>OY039083.1:10000000-20000000 GCA_955850985.1 Elophila nymphaeata | reverse complement strand
ATAACATATTTTTCTACTACTTCTGATATGACAACGATATTTTTCTCAATTTCTCGTTTCAAATTTATAAATGCACTCGCCCAATAGTTGCATAAACACTCGTGTTTCGGTGTCGAGCTGTTTCGACCGAAATAGTGTACACGATTGACTCGAATTTCTTGTTTTGTGTTTGCTTGCCCGATTTGAAGACCCGGTTCTTATGTTGATAAAGAATAGCCTATTCAAACTCCAATTTTATGCATACTTCCACATATTAATATTTTTTGTACGAATAACTTGATTTGGACATTTTGTTTTGGATATTTCCTCAGATATTTGGATTTGGAAATGCAAAGTTCTTTCACGCCGTAATTTTTGCGCTGGCTGGTTATTATTATTTATGTTGAATTTCGAATGCATTCTTTAAAAAAATAAAGCCTCATCGTAGTTTTCAATATTTTTGGCGGCAATGCATTAATCAGCAAAAAGTAGCAAAAACTGGTAAAGATAAAAGAGTTTGGGGTGATTTTATTTAAATTCAAGACTGCTATATGGTATACTCCTCAAAATGTTTTTGTGAGGAAACATTTTATTTCACCACCTGACTTCTCTGACCTAAGTTGCTTTTTTGGTCTAGTATTAATTTAAAAATAATACTATCGAACTATTTAGTAGGATAATGCTATCGGAATCCGTAAATCTATTTAATAAATAAGCAGGGAAGGTCTTTTTATGTTACTTCGTCAGCAGTTAAGCACTGCCTGCCTGCCTGGTGGCAAGCAGTCACCGTAGCGTAGCCTATGGACTCGCAACACTGACGTGACACTTGAGCCCTGCCGACCCTGTCCCCTTCCCAGTCCCATGGAGGCTTGGCAGCCTTAAATTACCAACAGAAACACAACACCACAAAATGTAGTGTTATTTGACTGTGGTCTTCTGTAAGGTGGTGGTAAACCCCAGTTTGGGAGTTCATAATTCGAACGAAATAATTTACAAATAATACTGATACAATTTTGTCCACCCGAACTGTGACCCGAATTAAAATGCAATCAAATTCAAATATCTAGTCCAAAACAAAATGTCGACGACGCGACGGTGCAAAAACAAAAATGCCATTTAAAACAAATTCACATTTGAATTTAGAACGCTGCTTTTATGCGGTCAGCAAAAAAGCGAATATCAATTATCGAATTAGCAAACGTACGGCCTACTCGATTCTCGCGTGCAACTCGATAGGACGCCGATGCGTGTTCGGGCGCGGTCCAGCGACTAGCGATTGATCAGGGGTCGGCGACCGCTCTCCCTGCCTAATTTGAATTCGCGGCGTATTATCGCGCGGGAGGTCGTAATTGGATAACAATGAGGGAGCGGTGGCGCCACCCCGACCTACTGCTTCGGACATTCGCTGGAAAAAATATTGCGAAAGGCTTATCTTTGATATTATATTAGCCCCGTTTTCTTGTGGGGGCATTTGAATCTGCGTTATAATACCCACTTACGTATATATTTTTATATTCCAGAAATTTATTATATTGGTTTCTTCTGTTGATAATTTGAATTAGGTACCGTTTTATTAGCTAACCAGAATGTGACATTTTCCGCCCGCAACGCGTACGGAAAATCCCACGTCCTTGTCAGGGTGTGACATAAAATTTTGTATTTACCTCAGGTGGTAAAAACTACAAAATTGAAAATTTTATCTAACCCCCCACATAAATTTATAGCTAAGAACCATCTCGATTACGTCAGCTTTCAAATAAAAAAAACTGCATTAAAATTGGTCCATTCGTTTAAGAGCTACGATACCACTGACAGATACACAGACATACAGACACACAGACAGGATAAACTTATAACACCCCTCTTTTTGCGTCGGGGGCTAAAAAAGAAAGCCTCAGATCGCATATTAATCGCCCTGCGATCTGAGATATTTTTTGTTTTACCGCCTTAGTTAATATATGAACTATTGTGAACGCCTTTTTATAATTTCACAATTTTCATGATATGGCCGAATGGAGGTGCATTTACCAACAATAACAATAGCGAGAGAATAAGTGTTTGACATCAGAAACTAGAAAAATGCACTGAAAAAAATCGACTTGCCTCGGGCGGGACTCGAACCCGCACCTTCCACCCGGATTGTGGATCATTTTTCTAGTATTATATTTACGCAAAACTAAAATTATTCCATAATGTTTGACATCAGGTCAAAACTTTATAAATAGTTCATGAATTCAGGAAACATATTTGTCAAACATATGAAGTATAAAATAAGAGAAAAGAAAGACTTTTCAAACGCGTGAAATTGTTAAAGAGCAATAAGCGAAAATGTAGGGAGTGCAGCATACAGAGTTGACACGGGCGCCATAATTCGTGAAGATTGCACAGCGCACGCGCGCCACTAACATCATTAGATGGGCAGTAAAGAGGAGCAGGGTGGCTCTCGTCAACGCGGGAATTCTATTACGCGTTTTATACAGCCGCCTTAATACCGAGGGGGTGTGTTATAAAACACGTCTATTATACTTAGATCCGAAAATATCCCATACAGTTCCCCCTCGGAGAACATTCCGCTGGATTGCGAGCTCCCCGGTAATTGGTGATGCAGTAACAGTAAAATCTCCGTACGCAGTGGAAGGGTACAGTTTAGTTGGCCGATTCGACGCGCACAGTTTATTTTAAATTATAACGGCTGAGGCTGGGGTGGTTTTAATCTGGGCAAGTCGAATCCAGAGACAATGCAGAGCGAAGCCGCGAGGCAACTTTTGTGTGCTTCTGACGTTTCTCATTTGTTCCGTGCATATTTTGAATTCTGAATTTGGAATGTTAAACGTGGTAGTGTGTGTGTCTATTCCTTTTCATCTCATTACATCTTAGTGGCGATTACGTTTTTACTTGGCAATTTTTTGAAGTTGTCGCTTCTTATATCCCCAAGACCGGCGGCGGCGGGGCAGTTTCGAACAGCTTCCGATGTGCCTTCTCTTCTTTTCCGTACTATTTTCGCAACTCGGCGGCTTTTGCGGCTGTTTTTTATTCATTTTAAAATGGGTTTACTCTTGGCAACACTGTGAGTTGGAGGAAAGGAGGGCTAAGAAAAGGCTAACGATGGAGTGATATTTTAACCACAAGATGCCTATTCACTCGACCCTTAAATATGAGCTGAGGACCTAGACAAGTGGCAAATGATACGTTTCTATCGAACGAATGACAATTTTTTACTAATACTCATACATTTGTCGCCATGCAGCTTTCTCATACATTATATTCTTTTCGTTAAACGTTGGACGCAATCGATTGGCCACTTAGCTAGGCCCCCTAGATAGTAACAACATGTTTTGCGTCAGAAGTCGAGAGGGTGGATAACTTTAGCCCGCACAACTCTCAGTGCCTCTGAGTCACTGAAGACATCCTGGAGTCTACTCGGACAGGCCTGGTAGCGGTGTGTTGTCACTGCGTTGCATTCTACGTTAGCTATTTCTTGTGCCGCCATGCATTCTCTGCAAAGGGGCAGTCCGCCAACGCAAAACAGGCGAAGAACAAGGGGGTGTCCTATATACCTATAGTATTTTTATCTCACGAACGCGGGTGAATGTATATGTAGATATGTAGGTAGGCGATTTTTGTATCAGGGGTGTTACGGTGCTTCGATGCCGATTCCGAAAGGTCGGAACTTCCGATTGATTTTGCAACTCCGGTTCCGATAACTTTGAATCGAAAGTTACAATCGGAGGTGGAAGCTTTAAATGTTATATTTTTTGGTGTTATACATTGTAAAAGTTTAATGTTTAGAAATTGTAATAAAGTGTAATCAAGGAAATAATAAGTTTCCAAGGTTATTTTTATTATTGTTAATATTTGGACGGGTGATAATTTATTTTAATTTAAGAATTGAGCCAAAATCAAGTGGTATTTAGAACTACTTCAATGAAGTTTGTGTGAATACGGCGAAGTGTAAACTTAATGGCAAAGTATATTCACGAAAGGGAGACGACTACTTCATTAAAATTCCACTTAAGGTCTGTATTGTGCCTCCACCTTCGGTTCTGATAAACCAAATCTATAAACTCAGATTCTAAACTCGGTTCAGATAAAGTGACCTCTGTTACATCCCTGGTTTGTATGTTGGCTGGCGGGGGTGGCTAGCGCGGCGGTGCATCTTTCGCACTAGCTATTTTCGCATTTGGATTCCACTTCTGCTTACTATCAGGTGGAACTAGCAAGGAAAGGATCGGCCCAAAACCTCAATGGGCCCGAGCCTTTTGTAGGATTATCTAGAAGCACCATAAAAATGGCACTAAAGGAGTATTGTCAAAAGAGGCACCTCATGGAATGGTTGTCCTCTCCCCGACTGCCACAGTCAAATAAATTTTTATGATCCTCACACATAGGCTACCTTAAAAGAATGGGAAGAATCAGCAGGAGCCAAATCCGCTGCCTTATTGCTTTCACTGACCATTTTGCCACTAAAAGACACCTGTATACAATAGGCAAAGCTGGTGACCTCATCTGTAGAATGTGTGGTGAGGAGGAAGAAAGCATGGAGCCCATACTATGTGACTGCGATGCACTAGCCAACAGGCGACTAAAGGTCCTGGGCGTCCTGGGCTTAGGTTAACCTATAAACAGAGGACTTTATAGACCTTACCCCCGCCAACATCGTAAAACTCATACAAAATGTTTTCGATGTTGGCGGGATGGGTGATAAGGAAAGGGGAAGTACAAAAGATCCCATAGGGTCGAAGTACTCTGAGACACGGCCTCAGCCCCTTGCATAGGAATGTCATTTGCTTGACCTTTTCATAAAAGAAAAACATGAACACTGTCTCTGTCTGCGTCAGTGCCGACTCATCCTGAATTGAAAAGGCGGTAATTAAAATTACCAACCATTTATCTGTTATTCGAAATCTCATCCCATTTTTTTCTGTTATCTCTTGCACTAGCATCGGCTTAACACGACAAAAGATCCGGGTTTCTAATCAAGCGAACGAGATGGGCAAACATCGGGACGTGCCTGGAGGTCGTACGTGCCTGCGCGGGATTCGAACTTGGGATTAGCCGCTTTATGCCGGCCCACGGGCGGCAGTGATTATGCCGCCGCACGGGACACGTTTTCTGGACTTGGGGCACTTACTAGGTGATTCCATTCGATAGTGTTTTTTAGACATGAGCCCTTCTTTGTTTATTTTAGTTTAATGTCTTGATTAATTCTGGATTATTAGCTATCTTTTCCACACTTCACTTGGCTGTTCGTGTTTGCTTCTCATTACTGTATTTTGTACAAATATTTGAAGTAAGTACTCGCAAATACGACAAACCAGTCCACAAATGGAATGCGCTCAAATAATTTTATTTAATACTACCTGACCCGCTTCACGTTTTGTGCTTAATTTGCAAAACAATATGAAAAATGTACAATAAGTACTTACATCACACGCTCATAATCCCAAACATTTGTCTTGAGAATTTGTATGCATTCTCGTAGCATAGCAACGGTTGTTTGTGTCACTCATCTATTTATTTTCGTTTTGTAATAATTTTAATACATTTACTAACTATCCAATTTTCTGCGCAATTTTCTTAATTTTTCTTTCCGTAAGAACCTTCTACAAAGTACCTCTATGAAAACTTTTATCATAAAGATGAATGAAATAGGTAAAGTCGTTCCGAAGTTATGGCGTGACCAAGGGAAATAGGAATTCATTTTATAATATAAAGATATATTTCAAAATAGTGTAATAAATCAAAGGTAAAAATAATTAAAATAAATCCGTTTGGGTTTCTTAAAGGAAAACCTCGTGGCATATTTCAATTGACAGTACCCATACCTAACTATTATCAAGAAATAACCTAGGTATTACTTTTTCCTTATCGTTGCAACATAAATTTAAATTTGTTTGTTCATTTTATGGGAATTTACAATGCCTATTATACCTACATAAATTCGAACGAAAATTAACGTCATTCGTCATTCCCAAACCACACCGAGGAAACGGTTCGATCTTTGCAATGGTTATTGGACTTTGTGCTAGATGTTTTTAAGTCTTATGTTCTTTCTTTCCCATTTCTGGTTTACCAATAGCTTTTTTGGAAAATAATTATTGTATGAAATGATAATGTTTGCTAGGTGTTTTTTTTAACAATTTCTTCCGATGGAATGATGAGGCCATAAATATATACACGCTTGTTCATTCTGGCCTTCTTCTGTTGTGAAGCATTTTTCATCACTAACATTACCTATGACATTATTTCTCTAATAGCAAGTTCTACAACAACAATATTTCAATGCAATATTCGAGCAATTAAAGACCCTAAATTTTATTTATATTGACAAGATCCTTCGGCAAAGATAAACCTTTACGACCGTTCTATAAGCCGGTGGGCAATGAATATAAAATAATTGACACACGATTATAGGTTCGAAAATTTCACAGAACCCGAATTCCATGCACCAGAAACCAATTTATTTTCCATTCTGGAATCGGAACAAGTCGCAAACGAAAGACTTGGACGTGTGTATCGTGAACACAATAGAACATAATTTCGAAGTTCAGAAACATAAATAGCTTTGCAAAGAAAATCTTCGGCGGAACATAAATCTGTCCGCAACCACTTGCCACGATTTCGTAAGTTCAAAGATCTGAGCATAAAAACTTTGGTCTACCTGCCTTCGTACAATGGGTCGCGGAGCGTTCGTCCGTTTTTGAGTCTGATTTCCTTAGTGGGAAGGATTCTATCTTACAATACGTGTAGAGCGGTGATTAAGCAAACAAATACATTTGCAAAGGCCGTAATCTCATACGTTCATAAATATGGTCCTAGTGTATCTGTTAGCTTAAAATTCCTTTATTTTTCACTTTATTGGCATAAATGTATACTTATTTACTTATGATATACTCCTACACTGACTGATATATTATAGTCATTATAAGAAATCAAAAACATATTAGAAGTTTCTCCCGAGTTTTTGTTGTATAAACACGTGCTGAGAAACTCCATTTTTAACCTCAATCAACCGTACAATTTTTGTTACTTTAGTTACATTTTCACTTGACATTGGCAAAATGCGTACGCTTAATACGACGCGACGCCATTAATTAAGAATAGAATAGAATAGAATATTAGAAGAAAAGACGTACGAATAAAATACAATAATCCAAGTACAGCTTAAGAACAGCAGTTTATCGTATTGACATAAAACATGTACCAAGGTGTAGTTGTAAGTCGAGCTTTTTAGATTTTTGTTACTTTCAAATGATAAATGTCAAAGTTCCTATTTTGCAATTTAAACAGACTTTTTGTAGACCGACTATCGGACCGATTTTTTCATTGGTACATGAAATTTAATTACATTTTCTGACCGCCTTCTTGTAGGACGTGTGCGTCTCAATATTGCAATCAATACGTTCCATTTTCGCCTACAAAAAAATCGGTCCCCGATTAACCGGCGCGGGCGGGTACCGTAACTAAATATTAAACTAGTTAGTTACCTATTTAAAAAAAAGGAAAAATTAAACATACAAAAATGGAACGTTTTTTATTGAGTAGAAAACGATGCCTGCCCTCTCTAAGCCAACGGTAATTTTGCGCCAGAAATTGGCCCGTGGAACCAAATTCGTGGTAATCTTTATAAACGGCTTGTTCCACCTGCCCGATGACCATAATGACATTACCCTTCCCCGGGGTGTAACCGCCCAGCCTGCATGAGGCTATCTCCGCCATTAGATCTTAATCTGGACTTATGGCTTCAGGCGGTTTTAACGCGATGTTGAATTTCATAATGGCGACCGAACAATACCAGAGTGTTTGAAATAGGGATGTTGGTTGACGTCATTCACAAATAAAATCAAAATATTGGTATTTATAAATGTGTAAAAGAGTAGGCTATTTTTATTTTTAAGCGAATCAAAATTATTTGTTGTCCATCCTGTTGATCTTATTACTACACAAAATCTTAAAAAGAATTATGTTGTCACAGCAAATAAAAAGTACCTATCTCAACTAAGTTATTAGCAACATCGCCATTAAAAGATTTATTCTGACTTCATGTGTACTTATCTACAACACTCATGATAGCTGCACGATTGGCCAGGCCGGTTCATAGTGAGCATAAGCGAATAAAAATAAATAAGAGATATTTTTGGACAGATTCACACATTGTAATATTTATATAAGTTAAATTTCTATGTTAAAACAAGGAGTATACAACGATATACTAAAATATACCTTTCATACCAAAGCCCAAATGCGCATATTTCGCTATTAGAAATTCTTTACCCAATAAAGATGGCGGCCATTTTAAATACGTAACGTCTATGGTCATTGTGGTCTGTAAATTAAAAAAGTAAGTAACAAAAATGGAGTTTAAATTATTCAATTCCAAGCGAAGCCCACAAAAATACATCAATTTTTTTCTGGTCGGGCGATATGGCGGCGTTATGCAAAGTCGTCGTAATCTGCAGAATAAACAAGGGTGCTGTTTGTTCGCCAGCTTTTTGTGTTCTGTTGGAAGCATTTGAACTAAGTTTTTGTACTAAAACATTCTGTTAGCAGCTGAATTTATTAACAAAATTCAGACGAAACACTATTTACTGATATTGTTACCATATTTTATTTTTTAAATGATGATACAAACCTTTTTATTAGAAAGAAGTTACACTTCTGTGGTCAGAATTCGAAACAAAAAAAGATGACTCTAATGGAACATTGTCTATGACCCACCTGAATTCCAAATTCGAATTCCGCATTCGAGAAGATAGCCGTTTTTACGAGGAAACTAACTGGGACCCATCCCCTCAGACAATACGAAGTTATCGCTTGGCTAAACAAGTTCTCGAGTGGGGATGCCGTCGCTTATCTGTTCGGGCTTCGAACACATGTGGGCTCGTGCCTTGGGGCCTTTAAACTGATTCCAGTATAAGACGACCCCACCACCCCCCGACGCCGGTCGTAAAACGGGCCGACTAGGGAAATGGGCTTATAAAACGACGGCTCCAGTCATACTGGTGGGCCATATAAAAGCTTTTGCCCGATTACTCGGTTGCCTGCTTCGCGTGCGTTCTATTTTCAAACGTGATAATGATAACCGGATAGTCGGAGTGTTCGAACGCACCGTTCGATATTCAAATTGTGCAAACAAAAGAAAAGTATATTAAAGACCATAGAGGTTATACGAGTTTACGTATATTATAGAAAATGCAACCAAACGATTTAATTTGCGAGTCCACGTTTATGAACAATAAATATCGCAAAAATTTTATCCGCTAAAATTCTTTAAAGAATCCTAACATTAATGAAAAGTCTTCGCGATTTGTTACAGAATCGCCTTACAAAGTGTATCCGAACAAAGTTTGGGTTAGTTAGCAACTTGAGACCCCCGGCAATAAGCCTCCAACATAAATTCCTAGCACTAATTCCGAAAGCAGGGTTCAAGACTCGAGGGAGTCCGACCAAAGATCAATATCGAACTGATGGCGCCAATGTGTGCTCCCCTCAAACAAACCACCGGTATAACTAGAGCCCTACTTCTTAATACAAGCTCTGTTGCCTCAAAGAGATATATAAAGGTCAGGGAGGCGCGACGGGTCGACTTTTGGTGGTTAACAGCAGGGTGCGTTCGTTTATGGCTCAAGGATCGTGACGCATCTGTTCTGTTGCATAAAATATGAAACCTAAAACAATGGGTTAGGGCGGAACCAGTTCGAATTTCAAATTTTAAAACAATTTCTTTTTTATTATTTCGTCCACTTGTAAACTTATTAGTTGATACATAGTGGCAGCTATTTGGTCCTTACGTCTTTGGTCGATATAAAAGTTTTTGGTGATAAGTATTTATTTACATACATATTTAACATCACGCCTTTTTCCCCTAAGGGTAGGAAGATATCACTTGATTCCGCTTTCTTATGATCCATTACATATTTCTTTCGCTTCCAGAACTTTTACTTGGGGCCATTTCAAAGCGTCAGAAATTCTTCCATTTTTATTTTACCTATTACACTGAGAAATAATGTCGTATCATAGTTTCAAATATTTCTCCTATTCATTCTGTTTCTAAGGTTATATCTAAGTAGAATAGAAGAGAATCAAGACACAAAATGCAAATTGTTTAATACAATAAATTTGTAAGGATTAAATTTAAAGTTAATATAGTTAAGTATAATATTTTATGTTTAATTATGTCTTTTGTATACTGTACGGTAACGAAGCACGTGATACACTTTCTTCAACGTATCCGCCATTTTTCGTACGCAACTGGAAAATGTATATCGATCGGCTTCCTATATATAACCTATGCATATTAAAATACGATCCACTTTAGAGGCACATAAACTTCGTATAGGCGCTTTGATTAGTCGTATTAGAACTATCCCGGGAGCTTTCAATAAGGGAGAGGGGTTTAATAAGGTTAATCTCTCCTTACGTACGTATCCCGGAGGTACGAGCGATTAACGGGTATAATTTTAAACAATGATATAGCTTGCTACTAGGGATGTTACGGCGCCGAGTTTATCAGATCCGGAATCAGAATCGAAGTTCCTAACTTTGATTTATCGGATTCAGAGTCAAAGCCGGGTACTTGCTACCACCGTCTTATCAAAGTTTGCCGCCATAAGAATTATCGTCATCACCATCATTTGAGATTCAGATTTTCATATCGTGCATAACTTTTATTAGAGAAATTAATCCTCAGACCACTTTTTTATTGGTCTAAGTATTAATCGATCATTTTCAAAAAAAGAAAACCAATAACCAAAAAAAGAAACCACTGCACGGTAATGTTATCTATATGAGTTATATTTTTGAAAAGCACACAAGACTTTAAATATTCCATAACGACAGATTTGCTGATGGAATTGAAATAAATACTTATTTGAAAACTAACTAAGGTTAAAACTTTTAACCTGTACCTGATTAGGTTAGCGCCGACCAATTAAGTTAATTAGTCACCACAAGTTTATTAGATTCTGCAAAATTTTTGATAAATGTGAACTATTATCGGAACTAATAAAGCTCTTCCGTGGGAATAAGGATACTTATATTAAAACATAATTTAAAAAAAATTAAACCGACTTCAAAGCTGAAAGAGACATAAAAGTTTTATGTTTAAAATCTAAAAGTCAATTTGCCATCTATTTTTTTGAGGTCGGTGCCAGCCTCGTGGTTTTCCAGAATTCTTTTTATTTCTACTGTGTAAATATGCAGTAGACACTCATGTAATTAGAGAAAGACAAGGGGAGACCACTCTCGATTTTTTGCCTGGCCTGGCATATATTTAAAAATAGAATTTCAAACATACTACTACTAGGTGGTAGACCCATATGTAGGGTCGTCTGGGTAGGTACCACCGCCTTTCTTATTTCTGCCGTGAAGCAGTTCGCTGTGTTTCGGATTGAAGGGAAAGGTAGCCAGTGTAATTACTGGGCATGGAGGGCATATCATCTTAGTCCCCAGGATGGCAAACGCACTTGCGGTGTTAAGTAACACTTAATATTGCAAGTGTCATTAGGCGGCGGTGACCACTTAACATCAGGTGGGCCGCAAGCTTGTTTGCCATCTCGTAACATAAAAAAAAAAAAAAAAAAAAACATTAAATTTAAAGCACCTGTTTTGTAATCAGTAACCACTATGAATAAAGTCGAAACCTGTTTGGCATACATTTGGATAGAGGAGGCGCGTCTCCCAGAAGGTGCGCCTTTTCCAATCTGCCTCCAGTTGTATTCATCCGTAATTGAATTGGCCTAAGTCGGCCTTCCGAACGGCATGGCCTTAAAAAGGATTAGTTCATCCCGATAGCCACGAAGTTCAAACGTAAACTTTAACGCGGGGGAATAAGGTTGAAATGGAATTACTTTTGGTAAGTTTTAGGATAGGGATGAAGTTCTTAGAAATGTAATTCGAGTCGAAGCATTGTAAGTTAACATTTTCAATACTTAATGAAACTTGAAAATGTATATTACACATATATCAACAAGTAAGTAAAAGTTATAAATTTGCAGATTATTAGTAGTTGTATTTAAAAATAAGTTCTTAGATCGACCAATGAGTAAAATGTATGATTTTGGAATATCCTGTGCCTTGAAACTAGTATCATACATATTTTACAGTATTTATTCACTTTTACATAATGCTTCTACATTATTTTTTAAATAGAAATCGTTTTTACATTATTTTTTTTTGTAAATATAGGTAAGTACCCTAACATTTACAAAATATCCGGAGAAGTGACACACATACATAATTCCAAAAAAAATATTTTTGGACTCAGGGAGGTCCAAAACGTCTAAATCCGTCAAAAACTCGAGGTCGAATTTTTTGACGATTACAAGACGTAGTATAGAGAAAGTCTTGTATAATAATAAAGTATAATTTTGTTAATAATTTAAATTGAATCCATATCATGATCATTAAATAAGTCCATGAAAATAATTGTAAGCTGAGGTTTAAATCGCATTGTCCGACTATAATTTACTACCATACAAACTGATTTGTAGTCGAGTTAATTAATAAATGGGTCTAAGATTTTTATTAAGTTTTTCGGTTTTTATAGGAGTCATACTATTCCGAATTGCTTGCATTTTAATAATGAGAACTAATTTTATTAGGTGTCATAGTGTCATACGTACGAGAGTTTGGTTTCATACATATGTTACTAAAATGCTCATAATCACAAAATTGAGCAGACCTTTTGGTGACATTAGCCACATGGACCACACAGTACTCCAAAATAGTGACAGGTTGCCAGTCTGTCGCCTATATGAAAGGGCATTAAACCGAAAAACTTATCCTTTATTGAGCCTACAAAAAATAATCCAGTGAATATAATAATAACGTTTCCGTGGCAGCCCTATATAGCTGGTATTCGCATCACGGGTGCGTCACGTTAAAGCCGGTCCCCGAATTCGGTTGTTGACAAACGGAGAAGTAAACATTGCAATGTTTTGTATGCATTGCTTTCTTTTTGGAGGCTTTGACGTGCTTTTGAAACTTACGTATCTATACGGTAAAGAAATCTTTTGAATTTGATTGCTTTATTTTAGGCAACGCTTTCGACCATTTTAGTCAAAGAGAATTTTTAATTGTGTAACACGTTATGCAGTTATAATCATAATGCCACATAATATAATAATATTTTACCTATATCACAACGGCACCGGATATGGCCCAAAACGTAAACAAACAGAAAATAATCTAGATACATGTCGCATTTTAAAATTTCGTGTAACAGTAAATATTTCCAAGGGTTTCAGTGCGCAGATTGAAAAGCATATCATCTTAGTCCACAGGATGGCAACCCACTTGCAGTGTTGAGTGACTTATCCTAAATATTGCAAGTGACTATAGGCGACGGTAACCACTTAACACCAGGTGGACCTTATGCTTATTGCCATGTCGTAACTTAAAAAAAATCTCCGAGGGTGCTGTAGCCCCGATATAGACCTGTCGGTGTGCCCGGAAATGACGCCACACCGGTTATCTAGTTGTCTGATGACAGGGTACAAGTTTTTACTTGACCGCAAGTTTTTCTCCAAGTTGTACGATGTGCATGGTAGTGCTGCATTTCTGACGTCATTAAGACCTTGTACAGAAGGGCGAATTTGCCGCGAACATATGCTGAGGCTTAACGCGCGAATTTGAAACTCGCACGAAGCTTGTGGACGCAATGTTTTGAGCCAAGTCGCCGACGCGCGTTGTGTGTTCGCGTGTAGAGGTTCCGGCGAATTCGCTCTTCTGGACAAGGTCTAAATTACAAGACACTACGTTATATTATACATGTGGTATTCCGATTAAAGTTACATGGGACCGACAGATGTCATGACATTTCGATTCAGTTGTAACCAACCTTTTTGATGACAGAGATTAATACAAAAAGAAATATATTATTTAGTTGGTAGACAAGCATATGGCCTGCCTGGTGGTGAGCAGTAAACGTAGCCTATAGACACTTGAATCGCTGACGTGACACTCGCGTGCCATCAACCTACCCTGTGGAACTCTAGCAACCTTACCCACTAATAGAAACACGACACAACAACGCAATGTTATCTGACTGTGGTCTTCTGGAAGGTGGAGGGTACTACTAAAAAAACTGCACGAGGACGTAGCACAATATTATAAAGAGAATGATACAGTACTTTGACTCCATATATAGTGACGAATCGGCGCACGCACACATACAAACGTCGTTTACACGGCCGCTAAGCGTGCTCTGAACGGCAAAGCCAGCAAAACGGCAAAAACGGCAAAAAAGACGTTTGTATGTGTGCGTGCGTGCCGATTCGTCACTATACATATATGGAGACAAATTAATGTATCGTTCTCTATATTGTGGACGAAGTCACGAGTGGAGAGTTCGTTTTATTATAAAACTAAGTGATATTTTAAAGATAAAATATTCGTATGTTTGTAATGAATAGACTCAAAAACTACTCCACCGATTTTGAAAGTTCTTTCTCTGTTAGAATGGTACATTTTCACTGAGTAACTTAGGCTATATTTTATTTTCGAAACAAATAGGGATCCCTCCGAAAACTAACATTGTCTGACTGTTACCTTTTTAAGTTTACGGACGGCTGGGATGTGATTATTTAATATCTGTTCTGGTTGTTGGTTTTTCTTGGTTGGTTCACCGTAGGATGGTTACCTTTTGGTTTTGATGCCCCTTTTGCCTAGGCAATAGGCTGGCAACGAATCACTTCTCTGAGGCACTATAATTAATCGATACCTGGCAGGTGTGGCTTTAAGTTACCTAAACTTAACCACTTTTGCAATTATAAGCGTCTTTGCATGTATGTAATTTAAGTGTTTCTTAAAAAGATCTCCATTAATTCTGTCACCCATCCGTTTCCAAGCCGCGACGTCCACCCCTTGACTCTTGTGATTGTTCTCCGTGAGCGAGGTCGGCGTCGAACGCCTCACTCGCATGTTATCTATTGATTGCACCCATCCGGGTGGGCAGGCTGCAATCAATAGATTACATATACAAAAAACCGAAACAATGATGTTACTGGCTAGACGAGTTACTACGCTAGCTATAAACCAGTTTGAACTCTAACACGCTCTGTTACGACTTCTAATCGTTTATTCTAATAAGCAAACATTGTCAGAGCAATTGCTTCTAAGCGGATGAGCCGAGGTGACTCGTAAAAAGTTGATATTTTCTTCTGTCTAGGATGTTGGAAAACTTGAAGCTTTTTACACTTTCCCGATGATAATTATAGTAATTTATAATTAAAAATGTATATAGACATTGTATCTATTTCGTAGTAATTGCTTAAATTCATTACTTATTCTTTTTTTTATGGCATTACAATTTTCTACCTTTGATTATATAATTTTCTATAATGCTCCACTCTTGTTTGAAATATAGTAAATACCCAGGAACCTACCGGAAAATTTCGTATAACTAACGACCCCCAATGTCAAAAACTATGTTATTGTTGCTTACAAAAACAGTGCACTCCGCCTGGTCATAAAAAAATAACCCTAACCTACCCATCACCCAGCCATGTAGGTGCATAAAACACTAGACTCGCCCAAAAATGTATGATTAATGATATTATGAATTTCAATGATAATGTTTTATGAAGTTATAAAGAATGATTTGTTATGAAGAATGATCATTATGGTTTTTAATGGTATGAGAAATATTTTCGGACCTCCAATGTTAGGAATTGAAAAGTTATGTAAGAACATGCGCACCCTTACGAATTTTATAATCACTGCAACAGAAAGCTCACTCTTTTGTAAGTAAGAGTTATAATACAAAAGTGCATGTATATTTATGGTCCCTCCTTAGTAGTTTGCTACTTGCCTATGGCTATAGAAATTCTACACCAGGCATGGGACAAAACACGATACGAACGCAAGTTCATCTGCAAGCATGTCTGCCCCGTTTTTTGTCCGGACCGCAGGTAGGGACAGCAAAAAACCACTGAAAAAAGGACGCTTTCTCTTCGAGGGGGTAAAATCGTCCAACATTCGAAAATCGACTCGAGCTGTTTACGCGCAAGGCACATAACCGCTCAACGTTGCTAAGATTGCGATGCAGGGGTCTAATGACACGCGAGACTTTTTATACAATTTTTTTTTTTCGAGTTTCAGTTAATTAGAGTTGAAGGCTCTTACTAATTCTATTTTAATCTGCCTTTTGATGCCGCTTTGGAATTATCAACTTTATTATACGGCCACAGAACACAAGATGCAGTTTTTAAGGAGGGATCCATTGTTTTAGGCGGCGTATTTGGCTATTTTTAAACCCTGTATTTGGAGCCATTTATAAATATATTGGTGACCCAACTGTTTTGGTATACGACGAACAGGTTGCGTAGATAGATTATTACAAAAACAACGGCAAATGGCTAGCGGCGCCATTTATAGCCTAAAAAATGAGAGAGAATAAATAAAGTTGAATAATAAAATATCAAGACGAAAAATCGTATTCATTTAAAATAAACGTAACATTACTAAATCCCGTTTTATTGAAAAAAATCTTAATTTATTTATTTATAGATAGACAAGGTCTTAGTGGAGTGGTTAAGTAACGCTGACTGCACACTAAGCGGTCCAGGTTCGAATTCTGGTAGGAACAAAATATGTTTTAGTGCTCAAGTTAATACAATTTATAGTGCATATCTGTTCGTTATCTAGTATTTATAGCACAAGTTCTTAATTATACTCCAATTGGTATAGATAGATATCCGAGGTAAGCTTAAAAAATATATTATTATTTAAATAGAAACCACTAACTGGAAACTTGTCAAATTTCTTAAAAATATTGGAATCTTGAATTATCTCCATATCTTTGCCTGTTAATTTAGTTAGTTATAAAAAAACACATTAATCTTCATGAATTCTCAGATTTTTTGATTCGTAATACTTTATGTAGACTTCGTGAATTGATACGATTTCTTCTAAAGTGTTTATGTTTCAATACTGTTAGTCTTATGAAATTATTCGATAATTAAGCTAATAATTTACAATTAACTATTTATTTCTGTCCTCATGAATTTTCATTTTCGTCCTCCCAAACACAGATTCTAAAATGATTTAGTAAGTTACTGTTCTATGTTTTACTCTGATCTATAATTAACGGGGCTCATCCAAATTTAAAAATCTTGGCAAACGCTACACCTCGCTCAATACATAATATTTCCTTAACACAAATTGATTCCAGTACAACGCCAAGGGAAACAATATAAATCCTTTCTTACAAGGTGGCGAAATGTGTTTGGCTGCCAAATCTTCCCTGGCCAGCCGTAGGCAGTGCTGCCAACTGCAGAGCGCCGTCATCCGGCGGCGGCCATTTTGTCAGGTACCATGCCAAGAGCCTTTATATTAACAAACCATGCTGGTAAGGATAGAACCTTTATAAAATATGCCTTATGTACTATGATATAGGTACTAGGCAGTAAATATAGGCATCATTTGCGAATTACAGACCATTTGATAGTAGAAGACATTGCTACTATCAAAGATCTGCGGTATAAGAAAAAGATCGGCGGTACTGGTAAATAATAATAGAATTAACACCATTAACATAAGATTTAGTACGTGAATATCGCCAACTCGCTTCTTTAGCTTTCTGTGAGTCCTTACCTAATACTTAATCGTACCTATTTTATTAGTGGTACTATTACTTCCTCTTTCAAGAAGAGAGTTCAAAAGATCTTTCCTTGACCTAGTATTCGTATTTTTTTTTCAATTGCCTTACATACTCTATCATGTTCCAACATATTCCTTATCTATCTACTTATAGCATTATATTAAATGGTTAGTAGTTCCTATAAGTACAATGTAGTAAACATTTTAATTGAGTGATGACGAACCCAACGAATTTGTTCTAGCTTTTTGTTTAGTTTCTTATTACGTTATAAGCTGTTTTATTAACAATGTTCAAGATTACATCTTCAACATCCGTTGACCATATTTTATGACTATCAGTCTCACCGCGTTATTGCACGTACCTACCTACCATCTTAATTTGTGAAATGCTATACATCTTTAAAATACTGTCTTCTGTAAGCAGCTTATCAACGACAGACCTATAAACTTTTAATGCTTGCGTGATATTTCGCTGGCTATCTCAGCACAGGGTTACTGTCAAATTAATATGGTCGTACTTTGTTGTTTATGGTTGCGCGTGAGATTGTTTTATGGTCGAGCCGCCATCTTGTTTTCTTTCGTTTGCTTTTAGCGGCCCCGCCTTTTATTACTTTAATAACTACAGCAAAGAGATTATTAAGAGGTGATGCGGTTGGAGCCGTGGCTGGATAAGTGTGAGAAGATGAGTTTGTCTAGAAATCATCACGGTCGTCAAAACTATCGCGAAGTTATCACGAAGAAATTGCATCGTGTTAAAAAGTAGTAACTTAGTGGACTAAAAAAGAAAAAAAAGTTTGTGTCGATTTAATGATTGGTGATTTTTTAATTATTCCTCTTCAGAGAAGGCAAGGAAATCTAGTCCACATCTGCGGTCCTATTCGCTAACTTTTTTGACAAATAAAAGTGATACCTAATCACTGAGTGCATTCTATATTATGTCATTCTCTCGGTGATTATATCCAGCAATGGATATATCCATTTTACACGATAAATTCCATAATAGGGTGTCTTGTAAAACAGCAATGGGTATGTAATTCACTCGGTGACGATCACTTTCATCTGTCAAAAGAAGTTAGCGAATAGGGTCTATACAGCCATGTTTTTCTTTCTTCAACGATACGGTAGCCCCCAGTGACTAGCAACCTTAATATTCACATTTTTTCCATCTGTAGAAGGTTTCCTTTTAATTAGTACCTACTTAGTCAGTTAAATTCGGTTATTGTTTACGGAGTTTATTTAACTTTCGATTAATTTTTCATGTGTAGCGGACATCAAAAAGTTATTAACAGAAATTATAATGGAGGCAGCTTGAAGGGCAGGTAAGAGCAATTTATTTTATTATTGATACAAAGTTATTGCTCCAAATTACAGATGATTGTTGTGGTACGTGTCGGGTCGGCCCCAGGGTTATTTATAGTTTTGATTACATTTTGGCCCCTCAGAGGGTTTGCTGTGAATCTTCTGAGGTTTTTTTATGATTTTGTATTTTTTCACGTCTTCAAAATTATACGAAATTCATGCTTTTCCTCTAATGACAATACTCAAATTCGGGAGTAGTTTTTTATGAAAATAATACGTTAAACGGAGTAGTGTACTTATTAATATCGGTGACGTATTTCTTGTCATGTTAAAATCAAAAAGTTGTTTATTTATGTAAGGACTTTCCTTCTTACTATACATCGTAAAAATACCTTAGTTTGAATTCTGTGAAATCTATTGTTCTATATTCTAATTTTAATTATTTCGTACTTATTCTTCTTATGTAAATCCTTCTTTCGATTTAATTCGCGCCGACTGTTTTGCCAACTTTACTATATTTTTTGGCGGCAATGTGTTAAATAATTTACTCGAAGATACGAAGAAATTCAGGTTGTTCTCTTTTAGTTTCTTTCCAAATGCTTTTTAAATATTTTTAGATTCGTTTATAATTTAAACGAGCCTCGTGGCATGTGTAAATTAAAAATAAATACAGGCATTTTCGACCACTTCTATACTTTTTAAACCAATGTGCGCGTTATTATACTTTATTAGATATTCATGTATTTATAGCAATTCTGTCTACACTCTGTTATTTACCAAATTAGATTAATACAGTGAATCATCAGGTATTAAGTCTGATTTAGTTATAGGACGTTCATGTCGGCTGTCTAGCAATCTTTAGATACAGAAGGTGTAATTTTGAGGGTTAACGGCCGGCTGATTGTGGTCCGAAGGACGATGGTGGATAAGTTCTATTTGTTGTTGTAGTTGACCATACACCATGTTAATGCTTCTATTTCGGAAAATGAGTGGAAGGTGATTGACGAAAATGATAGTAGGTGTGTAATGAATCGGAAATGAATGAAGATGCTTGAGAGGGAACCTAAGCGAACGTGTACACTGTTAAAATTATACTGTTTTTCACTCCATAATACTTTTTAATGTTGAACAAAAATAAATTATAAAAAATACTGTTTTCAGCATTGATAGTGACGAGGCCTATGAGGCATTTAAAATAATACTAAATTGATAAGTTGTGCAAGAAGCATATGCCGTTAAAAGATTAAAAAAATGAAATACTAAAATAATACCGTTAATTTTTCTTAAATATCTACTGTGTATTTTCCTTCTCAGACCTAAATATACTTTATTTCTTGTGAAAAAAGCGGGAGTGGTCTCCCCTTGACTTTCTCGTATTCCGGAAACGACTCAAAAGTTGATAGAAACCTTATATTTTGATGTCATACATGCGTGTTAAATTTGGTTGCAATAAGTTAAAGCATACTGAAGTTATCGTGCTAACGCACAGACACACACACAGACATAATTCCAAAAAAAATATTTTTGGACTCTCAGGGAGGTTCAAAACGTGTAAATCCGTCAAAATCTCGAGGTCGAAATTTTTGACGCTTACAAGACTTCCTCTAACTACGTATACGAGAAAGTAAAAACTTTGAAAATGCAAAACGAGAAAAATCCTCCTTATGTGCCTGAGTTGTTTTTTTTTTTTCGGTTTCCTATTTAATCTATATATATTTAAAAATTAACACTGACTGACTGACTGACATATCAATGTACAGCCCAAACCGCTGGGTCTAGAGATTCCAAATTTGGTACGTAGGTTCATTATGAGATCCAGGGGTGCACTAAGAAATGATTTTTGGAAATTCACCCTCTAAGGTGGTGAAAAGGAGGTGAAAAGTTTGTATGGAAATCCGTCACTTTTAAAGTAAAATCCATAAAAATTGGTACATGGCCTTACAGTTAGAAATTAAGAAAGAGGTATTTTAATATTTTTGGAAATTCAATCCCTAAGGGGGTAAAGTGAGGGATAAAAGTTTGTATAGAAAACTGACATTTTTTAAAGTAAAATCGATGAACATTGGTATATGGCGCTTGGGTTAGAAGAAAATTTAAATGCTGCCCGAAATAGCTATTCTACGAGAACGAAGTCGAGGGCTAGCTAAAAGCTAGTTTTGTATAAATTTCAAACACGCCAAATAAAATTAGAAGCAAATTCATCAATTTATGAACTGCTCTGAAGTAAATACATAATCATAGCTGATAATCAACTATTCACAATTAAATGACACTAAGTGCAGGAAAAATATTATTGCTGCTATTGTAAATAAAACAAATTGTAATTTGAGTTGTGAGCTCTTAAATCGGCACAGATAAGAGCGTTACAAAGAATCTTTTTCGGTCATTATTTCGCACTGTAACAAAACACAAACAATTGTAATTTAACAACGCTAAAGCCGGTAATTTGCATTTAAAAAACAACGAAACCACACGAACCCACGAGTCTCCAATTATGACTTAGTATGTATAACAATACAGAAATCGTACGGAATGATAAATTTAACAATCGACTTCCGTTCTGCGCACTCGCTTGATCCATAATCAAGTGGTAGGGTTGACGACCCCTGGAGCCGCGAATTTTCACAAAAAACAAGTAATATTTCTATGCTTAATTTTTTTTTTAGGTATTTGTGGTTTGTATTGTAGTCTATTTTCTTTATAAAAGGTGCCCCGACGCTGCTACAATTTTTTGGCTAGCGGAAGTGTGGCCAAATGCAAAAATAGCTGGTACGAGAGCCGCATGACAACTTTTTCACGTCTCTTAATTCACCCAGGATTGTAATTTATTTATTTTATTTGGACAACCAACCAGACTTACACTAAAACAATCTATAGGACACTGTTACAATGTTGTCCTTAAACTAAATGCAGTCTCACTTAAAGGCTGCCCCAGCATGCTTATGGACTAGTGACAGTTAAGTTTAAAAAATACTTTTAATGTAAGTTAATATATTTTGTAAATTACAAAAAAGGATCAAAATATTGGAAATAATAATTGAAGGGAACGGTGCTAGCAGAGGATTGTATTTCTTGATTACATTGAAAATTTGGAGTGGTGGCCACAAATTTTAGACAATAAGTTTTTACAAAGCATTATGTATGATGGAAACCAGTTAGCAGCAGCAGCAGCTATAGATTTGACATAACCCTATCACAGATTAGGGAGTCGATTATTGTACAATTGAATGCAGTCTCAATGATTTGTTCATACGTCACTGTGATAAACGAGTATATACCTACGCTGTTTGATAAGCGCTGCCGTAAGTCGTAACCTATATTAATATAAACATAAAAGTCCTTGATAAGATAAGTCCCATGATTTCTGACACCGGGCATGTTGGCTACTCGTCACCAATTTAATAACCAATACGAAAAGTTTGCCAAATCATTTGTCTTTCGCGCTCTACAAAAGGAAACTCTACCAGCGAGTCAGAGAGTGCTGCCTCCGCCGCACAGCGGACTAGCCGCTTGAATCTGCAGCGGCTTAACTGAGGCAGTACCTTCCAGAAGACCAATCAAAAAGCACTACATTTTCGAAGTGTTGTATTTCTGTCGGTAGATCTCTACGGGTAGGGTTGTCAGTGCGAAGTTATACATCAGTTTTAAAATCGTCTAATAACTGCTTAACATCACTGACTCCGTCCGTATGCACTAGCTTTTTTTTTCGTTTGACTTGTCTTCATAAATAAACTGTAGAGAATCATCGTAGGATAAATAAAACCGTTGAGGCCACTAACTAATGTCATCTCTCGCTTTCTTGTGATTTTCTATATAAGTCAAGTTTGTCGCGTCGTGCAGGCGCGACGGAAGAGACAAAAAGATTGTAATACCGTCGTCCTTTCGCGTTTGCCCATCAACTAGAATTCATTCCTTATAGATTGGGTATTTGGAGTTGCTCCAGAGGTCTTGTTGTAAAAACACGTGTTGAGAGACTCCATTTTTAACCTCAATCAACCGTACAATTTTTGTTACTTTAGTTACATTTTCACTTGACATTGGCGAAATGCGTACGCTTAATGCGACGCGACCCCATTAATTAAGAATAGGATAGGATAGGATTGGATATTCCGGCAGGAACAAATGCTAGTGGATGGGGGGCTAATGAAGAAGCACATGCATTTCATTGCGCGAGGGTAGTTGCAAGTTTACTCTTTGTTGCGCCATATACGAGCAATATCTACACATTTAGTCCCCACTAACATACCATCAGATGGGGTGTAATTATTTGCTAAGTCCTTTATAAAAGGAGCATTTGATGCATAATCATCCGTGTTTACGATCAATATGAGGAATCCTGTAAGAATCATTGCAAAATGGTTTCATGATGCTTCTGATGTTGAGAATTTTTATAGTGGTCTTTAGTCTTCACCACCTCATCAGTCGCCATCATGATATCTGATACCTTAGCCGCAAGGCCTTACATTTTTAATCAAGTACTCCGTAGATGCATTAAAATAAAATGTGCGACACCCTTAGGTAGGTACCTACCTACTTAAGTGCAAACCTGACGGGAAAAAAAATATACTAAAACTTGGCTGTAAGGGCTAGATCTATTTACTTTGTAGGCAGAAATTAAGATGACAGTAAAAAAACTATTTCCGTGTGATGCTGGCAGAGTATAATTATCATCACCCTATATCCTCCAATGGATCAGCAAAGGGGTATTGATCACCTTATACTCCATCCACCAATCCACATTGGGCAAGCGTGGTTGCTACTGCCTAAACCTCCTACTATGACAAGGAGAGGCCTTGTGTCCCAGCAGTGGGTCGTGTTATAAAGGCTGTTATGATGATGATGAAAAAATCTATTCTTTACAAAGGTACTACAGAACAGAGTTTACCTATGCAGATTAGGATTTTTGTAGCCTACATGAAAATCAAACATTGACAACCCTACCACTGACCCCAACTTCTCCATTGTTTTAGAAATACAAGCCTTTTAAAGGGTTTGCACGCATTTCGACTTTGACTACACGTGTTCTACGGTCCAGTTTGGAAAAGTAACGTTTATTTAGGAACGGTCAGAAAATTCAGTGCGTAGCAATATTAGCTCTAAACACCATAGTGTAAGGTTGACAAATTATGGTACACACATTTTAAATTCTACTAATTTTAGTGGGTTCTGTTTAGTACGAGAAAAACATGTATGTTCTAATTTTCGACGAATTAAAACTTCCGGCGTATTAATTGGTATTTAAACGGCTGCTATCTAGCACGAGGTAACATTTATTTCATGTCCATACTTTTCTAGCCAAATAAGAATACCTTGACCTCACAGAAGGTCGTAGTTCGATTTTTTGATTATCAGAAAACTATAAACTCAGTGGTCATCCGAAACCCAGGGAGTGCTTGGTTTGGTGGTATAGAACTTGTTGAAAGTCAGCATGTGTAGTTACCATCTATTATAAGTGTTAACAGCACTGTTTCCCAATGAAGGTCTACGTTTGAAGGCGACTGGTCCTAAAACTTTCAGTCAAATCTTTGTTAATATATTTAAAAAAAATATATTACGCAAACCCTGAATAAGCTTGAGAACAGGGAAATGATGATGAAGAAAGAGCACTGTTGTGGTGAGCACCTTAGCGATAAGATAGCCAGTTCCTCATTTGAAGGTAGAGTTGAGTTTTGCTTGAAATGAGGTAGTACTTCCACCTTATAAAAGACCACAGTCAAATAACAGTTACTTTATTGTGGTGTTGAGTTTCTGTTGGAGAGCACCACGGGGTAGGGAAAAGAACTAGGATTGGCAGCACGCGAGTGTCACGTCATTGTTGCAAGCGCCTATAGGCAACAGTGACTACTTATCCACAGTCAGACCGTAGGCTTGTCTGTCAACCAAGTAAACAGAAAAGAAACATATGAGTAATAGCCATGTGATGCCGGCAGAGGAGAATAGCATCACCCCATATCCTCCAATGGGTTTCGTAGAAGGCGACTAATGAATCAGCAAAGGGGTATTGATCACCCTATACTCCGTGCACCAATCCACATTGTGCAAGCGTGGTGGACTACTGCCTAAACCTCCTTCGATGAAAAGGAGAGGCCTTAATTATGTCCCAGCAGTGGGTCGATTTATAAAGGCTGTTATAATGATACGAGTGAAAAGGTGTGAAAAACTCGCATCTATCTTCCAGTTTATCTACCAATACAATCAAGTGAGATGAACGTCAATCTTCACTACATGTACCCAGTAACTGGGTCCGAAAGTCCGAGGGACTGGGTCAACCCACTGCCATCGTATAAACCATTCTTCAGTCGCAGAAGATTGACCTTCACGGTGTGAGAGTAGAGAATTTTAAGATCACTGCCATAACGAAATTCAGCGATAATTCTCACACATGTCGAATGAAAGAATGCGTATTCCCATTTATTCTGATATAACAGTTCGATTTGCAATGCTTGTTATAATTATATAACAAACTGGGTCTCGTAATCTAGCCGGCAATGGTCATAGTAAATATTTTGATATAGTTATCGTGAAGTGGCGTAGGTTTTGGGTCAATTGATGTGGGGCGTAGTGCTTGATAACGATATAGGCTCCAGTAGACATTGGGCAATGAGCTGATAGGGTTTGGCGAATACTGAAAGTCTGATACTACAAATACTGGCTGTTAAAATATTTGATTAGCTTAATCGAGGCTATAATGATGTAAAGACCTCACAGACTCATTGTCTCTTGTGCTCCCCTTTTTCGTACTAATCGTGCTTCTTGAATGTAGAGGATTAGTCTTGCTTGTCTGTGGGCTTGAAGACCCTTTATACTTCTGGCCATTCCCAGGAGATTCACTCATGTCCTAGCTATGAAATTGCATTCCTGCAACTATAGTTAGGTTCTATAGAGGAGGTTTCGCTATGAGTGCTAGAAATATTTATTTTTAAAATTACTATGCTGATTTTAATGTAGAAACAAAAGAAAAAATTTGTCATAATTCCGTAAATTTTGGCAGAATTATTTCTAATGTAATAGAAACACATTAAACAACGAACTCTATGACAAAACGTTGCGTTGAAGTTCCTTAAAGCGGTTCATCTTCTCGAGACACGAAACTTGTCATACAATATTTAAATGTAAATAGAATATTATTAGCTTAGCCCAACGTAATAAGGAACAGTTTCGCTTGGCTTTTAGGGTATTGTGCCGTCAAAGTGGAGTTCATCATTATAATTGACAATAACAAATGATATGTATCTACATAACAAAACCTCGGCGTCTACGGAGTGGGCATATCTTGTATTATGTTTAAAATTAATGGATCACGGGCGCATTTTAGCATTAATTTCGGTTCGGAGAGGTCGTGCAATATTTTTTCCTCAGTCATAATTTAAATTAGACGCCATTTTATCAGATCGGATCTTTCGAAAATCATCTATCACTATATGAAAATTAAGGCTGTCAATTAGATAGCATAAAAACTTCTAGAGAAACATTAAGGTTATAGATTAATTATCTAAGAATGTTTTATGGTTCTAATAAGAAATGGGTCCTATATTCTAAGAAGCGTCGGTGGCGTAGTGCGTAAGAGCGTTGGCTCCCACCCGGGAGGCACCGGTTCGAACCCCGCCATGTACCAATGTGTCTTCAAATTTTGAATTCATATGTATATACGTTTAATCGACGCTTTTACGGTGAAGGAAAACATCGTGAGGAAACCTATGTAGAAATTCTTTGGCTGTGTGTGAAGTCGACCAACCCGCACTTGGCCAGCGTGGGTGACTAAGGCCTAATCGCCCCTAATAGGGGTAGGCTCGAGCCCCTCGGTGGGGACATTATATGAGCTATTGACGTGACGACAAAATTCTATATTTTCTAGATGAAATCCTTAAAATGGAAGTAAAGAAAAGCTAGGGTTCTGATATGACAATTGGAAATTGATTTATGTGTTAGACGAGTGAAGGCTATTAATTTAGTAAGAGCCAATCAGGAAATGGGATTATAAATATTTGTTTCCATATAATTATCCGAAAAGTACTTACTTCAATATGTACTTTTATTGGCCATTAAAAATAATTGAAATACAATAAATCAAAAATTTTGTCATCTAGTAAGGGAGGAAATAAGGTTTTAAACGAAGCAAATTGAGAAATTAGAATCAAATTCTTAAGAAACTTGGAAAGAAGACGTTTGTCATTCAAGAGGGTAACAAAATTCGATGCGCCTGCGACAGATTGGTGCTAATTGCGTGACCTGCCCTGTCCCCTCTCACCCTGCTTCAATTACGAGGGGTTACTTGACCCAGGACATGGACTTATAAATAGAGTTTAAATGCCCAGAGCACTTGTCGGGTTAGTTGCCTCTGAAGTCATATCGGCTATAAAAATGTCTGAACTAAGATGGAAACCGTTGAGGTAACGTATAAAATTCTATTTTGTCTCTAGATAATGGTAATAAATATTATGTTTCTGCTAACTCTTTATCTAGTAATCAACCAAAGTCTCTAGGTATAAGGAAACTTACCTTTTGTGGTGCTGCAATAATGTTCGCAATGCAGTCTCCTTACGTTTCAATATGAATTCCAAAGGACATAAGGTTCTTGATACTTTTAGCGTCTTTTCATCAATGTTATGTAATTATAGCTTTTTCATACGATCATCGGGTAAGCGGTATTGGAGAAGTTCCATTTTCACTTTCAAACATATTCTTAAACATTTACTAAATATGATACTAACATGTATGAAAGAAGCAAAAAAGAATGTGACTAAACGAATAGTGTTAGTCAATGTTAAATATAGGTATGAAGCAAAAAGAATAAGTAGCCTATTTTAATTTTATTTCTTAATAACCAAAACATAAGCACTAACAAGTGTGTGTCGTCAACTACAACACATTTGTTCCAAGTAAATATCTAAATATTTCTATTTGCTGATTAGTTTCTGAAAATGGATACATGGAAGCTGTAATAGAGTAGATCGAACCAATTTCCATTAAAAGGTTCATTGATAAAGTAAATCTCGAAGTTGACTTATAGTTTTATGGAATTCTTTCAAGCGATTTTGAAACCCATTGGTGTTTGTTAACATCCTTACAGAATGCTCCTTCGTGGTAAATTGATTGATCAAATAATGAGCGTTTGCCCAAATACCTGGTAATACGGCTGTTGTGCAAATATTGCACTTCTCAGAACCAGTCCTCGGACTCCATTGCATTATTGAAAACTGACAATATTTTGTGCATATTTGTTATTTCTTGATACTGAAGTTGACGACCTTCTTCAAAGTTCCAGAAGAGTAATTCATTATGGATGTCATAAATTTTATTATTTATTATTCATATGCTATATTTCAAATTAGGTACACATTAAAACTGACTTGGGATGATCTGACAACTCAAAAGATTTAATTTGCTTATAATATATTTAATGGTGTAATTTAATTTAAGTAAGATATTCTATTGTTTTATAAATTAATCTTATAAGCGCTTTGGATAATTGTTTCTGTTAGCTTTTAAGACAAATTGAATAAATAAATAAAACAGATTTAAATCGTTATTTGCATCTTGTCTTCCCCATACATTCCTATTGCAAAAATTTGTACGCTGTGAATGAATAAATGAAAAAAGGCTTTTTAATGCTTAGCACGATAATAAATGAAACATTACACTTTTTCAAGCAAAATGCATCAAAAGCGTTTCCGCTCAGTATAAGAGCATTTAAGTAAGTGTCAAGGAACTGTTTCTTGCGGAAACTCTGTAAAGAATGCAAAGCTGTGCAAACACGTTATAACAATTTAGATAAAACCATATAAAGTGACATAAGGGTGAATTTCCCGGGACCAAAAATTGCGCGGCATCGATGATATCAGTATTAAAAAACAAAGCTATAACGTTCTTATTTTTTTTCTAGATACATGAAATAGTTATCTATGTGGGGCACTAAATATTTTAATAATAGGAATAATAGGTACTTCAAAAAAAATTATTAAACCTCGAAATCTTTCATTGCCGTGTTTGTCCACACGTCACCGTGATGTACATTATACCTCATTGCTAAAAATCTATTGATTATTTATATTGAAAATTAGTTTTATTTGATGCGTGAATAGTTAAAGTATTGTTACGGAATACATTTATTCAAATTATTAAACAATACAACGAATGGTTATCCTAAATGCATTTGTCCCAGAACAAACTTTCATCGCCATGTCCTAAACATGTATAAGAATATTGTTTTATCTAACAACCTGCGGCCCCCTCTTTGTGTGCTAAGCGTTGCATATTAGTGTCGCCTAAGTACTCGACGTGGAAGGACGTACACTAGTGCATGCGTTTTTGCGGTATAAATAAAAGTATTCCATTTTTTATGTTATGGTCATTTTTTCTTTCATCGCCGTGGATAGGTATAACTTCTAAATGAATAAGTTTGTCCTCATGATTGAGTTTTCAATAGAACGTTATTTCTCATATGTTTATTTGTGAAGTGTTTATTACCTCGAATAACTAATAGTTTTTTTTGTTATTTTATATTTTGGCCTTGATTTTCATCGCCATGCTTTCATTGCTGTGGTTTCCGTGGCCAAAATTTGCTATGGCAATGAAAAAAAAGACACGGAAATGAAAAAAATTTCATTGCCATGCCTTGTGACATAATTTAGTTTCAATGCCGTGGCCAGGTGTTTCATTTCCGTGGCCAGGTGTTTCATTTCCGTGGCCAGGTGTTTCATTTCCGTGACTTATGTTTTTATTGCCATGATAAGATAAGGCAAAAAATACATCTTTACCTGTAATACAGGCAGTGCCGAGTATTGGCTGCAACAATATACATATATGAAAATAAACTCAAAATAATAATAATAATAATAAGCCTTTTTATTTCCAAAAACCTTATAAACATGTTTTTCTTAATTCTAAGTATATTAATTTTTATTTTACTTTGTTATTGGAACCCCACTCTGGGTATAGGCCTCCTCCAGCTTACTCCATGTTTCCCTATTCTTGGCTTTGCTTCTCCATTCTTTTCCTGCTGTTGCTATTATTTCATCGATCCATCTGTTACTTGGACGGCCTCTTCTTCTTTTGCCTATTGGTCCTTCCTCATTTGGTCAAACTCAAAATACCGTTTTCTAATTTGAAATTATACGTCTCTGCCCCACATACAATGTTGATAAAAATATATAACCATATCCCAAAAAAAAAAATTAAAAATATTGAAAAATTAATCAGTTTTGAGAATCACCAAAACAGTTTTTAATTACAAAAAGTTATAATGGCATTCAAGATTTTTTTGATAATGAAACTAAATACCGAATGCTGGCTTTTCTCCTGCAGCTGCGCTTTCGTGGGTCGGTGTAAGGGATAACCTATATTAAAATAATAATAAAATAGGTTCGGTGATTTAAGCGTGAAAGCATAACAGACAGATAGAAGAAGTTACTTTAAAAATGATGGTGATAATACTCAGGTAAGTACATATATAAAACTAGCTTTTGCCCGCGACTTCGTCCGCATGGAATAGTTACTTTGGGTATAGCATTTTTATTTTTTTGGGTACTTATTTTGCAAAAGATACACATCCAAACTGCTGTGCATTTTTACAAACTAACTTTTTTGTTTTTCCATCCTTTGCTAACTTTCATGAGACCTTCCATCCCCTATTTCATCCCCACATGGGACAATATTTCAAAAACGCTAAAACAAATATCTGTATACTTTTTGCGTGCTATTTAAAATTTCATGGTCTTATCTTTGGTAATGAGGAATCTCATAAAAAAATTTCATCTCTTATTTCAACTCATTTTTATATCTCATTCCTCATATATTCCCATTTTTACAAAAAAGTAGCTTTTATTCGATTTCGAGGTTTAGTCTATTTTTGTACCAAATTTCATCAGAATCGGTTCGGGAGTATGGCGTAAAAGCGATTAAGTTAATAAGTCGCGTCCACCAACTTGGATCTCAAAATGGATGCTGTGTTCGGAATCAGGACCCCTACAAATATGATACTCATATTCATATCAAGTTTAAAAAATGCGTCCGCTATCTTGGATCTGAAAATGAATAATCCGACCTCTGTAAACCACGAAAATGATACTCATATTGATTTTAAGTTCAAAAGTACAGTCCGCCATCTTGGATCTAAAAATTGATGTTGTATTCGGAATCGGGACCCCCAAAAACTAAGAAAATTATACCCATATTGATTTCATATCCAAAAGGCGTATCCGCCATCTTGGATCTCGAAATAAAAGTTGTATTCGGAATCAAGACCGCCGAAAACCTCAAAAATTATATCCATATTGCTATTAAGTAAAAAGCCACGTCCGCCATCTTGGATCTCAAAATAATGTTGTACTCGGAGTCAGAACCCCTAAGCACCACCAAAATGATACCCATATTGATATTAAATTAAAAAGTCGCAGCCGCCATCCTGGTTCTCAGAATGGATGTTGTATTGGGAATCGGGACCCCAAAAACCAGGAAAATGCTACCCATATCGATTTTATATTAAAAAGTCGCAACCGCCATCTTGGAACTCGCAATAGTTTTCGTATTCGGAATCGTGTCCCCCGAAAACCACGAAAATGATACCCATATTTACATTTTGTCAAAAAGTCCATCAACCGCCATCTTGGTTCTCAAAATAGATGTTTTATTCGTAATCCGTACCCCCAAAAACCACAAAAACTATGCATATTGACATTTTGTCAAAAAGTAGCGTCCGCCATCTTGGATCTCAAAATGGATGTTGTATTCGTAATCCGGATCCACAAAAACCACGAAAACGATACCAATATTGACATTATGTTAAAAAGTCGCGTCCGTCATCTTGGATCTCAAAATGGATGTTGTATTGGGAATTGGGACCCCGAAATGAAAACCATAAAAATAATACCAATATCGATTTTATATTAAAAAGTCGCAACTGCCATCTTGGTTCTCAAAATAGATTTCGTATTCGGAATCGGAACTCCCGAAAACCACTAGTATGATACCCATATTGACATTTTGTCAAAAAGTCGCTTCCGCCATCTTGGATCTCAAAATAGATGTTTTATTCGTAAACCGGACCCACAAAAACTACAAAAACGATACCAATATTGACATTATGTTAAAAAGTCGCGTCCGCCATCTTGGGTCTCAAAATGGATGTTGTATTGGGAATCGGGACCCCCGAATACCATAAAAATGATACCCATATCGATCTTATATTAAAAAGTCGCAACCGCCATCTTAGATCTCGAAATAGATGTTTTATTCGTAATCCGGACCCACAATAACCACGAAACCGATACCTATAGTGACAATGTGTAGTGTTTGGTGTGTTTGTAAATGTGTGACTTTGTTTGGATTTCCTTACGAACTTTCATCCCCTATTTCATCCCCACATGGATAAATATATCAAAAACACTAGAACAAATATTTATTTATTTCTTATCAAGTGCCTACATGCAAAGTTTGGTCTGGTTTCGTCTTTAACAATGACGAATTCCATACAAACTCTCATCCCCATTTCACCCCCAAACAGGTCAAAATATCATAATTTTTTTTTTTAAATTCAAAGTTTTATGGTTCTATCTTCAAAAATGACGAACTGCATTACAAACTTTCATCCCAGTTTCAACCCCTTCAAGCCTTTTTTTGCAAAAAAAAGTCCATGTCCTTCCCCGAGCTCTCGTCTATATGTGTAACAAATTTCATCAAAATCGGTTCAGTGGTTTAGATGCAAAAGCTTAACAGACAGACAGACAGAGTTACTTTCGCGTTTATGTTGAATATAGATTTTTATTTCTGTGGATGTGTTCATTCCAGTGGCACAGTTTTTTCATTGCCGTGGACGCTTGTTTCATTGCCGTGGACGCTTGTTTTAATCTTGTATATCTCGTTTGTTTTTTATGTTATCTGCTAGATATTAAGCAAGAATACATACATTATCAAAAACTTTATAACCCGCTATTTAGTTTTTAAAAAAACTTTAAGATAAAAAAGTCCACGGAAATGAGATTTTTTTTGGACCTGTTGAAATTCACCCATAATAGTGAGTTCACTTATGTGTATTATGTGCCGCGGTAAATGATAAATGCTACCAATAAAATTACGATAGAATAGAAAGAGATGGCATGATATCTCTTGTCAAATTATATATGCACGTGTTGCTGTGGTAATTTCATACTACTGTCCTAAATCAATGAATTTGCAGAAAAAAACAAATGAGGACTACTTATCAAGATAAAAAAATAATTCCTATCTCTCAAGTTGAAACAAAACACATTAAAAACTTAAAATCGGATTTTTTGTTTCGTATTACGTAGTATATCCCAGACAAACATCGTGACACGGGAATTATATATAATAGATTATTAACACAATTTAGTGCGATTTAAATCGATAATTAGTTAATTTGATATTGTTCATATGAACAAAATTGCTATTAGTTTGTTATTTAATGCTTGTAGTTTGTACACTTATCATTGCACTGTTAGCTAATCCTGTAGGTACACTTATCATCAACGACATTATGAGAGTCAGAACAGTTATCTTGCACCTCACCTCATATCTGATGACGAATTTTTGTGGACGGATGATTGTTCAATACGTAACATATAGATCGTAAATTCGTCGGAGAAGTGTCAACTATAATGTGTACATTTCTCACAAGATACTATTTATCTATTTGTGTCAAAGTGTCAAAATGTGGTACTTCATCCAGCTGGAGTGATTTAATAAATCTCTTTGCAGCGACTTTCTTGTAGGTAATGTAATAGGGTTTTTTGAGTAAGTATATAACATGTGAAAAATTCCATATCATCTTCTATACATATATGATGATATTGATTAAAAAATGTGTGCGTGTAATCTTTACATTCGATTGAACTACATAAAAAAATTATACATAGCATTAATTGAAATTCTTGATATTTGATTCAGCAAATATAATGCATAAATACGTGCGCATTTGGTGAAGAAAGATTTACTGCATCTATCAACGTTTTCAATAGCAGTTGTCAGATAACTGTCATTGAGAATTCTTACAAATCGTCGAATGTCAATTCGAAATACACCTGCCAGATTAAAAAAAAAGGTATACAGTCTGAATTTCTTTAGTTGCTGAAGAATAAACATAGAGGAAGCCACATTCAAGGAAAAACTGCAGGGCTTCGTAATGTGCTGTTGACTGATTAAAAGTCAGTCAACGTTGATTATAGCGGTTCTTTTTATTGCTTTTTATCTTTCATTGTAAATACTTAATTAATTCTTTGATCAGTAATGTAAAGGATTTAAACACCTGACTTACAAAAACCTCTCCGCCTATAAATATCAATATGTATTAACTTCTAGAAGAAATGAAATGAAATATTTATTTGCTAAGAATTCATTACATAAATATATAGGGTAATAATAATAATAGTCAGTATATATTTTTGTATTTAAAAATATATACTGACTATTATGATTGATTTTAATTATCACAATAATTAAAGTAATTCGAAAAAATAAAAGTCATGATTAGGTACATTAAAATAATAATTAGCATTTAAAGCATTTTAGAAGCAAGAAGAAGCTTTATTAATTATATATTTATGTGTACCATATATTTTTTCTTCTTCCTAACCTAGTGCCAATTTATTTGAGATCGGTTCAATTATGTCACCAATTCTCCATAAGTACTACTAGAGCTATTGATTGGCATAGATTTTTTGCCGGCCTGACACCAACAGTTCTTGGACCATACAAATGCGTACCACGCCTAAAAGTAATAATCTTTACCAGTACCTTAAGTACAATTTTTAGCCTCCATAACTAGTCAGTATTCGCGAGGTGACTCGAGGTGACTAACCTCACTGCTAATTGATTTGGTGAATGATACGACGTCAAATGTTTCAAAATAATCTGACACTACTGTATCAGATAGTCTTAATTTATATCAATATTTTAATTTGTAAGCTTAATTACAAAGAAATACGCTTCTATTTGATAATGCATTTAGTAAAATTATAAATCTAGAACTTCAAGTTGTTAAACAAATTAATACAAACATATCGGCATATCTTGCCTATCAGATTTCAAAGTCATAACTATAAAAAGTTGATGCAAAATTTTATATTGTGTGTGATCGGTGGACCTGAGTAATGTTATATGCAATTCAAAGACAGCCTTTAAAGTAATAGCAATTAATATACCTAAAACAAGTATAACGAAAAATAAACCATATAACGTGGATTTCTGGATGATATGGCAATATCAACCTTTACATTTATTTTGAAAATAAGCCAAATTCACTTTTCATTTAATTACAAATCACACTCTTATAGTTTTTAATATTATACCACGGCATTTGTGATGTAGGGGTGAGCTAGAGAAAACATATTAAATTTTTTACAATCTACGTTCTGAGCGACGAGAAAAATATTTTTTATTGTTCCTTTACTGATCTCAACATTCAACTTCTAATAATTTGGTACTTAATTTATCATAGGATAAACACTTTCCAGTTTTATTAAAAGCAACGTCTATCAGACAAATGAATCACATAACTCCTTTAATCCATCATTAGCAAGTCGTAATTATGAAACAAGACCTTTTGATAATCAACAATCTTTACATTATCAATGGGTGCACCATCAAATCAGGCATTCACGACTCTTCCGAACCTCGTTTGCCTTCGACGGCATATACATTGCTGTTTGACTAGATCAAGCACCATTGCAATATATTCCTTATTCTTTTGTGGTTACGGTCCTGGTGGATCGCATCGCTAATATTGTGGGTCTAAAACGCGGAGGTGCTTTTGGTACTTACAAGCAGGTCTTTGTGAATGAGGCCAGTTTGTTGAGAGCTGCCTCGTCGCCGGGCTTGTTTATTAGAATGGGAGTTTCAAGAGCCTTTGTATTAGTTTTGAGGGTTCTATTCATGCTGGTTTTTGGTACGAGGTCGTGCGACAGAACAGTTCTTGTGTAGGCACTGTGAAACTCTGTTATTGGACAGAGACGCATTCAGTTTGTCTTTCAGTATTTTCTTTGTTGCTATGAATTGCGATTGTGCTTGCTGTTTTTCAACGGATGAGAGAGTGGTGGCCAGTTTGTTTTGTCTGTAAACAGTGGTGTCTTCTTATCATAGACGCTATGGAATTTATGACTAATTGTGTTCGTCAATATTTAAAACACCTTTACTTGTTATATCTGTTATTATCAGTAATTATAAATATATGTTTATCATAGTATGTACGGTCTAATGTTTTCATCAACTTACAAGTGCAGTTATGTTATTTCGAATTTCATTATTGGGAACATTATCTTATTAAGAATTAACCATAGATACTATGTTCTTCAAATTGTTCATCTTTTGTATAGTCTTATAGCGATAATTCGAATAAAACCTGAATTCATCAGAATGTTTTCCCTCATTGACATTCCTATTAATTTTGGAACGTAATAGGTAAGTATTTCCTTAACGAAATATAACCAAGTAATCATAGTATTATTCAAAGCGATAGACGTAGATGGCTGCACCACACAATGTCTGAATTCTGTGTTCCATCCAATTGAACTAGGTAATTATGTCACAAATAGCACCATACGTTGACTCGAGTGAATATAATTTACAAAAGATTTTTAAACCTTTAACAAGAGAAGAAAAGACTCTCAGTGATTATAATGAATGACATCATGTGGGCTTTGATTTGATAGCGACTAAATAGAAATGCATACACTAAAATCATAAAATGTAGCAGGTAAAAGGACAATTTTATGTGTCTGTTGTTTAAAATAAATAATTTCAATGGCAGACTACGTGAATATTTCATTTGCATGTACATACCTACCTACCGAAATAGTATCTACAACCAGCACAATACACAATTTCAACATCATCAATATTAAAAGAACTCGTTTCAAATTTAAAACATGTTTAAAATTCAAAAGAAGCAACCCGTGTCAACATTTACTTTAAACTTCTCATAATAGACTACGGAATAAAGTTCTTGAAGACTTCTCAAGAAACATGTTACGGACTTGAAAGGATATCAAAGATCACCACATCTCGTCGCGTGAATCATGCTGTGCTGTGACCTCTCGACGATAAAACGTTTGACTCCAACCTTCTGGGAACAACATCTGCGCCGACGCACAGTGTGACCAGAAATATTAATAAGTCTCTACAATAGATCGGACTAGATATGGAAGTAAAAAGAGGCGGTGGAAGTCTTGCACGTGCTTTGTCCTTTGATGATTCGTATATAACCTACCTAGGTACTTAATCCTAAAAGCGAATTCTTAACATTATAAGCTACTGAATGACTACATCATATTATGTAGGTACTACGTTAATTCAATGCGCCCATTTCACTTATAATTCTAATCTAAAATGAAATCCCTATACACAAATGATTATCAATAATTCCATCGCATGTATCCCTATCGGCCAATCTTGATTCGAAGGAGAACCGGTCTTGACCCAATCGAGGCTCGACATAACAAAGCCGTATGGAGTTATTAACATTAAATTAAAATATTTACAGAACGTTGCCGGGTGCATTCACTTTTTTGCATGACAATCAAATATCCACACATGCGCTCGAGTAGATAAGTAGGCACCAACATATGAAACGCATTTGCATCGGCTTTTAGGGCAGATTTAATGTTGTTTTATTCATACCATCTGCAATCTGGCTGGTCTTGTTTGGTAACCAGTTGCTGCACGAATGGTGCCAGCGAGATCTTTTTTCCGTTCGCGTGATGTTTCGGTTTTGTAGAAACGTGCCATAAAGTTTTCATTATTCACTAACATAATAGTGGCTTTGGGAAAAATACTCACTATTTCATCCAGACATCCTGACCTCGTTCGACCTATTATTTAGGGTCAGGCAATTTAATCCTTAATGCGCGCAAGGAAAACCTTTGCCAACATCCAAGAGCATATTTCAGCCTGTTTTTACTTCAAGTGGGCGGCACCGACTGATCGTAGATTGTGTGGTGTGAGTCAGATGATATGGGTGTGGGAACTTGTATTATTTTCGACTTAAATGATTGTAACACATCTGGTATGGTGTATGGAGCTTAAGAACTTGAGTGGTATCGGGACTGGTATCTCGCCGCGGCTCCTGCGTTGCCCTAAAGTTGGACGGAAGCCAGTACCTAAAATCGGACTGCGGGCGTGATTCAACTACACCGCCGCGGATACGCACGATATCTTTATTACCTTAGGTGCGTCCTGAGTGCCTCTGAGACGTGAGAACGTTATGATCGTCATAATCGCTCCAAATGTGGCGTATCCGACCGCAACGCGACCCGAAATAACCAGTAATCGCCGCGGTGATGGCAGATAAGCACAAATGAATATGTAACGCCCGTCCTCCCACGACCGAGCACAATAAAACCGGGCCTGACCCTATAAAAATAAAAACAGGCAATTAATTATTGTTTATTCGCGTCCGTTATTCAGAGCAGCGACAGTAACAAACGATGTCTGCATGAATTAATGCGATTCCAGTGTGTTGTCTCTCGCGAGCACCAAGTGCTGGCGGCCAAATGAAAGAATCCGGTTGTGTAATTCCCTACACGTGTAACGGGACATCGAGTTATGATAATATTAGCCGAATTTTATAAAGTATCGATGTAGTTTTGAAAGTAGACTTTAGTCGAGCATTCGACAGAACGTGTTATAATGATCGCTGGGAATAAATTACGGAACAGTTGCATATGGTTTATGACTGCAGATACATGTTGCATGGTAATGAATTCCTATTAATTATTAGCACTGGCATTTCCTAGCTGCCATTTAGCGTACCGCAGGGCACTATTATCGGCCTATCGATAGTGTTACATTGTATATCGTGATCCAGATTGATCGTCATTTAAATTGTACGAAGGAGTCGTGTGGCACTAGTCGATATCGCGAACTGATAAATCTTGCAGATAGTGGTTATGAGCACGACGACGACGCTCCGCATCGATGACGGAGGGGCCACGGTGTTACCGGATCCTCAACCACCAGCCCTAGTCCTAATCTCCTCAAAGTTTTACGAGCCGACGCATGAATAATTCCCGAGAGGAGCAGCTATCGATCGCACACGTCGAGGTTTTTATTTATACGGCGCGGGTGGGCGAGGCGCATATTAGTAAACAAGCGCAGGCGCGGCGGAGGCGGACACTCACCGACTTGTAGCACATTCTCCACGCAGCCGGCCTCCAGCAGCTTGAGGCCACGGCAGAAGGCGATGTTCCGGTGGTCGTCGGGCGGCGCTCGCGCCAGAGACGAGTACATACATATGTCCCGTTCGTCCCGCGGGAACGACCAGTACACGACACGTCGTTGCACCGGTTCCGGGATGCGCTCGTAGCGCTCCTCGATGCGTTGGAACGGGATGTTCGCGGCGACTATCTTAGCGGTGATGTCGAGCAGTGTCGGCGGGGCGCGCGGCCGGCAGCAGGCGCGCGGCGCACACGCGGACATGGCGCTCGCTCGGCCGCTCAGCGCGGACTGACGTCGTCACCACCCCGCCCGCCCCGCCTCGGCGGCCCCCGCCCCGCCCCCCGCCTGCCTGGCCCCGGGGATGCGCGCCCCGAATCGACACGCTGCGATAAATTATTCATTTGGCGGCATAATGTGCGATATATTATTAAAAGTTGGCATTTTTGTGTTGTTCTCCAGTGGCTAGGTATAAAATCGATAACTATGTGGAAATGACGCTGATATCATTTATTTAAAATGGCTGATAGCGCTGCGACAGCATCGATTTGGCACGGCTTGCAAGTGCCATAAATATTTTAATAAACAATTTATTGCTTGGAGAAGTGGTATTAAAATATCGCGGTGTATATCTTAAGGGTGTGATTATCACGCAACCTAATTAAGTTTTATGAGGAAAATCCTCTATAACTAACCTAATAGAGCGAAGTTTTGGAAAAATTGGGAGTAGAGTTCAACAATACCAGTAATTAGCACGGAGCCTCCACCCATGCTCGATGCCTCCACCGAACGTCGAGATGAAAGTTTTCGTGGGAGTGTTGAAAAAGAAAACAAAAGAGTAGCGCTGGTTCCGCGACTAATCCATTCGGGCCCTGCCTCCTCGCATTACACAAACGAAGGGGAAAGGCCGGCGGGCGCGGGCGGGGGACATTAACAGCTGATGGCTGGCGGGAGGCGGGGGGGAGGGGCGGCGTCAGGTGTGCGACCTGCCGTCAGCTGAGATTCCGGCGTGCAGCGCTCGAGCGGCTGACTTGTGCTAGGAGACGTTGACCTTTTTGTTTATCATTTTTTTTTGTAGTTACACAATTGTAATACGGGCACACTGTCTTATTTCTTTACTTACTATACAATGGCAGAGTAATGTAGCCACTGCATAGAAAGTAATCCAACATGTTGTATCTGCAGTTGCATACTCAAGCTGAACTAACAGAAAAATAGTATTTGAATTTGAAATCATGGTTTTTTGAAGGCAATATAATATTTTATGAAAAGAGGTTGTGATCAGGTCTGGTAGCATATAATTATTCTATCACTAATTTATTTCCGTACTTAATTGCCTAGTTCGTAATAGGTAAAACATGTTTTTATTTATAGACAATCTGGTATTTGAATATTTATTAAACAATCTAGTTTACAATAAACAAGTAACAAGTTAGTAATTAATAAAATATGTAATTAGTTCTAACTAGACGGTTTGGAGATAGCCATCTGTTGTGTATAATAGGTAATTACCTAATTACATATATTAATGAAATGAAATGAAATTATAAAATTTATTTCAGACTACAGTCAATCAGTCCATAAAAATGTTAGTAAAAGTGACTTATAACTATGTTAGTAGAATTTAAAATTAATATTACTATTGATATGAGTGGACATCCATTGTGCAAGGATTGGACTGTCCACCCTGTTTGCAACCACCTTCAAAAGAATGTTGGTAGGTACTGCACCGCACACGCTCCCATAGGGAAGCAACTCGCTTACGCAGCACATCGTGGAAGCTATCAGTAGTACACGTGGCGAACATTCCTGATGCACTACATCGCCAAGGCAACCCCAACAATCCCCTGAAGGCGTTGTTATGCTGGACACGCAGACCATTGAAAGCTTTAACCCATACCCACACCAATCTGGCCCAACAAACTCTAAATATAAACATTTTTTAAAGATATCGCAGGCAAATTGTCGCAGGCAATTACAGACAGTGTCGTCTGTTTGTACAATTGTCATCAATCTCATCATAATATGTGCCGAATGATGGCCGAAGGCAAATTGTTATTTAGACTCTCCCACAAACAGTAGCTTCTCTGCTTGGTTTAAGAAAAATAAGAACCCGGCATACATTCGGTGAGATAACAAAACAAGGTTTAGTCGGACTTAAACATAGGTTGCTCCACTAACACCTTTAATCCGATGAGGGAACTTAACTGTGCATCCTGACACGGAAGGCGCCATCCTCTCGGACTCCTGTTGGAGAGTGAATGCAGATATCGATTTCTGCTAGGTCCAGGCTAAGGTGACACCTGTCTTTGGAGCAGGCATCTCCTTCGCCCATCGCAGCGACGTCGGCACGGGTCAGACAAAGGAGCATCCTCCCTGATCCGTCCCACGGCTTCGTTCTCAGATACGTCTCAGAGAGGGCTGCCCGTGCCATGACTGTCGCTACTGAGCAATGGACAGAACTACGCACGGCAGTGAGATACACGGATGATAAGCACAAATTCAGTGCGCTACTTGTCCAAGAATTATCCTGTTCATGTCCACATTGGGCGTACGCGCGGATCACTTCCCTTCCTATTCGGTGCAAGTAGCTCCCAAACCAGTCATGATTTGAGAGTAACTGCACGATGCGCCACACCACACCACAGTTATCATCACATTTACCAAATCACGAGGTAAGTATTAATAATTACCTGTTATTAATAATAATAACTATAGTAATCACATTTACTACGGTAATTGTGTAAATTAAATGTTAATGTTGCTAATGTGATGTGTTATAGGTACGTCATAAATGTATCGACTTAAATTGTATGATAAATAATTAGGTACTTTTTTCGTCGTGTTTTTCAGTACATAATATTCACAAACAATACCTACTTGTCTTAGTAAAAACAATGCTATGCAAAATAAGACATTTCTCAGTGCGTGCCATGTAGCAAGGATTTTGAAGTCTTATAGTGCGCGTGGACGCACACAGTTGTAAAAACCTATTCATGGACAATACTTAAGTTGGGATCGGCACTATGCGTAGGTCTAAAATGAACTTACTATTACACAACGCACAGGTCGAGATGTCAAAAGCAACCTCCAGATTCAAAATTTTAAAGGAGGTTTGAACGGTTTAAAGTAATAAAACGTCAGTACATTCAACGATGTGAACTAGGCAACAGAATCGACTCAATCACAGAACTCTATTCAATGCTATACGTTTAGTTTACCAAGAGTCGAGAAACCTCATAGTAATGTTTGTGAATACAAGTGTTAGTTCCTAGAATTAATTTTTTTTCGAGACTTCCTTTTGTTTTTTATTTATCAGTTTATAATCGTTTTGATTTTAAACGATATCTCGTTATACTAAATAGATAGGTAGGTATCAGTTTAATTAATAAAATAACACATATTTAGCTCGTAAAGAGTTTCTTATTTCACCAATTTCAATATCGTATTGTATCTCATTACGTATTACTTGTGCGTTATTGTAATGTAAAAGGCACGGTTTATCAAGAAGCTCCGTCTAAAAACGAACGGTACTATTTTAAATCTTAGCAAAGAGCTTTTTTTGTCAGAAAAGTGGTCAACATTTTATGAATAAAATTAACTTTGGGAGATGAAATATAATAAATAAACATTTAATTATTTAATTTAATTGTTTTTGACAATAAATTACAACAATTTATCTCACAAAAACACAAAAATATTAATTTACTTTAGTAATATTGGCTGTTTTTTGTGCATTTGCCCTAAAAAAAAGCGTTGATGCGCGCACATCGATAATTTGTGAACAAGTAAAAATTATTCCGCGCGCTTTTTTCGCTGTATTGTTTTTATTTGGAAATGTCGTCAAGTATTGACGAAATTATTAACCATTACCTCGCAAATATGTTATAAAACGTCGCATGACATACCTACGTGCGCTTTGATAATTACAGCCTCTGCTTTCTTGTAGCCCTCGCCTACGGCTTAGGCTAGCAATATCGCCTCGGCTGTAATTTTCAACTTACCGCACATAATATCATAAGTACTATTACTTTACTTGTGAAATATGGGTACAAACAAATATGTAGCTATGGCGCCATATTTACGCATTGTTGGTGTGCAAATACCACGCCGTCGTGGTCAGTATAGCTGCCTACACATCAAGCGGCCCGGTTTCGAATCCTGGTAGCGGCAAATATTTGTGTGATGAACACGAACATTTGTTTGCGAGTCATGGTTGTTTATATATTTATTTGAGTTTATTTTATAAAAATATTAAAAAAAAAAATATTATGTAATATGTATTGTATATAAAAAAAAATGTCCGTTATCTAGTATCCGTAACACAAGTTCTTAATGATACTTACTTCGGGCTAGATAATTGGTGTGAGCGTGAAAATATATATATTTTTTTTTAAATACATGTAATTATTATATACACAAATTATATAAATATTTCAAGAATAAAATTATAATAAGAATTCAAATTGAAACCTAATTAAAGATTTCTATTCATCCGCCGAATATACACAAAAAAAAATCAGACAATTCAGTCAGATCACGTTGACGTGACGTTAACCGTTTCGGAGGAGAGCAGCGTTCCTAGCTACCACGAGATTTTTATATTACTACCCGACCCGGCCACTCGTTGCTGTGGTAATATGATACTACTGTCCTATAACATTGAATTTGCAGTAAAAAATGGGGACTACTTATCAAGATAAAAACTATCCTATCTCTCAAGTTGAAACAAAACATACATTAAAAAAAACTTAAAAGTTTTAAGTTAGTTTCGGAGTTCATCTCGGACAAACATCGTGACTCGGGAGTTTTATATAATAGATAGATAATAATACTTCATCCTATATTTTTGTTATTAATTCATTGATGGAATGCAAAGCTTGGAATACTTTAAATTTGATTTTAAAAATGTTGGAAACTTTAATATCTTTAATAATTGCAGCTGTTGCAGATCGACAAGGCGAGGGTGGCTAGCGCGGCGATTTATCTCTCGTACCAGCTATCTTCGTATTTGGACTCCACCTCTGCTTACCATCAGGTGGAATAGAATAATTTGTTTGACCTTTTTATCATCATCAACAGCTCATATAATGTCCCCACCGAGGGGCTCGAGCCTACACCACATTAGGGGCGATTAGGCCTTAGTCAACCACGCTGGCCAAGTGCGGGTTGGTCGACTTCACACAACCTAAGAATTTCTTCATAGTTGTGTGCAGGTTTCCTCACGATGGTTTCCTTCACCGTAAAAGCGTCTATTAAACGTACATATGAATTCAAAATTTGAAAACACATTGGTACGTGGCGGGGATCGAACCAGTGCCTCCCGGGTGGGAGACGACCCTTTTACGCACTACGCCACCGACCATATATAAAACAATAAATAAGTAAAAAATAAAGTTTGGCAAGCTGTTCTAAATAGGAACTTGGATTGAGAAGACCATCGAGCACATAACCAATAGAGTGGTAATACGCGCCCTACGTCTCTGAAACAGGTTAGTGTTTTTTCACTAACATCAAACTGTCATTCGCACTATTACTAGTGAAGCATTGTCATAAATCTAAACGTGTATCGATATTTGCAGTGCAGTAACACACTATTCCTTCGAATTAGCTTTATTTTATTCGTTGCAATAACATTTCTTTGTTAAAAATATTATGAAAACTGATTGAAACTTAATACGCGTTTTATGTACCTAACTAATTCACTTTTTTGCACTTCCACTGATATTTTACCACTTTTCACTGATTTTTATATGTGCTACTTCTCTGTATTATTTTGTACTGACAACAGCACGTTGGGTTACCACATACTTTCAAATTTTCCCAATCGATTATGCACTTTATATTGAACTAGCTTCCGCCCGCGACTTCGTCCGCGTGAACATTTTACCCCCTTATAGGTAGAATTTCCGAAAATCCTTTCTTAGCGGATGCCTACGTCATAACATCTACCTGCATGCCAAATTTCAGCCCGATCCGTCCAGTGGTTTGGGCTGTTCGTTGATAGATCACTATGTCAGTCAGTCAGTCACCTTTGAGTTATAGTTACCTATATATTTAGATAGCTTTATATAATATAGATAATCTTAGGTTGAAAATCGTTTGGAGAAAAATGAGAGTTTTGTATAGCCCGACGTGCTGTTGACTGTACTTTAACTCGCTATGATTTCCTAATATTATGTTTACTTATTTGACTGACAATGTGGTGTTAATTGGTGTGAGCGTGAAAAAAAAATGTCAAACTTTGTTTGTCATTAATTATTTATTTTGATTTTCCTGCAAATGTCGCCTTCTGGTACTTTTTTCTGATTAGATTTACTGTAAAATTTATAAAGAAAATAAATAAGTTTATTTTTATTTCGTATTTGTGCTTTATTAAGTATTTATTTTCATAGCTAGGTACAAGTACGATATCGATAAAAACATTTGCAAGTCTGTTTGGTTTATCCCCATCTCTAGTATGAGGCGTAGTTTCAATTGTTTGGTGGATTTTTTTTGAACAAAATAAGTAAGTAATTTCTCGTCTAATGGTTATGTGCTCGATGGTGCAGACGTACTATTCCCAGACAAGTCTTACATGATTTTACTAATTTGCATTTACTTCCGGGTGAACCGGGTGAAGCTTGCTTCGACTTTCGGGCCCTATTATCACTTACCATCAGATAGGATGAAGGCTTCGCTGCCAAAGAGTTTCACTGAACCAAATTCTCAATTCGCCAGATTTTATACTTTCGAACAGAAAAAACTTATCACTTACCTTGCTACTACCGCATTTTGAAGTCGGTTAAAAAAGTAGAACTACACTGGATACCGCAGAAGGATATCTGTCACCGATGACGCCTGAATGCGAAGATAACAACGTGATTACCGACGGATTCTAATATTAAAAACATTTTTTAAAAGAAGCAGATTTCCATAACTATTATCCTACCTATGCATTGCATTTTAAAAAACTCAAAAAAAAAAGTTAATAAAGTTAGTTTTATCTGTGTAGGATGAAAAACATTTGAGTTTCACACTGTTGCAAATTGCGATTCTGCAGAGTCGACAATCTGGTTAGTTGCGAATCTGGTGTCAGAGGGTATACTTACCAAATGGTCCCATTAAAATTTACATGAATCCTTAGATTAAAGCAAAATTTAATCTAAGCATGAATCTTATTTAGAATCGTGAAAAAAGACAGTTGCAATATAGATTTTTCCAACTTTATGGGTCGTTAGGTGAAAGAATTGTTAATATTAGTCCAGTAGTGTTAGAACCTATTCATTACAAACAAACAAATCTTAAATCACGTTTATCAACGTTTCTCATATAAATTGAGCTCTTAACTAAAAGCTTCCTGAAAATAAAAAAAAACGGACAAGTGCGAGTCGGATTCGCCCACCAAGGGTTACGTACAAATTTGTATTTTTTGCGGCATAAACAGCCGTATCTTTTTTTGCGTCAACTTAGAAGTTTGATTTTCTTACAGCTTCAAGGGACTATAGATTTGAGTATATGGTTTTAATTTCAATACGATACCTCCACGCGTTCCCGAGATAAAGGCAAACCTCGATGATTGATTATGCACTTTAAATAAAGACTATATTTTTTACGATTTAATTACAAATGTATAGTTTTCAGAGTTTTTCCTGTACCGGTAGTATAAGACGATATTACTTGTAGAATTTCATAGTTCTACTTCAACGGGAAAGTACCCTATAAATTTAGATTCCCTTGAGAGTGTCGAAATATACGTTTTCTGCGACATAAACGGCGGTATATATTTTTTCCATTATCTTAGATGTTTGATTTTTTCACAACTTTAAGGGACCGTACACCTGTATATGGTTTTAATTTCAACTATACGTTCACTCGTTCCCAAGATGAAGGGTCTTGATAGACAGACGGACAACAAAGTGATCCTGGAAGGGGTCCGTTTTTCCTTTTGAGGCACGGAACCCTAAAAAGGTTTTACTCGCACGCTGCCTACCCTGGTCCTATACCATGGAGCCATTGAGCTCTTGGAAACCAACAAAACCACGACACTACAAAATGACAATGTTACTTAAGTGTGGTCTTCTGCAAAGCGGAGGTAACTTCTGCATGGGCACTCCAATTTCGAGCGGATAGATAGTGTTCAAGGTTCAGAGAAAAAATAAATCAATAAAAAAGAAGATTGTCTAACAGTGACTCAACCATACCTACGATTTTTAACGATCAGTGCGCCAATAATACAATTAAAAGACTAAGTTATCAACAGAAAGCAAACGTTTTATTTCAGTTAGCGCTGCAGCGCTTTACGGCACAAAATATCTGTCTCTCGGACTAAACTCGAGGAAACCCCAGCTTGTATATCTATACGTATAAAGCTACCTATGTTGGCTTGTACGTACATAATTATATATAGTAAATTATGTTGAACACAGCTGATCGTCGGTGAGAGTGAAACGTTGTTTATATATTTTTAGGTTACAGAGTCAAGGCTATTGTGATCGATAAAATTGTTTATCAAACATTATATTTATAAAATAACTGAATAGATAACAGGGTGTACGTTCATCTTGAATTTTTTAGTGTTATTCGTAAGTGTCGTGTGGTAGCGGCTGTAAAAAATACCACCACTACCCTTTTGTTTTTTTTTACGACGATTTGAAATCATCATATCCATTGACGGACCATGCTGCACGCTGGCTAGTCGTACGGTGTGTGCGGGACTCACCTGGTGCGGAACAACGCCGGTCCTACCCACTAAACCACGGGCGGTTAAATCAAGGAAAAGGAAAAAATATAAGATTGTTACTTGGAGAGGAGATCTACCAGGTTAAGCGTAGACAGCAAGGAAACGAGAGGAACTGCCTCAGGGAGTTGCGCAGGCAGGCAGCAGCGAGGAAGCATTGAATCCAAGCACGGACGGTTGAATTCTGTTTATTGCTTTTTATATTTATTTATTTTAGGACAATCAACAAATCTTACACTATTACAGCTTAAAACTAAGTGCCCTAGGGCAGGCGGCCCAAATCGCTAAATGTCGCTACGAACTACTTTTAAAATAATATATCTTCTGATTGGAGTCTTTTATTAATCGACCTAGCAAAGACTCAACCCCACCGCACCAGCACAGCAGTGCAAACATGAAGTTGTCGATGGGCACATATCGATCAAGAAAAGCATCTAAAATATTTTCATTTCTATGTATAGGTACGTTATGTCGATTTTTACTGTATTTTAACTATCGATAGTTCCGTGCACGCACTGCTTATGTCAAGAAGTTGTTTTTAGAAGATGGCTGGTGCGGTAGACAGTAGCATTCACACAGACACGCATCAGAAGCCATCCTCCTATCTTGCAGGTCGGTAACGTGATCTGAGGTAACGTGATTTCTGAAGCCCATTTTGGAAGGCCCAGGGATGTCAGTGAAGAGGTAATAATTTGCTGGTAGCATTTATTATGTGACATAAAGCCGCGTCTATCGGACTTCAGTGGCACGGCGCGGATTCTAACTATTATCATTATTCTTCGCAGAATTACGCATTTAGAAAATAAAGAGTAATGTTATCTACTTAAGAATAAAACAAAAATGGAGTCTCACAAATAAATGTTACCACAAGACCTTGGGTGGAACTTCAGAAGATCACTTACCACCAGCATTGAACATCAGGTTATAAATATGAAGGCGATGAATTCTCCTATCAATTATACACAAAAGTACTGCCAGTCGATAGCCAGGCGCGCTGATTTACAAAAAGCACGCTTTTCTGAAGATATACCGAAGAGCCGACCGTCCTAATGGACCACCTCTCCCAGTTTTATTAATTCAGAGTTATACAGATATCGATTGACTTTAAGAATTAACGAGAGAAGTGAACGATGATTCATTCATCAAAGGGGGTGGGTTGGGATGGGGGGCACTTTACAACCGCTGCAAATCCTACCCATGAATAAGTAGGGGGTACCTCGAGCTGTATTGGTGATGGCTTTTTTAAATATGTATTTTTCTAATTGCTTTTCCAGTGCTTTGTTTTGTGAGTGAAACTCGTTCGCCTATTTTGTGTTTTAAAACAAAACGAGATTTGGCGCAAATGGATTTAGAAATGGCGGCTTCATGAATATTATGTAAAACATAATAATAATTATTGTAATATTGGTATAAAAATAAAATAATAAATATAATATTTTTATAAATGAGTACACAGTGTCAGGATTGATAGACGAATATATTTAAATTTTAATAATGTCAACTACATCAGTCTATAATGGCCAGTTTTAGTTTATGTAAGAAAACCTTATTACAACACGCTCCCTTAAACTAACATTGGTCACATATTTATGCAATAGACTGTACCTACAAAAACACTAACAAAAACATACTAAAGTTAAGAACTTATTGACAAGTTGTCAAAACAGTATTTGTGTTTTGGATATGGCAGCGCCTTAGTACAAATGTCTGCCACCATTTCAGTTGTAGGTTTGTACATTATTTTAATTAAGTTTTGTGCAACCGCTTCCCTAACAAAATGATAACGGACTGCTACATGTTTAGTGCGTTTGTGAAATACCGGATTGTAAGCTAACTTTTGGGCAGACTGATTGTCATTGTAAAGTTCTATTTCCTTATTACAATCGTAAATAACAACAGGCTCAGAATAACCCAATATTTCACCCAAAAATTGCTTCAAGTACATAGCTTCTTTTGTAGCTTCACTTAACGCAACATACTCTGCTTCGGTAGAAGACAAAGCAACACAAGTTTGTTTTTGACAAGACCATGATATAGTATTGCCATTAATTTTAAAAATATATCCTGTAAATGACTTACAATCTATATCGCTTGCCCAATCCGCATCTGAGTATCCCGTTATATGAAAACTTTTATTTCTGGAACTACTAGCTTTGAAAAATAATTTAGTATTTAAAGTTCCTTTCAGATAACGAAGTACACGTTTTGCGGCGGCCCAGTGTTCCTCAGAGTAACAAGAATTAAACTGACTTAAGTATGAAACACTATAAGACAAATCGGGTCTAGTCATTTGACATAGAAACATTAAAGAACCTATTAGTTCTCTGTAAGGCAAATTAACATTACAGGGATTTTTATTACGTATAAGTTTTGTGTTTGGCTCTAAAGGAGTCTTGACAGGCTTACACTCAGTCATGCCAAATTTATCTAAAATTTGTAAAATGTAACGCTCCTGACTTATTGATAATTCACCACGACCTTTGTCATGAGTTATTTGAACACCCAAAGCATTATTTAACTTACCTAAATCCTTAATCTTAAAAGCTTTTGACAATGCATTTTTAAGTGAAATTGCCATATTTTTATTATTGTAAAACAGGAAGAAATCGTCTACATATAAAGATATATACAATATACTCTCTCCCGCCCGTTTCACGAAAATGCATTGTTCAGTGTCACATTGCTTGTATTGTAAAGTTAATAATACATCTTTTACTTTAGAGTACCAAGCACGTGGGGACTGTTTTAAGCCATAGATGGCCTTTTTAAGAAGACAAACTTTAGACTCCTCACCTGGTTTAATAAACCCAGATGGTTGGGCCATATAAATTTCTTCGAATAAATCGCCGTTTAAAAACGCTGTTTGAACGTCTAGATGTTCTATGTCGAGACTTAGTTCAGTTGCCACAGTGAATAAAACTCTGAGCGACGTGTATCGGACTACAGGTGAAAACACCTCCGAATAATCTTCGCCTTTACACTGTGTATAACCCTTTGCAACTAAACGTGCGCGATATCGTGAAATATTACCATCAGCATCACGTTTTATTTTAAATATCCACTTGTTTTGTACGATATTTTTATCATTAGGTCGGTCAACTAATATCCATGTTTTATGTTCATGAAATGCATCTATTTCTGTTTGCATAGCCTCCTTCCATTGCTCAGCATTGGGAGATTTTAAAGCTTCTGCCAGGGTAGATGGCTCTAATTGATCGCCACAAAAGTTAGTAATTGGATTACCGTACCTTATAGGTTCGTGATGTTCACGTGCAGGATACCTTCTCGGTTCCTCAGGAAACGTACTGCTTGTCGTAGCAATATTCGGTTCTTCGACAGTACTGGTACAGGTATCATTTGTGCCAGTTCCAATATTTGAACTTTCACCCACCTCATTCTCAGTATGCTCTACTGGATGGTCAGGTTCGTCATCTTCATCAGTCTCACTGTATGTAGAAAATGGGAACGGTAATACATGATGTTCATCTATATTGCGTTTTACAAATGAGAACTGATTTTCAATAAATTTGACATCCCTAGATAGAGTGATTTTATTTGTATTGTTATCGAATAACCTATATGCTTTAGAGCTGTCGTCATAGCCTACGAACATATTTTTTTTGCTTTTTGACTCCAATTTTGTACGTTTATTGTGAATCACGTGAGCATAAGCATCACAACCAAATACTTTCAAATCATTTAAATTAATTGGTTTATTCAACCATAACTCCTCAGGAAGTTTATTTCCTATCTTTTTAGTAGGTGACCTATTAATTAGATAAACTGCGGTATGTGCAGCTTCGGCCCACAATTTTAAATTGCATTTGGAATCATATAGCATACATCTAACTTTATCAAGAATAGTGCGATTCATGCGTTCGGCTACCCCGTTTTGTTGTGGAGAATAGGGAACTGTCAATTGATGAAGGATACCTTTTCGTTTGAAAAAGTTTTGTAAGTCCTTATTACAGTAATCCCTTGCATTATCAGAACGAATGACTTTTACTTTTGAAGTACACTGATTCTCTACCATAGCAATAAATTCTTTAACTTTAGAAGTCACTTCGAATTTATTCCTCAAGAAATATATAAATACTTTTCTACTATAGTCATCGATAAAAGTTAGAAAATATTTCTTACCTCCTATAGATTCGACGGGTAGTGGTCCACATAGGTCTGTATGTATCAAATCTAAGTTGCTAGTCGCTAACTCTTTCTTGGGATTTGATATAAATGGATCTCTTGAATGCTTACCTTGAATGCAAATCTCACACGTATTACTTAAAGTATTATCTGTAAAATTAAAAGTATCTACTTGATCACGTAATTGTTTAAGGCTTTGTGTGTTCAAATGACCCATACGCTTATGCCAAAGATCAATGGATTCCATCGTTTTAGTGATATTAGCATATATATGACAGGTGTCAAGTTGATAAGCTTTATCAACTTCTGAACCAGTTACAAAAACTTTTCCAGATATTTTACAATCACTGTCATTAAATATCCTACAACCTTTAGAATCAAACACAGTTACATATCCTTTCTTAACAAGATCAGTTACAGATAATAAATTTATAGAGAGATTAGGTACATACATTACATTAGAAATCGTATTTACATTATTATTAAAAAGTCTAATTTCTACATTACCAAGTCCTTTACATTGCAATTTTTCACCATTTGCTACAGTCAAGTCAATGGCAGCAATATCTTTGTAGTCTTTCATCCAATCCTTACGACCAGTCATATGATGTGTCGCTCCTGAGTCGATGTACCAAATATCATGGTTATCATTACATACACTCAAAGCAGATATAGACTTTGGATTATTGGACTTTGTATTGTCAGATTTTGGTTTGTTTTTGAACCAACATTCTTTCTTAGTATGTCCAGCTTTCTTACAATTCCAACACCACTTCTTATTTTTATTACTATCTTTGGATTTGTTCTTATCTCCAGAATACAGACATGTTTCAATCTCCTTATCATTGCCATTCCATTTTGTGTCTTGTAACAATTTAGTTTTTATCAAGTCACTTGTTATGGTGACGCCGGAGTGCTCTAATGCCATAACCATAGGGTCATATTCTGTAGTTAATCCTTTAAGAAGTACTACGCCCAAAAACTCATCATCTACTGGCTTACCTATAGCACTTAGTTGTTGTCCAATAGAAATTGTATCATTGACGTATGCTTGCATGGTGCTGTAATCCGTTAGTTTGACGGAACATAATTTGCGAAGAAGCTGAAGACGTCTGTTCAATCCTTTGTCATCGAAAACTTTTTCTAGAGTATCCCACGCATCTTTAGCTGATCTGACATTTATCAGATGTGGAAAACAAGCTTTGTCGACCGAGAGATTTATTCTTGCTAAAGCTTTTTCATCTCTCCTGATACGAATATCGGCCGCAGTTGTATCACCCTCAGGGTAACCACTAATACATTGCCAAAGATTTTCGTGCACTAGACTGTTTTTCATAATGAAACGCCAGTCATTATAATTTTCTCGTCCTCGCAATTTTTCATATGACGAAAAACATGACGCACTTTCTTTATCCATTATGAAAATAGTTTTCTAAAAATTAGGACACTGATAGCGATAGGCCCATAACCTATTGTAATATTGGTATAAAAATAAAATAATAAATATAATATTTTTATAAATGAGTACACAGTGTCAGGATTGATAGACGAATATATTTAAATTTTAATAATGTCAACTACATCAGTCTATAATGGCCAGTTTTAGTTTATGTAAGAAAACCTTATTACAACAATAATAATAATAATCATTTATTTCGGGCAAAACCCATAAAGTGTTAGTAACAATGATAATCTTAAAATAGATGAAATATAAAACTACCTATCTTCGTACACTCTTTTCTAGTGCGTGACTTAAGTAGGTAATTTATGAAGAAGATAGATTTACACAAGTTTATCTTAAAATAAAACACAATGTATCATAATTGTTTTCATACGGCACAAATGAAATGTAAAAAGAACAAAAAAATTGTATTTACTAGATAATTTAAAACATGAGAGCATGACCTATATTTTTTTCAGACGTTATGTTTTCGTACTCGTATTTGTTTCCCTCCACATGCGCGAAGGTTGTGGAGTGAGTGAACTTTTAGTATTTCCTAAACGATTCCAAAATAGTTGTCTTCGATGCAGATGATGTATGGAGGCAGAAGAAGCAGCCGCTCACGTTCTAATAAAATGCAACCCAGTTGCAACTCACCGGGCTCGCTCTTGGGCCTTCCGTGTATACTCCAAGATGTCTTCAGTGTCATAAAGGCTCTGGGAAGCTTTTTGGAAAATTGCGCTGGCTGCAGTATCCCAGCCTCTCAAGCTGCGGTGCAAAACAGGCGTAAAAGGGGAAAAGCTCGTTCGTAGAAGAAGGGTATCTTTTCTTATATAGTAAATAAAATTCCAAATGCAATAAACCTAGCATTAGAAATAAGTCTAAGCACTAGCCGACCTGCAAGGTGTTCCTTTACGCCTCTTTTGAATGCTCATGGATTGTAAAATGGAAGGACACGACACGTGTGCTGGCACTGAATTATATTTCTTGATTGTGACCACATTGTGACATATAGATATGACTTGCTAAATTTCTTACTTTGTGATGGAATAGTAGTACAGTTTGTCGGTGGCACAAAAATAAAATAAAAAATATTAAAACTCTATTTATAAAAATCTAAATGAGGTCTATCCCAAATACAAGTGACAACGTTTATTCCAAACATTATTTTTGGCAATTAATTTTTTGCTTTTAATGTTTTAAGTATAAACATTTTCAGGAAACTATCTCTAGATCTTTTAGACACACAAGTGATAAGATTACGATATGATCGATGTCAATTAAATAGGCATTATTAGGGATAACTCAAAAACTACTCGTCATGTGTCGATTAAATTTAAATGGGACCAAATGACAACCACCAGCAAAGGTCGAAAGAATCTTCAAAATCGGTACATCCAGAAAAAAGTTAACAAACATAAAAAAAACATACAGTCGAATTGACAACCTCCTCCTTCTTGAAGACGGTTGAAAAGGGGCGATACGGTAGTGTGCTATGACCTTTAGAGTATGTGTAACATGTGCCTTGGTTGTTGGCTTTTGCTTGTTGGTTTATTGAAGGTACTTTTTGGGTTTGGCACACATCCTGATTGTAGTTTAATTGTTACTAATATTAAGTCAGTCATTATTTATTAATTTTTACAACGATTATTTATAAAATAATTATTGTCATTACAAATGCATAGCATGGAAGTCTACGCACCGCGCATGCTGGGCCGATAGTAAACTCTTTCGTGTGCCTTGTGCGTGATTTCGTTACACCTTGTATAATCGCCATGCTGGCAAACTATTAGCTTAAACTTAGCCAAATACGGGCTTACCTTTTCCTGGATTTCAGGAGTTACAAACAAAGTTGGAGTTTAGAGTCGAAATCCAACTTTGTTTGTTGGTGCCGTTTATGGAATAAAACTAGTATTCAATAATTTCGGGACAGTAAGGTGTAATTACTGGACACGGGACAACACGCAAACTCCGGGACTTTCCGGGAATTCCCGGCCATCTTGCAACCTTATTTTGAGGTAATGCATCGCCCATACTGTCAGACGTTGCATGTGTATCCAAATTTTACCTTAAAAAATCTACTATTGCATTTCAAAAATCATAACATACGTAATATTATATGTTGAAAATACAGTTAATTTTACCATTACCCACAATGGGTAAGTTACCTTAATGGGCAGGCCAGTAACAGTAAAAGCTTTTTACATTATGAAACCTTTTAGGCGTTATCGTAAACCCCGGTATCGCGTTCGCGAATCGATACCGTTCCGAATTTAAACTGTGTCCCTGCCATTTTTGTCGGATCTAATGAACTATTAAACTGCAATTTGGCTGCGCGCTGCCTGGTAGATGGCGTTGTGCGCACGTATTGATCGCGCGGAGGGGGCCAAATTCTCGACAGCACTTCTGCCAAGTCACGGAATGTATTGCTGGCTATTGTGGCGAAAAATGGGGGGTTGAGACGGGATAGTGAATGCCGCCCGGCCGCTTTTGAGCAGAGAGCACTTGCAATGCGCTGCGTTTAGAATGTCGAACGCACTGTGGGGCGTTTGCGCCTCGCATATCGGACTGTTTTGGCACGAACTTTTTTCTGGATTGCTTTGTACCCTTATTTATAAAATGTAAAGTAGATGCAGTTTTTTTTAAGCTGGTTAGTTTCCCAACTAATTTAAAACGTAAACTGATTAAAACGATTAATTGATTTAAACAACTAAGATGTGGGTTATGTTGAAATTACGAATTAAGAAAGACAAAAATTGCACATTCAAAATCATACTTTATTTCATTATCTGAGAAAGTGTGATTTACCTATATCAACTTTAAATAGTGTACTGTTATGAAGTAGTTAATTGAATCAGAGACCGCATAAAGACCATAATATCTCAGTCCAGTCAGCTCAATTTTCTCCAATTTAGGTATTTTGGTTCGCTATGAATTTATCATTGCTCGGGGACCGTAGGACGGGGCGGTTCGAAGTCATTTGAAATTTTTATAACTGCTAACCTATTCTGTCTATTTTCTGCACATTATTTAAGAGGATTTGAGTTTAGATACGACGACACACATAAACAGGGAAGAAAGTTCATCATCATCATCATTTCAGCCGAGAGACGCCCACTGTTGAACATAGGCCTCCCCCAAGGATCTCCAAGCCGGTCGGTCCTGCGCTGCCCGCATACAGTGGCTTCTCGCAACCTTTACCAGATAGTCAGTTTACTTCGTGGGGGCCTACCAACGCTGCGTTTCCCGGTACGAAGGAAAGTTATTACATGTAAATTTATTTTATTTTTATTTGTTTAATAGGGCAACCAACAAAACTTAAACTGGACACACACAAAAGTAAATTGGTACATGTGAACTAGGATTTAATCTAAGTTCAGTTACTTACTGGTCGCCACGGCATGCTTAATGGACATTAGATATAAAATCAGGAAACTCCCTTGATTGAACATTCCTTCTGCTGGAAAAGGAGCTATTTTCCCTAATCCCACCCATCATCTCCCCGTCCTGGCTTACGGTGCCACCGAGAAACTCTAGCTACCATAGATTTATAGGTAACTAGCTTATGCCCGCGACTTCGTCCGCGTAGAATAGTTACTTCGGGCAGCATTTAAATTTTCTCATTATTTCTTCTAACCCAAGCGCCATATACCTACAAATTTTTATTAATTTTACTTAAAAAATTACGGATTTCCATACAAACTTTCATCCCCTATTTTGCCCCCTTAAGGATTGAATTTCCAAAAATCTTAAAATACATTTTTCTTAATTTATAACTAAAAGGCCATGTACCAATTTTTATGGATTTTACTTTAAAAATGACAGATTTCCATACTAAATTTTCACCCCCCTTTTCACCCCCTTAGAAGGTGAATTTCCAAAAATCCTTTCTTAGTGCACCCCTGGACCCCATAAGGAGCCTACGTACCAAATTTGGAATCTCTAGACCCAGCGGTTTGGGCTGTGCGTTGATATGTCAGTCAGTCAGTATTGATTTTTATATGTATAGATAGATAGATATTATATACTAGCTTATGCCCGCGACTTCGTCCGCGTAGAATAGTTACTTCGGACAGCATTTAAATTTTCTCATTATTTCTTCTAACCCAAGCGCCATATACCTAAAAATTTTCATGCATTTTACTTAAAAGATGACGGATTTCCATATTTATAGGTAATTACCAGCTACTATTCCAACGCGAACCAAGAAATTCGTCGTACAATCAAGAAATGGAATTCGCTGTCAGCATACACCTAGGATTTTAGGAGGGATCACACAATCCTGGGTCATTCAAAAGAGGCGCGGCGGTTAATCTTTCGCACCAGCTATCTTCGCATTTGGACTCCGCTTCTGCTTACCATGAGGTAGAATGAATTTTCAGATTTTTTATACTCGTACAAAAAAAACTTTTACATCTACCTATGTTGTAGAATGATAAGGTCTGTTTTTCTCTCCGGCGTGTCATGTTCATAATTAACGATCATAAAAAAAAATCTGTAAATATGTAAGGTGCAGTTTCTTTTAAAAATCTACAACTAACCGCCTCCGATGTGTAATGGTTCGCTCCGGAATAGATTCTGAGGTGCCAGGTTCGATCCCCAGAGGAGTACGAAAAAAACCGTCTTAAAAACTAAAAATTTTGTTTATAAAAATCTAATTTTGTTCCTTTTAGCGCTTTTTAGTGTTTTAAGTGTAGAAATTTTCAGTAAACTATCTCAAGATCTTTTAGACAAACAAGGAATAGAACTATTACGACATCATTGACGTCAAGAATGTCTTTATTTAATAGTCAAATAAAACATATTCGAAAATGAGCTCAATAGTTGGAAGAGAAGTAGGATAAAAATCCAATGGAAAATGTTGAATATTCACGAGGTATCCTCTTAAATAGTCATCTGGGACCATATAACAAGCACTGGCTTGAAATAATCTTCAAAATCGGTACACCCAGTAAAGAGTTATGAGGTAACAAGCATAAAAATACAGTCGAATTGAGAACTTCCTCCTTTTTTGAAGTCGGTTAATGTTCTTAAAGAAATCCTAACTAGCTAACACCATTTTATGTAAGTCTACCGTAATAATAATTAGACAGTCCTCAGAAATTGAGGGTTGCAAATGAAATTGGCTTTAATACTAGAAAAAATACACTGAAAAAAATCGACTTGCCTCAGACAGGAATCGAACCCAGCATCTTCCACATTCCGGGCGGCTGCGTTAACCTCTGCCACCGAGGCACTGCTTTCGCTGTCGAAATTTTTATTTATTTATTTTATTTTATTTTTATTTTTATTTATTCGGTGAATCAACAGCTACATATTCTTATATATAATACAATATGGATAATTGCAAGCCAATAACAGATTCACACATATAAAATTAGAATAAAAATTGTAACATGAGCACAACTAAACAATTAAAAATAATAATAAGTATAAAAAATACAGCATACTATCCCTATAAAGCACAGGAAAGCTAGAATTAGGTAGGTATAAGCTTAGCTTAGCTTAGCTCACTCGCCAGCAAAGAATTGGTCACTGATTAGCGTCCTCGCCGCTCGAATTTGACAGTGCTTGGTGCTTATGTTTTTATGGTAAACATTGTTTCATCAAATCTTTGAAATTTGCACTTCTAAGATCCGAACGAAATATTTTTGCAAATATTTGACGCCCAGTTAAGATTATTCCATAGGAAATTGCCTTATCACTACTGCCTTTGATCTGATCGTCACTTATCTACCATCAGATCAGATGAAGGCTAAGAAATTCCTCGTCAAAGACAAAAGAAACCAAATATCACATACTTAAATGTGCTTTTTTATTAGAAGCTATTGTTATGCCATTGATTCTATATAGCCGAAGAAAAAGAGCGCGGATGAAATGATTTCAAAAAATACTGGTCAACCACCCTACTTTCATCCACACGCTTAGTTGCTTAACTATTATGACTGTAATTTTTGACGATTTTAAAAGTACTTAGCAAAGTCTATTTAAATAAAGAGCTTTTTCATTCAATCATTTTCATTTTTATTCATACATTTAAGAATGGCGACACCATTGACCCTTGGTTTCTCCAGAGTTCTTGTTGTAAAAACACGTGTTGAGAGACTCCATTTTTAACCAAAACCTACAATTTTTAATAACTTTAAGTTTTCACTTGACATTGGCAAAATGCATATTCTTTAAGATTTGCGAATGCCATTAATTAAGAATAGAATAGAATAGACCCTTGAACCTCCTTAGTACTTAAAAGGAAACGTAATTATTTTGAGAACTCCCACCTAACTTCCCATCGTATCAAATATTATGTTCCAAAGTATTTTTATCTCAAAGTGCACATTCATCTTCATATATTATTTCGGTACGGCCCAGGAGAAAATTGGACATTAATTTTGCGGTCCGCTATAGGATAACACTATATTTCATGTCTACCTTCATACCTATACCTACAAATCTAATATTTTCACATGAAGGCTTCCTTTAAGATGTTTGAGAATTTTAACAAAGAAAGAAAGTATGTATAGGTCACAGATCACACGAATTTTATAGGTCAACAGCACATCAAGTTAACCTAAACCACGGTAATGTTATAGATATAACATTACCGTGCCAAACTGTCAAATTATCCCAATAAATTTTGCGCTTTCTATAGACAGTGGCGGAGCATGACCTAATTTTGACGTGGGCAAGGTAGCTACACAGCTCGAGGCCCTAGTGCCCCAGGCGACATCGATGGTTTAAGAAAAAAACTAGCTCCCTTAGGAAGGCCTCAAGTCCAACAGTGGTCGGTGTCTCTCCTGAAATATGTTCGAGGCACGAGGCCTCTTGGACCGTACGAGGCCCCGACACCGCGACGTTGGCCACGCCTGGCTCTGGCTCTGTCGATAACGTGCTTCGAAGATTTTCGTAGGTTCGATTGCAGAAAATGCAGTGGTCACATTAAACCTTGTGTTAGTGTGGTTCTTTTGCGAAGGTGCGAAGCTATCAAGTCAGGTGTAAATAATAATCATTAGTGTGAAAAACGAGTGCTAGTGTAAGCGAGTGTTACGCATTTGTGACCTGGATTCTTTGCCAAATTTCGAAAATTGAAGTGATTCCGTAAAGGTAATTACAATATTAAAATAATTTTTAATTTAAATTAAAAGTCAAAAATAATTTTCCGCATTTGCGTTGTGTACAAGCTAGGGTTGTACACAACGCAAATGCGGAAAATTATTTTTGACTTTTGTACGGAAAATTTTGTGAAAAATTATTTTGGAATTTCCGTTTTCTGACGATGACATAACACTTATTATAGTAGTACCTAACACGTTGTATAGGTACCTATCTACTCACTATAAATCAATTAGAGAAATTCAGTTTTGGATAGAATTTCATTAAAATCGGTCCAACCGTTTAGGAGGAGTTTTCAGTGGCAAACAAACGAACAGAAGAAAAATCTAGGTATACTTATAGACTCCATTTCAAAATGGGAAAATACATTTCCCTTTATCGCTTGCTAATTGAGTGCACAGTGCACCATAATATAATTTAGGTTTCAGTTCTATTTATTTTAACGTGATCGCACCCTCTAGGTAATACAAGTGAACCTACTATAAAAGCTTCAAAAGCACAACGTGAGCATTGCGTATGAAATAGTTCTAGCTACTACGCACAGATGGCGTTTTATATGCCACACTAGCCAAGTTATGAAATGAAATAAAGATTTGGATTTTATTTCTTTATTAAAATATAAAAATATTGTATCGGACTATAAACCTTGTGTAATATACATTTAATGGCTTAGTTAAGGCCCAGGTAGCTCGTTGTAGCGCACGGGGTAGGTCAGCTGGTTACCTCTATCCCAAGAGTAGAGCTCCTGAAAGATGACAAAAAAATTACTAGACATCGAAGTAGACGTCAGTTTTATATTTTTTATTGATTAAATAAAAACAATCATGTAGAAATAACTTTAAATTAATAAAATTAGTATTATAGGTAGCTGGCTACATTCCAGCATACATTTGACAGCAGAGCCTTTATCGGAGATTTTGTAGAACTATGTCGTGTGTAATTCTGAGGGTAAGTACCTATTACACACTCAGAATTTATCACACACGACATAGATGGAGAAATTTAGCAAATTTTCAAGAAAATATTGATATTTGCCGAATACTACTGTGTATATGCAGGATAGGTAAGGTAGAAGTACGTAATGTCGACAGTGTCCCAGTACTCGTCAGTTTTCCAAAAAATGCAAATATCACTGATATCCTACCACACAAAGCTCTATTTTTGTTGGCAACACATTCTTAGAAATATTTAGCATAATTATAATGTGAACATTCTTTTGAAAAATATATGGCGACTACAACACACGCGTTCGAAGGTAAGCATTGCCGATTTTTTAATTTTTTTGCTAATTTAGGTACTAGAACTGACGTCTACCAGCTTATGTTTCTTCCTCTGTCGTGCAGTGTTTTTTATTTACAGGGAGAGTGAAAATACTTTTTGTAATAGATAAGTAAATTGTCTAGCAATATAACCTATAGAATTAATCATTTTTAATATTTAGATTATGTTTTTTGTAAGTGACAGATTTTGGGTCACAAAAACCGTCACATGAGCCAATAGCCGTCAGTTTACCCATTGATCTGACGGTAATTAGGACACGCTTCAAGTATGAACCTAATTCCGTCGTCACAGGAATTTAGCTCTTATCACTATGGAATAAAAACTAAAGTTAATTGTAATTCTGCCGGTTACCAGGACACGTTTTAAAATTTGATCCTGTTTCCGTCATTAAAGTAATTTAGGTTTAATGTGCCGGCAATACGATCTAAAGTTGATTGCAATCTGTCGGTAACAGGGACATATCTGGAAGTTTAAACATAAATCCGTCATTATATCGGTTCGGTAGGCTGCGATTCCATTAGTCGTAATATGATCCGTCCCATCCTAGATGTCTTGACTCCAATAATTACTCATATCCTTAATACCTCTGTGGCCTCCAGTGTCTTTCCTTCAGCCTGGAAGGATGCATTTGTTGTACCACTCCCTAAAAAACCCAATCCTACCTCTTCTTCAGAATATCGTCCTATCTCAATTCTTCCCTTTTTATCTAAGGTCCTCGAAAAATTAGTGTATCGACAATTAATTGCATTCCTTAATATAAATGATCTCCTCAATCCTTTCCAGTCCGGTTTCCGTGTGGGTCATAGTACGACTACTGCTTTAACTAAAATAACTGAAGACATTCATCGGGGAATGGAGAATCACCATCTCACGCTGCTCACTTTATTAGACTTTAGCAATGCCTTTAATTCTGTGGATTATGACGTTCTCCTAGGTCTTTTAAGTTCTCTTGGCATATCTCCTACTGTTATTGATTGGTTTCAAAGTTACTTGTTAGGGCGTCGGCAACGCATACGCATTGAGGATTCATTCTCTAAGTGGTGCGATATCAAAGCTGGCGTTCCTCAAGGTGGCGTCTTATCTCCTCTACTTTTTTCAATATTCATTAATTCCATCACACAGTCGCTTTCATGTTCCTATCACTTGTATGCAGATGATTTGCAGATTTATACGCAAGCACCTCTAGCGGATCTTTCTAGTGCTGTAAATAAGACCAACAGTGACCTTAAGGCAATCGATGGTTGGAGCAAATCCTATGGTCTAGTGATCAATCCTCATAAAACGCAGACAATTTTCATCGGAAGTCCTTATTTTGTTTCGAGGATTGATTACAGTTCATTACCTTCGGTTGATTTTAGTGGTACCATCATTCCCTTTTCAAAAAGCGTGAAAAACCTGGGTGTAGTTTTTGATCAGAGTCTTACATGGCGACTTCAAGTGGAATCTATTCGGAAAAGAGTCTTTGCGGCGTATGGTTCACTGAATCGATTTCGGAATTTCCTGCCGATCAGTACGAAAATTGTTTTAGCAGAAACACTGTTACTGTCTATTTTGGACTACGCTGATGTTTCCTACGCAGACCTTTCGGAGGAGCTACTTGATAAACTAGAGCGCCTGCAGAATTTATGCATTCGATTTGTTTTTAATCTACGCAAATTTGATCATGTTTCTTCCTATCGTTCTCAGCTGAATTGGCTCCCCATTCGTCGGCGGCGGGACTTACACGTTCTATCCCTTCTTTATTCTGTCCTATTTCTTCCCACCTCTCCACCTTATCTTCGATCTCACTTTTCTTTTCGTTCTTCTTTACTAAATCGCACCTTGCGTTCAAATTTCAATTTCACCCTTGATATTCCACTTCATCATTCTAACTTTCTTACCTATTCTTTTTCCGTTCATGCAGTCCGGCTATGGAATGCGCTACCTGTGAGTGTTAGGAGTGCTCGCACGTTGGAGTCCTTTAAAAATCAAGTTCGGAGTCATTTCCTTTCTTATGCATGTCTGTAATTTAATCTTTTTTTTTTTTTAATCTACTGTTTGTTTAGTTTATTAAGATTGCTCATTTTACACAAACTTTAGTAATGTTTTTATTAATTTTTATTTGTAATTTCATTTTTTTGTTTTTAATTTAAGAAAGCTTTCTACTCCTGCACCTATCTTGTAGTTACCACGTAATCCTTTCACCCAAGGTTGCCTGGAAGATATTGCTTTATAGCAATAAGGCCGCCTACCTTGTACATTTTTTTTGTTTTATTTATTTGTTTACTGTATGTTTTCCAATCGTGTGTGCAATAAAGAGTTTATTATTATTATTATTATTATTAAATCTTTATAACCATGCAATACGGACTAAATTAAATTAAATAATAGCATTAGTCGTACAAAGTGGTTCGGGCTTTGGTTTTATGTGCATTAACTTATAATTTCGAGATAAAAAATTTAGTTTCTTTTTTTGAAGTCGGAAGATGCCAGTTCTTTAATTTTGAGTAGTTGTAAGTTGTATTGTTGTGCTCCAAGGAATTCCGGTTGGTGCGCTTGCTAAATCTGATATGAGTCATATAGCAACTTTCAAGAGTAAGACAAAACATTATTTTTCTACCGCTTTGCGCATGTTTTTTTTTGTATTAATTTTTAGGCATACTTAGGTAAGTCAGATTGCAACATATTTATAATGTGTAGTAACACATTCATTAATGACTCACTAATTCACTAACTTAATTCACTAATTAATTAAAACAGAGCGCATGCGGGAACGGCACTTGTAATTAGAACTAACCTCAAACACTCAATCATGGAACCGTACTCTACATCTCACCTACAGGCCACTTCAATAAAACTGGAAGATCGTGCTGGTAGCATTACGCTCTCCTCAATATACTGCCCGCCAAGACATAGAATAACAACCCAAATGTTTGGTGACTTTTTCAAACCTTGGGCCCAAGATTCGTAGCTGGTGGTGATCGGAATGGCAAACATACCTTTTGGGGCTCTCGCTGTACCAATAACAGAGGTCGAGAACTGAAACGTTGCATTAACATAAATCATCTTAAGCCGATCTCGACCGGTGAACCGACATACTGGCCAAGTGATCAACGGAGAGTACCCGATCTTCTCGACTTCTTTATCGGGAAATATTTAAATACAGCTGTTGAGTCTAGTCTAGATGGATCTTCAGACCACTCGCCAGTCATTCTGGACTTGTGCACTTGCCTATTTACACGAGAAACTTCGGAGACAAATCGTAAAACAGATTGAGAAGGTTTCAAAAACTACATTGACGAAAACATTACTCTGTCAATCCCTCTTAAGGACCAAAATGAGGTGGATGAGGCCTGCAGATATATCACCAACCTAATTCAAGTTGCGGCCTGGATTAACACACCGACTCAAAATGTAAAAAGAATGATCTCTAACAATTCACTTGCCATTAAACAAATTATCCTGGAAAAGCATAGGTTAAGAAGGGTCTGCTCCTCGTCGGGAAGCCTCCTCGTGGCGGACCCTGGTAACGTGGTGGGGGAACTTTCTCGGGGGGTGTGTGGATTTAGATGTCAAGTCCCCTTGGCATTCGAAGTCACATGCCATCGTCGAGTTGTTTTTGTTTCCCCACCCTGTGGTGGCCCGGTTCCGGACGGCCATTTCAGGGCCACGACCTATCATTTCAAGTGAAACAGGGAGAGGCACGACCAAATTTATACAGCATACAGGCAGGAGTTCCGCAGGGTTCAGTTCTTGGTCCAGTACTGTATATTATCTTCACTTCAGACCTTCCTGCCGTAAGACTAGGCGATGATATACTGCCACACAGAGACTGCGTGGAGTACCTGGGATTTCATCTTGATAGGAGACTGACCTGGAAGCAACATATCAAAGAGAAGAGAGACCAAATGAATCACAAGTTCCGAAACTTATACTGGCTCATGGGGAGAAACTCGGTACTATCAGTGGATAATAAGCTTCTAATTTACAACGTCGTATTGAAACCAATTTGGACCTACGGCATCCAAATGTGGAGCCTTGCTAGTAAGACCAATATACTCTGCATTCAGCGTGCGCAGGATGGTATTCTTAGTGGTACCGTTGTGAACCTAATTTAATAATGTTTGTTTGTTAGAGTATAATAATGTTTGGTATCATCATCATCATCATTTCAGCCGAGAGACGCCCACTGTTGGACATAGTCCTCCCCCAAGGATCTCCAAACCGGTCGGTCCTGCGCTGTCCGCATCCAGCGGCTTCCCGCGACCTTTACCAGATCGTCAGTCCACCTTGTGGGAGGCCTACCAACGCTGCGTTTCCCGGTACGTGGTCGCCACTCAAGGAACTTTCCGCCCCAGCGGCCGTCAGTCCTTCTCGCAATCTGCCCTGCCCACTGCCACTTAAGGTTCGCAATTCTTTGGGCTATATCGGTGACCTTGGTTCTCCTGCGGATCTCATCATTTCTGATGTGATCGCGCAGAGAAACTCCGAGCATAGCCCTCTCCATTGCCCTTTGGGTGACTTTGAGCCTTCTTATGAGGCCCCATTGTAAGCGGCCACGTTTCGGTTCCATAGGTCATCACTAGCAAGACACACGAATCAAAGACTTTCGTCATAAGACACTGCGGTAGATGGGCCGAGAATATGCCGCGTAGCTTCCCGAACGCTGCCCAGCCGAGTTGGATTCGTCGATTGACCTCTTTCTGGAAGTTGGACTTACTCAGTTGGTCTGTTTGTCCCAGGTAAACATAATGGTCGACAACTTCCAGTGTAGAGCTTCCAACCTTTACAGGAGTGGGTGCGACATGGATATTAGACATGATTTTCGTCTTATCCATGTTCATTTTAAGACCTACTTGTTGGGAGACTCTACAGAGATCGTCGAGCATTGTGCCCAGGTCTTGCAAGGTCTCAGCCATAACTACGATATCATCGGCAAAGCGAAGGTGAGTCATGTACTCGCCATTTATGTTGATGCCAAGTCCTCTCCAGTCCAGAAGCTTAAACGCGTCCTCCAACGCAGCTGTGAACAGTTTCGGCGATATAACATCACCCTGTCTCACGCCTCGCTGGAGCTGTATGGGTTTTGAGTTCTGGTCCTGAAGGCGGACTGACATAGTGGCGTTTTATACAGTGACCGCAACACTTGGATGTATCGATAGTCTATGTGGCACCTCTGGAGTAACTGGAGCACGGCCCAGGTCTCGACAGAATCGAAGGCTTTCTCATAGTCCACAAACGCTAAGCACAATGGCAGAATATACTCTTCGGTCTTCTGTATAACCTGCCGCAGCGTATGTATGTGATCTATGGTACTGAAGCCTTTTCGGAATCCGGCTTGTTCGGGAGGCTGGAAGTCGTCAAACCTGCGTGCGAGACGATTCGTTGCAACCCTCGAAAACAGCTTATAAACATGACTCAGGAGCGTGATGGGTCTATAAGTAATTCTTCAATTGGGCCTTATGTTTGGTAGATGTATGTTAAATATGAAGAGTGTAACTAGAGTTCCGTATTACCTAAGTTCCTGAATTGAGAGACTGGTTAAGTAGGTACTCAGTAGATTACAGAAAATCTTTTTTTTCCTAATGTAAATTTTTAACAGTAGATCTATTTTTGATTGTTTATTAGATGTCCATATAAAGCGGTACATATAAAGTCTAAATTAAATAAAACTAGTTGTTTGATGTTCCACTGACCAAACTGCAGCTAGCACATTCTTTAAAATAATATGTTTCGGTTCAAAGCTGAGAAGTAATTTCTACAGTTTGTGAAACTTATCTGTAAGGGCGTAGAGTTCAATTTGGTATCAAAAAATTGACGACTTCTGGGTCATTTTGACGATTAATGGGACAAACCTGTCGAGTACTGGTACAAATCGTCTTTTTTTCATATTGATGGAGTTTTATTATATTTCATAATTATTTTGACTTAAAATTAATATTTAAATAAAAACTAAGTTACATTTTGCACCTAGTCATGCAATACACCTTTCATTATCTGATATACTTTAAGCACAGCATCACTGCAAAGTCAGCCAAGTTCAGAAACTGACGGATACTGGGACGTTTACCTTACCTATTTTGTCTAGTTGGTTGTGTTGCGGACTGGTTGAATTTTATACAGAATGTTTGGTACATGGTATGGTAGGTACCTATAACAAGCGGGCACCTCCCATGCTAAATAGTCATATAAATATGTACTATGATAATATAAAAAAAAATGAATTTGCAAACTTCTGATTTCACCATACAAATCGTTCGATCAGAAAAACAAAATACATGAAATTAATAGTACAAAACTAATTTCACAATTTTGTATATTTGATAACACTACAGTAAGTTACAACTCTGAAAGTTTATTTTCGTCAAAACTTTATTCAACTTGTAGATAAATTCATTACTTAAATATTCATATGAGAAAAAGTAATTAAAAGTAGTATCTTGTTAGGAAATAATAAATAGTTTTTTCGTTGTCTATGTGTTTTCTGAGTGTGCTATGCAGGCACGGAATGCTTCACTTTCGCCAGCCCTTATCGTCACCAAGGTCGTTTCTTAATGGGTTACAGCAAATTTGGTTGCGTTCAATGCCAAGAAAACTCAGGTGTGCGCGTTTACGGCCAAAACGTCGCCATTCCTTTCCCTTCCTTCTTCACGGCACAACACTTACGCTACAGAGCAGAATAACCTTGCTCGGTATGAGGTTCGCAACTACTTGAATCCGAAGGATTACATCGAAAGCGTGATAAAAACAGCTTCACGGAAACTCGGAGTCCTGAACAAGGTGCGGCGTTTTTTCACGCCAAATCAACTGTGCTTGCTACACAAGACGCAAGTACGGTCCTGCGTGGAGTATTGCTCGCACCTGTGGGATGGTTCCGCCAAATAATAGGGGTTAAAGTATGAAATTGCCGATTTTTTCCTCATTATTCATTAGTGTATTATTCCTTTAATACAATAGCTATGTCATTATTCTTTTTTATTTTAAACTTGATTACAAGGACTTATATTTATGTATAAAATTTTATTCTCATTTTTTTTTTCACTAGAAATAAATGTTCAAAAACAGCTCGTGGTAAGAGGTGTCCGTCTCCGTTATAAAAATATGAATATTTTTTTACAGTTATTAATTCTCATTTTTTTTCTTTAAGTATCCTATAGCTTAATGTTGTCTCAATATATCCACAGAATTACACAAAATTTAGATTTGTGTTTCCTTAAAAAAAATCACAAATATATTTGTATAAAAAAAATAATTTTCGTTAAATTCTCCATACAAAACGGCAATTTCATATTTAAACCCCTAATACTTATTCGATGCTTTAAACAGGTTGCAGCGTCGCGCGTTCTGCATCATCGGCGACGAAGAGGTGACAAATCATTTTGAGCCTCTCCAATTGCATCGCAATGTTGCGTCATTGAGCGCGTTCTAACGTCCAGATCTATTTCCTCGTTTCTGTGACGTTCACCGTCACTACAGTTGTAGAAATCCGGATAAATTAATAATTCCAGCGATGCGAACAGCACTGGGCTCTAGAAACAGTCATTCTATGGCTATAAAAATATATAATAGATTACCAAATGATATCAAAATGTTAAAAATTAATCAATTTAGACAAAAACTTAAAAAGTGGCTGATTCAAAACTGTTGTTATAGTTTGACAGAGTATTTTAATAATAAAATGTAATTTGACTACGTATTTAAATCTTTGTTAAAATTGAGCATGACATTGTTATTATAGAAATTGACATTACTAATTTATCGATTCCAATTTGATTTCTTTTTTCTAAGGTGACTTTATAATTTAATTTGAAATCTGTTGAAATTGAGCATGACATTATTATTGTTGTAAATTGACATTACTAAGTTTTCGATTCTAATTTTATTATTTTAGTGTCACTTTTTAAATTAATTAAATTAAATATGAATGTTTTTGCATGTCCAAACTGGGTGAATGTGTTTCTGCACCTTTGATTTATGTTGTCATCTTGATTATGTACCACATTCTTGCAAAATAAAGTCTATTCTATTCTATTCTATTCTATACCACGGCGAGTGCTCCGAGGAGCTTTTTTCCCAAATCCCACCATCTCCCTTCCTTTTAAGGACTACGCGTGCTGGTCTATGGTGTCACCGCACAAACCGTGGTTGCCATTGCAACGCGAACTATGAAATTTGGCAACTCGTTTCTTAGTCGCACAATCACGAAATGAATTTCACTGCCAGCGCTCGTGTCCCTCCTTCCTACAATCCTGGGTCATTCAAGAGGCGTGAAGAAGCACCTTGTAGGTCAGCAACGTGAAGCTGGCTAGCGTGGCGGTTTATCTCTCGCACCAGCTATCTTCGCATTTGGACTCCACTTCTTCTTACTATCAGGTAGAATGGAGTCATTTGCCTGAGCTTTTTATATAAAAAAACCCCGGTGGAGAGCCACACACACTGCACTATTTAGCCCATAGTGCGGTACAGTGTGTAAAGGAATTTCTATCCAATGAGAAAAGAAAGAGTCGGCGCTTTTTATCGACTAGTACCAATAATTACCTTATGAGTATGATCGTATCCCAATTGAGTAGTCTTCCTGAAAGGGTTGGTGAACTGCAGGGATACCTCCAGCTGTTTGCTGAGGTACAAGTCAATGGCGGTAGTAACTTTGCTTTCGCGTTCCGTCGCGGAGTCCAGCGCGTACAACACTCCGCAAACTATAAACATTTCGCCCACCTGAAACATTTTTATGGTAAAAGCACAGTAATAATAATGAATACGTAAATAATATCACATTTTTAATACTAGAAAAAATGCACTGAATAAAATCAACTTGCCTCAGGGGGGAATCGAACCCGCATCTTCCGCAATCCGGGCGGCTGCGTTGACCATTACGCCACCGAGACACTGCTTTCGCTGTCGAAATTTGTCAGTGTTTGGTGCTTATGTTTTTATGGTAAACATTGTTTCATCAAATCTTTGAAATTTGCAATTCTAAAATCCGAACGAAATATTTTTGCAAACATTTGACGCCCAGTTAAGATGAAACTATCTTATATTATGGATGAATTTTATTTTTGCGTTTTTCGGCAGCGTAAGCAGTGTCTCGGTGGCTTAATGGTCAACGCAGCCGCCCGGATTGCGGAAGTTGCGGGTTCGATTCCCGCCTGAGGCAAGTAGATTTTTTTCAGTGCATTTTTCTAGTATTAAAAATATTTACGCGGTTGTAAACGCAAAAATAAAATTATTCCATAATATCACATTTATTAAATAAGGCGGTAAAATAAATAATGTCTCAGATCGCAGGTCGATCGATTAGGGCAATGAATATGCGATCTGAGGCTTTTTTTACCGCCCGAGGTAAATATAAAATTGTAGGGCATCCCCTGACTAGTAGGCCTATTCGCTAACTTTTTTTGACATATGAAAGTGATAATCACAGAGTGAATTACATATCCATTGCTGTTTTTACACGACAAGTGACATAATAGTGTATTGTGTAAAATAGCAATATTTGAGTATGTAATTCACTCGGTGATTTTCAAAAAAGTTAGCGAATAAGCCCGCGTACGGAAAATGCCACTTTCTGGTCAAGTGTAGCATAATATTGGATTGCTTGCCAAGGGTTCAAAGAACTATTTTAAAGGCAAGAGAGTTTTTTAAATCCAGAGCAAAGCGCCGGATTCTAGAGTAATTTAGAGCAATGGACCGCCCCCCATTGCCAACAGCGTGGTTCTAGTCTATAATAATAATCTAACAATGGACGAACCATTTAGAACTGCAATTTTTGGAATTTTACCAAAGGGAACCATTGATATACGTACATATTACACGAATCAATATCGTGGGATGCAAATTATACTACAGTACACGAGGGACGCCTCGGTTAATATTTTGACGTCCATCATCTTCGAACACGCGTAAATTACTGAGAAAACTCTGAAAACATTAAAAAATTGGGGATTTGTCGCATATCGCACTGAGTTCACGCCGCGCTTTTCCTCGCGAAGTGTGGAACGCTTTACATTCTAAAAATTCACTTATGTCACTTACTGTTCCGAATTCTAAAGATATCTAAAAGCTCCTAAAAACCTGATAGTGATAACAATGATTGTCTTATTTACCTGTTTATGATTGAGTGAGATATTCCATATGTAGTCGATGTTCAAGCCGTCCTTGTTGGGGTCGAAGCTGAGCTATAAAAAGGATAATGATAATTACAAAATAAATCGTATTGAAATGAAATGAAAAAGCTCTTTATTTAAATGGACTTTGCTAAGTACTTTTAAATTGTCAAAAGCCCTATCACCATTTCGGTACGAGATAATTATTTTATTTAAATAATTATTAATACGCTGAGAAGAAACGGTGAAAGAACTCCACAGCTTACAATTTCGTAATGATTTCAAAACATCATTACAGTCAATAGATATATCAATATGAATAAATTACAATTTTAATTGCGTAAATTTTGAGCAGATTTTGCTCTCATTGATTACCTTTTTTTACTTATGGATAATTTTCTTATTGATACTAATTCAAATATACATATATGACATCAAAATATAAGGTTTCTATTGACTTTTGATTTGTTTCCGGTATACGAGAAAGTCAAGGGGAGACCACTCCCTCCATACTTTATCAATCGTGAGTAGAATCTTATTTTAAAAGGATAACTATGTCTTCCCAGACCTATGTACATAGAAATGTCATTATTTTAATAAAAATTCAAGCAAATGACTCCATTCCACCTATATGGATGGCAAGCAGAAAATACCTTGGCCACGGCTGTGTTGTTAGAGTTTTCTATTGAATATATTGCCCACAGTCCATTGTCATCGGCGCTGAAGTCCACCTGAAATTATTATTATTATTTTATATTACGAGATGGCAAACAAGCTTGCGGCCCACTAGCTGTTAAGTGGTTACCGTTGCATAAAGCCACTTGCAATATTAAGTGTAAATCACTTAACACTGCAAGTGCGTTGCCACCCTGGGGACTAAGATGATATGCCTTCCATGCCCAGTAATTACACTGGCTAGGTACCTTTCCCTTCAATCCGAATCACAGCGAACTGCTTCACGGCAGAAATAAGAAAGGCGGTGGTACCTACCCAGACGACCCTACATATGGGCCTTCCACTTAGTGAAATTGTGGTGAAATGGTATACAGGCTGAGTTTTTTTTTCGGGTCAGTATTGGGTCAGTATAAAAAAAAAGTTTTAGATAAAATAAAAATGGTATTTAAAAAAAAAAATCTTAATAGATTTGGATATCGGGATTTAAAAAAAAAATTAAATTTTTGTTATTTCGATTGTATATCACTATACAAACCAAAAATTGTATTGAGACCATAGGTCTAAAGTTGTTAAAAGTTGTTGAAAATGCTTGAAATTAACATTTTATTAAAGATACATTTTAGTATCTAATTGATATTGATGACTGAAACAAAACAAAACCAAAACCTGCCACTTGCCATAATCCCACGAAACAAACTCTATCTTATAACTTGTTCAAAATGTCCACTTTCGCCTAAGCATAGACGACTTCGGCGAAGAACACCCCGAGTTGCATTTCTCAATGAAATGTGAGGTATTCGATAAAACGTGAATTTCAACAACTTCTAGCAACCTTAGACCTGTGGTCTCAATACAATTTTTAGTTTGTATAGTGATATACAAACTAAAAAAACAAAAAAAAATTTTTTTTTTCAAAAAATTCTGATATCTCCAAATCTATTACGATTTAAAAAATAATTAAATACCATTTTTATTCTATCTAAAATTAAGATCACGGTTCCGAAGAGAGTTTTTCTCTATCTCTTATACTTAGATTAGAATTTCCCCTTACTGACCCGAAAAACAATCTCACCGTGTATAGTTAGCTAAGGGTTGGTTTGGGTCTTCTATAGCAAATAACTTCTATAGCAAACATTTTTCAAGAATGTTATTCTTGTGCTGGTCCTTAATAAGAACCATGTCGATCACGTCAGCTTTCGAACAAAAAAAAAACCACATCAAAATCGGTCCATTTGTTTAGGAGCATTGATGCCACAGACAGACAATAACATATATAACCCACTTTTTGGGTTGAGGATTATGAAAAGCACTGGGGCTTTCACCCGAGTCCTTGTTATAATAACACCGTGTTGGGGTCTCACACCCCATTTTTAACTCATCTGTGTTGACGATCAGTTATGAAGAATCACCAAAATAAAGGTTTTGTGGTGAGTATGACGTATTTTATCTAAAAAGACATGGCTGGAAGGGGACATCCCTTTGCCGTCCTGTGATAAGGAGGAATTAAAAAAAACAAGTGTTTGGCGGGAAACCATGGCGTCTGGATGTCGATCTTTATTTCGATAATTCAAAATTGCTTCGGAGTGGATTTTGTGCAGTGAAAGTGGTGTCGTTTCGTTGCATAAGCATTCGTGTTGACGAACAGTTATGAGGATTCATTCAAATAAAGGTTTTGTGTATGTGGCGTTGAGAATTGTATAGTGGTTGGAAATCCCACTATACAATTCTCATCAGTCACAGTCATGAGGTCTGTTGCCATGCATTTCTTTACAAGCACTCCCTAGATGCATTAAAATGTGCGACGCCCATATTTTAATGCAAACATCAAGAAAGAAGACATAAATACAGACAGCGCTGTATGGACTTGATATCCTTTGCCCGTACCGTTAGGGACAAAAGGAACAAAAAAAACATTGAAAGTAGGGCTTTTGACAATTTAAAAGTACTGAGCAAAGTCCATTTAAATAAAGAGCTTTATTTTTCATTAATGAAATGAAAAAGCTCTTGCTCAGTACTTTTAAATAGTCAAAAGCTCTTTTTTTTTGTTGACGGGGAGGTCAAATGCATTTACGCATCGTCCCTGCTGGGTGGTGTCAACCGCAGGGGATATAGGGGACTCGAGGTAAAGGCATTCCCTCCATACCCACTAAACATCCTCCCCGGCCTGACGTACAGTGCGCTATTGCGGGACGACTCGGGATCTGCGCACGTGAGCGCAACTACACCGAGGTGGTCCCAACGCTGCCCGTCTAGGCACTCCTTGTGCACCAATTGGTGGCCAGCAGCTCACAGGGGCTACCGACTAACGTCAGCCCCTGTGGGCTGCTGGCCAAATTGTCAAAAGCCCTACCACCTGATCTCTGTAAGAATTGCTCACGGACATAGATATATCAATCTAAGGAGATCGGGCGAATCGCCGAGTTCATAAAAAGACCGAGTGTCGCGATCACCGCCAATATACACTATTTATTGCGCGCGTCATAAGGACTGCGAAGCAATGAAAGTTAAGCACAGCCGCAAAGGAGATCGGTGAAATCGCTGAGTTCATAGGAAGTCCGAGTGACGCGGACGGCGGAATGGCGGTAATGTATGCCCACTGGGCATACACTTGTCACAAGTTAAACGCCGGCTTGGCCTATCTCCTTGTATTAAATCTGTGCTCACGGACCAACCTGGTTATGTTGTGAGGAGTACAGCCGACCAGCAGCGTGTGGCAGGTGCACAGACTTGATCCTGCTCTGCGTCAGATCGTACCGGATGATGTCGCCCGGCTGACCAGACTCATTCGCTTGGTAGAAGAAGGAGCCGCTGTACACTATGTGCCCGTTGCCCTGTTTTGTGGGGAAATAATGGAAAATTAATGATTTGGTATTTTATTTTCAATGAGCCTCATAAAAAAGCTCAAAGTCGACCAAAGAACCATGGAGAGGGCTATGCTCCGGCGTTTCTTTGCGAGATCGAATAAGGAATGAAGAGATTTGCAGAAACAAAGTGCGACATAGCCCAAAGAATTGCAAAACTTGAGTAGCATGGATGGCTGATGAGGCCGAAGACTTACAACGCAGTTACAAGGTGGATTGATGACTTGAGTAAGGTTGCGGGGTGCAGTCTCGACATCATAACGACCGCTTATCGATCGTTTTCGGTTGATAAATTCGTAACAATAAAATATATCGATGTTTCGTAGTCTCTAGAGTTGAAATATCGATATTTTTCGCTATCGTATCAAACACAAATGTCAAAATAACGATTTTTATTGATAACTTATCGTGCCTTTGTGACAGCCCGGTAGGTACTGGTCACAGATGCGGGCAGCACCAGATCGGTCGTTATGTCGTTCTTTGGGGGAGTCCTATGTTCAGTAGCGAGATGCATGTTTCCTTTTCTATTCATACCGTTGATTTTTTTAATATTAGCTGTCTTCTTCAGAATAGACTTGCATAGACTAGCGCAAATTTATCGTAGTTAATAAGAGGACTGACGGCCGTTGGGGCGGAAAGGTCCTCGAGTGGCGACCACGTACCGGGAAACGCAGCGTTCGTATGCCCCCACAAGGTGGACTGACGATCTAGTAAGGGTCGCGGGAAGCCGCTGGATGCGGGCAGCGCAGGACCGACCGGTTTGGAGATCTTGGGGGAGGTCTATGTCCAACAGTGGGCGTCGCTTGGCTTGAATGATGATGATGATGATGATGAAGACATGAGAGTGTAACCAGCACTGACTTACAAAGAAAGGTTTCTGTAATTTGTGAAACTCGTCCACGTGGTCCGCTTTGAAGGTAGCCTTGGTTCTGTACTCCCTGAGCCGCTCCACATCATTCTCTTGAGTTGTCCATAGCTTCTCTCTCTGAAATAAATAACTTATGAAATGAAAATGCTGGGGAGGAATGCTAAGAATACCCTGAACTGCAAACTCACCAAGACCACAAATGGTGCAGAGGTGGCAATTGTTTGGAAAATCTTATTGTGGTTAGGAATACCGAAGGAAAAAGATCGCGCGGTCATTCACCAGCAAGATAGACCGATCAAGTGAAAGACTCTTCCTTCAAATAGGGAGGTTGACGCACTTCACAAATAATTCGTTTCCGTTCCGTTCGTCTAGGTTCCGCACTCTCTGCATACCCTCACATCGCACAGGCTTTATGTCAGACTCCTACACTATTCAAGCAATTAAGCTCTGGAACTCGCTACCAGTAGATATTAGGTCTGCCACCACTAAAAGTAGTTTTAAGGTGAAGGTTCGTGAACATTTCTTTCGTACCATCGAGCAAACTGTTTCTAATTAAATTTTATCACTTCATCAACATTATTTATTCGATTTATAGTATTTATTTGTATAGAAGGTAGTAATTGTAGATATGTATTTTATATATATTTATGTTTATTATATATATGTATATTTTTATTATAAAAGTACAAATTTTATTAAATTATTTATGTAATTATATTGTATGTATCTATTATAAATTATTTATTTATTTTAATGAACGTGATGTCGCTACTTGAATGTCTCTGTGTAGCCCAATGGTTGACTGTTAGAGAACGACTTTAGTTGTTAAGTCCGCCAAATGTACATTTATTTTGGACATTAAAGTTTAAATAAATAAATAAATAATTACGAGGTGTTAAATTCGTAAAAGGTTTTGCATTTTATAACAGAAAATCTCCATGTTTCAAATTATCTCTAGAATTTGATTTTTCAATGTATCAAAACCATTTCATATTCAGTCAGTTCTCTATAAGAATTAGTTGACTATAAGAATTTAGGACGTCACAAATTCATAATGTCATACAAAATCTAAGGAAGAGATCATTATCCAATATTGTTTTGAACAAAGTCGTTGGCCTCGCCCCTAACATGACCCATCTCACTCTGTCAATATCGGAGATATGCGAGAGACATAAGTACTCAGTACTCGTTTGTTAAAAAAACTGACTATAGTCTGTTTTACTCTATCTCTCATAAATAATAAGTGTATGTTTTCCCCTCACCTGAGCTTCACTAGCATTCGAATCTCTTAACCAAGCGCCGAAAAGTTCATCCTTGTATCGGTGGTATACTGGTTTTCCAATCGCGTACAGTTGACAATCTGAGAACATACAAATAAACGTTTACTTTATTAAAATAATTACAATATTAACTAAATAATCAGAAAAATTTCAGAAATCTGAATCGGCCACGATCTTCTTAAATGGGAGCTAATAATTTATTAAATGAAATACTGTAAGTATGTGTCATTTAATAAATTTCGCACCTTCTCTTATAAAATCACCACAAATTTTCATTTTCCGTTTAGTTTTAAAATGGAAAGCTATTCTACTTTACCGGCATCAAAATTAAATGTAACGATGTCTCGCTAGTTGACTCGAATCAGCCACTTAATAATCATGATAATACTGGGTGTAAAAGACATGAACAGTCAAACGAGAACCATGTATTCTATACATCAAAAAAAAAGACACATTTCAAAAAATAATTGCTGGGAAATGATTTTTATTTTTTTAATGTTAAAAATATTGCAAATTGTACTGCGCAACGTAAAGCGCTCAACTCGCACGCAACTCGCAAAACCGTGATATTTTTGCCAGACGGCGGCCCCGTTCGTTAGTGTCCGTGCGTATCGAGTGAGCTACATTGAACGCTAACGTTTTGAAGCCATTTTATGTTATGAAATACAAAAAAAAAATATAATGTTTCTTTGGACAATAATTAAGAAATAATGTTTATGATATGTTTTCATAAAAATGTGAAAAAAAAAAAAAAATCGTAATTATCAATTTCCCAGGTATAGTCTAAAGGCAGAAAAATTTTATGATGGTGAGCAGAATACATGGTTTTCGTTTGACCGTTCATGTCTTTTACACCCGTAATTCTACATAATTCTACGCTCACACCAAATCTAGCCCAAATTAAGTATCTTTAAAAACTTGTGTTATGGATACTAGATAACGGACAAATATACTTAATAACATTATATTTTTATAAATAAACTTAAATATATAAACAACCATGACTCATAAACGTGACTCATGAATCGTGTGCATCACAATAAAATTTGCCACTACCAGGACTCGAACCCGGACCGCCCGATTAGTAGGCAGCGTTACTGACCACTCCACCACGGCGGCGTCAACGGCACTTAAACAGGACAATGCAATGATGAAGTAAAAGTTCTAACTGGTGTTTCTCCTGGGCTTATGGCCGATAGTCCCGTTGATGGTAGTGATGAGGAGTTGCGCGCGGTCGCAGCGCGGACACGACGGGCAGCGCTGCACTTGGCACAGCTCCTCGTAGGACGTCAGCACGGGGGGACGCGAGCCGAACTCCATCGGTTGCTGCACTGGCATTTGTTGGTTGGGGCCAGGATCTGGAAAAGAAATGCCCATTGGCAAACGTATGCGACGGCATGTCCCGGTGTAGTTCCAGGAATAGTTTAGTGTAGAATAGGGATGTTACGCAGCTTTGATTCCTATTCCGAAAGCTCGAAAATTCTGATTGATTTCAGACCTCCGTTCCGATAAAAGAGGCGGAGCTTCTGGAAAAATTGGAGAATGTGAGTATGGAATATGGCCTCAAAATCAACAGGTTGAAGACCAAACTCATGTTCGCTGATCGAGCAGCACATCACTACGTACACATGAGCTTCGTGATCTGGAAGCAGTTGACAAATTGGTCTATCTAGGGTCCCTCATAAGATCGGACAATGCATGTGATAGAGGTGGTGCGGAGAGGACAGATGGCAAAGTTGGCTAAATATTTCTTTTCACCGGTAAGTACAAATATACTGTTAAATTGAAAATAGTTATTTGTTCAACAAGTGAGCAAAGTTGGTTTTTGCTGCGAGTGCCGATATTAAATCACGAATTCATAAATCGCAGTGAGTGATTTAAAGGCACGACACAAAAAAAAAATCTCTCGTGTGAAACATACAACTTTTCACCTCTCCAGCGAGAAGACCTTTAATAGGTGTTTATTATCAAAAAAATAATTATTGAAAAATAAAAGTAAGATTAATAAAATGATTTAGATTGAATTTTACAGTCTTGTTCAAAGCTCGCAGCAAAAAGCGTTTTTCCTTCGACATTTTACGAAGCAAAAGTTGGTGCTGGAGAGGTGAAAAATATTATGTCACGTGTGACGAAACTGGTTCTGGTATTAACATCGCTTGAGACGTAATAACCATAATTTTCATCATCATAAGAGGCCTTACGACACAAGGGGAAAAGACCTTACATCGTCTCAGGTTACTTCTGTTGTACGAAACTGGTCTACTTACGAGCTAGTTTTATGTGTCCTTTGACGGTCTGGTTGTTGAGTTCATTCTTGGCGACGCAGCTGTACTGCCTGAGGTCGTGTTCCCTGACGCCCGGGATGTCCAGGCGCATGATCCATCGCCAAGGGTCCCCCGTGGTGGCCACCTCGGTCCTGTACCGCAGACCTTCCAGTGTCACACCTTCGCTTTCCCAAGCGAACACTGGTTCAGGCCACGCTTGAACCTGGAGTTTCCAAAGATATTGATGAATTATGAAAAGACTATTTGCATCCAGTGCGTCCTTTAATTCTTCGGGCATATGGCCAGACCAAATGAAAGTTCAGAAAAACTTATGGTGGTAGATTACGTGGAGAGAAAGAGAGGTAGGAGTACGGTACCTTTTAGGTGGATAGACCTTGTTAAGGTACTGCCTGAGGAGAGTACAAAATATAACCACCTGGAGAGAACTAGTAAGGAGTGTCTGCGATATCACGTCCCTCTGTAATGAGGTGTCGACTGAGGAGAGATGAAAAGACAAAATTAAATGGACACGCGATTTTTTTGGCCGTTTTTGTAGGGTTTTCTTGCCCTGTATTGTGGTGAACAAAACAAAAGAACTGCCTATTATTCAAATCGGTGGAGCTATTTTCGAGTTTTTGTGGGACACGGCAGTTGATTTTTAACCGACTTCCCAACAGGAGGAGGTTCTGTATTCGTCTGTATGTATATTTTTTTTTTTATGTATGTACACCGATATCTCCGTCATTTCTGGACCGATTTTCAAAATTCTTTTTCTATTCGATAGTGTTTGCTCCCGAGGTGGTCCCATTGTCACCAAGTCAGGATCTGATGATGGGAAGCCAGGGAAATCGAGGGCAACCCTCAAATTTTATAAGCATGTACAACGTTTTTCATATTTTTTCTAAAGCTATACTAGCACTTGCGTCTGATAGTCACCATCTCATGTTGATGAGCTGATGATGGAAGGTAAATGTATGTTCACCGATATCTCTGTCATTTGTAGACCGATTTTCAAAATTCTTTTTTTATTCGATAGTATATACTCCTGAGGTGGTCCCATTGTCACCAAGTCAGGATCTGATGCAAAGCTAGGAAAATCGAGGGCAACCCTCGAAAAACAATGGAAAGGGAGGGTTATTCATATTTTTTATAAAGCTATTCTAGTATGATTGCGTCTGGTAGTCATCTCATGTTGATGAGCTGATGATGGATGGTAAAAGTTCTTAATTGTAAGGAGTTGGTTGTTGATTATTTAAATATTAAAGGTACCTAAAGACCGGTAGTTGTGTTCTTTGAGATAATTTAGGTGAGCTGATGATGAAATAAAAACTCCTTAATGGTTAGGAGTTGGATGATAATTCTTTAAATATTAAAGGTACCCAAAGAGCGATAGTTGTATTCTTTCAAGTTATTCAGGTGAGCTGATCATGGAAGGAAAAACTCCTTAACGGTTAGGAGTTGGATGATAATTCTTTAAATATTATAGACAGGTAAAGACCGCTAGTTGTATTTTTTCAAGTTAATCAGGTGAGCTGATGATAGAAGATAAAACTCCTTAATGGTTAGGAGTTGAACGATAATTCTTTAAATATTAAAGGTACCTAAAGAGCGATAGTTGTATTCTTTCAGGCTATTCAGGTGAGCTGATGATGGAAGGATAAACTCTATAACGATTAAGATTTATTTTTTTATTTTTATTTTTATTGAAAGGCACAATTACAGACAACATATTACAACACTTTTACAAATAGATAACTACATACTAAATAATTTGAAGTCCAATTACAATAGTGCACAGCCTTGGTTTAGTAACTTAGACAGCAAACAGTAAAAGGTAATTAAATTTATGTAAATAAATAAAATAAAAAACTAGAAAATATTGTTCACAGGATAAATTGTTGTTAAATTATTATTTGGATGATAATTCTTTAAATATTAAAGGCCGTAATACTTAGAAGGAAGTAATAAGTAATACTTATTTGGAAGGCAAAGCACCGTAATACTTAATATTTAGATGTTAAACTTGTACAAAACTGTAACATTTTGTCACACATAAAACCACCTCTGGCAGTATGGACCATGCAGTGCCTCCAAATAGTGATAGGTTGCCAGCCTGTCGCCTACATAAAAGGGGCACAAAACCCAAAAAGTAATCCGCCGAATGGCAACGCACTTCTAATGTTAAGTAATTTCTCCTTAATATTGCAGGTGTCTATAGGCGACGGAACCACTTAACACCGAGTGGGCCGAAAGTTTGTTGGCCATCTCGTAATATATGTAAAAAAACAACAATTATTCTACATAAAACACTAAAAATAGAAAAATAAACAACTTTTCAAAAAAAAGTCCAACCGACTTCAAAAAGCATAAAAATAACATATTATTAAAATGTGTGCTAGGTACCTGCTGTACTGTGTGAAGTCGGTGCCAAGCCAATTAGGTATTCTATAGGTCCGCCTGCCACATCAGACTCATTGATCACACCATCCCGTGATTGCGACCGACCGAACGCGCCAGCTTAGGTGATGAGGGGCTCGTGGTGCTGAACGATTGGCATGGCTTGGCACCGGGTTCAAACATACAGCAGGTACCTAGCACACATTTTAATAATATGTTATTTTTATGCTTTTTGAAGTCGGTTGGACTTTTTTTTGAAAAGTTGTTTATTATATTTAAATACAGTTATAAAAACATGCCAAAGTATCCTAATATTATAAATGTGAAAGTACGTTTGTTTGTTACGCTTTCACCACTAAACCGATTTTGATGAAATTTTTGTACAAAGATAGTTTAGAAATGACATAGAATACTTTTTGGCGCGATAACCAACATTGATGTGAGAAAAGCCGCGGGCGACTGCTAGTAAAACATAATTATCAACTCACCTCGCATTCGAGTCTGACAGTCTTATTGTAAATGTACACGACGTTGTTTGGTACACGGATGTAGGGACTGACTGCAAAAGAAAAGTTAGTCATATAAAATCATTAAATAAAATCTAGAGATTTAAAAAAAACTGTATATTTTGCGTACCTACCGAAAAAGAACTAATTTAAAGGAAGTAATATTGTACAGGTGTAAAATCAATTGAGAGAAAAATACCTATCACCTACCTAAATATCAATTTTTTTGGAGACAGTCTACATGAATATGACATGTTTATCATATTTGTGAATTATACCAAATATTTCGACAAGTGCAGCGATATTTCTTCGCGAATACGAATAGCCAAATGATGTGCCGCCATCACATTCATAGAGAGAATCAGTCAATTGCAAGTGGGAGAAGTAATTTAGTTTAATTCCGATAAACATTCAACCAAATAGTTCCATTCTTTATGGTAGTGACGTAGAGGACGTATACCACGCACTGTGGGAATGCGAACTTTACTGGGAAGCGCATAGGGATCTTCTGGATAAGGTAAAGACGCTTGAGGTGGGCCCGGTTTACTATCCGGACCTCGTGGGGACGGAGATGAACTTCAGACAGCTACGGTACTTCGCGCGACAATGTCACAAGGTTAGGAGTCGGCTAAAGAGAGAGAGGTGAAGAGAGAAAATGCCGCAGAAGAGGCAGAAGACTGGGCAGTGGGAACTTAGCAGTATCACTTCGATTGGCGTACCGAGTGATGTCTGCCCTAGATAGGGGAGAGGGACCATGGGGACAAGGACGAAGAGTAAAAATAATTTGTAGGGAGTCAAGAAGGTGCGCTGTGAAGAGCCCCGGCAAGTACCAGCGCACTTTCCCCCGATTTTGGCCTGTATAATCGGAAAGTTGCGTCAGGCCATGGGTTGGTGGTGGGATGAGTTACAACCTCTATGGCAAGTAATTATGAAACACTACTCACAATGTATTTCCACGTCAGTAGTCTGGTTAGCAGACGGCAGCATACCATTGTTGGCCAGGCAGACGTACTTGCCAGTGTGCCAGCGGGACACGTTGGGAATATTCAGCAGGTGACCACTGACGGACGCGTCTCGCCACGAACCCTGCAAAAGTATTTATTAGTCTTTTTAGGAGCTAAGTGGTGCAATTCCTGGTCACAAATAGGACTATACCCTCAGGTGCTGTGGGTGTCGTGGAAGTCAACTGAGGGAGAGTCTGAATTCCGAGACAACTTACTAACGGGTCACTCGCGCGGTGGCGAATAAAGGTCGTAACACACTTGTCAACTCGGAAAGGGAACGCGTCTTTTTTACTATGAACGCTACGGATCGGCGGCTACGAAACGACTCCGGACCATAGCACATCGCCATCTTTTCAACCGACTTCAAAAAGGAGGAGTTTATCAATTCGTCTGTATGTTTTTTTTATGTCTGTTACCTCATAACTTTTTCACGGTAATCGGTACACCCAGTACCGATTTTGAAGATTCTTTCGACCTTTGGAAGCTGGTGCTTGTCATTTAGTCCCATTTAGATTTAATCGACATCCAACGGGTAGTTTTTGAGTTATCGAGTAGTTTTTGAGTAGTCGAATTGATAACCTCCTCCGTTTTGAAGTCGGTTGAAAAGAGGCTTCCGCGACCACAGAAATATTTTAATCTCACTTTCAAAATTGCTACTCTGTCCAAAACGTTTTCGATATCCAGTTAGAACTTCTCTAGACTGTGGTAAAACTTTAATAACGTTTTCGGAGCCAAAATACTAATAGCTAGGCCGTAAACTATAGCTGGTGCTGAATTTGTCAGATTTTGGAATAAGGCCAAAATTGAATCATGTACGTGCCTTGGAAAATCTTACATTATTTCCATTTTCCTACTAAAACAAACTTCAGCAGTGAAACTTGAGTAGGTGTATTGAAATTTTATTTTCTCCAACTGGCTCTGATAGTAAAGGGTTCAGAATTAGTACATATTTTCTATATAGTGTACTGTGACTGCTGAGATGTTGAGTGTAACATCTGTCCTGGTAATCAGCTTCTGGTTGGCTTAAACGTGGTGCATCTTAGAGGTCTGTGTGCGTGTTAGAGCACCCGTCTGGGGATTATCCCTAGTACCCCAGGCTAATTCTACTCAATGGTGCGTCGAGCCACCAAAACGCGTTTCGGAGACGAGGCGAACGACGTACCCCATTGCCGAAACGTCCCCATAAAGGGCCTCCGGTGGAGCCAGTGATTTTATTGGGTATTACTGACGTTTTCGAATGGCACCGGGCGAATCCTACACACGCTGCATCGTCAAGCCCACAGGTCAAGCCTACTGTGTGGTACAGACAAAAAGGTGACAGACTGACAACCTATCTCTATCTTGAAGTATTGCATGGCCCATATTGTCAGCTTTATGTAACCAAATGTTACTTAAAGCTCTGATCAAACCTTTTCAGATTATGAGTGTGATAAACAGACAGAAAATACGATTTTCAAAAAATTACTAAGGTGAACATTAAAGATGTATACGGGTCCAGTAACATTAAGGTCACGTTTGTGAAATCGAGCGTAAAATTGAGGTCTTGGGGACTGAAAGATGTTCTGTTTTAAAGAGAATTGACACGTTATGTAATAAACGCACCTGAATGACAGCTGTGCCATCTGACCGCCTCCACTCCACAGCAGGCTCTGGTCTCCCCGTGGGGTTGCAGCTGATGCGAAGAGTGTCTCCTTCACGGACTATTACCCTCGTGTGGTCCTCTTAAAGTAGGGAATAATATTATAAATTTGTTTAATGGTATTTTCAAAGAAGACCACAGTGACAAGAATTAAGAAAGGAATGGTCTGGGGCCCAAGTCTGCTATTGTAATTGCGTTAAAATGGTCAATCATTGACCGCATAATTGTAAGATTTGACAGTTTTGCTAATCTACTAAATCAATGGTTTTCCGATGGCAGACTACTGAAGTACAACTGACGCTCCATTGGAAGAGTTTTCGTATTTGGTAATCTCGTACATACTGACAAGCCAATGACCTGACATTAGCATGACTGTCCGGTAATCTACTAATTATTTTGACAGTTCTTTGGACCAGTGACACGCCATTATACAGTCATAGCTTTATTGTTGTATTTTAAAATAATTGCTAGTTAAATTGTTTTTATTTAGATGGAATTTATTGCAGTTAGCGAACGCAGCAGATTCTAGACGACACCGACTTGCGGTGCGGGCAAGTCGCCGTTCGCTCGTCTTTTGTTAAGACGCAGTACAGATCCTTTTCAGGATATATCCGAGGATGAATTTATTAAAACGTTTCGACTTGGGAAGGAGGCTGTACGGGGCTTAGTGCAAGAGCTCACTCCCCATATACCTAAACCACGTCGAAACGACGGTGTAGCGATGTACAGATGAAGATTAGAAAACTAACGCATTCTAACCAACGCCGTTTCGACAGACTGCGCCCTTCACTGGTGCGGCTGCAGTGGCCCAGCGCTAGCTTCGGCTGGCCCTCCCAAAAAGCGAGCAGTGCCGCAATTTGCTCCGGCAATACCATTTTTTAACTACGTAGGTACACGCAAAGCCGAATCCGAAAGATTGCTTTGAACTTAAATAACAACTGCAACTTTCTCAGCACAAATTATATAGTTTAAAGATTTCTTAGTCGGGAAGTCAAATGTCAACAAAACTAATTTTGACGTTTTCTATTTGCACATCTTCACGCTTAAATAGTGTTTTTGGCTTTTTACGAGCTTTTTATCACCGCAGATACTTCTTCACGCAAATAAGCAATTCTAAAAAATATTAAATAAACAAAACTTTGCATAAAATAAATGTAAAAAATAAAATAACTTTCTAAATTAGGTTTTTTTGAACTAGTAGTTTTTCAACAATTACAATTCCATCACCATTCAATTATAACACAATTGACATGCCATTGTGAATTTAGCAGATTACGAACTTTTGCGACAATGGTAATGGAATTGTAGTTGTATTGTTGTCATTATGAAAGATTACGTTAAATAGCAGACTTGGGGCCCTGGTCTTGTACAAAGGGTATGTGAAAGTAGATTGCCTTATCGGCTTCGAAACGCGAACCGTTATCGATCAAATCGAAAACATCTTAAGAAGGTGCAGGGCAAAAGCATTCAAAATCGCAAAAGGTTATGAAATCTGTGATATGAGTAGATGAAGTAAAAGAAAGTAGCAAGTGCAAAGAAGTGATCCCTAGGGGCGTTTCTTTATTGGCCGGCCCCATCCCGTCAACTACACCCGATACGACATCGGTGGACGCATAATTCTATGAAATTCCGGCGCCAGCATGTCGTGCCAATGAGACAGCGTTGTCGTACCATACAATGCCATAGCATTAAGCGTCCACCGATGCCAGTATTAGAATCGGTGCTGGGCGGGGGTCGGCAAATGAAGAAACGCCCTACGGGAAAAATGCGTGACGTGTAAGGTTGTACCTACAATTTTGGACTTACATAATCTTTACACCAAGTAATAGGGGTTAAAGTATGAAATTGCCGACTTTTTTCTCATTATTCATTAGTGTATAATTCCTTTAATACAATAGCTATGTCCCTTATTTTTTTTCTATTTTAAATTTCATTACAAGGACATATATTTATGTATAAAATTTTATTCATATTTATATTTTTTTCACTAGACATACATCTTCCGTTATAAGAATATGAATATTTTTTGACAGGTATAAATTCTCATTTTTTTTCTCTAAGTATCCTATAGCTTAATGTTGTCTAAACATATCCACAAAATTACACAAAATTTAGATTTGTGGTTCCTTAAAAAATGGCAAATATGTTTGTATGAAAAAAATTATTTTCGTTAAATTCTCAATACAAAACGGCAATTTCATACTTAAACCCCTAATATTAATAGAAAACAGTCGAGCTTTTTAATCCTAAATTACAAAAAAATATGAAAAGTCTTTTTTGACAATGAAATTTCAGAAAACTCTTCTTGGACTGCTTAAATAATGTAGAGTGCTACATGTGTCCGTTTTTGGGTTTTATTGTTGGTTCACTGAAATTTGTTACTTTTGGGTTTATTACCTTTTATGTATATATTAATAAGGTTAACGAAAAAGAAGTTACTCACGAGCAAAAGTAGGCGGTATGAAAAGTTCTTTTTCCTTTGTATAGTTGTAGATGGACAATCCGGGTCTTCCAGGAGCGCCGTCCCGGCCGTCATTGCCTCTTTGACCCTTGGGGCCGATGGGACCCCGATCGCCTTTTGGCCCTCTGATGCCTGGCGGGCCGGGCGCGCCTGCTCTTCCTGTCACGGCAGCCATTATGTATTTATCGTATTACGTGATGTAATATTGGGTCTAACAAATTGATAGAGGATGACCCACTTCATGATTGTACATAGCGATTATGTCTCAGATTACTAAAGAATAAATTTCTATAAAAAAGACATGCTTTTATTTAGATGCTCTAAAAAGATGAAAATAATACAATTTAAATGTTATGAAAGTATTTCTTTGTCTATTGTATTGTTGTTTATCTACACAACTAAATCTCGCGACAAGTTTTCATAACATTTAAATTGTGTTAATTTATTTTCTGCCTGTTAGAGCATTCAAATAAAAGCATGTTTTTAAAAATGGCTTTTTTTTATAGAAAATATTTTTTTACTTTTTAGTCAGTTCTCAGCAAACCCTTTCATTTGATACCCATATCATGGGAGTGCACTAAAAATAACTAGTCTGCGATCTTGGGCCGTCCGCCATATTGGATTTAGAATGACGTCACTTAGCTATGGTTGCATTGACATCCAAACTAAACGTGTATGCAAAATTTAATCTCAATCGAATACCAACAAATGGTCGAAAAATGGTTCGCAAATTTTGACGGACGACTTACAGTGTAAGTTAAAAGCTTGTAAAAAGCAGATGGAACCTGAGGCAAAAATTTACGTATCTCTGTTCTAAATTTGAAATATTTTGGTTAACTCGTACTTAACTTTTCGCATATAAAGATTGATTCGTATTCTCAGATCATATAAGTTCGTATTATAAAGACTCCTAGTGAGTCTTTATAATACGAACTAATATGATCTGTATAAAAAAACTATTGCAGGTTTAGTTTAACTTTTCTAAAACTTTTTAGGTCTTATATATGACATCTTATGTCCAACTGTAATTCTTCCTTACCATCCTTTCCATCTTTTCCATTCTTCCCAGGACTGCCGTCTTTTCCTGGAACACCGTCTCGTCCATCTTTCCCGGCAGCTCCATCAGCGCCGTTCCTACCCGACATGCCATCAAGACCGGGCTCACCGGGGACTCCATCCCTTCCATCCAGGCCTGGATTACCAGGAAAACCGCGTTCACCTTTAAAGATCATATTCAAAAAGTTATTTATTTAATCAGAAACCTACCGACTCGGGGCGAAAATTTGTAAAGGTCACAAAAGCTAACCTACCCAGTGCGAGGTTGAAATATTTTCGGTCACTCGGATGGGTGACCGAAACTATTTCAACTCGATTATCCTCCGTGCTTCGTCGGCACGATAAGCTGGTAGTCCGGGGACTGTAGAAAGATAGCAGTCGTCTCCATGGAAGGTTGGTGTCAGGCACACGGCCGTAAAATTAATGCCAAAACCTAAAGTACAGTAATACCTTACACTTACGCGATAGGTGAGACTGAGCGGTAATCGCGTAAGTCGAATCTGCGTAAGACGGGGTATGATATTCTTTATAAATACATATAAAATTTGTATAATTGGTGACAGAAGCCAAAGAAAACAGAAATTTAGATAAAAAAAAAAATCTCTGATTATACAAACACAAAATCCCCAACTGAAGTTATTTTAATGTAGAAGGCTTCATAAAATCTAATAAAGTTTGACGTATCAAAGATTTTTTCTCCTGTAAAATTTCCTCATAGCATGCTAATATTTTTTTTGCTTTTATTCCTTGTATTGTTTCGGAAATGCGCTCTTCGTTGGAGTCTATATTTTCTTAAATTTGTAACAGATTTGGAAATCGCGTAACTCCGGGTTCGCGTAAGTCGAGGTATTACTGTATTATAAATAAAACAACTTTTACGGATTTAACTCGCGTGTAATTAGATTTTACATGTTGTTAATATTGCCCGACGTTTCGTTTCACCTTTCAGCGTTCGTGGCCACGAAGTCATCCCGTGACCACGAAAGCTGAAAAATGTTACGAAACGTCGTTGTATTGTCGATAATCGATATTAGGACACTGTACCGACGCCAAATAATTTGTGAGCAGGGTAGGAGACAGGTGTAGATACTTTATAGTTATACATATCTTCACATACGTGGTACATAAAAATGTCATGGCGTACCTTTCGGCCCTGGAGGTCCAATGGGCCCACGCCCTCCTGAATGACCAGGCGTGCCAGGCGCACCAGGGAACCCTCGGTCGCCTTTAGGCCCAGGCGCTCCACTTGGCCCCTTGGGACCTTGAACACCTGGAGGACAGTAGTCTTGCGTTGCTTTGCAAAAACCTTGCACCACTTTGTACTATAAGATGAAGGGGAAAACAAATATTCATAATACATCTATATAAATAAAATTCCGCTCTTGGCCAGTACTTGGCCCGCACTTGGCCAGCGTGGTTGACTAAGGCCTAATCGCCCCAAATGTGGGGTAGACTCGGGTCCCTCGGAGAGGACAATGAGCTGTTGATGTGATATATAAAATTCAAAGTCCTAACTGAGATATCAACGCACAGCCCAAACCGCTGACCCTAGAGACTTGAAATTTTGCACATAGATATCTTATGTGTGTAGGCATCCACTAAGAAAGGATTTTTTGAAATTACAACATAAAATATCCACGCGAACGAAGTCGCGGGCGGAAGCTAGTTTAGACATAATTTTGTTAGGTAAGTTCGTTTCTGAGGATTGTAGATCCTAAACTAATATTATAAATGCGAAGGTGAGTTTGTTTGTTTGTTACGCTTTCACGTCTAAACGGATTTTAAAAATTCTTTCACCAATAGAAATCTAGATTATCAGTGAGTAGCTTATGTAATTTTTTTAAATTAGAAATCAACGCGAGCGAAGAAGCAGGTAAAAGCTAGTAAAAAGTTATTTAGAATTTCCACTTCCGTTAACAGTCAATTCGTTCAGATGTGAAAAGTAATTAATGAAGTGTTATTCATTAAACAATTTAACTGGTAGATAATTATATATTTTTATTAGTTTTAATATTCAAGTAAAAATCAAATTTAGCGCTTTCTATACTCAAGTCACTGCACAATTCACAAAGTAATCATAGAGGACTCGATACCCGGACTGGAGAAATGCTTTTGAGTGGAATAATCTCCTGGTGGTTGGTTTGTTTCTTTAATTACTGAAGGATTGATACTTTTTGTGTTAGGTGTCCCATTTGTGTATGCGACAGCTGACAACCTGTCACTATTAGAGGCACTGCATTGCCCATTCTGCTAAATGAGGTTTTAAGTATAATTAAATGTTATCTAAAGCTCTGCTCAACTCCTTTTGGGATCAGGAGCGTGATTGTATTATATAATCTTAAGGAGCTTTGTTTACCGTCGTTGTGCAAAAATTAAAGTGCGAAAAATGCCCGACATATAATTTTCAGAACTACTAGATTTCTATATCTTAACACTTACCGGAACTCTCGAGTAACTGGTCAACCAGACCCAAGTGTCTCCTCCAGGGGCAGGGCCTTTCGCTCCCGTTCTTCGCATCTCTGCTTCGTCCTTTTCCTCCAGCTCCGGACGCATTTTAGGGTTGAAAAATTCCACGTGCGGGGCTACGGTGTTGTCCTCTTGAATTGCTGATGGTTTCTGTTTTTTATGACGTATTTAATTTTGGATCAAGAGTGTTGACAATTTTGGATCAAGAATGTTAATAATTTTGGATCAAGAATGTTAATAATTTTGGCCATTGCATTCCTGAATGAATGCCCGATTGATTGCATTGATATAACATCAACAACCAAGTTAGGTTAATGAAATATTGATTTTTTATTAAATTTAATAATATAGAATTTGCCCAATGATTATTTATCATTGGGCAAAATCTAAGCTGAAGAGCTTAGAAAAGGCCGACGATGTAGCGAGCTTATCCAGAAGAAGCCTTTCAACTTCAGTGATGTAAGTTTTTTCTCATTCGAAATTATAAATTTATATCAACAATTATTACACACCGAAATGATAGAGAACAAAAGTTAAATGTAAGAATATTTAATTGAATATATTTTTACATTTGTTTCTGATACAAAAATGCATTTTTCACACAATATTCAGTTTTAAAGACCTTACCAACATAGCTTCTCTTCTTATCCTATGATTTGATGTAAATCCAACAAACTTCGATAAATAAGAGTCCATTTTTTCATCAAATTTTTCTTCAAGAATATTGTTTACTACACCTCGGCACTGATCGTCCATGCAGCCTCTAATACCAACATAACCCACATTGAAGGCTTGCACCAGCAAAGAAAGCACTGCACATACAAAAGCGAAAACGGAAAGTTTACAACACACAGCTGCTGCATCGTCATTCGATTTCTTTTTGCTTGTATCACACATATTGTCATCTTTTACTGAATATACTGCAAATAAAACTTCACTAACACCATGATTGTACACTTGAACACTATCTAAATCATTGTTACTACACAACCCAGCTTAGATATCGCTTTCAGCATTATTTTGTGCGAGTTATTTTGTATCTGTTGTGGTTATCGGCCATAATCCGGAGCAATGCGCTGCTTCCTGTGCGCCGCGGACTGTTTCACAATGAGGACTGGCCTGATAACAATTGGGCCTCACTATTAGAGTGGATTCAATCAGACAATCGACAGGACCGCCGGTTGACAGGGCTGTCTATGTACTTAGGACAGTTCCGATAGGGTCTTGTGACTTGGATACTTAGAAACCAAATGTATTTTTAGGCTATTGACGCCGTCGTGGTGGAGTGGTCAGCATATCTGCCTATCTGCCTATTACTCTGCCTATTACACATCAAGCAGAACAGGTTCGAATCCTGGTAGCGGCAAAGAGTTGTGTGACGAACACGGATATTTGTTTGCGAGGGGTACCTATCAAAATACATATTTTTTTGTCATCGAATTTCATTTCACCGAAAACTATTCCACGATTTTCAATATCTATTTTTCTTGATTGATCGACTAGCTAATAATCACCGTTTCATATTATCGAATAAACTTTCATAAAAAAAATGTTTCAAAGTTGTGTTGCTTACCAGAATAACGGTCTATCGAACTAACATTTCATATAAACTATTAAGTTATCAATAACACTATTTATAAAAACATGTTTCAATATTTAACGTTACACATTGTAATGTTTCGTTTAACAACATTCCATCGCAGTAACGTTTCATCGAACGATACATTTGCCTGTGGACGTTTGACGATAAAAACTGTTGAGGTTAGTTCTTAATTTAAAAACTAATTCTTAATTTGCAAGTAGGTACACACCATGCAAGCAAGCATACAGCATGCAAGCAAGCATGCAAGCAAGCATGCAGCATGCAAACAAGCATGCAGCATGCAAACAAGAATGCAACATGCAAGCAAACATGCAGCAAGCAATATAATGCTCCGCTCGCTTCGCTCGCTCCGCTATGCTTGGTCACAAGTCTAACCTAACCTAACCTAGGTTTATTTTCGTATTAATGGTTTTTCTTTATAGCGGGGGGCCTCAGGCCTCCCGACCCCCCCGAGCAGGGGGGCCAGCCCCCCTGCACCCCCCGGCAAGCATCTTGCAGGCATGCATACAACATGCAATGCAAGCATGCATACATCATGCAATGCAAACATGCATACAGCATGCAATGCAAGCATGCATGTAGCATGACAGAATACAACAAGCAATCTCCGTTAGCTTCGGTTACCCCGCTGCTGACTGCCTGTTGTTCTAAATCTAACCTAACTTAATCCATAGGTATTCTTTACAGGGAAACAAAAATGATTACGAGTAATTACATAAAAAAAAGTATTTTCGATGTACACTAACTTTAGTGTAGTAAAACTTGATGTTTCAACTATTCTGCAAACTGAAACTTACGTGGAAACAAAATTATGGGTAGCAAAACATCGATTTAACATTATTTCGATAAAATAAATAAAATAGGAAAAGAATTTACGATGGAATGAGCTTGTAGATAACAACTATTCGAGGAAATGAAATTGCGATGTAACCTGATTCTAGGAGTTGTTAAGTATTGTATAAAAAGATCTGCGAATAGTTTTATGGGGAATGAAAATCGATGAAGTTAATTGCGATAAAGTGATGGGTTCCCGTTTGCGAGTCATGATTGTTTATATATATATTTGTTTAAGTTTATTTATAAAAATATCTAAAATTATTATGTATATGTCCGTTATCTAGTATCCTTAACACAAGTTGTTAATGATACTTACTTTGGGCTAGATATTTGGTGTGAGCGTGTAAATAAATTGTTGCTAAAGACTTTAATACTAACCTGATTCATTCTTATTGAGTCACGTTTCGAATTAAGTTTAATCTGAAGATTTATCAGAAAAACGTTAGGCGTTGTTGTAGTTATTGTGATATTTTATCTGCGTTTTATTGTAGTTACTACGTAAATTTACATCGTAGCACGGAAAAATTAAGTTAAATTTTCTAAATTCTTTATACACACACATAAAAATATCAATTGTAAAACAGTAAGAAAGAGATGTACAAAGGTGAGCTTGTCTCTAACAGAGACCTCTTCCAGCCAACCCTAGCTTTAGTGAAACCATTTATAAAGCGGTAAAAAAAATCCCCGAAGCTTACAGAAAGTACAGACTCATTTCAAGTATTATGGGTTAATTTGAAGGGTGTTTCCTATTGGTTATATTGAAGGCTGATGTGCGAATTTTCTTTTCCGTTAGCCACATTTCGTTCAGTAGTAAAAAACAGTTATGCATTTTTTCCAACACTTCAATAAGCTTGCTCTGTCTGTTTGTATGTATTGTACCAATCTTTTAACTCGATTCTCGATATCATAGATCTTTAAAATTATGTACAGAGACCCAAACTGGATTTCAAGTTTAATATTTAAATGGGAAACACTCACTTTGAAGCATTGTTTAACTCACATGCAATTTTCTACTTTATCCATTTAATAGGACTTTGCCGTTTGTAAAGTCCTTCCAAGCTACTACTAAATATAAATACGCCGTCGTGGTGGAGTGGTCAGTATAGCTGGCTACACATCAAGCGGTCCGGGTTCGAGTCCTGGTAGCGGCAAATGTTTGTGTGACGAACACGAATGTTTGTTTGCGAGTCATGGTTGTTAATATATTTATTTAAGTTTATTTATAAAAAATATCTAAATGTATTATGTATATGAAAAAAAAAAGCCCGTTATCTAGTATCCGTAACACAAGTTCTTAATGATACTTACTTCGGGCTAGATAATTGGTGTGAGCGTGAAAATACAAAAAAAATAAAAAATAAAAAAATATTATCATAATGATCAAAAATGCTTACTCGAATTCAGCCGTGCCAGGAGTTAACAAGGTCTAGCAACTCGGGATATCACGCATCGCGTGCAGAAGCCTGACTGGATAGCGCCAAGCAAAGCTCAAGCAACAGCCCCAAGTTCACAGGAACGTAGAAGCTCGTCTTACGTAAACAATTAATCTTACGAAAACAAATTACTTAATAACGTTTTTACACAAGAAAAAGACTATAATCGATCTTCTTTTCTTTTTTCTTCTTCAAATAATTCAATTTATGAAAAAAACAAAGAAAGATCGATATAGTTTTTTTTGCAAAATTATGCCTTAATCCACAGAGGTTTTAATGTTTTCGCGGAGTTGAGATAAGCGACCTTTTTTCTATGTTCGCTTAATAGTAGCAGACAAGAACAAAGGATTAGGGAGTAGGTACTCACTCACCACCAAATAATTACATAAAAATACTTACTGAGTTGAAACCTTGATTAACGGAAACACTATTTTACAACAATAACGTTCCATATAATAGTTATTTGTATTAGTGTTACAAAATTTTTAGAATTATATGCTATTTCTCATACAATATTATTTATTGGGTATACAATAAAATATTATATAGTGAATATTTGATATAGAAATATAAAAAAAATAACGAAGAAAACGTACGATAGACCGACTTAACGCTACACCTACAAGCGATCTCTCCCAAACAACCTTTAGACAGTTTTTGGTGTACCTATTGATAATATAGTCATACTTTTTTTTGTATTAGCTGTAAATAGTGGATGTCAGCCGATCGAATGCCAGTAAATCAGTTGTCATTAGATCGATGGTGATATATTGAACATTAAACATTTGCTCATTACATACAATTATATAATGCTTTATGGCTCTTAATTTAGTATTTTCTCTTATATTATTAGCAAATCTATACTAATATTATAAAGCTGAAGAGTTTGTTTGTTTGTTTGAACGCGCTAATCTCAAGAACTACTGATTCAAATTGAAAAATTCTTTTTCATAGTCCATTAATCGAGGAAGGTAATAGGCTATATAACATCATCACACGCGAACAAAGTCACGGGAACAGTTAGTCGGTAGATAAAGGTATTTATTTTTCGGTCTATAATTATTTATTAGTCTTTAAGTAATTTTTTATTGCACACAAAGAATATAAAGAAGGAGATAAACATAAGTAGTACAAAAGAGGCGGTCTTATTGCTTAATAAAAGCAATCTCTTCCAGGCAACCTTGAGATAATGGGCCAACAATACAGAAAACATGAAATGTGTGCAGAACAGGAAAAATGCGTGAAATATCCATAAATACTACTTCATGGATGAAAAAAAAGAAAATACTAAATCAAAACTTTTAGTAACACTAGGAGTGGTGGCGTAGTGCGTAAAAGCGTCGCCTCCCACCCGGGAGGCACTGGTTCGATCCCCGCCACGTACCACTGTGTTTTCAAATTTTGAATTCATATGTACGTTTAATCGACGCTTTTACGGTGAAGAAAAACATCGTGAGGAAACCTGCACACACTTATAAAGAAATTCTTAGGTTGTGTGTGAAGTCGACTAACCCGCACTTGGCCAGCGTGGTTGACTAAGGCCTAATCGCCCCTAATGTGGGGTAGGATCGAGCCCCTCGGTGGGGACATTATATGAGCTGTTGATGATGAGTAACACTAGGATATGAAATGTAATGACCTATTTCTAGACATATGTTTTTTTCTAGAAATAGGGATGCATCATTAAACCAAATAACCTTCAAGTCATATGGAAGACATACTCATAATAAAGACAATATGACACACATTATCAAGCCAGACCTACATAACATGCTTATGCACTCCGTCCTCTGAAGTTCTCGCGGACGGGCACCCATTGCGCATGTGCCAAAAATTATGTCAGGGCCACGACCTGACGGGACCCAAGGTCGGCATTGTTTAGCAGCCAACCTCATTCTTGCTGGTGTATTGTGTCAAGTTGTCAGTGTTTTAGTGTTAAATTATCATGGATTTAGTGCCTCCTCTAAACGTACAAGGTATCTCTCTGTTAATTTATCACGCCACATGGCTTTCAATTTCTAAGACTTCTAGATTTTCCGCTGTTTTTTTATGATTCTTCAAACAGTTTGCTCTACTATTAGTTGCTAAGCGAAGTAACCTATTTAAAATGGCTATACTGAAGTTTATTTAATTGGATCTGGTTGAAGTATTTGTCCTTTAGTCAATGTATTTATAAGAAAATTTAAGGGTACCTTAAGTGGTAAGGTAGGTAAATGCTAATGTATTTTTACCAATTTTCGAACGATTATAACGCGACAAAAAGAGCTTAAATTATGAAAAAAATATACATTTACGTGTGATAATAATGTGTGAAACTCGTACTAAAACGCATCCAATTTACGGAGGGATTTAGGCTTTGTTATATTTTTGGATTTAGATTTATTATATATTATTTTATTAAATTAGGAGAGCCAATGGTACATACAAATAATTATAAAAAAATATAAAAACATAATTATTACCTTTGAAAGCTGCCTCAACATATATTAAAGATTCATGACAGTAATTAGGGGGAAAAACTATTGAAGACAATTTAACTTTATACCTTAGTTAGATAATAATATGCAAGAAGTTTTAGTATTTTGTATATCGATAACTGAAAACAATCAAATATACCTTCTACCTATAGAGGTATATTAAATTTAATTACTTTTAGCTATCACTGATAATAACATTGCTTTAAAAGTTTTGAAGTTATGTTGAAATAAGTATGCAGATTTACCGAGCCGATTTTAATATCTACTGAATCCACTGACTGGGACAAATAGTTTTAGGTTTGTTCTACAGGTAGATGGTTTCAGTAAATTTACAGGATGTCGTGGAATGCGACGTGGAACATTTAAACTAAAATTGTTTGAGGTGTTTTGTTTCTGTTGGCGAGTAAGCTTGCCAGAGCTTCCCGGGTTAGGAAAGGGGAGGAGGGTTGGCAGCGGGCTCATTCCTCGTGACCAAACTACTTCGCCAAACCGTTTTGGCTACGATTAGGTACATGTAATTCCTTTTAACCTAAACTAATTTCTATGCTAAGAAATCGGGAGTGGTCTCCCTTTGACTTTCTCGTATACCGGAAACGACTCATAAGTTGAAACCTTATATCTTAAATTTCTTGAAATCTTAAATTAAATTTAAAAAAAAACCCATCCGAGTACCGACCGCGCACTTGGTTGCTTAACTTTCGTGATCAACAACTCAAAAGTTGATGGAAACCTTATATTTTGATGTCATACATGCATGTTAAATTTGGTTGCAATAAGTCAAAGCATACTCGAGTTATTGTGCTAACGCACAGACACACAGACATAATTCCAAAAACGGTATTTTTATACTCAGGGAGGTCCAAAACGTGTAAATCTGTCTAAATCTCGAGGTCGAATTTTTTGACGATTACAAGACTTCCTCTATACTACGTATACGAGAAAGTAAAAATATCTCCTACATAGTCATGGTAGCCTAGTACTTCAGGTTCGAAATATACGTGTACGTGTATTCTAGAGAAATATACCAAATCACGCGCGAGTGTCCAAGTCAGTGCTGCAAGCGTCGTATAGTATAGGTTACGGTGACTGTTTATAGGCAGGCGGTATGCTTGTCTGGCAACCAAGTAACATAGAAAAGAGTGTCTGGCTAAAAATAAGACACGAAAGGTGAAGAACAAAACCTCTATATTTATTACAGCCTGTAGTGTCCAATCATTAGAAGATTACGACGGACCACGAGCGCCTCTGCTACGTCAGGTGTCCCTGGATGAGGAGCGCCGGGATGACTGCCGAGGTCACTGGCGAGGGTCGCACGAGGGCGAGGAGGAGAGGGGAGTCAGGCTGTTCAGGGCATTGCTGCTACAGCATCTGCGGCTTGAAGAGTTGAGGCCTCCCCCCTGTATATTAGCACCAGCTAAACCTGATCCTAGGTAAGAGATTATCTCGGTTACGAGGCGTTCGCATAAGTACGGTTATTCCTAAACAGGGCTTAGGAGAGTACTGGTGGTTTTGTAGTGGTTGTAGTGTGGTTAAGAGGCGTTGTTCCGCGGTCCCAGGGAGGAGTCCTCTACGTGACTTCGAAACACATACAGGGTGTAAAAGACATGAACAGCCAAACGAAAACCATGTATTCTGCCCACCATCATAACATTTTTCTTCCTCTAGACTATACCTGGGAAATTGATAGTTACGATTTTATTGAAGGTCAATGTCATAATTTTTTTTTCATTTTTTTATGAAAACGTATTCTATATGTTATTTCTTAATTATTGTCCAAAGAAACATTATCATTTTTTTTAGTATTTCGTAACAAAAAATGCCTTCAAAACGTTAGCGTTCAATGTAGCTCACTCGATGCGCACGGACACTAACGAACGGGGCCGCCGTCTGGCAAAATTATCGCAGTTTTGCGAGTTTCATGCCAGTTGAGCCCTTTACATTGCGCGGTACATTTTGCAATTTTTTTTAACACCAAAAAATCAAAATCATTTCCCAGCAATATTTTTGTTGAAATATGTCTTATTTTGATGTATAGAATACGTGGTTCTCGTTTGACTGCTCATGTCTTTTACACCCATTATAAACCGACGACTTGATAGTGCGAGATCTTGTTTTTACGTTTCTTGCATCGAAACTTTATTTCACCAATGTCATGTTACTTCGAAAATTGTATTCCGAATACTGTTTCTGCGATTGTATGAATACCCGATAATTTTAGACTGATGCGTTATTGCTACGAAATAGGGGAAACTATGGCGCTGAATATGATCATTATATTCCCATCCCAGATTTTGACTTGTAATGGCCAGTGAATTCGCGGAAAATTTTAATATAAAAAAAATTCTCAAATTAATATATCCTTTATTGTACCTACCTACACACATAAAACAGTTATAAAATTAATACGTGAAGAACATGTAGAAAGGTGAGCTTATCGTAACATCGGAAAAACGAAACTTCGAATATGCAAAGTATTGATGTAAAATATTATTTTTATTTTTGTTTGGCAAGTTTAATTATGATTGAAATTGATACCAAATTAAATAGAAACGAAAAACATGGAAAAATCCTGTCATGGATAAGTGCTGAGACGGGACTTGAACCCGCGACCTTTCGCTATCCGGGCGACTGCTCTTCCAACTGAGCTACACAGGACTGTTCGACCACGACGAATTTAGTCATGTCTTTCGTTTTTTGATTGCGTCATCAAGCTGACGTATGCCTAACAATGTTGCAGATTTACATCTTTAACACCCGATGAGATATTTTTACAAATACCGTCGATCAGTTAAGTTAGACAATTTTGCTTATTTGAAATATTATTTTTATTTTTGTTTGGCAAGTTTAATTATGATTGAAATTGATACCAAATTAAATAGAAACGAAAAACATGGAAAAAAATCCTGTCATGGATAAGTGCTGAGACGGGACTTGAACCCGCGACCTTTCGCTATCCGGGCGACTGCTCTTCCAACTGAGCTACACAGGACTGTTTGACTACGACGAATTTAGCCATGTCTTTCGTTTTTTGACCCGCGGGTTCAAGTCCCATCTCAGCACTTATCCATGACAGGATTTTTTTTCCATGTTTTTCGTTTCTATTTAATTTGGTATTGATGTAAAGTTATCGATATTTGGTAGCAGGCTAGCAGATTAGAAAAGTACGTCGCAGAAACAAGTCTTCGCACTATCAATTCGTTGGCTTAGGTATATTAAAAATTTGTCGTTTGTCATTTAATTCAATCAACTCTAACTCTCTCAAAATGTATAAGACTTGTGTATGTTTGCCACTTCTACTGATAGTTAATCTTGTTAGCTATTATCGAACGATAACTTTGTTACTTGTTCGTGTCAAGGTGCAAAATTGTCGCTTGTTTTTCATGGAAAACGTCAAAATTAAGAGAAAATACTTAAGTTCTTGTATATCGGCGAAGATGTTCTAAAAGATCAAGATATTACGATAACCATTTTAGTGAGGTCAGGTTAAATGAAACAATTACATGCGTAGCTACCTGTACATTTATACTAAGTATAAAAATAACAAGAAATCCTTAATACCACGATACTGGCACAACCCTAAAAAAGTTATCATATTGACTTTTATATCGTTTAAAATATAAAATATAAAAGTTTTGAAGACGGTTTAATTTTTTAAAAATATTTTTAATTACCGATAAAATTGTCTATAGAACACGCTCTTAAAGTTAGATTACTACTGTCCCGGACACAATGTATAGTCCTGACGCTTCCAGAGGGTGGTGGATGTACTGGCGGGACTGGCGAGCCCTGGAGCGAGCAGCCCGCAGGTTTAGGGAGACCAAAGCTAGGGGGCGGCTGGCTGACAGGGCGGAGCACATCCCGCTCCTCAGTTTAGATGAAGTGGCTTTCGAGGACATTATGCAAGAGTTATGCCAGGTGAGGCATTCACTTACCTACCATTAGATGAGCCGTCTTCCCTTTCTCATAAAAACGGTCGGTCGGGCCGAATGCATGTTTTTTCAATCTCATGGGATAGAAAATCATCAATAACCAACACTGCTTTCTATGCATAATTTAGAATTTAGAAGAAAATACTTAGTAGATTGTATGACAAGGGAGCAAAATAGTATTTTTAAGGCGAGGGCGCTAGATTCTAACGTAGAATCCTGAGCGCAGTGTGGGATTCCAAGCACATCGCCCGAGGGAAAAATAATTTGCTCTCGAGTCATATACTCTACTTTTCATTCCCTTTCTATGAGAAAATATATACTCGGTAACAAGAATAGATACGTAATTCGCGCGCTTTTATTTTTTTTTACGTGGCCTACACGTACCTGCCAGTAATTCATACAATTTGCGTTTGATTTCTATGAATGATATATCGCACACCTAATTAAAAAAAGGCGTAGTTGAATATACGGAGTATTTTTTTTTATTTCACTAAACTATGCAGAATCCTTCATTACATGTTCTCATGTTCAATTTTTTCCATATTTTTATCTTAAAAATCTCATTTCCGCCCGCTAATTATTAACTTTTATTAGGAAAAATGCTATTTAGCGCCAACAGTGTTATTTGCCTGTGGTTTTCTGTAAGGTGGAACTACCCCGGGCTGCTCCAAATTCGAGCGGGTACTCCGCTGTTGATTTGAAGTTTCTTCTTTTGCGGACCATATTTCAGTGGACACCTTAAATATTAATTATCACGTTTCTTACAGGCATGTGCACACGTAGAGCAACGGGCGTTAGTGGTTCTGGCATTCCTCACACAGGAATGCATGTTTTTTCAATCTCATGGGATAGAAAATCATCAATAACCAACACTGCTTTCTATGCATAATTTAGAATTTAGAAGAAAATACTTAGTAGATTGTATGACAAGGGAGCAAAATAGTATTTTTAAGGCGAGGGCGCTAGATTCTAACGTAGAATCCTGAGCGCAGTGTGGGATTCCAAGCACATCGCCCGAGGGAAAAATAATTTGCTCTCGAGTCATATACTCTACTTTTCATTCCCTTTCTATGAGAAAATATATACTCGGTAACAAGAATAGATACGTAATTCGCGCGCTTTTATTTTTTTTTACGTGGCCTACACGTACCTGCCAGTAATTCATACAATTTGCGTTTGATTTCTATGAATGATATATCGCACACCTAATTAAAAAAAGGCGTAGTTGAATATACGGAGTATTTTTTTTTATTTCACTAAACTATGCAGAATCCTTCATTACATGTTCTCATGTTCAATTTTTTCCATATTTTTATCTTAAAAATCTCATTTCCGCCCGCTAATTATTAACTTTTATTAGGAAAAGTGCTATTTAGCGCCAACAGTGTTATTTGCCTGTGGTTTTCTGTAAGGTGGAACTACCCCGGGCTGCTCCAAATTCGAGCGGGTACTCCGCTGTTGATTTGAAGTTTCTTCTTTTGCGGACCATATTTCAGTGGACACCTTAAATATTAATTATCACGTTTCTTACAGGCATGTGCACACGTAGAGCAACGGGCGTTAGTGGTTCTGGCATTCCTGTGTGAGGTATGCGCACGCGCAGTCAGAGTCGGCGGGTGGTGCCGAGCGGCCGACTGGGCTGTTAACCATGTTGCCAAATTCGCCACACCATGGGCCATCAGGCATGGTGGATGGGTAAGGTTAACTCCCTATTGTTTAACATAAGTTTTATTTGATTTAATTCATTATCATCAGTATGTCAGTTAAACATCAGGAATTCACTGTCCAAGAATAATAGTTATTTGTTCGGTTTACCCTTGTTTGGTATAACAACGTTTGCTCGAAAATCGTTTCGTCTAATTTTAGTTGCAATAAAGTCATTTCGCATAATTATTCATTTGACCGAATATTTAATTGGTAGAATTTTATTAAGCATAATTATTTATTCGACATAATGTCATTTCACCGAATTTTCATTTAACCTAATGTTTAATTGGTAGAATTTTATTTAGTATAATTATTTATTTGACATAATGTCATTTCACCGAATTTTCAAATGCACTAATTTTATTTAACCTAATGTTTAACTAGACTAATAATGATTTGGTCGAAAGATCGTATCGAATATTCAGTTCAGTAATAATTCAGTGAAAACGCCCTAAAGTCGCTTCTGGCGCTTTGTTCATGTCAACCTAACTCGCTCGTCGCTTCGCTCCTCGCTAACCTATTACATACAGGTTTTAAACCTAGTTTAGGTACCATCATTTTGTAATTTATTTTAATTTAAGGACTTCACTGTCAATATTTGAAGCAATGGTAAACAATAAACTTTTATTTATTTATTATTTATTTATTTATTGTTCAATTGAACATTCGATGAAATGAAAATTATACCACCTGAGTAATACATCAAATGAACATTATACTTTTTGATCAATAGCGCAAATGTTGTTATCGCAAATGAACATTCGATGAAATGAAAATTATACCACCTGAACAATACATCAAATGAACATTATACTTTTTGATCAATAGCGCAAATGTTGTTATCGCAAATGAACATTCGATGAAATGAAAATTATGTCAATCGATATTATACAAAGTAATTATTTTCTTAAACGTTGTTCGATGAAATGATTTTCGACTAAACGTTGTTATACCAAACAAGGGTGAACCTATTTGTTCAACAAGTGAGCAAAGTTATTTTTTGCTGCGAATGCCGATACTAAATCACAAACCAGCGAAGTAGTCTATAATTGAATTAAATACACTACTGAGCGCAGTGAGTGATTTAAATGCACGAGACAAAAAAATTTACTCTCGTGTGAAACATACAACTTTTCACCTGTCCAGCGAGAAAATTGTTTTAGATGAGAAAAACAAGGCAATACTTTAATACATGTTTATTATCTTTAAAATAATGATAGAAAATTAAAAGTAAGATTTCTAAAATAATTTAGATTGAACGTTACAGTCTTGTTCAAAGCTCGCAGCAAAAAGCATTTTCCTTCGAGATTTTACGAATCAAAAGAGGTCTTTTGGTGCTGGAGAGGTGAAAAGAATATTATTTGACTATCACTACATAGTATAAAACAAAGTCTATCCGCCGTCTGTCTGTCCCTATGTATGCTTAGATCTTTAAAACTACGCAATGGATTTTGATGCGGTTTTTTTTTAATAGATAGAGTAATTCTTAAGGAAGGTTTATATGTATAATAAAGGCATATTTACATAAGCATTGCACCCGTGCGAAGCCGGGGCGGGTCGTTAGTATACATTAAATCGATTATTTTATCTGACTATGTCATCTTAAGCACAACTACCTCCAACTTGTCACCTTTTCAGCTAAAATTGTTATAGGTGGGGAAAACAAGACAATATTTAAATATTTGTTTATTACGCTAAAAATAAAATTACTGCCATTATGCAGGTTGAAATCAAAATATTCGAGACTTTACAAAGCAAAAAAGCTCTTTTGGTGCTGGAGAGATCTAAAATATTTTTATAATAGAAAAATGCACTGAAAAAATCGACTTGCCTCAGGCGGGACTCGAACCCGCACCTTCCACAATCCGGGTGGACGCGTTGACCAATTTCGCCACCGAAGCACTGCTTTTCGCTGTCGAAATTTGTCAGTGCTGGGTGCTTATGTTTTTATGGTAAACATCGTTTCATCAAATCTTTGAAATTTGCACTTCCAAGACCCGAACGAAAATATTTTTGCAAATATTTGACGCCCAGCTAAGATGAAACTACCTTACATTATGGAATAATTTTATTTTTGCGTTTACAAACGCGTAAATATAATAATAGAAAAATGCACTGAAAAAAATCGACTTGCCTCAGGATTCCTCCTCTCCTCGCCTCCTCTTGCCGACTTGACCCGGATTGTGGAAGGTGCGGGTTCGAGTCCCGCCTGAGGCAAGTCGATTTTTTTCAGTGCATTTTTCTATTATTATATTTACGCGTTTGTAAACGCAAAAATAAAATTATTCCATATTTTTATAAATTATTTTCTTCTTCTCGAAATAAAGATACAGTCAAAGCTATAATGACCACCATATGCTGCTACAACGACATTTCCTCTGCTGTTAAGGTGATTCCATAAACCATCACCTGGTCAACACAAGGTGGACCGACGATTTGATAAAGGTCGTGGGAAACCGCTGGGTGCGGGCAGCGCTAGTACTTTGTTGGAGATCCTTGGCTTATGTCCAACAGTAGATAGAGTTATGTCTCTCGGATGATATAGGGAGGTCAACACAGTTCGTTAATTCGGTTTATTCATTTCAGAGTGCTGTAATAGAAAAAGCAGATGGGACAAGGCGGGAGGACACGTTGCTGGCTGGCGCTGCTTTTGCGGCTCTGGTAGCGTTTCTGCTGTTCTGCCGCATTCGACTTCGTCACGCTTTACTTTAATTCATCCTCCGTAACCTTCTGGATCACAATCGGGTGAAATTTTGCAACCCTTTGATGTTTGGTATGACAAAGGTAGTCATACTGAATTGATGTCGCATGTATGAGACTCAAAAGTTGTTGAGTATTGATATATGTTATTTGAATACCTATAGTACCGAAGGTCTAATCGAATGTAATTTAGGATAATCAACGAAGGAATTAAGGTAACTAAGGGAAGGTAATTAATGCCTATGAAAAAAAATATATAATACTATGCTCAATGCGTCGTTTTAACATCAAAATGCCAACAAAGTTTATTTTCCATATTTTATGAAATGTTTAGATTTATGCATTGTTTTTCTATTTTACGGTATATAGGAATTAAAAAAAAATATCTATTAACTAATATTATTATACTTTTTATGGAAAACTTCAATACTAAATCTCTTACAATTACATTGGATGTAAGCTGTATTATTATTTGTAATTTGAAATTATTAGTCCTTCATAATATTTATTTATATATTGTATAATACTTTATTAAATTATTTTTAAATTAAAGCTTTTAATCATAGCAGATTTACGACAGTTAATATAAATTGTTTTTGTCCTTGCTTTTATTTATATTAGACTTTTTATTAGTTTTTAACAGTTTTCCTCTTCATAAAAACGTACGACAACACCATCAAGGATGACAGTTGAACTTTCATGCGTATAGAATAATTATAATAAAAGCGATTTTATGTAACAAACAATTGAATTGAAAGTACATGGACTGTGTCACCAAAGTATTATGTAAAAAAAAAACTATTTTTGAAATGTTGCTGTAAATGACGAGTGTGTACTTAATTGTTTATTGTGATTAAAATATAGTTCAGTACAAATTTAATTTTACTGCGAACAAAATCGTATTATGACCAGAACAATCCTATTAATATTGTAAACGCGAAAGTTTGTATGGATTTTTGGATGGATGTATGTTTGTTACTCTTTGACGCAAATACTACTGAATGGATTTTAATGAAGCTTTACAATGATATAGCGCATACATCAGAATAACATATTAGCTATATTGTTTTATTTTTGTTTGGTTTGTTATGATTGAAATTATTATTGATGACGTAATCAAAAAACGAAAGACATGGCTAAATTCGTCGTGGTCAAACAGTCCTGTGTAGCTCAGTTGGAAGAGCAGTCGCCCGGATAGCGAAAGGTCGCGGGTTCAATTCCCGTCTCAGCACTTATCGATGACAGGATTTCTTTCCATGTTTTTCGTTTTCTATTTAATTTGGTATCAATATCAATCATATTGGCTATAATTTATACTAATCCGGCGCAGACGAAATCAGGGGGAGAAGCTAGTATTTATATTTACTTGATTGTACAAAACCATCATCATTTCAGGCGGGAGACGCCCACTGTTGGACATAGGCCTCCCCCAAGGATCTCCAACCCGATCGGTTCTGAGCCGCCCGCATTCAGGGACTTCCCGCCAACTTTACCAGATCGTCAGTCCACCTTTTGTGGGGGTTTATAAATTTATTATTTGTATATAATCTAGAATAATTTACTAGGTGGTAGACCCATATGTAGGGTCGTCTTGGTAGGTACCATAGCCTTTCTTATTTCTGTTGTGAAGCAGTTCGCTGTGTTTCGGATTGAAGTGCAATTATTGGGCATCGAAGGCATAACATCATAGTCCCCAGGATGGCAACGCACTTGCAGTGTTAAGTGATTTACCCTTAATGCAAGTGTTTATAGGTGACGGTAACCACTTAACACAAGGTGGGCCGCAAGCTTGTTTGTCATCTCGGAGTATATATAAAAAAAATATATCAGAGCGCACCCTTGCAGCTTACAAATATTAACTACCGCCTTTTTTGACACAGTGGCCGGGTGCTATTTCAGCACGTCTCTATTTATGTCTGCCTCCAAAATAATAATCTAAATGATTATTATTTTGTTATTGTATTTAAAGGTAAGGCCTTTCTTCCACGACGCTATAGACAAGCAACGCGACTGAGACGCGACCCATAGGTCGCCTACTACGGGTATGCTATTCTATAAATTCGGTTTCCACACACGACGCCAGCCCGAGTTTCTACTGTGGAACTAAACTGTCTGCAAAACTAAGTACTACATTTTTAATATTACAATTGAAAGAAAAAGGATTATTTTTGTTTTTAAAGTTTATTTTAGCCAAGTATTTTTCACAAAATTGAACTCTTTTTCGAGTCCTTTTTATTTCAAAAGTATATCTTGTATACTTATAAAGTTATTACAATTTTAAATGTGTGATACTTAGTGTTGCACGCCAGTGTAGTTTTCTTATCTAGAAAGATAATATCGGGTGAAGTGCGAATCTTAAATTTAAAATCAGGTAAGATGCAGGGAAAAGGGCTTCCTCGTAGCAGTATAAAAAATGTCAACCCGTTTCATTACATACTTACGACATTAAATATTTGGGATTGGTCATAACAATGAAAAGACATTTTCACTCACTATTTTATTATTTTTATTGTAATTTTTCATAATACCATCACCAATCGACACGTGGGCACGTCGACGCTCCTCATTTATGACAAAATTATAAATCTGAACCTCAATAAAATTACGAACCAATCTATAAACATCTGAATGCATTAAACTAGTAATTAGGGAAACTATCACAATGTTTAATTATCAACAACGATCAATAAAAGCTTTGACAAGAGCAACAATTCGTTAAAAACCACTTGCTTCAACACGATTTCACTTCCACACAAACTCACTTGCACTTTAATCCGAAAAATTTATTGCAAAGTGAATACGTGTTGACGAAAGTGATTGTGTAGCAAAATGCGTAGAGATAATAAAATTTGGAAATTAACTAGCTCACTGATACAATTATAATACTGTTGAAACATTTCATAACCACTTCGTCACACAAAAAATATCAACAAGAACTCCGCATGTCCTTGTTGCAACATGATGAAAACCGCTAAAACTTACCTACGTTGTTCATTAAAATCAATAACATTTTTTTTACTTTTACTTATTTTGTAATATCACTATTAACAATCTATGCTGCCATTTCGATTTCGAATGCCAATTGATTTAAAAATATAATTATACGTTTAAGCTTTAATAAAAACAGTATTTGTAATGTCTAACAACGTTATCTACTAAGGCTATTTTTAAAAGTACTAAAAAGTGCTAATTTAGGACCTTCTTCTTGGTCCGACATGTTGCAGTTTCGATTTATTTCTGTTTCTAGATGCTACTGTTGTGATCTTCAAATATTGGTCTGTTATTTTTTTTTCATAAGAGTCTTCCTAATGTTTGCTTCTAAAGAGAAGAGGCTTTGTTTTAGTTTATTTTTTACGAAATTCATCTTTAAATTATTAGTGCAAGACAGCAAGCTCAAGACTTAAGTGTTAAACAAAAAATTGATTTATAGTAAAGAGATCAATTCCTGTTTTTTTACCTTATTAGATCCTTAGTAAGATCGCTTAAGATCTTTAAAGTTATGTGTTTACTTATGCAATCTTCTTCACCCAGAAACTTATCATTTTAAAAAAGCGGAATAAAAATAGCAACAAACTACTGGAAACTATCAAATTTCTGCAGTCAATTCTCAATCTCACAGTATGAATATAAAGTTTAAAATCAACTGAAATTTGACTAATTGAGGTAGACTCATTTTAGGTTGATTATTAATGAATCTGAAATAAACACTTTATTCTACATCATTGGAACTGAACATTACAAAGGTTGATATTAAATAACATTTTCTAAAAGTTCATCCTTACATTTTGGAATAATATCTGGTCAAACGGAATCGATACATGGCAGCTTCAAACAAAATCTTTGTTCGACTAGATTTAGTCCTTCACTATTCTCCACACAAACACCGTTAAAGCTGTAAGTACAGAATTAATTAAAATAAAACTGAAAACAAGACACATGGTGTTCCCTCCGGCTGCATCGAGAATAGTGATAATAAACTTTAAATTTTTATTATCTGTAATAATATTACTTTATAATTTTATATAAAAACCATCACTAGTAACAATCTCTACCTGGATATTATTATATTTTAATTCTGTTAATAAACATTTTTTAAATTTAATGATAGCTTTTAAGCCTATTCTTATACTGCTAGAGAAGTTACGAAGGTTATGATTCATCGACACCGTTTTTCCCATCGATAACGAAAACTACTGCGCAGCTTATTACTGTCACTTTAAAATGCTCATCAATTCAAAACAACACTTTTAAAATACTTTCAAGATTATTAATAATATTGGGTATATTAATAATATCAGTTGTACAATTGGGTCTTAACTCTCAACATGCGCAGTGGCTTTCACCTCGACTATGTGTCGACAGATTATTTCGTTAATTCAACCCTTAAACAGACTAACAAAGATCAAATAATGAAATCTAGCTCGGGTCGTGCTATTTGGTACTGAACAAATGCAATTTGATGTAACTACGTCGTATGAATTGCGATAGGCGAGTATTGTGATATGGTAATCTGAGACCGGGGCTGATGGCAAAATATTAATAATTTTTATGTCTTAAGACCGTCATTATTTAAAGGTAAAGAACTTTTTATAACAGATTAGTATTATCAAGACGACCTTTCTTAACAAATATGTGGATATTTTAGTACAATATTGACAGTAGGTATTGTCTAGGTTAATAAATACTTCATTCCGCCATCTGCCCATATCCCTGATCAAAAAACTTCAGTTCAACGACCTTAAAGACGACTAGAAACAATGGAAGGATGATTAATTTACAAGACTAGTTACATTATTCAAGAGATAGATAGAAATCACTAGATTATAATAGTAATATAATAAGACTTTAGCATAATAAGTGTAGCTTCCATAGCATTAGATAATATACGTAAAACGTTGGTAATTGGTGCCTCCCCATACGCTCTAGTTCACGTTTATTAAGGATAATTAAGATTTACAGCTTCTAAGTCATCCTAAATTGAATTTTAAGTATAGTGTAGTATATCACCAAATCGTAAAGTAATAATTTAGAGCAAATCGTTCAATCCTTATGTTTAAAGAGTGGCCACTTAAAGATCGTACAGTTTAAGTATAGATGAGGGTAATGTTATAGAAGATATCGTAAATAAATTGTATGTAATAGTAAACGTTGAAACTGCTCGACCATAAGTGGCACCGCTATGCGAACTACAGAAGGCTACTGTCAAATCCAAGCTTATCATACAATATACAGTTACTATGTGATTTGTAGAGAGTTGAGTTTCTATAAACAATTTATAATTACGTCATAAGCATGCTCTTATCACAGATTATGACTACCTCGACTGTCGGCAACTATCGATATGTCGTCAATGTATTCCAAATCAGCTGCTAACCTGTGCTGCTAATGAACAGTAGAGAATATTCGCAGCAGTTTTTGTTAAATTTCCTGAATTATTAAGTTTCTATGACAATAATCAAGAATGAACACTTCAAAAGGAATTATATAGAAACAAGTTTGAAATAAGCGACATAGTATTTTCAATTGTCATCAGATTAAATTTGTGCGCGTTCACAATTTTTTATTATGCGTATAGCAGTTGATTTATTCACTTTTTGAGCGTTATACAATGGTAAGATTTTGTTAAAGCTTAACAATATAAATATTTTACTATCTATTCTAGTCTATTTATTGCTATGTCAATTAGGCGGGTTATCAATATAAAAGTTTGTGGAATTTTAACAATTGGATTTATAATATTTGTGTTTCACAAATGACGTATAATAATCTTCTTTATATGTAAAATAAATCTAGAACAACATACTGCGAAAGCTTATGAAAAGATCGAATTAAATAAAAAAATATGGACGGTTTTCAGTGAAAATTTCACGCTGTGTCAAGTTGAAAGACAATTTCCATTCGTAAACCGTATCGTATCGTACTAATAGAGGAAATACAAAGATTTCAAATTCATTAAGTACATGAGGGATGTGAGATTTAGAATATTATATTCAAGACGAAATTAAAGATTTACTCAATGATACAGATAAGATAAGATTTAAAAAGAACAGAACGAATGAAAGTATTTATGTAGGTATATTAAGAGTTTATAAAGATAGTGTAAAATCTAACTATCGTATATAATTCGAGAGCGGGACACATGCACCCGGTCCAGTTTATAACTATCCGTTTGATTTGACCTATTATGAGAGTGAATCACATGAAACGTGTTTACATTTATTACATACCGAAGCTAACAATGTTACTGAGCCTTATAAGACCCTTAGGCACATTAACTGGAATGAAATCGTTTCTATAGTAACATTTGCCCCGCTCAACGTCCTTAACGAGTCTACTCGTGTATTTACATCAGTTTCAAGTCTAGCCTTTTGTGCTAATACATCACCAACATCAATCGGCATCAAGTCATTTCACGATACGATAAAATTTTAAACGTCAACCCGTGGACGAGGTCTACCGACCGATACATATACCGTACTCTAATCTCTTTGTATACAAAAGAAAAGTTTATTTACAAAAATAATTGAACTGACACGAACACGAATCTACCGGCGGCTCTTTCGAAATACTTTCGCTTTAAATAATTCGTCTATATTCTCGATTACTTCAGGAACCGCTCCAGAATAAACTAGAGTTGATAACCGATAGTATGTCAAAAGGAGCCCCAACTAAAATTTTGCTAATTACTGCCAATAACGCTAAAACGTCTTGTAAAAGCGCCATCGAGCTTAATAACGAACAACTAACATTTATATATGTAACTACAGTCTCTATTGATGGCTATACAATATATATTAATTTTATATTTGATATAAAACGATCTAATACGACGTCGAACAAATTGTGGCCATATCAATAAAGAATTACATACGAAATTTACACGCAAACGTCTTCGCCCGATACATATGCGATTTAGCTAAATTAAATATACAGTTTGCGCAAGGCACTATACCAATTGTAGTAAAAATATTTTTGAAAAAAGTTAATAAAGTATTAAGGATATACATAATTAAATAATGTTAATAAAGTAATAAGAACATACATAATTTTTATTGACATGGTTACAGCATTGTACAAAAAAATCTAAAGAATTTACCAATGACTCGGCGGTCATAATCATTATTGCATTCGTAGGAATTATAGAATCAGTGTTCACAATATGTAATCTCTTTTAATTTACGTTTATTCTTATTTTATATTGGTGCTCGTTTCTCTCTTGTACTTTAAAACCATCTATTAAAGCATTCATCATAATAAAAACACCTAAATAACTATCCAGCAAAGCAACAAGAAATCAAAGAACTAGTTTTGAGCAATCATAAATTTTGTGATATTGAACCATCTAAATAACTAAAACTATCAAAACCAGAATACTATAAAATTTATCACTAATATAAATATACTATATGTTGTAAAAGTTAATAAAAGATTATGTAGCTTAGAAAATGCTTTCAAACACATTTCACGTGAATATTTAAATTCACGAATGTGTTTAAAAGTGTTTCTAAGTCTTCACTTAAACTTGAGACTTTATGTTGTCATTTCAAATATATCTGCCCCAGACATAAGACTTTCAAGACGACTGCTTTGTTTCAAAGTTCATTACTCCTTACGGGCAGTAATTAATTTTTCTTTAATTTAATTAACATTACATATTATTGGATCGAATATTTTTAAATTTAAGCTTAATAATAAAACAGAAATCTCTACACAGCGGCAAAATTGTAATTTTGGAGGTAATTTAATTGTACCCGACATGCCTGCTTGGAGTAATTAATATAATTCACAAAACTATTTCAAACTCAATCTACTCGCTAGGGCAGTGGAGGTAGCCGTATTCGAGTCCTAAGCTGACAGCTACGAAGACGAAGTACAGCATGAACATGGTGAGACCCAGTCCTCTGTTCATCTTCCATCTAAAACAGGCAATGCTGAGGATAACGAAGAGGAGCATAGCAAAGAGCAACACGATGCTGCAGACCATGCCTTTTGAGTTGACTTGAACTGGCTCTCCATTAATGAGACCGTACAGCAGCCAGGGGAGAGGTAACCTGGAATGATAAAATAATAACATATTAAAACTGATGTTTGAAATAAAGCAATTGGTTGCTGAGTGATATCTGAAGTGATTTTAGGCCGGATACACATAATAATAGTTATTTTCTCTAACTTAACATTTTTTTTTCTATTCTTGACAGGGAAGGGAAGGAAGTGACGATAAGGCCTAGATGGAATCGAGCTCTACCTAGATCCCTCAGCCACAGACGGACTAGTATCTGATTAATATTGGTCGGAGCAAAATAATGCTGTTAACATCATTATTGTGTAGCTAGCCAGGCGGCTTTGAAAGAATGTCTTACTACCAGCTAAATCGTGTAGAAATTTGTACTCCCCCGACTATATTTCTTGATAAACTTTTTGTTGCCCATCTGACTAAATTAGGTACCAATTGCAAAAAAACTGTATAAACCGCACTTTGTCGCATCATCGTCATTCTTATCAGCCTATCCTATATAATATATTCCTCAGCTGTGCACAGGCTTTCCTAAGTGCTAGAAGATACAATTTGGATGAGTGTGTAGAGACAAGTTTAGTAAAAATTGGGAGCAACAAAACACGGACGAGTTTTAGGTATTTTTAATTTAATTTAATTTAATTTTAATTAATTTTTAAAGTAATTTATTTTATTAATGTCTCAGTCTGTGTGAAAGCGCGCGCGCGCGCGCGTGTTTGTGTATTATGAGTTTATTAATGATATTATTTAATGTAATATAGGTTAACTGTCAAGTTGAAATTTATTATTTTATGATAAGATTCTCTATTTCATCGTATTTTTATGTACCGAGCTTAAGCATTAATTCAAAAAGGTTTTAATTCAGTCTTAATCAGGGACTAATCCATCACACATTAGCTGTAAATGAATGAAGCATCACGAATGTTGTCACTATACCTTGTATACGTTGAGACTGCCAAATTTTAGTAGGTAGTACAACCGTTGTATAAATACTTTTGCGATCAGCATTGTTGTGGAACATTTAGGCCAAGGACATGCGTCGAATTATGTAGATATATATCAGACTGTTAACTTTTATCGTAACTTTTAAACGAAGCCAGCGAAGGGGATTGGAGGGGCGTTATTATGTATATGACTAACAATCCTAGGGCATGAGGTCGTGAGTAACCGATACAAATGGGGAGGATAACCTTGAACAATAGAATGCGATTATTTCTTGTAAGTTTAGTCACGCTATAGATTTTTTGATTAAAATTGTCTCGCCATCACCGTTGTTAAGAATTTAAAGTAATCATCAATGATAATAATTCATCACATCATCACAACAACTCATAATTATTATAATATCCGAGGGGCTCGACCCCACACACATTAGGAGCCTTAGTCAACCACGCTGGCCAAGTGCGGGTTGGTCGACTTCACACACAACCTAAGAATTTCTTCATAGGTGTATGCAGGTTTCCTCACTGTTTTCCTTCCCCGTAAAAGCGTCGATTAAACGTATATATGAATTCAAAATTTTAAAACACATTGGTATATGGCGGGGTTCGAACCAGTGTCTCTCGGGTGGGAGACAAAGCTCTCACGCACTTCGCCACCGACGCTGATAATAATTATTTAATTAAAATGGTAATACTCCATTCAACGATTGAGTTAAATGTAGTTTTGATTATGGAATAAATATTTAATTTAGTGTAATGCAATGAAAGCGTCGGTGGCGTAGTGCGTAAGAATAGCGTCAGTGGCGAAGTGTGTAAGAGCGTCGTCTCCCACCCGGGAGGCACTGGTTCGATCCCTGCCACGTACCAATGTGTTTTCAAATTTTGAATTCATATGTACGTTTAATCGACGCTTTTAAGGTGAAGGAAAACATCGTGAGGAAACCTACACACACCTATGAAGAAATTCTTAGGTTGTGTGTGAAGTCGACCAACCCGCACTTGGACAGCGTGGTTGACTAAGGCGTAATCGCCCCTAATGTGGGGTAGGCTCGAGCCCCTCGGTGGGAACATTATGAGCTGTTGATGTTGATGTTAGTGTAATGAACATCTTTACATCCAATAGATTGGTCCTGTGGATTGCTCAGTCGTATATCAATGTCTAAAAATCTATAGTAGCAATTAATTGTACTGTAGATTGAGTTAAAAATGGTGTCTCTCAACGCGTGTTATTACACCAAGAGCTCGAGACAAACTCCATGTCTGTGATACGTTTGTCCAAGACAAATAAATGTGTCTAGAATATTTTGACGATTTTCAAAAACCTTTTTAAATCCTCCCGGTGCTTCAGTTCAAATTTATGACCGCAAAAATTATTAAAAAAGTTTTGCAGGAATTTTCAACAGCCCAGATGATTTATCTTTCTAAGCGCATTTGAGCAAGAACAAACAGCGCATCCACAGTAATACTTTCAAGGATACTCGACCGCATCCTTTGCCAATGCAAAACCGAATTTATATGAGACACTTAAAGCTCAGTTCCAAACTACGAAATTTCAACTTCAGCGCCCGCCAAAAGGATTTGGAACTTTATCCCGATGCCACTTTGTTTCTTATCCCTTGTTTGCGGGTATTGATCGGGTTGCTCGTATATCTACATGCTAGAAGACAACACGAAAGTGAAATTGTGCAGTTCCCGTCAAAGAACGACTTGTTTTTATTTTGTCAAAATTATAAACCAAGTGAGGACTCGGTCTATAAATTTCGCCTCATAATTTAATAATTCCTTTTACCTAGGTAGTAATATAATGAATCAAAAAATATCATGCGATTCACATAGCACTAATTTATTCTGTTTAAATTAGTTATTTTATTTTTATTAGTCAAAACACATAACATAAGTTATAAATACATACATAATTCTGTTCAAAGTTTAAACTATACCCCAACAATATGTACCTCTAATATTAACAAAACTGAGCAACATTTCAACTTTTTGTAATCGTCAAAAAATTCTACCTCGAGATTTTGACGGATTTACACGTTTTGGACCTCCCTGAGTCCAAAAATACCGTTTTTGGAATTACGTCTGTGTGTGTGTGTGTGTTTGTGTGTCTGTGCGTTAGCACGATAACTGCAAATTTGACATGCGTGTATGACATCAAAATATAAGGTTTCTATTAACTTTTGAGCCGTCAATCACGAAAGTTAAGCAACCAAGTGAGCGGTCGGTACTCGGATGGGTGACCAAAATTTAACATGCATGTGTGATATCAAAATATAAGGTTTCTATCAACCTTTCAGTCGTTTCCAGTATACGAGAAAGTCAAGGGGAGACCACTCCCGATTTCTTTTGTTTATATTGCTTGATAAATTAACACAGCTTAGCCAGATGGGCCATTCTTGTTATCATAAACCATTACAAAAGTTAGGACAGTTTTGAATACACACAAATCTTCCCAGAGAAAAGCTACTATGTTCTGCGGCTTACAAATTAGCTCCGTGATGAAAGATGGGTCAGTCAGAAGAAGATGGGTTAGTCATTCAGAAGCCCGGGACGTACTTTCAGTATTGATTAAAGTAATAGAGTAATAAATGACGGTAAAAGGTTTTTTCTGTTGAGATATTGATACGAAGAATTTAGATCACGATATCCTTACAACATATTTGCCACCTTACTTGTTATATTTTATAAATATTCGTACAAAATCCCAGCGGCAAATATCTTTGTTGGATATATTTATCGGCGATAATACGAAAACATTTCTCTATAGTACTCATTTTTCAGACGTCAAGCGTAAATATCGTTATCATGGCATATTCCACCCAAATAATGCTACGGAATTTGAAACTCTAAGTCCTTGCTAGCAAGATTTAGTGCACTACGGGGATGTTCCAATCAATACACGGTTTCAGATTTATCTTTTACCTCGGAAGTTCTGTTACATATTTCCTTCGTTTTAGATGTAGTACCTATAAATGTTACCCAACGTGCGTAAGTTGGAGGGAACAAAACATATTTTTGAGAAATAACTGTCACAATAAAATAGAGACATCCTGTTTTTGGTACAAGGAGAGTAAACAATACAAATAAACATGATGTTAACAGCCCCGAGTGCTGCGATTTTGGAGAGTATCATCTGTCAGTTGTTGGCCTTTGTTTGTTGGTTTACTGATGAATTTTTGAGACTTTTTGGGTTGGATGCAACATTTATGTAGGTGAGACTGGCAGCCTGTTACTATAATGAACTACTACTTGATCTATAATGCTAGAGGTGGCTTTATGTTACCTGAAGCTCTGCTCAACCCCTTTTGAAGTTATAAGCGTGATCAGTAGCGTGTAGTATAGACGCTTGTAACACGTGTCAATCGAAACAGTATTACAAGGGGTATCGTCATTTAATTGTGGTCTTATGTAGGTTGAAGATATATTCCCGAGGAGAAGCACTCCAAATAAAAGCGACTAATCCTGGGTCCCGTGCGTACTTATACTTTTTCACGCCTTCTTAGAAGAAAGCCCTATTGGTAGTCCTTTGGGAAAATCAAAATGGAGCGTGCTATGCTATGCTAAGTATGAGTGGTGAGTGGGACATATATGTCCACATAGGGACAGGTGGAGCCAAAAAATTCTATCATGGCGGCCAGAGAACATGTAAAAGCAAGATGGACCGACGACATCACCAAGACGGTGGGTCGGCAGTGGATACGAGTGGCGCAAGACCGGGCACTCTAGATGAACCATGAGGAGACTATACCCAGCAGTGGGTCAAACAGGGTTGAGGAAGAAGAAGAAGTCCGTTGGGAAAACTTGGTTATCCGAGATCATTCCACAACCTAAGCGTACGTAGAAGGAATAATCGAAAAGAAATAACAAGGACAAATGATATCTTAAAACCAACTTACAGTACTTTACTGCTTTAAATAAAAGATTGAGTCTTGAATGGCAAATTGTGTCACCCCGCAAGACTTGTCCCATTATAAACAAAATAAATACAAGCTTATCACGGCATTACAGCACAAAGGGTAAACATTTCTTAAGAATTCTTTGTAACATTTTCTCCATTCTTTTCTTTCTTCTTTGACTGACTAATGACTATTAAAGCGATCTAGAAATATTTTAGCTTCATAAATGTCATCTTTATGTTTATACTTTAAGATAAGGAAACTACTTGAGCACTGAATAATTTTGTACTCAGTATAAACGGGCATTTTCGGTCTGTCGTCAACATGAACTCAAACTATTTAGGATTTGAGTTATATTTGGTTGGTATAGATATGTATAACCCAAGATTATGAACGTTTCAAGAGAAGTAGGGTACAGGGGATTGTCCGTTTGCATTTGGAGCGCACGGGAGGCACATTACAGAAAATTGTACTCAAATAATATTACCTCATAAAATTCTCGTTTCGTTAGTCTATGTGTTATTTTTTAACTCCACGGAAAGGTAATTCAGTGAAATTTGAAGAAAATAAAGTAAATCAGTACTTGGAACTGTTAGATACAGTATCAGACAATGACGTGCTAACACTTCCAAGGTGCCACTTGCTTAACCGCTGGTGATATAGGTGTGTATAAACTACAGTAGTGGGTCATTGTCAAATGGTAATCGTGTATTGTTTTATGAAAAACACGAGCAATATAAAGCTTTTTTTATTTAAGGTACTTCTCATGAAGACGAATCTCAGAAATTATGTAAAGGTGATTTTCATGAACGTTTATCTCATGAACATAAATTTTCGTGAAGTTTAATGTGCTGAAGGTGAAGATAAATTTCATGAAGATGAATTTCGTAAAAATGAATCTACCGGAGGTAGATTAAATAGTCTAATATGAATAATTTCATAGAGACGAATCTTTAGGAGGTGAATCTGGTAAAAATGAGTCTACTCATCATATTACAGCCTTTCTTATTCGACCCACTGCTGGTACACAAGGCCTCTCCTTGTCATTGAAGGAGGTTTAGGCAGTAGTCCACCACGCTTGCCCAATGCGGATTGGTGGACGGAGTATAAGGTGATCAACACCCCTTTGCTGATCCATTAGTCGCATTCTACGACACCCATTGGATGATATGGGGTGATGCTATTCTACTCTGCAAGCATTACACGGCTGATGATCGAAAAATGAGTCTACTATTGTTTCGATATAATTAATCACTAGAAACTTTGTCTTTACCACGATATGCTAAGTAGGTACTATAAAAACAGTGTTATTATAAAACGCAACCGTCGGCGATATGGTAAATTGTGCTATAAATTCATCACCCGACGGCGAGTTACTTGGCTTTCAAGCGACCATCTTACAGTTACTTCAACAGCTTAATAGTGCATAATTAGACTGATTTATTATGGACCTGCGATGTAATATCCTGCTTTATTAGGTATAATAGTAGTTTTCGAAGTAATTTCACAGTTTGAGAAATTTTTCGTTTTCTGCTATGGTTATGTAGAGTCCGTTACCACGAGTAATATCGATTCGGCGATTGTTATCTGTTATTTTGCATCGTGAGGGGTACTGTGTTGAATATAAGATAGGTATCAGTTGAATAAGATGGGTACTGACAGCAAGTACAACGGAACAAAATGAAAAACTATCATGAAAAACACCTTTTTTTTAGTATGTTTCAAAAACCCCGGTGACGCAGAGAAGGTTATCAGAGACATCCTGCAAAATTAGTCAAAAAAAAACTTCTTTCAAACACAAGTTGAAAGAGCACTACCTCTCAAATTTGTCTTAATATATATGTAGGTATGTACTTATATGTATAATACATATATATTTATATACCTACAGTATTTAATTGTATGTATTAATAGTTATAAGTATTTATAAGTAAATATATATGTATGGTTCTATACATTATGAATATGTTTTTAAGTAATTATAATGTAGTAATATTTGTCTTTCTTAAATACATTGTTTATCCATTTTTTATTTATTGCTTGAAGTAGGTACACATTAATCCCGCATTTTAAAATTTAAAACTAAAGCTAGGGTTGGCTGGAAGATATTTCTAATAGAGATAAGCTCACCTATGTACATGCCTTTCTTAATGTTTATTTTTAAACCTTTTTATGTGTGTACATTAAAGAATATATATTGAAATCAAGTAGAAGACTGCTGAAATCTAATATTCGGTTATCAAGCGAATCTAATGATTAACATGACAAAGAAGAAAATGACGACAATGGAAACGTATAAAGGTTTCCTTATTCGGTTTATTGTGAGAGGGTGGATTAGTAAATATATAATTTTTAGCTGAACACGGTTCAAAAGTCGGCGCAGAGGGTCGAGGAAAGGTCACGCAAAGACCATGGACGATTTTACGTGGCCTTGATTGAAATAATTGATAGACATGGAATTGACGGAGTTGGAACTTGGCGTGTTCTGAGGTTAAACAGCAGCTGTGGCTAATCATCGCAAATGCTAAGCAATTTGGTTCAGCTTCAGGGTAAAGTTAACATAAATCAGTTCTTCGAAAAACAACTAAACACTCTAGCAATTAATATAAAGAGGAAGCGAGATGGATTTTTGTGATTGACATTAAAATTGGCAGTAAATATAATAAATTGAATAGCCAGTCTTCTTTTTACCCCTCTTATTTTAGCAGTGATGCATCTGATCATAATATTTATGTAACACCTGTGTAGTACCATATTCCTGCAAATAAAGAAATTGAATTGAATTGAATCTGCATCTACATCATGCATCACGAATATTTGTTGACGAGTCATGGTTGTTTATATATTTATTTATGTTTATTTATAAAAATATCTAAAAATTATTATGTGTATAAAATTTGTCCGTTATCTAGTATCCATAACACAAGTTCGTAATGATACTTAATTTGGGCTAGATAATTGGTGTGACCGTAGAAATATATTATTATTATTATTATCTATGTTGTGTGTTTGTTTTAACGTGTGTTTCTCCGCAGCACCTAAACTATTCCTCTGATTTTGATAAATAAGGTATCAATCGATTCGGCATTATAGTCCAGTAACATTTTAACAATAGGAAATTTTACCTTTTTTTTCGTAGTCGGGTTACAGTTTTTTTTGGTTGGTTGGGTATAAGAGTTTATAAGTTTCCATTTTCGCCTTCTAACTTGTTTCATAAGGTTAAGTGTCACTTATATCATTCGCTATCTCAAGACGGGCGTGAGAAAGATATTTTCATATTTTGCTACCGCAAAAGTAACTTTCTTACTCTTTCCATGCTCAAGATAACGCGCGTAGGTACTTAAAGTGAGCAAAACTAATATGAACTTAAGAATGTCGCCATTCGTCAGTAGCTGGGATTTACAGCTTATGTTGGCCTCCATGGAGGAAAATTTGTTGAAAAAAGCATTACTTAACCGTGAGCAGTTTCTTAATGTTTGCAGTCGTTACGGAGAACGCAAGAATGCGGCGATATCAACCTCTTTAAGATATATAATAACAAACCAAAACTGACTAATTAACTATTTGAATCCCGAAATGTAAAAGTACTTAGCAAAGTATATTTAAATAAAGAGCTTTTTCATTTCAAGTAACAAGGAAGTTTGATTTATACATTGGTAAATGTTTATATGCAATGTTAATTGACGCATGGTTCCTTGCCTAAGATCATAATCAAGTGATTAAAAAAAATCAAAAATAAATTATTAGGAACAAAATATTATAACAAAAACAATTAAACGATGTTGTCCGCAGGAAGTATAAAACTGTGTAGCAGACAACAACGCCATTCTCCCACTGTACACTACAAAGTTCCTAGTTCATAATTTACACAGCTGATCAGCTACCTCTGGAGTTATATCACCAATTTCTTCTCCTTCTTCCAAATATATACCATATAAATCTGTTGTAATAGAGTCTCGCTCAAGAACAATTATATTCCCGTTTCTCAGCGCTAACTACATCGCTTGCCGCCCTATTTGCCGCGCCCATTTTGCTTTGGCCCGACTCCAAGAGTACTTTAGTTCTTAAGGTAGCTTTTTGGTTATTTAAGATACTACCGGGACGCGACAAAGTTCTTATCAGACGTTACCTAAACCGAAATTTATTAAAGCTGGTAATTACGCGAAACTGCAGCTTAGGAGACAACATGAGGTCGATGTTTTCATATATGTAATAGAAAAAAAAGCGTCGGTGGAAAAACGCGCCGGTGGCGTAGTGTGTAAGAGCGTTGTCTTTCCACCCGGGAGGCACCGGTTCGAACCCGCCACGTATAAATGTGTTTTAAAATTTTGAATTTATAATAATAGGTACCTACATTTAATCGACGCTTTTACGGTGAAGGAAAACATCGTGAGCAGACCTGCACACACCTATGAAGAAATTCTAAGGTTGTGTGTGAAGTCGACCAACCCTCACTTGGCCAGCGTGGTTGACTAGGTAGGCTCGAGCCCCTCGGTGGGGGAATTATATGAGCTGTTGATGATGATGAATAGAAAAAAGTAAAGTAAGTAACTTTCAATGTATGAAGTGAAAATTGTAGCAACTTATTTTTTAAAACTGAGTCTGTACAGATAGATATTTCAACAAAAATGTATGCATCTTAATTACGCAACCGATAATAAAAGAGGGATCATTATAGTGTTTGTTGTTTTAATTGTCATAAATAAAAGCCTTTAAAATGGCACAGGAAAATAACTGTGTCAAGTTTATTATCGGTTTTATTAATTTGAGATGTTTTAGGAAGTTTAAATGGATTTCCTAAATTATTACTGACTTTTACGAACTTTCATACTTTTACAAGGTCTGTATCGATAGGTTGGCAACCATCACTATTTAAACGTCCTACATGGCCTATAGAACCAGAGGGCCTAGTCAACTGGTAAATGATACAATGTTAGGTACTATCGAAAGAATGACAATTTTTGATTAATCCACGGAGCTTTCTCAGTGCACGTTAGTTTCATACTGAGGTTTCATATATTACATCGTTTTCGTTCGAACGCAATCGAATGTTCAATGTTGCCTAAGGCTCTGCCCAACCTCTTTTGGGGCTATAAACGTGATAAAAAGATAGAAGGAAAAATAGCAATAGAAACTTACCCAACTGTTACGTCAAATATGTTACTGCCAACGGAGCTCGAGACGGCCATGTCCCCGAAGCCCTTCCTGGCGACTATGACGGAGGTGATGAGGTCCGGCACCGAGGTCCCCGCGGCGAGGAGCGTCAGCCCCATCACTTCCGGCGGCACGTACGCGGTGGCACCCGCCACGTTCGCCCACCATACCATCAGGTACGAGAAAAATGCTATCCAAACTATAGACCCTATAAATGTTATAGGGAACAGGTTCTTCCCTGAAAAGAGTGAAAAAGTTTATTATTATTTTCTTTTTTTATAAAAAGGCCAAGCTAATGATTCCACTCCACTTGATGGTACGCAGAAGTAGAATCCAATAGCTAATACTAAAGATAAGATTTAATATACACTCACTCACTTACATACATTCATTAATACAGACAGAAAAATAATTCACACACAATTCATATATACGTCATTATACTATAATAATAATTTAGACTGTAACATAATGCAAGCTGTTTTCACCTTTAAGTAGTTGTGCGTTAAATTAAATACATTGCAAGTAGTACTAAACTATATAAGTGTCTTAATGTAACAACTGTTGATGATCCAAATAAAAAAAAGTGCCATAGTCACACTAATATTAAGATTACAATCACACTAATGGCTATTGATCACCATAATTATGTATCACGTTGTATCTGTTAACAATTCTTTAGAAAGTTTGGAACTTTTTGTAACTTAGTTTATTAGCATAATAATATTTTCCTCAGCATATTATTAATTATTTAAGTAAAATAATTATTTCGTCCCGAAATGGCGGTAGGACTTTTGACGATGTAAAAATACTTAGCAAAGTCCATTTGAATATAGTGTTTTTTCATTTTATTTAATTTCATTTGACTTGAAGAAACAATGACTAAAATCGATTCCTTGCTATTGTGTGATGATTATGTAAACGTTTTCAAGCAATCCCTTTTAAATGAAAGCAATAAATGATGTCTGTTATTCTTACAAGACGTACAAATAAACAAACTTAATAAAGCTTTGTACCATTAACCGGACATGCAAACAAAGATGTAATTAATGATGAATAAGATAACATAATAGATACGGATAGTAATGTTGTTGACATCAATAGTGGTAATATTCATAACAATACCTCTCGGAGTCCGCGTATCCGGGAGGGTGATCCAAAGTGGGAAGACAATGGGCGCGACTAACAAGTATGTCAGTCGCTTGCGGAACCCGGACGGCCACGACATATCCAGAGGCGTCGTGTCCTCTTCCAGGTCTCCTATCTAAAACAAAACATTAATGTTACTATACACTGATCATTAATTGGATCAAATCAGGTTGGGTGAAATTGCGAATGGTCACAGGAGTAATATGTAACCCGTAGATGGCCCTCGAGCTGAAGGGCATGATATAGAAATCCGTAGTAAAGATCGTTGCAATAAATATGGATCAGATAGTCGTAATGTTGAAAGACTGATGACAGCAAATTGCATACAGCGGATATGAGAATGTTATGAGGGATGTGTGGAGTGAAAAGAATGGATAAAATTATGAGTCCAGATAGACTTGGAATTATACTTGATTGTTTGGCAGATTCCGAATTTATTTTTTGTCGTAATTTATGAAAATCGTGTTGTAAATAAAATTGTGCCAAACGAGATGAATAGTGAGAGAAGGCGAAAGTGCCTATAGACAAAATTGAATTATCTCGATTTTTTTCCATATTTCAAGCTACAGTATCTCAACAGTATCTCTATCAATATCTCGATCGCTGTCCGCAAATGTCAAAACAGTCATAAAACCCGCCATGCAGTGTTCACACGTACCTAGCTTCTACCATCCCGACACACAAAGTGGTTTGTAGAAGTCTGACACCAGAGTTTGTTGTACTAGCCATTTCAGGAAAACAAGGAGTAAAGTACATAGTAATATGAATAGGGAACTTTACAGTAAATATGAAGAAAGAGAAAACGAAATTATTTTTTGCATTCTCACTGTTCATAAGGTCCATAATTTATTGTGGTATCATCCCTGACTTACTGATAATCTTCATCGAACCCTATTCTGATCAGAAATACAATACCTATACGAGTTTATACTAAATCAAAAGATAATAAACTGAATAAATTATACCAAGGAATATCAAATTCCAAAAATCTAGGTAAGGTAGGTTTGTCCAAATCTAGCTCTCTCGAAATCTCTCGAATCTAGGGATTAAAGTATAAATTTACGTTGTTGTTTGTTAAGCAAACGTTACCGTCACGCCTACCTTTCGTCTGCTCAACATAATATTTCTATTAATATAACAGGCTAAATTTAAAGGTAAACATTTAGCTTGAGAGTGGGCTGTGTGGGACGGACCCAAGGTTCTATTTACGGTGGCGTGATTCGACATCTATCATTAAATATTTCGCCTAACCGCGTTGCAGGAAGTTTAAATAATTGTTTCAGTCGGAACAATTGCCAGTACTAGGAAACCGATTAAATTGATGTCACGAGAGTGGTTGTTACTGAGTAGATGAAGAGTATTTTCCGATATGATTTAGTTGAATAATTTGCTTTTGCTGAGGGCAAATTCGTTACCCAATTTCCCACTCTGCGACTAATTTTGAAGGGTTTGCTTACGATGTTTCATGTAAGTATAAATTAAATAACTTCTTATAATAATATTTTTTTTTATAACTCCACATGAACTATCACATATCCGACATTTTAGGTAACCTCAATCCACACATAGTACCTATAAAGATCTCTGGCGAGCGGTTTGACAATTATGGCCTACACCGGTTCAGAAAAAAATGAGTTTATTGAAACTACTCTCATAGGAGCTGACCAAACTAATACCTGGAAAAACGACCACTATCGTAAAAATTTTATGGGGTACGATTTCGAGAAGGGAAAATCGGTAGCTACTGCAAACTGGACAATTAACCTACTTACAGCCCATTTATTAGATATTTTACTATCTATATTGACGACAAAGGAAAATGCCCAAACCTGCCCACAATGCGCAATAACCAAATATACAAAAAAAAATATTATATGTATATATTACCGGCCAAACCCGAATTTAGGGCGAACTCGTTTTTCCTAGGCCAAACCATTTAGTCCTTTATGCGATTTGGAGATATCTAGTGGCTGAGTGATGGGTAGGTTAGGGTTATTTTTTTTATGACCAGGCGGAGTGCACAGTTTTTTTGGGAGAGTCCTGTGTTTTATGCACCTACATGGCTGAGTGATGGGTTAGTGAACTGGTTTGGCCTAGAGAAAACTAGTTTATCCTAAAATCGGGTTTGGCCTGTCACATATACCTACATGCTCGGAGAATTAATAACATTATGAAAGACTTGTGCATGTATTTCTCATTTATACAATCCACCACTACCAGGACACATAATCCCAAAAGGTACTTAGCAGCACCCAAAACCTGTCATCGTGATGACTTTAATGAATGGATTGGAACTGTTGAAATTATTAATTGCAAACTGATATTTTCGAGTGGGCGGGCGGTTCGTTTTGAATTCGCTCTTAAGTAAATTGTAAATAGATTTGTAATTGCTTTGGGAATATTTCATTATTTATGGAAAGGGGTTCGTTACAGCACTTAAGTTTATAATAATATATTTTAATTACTTCTCTAATCGTAAGTTTATTATGAAAGCAGTGTTACTTTAAAGTTAATTGGATAAATTAAATTATAAGGAGTTTACTAATGATTTATTGTTAATAATTTTTAAGATACTTTTTTCGTAACCTGTCTGTTTTTTGATACTATTTATACAAAGTACTGATCACTGTTTAACAATTTTACGAGCTTTTTTATGTAATAATAATATAATAGTAATAATTTATTTCAACAACAAGTAGGGTTTATTAAGTCGTTAGTTATTACAATAGGTTACATTTATTAGAATGGAAAATAAAGACTAAATAACATGCACGGTTCTCTAAATTGAAATGATAGCATTAAAATAATTTATTTTAGAAAATAATTAAAACTGCATTTTAGTAAGTAAGTAACTTGCCGAAACCAAATCCCTACAATTAACATTCTTTACTTTTATACTACTAATCGATAGAATTAATTGAGATTCTTAAGATTATACCTTTTTATCTTTACTTAACACTTTTTTTATCTTCATCTCAGCAGGTAATAAGTAATCATAAAGCCGCAGGTGGTAACGTATCGTACCTTTCATACATTGGCTACTAGCGCCATTAGCGTAAACTATCAGAAACAGTGGGCAATGTATGAAAGGAGACGATACGCTTGATCGAGCTCGAAAACTATCAAAACTCATACTAAGTGTACAGAACTCCAAATGTCTGAGGGACTGTCTATCTAACTATAAACTGCCGGAACTCAATTTATAAACTTTTTAGGCGGCGTCAGATTTTAATTAGATGATGGAACTTATAGGCGAATTTAAGGCTGATTTTCCACCAGAGTTACGTTGTTTTTGATATCCACCAAGCATATTCTTTGATACACATAGCATAGCACTTATGAAAACGTGTTGAACTATGCTATGTTTTATATACGAGCATAGTACGGCGCGCACCTCCCGTCAAACATAGGGACATAGATTTTTCTTTTTATTAAAAACAGTTTAATACGTCTTAAAGATCCGATAAGAAATAGTGGTAGGAAAACATTTTCTCCATTTGTGCTATTTTGTATGAAAACTGTGCTCACCGTACTATCATCTTAAGGTCTGCGCCCACGACGGCGCGGCACGGCACGGCATGGTGAGGGATTATTTTGTGGACAAATAATTTTCGACCTTATATAAATGACATTAGCATTGACATTTTTTTATTTTACCCTTATAGTCCTACTATTTACTATACTATTACTTATTACCCTTATACCCGAAATATATAGTCAAAATATCCCAAAACGCGTCGCGGAAAGCCGTGGCGTCTTTCGGCACGTGGATGCATACATTACCTGCTGCTGTTAAAGAAAAGTGAGTGCTTAGTAATTAAAATAAATATTGTTGAATCTAGCCCCACAGTCTACATAGTTCACACGTGGTTCACATTCTACAAGTGACGGCATGGCATGTCAAAGGAATTTTTCGTAGACAATTGATTTTGGACTTTATTAAAGTGAATTTAGCACTGAAATACTTTTATTTTACCAAGAATAGCTCGAGGTGTTTCTGACCATTCTTGCTGGCGTTAGACTTAATTACGTTTACATTACTGCCTAATCTTTGTGTACTATGGTAGTGACACGTCTGTGGCTATGGATGAGCTATCGTCCCTTGCTCATTCAACAATTTCGGTCAGATGTGTCCGGCAGGGTCATCCCTTGTTTGTACCAGTTGAAATTGGACCCGCTATTTACGTAAGGGTCTGTGAATAATAATCATGTTGACAAGGCTTCGTTGGGTTTTAACTCATTTTAACTAGCTCAGTGGTTTAGCGATGCAAGGATTCAGATTCGTCAGTTATGGTTGATTGGTATTCGTTGATTGGCTGTAGACCATTTTTTAACATGCTTATATTAGTTTCACCTGTATGTTTGTATGTATGTAACTGACTCGTTTAGACTCGATTTTGACCCACTTTAAATGTTCAGATTTAATTTAAACTTTATAGACTTATCAAAGACCGATGACATTACAATAATTCGATAATAATATCCCATTACCCTGATTAGAATCGCCAGGACTAATAAATTAAACGTTTGGAATGTTAGTTCAGCTATACGTCACTAGATGGCGTTGTCATTAAGTAAGTACTATCATCGGCGGTTATAATTCGCACTAAAAAGTGGAAAATAAAATAATAGTTTAAGAAAAACTAAATTTTATGTTAAATAAAAACTAAAAAGTGAAAAATAACTTTTTAGTATGAACGCAAAAGCGTGTATTTTAGTTATTTTAAACTATTATTTTAAGATCGCCTGGCTAGCCTACATCTAGATAGTTTGTTGCTATGTGTAAATAGTCTCAGTAATATACTTACGTATAGTAAATAGACAGATTTGTAAGGACTTCCATACAAATTTTCATCCTCATGTAGGTCGTAATTTCAAATACGCTAGCACAACAATTTATTCATTCAAGTGCGTAAATGTAAAGTTTCATGGGTTTATCTTCAATAACAACGAAAAAATATTCATGTTGATTTTATCACAGATGGAAATGCCACCTTATAGAAGTAGAATTCTGAAAAAAAACCTGAAACACGTGCTCATTCATTTATCGATAGGAGTACTCTTGTTAAGTTTCAAATAAAATACCCTAAATAACCTTGTGTCCCCATATAAACATTGGATCGCCGATTCACCACCTTACGGGGTGAATTTTTAAAAATCTTCTATATAATATCTCTTAGTGCACCCCTAGCCCCAGGAGGAACCTGCGTGCCAAATATGGAATCTCTAGACCCAGCGGTTAGGGCTGTGCGTTGATATGTCAGTCAGTCAGTCAGTTTCTTCTTGTATAAATTTAGATATTCTATGTCACAAAGACCGTTTACCTATGAATGTGTGTCGGTGTACGTAGCCTCGGGCAATCGGGAACGTTCAGTCACAAACGACCTAAGGCCAAGGTCACACTCCAAAGAGCTTCGCTTAGTGCTAACAGCTAAGCGACTGATCTTAGCGAACCGAACGTATTGTATACTATCGCAGGCGGCCACACTGCGAGTGACGCGCCAAGCTGCCTGGGGGCTTAGACAAGTTGCAATCGTTTCACAACGAAATTCGTCATCGTAGGTCATATTGCTTGGTTATCTATAGCGTCTTAGCTTGCGCTACCAAATTACTTAGAGCTACGATAGGTCACAAGATTTAACGACGACTTAAGTCAATCCCATACATTTTGTTTTTATTAATGTTTGTAATCGTTTCTATGTCAACGCCAGGCAAATCGCAACGCGAACGAATGTGGACGCGCCAGTTTTAAGTATTTTATTCATTCATACATTGACACATCACTCGCACTCATTCACTCGTTTCTTGGTCTTTCATTCCTACCCGCTCCATTCGCTCTCGCATCCCGCTCTCTTCCCGTGCCCACGACGTCGCTGTAAGGACGTGTCTAGTGTTCCGCCGCAAAAATACAGAACTCAAGTTACAAGCAAAAAGTGTTATCCGAGCTCGGTGAATTTGTGTAAAAAGTAACTAGTGGTGTGTTCAACGCTCCAGAAGTTGTGTTGTGTAAGGAGATTAAGGATTTGGCTGACATTGGACGGAGTGAATCATACAGTTGAGACAACCGGCATCCAGGTACCCAATTTCTCCTTAATTTCCCACCCAACTCTTTTGTTCCTTCGACCCGATCAACCAGTATACCTATACAATACCAACAATACTATTCACATTATATTTTATTCAATTAAACGCACATTTAGCACCACATTCAAGCCTACCTCGCACGCATAGGTATTTTATGTTTTTACGCATTCGCTACACAAAATACGCATAATATTTCTTTTATATATTCTCAAAAACGCATCGCTTAATTTAGTCTAATAACTACATACAAGCGCATTATATTTTGTAAAAAATATTTAAATATTTAACTGCTAACGCTCCATCTCGCTCACTCGCATAGGCACGAAAGTACCTAGCTATATTTCATCTCGCTCGCTACACTGCGCGTACCAGCTCGCCCGCTTCTAGAATATTCAAGCGCGCGCGAGTCGAATTCATTCGTTCAATTTGTTGAAATAGAAAACCGCAATTTTTATGACTACTGCTGGATATATGGTGGCATCCTTTGTCAAGTTCTAAGTAGGTATTTGTTTACATTCAATTACGCGTTGAACGCTCATTTATCGTATAATTTACTTTTAATTTTAATTTTCCATAATGAGTAAAGATAAAAAACAAATTGATGAACCGCTCATTCCCAAGATAGTATTGCTTGAAGCAAAGAAAAACAGTCTTTTCGAAATATGTAACGAAGTTTATAATCTCAGTAAAGGTATAGCAGATAATACAATTAAAGCAACATTTCTCGCTCGATCCCTTTCAATAGAAAAGGTTAGAACAGATTTTATAGAAACTTTAGACTCTTTAATAATCGCTTATGTTGAAAATAATATTAGTTCGAAACCTAGCTACAGTGCCTTAAATAGATTCGATGAACTCTATTGCTACATTAAACAAGCCATAAACTTGTGTCAACAAAAAAGTGAAACGTCAACTTCGTCAGAGAGAACTGACTTATTACTCCGTAAACTACCACCATTACAATTAGCTTCATTCGATGGTACTCCTACGAAATGGCCTACATTTTATGAAAACTTTAATAGTTTAATTCACACAAACATGCGTCTTTCAGATGCTGAAAAAATTCAATATTTGTTAGGGTGTCTCTCAGGTAAAGCCCTTTTAGTATGTTCTGGTATTTCTGCTACCTCAGAAAATTACAATATTATTTGGGATGCACTTGTCGATAAATATCAAGACAAAAGAATACAGGCTTCAATGTATTTAGACCAGATGTTGCACTTTAAGCCTAATCAGTCACTCGACTTATTCATTGATCACTTTTGTTCAGCAGAAGCTGCATTGAAACGCCTAGGTATACAAGATTTATCAGACTTCATAATAACACACATCGCACTCAGTAAGCTTGATAAAGAAACTCTCAATATCTTTGAAAATTCGCAACGAAGCAATAACTTACCATCATTCAATGATTTATCTACATTTGTGAAAGAACAACATAAGATTCATACGCTACGCACCCATTACAGTGATTCACATACCAAATCGCAACAAAATTATGCATACAAAAATATTAATTCACATAAGAATAATTACATGTCAAGTAAAACTAAGTCAGCGCATACGTTTCATGTCAACTCAAATACATATCCAACATACAACTCGCAATTACACCCTATTCAACAACGTTCATGTATAATTTGTAAAAGTAATATTTTTCATCCATTATATAAGTGTGAGTTTTTCAATAAACAGAGTCCTCAAGTTAGAATTGAATTGGTAGAACAAAACAAGTTCTGTAAGAATTGTTTAGGCTTTCATGATATTAAGTTTTGCAAATCTGTTAATACATGCGCAATATGTCAGCGGAGACATCACTCGTTGTTACACATAAACAATATGAACTCAAACCCAAACGCCCCAAGGCATAAATTCGCACGCAGTTTCGCTATCACTCCCGCCACCGAGACGGACACGTCGGCGCCGCCGCCGCGGCCGCAGCCGAGCGCAGTTATCACTTCCTCTCTTTCGCACTCGCATGACGCACCGTCTGCTTCAAGTTTGAATGCCGCTAGCAGTTCGCGCGCAAATATGAATGATTTGTCGTTATCAATAGTTACGCCAAATTGTAACTCCCTAACTGATACTACTGTGCTTTTACCAACCGCTATTGTTTATGCTTATAATGGCAACAAGAAGAATAATATACGCGTTTTTATTGACACAGGCTCAATGTGTCATTTCATTTCAAAGGAATGTTGTGATCGCTTAAATTTAGAGATACAACCTGTTGCGTCGACTGTAAAGGGCATAGGACAAACACAGAGTACTGCTTTGGGTTTGGCTACACTAAAAATATATTCACGTTTTGATCACCGCTGTTCTTATACAATAACCGCTCGCGTTATAGATACTATTACCGACTGTTTACCCAATGTGCGTATTAATGTCTCACATCTTAATAATTTGCGTTATTTACCGTTAGCTGACGATGACTTCAATGCTCCGGCTGGTATCGATTGTCTTATTGGCAGTGAACTTTTTCCGTTTTTACTGGGTCAAAATAAAGTTTTTTCACAAAATTCAGACGTAATAGCCATTGAGAGTACACTAGGCTACCTTGTAATGGGTAAAGCAGAGTGTGATCGCCGCCCCGCGTTTCAACGTAATTCTACTATTGCCACGGCAACCGCAATTAAGCCAGATAACTCCAAATCATTTTTCTGTAATTCTGAAACTTCAGAATTAGTATTACTTACTCAACGCTTTTGGGAATTAGAGAACGTACCTTTAAAAAAGCATATTAGTCCAGAGGATGAGGTTTGTGAGCAAATATTTAAGTCTACTTATTCACGAGATGTAACGGGAAGATATACTGTACACTTACCATTTAAAGATGACCCGTCGAATCTTGGCAATTCATACGCTACTGCCAAGCACCGTTTTTTACACTTGGAAAAGAAATTAGATTCTAATCCGGAGTTACGCAAAGATTATAATGCCACGCTACAAACATATATTGATGATGGATATTTGTCAAAAGTACAAAATCCCACTGCAATTGTTAATTGTTATTATATACCGCACAGAGCTGTCTATCGGCCAGAAAAACTGACCTCTAAGACACGCATTGTACTTAATGCTAGCGCTGTCACATCCACGGGGAAGTCTCTAAATGATATTCTTATTTATTTATTTATTAAGGTACACCAACAGCATAACATGTACTTACTTTCTAATATTAAATTATTAACTGAATGTTTAGTTCTTACATGAATGCCTATAATAGGTATACACAACATTTATTATAACTATTATATGCTTTTTACAATAAGAAAATGGTAATACATAACTATGTTACAGGGACGAAGAATAGAATATAAACATACATTAATTACATCCCTGCACATCCAATGTGTTTCAGCAGTTTCCTCCGAAAAGACTTGTAGTTGTCATTAAATATATCGATATCAGATGTATTCGTGTTAGTATTATTGTACCTGATGCATATTCTAGAGATCGGTTGGTGCAATCCAAGATTAGTTCTACTCCGTGGTACATGAAACAGTTTTGGACATCGGTGACGCGGATATCTATATGGAACATTAAGAGATATTTTGTTTATCAGATGATTACATTCAATCAAACCGTTCACCAATTTAAAAAGAAAGAGTAGATCCGAAATAGAGCGGCGATCATGTAAGCTTTTCAAGTTGAAAAATTTAAGTCGTTCATCATACGGTTGACGGTGTGATATGCCAGGAGAAACAAAAGCTAAATGCCTTGTAAAGGCGCGTTGCAAAGACTCAATGCGCTGCGACTGTAGACTGTATACAGGGTTCCAAGCGACACTAGCATACTCCAACCTACTACGAACCAACGAATTATAAAGCATTAGCCTAGTCTGAGTATTTTTGAAATTACGAGTGTTTCGTTTTAGAAATCCAAGAAGTTGAGCTGATTTTTTAACGATGAATTCGACATGTGCAGTGAATTTAACTTTGGTATCCAGTACAACGCCAAGGTCACGGATTTTATCAACCTTCCCCAGAGGCACACTGTTCAGGACACAATGGGTTACAAGAGGATAACGTTTTCTTGTATAACTGATGTGGAAGCATTTATTAGCATTAAGGATCATGTCGTTTTGTTTACACCACGAATCCAAATTCACAAGGTCCTCTTGAAGAAGATCTGCATCAGACTGATATTGCACTATTTTGTACATTTTCAGATCGTCAGCAAATAAACAGAATTTGCTGTGTCTTATGTGTGAGGTTATATCATTAATGAATAGTAAAAATAGGATAGGTCCTAAATGGGAACCCTGCGGAACACCAGACAGAGCGCAATAAGATCTGGATTCATGCCCCTTGATAACAACAGTTTGAGGTCGCCTGTGTAAATAGGACTCAAACCAGCTAAGCAGCGGTGATCCCAAACCACTCAAACTAAGCTTTGATAGCAAAATTTGATGATTGACCCGGTCAAAAGCACTGCTAAAATCTGTATAGAGTGTATCCACTTGCAGTCCCTTGTCGACCTCAAGTGCCACTGAAGATAAGAATGAGGCAAGGTTTGTCTCTACTGACCGACCACGTCTAAAACCGTGCTGGAAGTCAGAAATGCATCCATCCAAATGTGTGTACAGTAAGGGGTATATAAGGGATTCAAACCTTTTGCGAAACAGGAAAGAATGGATATAGGTCGATAATTTGTGATATCACTTTCATCACCCTTCTTGAAAATCGGCACAATCCTGGTAGCTTTCCACTCCTCTGGAAATTGCCCAGTAGTTACAGAGCGATTGAAAATTGTTGACAGTGGCAAAGTAAGTGCCGATGCACATCGCTTGACAAAAAGAGGAGGTATGTTATCAGGACCCGGTCCCTTGGCTGAATCAATTGCCCTTAGCTTTTTTAGAACATCTCGCTCACAGAACTTAATACTTGTTAAATTAGAACTACTAAGTGCACTATCACTTGCGACAGAAACATCATTTGCGACAGAAACATTACCACTCGTGTAAATAGATGAGAAGTGACTGGCAAAGAGGTTTGCAATGCTTTCCCCTGTAGAGGCGCAAACTCCATTGAGTGACATTTGTGCTGGTATTTCGGATCTACCTCCTCGTTTATCCTTAATATAACGCCAGAATAGCTTCGGGTTTTCACGAATGCTTGATTCTGTTTTTTTTATATATTCATCATTGCAATTTTTAAACAGCTTGTGAGAACGCTCGCGCAACAATTGGTATTCAAATTTATCGCGCGGGTTTCTAAATTTGATGTACCTATTACGAATCTTATCCTTTTCTTTGATTAATTTAATTAATTTTACGTTAAACCATGGTGGATACTTTGAAGATCGGGGTTTACGCTTGGGTACATTTAGTTCAATTGATTTATTGAGAACGCGATAAAATGCTGAAACCATTAGATTTACATCACTGATACCCTCAAAAGTCGCTCTCCAATCAGTCTTAAGTAATTCAGATAGTATTACAGAATAGTCAGCTTTGTAAAAATTAAAATCGCTACGTGGCTTTGAGAGAAGAGCAGCATTGCGGGCACTTCCAGATGGGATGCTTAAAACCAAATTGGGATGGTGGGGATCCAATCTAGTTAACAAGTCTGTGGGTTTGGAGACATTTGCTTCATTTACATTACTTATGACCAAGTCTAGAAATCTGCCTTCTGCATTAGGTATGTTATTATATTGATACAGAGAATTAAGTGCCATAAAATCAACAAGAGCATAACCCAAATTTTTATTATAATTTGTTGGTAACATATACGTACTATCACTCTGAGAACACCAGTTGATAAAATTAAGGTTGAAATCACCCAGAATAATAATATTATCAGTCTGATTCATAACCAAATCTACATTGTCCAGAAAATGTTGCTGGGTTTCCAGTGTAACCGGTGGGGGCAAATAGACTGCACATAAGGTAAAAGTTTTAGGCGCACCATTAACCTTTAGTTCTATATTTACCCACAAATCTTCACAGTCACTTTCCCAACAGCGATTTCTTGTAGAGGGAATATCACGAGAAACGGCAACCATGACACCCCCGCCGCTCAGTTTAGAACTTGTTGTTGATGAACGATCGCGGCGATACACCACATAGCGTGAGTCAATAAATTCACGATCCGATATAGCAGAGTCCAGCCAGGTTTCGGTGAAAACGATTATTTTATAATTACTTAATAAAATATTTGACAACACATCGTTTGTTTTTGTTCGAATTCCTCGAACATTTTGGTAATAAATATCGTATGTTATTATTAAAACACCGTAACTCTGAATGTAAAATGTTCTATGACAGCATCTGAAGACTCTCCTTATTGCGAATCAGTTTAGCCTCTGCATACTCATCCTTACGAACAAAAACTCGACCGTTACGGACCCATACAAATTTGTAATGTAGCTCTTTTGCTTTCATTCGAGTGGCAGCATGGAGTGATTTGTTTAAGGGTGACAGATGTTCACTGACAAATACAGGACTTTTAGAAGTTCCGAAGCCTAAATGCTGCGTACTTAATTTATCTTTAGAGTTTGTCTTATTGAACTTCGCCACTGATGCAAGAATAGCATCTCGCTGTTTGGGGCTACATAGCTTAACAATCACAGTGCGTGGTCTGTCGCTGTCCTTAACCAGTTTAGCGACTCGAGTTATGTGAAGAACATCTTTATTGGCTACAGGATCACCCAAAACCTTAACCAATTGCTCGACGGTGTTATTCAGGTTTTCGTTTTTATGTTCGGGAATCCCGTTTATTTCGATGTTGTTTTCCCTCATGTTCTGTTCCACCAGATTAAGTCTGCTTGATAGATCTGCAACCGTAGTCCTTAGAATCTCATTGTCACTATGAAGGGCTTTTATGAGGACTGACTTTTCTTCCAGATCTGATTTCATATCTTCGTATTGCTTGTTGAAAAAACTTATTGATTCACGAAACTCCATGAATTGATCACTTATACTCTTGAGCTGCGATGTGACTAATTTTGTTATCGTTGCCTGAAGAATTTCTGTCCATTCCTGTTTTGACATTCCCTGACACAGGTCAGCATCTACTCGAAGGTCCGCTGAAGATAAAGTTGGAGACAATGTAGTATGATGCGCCTCAAGTTCCTTTAAATTCGGTTTGCTCCTCAGTGTCACGTTATCAGTTCCCATATCAGAATCCCCAGTCGCAGAAGATGAGAATGTAGGCTGTTTAGCGGGAGTGTTGCTGTTATCTGACTTGGGTATTTTAGTACAGCATTCAGGACATTTCCAATTTCGTCTGCGATCTTGATCCGGCCCATAGAAAGAGTGAAAGCGCTTTGTACTAATGCTTAGACATTGAATATCATATTTCATTTCGCATGTGACACATACTAAGAACTCTTTGTTTTGTATAGTATTTCTACAGGCAGAGCATTTTCCATAGTTCGGCGCCATTGCACTCGCTTAATTTTGGGTTCCGGGTAGGTATTCTTAACAGGTGGTTATGTGTAATATAGCGTATTGTATTTGATTAAACAAAAAACTTTTGCGTGAAACGGAACACCCACTTCAGAACCGCAATGTATGCCAAACAGTGCAAGCAATATATATCGAAGTTTGATTCAGTATGTTGGTACTAGATATGAGCGCCGATGGGTACACGGCCGGCGGCGGCGCGCCGACTTTTTGAGGTCGGCGGCGGCGGCGCCGTCGGCGGCGTGAGCTTTTAAGATTTTTTCATGTATCGGGAGGTAATAATAGATAGAACTTGATAAAAAAAAACCGTTTTATAAATCAAAGCTATTTTTATATACCTGTATAATACGTATTACATACTTAAAGAAAACAGCATGGTTCACAAATTAAAACTAAAAACCTTTTTGGCATTATAATACACAGTACAAATAAATCAACGTAAGCATAAAATTTGAGTAACAATAAACACTTAAAGTACTAATTACATATAAAACACTTAAAAAACTAAGTAGTAAAATAAACACCAAAATAGTGTAATGTGGCAAAAGAAATTATATTTTAAATGTTATTTTTAACCTTAAAATACGAAAAATATTAAATTCTTTAGACTACAGAAGACATCCAATAATTTATGACTTCCTGACCTGAGATTCATGCAAAATCACCGAACATTTGGAAACAAAGTTGTCTACCTACTAAACTTTATAAAACTATGAATTAAAACTCATTTGTTTGTTTATCTGTAGAATATCTGTTTTTACAGTGATGGTAATTATCATGTATAAATATAATGCGATTAATCCTTATTGGGTTTAATCGCGACCGCTTTGCCGTAATTACTTGCCCTGCGACAGAAAATACTCTTTCGCTAGGAGTACTTGTTGCCGGGATAAACAATATTGTACGAGCAAGTGCTGATAATAATGGAAACGAAGTTTTTCTGTCTTTCCAATAAAACAAAACATTTCCACTATAGGGCTCTAAATCTACAGCACAAGCAGTACTGAAGTACTTCCAACACTCGTTTTCGAGTACGCTGTCCTTGTCTTGTTGACTGCTATGTCTTCGTGCTAAATCCGCTAATAACGTAGAAACAGTTGCAGAGCTCGGACCTGATTCTACCACTGAAGTTGAAGCTCCATCAGGTTTTTGAGACACAATATTTAAATCACGAATATTTTTTTGAATGATATTTGCCAAAAATTGTACTTTTGTAGTACTCTGAGCTTCCATATATTGGTCAACTTCTTTTATCGAATGAAAGCGACAGTCTAATAACGATGCTGCAATAACTGTATCATTCGAGGGGAAGCGATATTGCAACTTGAAGAGCATGCTATTCTTTAGCCTCGTTAAAACCACCGGCTCATTGTCATCACATTCTTCTAGCAGTCTTCTGAGTTCAGATTTGAAAATCAATGCTAAATTTATGGTAGGTTGGGTTTCGGAACATAAAATGTTTACGATTTGTTTGATTTTTTCTAAAAATATTATTAAGTCAGCGATTAGCTTATGATCATGGTCTTCAAGTTGGTAGCTACTGCGTCCTATATCTCTTAACATATCATTAATAGGCCGGCGATTTGCTCTGTGATTTAAACTTGATAGCATCATAAGCAAGCTGTGCCATCTAGTGGGTGTGCTCGTTTTTATAGTTGGCGGTGCAGAAAGCATATCAGTATGCTCTAACTCCAAAGGATCGCTGGAAGAAATCATTTCGTCTGAGCCCTCAAGCTGTTCCCCAATTTCATCCATCGTCAAAAGTAAATCTCGATGTTCTGCACTAGCAGCAGCTTCAAGCTGAGGTGCTCTATATCTTAAATGCTTTACAATTTTTTTGCACTTGGTGATTAATATATTTACTTCCTCTGTCGCTTGAATACCGTCAACTGTTACCAAGTTATGCAATGCATGCCCAAGGCAAAGATGATTTTTCACATTTAGCAAACTAGCAGCCCTTTTCATATTGCTGCCTGCGTCTGTCACCAATACAACATTCGATTGATCAATCTCAAATTCTTGTACAATTTCTTTTATTTCCTCTTTTATTGTTTCGCCTGTATGTTTCTGACTGACTTGTCTAGTAGCCAAGGTAAATTTCTTTAGTTCCATATCTTCCGTAATGAAATGAAATGTACTATCAGGGTCTTGCTAAACTTTACAGTTTAAAAATTTTTCGTTTGAAGCGAGCCCTTTCTGTTGATCCCGCCTTCTATTATTGTTGACCAATAGAAGACCATCTTTTGTTCTGTAAGGCATCCGGTTGGAATTTATAAAAAAAAAGGTCATTGTTTTAACAAATTGCAACCAGATGTCTTTACGGCAATGTTTGCTAAGGCAATTGTATTGCATCACGCTGGGATCTTCACTCGGAATTCTATTGGTCAACAGGCTAAGAGTAGTCGTCGACAGTGTAATACAAAACGACCCTTAAGGTGGAACATTACGATGACCGCGATAGTACATGTTATATAATTCCGTCGCCTATAATTATCTGTCCAGAGATCGGTAGTTATAGCCCCGAACTTAGTGTATTGATTATGAATAATTGTTTTTACGTAATTCAACATACTTTCGTAAACGTCTTCAAGTCCTTCCCGAGCTATGTTTTGCCGTGACGGAAGATCAGCATCCGAAATAATCACATTGTACTTTTTAAAAAAGTCCTTCATAGCTTCATCGTCCACACTGTCAAAAGGTATAAGGGATCTTGCGAACCATAATGCAAGATCGCGAGCAAGTTGCGACTTGTCCTTCTTATTAAAGCTATTATCGGTTTTCTTGGCTGGTCTTCTTTGTTCAGTAGAAAAATATGTCTCGATCGGGGCAACCTTTGATTTCTGCTGAGTGTCTTCCAATTTATGCTGATCTTTTAAATGGCGAATTAAATTGCTAGTAGCAATGTTCTTACTATAAGTTTTCACGTTTGCTCTGAAATGAAAAATATTTAACATTAAAGTAGTGCATAGGGCATTAAGAAGCACGTTACGCGGCTTGCTAAGCAGTATGGCAACTATTGATCGAAAGCGTGATATAAAAAAATACAAATCAAATAATATGTTTTTATTTTTAATAATACGAAGTTAAATAAGTATTCAAAAAACTAAAAGGAACCATACTGTAATCTCTGTAAGTGATAAACAGTATAGAAATAAATAACGTATAAAGTACCTACTTTATACGTTAATTATTTCTTAACTGTGTAGGTTTTTGGTACTCACTCGGCAAACGATAAGTTGCAGTCTTTTTCTTTTGCATTTCTTAAACACGCCTCACAAAAAATTTGGTCAGAGAGAACTGTTCTTTTTTTCCCATCTATATTTACCACTATATGTCCAAAATATTTCCAGCAGTAACTTTGTCTATATTTAAATTTTGAGAACGGTGTCACGCTTAAATTGTTAATTTTCATTTTGTAAATGTTGTGGTCAGACTCAGATGACGATGCCGTCGCCATATTTGATTTCAAAAACGTGTAACGCGTCCTGCTACAGCTATAACTTCGTTCGTACTAATTGAATGGCCGTACGCCTTCCGCCTTCTCGCTCGGCGCGCCGTTGCTTTTTCACGGCGGCGGCGGCGCGGGGGAAAGGGCGGCGGCGGCGGCGCGCCGGCGCGGCGCTCATATCTAGTTGGTACACAGGCAGGTCAAGAAACTTCACACAGTTATTCTATTTAGCGGATGTTTAGATGTTTCCCGTTTGTACTATTATTGTTCAACACTGTAAGACACTCCGTGTAGGGTTTAAACCCAAAATAACTGGTTTACTTCAAGATATTTATAAAAATTCACGGAACCGACACACGACAACCACTTTTTTTTTTTTTTTTTTTTTTTTTTTTTTTTTATTCTGTATGCAGGACCTAATCTGCAAAGTAACATATTCGATTTACTCATTAATTTACGCATGTTCGCTATCGCTGTCACGAGTGACATAGAAAAAATGTATTTTCAATGTAAGCTATTTTCGCAACATCACGCTTTTCAACGCATATTATATAGATTTGATCGTAACGCACCACTTGAAACATACGAATTCAATAGAGTATCGTTTGGTATATCTAGTTCACCCTACCTCGCCATGAGAGTACTACGACAACTTGCAGCTGACAGCTATGAACAATTTCCACTCGCCGCTTTTGAAACTAACCATCATTTCTTTATGGATGATTATTTGACGTCTATTGACGGATTATCCGACGCTGAAAAAATCTATAAAGAGATGGTTGCTATGTTTAAATCAGGAGGTTTTAATTTAGTTAAATGGATGTCAAACAGCTCTGCTCTCATGAGTAAGATTTCTTCATCGCATAAATTAACACAAACAATAAACTTTGACTCTGACGCTAATACAAAAATAGTAGGCACTCACTGGTTACCTTCTGATGATGCGTTCCGATATAAAATTACTACGACCACGCAAAAATGTACAAAACGTAGCATACTTTCTGACACCGCTCGGTTATTTGATCCACTTGGCCTCATAGGTCCTGTCATAGCATTCATGAAATTGCTTGTGCAGGAATGCTGGAAGTTGGACTTGGATTGGGATAGCGAAGTACCTCTTTCTATCTCCACCAAATGGAACCAATTCCACAAAGAATTAACCGCTTTAGAAGATATAAAAATACCACGTCATGTCGGTCTCACTCTAAGCTCTTACGCGTCGCTTATTGGGTTTTCGGATGCTAGTGAATCGTGCTACGGCGCAGCGCTATATATTCGAACTGCTACAAATGAAAACACAGTAGGCTCTGTGTACTTACTCGCTTCGAAGTCTCGTATCGCACCACTTAAGAAAATATCGCTTGCTCGCCTCGAACTTTGCGCTGCATTGTTGTTGTCTAATTTACTCACCGCTGTTACCGAAGTCTTAGAAAAACGCTGTAAAATACAAAGAATATACGCTTTTTCAGATTCAACTGTAACGCTAACTTGGATTCATTCTCACGCTTATAAATTCCATACTTTTATCGCTAACCGTATCACAGAAATCAATTCAAAATTGTCGGCATCTCATTGGTATCACATCAGTGGCAAGGATAACCCCGCTGATATTATTTCAAGACCTATAACTCCTAAACAGTTATCGAATCATTCCCTTTGGTTTCATGGACCGAAGTGGATTTCACTGCCTTTCAATAAATGGCCTATTAAGCCTTTTAAAATTAATTCTGATAATTTATTAGAGACAAAGATTATAACACTTCATGTAGAAACTGTTACTGAAGTACCACATTTAATTGACAGCTTGGTAGACCGATGTTCTAATTGGTTAAAATTGTTGCGTACGATTGTTTACATTATGCGTTTTACAAAATTATTATCATCTCGAGGTAATATTAACAGTATAGATTTAGATCAGGCAGAGTTATTAATTTTACGCTTCATTCAACAAAAATATTTTAAAGAAGACATAAACGCGCTCACAAAAAATAGAAAGTGTAGTAATTCAATAATTAAGTTACAACCATTCATTGATTCTTATAATAACATACTTCGTGTAGGAGGTAGATTGTCACACTCACAATTAAATTTTGGTCAAAAACACCCGATTTTACTGCCCGCTAAGGATAAAATAACACAACTTTTAACTGATTATTATCATATTAATAATTTACACGCTGGACCTGCATTACTTTTGTCATTATTAAGAAATAAATACTGGATTATTTCCGCACGCAACTTAATCAGGCAAAGAGTACACAAATGTAATATTTGTTTTAGACTTAACCCTAAAAACTCCAATCCTTTGATGGGAGATTTACCCTCATTTCGCGTCTCTGAAGTCAAGGCTTTTGTTAACACTGCTGTCGATTATGCTGGACCATTTTTTTATAACTCATTTAAGACGCCGTGGTATCAAATCTCAAAAAGCATATATTTGCCTTTTCGTTTGTCTTGCAACAAAGGCTCTTCACTTAGAGTTAGTTTCCGATTTAAGTTCCGATCTTTTTCTTTCCGCATTCAACCGATTTATTAGTAGACGAGGTCCAGTATCAATGATTTATAGCGATGGTGGAACCAATTTTATAGGTGCTAAGCGTAAACTTGATGAAATTTACTCTATTTTACAGTCCACGTCACATAAAAAATATATTGAAAAACATTTAGCTGAACAACGTATTCAATTTAAACATAGTCCGCCATACGGCCCGCATTTTAACGGCCTCTGTGAGGCTAATGTTCGTTGTGTTAAAACACATTTATTTAAAGTTATTGGTAAACAAATTCTCACATTCGAAGAGATGTATACTATTCTTGTTCAAATTGAAGGACTTCTCAATAGTAGACCTCTCTGTATTTTAGGTTCTGATCCATCAGACTTATCAGCTCTGACTCCTAACCATTTTTTGAATGTTACACCGCTAAAATTTCTTCCCGTAGAAGATGTATCTCAAGTCGCTGTTAATCGACTAACCCGTTATCAGTTATTAAATAAAATTACACAATCTTTCTGGCGCAGATGGAGCCAAGAATACCTCACTTCTTTACAACAAAGAGAGAAATGGAATTCTCCTGCCTCTCCTGTTAAAATAGGAACTATTGTTGTTATTAAAGATTTAAATGCTCATCCTCTATGCTGGCCTCTTGGTATCATAGAAAAACTGTACCCGGGTAAGGATAATGTAGCAAGGGTTGTACAAGTTCGAACTACTACCGGAAGTTATGTAAGGCCTGTAGCTAGAGTTTGTCCTTTACCTACACAATAATTTGATTTAGTTTTGTTGCTTGCATGTTATCTAGCTGTAGTTATAAAGAGAGGGTTAAATAATTACATACTCGTTTATATATATATACATATATATATATTATTATTATTTTTTATTATTATTATTATTTAGAGGAGAACCTCTAGGCCGGGGAAGTTGGACGCGCCAGTTTTAAGTATTTTATTCATTCATACATTGACACATCACTCGCACTCATTCACTCGTTTCTTGGTCTTTCATTCCTACCCGCTCCATTCGCTCTCGCATCCCGCTCTCTTCCCGTGCCCACGACGTCGCTGTAAGGACGTGTCTAGTGTTCCGCCGCAAAAATACAGAACTCAAGTTACAAGCAAAAAGTGTTATCCGAGCTCGGTGAATTTGTGTAAAAAGTAACTAGTGGTGTGTTCAACGCTCCAGAAGTTGTGTTGTGTAAGGAGATTAAGGATTTGGCTGACATTGGACGGAGTGAATCATACAGTTGAGACAACCGGCATCCAGGTACCCAATTTCTCCTTAATTTCCCACCCAGAATGTATTGGTAATTTTTGTCAGTCGCCTAGTGACTTTATGATTTGACAACGGAAGAAGTTTCAACTGCCGCAATTTTTTTTTATATTCATTTTTTGATATGCAGATTGTCTCTGATAACATTTTCTGCTTCACCGGGTTTTTAAGAAGGCGAAGACCTTGGGGGGTTCTCAAGCCTGTAGGTCGAACGTTTCTAGGGGATTACTGGGCGACCGAGCATCTCCCCCGTGGGGAGTCTCTCGACCGCCTACGTTAGGCGGTCGAGGAGCTACCCTAGGGCGTCCGGTCGGAAGGGAGCGACATGCCCGAGGGTGCCTCTAAAGGCTCGGACCTCGGCTCGGGCAAATCGTGTCGTGGCGGAGGCGGGGAGAAGCGCCCCGGTACATGTCTGTCTGTACCGGGTATAGCGCGTCGTGTGTAGACCGGGTCTTCGCAGCCTTGTTCGGCGAGTGCGGTATATAACAAAAGTGTGTTTAGTGCCTGAGTGTGTAGTGTTCATCTGAGTATTACTCGAAGGGATCGGAGTGAGGCCGCGATTTTCAAAATTGGAACCACTATGGAACCCATCAAGTAAATACCTCAAGAACGTGCTTATACAAAAAAAACAATTCATTGTACAATTGGTCGCATTCTCCTTGCTAAGGTCTTGAAGGGTTAATTTTATTTTACTTATTTTTTTATTTATCCGACACCATTTTGATGTATCCAACACCTTTGGTTATAAAAAGTTTTTAATTTCTTTAGTATAGAGAGAAACGTTCTCATCACCAACGGTACCAAAGTGAATTATGTGTCTCCAAGCTAGGCGTTTTGAATGTTACCATTATCATAGCTGGGCATTAACTCGTTAATCGTTAATTAACGAAGTTAACATTTCCATTAACGGATTTACTTTTAAGTTAACTTTAAAAAATGTAAGCGGACTCGTTAACTTCCGTTAAATTATCCTAAGTCCGTTATTCGTTAACCCAGGACCTAATTTTTTTAAAAGACACCGCAGGCACAGTGCTGTTTCCGAAAAAGGCGTTCTGGCAAGTAACAATGACGATGACGAGGAAGATTTTTTTAATTATGTTACTCAATGTAAAGAAAAAACCTAAGAGCCACAAACCATTAAAGGCTAAAGCTCAATCACTCGTCAAAATGTGGCTAGACTCGGGGAACATATTTACAAATCTGTTTTTTTAAATATAATACTGCTATACCCTCGAGCGCTGCAGTTGAACGTCTTTTTCCCCCATATTTTAACACCTAAACGAGCCTCACTCTCAGACGAGAACTTCAACATACTAATGTTCATGAAGGGGAATATCGACTGTGCCAGATCGATTAAATTACACACTTTTATTTTTTATATATTTATACACTGTCTTTTTATGAACCTGTATTAACTTCCAGAACCCAAAACAACAGTTTTTGTTAACATATCACTAACGCAACGATATAAAAAATGCAATTTTTATCACGTGTTAACGGATTAACGATTAACGTTAACTTGCGTTAAATCTTCCTAAATATAACGTTTTAACGACTAACGAAGTTAATTTTTTTAGTAGCGGATTAACGATTAACGAAGTTAACTATTTGATTAACGGTGCCCAGCTATGACCATTATGTATCTCGTACACAAGTTTGGTTCCTAGCTTAGCTCTAAGCTTGGCACGTACCTATAGTGTGGCCTTATCAGTACACGTTACTACAACAAGCAGAGCTAAACGGACTTCGTGAAATAGAATATCAGCTGTACCTACCTACCTACACATATTCACAGGTCATTGAATTTCTGTTTTAGGATGAAGGGCGACCGCTTGTTTAGTAGAGCTTTATCAATCAATCTATTACTATATTAATTAATGGTATTTCCATAAATAGCTGGCATCTGATTCGGAGATTGATTGTTGCCACTATAGTATAGGTTTGGAATAGGGCCATTAGTGCCTCGTAATTTGTGGGACTTCAGTTCATTAATAATGAAATATTATGTTCTTTTATTATGTAAAAGTAAATTGATTTCTAGCCAAGAGAAGTAAGTAATATTTTTTGTGAAAAGGGTGACAAACGGGAAATCAGGAAAGCTAATCGCGAAAGTTAAGCTACTAAGTGCGCGGTCAGTATTCGGATGGGTCACCGAAAAATTTTCAACACGATTTTCCTTAGTTTTTCGGAAGGCACATACTGCACCGACCCCAAATAAATTGGGAGCAGGGTAGATGAAAGAAGACACATTTTTTTATCAATATCCCAACTGTTTATGATGTGAGCCAGTAATAGTTTCAACGAAAAGAGAAGCTTAATGCCATATTTCAAATCGTGGATTGCCCTTTGTAATGCAGAATGGTATATAGTTTTGTATTCTCATCGGATTTCAACGTCCTGTTAATGTGTTTGCCGAAAGCATAACGATGCTGTTATGCACAGAGCATAGCCAAATATTTGCAGGCGACCACCACTTGAACATTTTAATTAGAATTGTGTGATAAACAAAAATAGGTATTTGTTCAAAAGTTTAAGTGCTTTATCTATTTAAGGGCAGTTTTTCACCAAAACGGAAACTAGACGAGATGAGAGGAAGGAGCGGCTTAAAGGGAAGATCTTTTCCAGCAAAGCAAATCAGCTAATTATTCAGAGATTGAAAACGCAAAGTTTCTTGTTAAGAACATTTTATAACCAAGGTAAAAGTATTATCTAGCATTAATATTATTATTATTATTATTATATTTATTTTTACAAATGTTTATTTATTTAAAGAAACTCGTGGTCGCCCAGTGATCGAAATTTAACATCATTAATTTAAATTTTGAGTTTGAACATTAATTTGGTTCTAATGTTAATTTGCCTAATTTTTCAAACAAATTATATGAAATTTAAATAACGAAAACCAAAAAACGATTAAAGTAAAGAATAAATTTAATTTTTTTTAATGTTTTTATTGAAAAAAAAAACTATAGACAAATAATATTTATGTCAAACAACTTAGATTATGGTTAATTATCTAAAACAAACAATATTAATCTATTTCTTAGACAAAGAATCCAATCCTTTGTCTAAGATCTAATCTCAATTTTACCATAGCTTTCCTTCTGCATGTTTTTAATCGAAAAGTTTTCTGTACAACATTTTTGTATGAAATTAATATTTTACAGCGTAAATACTTACTATTAATAGGTACATAAATTAATTTTCAAATTAACGACGAATTTAAAATTAATAAAAAAAATAAAAGTCTGAATCAACCTTAAATTTAGCCTCCAAAACGTTTAATATCATTCTCAACAATTGTTGAAACTGAAATATCAATTATTACTTGTCCAAAGATTAAACTGTTTTTCATTGATTTCCTTTCCTCGTTTTTGTTTTTTCGCAAATCGCAAAACGTCGTTTTATGCACGTGCGGAATTGTTATTTCCATTCGTTCCTATTCGATATACTATGTACTTGCTATATCGCTATATACTCGCGGTTTCAGATTGGGTTAACAAATCGGGAGTCGTGAAGAAATAACATACTTTGCACACTTGTATCGAAATATTCTATTGTAAAGTCCGTTGCCTAATAATACCTCTGTTATTGTACCTAACTTGAACATGATAACAGAGAAAGAGGGACACTTTTAAATAGAATTAGGTTCAATGTTACCGTCTCCTTTGATTCGATACAAATTATGTTCAAAGACGCTCTCAAATAATCTAACGCACACTCCAATCGTCGTTATAAAATTTCGCATTTTTTCGCAAGCAACCTCTTTTTCAACTAATACGAATAAAGTTTTTAGAGGTCAAGGTGTGTATTTACCGGCATCCCCTCAGTTAGGATTTTTGCAAATACCCACAGGATAAAAGGATAAGGTTTCGTGGACCGAGTGGACAGCATTGGTTTAAAATAACAGAACAAAATAAGATGAGTACGTACATTACGTATAAGAAAAATAATGTAAGAGAAACAAAATGATTGTTAATTTATTCGCCGTCGTGATGGAATGTTTAGTAACGCTGCCTACACACCAAGCGGATTCGAATCCTGCTAGGGACAAAATGTTTCTCTGAACACGACCATTTGTTCACGCGTCACGTTTCTTTATAATAATATTTATTTATTTTTCTTTAAATGATTATTTAAATGACGATATCTAGTATCCATAATACGAGTTCGTAATTATAATTAACCCTAGAACAGTACCCTGGGGTACAATTAAAAAAAAATATTATAAAATTTGCGGTAACTTTTTTGTTTCACAACATTATTTTATTATTGTGTCAAAAAATCCTTTGTGAACGGATTTTTTTGCGCTACCGCGTATGTACGTACAAAGTGGATTGTTACGTCAAACCGTCCTTCGGGAGGGAGCCCTCTTATGGCCGGTTTCAATAACTTAACTACCTACACTTTGATTACTAGTCATAAGATTTTGACAGATATCCTATAAAAATATGACAAAATTCGACCGTTACTAAGGGAAACTATCTGGAGTTCTTTATTAATTGAAACCGGACATTAGTGGGCACTCGTGGCAAAATGCAAGTAAGGTGCTCCTTTGCCCATGCATGTAAGAATTTGAGGTATATTAGAGAAAAAACAGTCATCTGATTTTCCAGTCACTTCAGGATCAAAATCTGGAGGATGTTTAATTTTGTCCCCCGTGAAAAGACGCTTTTTGTTTCTCACTGTGAAACTGTATATTTTCCTATGTTTAGAGTCCCAAACAAAGATTTGCCAAAACAGTTGACAAGTCACTTTTATTGAGCCCTATAATACTATTATGTGAGATTGAAATAAGTGCCATAAGTCTATATAAGTTAATTATTATTAATATTTATAATTATGTGAAAAATGATTAATCTATTGGGGTCCCTACTCCAGTGCCCCTGGGTACCTACTTGTTAGGAACCAACCTCTTTTTAAAGTTTAAGTTTTGAATTTATGTCAATGCTTTAAGAAAAAGGTTTTTATACTACACCTGATCGGAACAGTACCTATTATTCCCTCAAATTGAAAAGAGAAAGTTGATCTTTTCTTCGACCTCAATATGCGGGAGGAAAACTTGTATGAAAATCCATTTCTAACGTGTTTAGCAGGAGGAAAAGTTGTATGAAAATCCATTTCTAACGCGACGTTCGCCGCCGTCAGCAGGGTGCGTGCGGTGCGCGGCAGCAGGCCGCCAGCTGCGACATAACTACAGGCCATTGGTTCGCCATTGGTTGGCCGAGGTTTCGCAGAACATCTGTGTTGCATAATCGTAATCTCTTCATGATTTTATTATAGGTACTACTTATTTCAATTTAACAAGTCTTTGAATGTTCCTCACAGGTGTAGTATAAAGCGCTATGTAACACTTGAGAGAAAGTTCGATTCCCAACTCGGGAGTATTGTGGCCCGAAGGCGCCCTTTTTGGTAATCTGTCACTTTCGTCCCACGGTGAACAATGTACTATTAAGTTGTCACTTCTGTAAAAAAGATTGTGGTAATGTAAGTAATGTGAGGAATAAAAAATATTAATTTTCAGAACATGCAAACGTGTTCTTTTTCCTTTCATTATCGTTACTTAAAGTCTATGATGGGTACGGTTCTAGGGTTAAATTGGGTTAAATAATTAGTGAGATCGTAGAAGTATATTATTATTATAGCATGCAAGACCTTGGATCGATGAAGGTCTATAGCGCTACAGTTCGACTTTTTATACCTTATAGATATAATAAGCTCTCGTCGTACATCACTCCATCATCATATCAGCCAAGAGATGCCCACTTTGGGCTAGATAAGCGGACATTACTGTTGAGCTCCGAGGGGCTCGAGCCTACCCCACGTTAGGGGCGATTAGGCCTTAGGCAACCACGCTGGCCAAGTGCGGGTTGGTCGACTTCACACACAACCTAAGAAGTTCTTCATAGGTGTATGCACGTTTCCTCACGATGTTTTCCTTCACCGTAAAAGCGTCGAATAAACGTACATGAAGTCAAAATTTGAAAACACATTGGTACGTGGCGGGGTTCGAATCGGTGCCTCCCAGGTGGGAGACAACCACAGAACACAGAAACCTCTTTCTGTGTTCTGTGGAGACAACGCCCTTACGCACTACCCCACCGACGCTTTTTAAGGCTTATAGTCGTTGAGTAGTAAATATGTACGTGAGAAAGTACATGTAATTAAATACACATATATGTGTAAATAGTATGTGCCGCATCGCATTGTCTCCGGTCTCCTGTCTCTTAACTTTGATAACAGCGCCAGTTACTAAAATAAGTACCTACCTATGTATTTTAATATTCTTGAGTCGACATATTTTTTTTCAAAAATATTGTTTGCTTATATTTAGAGTTTCTTGAGCTTCGGATCCAAAATCACCGTGTATAACACTCGTAGTCAAATTAAAATTTAATTTACTAATATAAATTGTATTATTATGAACGAGTATTTAATTACCGACAACGTGTAGTTAATTATTTTGATGGAACATCCAAGTTGTGTAACATAATCGGGTTAAGTTTTCCCGCGTATGTCTATTTCGTGTTTAATTAAGCGTTGTTTTAGTGAGCAACCTTGTATGATTAATGAATTAATAATAACAGTTTAATAAGATTACAGTAACTGTAACATTAAAATAAAGATAAGTAAAATGGGGCATCTTGTAACTAACTAGTGGCAGAAATCGTTTATAAGATATTTGTCAATACTCAATTATGAATCTCGGAACACAAATAACTCCATACCGAAATCACGCTACCACGAAAATAGTTTACACGAATAATGTTTATGTGACATGCAATAAAGAATTTTAATTAATACTAAATGTATTTATGTAAACACAATTACACATTTTATTTGTTATATTTTACTTTACAATTAGATTAAAGTACATTGCTGTTGTATAGTCCATGTAGTTGTCACCTATAATTAAGTTTGCATTTAGTAACCTGTGATATTCGATGTCTCTTTCAATAACTGTGTCAATGTAAACTTGTTGGTGATCTCAATAAATAAAAATAAAATAATATTATATGTGTCAACATTAACATTACTATGCTTTGCAGTGTATCTGGGCACCAATTGAATGGTGAACCCACAAATATATCAATTTTGTAAAAAATCAACGACAAATGTGTTTAAAATAACGTTTCATAAACCATTCATTTGTCACAATGAACAAATGAATGGTTTATGAAACGTTAGTTTGTTGGTGTTTCACTAATCTTTGTAGTATTAGTGTTTCACTAATATTACAAAGCACTACGGTAGGAGAGTTTTTTTTTCAAGTACACTACGATAGTAGTTTTTATGTGGTTAGCTCGTGAAAGCAATTTAACTCGAGCTCCATACAAGGGATGATCAATCGTGGTTGCAGGATGCGACGAACTACATATTTAGTTAGAATTACAAGGAAAATAATATGTCGCGGCATCGTTTTAGTTGCACAAAGCATTTTCAAAGTGACGCCATTGTTCTGATTGAGGGAGATTTTTTGAAACGGTCTCGCTTTAAAATACCTCTACCGAAAGCCTTGCTCCAGTTTTCATAAAAAATTCAGTCGACGTAAACGTCACAAAAACTCATCCTCGACTAAAACTGACAACTTTTTATTTAAGCTACAGTTTTGAAATTGACCGAGACGAAATTGTGATATTTGCGACTTATTTCGACAGATGCAGAAGTTGGTTTCATCAAGTAAGTTTTTCTTTTTTATAATTTAAGGGAAAGCTTTTGGCTTCGCTTCCCAGTAAGCGCGGGACTGCAAGTTATGAGTGAGAGTGGTCGGTGGGGTAGTGCGTAAGGGCGTTAACTCCCACCTGGGACGCACTGGTTAGAACCCCGCCACGTACCAATGAGTTTTCAAATTTTAAATTCATATGTACCTACGTTTAATCGACGCTTTTACGGCGAAGGAAAACATCGTTAGGAAACCTGCTCGCAGTTATAAAGAACTTCTTAGGTTGTGTGTGAAGTCGACCATCCCGCACTTGACCAGCGTGGTTTACTAAGGCCTAATCGCCCCTAATGTGGGGTAGACTCGAGCCCCTCGGTAGGGACATTATATGAGCTGTTGATGATGACAGTATGGAGGTTCATACAAAGAATACTAAAAGGCTCGAGTTGAGGCGATGCGATATGGAGTTGAAAAGTGTACTACGACCTTAATAGGACACAGCTTTGAGGCTGTTTAGTAGTTTAACCAGTACACTTACCTCTTCTATAGCATCTAATTGTACGTCCGCCAACCCTCCATTGGGAAGGTCTAGCGGCGTCTCCTTCGCGGCCGCCGCGGAGTGCCTCGCCGCCGCTGCGCCCGCGCCGCCCGCCGTCGGCCGCGTCGCCTCTAGCAGCACTTTGAGAGAAGCTATCGCATGGAGCTGCGTAGCTTTCTCATCCACTTTGCCTGTAACAGCCGCTGAGGTTAGCCAGTGTTGAATACCGAAAGGGACTTTGGACTGGCTGGTGAATTGTTACAGTTTATAATTTTGTATTGTCTTCGAAAATAAATGTTTTGTTTGACTGTACTTAATACTTTTAAATGGCTTAGGGAAATTTGTGTTTGATTAAGTTAGACTTAATCGAAGTAAGTTTTCAAATACTGCTGAAAGCATTTTCTAAATCAGTTCAGTAGTTCCTACAAACAAAGTTACAAAATTGACTACTTTATAATAATAATAGATTTAAGCGGCTAAATATTTGATTTAAATCGAAATACAATCCTCCATAAACATTACTGAATGTTTAAATTTCGAAAAGTTACATTGGTAGACGAATTATTTTGAATCGCAGATTTCAGCAACCTGATTAGGAAATGAACAAAAGCGATGACTGATATTATCAAACAATCACAATATTTGAAGGAACTATACAGTGATCTGTTAATAATACAAATTGTTAATATCGTTTTAGGTGTAGGTACATTGAGCATTAAACAATATCAACTATATTACATAAAGAAATTCATGGCAATTGTTATGCTGCTGTCATCACGACAAAAAACAATACATACATTTAATCACGCTGACAATTCAAAAATGGGTCGAGTAGAGCTTCAGGTAATATTCGGTTACACACAAAACCACATCTAGCAGTATGGGCCATACAGTACCCTCAAAATAGTGACAGGTTGACAGCCTGTCACCCAGTAACAATCGTTCAGTAAACAAACCAATTCAACGACCAGGACAGCTTCATCATTCAACTCAGCAGTCCGGGTTTTAAAAAACAATAGAATGATAAAAATTGTTATAGTACTACAATTACAATTCATTGGGGTTTCCTATTTTGTAACGGAATTAGTAATAACAATTTATTTTTAAATACAGAATGGAAACAAAGAAATCTTTGGAGGGAAATTACCTAAAGTTCTTATATTACGAAATTAGAAAAAACATTCATTATGGCATTTAGCTTCGGATGAATTGTTTTTTCCATTCTATATAAGTACCTATAGTTCTAATTAAAAATGCTATAAAAAGTTCTTAGATAAGGCTACACTGCAGCATTTAGTATTGAAGATATCTAAAATAAGTAGGTAATGAGTTCCTTACAAATAAACCGAAAAAATAACTGACTTTCTAAATCTGACTAAATAGGTTTATAAAATGCAACTTGGTCACAATGTACTTACTTAACTTATAAAGCTATAAATGTAATGTACATACAAGAACAATTACAAATATTAGACAAACGTTCAAAGAATACACAAAGGGATATAATTGAAAATTATCACAAGTTTTAACAGCTAAAACTACTTTTAAGCACTATGGAATAATTTTAGCGTTTTACAAACGCGCAAATAGTTTTAAAACAAGACAAAATACACTAAAAAATCGTCATAGAAAAATCTGGGTTCGATTCCCGCCTGGGGCAGTTCGATTTTTTTCAGTGTTTTTCTACTTTTAAGCACTTCTCTGACAATAGAGTTGTGAAGATAGGGAATGAACTGCCAGCAGAAATAATATCAAGAAAATTTAGATTGAACTAACACCTAAAAAACTAATAGGTTGAGGCGCGCCATCAGTTGTTACCAAGGAGCTTATATATTCTACCTATATCTTCGTGGTTGTTACAATGTAAAACATCTCTGAATATAAGTATCTTTAGTTATAGATAATTTAATTTTAAAATTCATGCGACTCTCTACCAGCTCCACCACGTCGTCGACTAGAGTTGTGCTTGCTTTACAATACGCAAGTACGGTCCAGCGTGGAGTATTGCTTGCAACTGTGGGATGGCTCTGCAAAGTACTTACTCGATGCTTTGGATAGGTTGCAGCATCGCGCCGGCTGCATCATCAGCGACGAAGAGGTGACTAAACATCTTGAGCCTCTCCAATTGCGTCGCATTGAGCGCATTCTATCGTCTCTGTGAGTCCTCTGAGGAGCTTTTTCCCTAATACCGCCATCTCCCTTCCTTTTAAGGACTACGCGTGCTGGTCTACGTTGTCTCCGACAGACGTGGCTACCATTCCAATGCGAACTAAGAAAAATGGCAACTCGTTTCTTAGTCGCACAATCAAGAAATAGAATTCACTGCCAGCACACGTGTTGCCCCCTTTCTACAATCCTGGGTCATTCAAAAGAGGCGCGAAGAAGCACCTTGCTAGTTGGCAAGGCGAGGGTAGCTAGCGCGGCGGTTTATCTCTTGCACTAGCTATCTTCGCATTTGGACTCTACTTCTGCTTACCATCAGGTGGAACAGAGTGTTTGACCATTTGCTTGACCTATTTATATAAAAAAACTAGCGTCAGTGTGTAAGCATTGATATACTTTGTGTATCAATATAAAAAAGTCGGTTGACCTGTGGGTTGACCTATGTATACGAAACTTACCTATTGACAGCAGCAAACGACGTGGAGTTTGCTGTAGAGAATCGCATGAATTTTAAAATGAGAATGTCATTTCTTGTTCCCACTACTGAAAGGACAGGTCACAATTTCTCATTTATTGATGGGCCTATGGGATATATCCTGGTAAGCTTATTAGTACCACAGTATACCAAGAACAGCAGGTTATCGGCGGGCTGTCGGCAAGTTATTAGCCTACTCTGCGTTGACGCTAAGGCTATCATGTGCCGGGCGGGAACGAGCGGCGAGCGAATGTGCAATGACATAAAAACGCGCGATCACACCGAGACGGCGAGACCACCTTATGCCCCCATATTTTTATGTCATGTGTGCGTCACAGTGCGTGCGTGCGTACACGGCGCCGAGTACGCACGCACACATTCTAATGGATAGCGGCCAGTTTGTATGAAGACGTATTACTGTTCTTGGTATTGTTAGTACGGACCTCCAATACCACCCTATATTGATTCACAAATCCACCAGACAAAATTAAACGTCTCAACAACGTATTAATTGAGCCAACAAAAAGATGCCCATTCAGCTGATTTTTCGGAGTGGATACCGCCTTTGTTCGGACTGCTTACAAAAGGGCTCGACTATTATGAAGTGGGGACTGACACGTGTAGCCACTCGATTGCCGATATCTTGAAGGCCACAAGACATGTATTTTAAGCTAAATGATGCACGACGGGCAGTGGATATTATCATGAAACTTTAGCAATGCGAATGGTTAATACTGCGTTAGAAAATTGATCGTGTTTTTTTGTTATTATTAATATTCCCTTATTTGTCGTGATGTGAAAAGATTGAATTTAAAAGTTTAGTAAAATGTAATCAGGTATCACCATCATAGTAGTGTAGCAGACAACGCGAACAAATACTTATGGACAGATTAAAATGCTAAAAAGTTCCTACACAACAAGTTTCTATTAATAAACTCTTTACTGCTCTTCACAGTTATCGCAAAAACCTATTTAGGCGCCAAGACCTCTCCAAAGTGGCGTAAATTTTCGTGAAAATCTTTATTCATACCGGTGCTCTTTTTATCTAAGTAGCAAAATAAAAGTTGCAAATTCCTAGTGGCGTGATTTATTGTGGAAATCCTTATTGATACGCGTTGACACCGTTGCTGTTTTTAAAAAGCTAAATAAAAGTTTCAAATTTTCAAGTCATTGTTGATAAAATTGTTCTTTTTACCCGACTACGGCGAAGCCAAAAGGAAGGGTAATGATTTTAGAAATCTATGTAGGTATGAAAGTTTGTATTTACGTATGTTCCACTGTAGCTCCTAAACTATTCATCTGATTTTGATGATTGAGGTGTCAATCAATTCGTTATTATGAATCGAGCAATATAGGCTACATTTAACCGAATTTAACGAGAGGAGTTTAAAAATTTACCTTGTAACAGATTTTAATTAAATTACTTTGAAGTTTGTACACAAAATCTTTGTTGCGGTTGCTAAAAAATGTGAAATAGCCGAGAAAATGGAACTACGACTATCATATCAAACTGATGTTTGATTGTCGATTTCCATTGAAATGAAGTGCCGTTTTATAATAATTCCGTAGTCGGTTTACAGTGTTTTATACTTTTTGGTTGTTCGGGAAGAATTTCTATAAGATTGTAGTAGGCCTCTTAAAATTGCTGGCATTTTTATTCTTTTCATTTTGTGTCGTAAAGGGAATAAAACAAACAGTTCTGTTGGATACGAACAACGAGGCCGTTTACGACTGCTGCCAGAGGACGATATGAATTGTATATTGTACGAGTGAATTTGTATGGATTTTAATGTTTAAAACATCAAAATAATCCGGCTCTTCTTTATTACATTTAAGTAAATACATTATTTTAGATGAGATTTGCGGCTTATTATTTATTTATTAATGTAGCATACAACACACACTGTTGGTAATTGGCTGGACATCAGACCGCTTTTGATAGTATTTTGTTTAACCCATTAACCGTTTTATTTGAAATCCTTTTATACCACGTCTTTGGAAATAATTCAAATTCATAATATGTTACTATCAAAGATATATTAATCTAAGGAGATCGGTCGAATCGCCGAGTTCATAGGAAGACCGAGTGTCGCAATCAGCGGCCGTACTACATAACATGTTCTAGTGGAGCATGCCGTAATATACACTATTCATTGCGCGCGTCTTAAGAGCGGGCATAAACCAAGAAAAATATCAGAATTCACCCGCGCGTTTCACCCTTCCCCTCTTGCACATCGCAGTTCGCAGCCGCAAGGTGGCACTCGCTTCATGATTTTTCTTTTTTGTGATCGCACATAGTATACGCGAAAAACTAGATAAAATTGGCTAAGCACGAGTCGGACTATCTATCCATTACCTATACTTTGACATGTGGATTTTTAATACTTTTCGCTGATGGTAAATAAATATAATAAATTCAGATTCGAAGCGTCGGTGGCGTAGTGCGTAAGAGCGTCGTCTCTCACCCGGGAGGCACTGGTTCGATCCCCGCCACGTACCAATGTGTTTTCAAATTTTGAATTCATATGTACGTTTAATCAACGCTTTTACGGTGAAGGAAAACATCGTGAGGAAACCTGCACACACCCATGAAGAAATTCTTAGGTTGTGTGTGAAGTCGACCAACCCGCACTTGGCCAGCGTGGTTGACTAAGGCCTAATCGCCCCTAATGTGGGGTAGGCTCGAGCCCCTCGGTGGGGACATTATATGAGCTGTTGATGATGAAATTCAAATTCAAATAATTTATTCATTGTGAGTGTTTACAAAGATATGAGGTAGGTACTTACAAGTAAAATATAGCTCAACACATGAACCCTGCAAGGTTATAACAAAGTATATAAATAAAGTTTTATTTACATCAATTATATTTTTTTTTTATAAAATCATGCTAATCGCTCAGAATAATTACCAGGTATGCACATTCTTCAAAAAAATAATTATTGGTAATTAAATCATTTATTCATAAAATATAATGTTACTTTCAGTTTTGATTATGTTAATGTCAATCTGATGTGGCATGCTCAAACCAAGTGGTATGCTATATCACATTCTTGTTATTTATGACAAGAGTTGACAAGATACCACTTTGGATTGTCCAAAGCTAAGACAATGTTCGTAAAATTGGCCATTATTCTTTATTACATTTTTCTGTGGATTTTTATCAAAATCAGTGTATTTTAACATATAAGATCTTTGGTTACATAAAAAAATATTTACATTTTATGACAGGTACATTTTTTTTGTATTATACATGCATGGAAATTTTGCAGTAAAGATCTGGTGGTCAAAGTAAAAAGTTCCTCATTCTGGGCTAAAATACAATATATTGTGGGCATAGTCGCTACACATTCACGAAGTCTCATCAATGATTCCATCATCAGCTCACCTGAAAAACCTAAAAGAATACAACTATCGGTGTTTAGGTACCTCTAATACTTAAATTACCACTAACCAACTCCTAATAGTTAAGGAGTTTTACCATACATCATCAGCTCATCAACACGAGATGACAACCAGACGCAAATACTAGAATAGCTTTATAAAAAATATGAATAACCCTCTCTTTCTGTTCTTTTCCGAGGGTTGCCCTCGATTTCTCTACCTTCTCACCATCAGATCCTGGCTTGGTGAGAACGGGACTACCTCAGGAGTATACATACACTATCGAATAAAAAAAGAAATTTGAGAAACGGTCCACAAATGGCAGAGATATCGGTGAACAGATATTTACCTTCCATCATCAGCTCATAAACATGAAATGATGACTACCCGGTGCAAATAATAGAATAGGTTTAGGAAAAATATGAAAAACGTTATATATGCGTATAAAATTTGAGGGTTGCCCTCGATTTCCCTGGCTTCCCATCATCAGATCCTGACTTGGTGACAATGGGACCTCAGGAGTATACACTATCGAATAAAAAAAGAATTTTGAAAATCGGTCCACAAATGACAGAGATATCGGTGTACGGGTCACCATCAAAAGTAGATGAACACTGTAGTACCTTGTCATAATAATATTTCATACATAATTGTAGCAACTATTACTGCACAAACGCTGGCGTTGCTAAGACATGGTACTAAAGTGATCATCTACTTCTGAAACTGACTGTACGTGTACATACATAAAAAAATACATACAGACGAATATCTCCTCCTTTTTGGTAGTTGGTTAAAAATACTTTACACACACCACACAATTGAAACTTTGCACCAATTCATGAGTAGTCAAAAGCATCTATTTTTTTGCGTTTACTGCTACCCGCGCCGACATTGTTACATTGTGCCGTGAGCTAAAACGTCAAATTGCGATATTTTTTGGTTAAACTACTTATATAATATAATAAAAGCAATGTACATACCTCGGATAATTATTCATGAGTTGAATTTTTAAATTTCTAAGCTCTTTCTTAGAGTGTTTTCGCATTTTATTTTTATTTCCCATATTTTTGTCGAAGTATTTTCTCGAGCCGGTGGCGGAACACAGAAACACAGCCCACTCGTCTCAACGGAGCAGTCAAGACTGATTGATGAAACAAAACATGCCCGTTACCACGGGTGAAGCGCGATAGACTGATGCGTTTTGCGCGGAATAAGAACGTAATAAGCGACAAATTGGTTTTATGAAAATAAGTCGTAAAGTATCCATTATTTTTTTAAATCCCTAGTAGGGCTGCTTTGTAATATAGTTTTATATTATGTATTAAAATATTGACGCAGTAATATGCATAGCATTGAAAATAAACTGATTTAAGCTGGAAATTAAAGGTAAGTTCGTGATATTTTTCCATGCTTAAAAATATTTCATTATATGTTTTTTCCCAGACTAAAATCTCTCAAATATAATGTTATATCCATTTTAAAAAAATGGGGTGGCTTGTGGCTTATTTTGGGGTGTAAAAATCAAATCAAAGATTGGTAATTTTGCTTTATACCCCCTCTTAAGGACTGCGATGCGATGAAAGTTAAGCACAGCCGCAAAGGAGATCGGTCAAATCGCTGAGTTACGTATTCACTTGACTTTATCGGAAGGCGAAGTGGCGGAAATGTATGCCCTGTGCACTTGTGCATAAACTTGTCGCAAGTTAAACGCCGGCTTGGCCTATCTCCTTGTAATAATTAAATCTGTGGTTACTATGTTAGTATCACATTTCTTTTTTTATCGCTATTGTTCATAACTGATTAACTCGCTAATACATTTGTTTCTCGATAAATACGTGTTTTCATCACAGCATCAAGCACATCCTCAACACGTACATTCAAATCCTTAGATTAAAGCAAATCGTATAAACGCATAGTGGCTTTAGAGAAAATGCATCCTTTTTAAAGTTACTGTTAATATTAGTAAATTCCCACTACCAAACTGTTCGATTTAATTTATCTTTCCTAACTTTGTCCTTTGTAAATAATTGACATTATTTTCCTTCTAGGCCTGCGTGCTTACTGCTACTTTCTTATGATGACTTAGCGCAAATTTTGTTCCGTTGCCCTCTTTACTCAAACCTAATATTGGCATATTTTTCACAGTTTATTTTGGCATTTTTAAAAGTATAACTTTATGGTGATATTTTGCGTAATATGAAAAAACTGATGGTCTACCTATATGAAATACTGTATCAAGAACAGTATCTGTACGATAGTACTTTTATGTAATGAATTTCAACGTTGAAAATTTATTGACCTGAGGTTTAACTGCATGCCAACTAACTACGCGTCTATAGAAAACAAGCTTCGATTATTACGACACCATGATTCTGGTTGTTTTTATATGATAACACAATTTAATAATAATAATTTACCTTCGACATTGCAGTAGGTACTTAATTACGATTAAATTTTTTACAGAAAGTAAGTTGTCGTTTGTTACCTTCTTTTTATTTAAAGCAAAATTTTCAAATTACTTAGCACAAAAAAATAACCTGAACCTACCAAATGATAAGCGATCTCCAATCGATTAGACGTACTAATATTTTATTCATCAATTTAAATTTAAGTCTATTTAATATTTAATTTATCAACAAACGGTTTTATTTGGTTGACAGTTCTCACACACTACACACTGCAATCCGCGCGCCGCGCCGTTACGCCGTCACAATCCGGGTCCAGATATGATCATTTGCCCGATCCGATCAGCGTATCCGTATCAACGTATCATGTATCAAGCCCCGTATCAAGTTGTGGATTTGCTCCGTATGACAACCGTATGAAACCGACATGACATGGGACGGGCCGTATCATAACGGCGTATCAAGATCGCGTATCATGATCGGGCAATTGATACATATGTGGACCCGGCTTTATACGATCCGCCTGCAACATAGATATAAGATATAAGCTGTCAGACAAAACCGCAGAATGCACAACCACTCAGCCACTCAGCCACCAAACTTTTCCCTAAAGCACATAACTACCTGACCGCAAAACTGGGTGGTAACTTGTTGAGGTCGTAAAAATAGGTCGTTCACAAACTTGTGTAGCGCAGTCGGGAGTTGATGAACACAAGTTGAGACATCGGACATGCAGTGGAATGCGATTATCAACTTCAGCGCGGTTAGTTCGGCCTACTTGCTGGAGGCGCGCTTTTAAATTAATTTCCAGCTCCAGCAGGAGTTATTGTGAGACTAGTTTAAAATAAGCTGGAGATATTGGAAGTGTTTTAATTAAACTATCTCGTGATAGGAGGGACAGTTGGTGGTAACTTTAAATCCGCATTGCCTTGATATAATGAGAATAGAATAGAATAGAATAGTAGATTATTAACCAAGGGGATAAAGCAGTGTCTTCTGTCGCGGGTGACGATTTAAGTTCACCCAAGACTAAGACAGCTTTATCACCGAGGAAAATACTCTACTTTTCGTACCATTTCCGAAAAAATTAACACAATAATAATATGAGATAAGCATTTATTAAAAATAATGATCAAAATAGACAAGAAGTACTGATTCTGAAATTGATAGGCCTTTCGCACTTCTCCACGTTGAAAATTCTTCATAAGTTTTTAAATATTTTCCTTGGATTTTGTTGGAAACAAATTATTTATAATTGCGGCAGCATTTGCATTAATGGAATCCGACAATTCACTGTCACTGTCGCTTTCATTTAACATCGTAACGTATTTTTAGAACATTAATAAAAACGTATTTATAAAAATAAATTAAAATAAACTTAACGCTAGAAAAATGCACTGAAAAAAATCGACTTGCCTCAGGCGGGACTCGAACCCGCACCTTCCACAATCCGGGTGGACGCGTTGACCAATTTCGCCACCGAGGCACTGCTTTTCGCTGTCGAAATTTGTCAGTGCTTGGTGCTTATGTTTTTATGGTAAACATCGTTTCATCAAATCTTTGAAATTTGCACTTCCAAGACCCGAACGAAATATTTTTGCAAATATTTGACGCCCAGCTAAGATGAAACTACCTTACATTATGGAATAATTTTATTTTTGCGTTTACAAACGCGTAAATATAATACTAGAAAAATGCAGTGAAAAACTTAACGTTTATGTATTTGAAGAAAACAAAAACGCGGCAAATTCCTAGACTAATATTTTTTTGTCGGAAAAGCAAAGGCATCAAGCTCATACGGCCTCGTCGGTTTTCGTAATTTTATTTAATAATCATAACTGCACAATAAATGCGTATTCCTTTTTCAAAAAGATGTATAATGCTTTATATACAAACTCAATGGTGTAAACACAGATGTAGTTCAGTATAAATTTCGGTAAGTATTCCAAATTTAAATCACATTCTCCCCCTAGAGGATGAATGAAATTCAGTACAATTTTCTTTCCCTGTTCTTAACAGATTAAAAATGGCTATTGTTATGTTCGCTTTTTGTGGGATAGAATGTCACTTTTTTGAGCAAATGGTACGAAAATAAACTGTCCATTATCGTCGTAATGCAATAGAAGAACATGTTTACATAAAATTGTACAATGGGCGGTCTTAACGCTAAGAGCAATCACTTCCAGGCAACCTTAGGATGGACAGGAACTAAAGATCATAACCGTGAGGGAACATGACGATGTAGCAATTTAGATATGTATTTTTTTATACTACGAGATGGCAAACAAGCTTGCAGCCCACCTGGTGTTAAGTGGTTACCGTCCCCTATAGACACTTGTAATATTAATGGTAAATCACTTGACACTGCAAGGGCGTTGCGTCCTGGAGACTAAGATGATATGCCTTCCATGCCCAGTAATTACACTGGCTACCTTTCCCTTCAATCCAAACACATCGAACTGCTTCACGGCAGAAATAAGAAAGGCGGTGGTACCTACCCAGACGACCCTATATAATATGGGTCTACCACCTTTTCTTTTGACGATGGGTAGTCCACTTACGGACCATACCGCAGACTGGCTAGGCGTACGGCGTGTGCGGGTCTCACTCCGCTAAAATCCACCGGTACCCTCCTAAGCCCTTGTGGGGGGCGTTTTGGGATCGGCGCACCAGTGTGTGCCATTACACCAAAACGATGGGTCTACCACCTAGTAAAATTACATATATACAATACTAGCTTATGCTCGCGACTTCGTCCCCGTGGGGTTAAAATTCGAAAAATCGTAACATACATCATTCTTACTTTTTAGCCGATAATCCATATGCCAATTTGTATGGAGTTTACTATAAAGTGACGGATTTCTATACAAACTATCATCCCCTATTTTACCCCCTAGGGGTTGAATCGAAAAATCCGTCCTTATCCCTTGCCTACGTCATAAAAGGAACCTCTGTGCAAAATTTCAGCTATCTAGGTCAAAGGGTATGGGCTGGGCGTTGATCAGTCAGACAGTGAGTCAGGACTTTTCTTTTTATATAATAGATTATACCATTATATACAATATATACACAAAAATAAACAATATACATATTATTACGAAGAATACATACTTACATAAAATGTACATATATACGTATACCAAAGATAATATAGTATAATATATAAATACTATATCTATATATATACACACACCGGCAAAATTAGGGGAACGTATAAAAGGTTGATTTTGTAATACATATATTTTTACTGTTTTTTGTTTTTTTAGACTCTACGATTTGTTATGCTAAAAAGATACTAAAATAAACATTAAAGTAGCTTAACAGACAATTGAGTAACAAAAAAACAATAAGAAATAAATTTATTACAAAAATCCATCTCTTATTATCTTCCCCTAATTTTGCCGATGTGTATATATATACACACATGAATACGATTATAATATAGGTACTTTCAAATTGAACATTAATAACTATAGTGACAGATCCATGCTTTCAAATTGGACAACTCGAGTATGTCCAATTTGAAAGTATCTGTATTATAATGTTATATATGTGTACATATTATTTACCTATCTAGTATTTATAAATTATACCTTTTTTTGCGTATATATTGTACTTTTATAAATGGCTACATCGTCAACTTCCCTCACAGATTTGATCTTTAATTCCTGTCCATCCTAAGGTTGCCTGGAAGAGACCTGTGCTCGTAACGATAAGGCCGCCTAAAATATATAATAATATTGTACAATTTTAATTGTATAATTTTAATATATCTATGGACATGTAATGATGTTTTGAAATCATTACGAAATTGTAAGCTGCGGAGTTTCTTTCGCCATTTCTTCTCCGTCTCAGCATACTAATAATTATTTAAGAAAAATAATTATTTCGTCGAAATGGTGGTAGGGCTTTTGACGATTTAAAAGTACTTAGCAAAGTCCATTTAAATAAAGAGCTTTTTCATTTCATTTCATTTCATTTCATTTCATTTCATTTCATTTCATTTCATTTCATAAGTAAACATGTTCTTGTGAATCAATAGTGTTACGAAACATGTTCTCTATTCTTCTAAGTATCACCAACAATCTCTCCAACAATTCAGTAACAAATTAAAAACTTTCCGGCTACTTTCCAGAGTACACTTAAACACTATGCTAAGTGTATGTATTAGATTATCTCGTCTACTATCTACAACCCTACTTACTTTACTGTAAATTCCTTAGCAACATTACATTGCTGTAGGCTCCACCGCAAAATTGCCTCTGGATTTATATTGGAATCCTCTCTTTATACCGCAGCCGTAATAGGAGATTATCACCGACAAAGAGATGCTTTGAGAGGCAGATTATTGGCCGAGAGCTTTGTGGTCCGATTAGCAACTTACACTATAAGAATTTGTATTCTAAACTTAGTTAATACGATCAGTCAGATTAGCTTACTTAAAGATGTGAAACACAATGATCTCAACCTTATTAGTAACGAAGGAATAATTCCAGGAAAAGTCACAGTTCCTTTTACCTTTCGATAATTTTTTCCCACCCTGTTACCAATTAATTTGGGTACATGGGTACATGGTAAATAGATCTCAGTCTTGAAACAGGTTAAAATAGTGTTCAATGTTTGTTGACAACATAACTGTAGTGGACTAGTGGATAATACGGCAATACTTTTCGTGCGACGTGGCCAAAGTATTCTCAAATTCAAGACTTTCTATGAAATTTCTTGTGTCAAGCGAATTTGACTCAAGCGAACTTCATATAGAACCTCTGAACAACTCTACAGTTGTTCAGATGACTATATGACCTACAGGGTTCCCCTTTGGTTGATTTGTCAACAGTTATTAAACAAATTTACAGATAACAAGCAACGAAATGCAAAGTTATCATTTCGCAAATCAACGTTCCATTTATTTATGTTTCACAAACTTTACATCTCATAAAGTAATTTCTTCATATATTGTCATTTTGCAAAGGAACATTAGTAAACTTTTCCTAACACAAATACGTTAAACGTCAAAGATCTATTGACCAATTTTTCTTTAATAATATGGTTACTTAGTCTAAAGACATTAGGCAATTTATGGCATGGCACCGTATCATTTCTTAGCTTTTCATACAAAAAACGTAAGAATTGACCATTTTTTCTTCATAATCTATGAATTAACAATATTTAATTTGAAAAATAGCAAATTGAAATTTTAGTAAACAAAACGTTTGTAAATGAAATTTAGTCAAACAAATTATTTGTAAAATAACATTTTTGGTAGAAAAAAATGCACTGAAAAAAAATCGACTTGCCTCAGGCGGGACTCGAACCCGCACCTTCCACAATCCGGGTGGAAAAAATAAAAAAAATAAAATTATTCCATAATGTAAGGTAGTTTCATCTTAGCTGGGCGTCAAATATTTGCAAAAATATTTCGTTCGGGTCTTGGAAGTGCAAATTTCAAAGATTTGATGAAACGATGTTTACCATAAAAACATAAGCACCAAGCACTGACAAATTTCGACAGCGAAAAGCAGTGCCTCGGTGGCGAAATTGGTCAACGCGTCCACCCGGATTGTGGAAGGTGCGGGTTCGAGTCCCGCCTGAGGCAAGTCGATTTTTTTCAGTGCATTTTTCTAGTATTGTATTTACGCGTTTGTAAACGCAAAAATAAAATTATTCCATAATGTAAGGTAGTTTCATCTTAGCTGGGCGTCAAATATTTGCAAAAATATTTCGTTCGGGTCTTGGAAGTGCAAATTTCAAAGATTTGTAGAAACGATGTTTACCATAAAAACATAAGCACCAAGCACTGACAAATTTCGACAGCGAAAAGCAGTGCCTCGGTGGCGAAATTGGTCAACGCGTCCACCCGGATTGTGGAAGGTGCGGGTTCGAGTCCCGCCTGAGGCAAGTCGATTTTTTTTCAGTGCATTTTTCTAGTATTGTATTTACGCGTTTGTAAACGCAAAAATAAAATTATTCCATAACATTTTTGGTTTTTGTAACTTGTTGATTTGAAAAATAGCAAATTGAAATTTCAGTAAACAAAAAGTTTGTAATTGAAATTTAGTCAAACAAATTATTTGTAAAATAACATTTTTAGTTTTTGTAACTTGTTGATTTGAAAAATAGCAAATTGAAATTTTAGTAAACAAAAAGTTTGTAATTGAAATTTAGTCAAACAAATTATTTGTAAAATAACATTTTTGGTTTTTGTAACTTGTTGATTTGAAAAATAGCAAATTGAAATTTTAGTAAACAAAAAGTTTGTAATTGAAATTTAGTCAAACAAATTATTTGTAAAATATTATTTTTGGTTTTTGTAACTTGTTGATTTGAAAAATAGCAAATTGAAATTTTAGTAAACAAAACGTTTCTAATTCAAATTTAGTCAAACAAATTATTTGTAAAATAACATTTTTGGTTTTTGTAACTTGTTGATTTGAAAAATAGCAAATTGAAATTTTAGTAAACAAAAAGTTTGTAATTGAAAGGAGATTGCCCAATTATGTATGGACTTTAGGCCTACATTAAAAATGCTTGTGCCTCAACGATTTCAGTTGTAGTTTGTAGAAAAAAAACCACTCTAACAATATCAACCATTATTTTTCACTTTGATACCCGGATATATTTGTTATTTTCAGTTTCATTCACAATAATATTGAGGTTATTTTTCTATGAATTGTAAGTTTTCTTGGGATATTTTCTTTAAAATGAAAAGAAATTAAGACTTAATTATATTATTATACCAATTTTATATATAATCACGCCAAAAGGGGTAAAGAAGAGCAGAGCGTTTATTTTATTTTTGACATTTTCTCAAGGTGTGTTTGGCGCGCTGTCATGGCGTCGGGAAGATTTTTGTTTCAATAATTTAAAATGGATCGTATAGATCCGGCCAGTCGATAAATCTAACCTAAACCTATGCAAATATTATGTGGACAATAAAAAAATATTAATGGGTGAAAAAAAAATCATTAGTCGCGCCCATTTAGTAGTTTTAGTCGGTCATTCTGGATTCTTTAGTTACTGGGTGGTTTATTATTTCCCATTTAAATTGCTTCGGAGTGGATTTTGTGCAGTGAATGTAATGTTGTTTATCAAAACATTTTATCATCAACTCGTATTGATGATAAGTTATTAACAATTATTGAATTAATGTTTTTGTGGATGTATGGGCTAGATCCCTTTACCTTCCCTTATTAGGGAGAATTTAAAAAACAACAATACAACAATTTCAAGTTCATGGTCGGGCAGAAGTCAAAGTTTAAAATGGAGAAGTCTCATTTAATGTATTTTCAATCACCGGGTGTACAAAGTGTTTTGTTATACATCATAATAATTGAAAATATACGTCATTATTTTTAGATAAAATTTCATTAAGGCACAAGCACAAATTAAAGTGGGCCTGGATTTGGGCTATCTCCTTTAGTCAAACAAATTATTTGTAAAATAACATTTTTGGTTTTTGTAACTTGTTGATTTGAAAAATAGCAAATTGAAATTTTAGTAAACAAAAAGTTTGTAATTGAAATTTAGGCAAACAAATTATTCGTAAAGTAACATTTTTGGTTTTTGTAACTTGTTGATATGTCAGTATGTCTTTTAAAAATTTAATTAACAATGCATTTTTGAAATGCCTGCTTATCATATGCATGTTTGCGTTTTGATGTCCTTGCTAAAGTATTAGTTTGCGTAATGAAACATTGACAAATGTTGCTTGCGAAATGGTAATTTGCTAATGAATTGTGTGCGAAACATTAAAGAACCGACCTACAGCCCTACCAGTTGCATTGTATAAGGCGATGGAGATAGCTAGTGGATAGAGTGATATGAATTCACAATCATCAATGTTGAGGGTACGATTGAAAAAAATAATAAGAAAGTTACTAATCATTGACCGACTATGCATAGAACTTGACATTCTGATAGGTCACGTACTGTATTTCATTTCGTTTAAGAACTCCGTTCACCCGACACGTGAAACCATTAGATCTAGTTATTCCTGCAACTGCAACTATCCATTAACGCAACTTGCACTAACGAGGTATAGAAAGGCCTTGAGATTTGCAGTGGGATTAATAAAGGCTGATGTGACTAACATTCAAGTTGAGATTGGACAAAGCAATAATTATAGCGGCTTCTAACGTACGTAAAGTATTGGCGTAATGATTCGTTTATTTAGCCATATTAAAAGATTATCCTGTACAATAAAGAATCTGCTTTAGTATCTTATTGGTCGGCTTCGCAGTGGATTAGCAACTGTACTCCAAGAATTCCAAGTTGAAATTTAGTTAACACGATATATTTCAGTTGTTTATGATCCTTGCACAATGTTGATCGGTCGTATTAGGTTGCAATAAAGATTATTTTTGCAGTACCTATTTTGCTTGACGTCGCTACTAACTTTTGAATAGCGTCTTCGTAAAGAGGTGTCTTATCCGATTACTAGTTCAGTACACATTAAGAAACTAATATTAACAAGCTTTAAGTTTGAAGATGTAGTTAGTTTTGATAGGAGTTTGAATTCTATTGAATTTCTCTAAGTACAGTTATGATGTATTAGTTTTACAAATATGCTTATAATATTTCTACTTTAACTTCTCAGTGTGTCCATTTCAGACTAAATATGAATAGACCAGCCGCAAATGGATTAACGTAAACATTTTTAATTATGTATAGAACTAATCTATTTTTACCATTAAGCGTTTAATCTCTAATCTTGGTTTTATAAACTACGATAATCATTACTACGATACGAGTATATACATACAATCCCAATATTTTTTCTTTCATTCGGAAGGTGCATTTAACTGGTGGCCCCGGTTCCTTTTGAAAGATACAATATACAACTGTAGTTGTAAAAAAAAAATCACGTATAAATTAATCAATTTTAATTCAAGTCATCAAGGTATCACTCAGTGACTAGGTAACTACTCTTTTTTCTATGTAAAACGAAAGAACATTACAATTTTAGACCTATTTATGTCACCGTAATTAGTCTCTCAAAGTAATACATCCCGTAAAGACAATTTTGAACATGAACACACAATTAGTTTATGAACACAGGTGCTGATGTGGTGTCAGGGCGTGCGCAAGCGTCGTTCCCGCCACGAGATTTAGTAACGGAAAGTACGTCATTATGGAAAATTTAGTACTTTATATTACTAATTCCCGAGACGGACAATTCATCTGTCTTCTTCTCTGACGCTTGATGCGGTGCAACTGACATGATGTTGGACAAACATTGCATTGAAGTACATTCGTTATTACCTTAACAAGTATTTTATGCTCAGCAACAAAAGGATACGGGCTTAACAACATTTAGTGCCTTTTCACCCGTGCCGGCAACCGTGTAGCCGGTGCCGGTAACCCAGCGTAAAATGTACCCAAATACAACCAGTACGTGTAAAAACTAATAAACATGGCTATACACATTGCCGCCGGTTACCCGGCAATGACTGCCCAGTTGCCGGCACGTGTTAAAAGGCACCTACAAATTCATGCATATTTTAGTCATTGCTTATGTTGTTAGCCATTCTTTGATTGTTAATAGTATCGAACTTTGATTTAGTAATGGCATCATTATAATTTATTTTAATTTAGTATTAATAAAAATTAATAAGCAGCTTTTTTGACCTATCTACGAATAAATTGTGAATAAATATCGAATCGTAAGAACTAGACAACATAAATGTAGAGTAAAGAATATTTTGTAATACACCAAATACAATATAGTGCCTAATACAGAAGTATTAAATTGAAAACTCAAGTCTATATTTGTAATAAGTAGTATTAAATGCATACTGCTAAAAAAATAGATACAAATTGAATTTTTTTAAGATAAATTACATAATTATGTGTTTTATAAAAGAGTAATATGTTTGATACGAAGATAAGAAGAGAATAGAATAAGTAAGTTTTAAACTGTTAAAGAAAGTGTGAATGTTATAAGTGTAAATACATCAACACAAAAAAGCTACACTCACCTTACAACATCGTATATTAAATGGTGATCGAAGCTGTTCGTCGGCGTGCTTGGCCAGTACACAGATTTGGCGTGAAACTTGGTCGATTTGTCGCCGTAGCAAACAGCTCAGTCAGCAGTTTGTCGACTTGGCAACGTAGGCGATCTGTTTCACCGTCATACGAGAGATTTCTTGGCAAAACTCAATATTTTATATGCATTTCAATATAAAAGTTTCATATGCAAAATTTGCTTAACGGGAATAGGAGGTTGTTTAAAATTTTTACTCCTGTAGATTAGTTTTTTTAAGTATTTAGGGAAATGCTGTATTATTTCAAGAAGAAAACATGTTATTCTTTCGCCGACCCAAATAAAATTGGGAGTAGGGCAGGCCAATTGCTGTATTATTTCGATATAAAACGTCAAAGTACTCGTAAATTCTACATTATGTTAAATAAATTAAACATTTCAACATTTTCTTTGAAGCCACATGTATTCATGTAGTAAATGGTGCAAAGTTAAATTCATATGATAGACACCGCGAAAGCGAGTAGAAACTTTATTTAATAAAATACTTTATCCCAAAAAATAAACATGGTATTTATGAATTGCTTTTAGAGGCAAGTTCAATTAGTAAAATCTTAAACTTATTTTGTTTCCTGTGTATTTTTATAACTGTTTTGATTATTATTTGATGTTAGGTGCTGTTGTATTTTAGTTATAATTCTTTTATTGAGGTTATAACTAACTTATGTTTAGCAAATTTTGGTACCAAATCAAATATCCCTCGTATGACAGCAACTCAGCATGACTTAGGCCTATGTGGGCAGTACGTTACGAAGCGATGCGTAATTAAAGCATTTGATAGCAAAGTCGTCAAAATATACGCTAAAATGCTTTTTATACTCGATTTTTACATATTTGGATGCTATAAATAGGTATGATTATTTAAAATACCAGAAATAACTCATTTAAGAACTTTTTTTTTTATTGCAATAATTTAAGATATTCGTTATCGTGTAAACAAAACATCTTAAAAAAGAATGCCTTTGATAGGTCGATGAATGATGATGTAAGAAATATCAATAGCATTTGATTAAAGTATAAATTAAGCTAAACATATTTACTATATCTTATAGAAATGCAAAAAAGCTTAATTTAAAAATATATGAAACGAACTGTAAGCGTAGACAAAAGAAGTATTCAAAAAAGGTAGCCGCAATTTATTTTTTCCTAATAGTAGTAAATCGAATCGCATCGTATCGCAGCCCGCAGACACAGAGTGTAGGTGTGAAGCGAAGCGCGGTGCGTACCTAACTCACCGTCGTGCATCGGATCGATGGTGTGTATCATGAGCTGCAGCAGACCGTGGCGGAACTTGGCGGCGGGCGGCGGGGCTTTGCTCGGGCCCGCGGTCGCTGTCGCTGTGTTTGTGCCCACTGAAGTCTCGCTCGACGTGGTCGCGTTGCCGTGCTGTGAAAATACACTTCATTGGATTTGGATTTACATTTCATAAAACTTCGAAATATTCCTAATAATACAAACAGCTTAACTGTTAAGTGACCATTCTAGATGGAGTTAACATAAAATGTTACTGTGCGAAAGAGATATGCATAAGTTACTATTCTTAAAACTTATTTTACACAGTGACATTTTTTATATTAGCTCCGTCTAGAATGGCCACATAACAGTGTCTTTGACTGTACGAGTAGTATCGAATTTCGAGCACCTGTAGTAAGATATAACACGATTATTTCATAGTGTCGTATGTCTGTAGGTCAGAGAGGTTTCCAGAGTTTCATGGGAAAGGTGATAAGGAAAGAAACCTTAGTATTGCAAACGTCTTTTATAGGCTCTGGTACCTTCTTATAATATGTCAAAGAAGTTCTTACCCTTCATTTCACCTGATGGTTAGTGATTCAGGTGAAAGGGCACTGAAATTGGATCTCTAAATAGTCATTTGAGCGAGTGCTTTTATAGTGCTTTCGAAGCTTATTAGTAAGGCATATTCTATGTTTTTAATATTATCAAGATTATGTAAATGAATGGAGGCTTGTTAAAGCTGTTACCTTGACAATGTTTTTTATCATATATGGTTGGCAAACAAGCTTACGACCCGCCTGCTCATATGTCAGTCACCGTAGCAAGTAGACAATTGTAATATTGATGTCATTCCCGCGCTAGCAATGCTAACCTCATCTCTTACACCACGTTGGAACTCTGACAATTTTAATCACCGACTGAAACACAACACTACAAAAATATAATGTTCTTGGACTATGATCTTTCGACGTTCCAAATTCCGACTGTGTTGTATCTGAAACGTATCAGTAATTTTATTTGCCTTCTAAAATAAATAATGTTTATCTTCGAAAATAAATTCTTTATTTATGAATTTGCGTTTAAATTGATTCTCCACTTACGAGTCTTAACGAGTATACAGTATCGAAGCTCTCAACATTTGGCGTTTTACCCAAACCTTGTTGATATTCTGAGCATTCGCACAGAACGTTACGCTAATACCTTTTTAATGCGAACAGCAGTGGAGCTATCTGACTGCCAATGCTCACGAACGCCACCATTTAGAAATATTCAAAACTACATGCAAAGTTTATAACAGTAAAAACTTTTTTTATATTACGAGAAGGCAAACAAGCTGGCGGCCCATCAGATGTTAAGTGGTTACCGCCACCCATAGACACTTGCAATATTAAGGGTAAACCACTTAACACTGCAAGTGCGTTGCCATCCTGAGTACTAAGATGTTATGGCTTCTATGCTCTATAATTACACTGCCTACCTTTCCCTTCAATTCGGAACACAGCGAACTGCTACACGGCAGAAATAAGAAAGGCGGTGGTACCTACTCAGACGACCCTACATATGGTTCTACCACCACGTAATATGCATACCTTGGCTATCATGGTAAAATTAGATATAATTTACTGTCGAAATATGGAGCAATTCAAATTTTATATTACAAAAAGTTATGGTACGTAAGTGGTAGCTTACCTTGCTATCGTATTTATAATGTTATTATTATTATTATTTATTAGGTAGTTAACATTTCATCAGCTTGACACCATCTGGTGACGGAAATTTTCTCGCAGTTCTCTCGTATTTTTCTTTCATATATTTCGTGAAATCAATCAGCGTACTAAATGTAACTCCTTATGATTTCGAAGCTATTATAGGTGATATGGTTATCACTTATTCGTATTCTGTTTACTTTTCAGTTATGTAGAGTTCGAAAGGTCAATTTGTTTATTTATATACTTTAAAAATTAGTTAGTGGTTTTGCAATTTGTTTGTGGTGATCGCTATCAAATTGTACTAAGCCTGAGCCTAAATTCTTGAAAGAAAAAACTTTATTTATTTATTTCATAAAGTTATAGATCTCATTACTAAGTAATCAACAGTTTTTATTTCACTTCGATACGATGCGTATTTAACTTATAATAGTATTAAAAGTAGTAAAGTTATAATACATTTAAGTTTATATAAAACTACATGTACTAAAACTATAACACCGCTTCTAGTCGCGAGCGCGAGGCTAATGGCAGTGTGACGTCAAAGAACTATACTTTATTATTATATTTATATTTGTATTCTGGTTTGATTTGATTTATTATATTTGCCACACGCGGCGACCCTGATCTTAAAAATATTTATTTATTTAAGATAATTTATAAAAAATATCCAACATTATTATGTTATTAAAATTGTCCGTTATGTATAACTTTCTCACAGTCCTTTTCTTAAGAGAGGACGATGACGTCAGGGCAGGCGCATGCAGCTTTGAAGGAAAAATTAGCGCCCCGACTCCGGAACTTTTTAAACACTTATTGTGTAGCCATTTGAAGTGCTACAAAAATAATTCAAATGTCTATATTTGGATTATAAAAAAAAAACACCATTCCTACCTGAGGTAACCAAAATTTCATTTTTTTTTCTTTTGTGTCCTTCATGCAAAGCAAAAAGGTTATCATATAACCTGATTAAAAAAAACATTCATAAATCTTTGAAGGAATACATTGCTTAATTCGTTGGTTTCTATACGGTTGAGGTAGGTGCTAAGGGTATACCAGCTAAATTCCTATATACTCGTACATTATTAAAAGATCACGGTTTGTTTAGAACTTCTGTAAGTTTAGACGAGGTAGGCACAGAGGATGGATAAGCCGCTCGAATTTTGAGCCCAACAGTCAAATAACACTACATTTTTGTAGTGTGGTGCTTCTGTTGGTGAGTAAGGTTCCAGAGCTCCCCGATGTAGGGGACTAGCGTTGACATCGTGCGAGTGTCACTTCACTGTTTTGAGCGTCTGCAGGTTACCGTGACTGCTTACCATAAGGCAGACCATATGCTTGTCTTCCAAACTGATAACATAAAAGTTCTGGTCTGGAACGCATATCTAAAGCGGCTCTCGCGGAATCGTACTAAATATGTCTAGGCCTCAGATCATATAAGTCAGTCTAGGCAGAGAGAGAAACCAGGGTGGTGAAGGCGTGCGTTGCTGCATTATAAAAGCGGGCCCTTATACCTAAATCTGGGTCACAAGTCCCAGGTACTGCTCCTGGCTCCTCTCTTTGCATCACGATGGATACGGCACCCACACGGTGAATACATCTAATGACCGTGTGTGTTTAGTCATCATAACAGTTTCTAGGATCGATCCACTGTGGGGTACAAGGCCTCTCCTTGTCATCGAAGGAGGTTTAGGCAGAATTTTACCTTTATCTTAGCATAATAATAATTATTTAAGTAAAATAACTATTTCGTCGGAATGGTTGTAGGGCTTTTGACGATTTAAAAGTACTTAATAAAGTCCATTTAAATAAAGAGCTTTTTCATTTCATTTCGCTTGCCCAATGAGGATTGGTGGACGGAGGATAAGGTGATCAACTATCGGTTACCCCCTATCCTCCAATGGGTGTCGTAGAAGGCGACTAATGGACCCTTTGCTGGTCCATTAGTCGCCTTCTACGACACCCATTGGAGGATAGGGGGTAATGCTATTCTATTCTGCCACATACTCTGTCACACGTGCCATGTGATGTCGGCATAGTAGGATAGCATCACCCCATATCCTCTAATGGGTGTCGTAGAATACGACTAATGGACGGAGTACAAGGTGATCAATACCCCTTTGCTGATCCGTTAGTCGCCTTCTACGACACCCAATGAAGGATATGGGGTGATGCTATTCTACTCAGATTGGTAGTTCCTACGCATAAACTCTTTGTTGTATACATGCGTATGCGCAAGGCGGATAGTATGTTATCGATACCAACCTTTTTTACAGTTTTATATCATATATTTTTTTCCGTATTTAAATTATTTGACATACTTAACTATTTATTGTAATTTTTCCTTTTGGCACTATTTTTGGAGTAATAGACGTAAATGTGTTTATAATCGTGCTTAGGACAGTTAATTAGCGCCTCAAAAGTCTACGCTTTATTTAGGAGACAGTTCTTTCGTAGGAGAACCATTCCACGACAACGATTGTGATTGAATACACACTTAACTCTCTCTCTCTGAAAAAGTACAGAACTGATTTTGATAAAACTTGCACAGTTCCCTAACTTGGACTATCCTCTTGTCTGTGCCAACGCCATAATCAGGTGTCTGTCAAAAAGTGCCTGTCTGTCAGACACCTGAATATGGAGTCTGTTTTCGAAAATTTTCGTTCAACTTTTAAACATCAATTTGGCCGGGTTATTATTAGTTTCTATCTCTCTCAAACTTTAATATTATTAAACTGGCACAACTTGAAAAATCGCCTGTATTAAAATGTTCGATTAGTCTTCCAAGTATTGAAGCAATAGCGAGGGCGAACTCGTTTCGAGGCACTTAGTTGCGGCTTGCCCTCATCCGGCACCGTTAATTAACCTGCCCGCTGTTTCTTTGAACTTTCTAGGTTAAATGTTGATGTAGAGATAATGAGCTACTTATAGCTATTATTACAGATGTTGGTAACTGAGAAGGTTTCAGTTGAACACCTAATTTAATTGTTATCTACTAAATGTCTCCTAGCTTCCTTTCGTGATCGTTACAAAGAACGCACGACCTCGGCGGCATCAACCTCTTCCTCGTCTTGATAAGTCGCTTTATCTGCCAAAAATATGTCTAACATGTGAAACCTATATTTATAACTTATCTTCCAGATAGATTTTGGTCACACAACTCATGGGACTTAATCAGCGAGCGGTGAAACAGTATCGTAGACCTTTAAAGATAAGTCGTTGATTATGTGATTTGTTTATAGTCTAAATTTTTGTAATTTGATTCTTTGAAATATTAAATTGTTGATTAAACGTTGTTGACATTTTCATTGTTGTTAGTTAGTATGGGATACCTCAGTCTATGGAGGAAAGTTCACAGTTTATGGTAGCCTATTCCGCCATTGTCTCTACTTTCTTTTAGATGAAAAAGTACCTCCACCTTCACACCACCACACAGCAAGACCTAATGACACCGTGAGCTCCGTTTGCGTGAAACGGAACACTCCAAATTAATAATTAAAGTGACGGTAGATTTAACTATTTCATAAAACATGACAACCTACATCTTTAGTCATCCCGTGAAGCTGAAAAGTGTTACGAAACGTTGGGCAATAATAACACCATGTATAATCTAATTACACGCGAGCTAAATCCGTTAAAGTTGTTTTATTTATAAATATAACGGTGTAGAGTAACCAAATACTGGAGGTCACAATCGAACCAGCCAAAATATTCAACGCGTCGAAGGAAGCTGTAAATACGCACTAGATAATACGACATAATCGTACATCTGACAATACTGCCGAGCGATAACAGAGAAATGGCATGAGAACAAAACCGATATCCAAAACCGACAGAAAACAAAAAGTCACTACCTAAGTCTCTGGTTGTCGCATCGTCCTGTAGGCGCGACATAGGGGACGAAGAGATTTTAACACCGTCATTCTTTCGCACTTTGCCCACCCTCTAGAATTTATCCCATAAAAATTGGACATTCGTTTTTGTTGCAGAACATCTGTTTTAAATGTCACCGTCCGAGTTCGCGTTCAACAAACTTATTTTCTATCCCTTTAACAAAGACCAAATACGCAGGAAATTCATTCATATTTAGATCTTGCAAGGACTATAACAATAAATATAATAAAATTGACATATTTCATTGTTCCCTTTCTTCTTTGAAAAAACTTGTAAAGAACTGACGAAATGATTGTTGAAGTGCCTATGTATTGATATAAATGTATATTTTTTAATTGTTATTATTAATTTATTTTGTATTTTTGTATTGACTACTTTTTTTTTAATTGACTACCTTTTTATTAATAATAATTAATTTTAATGTTTTCTGTAAGTATAGTAATTAAATCTTTTTTTTAAATTAATTCATTGAAATTTAAATTTAAATTAGTACCTAACTTTTATTATATAATATTTTGTTATTTTGACTCTAGTCTATATTAACATGTCTGTAATAATTTATTAGTGGAAACTTTATTGATAAATGTACTATTTTCTAATTTTTTTAATTGTAATTGTGTAAAATATTGTTTGTTTCCCAAATATAATAAATAAATAAACAAATAAATTCCGGCAGGAAGTGGATGGGGGGCTATTATCATTTCGATCAATAGAAACGTTGTATCGTTTGCCACTTGTCTACGCCCCCAGTTATTATCGCAATTGTTATAGTGTAACTGCTATTTAAAGCTTATGTCTGACTACTCAACTTAGATTAATAGTCGGCGAGTGCCGGACATTTGGCGTTCAGGCGCGTCATTTCACCGAATGGCCGGACGAATCGCGCTCGTTACTCGAAATCACCGCTCTAAGTGGGGGCGTTACTGTAGGTACGCTAAATCCACTGTTGTATTTACATCGCTGCTTAATATTTTTGTGTACAAATTAAGCTACAGGCGTCATTTACAGAGTTATACTTTTTTACAACTGAAAAGTTCTTAACTCGGTTGTGTCTTTGAAAGTCAAACTTAAACTTAGTAGTTACCAGGAAATTCAGTAATTTATATTAAAACCTAAAAAAAACATTTAGCTGACGCCACCGTATTTTTTCCCGAAAATATAGCTATTTCCCTATCCCGTTCGTCCCGTCTCTACATGTGAAACCATGATACAAATATGCAAATACCACAATTGCAATCGACAACACTGTTATCATCCCACTCTTGGGACCCACGCTAAGCAGTAGATAATAACTGCAAAGGCAAGTAGGTATGCGTAATTAAAAATGCAAGCTGTACCGGACTTTCAGAATAAAATTCTAGTAGCGTTGTACTTTAAGAAAATTTTGAGTACGCGAATCCTATATCCAGCAATGAGCGTCTCTTGGCTGAAATGACGATGAATTATGATTTTTACGGTCATATATTTTAAATCCTGCCTGGTTTATTATCCTTGTGTTTATAAAAGTATCTTGTAACAAAAGTTTAATGAAATAACTTAGAAAAGATAACGAGCTTTTCGATTTAAGAAGTTGTCAACATGTACATTAACGATTATTATAAAAATATTTTAACGGGTCTCAAATTTGAGATCATTTGAGAACTTATCCTAAAACTGCATTATCTTAGGACGCCACTTCTCTCTGTATGAGATTATCCACCCAGTGGCAATCTATAGCAGAAACTTACGTAAGAAAATTTCATTCAGATTTTACACAACATGAGCCCGGACGGACGGACAGGTGACAAAAAATCTCCATTGGAGTGTGTCTACGTGCGTTGGAGGACACGTTAATCTGGGTGAGTCTGTCTGCTGTCATAAAAAAAGGAGTTATGTCAGAGGTTTGAACGTTAAAATTTTTGCATACCAGTTTGCTTTTGCTTTGATTAATGCTTTCACGTTAAGGGAGTGAAACACTTGTTTATTAAGGTGTATTCAGCATGAATTATTTTTAAGCCGATGCACTACGTACTCAGCACAAGTTGCCGATCATCAATCACTATGTCATAGAGTCATCGCTCGTCCGCTGGCCTCGTTTCAAAATGGATGACTCTTGACTTTCAGCGTAACGGAAAATTTACTTTAACACCGGAAAATATGACCTTATTTAAGGTGATTTTACAATGAGAACTTTCCAGAACTTGTCCAGATTCCAGAATTATTATATCGGATGATAGTACATAAAATACAAGTAAGCTAAGCTCGGCTGAGTTACGTACTCGGCTACGAGTTGTGCTGCAACCCACAGTCTCGTTATGATGAGAACCTCGATGAGTTATCAACTCTTTGAGACTTACTACCAAACTCTATGCACTTGCAACCTTTGGGATAATTGCATCCAGAGGGTTCTTCAATTTAAATTAAACTGCGTGTGCAGTTTAATAACGCCTTAATCTTCTTTCTATAATCCTGGGTCATTCGAAAGAGGCGTTAAAAAGGGGAAATAATAATGAAATGAAATTGAAATGAAAAAGCTCTTCATTTAAATAGACTTTGCTCAGTACTTTTAAATCGTCAAAAGCCCTACCACTATTTAAAGCCCTACTACCAATAAACCGAGCAAATAAAATAATAATAATATATTTCAACTTTCACACCAATTATCTAGCCCAAAGTAAGTATCATTAAGAACTTGTGTTATGGATACTAGATAACGAACATTTATAATAAACATAGAATTTTAAATATTTTTATAATAAATAAACGAATATATAAACAACCATGACTCGGAAACAAACGAATATTTGTTCAAATATTTGTCGCTAAGGGAATTCGAACCCAGACCGCTTGTTCAAATATTTGTCGCTACGAAGATTCGAACCCAGACCGCTTGATGTGTAGGTAGCTATACCACCTTTACCACCACGACGGCGTCGTAAAAAAACGACTAAAAATACTAAATGGGCGACTAATGATTGGTTAGTCGCTCATTGTGGATTTTTTGTTGTGCTCATTGTGGAGTATTTGCATAGGTTTAGGTTAGTTTTATCTACTGACCAGTTCAATTCGATCCGTTAAAAAGCACCTTCCGTTAAAAAGCAATAGCATCATCCCATATCCTCCAATGGGTGTCGTAGAAGGCGACTAATGGATCAGCAAAGGGGTATTGATCACCTTATACTCCGTCCACCAATCCGTATGTGGCAAGCTTGGTGGATTACTGCATAAACCTCCTTCGATAACAAGGAGAGGCCTTATGTCCCAGCAGTGGGTCGACTTAAAAAGGCTGTTGCGATGAAAAAGCACCTTGAAGGTCGGCAAGGCGAATAGTGGTAGCTGTCTTTGCATTTGGAGTCCAGTTCCATCCATCAGGTGGAATAGAGTCATTCTACACCTTTTTATTAAAAAAAATGTAGAAAGTCCTGAGCACGAAGATAAAATATAAGCTTCTTGGTCCTGAGTTTAGCAGTAGGATGTATCCATCGTAGATTGAGAATAGAGTATAGATGAGCTACTTAAGAATAATAATTATAAGAGTGAGAAAGCTTATAATATATATCTGATAATAATATATACGGGAGAGCAGGAAAAACATTTTTTTTGACGTGACAACGTCTTATAATTCGATAGAGCCGGCTGCACGCACGAAAAAACATGAAGCATGCGGCGTTACCTCGCTCTGAGGCGTTCCATGTAAGGCTTGAAGTGCAAGCAAAAATCTATTAAACAAATGAAATTAAATTTTTCTTTTGAAAAGACGTTGTCACGTTCAACTATCGTCAGTAAACCGACTTTACAGACAACCAATTTTTGTCTCTGTTTGCGTATCGGATTTTTATGTTTGCCACCTTTGCCTTGGTGGCAGACAAGTGCGTGGTGCTTTGATATTTCTCATCATGTTATGTGATTTTATGTCAGTTTTAACAATCTAATCATTCTAAAACGCAGTATTTTGTGTGATTTCGTTTGTAGTAATGGTGAATTGTTGTATAATTGGCTGTAAAAGCCAATACTTAGTCTATTGTTGTAGCTAGAGGTATTGTTTGTAGATACATTGCTATCTCGCTTAGGTGTACGCTGATGACTTATCTATACTCTATTCTCAATCTACGGTATCCATATAGATATAGTCATAATAAATCCATGGATGTATCTATCTTGATAATGACGTTGACAGATATTGATTTGAACAGTTTTGGAAAGTGATTTATTACGTTTACCCAAAGAATAACTTACATTTCTTTTGCACAAATTGGTGCGAAAGTGCCGAAATATTTTTAAATAGCGCCGCATGTTAAAGCAATCATACGCGGGAGACCAATATATCACACGGATGGACGCAACTCTCAGAAAATAATTGCGCCATCCGATATCGTTTTTATTGCCTACCGAAATGGTGGGCTCATCGAGATATTAATTTTCCCTAATAAACGGGGTTGAATTTCGTTGGTAAATGTTTATTCGTACGATTTTTACGAGCCGAGCATGAGTTGGTGATTAAACGGCAAATAAAATACGGCTCTACTGGTTTTTCTGTCTCACTTTTAGTGGCTGTTTGTGTGAGAAAAACACCCTTCTAATGTTGGTCACAAGGTATGAAATACCATTCTAGAAAATTCTAGACGAAAAAACAAAGGATGAAAAGTATCCATACATCTGTTTTGACACTAGCACACGTCATGCAATGTCAGTCGTGTCTTTCCGACACCTTCTTTGTTCAGACTATGCATAAAAAATCGTGCAAAGCTTTATTTCTCTGCTTCAAAAAATTGTATTTTAATACTATTCCTAGACTTTATAAAGCGGCTAAAGAATTACGCAATCACTTAGAATGACTGTTTCTATATTCAACCACAATTAAAAAATAAAAGAGCCAACATTATTCCGTAATTCCATTTTCAAAAACAAATTTCTGCGTTAGAACTCCCACACGTTCTGCGTGAAAATCCCCAAATCGTTTTCACTTACCGGCCAAAGTAAAAAAAATGGACGTTTGTAAAATAAATAAAGCAGGAACGAAATCACAGTGCCTGTGCAAATACGAGGGTCCTTATTAAAATTTCACGCAACATAACACTGGTAGTACAAACAAGTTTGTATCATGAAATCGCACAGCGTGTGTTGGGCCTTATATAATATGGATGCACGTGACTCGGATTCCTTCGATTTTGGAAAATGTTTTTTTTTAATAATTGATACAGGTGCATCGTGTTAAAAGCTGTTTTAAGCTAGAACATAGGTATTTACTGGTAAAACATATTTAAGGGGTAATATTGATCATCTTATACTCCGTCTACCAATCCGGATTGAGCAAGCGTGGTGGGCTACTGAGTAAACCTCCTTCGATGACAAGGACAGACCTTGTGTCCCAGCAGTGGGTCGAATTATAAAGGCTGTTATGATGATATTTACTGCCGCCTTGGCTATTCGCGTATAATAAGACACCGAAACAGCTTAACGAATAGCTGCAGATAAAAAGTTCGCCATAAAAATATATAGTCTATACCAATATTAATTATTATATTTAATTGCTTAATATACCTAAAAGAGCTGCCCGTGGCAATTCATACAAACCGTTTAGCATTCCTTTTGTACAAATAAACTACAGACGCAATAGTTTACTCATTAGAGCCCTGTATGACTGTTAACAAATCCGCATCAGATTTGTAGACATTTTTCACGATAGTGTCAATACTGAAAAAAGGTTACTATTTGCGCTGATTGAAGACCAAGACTGCACCTAGCGCTTTTGGATTTTAAATTAAGAATCTTAGATCATACACCTGTAATCTAAGTTAAGAATCAATGTTGATATCTATATGTGGTAGCTTATCAATAGTTTTAAGTAAGAATGATTTCATACAATTTGAGTGTTTATAAGCTGTTAGCTATCCTCAAAATAAAAAACATATTACAAAGAGGAAAAATTTGTATGTTTGTAATGAATAGGCTCAAAAACTACCAGACCAATGTTAAAAATTCTTTCACCATTAGAATGCTACTTTTTGATTGTATAACATAGTCTATATTTTATTGCAAAAAATATACTCGGACAAAGTCGCGGGCGGAGCGCTGGTCATCTCTCACTTTAAACCTATTAATTATATTATATGATTTTATTATCTTTTTTATATCAGTTGGTTGACAGAGAAGCTTGCCTGTAAGCAGTCACCTAGCCTTTAGACGCCTGCAACAGGGACGCGACCATAGATTTATCATTACTGACGTTTATAGATTGGCAATGAATCGACTAGGGTGAGACCAAAAAATACACCGATGTGTGCGTAACGCGCATGTGTGCATGAAAAATAGTGCTGCAGTCTGACAGTTGCTGTCTTTTCTACGTGACTGACAGGCCTCCTTAGGGAGTTTCTCCCGAGTTCCTGTTGTAAAAACACGTGTTGAGAGACTCCATTTTTAACCTCAATCAACCGTAATTTTTTTTATTACTTTAGTTACATTTCCACTTGACAAGTAAGGACTTACGCTTGCATTGCTTATTTACTCAATTATTTATGGTGTAGGTACATTATTTTATAGGTATCTACCTACCTATCTAATTTTAGTTTTGGGACGCTTTGACTGAATCGAACATTGTCATATTACCAAATAGTAAGGTAAAAAAATACATTCATGAAATAAATTATTATTATTATTATTCCAGCTTCATCCCAGTAACAAACAATGAGTATATCAAGAAACATGAGAACCAACCTGAAATTGGCAAAGCTCTTCTACAAATACTCTGACGATACCAAAGAGCCAGCAATAGAACATGCGTACGTTTAATGCGATGCGACGCCATTAATTAAGAATAGAATAGAAAACAGGCCTCCTTAGGCCTCTTGCGTGTACGTCAAATCTCATCTATCTCGCTCTAATATACGCGTTAGTATGCTCTTTCTCTTTTACATTGCCAATCTATAGTTTCCTATATCTATGGACGTGACACTCTATCTGTTTTTTCTGTTTGTTTGTTGTATTGTCTCAATAAATGTTTCTTTTTTTCTTAAAATAATGCTGACACATTAATATTAATCCCCAAACTGTACCTGTTGTAGACGTCTGGTAGGCGGCCGGTCTAAAAACTTTCGACTAAATCTTTTTTACTGGTTGAGGGTTCGTCTAGCTTCGACCATGAGTCTTATCATAACTCACTATTAGGTGGGATGCAGGCCAAAAAATTAGTAGGGAGCAAGAAAATAATATGTAGATCTTTTTTTTGAATTTTTCCCTCTTTGTTCTTAATTTTACATAAATAGTAAAAAAAAGAGTTGAGCAAGTAAAAAAGAGTTGAGTAAGTTTTTTTGTTCTTTTTGCTATTTCTTTCCATACAAAGGTTGCCTGGAAGAAATCGCTTTTTAGTGATGAGGCAGCCCATTGTACAATTTATTTTTAGAACTATGTCTGTATTATTTACTTTAATTTTGGTGTACAATAAAGCTTATTCATTCATTCAAGTAAACGGAATAATTTTTGTATAAGCTCAATTAGCGTGGTCAGTGACTGTCAAAAATATAATTGCGTACTTGGAGTTTCTCTCGAGTTCTTGTTGTAAAAACACGTGTTGAGAGACTCCATTTGTAACCTCAATCTACATAAGTACATTTTACTTGACATTGGCGAAATGCGTTATACATCGCGAACACCATTTATTTAAAGAAGACGAAGAATTGCTTACTTATTTATAGGAACTAGTTCAAAAATGTCCGTGTCTGGGCCGGACGGCGACGGAGCTTCATAGCCCAACCGTCCGCCCGATAAGATCCGGCCGCATCCTGAGCACGGCCCTGTAATGTGTGTATAGACCATTATAGTCGCCCACACTTCCTAAATATAACATCGGTACTTTAAAATCAATCAACTGTATGCCAGAATCTTTAAATGTCTACACTTGAGTACTCGCGGTCCCAAGAGGATATACAACATGTAATTTAAATAACCAACATCCTGAATACAGGTGGGTTGAGATCGGCGTCTGTAGTGATTAAAAAAAACGATTTATAAAAAAAAAACTAAAAGTAACCAGAAAATATTGTAATATGTTCTAGCTATTTTTTAGGGTTCCGTACCTCAAAAGGAAAAAACGGAACCCTTATAGGATCACTTTGTTGTCCGTCTGTCTGTCTGTCTGTCTGTCAAGACCCTTTATCTCAAGAACGCGTGGACGTATCAAGCTGAAATTCACATGAAATACTCAGGTCTATTGGCCCTTTAAGCTGTGAAAATATCAAACTTCTAAGCTAAGCCAATCAAAAGATATAGCCGATTATGTCGATATTTTCAACAAATTTCCGACACTCGCAAAGGAATCAAAACCTACAGGATACTTCCCGTTAACTCAGAATCTTGAAATTTGGCATGAAGCATTGTCATATAATGCAAATATAGGAAAAATTGCGAAAATTACATTTTTTTAGTTATATAATATAATAAAAATATTTTAATAAAATGAAACTTACTACCTTATTTCTCACGAACGAATAAAGGTATCAAATTGAAATTTATACCAAATACCTAGGTCTATTGTCCCTTTAAGCAGTGAAAAATTCAAACTTCTAAGTTAACGCGATCAAAAGATACAGCAGTTTATACCGAGGAACCCTCGGTGTGCGAGTCCGATTCGCACTTGGCCGGTTTCTTTTTTAAATCAACTCAGAAGCCGATCCCCACCCACCTGTATTCAGGATGTTGGTTATTTAAATTACATGTTGTATAACAAAAATAATATAAAGTTTAGATGCTATTAACAAAAATAAAGAGGATACAATTATTGAATCTCTTCATAAAAGTAGGTCACTGCTTAAATTCCATTCATAAAATTAAACTGATTCATCTATTGTTCAGCTTTCTCATGCTCAAAGCCGAGGACATAAAATTCATCGTAGACTTTTAAGAGTCCATTTGTTGCGCCTGTCTTTTGTTTTTTAGCGACAGAAACAAATTGTGTTTTACATTATTTCCTTTAGTGACAATTTAGCTTGATTCTCTTTGGACTAATAGCGGTGTGTCTCATTTATGTTGTTCAATATTTTTACTCAGATTTATAACAGTTTTGAAGACAAGTTTAAATAAAAGCTATGTTTTTCTGATTTGTGCTGTGTCGGTAACAAAAATATGCGCAGTGCCTAATAACTAAATTTAATATTATTAAAATTAATTCTTGTTAAAATTGCAATGCAGCATCAAACTAAATTACTGTTAAGTAAAATATGCTTTTATACACCGTCTTCCTGAGGATTTGAAAATATTTCATTACCTCTTATGTTTTGTTATTTATTTTTGGATTTCATACAAACTATATAGATTTTCGATTATAAATTAACTTATGTGTCTTTACCAAAGCTAATCTTACGAATCTTGATGAATGTTTGACATTGAACATGACATTAATATTTTAAGAACTTCAGTAAAAAACACAAAAATACATACAAATCAAGTTTGATTGATTTGATTGCATTCAACGGCAACATAGCACCGATAAAGACACTTATATTTAATTTTATTCATTAAATTGAATAAAATTTAAGTTAATACATACCCCCAGAAACTCTGTATATATTATTAAAAAATAATCTTCAAAACCTCAAAATTAAAAAAATGCTAGTTGAACCAAGTTTTACGTTTTAGAATTTTGCAAAGGTAACATAAAAGTAGACTTAATTTATAGTATTTTTTTTTATAAAAATTATGTTATTTTTTATAAAATAGTACAAAAGTAGGTAAAACTTGATGCAACCGGTCGTAAGTATTATCTTTAGTTGAGTTTAAATGCATTTTTTTTTTTAAAAATATCATTAAGTAAACGCTTCTTTCATATCATTTTGTACAGTTGGGTTCTTCTAAAGCTTCAGCATCTCTTCAAGTTTTTTTTGAGGTGAGCGTATTCATTAGCTCATAATAACCTAAAAATAATACCGTCGACGCTTAATATATAAAGACGATAGCAATAATTTACACTAAAAATATTGCCTGCAAATAACGTAACATTAACATCTATATTAATATTTTAATTAAAAACTAATTACCAACCAGTCAGCTCACCCGCGTTAGAGGATTCTACTGGAAAAACTAACTTTAATAGTTCTCACTAAAGATTCAAATTGGCTTGTCATTCCAGGGCCGCATGGCTCATATATTTTTCCCAATTTAAAATTAATCATCAAAATTGTTAATAAAGACCAAAATCATGTTTCACAATTGGAGTAAAATGACAATGTATTGCAATTTTTAATTATGTATAAAGGAATATCATTTTAACTCACAAGTTCGACCCTGGAATTACTGTTATAGAATTATCTCTATTGATAAATATAACTGACTAGTTCATGCTCTAAGGGCAACCACACACCTAGAATACAATCATAATGTCACATGTTTTTACGCTAGTATAATTACAAGGTATGCTAAAGGATATGGTTCTAAGGTTTCATGTCTAGGTTAAATACTTCTACATACAACAAAGAGGATGACTTATAAAGATTAGGAATTTCCAAAACGCTCATCTGCAATCTAATACATGGTTTATTTAGTCATTTGTAAAACGTGATTCTTCATGACAACTCTGTGTAAAATTAACGATTATCTAAAGCGTCACAGGCCACGCGCGCTCTCGTCGCTCTCTCGGTTCCATTTTGATAGATATACCCTAAACGAATCTCTTTAACTACTTTTGCTATTGTTGGCGAACTAAAATACTCTTAGCAAAACTTATCTTTGTACTTTAGAATAAACATCCTTTACATGAAATAAAGTTTCAGTTGTGACATTTAAATACAGAGATAATATTATAAGTAGCAAAATAAATTACTTTGTGTTTTTTAAAGAAAAAGAGCAATGACTCAATGTTTATGTTTAATCGCAAAATAATGTCTCTATCAGTATTAGTAGTACCTTTTAGACAGTTACCGACCGATTACGAGTAGATATTTTAAATTATTACGATAATGGTACATAAAGCGCGCGGTTGATTTATGCAGAAAACGCATTGCGATTGATGCCCACTATTTTAATACATATACAACAAAAACCGTTGATTGTTTTTTACATTTGACGCAGCGGCAATCGTCTGCTAAAACGTATGGAAAAAATAAATCTCGCTTGCTGCACGAGTCTCCTGCAGCGTAAGAAGCAAATTGCAACCCGGGGAGGTCCTACCAACAGCTGCTGCCGCCCAGGAAGGCATCAACTGAGTGATGATGTTTATACTACCGGGGCGGGTCTCTATTAATAGATAAAACAATGTTTGCGTACCTTGAATGACAAAAATTCCGCTAAAATATCGCCTCTAGTCCTCATGTCTCTATACACGAATTGAACTTTTTTTTTATAGATGATTTACTTTAATCAGCAAATTAAAACTTTACCAATACCTACAGAATTGTCTAAATTATATCTCACAATAGGTGATACTGATCCCTGACAAACAATAAGTAGAGGAACAGCTAAATAATTATCTACATACCTCCATTACACAATTGCTGACTAATAGCGTTCCAGATGCAATTAGACGGGCAGCTAATTAGACTAACTAATCTAAGTCTAGGTATGGTTGCTAATAATGTGGTGACAGTGATTAATTCCAAAGTATCTATTCAGTAGAATGTTTCCTATTAAAATTGTGAGCCGAAGAAGATGAATAGAATATTTCGCGAAGCTGTACCTTAAAAAATACGATTTTATTTTTCCTTCTCAGTGAAGGGAAGTGCTTTTTGTCGATATAGCCAAATGTCTGTTATATCTCTTGTTTATTGGTCTGAAGAAGTTTGTAATAAAATATGGGTTTAATTTAAAGCATCTAGGGAGTGCTCGCCGAAAAATGTATGGCCACTGATTTCATGATGGCCACTGAAGAGGCGGTGAAATGAAATTTAAAAAAATATGTTATTAACGCCTTATAGTCGTAGCACACAGCTTGGAACGGAATGACCCAAACCTAAGGCGCGGGTAAACAATAGGGACCAGTGGAAATAACAATTCCGCGAGTGTATCAAACGACGTTTTTTAATACATTTACTAAAAAAATAAAACAACGAAAGGAAATCAATGAAAAACAGTTTAAGCCTTGGACAAGTACTATAATCTTTGAACAAGTAACTAGAGGTTAAATTAAAAATAATTTTAATTGCGTTATTTATTTATTTAGATAAAGTTTATTTCTAACAATATCTTCTTAAAATTAAATTTTGGCTTCAAATAATATTTTAACAATAGTTTTTCACAACTTTTATTCATGTTTGACATTTCTGTTCAATAGATACTACTGTTTTACCGACAATTACTTGCATGAATAAAATGCATAGGTACTATTATAAATAAAACAACTTTTATGGATTTAACTCGCGTGTAATTAGATTTTACATGATGTTATTATTGCCTGACGTTTCGTAACACTTTTCAGCGTTCGTGGTCACGGGATGACTAAAGATGTAGGTTGTCAAATTTTATGAAATAGTTAAATCTACCGTCACTTTAATTATTAATTTGGAGTGTTCCGTTTCACGCAAACGGAGCTCACGGTGTCATTAGGTCTTGCTGTGTGGTGGTTTGCCTGAGTTTTAATAATTTTAATTACTGGATCCCAAGCAGGTGGTACGGCCCAACCATCCTCTCTATTGAAATTTGGGTGTTTCTTTATTTCAATAGCCTCGCGCAACATCCTTGGGATGTATCGACGTTCCTTGGCGAGAATGTGTGGTTTATCGAACCTTATATAATGGTTGGGCCCTTCTTGCGTATGTTCACACACTGCAGACTTCGTTTCGCGCCTATATTTTATGTCAGCTATATGCTCCTTCACCCGGGTGCCTATGCTTCTCTTTGTTTGACCTATATACGAGAGCCCGCAGTCGCAGTCTAACTTGTATATACCTGCATCTTGAAAGGGTATATTACACTTGACTTTACTTGGTCGTAGAAATTGGTTAATCTTCTTTAGCGGCTTAAAGTAAGTCTTAATCGAAGCTCGCTTCAAGATGTTCCCAATCTTGTCCGTGACTCCTTTCATGTATGGTAAGACTGCAGGTTGACGCTCAACTGTGGCTGCTTTTACTCGGCGTGGGTGACGTAGCCTTGGTACTTGCAGTTTATTAGCTTGCAGTACATGCTTAACATGAGTAAATGTTAAGTTAAGTTAAGTTAAATCCATAAAAGTTGTTTTATTTATAATGTGTAGTGCTCGCGCAAATCTAAGAGAACATTATGCATAGGTACTGTTTTCCGACAGTGTTTTACCGCTTAAAATAGCTAATATAAAGAAAGATATTTTCCTTACATATTAATAAAATATTTTTATGGTATTTACGCTGTAAAATAGTCGTCAACGACACGAATTCATCACTCCACGATGTGTAAATGGACGAAAGTCGTATAATAAAAATATATCAGAGGAAGTTTGAAAATAGTTGTAGTGACAAAGAAACTAAAAGGGAATCGTTTAGGTTGGTATGAAATGTCATAAGAGAGAATGAGACATGTATAATACGGATTGTGTGAGAAATGATATAAAATAAAAATGAGTAGATTATGAAATGACATCTGATAAAAATGATGGTAGGATAAAAAAACACAATTTAAAACAAGAAGAAGACAATGCAAACCCGAAATACATTGGGAGCAAAGTAGGAGATAGAGAATGTTGTACAAAACTCGTCAAACTGCTTAAATTTGCGAAAGAATGCTTGAAACTGATAGTATTGAACTGTTACTAAAGTTCTGGCGTCCAAGCGATAAATGCAGTAAGGAACTTTTTTTCGTGAAATGAGTTAGTCATAACTGTTAGTCAGTTAGTTTCTTGTTAATAGAGTTTTCAAAACTAAAGTTGCGCTAACTGCTATCAACTCAGATATAGGAAGCGGTCACCGGGCTATGTATTTAAGCAGGAAATCCGCAGAGACCAAAGTTGGTCATATTGTCTGCAAACATGAGATAAAACAGTTGCATCGCAAAACCCATTTCTATTGCAAGTGCATAAGGTCGGTGGAAAGTTGCAATTGTTACGTTGGCGGTGCTATCGAGTGTCCTCGAACTAATGTCAGTTTGGGTCGAGTTTAAAAGGTACTTTGGTTTAATTACCAGTGTTAAAGGATATTTTATTAGGAACAGTAATTTTGTAATAGAATTACGACTAGGATTGCATCTATTAATTTATAAATTCTTCCAACTAATATTATAAATTTGAAACAGCTCAACGGATTTGGATGACATTTACACAGGCAGATCTTTTTATCGCCGGTAATATGCGTACCTTTATTATAAAAGACATCCACGCGTGCGAAGCCGCAAAAGGCAAAGCGCTAAACTATGACTTGAAATATGAAACCCGCAGAGCAACCTTCGACGTTTTGAACGTAGCGTTTTGCATATAGGCAATACGGTTCCGAGCTGATAAGTGTGATATGACCTTAAGACTACCCTTCTTATCACGTGGGTGTCGTGAAAGCTGATTGAGGGACATTCTGAACTATGCAGACCATCGCACGAAAGGGACACTCGCGAGGTGAAGAGTAAACCACATAATATGACAGCTTACTCAAGGAATTGGTGACAGACATGCGGCGCCATAAAACTATACCAAAGCAGTGTAGCGACATATTAGATGGACCCCAAGGAAATTAAGATCAGGAAAGAAGAAGAAGATCGAATATTACTTTGACATCCATAAGCATGAGATTTTTTAAATTTAAACTAAAACTTTAACACCAAAGAAATAATGATGTTGAAAACAATAGCTCTGTACAAAATTTCATTCATCATAAACTTTAATCCCCTTAAAAGCTGTCAATTCCAAAACGTGTTTGACATGTTAATACTTAGTTAACGTGCAACTTTTGGGTCTCATAGTACGGGGAAATGAAAATCGGCTATTAAACGCAAATCTAAATCCCACCAGTGGGATGTAACTTTTTTATTGATATAGACAGACCAATTTCGTTGGAACACTTCTTCCGATGTTTATTGCGTCGTTTGAACAGCTACTAACAGGATTTGTATCAAACATTTGCAAGTACTTGGAATATATTCTGAAACGCTCTATGTTTGAAATGATTGCTGTTACTCTCGTCCCTCGTATAAATAAAATGTTCCCTATTCAGAGGTTCTTAGCTCTCGTACTTCCTCGTCAGCTCTGAGAGAATCCTGTCCTGAACACACAATAGCACTAACTTTTACTGGTTGACCTATATGTAGGGTCGTCTGGGTAGGTACCACCGCCTTTCTTATTTCTGCCGTGAAGCATTTCGCTGTGTTTCGGATTGAAGGGAAAGGTAGCCAGTGTAATTACTGGGCATGGAAGGCATATCATCTTAGTCCCCAGGATGGCAACGCACTTGCAGTGTTGAGTGATTTACGCTTAATATTGCAAGTGTATACAGGTGCCGGTAAATACTTAACACCAGGTGGGCCGCAAGCTTGTTTGCCATCTCGTAGTATATAAAAAAAAACTCAAATGAGACATATGACTATTTGCATATGTCCCAAAGTTGCTTCGACACAGCACTCTACTCACGCTTCTTGTGATTGTCCTCCTAACCTTTCCAAAGCCAGATTTAATATTTATACTATATAGTAGTAGTTGGTGTTAACGTGGAATAGATGCATATCAGGGCTAACAGAGGGAAAAAAGGAAATTCGTGGCATTGAATCAAGATCGATGACCTAAAAAAAGTGTGTGTAACAGATTGGATATCGATGACTCAGACGACGCGGAAAAAGTTCGTGCTGGTTCATTGGGCTCGAAGCTAAGATATAAATGTACATTTTTCCACTAGGGCTGAGCGAGATAGTTGGGTGGTGAGCGAGCACATTCTACCAATAGGAGCGTGGTGGTAAGCAACGACCGGAAAATGACATAATTTATCTTAAACATCCCTAAAAACCATAATCACTGCGTAAAGAGAGTACTACGTGTAAGCTTTGTATATAATGTTTTGCCTTATTTATTACATTATGATTATAATATAAGTATTATCTATAAATTGATATGTTGTCAAGTTGCCTCGAACTTTATATTTTTGAACTATAAAAGTTACCGCTCTAGGGCGATAGGGATAGAGATATTTGTATAAATGGATATATACATTAAGCTGCATCTTCTATTCTATTACGTGGTCGAGAAAAGCTGACTAAATCTAAAGATTCAGCAGGCGGTCATTTGAGGCGCTATGCGTCGCGTTGGTGATATCTCTTTATAATTTATAGATCACTTGCTGACCCGTTGTGGTTAATTTAAGATCAAGACAATCCTAGACTAAGCAAAACACATTTACAAAATTTATTATTTATATTTTCGCTTTGTAATAATATCATTAAATTTTCTAACTATCCAATTTTCTGCGCAATTTTCTTATTTTTTCTTTTCGTAAGAACCCCCTACAAAGTATTAGAAAAGTTAGGTAAGTTTATTTCTGAAGTTATTGCGTGACCAAGGGAAACAAGGATTAATTTTTATTTATACAGATAAATATGGACTTTAACTATCTACATATATGTTACAAACTAACTATGTTGTTTACGTCTTTTTTACCTCAATCCAAGTTCATAAGTTAGTATTCTTAAATGTAATAACATTTAGAAACAGGATATTATAAAATTAACCTTCAAAACTTTATCTCTAGCTAATAGTTTATTTCTATAGCAAATTTTAGGAAGGCCATAATCCGCATCGTAATTCCCTAGTGGTGTCATCATCATCATCAACAGCTCATAATGCTCATATAATGCCCCACCGAGGGGGTCGAACCAACCCCACATTAGAGGCGATTAGGCCTTAGTCAACCACGCTGGCCAAGTGCGGGTTGGTCGACTTCACACACAACCTAAGAATTTGTTCATAGGTGTGTGCAGGTTTCCTCACGATGTTTTCCTTCACCGTAAAAGCGTCGATTAAACCAGTATTATATTATCTGTGATTAAACGTACATATTATGAATTCAAAATTTAAAAACAAATTGGTACGTGTCGGGGTTCGAACCGGTGCCTCCCGGGTGGGAGACAACACCAAAAATTAGAAACTTAATTCTGTTGGTTAAAACACTAGACTAGAGGTTAGCAGTTAAACATTTAAATGGGTAACAATAGACATAAAGTAAGCTGCATAGTTCTTAAAACTCCAGAAGGACCAGTTATAGCAGTAATATAGTTGGTAGCGTCGCAGTGGCCGGCACTCCGAGCACTTCTACATTATGCATGGGCTAAGTTCACCTCCATCGCAACTTAATTAAGAGCAGCTGGTAGAGCTTTGGTTTAAGCTCCGGTAAAAATTTAAATGAGTTCTTCAAGGAGTTCAAGAAACGTGAAAATAGTTCTGTTATTGTGATTTTACAGATGCGTTTTTATTTTATGCACGCGGGTCAGCCATCACTGTCTGTGTAGATATACACACATGCGTATGTAGGTTTTTTTGTGATTGATTGATTTATTTATTTATTATTAATTCGCCAACGTCTGTACACAGCAATACACTTGAGTCTCTCAAATATTAATTAAAATACATACCAGTGTATGCACCCATGAATGTACATATAGTAACTGCACACATAAGTAGATACTTACACATACATATGCACACGTAAATCCTATGTTTTAATTTAGTTACTTATTAGTTAATTTGTGTTTTGGGGATGTACTAACCACAGGTACCAACAATAGAGTGGACTTTTTTGGGTGAGTCAAAGTAAATATCGAACCGTATTGATTTTATAATTACCTGCGACGAACCAAATAATATTCGGTATGTAACTCTCGATGCCAAAAGGAAGGATCTGTCTATGTATGTATGTATGTTTGTATTTACGTATGTTCCTCCGTAGCGACTAAACTTATTCTTCTGATTTTGATGTATAAGGTGTCAATCGATTTCTTATTACAATCCGGGTAACATAGGTTACATTTTAATCGACTTGAACATTAACGCGTCGGTGGCGTAGTGCGTAAGAGCGTCGTCTCCCGCCCGGGAGGCACTGGTTCGATCCCCGCCACGTACCAACGTGTTTTAAAATTTTGAATTCATATGTACGTTTAATCGACGCTTTTACGGTGAAGGAAAACATCGTGAGTAAACCTGCACACACCTATGAAGAAACTCTTAGGTTGTGTGTGAAGTCAACCAACCCGCACTTGGCCAGCGTGGTTGACTAAGGCCTAATCGCCCCTATTGTGGGGTAGGCTCGAGCCCCTCGGTGGGGGCATTATATGAGCTGTTGATGATGATGAACATTAACAATTGGAAGAGTCGATTTTACCTTTTAAACTCCGACTGTAACCGATTTTATTCCTTTACAATGGTCCATAGTCGGCCTAAGTTTAAAAACTTGTTACTGTTAACCTTATATATTGAGAAATAATAAGTCTAGAAACTAAAAATTCCAGAATGAGCGACTAAAAATACTAAATGGGCGACTAATCATTTGTTAGTCGCTCATTAATGATTTTTAGTCGCTCATTCTGGATTTATATAGATTTAGGTTAGTTTAATCTGCTGACCAGTTAAATACGATCTTAATATGATTAGAGTAAAAATGTTAAAGGATTTGCAAACATCAACGAGTCAAAGTCAAAATAAAAATTTCTTTATTCATTTAGGTACAATTTGTACACTTATGAAAGTCAATTTTGATCCCATCGGTTCAAGAGTCTACCGTGCTTTCGATACAATGAAGAAACATAGATTTTATTATTTTCCAACCCTACCACCGCGCCGAATTCTATGTTTGTTTCCTTTATATTGAAAAAAAAAGTTTCCGTGCTCCAGTTAGTGTAAAATCAAAACCAATATCTAGAAACGATTTCAAATAACGAACTTCAGTAGGAACGCGCGCGAGAATTTTCTGATTTTAAAAAACAACCGACCTAATTCGGAAACTTCAACACTTGCCGAATTCCCTGCTCATTTCGTTTGTAGGCCACTGCCTTTGCCAAAGAAATATGGACCTTACGACCGTAGAAGTAATGCTCATTGGCAAAAGTTACGCCGTTCTTCGATGGAGTTCGAATCTCCTTTGGTGAAGTGTCTCTGTCCCACGTCGGTCTGGGACACAGGGTGCTATTGTGTCGTACTGTGCTTAAATCTGTCTTGAGGATTACCCGAGCAGTGTTTTGTTTCTTCTTTGTCGGAATACAGCCCGCGGGTAAAAGAATCGTAAAATCCTTATTGATGGTAAGGATATACATACATAGCCCTTATCTTTTAGATGGTTACGTATTTTCTGTTTTATTGGAAAGCCGCGTTTTCAAATTGCTCGTTTATTTTAACGTTATACCGTTGTTTTTATAATTGAGGCAGAACAGAATCTCTTTTTATTATCACTTGCGTTCCAAGCGATAACAGAACCTTCTCTGAAAAAACCTTCTTTGTCTAGAAATAACCTCTTAATAGATTCAGTGGATGCAATTTGCAATTTCGTTCAATCTAAAGTTGAATTGCTTATAATTCGGTTCTAAAGTCTTACAAATTATAGTTAGTTTGAAAACCACTCTCGTTACTAGTGAATGTACTATACACTGCCACAATCATTAGCAATAATTGGTATCAGTTTTAATTAATTAGTGCTTAAAGGATTTTTAGATAATATTTTTTTTGTCAAATTTACCGCGTGTGTGACTTCGCGTCGGGTGGTTCAGTCTCTATATCTTTTTCGTACTCAAATGTTCATCGAATGGTGTGTCAGGAGTGCGCTAACTTGCTGCGGCTACTGGTGAGATCCTCATATTGTTCGATTATTTTTTATTACTCAATAATGTGTACAAGGGTTTTTACATTCTTTACTATGCTTATTGACGTGACAACGTCTTATAATTCGATAGAGCCGGCTGCACGCACGAAAAAACATGACGTCATGCGGCGTTACCTCGCTCTGAATCTAATTCTCTAATTTGAATTTGGAATTATGTTCTTTAAAATTTAATCTTTCAATGATACCAAAACCAGCCAGATACAAATAGTATAGCCAAAGAGATTTTATTACAAGTTTATTCATACTATAATGCGAAATCTATTAAACAAATGAAATTAAATTTTCCTTTTGAAAAATGCTACCATTCCATCAGTATTTTCTTAAGACGTTGTCACGTTCAACTATCGTCAGTAAACCGACTTTACAGACAACCAATTTTTTTTTCCCGAAATGGATAACCTTGTCAAAGATTGCCCGTAATTAAGTAAGTATTCTAAATCAATAAAAGATAATGTAACACTACAAGTAATTGCTACTTCCAATAATGATAGTATGTAGTAAAACTGATTGATTATATTTGGGTTACAACTTTATTACAATGGTTATATGAATCACTACGCCTTGAACTTATCAAAAGGTTGGTCAAGGCTGTATAGGGGTGGCTTAAGTTTGTACACACAATGGGTGTCTTGTGGGAAAAGTTCGCGACATATTTTTGCTTAAAACCTTTAACAAAAGTGAGTAGTTTCTATTGTTTACTTTCTATATGTAATAAACTATTAAAAAAGTACTTATAAGAGTTTAAGAAGCGTGTATTTTGTCGTTTCATTATTTAAAAATATTTTTATAATAATAATAGTCGAGCGTTTTTCTCTCCCCTTATGTTTATCTAAAGATTTTGAATACGCTATGTATTCAAAATCTCCAGTGATGCTGATGCATTAGTCCGTAAAAGAAAGTCTTAAGTGAACGTAGTAAAATTCATTTCTGATTAACGTGCAGTGTAGTAGGATAGATTAAGGTAATTTTATGTTTGGACAAAGAACAGCTAACGCTAGCGGTGAGAGTGATTAATCAACGATTCGGCTGTAATTTATTCCTTTGTGCGCTCGCCCCACTGGCCCTGTTTCAGCTATTCTGTAAATTTACTAACGTTCCTAACGTGATTTTATTCAAATTAACTACTAAGGTATTCCCTAATTGGTAGCTTCCTTATAACTGTTATATTTTGTTAATAACTAACAATTGCTCCGCTTGCGTTAATCTATCAAAAACTTTAGTTTTCTATCCTTCGATATAGTAGATAATAATATTTAACTGGATATAATCATACCATATTATGTCTTCTATTCTATTCTATTCTATTCTTAACTAATGGCGTATCGTCGCATTAAGCGTACGCATTTTGCCAATATCAAGTGAAAATTATTATAGTAACAAAAATTGTACGGTTGATTGAGGTTAAAAATGGAGTCTCTCAACACGTGTTTTTACAACAAGAACTCGGGAGAAACTCCATTATGTCTTTTTCTGTGCTTGACAATGTGTAGGTACAAAATTTCATAATGATCGGTTGAGTAGTTTGGGGCGGTTTCAGATTACGCGCTTCCACGTGCACTACGCACTACCATTCGTGCTTCAATAAACTGGATTGAGCTTATTCCAGTATGTTCGTATGTTAAAAAAATCGGGAGTGGTCTTCCCTTGACTTTCTCGTATACCGGAAACGACTCAAAGGTTGATAGAAACCTTATATTTTGATATCATATGCGTGTTAAATTTTGGTCACCCATCCAAGTACCGACCGCGCACTTGGTTGCTTAACTTTCATGATCGACGGCTCAAAATTTGATAGAAACCTCATATTTTGATGTCATATACCGTATGTTAAATTTGGTTGCAATAAGTTAAAGCATGCTCGAGTTATCGTGCTAACGCACAGACACACGCAGACATAATTCCAAAAAAAATATTTTTGTAATCAGGGAGGTCCAAAACGTGTAAATCCGTCAAAATCTCGAGGTCGAATTTTTTAACGATTACAAGACTTCCTCTATACTACGTAACGAGAAAGTAAAAATACAGATAGAGAATACATACTACAATAAGTGCTGGCTATCTTGCTCATAGCGAACGCAGAATCTCGCGCCTACATATAGCACACTACTCTTTTTTTCTCAACAAGATACTACGGGAAACAGTAGTATCTTGTATTATGATTTTTTTTTAATTTATTGTTTATAAATTTAAAAAAAATCTATCTATATTGTATATTGTATTAATATAAATATTTAAAAAATTATGTTTTTTATGACAATAGCTCAAGAAGTGTCACAGCTATGCAATTTTTGAAGTGAGACTTCTTTACGCACGCTTGACTTGAGGAGTAAGCTAAGTTACGGAAGGAGGAGTTACGGTAGTTGAGAGGGAGATATGATTTAGTGAAGATAGAAAGAGAGAGAGTTAAGTTTCGTATATTATTATTATTATTAAACAAGTTTTACGTCAGTCCTGTGGTCTAAAGCACACTCATTTTTTTATTTATACCTACTTATGTTGGTTTTCTCAGATTAAAGCTGGTTGAAACCACTATTACGGGCTATTGCCGGAGGGGGAGTGATGTAGCCGACCTCCGTAGGCAGCCGTATAGTTTATGGTGTTTTTAAATTTAATCATGACAACTGTCAATAAATAATAAATTGAGATTGACTGATTGTGACAAGCGGTTTTATTTACCAAGAAAATATAATTAATAAATTATAGCAATAATAGTAGGGCGCGCATGTGTTAAGCTATTGAAAGTGGTGCATTATTATGTGCGATATGTGAAGCTATTTCATTTTCATCTATAGACATGAACTATACTATTTATTTACATTATTACTATTATAGAAGTTATACTTCAGTCGTGTGCACACTTGTTTTTTTTTGTTTTTACGAGACTCCTTTTTAAAATGTTAATATTTTCAAATCTTTACTTACTGATTTATTGTGTAAGGTCCCCAAGTATATTTGTTATGTAAAGTCCCCAACAATACTTTTTGACGTGACAACGTCTTATAATTCGATAGAGCCGGCTGCACGCACGAAAAAACATGACGTCATGCGGCGTTACCTCGCTCTGAATCTAATTCTCTAATTTAAATTTGGAATTATGTTCTGTAAATTTTTTTTTTTTTTTTTTTTTTTTTTAATTTATTGTGAAAACCAACAGCGTTACATGTTAATACAGCCAGTTTTGCATGATATATAGTAAGGCCAATAACAGGTTTCCCTAAAATTACTTAATAAAAACTGATTAATATAAACTACAGAAGATACAAAACTTATCATAAGTATACACAAGTAGGTACATGCTTACAAAGTATATTAAACTTAATTTAGGTCTGTATACCTAAAAACATCTTATTTTGGTATACAGATGACGTGTACAACAATCAAATGACATTACTATCTCTAACCCAATAAACAAAAAGCAGAATACTGTAATCATCAAAAGAAAAAAGGCTATAGCCCAGCTCAAGCAGTGGCATGAAACTGTTTATAACATTAGATTATAAAAACTATTTAAATAAGAATTGTGCACTATTACTCGTATTTAGAGTTATAAGATGACTTTTTATTTTCGATCTAAATTTAAACTTTCAATGATACCACAACCAGCCAGATACAAATAGAGCCAAAGAGATTTTATTACAAGTTTATTCATACTAATAGGTTGGGGAAAAAGTTTCTTCGCATTTTTTAAGAAAATTCAAAACATTTTTTAATATAGTTTATTTACATTTAACTAAAGTATGTCGGTACCATTTTGTTCGATAACTTTTTGCCATCTTGTAGGTAGGGACATGATCCCATTGCTATAGAAATTTTGGGACTTCTGGTCAAAATACCGCGACAAGTGGTTTTGGCAGTCCTCTCGTGATGTTTACCTGACACTGCCTAAAGAATTCTGAAGAGACCGAAACAGGAGGAAATCTGAAGGTGCAAGGTCAGGACTATACGGCGGATGCATTAACACCTCCCAGCCAAACTCTCTTAATTTTTGCTGAGTGGCTAAATATGTGTGAGGTCTAGCGTTATCATGATGAAAAACCACACCCCTTCTGTTGATTAATTCCGGCCGCTTTCTGTCAACTTCTTGCTTTAATCTCATCAGTTGTTCGCAGTAGAGTTCAGAATCGATGGTCCTGCCTGGTGGTAACAGCTAATAATGAATAATGCCCTTCCAATCCCACCACACACACAGCATCACCTTGTTGTGAGTTAACCCGGGTTTCGCCACAGTCTGTGAAGCCTGACCGGCCTTTCACCACGACCTTTTTCGCACGTTCTTGTCGTACGTGATCCACTTTTCATCACCAGTTATCAGCTTCTTCAAAAATGGTTCGGTTTCATTACGTCGTAATAAAGAATCACAAATGAGTACACGGTTCATTAGGTTTCTTTCAGTGAGCTCGTGAGGTACCCAAATGTCGAGCTTTTTTGTGTACCCAGTTTTTTTCAAATGCGCCAAAACTGTTTTGTGGTCAATTCCCAGTTCTTCAGCTACGTCGTAACTACTGACATGCCGATCTTGCTCCACTTTTTCAAAAATGGCATCCATTTTATCTGTAATAGGGCGACCAGAGCGACGTGCATCTTTGACATCAAAATTTCCGGATTGAAAACGCTTAAACCAAATTTGTGCTACTCTCACAGACACTGCACTAGGTATAAACATCGCAAATTTTTTTCGCGGCTTGCGTTGCATTTTTACCTTTTTTGTAGTAAAATTTTAAAATGTATCGAATTTCTTCATTAGATTCACTCATCTTGGCGGTACGAAAAACAAATGAAAACCACACATTTTCCTAATTTGAATTTGGAATTATGCTCTTTAAAATTTAAACTTTCAATGATACCAAAACCAGCCAGATACAAATAGTATAGCCAAAGAGATTTTATTACAAGTTTATACATAATAGGTTGGGGAAAAAGTTTCTTCGCATTTTTTAAGAAAATTCAAAACATTTTTTAATATAGTTTATTTACATTTAACTAAAGTATGTAGGTATCATTTTGTTCGATAACTTTTTGCCATCTTGTATGTAGGGACTGATCCCATTGCTATAGAAATTTTGGGACTTCTGGTCAAAATACCGCGACAAGTGGTTTTGGCAGTCCTCTCGTGATGTTAACCTGACACTGCCTAAAGAATTCTGAAGAGACCGAAACAGGTGGAAATCTGAAGGTGCAAGGTCAGGACTATACGGCGGATGCATTAACACCTCCCAGCCAAACTCTCTTCATTTTTGCTGAGTGGCTAAAGATGTGTGAGGTCTAGCGTTATCATGATGAAAAACCACACCCCTTCTGTTGATTAATTCCGGCCGCTTTCTCTCAACTTCTTGCTTTAATCTCATCAGTTGTTCGCAGGAGAGTTCAGAATCGATGGTCCTGCATGGTGATAACAGCTCATAATGAATAATGCCCTTCCAATCCCACCACACACACAGCATCACCTTGTTGCGAGTTAACCCGGGTTTCGCCACAGTCTGTGAAGCCTGACCGGCCTTTCACCACGACCTTTTTCGCACGTTCTTGTCGTACGTGTTCCACTTTTCATCACCAGTTATCAGCTTCTTCAAAAATGGTTCGGTTTCATTACGTTCATTACGTAATAAAGAATCACAAACGAGTACACGGTTCATTAGGTTTCTTTCAGTGAGCTCGTGAGGTACCCAAATGTCGAGCTTTTTTGTGTACCCAGTTTTTTTCAAATGCGCCTAAACTGTTTTGTGGTCAATTCCCAGTTCTTCAGCTACGTCGTAACTACTGACATGCCGATCTTGCTCCACTTTTTCAAAAATGGCATCAATTTTATCTGTAATAGGGCGACCAGAGCGACGTGCATCTTTGACATCAAAATTTCCGGATTGAAAACGTTTAAACCAAATTTGTGCTACCCTCACAGACACTGCACTAGGTCCATAAACATCGCAAATTTTTTTCGCGGCTTGCGTTGCATTTTTACCTTTTTTGTAGTAAAATTTTAATATGTATCGAATTTCCTCATTAGATTCACTCATCTTGGCGGTACGAAAAACAAATGAAAATCACTCATTTTCCTAATTTGAATTTGGAATTATGTTCTATAAAATTTAAACTTTCAATGATACCAAAACCAGCCAGATACAAATAGTATAGCCAAAGAGATTTTATTACAAGTTTATACATACTTTAATGCGAAAAGACTTTTTCCCCAACCTAATACTATAATGCGAAAAGACTTTTTCCCCAACCTAATATAATGCGAAATCTATTAAACAAATGAAATTAAATTTTTCTTTTGAAAAATGCTACCATTCCATCAGTATTTTCTTAAGACGTTGTCACGTTCAACTATCGTCAGTAAACCGACTTTACAGACAACCAATTTTTTTTTTTCAAAATTTTCGCTCTTATTGTTATCGCGTGATGATCGTTCGAAAATCGATAAAAATTGCAAGATCCCTCTATATATCGTTCCCTAAATTGAATCTTAGCGAGACTCTAATAAGCAAAGTGTAAATATAACAAAGTTAATACCAAAGATAATTTAATTATTCTGTCTGTAACTGATATAAGATATAAAAAGAAACTTCAACGAGAGAAAATCTTGTTAATAAATATCGTAAGAGTGAAGACTGAGGACTCGTTTGCGAGTCGAGTATTTGTGGAGGACGGCAAAAATGGAGAATTTAAGTTGCGTCCCCAACTGTGGGTTCGAGAAAGAACATTCTAACGGGATTGAAAGTCAACGAATACACTTTTGAATCGGTTGATACGTCCTAAAGCAAATTATAGAGGACATGAGGTTTTCATATTTTCATAATGTTGAGGAATAAAGCAACCATTATAATAAGGCTTTTTACTTTCTCGTATACGTAGTACAGAGGAAGTTTTGTAATCGTCAAATAATTTGACCTCAAGATTTTGACGGATTTACACGTTTTGGACCTCCCTGAGTCCAAAAATTTTTTTTTTGGCATTATGTCTGTGTGTGTGTCTGTGCGTTAGCACGATAACTAGAGTATGTTTTAACTCATCGCAACCAAATTTAACATGCATGTATAACATCAAAATATAACATTTCTATCAACTTTTGAGTCGTCGATCACGAAAGTTAAGCAACCAAGTGCGTGGTCGGTACTCGGATGGGTGACCAAAGTTTAACATGCATGTATGATATCAAAATAATAAGGTTTCTATCAACTTTTGAGTCGTTTCCGGTACACGAGAAAGTCAAGGGGAGACCACTCCCGATTTTTTCCCATACGTCTGTATATCAAAATCCTTTTTCTCAGGAACCAGTGGAGGATGGAGGTAACAAGTATGTTTTTCTAATAAAAAGAGTTTGATTTTTTCCTTCTATGGGCTACGGTGATCTATGGGATAAGGTACCTGCTTACCTTCAGACAAGTCGTATGCTTGTATGCCAACTATAGGAAAAAAGAACCTGCAGATATATTATGCAATTGCAAGAAGAACTTTTCATGAAGTTGTATACTGGGTGTAAAAGACATGACCAGTCAAACGAGAACCATGTATTCTATACATCAAATTAAGACATATTTCAAAAAAAATATTGCTGGGAAATGAGCTTTATTTTTTGTAATGTAAAGTGTTTAATGTAAAGGGCTCAACTTGCACGCAACTCGCAAAACCGCGATGATTTTGCCAGACGGCGGCCCCGTTCGTTAGTGTCCGTGCGCATCGAGTGAGCTACATTGAACGCTAACGTTTTGAAGCCATTTTTTGTTATGAAGTACTAAAAAAAAATTATAATGTTTCCTTAGACAATAATTAAGAAATAACGTATAGAATACATATTTGACGGCGCTATGATATTATTAGGTTCAATTGTAATTGAATTTGTTAGTTTCATTGGAAATAGTCCACGAGGGATTGCGAGTGACGTCAGCGCCGCACGAGCTATCGTACGATGCGAAGTAATAGTGGTGGGGCGCGCCTTTGTTGCAGCGGTGCGCGCTCGACAGAGCTCAGTCTAGTTCGAGGCGTCGCTGAGTGCGGACGTGTCTATGGTTGTATTAGGAATGCTTGTGGAAGCTATGTCCGACAGTTGTGTGATAATAGTTAGAGAGAAGTGAAGGTGAGTGCCTAGGTAAACCTACACACTGGGTCACAAGTCCCAGGCACTACTCTGGTTCCCTCTTTGTGATGTATGTTGATAAATTGACTCGGCATTCGTATGTGAGATCGTGATTCGACCTAAATCCTGACGACATCCACGACATCAGAAGCGGGATTCGTACCCACCATGCCCACTTTGGACGGGTGGAGTCACGCCACCGTCCGGCGCATTGGATAGCTTTGGTGAGTGCTTAAATAATGATTTTAAGTTTGGAGCTGTTTATTTCAAAGAAAGTTGCGTGTGTTGAGCTTAGTGAATTATTTATTTCGAATTTAATTTTTAGCTAAATGAAGGGTAGTTGGAATTATTGTTGTTCAATAGAATCGTAATTGTTAATTTTAACTGCATTGGTTTGTAATTGAAATTACTCAATCGTGGAAAGATTTTATGTCTACCCGACATAAAGAAATTAATGATTGGACGCCTGAAATTCTAGTCAAGGCCTAGGCGTGAGGTTGCCTATTTGCGTGGTATGTTTTGTTAGGCAGTGTAATTGTAGATAACTGATGGTTTTGTGCCACTGTAACAGCGGCATATTTTATCTTGGTGAGAAATAGGTTTGTAAATACGTGAAGTGCATTCTGTAAGTTTTTTTTTGCTCTGTCGTATCAACGTGCCAATAGATTAGATTAAATTATGAATGAATTGAATTTATATTCTTAACATTTTATTAATGGTTTGCCTACAACGAGTAATGCCACATAAAGTAGGTATAAGAGCAAGCTAAAATAATTAGACCTTGTTTCATCTTTTGCTGGCCCAGTCTTATTAGTGAAGAAAAAAAACAACGTGACGGATCAGACCTCATGTGTGTGTATAGACTATAGTCACCTGTAAAGTGACTGGTAGTATTGAAGTACTCAAATCTGTAAGGCTCCGGACCACCAATACCTAACGAAGTTGATATCGTGTTTTTTTTTAATGTTGAGATGTTAATTGGAATTAAGTGGTTACTCACGACATGCATTTTTTTACCTAGTGACTATTTGACACCATTGACCGTTTGATATGAAATCAAAAACCAACTGACAGTGTTTCTGGTGCAGCCGATATACTGTGTTGTTGGAAAACAAAGAACTGTGTTTCCATTGGGCCGAAAGGACTAGCTATGAGAGTAGCTAACGGAAGGACGGTTTACAAATTCTGAAGACATATTTGCGACTTGTGTGTGATGGTGATGTGTTGTCATGTTGATAGAGCGGGTGATAGTGGGAACTTGACGATCGGTCTTGTTTCAGAATAGTGACACGTATTCTGCTGCGAGTTAGAAGGTTGCGAAGGTAGAGTTTAAGGTAGAGTTTAAGGTAGAGTCTAAGGTAGAGTCTTAGGTAGAGTCTTACGTAGAGTCTTAGGTAGCGTCTTGGGTAGAGTCTAAGGTAAAGTCTTGGGAAGAGTCTCTATGTTAGAGTCAGGTGTAGAGCCACTTTCGATTGTAATGCCTAGAAAGCATCTAAGAATCTAACGCCTCGTGTACATTGGAAGTTTTGATATCGAATGGAACATGTAGATTATTTTTTGCGTTAGTTTGACGCGTTTAGAAAATACACTATATTTGTATCACACTTTATTTATCGATCCAATCAATGCTAAAAGGACTCTTCAATACATAGCTTCGTTGTTTGGTGCCCCAACTCGCGTCATGGCTGATCAGGATAGACGTTTTCTAGCAAAGATTTCAGAGACTTTTGTTGATAGCAACAGGATCAAGTCGAGCCAACGGCGAAGTGGATTGTTGAAGTTGGGATACATCGTGGCATGTAGTTTTAAAGTACAGTCAAATGAACTGAATGATTTGTGAAAAATACTATTCTGGATGACAAAGGCTTTAAATGGTTTCGTGATTGAACTTGTTTTTTTTCAATGTCAATTACAATAGAACATACAAATACGATCATGACCATGTTCAGTTCATGCTATGCCAAATTGTATTGATAATTTGGAAGTTAAGTGCTATCTTAGAAGTACCGCAGGATGTGCCGATGACGGCAAAAGTAAGTAAATTTCAAACAAAATGGAAATTTAGGTGTGTTAATACTCCAATAAGTGCGTAAACAAATAGTCTTGTGTGTCAGTAGTCAGTGTGAAAGGTAGTCTGTATAACAAGTGGTTGGTGTGACGGTTCATCTGTGTGACAAATGGTCTGTGTGACCAGGGTCTGTGTGACCAGGGTCTGTGTGACCAGGGTCTGTGTGACCAGGGTCTGTGTGACCAGGGTCTGTGTGACCAGTGGTCTGTGTGACAGGTGTCTGTGTGACCAGTGGTCTGTGTGACAAATGATATGTGTGGCAAATGGTCTGGGTGACAAATAAGCCGTCTGCGTGAAAGACCGTCTGTGTGAAAGGTCATCTGTGTAACAAGCCGTTTGTGTGACACCCGTATGTATGCCGTTTGTGTGATAGATAGTCTTGTGTTATTTGATGTCAGACTGGCCGAGCTAGGGTATAGCAATCGAACGCAAGTTATCTTTTGCAGAATATAACCACAAGTAAGACACACGAGGACGTGTGATGATGCAGGATGGCCGTGACGGCGCTATGATATTATTAGGTTCAATTGTAATTGAATTTGTTAGTTTCATTGGAAATAGTCCACGAGGGATTGCGAGTGACGTCAGCGCCGCACGAGCTATCGTACGATGCGAAGTAATAGTGGTGGGGCGCGCCTTTGTTGCAGCGGTGCGCGCTCGACAGAGCTCAGTCTAGTTCGAGGCGTCGCTGAGTGCGGACGTGTCTATGGTTGTATTAGGAATGCTTGTGGAAGCTATGTCCGCCAGTTGTGTGATAATAGTTAGAGAGAAGTGAAGGTGAGTGCCTAGGTAAACCTACACACTGGGTCACAAGTCCCAGGCACTACTCTGGTTCCCTCTTTGTGATGTATGTTGATAAATTGACTCGGCATTCGTATGTGAGATCGTGATTCGACCTAAATCCTGACGACATCCACGACATATTCATAAAAAAATGGAAAAAAATTTATGACTTTGACCAATATCAATAAAATCGTAGCTATCAATTTCCCAGGTATAGTCTGAAGGAAAGAAAAGGTTATGATGGTGAGCAGAATACATGGTTCTCGTTTGACTGTTCATGTCTTTTACACCCTGTATAATCTCTTTAAAATAGACCATAAAATTAGCTCTGGTCTTATAATATAAAGAAGCGACCTAGAATTGCCTTTGTGGAATTAAGAATAAGCGCAATCAAAAGTGGGTAAGGTGGATCGTAATTTTAATTTAATATCGGTCAGACTTACAACAGAGGCGTTAAGTGGAACTGAATTGTTCTTAATGAACCTTAATACGGGAGCTTAGAATTAGCATTTCAAGGATCCTGAAGAATTATTAATCATTTTTTTTTATCATTTCTAAGGCTTAGTGACACGAACGTCGAACAAACTGTTTGTTGGAATAATTAAAGTAACATGTTCAAGGCGAAACAAATTTAAATAGCTTACATTTTTCGTAGAAGTAGAAAAGTTTTATTTTTATTTTAAATTACATTTAAGGAGCTTTTAAGAGATAAAAAGATGCTGTCAAAAAATTATCCGCATATTATAAGTTTTCCTGAAGCATAAGTAATATCATTAGAGTTCTTATTTTTAATCAATAAACCTGTGCAAGTTTTAAAGCAGTACGAGTGGCAAAAAGACTGAGAGGTAATAGATTAGTACGGTATGGTCAGTGCAATGCGATGCGTGCTCGGATAGTCGTGCATGACATTGCACAGATACGAATATTAAATTCGCGATTCGCTCGGCATATAGCCGCTGCACGTGATGGCTATGGGTTCTGATAAACTCATAGCCAACGAGTTTTTGACATCTGTTCAACATGCCATAGACACGATGGACGAGGTCAGCATCATGCAGATCTGCAAGTCAAGTTCTCAAAATCAAAAATCAAAATCAAAAATACTTTTCTTTCTTATTTTTTTTGTTTACAGGTTTTGAGACGCCCCAGTAGATACCCCAGATAGTACCTACTTGTGTTGGGGCTATCTCGCTCTCACCATATTTTATTCTGTATTTTAAATATCCCCTATGTTATCATCATTTCCTATCAGTTGCGATGGAAGCTAGAGTAAAGAGAAGAAGTTATGAGAATTATTTTATTTGGTTAATAGAAAGGAAGGCTGGAAAGCTCCTGAATGTTCTAACAAATGTTAAAGCCAATATTGAAAAGGATAATCTTTTCTCTACACCCTTTTTGTGTTTGATATCTAACTGTATTATTTTTACTCTTTAATATCACTACACAAAACCTTAGTAGAGGTCAGCGGAATACTTCTCGCTGCGAAGCGTTTCAGCGCTGCCCAGGATTTCCTGCAGTTTGTCACAATGAAAACCATATCAAACCAACAGTCCGGTCTAACGCAGGAATAACGCCTTTACACTCCAGGACTTACATATCAAAATCCGCAGAAGTGTACTCTATTACTTTGACATAAAGACGGTAGTGGATCCGCAGTGCTATTGCAGTATAATCTGATTTTGGAAATAAATTGTATCACAATGACTATATGAAGCAATATCGCAGCTCCCCAGAGAGATGCAAGTTTGGTATTTCTGCTCGAATTCTGTTGTTCGAATGGGCATTTACCGTCTAATTAATGCAGGAATATTAGCTATCTCCATCCTGGCGTTATGTCAGTAACGGGCTATGCAATTTTAATAATGCAATTTGGAATAATTGCCTATCACTGCGTTTCCAGATAAGAGCGCCAGACAATTATGTATTTTCCTTTAAACAGGTTGTTTGGTACACTTTAGGTAGTTTTCGAAAATTCAAAATTGTATGTACAATTAATTTCAAAGTTTTCACAAATAGTTCGGTCGTTAAAATAAAATGTACTTACGTATAGATTTCAACATACATTTTAAAATTAAAATTTTTCATAATACTATAGATACTTACGTTGTTTATTATACCATACCCAAGAGTAATATAAATACCATATGTCACAGGCGGATAGTAAAACACACCGTTTAACTAAACAGCTAGGCGGATTGTAGTCTATGAGAGTGACGAGTGACAAAAATTCCACTCGGCTTGGTCATAAAAAACCGGCCAAGTGCGAGTCGGACTCGCACACCGAGGGTTCCGCCGTACAAACGTAGCGGTTTACAATTTATGACGTATTAAATACCGACGCAGTTTATACCGACCAAAAAGGTGTCGGTCGGTATAAACTGCTGTATCTTTTGATCGCGTTATCTTAGAAGTTTGATTTTTTCACTGCTTAAAGGGACAATAGACCTAGGTATTTGGTATAAATTTCAATTTGATACCTTTATTCGTTCGTGAGAAATAAGGTAGTAAGTTTCATTTTATTAAAATATTTTTATTATATAACTAAAAAAATGTGTTTTTCGCATTTTTTCCTATATTTGCATTATATGACAATGCTTCATGCCAAATTTCAAGATTCTGAGTTTACGGGAAGTATCCTGTAGGTTTAGATTCCTTTGCGAGTGTCGGAAATTTGTTGAAAATATCGACATAATCGGCTGTATCTTTTGATTGGCTTGGCTTAGTAGTTTGATATTTTCACAGCTTAAAGGGACAATAGAGCTGAGTATGTCATGTGAATTTCAGCTTGATACGTCCACGCGTTCTTAAGATAAAGGGTTTTGACAGATAGACAGACAGACAGACGGACAACAAAGTGATCCTATAAGGGTTCCGTTTTTTCCTTTTGAGGTACGGAACCCTAAAAAAATAACCTGAACCTACCAATGAACAAGCGATCTCCATTCGATATATGGACTCTTTAGATAGAATCTACTACGGATTGATCAACAAATGGTTTTATTTGGTTAACAATTATCATAGACTACATTCCGCCTAGCCGTTTAGTTTAACTGCGTGTTTTACTATCCGCCAGCGATATATACATATTTAATAGTTAAAATAACGATCCTTTGTCAGTCGAAAGTTCAAAATCAAAAAAACTATCTATATTCGAGACCCTGGTGTTCGAAGTATTTATCAATCTACTATGGTTTTCACAACCGGAAACCTGTCGCTATTTCAGGCCATTGCATGGCCGGATCGTCGGTGGCGTACTGCGTAAGGGCGTCGTCTCCCACCCGGGAGGCACCGGTTTGAACCCCGCCACGTACCAATGTGTTTTCATATTTTGAATTCATATGTACGTTTAATCTACGCTTTTACGGTGAAGGAAAACATCGTGAGGAAACCAGCACACAGCTATGAAGAAATTCTTAGGTTGTGTGTGAAGTCGACCAACCCGCAATTATATGAACTGTTGATGATGATGATGGTTTGCTACTGGGGTAACACTCTATAAGACTGTCATAACATTGAAACTAAAAGAAACTGCTACTTAAATGTCTCATACACAATTGAACGCTTCACGAGAGCATTAAACGACAATCAATCACCATCAATCTAGCGATCTGTAGCGAAGAACAAGACGCGAGAGTGTATGACCCAAAAAAATATACTTTGATAGAATGAGTTGTAACAAGGAGTGACGATACATAATAGTTCTGAACGATTAGTTGTTGGAGTGATAGAAGTTCTTTTAGTACAATTTTAGTCTGAAGGTTGCAATCTTTAGCATGATTTATGATGATATAGCTTTTCTTACCCGATTACGGCGAAACCAAAAGGAAGGCTGATGATTTTAGCAGTCTATGTATGTTTCTTTTTTATACTACAAGATGGCAAACAAGCTTGCGGCCCACCTGGTTTTAAGTTGTTACCGTCGCCTAGACACTTGCAATATTAAGAGTAAATCACATAACACTACAAGGTCGTTGCTATCCTGGGGACTAAGTTGATATGCCTTCCATACCCAGTAATTACACTGGCTACCTTTCCTTTCAATCCGAAACAGCGAACTGTTTCACGGCAGAAATAAGAAATTTGTTTTTGTATTTAGGTACATACGTCAATACCCGGGCCAGGAGGAAATTCCTAACAATAGTAGGAGTCAATTTTGCCTTTTAAACCCCGATTTTAACCGATTTCATTATTTTTACATAAAACGAATTTTGAAGAAAGCGTATTATAAATTTTAGGAATATCTGGACCATAAAAATGTGTGGATATCTATATACTAATAATAAAGCTGAAGAGTTTGTTTGGTTGAACCATAAGATCTCAGCAACTACTGAATCAAAATGAAAAATTCTTTTTTCGTTGGATAGTCCATTTATCTAGGAAGGCTATAGGCTATATAACATCACGATACGTTCAATAGGAGCTGAGCATCAATGAAGAATGTTGCAAAAACGGGAGAAAAATATTTCTTTTCAAAGCTTTCACTGCGTGCGCTGCGTAAACGGTTAAAGTTACGTAAAAATCATGTATGACGGAATTGTTCTCCATTAAATTTTCTAAAAAAAAGTTCGCAACAGCATATGTTTATCTTTTATGGTTGGCTCACTATAACCTTTCTTTTTGGTAATCACATTTGTTTTAAAATAATGCATTATCTGCGATGGTATTTTTGTATGTATGATATTATTCCTTATCAAAATAAATACATTATTTATCACAAGTATTTAATTTTGCACAAAATTGTTCATGACTTCATTTGATTTCAATGAATATCTTAAGAAATAGTATAGTTTGAAATAAACGGAAAATAATAAATTTTGATTTTCAGAGATTTCTTGGCGTGCGCTGCGTAAACGGTTAAAGTTACATAAAAATTATGTATGACGGAATTATTCTCCTTTAAAAGTTTTAAAAACAAGTTACAGACAGCATTTATCTATCTCTTAAGGTTGACTCGCTATAACCTATCTTTTTTAATAAATTTTCAACCGACTTCAAAAAAGGAGGAGGTTCTCTATTCGACTGTATGTTTTTTTTTTTTTTTTTTTTTTTTTTTTTTTTTTTTGTATGTATGTTCCGCGATTACTCCGTCAATTATGAATCGATTTTGAAGATTCTTTTTTCGTTAGGAAGGACATACTCCAAAGGTGGTCCCGTATAAATTATACCGAAATTGGTTCAGTACTTTTTTGTTAAAATGATAATTTCATTGGGGATGATATAATAATATCGTCCACGAACACAAAAGTAATGTCAATTTTTTTTTTTTAACTTGCCATTACCTAATATGCAATAGTGAAATTTTGGTTAGTAGGTCCAATAGTCAACACATAAACTATGACAAATTATTTTATGAACTTAAGTTAAATAACTAGGTTCATAGTTCATTAACTTACAGGCATTTGTAATGAGGTATAGGTCTGAGACTTGATATTATTTGTTAACCGACTTAAAAAAAAGAGGAAGTTCTCTATCCGACTGTTTTTTTGTGTTTGTTATGTGTTGTACCTGATTACTTCGTCAATTATGAGTATTACGACTCGATTTTAATGATTTTTTTTTAGGTACGTCAAGATCAGAGATGGCCCGTATAAATTTTATCTATATAAATTCGACCCTTTTTGAACAAATCAGTAATAGTTTAAAAACGTTTTAGTTAAAGTTTCCATTAAGTTTTAATGAGTGCCTAGTAGGCCTATCCGTTTTCAATAAAATATACTTTATTTCCACTAAAAATAATAAAATAAAATATTTTTAGCAAAAAAAATTGGACAACCGACTTCAATGCGTACAAATTTAAACTAAAAAGTAAGAAATAAATAATATTTTTATGAATTAGTTGAAAAGAGCGTCATAGAAAACCAAGGAAAGTATTGATACACATTTATAATTCTTTATTTATAATTCATACTCCGATATATTTGGAGTCGGTGCCAGCCTAAGCAAAATAAACTTACCTAATAGATACGAACTTGATTAATCCATTAACTATACATAATAATGAATGATGAAGATAAGAAATAATCCGCCGCTCCGTGAAGTTCGAAAATTGCAAACACTCAATCCTCCTTGGCTAGCTGGCACCGGCTCCAAATATATCGGAGTATGAATTATAAATAAAGAATTATAAATGTGTATCAATACTTTCCTTGGTTTTCTATGACGCTCTTTTCAACTAATTCATAAAAATATTATTTATTTCTTACTTTTTAGTTTAAATTTGTACGCATTGAAGTCGGTTGTCCAATTTTTTTTGCTAAAAATATTTTATGTTCTAAAATAATGCTTAAGATGCGAAGGTATTTTTGTAAACATGATATTATTCCTTATCAAAATGAATACATTATTCATCACAAGTATTTAATATTGTACAAAATTGTTCTTTACATCATTAGATTTCAATGAATATCTTCAGAGATATCATAGTTTTAACATAACTCCGCAGCTAAATAATGATCAAGTACTACGCACGCATCTTTACTGAGTTGTTTTTTTTTGGTTGATCGCGCTTATCTTAGGAACTACTGATCCCATCAGATTCAGATGGAGATGCTCACCGGTCAGGAATCCTCTCTGGAGTGATTCGACCTTAAAGCTTGAGGACCCACCGAGGTCCTCTCCTTTACTAAAACCCCTGGTGACTCAAAGAAGGTCATCAGAGACATCCTGTAAAAATAGTAAAAAAAACCGCCTAGAAGGAGTCGAACGCGTGAACGAAGGGTTCCGTGCCACAGATTTTATCAAAGCTGTCCGAAAATTATTTGAATTTTAAATTAAATATTTTGTTAACATTTCAAGTTTCTACCTGTTATCGTTATTGAGACCGAGAAATAAATTACGTTTGTTGTTGAGCCCCCTTACATATTAATTTTATTTTAATTTAATTATTTATTTTTAAAGTGAATAATATAACTAAATATTCTGTGAATATTTCAAGCGTCTATCTGTTGCCGTTATCAAAGTCGACCAAAAAAGTCACGTTTATTTTATGGGAGCCCCTTCAATATTTATTTTATTCTATTTATTAGTATTTGTTGTTATAGCGGCACCAGAACTACGTCATCTGAGAAAATTTCAACTGTCTAACTATAATAGCTAATGATGTACAGCCTGGTGACAGATGGACAGACGGACGGCGGAGTCTTAGTAATAGGATCCCGTTTTACCCTTTGGGTACAGAACCCTAAAAACTACTGATTCAAATTGAAAAATTCATTGATTGTCTATTTATCGAGGAAGACTATAGGCCAGGACTTCCTAAACTTATTTTCATAGTGACGCCCTTAGGATTTTTCCAATTTTTACGAGCCCTCCCCCCGTTATAGTAACAGCAAAGTTAAGTACATACCTACAAAAACGGATTGCGAATGATGCTGTGTTCGATTTTTTCGCCCGCCCTATACAGTCGATCCGGGCTCAAGTTTTGAAATCGCGACTTTCATTTATTTTCGTTTTACTAGCTCGCATAGCAGCTAGACAGCCATTCTATGTGGATCGTGTCACTACGCCCGCCCCCGGGATAGAACCGCGAACCCTGGGATGCCAGGGCATCGCGACGCGCAGTATGGGAAACCCTGATATAGGCCTATATACCTCCATAGCATCACTCTACGACTAATAGGAATTAAGCATCAATGAAAAATGTTGCAAAAATGGGAAATCCACGCAGACGAAGTCGCGGGCACAGCTAGTATTCAAATATGGTCAGTTCTTCATTGTAATCTAGTGAGATATCAATGTGTACAATTTCAAAATGACAATATTGTAAAGGAAGAGGTCATAAATAACACTCTATTTGTTTTATTAAAAGTTAAATATTTATTAGTCTTTATTATTATGATTAAACTAACGACTTAAACATGTGAATTATGACTCTTTCCAAATCAATACTATGAAAACTGTAAAGGGAGGATAAAACTTACCGAGTTTTTTGCCGGTTCTTCTCAGAACAAGGCCTCCTGACAGACTGCGTTAGTACTTATATTAATCTATAGTAGACTCTTGAACCGATGGCATCAAAATTGACTTTCATATGTGTACAAATTGTACCCACAAAGTACTTTGTATAGTTTGTAATAGGAAAATTGTACCTAAATCCTAAATGAATAAATTCAATTCAATTCAATTTCTTTATTTGCAGGAATATGGTACTACACAAAGAAAAAGAAGATTGACTAAAGAAATTTGATAATATAATAATATAATAAAGAAATTTGACTGACTTTTCTTCTATTAGCGTGGGATTTTGAATAAATTCCGAATGCAGGTTATAGTTTTGAAACTTTTTAGAATATGTTTGTCTATAAAGATAATAGCAAACGAGCGAAATCATATAAGCTTAGAGTTTAATTAAGAAGTGATTGTCATGTGCCGTTACTAAAGCACTGTAAGGTTAACTGAAAGAAGAAATTAAATATGGCGTATTAATAAATACGTTTTGAAGTTCAAATCAACGATTTAATCAACTTTAAGCCCGTAATCAGATTTCATGCCTCAAGTGTATTACAAAAAGGTTAAAAATAAATAAGGTCAACCCGTCTCATGAAAAGGTTAATGAATATGTTTCAAAATGTGACGCAGACTTCAGGCATAGAAAGTCTGTTTATTCATCGATAGTTCGTGACATTGGTTTTAAAAAAAATACTCATGTACATAAACTAGTGGTTGCCCGCGGCTTCACTCGCGTTAATGTCGGTTATTATATAGCCTAATAGCCTTCCTCGATAAATGGACTATCCAACATAATAAGTATTTTTCAATTAAAATCAATATTTCCTGAGATTAGTGCATTGAACCAAACAAACAAACTTGTCATCTTTAAAGTATTATATTTATTTAAGATCATTGTACACAAAATAATATATAAATGGCGGACTTAATACCATAGGGCATTCTCTACCAGTCAACTGGAAAGCTGGGTACAGAAATAATAACAGGCGATACGGAAAGTGATTAGCATTATGTGAATGTTGATAAAAATAAAGCAACAAAAGAAAAAAAATAAGTTTTGATAATTATCTACTAAAATTGGAAAATGTGTGAAAGCTATGGTTACAAAGTTTTGTAATTAAAGTCTATATTCGTTTTGTGTTAATAGATATCTTATTAAAAAAATAACAGTAAAATTAGAAAATGTACTGAAAAAAATCGACTGTCCAGTATCGGGAAGTCAGAAGAAGACAGTCGATTACTTTCAGTATGTAGGGTCGTAGACCCATATGTAGGGTCGTCTGGGTAGGTACCACCGCCTTTCTTATTTCAGCCGTGAAGCAGTTCGCTGTGTTTCGGATTGAAGGGAAAGGTAGCCAGTGTAATTACTGGGCATGTAGGGCATATCATCTTAGTCTCCAGGATGGCAAACACACTTGCGGTGTTAAGTGATTTACACTTAATATTGCAAGTGTCTTTAGGCGGCGGTGACCACTTAACATCAGGTGGACCGCAAGCTTGTTTGCCATCTCGTAGCATAAAAAAAAAAGTATATTTTCTAATTAAAAAAAAATTGCGCGTTTGTTAACATAAAAATAATTCCATAAAATACCTAACTGTAATTAGGAAGAAGAACGTACCCGGACTGCTGCGATGATTTTGAGTGTAACATCTGTCCCGGTAGTTGGCTTTTGTTTGTGTGTTTACTGAAGGACTGTTTGGGTTTGGTGGAAGGATTGTTGGACTTTTTGGGTTTGGTACCCCTTCTGTAGGTGACAGGCTATTTGGACGCACTTCATGGCCTATATTGCCAGATGTGGCTTTATGTGTAACGAAATGTTACCTAAGACTCTGCTCCATTCCTTTTGGGACTACCAGCGTGATCATATGCATGTATGTATGTTAATATCTTTGTCTAAATATGTTAAAGTATTATAATTTCGCGAACGCAGGTGTACCTGAGGCACGCAGTTTCATGCGCCATGGTCACGCATGAAACTGCGCCGGAATATCGGAGAATTCAAAAAAGAGAGTTACGTGGTATAAATCCCGTCTTGAGAAGACGGGATTTATACCACGTAACTCTTAAACATTTAACTCAAGCTGAATGTTCTCATATAACAGATTGCAAGAAAAAACATACTTAAAAAAATCCTGCTCTCAATTTGTCTCAGGGTCGGTGCAGAATGGCTTGCTATCGACATAATCCCACATTAGATTTCACGGCCGTGTTTGCCTGACACCAACGCTCCTTGGAAATAGCCTGGTGTCAGAGTTTACAGGTCGCCATTGCTGTACTCTGACGTGACTGGTTTACGAGTGCTATCTTTCCACAGTAGCAGGGACCACCAGCTTATCATGCCTTCCGAAGTACGGAGGAAAATCGAGTTGAAAATTTTCGGTACCCATCTGAGTAATGACCGTGCACTTGCGAAGAACCATCGAGCACATATCCAATAGATTGGTAATACGCGCCCTTAGTCTCAAAAACAGGTTAGTGTTTTTTCCCTAACGTCAAACTGTCAATCGCTTTATTCCTAGTGTTGCATTATCGTAAATCTAAACGTGTATCTATATTTGCAGTGCAATAACACACTCTTCCTTCGAAATCAATTCGAAATAGCTTTATTTTGTAGGTAGTAATAACATTTCTTTGTTAAAAATATTATGAATATTGTTTGCATCACAGATTTAATAATACTACGAGATAGGCCAAGCCGGCGTTTAACTTGCGACAATTATGCCCTGTGGGCATACATTTCCGTCACTTCGCCTTCCGATAAAGTCAAGTGAATACGTATCTCAGCAATTCGACCGATCTCCTTTGCGGCTGTGCTTAACTTTCATCGCTTCGCAGTCCTCAAGACGCGCGCAATGAATAGTGTATATTACGGCATGCTCAACTAGAACCATGGTAGGTAGTACGGCCGCTGATCGCGACACTCGGTCTTCCTATGAACTCGGCGATTCGACCGATCTCCTTAGATTGATATATCTGTGGTTTCCATTAACTTAATTCGCATTTTATGTAACTTATTCATTTTTTTGCACTTCCTCTACGTGTGCTCGATGCGAAAAACGTACAACCGCGGCGCCATCGATGTATGGGGGATACATAGAAAGAATGTGAGTTTATAATATCAAAGATCTCAAAACAGTCATAGGTCATAGCATACAGAGACTAATCCACAGTAAAGCGTCTGGTTCAGTATGGTTTAGCTTGTGGAATTATTATGTCTAGTAAACATCAGAAATTATATATCTACAGTACAGACAACAGCACGTTGGGTTACCACAAACTGTCAAAACCCAATCGATTATGCACTTTATATTAAATAGCCTTTGGTTGAAAATAGTTTGGAGAAATTTGACAGTTTTGTATAGCCTGACTTGCTGTTGACTGTACATTCTCTCTGAGGAGGAATCAAATAAAGCAATTTGTTAATGAGGTTGTTTATAAATTATCAACCTCTTAGTGTGCTTCAAATATATAAAAAAAACAATTTTCAGTCACAAAATGATAGGTATTGAATATGACAGTCAAATGACATTCAAAATATTTACACACCTATCTCCGTAGATTTAAATCGTCTATTTGTAATTTTTCTATTAATTCGTGTTTTTCAAGTTAATATATTTTAAAGTTTTATTTAAGTTCATAGTTACTGAAATTTATATAAGTTTGTTTTACGTGTCGTGAGAAAATAATTTAACCCATGGACAACGGTAAATTCCTTTGTTATTATGATACGAACTACGAATAATTAAATTATTGTTAGGAATTTGCGATTGAGGAAAAATTTTGCCTTTTAACACTTTTTGGTCTTTGTTATTCGAAAGAGTACACAATCAACAATATTCATCATAAATTTAAAGAATCCATGAATTGACTCCACTGAAATGCGTATCTAATATGTTTGATCCATAGTTGAACAGAGAGAGCAGCCAAGGTAGTAGAGGTGTGTGCTGATGTAACATAAGAGGTCGCTTAATCTGTAGATGATGAATAATGTACATAGACAGAATTGATTTTAATTGTCTCGCGGTAGATATCTACCGAGCGGGGAACAAAAGGTTAAACTACCTAGTTCACAAGTCCCAGGCACTGCTCCTGGCTCTCCTCTCTGCAACACCCGGCTCCCTCTCTACAACCTGTAACCCGCACACTATATCCATTGAATCCTGGGTTTTTATCTCATCTTCACTATGTCGGGACATATTTTGTTACGAAATAATATGCCCAGTTTCAACACAGCTCAGAGATAATCTTATAATGAAGAAATTGCTTTTCTTGTTTTTGCAGACTTGGCTCCGAAGCCTGGAGAGATTAACGGGATCAACTTGGATGATTACTTTCCTAATTACTGTTCATACAACTCTGTAGTATACTATCATAAGAAGTTTTTACAGAAACCACAAGGTGATGTAAAAGTTGTCAAAAAACGTAAACTATTAAAAGATAAAGAGAAAAGAAAGAATGAGGCAAGTACGAAGCAACATAAAGGTCAACAGTTTAGTAGTGATGATGTGAACAATATACCTCTGAGATATGAAACTGCACAATTTATTCCAGTTATAGAAAACGGAGTAAAGTTTAATAAATTGGTGGCTTTACTTGTTCCAACAATAAAAGAATCTGAATCAGAAGAAATATGTTATACAGTTAAAACGAAAAAAAATAAAAAACAAAATAAAACTATTCCTGAACCTATTGAAAAAGATTTAACATATAATAAAGAGAAACTGAATAGGAACCATTCGGTGAAAAAATGTAAACATAAAACTCAAAGTTCTACTGCCAGAGAATCATACGACCCTTCTTCACAAAATACTTTGGATGATTTACATCTTAACATAAATCAAACAAGCTCATTTTCAGAGACATCTGGACTAAAATATCCTAAAAAACAGAAAGAAAAATGTACTAATAATAGTTCTTGCAAGTACCTTGTTTCCAACTCCTTTGATGCCATGGCGACAGAATCAATGAGTGGAGATTGCAACAAAATTAAAATTCAGTTAATGAATGAGTCTGACAAAAATAATTTGAGTGATTCTATAAAAAATCCTATTTTAAAAGTCCTTAAGGAATATTTATCGACAAATGCTTATAGTAATAATGTATACACAGAATTGACTGAATTAAAATCAATGCAAAAAAGTCTTAAGTATAACAATCAAAAACTAGATATGATTCTACAAAAACTAGCCTGCTTAGAAGCTAAAATAGATTCTCAAGCTGATCAAACTACAAAAGTAGACAAGTCACCACATTTGCGATACACATTCAAAGCTTCTAAATTGGAAGAATTGAATGAGGCATTATCTGAAGTGAAAGAAGATAAGACTTCAGATGAAGATCTTACAGAAGATTTAGAGATACGTAAGAGAAGAATAAAAACAAGAAACAAAAGTGTCGTTGTCATGATGGATGATACAGAAAAGAATGGTGGAAAGAAAGATGCTGTGGGATGTGGTGAAGAGGTACCTGGTCCTCAGGACGCGTCATCTTCCATTAGTCAGCTAGGAATCAAACCCGAAAGGCCTAATAGAATACCAGCAAGGTTTTGCTGGACCGATGCTGATAGATTGAAGTGATAATTTTTAGTATTACATACTTCGTTTTTCATAATGTGTATATATTTTCGTATAGTTATTTATTCAAACATTGTAATTTATTTAGGAAGTGCATTATTTGTAGATATGTAGCTTGACTTTTGCAATAACTTCATCGAGATTATTATGAAATATAGGTATCAAAAGTTTTTTACTTCAACTTTTTATTACGGTACCTACATTTTGCTCTCTAAAATACAGCAAGTCAGCAGTCCGGGTGCTTAAACAAACTGGTAAAAAATAATCGCGCGTGCAGGCTTTCTTTCCTGTACGCATGTACCAATATGCAAAAAATGTCCTGCAAAACAACAAACTCTTATTGTTGCATTATTAAGATTTAAAAATTAATGCCGGAAAAATTCCGAAGGTAATAACAGTGACATAAAAATAGAAAGTTATTACTCCGAACATTGTAAGGTTCGGCACGCTTACAGCTTGCTATTTGCCTGTTAGCTTTCAAAATCGCGTGCCAGTGTTATATAAATCATTGCCCCTCAATATTGTTATTCCGACCCAGTTTGAGTATTCCAGATATGTATTGATTCTAAGCCTGGACTCGGGAGGGTCTCTATGGGCGGATAGGTGCAGATAGTTGTAAAATCCATCGGGCTTATGACTAATATTGGTTATAAGGCTAATAAAACCGTTATTTTAAAGACGTCATCAGTACCTGAATCACAATGAGACATTATTAAACAAAAACGGTTCAAACAAGTCAACTGGAGATTGAATAAAATTAAAACGTTAAGGCCTTTCTCCTACGACGCCTTCACAAGGCGTACAAAACCCGAGTTGCTTGTGAATACCCGTAGGCCGAAGGCGACCTATGGCTCGCGTCTCAGTCGCGTCGCCTGTGTATAGCATTGTGAGAGAAAGGCCTAACTGTGCCAAGTAGTGGTGTGTTGACACTAGAATAAGACTTGGGTTTTCTACCAAGCAAATATCAAATAACTCCCTTGCATTTCTTCGGTCTTCAAACTTCAATGTCTACAAGCTTCGACAAATATTGTTGCTCAAGAGATCCGGTAAATATTGCGCGCACAACGTTAAGCTTTATTACATACGGACTTCCAAATTCATTAGCAAATTGCCAATGACAAGGGAGCCTCTGTGTTTGACACTAGCCCTCCTCGAAACCATCTTTCATATCGCTATATTCATGACTAAGAAACTTCAGTCCCAAAGTATTGAATGTTAATGTGAAGCATCATAGCGCTTTTACGTCGCGTTAGGGGCTTACCTAATGTTCTTTGTTCAAAGTTTTAATTATCCCCCTACCACCGCTACCATCCATCTTACGGGAGTCATGATTTTAGATATTTACTGGTTCAAAACTTTGACTTGCCATTTTTTGTGTCAACAATCTTGAGTAAATGTTAATTATGCGCTTAAATACATGCGATTAAAGATTATACATTCAGAGAGATGGATGCTGAAAGGGCTTTTTTTCGATGTGTACTTATATTTTTGTTTTGAAAAACACTGTAAATATTTTGCCGTTTGTATAAGAAGTAAATTAAAGTAATTAGGAAGTACTGACGAAATAATTTTAATATAATCTCAATCACAGTGTCTCCACTGTCAGACACTGTGAAATGCGAACTTCTGTAATGTTTTTGTACTTTCTATGCATACCAAATTCAAACAGCAAATCCACTGTGGCTATTATTTCTCAGTTATTCAATTACCTAATTATATTGATTGCTATGTGTGTATTTGTTCAAATCGTTGTTCTAAAATATCGACTTTCCAATCTATTCGAAATGCTACTATTACAAAACATAATGCGAGGGTCATATTTGAAACCCTTTCAGTATCAGTTACATACATCGCGAAATCGTTCATAGTTAATGGACAGGCATATATTTTGGCAACGTGCAAGTCACTTACTACACCACCATTAATTCTCCTACGCCAAGTAGGGTGGGGGCAAGGGGAAGTAATTTGCGCCTTCCCTTAGGAATCTCTACTGATTGTCGGTTGTAACGTAATTTTTACTCTATTATTAAACGCTACACGATATTAAGATGTATGCCTGATAAAGGCCTAATTTTTGGTTAGTTTGGTAGATTATATCAGCTTCTGATTTTGTTTGGACGTAAAAGTATTTATAAATTGATATTGAAGGACTTATGAACTACGGCAATGGTATTAATCACTTCTGTGTTCTGTGATATTAATGATTCGACCGCATTCATTTATAATATCAGAGAGTTAAAAGCTGCAAATATTGGAATATAATTACTTGAAACAGTTATTTTTATTATTATTATTATGACAGCCTTTATAATTCGACCCACTGCTCGGATACAAAGCATCTCATTGTTATCGAAGGAGGCTTAGGCAGTAGTCTCCGACGCTTACCCAATGCGGATTGGGCATTGGTTGGCGAAGTATAAGGTGGCCAACCCTTTAGCTGATCCATTAGTCGCCTTCTACGTCACCCATTGGAGGCACCACGTGGTTATCTTATAAACTTATCACATAGGTGTTGGAATAAAAATATTTCTTAAAGGTTTAAAGAACTTACAGAAGTTTAATCCGAGGTCTTTTCCTATCTTCATTTTATTTCTCAGATGTGTCGAACGAATCTGTGTCATGGTTTCGGCATGTTGTGGGTACAAGTTGACTCCTGCCAACGCAGATCTCCTCATCATTTTATAGGTAAATAAATGATTGTGTATTAAGCTCAATAATTTAAAGTTAAAAATGGTGATTGTATGAACTTGCTTGTTGTGTGATAGTGTATAGTTGTAAGTGCTTGTGTGAAATTTCATGTATCATGCTAAAATATACTAGTGTTCTCGAATAATAATACTCACATTTAGTTTTAGACTAGTATGTGTGTTATTTTTCTATTTCGGAATATCCACATGCTTTCAAATTAATTAAAATTTATACACATTTAGTTTTTAAATCATGCTGTCTAGTTATATCGTATTTTCTCCTGTTATATTCCTATTAATTATGTATTAAACTCATTGAATTGTCCTACATTATTTAATTTTGTTATTTAATTTTTACCTTTCTCAGAGTTTTGTCTATTAATACGGTAGTTTTTTTTATATATGTTTGACGGGGAAGGTCTTTTTATTCATCTCACCTGATAACAAGGCCAAAAGTAGCAACAAGCTTCATCTGGAACCCTTAAACCACTCACCATTGACGCTACCTAAACGGTAGTACTCAATGTATTAAGGTTGACTCAGACATAAGCAATCATAAGAATATGTCCTACGGTGTCCCTCAGGGGAGTACACTCGGGCCTTCCTTATTCTTAGTATACATCAATGGAGTTGCATCTTTCGTATAATGAAGGGATTGCTCTCTTTTTTTGCAGACTTGGCTCCGAAGCCTGGAGAGATTAACGGGATCAACTTGGATGATTACTTTCCTAATTATCGTTCATACAACTCTGTAGTATACTATCATAAGAAGTTTTTGCAGAAACCACAAAATGATGTAAAAGTTGTCAAAAAAACGTAAACTATTAAAAGATAAAGAGAAAAGAGACAAGTACGAAGCAACATAAAGGTCAAGCAGTTTAGTAGAGATGACGTGAACAATCTGAGATATGAAACTGCATAATTTATTCCAGTTATAGAAAACGACGTAAAGTTTAATAAATTAGTGCCTTTACTTATCCCAACAGTAAAAAAATCTGAATCAGAAGCATTATGTTATACAGTCAAAACAAAATAAAATAAAAAACAAGACATTAAATCTCCTGAACCTATTGAAAAAGATTTAACAACAATGGATTTGCATCTTTGCTATTACCTAAGTCTGCATCTATTATTTGTTATGCTGGTCGAGGGCTGACTATCTTATGACTAACTGTCAGAACACAATAATGCTTTTAACACTATTGTCATGGCGACAGGCCTGATAAGATGGTGGTTAGGGTGTCCCAAGACATAAGAGGAAATTTTTTTTTCGTGAATTTAAATACGCATACCCTCTAATTTTTTTCCATTTGATCCCAATAGATCATATAATAAATATTATTGTGATTGGACACCGGCAACCCGTGCCGACTTGACGTCAAACATACGAAAAATTTTTTGTATGGAGTTTAATAGGAAAATATTTAAGACCTTGATATTTGTTGGATAAATAAAATTAAAACTACCCAAAAAATCTATTATGCACTTATTTATATTTAAAACGGTTCATTTATTAAATTTTCCCTTTAAAGTTTATTTTTTACAGTCAGAAAAATCTTCCGGTATTCGTAAACACATTGTGACAAAACTTGTATATTGTTCTTTCTCGACTGTGATGGAAATCATGCATTATCTTAACTACTCTTTCAGTTGTATCGTTCACTACCCTCAGAGACGACGTCTTCTTTCTAGCTTTTTGAAAATAGGCATTATTTGGCCACTCAGAGGACATTCGTTAAGAAAAGTGGCATAGTTTTTAGACCATCAAACAGAGACTTGCTGTTGACAGCAATAAAGTCGTAATTTTTTCCCCCTGAAAAAAAAAACACTAAATTATGACACAATTATCATTGAAACAATCCATATTTGAACCTGTTGGTTGCCACAACACAGAATTTATAATTTATCTTCTAGATTTAAGTCTACAATCATATTCATAAAGCACCTACTTGTTGTCTTCCTGAAGAGCTTTCCATTCATAGCCCCGCAATAATTTGTTCTTTATTCCCATAAGATATAACTATTGAAAATTGGAAGATATTCTTCTTTTGATTTCCGAGGATCTGAAGCAGGCAACAGTTTGCCGTTCTAGTGAAGACTCACAACATCGGGTACCTCGTTTTGAAAATAAACTTTTATGACTTTCGCGGGATTCTTCCGTTTCTCCTTTCAAATTCTTGGAATCGTAGCCTTACTTATTGGAAACTTAACAATATATCATCCTAGCGCCTCAAAAGTAGCTTCAAGAATGAATACTGAGTCGTCTCATACTTAACTGGCACCTGTCTTTTAGTAGTCGCAGCGACTAACTTAAGAGTATTAAAGTCTTTTCGCATCGACGTTTTCTGGTGACTGGTTTCAGGTTGAGTACCTACTCCGTAGTGGTTCTGGCAAATCTTCTAAATTTGTAATCAGTCGTTTTGTAATGGTTTATAAGATAATCTCAAAGAAGGGGCACAGAGAAATACGTTTTTGAGAAGTAATAGGTTATTTTCCCACCCTAGCTAAGAAGCCACGACGACCTGGCTCTCTTTGCTACTGAAAGAAGATTAGGTCTTCATTTATTAATTCAAGGGCATTGGCATATGCAATATCAAATTAATTATCTTAGTTTTTGACAAACTTTTGATGACGTTCTAAAATCTTGTGTTTTATGAGCATTTTTTTGCTAGTCTCTCCAAACTTGTCATAAATTTACATGTTACTTCACAGAATTAGGCGAAGATTTAGTATTTTTATGCGCTTTATACCATTGGAATAATATACTCGCAAAATTGTAAGATTTACACTTTAATTGACTGTTGAATTCACTTACCGAGGATATTGTAGAACATAACTTCCAGAACTTCCATTAAAGGACTGTTTAGAACTCGATATTTTTGTGTTATACGACTCCTATACAAGTATACTCTTTCGATAACTGCGTGATACTAACGGCCTCTTGATTGAATGAGAAATAATTACATTTGCACGTTATTATATGCGTCTGAACACGTTAGCTCACTGACGTCTTTATAGATAAGTACTAACATGTTTCGATGCAAGTCGGCACGGGTTCCCGTGGTCCTATGTCAATGAAATTTTATTTATAAGTGTTTTGTCATCATTGAAACAAAATTAGAGGGTATGCGTTAAAAAATAACTACTTTGATTTTTTTGGGACACCCTAATGGTGGTAGAACGAAGCGGACTTAAAACAAGCTTCATCCTAACTAACCTGAACACAAATTATCTATTTAACAATATGACCTTATTTTAATTGGCAGCGGTTTTCTGTAAGGTAGAGGTTAGTTCCCAAGAGAGGCGCTCCAAATCCGAAAGGTTTTACCGATCTGCCTTACCTCTGTTATTCGTGGAGGATTCCCGAATCTTAGGTGGCACACCGTTCCCGTACTACAAAAATGAGCATTCAATTAAGGTGTTTAGCTCGTACTCTATAAAACATAAAATAAGTTTGAGAAACTATGATATAGACAAGGGCTTCCCAAACTTATTTTTATTGCGACGCCTTTAGGAATTTGCCCTTAGGAATAAATATGACAAGAAGTATTTATTTAAATACGAGTATGTGGTTGCTTTTCTGACCATAGCTTCTTAAAACGGGGCTCAAGTTTGGAAGTCGCGACTCTCATCTCTTTCTCTACATTTATTTACGTTCAACTCGCTCCCATCACACAGCAGCCAATCTATGTGGATTGCCTCATGACACCCTGGAATAAGGGCGTCGCGACGCACAGTTTGGGAAGCCCTGATGTAGACGATTGATACACTGATGTATCACGCGCTACCAACGCCTAATCCCATCCACAGAATAATAAAATGTTATTTGAGTGCGGTCTTCTGTAGTGTAGGTGCTGCCCCAATTTGGGCGCTTCGAATTTAAGCGGCTAGTCCTATATGCTCTACGTCATGAGGAGCATGGATTCGTTGTCAAAGTAAAAAAAATGAGTTTGATAAAAAATTATCGCACACTAAACGCTATGACGTCAAAATGATAACATTACAATTAAATTCTATTTAATGTTTAGTTCTATGAGTTTTCTAATGATTACATAGGATTTATTTATTTTGAGATTTACAATAATTAAAATATTTTGTCAACGTTCTGCATTGAAGCTCGCAAGCATGCTTTATTTAAAGAATTACTTCAAAATTTATCCGTTACTTGAAAAACACATGCCTTATTATAAAAGTTTACTTGATAATCAACTTTATATACCGTACTTTTAGATGCCAATTTAACTATGTAACCAACTTGACTAAAAGCTAAAATCACCCGTGAACGTTCTAACTTAACTATAATAAGTAGGTATTTACATTTTCTATATAAATCATGGTAATTTTATAAAGTTATTAAATGCTATTATTACTTAAATATACCTAAGTTACTTTTCAAACTGTAATAAGCGAAAATGCATTTAAGGTCGTTTTACACATCATTGGTGGTACTTATTAGCAAATTGAATAAACTGAACAATTTAAGGCTGTTTCACATGACGGCGCGGAATGACGCAGCGCAAGAAATAATAGTTATTTATTATACAAGAGTGGAAAGTTCCTTTTTAACCGCGTGCTCGATTTGGATGACCGAGCAAGCGAAGGATTCTAAATTAGAATCCTGAGCGTCAGCGAGGGAAACAAACGAGCACAAGGTGAAAAATCTTTCCACTCGAGTGCAATACGTAACTTTTCATCCCACCTCAGCGAGGAAATGACAAAATAATCTTCATTCTAATCATAAATTTGGCACCATAGAGGTTACATTAAATAGGTTTAATGACGTTTTGAATTTACAATTATATTGAGTACTCATTATATGTGATGTTCTAAATTCAAATCTACTTTGCCGCTCAAGCGAATAAAATAGAATTTTCCAGCCAGATTTCGAAGCGCAAAATTACACTTTCCGAGGTGGTGGGATGAAAATATTTTTATCTCAAGAATGCGAATGAGCTTTCTTTATTATGTGTACACCGCTTATTACTGCGCGTAAGTAAACGATAAATAAGTTATTACGCGCGGTGCCGTGCAGTCATGTAAACTTAGCTTGCAAGAAAATATTCTTGAAGGCTTTAACTAGGCAAAATCAGCGATACAATTTGCTCCTTAAAAAGAGTGTGTACCGACCTTACACCATGTTCAGATGTTGCGATTTACGCATGTAAGTTTCCGTGTTTTGAGCGTAAACAATGTTAATAAGTTCCATGCAAGGGTACGAACAATAAAAGCTAAAGTTTAGCCAATCAGCATCAACGAGGACGCGCGACGCGTTGCTATCGCACTGTATCGCAACATCTGAACAGAGTCTTAAGCGTTTAATGGTAGGTAATAAGAGAAAAAGGAAAAATATAGTGAAAAGTGCTAGGTATTAGGCAATCACTCACCAGGGTCTGAGCGGCTGTCTGGTGCTGGAAAAACAGGCTTCAGTCAGTTAAGCCAGTACAGTAAGGGCAGAGACTATGCTCTAAGGACAGATAAGGCCGGTTTACACTTTGTAATAAATAGATTTGTATTTTACAACTCAAAACGAAATATACACAGAAAGTAAAAGTAATTTTCGAACATTACATAATAAAGATTTTTGAAAAAAAAAACTATTTTTACAAATAACATGGTTATTTTTATGCCCTATTTTTGTGAATATATATTTATGATAACGTAAATTAAACTAACATCATCAAATCAACTAATCTTTATTTGGTACTTTTACTTTTTAATAGGATATTTTTTTCTAAGTATGAGCTTTCAAAACTTATTTTTCTTATGTTTGCGTACCAATTCATATAATATTTTGAATGTAAAATTCTTTCACAGTATTTTTTCTTGGTAATAATTAAGATAATCTGCTTTATATCAAGAAGTGCAAGGTTCTTTACTCTTTCTAACATTGCACTGCCAGCACAAAACTATCGCAGTTATTACAATCTAGAAATTTAGTATGGAAATACCTATTTTTGTCATGAATAAAGTTGTTTCAGAAAATTTATGTAGTACTATACAATACAAGTTTATTTTTTCATTACCAGATATTATTATGACAATTTAAAGCATAACACTCTGCTTAGTAATTATAACAAAAAATCGTTCAATTAAATTCATTACACTTTTTTTTTAAATTAAATAGGTGATAAAAATGACCCTATTTCCTATTTTGAAAATATAACTTTACTGTAGGTACCGATTACAGCTTATGCACAGTAGCAAGCATAGTTATGAGCAAAGATCCTAATATTTGAGTGAAGCCTAACAAACATGATTTGTCATTCAAATAATAAGTTGTCGCAGCTTACAATCAAGAATTTTTCATAACAAATAATTCTATTTGGTGATCGATCTAAGTTTTATGTTCATTTAATTAATAGGCTTTTTCATTTGAACTCTGCTCAATCAGATGAGTTTGTAACAGTTATTTTCTTTCAATGTAAAGGTAACAGTTTCACTATAAAAAATACTATAATATACAGTCATTCAAAACCATCGAAACTTCATACAATTTTCAATCTTATATTAACAGCAAAGCTCAAAAATCTATTGAAAAAAATATCCACGTGACATGAAGTTGTTACTTATATACAAACTCCTTCTCAAAGTTCTCATTTTGTTTGTAAATAAAAAATATTATTGAGATTAAATATAACGAAAATGACTTGCAATATCTGTCTTAAAAATAAAAGAGTTTAAAATAGCGCTTTAAACTCGATCCCTTTTTTATTAGCAGTGGTGCACGTTTGACAAATTTTACATAAATTTAACAGTTTATTTGTCGACCCAATCCTCTAGTTATGAGATTCCCTGGTTTTTCAATTAAACTTATAAAACTTTCACTTGACATTCACAAAATGAATTTAAATATCATGAAGCCTTTAATTTGATTTAAAAATAAGATAGATACTTTCCGACAGAGCAGAGAATAAATCGCGGAAGAGCTCCTTCACAAAACGCAAACGTCGCATTGACGCGACGTCTACACTGCGCTAACTTTCATCGAACGCCGACGTTGGGCAAACGCTAGTGTAACTGTGAAGGGGCTCTAAACTTTATCGAAAATCCAATTTCATGAAAATCTTATCTGATAAGATTTATAAAACCATTCTGTAATTTCTTAGGGTAAGTTTAATCCAATTTGTCGGGCATCGATAATCTGATGTCTGTGACATAAATTAACTGCATTTTTTCGAATTGAATATAAATTTTGTTGTGTTGAGATCCGCGCTTATTTTCATTTTTACTTTGTTAATTTATTTTTTTATTTTATAGGAAACTGCGTCAGAAACTAACATGTAACCAAAGGAATAAGTGACATCAAAAAATTATTATTTTCACATTTCATTATTTTTACGGTAAAGTGTAAACCAGCCTTTAGAAGCAGTGATTGAAATGAATACCAGATTGGTATTTTTGAATTTGGAAGATTTTTTTTTATAGATAATAATTTATATTATAATAATCCTAACATTAAGGACAGGTATTGTAGTAAAACTTATAATAATAATAATACAAATTAAAGGAATAGAGATGAATAGGGAATAATTATTAGGTATGCATTCTTAAATATTTTAGAGTCATAATTATTAACAGAGATTGTTAATTAGTTTAAGTTAAAGAGTTTAAGTATTACAATGTTAATTGTAACTGTATTGTAGATAAATAACACACACATCAAAAAAAATGTTTGTGTCAGTTGAAAACCTGAGAAAAAACAATAGGTCTTTGTTTAAAATTTTCAATTAAAAGTAAAACAAGTGATTGTAATTAAAAAAATCAAAACAAATTTTAAAAAATGTGTAATAAATAAAGTCATATAACTTACTTCTCTTGTATTCCAAGTGATCGCAAACTTTTTTGATGTGAGTTGGTCTTTAAACCAAATTTATATTGAGTTGTAAAGATATAAAGAACAATGCTAAAATTAGTCCAGAACAATAGGTATTAAAACATTTTATTTCTTTTTGTATATTAACATAATTTCTTTTCAAAGAAAATGTGTTAATATATATAATATAAAATCCTAATAAATATAAATATTTGAATTAACGCCGCTGAAATATGTCATAATATACAGTTGAAAATTCTCGATTCTAACTTGACTTGCTTTCTACGAGGTTAGCAACGAGCAATGTTTAGTCAGTTAAATAAATCTATGGTTTCAAACATCCAAGCTACATTAACCAAATGACATCTTTGTTTGTAAAAAGCAAAATAAAACGATTTGTAAAGATTTTACCACTCGACGTACGCTTTTTTGATAAAAACACACTTCATAATTAAAAGCCTCCATTCTCATTAGACCAGAAAAATGCCAAGCCAAAACACCCTCTATGCTTTGGACGCAAGGTCGACAAATAGGTCGGGCACGTTCCTACTATGAGGTCGCAGTCGTACACAGGTCAAAGAAATGTTTCCGTGTCGAGGTTTTCTGGCGCTTTGTGACCTTTACGAAAGAATAATAATAAAGAATTAAGTCGCGGTTATTTGACTCTCGTGATTATAGAAACTTATGCTTGTAATTTTAGTAACAAAAGTTTGATTCTTGCATATAAAGATTTTTTATCTTTGTGGGGTAAGTTGGACTTCTTGCTGGTTAGAAACTATAAAATAATTATAATATATTTCTACGCTCACACCAATTATCTAGCCCAAATTAAGTATCTTTAAGATCTTGTGTTATGGATCAAAAAAGTCAAAAGTCAAAATTTTTTTATTCATTTAGGTACATTTTGTACACTTATGAAAGTCAATTTTGATGCCATCGGTTCAAGAGTCTACCAGGAGGCCTTGTTCTGAGAAGAACCGGCAAGAAACTCAACAAGTTTATCCTCCCTTTACAGTTTTCATAGTATTGATTTGGAAAGAGTCATAATTCACATTGTCAAGTCTTTAATAATTGGATATATGTAATAATTGGATACTAGATAACGGACAAATTTTCTTAATAATCTAGATATTTTCATAAATAAACTTAAATAAATATATAAACAACCATGACTCGTGAACAAATGATCGTGTTCATGACACAAACATTTGCTCCTACCTGAACTCTTACCCGGACCGCCCGATGTTACTGACCACTCCACCACGGCGGCTCCAAAAGGCCAAAGACTGAAGTGAGAGTCTTAGCGATCAGTAACGCTGCCCACACATCGGGCGGTTCGGATTCTAATCTTGATATTGGCAAATGTCTTTGTGATGAACACGAATATTTCTTTATAAGTCATGCTTTTTCTCAGCTTATTTTCTTAAACTTTTTAATGTTATGGGCCCTCGGCATCTGCCTGTACTTTTGAGATGATTTTGAGTGTACAATTTGTTTGTTTGGTTATTTACTGAGGGAATGTAATATTTCCTAATCAATGTGTTAGAGCTGCTGCAGACCCCGTGGACCACAGTTTAAGAACCTCTGGCTTATAGCCTAGTCATCATCAACAGCTCATATAACTGAGGGGCTCGAGCCTAGCCCACATTAGGGGCGATTAGGCCTTAGTCAACCACGCTGGCCAAGTGCGGGTTGGTCGACTTCACACACAACCTAAGAATTTCTTCAAAGGTGTATGCAGGTTTCCTCACGATGTTTTCCTTCACCGTAAAATCGTCGATTAAACGATATGATCTAATCGACGATTTTACGGTGTACGAAAATTTGAAAACACATTGGTACGTGGCGGGGATCGAACCAGTGCCTCCCGGGTGGGAGACGACGCTCTTACGCACTACGCTACCGACGCTATAGCTTAGTACCCTAGCGTAATCCCTTACGCGTCACCCAGCCTACTGTTCATCTGGGCCAGCCCGTCCACGTTTCGGTGACAAGGCGTACTAAGTACGTCAATCCCGGAAACGTCCCCACAAAGGCCATAAGAGGGTACTATTTTGACCCTGTAGCTTGTGGAGTGGACATTCAAATATGCCCAATCCTCCATTGTAATCGTGCTTGCATTGTAAGGTTGCTTTTTGCGGCACACAATCGTTAGCGACAAGTAAGTTGGCAGCGAAAACTAAAATGCTGTAGATAACGAAACTATGTAGCCGAATGGCCGGTGGTATGGTGGGTCCGCAACGGCCGATGATGACGAATTCGCGATGAGGGCGAACCTCCCGTAAAGGGTTCCTAGTTGACAGGTACCTTTCTCGAGGGTACCAATCTCCCTGTCGACTAGTCTCTGCAGGGATCGGATCAAAAACCGCTATGCTTAACTGTCATTGGTGAGTTAGTAGTAGTACAAACTCGAACCTTCTGTCAAACATCGGATTAGGTATTAATCATGCAAGGGATCGTTGTATCACGTTGATATGGGACGACCAAAGTCAAAGACCCCTCATCCATAATTCAGTCAACAAGATCCAGCAAAAGTTTGGAAATTCTTCAAGTCTCTTGATATTAACAAACAAACAATATTCAGTATCATACCCCGAAGTACTGTGACGTTTGAGGGTAAGAATTATGTTGGTTGGCTTAGTGACTTTTTGGATTTGATGCCCCTTTGTGATTCAAGCTAAGGTTTTCTTTTTGGGATCACTCTGTGTAAACCACTCTTAACCCTAATGCACACGAATCCATTCAAACTTCTTTAGTTGCAATACTTAAAGGTACCTACGACTGTGTAATACGATATAAAGTTATAATAATTGTGATTGAAAATTTAACTTTCTATAGTATCACATACGTGCTATATTTCAACAAAAATAATAAAGATATCGACACGTGGACCAAACGCTGTCCACTCATTGGGAATTAATGTTTTCTACGAGGCGCAATATAAAGCAATTCAAAGCTGTCGCGAATACCGCGAAGTTTCATAATCTGTAAAAATATTATTTTCGATTGACGGTACACATCAACGTGGCGAGCGGACGTTTTTTGCGTGCTTGACTCAGACACAGTCGATTGACCGAGACGAACGGTGCATTTCAAGGAACCGTGAGTTTGTACAATCTAGTGTTTTACGAATGTACTTTAATTCTATGTTTTTGCATTGCATATACCTAAGGTGAATTTATCGGTCGATAAATACATACCTACCTACCGTTATCTCAGTGTTATAACTCAACACACAATATGGTGATAATTATGTGTTCTCAGGTGGTTCTCAGTTTTAAGACTCAGATAAATTGTTCAGGACCAGACAAGGACATACTCAGAATACTAGCTCAGTAATGTTGAGTGGATAGGGGTCGCTATAAGGGGAGGTGGAGGCGACTACCGGGCTGCGGTCCTTTTTGACGTGTGTATCAACAATGTTGATAGCACAGAACTGCTCAGAATTTCAATCTCAACTCAGTAAAGTCCGATCTCTTAACAGATGTGAGACTTTGTTTAGTTATCATCAGGTTATCATCACATATACAACAGTATCTACAGTATTCGCCTTGCGTGGCTGAAGCAGATATAATTTTACAGGCAAAGTTTTTCGACATGGTGGAGGTGCTGGGATGGTGTTTATTCCCTTTACGTAAGGTTTATTAACGTGAAACAAAAGTGAAAATAAAAAAAATATGTGTTATTTTGTTGAAATTATAATTTGTGCAGTGATATGAGATAACGTCGGCGCAGGCGCCAGAACGACGCGCCAGCCAGTCTGGCCGCGGCGGCGCCGGCGCCGGCGGCGGCGCAGTGCCTAGTTACAATGTTAAAGCGTTTTCAGATTTAGAATAAAAGTCTTTATGTTATGGAGATAACGATGATTTCAGATTTTTATCTTTATGTTGATGTGCAGTTGCATATCTTGAATGATATAATAAGTACCTAATTTAAAAAAGAACAGATGCCTAAGTAACTCCACCTTATTGCGAGTGCCTTATGGTCTAATTTTCCATATTTTTGACCTTTTAGTCTTTGCATCTTTTTGACGTGACCCTCAGACCAATGAAAGTAAGTACAGAAAATTTATAACAAAGAAATCCACTATAAAAAGAAACATTGATAATTTCTTTGAGAACCTGGACATGCTTTTATATACATGTTTTTTTTTACTCTAAAAAGAGAATTATAGTTGCTGGTGACTTTAATGTAAACATGCTTGAAAATAAACAAAATACTGTATTGTTTAGAGATCTTTTAAAGAAATATAAGTAATTTAAATTTACATAATTATAAATGTGCCCACTAGAGGAACAGCTTGCTCAGACCATTTTTAGTAATATCAATGGTGCAATTAGATATACTCTACCGTTATGTTTATCTGACCATGACATGACCGTACAGATACTACAATTTAATGTTACACATAAAAAAAAAGAAACCCCATGCACTGTGTTTGTTTATAGAAGATGTTATTCTCAGGACAATATAGAAAAAATAAATAAAAAACATCTTAGGTGTCTTTCTTTTTCAGAAGTTTACAAGCAAACGGGAATAAATAATGCTTTTGAGAAGCGTTATTTAGGTGTAAGTACAACAATTTGAAATTTTGAAGAACTTGCTTCATGAATATTTGTGAAAGACATTAGGTATCTAGTATCTACTCATTACTGCGCTTGAAACAAAATTTGTCATAAGATACCTAAGCACAATACGTGAGCGAGCAAGGGTGGACTTGCAAATCTCAGATATTTTACATATCAAGTGAATTGAGGTTTTACACAATTTAAAGAAATTCTTTAGTCTTGATACCTAATGATGTGATGTATTGCTCAGAGGAATATTCTGTGACTAATCCCTATAATGTTTTGTTACCAATGACAGACCATTATTATTATGATATATATAGTTTGTATATAGTCATAGTCATAGAGATGAACCCATAAGAGATTTTTGATGTGTTCTTAAACAGATTGCTCAGAATTTTATCAACCTTTTACTTACTAGATAAGTTAGTACCTACCTATTTAGTAATACCTATTGTCCTAGGGCAACATAGGTATCTACAATGTCTATTTTAATTGTTGCAGTCGGAATCAACGGAGTTGTTTGATTCGATTGTGTCTCAGCATATTTTAGTAAGTATAATTGGAATATTATATTATGCAAAGGGAAAGTGCTCTTTTCTTTAACATGGAAGAAATAGTCTAAACTTTATAGAAAATGTTGAAAGTCTCACAAGTGGTAGATTCAATTGTGGGGTAGTCTGGGTGCGTACCATGCCCTTTCTTGTTTCTACCGTGAAGCAGGCCGCTGTGTTTCGGATTGAGGGGAAAGGTGGCCACTGTGATTGCTGGGCATGGAAAACATTTTATCTCAGTCCTCAGGATGGCAACGCAGTGTTAAGTGATTTACCCTTAATTTTGCAACTCTGTCTATAGATTGGTGACAGTAACCACTTCTCACCAGGTGGGCCACAAGCTTGTTTGCTATCTCGTAATGTAAAAAAAAAGGACAGCTCAGAAAACTCTATTGGCCATTAAGCAAAACTCTGAATGAGAGATTTACAGCAGTGTAGTGTTTACTACATACTTTTTCAGCTACTATTAAAAATGCGTACCTACTCAATACTTAGGCCCTCACACATATGTGAAAGATGTCGAAGAAGGGGTACAAACGGATAACAAGCAATATAGGACATCTGTAGATTCTACAACTACTAATTTCTGCATTATAAAGGAAGAATTGTATGTGATAATCTCTGAGCACGTGAAATAGTTTGTGTTTAGATAATTATGTCTATACAGTTGTGAGAAAAGTTTCTAGAGGGAACAACTATCGTTGCAAACTTGAAACAACGTCAAAGGAGTGTTTTAATAAAAGAATATTTAAAAAGAAAAACAATTACGGCTTGTGACGCAGTCTGAATTGAATGGTTTGAATAATATTCGAATCATTTGTCGTGCATGATCTCATAGTCCTGTGTGGCTCATTTGGCAAACCACATGCACGGATTGCGGCGAGTCGCCGGTGCGGGTCCCGTCTCACCACTTGTCATGACGGGAGGTTATTTTTCGTTTTCTATTTAATTTGTTTAATATTCAGAAATTTTAATACATGCCAAGTCAGTCAATAACTTGCTCTTTATTTTAATGATGTCTAGTTTTTGATATTTAAATAATGCAAAATTCGATTTGTTATGTGATTTTCCATTAAACGTATAAAAGTGTTCTACTTAAAAAAAAAAAATCCGACTTTGTTTTTAAAATATTTCTTGTTTGTATTAGACAAAGCCACCAAAGTGTAGACTCGGGCTTTGCTGCGTAGGCTGTGAACAGCAGCAACCTTGTTGAAGGTTGTAAACAAGCACTGATACACGACGTTTACTCATACCATGCTGCAACGCTTTTATTTTTTAAAAAAGAGCTTACAAATTTGCAATGTCAATTCAATGAGGATCTCTTTTTATGTACAGCAGTTGGAACCAAAAGAGTGGTTGAAAATGATGAATGTCACTAAAGTAAACATTGAAGTCAATAAAAATGCTGTGACCAGGAGGTATTTTTGGTGATGTTCTTGCAATTGATCATTTGATGCTTGGGCCACCCAAACATAAAGTTAATTACGAAGAGGTTCTTTTTTTTTCGGCCGGGAGGGCTTCTAAGGGTTATAAGGAAATGGCAGAGTTGATAAGAAATGTTTGAGTGTGTGTGCCGTGAGTGGGCCTATATGTGATAAGAGTCATATTTGCTAGAACGTTACCCGTTCTAGCAAATATGGTGGGAACTTGACGGTTGGTATTATTTCACAATCGTGATGTGAAGTCATGTGTGGAGTCTCATCTGTGGAGACTGGTGAGTGGAGTCTCATGCGTAGAATCCCATTAGTGGAGTCTCTCTTGGAGTCCCTAGAGGGTCTCTTGTGGATCTCATGAGGGTCTCTTGTGAGTCTCATGAGAGTCTCTTGTGAGTCTCATGAGAGTCTCTTGCTGGTCTCTTGAGAGTTTCTTGGGAGTCGCTTGTAGGGTAATGTAGAGAGCGTTGAGGCAAATGCCAGAAGGTAGTGTACCAGTCGGAAGTTGACGTCGAAGTCTATTGTGGACCAAGTAATAACATATGAGTAAGCTTCAGTTGTTGTGTGGACTCAAGTAGTGCTCTAATGGTCGTAGTTGACCGTAGTGTGTAGTCAGTGGATGATGCACACGTGCGCAGGGTTCCACGGTGTTGGACGCGGGTAAGAGTGAGAGCGATTGTGATCGCTGTTCCCGTCAGCTATTATTCATTTAGTCAAATCAAAGGGGAATCAACAAGAACAACAAGGGGAACAACTGGAAGGTATGGCAGATATCAGCTCTTATTGAAGGCAGAATGAGAAAATCCGTGTTGTAAAGGTGAAAGTGGGTGACCAAAAATATACTAGGTCCGTGTGATTTTATAGAGATTTTTCTAGTTTTAAAAATGTGTAAACATTCAAGAACCGCGTGAATCGGGTATTATGGGCACCGAGACATCGAGCGAGACAGACATACACCAACCAATTCATAGAATTAGCTGTCTACTGACTCAGACGGGTCACGAGATACACGAAGCTTCCAAATTTTCATTCCATTGAGCCGATCCGTCAGTGCTCTTCGAGAAGCAAAGCGAACATCGGCTTGGAAAGCGCACGAGAAGGTTCGGCAATGGACAGATCAGCTAATTAGTATTTTTAACTAACTTGCTGTAAGTTTTTTCTTAATTATGATCTCACTTAAGATTTTTGTAAACTAGATTATTCAGTTAATACTCAATATATCCTTATAACATGATGATGTTTCCTATTTTATAATTACTCAACATAAGTTACTTCTCGTGGGGAGTGTCGCGAATACCGCGAAGTTTCATAATCTGTAAAAATATTATTTTCGATTGACGGTACACATCAACGTGGCGAGCGGACGTTTTTTGCGTGCGTGACTCAGACACAGTCGATTGACCGAGACGAACGGTGCATTTCAAGGAACCGTGAGTTTGTACAATCTAGTGTTTTACGAATGTACTTTAATTCTATGTTTTTGCATTGCATATACCTAAGGTGAATTTATCGGTCGATAAATACATACCTACCTACCGTTATCTCAGTGTTATAACTCAACACACAATATGGTGATAATTATGTGTTCTCAGGTGGTTCTCAGTTTTAAGACTCAGATAAATTGTTCAGGACCAGACAAGGACATACTCAGAATACTAGCTCAGTAATGTTGAGTGGATAGGGGTCGCTATAAGGGGAGGTGGAGGCGACTACCGGGCTGCGGTCCTTTTTGACGTGTGTATCAACAATGTTGATAGCACAGAACTGCTCAGAATTTCAATCTCAACTCAGTAAAGTCCGATCTCTTAACAGATGTGAGACTTTGTTTAGTTATCATCAGGTTATCATCACATATACAACAGTATCTACAGTATTCGCCTTGCGTGGCTGAAGCAGATATAATTTTACAGGCAAAGTTTTTCGACAAAAGCTTCATACGTCGGAATCAGCGCTGAATCGATACTCAGCGCTGAATCGATTTGTCCCTTTTTTGGTATTCCTTGTAACCAGTAATACCATAAATTTATTCAACATATTTATTTATTATTAGTGATATCATATTTAGAACATCCACCTTTAGTTCAGGTAATGTCTCGTCCAGTAACTCTGGTGAGGAGCCAGACTTCACATCCTGGTAGTGATTGTATAATTTTTTATAGACAAATTACTTATTACTATACCACAAGCTACGTTAATCTTATTTTATTTTAAAAGATATCCAATTTCATTATGAGGAGACTATTGAATTATACGGTGCTATTAATACTCTTTGCCGCGTCTATGCCTGCGATATAAATCAATTGCGCAATCATGTTATTTATAGAACATACATACATAAAGCAGAGTAGGCGGAGAACGCTCCTTTCCCCTTGCTAAAATTCTTAAATTTATTTATTTCGCTTCGTCTAGGTAATCTCATTTCGAGTACTTCTGATCTGGCCCTTTTTCAAGATGTTTTCGATTTGATCGATAAACGTTCGCTTAAGTCTCCCCCGACCCACATCTCCGTTACTTCCTTTTTCAATTCCTGTCACACTATCTTTTTACAAACCACTTCTCCCTTATCACGTCATTGTAACCTGTCACCCAATTTCATTCTAGCCATGCTTCTCAGGGCTCTCATTTCAACCCAATAAAGGTCGTTTTAAGGACAAGTTAACACTTATCTACTCGGAAACAGCACTTCTTGAGCCGTTTAGTATTCTTTGTATGAAACTCCAGCACAATAATCAGCAGCGTAATGACATCGCGCTCCTTCGGGACAAACTAACGAACGACGGTGCGGTAAGTGGTGCTTACGGATCATAGTACACGTGCTTACGTCTGTCCATACCTATCTGTGCTGACGTCTCTCCGTACGCAACCCTACGTCTTTTCGTCCACGCTTGCCCCTCTCACCCCTCCCGCGGTCTGCCGGCAGCACAGTACATGTTGCCGAACGTGCTTTCGTGAATTTGTAGATTTGAAATTGATTGGAAGGCGCCGTAAGCGCGGCGTCGTAGCGTAGCGGAGTCGCTGCTAATGCGATTTGGTTACGTGCTTAAAAGCGATACGGTGGCTCCCTGTTCTGAGTTTTTGTTATAAAAGACTAGATGAGAAGCAAGTTGGCGGTCGACCTGGTGGTAGGTGGATACCGTCGCCTATAAACACCTGCAATAACAAGGAAAAAATCACTTGGTATTGTCACTCTGAAGCCTAAGATGAAATGCCTTCCATGCCTAGTAATTACACTGGCTACCTTTCCCTTCAATCCAAAAAAGAGCAAACAGTATCACGGCGGAAATAGGAAAGGCGGTGGTACCTACCCAGACGATACTACACACAGGCCTACCACCTAGTTGATTAGTGTGCCGTGACCTTTATTCTGCTATCATGCCTCTCCTCCCATACCCATCTTTCACTTCCCTACTCAGTGTTAGGACCAGCACACCGTCATGCACAACCAGTCGTGCCTTTTTAGACTCATTCTCACCACTCATAGATTTAATAAGACTTTCCAAAACCTTAAGTCGAATAATAACCGACTAACTCGAATCCCAATATGTAATTTATTAACGCCCCTTATAAAAAAATAACATTTGCACCCCGAATCCCTTCCAGGAACCTGTCAATACCGCCCTGCGAGTAATGGGTGCGCGCATTCAATACATTGTCGGTGACAGGTTATATAGATGATTGCGACAATTTGGCTCGGTTCCAAGCACGTAGCATTTACTGGTTTACCGAGGGTTTACCAATAGATAAATAATCTATTAATTGATTGATACTTTATTGGTGTACTGAGTGATTTGTGAGGTGCGAACGATGTAAAACAAGGAAGGCAATTCGCTTTTTATTGTGACGTTTTCTAGTTATTATATAAATCCTTTATTTCACATATAAAATCAGTAATAGCAAAACTTAACGAAATACATGTACAAAGGTGAGCTTATCTCTAAAAGAGATCTCTTCCAGCCAACCCTAGCATTAGTGAGAAATTATAATTATTATACATACATACATAAATGCACGCCTTTTTCCCATAGGCGTAGGCAGAAATCACTACTTTCCACTTGCTATGATGCTTACATATACAACATGTAAACTAAATAACCAACTCCCTGAATACAGGTGGTTTGGGATCGGCTTCCAAGTTGATTTCAATAATTTTTTTTTGAAAAAAACGTTTTTTTTTTAAATCGTTTTTTAAAAAGAAAAATAAGGGGTGTTGGTTATTTACTTTACATGTTGTATATATACATTTTAATCACGATTTACTTATGTTTAAGTTTTTTTTTGAGTTTGATAATAAGTATGTATTATTTTGTAGTCTGTATAAGTGTATAATATATATTATTATATTGTACATTGTACAAGTATAAAAAAAACTGCAAAAAAAAATGCAAAAGATCACGTTATGGGTCAAAGTGCACCACGAGGAAAGTCATTACCCTACGTATATTAAAACCGAATATGATGCTATAAAATCCGGGAAAGACTTATATAATTTTTAACTACACGATTTTCAAATGTTATGTATCATATAATTTTTATTTATTTATGCGTGATAAAATTATTGATGAATATTTTATACTACCTAGATATAGGTTGTAAAACATTTCATGGCAATTTGTGCACTATAACCTTAACCTTAACCTTAACCTTAACCTTAACCCTATTTTGGATTGTAATGACGCGAATACAGCGGCGGAACTATTGGTTTCAAAAATTACCAGTATTGTCAACAACAATAGCGCAACTAAAACTATTCCTAACAGGAAAAGAATAACACAACCGTGGATTACACCCGGCTTATTACGATGCATTAGGAATCGTGATAGATTGCACGCCAAAAGTAAAAAATATCCGGATAACACAAACTTGACTACGACATACAAACGATACAGAAACTTCTGCAATGACCTCATTAAAAAGCTAGAAAGTGAATACAATAAAGATAAAATTAATAAGGCTAGAAACGATTCAAAACAGACATGGAATGCAATTAGAGATATAGCTAGAATAAGAAAGAAAAATGATGATAACCTCAGTGACCTTCTACAGGCTAAAGATAACCCAGTTTCATCGCTTAATTTTGTAAACGAGTACTTCGCTAATGTAGGAAAAGATCTTGCTGAGAAAATTTCAAACAATGTGAATTACATAGCACCTCCTACCAAATCCTCACAAAGTACTCTAAATTCTTTCGTACTAAATGACACGGATCACGATGAAGTTTTCTCTACAATCAAACAATTAAAAAATAGTCCCGCCGCTGGTTTCGATGGCATACCTACCAAGGTGCTTAAAGAAGCTAGTCATGTCCTTGTTCCCCCAATTACACATATATGCAATCTATGCTTTAAACAGGGAACTTTCCCAGACTGTTTCAAAACTGCTCTTATTAAACCAATTTACAAAGCGGGGGATAGAGCCAGTATCGGTAATTATAGACCTATATCTATTTTACCTGCCATCTCTAAGGTACTGGAACGGTTAATAAATAAAAGGCTTAACTCGTATCTATCTAAATTTAAAATCATTTCAAATAATCAATACGGATTCACTAAGGGAAAATCCACAGAACAAGCAGTCAATGACCTAACTACATATATTGTACAATCACTAGAAAAAAAATTTAAATGTCTGGCAATATTTTTAGATTTAGCTAAAGCCTTCGACACTGTCTCTATCCCTCTGCTCGTCAATAAACTTGAGAGAATTGGTGTGAGAGGTGCTGCCCTGGATTTATTTAAAAGTTACTTAAATGATAGGAAGCAACGTGTCAAAGTAGGAGACTTAATCAGTGATCTGCATCCAATAACCTATGGGGTTCCGCAGGGGAGTATACTGGGACCTACTTTATTTTTGATATACATGAACGACTTGTGTAACCTTCAACTAGACAATGCACGGACATTTGCCTTCGCAGATGACACTGCTCTAGTCTTTCATAGTACATCTTGGCACGAATTACAGCAAATAGCTGAACGTGGTCTTGGAAAAGTAATGTTAAGCCTCCAGCAAAATCTACTTACACTTAACTTAAATAAAACCAAGTATCTCGCTTTCACAAAACTAAACCGACTTCAACCTGTAGACCTCAAAATTAAAGCCCACACTTGCTCATATCCTGATAGCACCCGCCCTTGTTCATGCATCACTCTTGAACGACTCTTAACAATTAAGTACCTTGGTGTTTACTTAGACTCCACACTATCTTGGAGACAACATATAGAAATACTCACCAAAAGGGTCCGAAAACTAACGTTCATCTTTAAGCGCCTAAGAACTGCAGTTGATTTTAAAATTATTAAAACCACGTATCTCGCTTTATGCCAATCAATAATAACGTACTGTATTATCTCATGGGGTGGTACCTTCAAAACCACTATGTTGAATATAGAGAGAGCTCAAAGAGCGGTGTTAAAAGTCATGATGGCTAAGCCTTACCGATATCCAACATCACAACTTTACTCTGAAGCTAATGTACTCACTGTAAGACAATTATTTATCTTAAATTCTTTACTGTACACCCATTCTCAAACTGTCTTTAATCCAGAAACCTACAATAGCACCAGACAAAAAGGAACAATTATAAAAAACCGCACAATGTGTTCTCCGTTTGCTAAGCATCACCAGATATTTCTTGGCCCATTTATTTATAATAAGCTTAGTCGAAAACTCAATATCTACCCCCTGACTCGACATAAATGTAAACAGATAGTTACGAAATATCTACGCTCAAAAAGCTATGAAGATGTCGAGATAATGATAAAGACCTAATAATTTAATTTAGAATCACATACACACACACACTCCACGCACGCGCATACACACATACACTCACGCTCACACGCACAAACACACACACATACACATACACATTCATTAACACATTTACTGTACATATATATTACCTAAACACAAACACGCAAGACACTCAAATGCACAAAATAGTAATTGTAATCTAGGATAGATTTTTATTTATAAGTACACTAAAATCAAATGACTTTGGAGTGTCCGATGGGTGGGGGGCCGGAACTCTGTAACACAGGGTATCCTAGTACAGGTTCCGCTCTCTCACGATGGCTACATTATATAACTAATGTCTAAAACCTTAATCACTGTATCATTCACTGTTGTAGCTTTTGTGATTGAAATAAATGATTTTTTATTATTATTATTATTATTATTACTATGTGAGTGGAATGTTGAATATGTTATCATCAGAATCCTTTGTTATTAAAAAGTGTGTGCAAGTTATAATCAACATCTCTGTCATCCGACAGAGATGTTGATTATAACTTGGGCTTGCTTATGTATAACTAACATACTATTACAAACAAGTGTTAAAAAAAATTAAGTAATCAATTTAAGTTCAATTTAAGAAGTGGCTGACGCTGACTGTACATCAAGCTTGTATCGTTGTTGAGTCAAATTTGTGTGGTGAAGACTAATATTTGTTCTGGGGTCATGGTTTTTCATATAGTTTACTAAGTTTATTTACAAAAATATATAGATTATTATGTAGGTATATTTGTCCGATATCTAGTATACATATTACACAATGATGCTTATTTTGGGCTAATTATGAATGTCACAGCCTTGGAAGTTAAATTTATTTAAAATAAAATTACAATTAATGTGCTTAAACTAACTGAGCGATTCGAAGCGTGAAATAAAAGTGAACGAATTTAGATGGCCATGCGATGTCCGTCTGCTGCGATGACACGTGGACACGTTCCGCGGCGTCAGCGATTCCGTCGACTTGTGAAATTGTTATTGTTCATTATAATTAAAATATTCTACTAATTACGATATTGCAATATCAGCATTCGTCATGGTGCTTGCATACGTAATTGGTACTTAGGTTACAAGGTTGCGTTTGAATCTCGTTTGAAGCGCGTCACCTGCGCGTTTATAAAATACGTAAGTGCTTAGGTTGACAAAGGTGAGGCGACAGCACAATTCTTAACAAAAGAAACTCTAGTAGTGATTATCAGAACGAGTAATAAGAAGCTCCGTACGAGATTTCAAAAGTTTCTTTAAGATTTAGCACGCATTTGTAAATGAAGTGTCTTTGTCTTAAAAGACTGGCCGAATAACTTTTTCAAAATTGAACCTTTGATTCTTTTCTCATTTCAAGATGTTTACAGGAGTAATGGACGAATTAATTACTAAACATCAGTCTTTGTTTGTTTTTGAAATGTCTCGAAGAGAAACATAAAAGTTTTTGTACTTAATTAAAAAGCTGATTCTTCATCAGTAATAACGAAAAAATATTCACTTTCTGCGAACTTGAGATTAGGTAGAGGTCGCGTGTTTTACGTAGCGAAAGCAGAAGTTAAGCAACTAAGCCCGATGTTGGTAGTCGTATTCGTTTTTTATGAAAAAGGGGGCAAACGAGCAGACAGTTCACCTGATGGTGATTGATCACTGCTTCCTATGGACATTTCACCCATCACTCAGCCATGTAGGTGCATAAACACTAGACTCGATAAAATACTTTGCCTAAAACATTTTGTAAATAAAAATTATGCATAAATATATAGATTAGTTTTAATTACAATTATTCCACAATAGATATGCTGCCAAAAATCAATAATGCCAAAGTATTTTAGGAATAAATACATTGTGTCAACGAAAGGGATCCCTTCTGAACCCCATGCATACCATCTCACCAAGTTGTCACCCTCGCAGTGTTAGTAAACCACACAAAAGTACTTCCAAGGAGGGTTGGACTGTTGGACTCAATCCGTGTGGATTTAAAACTATGGCAATACCTTCGAGTGCGCGAAACTAAACAAGAGGATTGCCGATTTGGTCGGCTACGAATTAGCGGTAGTGTCCGTTGGCTGCGTTGAACGCTTATCATCATGTGGACCGTATTTGTTTGCCTGCCACTAATGTGGTAAAAAAGGCGTTAAATGTGTGCACTCGATTCGCACATTTTATGGATTTTTCAGACCTAATTTTAAAGCGGTTTGAACAAACTTTCATGACAATTTACTATACATGGAAATTCATTATTTTTCAGGCAGGCACACGGATTTAAAACTATGGCAAAACCTTCGAGTGCACGAAAAAAACAAGAGGATCGCCGATGCAACGCACATGTGATAGGGGTAGTGTCCATTGGTTGCGGTGGCCGCTTTCCGTATTGTTTGCCACTAATGTAGTAAAAAAGGCGTTAAGGGAGTGCACTCGATTTACGTCAAATATTTCACATTTTGTGGATTTTTAAGACCTAATTTTGAATCGATGTAAACAGACTTTATCTTAAGATACTGTAGTAATTCAGTCTTCATTATTTTAAGGACTTCGTCAGCTGGCTAACATCGTCACCTGCCGGCATATGTGCCTTCTTATAATCCTGGGTCATGTAAAACACTTCCATTATTCACCCATTAGTCCATCTTTGCCTTTGGTGAGCGTTATTGTCATCCTAAAATAAAATGTTATAATATCTTCGCCGTTTGTGGAGCGTGCATTAATCGAATTACCAATCATATTTTTTTCGTAGTATTGTTGTTAGATACACATATCTATGTGACCCCATGCACACATAGACATTGCTCGCAGAGCGATAGGTCCACTAGCTGGAAAGACCCGGGGTGTACGATCGAAAAATGGCCGCGAGCTCGAATTTAGACCATTTTTCAAATAAATATTAAAAATATCTGATTGGATATAACATTGTTATAATATCGTTATTATATCTAGCATTATATGTATTATTATATAGTAAGTATATTAAATGAGTATAATTTCAAAAACATTGTAATAATCTTCGTTAAAATTTACCAATTTTTTTTTTGCTATCTTTATTAATGTGTAATCTTATTTTTTTACTTATTTAGGCTCTATAGTGGTTCATAATAGTATATTTTCTATTGAAAAAGATTTCTCACAAAGTATTGCTTGCCATTATAATGCTTGTATTTTATTTGAAAGATAACTCCAAACTGCACTTTCATAAAACTGCGCCATAAGATTCTCATTGCTTTACAAAACTATAAATGTAAATTAAAATATATCTCTATAATGGTTTCAATCAATTAATCTTCGTATAATATATAATTTCTTTGCCAAGACTATTTACGTTGCTTGAAAATCAGGTCTGAAAATCCACAAAATGTGATAATTTTGACATAAATCGCACGCCCTTAAGTAATAACTCCTTGTTGGAGTTGGTCACGTACAAAAGGTCTATCTACATACGGTTTATCTTTGTAATTAATCTTACGTCAGACAGCGTCGCGATAGTTTCAGAATACTATAAATATATTGGCAGTTTCGAATAGCGACCGCGACAGTTGTCACAGACAGGCTTAACTGATAATTGGGACGATCTGGCTGTCTGCCAGCGATTACGGCCAAACTGATAGTTAAACCTACAATTTGTTACCTCACTAAAAAGTCTGTTATTATTTTAGTTACTCTTAAGTCTAAACCGAAGATCCGTTGAGTTTGTTGACCTTATTTTATTTGTCATCTTTGTATCTATCGTACTTTTTAGGGTTCCGTACCTCAAAAGGAAAAAACGGAACCCTTATAGGATCCCTTTGTTGTCTTTGTTGTCTGTTCGTCTGTCTGTCAAGACCCTTTATCTCAGGAACGAGTGGAGGTATCAAATTGAAATTAAAATCAAATACTCAGGTCTACGGTCCCTTGAAGCTGTGAAAAAATCAAAGTGTGCGTGGAAATCAGGCACACTATGCATGATTTCCATGCACACGTAATTTTATTAGTAGTGACAACGTCAAACCAAGCTAATTGTATGCAGCTACGTTCGTTCAACTGCCTTCAAATCGTGCACAGCGCGCGACGCAGTGGAGTAGCGGCCTAAGATTGTTAGAACTTTGAATTGTGTATTAGTTAGTAGATTCGATTTTGATTAAGATTTTTTAGCAACTTTAAATAATACCGCTAGTAAGGCTGCAGCATTACATATAACCTGCAGTAAGTATACTTAAATTCTCATGACATTACAGGAAATGTATTGTATTGTATTAGTCTTTATAAATAGATACTATGTCATGAGAATCTCGCAATGGAACAGGAGTCGATAGAGGATGTTAAAACTCAACTTTTTTTGAACGTTGAAATTCTCATCAATTTGTGTACGTTTGTCCAGAACAATACACTATACCATATATCTCTAGGCACCGTCTGCAAGACACAGAAAAGGAGAAAATTGTAAAATCATTTAGTTATAAACGTAGCAATGCAGTGCCAAGAAGCTTTCCCTAATACCTTTTCTATTGTTCCCTATTTTGCAGGGTTCCAAGAGAAGGCTGGTCCCTGGCTCCGAGCCAAAAGTCAGCTGCAGCCTCAATAATAATCGCTGGACGAACTTTCTATGTGTGAGTAGACACGAGGTCAATGGACCCACGAAGAGTCTGGGAGCTTTTTATACTACTAGGGATTTTTGGGGAAGGTCGCAACAAAAGCTCACCAGATAAGCTCTTTCTCTTGCTATAAATACTCGTAATCATATCAATACGAGTCTTATAAGTTTGTGGCCACTTGCAGCTTCGCGCATGTAAACGTCGACTATTATTCCAAAAATTATGTTATGTCCTATACTAACATCTCAACATACCTCCATAGCAAGTTTGAACTAAATCGGTTAAGAGACAGACCAGAAAACGAAAAACAAGACAAAAATGTTGTCATGATCAAGCGTTGAAACGGAACTTTTCCCTATCCTTCTTTTTTATGATGACGGGAAATCAATTTTCGGACCATACCACACGCTGGCTAGGCGTACTTACGGCGTGTGTGGCACCGTGGGTAGGAACCCACGGTCCCACCGGGTACCATCAGAAGCCCTTATTATGGGTTTTTTTGGATCGACGTGGGATCAACGTACTTTACGTACGCGGTTACACCAAAATATCCCCTGATAGCGATAGGGAAAGGTCCCTTCCATATACAGGTGACTGTTCTTCCAACTAGCGAGCCACACAGGACTGTGAGATTAGACGAATTTGTCAATTCATTCGTCTCTAATTTCGTTACAATTTTCAACCATTTCCATTAGTTTGGTAACAGAAACAAACGACTGTCGACGAATAAGACAATGCCGCGTTATTAGTTCGACGGTACAAATGCAGGAGTTTTGAAAATTGGCGTTGAAGGTTTACCAAACTATTTTTTGAGCTAGAAGTCCCGGATGCAAGTCCAGGTTGAGATGATATAACTTAAAACAAAACTCAGGCTCATTTCAAGACGATTCATCACCCAAATACCCTCGTTTAAGAAAGACCGATAATCACTCATAGGTCTTACCGTAATGGCATTTATTTGAAAAAAGAAAATATAGGTCTTATCGCAACCAATATAAAAACCAAAATCAAATCAATAACATTCCCATGTGTTATGAAATTTAATTGCCGTCGAGATGTTACCGAAAGGTTTATAATATCAAAAACTTTTTATGATTTGACTTATTCATTTTCTTTGTCCTTTGTTTGCATGTTTACACACACAACTACACAACTGCAGGTTTACACAAAAGTTGCTGCATATAATTAATGTTGGACGCAGTGCACATCTTGTAGCTTAAGTTATCTCACTTACACGTCAAGTTAGTTAACTTTAATAAGAGCATTAACTTGAGTAAACTTGATAACAAAACACTCACATTTAAGATTCTCAAGCGCCTTGAATGTTAACTTTCCTGTTTAAAACTACTGGGTGGAAATTTTAACTAAAGCTTAATGTCGTGATATAGAAACGTACCTTCGTCTTTATATGGGTGTGTTACAAAAGTCGGAAATAAAACTTAATGATTGTGGTTAATATGTTCCTTGTAAAGACTTATCTATGAATGTCAGACCTCTCTTAATTAAATTAATAAAAACATTATTTTGTTACCTGCCTGTGACAACCCTACACAATGCGTGTATAAGTTACATCCAGGTTACATCACGTATGCCTTACTACAGGATCTGGAAATTCGTTGGTAGTATTTTAGAGCTGTTACATATAAGTTTGCGACAGAAACTTTTTTCGTGATTCTGAATCACTCGGTATATAAAGATCTCATGCCATTATATTTCTACCCCGTTTAATTTTTTTTTATCTATTTTTGTTGTTTATTTTTATACCCGGACTGCTGAGACGGTAAGGCTACACCCGACAGTAGGGATCAAGTAGTGCCTCAAAATATTCACAGGTTGGCAACTTGTCGCCTAGAAAAAAGGTTGTCAATCCTATGAATAACTAAACCTGCATTAAATCATCTACATGTTCTTGTATAAGCTTTGGCATTTACAAATTTCTGTATAGGTAACAAATTACTAGTAGACTCAGACTCTGGAGGGGAGTGGTACCTAACTCGCCTATAGCTTTGTCGGAAAATGTCGCCCCTGGCTATAAGCTACCGCGGCCGACTTGGAAATCTTTGAACAGATTGGGAGCACAGGTCGGTCGCAGTAAGGAAAATATGTGCAGGTGGGGCTACATCAGGGAAAACCAGTGCGAGTGTGGTGCCTCCCCGCAAACCATGGCTCATTTAGTATCTTGCCCCGCATGCCCTATTAATTGCACGCTTGAAGAGCTGTGGGACGCTGCTGATCCTGCAATTCGAGTGGCAGATTTCTGCGCGGCAAAAATTTAATGGACATTAAACAAGAAGTCATCGACACGAAAGAAGAAGTAGACAACAAGCAATGTGTGCGCATACTATCGCTAAACTAGGTTTCATACAAAACCTGTATTTCAGCAAACAGTGATAATGCGATACTTAATTTGGGTTCGAAAATTCGTGCGGACACGGAAATAAACTGTAAATTATATCTTCACCCTATTAAATCTCAAAATATAAATACTACATAGTTCCATAAATAATTTTAAATCTCGCAGTTTGCTACGGGCTACGGTCGTAGATAGCTACGAGCTACGTCGTAGATAGTTACTCTCGTAGCTATTAAAAATGATGCATTGTTTTCTGTGTTGCGAAATACCTCGTACTGAAATAGGTATTCGTGTCGGTTGTGGTTCTAAAATAGAGGTGGTAAAATTAAAGTATTATGGATTGTAAATACCTATTATGATATTTTTTACATGTTGTGCTTAAGTATTTTTTTCATAGTTACCTGTCCGTTAGTAATTGTTATGGAATTATCAATAAATAAAAAAACGGGAGTGGTCTCCCCTTGACTTTCTCATTTACCGGAAATGACTTAAAAGTTGATAGAAACCTTATATTTTTATGTTATACATGTATGTTTAATTTGGTTGCAATAAGTCAAAGCATACTTGAGTTATCGTACTAACGCACAGACACAACACAGACTTAATTTCAAAAACGGTATTTTTGGACTCGGGGAGGTCCAAAACGAGTAAATCCGTCAAAATCTCGAAGTAAAATTTTTAACGATTACAAGACTTCCTCTATATTACGTAAACGAGAAAGTAAAAATTAACTAATCAATATATAATAAGCATTTGAAGCTTATAAGATACCTATTTAATAGCTCAAGTTAGATTTCATTCTTAATATCGACTTTAAAATATCAAATCAACAACACAAGTAGCTTAACTGATACTACGATAGTTCTATGAACATCGTAGCTCGTAACGGAGTCTCGTAGCAAAGTAACGATTTTTTAAAGCTTTACTAGCAAGCTTTTCGCTTTTATCTCACCTGATGGCTAGTGATGATCAGTCATAATCATCAACAGCTCATATAATGTCCCCACCAAGGGGCTCAAGCCTACCCCACATTAGGGGCGATTAGGCCTTAGTCAACCACGCTAGCCAAGTGCGGGTTGGTCGACTTCACACACAACCTAAGAATTTCTTCATAGGTGTGTGTAGGTGTAAAAGCGTCTATTAAACGTACATATGATTTCAAAATTTGAAAACACATTGGTACGTGGCGGGGATCGAACCAGTGCCTCCCGGGTGGGAGACGACGCTCTTACGCACTACGCTACCAACGCTTCTGTGATGATTAGTGTTGGGCTTTATTCGATTATTTTTCAATCAACTTATTAATTGATTAAAAAAGTAATGGCAATGAATATAATATTAACTAAATTAATCGCAATTAAACTCTTAGTTGCACTTTCCAATTAAATTATTTGAATCAATTTCCGTTAATCGTAACACGCAATTAAAATAATTGCAATTGAATCCTTTGGTTGTTTTTATATGAAACAAATAAAACTAACAATAAACTTTATGCATCAATACGGAATCAATTAAAAGGTTTAGAAAAAGTTTAGAGCAAAATATCCTCGCCTCTCGTTCGTATCTTCGACTCCCTCACTCTCGCATAGTGTCGTTCGTTCAGTGCTCACTCGCTCGCCGCGTGAACTAGTCTTGTGTCGCTAAGCTATTTGCGTACGCACTTACATATCTGTTTTTTTATTGTTAGTTTTAATTGTTTATAAAACAATTGTACATTAATAAATTGTTAACCGTCGCAAATCTCGATTAACAATTTATTAGTTGTTAACTGCTACTACTGCGATTAACTATTAAGAAATTAATAATTGTAATTTTTCACAATTAGGTATAGTTGAACAATTATTAGTTGTTCAAGCGGAATAATGTGTGAAGATGCTATTACAATTAAAAAAAATGAAAAAATTTACACGCACATGAGCTCACACACACACACACACTCACACACACACACACACACACACACACAAACACACACACACACACACACACACACACACACACACACACTTTTCACTAGATTCTTTAATATTGTTATAATATATTTTTAGTTTAACTTTTATTTAGTTTCAAACAAAACGCTCACATTTAATAAACTAAAGTAAGTTCTTATGACTTTATGCTGACCATCAGGGTTTTATCTAATTCGGCAGCAGAGGCTAATAAATATTTAATTTTTATCTGCACTTCATATTCTGTATTTTTGGTCAATAAACATCTTATAATTATTAATTACCAATACAATGTATAGTATGAAACAAGTTTCAAATGTAATTACATTAACTTTAATAACACATTTAATACAGTTCCCGCCTTAATTTTGAACATGTAAACCTGACATAGACGAGATAATGCACCATTTCTTGTTGCATAGCATTAATCCAACTTCACATTTGAAACTAGCATTCTCTTGACCTAATTCGTTTCCACGTATACGATGCAAAATGCTGGCCTTCTTTGACACCGCTGCGGTAAATTACCAAATAAAATTTAACCTAATTCTTGGACTCGTGACTCAAGTCTCGAGAGGAAATAATCAATGAAGCGAAATAAAATTTACACTTCTGTCGGTCTCTAAACCAATGTTTTTTTTATTATTTCTTTAACGCCCTTTTTACTACCGTCTCAACTTATAGCCTTCACAATTTTCTTAAAAGAATGTATCCCGTTAGTTTCCATAATCGGCATAAAAGGATTTTATCTTTCCATTCACCACACTAACTTTATTCTCAAAGCCTATATTCTCAGGCTACATAAACGTTTATGTTCAAACATTTAAAACATTATTATTGAAATTCGTACATTACTACATTACATTATCTAGATATCTAGTAAAAATATTGAGATTTAAGATCAAATGTAGGCAATCAAACACAAAACAAAATATTTGGTTAAAAATGAATGAATATTTAATTTTAACGAAATTATGTCGTTTCCAATCGACTACATACTCTACGATGAGATCTAAACACAGTTTCCAAATGATCTTTTCGTGATCTGAAAGCGAAAGTGCCTTCGACCACTTAGCACATTATACTGTCTCAATAAAACTTTCTTCACACTTAAAAAAGTATGCTTTAATTAATACGAGTAAAAACGGGAATTAACGCGATAAAATTACCTTTTAAATGCCTGACGTTTCAGCCGGGTTGCACCGACCGTGGTCACAGGCGGACTGGAGAACTGCGATTCACTCCGTATGTGAGGTAGATTCACACTCGTCTACCCACAGGATGTTTCTTCTGCTACCGTCACACACCACACACACACAAACGTCAGGCATTTAAAAGGTAATTTTATCGCGTTAATTCCCGTTTTTACTCGTATTAATCATGCAACGCGAAAGTTTAAAAGTGATTATGCTTTAATTAGTTTGTTATAACAGAGATTCAAATTTTTGCTTAGAGAATAGAAATTCAAAGATCTATAATTTTTGTAGGCAATTTGATTACACTAAACAAAAAAAGTGGCCCGTAAATCTAAATTTATAGATACTCTTTTAAACCAGTTACAGCAGATGACTTCACCTCACCATCCAATGATTTAAATATGTGTTACTAAACGAAACAAACACGAAACAACGATACACCGAACAGCTAAAAGCCTCCGTAAAATGACACTTCCATAAAGTGTTATATAACTGACGGTAAATAAGATTCCGACCGTGCTATTCTGTAAATAACTTATTCCTTACTCTCTTGTCTTTTTTGTAGGAGTAAGTATTACATGCTTTTATGTATGGTAAAAATATTAAACAAAAAAAATAATTATAAGCGCTAATATCGATATAATAGTATCACGACGAATTTCGCTTCCAATTTAGGTAACCGTTAATTTCCAGATGAAATGGAAGTAAGAGTCTCATTTGGACAGATTAATTATTACTAATATTTATGCCACAGCTACATATCATATTCAGCTGAGAGCCAGTGGACACTGTTCATAGATTACCTCCTTAGGAAATCTGTGGCACTCTTAGACACATGGCTCTCCCAAAGTTGTCCAACCGAATCGGTGCTGCGATACTCGCATCCAGCGGCTTCCCGCGAAATTTACTAGATCATCGTTTCACCTACCAACGCTGCTTTTCCCAATACGCGGCCGTTACTCTGTGACCTTTCGTCCCAACGGCCGTCAGTCCTCCACACAATGTGCCCTGCCCGGTGTCACTTAAGGTTCGCAATGTTTTGGGCTATGTGGTCTACATTCGGCGGACCTCATAATTTCTGTTCTTATATACCTAATCCTGCAGAGAAACAAATAAATTATACACCGTGATGTGAGTGTGCGAATTTGTGGCCACGTCGACGATCCATGGACCTACCTTTCACCCTTAGTGTAAAAAAGCGGGGGATGTCTATATAGAAAGCCTATAGATTCAAAGCCTTTCAATGGGAACAATAGAAAACGTTCGTGAGGACCGAAATAATTGTTTGAAAAATACAAAAATAAATTAGAACAAAACGCACGGGAAATGGCGTCGGAATTCCGTATTGCGCAAACGTGAACTTACGTAATTATAAAGTATAAATTGTATGCTTAAAAGAAAAATAAATATCAATATTTTCAACCGACTTCAAAAAGGAGGAGGTTATCAATTCGACTGAATGTTTTTTATGTTTGTTACCTTATAACTCTGTACTGGGGGTACAGATTTTGAAGATTCTTTCGACTTGTGGTAGAATGTGTTTGTCATGTGGTCCCATTTAAATTTGATCGAGATCTGACGAGTAGCCTATTTATTTGACATCGATGATATCGTAATATTATCACTTGTGTGAAATTTGTAAAATTGTGAAAATTTATATACTTAACACACTAAAAAGCAAAAAATAAATTATTTTTAAATAAAAAAATCCGCCTCGAAACTAAAATCAGAGAAAAAAAAATCTGTTTATAAAAAAATTTTTTTTTTAGTTTGACCTCAATATTTGGAATAAGCGTTGTCACTTGTATTTGGGACCGACCTCGAAAAAAACATTTAGATTTTTTAAAACAGAATTTTTTTATTTTATTTCATAATATTATATTTGATAAACCTTTAATCGTGGCATAAAAAATGGAAAAAATCCTTTAATGGAAGAAATAATAGACCTAATTTAATAATTTAGTTGCATAATTCTTAGAACTGTTATCTACAGTATAAGTCGATGTAATTTTTTGTATTGTTTGTCTGCTTTTTTGCATATCTACGTCACCTACATTATGTATGACACACATTAATGGGTTGACTGGAAGATATTGTATTGTTTTGAGATAGTCGACTAGTCGACCCTTGCAACTAATTGACTACTTATGCTATAGTGCACTTATTTTTTGAATGTACTCTTTAGAGCATATTAATACCTGTATTTCAGCTACTGAACAAAACGCATACAATACAATTTTTCAATATATTCAAAAGATAAATCAAAGAAAACAACGAAGTTAATTTCTATTATTAGTGAGTTTGTTTTGCAACTGTGTGACATTAACGTTATACGAAAATCTATGCGAATGCCCGTATTCTTTGATCCTTGTCAAAAACTACTGCGCAGATTTAAATGAAATTTGGCACACATGTAGCTTACAAATTCAATTGATATCCAGTACCTATACATGGGAAGGCCATACATTGATTTCCTATAGAATAAGGTAATCAAGAGCGGAAAAATCAGCTAGTTATAAAACTTGGCGAAAATTCAAGTCACGTAAATAACCAAGAGAGCACAGAGAAGTGGTAAAATTAGTCGTTCCCTACAAAGTTGCTAATCGTTCCCATAAAAATACATAACCGTAATCTGAGAATCAGTGTATACGTGATCGAATCACGCGAATCACGCGACGGTTACGTAAAGAGTGGTAATCAGAAATTGCTCAAGAAGACACAGGATAGGGTGCTTCTCAGTAGCATTATTTCAAGAAGACTTTTGCAGAAAAAAATAATTTTGTTAAAAAAAAATGTTCTCTCTCCCACCCTGCTCCCGATTTCTTTGGGGTCGGTGAAGTGCGTCTTACTATTGACATACTGCCTTTGGTACATGAGTACTAACAGCGGGGACTCCCAGATTAACCTTCCGAAGCACGGACAAAATCTATTTCAGAAATTTTAGTGACAAATTTGTTTGGGCTATATGAGTGGCTTATTTATCAAGATATTGCCTGTCTCATGTAAAGCAGTCATAGCCTCTAGGCTAGCAGGAGCTGGGATGCTATGTTCCGAGACTTCCCCGCGGTGCACCCTGGGAAACGTTTGTTGCCTCAACAGATGGGTGACAACGGAACCGCCTTTACCATACTACGGCAAGCGCCGTCTTCATACAAAATAACACAAATGGAGAAAACGTTTTGCTACCCCTTATCAATCTTTATAATATTTTGGAAAAAAAAACAACGAGACATCTTTGATGACTGCGGTCGCCCAGAGGTCTGACTACACAAATAAAAGGCTGGACTCCGCTGGGAGTGTTCTGCCACCCTGCTCAACAATTCGCCCAACAACTCATCTGCTCTCATAGTCAACGACTGATTGCAAGATCATCAAGAAAAAAAAAATTGGAATGCTTTTAAGATAAGAAGGTTTTCCTTTTTTCGAAATTCAATTTTTTTCCAAAGAATTTTAAATTTAAATCGAATTATGAAAAAAAAAGAAAACGTAGAGTAATAGATTTTTTCTTTTTATGAAAAACATTCTAATTTATACTACTATTATAAAGCTGAAGAGTTTGTTTGTTTATTTGAACGCGCTAATCTCAGGAACTACTGGTTCGAGTTAAAAAAATCTTTTTGTGTTGGATAGTCCATTTATCGAGGAAGGACAAAACTATCGGAACTACACACTCGCTTGCCGATGCTCGCTAAGTCATTTCTAGTTCTACTCGTTACTCGTTTCCGGTCGGACCACTCTCTTAAGGTCAGAGCACACTTATCAGCTCGGAACCGTATCTTGCACTCCAGTCCGTAGTCGTTTCATAGCTGCTGTTCCGTAACATTCATCGTAAAAAAAAACGGCCAAGTGCGAGTCGAACTCGCCCACCGAGGGTTCCGTACGAATTTGTATTTTTTTTTCCGCATAAACGGCCGTATCTTTTTTTGAGTTAACTTCCAAGTTTGACTTCTTCACAGCTTCAAGGCAGTGTAGACTTCAGTAAATGGTTTTAATTTGAACACAATATTTCGATATGTGATGATATTCTACTCTGCCGACATCATGATGTTGTGACGTGCAAAAGTAAAATTCTATCTATTCGCTTTCATATAACTACTAGCAAATTTACAAATAACATACTGTATTTTTCTGCTCTGTGACGCGTACACAAAGGCTTAGTTGCCCTAGCAACGCACCTCAAACTATCAGTACTATAGGTTCTATTGCCGTAAACATTACGTAACGCCTATCAACCCGCTGTTTAATGTCAAGTGCTCCACAATTGATGGCTTGCATTTCCTTTTGCCGTTCTGTGGAATGTAGATAAGGGAGAAACCTTTATTTTTCTTATGTTATAGATTCCAATGTTTGCCATATTCGAATTCAGCTTTTTTTAGACGCATGTTTTGATTTTGACTCTGTTTTCTTTACGATAAGGTTGAAAATGAAAGTGAGCTGCACACGGACCAATCTAAATCTGTTACCTTTATAAGCTTGAAAAGGTAACAGACGGACAAAGTTACTTTCGCTATTATGGTGCTGGATGGTTATCCATACCACAGATAATATTCCATACTATAGCATCATAATCATTATGTAAAAGTAACTTTGTCTTATGTGGGTCAGCTAGTCTGTTAAAATAAATTAATTACCTACTTATATCATTAGTTTACATTTTGTATATAATTCCCGTGTCATGATGTTTTCCAGGATAAACTCCGAAACTAATAATCCGATTTTAACTTATTTAATGTGTTTTGTTACAACTTGAGAGATAGGATAGTTTTTATCTTGATAAGTAGTCCTTATTTTTTTTTTACTGCAAATACAATGTTATAGGTCAGAAGTGTGAAATTACCACAGCAACGCGTGGCCGGGACAACTAGTATTTTATAAAAGACTGTTAGATCCTTTTATAAAATACTATCTTATCTTATCTTGTGATGGGGCCGTGAGTTTCCTCACGGTGCACTTCGACCCAAACGGGATCTTTTGTTTCTCCCCTTTCCCTTTACTCTTGACGCTCCTTGAATATGTAGGCCATCAGCCTAACTATATCTGTGGGCTTGAAGAGCCTGTAGTGCTCTGGCCTTGGATGGGCCACTCCCAGGATACTCATTCTAGTCCTGGCCATGGAATCGCAGTCACACAGCAGGTGTTCCATGCATTCCCGATCGTGTCCACATGCTCATATAAAATACTAACTTACCCACCACACGTTGATGGTGGTAAAGAAAAATTAAGAACGGCTTACCAAGATAAAAAAAAAGGAAAACTATAAATAAAACAACTTTTACGGATTTAACTCGCGTGATTAAATCTGTAAAAGTTGTTTTATTTATAATGTGTAGTGCTCGCGCAAATCTAAGAGAACATTATGTGAACCAGTACGGACTATAAATTGCAAACCAAATAAGTACGCCGGTTGGAAAATTGGAACACGAAGCGCGCAAGGGGTTTATCATCTTTAACCTTCTTTAAGAGATGCCGTGATCAAGATATCTCCTAAGAAAGACATCTTCGGGAGCGCTGAAACACGCGAGTTAAATCCGTAAAAGTTGTTTTATTTATAATGTGTAGTGCTCGCGCAAATCTAAGAGAACATTAAAAGGAAAACTCATTTGTAACTGTTAAATATTCTTATAATCGATTCAATAGTTTCTGAGATAGTTTAAAAAATGAACGATAAACGGTTAATAACGGAAATTAGCCAACAGTAAGTAAAAAAAGTTCTCGCGCATTAAATTTTTTACTGAATAATGACAGATGAACGAAATTGATTTGTGAAGGAACGAGACGAACATCAAATATTTTACAGGTTACATATAGTAACAGCTGTTTAAGGGAAAATCAAAATGTTGGTTTTCCTATTTTTCTCGCATTATTTTTATATTTTCTCACTATTTAAATTTTTCCTGGGCTTCCACAAATACTTAATTCAAAATCAAAATTAGCCAAGTCCAGCTGTTCTTGAGTTTTAACGAGACGCGAGACTAGCGAACAACAATTCATTCTTGTAACTAATATATAAAAATCTCGTGTCACGGTGTTTGTGGTAGAATTGAGCATTTTGCTTGATCACAATTCTAGACTGTAAATATATGCAATCATAATGTTCACTTAGATTTACAGTAGCACGACACATTCCATATTCTTTTACTTTTATGATGCAATGTTATGTGATTTTAGTGAAATAAAATTAGTACCAAAGATACTATAAAAGCTATCTAAATGAATTACAAATGTCTTGATTATGAAGAATATCTCATAATGTTCTTATAAGACGTTAGTAAAAGGGACTCGTTCGAAAATTCAGTCAATGATACCATTATTCTTGTATTTTCGACGAAAGAAATAGAGAGTCATAGCTCTGAACTTAGTGGAGGAGCCTCCCGAGAGCTGCCTTAATGAGCCTAACGTTCAAAACAATTGTCTGAAAAGACTTGAGTCCTAAATCAGTTTCTAGAAAACAATTATCTAGCACGAAGGAGTCTTATTGATTACTGTCTAGAGCGTTTGCCTGCTGTTACCAAAGAATTTCGAATTTTCAGTGGACAGGGCTCATTGCGAGTAGGACTGATGACGACGCAGCGTTGGTAGGCCCCCCACAAGGTGGACCGACGTTCTGGTAAAGGTTGCAAGCCGGTTGGATGGCTTGGATGGCCAGTTGGATGCGGGCAGCGCAGGATCGATCGGATTGGAGATCTTTGGGGGATTCCGTGGGCGTCTGTCGTCTGAAATGATGATGATAAAGACGATGACTCAATGGTCTAATCGCTTCATCAACGCATTGCGTGTATAAATTGTGGAAACTGTACAATAAACAAGTGGTCAGTACCTATAATTGACCGTCACTAGACAGGCAGTGCCTAGTGTGGGATAGGGATCATAAAAAATCTTAGCCTCGTACCAAATAGTGCTTAAATATTACCTATCTCTCCGTTATTGCTGAGTTTGTAATTATTATCAAATAAAACATTTGTAATATGTGTAAAATGTTATAATCTGATACAATGACCCTGGTATATTTCCCTTGCTTATTTATTCATATTATTCGGGTTTTGTGTTTTTAATTTAATCACGTTATTTCTCGCCCCGAATAACAGAGACGATTTCGTAACGGTACAGTACCGCGTGTAGAAATTATAATTATTTACAATCTATTAAAGTAATTGATAGCTATATTATTGTTAGTTATATAGTACCTACTTATTTTCATTACATTTCATACTATTATAATTGTCAAATCGCCATCTTTACTAGTAGTTATACGACATTTTAAAATTCAGTGCATCTTAATGTTGCGTTGATAAGATGGATATCAATAAGGTTGCCAATTGTACATATATACGTTTTACTTTATGTAACAAAACTACTACCTAAGCGTATGTTCTTAACTAAATACGAATGTGTATTTATCGCGTCAACACACCCTGAAAGTGTTTGCTTGTGATCGGATTGGCCCGCGCTGTGTGTACGCCGCCTATACTATGTGTTAGTAATGAGGATAATTTGTTATTAAAATATCATTGCTTATAATAGGTAAGATTAAAAGAAGATGATTTTAGGTTATTATGAAGCAAATTTACTGATTTTCTAAAAATAAATATCAATAACTTTCCTCGACACGACTACTCGTGTTTTTTTACCCACAATATACTAAAAAACATTATTGTATTGAGACCTTTCATATAGAAGAAACCTTTATAATAAAGCTACACCCGCTTTTTAATTATTAAGCTACATAATACTATTTCATATTACTTTTCATCGTTATAAGAAATCCCAATTTTCCTTTTACGTGTAAAGTAAAGAATTATTAAAAAGAATAAAAGAAGAAGAAGACGAATACTTAAGAAGTATTTAAAAGAATATGAAAGATTCCTTTCATTGAACAGTTTTCGTAAAACACGCATTTATTCGTAGTTCTACGAGTTCGTGTTAATTTCTTTGCATAATGTTGTCATTTAGTATCAAAAGTCTCTAATAAAACATTCGTAAGTTAATTTAACCGGTCAAACAAAATAATAATAATTATGAATTTTAAATAATTTCGAAATAGGTAAGTAAAGAAACGGAAAATTAAGAAAATTAGAAATGTTAATTTTATAAACTGGAAAGTGGTATTTTTCGCCCGCCCGTTACGTTGGGCGGTGGAACACCTGAACATTAAATGAGAAAATAACTCGTAAGATTATGAGCAGTGATTGAGGTAGATCAGTTATCTAGAAATCTAACGATGATGCACTATTCTAATGGAGTATCAATTGACTAAACGTAAAAGATCTTTCTATACCATCTAGTTAAGTAATCACAGGAGTCACATAGAGTTTGGTCGCCGAGTTTTGCCTACAACTCAATATGTCTTTAAATTCTTAGAAATTGCTTCTAGTTGCTCAGTTATTCAGTGTTTTTACTACTATGAATGGAGGTTGTTACGTAGTCGCCTGAATAATTAAGTGTTTTCTGTTTATATATGGCGTAGAAAGGCGTCGGCGACCAAGTCTACGGCGGGGGAAGGACATGCAGGGGGTGCGGGCGAGCTCACCGTCGGCATCAGCTGGTCGGTGCTGCGGACCCTCGTCACCTTGTTTTTGTAGATGAGCTTCTTGACCGCGCGCTCCACGGGCTGGTTCCAGCGCATGAACATCACGTACGCGCCGTACAACGAGAAGAGAACCAGCGCCTCCTGCCAGTAGATCTCGCTGTCCCGGAAACAGTATATTAACACTAACAGGCTGATCGAGTAAAAGCTACAGTCGCGGAACAACGGCCACCAGGTGAGCGTGAGCGTCGTGCGCGAGAACAGCGCGCAAGCACCGATCACGAACAATATGTTGAAGACGGCGGAGCCCACGATGGTGCCGATACCGACGTCGTCGAACGACACGAACACGCCGATGATCGACGTGAACAGCTCGGGCGCGGAGCCCCCGGCCGCCATGAAGGTGGCGCCGGCGACGTCATCGCGGATCGCGAACCGCTCGATGATCACGTCCAGCGACGGCACGAAGAACTCGTCGCAGACGATCGCGAGCGCGACGAACATGTATCCCATGCCGATCACGTGGAGCAGCACGGCGCCCGAGCGTCGCTGCTCCTCCGTGAACAGGTCGGTGGGGAACAGCGGCGCGGGCTTGTCGTTGGGCGGCGGGGAAGGGTCCAACGCCTCGGTGGCGTTGGGCGTGCTGGCCCGCGCCGCCGCTAGCAGCGCCAGCAGCAGCGCGCCACCCATGCCGCGCTCCCGGGGGCTGCGAGCACACTGCCGCGTGCCGCGCCCGCCCTCCGCCCCCCTGCCCTGCCCCGCGCCGCCCGCCCCCGCCCCGCGCCGCCCGCTCGATAGCGCCGCACTGCGCCGCGCCGCCCTACTCGCGCTCCCGACCCGGACCTCTGCCATACATACTGAACAAACGCCTGCTGAAATCGTCCTGCCTTTATATTGCCTAGTGAATATCAACATAATGCACTGGTCAGACTTGCTATTCTTTGGGGTACAATGTCAAGTAAACGTGCTCGGTCACACCAAGAGGCATCCTCTAATTTAGTTAAGGTCGTAGACTTATCAGAACCGTATCGTCTCTTTTACTATGACCTCTTTTTTCATGCGATGCGCTACGATTCGTAGCGGTTTCGTAGCCACCGCTCCGTAGCGTACACAGTAAAAAGAAGCGTTCCCTATCCGCGCTGATAAGTTTGCGAAGACCTTAACAAGTTTTAAGACAGAAACACCCTCAAATGGTCAAGTTGTATGCTTATTACGGTTAACTGGTTAACTTTCCTTACTGCTGATTATCGAGATTTCTTCATTCATAATTTAATAGACAGTTTACCAATAAATTAACCTACGATCTTACTAGAACGCCATTAGTGTTGCATTTCAATTCATGTTTGCATCTCACCTTCGTAATTTTTGTGATCCTAAAAAAGAACCTAAGTTACTACAGGTATAAAAATTCTGAGACCTTCCGGATTTAACCATTTTCAGAAGATTCATGGGAATGAACCTCGGGTCAAGAATCCTTACTATAAAGTCGTAGTCACACAACAAATGCTCCTATCACTACTATCACTGTATTTTCTCCAGGTTGATGTTATGATTTTGCATCTAACAAAGTTTAAATCATAATTAACATCATCTACATCAACGACTGACCTCGTTTATAGAAAAGATATGTTATAGTCTAAGATCCGAACCTAAATCGACCTTCACCGAGCTGATAATAGAATGGAACATATTTTATTATTAATTTAGTATATTAGAAAATATATTAAAAATGGGTTGTCTAAAAAAATCCTGGACAGACTATTTTTAATTATTTTTTGAAAAATTATTTTTAATAAAATATTGCAATATCAAGATAATAAGAAAATTTTGTCGCGCGCTTATGATGATATAAATTTTTTTCTATTATCCAATCGAGTGAAAGTAACTGATATCGACATACCTGTTCATACCTGACAACCCAGTAGTTCGCGCAGGTAAATAATAGACAACCCAATGCCTGCACATTCTATACGGTTTCTACTATCAGTCAGGACAAAATTTTCTTATTATCTTGATGTTGCAATATTTTATTCAATTTTTTTTAAAAATCATTTTTCAAAAAATAAAAAAAAATAGTCTGTCCAGGATTTTTTTAGACAACCCATTTTTAATATATTTTCTAATATACTAAATTAATAATAAAATATGTTTCATTCTATTATCAGCTCGGTGAAGGTCGATATAGGTTCGGATCTTCTACTATTATATGTTATATCTTTTCTGCCCATTGAGAGGCTGTCTGGAGAACGCTTATATAGCTATAGCGATAAGACTACTCTTTGTAGTTTTATTTCGTTAATGACTGTTGTATGTATGACCGTTATTCAATTTTCTAATCTATTTATTATTTGGTAGATGAGTAGGTAAGTATTCTATTAATTAGCTGTATTAAAAACTACTTTGAAACTTTTTTAAAATTAGGTGCTGCTACAGAAATCTAACAGAAATCGTATCCAGGAACTGTCTCTACAAAAGGCAGCAAATCAAGTAACTCTTCATTTTCATAGTATTCTGATATACTCAGTGCATAATGTTTTCAGAGTTCCGTGGTGCAGTTGAGGTCATATATTGCAGCCTTTAGGAAACACTCCGGAATTGCTAGCAATTACTTACAGGCCACGGTGACCCTACTACATAAAAATTATCTAGAAAAAAATATTTCTAAAAAAAGCATTTATTTTAAATTAAATGCACTTAAATGATATAAATAAACTTTACATAGCAATAAAAGCTTGTCGCGAGATTTACTTGTGATTAAGATAAACGACAGATCACAGTAAACCCTGTCATTTGATACCCATATTGTAGAAATGCATTAAAAATAACTTTTCCGCCATCTTGGATGGTCCGCCATATTGGATTTAGAATGACGTTGCACAGCTTATTGTGTATTGTCATCCAAACTAAACGTGTTTACAAAATTTCAGCTCAATCGGTTGAAGAAATCTGCTTCAAAATCGAGTTGCAAGATTCCACCCGAACAAACATACATTGCAAGTTAAATAAAAGCCTTAAAAAACATACATTGCATAACTTGCAATGTATGTTTTTAGGGATTTTATTATGTATGTTTTTAGGGCTTTTATTATGTATGTAATAAAAGCCTTAAAAAACATACATTGCAAGTTAACTAAAAGCTTTTAAAATGACTTTTATGTTTGATGTCAAATAAAGCAATGCAGTATTCGTACCACAAGGCACGGGATACGAGTCAGATGTAAATCGAGAAATATCTCTTGTGCTAATACCTTAACAGAGCGTTCTCTCAGGTAAACTGAGATGGAGAAAGGAATTAAATTGCTTGACAAGGCTGGAGTGGAATAAATTCCCCTAATGGCTTTGTGCTGAGTTTCATCCAAGCCACCCTTGGCACTGTTAGGGACCCGGGAAAAGGTCCTTTTCTATGTCTCCAAGACTGGCGGTCCGCTGCCAGACATCGGATACGACAGAACGATGAACCGATTGGGCCCGAAAGGTTGGGGTCCACATTCGGAAGCCTCCTCGTGGCGGACTCTGGTAACGTGGTGGGGAAACTTTCTCGGTGGGGGTGTGGCTTTTGATGTCAAATGTGTACCCTTGGCATTCACATGCCATCGTCGAGTTGTTTTTGTTTTCCCACCACGGCTAGTTCTGGACGGCCCTTTTCAGGGCCATGACCGCGCTCGAAGTCCCCCGGGTGATGTCCGATGGCTGCTCCCGGTGTCCTCGTCAGGAGGACGCGCCAGGCCGAGCAGCCGTCGGTGGAGGAGTGGCTGCATGGTCCAGAAAATAACTCTACTATAAGTAGGTACTGTGGCGGAGTCGATACTCCTTCGCCACTGGCACGTTGTTTGCCGATTTATAATGAATAAATCGCAAATATTTGATTCGCGAACGCGATCCGCGGGGTGACGTCAGAGAATAGGAGTTGACAGTTTCACATTAGATGCACGACCGCCGCGCTGTACCATTGTTAATAGTTGAGTTTGCTATAAAAGAATATAAGTCTAAAAGTATCGAAGTATTTCATTTGTTGAGCTACGCCCTAGACGATCCGCGGCGGTCGTCACAGTACTTAGGGGAGATGGGGGTAATGGGAGTCACTTAAGGAAAAGTGTTTATTTTGATCACAATACTTCACTCCTTTACTATGGCAATTTATAATAATCATAATAAACTAATCTATATTATAAAAATGAATCGCTGAATGTGTTGCTAAGCGCAAATCTCGAGGGCAGCTGAAACGATTTCGCTAATTCTTTTTTTATAATATTCCTGGAAGTACGAGGATGGTTCTACGGAGAGAATATTTAAAAAAAAATGCTAAAAAAAATACGTAATTGTTGACTTATTAACTTTCTTTTTTCTGCTATTCGGGACACCGGGTCTAGAATAGCAGAATAAGTATTAAAAATAATAAAATAATTGACTGTTAGGCGGTACGAAGTTCGCCGGGTCAGCTAGTTAACGATAAAAAGCAAGAAGGTGCTGTCTGTCATAACCAGTTCCTTGATAATAATTAAAAAACAAAAGTGTTGTATTGACTCTCATTATCCACATACATATATGGGTGAGAGTCAGCCTATGGGGTAGTAAAATTCCCTTGACTTTCCCTGTTTCAAACATATCGTACATAAGAAATCATCTCTACGCTCATTCCGAGTGACAAGAGGGTGATCCCTCTTGTGCATAGACATAGGGTCCCGCTATCTCTACACTCGTCGAATAAAATCCGATTCTTGACATGTCTTGTCTAATACTTTCAGTCGTTGTCTGTAAATCAACCACAGTTGCTTTGGACGTTGTTGTTATTCGATTGTAAAAAGAAAAAATATTTTTTAGTATTAAAAATAGGATAATTATCTTACTATTTCTAATAATTAGGGTCCTAATCAGAGCAAATGAGGTCTATTGACTCTGATTACCCGAATGACCGTTTTCAAATAAAGTCTGAATTATAACCCAAACCACACAGAAGAACAATTAAATGAAGTGATTTCCTCAACGAAAATCTTAAATGTTTATACTCATGATGCAGTTTAAAGTTCCGTAAATTTTACATTGACGTTGACCAAATCACTCATGTATCGCTCCAGATGGAGCGAGTGTTTTAGCGGTTTTAGGTTGTATGGTGGTGTAAGAAGGGTACAAACGTAAATCCCATGCCACACAGACATATTTACAATTGCACTTTGTTTTCGTTATATTGAAGCTTAGACCATTTAACACTGGACGTGGCATAGCGCAGATTTAGTACTGAAAACATTCTGCCGTTTTTCGCGGGGGGTGAGGCAAACACGCATAGCACACATTTACTCACTCGTGCACACTGTTGCAAAAATTGTAATCGCTATTATGAGCGCACACTCGTTTCCCCTGTATATTTAACTCTGTGCACTCGCGGGCTCGGCTAACCCGCGTACCAGCATATCGCCTAACGTTGTTATATCGTTGTTTCTGTCGCAAAATTTGTAGATGAAAAATTGTATTGTTATGTGAAACAGTAGTTTACTTGAATAGAAAATTAATTCCGTGTGATAAGCAACTCCGTTTTAGAATAACTTTAATGTTTCTGGTCGTCGTTTACACGATAACACTCCGCAACAAATAATTTTTACGAGGTCCGCTTCGCGACAGATACGTATTCAAAATGGCGGTCGGTCGTCGCGGCGAACTAGTTTTTATAAACTGACATGAACTTTGTTCATGTACTTTGGCAGAGGGAAAGCGTCCGCTTGCCACGTCCCGTATTAAATTGTCTAAGTATTGAAGTGACCCACAGTACACACTGAATCTCATTCTCCCTCTCATTCCCCTCTTACCAAAATTTTGTGATAAATTAAGATACCTATTCTAACAAATGAGTTTCTATGAACTTTATAAAGCCATCCCAATAAACAAGGATAGCCATGTTATCTTATCACTATATTTATTTATTTAACACAAATCTCTGAGTAACGCAAATTATACACATGAAAAGTCTGTATCAGTTCGCAAACATCACTATTTAATAGTGAAGTCACAATTTTTGACAATTATTTAATTATTTTTGTAATTTTATTTTATTTGGAAAGCTTATTCATAATCTAAATACATAATTATTACAATTTCTATACGCTAATTACTTACAAGCTTCCACTTATAGCAATTTTATAGGTACCTACATATAGCTTACTAGTTGGGTGTAATTTATTTATTGTCTATTTATTTATTTGTCCACAGCTCTTGGTAATACTTTACAAAATTTTACTATCTTATCATACAGCCAATGACGGATTTTAGTTATATTAGGTATGTACTATAACGAATGTCGATTGTCGATGTAATTCTAAAGGTTTATTAAGGTATTGCTGAGGGTATTGCCTTAGCTTGGAAAATAAAGCATGGATTCCAATAGGCATATTCGCTAACTCTTTTTGACAGTTGAAAAGTGATCATCACTAAGTGAATTACTTATCCATTGCTGTTTTACACGACACACGATTATGGCACTTGCGTGTAAAAACAGCAATGGATATGCATTTAAACTGTCAAAAAAATTAGCGAATAGGCCGCCCGGACGACTACCACTACATTAGTGAATATAAACTTTTAACTGCATGCTGTATTTTGAATTAACTTTATTAAGTAAACTTCTTTTCTATACAATTGTGTTATATTCATCATCCTGTGTTTATTTTTATTCAAACAAAAATACACAAATTCAACAATCATTCAATCAACACTAATCTAACGATACATCACTAAAGCCAACTTGTTTGTCTGAAAAAAATAAATGTCATTGGCCGAGTTATCACACGTAGGGTTTCTAATTGGATTATGTGCTAAAAATTAGGTTTTGGTTAATTTTATTAAATTATCTCGTCTTATTTAGTCGTCAAAATGTGGTTAGACGAAGCAGACGGCTTCGCCGAGATATTTAAGGGCTACTTGCCCTTCTATCTGCTGGTTGCTCTGCCTATTTTTATCATTATGTCTCCGGTGAGTCCAGTGGCTGGTTCTCATGAGTTTTCCGTCTACAGAATGCAGCAATATGATCTACATACAGTTCCTCATGGTGAGTGCTTTGTACAACTGCACTTTCATTGATGAAATGAAAAATCGATTGCTTTCTGTTTTGAGGTTATAGTAACTTAGAACTTCTATTTCCTCATACAATAATGTGAGAACAACTAAGTATTTGACTATCTATGTGACAGAAAGAACATATAATTACATTTTGAGCTATTTTTATTGTATATAAGATTTAACTTTGTTTCAAACTTACTGTTGTTGTTTAGTCATTTTACAAAGTGTTGCTAAAAGGTCAGTTTATAAATTATACTCAATAAACCTATATTATACCAACTCACAATACCATTCACATTAATTCTCATATGCTTGGCTATCATGATTGAAATAATTATAAATTTGTCATGTGTAGGCACGCTATATTAGAAAGAAAATTATGGTTCACATTATTTAAATTATTGTAGTAGCTAATAATAACTCAAGTCAACATTTTTATCAGTTATAAGTATACCTAGTTGCTCTACATGTGAGATATTCATAAAATTATATCAATTTTATATACTTACCTAATTTATTTAAATTGATCTACTATCACATGCTACATTGTTAAGAATATCTTAGGGCTTTAAAATGTTAACTTCAGTTGTTATTGTCAGTTAAATTATATTAAATTTTAATACAAAATGTTTGTTTAGCTGGTTTTACTCAGACTGAGATGATTTTGAGTGTAACATTTATCATGGTTGTAGGCTTTTGTTTGTTTGTTTGCTAAAGGCTTGTTACTTTTTGGGTTTGGTAACCCTTTTATGTAGGTGATAGGCTGGCTAGGCAACCTATCACTGTTTGACAGCACAGTCAGATGGGGCTTTATGTGTAACAAAATGTTACCTAATGCTCTGCTCAACCCCTCTTGGGACTACAAGTGTGATTGTATGATGCGTGTATGTAAAATTTTTAAACACATTATTTTCTTACAAGAATATGATGAGTCATTACATACAATTACAGGTTGCCGCAGTTCCAGCTTCAACTTAGAAGGGCGTTCTCTGTCTTCCTGGAGTACTTCCCGGCATTGTGTAGTTGCTCGTATGCAGGATATCAGCATTGAACAGTTTATGGAAATACGTAGCAAGGCTGGAGCTCTACTACTAGTATTACCAAAGAATGATACTATTCTGACTCCTGAAGAGACAGAGGTGTGTAATTATACTAACATAATTTTCTAGCTAAGTTAGTCCATTAAATAATGGTATTCACAATTTTGTCCAAAAATTTAAAATTAGAAATAATATTGTCCTGAGATTACATCTGCAAGTGTTATTTGAAATAAACTTGTACCTATTTACTTCATCTCATGTCCGCAGCACATCCAACTGCTTGAAATGGCAATGATCCAGCAGGAAATTAGTGCACCTGTATACTTCGCACAGTGGACACCTGAGTTTGAAGACATTCTACGTGATTTACAGTACAGTTTTATCACAGATGATAAGTCCAGCACAGCTTTGGAGGCTATGTTCAACAGTGTCTCTTCAAACGGCTATCAGATTGGTAAGGTTTTTAAAGTTTAGAAATTACACCAACCAGACCCGACGCAAAAGCGGGGTGTTATAAGTTTGATGTGCCTATGTGTCTGACTGTAACATTGTAGCTCTTAAACGAATGGACCGATTATGATGCCTTTTTTTTCAAAGCTGACGTCATCGAGATGGTTCTTAGCTACAATTCATGAAAATCGGTTCAGGTGTTTCAATGTAATCAGCTCTCTCTTGAATAATATTCAAGATAAAATGTAATTTAAATACCTCAGAATTAGAATATGTGGGTAATTTAAAAAGAATAAAATAAAAATTAAATTAAATATGTTAGGTAACCCCTGACAGAAAAAAAGTAAAAAGAAAAACATAAAAAAATTCTCTCTGCCTTTTAACTTTATAAAAAGACCCTATTAATGTTTTAACATGAACATTGCTGTATTAGGGGACCGCTAAGTAAATAAAATTGAAACCGAAATTCAAATAAAAAGAATATTGTTAATGCTAAAGTATGCTTTATCTTAGTTCATATTAAAAATATTAAAAGGTTCCTTTAATGAAGTTGAAAGGTCGAGAGATTTTTTCTACATTTTTTGTGTTGGGAAATACTTAAAATTTTATGATTTATGTGTTATTATTAGGTGTTTGGTAAATAGTATACAATAAGTTGTCACCTACCCATAGTCATATAAATACTATGATGTTATCAAACATTTTAAATTGTGTATTTACATTTTTATTTTTGTCATACCTACATTCATATGTATTTGTAATATTTGAAAGAATCTAAAAGTAGATTTTTTTGTCAATATTTGTAATCATAGAATATATCTGGAATATTTATGGCTGTTGTTGTTTTGCATAAACATATTTTCCCCAGTTGTATCAGCACCTACACCCCAAAAGATGGACTCTAAGCCAGTGACTCTGCACGGTAAACTGGTTGGTCGGTCAGGTTCAGCTCAGACTATCGTTATTGCTGCTCATTATGACTCTTCTGGTGTTGTGCCTGTGAGTATTGTAATTAAGATACTACTATACTTGAGCCAAATACGATAAAGATTAAGAAAAAGATAGCCTTTATATCCGAGAATATACATTTACATAGTTTTATTTATTTTTAATTTCTAAATATAATAATAATAATATATTTCCACGCTCACTTGTGTTATGGATACTAAATAACGGACATTTTTAATATACATAAAATTTATAGATATTTTTATAAATAAATATATAAACAACCATGACTCGTCAACAAATCATCACACAAATATTTGCCGCTACCAGGACTCGAACCCGGACCGCTGGATGTGTAGGCAGCTATACTGACCACTCCACCAAGACGGGGTCTTATAATATTATTATTATATATATTATATATATATATTATATATATATTATTATATATTTCCACGCTCACACCAATTATCTAGCCCGAAGTAAGTATCATTAAGAACTTGTGTTACGGATACCAGATAACGGACATTTTTTTTTAATATACATAATAATTTTATATATTTTTATAAATAAACTTAAATAAATGTATAAACAACCATGACTCGCAAACAAACATTCGTGTTCGTCACACAAACATTTGCCGCTACCAGGATTCGAACCCGGACCGCTTGATGTGAAGCCAGCTATACTGACCACTCCACCACGACGGTAATAATATCCCTAGCTTGTCCTCTCACATGTGTCTCCTCTAAGTTTTTCCACTCTGTACTGTGCTTTTCTTGGCCACGTCGATTCGACCTTGCTTATATCATCGATCATCTACAGATCTGCCTTACCCTATTTTGTTTTTCTCCTTTTCCCAGTTTTTCAACCGACTTCAAAAAAGGAGGAGGTTCTCTATTCGCCTGTATGTTTTTTTTTTTTTTTTGTATGTTTGTTCCGCGATTACTCCGTCAATTATGAATCGATTTTGAAGATTCTTTTTTCGTTAGGAAGGACATACTCCAAAGGTGGTCCCGTATAAATTATACCGAAATTGGTTCAGTACTTTTTTGTTAAAATGATAATGTCATTGGGGATGATATAATAATATCGTCCACGAACACAAAAATAATGTCAATTTTTTTTTGAACTTGCCATTACCTAATATGCAATAGTGAAATTTTGGTTAGTAGGTCCAATAGTCAACACATAAACTATGACAAATTATTTTATGAACTTAAGTTAAATAACTAGGTTCATAGTTCATTAACTTACCATTCATTTTGAATGAATGGCAGGCATTTGTAATGAGATATAGGTCTGAGACGTGATATTATTTGTTAACCGACTTAAAAAAAAGAGGAAGTTCTCTATCCGACTGTTTTTTTGTGTTTGTTACCGGATTACTTCGTCAATTATGAGTATTACGACTCGATTTTAATGATTATTTTTTAGGTACGTCAAGATCAGAGATGGCCCGTATAAATTTTATCTATATAAATTCGACCCTTTTTGAACAAATCAGTAATAGCAAAAAAAACGTGTTAGTTAAAGTTTCCATTAAGTTTTAATGAGCGCCTAGTAGGCCTATCCGTTTTCAATAAAATATACTTTATTACCACTAAAAATAATAAAATAAAATATTTTTAGCAAAAAAATAGGACAACCGACTTCAATGCGTACAAATTTAAACTAAAAAGTAAGAAATAAATAATATTTTTATGAATTAGTTGAAAAGAGCGTCATAGAAAACCAAGGAAAGTATTGATACACATTTATAATTCTTTATTTATAATTCATACTCCGATATATTTGGAGTCGGTGCCAGCCTAAGCAAAATAAACTTACCTAATAGATACGAACTTAATTAATCCATTAACTATACATAATAATGAATGATGAAGATAAGAAATAATCCGCCGCTCCGTGAAGTTCGAAAATTGCAAACACTATCCTCCTTGGCTAGCTGGCACCGGCTCCAAATATATCGGAGTATGAATTATAAATAAAGAATTATAAATGTGTATCAATACTTTCCTTGGTTTTCTATGACGCTCTTTTCAACTAATTCATAAAAATATTATTTATTTCTTACTTTTTAGTTTAAATTTGTACGCATTGAAGTCGGTTGTCCTATTTTTTTGCTAAAAATATTTTATGTCTTTTTATTTCTTTCCATCCAAAGGTTGCCTGGAAGAAATCGCTTTGAGTGATAAGGCCGCCAATTGTACAATGACTTAGTAATAGATATATCTGTATTTTCTGTATTATTTTTCTTGGTGCACAATAAAGCTTATTCATTCATTCACTCCTCTGGGGTACCAAACCAAGGTTACAAGACGGCAAGATGGCAAAGACATTTTCTGTTACTAATCCTACGTTGTCGATTTTTGGGTATGTTTAGATTATTTTTTAATATCTCAATAATTTAGCAAGTAATAAATTCTTATATAAATATATAGTGTTCTAGATGACCAAAGCTCCAAATGGTTTCGTAATTATCGCAACATTTTTTTTTTAAATATAATCAGTTATATCAAGTATTTTTTGCAGTCTCTGATAAACATTCTGGTCTGGCAAATCCTATTACTTAATGTTTGTTAATTATAATTACGTCGACGGTGGCGTAGTGCGTAAGAGCGTCGTCTCCCACGGGAGGCACTGGTTCGATCCCCGCCACGTACCAATGTGTTTTCAAATTTTGAATTCATATGTACTTTTAATCGACGCTTTACGGTGAAGGAAAACATCGTGAAGAAACCTGCAGACACCTATGAAGAAATTCTGAGGTTGTGTGTGAGGTCGACTAACCCGCACGTGGGCAGCGTGGTTGACTAAGGCCTAATCGCCCCTAATGTGGGGTAGGCTCGAGCCCCGGTGGGGACATTATATGAGCTGTTGATGATGATGATGATGATGATGATGAATTATAATTATTTTAGCGAATACTTTTAAATACGCATGGAATTTTAACAGGACCTGTCCGAAGGCGCGGACTCGAACGCATCGGGCGCGGTGGCGGTAATAGAGCTGGCCCGCATCTTCTCAAGACTGTATTCGACCGCGGCGGTGCGTGGCGGGCCCACTCTTCTGTTCGTGTTGACATCGGCCGGACATTCGCTCAATTACTTCTCCATTAAAAAGTGGCTTGAAGAACAGCTGGATTCTGCGGACGCTTCCCTGTTACAGGTTAGTCCGGTGGCTGTTTATGAATAATATGACAAATTGTCTTTTTATTGTCTTGTTTAGTATTCAGGCCACAAAACGCCTGATTATTTCATCGAAGCAATGTTCAATCCGAATTACAAGCGACCTTCACTCATCTGGTATGTTAAAAATTATGTATATTTCAAGTGCGCTGGCTAAAATAATCCTGGCTAAAGTATTATTGGGTCACCTTTATATTACAAAAAAGTCGTTCACTCCGGCCGGCTGGTGAACGAATTTTTTGTATTTGGTATTACATCATGTAATATCAAATACAAAAATTCGTTCACAAAATTGAGTTAAAAATTTTAAGTCATCAAAAAATTCTAAAGACATGTAAATTACGTGACTTTCGAATTTTTTGATGACTTAAAAATTTTAACTCAATTTTTGCATTTTTTTTTTTTGACTATTTTCCTGAATAATATCAGTTTTTGTGTTTTAAACCTATGCAAATCCGACGGCTGGGAGATATGGGAGGGGTTACCCACCTCCTCCCCTCCCCCGCACCCCTCCTAAAAATAGCTAAACTGCACTGTTTAATAAAAAGGCATATTTAAATTTTTTATAATAATATTTTGGCCAGGAATTTTTAAGGCAATCTACTCGCGATGTATTTTTTAACATACTAGATTTCATTTAAAATGCTTTTCATCGATTAAACAGATGGGTGAAGGTCGTTTCTAATTCGGATCCTCTACTATTAGGCGCTAAAGCACACTGATCTCGCGTCTGGCAAGGACACTGCGGACATAATTCTGTTTCATTCAAATACCGTATCAAACATACGGCAATAAGGTCATTAATTTAAGAAATTCAACGGCCCCCATCGGACCCGCTAAGCACGCCATTTCGTCGTCGGATTTGTTCAATTAATGACCTTATTGCCGTGTGTTTGGTACGGTATTTGAATGAAACAGAATGATGTCCGCGCTGTGTCCTTGCCAAACGCCAGATCACTTTGCTTCTACCTAGGAAAATACGTAAATACAAACATATGGATGTTTGACTGCTAAAATCATAACTCTTCCTTTTGGCTTTGCCGTAGTTGGGTAAAAAGCAATAGTATCGACCCGAAATGGAACTGGTAATATCGATTTCTATGTACTTAATTTCCTTTTTCCTTAGGATGTCTCGTTCGTCATGTGTCTGGACTCCATCTCGTCATCTCCCTCGCTCACGATGCACGTGTCAAAGCCACCTAAGCCTGGCGGCGCCGCTCATTCAATCAAGTCTCGCCTCGGAGTACCAGTGAACCACAAGAAAATCAATCTAGCAGACGAGACTCTGGCCTGGCACCATGAGAGGTTCAGTATCAGGCGGATGACGGCGTTCACTCTCAGCTCGTTACAGGTAGGTACAGTCATAAAAATTCACTGTGTTCCATTTATCAAACAGAATCAAGGGAATCATATACAGGGTGTAAAAGACATGAACAGTCAAACGAGAACCATATATTCTGCTCACCATCATAACATTTTTCTTCCTTTAGACTATACCTGGGAAATTGATAGTTACGATTTTATTGAAGGTCAAAGTCATATTTTTTTTTTTCATTTTTTTATGAAAACGTATTTTATACGTTATTTCTTAATTATTGTTCAAAGGAACATTATCATTTTTTTAGTTTTTCGTAACAAAAAATGACTTCAAAACGTTAGCCTTCAATGTAGCTCACTCGATGCGCACGAACACTAACGAACGGGCCCGCCGTCTGGCAAAATTATCGCGGTTTTGCGAGTTGCATACGATTTGAGCCCTTTACATTGCGCGGTACAATTTGCAATTTTTTTTAACACCAAAAAATAAAAATCATTTCCCAGCAATATTTTTTTTGAAATATGTCTTATTTTGATGTATAGAATACATGGTTTTCGTTTGACTGTTCATGTCTTTTACACCCAGTATTTATTTTAGCTTCCTAAAGTTTTGTAACATCGAGTCCTGGTATGCATGCCGTGACAACCTATAATTAAGGCTGCACTTAACCCATTCAGTGCCGCGGACGCCCATGGGCGCTCTTTGCGAGTATACGCACATGCCGAAGACGCCCATCGGCGCCCTACTTTTTCGGTCGACTTTTTCAGTCAAATGTGATTTGTAAAAAGAAATAATACTACCAAAAAATCCTTTCAATCATTAGTATACAATTCCCTCATTTGGCCTCTGGATATCTTAGAAATAACAAAATACGCATTCTAAGTTAACATGCCGCCGGCGCCCATAGGCGTCCTGCTTCAAAGTTCAGAGATACTTAACTTTTTTATCAAATTATAATTTTTAGCAATTGAGTCCGAATACTATAAATATAACTAATTTTGTATATTAATATTTTAATCATAAAATTATAAAACAATGATATTTTCGAGATCCAATAATGGCGGACGCGAGACGTGACTTTTCGATATAACCAATATGGGTATATCTATCATTATCGTATTTTTCGAGGGTCGAGATTCCAAATACAACACCTATTTCGAGATTCCAGATGGCCGCGACTTTCTAATATAATATCAACAAATAAATCTTTTTCGTGCTTTTCGGGGGTATTACGAATACAACATATATTTCGAGATTTATTATGACGAACGTGAATTTTAAATATAATATCAATATAGGTATTATTTTCATGGTTTTTGGGGGGTTCCAATTCCGAATAGCTGGGTCCACACCGGACGATCGGCGATCCCGCGATCCAGGGTCGTAGAACTGGATCGTTAACATACTACAATAGAATGCGTGTCCTCGCAGCACGTCCATGCTTGGCGCCAAAAGCGCGCGATCGCGCTTGTGCTGCGCGCGATCGGAGCGCGTTGGATCATCCGGTGTGTGGATAATATCAATATGGGTATGATTTTCGGGGTCCCTATTCCAAATACAACATCTATTTCGACATCCAATATGGCGGACGCGACTTCTTAATATAAAATAATATCAATATGGGTATCATTTTCGTGGTTTTCGGGGGTCCCTGTTCCAAATACAACATTTATTTCGACATCCAATATGGCGGACGCGACTGCTTAATATAATATCAATATGGGTATAATTTTCGTGGTTTTTGGGGGTCCCGGTTCCGAATACAACATATATTTCGAGATCGAATGTGGTGGACGCGACTTCTAAATACCTATAATATCAATATGGATATCATTTTCGCTGTTTTTGGGTGTTCCAATTCCGAATACAACGTCTATTTTGGAGATCCAAGATGGAGGACTCGACTTTTAAATATAATATCGATATGGGTATCATTTTCATGGTTTTTGGGAGTCCCGGTTCCGAATACAATATCTATTTTGAGATCCAATATGATGTCTAAGCGTTTAGTGTTAAACCGGAAAACGTAAGAGTGAGGATGATATTTAAATCATAATAAAATAAAGTTACTGATCATAAGAATATAATTAATGTGATTCTTAGTGATAACTATTCACCAGTTGCATTCAAAATTTTGTGAGAGTAGCTATGTTTATCGGTTAGGTATAGGGAATTCCACCTCTAGGTAACTGCGGCGATAGCTTTGAAGATTATGATGCTATTAAATATGAAATTTTTGACCCAAAATAATATTGTGTCAATAGATTTTTTTATTTCAATGTTCTAAAAATAAAATAAAATTTTAACTATAAACTTATAACCTCACTAGCTTTTGCCCGCGACTTCGTCCGCGTGGTATAGTTTCTTTAGGCAGCATTTTATTTTTTTCTGTAGGTACTTATTTTGCAAAAAATACACATACAAACTGCCGTACACTACTGTAAATGGCATTTTTACAATCTACAATTTTATGTTTTTCCATCATTTACTAACTTACATGCAACCTTTCATCCCCACATGGGTCGATATTTCAAAAACGCTAGAACAAATATTTGCATAATTCTTATCGCGTGCTATAAATATATTTTAATCGCGACCCCCGAAAACTACGAAAATGATACCTATATTCCTATTAAGTTAAAAATTCATGTCCGCCATCTTGGAACTCAAAATCGATGTTTTATTCGGAGTCAGAACCCCCAAAAACCACGAAAACGATACCCATATTGACATTATGTTAAAAAGTCGTAACCGCCATCTTGGAATTAGAAATAGATGTCGTATTCGGAATCAAGACCCCTGAAAACCACGAAAATGATACATACCCGTATTGATATTTGGTCAAAAAGTCACGTCCGCCATCTTGGATTTCTTAATAGATGTTTTATTCCTAATCCGGACCCCCAAAAACCACGGAAACGATACCCATATTGACATTATGTTAAAAAGTCGCGTCCGCCATCTTGGGTCTCAAAATGCTTGTTGTATTGGGAATCGAGACCCCCGAAAACCACGAAAATGATACCCATATTTACATCACATTATTTTTCGAGTTACTCTCAACAAACCCTTTCATTTGATACCCATATTGCAGAAATGCTTTAAAAATAACTATACCGCCATTTTGGATGGTCCGACATATTGGATTTAGAATGACGTTGCACATAGCTTATCGTATAATTGTCATCCAAACTAAACGTGTACACAATATTTCAGCTCAATCGGTTGAAGATATCTGCTTCAAAATCGAGTAACAAGATTCCACCCGAACAAACATACATTGCAAATTAAATAAAAGCTTTTAATGAGTCAGTTTCTCCCTCCAATTGGTGTTCTCCGGAACAACTATCATACTTGTTATGTATAGAAATTGATTTACAGAATTTACAAAAAAAAAGATATTTTTATGAAAGTGTAACAAAAAATATTTTTATTATTATTTGGAAAAAGGTTGAGGACTTCTGGGTTTCACATAACGCTTAGAAATTTACAATTAAACTTTTGTTTTATCTTTCTTTTAATTAAAAATTACTAAATAATGTTCCATAACAATCTAAATCGTAAAAAAAAACTTAGTAACGCACCTTTATTCTTCATCGTTGTTTTGAAATGTAATACCCGTTAAAATCGCAGTGTTTAACTATAAAACCACAATTACACATTAAAGCAGTTTTACCCACTAACAAACACCAATAAGAGAAAAAAACTGATTGACGTGGTAGTGTTCTAAGGCCTCATGCCGAAAGCGCCGATGGGCGGCAATAAATCCGTAACTAAGATGCCGTGGCCGCCGATGGGCGCTCGTTGACAAATGTATGGCGGCACCTAGATTAAGACACAATTTTAGAGGTGGCAATGAATGGGTTAAAAGGATTGTTAAGCACTTAGTTTTAAGGTGTAACAGTGTAAGATTTGTTGGTTGTCCTAAAATAAAAAAATAAAAAAATAAAAATTTATTCACATTTTAATTAAATATCCTGTCATCATCACTCTTTCTCACGCACCTTCCTGGTTGACTGTAGAGAATGCTGTGTAGCATTAAGTCCGCCCTTTGTACTTTCTTGTGTGCAATATAGATTTTAAATAAATGCAATTCCGTAGGAAATTCTCAATCCTGGTATTTTCGGGACTGTAAATTTTCGATCCCGCGGATCTAGATATTTACGGAATCCCGCGTATTTCTTTATTCACATTTTTAGCGGTCATAAATGTCAAACGTTAACAACGAATAAAAATTGTGAAAAAGTATTGTTAAAATATTTTGTTAAGCTAAAATTTAATTTTAAGATCGTCAAGTAGATAGTAGACTATCTTTTCTTTTCCTATCCAAACTAAAAAAAACGAAGTTCTCAGTTCATCAGAATATTTTTCATTTTTATCACTTTAAAGATGGACGCACATTTAGCCGAGCCGAACACGAATTTTGAATTCTTTATACCACGGAAATTCGGATGACGTCACCAGATTCGATGCGGACGACTCGGCTGATGTCCTCGCGTTGATTGTGTTCACATATAATTACAGTGCTACGATTTCTTCGGCGAGTTCGACTCAGCTAAATGTGCGTCCACCTTTAGTAACAAATTTATGGCTACCTTTCTTATTTTATCAACGTTTTCAGAGCCACAAGGACCCGTCGCGGAGTTCTGTCCTGGACACATATTCAGATGACTTCTTCGAGAACTTAGTAACTAATGTGCAGGTCATAGCGAGGGCACTAGCTTCACATGTATATAACCTGACGGATGAAGAAAATGAAGAAGACCAACTGCTTTATGATGACGCTCTGGTGAGATTGAAACTTTATTTCAGTGTCTTAGAATCGGTTTTTAAAGTAAAGAAGGGATTAATGAACTGCCTTACGTTGTTCTAAAAAGGAGAAGCAGGGTGCTTCGCTAAATCCATATTGTCCGTTAAAAATTGTTTTACGATTTTTGTCAATGTAATTTACTGTCGATCTTTGAATAGAGGTGATGCCTGTCAAGTCAGTTAAGACATACTTCGGAATAAAACCAAGTGCAGTTTTAAGAGGCGGTCTTAAGACGGGTATCATTTGCGTATCCGTATCACGTATCAAGTTGTGGACGCTTCGATTTGCTCCGTATGACAATCGTATGAAACCGACATGACAATGGGACGGGCCGTATCATAACGGCGTATCAAGATCGCGTATCATGATACGCGTATCATCACCCGTCCACATAGTTTTTTTTTATATCTATTGCAGATTGTCTCTGATGACGTTTTCTGCGTCACCGGGTTTTTAAGAAGGCGAAGACCTTGGGGGGTCCTCAAGCCTGTAGGTAGAACGTTCCTAGGGGGTTACTGGGCGACCGAGCATGTCCCCCGTGGGGAGTCTCTCGACCGCCTAGCATCCCTAGGGCGTCCGTGTCGGTAGGGAGCGACATGCCCGAGGGTGCCTCTAAAGGCTCGGACCTCGGCTCGGGCACATCATGTCGTGGCGGAGGCGGGGAGAAGCGCCCCGGTACATGTCTGTACCGGGTATAGCGCGTCGTGTGTAGACCGGGTCTTCGCACCCTTGTTCGGCGAGTGCGGTGTATAACAAAAATGTGTCTAGTGCCTGAGTGTGTAGTGTTCGTCTGAGTATTACTCGAACGGATCGACCCCGTCCACATATGCGATCATGATACGCGTCGGCGATACGGATACGCTGATCGGATCGGGCAAATTATACATAACTGCACCCGGCTTTATAATACAACAACTCTCACCTCCGCTACTCTAACCTTTTACATGACAAAATGGCTGGTCAGAGAGAATCTGACCAGCCATTTTGTCATGTAAAAGGCGACAAACGAGCAGACGGTTCAACTGATGGTAAGTGGTCACACAGAAATCGCAAATGCGTTGCTGGTCTTAAGCATAAAGCATGCACTCTTTTTTGAAGGTAAGATTCCATATTTAATAGGATTCCACGATAGCCGATTTAAATACTCGTTCCCCTACAGAAGTTAAGGAAGTTAGACGCCTATTAACTAATGTTATTTTGTGTTATCACAGGGCGTTGAAGAGGCAGCTATCAAACATTGGTACAAATATCTGTCGTCGCAGTCTCGGGCAGCGCATACAATAACCACATCTCCCCCTAATTCTGGTAATGTTTACTTGATTTCTTACTTTTTTTTTATTAAGAATAAAGCCAGTTCAAATCATCAGCCTTCAATAAAGTAATTTAAGAAACATGGAGTGCAACCATGAAGTTAGCGATCGACAATCGCATATATCTTTCTCTCTTTAAAATTAAGCCGAATTACACCCGTGCTATGTCGGCAACTGGAAGGCAAAAAACATATTAAGCAAACCAAATAAAGGTCATTTGGTATATATAGGTTTGTCCCTTTCAAACGCTAACTTTCTTGCTCATCACTCATACAAAAATGTCAGTGGTTTGTTTACATTTATTGATTTTTTCTCAAATACAGACGAGAGGTCTTTTTTTGATATTTTCTTGAGTAACGTCTCTGGCGACTTCGTTTTGCAAAATTATATATTACGATCTCATTCATTCCAGTAACAGCTCCCCTTGGAGCCTTATCTAGTTTTATTTCGGTTATCAGTGACAAATTTAAGGTGAACTCAGATTATCAGCATCGTACGCGCCGCACAAACCTCATTTACTAATGGCCTCGCACATACAGGGTGTAAAAAGACCTAAAGCAAAGCCAAAGCCTCGGCATTCCATACATCAAAACAAGAAACATATAAAATCATTATTGCTGGGAAACGATTTTTATTTTTTGCTGTTACAAAAGACTAAAAAATACCGCACAATGTATAGCAACTTGAGAAATGCGCGACGTTCGGTCGGCTGAGTTGAATGGCCCCGTTATCGAGTGGTTACATTGAGCGCTGAAGTTTTAAAGCCATTTTTTGGTATGAAAAATTAAGAATTTTTCAGATATTTTTAATTTGTTTTCATAGAAATCTTGAAAAAAATACTTTGACCTTCAATAACTTCAAAACTATTTATTTCCCAGGTATAGTCTAGAAGACAAAAATGGTCCTAATGATGAGCGGAATACGTAGTTCTCGGCTTTGTTATTGGTGTTTTTACAGCCGGCATACAAAGGCATACGTATGTACGCCTTTGTAGTGTTTTGAGTATCACCACGCGCCGTACGCCTCGCATACGCCGCATTATATAACGCCATCAGAATGTGTCCTTCAATATTAGGATACCTACCGCATTTTTGAAATTTGGCACTTATGGTGCGGGTTTTCAATTTCATATAGTTTCATACAACAGATTCCAAAATACGACTCGTACGGCGCACACGACGCTGACAAAAAAACATATATTAAAGTATTGCCTTGTTTTTCTCATCTAAAATTATTTTCTCGCTGGAGAGGTGAAAGTAGTATGTTTCACACGAGAGCAAATTATTTTGTCTCGTGCCTTTAAATCACGAACCAGCGAAGTAGTCTGGTTCGTGATATAAATATCGGCACTCGCAGCAAAAAATAATTTTACTCACTGGTTGAACAAATAACTATTGTTCAACAAGTGAGCAAAGTTATTTTTTGACTACTTCGCTGGTTCGTGGATATTAAATCACGAACCAGCAAAGTAGTCATAAATAGACTACTGAGCGCAGTGAGTGATTTAAAGGCACGAGACAAAAAAAATTGTTCTCGTGTGAAACATACAACTTTTCACCTCTCCAGCGAGAATATTGTTATAGATGAGAAAAGCAAGACAATACTTTAATACATGTTTATTATCTTAAACATAATGACTGAAAATTAAAAGTAAGATTATTATAATAATTTAGATCTAACGTTACAGTCTTGTTCTGAGCTCGCAGCAAAAGGCGTTTTACCTTCGAGATTTTACAAACCAAAATAAGTCTTTTATGCTGGAGAGGTTTAGGAAAAAGGCATTTATTTGATTTATTGTCAATCACCCTCCAAAGTTTATACATTTTGCTTATGATGGTGGGCCCTGGTATAAAATAACAAATGCCTGTGTAGCTTTATTTATTTATATTGTTTTAGGCTTAACTGGAGCCCTTGAAAGGGCCTTGTCCAGGTATATGGAGGTAGCAGTCAGTGTTCACGCTGTGGATAAGCGGGAGCCAGAATATGCTTTGTATTCGCCTACAAAAGCTGTATTATATGTTTATAGGTAAGTATTTAATTATTTATAGAATACTAGCTGTCCTGGCCACGTGTTGCTATGGAAATTTTATACTACTGACCTTGACATTGTATCGGCAGTAACAAAAATATGACTACTTATCAAGATAAAAACTATCCCATCTCTCAAGTTGGATCAAACTACACACGGTGTACAAATTTGATTAAAATCTGTTAAGTAGTTTAGGAGTCCATCGCGGACAAGCAACGTGACAAGTAATTTATATATTAAGATATCAACGAAATCGATTGTCTTGCCTTTAAAATATTAGCCACATTATTATAAAAGATGGACTAAAGTTAGCCGTGGCTTGATGCTAACTCTGTCTTTCATTCATTAAATATAAGTGACAGAATAAGTTTTATAATAAGGGGGTAGGAGTAATGTAGCTTTCAGTGAAAAGGTACAAATAATTTCTTCCTTTAATTATAACTTTAATTACTCTGTACTTAGTAGGTACAGAGAAATTGAAGGGCGAAAATATTTGTACCTCAAATATTTCGTCTTTCATAACATAATTATAGTACTAATAAATAATTTGTATCTTTACCCTAAACGCGATCTAAATTACTTACAAAGTAGAATAATTTTATTTTTGCGTTTATAAACGCGTAAATATTAATACTAGAAAAATGCACTGAAAAAAATCGACTTGCCTTGCGGGACTCGAACCCGCATCTTCCACAATCCGGGCGGATTGTGGAAGATGCGGGTTCGAGTCCCGCCTGAGGCAAACCGATTTTTTTTCAGTGCATTTTTCTAGTATTGATTTTTGTATTTAAAACAAACATTGGACTCCGTCGTGGTGGAGTGGTCAGAAACGCTGCCTACACGAGCGGTCCAGGTTCGAATCCTAGTTATGGCATATATGTTTGTGTTATGAAAGGAACCTAGTTTCCTTCCCTAGCTCTGGCAACCTTGCCAACAGAAACAGAACACCACAAGAATGTAGCGTTATCTGAATGTGGTCTTCTGTAAGGTGGAGATACTACCTCAGTTGGTGCGCTCCAAATTCGAACGGATCATCTCTGTGATGCCGGCAGAGTAGAATCCTCATATCCTCCAACGGGTGTCGTAGTAGGCGACTAATGGATTAGCAAATGTATTGATCACCTTATCACCCAATCTCCCGTCCAGCAATCCGCATTGGGCAAGCGTGGTGGACTACTGCATAAACCTCCTTCAATGACAAAGGAGAGGCCTTCTGTCCCAGCAGTGGGTAAACTATTCATCCGATTTGATGAATAAGGTGTCAATCGATTCGTTATTACGGCCCGGGTATAGGCTACATTTTAACCGACTTAACTATAGAAGGAGTCGATTTTATATTGTATACCCCGTTTTTAACCGACCTCATTCCTTTGTTTTTTTGTCGTAGTCAGACTATAATCCGACTACGACAAAAAAAGAAAGGAATGAGTAATCAAAAAAAAATATAAACTATAGTTTAAATTTTTTTTCCTTGTTTTATTTTCAGCGTAAAACCAGCAGTATTTGACCTGATCCTCACACTAGCTATAATAGCATACCTCACAGTGGTTTACTTCGCGCTACAATACTTCCCTCGATTCTACGAAGAGTACGCAAAAATCGTCACAGGAAAAGCTAAAGTACACTAGTGGACCAAAACGGGAGTGGACCTTATGTGGCAGGTATAAAGAACAATTTACTTTGACTAGTTGGACATTATGATGTCATTAGCGTTTTACAACAATCATGTTTGTGCTAAAATAATAAGGTTCATAATTGCGTGATCAAAATAAGAACACGAAGTTTCGCATTTATTATTTTTTTTTAATTATGTAACGAATCGAATCAAAATTGTATTTTTAGTTTATTGAATGTTAATTATTTACAAACACATTAAATGAATTTCGACCAAAAAGTATTACTTATAGGGCGCGTAATCTAATCGTGAGGCTTTTGTTTGGTCAATGTGACCATTTGGGTTAGCACTAAAATATAACATTACTATAATTATGCATTTTATGGAAGCCATTTTTCTTCCTGCAGCTTTGCCGTGTATTCGTGGTAATTATTAATCAAATTCAGTTTATATGCAATAATACCTTTTTATTGGTTACTGGTGATGGTGAAGAGCAGTCTCGAAACGAGAGTATTTTAATTTTGAAAAAGCAATACGGTAACTTAAAATTACATAACGCCACTAGTGTTTTTTTTTTCCGTGCGCCCCCTAAACGTATACGGTTACGGGCGAACGCGGTTTACGTATGCATAGTGATGTACGCTATATATACGGTGATTTTTATTGGTTTGAGCTAAAGCCTAACTTCTTTTTTAAAACCGAAGCGTTGGTCGCGTAGTGCTTAAGCGTGTCGTCTCCCACCCGGGAGGCACTGGTTCGATCCCCGCCACGTACCAATGTGTTTTCAAATTTTGAATATTTGCAACCAACCCGCACTTTGCCAGCGTGGTTGACTAAGGCGTAATCGCCCCTAATGTGGGATAGGCTCGAGCTCCTCGGTGGGGATATTATATGAGCTGTTGATGATGATGAAAGCCTAACTTTAATATACGAGTTAATATCTATCCGCGTACGAGAATTTGTTTGATAACGATAAAAAAATGAGGTTCTACTAACGCTTAATATGCTCAGGCTTCAAAACCAATGAAAAATCTCTTATGTTTTTTTAATCGTGCAAAAAGTTCATAGTCGTTAAGGATATCAGTAAGGTCCATTCCCCAGTGAGTAATGAATAAAAGTCATAATGTAAGCATCGAACAATCTTGATTAAGTGCGTCCTTATTCCCTATGTAGTTAAGAACGTTTTACAAAGTCATCTTACTTCAATCTGTTAATAAGTACACAAAAGTAGATGTTGTAATAATTATAGATCTTTTAGCAGAGTAATATAGTGGAGTGTATATTTCAAAAACTGTTCCTTTTTACTAATGATTAAGGTCGGTTTTTATGTAAGAAATGTGCATTTTTTAAATTGAATGGCATTCTATTAAATTGACCAATAATAACATAAAGTAATTAAAACCACTATTGTAAATTGAATAATTTAATATAAGCTAAAGGGTTGCGTGAAGTATTATTTTAATTAATTTGTTAAATAAAAAGAAAAAGACAAGCGTAAAATGTCAAAAATTTTATTGTAATTTTTATCAAATTATTTTTATTTTTGATCCAATATTCATCCCCTTAATTAGTCAAAAATTCATGGTTTTAACAACTCTATGCTATTATCAGTTCGCCCAATTTATAATAACTTGAAATATGCATTTCGGTCACACAAGTAACTTTAATTTTAAGTAACCAATTACCTACGTATTTTCGAATGTAAATGCATTACTCATTTGAATCAAAACACTCCACCTTAAAATATAATGTAAGAACGAGCAATAATATATATTTAGATTATTATTATTCGGTTATTATTTTATTCTTATATTTAAACTACCAACGTTTTTACGCGAAATTGTAACTAAGGGCCTGTTTTACAAGTTCTGACTACGAGAGATATCTGTCAGTTAAATTGACAGTTGTGTATGGACTATCTGTCAAGTAAACGTTAGTGGGATCTTACTTGGAACCTGTGAAACAGGTTCTTAAAGTGGTGGTATAGACTAGAGCGTTTCCATGTAATGTAACGTTCTTGCGAACGCTCGTTTGTTTATAAAATCAGGTTGTAACAAAATATCGAACATCACGTTCGAAGCATGCTCGATATTTTGTTACAAGTAAACGCTCTAGTCTATACAGGGTGTAAAAGACATGAGCAGTCAAACGAAAACCATGTATTCTGCTCACCGTCATAACATTTAAGGAAGGAAGAATCCTTTAGACTATACCTGGGAAATTGATAGTTACGATTTTATTGAAGGTCAAAGTCATAATTTTTTTTTAAATTTTTTTATGAAAACGTATTCTATACGTTATTTCTTAATTATTGTCCAAAGAAACATTATCATTTTTTTTAGTATTTCATAACAAAAAATGGCTTAAAAACGTTAGCGTTCAATGTAGCTCACTCGATGCGCACGCACACTAACGAACGGGGCCGCCGTCAAGCAAAATTATCGCGGTTTTGCGAGTTGCGTGCGAGTTGAGCCCTTTACATTGCGCGGTACAATTAGCAATTTTTTGTAACACCAAAAAATAAAAATCATTTCCCAGCAATATTTTTTTTGAAATATGTCTTATTTTGATGTATAGAATACGTGGTTTTCGTTTGACTGTTCATGTCTTTTACACCCAGTATCTACCTTTATTGTGAAATCCAATGTTCCAAAATTTTAATATAAAAAAATCAAATATTAAACTGTTACCTAATATTATTTTATAAGAAATCATAGTGTTATTACTTTATCTGTTTTATGAAAAAATCGGACATCAATTACGTATATTATACGATCCCGAAGTATACGGCATATTTTAATTACTCAACGGTTGCATGTATTATTTAAAATATTCTCTATTCGAACACACTTCTCTGTGAGTAGAAATCGCATCGAAGCGTCGATATAAAAATTTCTAACGCGAAGAATAAAAAGGCTCATTCGACTGAAAGCTATGAAAAGTTCGCGGAAATTCATGTACAATCGACAGTTTCCGGTTTACCACTTGTAGGCGACAATCGCGTGGTACCGACGTGTTTGATTGACAGACGACCCGCCCCCCAATACCGGTTTAAGCCAATCAGAGCAGCATAAGAAGGCTCAAGGTCACTCAAAAGCAATGGAGAAGGCTATGCTCGGAGTTTCTCTGCGTGATCATATCAGAAATGATGAGATGCGCAGAACCAAGGTCACCGACATAGCCCAAAGAAATGCGAACGAAGTGGCAGTGGGTAGAACACATTGTTGGAGCGGAAAGGTCCTCGAGTGGCGACCACGTACCGGGAAACGCAGCGTTGGTAGGCCCCCCACAAGGTGGTCTGACGATCTAGTAAAGGTCGCGGGAAGCCGTTGGATGCTGATAGCGTAGGATCGACCGGTTTGGAGATCCTTGAGGGAAGCCTGTGTCCAACAAACCCACCACCAACCCATGGTCCTTCCTGCCTCACGGCGCACGGACCGGAATCGTTGGGAGAGTGCGGCGGTACTTGCATTGGCTCTTTCCCATCCGCACTCTCTTGGCGCCTTACAAATGTTTATACTGTCCCTTTGTTACCAACTCTCCCCTTTTGGGCCTGGAAACGATACAGTACGTGACTTCGCGTCGGGCGTCTCTCAGTCTCTTTACCTTTGTTCTACTCGAAAGCTCGTCGAATGGTGTGCCAAGAGTGCGCGAACTCTTCAAAGTTACTGCGGCTACTGGTGAAGTCCTTGTGAAATATTGTACTGGGCTCCATCCTCTGTATCCGGCTGCACAGGGTCTCTCTCGCGTCCGTGTACAGTTCACATTCCCAAAGTGCGTGAACATGGCTTTCCTTAACGCCTATGTCCAACAGTGGGCGTCTCGGCTCAAAAGGATGATTATGATGAGCAGACAATATCGTTGGCTACGCTAGAACAACTGCGTGGAAGGGAAGGTGAGGAGAGGCGACTTGCGGAAGCGGTCGCGCCTTATTGGCTGCGCCATATTACGTTACTATTTTATCGGCCGGAGTAAAAAGTGGGCGGGGCTTGGCGCAGAGCAGCCGTTTAAAGTTTGTTAAATGGAATACCGAGAAATTTGTCGACTGTAGATTTTGAAAATTTTAATAAAGCTTCAAGTATGTTTTTGGAGTAACGACACAACGTGATCTAAGTTCTATGGTGAATGTATATAACTCACAATGGCTTTATTCATCGTCCATGCTGCCAGGCTTTTTGTTAACCAAATGTTACCTAAAGCTCTGCTCAACCAGTTTTTGTATTATGAGCGTGATTTTATGTATGTATGGACTTCTGCATTCCAAGAAAGAGATCGATACAGTTTTAGGTTATAGAGAAGTGTGTTTGAGTTAATCGAGAAAGAATTGTAAAATCTACTTTCCTTAAGTTACCTCTACCTTTTTAACTATCAAAGTTCTCAAAATATTTGTGTCCTTTTAATTTCACGTCTGTAAGAACAACATGCAATATAATTATTTGTAAGCTGAGCTGTAATTTGTTTCGCCGTCCCGTCAGTTCCTTATAAAGTTGTATATTCCGATGATGATTACTACATATTATGTTTTTGTAAAAGGTTAAGTATCCATCTTAGATGCAACGCGAGCGAAGCCGAGGACCAAAACTACGATTTTGATACATCTGTAAATTTTACATGAAACGGTTTAGATTCGAATCCTGACAGGAGCAAATGTTTGTGTGATGTTCACGTGTTTGGCATATCTTTATTTAAGTTTTATTTGCTTGGTGCGAGTGTGGAAATTTACATTATTGTACATGGCCATTTCTATCCAATCCCACTTTGGATGGGCGCTATTATTTATACGCTGTAGCAAAGATGGCGCTATCTCACGCTTGTTACAAGAAAAGACTGTGCCACGGTAGTGTCAACCGCTATAATTACAATAATAATTCGTTTATTTCAGACCAAAATTTATCCATAGTAGTATTAGTAACAAATGACTTATATACTAGTGTTAGTATTCAATAGAATTTAGACAAATTTATTAAAAATCGGAGATTTATTATTCTCCGCTACTGTTTTTATGCCATGACGTTGCACGGCGATCTACGGGCTGATACAGACTAGCGTTTTAAACTTGCGTATAAGCTCGTTTTAATGCCACACGCGCAACTCGTATGACCGTTGGCGCGCTTATAAGCTCGTATAAGCGCGAGCGATACTAAAACCGCAAGCCCACTTTTTTTAAGCGCGAAATGTAACGCGAAAACGACTACGCGGAAAAAACGCTGGTCTGAAACTTCCCTAAGTCCTGGGATGGATACGAAGCCTTAATTCATTTTGTGATACCTTGAAACTGAACTATTGTTTTTGCAGTGCTTGTTGAGTTTACATTATTTTAATTGAATTAAGTCATTTATGAACTGTAAATAGATTAAGCTATGTGGTTTGTGGGATATGGAATGCTTTGGGCTTCTTCTATGAAGTGGGTATTTGGTAGGATGTGATAGCTTAGGAGATTTTACTATGGATGAATGCGTAACGACCTACACAGACGAGGAAAAGTTGTCCGCGGAAAACTAAATTCGTACTTAGTTAAAATGTGCGCTTTCAGGCAATTTTCTGCCGCGAACCACTGTGGAACCAACTCGCCAGCGGTGTTCCCGCACCGATACGATCACGAAATGTAAAAAAGCGTATTCCTTTCTTAAAGGCCGGCAACGCATTTGCGATCCCTCCGGTGTTACAGACACGTTAGACAGTTGTTACGTCATCTTTTGTATGGGTATATGTTTAATCTGTTTTATAAGTACGTTAACGTTTTGTACTGACAACGCCAGATCAAGCTACACATATTTTAAAATTTCTTCAATAAGTTTATATTTAAATCTATGGAATAATATAGATTTTTTTAAAGAAATTTGATGATGTATGTGCTTTATGTCTAATATCGAATACAGTTGTTGATGCATTTAATGACTAGTCGAGATTTTTTATGTTTAATAGAATTCATAGTAAAATCTCTAACGGGTTTTCTACTGATGAGCTGCATAAGACCATTGATTAATCAAGGCAATGTTATTCCCCGGAGGGACTCGCATCTCCTCCCCTCCGCCACACCACTGTCGTTTTACCGAAGAAAGCAGTAAGATTATTTTTTAAATGAAGTAGAAGAAGAGACTTTGAAGAAGAGGTTGGAAGAGACCAAAATTGCTTGACAACTTCTTATAGACTTCCACTTTAAACCTTACTGCATTCTTCATTGGGATGTCAACACTGGTGACACTTTTAACACGCTCAGCGCAAGTCCTATAGAAAAAGTAATATGGTGCTCGTGTATCGAAAATGATACACAAGTATTTTGTTAATGTGTATCACAAACGATACACGTGGCCCTAAGCATGTTAAAGTTGTGTCGATAATCCCCTGAAAGTGGACAAGTGGACAAAATAGTGTTGAGGTGGAAATATAATGTACGGTATTTTTATTAAGTGAGCTTGTCTGCCTCTGTAAAGAAATATTGTAATCAATTTTATGGTGTATTATGCTAAGCTCACAGTTGAGAATCCGTTGTAGGGGTGCTCGGAACAGTCTCGCGGTCAACGTAAGAGAAAATGGTGAACTTTGCATGGAATTGATAATAAAGTTTTGTTTAAAGTTACGTGTTTTATTCATGTTAGCCTGTGTAGTTGTAGTTCCCGAATGCGGATACCATTTCTCATCCCGTGGCTGCCGTTAAAGCTTGTGGATCGGGTCGAAGTATAGATTTATAATGACGTTCATAGATTGACAATGAACCGACTACTGCGAGACCAAAAAATGCACAATGTGTGAGAAATACGCATGTGTGAAAAATAGTACTGTAGTCTGACAGTTGCTGTCTTCTACGTGACTGACAGGCTTCCTTAGGCCGCCTGCGTGTACGTGAAATTGTCTCGTCTATCTATCTCGCTCTAATATATGCGTTAGTATGCTCTTTCTTTTTCGCATTGTCGATCTACAGTTTTCTATATCTAGGGGTCGAAGCAAAATCAAACCAAAAACGTAACATAGGTAATTATATTAATTTTAATTATAAAATTCAATGACATCCAACTTGTAACATTGACATTATCAATAAAAACAAAAATATAAAAAATACGCTTAAATTCTTAAACATTACTTGTGTCACTTTATATGGCACTTAGAATTACAGTGATGCTCAGTATTACATACTTTTTTGTACGGCTACAGTAGGTACATCAGGTTACCAAAAACTGTCAAATATTTTCAATCTTTGCGTTTATGTCTATGTCTTTAAGGTTGAAAATTAACAAAATTTGACACTTGTTTTATATAACCTGACTGCTGTTAACTGTACGTAACTAATATTAACTTTTAAAATAATTTAATAACTAGGTAATTCTTGTGATATGTAAAGAAATCTAATTTCAATTTTGGTTTGAAAGTTGGAATAACTTCCCTTTATACCTACCTAAATAGACTAAAACAAAGGATTTTGGGAGATTATAAGTATAAAGTAGGTACCTACGCAAAAATAAAATTTAGAACTAACGTGTAGGTACAACGCAAAATACAGATATATTTATTTTTAGTAATAAATAAAAAATAGACTGCCGTCTATGTCTAGTGATTCAAAATTCAATAAAATTAATTTTTGCATAATACCAACGTAATTCAAAATATTCAAATGATCTCAAAAAATATAGATCTATATACCTACATAACAGTAAACAAATAATTGAGTATTCCTATTTTTGTACATACAACAGTATTTTTTAAATGAATTAATCACGCAACTGCGGGTAAAGTTATTTATCCTTCGAAAACTTCGACGCTGGCTGCCCCGTTAATATCTTTGAGCTCCGTTGACTTGAATGTTGCCACAAAATTGATTTTTCCCGCTTTCTGCAAAAAAATATGATTTATATTAAAACGCGAAGAGTTCAAGAGAGCATTAGGAGTGGTCACAATTTGGTAACATATCGGGAGTGGTCTCCCCTTGACTTTCTCGTATACCGGAAACGACTCAAAGGTTGATAGTAACCTTATATTTTGATGTCATACATGCGTGTTAAATTTTGGTTACCCATACAAGTACCGACCGAGCACTTGGTTGCTTAACTTTCGTGATAGACGGCTCAAAATTTGATAGAAACCTTTTATTTTGATGTCACACGTATGTTAAATTTGGTTGCAATAAGTTAAAGCATGCTCGAGTTATCGTGCTAACGCACAGACACACACACAGACATAATTCCAAAAACTATATTTTTGGACTCAAGGAGGTCCAAAACGTGTAAATCCGTCAAAATCTCGAGGTTGAATTTTATAGGCCGCCTGCGTGTAGGTACGTGAAATGGTCTGAAATTTGAAAATGGGTTTGGGCCAGTGGTCGAAATTTTTATGGTCCAGTAGCCACGTAAGCCAAATTGGCAGCGTTGCATGATGTACCGAGGGATTTTGTAAAATTCAGAAACGTACAATTTGCCTGCGACATATCTAATATTAATACACATTAAGCTTACATTAGGCTGCACCGGTATCTCTGCGCTGAGAACTCCTTTCGGCTCCACGTCGTTTGCCTGGAAACGGAGCGTCCTGCCGGCAATGCCTGATGACGTCAGTCGGAACTCGCAGCCCGTCAGCGCTCGCTCCAGCGGGTTCGCGAACGAAAGCACGGCGACTGTTGGCTCGTTTATGATCAGGTCGTCGTTGAACTGAAAGACATTATCATTGTTTCAAATAGGTAGGTACTTATAGATATTTTGTTCTATTTATTTGTTTCAGTGTTTTCTTTTATCTAAAATAGATATGTCAGTCCTATCAGACCTTACATTGCATTCATACAACATTTATAGTAACAATTTTAAATCGCATGAGGCGGCCGCAATCTGCGCAGGTCATAAAGGCCAGTTGCTCTTTCTGAGACTGGTTCGGCCAGTGAACGCAGTTCGGCCAATAAACTTTGAAGCACCCCTATGTTTTCCCGCTTATGTTCATTCTGGCAAACAGCGCTACTTATAGATAGAATATAACTTTTTGAGGTAAATAGTTAACGGTGATCTAATGGTACCTACCTACTTTTTTTCGGAGAGGTTAAATGCATTTACGCATCATCCCTGCAGTACGATGCAACTGCAGAGGTAGGTAAGTATGTAGGACTCTGAGGTAAAGCCAACCTCACTATACATCCCAATCTAAATACCTATACAACATATATATACAACATGTATATATATATATATATATATATATATGTAAACTAAATAACTAACACCCTGAATACAGGTGGTTTTGGATCGGCTTCCGAGTTGATTTCAATAAATTTCTTCTTTTAAAACTCGGAAGCCGATCCCAAACCACCTGTATTTAGTCCACCACGTCAGTTTACATGTTGTATAGGTATAAAATAAGAAACTGACTGAGTGACATATTAACGCACAGTCCAAACCGCTGGGTCTAGAGATTCCAAATCTAATTAGAGGATAATATTGGACCATTTGAGACAAAATATAACATATTTTCGTTTCTTTGTTGTACTGTCTCAATAGATGTTTTTTTTTCAAAAGAGGAAACTGAAAGTCATTTCAACGCACAGCCCAAATTGTTGGGTCTCGAGATTCCAAACTTGGCACGTAGCTATAGCTTATGGCGTATGAGGTCTATGGGTGCACTAAGAAATAATTTTTCAAAATTCACTCCCTAAGATGATGGATCGGGAGTCCAAAGTTTGTATGGGGAAACAAGATTAATTAGACTAGGTGTTTTATTCGAAACTTCACAAAGGTACCTACTCTTTTCGATAAATGAGTAAGCACGTGTTTCAGGTTTTTTCCGAATTCAATACCTATAAAAGGGGGAAATGGGGTGATAAAGTCTGAAAATCAACAGGAGTATTTTTTCGTCGTTATTTAAAGATAAAACCATGAAACTTTGAATTTAGGCACTTGATAAGAAATTAATAATTATTTTATCCTATTTTTTTTTAGAATTTAGACCTATCTTCATGGGGATGAAATTACATGGACTTCCATACAAATTTTCATAATTTGTACGGAAGTCCATGTAAATCTGTAAATATTTTCTATACTTACGTATATTGTCAGTAAAAAATTAGGTCCCCTACAAAAACATTAAAAAGTAACTATATCACGCGGACGAAGTTGAGGGCAAAAGCTAGTCATCTATAACAGTCTACTGACTGCTTACCTCAGAAACCGTATGCTTGTTTGCTCACCAAGTAAGCTAATATGTAAGTATAGTTTACCTTGATGGAGATATTGGGCTTGAGAACCTGGAAGTCATCGTCGTCAGCCCAGGACTGTTTGGTCTCGTCCACGATGGCCATCGCCGAGATCTTCATGTTGCAGTACTCTACCATCTTGGGGAGGTATTCATCCGCGTGCACCAAGATGCTTATTTGCTCCTCTGGAAATATTTTTTACAATTACACATGCGTCTATCAAGCTCATCATAACAGCCTTAATGGTAACTTTTTGTAGAACAAAATAATACTTAAAGCTAAGATTTTGTAACATCTAGTCCACATGCCGTGGCAAGCTATAATTAAGTCTGCCCTTAGAAGGATTTTGTCCTAAAATAAATAAACATGTCACACTATTATAAAACTAACTCAATAAAACATCAAATAATAGTCAACAGAACATGAAACATCAAAAATTGTGTTGTAATTATTAGTAGGTGCTATGTGTTTCATTTCATAGCCCGTAAGTAGATATAAACATATTTTTTTTTTTAAATTTCAAAAAACAAACAAAGCCGGGTCGACAATGTAGGTCAAATTGTTCGTGAACCTCTGGGGAAAATATACACTCTGGAGACTTCACGTGGCTATAATCCCAAAATTGAACAAAGCTTTATGTAACATATGGTTACTCATAAATGCCAGCCTGTCGCTTGCATAAAAGGGCATTGAACCCAAAAAGTACCTAAGCAGAATTGGAGTTCAAATGCGAAGATAGCAATTTGCGTTTCTATTGGTGAGTAGGTAAGGTCGCTAGATCTCCACGTACGGAGTAGGGAAGAGGACTAGGTTGGCAGCGCAAGTGTCACGTCACTGTTGCAAGTAGGGTTGCCACCCGTACTCTAAAATAGAGTATTTTACTCTATTTCGCATAGATGTACTTTATAATTTACGACGCCAATAGAGTATGCTAAAGTATTCTATTAAGGACGTGAACTTACTCTGACTGTTACTGACTTGTTACGTATAAATATTAATGTTCCGAATGTTTGTTTATAAAGATAAATAAGTAAGTAATCTTTTTTTACTCTGTGTCCTTTATATTTGTTTTTCCTAAATGAAAAAATACTTTATTTGTCTCAAGAAAAGGTGACAACCCTAGTTGCAAGCGTCTTTAGGCTGCAATGGCTGCTTACCATTAGGCAGGCCGTACGCTTGTCTGCCAACCGCTTAACATAAAAAAACTTATATCTACTACATACTTATACCTACGGTTAAATGGTATAAGTTCATAACTCACCTTTGTTGGGCCCCACATAGATTTTTCCTTCTACTTTCTTGACAACATCAGCTTTCACTCCGTTGTAGAATACGCTGGTGGCAGTCAAGGATGCTTTGATGTTCCTACCCTAAAAGACATTTATCTTTAATATTATCAAAATTTTATCTAACTTAAACTTCTTTCTACCCTTACGTCTCTGTTTATTTGGGGTCGGTGATGTCCCAGGTCAGGTGTATTGTGCTTTAGGTTTTCGCATATTTTTATAGATGTCGGCCCCAACAATATCCTTCTCAATGAGTATTGAGAAGGATATTGTGGGGGCTTTAAGGTCGTAGCACACTTATCAGCTCGGAAAGGGACCGCCTCTTTTTAACCACCGGCGCAAAAAGGGGGAATAATAAGTTTGACGTGTCTGTGTATTTGTGTGTCTGTCTGTGGCATCGTAGCTCCTAACCGAATGGACCGATTTCGATGCGGTTTTTTCGTTCGAAATCTGACGCGATCGAGATGGTTCTTAGCTACAATTCATGAAAATCTGTTCCGACGTTTCAATTTTATCAGCTCTCAAAAAAATATAATTTAATTACCTTGCTATCTATCAGAATTAGGGTGCGCGAGTAATTTAAAAAGAATGCAATAAAAATAAAGATAAAGATAAAAATGTTAACTAACATGAAAAAAACTAAAAAGAAAAAATAATAATCTATACGAGTATATTTTTAAGATGAACGTCGCTGCGTTAGTGGACCGCTAAAGTAAAAAAAAAAAACAAAATTCAAATAAAAAGCATATTGATAATGCTAAAGTATGTAATATTTTTTTTATTTTTAGTTTTTTTTTGTGTTGGGGGTTAGCATAGATTACCTCTATGGGGGTTAGGTACTAAAAAAATAATTTTACTTTTTTACTATGAACGCTACGGAATATCGGCTACAAAAAGGCCACATACTAGAGCGCATCACCTCTTTCATAGTAAAGAGAGGCGATACGGTTCCGATCTAAGTGTGCGACGACCTTTACTCGCCACCGCGCGAATGACCCCTTGACGCTATGGTCTGCATTCTGCACATAATTCAGAATCTCCCTCAGGTTTTTGCCACCAATGTGGTATAAATAAAATCAATAAGATACCTCCTCAGATTTGTTCACGATATCAACTACGACTCGGAACTCCTCGCCGATGAGCACGTTGTCGATGTCACGCAGCCGGAACTGAATGTCATTCTCCAAGGCACTGGCCACTGCATAATACCTGTGAACCGAAACCACATAAAATACATAAACACAGTCTTTCTTACCATCTTTATCTAGGTACATTGTCATTTGTGAAAAGAATGTGTTCTTCCAGTCTATGCCTGGGAAATATAGCTGTACTAATTACTAATTATGTTAATATTCTGTTAGCTTATTTTAGTGACGAAAACTTTATTTATATGTTTTTTTTATACTTAAGTATATATTTAAAAAAAACACACTAAGAATTTTTATTACACGGGAAAAATTCGCGACAAGAAGTCCGGAAGTAATGGACACATGCGCGAAATGTTACTAAATGGCGGCGACACTAAAGGAGTAGCATGCCTAGTTGACAGAACGAAAAAAATCTAATAATTTTTTCAAAGGGGAAGTCAAGAAGCTTATATTATGGAAGTGTAAGCAGCCGTCTAGCTTGACTATCGAAACACGATATCATAAAGCCATGCTTTGAACTGTCAAAAGTCATTGGATAAAACCGCCATCTTGAAATTTTATCGAAACTGTAAACATGATTGTATAAGCTGTTAAATGATCGCAGTTTCGATAAAATTTCATGATGGCGGTTTTATCCAACGATTTTCAAAGCGAAAAATTATATTATCGTGTTTCGGTGGTCATGCTAGGCGGGTAGAACTAGATACAAAATTATATCGCACACAAATATTACCTACAGGTAATAAATAAATACACACAGCTATAAACTAATTATATCGCCTACAAACCTACAAATTTTATCAGATTTTTTTGTTCTGTCAACTAGCTATCTTCCATATTGCACAAGATATCGATGATGATTAATATGCGTAACATTTAATAATGTAAATTCAGTTAAAACGTTTCCAAATTATGGCCCTACCTCTTCGCCCTCTCCGAATATCGAACTCCGTTCATAAGCGCGAGTCTCTCTGACGCTGTGCCTTCTCTGTGCTTGTATTGTGAGGTGATGTCCTCACGGTCCTCGTCTCCTATTGGGTCGAACACGTACGTCTTCTTCGTGAGCACCATGCGGCCGATGCTACAAAGAAAATCTGATTTTAATATGCGAGTCGACACTGGTTTATTTTAGGAAGAACGACGTGATTGAATTTTATTTCCATGGGATATTCAACTCCAAGATACCAAGTTGTAATACCACAATATCCACCGACAAATGGTTAACAGGATTAAAGTCGTAGCAAACTTATCAGCGCAGAAACGGAATGCCTCTTTTTTTACTGTGAACGGTACGGATTGGCCGCTACGGAACAGCTACAAAACGTAGCGCTGGCCGCTACGGAACGGCTACAAAACGTAGCGTTGGCCGCTACGGAACGGCTACAAAACGTAGCGCTGGCCGCTACGGAACGGCTACCTTCCCGAACGTTCCCGAGCAAATACGTGTGCTTTTCTCCGAAAAAAAACAGTCTGTTCTTTTACTATTAGTCTGAATAATTAAATGCTTATAGAGATATTTCTAAGTGTACACTGTGGGGTCCTTATCACTAAAAACTTAATTTGGGCTGGAATACGCTCAGGACGCAAGTTAGACACAAGAATTTAAAATTTAAATAAATAAATAAAATGGACAACGAAGACTAAGCGAACGATCTTTTTAAACAACCACAAGTTTGAAAGCCGATAATGAGACTGAATACTTGAAACTATATAAAATAATTCAAACCTAATACTTACAAAGCAGGAAAATCGATACATGGATATATTCGCTCATTATTTCCAAGTTACCTACTTAAAAATTATGACCAAATTCCCATAAATAAACACTCATCACAATTAGCTCATAATTTATGGTCAATTCTGTAAAATTATTATAATATTACTAATACTCACATTAAAATTTTATAAAGGTAAGTTCACATGACCGCGCGGCACCTAATTATTGCACGGTTATGTAAATCTAGTTACCGCGCGCTTAAGATGATACACACACACACACGTACGCACGCACGCACGCACGCACGCACGCACGCACGCACGCACACACACACACACACACACACACACACACACACGCACGCACGCACGCACACGCACACACGTATGCAAACGCAGATGCACACGCGCAGAGCTCTTCGAACTTCTTTTTCTGTGAAGCGGGGATGTAAACCAATCATAATGAGTGGGCGTGGAAAAAAAAAAAAAATGATATTTTTACTTACTGGAAGTTGTTAGTGTCGACCATGGAATAACCAGTTTCAGAATCAGGATCCTTCCTCCAGCGCATGAGATCAGCGTTGACGGAGGAAAGCATGAACTCGACGTCATAGCCGACTCCAATGACGCCTTGCTTGATGGCCTCCAGTGGCGCTGGGCCGCACTGGTACATGCCTGCTGACGTCTCTTGAGGAGTGGCATCGATGGCTTGCCATCCACCGTAACCTACAATCGTTGATAGATATTAATATATCTCTTAACTTAACCCTCCAGCTCAGTGCCGCCAAAAGTGAACCCATTTTAAAGTAAAAATTGGTAGGTATAGTTCGAAGTCAAAGAGACTTGACACCAATATCTACTAAAACGTAAGTTCTAAATATTCTGTATAGTTCAAACTGGTTTCTTTTTTCTTTTTGTATATTTTCCGTACCGGCGGCGTGGTGACCGCGTACCGGAGACGCAGCGTTGGTAGACCCCGCAAAAGATGAAATATTTAGAATAAAAACGCTTGGTAGCGCTACTCATTGACAAAGCCTGTAATCGGTTTTGGAATTTCTAAATCACAAAATTCTGAAATAGTTGGACATGGACATATTTTATTATTAATATTAAGGAGATTGATAATGTTATTATTTTATATTACCTATTTAATTTGTCCAATTACCTGCTGATTCGTTGACTGTAAATATTTCTATTTTTATTTTCTTGTTGACATTTCTATTTTTTATTTGACATTTTTAACTAAGTTTAATATTTGTATACTTAACCTTGACAAAGATGGAAATATAGTGATACTTGAGTGATAATCGCAAACCTTACCTCCAATCATTGTAAACTAACCTACATTTCACAAATAAATGAATTAAATTGGATGTGGGCAGCGCAGGAGCCATCAGATTAGAGATCCTTGAGGAAGGCCTATGTGGGAGTCTCTTGGCTGAAATGATGATGATGATATTTTGCGTACCTGGAGGAAGATCAGGCCTGGCCATCCAGACGTCGTTCCACACGTGGTAGTTCCAGATGGAGTCGGCGCCCTGAGGGTTGTTGGGGTCGAAGTCGAGCTCCTCCATGTTCTCGGTGTAGTACTTGTCTACTGTGAGCGAGCTGTTGGCGTCGTGCGCTGACACAAGGTTGGATACCACGCGGGAAGGAATTCCAAGGGCGCGGCAAACTGGACAATAAAAATACCATTTTACTCCAAGGTTTACAACACTAAGTCTTGATGACTGTCTAGGTGGAGTTGTCAGTAATGCTGCAACCATAGGCTTAGGAACTGTAGTTCCGCAATGTCAAAGAGAAAGAGCATACCTCGATGTATATGAGATAGACGAGACCAATTTTCACGTACACGCAGACGGCCTAGGTCGTCCTGTATTCACGTTAAAAGGCAGCAACTATCAAACTGCAGTAGTATTTTTCATGCACACATGCACATTACTCGCACTATGGTGCATTTTTTTGGTCTCACCCTAGTCCATTCATTTCTAATCTATAAACGTCAGTAATTATAAATCTATAACTGCAACCAAAATTTAAAATTTAAATTAAAAAAAAATAATTTTTCAAGCTTTATAATTGGCTATTCACGTTGGTACTTATAAGTTTGTATTTATAGATTTAAAAATGCTGTAAAGTTTGCAATAAATCTTTAAATAAACCAAAACCTAATAGGGACAAATTAATGTTTATGTGACAATGCAAATATTGCGTGTTTGTTAACACATACCCTTATATTATAAAACATGAAGTATTGCAAAAGAGAGTATGGGCACCTTATTAGCTAGCTACCCTTGCCACGTCTCAAGGGAGTGACCCGGCATTACCGCCGTTGAACAACTGTTTCAGCTTGCGACTGACAGAGAAGCTGACGGCCAAGCTTCTGTATTGAAGAGGCATTAAAAGAAAAATAAGTTTTAAGGAGGGAAACGTGAGTTCGGGTATCTTTACTCACCAGTAGTAACGACGCCAGCGAAGACCCAACACTGCCCATAAGGGACCTCCTGTTGCGTCTCCAAGTACTGCGCGAGGATCTCGACAGAGCCAGTCCACTCGGAGGGCGCAGTGCCATCTTCGTACTCGCCATCCCAGCGCCCGATCAGCACACCAGCGTCATCATTGGAGTTCACTATGCGAGATATTACTCGGGAAAGTTTCACTGGGTCACCGCGGCTGGAGGAACAAAATTACAGAAATTAAAGTTATGCAGAGGTATCATACAGAGGTTATGGATTGGGTGGACAATAGTTTGCCACTTGTATATGCCATACAGTAAGTTGTTTGCCGAGTTAAGCCAGATTTAAACAGGGTAAGTAACTGACTCATAACTTCGAGAAAAGTCAGTATTGACGACGATCTAGTGTAAATTTATTTGGTGTCTTATTGACTGCATGTAAGCGGTGTGTTCAGCTCTCAGTGTCAGGACTGACGTCTGTTACTGGCCCTCTACTTACCCTGTGTAAATCTGCCTTAACGCTATCTTTCCACTTCACACCAACAAAACTACAGCAAATGATCCAAAAATTCAAAATTGTAAAAACGTCAAGCCAAATCTTATACAATTTTTTACACTACACAGAGGCGGTTAAATTATTTTTTCCTCTTCTTCCTCTGTAGGTTGCCAGAGGATGACTAATTGTTTACAACTGTCATCGTTCGTTCGATAGCCGCCGGGAACATTTCACCTACTATCGACGAAATAAAGTTAATTTTTTTTCGACCGTCATCGGCCTTCTTTAAAAAGTGTAACTTAACAAAGTCAGTTTCCACATCATAATACTTACTGGTGGAAGGGCATGGCAGCTCTGTCGAGCATAAACATGCATGCTGGGAGCACCACAGCGTCGAACTGGCCGTAGGACCACGGCTTCCCGCGCGTCGTCTTGATCGGGCCCACCCACACCTTGCCTATGTCATTCTCTACGTACTCCTGGAGTAATGTGCAGTCTTCCATGTAGGTCTGGTCATCTGGAAACCAGATATAATATAATAAATTTTTATAGGTGAAAAGCTAAGTAGAAAAAATGCACTGAAAAAAATCTACTTGCCACAAGCGGGAATCGAACCCGCATCTTTCGCAATCCGGGCGGCTGCGTTGACCATTACGCCACCGAGACACTGATTTCGCGAAATTTGTCAGTGCTTGGTGCTTATGTTTTTATGGTAAACATTGTTTCATCAAATCTTTGAAATTTGCACTTCTAAGCAGGGCCGGTTTTAGGGGAGGGCAAGCCGGGTCACAGCCCAGGGCATCCACAAAAGAGGGGCCCCCACAATAGAGACTTCGGAAAAAATATTTCAAATTCAGACTAGTAAACAGACACCAGTAAACAACTTTTCCTTTCATATTTTATTTCGCGTTTTACCTTTACCTACGGTACTTTGTACAAACATGATTACATGAATAATAATAATAATAATATCTTTCTATTTTGTTCGTTGATTAAAGGTCGTAAAGAAGTATGCCTATTTTTTAACCGAAAACTCGATTGAAAAAAATTGTTCAGTTTATTTGGAAAATAATTTGGGGCTATGGGGCCTCCACTCCTTTGTTGCCCCGAGGCCCCCAGACCTTTAAATCCGGCCCTGCTTCTAAGATCCGAACGAAATACTGGGGTACTGTACAAACTTTCGTAACTTGCCTTGTCGTGTATGTTAATGAGTGTTAAGAAAGAGGACGCCACTTTTTCACTACGAACGTTACGGCGGCTACGAAACGACTACGGACCTCCTGTACGGCATTGCTTATTTTTCATATTAAAAAGATGCTATACGGTTCCGAGATGATAAGTGTGCTATGACCTTTAATCGGTTGTTTTTGTGACATATTTAAAGACAGTTTTCAAAAGTAAGAGAATGTTACTTAATATTAGAGTTTCTCCCGAGTTTTTGTTGTAAAAACACGTGTTAAGAGACTCCATTTTTAACCTAAATCTACCGTAAATTTTTGTTACTTTAGTTACATTTTCATTAATTAAGAATAGAATAGAATATTTAATGTTACCCAGTAACACTCGCAAACGTTGCTCCACAAGAAAACAGCAGCTGTGCGAACTGTGGAAGCACCAGTAGTCACTTAGATATAAACAAAGTTAGTATGATTATATTAGAAACAGTGATATTAATATGCAGACTACGAGATGCAAACGAGCGTCAGTCGCTGAGGTCGCATCAATAAATACGCTGAACGCATAGACGCTAAGTGTCGTAGTTACCGGCAATAAAATATTTACGTAATAGCTGCGAGTATATTCACAGTATCTTCGTGAAGGCATTTTGTTTTGATCACATCACTATGTTAATTGGCAATTTAGGAATAATAAAGCTACAAATTATCGAAGCTATGTACATATTTACGTCAGACATACCTACGTGACAAAAATTGTGATGTTGTATCGTCTGGATTCCTACATTTTTATTGAGAACTTGTAAACAATAACGAACGATACAATTTGTGGTTCCAAGCAACGCGGAAGTTATTTTGTGTTCTTCTACAATTTTTTTTTTTTTTTTTTTTTTAATTTATTGATAAGACACAAAACAGAGTACAGCTAAGAAAGAACAAGGAGAATGTGCAAGTATGACAGTTCTAAACTGCACTCCAAAACATGTATCCTTTTTAAATTAAATTTTCCGTGAGTTAAACATTACAATTTTAAGAAAATTACAAGTTTTACACAAACATAGCCAAATATTCAATGCAAGACAAACTTAATTAAGAATATTATTAAGACTCCTCTTGAAGACACCTGGACTAAGATTCATGACATCTATATCGAGATGTTCTTTGGTCAGATCATTGTAAAGGCGGCACATGCTTACTAATTTGTATTGACTAAAACGCAAACTGCTGAACTTTAACTATCCATCCTTAAATTAGCAGTCAAAACTTTATAGTCATACTCATTTTATATTATAATAATGTTCCTTTTTATTTTCGTGGTTGTGATCTATTTTGGCTACACAGCGGCTAGACTGCGGCAAAGCCATACCTAAGGTCAAGAAATATGATTTTACCAGTATATTGTGTGGGTATGTTTGTATTTATGTATGTACCTATGTTCCCTGTAGCGCCTAATCTAGTCATCTGATTTTGATGAATAAGATTTCAATTGATTCTTTATTAACTTTAACAATAAAAGGAGGATTTTATTCCTTTCTTCTTCTCCGTAGTCAGGCTACAGCTTTTTAAACCTTTTTAAAAGAAAGAGTAATAACATTTTAGAATTTAGAAAAATACCTCTATTTTTTTGTTTCTCGACTTACCAGGATTCCAAGGATTAAAGAGGATGTACAGGTCCTGATCGTAATCGTAGACCTCCCTGTTTGCAGAGTTCTTCAGCCTGGTGACGACGCGAAGCGCCCAAGATCCAACTGGCAAGTTCACTGGGGAGCATACCTGGGAATCAAAGATATTCATAATGATTTTAACATCTTAGGAGCTTACTATCAGCATCACAGAACACAGAAAGAGGTTCTGTGATCAGATTTTTAAGAGGCCTTGACAAAATAAATCACATCCAGCTGTTCTTTTGCAGGAAAAATACCGTCAAATGGTCTTATGAGATAGTGAAAATCACAGAACCCTGGGTTAAGATGATAATATTTCATTCAAATATCACATTCCCTCAATTATAGCGAATAAGCTGCTCGATTTGCAGTTACTTTTATTACTTTATAGGTACTTTTATTACTTACCCCACATTAGGGGCGATTAGGCCTTAGTCAACCACGCTGGCCAAGTGCGGGTTGGTCGACTTCACACACAACCTAAGAATTTCTTCATAGGTGTGTGCAGATTTCCTCACGATGTTTTCCTTCACCGTAAAAGCGTCGATTAAACGTACATATGAATTAAAAATTTGAAAACACATTGGTACGTGGCGGGGATCGAACCAGTGCCTCCCGGATGGGAGACGACGCTCTTACGCACTACGCCCCGACGCTATTACTGTTTGTATTTAATCGGAAATTGTCTTAATTAAAATTCATGTAGTAGACAAGGATATTGTACGACAGTTAAAACCTCATATTAAAACATAATAGACAAATTTGCATAGAATAAAAAATATTTTTATTAATCTACATCTATAAACGGTCTTTATGTCTGTACGCTTAGAATTTTTATGCTACGCAACAGATTTCAAAGCGGTTTTCATCAAAGATATAGTGATTTAAGAGGATGGTTTTACAAAAATAATTCTTTAAGGTTAAAGTACGTATATACGTTTAGTACCATCCGTGCCACAGATAATATAATACTATACATCCGTGCGAAGCCGGAGCGCATCGCTAGGTAGATACTAGGTACGTCAAATTAAACCTACCTAATATTGGCAATAAATCTCTGAACCGATTTTGATAAATTTTGGCACAGGGATAGATAGGCACCTGCAGACGAAACATTATACTAATTGATTACTTTTTCTTTCGCAAATAAAAGTTAAATCTAATGTCAAAGCTAACGAAGCTCAGGGCAAAAGCTAAGTCTCAAGGGTTTTTTCAATAGGTTTTATACTCAAAATATACGATAAAAGATTCAAAACACTTTTATTAATTGTGTAAATGACAGTCGAAAAAGAGGTATTTATCTGTAATTAAAGGAAATTTATTTAAAATAAATCGATTAATATAAAAAGCTGCTTAACTACGTTTTACTTTTAATAAATTCTATAATACAACGAAACGAAACACAATTAATTGGATGAATAAAATAAAAAATGCAATAAAGAAACGAGTTTTTATTTACGGTATTCAATAATTGGCTAGTTACGCAACTAGATTTTTTTTATTATTTTAACTCTACGTTGTAAAGCCATTTTGTTTTTTATTTTCCCTATTCGATTTTTTTTCGTGGTGGAGAATTTTTAAGGTCATACAGACAAGAAAACCTTTATTTCTATTCTTAATTAATGGCATTCGCAAATCTTAAATATTATGCATTTTGCCATGATGCGCTTTTACAACAAGAAATCGGGAGAAACTCAATCTTTATTTCAATGATTTCTCACAACTTTTCAGCAACGCGAATACTTGTGTATCAAAACAACAATTAAACACTTTTACTGAGCAAAATCCACACTGAAACAATTTTTGAATTATGTAAATAAAAATCATTTTTATTTTAATAATTCAAAAATTGTTTCATTTACAAATATTTTCTTTGCCTTTGCCAAAGTCAAAGTTCCGATTTGCTTTATGTTAATTACTTTGCATATTTAAAATTTTAATCGAAAACTGGTATCATCAAAATAAACATGTTTAGATAATTATCTAACATTTATTAGCATTTAAATTGCAAAGGCAACACATAATTTAACGACAATATTGTACGCCTGTGATCTTGACCCCGACGTCTGGTATTTCTAAGTTTTCTTGAATAGATACTTAGCGAACTACTACTAGTTTAGTATTGTGGATTTTATTTGTGCTATTACATTTTGGTTTGTTGTAAGTACGGTCAAAACGTTTGCTAAGAGGAAGCTCTATATAATAAATAGGTACGCCAATCATACTTATCACAAATATAACGCAAAACACCAATAAAGAAGAATGTGATTTTAATAATTTATTTGAATTATTTTAACATTTCTTATTTTAATAATTTTATCATTTCTTTTAATGAATATAGGAATTCTGTTTTTGATCATGTACTTTTCATGTTGACTTTACTAAGTACTCATTCTAATATGTAAGGCTAGCACATTTAGTGTGTAATAATGTGCTTAAATTAGCTTATATAGCTTTTGATAAACATGAATATACAGCTTTTGCTATACACATAGGTAATAGAATTGATGATTTTTCTCATTCGTTATAACTACAGAACTTTTGTAGTATGTGGTCATAACTGCAAAAGTGAGTGTTTGTTTATTTTGATTTCCCGATTAAAATTCTCATAATCTCTTAAACTTTCGCGTTGCATGATAACATGAGTAAAAACGGGAATTAATGATTAAATTATCTTTTAAATGCCTGACGTATCAGCCGGGTTACACCGACCGTGGTCATATGCGGACTCAACTCGGTGAAACCTGATTGAAACATGGATTTATGGTGACTTAAAAGTGAAGGGTGCTAGATCAATTTTAAAAATTATCGTTTAAATACTCATTTAAGTCGTAAGATGCCTTATCAATTAAAAAGCTTTTTAATTTTTTTTATAAATTTTCTATCACTTGTCTCGTTTATCAGATTATAAGGCAACTTATTAAACACTTTTATTGCCATCACATATGGACTTGTAGGTACTGTGCAATGTTAGTTTAGTTAGACTGTGGTAAGTAACACTAATTTATTCGCATGTCTAGAGGGATAGCGTCTTGCTACATCGCATTCTTTGTTAAAATAATTTAGGTATTTTTTTTATAAATTTTGCAAGTTCTAGTATATATATTGACGTTATCGTTAGAATTCTATACTTTATAAAATATGGTCTAAAACTATCGGTATAGTCTATGTTTGCTAGTATTCGTATACATTTCTTTTGTTGCAGAAAAATGTTTAGGGAATCTGTACTATTTCCCCAGAGAATTATACCGCAGGTAAGCCACGCATGTGCATACTTAAGCGTAATAGGCAGACAGGGCCGATTTTAAATCGGTGCCTTTTTTAAGTTCGCGTAAGGCATAAGTAAACGAAGATAATTTTGATTTTAATTATTTTAATTTTTCTACGTGATACTTCCAATTTATGTTACAGTCTATATTTAATCCGAGAAGCTTAAAGTTATCTAGGCTTTCCAAAGAAATACTATTATAATTAATAAGAAATACTACAATATTTTAACTCGGTTGCTTTTTGGTAGACCAGCTTGTGGCTCAACATCACGAGCCGCGTTCAACAACCTGTCAAAGAGACTCCTTTTACTGGCTGAGGGCGCCCGCGGGAAGGAGGGCGCCCTCTCGACTTATGAGCGTGCCCCATGCTCCTGACAAACCACGAGCAACCAATGCCAAGTGAACGTAAGTATCTCCGTCTAATGTACCGTAAGTACATTAGCACAGATAATATAATACTATACTAGATATTAGTAAGATTGGACGTGTTGGAGAGCTTATATTTTATGTACGATACATTAGATTCGCGCCTCGTCATTTAGTACCGCGCAAACGAAAGTGGTCAGTGGCCGCCACCGGTGATCAGATCAGTGGCCGCCAATGGTGGCGTGTGGCCGCAAAATGTATGAAAAAACGGACGCAGCCACCGGCCCATTTGCGCGGAGCCTAAGAACTCGGTTGAAACTATTAATTATTATTATTCATGATTCATCCCATTGTTGGCAACTACCATTTAAGCGAAAAATATTCAAATGCAAGCCAATGCAAGGTGACATAGATTAACCGTAATTATTTTCAATAGCGTTAAATTGATAAATGTCTTCGATGAACACAGACATTTATCGAACAAAATTGATTTCCAAGTTGAACATGGCAATGGTTTAATTATACCATATTAGTTCTATGTACGTAATAAGTCTTCAGACACAAATTAAGAGCTCACTTATATTTAATCCAGTCATAGTTTCGTACCTTTTATCATGTAGAAGGCTTGGAAGGGAATTAAATAGGGGATGTAAGTTTGTATGGAAGTTCGTCATTGTTGAAGATAAAACCATGAATCGTTGAATTTATACACTTGATTAGAAATAAATAAATGTTTGTTTGTGTTTTTGAAATTTTGACACGTGTGGGAATGAAAGGTCAAAGGAAGTCCAAACAAAATTACGATTTCACGCCTAACACCGGAATTTGATGAAATTTGGTAATGTTAAGCATGAATAGGATAGGCTGGAATAAGTAATAGACAATTATTTTTTAAGTTTTTTAAAAAATTAATAATGTTAATTGTCAACTAGTACACTCATCTCAAACCTCTCGACCTTTCCCTCAGAGAGCCGGGAGAGATTGAAAACTAATCACTCCCGTGACTGCATGAGGTTGTCTGATTAAATTATATTATAATATATGTAATGTACCTGATTAAATTATAATTATTAAATTGTAAACTATTGTATGTGTTACAAAAGAAAATAAACTATTTTTCTTTCTACATTTTCTTCATCAACGACTTTGTAAACTGTTATAAAACATCAGGTTTCAAATAACAAAGCACAACAAAAAGTAGGTAGGTAAGTGAAACTAATAATAACAGGAGATCCCTTCCAAAAGTGTTATTTAAAACCACAAGGTCGTAGTAATAATTGTTCTAATTCAAATTGTGATCATTAATGATCTAAATTAAACAAGGAAAAAACAAGAAGTGCGTGCGTGACGTTCGTTCTTAGAACCTTTGATATAAATTGGGCTAGGTACACATTTTTGGTATCAAATTCCTGTTACCCACTACAACCAAGATCAATGTAATACATGAGTAATTTAAATTATTGTTCCACAAAATAAAAATAATCTTTTTCGATGAAAAGATTTTTTAAGCCTACTAATAGATATTATAAACGTGAATGTTTGTATGAATGAATGTATAGATGTTTATGTTTGTTACTCTTTCAGCTACTGAAGGGTATCAATGAAACTTTACAATAATACCTACATCAGAATAACCTATAATTTAACCGATATTGACGAGAGCAAAGCCGCAGCCCACCACTAGTTTATAATAAATGGTAGATTATCAATACCTCTTAGACTTTTACAATAAATTGTCTTTTACATTGTTAGTAAAAAAGCTGTTAGCTTTCCGAAAAAAATAAAATAAACATACCATAATAATGTAAATTATAAATGAACATTTATTAGATTTAAAAGTAATCCTAATTAACAAAAAATGATTAATGTTTAGTTATTAACAAATATTTAACCAACTTCCTAAAATAGGAGGAAGTTGACTCTATGCTTCTGAGTATTTATTATTTAGTACAGAGAGACCACTGTTAATAGAATAACAAAGAAATATAATAAAACATTTTTTATTGAACAAAATATAAATTTGCTTTTACAATCGCTGAAAAGAATTATGACAATTAACCATAGATAACAACTAAAAAGTTTTTATGTTATTATTTAACATAAACTCCCCCGCCGACACTTATTCGTCATATATTGGCAACACAGCCACTTTATTTATTGCTCTAGACGAAATGTGCCCATTCTTTGCCCTGACCTGTACCGATCTGACATGGCCATCATTACCCATAAATACTTTTGATACTCTAGCTACAGGCCATTGTAAAGGAGACACATTTTCATCCATTAGCAGAACCAGAGCACCCTCTTCCACATTAGGATTGGTCTTGTACCATTTGGGGCGGCTTTGCAGCTGTGACAAATAACTCTTATGCCACACCTGCCACAAGTCTTGTTGTATTTTTACACATTTTCGCCACAAACGTAAATTGCTTATATTATTTGTCCTTATCTCAGGCTCAGGAATAGCAGTTATTGGCTGATGAATTAAAAAATGACCTGGTGTTAGAAAAGAAAAATCCGATACATCACCGGTGACTGACGTAATAGGTCTCGAGTTCAATACTCCCACTTTTGTTAATAGAATAACAAAGAAATATAATAAAACATTTTTTATTGAACAAAATATAAATTTGCTTTTACAATCGCTAAAATGAATTATGACAATTTTAACCATAGATAATAGCTATAGAGAACAACTAAAAAGTTTTTATGTTATTATTTAACATAAACTCCCCCGCCGACACTTATTCGTCATATATTGGCAACACAGCCACTTTATTTATCGCTCTAGACGAAATGTGCCCATTCTTTGCCCTGACCTGTACCGATCTGACATGGCCATCATTACCCATAAATACTTTTGATACTCTGGCTACAGGCCATTGTAAAGGAGACACATTTTCATCCATTAGCAGAACCAGAGCACCCTCTTCCACATTAGGATTGGCCTTGTACCATTTGGGGCGGCTTTGCAGCTGTGACAAATAACTCTTGTCTAAAGTTGTTAACAAAAGACACAATGCGCCGAAGCTTTAGAGCAATCTGTGAATCGCTATAAAAATTTTATATCTAAATTTATAATTAATTAATACATGACTTATGCGCTTAAACAATTTAGCTAGAAGCACACATGCACATAACTCTAACCTAGGTATAGTTGGCTTCGTCTTCAATGGAGCAATCCTCGACTTACTACATATCAACGTTACAAACGTGTTATCACCTTGCACCACTCTAATATAAATGCATGCTCCGTAGGCAATAGCTGAGGCATCACAATAACCCACTATATCTATAAAATCAGCATCACTTATACTTAAATTACGCTTAACTAAAATAGGCTCCATACGCCTTAAATCATTAAAGAATGAATTCCAAGACAATAATAAGTCATGTGGGAGAAATTCATCCCATTCTAATTTGCATTGCCACACTTTTTGTAGGAATTCTTTCGCACGTGTCACAATTGGACCAGCCAATCCCAAAGGGTCAAAAAATGTGCCTATAAAACTTAACACCGTGCGCTTTGTCCAATTATTAGGAACTGAATTGCAAGGACACGAGACTATAAACCTATCGGACCTAAGGTCTAATCGCAAACCTAAAGCTTTTACAGTAACATCAACATCGTTCAAGTCTACATCTTGAAAACATTGCTTGTCCAGAGGTACATCGGCCAGAATATCTGGATGACTAGCGCACCATTTGTGAAGCTCAAACCCACCAAGGCTTACCAATTTAGTCAATTCATTACATACCCCTTTAGTACTCTCAATCGACGATCCACCAAACAGACAGTCATCAACGTAAGCGTTGTTCATCAGCACAGAAGCAGCGAGAGGATATCGCTCACCGTAACGCAATGCCAACTCCACTAAACAGCGCGTTGCAAGAAAACTGGAGCAAGTCACCCCATATGTAACCGTTGACAGCTGGAGACATGTTAAAGGGTCAGATAAATTTTCCTTCCACAATATTAGTTGCAAATGAGTTTGAGCAGGATCAACTTTCACCTGTCTATACATTTGCTTCATATCTGTCATTACAACATATTTGTATGACCGTAATAAAATCAATATATCAAAAAGCTCCTTTTGAACAACCGGGCCTGAATAGAGTACATCGTTCAAACTCAATTTTAAATCTGTCTGAGCACTAGCATCAAATACGACCCTAAGCTTTGTTGTCAAAGCATGCTCTCTAATAACCGCATGATGCGGTAAAAAATAACAGCGTTCAAACGGCTTTCCTATTTTAAATAAATCTACCTTCTTAGCATGGCCAAGAGCGACATACTCATTAATGAATTTCTTATATTCCTCCTTAAGCTTTGTAATTTTGACAAATTTTTTGCACAAAGCATTCAAACGCTGTAAAGCTATGCTAAAAGAATTTCCTAAGACCACCTCATTGAGTGGAATTTTTAAGGGCAAACTAACTTAAAACCTATTGTCGATCAATTGCACAGTCTCACGGAACACTTCCTCACATCGATCTACATTAACTTCGCCTGCAACTTCAGGAACGTGTTGCTCCCCCCAAAATTTTTGTATGAGACTGTCAACCCTACTTTCGTATATTACGACATGCGAAACAAACCCTTTCTTTAAAATACTTGAAGAAAGACAAACTTTGGGTTCCTCTAATCTACCGGAGACAATGTAACCATACTTTGTAGCTAATAAATATAAGTTATTCCTGGATAAAGCTATTTTGTCTGGCAGCATAATTTTTAATAGAATATCGGCTGAAACCAGAAATGAAATCTCGCCAGGCATATTGAACTCATCATCGGCTAAATTAATTGACTCCGGTATTTGGATACTACTCACATCAATTTTAATCTGCGGTAGATAAGTAGTAATAGTATCCACAACGGAATAAATAGAATTGCAATAATAATTATTGTACATTGAATTCATTCTTAAATTGACAGCCCTGGCAACCGGTTTTTGTGTTTGGCCGAGAGCTGTAATATTTATATTATATTGAAATGTTGGAACATTTAATTTGCGTAGTAATTTACTACAGATAAAGGACACTTGGCTACCACTATCGATCAAACCTCGCGCTGTAACAAAATTACCATCATGCGCTAGGAATTTGACTTTCATGGTAGGTAGCAAAACCATGTTTTTGTTTACATTAAGATTAGAGCTAGCAAAATTACAAGCATTTTCACCAACTTGCAGCAGTGAATTGTGTTCCTTACTTTTACACATTGAACATTTGAAATGAAAGTTGCATTTTTTAGTATGAGAATTTAAACAAATGCTACATAATTTTTGAGATTCGGCAAACTTAACTCTGTCAATTGCACCTAGCGCTTGGAACTCCTTGCATGCATATATTTTATGACCTATATCCTTACAAAACTTACAAGACGATAACTTTTGTTCGCTGGTGCTAGCCAAATGAGAAGCCCTATTAATGTAAGGTATGTTAAAAGCAGTCTTACCAGCAGATACTTGCGACTCTTCAAAGCTAATTGCTCTCCGTTCAATATATTTAAATAATTCCTCTAGCGTAGGCAGCCCTGAAATATTCCTCTCAACGTGGTAGGCTCTGCAAGAATAGGCATCTAATTTTCTTAATAAAATAGGAATAAGAAGCATGTCCCAATACTGAACCTCTTGCCCAAGACTTTTAAGAGCACCCAAATGCTGTCTAGCCACAGAAACTAAATGCCGCAATTCCGAAGATGTACCCTTTGAAATTGGCTGGTAATCCAACAATGCGTTTACATGATGAGTAATAACTAAACATTTATTATCATAACGCTGCTTAATTAAATCAAGCGCCTGTACATAGGACTCGTTTACTAAAGGTAAGCCACTTGTGTGGTTATTGTGAATTCCCGCACATATTGGGAGCAACACACGATGTGAAAATAAAAGTTTCGTGTTGCAACGTCTGGGAGACTTTAGGCTAATACACCAAGGTACTCACGTTTCGGATCCAATACAACTGCCGGTCACCAGCCAATTTGGGTCAGACAGTGTCCAAACTAATCACCGGTCAGCTGACGGCACGGGTACAAACGGCACAAACACTTCCTAGTGTCTTGCTTGAAAGTTTATAATTAACAAAAAAAACACAGCACATAAAATCTTGTAAAAATGATAAGTTCAGCTCAGCGCGACCGTCGGTATTTTTGAGAAGTAATTGTTCCACACCTTCACACGCGAATTCTCAATCGAAAGTGTCAAGCTGGTTTTCCGGTTTCTTCCCTAGATGGCGTGGCGCTCGACGTTTTCTTGGCCTCAACGTGAAAACATTGCAAACTATGTTTTTCCTTTGGTTTATATTAAGCAAAAGGTGTCCCAGACGTTGAGATTGAATTGAGAATATTCTAGCTAAAATAAATGATAACGAAACATTCCGCCCACCAAAATACACTTGTGTATTTTCGAAACCATATTGAACAATCACGCTAAAGCATATGACTACGAGGTTGATTATGATAATTACGAATTAGAACTAAGAACTACAGAATACTTAATAATTAACGCTTAATTAGAGTTATGAGGTAGGGGACAAAGTTTAGCTAACGGTCTCGTGAGGCGAGAACCATCAACGGTACGAATAGTGGCTATACGAATTATTCCGTCTGGACTAGGATGCAATTTTTCGACGCGAGCTAAAGGCCAATGTAAAGGCATCGTATTTTCTTGTTTAAGAATAACTACAGATCCCTCATCCAAAGGCTTCGAGTGTTTGGTCCACTTTGCCCGAACGGTTAACGATTGTAAATACTCATGCTTCCAACGATTCCAAAAATCTTGTTGGAAGCGCTGGAGCAGTTGCCAACGGCCTAAACGGTTAATGTTGATATCACGATAATCCTCGTCGGGAACGGAAGTTAAAGGCTCGAGCGTGAGGAAGTGGCCGGGCGTTAAAACACTTAGATCGTTGGGATCTGAACTCAAAGGACAAAGTGGTCGCGAATTTAGCATCGACTCGATCTGGATAAAAAGAGTAGCCAACTCTTCAAATGTAAGAGATTGATCTCCGACAATTCGATAAAGATGTGACTTAACAGCTTTTATTTGAATTTCCCACACTCCACCAAAGTGAGGGCTTGCAGGAGGATTGAAGCGAAACTCGATATGTTCACACTGAGCCGCACTGTGCATGAAATTATTTAATTGATTGCTAGCGCCTACGTAATTGGTACCGCAGTCAGAGTGAATGATGTTAACCCTACCACGACGGCCAACAAACCGGCGTAGGGCAGCGATAAAAGCGTCCGACGAGAGGTCCGAAACGGCTTCCAAGTGAAGCGCCTTGGTGGTAAGACACACAAAGAGGCAGAGGTAGGCTTTTCCTATCTTAGCACCTCGATGCTTTCCCAACTTGATACGAAAGGGGCCTCCGTAGTCGGTACCAACAACGGAAAACGGTTTCACCTGATTGACGCGGACGGCGGGTAAATCGCTCATGAACGGCTCAAGGGGAACAGGGTTCGTTTTGTAACACTGAACACATTTTGACAAGCAGTGACGAATGGCGCGTTTAGGTGACAAGATCCAAAACTGCTGTGTCAAAAGGTATTGCATCGTATTCACACCGGGATGGCAATTTTCACGATGAAAGGCCTCGATAATAAGGTAAGTTAATTTAGAATCGCGCGGAATCAAAGCAGGGTGCTTGTGTTCAAACTCAAGCCCTGAACGTGCCAGGCGACCGCCCACCCTGAGGATTCCTTGAGAATCGAGAAACGGATTCAACTTCCTCATTTGTTTTTGAAGTAATTGGCCTTCACGTAATTGATGAATCTCCCTAACGAAATGGGATGATTGGACATGCTTAACGATAAGCATTAACGCTTTATGAAGCTCGGAACGAGTATGAAAGAGAGTGACTCGATACACACGTTTGGATCGCAGGTAGTCAAAATATTTCAACCACCAGCAAACGAGACGTTGAATTTTACGAATAGAAGAATAACGAATAAGAAAGGTATCGATGATTGACGCTTGAGTGTCACTCTGTGTGAATAAAACATGTGGATTTTTTCTATGCTCCTGTAATATCACTTCATCAGAAGGATCAAATTGCTGAGGCCAGCAATCTGGAGATTGAGGCAGCCAGGAGGGTCCCGCCCACCATAAGCTATTGGTAACGAGATCGGAAGGAAGCTGACCCCGAGACGCAACGTCTGCCGGATTTTGATCGGATCTCACGTGACCCCAACGGACATTTGGAAGGACATCATGAATATGCGAAACTCGATTCGCAATGAAAGTCTTCCACTGCGAAGGGTGAGAACGAAGCCAAGCGAGTACGATCGTTGAATCGGACCAAGCAAACACGTCAGTGCAATGAAACACGGGTAAGTAAAGGTCTGCTACGAATTTTAGTAGGTCCGCAAGCAAAACTGCGGCACACAATTCAAGGCGAGGAAGCGATGTTGATTTAGTTGGTGCAACGCGAGCCTTAGAACATATGAAAGAAACTTGAACCTCACCGTCTGTTTTGATCACACGTAAGTATATAACTGCGCCATATCCGGTTTCCGAACTGTCGGAAAAGCCGTGCAGTTGACAAGAGACGATTTCTGTCGTGGATACAAAACGAGGAACCTTCAAAGACTCCAATAGAGGTAACTGCTCAAGATAGCGATTCCAGAAAAGAATAACGTCTTGAGGAGGTTCCTTATCCCAACCAATGCCAAGGAGCCAAAGTCGTTGCACTAACGCCTTCGCCACCAAAGTTAGTGGAGATAAAAACCCCAAAGGATCGAATATGCGTGCTAACTCACTCAAGATGTTTCTCTTTGTACATCCTTTATTTTGCGGTGTAACAGAGAAAAGAAATGTATCAGAATGCGGATCCCATCCTAAGCCTAAAACCTTAACAGTCTGGCTGTCCTCGTCATCCAGAGAAACAGGACCCGTAAGACAGTGTTCGACAGGCAAGTCCGATAAAAGTTCAGGGTGATTACTTGCCCATTTTCGAAGTTCAAAGTCACCTCTTTGAAGAAGAGAAATGACTTCATCTTTTGCTTGCTGAGCTTTGGGTAGACTCTCATACCCGACCACCAAATCGTCAATATAAGTATTGCTTGAAAGAACTTGACTAGCAAGGGGAAAATCATGACCTTCGTCAAGAATCAACTGTTTGATGGTACGACATGCTAGAAAGGGAGCCGAGGACACGCCGTACGTAACGGTATTTAATCGATACTCTTGAATAGGTTGATTGGAGGTAAAACGCCAGAAGATACGCTGATAATCTCTATCAGCTTCATGAATCAAAATACGGCGATACATTTGTCGCATGTCAGCCATAAAAACTACCGAATGAATTCTAAAATTCAAAAGAATCGCGACAATGTTGGGTTGAAGCTTGGGGCCAATAAGCAACGAATCATTTAGAGAGATGCCCCGAGCATCCTTAGCAGAGGCGTTAAACACTACGCGAAGCTTTGTTGTCGTACTTTCAGGACGTACGACGCAATGATGGGGTATGAAATACCTACCGGTATTTAAATTTTCGCTTTGAACAAGTGTCATATGACCACTGTCCAAATAATCTTGCATGAAAGCGTTGTATTGCTCATACAAAACGGGATTTCTAAGAAGTCTTCGCTCAATGGAGTGAAAACAACGCATAGCGATGTCACGTGATCCCGGAAATAGCCCTTCCTTCGCTTCATTTTTAAATGGCAAGGTTACTATATATCTTCCGGTCGAATCTCTCGAATGAGTGTTTACGAAAATTTGCTCACATCTTTCCTCATCGGAAGTTAGAGGTGGCAAATGAGAACTACTAAAATTGTGATCAAGCTCCCATAGCTTTTTAATTTCGTGATGAAGAAGTTCATCGTCATTGATGAAGAATGATTGGATAGACTCTTTTTTATAACCCACATTTCCCATGAGAAGCCAACCAAAAACGGACTTGAGAGCTGAAGGTTGATTAGGTCCCCCTTCTACCCTACCAGGCAGTAAGAGGGAAGCGAAGACTTCAGCACCAAGGAGAATATCAATGGGACCGGGTTTATGACAGTTTGGGTCTGCTAATTTCAAATTATGGACATGATGCCATGAGCATTTATCGAGACGAGTAAATGGCATCAGGCCACAAATGCTAGACAACGTTAACGCGTTAATAGAAAAAAGTTTCTGATTGTTAGCACCAATTTCAAGCTGAGCTGTACCAGACACCGACGTAGAGGATTGACCTAAGCCACGAACACGATGAGTTGTCGGTGTATGTTCCAAACCCAAACATTGAAGGGCGCGCTCGGTTATGAAGTGCGCTTGACTTCCCGAGTCAATCAGAGCCCGAAATGATTTAAAGTTGCCAGCATAATCGCGAACTTGAACGTGAACAGTAGATAGCATGACCACAGAACTGTCACCAAGACTAGTTAGTACTCGCACTTGGTTTGACGAAGGGTTACTCGAAACGTTTTGATTAGAAGGAGAAGTAACCTGCGATGAGGAGGGTTCATCCAAGTGGAGAAGCGTATGATGACGATGATGACATAAACGGCATTTGAAGATCGAATTACAATCGTGTACGGTATGAGAAGGGCGCAAACAATTAAAGCACCGACGATTAGTTTTGACAAACTCTATTCGTTCAGGGACGGATAATTGTGCAAACTTATTGCAAAGATTGACAGAGTGATTCCCTGAACAAAATAAGCATTTCACGACTGTAGAGGACGGCGCGCTTGAGGTTGAAGGAGAAGGCTGTGTCTTATTGTCGGGCGATGGTTTCCTGTTGGCGTCTGAAAGAAATACTAACGGGGATTTTTTTATTGATTTATTTTGTGCAACAGTCGAATTGGATTTAGAAGAATTAATTTTATCGAGAACTCTTCCCTTATCGGAACTACCGCGATCATGAGCCGTGAAGTGACTATCGCGAACTAGCGCCTCACATTTCGAATACAAGAATGATTTTAATGCTTGGTAACTCGGTAACTCTGTGGCGGAGTGACTTTGTTCAAATGCACAACGAGTAGAGGAGTCAAGCTTCGATAAAATTAAATAACAAAGAATGAAGTCCCATTGATCTGTGGGAAGATTAAGTCCTTTTAAAATATTTAAGTTTTCATTAAAAAGGTCCAAAACGCGACGAAATTCCAAAGGAGAACTAGGTTTAAAATTAATATTTAGTATTTCTTTCCAACAGGTAAACGCCAACTCACGTTTATCTCGATATCTGTTTGTTAATGTTTCGTATGCTTCACGATAAAAAACACCCTGTATAGGATAAGTACGAATAAGACCTAGGGCGTCGCCACTAAGACTAGAAACGAGATAATGCATACGTTCCGTGTCCGACAAAGACGTATTATTATGAACTAAAGAATTAAAAATATCGTAAAATTCGGGCCAAAATTTAATTTGACCAGAAAACGTAGGAAGCTGAAGTTTTGGTAATTTAACGTTTGGTATAGAAGTAGCATCATGAAAATTTTCTAACGAACGATTCGATTGGCTATTCGACGGGACAAGTTGTCTATGTATTGTTTCGATTTCAAAATAAATATCGTCAAACTCGGAACGAATTTCGTCTTCTTTTTCTTCTACAGAAGAATCGTCAACAACGCATAAAATATCCGAGTGAGATTCCTCAAAGCTTTCGACTATTTTCTTAAGCGTCGAATAATGAGACATAAAACGATCAAAATGTGAAACATCCGATTTTGCCAATAACGCAACATCAAAAATCTTTTTTAACCGATTAAAAGCTAGCGTACGCTTACGGCGTAATACCGGCAAATCGTGAATAGTCGGTCCGTCGTCAATAGCCAATGGCTTTGATGTACGTCTTTTCGAAGTAATTTCATGCTTGGAACGGCGCCTCGCACTAAAAGACATCGCTATTATGTTTAACTAATTACACGTAAAATGAAATAAAACGTTAAAAGTTTATTACAAGAGAATCAATTCGGAATTACGCTTAACTCAATACGCAACACCGTTTTACACGGAAAAAAACTAAATGCATCGACAGAATACTTCGTACAAATCTAAAAATAACACAATACTAAACCAAATTAAATGTTCGAAATTATTAATTGTAAGGAGAAAGTTAGCGACCTAACTCGGCCGTATTATACGAACAATTAAAGCGTTAATTTATCAAGTAATATGTTGGAAATATAAAATATTGGTATTTAAATCATAATAACGAGAAATTGCGAAATATTCATATGCCGCTGAAGTGATTTTCGGGTCTACACGCCCAAAGTGTGGTAACAAATTTCGATACAATTTTATTGATAACGAAATTGAGGGTAACCTTCTTTGGTTAACGTTTTCTATTGAAATTATGTTATAAAACCATTGAAATGCGTTAATGTTTTAGATTAATTGTTGAAATAAGTAGTATAATGAAGCAATCTAACGAAATATTATGAATTTGAATGGAAATACACTATGATTCCCGGGTTTCGGCACCATAAAATATGTGTGGTTATTGTGAATTCCCGCACATATTGGGAGCAACACACGATGTGAAAATAAAAGTTTCGTGTTGCAACGTCTGGGAGACTTTAGGCTAATACACCAAGGTACTCACGTTTCGGATCCAATACAACTGCCGGTCACCAGCCAATTTGGGTCAGACAGTGTCCAAACTAATCACCGGTCAGCTGACGGCACGGGTACAAACGGCACAAACACTTCCTAGTGTCTTGCTTGAAAGTTTATAATTAACAAAAAAAACACAGCACATAAAATCTTGTAAAAATGATAAGTTCAGCTCAGCGCGACCGTCGGTATTTTTGAGAAGTAATTGTTCCACACCTTCACACGCGAATTCTCAATCGAAAGTGTCAAGCTGGTTTTCCGGTTTCTTCCCTAGATGGCGTGGCGCTCGACGTTTTCTTGGCCTCAACGTGAAAACATTGCAAACTATGTTTTTCCTTTGGTTTATATTAAGCAAAAGGTGTCCCAGACGTTGAGATTGAATTGAGAATATTCTAGCTAAAATAAATGATAACGAAACACCACTTATCATTAGCAAAGCATCACCCTGTAAATATCTTCGCAGGTAGAACAATTTTTGTACTGAAGACAAATTTTCATCTCTGTCAACGATGGCTTCAAAGATGTCCATAAACGGCCTAAATTGAGTAATATCCTTTCCGTCGAAACAAGCTATGTCCAGCTGCGGCAGTTTGCTGTGATGAGATTGAATCTGCGTTAATGCTTTGCTCTCATCACCGACATTAGAGCACTCGCCAGCAGCCATCAAATCTTTTATGCCCGACACCGCTTCGTAATATCTCTCCTCCACCTCGTCGTCCTCGAAACTGTCATCATTGGTCAGAAGCATGAGCTCAATGGAAGTATCCTTATAATGCTGAAAACCTCGCTGAAGTTCCTCCAGTCTAATTCTAAGGCCTTGTACCTCCAATAAAACCTGCCCCTTCTGCTCCTTTATATATTTCTCGGTCCGCGTAATTTGGCCTTTGTATTGCCCAATTGTTAGCCGCAACTTTTTTATTTTGACTGCAATACTATTATCTTCTTCGATCGGCATTTTTCAATATATTATTATAATATAATCGTTGAAAATCAAATCCGATATAAAATATTCAATTGCTTAGTACTCACAGTATAGCTTACACGGCAACGGCAAAAAACGGCATTCATATGACAACGGCGAACAATATATTTTTACTTCATTGATAGATAGTTCGTATCAATAATTATTTACGGAAAATATTCCGGAGTTTCGGCACCACTTTTGTTAATAGAATAACAAAGACATATAATAAAACATTTTTTATTGAACAAAATATAAATTTGCTTTTACAATCGCTAAAATGAATTATGACAATTTTAACCATAGATAATAGCTATAGAGAACAACTAAAAAGTTTTTATGTTATTATTTAACATAAACTCCCCCGCCGACACTTATTCGTCATATATTGGCAACACAGCCACTTTATTTATCGCTCTAGACGAAATGTGCCCATTCTTTGCCCTGACCTGTACCGATCTGACATGGCCATCTGGTGGCCAAGTGGTGCCGAAACTCGGGAATATTTTCCGTAAATAATTATTGATACAAATTATTTATCAATGAAGTAAAAATATATTGTTCGCCATTGTTCTATGAATGCCGTTTTTTGCCGTTGCCGTGTAAGCTATACTGTGAGTACTAAGCAATTGAATATTTTATATCGGATTTGATTTTCAACGATTATATTATAATAATATATTGAAAAATGCCGATCGAAGAAGATAATAGTATTGCAGTCAAAATAAAAAAGTTGCGGCTAACAATTGGGCAATACAAAGGCCAAATTACGCGGACCGAGAAATATATAAAGGAGCAGAAGGGGCAGGTTTTATTGGAGGTACAAGGCCTTAGAATTAGACTGGAGGAACTTCAGCGAGGTTTTCAGCATTATAAGGATACTTCCATTGAGCTCATGCTTCTGACCAACGATGACAATTTCGAGGACGACGAGGTGGAGGAGAGATATTACAAAGCGGTGTCGGGCATAAAAGGTTTGATGGCTGCTGGCGAGTGCTCTAATGTCGGTGATGAGCGCAAAGCATTAACGCAGGCTCAATCTCATCACAGCAAACTGCCGCAGCTGGACATAGCTTGTTTCGACGGAAAGGATATTACTCAATTTAAGCCGTTTATGGACATCTTTGAAGCCATCGTTGACAGAGATGAAAATTTGTCTTCAGTACAAAAATTGTTCTACCTGCGAAGATATTTACAGGGTGATGCTTTGCTAATGATAAGTGGCTTACCTTTAGTAAACGAGTCCTATGTACAGGCGCTTGATTTAATTAAGCAGCGTTATGATAATAAATGTTTAGTTATTACTCAGCATGTAAACGCATTGTTGGATTACCAGCCAATTTCAAAGGGTACATCTTCGGAATTGCGGCATTTAGTTTCTTTGGCTAGACAGCATTTGGGTGCTCTTAAAGGTCTTGGACAAGAGGTTCAGTATTGGGACATGCTTCTTATTCCTATTTTATTAAGAAAATTAGATGCCTATTCTTGCAGAGCCTACCACGTTGAGAGGAATATTTCAGGGCTGCCTACGCTAGAGGAATTATTTAAATATATTGAACGGAGAGCAATTAGCTTCGAAGAGTCGCAAGTATCTGCTGGTAAGACTACTTTTAACATACCTTACATTAATAGGGCTTCTAATTTGGCTAGCACCAGCGAACAAAAGTTATCATCTTGTAAATTTTGTAAAGATATAGGTCATAAAATATATGCATGCAAGGAGTTCCAAGCGCTTGGTGCAATTGACAGAGTTAAGTTTGCTGAATCTCAAAAATTATGTAGCATTTGTTTAAATTCTCATACTAAAAAATGCAACTTTCATTTCAAATGTTCAATGTGTAAAAGTAAAGAACACAATTCACTACTGCATGTTGGTGAAAATGCTTGTAATTTTGCTAGCTCTAATCTTAATGTAAACAAAAACATGGTTTTGCTACCTACCATGAAAGTCAAATTCCTAGCGCATGATGGTAATTTTGTTACAGCGCGAGGTTTGATCGATAGTGGTAGCCAAGTGTCCTTTATCTGTAGTAAATTACTACGCAAATTAAATGTTCCAACATTTCAATATAATATAAATATTACAGCTCTCGGCCAAACACAAAAACCGGTTGCCAGGGCTGTCAATTTAAGAATGAATTCGATGTACAATAATTATTATTGCAATTCTATTTTTTCCGTTGTGGATAGCATTACTACTTATCTGCCGCAGACAAAAATTGATGTGAGTAGCATCCAAATACCGGAGTCAATTAATTTAGCCGATGATGAGTTCAATATGCCTGGCGAGATTTCATTTCTGGTTTCAGCCGATATTCTATTCAAAATTCTGCTGCCAGACAAAATGGCTTTATCCAGGAATAACTTATATTTATTAGCTACAAAGTATGGTTACATTGTCTCCGGTAGATTAGAGGAACCCAAAGTTTGTCTTTCTTCAAGTATTTTAAAGAAAGGGTTTGTTTCGCATGTCGCAATAAACGGAAGTAGGGTTGACAGTCTCATACAAAAATTTTGGGAGGAGCAACACGTTCCTGAAGTTAAAGACGAAGTTAATGTAGATCGATGTGAGGAAGTGTTTCGTGAGACTGTGCAATTGATCGACAATAGGTTTCAAGTTAGTTTGCCCTTAAAAATTCCACTCAATGAGGTGGTCTTAGGAAATTCTTTTAGAGGTTTGCGATTAGACCTTAGGTGTGAAAGGTTTATAGTCTCGTGTCCTTTCAATTCAGTTCCTAATAATTGGACAAAGCGCACGGTGTTAAGTTTTATAGGCACATTTTTTGACCCTTTGGGATTGGCTGGTCCGATTGTGACACGTGCGAAAGAATTCCTACAAAAAGTGTGGCAATGCAAATTAGAATGGGATGAATTTCTCCCAAATGAATTATTATTGTCTTGGAATTCATTCTATAATGATTTAAGGCGTATGGAGCCTATTTTAGTTAAGCGTAATTTAAGTATAAGTGATGCTGATTTTATAGATATAGTGGGTTATTGTGATGCCTCTGCTATTGCCTACGGAGCATGCATTTATATTAGAGTGGTGCAAGGTGATAACACGTTTGTAACGTTGCTATGTAGTAAGTCGAGGATTGCTCCATTGAAGACGAAGCCAACTATACCTAGGTTAGAGTTATTTGCATGTGTGCTCATAGCTAAATTATTCAAGCGCATAAGTCATGTATTAATTAATTATAAATTTAGATATAAAATTTTATATAGCGATTCACAGATTGCTCTAAAGCTTCGGCGCATTGTGTCTTTTGTGTTAAGGTTTGTGAAGAACTTTAGGCATAAGAGTTATTTGTCACAGCTGCAAAGCCGCCCCAAATGGTACAAGGCCAATGCGATTGGTCACATTTCGTCTAGAGCGATAAATAAAGTGGCTGTGTTGCCAATATATGACGAATAGCTGTCGGCGGGGGAGTTTATGTTAAATAATAACATAAAAACTTTTTAGTTTTTCTCTATAGCTATTATCTATGGTTAATTGTCATAATTCTTTTCAGCGATTGTAAAAGCAAATTTATATTTTGTTCAATAAAAAATGTTTTATTATATTTCTTTGTTATTCTATTAACAAAAGTGGCCACCATGATCTAAAGGTCCCTGGTTCGGTCCCGGGTTTCGGCACCACTTTTGTTAATAGAATAACAAAGAAATATAATAAAACATTTTTTATTGAACAAAATATAAATTTGCTTTTACAATCGCTGAAAAGAATTATGACAATTAACCATAGATAACAACTAAAAAGTTTTTATGTTATTATTTAACAACCACTATCGTACGTAACTAGTTACTTCATCAGCTTAATAACGAATGAGTAAACCCACAAAAACGGACTACTAACTCATTGATTTACATTATAATAATGTAATACAATACCAAGCTACAACGACTGTGTTACTCACAGATATTCTGTGGTGTTACTTATACAACATGTCAATTAAATAACCAACACCCTGAATACAGGTGGTTTGGGATCGGCTTCTAAGTTGATTTCATAACTTTTTTTTTTAAAAAAAACGACTTATTTGAAAAAAAAAAAAAAAAAAATGTACCCAGAAAACATTGTACAATATTTTCGGGGTACCTTCGTTTTTTTGCTTTTTTTTTCAAAAAAAAGTATTTAAAAAACAAAACTTGAAATAAACTCAGAAGCCGATCCCAAACCACCTGTATTCAGGGTGTTGGTTATTTAATTTATATGTTGTATACTCGTAGTATTACAAAAATGTCGATATTCAAAATTAAAATTACTTTCAATAATTGAAATACGAGTAATAATATGTATAATAAAATAATAGAATTATAATAATAACCGTAAATGATGTATTACAAAAATCATTAAGATTATTTTGACGCCGGCCGTCATCGTGGTAGAGTATAGGTCAGCTTTTTGTTAATTTTTTTCGGGTACGAATCTTGTTAGCGAGAAATGTTCGTTGATGAACACGAACATTTGTTCAAGTAAGTTTGACTAAACTAACTTCCGACTAAATTAACTAACCTCGAGTGACTACTCGAGGTCAGTCCGGTTTAACTTCGTGCGCTAACCTACCTATTTTATAGGTAACCCTATATTAAAGGCAATGTCGAAATCTTTCAGTGTTTTTGTATAATACCAATAACTTTGACATGGTGGACAGCATGACGAAAATTACCAGGAAAGAGGAACTCCTAGACCAAGTCAACCGAGCCTGACCGTACAAAATACCTAAGGGTTATTTCCAGTTGTCATCAGGAAAGATATTCTCAACTTGTGTGGTGGTCCCAGCTACTGTCAAAAGATATCAGTCGTTCCCACAGATTTAATAATACAAGGAGATAGGCCAACTACCACTTGTGACAAGTGTATGCCCAGCGGGCATACATTGCCGCCAGTTCGCCTTCCGATAAAGTCGAGTGAATATGCACGTATGTCAGAAAGAAATATCCGCTTTTCTTTCAAAATGCTGTCCTGTTCAACAGTAGTATGAAATCACTACAGTGAATCAGTTATTTATCAAATAATAGAATACCTTTTTACACGTAAGAACCGAGAAACTTAGATTTAACATAATCGCTTAAAATTATGCGTTACTATCTTACATTGCGGCTGTGCTTAACTTTCACTGCTTCGCAGTCCTTAATACGCGCGCAATCAATAGTGTATATTACGGCATGCTCAACTAGAACCAAGTTATGTAGTACGGCCACTGATCGCGACACTCGGTCTTCCTATAAACTCAGCGATTTGACCGATCTCCTTAGATTGATATATCTGTGGTCATTCCCAAATATAAGGCAAAAAAAATAGCAATTTTGTCCATATCAAGACATATACCGACCCCAAATAAATCGTGGCCAGGGTAGGAGAAAAAAAGCATGATCAAGAAAGTTGTTCCCACAGTTAACGAAGTGAAAGAAAATCCCTGTTGTTGCCAGTAGTGAATGTGGTCAGCAAAAACTGAGATAATATTTTTTGGAACAACGGAAATTGTGCTGACTGGAACTAACCACTTATAAACCCATACCGACTGAAGGTGGACAAGGCAAATAGATAAAGATTAAAACTACAAAATACTCTGGAAGAAATCGACCTGCCCAATGCAGGAATCGAACCCAGCCAGCATCCTCCGCATCCGGGCGACTGATTTGCTGCGATTGCGGAGGAAGCTGTGTTCGATTACCGCAGGGGGCAGGTCGATGTTTTTCAGTGTATTTTGTAGTTTTGAAAACATTTACGCGTTTTTAAAAGCATAAATTATTCCATAAGATCAGGATTAATTTCTTACCTCAAAAGAGATCGTATCATCTTGAATATCAAGCACTCTTGCGCTCCAGCTGTATTTGTCGTTGACCGCGTCTCGTCTTAAGAACATTGATCCCTGTGTCTCCATCTGTGGTTTGTCTCCTGTGGATGATATTTTATAGCTAGGTACATATTAATTTTAAATGTCTGGGAAAGGCTAAAATTAGTTCATACAGAAAGTTTTTTTATTCTACGAACGAGAAAACACTTATCTTTATGGCATGTGACGGTGTGGGTTAAAATACAATAATTTCAATACTTTTAAATTATTAGTGTTACCAGCGATAGCTGAAGATAATTAAATATAATATACCTTTAATTAGGTATCTTTAAAGGTTTTTAAGTCTTAAGGTTTTTAGGTCTTAGAAGGTTTACCTGATTGTTTTCAGTCATCGCTGTACAAATACAAAAACCTCTTGCATATTATCTAAGTTATTATGTTAGTTTCTCTTAAATAGTTCCCCCCCCCCTCCCCCCCTAATTAATGTCGTGAATCTTTAATCATAAGCATGTTGTGGCTGCCTTCAAAGGTAATACTTTTAATTTTGTTTTTATAGTGTTTTTTATAATTTTTAAAGTTTATGTACCATTGGCTGTCCTAATTTAATAAAATGAAATTAGTAAGGTATAATATAGTAGATTTTCTACAAGGGCGTAAAGAAGAGTGTGTAAGAAATGCAAAGAAGTTGTTTACCAAGGGTAAAAAGCAGTTGCACCATGTCATTTTCCTCATCATAGGGTCGAGTGAAGCGGATCACGCCGTTGAAGGGCTGTCCTCGCCTCACGATTGCTGTAGTTGGGTTTTCCTCGTTCACCACTTCGAATCTGTAAAAAAAATTAAACTCAATAAGCTCATTAGCAGCCTGTTTTTATCGGCACTTTTTGAACTTACTTTTTTTCATGAAGAGGCCTAGTAAATTACTTTACCTTATGACGAAGTGGACTCAAGATGAGTAGATCAGCAGCAGAGAATCTACATATATAATGTCATACCAGCCATCCTCACCTTACTCTGCACAGCCGAGGCTTGTAAGAAGAAGTCCACACTGTGCTGTACACGGTGAGGACTTGAGACAGCAGAGAATTCTATTTTTTGTGACAGCTGTCTTTCTTTATAGGGGGAAAACCTTACTAAGGGAAAACACACACGCCGCCGCCTATAGCACGGCGAGAGTTCTAATGAGGTTTTTAGCGCCTACTATAATCAAGATAGATCGTACTAAAAAATATACTCTGCCTATATATAGAGGCTGTTGGTTAGTTGTACAGTCAACAGCACGTCGAACTATACAAAACTTAAAAATTTCTGCAAACGATTTTCAACCTAAGGATTTTCAATATAAAGTGCATAATCGATTGGGAAAATTAGACAGTTTGTGGTAACCCAACGTGCTGTTGTCTGTACATTGCTAATAACAGATCGCCATTAACCTTCGTTCTAGTTTTTAGGAATTGAAGAAGAGGTCCCTGGTGTTACATACAAGTGATGCAACCGTCATTGCATAATAACTTATCTTCTTTTGAAGTGGGTTAAAATACTTACTTCAAAGTGTTATGCGTCTGCGCATTCTCCCGAGGGTAAAAGTGTACTACGTCGACGACTAGTGGATCCATTTTGAATTAATCTGAAACAAGAAAAAATATAAATAAAATAATCTGCGATTAGGTACACTAAAATTTCAAAATGTATTACAAAGAAGTTAAGACAGTTCTTAATGTTATTTCTTCTTAGAAACAGTCTTAATGTTATTTCTACAGTCCGTCGGTTTTACGAGGGCTCTACATTATTGTCTTCGAAATAAACAATCGAAATGTAGAATATTAGAAAAAAATGGTCAACGCAGCCGCCCGGATTGCGGAAGATGCGGGTTCGAATCCCGCCTGAGGCAAGTGGTTTTTTTTAGTGCATTTTTCTAGTATTAATATTTACGCGTTTGTAAACGCAAAAGTAAAATTATTCCATAATGTAGAATATGATAGAATTTCTACATGTAAGTAACAGTAATATTATTAGTGCAAACATTAGGTTATTAAAATGTTGATATATTTTTTTTATCTTAAAGCATGACTAAATGAAACGTTCTCGTCTAGTAAGTGAAACACGGTTTTCCTTTGTTTCTGGGTGGAACCTAATAACCATATACAGAATGTTTGGTACAAGCGGGCACGTGCCTGCTGAGTGTAATCAAAAAAAAATTCAAAAACATTTGTGATTTTTTTTCATACATTTTGTCTTTTAGTCTGAACTATTTGTATGGAGGAATCAAATTTTTTTATAGTAGTATTTATATGACTATATTGGTAGGTGCAAACAAAGTATTATAAATACTTTAGGTATCAAACACTAGTATATACATGTACAATCTAACTAAAGGTACACTAGTCTAATAATAATAAATTGAATGCCTCTCCATCTGAGCTCTCAATGCTAGTAACGAAATTACTTACGAGCGGCTTTGTTATGCCGATGGTTATAACTGAATTTGTTAGCGTCTATACATTGATTTATGTACGGAATTTCATTCCTATAATAATATTTTTATTGAATTACAGTCTAATAGCTACTTAACGGTCACTCATTTTCTATTTGTTTTGTAATTTATCTTAATAGGCGTTTTGAATATTACTATTCGCTATTAAATATCTTTGAATAAATAAATAAATTGAGTAGGTAACAAAAACCTCAATACTTCCTAAATATAGGAACAAGTTTTATGAACTAAAGACTATTATTAGACATTGCTTTTTTAAAATAAAGTTTATTTTATTACACAAATATACGGTGCAATGAAATAATTATAGTTTTTATTTTTATATGAATGCTTTAATATTATAAACTTGGTTTCATTTTTTATAACCGAACTACTGTCTTCGCGGAAATTAATAAGAAGGACAACAATATCAGTGTTTTTTCTAGTATTAACAATATCAATCTTTTCATCTGGCACACAGCACTTTTTATTAACTTTTTGTAAAATTAGTTGTTCAAAAATATCATTTTCCTATTGGTTATTAAATCAAATTTTCATTCTTTTGCTATTGGCGGGAGTCCAAGTGAGTAGCAGATTAGCGATTTATCAAATGAAGGTAACTGCGAGTGCTTTTAGCCCTAGAAGTGTTGGTTAGTTTGTAGTCTTCTTATTACGAAATCAATTAATAAAATTTTTATTTCAAGTTTTCTGATAATATACTGTGTAAGATTTTTAGTACTTGTAAAAAATATTTTAGTTGGGTTATGTATGATATGAGTTTTTGTACGAGAAATGTGATCTGCTAGGGCGCCAATCACCTTTCCCATACAAATTGAGTTACATTTTTTACTCATACACTAAGGTCGTCTAATAATGGTTTTTATAGTTCTTGAGGTCGATGAACTTTTTTCATTTAACAATGCTCTTTAACACCTATGGCACAGCACGGTTTTTTCAATGAGGCGTCGCGTAACTTTGAAAAAGCTTAAGGCTTGCACAGACGAGAAACTTTTGGCCGCGGCGGGCGGCGGACTAAAACCCCCGTAACGTCAGGAAAATGTCCGTCGGGATTATAGTGTAAAACACACGCCCATGCAATGTGCAGACATCTGCACATCAGAAGTTTAGTTAAGCGGGTGCTATGGATACATTATATGCAAATATTCTAAGATTTAAGTACGTTTTTTTTATTGGTCTTAGTACGTTGTGTTGTAATTTAGTTGAAGTATGTCGATTTGGTCGGTTGTATGGGGGACTTAACGTTAGGTACGCATTACTATTAGTCTAGTGCGATGTCATGAAGTTTTAAGCGATTTATTTTGACGGATAAAAAAGTCCGCGGACTAAATTCCCTCGAAAGTCTACGCAGGCCTTTATTAGCATTATAAATCTAAATTGAATCATCTATGAATACTTATTCAAATCTCTACATGATTGGTGACCGCATTGTCAAGCATCTACCTATTATTTATCTTATGAGCTTTAACATATGACTCACAGTCATTTGACATGGGGTTTGATTCATGTTTTGGCACAATGTAATGTGACGGTTATTGAATGATGAACGAACTAGTGACGTATTAAATGATACTAGATCTCGTGTGTGGGCGTGTACATACGTATAATCGACGAATAGAAACGTCATCGACAAATGAGACAAAAACGGTTTGAGATGTGAGCATCAAAATAGTGAGTATGCCTGCTTCGTACAACGATATGAGTCAGATGAATGACAACATACATTGTCTTAAATGATTTGCGGGGTATCTGTATATTCATAGGTTATTCCTACTAGGCTACGTACAGGATGTTGTATAGAATTTTATTTTTTACGGCGCATGCATAAAAGGTAGCTTCTATCTTAAGGTCTATAGTCTATTTTAATAATAACCAAATTTCACCAAAATCGAAAGCGTGAAAGCGTCTCTTTGTTTGGAACGACCTTTCATCCCCTATTTCGTTCCCACACGGAACCAAATTTTCAATAACGCTAGAACTAACATTTATTTATTTCTTCTCAAGTGCCTAAATTCAAAAGTTCATGGTGTTATCTTCAACAATGACGAACTTCTTTACAAATTTCTATCCCTTATTTTGACCCCTTCAAGCCTTTTTTCACGATAAAAGGTAGCCTATGTCCTTTCCTCTAGTTAATATTTTTACAGAATTTCATGAGAATCGGTTCAGTAGTTTAGGCGTGAAAGAGTAACAGACAGACAAAGCTACTTTCGCATTTATAATATTAATACAGAGAATATCAAGAATATATCTACAAACTCCACAAAAAAATACATAAACACAGTCTGAGAGATAAAAACAAAAGCAACTTCCGTGCGTGCGAACTAATTATGGAAAAAAACGATACTATTTGAGAGAGTAAAGCTGTACAATGAGTTGCCTAGTGAATTAAGAAGTTGTGACAATAAAAATGAATTTAAAAGGAAGCTTAGACAGATTGTGTGTAATCATAATATTCCCTGAAAACTTGATAAAGAAGCCGGCGCTCCAGAAACCGAAAAACTTATTTTTTTTGAAATTTGTATGTCTCATGTTGTATGTCTCATTACATTATAAATGTACTTAGTGTTTTTATGAGAAATAAAATTCTTTATTTCTCATAAAAACATTGCATACATTTCATTAATAGATTTCGGTTTTACTTTAAGAAGTTATATAATAGTAGGTACAGAATATGCTTATCACTAACTCTAGGTCGCAGTCTGTTTCGAAGTTCAAGGTTACACGTTACGTTGGTTTCAATCAAAATGCATAGTCAGTTACAGCTTTATCGGCTATTGATAAAATAGGTGCTTAATTAAATGTTTTACTCGTCGTTTTTTTACCTTAACGGAGAAATCTTACGGTTTTTATCTCACCATGACAAGACGGAAGTTGGGAGCGAGCTCATTTTTTTTTACACTAATAATTTTGCAAAAATAAAATACTTAACAATTAATTAGGTATTTCTGTTCACAGATTGTGTATAATATTGGTATAAATAAGCGGGCCATGACTGGTGAAGAAAATTTCGTGTTAATCACGTAAAATGCCCTGAACAGAATTCGAACCCGGACTATTTGAATAGTAGGTACAGATCACTCCACTCTACGAGATCTTCGTACACCAGAGTAATGCACAGAGCATAAAAAACGATAGACGATTTATACAAAAATATAGTCTTGAAAATTTTTCTCATGAAAAATTTAAAATATTGTGGCAAAGAAAAATGCAGCACATCATTTTAATCAAAGGAAATATTTAAATCAACTTCAAGAAAATTACGTTGAATTGGCAAAAGTCTAAGAGCTGGCAGAATTATTTATGAGAGCTTTTTATGATATCTAAGCCGGTAATAAAAACAAATAAATAAAGCTCGTTGTGATTTATTAAGTAGGCATATCTATACAATAACTAGCTGTCCCGGCCACGCGTTTCTGTGGTAATTTCATACTACTGTGCTATAACATTGAATGTGCAGTAAAAAAAATGAGGACTTATCGAGATAAAAACTATCCTATCTCCCAATTTGGAACAAAACACACGTTTAAAAAAACTTAAAATCGGAATGTTAGTTTCGGAGTTCATCCCGGACAAACATCGTAACAAGGAAATTATATATAACTAGCTTATGCTCGCGACTTCGTCCCCATGGAGTTTAAATTCGAAAAATCGTAAAATACATCATTCTTAATTTTTAGCCGATAAGCCATATACCAATTTGTATGGATTTTACTATAAAGATGTCGGATTTCTCATACAAACTTTCATCCCGTATTTCATCCTTTTTAGGAGTTGAATTCCGAGATATTCCAAAATACCCCTTTCTTAATTTTTAACCGAAATGCCATATACCAATTTAAATTCTATTCTATTCTTAATTAATGGCGTCGCGTCGCATTAAGCGTACGCATTTTGCCAATGTCAAGTGAAAATGTAACTAAAGTAACAAATATTGTACGGTTGATTGAGGTTAAAAACGGAGTCTCTCAACACGTGTTTTTACAACAAGAACTCAGGAGAAACTCCATATACCAATTTAAAAAATGACGGATTTCTCACACAAACTTTCATCTCCTATATCTCCCTTTAGCGGTTGAATTTCGAGAAATCCAAAAACATCTACATATGTATGGATTATACTATTAAAATGTCGGACTTCCCATACAAACTTTCATCCCCTATTTCATCCCCTTAGGGGTTGAATTTCAAGAAATTTTAAAATGCCCTTTCTTAATTTTTAACCAAAAGGCTATATATATACCAATTTTTATGGATTTTACTTTAAAAATGTCGGATTTTCATACAAACTGTCTTCCCCTATTTTACACCCTTAGGGGTTGATTTTCGAAAAATCCGTGCTTATCCCTTGCCTACGTCATAAAAGGAACCTCTGGGCAAAATTTCAGCTATCTAGGTACAAGGGTATGGGCTGGGCGTTGATCAGTCAGACAGTAATAGCAATAATACTAACTTTATAATAATAATTTTTTTTTTCACCGCTTCACGAGAAAATTTTCTTTTTTGAGTTTTTTCAGTTAAAAGTTCAAACGACATTTTTAATACTACATAAAGTAGGTATGAAACAAGTGTATTCTAATAAGTGAGATTTTTTTTATTTCTATAATTTAATAAATAATGAATGTTTTGTTTCGAGCGATAAAAAGCTTATCTCGAATATTTAGGTAGTTACCAAAATAGTATTCAGCTAATTAAGTGCATTTAATTTAACATTTTGTCTCTATAACACATTAAATAGAATTTGATAGTTTCACAAATTAATTATCTGAAACAAAAACAATTATAGAAAAAGTTCGGTATCAACTCAGAGGACATCTTGAAAACTGTTGCACGATATGATTGTAATTTGTTTTTCATTAATAAAACAATCGCCCATTAGTCGGCAAGTAATGCCGATTTTGTTTTTCAATCACATTTATTGTATCACCTATCTATACTAATAATATAAAGAGGAAATATTTGACTGTTTGTTTGTATGCATTGAATAGGCTCCTAAACTACTAGACTGATTTCGATGAAATTTGATATGGAGATATTTTCAGACCCTGGGAAGGACATAGGATACTTTTTGGCGCAATAACCTACATTAAAGCGAGCGAAGCAGCGGGCGATCGCTAGTTATAGATACATAAATATTATTTTTCTGCAATTCTTCTATAAGTGAACTTTTACTATGTCAAATTGCAGTCCTCCGTGTGAGCTTAATATGCTTAAAAAGGTCTGTACAAATTTTTTTCTTCACGTATTAAAGAGATATTATAATCAATTTCATAATCGAATCAAAATTGTTATAACAGTTATACTAAATATCAAGTATGTCAGTTAATAATGGATATTCATAGAAATAGTTTTGTAAAAAGCTTTCACAGGACAGGTCTATCCTAGTATGACAGCTTTTGTACATCTTGTGAAGATTTATTTTTCTGGCAATATTTTTGTATTGTACTATTTTACTGCTATTTTAGTACCTACTTGCAATAATTATCATACGTTAGTAAATATATTTTCACTCAAGAAGCTTTTTGCACCTTCAATATTTTTTTGAAAAATACGCAAAACCATCCTATTTCAGTCCAAATATATTAAATACACAAAATTAAATATTTACCTTCGAACCAAATCCCAGTTTTAAAAATAAACAATAAATCACAGCTTCTTATTATTAACCACACGCGATACTATTAACAGGTGACCGCGTCGTGTACCGGCGCGCGCGCAGACAGTCTGTGGCGCAAACTGAACAAGATTCGCGGTCAACTCTTGTATTATTGTGTATGTCCGTATGTCGGTTCACCTCGCCAGTGTAGTGAGTACAAGTTTGGGGAAACGGTGAGACATTTTCTATAAAAAAAAACCTGAGATTGTAGAAAAAGTAAAAGAAAAAGCAATCATCGATCTATTATTATAATGCGAAAGCTTTGATGGATGGATGTTTGTTACTCAGTTTTGTCAAAACAACTGAACAAAATTCTGTTTAACATTTGGCACAAAGCGAAAAAATATCGTTTGGAATAGCACAAAGGCTACTTTTCATTTCCGATTATACTGATTAATATATGGTTCTATTGGAATAGAGTTTAAACATCATCATTTTCGCGCGAAGTGTCGGGCTAACAGGTAGTAAACTTCGTCAGTACTTACTAGTTTTCGATATCACTACATAGTATAAAACAAAGTCGCTTCCACCGTCTGTCTGTCCCTATGTATGCTTAGATCTTTAAAACTACGCAACGGATTTTGATGCGGTTTTTTTAATAGATAGAGTGATTCTTAAGGAAGGTTTATATGTATAATACATGCATATTTACATAAGCATTGCACCCGTGCGAAGCCGAGGTGGATCGCTAATTTATTTATTGGTTATAATTTACATAATTCGCAAATCATGAACACCTGCAAAAAGATATTAAAAGAAAGATATATCTTTCGAATAATTATAGAGTCGTATAATATGAGAATAAAATAGGTTTGCAAAAAATAGAAGACCTCTAACTCTATTGATCTGTCTATATAGGATGGCAAACAAGAGTACAGTCAACGTAATGGTAAGCAATTTCCTAGCACATGGATGCTTTCTACGTAAACGTATTACTGGCACCATGAAGCTCTGGACGCCAGCCAACCATCAGTCCATCATCATCATCATCACAACGCTACATTATTTTTTTGGAAAATCGTTTACTATGCATGCTACATAACTATATCCGCTGTGCCTTATATCTCTCCATAACATTTTATATCAACATTAAAATAATTACAATTTTGAAACTTTGTCCTGTGCAGTCTAAGCATTACTGTCACCCTACCTTGACGACATAATCGAATTCCAGCTATTAATACGCGTAATACTAAGAAGCTTTTTATGTTAAATAACAGTTCATCTCGTTACTGGCCAAGACAACGCGATAATTAATGAGAATCAATGTTATTTTTCTACGAATAATTAAATAAAGATCTCATTTAAAATAAGATTAATTAAGAGTTTGTGAGGTCAATTTGGCGTTAGAGCTGATGAAATCGATGTTTTTTTTTGTTTTTCGAAATACGTCGAACATTCGATTTGTTTCTTAGTAATTTTATTGGCATATTTTGAAACTATTAGACATTTAATTAAAGCAGGCTTACGCAGTATAACTAACTGACTCGTGAATTCGAGGAAAGTCAATGTTAACTCGCTACTAACCTAGTGTACCTCGGGACTGTGTTTAGACGCTATCTTAGTGGAGTGGTCAGAGCTGCTTACACATCAAGCAGTCCGGGTTTGAGTACTGGTAGCGGCAAATGTTAGTGTGACGAACACGAATATTTGTTGACGAGTCATGGTTGTTTGTATATTTATTTATGTTTAAATATGTAAAAATATCTAAAAATTATTATGTATGTAAAAATTGTCCGTTATCTAGTACATATTCATAACACAAGTTCTTAATGATACTTAATTTGGGCTAGATAATTGGTTTGAGCGTGGAATGGAAATATATTATTATTATTGTTATTTGTTATTATTGGTGTAAATTTATTTGAAATCAGTACAGCAGCGGCTGTCGTGTGAGCGCTTTCGGTATCGTTACGAAGAACGCACAACCGCGGCGCAATCGCCGGGTTCCTCGAACCTAGAGTTTATATGTATCAATCATAAAAAAACAAGTGTTCCTTTTATAACGTAGGCAAAGGATAAGGCCGGATTATTTGTCAATCCCTAGGGGGGTAAAGTAGGGGATGACAGTTTGTATGGAAATCCGTCATTTTTAAAGTAAAATCCATAAAAATTGGTATACTTATAGCCTTTCAATTAAAAATTAGGAAAGCGGTAATTCAGAATTTCTCGAAATTCAACCCCTAAGGGAATGAAAGTTGGCAAGTCCGTCATTTTTATAGTAAAATCTATAGAAAATGGTACATGGCTTTGCCGCTAAAAATTAAGAATGACATATTTTAGGATTTCTCGAAATTCAACCCCTAAGGGGATGAAATAGGGATGAAAGTTTGTGTGGAAAATCCATCATTTTTACAGTGAAATCCATACAAATTGGTATAGGGCCTTTTGGTTAAAAATAAAAAATTATATACCTATATCTAGGTTTCTCGAAATCTTACACTTAGGGTTTTAAAGTAGGCGATAAAACGGAATGAAAGTCCGACAAATCTATCTATGTTTACTATCGTATACTTATTGGAAGTATGTGTATGATGAGTAAAAAAATAATACCAAAAAAATCCACGGGGACGAAGTCGCGAGCAAAAGCTAGTAATAATATAAAAAGTATCTCGACTTGAAAGGCAACACCCCTGGTCAGCGGCCGTGACGTGATGTGATGTGGATTCACTAGGTGGTAGACCCATATGTAGGGTCGTCTGGGTAGGTACCACCGCCTTTCTTATTTCTGCCGTGAAGCAGTTCGCTGTGTTTCGAATTGAAGGGAAGGGTAGCCAGTGTAATTACTGGGCATGGAGGGCATATCATCTTAGTCCCCAGGATGGCAAACGCACTTGCAGTGTTATGTGATGTACACTTAATATTGCAAGTGTCTATAGGCGGCGGTGGCCACTTAACATCAGGTGGGCCGCAAGCTTGTTTGCCATCTCGTAACATAATAAAAAGATGTGTTCAAAATTTAAAAAGTAACTTCCTTTCGCCTCACCCGATCACACTTTTCGCATTCACCAATTTCCTCCCCAAGTCATCAAGCGTGCGAAGAAGTTTTACTTAAATTACTTATTCAAATCCGAACACACGCACAATTGCGTCTCGTTTTCTCCATACAATGGGGATTTTACGCTGACTCACCGCGTATTAGCGTTTTGTTTAAAGCGAATCCCAATGAACCTTTGTAGTTTTCCTTATGAGGTAACACTATTGTCTTTTTCAAACTGAATAAAAAGATATGATAATTATTACGATGTATAGATTGATTAAGAAATATAGATTATTTTGTAATTAATCTATACAACGTGAAACAGAAATAACGCACTCCCTGAATGTTACTAATGAGCAGATTAATCATATTCATTCATTTTATTATAAAGTAGGCCGTTGTATGATGTCCGGATGTATATATTTTTCTTATATCGTACCTTTTACGTAAACTTTATTTATTACCATTACATTAGACTCAATTTTATTTACAAAATTATTTAATACCTATATTAAATAATTTTGTAAATAAAATTTTAACTATTTTTGGATGATTTTTTGTATAAAATATTTATTTAAGCCATTTTTAGCAGATTGCGTGGAAGCATTATGATTTTAATATAATTGATGGATTGAATTTTGGCATCCTTACTCATTCACATATTTTTACCCTTATCGTTGAATCAAGTTTAAAAAATATTGACGAATTTTGTGCTTTTATTTTAATAAGTTGACTGATAAATATTTAAACGGTCAATAATTAGACTAAAACTACCAAACGACTAGGACTCAACTCTTTTTAAAGTACTTACGTACTGAAATTTTCCGAAAAAGAAATTAATTCCTATTACTCAGTTATGTCGTGTCTTTTTGCATTAGGACCATACGAAAGGACTCTCGAGAGTCCGGACAAATTTTAGTAAAAGTCTTGCTAAAAAGAACTCGAGTCCTTGCCAACACTAGGCGGAAGTCATATTAGTATTAACGGCCATTATTTCCTACAAACTAAAGATAGCATAATATATATACAAAATTAATTGACATAAATGTTGTTTGTTACCAAAATTTAGGATAACTGCGCAAGTTGAATGACTCTTTATCAATAGTGACTGTATTGGGCTAAACGGTACATTGACGCGATTGAGGAAATAATAATGTAGGTAGGTACCTATTTAATTGATATTATACCTACTGAGACTTTTAAGGATATTATACTGAGACGGAAACTTTTTTTTAAATGTAAAATAATGTAAGGCGCCGCTTCCCACAAGTACATGGAGAGGATGCTAGGCCATGTTGAAAAGCTGGGGTCCACGTCCCCCGGGTGCAGTCCGATGGCTGCTCCCGGTGTCCTCGTCAGGAGGACGCGCCAGGTCGAGCAGCCGTCGGTGAGGAGGCGGCCTATAAGGCCGGCGTCGGCCAGCGGCCCACAGGAGCTGGCGTTAGTCGGTAGCCCCTGTGGGCTGCTGGCCACACATTTGGTGCACAAGGAGTGCCTAGACGGGCAGCGTTGGGACGGTCTCGGTGTAGTTGCGCTCACGTGCGCAGATCCGTAATAGCACACTGGAGGACAGGCCGGGAATGATGTTTGGTGGGTATGGAGGGAACGCTTTTACCTCGAGTCCCACATATCCCCTGCGGTTGGCAAAAAAAACGACAAAAAACAAAAAAAGGCCAGGTTGTAAGGCTGGCCAGCAAGGATATGTTGTTAGGAAGGAGCTGCCCCAGGGAGTAAGTAGCTCCGACAGGCAGCAGCGGGGAGGTAGTGACATCCAACACGGACGGTTGGATACTGTTTGTTGTATATTAAAGTGATGTATAGTACACATTTGCCATGTGATGCCGGCAAAGTAGAATAGCATCACCCCAATGGGTGTTGTAGGAGGCGACTAATGGATCAGCAAAAGGGTATTGATAACCTTATACTCCGTCCACCAATCCGCATTGGGAAAGCGTGGTGGAATACTGCCTAAACCTCCTTCGATGACAAGGAGAGGCCTTGTGTCCCAGCAGTGGGTCGAATTAATAAGGCTGTTATAATGATGATGATTGTACACATAGAAAGATTTGTGTATGTCTCTCATAGGTGTAAGTTGTCAACGGTGCACGTAGCTGCGTCCGCGGATCCGCGGAATGTAGGTTGTTGCCTCGCTGCTGACCACGCAGCCGCGAGTCCAGTGTTCAGCTTATGGCTCGAACATACTCCCAGTTGTGACAAATGGTGTAATCGTGGTCTTCATCTGGGTGCAGATGAGGTTGCTGTAGTTCCTATTAGGCTTGAAGTATGTTTCATTTCTCAGACGTTCTTTGTTTTTTGGATTTCTAAATCGTCATAAACTTGGACGTCCCCAGTCAGAGTCAGAGAATAGACCAAATTCCTTGGTAGACCACTTTCTTAGAATATATTTATGTTTACCTCTTTGTAAAAATATATCGGAACTATTGTATCAGACGAAATTGTATCTAATAGGTACTCCAAATATTTCATACCGATCGATCCAAGAACTATTTTAGTCTATGATTACTTACTGGATAATTTTTTGAGAGTTAGCCAAAAGTTGCAATGACTGAATCTTTCGAAAAAGAATACGATATTATTTTTCGTGTGCACTAACAATATTTATTGAAAAGTTCCCTTGCAGATTTGTAGCACTAACATTGGGCTAGAGACTTATAACAATACTTGCTCAATTCGCTTACAATGGGATATAAATTAGAAGATTTTTTTTGTAAGCCCATTAACAAGTCAATGCCGCTAACCCAATGCGGCGCATGCTGTGCACGATTTTCACGCTCACGTAATTTGATTAGTACCTAGTGACAACGTCAAACCACGTGGCCTGTCAAGCGAATTGTACAGAGTTCGCCGCAACGCAATGGAGTGGAGGCATTAACCCTTAATTGCGCACTTTCACAGAATTGCTACACACAACTCTCATACGACGACATATTTTGCTGATACACTTATCACAGTCAAAACCACAGAACACCTCTTTCTGTGTTCAGTGGTCAAAACTCATTCCCCTTCAAACTACGTTTGACCGGTCAAAAGTCAAAAACACTTTCAATTAATTAATTGTGTCTGATCAGTAGGTTTGCAAGTATTTTTTTGTGACCCACGCGTAAATTAACCCCTGCTATCTAACAGGGCAATAAGTATCACCAGGAACCAGGTTTTTAGAATTTCGAACTCTAAATTTCTAATAATATTTAAGAATTGAAAAGCGAGCGATGCGCCGACAAAGCACGTGAATGAACTTCAATGTAATGATAGAATAATATTGCACAGAATACGTAGTTATGACGCATTTGTTTCATTATTCTGCTATTTTGTTAGCCAACAGTAAGCCATAAAATGTTTTAGCTATACCAACAAAGTTGTTATGTAATTTTCAACAATAATATAGTGAATCAACCATAAACTGGTCATTTGCGGGTAAAATGACTTCTACAATCATGACAGTAAATCAACATAACCTTGATTAGACCTCTTTGAATCTTTTTACTAAATATAATATTTTATAAAAATATTTAACTCGAATAAGTATTATGAAAACTGGAACTTAAAAAATAAAGTAATAGTTCTAAAAAGTACGTGGACATTTTAGTCTCTCCATATTATAGTTTCGTCGGCGCGAATGAAAAGAAATAGTCAAATTAAAATATTTATTCTTTTTCGGGCAAAGAAATGGAAAAATATACCTACATTTTTAACGAAAATAAGTATAAAAAAATAATAACGAAATTATCATTTTAACCGACTTCAAAAAAAGGAGGGGTTCTCATTTGACTGAATTTTTTATGTCTTAGTTACTTCATAACTGCTTTTAATGGACCAACATGTAGATCTTACCGTCTATGAAATCTGTTAATTCCATCATATATCATAACAACATTTATACTTCGACCCACTGCTGGGACACAAGGCCTCTCCTTGTCATCGAAGGAGGCAGTAGTCCACCACGCTTGCCCAATTCGAATTGGTGAACGGAGTTTATGGTGATCAATGCCCCTTTTGATAAACCATTAGTCGCCTCGCCTTCTGCGACACCCATTGGAGGATATGGATTGATGCTATTCTACTCTGCCGGCATTACATGACTAGTTCCATCATTATTGTTTTTTTTCTCCATTATATGGACCTCCTTAAAAAAAACTCTGACAGATGGTGAGGCCATCTGAGGCCAACAGCAAGAGTTAAAAAATAATTTTGTTGAAACTTCAACCGTTGCAAATTTTGAGTTTGCATGAAAACAAAGATGTGTTGCTATAGTTAGAGCTATACCTGGGTCACCTGTTACTGTGATCTTTGACCTCGAGATTAGCATCCTAATTATAATAAGGTCATACTATTTTTTATTGTAAACTATAAATTATTTTTAGATTCTATTTATAAAACCAACCAATCAACTCGTAAACGTCTCATGAATCATTCAATATAACCTGTCTGTTTGACGAAACAGGAAAATTAAGTAGTAAGTACTTACAAGTTTTTTTCTCCGTACTCAAATAGGCGGCCGTCGCAAATTCGGCCATTGCTATCAAGTTAAGTAAGCGATGCACAGTTTTTTAACGAGTGAACTTTATATGGTTAGGTGGGTACCTACATACATACATATTAAGGACTTTTTGAAAATCCCTATTTCATTTATCTGGGTGTGTAATTTAATTTCTTCTGATTATTGTATATCGGTGTCGTCATAGAAACATGTTTCAAGGCTTTCCCATATTCCTTAATGCTTTTGCAGGATTGCAGGTCCGGTAAACAAATTACTTTATACGCGGTACGCCGCCGTCTAGGTTGCAATAGGTAATAGATATTTTTGTACTAACAGTATTTTTATATCAACAACGCTAGCGGGGACCTTGACAGTGTGCAAATTATGCATATGCATATTGTTTATATGTGCGTCCGTGTGCACTTAGAGATAATGTGCTTGTATGTCTATTGGTTACGGTAACTGCTTACCACAAAGATATATCAATCTTAGGAGATCGGTCGAATCGCCGAGTTCATAGGAAGACCGAGTGTCGCGATCAGCAGCGGCCGTATTACATAACATGGTTCTAGTTGAGCATGCCGTAATATACACTATTCATTGCGCGCGTCATAAGGACTGCGAAGCGATGAAAGTTAAGCACAGCCGCAAAGGAGATCGGTCAAATCACTGAGTTACGTATTCACTTTACTTTATCGGAAGGCGAAGTGGCGGCAATGTATACACTTGTCACAAGTTAAACGCCGGCTTGGCCTAACTCCTTGTATTATTAAATCTGTGGCTTACCACCAGGCAAGCCGTATGCTTGTCTGCCAACCAAATAGCTCGTCCTCCTCTTTGTTACTCGCCAGAACGTTAGCGCGGCCATATCAGTTGCTTGCTTACAGGGCGTTTTTACCGTTTCAGCGTGGTCGCAGACCTACCGGTCGTTCTGTTCTACCTTTCTCATTCCGCGCCACCCTCACTAGAACGAACGTCGTGCACTAACTGCCTCCGTGTCTCGTGTGCTTTGTGTTCGCGGTCAGGGCATCGACGGGCAGACGCGGTTTTTATTGCTTCGCGGTCAAAAAGACTGCACCGCCCCGCCGTCTGCCAAGCGCCATAAGTGTATGTTATAAGCAATAAGACAATGCAAATGAGTTTATCATCGTCCATTACGATTTTTTACGTATTATTACAAAGGTATACGAGTGCCTCTCTCGGCAAGCGCTAGTTTATAACTGAGCGCCGAATAAGAATGCCCGGCCACCGGTAAGTGTGTGACGATGAATCCGGTTTCATGATCTTTTTTAGGTAGAACAGAACGACCGGTAGGTCTGGGCCCGCGCTCACGCCGGTAGGTGTGTGATGCGTAGTACATTTTGTATTGCATTTTTGCCTTCCTGTTTTCAGATCTTTTCTACGTAGAACAGAACGACCGGTAGGTGTGGGCTGATTTTGAGTCTGTGGCTTTACTCCTACTCATCACCGACACCTACGTCTCAAAAAAAGTTACATCGCTTTACAATAGCTATGATCGGTAGTCTCGCTTCAATTTGTTATTCTCATTGATTTATTGAACTCGATTAAAAATAATAATAGTGTTTGTAGCGCAATAGCATTGCAGAAAATGATAGGTTCCGCAAACCAATGATTATACAATGATCATTATCAACAGTAATCGTTACTACTGTTATAGGTAATAACTTAATAACTTTAGTTTAACGCCACGATTTGCTGTTAGTCATTCGGATAAAAAGGAGAGTAAATCCCAAATGCACAGAATTTTACATTTATTTATTCAGAATACACGAATTTCTTTTCTAATTTCATTGCCGTTTCTTTTCTTGTTCATTTGGCGGACTTAACAATTAACTCATTCTCTACCAATAAGCCATTGGGCTAACAGTTCAAGTGCCGGCACCAAGTTCGTTCTTTTATCAATAAGTTTATAATATAAGAAAAACAATATTATTCAACATAGTGTAGACACTATGTTGAATAATATTATTTTTGGTAAAAATAGATTTTTACCCGACTACGGCGAAGCTAATAGGAAGGGTTATATTATAGCAGTATAAGCATGTATCATCAACAGCTCATATAATGTCCCCACCGAGGGGCTCGAGCCAACCCCATATTAGGGACGATTAGGCCTTTTTTTTTTTCCTGGGTAAAAATGCATTACGCATGCCCTCTCGTCGGGGGACGGGAGGGGTATGTGGGACTCCCCGAGGCTGAACCCCGGGTCTACCTACTAAAAAAACCCAGCAGCACTCCCTCTTCGCCATAAATAGTGGAGGATTGGGAAACCGGCAGAGCCCTTACTTCCAATCCCCACTGGAGATTGCCCGCCCACGCGGCGGGCCCCTCACGCCTCCGCCCCTCTATCGGAGAGGGGCCAGGGAGTGACCATGAGTGCTCGGTCACCCCCTACGTCGGGGTGATGAGCAGTGCAAGGAGGCGCCCCCGCGCCTGTCGTCCGCTGCTCGTCACCGTGAGGGGGAGGGAGGGCGATTCCGTCTCCTCCAAGTCAACCACGCTGGCCAAGTGCGAGTTGGTCGACTTCACACACAACCTAAGAATTTCTTCATAGGTGTGTGCAGGTTTCCTCACGATGTTTTCCTTCACCGTAAAAGCGGAGATTATTTAATATCCGCTTTTGCACACACTGCACACACCTATGAAGAAACTCTTAGGTTGTGTTACACGTACATATTATGAATTCAAAATTTGAAAACACATTGGTAGTTGGCGAGGTTTGAACCATTGCCTCCCGGGCGGAAGACGACGCTCTTACGCACTACGCCACCGACGCTTCAAGCATGTATGTATGTTTGTATTTACGTATTTTGCTCTGTAGCGCCTAAACTATTCATCCAGTTTGGATGAAAAAGGTGTCAATCGATTCGTTATTATGGTTCGAACAAGACAACTACATTTTAACCAACTTTAATAATAGGAGGTTTCTATTTTACCTAGTAAGCCCCGATTTTAATCCATCTCATTCCTTTCTTTTTTCCGTAGTAGAGTTTCAGTTTTTGCAATTTTGTATCTCCAACGAGTCCCACTTATTGTACCTACTACCTAATTATCTTAGTTCCATTTTGGGTTGTCGCAAAGCAAGTAGAGATGACATTAGTGGCCTCAACGGTTCTATTTATCCCTACGATGACAGTGTATCCATAAGGATAAATCATAAATATATAAACGCTAGTGGATGGGGGACTAAATCAGGGGAGAAATAACGCGCATCTTCTCATGGCTTCGTGTCCAGTGACAAAGTTCAGGCCCTTGATGAGTAACAGGTGGTCATGTGCACGCGGATGTCACGAGCCCGAATCACGAGTGGGAGGTGCGTGACTAATATGAAATTCTTGAATATTATAATTTGTAATGAGCCTATTAGATTATCAAGAAAATGCTACTGTTTTTCATTATAAAATTGTATGGTAATAAGTAATAAATAAAACTACTTCTACGGATACACAGCATAATTATCTATAAGTAATTTAATCGGAGAAAAAGCCCGCTCGGTAGATATCGACCGCGAGACAATCAAAATCACAGATTAGAGAGTATATGATCAAAATCGATTGAGTTTGAATATTATAATCATCCACAAGGCGTGAAATTATGTATACCTAAAGTCTTAACCGATTACGATCGAAAACTAGCCCGAAACATAATACTTCGAAGCAACTTATAATTCTTAGAGCAAAACTTGACATATAGGTTTGCTTCGAAAGTTTCAAGATATTTTTTACGAAAAATCTTAAGTAAAATCACTTTTGACAGGAACATAATTATTTAAAATTCTCACTCTTCCAGACCTTCAGAAGGGCAAGAAAGCCATGGTAGGTATAGTAAAGAAGGGATGTCGTCGATATACGAAGCAATATGTAGAACCCACGAGTACAATCCAGGTTTACAATATGCAAATACTAATTTATGGTTCGTCGATCCTTGATTCACAATTTATAACCCATTGAAGTATATCAGCAGTAATACTTAATGGTCTTAACTCATTCGAACCCGTAATCATAGAGTGTTGTACGTAATTTACACCAGACTAACATGAGGAAAATCATGCACAAAATTGACCCCAATTGTTTATTGCATAGTATTTTTGTTATTCAAAACGAAAAATCAATTAGCTCTTTAACCGACTTCAAAGACGGAGGAGGTTCTCATTCGACTGTATTTTTTTATGTATTTCATAACTCTACTGGGTGTACCGATTTTGAAGATTCTTTCATCGTTTGGAAGCTGGTGCTTGTCAAATGGTCCCATTTCAATTTCATTCTGCAAATTCAATTTGCAAAAATATTTCGTTCGGATCTTAGAAGTGCTTTCAAAGATTTGATGAAACAATGTTTGTTTACCATAAAAACATAAACACCAAGCACTGACAAATTTTGACAGCGAAAGCAGAGCTTCGGTGGCGTAGTGGTTAACGCAGCCGCCCGGATTGCGGAAGATGTTGGGTAAGATTCCCGCCTGAGGCAGGTCGATTTTTTCAGTGTATTTTTTCTAGTATTAAAAATATTTACGCGTTTATAAACGCAAAAATTATTCCATAATGTAAGGTAGTTTCATCTTAACTGTGCGTCAAATATTAGCAAAAATATTTCGTTCGGATCTTAGAAGGGCAAATTTCAAAGATTTGATGAAACAATGTTTACCATAAAAAAATAAGCACCAAGCACTGACAAATTTCTACATCGAAAGCAGAGCCTCGGTGGCGTAGTGGTTAACGCAGCCGCCCGGATTGCGGAAGATGCTGGGTTCGATTCCCGCCTGAGGCAGGTCGATTTTTTTCAGTGTATTTTTTCTAGATAATTATTTATTCCCTGCGTCTTATCATCACTTAACATCAAGTGAGATTAGGTCAAGAGAAGAGAGAGTGTGCAAAACTTCTACATATGCTACGGTGTCTGTATGTTGTTTTTGTATATAATTTTCAAAGTACTTTTTTAAAATGTTTTTATTATAATACATAATTAAGCTAGTGTAACACCATCAGCTTTTGGAACAGAAATCCTCGGGAATATAATAAAACCATTACGTTCTTTTATTAAGCTCAAATAATTATAATGGCTGACTTGCAATTTAATAATATCATGTAAAGCACACGCTGTAAGAGTCATAATGTACGTTTTAGTATTGATTCGTCGAGGCCTCAACCCAAAACTGGTTATCCTTTCCGGCCCTTAAGGACGCTTAAGGTGAATACAAACGTCAACGACCTTGGGCAATTCAGAGATTACTGAGCAAACTATCTCTACAGAAACTGTAACATAAATCGAGCGCACAAATCGATTAATCGATAGTTAAAAGTATACAATTAAACTAATTAAAATTGTTGAATTGGAAGTTTATTGGTGGAGCCATCCACGTTCATTCTTCTTTAAATTGCATAAAAAAAGAACCTATTAATATTTGTATTATGAGCATCACTGTGTCGGTGATTTTAATGAAGTTAAAAAGCCGGGAGAAAAGGAGAGTTTTATTTCGGGGGTTACATTTTTTTTAATTTTAGTAGTAAATGATTTTATAGATGCAACTAGAATGAACTGTTTTATTATCAAGCGGTGTCGCATGTATGAGCCTTAACAGGTATTCCTCTGATGCATTCTGAGAAACCCAGTCAGCGAGGATTGCACAGAAATGATTTACAAACGGACGCATAGTGAACGAATGCGTGCACTTATGAACTTGACACACTTATGACTGCAATACAATGTAATCATTCATTATTGGAAAACCGTATTAATTAGCAGTATTGTATGACACCTCATAATTATTGTAGAACTATATTTATAAGTAATTAATAGTTACGTGGCAGGGATTGTATTATAAGGTTTGGATAACTTTATTAATTGAAAATGAATAATGAGCTTATGAACTATTTTCCTCACTTTCCAGCATAGCAGACTTTTTACTACTTTAATTCGTCATATCCATAGGTCGCTGGTTCAGATCCGGCTCGAAGGACCACGAGAGATGTAGGTAATGGGTCATGAACAGTGTTTTTTTTTATTGTCTATTGCAGATTGTCCCTGACGACATTTTTTGCGTCACCAGGTTTTTAAGAAGGCGAAGACCTTGGGGGGTCCTCAAGCCTGTAGGTCGAACGTTCCTAGGGGATTACTGGGCGACTGAGCATCTTCCCTGTGGGGAGTCTCTCGAGTGCCGAGCGTCCTTAGGACGTCCGTGTCGGAAAGGGCTTGAACAGTGTTAAGTAGTTGTATGAAGTACCTAGTTAATCAGTTCACAAGTTGTTTAGTTAAGTTTAGAGTTAAAACCCTCAGTTGAAAGTAGTTTATTGTGTACACAAGTTCACAGTTATAAGTCACATAATTAAATGTCTAATTAAGTACAAATAATATTAATTGTCGGGCACACCGTCGTAAGCATATTGTATGTACGTAAACCGTACCCTCATAATGATGCTAAATTTGACTGCTATTATTCGGAGTGTACAAATATTAAATCGTCCACTCATACCTACTTTATTAAGAATATTAGTAATGATTCAGAAAGATGATGCCAAACACAAGTTAGAGATACACGATGACGTCACCAGCACGAAAGCTTCAAGTCTTTGAGTCAGTTAAGTATACAAAAGTCATGAGACAAAAAAAGTTCCACTAATATAATTTTGAGTTGCACAAGAAAAAAATGGTTACTCATGCGAATCGAGTTAATGAGATTTACCACGAATTGGATCTTCGCCATTGTAGTATGTATCCCGAAAGATTGAGGATAATATTGTAGTTTCGAGCTTATTACTACTAATCTTAATTATAAAAGGAAAAGTCATGACTGACTAACTGAGTGATCAATGACCAGCCCAACCCTTGGACCAAAGCCTATTTTGGTTAAGTACTCCGTGCCTTGGACCTAGATAAGATTCCACACACAACATAACCCGAGCGCGTAGCACCCGACTGCGACTCCAGTGGACTCGACTCGAGGCTCATGAATGCACAGTCGTGAATGTGAGGGAGAACACCTGCGATACGTGTGACAGAGTGAACAGTACATACGGCACGGCAGCGCCACCCCGTCTCTTCTCAGTTTAGTATTTACTGAATATTACCTCCAAATCTATAAACCAACTGGGTGGTCCACGATATAACGGAAATTTTGTCAAATGTTCCCCCAGGACTATAAGGTTAAGAACCACTGATCTAGACAATGGATAAGACCGGATCTTTTGAAATTCAACCACTAAAGAGGCAAAATAGGGAATGAAAGTTTATATGGGGAAACAATTAGTTACACTATTTTCTTCGAAACTCCACAGGAGTACTCCGATCGATAAATGAGTAAACACGTGTTTTAGGTTTTTTCTGCATTTAACCCCTAAAAGGGGGAAATTGGGTGACACAGTCTGAAAATCGACATGGGTATTTTTTCATAAAGAAAGTAAACAAAAGTGTATGATCAGTAAAAAAATAAGTACCTAACCCAAAAAAATTAAAATGTTGCGTGCAAAAGCTAGTAATTGTTATAAACGCAAAATTTGTATGAATATAATGTGTGGATGTTTGTTACTCTTTCCCGCAGAAACTGCTGAATGGATTTTAACTAAATCTTACAATAATATAGATAGCTCATAGGTACATCAGATCAGAATAGCATTTAGGCTATAATTTATACTAATCCTGTGCAGACGAAGTCGCGGGCAGAAGCTAGTTCTCAGTATAACAAACCCTGTGTGAATACATACATTCTTATTACAAATTACATTATGAATAAGCAAGCTGGTGGAGTTTTTCATAATTCAATTTGTCAGTACTCGGGTACTTTGTTATGAAACCTCGAACATGTCATTATGTGAGCCATAAGGGTACTCTATAATTTACTGCATTGGAACCCTTTTTGGGTACAGGCGAAACGAAAAACACTAGGAGGAATACAAAAGAAAAGAAAAATATATTTTTTGTTAATTTTATTTTTTATGACGTCAACAAATAGGTAGGTACTTTTTTTTATAAAAGTCTACGTTGAATACGTTATTTTTGATTTTGATTCTTGACTTTAATTAACAATTTGTAGTGTCATCAGTTGCGTTAAGTTGTCTTTTCGCACATTTTCGAAATACAAGATCATCCTAATCATCATGATTATTACCTACATCCCAATAATGGGAATGGGAATTTCTGAGCTCATAGGTACCCATAGTTTGAGCAGCACTAAAAACATTTGAGCAGAAGCCGTAATACTACCCGGGGCCGTCTTTACCCGGGGGTACATACAAGGGGTGCGCCTGCCGAACGCTGAATATTTAGATTTGCACAGTTTTACTTGTTACGACGGCAAATTTAAATATAAAAAATAGTCATCAACAATAATCATTGTTTTACTTTTATTACGCTTTCGGTGCTTGTCATCAGGGGCGACTTTACCTTTGGTGCAGGGTGTGCTTTGCACTCGGGCGCCGGCCATACAAAGGGGTGCTACAGGAAACAAAGGGCGTCACAGGCCCCACATTTTTGGAGTTTGCTCCTTAAGAATCGATTTGCATATACAACATGTAAACTAAATAACCAACACCCTGAATACAGGTGGTTTGGGATCGGCTTCAGAGTTGAATTCAATATTTTTTTTTTTAATAAAACGATTTTTTTTTTAAAAAAACAAAAAGTACCCATAAAACGTTGTACAATATATTCTGGGTACATTTTGTTTTTTTTTTTCAAAAAAAAATCGTTTTTTTTAATAAAATTATTGAATTCAACTCTGAAGCCGATCCCAAACCACCTGTATTCAGGGTGTTGGTTATTGTATAAGGGGCCCGGTATGAGAAAAATGTGAGGAGTAAAATCTATCGATGAATGACCTCGTTACGTTTTTGAAGGTCAAAGTCATAATTGGAACAAACATGGACGCGCGTGGTGCGGGGTGTTTTTATACTTTTCCATAATTTTTCTTGGGTGCTAGTACCTATAGAGAGGGCGCTCGGGTAATGATTGCACACAGGCACTACATCGGCTAGAGACGCCCCTGATACTACCCGTTTGTAAATATTTTAATACGTCACATTTTTATTCAATTCTTAAAGACAAAGTTCGCGATTGTACCTTAAGTTGCTTTTAAGTGAGCACTTACCTATAAGCTTTAATATTGCGACGTGATTTATTAAGTTATGCTTAATGTTATCTTATACCTTGTTTAAACTAGACCGAGGTAAACTAAGTCGAAGTAAAACAAAAATAAGTAATTTTTTAATAATATTATTTTCTAAGTAATAACTTTAACAATAATGAATTGGAAGACGCTGCTAGTTTTCAGCAATTTATCGTTTATAGTGTTTGCAAAAAACAGTAATTTAATGGAAGCCATAACGTCTATACTCCTGCAAGATGGCCAACCAACGTCCTTGTTGACACCAAATATTTGCTGGAATCAATGTATGTCTCATTTTTGTTACTTGGGTGAATTTCCCGGGACCAAAAATTGCGCGGCATCGATGAAATCAGTATTAAAAAATAAAGCTATAATGTTCTTATTTTTTTTCTAGATACATGAAATAGTTATCTATGTGGGGCACTAAATATTTTAATAATAGGAATAATAGGCACTTCAAAAAAAATTATTAAACCTCGAAATCTTTCATTGCCGTGTTTGTCCACACGTCACCTTGATGTATATTATACCTCATTGCTAAAAATCTATTGATTATTTATATTGAAACTTAGTTTTATTTGATGCGTGAATAGTTAAAGTATTGTTACGGAATACATTTATTCAAATTATTAAACAATACAACGAATGGTTACCCTAAATGCATTTGTCCCAGAACAAACTTTCATCGCCATGTCCTAAACATGTATAAGAATATCGTTTTATCTAACAACCTGCGGCCCCCTCTTTGTGTGCTAAGCGTTGCATATTAGTGTCGCCTAAGTACTCGACGTGGAAGGACTTACACTAGTGCATGCGTTTTTGCGGTATAAATAAAAGTATTCCATTTTTTATGTGATGGTCATTTTTTCTTTCATTGCCGTGGATAGGTATAACTTCTATATGAATAAGTTTGTCCTCATGATTGAGTTTTCAATAGAATGCCATTTCTAGTATGTTTATTTGTGAAGTGTTTATTACCTCGAATAACTAATAGTTTTTTTGTTATTTTATATTTTTGCCTTGATTTTCATCGCCATGCTTTCATTTCTGTGGTTTCCGTGGCCAAAATTTGCTATGGCAATGAAAAAAAAGACACGGAAATGAAAAAAATTTCATTGCCATGCCTTGTAACATAATTTAGTTTCATTGCCGTGGCCAGGTATTTCATTTCCGTGGCCAGGTGTTTCATTTCCGTGGCCAGGTGTTTCATTTCCGTGACTTATGTTTTTATTGCCATGATAAGATAAGGCAAAAAATACATCTTTACCTGTAATACAGGTAGTGCCGAGTATTGACTGCAACAATATACATTGATGAGTAAACAACACGCCTAATAGGAGCGGGAACTTTGAATTTGTATTGTTAGTTTTCCTACAACTCCTTCCTATTCCGATCCCGTTCCATTCATTCATACAGACTGATTGATGACTCGTCATTACCGGTCTAAACGTTCACGGTTCATCAGCGGATTCGATCGCACGCGTCGTCTCCCAACGAAACTCACCTTTCTTTCGGAAAATCACCTCACAAATCCTACACGGTTCGCGCCGCGTAATATCACAATTCGGAAAATCAACTAAAGTGCTGAGGAGAGCGAGGACGCCCGGACTGCTGAGAGCTATCGAAGAAGGAAGCAACCAGCGACCCAGGTCAGTCAGTCTGATCCTTACGCATTTCCTCATCATTTTCCTTGGTCCTTCAATCCAAATATCCTTAATTCTTACACATTTCATCCTAAAATCATCTTTCTAATCGAAATCCTATAATTTGCAACTTATTTATTTTCTACCCTCATAACTTTTACAAAGTTCGAAGGTTCGTTACTATTTCAACGTTTCGTTCGTGTTGTTCACTCACTTATTCAATCTTTAACTTTTTAAATTAATTATACGGGTGGCAGCACTGTTGATCGAATGACTGATCTATGACCGATTGAGTTGTCAAGTGTCATAACTGTCATTGTCAATTTAATTATTTTGTTTACATATTGCAATCATCTTTTCTTAAATTTTACTAATTCAAACAATTAATTACATCATAATGTCGAAAGGCGGACAAAATATTGTACGCTTTAATGTATTGCAAAGGCGTATGCGAGAGCTTTACGATATTGCCACTAGATGCACCGCCTCTAAGGAGCGTGCCGGTGATGGTTTATTGGAGGAACAGTTTCTGGTCAGATATAGGGATATTGATAGGCATCGTGAAAACATGGATAATGTTTTCGCCGTGTTAATGTCGGAAACGTCTCTTGATGATAAGGAGCGGTCTAATTTAGAGCGTAACTATAATGAGTTCCAGGAGCAGTATTATTCCATACAAGTTATGCATTCCAACATAAAACCACAACAATACAGTGCCTCTACGATCCCTGAGCGCAAAGTCAGCCATGATTTTCACTTGCCTAAGATTTCTTTATCTAGATTTAGCGGTGTATGTGTTGAATGGCCCAATTTTATTTCTATTTTCAATAGTTTGATTCATAACAATGCAAATCTTAGTGAAGTGGAAAAAATGCATTATTTGTTAAGCGTTTTGGACAAAGAGCCCTTATCTTTAGTGAAGCATCTCAGTATCACAGCCGAAAATTATATTGTGGCCTATAAATTACTAAATGATCGCTACCAAAACAAAAGGATAATTGCTGACAAGCATATAGATACAATTTTAAATTTACCTAACCTCACACAAGTTAATGTCAAGTCTCTTAGCAAGTTTGTTTTTACTATTAAGGAGAATACACAGGCTCTGATTGCCATTGATTTCAATGTAAATTCTTGGTGTTTCTTACTATTGCATATTATCTTGAAAAAGCTACCTATAGACATGCGTAGTAAATTTGAGTCTACAATATTTATGAATTCTATTCCTACATTTGAACAATTGATGGTGTTCTTAGAAAATCAGCTGCGAGTTTTAGAAAACATTTCTAGTTCCACACATAAGTCAACGCCAAGCAATTCATTCAATGTTGTTGACTCAAACAACAAATCACAAACTAAAAGTGATTATAGTCTATGCCCTTGCTGCAGTGAAAATCATCTTATTTATAAATGCCTAAAATTTGATAAAATGAATCCTATGGACAGGAAGAACTTTATTACACAGCATAAATTATGCTATAATTGTCTGCGTTCTCATCATGTATCTAAATGTTTGTCACGTAGCGTATGTCAGATATGCCATAGTAGGCATCATACCAAATTACATTTAGGTAATAATCAACCTGCTACAACCCATCCAGTATCTGTACAAGCAGTTGATGCTCCAGTGCAGGGCCAGTCTTTGCACAGCATCGATGGTACATCTACCATGGTTCTGGGTACAGCTCTTGTACAGATACAGGATGTGGATGGTCACTATCACACAGCTCGAGCATTGATTGATGGTGGTTCGCAGGTGTGTATAGTCACCGAGTCTTTAGCACAGCGGCTAAGGTTGCCTCGCACTAAGTCTGGTGCCTTATATGGTTTAGGCATGTCAGTTAGTCAATCAACAAACGGAGTAGTACATAGCAGCATTAAATCAGTGCACAGTACTAACAATATCTTAACTTCTGATTTTATTATTTTGAAGAGTATAACAAGCAACCTACCCTCGGTCACCATACATAAATCAGTTTTAAATAAATGTAACAATTTGAAATTAGCCGACAAATATTTTTTTACTCCTGGTCGCATTGACCTTTTGTTAGGTGTGGGTCTGTATGACCAGATTTTCGATGGTGGTAAATACAATCTTGGTGAAAACATGCCTACTGCATACTCATCTGTTTTTGGCTGGGTTATCATGGGCTCGGCACCATCAGCAGCAGCTCATGTCACTAACATTGTGACGATGACATGCACTATGCAGCTTAGTGAAGCTCTTAGTCGTTTCTGGGAGGTAGAAGAGCCACCTAAGCAACTTATACAAGATCCTGAAGACATTCAATGTGAGAAGCATTTTTCTGATACTCATAGCAGGGACATCACCGGTCGTTTTATTGTACACTTGCCATTCAAGGTCAATCATAAGCCTTTAGGGGACACATATTTTTCTGCGACCAAAAGATTTTTTCACTTGGAGCGTCGACTTCTTCGAGATGATAGGTTGCGATTACTGTACACAGCCTTCATGCGCGATTATTTAGAAGCTGGTCACATGTGTGAAGTCGTTACTCCTGTTTCAAGTGATCGATATTATATCCCTCATCACGGCGTTCTCAAGGAGCAAAGCAGCACCACCAAACTGCGTGCTGTTTTTGATGCCTCCGCGCCTAGCTCGAACGGTGTGTCACTCAACCAAGTCCTTATGAGCGGCCCTAAGTTGCAGAAAAACATTGAGGACATCATCCTGCGACTTAGGCTACATAAGATAGTTTTTACTGGCGACATCAGGCAGATGTACCGCCAAATTAATGTCTCTCAGGAGGATTGCAAATACCAAACAATTTTGTGGCGCGAATCGCCAGATCTTCCGCTCAAACAATACGAGCTGACCACCGTTACATATGGTGTTTCCAGTTCTGCGTTTCAGGCGATTCGTGTTATTCATGAGCTCGCCCAACTCAATTCGGAACGTTACCCTGATGCCGCTAAGGTGCTTCTAGAGGATACCTTTGTGGATGACGTCATAGGCGGGTCCTCTAGTGTCGAGTCTGCCTTGCAGTTGCAACGGGATCTTGTTGCCATTCTCACCCAGGGGGGATTTTTCCTTCGCAAGTGGTCAAGCAACAGCGACGAGTTCTTGTCCTCTTGTCCTATCGATCATTGCGAATCTCCGTACAGGTTCGAAGATGGCGACAATGTCTACAAGGTGTTAGGCTTAGAGTGGAATTCCAGGGCCGACAATTTCCTTTACCATGTTTCCGAGATGGGGAGCGTCATGACAAAGCGTGGTGTTCTATCGAACATCGCCAAACTTTATGACCCTTGCGGTTTTTTAGCTCCTACAATTTTCCAAGCCAAGCTTTTTATGCAAAAGCTTTGGTTGTTGGACGCTGGTTGGGACGATCCACTGCCTTCCACTTTCGCGAAGGAGTGGCATCACTTTCTCTCGGACTTTCCCAACTTGAATCATATTTCTATTCAGCGACGTATTCTTCCTGATCAACCAGTGGACATTCAGCTTCACGGTTTCAGTGATGCGTCCGAACAAGGGTACTCAGCTTGTGCTTACCTTCGCGTGGAGAGCTCCGATGGCAGCGTTTTAGTACAGCTCTTAGCTGCTAAATCCCGCGTAGCTCCACTTAAACAAAAATTAACCATTCCCAAGCTAGAGCTGAATGGTGCGTTTTTACTTGCTCGATTAATGGAACACACATTTAACGTTTTACAAGGTAAACTCAACATAAATAGTTCATTCGCCTGGACCGATTCCAGCATTGTCCTTTCATGGTTGAGCATTTCCCCTCATAAGCTTAACATTTATGAAGGTAATCGCGTTTCACAAATTCAAATGCTATTGCCAAATGTCTCATGGAAACATGTCCCTACATCAGCAAATCCCGCCGACTGCGCCAGTCGAGGGATTTCACCATCAGATTTAGTGAATCACAGCTTGTGGTGGTCTCCAGCATGGCTCGCAGCTGAAGAGTCGTCATGGCCTGGTAAAATACCGCTACTTAGCGAGCTTGATTTGCCAAGCATAAAGCCCTTGCCCTTGGCTGCAGTGGCACAGGCCAGTGCTGCGCCATTCTGTTTCGATCGTTTTAGCACTTTTACGAGGCTGCACCGCGTTATAGCCTGGTCAAAACGTTTCATAACCAACTCCAGAAATTCCAAACAACGTCGTACTGGTCCATTATCAGTTTCGGAATTGAGCGACAGTCTTGCGTCTATAGTCAAGCTGGTCCAGTCTACGGCATTCACTGACACTTTGGAATTACTGCGGGCAGGCAAGCGCTTGAAAGGCAGTTTGTTGCGCTTGAATCCTTTTATAGATCAGGCGGGTCTATTGCGTGTAGGCGGCAGGCTTGTGAAGTCTGGTTTAAGTTATGCGGCTAAGCATCCCATGCTCTTGCCCAAAGATCATTTTGTTACGTATCTTATTATCGAACATTATCACCGATTACATCTTCACCCTGGTTTAGGTACCATGCAGGCTTTGCTTCAGCGAAAGTTCTGGGTGGTATCAGCTCGACGCGCGATAAAGCACGTCATTTTCAAGTGCCATCGATGCTATCGTTTGCGCCCAAAAACTATAGAGCCTTTCATGGGGAACTTACCCTCAAGTCGGGTTACGTCATGTCGACCCTTTCAGCGCGTCGGTGTGGATTTCGCCGGTCCGTTTTGGTTGAAGCGGTCTAAACTTCGCAATGCCAAAGCACTGAGGGCATATATGTGCTTATTTGTATGCTTCTCTACTAAATGTGTCCACTTGGAAATTGTTTCCGAGTTATCCACTGAGGCCTTCATTGCGTGTTTGGATCGCTTCGTATCGCGTCGTGGCTTTCCGACGGATATTTATAGCGACTGTGGCACAAATTTTGTAGGTGCACGTAATTATTTAAAGGAAACGAGTAAGCTTCTGCAAGCGTCAACAAATAGTATTCATAAACATTTAATCAACTATCAAGTCAACTGGCACCTTAATCCTCCTGCTAGCCCTCATATGGGTGGCCTGTGGGAAAGCGCAGTAAGGTCTGCTAAACTTATTTTAAGTCGCGTCATAGGGGAGCGTATTTTGCTTTTCGAAGAGTTAGCGACAATCTTTGCAAAGGTGGAGTCAGTTCTCAACTCTCGGCCACTATGTCCAGTTACTAGCGATCCTAGTGATTTAGATGTTTTAACGCCCGGTCATTTCCTGATAGGGCAACCACTCTTGTCTTTGCCGGAAGAAGACATCGCCGACATTGTTATCAGCCCATTGAAGCGTTGGCAATTAACGCGCCAAATAACGCAACATTTTTGGAAGCGCTGGCACTCTGAATATTTGCACACATTAATGCAGCGTCCAAAATGGTTAGCTAAGGAGTCCAATATTCGAGTCGGTGACTTAGTACTCATAAGGGACACCTCTCCACCGCTCAAATGGCGTAAGGCTCGCGTTGTAAGGCTTTGTCCTGGCACTGATGGCGTTGTCAGGGTAGTAGAACTCAAAACGGCTACTGGAACTCTGCTTAGACCCGTAGTCAAACTTTGCCCGCTTGTGTCTGACTAGAGGCTACTTAAATCAACTCCGTATCTGTCTTATATTATATTATAGTTCATATTGTTTATATTTAATTTTATTTGTATATCGCATACATTTTTGTTAATTCAACTAAGTAATAACTTTTTTTCCTATCAACTTAACAATCAACTTTTATCTTATCCAACTCGAAAGAGCTAACTCGCTCTTTGGGGGGGAGTATGATGAGTAAACAACACGCCTAATAGGAGCGGGAACTTTGAATTTGTATTGTTAGTTTTCCTACAACTCCTTCCTATTCCGATCCCGTTCCATTCATTCATACAGACTGATTGATGACTCGTCATTACCGGTCTAAACGTTCACGGTTCATCAGCGGATTCGATCGCACGCGTCGTCTCCCAACGAAACTCACCTTTCTTTCGGAAAATCACCTCACAAATCCTACACGGTTCGCGCCGCGTAATATCACAATTCGGAAAATCAACTAAAGTGCTGAGGAGAGCGAGGACGCCCGGACTGCTGAGAGCTATCGAAGAAGGAAGCAACCAGCGACCCAGGTCAGTCAGTCTGATCCTTACGCATTTCCTCATCATACATATATGAAAATAAACTCAAAATACCGTTTTCTAAATTGAAATGATACGTCTCTGCCCCACATACGTTTCATAAAGTATACATAGTATACAGTTCATAAAAATATATAACCATATCCCAAAAAAAAAATTAAAAATATTGAAAAATTAATCAGTTTTGAGAATCACTAAAACAGTTTTTAATTACAAAATGTTATAATGGCATTAAAGAATTTTTTGATAATGAAACTAAATACCGAATGCTGGCTTTTCTCCTGCAGCTGCGCTTTCGTGGGTCGGTGTAAGGGATAACCTATATTTCTTAATTTCTTAAAGTCTTAAAGTCTAATCAATGTATATTCCAAATTTTATCAAAATAGGTTCGGTGATTTAAGCGTGAAAGCATAACAGACAGATAGAAAGAGTTACTTTAACAATGATGGTGATAATACTCAGGTAAGTACATATATAAAACTAGCTTTTGCCCGCGATTTCGTCCGCGTGGAATAGTTACTTTGGGTATAGCATTTTTATTTTTTGGGTACTTATTTTGCATAAGATACACATACAAACTGCTGTGCATTACTGTAAATAGATTATTTCAATACATTTTTACAAGCTAACTTTTTGTTTTTCCATCCTTTGCTAATTTTCATGAGACCTTCCATCCCCTATTTCATCCCCACATGGGTCAATATTTCAAAAACGCTAAAACAAATATCTGTATACTTTTTGCGTGCTATTTAAAATTTCATGGTCTTATCTTTGGTAATGAGGAATCTCATAAAAAAATTTCATCTCATAAGAGATGAAATTCAACCCCTTCATTCCCATTTTTACAAAAAAGTAGCTTTTATTCGATTTCGAGGTTTAGTCTATTTTTGTACCAAATTTCATCAGAATAAAGTGATTAAGTTAATAAGTCGCTTCCACCATCTTGGATCTCAAAATGGATGTTGTGTTCGGAATCAGGACCCCTACAAATAATATAATACCCATATTCATATCAAGTTATAAAAATGCGTCCGCTATCTTGGATCTGAAAATGAATAATCCAACCTCTGTAAACCATGAAAATGATACCCATATTGATATTAAGTTAAAAAGTACAGTCCGCCATCTTGGATCTAAAAATTGATGTTGAATTCGGAATCGGGACCCCCAAAAACTAAGAAAGTGATACCCATATTGATTTTATATCCAAAAGGTGTATCCGCCATCTTGGATCTCGAAATAAAAGTTGTATTCGGAATCAAGCCCGCCGAAAACCTCAAATATTATATCCATATTGCTATTAAGTAAAAAGTCACGTCCGCCATCTTGGATCTCAAAATAATGTTGTATTCGGAGTCAGAACCCCTAACAACCACCAAAATGATACCCATATTGATATTAAATTAAAAAGTCGCGTCCGCCATCCTAGTTCTCAGAATGGATGTTGTATTGAGAATCAGGACCCCGAAAACCAGGAAAATGCTACCCATATCGATTTTATATTAAAAAGTCGCAACCGCCATCTTGGATCTCGCAATAGTTTTCGTATTCGGAATCGTGTCCCCCGAAAACCACGAAAATGATACCCATATTTACATTTTGTCAAAAAGTCGCGTCCGCCATCTTATATCTCGAAATAGATGTTTTATTCGTAAACCGGACCCACGAAAACGATACCAATATTGACATTATGTTAAAAAGACGCGTCCGCCATCTTGTATCTCAAAATGGATGTTGTATTGGGATAATCAGGACCCCCAAAAACCATGAAAATAATACCCATATCGATTTTATACAAAAAGTCGCAACCGCCATCTTGGTTCTCAAAATAGATGTTTCATTCGTAATCCGTACCCCCAAAAACCACAAAAACGATACATATTAACAGTTTGTCAACTTTATAAGGCCACTCTAAATTTAAACGATTTTTTTCTATATATTTATACCTACTCAATTACGATAATTATTAATTACATACTCACATATTTCAATGTTTTTAATTTCAATGTCTCGACACTCTTTTCCATGCATGTGGTGTTTGCCTGTAAGTGACTGTGCACTTAGTTTTAGTTTTAAATAGTTTAGTAATCAAAATTGTAGTAGTGTATAAGTTGGTGGTGAACCAATAAAGTAAAAATAAAAAAAATAAAAAAAGTCGCGTTCGCTCTTGGATCTCAAAATGGATGTTGTATTCGTAATCCGAACCCACAAAAACCACGAAAACGATACCAATATTGATATTATGTTAAAAAGTCGCGTCCGTCATCTTGGAACTCAAAATGGATGTTGTATTGGGAATCGGGACCCTCGAAATGAAAACCATAAAAATAATACCAATATCGATTTTATATTAAAAAGTCGCAACTGCCATCTTGGTTCTCAAAATAGATTTCGTATTCGGAATCGGAACCCCCGAAAACCACGAAAATGATACCCATATTGACATTTTGTCAAAAAGTCGTGTCCGCCATCTTGGATCTCGAAGTAGATGTTTTATTCGTAAACCAGTCCCACAAAAACTACGAAAACTATACCAATATTGACATTATGTTAAAAGTCGCGTCCGCCATCTTGGGCCTCAAAATGGATGTTGTATTGGGAATCAGGACCCCCGAATACCATAAAAATGATACCCATATCGATCTTATATTAAAAAGTCGCAACCGCCATCTTGGATCTCGAAATAGATTTCGTATTCGAAATCGGGTCCCCCGAAAACCACTAAAATAATACCCATATTGACATTTTGTCAAAAAGTCGCGTCCGCCATCTTAGATCTCGAAATAGATGTTTTATTCGTAATCCGGACCCACAGAAACTACGAAAACGATACCAATATTGACATTATGTTTAAAAGTCGTGTCCGCAATCTTCGATCTCAAATGGGTGTTGTATTGGGAATCGAGACCCCCAAAAACCATAAAAATGATACCCATATCGATCTTATATTAAAAAGTCGCAACCGCCATTTTAGATCTCGAAATAGATGTTTTATTCGTAATCGGGACCCACAATAACCACGAAACCGATACCTATATTGACAATGTTTAGTGTGTGGTGTGCTAGACGTAAATGTGTGACTTTGTTTGGATTTCCTTACGAACTTTCATCCCCTATTTCATCCCCACATGGGTAAATATATCAAAAACGCTACAACAAATATTTATTTATTTCCTATCAAGTGCCTAAATGCAAAGTTTCATGGTTTCGTCTTTTACAATGACGAACTCCATACAAACTCCCATCCCCCATTTCACCCCCAAACAGGTCAAAATTTCATAAATGTTTGATCAAATATTATTTTTTTTCATAAGAAGTGCCTAAATTCAAAGTGTTATGGTTCTATCTTCAAAAATGACGAACTGCCATACAAACTTTCATCCCTGTTTCAACCCCTTCTGGCCTTTTTTTTTTGCAAAAAAAAAGTAGCCCATGTCCTTCCCCGAGCTCTCGTCTATATGTGTAACAAATTTCATCAAAATCGGTTCAGTGGTTTAGATGCAAAAGCTTAACAGACAGACAGACAGAGTTACTTTCGCATTTATAATATTAGTAGGGATTTTATGTTGAATATAGATTTTTATTTCTGTGGATACGTTCATTCCCGTGGCTCAGTTCTTTCATTGCCGTGGACGCTTGTTTCATTGCCGTGGACGCCTGTTTCATTGCCAAGCACGCATGTTTCATCGCCGTGGCACGAAATTTTTAATCTTGTATATCTCGTTTGTTTTTTATGTTATCTGCTAGATATTAAGCAAAAATACATACATTATCAAAAACTTCAAAACCCGCTATTTAGTTTTTAAAAAAACTTTAAGATAAAAAAGTCCACGGAAATGAGAATTTTTTGGGACCTGTTGAAATTCACCCACTTATCATACTGTAAAATATACAACATGTAACAACGAAAACCCTGAAAGAACTTTGTTTGGAATCGGCTTCTGAGTCATTACCATGAAAAATAGTAGATTGCTTGACAAGGGTGGAATGGAATCAATTCTCATTATGAGGACGGCGATATTGCGAGTTGGAATTGATTCGTTTCACCTGTGTTAAGCACCCTACTTTTCATTTCGAATACAAGGAAATTAAAAGTAGTTTTTTCTATAATAATTAATATTAATGCGTTGAGAGCTTCATTTGTATAGGAAACGTGAATAGCACCCCTAGCGGAGAGAAGCGTGAATTGCGTCCAGATCTAAAATTACGGAAAAAAAGTAATTAAATCCCGATTTGCGGGAACACGGGTACAAATAACTAGACTAGATCTTGGCCTGCTTTTCAATAAAATTTTGTATGAAAATAAATCAGAAGTATTTTTATCGTTGCGGTAATTTTGCAATAAGTAAAAAAATGATAAGGCAAGTTTCTTTGTTCGCATTGTATTGGTAGACACAGAAGTTAGTGACAACACAAGGCTAGCTCCTGGTCCTGAGGAGGAAGGGATTAGGGAAAAAGAGAGACAGGGTACAGTGGAATAGAGCCTCTTGAATTTGGCCCTTACAGAAGACCGCTGTTATTCGTAGGTGCATTGAAAAAATATACGTGTGAATAACTTAACCATTTACACAAACAGTCACTATGAAAACATTTGGAAATATGTGTTTCTGTGAGTGAGTAACGTTGCCAGAGCTCCACGAGGTAGGGAAGCGCGGGAGTGACACCTCAGTGAGCCGAACTCCGAGCCCTCAGTTCTGCCGCTCCCTTCCGACCCTGTAGAGATTAGGTGAGAGTGAGTCGCCGTGTGAGATACCTGTCGACTAAAAAGAGAGTTCTAATGCATTTACCCATCATCCCTGCAGTACGATGCAACTGCAGTTGTAATATGGGACTCAGAGGTAAAAGCGTTTCCTCACTAGCCACTAAACATCCTCTCCGGGCATCCCGCTAAGCCACCCTACGACAGCGAGACTGGTCTCCACTGAGCACATGGCTCCGCTGGCCTGGAAAAGAGCCTTCTCCCACAATGCTGCCAAGGGCGGCTTGGATAGAACTCAGAGCAGTTTAAACTGTGTTTCTAAGCCGTCTCTCCCCGTAGCAAAATCAGCAGTCATCCGGAACACCAGTCCTCATTGAGGGATGTCCACTATGGGTCCGGATGTAACGTATAGGCACCAGGCGCTAGCTTCGACAGAGTAGCGCTACCCACGTGACACGACCACGGAAAACCAAGCCAGAGGTCGCATCCATCCGCCACCTATGAAAGCAGAGGCGTGTCAGGAGCGATCGACCACCCAGCTCTGCTTAAGGCAGCCAACCCACGACCATCAGCCTCATGTCATGTCATGTCATGTCATGTCATGTCATGTCAGCATGCCTGTCTAGCACCAGACGTTGCCCAGGGTGCACCGCCGGGAGGTCTCGGAATTGGTATAGCATCCTACGTGACCCTACTATACACTGACTTTTGTTTTAACTAATAGGTATTTTCTTATTTCAGATCAAATGACGTCATTGGCTAAACAACTCGGAAAGTCGGGCATTACTATGGCCAATTCATTACAGAAGAACAGAACAGAATATTTCTTGCAACATTTAGTTGTGATGGTCGATTTAAACTGTAGCGGTACAGAAGAGTTTATGAAAACAGTAAGTAATAACCTTTTATCTTTTGAGATAAGGACTGATGAGATGTTTAGTGTTACAACTGTGCTGGTTAGTGGTTGTCGTCTTTTGTTTGTTGGTTCATTGAAGGTTTATTTACTTTTCGAGGTGACGTATGTTTCATTTAGGCGACAGGTTGGTACTGTATCACAGTACGCGGTTATAATTTTGAGGCACTGCATGGGCCAATGAATGAATGAATGAACAAACTAGTTAATTAAATGAACTTTGCTAAGCACTTTTAAATCGTTAAAAGCCCTACCACCTTTCGGGAGGAAATAATAATTTATTTATTTATTTATTTATTTAAAAACTTTATTGCACAAAAGAAAGTACAAATGGCGGACTTAATGCTAGACAGCATTCTCTACCAGTCAACCAGTAAGGTGCGTGAGAAAGAGTGTTGAAGGCAGGATATTTAATAAAAATGTGAATAAATATTTAGATAAATAAATATACGATTATACAATTCATACATAAATACCTTTTCCATATACATATAATACATACAAATAGATACCTACATATACCTAATATAATATACACACATAATATATACTACCTACATATATAATATATTTATTAATGTTAAAACAAATATTTTTGTTGTCAGATATATATTTTATGTCAATTTTAGATAGTGATGTCGTACTAACCTCTTAAAGGAGACCTTATTAAGAGCACTTTGTACGGACGGTGGTAGTGCATTCCAAAGGCGAATAGCGGTAAGGGTGAAAGACTTGGAGGCAAAAGTAGTGTGGTGTACCGGTGTATGAAGCCTAAGGGTATTACTGGAGCGAAGATTGAGGTTATGAGATGACCCCAGATATTGAAACCTGGATTTCAAATAATCAGGGGCCCGTGGATCGAACAATATGTTGAACAGGAAACAAACAACTCTTAGATTTCTTCGCTCACGAATAGGAAGCCATTTGAGTTGATTGCGATAACTAGAAATATGGTCGTATTTGCGAAGGCCATAGATGAAACGGATGCAGGAGTTGATTAGACGATCCAACTTATCAAGAAGCTGTTGATTGGCATCGGATAAACACACATCTGCATAGTCAATAATAGGGAGAACAACAGACTGCACCAACATAATCTTAGTCTTAGGTGGCAGGAAGTGTTTTAAATTGTAAAGAACTCTAAGACTGTTGTGCACTTTCCGGCTAGTTTCTTTTACATGCTCATCCCAACTGAGTGAACCATCAATAAAAACACCCAAATTCTTCACATGACGTTGGAAAGGTATTACAGTACCGTTGTAGTGCAGAGGTGACATAGAATCGTAGTTCATAATAGCAAGTTGCCGTGAACTGCCCAAGATAGTGGCTTGGCATTTACAGGGATTGACCTCGATTCCATAATTTATTGACCATGCCAATATTTTACTTAGGTCATCATTGACTGATGAAATCGCCTCACTCAGATTTGTACTTTTACTTTGAGTGTATATCTGTAGATCGTCAGCATATAAATGGTAAGAGCATTGAAGTTGAGATGTAAGAGAATTTATAAATAAAGAAAATAGAAGTGGTGAAAGTATTCCGCCTTGAGGGACACCAGCAGTTAGATTGCACCAGTTTGATACTGTTTTATCCACACGAACAGCTTGCTGACGTCCCTGAAGATATGAGGAGAACCATTTCTGCACTGAGGATGAAAAGTTTGAAGAGGACAGAATGGCAAGGAGGATGTCATGGTCGACCGCGTTAAAAGCGTTAGAAAAGTCAATTAAGACAAGGACGGTAATCATTGACTTATCCATGCCATCACGAATGTCTTCTAAGACCTTGGTTAGTGCCGTTGTCGTGCTATGCCCGGGTCTGAACCCTGATTGAAACGGACTGACCAGTTTGTTGGCGAAGACATAGGACGAAAGCTGCTTGTGCACGACAGCTTCCAGGATCTTGGAGAGAAAAGGGAGTATGGATATCGGTCGGAAATGTGTAAGGGAGGTGGGATTAGGTGTTTTAGGAATCGGGATTGTGTGTGCTTTGCCCCATAAAGATGGAAAAGCACCAGAGGTAAGGGAACGGTTAATAATGAAAACAAGAATAGGGAGAATACAATCTAGGATAAGAAGTACCATAGACCTGCTCACTTTATCACAACCAACAGCTTTGGATTTAATGGATTGGATGATTTTACGTACTTCATCCTCAGTGACAGTGGTGAATATAAACTGATTTAGGACACTGGAGACAGTCAAAGAGCTAATAACGGAGAGAGTTTGAGACTTGACACGTGGAAGTATTGCCTTGACAGCGGTAAAATGGCTATTAAGCGCATCGAGTGAAAAAGAGGGCGTAGTGACTACAGCTGATTTACCGATGCCCAATGTACGTAAAAATCTCCATGTTCCGGCAGGTGACGAATCTAATATATTCTGATGAATGTAACGGCGTTTAGCAGCTCTTACCATTTGATTACAGCGATTTCTTGAAGCCTTAAATGAGTTCCAGTTATAATCACTGCGGCACCTTTTGAAAATACGAAACGCTTTGTCTCGCTTTCTCATCGCCATACGCACACCTTCTGTTATCCAGGGTGCCGGCGCTCGCCTTAGCTTAACATTGGTCACTGGTGCATGAACATCGAAGAGCCTAAGTATCTTTGAGTTGAATGATCTGACCATATCATCGATTGAAGGAGCGTCGCTAACTGAGGACCAGTCAATAGCACGAGCGTCTCTAATAAGCTCTTCACTATTCACTTTTTTAAAGTTCCTCATTGATATGATGGCAGGTTCATTTTTTGGTGGTTTGGCATTGTATGATAAAAATATGAGGTCATGCCTTGAGAATCCCGGTGCTGAGAATTGACCGTGTTTGCGAGCATGAGAGGGCGAGGATACTGCAATCATATCTATCCATGTATCTGGTGTAGATATATTGTGATGAGTGGGACTAAGTGGTAGTATGGATAAGTCACTCGCTTCCATAATCGACTTTAATTTGTAATAATGCTGAGATGGCGAAGAAATGGCGAAAGAAACTCCACAGCTTACAATTTCGAAATAATTTTAAAACATCAATACAGGTCAATAAATAGTTATCAACATAATATAATACTGGTAAAAATACACTGAAAAAAATCGACCTGCCTCAGGCGGGAATCGAACCGAGCATCTTCCGCAATCCGGGCGGCTGCGTTAACCACTACGCCACCGTTAACACAGTCGCCCGGATTGCGGAAGATACTGGGTTTGATTCCCGGCAGGTCGATTTTTTTCCAGTGTATTTTTTCTAGTATTAAAAATATTTACGCGTTTGTAAACGCTAAAATTATTCCACTTCTTTTGTTTTTCACGGCACAGGACACGCGTCGTTAGCTCGCCAGATTTATGATTGGCGCCCTAGCAACTGCTTCATTTTGAAAACCAAATTTTACACATATTGTTTCTGTACATTTAAACAAATGCCTTCACAAAAGTCTCATTTATCAATATGTTTTTTACTAACAGGCAAGTGAAGATGGATACTTCAAGTCACCATACCGCTGGCTGATCCTTGATCTTGAGGGAAAAAACTCCGTCGTTTTAGATGAAATCGATAATTTGGTGGATAGTAACGTTCTGCTTATGAAAAAATCAGACTACGATGAATATCAGTTTCTCGAAGGTAAAATGATACAAGGTATTACACATTACCTACTCGACCAAAGGTGGGATCTGAGACCGCTAAACGTCAATATTTACCAAGAAGGTTGTATATTTACTAACTAGAATGTTGGATGTGCAGAATAAATTCTTCCCAATTATATATTTAATAATGTTTATGTAATAATTAATCATAATCCTACTAAATTTACACTCTACCACCTTATCTAAGTATATTACCATAGCAATAATGTTAACAGCATTCTTAGATTATGGGTTACTAAACATTGATTTTAGAAGAAATTATTGTGTACTATATTCTTCACGTCATTAAGAAGGTACTCGTATACGGCCGTATCGTCCGTAGTCTGTTTATCAGAAAGAAGAAAGTGGAGTTCATACTAGTAAAGAAAAGATGGCGCTTCAACCACAGACAAAGTCGTAGACACAAAGCATTTAAAAGATAAATTTTTGGAAATCGTTAAACAAAAACCAACAGCATTATCCCTAAAGAGTGTATATTTCTTCAGTGTCATTATTGTGCTCCGGCTGTTTATGATAAGATAACCAGTCTCTCAGTGGTGGCCTTATGATCACTACCATCAGGTTAGAGTTTCCCCGTCAGTAATAAAAAAGCCGCTTATTCCTAATCTTATTTCTAATCTTCTTAGATGTCTACATGTCGAGATAACACTCGGCTTATTAATGAGACCTTACGCAACTACCACTCAAACCCTATCAATTTGGGCCATTCACGTTAATCTCTTTATCGCAACGTCTCACAGCGCAGATAGTATGGTAAATGTTATGCGAATAATTTAACATACGTGATTGCTCCGAATTAATTGTTTTCTATATGGTTTGCGGCCTTGTCTGTTGCATAATAAATAAGCTGAGTGTCTAATAATTACATAAAGGGGTCAAGCGTGGGTCAGGCTAACAATATCATAGATGGTAAGAGCTATGAACCTATATCGAGACATTGTGTGACTAAGCGCTTTGTATCGTCTCTACAACCAGTGCCAGCGAAAATGATTTGGTTTTGGTAAAAACGTTGTAAATAGCGCGACAATGGGGTTGAAAACAGGCTGAAAAGCTTTTTCGCGCTTTTTTGTGTTGACTAGTACAACTACACTTACGTGCAATGAAATCGACTCACCGGTACGCTTTGGTTCAGAACTCCCTAGTCAAAATCTACAATTAGTAAATAATATTTTTTAACTATGTGTGTTAAACAAGAACCTAAACTTACATTAGACAAGTTTTTACTGTGATAGATTTTGGTTTATTGATTTTACAAATTGAAAACCAAATAGGTACAGTTAAAAGAGCTTAATTTTTTGGGGAAATCAGCTGAATTTTAAGGGTCAATAAATCTGTAAGATTCATCAATCATTCAATAAACAATGATTCAATTAACTCTGACCACTGCATACTTAGTCACTGAGGTAGTGCGCCTGAGGGTGCCTCTAAAGGCTTAACCCTTGGCTTAGGCGTGCTGTGGCCTGGAGGTATAGTGAATGAGAAGCACCTTGGTACCTACATGTCTGTACCGGGTATTGCGGTATTGCGTGACGTGTGTACCCAGGTCTTGTGTGGTGTATTAAATACCTGAGTGTGCTGTGTCACTAGGTGCAGAACGAAGAGGAAGTTGCGCATTACCGCTACCACTTCGTTCTTTAGGACGATTCTAGGTCGGCGTTTGCGTTGATCGATATCCCTAATCGGAACGCACAGCATACGCGTCGATATTTATGACAGCAATTTAGTATTTATCGTTATTTTTTTACAGCTTATAAAATCGAAAAGCATTCGGAAACAATCTTCAAAACAAGAGCAGCGTGGCGACCATTGAAGTTTAACGATTCCTATCAACATAAAACAACGATCAACATGAAGGGACTTCTGGAAGATTACAGTGAATCCAAAGTATTGTCTTCTAGAAGAAGCAACCTGAGAAGACATACCTTGACAATGATCAATGTTATAACTGACACCAATGAGACTAGAAAACATATGACTGATAGACTGTAAGTTATTTTTGATGTGCTGATTTAAGGCTCACTCATACGAAGTAACAGAAGTTTGCTTTTTCGATGCTCCTAAGTAAGGCTTACTGCCTTCATTTTTGTTATCAGTTGGTAACTTTACAGTGACTTTACAGTGTACATAATATATTTTTTGTGCAAGCTTTTTTGTTTTTTTTGTGAATAATCTTTACCCTTCATTTGGGCCCCCCAATTAATATTGATACAGGCACACTACGCCACTGCTAAACAATTAAACATGCATATAGGTACGAAGTGCTATACAATATCTAATTGTGCAAAAGCAACATTGAAAATGTGTCCTTTTTTATTAGAGGAATATTGTAGTAGTAACTTGCAGGCTGTGTTGACTTTTGTTGTGGACTCCTTCGCAAAGATCCACATTTGAGCTCATTTTCTTTGCAGCCAACTTCATCAAGATTCAATAACGAAAATGTCGTTCAGCGTGGTTCAAATATGTTTCGAGATGCTGAACGCCACTGAAAATCTGCTGTTCACGCACACGTGGGGTTACAAGGATAACAACTGGCAAGGGGTTGTCGACCACCTTCTCAAGAAAAAAGCAGATTTAGGCAAGCCATTTAAAGTTCATAATGTGATGTAGTGATAACGCATGATGTTCGTTTAAAAATCGATAAACATTGCATGTTAGCACTTATCATTCCCTTAATTACTATTACAGGAACATTGACAATATTCACGCAGGAACGCATGGAAATGATAGACTATATAGCCATGGTAGGCTCTACGACTGTACGGTTTGTGTTCAGGTATGTCTCGGTACTATATTCCGTGGATTATTGGTGCATCTACCGGAATCAGAACCCCTCTGGATCTCAGGTGCGACGCGGAGTTCGAATTTATTCTGGGTTCAACATGGGGACAACATTACAGTTACAATTTAGTAAGTAGACCTAAGTAGTAACAGCAACGTTACCAACTTTGGTTGAACCCTCAGCACGCCCTCCCCCTCACCGCCCCGAGTTCCAATCTACCATACGCCGCCTCTGGATGATAAGACAAGCTCTATCATAGGTAGTAGCTAGACAGGGTACTTAAAACAAGTTTTAACTAGCCTGGGTAGCTGTAGCTACTGTCTCCATAACAACAGTGCTAAAAGCATTATTGTGGTCCGACAGTTAATGATTGTTGGGAGGTGGTTGGTATCCTGTACAGGTGCATGTCAAAACAACCAACAGCAGTTTTTTTTAAGAGGAGAGGTTTGTTTTTTTTTCGTTATGTTTTATTGACATAAGCTTCTAATTAACAGAGCAAGCATAAGAACTGCAGCTTCAAGATTGCCACTTAATGGTTAGTGATTGTATACCATTTTAATATTAATTATTTCCAATAGAAAGTGGCAATGTTGAAGCTGCAGTTCTTATGCTTGCCCTGCTAATAAGAAGCTTATGTCAATAAAACATAAAGTAAACAAAAAAATTAAGTCTCCTCTTAAAAAAAACTGTTGTTGGTTATTTTGACACTGCACAGGATACCAACCACCTATAACGCTTTTAGCAATGTTGTTATGGTGACATCTGATGTTGTTTAAAAATTAAAGATTATGATTGATACAATTAACCGCTGTATAGAGATCAAAGAGGAAGTAACAAAGTGACATTAGTTAGTTTGCACAGAAAAAGCAAAAGCCAAGAAGCTTATACATATTTTACCTATAGAAAAAGCTTGACAGTTTTTATATTAATACATATAATCAAAAGGATCACTTATCAAACGGACAATCTAATGAACACAAATTTCAACAAAATGATAAGATAAGCCAGTACAATAATGCAATAAACACTATCATTAGGACGATAAACTTTGATGAGATGGGGCTGGTACTGGCTAGCTGCCAGGCGGACTTACGGCAAGTCCAACCAAACCGAGCACACTCCGCTGGTAATCGAACCCTGGACCAATGGATTTAATTAAAATGGACCACAGGTGAACACTACACTTCTTGGAAGAATTAGTACTATTAGAAATATTCCCATTAATGATCCTGTTTTCAGAGAACCTCCCCTATCGTATATGTCGAACATCTTCGTGCTGCCGTTCTCTAGCACTGTCTGGATAGCTGTTGTGCTCTGCATATTAGGATGCTCCATATTCTTGTACGTTACCTCCAGATGGGAAGCTACTGTGGACACTGAGAGCATGGTGAGAAAGATAATTCTTCAATCTGTAATAAACGTCGAAAATTCACCTTCCATGTGTGTGAGTCGGTCACCGTCACTACCGGAAAATAGATGAGAGATTGACTTGAAATCTTTACATAACATAGTACTGCAACAGAAGGGTATTGTAGGAGAGATTTTTTTTATACTTTTTATTCCGAAGTTCCAATCTAAAAATAATTAATTAAATCCTACTTTTTTTCCTATGATGCTGCTGCAATTCTACAAATAAATGTTCTGATTTCTGGGATGTAGGATTTGAAGGACAGCTTTCCAGATTTTCCGATTTTGAGCAGCTACGCCAATAACGTACCCAGATTTCTTAACTAGCGGTAACGGTCTGGATTAACTTACTCCCCTAATAGTTCAGTCTGATCAAGAGCAACGTGTGGTCGGATATTTCGCTATTAAGTCATGAATTTTCTATCAATAAAAACCAACTAAATGTATTATTACTAAATATACATTGCAGAATCAGTTTCACCTGCAAGGATCTTGGGCTGATGTTATTATTCTAGTAATAGGCGCTGTACTTCAACAGGGATGTACTTTGGAGCCGCGATATGCATCAGGTTTGATAAATGCTATGATTCTTTGTATAGAGGCAAATTAGAGAACTTTTCAATAATAGCACAGATAATATAATTCTATACTAGTAATAATAGAGCGATTGTCGATTGTTCTACACTTACGTGCAATGAAGTCGACTCACCGGTACGCTTTGGTTCAGAAGTCCCTAATCAAAATCTACAATTAGTAAATAAGTAATAATTTTTTACCTCGTGTGTTAAACAAGAACCTAAACTTACATTAGATTAGTTTTTACTGTGATAAATCTTGGTTTATTGATTTTACAAATTGAAAATCAAATACAGTTAAAAGAGCTAAAATTTTTGGGGAAAACAGCTCAATTTTAAGGGTTAACAAATCTGCCAGATCAATCAATTATTCAATAAACAACTCTGCATAGTCACGGAAATGGCGTAGGACGTAAAAATGAGAAACCAGGATTTCCGAAGAAATGAGTCTATTGTCACCAATACTTCGTTTATCGATGTTTCGAGTAAATTAAACAAAGCTTATGAAATATACATTCAAATTATATTTACAGGTTTTGTTTAGCTAATCTTATTTTTATATATACCGATATATTTAGAATCGAAACCTACGTAGTGAGTCGATTTTATTGCACGTATGTGTAGTACAAGATTCTGAGTTCAAATCAGATCAAATAGGTACATGTTTTCAGTTTAGGTACAGAGAGGGATATACACGATATCGTCGTTACACCACGTTACACCAAGGCCTCCATTCATTACATTTCTTAACATTATGTAGGTTTCAGCTTAATACCCCATGCACCAAACCCGTTAAATATATAACCTCGAAATGTTATTCAAGGAAGGACAGTGACTCTCCTTCTGTTCCTGGCACTGACGGTACTATTCTCGGCATACTCAGCCAACATCGTAGTGCTACTCCGGGCTCCAAGTTTCTCTGTGAGAACTCTGAAGGATTTGCTTAATTCACCCCTGAAATTTGGTGCAAGCGACTTTGAATATAACCGGTATTTTTTTAAGGTAGGTAATTGATTTAGCTTTGTAATCCCTGTTAACATTGACAATTAGGTGGTACCTACGCTTACAAAAATTTCAAAATAGTACCTAAATGGGGCTTTAATATAGATATTATTTATTCATTAAAAAACAACGAAGTTGCTTATTTGAAATAATTATTAAATTAGCTTTTGCTTTGCATAAAATAACCATATTTAAGTTCACAGTTACAAGCATAGAAATATTGATGCTTATTTCAGAAACTTAATGATCCAATACGTAAAGAAATTTACGACAAGAAAATTGCTCCGAAAGGAAAGAAACCTAATTTCTACAGTATGGAGGAGGGAGTGGAGAAAATAAGACGGGTGATGTATATGCTGAAAATAGACTTAACTGTTCCAACGTTCCAACTCTCTCTTTGGCCGGTCGTGGTCAACGTCAGACCCTCATATCTGACGATCGTGATCAGTGGACTGGATGGTCTGCCTCCACGACTTTGTCTAGAGGCCTCTTACGTACAACGCGCGACTGTGTAGAAATTGCAGGATGACGAGTCTTTCTCTTGATCGCTCTATGTTGGACAACGACCGCGTGAACTTTTGCCTTTGGTCTTCCCATCGCAACCACAATCAGTTTTTCCGAGCTTTCGTCGTTTCTGCCAATTAGTCGATCAATGGAATGATCTGCAAACTGTGAGCAAGTTCGAATCCGACGCCATCCTGTTTGAGTAGTAGGAAGTAACGTTGCCTACAGCATCGGTCTGGCGGGTTTGACTCCCGGGCCTACTTTCAAGGTTTGCGTTAGGTATATAGGTAGGTACTTTTGTATTTTGCAAGGTGGAGGTACTTACTTACACAGGATGTATGTACCTACGTTATGCCCTATACCTTAATGCCCTATACTTATGTTTGTGCACCTACTTACATTAAACATTCTTCCGATTGTTCCCTTTTAGGAGCTCGTATGATAGTGTGAGTGTGTACATAATTACATCAATGTTATTATTATCTTTATGCAGGGTTTATTTGCGTTCCACATGGAATCAAATCCAGGATACCGCCTGATCCAGGAAAAGTATCGAGAAGACGAAAAATGCGATTTGGTAGAGATAGATTACATAAACGAGATTGATCCTTGGGTACCTGGACAGAAAAGATCGCCGTTCAAAGACCTATTTAAGATAAAGTAAGTATTATTTCATACACAATGGGGAAGTTTCAGCGGGGCAATAAGGAGAAGTACCTTAACCGTAGCAGCTACACGAGAATGATCTTGTCTTGATCAATAGATCCTATTTATAATACAGATTAAAAACTTCCATCAGACAAACCCAGGTTGGAGTAACTGCTAAAAAAGTTATAAATTGCAAAAAACTTTTAATGCCACACCGACCAGAAAGTGGGATTTATCGGGTCCGGCGTCCGCTGTTTCGCTATGGCGCATCCGTCGCCGTCACAACGCTCATCGCTCGTCGCTGGCTTTGAGTCCGTGGCCTGAGGGGGTAAAATATGGGATGAAAATTTATACGGGAAAACTAGATTAGTTAGACTATTTTGTTCGAAACTTCACAGGAGTACTCCTGTTGATAAATTAATAAACACGTGTCTCAGGCTTTTTCAGAAATCAACCCCTAAAAGGGAGGAAAGGGGGGACAAAGTGTATAAATCAATATGTGTAATTTTGGTATGGTTTATCGGGTCGTTGATTACGAAAACAACAACGATTTTAAAATCGAACGCGGAGGACAAGAAATACCCCTATTTATGAGGTTTAGCTATAAAAATAAACTGAGACTGAGTGACATATCAAAGCACAGCCTATACCGGTGGGTCTAGAGATTCCAAATTTGGCACGTAGGTTCCTTATGAGGCTAGGGGTGCAAGGGCGCACTAATAAGGCATTTTTCAAAATTCAAGGTGGAGATAAAGTGACAAAGTCTGAAAATCAACATAGGTATTTTTTCGTCATTATTGAAGACAAAACCATGAAACTTTAAATTAGGGTACTCCATAAGAAATAACTAATATTTATTCTAGCTGAAATCTATTTATGTTATACGTATATTTATTGGAAATATGTAGTGATTAGTAATAAATTAGTGCCCAAAAAAATCAAAATGTTGCCCAAAGTAACTATTCCACGCGGACGAAGTCGCGCGCAAAATCTAGTCTTAATTAAAATAAAGCAAACATCACGTACATCTTATTTATGAGGTCCTGGTACTTCAGATTGAAACATTTTGTAGCCGACTGTCCCAAAAGTCTGTTAATAGATAACTGGGGTATCCAACCGGAATTAAATATTTATTTCTGATACCATACACGAGGGATCAGACCGGGATAACTCTACGAGTGATGCAATCACAGATTCTTTTGTGTCTTTGAACGGTGCAATACCCAATCCACATTACAATCATGGCTCCACACTCATGATAGGTAATGATACTATACCTAACTAAAATTTATTTCGCTCTTATCCGATAGTTTCATAAAAATCCGCGAAGCCGGGCTGCAGTCATGCATCCACCGTCGTCTGAACGTGCCGCGGCCTCGCTGCTCCGGCACCGTGTCCACGTTCAGCAGCGTCGGCATCACTGACATGTACCCTGCCATGCTGGCCACTGCCTACATCACACTGCTGGCACCGGCTGTACTGTTGTTGGAGATTGCTCACCACCAGTGGCGTGCATTAATTTATACATAAGGTAGGCATTTAGATCGAAGTCTCTAAAACTCAATCTGAAACGCTACGCGGAATTCTTTACATAGTATAAAATAAAGTCGCACCCGCGTCCTGTACCTACCTACGCTTACCTATAGCTTTTCTACGCAACAGATGTTAATGTAATTTTCAATAGGTACTTAATAGATAGAGTGATTTAATAGGAAGGTTTACATGTATAGTACCATGTATGGCGGACGAACTCGCAGGCGGCCGCTAGTAGAAAATAAAATCTTAAAAACAATTATGTAGGTACTTACAACAATATAGGTATTTCAGGTTGTTCTTTTTGCGAATGGCGAACCCAGGATGGGTCAATTCAATGGATGTGTAATAGTTTCATAGTTATTTGTAAATAAACAAAAATAAATACCTATCTTTAAATAAAAAAAATCTTACCTATGAAATCTGGGTTTCTTACGCAGTATTTCAAGCAAATGGAATTATCAGAACATTGGGAACACTGCAATTTTTCTATCGTCGTAAATGCACAAAACAACACAACACTATAAAAACAAATATTTTAAGTAGATAAATATTGTTAAAAAATAAGATTTGCAATAAAAAAGTATTCAACATTCGCGCGCGTGAGTGACATGACAGTCATAAACATTTGGATTATAAAAAATGTCTGGCGCAGCTGGCGCTGGCGTATTCATTCATTTTAAAACTATTTCCTTACTTTTATAAGTTAATCACGTCAAGGTGTGTTTTATAACAGTGAAGTGAAATAACAATATATAAAAAGAATTTTAAAATTCAAATAAGTTAAAAAGATCTTAGATTAAAACTACTTGCTTTGTTCCATAATCACAGACACTAGCGTACGTAGCGCCACCTAGGGAGTATTGGAGAATAATCTTGCGAATACTTTTAATTAATAAAATTTATTCCTAGTATTTTATGCGACGAAAGGTTATTTAAATTTCGTAATTCATTATTTATTGATGAAAGTATTTTAAAATAATCCTATAAATTAATCGGCATCCTAAACAATATCAAATTGATAATCACAGTAGGTCGAGTAGGTCAGCCTACTTAATACGGCTAAATTGAGAATGTCACTTGCCTAGTTATAATACCTGCTAGTTATAATATTTCAATCTTGTCGTTTAATACTGTCAATCGTTGTGTGTGTTCTGAACAAGTAAAAAATATTGTAGTGTGTGTGATTTTTACAAGCAGATGAAACTAGTGCTTACCGCGCATATTGGCACGTAGGTGTAGGTATGTATACGTTATACGCAGGTCGCCCGAAGCCTATAGGTTGCATTATTTTGTTGGTAGGAAGGACGTATAATCTATAGTAGTGTATGAGTAATATATTGAGGTAGGCAGTGCTTAAATGCCTTTACTATGAGACCGCCCCTGCTCACCACCGCTTGTGAGTAACGTATTGATTAACTCCAAGAAATTTATAGGTATAACTGGAAAACACAGCTCGAACAAAAAGTGAAGACAAGAAATTTGACCTTGAAACTTCTTATTATCCATTTGTCTCTTTCTAACCACTAGAGCACGAGTCACGAGACCATTTACGTAATATACGTCATACGTATTGAGGGGTTATATTGAAGGCAAACCAGGCGTTGATTTTGGAGAAACTTTTATTAATTAACAGAGAAACCAAATACACAATTACACACAGCAAAAGCGACGCACAGAGAGAGTACAAACATGGCCGCACCGAATAGTGCTGGGACACGATTTTAGTGGTGTGACATTGCTACTCTAACACCCTTCCTCAATGTAACACCACTATTACAATAATACTTGCAATACACACTACACTACATTAAACATCTCATACACTAATGTACCCTATTATACAATATCAAACAGTTTATCTTTACACTTCTCAAATTTCAATTTGCTTAAAGACTTAGTACACACATCAGCTATCTGATTCTCACTCTCAATATACTTTAAAATTACAATATTTTTCTTAACTTTATCTCTAATAAAGTGGTACTTTAAATCTATGTGTTTTAATCTTTTATGCTGCTCTGGATTTTTAGCGGTATAAATGGCTGACTGATTGTCCTCAAAAATAATTACATTATCACACTCTTAATAAATCTCTAACAACATATTTCTTATCCACAACCCCTCTGAGATCCCTTTGGTCAAAGCTACATACTCTGCCTCGGTTGATGAAAGCGCCACACAGTGTTGCTTATTCGAAGACCAGGAAACTGTGCAACCATAGACCTTCATAATATAACCTGAGGTAGACTTACGGTCAGTTTGATCTCCTCCCCAATCTGCATCTGTGTATCCCACCAAAGGCTCAGCTGTACCTGCTTTATAAACTAATTTAATTTCTAAACTCCCTTTCAAATACCTCAGTATACGTTTTAAACCTTTCCATACATCCTCATTTGCACTATCCTGAAACCTACTTAAATAACTCAAAGCATAACATATGTCTGGACGGGTGCCCAACATAGCATACATTAGACTACCTATTAGTGCTCTACATCTACTAGTTAGCTCATCATTCTTCTTTTCACTCTTCTCAATTTTAAATCCTGGATCCAAAGGTGTACAAACTGGCTTGCAATCTTCCATCTTATATTTATTCAAGATCTCTCTCAAATAATCTTCTTGGTCTATTTGTATGAAATTATTTTCCCTTTTTATGTTTATTCCTAAGTATTTCAAATTTCCATTCATATCTTTCATATCAAAATTTTGCTTTAACACTTCTTTCATATCTTCTATCTCTTTCTTACTTGCAGCCACCAATAGTACATCGTCAACATAAAATAGGATATAAAATTTAATACCCCGCTTAAAATATAAACAATAATCACATTTACTAGATACAAACCCTTCCTGAATCATTAATCTGTCAAATTTTTCATTCCAATACCTCGGTGACTTCTTGAGCCCATACAAAGATTTTTTCAATTGCAACACTTTACCATCACTTTTCATACCTTTTGGCTTTTCCAGATATACTTCCTCATTAATATCTCCATACAGGAATGCACTTCTTACATCCATCTGCTCTATGTATAAATTATATTTGCTTGCTATAGCCAGTAGTATACGAAGTGTGGGCAACTTCGCTACTGGGGCATATACCTCTGAATGATCAAACTTATCTTCTTGTTTGAGTCCTCTCGCTACCAGTCTTGCTTTATAAATTAGTTCATCCTTATCCTTTTTCACTTTGAACACCCACTTGCTATCAATCTTCTTCTTTCCTTCAGGTAACACTGTCTCTATCCAGGTATCATTTCGTTTCAGTGCTTCCAACTCTTTGTTTACTGCTTCTATCCATTTCCTTCCATCCTCTCCATTTACTGCCTCTTCATAACTCAATGCTTTCTCTCCCTGTGCTATAAATCCTGTTTCATAATCACCAAACCATGTTGGTTTCTTTACCTTTCTACCACTTCTACTTTTTCTTTCCTTCAAATCTGTATCATCCGCATCCAGCCATTCCTCTTCTAAATATTCTTCATTTTCATACTCTATGTCACTACTTTCTACGTCCGCTATCTCTCCTCTCTTACCTCTTACTACACTGTCATGGCGTTGATTCCCATTCAACCCATCATTCACATTTTCTTGTACCTCTACTTCATCTATAATTCCTTTTTCTGGTATTTCAACTCCACTTTCAATTTCTTCAATCTCATCATTCAACCTTTCTCCTTCTGCATCCTTCTCTTCTGTTAATTTTATCTCTTGCTCAAATATCATATCTCTAAACGTTTCTACCTCTCTCTTATTTTCAAACCACACTCTATAACCTTTGGTGTTACATCCATAACCCACAAACCTACCCAATTTTCCTTTTGGATCCCACTTTTGCCTTCTTTGATTTGGAATATGCACATACACTTTACATCCAAATGTCTTTAATATATTTATATCAAAACTCTTCTTATATATTAATTCGTATGGAGTCTTACCTTTCTGACTACTAGAACCTGTCCTATTTATGGTAAACACTGCATTATGTACAGCTTCTGCCCAAAGTGCTTTACCTACATTGGCATTAATCATCATAGTCCTAGCAGATTCAACTATAGTTCGCATCTCCCTTTCTATTCGACCATTTTGCTCAGGGGTGTACGCTACAGTCACCTCATGAACAATTCCTTTCTTCTTAAATATCCTTTCTATGTCCTTATTCTTAAACTCACCACCACCATCTGATCGGAATCTTTTAACCTTACACTCAAACTCATTTTCAAACTCTTCAACAAACTCTTCTATTTTCTCTTTCGCCTCATACTTATTTTTCAGAAAGTACACATACCTGTAGTTACTGTAGTCGTCCTTCAACAGCAGAAAGTAGGATGACCCACCTAATGATCTAATCTCCATCGGCCCGCACAAGTCCGCATGCACCAACTCTCCTGGACGCTCCGCACGACTACCACTGTTAACAAAAGGCAACCTATGCTGTTTTCCCTGTATACAAGACGTACACTGACCAGGCTGCCCATCATATTTCACATTATATTTATTTAAAATTTCCTTAACATGTCTGAAATTTTGGTGAGACATTCTATTATGCCATGTTGATAAACTAAGTAAAGCAGTACTACTATTATTATTAACATTATTAGACTCAATTTTAATATCCATTAAATATAAACTACCTGATCTTTTTGCTTGAGCTACACACTTTCCTTCAAATAGAAATGTACAAGAATTTTTATTTGACAGCACTTTATAACCTTTGTTATAAAGTGCTGTCAAATAAAAATTAGCACTAATTAATGAGAACAAATTTGCTTTTAAATTTGGAACATATAAGACATTATACATAACTGAAGAAACATACTCTAACCCGTTAAATGATAGAAAATGAATTTCCCCTTTCCCTTTGACATCTAAGGTTTTACCATCCCCAAGTATCACTTGTTTATCTAAATTACAATAATTACTAAGCAAATCTCTATTAAAGGTCATATGTTCGCTGGCTCCAGAATCCATTATAAATTGTACATTATTCTTAAACATGGGCTCCTGTACTAAAAACGCATTTTTAGGATTTTTATTAACCGATGCATTACAGTTTTTAGAAATATGCCCCATCTTGTCGCATTTAAAACATTTGACTTGGTTGCATACAGCCGCCAAATGACCACTTTTACTACACTTAAAACACTTAATTTGTCGACATTCCTTCCGAATGTGACCACTTTTACCGCACTCATAACACTTCTGCTCATTATCACTGACCTTGCTCTTGGTGACAAAGGCAGAGGTTGTTGCCTCCACTGAACTGCAGATCTCTCTACTCCTTTCCTCCTCAATAAGCAGTCTTGAAGTTAACTCTTTTAAATTTTGTTGACTATCTGGAACAGACTCCCAAGCGCTAACAAAATGCCTGTATCTATCGGGTAGTGACATTAATATTTTAGTGATTATCATTTTCTCTGATGGACTCTCTTTCAAATTTCGTAGCTGATTGGACACTTCTTCTACATTGGATATAAATCTCATCATAGGCTCTTCATAGGTTAAGTTAAAAAAACGCTGCTGCACCAGGTGAACACTCACTTGTGATGATGGCTCATACAAGGTATTCAAACGCTCCCACATGTCTGCACTTGTCGAGCATGCTGACAAATAGGACATAACCTGTTCGTCGACACGTGTTACTAAAATTTCTTGTGCCTTGCAATCTTTCTCTTGCCACAATTCCTGCTCTTTAGCGGTCATTTTCCCTGTGTCGTACAACTCACTACCACTAACAATGCCAAATAATTTCTTTGATTTCAAAATTATAGATAATTGAAATTTCCATGCCGCCCAATTTTTCCCGTTCAACACCACATAGCTGTTGCTCTCTACTCGACTCTCCATTGCTTAAAATCAGCACGTCGCTAAATCTAATTCTCTGTCTTTGCTCCAAGACCACGCCAACTCACTCACAGCTCACACAACTCACCCGCCGACGCTGATTTTCACACACCAGCCGGCCGCCAACTTGCTGGTTAAAGACAAGTTATAAAACTTCTTTTTACACGCCTCACGTCTCTGCTCTGTCTGGGCCCATAACCTATTGAGGGGTTATATTGAAGGCAAACCAGGCGTTGATTTTGGAGAAACTTTTATTAATTAACAGAGAAACCAAATACACAATTACACACAGCAAAAGCGACGCACAGAGAGAGTACAAACATGGCCGCATCGAATAGTGCTGGGACACGATTTTAGTGGTGTGACATTGCTACTCTAACAATACGTACGTACGTCAACATTACTTGTTAAAATAAACTCCTAAATGCAATGTGCGGTGCTTCTAATCCTGTGAACCTTTAGCAAGTTGGCAGCTGCCAACTATGTGTAGCTCCAGCCATACATATTAATATACCTAATAAATCTGGAGAGTTTGTTTGGTTGAACGCGCTAATCTCAGAAACTACTGGCCCGTCCGAATCGAACGCCTTAAAGACCCTAATAGGTGCAGAGACTCCCCCTAGGGAGTCCTCGGGAATCCCCTCTGGGGTGATTCGACCTTACAGGCTAGAGGATCTACCTAGGTGGGTTCACCAAAAACTCCACATAGCTATGTGTAGCTCCAGCTACACAACAATACGAAAATGTAGAGTTATTTCACTACGATGTATGTATTGTGCCCCAGTATCATATCACAATATAGAGAACGATACAGTACTTTAACTCCCTAAATCACAGATTTAATAATACATGGAGATAGGCCAAGCCGGCGTTTAACCCGTGACAAGTGTATGCCCTGTGGGCATACATTTCCACAACTTCGCCTTCCGATAAAGTCAAGTGAATACATAACTCAGCGATTCGACAGATTGCCTTTGGGGCTGTGCTTAACTTTCATCGCTTCGCAGTCCTTAAGACGCGCGTAATGAATGGTATATATTACGGCATGCTCAACTAGAACCATGTTAGTAGTACGGCCGCTGATCGCGACACGAGTCGGTCGTCATCGGTCAAATCGCCGAGTTCATAGGAAGACTCCTATGAACTCGGCGATTTGACCGATCTCCTTAGATTGATTTATCTGTGCCCTAAATATTGACGAATCGGCGCGCACGCACACAAAACGTCGCTTACACAAAATTTTAAGATTTTTGACAGGTCAAAACGATAAGTGGGCTATAAGTACCTAAGTAATATAATAAGTAATATATCGTGTTTCGGTGGTCATGCTGGGCTGGCAGAGGTCTAGTCACTTATCGTGTTAAATCCTCAAGTTGAGTAGGCTACAACTTATTTTCTTTAACTTTATTTTCAGATTGCAACGAAGACAGGAAAAGTGCAACAAAGTCCAATCCACGAGGTCATCAGTCATATTTCATCGTTAGAAAAAACTTAGCAGACACTTTACCAGCGTAAAAAAAAATTAGTAAAATAGACTTGTAAACACACATAATAAATGCACTAGAAAATTTCCTGCGTTTATTTTAACAAACAAATCGTTTTAAGCTTTTCACAAGTTGACAGCGAGTAATTTTGTTACCCCACAATTGAGTCCTTTTGTTGAAATATTCATAGTAGCAATCTTACTTAACGGTGACAAATTAATAATTCAATAAGGCATACAAGAAAACTGTTGCTTTGTAGGTACATACATACCTAAATATGACTGCTTTCTTTTCCTTTTTGTAAAATGCGTTAGAAATACATAGGTAGTACATGTATGTATTAACTAGTACCCGTAGTAGTATTTTAGTATAAAATACGGAACTATTGTAGAGCTCGATTTGTATAGGAAACGTGAATAGCGCCCCTAGCGGAAAGAAGCGTAAATCATGTTTCCCATACAAATTGAACTAATAACGCAACTACAATATCTGCACCTCCCGAGTGGGCGGCTGCTTCCGATAGGCTTATAGCCACTTTGGCAATAGGCAGAAAGGGAGTGTTTAGTCAGTAAAAATCTGACATAACCCTAGAGGCCGGCTTTTAGGGTAAAACTACAAAGTCGCCTAAGTTATACTTACTAAAAAACATACACTACGGGTACATACAGGGCGGTAAAACAATTGTCTCAGATGGCAGGTAGGTATTTGACTTAGGTATGTTGATTGTAATTAAGCTTCTTGATTGTAATAGTAGGTATGCCAAGAAGCAAGCTAGAAGCTTATATTCTAATCTATCTTCGTGTAGTATGCGATCTGAGGCCTTCTTTTTTACTGCCCGAGGAAAGTATAAAATTTTATGTTATCCGATCAGGAAGTGGGATTTTCCGTACGCGTAGTCGGCGGAAAATGCGGCAGTGTATCTCTCGCACCAGCTTACTTCGCATTGGGATTCCACTTCTGCTTGCCATCAGGTGGAATGAAGTCATGTGCTTGACCTTTTTATAAAATAAAAAAATACTTGCGATCTGTGACATTCTATGTTTTACCGCCCTAGTTAAAAAATGTACTAGGTTGGGGTCTACATCCGGAAGTCTTCTCGTGGCGACCCTGGTAACGTGGTGGGGAAACTTTCTCACCGGGAGCAGCCATCGGACCGCACTCGTCCCCCGAGTGCGGTCCGATGGCTGCTCCCGGTGTCCTCGTCAGGTTGACGCGCCAGGTCGAGCTGCCGTCGGTGAGGAGGCGGCCTATAAGGCCGGCGTCGGCCAGCGGCCCATAGGGGCTGGCGTTAGTCGGTAGCTCCTGTAAGCTGCTGGCCACCAATTGGTGCACAAGGAGTGCCTAGACGGGCAGCGTTGGGACGGTCTCGGTGTAGTTGCTCTCGTGTGCGCAGATCCCGAGCCGTCCCGCAATAGCGCACTGGAGGTCAAGCCGGGGAGGATGTTTAGTGGGTATGGAGGGAACGCCTTTACCTCGAGACCCACATATCCCCTGCGGTTGGCACCACCCCGCAGGGACGATGCGTAAATGCATTTAACCTCCCCGACAAAAAAAAAACTTCTGCTGTTGACCGCAGATGGAAGGCCTCCTCTTTTGGAGCGTCGCAGGAGATTTTTAGTAAAGCCTTGGGTGGTGATGGCTCCTTACTTTTAGCCTCTACCACGAGTGATTCTCACTTTCTTCTCGGGCATCCTTGCCCGGAGACCATGTTTGGTGGCTAGTGGCGGGATCACGGCGGGATAGTCTCTACCTCAGAGTTCCACATACCCCTGCATTTGCATCATAATAGGTACCTACTGCAGAGTTGATGCGTAAATGAATTAGACCTTTCGGGAATAAAAGGTAAGTAGATACTTATCGCATAAAAATAATCAAAGGTAACTTATTGGATGATAACATTTTATTGACAAATTAACCAATAAGAACCAGTTAAGTGAGTAGTTAAGTTAATACCTAGGTACTTATTTACATTTTTTTATTATTAAAGGTGAAAATGTAATGCCCAGAGCAATGACTTCGTTGTTAAAGCTCCTAAAGATATCATTCATTTATATTCTTCGACATGCTTCACCTTTTATCTAATTTGTTTTTTTGAGTCCTCAGAGTTGTAGCTTTACGAGGAGCCTCAGCTTTCAACGGTCTCACTGTATTTTTCATAGTCTTCGGGGATGAAGTCATATCCATTAGAAATTGTTGGTCTTCAGACATTCTCATACTAAACTTGGGGCCTTGAAAGCTTTTGGCTTTTATTTTACTGGGAAATGGTTGGTTTGTAGATCTCCGCTTTATTTTTATAGATTCACCCCCATTATTGTGATACTGGATAGCAGTAGTTTTTTTCGAAGGACGCTTCGGTATATCAGGTCTTCCTTCAAAGTAATGTATTGGCTCAGCTGGTGCTGACATGTTTGCGATCATTATTCTAAGGTCAATCAATGTCTGACCATTGTTGTTTACATCATCTTGTAACTGGTCAATTTTCTTTTCAAATAGTTTGAAAGAATTTAATACTTGCTGAAGTATTGTATCTGGACAACTCTTTTGCAGAGACATTTTGAATAGAATTCACAATAGAATTTTGAAGGTAATTATGATAAGTTATAAGCAAATAAATATCACATTTCAATTTTTATGAAACTTTTATCTTAACATAATCTGTGATTTAACCTCAGATTTAACTTACGTCAAGTTGCTGACGTAAATAATATGTATTTTCTATTTTGGTCCGCGGCCAGTTTCAAAAGTAATTTTGCATGATTTTCAATTTTTAATTAATCGTCTGAAAAGCCATTTGTCTACATCTATAAATCACTATTATTACGTCTAGCAACATCTGATTGTCAATGTCAAATAATTGCCAACTTCAGAAAAAAGGGGCGCGAACGTTCGAAGCGATAGGCGGGATTTTTACGAATTTTTGGAAAATATCTTTAAAAGCCCTTTTTATTGTAATTAATTGGATATATTTTTAGTTTAAATTATCGAGTCACTGATAATATATGTAATTTAAATATTTTATAATGACTGAAGATAGTGGTGGTGGATCTTCCTCTCACAAGAGGAAAATACCTATGGAGGACGAATCTTCGCCCACCAAAATAACTGCTAATTTCACAAACTCGAAGAGAGGTTTATTTAAAGATTATACACATTTATACCAAGAAGAAGGGAAAAAAGAATATCCAATATTGTTATCACCATCTTCTAGAAATAGCAAAATTGATGTCTTAAGTACCAACAAAATTTTACGGACCCTTCCTGGTATTTCATATATAAAGCCAATTGGGAATTTTCTAATGAAAGTTTATTTTAGTAATCTTAAAGATGCTAATAGTTTCTTATTAAACAAAAAAATATTAGAAAAAAATGAATGGCAAGCAAAAATTCCATATGATAATTTAGAAAGCCAAGGAATAATTAGAGCACCTGTTGAAATATCAGAACAAAATTTATTACAATATCTCAAATCAATACATGAAGTTATTGGTGTCAAGCGCTTCATGAGAAAGTCTGGAGATACTTTTGTTCCTACATCAACAGTTTTAGTCACTTTCTTAAGTTCCACCCGTCCCGACCATGTTACATATGATCACATTTGGTTTGATGTCAATGAATATATAAAACCTGTTCGGCAATGTTTCGTCTGCTACAAGTTTGGCCACGGCAGAGGTTCCTGCAAAAGTGCTCAAATATGTTCAATTTGTTCAGGAAATCACTTTTTTAAAGAATGCACTAATAAGGAAAGTATTAAATGCTCGAATTGTAATGGACCCCACATGGCTGTCAGTTCATCATGTCCTATCAAATCCACCAAGATGAAGGAAACCAGGGACAGAATAAGTGGCAAGTTGACTTATTCCACCATGGCTGCCAAGCCGAAGATTACCGACTCCACTGCTCCTCAATATTCCTCCCCTCCTGTTTTAAGTAAAAAAATGAATTTAAATACCCCACATAAAAGAGTACTATATAATGATATACTAAATTCTGATGATTTACTAAATGTTCTGACTAAAACGATCGTTGATATTTTAAAGAAAAAAAATGATTCTAACCAACCTCCAGATGCTATCTCATCCAAAACAATTAAGGAACTTCTTATTAATAATTTAACTTAGATTTGACTTATGGATAATTTGCAAATAATTAAAAGTTTAAATATCTGTCACTGGAATTGCCGTAGCATTCTTCCTAAACTAGATCAATTAAAATATTTTCTTTCAAGTCATAGTAATTGTGATGTTCTTTTACTCAATGAAACTTGGTTAAGTCAAAATAAGTCTTTCAGGTTACCAGGATATAACATCATTCGCCAAGATTCTGAAAGGCCCCATGGGGGCATTGCAGTGGCCATTAAAGCTAAGTATTCTTTTACTACCGTGTTTACTTCTTCCAATTACCATTTTCAAAACTTATTAGTAACTGTAAATGCTGGTCATAATTATATTGATATACTTTGTGTATATATTCCACCTCCTCCAAATGGTAAATTTAATATAAAAATGTTAACTGACTCCTTTGGAGCAATCAAAAACAAAAATTATCTAATTATTGGTGATTTTAATGCCCACCACTCATCTTGGGGTTGTAGGTTTAATGACAGAAGAGGTAACATTATTAATTCTTTTGCAGATGATAATAACCTGGTTTGTATGAATGACTTAATTGAAACTACTTTGGCGCCATTCGGTCAGGGTGGTAATGTCTTGGATTTGGTGTTTGCTTCTTTAGCAGTAAGTTCTAGTTGTTCCTTTGAAGTTCATGATGACCTTTTGAGTAGCAATCATTATCCCATTTTGGTTAGCGTTTTATATAATGATACTTTAAGCTCTTCCAGTGAAAATTCCCAAATTGAATTGGTGCCCTCCGCTAACACTAAGTCTTTATCGGATATTAATTTTAATAAAATTAATTGGCTTACATTTTCTGAACTCTGTAAAGATAGTTTTTCAGAGTTTTCTTTTGATTGCGAACCAATAAACAGTTATGATTCATTTATCAATATTTTAACTAGTATTTTAATGACATTTCCTACAAAATCTAGTAGTTGCCAGTATAGAAATAGAAAACGGAAATCCTTAATTTGGTGGAATGATTGTTGTTCACAGGCTGTTAATCGGGCTAAGCTCGCTCTTAGTTCATATAAAACTTATCCCACGCAAGAAAATTACATTATTTTTAAACAATTTGATGCCAGAAAGAAAAGAGTTCTTTCTGAACAAAAACTTCAAAGTTGGGTTAATCTTGCTTCATCTTTTAATAGAATGACACCTACAAAAATTATATGGGATCATATTAAAAGATTTAAATTTGCTAAATTTGGCGCTTGCTCTACTAATTTAAACTTTTTTGAAAATTCCTTTAATGCTCATGCATTTTTAAATAAAGTAGCTTCTGCCCGCCTAGCATGACCACCGAAACACGATATGATATAGCCATTTATCGCGTTGAACTATCAAAAATTATTGGATATAACCGCAATCTTGAAAAGTTATCGAAACTGCGAACATGTATAAGCTTAATAAATGTTCGCAGTTTCGATAAAATTCCAAGTTGGCGGTTATATCCAATAATTTTTGACAGTTCAACGTGATAAATGGCTATATCATATCGTGTTTCGGTAGTCATGCTAGGCGGGCTGGAAATGCAGAAGAGCAATCTGAAACATTCTTTTTTAATTTCTTTGTTAAAGGTTCTGATTCTGCTCAGTGGATTCAGGATCCTTTTACGTATGATGAGTTTAAATCCTCTCTAGACAGCAAAAAGAAAAATTCATCGCCTGGTCCTGACCATATTCCCTACTCCGTAATAAAACATATGCCAAAACATGTTAAAATTATACTTTTAAATATTTTTAACCAATTGTGGTCTCATAGAACTATTCCTCCCGTCTGGAAAATGCAGTTTGTAGTTCCAATTAAAAAGCCTAATAGGGATTCCAATGATTTAGATGCCTATCGACCCATCTCATTAACTTCTTGTTTTGCGAAGTTATTCGAAACTATGCTTAAGAATAGATTGGAATGGTATATTGAGCACCATTCTCTGATTCCTGATTATCAATTCGGTTTTCGTAAGGGCAAAAACACTATGTATAATTTAGGGTGCTTGGTCGGCGATATTGAAAACAATTTCAAAAATAATAAATTAACTTTAGCTGTTTTTTTGGACATTAAGGGAGCGTTTGATAACATAAATCATGAATATTTAATCAACAGCCTACGCTCGCTGGGTATCCCTGGTTCAGTTTTATTTTGGATATTTAATTTTTTGAACAATCGAGTAGTCTCTTTAAAGATAAAAAATAAAATAGTTGGCCCCAGAAAGTCTTACAAAGGTACTCCTCAAGGGTCTGTTATTTCACCATTAATTTTTATTTTAAGTCTCGTTAATTTTATGAAAGTTATTCCCAAATCTGTAAAATATTCTTTCTACGCTGATGACTTAGTCTTATATTTAGACTGCAATGACTTAAGGCTAGGAGAAATCGTTATGAACGGTGTGCTTAAAAAGTTAAGCAGTATTCTTAATAATCAGTTAAAATTAGAAGTAAACGTAGAAAAAAGTTCTGTTATGGTTTTTAGTTTATATTATTTGTGTAGACCTAAAATTTATTTCAACAATTATTTATTACCTTTTAAGCTATCTGAAAATATTTAGGTGTTATACTGGACTGTGAACTAACTTGGGGTCCTCATATAACGTATATATGCCAAAAGGCCGAACTTCGCATAAATATTTTAAAATCTCTGGTTGGAGTACGTTGGGGTTCTGATCCTAAGATCCTCAAATCATTATATATTTCTTTGGTTCGCAGTCAGTTTGACTATGGGTCTATGTTTTATTCACTTGCGTCTAATTCCTTGCTTCGAAAGCTTGACGTTATACAAAATAAGGCTTTGCGCATTATTACTGGTGCAATGATGTCATCGCCTATAAATTCGTTAGAGGTGGAATCTGGCATAGTTCCTTTATTTATTAGAAGATGTTACTTAACTGATAAATTTTGTCTCAATTTAATTAGTCATGATAATGTTCTGACTAAGCGATTTCTTGAAAACTATACAATTCCAGATTATAATTATGCTTCTTTACCCGTTATTACTACCATTAGTGATTCCATTTCTTATTTGAATTTTAAATTTCAGGATATTGTTCACTGGCAATATAATAGCCCTTGCTTTTCATACAGTTTTGATTCGATGATACGTCACATTCCAGTTACAGTTACAAAATTTAAATCAAAACACGAGTTTTATGAATTTTTGGATGAGAAAGTATATTATATTAAAATTTACACTGATGGATCTAAGACCAATGATCGCACGAGTTTTGCTTATTATGATTCGTCTAGTAAAATTGGAAAAGTTTTTTTGTGTAGTAATTATTTTTCAATTTATTCTGCAGAAATTTTAGGTATGATTTATGCCCTCAAATATGTCTTAAATAGATTAAACTCTCTCTCCGCTAACAAAGTTTTAATTTTATCCGATTCTATGAGTGCGTTATTGGCCTTGGACAAAATAACTATTAGTTATCATTGTAATTATCTCATTTATGAATTGCGATGGTTAGTTCATTTATTAAGCTGTAAAAATGTATTAATTGAGTTTTGTTGGGTTCCTAGTCACTCGGGCATTCTTGGCAACGAGTTAGTTGATACTCTTGCTAAGTCTGCCTCTAACATATCTATTAATGATGATTATAGTGTTCCCCATTTAGACTTAGTCAGAATTCTGAAAGAAAACCAACTTAAACGGTGGTGTTCTTCTTTGAATATCACCCGTCTCGAAAAGGGGAAGTGGCTTTCAGTTATTGCTCCTGCCCCTAGCACTAAAGCCTGGTTTGAGCATTCCTGTAAATATTTAGGTAGAAATTTTATAACTAGTATAAGTAGGTTAAGAATTGGACATTGTAAATTTCCCTCACATTTGTACAGGCTTAATTTAGATTCCAATAGCTCTTGTAAATATTGCTCTTCTGATTATTGTGATTTAAACCATTTGTTTTTAGAATGTAAATACTTTAATATTCAACGTCTGCTTTTAATTAGTTTAAGTAAAGAAATACTTAAGCCTGATGATTATTTTCCGAAAGATTTTCAACATTTTCTGATGTATCCACAATTATATAATATTATTTATGACTTTTATAATAATACGTTTGGGCCTCTGTAATATGTATATCAATTTAAATTTCTTTATTCTGTTTTGTATAATTTCACTGTTGTAAAATTGTTGTTTACGTTTCTTTCACTTTCTATTCTTGGATTTATTGTTATATTGTTACGTGTTAAGCTGATGGCCTCGTCGCCAATGCTAATAAAAAAAAAAAAAAAAAAAAAATTGCCAACTTCAGATGTTATCACTTGTGGTCAAATAAAGAAAAAGGGCGCGAACGTTCGAAGCGATAGGCGGGATTTTTACGAATTTTTGGAAAATATCTTTAAAAGCCCTTTTTATTGTAATTAACTGTATATATTTTTAATTTAAATTATCGAGTCACTGATAATATATGTAATTTAAATATTGCACAATGACTGAAGATAGTGGTGGTGGATCTTCCTCTCACAAGAGGAAAATACCTATGGAGGACGAATCTTCGCCCACCAAAATAACTGCTAATTTCACAAACTCGAAGAGAGGTTTATTTAAAGATTATACACATTTATACCAAGAAGAAGGGAAAAAAGAATATCCAATATTGTTATCACCATCTTCTAGAAATAGCAAAATTGATGTCTTAAGTACCAACAAAATTTTACGGACCCTTCCTGGTATTTCATATATAAAGCCAATTGGGAATTTTCTAATGAAAGTTTATTTTAGTAATCTTAAAGATGCTAATAGTTTCTTATTAAACAAAAAAATATTGGAAAAAAATTAATCGCAAGCAAAAATTCCATATGATAATTTAGAAAGCCAAGGAATAATTAGAGCACCTGTTGAAATATCAGAGCAAAATTTATTACAATATCTCAAATCAATACATGAAGTTATCGGTGTCAAGCGGTTTTTGAGGAAGTCTGGAGATACTTTTGTTCCTACACCAACAGTTTTAGTCACTTTCTTAAGTTCCACCCGTCCCGACCATGTTACATATGATCACATTTGGTTTGATGTCAATGAATATATAAAACCTGTTCGGCAATGTTTCGTCTGCTACAAGTTTGGCCACGGCAGAGGTTCCTGCAAAAGTGCTCAAATATGTTCAATTTGTTCAGGAAATCACTTCTTTAAAGAATGCACTAATAAGGAAAGTATTAAATGCTCGAATTGTAATGGACCCCATATGGCTGTCAGTTCTTCATGTCCTATCAAATCCACCAAGATGAAGGAAACCAGGGACAGAATAAGTGGCAAGTTAACTTATTCCACAATGGCTGCCAAGCCCAAGATTACCGACTCCACTGCTCCTCAATATTCCTCGCCTCCTGTATTAAGTAAAAAAAACAATTTAAATACCCCACATAAAAGAGTACTATATAATGATATACTAAATTCTGATGATTTACTAAATGTTCTGACTAAAACGATTGTTGATATTATGAAGAAAAAAAATGATTCTAACCAACCTCCAGATGCTATCTCATCCAAAACAATTAAGGAACTTCTTATTAATAATTTAACTTAGATTTTACTTATGGATAATTTGCAAATAATTAAAAGTTTAAATATCTGTCACTGGAATTGCCGTAGCATTCTTCCTAAACTAGATCAATTAAAATATTTTCTTTCAAGTCATAGTAATTGTGATGTTCTTTTACTCAATGAAACTTGGTTAAGTCAAAATAAGTCTTTCAGGTTACCAGGATATAACATCATTCGCCAAGATTCTGAAAGGCCCCATGGGGGCATTGCAGTGGCCATTAAAGCTAAGTATTCCTTTACTACCGTGTTTACTTCTTCCAATTACCATTTTCAAAACTTATTAGTAACTGTAAATGCTGGTGATAATTATATTGATATACTTTGTGTATATATTCCACCTCCTCCAAATGGTAAATTTAATATAAAAATGTTAACTGATTCCTTTGGTGCAATCAAAAACAAAAATTATCTAATTATTGGTGATTTTAATGCCCACCACTCATCTTGGGGTTGTAGGTTTAATGACAGAAGAGGTAACATTATTAATTCTTTTGCAGATGATAATAACCTAGTTTGTATGAATGACTTAATTGAAACTACTTTGGCGCCATTCGGTCAGGGTGGTAATGTCTTGGATTTGGTGTTTGCTTCTTTAGCAGTAAGTTCTAGTTGTTCCTTTGAAGTTCATGATGACCATTTGAGTAGCAATCATTATCCCATTTTGGTTAGCGTTTTATATAATGATCCTATAAACTCTTCCAGTGAAAATTCCCAAATTGAATTGCTGCCCACCGCTAACACTAAGTCTTTATCGGATATTAATTTTAATAAAATTAATTGGTTTACATTTTCTGAACTCTGTAAAGATAATTTTTCAGAGTTTTCTTTGGATTGCGAGCCAATAATCAGTTATGATTCATTTATCAATATTTTAACTAGTATTTTAATGACATTTCCTACAAAATCTAGTAGTTGCCAGTATAGAAATAGAAAACGGAAATCCTTAATTTGGTGGAATGATTGTTGTTCACAGGCTGTTAATCGGGCTAAGCTCGCTCTTAGCTCATATAAAACTTATCCCACGCAAGAAAATTACATTATTTTTAAACAATTTGATGCCAGAAAGAAAAGAATTCTTTCTGAACAAAAACTCCAAAGTTGGGTAAATCTAGCTTCATCTTTTAATAGAATGACACCTACAAAAATTATTTGGGATCACATTAAAAGATTTAAATTTGCTAAATTTGGCGCTTGCTCTACTAATTTAAACTTTTTTGATAATTCCTTTAATGCTCATGCATTTTTAAATAAAGTAGCTTCTGGAAATACGGAAGAGCAATCTGAAACATTCTTTCTTAATTTCTTTGTTAAAGGTTCTGATTCTGCTCAGTGGATTCAGGATCCTTTTACGTATGATGAGTTTAAATCCTCTCTAGACAGCAAAAAGAAAAATTCATCGCCTGGTCCTGACCATATTCCCTACTCCGTAATAAAACATATGCCAAAACATGTTAAAATTATACTTTTAAATATTTTTAACCAATTGTGGTCTCATAGAACTATTCCTCCCGTCTGGAAAATGCAGTTTGTAGTTCCAATTAAAAAGCCTAATAGGGAATCCAATGATTTAGATGCTTATCGACCCATCTCATTAACTTCTTGTTTTGCGAAGTTGTTCGAAACTATGCTTAAGAATAGATTGGAATGGTATATTGAGCACCATTCTCTGATTCCTGATTATCAATTCGGTTTTCGTAAGGGCAAAAACACTATGTATAATTTAGGGTGCTTGGTCGGCGATATTGAAAACAATTTCAAAAATAATAAATTAACTTTAGCTGTTTTTTTGGACATTAAGGGAGCATTTGATAACATAAATCATGAATATTTAATCAACAGCCTACGCTCGCTGGGTATCCCTGGTTCAGTTTTATTCTGGATATTTAATTTTTTGAACAATCGAGTAGTCTCTTTAAAGATAAAAAATAAAATAGTTGGCCCCAGAAAGTCTTACAAAGGTACTCCTCAAGGGTCTGATAATTCACCATTAATTTTTATTTTAAGTCTCGTTAATTTTATGAAAGTTATTCCCAAATCTGTAAAATATTCTTTCTACGCTGATGACTTAGTCTTATATTTAGACTGCAATGACTTAAGGCTAGGAGAAATCGTTATGAACGGTGTGCTAAAAAAGTTAAGCAGTATTCTTAATAATCAGTTAAAATTGAAGTAAACGTAGAAAAAAGTTCTGGTATGGTTTTTAGTTTATAATATTTGTGTAGACCTAAAATTTATTTCAATAATTATTTATTACCTTTTAAGCTATCTGAAAAATATTTAGGTGTTATACTGGACTGTGAACTAACTTGGGGTCCTCATATAACGTATATATGCCAAAAGGCCGAACTTCGCATAAATATTTTAAAATCTCTGGTTGGAGTACGTTGGGGTTCTGATCCTAAGATCCTCAAATCATTATATATTTCTTTGGTTCGCAGTCAGTTTGACTATGGGTCTATGTTTTATTCACTTGCGTCTAATTCCTTGCTTCGAAAGCTTGACGTTATACAAAATAAGGCTTTGCGCATTATTACTGGTGCAATGATGTCATCGCCTATAAATTCGTTAGAGGTGGAATCTGGCATAGTTCCTTTATTTATTAGAAGATGTTACTTAACTGATAAATTTTGTCTCAATTTAATTAGTCATGATAATGTTCTGACTAAGCGATTTCTTGAAAACTATACAATTCCAGATTATAATTATGCTTCTTTACCCGTTATTACTACCATTAGTGATTCCATTTCTTATTTGAATTTTAAATTTCAGGATATTGTTCACTGGCAATATAATAGCCCTTGCTTTTCATACAGTTTTGAGTCGATGATACGTCACATTCCAGTTACAGTTACAAAATTTAAATCAAAACACGAGTTTTATGAATTTTTGGATGAGAAAGTATATTATATTAAAATTTACACTGATGGATCTAAGACCAATGATCGCACGAGTTTTGCTTATTATGATTCGTCTAGTAAAATTGGAAAAGTTTTTTTGTGTAGTAATTATTTTTCAATTTATTCTGCAGAAATTTTAGGTATGATTTATGCCCTCAAATATGTCTTAAATAGATTAAACTCTCTCTCCGCTAACAAAGTTTTAATTTTATCCGATTCTATGAGTGCGTTATTGGCCTTGGACAAAATAACTATTAGTTATCATTGTAATTATCTAATTTATGAATTGCGATGGTTAGTTCATTTATTAAGCTGTAAAAATGTATTAATTGAGTTTTGTTGGGTTCCTAGTCACTCGGGCATTCTTGGCAACGAGTTAGTTGATACTCTTGCTAAGTCTGCCTCTAACATATCTATTAATGATGATTATAGTGTTCCCCATTTAGACTTAGTCAGAATTCTGAAAGAAAACCAACTTAAACGGTGGTGTTCTTCTTTGAATATCACCCGTCTCGAAAAGGGGAAGTGGCTTTCAGTTATTGCTCCTGCCCCTAGCACTAAAGCCTGGTTTGAGCATTCCTGTAAATATTTAGGTAGAAATTTTATAACTAGTTTAAGTAGGTTAAGAATTGGACATTGTAAATTTCCCTCACATTTGTACAGGCTTAATTTAGATTCCAATAGCTCTTGTAAATATTGCTCTTCTGATTATTGTGATTTAAACCATTTGTTTTTAGAATGTAAATACTTTAATATTCAACGTCTGCTTTTAATTAGTTTAAGTAAAGAAATACTTAAGCCTGATGATTGTTTTCCGAAAGATTTTCAAAATTTTCTGATGTATCCGCAATTATATAATATTATTTATGACTTTTATATTAATACGTTTGGGCCTCTGTAATATGTATATCAATTTAAATTTCTTTATTCTGTTTTATATAATTTCACTGTTGTAAAATTGTTGTTTGTTTCACTTTCTATTCTTGGATTTATTGTTATATTGTTACGTGTTAAGCTGATGGCCTCGTCGCCAACGCTAATAAAAAAAAAAAAAAAAAAAAAAAATTATCACTTGTCATTGTCATTGTCAAACGTGGAAACAACTGCAATGGGTGATACCGCTGTAGAAGATATCAAAAACTTAAATATTAACGAAAAGGCAGGACTTTAAACAGTATATTTAATTTCGAATAATATATCTATACGTTTTATAAGTGATGTTAAAATTGCTGAACAACCGTGGTGGGTGCGTGGTCCGCTTCAAAAGGGGCTATGCCACATGGGTTTGTAGGCATATTTCGTCAGAAATAATTCATTTGTAAAAACATAAATGCTGGTTCAGCTAATTATTAACTGTGTTAACACGCTTGTTTGTACAAGTGTCGTCTTAAATTGTTTACAAAATAATCCTTTTAATTTTCAATCTGTCGTGGTTACTTTTTCTTTGACGTGGATAGCGCATACAAATTGTAGGCACGATCAAACTATAGATATTATCGAATCAATTTCTGTATTTACAATAAATTATCATTGGTATAACTTAAAACCTTACCTACTTACATTTTATTTACATTGCCACTATTTATATGTCATGTTTTTATATTATTACTTATATCTTTGCAATCAAATGATGTTGAAAAGTGACCTCAACAGACATACATTTTAAAAAAGAAATAAAATATCATTTTTCAAACCTTAAAACACAATGCAAAAGTGTAATGTGTGTAACAATATGTGTAATTTTTTAACGTAATAATAAGTGTTGTACTATATTTAATTGCCTTGAGTGATTAGCCAAATTCATGAAAATGAGAGTCATAAACTAAAGAAAAAATAAATTACTCAATCCATGAGTATTCCATGTGGGTGTTGGGTCTATAGTGTGGTGAATAATATAAATTCCTTAGGTGACAATGATAGGAGTATGTTAAGAGTAAGTTTTAACAAAACGTTTTCTTTAACAGTCCAAAGCTAAAGCAATGAAGGAGAAAAAGAAAAAGGAAGATTCCTCAGGAGTATCAGAGCTTAACCCATGGCCAGAGTACATCCAGAAGCGTATTACACTATGGGATAAATATAAGGCGGAGTTTGCAGAAAAATTGGCCTCGCTACCTGAAATGAACATTGTGGTAACATTGCCCGATGGAAAAACTGTTCAAGCCAGTGCATGGAGAACTACACCTTATGATGTTGCAAAAGGAATTAGGTCAGTATGCTAGTTAATTTAACCCAGTGAATGCTGTTAACACAGCCGTATGAGTTGATAAGCTTAGATATTGGTAATTCTATTGATTTGCCCATGCTGATGAAAATATAATGAGTTTCTCATATAGCTTAGTTTTTTGTGGTTGCCATTGTGTTAGCCCTATCCACTTGATTGGTTTTATGAGATTTTTTTATGTAAGAACAACACAAGAACACAAGAACAACAACAAAAATGAAAAATATATGAACACCTGTTAAAGATAAGATCTTCCTGTCTTACTCTGACATAATTAATAATAATACTTATTCTGACATAATTCAAGAACCTTTGAAAACCCTTGAATCAATACAGACTAATTTAGCTCCATATAAATGACTTTTTATAAGGATTTTCGGGGTAGGGTGAGAAGGGGGAGGGGAGGGGGAGTACCCCCGCCTCTTGCCCCCCCCTCCCCCACTAAAGATTATTGGCGGAATTGAATTTTTTTTTTAAATCTAACCTAATAAATATTCATTAAATCTGTTGAATGTAGTGAAGTTTCAGAGGGATAAGTGTTAGGGAAGACCCCTCAGGGGGAGGGGTTACTTTTTTTCACATTTTTTGTAAGTGCTGAGCCCATACTATTTTTAGCCACATACTAACTAGAAACATGTTATTTTTGCATGACAAAATGGCAGTCAAAATTGACTTTTAACCTACAAAAATATCAATTTTTTAATAATTTTTTTCTTTAGTTCTATTCATTTCCACCAAACAAGATTTCGTGTACGTGTTTCTAATAATACATTACGTGACAAAAAAAAGTTAAAATGTAGCCTATGTTTAAAATAACAAATCGAAGAATAGTTTAGGTGCTACGGAGGAACTATATTATAATTACAAACATACATAGACTGCTAAAATCACAACCGTTCCTTTTTGCTTTTTTAGTCGGGTAAAAATTTTATGTTACTGCACAATATTTTTATTATTTGATTTACATTTTCCTTGTATAATGACAGTTACCGCTTTCTGTGTATCATTGAAGCTGTACACTGTAAAATAACTAAGTCCCTTCTTTACCTGCTGACTAGCGAGTTTTGGAAAGAATAGTAAGTATTCGTCAATAAGGTGGAACTTCTATATACATGTGAAACATACTAAATAGATTTTAGATTTTCTTATTGTCAAATTTGGTTAAAATTCCTGTTCAGTCTTTTTCAACTACAGCTTTCTTTTTGACTTTCAACTACATTATTTTATAACACAACTGTGTAGTATGAGCACTGACAATGAGCGTTCCTACACTTACGTACATAGACACAATGTGTATTACATAGACACAATGTGTATGTATATTTAAACAGTCATGTCTCACCCACTTTCATGAGATAAAAATGCTTTATTTATTTTGACACTTATTTTGAACTGAACAATAAAATGTTAAGTAATATTTTTGGTAAATAAAAGTTTTTACAATGAACGATTTAAAATTTATAATTGATGTATTGACATTTAGTAAAATTTTGGGTTACTAATTAAAATCAGTAAAATATCATTTTTGTGTGTCGTAAATCAACAGAATATGTTGGAATGAACCTGCTTATTGCTAACTTAGGTACCATATTCAGCAAATGAATGTTAATATTATTAGTATATTAATAAGTAAGTGTCGGTGGTGTAGTGCGTAAGAGAGCGTCGTCTCCCACCCTCCCGGGTGGTTCGAACTCCGCCAATTCATATGTACGTTTAATTGACGCTTTTACGGTGAAGGAAAACATCGTGAGGAAACCTGCAGACACCTATGAAGAAATTCTTAGGTTGTGTGTGAAGTCGACCAACCCGCACTTGGCCAGCGTGGTTGACTAAGGCCCTAATGTGTGGTAATTAGTGTGGGGTAGGCTCGAGCCCCTCGGTGGGGACATTATATGAGCTGTGTTGATAATGATGATTAGCACTTTTGTTACTTGACTTCATAGGAAAAGGCCATCTGTTGTACATTATAATCTTATTTTTTTTTTTTTTTTTATTATGTCTAATAGTTAATAGTGTACATACAATAAAGATTATTCTATTCTAATGTATACTCATGCAAATGATATAACACTGGTTCAAATTTATCTTAAATTAAAAATATATTATAAAAGAGTTACCAACTTTATATTTCTCTTGTGTAAACCAAATCAAGATTGTGTTCAATATAAATCACAGTTTTGGAGTTCCACCTTCACTTCCTACCCATTGAATCTAATGATGACCTTTTTTTTCTCTCCAGCCAGGGACTGGCAGACTCCACGATAATTGCGCGAGTCAACAATGTGCTCTGGGACCTAGATAGGCCACTAGAAGGAGACTGCAAGTTGGAGTTGCTTCGATGGGACAATACAGATGCGCAGGCCGTATTCTGGCACTCGTCCGCTCACATGCTTGGTGAAGCCATGGAAAGAGTATGTGTAGAATTATTATAAAGATCTATCGCTTAATATTGATGTTGAGGTCAGACTTATTTATGTATATAAGTTAATAGTGTTATATGTTTTGATAGCCTTTGCCTTGCCTTGTCAATCTACTTTTTTCCTTGCTTTTGTCTCACTTTTTCGCAACTCTTGATTTCACATATTCTATTGATATTCGATCCGGCTCGAAGGACCAAAATGTCCGGGCAACGAAGGAAAAGGCGGTTTGAGGGAGAGAAGTTGTAATTTTAATAAAATATATAGAAACAGAGTTGCGGAAAACGGAGACAAAAGCTGTCTGTCCTCGACAATAGATAATACTTCTTCTTAGAGTTATCGCACAAAAAGAGCAGTTTTCATACACTTTTGACGCCATTCGAAACAAAGTGCTTCCAAAAAACGCAGACTTTTGTCATCAATTATAATACTGCACGCCACGGGTTAATAAAAGTACGACCACTGACCACAAGTGCTGTCACGCGGTTCAGCTAATTTTGTAGCTGACCCTTTGTCACGGCGGCGCATTTGAGCCGAGTTCCGACCCTTAGAAGCACTCTCAGGTCGGCCTCTTCCTTTCGATCCGAACCCTGCATAAATCTGTAGTCAACAGTAAATAACATACATTACATACATACAATCACGCTCACACTCCCATAAGGAATTGAGCAGAGCTTAGGTAATATTTGGTTACACATAAAACCACATCTGGCATTATGGGACATGCTGTACACCAAAATAGTGACAGGTTCCCAGTTTTTTACTTTACCATATCAGTAAATCACTGTATTTAAAAAAAGTATAGTAAAAGTAAAAAATGTATTTGAACCTTTTAGTAGAAAATAAGATAATTTTACGGGCATCCTTTTTGTTTCGTTGACAACTCGTTCAGGAGTGCTTTTGTTCCGATCCTATTGAGTTGTCGACCTATCGAAATGTAGCTGAGTAACACAAGAATACCAAATTTGGATAGGACTACTATCGAACGATTTCTAAACTACACCGATTTTTAGATCGAATGTATTTACGTGAATTGGGCCAGAGGGTGTTTTTCTCTGGTTAAGTTTAAATTACCATTTCTTTACTCATCCAGTTGCACACTTTTGTACTAAACATACAGGTGTAAAAGACATGAACAGTCAAACGATAACCATGTATGTATTCCATCATAACATTTTTTTTCCTTTAGACCAGTCTTTCTCAAAGTGGGCGATAACGCCCCCCTGTGGGCGTTGGAGGCCTAGAGGGGGGCGTTAAGGGACCCAGAAAAAAAAGGGGGGCGTTGGCGTGGTTCAGGGGGGCGATGGTGGATTTGTAATTTTATTTACTTAACATTTTAAATTTCACTAAACTTAAAACCTACCTATTACTCAATATCAGGCGTGGTTTAGGGTTATCAGATGATTAATTTGTAATTTCATTTACTTTATAATTCACTAAAATTAAAACCTACCTACTACTCAATATCAAATAATTAGTTTATATATTTGCCTTGTATGATGGTATAAAAACTAAAAAATATTTATTATAGATTTCGTAGAATAGCCCGTATGCCGTACGCAATCAAGTTGTAACAAGTTTTTGTTAAATAACGCTATTGGTGCAATCCGGTAGTAATCGTCTGGTGCATCGATACTTGTCCTAACTTGCTCAGTACTATTAAGCGTGGAAAGAGATAAACGAGTTTGTGCGCGTTTGTTTTATTCCTGTCGGTGCGTGCCGTATTTAAATCCTATATAAAAGCTCGGAATATCTCTTAAATTTTCATTAGTAGTTTCGTGCGCAATCTTTAATCGATCTTCTGAAACAGAGTACCTCGTCGAGTGCACGGAGCTCCGAGTGGATCGCAATAAAGAAAGACTGTGGTAATCTTCAACCTACACTTCCTAAAAAGGTCAACACTTTATTTACATATTTGTAAAAACAAAGTCATGTCGGAAGCAAAAAAGAAGAAACGGCAATACAGTGCAGAATATATTAAATATGGATTCATAGAAAATCCGACAAATTCATCTTTGCCTATGTGCCTTCTTTGTTCAAAAACATTTTCAAACGAAGCGATGAAGCCTTCAAGACTTCAAGATCATTTGAATAAAATGCATCCAGATAAGAAGGACAAAAATGTAGCCTATTTTCAAGACCTGGAAAAGAAGCATAATGCTCAGCCAAGTGTATCGAAACTTTTTTCGGTGGCTACTAAGCAAGACGATGACGGACTTCGAGCTTCATACAATATCTCTTTGTTAATTGCTCAAACAGGTAAACCACACACCATAGGAGAAACGTTAATTTTGCCGGCAATAAAAGAAGTTATAACTACTGTGCTTCATAAACCTGCTGCAGATATAATTCGAAAAATTCCTTTGAGCAATAGTTCTGTGCAAAGACGAATTGATGAAATGGCTGATAACATTGAAGAGTCATTGTGCAATCATCTGAAGACTAGTCAATTTTCAATTCAGTTGGATGAGTCCACTTTACCAACTAATGAAGCTTTGTTGCTGTCTTACGTGAGGTTTATTAAAGATGAAAAAATATGTCAAGAACTATTATTTGCTAGAAATTTAGAGACAGACACAAAAGGAGAAACCATATTTAAAACACTGGAAAAGTTTTGTGATGAAAAAGGAATTCCCTTGAAGAATATTATATCAGCTGCTACAGATGGTGCTCCAGCTATGACGGGGAGTCAAAAAGGTTTCATAGCGTACTTAAAAAACGAAATTCCAGATGTGCTTGCTGTACATTGCGTTATACATCGACAACATTTAGTTGCTAGAAATTTAAGTGAACGACTGTTTCAATCATTGCAATATGTCATCAGAGCAGTCAATAAAATCCGAAACAATTCTTTAAATGACAGATTATTTAATCAGCTTTGTGTTGCTAATGATGAAGATTTCAACAGATTGATTTTTCACACAGAAGTGCGTTGGCTATCAAAAGGAAATTGTCTGACTCGATTTTACAATCTGTTTGACTCTGTCATTGAGTTTTTGGAAAACAAAGACACAGAATTGCGCGACAAACTCATCACATCAAAGAATGATATCGCATACCTGACAGACCTTTATAAATTGCTTAATGATATGAATCTCCAACTTCAAGGCGATGACTTGAACTTAATAAAAACAAAAAATGTCGTCGCTGCTTTCGTAGCCAAGTTGCTCTTACACAAGAAGAATATCGGCAGACGTGAGTTCCATAATTTCCCCAATTTATCAGTATCCTGCAACAGCGACGACTTGCTTGTCTACTGCCAACATTTGGAAAATCTTCACAGCGATTTCATTGAAAGATTCCAGGATATTTTGAAATTGGAAATACCAGACTGGGTGTTAGATCCTTTTTCAAATGTCAACATAGGTATATCACCCCAACTGGAAGAAGAACTTATAGAACTGACAACGAATGATGAATTAAAAATCAAATTCAAAAGTGGTTACCACGAATTTTGGCTACAAAAATCAATCTCGCAGTTATATCCTGGATTGTGGTCGATCGTTCAACGATTTTTAATAGCATTCCCATCGTCATATTTGTGTGAACGTGGATTTAGCGCTGTGACAACGCTGCTTACTAAAAAGAGAAATCGTTTGCATGTTACCGAACGCGGCGACTTAAGACTGTTTTTGAGTAAAATCGAACCTGATATCAACAAACTTGTTAAAAATCATCAAATTCATCCATCTCATTAGATTCGTTATAAAATTAAAATTGATTACCTATCTACATTGTTTCTTTTAATTTGATTTTTAAATATATTCTTAATATTATAAAGTTGCGTTTTAATTGTTTTCACTGGTAAAAATGTCTAATTTAGAATTTAAACATCAGGACTGAATAATATAACACTATAACTAAATTAATTAAAGTAATGAAATGGTGGTTTTTAAGTTTTAGGAGTGTATAAAAACTAGGGGGCGCTGAAAAATTATTTATTTTCAAAGGGGGCGGTAAAAGAAATAAGTTTGATAATCTCTGCTTTAGACTATACCTGGGAAATTTATAGTTACGATTTTATTGAAGGTCAAAGTCCTAATTTTTTTTTCATTTTTTTATGAAAACGTTTTCAATACGTTATTTCTTAATTATTGTCTAAAAAAACATTATCATTTTTTTTTAGTATTTCATAACAAAAAATGGCTTCAAAACGTTAGCGTTCAATGTAGCTCACTCGATGCGCACGGACACTAATGAACGGGGCTGCCGTCTATCAAAATTATCGCGGTTTTGCGAGTTGCGTGCGAGTTGAGCCCTTTACATTGCGCGGTACAATTTGCAATTTTTTTTAACACCAAAAATAAAAAATCATTTCCCAGCAATATTTTTTTTGAAATATGTCTTATTTTAATGTATAGAATACATGGTTCTCGTTTGACTGTTCATGTCTTATACACCCAGTATACAAAATTTTAAAAATACCAAGAAATTAAAGTATGTTTTTTCTTAACTTAGGTATATGGAGGATGCTTGTGCTATGGCCCACCAATTGAAGAAGGCTTTTACTACGACATGTATTATCCTGAGAAAGGCGTAAGTCTATTATACCACTCTTAATTTATCTATAAATAATAACTATAAACTTGTTAGAATAACTAAGTTGTAGTGAAAACAAAATATTATAGGAAATGTTCATTATGTATATATAAATAAGGTGAAATGAAATTACTAATTATTCTACTGATCACGAATATTCATTCTCTACATTGTCGTTGTTATATTTCCCCTCAGGTATCTACCACAGACTACCCAGTTTTGGAGACCTTAATAAAGAAAATAGCAAAGGAAAAGCAGCCGTTTGAACGTCTAGAACTCACCAAGGAACAACTGCTCGAAATGTTTGATTACAATCCTTTCAAAGTACGCATCCTCAAAGAGAAAGTCGACACGCCCACCACTACCGTTTATAGGTAATTATTTATATTAGGTATAATAAATAAGTGTACACCTTGTACCTAAATTGAATTAAATTTAGAATTTTTGATTTGAAATATTTTTAGATACAAACAACAGTAAGTCAGATCACCACAAATTAAAAAAAATCTCTATTCGATTTTCAACCTTAACATGTTCGCATAAAGTGCGAAATCAATTGGCAAAATTTCGCATTTTGTGGCTACCCGACATGCGTACATTAAAATTTTGCAAAAAAAAAAAAAATAAGTTTTCAGTCTGCGGTTGACCGCGGTAGCGAGCGTACGTCGGTCAACGAACTTGCGTGCGAAAAAATAAAATGTCGTCTTCAAAGAGATTAAAATGTGCCAACTGTAACATTGTAATATGTGAAGTGTTAGCGTTTATACAGAATAAGCTGGATGTCATGGACGAAGAGAGCCTTGTTCGTATCTGTGAAAGTGCTTTTAGCGGTGACGATATAGAAACAGCAAAATCGTTATTATTCGAATCGCTACAGAAAACGATAACAACAAGGAAACGGCAGGGTAAAACTCAACGCAATCTGGAAGACATCATTGTATTATTTAAGGGAACTGATCCAGAAAAGATACCCATTTTTGTGGCAAAAGACTTGGAAAAATTGCCTCCTGTGACGTTTGATCACGTAGACGTAACACCGTTGCTTAAGAAGATTTTATTAATCCAAAAAGATATATATGAAATTCAACAGAACTATGTCACAAAAGACGAACTGCAATTATCAGTTGAACATCGAAATATAAATCCGAAGCGTGGAGGGTATTTAAAAAACAAGTCAATTACAACGGACAGCGGACCGATGGCGTTATCGATGTACGCAGATGAGTCGCTAACAGGCCAGCCTACAAATATCTGTGGAGGAAGGAAAGCGCGTGTTGCAACTGTATCTAATGAAATAACAACAGAATCGGCGACTGCGCTTATTCATGAGGCAACAAGTAATAATCTTAGCACGAAGGAAGTATTGTTGCAAACTGCATGTGCGAGTGAGAATGAGAAAAATGATGAGGTATTGTATAGTAGTGAGAACGTACCGAGCATTATGCCCCGAGCATCGAATGAATCATATGGCACCTGTCAGTTGCATAACATTGTAGGAAATAAACACACATGTAACAACGACAAGTTACCATCAGAGTCACCGCCTATATGTGAAATGTCCTATGCGGAAGTTATTAATAAGCGTTCTGATGAAGTTAATAGGAAAAATGAGTGGATTTTGGTGAAAAATAAAAAGAGTTTAAAGAATAAGTTTATTGCGAAGATAGGAAACGCAGTCATAAAAACAGGCGATAACTCTAAATTTAAAGCAGCTGATACCAGAATTCCTTTGTTTATATCGAACGTGCATAAAGATGTATCTGAGCAGGATATTATCGATTATGTTTACCAAAAAACGGGTGAGACCATCTCGTTGGTAAAAATAAAAATGAAAAAAGATAAAGATTATAATGCATATAAAGTTTTTATTCTAAAATATAAAATAGATTTATTTTTGGATGATAAATTGTGGCCGTCGGGAATTTCCTTTAGGCGGTTTATCAACTTCGGAAGAAATGAGGCAACCACTAATATTGTTCATGGATAGTTCTAATAACAACAACTGCAGAATTATAAGTTATAACTGTAAATCCATTAAGAGATCACTAGACGGCGTTAAGGAGCTATGCAAGTCAGCTGAAATAGTGGCTTTACAGGAGACATGGCTGTTGCCACACGAGCTACCACTCCTCAACACGATCGACGACGGATTCAGCGCTACGGGCACGTCCGCAGTGGACACCTCGGCCGGCCTACTCATTGGGAGGCCATACGGCGGTGTCGCCCTATTGTGGAAAAAGAGTGCATTTCAATCAGTGTCTGTGATAGGTTGTGAAAGTGTTCGCATTGCAGCCATAAAAGTAACTGTAAGTCATAGATCTATACTAATATTTAGTATTTATATGCCTATAAACTCTAATGACAATATTCCGATGTTTACCGAGTGTCTTAGTGAAGTACGATCTATTATCGAAATGAATAGTGACGTTGAAGCATCTTATGTACTAGGTGATTTTAATGCGCACCCTGACGAATTGTTTTACAGGGAATTAACAAACTTTTGTAGCGATCATCTGTGGTGTTGCGCTGATGTGCATATGTTAGGGCTTCAGTCTAACACATTTACTTTTTGTAGTGATGCTCATGGGTGTGTGAGGTGGTTGGACCATTGCATTGTCACACAGTCAGCATTAGCAACTATTACCAATGTTTGGGTGCAACATGACGTGTATTGGTCTGACCATTTTCCACTCGTAGTTGAATGTAATCTTCGGAAATTGAATGTAAAGACTGAATCGGGTGTGAGTGATGCTAATTCCAACAAACGTATTATATGGGGAGATAGACAACCGGAGCAAATAGATAAGTATCATAAAATATGTCACTTGGGACTGCGCGACATAGATTTTCCTACAGAGCTAGGAGACTGTTGTGATTTATCTTGTCAAAATCCAGATCATTATTTATTAATAGATAAATTATATAGGGATTTTGTAAATGTATTGTCTGGGGCTGCCACGCTGAGTTATGTTGAAAAACAACAAACTGGTAAAAATAAACATATATCAGGGTGGAATAAGTATGTCGCCGGCGTTCACAGGGAGGCCAGGATTAAGTTTCACACATGGTTATTAGCGGGAAAGCCTACTAGCGGTATTATTTATAATGAAATGACGGAAACTCGAAAGGTATTCAAATCAAAATTAAAATGGTGTCAAGATAGACAAGAACAATTAAAAATGGATACTCTTGCCTCCAACCATTCTGCAAAAGACTTTAGAAATTTTTGGAAACAAACAAACAAATTAAATACGAAAATTGGTCACCCTGTGAACGTCGATGGTATTCATGATCACAAAATGATTGCTAATTTATTTAAGGAACATTTTAATGTGCAGTCGTCCTTGAGTTTTCCTTCCTGTAATGAGAGTAGTGGCGGGGGCGGGACCATTGTGACTAAGAAACAAAACATATTTTCAGTAAAAAGCGTAACTAATGTCATCAAGAATATGCAAAGGGGTAAATCACCTGGTCACGATGGCCTCAGCATAGAACATTTTAAATATGCTGGTGTACATCTGCCAAGAGTTCTGGCAATGTTTTTCAACCTGTGTCTGGTTCACTCTTACTTACCAGAATCACTGATGCGCACTATAGTAGTGCCTATAGTAAAAAATAAGACAGGCGACTCGTCTGACAAAACAAACTATCGGCCCATCTCACTAGCGACTATTGCAGCTAAGGTGCTTGACAGTTTGTTGAATAACATTCTAAAAGAACATGTGAAAATACACGATGCCCAGTTCGGGTTTAAGGCAGATTCATCCACTGAGGCTGCTATTCTAACCTTAAAGCATACTGTCAGGTATTATACTGAGAGGAGGACGCCGGTATATGCGTGCTTCCTTGACTTGTCAAAAGCTTTTGACCTTGTCCTGTATGATCTTCTGTGGGATAAGCTAGGGGGTGCGGGTGTGCCGGCGGATACCATCCACCTCCTCAAGTACTGGTACTCAAATCAGAAAAACCAGGTGAGATGGGCTGGTACGCTGTCGGATGAGTATAGGTTGCAGTGCGGCGTCAGGCAGGGGGGGTTGAGCTCGCCACTTCTGTTTAATTTGTACGTCAACCAGCTTATCGAGCGACTCAGCAGCATCCATGTCGGATGCTATATTGACGGTATTTGTTTCAACAATATTAGTTACGCAGATGACATGGTGCTGCTGAGTCCCTCGATCAACGCGTTGAGAAAACTGTTGAGCATCTGTGAGGCATATGCGGCGGAGCATGGATTAAAATATAACTCCCAGAAGAGTGAAATAGTTATATTCAAAGCAGGCAAATATCGGCCAACCCATGTACCTCCCATATGCCTTGCAGGAGTTCCGTTAAAGCTGGTTGACAAGTTTAAATACCTTGGCCATATTGTAACGGAGGATCTCAAGGACGACGAAGACATTGAGAGGGAGCGCAGGGCGTTAGCAGTGAGAATCAATATGCTTGCCCGCAGGTTCACTCGATGTACTAAGGAAGTAAAGATAACGCTTTTTAAATCCTTTTGTCAATCTTTTTACTCGAGTGGCCTGTGGGTGAGTTATACAAAGCGATCCTACGAAACCCTGCGTATCCAATACAACAATGCCTTCAGAATGTTGCTGGGGCTGCCGCGGTGCTGCAGCGCCTCCGGAATGTTTGCGGAGGCGCACACAGATGGCTTTAAAGCGATAATCCGTAAAAAAACCGCTTCTCTGCTGCAGCGTCTGCGAAGTGCTAACAGCCGTGTTCTGAAGGTCATTGCTGCTAGATTTGACTGCCCTATTCAAAAACATTGGGTAGAGGTAGTTGTTGGTGTCACTTAAACGTGAAAAAAATAATAAAAAAAAAAAAAAATATATTATATATAGTTTTTTGTCTAACGAGCGCGTCAGCGTCCGCCCGTATGTAGGATGTAGCGGAATTTTGGTGTGCCCGCACTGGGCCCTACAGCGCTCACACAGGGATAGCCCGCGTTCGTGAGATAAAAATAAATAAATAAATAAAAGCTAATATACCTAAATAGTACTAACATAATTATAAGTTAATTGTAACTAACAAACTAACTATCTATGGACATAACAGGTCTGAAATAAATGTTTTATTATTATTATTATTATTATTTAACTATACATCGTCCATTGAACTTAAATACTAAATTGCTTTATAAACCACGTTTTTAATAAGATTTTTATGAATCTCGAACTATCTACTTACAATCTACAGACGATGGGTAGATCAGGCTACCATACCACATGTGACATTTTTCTTCAATAGACTTTGAATTATATGATTTTTATGGAATAACGTTGAAAATTTCTTGAAAAAAGGTCTGTTTTAGGTAGCGCTGACTTTCTTCTGTTTGGCCCAAAACCTCATTAAATTGAAGGAAAAAAACTATAAATTTTGTTCGTATTATTACTAACCATAACTAATAAATTTCATTCCACAGATGTGGGCCCCTCATAGATCTGTGCAGAGGTCCGCATGTGAGGCACACTGGAAAAGTCAAGGCACTTAAAGTTACTAAGGCAAGTATGTTTAAAAAAAAAATTAAAACTTCATTTTCAAAAGCGGATTGTTAAAATTCAACTCTAGAAATAGTGTGTTAATTACTTTGTTTCCACTTCTTTTAAATTAATGGCGTTCGCGACACATAAAGATTATGCATTTTGCCAATGTCGAGTGAAAATGTACTTAGTAACATACAATTGTACGTTAGATTGTTAAAAATGGAGTCTCTCAACACGTGTTTTTACAACAAGAACTAGGGAGAAACTTCCATTACTTTGTTCAATTGTATCCCAGAAATGTTAAAAGCGCAGAAGCTCTGTCAAGTAGAGAGTAGTGTTGCCATTAATTAATTATGGCATAATTTTTCGTAAATTAAATATTTTAATTTTGATACCAGAATATCTTAGATTAATTGCGGAAAGTGTTTAAAGACTTTGTCTGAAAATCTTTAATTTTTTACATCTTTTTCAGTAAAATTTTCTTGTGATGGCCATTTTACGCTAATAGCGACCACCTGCGTAACTGTTTTATAAGACAATGCTTAATATGTTCCAGTGGGAACTTGAACTTATTTGTTTTAACATGATATTGAAAACCAATTCACTATCAAAACTATTTCTTATAAAAGTTTAAGCAGATCTGACAAATGTTTGAACACCAATATCATAGCCACGACCACCTACGCAATTTTACGCTGTTTTATAAGACGTTGCTAAGTATATTCCCGCCGAAGTTTGAACATATTCGTTTTAACATAATGAAAGTTTAGAGGTGTTCTGACAAAATGTTTGGACACTAATCTCATAGCTAACCTTGTAGGTGTGTCTATTATACCGTGTATTATTTTTGCTGTTGCATTGTCACAATAATGTTGCCAAGCTCCGTGTCTAGTATAACATTAATAAAAATTAAAATAAACATTGCTTTATTTTTCCACCTCAATATTACATGCTCTAGCTTACAAATAACAGAGAAATTATGCTTAAAACTAGGTAAGCGAAAACACATAATATTTGGGAGGACTGGAGCCTAAACTAGGAAATTCCTGTATTTCAGGACTCCAGGAACCTCGCCCGAACCATGTGGCTTTATAAACAGAGCTACCGAATAAGGTTCCTATGCTTAAATCTGTGTTAATTTTAGAGTTCGTCTACATACTGGGAAGGCAAGGCCGAAGCTGAGTCATTGCAGCGCATATACGGTGTGTCGTTCCCGGAACCCAAACAGCTCAAGGAGTGGGAGGTGATACAAGAAGAGGCGGCGAAGAGAGACCACAGGAAGATAGGCAGGGTGAGTAACACAGCTGTCGCAATCTAAGAGTCCCGTATTGACGAATGTTGAATGGAACTAGGACGCAATCAAAAAAGACGCATTTCAACAATAAAAAATATGTTTTGTTGCATTTTTGAGTAGGTCATGCAAATACTATGTTTAGCGCAGTATAATATGTCATATTATAATTAAATACTTTTTTTTCTTGCGTAATGTTTAAAGTTAAATGTGATTTTAAATTATGTTATATAAAAAATTACAAACTCGTGAATGACCGTTTTCTGATAAGCTCATTATGTTTCTCCTGTTTAGCTTCGGTATTATAAAATCCGGTGAACTCTTGTATTATAAAAAAATTATTCCCTCTCTGTTCACTGCAGCTTCAAATAAAGACCCAGCCTTCATAAAAAAAAAAATCGCGAGTGGTCTCCCCTTGACTTTCTCGTATACCGGAAACGATTTAAAAGTTGGCAGAAACCTTATATTTTGATGTTTTATATGCATGTCCAATTTTGGTCACCCATCCGAGTAAAGACCGCGCACTTGGTTGCTTAACTTTCGTGATCGACGACTCAAAAGTTGATAGAAACCTTATATTTTGATGTCATACATGCATGTTAAATTTGGTTGCAATAAGTTAAAGCATACTAGAGTTATCGTGCTAACGCACAGACAAACAGACATAATTCCAAAATATTTTGGACTCAGGGAGGTCCAAAACGTGTTAATCCGTCAAAATCTCGAGGTCGAATTTTTTGACGATTACAAGACTTCCTCTATACTACGTATACGAGAAAGTAATATAACATGTCCTTTCAGTACAGATGTGCCACCAGGCAGGCTGCATGCTTGTCTGCCAACCAAATGTCATTAAAAAATGTGTATATTGTCCATAGGAACAAGAGCTATTCTTCTTCCACGAGCTATCTCCGGGCTCGTGCTTCTTCCAGCCGCGCGGTGCTCACATCTACAATACTCTCATCAACTTCATCAGGGAACAGTACAGGTGAGACACAAAGTGACGAAAACTGTTATTATACCATATCCTCTAAGATCCATCACGTTGCAGAGAGAACCAGGAGCAGTGTCTGGGACTTATGACCGCAGGCGTAGCTTTTAAAAAACTCTTTATTAAAATGGACTTTGCAAAGTACTTTTAAATCGGCAAAAACCCTACCAGCCTCTTAGGTCGAATAAAAACTTTCCTACTTGAATAATTATTATGTTGGTGGAGAAGAAAAATGGCGTCGATGGCGTAGTGCGTAAGAGCGTCGTCTCCCACCGTGGGGGGTTCGATCCCCGCCACGTACCAATGTGTTTTAAAATTTTGAATTCATATAGGTACCTTTAATCGACGCTTTTACTGTGATGGAAAACATCGTGAGGAAACCTGCACACACCTATGAAGAAGTTCTTAGGTTGTGTGTGAAGTCGACCAACCCGCACTTGACCAGCGTGGTAGGCTCGAGCCCCTCGGTGGGGACATTATATGAGCTAAAAAGTAAAAAATCGGGAGTGGTCTCCCCTTGACTTTCTCGTATACCGGAAACTACTCAAAAGTTGATAGAAACTTTATATTTTGATGTAATACATGCATGTTAAATTTTGGTCACCCTCCGAGTACCGACCGCGCACTTGGTTGCTTAACTTTGTGATCGACGACTCAAAAGTTGATAGAAACTTTATATTTTGATGTCATACATGCATGTTAAATTTGGTTGCAATAAGTTAAAGCATACTCGAGTTATCGTGCTAACGCACAGACACACAGACATAATTCCAAAAACGGTAATTTTCGACCTGAGTCCAAAACGTGTAAATTCATAATAATTTGTAATTCATTTATTCATTCATAAACCCGTCAAAATTTCGCGGTCGAATTTTTTGACTATTACAAGACTTTCTCTATACTTACTACTTACGTAAACGAGAAAGTAAAAAAAGATGAAACATCTGTCAAATCTTTGAAGTTTGAGCCGTAAATTAAAAAAAACGATGGATGGCAAAGATTTATTTCTGTTAGTAATCCTACGTTGTCCATTTTTGGGTACATTTAGTTTTTTTTTAATATCTAATATTTTAGCAAGTAATAAATTCTGAAAAAAATATCTAGTGTTCTAGATGAACAAAGCTCCAAATGGTTTCTTAATTATCATAACTTGTTTTTTTTTATGTTTTCAATTATATCTCTTCCAGGGCACGTGGTTTCCAAGAAGTGGTGACGCCCAACATGTACAACTCCAAGTTGTGGCAGACCTCCGGCCACTGGGCGCATTACTCAGAAAACATGTTCTCTTTCGACGTCGAGAAAGAGACCTTTGCGCTCAAGCCTATGAATTGTCCGGGACACTGGTAAAAACATTTTTGCTAAAGACTCATCATGTCTCAAACTCTTTACACAAACACACACACACAGTGCACGTACTCACAAGTACATAAACAATATCTATAACGGGTGTAAAAGAACAGTCAAACGAAAACTATGTATTCTGCTCACCATCATAACATTTTTCTTCCTTTAAACTATACCTGAAAAATGAATACTTACAATTTTATTGAAGGTCAAAAACATAATTTTTTTTTCATATTTTTATGAAAACATATTCTAAACATTATTTCTTAGTTATTGTCCAAAGAAACATTATCATTTTTTTTAGTATTTCATAACAAAAAATGGCTTCAAAACGTTAGCGTTCAATGTAGCTCACTCGATGCGCATGGAGACTAACGAACGGGGCCGCCGCGCCGTCTGCAAAAATATCACGGTTTTGCGAGTTGCGTGCGAGTTGAGCGCTTTACGTTGCGCGGTACAATTTGCAATATTTTTTAACACCAAAATATAAAAATTATTTCCCAGAAATAATTTTTTTAAATGTGTCTTATTTTGATGTTTAGAATACATGGTTCTCGTTTGACTGTTCATGTGTATTATAAAATGAATCCCGCTGGTTTTACAATTACAATAATTTTACTGTTATCAGCATCTACATGTCTTGTAAAATCCATATTGTAAAATTGTTTTTGACCTAAATAAATAAATAAATCCTTGTTTTCCTTAGTCACGCCATAACTTCAGAATTACTTTACCTATTTGATTCATCTATTTTTCTTAACTTTTATGATATTTTGTAGAAGGTTCTTACGGAAAGAAAAATTAAGAAAATTGCGTAGAAAATTTACTTAATTTTATTAAATTTTCTAAGCATTTTTCTTAATTTTTCTTTTTTTTCTACAAAGCAGAAATATGTATTAGGTTGGGGAAAAAGTCTTTTCGCATTATAGTATGTATAAACTTGTAATAAAATCTCTTTGGCTATACTATTTGTATCTGGCTGGTTTTGGTCATCATATCATTGAAAATTTAAATTTTAAAGAACATAATTCCAAATTCAAATTAGGAAAATGTGTGATTTTCATTTGTTTTTCGTACCGCCAAGATGAGTGAATCTAATGAAGAAATTCGATACATTTGAAAATTTTACTACAAAAAAGGTAAAAATGCAACGCAAGCCGCGAAAAAAATTTGCGATGTTTATGGACCTAGTGCAGTGTCTGTGAGAGTAGCACAAATTTGGTTTAAGCGTTTTCAATCCGGAAATTTTGATGTCAAAGATGCACGTCGCTCTGGTCGCCCTATTACAGATAAAATGGATGCCATTTTTGAAAAAGTGGAGCAAGATCGGCATGTCAGTAGTTACGACGTAGCTGAAGAACTGGGAATTGACCACAAAACAGTTTTGGCGCATTTGAAAAAAACTGGGTACACAAAAAAGCTCGACATTTGGGTACCTCACGAGCTCACTGAAAGAAACCTAATGAACCGTGTACTCATTTGTGATTCTTTATTACGACGTAATGAAACCGAACCATTTTTGAAGAAGCTGACAACTGGTGATGAAAAGTGGATCACGTACGACAAGAACGTGCGAAAAAGGTCGTGGTCAAAGGCCGGTCAGGCTTCACAGACTGTGGCGAAACCCGGGTTAACTCGCAACAAGGTGATGCTGTGTGTGTGGTGGGATTGGAAGGGCATTATTCATTATGAGCTGTTACCACCAGGCAGGACCATCGATTCTGAACTCTACTGCGAACAACTGATGAGATTAAAGCAAGAAGTTGAGAGAAAGCGGCCGGAATTAATCAACAGAAGGGGTGTGGTTTTTCATCATGATAACGCTAGACCTCACACATCTTTAGCCACTCAGCAAAAATTAAGAGAGTTTGGCTGGGAGGTGTAAATGTATCCGCCGTATAGTCCTGACCTTGCACCTTCAGATTTCTACCTGTTTCGGTCTCTTCAGAATTCTTTAGGCAGTGTCAGGTTAACATCACGAGAGGACTGCCAAAACCACTTGTCGCGGTATTTTGACCAGAAGTCCCAAAATTTCTATAGCAATGGGATCATGTCCCTACCTACAAGATGGCAAAAAGTTATCGAACAAAATGGTACCTACATACTTTAGTTAAATGTAAATAAACTATATTAAAAAATGTTTTGAATTTTCTTAAAAAATGCGAAGAAACTTTTTCCCCAACCTATTATATTGATAAGTGACACAAACAACCGATGCTATGCAACGAGAACGCAGCTGCGTTCTGAACACAAATTTTGTAAATTTAATTTTTGGTCCGGCTTAGACTGTAGGATTATCTATATACCTTTATAAGTAGTTCTCAATGTTTTTTTCAAATTAACCACAACAACGATCAGCTAGTTTATATTAAATATGTATTTATTTAACAAAATATCAACCGAACTTGCCGCTAACATTAGTATCTGCTATACAAACCTTGACTCTAGTGCAAGGATAGTTTCATATTTTTATGTTAATTATAACACAAATATGTAATTGGAACAATGTTGAAGTGAAAAAAACGATTGTTATTATTGTCCTCGTTCCTATTTGTGGTGAAGCGTCGGTGGCGTAGTGCGTAAGAACGTCGTCTCCCACCCGGGAGACACTGGTTCGATCCCCGCCACGTACCAATGTGATTTAAAATTTTGAATTTATATGTACGTTTAATCGACGCTTTTACGGTGATGGAAAACATCGTGAGGAAACCTGCACACACCTATGAAGAAATTCTTAGGTTGTGTGTGAAGTCGACCAACCCGCACTTGGCCAGCGTGGCTGACTGAGGCCTAATCGCCCCTAATGTGGGGTAGGCTCGAGCCCCTCGGTGGGGACATTATATGAGCTGATGATGTGATGTATGACTATTGTCCTCAGTTTAATGTTCGACAACCGTAACCGTTCATGGCGAGAACTGCCGCTTCGAATGGCGGACTTTGGAGTATTGCATCGCAACGAACTTAGCGGAGCCCTCACTGGACTGACGCGTGTGAGACGCTTCCAGCAGGACGACGCGCATATCTTCTGCACGCCGCAGCAGATAGAGCAGGAGATGGTAACTATATTGAGCAGATGTCTCTTATGCTGGGGCCGCACTTGCGCCTATCGTCCCGAAGTAATGCGTGGCGATACTTCGTACGATACACGCAAGTGCGGCCCGAGCAAAGTTATCGCGATAAAGCATGTGACATTTCTTTATTTGCACGAACTATCGTGCAATAATCCAAGATGGCCGAAATCATTTCCAGACGTGTAAATTGCGTAGTATTATTATTCTTCTTTGCGTTTAACTATGCATAATCACTTTCTTTACTTCTAAATTGTGTGCTAATAATTACGTAATGCATTTATTATAAAAAATAACTCAGCTGTATCGTATACTTAGTCACCCGTACGCGTATGAACTAATGGAGAACAACCTTCGAAATGAACAACGCATGTCTGACCACGCAGCGCGATAGGTTAGCGCACTAAACCCCTGACGTACCGCCTCCCGGCCGATACCGCACAAGCAACCCGAATATTCGTGACGATAGCCGATAACGGCCGGTCACATCTGCGTGTATCGTGTCCTAGCACGAAGCTTCGTGACGATAGGCGCAAGTGCGGCCCCAGCATTAGGAAGGTCGCGTCTGATGCTTCTAGTAAGATGAATCACATATCTCGTTGATAATGTAATGAGGAAGATAGAGCACAATAAAGTTGCAATTGTAATTAAATTAATATGATTGTGAACTAGGCATATACTCGATGGAACTAGGGTATCAAATTTCAGACGTACCTAAGTAGGGGCGGCAAACGTTTATCAGCCTACTTGATGTCTCAGTGCCCATAATACACGATTCACGCGGTTCTTGAATCTCTATAAATAGAAAAATCTCTATAAAATCACACGGACCTAGTATATTTTTGGTCACCCACTTTCACCTTTACAACACAGGTTTTCTCATCCTGCCTTCAATAAGAGCTGATATCTGCACTACCTTCCAGTAGTTCCTATTCCTTGATTCCCCCTTTGATTTGACTACATGACTCGTAGCTAACGGGAACACCCTGGAACCCTGCGCACGTGTGTATCATCCACTGCTACACACTACGGTCAACTATACGACCATTAGAGCACTACTTAAGTCCACACAACAACTGAAGCTTGCTCATTAGGTATCACTTCGTCCACAACAGACTTCGACGTCAACTTCCGACTGGTACACAACCTTCTGGCATTTGCCTCAACGCTCTCTACATTACCCTATAAGCGCCTCACAAGAAACACTCAAGAAACTCGCAAGAGACTCGTATGAGACTCACAAGAGACTCTAAATCCTCCATAAATGAGATTCTACACATGAGACTCCGTACATAAGACTCCACTCACTAGTCTCCACACATGGGACTCCACAGATGAGACTCCACATCACTATTGTGAAATAAGACCAACCGACAAGTTCCCACTATCTCCCGTTCAAGCAAATTTGACTCTTATCACACACCGGCCCACTCACGGCACACACTCAAACAATTCTTATCAACTCTGCCATTTCCTTATAACCCTTAGAAGCCCTCCCAAGCCGAAAAAACGAACCTCTTCGTTATTAACTTTATGTTTGGGTGGCCCAACCATCAAGTTTTTAATTGCAAGAACATCAACAAAAATACCTCCTGGTCACAGCATTTTTATTGACTTCAATGTTTATTTTAGTGGCATTCATCATTTTCAACCTCTCTTTTGGTTCCAACTGCTGTAATTAGAAGGAGCTCCTCATTGAATTGACATTGCAAATTTGTAATCTCTTTTTTAAAACAAAAGCGTAGCAGTATAGTATGAGTAAACGTCGTGTATCAGTGCTTGTTTACAACCTTCAACAAGGTTGCTGCTGTTGCACAGCCTAGCAAAGCCCAAGTCAACACTTTGCTGGCTTTGTCTAATACAAACAAGAAATATTTTAAAAACATATTCGGGAAAAATGAGATATTTTTTAGAACACCTTTTATACGTTTAATAGAAAATCGCAACAAAATCGAATATTGCATTTTTTAAATACCAATAACTTTATATTTCTTTATATCAAAAACTCTTTATAATAGAAAAGCAAGTTAAGAAGGCCTTAGGAAGATCTGTACACTGTCGCAGCCATTATTATTCATACCAAAGCTCATTAGTTACATCAATAATTTTTTTACTTAAAATCACTATTTTTTCCCGGGCACAGATTACTTCCTTCTAGAAGGATCAGATGCATGATAATATTTTATAGATCTAAAATAATTTGTGCCATTCCTTGACAAACGTGGGCGCTGTTATTTACTATTAAAAATATAACCATAAATTAATTGTGACAGATTTAGATATTTTTTTTCAACTACCCACCAATTTAATGATTCCAATTTTTCCAGGTGGGGTGCCTAGAATTTCTTGAATGTGTGTACTCCACATTCGGCTTTACATTCCAATTGAAATTGTCAACGAGGCCCGAGAAATACTTGGGAGAGTTGGCTACCTGGGAGCAAGCGGAAAAGGTACTTATATTTTACTACACAAAAGCTTAATTGGCGTGCTCTAGATCTCTTTCCATTTCTGAATAATCTAACTGTATCTTTTCTAACTTGACAGGAAAGCTCTTTGTCTGTCACGTTTTTGGTAAAGGTGGTAGCGAAAATCTCAAACTGAACCTGGCTATCTTATCACTAACTTACTACTAAATGCTGTAAACACATAATGAGGACAGATTTGGTTAAGAGGTGTTAGCTAACCAGGAGACTTAAGACAAGTTCCACCAACCAGACACCATCTGAAAATGGAACCCGGGATCTCTGAATCGAATCCAGATCATCTAAGGATCAATCCCGGGAGATCTGAATCTAATCCCAACATCTGGAGATTGATCCCACGATCTCGGAATCTAATCCCAATCATCTGTAGATCGATCCCGGGAATCTCTCTGAATCGATGGCTGATCATTTAAAATCTTAAAATAAAACAAATAACCATCAATAAACACCTCACCCAATAAAAATCAACACTTACTATATTAGCGCAGTCTAATAGCGCTACTATTATTGTGGATAGCAAAAAAAAGCTATAATAATAAAAAAAGAATCCTGATCATCTGAAGATGGATCCCGGGATCTCTAAATCTAATCCCGATCATCTGGCGATTGATCCCGGGATCTGAATCTATACCCGAACTTCTGGAGATCGATCCCGGGACCTCTGAATCGAATCCCGATCATCTGGAGATCTATCCAGCCAGGGATCTCTGAATCTAAGCCCGATTTGCGACCCACTAGCTCAGTTTAACCTGAAAGAAGGTTCTTGAATTTACTACCATCTCCTCCGACTTGAAGTCCAGTAGAATCATTTTTTTTCTAGGCGTTAGAAGACTCTCTGAACAGGTTTGGGAAGCCCTGGCAGCTGAATCCAGGAGATGGTGCCTTCTACGGCCCTAAGATCGACATCACGATACAGGATGCGCTCCGGAGGTCGCACCAGTGCGCCACCATACAGTTGGACTTCCAGCTGCCGGAGCGATTCAACCTCAACTACGTCAGGTATTTTGTTATTACGATCTTAAGAAATGATATTCTGAAGTTCAGAATAATTGTGAGTCATCACAAATGTTGACAGCTCGGTTGGAAGACTGTTGGAAGAGGTGTGGTCTTTCTTTAATTTAGGATTCTATGTTGTTTAAAAGGAAATTGCGTGAAGCGGACATACTTTAGGATATGAAATTGCGTGAAGCCAAAAATGGTCCTTCGCGAGCACATTGAAGCCGTCGGCGTCCACTTAACGCAGTTTCAGCTCTAAACGTTTGAAATCCTTTTTTTTATGTTACGAGATGGCAAACAAGCTTGCGGCCCACCTGATGTTAAGTGGTCACCGCCGCCTTTAGAAACTTCCAATATTAAGTGTTAACACCGCAAGTGCGTTTTCCATCCTGGGGACTAAGATGATAAGCCCTCCATGCCCAGTAATTACACTGGCTACCTTTCCCTTCAATCCGAAATACAGCGAACTGCTTCACGGCAGAAAGAAAAGCGGTGGTACCTACCCAGACGACCCTACATATGGGTCTACCACCTACTAAACCATCTGAATAGTATCTGAACTTTGCTTTTGATATCTCGACCTGTGCGTTTTGTAATATAGCTAGCTAGCTAAGCTGTGCGTTCATTTTAAAGTACGCATAGTTCCGATCCCCACTTAGGTATTGTCTATGTATACGTTTTTACGACCCTGTGCGTCCACGCGCACTATACCTCAAAATCCTTGCTATATGGCACGCACTGAGAAATGCCTTATTTTGAATAGCATTGTTTTTTACTAAGATTAGTTTTGTTTGTGAATACGAGCGACAGCTACCTTAGCTGTGCGTTCATTCTGAAGTACGCATAGTGCCGATCCCCACTCAAGTATCGTCTATGAATAGGTTTTTACGATTCACGCGTCCACGCGCACTGTGAGGCTTCATAGTAATGTTTGTGATTACATTGAAGTCAGCAACGGATAAATTGCATTGCAGTAGATTGCAGTGTTCATTCGTCGACTATACGACTATACTGACGTCGGCTTACGAGGAATTTCATCTAGAACGCTAAATAAGCAACTATTTTCGGGCTCCATCGCGTGGAATTCGGCTTGTCTCACACATCCTTTACAGAAAGAAGATCTTTTTCACGTCAGGGACACTATTCGCCGCTCAATAGAATTGTTCAGAGTCACAACCAACTTTACAAACTAAATTCAAAGCAAATGAGCAATGTCAATATGGTGCAAAATAAGAAAAATTATATGGACATTTTTTTCGACAGTCTCGCACAGTTTCGCAAGAACATTTTGTCACTAATGTAAAGAACGTAAATTATGCTTTTCAATTTGTTTAACTATTTCTTTTTCAAAAATTTTTTTTTTGAATCAAGAATTAATAATTGGCTACGTTATTTTAAGCTTTCGTGTAACACCTGTAATTAAGGTAGCACTCAGCAATTTATTTTATGTACTTTTCATATATTAGTGTTAGTGTATATCTTGTTGGTGTTAGTAAATAAATAAATATATTGTACTATCCGCGCCAATGATCAGCGTGATGCTTAAACCAGTCTGAAGCTGTATTCTAGTCTTTTACTTCCTACAGTGAAAGTGGTGAGAAAAAACGTCCAGTAATCATCCATCGCGCCATCCTGGGCTCAGTGGAACGAATGATCGCTATATTGAGCGAGTCGTACGCAGGAAAGTGGCCGTTATGGCTCAGTCCGCGGCAGATCTGCGTCGTGCCCATCGGTCCAGCGTTCGATGACTATGCTGTGCAGGTACGTTATCAACTTCCTTTTGGAACTCCTTCATGAGACTTTCAAACTGTATTATTTTTTTTTTAATACATAATTCAGACTTAATAGACTTTTTGATTGAAAAATCAAAGGTCAATTATTGTCGGTCCTTTAAAAGGCATATTACTTTATGTAAAGGTAAAAACGTGAAATAGTTTTGTTCCTTATCTTGTAAAGTATGAACTATGGTATCATGTTGTATATGGAAATGGTTTCGATTAACAAATTTTAAGAAATCGGTATTTTAAATAAATAAAATTCCAGAACTTATTGGCAAGGTTATCTGAATGAAGACTCAAAGGAGAAGGTAAATTTACATTCCTAAATAAAACTTCTATTTCAATGATTACTCATAATTGATCTTCAGATAGGTACTTGTGCATCATAATAACTTTCTCTGCACGGAAACTATTTTTTGAAATATTCTTATCACTGCTCAATAATAAATTTAAATGTTTTATGTTTCAATAATGTAACTACAGACAGTTTCCTTTGGTAACGGTAGAATTTTGACAATTTGTATGGTACCTTGTGCCAAAATCTTATGCCCAGCAAGCAAAAGTGTAAATAGAGAAGTTATTGATAGTTGAAATCCAGCTTTAGTAGTACACTTTCCTACTTTTTATTAAATCGCTTATTATACTCATTAAATAGGTACATATTGATTTGTGTCTATAAAGATTCTATTTTGTACAAAAACATGTTAAACAAACCCTATTGAATTTTTTTAACTAAGCAACCTTTACTATGTACAGACGTCAGCAGATCAAAACTGTCAAATTTCTTTATTATATTTTCAACCTTATTCCATCACCATAGAGTTCAAAGCCATGAGATGCCGGCAGATTAGAATTGCATCATCCCATATCCTCCAATGGGTGTCGTAGAAAGCGACTAACGGATCAGCAAAGGGGTATTGATCACTTTATACTCCGTGCACCAATCCACATTGGGCAAGCGTGGTGGACTACTGCCTATACCTCCTTCGATGACAAGGAGAAACCTTGTGTCCCAGCAGTGGGTCAAATTATAAAGGCTGTTATGATGATGAGAGTTGAAAGTCTATTGAAGAAAGATGGTTTGTGGTTTGCCATCGTCTGTACCATGTTATAAGTAAACTAGCGTTTGCTCGCGACTTCGTCCCCGTGATGTTGAAATTCGAAAAATCGTAACATACATCATTCTTAATTTATAGCCGATAAGCCATATATAATAATATAATATATAATAATATATTTCACGCTCACACCAATTATCTAGCCCGAAGTAAGCATCATTAAGAACTTGTGTTACGGATACTAGATAACGGACATTTTTTTTTTAATATACATAATAATTATAAATATTTTAATAAATAAACTTAAATAAATATATAAACAACCATGACTCGCAAACAAACATTCGTGTTCGTCACATAAACATTTGCCGCTACCAGGATTCGAACCCGGACCGCTTGATGTGAAGCCAGCTATACTGACCACGGCGTCAATATAGCAAGCGTTATGTATTTTACTATAAAAAAAATACCATACAAACTTTCATCCCCTTAGGTGTTGAATTTCGAGAAATCCTAAAATAAGGAGTATCTCTTAATTTTGAACGGAAAAGCCATATACCAATTTGTATGGATTTCACTATAAAAATGATATTCATCCCATATATCTGCAGGTGAACAAGCAGTTGTTCGAGGCAGGGTTCATGTCTGAAGTGGACACGGATCCCGGAGACACGCTCAACAAGAAAGTGAGGAACGCCCAGTTGTCACAGTTCAACTACATCTTAGGTGAGATTACTTCATAGATATAGAAACTGTAGATTCGCAATGTGAAAGAGAAAGACCGTAGTAATATGCGTATATTAGAACGAGATGCAAACGAACGACCAATGAAATTCATCGGTCGATAACTCGGTCGATTAAAAGCCTACAAGGACTCCCCGCATTCGGAATAACGACCAATGATGAAAATAGTTAGTCGATAACTCGGTCGATATAAACCATGCGGGGGCTGCCTTTCCTTCTGTAATACTGAAAAATTCGGCGTAATACTTCCACTTCTATAACTAAGGTATAAAAAAATTATTACTTCTGGTTCGGTAGTACAATATTTATAACATATAAACATCTCTCGCAATTGAGAGAGTAGTATCCCAAAGACATTGATAATCTTGATAATTTCTACTAAAATTAGAAAACACACTGAAAAAAACCGACTGTCCAGGGCGGAAATCGAACCCAGCATTTTCCGTGCTCGATTCGGTCGAGTCGATTTCGTTCGTGTATTTTTTAATTTTAAAACTGCTGCCAGTTTGTTAACGCAAAAATAATTCCATGAACTTTCTACTGGCGACAAACGGTCAGCCATGTTGCTTCCGCGCAGCAATAATGACACGCCAGGTATGAGGGGCGATCGACCGCTGAGATTCATTGGTCCGCATTCCGATGATTTCCTCAATGCGAGCTATCGACCGAGTTATCGAGTTATCGACTAATGAAAATAAAAGTAGTGTCTTGTATGTTCCTTAAATTTAACATTTAATACTTGTTATTCCCAGTGGTCGGTGAACGAGAAAAGAATTCGGGGACAGTGAATGTACGCACCCGGGACAACAAAGTGCACGGAGAGATGTCCATACAGGGTCTGATCGACCATCTCAACAAGCTCACCAAGGAAAAGACTTTGTCTGAAGACAGCCAGCTGCTTAAGTAGACTTTACGACGTCCACTTTCGATCGTTTTAAACGTTAATTTACGGACAATCGATTGCGTCGAACGTTTACGAAAAGAATATAATGCATGTAACTGACTTATTACTGAGAAAGCTCCATGGCAACCGTAGTGTCAAATGTAAGAGTAATCAAAAATTGATCTTCGTTCAATAAAAACGTTGCATCGTTTTCCACTTGTCTATGCCCTGATGCATTTCGACTTTCGCTTTCGCTAAATCAAAATAGTGATTTCAACAAGTGAGCAAAGTTAGTTTTTGCTGCGAGTTAATCACGAACCAAGTAGTCTAGAATTGATTTATAAATAGACTACTGAGCACAGTGAGTGATTTAAAGGCACGAGACAAAAAAAATTTGCTCTCGTGTGAAACATACAACTTTTCACTTCTCCAGCGAGGAAAATGTTACAGGTGAGAAAAACAAAGCAATACTTTAATACATGTTTATTATCTTAAAAATAATTATTGAAAATTAAAAGTAAGATTAGTAAAATAATTTAGATTAAGCGTTACAGTCTTGTTCAGAGCTCGCAGCAAAAAGAGTTTTTCCTTCGAGATTTTACGGAGCAAAAGAGGTCTTTTGGTGCTGGAGTGGTGAAAAATGATTTATCGATAGCGAGAGCGAGTGTCGAAATGCATGTTCTAGGCCCTCTGGCAGACTACCAACTATCTATTCAATCGGTCGATGGTCACACGGATTTGTATAATAAATTATTCTAAACTAAATACTTGCGCAGACACATCTTTAGATTTGTATGAAAATAGCAAGATTTTATATTAATATAAAACTTTGAAAATGTTCCTGTGCGCCTATTTCAAAACGTTTTATTGATGTCAAAATATAATTGTTGTAACAAAGTAATTTCGTCCAAGACGATATCTCATTAATCTGTTGAACTTTTCTATACAAAATGCCCTCGAAAGATATTAAATGGTTATTAGGCTAGAAAATTGTATAAATAAGCTATTGGCGTAGTAATTTATTTCCTTTTAGTGTTTTATGTCTCAGCTTTTTCTTATGTGGATTGATTTTGAACTCTATTCCAATGTAAATTGGAATAGAGTTCAAAATCAATCCACATTTTGTTTGAGCCGAAGTCTTAAATTTGGAAATTATTGAGTTTACTTGCATTTATTATCGAATTTGAGTGTTTTTGATATTTCATAGTTTTAACCATAAGTATAGTGAGTATGATACCTCGGTAATCTCTTATTTATTATTTCTATTTCCAATATACTACGTAAAAAATACATGATAAAAACGCTCGTAAACGTTACAGGAAAAATATGACAGTGAAATAATGGAAATTAATTAAAAATATAGTAATTATTAGTGAGACTCCACTGGCAACACATTGTGAAATTATTTTAAATAACTCTACTGGCAATTCTATAAGATCCTATTAGTAATCCTACTGGAAATACAGATAATGCATTCATTTTTACTCATTCTGTTCTGCGATTGATCTTCAAGAATTACACTGACATGTATATTTTGAATGTGGTGGAAATTTAACAGCTTTAAAAGTGGTCTTTAAATATCATTGTCATGTGCAGCGTACTTATTCGATAGCCGGTTCTCAACTTCTCCAGTGCACTTGAATTTAATAATTTAATTTATGATTTAAGTTAAGACTTGGTGGTTCTAAATAAACATTTTATATTGATTGGAGTGTTTTATTTCGTCTTTTTACTATTTTGTATTTCGCTCTAAATATAATTTTTATGACACGTCCTGAAATAATGTCGATTTCTGCTTGTCCTCTAGGGCCTGTTGTTAGTCTGCAATTTTCATCAAAGCGTTTTCACGGAATCCTCGAATGTTTTCTTTTATTCGCCGTCTGCTTCTGAAAAGATTAATAGGCATGCTCAATGCTAATAAAAAAAGTGAAGACGGACCGCCGCGAAGCAAAACCTGAGGCCGTAAAATAAAACTACGCCTCGACGGGCACGCGTATACGTACACAGTTACGTACACGCCTTGCCTTGTACTAAAAAAACCGACTCACGCACTAATATAAAAATGTCCGTTTGACTAGCCCGGCCCCCTGTCCTTGATAAGCAAGGTTTGCATTAATCAAAGGTACTGTTACACAAGCATATGTAGATACCTCTTTCATTTTCAATGTAACGCCATTTGACGCCGTGGTGGAGTGGTCAGTATAGCTGCCTACAAATTAGTGGTCCGGGTTCGAATTCTGTTAGCGGCAAATATTTGTGTGACGGACACGAATATCTGTAGGCGAGTCATGGTTGTTTATATGTTTATCTAAGTTTATTTATAAAGATATCTAAAATTATTATGCATATTAAAAATGTCCGATAACTAGTATCCATAACACAAGTTCTTAATGATACTTACTTTGGGCTAGATAATTGGTGTGAGCGTGGAAATATAGATATAATTATATTATATTATATAGGTACTGTGAATTTTATTTCTGTGATGTAAATTGAACTGCTATATTTACCTGTTCCCACGGAAACTGTGGTATCCTATTTCGACAGTCAGTATGAGCAGCGAGATGGCGGTCCCATACAGCATGAACAGAAGAACCGGTCTCAGGTCTAGCAGGCCCACGCTACTGAACGCTGATACCTTGGTAGATCAAATGTTTGCATTATGTAACTGTATACCCGAATTAGTATAATCTGGATTGCTGAGCCGATTCATTCCTTCCACTTCATACCACCGGTGGTGTCATATGGAATCCTTATTACTTTTGACACAATGTTATGTCTAGTATAATTATGTCGTTGGGTTATTGCGAATTTTATTTATATTTATGTTTTTATTTTTGGGAAACATACAATTATTATAACAACTTAAAATACAATATAAAATTAAAACATAAATCTATAAAGTTTTCACAGTTATATCAGACAGACATATCATATTAAATGAAATTGAAATTAAAAAGAAATTACACTAAAATTAAAATAAAATGACAATAAAATCGATTCAAAATAAACAGCAATTAAAATTAAAGTTGAAAATTAGAGTTATTAGAAAAAAAGCAGGTAGCGAGATGCGGAGCGTAGCAAAGCCCTCGCAGGTTTTTTTTCTTTAGAAGTACCAATAAAAATCTTCAAAAAAAAACTAAAATGAACTTTAAAAAGCCAAATTTCCTAGGATATCCGCGAAAATACGATTTATCAAATCATCCTGCGACATACAGGGTGTAAAAGACATGAACAGTCAAACGAGAACCATATATTCTATACATCGAAATAAGAAACATTTCAAAAAATAATTGCTGGGAAATGATTTTTATTTTTTGGTATTAAAAAAATTGCAAATTGTACTGCGCAATGTATGGCGCTCAACTCGCACGGAACTCGCAAAACCGCGATAATTTTGCGGACGGCGGCCCCGTTCTTTTGAGTTCAATTTTGTTCACTACATTGAACGCTAACGTTTTGAAGCCATTTTTTGTTATGAAATACTAAAAAAAATGATAATGTTTCTATGGACAATAATTAAGAAATAATGTTTAGAATACGTTTTCATAAAAAAATTAAAAAAAAAATATGACTGACCTTCAATAAAATTGTAACTATCAATTTCCCAGGTATAGTCTAAAGGAAAAAAAATGTTATGATGGTGAGCAGAATACATGGTTTTCGTTTGACTGTTCATGTCTTTTACACCCTGTATGTTATAGAATTTCAGAATTATAAAATACAAACGTTCTAAAATCTTTTACTTGAGAAATCCTCGCCTCAATCCCTCAGGTGAGCCAAGGGCTATTCCGTCAAAGATAAAAAAAATCAAAATACCTACCTTATTAGCGCACCGTGGTTTTGGCACTTGCATCCGTTTGACTAAAGCGGACTGAATACCGGACTCGCGGATTTGTTTGAACCTGCGTGCGATAAGAATAGATACTTATCACTACAAACAGAAGTATTTAGAAAATGACGTTTGCTTTACTTGGAAATTTTTAAATAACAGGATTAATTGTCCCCAACTGCATTTTTGTGCTCCCTCCAGATTCTCATAGCAGTATTACTCCGCTAAGTCCTACTCTTCGCAAGACTGTTTTAGGTGCCAACTCCCCGATATCAAGGTTTTGTAGAGTGGTCAATGAATATTGCGACTTCATCAATGTTCATTTTGACTCGCTGAATAAGATCCGCAAATCTGTTATTAATTTTTTGTTAGAAAATAATGTTAACGTACATTCTAGCTTGATTGTAAGTCACTTATGATTTTTTTTCTTTTGTACTGTTGAGTTTACCTTGTTTAACTGTTTTTGGTGCAAGTTGTACTTACTATAATTGATTGATACATTATGTTTTAGTTTTTGTGTACAAGTACTTTTTGCATGTATTGATGTACAGACAACAGCACGTTGGGTTACCACAAACTGTAAATTTTTCCCAATCGATTATGCACTTTATATTGAAGTCTTAGGTTGAAAATCGTTTAGAGAAATTTGACAGTTTTGTATAGCCCGACGTGCTGTTGTCCGTACTTACCTAATAAAATGTTGGCAAGTCTAATAAATAAAAAAAATAAAGAGTACGACAAGAAAAATTCGGGAGTGGTCTCCCCTTGACTTTCTCGTATACCGGAAACGTCTCAAAAATTGATAGAAACCTTATATTTGTCACTCATCCGAATACCGACCGCGCACTTGGTTGCTTAACTTTCGTGATCGACGGCTCAAAAGTTGATAGAAACCTTATATTTTGATGTCATACATGCATGTTAAATTTGGTTGCAATAAGTTAAAACATACTAGAGTTATCGTGCTAACGCACAGACACCCACGCACACAGGCATATTTCCAAAAACGGTATTTTTGGACTCAAGAAGGTCCAAAACGTGTAAATCCGTCAAAATCTCGAGGTCGAATTTTTTGACGATTACAATACTTCCTCTATACTACGTATACGAGAAAGTAAAAAGGTACCTAGTAATATTTCAATTAGTCTCAAGTCTCAACGCGAACAATTTCTGCTTCAAACGACTTACGCAACTCTAAGGAGATCCAGATACGGCGAGTCTTTCTTGACCGGGATGAAGGGGTCGAAGCCGTTGAGGAAGTCCACCTCTTGGAGGTCACACTTCTCCATCTCTAGGAAGGTCTTTTCGATGCGACGGTAGACCGGTTCCACGATTGAATGGAATGCAAACAGACCCTGGAAAGGAATAAAGCGTTTTATATTCGGCGTAGACACTGCGGTTAAACTACGCCAGGTACAGGCGACGGTAGATCAGCCACAAACTATCAAATTTCATCAAAAGACTTTAAACTCTATAATTATGAAATAAGGTCGAAAATTTATTGAAGAGATATTTTTAAGTTGCCTAATATACTGTCGTACTACAGTAAGTTCTTTATCAATAGTAAGTATTGACTCATTGCTAACCTACCTAGGTTGCATGCATGCAACGACATCGGCGATGTGCAGGTGACCAATTTCAAGCCTCTACAATTAGGTACGCCGCGATGTAGGTACGTAAACGGCGGTAAATCATAACGAAATATAAGGGTTACAATATAAAAACACATGAATGAAATAAATCTGTACACCGTAGGTTAGGCAGGTAGGTACTATAATTAGTTTCTGGATAGGTACTTTCAGATTTTTATTTTGGTCAAAATCAAACCAACTTCCATTCACGGTAAAAATTATGACTAATTTTCAACTCAGCACATCGAAAAGTTCACTTTTGTGAATAGCATCGATATCACAAAACCTTACCCTACCTACATCTATAAAAAAATCTTCTGAAAACTTCATAAACATACCTGCCTTATCCTCTCAACTCCATCATTAATGTCGTAGAATTGACCCTTCCCTTTCTCCGGGTCTATCCTCTTGTAAATAGTCACACGAACTGGCTCTTTGTACAGCTGAAAGTGCCATTTAAACAGCAGAATTAGGTGATGAAAAACTACTTTAGATAGGTACTAGATAATAACTTTAATGAAAAGACAAATCTTTGAAGAAATGTTGTTCATCCAATTCTCATGCGTAACGGTGTAGGGCATAATTTATTTCGAATTTCATTTATTATTATGCAGTGGTCTCCTATAAATAAAGTCACAGATTATAGGAAGGACTGTTTCTAGGGTCCATTTAAACAGCAAAATTAGGTGATGAAAAACTACTTTAGACAGGTACTAGATAATAACTTTTAAATTAATCAAAAAACAATCTTTGAAGAAATGTTTATCCTATTCTCATACGTAACGGTGTATGGCATAATTTATTACGCATTTATTTTATTATTATTATGCAATGGTCTCCTTTAAATAAAGCCACAGATTATAGGAAGGACTGTTACTGGGGTAGACAAAAATATAAATATTTTCAGTTAAAAATGGTCTATCTTTCCGCACCTAATATTATGACATATTTTACCTTGAAGACGAAGTGGTTGTAATCCACGTCGTTAGCGGCTAGAGTTATCTTGGAGTTGGCGAGCTGAGCGAGCGAGCGGATGGAGTTGGACGGCGCCTGGAGCAGTACCACGATGTTGGCCGAGTAAGCCGCGTACAATGCCATCAGCGCCGTGAATAGGAACCACACCATTATGCGGCCTGTTGCATTAAATAATTTAGTTCTAATAGCCGCCAACTCCAATGGCCCAAATATGGCACAACAGCAAAAGTAACCAATAAATTGTGTTCTAACACGCGCGTCGTCTATGCAATCAGCGCACTTATGTACAAAGTTAATGGTCCCCCACGGCTTATGTCCAATAGTGGCGGTCCCTCAGCTGAAATGATGTTGATAGTCCTGGAGTGACAGTGCGAAGTGTTCTCTTTTTTCGGATACCTATTGTTATTTAAATATCTGTACCTAGTTACCTACGTATCGATATGTACGAACCTGAGAATTTCCTTGGTTCAAGAACACAGCCTTGCTGGCTAACGGCGCTCATTGTCAGCAAGAGAGCATCACCAATGCCATCCAACTGGGTTGAACTCTACGGAAAATACTTCTTTTGAGATGGGTAATAACCAGGCCCGAGTCGCTCCTATGTGCGAAGTGTGCGGTGCACACGGGCGCCAAGGGAATAGGGGCGCCAGTTGAAATGCCATTGCCAATTTGGTAGGTTTAAAAAGAGGCGCTTTATAGGTTTCGCACACAGCCTAGGCGCTGCCGGGTTTCGGCGCGGCACTATGGGTAACCAGCTGATTTATGAATGAATAAATCTTAGAGAAATGTATTTTAAATTCTTGGCAGAACAAACTTCAAGTCACGTACGTCTTGCATGCTCCGAGATAGAAGAAGACTCTTGCTTTCTCTCAAGACCGAAAACTACTTATTTTGCGCTAGTTTTTGTGAAATGACTACACCGATTCTTGTAAAATTAAACAGATAAGTACAGATGAATTAAAAGTAAGACACGAGTTCTTTACAATAAAATTATACTACATAACCTATAGTTTGAGAGAGACTTGTCACCAGTGCTGTTTAAAAAACATAAAATTGAGTAGTAGTCACTCAATTAAGTAAGCAATACATACCCTACCAATGGAATTTTCCCATTTGCTCTCCAAGTACAGAGTAGCCGTGGACACCGCAGCGCACGCAGCAATAGCGACCCAAACTTGACTCGAGAAAGGCAGCGAGAAGATGTTCGACACGTAGGAGAGCGGCGGCTGCCGGAACACAAACCTTACGCGGAAAGGGGCCACCATATCCGTGTACGTCACTACGTCCAGACGCTCCGTGTCTGACACCAGACAGTTGGTGCCTGGAAGGAATCCAAATGACAGTACCTAGATTAAAACTTCGAAGAAAGATGTATGTATCTATTTGTGTAGATGATGGCCATAGCCGAGCCGCCCCTATGTGATAAGTGTGCGGCGCACACACAGGCGCCAACGTAATAGGACCGGCAGATGAAGTGCCAGCACCTATTTCATGGGTTTAAAAGAGGCGCTTCATAGGTTTCGCACTAATTAATAGGTAGTTTAAAAATGACACTTAAAAATAAGTTAAAAATAAGTTGTGCACATATGTGGTTTACAAAGAGGCGCCTCATAGGTTTGCACACAGGTGGTTTAAAAAGAAGCGCTTCATAGGTTTTGCACACAGGTGGTTTAAAAAGAAGCGCTTCATAGGTTTTGCACACAGGTGGTTTAAAAAGAAGCGCTTCATAGGTTTTGAACACAGGTGGTTTAAAAAGAGGCGCCTCATAGGTTTCGCACACATGTGGTTTAAAAAGAGGCGCTTCATAGGTTTTGCACACAGGTGGTTTAAAAAGAGACGCTTCATAGGTTTCGCACACAAGAGCTGCCGGGGGTCAGCTCGGCACTGATTGATGGTTTCCAAAGTTTCTAAATAAACTTCACAAACCTCAATCTAAATTAACACTTGTTTCTAATAATACCTTCATGATGTGCATCAAAATTTATAATAAATTGCCAGATGATTTTAAAGAGTATAAATTTACTGAGAGTATATTAGAGTATAAAGTTCAAAACCGTACTGAAAAAATGGCTTAATGACAAATGTTTCTATAGTATACAAGAATATTTGCAATATAAATAAATTGTATTGTTATATATGAATAGTGTATACGCCTGAAAAGGTAGAACTAAGAGATGCCTGTTAACCTATTTATAAGAACTCTTGTAACCTTTGTTCATACACAATAAAGACTTTTTACTTTTAAACTTTGGAAACCATCAATCATGTGTAGTTGGTGGCAGTATGTTTCTCTCTCTCTCTCTGTCTTGAGTGAACTGTGATCTTATCATGGAGACAAGCATAAAGTAACGATTAGAATGAGGTCCCGTAATGGTATGGCTTTTCCTAATAAAACATACATAGTAACATTCCTTTTTGTACCACGATATAGATGTTTTTTAAATCATCAAAATCGGTCCATCCGTTGCAAAGTTATAAAGCAATTTGCGTCAACTGATTTTATTTAATCCGCTGCGCTCTACGGCATGGCTGTGACGTCACCCGGCACTATCCGCCCGCTCCGAGTCGCTGCACACTAGGAACTTTGACTCATTTTCATCTCTTATAACTATAACTTCCGTGTTTATAAAGATATTTACATGATTTTTTTAAATTGATAGTTTTGAATAAATATATTAATAATGTATATTCCGTGAGCAATAGTTTATTTCTAATAGTTAGAAAAAATAGAGGAATAAGTAGGTAGGTACTTAAAATAATATTTTTTCTCACCTTGACATCATAAAACTTTACTCATCATCATCTCATAACGATATAACTTCTGTGTTAATAAAAATATTTACATGATTCTAGTCCTGATAATCTTAAATATATTATATACTCTTAAATAATGTATAATTCGTGAGTAAAAATTTATTTTAAATAGTTATAAAAATCGAGGAATACTTAGAATTTTTTTTCATCATTTCAGCCGAGAGACACTGTTGGACATAGGCCTGGACATTTTTTCTCACTTTGACATAATATATTTAATTGTGTTACGCAGTGAAAGCCCAAAAACATATATTTATCCGTCAAATTTTAGTAAATTTTACCCTAAGGTACTATCAGAGTAAATTTTCGCATACATTCGGATTCACTCTGGTGTATTTAAGAACGGCTTAGAGTAAAATTTACTCTACCCTAATCGTTTTGGAACGCACCCTAAATAAAACTATAACCAGAAATTCAGCAAACGTCGGCAAAATCTCTAACAGAAAATTTGAGAAAAGAAAATAGTAGGTATACATTATGATTGCAAATTATTATGTTTATTTGGATAAGTAATATTTGACTAAACCACGGTAATGATAGAAGATAAACATTGTAAACTAAACTAAACTGAGTAAAAAATTATATTTTTGTTCAACAAAGTACCTACACATTCCAAGATTTTGAAAATTGTATGTATAGTTTTGATAATATAAAATCATACATCATACATCGCCATCATATAATCGAAATTACACTTAATTATTTTAGTAAGCTACTATCTATATCTAGCTGTAGTAGGTACTAGCTTTTGCCCGCGACTTCGTCCGCGTGGAATAGTTATTTTGGGCTGCATTTTTGGGACTTTGGATTTCCATACGACCTTTCATCACTCATTTAATCCTTGTGAGGATAAAGGGTCAAGATTTCACCTATTAGGGAAAAAAAACAATACCTAAATTATAATTTTGACGAACATCCATGCAAACTTTCATTCCTCATATCAACCCTTTCAAGCCTTTTTTCGAAATAAAAGGTAACCTATGTCCTTTCCCAGCGTCTAGTCAATATTTGTACCCATATTCATCAAAATCGAAGTCGCGAAAGCGTGACTTTGCTTAGTCTTACATACAACCTTTCATCTCCAAACGAGTCAAACTTTAAAAAACACGAACAAAATATTTATTTATTACTTGTCAAGGGCCTAAATTCAATAAAGTTTCATGTTTTAATCTTCAATAATGACGAACTCCCATACAAACTTTCGACCCTTATTTCAACCACTTCATGCCCTTTTTTTACAAATAAAGGTAGCTTATATCCTACAAAAATATACTAGACATAAGGTCTAGTATATTTTTGTATGTACGTCATTTTAATAAATTCAAAGGCGTGAAAGCATGACTTTTGGACTTCGATACGAACTTTCATCCCCTATTTCATCCCCACTCGGATCAAAATTTTTCAAAAACGCTAAAATAAATATTTATTTCTTTTTTATCAAGTGCCTAAACTCAAGTTTCATGGCTTTTCTTTAAAAATGAAGAACTTCCATACAAAATTTCATCCCTTATTTCAACCCCTTCGAGCCCTTTTTCGCAATAAAAGGTAGCCTATATTATTACAAATTTTAATTAAAATTCATTCCGTAGGTTTTGCGTTAAAGACATTAAGACGTATATACGCTGGCATCCTTCTTTCCATCCGAACCATACGAACTTTCACGTTTATAAATTAGTAGGATTGCTCAAACTGCACTAAATTGGCATTAAACCTCTTGAATAGGCTTTGTCCACTACTATAACATCAAAAAAACAATATGTATAGTATTTAATACGATATGTTCGCAAGAAACGCTGCGCGCGGGTACAGTCGGCAGTGATGTAGTGCCGAGTGACGTCACACGCCTGCCAGGCGGCCGCTTGGCGGAATGATCCGTTTTTTCGTCATAACTTCGTTAATTTTCATCGTAGAAAAAAAATATTGATACCATTTATTTTGTTTTTTAATTGTCTACAAAGCTACATTCATAGTTAAAATCGTTACGGATCCTCATTGCGATTACAATTTTCTAAGTTCTTTACCGACCATAGAAACAGAAAAATATAAAAAGCTAGACATATATATCTACCTATCATTGACTTCTTCTTCTCTTGATTGATGGCTTCGCGGTAATTACGCCTTTGGTCAATGTCAAGTGAAAGTAGTAAAACGCTGACGAAATAACAGAAAATTGACTCTAACCTTAACTTGACTCACCCAAATCAGCCCTCCCTGTATGCAAGTCATTGATCATCCCGGACCATTCTCCATTCTGCTTATAGCCCCAACGGTGGCTGAAGATATACCGAGGCGTTGCGTTTAACATTTCAAATGCTAATTTGGCCTCCATCCAGCATATCTTCGAAATAGAGTCGTATTCTGGTTCTCTGAAGGGATTAAATTTTTGTTTCACATAGATAGATACCGATTTTCGGTATGACGTCGTAAAAAATTATGATATCTATAGATCATACTCGGAAAACCACCTTTGTGGTAGTCCTCAGTGGTTCAGATCAAGAGACCTCGGTTTCAATTCCTAGAGGGTTCAATGATCGGTTTGGTTGGTGTAATAGGAAAATATCCTCTATTCCATATATCCCTACTGATATTGTCCCCACCAGAACTTTAGTTAATTTTTGAAGCCAAGATTCTATACGGTACGGACGTTCGGGGCGCTGCTCGCATTGAATAGAGTGTTACCCGTCAGATTTTATCGTTACAAAAGAGCGTCAGATTTACAGATAGATAGATACTTAGATATTTGCGTCATCATTTACCTACACACAAATTTAAACAAAACTTAAAATTAACAAATTATTTAAAAACGTCATAAATACAATAGGTACTTTAACCCGGGAGGCACTGGTTCGATCCCCGCCACGTACCAATGTGTTTTCAAATTTTGAATTCATATGTACGTTTAATCGCCGCTTTTACGGTGAAGGAAAACATCGTGAGGAAACCTGCACACATCTATGAAGAAATTCTTAGGTTGTGTGTGAAGCAAGTGTGAAGTCGACCAACCCGCACTTGGCCAGCGTGGTTGACTAAGGCCTAATCGCCCCTAAGGTGGGGTAGGCTCGTGCCCCTCGGTGGGGACATTATATGAGCTGTTGATGAACAAAAAATGGCTTCAAAACGCAAGCGTTCAATGTAGCTCACTCGATGCGCACGGACACAAACGAACGGGGCGTTCGGGGCCGCCCGCCGTCTGGCAAAATATTCGCGGTTTTGCGAGTTGAGCGCTTTACATTGCGCGGTACAATTTGCAACTTTTTTAACACCAAAAAATTAAAATCATTTCCCAGCAATTATTTTTTGAAATGTTTCTTATTTTGATGTATAGAATACATGGTTCTCGTTTGAATGTTCATGTCTTTTACGCCCTGTATATAAACAACCATGACTCGTGAACCAAAGTTCGTGTTCATCACACAAATATTTGCCACTACCTGGATCGGAACCCCGACCGCCCGACGTGTAGGCAGCGTTACTGACCACTTCAACACGACGGCGTCAGTATTTGCAAAACTCATTCATCAACTGACTTCAGACTTACAAGCTACCCTCAAAAATTAAAATTATATTTCAAGATAAGTAAGTAAAATTTGTCTCACAGCCTATCCTCGCGCGGTAGATGATATTGAGTGGTGTTGCTGTCTTGGATCACATTCGCCATTGTGATAGGACTCCTCTTCACATCTCGTCGCCTTCCAAAAAAATGTCTATATGGCCTGGTGTCCTTATAAGTACTATTGAGATAGTATCCTCTTGGATTCGACAATACGGTTCCTTCTGTAGATACTTTATGCACTGGAATTGTCAGGAGACTTATTATCCTCGTGAAATAAAATAAGTCAATAATACACAGTATCTATTTGTTATAGGTTGCATTGAGGCGAAGAGGAGTGGAGCGGAATGCTTTAGAACAAACAAATAAAGCCTTATTATGTCTTTGTCTTATTAGGGATACATTCAATTTCAATCATGAGTAAAACAGTAATAAAGAAGCGAATGAACTTGGGCTAAATGACGATTCAATTGTAGAATTGTTTTGAGATAGATCAGAAAAAGCCTACTCAACTCCTCTTCATCTCAGCTTAAATGCCAACTCGTCTATTAAGCCTGATATAATACACTTACATTCTGTCATCTTATATCCGTCTTCAAATCTCTCGGCTAAAACTACATTACTGTCCATCAAAATAGGTTGATCTTGGATTGATGTCCATACAACTTCATTAGAAGAGTTAGCCAGCAGCAACCAACGAAACGGAGACCGAAAAAGAGAATTTGAAGAAGCCTGCTCCAAATAGAATATTATTATCACTTGTGCTAATTGGTTGCAAACAGAAATGTTTTAAATGTATCTTACATTGTACAGAACGTCGATAGCGTTAGGACAGCTGAGATCAAGAAGGAAAAGTGTGTTATGGTACAAATGAACTGATGTTGGATCAAACGAATTAGATGATGAACATCCAATTTTAGATATTTCCTTCATTAATTTCACAGTTACAGCTGCAATATAAATATCATGTTAAGAATTGTCGTCATCCAAATTAGAATACAAATTATTTTGTTACATTTACATTTTTTCCAGCATAAATGACGAAAAATCAAATAAGTCGGCTTTTCTTCGTTGATAATAAAGTTTTTAATAAAATTGGTCTCAACAAAGTTACTTGCAGAACCCCATTTATAAAATAAAATCTGAATTAGAAAGAAATTTTTCAGTTTCATTTTGAAGATAGCCGTAAAACAATATCTAAGTACTAAAATAAGAACAGGTACGAATGACTAGCGTTACAGAATAGCTACTGTACCAATTTCTAACTTAGTCAAAAGCTTTAAGTAAATCAAAAACGGTGCTCATCAAAATTTCACGATGTCATCGATTAATATGCAACCCACGGAACAAAATTGATTATAATTGCCAGAATTGGTAAGACAAACAGTAATTTACTATAATTACATGAAGCTCAGCAAATATAATTGACTGCAATTACTTGAAATTCAGAATATCAGAAACTGATTTACCTAATCGTAATAATTAGTTTGCTCACTTTTACAGTTAAATAACTTTTACACTAAAATATAGATAGATTATACAAGACGATTATAGAAGCAAACTTGTCAATTTACCAGCATAAAATCGCCTAATAGGCACCAAGTATGTAAATGTACGCACAAGAAAACGTACGTTATAATATTGCGTAATGCAGTTCTCAAAACAATTCATTATACTTAATCAACAAGTCTTTCCTGGAAAATTGACAAGTCTGCAACGATATGTCACATTTAAAGCAAAAAAAAAACATTTTATATAAGTTTTCTCTGTCTACGTAATCATCATCATTTTCAATATCGACGTATTGAAATTTTTCACAACGACAGCACCCGAGAAAATGTTAATGTATTATTTAAAATAATAAGAAATAACATGTAACTATTAACTAACTCTAAAGATTGCTTTTTTTGTTTTTGTTAAAAGTTGATGCTGAACTTAGATAGGGCAGATATTGAAGACGAAATGAATGATCTTTAACGTTGTTAGGATTACATTAAAAATGAATATACCAAGTAATAAGGGATTTATGTCGGGCTATGAAGTAATAAGAAATAATCCCATCTCAATACAATTTACTTTACTGCTATTTGGTTGATAAGGTTTGCAAAAATTTCAAATAAAAATATAACAACACAAACCAATGGACATCAAATAAAAGATGTTTAAAGCTTACAAAAAATATATTTAATAAATTTTACTACTTCCTGTATGTGTCTTATGAAATTATATCACTTATTTTCATTACACTGATTCAACTTATATCCCATAACCGTTACAATATTTTATAATTATCATAGGTATTTCCTAACCAATCAAGAACACAATCTGTTTTAATACTGATTATATTGGAGTTACACAGAAAACATAATAAACTAGCTAAAGAGTTTGCTTTGGTGAAAACAAAATATGCGCAAAAATCAGCAAGCCAGTTTAACATTGACCAGTTGAAGGCAAATCGTACCTACTGTAATGGGAAATAATAGTTATTTATTCAACAAGTGAGCAAAGTTATTTTTAGCTGCGAGTGCCGATATTAAATCACGAACGACCAGCGAAGTAGTCTATGTTCTATGCTCGTGCTTCATAAATAGACTACTGAGGGCAGAGAGTGATAAATCACTCACGGCTTGCGTGCCGTGAGTGATTTGATTGCCACGAGACAAAATAAATTTGCTCTCGTGTGTAACATACAACTTTTCACCTCACCAGCGAAAAAAAATGTTATACTTAGGTGATAAAAACCAGGCAATACTTTAATACATGTTTATTATCTTAAAAATAATGATTGAAAACTAAAAGTAAGATTACTAAAATAATTTCGATCTAAAGTTACAGTCTTGTTCAGAGGTCGCAGCAAAAAGCGTTTTTCCTTCGAGATTTCACGAAACAAAAGAGGTCTTTTGGTGCTGGAGAGGTGAAAAGATAATTATGACCTTACCCATTTGTTGGAAATAGGTAGTTATATGGTCGTTGGGGTAAGAAAATGTTCGTCATTTTAAAATCTACATTTGCTGGCCTGACCAGCTCCCGGTCGCGCAATTTACAACGTTTTTACCAAAACCAAATCGTAATAATTTTCATACGTTTTGACAGCTGACAGCTGTCAAGTTGTTGTCAAAATGTATGAAAACGATAACGACTTGGTTTTGTTACAAACGTTGTAAATACATAAGACCCCAGGGAAATTATCAGTCATGCCTAGGTACATTTAGTTACAAGCGAAAGAGACTTTCGTATAATATATGACACGCACTAAAGCAGTCATCTCACACACAGTGTCTCTTGGTAGTCTGTGCTACACACCAACCCCGCGGACACAGCCCAGTGTTGTAAAGAAATCATTACAGAATTGATTAAAACAATCATTTATTTTAAAATTGGCTACATAAATGCTTGTAAATTCATGTGCTTTTTTATTGAACTAGATGACAAACAAGCTGACGATCCACCTGGTGGTAAGTGGATACCGTCGCCTATAAACACTGCAATAACAAGGAAGAAATCAGTTAGTACTGCAGGTGCGTTGTCATCCTGAGGCCTGAGATGAAATGCCTTCCATACCCAGTAATTACACTGGCTACCTTTCCCTTCAATCCGAAATACAGCTAACTGCTTCACGGCTGATAGGAAAGGCGGTGGTACCTACCCAGAGGAGCCTACATACAGGCCTACCACCTAGTGTTGTGGGAAACCTTTCACAGACTTATGTGGAATCGTAGAGGCATGCTCGACTTTCCGCTAATACAAAATTAAATTGAATAGCAATAAAAACAACTTTGGTAGCAAATTACATTTTATGTACCAAATGGTCTTGAATTTATTCAATGTAAAGTTATAAAAATAGTTATTTACAGAATAAATTATTTTATGGAATGTAAAAATATGGTAAAAATACATTTTACAAAAAAATATTTCCTCAATCACAATCAATACATAGGTACACACAAATCACGGTACACATACACACTGTTACGTTTAGTCTCAATTAAAAATTTTAATCAATGCGTTTTTAATTGAGATGAAAAGCTTGAGAGCCCAGTTAATGTCTCCCGTTTCTGGGCAAAATGTTTTATAGTTTTTGAAGTAAAACTTCTTTAGGCGCGACTAGGGGGTAACTCAGATATTTCTAACGGAAGTAACGCTCAGTATTCTATAGTCTGTGTAGTTTCCGCTATTTAAAAATAGTAATTTCGATTGGTCGTAAGTATCTGTCATATTTTTTTTTTCAGTTAAAATTTAATCATTTCAGTGATCTACGTCAAAGAAGTTTTAATTCAATCGCGCGTAAAGGTTACACGCACACAATTTTTTATTACATAATTTACTTTAGTTATGAACACATCTATCATTCTACCCCTGTTCAAATCACGGGGTCCTTTTTGATAGATGCTCCGTTAAGAGAATGTAACTGAGACGCTATCAAAAACGACGCGACCAAAATTTCACTTCATTGAAACAATTACGTTCTTAATCTTTTTTTTTCTTCAGAGATAGTGCAGCGAGCTAAATCGATCCCTAAAATCACGAACATATCCCATTCACTTTACGAATATTATTGTATCGAATTAAAAAGAGACGATTATATAAGCTTTCTAGGTGGTGCGTTGGTAACAGTTAAGTCTTGAGTAATCGGGGAACATGCCTAAAAAAGATGAACACAAATAGAGAACCTAAGAATAAAAGGTGTCAAAAAGAAAACTGATATCAAAACAATTCTAAAAATTCAAATTTAAAAAACGCATCGGAATCGGTTTACCCGTTTATGAGCTACGGTACCACAGACAGACACACTTGGTGTACAATAAAACTTATTCATCCATTCATAAATATGTTTTTATTTTTATAGATTCTTTCAACTCGATTTAAATTTGTTCCTAATAGTAATCGAGAATCTTTGACGTTGTTATTTTACTTTTAGTTTGACATCTGTCAAAGTTGTATGTATTTGACATCTGTCAAAAAGGATTTCGAAATTGGATCAGGAGGTATAGGAAAAATATATTAATTTCGAAATTTTCATTGAAATAAAGTTTTATTTCTTTCACTAATATTAATTGGGTTTGGCCTAAATGCATTCGCTATTCTTTACCTTCAAAGATAAAGAAAATATAGCTCACTAAATAAATATCTATATTTTGGTATCAAATTATAATCTCAAATTACTACGCAAGATCCGTTGTACAGTTGTACTGAAAGTAAACCACGTACGATAAAAAATAAAAATTGTTTATATAATAATGATTAATGTATTTTGTGTCATTCCCGAGAAGTCAAAAAGCTAAATTTTGTATCGCATAGAGCTCATAGAACAACAAAAAATTAAATAGGACGCAACATGTCGTATAAATATGACACAGGCGGCAAGGGCACGCAAATGTGTCGGATGAATCCGACAGGAGCGAAATAGGTTAATACACATAACTTGAAGGTATTATCTAGTGATACCTACTTATTACAACCACGTTGACATTTTCGATCATTCGTATAAATAGTTACTTAATTATTTGTAGTGTAAGATCACAGATAAATAATAGCAAATAAAAACTTTGACTTCTTAGATGTATCAAGTTTAAGAAATAATAACTAAACATTACCTACATGAGAACATATAAAATTATAAAATATCTTTAAATTATAAACAAAATTAGACCTTATTGTAAAACGAGCACAGTTTAACTGTGCGGTCATTCTTTATTAGCAATATTCTTTGTCTGCTTATAACTACAAGTGTGACAGATTTCCGAAATAAAGTTTGAGGCATGTATCTGTCGAAAACTTAGATGTCTAACCTATAAAATGCTTCCAATGAATATAGAGATCCTGTATAAATGTGACATTTTATAATAACTTATGTTTTTCTTAATTAAATCGACAAATAAAAGTAGTCTAAAAGGAGTTATATTTCGGACTTTTGTAACACACTGTATATTAAGATTATTTATGATACTTATCTATAAAAACATCACTGCGATTGCGACTTAATGCCGTTGCTTAAACTAGATTCTGCAACTTTGTTATCTAGTTCGGCGCCGTCTTTTTTTAATGGACGACAATTGAAGTTTTTGCATAGGCTTGAGATCTGAAATAAAAAATATTTTAAGTGTTTTTATATGGGGGGTCCACGTCCGGGAGCCTCCTCGTGGCGGACCCTGGTAATGTGGTGGGGAAACTTTATCGGCGGGTGTGTGGCTTTTGATGCCAAGTGTGTGTGTGCCTCTTGGCATTCGAAGTCACATGCCATTGTTGAATTGTTTTTGCTTTCCCACCATGGCTAGTTCCGGACGGCCCTTTTCAGGGCCACGACCGCGCTCGAAGACCCCCGGGTGCGGTCCGATGGCCGCTCCCGGTATCCTCGTTGCGGAGGACGCGCCAGGTCGAGAACCCGTCGGTGAGGAGGCGGCCTATAAGGCCGGCGATAGTCGGTAGCCCCTGTGGGCTGCTGGCCACCAATTGTTGCACAAGGAGTGCCTAGACGGGCAGCGTTGGGACCCCTGAGGTGTAGTTGCGCTCACGTGCGCAGATCCCGAGCCGTCCCGCAATAGCGCAGTGGAGGTCAGGCCGGGGAGGACGTTTAGTGGGTATGGAGGGAACGCCTTTACCTCGAATCACACATATCCCCTGCGGTTGGCGCCACCCCGCAGGAACGATGCGTAAATGCATTTGACCTCCCCGTCAACAAAAAAAAAAGAAAAAGGTGTTTTTATATGGAGGAGTGGTCAGTAACGCTGCTTACATCAAGCGGCGCGGGTTCGAATCCTCGTAGGAACAAATGTTTGTGTGATTTATTTAAGTTTACATATAAAAACATAGAAATTATGATGTATAATTGGATGAAAATTACCGTTTAATAATTGATGGGGGTTTTCAAACACAATGAAAACAAAAGAACACTTTTAAACAATGATAAATCTGTTGTATCTTCGATGGTAGTGATGGATCATAGAATAACAAACAAATAAAAATAAATACGAATGCTTGTTCTTTGCCGGCTAAATACGACACGGTCGGTGCAGGCACGTATATATTAGTCGGACAAATCGGACAGAAGCGGTACATAGGTTAGAAACGATATACTCACAGTATAAATTATTATGGGGATGGCTAAGATAGCCCCCACGAGCACGTCCCACCAATGGTGTCTCCTGTCTGTGATCCTCGTGATGGCGCAGTATACGGCGGCGATCATTGTCAACACTTGGACAGTTAGAACGACGTTTGAAGGCCGGCCTTTCGTGCGTTGATGGAGGTAATACTGTAAGAATAAACCATCATCATCATCATGCCAGCTGACAGACGCCCACTGTTGGACATAGGCCTCTCTTAAAGATCTCTAAACGGTTTGGTTCTGCGCTGCTCGCATCCAGCGGCTTCCCGCGACTTTTACCAGACGCTTTTCTTTTACGTAGGACCATTTTGTGGAGGGCTTACCAACGCTGCATCTTCCGATATGCAGCCGTCATTCAAGGACTATTATTTCGCCCCAATGGCCGTCAATCTTCCGGACAATGTACCCTGCCCACTGCCTCTTAAAGTTTGCAATTCTTTGGGCCACAGAACAGATAAAAGAGGTTTAAAGTGGTATCAAGTGATGTTAATACCAGAGCCAGTGTCGTCACATGCGACATAATATTTTTTCAATATAACAGTTTATTTGTACTTACCGGTGAAAAGAAATGTCTCCATTAGTAAGATTACGAGTCTGACTTTGCTTCCTGCTAGTTAAAATAGCACAAGACGGTGTTTTAGGTTTATTTTTTAAATATTTTTCCTCTTCGAAAAGGATCGAATACGAGTGTTCACTCATAACCAGCAGCGCGCGCGCCCTGCCTACTTACGACTTCCAACCTCTTTTATTTGTTCTATGCTTTGGGCTATGTCGGTGATCTTAGTTCTGCTGTGGATCCCATCCATTTTTGATATGATCGCGCTGAAAATCTCCGATCATAGCTCTTTCCATTACCAGTGAGTGACCTTGAGCCTTCTTATAAGGCCCCTTATAATAATCATAATAAGAGATGATAATCATGTAATTAAGAAAGTGATGAACATGTATGTGGGCGGGTATAATACCGAATAAAAGATTGGATAGTGTGAGAGATGATATGGCAATGAAAGGAGTTAATGCTGAGATGACGGCGAATAAAAGAATGAAAGTTTTGAATTTCAATCATCATCTGCGACCTCAACCATGGCCTTAAGAACTGTCGCTTTATCACTGATTAGATTAGTGATCGATCAAGCATGCAGTATATACATCAAGATAATGTATATACTGCATGTCAGGTTACTCAAAACTATCAAAACTTCTTCAATGAATTTTCAATCTTATTTTATAGTCGTAGAATTTAAAGTCAATATATTTTTAAAATTCCAAATGTAGGTCACGACACGTTTACTTAACAGGGTAGATGTGCAAAATAACGAACAGAAAGAGGTAGAGAATCATTAAAATAATTTATCGCATTATTGGATCATCGCAAATAATAATATTATGTAAATATCATTATGAGAAAGCATAACTTATTTGCGTATCTATTTTTATCTTATCGTATTTAACAATATGAAAACCTGATACAATACTCGTGAATTTACCGAGATTTATAATATACAATGTAAGTTTATATAAGCCCACCAATATCTTTAATGTTTTATCAAACTCCTAAAGTGCCGACTAAAAACTCTTCTATTCAACCATATTTATTATAACATATATTTTTTATTGATGTTATTTTGTTTTTAACTCGTCTCGCATTGGCCGGTTTTTTTCTTCACGCAGTAATAGAAGATAAGGAATCCTGAAATAGGGATTTAATTAGGTAGATATTAACTGCTGTGGTCTAGGTTTTCACCGAACGCTCTTAGAATCGAGCGAGTTCGGTCCCTAGGGGGTACTAATTTGTACTCAGTTTGGTTCTTTGTAATGTAAGTCTCCATTATTATTAGGCTAGATGGCAGCGCAGCTACCATCTTATCAGACAGAGTTCAGTCCTTCAGTGGGTGAGACATTTTAAGGTGTGCAGTGATTAGAAATCTTCTTTCGTTTCGGAGGTTGTATTTTGTTTTTCTCAATTAAATGATCGGCGCCTACAATTCTGCTAGTGGAATTGCAGAATCAGCAGCATTCCATAGCTCTTCAAGAGTGCAGTTTGTTGTGAACGTGGAGCAAGAAAGTAGGTGAGCCATGGGTTGTGGGGAGGAGGCACCGCAGTGCTCTTTGCTGCGTAGCCTGTACATGTTTCGCTTACTGCGACCGACCTATGTTCTCAGTTAATTCAAAATGAAAACATTACTTACAGCTATAAAAATTCCAGTGTGTACAGCTAAAGAAGTGTGTCCCGATGGAAAACTGGTATCTGATTGGTTGACCCAGTGTCCTTTGTCGCATGTGTAGCTGGAGATATATTCAGACCTGAAAGTTATATAGGGTTATTATCAAAATAGAAAGTTAACAGCCTCCAAAATGTAGTCTATAAGGCACTAGTGCGGTAATGACCATTACTATCAAAATGTAGACTATAAGGCGGCACTAGTGCGGTAATGACAAGTAACGCACTAGTGCCTGATAGACTACATTTTGGTAGTCTAGACTACATTTTGGAGGCTGATAATTTTCTAACACTAGTGCGGTAATGACCATTACCGCAGTGGAGGCTTTATGAGCAAGTGTGTTGAAAATTGGGCTTTCCAAAGAAATTTTAACCAATATACATACCCACTGCATGTAGATGCTTCTGTTGGGTTGCAAGTATCAAAGAAGTGTGGTCTTGGGGCGCCCACCAATATCTTTAATGTCTGTACCACAGTCAAGTTGATAAGTGTTCCATAAAGATACTCTTTGTACCATCGCAAGGCTAGTTTTTTCGATCTTTCTTTATTGTTATCATTGTGATAAATTCTCTCTGTTATTAATAGCTGAAAAATATTTTAGACTAATTATAATTTTCCCATTCAGACTATGGCACAACTCTTCTTATATCTAAAGAATTTAAATAATACAAGGATTGTTACTTTTGATTTCCTGTAAATCATTAAACAAACATTTTTGGAGTTTACTCCTTAAGAATCGATTTGCATATATCTATCGATGAATGACCTCGTTACGTTTTTGAAGGTCAAAGTCATAATTGGTATCCTATGTCGCGCAACTTTATAATTGTCAAAACACGGATGACAGCAGGTGCGCCATCTCACCTGTCTCGGAGTAAACTCCAGTCGTGCGTCGGAGCTGACACACACATTTTTTTTTCTACCACTATTTATTTCTTTTGGTGTCTCCCACACCTATTGATACAATTCAGGTTAGATTATTTTTTTCGTTCGAACTGAAAAGATGAATAATTCTGAGGTACCTACTCACCACAACTAATGGTAAGAATGCAACGGTGGCAAGTAGCCACTTCCAGCTAATAGTGTCTCCTGTGTAGGGATGTGACAACGCGGGATCATTGCACTCAAAACCCAGCTGTTGTTTCGGTAACACACGCAATTCTACTATTAAAAATATAAATATTGCTGAAAAAAAAATATTATTGGTAAAATAAGTATTTTTTTAAAGTTTCTCAACAAGTTAAGAATACAATTAAAAAAATATAAAAACTAAGCTATCCTCAATGACAATATAAGTATTATTTAATCCATTATCATGTTGTACATTCAAATCTTACATTTTAAAAAACACAAACATGAACCCTTTTACTAGGTGGTAGAGCCATATGTATGGTCGTCTGGGTAGGTACCACCGCCTTTCTTATTTCTGCCGTGAAGCAGTTCGCTGTGTTTCGGATTGAAGGGAAAGGTAGCCAGTGTAATTACTGGGCATGGAGGGCATATCATCTTAGTCCCCAGGATAGCAAACGCACTTGCGGTGTTAAGTGATTTACATTTAATATTGTAAGTGTCTATAGGTGGTGGTGACCACTTAACATCATGTGGGGGCCCACAAGTTTGTTTGCCATCTCGTAACATAAAAAAAAACCTGCAAGGTCATAGCACAGCAGTATATAAAATTAAATAAAAACTACATAACAATAACATTAAATGTTCTGTGTGTTTACTACCACAAATAACATTATAGCTAACACATAGCACTAAATAAAACATTTAACAGAAATAACACACACCCTCGGAGAAGATTTCGTCATTATAATTTTAATTTAGTTGATGTCTAAGACAATATTTGATGTTAATTTAGATGTTTTAAAATTTATTTACGAAAATACCCATTTTTAAACTGACCTCCTGATACTATTTAGTCGACTTATAACAAAGGAAATAATTTATTTTACTCACTTCGATGCCAGCGGTTGGTTTTATTCCAAAATTGTGTTATTTTGTCCATTTTCAAATTCCTTTTCCTCGTTTATTTCAGAAGGGTAGGTAACTAGCTACTTATTTAATTATGTACGATGTTGACTCACAATGAGTCAGAGCGTTATTCTCACAAATTAATAGGTAGTTTCTCCCGCTAGCTTTTATCTAGTTAGACTTTATAAACTAATAAAAATGATTAATTTGGTTACTTCTAACTTTGGTAATTTAGAGAAAGTAATAATGCCACACTTGTGACATTAAGTTCAATACTAAGTATTACAACAGTAACTACGCCTTCACGTATTACAAAAAAAACGTATTGCAGTCACAAATCACTAGATAAAAGCAATGTTAGAAAACAAATAGCTGCACACTTGGTAGGTAACTAAAAACTTTTAACTTTTTGCCTGCCTTTTACACGAAATCGAAATTGAAATGTAAATGACAGTATTGACAGTTCGACTTTGACAGTGGCATGATAAATCACCGCGGTCCAAATTGCACATATGTACGCTATCGGCAGCGATAGCGCGCACACGGAGTGAATCAAATTGAACATATTCGCACCAACGAAAATATGTGACGTCATGAGTGACGTCATTAAGCAGTGCTAACGGTGCACACGAAAAAGAGGTAGTGCAGTGTGTGCGCAAATGTCAAACTCGAATTTGACGTCTATGTGTATGAATTATTAGAGTAAACATTTGAGTTTTTAATTAATAAAGACTTCGTTATATTGCTACAATAATTTTATTTTACTCTATTAATAATCCTAGAGTGCTATTTTAGTTTAAATGGTTTTTACATAACCTCTTCTTAAACGTTTTGACATTTACACACATAGCGTGGATCAAATTGATTGCACGCAAATAGTGCACATAGCACCGTATTCAATTCGGTCCAAGGCGTTTGCACTGTTGGTAACGTTCGTAATGTTTGCGCATTATGGACCGCAGGGAATGTCAAATTTTTTGTTGTTTTAAATTCTCCTTAATATTCCAGGAAGGTAAAGTAGCCCAGTCCATACAGCCCTATTTAAAGTTTGTAATACAGCCAGCCTTTCGCTAAACTTTTTTGAGAGATGAAAGTGATAATTACCGAGTGAATAACATAGTTATCTATTGCTGTTTTAATACAACAAGTATCATAAAAAGCAAAAAGCGATATAGTCAAGTTTATTGGTAAAACTCAGATATTTACCTGTGGTTTACCAATAGGTAAACCACAGTACTTAATGTAGTACCTTTGGTTCACCTAATAAGGTGAACCAAGGGTACTACATTTTACATATTTACCCGTGGTTTACTTATTAGATGAACCATTGATGATCAATTAAATGAGGCGGATAAAAATATAACTATTTTTACTACACATACCGTATTCCACTCAGAAACAGTTTTTGAAATAATGAAAATAATGAAATAAAAATCTGTCTGACGCCATGAAAGTGCGCCAAATGCTTACTCTTGACCAAGAAGCATCTTTTAGCTCGTCTTGACCAAGTCTTGACTAACTCTTGACAATAGAAGGCTTAATTTTTTTTTTTTTAATTGTTTTTCAATTTCATAGCCAAAGCCTTTGTTCTTTACACGTGCCACACTCAGACGAATGGGTGCCACACGTATTTTAAGGGGTCATCCATAAATTACGTCACACGTTAAAGGGGGGGGGGGGGGGGGGGAGGGTATCACCAGAATGTGACATTGGGGGGGTGTGTCAAAAGCTTTGTGACGTTACATGTTAAAATTTAAAGTACTAAAACGCGAAATTTATATGTGAATAAAAAATCTTAAAAATTTTCGAACTCGATCTATATTTTTAATACTTTAGCACTCTCGCTATGAGATTATCTCTCTTGCAATAACAATCAACTGTATTGTTTCGTAACTAGTCGTTTGTTTTCTCTATTATCAAAAATATTTGACTTGATGTTGATTTTATGAAAGATTATTTAATAAAAATAAGAAAAAATTAAAATAATTGTTTTCTTTTGATTATTTCTAAATACATGCATAAAATTAAAAAATGTGTGACGTCACATCAGGGGGGAGATGTTCTAAAAATGTGACAACCTGTGACAAGGACGGGGGGAGGGGTTAAAAAGTCCTAAAATTCGTGTGACGTAATTTATGGATGGCCCCTAATGATGAAATGATGATGAACTTATATATTGTTTCACCAATACCAGAGTCCATTGCGTTGCAGAGAGGGGAGCCAGAAGCTGCCTTGTGTATTCTTCTCAGCAAACCCTTTCATTAGGTAGTTATGTACACCCATATACGTAAAACATATTAAGGTCTCGCCACACAGCCGGCGGGACGGGACGTCGGCGCGACGCCAACGGTGCGGTCGCATGCCGAGCACGCCCGCCACACAGCTGGCGGGACGGGGCCGCTGATGTCGCGCCGGGCGAGCTTTCGCGCTCGGCGTGGCGTGATAGCTCATAGCATTCATAGACATTGAACAAGATGTCAAGTGATTCGGATGTGGACGCAATGCTACTTTTGTTTGCGTTAGCACAAAAAAACGTAAACGTCTATGGGTGCATTCAATGTTGTTGTTCGTTGTTCATAATTCCCATAATAATACAATTGACAACGCCAACCCGTCCCGCCGAGCGCGACGTGTCGTAGTAATATAAAACAAGAAAAGATCATGAAATACGAGAGTAAGTTACGATAAACCACAAATGATAAGATCGTAAAATCTAAGTTTTGGACTTTTTTATTGGTCTGAGGTTTTGGGTTGGGGTTGGGTATTACAAAATCCTTCAAAATATCCTGTGCACGCACGTCTATGTGTGCACGACAGCCTCGGATCCATATTCTTTGTAGGTACATATGTGTCCAACGCGGTATAGGACGCCCTCGCGTTTGTAGGTACGATAGTTTTAGAGAGAGTTGTTTCATCATAACGTGTTTCAATCGTACCTACCCAGTCTAGATACTAAAAAAAAATAACTTTTTTAACCCTTAACTGGTATCGTGGGGGCCGCGCGGCCCCCTCGCCTGATATTTTTTTGTTTTTCTTAAAAAGTATGCATCATGCGAATCCGCCATTCCGGCTAATCTCATTACGTTGCTACTCGCGGATGGTGCTGAAAGTTGGACGCTATAGGTTTTACCACAGTGGAGATACGTACGTTTTGGGGGCCGCGCGGCCTTCACGATACCAGTTACGTAAGTTTTTAGTAAATACTTTATTTCATTTATTCATTTGTTTTTCACTTATTTTGACAAGATGGCGAAACCTTTAAGTTTTAAGACAATAGAAGACACATTGAACGAGGATTCTGACTCCGAATCAGTGCTTGGTGGCCACCCAGAAGAACAATCAGCGACAATGATTGAATTAGCGATTGTGAAGAGTACCACCACACGATTCAGCGAGCAGTGAGGATCAGGGCCCCAAATTTGAAGCATGTTCTTCAAAGAGTGAAGAAGAACCTGTCTTTTATTTGCAAGTTGCTTAGTAGCACAAAAGAACTATGTGATCGTCGTCAAGACTGACTTAGTTGACTTATAATGTTCCTTAGCCCCTAGGATATACATTTATATGATGTTAGAAAAAAAATACCGAAAAGTTGTCCAATTTTTGTGATCTCTTGTAATAAATAAGTAAAAAGAATTATATGCATAAAAACTTATTAATTTAATAAAACAAGCTTGTCGTTTATAGTTTTTAACTACTACTTGGATAAAATTGCGAACATTTACATTCTAGAAGCTAATTTCAATTGGGGGCCGCGCGGTTCCCACGGTACCGTTACGTTAGTCAAATTTACGATACCAGTTAAGGGTTAAAAGTCTCGTCGGTATTTCTTAGTAGGGATTTTTGAAATAGAGGCAAAGTACTCCCCTGGGAATCGAACCCGAGACCTCTGCCGGGATCTTTCAATTGCAGTAGACGTACCACTAGACCACGGAGGCGTAATGTTACGAGTTGAACTAAGATTTAATATCGCCTACTTGACAAATTGTGATTCTCAAACTGTGGAGGGTCTTTACTTAAAAAGGGTGTTGTAAAGATCTTATCGACATGATTGAAAGAAACGCATTAGAAACTTAACCGTTATCGTGTTTTAAGCACTCGGATAAGGGTGTATTGTTTTACAGCCAAGTGATGGAGTTGCCAGTCAGTGGCGTAGCTAGGCTAGTCAGTGGCGTAGCTAGGTTATTGGTGGTTACTGGCAATGCCAGTAACCACCAATAATTTTGGTATTTTGTGACTCAAACAGTTTCGGGTTACTCAATCAGTTTCACAGTGGGGTCAAACTTTGATTGTGGGAGCGATGCCTACGTCGGATTACGCTAGGATAAGGGTAACGTTCGGATGAAGGTTACGTTCGGAATAAATATTGTTATCTTTTAAAGCCCATCACCCTATATAATAAATCAGCATACGGGTATTGATATGAGCACCTAATACTCCGTCCACCAATCCGCATTTGGCAAGCGTGGCGGACTACTGCCTTAACCTCCTTCACCGACAAGGAGAGGCCTTGTGTCTAACAGTGAGTCGATTTATAAGGCATGTTATGATGACGGGAAATTATCGGTAGTTATGTTATTGAAGCCCTTCAATATTGTATGTATGAGCCAGCCATGAGCTTTTTCAATTAATCTGCCGTCGAGCCATAAAAAAAAGTGCTTGTCGATACTTGGTGTGTGGTCGGTCACGGGAAGTAGGTACTTACGTACCAGATTAAGATGTTGGGTAATACCAAATAAACTTTAATTTTTAATGAGCGGGCGAGCAAATAGATGAAATGTTTTAGTATTAATATTCATGGAGAGTAATGACGCGTTTGCATACTATGTTAACAGTTTTACAGCTCTTTGGCAATATTATCCAACTGCCCAGCGTTAGGCAATTTACTTTGTGGCGACTCTTAATCCCTTGATTTAAGGTCGACTTTGACTTAGCTAATGTGTCTAACTGTACCTTTATAGTGCTTTTTGTGTAGGGAAAATAGAGTTTAAAATGCAATGAAGTTATTTAGTTTTGCCCTAGTAATAACATTTGGAAATTAGGTCTTGCATTATATAGTTTATTATGTAGTGGGCGGTGTTTATTTATTATTGTCTGTTTGTACGAGGCAGTTGTTGAAGGAAAAGTTTTTGTGGTCGCTAATGGAGCACACAATTTTACATACATAGGTAATCTGGCATTATGGACCATGCAGTATCTACGTCAAAATAGTGAAAAACGTATGCCAGTCTGTCGCCTACATAAAACCCAAAATTAACAAACCTTCAGTGAAACAAAATAAAAGCCAACAACCAATGATATTATTTTAAATATAATATCATTGCTAACAACAGCCGGCCTATGTGCTAACTTTTTGACAGATGAAAGTTTTAATCACCGAGAGAATTGCTGATCCACTACTACTTTACTACAACGCTATTATGAAACTTGTCGTGTAAAAACAGCAATGGATATCTAATTCACTCGTTGATTAAAACTTTCATTTGGCTGGACCATAGATTACCTTATCTATCGGCTGGACATAGGGAGGGACACTTGACATTAATGATGAAAATGATTCCATACCAGACCCATTATCTTTTTTTTTTGACGGAAGGTCAAATGCATACGCATCGTCCCTGCGGGGTGGTGCCAACCGCAGGGAATATGTGGGACTCGAGGTAAAGGCGTTCCCTCCATACCCACTAAACATCCTCCCCGGCCTGACCTCCAGTGCGCTATTGCGGAACGGCTCGGGACCTGCGCACGTGAGCGCAACTACACCGACTGACGCCAGCCCCTGCGGGCCGCTGGCCGACGCCAGTCTTATAGGCCGCCTCCTCACCGACGGCTGCTTGACCTCGCGCGTCCTCCTGACGAGGACACCGGTAGCAGCCATCAGACCGCATCTGGGGGACTTCGGGCGCGGTCGTGACCCTGAAAAGGGCCGTTCTGAACTAGCCGTGGTGGGAAAACAAAAACAACTCGACGATGGCATGTAACTTGGAATGCCAAGGGACACACCCGCTGAGAAAGTTTCCCCACCACGTTACCAGGGTCCGCCACGAGGAGGCTTCCGGACATGGACAGGAACGACCGACCTACAGACTTGAGGATCCCCCAATGTCTTCGCCTTCTTAAAAGCCCGGTGACGCAGAAAATATCAAAAAGTCAAAGTCAAAATTACTTTATTCATTTAGGTACAATTTGTACACTTATGAAAGTCAATTTTGATGCCATCGGTTCGAGAGTCTACCAGGAGGCCTTGTTCTGAGAAGAACCGGCAAGAAACTCAACAAGTTTTATCCTCCCTTTACAGTTTTCATAGTATTGATTTGGAAAGAGTCATAATTCACATTGTCAAGTCTTTAATAATTAATCATAATAATATAATAAAATAAAGACTCATAATTAAACTTACAATAAATAAATATATATAAAAAATGTGATTTAAGACATCCTTCCTTACAATATTGTCAATTAGAGAATTGAAATTTTACACATTGATATCTCACTAGATTAAAATGGAGAATCGAGCACATTTGGATGTGTCCACACATTTTTGTCGTCTATATATTCCTGAACTTTATAATACGCTCTCTTCATTAAAATTTGTTTAATGTGAAGCTTAAATTTATGTGACGGAAGTTCAGTTACATGATGTGGGAGTTTATTATATATTTGTATACATTTCCCCATGAATGAGTGACTAGTTTTATGAAGTCTGAAGCTTGGTACAGAAAGTTTATTTCTATATCTTGTGTTTAAATTGTGATAATCACTTTTCTTCAAAAATGTATGTAAATTTTTATGAACATACAGAATGTTGTCATATATATATTGGGAAGCAACCGTCAATATATTGATTTCTTTAAATAACTCTCTAAGCGAGTCACGAGGTCTTAGTTTATAAATGGCGCGTACGGCTCTCTTTTGTAATACAAAAATGTCTTGAATATCAGCTGCTGATCCCCACAGCAATATACCATATGACATAACACTATGGAAGTAACTGAAATATACAAGTCTTGCCGTCTCAACATCAGACAGTAATCTAATCTTTTTAACAGCAAAAGCAGCAGAGCTAAGTCTTCCTGATAGGGTAGTAATATGAGGATTCCATTGTAGACGTGAATCTAAAGTTATTCCTAAAAATACTGTTGAGTCAACACATTGTATAATTTCTTCGTTAATTTTAATATTTGTACTGACCTGCTTGACATTTGGTAACGAAAATTTGATACATTTAGTTTTATTTGAATTTAGTAACAAGTTATTATTAGTAAACCAACACATTACTTTGGAAAGGGCATTATTCACATCGTCAACATTTTCTGTTTGTCTATTTAGTTTGAAAATAAGGGAAGTATCATCTGCAAATAATACCGTCTCACATAAGTTGCTTACATAGTAAGGCAGGTCATTTACATAAATCAAAAAAAGTAACGGACCTAATATCGAACCCTGCGGCACGCCCATGAGCATAGGGGCCCCTGAAGACTTCGCTTTATTTATAACTACTGTTTGTAATCGGTCACTCAGGTATGATTCAATTATTTTTATTGAGTTCATTGAGACGCCATAATGTTGTAATTTGGCCAATAAGGTTTTATGTTCTACACAGTCGAAGGCTTTGGACAAGTCACAAAAGACACCTAGAGCATCTTGTTTGTTTTCCCAAGCATCAAATATATGTTTCAATAACGCAACACCTGCATCTGTCGTATTTCTACCCTTAGTAAAACCAAATTGTCTGTCATGAAACAGTTTATTCAATGTAAAATGAGAAAGCAATTGATTGTAAATAACTTTCTCAAATATTTTACTTAACGCTGGTAAAATGGATATGGGACGAAAATTAGTGGGATCACATTTATCCCCAGACTTAAACAAAGGTATAATTTTACTACATTTCATTAAATCGGGAAAAACCCCATCTTCAATGCATTTATTAAAAATAATCGTTAAATATGGGGAAATTACTTTAATTATTGCTGTTATAACTGTAACCGATAAACCCCATAGATCTTCCGTCTTTTTCTTATTTAAAGATTTAAACGTTTTTATAATGTAATCGTCATTAATTTCATGAAAGTTAAAAGAAATATCACATTTATCAACACTAGATTCTAAAAAGGAAACCGCAAATTCAGTAGATGAATTCAGTTTACTAGTGATTTTCATGGGAATGTCTGAGAAAAAGGCCTCCATAGCATTTGCCACTGCTTCATCCGTTTTTACCATTTTACCATTAATATTAATTTCAAAAGACCTATCTTTAAATGACGTTTTACCAGTTTCTTGGTTTATAATTTTCCAGGTGGTCTTAATTTTATTAGCAGAATTTTTAATTTTATTACTAAGGAAGTTTGCTTTTGCAACATTACAAACCCTTTTAAATATTTTAGAATAATTTCTGACATAATTTATAAATGACTGGTCTGTGGACATAGACTTTTCATAATATAAATCATATAATTTTCTTCTACTAACATATATGCCTGGGGTAGCCCAATCACTAAATTTCTTTTTTGAGTTAAGTGAAACAGTTTTTTGTTTAAATATGCTATTAAATTCTAAATTTATTTGATTAAATAAATTTTTATACATTTTATTTGAATCATCACAATATTGTAAGAAATGAAGTCTATGTTCAATATTATTTTCGAAAATCTTCATGCGACTGTCCGTTATTGGTCTAAAAGTAATTTTTGTTACTAGATTAACATTACGGCGCTCAATAGTGATTTTCTGTCCACTATGATCTGAGTTTACACAGTTGAGTATAGATTTTTCAAGTATATTACAATTACAGAAAATGTTATCCAAGCAAGTAGCTGAGTAAGTATATCATCAACCATACAATCTCAGTAGTCAGTCAAAAAACTTTTTTTTAGTGTGTGGGCGGCATCGGCAGTGCAATAGTGCGCACCGTTTGGAATTCTCTAGAGGCCTCACCTCACCTAAGACCAAAAAGGCGAAAGACCTAAGTCCCACCAAATACTCTGCTTAACTCTATTCTATTATGTTCCGTAGCTTACTTACAAAATTTACTGCCGCCAAATCTAGTAACTTTATGGGCGAATTTTGTAAGGAACCTTTTGCTTTAGTCTGAGGTAAGTAAACTATATACCTACCTCAGACCAATAAATTGTATACTACCTAGTCTTTGGTAAACTACTTAGGTACTTACTTACCTACACCTCAGACCAACTTTTTTATTGGTCTGAGACCTACATAAACAAAAAGAAGTGCACAGTCATGGTTCAATAAATATTAGCTATAGGTTTTTTCCTCTTTATCTTTTTATCTCCTTTCGCCTTTTTCTGCTCAATTACATTAAAACTGATCTTATTTCGTAGCCATTTTATTAGTGCGCTAGTTCGGTCTGTCTACCTTAACCAAACTTTTATGTGCGCCTAAATAAAGGGCAAGTTAACACTACGTTAACATTATTCGGCATGTTGTCTCAGCCTATTTTCACTCCGACTGGTATGTAGGTACTGTCAGTGAGACACAGTTCAATATGGACTCTTATTACTATGCATTAAGGTGCATACCAATATCAGCTAAAGCTGTATTGCTGACTATGTCAGTTCCAACAAAAAATCAAACAATGGAGATTAGCGGTGAACAGCCAAGTCTGTTTGTTAGTCTGTGGAGAACACGAGGTGCTTTGTTTAATTTGTGGGATATTAACTTAAGTGGAACATGCAGGGAAAGAAGAAATGGCTCAAAGGCCTAGAAGCCAAGCCAAATACATTACAAAAAAAAAAAGTTGAACATGCATGGAACATGAATGTGTTGGGTGGTTCGCTGGTTCGTGGAGAGGGATAAAAGTTTTGGCTCTCGATTTTTGATGCTTGGCCCAACATCTATAATTCTATACTTATTCTAATAATGTATGGCGTGCTTTCAGAGCATACTAGCCTCTTTTTATATTATAATATCATTAGGATACAGCCATAATATACTTAGCTACTTTATCACAATAACTTTATACTTAATTTTCTATGGGTCTTCTAGGTACTGAAAGTCTCCAACGCCCACAAGGGTCGCTATCACCTAAGATTAATGTAAGGTTATCGCCCACTTTGAAAACCTATGTTAACACTTCTTCTGAGATATTCACTCTAATGATAAATACAATTACATAAATAGTAAATATTTAAACAAAAAACTTAGCAAAACCGCCCGAAGTGATTTTGCCCCCCCCGATCGCGCTATTTACAACGTTTTTACCAAAAACAAACCGTTATCGTTTTCATACATTTTGACACTGACAGCTGTCAAAATGTATGAAAACCATGAAGCTACCTATAGCTTCATGATGAAAACGATAACGATTTGTTTTTGGTACAAACGTTGTAAATAGCGTGATAAGGCCTCATTTCGACAACAATTTGACAGCTGTCAATTGTCAAAACGTATGAAAATGATACCTAATGATTTGGTTTTGGTTTTAACGTTCGTAAATAGCGCGATTGGGAGGCTGGGGCCTTATCGCGCTATTTACAACGTTTTTACCACAACCAAATCGTTATCGTTTTCATACATTTTGAAACAGTTTGACAGCTATCGCTGTCAAAACGCATGAAAACGTTAACGATTTGGTTTTGGTAAAAACTTTGTAAATAACGCTATACACCAATAAAGACACCGAAAAGGCATTGATAAAAGATACTGTAATAGCTGTAATAGCTTGTTATATTCTATAATTCTAGAGAAAGAGACAGAGAAATTATATAGGTACAGAGTAATTACCATTTGGAGCTTGGTCCTCTTGAACTCTATATATATTTTCAGATTTTATTACTTGCTAAATTAATAGATATAAAAAAAAATGTACCAAAAATGGACTGCGTACAAGACAGCGTAGGATTACGACACAAAATGCCTTTGCTTGGAGGTCTGCCATCCATCTTTTTTTTTAATTTATGGCCAACATAACCAAACTTCTCTGAGAAACTTATCCTCAAAGATTTGACCGTTGTGATATTTTTTTAAATTTGTAGAGTCCATGACATTAACCCACAAAAATCCTACAGTTGCAGTTACGTCGTTTTAGAGTAAGTTGTGAAATTTTAAATTAAAATACTTACCCGCTTATTCATAAAAACAAGTGAATTTATGAGAGATTTATAAATTGCTTGTCTCTGTCACTCTGGCACGAGATGAATGAGACAAAACACTTAATAACGAGGTAGGTAATAACTAAAATAGGTTTATTGAGTGTTTATGAATAAGGCTGTTAGAATCAAAATTATACAAAGGTCTGTCTGGATCAGATTCCGGTGGGCGAATTAGTATACAGAGGCAGGCAGCATTAAGCTATCGTAGGTTATTTACTAAATTAACATCTTTACCTCATTGGCGCGTCATAATTCCAGCTGATAGGTAAATTTCTAATATCTCCTCCAGACACATTACCCATATTATCACGGTCCACAAAACCACTTATAGAATATTGCACCATAAGAATATTAGCATAAGTATGTTTGTTTAGCTGCAGTAGTAACGCACCGATGTTAAAATACGTAACATACCATGCGATTTCAATCGTGTCATAATTCTAATCTAACTGTATCGGAGAGATTACCTAAGTAAGACACAAAATATACATTTCAGTGCATTTTTCTAGTACAAAATATACTATTTACAACGTCAAGTTTATGAAGTTTAAGCACATGTAACGAAACTACCCCTTGCCATATTATTAAAAAAAACCAACGAAAAAAACTGAAAAACACGCTTTTATATTAAATCTGACTAAAAAGTGAAAAATAACTTTTTAGTATAGAAACTACTCAAAAAACGTAACTATTGTAATTGCGTTAAGAGCTCAATTTGTATAGGAAACATGATTTGCGCTTCTTTCCTCTAGAGGCGCTATTCGCGTTTCCTACACAAATTGAGCTCATAGTTACGTTTTTTATACGAAAAAATTGACTTTCCCTTATACCGGAAACGACTCAAAAGTCGATAGAAACCTTATATTTTGATGTTACACATGCATGTTAAATTTGGTTGCAATAAGTTAAAGCATGCTCGAGTTATCGTGCTAACGCACAGATACACAGACATAATTTCAAAAAAATATATTTGGACTCAGGGAGGTCCAAAACGTGTAAATCCGTCAAAATCTCGAGGTCGATTTTTTTTTACTATTACAAGACTTCCTCTATACTACTTATACGAGAAAGTAAAAACTTACACTACGGGTACAGAAGAGACAGCTAGGGCGCGGATCAAAGCGCGGATGAAATGAAAAGACGTCTGCGCCCTTTGTTAAAACAAACAGGAGAGAAGCGTCGCGAGTGCGAAGCTGGCTATCTCACTTATCCCTTCACGACACGGTGTACCTGAGCCGAGGTCCGAGCCTTAATAGTCTTGAAGTGTACCTACCTTCTGGTTTGATCGCGGTAGAGATTCGTCGGTTGGGAGGACTCCCCGCGGTAAATGCTCGTTGACTAGAACCTGGAGATTCCATCCTCTAGAGGACGGAGCAAGGTAAAGACGACGCTGTAAATACCATCTGCGCCCACCACCAATTAACACAGACAAAAAGCAGTCATTTTAATGATTATTCCTGTCGGCCGCTGTCGGGAGGATTTCATTAAAAGATTTGTGATCAGAGACTCCTAGGACGTTCGAGTCCACAGAAATAGTGTTCGAGTCGGACAAGTAAACGCGTTTCAATTGCCGGATAAACAATCAAAAAACTGTCTTGCTCAATTAAATATGAACCTTACTGAGTTCAAAAGATTCAAAAGGTATCTATGCTATAGGATTAAATTGGATACCATGTCTAAATAGGCGATGATGTTGTGATTGTGCATGATCTGTCATTTGTATTGATATTTCCTCTATGTCACAAATAAACTTAGTTCACGCATATTTGATGTATAGTTCCCCGGTGTGAAACAGGTGAATTGTAACTACCGGTAAAAAGGTACCACCTCTGACATGCATGATAGTTTTCTTTTAGTTCATATTTATTAAAATTGCAATTGAAAACTACACTACGTGCAATAAAATCCACTCACCTCGTAGGTTTCGATAAAAATAAGATTAGATAAACAAAACCTGTAAATATAATTCGAATGTATATTTCATAAGCTTTATTTAATCTACTCTAAACAACGATAAACGAAGTATTGGTGACAATAGACACATTTCTTCAGAAACCCTGGTTTTCCATTTTTATGTCATACGCCATTTCTGTGACTATGCCGAGTGTTTAGAGTTAATTGACTAATTGTTTATTGAATAATTGATTAATCGTACAGATTTTTTGATCCTTAAAATTCAGCTGATTTCCCCAAAATTTTTAGCTCTTTTAACTGTATTTGGTTATCAATTTGTAAAATCAATAAACCAAAATCTATCACAGTAAAAACTGGTCTAATGTATGTTTTAAGGTCTAATTTCAGTTTAGGTTCTTGTTTAACACACGGGGTTAAAAATTATTATTTGCCTACTAATTGTAGATTTTGTATAGGGAGTTCTGAACCAAAGCGTACCTACCGGTGAGTCGATTTCATTGCACGTAAGTGTACATTCCAATGGACGATAGATAAATAGGTAGGTATATTAATAATAAGAGTAGGTAAACTTTAAGATATAGGTACTTACCTACTATTGATTTGGCATTTTTGCATTTCACAGATAATAATTAACAAACTTAATGTGTAAATGCAAGGGCGAACTTATCTCAAGATATCTGTTTTAGTCAACCCAAAATGTGTCTATGTCGAACACTCAGACCAATGACTTTTTTATTGGTCTGAGGTCGTACACTACAAAATAAGCGGGTGTTTCTTACCATTGCATTGTAATGGGGCAGGCAGCTAGTATAATTATAATTATGGAAGCACTGATAAGTAGGATACCTCAACCGATAGATTTGTGTCGTCGCGTCGGAACGATATCGGGCGTACGAATGTCGGAAACCTTATTTATAAATTTCTTTACACGCGTGCTTGAGATGCATAGCTAATCTTAGCTAAGTAATGTTTTATTAAGCAATAACTTTAATCACTTCCAGATAGTATGTGGCGGTGGGCGTAAGTGGAAATGAAATCTTATGAACACTACTAATTGTTAATTCAAGTTTTGATAAAAAGTTAGTGAAGCAATAAGCCCTTTACAGACTATCAAAAACGTCGAGTTTACAAATTTCCATCAGTTTTTCGAAAAAGTCCAAAGTACCTTGGTATTATGAGAAAATATATTACATATTATGAGAAAATGCAGCAATATTTTATGGGAGTTTTATTCTATTTAGGAAGGTATGTACTCAGACCAATAAAAAAGACTTTTTTATTGGTCTGAGGGTATGTATGAGGTATTTATTGCAATTTTATCAACTTTTGCCATAACCATAACTTAAAGTTACTTCAACTTTTATGCACATTTGATCAATCTGTGAAGTTGATTATAAACATTCTATATTCGCTAGTGGTGGTGGAATGGTTAGTAAGCACTTATAAGTCAGAGTTTGAATCCTAGTAGGAACAAATGTGATACAACATTTTTCTGTACCAATTTAGGGTTGACTGTGCTAGTAAGGAAACTAATAATATAAGCTACTTTCTCAAAAATTACCAACAGGCTATTAGACTTTTGCAAATTACACTTCGTTATCCCTCAAGATCAAATTCGCAGTCATTAGACTCCCACGGCTCAAGAAACTTTCATGTTGGCCGAACGTTGGCTTTCTTACAATTATCTTTCGATCCACGATTATAGACGCAGGCTGCGCCTATTTATTAACCAGAGATAGGCATCGTAGGGCTTACTACCAATTAGCGGAGATCTGCGGCTTAATAAGGCTTAAAACAAGTACAGTATAGAAGCAAATAAGCAGTGTTTTTTTATTCACTTTTATTGGTGACCGCAGGTGACCTTCCCAACGTTACCGGGGATATTTTTAGAAGGCGAGGTCCTCGGTGGATCCGATAGCCTTTAATTCAAACCAGCCAAGACAGGAATATTAGAGTCGGCGTCCGAGTCGGAAGGGAGCGTTGCGCCTGAGGATGAGGATGCCTCTAAAGGCTCGGACATCAGCTCATCACGCCGTGTCGTGGACGGTAAAAAAGCAGGAGATAAGCGTAGCAAAGACATTTTTTATGTCTAAGTCGAATAGTTGGCCAGATCATTAAATTCATACATCTGCTGCAGCTAATGCTACACCCGAATTGCTGAGGTGTTTTAGCACAGCGTAAAAAATTCTATAGACTGGTGTGTGAGATGTCCTATTTGTCATCTTTTGTTTTTGATGATGTAAATGATCTGAGATTTCACATGACGACGGTCGCCATGGAACTTTCTCAGTAATACCACAGTCTATGTAATATGTTAGTCTAATACATAGATGTACATTATTTTCGTTAAACGTTCTACGCAATCGATTTGCCGCTTGGCTAGGCCTGTAATTAAAACAGATCACGAGTAATCCAATTAAAGTAATTAGTAAAATAGTAAAAAAAAACACAATATAACACAATAAAATACAAATTATAAAAATTAATAAATACTAAAGCAATACAACACAAACAAATAAATTACATACAAGCTAGACTCACATTCATACTCCTCGCAGAACATTAAGTAGGTACACGATTATGACGCTCAGTAGAGCCTTGATTCTTTACACATCCGTAATCACCAACATTACTATGAGATCACTCGACACTTGGATAAGAAACGAACCAATCACAGAGCTCTATTCAACGCAATGGCCTTGAATATAGCTCTGTGATTGGTTCATTTCTTATCCAAGTGTCGAGTGATCTCATGAATGTTTGTGAATATAGGTGATACGGGTGTCATTCTATAATACCAGCCTTAGAGCGTTTATCACGCAGCAATCGAGTGATGTAATTATTTCTAGATTCCTCTGAAGTCATCATCACTTCGACTCAATTAAGTTTTAATCCACCATGAACTATTATCTTCGATGCTGCATCTTGTATTATATTACACATTTTCAATGGTCAATTTTCAACATTAAACTTGGTTAAGAACACCTAATTTAAATTCTTCTATAGATAATATCTTTGGAATAATCGGTAGCCATCAATCAAATCTTAAACTTGAACATTTTAATAGATGGAAGTTTTACATTACTTATTTTACACATCAAAGGTAATCAATATAATTACTGGGGATTGAAGGAATATCATCTTAGTCCCCAGGATGGCAACGCACTTGGAGTCCACGTCCGGAAGCCGTGGCAGACCATGGTAACGTGATGGGGAAACTTTCTCGGCGGGTGTGTGGCCTCGTCAGGACGACACGCCAGGTCGAGCAGCCGTCGGTGGAGGAGTGGCTGCTGGCCACCAATTGGTGCAAGAAGTGCCTTGACGGACAGCGTTGGGACCACCTCGGTGTAGTTGCGCTCACGTGCGCAGATCCCGAGCCGTTCTGTAATAGCGCACTGGAGGTCAGGCCGGGGAGGATGTTTAGTGGGTATGGAGGGAACGCCCTTCGAGTCCCACATATCCCCTGCGGTTGGCACCACCCCGCAGGGACGATGGGTAAATGCAATTGACCTCCCCGTCAACAAAAAAGATGACAACGCACTTGCAGTGTTAACGAAAACTTTAACACTTTGTGGGATCCAACCCCAAAAATATTAAAGTGGGATTCAAAAGTGGGATCCAACGAAAATAAATCCAAGTTTCACACTGAAACAAATCGACCTTCCCTCCTGGGGCAGGTCGATTTTTTTCAGTGTGTTTTTTCTAATTAGCTATACTACGTTAATGTTGTGTTTCTGTTGATGAGTAGGTTATGTTTCCAGAACCCCACGCGGTACAGAAGGGTACTAGTGTTGGCAGTGGTCGAGTGTCACGTCACGTCACTGCTGCGAGCGTCTATAGGCAATGATGACTGTACCACCAGGCCATATGCTGGTCTGCCACATCACATCAACAGCTCATATAATGTCCCCACCGAGGGGCTCGAGCCTACGGGTACCCCACATTAGGGGCGATTAGGCCTTAGTCCACCACGCTGGCCAACTGCGGGTTGGTCGACTTCACACACACCTAAGAATTTCTTCATAGGTGTGTGCAGGTTTCCTCACGATGTTTTCCTTCACCGTAAAAGCGTCGATTAAACGTACAAATGAATTCAAAATTTGAAAACACATTGGTACGTGGCGGGGTTCGAACCAGTGCCTCCCGGGCAAAAGATGACGCTCTTACGCACTACGCCACCGATATTTATTTATACTTATTTGTTAATGTTTGTTTATTTGATTGCAGAGATTGAACTTTTAATATGAGTATGAAAAACTTGAACTAACGCGATTCATTTACCTTTTAAATGCCTGACGTTTCAGCCGGGTTACAACAAGTGTGGTGTGTGACGGTAGCTGAAGAAACATGTGGGTAGACGAGTATGAATCTACCTCACATACGGAGTGAAGACATCGCTGTTCTCCAGTTCGCCTGTGACCACGGTCGGTGTAACCCGGCTGAAACCTCAGACATTTAAAAGGTAAATTAATCGCGTTAATTCCCGCTTTTCCTCATATTAGTCATGCAACGCGAAAGTTTAAAAGAATTTTGTCTCTAATTGAGTATTTGTTTTAAAGGTAATAACCTAAAATGAATTTCCATAAGTACCTAGATTGGGTCGACAAACTTAATCAACGCAGGCTCAACGCCCTATTTACCTAACATTTCTATAAAAGAAAGTGTCTCAAAAAAGTAGTTTTCATTCCCATTGTGGTTTGTAAAAACCGCAGTAATCACTTTATAATCTCCGTAATCTGTTCTTAGAAGCCTTTTAAAACAGCTTTGAAACGTGTAACGCCGTATGCGTGAGGCGTGAGATAATGAGCTGAGGATGTTTGATGTTTACTTTACGCAATGCTGATAACTTTTTGATGGCTTTTAATGCGTCATCTCCATGTCTATATTAAAAAGATTTCGATAAGACTCCTCATCATCCAAATGATTGTAGACTACACTTTGATCAGCGATGTCGTCCCCGCGCCCCGCAGTCCTAGAAATGTCCTCATTGACCTGTTCCCTAATCGTCCTTCTTACATTACAACAGCACACTCACGCCTTCGCCACATACGTCGACGCACCCTCAGACGGGAACAAATATCCGGTTTACATTCGTCACACTATTCAGGTATTAAATAGGTATTTATGTGCCTGGATGCTACCCCAATTACAGCGCTAAAGCCTTACTCCCTAATCGCACTTATTTCATCACAGCACGCACACGCTCGACTCGACACACACCTTACAGACGGGAGTTAAGACCCGGTTCACATTTGTCGTGATATTCCAGGTAAGAATAGAATCTGAAAAGAATCTGCCTGAAAGCTACTCTTCTATCCCTCTACTTCAGGGCACACCTGACCACCTGAGCTAAGGTCCGATTGGTCACAACACAATAAAAGCGATTTTTATAATATCCAAGCAAACTTTATACGAGTGCAGATCGAACTAGAGTAAAATTTCGACACAAAATACTTATTATTTATAAGGCACATAGATAATGGTATCACATAAACAAATTCCGCGTAGTCTAAATAAATATTATTTTTAAATGAAAATTAAACAACCTTCAAAACTAAAAACCGAGATTTAAAAATTTTGTTTATATAATCTAAATGTTTTTTTGAGGTCGGTCCCAAACACAAGTGACAACATTAATTCCAAAGATTGAGGTTGGCAATTGGCAACGACCTCAAAAAATATTAGATTTTTATAAACAAATTTTTTATATCTCCGTTTTTAGCTTTGAAAGCGGTTTAATTTTTATTTAAAAATAATTTATTTTCTGCTTTTTACTGTTTAAGAAGTATTAAGTAGAGTTAGACAGTTATAAAAATCGGTTCACAACTCATAGTTATCGTTAATTAAAGTTAAGACAGGTCTAACGCTATAAAATTTTCAGGAATCTATTTTGAGACGTTGATCTTTAATACAAAAAAAAAATCATTGAAATTGGTTAACAACTTTCGAAGATATCGACGCATAAATTGAAACATTTGTAAAAAATCATATTGTGACGGCGTATTTTCACGATTCTAAAAAAAATAACGAAACAATACATAAAAAAATTTATGGGACCAAATGGAAACTATTCCGCATTGAACAAAAAAAGAATCACTTAAATCGGACCAGAAATCTCGGCGTAATCGGTGTACATACATAAAAAAAACCAGTGGTGACTTTATCTGTATCAAAGTCATCTACATATTTATTTTCATACTAAAGCGAGAATCGAACCGAACCCGTAACAATATCAGATATCACTGACTGAGTGATTGCTATAGCTGCGGCGCACGCAGGTGCAAACTGAGTCCTTACAAATAAAGTCAGGTATTCACGATACGTTTCTGTTGTACCGTTTTTTTTGTTGACGGGGAGGTCAAATGCATTTACTCATCGTCCCTGCGGGGTGGCGCCAACTGCAGGGCATATGTGGGACTTTTGACGCCGTCGTGGTGGAGTGGTCAGTATAGCTGGCTTCACATCAAGCGGTCCGGGTTCGAATCCTGGTAGCGGCAAATGTTTGTGTGACGAACACGAATGTTTGTTTGCGAGTCATGGTTGTTTATACATTTATTTAAGTTTATTTATAAAAATATCTAAAATTATTATGTATATTAAAAAAAAATGTCCGTTATCTAGTATCCGTAACACAAGTTCTTAATGATACTTACTTCGGGCTAGATAATTGGTGTGAGCGTGGAAATATATTATTATTATTATTATTATTATATGTGGGACTCGAGGTAAAGGCGTCCCCTCCATACATACTAAACATCTTCCTCGGCCTGACCTTCATATTACGGGACGGTTCGGGATCTGTGCACGTGAGCGCAACTACACCGAGACCGTCCCAACGCTGCCCGTCTAGGCACTCCTTGGAGCAATTGGTGGCCAGCAGCCATTCCTCCACCGACGGCTGCTTTATTATATATTGATAGGTTCTAAGAGCTATTGACAAGGTGGTAGCTTGTCAATAGCTCTTAGAATATCATTATTGTTTTTTTTTAACATTGTTAGTAAGTAAGCTGTTAGCTATCCGAATAAAATAAAAAAAAAATATATATTAACTCGACGATGGCATGTGACTTCGAATGCCAAGGCGACACACTTGACATCAAAAGCCACACACCTGCCGAGAAAGTTTCCCCACCACGTTACTAGGGTCCGCCACGAGGAGGCTTTCGGCCGTGAACCCCACGCTTATAAAACAGTCGAGTAGAGCTTTAGGTAATAAATGTTTTACAAAAAATCCACATCTGGCAGTATGGGTCATACAGTGCCTCAAAACAGTGACAGGTTGCCTGTCTGCCGCCCACATAAAAGGGGCATGTAACCAAATCATCAGTGAACCGACAAAAACTCAGTTTTCAAGCTAGCACTTCTCACCCGGACCGCCTGCTGCCCGCGACATGAATTTGATGCAAAAACTTTCCTACAAAAGACTACCACTCAAATAACACTACATTGTTGTAGTGTTGTGTTTCTGTTATTGAGTAAGGTTGCCATAGCTCCACAGGTTAGAGAAGGGACCAAATAACATTAGAAAAATTATTATGCACTTTGACGTAGAGACGAGTAGAACATTTTATTATTGTGGCATTCCCAAAGATGAAATGACTTTTTCATCGATTTTTTCTGACAGATTTTTTGGTTAACTTAATGTATAAATAATATAATTATAAATTTTATAATATACCTACTTGTTGATTCGTATTTCAGTTTAATAGTGAATAAAAGTTAATTTTACCTTCTTTTTAGGAAAAAAATACACATCCAACCCAAGACGACACACCAGGAATCGCCACTGAGTATGGCTGCGGCTCTCTCGTTTTCGAGCTCGATCAAACAGTCGGCTCTTTTCATACATTGCCCACTAGCGCCTCTAGCGTAAACTATCAGAAACAGTGGGCAATGTATGAAAAGAGACGATACGTTTGATCCAGCTCGAAAACTATCAAAACTAATACTAAATAAAGGCACTGGTTTCGACAGCCAGCAAAGAAAGTAATATCGATTTATCACAGGTCTAAGCAATAGTACTCAAAACTAATACTAAATAAAGGCACTGGTTTCGACAGCCAGCAAAGAAAGTAATATCGATTTATCACAGGTCTAAGCAATAGTACTCGTAATCCACTCATTTAGACGTGGTCGTACCGCGTGTGTCCAGCTTTATTTTAAAAATAACAATGAAAAAAAAACAGGCAATGTTACACTACAATGAATGAGACAGAGACTACAAATTACAAATTACACTTGCGATCTTAGCTACCTTACCCCATTGTATTAGAGACTAGATTTTGCTAAGGGTTAAAAAACAATGTTTATGGGTCTCGTAAACATCGTTGCCATGGTAACCAGCCTGTTGAAGCCAATCTATTGAGCCATCGCCTGTGCAGGGGCTTGTACGAATAAAATTTACATAAAGAATAGGTGAACGTAACATATTATACTGCAAATATTATTCTATGTTTATTGAAGCACGATCTGGTCTCTTTTTAGCTAAGCGTATAAAAGACATTATTAAAAAATACTTTGATAGGTTTAGGGCCAGTCCATCGCCCATATTCACAAACAATATTTGTCTAAGTAAAAAACAATGCTTTGCAAAATAAAACTCAGGACGTGCCATACCTATATTTTATGTTAGGTACGTGATGGCAAACAAGCTTGCGGCCCACCTGATGTTAAGTGGTCACCGCCGCCTATAGACACTTGCAATATTAAGTGTAAATCACTTAACACCGCAAGTGCGTTTGCCATCCTGGGGACTAAGATGATATGCCCAGTAATTACACTGGCTACCTTTCCCTTCAATCCGAAACACGCGAACTGCTTCACGGCAGAAATAAGAAAGGCGGTGGTACCTACCCAGACGACCCTACATATGGGTCTACCACCTAGTAAATGTTTGTGAATACGGGTGTATATGTAGATATACGTAATCTAACTATTATTTACCGTGTAAGAAAAATAGTTATTTATTTAGTAAGAATTAAAGTATGTAAGTATTACTTATAGCTATTTTCTATAAATAAACCCGAAAGGTCTTCTTAATTCACTGGTTCTCTCTCGTTCGCTCCCCCCTGTGGGGAAAAGGAAGAGCGAGAAACTAAGGGGCTAAAGAAAAAAAACTACACAACCTTGTCTAAAATTTTCTCAATAACCATTGAAACCTTGGACACAATTCTCTCAAATTATTTCCTTTCACAAATTACTGTACAATTTCTAATCATATTTCAATCGCTGCAGCGCAAAAGTTGCCTGTTATTATATTCATTAAAGTCTAAGTGACTGCAAGTGCGCGAGAGATAGCATCATGACATCAGTAGGCGTGGACGGTCACGCGTCCCGGATCGTGATTTGATATTTCACTGTACATATTCTTATAGTAAAATTTGCTGCATCAACGAGGCTTGGTTGCGGCCATAAATTTGAAAACGATGTCGAAATATTTGTACTAACATGGGGACAAAGCAACCGAGAATTATTGTGGCAATTTTTTTCAATCGAGTTTTCGGTTAAAAAATAGGCATACTTCTTTACGACCTTTAATCAACGAACAAAATAGAAAGATATTATAATTATTATCATTCATGTAATCATGTTTGTACAAAGTACCGTAGGTAAAGGTAAAACGCGAAATAAAATATGAAAGGAAAAGTTGTTTACTGGTGTTTACTAGTCTGAATTTGATTTTTTTTTCCGAAGTCTCTATTGTGTGGAGGCCCTGGGGCTGTAGCCCCGCTTGCCCTCCCCTAAATCCGGCCCTGAACCTCACATCTCTCTTATAATAATTATCACGTCATTGTATTTATAACCAGCTAATCCGGCTATTATCCAATTTTACACCAGCCATGCCCCTGTCTCTCAATTCAACCGCATTTATTTTCAGACTCCTAATTGTGACCGCTCATAAAAGCGTGCAAAGCTTCATTCAGCATAATTATTCCCAGATTTTAATCGATTCTCAACATAATGCAAGTAAACACTCTGCAAGTTATTCAAAACCTAATCAAGCGCACAGCTACAACTTCCCCCTACTGCATGCGAATATATAGATATTCATAGAGGATTTTGCTGTCTACTCTTCTACTTCTACTATTCTTGCTACGTCGCTATCTACGCGACTCAGTTTTGGCGCTACTTTTTAAACGATGAAAAGAAAAACGTGACAGGCTCGCAACCTCTGTCACTATTGTTGGAGGCACTGCATGGCCTATCATCATCATCAACAGCTCATGTAATGTCCCCACCGAGCGGCTCGAGCCTACCCCACATTGGGGGCGATTAGGCCTTAGTCAACCACGCTGGCCAAGTGCGGGTTGGTCGACTTCACACACAACCTAAGAATTTCTTCATAGGTGTGTGCGGGTTTCCACGATGTTTTCCTTCACCGTAAAAGCGTCGAATAAATGCAAGGCATGTGGCCTATACTTACAGCCAAATGTGGCTTTGTATAGTAGTTTGGCTAAATGCTGCTCTGCCTTTGGGGTTGCGAGCGTGAATATAATTTATGTAGGTATGTTTTATGTGCCTACTTTAGAGTTTAAATTATCTTAAAACATTATATTTCAATTAAAAATAAAACAAAAAATAAAAAATTGTATTCATTTATTAATGTCACGTACACATTCTAAACACCCAAGCACGCGTCGCTACTCTTAAAACTAATATTTACAAAATTGACAATAAAAAAAAACTTATTACAATAGGTACCTACTCTAAATGCGAAGGAATGTCATAATAGCGGTCTCGAAGACTCTTATTCGTACATAATTACAATTGTAAAATTCGTTTTTTATTACAAACGTGTGCAATTTTGCAGCCGAAAAGAATTCCCACTTATTACCATTTAACAAGTTTTTAAAAAAAAAACATAACCAGATGCTCTTATTATTTTACATTATTTACTTATATCAATTTATAATAATGTCAATCTGTGTATTCATACCGACCTGTTTATTAATACAGAAAGGCTACGTATTAGGTAAAGCTTACTATTTTGTGAATTGAATGATTAAATAGTAATATATTACAAGCGAGCTTTTTAATCGTTATTTAATATTATGTAATTTAAATTATAGCACTTTATTTTACAATTATGTACCTACTACGAATTTACACAAAAATTACAAGTCAACATAATTATTATGAGATATGTAATAGTATTTTACGTAATATTAAATCGGTTGAAAATTTGAAATATTTTATATATCCGAAGTAACATCTAGGTGGGTAATATTTTAAATATATTAAACACTAAGTCAAAACAATTATACTAAAATGGCCCGCGTATTACATACGTACTTATCACACCACAATAGCGATTTCAAACTTTAGCAAGTAGGTAAGTATTTAATTCATTTAAATCAGTTTCATATTTCTTGCACAGATTAGAGAGTTTATGCTAAAAATTTCTTGTTCAAATAAATAAGGTAAAGGAATCTAGACCATAAAGTATAAAATGACACTGCACATAAAGATTTCGTGATATTTTTCTTACTCAAAACTTTTTAAAAATTAACACATCATTTAGTAATAAGTAGTAAACAATAAAATTCATAGGGCCATTTTAATCACATTATTTGTTCGACCCAGAGCGCTACCTAAAAAGCAATTAAATAACGTTTTATTTTTAATCTTACGACTAGACAGGTACTGTACAGCACAAATACTGTTGTCAGTTAATAATCACTTAATTAAGATTATAATTCAATTAGTTTAAATAAATTAAAAGTAAGTAGTGATTTGCCTTAGCTCGTCTTGAAGTAGAAAAAAAAACATTGACAGTGCAACTACTTCCCCTCGGCAATCCTCGTGATCCGTCGGCAATCGAGTAAGTTATGTTGAATTTGTTTTTTATGGTTTATAAATAAGCTTGTTCATTTAAAAGGCGCGAAGCCATTAATTAGGTGAGATTAGGATAAGAGTTCTATTTGGCGAAGCCTTTAAAATGATCAAAGATTTTAAACAAAAATTGCCGTAACATACGATACTTTATAGCCGATGTAAATACGAATTCATATAGAAAATTCTCGTGTCGTGTTTCTTATCACAAAAGCAGCCTAACGTTTACCCTTTAAGCTCAAAGTAGGTTAGCTTTTATGACGATTAGGTTTTTAACCTTTAGTTTTCGGCTTACTATTTTATGCGAATAAAAAAATTGCTTTCGATATTTGTCCACTATTTTTTTTATTGCATTAAACATAACCCAATGTAGACGTCTATTTTAATATTACGGCTATTAAAATATAAATTTACTTATTTTTATTGTAATTTTGAGTTTAGATAGATACTATTTCGACTGTATAATATCTATTCTAATATTTTTTAAATCTTGATAATCAAGTTTAGTATTTTATTTTCCGACATAAACACGAACAAGTTTAATTGCGTATCATGTTTTCCAAGAAATTTAAACTCAATGCTCGCTAATTAACATTAAATAACATAATAAAAATATGAAGGTATTCGGTAACTAAGGCTTGTTTCTGAGAATAAATAAATAAAATCACTGGTATAAAATTCACCTAACATATTTCGGAGAATTTAATTATAAAATTCTCAACACAAAACATACAAAATGTTTTACTGAACTTGTATAGTTAATTGTTGTACACAGGTCAGTTATTATTTTGTAAAGTACCTTGGATCATAGGTTTCAGATTAGTTCTCACTATCGTTTATCGGACCGATAAGAAACTGGTTAGATGGAGAGGTACTATTTTACAAAAAAAATAGAGCTTTTTCTTAGTACGCAGAAAATTGAGCAGAAGCACAATTTTAAATTAAACATTAATATTAATTTTTAATAGTTATCAAGATCACAAAGCTAAACTATGTTACATTTGCTAGCAACTTAAAATCATTTTACGATTTGTGTCTTAACAGTTATATTTTGTTCTCATTTTTGTATTTAAAACTGACCTTGTCAATACTTCAATACTTACAACATAATACTTAATTTTATGAAGTGATTAGTATTTACAATTTTATACTTAGAGTACCTACAGTATTTAATTTTTTTATAGTAGCTTGATCTAACACAAGCTGTCTTTCTTCAACAAACTTTAAATTAAATATGGTTATGGAATAAGTTTGAAAATTTATTCAATAAATTGGACAGTTTTGAGTAGTTTGATTTGCTGTCGTCTGTACAACAATAATTAATTACTTTTTTATCGTTTTTTTTGAGTGATAATCAATACCACTGATTTCTACTAGATATGTCAAAAAATAATAACAAAATTATGGTGACATAATAGGTTAACCGCTCAGACCAGTTAACCCTTTTGAAATGGCTTTATTTACATTTTCTTTTCATGCATTGCAAAAATAATCAACGGCAAATATTATCCGTAGCTTCTTGCGTCCGTCTCAGACCAAATAAAAAGATATTTGGTCTGAGGCGTCCGTTAATTTACCTAAGTTTATTTTATTTTTGACGTGACAACGTCTTATAATTCGATAGAGCCGGCTGCACGCACGAAAAAACATGACGCATGCGGCGTTACCTCGCTCTGAGGCGTTCCATGTAAGGCCGGCAAAACAAATGAAACTAAATTTTTCTTTTGAAAAATGCTACCATTCCATCAGTATTTTCTTAAGACGTTGTCACGTTCAACTATCGTCAGTAAACCGACTTTACAGACCAACCAATTATTTTTTTTCGTTAAAAGTGACTATCTTACAAAAGAGTGGATTAAGAATAATTCAGCAGATAATAGTTGCACTATAATTTCCTACTATTATGGCATTCTTTAAATAGCATTATTCATTTGCATTGAAAGTCAAATCAATGTGTAAATGCAATATCTTCCATTTACATTTTGCTAAACTATTCTATTTAATTTAAAAGCGTTCAACATAATTAGAATGTTTACATCTCAAAACGTCTTTTTTCATTAAATTACAAACTGTCTATATTGGATATAAATAGATTAAAAACGTTCAAGACGCGCCAATTTTCCGCCATTTTCGTTTTTCGAAGTTCAAACTTTTTAGAACGAACACACTGGCCCTGGGGCGAAGTCTTTTAGCCGGGGTAAGCCGTAGCTTACACTGGTTGAGGCTAGGACACCACTACGTGGGGCTCGCTGGACAGAAGTCTTCTGACCGATTGGTGGTTGTTGCCGTCGCTGCTTGAGATGTCGCTGGTGCTCACCACCGCTGGCTGGGAGAAGTTTTTGCAGAGGACCAGAACCTGGGGAAAGATATTTTTTAATACTTTGTATCTTGACACCATTTTTTTTGTTGACGAGGAGGTCAAATGCATTTACGTGTCGTCCCTGTGGGGTGGTGCCAACCGCAGGGGATATGTGGGACTCGAGGCAAAGGCGCTTCCCCCATACCCACCAAACATCCTCCCGGCCTCACTTCCAGTACGCTATTGCGGGACGGCTCAGGATCTGCGCACGTGAGCGCAACTACACCGAGACCGTCCCTACGCTACCCGTCTAGGCACCAATTGGTGACCAGCAGCCCACAGGGGCTACCGACTAACGCCAGCCCCCGTGGGCCGCTGGTTGTATCTTGACACCTTAATGTGGTCACAGTATACATCTATATACTGTGATGTGGTGGAGCGTTGACATGACATAAAGTCGGCGCCAGGCATGGCAATCAAAGTTTGTGCAAAGTTTGAACACACATTTGAATGCCTGTCACATTAGTTACATTTGAAACATTTGTATGTATTTTTGACTTCAAATGAGTGATCAAATTTTGCACCAATACTCAAATGCCCGAGCGCTTTGTAGGTATTTGCGTATTTAAACACATTTGTCTAACGTTGGCTTAGCATCTGTCCTGGTTGGCTTTTGTTTGTGTTTGTTTACTGAAGGTATGTACTTTTTGAGTTTGGTGCCTCTTTTATGTAGGCGACAGGCTGGCAACCTGTCACTATTTGGAGGCAGTGCACGGCCCATGCTTCCAAATGTGGCTTTATGTGTAACGAAATGTTACTGGCTCTGCTCAACCCCTCTTGGGACTATGAGCATGAGCATGATTGTACAAGTATACCCACCTACATGTAAACTTGGTGGAGTGGTCAGTAACCCTGAAAGCTAGTTGGAATCCTCGCAGGGGCAAATGTTTATGTGATGAGTACGAATACGAATATTTTTTTATATAAGTTTATGTAAGTTTAAACGACTTAATTATTACCTGTACCTAAGCTAATTTCCATAACACGATTTCATAATGATACCAAATTTGTGTTAGATAAAATTGGTTTGAACGTTGATATAGTTAAAATCAGCTTCAATTCAACGCGATGTGGTCTTCTTAAAAAATCCGTGGTATGGTATAGCCACTAGCAAATGCAAAGGGTCAAGACGTGTCGTGGCAATCGCAGAAAGAGCACAGGGATATTCTTGGCTGTCATGTTATATGACTATAAATCTTTGCGGCAGTGAAGACTGTATCTACATTCTACGTATAATATACTAACTATATAGATAATAACTATATCGCACCCGTATTTGCTCAGTATTGTCAAAATCAGATCATAAAGATATACAAAATTTTTATTAGAGTCATTACTTTATTTTACATGAGAAAGTGTAACAATGATTTTACTTTATTTAAGATAACAATGGGAGCTACTGGCAGAAGTATTAAGTTTAAGAAGTTTTGTATGAACACTTTTTAATTATTTTTTTTTCATATTTTTTTAAAGTCAGCAAATTATTCCAATCCACCTGATGGTCTGCAGAAGTGGAGTCCACATCCAAATATAGATAGTGCGATAGGTAATGTAAATGATGCACTACCCACCCTTGCAAGCAAGGTACCTCTTCACTCCTCTTTTAAATGAAGACGTGTGCTGGCTGTAACTTCCATTTCTTACATACCAAAATATTCACTAAGATATTACTTACTGTGTACAAAACAGTGAAGAACCCCATAGTGCCTCCAACCAGCACATCCCACCAATGATGCCTGTGGTCGGTGACTCTGGTCAGCGCGCAGACTGCTGCGTAGATTATGCACAAGGTCTGCAGTAGGGGCACGATCAGCACAGACCTGTTGTGCCAGCTGAATGCTCGTCTCTGGAGGTACCACTGAGGTGCAAAGGAAATAATAATTAGAACTAACGCATGTGGTAAGCTTTACTTGAAAATTATAAGAGAATTTGGGATAGAGACGCAGATGAGGTACCCGTGCGAATTTGGAAGGAACATTTTATACAGCAAAATTTTAAAGGCGTATGTGCAGCGTACACATTACTGATTTTACTAGAGCGGGTCTTCTATGTTGGAGTTGTGAAGACAAGCTGGTTCATGATTGGTCCAAGTTAAGATGCTAAGCAAATATAATAATATATTCAGTTTACCAGCTTGCTTACATGCTAGAGATTACCGCTATGGGATTACTTTTGAATAGCCACCTTCTAGTTAGGAGGAGGATTACATTCTCCAAAAGGATCTAATAACAAATTGTAGGTATACATATGATGATAAAGGGAGTACATATAGAGGAGCTGTTGATAATTATTATAGTACAAAAACCAAAGCGTGAAATCAAAGAATAAATACTTACAGCCAAAAACAAGCCACAGTATATGGACAAGGACGCGTGTGCTGATGGGAAACTCCTCGTTGAATCGATTTTGAGGTATCTGGAGTATTTTGTCGAGGTGCAGGTGTAGCTGCTGACGAACTCAGACCTGATGGAGAAGGTTCTCTTTAATCGTGGAAGAACAAAACAGATTTTAGTTAATTCATTAACTAATGTAATCTCCTTACAGGAAAGAAGTCTTTATGGTCGATCGTCATTTGCGTCGTGCATGTTTACACAAGTTGCTTAAAATAATGTTTCCTTGTCTAAAAAATGCTAGATTCAATTTTAGAAAGCAATGTTCGACAATTTTTTTCCACCAAGTACACGATATTGATTATTTATCAAAATACAGATAGCACGCAGACAGTATATTTTAGATAACAAACTCTTTAGCACTAAACTACAGTAAACTGACTTAGTTAAAGGATCGAAATGGACATTTTAGCTTTCAGTGAAAATAGTGGTGCCCCTTTACGAACATCGGGAGTAATAGCCGCCCAGGGATCCTAATAGAGTTAAAGCATTACAGGATGGACCAGCTAATGCTGGATCACATTGAACTCTAGAGTAAATGAAATATACAATCCACTGGTCGATGATATCAGTGGAATGATATGCTCCTCACGACACAACTGAAGGTCCGAAGACAAGATACTATCAGTTCATTTGAATGGCAATTTACAACTTTTAAAATTGACCGATACTTATATCAAAATATGAGAGAGAAAGTAGTAATGCTGATTACTGCTGTTCTGCCATAGTGTAATTCAAATTGTCAATAAATTTAAACCACATTTGAGGGCATTATAAAAGTGCCAAACTGAGGTCATAAAATTTGAAAGGTGGAAGAAATGACGAAACATTATAATTGACGTCATAAAATAGTGCCAATTTTATGTTCAGATGTCCAAAACAGAATTTATTATAATTTAACTACTTCGAATAATCATAAATAATTGTGGAAAGCTCTGCAGGAAACGTAATAATAATTTTGTTTACTGTGCACACCTGCCAATAATTGAGTCTATTAGTTAGTGCAAAACCTGTCCTTAATAATTACTCTTAATATATTTCTTAAGCATCCATAGCCATTTAAGACCTGAGAAGCCTAGACAAGTAGCAAACGCTACAAGACGTTTCTGCGAATAATAACAACAATATTTGACACGACGGTCGCCATGAAAATTTAAATCCACTGAAACAAAATTGTGAACGAATAATTACTACCAAACAGTAGGTTCGCTTAAAGCAAGGCCAGAACATTCAAGACCCTATGGTTCTTAAAAAGTACAAGAGTTCTGTAACATTATTGAAGTGCAGACCGCTAACATATTTAACCTAGGTGTGCATCAGTGAAGCGTCTTATAAGAAATTCAATTTCCAATGTTTTGGAACATATTTTATTTTGTATTAGGATCATTCTCATTATTTGTCAGATTTGTATAAAGCTGTACCTAGTGGCAGAGCAAGACCAAAATTTGACGTGGACAAGGTACGGCGCAAGGCCCTTAATGCAAAACAACAACAAAATTCTTTGATCCGGCCTCAAGTCCAAGTCGCCCACGCCTCGCTCCGCCTCTGGGTGTGCTATTTATTTAATTGTGTCAAATAACGTCAACTTACCCATTGCAAGTCTTCGCCATGTCAGGTTCGCAAAGCTCAAAGAAACTGGGCCTCGGGGATCCTATAATGCACTTGACCACTTCAAGAACTGTCAGGTTGACGATGGCACCGTATATGTAGTCTTTGTAGATGAGGCCGGTTGTCTTTGCGGTGATGAGTAGCTTGTTTTGCTTCATGTTGTATTCATCGTCGCGGTGGTGGATAGCTTCTACTGCCCACATCTGGAAGAACAGATACTATTAGATTCTGAATTACGCTACCAAGTTGTCCATGATCAATGTCAATTTTCGGCCCATCTACTGCAGTCTCTCAAGACGGACGTGTTTGTAGTCAGTGATGGATGATCCACGGAACTCGAACGAAGCCGCTGACAATGGTCTTTATAAGAAGATCACTCAACGGGCAATGGAGAAGGCTATGCTTGGAGTTTCTCTGCGCGATCATTGATAAGATGAGATTCACAAAAGAACCAAGGGTCACCGACATAACTCAAAGAATAGCGAACAGTCGCGAGTGACAGTGGGCAGGGCTATGACTGACAGCCATTGGGGCGGAAAGGTCCTCGAATAGCAGCCGCGTACCAGGAGACGTACCGTTGGTTGGCTCCCCATAAGGTGGACCGACGATAAAGGTCGCAGGAAGCTGTTGGATGAGGGCAAGGCTGGACCGACTGGTCGGATCTTTGGGGCAGGCCTATTTCCGTCAGTGGGCATCTCTCGGATATATGATGAACCTCAATTCAAATGAATGGAAATGGGAGATAATAGAGATATCAAAATGATTGAGAAATGGATCTTGTGATACAAGGTGTGCTGAAGTCACTCGAGATATAATTGGTCTTGCTTATAAGACTCTTAAAAGATAACAGATTGCACCTAGATTGTCGTCTATTAAAGTGCGTTCATTAAAATTGTAAGCTGCCTGACTCCATTATTAACGATATCTCTTATTTTATGGTAGGAGTATTAAAGTCTGTTACATTTACCCGTCGACATAAACCAAATGTAAGTAATAGGTAATAGTTATTGTATTATACCTAGAAAGTTTTAACTGTTACTGTCATAGACTTGTTCTTCTTTATCTCTATAAGTTATGCCCTGCCTGAGGGAAGTAGACGTATTTATTGTTACAATTTCGGGGTTACAAATATTTACTTATTTCATAGGATGAATCCTATACTATAGATTTAGTATTTTAAAATAATTCATGGAAAAAGCTTTTGTTGCCAGCTTGCGAAGGAAATCTACCAACATTTCCTGGTTGGGTAAATTCAAATCCATCTACTGTACTATTCATGACTGAGTAAGAAATATCCCACAATGCAAAATTACCCATAAACATAGTAGGATTGAATTGAAACTTGAACTTTCGTATGTCTCGTATAAGATTCGACTACATACGTTGATTGTTTAGAAAATGATAGTGGTGGTCTAAAAACAGAAACCAGCGTACTTACAATAACAAACGGCACAACGATAGTGATGACAGCCACGAGCGAGATGGAGAATGTGTCTCCCGTGTACGGGAAAGAGAGGGCGGGATCGTTGCACGTGAACCCGCTTCGCCGGCTCGGTATAGCACCCACCTCGAGCAGGATGCATAATGCTGCCACTGTGAACAATCGAGAAGAATATTATCAATTTTGAGAATATTATAAAACCAGTCTTTTAAAAGGTTGGGCATGGTAATGCGGTATCGCCGAGATGCATGACGACTGTGATGAGATAGTAGCGTAGCAAGTGGAAAGAAGTGATTTCTGCACACCCCTAGTGATCCTGGATAAAGGCACACAAAGCGACACTAAATTTCGAATCACCTCTTACGCAACTGCACTGTTCCTCTTCTACATGGAGAATGCAGTCATAAAGGTCTTATGACAACAAATGTATAGATTGTGGTGTTTCAAAATCCCGGAACAAAAGAAATACTAGCCTATACTATAGATAGACGTTTGCAACACCAGTGTCCGTAGAACAAGACACGGAACTCGAGGCGGGTGTAGATCGAGAGACTTATCTCATGACTAGCCGTGTCGATATATGAAGAGTACAGTTTGACAGCGCGACAGCATGAATAGACACAAGTTTTCTTAAAGGTCCAGTTAAGCTAAGCGGGCAGTGAATGTGTCACTCCATGTCACTCGCACGTAGTCGCCTGAGCTAATCCCATACCTCGCAAAGGTAGAAAAGAAACCTATTATCATTTGTAGTACCAAAAAAGGTAATGCATATTTAATGTTTCGTTAACGACAAAATTATGATGTAATATCGTTAACTAAGAATTAAGATTGACAGGTCTCTAAGATAGTTCAGTTTTTTGAGCCAAATTCGAAATAAATAGTCTGGACTTAAAATGTTCTTAAAATAAGAGACTGGGTGTGTTTTTGTAGATACTTTAGTAGGTTAAGTAATGCTTTGAAAGATTTTTGAGTGTCCCTAAACACGGTTTACATACCTAGTGGAATAGATGTAATGTAGGTAGATGAGTACTTTTAAGTGAGTTAAATTGTTTATTATCAGCATATACGATAAACGAGCATAGAACTTGTTACTTAAATAGAAATACGATGAGTTTATTTAGTGTAAAAAGCACTTTTTAACCGACTTCAAAAAAGGAGAAGGTTCTCAATTCTACTGTATTTTTTATGTGTGTTACCTCATAACTCTATACTGGGTGGCGAGCATAGCATAGCCTTTCTCTGCGTGATTATATCAGAAATGATGAGATCCGCAAGAGAACCAAGTCACCGGTATAGCCCAAAGAATTGCGAACCTTAAGTGGCAGTGGACAGGGGAGGACTGACGGCCGTTGGGGCGGTACCGGGAGACGTAGCCTTGGTAGGCCCCCCGCAAGGTGGACTGACGATCTGGTAAAGGTTGTCGGAAGCCGCTGGATGCGGACGGCACAGAACCGATCGAGTTGGAGAACCTTGGGGGAGGCCTATGTCCAACAGTGGACGACGATAAGAAAGCGGTAGCTAAAGGACCGAATTAAGGTAGAGGTCATCTCCATTGTGGGACCCGCCCCTCTCGTGCGGCCCCTGTGCAGTAGTCCGCCTGTCCTCCCTAAATCAGAAAATTAAATGATAAATTTTCTGATTTAGGGAGGACATCACCGTCTACTAATCCGCATTGGGCAAGCGTGGTGTACTACTTCCTAAACCTCCTTCGAAGATAAGTAGAGGCCTTATGTCCCAGCAATGGGTCGAATTATAAAGGCTGATACGATAGGATAGGATAAAAAAGCGCTCTTTCTGTTTACGTTTAGAGCTTTTAAACTACTCAATGGATTTCAATGCGGTTTTCATAGAGTGATTCAAGAAGAAGATAAAGTTTAGAAGATTAGTACAGGTCGCTAGGAATTAATAAAATTGATATTATGAAGCTTATTTTTGGGAAAAAATAAAAAGAAGTTATGTTTCATTCTTTACCGGAACTATCTGAGATTTTTATCAACGTAAACCACAGCAATGATTTACGATATTACCATAAAATATTTATGTGGCCCATTGATTTATTTAAATTAAGTATTATTGTTCTTACACTGCCATCATTATTTATGAAGTGTTTTATTATTTCTGTGAATGACCATAAAAATATACGGCCGCGTTTCGGAACATTCAATTGATATACTCGGCCGCTGTTTTAGGTTTTAAGTTTACGATCGGTAATAAATAATGCAATTAATCAAAAAATATGTGAGAGTAATATTTATTGTTATTTCTTGGAGAAAAATTGGTGGACCCTTGAATAAGTTTTTAATGGATTCGTCATGCATGATATTGTAATTGTTACGAACGCGTGTAAAATTTTGTTTGGTGCACTCATAAATGCATAAATTATGCGACAGTTTTTCTTTTCAATTATTATTTTTAATACCTACATTAAGAATAATCTGTATCTTCGATTGATATAAAGCCGAGCATTTACACCAGCAAGGCGTCTTAGCATCGAGTTACAGATTCCACAGATCTGCAAGTTGGCTCTACATGAAATGTGAACAACATCGGATTAAATCGACAACTATTTAGGATATACATTTTTATCTGCTTATGTAGATAGCCATAGATCAGTGCCACCACCAAAACTATCGGTACTGATAACCGGTACATCAAGCAAGCTGCAAAAGGCAGGAGCTGCCTGTCTATAGTAGTATAGCAGTAATAGCCTGGGAAGAACAGCGCTGATCGGAGAGAAGAAGGTCGGCACTTTCCGGCGACAGTCAAACTTATCGGCGCGTTCTACACAAAAGTAAGTCTCAGACCAATTATAGAAAAAAGGAACCTGCGTCGACTACCAGCAACTATATTTTATTTGACTGACTACTGCAGATTGTCTCTGATGACATTTCCTGCGTCATCGGGTTTTTAAGAAGGCGAAATCTTTAGAGAAATTCTTTCTAATCTGTTAGGCGAAGACCTTTGAGGGTCCTCAAGCATGTTAGTCGAACTTTCCTAGGGCAATACTGGGCAACCGAGCATCTTCCCTAAGGAGTCTCTCGACCGCCTAGCGTCCCTAAGACGTTCGAATCCGAAGGGAGCGACATGACCGAGGGTGCCTCTAAAGGCTGGGACCTCGGCTCGCGCAGGTCGTGTCGTGGCGGAGGAGGGGAGAAGCGCCCCGTTACGTACCGGTACCGGGTATAGCGCGAAGTGTGTAGACCGTATCTTCGCACCCTTGTTCGACGAGTGCGGTGTATAACAAAATGTGTCTAGTACTTGAGTGTGTAGTTGAGTGTGTATTCCGAGAACTACTCGGTGGGATCGGAGCATTGGCGCTCGAAATCGGATCGTCTGGGTCTAGTAGGACGATTTTGGGACGGCGTAATTTGGGTGCGACATTCCTATTAGCACAGTAATCGGAAGCATGGACTAAGTACAAGAGGATTGGGGTGGTGAGGAGCCTTATCGAAGTATTATATAAAAGCGTTGGTTCTGCCAACACAACGGGCGCCGTAACCGCTTTCTTTATGTAAACGCCCACAGGGCGTACACAAGACCATATGGACAGACACAATGTGTATGTAATATCTACACACAGTTTGGCTCATCTGCGTTTGTGAAATAAAAATACTGTACTTTCAGATATTAAAATTCCGAAGCCGGCCGACGACCTCCCCGAAAACTACTTACCCTCAGTTATCAGGGAGATGACCGGCCGTAAAAGGTAATGCCGAACCTATAGAAGTATAACGACAGTAAAACGTACTAACTACCTTATACTGTAATCTTCTGTTCGCCATATTCTATGACTGACATAGAAATATTCTCTACAGATAGTTAGGTCGAGTATGATAGAGCCTACGAGCTACGACAGTGCTTGGCGTTTATAACAAAAGCACGATGTTCCTTAGCACCTGCTTCGAATACAGTTAACTGCTGGTACATTTCAACACGTTTTAGCGTCGCCACGAGAAAAATGTCACCAGACAAGGAATACGTCTGGGGTGAGAAATGAATGTTCACACTGGACATGCTAGTGATGTGTTAATTAAACTGTTCATAGAAACAGATGTTACGAGGTGCAGAGAAAAATTATTAGACATGCATAACAACAAGGTGCTTTTTTGTGGCTGTATTAAATAAATTTTAAATTTAAATTAAATTATAATTTAACATAGTATTACAACTAAGGTTTCAACCACGGCGAGTGCTCTGAGGAGCATTTTTTTTATCAATCTACCTTTCTTTAAGGACTACGCGTGCTGGTCTACACCGACAAACGTGGCTACCATTCATACGCGAACTATGAAATTTGGCAACTCGGCACACACTTTTCCTTTCTACAATCCTGGGTCATTCAAAAGTGGCGTGAAGAAGCACCTTGCAGTTTGGCAACGAGCAAGGCGAGGGTGGCTAGCGCGGCAGTTTATCTCTCACACTATCTATCGTCGCATTTGGACTCCACTTCTGCTTACCATCAGGTGGAATGGAGTCGTCCCTTGACCTTTTTATAAAAAAAAGACCCTGAGATTAGACCTTTCCAAAAAAAGGCTTTGCCCTCACTTAGGATTAGAGTTAGTACACACTGAGACGAGACACTGAGCGACGATAATTGCTTGAAAAGGCCTGGAACTGGCAGAGTTTTGCCTAAAAGGAGGAGCCTCCTTTAAAGGAAATAAATATTTTAATATTAACTAATTAATTAATTTAACTCTTAACGTGTTTGACGAGGCTTTAGCCTGCTGTTCGAGTTTTTACAAGTCGTCATTTCTGACATCTAAAGTGACTTGTTTCTACGACTACGAAGCCAGGAACATTAGTTTAACATAGGTACCTTCTGCTTCTAAACCACGGCGCTAGCTAAATTAGGTATAGTATTCTTGAGTATTATGTTTAAGTATTAATTTTCTAAAACCTCATTAGTCATTCATTGCCCACAAAGACCTAATTACAATTGTAATATCATACCTACAGCTCGGCACTTGACGCCTCGGAACCTTACGCTAACCACAAATGTACCGTGTGGTTAAGATAAAATAAGTTTTATTGATAGTAAAATATATATTTGACAATTTGCTCAATAGTGCTAACTCGCAATTATTTAGATACAGCTCAAATGAGCATTATTTAAATGACAAAAAATACTAGGTAAATTACTAGGTGGGTAAGGTCGTCTGCGTAGGTACCACCGCCTTTCTGATTTCTGCCGTGAAGCACAATTCGCTGTGTTTCCGATTGAAGGGTAAGGTAGCCAGTGTAATTATTGGGCATGGAAGGCACTTATCATCTTAGTCCCCAGGAGGGCAACGCACTTACGTCTTAGATAACAGTCCAAGTGTCTATAGGCGACGGTAACCACTTAACACTAGGTGAGCCGCAAGATTGTTTGCCATCTCGTAATATTTAAAAAAAACTATACCTAGGCATGGATATAGGTACTATGTAACATGTTCCGCGCCTCCTAATCATTGAGCGGTTTTATGCATTTATGAACATGCTTACAAGTCTTATACAGGGTGAATGGGAATACATTGGCATCCTTTTAAAGTGATGGATTACTCCCAAAATATGAGGCAAAGCAATCAAAAAGCAAACAAAAGTGCGGCACCCATGCAACCAAAACTTATGGCTCACCTGATTTTTTGAGTTAAGCACTATTAATCATTATAGGCAGAGTTTACGCGTGGCTCCAGACCTACCGATCGTTCTGTTCTACCTAGAAAATACCATTAAACCAGGAAGGCAAGAATGCAATACAAAATGTACTACGCATCACAGGCGAACGCCCTGCAAGCAAGCAACGGGCTGATGTGGCCGCGCTAACGCTTTGGCTGGAAAGAAAAACGGACGTGCTAGACCCGTATATTGGCACAGACAGCCCGTTTTCAAACCGGCGCACCGGTGCCGCGCCCTTGCGGAGTTAGGAAAAATGGCGGAATCGACAGAATCTCTTATTTTTCAAATCCAAAAAGAATTATTTGTATGGAGAATTCAATTTTTTTTTTTCAATTTCAAAAATTTTATATATTTATATTAGGTACTATGCTGGCTAATGTTTTCCCGGTTCAGTTACCCTGTAAATGCATTATATTGACACAATATGTGTAGAGCTTTTAAGTGTATTCTCAAATGCAAGCGCGGTACATGTTATCATAGTATATCTTTATAGATTCTTCACTGTACATCGAAAGACAACATCCATCTTTAGCTGATTTTTAGTCTTCCGGAGACCACGAACGCTAAAGTGTTACAAAACGTCAAGCAAAAATAACAAAATAAAACCCAAAAATACACGCGTCAAAGCCGCATAAGTGCACTCAAATCTCAATCAACAAATCTAAACTAAAGCCGCGAGGCAGAACTACCTAGGTATACCTATACCTAAATAATGACTACGACAAATTATGACACAACCATAAGATTCCGACGTACCGTCTGTCTCGTTAAACTGACGCCCGTAATAAATCTTAATAATAACATAATAGAGTGTAAAGATTTAATCGGTGGACACTGGCCCCTAAAGAGTTACTTAAGTGATGTGAAATGGCCGACATCACGCCGCAGTAAATAAGGGAGAACAGAGTGTTGACTTGAAGTAGGTAGGTACTCTAGTAAAAAGTAGTAATTAGTAATGGCCTCAGCATCGTAATTATGCGTATTTAAAATGTTTAAATACGCATTATTACAATGAATTTATCGAATTGAAATGTATTGAATTGAATTTAAAAATGTATTAATTTAATGGCATAAAGATCTTATAATTTTAAAAGGAGGACGTTTTATACACTTCATTTGTTATTATAGCAGTAAATACCAATTCGCTGTGTGAAAATAAGTAGTTATGATCAATAAAACAGACTTGACCGAAAATATTTTTATCTACACTCATGTTTTAATATTAGAATTATGATCTAAAAGTGAACATATTAATGACATACTTTTAAATAAGTAGGTACATTGAACACAGATAATTAAAAAAAACAACCTGTAACATAATGACCATTAGGTATAGCATCGGTTTGACTCCTTTCTTACCTTTCCTTCTATGTCCTTTAATTTGTATCAATTAATGTAAGTACCATCTCAAATGTTATTTAGCAATTCAGGTTATTGACTATTGAATAAATAATGTTTTTTTTTCTATTTTTCTTAGGATCATACTTAAGGTAACACACTTATCAGCTCGGAAAGTGAACGCCTTATTTTCACTATGAACGTTACGGAATGGCGGATATATTTTTCATAATAAAAAGAGGGGATAGTTTGGAGATCCTTGGGGGAGGGCTCCAACAGTGGGCGTCTCTCGGCTGAAATTATGATGGTTCATAATCTGTCATCCTGCATTATCCCATTGACTGTGGCGTACTTGTCCTCATTATCAACAGCATCAGTCCTGCCTCGGTACCCGGTGCAAGCTGCGTCGAGATGAAGACACGAGATTACCGTGACTTATCGCCAACTTTCCGCCATTGGCATCAGACATTTATAAGGTCCATTGTCTATTATGTAGCTGAATATTTTGTTTTGTCACTGTCAACCGTTGTTATTGTGCAAATTTTATTACTAGATAGAATTTAAATATGCCTATAAGGTCCGCAATTCCACCTTTGTATTTCATACTAAATGACTATATTATATTCTATCACGTGGGGGTCAGCAGCCTCTAGGGAAGCCAGTGTGAGTCGAGCTGGTGTAGTCGGCAAGTCGGCTTGTGGAGAGATGATCCAACTCTGGCTACGTTGGATGAGATATAAGATTATATTCTATCATTTGGTATTTTTATCTCACGAACGCAGATGAACCATGACTGTGTGAATACAACGTAGTGCCAGCAGTGATGTACACAGAAACAAGGCAAAACCTATGTACATAATTTTAACCCATCAGTATTCGTGAGATAAAAATGCTAAGCTTCTATTACATACAACACGAACTAAATCCCACTTTAGTTTTTCACACAATTTTGTTTCTTCTTATAACGGAAATTATTTCTGAAATCAGCTCTGAGACTCATTTAGGCCTCGATCTAGTAGATATAAATTACTCTCCTAAATGATAAAATCGTCCACACGAGAACTTTAAGTGCCATAATACATATTTCGAATGATAATTTGTTCAAAATCTTCATAATTAATAAAAACATTAAGAAATGGGAACAAAATATCTTTTACGACACCGATTTTAAATTGATTTTATAATGTTATTCTAAACTATAATTAATATTTAACATTGTAATTACCAAAATAAGCAAAAAGGTCTAACCACCTAACTATATTACATAGAGACGTTTCACTATTTGCTTTGTACTCAATACTTAAGAAGGGTTTAAAATAAGCGCTCTTTCGATACGTAGGTACCTAATGTTACTTAATTAGGAACCGGTAGGTAATGCGGTGTTTGACGAGCATTTACCATCTGATAACTTTTTAAAACTTTTACTGGTGTGCAATCAAGAATATTCTTTCTCTGTCTATTACCTCTTTATAACACTTCACAAATAATAATTTATAAGGTTTGTAGATAAGATCTGAAATGAAATAAAAAAGCTCTACTATTCAAAAGTTCTTCGCAAAGTCCATTTAAATACCCTACGACCATTTTGGGACGAAATTACTTAAATTATTATTATTATGCTGAGATGGAGAAGAAATGGTGAAAGAAACTCCACAGCTTACAATTTGGTAATGATTTCATCTCGTCTAGCCAATCAAGAATGTTGTCTCAATATAATGAAGATAGGATAGGACTAACAAATTAGTAAAATCCCTAATATAAAAAAATACACAATTCAATGTTAACTTCCTATTTCTCTCAATACCGTTACATGTAAGTTTACACATAATTTACATCGCAACTAATAGCTTCGAATAGCTTAAGTGCTGTGTCGGTGAATTTAGTGCCTTAGCTAACTGTACCACGTTAACAGATTAGCCTTAAAACTCGGTCTAATGTTTTATGCTTGTGATAAACTTGCATTAGGAGTGTTTAGGTTAGTTAAAGGATACTGTACGGTTACCTGTGTTAAAATAGTTCTACTTAATAATGTCACGGAAAAGTAACATCCAGTTTACCTATAGTTGGCTACTAACATGGACCCTAACTCAAAGGGTTAAGAAAGTTTATGTGTATTTGTGATTTTCAACGTATTTCAACCATTAATTATAATGGGGATTTATTGGTTTTAATTTAGTTCGAGAAGGAATTAACACATGCCGGTATGCCCAGTGAAAAAAAAATAAGCTGTTTTTAATATTTCTTGTCTAAAACTAAAAGATATTCGTTTAAAAAACAACAAAATATGGAATTTCATTATAAAAAAGGCGAACAATGTAAGTATACTATCTATTCAATTTATTATCATCACAAAGTACAATTGAATTGTTTAAATTAAATTTTACTAAATTAACGCTAAATTATACTGGGTGTAAAAGACATGAGCAGTCAAACGAAAACCACGTATTCTATACATCAAAATAAGACATATTTCAAAAAAAATATTGCTGGGAAATGATTTTTATTTTTTGGTGTTACAAAAAATTGCAAATTGTACCGCGCAATGTAAAGGGCTCAACTCGCACGCAACTCGCAAAACCGCGATATTTTTGTTTGACGGCGGCCCCGTTCGTTAGTGTCCGTGCGCATCGAGTGAGCTACATTGAACGCTAACGTTTTGAAGCCATTTTTTGTTATGAAAGACTAAAAAAAATGATAATGTTTCTTTAGACAATAATTAAAAAATAACGTATAGAATACGTTTTCATAAAAAAATGAAAAAAAAAATTATGACTTTGACCATCAATAAAATCGTAACTATCAATTTCCCAGGTATAGTCTAAAGGAAGAAAAATGTTATGACGGTGAGCAGAATACATGGTTCTCGTTTGACTGCTCATGTCTTTTACACCCTGTAGGTATCTAATAAAAAAATCATTTTTTTTTTTTTTTTTAAATTCACGCTCACACCAATTATCTAGCCCGAAGTAAGTATCATTAAGAACTTGTGTTACGGATACTAGATAACGGACATTTTTTTTTTAATATACATAATAATTTTAGATATTTTTATAAATAAACTTAAATAAATATATAAACAACCATGACTCGCAAACAAACATTCGTGTTCGTCACACAAACATTTGCCGCTACCAGGATTCGAACCCGGACCGCTTGATGTGTAGCCAGCTATACTGACCACTCCACCACGACAGATTTCTTTTGAGATTTTTAAATGTTTACAATTTCACTCGACATTGGCAAAATACGTAATCTTTATGTGTAATTGTATTTAAAAGCAGAAGAAAATACTTATTGAGTAATCTACAAACGTGTCCGCTTTTATTCAAAATATAAAACATGTAATATTCAAGCCGTAAGATACAGTTTCTAATCACCGATTCAATAGTACTGGACAACTCAAAAGTAGTAAGATTAAAGTTTTAATTCCAAAGCTTTTCATGTCGCATGCGCATTCATTCGGAAAATTAAAAGTTAAATCGTTCAAGTTTTACTTTTGCTTATGGTCGGTTTCAATATCTTATCTACATTTTTGCTTACTAGGGATAAGATTTTGACAAAATTCTACCATGGAACGTTACCATGGATTGAAACTGTGGGTCATTATTGTTAGATAAGATATAAGATATTGAATTTATTCGGAAACTTACGATGAGAAATCTCACTTATATGAGAAAGAAACAAATGGTAGACAAAGGAATATCTATATTAATTGTTTCTTCATAATCAGGTGTGTTTATCTAGGACTTTTTTTAAAATACGAGGTGGCAAACAAGCTTGCGGCCCACCTGGTAATCACCTGTTGGTTGGTTATTGTTATTTGTTTACAAATAGTTTAGAAATATTACATTTTATTTAATATTTTGTGGTAGTATAAAGACATTTTTTTTTGTCATATGTCCTATTTGACGGGGAAACTCTTTGCCTTCATCTCAACTTTCAACCTAAACCTATTTATTATAAAGTGCAAAATCGATAAGGAAAAGTTGTCAATTTGTCGTAACCTGATGCGCTATTGACTGTACCTTCCATTAATAATCTCATTAATCTTGCTGAATCGCAAATGCATTAGGTATTCACAGCGATTCACACGATCACTATTTACGCTCCAAAGAGGCAACAATGCGACATAACTCATTGTCAATGCCCTCATTACACGATAACTGATGAGCAGGGCCCTTGGTCAGGAGGTTGAACTATCGACCTTCGGCGAAGATTATAAGTATTAAAATTAAATGAGCTTTTACGGCCTTCATGACCTGTACTAAATTAGTTATTAAATTAAAAGGTTTCGTTACAGTAAAATCAAGCTTAAGACCTTGAGATAAGGCAGAGGCTTAATAAAAGCTCTAATATTAGCTTATAGTTTTGTACAAATCACGGTAGCTTCATAGAAAGCTGAATATAAATTCTTTACTTTATTAACATAGGCAGATAAGCTATCTATATTTTATTAGATGCGTGCGTATTTTTCTGTAGTTTCGTATTTTCTTTATTATGAAATAATTTTTGAGTTAACAAACACTTATAAATTTTTGGAACTAAAAAAAATACACTGAAAAAATACTCGACCTGCCCCAGGCGGGATTCGAACCCAGCATCCTCTGCAATCCGGGCGGCTGCGTTAACCACTACGCTACCAGAGGGCCTAGCAGAGTGACCAATCGATTGCGTTGAACGTCTAACGAAAATAATCCAATGAATGAAACTGACGTATAAGTGAGAAAGCTCTATGGCGACCGTCGTGTCAAATGTATGAGAAGTAGCAAAAAATTGGCATGTTGTTCAATAGAATTAGAAACGTATCATTTGCCATTTGTCTAGGCTCTCAGGGCACTGCTTTCGCCGTCGAAATTGTCAGCAAAAAAGAGGAGGCTGCAGAAGTTGGCATAAAGACGCAAGTTGAGGTCTGCCTCATCGGGAACACAAGGGCGTAGCAAGGAAACGGTTGAGCAAGCTGCCAAGTGCACTGATTGCTGTCGTTGGTGTCATACAAGCGGCCGGTCGGAAAACCATGAGGGTTTTCCGACCGGCCGCCTGCTAAAACATACAGCAGTAGGTAGATATTGTTATAACAAAACATACTGTTCCGACCCTAAATTAATTGAGAGCAGTAGTAACGCCTAGGTTAACACACTCAAAAGCACTAATCGAACCTTACTCTCGTAAGCGCACTGACGAGCTACTGAAGCTTAACAGGGGAAACCTGAGCGTGTTGATTAGGGCTTTGACTGGCCACTGCAAGCTGAACAGACATTTCTAGAATATGAGACTAAAAGATACTGATGCTTACAGATTCTGCTGAACAGGAGCGTGAAACACAAATACACCTGTGCTCTTGTGAATGTCACATTCACAAAAGAAGCCGACATTTGGGAAGACACATTCTTGACCCAGACGATATCAAAACAATCCGAGCTAGGAATATCTTATCATTTTTAGATAGTGCCCAGCTAAAGGAGTACATATAAGGCCTCAATAGGACTTACTTGGAGGCTAGTCACAATAGATCTTTATTGGTCGCAGTGACGCAAAAAGTCCCGAATTGTCTAAATAATAAATAAAGGGCCCAATATACCCCTTTCGCCGCTCTGAGCAGGATTCACAACTAGACTATTAACACAACAAATTGTATGAGATTTTTTTTACATTTTAGACAGTGAAATCGCTCGGAAACTACCGAAGCTATTTTCATAAAACTTTATTAATCTTGTCTGCTACGGCCTCAATTCTCAATTTGGCCGCCCTTCGTTTTTGCCGCTCTGGACTAATGTACGGCCTGTCCTCCCTAGATCGGGCCCTGAGTAGGAGAAAGGAGACTTCTCTTTCATCCGTCCTTGTCTTCCCATAACATCTTTCACGCCATCTATCCATTTTTCTTCGGCCTTCTCCTCTCTCTAATCTATCCACATTTATGCTCATTAGTATAATTGTACATGGTCCTCATTCAATCACTTTCCGTAGAATGCAATCATATTTTTTTAATGAGCTTCAAGAGGCGTAAGTTGTAAATTTTGCTATCGACTTGCACTAAAAGACATAGATTTTTGCAAATAATGTCGCAGTTTTGCAAACTAAAGAGTCTAATTTTGACTAAGCTAATGCAAGTCGCGTTCTGTCGGATATCCGGCGGGGCCACGTCTAGCAGAAACCGGTGGACAGTGAATCATGCGATTTTATTAATAGATTAACAAGGGGACACTGCCGAACTAAAGAACTGTTAATGAAAAAATTCTCTACATCGGTGCCTTCAGGCCTCTTACTGGCTTGAAATATTTAGCAAATTGTACCAAATTAAAAACGAAAGGCAAGAAAAAAGTGCCTGAGACGGGACTCGAACTCGCGACCTTTCTCTATCCGTGCCAGTGTTCTTACTGCACTGCACAGGATCATTGAAACACGACGAATTTATCTAAGCCTTTGTAGAATACTTTTCGCTATAAAAACAAATCAATCAGCGTAAATTAACAAACATTTAGTGAAAAGTAACCTATTACATAAACTTTGCATAACAGATAATATCTGTCACTTCGACGCACGTGTAGGCGCCAAAGGTCTTGCTAATTGATCGGTCCATTAATTTTAATTACCGCTTTCACACTTATGCTGAGATAGAAGTTTCTGTAACCGCGACCAAAGGTTACTAAAAACTCCAACGATTAGTATCTAGGGCGTTCGTGTCGCAAGGGGCGGAAAGCCCTTAGAGCCTAGACATTCTGTGGCATTTCAAAGAACCAGGCTAAAAAACCACACCCTCCAAGAGCCAAAAGCGGACTACCAACGGGCATTAATCAAATTATCTCGTAAGCGCACTGAATAGCTACTGAAGCTCAACAGAGGCAACCTGAGCGTGATGATTAGGGCTCGGACTGGCCACTGCAAGCTGAACAGACATATAATATATTAAACATAAGAATCTGCATTCATCAGCCTGTATTTAACAGAGTGATGAATGCAGATTCTGCGGACAGGAACGGACACAAAAGAAACCGACATTTGGGGAGACACATTCTCGACCCAGATGACATCAAACTGGGGACATTAGTCAATCATAAAAAGAGCTTTAAAGAACTGAGGATATACTGAACTGTTCTATCTTGTTCTTTATACTGCTAGATATCGCAAGATAAGCTGAATACTATTCTCAGTCAAAAATATGTTGTTTAAATTCCTAAAATAAAATATGTTGGCGTTGAAACTTCCGATAAAACAAGTATTTTCCCCTATGGCTTACCTGTTTTTTTATTTAGGTACCCATTGATTAAGTATTTCTACCTAAATGAAAAATAAATATTAACTAGGTATGCCGGAAGCGAGTTATATAAGTAGCCCTTGAGTAATATTGAATTAAGTGGTTTAATTAATTATATTAGGTATGTGGAAAGTGTTGATAGAGGACAAAGTTAGTCAAAATAATTTATTTCATTACATGAACAATCAATAAAATACATAGGTAATTAATTAACTGTTTCTCTGACTTGCTCGAAAATTGTTTCATAATAAAAATCACGACACACATAAGTCGACTCTACGGTAATGTCTTGAAGTCATCTACATAATTCTTTATAATGGAAGCATTTATTCTGGCCCAATTTATATAACCGAAAACGAAATTCTATTAGCGACTAAACTTTTAGCCACCCATGAATAGCGCGTTACACGTGTCAAGGAAGCTCTCAAGTTTAACAATAAACAGGGCAATAAACAGATCATTTGTTAACGCTGTTGACAAACCGCAGTTAGCTGGAGCGGAGCACTGACAATTAACGGACGGACGGCAGATTAGATATTAACGTTGTGTATCTTACGTCCCGGTGGAGAAAGTATGGGACGAAAATAACCACGTGGGTGTGAGGTGGGGACTCACTGTGAGCGGTTGCCTGAGAAGGAGAACGGAACGGAAGGGATGACATATTAATCCAAAAAATCTTATCAGATCCGTATTTTTAATATTGAACAACACTGGCCAATAAACATATTATATTCATAACTAGCTTTTGCTCGCGACTTCGTCCCGGGGATTAGTTAATTTGAGCAGCATTTTAATCATACACATATTTCCAATATACGATGGTAAACTTAGATAGATTTGTTTGGACTTTCATTCCCTTTTATCCCCTATTTTCAAAGACTGTGCCTATTTTAAAACCCTAAGGGTAGGATTTCGAGGAAACTTAAAATATCTTTCTTTATTTTTAACTGAAGGTTTTACTTTTAAAATGACGGTTTTCCATACAAAGCTTTTATGTCAACTAAAGCTCTGCTAACTCGTTTTGGGATTATGAGCGTCATTATACGTATGTACAGCGATCCGCTCCCCGCGGCAACGAAGACCACAACCTTATATTCCAAATTTCATGCAATACAGGCGCATAACTTATCGCCACAGTTTAGATTAAGTAAACTTGTAGGCGGAGAAACAAGCTTTATGAATTTTAATCTTTTTATTAATAGAAATAGACACTTATTTCAATTAAAGCGACATTTCAAATGGAGAAGATTGAGTGATCCGCCCGTAATGTTACGGATTCATCAGTTTTATGTACTTTTTTTTATGATCAATGGGCTGTGCGTGTGACCACAATCTCGCCTTTTATTTTTAACATCTATAATGCTACTTTTTTACTGAGTCATAATCATAAGCTATAAGTATATTATTGAAAAAAATAATACGCGTAGTACAAACAAAGTCGCAGGCGAATCGCTAGTTATGTATATTGTAACAATGTTTTTACTTCACAGAGACATTCTAATAACTGTTCGTTGAAAGTGTTCCTCATTGCACATTTTGATTGGACATAAAGCTTATTGGAAACAAACTAATTCACAGGTCGTAATTCAGGCGTCTATGTTAATTATTTTTCACTGTAATTTGCCAAGTGTTAAGACGCGGTATTATAGTAGATAATAAATATGTAAGTTCTGTGGTGTCATCTTTAGGATTGCTAACGTTGCTATTATTTCTTAAGGGAGTATGGAGTGTAACGACCACATCGCAACCGCGACGCAAAGCGACAATGCGCGCTGCCCCCCGATCGCGCTAATAAATGCGAACGTTTAAACCAAAACCAAATCGTTATCGTTTTCATACCTACACTTTGACAACAGTTTGACAGCTGTCTGCTGTCAAAACGTATAAAAACGATAACGATTTGGTTTCGGTTTTAACGTTCGTATAGTATGAGAACATTTAAAAATTTGTACATTTTAGAGTATTAAAAAGAACTTGAAAATAGGTCTTACCAAAATAAAAAAGTGTCAAATCTCGTAAACCACTGGAGCTTTTGTCATAAAACTTTATGCATCTTGTAGACAATTTGATTATTTAAACGAAAAAATTGTATCTTATTAAGAAAAATCATTTTTTTTTTCGTTTTCTGCTCCACTGCGATGCTAAACTCGGTATGCGCCGGTTTAATGCAAATACCAACTAACCCATGGAATTGTAGTTTTGAGTTATTGCGATTTTAAAGTTTGGGAATCTTAAACTTCTGCTAGATAGAAGATTTTGTAATTTTTGTAATGATCATCTGCATTCTCATATATTTATGTTTTTAATTATGTAGAATAAAGGCAGATAAATTCATTGTAAATCCGAAAAATAACAGTGACAGTTAGTTGGTTTTTGCACTAACCCGGCGTATGGTCAAGTTTGCCAACCCTTATCGTGCTCCTTATCACATGAGAATATAAGTTGATAATCTTAAGACTAAGTACACGTGACTATGTGACCCCTTAATTGCAGTAACGTGTTGTAATAAATCATCCATTTATTACAACGCGTCATCAATCTATTACAAATCATCAATATATTACAAATCAAGCAATTTTTTTGCTTCTCCTCCAAGGATAATCTATTTTTGTCAAATTCAGGAAAACTCAGAAGATACCTTATTTATGTAAGTAAAATAAAAAACTCTCAAACAACTATAATCTTTATGGAATGTACTATAGCTTGTATGTTAGCTACGTGTGCATCCTACAATCCTTTCTGAGAGCCGTCCTTCTCTGTCATTAACATATAGAAATTGCATCTAAGTAGTAAGTCGATGTAATCAATATGGATTGCACTTCGCCGACGTGCATTTAAATAAATAATTTCACTGTTATTTGCATAATGTATTGTAATAAATATCTCTTGGGAAGCGACGCTATTTTTAGTAAGTGTAAGTAGTTGCAGCGATAAAGGAAAAGAGCTGATTAATACGATTAACAATTAAAACTACAACATGTAAACTAAATAACCAACACCCTGAATACAGGTGGTTTGGGATCGGCTTCAGAGTTGATTTCACTATTTTAAAAAAAAAAAAAAAAAAAACAAAGTACTCAGAAAATATTGTACAACATTTTCTGGGTACTTTCTTTTTTTTTTTTTAAATCGTCTTTTTTTCAAAAAAAAATATTGAAATCAACTCGGAAGCCTATCCTAAACCACCTGTATTCAGGGTGTTGGTTATTTAGTTTACATGTTGTATACACAATAGTTTAGATATTTTTAGAAATAGGCGACAGATGATGACCTGTCACTATTTTGGGCATGTAGGGCCTAAATAGTGACAGTGAGCCAGGTGTGAATTTACGTGTAAACAAATATTACCCAAAAATGTATGTATAAATCGTAGGGAAATCAGGAATTGCACAATATCCTTATGGATACCACAAAATCGCGAATATTCTTGTTAATTACATAGGTAATATATTTTTTTCTAAACATGCTTAGTGATAATGTGAAATGAAAAGCTATTATCTACTACTTAAATGAGACAAGTATAATGCATTAGTAGACTCTCTCACTTGGTCATAAAGATGAACCTGAACATATTGATCATTCAGGTAAAAATATATTTCTTTTCTTTCGATCTTTAATATTTAACATTGTTCACAGGTTTCCTAGTAATCTACCGACTTCGTCAAAGAGCAACTGATTTACGAACTTAAACGAACATACTTTTTTCTAAAGACATGTTTGTGTTATGTCGAAAGAGTAACGAATTGGGAATGCCACGAATTTGGAACACGACGCGTAGAGGACGAGATTTGGAAAGAATAGTTATAGCACTAAAAATAGTACAGTGCTATAGCTATATGATTCCTATTCATTGATAATACGGGGTTCTTTTTGAGATGCAAGTGTACTTTCTTGGTGTGGTTGCTGACCAAAGAATTTTGCGGAGATATTATAGAAAGCGCCCCGAGCGCGTGGCCTAGGCAAACACCGTGAAAATGTAATGCGAGTGGGCGCAACGCACGCAACGTATATTACTTTCGTTGGTCGCCATATAAATTTTATCGTCACCGTGCCCCGGCCGCGCGCCCAGTGCGCTCTCTATAATATCTCCCTTAATGTTGACAATACGATGCGATGTCAACTCTTGTTTCATAATTAAAAAATTCTGCAACTCTTCACTGGGTGCAATTTGAAGTTTATTTTCTTGGTTTTAGAGTAGGTTTAAAAATGTTTTTTTATACAACATGTAAATTAAATAACCAACACCCTGAATACAGGTGGTTTGGGATCGGCTTTTGAGTTGATTTCAATAATTAAGAAAAAAAAAACGATTTAAAAAAAAAACATTATTTTTTTTAAAAAAAAAAAACAAAAGTACCCAAAAATGTTGTACATTATTTTCTAGGTAGGTACTTTTTGTTTTTTTTTCAAAAAAAAATCTTTTTTTTTTTAAATATTGAAATCAACTCAGAAGCCGATCCCAAACCACCTGTATTCAGGGTGTTGGTTATTTAATTTACATGTTGTATAAGTAGTCATTTGTAAGTGTAAAAAAGGCAATGTGATTTGCACTTCTATCCGCTACTCTCGAGCGCGGTTTTAAAGGAGGTATTTAGTTTAATTATTTTCATAGGTTCATTATGACAGCTCAAAAGCAATCATAGAGTGTATCTTTGAATTACTTGTAATAAACGTAAAACCATTCTAATTTTATTTTATTGGCTACTAAAAAAAGAAAGATATTTAATATTTATTGTACATTATATTTCAGTTGATATTTTTACGTACTGTAAATTTTTGCTGTGGGTGTGATGAATGATAGTGATCTCTCATATGTCTTGAAATAATAATGTTCTGTGGATTTATTGATTTTAGGTTTCATTTTACTCGTTATGGAGATACAGATTACGGATACATCGATCTTTTATTATTTATTCAACTTTAAACTTATAAAGACTTCAAAAACGATAACATCATGTATTTTAATGTATACAGATGATGAACTGCCGCCCCTCGATCGGTCCTCTCGTCACCGCTGTCAACGCCGCCGTTCGACGCTAATTCAAAAGACATGGCCGAGCCTTAACTGGTAAAATAATTCATTGACATATTACTTTTCAAACTTTTATTTGGCCTCAAAAGTACGCCTAGTAACGTAGCTATCTAGTAAGAAGAGACTCGAATATATACTCTTGATATCAAGGTGATACGGACTGCAATACAAGACAAGGGATTACATTTATAGTTTGTGTTGGTAACGTATGAAATTAGAGCAAAGTAGGGCACTACGACCGCAATATGCAATTGCACGAGGTGCAAGCGATCGATGACGGTGATAGCGAAACACACGGGCGATTATTGTGCGCGGGAACGCGGCGGAATTTTGTAATTATATGAATTGCCGACCGAATTGGAATGCACGTCCTGGGGATATACCTTCATTTTATAGATGGCCGCAGTCAAATAACATTACTGTTATTCCTTGTGAGGTTTATTACAGAGCTCCAAGGACTACGTTGGCCCTATGCCAGCTTTAATGTATAAAAATGTTTTTTATTATTATTTATATGTATAATAATATAATAATAATAATATATTTCCACGCTCACACCAATTATCTAGCCCGAAGTAAGTATCATTAAGAACTTGTGTTACGGATACTAGATAACGGACATTTTTTTTTTTTTTTTTTTTTAATATACATAATATATTTAGATATTTTTATAAATAAACTTAAATAAATATATAAACAACCATGACTCGCAAACAAATATTCGTGTTCGTCACACAAACATTTGCCGCTACCAGGATTCGAACCCGGACCGCTTGATGTGAAGCCAGCTATTCTGACCACTCCACCACGACGGCGTGTATGTTACATTATGGAAAGACCTCGGCTTGTCTAGAACTTTCGTAAGTTCTGTAGGTTGAAACGCGTATGTAACGCTCTCGCCGAATCATATCAAGTAATCGTGTATTAGCTGGGAAGAAAGAGAAGGTGGAGGTGAGTGCTGCTTATGCACCTTAAGAAGACCTTTTAGCCTAAACCTGAATCATGAGTCCCAGCTACTGTTATTCGCTCCCTCTGCAACACGATGAACCCGGGGGTGGCACGGTGAACATTTATAATGTTTAGCACTGTAATTTTCCGACAGTATATAGGATGATCAACCTAATATCTCTTCCAAAGCACAGAGAAAACGAGATGATATTTTTTGGGCATTACTCCGAATTAATTATGAATGGCACAATTATATACTTAAATCTATAAATCATTAGATAAGTAGATATAAAAATATAAGGGGATTTTATACCGTAACGTAACCATTAATTCCTTTTTTTTCAATAAGGAACGTAGCGTGACCGGTTGCAATTTTGTACTCTACTTTGTTTCGCGAGGAAATTGGTCGTTACAATAGTGCAGGCAAACCGACCGACCTCGTGGTGGAAGCCCGTTGGAAGCGCGCTCTTTGACAAATGTACCTATCGGAGGTTATCTTCGGAACTAATTGACCAGTTGACCAGTGACGGTGGTATCAAAGTTGCGTACCTAAACCGAAGAAGAAAGAAGCTGAATAAAACACACGTGATAATGAAATCGGTTATACACTTTTTGAATTTCATGAATTTCAATGAAATTCAAATAAGTAGGTACAGACAACAGCACGTTGGGTTACCACAAACTGTCAAATTTTCCCAATCGATTATGCACTTTATATTGAATAGTCTTAGGTTGAAAATCGTTTGGTAAAATTTGACAGTTTTGTATAGCCCGACGTGCTGTTGACTGTACCTTTATTTCACTTTCAGTGGTGATGTGTGAGTATAGTCAATGTTACAAGATTCTTTTCACCGATTAACCACACTAAGGAAAAATATTTAAGTACCCATAAATTTTGTTTTTAAGAGTTCGGGAAATTCAAATAAAGAAATTGTATTATTCCAATTTTGAACATTAATGATCAATAGATAATTATAACAAAGATGTTAACACGACACTTTGACAACGTCTTTTCATACCATTGGAACGTTTGTAAGTCGTGAAAAGAAAAACATAAAAAGAAGTGACATCTAAACGTATCATGACGCAAAAGTAAAATCACGATAGACATCGTCATCGTATAATGACATCTCCAGTGTCCAGACACGTGGAATCCGGCGTTGGTGACCACGTGCTTGCCCGCGTGGGGACAGGTAGGGTTGTCAATTATAAGAATATGATAGAAATCAAATTTATTGTACATCGCCATAAATATGTAAGACTAGATGACCCGGTGTACTTCGTATCACCTATTCACGGAGTACTAAACGTCTTTGCACCTATCCTAACGACATTAAAACTCTTCCTTCGCTAAAATGGCGGAAAGTCAAATGTTTGACAGGAAAGTAGGCAGAATAGTTTATATGGGAAAATGAAATTGTTGTTTTTACTATCTTCCTCACAATTTTTCCATATTTTCTAACATTTTAAACCTTCCCTGGACTACGACAAACATTTCGAGACCAAGATAAGATAAATCCGTTCAGCCGTTCTCGAGTTTTAGCGAGACTAACGAACAGCAATTAATTTTTATGTATATAGATTACAAATAAAATTATTAAGATTAAAATGTACCTACAAAGGCGGCCTAGTTGCTAAGTGTGATTTCTTCTAAGCAAGCGAAGGATGGACAGGATTTAATGATGACTTTTACATAGAAGGAAAGCGGGGCGGCATACCAACAAAACCAAAATCTAACAATATGTAGTGATAAATAAAAACCAACTTTAAAAGTTTTTGTTTTGAGCTTAGTAGTTGACAAACAAGCAAACGGCCTGCCTGATAGTAAACATAGTCTATCGATGATTGTAGCATCGATGTGTCACTACCGCGCTACCAATTCTAACCCCATACCCTGTGAATTGCTGGCCACTCTCACTTTACTCACCGACGGAAAGTCGGAAACCGAACACTAGGTTAAAATGTAGTGTTATTAAACTGGTCAACAGCAAAAGCCAAAATTTATTTTTAGATTAAAGTCAAAATTAAGTTCACAAAATGTTTGCTATTCTACTACTACTTACACCCACAAGATAAATTTACTCTTAGGAATTTGATCTTTTTGTATTTATTTTGCTTTTAATTAATTAAGAAGTTTTGTTTTTGATCATCTTCTGCTATTGACTATACTGCGCAAGTTCGGACACAATAACGAACATGCAAACAAAGCTTTCCTATTAAATTTATTTTCTTTCTTGGGACAACTAACATTATGACTATAAATACAAAGTTATTAATAGAAATAAAGACATAAAATGATAGTACTTAGTATTTAAAAAAAACCACGAAGAAGTAAACTTGAGTCAAAACTAATATAAGTTAAGGTGGCACCCCTAGTTATAAAATGTGTTACACACCACAACAAGGACGAGTACCGTAGAGTTATAGTTACTGGTCACTTGTGCTTGATATCCAATTTAACCTATGCGGGCGCCACTTAATAACATAACAAAGGTCTTTGAAATATTTTTATCGTATTACTAATTTTACTAGTAGAGGCCTACGACTTCGATCACTTTTATGGCTCCTTTTTTGCCCCGACTAGGCCAAGTTTAACTCAGACCAATAAATTGGTCCGAGAAGTTTTATCGCAGTTGCTAATATTATGTTTAGTAATCTAAAATGCGAATTTGCTTCAAACCAGCCTTAACATAAACCAACAAGCGCGTCACTGTCATACATAAAATATAATAAATATAGTAGTAAAAATGTGGATTTAATGATATTTCCCTTTCTAACCTATGTAAAATTGAATAGTTTACACAATGCTCTTCACCAGATACTTCTTCTTAATATTTTAAAGAGAAATAATATTTCAAATACATTTCAAAAAGTTACCTAACCACATTGTTTTGGATCTCGAAACCGTCATTGAAGCTTTCGTAATGTTTCCCAGAGATCGTGTCAACCAGAGATCGTGTCAAACAATATGTCAGTGTATTTAGAATGCAATAGTATGTAATTTAACAATACTACTAAAAGCTTGTCGCGAGATTTACTGGTGTAGATAAACAGTGATAGAATCTTCAAAGAGACAGATAGTAAATAAACGATGATCGAAGTAAATCTCGAAACAGCGATAGAATCTTCAAAGAGACAAATATTAAATAAACGATGACGGAAGTAAATCTTGAAACAGCGATAGAATCTTCAAAGAGACTAATAGTAAATAAACGATGACGGAAGTAAATCTTGAAATAGCGATAGAATCTTCAAAGAGACAAATAGTAAATAAACAATGATCGAAGTAAATCTCGCGACAAACTTTTATAACATGTAAATTTAAGGGTTATTTTATTTTCTTCTTTTTAGAGCATTTAAAATAAAAGCTTGTTTTCTGATACATCGACGAAACTGCTATAGGTTTTTACGGCCGGACCCATAAACCCTTCTTGGGAATGAGTGCCATTTTTCGACAACAGCCGGAACCACCATCTTAATCTTAACGTGTCTTCCGAAGCACGGAGGAAAATCGAGTTGAAAGACATTCGGTCACCCATCCGAGCACCGACCGAGCCTTTAGTAGCTTGGCTAATCTAAAGCATCCATAAAAATAATTATTTAAATATATTTGTACTTATTTGAAATTTGAATTCCGATTAAAATAAACCCAAAGGCTATTTCAAATCGATTAACGTTACTAATGCTACCGCTAATACAAAAGGTGGAATTTTATTAAATTAACGTACTGCAGCGACTGACCCTGTTTCGACGACAAATTTACATTTATCATTACAACACAAGTATTAACCTTTATTGCATCAGCATAAAGTTGATATTGGTTGCAATGGGTGCATTTGTAATTTTGCAGGACACTGCGTTTCGTTCAAGTAATTAGTGGTAGTAGGGTCAACACACAAATATAGACAGAGTTTATTTTTCTTATATGGCCTACGAGAAATAGTTGTTCCAAATTATTTCAGCTAGCATTTAGTGTTTTAATTGACCCAAATCGTTCACAGCTGGTCTTGCTCCGTTTTTGCGCACCATTTTTGATTATATCTGTCTTTCCTCAATCGATTTCGAACTCTATTACTGTTATCTAGAGTTGAATAGATGACTTAACTGTCTAATCGGTTTGTGATGTAATACTTATGTACAAGTACAATTTACACCGACCAAAGCATTTTTCAAAATTAAAATTAAGTACTTATAAGTACATAAGTACCTAAATGAAATTTAAATGTCGTAACAAAAAATAAAGTAGGAACATTATTGCAATGTAACTTTTCGGATTCCAAGATGTAAAAAGTCGAATTATTATCTAATAAAAAATAAGAATATTATTTAGAAATCCTTTGTGAATTGATAAATGAGAGAAACATTGTCATTTATTTTATTTCCATCAATAATATAATTATTAAAATCAAAATATATCTCAAACATAATTATGTAATATAGGTATCTAATTAATTCCATTGTAGTTGTATTATAGGTAATTATCTCCAAAGATTTATGTGAAAGATAAAATACGACACCTTAAAGATATTGTGACACCATCTTTACAATCAAGTTTGCGAAGGTGTGCACACTGTTACCATCAGCCAAAGCGTAAAACCTAGTGTTTTTCTCTAATGAAAGGTCAGTAATGTCAGCTGTAGTCAGTCGGGTTTAAGGCGTTGGAACTTATGAACGGTAAAACAATATTGAAATAAGAAGAAATAAATAAATATACAATACCTATATTATCACGTTCATAGTTGAGTTGAGTGGAGCTTTAGATAACATTTCATCATCAACAACAGCTCATATAACAATCCGAAAGTTGGTGGGTCTTAGGCGGACGGCCGGCCGACTAATAAAATAACTATAAAAACCTACTTATCTGGAAGCAAACTGCACCGAACCCCAAAACAAATTTAAGACTACGATTAGAAGATTTTATTTATGCTTTCGACTTGCATCGATCCGTTTTTCCGCTGTTTTACTTTTCAATAGAAATCCTTTAGAGTACGTTCGCCCTATAGCCTCAAGGCTCGTTTTTAAATGACAACAATAGTTATTTGTTCAACAAGTGAGCAAAGTAATTTTTTGCTGTGAGTACCGATATTAAATCAAGAACCAGCGAAGCAGTCTACAATTGAATCACGAGCATAGTTAGATAGCGAGTCATTCATAAATAGATTACTGAGCGCAGTGAGTGATTTAAAGGCACGACAGAAAAAAAATTTGCTCTCGTGTAAAACATACAACTTTTCACCTCCCCAGCGAAATAATTGTTATAGGCGAAAAAAACAAGGCAATACTTTAATACACGTTGATTATCTTAAAATAATTATTGAAAATTAAAAGTAAGATTGCTAAAATAATTTAAATTTAACGTAACGTCTTGTTCAGACCTCGCAGCAAAAAGCGTTTTTCCTTCGAGATTTTACGAAGCAAAAGAGGACTTTTGGTGCTTGAGAGGTGAAAAACGTTTTCTTTTATCGTTTCAAAGCAAGCAATATCGATAGTGGTTTGACAATAAAAAAATTGGTTCACTTCACGGATCGGCAAACTGTCGACTCCCGCATTTATAATTAATTTTTAATCAATCAGTAAGATGAACCGCGACGTCAATAAAAAAGAGAGGAAAAAGAGAGACAGGGAGAAAGTTAAACAAAATATCATTTAACGAGCGACCCGCCATTCTCTTCGACTGACTTGTACTAATATTGTCTAATTTACCCTCAGGGACACGATTGTGTTCTCTGTTTATTCATTACCGCATGTTAGTATTACCTTTGTTGCCTTAGGCTCTTATGTAACATCTTTCCCATGGCCTGCACCCTAATGAGTGGTAAAGTCTACAAAAAAATTAAAGAACATCTTCATTATTGGAAATTACCATAAAAAGAAACTCTAAGATATTTATGCATGAGGATAAATGGGATAGGATACATTAAAAAATATCTTTAAATTCTCCGCAATGCAACTATAACACTCTCATCCACTCTTTAGATAATTTACATAGGTACACAAAATCATCTCTATCGTAAAGAAAGGGAATCTGTCTCCATGGTCAAGTGTTGATTCCGAGGGGAGTACAAATTTGTGCTCAGTTTTCTGTTGTCATAGCAATAGTGTAAATTATCAATATCATCTACTATTTTCTTTAATATAATTTCTCACACAATCCATCCATGTCTTAAGCGGTCTTCCCCTAACCTAGGGAAGGTCCACCCGTCAACATTCAAGTCCATCACTCATTCATTTGCTTACATTATCATATGAAAAATATAGGTTATGCAGTTTGTTGCAAAATACGAATTTGAGATTTCATCAGGACTGCATTGTTATAATTGTTAGAAGTACCTACAGCGGATGGCACGCTTGGTGACTTTCATTGTGCAATAAAACACTGCAAATAATTATAGGTAATTGTACTTTTTTGTAATATTTTATAACTTGTATGTATTACAAGTCCTTTGCGATCTGGACAATTGCTTTTCCACTGAGCAGAGATAAAAATAATCTTTAATGTGCAGAATATGCACAAAACTCCGCACCTTTTTAAAGTTGATAAAGACGTTATAATTACATAACGCAGCTATTGAAGATCCGTTATCGATTATGCTCTAATGGTATTTCGAGTGTTGAGTTACAGAATGTGTATTTATGAATACAAAGACACTGTTTTGATAACAGTCGGGCGTTGTTTGTGGTTCTTCTCAGCTACACTCCTACCACAGTTACCACATAGAAATTATTCGCTCATCGAAAAACATTCGAGTAGAGACGTAGGTACTTGACATACCCAATGGTGACAGTTAAATAACCCTTGATATATTTGAGTAATGGCAGCGAATCTTACTACAGTAGGTAGGTACTATTAGAAACGGGAAAGTTCAGATGGATGTTTATTTCTTTCAGATCTGTCCGGCAGCCAGCTGAGCGGATTTCAATGAAATTTGCACAGGAATAAATTATACTTTGGAATAGAACATAGGCTACTCTTTATCCCTGAAAATGTACGGTTCTCATGGGATAGATTTGATACAGTAAAAATTAAATGAAAAACCAAGGCATGTCATGTCCTTGACCTTTTATCAATTTCCTTCAATATTATAAATAGAATTTGCAAATAATTATACCACATTTTAGCTCACAGATAAGCGTTAAAATAATATTACGCAAAATAAAGTGTTTGTAAAAATTACGACTAGTCTTTAGTTTTAGTGATAAGCTCAATATGTCATTTATATTTGAATGTTAAGCTCAATGTTATTTTATATATCTGCGCTTATTTTGGTTAGTTCAATATTTAGCGCGTTTAGCCGATATAAAATCGACATGAATACCTTCCTATTATTAACTCGCTCATAATTCTAAAAGGAGTTGAACAGAGCTTTAGGTAATATCCGGTTAAAGATAAATCTACATCTGACAATATGGGCCAAGTGTGCCTGAAAATAGTGACAGGTTGCCATATCACCTATATATTACTTACTAAATATTCAGAAATTGGGATAATTTATTTTTTATCATTATCAATGTTATTAGCCTACAGGCCCTACTTCTATATAAATTATGTTAGGTGATTAACTTATAATATAACGCTTAGGTACGTTTTGTGTAATTTAGTATAAGTTATTTACCTAATTTGTAACATTAACTTACAAGATTCATTTATTTAATTTATAATAATGTGTTTAAAAGTTATTGTATTGACTTCCATGCTTCGGTGGCGCCACTGTCGTTTTATCGGTTGTCGATGGCGCCACCGTCACTGAGTAAACTTCAATATGGCGGACGCTCGAGTCGGCAGTCATTCGTTGGCAAGCGCTCGGAACGGACGTACATTGGATAGGCATTACGATTGCTACTGTGTACATAATTGTGGTTGTGTAACTATTGTAAGAGTGTAAAGTGCCGAATTGTGGAATAAAGCATTGTGAATTGGACTTTGAGTTTATTCGCCTGACCACCCCAATAATTATAAACGGAATCAGACCTTATATTCACAATTGCTAGAAAACCTCCATTTCCTGATCCCCATGATTCCATGATCCCCATTTGGAAATTCTTACTCGGTCTCTCTCTGAAGCATCATGATTAGAAATGACAGGTACCTATAGTATTTCTGATATTCGAACACTCACGCTTCTGAATTCACTCGAAAAATGCCCACATACACTATTAAGCTTTTGACTCAAAATATTCTTTCCATAAATAAATGTAGTTTATTTCGAAAGAATGGAGTGCGAACTTCATAATGTGGAAGTCGATTTCCCAATGCAATCCCATTATGTACAGTCTATCCGAAGTCAAAGGCTATAAAATCCGGCACTTAGTAGTCTCGTAAACGGCCCAAAGTAGAAATGTCCTAGTTCTTGCAATTTATGCGCAGGCACAGTGACATCACACACTGATGTTTAGGTGCCACGGGAACTTTGGAACCACAGAACAATGGGACGTTAACTCAAAGTGCGTTATTGGAAGTCATTCTCTTTTATAACCTGAAAACCCATCAAAAGATCTGCGAGATTTACCTCGTGAAGTAAAAAGTTTAAGAGCAATTAATTTACATTAGTATGTTTAGTAAGCCAATACTGAATCTGCCCTGGACTATATAGTGACAAGTTAAGTTCATATAAGGCTGCATTGGAAAGCAAAACTTCACTTGGAATGCTCAGCACACTGGGGATTTGGTGGTGGATTCCGCGGAAGTGTTTTTCAAATCTGTAAGAGTGATTTTCAAGTCACTGACAATGGGATACATTTATTTGACCCTATTGGTATAAAAGTAGCTATATTTAGCCAGCGTATCCATTACATTAGGCATATGATTGGTTTTCAACATCTCAAATTTCATGTACCAATAGCATCGAAACAAATTCATTGGAAAACTGGTCCTATCGCCTATAAATAAGATAGGTCAAAAGAATACGCTTTGTAAGTTATAAACATTGTGGTTTTTGGAAGCTGAGACGATGTTACGAAACGTCCAGCATAGCATAACATTTGTTTGAACACGAAACAATCAATTCCGAGTACAGCGACTCGTATTATGAGATTGCTTAAAGGGAATGTTTATGGTACACGTAACTTGCGATATGATACCTAATGGTTAGGTGTAATATTTAGTATGTATATTGTGCAACAATTCTGATTAGGAAGTTACTATCCGTACCGCAGCTGATATTACTATAATATAAATAGGTACTCTACGCGCACGAAACTGGCCACCAGGCAGATAATTTTAATATATCTTTAAATTTTATTTGAAAGGTTTCCTAATCGATTGTTCATTGTCCTTAGATTAATATAAGTACTAACGTAGCGTTGTCTGCTGCTTCTTCATATAAGGCCGCATTCAATTTGATATCCAAAAAATTCAGGCCTTGCTGATTATTATCAGATTTTACATAACCAATAAATATAGTTCTATGCCACTATCATAAAAGAACAATCTTGCCAGTTCGAAAGGTGTTGAACTCTGACACGCTTGTGGTCGTGACTTGGTGCATTCTTCTTCCATATTTGGGGTTCAAGTGTCGGCGAGGCGTGGTGTCGGCTTTCATCTGCCTGGGTGGTCAACCTGCGACTGACATGTTGACACAACGTTGACACGACCGTCACGGCGTCACGACGCGATCACACGAAGTCAATAGAATTGTTTGTTTAGAGGACGTTTGAGATGGCATGTTGAAGTGGTGTGTAGACAATTAACAATCTTCCTGGACCAATAAGTTTAAACGATTTCTGTTGGTAAGGGTTAGCTGTATGGGATAGGCGATGCCAGCGATTGGCAGCGTGATGACAGTTTGAAGTTGCGTCGATAGGTTGCGACGAAGAATTAAACGGCTCATGAAACCTATTTGATAGGTTTATACGGTTATGTAGTATACCCAGACTACTGAGATCATTTTGAATACCCGGACTGCTAAGATGATTTTGACCGTAACCATTAGCATCTGATCTGATCCTGGTCATTGGCTTTAGTAAATTAGCAATTTTTCTTTACGAAGACATTGTTAATTTTTGGGTTTGGTGTCCCATATGACTGTATATTTGACCCATATTGCCAGATGTGGCTTTGTGTGTAACCGAATGTTACCTGAAGCTCTGCTCGACCCCTTTTGGGAATGTGAGCGTGATTATATGTATATATTTATTGTATGTAATGTAGTACAGGAACTCCTTACATAACAACAACACACATGAAAAAAAATAACACACAAAAAAAAAAAAATATTTATTCAATAATTTGTGGTTACAATGTTAACGCCGAGGCTTCTCAGTAAGTAATCAGAGATACACAGTAATCAGATTTACAATATTGAGTTAGAAAACATACACTCGCTACACACCACACACGCACCCATAGAAGTCCCGGTGCAAGACCCGGTTCACACGTGGCGCTGTTCCTGGTACAAACATGGTGCCTGTATGGAAGTGCTTCTCTCGAATGGACCTGACTCTAGGTCCTAGCCCTTAGAGGTACCCTCAGGTGTGCTGCTCGCTTCGACTCAAATAAAAAATTACAGACAGAGTACTGCGAAGAAAAAATTGATTCCGTTCAAATAAAACAATAGTTATCAATGCAAACACATTATTAACGTTCGTATGAAAAATTTGTACGATAAGGCAGGTACCTACTAAAATGTTAATCTACTTCTGATGCTGACCGTACACGAAGTTTTCGTTTCTTTATAGCTTGAAAGGAACCCTTAGTGTAAGTTTATTTGTGTAAAAAGTAAGTATTTTTTTTAATCAAAATCAAAAGCCGAATTTCGCGATGCTAGAGGGTAAGCCGTTCTCGGGGTTCCGAGCGCATCCGCATCAGCTTTTTCAGCCGGTCTATGTGAAACGGCTTGGTCAGCTCGCCTAAGCAACCTATAGATGATAATATGTCTGTCTGATATAACTGTGGAAAATTTTATTGATTTAAGTATGTGTTAATTTTATATTATATTTTAAGTGTTATAATAATTGTATATTTCCCAAAAATCACTACATAGTACCTATAAAACAAAGTCGCTATCCGCCGTCTGTCTGTCCCTATGTATGCTTAGATATTTAAAACTACGCTACGGATTTTGATGCGGTTTTTTTTAATAGATAGAGTGATTCTTAAGGAAGGTTTATATGTATAATACATGCATATTTACATAAGCATTGCACCCGTGCGAAGCCGGGGCGGGTCGCTAGTAAATAAATAAAATAAAAATCGGTAGTGGTCTCCCCTTGACTTTCTCGTATACCGAAAACGACTCAAAGGTTGATAAAAACCTTATATTTTGATGTCATACATGCGTGTTAAATTTTGGTCACCTATCCAAGTACCGACCGCGCACTTGGTTGCTTAACTTTCGTGATCGACGGCTCAAACTTTTGATAGAAATCTTATATTTTGATGTCACACACGTATGTTAAATTTGGTTGCAATAAGTTAAAGCATGCTCGAGTTATCGTGCTAACACACAGACACACAGACATAATTCCAAAAAAAATATTTTTGGACTCAGGAAGGTCCAAAACGTGTAAATCCGTCAAAATCTCGAGGTCGTATTTTTTGACGATTACAAGACTTCCTCTATACTACGTTACGAGAAAGTAAAAATATAACCCTATTGCTACGTTAGGTGTGTAGCAGTGTTGTGATTAATAACTTAATTAAAACTTAATAACAAGACGCAATACCTCCAATCCTTATTTGGTGAGGTACATGCCTTTAATTAATTGATCGCAGTAGGTGGTCAGGAGTATCGACACCGGATACTTTGATTATAAACAAACGTAGGTATATGTAAGGCGAATGCTGATACTGGCATACTTCGATATTAAACATGCTATGACACATAATTCTTTGTAATGTAAGATTTTGATGTTTCGAAACATTATAAACGATATATTATATCATTTATATACTTATACTTATACCTACTAAAGTAATAAACTTTACTACTAAAGTAATAAAAGATTTTACGTATAAATCGTGATGGGGAAAATTTGTTCAATCATCATCATCATCAACAGCTCATATAATGTCACATTAGGGGCGATTAGGCCTTAGTAAACCACGCTGGTCAAGTGCGGGTTGGTCGACTTCACACACAACCTAAGAATTTCTTCATAGGAGTGTCCAGGTTTCCTCATTTGTTCAATACTACTTATTTATGGATATAACCATATTTTCCGGAAAAACAAACCAAATGTATCAAATAACGTGAACCTAATACAAAATGCCACGAAATATGGTCGTGTTCGTAACAAAATTAATAATCTCTAACAGGATTCGAACCCGGAACCTCACAATGAAGGCAGCGATAACCATTACGCCACGATGTTCCTCAAATAAAAAAATACTAGGATAGATTATTGTGCCACCATAATGTACTTATAGATAATATTATGTATATTAATATAAATAAATTATAATAACGTTTTGTAGACCAAGAATTACTTCTCTCCAAAATCTTTTACAATCAGAAATAATATATGACGGGCTAAATTAATCCGATTTAATTTCGTCGAATTTGTAATTAAAATAACCCAAAACATAAACATTTACATATCAAAATACGGTTTTTTTTTGTGCTGTCATTGGGATGTAGCGAAAAATAAATAAATCTTCAAATCAATTGAAACACTATCTTCCGCGTTCGAAGTATTATTGCCATGTCAATCAATAATACGACGGCTATGTTTATTGTTAGACAAATACTGAAAAGTTAAGTCGTCATTGGTATTCGTCAATCAGTTTGTTCAGAATAGGATAGTACTTACATTACATGCTATTGATGGCAGATCACAGAGAACTATACTAACATAATAATAATAACTAATTATGTATGTAACCTGTGTATCGCATTTGATTTGATTTGATTTGTACGGCAAGCACCGTCTTCATACAAAATAACATAAATAGAGAAAACGCTTTCCTACTCCTAATTCTTATCCGATCATTATGATAGTCAAACTATGACATTTATTTTCAACATTGCCGATACTTATCCAGTAGAAAGTCGACTATTGAAAATATTGGTTCACCTTTGTTTGGTATAACGACGTTTAGTCGAAAATCACTTCTTCGAACAACGTTTAAGAAAATAATCACTTTATATAATATCGATTAACATAATTTTCACTTCATCGAATGTTCATTTGCGATAACAACATTTGCGCTATTGATCAAAAAGTATAATATTCATTTGATGTATTGTTCAGGTGATATAATTTTCATTTCATCGAATGTTCAATTGAACAATAGGTTAGCGAGGAGCGAAGCGACGAGCTAGCTAGGTTGACATGAACCAGAAGCGACTTTAGGGCGTTTTCACTGAATTATTACTGAACAGAATATTCGCTACAATCTTTCGACCAAATCATTATTAGTCTAGTTAAACATTAGGTTAAATAAAATTAGTGCATTTGAAAATTCGGTGAAATGACATGTCAAAGAAATAATTATGCTAAATAAAATTCTACCAATTAAATATTCGGTCAAATGAATAATTTTGCGAAATGACTTTATTGTAACTAAAATTAGCTGAAACGATTTTCGACTAAACGTTGTTATACCAATCAAGGGCAAACCGACAATATTGACAAAACCTTTTTAAAATCCACAATTTATCTCACAAGTATGAGAAAGATAATAATAGTTATTAAAACTTCGCCTTAAGTTTCCATTCACATTTGCCAATCGCTTAGTCTCACTTACAGAGCGAATTAATGCTCGAGCTGACAGAATACATCAGTCACGGGACATTTACCACGACACATCTCAAAGTCACGGTCACCATTTACGTGAAGTGCGAGGGAAAATGTAAACAATGCACCAGAAAGTGATATAAGATTTCGAAATACGGTTAATTATACTATCACCACTTATCACGCTCGTAATGCATAAAGGATTGAACAAAGCTTAATTAGCGGATTAAACTACGTAAAACTAACAAGTTTTTCCAATTGATTTCCAACTTTAAAGGTGTGCTTTAAAAAGTGCAAAATAGATTCGAGAAATTTTGACAGTTTGTGATAGCCTGATGTGCTGTTGGCTGTCCCATTTGGTTATAAAAAAGCCACCTTAAAAGAGGCATTAAAACCAAAAAGTAAAAATCAGTGAGCCAATAAACCAAATACAGCAACCAGGACAGATGCTAAACTATATAACACATCAGCAGTCCAGACAATAGAGATGTTGCGTGCCAAGACAGTTGAGATACTTTTTATTAGCTGTTAAAACCTAATTCTTCCTTAGATTTTGTATGGCATTTCGAATCTGTGTCGTCACAAATTCTTATTGTCAATTGACTAAATTAAATTACGCTTAAAAATCAAATTCTGAAGATATTATTTGAAACGATAGGGATTTTCTGGCATAAAATACCATTACCTTTTACAAATTTAAATCTTGTAATTATTTGTGAATGGTATCAACATGGTATTAATTATTAACTACATAAATAGAATAATTGCAAAATTGCGTACTACTGGTAAGTCCGTGGTTCGTGCTCGAGTTACAAAAGTTTCCAACTTGATTTTCCACTGTGCTTTTAACAAATCTTTAGCCTTAAAATATAAGTAAGTACCTAATGCGTGAACAAATCCTGATCAATTACAATCTCTGATTTCGACTTGCCATAGCTGAAAGTATAATTTAACAGATGATTTTGAGAGAGCTTAGGTACATTTAAGTTCGTTACAAAATAACTCGATGCGGTTTGTGGTGAACATAATAGTAACTGTCTAAGATATTTCAGAACTTAAGTGTTGTTTGTGAGTTACGTGGTTTTCTCTTTTCAAGTCTGGAAAACCGCGTAAGATAAACATATAAGATAATAATATGAGGATTCACTGATGGTTAATTAATAGAAGTGATCTCACAATTCCCCAAAAGAATTGGTAATACCTAGCTCTGTAGATATTGCCGGCATAGTAGTCACTGGAATATGTAAGAATTCAGAAAGAGAAGCTAAAGTAGCGGTACCAGAACAGATAAAACTAAGAGGTATATACCTTTTATTGCAGATGCTTATTCAAGAATAAAGTGAAATAACTAGACTCAAGTGATTTTCGAGGTTTACCCTTGTTTGGTATAACAACGTTTGCTCGAAAATCGTTTCGTCTACTTTCAGTTGCAATAAAGTCATTTCGCATAATTATTCATTTGACCGAATATTCAATTGGTAGAATTTTATTTAGCATAATTATTTATTTGACATAATGTCATTTCACCGAATTTTCATTTGCACTAATTTTATTTAACCTAATGTTTAATTGGTAGAATTTTATTTAGCATAATTATTTATTTGACATAATGTCATTTCACCGAATTTTCATTTGCACTAATTTTATTTAACCTAATTTTTAATTGGTAGAAAAAATGCCAAATAACTAATGTCATTTTATTTCTCTGTTATTTAAAGTGAGTAAATAATTATGTGATGTATATCAATGTGAGAAACGCCCTAAAGTCGCTTCTGGCACTCGCCGGCCGCTGCCGCGGCACGCTCGCTTCGCTCGCTCGGCTCGTGCGCTTTGTTCATGTCAACCTAACTCGCTCGTCGCTTCGCTCCTCGCTAACCTATTGTTCAATTGAACATTCGATGAAATGAAAATTATACCACCTGAATAATACATCAAATGAACATTATACTTTTTGATCAATAGCGCAAATGTTGTTATCGCAAATGAACATTCGATGAAATGAAAATTATACCACCTGAACAATACATCAAATGAACATTATACTTTTTGATCAATAGCGCAAACGTTGTTATCGCAAATGAACATTCGATGAAATGAAAATTATGTCAATCGATATTATACAAAGTGATTATTTTCTTAAACGTTGTTCGAAGAAATGATTTTCGACTAAACGTTGTTATACGAAACAAGGGTGAACCGATTTTCGATCGTATTCTCTTGACAAGAGAATACCTAATACTTAATACCTCACACATTACAAACATCGTTAAATAAATTCTAAGTGATCCTGCATTAACGATTATATGCATTTTCTCGTTACATACATATAAAATTAGAAATTAAATGTTTGCTTAATTTAAATCACTTATTAGTTCATTACGCTATATAGTATGATAAATTTATTGTAGTCTTAATTAAAATTGTATCAGATGAAGAGATTATAAATTATCATCTAATGTGACATGAACATGCAATGATAGATCAACAACCTGATACGATCTGCAAATCGTCACGAGCGATTCAATAAACACATGCGCGCTTTACTTGACTGAGCTATTAGTTCCAGTATGTTTCTTTGACCGGCTGAACTAATCTTTTGACTGAGCATTTATGCGCTGTAAATTACTGTTTAGTTTGTTGTTGCTTTATAGTGGAACAAATAAGTTTAAAACAGAAGCGTAACTTTTGTAGTTAAATTAGGTACTTATGGATCTGACGAAACACAGCTTCTGTGATATTTTTATAAAATTCTTGTCTATCATATTTGTAAAAAGGATGTTGGATTTAGGTGATTCTATTCAAAAATCGAGGTGCGCAATAACTTGTGTAGTAAATGAACCAATTTAATATTTATGCAAAATTTAAATGTTTAAGAAATATTTATAGGAATTGTATTCTACTTCTGGCATTTCTTCACAATTTCTGAAGTAACTCCAAAGTCATTCGCGTTTCTATAACCGTTTGCAGTTTTGTATAAATATGTATATCGTTTTAGTCAGATCAAATTGATTAATGTTATAGTTTATGCTACGCTTCTGTAAGTGAAATTTAATGTATTAATTGACATTGAGACAAAGTCAATGATAACATGAACGATAACGAATTATACAAGACTACAATCATGTAAACAAAGAAGAATTGCATTAAACATTAATGAATTAAATATTACTTGTTTCTTCGTCGATAATTATCTTAAAACATATTTCTTTGCATTTTTCTCAGATTTACGTAATGGAAATGATTCACAATTCACTAAGTTATCAAAGAAACCGTTTTTAAAAGGTAGTAATGATATAACCAATACAGCCGAAGAGAATATAAGGTTATACTTACAATCTAAATTATATCTTACTACACACAATTACAACCCATTTTCCTTTTCACAATACTAAGGATTATGTTTCCCAATTTGGATTCACAATCAACGTTCCCTTTTTTACTTCAACATTGTATAGAAGAATAATTTGTACCACTACGTCAATAATTGTAAAGATAAGCTCTTTATAATAATACTTACGTTATTCTTTACTGAAGATAGCTACTGAACCATAACGAGCGATTGTCCCAGTAACCTTATCTACCGAACAGTTTGAGAAAATAAATTTACATACAATGCACGTGTTAGTAAGGTGCTACCATGTTAACTTTTTGTAGCTAACTATTATCATAAAGTTTTTCGTAAATAGGCTTATAAATTATTAATTTTCCGTTTGTCTTTGCAGGAGAATTCTTTATAGTGTCTTCTTTTTCTTTTTTTTTCAGAATTGTTTTTGCACCTAAGTTTATTTATTTTTCTAGCTTTGATTATTTACATAAATAATCAAAGTTTTCTAGTATCATTTTCGGTTTTTATACCGACAAATGCTAAAAGAAAGTAGAGAAGAGCAGAAATACCAACAATAAATATAAAGCTATCCAAAGGTCTCCTACAACTAAGTAGATCGCGTTTGCGTCTTTTAGTAAGCACACTATCAGAGATAGGCCCCTATTTATCTATACTTAATCAGTTCAAACAGATATTCATTATTAAGAATTATATAGGAATTACATTTACGAATTAGAAGATGATCATTAAATTCACTATAAAAAAGATATCCAGATCAGAAAAATAAAAAAACCTTCAGGGAACCAAGAACAAAAGCCGACAACCAGGACTCAACAGTCTGGGTAAAGTATGAAGTAGGACATTTACAACCTATATAATATCTGATATTGAAACTAAATAATAGAAATTCAATATTTATTGACAATAAAAATGCAATTTGAGCACCGAAACGGTCGAATAATTTGTAAAATCGTAAACATTTGTAAGTTGATATTTAAAGCTGCGTAGGCGCACTGAATGTTGACACGAAAGTGTTTACGTGTTACACGGTGAGTGTAGTTGACAATACACTATTATTACAGACTAATGACCTCTGTTTGAAAGGAAACTTGATTCTAAACAAACTGTGGCTCAGTTTACGTTTTATACTGTAACTTGAGTTTAGTGTTCGCGATAAAACTTTAGCGCTAATATAAACTTTTCATTTGATTATAAGCTACCTATTTCTCAGGACTCAATCTTTTAGGCGTTTACAGAGTGACACTCAGAAATCGATAATGGCTTGAGAATCGTTCACGACATTATTGATTTCTGACGACGCTCAATTGGTCGTTGATTCTTAAGACTCGTTTTATAATACGTGCCTTAAACTCAATATGGTGTCTTATGTAATTACTTGACAGGGATATTTTATTCTTCTATAATTATCCCATATAATGCAAGGATTTTCATGATGATATCGCACTGCTGGCACTTTTTTATTTTGATTTTCTTTGCTCTCATTTGGGTTCGAACTCGATATGATGGGCGAATCTATATCAGACATTGTTAGGCATATACCACTCCAATGACAAGCCACTAAGCACAGTTTTTAGATTTTTATAATTTTCTCTCGCCTACGTTTTGAATCAGGAACCAATGGGTGAACGACTTGACTTCAGAGACCATTTAAATGTTTAATTACTATTTGTGGCCTGATGACATGACCTTGTACCAGACACCATAGACCACATTTTCAAGTAAGTAACTTTAGTACCCTTTACCATATTAGATGTTTAGATGCGATCTGACGGGTGCATCGTGATTGACCAAGCCAATGAGCTGTGCACTGACAGCCTGACAAGTTAATGATTTATTGACGTTCAAACATTAATTAACGTCAATGTACGCTGTTACTTGACGAGAGGGCAAGCAATTAAGAGGTGGTGCTTTACAAACGTTAAGTGAAATACTGTCTTATAATCATGGGCTTAAGTTTTGAATTAACATAAACATTTGTGAAGGTGGTAAAATAAAAACAATTATTTAAATTCGGATATGTCTATGTTGTATTGACAACCAATTATAAAATCATTTTTATTCATTTTATTATTAGATATTTTTATTTAAAAAATACTGTTGGTTTGTCGAGAAAATTTTAGAACCAATACTTCCTATAGGATATTAAATAAAAATAATATTGACCGCTATTATGAGCGACAAAATTTAATTAGCAAAGAGCATAGAGGGAAAGGAACATCGAAATAGATTGTGAGAAAGACTAATGGCGAAGAGAAGGTTACCTATTGTTGAGATGATGGCTAGTCGACAAGTATGGAAGAAGAAAATGATAAAATTAGGAATCGGGCAGGCAGAAGAATGAGTAACAAATAATTATCTAATAAAGTGTCAAAGAAGCCAAAATATCAATAACCATAATGTTCTGCTTCTTACAGTGACAGATAACGCCAAAATGGTTGAGGACAAGCTCAGGTTGGGCATTTTACACTGTCAGTTTTAGTCCTATATTTAATAATTGGTAGCCCCCTTCTAGGTATAAACTCTTGACCAGTGTCTCAAATGATGGTATATGGTGTAATAATAAACCCAAAGGTGGAAGAGACCTTCAATGGGAACTATCAATAATTGTCTTATCACTGTCAGAACACAATAACGCTTTTGACGCTCTTGTTATCAATATACTAGTGGACGCCCGCGGCTTTACTCGCGTTAACGTCGGATTTTTTAGCCTAAAACCTTCCTCGATAAATGAACTATTCAACAAAAAAAATATTTTTCAATTTGGATCAGTAGTTCCTGAGATTAGCGCGTTCAAACAAACAAACAAACAAACTCTTCAGCTTTATAATATTAGATCCTGCACCGACCTCAAAAATTTTGGGAGTAGGGTAAGATAAAGATAGTCAGTAGGATACCCTCTAGGGATCAAAGCTTATGGATCTGATAACGGTGAGCGAATCACATTGGTAAAGGAAGGCTTTTCAGTGCAAAGCTTTTGAGTGGAAAATAGTTGTTTGCTTCCGATTTTCAGTTTGCAAAGAAAGTATTGCAATACTAATAATGAATAGTGAAAACTCCACCATGTCCTATGCGAAATCCAACACGGCCTATTAACACAGATCACAGCGGATGTTGCGACATAGTAATACTGTTTAGCGGCGAATAATACGCGTGCAAATATGAAAGTACGCGTCTGTTGCTCTTTGATTGTTTGCGACAATGAGCGCTTAAATATTGTTATGTTATTCTTTAGCTTACATACATACATGATAAGCTATCATGGTCTTCTTATAAGGGGTTGAGCAGAGCTTTCGGTAACATTTTTTTATTTAAAAAGATCTAGCTAGTGGAGTCCCAAGTCCCAATGCAAAGATAGGCAGTGCGAGAGATAAGAACCACCGGATTATATAGCCATATAGCCCTAGTTCGAGTGGCGTGAGAAGTCTTCCTCCCGGGAGGCATTGGTTCAAACCCCGCCACGTATCAATGTGTTTTCAAAGTTTGAATTCATATGTACGTTTAATCGACGCTGTTACGGTGAAGGAAAACATCGGAAGGAAACCTGCACACACTTATGAAGAAATTCCTAGGTTGTGTGTGAAGTCGACCAACCCGCAGTGGCCAGCGTGGTTGACTAAGGCCTAATCGCCCCTAATGTGGGGTATGCTCGAGCCCCTCGGTGGGGACATTATATGAGCTGTTGATGATGATGATAGCCTTAGGATCGTAAGAAGGATACTGGCAGTGAATTCTATTTCTTGATTGTACGACATAGAAAGGAGTTGCCAATTATTATTATTCGCGTTGGAATGATTTGTCGGTGGCGCCGCAAGCCAGCACGCATAGTCCGATGGCGAGATTAGGGACAAATGTTCCTAAGAGCCATTGAGTTATAAGTAGGTACAGAATATTAGTCCAATGCTTAGAGCACTCGATTGATTATGATTACAGATAATGCTAAATGTTGAGTATGGGCCACGTACGGCTTAAAAATAGTGAAAGAGAAAATATTTGTATGTTTGCAATGAACAGACGCAAAAGCTACTAAGCTGATTTTATAAATTCTTTCACAAAGTAACATAGACTATATTTTATTTAGTACCTACTTAATACTTATATCTAAATATCTGATAATTTGTCATAAAAATCTAAAAAAAACGGATTTAAAAAAAAAAAAAACAAATACCTACCCGAGTGGTAATAGAATAAGAGTCAAAAAGAAAAATACCCGCTAAATAAAAAATAGAACTTCTTGGCAGAAAACAGATTGCTTATTTTTTGGGATAACCAACTTTGCCTTATAAGTACAGGCATTCCTGGTATTCCGCTGGGTTTTTTAAAAGTCTGTTTTATTAAAAACTCTCACATTCTAGTAAGAAAGAAAGAAAGGTTAAATAAAAAAGGGGAAGCAAAACGCAAAAAAAATGTTAAATAATATATAGGTAGCAAAAATATTAATAAATACCAAACATTAAAATTTAAGAAGGTAAATAAACTAATTCTTTCTAGGTATTTAATCTAATCTGTGATTGCAAAATATGCTCTTTAATACTTTTTTAAAAACTATATATAATTAATAAATTATTGTAGTCAATAAAAACACAGCCAGTTTTTGTTTTCACGTCCTCGCACCTGTCACCTGGGCAGAAGCTGAAAATCAGTGTTTTGCCTACGTTTGGCAAATACATCGCTGAGCTTTAGCCTGTTTGCATCGCTGCGACACACAATTTATGTAAAAATGTTTTATATATATTTTATTGTAGCTCTGTATTTGATTTTTATAGTTCAATTGTTAATTTTAAATTTTCAGTTTTAATGCGTGTGTATGATGATGCAAATAAATTGTCTATCTATCATCTATCTATCTATATATAAGGAAAAAAAAAGTATATGAGTAATGCCAGTGAACCGTTTAACGGCATTTACAAATGAAAATATAAAGTGTTGAAACAGATTAAAATCGGTGGTCGTTAATTGAAAGAGACTTACCAAGTAGTAAGATGGGTAGGTCTACCAGTAGGTTCCACCAAACGCTGTGGCGCGCCTGCATCGCAGGGGGCGCGGGGGCTGGCGCCGCCTCCGGTACACTCTGTAACAATGGAGAAGGAATAAATTAAAAAAAAATCAATAAAACAAATTTTTAAAAACCTATTTTGTACACACACATACCCGGACTGCTGACTCGTCTACGTAAATTTTGAGTTACACTCAAAAAATTTGAGTTACATTCAAAATTATCTGTTCGTGTGTGTTTTTTTTGTATGTTTGTGACCTTTTGGTTTTATGTAGACGACAGGCTGGCAACCTGTCACTATTTGGAGGCACTACATGGCCCATACTGGCAGATGTGGCTTTATGTGTAACGAAATGTTACCTAAGGCTCTGCTCAATCCCTCTTAGGACTCTAAGCGTGATCGTATGTATGTACTTTGCCCACAGTGTGGCAAAAGCTTCCTCCATATACTATTAGTCCACTCTGGCGCAAAAAATAGCCAGAATTGGTACACATCATCTAGCCATCGATTTTTTTTTATTCTATGAGATGGCAAACAAGCTTGCGGCCCGCCTGGTGTTAAGTGGCTATCGTCGCCTGTAGACACTTACAATGTTAAGGGTAAATCACTTAGCACTGCAAGTGCGTTGCCATCTTGGGGACTAAGATGATATGCCTTCCATGCCCAGTAATTACACTGGCTACCTTTCCCTTCAATCCGAAACACAGCGAACTGCTTCACGGCAGAAATAAGAAAGGCGGTGGTAGCCACCCAGACGACCCTGCATATGGGTCTACCATCTAGTAAAAGATTTAGATGTCTACTTCATATATGGCGCGAATGTTGAGCACCTATTCTTATATGGACAACAAAGCTTTACAGCATGACTACTTTATCAGCTCCACTCGCTTGCATGGCACCCCGTCCCTGTTTTCATTCCCTCATTTCATCTAAATCTGGTTTAGACGTGAAAAGGTAACAGGCAGGGTTCCATTCGCATTTATAATATTAGATTATTAGCGATTTTAATCAAATAATTTTACCTTTCCTGCGTGCTTTGTTCCTGTCGGTGTCTAATATTTCAAAAGTCACAGGACACTTTTTGACGCACAGAAAAATATTGAGATGAAAAATATTTGCTGGAAATAAATTAAACAATTATTTGAACCAACAGACTTAGATGATAATAGTGGTTTTGATAATGAGCGTCATATAAGAAAGAAACACAGTAACTAGTCAATATTTATACAAAATTCAATCATAATAAAACATCATTAACCTAATGTATGATAACCGTTATTAATAGATATCAATATCTAATGACGAAAAATATTACTCGAATACAGACATCGAGAGGTCGAAAGGTTAATTACATAATTTGCATTCTTAGTTAAGTGTGAAATGTTCGCGTGTACCTCCTTAATTATGTTTACAGTTCAATTTAGTTGGGTCTGCTATTAATGTTTGCTAACAACATGTTATTTTGACTGTTCAATACTATATAGTTATTTATGACATGCTTTTTCTTTTTGATAGTCTGGGGCCGTGCTAACTATTGCGTATTACCCAAATCCAAAATACTACCATTTTCATATTTTCATACATTTTAACAAAAGTTTGACAGCTGCCTGATGAAAAAACAAAATTATGAAGATGAAGAGAGTTGAAGGCACAAAAGGGCGCTTTTTTGATTGACTACTGCCGGCAAGGAGCTTATACTAAGAATGGAGTCATTAGTCAAATTAACAAAGTGAGGGCAAAAATTTTGACAAGACTTGACATTTCAAATTTCACATTTCTCTTTCTAGAAATTGTCGTCATCTCTTTCTAAACACGACTACATAAAAACAAGATTTCCCCAGTATTTCGCCATCTTTCTAAAACAAAAGTAGAATAGTAGCTAAAAACTTAACATATTGTATTCAATTATGTATCAGTATTTATTATCAATGAAAGAAATAAATATAATATATTGAGTTTTAACGTTTAGGTTTGTATTTCAATGAACTGGTGTATCATTGTGTTTTTTCCATAACTTATGGGAAATTAAGGGATTTATATAATGACAGCTTTGTCTTCATACGTCAATCACGTTGATGTCCCGAAATCTCAACATGACATATTAATAGGTATCGACTCGCGATTTTGGTACGGCTTTTTACATTTTAATAACTATAAATAGTGCAAAATGGTGCATCGCTGTATAGTTCGTGGTTGCAGAAGTGAGTGGTATCCAGGATGCAGTGTGAAATTTCACTTGTAAGTGTTATAATTGCATATTATTGTTCACCTAAGTAAAATTGGTTTTTCACATGTAATTCCATATGATTATCGTTATTGGGCGAAACTCCATAGGGGAAAGTAATTTCTGATACTCGGCTTTCATACTATCTGAATTTAATTAATTTTCATACATAAATTATTTATTCAAATATGTGTAAACAAATTGACTAGGGTGACTAGGATTTTTATAAAATAATAACCTTTTCCCGACCGATATATATTTCAAAGACTTAAATATATATATATAAATATATATATATACATATATTATAATATATATTTAAGTCTTTGAAATAGCTGTTATATAGATATATATATAGATTATTTATATAGTTTATGTATATATATAATACATAAATCGTTCTACCCATTTTTGGTTGGGAACGTTTATTTACAAACAAAACATGTAATTTGTGCAATGTACATTATTTTAATTGAGAAACATATTCAAAATGATTGATTGGATTTTACCAGTGTAATAGTGTATTTTATCTTTTACATTTGCATCTACTAACATGTAACGCAGAGTGCAATATGCACAGTGACCTCAAACTTCACTCTAATTTGGGTTAGTAAAATTGACACAGCATTAATAAAATTGTGACTGTGCTATTCAAGCCTATCAAATGCAACGAATTAGGAATGATATAGAACACGAATTCCGAAAAAAAATCATTTTAGGTTAATATTTTGTAATTTAGAAGTATCTATGTGAATATGTAACTATATTCTGCGGATATCACTGTATCATATAATAATAAAGGATTTTGTTCTTTTAAGTATCAATATTATGTGTATATATAACTTTGTTTTACATAAATTCTTGAGTCACATATGTAATATATGAATGTTTAGATTGTTATTTATATTTAGATTTAAAATAGAACAGTTCTTGTGATCAAGTTTTTATTAAGGAATAAACTTAGTGTGTTACAGAATTTATAAAACTACCACTACTACTACTTTATTTATTTTTAATAACTACCCAAAATATACGCATGTAAAACTGTAACTTAAATTAAATTGATAATTATTTATTGACTTGTATTGATGTTTTGAAATCATTACAAAATTGTAAGCTGTGGAGTTCTTCGCCGGAGTCTTTCGCCATTTCTGCTCCATCTCAGCATAATAATTATTATTTCGTCCCGAAATGGTGGTAGGGCTTTTGACGATTTAAAAGCACTTAGCAAAGTCCATTTAATAAAGAGCTTTTTCATTTTCATATTTCGCCAATGTTAAGTGTAAATTTACTTATAGTAACAGACAGTTGTACGGAAGATTAAAACTAATTATTATGAATGTTAATTCTTTGTCATGGTAAACTCAAAAATATTTTAAACTTTGAGTACTAATTAATTTTATTAACTTAACGAAGTCCAAGATTGTCCGTAATTATTTTTTCTGCTATAGGCACCCTACTAGAAAGAGACAGAGCCTCTCTAGCTAATGTCAAAAAATGTCAAAAAATGTCAAGAAATGTCAAGGGTTGTCAAAATTTTTGCCCTCACTTTTTTCATTTGACTAATGACTCCATTCTATAGGTAATATAAGCTCCTTGACTGCCGGTTATCGCACATGACATTTAATACGTCATCGGTTTTTTACGAAAGCGAAGACCTCAAGCTTGTAAGTCGAACGTTCCTAGGGGATAACTGGGCGGGGTCCACGTCCGGAAGCGTCCTCGTGGCGGACCCTGGTAACGTGGCGGGGAAACTTTCTCAGCGGATGTGTGACTTCGAAGTCACATGCCATCGGCGAGTAGTTTTTGTTTTCCCACCACGGCTAGTTTCGGACGGCCCTTTTCAGGGCCTCAACCGCGCCCGTACTCCCCCGGGTGTGGTCCGATGGCTGCTCCCGGTGTCCACGTCAGGAGGACGCGCCAGGTGGAGCAGCCGTCGGTGGTGGAGTGGCAGCTGGCCACCAATTGGTGTACGGAGTGCGTAGACGGGCAGCGTTGGGACGGTCTCAGTGTAGTGGCGCTCACGTGCGCAGATCCCGAGCCGTCCCGTAATAGTGCACTGAAGGTCCGGCCGGGGAGGATGTTTAGTGGGTATGGAGTGAACGCCTTTACCTCGAGTCCCACATATCCCCTGAGGTTGGCACCACCCCGCAGGGATGATGCGTAAATGCATTTGACTTCCCCTTCAACAAAAAAAACGGAATTACTGGGCGACCGAGCATCTCCATCTCGTGAGTCTCTCGACCGCCTAACGTCCCTAGGGCGTCCGAGGCAGCAGGTTGCCCATGCGTTAGACCGATCAATTGAAAACTGCACTCAATGGTCCACTCCACGAAAGTAAGAGAAGGGCTGCAGTACGGGAATATTGGCGACGGATTGTGAAGCTTGCTGCCACATAAGATGTGACGACCATGACAACTCAAGAGTGAAGCGACGAAGAAAAAGAAGATACGTATGTCAAGACTGAGATAAAAAATCTTTAAAAAGTCCTGTAATTTTGATTTATTGTTAGATTTTTTAGCGATCAGTATTCATATAGGAATAAATGATTGACATAAGATGGCATTAATGAATGTAATGTAATTGTACATCAGTTTAGTTTCTTTTGTATTTTAAACAAACAATAAGACACACTGAAAAAAAACGACCTGCCTCAGGCGGGAATTTTATAGTAATGATAATTAGACAAATTTCGACAGCGAAAGCAGGGCCTCGGTGGCGTAGTGGTTAACGCAGCCGCCCGGATTACGGAAGATGCTGGGTTCGATTCCCGTCTGAGGCAGGTCGATCTTTTCAGTGTATTTTTTCTAGTGTTTCTAGTAGTTTCTAGTAGTTCTAGATGAACCTAACATTAACGGGTATACTGATTTGAAGTTGAAATTCCGAACACATAATTGATACTACATCACACATAGTCATAGTCACGCCTTGCTCCCATAGTCGTCGCTTGTTCCCGCTTCGTACGGTACTCACATAGTTATTTCGCTTCATCTACTCTTATAACAGTCCTAATTAAGAACTGAGAACCTATTTATTTATTCAACATGGTCTTAAAGCTAATTGAAACAATCATCCAGAGCGCTTTTTTATTTTGACAACTAAATTAGACGTGAAATATCTGACATACTTCGGACATTCACAAGTGTTCTGACTATAATATTGAATCAAAAATTGAAATGTACCTACTCATTATTAAAATTATTATTTTTATAACTAATTATAAAACACATTTATTTTTCTAAAATTGTAATACTGTTGTTATAATCATATCATACTTTATTATTAATTAATTAATATTGCTCTACCCTAACAGGATTCATGTTGATACCAAAAATTAATATAAGACCAATGTAAACACATGATCGCAATATAGCATTTGAATTTGAATTTGTAAACATAATTAAAGTTACAGTTTTTAAAATTATTTGATAGTTTAGGTTAGTATTATTGACATTTTTACTGTATAACTTGACGTTTATTAAGTTGACTTAGGATCAGTGGCGTAGGTGGCATGGTGGCAAAATGCCACGGGCCCCGCAAGGAATAGGGGCCCCGGTAGTGTCACTGACTGTCACTGACATTTTTAAATTTAAAGAACGAAAAATTTCAAAACTAGGGGGGGGGGGGTATTTGCCACATGCCCCACATGATATAGTTACGCCACTGCTTAGGATACTGAACAAATGAATTGATTTGCAGTAGGTAAGTTGTAAGCGTGCGTACTTTTGCATCCTAAAACAATTGCAGTGTGCAACGTGTGCCTTCTGTTCTTGTCAGTTAGATATCGTTTAATCTCACAAATCACGACATACCCTTGTTTTCCATACAAGCCAGGAATGCGGCCAAGATTCCCCGCTGCCAAGCGGATTCGATTCTCGAATATTAATTCGAGTCGTAGGCAGTTAATGTTGTATGAAAATGTTAGAGTTGCGAAACCGTCGTGCTGAGGTCGTAATATTTTAGTACTAAAGGTTGTAGCACACTTATTAGCTCGGAAAGGGTACGCCGTACGTACGTACCGTAACGTATATTAAGTAGAGTTGGATAGTTATAAACATTCGGTTCACAGCTCAAAGTTATTATTAATCAAAGTTAAGACAGGCTTTTTGCCGGTATTTTTCAGAATCACAAAAAAACCCTCAACGTCTAACGCTATAAAATTGTCAGGAAACTATTTCGAGACTTTGATGTTTAAGATAAAAAAAGAATCATTGAAATTTGCGCAAAAAAAAATCATATAGTAACTGCGTATTTTCACTATTCTAAAAAAACTACTGAACCGATTCATGAAAAATTTTTATGGGACCAAATGACTGTTTCGCATCGAACTAAAACAGAATCACTTAAATCGGCTCAGAAACCTCGGCGTAATCGGTGTACACACACAAAAAAAATACCAACCGAATCGAGAACCTCCTCCTTTTTGAAGTCGGTAAAAACGCGTCCATAGTTAAAAAATAGGCGGTCTCTTTACGAGCTAATAAGTGTACTAAGACCTTTAGTATGCCTAATTAGAAACTTATTTTTACGCTTTCAATGTTAAAGTGAAATGGTTTATTTAATACTTAAGTACATACAAACACGCTCATAATAAAATAAAAACATTTAGTTACACATAAAGCCACATATTTCTAATTTTTCTTTATTTGAAAATGAATTTTATATGTATATTTTTTTATTATCTTTTATGTCTTCATTTTGCTAACATTATTTTGTTTGCGCTTAGTTCAGTTTTCAAAATAGTTCGCAAATATATAAACGTTTTATAAAATAATCATCGTTATTAAATTGAGGGTATTTTAATCGTAATCGAAACCGCAAAATGTAAATATAGAAATAAAGATAAACTATTTATTACGCTAAGAAGTAAAATTAATAATTTAACTTACGTCATCATAAGATTTTTGACCGCATGTAACCGTCGCCGACGCCGATTTATTATAGACTAAGTTTTATAAAATGTAAATTTTCAAAAAGATTAATTTAGGTCAAACTTAATCAAAATAATACAGAACAGACCGCAACATTTGATATTGGGATTATTTCCTTTACTGTGTATACCTACTTGGTAGGTACTAGGTACACTTTCCCGCATAGTGGGCCGGTAACCAATCCCCAATAACCTCCATAATATTGGATATAGCTTTATGACACAAATACTCTATAAGGATAAACAATTAACAACATTGCAAAAAGACAAGTTATGATAATTACGAAACCATTTGGAGCTTTGGTCAACTAGAACCATCTAGAACCAATCAGAATTTTTTTTTCAGAATTTATTACTTGCTAAATTATGAGATATTAAAATTAAAACAAAATATACCAAAAAGTGGAAAACGTAGGATTACTAACAGAAAATGTCTTTGCAATCCATGTTTTTTTTAAATTTATGGACCAAAACATGAAGCTATAGACCAAACTTCATAGATTTGATATCTCGAGATAACTGCCTGAAAATTTCTATACTAACAACACTAAAAAGCAAATATTAGATTATTTTTAAATAAAAAAACCGCATTTAAAACTAAAAACGGGGAAATAAATTTTTTGAAAAAAAATCTAAATGTTTTTTTTTGAGGTTGGAAACAACATCAATATTTGGATTTAACTTGTCTTTGGGACCGACCCCAGAAAAGCATTTAGTTTTTTTAAACATAAAATTTTTATTTCTCCGTTTTTAACTTTGAAGGCTAAGTTTGAAGGCGGTTTTTTAAAATGAAATAAACATTAATTTCGTTATTACTTCAAAACGATTGCTGAAATATTTTAAAAGTTACTTGTATCCCATTTATTATAGTCGATTCGTTTTCTTTGCGATGCAGTATAGTTGATTTGTAGATCTAAGATTTAATATTCTGAAAAATACCTGCATAATTACATGCATCTGCTTGAAGTATCCATCGTGCTATTTACAACGATTTTACCAAAACGCAATCGCAATCGTTATCGTTTTCATACTTTTAACAACAGTTTGACAGCTGCAAAAAAATAAACTTAAAATGCGACGTACGACTGCGTGGGAATATCACCTATATTTCACAGCTGGGAGACCTCTGCCTGATTCTGATTCTTACGCCAATTCCTTCATTATACGTACATTGATAGAGTTTAATTTACAATGTATCAGTTGAGACTTGTAACATTGTATCTCCAAGCGACAGTGGATTTATCTCTCACTAATTTCTTACGAAACAATTTAAATTTCTAAAAATTTATCACAAAATTAGGTGTTAATAGTAATTTAGATGGAAATCCAAAGTATGTCAATGAGCAATCGATGCACGAATCAATAAAGTTGTCATGGTACGATGTATGTTGAATATTGCTGCAGTTATATGAATAGAGAAAGAATATTTTATTTAAATTTTATATTAAAATTATTCAAGCCGTAGGATGAAACAAAAGTTACTATAAAATTTATTATTATTTTAATTACGCCGAAACTACAAAGAAGCGGAAAATAGTATAATAATGTAGATGTTCGATTAAGATTTTCTCCGACTACGATGTTTGAGAAATTGCTTTGCAATTTATATGTTTATTGATATACGATCACCAGCCCACATAATACGACCTGATTCAGGCCTCGTAAAGTAGATATGAAAGTCATTAAAGTACACTAACTTAATACTGGTGCTTTGATTCGAATAAAAAAATGTTAGGAAAATTTAAAATTTTGGGAAAAGTTTAAAAATAAAAATCTACCGCTGAAGGCCGCACGTTGCTTATTAAAAAAGGTATACAGTTTACATACATACTTCAAGAACCAATTTGTTTTTTTATTATTATTTATATTCGAAGGCAAAGGGTTCTAGCCGAAACGTTGTCAGCAATTTTCTTCTTTCGGAAAAAAACTTTTTTAAAAAGTTTGCATTAAAATATTAGGTTGTCACACATTTCATTCCATTTAGGGTAGTTTAATTTATGTAGTTTTGTTAATTAATATAGGTTTTAGATTTCTTTTATATAAGTTATTCTATTCTATAGAAATAAAACTACCTACTTACCATATAAACCATCAAAGTAACTGTTCAAATTTAAAAAAAATATATATAAGTATTCCCTTTAACTATCACATGTGTTTTCATAACAAAAAGAGCGTTTAAATAAAAAAGACTTTGATAAGAATATGTCATACCCAAAGATATAATGCAGATAAGTATACCATATATTATCTTATCCGCCGATAAAATTGTGTCGACATAAAAAAACACTTTAATTCGATGAAACCGCTTTAAAATACAATAATGTCAGTAACTCAGCATCCATCAAATAAAGATGGCTATAGAATTCAAATACTGGCAGTTTATTTGAGTTTATTGCAATATTACACAAGAAAGCGATTCGATTTTTATTTGACACAGCGTATCGTCTTTCATGGATGATGTTAACAAAATTTGAATTAATCTATAAAGTAGATGGCCCTGTATATTTCGATTAACTCTGCTAATTTCTACATAGTATTAAAACAAAGTAACTCCGTCTGTCTAGACCTTTTGAAGTACGAAACGGATTGTAATGCGGTTTTTATAAGCAGATAGAGCAATTCAAGAGGAAGGTTTAGACGTATAATTTGAAGAGCAGTTTTTAGCTCCAAACAGGACTTTTTTTATACAAAATTTTGGCGTAATAAACATGTGTTTAAACATTTTCTTGTTTTTCGCACCTAAGTTGTATGTTTTATACAAGAGCATTTTTTTTTGTCTCATGCCTTTATATCACTCACTGCGCTCAGTAGATCTATTTATGAATCACTCGCTATATACAAATAACTATTATACACTAGTATTCTATAATTAAATAGTACATTATTGCAAAGGCTGCGAAGTAGGAAATTGCAGGTCGAGTATGAGTTTGAAGGCCGAGCCGCAGGCGAGGACTTCACTAATACGAGACAGGCAATTGCCATTTCGGCCGAGGCATATATAGTGCTTTTCTCAAAAGAATGCAGGGAAATAAAACATACTTTACCTTTGTTGCTAAATATATCATCTGGGGCTTTAATTAAAAATTACTTTATGTTTTTGCCTTCGAATCCAGTCGATTGTCGTTTAAATCTGGTGAAGTACAATCAATCTCTATTTCACTCTCTGAACTGTCGGAACTTATGTTAATTATTAATTTTATAAATATATTATGTATGTAAATAACAAATCAAGACGAATTTTTAGCTTTGCCGCTAATTTTTTATTTATCACCTGTGGCGAAAGACAAACGCATGTATGGATATACAACCACGTGAACGCAATTTGTACTAAGCAAACAGACTTTACTATTCCAACATTGATAAAAGAGGTCCAATCAAAGAGTATATAATAACTCCAGCTCGCCGTTTCATACAACATTGCTGGAGCGTTGTAATGTTCCAAATTCAAAAAACGCTCCAGCAATGGATTTGGTTTTCTTTGTCCGTAAATTTGATACCTTGCGTGTTCTTTTTTCGAAAATAATGACAATATTTCCACGCATGTTTGAGAAAAATAACATTATCTGGGTCTCTTCATATTTTTCAGTATTCAAACATGAAACGACTTTGGGGCAGGAATGGGCCATCTCCTTTTTACACTAGATTTGGTTGGTGGTAGGACTTCTTTCAAGCAAAAAAAAATAAAAAGCAGCAGGTCTTTTACTGTGTATGTATGAGGGGTAGTGGCAACACCATCCCGAGTATAATTGCGTTACGTTTTGACTGTCCCATTGTACAGCATTGTGTAGCTGTTAAAAGCGGAGACAGAATTAAAAAAAAAATATATTAAACGTTGCCTCAATTATATATTTACGAACGTAGTTTTTAAGTAAACATTGTTACTAACATTTATATGGATTATTATTATAATGTTTTCCTACAAATCATGATAAGATAGCCAGCCCCTCTGGATTCCAGGTTCCAGGTTAAGCTTGCTCCTTTTTTGGGAAATCCTTTACGGACCGTACCGCACTGTGGGCTAGACAGTACGGCGTGTGTGGGGCTCTCCCGGGGGTTCCCGGGAATAACCACGGTGTACGCCTCGACTCTTTTGCTCCTACCAGGACTCAAACCCGGACCGTTAGATGTGTAGGCAGCGTTACTGACCACTCCACCGCGATGGCGTTAAAATTCTTTGCGTTTAGAGTCCAGTACCAGTAGTGTAAGTTTTTTAGTATAAAAAACGTTACTATGGAGTTGCGTTAAGAGCTCAATTTATATGGGAAACATGATTTACGCTTGGTTCCGCTAGGGGCGCTATTCACGTTTCCTATACAAATTGAGCTCCTAACGCAACTTCAATAGTAACGTGTTTTATACTGAAAAACTAACACTACGGGTACAGTTCTGTCTACCAACAAATGGAATGGGGACATTTGCTAGAGCTTTTTATAAAAAAAATTGTATACAGGTACTTGATCACAAGAAATTGTTTTGGAAGTCGGTCATAATCTGTTTAATCAATTATTCAAAAGCTACATTCCTAATCAATATCAATTGTTTTTATGCTGATAAGCTTCTTGATTTATTGTTTACGTTTAATTAATTGACAGCTCTAATTGAATTCTATTGTTTTTTTTTGCGTAGGTATATGTAACGGTATTAACACTGTTATAAGGACATGGTGAGGTTAATGTCTGAGGAATAAGGCGTCTAAAAAGTAAGGGTCAGCGCACATTTACTAGGTGGTAGACCCATATGTAGGGTCGTCTGGATAGGTACCACCGCCTTTCTTATTTCTGCCGTGAAGCAGTTCGCTGTGTTTCGGATTTAAGGGAAAGGTAGCCAGTGTAATTACTGGGCATGGAAGGCATATCATCTTAGTCCCCAGGATGGCAAACGCACTTGCGGTGTTAAGTGATTTACACTTAATTTTGCAAGTGTCTATAGGCGGCGGTGACCACTTAACATCAGGTGGGCCGCAAGCTTGTTTGCCATCTCGTAACATAAAAAAAAACATGGCGCAGCGCAGAGCAAATGCGTCACACTAGGCGAATTGACTGCCAAGTTATTTATGCTGTCTTAGATTATATCAGCTTGCTTGATGTAGCGGTTATCAGTGCCCTAAGTAGGTACCGATTATTGCCTTATGTTTTTATGGTTTTTATGTGCTTGTGTTTTGATGAAACAATGTTTACCATAAAAACATAAGCACCAATCACTGACAAATTTCGACAGCGAAAGCAGTGCCTCGGTGGCGTAGTGGTTTACGCAGCCGCCCGGATTGCGGAAGATGCTGGGTTCGATTCCCGCCTGAGGCAGGTCGTTTTTTTCTGTGTATTTTTACGCGTTTGTAAACGCAAAAATTATTTCATAAATCAAAAAGTTATTTATTTAACGACTTCAAAAAAGAGGAGGTTCTCAATTCGGCTGTATTTTTTATGTTTATACTTTATGGGTGTACTGATTTTGAAAATTCTTTCAACCTTTGGATGTTGGTGCTTATCATATGGTCCCATTCAGGGGTCGACATCTGACGACTAGTTTTTGAGATGAAACATCTGAGATTATACGGGCGACTTCTGACCAAGTAAAATTGGAAAGAGTTGAACTTGGCTGTTTAGTAGGAAGAGCAGTCGCCCAGAACCACATATCATGACAGGACTGTTTTTCTTGTTTTATTGCTATATAATTTGGTATAAATTATATTTTGTATGTAATAATAAATATAATTTGGTATATTACAAATAATATTAGCGACAAAGACCATTTTTTTTAACTCCCTCGGGAAATCTGAAGAGCTTTTTAAAAGTTAGCTATACTCTTAATTACTTGACTCACATTACTAAGTGTGGGTTGCAATATGTGATTCATTGTAATTAACTTTTAATGATGTCGACAGTTAACGGTGTTCCTACATTTAAACTTCAATAAAACGTCGACGTAATCAGTAGTAGATTACGATTGGTTCTTTAGTCACGTGATTATACAAACCGATCATTAGACGACTGATTTATTTTATGACAACGATCTAATTAGATGCATACAGAGGAGGCCGATGGCGCCGTGGTAACGATCACGAAAATTAAGCAACGAAGTGCGCGGTCGGTACACGGATGGGTGACCGAAAATTTTTCAATTCGATTTTCCTCCGTACTTCGGAAAGCACTTTCAGTTGGTGGTCCCGGCTGATAAAAGATAGCAACCGTACCCAAGGAGGTAAGGGTTAGTGCCATTCAGGCGGCTGGATCCACGCCCACGGCACTTTTTGTAGTGATGCTGTCGCGATACGGCCCTCGTCCACATAGCCACGATTCAGTCGCGATGCAAACGCGATACTGTCGCGCTTGTCGCGATGCTAACGCGTCGCTTCTATCGCGCTGCCGCGCGACAGCATCGCTGCAAAAAGTCGCCGTGAGCGAGGGCTGTAAATCTATAGCAGTATTGTCGATATCAAGACACACCGCACCGACCCCAAATAAATTAGTAGCAGGGTACGAAAATAAGATCTAATTATGTACATTCATTTAAACACTTCGCTTCGGATTTAGAAAAGCCAGGGAAGACACTGTGGCCAGTCATACTGCGGTAAAGAACTCGCTCCTCACTACGACGCTACTATTTGGCAAATTTGATTAAAAATCGCTGTTTCTGTCTAATTTCATACTTACTTTTTTTCATACTAGCTGAGTTTGTATAATTTGCAGTCTGCACACAAGTATGAAAAACTGCGTCGGCTATGCGAGCTAAACTAAACTAACTTAGCTTAGCTTTTGGTCCGCAACCGGCTTTAGGATCACATTGATTGTAAACCATTTTTTGTGCGATATTCGTTCGTGTTTGACTTATGAAATCATTCGAATCTCTTCTATCTTATCTTGGACCGACTATTACCTACTGGCTGCATAATAAATTGCTTTATTTTCAAAACATAAACATATGACTTGGGTCATACAATTATGTTATGGAACAGTGGCTTATTTCTGGTTCGGACGCATTTCGCGTTTAAAAGAAATAGTCTAGGTACTTTAGTTTTTGTAACAGTAAGACCGTGTTTATAAATACTTTTTCATTTCATATCAATCAATCAATAGCCTTTTTCCGTCCTCTACTGGATGTAGACCTCCCTCACGTCACACCACAATTCTTGATCCCTCCCGCATTCAGCCACTGCAGCACACCTAAGGTAATCATGGCTAGAAGGTACACGCTACTCATTCATATTGAACATTGTCAATGCATTGTGTTTCTATAGAATTTCTGCGGCAACAATGTATGTCTATTATAAAGCATTGCAAATGCTACAATAACGGTAAAAATCGCCGTTATCCAACGGTTGGTTGATTGGAAAAGCAGTACATGCCGATTATAAAATGTTTTTCACAATCATTTCTACGAACTACTCCATTGGGTTGGGACTTTAGTAATCCTACCGCATAGGAATTGTCGCGTAAATCAACTGAGAACTGTTAGGGTGCATTTACACCGTCGCGATGTCGCGCGAATGTTCACAACGACCATTCACACATTTATGACCACGCCTTACCTCTACTTTCCGTGAATGTAAACATATTATTAGTATGCAAATGGCGAAATTAGGCATGTAAGGAAAATATTATCTATAGTATCTATTATTCGTCAGTGCTGAGAGCTCCCGCACCGAGACGATGGGTTCTACCGCGTTCGTCAAATAAAAATACATTATCAGCTTTATTAACTAGGTACTGCTTATAGACAAGTGATAAATATCGGACGGTTAAGGACGGTTTTCATGAAATACTTATAGAATCCAGAATCCACTTGTACAATCGGCTTATTAGTGATAAGGCCACCCATTGTACAATTTATTCATCGAACTATGTCTGTATTATTTTCTTTAATTTTGGTGTACATTAAAGATTATTCATTCATTCAATAGCTCATGGAATACTGCGTCGTCGCCCCCTACACATATACAAAGACACACAATTTACGGAATTTGTCAATGAGAAATTAGAATTATTTCGTTTTATTCATTTGCGGGTAGGATTACACCTACCCATTCAACCCACCTACACTCGCCACGATCATATGTAATGGCGTCCACGCGCGGGTAGACCCGTCTTAGGTAGGATCTTAACAAATTATGCTGATGTGTTCGGATTCAGTCAAAATCTTGAGCCTAATCAATTTTCGGCAGATAAGTCATTTAAACCCAGCATAGGTATAATGAAGAACAAAAGAAATAAATTAGGTAGAATGATATTAGGCAGATCAAGTTTTACATTACTAGGTAGGTCCGTGTAGACTTTGGTACTTCCAGGGGGCTATTCGCTAACTTTTTTTGATAGTTGAAAGTGATGATCATCGAGTAAATTACATATCTATCGCTGTTTTTACACAACAAGTGCCATAATAGCGTGTCGTGTAAAATAGCAATGGATGTGTAATTCACTCACTGATGATCACTTTCTGTGTCAAAAAAGTTAGCGAATATAGGCCTACAGAGCGTACCAGACAAGATCTGTACCTTCTTGAGTGTGTACTTCCCTTAGATTGCTTTAGGTACTTCCACTGTTTACTCGCCGCACCGCTTTTTTTAAACGTAGTTAGTAAAAACTCATTAAAATTAATAAAGTGCGACGTCCGTATCCAACTGTTATGGCGAGACAATTAAGTAAGTCGCAAAATTCGCACGTGACCGATTTTTAAACGGACAACAAAACGTAATCGAATAAAATCAGCGAGCAATTAGATAATCCCCATTGTTTTATAAGTCGATTTGAAAAATATTGATCCTTCAACACGTAGAATGAGCTCATGCAGAATTATAATAAGGCAGGTGTCGTCGCTGACGAATGGTTAAGGACGATTGACAGCTGTCATGCCAAATCAGGAACTGTCAAACTGTCATTGACCGGTTGCGGATTCGCGTTGCAAATATGTTGAACGGGAATTTTAGCGCTTGCGGTTGGAGGGTTGGAGACTATTACATTATTGCATTTTGCAGTGACTCTAGTTGGGCAATTTGTCTCAACATTTCTCATAATACTTTTGCTATGCTGCGGTCAAGTCCTTAATTATTTTCCGTTCAAAATTTACATACATTCGTCTCAGAATATTCTGTATTCTGAGACATACGTAAAATATTATGTGTAGGTATGTACTTATGTAGGTATATTATGTGTATGTATATTATGTGTAGGTATGTATTTTTGTTATGTGTATGTGTATATATTATTTAATCGTTTTGATAGTCACCTGCTTAATTGTTAACAGTATCACTAACATTCATGGGTTGACTGGAAGAGATTTCTTTCAGAGATAAGTCCGCCCTTGGAAACTGTGTATTGTAACAGAAAGAAAGAAGAAAGAAAGATTTTTTTATTTTCACACAGACATGAGACATTAGATGCAACATTGTAAATTATTAAGGCAAAAAATAATAAAAAGAAACAAATAGCAAATTTAGTACCTACCTAAATATTGTTGTCCCACGACTGTGCCAAAAATAGGTGACCAATTCAGCATAATTGTCAGGTATTAAAAAAAAATACCTGACGCTGGTTTTCAATTGGCACCTTTATTTTTTTTTTTTGACAGCCGAATAGCTGAAAAGAGCCATGCTCACAAAAGGAAAAAAAAGTATGAAAATGTGGTACCTATAATAAATAAATGTTCATCAAATAGATAGTATCGCTATTATAGATAATTAAAGTAAGTACATAATCAAATAAAAAAATAAGTAAGTGCATACATAGTTAAATAAAAAAAAAAAAAATATATTAAATAAAAATAAACAATTAAAAAACGTTTCACCATTACATCCAAAGGCCTAAATGACTGATAAATTAACGTTATATGGTTCTGTGTCACACTGCGCGCTTAAGAGGTAATGCTTTAAATGTTTCTTAAAAGTATGAATAGTGTGCAACTGTCGAAGGGGTGGTGGTATATTATTCCAGATTTTAGAAGCGGCATATCGAAAGGCGCCCCTAAAGGATGCAGATCTGTGCGCTGGAGTGACCAACTGGTGCGAACACTGCCTTCTTTCACATTTCCTCCGGTCCCCAATCCTACCAATCTTATTATACAAATATACCGGCTCTTGGTACTTGATCACTCCAAAGAGAAGACAAGCTAAATGCAGCTTACGCCTCAATTTCATTTTCAAGAGGAGCCGGCTGTTTAAGAACGGTGTGACCCTTCCTCTGGCTGGTACCGAGAAACAAAACCGAGCACAAGCATTTTGGACTCGTTGAATGAGTCGCTCTGTTCTACCCAACAAACGTGGACCATATACAGCATCAGCATAGTTAAGCTTCGACAGTATCAGCGACTCAGTCAGTAGTACACGGGACTCCTCGGATAAAAACGGACGTATTTTATACAAAAGACCGAGGCGATAAAAGCAGTTCCTTACTGATTGTGCAATGTGGTCCTCAAACCTCAAGCCTGCATCAAAGATTAATCCAAGGTTACGAGCCGAGTGTACTCTTTCTATCTTTTCCCCCTTAAGCCTCACAAAAATGTCATGTGGGATTAAACTCAACTGTTTTTTTGAGCCCAACAACAGATATTTAGTTTTTGCAGGATTAAGGAGTAAACAATTCTTATCAGACCAGTCATCGATTCTGTCCAAATCTTCATTTAATTTTTTAGTGGCAGTTAAGTAGTCGCTTGGTCTGAAAGATATATAAATTTGAGTATCATCAGCGTAAATGTGGTATTGACAGTTTTGTATACATTGCACAATATCAGCACAGTATAAGTTGAAAAGAATCGGTCCCAGTATGGAGCCCTGAGGTACGCCTCGAATCAGCTGTCTAGGTGTGGAGAATTGGTTTGAACCATCGGCTAACCGTAGATTGACAATTTGTTTGCGATTAAATAGGTAACTGTGAAACCACAATATCGTACGTCGATCGAATCCATAAGCAGACATTTTAGAGAGCAGAAGCTCCACATTTAAAGCATCAAAGGCGCGGGAGTAATCGAGCAGAACTAACAATGTGCACATACCTTCATCCTGAGCCGACAATATGTTGTCAGTTACATCAATTAAAGCTGTAGTGGTGCTTCTCTTCTTTCTGAAACCCGACTGTAATGGGGGGAGGATGTTATTTACTTCCATAAATTCGTTTAGTTGGTTGCATACGACTCTTTCCAAGACCTTAGAGAGACAGGGCAGTATGCTTATGGGGCGAAGGTCTTTAAAGCTAAGCGGATTATTAACCTTGGGAATAGGCCGCACCAACGCAGTTTTCCATAGATCCGGAAAAGTAGATGTTAATATTGAAGCATTTACAATATCACAAATACATTCTAAGGATTGTGGCAGGGTCAGAGTCAACATGTCTAAGGAAACATCGTCACAACCGACAGCATTTGATTTAAGTTTCAATATGATGCTTGATACCTTATCCTCACTTACCGGGATTAAAGAAAACGTCACATCACACAGTTTATTGAATTCAAAATACGTCATGTAAGAAATAGTAGTGTAGGGATTACCCGGGACACTTAAGAAATGATCGTTTATTTTGTTGGCATCATTGAAATGAGACGGAAGTTCAACATCTTTTGTTGGTGGCAAAATGGATGTTTTAAAGTTTTTCCACAGATATTTAGGATCATTTATATGATTATTTATTTTAAACCTAAAGTATGCGACCCTTTCACTGTACAATGACGTTGTTACTAACGATTTTAATTGCTTGTAGTATGCCTTATCTGTCGAAGACTTACTTTTCCTGTATTGAACCAAGGCTTCATCACGCAACCCCATCATTAGTAAGATTGTGTCGGTTATCCAGGGAGGAGAAGGTCTTCTAATTACGCACTTTTTAACAGGTGCATGCTTATCGAAAACAGCTAAGATAAACCCCGTTAGAGTAGCCACCATCTCGTCCACTGTGGCCGTTTTAGAAAACTTCTCCCACCTCAACTTCTCCAAGTCTAAGTTAAATTCGTCTAGACAGATATTTTTCAAAGGTCTGTATTGTACTGTGTAAGGTTTAATTCTCTCTTTTCTTATATTAAATTCACTTATGACCACTGCATGGCCACACAAATTGCTACCCAGAGGCACAACAGATAATTGTCTTGCTTTGAGATCAGAGCATACGATATCAATCAAGGTCGCACTTGTACTGGTGAAGTGAGTAGGAGAAGTGACTAATTGTTCAAGACTTAAGGACTTAAGAGTTTCACAAACTTTTTTCGACTTGCTGTCTACTGTGAGAAGATTGACATTAAGATCTCCCATTAAGATACGGTGGTCCATGTCACCCAAAGCAACGGCAGAAGCAGTAATAGCGTCAAGAAAAAGTTCAAGATCCAACCACTGCGGTCTATACGCTGTGCCAACCGCAATTTTTCGACCATTTGTATTAAGTATAATCCACATCTGTTCAACTTTGTCATATTTCGGCTCTTCGGGCACTGACCAATACTTCACACTAACACCCCGTCTAATGTAAAAGCCCACACCTCCACCACGACCCGAGCACACATTGAGAGGGCGCGGCGTGTGGCGTAGTCGATACCCGGGCACAACCGGCGCGCGACCGTCCTCATCCGGCCGCAGCCACGTCTCATTCACGGCCATGATGTCAATGGGATACCTATTAAAAATAGCTGTGAACTCGTCATGATTCGTACCCAAAGAGCCTGCATTATGAAAAGCCAACGTTAAGTTTTTTGATTTAACCATTATATTTATTAAAACAAAGAAAATTAAAATAATTTTTAAAATTATATTTAAATACTAATGTGCAACCACGCAACGCTGGCGGTATAAAAACTACAGTTATATGACTAGATTTCTTAATGTAAATTGATAAATATCTATTTAAATATATTGTATATTGTAAAAATAATAATATATTGTAATAATCAATAATAAATAGATTTCCTAAATATTTGGATACATAAAATATAAAAGAGACATTACGAGTATAATTGTACTTGTGAGAGTAGTACCAATAAAAATTTGTATTGTATAATAGGTAAAAACAATAAATAAAATTATATTTAAATATTAAACTGCAACCATGAATTTCCGACGCTTTACAACAACAAACTTCAGTTATCTGACCAGAATATTTGATGTAAATTGGTAAATAAATAATCAAATATATAGTATGTAATATGAAATTATAATAATCATTAATAAATAGATTCTCTAAATACTTGGATACATAACACATAAAAGAGACATTAAAATTGTATTTGTGAGAGTAAAAGCAGTACAAAATTATGAAGTTTAATAGGTAAAAAAGCACGAACGTATTATATACCTTAATAATCAAGTAAAAAACATAAGCATGACTCCAGTACAGCGGTAATTGTGACAAGGTGTATGGGACAGCCGCGGGACGCAATGTTAAACATGTTAAACATAAATATTTTAAAAAATCATCTGCAAGGATACATAAAAAGACAAAAATATCCACTTCTCTCATCTTTAACAAATTGATAAATGACTCAAACATCAAAAAAATCACATTCATAATTATTATAAATTTCAAAGAAAAACCTTGTGAACAATCATTTTGGACAGACATTGAGACACCAGGCTTCGTGTTACATAAGAATACATCTATACCTCCTTTATGAAAAAATATTAGAAACTTAAGCAGACAGAAATAGTTGTTATAAGCTAATGATGGGCAAATAAATGAAATATGCAAGACATTAATCCTGTAAAAAAATAAGATGCCATCCAACACGATAATTAAAAGTAACGCAAAATTATAAGATATAACTGTTATTTTATAACAACGAGTTGAACATGTCAACAACAAGTAATCATAGTTATGAACCAATAATAGGAAAACAAAAGAGACATGCAAACAAGAGTTCTTAAATAAAACTAAGGTAGCTAAAATTAGGATACAAAAAAACTCATGGACAACCAAAGTCCTAATTTTATACATATTTACTAGATACATCAACCGCAATAAATTAAAATTAAAGAGTAATATAAATATAATTAATAGGCAAACTAACAAAAAAAAATGACTATGCAAACAAATATTTTTTAAAAAATCTTAGCTATATCTATATCCGAGCGAATAAGCACAGCCCTACTTCCTTCCGCCTTCCGAGCTAGTATTTGACCATCCCTAGTCCAGACGAATCTCCAATCGCCTTTCTTAGCGGCTTGCCGAGCAAGGTAAAATAGTTGTCGCTTATGACGGCTGAGTCGCTCGTTGATATAGATATTGCTTAGCTGCCCAGGCACATCGATATCCTTTGTGTTGAGGTGACGACGCACGCGCGCTGCGCGCAGCATTTGATCGCGCATCGCCCGCCTCGCAAATCGTATAGCTATAATACGAGGCCGCTGACCACGAACTTCAACGCTGCCGACGTCGTCGACTCCCTCTACTCTATTGCGATAAACAGGTCCTATGCGCTCCACATGTACGATGTCGCGTTCATCAAGAGGAGTCCCCAGCTTGGATGTGATTGTCGTAACCAGGCTCAGTAACATTTCACCACTTTGCTCCGGCACACCCGTTATCTCAAGGTCATTAGCAAGAAGTTCCTGATCTCTGTCGTTTAATTGCGCTTTCAGATTCGCGATTGTTTCCTCAATCGAGTTAACATTAGGGGGAACCACTTGATCAAGTTTTTTTTCTAAGGTATTTACCCTGTGATCAATATCCAAGATTTTAATATCGAAAGCGCTCAATACGGTTTTAAAGTCAGATACCTCCAAACGACATTCCCGTATTTCATCCCTGATTGCTTTCAGGTCATTGCGGAAAGACCTAATCTCGAAAGCGAGGTCTAGTTTCGGTTCTTCGGTGGTATCATGAGCCGTGTCATCCAGCTGCCCAGGACAGGCGGACACAAGACAGTCCGCAGTCACCCCTTTAACAGGGGTTGAAGTATTGTCTCCCCTCGGAACCTTTATTTTACATTCAGGACAAATCCAATTATCCTTGACTGAGGCGAGCGCAGGAATCGACACGCAAGCCTTATGGAAAGCCAACGTACACTTGCAACACCGAACACTATCTGTTGTTGATAAAAATTTTCCACATGCACCACATTTAATCATTTTGCTTCAATTCAATAGTTTTGTTTATTTATTATAAGTCAAGACTGTGAATTTATTTAATCTAAACACACTGCGCGCTACCCCGCGGAATAAATTGGCACTATTACACAACGTTGTAGCAAACCAGCGTGCGTGCAGATTAATTATTGATTTACAGTCTCTTCACACCGCCGTAACTAGATGGCGCTGCAATAGAACCCTAATATAGTAACTGTTTTTTTATAAAGTAGCCCTTTATTCACAGTCACGCCGTTCACGCACATACACTCGAGATGTAATGGGGTCCGATTCTGCAACTAGTTACACAGCGCAGTTCAAAATTAATAATCGATGTTAATAGTTGCTTTAGAAGAAGGTAGTTACATACAGTTTATCCGAACGAGATGTTTATTATCACTTAGCGCCTTTTATCAGGATCCTATACGAAAGATAACAATACACCATACTCAGCACTACTGACTCGAACAAATTACCAATTACTTATTCACCACACTTCACTATTATGTTTTTTACTTTACTTTAAACCACCCAAGTAAGCAAGCTACTTGACAGTCAGCTGTCAAAAAAAAAAAGAAAAAAAAAAAAAAAAAAGAAAACAAAAAAAAAAAAAAAACATAAGTTTATAATGTATTTTCAAGTGCAATAAAGAGTAAAAGCATAGTATTTTCATCCAAATCTTTTAGTCTTTCAAAAACAAATCACGAGTCAACTACCTCATCTGTCGAGCACAATCACAAAATATTAAGCCCCGAGAGAAGGCTGGACAAAGCCACAAATTAAGTGAAAGTTTCCCAGAATATTACGCGAAATAAAACTCATACTTAGGCACTCGGCTTTCCCGCTGCTATGATTGTTTCACTATCGAGATCGTGGACAATGGAGCTGACTTTCCAACGCACAAAGAGGCTTTTGCCTGCTATTACTGAGCATGGCTTCAAAACATTGCACAAACAAACAAAGTTGCTATTTATAATTTTGATCGATTACACTCTGTAAATGTCATCAGCAATAACCTAGTCAATCAAAAAAAGACTAGGACATAATATGTTATAGTATAAAATATCTTGCCTGACCACAGCGTAAAAACACACAGCGGTTTGACGCTTTTGAAGTTGAGGAAAATGCGACTTTTATCTAGACAGCAATAGACATACAGTGGACCAGCGTCTACCAAACGAATGTATGGTAGTTCGGTGGCGCCACCACGCCTCTCTCGCCCCGCGTCCCCCTCATGAATGCCCTGTCTAGACGTGCTCGTTGGCTGACTGTAAACCACAGAAATAATAGTATTATTATTTTTGTGGTAAGAATTTATATACCTATCTTCTATCCTGCGAGGTGGCAGAATTCAGCCAAAATAAAATATGGCGGACAAAAGACACAAAAAAAAGTGATTTGATCACAGTTGAAAGGTTAAATTATTATTATTATTTGTTCAAAGATTACAGAGATCCATTCTTGTTAGTTCAAATACTTAATATAGGTTCAATGGTAATTTTACAAATTACTAGCGACACCCGCCCCGGCTTCGCACGGGTGCAATGCTTATGTAAATATGCATGTATTATACATATAAACCTTCCTTAAGAATCACTCTATCTATTAATAAAAACCGCATCAAAATCCGTTGCGTAGTTTTAAAGATCTATACATAGGGACAGACAGACGGCGGAAGCGACTTTGTTTTATACTATGTAGTGATTTATTAGGTAGGTACCTACTCTAAATAATTAATAAACTAATTAAATGTGTGAAATAATAAAATAGCATCTCAAAACTGTGGTAATAAAGACTGTGGCCTGGCATCTTGAGCTTAATTCGATAAAGAGTAAATTTGAAGAAACCATTGTCTTTTTTGTATGAGTGATGAGCTAAAAAGGCGATCGCAAGGAACAAACCTATACAAAATAATATTTGGTTTGCTTACTTACATTTATTGTTTACTAGTGGTCGCTAGCGGCATCGCTCGCGTCAATGTCGGTTAAATTATAGCCCATAAATATGTTATTTTGGTGAGCTATATTATTGTAAGTTTTGTGGCGACTAATGCCGCCTCCTCATAGACAACATTGATGGCGCCGTACAACAGTGCTCATACAAGCGCGACAACGAGTATGGAAACCTGAATCGCGCAAACGAAGTTTCCCAAGGTGCTCGCTATGAAGTTCCAACTACAGACAGTTGGACCGCGTTATCCGCGCATACAACACCTTGCCCGGCGGAAGTACTTCTCTTTGGACTTCCTACAGTGGTGACCCTTGACAGAGCACTGAAGAACTTCAGCCACGGAGCAACAGCATCGCAACCAGCAAACTTCTCATTTCCTCATCTCTCACCAGCAGTCCAACGCAGCATCATGACGATGCTTCCTGGTTCCTCGGCACACTCGACGCCATCCCTTTGGACTTCATACATATCCGTCCACTTCCAGTAATTTTTGCGTGAAAGAGTAACAATCACACATACATCCATACATACTTTCACGTTTATACAGTATATTAGTGGGATGGAATTTAGCTTGTATAGCACAAATGCTAACCTCAATAATATCTTAGCGGATCGAGTTTTATTAAAAAATAAATACTAATAAATAATAGTTTTCTAGTTATGTGCCGAAAAGTTTTCTTAGAACCAATCTCTGTATTAAAATGCGCAATAAATATTCAACATAACATTCCCTAATCTAACATTGTGCCCTAATAAGCTCCCGCGGCCATTATACTCAACAAACAGACAGACATCAAAGTTATCTGTTTAACATAAATAACGGCAGGTCGTCGGTTCAAACTAGAACCATAGAACTAAGCAACAATAATTTAATTGTAAGATTACATTATGAAACGTAAGATGGCAGATTTATATAAGTCAAGACAAGTGCTTGAAGCAAATTGTTCTCAAGGGGTGTCGGTGTCAGGTAGGTGTCCGGTCGTAAAACTGTAAGGCCTAAACCTACTATCCATATTAATACACACTGCACCGACCACAAAAATAAAAAGAGCAGGGTGAAAGAAGAAGTGCTTGAATCAAACTCATTTTTGATTAATTATTGCTGTACATTATACATTCTGTCAAAAAAGTATTGGGAATGGATGATTTTTTTATGGTCCCGTCAAATTGAGTTTTTCGTTTTTTTTTGTAGTATTGTTTTATAAACGGCAAATAAAAAATATTATTTGAGCGTTATGCGGCGTTTAAGAGAGCAAATTCTTGGATTTTGCACCACGATAATGCGCCTTCGCACAAGGCCATCATTGTGAACGAATTTTTGACCAAACACTCAACAAATACCATCGAACAGCCATGGTGCTTCAGATATGGCTCCATCCGACTTCTTTCTTTTTCCTAAGCTCAAATTACCACTTCGTGGTACCCGTCTTGAATCGGTAGAACACATAAAGGAGAATTCGCAGCGAAAACTGAACTCAATTCCGGAAACAGCGTTTAAATAATGTTTCGATGATTGGATTATTTTCTGAAGGAGCATACTTTGAAGGTGATAAAATAAATTTTGATGAATAACTAATATTTTGTGTATAATTGATCTTTTCCCGGTACTTTCTTGTCAGAGTAGTATGTTGTGTGCCGATCGTATAGTGGGCAGTCGGTAAAACGCTACTGAACCAAAAAATATCCACCACTGGTCGAACAATCCATTTTCTAAAAATGGTAGTGGTCAGGAGTGATCAGTAGATTCAGAGTTATTTTTTTACGACCAAGCGGACTGGTCTGTTTGTTGGAGAGTCTATAGGCATCCACCTCTACTTGATACTCCATATACATAGACATACTTAAAAAGGTAAAAAGCAAAAAAAAAATCTTTTTTTTTTTAATAAACAACCGCATTCAAAACTAAAAACGGGGAAATAATAATTTTGTTTATAAAAATCTAAATGTTTTTTTGAGATCGATGCCAACCGCAATATATGGAATAAACGTTGTAACTTGTATTTGGGACCGACCTCAAAAAAACATTTAGATTTTAATAAATAATTTTTTTTTTAGTTTTTTAGTGGACATGCTAGAGTCCCACATAACCTCAGTGTGGCCCCTTATAGCAACTAGAGGAGATATAATCTCTTTTGCGTCGCAAAAAGAAGGTTATTACGAGTATACCAACAATAATTATATAACCGCCTCTGTGGTTAAGTTGCTCGCGCAACGGAATTTGATACAGAGGTCCCACGTTCGATCCCCAGCGGAGTACAAATTTGTCTGTTTAGTTGGTGGTAGGATATGTTTCAAGCTCTGGCTAGCTACAACCATATTATCAAAGTATGTCACCATAGCAATAATGTCAAGTGAATTATTGTATTCTGACAGTCAATGATACGATAGCCAGTTTAGTGTAGAAGGTTCTGGGTGAAGTTTGCTTCCACTATAGCTTGTTATCAGAGTAAGGTCGAGATCAACCAAGAAATCACACTTCGCAATTTTTCTATAGATATCTTCACTATTACAAATCCGAGATATCAATTACAAAATAAGAAACCCAAAGTAAAAGCTTGGGAAGCAACAATCGCAACAAACACCACAATCGATTTTCTCAATCGATAATTTCCAAGTCCCACGCATTGTCTGACACACGGGTAGATCTTCCAATGGCGATCGTAATTAAATTACGGAAAACCTATTTCCGACTTCGTAATCCTGTGTTAGTCAACGGTTCAGCGGACAAAGGCGAGCAATGAAACACACCAACGGTATTAATGATACGTTGAGTAATGCATCTTTTTATAAAAGTAATCCATCGTAGGTACGATGTGGATCTGAGTGCAACTCTCAATAGCAAATAACACGAAGACGTAGATTGAGTTATTATAGAGTTATTAATAGGTACGCTATCGATACGAATATTGCCTCAGCCTCAGCCACACTATGCTAATCATCTTCTCCTCGTAGTGCTCCTCGCCTTGCCGTACAAAGTACGCAAGGAGAAGGTTGAATTAAGAATTTAACCATCGCAATATGGGAATGGTGGTTTTTAAAATAGCATATAAGTATCACAACAAACCATTTCGTCATAAGTACGCACCACTAACATTACTAAGACAGTGCGTACAGTAGGTACCTTCTACTTAAAGTTAGTAATAATTAAGAGGCCTAATTTTACCTTCCTCTGACGGTATTTATTGACAATTCGCGTCATTAATTTTACGTAAATTTCATTATAGTAACGCATTAAATACGTAACAACAAACCATTTCGTCATAAGTACGCACCACTAACATTACTAAGACAGTGCGTACAGTAGGTACCTTCTACTTAAAGTTAGTAATAATTAAGAGGCCTAATTTTACCTTCCTCTGACGGTATTTATTGACAATTCGCGTCATTAATTTTACGTAAATTTCATTATAGTAACGCATTAAATACGTAACAAACATTTAGTCGATAAGCAAGTTAAAGTGACAGTAGTCATATCTGCATTAGAGCCAGTTAAAAAGCTACCCTTGGAGTACCTTGATGAGTATATGCTTTTTTATAATAATAATAATGATTTATTGTCCATCACAATCAAGTTGGTACAATATTGTAATAATTAGGCTAACTTATTTTAACAGCTTGATATGTGAGGGGCTGATGCCTAAAATAGGTATGCAATAGGTACCTGTGCTATGTACCTATGCCCTACGGCTATGAGCTATTGTAGTGTGTACAAACTTCGGGTATAGAGTTAACTTTACACGTGATGGTCTTATACAAGTAAACTAAACTATCAAATAGGCAGTAGGTAATATCAAAAATCATTGGATATATAAGACCATATAAATTTTATCGAAACTAAGAACTTGTATGAGCCTTATACGTGTTCGCAGTTTCGATAAAGTTTCAAGGTGGCGGTTATATCCAATGATTTTTGACAGTTCAAAGCGAAAAATGGCTATATTATATTGTGTTTCGGTGGTCATGCTAGGCGAGCTAGAGTGGAGACCGCGTTTAAGCAAGCGTGCTGTAACGACCTTACGAGGACTGCTGGCAGTAGCAGGATAAGGGAAACCCACGTTTGAGATTAGTGGTGTAACGTAAGGGATCCCTACTGATCCCCTTGATTGGACCTGACCTGAATTTTTCAATAAAACAATTTTAGGATATTTTTGTAGAATGCCCCTCATATGCAAAATATAGGCATTTAAAAAACCTCGGAGTTAGAAGAATCCAAGACAAAAAAAAAATCTTTTTTGGACCAATTTTTGGTGGTCATATAAAAATAAATGTAGGTAGGTATATAAATATGTATTGATATACGAATTTTCTGGATAAGCAAGCGAGAAAACAAAAATAGCACCAGGAAATACCAAATTAAACCAGCAATACCAACCACAGTTTGATAAAGACAGGCGCCACAAGCGCTCTTAATTACTCTGGTAATTATCACACAGCTGCCATGTCTTCAAGGCCAACGCAATTACTAGTAGTTTTCATAATTCAGCGTTTTTATTTCACGCAAATGTAGCCGGTATACAGCATTTTTATCTCAAGAACGCGTACATTGTAGGTATCTATATGTCGTAGGGAAATGAGGATATCACGGAAACCACGCAATATACAGGTTGTCCCAAAAAATAGAGTAAAAGCTGTAGCCCAAAAATAGAGTAGCCCTAGACAAACCCGAATAACTCCTATGTATGTTCTACGATTTTTTGTAGTTTTCGAGTTCAGATTTTTTAAAGTTTTAGTAGTTTCTGACTTTCAAGACATTTAAGTGGATAATGATGTGGTAAACATAGATGCAGCGTTGATTGGTTTTTCTCACATAGCTGAACATAATGACTAGTCAAACAAAGTCCTTTTCGCCTCAGATGTAAATGCAGTGCCTGTATATGGAAAAAAATATTACTTAAGTTTTCTTACTAAAAAAAATTGTAATATTTCACTAAACATTGTTGTGTAAGCACACAAAAAGAGACATCATATCCAAAATTAACTAAACTAATAATAAACTAACTGATCAAAGAATGCCGCCATAATAAGATTGTTAACACCATTATTGTGTTTCGACAGTAAGTGCAGTCCCTCAGAAGATGAGGGCTCCGGAAACTCTCTTCGACCTTCGTCCTGGGGCCTCCACAAGGACCAAAAGAAAGGTGCCCGCACTTGGACCAGGGCCTCTAGACCTATCCGGCCCTGAACATATGTAACGAACCCGCGCCTTGCCTTATCAGTTGAGCATAAATGTGTAGTTTTACCAGCCTCGATACGTTCTTTGTAAACATCAGTTTCTACTTTATTGTTTGGTCTGTGATAACAATTAATTTGGTTGTACCCTCATTCATCTCGGCCTATTAAAAACATAAGCGTTGCATCTGTAAACGGTAGTAACCGTTTACATAATTACAATAAACTCAAGAACTGGTAGCGCCAACAAGATTTACGACTGTCTCGTTAAGATTTAAGAGCCTCTATAAAACTTTCGTTCTATGTCAAAACCACAAGTATGTATCGCCCACGCACGGAGCGATTATGACACCTGTCTTGTCGTAGTGAGATTTGAGATTTATATGTGACAGATTAAGAACTCATTTCGAAAACATTATCTGTCTGCTGTATGATGATAATCGTTTTAATTTCACACTTTCATTTTTGCCAATAAAAAACAAATGATTATTTAAAAAACAAGTAAGAAGTAACTTATATTATGAAAGTATATACTCTATTTTTATATTTCACATTGATGTATTCACTTTACGAAATTTTTAAAATTTCCAATTACTTACCGTCAATAGGAATAAAATTGTTACTTTTTATAATAAATTTTTACACACTTGAATTTATAGGGGAACGTTTAACAACCAAATCGAAAACGTCTTGGAAAAGGGCTGTGAAGGGCTCAGACCAATAAAAAAGTCGACTACTGCTGGGACACAAGACCTCTCCCTTTCATCGAAGGAGGTTTAGGCTGTAGTCCACCACGCTTGCCCAATACGGATTGGTGAACAGAATATAAGGTGATCAATACCACTTTGCTAGTCCATTAGCATTAGGTTATGAGGTGATGCTATTCTACTCTGCCGGCATCACATGGCTAGAACTTTATGTATGTATGTAATTAATATTAAATTGTTGTATTTAATAGAATCTTACTTTCAGCAGTAAACTGCAATATAATGAAGAGGGCGCTAAGGAAGATAATTAATAGCAAGATAAGTGACTTGACTAACGGCTCGCGAGGTGGTCATGAGTTTTGACGAAGATTTGTTATTGGTGTCCGAAAAAGTGATTTAAATGCAAGGAGTCTCACGTTGTATATAATTAATCCGGTTATATTTTTAATTAATATAGATACACATAATCAAATGAGTACTTAACAACGAAAGTAAAGAGAATGAAATCCTTAGGAACAACGAGGAAAAGATGGATAGACTGTGTGATCGACGATGACGGCTGATCAAAGAGAATGGAAGAAGAAAAAATATTACGACGACCACAAATAGCATTGGAAGGGTCTGCAGCAGGCGAATGATGATGATAAACACACACAGTCACCCTTGTAATCAAACGGGTTGAGCAGAGCTTTAGACCTTGTCCAGAAGAGCAAATTCGCCGCGAATCTGTACGCGCGAACACACAACGCGCGTTGGCGAGGTACTGGGGCTCAATACATTGAGTCCACAAATTTCACGAGAGTTTCAAATTCGCGCGTTGAGCTTCAGTATGTGTTCGCGCGTGAAGATGCGCGGCGAATTCGCTCTTCTGGACAAGGTCTTAGGTATCATTCAGCTACAAATAACGTCACATCCGACTCTTTGTCAAAATATTAACAGGTCTAGGACAGGCCAACATAAAACTGGTATCAATCCCAAAGTAACAAAAAGAGGAAAACATTATGCCGCTAAAAAATAAAGTTGGCCAATAATGATGATGTGTTGATAGTAAAATAAGGTGCACTTTTCGAAGGTTTCGAGTTTCGAATTTGGAGTTCCGGAGCTTTTCCACCCTAGTTATTGTTAATAAGACTGTTGGAAAAAACAAAACCGTAAAAGTTGCTGACCTTTATTTATTATTTTAAAGAATTTTCCAAAATTACCCCAAATCCAGCCCTGGCTATAATAACGTATGAAATACCAATAGACACAATTAACCAACCACCTATAAATAACTCAATTGGCGAGCGCCAATTTTACTCACCTAATACGTCAATTAGTCGCAACAAATGACCGAGTAATTAATTTGTGCATTAGCGAGAACAATGCACGGAACAATTTACGAGGAAGAAAGATGAAGTGTCAACGTGGTTAATATTGCATGAATATATTTTTTTCTTTTTTTAGGGCCCGGACAGCAGATATGTTTTTGAGTGGAATATCTGTACTGGTTGTTGGATTACTGAAGGATTGATACTTATCGGGTTAGGTGCCCCATTTGTGTAGGTGAAATGCTGGCAACCTGTCACTATTGAAGGCACTGTATGACCTATTCTGTCAAATGTGGCTTTAAGTGTAACTAATGCCCGTATTCACAAACGATACTTATCATAATAAAAAACAATGCTATTCAAAATAAGGCATTTCTCAGTGCGTGCCATATAGCAAAGATTTTGAAGTCTCACACCCGTATTGACAAACATTACTATGAGATCTCTCGACTCTTGGATAAGAAAGGAACCTATCACAGAGCCCTATTCAATGCCATTGCGTTGAGAATTGGATGACGTAAAAGTTCAAACCGCACCAATTTGCAGAGTGGTTCGTCACAGTCTCTGGGAGCAAGGGGAGGCTGGCAATTCGGAAACAGCGCATGCTGCGGGCCAAGTTGATTTTACCTCGGCTAAGTGAGACACTTCATTCAGAAAAAGTAATTTAGTTGATAGGATTTTACTTAAAAGTATCAGTATACTATTAAGTAAAAAACTAAATTACTTGTTCTGTGTACCTATAGAAGATGGAAGAGCAACACTTAAAATCTTCCTTATACCTAAACCTCCATCGCGAACAGGTAAAGAGGCCTGATACCAAGAGCGATCACATAATTGAATGTTGAGGACAGAAGAAAGTGTCTAAATCCAAAAGTAGACCGGGGAATTTCCAAAGTTAGAACTTAAAACGTGAATTAAGGAACGAACAGACAAAAGCGGAGAATAATATAGGCCATGTGAGTGTTAATTTTGAGAAACCTATTACATGTATATGAAAATTTTGAAATTAACTTAATAAGGACCAAAATTATAATCTACATTCTTAAAAGCTCCGGGAGAATAAAAATTTCGCCAGCAAATGGCACGTGAGAATGGCAGAGAGAGATTATTTAAAAAGTTTAATGTACACCAACGTCAAAAGATACTTTGCATGAACTGTTTTTACTTACCTCTTCTTATTGCTGCACAGCAATCATAATCCAAAAGATAGTAAGTACTTACCTGCAAGTAAAAAGAAACAATTAGATTACATTATTAACGAGGATATAGAAGGTGCCGCGGTCATGAGTTCTTGATAACGATTGCAAAACAAAATCTATATCACACCTAACCAGTAGGCCTATTCGCTAACTTTTTTTGACAGATGAAAGTGATTATTACCGAGGGAATTACATATCCATTGCCGTTTTTATACGACAAGTGAAATAATAGCGTTTAGTTTAATACAGTAATGGATAAGTAATTTACTCGGTGATCATCACTTTATTTCTTACGTTATTTATTTTATACTACATATTTTAAGTTATACGTCGCCATCTTCTCTCTAGTAAGAAGTACCTTTCTTTCTTATTCCGGTCCTTCCTAAATTAAATTAAAAAAACTTCTCTACCAACGCTGCGGGCTACTTCCCATTTGGTAAACTTCCCACTTGGCAAACCTCAAACTATACCTACAAAAAAGTTGCGTTTGGTAAACATTCCGTTACTTCATACATTTAATTTCGAAAACTTTGTTAGTATTGTTATTTTTGCACGGTACAGTCAGTGACAAATTAATATTGAAATTTTAACACATTGCCACACAAATTAATTATAACACAATTTTTAGCTTTTATAATAATGGTGAAATTCTATCTACTCGGCGATTACAAATGTGAAAAAATCTCATTGGAAAATAATTTTCCATTTTTAACCGACTTCATCACGTTTGTAGCACTTTATATTTTTTTAAATAATTTTTAACTTTGTAGTGTAGTCTATTTTTTAAGTTAATATACCAAATATGTGATTATTATTTGTTTTTTATATTCTAAAGTTGATTTTGCATATATGTAGATGTTTTCTGTTGTAAAAAAATTTAAGAACTAATAAAAATTTTCATTGGAATAGTCGAACCGAACTGTGATTATTCTAAATTTTTTTAAAGATGATTTTGATATATTTTATTGTAAAATTTTAATAATGTAGATTTCTTTTACTTATTGTAAAAGAATTAAAAGAACTAAAAGTTTCGGTAAAGTTGTTTGTACGCGCCGCTATTTATTTCTGATTTTAAGTATCAATATTATGTATATTATACGTACACATAATCCGACTATTGTACCTGTGATCAAAAATATTAAGTTTCGTGTTTTCTTTTTTTATTTGACTGTACCAAATTCAACAGAAAGTTTACCAAACGGGATGCAACACATATGATTACTGAAATGTTTTGGAAATGGGAGTAAATGAATAAAGTAACGAAAACTTTACCAAACGCAACTTTTTAGTAGGTAAACCTAAACCTACTAAAAAGTTGCGTTTGGTAAAGTTTACCAAGTGGGAAGTTTACCAAATGGGAAGTAGCCACGCTGCATCTCCCGGTACACGGCCGATCCTCATTCATTCAGTTCCTCTAATGACCCTACACTACATTCCTTGTATAAAACAACAATTCAAATGAAACATATATTATTACGGATAAAATTACGATAATTCAAACCAATTTACCTCAATCTACGTATTAATTAATTCTCTTAATTACGGCGACATCAATATGAGTTCGAAGTTATTTAATATAACCATATTATTACAAGAACCTTTATTGACATAATATTGTTTGTAAGCAAAATAACTGATAATGAATAAAATTATTTGAATATAAAATTGTTTTAGTAATTCAATAAATGATCGTAACAATTACAGTATTATAAATATTGAAGTGAAATAATTTAAATAAGTAAATTATTTATATAAAGCCACTTCGATGGAATATTATCTATAAACAAATAATACATAGTTAGTTTATAGTGTTATTAGTTAGCTAGAATTTCTGTAGCTGTAAGTTTAATTATGATGTTTTAGTCTCTGAAGATTTAAAATATATCTTTTTTGTAAAATAAAATTTTACTAACCAAACGTTTTCGTCCTCAAAGCGAAATTTTATTTAGAACCTTCTTTCTATCTACCCTGCTTACAATTTATTTTGGGTCGGTTCATTCGGGTCAATGCTATGTTTCGGCATTAGATTGTTACGGCCGGCCGCCTGCCTGACATGCACCAACCCTCCTGGGAACGACTGATTTTTTATATATTAGCCTTGGCTATTTTAATTCAATTTAAAATCCTACAAATATTAAATAAAACTACATTCCACATTTTTTTATTATTGCCAGACGTTATATACCTATTGTAACACTTTACAATAGGGATTCCCAAAGTGGTCGATATCGAACCTCTTGGGGTTGCTATTGGGGGTTTGATATCGGTTTTCCAGCGGAAAGCTGATTTTAAGGGTGACGAGTTCTAAAATCGACCCCTATTCGTAATAACATTCTTTATAATTCGATCCACTGCTGGGACACAATTAAAATCCATTCAGTAGTTTTTGCGTGAAAGAGTAATAAACACACATACAGACATCCATCCACACATACAAACTTTCTCGTTTATAATATTAGTAGGAAAGCACGTAAGATAATAGGTTGTTGATGATCTAAGAATATTTCACAACACTTTTTCTTTTCGAATTGTAAAGAAGAAATGACATAACGAGACACCTGTACCAAAACAACAATGTCTCTATTATTTGTGTTAAATAACGTTACCCATAACATAACAATGTAATAGTGAATACTGTCAGAAAACGGGTTAGTTACTGTATTTTGCATGTGTCTTCCACGCTGTAAGACAGAGCCGTTAAACGGTCCTACGCACCAAGGAGCTTATATTTTATAAGCTCCTTGTACGGCACTTTGAATAGTTATATTATTAGTATAGTACAGTGAAACCTGGTTAAGTGAGACTTCAAGGGACCTGCAATGTAGTTTCACTTATAGAGGTATTCCAATTACCCAGTGTCTCAGATATACAGGTATAAATAAATATCTGTCTCATTTACAGAGGGTTCCATTAATAGAGGTGAGAATACAGGTTATTTCAGTTATACAGGTGCGATCATTAAATAAAATAACGTGTTATGTATGTAAATGAGTTTTAATAAAAAAAAAATTTCAGGATATTCTGATAAACGTACACGTTTTAGTTTTCCTTGTCCTTCAGAACATTGTGATTCAATTTTATGTTTACTCTGAATTATTCTACAAAGAGTAGATTTTGGCACATTAATTCGGCACAAACTTCTTCGCGTCCCACTTTCATAAACGGATATTAACTTCAGTTTTTCACGTAATGATAACGATTGTAGCTTTCGTTTTGACATTTTTCAAATAAACATCTGTATGATAGTAAAGCGAAACTAAAACTGAAGGTAATTGAAGCTCAAAATTTGTACTTACGTACTTGGAATTACGTGTGGAATTTGTGGGTAAAATAAGAATGAGTAAACAAACAATGTTATCTCAGTTACAGAGGTTTATGCATATAAAATTTACTCGCTGTCTCAGTTATAGAGGTAACTATGATGATTCGATTCGATTTATCATCAATATATCGAAAGAACAAATCTAAGATATAGAGGTTTACCTCGTCCCACTAACAGAGGTAATTCAGTGCCAAAGTGTTGGGACCTCAGCATGAGTTCCAGTTATGGAGGTTTCTTATCCAGGTCCCACTTAACCAAGTTTCACTTATATTATCTGTGGTTATATATTAATGACACATGTCACTTACATTAGGGTCTATACACACGGGCGCAGCGTTTTACAAACGAGCCAACGACACGCTCATTGATTCGCGCGTTGGTACTATTGCGGGCTTAGGTAAATGTTTTTTTTTATTGTTAAGGTCAAAATCGTTTACGCACATTTTTCACACAAACACGGCGGCTATTAGGGCAATTCAAAGGCTGACAAATATGAAAAAGAAACCGCCTTTAAATCTAAAAACGGAGAAAAAAAAAATTTTGTTTAAAAAATTTAAATATTGTTTTGAGGTCGGTCTCAAATATAAGTGACAACGTTTATTACAAATATTAAAATTGGCACCGACCTCAAAAAAACATTTAGATTTTTATAAACAAAATTTCTATTTGTCTGTTTTTAGTTATAAAGGCGATTTTTATAAAAACAAAATTTGTTTCTTTTTAGTGTTTTAAGTATAGAAACTATTAGGAAACTATCTCGAGATTTTAGACAAACAAGGAATAGAACTATAACGTTATCATCGACGTCAATTAAATAGTCATTATTAGGGATAACTCAAAAACTACTCGTCAGATGTCGATCAAATTTAAATGGGACCACATGACAAGCACCAGCTTCTAAAGGTTAAAGGAATTTTCAAAATCGGTACACCCAGTAAAGAGGTAACAAACATAAAAAATACAGTCGTATTGAGAACCTCATCCTTTTTTGAAGTCGGTTAACAAGAAACAGGAGTAGTAAAACGTTTTCTCCGTTTGTATGCAGACGGTGCTAGACATCCTCTTAAATGTAATTAGAAAATAGAGCAATGATTATTTAAGCATTATTTTAATGGTTCCGGCTAATCGCTGCAAAAGTTATAAATCAAAAATGTCTATTCACTTATTGCCCTTTCACAATGAGAGCTGCCTGATTACATCTATCAATTAAACGTAATTAGATAGTGAGTCACTCAATCCGTTAATAACGATCGCTTTGTAATAATTGCGTGTATTAATGTCTGTTTGTAAGTTATATTATAATTTATAAGCGGCAGACTTGCGTTAGGGTTGTGTAGACGGAAGCACGGTCTGTGAATTTTAAATAACATTTTTACAATTGTATGTGAATTTCGCCAACGAGTTATGAGGTCCTGGTCGATAAAAAATGTACTACGTACAAGTAGTAATTTTTAATTTTGTCCGTGTGTCACTGTAAGGGTGGGTGTACACTGGAGATGCTACGAAGTGACGCAGCGTAGGGGCCATTGTCGACCATGTCTTATTTTTCTTTTAAAAGTTTTTTTTTTCTCATATAATTTTTCTTACTATAGCTGGGAAGTCTAAAATTAGCAATAATCGCCTTGTTAAGTTGTAAATGAATGGCGCCGTAGCATCGGTGGCGCGTGTACCGATAATGTTTTATCGGTACACAAGCCACCGACGCTTAAATAATCAAATATTTCCTGTCAATTCCGAAACTCACAGGAAGAGATAATCGCCATTTGTATGACGGCAATTGTCTGAATCAGAACCTAATCCATTTTTCTATGTCTTAACTATTAATTAAGTATGTAATTCAAGTGTTTGATTAAAGCGGTACTGCGTTCATAAAAGTAAGTAGTACTTAAGTAAGGAAACTTTTCATAAAAAAATATAGAAATCTATAATTTATACATTTTCTAAATATGTACTTCAAATGAAGCATATTTAATTGTACTTTTAGGTATACCCTGAGCACATTTTACAAGATAGAGGAAAGAATCTGATAAGGTATACGTTGCACTGTCCAAACTCCTTAGAAAGGTTAGCATCATAATCATTAATTTATACAACATCATCGCCAATTAATCCAACGTTAACATGGCTCCACGTCCTAATGGATTGTTCAAAACAAAATTACGGTTTCATTATTGTAAACCAGTTCGACGATCCGACCAAACAAAATGTTCATTCGTAACGGAAAATACCCAACAATTTGAGACAGTATAACTTATGCTATATAACACGTTCACATTATAAAACATATATAAAACAAGACACATATAGACAATATCGTCCACACTAATAAAACATGTTTCCTATAGTGTGGACTCGGAAATAAATAAATTAACTAATTATCGAAAACCCACACATTGTAGATTTTTAAATACAATACAAACGAGTGCTGAAAATAAACAATACCGTTATAACTTAACAATCGCACTTTCGTTATCGCTTACATAACGGTTTTTGTTCAAACTCCACCAATAATAGCTGCGAGTTATAATTAACGGCAGCGAAACAATAAACTGTTGAAGCCTATGGAATCTTGGTATTTGCGTAACATTCCCTCGTTAGTGACGGATTCTGTCCATAAATATCCGTTGATCCCTATGTTACTTTGCGACGTGAGGCTAGAAAGTAGGACAACATGGACACATGATCTAATAATACTGCATGCTGCAGTTCTCACTGCATTGCAGATAAAAATGTGGAAGAAATATAAAGAAGCTCGCATCATCTCGCAACTGCATTCAAAAAGCTCAAAGCATTGAGGTTTGACTGCTTTGGAGATGTTTTAAAGCGTCGCATCATAGCAGTCTTTATAATTCGACCCACTGCTAGGACCCAAGGCCTCTCCTTGTCATCGAAGGAGGCTTAGGCAGTAGTCCACCATGCTTGCCCAATGCGGATTGGTGGACTCCTTTCTATATAGCACAGTTAAGAAATGGAATTCACTGCCAGCGCACTTGTAGCCTCCTTCTACCAATCATCATTGGATATAACCGCCATCTTGAAATTTTATCGAAACTGCGAACATGTCTGCCTTATACTTAGCAGTTTCGTTAAAATTTTTGACATTTCAAAGCGATAAATGGCTATATCATGTTAGAATTGTATCTTAGCCATAAATAAATAAATAGCTGTCAATGCGAGCTGTTAGCTCTCAGACCAAGAATCATTGGTCTGAGTGTCAGCTTGTCTTCTTTTCCGTTTCCCCTTGTTGGTTAAATGCAGATTCGTATAGCATCACGAGATTCGTCAAATTGGTTTAATATCATATCATATCGTGTTTCGGTGGTCATGGTAGGCGGGCGGGCTGGGGCATTGAGGCTTGATGAAGCACCTTGCAGATCGGCAAGGCGAGGGTGACTAACGCGGCGCGTACAATATCTCCAGCACGCTATTTGGACTCCACTTCTGCTTAGTATTAGCTGGAATGGAGTCATTAGCTAGACCTCTTTATATACAAAAACAGTGCCGTCTAAGGACGCCCGATAGAAGGGAAGCTTTATAATAAAGCGTAGGAACTAAGCGTTAAAAAATATATCGTGTAACGGTACTAAATCTGACGCTGTCGTGTAACGGTACAGTCTGACGCTTATCACAGATAGAGTGCCCTATTCGAGCGACCAGAAAGAAGCTTCGCTTCAAAAGGAGCGCTTTTGTCGCGCGACTAGATTAAATACTAGATGATACTTAGTACCCTAATTGAAGCTTGCAAGGCAACGTGTGAGCATGTAACAACATCTTCGCCCAGCTAATAGTTTGCTTATGCGATTATTTGCCAATTACCTACGTCCACGACTGGGTGCTGGGTTGTATCGCTTCATCTGGCATATTAGGCTAGCAATGTGGTAGTTGGTAGTTGGTCTCTACAATTACTAGTTGCTGTGTCTATATCAGGGATCTTATCGAGCTATTAATCGCGAATTAACTAACCAAAACGCATCCGTTTTCACATATTTTAGTTACTGCTTGATAATTATCAAAAGTACAAATCTAAGGGAATTTTAACGATGTTGGCTAAGGCCGCAGCGCAAATGAGGTGAACTTATTTCCTTCTCTGGACCACGCGTACCTACTGGTTAAAGTTATTTACAAATAAAGAAAATTGGAGATTCACAATTCATTGCCGCGTTATCGAAAAATGGAATTCGTTTCACACACAATAAGATCTTTCTAAATATTAAATGTCCTTTAAAATCTCGAAGTCTTTGTACGTCTAATTTATTTCCAGCCATTCTAATCTAGATAAGCATCTTGCTAATTCTAAATTGCTTTTACAGGGTTTGGTTCTCCTAGCATGGACCAAGCTGGATTTGCTCTAAAACGCTCTAAAATTGTCTATATTTAAAGTATAAATAACCAACTTGCTATTTCATTTACTAGCCATTTACAATCCGTTTCGTAATAAGTCCAATCTTAAGCTCAAGAAAACCAGTAAAGTTATTTTTAACTGATTGCAATTGCAAATGAATCCCAGTTAAATCAGAGCTAATTCCATTTGTTAACGATCATTACGAATCGATAAAAATAGGCTCTACTATGACTCGGAGAACTTACAAAACAAAGGGAATACGGAGTATACACAAAAAGAAAGAAAGAAAGAAGAAAGAAAGAAAACATTTATTGGTACACACAGAACAGGGAGAAAAACTACAAAATGTATCAAAGAATTAGTGGAGTCCTGTGCGAGACCAATAGGAAACTGCCTCAGCATGTGCTAAAGCATATGTTATTAAGAGAAAAGTGGTTGGAAAGAAGACTTAGTGAAAAGAATCGAGAAAGGGATGCTCAAATGGTTTCGTCTTGTGGAAAGAACGAGTAACGTATATTGACCAGGATATATGAATCTGAAGTAAGTGAATCGAAAACATTTTAGAGAAGGGTCAGGTTAAAGTACTTGAAATCGCCGAGCATGTATTAGGGCTGTGATGTGAGAATATATGAAGCAAAAGAAATATGTAAAAATTGCATCAAGTGGAAAGAAATGATCTCAGTCTGCAGCTATGGGAAAAAGTGGTGACTTGCGTTATGTTATTATAATGCTAATCTCATAATTGTCATCAAGCAATTATAAATAAACATAACTGAACAAACGAACTGTCTTTCCTAATGCTAACAAATTAGAAACGTATGTCAATAGTTCCGCTCTTTATCTGAACTTAAGACCAAGTGAGACGTAGTCCAAACTAGTAGAACAATTCTACATACCTAATAAAAGTTCTAAAAATCCCATCTTTACCTGAAATTAAAATTCGACAGACTTTTCAATTAAACAAATTAGCGTGTCTTACATACCAACCTTTAATTAATGAATCTATTAATATATTCGGTTATTCCCAAGTTTATCGCCTTTCTAAATTAATGATGGCACAAATAGAATGCACCGTTATTTCAGAAATACTTTTATACCTATTAATAAATTTACCCACGGAATTATAATAATTGATTTAAGCTATTTCAATGCAAATGAGGCGTTGCATTTACACGCCTTAGAAATACTAAAGGGAAATGTAGTCGAGATAAATTATTGAGCTAAGCAAGGACCAGATTAAGAAACCTTTGATTATAAACGACTCAGTTTCAGATGGTGGTCGTGTAATAAGAATGATCACTAGAAATGCCTCCATAAGTGCATGCGTGTTGGCTTACGTCACAGAGTTAAGAAACTGTGCGTTGTCACCAAATAACAGAAAGAACAAAAACCTCTTTCTGTGTTATGTGCGAACAAAGTTTTACATCTTAATGTCTCGCGCAAATGCTATCACACGTCTGCGAGTGCAGGTGGATTGGAGTCATTGGAGGATGACACACAATTAATTAAAAGTGGTTTTGGCCGGTTAAAATGACTATGAATTTTGACTAACTACATGTACAATTTTTTATCTTCAATATCAAAGTTTGTTTAGGCCTAAAAGGGATGTAGATGATAGACTGGCAAACTATCGCTATTTTAAAGCACTACATGACCCATACTTGTCTAGGTGTGACCTATGTTCAATCATTTGGGGATTATCAGCTTAATAATAAGTAGTTGTGTACTTGTTTGTACACACTAAAACCAATAAACAAGTTTTCTATTCAGATTAAACCGAAATCGTTTCCCTAAACTTCACCGTAAACCCAATTCCTTCAAGCCCGTTTAAAAATTAATGACCAAACATTCGGTTGGCCCGGTTGTAGTTTATTTAACTTTAATAGTCAACTGTTATAGAGGAGTTCGATGGCGCCGCAGTCGTGAATTCATCGTAATAATCACGAAAGCTAAACTACCAATTGCGCAGTGGGTAGGTACTTGTGACCGAAAAATTTTCAACCGATTTTCCTCCGTCCACACGACTACATGGGCATACATTTTCAGAGCGTGAGAGCCTTTTTCTTACGCTAGAGTCTTTATCTGTGGTCGAGTCTTTTGTTATGATCAGTTGCATTGCAATGTTTGCTTACGCACCTGGGTAACAAAAATTCATCTGAAAATGTTCCCCGAATGTTCCTCAAATTATGTCTCAATTTATGACTCAAGGAGTTGCGTGCTGTAGGTATATCACTAGTTGAACAATATATTATCGCCTATTAATAAAGTACGCGTTCTAGGTTTTTAGGACATATCTATCTATATATGAAATAATGGTATTAAAGTTTTATATCTATAGAAATAGATAATTATAAAACTTTAATACCATTATTTCATAGCAACGCCAGAACTCTTGTACAGTAAGAGCAGGTACTGGTGACTTGTTACCGTGACTATTTTGTTACTCTTATCAAGTGTGGAGGTGCGCGCACGTTACGGCGTGACAAGTGGGTGACATTTGGTGCATCTCCATACATTTCACGAGAGTGATAAAATATTCACCGTGACAAGTCACCAGTGCGCGTCGCTTCCACCATTAGGTATGACATGACACTAAAGTGTTAATCTACTTCTGATGCTGATCTTATGGTCTTTCATAACTTATATTTAAAGAAAGGCACCATACAGTTGTGATTCGAGTGAAGCATTTGAAAGAGATAATAAACCAAAAATAATAACATTTTGCTGCCGATATCGTCTTCCGTATGAGGGTTGTTACGTTGTCTAAAATATAGATGAGCAAAGCGATACTTGCGTTACCGCCAACGGGGCCTGGTCATCTCATGATTTTTGGACCATAATAATATGATAACGTAAATCAAACCATGATGTTACACTTATATGGAATGCGGACAAACGAGGAGACAGTTCACCTGACGGTAAGTGATCACCACCTGCCGCCCATGAATATATGCAACATCAGAGAAATAGCAATTCGGTTGCCGGTCTACTTAAGTATAATTACATATATTTCCTTTTTCAACCCCCGACACAAAAAGAGGATTGTTATAAGTTTGACCTGTCTGTGTATCTGAATGTCAGTGTGTCTGTCTGCGGCATCGTAGCTCCTAAATGAATGGACCAATTTTGATGCGTTTTTTTGTTTGAAAGCTGACTTGATCGAGATGGTTCTTAGCTATAAATTTATATCGGGGGTTACAGAACATTTTCATTTTTTGTTGTTTATGATATGATATGTTAAATGCATGGCATAATTTTGTCATATTGATTTATTCTTCTTGACACCTCAGTACTTTGTCAATTAATGATGTACAGAACACAGAAAGAGGTGTGTTCTGTGATTATGTAAATGCGAAAATTCACCTCAAAACCTCGAGCCAAATAGTTAGAATAAATTAACATGACACTGCGTACTGTTAATAGACCACTTTAATAAATATTATGAACTTGTAAAATATTACGGGAAGTGGTAAATGTTAGCGATGCAAATAGAAACAAGTAATTGGATAATTTTAATAAAATCACTGGTCAATAAAATTATCAAATCAACATAGCGTAGTACGAGTCAAATACCGGGTTAGATAAGAAATAATTTCTAATTTCGAAACCTAAGTTAACAACTCGACAGGGACCTGATAGTTAACTATTACACTCATAATCACTCTGACAATCCTGATCAGAGCCTTAGGATACCATTTTGTAACACATATCAGAAGAGCAAGTGAAATTTAGTTACTAAAGTCACAGACATAGCCCAAAGAATTGCGAACCTCGGCGGCGGGCAGGGCACATTGAAAGGGGACTGACGGCTGTTGGGACAAGGTCCTCGTGTCGAGACTGGCGACCGCGAACTACTAGTCTCCTAGGAGACGCAGCTTTGTTAGGCCTCTCACAAAGTTGACTAACGGGGGAAGCCGCTGGATGCGGGCAGCGCAGAACCGATCCGGATGAAGATCTATGTCCAACAGTGGGCGTCTCCCGGCTGAAATAATGATGATGATGAGTTACACATAAAGCTTCATGGGCCACCCAGTGCCTTAAAACAATGACAGGTTATTATAATGACAGGTCATGGCATAATGTAGGTAGGTACATAAGAGGAGTATTGTACCACGGTAATGTTAATAACACTACCGTGATTATACGGTATTGTGTTCGGACAGTTAGTAATAAGATAACCAATAACCTCAGTTGTTGAGGGTTCCAGATGAAGCCCGATGCCGACTTCACCCTCAGCATAAATTTTTTTTTGGACATTTCGATGCATAAACAACTAACGCAACACGAAAGTGACTCAAAATTTTCAGATGAATTCCGTTCATTTTAATAAAGAACCTACGTTGTATTCTAAGAAAAATCGTCTATTTTAGTACAAAATCTGAAAATAGAAACTTAATCAACGGTCTTGGTTAAAATGACCTTTGCCCGTCGCAGTAATTAGGGAAAGACGTTACTTTGCAAAGCAGCACCTTACAATAAAGGTGTCATAATGTCATACCATGGTTACTGCCTGGCATTACAGAACGCGAACGTAAGAATAATAAGCAGTGATATTAGGTAAATATTTACATACATAATCACGCTCATAATACTTAAAGGTGTTCAGCAGAGAGCGTTTGGTTACACATCTGTCATTATGGACCATACCGTACCCCAAATTAGTGACAGGTTGCCAGCCCGTCGCCAAGGTACTCAGCAGTCCGGGCATATAAAATAGGTAGGTACAGTCAACAGCAAAAGCTATGGATAATAGTTTAAATGATGCATTACCTAAATGACTACTTACACCCACAAGATGAATATACTTTTGTAAGGTATTGTATGAATGTGAAATAAAAATTTGTTTTATTAGAATAAAAAAAAATTAATTTCAAAGGGCATGTAAGGTTAAAATACAATTGTCAAAAACAAGTGTTTTGGCAGAACGGAACGTATGCGTGAAAGAGAGAAAAATATAATTGTGTGAAAGAATGAAAGTCTATAAAGTTAAGAGGTTGTGTGTGAGCGAGATAGTCAATGGAATATTATGTAAGAGAAAAAGAGAAAACAATTTAAAAAAAATTACACTTTTAGAAATTTTACCTTACTCTATTTATTGCCTGCTTTAAATGAATTTAGAAGTTTTGTTTTTGGTCATCTACTTATGCTGTTGACTGTACCTACTAGTAAAATGTCTAATCCAACCTAACGACTACATTTCCGGACTAGTTACTCTTCTCATCGCATGGGTGTTGTAAAAGCTGACTAAGGGAGATTGTAAACTGCTTGCAGACAATAATAACAGCAAGGGGTCACTCGCGCGATCTCAGGAAGCCACCAGGTTTGGGTATACATAGTTTGATGTCCGGCGCCTGGACATCAAACTATACATCAAACCTATTATAATATAAGTACAACATGTAATTTAAATAACCAACATCCTGAATATAGGTGTGTTGGAATCGGCTTCTGAGTTGATTTCAATAAAAATAAATATAAAAAATAATTTTTTTTTTTCAAAAAATTTTTTTTATTATTTAAAAAAATATTTAAAAAAAAATTAATTTTTTTTTATTGAAATCAACTCAGAAGCCGATCCCAACCCACCTGTATTCAGGATGTTGGTTATTTAAATTACATGTTGTATAACAGTGTGGTAACATTGCTCCGACCTCAAATAACTTAGGAGAAGTGTAGGAAGTGTCCAAGATAAATATCTAACCCAAGCCGACCATAATGCAAGTTTGGAAGTTAATTTAGACATTATGGCTCCATTTTTTCCCCAAAATTAACTATACTTAAGACTTGGGTTATGGATACTGGAATACGGAGAAATACATACAGTTGCATATTAATTTACGTAGTTTTAACTCAGATAATATCGTCGTTTACAATGCAAACGATGGCACGCAAAAGTCAGCCTAGCCGACGGGGGTCCCACTCGCTGTGTGCAGCCAGCGTAAGGGTCGGAAAAGTATTGGCCTCTTTTTTACTATGAACGCTACAGAACAGCGGCTAAAAATGCCTTTTTTAAAAAGAAAAAGAGCCGATACGTTTCCAAGCTGATAAGTGTGCTAAGACCTCTAGACGATTTATTTAAAAAGTTTAAATTAATTTAAATTTGGACTTGCGCTCGCAAAGTTATTACAATTTTAAAACCAACCCATTTCCTTTCGGCCAAGTGTACTATTAAAAGTCAATCTTCTAATATCTTACAGCAGTCCATAATCTTTATTATATAGATAGGTACCTACGCAAAATCCCTAACAGAAAGTTTACTAACTTATAATATTCTGTTTATTAGCTTAAGCAATTACAATTTTATTATTTCCCTTATCAACATAAAACCACTTTATTTCCTGAACACTGTACAAAATATGCGAATGCAATAATAACTTTTAATTGCGTAACTCTTAATTAATTGTTATGTTACAACGTTTAGTCATGATAAGTTTAGTTTTATCTCCTATTTTAGGGAACTACCTAGATTTGAGTCACTAATGCTAATAGAGCAGATAGTAAGTACCGCTTACATGGTCTGATCGTCCGGATACAAATTTTTATTTTACGTAAAATGCGTGTTGCGAGTCTACTTGGGGGGCCATCCATTTTTCAATTTCAATCAGTAGTTCCTTAGATTAGCGCGACCAAACAAACAAACTCTACAGCTTTATTATATATATTGTATACTTAGATTTAAAAGAACAACGAATATTTTTTACGCAAGAAAGTCTTTTGATTCACGCCATAAACTCCTCAGCGCGTCAGCATTCATCCAATCGGAAATGGACGGTTTTTTCCGCTTCACGATTTCAACACAAAAAGACATTGTACCGATCTGTAATGGTAATACTATCTTTTCGCATGTGCAAATACGAGATGTTCCATAAAAACAGCAAGATATTCCTACGACCTACATAGTGGAGACATGTCTATATCCTCTTCATTTTAAAGACTTAAGTATGCCACATAGTAACAGTTCAAGTTTGGAAAATAGTTTAGGCCCTGTCCGCACAGCGATAAAATATTCCCGCGGAAATAATATCGCGTTCAATTTGCATCAAACCACAGATTTTTTCGCGCGATTTTTTTCTAGCATGTGCTGATTGTCCTATATATAAGATCCTATGTGTCACAGAATTTTGCGAGAAAAAAACGCGCGGTGAAATATCGCTGTGCGGACAGGGCCTTATTTCATTTATTTCTTATCTTTATGTTTGGACTACCTACACCATCAAGCCCGGCGGAATCTAACTAGACCATTTTATAAAACAAAATCTGGAGTGGTCTCCCCTTGACTTTCTCGTAATACCGGAAACGACTGAAAAGTTGATAGAAACCTTATATTCTGATGTCACGTTAAATTTGGTTGCAATAAGTTAAAGCATACTCGAGTTATCGTGCTAACACATAGACACACACAGACATAATTCCAAAAACAGTATTTTTGTTTTTGACGTGACAACGTCTTATAATTCGATAGAGCCGGCTGCACGCACGAAAAAACATGACGCATGCGGCGTTACCTCGCTCTGAGGCGTTCCATGTAAGGCTTGAAGTGCAAGTAAAAATCTATTAAACAAATGAAATTAAATTTTTCTTTTGAAAAGACGTTGTCACGTTCGACTATCGTCAGTAAACCGACTTTACAGACAACCATTTTTTTGTCCAAGACGTGTAAATTCGTCAAAATCTCGTGGTCGAATTTTTTTACGATTGGCTTTTCCTTCTTACTGGAACATTCACAGAAATCAGTCTTAAATTAATGAATTATACATATAAGAAGACTTATTTGAAAAAAGACAAAAATGTCTTCTGAGTTCGACCCTGTCAGTCAACTACTGCATTCTAAAGAAACAGACGAATCAACAAGCCGTAAGATGACTGACAATTACATCTCTTTATCATTGATTATACACGTACAGACTGGTCAATAGCGCCAAAACTTTAAAACAATGAGTTTAATTTATTAAATAAGACCGATTGACTCGACAGTATTTTAATTTTATTTATATTTCAGTCTGTTAGGAGAAAATTATAAAACAATCCAAAATATCTCCTTACCATAGGAAGATCGTAGATTTAAGTAAGTATAATATGCGTTTACCAACAACAACAATAACACAAAAATTTCACGATGGGTGTTTTTAACGAAGGTAATTTTTAAAAGAAATTGTCCGTTATTTGTCACGATGCGTGATGAACATTTGAAAAGCATTGCGCAGCCGTCGAAAAACATTGTGCAAGATGACGATTCGTCAAAAACACGAGTCATCCTCGTGTGAATGAGCACTTACTAATAAACCCCTCTGCGGAATAGTCTTTGCCACGACACGCAGTAGCTAAGGGGAGGTGAGTCGATGATTTGTAGCCGTGTTAACGACCTTATGATTTTGACAAATGCACAACACAATACGTCCTATGGGGAAATGAACTTTCTAAGTCAGGAGCGACTTAAGATGGGTGGGTCTGCTGATAAATGTCTTTGTTTTACGTTTAATGACTGATTAATGTTAACAACAAATAGGTACATGTGTTGTTTCGTGTTACAGCGGCTCATTTGTTTTTATGCATGGATAACGAAATCTTATCTTCGTAGTATTTCAAAACAAAGCAGGTATCTTCGTTAACAGAACTCATGTACAAATTTAGAATGAAAATGTCTTAAGATAATTAATATAAGATACCGCAACCGTTAACGACCAAATCGAAGACCATTTTAGGTCCAAAGTACTAACTCAAAATCGCCGATGTAATGAGGATTGTGACGAGTAGGATACGAGAGTAGATGAACCGAAAGCGAATATGTATGTAAATAATTGGAAAAAAGTCTTTGCCTACCCCTGTATGTTTTGACAAAGGCACGATTTAAAGTAAAAATTCTACCAATTCGCAACTCTTAAGTAACTATTTCACTTTTACAAAAAACCGTGCTTCCATACCGTGGGTACTGCAGACCAGCCCTAAGAAATGTATGTAATATTAATATTATTTCTAATACAAAATTAAATAAAAATAAGTATTTCAAATTGTTCGCAGCTGTTGCGTTCTTTCCTTAATTATGTCAAAACTGTAATTAACACTCCAGGGATGTTTTCTAACGCAGAGGAGTAATAAGGAGTTCGGTACTCGACGCACACCCGTTAATTAATCTTGCTACAACTTTAAAATTAGATCGGTCGGCCTCAGAAATTTTAGTACTCTGACATAATAATTATTCATACATAATGGTGGCAACTATTATTGCACAATTGCTGGCGTTGCTTTGCAACGGTACTACAGCGTTAATCTACTTCTGAATCCATTTAAGTTTATTAATGAAAATATCTAGTATGTCATAATCAAATCAATTAATAAATAGCCGTGTGATGCAGACAGAGTAGAATAGCATCACCCCATATCCTCCAATGGGTGTCGTAGAAGGCGAATAATGGACCAGCAAAGAGGTATTGATCACCTTATACTCCGTCCACTAATCCGCATTGGGCAAGCGTGGTGGACTACTGCCTAAACCTCCTTCGATGACAAGGAGAGGCCTTGTGTCTCAACAGTGAGACGAATTATAAAGGCTGTTATGATGATATAATAATATTCAATTTGGGCTAGATATGTATGTGCAAATATTTTATTATTTTACGTTTTATCAATGGTTACGCTGATTGTAATATTCTCCGTTCTGCAACTTTAACAACTTTAATAACAACCAAGTAGGTAACTTCGAAGAATTGTGTAATGTCAGACTCTCAAGTGTCACTTCAATCCCACGAAATCTAAATTAGAGGCAGCAATAAAACAACTCAGTTAAAGCCTGATTTATACCACGCTCAGCCATGGTTACTATCGAATTACACAATTATTACAGACAGCATGACATTGTTATAGTTTAGCATAGCGAAGGTTCTGTTAATAATCGGGTTATTTCTTCTTCCCTGATCCCAAGTTTTTTGACTAAGTGCAGTATGACATACTGCACTTAGTCAAAAGTCTGGTTTTGGGATTACAAAATGTGTTCGAATGATTGACAATGACAGTTTCTTGATAGCTGCAAACCTTAATTCAACATACTTCCATTGCCCCCCTGTAGCTACATCAGAGAAGCTGGAGTCTTTGTAAAAGATCATAAATGCAGTATTTAAAAAAATGCGTGGTAAGTAGTTCTAGACATACAAGCCCAACTCTATCAACCTGTCGCAAGTATGTAAGAATAATGTATTTAATATGCGTGTATCTATAATAACCTACCAGATTGTATTAAATTAGAAAAGAGTTTAGGTACTGTTTAAAACCGAAATTGACTAAATGGTTATAGAGAAGATGTTACTATAGTGTAAAAGAGTATATGGACATGAATAGAAAACTTGACGACTAAAATATTTGCACACCTGCATGCAGGTTTAATACATTATGTCCTTTCATATTTTTCAAAGATCTTGTAACTGTGTTCTTATTATTACATGTTTAAGGTCGGCCTGATATCAATCCTCTTTGGGGACAACTGCTATTTTTAGAAAGTACTCAGGACCATCAGCTTAACGTGCCTTCCGAAACACGGAGGAAAATATTTGAAAAAAATTAACTATTAACCGAGAATACACGACCATAACGTCATCGACCAGTACCTAATCTTGTATATTTCATTCAATTGAAAAAACAGTGTAACCTTCTATAAAGTCTTTCCTAATTTCTTAATTTCCCCCCTAACTGCAACCTCAATGTAGACCAAGGAGTCGTATTATGCGTAATGCACTTATAAAATGACCCAATTAGTGTTAATTTCCATCGGCTGGCCTGATAGAGGCGTTAAGTGCTCCCAGCTATGTCTCTGGCATTTTAATTGCATCTGGTTTAGATATGGGCAGTATTTGTGGCGGTTCTCGTTTTCGCGTTGGATTCCCGTGTCGGGATGATAATTATAAAACAAATAAGTAGACTTTCACTACCGGGACACAAGACGCAGGTTAAATTACCCTTATGTTGTTGATGTCCCTACCATCCGCACATTTGCTAACTCTTTTGCGAACAGCTAAGGAATGGAACTTGTTGTCTGCTGATGTGTTCCCTGATACTTATAACTTGGGTGTCTTCAAGGCGAGAGTGAATAGGCTATTTCTAGGTGAGCATGTAACATCGTAGGCCATATCTTCGCTTAATATCAGGCGAGTGTTGTCAAATGCACTAAAATAAGTATTTTTTTTAACTTTGGACAGGAAACCTCTTGGAATTCATGTCACCTAAAGTGTAGTGATGATAAGGCTGAAGAAGCTTCACCTGGAGCCCTCAACCATAGACCGACTGGCTTCTTATCATTAACTGTCGGAACACAATAATGCTGTTAACTTTATTATTATGGAGACATATTTTGATAAGATGCTGGTAGCTAGCGAGGTGGACTTGAAAAAAGTCCTACCACCAACCAAACAGAGTACAAATTTGTATAACCCTAGGGATCGAACCTCACGGAGTTTACTAGGTGGTAGACCCATATGTAGGGTCGTCTGGGTAGGTACCACCGCCTTTCTTATTTCTGCCGTGAAGCAGTTCGCTGTGTTTCGGATTGAAGGGAAAGGTAGCCAGTGTAATTACTGGGCATGAAGGGCATATCATCTTAGTCCCCAGGATGGCAAACGACTTGCGGTGTTAAGTGATTTACACTTAATATTGCAACTGTCTATAGGCGGCGGTGACCACTTAACATCAGGTGGGCCGCAAGCTTGTCTGCCATCTCGTAACATAAAAAAAGCCCTAGAGCACGGAGACCAGTCTTTGACGGAGACAGACAACATTTTATTGTCATTATTTATTTTATTACGGATAGCATCTCGAAAAACGCATGAGAAGGTGTCCTGTGTCTAAAATCTGACTCTTGTTTATAATTTAAACAAATACCTAACACAGGAAGTGTGCGCTATATATGTTGTTTACATCGGTAGAGTTTAATGTACATTATACTTAATAAAGATAAATAAATATTAATTTCCTTTAGAATAAGGGCGTTCGAGAGATCTAAAAGAAACGCCCCAAATTAATAAGTCATCAATCATTCTTTTAGATCTCTCTCTTTCACAGAAAGGTAATAAACTGAATTTCTTGATATAAGAACAATAATATATTGATTGCCGAGATGTTTTTGAGTGTAGACAGGTAACATCGGTACTGGTTATAGGGTTTTTTTTTGTTGGTTCACTGAAGGTTTCGTTACTTTTTGCGGATTTTTTTTGCCTCTTTTATTAACCACCTTAAAAAAGGAGGAGGTTCTCAAATCGACTGTATGTTTTTTTATGTGTGTTTCCTCATAACTTTTTACTGGGTGTACCGATTTTGATGATTCTTTTTACGTATGGAAGCTGGTGCTGGTCATGTGGTCCCGTTTAAATTTGAGCGACACCTGACGAGTAGTTTTAGAATTATCCCTAAAAATGCGTATTTAATTGACATCGATGATATCGTTATCATTTTATTACTTGTTTGTTTAAAAGATCTCTAGATAGCTTCCTGAAAATTTCTATAAGTACTTACAACACTAAAAAGCAAAAATAAATAATTTTTAAATAGAAAAGAACGCCTTCAAAACTAAAAATCGAGAAATAAAATTTTTATGTTTAAAAATGTTTTTTTGGAGACGGTGACAACCTCAACATCTGGAATACAACTTAAACGTTTGGGACCGACCTTAAAAAAAAAAACTTTAAACACAAAACTTTTATTTCTTGGTTTTTAGTTTTGAAGGTGATTTTTAAGTAGACGAATGATTAGTAAAGTTGCTTAATCGAGAAGTCCAGTTCTATTCTCCGTAGAAACAAATGTGGGAGTCTCGGGGACTTGCATCAGTCATGATTGACACACATTTTGTTGAGTATATTCTATAATATAAAAATGAATCGCTGAATGTGTTGCTAAGCGCAAATCTCTAGAGCAGCTGAACCAATTTCGCTAATTATTTTTTTTTTATAATATTCCTTGAAATACGAGGATGGTTCTTTCAGAGGAAAAAAAAAATTAAAACAAAAAAAAAAATACTTATTAACTTTCTTTTGTCTGCTATTCGGGACACCGGGTCGCTAGAATAGCAGAATAAGTATTAAAAAAAATTAAAGAATCGACTGCTAGGCGGTACGAAGTTCGCCGGGTCAGCTTGTGGTATATAAATTCAATGATGTGTACCTATCATAGATGCGGTAATAAGTGTAATGTGGGAAAAATAAGCAATAAAATTAACACTTGACTCTTGCAGATGTACCTACTCTGAGTATGGTCGTTTTATTTTCACGATCTTTTTTAATAATTTCTCAATGCATTTCAGTTTACATTTGCAACCGGAAATCGGATTACTATAAAAATTTATTGCGAAAACCATTCTTTACTAAGCATAAAACGGTAGAAAATTTACGAGATTATTTCCTGATCAACACAACAACGATGTAAACGTGATCTGACACGTTTAAAAATATGGCAAAAACAATAAAACACGAAACTACTTCCGCAAACACGTGTTTCGATCTTGTATCGATTTGATATAATATACTTTGCTGCTTAAGATATAAAGGTCACCTCTTAGATTATCATTATAATCATTATTTCATTCATCATTGGACAAAGGCGTCCCCAAAGCAGGGCCGGATTTAGGGGAGGGCAAGCGGGGCTACAGCCCAGGGCCTCCACAAAAGAAGGGCCCCCACAATAGAGACTTTGGAAAAAAAATTTCAAATTCAGACTAGTAAACACTAGTAAACGTAACTTTTCCTTTCATAGTTTATTTCGCGTTTTACCTTTACCTACGGTACTTTGTACAAACATGATTACATGAATAATAATAATAATATCTTTCTATTTTGTTCGTTGGTTAAAGGTCGTAAAGAAGTATGCCTATTTTTTAACCGAAAACTCGATTGAAAAAAAATGTTCATTTTATTTGGAAAATATTTTGGGGCTAAGAAGCCTCCATTCCTTTGTTGCCCTGAGGCCTCCAGATCTTTAAATCCGGCCCTGCCCGCAAGGATCTCCAACCCGATCGCTCCTGCGCTGTATTCAGCGCTTTTTTTTTAACTTGTTACAGTGTTACATGTTGAGAAAACCTTTTTATAGTTGTTGCCAACGAGTCACACCCCGAAAGTGGAGGTTTTTATCGTCCCATCCAGAATGAATAAATCTGTTATTAATCTCCCCTTTTCTCTCAATCGACTGTCACATTAGTGACCTAAACTACCAGCCCGCCTAGCATGAACATCGAAACACGATATGATATAGTCATTTATCGCGTTGAACTGTCAAAAATTATTGGATATAACCGCTAACTTGAAATTTTATCGAAACTGCGAACATGTTAAGGCTTATACATGTTTGCAGTTTCAATAAATTTTCAAGATGATGGCAGGCAATGATGTCAGGCTACGATATGTCTATCGGAGTTCATTATTTAAAGCTAGATTTATGGAAACATATTAAAAGTATGCTAAACATGTCCTACATAGTTATGGTAGCCTGGTATGTCGGTAGGTACCTAGGTACTTGCGTTTGGAAATATTTATATCATGTGAACGTGAATCAACGAATTGATCATTGTCGTCTTGTCGAGTATTTGGATATTATGTATTTGTGAACATAGTAATTATTATCTTGTATTAGACTAAGGCACTGATATTTAATTTTTACACTTGTAATAATTGGTGTTTTGTATAAATCTTCGGGGTGCGACTAGTTGGGAACGACTATAAAAAGTTGTTTTCCAACGTGTAACACTGTAACTCATTGAGAACAAACGGCATCCAGCGATTTTTACCAGATCGTCGGTCCACCTTGTGGGGGGCCTACCAACGGTGCGTCTCCCGGTAAGCGGCCGCCATTCGAGGACCTTTCCGCTCCAACGGCTCTGTCTCGCAAATTATAGTAAGCTCTTGGCCTTGATCTTACCTGGTGGTATGTGATGGAATTTAAGGAAGCTAGTTTTATCCTGAACCCTCAACCACTAAGAGACCAGCTATTTTATTATTAACTGTCAGAACACAATAATCGGTTTTACTTTGTCGTAATGGCGATAAACGTAGATAAAGATAGTGTCCCTATATTTTAAAATACATGATAATATTACCCCTATTTTTTATCATAATCTTTAAGTATGATATTTTAGAATTTTCTTAACATAGTAAAAAAAACTATACCTACTTATTTATGTCTACTTACCTGTACGTGTTTATTTTTTTCAGATAAAATTAATTTAGATACTTATGTCGAATTTTGAAAAAGAAAAACGTAAGTAGGTACCTATACCTACCAGACTTTTTTCTTTTTGTGAAAAACATTCTAAAACTTACATCACAAAGATCGGATAAGAAATAGAGGTAGGCATACGCAGTGGCGTGCATTAATTTATACATTAGGTAGGCATTTAGATCGAAGTCTCTAAAACTCAATCTGAAACGCAACGCGGAAATAAAGTCGAACCCGTGTCCTGTACCTACCTACGCTTAAATCTTTTCTACGCAACAGATGTTAATGTAATTTTCAATACTTATAGATAGAGTGATTTAATAACAAGGTTTACATGTATAGTACCAAAAAATTCTAAAGTCCACGCGAACACACTCGCGGGCAGCCGCTAGTAAAAAATAAAATCTTAAAAACAATTCAGTACTTACAACCTTACAACAATATATTTCAGGTTGTTATATGTGTAATGGTTTTATAGTTAATTGTAAATTAAAAAAAAATAACTACCTATCTTATAAAAAAATCTTACCTATGAAATTTGGGTTTCTTACGCAGTTTTTCTAAGCAAATTGAATTATCAGAACATTGGGAACACTGCAATTTTTCCACCGTCGTAAATGCGATACAACACAACACCATAAAAAACACTTTTAAGTAGAAAAATATTGTAAAGAAATTAAGATTTGCACTAAAATAGTATTTAACATTCGCGCGCTGAGTGACATGACAGTCATAAAGATTTGGATTATAAAAAATGGCTGGCGCTGGCGTATTCATTCATTTTAAAACTATTTCCTTATTTTTATAAGTTAATCACGTCTAGGTGTGTTTTATAACAGTGAAGTGAAATAAAAATTTATAAAAAGAATTTTACAATTCAAATTAGTAAAAAAGATCTTAAGTAAATAGATTAAAACTACTTGCTTTGCTCTTATTCACAGAAACTAGCGCCACCTAGGGAGTACTGGAGAATAATCTTGCGAATACTTTTATTTAATAAAATTAATTCCTAGTATTTTATGCGACGAAAGGTTACTTAAATTTCGTAATTCATTATTTATTGATGAAAGTATTTTTAAATAATCCTATAAATTAATCGGCATCCTAAACAATATCAAATTGATAATCACAGTCGGTCGAGTAGGTCAGCCTACTTAATACGGCTAAATTGAGAACGTCACTTTCCTAGTTATAATACCTGCTAGTTATAATATTTCAATCTTGTCGTTTAATACTGTCAATCGTTGTGTGTTTCTGAACAAGTAAAAAATATTGTAGTGTGTGTGATTTTTACAAGCAGATGAAACTAGAGCATACCGCGCATATTGGCGCGTAGGTGTAGGTATGTATACGTTACACGCAGGCCGCCTGAAGCCCATAGGTTGCATTATTTTGTTGGTAGGAAGGACGTACAGTCTATAGTAGTGTATGAGTAATATATTGAGGTAGGCAGTGCTTAAATGCCTTTACTATGAGACCGCCCCTGGGCATACGTTTTTCTCCGTTTGTATGAAACGTGCTCGCCGTACCTACCTTCCGATATCTCTTAAACCCTTATAGTCTCATTAACCCTTAAAGTCCCTTAACAATAATTAATTCCCAGGCAAAAAAACTTCAGTAAAATTACTTTTATCTGCGGATAGAATATTGAAAACCGGTCGTAAAGTGATTTTGACGGTTCTTTCGAAATATTTTTTTATTTTAAACTCAACGGTACAGACTTACATAGGACGATGGCTGATAAGTTACCAAATTACGAAACGTTACAGGTTCGACCGCGTGTCAGAGACAAACAAGAAACAAGAGTTATTTTTGATTCTACATCGTATTATAATTAACCGTATCTTCATTCAATCGACAACCATAACTTTATTTTATATCCATAAAACGTCCGTCATTATAAGACTAGTACCAATTGATTGAACATAGTAATAAAATTGTAATGCGGACATAATGCGGATTTGTATAAAAGTCCGTTAGAAAAGAATCATATTTTATGTGAATTTAAACAGCTGATGAATATTTAAAATATGTTCGAGAATCGTCTAATGCACACAAAATGATAGCAGTAAATTTTTTATGGGCCCTTCAAATAACATAGTACCTACCTAATATAACTTTCCGTTTGTAATGTAGGTAGGTACCTTCCTAATAATCCACTTTATTCTTTAATTTTGTTAGTAAAAAATATAACCAATAAAATCTAAACGACAAAGGTAAGCAACTACATAGGTAATAATAATATAAGTAAAAGATACATATTTATGTATTTATAACAATATAAGTACTTATTATGTAGCTTGGAAATTATAGGCACCAAATCAAATGTGATTGACTGACTGAAGTACCTACTCAAAAAACATACCTAGGTAAGTATTCAGTTGTTTACACGATATTTTTTTATTTATTTTAATGCTTGTTATCAATGCCTACTATACTTAAATAATTTAACTAACACGAAATTACATTTTTTTACCATATTAGTATCTACTTATTAAATATTAAATATACAACATGTAAACTAAATAACCAACACCCTGAATACAGGTGGTTTGGGATCGGTTTCCGAGATGATTTCAATAATTTTTTTTTTGTAAAATTTTCCCTGTTACGGGACGGCAAAGGGATCTAGCCCATACAGCCAAGTCTTTAGTTTCATCTTCTTTCTTGAGTTTGGCATTAAAATGTGGGTGCCACACTTTTTAATGCATCTAGGGAGTGCTTGGCGAGAAATGCATGGTACAGACCTCATGATTGTGACTGATGAGAATTGTATAGTGGGATTTCCAACCACTATACAATTCTCAACGCCACATACACAAAACCTTTATTTCAATGATTCCTCATAACTGTTCGTCAACACGGATTCTTATGCAACAAAACGACACCACTTTCACTGCACAAAATCCACTCCGAAGCAATTTTGAATTATCGAAATAAAGATCGACATCCAGACGCCATGATTTCCCGCCAAACACTCATAATTTTTTTTTGAAAAAAAAACGATTTAAGAAAAAAAAAACAAAAAGCACCCAGAAAATATTGTACATTTTCTGGGTACTTTTTGTTTTTTTAAAAAATCGTTTTTTTTTTAAAAAAAATATTGATATCAATTCGGAAGCCGATCCCAAACCACCTGTATTCAGGGTGTTGGTTATTTAGTTTACATGTTGTACCTATAGTATACAAATATATTATAAATAATTTCACTATTTTCTCTATTTGTGACCCAATATTATTCTTTAATTTTACGTTTGCGGAACTATCTAAGTTATCTGTCGTTGTCGAGGTCAAGGCACGCACGATAAAATGCCGGCAAAATAAACAAGCGACGAAGAAAATTATCTGTGACAAGCTCAAGAGGTGACAGGTCCAAGTGTTCAAACTTTTTGTGAATGCTCTTTGGATTCTGTTTTTTAAATAAAAAAAAAACAAAAGCTTCCAGTGTCTGTTTTCTTTTGAATTTCAAATATTATGAACCCGCCATAAATGAATTCGAAACCGATTTCGAATTCCGAAATGATTGCGTTTACTTATAAGTAGGTAGGTACCTACATACGTACGGCAGGACTACCTAGGTTTTGAATTAATTGTGGAATGTTTTATATTTGTTTTTGAAAAAATTGGAAATTTTTTATTTACTTAGTATTTATATTTTATATTTAGATAATAAGATTTTAATAAATTTTATGATTCATATTTATTTTTTTATTATAGATTTATGATTTATAAATAATAATTGATAACATCCACATTTTATAGATTACACGATTTTTTATTAAATATTTTTGACTGTAATAGGTGTTGGGTTAGTAAAGCTTAAATAATAGGTACCTACCTACCTTCCTACCTAAAATTATTAGATATTAGTGCAGTGATAAGACATAAATTGATAGTTTGTAAATAGCGTTGTATTGTGACCATATTCTATCAGCTGGTGTGTAATTTAATTTGTATTGGTTGCTTAGTATCAGTTTGATTTGAACTTTGTACAAGATAGACCACCCAATAAACTTAATGAAGCAGTTCATTATAAAACATTTACAACTCTATCATAAAAAATATTATTTATTTTTACCTACTCTTATAATTCCAGTCTCTTTAATCACTTTGTTGTGATTAAAGTTTATCTCGACGACCGACAGTTATGTAAATAATGAACTTAGTAACTATTAAAAGAAATTTACTGAACTGATTAATTTTAGATGACGTAAATTATAATTTTTTTGTGCACAAAACTCACCAAAAAGTTTTTTACTGCCGGCTGTCTTCCACCGAAAAACAATGAAGCATTTTCCGAAAATTGTCACACAAAACGACCATAGTATCCCCGACACACGTTCCACAGACACGTCACGATTTAATAAACCTTACTTTATTTAGATTAACAGTTTGTTTTGTTTATAACAAAACACTGCCAAAATAAGTTTCGAAAATCGAACGATCGGCGTCGATAAGTGCGCGGAACGACGCGTTGGTCCTACACGACATGCACTCGTTAACTAAACTGAGTTGAGTGAGTGAGTCCAACCGCCGCCGCACTCGCGCAACGCGTACCCGAACCGAATAGAGACAGGAATGATTAAAAAATTGGAGGAATGAGTCCCTACCTACATCTCCGGTGCACCCGACCGCGGTGTTCACAGAAGCTAAATATTTATCATTGTTTACTAAATAAAGGTTAAGGAATTTGACCGCGCTTCGGGTCTTTTCCGCTTTCATTTATTATGACTAAATTCGTCTTTAATCCCAAATGTGTATTTGAGACTAAAACTATTTTAAATTTATACAGAAAAGTTATATTACGACACATTTTTGAACACAGTTTTTAAATAATGTGCTTAGACTTTGCGCGAGCACTTCACATTGTAAATATGTATAACAATGCTGCAAAGTGTTACGAAACGTCGGGCAATAATAACAAAATGTGAAATCTAATTACACGCGAGTTAAATCACAGTTTTCAAACTAATTTCAACGCTTAACTCTTAATATGGCCACTGGTCAATAGATGTCGCTGTACACGTAGTTCTGCTACGCGGCACTAGATGGCGCTAGTATAGTCTATACTAGAAAGTTTATTTGCTTGACTTTATTGTTTGGCGGGAGAGATATTTAAGATTTAAAGTTATTTAGGTATTTCACATAAAATAATATATAAACATAACCTACACATAGTATTCGCAGCAGTAGCATAAATAATATTACCCGAGGCCTCACGAAGCACTGTGCCGAACGGCAAGGCGAAAGTAGTTTGGTGTGGTAACCGGTAACCCATCTATAATCTTTGCAAAACCTTTTCATTCGTACTAGTTCCCTACTATTGTTATAATTACGAAAGTAAGTGTGTCTGTCTGTTGCTCTTTCACGCCTATAGCACTGATTCGTTTGATGAAATTTGGTACAAATATTAATTAGACGTTGGGAAAGAAATCCAAAGAGCATCGCTTATTTAATTTTGCCGGCATTTTGTCGTGCGTGCCTTGACATCGACAACTACATAAATAACATACATAGGTAGTTCCATAGCTCCGCAAACCTTTTATCGTGAAAAAGGCTTGAAGGAGTTGAAATGGGGGATGAAAGTTTGTATGGAAATTCCACAATGTTGAAAATTTACGTTTGATGTGCGCGGAAACGTTCCCAATGGCTGGGAATATTATCGGCAGCAGAATTTTTCTGGGAACTTTGCTTAGTTTCTCAGAAAATGTTATATGCAGTAAATTTAAGTTTACTTTTAATTTTTAAAAAAATTAATTATAAACTAAAAAAAATTTCAATTAATGGTAATAGAAGCGAAAATTACCAGTTCCCAGTTGGCAATATTCCCTTGAAAACATTGCCGGCAACTTTCCTATGAACAATAATCGATCATTTATTTTATTATTGATCCTTTAATAAAATCAGTGTAATATAAAAAAAATGAGTGCAAAATCTCTAATGAGGGATTTTTACGGACACCAAACAGATATGTTTTATAAACGGCTGTACTTTAGAACTAGGTACGTAATTCTTAGCCTGGGTGCGGAAATGGGAAGGTAACGAAACGCAACTAAACGTAATATAAGCAGTATTCCTTTAATATGTTACAATTTTAAACATTATTTTAATTTTTAATATAATGAATGAGCCTGAGGCGTCATAAAAGCCTCCCTAACCTTGAAGCGATATGAACGAACTTGTGATTGAATCATTCTAGGTAGGGTAGGGCCCACAGAGCACAGAAGTAGGGCCTCCAGATTATATAATTATTACTTATATTATGATGTGAGGCCCCTACTTTTAAAGTTACTTATATGATCTGAGAGAATAGAACACACAATAAGTACCTACTAGCCGCTCGAAGTCACGTATTAGGGTAGTACCTCCAATTTCTATAGTCAAATATCACTCCATTTTTTGTGGTTTTGTATTTCTGTCGGTGAGTAAGGTTGCCAGAGCTCCATGAGGTAGGGAAGGGACTTGGGTGGGCATTAGGAACATTCGTGCGGTGACTGCGTACAACCAGGCAGGCTGTATACTTATCTGTCAACGAATTAAAATACACAAAAAATACTATTCTAGTCGAAAACATTGGTAGGTAAATCAAAATGTGTGTTAGCACGTTGCAATAAGGTTAACTTTCGCAAAACAGTTTTTATTTAATTTATACTACCTATATGAGACTAGGAGATTATCTCGACTAAATATTTATTACTCATAAGAATTCTACGAATGCAAACTTATTGCTTGAATCTTTTTATCGTTTCGCAGGAACTGGTCCTCATCACGGCCATCAACTTTATACGAGTTACTGACAATATAATAATTTGCAAAATTTAATCCTTATGATCTAGACGTTAAGGTTGTAAATGGTACAGATTTTTAAATGTAACACATTGTATTACAAGAATTTCGAATTCGAATAGATAACAGATTATTCCGACTGGGGCGCCCTGAGCTGGCGCCCCTTTACCATACTTGGCTAAATGTTGCACCTACAACCATGACTCGGGACCAAATACCGGCACGGTAATATTATCTATATACCGGTGTGATCATCACACAAACATTTTTCTTTGCCAGGATACGAATCCAGACCACTTGATGTGTAGGCAGTTACTTCACTTTTTATTGTACTAGTACAGTAATAAGAACCTATCATTTAATAATAATAATATACTTCCACGCTCACACCAATTATCTAGCCCAAAGTAAGTATCATTCAGAACTTGTGTTATGGATACTAGATAACAGTTTTTTTTTCAATATACATAATTTTGTGTGACGAACACGAATATTTGCCGCTACCAGGATTTGAACACTGACCGCTTGATGTGTAGGCAGCTATACTGACCACTTCACCACGACGCACATGTTCGCCGTTCCGATAAAATTTCAAGTTGGCAGTTATATCCAATGATTTTTAACAGTTCAAAGCGATAAATGGCTATATCATATCGTGATTCGGTGGTCATGCTAGGCGGGCTGGGAAGGACATAGGATAGTTTGTGTTGCGATAAGCGAAGTCGTGGGCGACCGCTAGATAACAATAAATTTTAAAATCGGGTTTCTACAAGATGCGATCCTTCGGAGTAACCCGTTCCATTAAGCTATCAAATACTTCCTACTTTATATTTATTTATAGTAAGGAAACAATTGGACTTTGCCAATGTAATTTATCTACGTTGTTTTACATCACATATCTCGGCTCCGTTATCACGAACAACGGATCCTGTGAGAAGGATGTCAGAAGACGGATTGGCATGGCAAAGAGCGCTATGTCCCAACTGGGCCGTGTATGGAGCGATGGGAACATCTCAAGGAAAACTAAGAAGCAGCTCGTCACCACCCTTGTTTTTTCCATCTTTCGCTACGGTGCGGAGACTTGGACCCTTAAGAAAACTGACCGCCAACGTATTGACGCGTTTGAAATGTGGTGATGAAGGAAAATGCTCGGAATTCATTGGACAGAACACCGAACCAATGAATCGATTCTAGCCGAGCTGAAGGCACCAATGAGACTCAGTACCACTTGCTTGTGAAGGAGTTTTGAGTTCTTTGGCCACAATTCTAGAAAAAGAGGTGACAATTTAGAAAAGCTACTTATAACGGGCAAGGTGAGCGGCAAGAGACTGAGCGGCAGAAGTCCAATGCGCTGGTCGGAGCAAATTCGCTCGGCCTTAAACTCCTCGGTGCACGATGCCATCCACGCCGCCGAAGATAGAGCGAACTGGCGTAAGATAGTCCAGGACGTTGTTCAAAGAGGCCACGACCCTCAGCATTGAGGATAAACGACGCAAGGAGGAGGTTTTACATATCTGTTTAGTTATAATATAATCATAAACTAATAAATAATTAAAAAAATTCTTATGAGAGAAATAATCGTAGATAAATGTGAGCATAGTGTTCTGTGGAAAGTAACTGTATCGAAGGCAATTGAAATACTGTCAGCATAGAAAGTGTATAAAACCATTTACTTTATTACTCGGACAGATCACTTTGCCTTTTATAAAAGAATAATTTAAATTACAACAAAACGGTCAAGATACTAAATGAATAATTTTTCAACGTAAAATTTTTCAGATTCAGAAACGAGCTCCACCTGGAACCAGGGTTGCCAGGTGTTCGGTATTCTACCGAACTGTTCGGTATTTAACACTGTGTTCGGTGTTCGGTATGACAAAAATACCATAGTATGGGAGGTTCGGTATTGTTTTTCTGGTTAATTTTTCTCCCTGACAAACGAATCGACTGTCAAATTTTACGCATGTTGCGTAGTATCCCTACTACTTACGGGCCAGCAACACACTCGATGAGTTTGTGCGCGAATCAAAGGACGACAAGTGAGGAGCTTTTTTTTGCTCAATGTTCGGTATTTTTGGAAAAGACCTGGCAACCCTACCTGGAACAGGCATTGAAAGATGGCTTTTGAGCATCAACGGACCACAATAATGCAGGTAACCTGACAGTCTTAAAACATGCCCTACTAACAACCAAAACGAGCACAGATTTGAACTCCACGATAATCGAACCCCTACCTCTGTCTAATTCCGGTGGGTGGATCACTAGGCCATGTATCAAACGGGGTCAATAATGTATCAAAAGAAGATAATAAATGGATGGAACGATATTATTTTTTTAACAATTTATTGATATTTTCATTGATATATATAGATACAGGAATTTGTAGACCGGCAATGTATAAGAGATATAAGCAGATAGAATTATAGACATGACCATTTACACATACTACCCACCCACCCACATACAAGAACACACACACACACACACACACACATCATCTCATTTTATTATATTTTGTCATAAATTATTGTCACTTTCTAATCATAAGTATTGTAATTGTAAATTGAACTCATAAGAACTGGCACTGTACTAGTAAGTGGGCGTTGGTATCCGCGACACAGCTTTCAGACTATTGCGGATATTCATCACTTCTTATATACTTTAGTTAACATTTTTAAGTTCTGAATAAAATTTAATTTCAAACAAAATCGTTTCATTTTCTGTACACGCAGGCGGTCTAGGTAGGCCTCTCAGTCACGTAGAAAAGACAGCAACTGTCAGACTTCACTGCTATTTTCACGAAGATAGATTCTATAGGTAAAATATAAGCTTCTTGACTATTTTATTCAGTAAAATATAAGCTTCTTGACTATTTTATTCACGCATACATGCTCATTACTCACACATTGGTGCAATTTTTTTGAGCTCGCCCTAGTCGATTCATTGCCAATCTATAAACGTCAGTAATAATAAATCTATGGATGACACCTTTTTCTGTTGACTGTACTGAACTTTCCTGCGAAGATTATTATTACCTAGTCACCTAGACGGTAAAAGTGGGTTAGACAAGCTTAGTTACAGAAAATGTGTAATTAAAAAAATGTAATTAACTTTCATTATAATTTGCCTTAAGTACCTACTTTGTTACAATCGTCAACTGCAGGTTATGGATTGTCTCTGCTAGCTTATGAAACAAAGATTGTTTTTGAAACTAGCAGATTTTCCTTTGTAGTGCAGAGCAACTTCTCTAATAAGGCCCGTAATACAGAATAACCACTCAGAAATCATATTGTCTTGGGAGTTTCTCCCGATTTCTTGTTGTAAAAACACGTGTTGGAGACTCCATCTCTCCTTTTTAACCTCAATTTACCGTACAATTAATTGTCTGTTACTATAAGTGCATTTTCACTTGATATTGGCGAAATGCGTAATCTTTAAGTGTCGCGAACGCCACATATCTAAAGAAGAAGAAAACAATTATTTCTTGAGAATCGGTTGTCACTTTCTACCAAGCACAAACTGACGTACCTACGACGCGACGCTTATGTAGGCGTTGATTCTTGAGACTCATTCTATAATACGTGCCTAAATTATTAATTAATAACTCTCTAAGCAAATTCTCATAATTATGGGAATTTGCTCAGTGGACATGAAAGTCAGTTTTGAAATGAAATGAAATGAAAAAGCTCTTTATTTAAATGGACTTTGCTAAGTGGGTACTTTTAAATCGTCAAAACCCTACCACCATTTCGGGACGAATAATTATTATTAAGCTGAGATGGAGAAGAAATGGCGAAAGAAACTCCACAGCTTACAATTTCGTAATGATTTCAAAACATCAATACAAGTCAATAAATAATTATCAATATAATTTAAGTTACATTTTAACATGCGTAAAGTTTGGGTAGTTATTACTCCCACGCATTTGGATTATTTATCTTGTGAAAAGCTTTTCTTTATAATTTAATTAATCATATTATTGAACTAAGCAATTTAAATTTTGATACCCACCACCATTTTATGTTATTGTTAGATAGGTACTTACAGATATTACTTTCAATATAAGTGGTAAGCATACATTTAAGATCCTCCGGTTAACAATGTTATAAGAATACAATGTGTGGTATACAAAAAAAAACAATTATTACATATTATTATTGCATGTGTCATACAATTGTCCATCTAAAGATAACAACTAATCAAAAGACCTACGTTTACATCAATCAAGAAAACATGAGATGACCATCAATCAGCCATCGCTTCGCTCAACCATATTTTAGGGAACGTAATTTTCATATTCATTATTTCTTTGTAATATATGTACTTAGTGTAAATGACACAATGCACTTAAATTATAATAAATAGATGATTTTGAGTGCTGGCTTTTGTTTGGGTTGCTGGCATTGGCAACCTGTCACTATTTGGAGGCACTGCATGGCCTAATTGGCAGATGTGGCGTTATGAATGACGGAATCTTACCTACGGCCCTGCTCGCTCAACCATCATAAACCTACATGTATGTATGTATTAAAGGAATTGGATTATGATATCAAGATTTAATTACTGAACCATTTCATATAAGTACGTCTTATGTTCCATATGTTCCGCTCCATAAACTACTTATTGATAATTACAGGGCTTCTAAGCTTTATGTAGTATTAATAAATGACACAATAGACAATTGCATACATAAGTATACCTACATATGAGAAATAAAATCATTGTTTCCTGCGGTTTTTGTGTAACAGTCACTTCTATTAGTGACGTGTACAGTAATTATCTGTAGTTGTGTCATTACAACTGCTTTGAGATGTTTATCGATGCGGTTGACTCATTTGTGGGTTAGTAATGCACTCCACACTATATTTAATATGAAAAAAAAAACATGGGAATCAGGCGTAGTGCGTGTAAACGGTAATAATAGAAGCAAATTCAAAAACATTTATGTTGTGTGCAAAGTCAAGATTTTCTCTTTCGTATCCAGTCAGGCATGAAAGCAGAATAAATGCAGTTAAAATGTACCTTCTATCCGGACTGTTAAGTAAAATAACAGTGTAACATCTGCCCTGGTTGGTGGTTTTTGTTGTTGGTTTACTGAAGGTTTAGTTGATTTTAGGTTCAATGCCCTTTTGGTGTGGGCGACAGGCTGGCATCTGTCACTATTTTTGGGAACTGCATGGCCCATATTGATGCCTCCAGCCAGAGTAGAATAGCATCACCCCATATCCTCCAATTGGTGTCGTGTAGGCGACTAATGGATAAGCAAAGGGTATTGTTCACCTTATACCTACTCCGTCCACTAATCCGCATTGGGCAAGCGTGGTGGACTGCTGCCTAAACCTCCTTCGGTGATAAGGAAAGGCCTTGTGTCCCAGCAGTGGGTCGAATTATAAAGGCTGTGATGATGATTAATAATTAGGAATAAAAGGAAAACAAAAAAATAGTGTTATAAAGTACAATGTGCAGTTTTTGCAGCACTATTCAAAACTGATTAATATTAAAATCAATGGTAAGTTTTTTCTGTATTAATTCACAGATCCCGATATATGATATTGCATAGTCGCCTTCTACGACACGCATTAGAGGATATGGGGTGAAGCTATTTTATTCTGCTGGCATCACGCGGCTTTACTTTATTTATTTATTATGGTATACACAACAGGTTACAATCATAACTTACACTAAATAGTAACATCTGAATATTATTAAGGTCAGATTTAAACCCAAAAACGTGTACACCCTGTTTTTAACCCTAATTATTAATGGAGTAAAATAAAGAATATTTATTCTGTATAAAAATAAACCAAATTTACTTTATCAACAAGCTCCCCAACGTTCCAATACCAAGGTCGAGAGATGCCGGGTGTTTTTTGGACTTGCTTATAAAAAAACCTCGGCATTTTAATGAAAAAAAAAACCCTGTTTAAAAACTCTGTAAAATAGACAGCGCACTTCATACATTCTCACACAGGTATCGAGCTGTGGTTTTTATTCAAATTACTTACAAATTCAATTATCGCGAACATGCCAACTGCTTCGTGAGTGCGACGTCTATACAACTCCGGTACTGAATGGCAGGAAATCACGATGACCTACTGGTTTAGCCTTTTGTGTGTCTATCCACATATGTATTGAGTACATTTGCAATATTTCTAACTGCTCAGAGACAGTATTGTAGAGCTTAGTGTCATCTAAATTTTACGAACATAACGGCGTTCGAGCGTTTCACTATCGCTTAAATGGGCCAAAATAAAAATCTATTTATTTCATTGTATTGATTTTCTAGCCAATGGTAAGCAGACTGATCAACTGTGCTTGCTATACAAGTAAATTCCTGCTTGGAATATCTCGCACCTGTGGGATGACTTCGCCAAGTACTTACTCGATGCTTTGGATAGGTTGCAGGTGTTCAAGCATCTTGAGCCTCTCCAATTGCGTCGAAATATTGCGTCATTGAGAGCGTTCTACCGTTCTGTACCACGGCGAGTGCTCTGAGGACTTTTTCCCCTAATTCCACCATCTCCCTTCCTTCTAAGGACTACGCGTGCTGGTCTACGTTGTCACCGACAAACTGTGTCTACAATTCTAACGCGAACTAAGAAATTTGGCAACTCGTTTCTTTGTCGCACAATCAAGAAATGGAATTCGTGCCCGCATACGCATTCCGTCCTCCTTCCAACAATCCTGCGTCATTCAAAAGAGGCGCGAAGAAGCAACTTGCAGGTCGGCAAGGCGAGGGTGGCTAGCGCGGCAGTTTATCTCTCGCACCAGCTATCTTCACATTTGGACTACACCTCTGCTTACCATTAGGAGGAATAGAGTCATTTGTTTGATCTTTTTATACAAAAAAAGAAAAAGAAGTGGATTTCAAATAGCTTCTTAACGGCTCTTTTGAATGGCCTGGTTTTTAAGAAGGAGCACGTATGCTGGCAGCTCAGACAAAAAAAAACGGAGGCTGGCAGTGAACTAAATTTCCATTTTTTGATAATATGACATAGAAATTTGTTGCCAAATATCTTAGTTCGTGTTGGAGTGGTAGGCATAGGCACCGTAAGCCAGCACTCCCTCAGTCGGCGTTTACGACACTAAATGAGTAAGGTTTAGCCCTATCCGTGGGAACTACATCGGCATTTTTTTATTAATCTCACATAAGCAGCCCCTAATAGCAAGTAATTAGATAAGTTCCAGCTTGTTTAATAGCTACTGCTCGACATAATGATCACACTATAAATCTTATGATCTCGCATTTTGCATCAACGTTCGTATTGAAACTACAGTTAAGATAACCCTGTTTTATAAACCGGATTGCAGATTATGAGGTCTCGTTATTAAAGACGAGTTTATGTATGGCGAATATGCAAGACAGATGAGGATTGTACTGAGCAGTTTTTAAATGTCTCTATAGCTTACTCCATATATCTATTGATATGATCCCCACCAGACTTTTATTTACTTTTATCACGACTAGCATCAGAAGGCTCATAGTTATTCATCATAACAGCCTTTATAATTCGACCCACTGCTGGGACACAAGGCCTTTCCTTGCACAGACATACTTAATAATATTATTTCTGTGTCTCCTTGTCATCGAAGGAGGATTAGGTAGTAGTCCACCACGCTTGCCTAATGCGGATTGGTGGACGGAGTATAAGGTGATCAATACCACTTTGATAATCTATTTGTGGCCTTCTACGACACCTATTGGAGGATATGGGGTGATGCTATTCTACTCTGCCGGCATCACATTATGGCTATCATGTCTTGTCATAGTTATTAGAAGCTTTTATTAACCGAGTTCAAAAAAGGTGGTTCTCAATTCGACTCTATGTTTCTTTTAAACTACTTTTTACTAGGTGTACCGTTTTTAATGATTCGCCTTCAAAACTAAAAATGAAGAAATAATGTTTATAAAAATCTAAATGTTTTTTGACGTCGGTTGCAACCTCAACATTTGGAACAAAACGTTGTTACTTGTTTTTGGGATAGACCTTTAACAACATTTAGATTTTTATCAACAATTTTTTTTAGTTTGGAAGGCGGTGTTTTTAATTTAAAAATATTTTTTTTTTCATGTCATGTGGTAGGTAGGCAGACAACACGGAGTACTAAGTGAATGAGATTTCCAATCCAAATTGCCAGGCATAAAGCCGAGCACACAATAAAAAAACACATCTCAATATTTAGTTTGAAATGAATAAAAAAGAAACAATCTGTGTGTATATTGCCTTACCTGTCTCTAATACGTATTTACATCTAACAGCTATCTTCATTCAAACTTTTTTAGACCTTGACGGAAAAAACAACAGCATTATCTGACAAATCGGCTTGCACTCTAATCCCTGGCTATAAAGGTGATAATGCAACTACAAAAACAAATTCACTCACGTGATTTTTTAACCAAAAGATAACGTTTTCACACGTTCGTCATTACAAAAGGTCCTTTCTACCTGTCTTGGTTACGAAATAATCTTGCATTTGTCGAATTATACTACCTGTTTACTCAAACTTGGATATTAAACTCTAAACACTGGTTAATAAGTTCGATATTCCTTCAAAAGTTAGGAGTCTTGAGAAATTCCTCAGGTGACTATGTTGGGAATTCCTTTGTGTCTGTTTCATAGCACATTAAGAATTCTTAGGGCTCAAGTTGTGGTAAGGTTTCACGGATATTATTCGGTTAGAATTTTCATAAAGGGAACTATGCTTTGTAAATTACAGAGGAGTTTGGAATGCTTTCTGTTTTGATGTAAATACTTTATAATGTTATCTTTTAGTTTATTTTTAGATTAACAGAAGTTTTAATAAGGTATTTCGTATATTATAAGACTGACAGCCAGCTAGTGTGTTACAGCTTTGTCAAAATATCAGTTGATTTTAAACTAGCTGCCCGCCCCGGCTTCGCACGGGTGGTGTGCCTAATGTAAATAAAATATTTTTAGCACAAAAATAGGACAACCGACTTCAATGCAATAATATTTTTATGAATTAGTTGAAAAGAGAGTCATAGAAAACCACGGAAAGTATTGATACACATTTATAATTCTTTAATTATAATTCATACTTTTGAATAAAGGAAAACGTACAGACGTAGTTTTATTTCTTTTTATTAAAAACGTTTAGATAGGGAAGAAAAACGGTTTTTTTTTCGTTTGAATAGAAACGTGCGCGCCGTACTATCCTTTTGAACCTTCAGCAAACCAACATAGTGTGGTGACACTCAAAACATCTGGAGCATTCCTGGCACGGTTCCGGGCATCAATTTTATTTCAATGATTGCTAATTGGAATTTAATTCCGTTTCTTAGTAAAAAACTTAAAGCCTTAACTTCCCACAAAATCAATCCAAAACTAGTATTGAATGCGATACACACACTAAACAATCTAGGCAAGCACAACCTAGTCAGACTAGTGTGGGTACCGCCGGGACATGTAGGGATTGAAGGTAATGAAAATGCTGACAGACTAGCAAGGAAAGGATCGGCTCAAGATCTCAATGGGCCCGAGCCTTTTGTAGGATTATCTAGGAGTACCATAAAAATGGCACTGAAGGAGTATTGTCAAAAGAGGCACCTCAGGGAATGGTTGTCCACTCCCCGACTGACACACTCAAAGAAATTTTTAGGATCCTCACACATAGGCTACCTTAAAAGAATAGGAGGAATCAGCCCTCACTGGCCACTTTGCCACTAAACGACACCTCTGCACAATAGGCAAAGCTGAAGACCCCATTTGTAGAATGTGTGGTGAGGAGGAAGAAAGCATGGAGCACATACTATGAGACTGCGATGCACTAGCCAATAGGCGACTAAAGGTCCTGGGTCTAGGTTACCCTAAACCAGAGGACTTTATAGACCTTATTCCCGCCAACATCGTAAAACTCATACAAAATGTTTTCGATGTTGGCGGGGATGGGTGATAAGGAAAGGGGAAGCACAAAAGATCCCATAGGGTCGAAGTGCTCTGAGACAAAGCCTCAGCCCCTTACATAAGAATAAGAATATAGTAAAAAAAAAAACAATTACCATTGTAATAGGACAGTTACATTTCGATTTACATATTTAAAAAACCACATTGCCTAATAATATAAAAAATAAACCCAACTTACTTTGTTGCGGTATCTAGTTATCTACCTATATATACTGAGGTAAGTAGGTAGGTTGATTAATATAAAGTATATACCCATTATAATAGAATGTATAAAGACATATATGGATGTAGATGTAACAATCTGTAAGTTGTCAATAAGATATGAATGCAATGTTTCCTTATTTACTAATGGATTTAATCATTCAACTATACAGTATAATACAACTGAGTAAATTATTTAATCCTTGACTATACACATACGAACACTTTATAATATTACGAATGTAGAAACGAAACATCGCAAAAACATGCCATGCAACAAAAACGGTCGAGTTCATAAAATGTAATTCTGTCAGTTACCATATTATAGCAAACAATGTTTAGAATATAATCTTACTATAAAAAAAACATTCGTCACTTATTTATTTATTTATTATAGCACATTTGTTAAGCGTATAAATGTATGTCATGCCACATGACATACATTTATACGCTTAACAATATATATAATACTTTACAGTGTGAAAATTTTCTGATGCATGTCACAATAACGGCGTACATAGCATTTTCAAAAAATTACGGTAATAAGTACTTAGCTAAACAGAAGAAAGAAAAACAGGCAACAATAACACTTCACTAGTTACTCTAATTAAAATATACAGCAGAATTACAGTTCTAATTACTTAAACTGGCAATTTATTCTCAAAGAAGTGCAGAATTTTCAATTTACTTATAATGTAAACATTCAACGAAGCTGTGAGAGAGATGTTAATCATACTTTTCTAAATGTAAGAAATATTTTTTTACATATTCCTTGTGATACAGTTAATATTATACACTCTTAGTTAAATTCAATTAATAAAACCATAGAAAATAAGTTGTCACGGTCTAAACCGTCTTTCAATATACTTACGTTGATTTTTAATAAAAAATCCATACAAACGAAGCATCACATAACTATCAACTATAATAATTAAATATTCTAGACTAATATTAACTTTCACTTGTTTTTAATCCAAATATAAACACAGCAATTGTTATTGTGATTATACTTGTTTTCATCTGTCTACTAATGACAGTTCTCATGTCGGCTGACGCCGATACCCGCTTCTAAATTCTATTATTTATAATAATGATTCTACCTACCCTCCATTTTAAAAATATCTCGAACTTTGTATACAAGCCTTTTGGCCCACCTAATTTGTGCCATAAATTAATTAAATAACTAATATATTTTAACTTGTATTTTCTGCCTGGAGAATATTCTTATAAACAATTTAAATTATTTTTGTTTACATAATTTACTGCTACTTCAACCATAGATTCACTTACTCTGTATAAACCGTCCTTTGGTTATGGCTGCATTATTCATAAAACTGAACTCCCACTACAAATTTTGGGAAGATTCTAGAAATTTTTGGGTATTTAAACTGTAGCTCGGAGAAACTGGGTCTCTTCTTCCATTTTCTCCAGCTACAGTTAATCATTCAATAGACATCTGTATCTAGTACTTACGCGATCCCCGAACTAGGGTGAGTGTGTGTTCTTAACCTATCATTTTAACGTTTTGCATCTAGCTTTTTAATAATTTAGTAAACCTAGTGTTAAACCGCAATTTCATTTAATTAACGTATTAATTATTATTTCAATTCCTTGCACTAATAGATAAGGTAACCTTAAACTGTATAGGTACTTTTTAGTAGTAAATTTGCAAAACGTTATTTATGATTATTTTGATATTGAATTCTTATACATCATACTGTGTTTGTAATCATGTGAAACGTTCCACTAAATGGGCCGTGGACAAATTACAATCCACAGCTATATTCTTTTAACAATTCATCTGTGTAAAATTATTTTCTATGAGACCGCTAAGAAGGGTGCGTTTAGAAATCTATCGAGTTAAATAACTATCTTAATTTAATATGTTGTTAAAAAGTAAATACTAATTTCTACTTGAAATTAACTGTTCTTTCTTTAAATTGTATATAGTGACCACATGTTGACCTTTGCTCGACCTTTACCCCCTATAATTTTTTGATCACTTTATCACCCTTGTAGTTCTTTTATTGATTATTTTATTAAAACATTTCAATTGTAGCTTCGTCCCTTTATACCCTAACCTTAGCCGGTCGACTTTAGCGAACACCTGTTCATATCTTTCTAAATAACATTTCAGGGATCCTATCTACGGGCAGCCGCCTACCCTGCTGCTCCGCTGCTGTGCGTCGTGCCATCCTACCGGCTGAAGCTGAACCCACGCCGACCACGCTGGTAGTCGACGTGCCTGGTTCCTGCCGCTTCCTGCGCTAACCGCTGAAGCTAAGTCTCTCTTTCTAAAGTGCGAGAACCCCAGTGCGAAACCCCACTCACGCCCTGAGTTAATAAATAGTGTTAAATTTAACCTATCTTTTATTTCTCTCTTTTCTGCACATCTGGCCGTGCTTCCCACGGTCAGAGCGTGTCAATAGTGTGTTAGAAAAATCTCAGAAATTTCATATGTAAAATATACCTAATATGTACTTATTTTTTATATTCCTTACTTGTGTCATTATACGCTCTGAAGCGTAAATTTTGTTTGCTACAGTAAGTACTTAATAAGTAAATTATAGTTAATTTTAATTGAAATTAATTAATCGTTAATTATTTAATTGAAGTTCATCGTTTTATAATCACCAATTAAATTAGTGAATTCATATAACTTGAGAAAACAATAAAAATGATAGATATCCGCCACATTTTTTATTTAGTTGATTTTTTTAACTTTCACAACCAAACAAGGAGATTGATATATTCGGCTATGGGTCGATATGAAATTAGATTCCCGTCATAGTACTTGATGATCATATCATACCATACAGGAAAATTTTTTCAAGCGTTTTTTTTTCATTTAATAATTTTAAGTAACTTTAACATTTCTTTTTCGATTATTAGTTTGTTCATGCGGCATTGTCTACGAATTAAAATTGTTCCCTAATCACATTTTTCAATCCATGTTACTAGAATATTGTATGTGTTTTTAAATTACATAAAAATCTATGCAGATAATATACAATATTAACTAACTACCCAATCAAAAAATACAAAAGACAGCGCCCACGTACAACGTACACCTTGCCCTGATACATCTATTCTACTCGTATCTAACGTATCAATCGGATACCCAATATTAAAGTAGGTAAAGTAACAAAAAGACTACAGTTATTTTAGGAATTGAATGCCAATTCAATTTTAATTTCGGAGAATACTAAAATTAGTTAGTCATGAGTAATTTACAAAAACTCCGAGTTAGATAATTATTTAGGTTTCTGTGAAATCACCGTCTTGGTATAGTGAACAGTAATGCTGCCTACAAACCAAGTGGTGCTAGGTCTTATTGTTATTCTTAAGCAAGGGACTGAGGCCGTATCTCAGAGCACTTCAACTCTATGGGATCTTTCGTGCTTCCCCTTTCGTTATCACCCATCCCCGCCAACATCGAAAACATTTTGTATGAGTTTCACGATGTTGGCGGGAATAAGGTATATAAAGTCCTCTGGTTTAGGGTAACCTAACCTAGGACCTTTAGTCGCCTGTTGGCTAGTGCATCCCAGTCACATAGTATGTGCTCCATGCTTTCTTCCTCCTCACCACACATTCTACAGATGGGGTCATCAGCTTTGCCTATTGTGCACAGGTGTCTTTTAGTGGCAAAGTGGCCAGTGAGAGCACCTATGAGGCAGCGGATTTGGGTTCTGCTGATTCTTCCCATTCTTTTAAGGTAGCCTATGTGTGAGGATCCTAAAAAGTTTCTTTGAGTGTGTCAGTCGGGGAGTGAAGCGGTGCTAGGTTCACGAAATCTCGTTTACAGAATACAGAAAGAGGTTTCTGTGTTCTGTGGTCTATACAGTACATAATAATTATGTATCTTTATCTCCTATCCAGTGTCCATAACGAAAACTAGATAATGCAATGATACGTAATTATTATTAATGTGTTATCTTCTAATAATCCACTTAAAAAGTTAAAGATACTGTTGTTTCGTGATGTTCCTCAAAGACTCAACATAAGTGAGGTCACGGGTTTGGAGTTCTGCCTGATTATAACTTTTTGGGAACAAATTTAGTGCCCACCAATAAAATAGTACCTACAGTGCCAATAAAATAGTTTTTTTTGTAGGTTGGGTTAGGTTAGTATGGCGAGTGGCAAATGTTGGTTTTTAGTGGGTATGCCCCCTGTCTAGGCCGAACAGCGGCCTAGATTGCACACGAGGGGGAGAGTCCCACATAACCATGGGGCGGACCCACTCTGGCACCATGGTATGCGTAAGGCATTTTCCAACAAGAAAAAAAAAAAAAAAAAAAAGGTTAGTATGGTGTTAATTTAAATACAAGCCAACTTTTTTTATGCTTTGTTCTTTCGTATGTTGTAGAAAATTTTAATTTATGCCTTTTTAGTTCGTCCGCTGGAATCAGGTCCAGAGGGGATCTGCTTCCAGGTTCGATCCCCAGAGAAGTACAAATTTGTACTCTGTTTGGTTGGTGGTAGGACTTTTTTCAAGTGCGCCTGGCTAGCTACCACGATCTTATCAAAATCTGTCGCCATGATTATAATAACCCGCACCTGAGTGGTTGACTAAGGCCTAATCGCCCCTAATGTGGGCTCGAGCCCCTCGGTGGGGACATTATATGAGCTGTTGATGATGATGATTTCAAAAATTATATTTAAAATAAAAATATATTATAAATCGTTTTTTTTGTTCAACATATTGCAATAACTACTGGTTACTGATAAAATTTATTGAACCTAGTTATGCCATAATAACCGAAAACTTTACCAATTAGGACTTATCTATACACACGAAATAATAATGAATGATCCTTATCTTCATGTAACAGATAAATTTAATTATCTGTTCTCCGAATAACATTATTTTTTAACAATACCACAATATTAGGACTTAGTTAAAAAAATTAAACAAAATATTACTCTGCTTCGACCTCGATTTTCATAAAATATTATTCCTAGTATGTGGCTGGCAAACCTATTCAAAGCAAGCACTCCGCCGAAAGTGCCGTATCTTCACGTGCCTACTCGATTAGACGAGCTGCTGGCGAACTGTATGGGAGCCATTCGTTTATTACCACAGATATATCAATCTAAGGAGATCGGTCGAATCGCCGAGTTCATAGGAAGACCGAGTGTCGCGATCAGCGGCCGTACTACATAACATGGTTCTAGTTGAGCATGCCGTAATATACACTATTCATTGCGCACGTCTTAAGGACTGCGAAGCGATGAAAGTTAAGCACTGCCGCAAAAGAGATCGGTCGAATCGCTGAGTTACGTATTCACTTGACTTTATCGGAAGGCGAAGTGGCGGAAATGTATGCCCACAGGGCATACACTTGTCACAAGTTAAACGCCGGCTTGGCCTATCTCCTTTAAGACAATTAAAGGGTGCAATATGTGATGCCGGCAGAGTAGAATAACATCACCCCATATCCTCCAGTGGGTGTCGTAGAAAGCGACTAAAGGGGTATTGATCACCTCATATTCCGTCCACCAAACCGCATTTGGCAAGCGTGGTGGACTACTGCCTAAACCTCCTTCGATGACAAGGAAAGGCCTTGTGTCCCAACAGTGGGTCGAAATATAAAGGCTGTTATGATGATTTTAGTGAATTAAAGGATGAAGGGCTATGTCTTATTTTTCTTACAAGAGGGTTTTTCTCACATATTTTCTTTTCTTTTTATAAGGGGGGAGGGGGTCAAAAACTAGCAAAAATCGTCTTACGTAACAAAAGAATGGCCCCGTGGCTTAGATTTGGTTACTTGAGATTAGGAGAAGTCCCGAATATGCGTGCTAATGCGCAACTTTCTAATCCCTAAATCATAACATCAAACTCCCGCACTCGCCACATCCTACACAAAAAATTGGTTTATATACGTTGCATGCACTATTAAAGATACTTTGTATTGCTATGTTTATAAGAATTTTTGGTTTGGTGGAAACCTACCACTAGCTACCACTACCTTATCACAGTCTGTTACCATAATAATAGTGATGACAAAATTATTGCATTAATGTTTGGTACGCCAACGGATTACATGTTTACATGCAGTGTTTACTAGTTTATGTTTACTTAATGTAAACATTTTTTTTATGTTACGAGATGGCAAACAAGCTTGCGGCCCTCCTGATGTTAAGTGGTCACCGCCGCCTATAGACACTTGCAATATTAAGTGTAAATCACTTAACACCGCAAGTGCGTTTGCCATCCTGGAGACTAAGATGATATGCCCTCCATGCCCAGTAATTACACTGGCTACCTTTCCCTTCAATCCGAAACATAGCGAACTGCTTCACGGCAGAAATAAGAAAGGCAGTGGTACCTACCCAGACGACCCAACATATGAGTCTACCACCTAGTAGAAAGGCGGTGGTACCTTCCCAGACGACCCTACATATGAAATGACATGTAGGTAATCCGTTGTAATCCGTATAGATATAGATATATTACGTATACATTATATCTCTAATTAATATCAACTATCAATCATTGTAGGTATATGGGTCATGGGTTGGTAACTAGGTTTCTTTTGCAAGTAAAATAGGTACAGTCAACAGCACATAAGGTTACCACAAACTGACAATTTTCCCCAATCGATTTTACTGAATCGAGGTTAAAAATCAATTAGAGAAATTTGACAGTTTTTGGGTACTCCAATCTGCTGTCGTCCGTAAGTACCTACAAGAGTTAAATTTGCTCAGCATTCTACCCTCTTGTCCGTTGACCGTTCCTCATGTCTCAAAATCTGTTTTTGTGAGATTGAACGTTTTGACACAACGAGGTCTGTCTGAATGTAGAAACTCAGATATGTTAATAACCACGGAAAGTATATACGGAATACCAATATGCCATTATATGGTATTTTTATTTGATTTGGCATCCAACGAGCAGCTTTGTATGCTTATAAATTACGTATTACAATATTTACATCCTCCGTTCCAACACTCATTAGTAATGTTAAATTTATAGGCGACTGTACCTTCTGAACCTTAAATACAACAACCTGCATCAAAACTTAAAAAGTTAAGCTAATTTCAACTTTATGTCCTACAATTAAGGCAAAACATTGGACACGTTATCACACAGCTGTTTACAAAATTCTCGTAACGAGAAGGTTATCAACGATCGTTAAATTATTCGATTACTTACAGATATTTCTAGAGTGGATGTTGAAGACATGTCTATAGTGAACACTCCGGTTCCAGTTGGTGTTGGTACAACTTTGGCACCACGTTTCGGCATCCGAAAGCAACCTATCACTTTATAACTGCGCACCATTGTGAAACCAAAATTAGACACAACAAAAACAAAACACAACCACTCTACGAATCCGAAAATCGATCCTCAAACACTTCTTAATTCAACAAACAATTCCAGTTTCACTTTTTCCACTCAAACACTGCGAATGAATATCGATACTCGATAGTTTTACGTGCGCGCGCGCAAGGTAAGCGCGATCGAATGACAGGTTTAGGTCATTACGCCGAGGTGGTCATGGGTGGTTTACGGTGACTCAGCCACCCCAGCCAGCCTTTGAGATTCTGAGATTACGTGCCGTGACGTCACGTGCGGGTCTGACGTCACGGTGTGGCGGAACTGTGGACTTTCTGCGGTAGCGTGTTGGAGTAATGTAACATAGCGAAGTTTGCTGTACTTGAGATGATGTTTATTTTACTATTACTCGGTATATAAATTACTATTAAAGGTTTGTAAATATTTCATAAACTTTTGAAAAGCTAGGTACCTACCTACCAAATTAAATATGTTCCTATTATGAAATTTTAATGGAAATAAATATAAAAACGAACAGCTTTTTTTATAATTATTTACCCACTTTAATTTTTGAAGTGAAACTTCTTTAGCACCTTTGTGATTTGGAAATTCGACGAAACGAAAAAGCGACACCGAAAAGTTTTTGAAGCATAGAGGTTTGTAGTTCAACATTTTGACAACCAATATAATATTATGTTGTTACGCGTTTAGTAGGCACTTATTCAGTCCTGTCCATCCAAAGGTGATCGCTCTTAGCGATAAGTTTTAATTAATTGTACAATTATGTATTAATGTTAATTGTATTTATATATTTTTGGTGTAGGTAGAATAAAGAGTACCTACCTATTTATCTATGTTGCTTCTGAAATCACTTTTGCTAGGTACTTTTATGAAGTTTTACTTCTGGCGTGTTTGAATTTCAAACACACACTTATTTTCAAATAGGTTATCAACGAAAAAAATATTTTCAATAAATAAATCATTATGTGTTGCAAAATTGCAATTTATATTACCTGCTTCCAACTTGCGGACTTTATTTTTATTAAGAAAATGCCATTTTCTGGTCAGATGTGGTTAAAGTATTTTACGGCTCTCAAATCTGAATACATAATTCAGTTTCAACGAATTGTATTGGTTATTTCAATTGGTATTCAGATGGAATCTCACAAACGTCTTGCGCTAAATGAGTCACGCCAGCACTACAAATTGAAAAGTGAATGTTTGCTTGTCACTGCTGACATTCAGACTACTCGACCGCTCAGCTCGACCGGTTTCTGTGAAACTACCATAATGTACTATTGATCGAGGAACAATACGGTTGTACGGTTAAATGAAAGCGTAGTAGTTTAAAGTAGCTTAAATGGCGTTGGCGTTATTCAGTGAGATTTTTCTTTCATCATTATCTTTGCCTGTCCTATTCCCGACTTTATTTGGCATCGGCGTAACGTAATATGTTATCATCTTCACGTCATTTCAGCCGAGACACGCCCACTGTTGGACATAGTAGGCCTGCCCCAAGGATCACTAAACCGGTCGGTCCTGCGCTGCCCGCATCCGGCGGCTTCCTGCGACCTTTACCAGATCGTCACCTTGTGGGGGGCCTAACAACGCTGCATATCGCCACTGAGAACCTTACCGCCCCAACGACCGTCAGTCCTCGCAATGTGCCCTGCCCAATGTCACTTAAGTTTCGCAATTCTTTGGGCTATATCGGTGATCTTAGTTCTCCTGCGGATCTCATAATTACTGATATGATGACGCAGAGAAACTCCAAGGATAGCCTTCTCCATTTTATTTTTGTGTGAATGAAATGATGATGATGAAAGGAAAGACTAGAATTATAGGGGAGACTGGGGAGAATTTAAAACGTTGTTTTAGCACAAAAAGTCCGTTGGTTCTTTGGAACTTGTTTTGTTGTTGTTGTTGGTTCATGGTTATTTTTTATGATATTTTTAATAATATGATAACATTTTTTTTATTTAGAATTTTTTCAAAATGATATATCTTCCACGCTTTGGCAAAGACGTAATAAAATAAGAGTACCTAAGTAAAATATACACTAAAAGGAAATCGTTGAGTTTCATCAGAACTTCCGAGATTGTAGGAAAGTGATGTACTTGAATGCATCTCTCAGGACGAAGGATAGGGTAACACAGAAGAAGACATGGATGGATTGGTTGAGAAATGATATGAAATAAAAGGGACTTGTAGGATTTGTGGAGGTTTAACTCTATAGAAAATAAAACAAAAACCCGAATGGAAAAGTAATGTTAAATAAAAGTATGTTTAAGAAAATTTTAATGCCAACTCCTATGTTTTTTTGAAGTCGGTGCCAAAGAAAAATTCCAAATATTGAGGTTGATACCAACCTATTTAACCAGCATCATTTAGATTTTCATAAAAAAATATTTTTTAATTCTCCGTTTTTTATTTTGAAGCCAGTTTATTTATTATTAATAGTTTTTTATTGTTTTTTACTTATGTAAGTTTACCTAGAGGTATCCTTATCACAATAAGTTCTTAATGATACTTACTTTGGGCTAGATAATTGGTGAGAGCGTGGAGATATATTAGAAGTATAGTTCTACAGTTTTTAACATTGTATAAAATTTACAGTAGTATAAGTTTTTTCGTATATAAAACATAACTATTGTACATAGTTCCAATACATAGTTCCAAAAAACGTGAATAGCGCCCCTAGCGAAAAGAAGCGTTAATCGTGTTTCCCATACAAATGGAGCTCTTAACGCAACTACAATAGTTCCGTATAGTTCCGTACTTTTACCTAGAAACTTACACTACGGGTACAGGAAACTATCTCGAGACTTTGAGCTTTAAGACAAAAAATAATCATCGATATTGGTCAGCATTTTTCGAAGATATTGACGTATAAAGTTTGAAAAATGCATATTGCGACTGCGTATTTTCACGATTCCAAAACTACTTACTGAAATGATCGGTTATGAGCGCAAAACGCAAAATGTCGCGCTCATAACCGAGAAATCGTTGGACCATTTGGAAAGTATAGAACTCTTTCAAACAAAAAAAGTTTTTTTCAAATCGGTCCTGGCGTCTTCGAGTAATCGGGGAACATATTTAAATCTAAATAGGTTAAAAAATATATTAAAAAACATGTCTTCATGTTAAATCTGACTAAAAAGTGAAAAATGACCTTTTAGTATTAGAAACTAAATGATGAACGAAAAGTATAATTATTATTTAGAGAATAGCGTGGGGTGCTGAATAACATTAGTTCTTGAAAATATTCGATCGGTAGGTACATACAATTAAATTGAACACCCCACGCTTTTCTCTAAATAATAATTATACTTTTCGTTTATCATTTAGTTTCTACACTAAAAAGTTATTTTTCATTTTTAGTTGTTATTAGTCTGATTTAACATACAAACTTGTTTTTTTTTTAGTTTTTTTAAACTATTATTTTATTTTCTACTTTTAAGTGCGAATCATAACCGCCGATGAAAGTACTTACTTAATGACAACGCCATCTATTGACGTATAACTGAACTAACATTCCAAATGTTTAATTTATTAGTCCCGGCGATTCTAATCAGGATAATGGGATATTCTTATCGAATTATTTTAATATCTATCATCGGTATTTGACAAGTTTATAAAGTTTAAATGAAATCTGTCCGTTTAAAGTGGGTCAAAATCGAGTCCAAACGAGTCAGTTACATAAATACAAACAAACATACAGGTGAAGCTTATTATATAAGCATGTTAAAAAACAAAGATGAATACGAATTGAAAAACCCCTCATTTTTTGAAGTCGGTTGAAAATAGATGGTGAAATGAACCTATAGAAAGGACTGGAATCACAAGACATACAGCATTGATTTCCATTAAATAGACAGGAGGGTAGGAGGAAGATTGGCTGTAGGACAATTTTCAAGCTGGTCCCACCAGCTCTCGGAATAAAAATTACGTCAGTCGATTGAAATGGCGAAAGACCTCTTATTGAACAATCGTTCTTTATGAACAAACGAAAGTAAACCATTTACTATCGATGTATCATCGCAGAATTCGCAGACGAGTGTGAACGTAGATTTGCATTTTAAATGCGACATTACGCCGCCAGTGAAAGTTTGCACAGGAGGACAACGACTTGGTGATATAGCGAATGATCATATTTCTTAAGGAATATGAGGTATTTTTGTTAAACTTTTTTGCTTTCTCGTATACTTACGTAGTTATACTTTGTATTACCTATTACAAAAAATGCCAACCATGTGTTTTGAGGTCGATGCCAACCTATATATTTGGAATAAACGTGTTGTCACTTCTTTGGAAGTAAGTCTTAGTAAAAGATTTTATTTTAAAGACTTAATACTATAAATACATTTTAAAACCGATTACTTACTCTTGAGGACAGAAAAACCCTCAGATTAATTATAATAAATTATATTTCTACGCTCACACCGATTATTTAGCCCAAAGGCCCAAAGTAAGTATCATTAAGAACTTAGAAAATAATTTTAGATAATTATATTTAAACATAGAAAAATGCACTGAAAAAAATCGACTTGCCTCAGGCGGGACTCGAACCGGCACCTTCCACAATCCGGATGGATTTTTTTTTCAGTGTATTTTTCTAGTATTATATTTACGCGTTTGTAAACGCAAAAATAAAATTATTCCATAATGTAAGGTAGTTTCATCTTAGCTGGGCGTCAAATATTTGCAAAAATATTTCGTTCGGGTCTTGGAAGTGCAAATTTCAAAGATTTGATGAAACGATGTTTACCATAAAAACATAAGCACCAAGCACTGGCAAATTTCGACAGCGAAAAGCAGTGCCTCGGTGGCGAAATCGGTCAACGCGTCCACCCGGATTGTGGAAGGTGCGGGTTCGAGTCCCGCCTGAGGCAAGTCGATTTTTTTCAGTGCATTTTTCTAGTATTGTATTTACGCGTTTGTAAACGCAAAAATAAAATTATTCCATAATATTTAAACATAAACTTAAATTAATAAATAAACAAATATTTGCCGCTACCAGGATTCGAACTCGGACCGCTTGACGTGTAAGCTATACTGACCACTTCACCAAGACGGGAGTGAATTTAAATTTTAGGCGTCTGATTCACGATTTGTCGCTTCCGTCGGTTTTTATCCTAACCAACAAAAAGGAAAAATATTCAAAATAAAACTAGTTAAACATTCTTACTTATGCTTGCGTGCAATTTAAAAGAACCGACTCTAAAATGAAAAAAAGGATCTAAGTAATTTTATCATCGGTCCCTTGTATTTTGTTTTTTATTGTACGTGTCAAGATTATTGATTGCTTGCTGGAAATTTGTACTTTGTAAGCTGTATTTAGGCTGGCTTAAGAGCGATTTAGTACTTATATGCCATATACATAATAACTATACGATTATCGGTCGCCAGCATGCGTGTATATCCCGCAATTCCTTAAAACATTTTATACCTACTCTATAAAGTACAAGCAGCTTGAGGAACTGCTTCTATATAACATCATTAGCATTAAATATAACATTGTAAGACATGTGGCCTGCATGTAGTCATAAGGTGTAGTCAGTAGCCCTGAGACGCATGCAGGCCACAGACATAAGGCCACTTGTACTAGTACCTAAGTCCAATAAAACCATACAAAACCGATAAATATAACAAATCCTCAAAAAAAAATACTAGCATAATTATAATCTAGTGGCTCGCCCAAAAATATCAGATTATCAAAATATCGGGAAATCAAATTATATGTATTGGGGAAACAAACGAGAAAAACAATGATCTGGGTTATAAATATTGAGACACTACTTAGTTTTGTAATTATTTATTAATTATCAACAAGCTACAACGGTAATTCTACTTACTTAGCTTATCAGAAGCCATCACAGATTGGCGCGAACGCAAGTATTCTACATTATAACATTATAAGCTGTGGTCATGCTGTACCATATATTAAAAACATAACAATGGGGAAAATGTAAGAGTATCAAAAAGTCAATGTTCGATTATGGGCTGACTTCATCACTATTTATGTACTTTCCTGTTACTTTTTTTCACTTCATTTTTCCGACGTATCCTGTTTGCCCACAAGAGGAAGAGGACCATTATAAAAAATATTCTTTAAATCCTCCTTGGACCGGATGAGGCACTGACCACATAATATATCCGAGTTCCCGTCACTGACGGACCACGGCAGGGATGATGAAATAATCGGTTACATACGATTTGTATTGAACTTATTCTCCGTCTCCAGGGGATCCATAGTCAGCGGCTCGGATGCACTGTCAGTGCTATCCGATTTTTAATACACTCTGGCCGTTTTATGATACTTTTTACACATTTGCGAAGATATAACTTTGAAGATGCGTAGAAATTTCGAAGATTTTTATTCCACTTATATGCATTTGTAAAATTATTTTTCGAAGAATTAGGAAACAGATATAACAGACGACACTAACACCGATATCCCGGATATGTGTGAACATGGGTAACGGATGGTACGTCCCTGATGGAAACACTGGAACGGACAACTCGGAACTCTGACACGGAAATGTGTGGGCAGAGCTTGAAACGGCGTCAAACTGACCCCGGAAAAAACATTTTTCTCTGGTCCGGCCAGCCAACTAAAATAATATCTAAATTCCTTAGTCCGGTTGACCGTGCACCATTGCACCGCACCACGGGGCGAGAGACGATAAAGCTAACACATATCCCCAGGAACATGAGAACCATGTATTCTGCTCACCATCATAACATTTGTTTTCCTTTAGACTATACCTGGGAAATTGATAGTTACAATTTTATTGAAGGTCAAAGTCATAATTTTTTTTTTCATTTTTTTATGAAAACGTATTCTATACGTTATTTCTTAATTATTCTCTAAAGAAACATTATCACTTTTTTTTAGTATTTCTTAATAAAAAATGGCTTCAAAACGTTAGCGTTCAATGTAGCTCACTCGATGCGCACGGACACTAACGAACGGGGCCGTCGTCTGGCAAAATTATCGCGGTTTTGCGAATTGCGTGCAAGTTGAGCCCTTTACATTGCGCGGTACAATTTGCAATTTTTATTAACACAAAAAAAAATAAAAATCATTTCCTGGCAATATTTTTTTTTAAATATGTCTTATGTTGATGTATAGAATACATGGTTCTCGTTTGACTGTTCATGTCTTTTACACCCAGTATGTACAAAGCAAGCAAATTTCAGCAAATCAAGAGTCTCTCTTACTGTAAATGCACATCCTCTCATCGTTATATAAAATCCTTAACGATCCTGATTCCTCTTCCTACCTTCGGTCCCTTTTTCATTTGTCTCCACCGTCCTCTTGTTCTAGGCGTCCATGTATTACTAAGATGTTAGACCTTCTTCAGGGTAATATTAATTTCTTCCTGCACTCCTTTTCGTTCCGCGCTGCTCAGATGTGGAACTATATTCCAGCCTCTATCCAGGATAGTCCATCGACAATTTCTTTTAAGACCAGACTAAAGTACTACTATTTATCACCAATCACCTCGTAACCAGTGCAAGCTTATAACATCATGTTTACTTAGTTATACTTTTTATCTACTTAGTATAAATATATCGTATGTATTTATTTATTTATGTATTTATTTTGCATTTATTTGTGTAATTATTTATATGTAGGTTTAGATCTTATTTATATACTTCAACGGTTTTATTGTTGTTGTGTATTGTTTATTACCAGTTTTTGCGTCTGCGTCGCCTACCGTATTAATTTTATTACACACATTCATGGGTTGACTCGAAGAGATCTCTTTTAGAAACAAGTTCGCCCTTGCAAACTATGTAATTGACAATTATTTTATCCTATGTATTTTTAAATGCAATATAATAGAGAGATACAAATTATTACAGTAAGAGAGGCTCTCATTTTGCTGAAAGTAATTTAAAAGGTTTGTTGCCGTCCGGTTTCTCAATCGCTATAATAATCAAAATGATTCCATTGTCAAATTTCAAGTAATGCGATTTGAGGTCAGGCGATTGACTACGGTTGTCAGTCAATCATAGCCATTGTACTCTGGAGCTATGAATAGATTAGTAGAATATGGGGGTCAGAAATTTATATGTTCCTTAAATTGTCATGCGAAAGTTTATCTTATAACATGTTCTGTAACACTTTACAATGTCTGTTAAGTATGTCGGACGACTCAGATTTTGTTTTAAAAACAACTTTCATGGCGGACTGTCGTGGGTACTTACTTACTACTTAATCTAATGTATAAACTTACTCACAGCTGTCACATCATATTAATACTTTTATCCCAATTGTTACTGCAAGTTTTCTACAAACGTTTCATTTAAGCAGTCCATCACTCACACGTCCAATCTAAATCTGGCCTAAGCAACAATTTTTCGCAACACATTATGTTTAGTTACAGATCAAAATAAAGTTAATTAAAACAAGAAATTTCAAGCATACGAATGAAGAACGAAAGAATAATTTCTATCACAACATTTAATAGGAAATATTACGTCATAAATTGTGAAATTTTTAAATTTTGCGTCTGAATCAAAAGAGCCTGATCTCCTCTATTCTCTTGAAAAAGTTGATCTTCATCTGGATGACAGACAGCAACCAATCAGCTGTCAGCTTGACGTAACGCACGTCATGCTCAGCACGGTGACCCTCGATTCTGAACGTGAGCTAAAATAGTTTTAAAGAATTCTCTAAAAGATGACGCTTAGTCAACTTCGTTCGAATCCTAATGAATGCAATTTATTCGAAACAACAGAACTTACCAACGGGATTGACCTGAATTCTTCACTTTCTACCAGTTTGTCTTCAAGCCTGAAGAACACCGATACTGTCGCCTGTGGTATGGGGTATGCAACTGTAGGTTGACTGAATATGGCCTGTCAATGGAGTTGTCACATTATGAAGTTATACCGTTTGCACTTTTTATTTGTAATCGTTTAAATGGTGAATGAACATTTTCTTTACATATCTACAATAAATTAAAGTTCATGATCCTGAAATCATCATCACCATCATGTCAGCCGAAAGACGTCCACTGTTGGACATAGGTTTTGAAAGGATTCCAATCATAATCGGTTTTGCACTGCCCGCATCCAAAGACTTCCTGCGACCTTTTCCAGACTGATATACCTGTAGAGATAATTTAATAAAAATAAACCATTCCTCCTGCAATAATCGAAAACTCACTTCAAAGTAATAATAACGCGAACATTCATCTTGCGATCCTCCCATATACTTCAGGGTATACATAACAGTGTCTGTCAGTTTCCATTGCTTCTCCACTGTCTCCTTTATTAGGTCCATGCATGTTGATGCTAGAGGCTGGCAGAGATGTTTCAACGATACCTTGGCTTGGGTGGACACCAAATCGCGACTAACTGGAACAGAAATATGCAGCTTTATAATCATAATCATAATTTGCACCAGAAGTTAGTAAGTAATCAGGGATTTGTCCTAGTGAATCACGAAGTTTGCAAGTTTTGATCAAGTCAATTATGCTAGAGGGTATGTTTTGGATGACTTGCAAACATATGTTTGGCTGTTAGATCAGAGTGGTGCTTTGAAAATGAGTTTAAAGTATACATACAGTTACAGATACAATTTAGCTACCAATTCTGTCTCCTATAAACTACATTTAGGGCGCCTTCCAATTAATAGCATTTGGGACCGCTGCAGTGGCATCACAGGCGCACTAGACGCACCACGCACCGCCACAATTATCTTTGCGCAGTTGTCTTTAGACATATTGTCGCCACTGTCGTTACCCGCGCATATCATATCACATTTATTTGCCTAGGGAAGTAACACACACTTTTTAATATCGAACCATACATAACGGAACCGAGACTTGAAACGAAACATCAGTGAAATTTAATGAAATGATAGAGACGCACGCCTACTGGGCCACAGTCAAGTCATGCAAGCGCCGGCGCCGCCCCGCTTATGTATCTCTATGGTAGCGCCACTGTAGCGCTTCCTTACGCCCGCCCCTATGAGGGCGCCTTTAGTTTATACTTGCCGGCATAATCAAAATAATTGACGCCGCCGTGGTGGAGTGGTCAGTAACGCTGCCTACACATCGGGCGGTCCGGGTTCGAGTCCTGGTAGTGGCAAATGTTAGTGTGATGAACACGAGTATTTGTTCACGTTGTCAGTCATGGTTGTTTATATATTTATTTAAGTTTAATTATAAAAATATCTAGATTATTAAGTATATTTGTCCGTTATCTAGTATCCATAACACAAGTTCTTAAAGATACTTAATTTGGGCTAGATAATTGGTGTGAGCGTAGAAATATATTATTATTAATTACTTGATAGCTGTCTCAAAGTCTGCCTGTCGCCCAGTTTTTCTCTAGCTCTATTCAAAATCGAGACCACGGTATCGATGGCTTGGTCTTCACATGGTGTTAAATGTGGTATGTTCATTTTGGTTTATTATTTGGGATTGTATTAATTAAAAAACGATGAATTATTTTGCCTGTCGAGTTGTCGAGTTTATATTTGACATTGTCAAGAGTCATTTTTGACACTAAGAAATATACTTAGAATAGAATAGAATAGAATATAGCTTTATTGTACATCAACCAATTAGACATAGACATGCGACATACTTAAGTATCAAGGAGCTTATATTACCTATAGAATGGAGTCATTAGTCAAATGAAAAAAGTGAGGGCAAAAATTTTGACAACCCTTGGCATTTCTTGACATTTCTTGACATTTCTAGAGAGGCTCTGTCTCTTTCTAGTAGGGTGCCTATAGCAGAAAAAATAATTACGGACAATCTTGGACTTCGTTAAGTTAATAAAATTAATTAGTTAACATTGGCGAAATATGAAAATGAAAAAGCTCTTTATTAAATGGACTTTGCTAAGTACTTTTAAATCGTCAAAAGCCCTACCACCATTTCGGGACGAAATAATAATTATTATGCTGAGATGGAGCAGAAATGGCGAAAGACTCCGGCGAAGAACTCCACAGCTTACAATACTGTCTTTAGACGAATTTTAATTCCTCTCTGTTGCAATTTTGAAGGAAACGAGGATAAAGTTGCGGGCTGAGGCTAGTGAAATATATTATCAAGCAAAAATTTTACTAACCATTTCAGGAGAGTCCGTGTTTTTGAAAAAAGGGCATGCAGTTTGACGTAAGCAGTTACCTATGTAATCAGTGCCTTGAAAGTGCAGGCTACATATTTTTGAACTTTCATAAAATATTGTTTTTAAAGGCACATTAGACAACCACATTTGCCGTCGCCTAGGGTCTTTCGGAAATCTAAAAAGAAAAGAAAATTTTATGTATACAGGCACTTTTAACTTGTAATTAGCATATTAAAAACTATCATTTGATAGACTTGAATAGCACAGTCACAATTTTATCAATGCTGTGTCAATTTTACTAACCCAAATTCGAGTGAAGTTTGAGGTCACTGTGCATATTGCACTCTGCGTTACATGTTAGTAGATGCAAATGTGAAAGATAAAATACACTATTACACTGGTAAAATCCAATCAATCATTTTGAATATGTTTCTCAATTAAAATAATGTACATTGCACAAATTACATGTTTTGTTTGTAAATAAACGTTCCCAACCAAAAATGGATAGAACGATTTATGTATTATATATATACATAATCTATAAACTATATATATAATCTATATATATCTACATAACAGCTATTTCAAAGACTTAAAAAAATATATATCAATTTTGATTGCCATTTCTGAAAGGAAAAAGGTTATTATTTTATAATAATTCTGGAAATCCTAGTCACCCTAGTCAATTTGTTTACACATATTTGAATAAGTAATTTATGTATGAAAATTAATTAAATTCAGATAGTATGAAAGCCGAGTATCAGAAATTACTTTCCCCTATGGAGTTTCGCCCAATAACGATAATCATATGGAATTACATGTGAAAAACCAATTTTACTTAGGTGAACAATAATATGCAATTATAACACTTACAAGTGAAATTTCACACTGCATCCTGGATACCACTCACTTCTGCAACCACGAACTATACAGCGATGCACCATTTTGCACTATTTATAGTTATTAAAATGTAAAAAGCCGTACCAAAATCGCGAGTCGATATTTATGAATACGTCAATTACGACAATTTATGTCATGTTGAGATTTCGGGACATTGACACATGAAGAGAGTGCTGCCATTACATATATCCTTTCATTTCCCATTAGTTATAGAAAGAATCACAATGATGATTTTCAAAATAAAATACAAACCTAAACATTAAAAGTAAATATATTATATTTATTTCTTTCATTGATAATAAATAGTGATAATTGAATACAATATGTTAAGTTTTTAGCTACTTTTCTACTTTTGTTTTAGAAAGATGGCGAAATACTGGGGAAATCTTGTTTCTATGTAGTCGTGTTTAGAAAGAGATGACGACAATTTCTAGAAAGAGAAATGTGAAATTTGAAATGTCAAGTATCGTCAAAATTTTTGCCCTCACTTTGTTAATTTGTCTAATGACTCCATTCTTAGTATAAGCTCCTTGTTAAGTATGCACGATTAATTTTAGTCAATAAAGGAAACTTACAACATAATAAGTATTTATGTCATATCCATATATGTATTAATATTAACGTTTTATTAATTTGTATAACTTTATCGCATTTATGATGAGTCATCTATCATTAATTATTTCCATAAAAGTAGAATTTTTGTGGTAATCAACCGGTGCAGGAAAATATCATGAAACCTCAGACCAATGATTCCTGAGGTAGGTACCTACTCCTATATGACGTTAACCGATAACATTTGATTTTAAACTTTCTACAGGTTGTTTGGTAGGTACACGGGGTTGCACCAAACATAAGCACCAAGCACTGACAAATTTCGACAGCGAAAGCAGAGCGTCGGTGGCGTAGTGGTTAACGCCGCCCGGATTGCGGAAGATGCTGGGTTCGATTCCCGCCTGAGGCAGGTCGATTTTTTCAGAGTATTTTTTCTAGTATTAAAAATATTTACGCGTTTGTAAACGCAAAAGTTATTCCATTAGATATTATATAGCCTATATCCTTTCTCGGAGGCCTTTCTCGATAAACTGACTATTCAACCCAAAAATCATTTGCTATTCGAATCAGTAACTATTAGTTCTTGAGATTAGCACGTTCAACCAAAAAAACAAACTCTTTAGCTTTATATATATCACTCTTGTATATCAGTATCTCACTAAAGATACATTGCCTGCCTTGCACTAAAGATAGATATAGTTGATAACAACTATATCTATCTTTAGCGTTATTATATCGCTTTAAACCAAAGTGTCTGAAAAGTGATATTAATCATCAAACTATATCTTGCAGTCGTGTTCACAGATTTGAGAGACTGTGTGTCGGTGTGTCGCTTAGACAAAGTTGTGTTCGTCTCTCTCTCTCTCTCTGTGATCGGAATCGTTCGTTCATTCGGTATCCATCCGTAAACTGAACTATGACACATTGATATTAAGATATAATTTAAAGTCACCTGAGTTAAAGACACATTAGCTCTTTCGTCAAGATATATATCTTTTATATCACTCATTCGCGAGCTACACAACTCTACTGTCAGTGCCGGGCACTGAGCTGAACTGCTAAGAAAATTTCTGTACCATTTGTCTTGATTGTCGGCTTTTGTTAAGTTTCTGGTTCACTGAAGGTAGAGTTACTTATTGGGTTTTTTGCACTTATATGTAGGCAATAGAGGTTATTTTGTCGATTGGTTCAGCTATAATCCCCGCAGCTTATTCTGAATTGATACATTGGTACCGTTGCCAAATATTGTGATTTGTACAGTTAGGGAGTTAAATAACTCTAATACATTAAGCGCTAGCATGGTGAGAATCTTTGCAATTGAAAAAACCACAACTATGGTCGTCTCAGAAAGGGATTATGCTAGCATAGGTAGTTTTACCCTTTATCCTTTTGTACCCTTTTTGAGACGACTATAGTTCATGCCATTCATAATGTCGTGGGATTGCCCCTATGGTAACTCCTATTGGTAGGATAAACAGAAATTATTTTCCCCAGATACTCCGACTTTTTAAGATTTTTATCCCATAGTTTGGTTATTCCGAAAAAGTACAACTAAAAAAATAAAGCATACATCTCCTACACATTAATGATGTCCTGGTACTTCAGGTTGGAAATACATGTACAACACATTTTCATTATATCAGAGCGAAAAATCCATTTTGCTTTTGTATACGAGTGTACTTAACTACGATTTCATCTCTAATATTAAATGATCAATCGACTATAAAAAATAAATAGATTTTTTATCGATTCTGCGGGACCTATTCTAGCAGGACCAATCGACTAAAGAGCCCGATTGGCGAGGCTGGCAAATTGTCACTCTCTCTAGGCACTGCATTTTTCATCCTGCTATTGGAAAAAAATCTTGCAATTGATTAATCATTTGTGATAAAGAAGGTGATAAACATGAATCTGCACGGGTATAGAAGGTGAGGAGGGCCGAAGAAAAGATGGATAGATTGTGTGGGAGATGATATGGATAATAATGGAGTTAATGCTGAGATGACGGCTGAGCAGGGATGTATGGAAGAGAAAAACGAATTACAGCCACGTATTACAGATGATGTTCGAGCTACCAGCTGAACATTGAACTCTGCGGCTGCGTGGTCAGCAGCGAGACACAATCACATTCCGCGGGTCAGCAGCTACGTGCACCGTCGGCAAGTCACACCTATGAGAGACATGCAAAAACCTTTCGATGTGTATATACCATAAATGTAATATATAAACACCAACCAAACTACCAATAAATCAGATTACAACCGTCCGCGGTGTATCTCACTACCTCCCCGCTGCTGCCTGCCAGGGCTACTCCCTGGGGCAGTTCCTTCACCAAATCCATGCTGCCTGCCAGGGCTACTCCCTGGGGCAGTTCCTAATACCAAACCAAATCCTTGCTGGCCAGCCATACACCCTGGCTCAGCATCCTTTCCATGTACTTGTGGGAACCGGCGCCTTACAACTGCCGCGACCTGCTCGTACATAATGGTCCTTCGAGCTCCCTACCATTCCTACTGTAACCCTGGACCTGTGTCCTTTCCTAGCAAGTAGGAAGCGACGACTTATAGTCGTTTCATCTTACTCCATATACCTATACCAATCTACCATATACCAACCACACATTCAACCATTTTAACATAATACTTAAAATTATTTATTAATTCTATTTATAATCGTTATTTATTTACCGACATCAGTTTAAAATATTATAAATTATCAATACCAAACCATTAACAATGCAGATATGCAAAATGCATCGTCTGCAATTCACTCGCGCTCGGTTACCAGACACCGAGCGATTGTAGTTACTTAATTGCAAACTAACTACCAATTGTTATTGCAAACAAGAAATATTGAAGTAATATTTACACATTTAATATTTTTGATATTGTTTTAAACACTGATAATTCAATATTTTTACGTATTTATATCAGCATACCACTCATCATATAGCGGGGTAGGTCCCTAGTCTCATACTTATACAGGGTGAAATTGAAAACGTTGGCATCCTTTTAAAATAAGATTCTACCCATGGTTAATAGTGCATACACCGCATATTAGCAAAATCAAAAGAAGTAAAATTTCAATATCAAAAACCTAGAAAAACCATTTTAGTTTCTTAAGAATAGCTTAATAGTGCAAATAAACAATAAAAATATTAATAAAATAAATAAATATTAATATGCTGTTATCCAAACAATTTCAAAAATATCAAGTTGAATAGGTCCGCTTGAAACGACGCGACACTCTGCCGCTCGGCGCGTGCGTATTTTCCCACTACGAATTCATTCATAAAACCAAAAAACTTATTCGTAAATCATTAAAGGAAGACCGCGCGCGCAGCCGTCCTTTGTACCCCTTTGACATCGCGCCGCCACCGCGCACCGTCACCTTTCGGCTTGCGCCGACGACGCCTCTCGCCGCCCGCCGCTCGCCCCGCCCGCTTCAGTCGGCGCAAGCGCAAAATACTATGTACCTATTTTATTTATTAGTACGGCTTTACGCTTATTTGTTTATGCACGTATTACTTTGCTCGGTCTCGGGAACTTGTCGTCGCACACGCGTTAAGGATTGCAGTGGCTGTTTTATGGTAGTATTGTTATCGTATCGTAATGCCTCGACCACGTAATGTGCAAGGACGGTACACAAACCAACAGTACATACAAACAAATTAACATGTGTGAACTCGCGTAAATCAAATCCCGTAATCAAACCGGTTTTATGGCACGCACAATATCATGCCATCCGAGTAATCGTATGAGAGTGAAAGTGAAACGAGAGACGAACTCAAAAACAAAATAATCTTAGCCTTTGAAGCTGTAAAATTGCAAGGCTCTGTATTGAACAGAGTGAAAGACAATCATATTAAACAATTGTTAAAATATTTGTGAGCAAAAGTGATAGGTAATAAGTAAATCATGATTTGAAAATTCTTATTAACGTGAATACTTTAATTTCGCCTTTTGAAATACGCCAAAAACTTTAAAAGTGTTAATTGTGTGTTATGTTATTCATGAGTTTGTTCTTATTTCATCTGCCTGTTGCCGAAGTTTTAATCGTCCTAAGCTGGAAAAAATAGGTATGAAGTTTAGCGTTCATTATCCATTGTTATTGTACCTACAAGGTAGATCAGCTGTTCTCGCGGATCGCGAGAGAGCGACGCCCCCGACTACGTGTAGGTATCGACGCTTCGCTGTGTCGCACTAAGCATGTTGCTATCTCGAAAGAAAATGATACTTTATCAATTTCTCATTTATTTTGTAGTTTCTTTAAAGTTGATTTTTTTTTATTCGGATACGCATAAAAATAATCCCTAATTTAAGTACAATGGTAGACTGAATTGATGCCAATGACTTCAAATTCACCCTTACCAAACATTTACCATCTACCAACTCACCCTTGCACTGCATACCAGTTAGCAATACAAGAGCAATCATCAACCATTCATCTAACCATCACCAACCTCGCCCTTACTCTGCGAGACCAATAAGCAGGCAGGGCAATAACTTAACCATTTTTCATTATTACCATACTCGCCCTAGCGCTGCAATACCAATAAGCAGCAGGGCCACTATTTATTTAACCATTGAACCAATAACAATCTCGCCCTTGCGCTGCAAAACCATTTAGCAGGCAGGGTCACCATTTAATCGTCACCAAATTTGCCCTTGCTCTGCGATACCAATAAGCAGGCAGGGTAATAATTTTACCATTCATTCACCATTACCAAACTCGCCCTTGCTCTGCGAGACCAATAGCAGTCAGGGCAACCAACTGACCATTATCAAACCCGCTCTTGTGCTGCAAACCAATCAGACACGCAGTAAGTAAAGCTAACGTTCACCATTTAACTAACATAGCGATTACCAGCATTACTAACATTTTTACATTTAATATTTATACAACATAGGACTTTATTTACCATGTAACTTACCATACAATTATTATACCATCCCTTCATTTCTTCCCTACCAATCATTCTGTCTCTCATAGGGTAACAAGTAAACCACCAACAAGCAACATCGTCTCGCTGCAAACACCATTTTCAAGAGGCTTCGTCTGTGCGCTCATTACAAACCACCAAGAGTCAATCAAGAAGACAAGCAAGATCATCACCAATGTCACTGCGAAGCGAATCGGTCACTGGCTTCCCACCAGCGGGTTCCACCAGTGAACTGAGAAGTCGCCGTTGACTATGGAGAATCCACGAACCACAACGTGCAACAACAACGAGCAGGAATGACATCTACCTCAACAGCAACCAGAGGAATACCACCAATACCACACCACCTTTCGCGGTCGGGAGGATGTTCGAGCTACTGGTCGAACATTATACTTTGCGGCTGTGTGAGCAGCAACCAGACGAAGACCACCACCACCACACAACTCTTCGCGGTCGGGAGTATGTTCGAGCTACCAGCTGAACATTGAACTCTGCGGCTGCGTGGTCAGCAGCGAGACACAATCACATTCCGCGGGTCAGCAGCTACGTGCACCGTCGGCAAGTCACACCTATGAGAGACATGCAAAAACCTTTCGATGTGTATATACCATAAATGTAATATATAAACACCAACCAAACTACCAATAAATCAGATTACAACCGTCCGCGGTGTATCTCACTACCTCCCCGCTGCTGCCTGCCAGGGCTACTCCCTGGGGCAGTTCCTTCACCAAATCCATGCTGCCTGCCAGGGCTACTCCCTGGGGCAGTTCCTAATACCAAACCAAATCCTTGCTGGCCAGCCATACACCCTGGCTCAGCATCCTTTCCATGTACTTGTGGGAACCGGCGCCTTACAACTGCCGCGACCTGCTCGTACAGATGATGATGTTAAATGTTTGTATCTATGTGTGCTATGACTATGAGTCATAAAAGATCAAACACCATGTTTTATATAATTTAGAGTCTGGGATAGGTACCTTTTTTTAATAACAAGCGTTTTTGTGTTTCAAAAATTCTGAATGGTAGTAATTTCCGGTCCACCAATGATGATCAAAATTATAGCACAGTCTATAGAAGTGTAAATATTTAATAATTTATTTGCATTCAAAAATAATTAGATAAATAAGTTAAACTCTTTCAGTTACAAAATAAATTATTGGTGGGCTGAGTTGGTGGCCCTATCGCTAAGGCTACCTTGAAGAGATTGTTTCTTCAAGATAATCTTAAGATGGCATAGGATTAAGTTGACAAAACCGATAAGGTAGAATACCAATATAGGTACGATTTATATCTAAATAAACACAGTGTAGTATTCCAAATGCAGCAATTCTGGTTTGAAGTCTTCCAAAGAGCAATCGAGCTATGTATACTAGGTATAAAAAGGATCAACCAATTAAGAAATACGAGCACTCGCTCCAAAATCAATCTAGCAGATGTGGGCCTATGTCCAACAGTGGGCGTCTCTCGGCTGAAATGATGATGATGATGATGAGATGTGGGCCAGAAGAGTGCCAAGTTGAAATGGGATGCGTCCATATAAGTGGACCCAAATCTCTATATACTGGGACCCTCGGACGGCTTTCCTCCATAAAGAAGACATAAGAACAGATGGAGTGAATAAGTAAATAAAATATTCATCAAATTAAAAACTTACAAACAAAATAATAAATAAACTCGTAAATATCTGGGAAGCACAGGATAAAACTCAGTGACCAGATTTCGGCGAGGCCTTCGTTTGAGGGACGTGTAATAGTTAGGCAAACAAAGATTTTAGCAACTCCATTTAACCTGATGATGAGCAGAAGTGGAGTCCAATTGCAATGATAGCTGGTACTAGAGAAATATGTGTCCCAACTGAGAGTCTCACTCAGTACACGCAAGTCAGTGTAATTCGTGTATTTGACACAGTGTTCTATGACTTGTATGAAGGAGGATAATATAATAGAAGTTAAAGTTTTTGCATATGATGAGGGTAGTGTTTATTTACTGATAAAAATTTAAACTCATATAAGTCGGGGACAACGAAGGAAGAGACGGATTCAGGGAGAAAGGTGTAATAGTAATAAAATTATACTTATACAAAACAGAGTTTAAGCAGAAAACTATACAAACATACAAACCAAAGCAAGACGAAAAGAAGAATGACAAGTATTGTAAGATTTTCAAAGGCTATAAAATCATATAATAGTAGTTTATGCAACTGTCATATAATGAAGGGTATTAAAACACGAGTGTGAGTTTATGAAACGATCGCAGCGAGTTTCATAATAGTAACGAGTGTTTTAATACCCGTGTTATATGCAGTTGCATACACTACTTTATCTTCACTAATGCTTTTACTCTTGTTGTTTGATTAATTGCATTAGTGAAGATAAAGTAGTGGCGTCCGATTTCTCTGGCAAAAAACTATTTGTTGTGGCTTTTTGCAAATTATTAGGAGTCAAATTTTTTGTATGGGTTAGATCCCTTTGCCTTCCCGAGTATTTAAGAAAAATAACTGTATCATAATGAGTCGAACCGGTGTTATAATTGTCATTATGTTACAGGTTGCTGTATCATAATGAGTCGAACCGGTGTTATAATGGTCATTATGTTACAGGTTGTTTTTTTTAATTTTAATTTTGATTATCTGTATTAAAAAGTATGTCATTTTATGTTCACCTTTGATATCGTAATTCGAATATTATGACATGAGTGTAGATAAAACAATAAAGAGTTCTGTCCTCGACAGACTTGGTTAAAGGAGGTCTGAATCTGCTATTTCCGTCACACGCTTCTTGAAACTCAAAATCAAGGTATTTCAAATACAGGGACAATACACTAACATTTACATAAGCGGCGCCTCTTTACACTATGCGTCATCGCAACGAAAGTAAATACCAAAGTCTACTGGATGTGTGTACTGTGAATGTGACTCACGGTTGGCTTCCGATTAATGCAAGACGGTATGTTTATTTGCATATATATGCTGCGTTATTATCTAGAGTAAATATGTAACGTTGTCGAGATATTTGGTTTATTGTTTCTACTCGAAATGATTGTCGATTTTTAGGGCTCCGTACCCAAAGGGTTTTTTTATGTTACGAGATGGAAAACAAGCTTGCGCCCCACCTGATGTTAAGTGGTCACCGCCGCCTATAAGACACTTGCAATATTAAGTGTAAATCACTTAACACCGCAAGTGCGTTTGCCATCCTGGGGACTAAGATGATGCCCAGTAATTACACTGGCTACCTTTTCCCTTCAATCCGAAACACAGCGAACTGCTTCACGGCAGAAATAAGAAATTATTATTCTAATATAAGAAATGCAAATTTCTGCAGAAATAAGGTATTCTATTATATTCTTAATTCTTAATTAATGGCTTCGTGATACATTTACGTTACGCATTTTGTCAATGTCAAGTGAAAAAGTAATTATGTGTGTAAAAGCGTGTTATTTAGTTTTTTTAAACTATTATTTTATCATCCACTTTTTAGTGCGAATTATAACCGCCAATGAAAATACTTATATTATTAAAAAAAATCTTAACACCGCCAACTTAACAATGACACGGCATCTAGTGACGTATAACTGAAGTAACATTCCAAATGTTTAGTATTAGTCCTGGCGATTCCAATCACGATAATGGTAAATGGTGGAAGTATTCTTATCGAATTATTGTAATGGCATCGGTCTTTGATCGAATTGAAGTCTATAAAGTTTAAATGAAATCTGACCGTTTAAAGTGGGTCAAAATCGAGCCCAAACGAGTCAGTTACCTACATTATAAGCGTGTTAAAAAGGCAAACGTAATTGCCCGTGGCGAAGAAGGCACAATGCCGCTTTGGTGACATTGACTGCTGACAGCTGAACTTAAGCAGGATTCTTTGTCTAAGGCTGCCTATAATAATGTTCTCTTAGATTTGCGCGAGCCTCGCTTAGGCGCGAGCACTAAGGTACACATTATAAATAAAACAACTTTTACGGATTTAACTCGCGTGTAATTAGATTTTACATGATGTTATTATTGCGCGACGTTTCGTAACACTTTTCAGCGTTCGTGGTCACGGGATGACTAAAGATGTAGGTTGTCAAATTTTGTCACACAGCAAGACCTAATGACACCGTGAGCTCCGTTTGCGTGAAACGGAACGAACACTCCAAATTAATAATTAAAGTGACGGTAGATTTAACTATTTCATAAAATTTGACAACCTACATCTTTAGTCATCCCGTGACCACGAACGCTGAAAAGTATTACGAAACGTCGGGCAATAATAACATCATGTAAAATCTAATTACACGCGAGTTAAATCCGTAAAAGTTGTTTTATTTATACTGCCTATAATTGCTTGCCAGTCTTGTTTGGCAAAATAAAACTGACGTGATAAAATATTGACAGCCCGACCAACTAGCATTAATTCCTACCGGAATATCCAATCTAGGGTGCGTTCCAAAACGATTAGGGTAGAGTAAATTTTACTCTAAGCCGTTCTAAAATACACCAGAGTGAAACCGAATGTATGCGAAAATTTACTCTAATAGTATCTTAGGGTAAAATTTACTCTACCTTTACTCTACCCCGAGCGTTTTGGAACGCACCCCTATAAGGAATTACTTCTAGTGGATGGGCAAAGCGCGAAAGAACGACGGTGTTAAAAATTTTTTGTCCCTTCCGTTGTGCCTGCAATGATGTTTGCGCACGCGCAACACGGATGGCTTTCATGCCGGTGCGCAAGCGAGTAGAGGCGGAGCGGTACCTACTTGAACCGACTAATTAATTTAAAATACATTTATTAGTCAGTTCAAGTGGGTAATTAATTAAATTTTATGTTTTTCTGACGTAATTTTTGATGTATTAAGTACTATTATTTTAGTTAATTTTTATTTTAATTTGACGTCTTTTTAATTCCTATTAATCTGTAATTTAATTTGAGATTGTTACTGTTGCTATATTTTATGAAATTGTAGATTTTATTTTAAATATTATGTTAATATTGATTGTAATCGTTATTAATTTTACAAGTTTTAACTCTAATGGTAATAAGATTTTTTTTTTTTAATAGTGGGATTTTAAATTGTATTAATGATATGGGCCTGGTCGTAAATAAATGTATTTTTACTTATACGTCCAATGATAAGCCTGTAGGTACGCTATCAAGATGATACCAACATCAAACCGATATCATTTGAAGACAACTGAAAAGCAGATTGTGATTCATAACTAAACATGCAAATCATGTTTCTTGATCGAGTAAAGATCTCGTCTCAAACAAAAGTTATGTAATGATACGATTCATAATAACGTCTTGACGACTATCTCGCTTCGCAGAGTAATAATAATATTTTTACTTTCTCGTATACGTAGTATAGAGGAAGTTGTGTAATCGTCAAAAAATTGGACCTCGAGATTTTGACGGATTTACACGTTTTGGACCTCCCTGAGTCCAAAAATATATTTTTTGGAATTATGTCTGTGTGTGTGTCTGTGTGTCTGTGCGTTAGCACGATATCTCGAGCATGCTTTAACTTATTGCAACCAAATTTAACATGCGTGTAGGACATCAAAATATAAGGTTTCTATCAAACTTTGAGCCGTCGATCACGAAAGTTAAGCAACCAAGTGCGTGGTACTCGGATCGTGATCAAAACTTAACATGCATGTGTGACATCAAAATATAAGGTTTTTATCAACCTTTGAGTCGTTTCCGGTATACGAGAAAGGCAAGGGGAGACCAGCACTCCCGATTTTTTCTTCAATTTTTATTCAACCTTATTCTCCTCTCGTATCGCACCCGCTTTAGTGAAAAATTGACCTTAGCTTCGTCTATACCCATCGTCTTTAACTGACTGTATACTATTAGACGGGTGGTATGTTTGTTTGCAACCACATGGTATAAAAAATAATTGTATACTTATCTCGTTCTCAGTATTTCTACTGGAAATAATTAATTATAATCATATTAGTTTTATAATTACAATAAGGGAAGGTTAATTACAAAATGATCCCCCTAAGGGAAAACCGCTGTAAAACGACTGTATGCAACTTTTTCCCAAACTAAAAATAGCTAAGCGGTAGCTATACAATTAAAGTACAAATTTAGTAAGCCTGAATCGCAAAAGCCATATGGTATAATTTTTATATTAATAAGGTCTAATTTTAAAGGATCATTTTGTACACCCCTGTGTCCAAAATGATCCCTAGAGTGCGGGTAAGATGATTCGGGGATATAGGATAAAATAGTCAGGTAGGGCACAAGGGACTAGCCTCTCAACTTTGGAGCAGCCAAAACTGGGGCAGTACCTCCACCTTACAGAAGACCACAGTCAAACACCTAACAGCATTTTTTTGTGGTATTGTATTTCTGTTGGTGAGTAAGGTTGCTAGACCTTCTCGGGTAAGCGCAGTGGACTAGGGTTTCTTCTTCGTCTTTTGTATGAATGGCGATCGCGACACATAATGATTACGCATTGCGCCAATATCAAGTGAAAATGTGGGTTATTCCGTATTCATCCTATGACGTTTCATCCCATTTCTTTATTCAACCCAAAATAGTATTCCTCACTCAACCTATTACATTATTTTAATATATTTTCTTTATTCAACCCAAATGCATTCCTTACTTATCCCGAAGCAAATATTACCAAAAAAATATGGATAGCAACACAACGTTTAATATTTTTTCAGAAAATTATTATTATACGATAGAAATACTTACCTAGTATCAGAAATTAAATGCGTTTATTCAGTATAAAAAATATTACATACATGTTCTATAATGTTATATATGTAGGAATACTGATTTTTTTTTTTTTTCTATTTATTCGGGATAACAAACAGTTGTACAATGTGTATTTACAATATAGATTTACATTAATACATATAATGATTGTACAACCAGCACCGTTATCCACAGATTTTTATGAGAGTAAAAATGAAACTATAATACCCTTGTAGATAAAGACGCTTAACAATTTATAGTGCTTTAAGGTAACATAGGCAACACAAAATAAAAACCAAGGATTTATGTTTATGTCACAGCATAAACTAGTTAAGGTAGGTACGCATATAAGATGTAAACATAAAATATGTATAAGTATTGTTTATATCCTATAACTTTATTTTATGTATAATACACAATAATAATAATATTGCTGTCTTATAAATAAGTATTATAATTGACTCTCGCCCGCGAAAGCACATCCAGCACATATTTTTTGAATGAACTACTTGACAGTTTAAATATATCAAGTTCATAAAAAATTATATTGTAGGACGATATAATTCTGAATAGTGGAGAGCGGCGACCCGCATTACCGTTTACTTTTTTCAGATGGAATAACTTATGTGGATAGTTCAATCGAATTCTTTCTGAAGAGCTCGGTATACGGTAGCAAATGTAGTCAACGAGAGGAGAACAGTCAAAGTTATTTTGGAGAATTTTGTACAAGAATGTAGCATCCAACATGCTTCTTCTCCTTTCCAAAGTAACCAAAGAATATTTGGATAGGGCTTGTTCATAGGACAATTTAGGCTGTTTGCATTTTTATGTAACCCGTTTAAGGTATTTGCGTTGTACAGATTCAATCATGTACTTGTATTTATCATAGTACGGATTCCAAACTACAGTGGCATATTCAAGTTGAGACCGGATCAAGCTTTTGAACAAATACAAATATGTGCTAACTCGCCTAAACTGTCCACACGCACGCATTACAAATCCATACATTTGATACGCTTTATTGACGATGTGACTTATATGAATATCGAAGTGTAGTTCCGAATCTATTAGTACACCCAGATCACGAATGTTATTTACTTTATCCAAGGAATACGACCCAATACTGTAATTAAATAAAATTTTATTACGTTTTTTAGTAAAAGATATAAATTTACACTTTTCAATATTTAGTTGCAATTTATTATCAGCACAATATTTATTAAGGCGAGCAAGGTCTTGTTGAAACTCATAGCAATTTGTTATGTTTCTTATTTGCTTATAAATCTTCAAGTCGTCTGCATACACAAGGAAATTACTGTGTCTAAAACATTGATCAATGTCATTAACAAATAATATAAACAACAGAGGCCCCAATATGGATCCTTGAGGCACTCCAGACGTTACAAGTATGTTGTCGGAAGCAAAACCGTTAATGACCACTCTCTGAGTTCGCTTTATTATATATGATTGGAACCAACGCAATTAGATATTCCATTAAAGGCTATTTTCTTGAGAAGAATTGCATGATCCACTTTATCGAAAGCCTTGCGGAAATCTGTGTACACGGCATCCACCATACTTTCAAACAAGAAGTTTGTGTACATTACCAAGTTTGTAATGGTAGAACGCCGTTTCACGAAACCATGTTGTTGAGGCAAGATTACGTTGTGCAAATGTGGATAAATAGCATCATGAACTAACCTTTCCAAGACTTTCGATAAAGTAGACAGCAAAGATATAGGACGATAATTCCTCACTTCATTTTTAGACCCAGACTTATGGACAGGTGTTACATTGGCGTTTTTCCAAACCTGCGGAACAACCCCCTCAGTCAAACATTTGTTATAAAGAATGGTTAGAGGAACACAAATACTATTAGCTGTTAACTTTACAAATATAGGTGGTATTTTATCGGGACCGTGCCCTTTGGTAGTGTCTAAAGATTTTAAAACATTAATAACATCAGATTTGGAGAAAAAAAGTTTAGAAATAACGAAATTACATTTATTGTTTTCTGTGTGTGCAATTGCTGTGTCACAGCTATTAATCGTTGAAGAAGGCTCGTACACAGAGCTGAAGTAGCTACTGAAGAGTTGGCAGATTTGTTCAGGATCGTCAGCTGTCTTATGTTCGTAGGTCATGGAGCTAGGAATACCACTTTTTCTATTAGTGTTGTGAACATATGACCAGAACACTTTAACATCCTCACGTATACCCACCTCAATGGAATCTATGTAGGAGTTGTAACATTTTTTACCCAGCTCCTTAAATCTACGTCGATACAACGAAAATTCCTCATAATCAGTTTTATTGCCATTCTTTTTCCACTTGACCCATGCATGTTCTTTATCTTTGAAAATGTGAATAAGAGGGCGTGTAAACCATGTAGGGAATTTTGTAGATTTGATAGGCCGCAGTGGTACGTGCTTAGCGATAATATCATACTATTGTTCGTAAAAAGAATTAACAGCCTCGTCTGCACTCAATCCTCCCAAAAGTCCTCCCAGTCAATTGCATAAATTGCGGCATTTATTGAAACATAGTCTCCATCAACGAATTTATACTGAGGAGTACCACTACGCAACAAAGGCTTGCACATAAGCTCTAAAGAAACTAACGTTAAAAAAGGTGGATGGTAATTATCAATCGGAACTAACGGTGTCAAAATTATCTCACTAACGCAGTCCACAGAATTAGATATAAATAAGTCTAAAATGTTATCGTTTATATTTTTAAATACATTATATTGAAAGGCCTGAAAAAATGACAAGAAATTAACAACGCAGTAGTCTATATCACTACTGTGTCTACCCAATATAGGAGATGTCCTTGAGTTATCGTCAGTCGTACTCCATTGAAGCGTAGGTATATTAAAATCCCCCAAAATGTAAAAAAAATCTATATGATTCTGGCAAGAGGTAATCGATTGTTTAATTGTGCCCATACATAATCTGTATGTATCAAAGGGCTGCCGAGGCGGTATATACAAAGCGTAAATTAAATGATAGAGATGACGCTTATGTGACGGTATTTGGATCTTGACGCCTTCAATACCACTTGGAAAAGAGAAGAAGCAGTTACGTGCCATCAAATGTGTGCGCGTAGCAATAAGCACTCCACCCCCGTCTAGCTTGCCACTAGTCTGCATGTTACGATCGCAACGAAATATTGTATATCGAGAATCGGCTATCATATTGTCCAATATATTAGGCATTAACCAAGTTTCAGTGAGGACAATCACGTCATATGATTCCGACAAAATATTCATGTAAATTGTATTCAGCTTCGTCCGCAAACCCCTACAGTTCTGATAGTAAATCGTGAGTTTATTAACCGCGCCGAGGACAAATACCTAGCTTAGATATTACTAAATAAACTACTGATGGGATGAATAAGGAATTTAAAATTATTTTTTGTTGTGGGTTGAGTAAGGAACATAAATAGGTTGAGCAAGGAAAAAATAATGAGGAGGATGAGACGTCATAGGATGAATACGGAATTACCCGAAAATGTACATAAAGTAACCGACTATTGTACGGTAGATTGAGTTTAAAATGGGTCTCTCAACACGCGCTCCTGCCAACAAGAACTGACTACTAGCAGAAACTGACTAAGGTTGGTAGCGGCCGAGTGTCACGTCAGTGATGCAAGCGTCTATAGTACTGCTTATCAAATATCAACAAGCAGGCCATATGCTTGTATACCAGCCAAATAACATAAAAAATAAACGATAATTACAAATCTGTAAAATTCCGAAATAACGAGAACCCATTAGATTAAAGCAAGAGAACCCATTAAAGTGTATCATTAATTAACTTACAGCTCAGTCGAATTTTTAGCCTGTGTCTCACATGAACTTTATCTTGATGTACTTAAAAACCCATTTTCTCAGAAGACTCCAAGTTGGGAATGTAAGTTATTTTTTTTTATTTTAAACAACGGATACCTCACACATTGTTCCACCTAAACTTGCGTGCTTGTGGTGTAATTCCTTAATAAGTTTCCTCTAGTGGTCAATAATAAATTAATGAAGTGAATCATAAGAAACGTTCAAAAAACGTCATCAATTTGGTTTTTCTTGATGATTACTTAATTACAATATTGATAGGACAATGAGCAATACAATATCAGTAAAATAAGAAAAGTTGTTTAAATAAAAAAATACTAAATTAATTGTGTATTAAAACAGATTCACTTTGTATAAATTTAAAATTAATATTTACTGGTACTTTTTTCCCAGAGGTTCAGGAACAATTTGACCTACATGGTCGACCCGGCTTTGTTTGTATTTTGAAAAAAAAATCTTATATCTATGAAACCTATGGCAACTATGGCTATGAAACACAGGTACCTACATACTAATAATTACAACACAAATATTATTACATTACAACACACTTTTTGATATTTTATGTTCTGTTGACTGTTATCAATTATTTAAACAAAAATCCCTAACCACCTGTATTCAGGGTGTTGGTTATTTAATTTTCATGTTGTATATAATGCGGTTTATGCTTCTGAGTATCACACGGAACTACTAGGAATTTGAAATCCCAATAGTCCAGGCTATAGAACCTCAGGGAAAATACAGTAGTCCCATCATGGGACTACTCCACTGGGACAAGTCGGAATACACGCATCTGCTTAACCAATTGCTTAACTTTAGTTGCGCATGCAAAAGCTTTCCAGTGATGACCCACAAACGGTCAGCGCGTGTGACGCGGGTCATAGCACAACATACATAATAGTATTGTGTATGTTCTACATAGGTAGGTACCTACTATGTATGCGCTTGTAGGTTGACTGCTCACCTCACGTGTGTGATTCATTCGAGATTTCAACGCTACATTGATGTAGAGTTGATCGATAACTGGATGTGCCGTTACAAATATTATGTTTTGTTACCTAAAAATTTTATCAAAGAATATTGTTTATTTGCAAATCAAGACTTGAATTTATATTGAAAAAAATAAGTGTAAGATAATGAAAATACTAAAACCTTTCACAATTCATAGAAATTACAGTGCGGTTGACGGGTTCATAGTTTTACAGAAGGGAGCCAGGAGCATGAGGAGTTGTTAATTATTCTATTTTAAGTAGATATAGGTACTTATGTAGATTATAAAAATATGGAAAGCAATCAACAATGATTTTTCCATTCGCGAAAATTACTACCCCACAATTAGGGGCGATTAGGCCTTAATCACTAGGTGGTAGACCCGTATGTAGGGTCGTCTGGGTAGGTACCACCGCCTTTCTCATTTCTGCCGTGAAGCAGTTCGCTGTGTTTCGGATTGAAGGGAAAGGTAGCCAGTGTAATTACTGGGCATGGAGGGCATATCATCTTAGTCCCCAGGATGGCAAACGCACTTGCGGTATTAAGTGATTTACACTTAATATTGCAAGTGTCTATAGGCGGCAGTGACCACTTAACATCAGGTGGGCCGCAAGCTTGTTTGCCATCTTGTAACATAACAAAAAAAAAAAATCAACCGCGCTGGCCAAATGCGGGTTGGTCGACTTCACAACCCAACCCAACCCAACACAACCTAAGAAATTCTTCATAGGTGTGTGCAGGTTCCCTCACGTTTTCCTTCACCGTAAAAGCGTCGATTAAACGTACATATAAATTCCAAAAAAGAAGACAACGCTCTTGCGCACTACGCCACCGAGCGACGCTACCGCCACCGACGTTAAAAGCTCAAATTCTTGCCGTTTCCTATACAAATTTACAACTAACGAATGTTAATTGCATCGTGCGCTTCATTTAGCTAATTATTGTATAACAATGTAGTCTCTTCCAGCAATCAGTCACACGTCCTTGTCAATAATGGTATACAAACGTCAGCGCTCGCGCAGCCGGTCGCCAGTTGTAAAGTATTATCTCTCACACGAACACTTGACATTCAAGTTTGGAACGTTTGTGTATTAAAGAAGAGAACTAATTTAATTTTGTTTCCAAAAAGTTTCATAATTATGTTCTTGTGACAGTACTTTTGCCGCGTATTTTACTGTCAGTTCGGTTTAGTCTATGGTGCCTAGTTTATTTTTTTAAACAGCTGCGAGATAAACTACTTTAGTTTGCTATAAAAATAGAGAAGTTATACCGTGATTTAAGTGAATATCGTTATGGGTGCTTTAGATTGTGTCACTAATAACAAAATATATCCAACATTGAGCACAGAGGTTATTACTGTGAACTCGTCCTCAAACTCTACTTTGAATGAAACTGTAAGTATTTTTATTTTATTTTATTTCATAAGGGAAGGGATAAAAATAGTCATACAGTGGACATTACTGAGAACTGAGAATAATATGACAATTTTTACTTACTGTAGGACCAGCATCATTGTCCTCGTACCTATTACTTAAAGTAACAAACAATCTTAAATAATATTGTATCTAGGTACATGGTAAAGAGAAACGATAGTATAATAAAAAAAGAAAAGGTAACACTTGCTAGTTATCTAAGTATAAAGTATTGTAGATGTATCATTACTTAGGCAATAATATACATAACAAATCAATTATTGAAATATTAGTACTTAGGTAGTAAAACAAAAGACACTAAAAAATAAAAAGGTAGTAGGTAATTATTCAAAGGTAGTAATCCGTTGTAGCTTCCGACTCGGAGATGCTCGGTTGCCCAGTAATCCCCTAGGAACGTTCGACTTACAGGCTTGAGGACTCTCCAAGGTCTTCGTCTTCTTAAAAACAAATTGGTGAGTCATTCAAAAAGTAAGATGGTGCTGTGGGTGGATTACCGACACCGCGCGAGTGACCTCTTGATGCGAGAGTCTGCACAGTAAACTAGCTTGCACAAGCTATCTTCGCCATTTTCGCTTACTATCAGATCAGTACCCATAGTGAAAGTTTTTTAGTTTAAAAAAGCAATTATTTTAGTTGTAAGAGCTTAATAAAATTTGCTTAGGAAAGCGCATCTAGCGACAAGAATTTGAGCTTTTAACGCAAATAAAATAGTTACGTTTTTTATACCAACTACAAAACCTTCACTACGGGTACAGGGGGACGGAGTCATTTATATATTATTATTTGTCATATTTATGTCATCATCATCATCAACAGCTCATATAATGTCCCCACCGAGGGGCTCGAGCCCCATATTAGGGGCGATAATGCCTTAGTCAACCACGCTGGCCAAGTGCGGGTTGGTCGACTTCACACACAACCTAAGAATTTCTTCATAGGTGTGTGCAGGTTTCCTCACGATGTTTTCTTTCACCGTAAAAGCGTCGATTAAACGTACATATAAATTCAAAATTTGAAAACACATTGACGTGGCGGGGATCGAACCAGTGCCTCCCGGGTGGGAGACGACGCTCTTACGCACTACACCACCGACACTTATTTATGTCATTTATATAATGATTTATTATTATGATAGATTTTTTAGCGTAACGTAAACTTTATGTCAGGGACGTAAGGTTGAAAATTTATTGACGAAATAGGACAGTTTTGGACCCATGGTCTGATACTATTTGCAATTTGGCACCTGCTTGTTTATCTTGTTGCCGTATATGTATAATCACATGTGTATAATTAATTTGCGATATAACGTATTATTTACGGATAAAAGATAACAATTATACGTACGAAAATTAAACATATTTTTACGGTCCAATTCCAACGTAATATACCAACTGAGTTTAATATATACCTATAATTTTAAAATAAAATAATGTACCTATTTATAATATCATATCAGCTATAGGTACCTACAACTAACAAATCAAACATTGTATGTTATACTTAACTTAACTACCTATCAGTTAGTCATTCTACACATAAAAATCACGAACTTTATTATTTGATAGCTATCTTAGCAAGCGCCGATTTTCGTGTTTTTTTTTTATAATTCATGCCTTTTCGACCTTAAGCTTTAGCCTTGTCTGCTTAATTTAAAACAGCATTTTAATCTCTCAATTAACATGTTTAAGGCTTAGCATTTTTTAACAACAAGAACGGAAAAAACTTTTTAGAAATGAAAGAATATTCCGTACCGTAGTGTCGTATATTTTTCAAAAATTTACGGTATTATAGTTAAATCGTGATGATACCTCGAAAATTGCATATTACGTGAGAGAGCGTGTTGAGTTTTTAATACAAAACAATTAAAATTAGTAATATGCAAATAGAAACCGGCGTCTTATCTCAAAAATCTTATTTACAGTTATCACATAAACTGCATATTTGTAATGCAAAGAACACTTTATGGCAATGGGATGAAGTTGCCACTCATTATATCGTCTGAATTATGACATTCATGCGATTTAAAAAAATAGTACTTACAATACATTGTCCAGTGAAGAGTCGAAAACTCTGCTGGCACCTCACATCGCTGTATTTGTCAAGTTGATAACCTTACTACGACCATTACCTCACCGCTCTGGAAGTGGTGCAAAGAGTGACGACAACGGGAACGAACCCTTTCTCGTGATGGTCGCTCTTTCGCTCTTTGCGACACTTTTTTATATATTACGAGATGGCAAACAGCACAGAAATAATAGTTTATTAATTCTGTGGCAAACAGCCACCGCTTGGAAGCATATTGGAAGCCAAAATGCGGTTGGGAAAACATTTGGGCTGACTACTACTGTTTTTAAGAATGCGGGCGGACTTTCGTGGATCCTCTAGCCTGTACTTCAAACCATCCAAGAGTGGATTGTTTCTTAAATTTTATTGTTGTATTGTAGTTAATTTGATATTCCCCTTTCACCCCGCATACAAATTTCTTCTAGGTATATAGGTTTAGGGTTAACTGAGCTGCTGCCGACCCTTGGGAAACACGCTTCGTACCCCTAAGAGATCCATGGACTCCACTTCAGAAAACCCTGCTCTAGGAAATTGGGAGCTAGCTTCTCCTGGAACACTGAACCACTGAGGCACTACCTATCTTCTAACGTAACTGACTCCAAATTCTGGGAAAGCCAGTGTTAACTCCGGTACTGATCTAGTATTAATTGATTTGGAGTCAGTGCTGACTTCAATATTCCCGCTTACTCACTGCATAAAAACTGTGTGGTCAGTTCTCGGCACCAGAAATGACGCCTGCCTGTTACTGACTCTTTAGTTACCCTGCCCTGTGTAAATCTGCCTTCTACCGCAATGATGCTATTAACACCAACACGACAAGCTTTGATGACAAGGTGCTATGGTGAATAGTGATAACATTCGACCCATAATAGTGACTTAAATCGTTCTTACCAACTATAAATTACAAAATGGCATGTTTATATTGTAATCGTGAAACCCAAGATTTGTTATCATAAAGTGGACGAAGACAGTCGTAGGAATATGAGCTAGTTGACACTGAATTTGTTTGAGCCTGTCATAACTAATGACTTTCCATCGAAAGAAATTGTCATTATTGGGAAGTTGACGCAATTCTCAAATTTTAATTAAAATCTACACGTAAAAGTGGAGAGGAGGTTATGCCAGAATATGTCCTTCGTTTCAAATTATCTCTAGATTATGATTTTGATGAAAAATATACTTACCAAATTAAAGTTTATTAACTTTAGAAAAGAATAAATAGAATTAAATTAATCGATAACGCGATATTTGACCTTTCTTTGACTGCTCTTTATTTTCTTTGTATCTTTATAAGTTGGTAATAAAAGTTAGCTTATTGTCCAAAATTTTGTAAGTTGCGATATCAATCAAGCTTCGCCTGAGGCTCGTTTATTATTAATAGTTTTAGTAGCGTCCACTTAAGATCTTCATTTTTTCTAGTAAAGTAATTTGATTTTCTCAGCTATTTTTTTTATAAAAAGATCAAACAAATGACTCCATTCCAACTGACGGTAAGCAGAAGTGGAGTCAAATGCGAAGATTGCTCGTGCGAGAGATAAACCGCCAGAGAAGTAGAATATTTATTTCTGTATGGAATAATTTTATTTTTGCGTTTACAAACGCGTAAATATAATACTAGAAAAATGCACTGAAAAAAATCGACTTGCCTCAGGCGGGACTCGAACCCGCACCTTCCACAATCCGGGTGGACGCGTTGACCAATTTCGACACCGAGGCACTGCTTTTCGCTGTCGAAATTTGTCAGTGCTTGGTGCTTATGTTTTTATGGTAAACATCGTTTCGAAATTGGTCAACGCGTCCACCCGGATTGTGGAAGGTGCGGGTTCGAGTCCCGCCTGAGGCAAGTCGATTTTTTTCAGTGCATTTTTCTAGTATTATATTTACGCGTTTGTAAACGCAAAAATAAAATTATTCCATAATGTAAGGTAGTTTCATCTTAGCTGGGCGTCAAATATTTGCAAAAATATTTCGTTCGGGTCTTGGAAGTGCAAATTTCAAAGATTTGATGAAACGATGTTTACCATAAAAACATAAGCACCAAGCACTGGCAAATTTCGACAGCGAAAAGCAGTGCCTCGGTGGCGAAATCGGTCAACGCGTCCACCCGGATTGTGGAAGGTGCGGGTTCGAGTCCCGCCTGAGGCAAGTCGATTTTTTTCAGTGCATTTTTCTAGTATTTATTTCTGTGCTAAGCCACCCTCGCGGTGCGACCTGCAAGGTGCTTCTTCACGCCTCTTTTGAGTGACCCTGGATTGTAGGAAAGAAGGAACACGTGTGCTGGCAGTGAATTCCATTTCTTAATTGTGCGACAAAGAAACGAGTTGCCAAATTTCTTAATTCGCATTGGAATGGTAGCCACAGTTTGTCTGGTGACACCGTAGACCAGCACGCGTAGTCCTTAAAAGTTATTTAAAAACCCAAATAGTCTGATTTGATTTCATAACGATTTTGAAATAACACGTTGCATAAATGAAGATCAAGGTTGATAAAGCGAATTACTGATTTTATCTATTTATTTATTCTCATTTGGTTATTCATTACAAATTAACAAAACAAAATTCCAGGAAACGACAGTAAAATCTAAAATTAATACATTTATTATTATTAGGTATAAATTATTCTGTTCAACAGTCATTAGTTCACTCGCGAAACACGATCCGAATACTTAAATTGGTCTCAATTCGAGTAATTAACAGTTTGCGACGTTTAGTTCTTTAAACTTTTTTTGTGTTAATAAACCTGAAACGTGTTTGTATGTCGCAACCAGTTTATTAATATTATCGATGGGTCCTATGTATATGGGCCAAAATGCAAAATTACAACTTTACAGGAGAGGCTTCCAAAGTTTAAATTTACTATAACTTCAGATTGATAAAACCGAAGTTTTCGATTTTTTGCTTGTTTGCTAAGACAACTATCCTCCTCATTTATACTATAGTATTTTATACATACATATATCGGGGTTTTTTTTTATGTCACATTGGCCCTTCTATGTTAGTTTTTGTTAAAATATTTTTTATGGAATAATTTTATTTTTGCGTTTACAAACGCGTAAATATAATACTAGAAAAATGCACTGAAAAAAATCGACTTGCCTCAGGCGGGACTCGAACCCGCACCTTCAGCAAAAATATTTCGCTCGGGTCTTGGAAGTGCAAATTTCAAAGATTTGATGAAACGATGTTTACCATAAAAACATAAGCACCAAGCACTGACAAATTTCGACAGCGAAAAGCAGTGCCTCGGTGGCGAAATTGGTTAACGCGTCCACCCGGATTGTGGAAGGTGCGGGTTCGAGTCCCGCCTGAGGCAAGTCGATTTTTTTTCAGTGCATTTTTCTAGTATTATATTTACGCGTTTGTAAACGCAAAAATAAAATTATTCCATAATGTAAGGTAGTTTCATCTTAGCTGGGCGTCAAATATTTGCAAAAATATTTCGCTCGGGTCTTGGAAGTGCAAATTTCAAAGATTTGATGAAACGATGTTTACCATAAAAACATAAGCACCAAGCACTGACAAATTTCGACAGCGAAAAGCAGTGCCTCGGTGGCGAAATTGGTTAACGCGTCCACCCGGATTGTGGAAGGTGCGGGTTCGAGTCCCGCCTGAGGCAAGTCGATTTTTTTCAGTGCATTTTTCTAGTAAAATATTTTTTCTTTAAAAACAGCCTAAAAGGGCCAATGTGTTATATTGGCCATTATACGCGTATTACGCTAACTAGCATAAAGTATATATTTTTTAACCATAAAATCAAGTAACAATTGAAATAGTTGATAATTCATTAATTAGAATATTACAAGCCATTTGGATATTTAATTTTAGTTATTTATGTCACATTGGCACTAATACCTTTTACAATCTGCTAACCTACGGGCTGACTTTTCAGTTAGATCATTTGAATAATAAAAAAAACTCGCAATATTTTTATTCATTTATTGAAATAAAAATTGAATTAGCCTTAAAACTACACTTATGGACCCGTACTCAGTCTTTTTGGTATTTTCATGATAAAAAAATAACTAAAAAAAGTGTAATAAGGAAACTGTTGCTGGAGATCTTAGTTTAATTAACAAAATAAGGTAACTAATAATGTACTTCACATTATTATTTTTTAAATAAAATTACATAAAATAACAAAATTCAAAACCTATCTGGTGTAAACGAAATAAAAAAAAATCTATGTAGTTTAATCAAGTAATAAAATTACCTAAATCAATATTACTAGTAATTCTTAATAAGTCTTTATTAATTTTGTTCATTATCACTTTCAATAATTGACACAATGTCATTAGATGCTAGTAAATTTTCTTAATAACTGTGGTACGCAGGTGGGATGATATTTTTTCAACATTACATCAAACAAGTTTTTCTTCTTAGAAGATTGTGTTGATAACAGCTGATTGTAACATAGTTGCAGAGGAATATCTGTAGGTCTATCGGCAATTTGCCTTCTTGTTCGTACTGGCTGATTAAAGATTTTTTCATATTCGGATAAAACTTAAAGAACTATCTAAATAAAGTTTATTAGGTACTGTTTTTGCGACAATAATGTGAATCAACCGGTTCAAAAGACTTGACGTGGTCCAGTCCAGCATAACTTTGATCATTTCTGCATCAACAGATGTTTTATGGTGATCATGTGGACATCTGTTATTAACTAAAGTGAGCCTACTTGTATCAGAAAATTTACTCATTGCAGTTCTTATAATCTTTGGCCCACAACGAATGGTGTTTAAAAACATCGTCTTGCATACCACTTAGTTTCGTCTTTGTCCATCTGTGTGTCAAGACCCTTTATCTCGGGAACGAGTGGAGGTATCGAGTTGAAATTAAAACTATATACTCAGGTCTACGGTCCTTTGAAGCTATGAAATAATCAAACTTTTTAGTTGACGCAAAAATAATACAGCCGTTTATGCCGCAAAAAAACGCATATTTCGACACGCTCAAGGGAATCAAAATTCATAGGGTACTTGTTCCCGTTGACCTAGAACTTCTGGCAAGTAATATCGTCTTATACCACAGTTAAAACTCTGAAAACTATAAATTTGTAATTAAATCATAAAAAATATAGTCTGAATTTAAAGTACGTAATCAATCATTGATGTTTGCCTTTATTTCCGGAATACATGGAGGTATAGTGTTCAAATTAAAACAATATACTCAAGTCTACAGTCCCTTGAAGCTATGAAAAAATCAAACTTCCAAGTTAACGCAAAAAAAAAGATACGGCCGTTTCTGCCGCAAAAAAAATACTAATTTGTACGGAACCCTCGGTGGGCGAGTCCTACTCGCACTTGAACGGTTTTTTTAATTATTCTTACTACTTATTAGTTAATGATTTGTCGAAACTATAAACATTAGAGACTTTTACGCGGGGAGTTCCGACGCTTTTGCGTGGGAACTCCCCGCGTAAAAGTCTCTAACTACTCTTAGGCCCTTGTACGTTTAAATTCATGTTACATAGGCCGTTATACTGTACTAAAAAATCGTGTTTCTATGCAGAAATCTTCTTTTTTTAATAGCTCACATAATTAATTATATCCATAAGATGCGTTTACCATAAAAAAGTCAAAATGGCCAAATTGTTAGTTTGGCCCATATACATAGGACCCATCGTTATGTTATATACGCAAATAATTTGTTTGGACATTTGTAATGAGAGGATATGATGAGCATGTTACAAAGAGAGTGATGGGCATGAATGTGGATAATTAAAGGTGTTAGCACACTTATCAGCTTGGAAAGGGAACGCCTCTTTTTTACTATGAACGCTACGGAACGCGGCTACGGAACGGCTACGAAATGTAGCGCATCGCTTCTTTTTCACAGTAAAAATTTCTATAAAAAATATTTTCAAAAACAAGGTTTTATTTAAATTCTCTAAAAAGAAGAAAGTAAAATGACACAATTTAATTTAAATGTTATAATAGCTTGTCGCGAGAATTTTTCGTTCGTCGATTACTTACTATCTATCGCTTTGTCTATTCTATTGTTGTTTATTTACACAACTAAATCTCGCGGCAAGCATTTATAACATTTTAATTGTGTTATTTTATTTTCTTCTTTTAGAGCCTTTAAATAAAAGCTTGTTTTTAAAAATGATTTTTATAGTACCTAATTTATTTTTATAAAATTTATTCGTATTCTTATAAGCAAACCCTTTCATTTGATACCCATAATAATTATCATGGGAGTGCGCAAAAAATAACTAGTCCGTCTTGGGCCGTCCGCCATATTGGATTTAAAATGACGTCACTTAGCTAAGCATTCGAAAAATGGTTTGTCTTTTCACGCTGATAAGTGTGCTACGACATTAAAGGGGAAGAAGACCCAGAAGTAAAAATTGCACCAAATCATATCATCATAAAATATGGCTTTATGATTTGAGGGCTTTCTGTCTGATTCATGATATTATTGTCCATCATCATAATTATGATGGCTGATCAAGAAGAGTGGAAGAGGAAAACGTAATCATATTTTCTTGAATAATAGCTCCGAATTTTATTTTTAGGTAAATTTACTAGAAGGTCGTATGTAGGGTCGAAGGCCTATATACAGTTTTCGATGTTAAATTTTTCCGCAGAGCTATATTTGTGGAACACATCCCACAATCCTTACAAATATGAAAACAAATTATTTAACTTATAACCACTAAAGTAAAAAATATTTTTAAATTATTAAAACTGTTTCGGTTGGAAACCTAATTGTTATTTGAATCGAATAGTCTGACTTTAACTATGGATTTATAAAAATCCAACACTTAAATATCAACTGCAATAATGAACCTATTAAAGTCATTCAACTATAATTAAGAATAACTATAATAACAGGTTCAATTGTAATCGGGAACTTTTCGTAAATTGTATAAAGTATAAACGAGTCCAAAAATATATTGCTACTTTAGCTAATAAGTTGCACAAAAATTCTTTCACATCTCTATTTTAAAGACAGTTTATATTATTCTCGCGTCACTAAAACAGATCTCAATAGGCGTCTCTCCTATTATAAATATTAACTTGTTACGTCTACGCTGGCCAGGGACCTCGTGTTGACGTATTTATGGGCGGATGACCGCTCCAGGATATCTTTATTGGGTCTATATTTGTTCCGCGCCTAAAATTTCTTCCGCGTACGCATTGGATAGATAAATGCTTCCTAATATACAATAATATAAAAATCTCGTGTAGTTCACGATAATCTCGGAAACCACTGAACAGATTTGACATTTTGTAAATGTGTTTTGCTTTGTCCAACTTACATTATAGAATAGTTTTTAGTGTGATAAATAGTCCTCAGTTTTTTTAGTTTTATTTTAGTAGACATTATTTGGAATTACCACAGCAACGCGTGGCTGGGTCAGCTATATATATGCATACTATATGTATGCAGTTATCTTAGATTATACCAGGTATAAAATCTAAGGTTGTTATTATTTTTTTGTTTTTTTTTTCTTAATATTTTCCTATTACAGTTTTTTGTTTGTTTTTCTTAATATTTCCCCAATAGTGTAAACATATGTTGGTAAATCAATAAATAAATAAATAAAAATAAATTACTAAAAATGGAATCTAGCTCATACAGCCAAGTCTTCAGTTTTCTATTTTCTTTCTTGATTTTCGCATTAAAATTTGGGCGTCACGCATTTTAATGCATCCAGTAGAGTGCTTGGGGAGAAATGCATGGCCACAGACCTCATGATGGTGACTGATGAGTTGGAAATCCCACTATAAATTTTTAACGTCATACACTCGTCACACCACAAAACCTTTATTTCAATGATTCCTCACAACTGATCGTCAACAACAAATGCTTACTCTGATGATAATGTATCAAATTACACCACTTTCACTGCACTGCACATAATCCACTCTGAACAATTTTAAATCATCGATACAAAAATCTACCTCCGGAAGCCATCGTTTCCCTTCAAACACTCCTCAGGCTCTTTATCTGTTGTTTGTTTTTAAAACTCTTTTATTTTTATTATAATATCAATGAGTGCACCCCTATCACATGAGAAAAAAGTTCCTACCATATTCCTATAGGTAATTTTAATTGTTAAGTGTTTAAACTCAAACATACTATCTTGCTTATCTTATCTCTATCATATTCAAAACAATCATTTACGCTCTGATTACAAAAACAAAACTACTATTTTGAATAATCGTTAGTGGAGAATACCACAGATCTATTTTCCTTCAAAGTGTAAAAACAAGAAGTCGTTTGACATTTAGTTACGCTACCCGACAACAGATGGCGCTTTCGCAACCAATGTACTAACAACTCTGTACTTTATCTGGAAAACTACATAACTAATTTAGAGGTACCTACTTCTTAAGCTTGTGACTTCTTTGAACTTACAAACACACTTAGTTTGAAATTATTAAAAATATAATTATATAAGTAGAACTTATTTGTTTAATCTTTTAATAAATGTACCTGCCTATTCGCTCACGTGGTCAGCCCGCTGACTTATATTTAATTAGGTACTCTACCATCTTTTACTCTACTTTATCAAGCAGTCCGGGTTCATATCCAAAAATGGTAGAGACCTTAGATTAATCTGAGGTAGAGACAATAATTATGTACCTATATGAGGAACGTATATTTAAATTACAATTGTAAAAATATTTAAATTATCACGAGACTCTAGATAATTGATGCTTATAAATGTGCCTATAGGTAGATAGAATAGATAAAAGTGAATAACGCGAATTATGTTTAATTTATAAACACAATAATTCATTTATGACATTAAACACCCAGATAGTAATTTCGTAGTAATCGAAAGCCACTTCACAAGTATTAATTGTACTTTCATGGTTGGTAATGTTGCTATACTTAGATACTGTCGTTTTATTTTCTTATCGAATCTGCGAACTCGAAATAATAGACTTATTGTTTCAACTTCGAGAACTGAAAAACTGTAAATTACGTACAATGCATTTATAGTGCAACTATTTCATATCAAATTATAAATAATATTATGAATACAATACAATGTAACAATAATATTACATAAATTTTCCTCCCAGATAGGTTAGGTATGTGTGTTGTGGAGCTGCTGTAAAGATGGGTTATTCCACATTCAAACACCGATTTTTCTACCACCGAATATTTTTTCCACTTTCTACCACTCAATAAAGTTCATTCCACATTCAACCACCAATTTAAATTTTGAGTTAGGTAGACAGATACTGCTAATAAAATACATAGATTAAAAATAAATAATGAATATTTAAATTTTATATAGGATCTTCAAAAAGAACGTCTAAATTGACAAAATAAATAATAAGGCCTCTAGACTCTACGTAGCTTTGTATACTTTTTTGTCTATGTCTTTAATGATTATTCCTTTTGTTATTGACAATATTTAAAAAAAAACAAGTTGTGATAATTACGAAACCATTTGGAGCTTTGGTCATCTAGAACACTATATATTTTTACTTTCTCGTACGTAGTATAGAGGAAGTCTTATTTTCAGAATTTATTACTTGCTAAATTATGAGATATTTAAAAAAAAAAGTAAATGCATACCCAAAATGGACAATGTAGGATTACTAACAGAGAATGTCTTTGCCATTCATTTTTTTATTTATGATCCAAACTTCAAATATTTGACAGTAGTACTCTGAAACTAGCTAAACTAGAAAGGCATGTCGGATATTATTTTTTTATAAACTTAAGTAAATATGTTCAAACAACTACTATATAATTCGTAAAAAATGTTAATGTGACTCACACAATAATATTTGTCCGAACCAGCATCGAACCCGGGCCGCTTAGCAGTGTTACTGACCTCTCCACTCGTATCGATAATAGGTATTTACTGTATCTATCGCTCAGACACAATCAATATTATTAATTTATTAATGATATTAAAGTTATTTATTATAAATATTATAACTTATGCTTTTCCTGTGGTTGTTACTGAATATTCTTTCTAAATAATTAAGTTAATCTTTAATTAGACTGTTATTTATTTATTTCATAATAACTGAGTTATCTAAGTGCACTAGAAAAACTAGAAATCCAATTTCTTTACAGAATTATAACAGTAAAATTAACTAGTTTTGTTTGTAAGTCTTTTTAAACTGGCGCTTATTATTAAACAATTAATTTATTTTCATCCAAGAGGTTTCTTTACATACTAAATTAAAAGTCTTATAACATATCCAATAATAGCACGAAGTTATCGATACCATCGCAGCTGTCTATTTCCTTCTCGAATTTTACTGTCAAATATTGCTTATCGAGTTATTTGTGATAAGGCTCATGCAATAAATAATTTACGATTACACCTTCATTACAAGTGGCAAGTTAGCTAATTTACTGGCGCTGCGTCCGTGCGGTGCGACCATATTTCTTCTCGCGTCGATTATCCAACTCTTCTATCTTGAATTATGACACGAGATTGGGAAGGGTTGATGCGAGAAATGTCAATGACAAACTTAAAATCAGGAAAAAATGGACTTTTTATTATTGGATTGTTTGGATATTATTATTTTTATCTGGACAGGACAACTTATTGCTGATTGCTATCAAAAAGTATAATTTAAGCCTCTGAATGTGTTTTTTGTATTTAACACCTAATTATGAAATCGTTATTTATTAGGTATATTAACTCATCAATCTTTTAATTGTCTTGCGGCAGATATCTACCGAGAGGGGAACAAAAGGTTAACTCGTTTTTAACTTTGTCTATTATTTGTACCCGGCGATTGTTTTTTTTTATTTATAAAATCGGCCTCTATGATAATTGTGCCATGAAAAAAGAAAGTTTATTATTCACGTGTATGTAGAAAGTTCATCAGAAGCAAGTGACGACGATACTTTTTAATATTACAAGAATTATATGATAATTATTTGATTTATAAGTTCTGGTGCATAAAATATTAATCCTATATCCAATATTATTTTAATCAATAGGTCTTTCTTTTCTTTTTACATCCGCTATATAAAACAATACTAAGTTGTAAGTAGGTACTTTCAAATCATCTGAAATAAAATTTGACACAAATTCAATACTAACATACGATCACGTTTACAATCCCATGTGGGGTTGAGCAAAGCCTGGCAGTATGAGCCATATATAGTTCCTCCAAATAGTCACAGGTTGCCAGCCTGTTGCTTACAACAACAAAAAAATCGATTTTTTTTTTTGAAATCAACTCAGAAGCCGATCCCAACCCACCTGTATTCAGGGGGTTGGTTATTTAAATTACATGTTGTATAGAAGGGCCACCAAACACAAAAAATAACAATCTTTCAGTAAACAAATCTAACGCTAATAGCCTTTCACCCAGGCCAGATGTTAAACTCAAAATTATCTTTGCTATCAGGGTATCTCAGCAGTGCGGGCGGAATAAATATTTATAGTGAATACGGTATTTGGTTCTGTTCTGTATAGAGTCGTTTCTTCCTTGATAACCCCCATGAGCCCTATGACCAACAAGGTAGGTACAAGTTTATTTATAACTGCCTTTATTTATAGGCTGAGAGTGTGAAATATTAGAACTATTTGTAAAGGACGTGGTGGCCATTTTGTAATTATATTTATTGATATTAATGGCGAGTAGTCACGAGTTACGGTTGGACGGAATATTGCGGATGTAATTTGTATATTATGACATTGAGATTGTGCATACTATATTATTCGATTAATCTCTTCTTTTTTAACGAGGAGCGCTTTGCTTCCACAGTGAATAAGTAGGTATATAGAAACCCGTATTTATAGAGAAGTATCTAATTAGGTACTTATTGCTAAGTAATTTCCTAAGTTTTTAAAGTTCATTATCAAATTTATAAAAATTGTCCTTTGAGTGAGTGGTTACGTATCACTACATAGTATAAAACAAAGTCGCTTCCGCCGTCTGTCTGTCCCTATGTATGCTTAGATCTTTAAAACTACGCAACGGATTTTGATGCGTTTTTTTTTAATAGATACGCTGATTCTTAACGAAGGTTTATATGTATAATACATGCATATTTACATAAGCATTGCACCCGTGCGGAGCCGGGGCGGGTCGCTAGTTTTATATGTGAAAAAACCTACACTACGGGTACTGTAGGTCGCTGTCAAAAATGCCTGAGTGCCCTGGAGGTCGATGACCCCCTCCCCTGTTTTCTGATGATGAAAATAATGATCATAATTATTGTTATTTAAAAATATAACTGTAGATACCTACTAATTATATTAAACACTTTTATTTACTTTTTGCCGTTAATTTAAGTAGGTAATCAAATTAGGAACATTTATTTTCAAAAATTTCCGTTTTAATCTTTTACGTTTTATTAAATCCAATTAAACAAAACATTGAAGTTCAAAGGCAAATCAGATGCAGTTGGTCCAACTACATTAGGACTGCGTGTCGACTGCACCAACTGCAAATTTTCAGTCGGAATGCGTTTGAAAATAATGCAGCCTTACTAAAAAAAAATTGTGGCTCAATTAAGTTCTAGGAAAATTGCCCTTTTTACACCAAACTTTACACATTCAAAACTTTCTTAAAATCTTTGCAATTTCTCATTAAACCAAAAAGAACGTAATCCTGACCTACATTAGACTAGTCAGTAATTTTGACATTTACCTATTATGTAGACGCAAGAGTCGATTTTCGTACGCAACTGTTACTCTTGATATGCCGTTGATTGTACTAAAAATCGACTGACGTAGAAACGTACGTAGGCTAATGATTATCCCTAAATATTAGTCACAAAGCATTGTTTTATAAAACTGCTATGTCCTGTACAAACCCAGTACATGATCGTCAATTGTCTTGAAATATCGTGTTAGTGACAAGTTTTAAAAAACAAAATGGTTATACAAAGTACTGTACGAACTAGTTTGGAGGAGATAAAAAGATTTGCGTATAGCACACGAAAACTGTCTTCAAGGAGGAAAGAGGTATGAAGAATTGATTTTTCCTTTAACGCGTTTGGTTTGATATCTGTCAATTGCCGTGTCCCTATGAATAGACTATCAACAACATTTTAACAATCTATATATATAATGTTTGTCCCGATGTTTGTCCGGGATGAACTCCGAAACTAACAATTCGATATTGTTTTTCTTTTTGTTTGGCAAGTTTAATTATGACTGAAATTGATACCAAATTAAAATTCCTGTCATGGATAAGTGCTGAGACGGGACATCCATGACAGGATTTTTTTTCGTTTATATTTAATTTGGTATGAATTTCAATCGTAATTAAAAAAATAATTAACATTAAATTTAAATGCATGTTCTTTGTCGCATAAATACGACACGGTTACTACGGGCACGCAAATATTTGTTGTTTTAATCCGACAGAAGCAGTTAATAAGTTAAGCTGCAGTGGTCATTAACAGATCCTCGGATGGAAAGTGATGATAAAGAAACCCGAAACTCTTGGCTAGCTACATTATCATTTACACAGTCCGCATTATCATTAAGGCGACAGAAGACAGACTTAGATATATAACGGTAGCTAGCCAATAAGCATCTTCTTACAAATGAGGAATTCAACACATAATTATAATCCTTACTGTTCCTACTGATATGAACCCAGTGGACAATGCATCCAGGGGTATTGCCCCCCAGAGGCTTTATTAAGACTCCTTGTGATAGGAAAGACCTTCCTTCTTAAAGCAAGGATTAGCTGATTGGCCTGAACATCCACAGACAACTACTATTCTTCCTGAATTAAACGCGTTCATACAAAAACTTAATGAAGACTTTACTTAAAAAGATTCTGGGAGGCTTAGGAAATAGATTCAGAAGATTGTAATACACTCACTCCTGAATAAAAATTGTGTGTGGATGCTCAGGCCAATCAGCTGATCCTTGCTCTAGGAATGAAGATCCTGTCACGGAAAGGTCACGTGCGTAGACCATTTACTTAACGCCGTTCCTTAATTCCAAGTATTCACGAATGCAATAGTTGTCTGTAACAAATTAATCATAGAATTCAATGCAGTTTCAACTACGTAATTAACTCCTTCAACTCTATCCTCCACACTACAAAAACTGGATTAAAGTTAGTCGTGGTTTAAAGTTGATGCTAACTCTTTCCTTCATTCAGCAACTAAAAGTGATAACATAATTTTTAAACCATGTAGCGTGAATGATTTTGCGACTGGTCCTTACTCTGCGGATCAGTGATACGGTTTATTAGCGCATAATGGTCGCGAAGCCGTCAGTTTGGCACTCTACAAACATCGTTGATGCACTACAGCAGCTACCTAACAACAAGAAACATTTAAAAAATCATGTCAAACTTATCATCTAAAACATTTTAATCAAATCCGGAACCTCACTTGAGTTAGTGACACATTATAATCTATGACAACAGCAGCTTATCATTTTCTAAATAATTAACAGTTATTAATAATGTTGATAACTTCAATAACAACATACAAAACATGATCTTTAAATAGTAATAGTAGAAGGGTCGAGCGGTTACATATTTCTTTATTTAGCACTTTTAACCTTACCTTAAATGTAAGTACTTACTTATGGGATACCTTTTTCAAAAAGTCAAATTTCAAAATAGGGCAAGCTTGTTCAGGAGTTGAAAGGGCATTTTAAATGATATGCACGTGAATTATCGGCTGCATATTACAAAATCAAGTGAACTTTATGTATCCATGAAACCGGCGGTAATTTTTCGTAATTTTGTTCATAAATTACCTTAACCCAAATGTTACTATTTACATTTCTGTTTAAAAATACAATGCATAAAATAGTTTAATGAAATGAAAACTCTTTGTTTAAATGGACTTTGCTAAGTACTTTTAAATCGTCAAAAGCCCTACCATCATTTCGGGACGAAATAATTATTTTACTTAAATAATTATTATTATGCTGAGATGGACAAGTAATGGCGAAAATAACTCCACAGCTTACAATTTTGTAATGATTTCAAAACATCATTTAATTTAACCTTACTGTCTCGCTTCAAAAATCCACTGTGTAGGAATACCCACAGAATTAATAATAGATCATCTTTATTATTATTTCTGTGTGTACGTATACCTATGTATTACATTCATCACAACAGCCTTTATAATTCGACCCACTGTTGGGAAACAAGGCCTCTCCTTGTCATCGAAGGAGGTTCAGGCAGTAGTCCACCGCACGCTTGACCAATGCGGATTGGCGGACGGAGTATAAAGTGATCAATACCCCTTTGCTGATCCGTTAGTCGCCTTCTACGACACCCAATAGAGGATATGGGATGATGTTATTCTACTGTGCCGGCATCACGCGGCAGTATTACATTGTCGTATGATAAACGGCCCACCCACATAATTTAACACTCAATAGTCAAGGGAAAAGCGATTCCCTATGACAGCCCCGGTGGTATCTTTTTGTGGGTGTCAAGGGGAATGAGCGCGTTTTCTTGCGATAAAACACAAGAAAACACGTGCGCTAATAGAAAGTACTATCTAATCAGTTCTTTTGTCACACCTACGACCAATTTGTGATTAACTGTTTATCAATGGTCGTTTTTCAGCATCGTCACCCAGACTTGCGTCGATTACTTCATTATTTTAGTCATATTACGCGGAAAAAATGTTAATACATAATTTGAAATCTAAAAAATAGTCTCACTATCTGCAGTAATCCCGCGTTATCATATCGAACGCTTAAGCGTAAGTGTTTTAGAGAAACAGCCAAGTTGATTTATAGTTTTGCATTTAAATGATGATTTTTTTGTCTACTTTCCTTCATAGCTTGTCCCTACGCATAGCGTATAATTCTGTTAATTATATCCACATACGCAATATGAGTTTTTAAATTTGAAAACATGGTATTGGCTGTTATGTAACAACTACAAAAATTAACTGGATTATTTCCATTTAACAATTTACATAGGTAATCGTGCTGTTATCATTCTGCTAATAATAATTTTAATTTAGCTAGGTACTATTTTTTGATAAATGTCCCTGTGGCTACATATCGTAGTGTAATAAGAGACAGAAAAAAAACATATTGTTTCAATACAATTTAGAAATCTTTTGACTATTTAAAATCAAAAATACGCAATTGAAAATACTGCAAATATGAATAATAAGTGTAAATATTTTTTTTCAAACTACTCGTATTGATGTATTTTTTATTGTTTTGTTTTATTTACATTCTCAGAGTAATATAAATTTACATTTAAAATAAAACTTCTTAATCATTAGCTACATAAACCGAGACAGATTATCAACTTGGCCTTTTTTATAGCTAAAAATATGTTTCATGACTAAACCTTTCAAAACTGATAAAGGGATACTCCTCGCGTAGTACCATTGCAAATTATTAGTGTCATCGTATATCGACTGTTAGTCAGTTCTACAATTTGTGTTAGTGATAAGTTTTGTGTGACTTGTGTAACATGAATGTGTATACTAATAATAATTATAGCCTGCCCCTAGCGTTGGTAAATATTATTTATAATTAAGTTATATTTCTTTGTTTTATAAAACAATAGTGTACTCATCATTTGAAGGATAATGGAGAATAATGAAGCTAGTGTGTAATTAAAAATAACTAAATTAATTGACTGATAATTAAATCAGTAAGTTTTTATTAATTAACGTTCACTTTTCTTTTTTTTTTGCAACACATAGGTTGTTCGAAATACACAAGTTTTTACATTATATTGATTATGTATAAATTACGGAGTAACGGATGAGAGTCAATTTACATTGCGACGGATTGGAATAGAAATGAAGCTATAGGTCGGTTGTGTAAAGTAGATATCAATTACAATACAATAGAGTTGGCACAAAGCTAGAATATCCGCATAGTGAAATACACAGAAATAATAAGTGAAATACGTCGAAGACGAGCTTGCGGATCTTTCTATCGATGTCTATGCATTTAGAGGTTTTGATCTTTCCAAATTTTGCCGAATTGGATCACGGCCCACTTCATGATTCGTCTGCTTAACTGTGCTTGTCAGGTACTATTTTATTCGTAATTAGCTGGTTCTAAGATTGTTATAAAATCATTATAAGGTGTGCCGCATCTGCAACGTATCTTCGCCATAATAAAGTCTCTTTCTTCTGTGAACTCGCGCCCAAGGCGATCGTAATGATTCTTCGCCACCCTTCTTTAACTACGAGTATACGAAAAACCATCAAAAAGTCAAACATTTTCTGCCTTATTTATACTATTTCTATACATTCTGGTAGCAAATAACCTTCACATCAAGCTGTTTACCACTCGTCCTTGGAGCAAAAGGTCAGATTAAATTTCAAAGTCATCAAGTAAACGGCAAGATTTGGTCGTTAGCATCGATCTGTTTGCAAGGTCGAGACCTTCAACGTTAACCTTCGTCCTCGTAGCCACAGGACCTTGACCTTGGGCCGTCTGAGGGGTGAACTTTGTAAACCCAACCCTTTCAATTTAAGAATAGAAGTCAGGTAACAAAAGGCTATCGGATTGAAATGTTCAATAGATTTTGAGTTTAATCTAATGGAAATTGAATGGATTTCCCAAATTAGAAGGATTTTGAACATCTACATTTTTATTTATTTAGGTATTATAGGTATCTACGTAATTGGGTTTTCATTAATGTTTTATACACAGCATAGTAAAAATCGCAGTGTATGAGTATTTCACAGACTGACTCTTTAATCGATATTTTATCACGCGATACTGCTTACCCTTTAGAATCGAAATGAAGCAAAATTAAATCAGTAAGTCATGAAAATTATAGGCAAGTTTTAACGCGTCACGGTGATTAGAGAACGGAAGCTCGTGAAATTAATTTGCCAACATTTAAAACAGAGACCTATGTAAAACTGGCTAATCGGAGAATAGCACATAAAGGGTCTTACTTAGGGTCGAATTTGGATCATTTTTATTGCAATTGATTCGTCAGGAACTGAATTTTTCAAGGATTTAAAAATATAACCCTAAAGAATTGTGCCACAAACATCTCTACCTACTATTGCCGTGTCTCTACGTCATAGAATCCTGAATTACGTATACCGAATTCCCTTAGATCAACTAGGTATTGAGTTGGTAAAATTTATTGAAGTAATTGCGTCTAAGGTATATCCAAATAAGGAAACACATAAGGCCATTAGCGACATACAACAAATAAGTACAGTCGGAGACACTTTTAACTACACATTAAAGACGCTCCTGATATAAAATGTATAAAATTATTATCGATTATTATTATTGGTTGTTTTTCGATTCCATTTACTATTTTGTTTTTAGGCTAGCTAGCCGCATCAAAGATAATATTAGTCGAAAATTGTACGCGGTTGTAATTGAGATACAATTAAAGATAATACAATACAATTAAACATAGGAGCACTCACACGAATAGCAGATTTGTTGTTTTTTGATGTGACAACGTCTTATAATTCGATAGAGCCGGCTGCACGCACGAAAAAACATGACGCATGCGGCGTTACCTCGCTCTGAGGCGTTCCATGTAAGGCTTGAAGTGCAAGCAAAAACAAATGAAATTAAATTTTTCTTTTCTTTTGAAAAATGCTACCATTCCATCAGTATTTTCTTAAGACGTTGTCACGTTCAACTATCGTCAGTAAACCGACTTTACAGACAACCAATTTGTAATGAGATATCGCTTAATGTTTTTTATTGTTATTATTTGCTTGTTTTTCGATTAATTTTACTTTTTTGTTTTTAGGCTAGCTAGCCGCATCAAAAATAATTTTAGTCGAAAATTGTGCGCGGTTGTAATGGCGATACAAAATTTGTGTTTTTTTGTAATCTTCTTTTTAAGATGTAATTGGTTTGTATCTTGTAACTGTGCCAAAAAATAAATATTTATTTTATATTCACAGGTGAATCAACAGTTTTATCAATAAACTTAGTCATACATTTAAATGCTATATAACAATATATTAAAACCAAATAAATAAATAATGTCCTGTGATTGACGTTCCGCTTTTGTACACTTGTTAGTGAAGAATGACGTCACAAGCCCCCCACTCCTGAATTTATTTGGTTAAACAAGTAAAAAAATGTGTGTCTAATATTTTACCGTCTTGAAAATAAAAAAGGAGGTTATCAATTCGAACAGTATGTTTGTAATATTGTCAAATTACACAGTTTTTATATACAATTCCTTTTTTTTTACCCAGTCAGCATTTATTATTAAATTCTCGATCCTGGGCTAGATGCATCTAGCTACCACCAGGTTTCCTACTAAGCTCATAAGTATAATATAGAGATTATTTGTAATTTCTTTTGTCCACAGAGACGCGATGTGGAGTCCCAGGCTGCCCGTGAAGGAGCGGCCGGGCGACACAGCATCTGGTGGAAACTACTTCTCGATTTGCCACTGTTTTTAATAGGTAAGTGTGGTGTGTGTTTGTGTGACGTTGTGTATATGTTAATGCACAACAGAAGAAGAATAAAGAAGCTTAAAGTCTTTTTTAAGTTTTCTATCCATAGATAGTAACAGAATAACTTTTTTTATTTGTCATTAAATTAACAGAAAGTGTCTAGCAGCTACTAAGTATATAAACATATTAAAAGCTTGATTTGATAACCATTGGAGCACCCTAGAGACTATCAATTATTATTTCGTTAATTATTGAATTTTGTACTTACTTACCTAATTTTTGAACACCGTAAACAATGATAAATTAAGATGTCTTTATTTAAGAACTATTTTAGTGTAGAACGCAGCTCATATAAGCGATAAATGAACATTGAAATACGTATGTAAGTTTTGTCGGATGAATCCGACAGTATCGATAAATTTATAGGATAATACTTACGTTACTCTTTTTCAATATGCAATCCTATCTCCAATTATTTAGGTAACATATTGAAAACGTTAGGCCGGTAATTAGAAATGATATAAAATTAAAAAAAAACCTTAAAATTATCCAAAAGAAAAACATCACCCACCCAAAAAGTTTCCTTCTAATAAAAATAAATGCACGTCACTTAATACTCATCAGATGTTTTGAAACGTCATAAAAATAGATAAAAAAGGATTTAATACCGCACACGTGAGCCACATATGGCATAATGCATGCAATCGCAGTTACGCGGGAAGATTAAAAAAGAACGAGGCGAGTTGGTCGCAATGTGTGAAATACGGTTTTTATTACGATTTTTTTGTGGCCAATTTGTTTTAATTATGCTGATGAAGCGACAAATCAGGGTTTAATTAATTTAAAAAATTTAATAAAATATCGTGTACTACATAATCATCATACCAACAGCCTTTTTAATTCGACCCACTGCTGGGACACAAGGCCTCTCCTTGTTATTGAAAGTAGTCCGCGAAGCTTGCCCAATGCGGATTGGTGGACGGAGTATAAGGTGATCAATACCCTTTTGCTGATTCTTTAGTCGGCTTCTACGACACCCATTGAAGTATATGGGCTGATGCTATTCTACTCGGCCAGCATCACACGGCAAACATACATTATATAATTTATTTTCATTTTAAATTAACGGTTTTAATTTTTTGTTGTGTTCATTTTTATTAACCTCCGACGCAAAAAGAGGGGTGATATAAGTTTGACCTGTCTGTGTACTTGTATGTCTGTCTGTGGCATTGTAGCTCCTAAACGAATGGACCAATTTTGATGCGGTATTTTTGTTTGAAAACTGACCTGATCGAGATGATTCTTAGCTATAAATTAATGTCGGGGGTTACATGAAATTTTAAATTTTGTAGTTTTTACCTACAGTATTTTTTTAAGTTCCAACATACCTACGTAGCAAGCCCTTAAACTACCTAGCTGTTTACGGTCTGAGTTAATTTCCCCGTCCAATCTACTGCGTTAAACTTGCTTATATCCCAACAATTTAGATGCACATGAAAGTAAAATCACCGCACCTTATCAGCGATATTTCTAAGCGCACTTTCTTCTCATTACCATAATACAAATAATATTATTCACGCTGGGTAGGGTAGGCGCACCGGTTACGGTCCTCCTTGTTTGCACGATTATGTTAATACAGACACTCTTAGAAGACGCCTAATGTGATTGTGTTTTTAAGATCTAAGAGATGATATAAATACATAATACGAATGATAACGGTGCTTGTTTTTTTAATAACAACAGCAAATAATGGAACTCAAGAAGAATTTCTTTTTACACACCTACGCTTAAGTTTTTAAAAGATCCAAATATTTATCGGTTTACTTTAATTCAAAATCTTGTCTAAGTACTTTTAAATTATCACAAACCCTACTACCGTTTTAAGGTTTCTACACACCAAAGCCGCCGGCACAGCTGCTTAACCCAATTGACTAGTACTGACAGTTTAGTCCAACGGCCTACTAAATTGTCAAACCGAACTACTTTTGTATGTTTATAGGTAGATAAGTGGGTGTAGTCTTTTGGCATGATTATTTCAAAAACACGCGAATTGCTTGCAAAACACGCAATGCCGCCGGGCTGCCGACTTTGGTTTGTAGACACCTTTAGAGTGGAAATAAATATTATTATATGTTGACAAAGTAGAAACAGCGAAAGAAACTCCATAGCTTACAATGTGGTAAGTATTAAGTAGTGATTTAAATACATCATGGTATATAGATATTGTAAGATGAGTACTTAAATTTTTTTTACATGCTTACATTTCGTTTTGACCCTTTTAAGTAACGTAATAAGATACATTATGGTTGTTTGACAGTGTTTAAACGAATTATTATTCTGTACAATATACAAGCCTGCGAACAAATATTCTTTAATTTTCATGGAGTTAATACGCTTAAATAAAGATAATATTTTCTTCGTAATCATACGCACGTCGATCACATCGATATGTAATTACATACTAAATGTGGCCCAGGAAAATTACGAAAAAATAATTGCATCAAGCCTTTGGCAGTAGTCAAGTAGTCAAGATTGTCTTCATAATTATATTAATAAAAGGAATATAAAAGTTTTATACGTTTAAAGGTCCAATCAACCGTACGGTTCGGTTGATCGTGTACACAGGTGCTCAATTCGGCATAATATGCGAGTCACGTCTTCGATAAGTCTCGCACGCCTTTTTTTATACAATCAGAATCAAGTAGCCGTAAAAGGACTGAACTTCTTATATCAATAACAGATTAAAGTTTATTGAACTTAAAAAAAAATATTGGCTGACACAGTTAGTTAAGTGCTTTCAAAAATCACACCATGGTGTGGTGTGATTTTTATATTGTTACCTAAATAATACAAAATAAATTATAGTAATGGAGATATTGTAGGGAAATACAAATATCATCGTTACAGTGGTGACTTAGACACTGAATGAAATGACTTGAATTATATTGATGAAAATATGAAATATACTGATGAAAATACTTTCAAGTATAGTGAACCTACACGGCTTTTTTTTTTTAAACAGTTAATATTATCGTTAGTAAGTTTTTTTTTGAATTAAAAAGAAAATACACAAGAACAGTTCTTTTTTTAATATTGAAAAAGTTTTTTAACAAGTTTACTGGCCAGAAATAGCGTTTTATGTTGTAAAGGTACTTTTAGTATTGAATCTATTTCTCCTTTTTTCTTTTTCCATTAAAAAAAATCTCATATTAGAGCTTGGTGGGGAGTGACTTCCTGATGGCGACTGATGAAGTAGTGATAACCCCGCAAGTTTATTTCAATGATTCCCCAAATATTCGTCAAAATTGATGCTTGTGCATCAAAATACCACCACTTTTACTTCATCAAATGAACTAAGTCACAATTTTTTAATTATTAAAAAACTACAAAATTGAAAATTTTATGTAACCCCCGACATAAATTTATAGGTAAGAAACATCTCGATCACGTCAGCTTTCAAACTAAAAAAACTGCATCAAAATTGGTCCATTCGTTTAGAAGCTACAAAAAAGCAAAATTTTTGTGGAACTTAAAATGCTTTCTATAATAAAATGATTCAATCCTATTAAATCTTTAAACGGGTCATTACGACGGTACGTTCCCTTAGTAGGTACCAGTTATTTAATTAACAAAAATTGATAAACCGGCGCCTCTTTACTGTATCAATTACGATCAACAAGTATTTTTATCTGTGTTCCCTAGGGTCCGCTGTTAACGTGTTTCCTACATAATCTATGTTTATTAATAGTATTATTAATTATCTGTGCCCGTGACATTGGTAATTACTGGCGCGAAGAAAAGGACGCGCGGTTATGAATATAAATTGACCAACTTTATGTTTGGTAATTTAATTTTCAATTAGATACTTATTATTAAAACTTTCACTGCATGTTTCTACATAATTATAAATCTATTTAAGTTCTCTATAAATTGATAGATATATTATTTATGATAATGAGATTTTTATTGATCCATAGACGTTCGTGAGATGTAAGTACCTACCTCAAAAGCTGGATATTGTTTTATTGTATAGACAGTATAAAAGGGCTAATTATTTTCGAGGCAACTAACTACATAAAGGGCGACTTACTATTTTGTTACTAAAAAATAACTTGGCAGCGATGAATTTTTTTTAAAATTATATTATATGAGCTTCCAATTGCAAGGATTTATAAAAACAAAATAATGGCTGCTCCTTTTAAGAGCGTTTACGCGTATTTTGCGAAAATCGGCACTTTTTGAGCTTCTTATTTTCCATGAATTCTTATTCTACCAATATAAATGTTATAAAAACTACTAGATAATATTCTTGCGCAAAAAGTTGTAAAGGAAAAAATTTCATTTAATTCTTTATTCATAAATTATAACAAAAAAAACCTTCACAGCATTTTTAAAATTTTACGTTTAGATGCAATTTCGAAGCCTTTAATATCCGAAAAGGATAATATTACAATGAAATAAAAAATACTGTATAACTGACAATATCCCGAACAAAATAGTTGTAAAGGAAAAAAATTAAATTTCATAGAATTACTAATTAAAAAAAAATCAAATCACACTGCAAGTATTACGAAAATACGATTTGGAAAATTGCTATTTCTAACAATTAATATCCCTTATTTGAAGAAACGAATGATGTAGTTTAAAAGAAGAATATATACTCTAAATTTTGGTATAAAAATGATATCTGAATAAACTATAAGATATTTATAGCAATTTTTTAAAAATCAGTATAAAACAGTCCGCGCAATCGCTTTCAAATCAGTCGCCCATGAGGCTTGTCGGAGAGAGGTCACGTCGCTCGGTGCTAGCTCCGTGATCACGCGTAAATATTCGTAATGCTACTACAGAACGAACGATGGTGTTGATACTTTTAGTATTGATAACCGACTTCATATAAAGTTCGATGTTGCACTCTATGTATTACTTTATGAATGTTCACGGATATCTCTGTTAATTGTGGACCTATTTTCTAAATACTTCTGATATGGTGCTATTGTCACCAAGTCAGGACCTGATGATGAGATTCCGAGGAAATCGAGAGCAACTCTCAAATTTTATATGCAGGTATTATATGCTTCATATTTTATTTCCTGAAGCTATTGAAGTATTTGCGTCTGGTAGTCATCATATCATGTTAATGAGCTGGTGATGGCAGGTAAAACTCCTCCATGATTAGGAGTTGAATGATAATTCTTGAATTAATATATGTATTTATAAACCGATAGTTGTATCATTTTATGTTATTCAGGTGAGCTGACGATGAAGAAAAAAATCTTAATAGTTAGGAGTTGGAAGATAATCCCTTAAATATTATGTGTACCTACGTATAGATCGATAGTTGAATTAAGTTTTTTTCTTTCTATTTCTACTCTATCAGCCCGCCTAGCATGACCACCGAAACACGATATGATATAGTCATTTATCGCTTTAAACTGCCAAAAATTATTGGATACAACCGCAATCTTGAAAATTTATTGAAACTGCGTACATGTATAAGCCTTATACATGTTCGCAGTTTCGATATAATTTCAAGTTGACAATTATATCCAATAATTTTTGGCAGTTCAACGCAATAAATGGCTATATCATATCTTATCATATCGTGTTTCGGTGGTCATGCTAGGCGGGCAGGTTTTTCAGGTGAGCTGATGATGGAGGGTAAAACTGCAAAAGTTAGGAGTTTGAGGATTATTCTTTTAATATTATGGTCCACATAGTAATATTCGGTAACGGTTAAGAGATGGAGAATAATTCTTTAAAATATCATAGGTATGTACAGAACGATAAACCCGTGGTCCTTGCTTTGGCTTCCCCTCCACACCTTGATTCTGTACAATTTTGTTGTACTGTTCGTTCTTGTCCCTATGTTTGTTTGTCCTTATGTATTCTTTCAGGTTATAAACGGACTTCAAAAGGAGGTTCTATGTTCCAATCTATGTATTTTTTACTTAGCAAAGTCAATGGTTATTGCTAAATACTTTTATAATAAATGAAATTACTTTAAATGCAGAATTGTCGACTACCCCAGATTTGTTACTTTTAGCACTACCATAATATGGGTATCAAATGCAAGGCTCTGTAGAGAAAATGCGAATGAACCGTGTCAAAATAACTATACAATAAATTACTGATAAAAAACTTTAAAAACAAAGATTTTACTTAATTGCTCTAAAAACAAGAAAGTAAACTTAAATTGCATTTAAAAAAATCTATAGGTAAGTATGTACTAATATGATAAAGAGTTAAAGTTTGTAAATAGTTTATGTAAGTTTGTGGATAGCCAGACGTGATTCCGGCAAAGTAGAATAGCATCACCCCATATGCTCCAATGGGTGTCGTAGACGGCGACTAATAGGCCAGCAAAGGGGTATTGACTACCAATCCACATTATGCAACCATGGTGGACTACTGCCTATACCTCCTTCATTGAAAAGGGAGGTCTTTTCTTCCAGTAGTGGAATAAATTATAAAGGCTGTGATGATAAAAGTTTGTGAATTGTTTTTTTGTGACGTTGTAGGAGGTCATTGCTGGATCTACTGAACCAATTTTGAAAATTGTTTTTGTGTGAGGTAGACCATGCATCTAGAAAGGCTAACTATATAATAACCAACAATACGCGAAAGAAGCCACGGGCTGAGCGCTAGTTATATGTTATATATGCTTGTGGCAAGATTTCTATTATTTATATCTCTTTATTTATGCAATCGCTGATATGCACAAGTAAATCTCGCGACAAGTATTTATATCATACTAGTGGCCCCCAGCGGCTTTGCTCGCGTTTATGTCGGTTATGAAATAGCCTAGAGCCTTCCTCGATAAATGGAATATCCAACACAAAAAAATATCTACACTCATGACATAATATTAAAATTACTATCTCAATGATGTACCTCAAATGACATTCTTTTTAACAAAGATAATCAAAATGAAAATAAAGGTCATTTACCTGTTGCATAATTAATGACCATTATGCAACAGGTTCGGCTCAATACGTTACAGTTATTTTTCTCAAAAATCAAAAACTTAGAGGAAAACGGGACGGCAAAGGGAGCCAAAGGGACGCCAAAGAAGCACTTGTTTTTGAAAACTTAAAATTCACGATATTTTTGTTTTATTTATATTTGTGGATGAGTGTAGATAAAGTAGTTTATGTACTGCACATAATTAGGTATTAAAACACTTGCGAGATATTATTTAATAAACCCTATTACGTGACAGTAACATAAACTACTATACCCATGTACTATGGTGTAACAATATGATAGGCCGGTGGCCACCAGATGTTATTATTACTTACATATAATATATATTCAAAATTTAATTCATGGTAAATGTGTAACCGTTAATTTTCCATAGTATTCAATTTAAATAACTTGTATTGTATATTTAATTTCATTTTGTGAAAAAGTATCAATTTAGTTTTTGTGCTCTGTACCTGGACGGCAGCGCGAGTAATGCGAGAGGGAATGACCGCACAGCGTGTAAATACCTAAACTTGGAGTCTGCCGTACGGCGTAAACGCTCTTAAGTAACAAACTTAGCTAACAGCTTAGATTAAGAACATACAGATACCGTATCCGGGCACTCAATTTGGTGCAACCAATATTAGGCCTTATTTGGCACCATACGAAAACTCTATGCGTAGTCCTCGAGGTCAACGCACTCCGTACGCATCTCCAAGAAATTATTAAAAAATGACGATTTGTGCTATTAAATGGTGTAATAATCGAACTGAAAAAAATAAAAAGAGTGAGAACATTACTTTTCACACGTAAGTTTTAAATATTTTATTGTATTTTCACTTTTTAAGCAATAAAAACCAAATATTGAATTTTGTATTTTTTAAATACTGAGTGCTGCCAGTTACAGAAATTATTTTACCTATTTTAGCTGTTTAGAATTTAGTCGAATGCAATAATTTAATCATATTAATTGTTCTATAAAAAATACTAAGGACATAAAAAAAATATTTTCTGATGATTAGATTGTTTTGACTTAACGTATGGACATTTTTAACCGCCTTAAGAAAAGGAGGAGGTTTTCAAGTCGCCTTAACCTTCTTTTTTATGTATGTTTCTACGCCTAGACCGGTTTGGAATAGTAGATTGTATGATAAGGGAGCTATTTTGCTCCCTTATCATACAATCTACTTTTACGGCGAGGGCGCTACTTTGATTCAAGAGCGAAGCAAAGGAATTCAAAGTAAATAATGACACAAGTTCTTAATGATACTTAATTTGGGCTAGATAATTGGTGTAAGCGTAGAAATATTTATCCCTACTACTATTATAAATGCGAAAGTAACTCTGTCTGTCTGTCTGTTAAGCTTTCACGTCTAAAGCACTGAACCGATTTTATGAAATTTGGTACAAATATAGATCTCGGGGAGGGACATAGGCTACTTTTTATCGCGAATAAAAGGTTGAATGGGTTGAAATAGGGGATGAAAGTTTGTATGGAAGTTCGACATGGCGGACGCGACTTTTTGATATAATATCAATATGGGTATCATTTTCGTGGTTTTCGGGGGTCCTGATTACGAATACAACATCTTTTTTGAAATCCAAGATGGCGGACGTAACTTTTTGACAAAATATCAATATGGGTATCAATTTCATGGTTTTCGGGGGTCTCGATTACGAATACAACATCTTTTTTGAAATCCAAGATGGCGGACGTGACTTTTTGATATAATATCAATATGGGTATCATTTTCGTGGTTTTCGGAGGTCCCGATTCCGAATTCAACATCCATTTTGAGATCCAAGATGGCGGACACAACTTTTTAATAAAATATCAATATGGGTATCATTTTCGTGGTTTTCAGCAGCCCAGATTCCAAATACAACATCTATTTTGAGATCCAAGATGGCGGACACAACTTTTTAATATAATATCAATATGGGTATCATTTTCGTGGTTTTCAGCAGCCCAGATTCCAAATACAACATCTATTTTGAGATCCAAGATGGCGGACACAACTTTTTAATATAATATCAATATGGGTATCATTTTCGTGGTTTTCAGCAGCCCAGATTCCAAATACAACATCTATTTTGAGATCCAAGATGGCGGACACAACTTTTTAATATAATATCAATATGGGTATCATTTTCGTGGTTTTCGGGGGTCCCGATTCCGAATGTGACATCTATTTCGAAATCCAAGATGGCGTTTGCGACTTTTTATTATAAAATCGACATAGGTATCATTTTCGACGTGTTTGTCCACGAAAACCACGAAAATTGTTGTTCGTAATCAGAACCCCAAAAACCACAAAAATGATACCCGTATTGATATTCTATTAAAAAGTTGTGTCCGCCATCTTGGATCTCAAAATGGGTGTTGTATTTGGAATCGGGACCACCGAAAACCACGAAAATGATACCCATATTGATATTATATTAAAAAGTTGTGTCCGCCATCTTGGATCTCAAAATAGATGTTGTATTTGGAATCTGGGCCGCCGAAAACCACGAAAATGATACCCATATTGATATTTTATTAAAAAGTTGTGTCTGCCATCTTGGATCTCAAAATGGATGTTGAATTCAGAATCGGGACCCCCGAAAACCACGAAAATGATACCCATATTGATATTATATTAAAAAGTCACGTCCGCCATCTTGGATCTCAAAAAAGATGTTGTATTTGTAATCAGGACCCCTGAAAACCAGGAAATTGATACCCATATTGATATTATATCAAAAAGTCGCGTCCGCCATCTTGGATCTCAAAAAAGATGTTGTTTTCGTAATCGGGACCCACGAAAACCACAAAAATGATACCCATATTGATATTTTATTAAAAAGTTGTGTCCGCCATCTTGGATCTCAAAATGGATGTTGTATTTGGAATCGGGACCACCGAAAACCACGAAAATGATACCCATATTGATATTATATTAAAAAGTTGTGTCCGCCATCTTGGATAGTCTCAAAATAGATGTTGTATTTGGAATCGGGGCCGCCGAAAACCACGAAAATGATACCCATATTGATATTCTATTAAAAAGTTGTGTCCGCCATCTTCGATCTCAAAATGGATGTTGAATTCGGAATCGGGACCCCCGAAAACCACGAAAATGATCCCCATATTGATATTATATTAAAAAGTCACGTCCGCCATCTTGGATCTCAATATACAGGGTGTAAAAGACATGAGCAGTCAAACGAAAACCATGTATTCTGCTCACCGTCATAACATTTTTCTTCCTTTAAACTATACCTGGGAAATTGATAGTTACGATTTTATTGAAGGTCAAAGTCATAAATTTTTTTTTCATTTTTTTATGAAAACGTATTCTATACGTAATTTCTTAATTATTGTCTAAAGAAACATTATCATTTTTTTTAGTATTTCATAACAAAAAAATGGCTTCAAAACGTTAGCGTTCAATGTAGCTCACTCGATGCGCACGGACACTAACGAACGGGGCCGCCGTCAAGCAAAATTATCGCGGTATTGCGAGTTGCGTGCGAGTTGAGCCCTTTACATTGCGCGGTACAATTTGCAATTTTTTGTAACACCAAAAAATAAAAATCATTTCCCAGCAATATTTTTTTTGAAATATGTCTTATTTTGATGTATAGAATACGTGGTTTTCGTTTGACTGTTCATGTCTTTTACACCCAGTATATATTTTTTTAATCGGGACCCCCGAAAACTACCAAAATGGTACCCTGATATTCTATTTAAAACTATCCGTCAAAAACTTTGGTGTGGCTTTTCCGTTTCATCGAATTTTCAAATTACGATGTACCTATCGTATAAAAAGAAGTTTCACTTCAAAATCAGAAGTAGTATTCATGTTTTATTTAAATTACCTGGTTTAGGGGTGACGAGATTTTAGTGACCACACCAATTTTTAGTAGTGTGCGTGTATCTGTGTGTAAGCGTTAGCACACATAACAAATTTTTTGCGTCAGTTTTGAAGCGGCATATTGTATGGAACTATCCTTCTAGTATGTTCTTATTCTAAGGCTAACAGGGCCAATGAAATTATTCGCGAGGTAGGTACCTACTATAAATAATGACAGGGCGACTATAATATTAACAGTTGGATAACAAACATTGTATTATTGGCAACTACACGATTCCATACAAGTAACCTAACTACATATTTGTTTCTGTGACGACAAAGCAGAGTGCACTGTTTTTGGAAATCAATGACAGCTTAAAATAAATCAAAGCTTACAACTGATTATTAAGCTGCTAGGTACATTCTACTTAAAATTGTATTATCCTTCACTGTAGCTGCCAACCTATTATTTTGCTACCAATTTTATTTAAAACACAAATTCAGAAAAATTTGTTGCCGCGTTAAATATATGCCGTACCTACTTAGAATACCGTATATAAGTAAGCATCTAATTTTAGAAAAAAATTAAGAGTATTTATACATTTTCAGTAGGTACCTATATACTTACCTGACTTTTATAACATTAGCATGGTTTTAATTTCTGTATCTATATAAAATGTAAAATAATTAATTTCGATTTAAAAACCAATCAATTATTGTTCACTGTCTCTATAAATTATGAACGAACACAAACGGAGCGCATAGCGCCATCTTGTGACGAGTGGCGTTACTAACCAAACCGCGAAGTTAAAAAAATATTGTTTTTTACTATTAAAACTTGTTCATAATTGTATTTATGCATAACCCCGCGTAATTAAAATAACTGAAAGGAAAGTGATATTTTAATAAATAACGCTACTTTAATGAAGGTAACTATTTTTTAAATTATCTTGGAAATTTCTGCGTTTTGGCAGCAGCAGCTATCCTGTTACAAAAGTTTATTTCAACTCTTTCAGACAATTATAAATTTGTGTTATAAAATAATACCTTTATTACGTAATATCGCACTATTAGCAAAAGATATTCCAGTAGCCAGCTACGCTATACCCGTAAGAGCCGTTTAGCTCCAACTGCACGTTCAGTACACGCTTTTACAACACGTGGGCTGCCACGGGTTGGAAACATGGGCTATGCCGCTCCTCTAATCTACGTTAGGAAATTGATTTATGTAATACAATAATAGGGCGCAGCGGACTCTGTCGGAGACCAACCACATTACAAAACAGAGTTTGCGCAACAGGAATTAAGATGATCCTTTAGAAAACGGGGGATGAAGAAGTAGATTTGTATCGTAACAATTTAGTTTTAGAGAACTTTTTAAGTCCAATGTATAAAGTAAGTATCTAAGTGTTATCCATAAAGTATGTAACAATTACGGAAAAGAAAAATATGAAAAAAAATCGGTGATTCTGTGAACTAAAATTGGTGCAAAACAAATTCGAATTTAGAATACCTCCAATGACCGAACCTCTTTTAATAATAAACATAAAATTCATAAGATCGAATAGTATGGTTGGAATTATTGTCACTCTTACAACTACACATTACAATCTGCAGGGCCTTTTTTTAATAGGTACGGCGTGTTCCCTTTTCTGCTTTAATTTACAATACGACTGCGACATCTATTACTAGGCTTGTATTTATCTACGATACGATACGTACTATCGAGGAGTCGGGCAACTTATTATTTAAAAAAAAACGCTTGAAACGGTTTTTTTTTCTATTGTAGTTGACCAAAAGAAGACCCTATTTTATTCTGTAAGACATCCTGGTTGCAAATCATCAAAAAAAGGTAACTGTTTGAGTAAATTACGACCAGATGTCTTTACAGCAAAGTTTGCTAAGGCAAGTGTATTGCATCACACATCATCCCTAAAGTCTATTGGTCAATAGGCTGATGTGCTTAACGTGATAAGTATATCGATTCCTCGATAGTACCTGCATGACAGATCATCAGGCCCCCAACAAAATAAACTAATGTTATTTTTTCACTATTCACCAAACTAAGGAGAATGTGATCACAGCGTGTGTGGGTCGTTTTCGCAACAATAATCACTTGCGTTGGTGTCCCGTCTATCTCACACTTTCTTGAGGGAATTTCTGACCTATATCGTTTAGGTAAATAGGCCAATTTCCCACGCACGTCCATGACGTAATGCCCTTCAAAGGCGAAGCGAGGCTTAGGTGACGTGGGCGACCGCCTACGGTCTCACGGTCCGAGGGCTTCGCTCCTGATTTTCAACCGATCCCGACTGTTGGACTTGATGCCTTCCTCAAGGATCTCCAAACCAATGGTTCTGTGCTGTCCGCACCCAACGGCTTTGTGATGCCTGGGGCTTGCACTAAGAAAGGGCGTGTACCTTGCCCATGACAAATTTTGATCTTGCTCCACCACTGATGCCCTTCCCTTCCAGCCTGTTATCGTTCACGGCGCAATGTCTGACGTCTTCCATGATTTACGGCTGCGACCTGTCAGATCGTAATTCGAGAGCGGTCCCTCTCGTTCGCGACATTGACTTTGAACTTGCCAAAATGACGGAAGTAGCGATTTGGCGTGCAAATTGGTCGCCCCTGCTGTGGCAACGTCCATTTTCAATGCTAAACTTTAGCAGACGAGCGATTTTTAGTCGCTGAAATAGGCGATAAGGTTTGTGAATATTTCTTCTTCTGCCTACCCTGGTCACAATTTATTTGGGGTCGGTGCAATTGACAACATTACATTTTTTGACGTTACAACGTCTTATAATTCGATAGAGCCGGCTGCACGCACGAAAAAACATGACGTCATGCGGCGTTACCTCGCTCTGAATCTAATTCTCTAATTTGAATTTGGAATTATGTTCTTTAAAATTTAAACTTTCAATGATACCAAAACCAGCCAGATACAAATAGTATAGCCAAAGAGATTTTATTACAAGTTTATTCATACTATAATGCGAAATCTATTAAACAAATGAAATTAAATTTTTCTTTTGAAAAATGCTACCATTCCATCAGTATTTTCTTAAGACGTTGTCACGTTCAACTATCGTCAGTAAACCGACTTTACAGACAACCAATTTTTTTTTAGTAGTATCCTGGCTGCCCTTTTTGTTTTGTTTAGTTTTTTTTAATCTCATAATTTAGGTGATAATTCTGAAAAAAAAAATATAGTGTTCTAGATGATCAAAGCTCCAAATGGTTTCGTAATTATCATAAATAGTTTTTTTTAATGTTACCAATTATGTTACCACACTGATATAAGTAGATTTGGCATAGATTAGTAGGTAATGCTGTTGTGGTTTACTCGTCCCCAGTACAGAAAATCCCTCAGTCGGTTTTGTTGTCACTTACCGGCTCAAACCTAATTGGTATGAGCTTACGGGATGTTAATAAGTAATCCTTCATCACATGTAACTACCGGTTCAGCTATAGGAGTTAAGAAGGAAACGTAAAAAAACAAATTTGATTTTTTGTTTGATGTATTGCTTTGTGAAAACGCTCCTCTATATACATATAATTGTGTTGGGTACTAAAAAAATAAATTGGCAGCGATTAAATATTTTAGCAACAATCATATAAGAAGAGTTTAAAATGCAAGCATTTATAAAAACTAAATACTGGCTGCTACTAACAAACTAGGACCAATTAATTCATAGGCGAGGTAGGTACCAACCATAAATAATGACATGGCGACTATACCTAATATTAACAGTGGGATAACAAACATTGTTTTTTATGACTACGCAGAGTGCACTGTTTTCACGAATCAATGCTAATTTAAATTAAAACAAAATTTACAAGTGATTATTAAGCTGCTATACTTTCTACTTAACATTAACCTTCATTGTAGCTGCCGTCTTTAATTTTTTAATTTGTCGTCGCGTTAAATACGTGTCCTGTAAAATCCTATTCAAGGGTAAAAAAAACAATGCAGGAACGAAACTATCAAAGATCAGTTGAATATTCTACATATTCTATTTATCATATGATGTCCAATAATCGTACCAGAGCCAATCGAAGGATTGACTCTGGTTGTAGTAGTGACGTGTACTGATAAGTGAGCGTGTATTCGTAAAAAATTGCAACTTAGCGCTCCCGAGCTCAGCTCCTCTTGAGATCGTAATAAGCAAACTTAGTGATAGGAGCCAATGTTCCTGAGTAGTCTGTTATTAGCAGGCATCTTATAATCAGGAGAAATTATTAATTTGTCCGATATTTCCTGTAATTTAGGGCTCCAGCCTCAGTGGGCTCTTCATAACGTGTACATAAAAACTAGACCCCTCTTTCCAACCATTGAACGTGCAAAAACTGACAGAGAGAAACTTAAATATTTCACTGTGTGGGTCCAAAGTCCATATTGGAGAGAGGGGAATCAGGAGCAGCCCCTGGGACTTGTAACCCAAGTGTAAGGGGCCCCTTATGATGCATCAACCTACCTTGGCTACTCTCTCTGGTTAGGCCTTCTATTCGACTTACGCAACGAAAAATCGTCAGTCTGTACTGCGTGCTATTTTACAAGATTGGGAAGTCGTTACTTATCTACTTGTTCACTCCTTTAGCTTGTCATTTGAGGTGACTGATTTGTTTGCAAGATTCCTGATTATTCACATCACATCATCGTATTAAGTATAATGGTCTCGCCGAAACAATCAAAAACATTCTCCTGAGACATGTAGATACTTAGAATGAATAATATTTTTAACCGACTACGGTGAAGTCAAAAGGAAGGGTAATGATTTTAGCAGTCTACGTAGCATACACATGTATGTACTTATGTTTGTATTTACCGCAGATCATATAAGTAAAGTTTCCTTTATTAAAATGATCCGAGGTATCATTTACGTACCTATGTTCTTCCGTAGCGCCTAATCTATTCATCCGATTTTGATGAATAAGATGTCCTCATCATCATCAACAGCTCATATACTGTCCCCACCGATGGGCTTGAGCCTACCCCACATTAGGGGCGATTAGGCCTTAGTCAACCACGCTGGCCAAGTGCGGGTTGGTCGACTTCACACACAATCTAAGAATTTCATACGGTTGTGCAGGTTTCCTCACGATGTTTTCTATTTCTGTGGGTGATGCTATTCTACTCTGCCGGCATCACATGGCGCAGAGATGATGATTGGTGTTTAATACTGACTTTCTTTGTCCCCAGTGCTGGCCTTCATTGGGCTGTACGAGCTGGGCGTGCTGCCAGGATACAAGGCGGGCTTCTACTGCAATGACCCGGCACTCTCCTACACGTACAACGGCGACACCGTCACTAATGCCGTGTTGGTCACGGGAACTTTTATTTTTCCTCTTTTCGTGGTAAGCTTAAATTGTGTTTTGATGATTTTCATTAGGGAACAATAAATACACCAGTAGTATTCTTGTTGTTTGTAAGGTTGCTGAGGATTTCTCTACCGCTTTCTCATAATGCGGAAGTTCCGCAATATTTTGAGTTTCTCAACCGTTACCACATCCTAATAAGTCTAAATTAAGTGATCGACGACGGTGACACGGTACTCGTCGGATGTTAATAAGATGAAAATTTCTTCGACATTGTTAGGCCAGTCTCTGTGTGCATCAATGCAGCAGCGCTCAGTACAGCCAGCACCAATGTTCATGAGAGCTCCCGTGTTCATGAGATAAAAAATAATATATAGGATTTTTAATGCAGTCAACACAAGCTTGTAATTTTTTACCAACAAAAATCAGTTTACAGTTCCTAACAAACATTTTAACTAAAAACATCCACGGCATGCGTGGAAGAAGATAATCTATCGATTGTCTGTTCAGTTTGTGAAAATTGAGATCATTTTATAAAGTTAATTATAATTGCTGATGCAGGTTTTTACTGTGCCAGCGGATGCTGATGCAGATATTAATAAATCAAATGGACCTTTTCTGCTAGCTGTATTTTTTTTTTTAAATCTGTGAATCATAGAAATTTCACAAAAAATATAACATCATTTTCGTATAGGTAGTTGCTACGGTTAAGGTTATTCTCCTTACAGCCCCTCTGAAAGTTTCCATTCTGTATAGCTGAGATATGTGACTTGAGCTTGGGCGCGCCTTCAGACTTAAATATCAAAGTTAAAAATCTGATGCATGTGCTGATATTAAAAACAATGCCAATAATCCGCGGATATTGATACTTGCAACAACCCTAGCTTACATTTCTGGAGTTGGACTCTAAGGAGTCTAAGGACTGCTCATCATTGGTTATTCTGCTCCCACTTTTATTTGCGGTCGGCGTAATATGGTTTTTCTTTCATGCTTTTTTAATGACTATAGACGATCCATTTACGGACTGTACCGCAAAGTTGGCTAGACGTTGCGGCGTGAGTGGGACTCCCCGATGCATTGACATTGACTCTGGTCCTACTCAATAAAAACTTCAGTACTTACATACGTCATGTCACTGAAACTTTATCGTATACCCTACTGTTAAGGATTGTAGTATGTACTTGTATGAATTCGCCAATTTATTCGGAAATATTGCTTCCAGATATTAGTCACTGAGCTAATATTTGCAGACGAAGATGACTGGCAAGACAAATTTAAGGTGTCCATCACGAAAACGCTCGTCCTGTACCGCAACTACCTCTACGGGGTCCTGTTCAACTTTACCGTCGTTGAAGTTATGAAAGCCATCACCGGTAGCCCCAGGCCTACCTTCTTCGATCTCTGCGAACCAGACACTGCAAAAACTTGTAATGGGTAAGTCGTTTTATAGACGGTTATTCCTTGTCAGTTCTATTTGAAAAGTTTTATGTGGGTAGTTGGAGATAAATTCGCGCTCGATTGTGTGCCCGTTCTGGGGAAGAACCTCCAGAAGACTATAGTCATATAGCCGTGTGATGCCGGCAGAGTAGAATAGCATAACCCAAATGAGTGTCGTAGAAGTCGACTAATGGATCAACAAAGGGGTATTGATCACCTTATACTCCGTCCACCAATCCGCATTGGGCAAGACTACTGCGTAAACCTCCTTCGATGACACTAGGAGAGGCCTTGTATCCCAGCTGTGGGTCGAATTATAAAGGCTGTTGATGATAAAGCGCTACCTTTTATATCTATCATGAGGATACTCTTGTCCGTGTCCGTGCTAAGTAAATTCTGGGGCGTAGCTAAATGTGTATGTGCGCGCTGTATCAGAAATCTGTATCAGCCGTCTCTAAAGCAACCTACGCCACTGAACAAAGGTGAGTAATGAATTTAACGACAGCAAAAATTGGCAATATTTCCGTCAGCTAGTGAAAATTCCATGATTTGTCATCCAAATATTTCTTCGCTAAACTAACGTGGTTTTAATGAAAATATTACCTTTCCCAGTACGGAGTACGTGACCACTTTCACGTGCACTTCGACCAAGTTCTCAACTTGGACACAAAGAGACTCATACCGAAGTTTCCCATCCGGACACACCTCCATATCAGTACATTGTGGATTATTTATAGCGGTAAGTACATCGCAAACATTTTCCTTATTATCATTAAAGGCCTATTCAGATTACATCGGTATCCGCTAACGCCGTGGGTATAAAATACCTATCAAGCGATATTCCGCCATGAATTTGTATGAAGTTTCGCAGTTAGCGCGACAACGCCATTATGAGAGAGAATTGATGAACTTATTTTGATATGACGATTGGCCACGTGATTTAATTTTCTTCTTATCGTACAGTTAGCTTCAGAAGTAGATGATCACTTTAGTACCATGTCAAGCAACGCCAGCGTTTGTGCAATAATCATTGCGACAATTAACTATGATTTATTATTATGACAAGATACTAAAGTGATCATCTACTTTTGATGGGAGTTTCTCCCGAGTTCTTGTTGTAGAAACACGTGTTGAGAGAATCCATTTTTAACCAAAATCTACAGTACAATCTTTTGTAACTATTAGGGGTTTAAGTATGAAATTGCCGTTTTGTATGGAGAATTTAATGAAAATTCATTTTTCTATACAAATATATTTGCGATTTTTTAAGGAACCACAAATCAAAATTTTGTGTAATTTTGTGGATATATTTAGACAACATTAAGCTATAGGGAACATAGAGAAAAAATCAGAGATTTGATATCTGTAAAAAAATATTCATATTTTTATAACGGAGACGGGCACCTCTTAGGACGAGCTGTTTTTGAAGATGTATTTATAGTAAAAAAAATAAAAATAAGAATAAAATTTTATACATAAACATAAGTCCTTATAATGAAGTTTAAAATAAAAAAAGAATAATGGACATAGCTATTGTATTAAAGGTATTATACACTAATGAATAATGAGGAAAAAATCGGCAATTTCATTCTTTAACCCCTATTATAATTAAATTTTCACTTGACATTGGCAAAATGCATAATCTTTAAGATGCGAATTTGCGAATGCCATTAATTACGAATAGAATACTTTTGATGGTGACCGTACTTCGTTATAGGTTTTTAGTTCGTTACTTTGTCTAGGCCCGCAGGTATTGCTACGTCTCTCTCTCGTCTGTTCAATCTCAATAGGCTTCTTTCTCCACAGTGGTACCTCCAAATCCGCGCGTTCGACTGGCGCCACCGCACCGTGTTCGTGGTCCCCATGGTTCAACTGCTCGCGCTCACGTTCTCCGTCACCTCCTCGCTCACGCGCGTCACAGACCACCGTCATCACTGGTACGACGTGCTCATAGGCACTATCGTCGGCGCCGCCTCGACTTTTTATGCGGTTAGTATATTATTATTTAAGCAATTATAGCCACCTAGTGTAGTCACTTACCTACATACATATTATTCCCTAAGGAAAGAAACATTAAGTGAAGTTTGTAAAGTTAATTTACATATAAGAATAACAGCAGGTAATAAAGAAAATCTTAAGAGGCTGCCATCTGCCATCTGCCTGTATACAAAAGAAAAAACGTTTTACGCTGTGTCTTATTCGATCTTTATGAATTATTTTAGAATAATTTTAAATATAAGTAGTAAAAAATTATGTTTACTTGTAGATACGTTTTGGGTTATGTATGTGAAATTTTGACAAAAGGTAAAGGTCAGGAACAAGTAAATAAATAACAATAACAGGACAAGTATATAAATGAATAAAATCAATATGTAACTTTGGAATCAATTATGAAAAAAGATAAACGCACAGACATCAATTTTTACTTTATTAAAAATATTTTAATATAACTAATTCATAAAGATCGCATAGACATAGCGTAAAATGTTTCCTCTGTTTGTATGCAGATGGGTGGCAGACGGTTTATGAATGAGATGCAGTACTATTTATATATATTTTATATTCAATTCAATTGAAATCGAGGAAGTGGAACTTATCGTCAGAAGCCTAGGTATATTAATATGTCAGATACCTACCTACCTACTGCAGTAGTCTATTGCGTCAATTAGAATAATTTCATAATTTATTATTACTCAGTTCGGTGCTTATGCCCATATGCGGTTTCGCCTTGATAATGGTAATTACCCACTCATTTGGTGAAAAGAAATAATATATACGAAAATAGTTTAAATCCCCAGATTAGCGGTATTTTACCATAAATGGTTACCACATTGTTTCATAATTCGTTTTGGATGTTGTAATAGGTAGGTAATGAATTCAATTATCTTTTTAAATAATATGGGAAATACCCATGGTGTTTCATACATAGCATTAGCTGTTTATTATGAGTTAAGTTTTTAAACTTTTACTGCATGAATTCCACTCATTTGAATGAAAATCCGACTGACGATAGGGCATACTAACTCACGTCCTTATTTCAGATGAAAGCCAAACCAATATTTAGTTGAAAAAGAATTTTTATACCTACCGTTATTAATAAAAAAATCTGATACTGCAATGTTTTTGAAATCATGTGATTTTAGATTATGACCTTATGGTCTTACTTACATATAACGACTTTTCTGATATAGGTCCTCATTATTTTCAGGTTGTCGTTCTGTGTAAGCGATTTAGATCATCAGAGGACGACATCAACATATTACCTGTCAAACGATTGCTATACACGAACGAACCAGTTAGTCCGTGAAGACTTTGTTAAGAACTAGATTAAATGAATATTTACTATTGTATTATACCTACGTACACATAAGAAAGTTTGCGTTAACTTGGAAAAGAAGAAAAGTTTTATATTTTTTACAAATTAATGAGTACCTACATGATAAATTAGGTCAAAAATTAAACTGTTAAACAAAAAATGAATTCGAGTTTAGCAAAGTTAAAGGAATTTAATGATGGTCAATGTTTTAATATTTGTATATATAAATCATTGATAATAGACATATTTTTGTAACAATCAGAAAGGTATAACAGCAAATGAACAAATAAATGTTAAAAAAATATAAGAAAACGGCACAAAAAATAGAATAAAAAAGGAAGCTTTTCAGTTTTTTTTTTCAAAAGAACGCAAGCTTACTTTTTATGTTTTGTATAAAACTACGAAACGTAGCGCACCGACTGTTTTTCATAGTAAAAAGAGGAGAGCCGAGGGTCCGAGCTGATAAGTGGGCAACGACCTTTAGACTTACAGCCAGTTGCACCAAGTTTTACATTTTACAATTTTGCAAAAACTTATTTATATGTAACTCTTTGCAAAATTGTAAAATGTAAAAAAGTCAACTTATTTCCATTCCATTTTTAAATTGTTATTTTTTTACGAAATTGTAATAAATATAATTAGGTGCCACAATCGGTCGTTACTATTCAATCACATACGTATCTATCTACTCATTATTACTCCTGCTTGAATGTCAGTGAGGGAAACAAAACGCTTTGTCAGTCTAATGATTTCTGAGTAATCGAAAAAAAATATTTAAAATGGATATGATTAGCGTTGTTATGACATGGTACAACAATTTTAATCTACTTCAGATGCAGACTGTACTGTCGTCAACAGATCAGGCTACCCAAAATTATTGTAATTCGTCAATACAATTTAATCCTTATTCCACAATCATAGAGTCCATTAAAGAAATATGACAGTCTGATCTGCCGTCAGTCGTTGTCTGTGGATGGTCAGGTATAAGTATAGTATAACAGGCGAGCATCTACGCACGCTAACATAGTCATATAAATAAAAATAGTATGATGTAAATGTTATCTAAAATTCAATGTTGTAAGATTAATTTTGGAATTGCTCATTATGTTTTACTGACCAAACTATTTACATGGCGAAATTGAAACTTATCCTCAAGAGCGGGTAAATTATTATATAATTTATGATTCATATTATAGTAGATATAAGTAAACTATGTTCATATGAGCTGTAAAATAATATTGAGTTAAAATATAGTTAAAGAGTTGGTAGCTGGTATTGATTGACCAATGCCAGACTACCTGCAAGAAAATAGATTTTACAAACATACAATTGGTATTATTATTTTTATGTTATAATAATACTCGATACTTGTATGTGAATGACAGTTAAATTGTTATTTTTTGAGTGCGCAATCACTTATTGTAGATATAAATTAATGTGAGTTGTTAAACAATTTTTAGTAAGTAAGACATACCTACCTAGATACGGGTTTTTATGGTAAATAAATGAATATTTATGTAAATAAACACGTAAATCATTTTAATAGGTATTTATTGAATTCAATTAGATGCATCCCACGTGCATACCTATGTAATAATATTAAAGGAGATGTTCCGAATTTGTATGGAGGCTGGTATTTGGCCAACCCCAAGACAATATGAGATGGAAGAGGATATTTTTATAAATATTATAGAACAAAAACTATAATTTTAAATCCCCGTATTTTAACAAAAAATAGCAAAAAATCGTTATGCAAAAATGTAAAATTCAATTTAAAAATATAAGACGTGTCAGTAATGACAGCTGACCGTTATGTCTTGTCAAAATATTTTTTTATAACTAGGCATGGGGTCGGATTTTTTCAGCCTACAACTATTTTGTAATTTTTTTCATGAAAAATGTTATAAGATCACGACAAGTTAGTTTTTGCTCTAGTTTCTGACTTATAATAGAGATTTTTAATATTTTTAATCATTATTTAATCAGAGAACATTCGATATCGGGTTAGATTTTTTTTTTTTTATTCATTTAGGCAATTATTTATTTATTTTTATTTCTTGCATAAACTTTGTAAAATTACTCGAAAATGCGGCAGATTAAAATAAAAATAAGAAAACAGTACAGTACCTCAGAGCATAAGCTTTCGTTTAATATATAATTAGGATGGTTTACAAATTTGGAACATCTCCTTTTCTGTAAAGACTGTTCTTTTTAATAGGTACTATTTTTCTTATACAGGATGACTGGGAAGACACATGACTTATATTGTTAAGTACCCCAAATATGAGGCAAAGCAAATGACTTTTAAAATCAGTTGTTCCATACATTTTGCTTGCATAGGTAACTAGTTTTACATGGAACAGCTGATATTTTAGGCAAATTGATTATAGTTAAAGAGTTTTTTTACTCTTAGTTAAAATTCTTGTTTCACTTCTCTGCAATGTTTATGTAAGTGCGTAGTTTGTGTTATGGTAATAAAATTATTTCTCATCATCATAAGAGCCTTTGTGAATTCGACCCACTGCTGGGACACAAGACCTTTCCTTGTCATCGAAGGAGGTTTAGGCAGTAGTCCACCACGTTTGCCCGATGTGGATTGGTGGATCCTTATTCTATTCAATTTTTTTTTCAGGACGCCATTTTTTTCCTAGTCACCTGTGTAGTTACGTTAATTTATTTCAACCATTTTTGCTGTTGATTGTATACTTAGTATAGAGTGTATATATTTTTAATAATTGGTAGTATTTTTTTAATTATTTATTTTTGTTGTAAGTTTTTTTTTAAATCACACTTATCAGCCAGCATTAAAATCTATTGAACTTGCCTTTTGTGTTGTCTGTATTTTGTGGCATTGTGCTAGTCAAAACAAGCACACGAACTGACAGTATTATAATAACATTATTATAAGTATGTATAATTTTTATATATTATCTTATAATAGATTAGGTAAGGTATTGAAATAAAAATAGATAATTGCTGATGCAATTTGTTACATTAAGCCATGATGAAAATAAAGGTTTACTTATTACTTAATTGGTATTTATTTATTACTATTTACCCTTAGAGTTAATTAAGTTAAATATACTAGATACTAGCGAGGTTTAATAAATTATTCGATTCTCGCCTTCTCAAAAACTTGGGGCTTCACCTGCAGTTACCAGCATTAGTCAGTCCAAAAATGGCCAGTTATTAACTGAATACATATCTATTTGTAAGCGGAGCTCTCGGAGAGGCAGATCTGCTGCTTGCTACATCCACATGGCTCCACAGGCCTCATGACCTCGCACATGATTTTATGTAATGAGCTGGTCAATATCTTTCTTCGTCATCAATAATAATTATGCATCAAAGTTGCTGGAATAGAATTTTGCTAGAGTTGCTGCGATTGAAGAGATACCTACTCAGATCGTTAGTGGTTTCATCCCAAGAGTTACGTCCAACCCACTTTTGTGTTGGACAGTCCGGATTCGAGGCATACTTACGCCGTTCCCTGAACGTCCCCGCAAAAGGAGTTCCCTTTACTTTGCACATACCTACCGCACCGTGGGCTAAGACTAGCACATTAAGGTAATCTATAGACTAGCACAACGCCGGGAATTACTCGCTAAACACTCACCACATCACTCAGTGTTTTGCGGGGACGTGTCCTTCGTGACTTCCAAAATTGTTACATCAACAACTTTACATCGATGCCTTGATAATCCGATGTGTACTACCAAGGTTTGTACTAAGGTTAGTGCAGCTATGTTTGTTGAATACGAACAGAGTACAACTAACCCATTCATTCACACTAGAGCATTCATAGACGAGGCTGTCAGCGCAAAAGTGGCCTAACCCTCAAGTGGCTTAGGCCAATTAAATTTGAGAAAACGGGATATATACCACGTACCTTTGCTTTTGAATTATCCGATATTTCGGCGCAGTTTCATGCGCCATGGTCACGGATGAACTAAAGTCTATGCGAGTTGTTGATTATTGACAGACAAATCTGTCTACCCTCTTTCTAAGTTTTTTATTACGCTCGGCACCCGTGGCAGGCCACTAATGAAGTTTACGTTGAGAGAAAAAAATCAATAGAAAAAGAACTTTTGCAAAGCCATCTATTGACGCTTGGTGAAACAAGAGGTAGGCCGATTTTGAATTAATTTTAATACATTTTTATTTAATTGTAGAAGATTAATCACAATATGAAAAATTGAGGGTTAGGCCACTTTTGCGCTGACCGCCTCAGACCATGTAACAGTTTCTGATGCAAGCAATCGTAACTTGATTTAGATTTATAAGATTCCATGACTAAAGTATCTAATCTAATCGCTATTTTCACAGCTGAAAATAGAAAAACAATTTCCATGCTATTATTTATTAACATATCGCAATACTTGCGTTAATCTTGTACCGTTGTAATAGGTGCTATTTTTGAGTTGAAACTGTTACATTTTATATGCTGCCGCTATTGCTTACATAAAATAGTGAAGTCACATAAAACCTTTTACTGTCCAATAAAGATAAATCGTAAGAAATTGCTACAAATTGTCCGTTTACTATAAGTGCATATCACACGGGAATCGAACCCCACATCCTTATTTTGGTAATAGCTCGTAATGGCCCTTAAGTTGAGCGTTGGGCAATATCTATCATTACTCGCTGTAGGGCAAGAGTTTTATGTTGAAACCGCGCGAAATTGATTTGGAATTATACAGTTCAATGAAAAAATCAAGCCTATATTTATGGTCATCATATCAGCCGAGAGACGCCCACTGTTGGACATAGGCAGCGCAGGACGGACTTGGGGGAGACCAAGGATCTCTCTGAGCTGCCCGCATATATATTATTTATTGTGATCGTGAGTAAAATGTTAGTATACTTAACTGTCACATAATTGAACACTAAAATTAATATAATTATAAATATGCAATTAGCGACGGCTCGCTATGAGAATGCACTTTATAAAGTAGGTACAAAATAACTGAGTCTGTATTTTGACAATTAAACTAATAACTATTATGCAATAAAGCATTTAGGTACGTGGATCGTACAGTACTGAAAACTACCTACTAAAGTGTTATTATACTGGGGCCGCACTTGCGCCTATCGTCCCGAAGTAATGCGTGGCGATACTTCGTACGATACACGCAAGTGCGGCCTCAGCAAAGTTATCGCGATAAAACATGTGGCATTTCTTTATTTGCACGAACTATCGTGCAATAATCCAAGATGACCGAAATCATTTCCAGACGTGTAAATTGCGTGATATTATTATCCTTTTTGCGTTTAACTATGCATAATCACTTTCTTTACTTCTAAATTGTGTGCTAATAATTACGTAATGCATTTATTATAAAAAATAACTCAGCTGTATCGTATACTTAGTCATCCGTACGCGTCTGACCTAATGGAGAACAACCTTCGAAATGAACAACGCATGTCTGACCACGCAGCGCGATAGGTTAGCGCGCTAAAACCCTAACGTACCGCCTCCCGGCCGATAACGCACATTCAACCCGAATATTCGCGACGATAGCCGATAACGGCCGGTCACATCTGCGTGTATCGTGTCCTAGCACGAAGCTTCGTGACGATAGGCGCAAGTGCGGCCCCAGCATTAGGGATCTATCACACATGAGGCGGTCTAAGCGTTCAAGCGGACAGTTTTGTGTTCGCTGTATTGTAAAGCAATACGGGCAATACCACAGTGTAAGTGCCCACACAGACCGCGTCGGTCAACCTAATGAAATAGAACGCAGAACGCTTGACTGCGTGACCGCCTCGGTCTGATAGGGATATATTAACTCCTGTGGTGTTATTCTAATTCTGATACTGACTGTACATGCTGTTGACCTATTCAGTAAAGAACTCGCTTCTCATTTCAATGATCATCGATTTCATCTGTCAATTGGGAAGTGCCTCTTTTCCCTGTAAACGCCCGCAGACTTTTAAAAGAAAAATCTCGTGCGACATGGTCGAGTGATTCAGCATAAGACTTGTCCTAGTAATCTGTTGGGCTAGCCCTTGACACGGTTGTAAAGATCAGACGCTGAAAATTAAAGGGCGGTACCTTACCTATTATACCTACACGTGCCTGCTTTGTCTCGTGGAACTTTATAACTTGCTTGTGAAACTTTAATAGTAAAGTTTTTATCAAGAATCGGACCCTACAGCTAAAATCCATTGTAAAGATTCATCAATGGGCTTTTTGTACTTTTATGCCCACTTTAATTCTTGATTCAGGATTTTTAGAAAAGTGAATTTTATTAGAACTGACGTGTGTCTGAAAATCCTTTACAGACATGTGACAATTAGTACCTAAGATATGGTGACAAGTCTATCGTCACACCCCTCCGCTTCTCTCTTTCATTCCTCCAAAGTTAGGAGAGAAATACAGAGGAACGAAAATAACTAAGAAGACCTTCCAGACCCCGAGGGAAGGGGGTTCCATCATGAATACCCGAAGGGCGGTCTTTCTTATGTATGTCGGATTCCTATATCTGGCCTAGTGCCAAAATGGAGAGGGAAAGTGCATACTCTGCCCTAGACATGAAGACTAGGGCATTTGCGCGAAAGGCAAAGGGACATCAATTATTCTCGCCTAAGACCATTTAATTGTCTAAGATTAATTGAAGAAAATTAGAGCAGTGCCCCCCGGAGATGGGGGGATGTAGCAGTGGCAGCGCGCTTTCGTGTTTAAGAAGTGAAGACTTCGATATGTATGACGTTGGGGTTGGCCTCACTATCACCACACCAAGCCGTTTTAGGTCGTCCCCACTTGAAGAGAGACTGACTGATAATAATGGATTGAACCATTCTCTGACAATAGAACCTATCACGTCAGTCATCGGCGCATCTTGTCTCGAGTGATAGATGCGTTACTAATTTACATTTAATTAACAATTAAATAACAAACTCATATTACTCATTTCGTTTGAGATAAATAGCGGTTACATCAAAACACATTAGCTGATAGCGAGTCTAGTCATCCAGTGGCACTTGTGTAACTAATTACGCATGATTAGAAAAACATTATGAACTTCTGAGCTTTGACCGCGATTTCTAAAGCCGAGTGTCACGCATTGTGGCTACAGCCAGATAGGTGGCCATTTTATAGGTGCCACTTAGGAGGAGGTCGTGCATTCGTCATACATAACGATCGCAAAAGTTAAGCTACTAAGTGTGTGGTTGGTAATAGGATGGGTGACCAAAAATTATTCACCTCGATTTATCTCTGTGCTTCGGATGGAAAGCACGTTAAACTGGTGGTCCCAGTTAGTTAGTTATTACAAGTAAAACCGATTACTTATAGGCTTCGGCGAAACGTAATTCTGGATCGAATTATACATACCATACATTAGGGGTTGCCAGATACGGGCTTATCTTTTCCTGGACATTTCAGGGGTTACAAACGAATTGGAGTTTAGAGTGGAAATCAAACTAAAAACGTTGGCTGTTGGACGGGCAATAGAAAAAAATATTACAAAATATTAAAATAGTATTACACAGCTAGGCTCTGTGGGTTGTGTGTGTGACACGACCGACGACACATATTTGCAGACCGCGGCAATATTTCCTTGTTGCGTCGCCCTGTGGTGCCGTATGGAAAAAAAACTAGTACTTATTCAATAATTTCGGGACAGTAAGGTGTCATTACTGGACACGGGACAACAAAATTCCGGGACTTTCCTGGAATTCCCTGTCATCTGGCAACCTTACCATACATGCATGTGTGCGTGATCGTATGATCACGCTCATAATCCCATCAAGGAATTGAGCCGTGTAACATTTTGTTACACCTGAAGGCACATATGGCAGTACGGGTCATACAGTGCCTCTAAATAATGAAAGGTTGCCAAGCTGCCGCCTACATAAAAGGGGATGCACCAAGTCCAAAAAAACAATCCTTCAGTAAACTACAACGCAAAAGCTAACAGTAATAATAATAACAAGAATAGATGTTACATTCAAAATCATTTATTTATTAATTTATTGTACACATAGAAACAATAATGGAAAACACAATAATAACAATGTACAAAAGGTGTGGCTTATTTCTAAAAGAAAGCTCTTCCAACCCACCTAGAAAAGGGGAAGGGCTGCGAGACGTGAATGTCATGTGTCTCAGTATTCCGTAATCATGTCAGTAGTCCGGCTGTATCGAATTAATAAGGTCGGACAATATAGTAATTCGTATAGGAACATTTATCATCCTACAAATATTTGACCAACTAGGCTTCGAACCCGGACCGCTTATAGACAGCGATACCACTACATCGTGGCGGCGTGATAATCAAATCAATGAATGTAACACTTCGCTGCCAGTGGGGTCTTTCCGACCGTAACAGCTCTTGTTTCTTTTGATCCATAACTCATCGCGTTGTCAGGTCCACCGTGTTTATTATGATTTATAGCCTGTTTTCCCGACCCCAGCTACAAACAAACTGCTTGTACACACGTCAGGATGGACCAATTAGCGGTAATTCGCATTCACACGGCTACTGGGGGAGCGTGACAAGTTTTCTAGAAACACCGAGAAAGTAAGTGCGTAGCACTCTTGAAAACGAAAGTAAAAATAATATATATTGTCCTTATTTTAACTAAACACTAACGAAGTTTTAATGAAAATAAAATAACTACTTCAACAAGGTATTTTTATTTTTCGTGGTTAGATTAATATTCACCTTCATTTTGCATATTTTTATGACACGCAAAAACTTTATTTTTACACTTGCATAGAGAGGGTTAAAGTCGTTACGAAGCGGTTTAAACTCTATTGCCTAGATGCAAAGAGTCAATGTGTATTGTGGAATGCACCGGGAAGCCCTATGACTAACGCAATTGTATAATCCCATTGAGTCATACAAGCCCTGAAGGGAATCGACTTTCAAGTAATTAATTATTTATGCTTGCATACGGATTCAAGAGCTATTAGGGGACGAAAAGTGGTAACATGGTAACATGTAATGTGTAACGATAATCATATCATACGTTAACAATGGAGTACGTACATACCTAAATAATGAAAAAAATATTATACATGTGAAACTTAGACTACTTAAACCACAGATCAGTATGAGAACATTTCAAAATTTAAACAATTCAATGTTTTAAAAACAATCTTGAATAAAAAAAGATTTTGCCAAAATAAAATAAAACCGCGGCCAAGTGCGTGTTGGACTTGCGTATGAAATACCATTATCTAAAAAAAAATTGTTGTAAGCCCCATTTTAATGTTTATTTCAATTTAATTTAATTATTTATTTTTAAAGTGAATATATAACAAAATTTCCTGTGAATATTTCAAGCGTCTACCTGTTGCCGTTATCAATATCCAGCAAAAACAAGCAAAAAAAAATCGCGTTTGTTTTATCGGAACCCCCTTGTACATTTATTATTATTTGTTGTATCATCATACAGCCTTTATAATTCGACCCACTGCTGGGACACAAGGCCACCCTTGTCATTGAAGGAGGTTAAGGCTGTACTCCACCACGCTTGCCCAATGCGGATTGGATTTTTATGTGTTGTATAATATGCCTTAAATATTATTATTATTAGTTTATGTTGTTTTAGCGACATGTTGCCAGGCCAGCCTGTAGCCTCCAATACAGGGGTACCAAACTCAAAAAGTAACTAGAAACTAGAACAGAACTAAACTAGAACAGATGTTAGGTTCCGCACAAATGGGCCACTGGTGACGGCCACGCGCCTCGTCCTTTGATACCGTGCAAACGAAGGTGGTCAGTGGCCGCCATCGCTTGATGACTTGCGCCTCCTCGCAAATGGGCCACTAGCAGTGTACACGATTTTTCATACAGTTTGTATAGACGTTACGCACACGTGTGGCCGGTGGCGGCCACGCTCTTCAGAAGTGTCCGCAGTGGCCGCCACCGGTGGCGACCACAGACCACCTTCTTATGCGCGGTACCATAAAGAATGAGACGTGGTAGCGGCGTATGAGTAACTGTGGCGGCCACCAGCAGTCCGGGTGACAATAGTGTCAACAAATAATTAATTGAGTTGTTAGTGCACAGAGTTAGTGCCACAATCGCTGAGAGTTCCGGGAAGCGTCTCCCGCTTCGGTTTTCGGGCCTTAATAGTTTTTTTCCTTCAAATATCTGACAAAGGTCTAGAAGCTGTTGGCCTTCATTTCACCTGATGCTAAGCGATGATAAGTCGCAAATGAGCTTTACCTGAAACCTCAACCATTGGAGGGATCAATATAATAATAATTTAAAAATAAAATAACAATTTATTTCTTAATTCAGAAGCAATGTGGGTACAAAAATTAAATCTTAACTACATAATTGAATAGAAATTGATAGTAAATTGAGGACGAGTTTGAATTTCCTATAATAAAAAGGTTGTGGTTGTTTGGATGGTCAACGAGGTCCAATCATATGTAGTTAGCAGTAACAGTGGTAAAATTTCAAATACCTAACACAAAGAATTCCTTCTCCGTAGTTCAAATTAGAAATGACAATCAAAGGCGGTTTCATTTTCATTCAAATTTGTAACTTATCAAAATGAAATAGAGTTCAAGATGCAAATAGATTTGTAAGATAACTTCGCATCTAGGACAATGTGAACTGACCATTATAATAGTGAAATGTACTTTACATTTCGCTATCTCATAAAGTAAACATTGATATGAATTAGTCCTGATTACATCTGCAGTGTTCCGTCATCACTCCAACCCGGCCAACGAACTTGCTTAAATATCTGTTACGCTCATTTGCACTCAATCGCGTTAAAATTTATACAATTAAAAGTTATTTGGGGCTTTCAAAAAAATAGATATTTTCACTCGAATTCGAAAATTGGAACATCGCACTGAAATAATATATTATTTATTTGCTATTTCTGTGGAACATAGTCCAACCAAGAGATACACTGTTTGACATAGCCACAGTACCACAGTACCTATAACGATATATCTCCAACCCTGTCATGCGTTGCAAGTTGCTGTAATCAAATTTAATTTAAAAATACCCAACTCTAGGTCTTAAGAAAGTCTAAACTACTGAAGCACTTCAAGCGGTCAATTGACTTCGTAACCGTTAAAGAAAGCTATTATTAATCATATTAAACCACTTGACCGTTATTAGAAGCTTATAACATTGAGATAGGCACATCCATTTCCCGTCGTATTTTTCCTCTTTTTCCTTCGGTATAGCGCTGTCTCTCTCGCACATCCGCTCAGTGGCGTCACCTGGCGGCGCGGCGAGGGACTAAGGTATCATGTCCGTTCGCGCGCGCTTGTTCGTCATTGGCGTGAAATTTCCCGTCGAAGCAACATGTTCACTTCACTTGTGAACTATAAGAGTGATTTTAAAAGTTATCACAATTAATAATACTTTTTATAGTATCTATATAATAACGCGAGTTACTGCAACACATGTAAGTACTTGTGATTTTTTATACATAACGTGTTAACGTTCGATAAGTTCTTTTTTCAAACATATTTCGGTTAGCAAGAGTTAAATTATTGCTCTCTATAAAATGTTTTCTGTGTTAGATAACATTAGTGATTATTATATCAAATTAGATTTTTAAAAATCATTAATTTCTTTTTCCATTTACCCTCCAAGCGTAACATTTTATTTTTAGATAAGAAACCAATTGTAAATTTGTTGCAATGGACAACGAAATAAGTAATTATGTTGAACTCGCAAATGACGATCGCTTCGTCTGATTTCCAGTTCAAGTAGTCTTCAACATCTAGTTCTGTACATTCACAGTGAAATTTGCAAATAAAAAGACGCCTCGTCGTCATCGTTCAAGAAAATTTTATCGTAGTCACCAATAACAGAGTGAACTTGAAAATAGGGTATGAATTGTAATTACGATTTTGATGATAACGACATTAGTCCCGTTATATGGGACGTTATCGATACCTAATCGATGTATAATGATTTAAAGGTACACCGTGCAGGTGATGCCAATAGAGACTATAAATATGCCTATTCCACCATCGGAATATAAGTACCTACGTTAAGTGAAAATAAAAATATTTTTTGTTAATTCTTTACATAATTAGGTAAAGCCTGGTCTCACAGACAGGTGATGCCACCTAGGGCTAGTAGGTACCTACGTTAATCGAAAATAAAAATATTTTTCTTTAATTTTTTACATAATTAGATTTCTCTGTAGTTAGTGGTAAGTATCCCTGCCTGTCACGCGGGAGACCGGGGTTCGATTCCCCGCCGGGGAGCCAAATAATAGGTATTTTACAAATAGTGCGCGGTCATAGGACTGAAACGATAGCATTGAGAAAGACTGGCATTCTTAAATATGTAAGAGCCTATAATGCGAGCCTGAAATGCCTGAAATATCTTCAAATACCCACATAATTCCGAACAGTTTGCGAGCGCGTTACAATAAAATGGTTTGGTTAGGTGAAACTTTTTTATCAATTAATAAATTGTCACTGAGAATGCTTCGCGAGCAAAACCTATTTGTTACCTTTCGCAAGGGCAAAGTTCTTATACTGTACCATCGCATGGTGCTTACATCTGTTCCTTTGAACAGACACATACTTGCTATGCTGCGAGTTTTATTACCAACCCTCGCAGGGTGGTTACCAAATTCAATATCCTTCGCGAGGATATAGTGATGCTAATCACGAACAAGGGCAAAGTACTCATATTGTACCATCGCATGGTACATCTGTTCCTCGGGACATACATACCTACACATGCCACATGCAGCATGCTGTGAGCCCCATAACCAACCCTCGCAGGGTGGTTACCAAATTCAATATCCTTCGCAAGGATATAGTAATGCTAATCACGGACAACAATGTCCTTACATACATAGGCTCAACTTAATCTCGATCTCGCGGATTGAGGCCACGGCACTAATTTCAACGAGGTCAAAATGGTCCAACATCTCCCTCTGCCAACAGAGGTAATAAGAGACACAGACAATGACTACCAGAAAATTCGAGTCTGTAAGTTAGCACTGTATTGACACTGTTGGAAGGAAATGGTCTCTCCAGTTTTCTTTCTTCGCATAACAGGGTATCGCATACCATTTCTACTAAAGTCACCACTGACCAGCGACCGTCGTCGCACATTAGGTTCAAATGAAATGTGTGTGATTTCTTCAAAAATAAGGGATTCTAAAAACAGCAAGCCTCTCTCAAAGGTTCACTTCACCCCTGTCCTTAAATCATTATCTAAGTGTTGACCGATCGGTTATCGGTTTCGACTTGAAGAGATGTATCGAATTCCGGACTTTGTATGTACAACCATGGGACTGTGCATGAGTAAACTGTGCCTGTCCAAACCCACAGACGGTTTCTTCGTCTGTTTATTACACAAAGGCGAATTACTGGAAATGACGTGGTTCCGACTGAGCACTGCGCCAAAAATATTCGCGTGTATCCCAAAATGGCTTACAGACACGGATACCTTACTACCTAGACGTTTATGTCATTGGTACACCAGGACCCGACGGTTCTGTCCAGGCACGAGAACATCGAGATATAATAATAATAATAATATAATATCGCGACCACTAATGGTCCATTTTCGGTCCCCAAAAGCGTATCAATAATCTGGGAATAGTTTGAGATGCCTACATAGGAAATCCAAAGGCGTGTACCTTTAGAAAAATAACTCATTGAGCGGAAAGTCAACCAGGTAATTTGTTACCCACCGCCACCTCTCTGTCCCTCGGCAAATTTCTGAACACACTGCCCTAGAGCAATACCTCCAAGAAATACACTCCACCGAGCAACTTGGTGAAAGAAATGCGTTGGTCGCTGCAAAATTATCAGGAACCAACACCAATATAGGTACACATAAGTAGCTCCAATTACACACCTTTGGACAACCGATGACTCCGAGAGCATGGAAGGTTGAGTAGATACTACACACACTGCATAAATACATACGGACGATCACGAATATCAACATTTTGTTACACATAAAGCCACATCTGGCAGTATGGGCCATTTAGTGCGTCCAAATAGTGACAGGTTACCAGCCTGTCACTTACCGTAAAAGAAACACCAAACCCAAAAAGTACACAATCAAACGTAAAAGCCACAGCAGTCCGGGTATGCCGACCGCAACTACAAAGAAATGTTGGTTATTCTAAAAAGTTCTGGAACTCGGTATTGAGCATGAAAAGACATCAATCTTGATTCAAATGGACAACCCAACTGCATCGGCTTATCTCCACAACGAGGGGGGAACAAAATCACAGCATCTCTTGAACTTGGTGCATCAAATCCTCCAGATTTTAGACCACAAACAAATTGTGTTCAAAATTCATTATATACCTGGGAATAACAGCTATGCAGATCATCTGTCTCGACATCGTCAAACCTGAGTGGCATCTGCTGCCAACACTCACATAATTGATACTAATGGGATATATAAAAATAACTGGGACTGGTCACTAATCGACTTATTAGCATCCAAGAAAGCTCAAGTAGTGGCGTTACACAACCTTGAATCACAATGACCACGACGCGATGTTTCACAATGCTTTCAACATTGAGTGGAATTTTCCATTGGCGTGGTATATTGTCACCACTCTTCATGACCCGGGTGTTAGCACATCTCAATCAGGCAACAGGATTTTATCTTATTGTGGTCCCTTGTTGGGAAAAGCTATTTTGGAGGGCCGACCTCAAGGCTCGAGCCACTGCAGCTCCATTTAGGAACTAGGTACCAAATCTGGAACGTGCCTGGTGGACACAAAGACAGGCCACCTCCCAAAGTTAAGACATTGATCTTGTAAATGTAGAAGTGGTCAAACGATAATGTTTGCATAAAACATCATGGTACCATAAAATCATAATGTTCGTTTAGAAACGTTGTTTACTGTGGACGAATCTACATAAGATTGAACCCACACGTTCTTATGGGTTTCTTATCACCCAGTATCTGTCAGATTTACACTTAAATTTGAGTTGCGTTAATTGTGTTGAGGTGAATAAATTTTATACAGTAGTAGTATCTTAGATAAATTCATCAATTCTACCTTATGTAGCCTTTAGTCATTTGGAAAACTAAGTGAGGATGTCTAAGTTAAACATATTTTAAAATCAATATCACTAGAACATATTATAAAGTTAAATTTTAATCCCCCTGTTTGAGATATTAACGTTTTGGCTACGTCTATTTGTCAGTAACTATTCTGTACCGATAATATTTTTCAAACAGTTCGCCACACATTGTTATTACTACATCACGTTGTTATTACTTTTCTCCGGGCATAGGATCCATGATCTTACCTTACTGTGTGTACCTCAATGTGTACACAACATTATTTTACTCCTAAACATATGCACTCATATTATGGTAGCCACGTTTTGGATCAAAAAACTGATTGTAGGGACTAGAGACTGGGGTAAAGACTATAGATACAGACTATGTTTGAAATGCTGCATAAAGCTCGAAAATATTGATTCAAGGTTTATATTGGGTAAATAGGTCAATAAATATTCTAAATGAAAGGCGTGTATAGAGCAGCTTAACTAATTTATTTATACTATTCAGAGGTTCACCCAAATCTGCTTCACGCACAGTTGTTGCAGGAAAGACTCTGTTGAAAGAAGCTAACATCACATGCAGCTACACGTGGTAGTGCTCATAGAGTATCTTTTTGTATAGTAGTGTTCGCTCCGCGTCAGCAACTAGGTCGATAAAATTTTCCCCATATGGATATTTTGACGAGGGGAAATTGAAAGTTAGTGCGTTTCAAAAGTTCTATTGTGTTGAGGTTATATCTCCCAACATCCAGACGGCGCAAGCCCTAATTAATATAAAAATTTCGGTAGTACAGTCTTCACAATTTTTTTTTTGAACCGTGTAAAATAATTAGCATTACAAAAACAAACGTTTAATTTCTTAGTCGCAGTTTTTTATATTTATACAAGTACACAATAATGTACTAATTACCGAGTCTGATACTTGTTAAATCGTGTAACAGTATTTGCTGTATGAAGGTGTTAATTATTATTTATGGAGGTTATTGTTATGTTAAAGTGTAATATTGTTTTTCACAATAAATTATTTAAAAGTTTCTACAAACCATTTTGTTTTAAATAAATATCTTCAATAATTGTGAACATTGTTGTTACTGATATATACCTACATGTTTACTCTCTCGTACATCCAGTTTTATTTAGCTATCTATTATTATCACATTGGCGTTTTCACCAGGCGATAACAAACAGGTCTCAATGTTATAAGCTTCTAATAACGGTCAAGTGGTTTAATAGACGCGTTTTACCTGAAATAAAACGCATATTAAACTACTTACCTTATTAGAAGCTTAATTTTTATTTCTGCCTGGTGCATATTTCGACGCAATGACGAACAAGCGCGCGCGAACGGACATGATACCTTAGTCCCTCGCCGCGCCGCCAGGTGACGCCACTGAGCGGATGTGCGAGAGAGACAGCGCTATACCGAAGGAAAAAGAGGAAAAATACGACGGGAAATGGATGTGCCTATCTCAATGCTATAAGCTTCTAATAAGGTAAGTAGTTTAATATGCGTTTTATTTCAGGTAAAACGCGTCTATTAATCAATATGTTTTGATGTCATACTTTTGAAGTATGGACAAAAAGGCCATCCGTTATCTTGCGTGGGTCTAGCCAAAACAAGTAGGTAGTTAGACTTTGTAGTCATGTCTATATTGTTAGTTTATATTAAATAATGAAAGATACCTATTTATGTCTTTAACATACCTAGTTATTATTACAAAATATAAAAAAACGCCTTCAAAACTAAAAAAGGAGAAATCAAAATTTTATGCTTATAAAATCTAGATAGGTACCTATGTACTTAAAATTAATATCATAATTTTTTTCACATATATTTTCATTTCGCTTAATTATTTGATTTTAATTCTAAAGATGTTCATTATCAACATCTTTAGAATTAGGACGTAGACGTGAGCTTCACCCACCGTAGGATCTTACCACAAACTGTAGTTTGCAAGCAGAGCTTAAGAGCCATTTCACGTTTTTGCACGAATTTCGGAGATTTTGGAGTCCTATATCACAATCTTAAGGAATACCCAGATATTATTTAATAATTGATAAAAATAGGCCAATCTATGTTGTTGACGTTTAATGAAACAAAATTACTAAAACTTATTTGATTAATTTGTAATGTTCGATCTCCCACAGCCGTTTTGATGAAAAACATTCGCAGACTCAATTTCAAAGTCCTTATTCTATTAATAATGTTAAAATGATAAACGTAAAAAAATATAGGAATCATCGGACATATGTTCCAGTCGGTACTTAATGAAATAGATTCTTGAATTTCATTACCATTTATGAGTAAAAAAATAAATCATTTGGCAAATTTCTAACATTAACATAATAATTTCATCGCCAATTTTGGTTAAAATACATCGTAATAACTAGAATAAAATTATCCCAAAATAAACAATATTCCTTCGACTTTTGATTTCTAGAGTTATTTGGTCAATATCAACAATAAATTTGTCAATATATTTATATGAAATGTGAAATAAATTAGTATAAATCACGATGCACAAGCGTGCTCCGATTAGTCTGACGCGAGCGTCCTTCCAGGTAGGACCTGTGCTATTTTTTCCCGCGTCCCGATATTCGTTCGCTCGTGTCGAGTAGTCATAATCATACTGCGACAAATAGTTTTGATATATTTTGAGTTTTGTTTTTGGATTTAAGTTTTGTTAGTTATTAAATATGTTGGTATAAGAATTATACTAGTAGTTTGTATAATAATAACATTCTTTTTATTTATTTATTTTTAGCTATGGGTCGAAAGGATAGTTATTACCGTTGCGTTAAAAAAAGGAAACGCGATAATTCTGCAGCCTTAAAAAAAGCAAATAATTTATATTTCAACTTGGCCGAAATAACGATATACTTGAGCAATATTATAATGTCCTGAAGCTGATTTGATGACGGAGCTGGAAGCTGGTTATAAACATACACATAAACATATCATCACGCTTTTATCCCCGAAGGCATAGGCAGAGGTGTTAACACCCACATTTCGCCAGATATGATTAGGTCCCCATGTAATAGGTGGCGAGCCTGTTGCCATGCACCGGGCACAATGTAAGGCAAGCAATATTCACAATCCCCACTTCCTTATTCCTTATAATATTATAAATGCGAAAGTAACTCTGTCTGTCTGTCTGGTAAGCTTTCACGTCTAAACCACTGAACCGTTTTTGATGAAATTTAGTCCAAATATAGATTTGATCTCGGGGAAGGACATAGGCTACTTTTTATCTCGAAAAAAAGGTTGAATGGGTTGAAATAGGGGATGAAAGTATGTAGAAATAGCTAAGTGGTTTTCTTGTTACAATCGAAATCAAAAATATTGAACGAAGAAAAAGCGAAGCTATATGACACTGTGATTTTATATTATTATTTTATTTTACTGGTATTTGTTATTTTTGCACTAAAACTAATAAATGAACGTAACTCAAAAATATATATAATCCCGAAATCCTTGGCAATTTGTCTATTAAATTAAATCGTAAAACCACTAAAATATCACGGGATCGCAATGACATGCGTGGATGTATTATGGATAACGAAATTTAGTGAAAATTCCCTTGATACAAAACGCGACAACAAACTGATTTGAATATTAAATCACTGATATTTGCTTTATTTGTTGCACATATAAAACACAAATATATATTATCCCGAAATCCACGATAATTCGTCATTAAAATGAACTCTTAAAATCACTAAAATATCACAGGATTGCATGGATATACGTGGATGTATTGTGAAGTAGTTTGACGTGATAACGTCTTATAAATCGACGAAAGCCGACTGCACAAAAAGACATGATTCTTCGTCACGTTCCGCCTGAGGAGAGTATGCAATCGAGAGCGCGGAATAGGCGATAGAGAAGCACGATCGGTATTTACGTTAACACGTAAAATTATCGTCCGTAAACAGACTTTACATACAACCATTTTTTTCAAAAATATTCACCATATCAAAGCCTTTCGTAATATCTGTTTAAGATTAAATCTTTAGAACACCAAAATATCTACAGATCAAGTAAATATCCGTGGATGTAGGTACGTGAAATCACAAACGTCATTTAATACTAAAGGGTAACGGGTTTTTTTTTAAGCAAGTGGTTATTTTAAAAATACATATCATCTCACTTTTTATTGTAATATATCTTTAAGAATAGAGCGATAAGTCATTGAAATATCTTGGGATCACCCCGATATCCATGGATGTAATATGGAATCAAAAAAATCACATTAGTTACCATAGCCATATAACCAATAAAAAAAAAGTATCGGAGGAATATATAAAAAAATATGGTTAGTTATACTGACCGCTCCACCAACGGCATCTTCGATGTGTGTCAATGTGTGTGACGCTGTATGATATTTTTTTAATCTTATTTTATTCAGAGTTCTCTACCCATAGGGAACTCTGAATAAAACAGGGTGCCAACGGGACCCGATTAATATGCCTCCGCTATGTGTCTGTCTCTCTGTCATATGGCTATATCTCTTACCATAATAGGTAGGCACTTTAAATATTCACAGAATACCTTTATGCTTTTGTGGCCGCCATAACAATACCACCTTCACCCATCTCTCATTGATCAATAACTATTGTGCTGTAATACGTTCTTTAGTATGAGTATCATGAAACACGGACAGTAGATAGGTATCTATAAAAAATATCTTTAAAACACATTAAATATGTACTAACCAATACAAAAAAAAAACATTAAGGATCAAGATTATTTCGCAGACGATAGTTCTACTCACACTGCCAAGTACGCGCACACAAGCGTGCAGCGCGTAAAAAACCTAAAGTCGAGCGCTTACGATCGGTGAAATGGCTCTTAACTTATTAACGTATACTATATATTATAACGTAGGTATAGCGATGAATAAATAAATCGTTTATGATGCGATCTTGGGATCGAATTACCTCTAATGCACTTTCCGTATAGAATTACATTCGAGAACAGCGGTCGCGAAAAGATGACATTAGCAGTTATAAGTTTGACGAAGGTTTGAAGTCTGTGTTAAAAGTTTAACAGTTTTGGGTGACTTGACCTGCGGTCTTATATCTATACCTACCTAAGCATGGTAGTAGGTAATGTTACATTAAATGCTGCTTTGTTGGTTTGTTGTAGTAACGAGATAATCCTGTATAAGTTAACGCTATGTCGCTGTCGGATGGCACAGAAGGAGATTAATAAATGCATAGAGTAGGTTCATAGGCAAGTACCTAAGTGTATCGAACCCATTATCATTTGATAGCAATTATCAGTATAATAAAATTAAAAAGTAATTTTAATTTTATTCGATATCAACCATGATTTTATTCTCAGGTAATAATTAGGAAACCTGTGTTTTGAGCTCCACGGGTTACGGAGAAGACAAGAGTGCGCAGAACGTGACGGTATGTCAGTGTTGCGAGAATGCGAGCAATTATTGGCCATGGTGACTGATTACCAGCAGGTTGGTCGTATGCTTGTAAATAACATAAAGGAGCATTCATATTTATAAGATTCTCAAATTCTAACTGTTAATAAATGTGTGTGTAAAGTGCAGTGGTCAGCATGGCTGCCTACACATCAAATGGGTTTGAATCCTGTTAAGGATAAATGTTTGTGTGATGAACACGAAAATTTGTTCACGAGTCTTCGAGTCGATATTTTTCCATTATTTATTCATTTTATTTTATGTCATCTAGTATTCATAGCATAAGTTTGTATTGATAGGTACTCAATTTGGATCACATTATTTATTTCTTATTACAACGGACACACAATACATTACAATAATAATTACTAAATAATTAGATACTAATAGTATTATATTATTATCATAATGTAGGTACAGTTGGCCGTGTGCTGCCGGCAGTGTAGAATAGCATCACACCATATCCTCCAATGGGTGTCGTAGAAGGCGACTAATAGATCAGCAAAGGGGTATTGATCACCAAAGAAAGTTGACAGTTTTGGTTAGCTTTACATGCTGTTGTATGCCATAGGTATACTTACTAATACATACTAAGTAAAATTTTCAGATCTCACAACTTTTTAATTTTAATGTAAAATAAATATCTACATCGCTCCACTCTACGCATTCCTTGAGCAGGTACGTTTGATTTGAGCACAGCGCGTGGGCCACAGACAAACAAATAGGCGCTGTAACTGTGACACGAGCATCGAGCAGTCTACAGGAACACGTACAACCAACAATACAACATTTGAGACAGTGGCATTACTAAAATCGTTCCTATACCCACTTACATAAAGATGAATTCGCGGCCCGTGCTTATTTTTATCTCTGTAGGTACAACCGAAATAGATGCATTAAATTTGTTGATTCCTTTTTGAACTATTTTTGGTGCATCGCTACAAGAGCTACAAGATTTTTTAATTGCGTTTCCGTGTTCTTGATATAAATATTGAGAATCATGCTCATATTCAAGGGAGAAGAAAAATAGTTCACACAGCGTCGTAGCTTGGGAGTGGTGAAAGGGGCGGCTGCCAGGGGCACGACATTATGGAGGGGCATTTTGGGGCTTACGTCAAGTTACTGCCAACCTACCTTTGCTCAGGCGGCGCAGAATGCAAATTTTGCCACGGCGGCGCTTATGACCTATGTAATGACGCTGCATACACATAGCTCATTTCGTATGGCCAAAATTTTGTATCATTTATCTCATAGGTTCGTTACAATCACAGAGTAAAGAACAAAGTCTGTGTTCTGTTCTGTTCTAAATTGAGCATCTAGTATTGTATTTTCGTAGAAAGAAGTAAATAGGTAACTTTTAATTGAATTAGGTATTATCTACCTAATTTAAAAAAAAAACCGGTCAAATGCGATTCGGACTCGCGCACAAAGGGTTCGGTACGTACCTACATACCTATCTATAAAGGTAAAAAAATCATGACTGTTGGGAGCCCCGGAGCCCCCTTTAAATATTAATTTAATTTAATTATAATTATTTATTTTTAATTGAATAATGTAACTAAATATTTCGGGAATATTTCAAGCGTCTACCTGTTGCCACATGAAGCCAAAAAAAAATCACGTTTGTTGTATGGGAGCCCCCATAAATATCTATTTTATTCTGTTTATTAGTATTTTTTGTTATAGCAGCAACATAAATACATCATCTGTGAAAATTTCAACTGTCTAACTATCACGGTTCATGAGATACCTACAGCCTGGTGACAGACGGACGGACGGACAGCGGAGTCTGGGTCCCGCTGGGTCCCTTTGGGTACGGAACCCTAAAAAGTAACATTGTCAATATTTAGATTTAAGGTTAGGTTAGGTTAGGACTTCTTAATCTTGCCTTACTCTGGACAGCAGGTGGCGCTTTGGTCCGCACTTTAGCGGACTGTCAGAGCACCTGCTGAAGGCGGCGGGGGCCCTCTCTTGGCTCATGCCAAATTTGGGAGGGCCGAGTGGGCGGTGCCGGCAATTATATGCCGGCATCTTGAAGAGCATGGCCCTGTACGGGGCGCCCATCTGGGCGGATTCCCTCCAAAGGAGAGAGAATGCCACCGCTTTGAGGGCACCCCAAAGGGCCATTGCGCAGCGGGTGGCGCGAGCTGGCGGGCACTCCGCCTTGGGAACTCGAGGCGTGGGTGCTCGCCAGAGTGTACGAGTGGACGGCGGGGCGAAGGGCGCTCGGGGAGCACCCTGCTCCCGAAGAGAAGGAGGCCGTCAGGCGGGAGGCGAGGGAGGCCATCGTCCATCACTGGGCGGTGGACCGCTTTTTATGGACCGCTTTTTTCCTCTCCCCCCTGGATCTCTGAGGAGTTCAGACGTATCATAATACAAAAGTGTTTTTAATTTAATTTTAAAATTTTTATTTAAAAATTTGCAAATTTAATTCGAAAGAAAAAATAGGAGTGCATAAAGTGTGTGGAGGTATTGTGTCTGTGTCACCCTGGTCGGCTCCTAGTATCTGACTGCGCTGAGTCATCATAAGCGTCGTAGCGGCCCCGCCCATCAACGCCGCTTGTGGCCCGCCCGTGAGGCGTAACTCAACTTCGCTTGGCCAATATCTGGCGAGATCGTTCGAAGGCACCACTACACGGCCATCTTTGCTGCGCGGGCGCCATTGCTGCTGTGGGCGGAGACACTGGAGTACTGTGAGCCTGGTATCTTTTGTTACTTAACGCTCACTGTCTATTCTTATATCTTCGCTTTGCTGTTGTCCCGTTAGCCTGAGCTTGCAAAAATGAAGTTTTCTTGCTGTAAATCTACAGCTGAGGGTGCAAGTGGAGCCGTAATATTATGTACCAATTGCAAACAAAATTTTCATGTAGCATGTTTATACCCGTCTGATAAGAAGAAGCTTAGTGCGGAATTTAGGCGATCCTGGCATTGTCCCGATTGTTCAATGAATCGACCTAAACATGTAAGGAATGACAACACACCTGTAAGGAGCAACCCGGAGGTATCCCGTTTGTTTTCGGACGGATCAGAGCATGTGAATACTCGAAGGGGGGGCTCTGCTGAGCGTCCTCAACAAGCGACGCCGCCTGCGCAATTGGACATCTCACCTGATGTGACAGTGGAATCTATTAGAAGCGTCATTGCCTCTGAGTTGGCAGCTATGAGATCTGAGTTGCTCAAAACTGTTTATGATGTGATTGGATCTACTCTGCAGGACATTAGGCAAAGCAACTTAAACATTGAAAGCTCGATTGCACTCCTCACCACACAAAATGAAGAATTAAGTAAAAGGGTTCAGCAATTGGAGACTGGGGCAAGGGAAGATAAAATCTACATCGCATCATTGGAGGACAAAATTGAAAATATGCAATTAGGCTACCGTAAAGCTAATTTTGAAATAAAAAACGTCCCCCGAAAACCTGGAGAAACAAAGGAAGATCTGCTCGACATGGTGGTCTCTCTGTCTACTTCTATTGGAAGTCAATTGACAAAAAATGACATCAAAGACATCTACAGAACCCGCGCCAAAAAGGATGACACCCGAAATACGCCTATAGTTGTGGAAACCTCATCCCCGCTAATCAAAACTAACGTACTGAAACAATGTAAGTCTTTCAATATTGCAAAGAAAAACAAATTATGTGCGAAACACCTAGGACACCATACCTCTGAAGATACACCCGTCTACGTAGCGGAACAGCTTACCACCAAAGGGGCCCGGCTTCATTTTCTGGCTAGGGATCTGGTGAAATCGGGTCAATTTAAGTTTTGTTGGACTTCCTACGGCAGAGTCTACGTGCGTAAGTCTGAAAGTTCGTCAATTATAACGATAAAGTCCGAGGCCCAAGTGCAACAACTCAATGTGAGGAAAGCATGACTATCTTATGTATTTTTTCATGTCATCACTCTGTCAGACTGTCACTTTTTAAATATAATAAGTTTTATATTTTTGATTTGCATGTTAAATTTTTTTAACTTATTGATAATATTTTTCACATGTTGCTCAAGAATGAATATTCAAATAGTTAAATTGTTGTCAAATATAATTTTGATTGAATGTTTCGAAATGGCGATAATTGTAATTCATAATAACACTCACACATACACACATATTGCATCACATCACACACAATCACAACTTTTTTTCTCTGTCAAATTTCTTAAGAACCAAAATAGAACGCAAAACAATAGAAAATACTGTTATAGCAATAAAGAAACCGTCAAATCAAACCTTTGCCGAAATATATATACCCCCATATTATTTACCGAATCTATTGTACTTAAATATCCTAAGTTATGAATGATTTACTTAACAATTTAGATAATTACAGCGTATCTGAAAAATTTGTATGTGATCCCGAGCAGAGTGAATACATAATTAAACACCCTACATCATTTCTTAAAATTTTGCAACAAAATATAAGAAGCATAAATAAAAATTACGACAGTTTCTGCACATTACTTAAACGGTTAAAATTTCATTGCGACATCCTCGTGCTATCTGAATGCTGGATGTCATGTGTAACCAAGTTACCCACTATGGACGGATACAGTACCTTTGGAAGCACAAAATATTACAACCAAAATGATGGAGTGGTCGTACTAATAAACACACTGCTATTACTGGACTATAAAATTGAAGAGCCATCATTTGTGGATGGAAACTGTCTTTTAGTAAAAAAAAGAAATCATGACATTGTAATAATCGCTATATACAGGCCGCATTGTTTTGAGAATATTGAAAATTTTTTGAGTTCCTTAAACAAGCTTCTTACCGAATTGTCATCTTTCAAAAATATAATTATTGTTGGGGACATAAACATAAATATTTCAGAATCCAATCCTAACTTGTCTCGATACCTGGAAGTGCTGGCGTTTAATGGCATGATCCCAGCATATGACACGCCAACTAGAAGCAAAAGCTGCCTGGATCACGTCATTTTAAAAACAAAACTACCCTCTCTGTCACTCATACTTAATACATCGATAACAGATCACGAAGCTGTCTTATTTTGTCTTAAAACTAAAATAAACTCCCTACCAAAGCATCGAATCATAGAAAAAATTAATTATAATGACGTAGTTCGTGACTGTCGTAATACCGATTTTAAGCAACTTTTACATGTCCATGATCCAAACACCGCCACCTCTCTTTTCGTTAAACACTTACAAAACATCATCATAAAAAATACACTTAAGATAAAAATACCACATAATAAAGTAACTCTAAAGCCATGGATTACTGTCGGATTATTGAGATGCATTAGAAATAGAGATCGAATGCACCACAGGTTAAAGAGTGATCCAAACAATGCTATACTCTCGGTGACGTATAGGAGGTATAGAAATTTTTGTAACGCTCTACTTAAAAAATGCAAAAGAGACTTCGAGAGGCAGGAACTGGAATCAGCCAAAAACAATAGTAAGAAGTTATGGCAAAGCATTAAGAATATCACGAACCTCCAAAAGCCAAAAGAGGCAAACTATGACCTTTTCCGTATAGAATCCACACCGCTGCATTCTATAAATACAATAAATAACTTTTTTACTAATATTGGTACCAATTTGGCAAACAAAATACCAACTATGCCGTCTATCTCTAACCTGGACTCTTCAAAACACACATGTTCATCTTTTGTTCTTCTAGACACCGACTGTGATGAAGTAAGGAATCAAATCAGAAACCTTAAGTCTGATTGTGGTGCTGGATGGGATGGAATTACGGTGAGAGTGTTGCAGCTAACAATAGATTTCATAGTTTCCCCTCTAACCGAAATATTTAATAGATGTCTCAGACAAGGCGTGTTTCCAGATGCTTTTAAGCAATCGATAGTTGTGCCAATCCATAAGGGAGGAGACAGAGATTCCATCAACAATTATCGGCCTATATCTCTCCTCTCTTCGCTGTCTAAGGTATTGGAACGGATAATTAACAAAAGACTAGTAAATTTTTTAGAGAAAGGAAATATTCTGTCTGAGGCTCAATTTGGATTTAGACAAGGGAAATCGACAGACGACGCGGTTCACACGTTTACAGAATTCATAGCTACTAAACTGGATAACAAAACCAAATGTTTGACAATTTTTATTGACCTGGCAAAAGCTTTCGACACAGTGTCTTTTCCCAAGCTATTGTCGAAACTTGAGAACATGGGTATCAGAGATACGCAATTACTTTTATTTGAGCACTATCTTACAGGACGAATGCAAAGGGTAAGGGTGGGTGATATCTTGAGTGAGGTGCGTTCTTGCAATATGGGAGTTCCGCAAGGAAGTATTCTTGGTCCATCGCTCTTTCTATGTTACATTAATGATCTCTGCCAACTTAAACTTAAAAATTGTAAGATCATCTCATACGCCGATGATACAACTCTTACTTTTTATGGAGACTCTTGGGACAGTGTCTTCAAAGACGCCCAAGAAGGTTTCAATAAAGTATGTCATTGGCTGGCCTGTAACTCTTTAACGTTAAACGCTTCAAAAACGAATTTTATAACTTTCTTTTTACGAAACCCACCAAATCACCAACATAAATTAACAGCTCACTTATGTAAACAGGTCCCTGGTTCATACTGTGACTGCCCACAAATCGAAAATACTAAGTCTTTTAAATATCTTGGTGTAACAATTGACGAAAACTTTAATTTTGCAGAACACATAAGTAATGTAGCGAAGAGAGTTCGTAAACTTGTCTATGTTTTTAAAAACCTAAGGCATGTAGCGAACTCCAAGGTCATGAAAACTGTATACCTTGCTCTCTGTCAATCTGTCCTTGCATACTGTATCACGTCCTGGGGAGGTGCTGCTAAGAGTCATATGATTGAACTAGAGAGAGCCCAAAGACTTATTCTTAAAGTCAGTCTTTTTAAACCTCTTCTATTCCCCACCACCGAGCTTTATAATATATCCGAAGTTTTAACTGTTAGACAATTGTTTGTCCTTTCGGTTATCCTAAGACAGCATGTCTGTCTACAGTACGACAAAAGTAATCCAGCTCTACTTATGAGACGTAATTTCAATGTCTGTCAACCTCAACCGGCCAGTACTGCTTTCATACATAACTTCTTCGTTTTTCAAGGTCCGCGTTTGTATAACTTTGTAAATAAGGTTCTTTCTATATACTCAGATAAAACATTTGAATGCAAGCAAAAGGTCTCGCTTTGGTTGAGAACGTTCTCTTATGAACAAACAGAACAATTATTAAAAAGGCACAGAGAATTATAAGTAATCACACACATACACAATATACACACAACACACACACACACACACACACACACACAATTATATACACGTGGAAACAAAAATTCGCAACAATTAATTATTGAAACATCGCTCTTCGTATCCTTACTTGCAGTCCATTCTCATTCTCAATTTATTTGTAATTCTTGTTTTTTGTATTTCTCAACTCCATACCACTTTCATAATAATCAATTATACACCATTATCTTTGGGATAAGGAGACCAGGAGACCTATGACACAAGTACTTTACTTAGTATGGGCTCCTGTCTCCCTTATTGATGCCTAGTTATGTTAATGTTTATTTGTATCTGTGTCTTATGGGAGAAATAAACGATTTTTATTATTATTATTATTATTATTTTTATGACATTTTGTCCACCCATTGCTGGGGAATTCAACGTAGTCGCGAGCTTTCGGCCAAACGACTACGGATTGGTATTTTAAAGACATAAGAATTTACGGACGATTCTGCAAGTGTTTAAAATAACAGCTTTTTGTAGGAGTAAGTATGTTAAGGGGTGAATTTGGAGAGATGATAAACTACTATGTAATAATTTGGGTATTACGCCTGTAGATGATAGAATGATGGGTATAGTTTGTACTTTATCAACTCGCCACTGTGTTTTTAGCTCTATACCAAGATCTGTATATTTGCTGAGTTTTTCTGTATGTGCATTAGTGAGGTTGTGTGTATTGGGAATGGATATATCTACTAGGTATACTATTTTATTTTGTTTGTCATAGAGTGTTATATCTGGGCGGTTACAGTATATTGTCTTATCAGTAATTATTGTGCGATCCCAGTATAGTTTGAAATAAGTGTTTTCTAAAATCGTTTGTGGTGTATATTTATAGTAGGGCACTCGTTCTGAAATCAAGTGATATTTACAAGCCAGATATTGATGAACTATAGCAGCTACTTGGTCATGTCTATGTTTATAATCTGTCTGTGTTATGGATCTGCAAGCTGACGTTATATGCTGTATAGTTTCAGATGCGCTATGGCAGTGGCGACATAGATCTGATAGTAGAGTTGGGTCTTTTATTATGTGTTTTCTATAATTCCTGGTGTCTATAATTTGGTCCTGTATGCCCAACATAAATCCTTCTGTTTCAGGGAACAATTCCCCGGTTTTCAGCCAAGCGTTTGAAGCTATTTTATCAACATTAGGATTATTAAGGTCTTGGAGGTGTCTACCATGTAGTGATTTTTGATTCCAAGCTTCTATTTTTTCTTGTGGTGACACTATAGCCTCATTACCCTGCGGTCTATAGTCATGTAAATTGAGCGGAGTATAATTTGTGTCAGCTTGAACAGTAGCATAATGTAACAATGATGTTTCAGATTTACTATGGAAAAACTTACGGAGTGTGGCTATCTGTTTATTGTGCAAATTTTCTATATCAATCAGGCCACGCCCTCCTTCGGGTCGGGGTAGTGTTAGTCGTTGTATACAAGATTTTGGATGATGTTGTCTGTAGTGTGTCATTAAAGTATTAATAGTGCGTTGGTGTTTTTTGAGATCTGTCTGGGACCATTTTATGATACCAAATGAATAGGTGAGTACAGGGATAGCGTAACTGTTTATTGCTTTGATTGTATTTCGTGCATTTAAGCAGGTGTTCATGATTTTATGTAGTCTGGTTTTATACTTTTCGGTGATGGTGGTTTTAGTAAGCTTTTGGAGAATCTGCCGTGTTTGTTGGTATCCTAAGTATTTGTAGCCAAAGCTGTTGTCTACTGGTTCTATGAATTCACCATTTTGCAGTTGATGTGGATCATTTTTTAATTTTCCTCTATGGACTGCCTGGATTTTACATTTATCAATACCAAAAGTCATTTGTATATCCGAAGAGAACATTTCAGTAATAGCTATAAGTTTATGTATTTCATTTCTGTTAGATCCATATAGTTTGATATCGTCCATGTATAGGAGATGAGATAAATTATATTGCAAATTGTTATTATATTTTAGTTTGAAGCCACATTTACTGTTATTAAGTAAATTTGAGAGAGGGTTGATTGCCAAGCAGAACCAAAGCGGGCTTAGAGCATCACCTTGAAATATGCCTCTTCGGATATTAATGGAACCTGATTCTAGTTGTTTCAGTTTTAATTTTGTTGACCAGTTTTTCATGACCGTATTATTATGGCCGCCGAACCCTAGACGCGCTCGGGCCGGTCCTGCAGGACTGGCTCGAGCGGCCACACGGCTTCCTCTCGTTCCGACTGGTGCAGGTGCTGTCCGGGCATGGTTGCTTCGGATCGTACCTGCACCGGATCGGACGAGAGGAGAGCTCGGTGTGCCAGGACTGCGGCGCTGCGCAAGACACGGCCCAGCACACCCTTGAGGTGTGCCCGGCGTGGTCTGAGCGGCGTCGTAGTCTTGTCACGGCGGCGGTCGGGCCGGACCTCTCGCTTCCCAGTGTGGTAAATGCCATGCTGGGGAGCGAGGGGGCTTGGGCGGCGGTCGCCTCCTTCTGCGAGAACGTCATCTCGCAAAAGGAGGAGGCGGAGCGCGCGCGGGAGGATGATCCTGACGCACCAGCGGACGACAGGCGCGGGGGCGCCTCCGTCCGCATTGCACTGCTCATCACCCCGTCGTAGGGGGTGACCGAGCACTCATGGTCACTCCCTGGCCCCTCTCCGATAGAGGGGCGGAGGCGTGAGGGGCCCGGCGCGTGGGTGGGCAATCGCCAGTGGGGATTGGAAGTAAGGGCTCTGCCGGTTTCCCAATCCTCCACTATTTATGGCGAAGAGGGAGTGCCGCTGGGTTTTTTAGTGGGTAGACCCGGGGTTCAGCCCCGGGGAGTCCCACATACCCCTCCCGTCCCCCGACGAGAGGGCATGCGTAATGCATTTTTACCCAGGGGAAAAATTAAAAAAAAAAGGACTTCTTAATCTTCTTATTTCAACAAACTTCTTTGTGCATACTCCTGTAAATATTGTAGCCGCAGTAATTTTGATAGTAAGTAAATAAAAGCAAACCACAATTAATTAAGTATACTTAAATCATGTTTTAAATGATTTATAAGCTGCTTATAAACTACATACGAAAAGAAAGGCTTCCGCGTATCGCTTAGAGAAAGGCTCTCAGCATACGCTAAGAAGTTGAAGAGTTCTATACCAACTGTAACGTAACTTTTCTTTAGGTGGTTAGTATCCAAGGGAAAGTTCAAAAATAATATCAACAAACGCAAAGTTTTTAATTAACAATGTATTTAGAATAATAATTTTTCTTAATGTTCTAAATCCTTAATTAATTATGTAGACATTATTAAATGCTAAATAAGTAGCTGATTAAACAATTACCTACATAAGAACAAATTATAGTATCCAGGGATCATGGAGGTCTACTTGATCGATATTGGCAAACAGGTATGATTTTATATAAAACAAGTTAATGATAACTGAACCAAAAATTGAGTAATGCTGCAGGGTTAGTTTGGGTTCTCCTATGATACCTCAAACAAGGGAAACGGTTGGTGACGGCTCTTAAGGCAGGCTGGTTTGCCGCAGTTGCTGCAACCTGGTAGCGCCTGGTGTTGTCTCCTCTCCGTCAAGTTTATTCCTCAACTAGTTCTTGGTTTGGATGGGTTTAAGCCCAAACTTAGATGCCCTGAAGTTCACATTAACAAGGGGTAAGCAAAATAAGGTAGGTAATAAAACATGTGGTTGGGGAAGGGACATGTGATTTTCTTTAGTTTATCACAAGTTAATTACTGATTTAATTTTGAATATAATGAATGGAAAATCAAGCGAAAGGGGTATTATTTAGATATAGGTTGACCCGAACATGCCAAAAGGGCGGTGACCCTTAGTCATTAACAAATTGTCCAAAGCAGGTAGATACAAAATAACAAGTTACCATGTGTTTCCCAATTTTGTAATTTCTGCAATTTTACATGAGTAATATTAGACTTTAACCGGTTGACGGTGATGGTTATAGTCTTCTGGAGTGTTCCATGACCTAAAGTCTACCCTACCTTCTGGTGTGTCTCACCAAATAATATTTTACATTTAAGTTAGCTAATAATTGCAGATTTAAGTTACTAGGAAAGGTGGAATGTTTGGATAACAATTATAGTAAAAGATGATTACCTGTTGGGCGTAGAATGTAAGGTTTATAAGGGTCTGGCACGTCTCTCTGCAGACCAGAGAATATTATATCCACCGAGTGGAAAACTTATTTACGGTGTTTTAACGGCTGTCGGATCGAAGCTCCGAGAATTAGTTCCCCACGGTTCAATTCCGATGGTTAACCACGAAGAAAGATAAGTATTTCATAAATGCAACTTGAATTCAAAACGATCTCGACTGACCGATCAATATAAAATAAAAAAATTTACAAAATTTTCTAAGTCTCGATGACATTTGGCATGACAGATAATATATTTTTAAATTCAAGGAAGGCAAAGGAAACAACTTGTACAACCAACCAATTTGACTGTTTGTTACTTGAAAAGGAATATGGAAATATCCATGTGAATTAAAAAAAACATAATTGTCATCTTTAGTAACCAAACAAATAAATTTTGGAGTTTCTTGATTCCAACAACAAGCTTTATATCGTGTTCTGTAAAATTCACGATTCCGAAAGTGTTTGATTCAAGAGGTGTTCTGAGTCCAAGAATTTTGGAAAAAATGGTGTTAGCTTGTGGAATACAACATGTATACAAAAAAAACATTTTGCAAAAGCCCATCCTGTCAAAAGTCATGATTTTTGGAATTATCACTTAAGGTTAGAAAAATAATTATAATTTTATTGTGAAAGACAACGTTACAGTATCCCCCCAACCGGGAAAGAATTCACGAAGGGAATTCGTCGGACGACCTCGTCCGTCGCCTACCCCTAAACAAATAGAATTACTATATGACTCAAAAATATTATGTATTCCTAACAAAAGTACTTAAAAAAAAAATCCCTTAACCCAAACGTGCCATGATATAAAAAAAAAAAAAAAAAAAAAAATAGCTCGTGATTAAAAATAGCTCGCAAAGGGAACCTATCTCCCGCGACCTTAACAAACTGAAATATAATTAAAATGAGAGTGGCTGTAGAGAACCATTCACACAAAACTTCACACAAAAATGTGAAGGAAAGGTATACCTAATAATAAAAATGTTATCATAAATACTGTACTTTAAACGCTCGGTGCACTCGAAGCAAAACTAAGATAAAAAGATAACAAAAGAAAACAAATTTGTGTAGCAGGTACTATGGTGGTTTATAAAATAAAAAATAATAATTTTTAAGTACACAGAGGTGACTAACTCACGCCCATGTATGTAATAATGCTTGAATTATAATAAAATATCTATGACATTTTCTTATAATTCGTGAATTACGTACACATCCTTGATATCACTTATCATGTTAACATGTAAGCCGCAACAAATGAGTATGTAAAACATAAAGTATAAGTGTAAATTAGGTATATAACCACAGAATTTTTCCCTACTACACGTAAAAATGGTAATTCGAAGATACGCAATCTAAGGTGTTAGGTGATTGCATATTTCGAATTCTTGAGACTGTGTGTGTGCGTGTGCGTGAAGATGTATTTATATGTCTGTTTGTCAGTAATGTTGTTCTCTAAAAAAAGATTCCCCAAATAATGGGAATGTACTCTATAATTAGTACATTGCCTTAGAGGATAAAATGTAATAATTTTGAATATATAAAAGCTGATCGCACGTTTCAAAATTGTGTGATCGAGCGTTAAGATTAAATGCCAACAGTTAGGGAACAACAAAAAAATATGTGTAACACACCCGCACACACCAGCTGGCCCAAGATCAAATTGGCCTAAATCCTACAGCCGATTTCTACGACACGCCAGGAAGATTGGCGGGGTAAGGTATTCGTCGGCCGCCCAACCCACGGCGAAACACAACTATATATAAATATTATCGTTAGGCACTAGTCGCTACAAGAATCTTTATTTTTGAAGTCTTTAATATGCCACTTTCCTATATATTTCCCACTTTCATCCTCGAGCTCATAAACCAGAGGGGACAGTTTATTTATAACCTTGCAACGCTCATATTTTGGTGCAAGTTTCACAGAAAAATACTTCTGGGCCACGCTTTGCTTGTAAGTACGCTTCCACACGTAGTCACCAACGCTAAATGAGATATCTCTACGCCTAGTGTTGTAGGATTTCGCGTTCCTATCGTGTGCCTGACTTAAACGGTTTCGGACGTCCTTAAATATATCTCTTAGGTGACCCAAATTAGCCGCGTGCATATTCCGAGACACAAATATCAGCTCGTTTATATCTGTGAAATCTTTATAGATACTTCCATCGATAACCGCCTCCCTTCCGTGTACTAACATGAACGGGGTATATGACGTAGACTCATTTACCGAGGTGTTTATGGCAAATTGTATCTTATGTATATTAATATCCCAGGTTCTGTGATCATTTTCAACAAAAGAGGAAACCGCAGTAATTATAGTACGATTGTAGCGTTCAACGGTATTAACTTGTGGACAATACACTGGGCCTAGGTGTATTTGTGGAATATTATACTTCTCGTAAAGCGACTGTACTTCACGACTTATAAATTGTGGACCGTTGTCCGAAATTATTGTTTGAGGAATTCCGTGCACTAGGAAAACATGATCCTCCAGACGCTGCGCTATAACCTTTCCGGTGGCACGTCGAAGAGGGAATAATAAGCAATATTTAGTAAAACAACAAACAACGACTAATAGATATGTGTTCTGTTGTCGTGACATCGGCAGTGGACCAACCAAATCGATGCTGACACACTGGAATGGCCGACAACAAACCTTGGGTTCCCCCATGAAACCAGGTGGCGCTAGTGTGCTATGTTTATAAGCACTACACGTAGAGCAACCTTTAATAAAATCTACCGTATCCTTATACATACCGGGCCAGAAATACCTTAATTTTAATCTTTTATAAGTTTTTGCCACACCCAAGTGAGCAGCAGTAGGCTCAGAGTGATTTTGTTTTATAATCTCCTCCCTAAGTTCCAATGGTAACACTTGCTTCCATTGAAAGTCTCCACTAAGCTTATTATTAGTCTTTGTGAAACGATAAAGTCTACCATCAATTAATTGAAAGTTCGGACATGCCCTAGGCCTATCACTACAACGTTTCATAATATTTGTATACCATGCATCCTTTATTGTTGAAATATCAATGGATGCTACTGGCACTGATCTAGAAAGTGCGTCAGGTACTATATTCTGAGAACCGCTCCTATGTTCAATAGTAAAGTTATAAGGCGATAATCTACATCCCCAACGTGCGAGACGTCCGGTAGGATTCTTTAAATTTAAAAACCACTTTAAACTGGCATGATCCGTTATCACTTTAAAAGGCTTACTGCCCTCAAGATAAGGTCGAAAATGCTCTACTACATGTACCACCGCCAAGGCCTCCCGCTCGGTAGCGGAGTAATTTCGTTCCGCCGGCGACAGCGAACGACTGCAATAGGCAACCGGATGCTCTTCCCCGTCAATAGTTTGTGTTAAAGTTCCCCCTATGCCAAAATCAGAAGCATCACAATGAACGGCAAATTCTTTATTGAAGTCGGGGCACCTTAACACTGGGGCGCTAGTGAGGGCCAACTTTAAATCGTTAAATGCTCTGTCGGCGTCAGATGACCATTGAAAAGCCGGAGCGTTCTTACGGGTGGACGTAAGTGTATTAAGCGGACCTGCACGGTGACTAAAATTTTTTATGAAACGTCTATAATATGAAGCGGTTCCCAAAAAACGCTTGACTTCCTTCCTGCACGTAGGGGTAGGGAAGTCCACTAATGCTTTTACTTTATCGGGATCTGTTCGTAGACCATATTCGTCAACGAGATGCCCTAAGTATTTGAGTTGTTTTCTAAAAAATTGGCACTTTGACATATTGATTGTAAGGTTAGCTTCCTGCAATTTATGCTTAACTTTTCGTAGTAATTCTATATAGTTCTCGAAGCTGTGTCGTCCTAAAACGATGAGGTCATCTAAATAGACGAACACTTTCCCCTCAAACTCAGGTCCAAACAACTTATCCATCAAACGCTGTTGGGTAGCTGGAGCTGAGGTCAAACCGAAGCACATTACTTTGAACTGATAGAGTCCGCGTGATGGAACAGTGAAAGCGGTCTTTTCGCGCGATTCTGGCTCTAACGGGACTTGCAAGTACGCAGATTTGAGGTCGATTGATGACAAGTATTTCGCGCTTCCGAGTTGGTCAAGTATGTTACTGATATAAGGTAAAGGATACGCATCATGCTTAGAAACTTCATTAAGTTTTCTACTATCCAAACAGAAACGATAAGTGCCGTCTGACTTGGTTGCTAATGTAACAGGATTATTCCACGGACTTTTACTTGGTTCTATGACGTCATCCTCCAACATTTGATCCACCTGTCTATTGACTTCCGCTAGCTTCTCTGGGGACATGACGTAATAGCGCTGTTTGATAGGGGAATGGTAACCTGTATCAATTTTATGTGTGACTAAATGCGTTCGACCTAGCCCTCTCTTCTCGGCAGAGATTCCCTCGAATTCACTGATCACTTCTTCGGCTAATATGCGCTCAACCGGGGTCAACGAGTCCAAGTTTTGTAAATAACCTCTGTCACACGTTACCGTATCTACTTGATCATAATTTGTTAAATATTCGCTACTTTTTAATAATGATAAAACATCAGGAGCTATATTAAATTCTTTCCAGAAATTCATACCGAACAAAAGCTTAGTGGAGACCCCTGGGACGAGGTAAAATTTTATTATTGCGGTTCTATCTTCTACTGTGACCGGTAAAAATATATAACCCGTAACAGGTGAAGATGAACCGTTAGCAGTTCTAATATAATCTAGTTCTCGAGACTGGTGTACAGTCGCAAGATCAATAAAATGCTTAATTGCGTCTCTTCCTATAATTGATATTTCTGACCCGGAATCCAACAACCCACGGAATTCTAAATCATAAATGCAAACCTTTAAAAATGGACGGGCAACACCATTAATGACATTGACATTCTTAATGAATTTTCTTTTTAATCTGTGACCATTGACATTATCCATACTACTTTTTACTATCTGTTTCGGTTTATTTACGTGAACCGGCGCCTGCGATGACATTTCAATATATTTTGTATTTTTTAATGATAAAAGAAATTGATTAATATGAACTAACCATGCACTCCACTCTTCTTTACTGAAATTGTTATGTCGCCGGTTCACTTCTGCGCGTTTTTTGGTACATCTACTCTAGATGATGAAACAGTTGAACACTTGGGACAGTTCCTTGCTGTCACCTCCTTTTCTCCACAACGATAGCATATTATCTTGAATGGAGCTGTGCAACTTCTCAGACTGTGACCATTGATTCGACAACGGACACAGAAATTACCACTTCGCACAGGCTGCACCGTTTCTACCTTCGAAATTATATTGTTACTGTTTTTATAACTGAGATCAGGAGCCAAGCAAGAGGAAGTCATCCTGGGCGGTTCACTAAAATGTTGAGACCGCTCTTTAGCGCCCTCCAAAAGTCTACATTTATGCTTCAGATCAGACCATGAATCAGCAGGGTTAAGTGCTAACTGAGTAGTGTAAAATGGCCGGATATTAAAAAGAACAATATTCAATTTCTCTTCGTCTGAAATCGGTCTAGACAAGCGACTGAAATAGTTTTGCATAACACTAAGATAGTTAACAATACTCTCATCTGAGCCCTGAGTGCGTGCCCTAATTTCCTGAATTAAACGGTGATCATAGTCATGAGGTAAATACTCATCAAGTAGCAAATTCCTCAGCTCAAACCAACTCTGAACTTCACCCCGAACACCTCGGTACCAACACAAAGCTTCATCAGTAAATAACTCAGCAGCAGAGTTGAACAATTTACTATCAGATACACCTCTGGATAGACACAACTCGTCAAGACGTTGCGGCTGGTTTGCCGCAGTTGCTGCAACCTGGTAGCGCCTGGTGTTGTCTCCTCTCCGTCAAGTTTATTCCTCAACTAGTTCTTGGTTTGGATGGGTTTAAGCCCAAACTTAGATGCCCTGAAGTTCACATTAACAAGGGGTAAGCAAAATAAGGTAGGTAATAAAACATGTGGTTGGGGAAGGGACATGTGATTTTCTTTAGTTTATCACAAGTTAATTACTGATTTAATTTTGAATATAATGAATGGAAAATCAAGCGAAAGGGGTATTATTTAGATATAGGTTGACCCGAACATGCCAAAAGGGCGGTGACCCTTAGTCATTAACAAATTGTCCAAAGCAGGTAGATACAAAATAACAAGTTACCATGTGTTTCCCAATTTTGTAATTTCTGCAATTTTACATGAGTAATATTAGACTTTAACCGGTTGACGGTGATGGTTATAGTCTTCTGGAGTGTTCCATGACCTAAAGTCTACCCTACCTTCTGGTGTGTCTCACCAAATAATATTTTACATTTAAGTTAGCTAATAATTGCAGATTTAAGTTACTAGGAAAGGTGGAATGTTTGGATAACAATTATAGTAAAAGATGATTACCTGTTGGGCGTAGAATGTAAGGTTTATAAGGGTCTGGCACGTCTCTCTGCAGACCAGAGAATATTATATCCACCGAGTGGAAAACTTATTTACGGTGTTTTAACGGCTGTCGGATCGAAGCTCCGAGAATTAGTTCCCCACGGTTCAATTCCGATGGTTAACCACGAAGAAAGATAAGTATTTCATAAATGCAACTTGAATTCAAAACGATCTCGACTGACCGATCAATATAAAATAAAAAAATTTACAAAATTTTCTAAGTCTCGATGACATTTGGCATGACAGATAATATATTTTTAAATTCAAGGAAGGCAAAGGAAACAACTTGTACAACCAACCAATTTGACTGTTTGTTACTTGAAAAGGAATATGGAAATATCCATGTGAATTAAAAAAAACATAATTGTCATCTTTAGTAACCAAACAAATAAATTTTGGAGTTTCTTGATTCCAACAACAAGCTTTATATCGTGTTCTGTAAAATTCACGATTCCGAAAGTGTTTGATTCAAGAGGTGTTCTGAGTCCAAGAATTTTGGAAAAAATGGTGTTAGCTTGTGGAATACAACATGTATACAAAAAAAACATTTTGCAAAAGCCCATCCTGTCAAAAGTCATGATTTTTGGAATTATCACTTAAGGTTAGAAAAATAATTATAATTTTATTGTGAAAGACAACGTTACACAACGATAAGGACCGTTTCTATACAAAATTAAACTGTCTATTTCACCAGTCGCCGGAGCAATTTTCAACTCTAATTCACCGCAACATGGTCTACTATTAGCTTAGTTGGCGGAAAAGAAGGTTGTGATGAAAAGAGGCTGTGCATGCTTGTTCCATTGTTTTTCTATGCGGGACAATGCGGCACGGAGGCTGAGTGTCCTCTGCGTCGCCTACTTCCTACACTCGATGTTACTTCGATAACTGTTTCCATTGCTCACTTTATGACGGCACGTGTTAATAGATGATCTATACAACATGTACCTAAATTAAATAACCAACATCCTGAATACAGGTGGGTTGGGATCGGCTTCTGAGTTGATTTCAGGGTTTTTTTTTTAAAAAAACTACTTAGAAAATATTTTAAATATTTTCTGGCATTTTTTTTTATTTTTTCAAAAAAATCTTTTTTTTTTATTTTTTTTTTGTAACGCCCAGCGAAGTGGGATAAGCTAGTACCTATATTATATTACCTCAGAGTAAACAGGACTCCTGTTTACTCTGAGTATATTACACAACAAAAAATGTTGTACGAGTGTTTGGCGGGATATATGGCGTCTGGACGTCTATCTTTATTTCGATAATTCAAAATTGCTTCTGAGTGGATTTTGTGCAGGAAAAGTGGTGTCGTTTCGTGCATAAGCATCCGTGTTGACGAACACTTATGAGGAATCATTGAAATAAAGGTTTTGTGCTTGACGGCCAATTATTAAACATAAAAAATAAACAACGCAATCGCATCGTATCGTATCCAACAATGGAATCTCGTATCGTATTCCACAATGGTCACAAGTGAAGACTACAGAGAAACTCGAGGAGCGGTACTCAACCGTTTTGCATGTGACATTGATAGGCAGGACTTGAGCAGATAGCGTCAGCATACTGTGTGTTGTGAACAGTGTAGAGAGGAACTTACAGAAGCTAGGTAAACCGAGTTGGAGTTTTGTTGTGCTTTTATGATTGAATGAAAAAGTGTTTATTCAGTGCTTCCCACATTAATTAAACAATCATTACAAGCTTAATATAACAGAAGGAGAAGCACTAAAAAGGTCTCCGTCTATTATCATTGGTCTCCGCTCAGTATTCTAGCGGAGTAGTCTAGTCACTTAAAATGTGTCAAGTCACTGGTTTTCTACGGAGGCCCTGCGGACGGCGCAACTCTGTGCAACGCATTATAGCATCATCCAAAGAAATAGGTAATAACAATGATATGAGTTATACTTTTACGTTGTGAATTATTCAATATTCTACACACAAAGGCTGCCAGAGCGCCACGGACGAGAGACTAACTAAGCCTACCTGGTGGTATGCAGCTATTCTGTGTTCTGTGGCAGCCATCATAGTCTATAGACACTTGCAACACTGCCAACCCTAATCCCCTTTCCTAACCCCTGGACCCCAATTCTGGCGATCTTACTCACCAAAAAAAATGTGTTATTTGAGTGTTGTCTTCTGTAAAGTCCTACCCCAGTTTCGAGCGGCTAACAATGTGTCCTACCCAGAGCGTCGGTGCTGCGAGCGTCTATAACTTAGATCACAGAACATAGATGTGATGTCTAACTAAATATGTGGGTAGTTGTGGAATAGACAATAAAGGTATACGCCGTAATGGCGGTGACGGCTCGGTTGAGTCAGTCGTGTTCCGACCGCCGGACCGAGCGGACGTTTCCCACCACAGTGTACACAGTGAATCATAGAGTGACTTAGTGTTATAGCACAACCCTCTCCGGACACTCCGGAGGACACCACAATAGATACCTCTTATATGTATGTTCTGTGCCTTAGATTATATTAAGGTCTATACGCAGAGGCGGATTAAACGTTGAGAGCGCTGTAGGCAAGCATCTCATCGGCGCCCCTACTTTTAGGGTACTTATTTTGCAATTAATACTCATAAACTGATGTAGATTACTGTAAATAGCTTATTTTAATACCTTTTATAAACTAAGTTTTTTATTTTTCCATGTTTTGCTAACTTCCATACGACCTTTCATTCCCTAGTTCATCCCTACATGGGTGTCAATATTCAAAAAACGCTACATTTCTTTTTTACTTGTTATCACGTGCTTAAATACAAAGTTTATTGGTTTTATCTTCGACGAAGAACCCCAAACAAACTTTCATCCCTTCTTTCAACCCCTTCATGCCATTTTTTTCCAACAAAATTTAGCTTATACCTATCTCAAGAGGTGGTCTATTTTAGTACCAAATTACATAAAAAGCGGTTCAGCTGTTAGGCGTGAAAGCGTGACTTTGTTTGGATCTGTTTACGACATTTCATCCCCTATTACTTCCCCACACGCGTCAAAATTTCAAAAACGCTAGATCAGATATTTATTTACTTCTTATCAAGTGCCTATATACTTACAAAGTTTCATGGTAATTCAAGATAAAATCTTCGATATTGAAGAATCGCATACAAACTTTAATTTATTTATTTATTTATTTATTTATGTACACACAAAATTGAGATAAATTACACATTACAAAGATACGATGGTACAAAGGTTTTCATCCCTTATTTTCATCATTTCATCCCTTATTTCAATCCCTTTCTTTTACAAAAAAGGTAGCTTATGTCCTATTTCAAGGATCTCAAGGTCTACTCTATTTTTGTGACAAATTTTATCAAAAGGAGCTGAGCGCTTTCGCACCTAACACTTCAACTGATTTTGATGAAATTTGAGTGTGACTTTTTAAAAAGCGTGACTTTTTGGACTTCCTTACGACCTTTCTACCCTTATTTCATCCCCACATGGGTAAATATTTCAAAAACGCTAGAACAAATAATTATTTATTATGTATCAAGTGCCTAAATTCAAAGTTTTATGGTTTTATCTTCAACAATGACGAACTTCCATACAAACTTTCATCCCCTATTTTAACCCCTTCATTCCTATTTTTCGCAATAAAAAGTATCCTATGTCCTTACCCGAAGACAGAGTTACTTTCGCATTTATAATATTAGTAGGGATAAATCTTATCATAGTATGACCGAAACCGCTGTACCGCGCCTTACAAAAAGGGGTGAGATAAAGGAAAAATGAGGATGAGTTTACATGAGGTCGATATTGTCGGACAGATCTTACGATGTCGGTTTACAATATTTTAAAGCTTTAAGGTACTACTGGCATGTAAACGTCAAAATTATGAAATTCCCTATATAATACTTTCTGGCTTTTCACGCCAGTGGTATGAATTAAATTATTCAACAGGATAAAAAAAATTAAATCAGTGTATCTAATATTTAATTTATATAATTAACTGACTTTAATAAATTATAGTTACTTAATTCGACCTCGATAGTATAGATAGTGGCCTAGGTGCCTGCTGTGAGCGCGGAAGGTCCCGGATTTCTTTCTCGGTAGGACAAATATGAGAAACGAACGCCGTCGTGAATTGTCTGGCGCTTTTATTTTAAGAATTTATTAATACTCGGTAAATAAATAAAATCAAGCGCTCTACCCTCATTTCCGCAATTTTAAAAGCAGGAAGGGGTCGACGCGACGAGTATTGCAGTAGTATCTTTCTAACTTCAATCAGAGATCATGTACCATCGGCAAGGTTCTTTGTAGGCGTGTTTTAGTGTAATGGCGAACACTATGTGCGACAGCGACGATCCTAAAACGGCCCCATAAGGGCTTAAGAGGGTATCAGTGGGTTTTAGCGGAGTAGGACCAGCGCTGTTCCGCGCCGGTGAGCGTACGGCGTACGGCGTGTGCGGGGTGCACCCCGCACACGCCGTACGCCCAGCCAACGTATGGTCCTTAATGGATTTCCCATCGTCACAAAAAAGGTTCTTTGTAGGCGTAAGTTTTAGTCAGTCATCGTTTGTTATATTTTTATATTATATGACAAATTGAGGTTGTAAGCAAAAATAACAGTTTTAATTTGTGTAAGTACCTAGCTGGCTTCTTAACTGGCGCAATTAATTTTATGCTATAATATTTTTTCTTTTTTTTTACAATTCCGCCCGCGCGCCCCTTTGCATCCTCGCGCCCCTAGGCAGATGCCTAGTTTGCCTTTAGGATAATCCGCCTCTGTCTATACGCTAAACTGTGAGTGCTTTTTTATGGTTTATTGCATTCCATAAGTTCAGAAGGTACCAGAGAAGGTAGCCTACCACAGAACAGATAAAAGAAGTTTAACCTGCACAGCTTTTATATCTGTGGAGCTTATTACCACCAGGCAGGTGGTTGTTTGTCTGCCAATCTAATAGCATTAAAAAAATAACTTTTCTGTACAAACTCTGAGTAGGTACCTGTAATCTACCAAACTGAGTTGACCGTGAACTTGCTCCGTTCAAGTGCAAGTAGGATGCCAAAATAAAGGGGACGCAGTATTAGCTAATGGCTAAATGGGCCTGGCACCCTTTACGATGTCGTAACAGTACCTAATTTAGAACGTTGTTTTGAATAGGAATGTTGGTACTAGGATCATATTCATAGCATAGTATAATTTTTTAACGATCTCTATAACTTGATTTGCGGGTGGTGGTCACATACACCATCAGGTGAACCGTATACTTACATGTTTGTCAGCACCCTGTAGACCTATTCCCTAACTTTTTTTGACAGATGAAAGTGATCATCACCGAGTGAATTACAAAGCCATTGCTGCTTTACCTACACGACACACCATTATGGCACAAGTCGTGTAAAAACAACAATGGATATGTAATTCACGCGGTGATCATCACTTTCAACTGCCAAAAAAAGTTAGCGAAGAGGCCGGCTGATGAGCAACTTTGGCCAGCCAGTTTTTGCGTCGGTATGCTACATTTTTCTGTTTCTTCGCACCAACTTAACAATGACAACGCCATCTAGTGACGTATAACTAAACTAACATTCCAAACGTTTAATTTATTAGTCCTGGCGATTCTAATCAGGACAATGGGATATTCTTATCGAATTATTGTAATATCATCTCGGTCTTTGATAAATCCATAAAGTTTGAATGAAATCTGACCGTTTAAAGTGGGTCAATATCGAGCCCAAAGAGACAGTTACAGCAGCAATAGCTCGATGATTATCATTTTCATCTGTCAAAAAAAGTTAAGCTAAAAGCTAACCTAAAAGTTAGGCCTGCAAGAGATATGTGTGCGAGTACTGTGTTTAGGACCGAATATTATTTCCTTGTTTATAAATGTATAGAAATAATATTACGCAGCGAAGATGACTGTTGCGTCCCTTACTCTTTTTGATACCTACCTATTTGAAATAATAACTTCACATAGCGGCATTTGCTCTGCATTTCATCTAGGCGGTAACATCCAATAATTAACGGTCTTTCTATCCCAACAAATTAGAATTTGTTGTTCTATAAACATTTATTTTACAATTTCTATACATTTTTGAAGGTACCTATTGAGATTTTTTGTTTGTTAAAAGTAGCAGTAATTTCTCTCGGGCGCCAGCACTGACGCCTGTTACTGACTCTTTACTTACCCTGTGCAAATAAATCAGTCTTTAATCCTTGCATCACATGTAATGCAAGTGTGTATACTGATTTAATGTCGTCTTGTTTGCATTTTTTTTTAAATGAGTTTTTCTCTAAGGCCCTGTGCGGGTTGGTGGGGAGCACCAGAGCCTTGTTTGTTGTTCAGCAGGATTTACCTATGCCGTGTGCAGGTGAGGTTGTCTTGGTCATCAACATCATACGGGGCCCGTTATTTTGGAACCCTTACACCGCTTCACAAAAAAAATACACATGATAAATTGAGTAATTTATTAGGAATACCTATTCCTTATCCATTGCCTATTCCTCGCCTTAGTCCCTTGCATATCCGCACACATGTGGCACTGACACTGACGAGTTCGAATAGTGTCTGGAATGTAAAAAAATATTAATATAATCATTGATACAGTGCGGCATGGCACTGATCGGCACGTATTGATGTGTGCAAATAGGCTTCAGAGTCATAGGCCTTTGTCTTAAACGGTGTTTGTGACATTAATTTTTAAATGAAAGGTGAAAAATACTTAAATATCTAAGTTAAATATAATGGTTGTATGGGCTGGATCCCAAAAATTTTAAAACAACAAAAAATCTGTACTGTCAACGTCATTGTCAATGTCACTAATGTCATATTTCAAAAACCACAACAAACAATTTCTATAACGTCGTTTTAAGGTTCTACCATCGTTTCATCAAAATAAAATAAATGATTAACTTTTGTTGTATGTTAGAAGTTATTTAATATAAAAATGAACGTGTTAAACGAAATTAGTGATGATGAATTTATACCGTTCTTACAAAGTCTTGGCGTGGAAACTTATAAAAAGTCTTTTGAATGGATGTTGAATGATCAAGATTTTTCAGGTGTTCTGAGATGGTTGTATCAAAATCTGGACCATAATAATGCTCTTAGTGCAAGGGAAGAGTATAGGTAATGTAATATTAATTATATTTGAATATTTTCACTACTTGGATAAAACAAAGTATGTTTGCTATTTGTCTGTTTAAAATGTGAAATTCCATAGTTTTGCATTACAAAATTACCTAAGTTCTGTTTCAGATATTTAGAATTAAAAAAACTGAACCATTTGTTGCCATTGGATGATCTAGAAACTGCAATAGAGGATTTGAAAAATGAATATGATGGCCTTTGTTTACCAGGAGATAACGAACTAGCAGAAGACATCCAACTTGATTTTAACATGCAGAAAGAGAGATTGCATATGCTGCAAAAACAAGAAGAAGTGTTAAAAGATTTGATAAAACAGAATGAGTAAGTTTCAATGATTTTGTTGCAGGTGCTCACTACTGTGTGTAGATATAATGATGACGAAGTGCCAAGAACTCCTAAGTGACATTTTGGCTTTTTTTTTATTACTTAGATAGACAAGAACATCTAAATTATATTTTCTATTTTAAGCAAGTTAAGTTAACAATAACTCACTAAAAATAGAAAATTTATTTTAAATGTTCTTGTCAGATCACACAAACAATTTTTGTCAATATCAGATTTTGTTGAAGTTTCTGTCAGAAGAAGAGTTCTTGTCACTTCGTCTTCGATATGCATATTGTCTTTGTGTGCGTCAGCAGTGTGGAAGTGCTCAAGAGTCAGTACAGTCAACTGCATTAAGTAAACAATCAAAAAACAAACCTTCTAAATTCATTAAATGCAAAATAAATATTGAAATGTAAAATTCCTAAGACTTCATCTTGTGGTTGTAAGTAGTCATTAGAGTAAAACATCATTTAAATTCTATTATCCATACCTTTCATTTAATAAACTTAGTCTTTAAAGAAAAGAAACAAAACATTTATTGGCCTTGACAAGAAGAGAAAGATAACATAACAAAATAAAATAACATAATAATAGCAATAATAATGGCAAAATTTCTACTAATTTTTTAAAACTGAAGGCTGAAGAGTTTGTTTGTTTGGTTGATCTCAGGAACTACTGATTCAAATCGCAAAAATATTTTTGTGCTGCATATACCATTTATTGAGGAAGGCTATAATTAACATCATGCTACTACCAATAGGAGCTGAGCATCAATGAAAAATGTTGCAAAATGCGAAATCCACTTGTATGAAGTTGTGGGCACTGCTACAAATTTAATTTAATAATATTTTGATCATCTATTTTTGCTGTTGACCATACTGACATACACGGAGAAAATGTATCTACATATACAGAGTCATGGGTAACACGCTTTTGTACAATAAAAGTACTTTAACAGCTTGTAGGTAAAGATTTTTTTTTCATATGTTACAGATTTACAAAAGAAGAATTAACCAAAGAAGTCTCCAAGTTACACTCAGCTGAGCATCAGCACAGTGAAGATGAGTCCAACTTATCTCAAGAGTGTCTGCAGCTTGCTGATGAAGTGGAGAACATCACTGAAGAAGTGATAACTGTAGTTGCTGACACTCTGGACCTGTACAGTGATTGCTGTGAGGATAAGGTTTGTTCAAAAAAATTTACAATTAAGATATAGAAGGATAAATATACTCAAAAGTATCAAATACTAATAAATAATATCTGGTCAAACTCTTAAGTGGTACAAAAAGTATCTAAATCGTATAAGTCCTTTATTGCATACATAAAAGATTACACAAAAGCATTATAACAATTTAAATTAAATATACATACATTCAACTCATACATACAATACATTATCTACATATAAAAATAATATAATATTCTATACTTATGACACTTTTAAGGGGTAGTGCTGTTTCATCTTATGTTTGAAAGAATTGACCAATGGACTCTCTCTAATCTCCACTGGAAGCTTATTCCACAACTGGATAACAGTCACAGTGTATGATTACGCAAAAAACTTAGATTTGGAAGCAGGGTGAAGTAAAGTTTTGGTAACACAAGCACGCTTGGGACGAGAACTGGATGGTTAAAACGGGTACACAAGTAATCTGGATGGTGGATTGTGAAGGATTTTGTACAGTAGGGTGAGGATGTGCATATTTCTGCGAAGTCTGATAGGAAATCCCCAATAATTTTGTACGAAATTCAGAAACACAGTCAATCTTCAATGAACCAACAAAAAAAGCCGACAAACAAAGGACTTGTTACATTCTAGAACATCTCAGTAGGCTGGCTAAAAAAAGTCTGGCTGTCTTAAGATAGCACTCACGTCAGAGGACAGAAATGGTGAACACTGACACCAGGTTAACCAAATAGAGAAGAAGATCTAAATGATAATATCAATATTTCTTTTTATAGGATATTTCAAGAAAGTTCTTCACTTATGGCCCTTTTGACGCGTACAGACAAACTCAAGCACTGTATCGTTCACATTTTGATCTCTACTCAACTAAAAAGTTTAGCAGTGGATGTCAGGATACTGTCACCAATGATGACTTGCAGGCAGCACTGCTCGAAGCTAAGAGCATGGAGGAGAGGTTAGTTAACTAACACTTTAGGTCATTCAGTCACAAATATCATATATACACTATACACTAGGAGGTAGACCCATATGTAGGGTCGTCTGGGTAGGTATCACCGCCTTTCTTATTTCTGCCGTGAAGCAGTTTGCTGTGTTTCGGATCGAAGGGAAAGGTAGCCAGTGTAATTACTGGGCTTGGAGGGCATATCATCTTAGTCCCCAGGATGGCAAACGCACTTATTGGAAGTGTCTATAGGCAGCGGTGACCACTTAACATCAGGTGGGCCGCAAGCTTGTTTGCCATCTCGTAACATAAAAAAAATATATATATGTTGCGTCTCATTCAAAGCATAGGATTATCGTATTGTTTCAACAGCAACATGTATGCTCGAACTAATGGCTAGTCGAAATACTCATATATAACAGTAAAAGAAATATCATATTTTTTTAAAGTTGTTAATAATGTGCTGCTAACACATAATAACATCGACGTACGCAAAACCCTCGGACCCCTATAGTTTAGAGTGGCAAACGACAGAACGCAGTGGCGTCAAATGGAGGAGGCCTTTGCCAAAAGGCACACTATATATAGACATATTTTAACATAATATAATTTATAACAGATTTTTATTGTAACTACTATCCGAAATAAAGGCTATTTTATTTATTAACAAAATAAAAATCTTGTTACCCCCTCCAACTAAGCTAATGCGATTGTGCTAAGAGTGAGTCCACTTCGCTAGTGCAACGGCGGTCCGGGATTGATCTCCGTTCACAGACTGAATCTACCTGTCTGCACACACGGCTACCAATGCTTGAAAACCTGTTTATGGAGTGGGAATTTCATATGTGCTTTGACACCAAGACGGCTTGTATATGTGGTGCTGTCTAGTTTCTCAAACACCTGTTTTGGGTTTGATGTTTAGCAGACTGTATTTCTTGTCTTGTTTGATGGTTGATGGTGACTCGGAGTTGGAATAAAATAATAAAACTGCTATTATGCAAGACGACGCGTATTTCTACTTAGAGCTTAAGCGGAAAAGAGGGTAAAAGGTTGCCAGTACACATAATTTAAATTAATTTAATGTTGACACAGTGAATATACAAAGTTAATGTTGTCTGTAACCAACACACCCTCATTAGTGTTTCATACACTCTTTCTTAATTGTTAATTTATTACTTTCGAATTCGAAGTGTTTCCAGCCTTCAAATTTTTTTTTGTTCATTTCAGATTGACAGATGCGATGCTGGCGTTTATAGAGTCCAAAGCTGAGCTGTCTGGCGAGCAAGCGAAAGTAGCTCTTGTGTCCAATTACACAGTGGTGCATCCCAGTCAAATTGCGTAAGTTATATAAACCATAGATTTATAATTACTGACGTTAAAAGATTGATTAGGATGATACCAAAAAAATACACCAATGTGTGAGTAATGCGCATGTGTGCGCGAAAAATAGTACTGCAGTCTGACAGTTGCTGTCTTTTCTACGTGACTGACAGGCCGACCTAGGCCGCCTGCATGCACGTGAAACGGTCTCGTCTATCTATCTCATTGGTATGTCGTATGGAAAATGTTGTTTAGTCAAATCTTTGGGGAAGATGCTGGGTTCGATTCCCGCCTGGGGCAGATAGATTTATTTCAGTGTATTTTTTCTAGTTTTAAAACTATTTACGCCTTTATAAACACAAAAATGATTACATAATATAAGGTAGATTCTTCTTAACTGGGTGTCAAATATTTGCAAAAATACTTCGGATCTTAGAAGTGCAAATTTCGAAGATTTGATGAAACAATGTTTACCATAAACGCAACAATTACGCGTTTGTAAACGCAAAAATTATTTCATTGAGACGTGCTAACGGTGCACACAAAAACAAGGGCAGTGCGTGCGCAAATTTGACGTGTAAGTTTGTGAATTATTAGAGTAAACATTTGAGTTTTGAATTATTAAAGACTCGTTATAGCTACTTTATTTAATACAATAACTTTCTTTTACTCTATTAAAAATCTTCGAGTACTATTTTAGTGTTAAATGTCTCTTCTTGAACGTTTGACATTTACTCACAAAGCGTGGACCAAATTGATTGCACGCAAACAGTCCACATAGCACCGTATTCAATTCGATCCAAGGCGTTTGCACTGTTCATTTTTAACGTTCGTCGTGTTTTTTTGCATCTCGGACCTCAGTGTATGTATTTTTGTATTTACAGGTCGTCTTCGTTGGAAGCCCAAAGTGCCTTAGATCTGCTAGAACAAGAGGAAGCTATCTTGGACCAACAGGTTCAGTCATCCGTGAAGGATCTGGTAGACTCCCGAACCAAACTAGCTGTGGACACCACGGCGAAGGCTGCTTTGGCTGTCAGAGAGTGAGTCACATAAATTTGTGTGTATAAGTGTTGTGGTATGGTCGGCATCAGAAATGGCTTAATGCTTAATAATTTAGTATGTGTGAAATTAATACCAAATTAAATAGAAATCAAGAAAAAGTCCTGATAAGATACAGCTCGATCTCGTCCGTGTCGTGCCCGGGAAGTGGACGGGACGTCTTCCGTCAGTGGTTGTCAAAACTATCCAAGAAATTTATACGTAAACCTGGAAGCCAAATTACCAAAAAAATAGTGAAGACAACTTTTTTGACCCCAAGTAACCTTTGAATCTTTTCGTTTCCTACCTGTCTCTTTCTAACTCTTAGCACAAGTAATATGATGACGTACGTATGTCACGTCATCACGACCGTCACGTGACCGTCTAATACGTGTGCTCTAGAGGTTATAAAAGGACAAGTAGGAAGTAAGCGGTTTCAAGGACAAATTTTATGTCTTCACTTTTTATTGGTAGTGTGGCTTCTGTAAATATTTCGAGCGTCTACCTGTTGACGTTATCATTATCGAGCAAAAATGATCACGTTTGTTGTATGGGAAACGAGCAAAAAAATCACATTTGTTGTATGGGAGCGCCCTTAAACATTTATTTTATTCTCCTTATTAGTATTTGTTATAGCGGCAACAGAAATACATCATCTGTGAAAATTTCAACTGTCTAACTATCACGGTTCATGAGATACAGCCTGGTGACAGACGGACGGACGGACAGCGGAGTCTTAGTAATAGGTTCCTTTTTTACTTTGGGCACGGAACCCTAAAAGAGACATGGTCGACCCCTCCACCCCCTAAATCGTCTTACGTAATAAATACGTACACGTACATAGTGAGAATCTGTTATTGGCATTAAGTCTTAAACATTAATTGTAGTAGATTCTATGTTCAATCAATAAATAAAATTAAATAAATAAATGAATGGCCCCCTACCAACTTATCACAGACAAGTACACAAGGACCTGAGCTTCCTATTGGAGAGCACACATCAAGCGCTGGCACTGGACCGACTGCTATACAGCGCTCTCAGGACCGAACTCCGGACCATGCAAGAGCTAGTGCAGTTCGCTGCGCACCTACGACAGTACGTCGTCACTGAAAACGGCGCTTGCGTCAGTAGAATTGTGAGTTTTAATTGTATTTCAGGTTGAGTTGTAGTTACCTTGTACTTATCCCATTTTTAGCCAATTCCATTCCTTCTTTTTACTTGAAACTAGAAAAATGCACTAAAAAAAATCGACTTGCCTCAGGCGGGACTCGAACCCGCATCTTCCGCATAAGTACGTAGTACAGAGTATAGTTCTCGTATAAGTACGTAGTATAGAGGAAGTATTGTAATCGTCAAAAAATTCGACCTCGAAATTTTGACGGATTTTTGGACCTCCCTGAGTCCAAAAATCCCGTTTTTGGTTTTATGTCAATGTGTGTGTCTGTGCGTTAGCACGATAACTGAAGCATGCTTTACCTTATTGTAATCAAATTTAACATGCGTGTATGTCATGAAAAAATAAGGTTTCTATCAACTTTTGAGTTTGAACTATCAGTTTTTTTTTGGTGGCTGGCTGGCTGGTGGTCAATATACATATTATTAATACTCTTCTGACATTTGTAACCAGGAATCAATGAAACAAATTTGCTCCGAGCAACAAAAATGCGAACAACAACTGGAATCCTCAGACAGTGTTACCGATACTCTATGCAGGATACTCAGCTTGCCAAATGGAAGTGATGCTGCTATACTGGCAAAAGCTCACAGCGATTTAGGCAATACTATTAGAGAGTTAAAAGAGGCAATTGACGATGGATTTGTGAAGAAGGAGACGACTTTGAAAGAATTGTGAGTATTTTGATTTACAGTAGGTATATTATGCCGATACCCGGACTGCAGAGATGCTCAAGAGTGGAATATCTGACCTGGTTGTTGGTTTGTTTGTTGGAATAAGCATGGAATAATTCCAGCTCACACATATCCGACTAGGGAATCGAGCTGTCTCGATCATGTAATGCTTAAAGGGTATGTTTCATCTCAGACATTTGTTTTTAAATCTGCATTTACTGATCACCAGCCCATTTTATTGAACTTAAACATAAAGCCTTTGTATAAAGACAAAACATTAAGTTTAAAAAAGACAGATTACAACAATGCCTTAAGAGAATTAGAAAACAAAGATTTATCTTATATTTATTCAATTGAAGACCCAAATGTGGCAACTGATTTTCTAATATCAACTTTAAGAGAAGTGTTAACAGAGAACACAAAAACTATTGCGATTCCACGTAGTAAACGTGTCTTAAAGCCATGGATTTCTACGGGAATTTTACGGTGTATGCGACACCGTAATAAGCTTCAAAAAATGGCTAAAAGCAATCCTGAAGATAAAATAGCACAAACTACGTATCATAGATATCGTAACTTTTATTATGACCTTGTAAAAAAATTAAAGCAGTCATATTATAAATTAGAATTAGAGAAGTGTAACAATCCAAAAGATATTTGGAAAACAGTTAATAGTGTGAGTAACATAAGCAATACAAAATGCGTATCGACAGATTTGTTGCGCATAAATCCCAAAGGACCCATAGATTCTCTGAATGACGTGAATTCCTATTTTTCTACTGTTGGCCAGAAACTTGCCCATAAGGTTCCTCGTGCATCATTGGGATCCAGTTCTATTAATGCACAGAGTCATTTGAAATCTATTGTACTGTTAGACGTAGATGATCAAGAGGTACATGAAACAATACAGAATCTCAAAAACGATTCGGCAGCTGGGTGGGACGGCATTCCTTCGCGTTTTCTTAAAATGTCAAGTCATTGTATTGTGCCAATTCTTACCTACATTTTTAATCTTTGTTTGGCTAGTGGTATTTTCCCGAACTCATTTAAGAAGGCACTAATAACACCTGTGTTCAAGCAAGGGAGTAGAGACGATGTCAACAATTATAGACCGATATCAGTGCTGCCAGCTCTATCTAAAATTTTTGAAAAGCTTCTAAACAAACGACTAATTAAATATCTAGAAAAAGAAAATCTACTAGCAGAGTCACAATTTGGTTTTAGAGCTGGTAAGTCGACCGAAGCTGCTGTCAGTAATCTAACAGATTGTATAGTTAAAAATCTAGATAAAAGAAAAAAGTGCATTGGTATATTTTTGGACTTAGCCAAAGCATTTGACACCGTCTCTATTCCTATTCTGCTGAACAAGATGGAAAGGATGGGTATACGTGGGATACAACTAAAAATCTTTGAGAACTACCTCACAAATCGGTATCAATTTGTTAAAATTGGCGAATACATCAGTAGTGAAATGCCCATCACATATGGTACACCACAAGGCAGCGTGCTTGGACCGAGCCTCTTCTTAATATACATCAATGAGCTATGTCTTCACACTCCTGATAATGGCAAGATTTTTACTTTTGCAGATGATACTGCTCTTGTGTATTACGGAGATACTTGGAATGAGGTTCGGAGTCATGCTGAGTATGGTTTGAGTGTCGTGATATCCTGGCTGAATAAAAACCTGCTATCGCTGAATATTGTTAAAACCAAATACGTCACTTTTTCTATCAACAGCAGCACCCAGCCTAGTTCACATTTTGGAATCCGAGCACATACATGTGGTGCTATTTCTTCTAAATGTAGTTCATGTCTTCTTTTAGTGGCAGCTTCACACATACGATACCTAGGTGTAGAAATAGACAACAACCTTTCCTGGACAAGACAAATAGAAAATATAAATGCCAAAGTAAGAAAGGTCATTTGGGTAATGAAGAATCTGCGTCCAGTAGCGGACATATACTTACTGAAAACCATATATTACGCATTATGCCAATCTATTTTGTCATACTGTATTGTGACATGGGGTGGAGCATGCAAGACAAGACTATTATCCACAGAAAGAGCCCAAAGGTCTGTACTGAAAGTCATGACGCAAAAACCTTTTAGATTTTGTACTTCTGAATTGTACAAACTATGTGAGGTACTAACTGTCAGACAGTTATTCATTTTTAAAACAGTTTTGAAACAGCACTCTAAATTAATTTATGACCCATCCGTATTAAACACTAGTAGTAGAAGATCCAAAAAAATATGTAGGATAGATAAACATAATACTATATTTTATAAAAGGTTCTCATGCTTTTTAAGGCCCTATTTATATAACAAGGTGAATGAAAATTTAGATATTTACCAGTTACAAAAAACCTTATGTAAAATAAAAATACGAAATTGGTTACAACAGATGGACTACAATAAAACTGAACAACTTTTACCTTAACAGAACAACTTCATTATATAAAATAAGCGATTTACACACGGTACCTTATCAAATAGCTCACACACACACACACACACACACACACACACACACACACACACACACACACACACACACACACACACACACACACACACACACACACACACACACACAAACATACACACACACACACACACACACTCAAACACGCACGCACGCACACACAGACACACACACACAAGCGCACGCACACACGCACGCATACAAAATCATCCGGTTAAATATTTATAGCTTTGAGTTTGTAAGACCTAAGTGAAAGTGCTAAATGAAAAATACTACTAAGGGAAGGATCTGTCCCCTAGAATACAGGTTATACCTAAACTAGGCGGCAGAGTTTAATTGTTAGCATTAGCAATAAGCACTATACTGTAAAATAATTATGTATTGTACTCTAACATGTTTCTGTAACATAACTTTTTGGAAATAAAAAAAAAAAAAAAAAAAAAAAAAAAAAATACTGAAGGATTGTTACTTTTTGGGCTTATTATTATTATTTCGACAATTCGGGGCTTTTTGCGTCACTGCGACCTGTAATGTAAAGGCTATTGTGACTAGCCTTCAAATAAGTCCTATTGAGGCCTTACAAGTACTCTTTTAGCTGGATATTATCTAAAAATGATAAGATATTCCTAGCTTGGATTGTTTTGGTCGAGAATGTGTCTCCCCAAAAGTTGGCTTCTTTTGTGAATGAGAGATTCACAAGAGTACTCTTTGGGTTACATTTCGCCCACACTGCCGAGATAGCGAATATTCGCGCGGTGCGAACGGTGAAGCGTCTAACGACTGAAATAATCGCATAGAAATGTACTTATCAAGCCACGCGCAGCGGCAAATGGTGAAGCGACCGGCGAAATGTATCGAGCGAACCGCACGGGCGACTGGCGACGCGGCCGGCGAGTGAAACAAAGGCATGAATCAGTATGGCGGTCGTGGCGACTAGTGCAGAGATCAAATTAGTTTAGTGGTTTTCGCTGCTAATAATGAACACCGAGACTTTTATTGCCGAAATATTAGCTTTTTCTTTCAAAAACAATTTTTCAGAGGCACTTAAAATTATATCTGCATTGAGTTTTTTTTGTCCAATTCTGGTTGAATATTAATAAGAATACAATCGAAGGCTTCGACACGCATTCAAAATTTCTGGATTTCATCTATACCCCGATTCCTGTTCAAATCGTGCACTCGTTTCTTCAAAACGATTACTTTCTAAGGAATATCGAGATAACTTTATTAAAGACATTTCGCTCTCGGCCTACTCTTCGCGGTGGCGAACATGACTCCCCGTTGCCGAGAACTCCTCGTAAGAGTTCCATTTACGCTGCGCTGACCTTCATCGTACGCCGACGCTGAACCGCTAAAGTCCATAGCAGTATTGTCGATATCTGATACTTCACGGACCCCAAGTAAAATTTTAAGCAAGGTAGGAGAAAATATGACATCATTAATTTATATTTTAGCTCAAAATCCGCGGATCCAATCCGCGCGTACGTCTACGATGGTAGCACCAAACTGCCCAACTGCTGGGATCAGAACGTGTCGTCTCTCTCGCACTCCCTCAAACAGCTCATGGATAGCACTGACAAGAAAGTGTTGCAGGCCAGCGGCTTGTTTACCAGCGTTAAGGTAAGCTGGTTTGATATATAAGTTAGGTTAGATAGGAGCACAGATATAATAATACAAGGACATAGGCCAAGCCGGCGTTTAACTTGTGACAAGTGTTTAAGCCACTTCGCCTTCCGATGAAGTCAAGTGAATACGTAACTCAGCGATTTGACCGATCTCCTTTGCGGCTGTGCCTAACTTTCATCGCTTCGCAGCCCTTAAGACGCGCGCAATGAATAGTGTATATTACGGCATGCTCAACTAGAACCATGTTATGTAGTACGGCCGCTGATCGCGACACTCGGTCTTCCTATGAACTCGGCGATTCGACCGATCTCCTTAGAGTGATATATCTGTGGGTAGGAGCAAAGGAATTCATGATTCTACCACACATACTTCTATAGGAATTTGGTTCTATAAAAGTCGTTTCTCAAAAGGATTCCATAGAACAAAGGCGAATGCAAATTTTAGATGCGACTTGGGCCATGATTGCGCTTTAATGAAATAAGTGCCAAAGACTGGGAAAAAATCTATAATTTATGTAAGGAAAACCTCCCCAAAATTATTATTTTTGGGGAGTTTTGAAAAATCAGTAGTTATTAGTCATTTCGAGGTTACATTAAATTAAAATAATTGACAGAATGACAGCTGCAGTTTTTGGTTCTTAAAATCTCTCTATTTAAGGGAAGGAAAGGGATCTAGCCCATACACATATCGCCTTCGGTATTTTTTTAGACATATTCATTCCGTCTACTTAACACCATAGAATTTATACCAGCAGTGGTCAAAGTCAAAGTCAAAATTACTTTATTCATTTAGGTACATTTTGTACACTTATGAATGTCAATTTTGATGCCATATGGTGGTGTCATATGGAATGTCTATTGATTTTAATACCACCGACTGAGCATGTATTTTACCTTCCAGTAACAAGACAAGGTTGTGTTAAAAAAATTGGTTGTCTGTAAAGTCGGTTTACTGACGATAGTTGAACGTGACAACGTCTTAAGAAAATACTGATGGAATGGTAGCATTTTTCAAAAGAAAAATTTAATTTCATTTGTTTAATAGATTTCGCATTATAGTATGAATAAACTTGTAATAAAATCTCTTTGGCTATACTATTTGTATCTGGCTGGTTTTGGTATCATTGAAAGTTTAAATTTTAAAGAACATAATTCCAAATTCAAATTAGAGAATTAGATTCAGAGCGAGGTAACGCCGCATGACATCATGTTTTTTCGTGCGTGCAGCCGGCTCTATCGAATTATAAGACGTTGTCACGTCAAAACATAGATATAGGAAACTGTAGATCGGCAATGTGAAACAGAAAGAGCATACTAACGCGTATATTAGAGCGAGATAGATAGACGAGACCATTTCACGTACACGCAGGCGGCCTATGTAGGCCTGTAGAAAAGAAAAAAATTTCCAGTAGAGAAGGTAGCAACTGTCAGACTGCAGTACTATTTTTCACACACATACGCGTTACTCACACATTGGTGCATTTTTTTGGTCTCGCGATTCGATGTGAATATATAAACGTCTATAAATCTATCGTTAAAAGGAATAGAGATTCCTTATGCCATTACACCGGTGGTGTGAAGTGGAAGGAACGGACACAGTCAATATAGGATTATATTTTTTTTTTAATTTTCAGACCGGTGATAAACATCACCTAAGAAAACTTTGGCAATGGTTCGTCACGGACCCAAACAAACTGGCCACGGCTCTACGAGGAGTGCAGGGAAAGACCTTTTCATAATATAAGTAAAGTACAATTTTAAGTTTTTACTACACTGTATTTTCAACCTTATACGTACTATAATATTGTTTATTATTAGATCAAATCTTGAGACTGTAATTCGTGGGTTGAAGTTCCAATCTTTAATGTGCAGTTTGGATAACTCAAACTTTTATATAATGTAACTTTTGCCTTAAAAATACCAACTACCTCAAATTCAATAGCAAAAATTAATGTAATATTTTGTACTAAATTTTAAAAATGTTATTTACAATATGAACTGCGAACTCAAAATAAAAAACTTATTATATTTAAAATATCTTTAATTATTAAAATACTACCTAAAATAACAAAGTATAAAAATTGTCTAAAATAAATACTAAATATTTGATCACATTTCCTTTAGTCAATAATGCATAAAGAATAATAAATTCTTTTAATGACTTAACGGGATATCAGTTCTTATAAATTATTTTTTTATAATGAAAGGGTTCTAGGCCCCACAAGCCTCAAATAATAGATTTATACACTAACCCCCTTATTCATAAAAACAAGTGAATTTATTAGAGATTTACAGATTTTTTGTCTCTGTCACTCTGGCTCGAGATGAATAAGACAAAACACTTTTTAACAAGGTAATAACTAAAATAGGTTTACTGAGTGTTTATGAATAAGGTTGTTACTTTTTAGTGGCTCAATAGGCAGGTAAATACAAGCAAATCTTGCTATAAGCGGACTATCATCAAAATCGTGAAAAAAAATATTATAAGCTATACTTGCATTTTTGTTGCGTACGTGTTTTACTTTGTATGAAACATTTTTCTTCGCGATTTCGACGACGGTCCCATTGCAAAAGTTGTTTGTATTGATTTACTTATTAAAATGACTTCGGCTCGAGAGCCACTCAAAATTCACCGTAATAGGGTGTAAAAAGACATGACCCAAAGCCGAAACTATTTTTATTCTTTGGTATAAAAAAACTCCTAAAAATACAGCGCAATGTATACAGCGCGCAAGTCGCGCGGCGCTTAGCAAATTAGAGACGTGCGCGACATTCGGTCGGCTGAGTTGAATGGACCCGATATCGAGTGGTTACATTGAGCGCTGACGGTTTAAAGCCATTTTTATTTTCTTGTACGTAGTATAGAGGAAGTCTTGTAATCGTAAAAAAAATCGACCTCGAGATTTTGACGGATTTACACGGTTTGGACCTCCCCGAGTACAAAAATATTTTTTTTGGAATTATGTCTGTGCGTGTGTCTGTGCGTTAGCACGATAACTCGAGCATGCTTTAACTTATTGCAACCAAATTTAACGTACGTGTATAACATCAAAATATAAGGTTTCTATCAAATTTTGAGCCGTCGATCACGAAAGTTAAGCAACCAAGTGCGCGGTCGGTACTCGGATGGGTGACCAAAATTTACATGCATGTATGACATCAATACTATAATATAAGGTTTCTATCAACCTTTGAGTCGTTTCCGGTATACAAGAAAGTCAAGGGGAGACAACTCCCGATTTTTTGGTATGAAATACTTAAAATTTTGTTAATGTTTCTTTGGACAAAAATGAAGAAATAATATTTTCGATTCGTTTTCATAAAAATCCTCAAAAAATAATCCAACTTTGACCTTCAATAACTTCTTAACTGTTAATTTCCCGGGTATAGTCTAGAACAGAGATTACCAAACTTATTTCTTTACCGCCCCCTTTGAAAATCAATTGGTTTTTAGCGCCCCCTATTTTTTTATAAAAAACCATAATTTCATTACTTAATTACACAAACACGCACAAACTCATTTATCTTTTTCGAGGCTCAATCGTACTGTACCCCCTATGAGTTTTGTTAGTTTTCAAGCTCGATCAAACGTATCGTATTTTTCATACATTGCCCACTATCGCCTCCAGCGTTAACCATCAGAAACAGTGGGCAGTGTATCAAAGAGACGATACGTTTGTTAGAGCTCGAAAACTATCAAAACTCATACTAAGGGTACTGAGCAAGTTAGGACAGTATCGATGAACCAGCCGATTGCTTCCGGACTGCACCAATAGCGCTATTTAACAAAATCTTGTTACAACTTGATTGGGTACGGCGCAGGGGCTATCCTACGAAATCTATGTTAAGTTGGTATTTTTATGGAATAATTTTATTTCTGCGTTTACAAACGCGTAAATATAATACTAGAAAAATGCACTGAAAAAAAAAAAAATTATTTTTAGTTTAAATACCATCATACAGGGCAGAAATATAATTCTCATAATTAGATATTGAGTAGTAGGTAAGTTTTAATTTTAGTGAATTTTATAATATAAAGTAAACGAAATTACAAATCAACCATCGCCCCCCTAAACTACGCCAACACCCCCATTTTTTTCTGAGCCCCTTAACGCCCCCCTCTAGGTCTCCAACGCCCACAAGGGGGCGTTAACGCCCACTTTGAGAAAGACTGGTCTAGAAGACAAAAATGACCCTAATGATGAACGGAATACGTAGTTCTCGGCTTTGTCATAGGTCTTTTTACACCAGTTATACTTGTCTTTTCAAATTTCTTCAAACCTTAAAATACATTAAAAATGTATTTTACCCATGTTTCTATACAACATTAAAACTACTCCAGATAAAGCATTGGGACTATGGACCTTATGTTTTATCAAAAGAATACCAATTTTGAATGAAGTAGGCATGTTAAGAAAAGACAAACTTGGTCAATTCATAGAATATGAGTACTATGTACAGCGCTATAAAGAATAGATTTCAATGCTTTATTTAGTGTTGCATAATAATTTCAGTAGTTTCATATTCTGGTTATTTGTCCTCTCAATTATGGATGTAAATAATTACAAACATAGTGAGCTTTTCACTCTATAAAGTTTGAAGTTGAGCCACAAAAGCACCTTAGGAAATTTCATCGTTATTAGAAAAATAACTCGAAATATCTTCTGTTTGATATCTAGTAGCCGCATCTTTCGAATATAACAATATGTCGGGGATTTACACCCGAATTCACAAACATTACTATGAGATCTCTCAACCCTCGGATAATTAAACGCATTGCGTTGTACAGAGCTCTGTGATTGGTTCGTTTCTCTTGCGTTGTTCACATCGTTGAATTTTCTGAGTTTTATTATTTCAAACTTTAACTTTTGATATCTGGACGTTGCTTTTGACACCTCGACCTGTGCGTAATATACCTTAGCTGTGTAATTTAAAGCGTCGGTGGCGTAGTGCGTAAGAGTGTCGTCTCCCATCCGGGGGGCACTGGTTCGATCCCCGCCACGTACCAATGTGTTTTCAAATTTTGAATTCATATGTACGTTTAATCGACGCTTTTACGGTGAAGGAAAAACATCGTGAGGAAACCTGCACACACCTATGAAGAAATTCTTAGGTTGTGTGTGAAGTCGACCAACCCGCACTTGGCCAGCGTGGTTGACTAAGGCCTAATTGCCCCTAATATGGGGTAGGCTCGAGCCCCTCGATGGGGACATTATATGAGCTCTTGAGGAGGAGGAGGTGTAATTTAAAGTACGCATAGTGCCGATCCCCACTCAAGTATTGTCTATGAATAGGTTTTTACGAGTTTATGTTTCCACGCGCACTTTGACCATAGATATAGGAAACTGTCGATGGACAACGTGAAAAAGAAAGACCATACTAACACGTATATTAGAACGAGATAGATAGACGAGACCATTTCACGTACACCTAAGCGGCCTATGTCGGCCTGTCAGTCACGTAGAAAAGACGGCAACTGTCAAACTGCAGTACTACTTTTCACGCACACATGGGCATTACTCACACATTGGTGCATTTTTTTGGTCGCGCCCTAGTCGTTTCATTGCCAATCTATAAATCTATAGTGACACCTCCTAGTAATGTTTATGAATACAGGTGTTATGTTAATGTTTATAGTCTGTTTCTTTCTGTCAATCCCAAGTAGGTCTTGGTGTCTTCCTCAGCAGGGTGTCTTCTGGCGCAATGTGGATTGGATTGTTGAAGTCCAGTTCAATGTTTTCTGGTATTGCGTCGTAGTAAATGTGGTCGTTGGTATTGTTCTCTGTAAATTATAAGCAAAATAACATGACATTTAAGCGTCATATAATAGTCATATAAAGACTATGGTTTAAAAACTTTTAATTGTAAAATAAATATGAAATTTATCCATGAAATAGTTCGGTCAGTAAAACAAAATGTGTGGTAAAATTAATTTTACAATTTCGTATTTTTGATAAAACCATGCCATTTATTATGACTATGTTAGATTGGCTAGGTTTGTTACAAAAAACTACAGGAAATATGAATATCTTTATCTGAATAACAGTTAGTGTCCCTTTTATGTGGGAAACAGGCTAGCAGCCTAACACTATTTGGACGCACTGTATGGCCCATACTGCAAGCTGCTTTATGTGAAATTAAATGCTACCTACTACTAACGTGGTCATCTAGTTCAAATTACCTTTATGTAATAATTATTATTTTGACACCGTGCTTCACTTCCCAGACGCTCCAAACTTGAATCTCTCTTTATTAAATACTTCGCTCGTGTTAATGTCGGTTATCGCGCCAAAAATAAATCCTGTCTTTCCCAGTGTCTCAAAATATCTCTATACCAAATTTGATCAAAATCGGTCCAGTAGTTTTGGAGCCTATTCAATGCAACAAACAAACAAAATTACAATATTAGTATAGAAAAAACTCACGTGAGAAATTCAGTCTCGCGATAATATCTTCCAAATGATGGTGGTCTAGCGTAGCTTTGACTGTTACTCGGTTACGATTGAGGCTTCTCCTCACGCGGTGTCTTCGTACGGGGTCCCGCGGTAGCAGAGGCAATGTGAACACCATCTCAGATAGAGGCGTGTTGTCTGGTCCAAACTCCTATAGTAGTCATATAAGGGGGTTAAACTTATTGCTTATACAAAAGTTATACAAATAATAACTAATGCCAGCTTATACTAGCTGAAGTAAGGGAGAGTCCCCCAGTACCGTCCAGCACCCAGTACCGGCCAGCAACAATTTCTATAATCCTACAATAGATGGCTTTGAGATTATTACCGCTGCTAGTTCGATACACTCGTACAAGTATATGCCTCGCGCGGCGTCAGCCTATTGCGATCGGTTTACTGGCAATGCAATGCCGGATTTATGTTGCGCGTAATGGACAAATCCGCCTGTGATTAAAATTGTGTCGGTGATTTTCGAAGTCCTTTGTCTGCTGAATCTCATGAAGAGGGATTGCATACGGTGTAGTGGAAACTGCAAGATTTGAGTATGACGCTTATGCAAATATATCGGAGCTATTCAATCAGTATATTTGCAATTATTGTATGGTATAAATGGTTACAATTTTACTGGCCGGTACTGGAGACCAATTTTTTAGAACCAGATTTCTCACCAGAAATCTCGAGGTGGAATTTTTTGACGATTACAAGACTTCCTGTACACTACGTATACGAGAAAGTAAAAATGTAATGTTGTGAATGATCTGCATGGGACTTACCAAGCACTTGCCACTGACGCAGTAGGAGGCGTTCCTGTTCCCGCAGGCGGTGCCGAGCGGGAACCAGCCGTCGTGCCCGTTCACGAGGTAGAACCGGTGCGACACGCGCTCGTCCTGGCACGCGATGCGGCACGGACGGTCCGGGTCCTCTGCGATAGTAAAGCCGATATCAAATTGAAGTTTTCAACATTGCCTATTGAACGACGTCCCATGAAACTTTGAATTTAAGCACTTAATAAGTAATAAATAAATATTTGTTCTAAGATTTTTGAAATTTTCATCTGTGTGGGGATGAAATGTCGTGAGGAAGTCCAAATAAAGTCGGTTATGCGATTACAAGTTGAAATAAGGGATGAACGTTTGTATCGAAGTTGGTCATTACATTTAAGTTGGTCATACATCACCTATGCCAGCTTACTGAAGTTTGTACCTTGTACTGGTGATATCTGCATCCCGAGGCCGGACAGTCTTCTAACTCTCTCCTTGTATTTAGTGCATACCATCGTCGCGTACTGGTATGGCGATTTCCGCTGCGTACAACCCTGAAGAAAACCATACTTAAGAATAATGGCTGATTATTCAAATGCTTCTTATGTTTGTATTATAGAATGAGTTTCAAGAATGAACGCCGACTTGAGCGTCCTACGTCTCTATCACTTTGTGCGTGATAGAAAGTGACAGACGATTCTCAAGACATGTTTGACTTCTGAGTGTCATTCTGTAATACGGGCATTAGTTTTTATTAGCTGTAAAAATATAATACAGTAGGATCCCTGGCCCCCAGACGCATAGATTAATAGTACTTACGTACCCAGACGACACTTATTTTAGAAGTAACGAAAACTTACGCAATGAATACTCTAATATTTATGTGTTTAACACCCGTATTCACAAACATTACTATGAGGTTTCTCGACTCTTGGACGAGGAAACGAATTGCATTGAATAGACCTCTGTGATTGGTTCGATTCTGCCTAGTTCACATCGTTGAATATACAATATATACTGACGTTTTATTACTTCAAACCTACTTTAAACTTTAAACTTTTGACATCTGGACGTTGCTTTTGATATCTCGACCTGTGCGTTGTGTAATATAGCTAGCTAGCTACCTAAACTGTGCGTTCATTTTAAAGTACGCATAGTTCCGATCCCCACTTAAGTATTGCCTATGAAATCGGAAGGAACTTTTAACGTATGTTAGTTCCCTGCCACTTGCTAACCCATACTGACCAGATCGGGGCGGGTGTGGTCCGGGCGACACAGCTGTATAGTGGTCGCGCGCGATGCTGTTACAAGACGGACGCCGACGCCCGGCGTGATGCAGTGGTAGTGGCAGCCGCTACTAGCGCGCCACTGGGACCCCACCGCCCGACGCCACGTCCCCGATGTTTTGGTTCTGGGAACGTTACGTTCGGTTATAGCTACTACTCTGCCTGCGCCGTCATGTGTTGCACTCTTTATTGCATTTAAAAATAAATAGGATAAGTTGACAATTACATTTTATTCCTTAATACTACGAGATGGCAAACGAGCTTGCGGCCCACCTGGTGTTAAGTGGTTACCGTCGCCTATAAACACTAGCAATGTTAAGGGAAAATCACTTAACACTGCAAGTGCGTTGCCATCCTGGGGACTAATATGATATTCCTTCCATGCCCAGTCATTACACTGGCTACCTTTCCCTTCTAATCCGAAACACAGTGAACTGCTTCACGGCAGAAATAAGAAAGGCGGTGGTAGGTACCTACCCAGACGACACTACTAATGGGTCTACCACCTAGTAGTACATAGTTTGCAAGGGTGGACATATCTCTAAAAAGATCTCTTTCAGTCAACCCATGAATGTGGGTAGTAAAATGAATACGGTAGGCGACGCAGTTGCAAAAAAAGCGGTAATAAACAATACACAAGAAAACTTTGAATATATAAATACTATATAAACCTACATAAAATACATAGGTATATATAATTACCAAAATAAATAAATACTTACGATATATTTATACTAAATAAATAAAAAGTTTAACTTAGTAAACATTATGGTATAGTTAAGCTTGCACTGATTACGAGGTGATTTGTGATAAATAGTAGTGCTTCTGGTCTTAAATGAAGTTATCGATGGCATATCCTGGATAAAGGCTGGAAGATAGTTTCACATCTGAGCAGCGCGGAACGAGAAGAATTACATACACGATTACATTACACGGCACACGTTATGCTAGCTCTACACTTTCGACGAGGTTAGGCGAGGGAGCGCAAGCACGAGACTTTGGTCGGGTTCCTCATCAAGCCTCGGCTCGTCTCGGGTGCTCTCGCGCTGGAGTCGGTTTCTTGGGCGCGAGTCAGCGAGTCAAAGGGCGCGAAGTGCGGCGTCTACATTCTGGCCAGTTCAGCATCATAGAGTTAAATATACAGGTGTTCAGTATGCCACAAGACTTTGCAGTGCGACCACGTTGCCAAATTTTATGCGTGTGGTGTAATGACGAACGACTCGAACCCAGGAAAAATTTATAAAGTTTGTGTATCCAATAGTACGGGATCCGACAAAACATGACGACAAGGACAAAATGAAAAACAACGACGCATCGAAGAGGATAATCGACATTTTGAAAATTCCGATAGACGAATAAAAAAACTGTCTTAGCGACGTTTCGGCGGTCATTCGTTTTTGTCACTTCAAGCACGTCCATGTAGCTGGCGACTCAGAGTGAACTGACCAAAGGCGAGAGTGTGGACGGATACCCCTCGCGTCACCTCTTCTCGCCTCACCTCGTCAAATTTCGCCTCTCCTGACATCGACGAGAGTGAAGAGCTAAATTTGTCGTTGATCGATCGTATAGTTGGACAGATCGTGATATGCCGGCATATCGTGAAACGCTAACGCTTCTGGAAAAACTGACCTTAGCGAAAAACAACTCTTTCTCTCTCTTTGAGTTCTCGGAAATCCACACCTTAAGCGATAAGTGGACACGCAATTTTCAAAAGATCATCACATCTAGCGCTATTAGAGCGTATATTTTGAAAAAATATACTTATGCAACTAGACTACTCACACAACCAATTAGTATGTTAACATTTCAAAATTTGTAGAATAGAAAAGAAATACATTTATTGCCATAAAACAGATTGTACAGTGTAGTGTATTGAAAAAAATCTTGAATATAGAGCTATTTTCATAAAAAGTTATTCATTTTGTAGATTATTTCATTATTTAAAAATTCATATAAGAAAAATAATAATAATTTATTTGCAAAAATATGGTCACAAAGGATGTTATACAAAGAGTTTCCAGCATATTCTGTCGATAATTTCAACGTGAAAATATTGTTTACATAATAATAAGCAAAAAAAACATGTTATTAGTAAAGGACCCAGCATCTTGTTAATGGAAATCGTTATTTCGTTTTCTGAGTGTGCTATAAATGCTATAATACAAGTGCGGAATGCTAAGCTAACTATGGATGACGTTGCCTGCCCTTTAAAAGAGTTAACTTACTGCGTTTGCGGAGCGGCCGTCTGAAGTTGTAGAGCTTCCCACTCGCAGTCTCCAGGGCGGAGGGAAAATTCATTATCCACGCTGCCAGTGCACGAGAATTTCTGAAAACCGTCACCCAAATGGTAAATCATGGGTGATGACTCCATGACTAAGCATCGACTAGGTAACGAGTGTTTGGCGCGAAACCATGTCTGGATGTAGATTTTTGTTTCGATAATTCAAAATTGCTTCGGAGTGGATTTTGTGCAGTGAAAATGGTGCTGTTTTGATGCAAAAGCATCCGTGTTGACGAGCAGTTATGAGGAATCATTGATATAAAGGTTTTGTGCTTAATAAAGTTTTGGCTGGGATATTCACCTCATGAGTCGCCATTGTGAGGTCTGTTGCCATGAATTTCTCGCCAAGCACTCCCTAGATACATTAAAATGTGTGACGCATTTTAATGCAAACATCAAGAAAGAAGAAAAACGCAATAACCGAAGACAAGGCTTGATGGATAATTTCCGGAGCCGTTAAATAACTAAACAAATAAAATGAACTAGGTAAAATTTTGATTCCAAAAGATTCCTTACGCTCATAATAATACAGCTTTTTATTGCTAATTCGTAGTTACCTGACAAATGCCAGAGATGCAAAACATTGGCGACAGTTTCGAGCACGCAGTACCATCAGGTAGAGTCCATCCTCTAGATTTGTATCCTCCCCCACGAGTATCGCACCATACTGCGCAAGCGCTGCTCACATCTGAAAATACATGCATACATACGTTGAGAAAGTTACCGGTGTTCCATTTAGCAAACAGAATCGTATAAACGGCTGCCCTGCAACAAGCCCCGCCTACTTGTTACTCCGGCCAATAGAATATTAACGTAATATAGCGCAGCCAATAAGGGGCAGCGTCTTCACTTCGCTTCCGCATGTCGCCCTCCTCCGCGCAGTCGCTCTAGCGTGCCCGACGACAGTGTCTGCTCTTATTGGCTCAAACCGGTTGCCAGGCAACCCATCAATAGGAGGGCGGATCGCTGTCAGTCAGTTATAATGACGCTCGTGTTAAGAACTCAAACAATCCAGTATGGCACAATCGTCACATTTATTCTCTCGAACATAATTTTTTTCTCATTCACTGCTTACACAGACTTTCTATAGTTTAAACTTTAACAATCCATAATCGTGGTTTGATTAACACGCGTTGCGAGGTTTTCGAGGTTTAGTAAAAATTGGTGCATTTTTTCAGTCTCGCTCCAGTCGATTCGTCGCCAATTTATAAACGTCAGTTATAAATCTTTGATATAATCACAATGGCATGCTTGGACAAATAATGCAAACACTAAATTGATAAATTGATGTGCCGCCTTTAGAGGAATGATATTCATACCGTCAACGTCAATCCGTTGTAGACCAGTGCCTATGAGGTCAGGGTCCACGTCTCGCGCCCTCAAACAGATCTGGTCCGCAAATTGCCTCACAGTCATCCGCGGTACATTGTTACACTGCAACACAGCAGAAGCCAAAATTAAAAGAAGAAAAGAAATAATTGATGATATTAAGGCTGATCTACACAGCGTAAGTAACAAGTCAGCAACAGGCGCCAGTGCTGGTGCCGATAACTGACGACACAGTTTACATGCAGTCAGTTACCGAAAATAATTGAAGTCAGCGCTCTGTGACAGCGGTGTACTGACTCCAAATCAATTACACTAGGTCAGTACAGAGCCAACACTGACATTCCTCGAATTTGTTAGTCAGTAACTTACCCTGTGTAAATCTGCCTTTGGACATATGAAATGATTGTTACCTGCTGGGCGTTGCAAGATTGGTATTTCTTGTCATGTCCAGAGCAATAATTGTTTCCGTTCTCATGTCTGAAATGCAAATATTTTGGTCATCAGTTGGATCATTATTATTAAAAATATTTGTTTTTTTAAAAACAATCTTTTATTTCAATGCTCTAATTATTAAAGTCTAATAATTGCTCTTGTAATGTAAACGCTCTTGTAATTGCATCAAATCCACAGTTTATATGATCTATATAGGAGATTGTTGTGAGATTTATCCCGCATTTCGCTTATTGCCACATTTGAAAAAAGCTTTTGTTAATTTTTATTTGGGGTTGGCAACTGCGATTTTTCCTAAGTGAAACCCTATTGCCACCCGGAGGCGGCATATGGGATTAGGTTTTAGATAAATTCCCACTCGCCACCGGAGGAGGTAAATCTCAGGGTAGCGAGCGGGATTTTTTCTACCGGCACTTACCTAGGTCTGTTACATTTCCTGGTAGCGACTGAGACGCCGGCGGCCGCGGGCGCGTGGGTGTCGTCCACGAGACACGCCGACGCGCACTCCGACCAGCCCGACCAGCGACCCCACGACCCGCGGACTATAGTCGACCCCGCGCGCTCCACGCACTCCCCGCCGCGGCAATACTGACATGGCATTAGAGAATGTTGAGATATAAGGTAGCAGCACACGAAGCGTCGGTGGCGTAGTGCGTAGAGCGTAGACTCCCACCCGGGAGGCACTGGTTCGATCCCCGCCACGTACCAATGTGTTTTACAATTTTGAATTTATATGTACGTTTAGTCGACGCTTTTACGGTGAAGGAAAACATCGTGAGGAAACCTGCACACACCTATGAAGAAATTCTTAGGTTGTGTGTGAAGTCGACCAACCCGCACATGGCCAGCGTGGTTGATTAAGGCCTATTCGCTCCTAATGTGGGGCAGGCTCGAGCCCGTCGGTGGGGACATTATATGAGTTGTTGATGATGACACTTATCAGCTAAGAAAGGGTACGTGACTGTATCACCTCTTTTTACTTTAAAAACGAGGCGATAAGCTACGTACCGAAGCCCTTTCGTAGGGTTCATAGTAATAAGAGACAATACGGTTAGATCCCTTTCCGAGCTAATTAGACTGAATGCTACCGCTCCACCTGCGTTAACGTTATATAGATAGTGTTAATGTTAATTTTCACTAGGCCTTACGTACATAACGCATCAAAAATGCGCAAAACAACTTCGCTAGCTAAGCTACGCGCTTAAACCATTTGATGTGTCGAAAAATCAACACCCGAGCTATCACTTAACGTGTAATGAGACGTTAAACATCGTTTAAGACGTTAACCACATCTACTTGACGAATTCAATAACGTGTAATTTAACGCATTACGGCGCAGCTGTAGTAGTAGCCAGCCTAACACAAAATTTACACCATACCATCTTGTAGGGAAATTCAAGATTTTAGGACTTATGTACAACTTGACATAAACTGCTTATACAATTAGGTCCTTGGGTTTTTCATAACTTAGTTTTTAAGAATCCTATTTAATAGGTAGGTATTTCCAAATAGATATAGTTCATTCGGGTAAGCACTTGCTCACTGACCCCTGAAATACGCTTACTTGTGGTTTTAGAACGCGGCAAAAGATAGAAATTGTATTAATGTTTAAAAATTGTGAGCTACAATATCTTGGACATAATAATGCGTAATGATAAACATGACTCCTCAGTCGTATAGTAGCAACCGTAAAGAATACTACTACCCAACTCATGGGTTTCATAAAAGGCGAATAAGAGAATTTTGACCTGACGTAACACCTAGTAATATTTTCACATGTTACACCGACCCCAAGAAGGATAAAATATGGGAGCAGGTCAGGGAAATGATAATGAAAAATATGACTGCTCCAGTTGATAATGCAAAGGAAAATGCAGGAGACCCGACCACCCAGAAGGAGGCGCGTCTCATGGCTAAAAATCTTCGGTCTTGGTTCAATCTGATACGAGATCCCTGTTCTGCGTAGCTGTATAAAAAATTTAGACAATGAATACATACTGACTTCTGGTAAGAGATGGCCCCATAAGAAGAACAGACTTACCATATCTTCCCCACATTTAGTCCCTTCAAGAGCCGGGTGTGATGTCCAAGTGTAGCGCTCCCTCTGGCAGTGGAGATCTCTGCAAATGTCTTCTAAGTTCTGCGCGGTGGAGTGTCGACTTCCTCGACCGTATTTTAACATACCTGAAAAATTACACATGGGGTGAAAGAATTTTTAAGTTGTTTTTTACGAAAAAGGCAGAGAAAGTATCATTGTATAAAGTTGATAGGGGAAATCCATACGCTACGTTACGCAAATAATCATTAAATTCGCATAGATTAATACTAAATCTATGCGAATTTAATGATTATTTGAAACCCCCATCTTTGTCACAACTTGTCACATGTTTGAGAGTCCTCCCACACATTTTGCAATTTTACATCACCAAATTATTAAATTAAAACAGCAGTTCTAAAATTATTTTAATTTACATTTAGATTAATTTTTGTTTATATCTTACGCAGAGCTCTTCCGAATTTTTGTGAATCTTAATATAACTTCTATTATTATAAACTTACATTGTTGGTCAGCGTCAAATCTCTCGCCAGGCAGTATTCCCTCAGCACTGTGATCCAGCTGACCCGCTGAGTTGCCGTGATCGAGTAAACACCGAGATTGTACTGTACTGAAAATCAAAATTATTAATTATTTTATCAACATAGTTAAACTTTTTAAAGATAAAACGGTGTTAATAAATCCTAGCGTAGCAAAGACTGGTTGCTTGGTTCTGGTTAGTACAATAATGTATTCAAAAATAATCTTCTTAAAGTCTTAAGACGTGATATAAACGCCTCATCGTACAAGGCAGAGAGGGCACTGCGCCTCGCGGAAAGTCACCCACGAATGGACTGATCAAATTAAAGCTGTAATGCAATGGGTGGTTTTTTTGCATGAGTGTACCAGGAATACAGCAAATAGAGAAATATGGCAGGACGCAAGGCGAGTAACATCAGATATAAAGAGAGAATACACTTGATTGAAGTTGCTATCTAGAAAGAGATTTTTTTAAAAAATGTTTAAACAAGTTAATAATAATGTTGTTAGAACTTACTCTAGGAACTTCTGAAGATAGTTCTTGCTGCATTGTGACCATGTGATTTTGCCGCTACCCAGCGTTGGGCTCATGATGTACGCGCTGGGATCGCAGCCGTTATCAGCTTGTGGCCCATCATGCCGCATGCCTAAACTGCATAGAGAAAGATAGTAGAACAATTTATTTCTGACGTCCTAGATTTTGCAGTGTAACATGCAACGCCATCAGAATTTTATTTGATACAAGCTTCAACCGAACCTGTTATCAAAAGGTTTGCATTGAAAAGGAAAGTTAAAAACGAAGTATGTAAAACTCTTGAATTTACTTTTTTTAACTTTACAATGCTCAATCAGCAATACTCTAAGCTGGAGGGATAAGAGGAAGCCGAAGATGGAGCAAGTTTACCCAGAAGATGCATATTCACAGAGAAGGCCTTTGACTACTCGGAAATATAGATTCTCTTTACGAATGGTAGACAAGTTTCTTTGAATTTTGTTATAAAACAGCATTTCAAATAAAGACTTAACTTACTTATGTCCTATTTCATGAGCGACCACGTAAACGCTTTCAAAGTGCCTTCCTTCATTTACTGTGCAACTGCTAGTTACCGTACACATGCCAGCAACGGGAGCTAAACCTAAAATTTAATGTCGTTAATAATAGCTGAAATAATAATGAATAATATCGTTACAAAGCGTCGGTGGCGTAGTGCGTAAGAGCTGTTTTTGTTTCGTCGTCTCCCAACCGGGAGGCACTGGTTCGATCCCCGCCACGTACCAATGTGTTTTCAAATTTTGAATTCATATGTACGTTTAATCGACGCTTTTACGGTGAAGGAAAACATCGTGAGGAAACCTGCACACACCTATGAAGAAATTCTTAGGTTGTGTGTGAAGTCGATCAACCGTGTGTGAAGCGTGGTTGACTAAGGCCTAATCGCCCCTAATGTGGGGTAGGCTCGAGCCCCTCGGTGGGGACATTATATGAGCTGTTGATGATGATGATGATGAATAATAGCTGATAAATAGTTGTAGGCAAAAGGACACATCCAACCCAATATATAAGATAGATAAATGGTAATAAAAGTTATATTATGTTTGGGTTTTGTATCATTCTTGTAGCGTCATCATCTTAGACAAAGTTTTTATTCAGTTCAATCTGTTGACGGTGACATCAAACGTTGCCATATATCATAATATAGGTATAAGCAATTTGTTTTAGATTATTCTATCAATCGGATACACTTTCACAATCTAATAAGATTTACTGTCGATAATGGATCTGCTACAGTGATTTGTTTGGTTTTGACAAACGTGACGATTACCAATACAAAGTGCCCATTAGATATAGATCATTAAGTGAATGGATTGCACTGCGGGGATTTATCTCAGTTTCAGCATTCTCCAGTTTATGATACTACAGATATTTTACACTCTGTTGATTTGTGTGCAACGCGGAAAGAAATTGTACTAATTTCGAATTGAGTTTCCTAAAGTAATTGAGATGCAGCGAAATAAGAAATGATAAATTTTTGCGATAGCCGTAAACAATAGTAGGCTCATTTAACTTTAATTTATACACAATGGTTGCGGAAAATTAATTTCAGTTGTTATTTTCAGAAGAAAATAATTAAGTACGACATCCGGCGGTTGTGCAAATGACAAAAAATATTTTTTTCATCATTAACTTAATTTAAAATTTAAACTTACCCACAACTTGACTGCTAACTTTACCGTTCTTGTTAACCACGTATAAATCTAATCCAGTCAGTATCAATGCATGATCCCAATGCAGAGGATCATTGTCACCGGGAGGATTCTCCAATCTTTGCCATGTACAGAAATTACTCAGGAATCTGTCAATGTCATGAGGCCTCTTCAGATTTGCAGGATCTTCATGTAAAATTTCCAACCTCTTAAGAATGAAGTTTACTGGCCTTCCAAGTGATTGGTCATGATATAACAATTGTACTGCATTGATCATAGCCAAAACGAACCTCACTAATTCCCTCTCAGTGTCCTTGGGAAAATTCACTGTCATATGTTTATATAGATCCCTATCAACAAATACTGCTGTCTCAACAAAAACAGCAGGAAGAATAGCTCTCTTTTGTCTTTTAGTATCAGTTACTAGTTTCTGTATAAAAGCACCAATTGTTTTATTTCTATGATCTAAATTCAATTTAAAGTCTTTTAAACTAGATTTGTTAATTTCTGTTTCTTCGCTAAGATCCCTTTTTCTTCTATGTTTTTTCCAAGTTCTAACAGCTGCAGGGTTGTCCGAGGTATTTACTTCTTCTCGTTCTACACAAGCAGCTTCTGCATCTTTGTCTTTATTATTTAAGTCAGATACTTGATGTTTAACTATTACATGTATTTTGGTTTCATCTTTGTGAAATCTCTCTGGCAGTGGATGTATAAAATAGTAACTGTCATTTGCTTTGACTAATCCTCTCTAAAATGTTACATAAATCAATTAAAAAGAAACTCTAACTAATATGAACTCTTACATCGATGGTAACAGACAACCGCACACTTACCAGTTCTCCGCAAGCGAAAAGCGCCGCATGATCACTTTTGTAATAACACTGGTCAAGTTCATCATCAGAGTGTTGATCTAGTGCAACTTCAGAACTGTTTGACCATCTTCTCATCAATAGGAACTTTGGGTCTAGGAAACTGTTCCTGGGAGCCAGTTTCACGTTCAAATATTTCTTGAGCACGACCAGGTCTTGGTCCTCGTGGAGCAACGATCTCTTTCTACGTTTAGACTGTTTTAGATGGGCAATCTCAAATTGTGCTTCTGAAATGTCGGTGAAACAATTAGTTGTAATTTTTTTTAGCGTTTTCGTATATTTTAAAGGCCAGTGACGCTATATATTTAAAAAAATAGTTAAAGAGCGATAAAAAGACAAAACAATATCGATGGGTTGAAATAAAAAACGAATACGAGTATTATGTAAGTCTGTTTAACATGTTACTATAACTTTAATTTACAAAAAAACTAGAAATAAATAGTCGACAAGAAACTTACGATTGGGGTTGGCACCAAACAGGAATATTTTTTCTGATTCCGTGAGATGATCCAAAAGTTGTTTTGAGTGTTCCTGAATCAAATGAAACGCTTAATTTAAAATACTGTCTATAACACAAACGACAAAACTTATGTATGGGTATCTTGAATTGAATCTACTTTTTATCTAACTTTCTAATGCTGGGGCCGCACTTGCGCCTATCGTCCCGAAGTAATGCGTGGCGATACTTCGTACGATACACGCAAGTGCGGCCCTAGCAAAAGTTATCGCGATAAAGCATGTGGCATTTTATTATTGCACGAACTATCGTGCAATAATCCAAGATGTTTTTATGAAGTTTCGGAAGATTAGAAAATTACATTTAGCTTTAAATATTATGCGAGAAAAAATAGTTTTTATTTTTATTATGACATTTTATTTATTTGGCTAAAATATGATTGTATTTGTATTACTGAAAAATGCAATAATATATTTTTATTATGTGCTTGCGTCTGTTTTGATTGCGTCCCAGTTACATTCTACTGACGTATCTATCTGTCAAAAATGGGCCTATTATATTGCGCGGACTAATAATGGAAAACAACCTCCGAAATGAACAACGCATGTCTGACCACGCAGCGCGATAGGTTAACGCGCTAAAACCCTGACGTACCGCTTCCCGGCCGATAACGCACAAGCAACCCGAATATTCGCGACGATAGCCGATAACGGCCGGTCACATCTACGCGTATCGTGTCCTAGCACGAAGCTTCGTGACGATAGGCGCAAGTGCGGCCCCAGCATTACCACATAAAGTTTTGGAACCTAAGCTGGCATAGACTGTGTCCACTTCGCAAAATGTCCATTGGTTGCAAAAGGTACCTTTCGCAGAATGTTCTGTTCAGACTTTTTACCGATATTTGGATGGATCATGAGTTTTTATAAGATTTTTTTTAGGAATAGGTGCGTGGTTACGTAATTTTTTTACTTTCATTTCTTTTATTATCTTTCGTACTTAGCATAAGTAATACAATTGCTGTAGATTCCAAAATATCCGCTGTTTGTCATTGCAACTTATGTTTTAAGTGTTACTCGGTAAATTTAAATTACATTGGCTTGGTGCAGTCTGTTTGCCGTACTATCATGTCATAGTATATTATCATTGCACTCATTTAGACTTACGTTTAAATGTAGATATAATTTTAAGAGAATAGTTAGAGTATTGTTTTTTTTTGTGTTTGGCAAGTTTAGTTATGATTAAAATTGATACCAATTAAATAGAAAACGAAAAACATGGAAAATTTAGGAAAAAAATTGTTCACTCGTTTCTTTAATAATCGACATCAACCCTTGAGGAACTGACTATCTCATTATAACTAGTGATATTATTGGAACATAAATTCTTATTATGACTTCGAGAAGACGGCGGTATCTAGCCAGGTGTACTTAAAACAAACTCTACCACCAACCTCCTCTGATTCTGATACCCCTGGGTGAACTACAATTTTTTTTTATGTTACAAGATGGCAAACAAGCTTGCGGCCCACCTGATGTTAAGTGGTCACCGCCGCCTATAGACACTTGCAATATTAAGTGTAAATCACTTAACACCGCAAGTGCGTTTGCCATCCTGGGGACTAAGATGATATGCCCTCCATGCCCAGTAATTACACTGGCTACCTTTCCCTTCAATCCGAAACAGCGAACTGCTTCACGGCAGAAATAAGAAAGGCGGTGGTACCTACCCAGACGACCCTACATATGGGTCTACCACCTAGTAAATTTACCAAATCCTTTTTTTTCATACCGGACAAAAACAGCCTATCTGCCAAAACGACCAAGGAAGTCATAAGGTAGTATTTTCATTAACCTCGAAGCCGTCTAATTACAAGCAGCAAAACAATTGTCTTAAGTGTCATTGGTATTATGAGAAGTAGCCTCGACACTATAATTTTGACAATGGACAAGTTTCGCACGGGCGCTGTGATTAATCGGAACTTTATAGGCGGCAAGTTATAAGATTTTATCGGGTTTTAATTCCGGACGGATGTCAAAGCTTTGTTGATTATTTTGTAAGTTAAACGCAAAACTTTTAGAATGGTCGAACAATGTCTTGCTCTCTGTCAAACTGTAAGTACCTACATGTTTACGATCGACGATGATGATCGAAAACAAAGCAGCAATGGATCTAGATACTCATCTATTTGTTTTATATATGCAAAATTTATAACAAGAACACATAGTATATTAAATTAAAGATTGCTTTCTTTTAGAAGAAAGTAAGAAGAACAAAAGTTATAATTTATCGTTCGATTTAATACTGATTGAAATAAGGGAACAAATTTAGTGCCCACCAAAAAAATAGCGCATTGCTCACGAAAATGGTTATTTTGCTCACCAAAAACCACTTTTGGTGAGACTTTACACTTTTTTTGGTGAGCATTTATTCTTTTTTGTAGTTTAGGTTAGGTTAGTAAGGTGTTCATCTTGAAATAACAGTGGAAATTTAAATGTAACAAAACGATTATTAACAATTTATGATCCAACAAATAAATATTTAATTAAATTAACAAAGTCGCTTGCGCTTTTCACTCGTAAACCTATTAATTAGTAAGGTATTGTTAATTTTATTAATGATTAGACACACTATTTGTTTTAAGTATGGGCTTTTCTCCCAAACCCATTCACAGAAGTGATTATCTTAGACAGCGTAATATACTCGTATATAATCATAAGGTAATTGTTTGTTGATGGATAGGTAACTATTTTTACATCTATACTAATATTCAAAAGCGTTTGTTTGAAGGCTAATCTCAGGAACGATTTGATATTTGATTCTTTTTGTGTTCGTTAGTCCATTTATCGAAGAAGGCTATAGGCTATAAACATTATCCGAAATTAACACCAGCGAAGCCGTGGGCGACCACTAGTTATTAAAAACTAGCGACCCACACGCGAATCGTCTGCATGGAATTTGGATATATCACGCTCCTTAGGGATCTCTTTAAGTTTACGAAATATTAGTGTAGCAGAATTAAACGGTTCTTCGTCCTCCTTCTGCCTTGCTCCCATTTAATTTGGGATCGGTGCAGTATATCTTGCCATAGACATTTTGCTATAGATTTTGGCATTGAATTTTGCGACTGGAAGCCTACCTGACATCAACCCTCCTTGACTTTGATTGGAAAAGAGTTACTTATTATAAAGGGAAATTACAATTTCTTAAGTGCGCAAGCATTTCTTCAGGATACAATGGCCGTATAAATCCAGTACCAGACAAAGTATTAATAAATCACTCGGTCCATTTTAGTCTAACAAGGCAGCTGCCGGAACCAGTGTTACTGAGAATAAAAGCTAATCTTAGGTTGATTCCGGCTAAAATGACCATTATTAAACTTGTCATTAGTTGACTCGTATCAAACTTTCAAAAAATATGCCTATCTCTTTAAACATTCTAGTAAAAGTTCCAGCTTCTACAGTGAAAAGAAAAGACTTTTTAAAAGAATGCAATTAAACACAAACAGACGAAAGTGTTTTCGAAAATTGCTTTATTTCTATTTCAACCACTAATTACATCGTGCACTATTTCTGAATTATAAAGAAATCTGTTGAGTCATTAACTTTTACCTTATTGCGTAGTCTAATTTATGCTTTCTTGGCAATTCACCAATTTTTAAGTTGACCTGTCGAGAGTGCGAAAGTGTGGAATTGTTTTTACACAGTTAAAAATAGAACAGCATACAATCTTCTTAATAGCACAATACACTTTTAAGTTAGCTAAAGGCAACTAATTATCATTAAATATCGAAAATTCTAATACCAGCAAGTATAATGACTTCGAATTTTTTTGATTTTGATTTTTTATTTAATAATTTATTGCTTATTGATTTACTTACCTGTTTAACAAATAATATTAACGGGTTGCCAAAGCAAATAATGCTTACCACTTAAATTACTCCACTTGATATTTTATCTCGATATTTTTAATCATATATATCTTCTTAATATATATAAAGTACGTGTCACGTTGTTTGTCCGCGATGAACTCCTAAACTACTTAACCGATTTTAATCAAATTTGTACACCGTGTGCAGTTTGATCTAACTTGAGAGATAGGATAGTTTTCATCTTGATAAGTAGTCATATTTTTTTTACTGCAGATACAATGTTATAGGTCAGTAGTATGAAATTACCACAGCAACGCGTGGCCGGGACAGCTAGTGTTATATAAAATATTATTTTTCGACATTGTCATTCTGTTTTTCTAATCGTGACTACATTGAACTCATATCGATATTTTGTATTATATCATAATCTTAATCTGCTTTCAAGGTTTCTTTCTTCGACAATTTTACGAGAGTTCAAATAATACTTGCAATATTTCATCTTGTAAACGCCTTGAAGCTTACCTTATTGCGTGCACTATGGTTCCAGATGGTACATCTTGTGTTTTGAATACAATGATGAGATTCGCGACGAGCCGTATAGTGCAGTTCATTGCGTAAGCGGTTTTGTAATCATCTTTATTGATTTCGTTACATTTTCTGACGAGAAAATAATGGATTTACGATTCAAATTGAAATAGGCGGGTTTTCAATTACAGTTAATAATTGTTGGTTTCGCAACTTTGCTTATTGTTCTATCTATACTTAATGGTTATTATTGTTATAGAAACCAAGTGAGCTAGGTACTTCTAATATGTTAACATCTAAAGTTCTCTTGGTATAACTGTTTTTTTTTACAGATATGAAAAATATTTTAAAAAAATTGCTTACATTTCTTTTATAGGTACCTATTCCGGATTTAAATTTTTAGTTTTATTTGATAGTTCCATATTTTTGAACTTAATGTCCACATGGAACTTAATTTTAGACGTGTTTTTTGCGGCTTGGTAGAACTTGCTGCAGTCTTCAATATTTTATCGAAATTTTCTTTGTTGCCTTGATATGGTCTAAATTCATGGAAATTCTTTCTTTAGATCCACTGTATCTTGACGATGTGATTGTCTTCTTGTAATTCATCGGCGGCGTTGCATTGACATTATGCCAGTTCTCACCTTGATAACTGCATCTGTGCCGCGTGCCCGACATTCACGACTGGGTTCAACCGTCCTAGATATTTTGTCTACCAATAGTACAGAAATAAAATTCATCGCTGTGTTGCTCATTTCAATTAAGATTCTTGTCGACGCCTGCAGGCTAGTACTGGCATTTGGAAGAATCTTTATTGCACAGAATTATTGTGACTAAAATAAATAACTCTTTAATCTCAACCAACAAGTTTAGTGTAGAATCGGAGTACCTATCTACTTATTATTGTTTTAACAGTAAACAAAACAATATGCACGATACGAGAATGTCTATTAATATTATATTATCCGTGTTCATTTCATACTGGCATTGTAATGGAATCGGTGTCAAATGTCATTGTAGATTTGGATCAGATTGCTTTTAAATACCGGAGCGAAACATTTTAAAAATAAAAGGTCACATAACATAACCTAAGTTAGAAAATTACGTTGTTTATGCCATCATACTTAAGAACCAATAGTTTTTAGAGTAGTCAAAAAATAAAATCAAAATAATAATAACATTATAATAATATTAGGTTGGGGAAAAAGTCTTTTCGCATTATAGTATGTATAAACTTGTAATAAAATCTCTTTGGCTATACTATTTGTATCTGGATGGTTTTGGTATCATTGAAAGTTTATATTTTAAAGAACATAATTCCAAATTCAAATTAGGAAAATGTATGATTTTCATTTGTTTTTCGTACCGCCAAGATAAGCGAATCTAATGAAGAAATTCGATACATTTTAAAATTTTACTACAAAAAAGGTAAAAATGCAACGCAAGTCGCGAAAAAAATTTGCGATGTTTATGGACCTAGTGCAGTGTGCTCTGGTCGCCCTATTACAGATAAAATGGATGCCATTTTTGGAAAAGTGGAGCAAGATCGGCATGTCAGTAGTTACGACGTAGCTGAAGAACTGGGATTTGACCACAAAACAATTTTGGCGCATTGGTAAGAAAACTTGGTACACAAAAAAGCTCGACATTTGGGTACCTCACGAGCGCACTGAAAGAAACCTAATGAACCGTGTACTCATTTGTGATTCTTTATTACGACGTAATGAAACCGAACCATTTTTGAAGAAGCTGATAACTGGTGATAAAAGTGGATCACGTACGACAAGAACGTGCGAAAAAGGTCGTGGTCAAAGGCCGGTCAGGCTTCACAGACTGTGGCGAAACCCGGGTTAACTCGCAACAAGGTGATGCTGTGTGTGTGGTGGGATTGGAAGGGCATTATTCATTATGAGCTGTTACCACCAGGCAGGACCATCGATTCTGAACTCTACTGCGAACAACTGATGAGATTAAAGCAAGAAGTTGAGAGAAAGCGGCCGGAATTAATCAACAGAAGGGGTGTGGTTTTTCTTCATGATAACGCTAGACCTCACACATCTTTAGCCACTCAGCAAAAATTAAGAGAGTTTGGTTGGTAGGTGTTAATGCATCCGCCGTATAGTCCTGACCTTGCACCTTCAGATTTCCACCTGTTTCGGTCTCTTCAGAATTCTTTAGGCAGTGTCAGGTTAACATCACGAGAGGACTGCCAAAACCACTTGTCGCGGTATTTTGACCAGAAGTCCCAAAATTTCTATAGCAATGGGATCATGTCCCTACCTACAAGATGGCAAAAAGTTATCGAACAAAATGGTACCTACATACTTTAGCTAAATGTAAATAAACTATATTAAAAAATGTTTTGAATTTTCTTAAAAAATGCGAAGAAACTTTTTCCCCAACCTATTATATATCCACGCTCACACCAATTATCTAGCCCAAAATAAGTATCATTATGAACTTGTGTTATGGATACTAAATAACGGACAAATATACATAATAAACTAGATATTTTTTTATTAAACTTACATACCTACATATATAAAGCAAGCAATGACTCGTGTCTAAATTTTCGTGTTCATCACACAAATATTTGCCACTATCATTACCACAAGTAATGTGTATCAAAAAAGCAATACTTCTAACAAGCTTCAATGAAGAGTTTGAAAATTAAAATTTTATATCAATTTTTTCTGAAGGTGTATGCCGCAAATCACAAAATCAGAATCGCAGTAACAAATTGTTTGTACATCTCGCCTTTGTTAGCAACGATTATGAGATTGTCGATGCGGCACGAAAAACACAAGATCTTGATGTAGGTACATCAAACAAAGAACATGTAGACACGCGCGCAGCTGAAGAAAATATAAAATTTCCGGGTATATGCAAATTAGTGTATTGTTAATCACAGAGATAAGCTTAGGCGGTTAATTGTCATTATATGACGAATAATTGTCCAGCTCCATGGTAAGGTGTCTTGTAAACAAATAAAATATAAGTAGTCTGAAAAATCCAGTGATGCCGGCAGAATAAAATAGCATCACCCCATATCCTCCAATGGGTGTCGTAGAAGGCGACTAATGGATCAGCAAATGGATATTGATCACCTTAGACTCCGTCTACCAATCCGCATTGGGCAAGCGTGGTGGACTAGAGGCCTTGTGTCCCACTAGTGGGTCTAATTATAAAGGCTGTTATGTAGAGTCGGAAAAAGATTTCTATTAGGTACTGATTAAGAAGAGCAATCTTTAGAACAATATGAACAGATTTGTCAATTTTAGAGTATGGTAAATGACTGCAGTTCTTGACAGACGCAAGTAGTTTCCGTGATTTAAAATTAAGTTGCTACAGGGAGCAAATTTGAATGGAAATTGATTGATAAAGCAAATTTTAATAATTAGGCATGGTGATATGAACCAAGTGACATTATTTGTGACGTTATGTACCGATTCTCCCTAAGAGCATTAGGATTCTCCCATAGAAGATGGACGGAGACAATTTAACTAAATTTCAACTTCTAGGTAAGAGAGTCAACATAGAAATCAATCTTTTTAAAACATGTTGGAAGCTCTTAGCTTTTGTCTCATCTTATGGTAAAGACAATGGTAGAAGCGAGCCTCACGCTGAACTTTCAACCACTGAGAACTATACTATTCTTTTACTATTTTACGTAAAGGAACACAATAATGATGTAAATACTGTTGTCATGGCAATCTTGACAGGACAGTGGTAGTTATTCCTCAGAGGAAGGACTAAAGTTCTTTCAACCTTTAAATTCCGTTATTCATTTATGCAAAAAATTCATATGCTTGTGAAAGTCAAAATCACTTAAAAGATTATTAATGTCCAATTCCTATGCAAAATAATATTTTTTCAACATGTCTAATTCTGACGATCTAAAATTAGTTAGATAAATATGAAGAACAAAAGATTTTTTTGATTGGTTATTTAAAATTTTGGCGGATGTATCGTTACCGCTAAAACTGGTCGTTCTTATGTAGGTTAGGCTCGATTGTTTGTTTTAACTGACCTTAGTTATGTAAAGGTCAAGATTTGAATGGTAGTCTAATTGTTAATAGAAATTACAATACATCATTCGTGAAATCGTTTATCTGATTAACATTGGATCAAAAAATTGTGTTGGAAGGACAGTAATTTATTCTTTTGACACAACAAATTGCTCTGTTAGGAAAAAAGCACATAATCATTTTAAGTTTACTTTAAAATGTTTCAAACTCAGACTTCACATGTTTATTTGTAACTTTTATTTTTATTGAAGTTGTGAGAATTATTGAAACTAGTATTCATATTAATTTGTAACAGATTTGCTTTTTAGCCGACCAATACTACAGCAACTAGATACAGTTGAAGTAGCGAATGTAGCTTATGAAGTTTTTGAGAGTTATTTCTCATCACCTAGCGATTCCCGCGGATTTACGGATTAATATTGATTACAATAACTGGTATTATTTTATCAACGTAAAAAAAACTCTATAATTTAACACTTGAAATTTGAGTCCTTATTTTTCCTTAAATAGATTCTCAGTTTTTTTATGAATTATTTTACATATTTTTCCTGTAGACAGCTGATGTGGTTAATTTTTATTTCTTTATTTAATCTAGTAGTATATTTTGGTGTAACCTACTTTTCATATCTAGATATTATTGTTGTACAAACAATCAAAAAGAAATAAAATCTAAACAAAATTATACATTTTATGCATTAATTATTAGTTTGATTATTTCAACAAATCCACGAGTCGCCAAGTTCATTGCTTTTTTACAAAGAGTTCAAAGTAAATTGTAATTTTGTGCGCGCGCGTGTGTAATTGAGCGGGCGCCATTAACCCAACATTAGTTGCGCGTGCGCATCTATTAGGGATGATTTTTTATAGTTTACCATAAGTATATATATTTGATTTCAAAAACTGGTTTCAATTAGTATGTTCTTGTGATTCACTAGTCAGGAATAGGAATGGAAGGAAAGAAGGAAGTAGTCGTAGTAGTACTTTTTGTCAATAGTCTAGGAATGTTGGTTTAGCACCTGAACTTTTAATTTATTATAATCAAAAAAACATAATGTCCTAGAATGGTAGCTGAGAATTTGTTTATAAACATAAATCTGGGAATCTTTAAATCTATAACGGACCGATGAGAATGGAATTTGTCATATTTTAAGAGCGTGCATTCATCGAAGCACCCATAGTATTTTTTCGCTGTATTGTTGTTAGATACACATGTCCATGTGACCCTATGCACACATAGACCATTACTCGAAGAGCTATGAAGGTCCCTATCTGGGAAGACCCGGGGTGTGCATCAAATAATGACCGCGAGCTCAAATTTAGACCATTCTTCAAATAAATATTAAAAATATCTGATTGCATTTACCATTGTTATATTATTATATCGTTATTATGTCTAGCATTATATGTATTTTAATAAAGTAAGTAAGTAAGTATGCTAAATAAGTAGAAGTTCAAAAACATTGTAAAAATCATTAAAATTTACCAATTTATATATATTTTTTGATATTTCTTTTTAATATGTCATCTCAATTTTTTACTTATTTAGGCTCTATAGTGGTTTATAATAGTAATTATTTCCTATTGGAAAAATAATTTTCGCAAAGTATTGTTTGCCATTATAATGCTTGGATTACATCTGAAAGATAGCTCTTAACTGCATTTTCGTAAAACAGCGCTAAAAGATTCTCCTCGCTAAATAAATTAAAATATCTCTCTATACCTAGTGATTTTAATCAAGAATTAATCTTCCTTTAATACATAATTTCTTTGCAAAGTTTGTTCACATCACTTCAAAAACAGGTCTGAAAATGTGACAATTTTGACGTAAATCGAGTGCACGCCCTTAAGTTATTATCTAATGCATCAATAGTTATTAAAAATAGAAAATCAGAAAACACGTAAGACTTACTTAAGAAAATTTTGCCATGGCCTCAAGTGTTCTCTCTGTGTTCTCACTTGGTGGCGTCAAATGGAAAAGAGATCCCATATGGTAGCATAGCACTGGTGCTGTGAAGTGGAAAGATTGATAAAAAATAGTGGGTAGAGGTACTTATTGAATTAGTAGGATTGACAACCCTGGCTTTCGTGGCCGTAACACAATTTTCGTGACACGATCGCCAGTGTGTTGGTCATCTGTATTTGTTATCTGATGTTTAGCCAAGGTGCGACCTTCGGCGCTGAAAAACTGCCGAGATAATCATATAATATGTATATATGCAATATGATGACTGCAATTGTATTGTTTTGAGTAGTTGTAGCTATCTTAACATGATTTTTTCTGGTACTTTATGATTGCTGATATCGATGTAAATACTCAAATTTGTTTGATAACTTCCTTTGTTTACAAATTTATTTTTTACTTCGTAAACTTAGTTAATATATACGATCAAAAGATACGTTATATTTGTAGGTGATAATCTTATAATGAATAGATTTTAAGGGAATAGAACTCAGATTACCCACTCGAATTTAGAACTGAGGCAGTGCCGTCATCTTACGGAAGACTGCATTTAAATAACAAACACTACATTTACTTTTTGATTACATCCTAAACTTAGCAGCTTAAAGCGATAGTGTCTCCAACACTTGAGAATCTGGTTTATGTAGGTCAAGCTACTTTGTGGGCCTAATCATGGAATGTCCTAAATTACTTAGACAACTCGGGTATTGCCAAACCAATAATAATGCTTCTATTATATACTATTAAATGTATAGTGACCAAGGATGTTGGTGGCCATAACTTGTTCCCTTTTCCGTTATTTATGTAAATAGTAAATTATTGTATACAAATTTACATAATCTTGTAACATAGACTTGTATGAAATATTATAGCGCTTAAAATCTAAAATACTCAGCGAATAAGCGAGACTTTTGCTTAATTTAAATACCAATTTTTTTTTTACTATTTATTGCAAAAATTTTAAAAATTATTTAGGTACAAATTAAACTATCCAATGCGTCGACATTTGAACATTTAATACCTCTTATTATAATACATGGACTAAAGTTAGTCATGGCTTAAACTGATGCTGTCACTTTTATTTGTTGAATGAAAGACAGAGTTAGCATCAGTTTTAAACCACGAGTGATTTAGAAATTATGGCGTGGGTTAGTAAAATTGCCCGTCTGTTACTAAGGCAACGCATTGATAAGGTCACTGTTCTAGTGCTAGCTTTATAATATTTAAATTGCATTATTACAGCATTGTAGGAGTGGGTAATAATTTCGCTTCCTTACAATTCCCGCCTACGCATCTAGTAAATTTATGGAGTCGTCTACGTGGTATAGATTCTGCAATAGAAAGCGTTGCCTTAATTTAAATACATGATTCCTTTCATTTGCTTTGTACTTAGAGTGCAGTCAATGGCTACTATGGCACTAACACTATCTATAATATTAACTTTATGAGCAAAATAAAATAAAAATATTAAAGATTTATGGACTCTTATTCAACATTTTTTTACATGTTTGCTATGTATTGAATGTTATAAGTACCTGCAATTCAAGATTCCTGTCTCCTACAATTTTTTAAAGTACACTTCACTTCAACTGTTCACTTCACTAAAGCTGAGCACTTTTTATCATGGAAGACATTAGAGGTGCACTGGACGAACTTTCACAATCGTTCTTGGCGAGGATGACGGCTTTTGAGACTGAGCTGAAGAAGAACACCGCCCCTCAACAGTCGTCGCTTGCGTCACTTGCATCAGAGTTCGAGTGTTTCAGAGACTTCATTGTGGCAGCTTTTAAAAACCTGGAAAGACAGGTCTCCCTGGTGCGAAGAGAGTGTGACAACATGGAAATGCAGAGCCGCAGAGGGATGTTGCTTATCCATGGTGTTCCTGAACTAAAGGATGAGGTCCCGGCGGAGGTTGTTTTGAGTATGGCTGGCAAGCACTTCACCAAGCAGCAGCTGTGTGGAGATGATTTAGGACGTACTATTCGATTGGGCAGATCAAGACAGGATAAGCCACGACCATTATTAGTTAAGTTCAACTCTGAGGATATCCGGGACAGTATCTGGTATAGCAAAACTTGCCTCAAGGGCTCTGGTATAACCATATCGGAGTTTCTAACAAAATCTCGGCACAACGTCTTCATGGCTGCACGTCAACGGCTGGGAGTCAACAATTGCTGGACTCAAGAAGGACGAATAATGGCAGTTGATCCGGAAGGTAAGCGGCACCGCATATTTTGCTTAGAGGATATCAACAAGATGAGTCCTGATGTCCCCCCGGGTTCTTCTGACCACACAAAAGGACCAGCACAATCATCATCAGTTTCTAGGGAAAGTCGGGCTATTCCGTCTTCTTCCATCTCTGTCGCTAAAGGGAAGCGAACTGCATCTGTAAGGCGAAAATAATGATAAATAATCTTTTTATTGGTTGAAATTGTACTATGGTAAATTATGTAGCACTTCTTGTTATTATTTCTATGTCCTTTGTATGCAAATGAATTCTTTTTTGATTATCTTATTGTATTTCAAAGTTGATTATGTTACTACTTAATGATTATACTCACCAAGCGCAACTGTATTTTGTGTTATGTGGCTGATGTCACTATATAGCTGCATTAGCCTTTTACATGTCTTACTTTGTGTTTGGGTTATTTTGTGCAACAATTTCTTTTCATAGTACTACTAAGTTCTGTCCAGTTTGAAGTACTCTTCTTTTGATTTACATAAATATTTTTGAAGGACTGAGTATCAATGTTTTAACTTAACTACTTTTTAACTACTTGTTTCTCAAAGCACAAACTGTATGTTTATAGTCTATTGAGTAATTACCAATTAATTATGTCCACAGATTAGAAAGAATTTGTCTAATTAAGTCATCGTATTCGTAATATTTTTCTTTTTGTTATTTTTTTTTAAAGTTGTTTTTAAATTCTCCCTATTAAGAGAAGGCAAACGGATCTGATCCATACAGCCATGGTTTTGTGAAGTTTTAATATTTTTCTGTTCTGTGTAACCTAAGAGAGTGCAATCTGTACAGATACATATTTACTGTTTTTATTCAACTAATATTTTAATTCTATTAATGGTTCAGTTTGTTATCCATCTGTATTAGTCTTTTTGTGTAACCTGTTTAAATCCTTTCAATCAATCTGCAGGTATTTATAATATATTTATAACATATTTATTTTTTAAGCTATATTATTTAATTATACATATACATATATACTTCAATATTTTCCACTTTTAAAATGGATGTTTCTTTAAACAGTAGTGACCTTTTCTTCTCCTATTCTTCATCTTCTGACTCCAGCTTTCATAGCTTGGACCGTCCCTTAGATGATCTTTTGGAGGAGTCCTTTTCTGACTTTCCGAAGAATTTCAATGTTGTACATATTAACGCCCAAAGTATCCCAGCGCACTACCCGGACATGCTTGCATCATTTAATAAAAATAATATTCAAGCCGTTCTTGTATCGGAAACCTTTCTGAATCCTAACCTTCCTTCTACTTCTTATGCCTTACCAGGGTTTAAATTGATCCGTAACGATCGTGTAAGTTCCTCACATGGAGGGGTGGCCATTTATCTCCGATCACATATTACATATTCCATTCTCAGTAATTCTCCACAGCCGCCTCCCCCCCATAGCGCCGAGCATTTATTCCTTGAAATTTCACTGTCCCATACTAAGCTTTTACTTGGCGTCTTCTATAGTCCTTCATTAAGAGTGAACTACTTTCCTTCCTTAGAACAATTATTAGAGGACTTTGTTCCTTTGTACGATCACACAATCATTATGGGGGACTTTAATACATGTCTTATCAAAAATGATCACCGTTCCTGTAACTTAAACTCTCTTATTACTTCTAGCAATTTACATATTTTACCACTAAAAGAAACCCATCATTCTCCCCATTGCTCTCCATCACTTCTCGACCTTATAATAGTCTCCTCCCTTGACCACGTTAGTAAGCATGGTCAATTACCTGCTGACGCTTTCTCATATCACGATCTGATATTTGTGTCCTATCGTATTCGCCCTCCGAAGATCAAACATCGAATTTTGATGCAACGTAGTTTCGCTAGTGTCGACGTAGGAAAACTACGAGAGGATGCCGTCAGCATTGATTGGTCGACGATATTTACAGGCAATTGTGTCGATGATCAGGTGCAAAGATTTAATAAAACGCTTATCGAGCTCTACGACATTCATGCGCCGGTTCGTCCCGTAAAGCTAAAGCATATGCCGGCTCCGTGGTTAACCGACGACATTAAGAAATTAATGACTAAGAAAAATAGGGCTAAGTCTAAATATAAATGTAATCCATCGCTCAAGAACAAAGACAAATATCATCACGCTAGAAATCGGTGCAATACAGTGATTAGGGACGCCCAAAGACGCCATATTCATAAATCTGTCGAAAATGGTGACTCGGCCAAAATTTGGAAATTTCTTAAATCTCTTGGGGTTGGCAAATGTAACAACACCCGTTCAAAACCTAGTCACGATCTTGACCTTTTAAATAGTCATTTTGCTTCTCATTCCCTTCTTGACAGCAGGACAAAGGCCGAAACTTTGAGTCACCTTTCTGTGTCACCAATTCCTGATTGCTCTTCTTTTTATTTCAACCATTTCACGGAATTTGATGTTAAAAGAACAATAACATCTATTGCTTCCAATGCCGTCGGGAGTGATTGCATTAGTCGTAATATGATCCTTCCTATTTTAGACATCCTTGTTCCTGTAATAACCAAAATCCTTAATAATTCAATATCCTCTGAAGTATTCCCATCCATCTGGAAAGAGGCTCATGTTATACCTCTTCCTAAAAAATCCAACCCAGCCTCTTTTTCCGAGTATCGTCCCATATGTATCCTTCCTTTCCTGTCTAAGGTTCTTGAAAAACTAGTCCATTCTCAACTTTCATCCTTTGTCAACAAACATAATCTCCTAAGTCCATTCCAGTCCGGTTTCCGCCCAGGTCATAGTACGACTACTGCATTAGTTAAGATCACTGACGACATTCGGAGCGGTATGGAAAACCATCAACTTACTTTGTTGACGTTACTGGACTTCAGTAACGCCTTTAACACAGTGGATTTTGATATTCTTATCGGAGTTCTACGTTCTTTTAACATTTCTTCAACTGTTCTTGAATGGTTTAGAAGTTACCTGTTCGGGCGACGGCAGCGTATATGCATAGAAGACAATTTGTCTGATTGGTGCGACCTTTCTGCTGGAGTCCCACAGGGTGGCGTCTTATCTCCTCTACTATTTTCAATTTTTATTAATTCCATAACTTTATCTCTTTCAAGTTCCTATCACCTGTACGCCGATGATCTGCAAATATACACGCAAGCTCCAATCTCCGACATTACTCGAGCAATTAATGTTATTAATGCTGATCTCGTAGCTATATGTAAGTGGGGTAAATCATTTGGTTTGCAATTAAATGCTGCAAAAAGTCAAACCATTATTATTGGCAGCCCTTATTTTGTATCCAGACTTGATGCAGACCATTTGCCTCCTATTTACTTAGAAGACTCCGTAATACCGTACGCCAAAACAGTCAAAAATCTTGGTATTATTTTTGACCAGTGTTTGACCTGGAAGCCACACATTGACAGCGTAAGAAAGAAAATTTTTGCATCGTACAATTCTCTTCGTCGTCTGCGCAATTTTTTGCCAACTTCTACCAAAATAATGCTGGCACAATCTCTTTTGCTCTCGATGATAGATTACGCGGATGTTTGTTACGTAGATCTTTCGGAGGAACTTCTTAATAAGCTTGAGCGTCTGCAGAATCTGTGTATCAGATTTATATTTAATCTGAGAAAATTTGACCATGTTTCCTACTTCCGCTCAAAACTTAACTGGCTTCCTATTCGCCGGCGCAGGGACCTACACGTACTTTCTCTACTGTATATTATCCTTTTCTTACCTACTTCTCCTTCCTATTTAGTAAATGCTTTTTCCTTTCGGTCTTACTCTCTATGTCGTACCTTACGTTCATCTTCAACTCTTATTTTAGATATTCCCACTCATTCCTCTGATTTCCTCTCTTACTCCTTCCGTGTGCATGCTGTCCGACTGTGGAACTCTATACCTGAGGATATTAGGAGGGCTCGGACATTGGATTCCTTCAAGAACCAAGTTAGGAGTCATTTTCTTCATGCCTCTCCTTAGTTTATTTTATTTTATATATATTTATCAATTTACTGTATTTTGTACTTCATAACAAGTTCTTTTTCAATTGGTATTGTATAGTATTGTATTTAATTGTATTTTTTTAATAAGTCCTCATTCTTGCACCCATTATTATACCTATATCACTCATTTTTATTTCTTTTATTACTGCAGGTTGCCTGGAAGAGATTGCTGCTTAGCAATAAGGCCGCCTTTTGTACTGTCCTATATGTAAATTTGCTCTGTTTATTTTTATTCATAGTGTGCAATAAAGAATATTTGTATTGTATTGTATTGTAAAGATTCTGGTGTTTAATGTTGTAGATATATGGATGGATGAAGTAAAATTTTTGTGGACAAGGCAAGAGTACAACCAAAATATACACAAGTAACATCCGTAATGGAATTTCATTTCACAAAATCCAGGGATACCGATTACAATGTTCATCTTTAGTAAATCCATACGTTAGGCAAGTATTAACTTAAATATGAGTAAATTGCAAAAGCACTAAGAACACATTAATACGACTATTGTTGAAAAAGGCAACTTACCAACTAAAACAATTTAATGTTCCAAAACAAAAGTAATATATTACTGTATCTTAAAACACTAAACAATACATTGGTCGACATTGACATCTCCAACTGTCTCAGGTTGCAAAATCATTTGTTTCTTAGTTACAATTAAAGCACGACCAAGGCTTGTCAACATCAATCTCATAGTGGATTAGATTACTGATAAGAAGATTAACGTCATTGAATGCTCCTGGTATAACACGTATTCATTCTTTGTTATTAAATTCTAATTAATTAGCGTGGTTGCGAAAATGTTACAGCAACTCCGCCTATAGGTGTCGTAAAAGCTGAATGAGAGCACATCGACATTAAACATTAGTAATAATAATAGTATATTTCAATAGCATGTTGTTTTACATTATATGTACAGTGATTGAAGTCACCTTTTAAGCAAACATTGCCTGTGCCAGGTGACTTCGCTCTTCCATAGCTACTTTTATTATACTAGAAGCAAAATAAGCTAATTAAAGCTAATTATTATCTAGATTAAACAGAAAAAAATCCTAAAATTAATACAATATACAATGTATTCCATGTTGTGTAATTGGTATGTGTGTGAGTTTGGGTGTGTTTATGTGTGTGTGCATGTGTGTGTGCGTGTGTGTATGCGTGTGTGTGTGTGTGTGTGTATGTTATGTCATGTGTTCATAAATTTCAAATTTAGCCGTGTGTTTCAAAATATACTCTGTTTCTCATTAGTTAGTATACACCATCAACAGCATATAACGTGCAGCATGCTCATGGAAAAAAGCATAAAATATTTAACGTTATTTCATAATAGTTCTATTTAGTAACAACATATAGAGATATCACTCGCATTATTCGAAATAGAAAAGTGATCACACTCACATAATTATAAAAAGCAGGATAGCAGATAGCAGAATATCTAATTGTAGATACTGCATAATTAAGGACCAAAAATTCATTGGAATATTTCTGACTACATGGGCAGGTAAAGGATCTCGTAATTAAAATGTCTTAACAAACTTTCTGTACCTCTACGATATAAAACAGTATAAACTTATATCTTTATCATGATCCATAATTTCTTTCAGATATGAATTCATTCGTATCAACAATTCATCCAACTTCAAACAAGTCGTTCCCATCGTCATCTCCCACGATTAATTCTCACTATCATCACTAACATCTGCTCCACTATAATAATAATAATATTAATAATAATAATAATATATAAATATACCCCTAAACCCGTGCTAGAAAGCAGCAGCTATCTGATGTACTTTGACCGAGCAGTGTTAACAGACAAAACGATACACTTTAACAAACCTGATATTGTTCTACAAGACAAGAAGAAAAAGATAACATATATAATTGATATTGCCATACCAAACACACACAACATTCAAAAGACAATAGCAGATAAAAAACAAAAATATTCAGTCTTAAAACAAGAAATACTAAGAATATGGAGCCAAAATAAGGTCATCATACTGGTGCTCTCTAGCACAGGAATTATACCACACTCTCTAGTAGATAATTTAAAGTTACTAGACATACCCGACCACACATATTACAATATGCAAAAAGCAACAATTCTCAACACCTGCAGAATTGTAAGAAAATTCTTAGAAGATGAAAATTACTTGGCGGATAGCCCGTAATTTCATCTGGAGTCACCGGCGGCAAGCCGAGAAATTAAAATATATATAAAAATAATAATAATATTGACGCCGTCGTGGTGGAGTGGTCAGTACAGCTGGCTACACATCAAGCGGTCCGGGTTCGAATCCTGGTAGCGGCAAATGTTTGGTGACGAACACGAATGTTTGTTTGCGAGTCATGGTTGTTAATATATTTATTTATGTTTATTTGTAAAAATATCTAAAATTATTATGTAAGTATGTATATTTAAAAAAAATGTCCGTTATCTAGTATCCGTAACACAAGTTCTTAATGATACTTACTTCGGGCTAGATAATTGGTGTGAGCGGGAAAATATATATTATTTTTTATTTTATTTTAATATAATATATTTTCACGCTTACACCAATTATCTAGCCCGAAGTAAGTATCGTTAAGAACTTGTGTTACGGATACTAGATAACGGACATTTTTTTTTAATATACATAATAATTTTAGATATTTTTATATATAAACTTAAATAAATATATAAACAACCATGACTCGTAAACAAATATTCGTTCATCACACAAACATTTGCCGCTACCAGGATTCGAACCCGGACCGCTAGATGTGTAGGCAGCTATACCACGGTAATATTATCTAAATATTACCGTGGCTATACTGACCACTCCACCACGACGGCGTCAATATTTCGTCATAATTTAGAGCTAAAGACTCTCTCTGCAGAAAGATCAACACAATTTAGAGAGCCAATAAGAGTTTATCATTACACTCACTGCGTTCATTATTCATAGGTGTTTTATTAAGTATCGACGTAAACCGGTCAAAGAGAAAATCCTCTTTGCGTCGAATTGCACTAATAATTGTATGCTTCAGATAATTCCTTAGTAAATTGTTAGAGAACAGTTTCTCCAACTTTCTCATTGACTAAATCACTTTATGATTTTCTGAGCAATTAATATAAAGATAATATACAGCTAAGAGAAGTAGGAGGCTATTTTGCGCGTCATAAGTTACAGTTGCTTTATTGCCAATTATGTTGTTTGTCTATCACAGTTAAAATCTTCATGTTGTATTCGAGAAAGCAAAAATTTTATATTCAAATACTATTCATTGTCGTTTTACATCCAGTTTGGGTTTTTTCTGAATTCAGTTCATAAGACTATTATATTAGTTTGTTTCTTTATTGCAGCAGATATAGAGTCTAAATTATTTTAACTAGATAAATGCAGAACAATTCGAAAATCCATCCACGAGTATATATTTCAACTAAAATACCTACGAATTTGTCTACTTTGAATAATATGTCTAATTCGAACTACAAATTATATTTTTAAAAAATAATCCTAGACGCAAAGTATACCTAGGCACGGAGACAGATTTTCACCACTACCATGTTTGGGGCGCAAATTCCTGCTTTGGCTGTGAGTCTCAGAGTCGATTTTAGATACCCTGAGTGCCAAGACCTTAAATTTATATATTTATTAGGTTATTAATTAAATACCTGAGAACCATTTCCTCTCCTTCTTACTATACGGTAAGTTAATGTTAAGGTTAACCACACGGTTAACCTGGTATTAGATTTTTATAAGTCGCCATTTCTGACCTCTGATGTGATTCTTTTATGTATATTGCTTTATTTCAAAAGTCAGGACCACCAGCTTAACGTGCCTTTCGAGACACGAAAGAAAATTTAGTTGAATTTTTTTTTACTTAGTCATCCAAATCAATCGTGCACTTAGTAACTTCTTCGCTTATTATGAAGAACGCAGAACTACGGCAATATCAACTACCTTTTGGGGAGGTAAAGCTGAGCGCGTCCGTGGGCTTTAGCTCTAGATACCCACACGTGCCCCCTGGGTAGCGCCAAATGTTCAGCACTCTACCGGTGGTAGGTTTCAACCGTGGCTGGTAACCACCCTCTAGGCTAAACCTAGCCGCCAAGCGACTTTCGTCGTGTTCCGGCTTGAAGCCTGGTGTTGCCGTTCTGGGAGGGGAGTCCGAGCAGTTGCGCTGTATAGTTGGCCGGTTTCGGTGCTGCGTGATTGCTGCGCTGGGTGACTGATCGCGGAGGGTAGCGGGATCCTAAGCACGGTTTTTCCGCTGGCCGACCGCAGGTAGTAGGGGGCCCAATTAGTAGGTTAGCCACCTATGAAAGGCTGCCCCGCCAACTCGCGAAAAATCCCAGGGTGCGCCATCGTGCCGGTTGGCGACCGGATGCGAGGGCCCGATGGACACCTTTGGGGGGGTTAGGGCGTCCCCGCGCGCTCCAGCTCAGTCACCCGTCAGTGTGGCGTCACAGCTGCATCGCTTGGCAGCAGCTTACCAGCGTCTCGCTCATCTGTCCCCTTCCTGCTTGTTCACTCTGTTCCCATAGCCTAATGAAAACAAAGAAAAAGAAACTGGTGAAACAGCGGATGCACTCCCTCGCACTAAAAGTGCACCTCGCTAACATCCGAGGTTTGCACTCAAATATCGATAGTGTCCATTACCATCTTGAGACTGATAAACCACATCTGCTGTTCCTCACGGAGACGCAAATCCGATGTCCGGCTGACGCAGCTTATTTATCTTACCCAGGCTACACCCTGGAGCACAATTTTAAATCACGCGCTGGTACCTGCGTGTATGCTCGTGATGACATCTGCTACCGGCGTCTCCGTAACCTTGAGGATTCCAGTTTCTCTGCAGTCTGGGTTCTGGTGGACACAGGTATGGAGCAAATACTCTATGCCAGTGTTTACCGGTCGCACACCGATAACATGGAGACAACCAGGTTTTTTCAGTACCTCAGCGCCTCCGCTGAAACAGCTCAACAAAGGTACCCGAGTGCGCAGTTAGTCGTTCTGGGGGACTTTAACGCACACCACCATGAGTGGTTGTTCCCGTTCCAGAACACCGACCATGCCGGGAGATTGGCGCATACATTTGCTATGTCGCTAGGTCTCTCCCAGCTGGTAAAGGGCGCTACCCGGATACCCGACATTGATGGCCACACACCTAATTGCCTGGACCTTCTGTTGACAACGGACCCGGACCGATACCAGGTGACAATTTCGTCACCACTGGGGAGTTCCGACCACTGTCTGGTAAAGTCCGTGTCTGTTTACTCTCCATCCGACCCTGATCCTATCGGAGCTAGGCGTGTTTGGCGATACAGTTCAGCAGACTGGGATGAAATGCGGCACTTCTTTGCATCTTATCCTTGGCTTCGCACGTGCTTTTCCTCGGATGACCCGACCTGCTGCGCGGATGCTATCACTGACGTGGTGCGTCAGGCTATGGAATACTTTATTCCGTATTCTGACGTATCGCACCAGTTTAGCGCCCGCCCTTGGTTTAATGCGGAATGTGCCAGAGCCGAGGTGCTCAAGCATTCTGCTTACCGATCCTGGGCGGATGCTCGAGCCCGCAAGGCACAGAATATTCGGACTCTGAAGAAGGCCTATAACAGTGCAGCCAAGTCCTGCAAAGGTGTTCTTCGTAAGGCCCGCTTTGACCACATTGGCCGTATTGGAGCTAGATTGGCCTCCTTTCCATCTGGGAGCAAAGCCTTCTGGTCCCTAGCCAAGTCAGTTGAGGCCAATTTTTGCCGGTCGTCGCTGCCGCCTTTAATAAAACCTGACGGATCACTAGCTCACACCGCTAAAGATAAAGCAAATTTGTTAGCTTCTAACTTCGCGAACAACTCACAACTGGATTCTGCTGGCGTATATCCACCTAAGCTCCCTCTGTGTTCTTCTGCAATGTCGGAAGTTCACATCCACCAGAAAGACGTGCTCAAAACTCTTTGCGCTCTAGATGTGAATAAAGCTAGTGGACCCGATGGCATTCCAGCTATTGTCCTGCGGAATTGTGCACCTGAGTTGTCTCCTATTCTGACTCGCCTTTACCGCTTGTCCCTTAAGACCGGCAAAGTTCCAAAAGCCTGGAAGATTGCCAATGTTCAACCTGTACCTAAAAAAGGTAGCCGTGCCGACCCTGCCAACTATCGACCCATAGCAATCACGTCCATACTATGTAAGATTATGGAACGTGTATTGAACAACCGTCTCCTGGCTTACCTCGAAGATAACGACCTCCTCAGTGACCGTCAATTTGGTTTCCGCCGTGGGCGATCTACTGGGGATCTTCTTGTGTATGCTACTCACTTATGGAGCGAAGCCATAGAGAAACACGGTGAAGCTCTCGCCGTCTCTCTCGATATCTCTAAGGCTTTTGACAGGGTTTGGCATGCAAGTCTCATTGGCAAGCTTCCTTCATATGGAATCGCTACCGGGCTTTGCAACTGGATTGCGAATTTTCTGGGAGGTAGATCAATTCGAGTAGTCATTAACGGCTCCTCGTCAGATCTGCTTGGCATAAATGCCGGAGTCCCCCAGGGTTCTGTTCTCTCCGCGACTCTATTCCTGCTGCATATCAATGATCTGCTCACAGCTCCCGGTATCTTTGGGTACGCAGACGACAGCACAGTCTCGGAGAGGTACTTGTCTGATGCGAAGTCTGGTGCAGATGTCCGATCACTGAGGGAGGCAATGATGAAGGGAGTGAATTCAACCCTGGAAGCTGTTTCCCTCTGGGGTGAAGCTAACTTGGTTGGATTCAATCCCTCCAAAACACAGGCTTGTCTTTTCTCGGCGAAACGGAGTCCACTCCATCTGACTCCGACTTTCCGAAATGTTTCCGTGCCGATTAACGACCATCTCGAGCTTTTGGGTATAGATATCTCCGCCAACCTAAATTTCGGTCGCTACATCGAGTCCATTGCTAAAACCGCTGCCAAAAAACTTGGCATACTTTTTAAGGTCAGACGATATTTCACATCTGAGCAGCTTCTAAGCCTATATCGAGCGCAAGTTCGCTCCTGCTTAGAGTACTGTTGTCACCTTTGGGACGGATCTGCTCGATATCAGTTAGATGCATTAGACTCGGTGGAGCACCGTGCGAAGAGACTCATCAGTAATGACGCACTCGTTGGAGAAAATCTCCAGAGCCTTGACCATCGAAGGCGTGTGGCTAGCCTCTCTGTCTTTTACCGGTTACATTTCGGAGAGTGTGCGGAAGTTTTACATAATTTGATCCCCCCTGCCCCTTTCCACCACCGGACGACCAGGCGCGGCGAGGGCTTTCACCCTTATGTTGTCGACATTCCTCCAATTCGCACGAAGCGATTTGCTTCAGCTTTCATTATGCGAACTGCTAAGGAGTGGAACTCCTTGCCGAGGTCTGTTTTCCCGGATCAGTATAATCTGGACATCTTTAAGGCTAGAGTGAACAAGCATCTTCTAGGCGAGCGTGTACCACCATAGGCCTCATCATCGCTTTCCATCAGGCGAGATTGTGGTCAAACGCCCAGCCTATTTAACATAAAAAAAAAAAAAAAAAAACCTATCTATCAGTCCTCACTACTCAGAACTAGTGAATACGTAGTATTGCTTACCTTGAATCTTTTGTACTTATTATAACAGTATTAATATAGAATAGAAATCTCCTAAGATAGTGCTACTATACATACCAAGTTAGACTCGATAATGATGATAAATGACGTAAATCTTAATTCTCAATCCAAGCTCCCACCGTTAAAAATTTATATTTCCGTAACTTACTAATTTTATCGTGAACAGGTGTAATTGGAAATGTTGCATAGGCTCGATATAATTTTTTGTACCATTAGACCTATTACCTGTCATTCTAAAATGTGACTTACTGCTTCGAGTTAAGTTAGAAAGTGATACATAGTTCTTCTATTCTTTGAATGGGTGTAGCTGTTTGATAACGAAAGTGGTGTTGCTGGTTCCATTTCTACTGTGATCAATAAAAAGTATCATTATGGTAAGTTACAACCGTTTACTCAACGGTATTGCGTTTTATTATGTAAGGCTATATTTAAAATAAAAAAAACTCGTTAATTAGTCCTGTCATCAAAAAAGTTGTAATTAAAAACTTCTCATGACACTATTAATCATGGCCTAAGTTATGTATGATCTAGAACTTGACCTATGGATTCAGTAACATATATGCACACTTGATAGCTTTTTTGCAAGTTAATGGGGAAGCTTTAGGCATTCATCTTACTTTACTTTACACTGCACGAGTAACCCCTCTTTGCAATGGTCTGCGCTGAGGTTAGAAGCTCCTTCAGTCGGCTTTTCGACACCGAAGGGACGAAAAGGGATAGTCCTATTTGTGACCGGGAACTGCCCTTGTATTATAAATATGAATACACATAAATATTCCGTAGATGTGTCTGTTCCTTTTTAATTACAGTTCCTGGGAAATATGCTTTGCTATGCTATAAAGAAATCACTTCTCATTCCGATATTTCCTGTCAATCCCGAACGAATACTCGTATTTGACAAGATGTAATATTTTATCTCTAAATTATGCCTAATATTGTTATAGAATGTCATGTGATTCCGGCAGAGTAGAACAGCATCACCCCATATCCTCAAATGAGTGTCGTAGAAGGCGACTAATGGATCAGCAATGTGGTATTGATTACTAGGTACATACTTCGTCCACCAATCCGCATTGGGCAAGCGTGGTGGACTACTGCCAAAACCTCCTTCGATGACAAGGAGAGGCCTTGTGTTCCAGCAGTGAGTTGGATTATAAAGGCTGATGATGATGATTGATGTTTGTTATAGAATGCCACAGCTAATTTCGTTTTCAGTTAACTAAAAATTTTCCCTAAAATTTTCCAGGACAAATCGAAGTGAGATCTTTACAGAATAGCACCACAGTGTAACAACTTCTATAGACTGTGATAGCACGCTGTTCCTATATGTTTTAGGAAGAATAATTCTAATTTATAGTGTTGAGTAAGACAAATATGAACTAGGTGAGTGGCTAGGACGTACATTTTATAGCTATTTATATCCGAGAAGAATTCCAAGTAAATTTTGATCTTTGATCTAAATCTTTATAACACGACTAGTAGCCGGTAGTTAGTGTTTAATAAAACCGTGAGATACGAATCTTTGTTGGAGATAACGATCTTTGCTTAGGCTATTACAATTGGTAACGTGAAATATTTGTCTAAGGTGTCGGCAAGAGTCCATTTTGTTAGTTGTTGTAATCAGTCATTTCGTTTTGCAACGTTCGTTTCAAAACTGGCCTCTGAAAAGAGGCATTGAAAAGAATATGTACGTATTGACGCCCTTTTGAATTACTTTGCTAGCTGTGAAACCTTAATATTTACTACCATACTCATTACACGGAGGCAACATTTAACAACACAAGAGAAACGTTATATAATTTTGATGATTATTCAGCATTTTTTCATTTTTTAAAGAAGGTTATCTGAGTATGTTAGGAGTGACTACCATAGATATACCGAATATACTCTCTTCCTACATACCTTTTCCGTTGAGTAACATTTGAGGCTATTATAAATTTACGAATCGAAAATGGTACCTACCCACGATGGGAACCTAGAGAGGTGTCGTAGTGCGTAAGAGCATCGTCTCTCACCCGGGAGGCACTGGTTCGATCCCCGCCACGTACCAATGTGTTTTCAAATTTTGAATTCATATGTACGTTTAATCGAGGTTGTGTGTGAAGTCGACCAACCCGCACTTGGCCAGCGTGGTTGACTAGGGCCTAATCGCCCCTAATGTGGGGTAGGCTCGAGCCCCTTGGTGGGGACATTATATGAGCTGTTGATGATTGATGATGATGGACGTTGGCGGGTCTTATTGCATGTAGGTTATAGTTCTCCTAGAGGAACAGACCTCTCCAGCGAAGAGAGGTCTGTTGATATTCGACTGGAATTCTCACTGACAGTCTCTTTGTCGTCTGTATCTGCAGAGTTTGAGTCGAAATGAGGCGGTAGACCTGAGGTTGCCTCCAAGGGCACAGAAAAGGTCAGTGATGCTGGCTGTGGCCACCCTTAGTATTATCGATTGCCTCTTTATCGATACAGACCAAGTCCTATGAGGAAGCCAGTGCAGAACATGACACAATACATCTAACAAGGTGGAACCAACACGCGTACGCCTTTACGCAGCTAGGTTAATTGCCTTTACGACGATCGGAATGAAACGGTGCTTTCAACAATTATACCGATTGCATTGTATGACCTCAAGCAGTACAATAGCAGTAACTCAGCTTAAATTGCGACAAATAATTGGAAAAGAAAGATATAGTTATTTAAACAGTTATTGTTCGCTTTTGGCCCGTATGGAATGGTAGAAAGTGTATACGGGGACAACTTGATTTTAAAGCCAGCAATGCTGTAATGATATGCGTGGAGCATATTATGTCTATGCGTAATAAAGTTAACTGTATCCATCGTGTTGCATGAGGGATGCGCGGATGTGTGCCAATTTAGTTTATAGACGATGGGTATAGATATGGATAGGTACCTATATAAGGCTTTATCCAACCAACGGTTTTAATTTTAAAAGAATTTTCCTCATATTTTTAATTCTACTTACCCCGATGTATCTAAGTGATTGATTATTATTACAGCAAGTAAAGCTTTTGAAAGCTACCCCTTCTGGGGTTAGCTAAATGGGTCTTTTAAATTAAAATTAATTTTAAATACAGAAATGATTTACGGATACTTAACTGAACCTTTTGGAGTAGTTGTAAACATTGTGACGTTAATATTTGTTTGATGAACACGAATTTCAGGAGGAGAGCTTGTTTTTATATACTTTCCAGCTTATATTGTCAAGCAAAAGCTTTGATCATAATATAATCTCAGTTAAATATATAGCGTGTGCGTGGAACAAATAATAATAAAAACTTTATTTGTTTGCAACAACATACACACACAAAGCAGGTACACGAAAATATACAAAAGAAATCAAACAAAGGGTAGAAAATACATAAAAATGCATGTCTGTGTGTGCTGCAGCAGGCGAAATGTGCCGTATACATACATACAATGAACAATTTCTAACTGCTCAAAATCAAAATTTTTATGTTGCTTTTTCTTTGTTCATATTACAAAAAGTTGACTTACTGCGTTGTACATTGACGCGGCACTACGCACAATGCTCTAATTAAGTATATGGTCTTGTTACTGGGCCAGCTATGGACTTTTCAGCAATCAGATAGGCTGAGGGTTTTGTAATTGAGGTTAGTATGTGATGTCGTGGGACTGCTACTGTAGCGACTGGAAAAGCTATAAAATACGAGTCGACATCTTATCAAAGTAGTGACATAATATGCCTATGTGATGAACACGACCATTTAATTTTGTTTACGAGTCATGGTTATGTATATATGGTCATTGTAGCTCCCGAACAAATGATATGATTTTGATTTCGTTTCGTTACTTTCTCGTATACGTAGTAGGAAGTCTTGTAATCGTAAAAAAATTCGACCTCTAAATTTTGACGGATTTACACGTTTTGGACCTCCCTGAGTCTAAAAATATTTTTTTTGGAATTATGTCTGTGTGTCTGTGCGTTAGCACGATAACTCGAGTAAGTATGCTTTAACTTATTGCAACCAAATTTAACATGTATGTATAACATCAAAATATAAGGTTTCTATCATATTTTGAGTCGTTTCCGGTATACGAGAAAGTCAAGGGGAGACCACTCCCGATTTTTTTTTTGTTTAAAACATAACTTGATCGATAGAGTATTCTTAGCTATTATTCACAAATATAAATATGGGGGATAATGTGGAAGTAACACTTGTGTTGTGTAAGCATCTACCGTCTGATGATAATCAGTTACTAGTCTATACTACTACTACACAAAAAAAGAAAACTTTTTGTAATATTAATATGCACACGCGAGCAAGAATATGTATGCACTGTTTAGAGTTCACCATCTTCGTAACACGCGCAATAAGAGTAAAGAGATGTTAAATGTGGATACATATTTTTGCACACGATCACTGTTTAGTAATATGTTAGCTATAGTTCTTCTTTAAAATGTTTGTGTAAGCGCGTCGTTGAGTTGTGATAATAAATTTATTTCTATTCTTCTATTCTATTCTATACTGTGCGTGCTTACCGTCAGGGAGAGCGTATACTGTACATGCCAACTTCAAAGTGTATAATTTTATTATAATCAATCTACAAGGTGGACCGACGATCTGGTAAAGGATGCGGGAAGCCGCGGATGTGGGCAGCGCAGGGACGATCGGGTTGAAGATCCTTGGGGTAGGCCTAAGTCCAACAGTGGTCGTCTCTCGGCTGATGTGATGATGAAGTAATTTTAGAAATGTCAACATGAAAAATTCAATAAATGTTAATAAGGTCGAGCTTATCTACTTCTACCAACACACCCCAACAAATAAATATCGAAGAAGAAAGTGGTCTAGTTATCACAACATACGGGTACAAATGTAGACCTTACAATGTTATAGACACGTAGGTTGTAATAATAACAATTTAAATTTTAAGCGAGCATTCCTAGAGCTGGCAATGCAATTAATTAGGTCAATTATTATTGTTATTAGCTATAATTATCAGCTTATAAAAATTGTTAAAATGGTTTTATGAGGTATCTTAGGATTGTGATAATGCAAAATGAAAAAGCTCTTTATTCAAATGGACTTTGCTAAGTACTTTTAAATCGTCAAAAGCCCTACCACCATTTCGAGACGAAATACTTATTCTGAGATGGAGAAGAAATGGCGTCAATTTTCAACGCGTAAATTTTGGGCAGATTTTACTCCCACGCACTATGATTATTTAAATCTGCAGAACCTCCTACGGCTAAGCTCGACAATAAAGATATTACAAAATCTTTACACTCAGACCAAATTATTATTGAATCAAATGAAGGGACTTGGTAATTGTCATTTATGGCTAAAAGCAAGCGCTAAAAATCACCAATGATAGGAATATAACACCTCATTTACCAATTTTATTCATCAGATCACAGAAATCAAAAGGGTTACTGTAGGTAGGTACAGACGACGGCACCACCATCAAATTTCTTCAAAATAGTCTGAACTCTGTGATCAAATAATGTTGAAAATTTATTTAAAAAAAAATTATGTCGTCAGTAAGTAAGTACATATACTTTATACTAGCGATGCTATTCATACGTCAATCTGTGAACAGGCGCCGCTGTGTTTCTCAATTTTTTATATTAAATAAATACCTATTCCCTAATTCTTTATAATATCACAGTGTAAAAACAATAGGCTGTGGCTATAATATGATGTAGTAATTAGAAATTAATTTATTATGCAGTAACATAAAAGCTTAATTATTATGTCCTGTTTTCTTTTTTTCTTCTATGCACATAATAAATAATCATTGACATTCACAACTGTATGTAATCATACGAATTGCAATTTATGATAATGTAATTTTGCAATATACTCAAAACACAGGCAATATATTAAAATTTTGATTTTGAATCCGCACAAAGCGATTTGCTAACTCCTTTATAATGCGGACAGCTAAGGAGTGGAACTTGTTGCCTGCTGATGTGTTTCCTGATACTTGTAACTTGGGTGCCTTCAAGGCGAGAGTGAATAGGCTATTTCTAGGTAAGCATGTAACATCGTAGGCCACATCTTCGCTTAAGATCAGGTGAGAGTGTGGTCAAATGCTTTCCTATATTCACTAAAAAAAAATGTAAAATTTTGACGTCCATATGTGTAGGTACACCTTGTACCTAAATTGAAATAAATGGGATTTGATTTGACAATAGAGTTGTCTGTAACATAAATAAACATTTCTTCAAAGCTAATATTGCATTAATTATGAATATTAGTTTTGAAGAAATGTTTATTTCTGTCGTAGACAACTCTATTACTAATTAAGTCTTAGATGTACAGGTTCCTGTTAGCGACCTTTAAAACCTGTTCCTAGTTAGCAGTCTATGGAAGATATTTTATACTTACGTAGTAGGGGAAAACGTTATCATTGTACTTTCTGCTACGAATCTAAGTTTATTTTAATCGTATTTTAGTGGAAAGTTACAAAAATTATTATTGAGATTTAAAATATATTAATTTTATATTCAATAATTTAAGTAGAAGTTTTTTCTCAAAGATTTATTTATTTATTTATATTACATTTCGGACACATACACTAGCTAGGTAAACCACCACTTATGTACGTCTTATGGTATACAATTACAATTTTTGTATTCATTTCCAAGTTTCTTTGTCGTAATAATCCCTTACACTGTAATAGGATTTCGAAAGAAGCTTTGTTTTAATAACAGATTTAAATTTATTATTAGACTAGATGACCCGTGTACTTCGTATCACCTATTCACGGAGTACTAAACGTCTTTGCACCTATCCTAACGACATTAAAACTCTCCCTTCGCTAAAATGGCGGAACGTCAAATGTTTGACAGGAAAGTAGGGAGAACAGTTTATATGGGAAATTGAAATTTTTGTTTTACTATCTTCCTCGCAATTTCTCCATATTTTCTCACCGTTTAAACCTTCCCTGGACTACGACAAACATTTCAAAACCATAATCAGCTAAATCGGCCCAGCCGTTCTCGAGTTTTAGCGAAACTAACGAACCACGATTGATTTTTATATATATAGATAATTCCATAAAGACATTTGGAAGTTTGTTGTAAAACTTAATACAATTTACCAGCAAAGGAATTACTGACTTCATGGAGCCTAATTTTGGGCACAGCGAGCTTATTTTTATTTCTAGTAAGTATTAATGTTCTTTACGTCGCTGACTTTCTTAAATTTATCAATATTTTTGTGTGCATACATTAAATTTTCAAATATGTATTGATACATGAAACATTTGAGTGTAGCTAAAAGTAAAAGCCATAACACAAGTCTTGTCGAATAACGCAAATAATTATAAAGTTATTGTGGTGCCGGTATAACTAGGTGGCTAGTTAACCAAAGATCTTTTTAGGTTGCAGTGATGCAATTAGTACCTAATCCACATACTTATAATGATGGATAGATAAAGAGATAACAATTATAATATTATAGGTTTTGGGACAGTTAAGAAAACAGATTGCTATCTCTTTCTAACACAGCGCGAATCATTAGGTCTAGCTACGTGTGAACCAATAAAAAGTTGGCTAATAAGACGTAACAAAAAATCAGCACCAATGCAAACAATATAGAGCAGAGTGTTGTGGCGGGCACATTGTGTGTATTCATGAATATTAACCATGTTGTGTCTATCGTTCCGCTAGAGTTTCGACACTTTCCAGCGCGGGTTTATAATACTGTTTTTGTGTAGCCTTTCACTTTTAAACTGTTATAATTTTTGTTTGGAGAACCGGGAACAGAAGTGCAGTTGGGGTAAGCAAAGATTTGACCCGTCATGGTAATATTTTCTTTCAAACGACACTGAAAATTTGAGCAATCGAAACATGTTAGTTTTGAACTTCGATAGTATTGAAAAGGTTTCATATTGATATGAAATTGTAGGTCAAAGGACTATACCTACTATATTAACCCTTGTTATCTGTTTTGCTTTAGTTTTGAAAGGTACTTAGAGACTACAATTTAAAGGGCTGAATTTGAAAACTGACGAAGGATTTCGTACCCTGACACTTAGGTCAAAAATTTTAAGAGAGGACACAATGCATTAGCCGGTCAAAAATAGGCTGCCCCGCAACCTCTACTTTACATTAGAGTATTTATAGCCTAGCACATTATGATAATCAGAATGGAATCCAAATGCGAAGATATTTTTGTTTGTAAAAAGCCCTAGCAAATGATTTGACACCCTGCGCCTGATAGTTAGAGTAAATGCGAAAGAGAGCTCACGCAAGAAAAAAGTATACCTTTGAAACATCCACCATCTTCTTGCAGATATGTAAGATGCTTCTTCATGAGTCTAAAAGGATTACGGACTGTAAGGAGGAGTTTAAAACTGATGCCAGAGGATCAGGTTTCCCAGCAGCGGAGCAACTTATGTGAGCAATGAGTAACTTCTTTGATCGCATGGTAACTCGGTAACAACCTCAGCACTAGGAAGGAGAGGTGAATGTGGTATTAGATTTCTGTCCACTATAAATCATCTCAAAGCCATGTGATGGCGGCAGAGTACAATAGCGTGATCCCATATCCTTCAAAGGGTGTCGTAGAAGGCGACTAATGGATCAGCAAAGGGGTATAGATCACATTATACTCCGTCCACCAATCCGCATTGGGCAAGCGTGGCTCCTTCGATGACAAGGAGAGGCCTTGTGTCCCAGCAGTGGGTCGAATTACTAAGGCTATTATGATGATAAATCTTCTAGTGGTACCTAACAATGTCACTTAATCCTAAAATCTTCGGTGACTGGCTATCTTTAGCCAATACCTTTTTGTATTGTGACTATTGCTGTCGATCGCAGATGGCTTTTACAGAGTCACAAGGGGTTTTAAGAAGCCAAGGACTTGAATGACCTGGTAGCCTAAGATGAATCTCACTCTAGTGAGGTAATTCTAGTTCGATGAATTTCTAGTTGGCGAGAAATTCCCTCCGCAGGAGTCACAAGTTCCAGGTACTACTCTTAACTTCCCTCGCTAGAACAACACGGCACCCGTACGGTGAATCCATTGAATGTTAAGAGTTTCAATCTCTAGGATGTTTAAGCCAGAAGGGAGCGGTACATCTCAGGCTGCCTCTTTAGACATCGGTGACTCGGTGATGTAATTTCGGTAGTGTCAAGTGGAAGCAATGAAATCGGCGAAAACGTTATGCACCAAAAATAGTTCAAAGCTTTGGCTCTTTTAACTTATTCAACAAAAGAACAAGATTTCATAGTTTCCAAACCATTAATCCCCATCAATCATGCTAATCTGCGGCCTTCACCTCATTGCCACGTTAAATTAAGAAACAAGCTTTTGTCTCGCCAGTAGCTTGTGTTTAACTTGATTTATGTATTAAGTTCTATTTATTTCCGACATATCGACATGACGCTTTTTATGACAATGTCGGAGTGACTTCATTTGGCTGATACTGATTGACAGGTCTTTGTGGTCTTTGTTCAGTGACTTGGTCTCCGAATATTTTTGTACATGACATACTAGTATTCTGATCGTCAGTAACCGCAGCTTGTTTACTGACTATTGGTTGGCCTTTATAGAATCTCTAATCCTCCATTTCACGTTCTCGCTCCCTCAGGCGGGTAGTATGCTTTCAACCACTCAATAGGTTTCGTAAATGAATCTGCATATGCATCTAGGATTTTGTTTGGAAAATAAAAGTATTTATACTCATTACGAAAACATAATGGAGACAGATTCTCTCGGCAACAAGATTCGAATGTTACATTATACGTGATGGTCATAGTACATTCCACAAGTCATTCATGACGGGTTTCGGTCACGATTCAGCATTTAGCATTAGGACATAATTCTATAACTTGTATTTAAAGTTAATAATATTATGTATGATTAGATTAAAGTTTGACGATTGATTGCGAGATTAAAAATTAAGACTTCAGAAAGCTAATTATGTAGAATAATCTTCTGTGTGCAAGTTAGTCTGCGTGTGCCTCTAAATTACGTGGAAATGGCCGTGTATAAATTTTAATTGGAATTCATTCTTCTTTTCGGAGTGTGGTTTTTATATTTGACAGGGAAGTTCTTAGCCATCATCACAACTGATGGTAAGTGATGAAAGGAAGGTGGTACCGAGCTTCTACCAGAACCATCAACCACGGACTGGCTATCTTATTATTAAATGTCAGAATACAATAATGCTGTCAACTCTATTGTGTTGAAAACAGACCAGTCCTATCTCCAACGAAGACGAAATAAAAAATCGGGAGTGGTCTCCCCTCGTATACCGGAAACGACTCAAAAGTTGATAGAAACCTTGTATTTTGATGTCATACATGTGTGAGATCTTGGGCACTAATTTGTACATTAAACCCAAGATAATAATTATTCTAATAATATTTGTTAACTTATACAATGATAATAATGATTTGTTATGAATTAGAAATAGATTTCTATGATAAAAAGTAGTTGTCGTGGTGACCGACATAGTTGTCTCTGTTATAGGATATTGAGAATCTATTTATGTTGGAATAGTTTGGTAAAATAATAATAATATCATTTTTATTTAATAATTTATTAATCATGAATTTACAAATAGTTTTATATAATAAAACTATATTTATTAAGACGCTTTGGTACAAGCGTTACCGGTAGTCAGAGGCGAGGCGGGGTAGCTGACATAAAACGACCCGCTTCCGCGTGGTAGCGGCATTCTCGTTCGAGCCGTCACAGTGAACACTACTCTGCCTCCTGTCAGTGTTATCTGATTCTGAGTACTTATTGGCTGGATAAAATATAAGTATTCTTTACTTTTGGGTAAGAAGTAAGACATAATTCTCTCTTCCTGTTCTTTCAACGTATTTCTGTAAGTATAATCTAACATCAGAAGTGGGATCGTCCTAATAAAAGGGTATGTACAAGTGAAATATTTTCGAATCAAAAGTGCTAAGATCTCAAATTTTAAGTTTGGTTGTGTAAAGAAACATATTGATATATGATTATGGCTGATCTGTGCATTGCATTTGGTCAGGGCGACTCCCTGACAGTGAGATGTGTGGGTTATTCATTTTCATGTAAAAAAAAAAAAAAAATTTTTTTTCGTTATATACCTACTAGTTCAATGGGCTTAGTGCCACGTCAGGGCTACTCTCTGATGGTGTTAATTCCTGTTGGATTGGGGGTTGATGATATGTTTCGCTTATTGTGTAATATAATAGTAAAACATATTTTCCGTAGTTCGACTGGCATTTCGATGTTCGATCGGGGCTACTCTCCGATAGCATTGAGATGTGTCGACTAACGCAGACTATTTATTATTGTGTAGTGCAATATATGTTTCGTAGTTAGACTGGCATTTCGATGTTCGATCGGGGCTACTCTCCGATAGCATTGAGATGTGTCGACTGACGCAGACTATTTATTATTGTGTAGTGAAATATATGTTTCGTAGTTAGACTGGCATTTCGATGTTCGATCGGGGCTACTCTCCGATAGCATTGAGATGTGTCGACTAACGCAGACTATTTGTTATTGTGTAGTGAAATATGTTTCGTAGTTAGACCGAGCATTTCGATGTTGGATCGGGGCTACTCTCCGATAGCATTGAAATGTGACGACTGACGCCGATAATATATATGATTATAATATTGAAGCCTACTAAAAAGATTTGAGCTTGAAGCACTTTGGTTCCATTCGAGTGTTGGTATGTTTATTATAATTAAAGAATGAGAAATCATTAGATTACATAGGAATTCACTTGCTGAGAAATTTTACATGTGAGCTAGTGAATGTACGTGGAGAATAAATTAGTATCTAACAATATAAGGTATTACGAAAAAAAAAACTCGCAAAATTTTCTCGATCTACCGCCGTCACAAATATCTTGCAACTATAACTATGGGGTGTGTAAAAACCAGCTTGACAAATTAACAATTTTATTCTGCCTACAACTCTTTTATAAAAAGAGTTTCTCCAGAGTTCTTGTTGCGGAATCGCTTGTTGAGTTTTTAATTTTTTTGACTCTAACTACCGTACAATTTATTGTTATTTATGTAAAAAAAAAAAAAATTTAAAGATGGTATCATACTTTTTATGATAATTGTAAGGTTTGATGATATTTGGAATTAATTATCGGTTTCCAAGCGAATTAAATATTTCTACTGGCAACGCCGGAAGTTCGAATGAAGTAAAGCGAGGCATGTTGCCGGACCGAGTCAATTTTTGCTGACTGTCGCAGTGTACGGTTGAATTACCAGTGATTTGTATTATTTGTTACCAACCAGTTTTTTAAGAATATAGAAGTAGCATTATAGAAATGAAGGATTCTTACAATTCAACTTGAAGGAATTAAGCAAGGTAATTTTTACTAGTTTATTTTGATCAAAAGTGCAGAACTTTAAGATGAGCAACTTTTTATTAATGTGGGTAGTGCAAACAATTTTTATTGCATTGGATGTACTACGTGGCCAATTGGGGTCTACGGGGGAGTTTGAATCAATTTCAAAGTATCTTTTTTGTTAATGAGGGTAGTCCAAAAATTTTTTTTTTATTGGATGTCCCACGTGGCCGTTTGGGGTCAACGGGGGTGAAAATTTCATTATTTTTGGACTACGAAGCACCGTTTTCGAGATAAAGATGAATATCAATTATTTTTAGAGTAACTTTTTTATTAATGAGGGTAGTCCAAAAATTTTTTATGCATTAGATGTACCACGTGGCCGATTGGGGTCTACGGGGGAGAAAATTTCATTATTTTTGGGCTACGAAGCACCGTTTTGGAGATATTTAAGTTTTTATCTACAGTTCCATAAAATTGGTATATGTGTACCACTCTCTAGATAAAGGGAGGTCAGAGCATTGAATCGCTTTGGTGAGTGTTCTAATAACATTGTAATTGTTAATTTCAATTGCATTAGACCAGTTATTCAAATAATTGGATTGCTTTGACGGCAGATTCGTTGTTCATTGGCTAGCCACAACACAAACCTGTGGCGAACAGAACCTAATACTGATCTACGGAGATTTTATGAATTTATGGGTATTTTTATTGAAAATTCCCAGTTTTAAAAAAAAATTAAAATGGTAATTGGGTAGTTGCAATTACATTTTGTAATTGATAATAATTTTGAGTTACATTGTTTTCAAGAATGGATATTATTTTAGAGGATAATAAACTAAGTAAGTAATAATTTGACTTCTTTGATATGAAAAGGCAAAAAAAAAAGAATAGTTACATAGCACTTTGGAGATTTTATGTCTACCCGATGTTTATACTAACGTAATGGTGCCATTAATGAAATGCAATGACAATTATGTATTTTATCTTTCGAGATGTAGACAAGAAAAGTTACATGAATGATAGAAATATCCAGCCACCTTCACTAGGAAAAATGTCAATTTTGCTAGCTACCTTTTTATACATTTCTTTAGATTGATGTATGAAATAAAAAAAATATACGTTTTTGTATTTCAAAAAAAAAAAAGGTAAAGTAAACATATTTGTGTAACTGAATATGATTGGATAAATCTATTTCGGTTATTGTATAAATTGGGATGTATAAAAGCGTCGGTGGCGTGGTGCGTGGAGGCGTTGTCTTCTGCCCGGGAGGCACCGGTTCGAGCCCCGCCGCCTACCAATGTGTTTTCAGATTTTGGATTCGTATGTGGTTTGATCGACTTTTTACGGTGAAGGAAAACATCGTGAGGAAACCTGCACACACCTATGAAGAAATTCTTAGGATGTGTGTGAAGTCAACCAACCCGCACTTGGCCAGCGTGGTTGACTAAGGCCTAATCGCCCCTAGTGTGGGGTGGGCTCTGGCCCCTCGGTGGGAACATTGTGAGCTGTTGATGATGATGATAAATTGGGAAATTTTATATACTAAGTTTGCTGACAACCTTGGGTAGTTTGGGCAACTTTCGCTAGATGGCGATACCTACACCTTTTACGTAGTTTAAGTAAAATAAATAACGCTTTAATGTTCCATTGGCTGCAATCCCCGACATAAATAAACTAATATGGATATTGAGTCGGCATTAAAAATAGTTTTTGTCAAATTTCTCGTCAGATTGGCCGAACGTATTTCGTAAGTATTCGAAAGTCTACTGGCTTTCTGTAAAAAAGGTAATTTACGGAATATGGTAATCCGCAAAAAAAAAATATGCGATTTTGACCTTGAGAAATGATACATGAGAATATTGTCTTAGAAGATGTTATAGCAAACTATTATGTAGGTATAGTTTTAATGTTTATAACAATGATTGACTTAATTAGAAGATGCTATAACAATTGAATATGTGATAAAAATATGTATGGTTTTATGGATATTATCATGTTTTAAAGATAGAAACGCTTGGCAAATAGTGATTGCCTGACATAATATGACTAATCTATGACGACAGGTATGGAAGGCCGTGTGAGATAGTTAAATTGCTGTTGATTGTTAAACTGGTGTAATGTCTGGACATCACGATGCAGCACGTGGTGGGGCAAAGCACGACAGTTGGACATAGATGTTACTGCTTGATCGGCCTGGTGAAAAAGTCTGGACATTACAAGGCAGTATGTAATGGGATTGATCACGACAGCCCGATGAGATTTAAGTATGATTGCTGCTGATTGTTAAACTGGTGTAATGTCTGGACATCACGATGCAGCACGTGGTGGGACAAAGCACGACAGTTGAACATGGTTATTGGTTAGATAATGGCTTATTAGTTAGATCTTGATAAATCAATATTTTATTCTATAATCATCCAACTACGATTCAACAGAGGACTAGTTAGACACCTACTTGACGAGTAACCAGAAATCACTTCGAGAACGAAGTGCTCTGCAGAATGGCCGTGTGAGATCTTGGGCACTAATTTGTACATTAAACCCAAGATAATAATTATTCTAATAATATTTGTTAACTTATACAATGATAATAATGATTTGTTATGAATTAGAAATAGATTTCTATGATAAAAAGTAGTTGTCGTGGTGACCGACATAGTTGTCTCTGTTATAGGATATTGAGAATCTATTTATGTTGGAATAGTTTGGTAAAATAATAATAATATCATTTTTATTTAATAATTTATTAATCATGAATTTACAAATAGTTTTATATAATAAAACTATATTTATTAAGACGCTTTGGTACAAGCGTTACCGGTAGTCAGAGGCGAGGCGGGGTAGCTGACATAAAACGACCCGCTTCCGCGTGGTAGCGGCATTCTCGTTCGAGCCGTCACAGTGAACACTACTCTGCCTCCTGTCAGTGTTATCTGATTCTGAGTACTTATTGGCTGGATAAAATATAAGTATTCTTTACTTTTGGGTAAGAAGTAAGACATAATTCTCTCTTCCTGTTCTTTCAACGTATTTCTGTAAGTATAATCTAACACATGCATGTTAAAATATTGGTAACCCATCCGAGTACCGACCACGCACTTGGTTGCTTAACTTTCGTGATCGAAGACTCAAAAGATGATAGAACCCTTACATTTTGACATGCAATTTAAATTTGGTTGCAATAGGTTAAAGCATAGGTACTCGAGTTATCGTGCTAACGCACAGACACACAGACATACAGACACACAGACACACATACAGACATAATTCCAAAAAAAATATTTTTGGACACAGGGAGGTCCAAAACGTGTAAATCCGTCTAAATCTCGAAGTCAGATTTTTTTGGACTTTTTACAAGAGTTCCTCTATACTACGTATACGAGAAAGTAAAAAGAGCATAGAGTAATTCTTTTTTCTTGCACAATTTTTTTTTCACGATTGGACTTATTTAGAACTAATTGCCAATACTCGTCTTTACACTCTGTCTTACGTTTAGTGTATCCATGGATATAGGAGGACCCGCTGAGACCTGTCTAAAACAACATCGTGAGTTCTTCTAACCACCTAAATATCACTAATGATAAAATATATTGAATTACATATTGGTTTCAGGGACGACGTCGTGGTGCAGTGGTCAGTAATGCTGTCAAAATAAATCTTATTCAAAAAGTTTCTTTAAATGGATTTTGCTAAGTAATTTTAGTAGCTGGCTACATATCTAGCGGTCCGGGTTCGAATCTCGGTAGAAGCAAATGTTTTAGCGATGAACACAAACATTTTTTCACGAGTCGTGGTTGTTTATATTAGTAACCTAGCTATCCCGGCCACGCGTTGCTGTGGTAATTTCATACTACTGACCTATAACATTGTATCTGCAGTAAAAAACAAGACTTCCTCTATACTATGTACGAGAAAGTAAAAATATTACTACTTATCAAGATAAAAACTATTCTATCTCTCAAGTTGGATCAAACTACACACGGTGTACAAATTTGATTAAAATCGGTTAAGTAGTTTAGGAGTCCACCGCGGACAAACAACGTGACACGTAATTTTAAGATATTAACAAAAATATGTAAAAAATTAATATGTGCCTTTTTCCGTTATCAAATAGCCATAACATATGCTAAGTAATTTGTGTGAGAATGAGAATATTAGTGGTACTGGATCACTAGGTGGTAGACCCATATGTTAGGGTTGTCTGGGTGGGTACCACCGCCATTCTTATTTCTGCCGTGAAGAAGTTCGCTGTGTTTCGGATTGAAGGGAAAGGTAGCCAGTGTAATTACTGGGCATCGAGGGCATATCATCTTAGTCCCCAGAATGGCAAACGCACTTGTGGTGTTAAGTGATTTACACTTAATGTTGCAAGTGTCTATAGGCGGCGGTGACCACTTAACATCAGGTGGGCCGCAAGCTTGTTTGCCATCTAGTAACATAAAAAAAAAAATATTTTCTGGTTTTTCGCTGATCGTTACCGCGGTACGCTCGCTTCGATAGTTAAGCTCTCGCTTTGTTTTGGTCACAACACAGTTATTACCGAAAATGACCTAAATAACATAAAATGAACCATTACTATATTGAATCATCGGTGTATTGATGAATAGATAAGTATTTCGTAATCAATCTATCGACTTTCCTTTTTTTACAGCATCAGAGTAAAAAAAGAAATTGAGATTTATCTTATTTTAATAACGTGTAAAAATAGCGAGGAATAGAAAGTATATATTTATTATTTTAATAAACAATATGGAGCTCTCGCATTTCTACACATATTGTAATTTTGCTACGTAATCTATTGTAAATTATGACAATAAACAACCAGACATGCGACTTTTTTAAAGTTCACGCTCTACGCTCATATACATACAATTCAATTTGCATTGAATGCAACACAACTCGGTATCGTGAGAATAAAGAATGTAAATTCGCTTTGTCGCGTGCGATGTATCGATAATAGTGTCGCGTGTGAGTATCGATATTCGCGGATGTTGAACGGAAGAGCGGGGAAACGTCCGACATCGGAATGTTCTAAGATCCGATTGTAAGGCTGAGGTTACACTGGCATATAACAATAGATAAATTTCATTAAAAAAATGTCGCCGTGGTAATCTTTGGTGACAAAAAAACTTATTTCATATATTTTTTTCTTTTTCGTTTATTAGTTTCTCCAAGTATATTTCTCCAAGATCAGCGGTCCGGTCAAATCGAATTCATATACCGATATTATAAAATAAAGCAAAATATGTTTGAAAAGAGATGTATCGAAGATGAGACTAGAATTACCTACTGAACGATATTTTATTACTTTGTTAAAGTCAAATGTGACGGAGAATTACAAATTTTTTTCATAAAAATTATTTCATTACAATAAATAATAGTATTCGTACTACTAAGATAATTTAGATTGTAACACATTTCCTGGTTTTTGGTGTTTCTGAAGATTTGTTACTTTTGGGTTTGATATTTCGTTTACATTGGCGGCAGGCTTACAACCTGTCACAATTTTATGGTGTTACATGACCTATATAGCGTTCCAGTTCCAGCGGAAGACCAGCGCTAGCCGCAGGGCTGGCATTATGCTGAGCTGGGACCGTTTGAGGCAAATAATGTATTATGTATTTGTTTAATCTTAGTGTTGTTGTCTCAATAAACGTTTTTTCTTTCTTTCTTTTCTTTCTTTCTTTTCTTTCTTTCTATAGTCAGGTGTGGCTATATTTGTAACCGAATGTTACCTAAGGCTCTGCCTAACCCCTGTTGGGAATATTAGCTGGATTATACAATCCATACATACGTAAGTTGTAAGTAATGATACGTAGTTAATTTTACAATTTTATACATATTGGTGGTAATGAAGCATTCGGTTAGCTTTATTACATATAGCAACGCCACACCACAGACACGGCTTCTTCCCGCTCTCTATGCCTGACGGTTACTGCAACATTATGCACACTTGCAGTTCACCAGGGGTATCACACGTGCGTTGCCGACCATAAACGATTTTTTCACTTTTTCTTCTAGAATCCTATGTTACAGTCTTTTGAAAAAACCTTGACCTTGAAAATTCATCTACCTGAGTGTAAGCGGTAGAAAATTTCATTCTAATGAAAAAACCGATATACAGAATTGACATATAGTGTGTACCTAGGCTTATGTTGTGGCGTCAAGTGCACCAAGTTCGTCGACCGTGCATCGGAGAATCTAAGGCTACTTGTTCAGTGTCAGCTGACTGTATAAGAAAGATGCGGGTACTTTTTTAGTAAGTAATACCTATTTTTCTCTCCCTGCTCCGCTATTCAGACTACTGAGATGATTTTGAGTGTATCTGTCGATGTTTGACCTTTGTTTACTGAAGGATTGTTACTTTTTGGGTTTGGTGCCCCTTTTATGTCGGCGAGAGTCCTTTTTTAAGGTTCCGTACCTCAAAAGGAAAAAACGGATCACTTTGTTGTCCGTCTGTCTGTCAAGACCCTTTATCTCGGGAACGAGTGGAGGTATTGAGTTAAAATTAAAACCATATACTGAGGTCTACGGTCCCTTGAAGCTGTGAAAAAAACAAACTTCTTAAAAAAAGATAGGTACGGCCGTTTATGCCGCAAAAAACGTTTATTTCGAAACTTTCAAGGAAATCAAAATGCATAGGGGCTCCCGTTGAGCTAGAACTATGAAATTTGGAAACTAATCGTCTCATACCACAGGTACAGGAACAACTCTGAAAACTATACATTTGTAATTAAATCATAAAAAATATAGTCTTTATTTAAAGTACGTAATCAATCATCGAGGTTTGCCTTTATCTCGGGAAAACGTGGAGGTATCGTGTTCAAATTAAAATCATATACTCAAGTCTACAGTCCCTTGAAACTGTGGAAATATCAAACCTCTAAGTTAACGCAAAAAAAGATACGGCCGTTTATGTCGCAAAAAATACAAATTTCTACGGAACCCTCGTTGGGCGAGTCCGACTTGCACTTCTGCGGTTTTTTTATAGCACGAGATGGCAAACAAGCTTGCGGCCCACATGGCGTTAAGTGGTTACCGTCGCCTATAGTATAGACACTTGAAATATTAAGGGTGAATCACTTATCACTGCAAGAGCGTTGCCGTCCTGAAGACTAAGATGATATGGCTTCCATGCCCAGTATCTCGAGGAAAATCGACTTAAAAAATTTTCGGTCACCCATACGAGTACCGAACGCGCACTTGGTAGCTTGGCTTTTGTGATCTATAAATGGTAGCCCATTACAGTAACAGAATTGAAAGTAATTTTTCAGTTGTGTCATCTTTATCGCTCACGATTTTGCCTACAAAAAACTAAATACAAGAAATCTGGAGCACAATAGTTATTATCAAACTATACCAGGTATCCTAGTATCGTACTGATAGTTACGTAACAAACCGCAATAGTAATATAATTTACAATCTATTCGCAGACAAAAAAATATCAACTCGTGTTTTTACACTTTGTAGATCTATACAAATTACGTAAAGTATTTAGTCTTTGCGGTATTTGTAATACTGGGTTTCTATGTCAGTTGTACTACGTTTTCATGAGGATTTTTTTTGTTGAAATTTCGTGCTTATTTACTTTTATTTACGTGCTCAAATTATTTGATTTTGGCTTTAATCAACTCATTCGTATCTGACCAGTTTTATTTGATTTGATTTCACAAGCAGCTTGCAACCAAAACCTGCTTAAATGCAGAGTATTGACAGGTATCGCTAGCAGAGTATCGATGTAATAAACAACGCGATCTCAAAATATGGCAACTCATTGTTGTGTCGCAGAATTTGGTGCTAGCACACGCGTTCCCTTTCCTTTCTCTTCCTAGAGGGATATAACTCACTATTCGGGCTAGAAAACTATATTTTAACGGACAGGTCAAATGCATTTAGGTACTTATTACTAACGAGCTCAAAGTTCCGCTGGCTGAAAAGGGCCTTTAACCTCGTCGCCCATAATGGTGTCAAGGGAGGCTTGGGTGAAACTCAGCGCAGTTTAAGCCCGATGTCTACGCCATCTGTCCCCTTACTTAAAGCCTCAGCCATCTGTCATACCGGTCCCGCACGAGGAAGTGGCTCGATTAGGTCCGGCTGTGTCGTACAGGCACCAGGCGCGCTTACCTGCGCGAAAACCAAACCAGAGGTCGCATCCATCCGTCACTTCTGAGAGCGGAGGCGTGTCAGTAGCAACCGACCGACCACCTAGTTCCGCATAAGGTGGCTCATCGGCCGGCCAACCCACGACGAAAAGGTCCGCTGGTCCTGCAAAGTGCCCTCCCGTATTCCAACGGTGTCGTACTGTGTGTCGAAGCAGCATACGTTCCCCAGGGTGCGACGTGGGGAGGTTTCGGCTCGGAACATAGCACATAGAGGAACTTTTTGAGGAGGAAAATCCGTAAATTCTTACAATCAGTAAAAAAAAAAACGAGAAAAAAAGTCTTTCCCGACCTGTGGATCTGATAATAGTAAGCGAACCAGAATATGGAGGGAGAGGTATAACAAACTTAAGCTCAAAGAAAAATTGAAAGTACAAACGTTTCCATTTTTTCCACGGAAGGAAATGAAATAATTGTTATAATTGATTACAGGAATGGGAAGTAAAAACTAATTGCATTGTAGTAAAGCAAGTCATTGAACGTAACGTTTACTGAACTGGGTTAACATTAAAAAACTATAAAGAACCTTCATTGCACAGAGAAGTTCAGTCGAAATAGGGTATACCGTACGTATCTGCCATTGGAAAATATAATAACAAAATAAAATCAACTTAGGTCAAAGTATTTACTGCAATTCATGTGGTTACTAAGTTGATGTAGGTAGGTACATTTAAAAAATCGTTACCAAACCATGAAATCTGCTAGGGTATCGCAACATTACCTATACATTCTTATAAGTACCTACTTAGGTTTCTAGCAATAAAATAATTAGAAATTATTATGTTGATAAAGAACAGAGAAGAAAACTTTTAGCATTCTATGGATGCACAGTGCGGTTGTCTGGTTCATATCAAGTGTGGCGGAGAGAGGAGCCAGGAGTAGTACAAGGGACTTGTGATCCAAGGGGTACTAATTGTAAAATACCTGATCGGATTTTGAAGATAGTTATTTTTTTGACATTATTAGGATTTTAACTTGATCCTTTCCATTTTTGCTGAAAACGGGACATTGGTTTATTCACGCCAGTTAATTGGTCCTAAATAATAGTTTTCTTTTAGATTTTTAAATGGTATCAATTATAAATCTCTCATTCCGTACCACTCTTGTATTCTGTTATCCACGAAACGGGATGGTAAATCCAATTATATTGTAAAATTGTAAAGAAATTAAGTATATAAGAGATAATTTAGAAATTGCACTTACGGCACTTTCAACGATACGCAACGGTTGTTGTTGATGAGATGCCGCGATAGCATGTTCCACCTTTTGCTTGACAGCCGTAGAAAGTCTACTGTCTCAGAGTCGGGCGCGTTTCCCCATTCATTTAGTTTGAGGGTTAATTTATTAGCTTACAACTAGGTATATTCGTTTGCTATGTCGGTAACCTTGGTTCTCCTGCGGATCTCATCATTTAACAGCCCTCTCCATTGCCCTTTGGGTGACCTTGAGCCTTCTTTGTCTTAGCCTTAAGCGTCGGTGCGTAAGAGCGTCGCCTCCCACCCGAGAGCCGTACCCGCCACGTACCAATGTGTTTTCAAATTTTGAATTCATATGTACATTTAATCGACGGTTTTACGGTGAAGGAAAACATCGTGAGGAAACCTGCACACACCTATGAAGATTTTTTTAGGTTGTGTGTGAAGTCGACCAACCCGCACTTGGCTAGCGTGGTTATTATATGAGTCGTTGATGAGCCTTCTTATGAAGCCCATTATAAGCGGCCACGTTTCGGTTCCATAGGTCATCACTGGCAAAAGACACGAATTAAAGACTGTCGTCTTGAGACACTGCGGTAGATGGGCCGAGAATATGCCGCGTAGCTCTAACGCTGCCCAGCCGAGTTGGATGGGAACAGCGTGTGCTAGTAGAATTGCATTTCTTGATTGTGCGACATAAGTTGCCAAATTGCGCGTTGGAATAGTGGCCACAGTTTATCAGTGACAACGTGCTAATAATGAACACGTGTGTGACACAAAACAATGTTGCTTTATTTGTTTCACTGAGCAAATGTTACGGAGTAACTGAACTAACCTCAACAGCCGTGAAATAGTTTCGATGTGTAAATATCTTAAAATTACACTAACTGTACAAGAGCACCTTTTGCAATTTTCTGGACCGTTATTCTCTATTTCTTTTTACAAAGAATACTTCTTACCCTTATGCTGTAGGGTTTTTTAGGGGATTGAGGTGGTTTTCCTGTGAGGTTTTCCCGCGACAATTCGACACAGCTGCGTGCGTTGACATTGCGACAATGCTCGCGTGCAATTAGTAACGCCACGCCCGCTTACAAGTTTGATACAATTTGAAATTGCTTCTTTTTAATGTCGTTAGATGGTGGATGGATGTAGTGGGGTATGTCTGCTATACGTGTGTGTACCATCATCTCTCAACTTTTTAAACTATGAAAGATGTTGTGGTTTATGATGTTGGTGTCACAATCCAATACAAGTGTATTAGTGATACGTTATTGTGTACATTGTTTATTAACCCAAATAAATGAAGAAAAAGATATACTTCGTAAGGATATAATGTTCAATAAATATAATATAATATTTATCGAAAGAATATAATACTATTTCAAAAATTTCTTTAAAAATCTTCGAAGTTTCACGGGTAATAGCTAATACAGAATAAGTATACAAATATATAAAGAAATCAAGAAAAATCTGTTTATATTTAAAAAAATGCTTGTCTTGTTGCGCAGCATAACGCTATTATCTCTCTTCTCCAATGTGGTAATTTAGAAAATTTAAAAAAAAAAGTATAAATGGTGTAATACAACACTGAAAGAGAAAAAAAGCCACAAAAAGTGGAAGGAATTAAAAACTGAATTTAAAAATTTAATAAATGAAAACCAGGTAATTGTGTGATGTATTTTTCCGTAGATAATAAATGTTCTTTGAAAATTTAATTTTATGACTATAGGAAAGTTCAATGTCCATCTGAAATAAGTTTTATTTAGGTATGGTTGATGCAAATCAATACAATAAGCAGAAGGTTGTGTCTACCTAAATGTTTACCTACTTCTTACATACTCGTGCACTTTGTAATGATCTATGACAATTGTATTATATTTATACCAGTACAGATTTTACACTCTAAATTAAGTACTCCGCAGTCCGAGTTTACTCAAGATTCCGGGATTTTATGATAATAATTAGGTGTCATATAAACATAACGTGCCAACGGAACTTTCTGCTAACTTATATTTATCCGTAAGTAGTAGTTTTTTACAATGTTGCTAAAAGCGGCCAGTTATTTATTTTTATTGCTTATTTATTCTAAGTGGCGGACGTTCTTGCTTAATTTCAGGGTTTAAAGCGTTAAGCGCGCTATAATAACATTGTTATAATGAAATCGTTAGTGTACTTGAATTGTTTAATATTTCCATAAAAATAACGTAACTTAGTAACAAATGCAATAAGGTAGTTCCGCTCATTTACGTTTTTTTTTATTTTACGACGATGAAGTGCTTGGCGATCGTCTCACCTGTGTCCTAGTGTAAGTTTTTAGTGTAAATAACTTAATTATTTTAGTTGTTTAGTTGTATGAGTTCATTTTGAAGAAGATTTAGAGTTCGTATCGGTTCGTTAAAACGGCTGGCGACAGTTGGTTCCACAGTCTTCCCAAGTAGCACAAGTAGCAGTTTAACATATCACGTTTGGTGTAAATTGGAACATTTAGCTTTAATAACCACTTATTTAGGTTCAACCGTGATCTTTAACCTGTGAATTACACTTTAATCGTTATAATAGCATTATATAAGTAATATTGGATACTTTTGTTACGGTATTTGAGTAGAAAATGCTGTCTAAAATGCTTTTTTGCAGCATTTAGCATTTTTATATTGCATTGGCTCCTTAAGAGAATTTTAATGGTATAAAAATATGATAATTGCTGTATACCGGTGTCGTGTTACACCCTAAAAATGCTGGTTTTAACAGTTCGTTAGTGAACTATCGTACAGCCTAAAGTATCAGTTTGGTGTAAATTTACAATGATTTAATTCCAAAAGTGGCATATCGGTTCACCTAAGTTCTGTTACGCAGCATTTATGGAGTGCCATTTTATTATTACTTATCACCATTAAATATATTGTTTTCTATGATTTGTTTATAATCAATGCGCTTTATTTATGGTTACTATGTACCTACTGCCAATAATAATAATAATAAAGCATAATTTATGCCATTAAAAATTAAACCGAAAAAAATATATATGTTTTACGGACATTTTTGTTACATATTTCTAATCAAAAATGTAATATATACGAGGCGCTTAAAAAATTTGCTATAAATTGATATATAGATTCACAGAAAACTCGCGTCCCCAATTGATTTCACGATATTAACGTGATAAACACTAACCAAAATATAAATAGGTAGTATAATTCCACTATACTTTGACACCATTAACAGACACCGCAGAATATTTAAAGACGAATGTCAAAATAGTACACTAAAAATTTAAAACGGTGTTATCGATAACTTAAAGATGCTTAAGATGACCGTGGAGAGCGTATTTTTAGTGCCTTCGCTGCTTAAGAGGTAACATGTGTCCTATTAAACATCTGAAACACAGCTTAGTGAACCATAATAACTCCAATATAATGCTATTATAATGCCGTTATAACGAAATGTGAACTAAATGTGAACTACAGGCTGTATAATTTGTGCCCATTTAAGAGTTATAAAGGCTGAGAATGCGCTGTAAACACCTTTATAACACCATCATAAACAGCTTTTAGTATCTAGGTATACCATAAGGCAGCCGCTGTACAGCCTTAATGTGCTACTTGGGTTGTGGCTTGCGGCAGAAAATTACTCGAAAACCCTGCATTCTTCAAGGCATCAATACTGTGGGGATGGATTTGATATCCCGAAAAACGATGGCGGAATGCAGTGACAGGTTAAGTACGAACAACTCCTCAGAACAGTTTGGTATGCGTTATTTGTTACACGTTGTATGTTGATGTTTAATGACAATGAAATTATTCTAGCAAGTCTCCAACACGGAAGCACTAGGCAATTTCCATGCCGATACCCACAAAAATTGTGCACAAGAGTTCAAATTAATCTTCGTACCCGGCTAACCGTTGGTGGTCACGAGTGCGCACATCTTGACGACATAATTGTATAAAATTGCAGTCAAACTTCGCACACGACGCGCCTTGACAATCTTGAGATAGGATTCGTTGTCACGAACCTGAGCGAAAACGAGGCTATAGGAGAGGTTTTCGAAATAGCTAAAGGCGGATTTTAACACACGATTTCTAGAATCTAATAGATTTTATTAAATGTTTTAAATGAATACTAAATTAAATAGAAATCGTCACCATCATAACAGTCTTTATAATTCGACCCACTGCTGGGACACAAGGCCTGTCCTTGTCAGAAGGAGGTTTAGGCAGTAGTCCACCACGCTTGCCCAATTTTTATGTGTGGACGAAGTATAAGGTGATTAATACCCCTTTGCTGATCCATTAGTCGCCTTTCTACGACACCCCTTGGAGGATATGGAGTAATGCTATTTTACTCTGCCGGAATCACATGGCTAAAAATATACAAATAGTTTGCATAGCACAGATAGGCATCTAAATTTGAACCTTCAAATCCAAAATAAAATTGATGGATTAAAAACGGTACAGTCAAAATCATCATAATAACAAAAAACAAGTTGTTAATAAAGAGATTTATTAACCACTAGATATAAGTAGTTTAATTTTTTATTTGCGTAAATTAAGCGAAAAATATTGAATTGCAAATTTTTTTTTCACGAAATTTTTTAAGGATCAATTTCTAAAAACGAGTTACATGATGTCATCGCTTGCAATCTAATTAAAGACAAAGAAAAAATGAAATCAAATTAAAATTAGATATTTATGTTAATTTTGAGTTTTTATCAAAAATAGAAACATACCTACTTAATTATGGATTCGCGCTATCTAATTTTGGCTCAGTTAGATGGGTGACGTCACAAGATTTCGATTGCGCGTTTTAAAAAGTTTGTTAGTTGTATTTTTTTTAAGAATAAACTTTTAGCTCCAGTAATTCTATTTTTAATAATGTTGTAATTTTTTATAAACTATCGCTCCACCCGAGACTACGGCAGCGGGGATTTGTTTTTTTTTTTAAATATGTAGCATTCGACGTGAGAAAGATTTTTACAAAGCGGACTAATTTGTTCGGCGCTTGCAATCGAACACGGGACCTCTTAATCTACGGGATGCACCACTTGACCACGAAGACTTTAAGAATCTTGTTAGCACAGGTACTTGGAAAAGTTACAATAATATTAAGCGATAAGAAAGTATACAAACAGTACACAAAAATTTCACCTCAATTCGTTGAGGATAATCATCAACAGCTCATATTTTAATGCCCCCACCGAAGGGCTCGAGCCTACCCCACATTTGGGGTTAGTCAACCACGCTGGCCAAGTGCGGGTTGGTCGACTTCACACACAACCTAAGAATTTCTTCATAGGTGTGTGCAGGTTTCCTCACGATGTTTTCCTTCACCGTAAAAGCGTCGCTTAAACGTACATATTAATTCGAAATTTGAAAACACATTGGTACGTGACGGGGTTCGAACGGGTGCCTCCCGGGTGGAATACAACGATCTTACGCGCTACGCCACCGACGCTTCTCTGATTGATGATTTTGAGGATAATAATTGCTTTAAATTTCAGTTCCAAGATTTAACCCGACGAAATAACGTAGAAAAATACACACGTCAAACTTATCGTCTATGTAACGTTCGGGTGGTTCGCGGGTTAAAAACTTCTGTATCTTCAATTTCAAAGATCAACATAGGTAAACGAATCCGACGAACAGCACTTTGCTAAGAAATTACAACCAATTAGATTAGGTGAGAAGTTCCCATTACCGCGAGCCTGCATCGCATCGTGGCGAAACATCTTGATAGTGAAATTATGTGCAAGATTTGATTATTTTAATGGAACTGTCTCATGGACACCCCGTTAATTCCTTCATGGTAGACGAGGTCTTGTGAATTGTATTTTATTTGAAATCATTAGGGTTATTTAATTTCATCAATCTATCTTGACATATCCATCAACAATATTAATGTTGTGTATTGGGCGGAGATGGGTTCCAGTGACTTTTTTATGATTGGGATAAGGTACTTTAGGTAATGCAATTCTAAGATTTCATTTTAATGTGATTTTCTTTTTTACAAAAAACCTGAATATTTTACAATTGAATTGTGCGACCGTCTGTATGTATTTAAAAAAATCTGGTAATTTAGGAGAATCCTGTTATTGGCCTTAGTATAAGTGAAATAATATTGAAGTGTTACTTTATAATACGCTGTTGGTTTCTTAATAAATAAAAATAAAATAATAGGTGTTAAAGTATGAAATTGCCGATTTTTCCTCATTATTTATTAGTCTATAATTCCTTTAATACAGTAGCTATGTCCATTATTCTTTTTAAATTTCAAATTCTCAAATTTTTGCTCTAAGTATCCTATAGCTTAATGTTAAAATATATCCACAAAATTACACAAAATTTAGAATTGTGGTTCATTAAAAAATCGCAAATATATTTGTATGGGAAAATGAATTTTCGTTATATTCTCCATATAAAACGGCAATTTCATACTTAAACCCCTAATATCAATAATAATATCAATAGGACCTAAAGAATACACCAACGCGAGAGAAAATAAATTTGTCAAGTGTGTCTCTGTCGCTTACTCCAGATATAGAATTGTCTGCATACTTATTACCTTTCTTCAATCTTCGTTGTTGTACCCTGCTCCTTATTTGTTTGGGGTCGGTAAGGCCCATTGTAAGCGGCCACGATTCGGAGCCATACGTCATAACTGGCAACACACACGTATTAAAGACTTTCGTCTTGAGACCTTGCGGTAGATGGGCTGATAATATGCCACGTAGCTTCCGAACGCTGCCCAGCTGAGTTGGATTTGTGGTGTAGTTCAAGTAAATAAAGAAAACAGCAAATGCTCGATGTTCTGTTATAAGTAAATGCTCTATAGTCTGTATCCACCTTTCAGCATGTTAACGGACAACAACTTTTTTACGGACTTCAAAAGAAACTTGAAGAAGCACCTTTTGTGAACCCATTCTTATTGAAGCTTACCATCGTGCGTATGTTTACTGTAAACCTATTTACAAAGTAGTCACCATCTTGTTCATTTAGTCTCTGGGTAGACATGAACGCGGAAATACAGAAAAAGTTTTATCAGCACATCTTTAGAGATGGATGCCTTCGCTTCGCTGGGTTTCTGTATAGACTATCTTTAAGTCAGTAATGAGACTTAAATGAGGGTAATTAGCAAACCACATTGAGCAGTTCCACGCATTTCTTACCTAAGATCTGAACGTAACTTATGGGATCGTCCACCATTTCCATTCTGCGGTGTGACGTGAGGTAATTTATTTCTTTGTTCTTTTGTACGTGGTAAATGAATGCTTTCTCCTTACGAGGCGCAGACATCTTGCATCAGGGATTTTTTTATTATTATTATTGATTCAGCTTTTGAAACTTTTGGTGCTTTTATGTGAATCAAGCGTGAATGAGATCTTTGACTTTACTAGTTACACCTATACATAATCTTGGCTAAATTGACTAAGTAGGTACTATTAAAAACTTGTATTATGTCACGGATACTAGATAACGTACAAAATAATTAGGACATGAATACTCAATTTTAGTCTTAATATCCCAATACCCGAACCTGGAAATCTGTCCTGAGGGGTGTTCGATAACTGTTTTTGACAACAGTTCGTTACACATAAAGCCACATCTGGCAGTATGGGCCATGCCGGGCCTCCAAATAGTGACAAGTTGCCAGCCTGTCGCCTTCATAAAAGGGGTACCAAACCAACAATCGACAAGTACCATAATAGCGCGTTGTGTGAAACAGTTATGGATATGTTATTCACTCGGTGATTATCACTTTCATCTGTCAAAAAAAGTTAGCCAATAGGCCGGCTGATAGTTGGCTCTTGATTAATTGTGTAATGAAGGATTGTTGTACTTATTGGTTTGGTTTATGTAGGTGACAGACAGGCAACTTGTCACTATTCGGAGGCACTGCGTGACCCATACTGCCAGATGTAGCTTTTGTGTAACGAACTGTTGCCAAAGGCTTTGCTCAACCTCTTGGGACTACGAGCCTGATCGTAAATATGTATGTATTCCAATACATAGCAACAACAACACATAATTGGTGTTCTTTCTAAACGTCACAAAGAGCGCACGACCAGAAGTAAAACAAAGATATAAAGATCACAAATTGAAGTTATTTAAATTGCAGCCATTGCCAGGTCAAGGTCCTCGTGATAGTTGAACAATGAAGTAACTGTTAAAACAATAAAAGCTATTTTGTCTTTTTTGATACATAAGTGAATTGGCGCTGATCATCCTGTCCGCGTTGCCTTGACATACGTTCAAACTCTGACTGATAGGTCTCGCGCGCTTTTATGAACATAAGCTTTTTCATTTTGAATGAGGGAAACGCTAGTGATATTACGCACATTTACCTACTAATTAAACATGTTTGGAAAAATTAAGAAGAGTAAATTCTTATAAGCCAATAAAAGATAAAAACTACAATTTTTTTATCATTTATTGGTTTAAATAAATGTGTTCTTGAAACACGAATCAAACCGGCGACTTTTCGAACTCGAACTCACTATCCGAGTGACTGTTATTGCTCTTGTTAGCTCAGATTTTATTTGATGTAATTTAAAATTTTTGTAAGTGATGTCAAATAATAAAAAAATTTGATTGACTGTGTTGCTGTTGGTTGTAGATAACCTTTACCAGCAACATCGGAGTACAAATCATCTTGGCGAGGGGGACTACCTTAGTGGGGTCTCTAGTTAATAAGGAAAACTACTATAGAGAGTTTTTCTTATTAACTATACAACCCAAAGTCATGTCTGTCAATTAAATATTCTTATTCTGTCAAAGACATGATTCGGGAGAAAGTTCTCTGCAAGGTTAGTGGAAGTCGAGAATATGGAAGAATATTATAGTAGTATTTTTGCTTCTTTAACATGACCTCCCAATAAAAAAGTAAAGCGGTATTGTTCTTTGCCATTGGGAGATAGCTGACAGATATTGGATTATGTCTTGAAGGAACTTAATTTTATAGCTTATTTTCACCGTAGCTTGTCATCATCATTTCAGCCGCCCACTGTTGGACACAGGCTTCCCCCAAGGATCTCCAACCTGATCGATGCTCCACTTAGTGGATGCAGCTACCACTCGAGGACGTTTCTCTCCTCGAAATTGTGGTTAAAGTTTGGTACGTAACTATTTTTCTAGGGTTGCTAAGGATTGCTGAAAATTGCATTCCTTGTTGGATAGTGATAAAAAAAATCTTTGATGACGAATAATTTAGATATGCGATCACTTCCTTGAAATAAAACTAGAACAATTATATGTCTGCTACTCTCTGTTAATGTACTTAAAACTATTGAAAAAGGAAAAATAATATCAACTACCTATTTAAAGTTTATGTTTAAAATAAAAATTACTTAGTCGTAAAATTTTAGTCCTGCAAAAAACTACAATAATGCTTGATAATAAGAATATTATCTAGTTCGTTTAAAACTGATTCTTAATAAGTTCTAATTATTTTAGTTAAACACATTATTCGTACTTTTAAATAGACATGAGTATTGACTGGAAGAGATATCTTTTAGGCGTAAGGTCAACATTGTACACGTCTTTCTTTGAGTATTTCTTTTAGATATTTATGTGTGCAATAAGGGGTTTGTTTTAATTGTTTGCTTAACTGACGCAACGGCGAAAAACATGAATTAAAGGCGGAGTTAATTAATAGCTAATTAAAAAAATACTTACATTTTCGCCAAACAGACTTTGACTATTGACATCCAATACAGAAGACAGGACTGCTAGCAGAAGCACTCTTCTCCAACACACCATATTTACATAAATGCACTTATTATATTGGAATAATAAACTAACTTAAATTCACATTTTCATTAAAACAAATGAACGTTAAAAAGTTAAAAGTAACAAAACTGGGAAAAGTATTTAGGAATTTCCCGCTACATTTAAAGATTTTTAAAAATAGAACGCTTATTTTTTAAATTTACACAGCATCGTTTGACTTTGTTTTGATGCTGGCGTTGAGCCTTTTCCGCAAGCGACAGTTCGCGGTGTTTTTCTGCCGGCGACTGTGCATGCAGCCGCGTGGTACGGAACGCAGTTTCTATAGTGTTGTGATTGTATCGACAGTGGTATGCCGGGTGGTGGTGAGAATTAATATTATTTCGTTGGAAAGGAGTCGATATTCTAAGATATTTAAGTTTTGTCCTGCTTCTGAATGCTCAATTAGGATGTGTTTTTACTAAAGCGAATCTAGTACCACGGACTCCATAAAGTCTCCCTGAGGAACAGTTTACATGTCTGCCTTTTTTGTTAACAGAGAGATAAATCATCCCTATAGAACGATGTAATTGTTGTGGTATGTGGGACTTGGAGGTAAAGGCGTTCCTCTTACTACCAACTAAGCCTCTTATCCGGGCATCCTGCCGAGTGATAGGTACTACAACAGCGATCCGGCATACCAAACTTTCACCCAGGAAGTCATCTGTACCTGCCGTTTCGGACCCAAACGGTGCACGGTTCAAGCGATGATGTGCAGAATCCCGGATAACTAACCGCTGCTCTTAGAGAACAGCCCCATCGAGCATAAGGCTCTACTGGTCCTGCTAAAGGCCTTGTCCCGAGTCCCCCATAGTTAGTAGTGCCATGAGCGGCTTGGATGATACTCAGCGCAGCGCAGTCTAAGCTGTCTGTCCCCCTACCTAAGACCCATAGACTTTTATGTTACTGACGTTTATAGATTGGCAATGAATCTACTAAGGCGAGACCAAAAAAATGCATTTATGTGTGAGTAATGCGTATGAGTCACGTAGAAAAGACAGGCGTATGTCCAATAGTGGGCGTCTCTCGGCTGAAATGATGATGACAGGCCGACTTAGGCCGACTGTGTGTACGTGAAATGGTCTCGTCTATCTATCTCGCTCTAATATACGCGTTAGTATGCTCTTTTTCTTTCACATTGCCGATCTACAGTTTCCTATATCTGTTCATCTTCTTTTGGTAGTACAAAAGAAGATGGAGACAGACGTTCTGGAGTTCGGAGACATTCTTTTCTCATACCTCTCAATTATATCATATCTATAGCGATGCTTCGTAAATTCACACAGCACAGCGTAAGCTTTATTCGAAATCTGTAGACCGTATTGTACTGCATTAAGCAAGTTATAAGTCATAGCGAATTAGGCGCTCGAAATTTGAGTCCTCATGCGGAGCCCACCAGTTTCAGAAGACCACAGTCAAATATTACTGCATTTTCATACAACACCTAAAATAATACGTCTGACGCCCTTGATCTCAAAAGAGTTGATCAGCTTTAGGAAATTTTGTTACACATATAGCCACATCTGGCAGTATGGGTCAAGTAGTGCCTCGGCTACATAAAAGGGACATCAAATCCAAAAGTAGCTAAAAAAATTAAACCTTCTGTGACCTAAAAAATAAAAGCCGATTATCAGAGCAAATGTAACTATGGAAAACAACGCAGCAGTCCTCAAAAATAAAATTAAAAACATTAATCAATATTTCTTTATTATGTTTATTATTGTTTACGACGCCGTCGTTGTGGAGTGGTCAGTAACCCTGCCTACACATCGAGCGGTCCGGGTTTGAGTCCCAGTAGTGGCAAACGTTTGTGTGATGAACAGGAACATTTGTTCACGAGCCATGGCTATTCATATATTTATTTACAAAAATATATAAATTATTATGCATATTAAATTGGATGCTGATAAGCAATAAAGTGTTAACCCTCATGAACTTTGTTTTGAGAAAATGGCGTCTTAAGATGCCAAACGAATTCTTATAAAGTTTGTTCCAAAAAATATGCATACACTCTTCCTTTCTCCCTCTAACAAAAAGAATAATGGATAATAAATAGGTGATGTATTATATGAATATATCAAAAACTTAGTATTTGAACTTTTGTGGGTTAACACATTTTTGCTTATCAGCATCCTATCCTTGATATTAGTAGTCTGACATCACTTTTTCATTACTTTTCTTCCTGTATTGAGATAAAAAATACAAAACATGTCACGGTTTATATGCTGTCGACTGTACTGTTTGAAATAGACAAAATAGTGAAAATGCTCTCGTTGTCCGCGTTGTATCTATGTTCCGCTTCGATTAATGCTTCTCATTTAATATGGAACAGAAGTGCGGCGGAGAAGATATACTTACACAAGAAATATGTTAAATTAAATAGTAACATTATATTTGCAATAATAATAACATTTTAGTTTGCAAGAATGATAAAAATATTTTTATATTTTAAATTATTTATTAATATTTTACCCAAATAGTTTTAACTTTTATAAAACACATTACAGTTGTGTACATGTATGTACACCAACAAAATGAAAGCCTATAAAATTTAATATTACGGTAATGGTACAATGGGCGGATATATACACAGGATGGAATCTTCATGCCATTTTACACATTTTTTTAATGTTAATCGATTCTGTTTCTCAACCAGATCAAACACTTTTTTAGGACCTACCTAGATTGGAGTACCAAAAAATCAGAAAGCCTGTAAATCAAGTTACGATTTCATTTACTTTTCATAAAAATTAACCACTACAATAAAATATGACCGCCAAGTTTGTACTCGATGCTTTGGATAGTTTGCAGCGTGGAGCTTTCTTCTTTTAAGAGCATCTAAATAAAAGGTTGTTTTTTAATGATTTTTAATATAGTTTTTTGTCAGTTTATTCATATTCTTCTCAGCAAACCCTTTTAATTGATACCCAAATCATGCGAGTGCACAAAACTAACTAGTTCGCCATCTTTGGCCGTCCACCATATTGTATTTAGAATTACGGAACTAAGCTTAGCATGCATTGTCATCCAAACTAACCGTGTATGCAAAAATTCAGGTCAATCGAATACCAATAAATAGTTGAAAAATGGTTTGCAAATTTTGACGGACAACTTATATGCAAACAGTGGAAGTTAAATAAAAGCTGATAATAAAAAAATAGTAGCTATCTCCACTTTTGCTTACCATCAAGTGGAATGGAGTAATGAGCTTGACCTTTTATAAAAAAAATGTCCTGATTGGTGGATTTTGTTTGTTGGTTTACTAAGGGTTTGTTACTTTTTGGGTTTGATACCCTTTTTATGTAGGTGAAATGCTGGCAAACTGTCACTATTTTGAGGGACAACATGGCCCATACTGCCAGATATGTGTTTATGTGTAACCAATGTGACTCTCTTCGACCCCTCTTGGGCTTATGAGCTTAATTGTATGTATGTTTAGAATAGAGAATGAGCAACTCCATTCATTCCGCTAACTCAATAGAGCATACGAACAGATCGCATTCGATATGTCACACGTACGTTGTCTGTTCGTCTGTCCCATTGTTCGCGGCCTTTCTCCTCGCTCAGATATTTCTACGTCTTCCTAGCTAGAGTATTGTTTATAGTATGAGATTTTCTTTATGCCTTATAAGTGAAGTTGGCAACGTTATTGTCTGTACAAGGAATTGATTTAGTATCATTAAAACTAACTGTCGATATTAAAAGAAGATAAACCGCAAAAAAAAAATTGCGTTGCCCAGGAAAACTAAGATATTACTTTTTACGTAGAAATGTTCTGAAATTTTGAAAATATACTATCAAAAGGACAATAAACGATCTGAGTGTCGCAAAGGGGGTGCAACTTAGGTTAGGTTTCCGATGTAGTTTAGTATCGAACTTGGATTTGTTGAATTGAAAAAAAAAAATCGTTTCTGGCGCACTTCTAACCTAACCTAACCTTAGTCCTGCACCCCCTTTGCGACACCCTAAACTAAAACTCTCCATTGCTTCAAAGTACATTGACGAAAAGGATTTATGGATCGGAAGTGAACGGTGATGTGAAGCACGGAAGACCTAGGCGAGCGTTTAAATTTAACGATGAAATGGTAGTCGTCGTCAAAAAGAGCCATCTAAAAGCACTCGAAATAGCGTAGACGAGAACTGTGAAAGCAAGTGGAAAAGCGAGACTTTATGTGTGTATGTATGAACGCAATTTTATTTTATGTGTTGTGCTTTGAGTTTGATTGTTTTGTTTTAACTCATTCTATGCTATTTCATATTATTATACTAGTAGTCACCCGCGGCTCGCATTAATGCCAGTTATTATATATATAGCCGTCCTCGATAAATGGACTATCCAACACAAAAATATTTTTTCAATTTGAATCAGTAGCTCCTGAAATTAGCGCGCTGAAGCAAACAAACAAACTCTTCAGCTTTATGATATTAGCTTATTAAGATCTATAAAATATCTTTATAAAGAAACAAAATTAGTCGTGAGCATCAGTAGAACGAAATAAACTAATGATATGAAATGAAATGAAAAAAAAACTCTATATTCAAATGGACTTTGCTAAGTACTTTTAAATCGTCAAAAGCGCTACCACCATTTTGGGACTAAATAATTATTTTACTTTAATTATGCTGAGATGGAGAAGAAATGGCAAAAGAAACTCGACAGATTACAATTTCGTAATGATTTCATAACATCATTAACCTCCATAGCCCCGTTCGCGCTCAGGAGCGCGAGAACACAATTAAAATCAATTGTGTCTGGATATTAATAATCGTCCAGGGATTAAAGGTCAATAGATATATAAATTTGGATAAAAAGTCATACAAAAATTACTTAAGTAGGTACAGCCAAAATAATTCGTAGGTACTTTAATTGCATGTATCTTGTGAATTTAATCACACATTCCATATTAGAAATTTGTAATGAAACATGTACGGTTTGCTAATTCATAATTGCATTCAATGCACACTTCAGTAGCTACACAATTAAACGAGAGAGAAGTTTATGATATATTTACATATTATTTTATTGATTAATATCACAGACTATATAAGTTTTTACAGTCAGCCAACAGGGCAACAGGGCAATCGTGAGGTCCCCCTCGCAGGACGGGAGGGGCGCGGTGCCGCCACCAAACTGCCATACACTCGTTCGGTAGAGGCTGGTCCAGTATGTCTACTGCATGCTGTCTATCGTTGTCATCTTGTCATTTTCCTCAACTTCAAAGGCGTCAAACCACTGTATGTTTTTACGCTGTGGTCTTATCTTATTTCATTATTTATTTTCGTGTAAACATCCATTCGTGACGCCGTAAAATTATCTCACATGAAGGAATCCTAGTAACTAAACTTATAAATTCTTACTTTAATTATCTAGTCTCGACGGAGATAAATAAAATTCTTTAACAGTAATGCTATGACGTCTCTTTGCTAACTAGAATATTGTAAAATGTTTAAATGTATACCAAATTAGCGCTTCGCCCGCGACTACGTTCACGTGGAGTTTTTTTTAAACCAAATAGCTTATGCCTTCCTCGATAAAGGACTATCCAACACAAAAATATTTTTTTCAATTTGAATACTACTGATTTATTGATAGATTAGCAACAAATAACCAAACAAACAAACTATGAAGCTTTATATTTTTTTTTTATTATTGTATATCAAATTTTGCAATCTGTTCCCTGTGGACATTCAGCAAACGATTATGAATATTCCTCGTCTCTGAAGGCTGTTTAAGTCCAGTGACACACGCCTATTATGGTTATTCACTATTTGTGGATTTTGATATGCATTGATTTTTAGAGTTCTTCCCACAGATCCCTAGGGGTCTTTCTTTCTAATCTTTTAAATATTGCATTAAATCCCATTAAATTAGAGGCTAGTGTATTTGGATGATTATTCAATCTGCCCTTGTAAGGTACCATTAGGTGTTTGATTTCATGCCCAGATAATGGTGTAACTGTTTTTTTTTTGTTTTTTTTTTTTATAATATTAGTATTCGAAAAACAAGAGAAAATCCTGTCACTCTAATATTCGTATTATAGAATGAGTTTCAAGAATGAACGCTGACTTGAGCGTCCCACGTCTCTATCACCTTGTGCGTGATAGAAAGTGACAAACGATTGTCAAGACATGGTTGACTTCTGAGTGTCATTCTGTAATACGGGCCTAAGTGCTGAGACGGGACTCTTGCCCGCGACCTTTTGCAATCAGGGCTACTGCTCTTCTAACTTAACACGATTATGTCATCTAATTACTTTAGAAAATTAATTCGCCTGCTATATACGTCCAAGCCCGGGGATCTTCGTGTCACCTGGTCCTACTCCACCAACCCCTTGTACTTTTTAAATAAGCGTAATGACCCCGTCCGACCCTACAGTAGGCAGAAACGGAGTTTAAAACAGATAGCTAATGTGAGAGATGTCTTACATAGATACGCGACGCCCCACTCACATAGGCTAGCTACCCTCGCCTTGCCAACATGCAAAGTGCTTCTTACGCCTCTATAACTCAGCATGTTTAGAAGGAAGGAACACTTCTGCTGTCAGTGAATTCCATATTGTTTCCTTATATTTTGTTCCATCCGGTCTCCTATTTCTCATAAACTCTTTCATGGTACCTACGGTCAGTATCAGAAGTTGATTAACATTTTAGTATCTGTCATAGTAATCATTTATACATAATGGCGGCACCTATTACTGCACAAGCGCTGGCGGTGATATGACATGGTACTAAATTGTGAATTTACTTCTGATGCTGACAGTACTTTTTCATGGTCACCGGACCTTGCTACTGTACAGTTATTTCTATTGTCTTTTAATTAACATCATTGGCACATGTAAAGCTGGCTACAAATTTTGTTTGAAAGTCGGTTAGCAGGACAAAGATATTAGATCTTATCGTATGCCCAATAAATTGGATAAACATTACTGTTGCCAGGAGTTTCTCCACGATTCACGTCTGTAAACGCAGTTGATGCGTGCAAGGTAGTTTCATCTTAACTAGGCGTCAAATATTTTCAAAAAAAAAAACGGTCGGATCTTAGAAGTGCAAATTTCAAAGATTTAATAACACAATGTTTACAATAAAAACATAAGCTCCAATTTTCGACAGCGAAAGCAGAGCCTCGGTGGCGTAGTGGGTAACGCAGCCGCCCGGAATGCGGAAGATGCTGGGTTCGATTCCCGCCTGAGGCAGGTCGATGTTTTCAGTGTAATTTTTCTAGTATTAAAAATATTTACGCGTTTGTAAACGCAAAAAAATATTTCATTAATTGAATATTCCAGAAGGGAGGAAGTCGCGTTACATTCGTCGGTAGTGATATTGACCCTGTTGCAGGTTTGTGCCAGTGTTATTTGTTACACGAGTATTGGGCAACTCAAGTCAGGTGCGCAATGAGGAGGAGCAATCCTTACCTCCAGCTACTGAGATTCACGACAGTGTGCAATAATTACTTCATAAAAATATTTCAGATCCAAAACGTGCAATGACCCCGGGTTAAGAAGGCCTTTCTTGAGTTGCAGCGGCACTCCCCATCCACCCCTGCTCCTCTCTGCCTTCCTAGCCATATAATTATGTCGCAGGCGGATATAACACGGATTATAAACAAGCCGCATTAAAAAACGGCGAAGCGGATTGTTGTGTGAGAGTGATGAGTGACAATAATTCCACTCCGCTTGGGCATAAAAAAATAACCTGAACCTACCAATAATATGCGATCTCCATTCGATATACAGACTAATATTGATAGAATCTACTACGGATTTATGAAAAAATGGTTTTATTTGGTTAACAATTCTCAGACACTACAAACTTTTTTAATACGACGTGTTATGCGATCCGCCTGCGATAGATACATTATTATGTATATTTCTGCGTTATCTAGTAGCCATAATACAATTTCTTAGTAATACTTAATTTGGGCTACTTATTGCTGTGAGAGTTGAAATATATTATTATTAATTGCTAAATACGCTTCGCCAAAAAATATCAAACACATACCCAAGTAACAAAGTAAAATTTCCCCGATTTCTGCACTTTCGCTAAGAAACTTTCGGTTTTGAGCATACGAATACTAATATGGAGTTTTATTAGAATCGTATGAATCACAAACGTTGGCCACAATTCTATTTTGAACTTTACTGTCGAGGAAATAAGATGCAGCAGAATCATTAATTTAAATATCAAGTCTTAGAGACAGTCATTAGAATCACCACTTATTAATGTAAGTATAGTGTAATTTCTTACTATAGATAATTCACTAGAATATTATAGTACTAATCTAGTAATATTATATTTAGGTTTTATTAATGATATTACTTTATTTATTCCTCATTTTTTTAAAGTTTCTAATCACCTAGGACGTCACAAAACGGAACAAACAGATAATAACAATTATTTTAACGCCGTCTTAGTGGAGTGGTCTGTATAGCTGCCTACACATCAAGCGGTCCAGGTTCGAGTCCTAGTAGCGGCAAATGTTTGTGTGACAAACACGAAAATTTGTTGACGAGTCATGGTTTTTTATATATTTATTTATAAAAATATCTAAACATTATTATGTTTATAAAAATAGTACGTTATTTAGTATCCATAACATAAGTTCTTAATGATACTTAATTTGGGCTAGATAATTGGTGTGAGCGTAGAAATATATAATTTTTATTATTATTAAGAATATTGTAAGAATTATATACATACATACATATAATCAAGCTCATAATCCCAAAAGAGATGTTGGTAGCGTATCATTTTGTTAAACATAACGCTACATTTGACAGTATGGCCCATGCAACCACAAAACAGGGATAGTTTGAAAGCCCGTCTCTTAATTAAAAGGGACATCAAACCTAAAAACTACAAAATCTTCAATGAACAAAAAGCAAAAGCCAACAAGCAGGGCAGATGTTACACTCTAACCATCTTAGCATCCGGGTATCAATTTCAGATTTAACTTATTTAAAAAGGTAAAATGCCGTAAGTACATGAGGTGGAGAAGGATTCTTGAAAGGGATTGCTTTTAGCGATAAAGTTGCACTTGTGCAATTTTTTTTCAGTTTTTCTAAAATTATTATTAACTGGTCGATTAACAATAAAGTTATAATTTCTATTTAAGAAGTGAGTAGGTTGTTCTAGGAAAAAAAAAGTTTCTATAACGTGAAATAATTTAGGCCTGGCTCCTGGACAACGCGCGTGGTCCGAATTTTATATGAATTGTTACAATTGGACGTAGTTATGCAAAAACGTTCCAACCCACGCATAGGTCAAGCTGAGAAAAACGCATTTATGTGTTTTAGCGGTACGCTTTTTTGTTGTAACGAGTTGAGCTGAGTAGTATGGACAACTTAAACTATTGATTTAAATATTATTTTATTACATATATTTCATTAACATTTAAAAATAATAATCATACAATTTTTCGGAAATTGTACTTGGAACGTTTTAAAAAAAAGCTTTTTTGTACGAAGGTGTCTCATATCTTAATTTGCAAAAACGATCCACAATGTCAAAGTTGGTGTATTTTGAGAAATTGTAACATTTATTTTAAAAATACGTTTATTAAAAAATGAAACAATATTACCAAAAAAATTGTAACATATTTTTTAATCAAAACATGTTTTAACCCGGCGTCATTGTGGCGGAAAAAAGCGTTTAGGAGCATAAGGTCAAAAGCGCAAAATGACAAACGATCGCAAATTGTCAAAAGAGCAGAATGTCAAAAGCGCACATAGTCAAAAGCGCAGAATGTCAATAGCGCACATAGTCAAAAGCGCAGATTGTCAAAAGCGCAGAATGTCAAAGACGCACAATGTCAAAAATCCTACTAAAACTGGGTAATGGCTTGGCTTTATTATTAAATATTTAAGCGTCGTTATTTTTGGTCAGTCAGACTCGCAATAGGAAATGAAATACTAATTTGATATTTTTAGGAAACATATTTATTTTTTATGTAAACTAAATACTGGGTGTAAAAGACATGAACAGTCAAACGAGAATCATGTATTCTATACATCAAAATAAGACATTTTTCAAATTATTTCTGGAAATGATTTTTATTTTTTGGTGTTAAAAATAAATGCAAATTGTACCGCGCAATGTAAAGGGCTCACTCGCACGCAACTCGCAAAACCACGATAATTTTGCCAGACGGCGGCCCCGTTCGTTAGTGTCCGTGCGCATCGAGTGAGCTACATTGAACGCTAACGTTTTGAAGTCATTTTTTGTTATGAAATACTAAAAAAATGATAATGTTTCTTTGGACAATAATTAAGAAATAACGTGTAGAATACGTTTTCATAAAAAAATTAAAAAAATTATAATGACTTTAACCTTCAATTAAATTGTAACTATCAATTTCCCAGGTATAGTCTAAACGAAAAAAAAAATTATGATGGTGAGCAGAATACATGGTTTTCGTTTGACTGTTCATGTCTTTTACACCCTGTATAAATCAACATAGCATTATAGTCAACTTTTATCTTCTTTGTTTATTTAATATTTTTTTACAAACAAATTTTGTTTGTAAATGCTTGGAATAATTATGTAAATAAACAAAAATTTTTAATAATTAGAAATATTTATAATTAGTTTCTTACTTTACTGATTAAAATTTACATTATATTATCACAACTTGCATTGAAAAAGTAAAACAAATTACATAGTTTTTGTTTTGTTAAACTGATCATTAAAGTAAGAGACACTGTTTAATTATAAATATTGCTGATTATTAAAAATGGTAACTCAATTTATGTTTATTTACATAATTATTCTGAGCATTTGTTTGTAAAAAATCAAATATTAAATAAACAGAGAAGATAAAAGTTTACTATTGCTATGTTGATTTATATTTAGTTTACATAAAAAATAAATATATTTCCTAAAAATATCAAATTAGTATTTCATTTCCTATAGCGAGTCTGACTGACCAAACATAACGACGTTTAAATATTTAATAATAAAACCAAGCAATTACCCAGTTTAAGTAGAATTTTTGACATTGTGCGTCTTTGACATTCTGCGCTTTTGGCAATCTGCGCTTTTGACTATGTGCGCTTTTGACATTCTGCACTTTTGACTATGTGCGCTTTTGACATTCTGCTCTTTTGACAATTTGCGATCGTTTGTCATTTTGCGCTTTTGACCTTATGCTCCTAAACGGGAAAAAAGGTACATACATGATCGTTGAGGAGGGTCATTACGACCATGTAATGATTTTACCTGATATAACAGAAAATATTTATTTCATATGAACAATTGTTTAGAGTTTTTAAACCTACCAATAGAATAGTTTGAAATTAAAACAATGTATTTCATATTTAATCAGTTTTATTCAAATCTAAACGAAGTTGAAGTTAGTAACAACAATTTGTTATAATCTTAAACTTAAAAAAACGTCAATGCAATTTAATTTTTTAAATTTAAGATATGCTAATTTTAATCTTTAATAAGGAACTTTTGAAATTAAATAATAGCAACATTATGTAAAATAACAACTTTCTTATAATCAGTTGTTTTTTTAGGGTTTTCACTACAGTTATTACAGTAGGAAATTAGATGTTCGCTACATACAAACTTATGACAAGCCTTAAAAATATGACTAATCTTCCTGTCTTTTAGGTATAAGGACCGTCTTGGATCTTTTGTTGCCTTCCAGATATGTTTAGGTAACAGAGGGTTTCTAGATATTTCTCCCGTAAATTCAATAGATCTGCATAAGCAGCCATTTTATATCTTACTAGGTCATTCAAATAACTAAAAACACTTAAGTAATAAAAATAATTTGTGGCACAAACTAGCAACGGCGTCGTTGAGCAGGATTATATTGACCCTGTTGCAGGTTTGCGCAAGTTTTACTTGTTACACGAGTATCGGGCAACTCAAGCCAGGTGTGCAATGAGGCGGGGTGATTCTTACCTCCATCTACTGAGATTCACGACAGTGTGCAATAATTGTTTCATAAAAATATTTCAAATCCAAAACGTGCAGGGTCATATTGACCCTGCCTCAATGACGCCGGGTTATGCTTAAATATCGTCATAGTTCATTATCCTGAACGAAATACATCCCCTCACAAAATCCATCAGCTTCGTAATTGTAACTTCTTCAGACGCTTTCATTTTTTTATAATAAATTTATAGATGGATTATAAATCAGCCAATTTAGCTGGAGCAATTGGTTTTCCGTTACGCCACAGGTGCTGAAAATCAGATTTATTTATTGGTAAAATTAATCCTTTGTTTATCTTTTAATGTTAACTTCCATAAAACCCTCATCAAAAGATGTTCTCATAAAAATCAAATATAACTTAGCTTTTTCAAACTTTATATTTTACTTACCGATAAAATAGTTCAAAGGAATTTGGAGCACATAAGAGAAATAAGAATCACTAAATTTATTTTTTTAATAATGTTCCACTAGTCATGAGTCACAAGGTAAGCTGTATAATCTTTATTCGTTAATCGTTTCAAATGTAATGGAACATTTACTACATTAACACAAGGACATTATTTTTACTACATTATTTTTGTTAGAACGTTCCAGACTTCATAACATTATACATTTTTAGAAGTATGTTATTCAATAAACGGCTCAAATATAATTGGAACATTGAAAAGAAGTTACATTAAACGAAACAAAGTGTAATATTGTTTTCTGACCACACATGTGTATGATGATAATAATATTTTTGTGAATGTTTTGGTACTATCAGTGTCTATATTTAGTAATTTATTTCATTAACATTAACTAAGATAGTATAATTTCTTATGCAAAAAGACATTTCCTCGAATTTTGCAAGTAGATTTATTTATACTGGCTCTAATATTAGCTTAAAGGTGATAGCTAGCTAATTAGTTATTTATTTCAAGATGCCTAAGCATTTTGTTACCTACTAAATTAAATAATATGTTGTATTGAAGTCAAATCTTACCTTGTTAAGAACAAAAAAAACGTGATGGATCGTTTCAGGAATAGATAAATTTATATTCCCGCAACTATATGCGATTTGAATCATTTATATTTGCCGCTATGACCTATCTTAAACATCACAAATAACATGGAACGTTTTAAAGAAATAGATATTTCAAATGACAGTTTTTTTTTCAAAATGTTCCAAGATGATTGAGTCATTATTTTGATTTTTTTGGGTAAAGGACAGTTTTTTTCAAAATGTTCCAAGATGACTGAGCCATTCTTTTCATTTTTTTGGGTAAAAAATGAATTAAAACAGTACGATCCAAGATAATTGGCACTGTATTAAAATATGATTAGGTTGTTTGGTTCGTTTCATCACTTGGACCTATTTATTATTTCGAAGATTTTTGTCTTAAGGGAGTCAATGTCTTGAGCACTTGATAGAACGACCCAAAATACCTAGCTTGGGCACAGAAACTCAATTTTGACAACTTTGTGGATTGGAACGTTTTTGCATAACTACGTCCAATTGTGAATTGTTCATGCTAGGACGCGCACATTTGCGGATCTCGTTCGAGGGAAAGTTGCGTTTTGGTGAAGTATTGGTGCTTACGTAGTGTATGAGTACAATGACATTGTGACCAATCTGTTTAATGGACGCCGGACTAGGCATTTCAACTGTAACACCTGATATACCCTTGACCCGCTCGGTAGAGTCAGCATTAGAAATAGATTAACACTTTAGTACCAGCCAACGCCAGCACTTATGCAGTAATATAAATAGTTGCGTTGTGTTAAGTCAGTCTTACAAGCCAAACAGCAACATAATACGCTCAAGCATCATTCACGAATGCCACTTGGGACTGACCACGGTAGGAATAAGGAACTCTATCACCCTGCATTGGATCAAAGGGCACAGTGGTGCACGGGGAAACGATATTACAGATGAACTAGCCAGAAGGGGGTGCCGCATGGAACCGGCAGATCCTGAACCAATCATACCCCTTCCTCCTATTTCAAACGTTGAATGAGTCATTACACCAAACACACATAAACAATACTAGAACACTTTGGAGGAATGCAAACAGGCGAGACTCGCCTTATACGACTCCGACTAATGGGGAAGAAAACGCAAAACTTTTTTACAGAGGGCGCTGTGTGTTTGTTACCTGTCAAAGTCTGTTGTGAACAAAAACATCAGTGATTTAAACACAGTTCACTTAAAAATTAATGTTTTTAAAATTATTGTATGTATGTACATACATTAAATGTCTTTTGAAATAATTATATGTCACTTGTGTGCTGAACAATTTTTTTTCTATTCCATTCTAAAAATATTAATATAGGTATAAATGTGTTTACTTGAACACACCTGTTTGTCTGGAAGTAGTTTCAAAATCAGATTCTTTGAAATGCTTGCTGCATATTCTGGAGTACTTAGTAGCTTTAAAATTTACCCTTCTCAAAGCCTTTTCCCACTTTTTCCCGAGAAACAAATCTGTAGAAAACTTGTGTGTACCGGTTTCTACGCACTGGAAAGCTACACATCTTCCCATATTTCTGTTTATCTAGAAATACTAAGAAATCCCTATGAAATGTACCTACTGAGTTTGACACATCCTTTGGAACAAACACTCAGCGCCACCTAGGAGAAACTAGTTGACAGTTGTCTTCCCCATTACGGGGGCCTTCACTGGACATAGCAACTTTAACACTCATCCACATCCATCTTCTGGCACCTTTTACCCTAGGTATCACGAACAGTCCACTATGCAAAGTCTGCACGGTAGCAGAAGCAAAAGCCGCCCACGTTCTGTTGGAATGAATGTGTGGTATGCTACCGGGCAAATAACCTGGAATGGAGAAAATTAAATCATTTTTTTACAATTTAAGTTTTTTAATATTACCATGGTATGTATATGATATGTTAGCATGGGTAGGTGCCCCCTTGATACCCTTTACTAAACGTCCTTCCGTCGTCTTGGTGGAGTGGTCAGTATAGCTGCCTACACAAGCGGTCTGGGTTCGAGTCCTGGTAGCGACTAATGTATCTGTGACGAACACGAATATTTTTTGACGAGTCATGGTTAGTTATACGAGTTTACATTAGTGCTATAAAGAAATATACTGTAGATCTAAACGTATTTATTAATTTTATAAGGCGAGGATGGGAGGAACTTGGACTAAATTATAGCAACAAAATGTTTGATATTGCTTAAGACTACTATTGTGTGATTGCTCTTTCAATCTTATCTATCAAATCTATCAAATCTAAGGTAACTTATTTTCATAGTATTTGATAGGTATATATTAACAAAAACAGATCACAGTATTAACCTTATCAACTTTTATTCATATAAATTAATTCTATCCGTGAGTTTTTCGAATACATCTGCCCTTTCTGCTTCTGAAACAAAAAAAAACAGTTTATTAATAAAACAGTTTCATGTAGAGATTAGGAGACGGAAAAATCCAATTAAATTTATTTCTATATAAAATAGATTGGTTAGTCAACGATTTATGGAACGGTATTCGTCGAATAATCAAAGCTACCTCACCAATCTATTAACTTCGATCAATGTCATTCGATATCATCGATCGGCGATCGCTCGAATGGTCTGGCAACACCCTGATCAGGATGAATGTATGCTTGTTCACCAACCACGTGGTAACCAAAATCTACTGGTGTTGTCTAGATAACTCTAAGCACTATTTACTCACGATTGAAATTGATACCAAATTAAATAGAAAAGCAAAAAACATGGAAAAAATTCCTGTCATGGATAAGTGCTGAGACGGGACGTATCCATGACAGGAATTTTATCCATGTTTTTCGTTTTTCTATTAATTTTTGGTATCAATTTCAATCGTAACTAAACTTGCCAAACAAAAAATAAAAACACTATTTACTCGAGAAGAAACACATGGATAATGGGAGAATTTATTGATTTATATGAGTGATCACATGTCCGATTGTCATGTCCGGTCATCACATGACCGATGATAAAGAAGAAACGAAAAAGAGATATTACCGCGACCGCAATTAAATTGAGGCCAGCTTAGGTAGAAGAATCGATCAATATCGATGGCGCCGCGGTTGTGCCTTCTTCTTAACTATCACGGAAGCTAAGCTACCAAGTGTGCGATTGGTACTCGGATGGGTGACCGACCACTTTTCAACTCGATTTTACTCCGTTCTTCCGAAGGCACGTTGCTGGTCCAAGCGCCGGCCAACCTCGAGCAAGTTCGTGGTCCTGGCTGTCTAAAGATAGGAGTCGTTCCCAAGGAGGCTTTGTATCAGGCAGACGGACTTCCCTTTGTCTGATAGTGGCAGATATATTACCATCATATTTGAACTTTATATTCATGTGATAAGGTTGCAAAACAATGAAACATTGTTTTTTTCTTTATCAGTCAAAGGGGTGCATGGTAAGATAAAGAAGGTTGCAAGTAGGAGTCGATAAGCGGATGAAGAGTGCCTTAGTGATTTTTAGTTAGTAAAGAAAGAATCGGTGGCGTAGTGTGTAAGAGCGTCGTCTCCCACCCGGGAGGCACTGGTTAGATCCCCGCCACGTACCAATGTGTTTTCAAATTTTGAATTCATATGTACGTTTAATCGACGCTTTTACGGTGAAGCAAAACATCGTGAGGAAACCTGCACACGCCTATGAAGAAATTCTTAGGTTGTGTGTGAAGTCGACCAACCCGCACTCGGCCAGCGTGGTTGACTAAGGCCTAATCGCCCCTAATGTGAGGTAGGCTCGAGCCCCTCGGTGGGTGTTGTGATTAATATAAGTTATTTTTATAATCTGTGGTTGGGATCTGTCTTGTTCTTGGCTTGTATAGAGACTGCGGAGTTTATGTTAATTATTAAATGATTGTAACGTGTGAGAAACAAGTAAAATAAACAACAAGTAATTTAATATTGACAACTGTTTTATTGAGTACATAAACATAACATGGCGCTGCATTACACTGAATAAGTTTTATTCAGAACAAGTTATAGACATCAAGAAAAAATGGCGGAGGGCATAAAAACCCCAAATCCATTGAAAGAAATAAAAGACTTAGTAAGAAATTGTGATACATGCAAAAGTTTTCAAAATAGTAATACTAAAGAACCTATAATTAATAAAGAAATAGCAGAAGGTCCATGGGAAATTTTATCAGCAGATATATTTTTCTTATACAGGAAACCATACATATTATTAGTAGATTCATAAAGTAAATTTGTTGAAATAAAAGAGTTAGATAATTTATATGCTTCAACAGTGGTAAGTAGCTTGAAAGAAATATTTTCACGGAATGGTATCCCACAATTAATTTATACAGACTCAGGAAGTCAGTTTACTAGTGTTGAGTTTAAACTCTTTGCCAAAAAGTGGAATTTTGAACACAAAACTGTGAGTCCTAAACACCACCAAGCTAATGGTTTAGCAGAAAGATACATTCAAACCATAAAAAGAATGTTAAAAAAGTTAATCTATGATAGTAGAGATATACATTTAGGATTACTTATGTATACCTATAGATTGTCAAAATGGTAAATCTCCGGCGGAGTTATTATTTAATAGAAATGTTAAACATTAATGTGAATCAAACTTATAATACGAGTAAATATGAAAAGGATAGATTTAGAGATATGTTGATTAAAAGACAAAAAGAACAAGAAAAATATTATAATAGGGGTTCAAGAACATTGTCAGATCTACAGCCAGGGCAAAGTGTTAAAATTCAAGATGAATGTAATAAAAAACCTCATGAAAGTGGTATAATTGTAAAGGAAAGTTTTAATCCTAGATCATATGTAGTAAAAAAGGAAAATGGTGATTTTATAGTTAGAAATAGGAAAATGTTAATTAAAGGAGGGAGATATAATGATAGTAAGAATTATGATGTAATATCAGATAGTGATTCAATGATTGGAAGTAAGGGTATTGATTCAAATAGGAATAGTATAAGAGATAGTATAAGTTCAAATTCTCCAATTGTTATTAATAATAATAGTAAAACAACTAATGTTGATTTGGATAATAGCATAAGAACAAGAAGTGGAAGAGTTGTAAAACAACCGTCATATTTGGCTAATTATGTTACAGAATAATTTGTAAATGTATAAGGTCAATTGTAAGAATTGTAAGTTTAAGTTTTGTTTATAAAAAGGGGAAGATGTTGTGATTAATATAAGTTACTTTTATAATCTGTGGTTGGGATCTGTCTTGTTCTTGGCTTGTATAGAGACTGCGGAGTTTATGTTAATTATTAAATGATTGTAACGTGTGAGAAACAAGTAAAATAAACAACAAGTAATTTAATATTAACAACTGTTTTATTGAGTACATAAACATAACAGTGGGGACATTATATGAGCTGTTGATGATGAATAGTTTAGGCGCTAGGGTGGAACATACGTAAATACAAACATACCTTCATACATACACTACTTACTAGAATCATTACCCTTTCTTTTGGCTTCCCCATAGTCGGGTAAAAAAAAAGAGGAGATGACTTACTCGAGAAACCGCTGAAGTTCCATTTTGCTACATCTTGACCAGGTTCTTGGGTGGTATATGGGGTTGTACTTGCTGGTCATGATATAGCGCTGAGGTCTGCAGGTGTTGTGAGTTCCGTCGTGGGTCAGGCCGAGACTGAAATAATATTTATGACGTCATTTGAGATTTTTCGTGCGATTCCAAAATACCAGACAACTTTATCATCCCAGTGAGCTAAATCTCTATAGCGTATACGCTAATAAAATTTCTGCTAACCATCTCAGGACTAAGTTTCTTAGGAGCAGACCTGCTTATGATGAGACCAATTTAATCCTGATTGTTATTCAACTGCATCCGTGGTTCAGTGGGTTGCCCAGAGGTTCTGGGTTCTATCCCCGATCGAAGTCAAGCACTAAGACTTATTTGGTGGTAGGGCTTTTAAGTTCACCTGGCTAGCATCGACCATCATATTTTAGTCTCAAAGTCTGTTGCCAATAATGTTAACAACATCATTGTATACAAACAATTAATGACAAGATAGTCAGGCCTCAGTGGTTCCTAGTGAAGCTTGCTTCCATCGTCGGATAACGCCGAAACTCCCATCAACTCATCACTTACCATCAGGTGAGTTGAAGCAGAAAAATTTCCTTGTCAAAGGAACCAGCGGTAAGGCCTTGACTATTTCCATGGAAATACAAAATGTAAATTGTGGGACAAGTGTCTTTTCCTAGTTATAGATATCCATTATTTTCATGGCGAGAAATCGCTAATGGCAAGAGCTTTTTCACAATACATTATGGTTCGCTAAAAGTAGGGTTGGGGTTTTTTTTATTACGCTTTAAAAAATACCCATATACAAAGAAGTTGAATCCCACTTTGATAAATGATTTTATCTAAAGAGGAACTATTACTAGTTCCTGTGTGCACGTTGACTTAAAAACCGCGCGCGAAACCGCAATGGAATTAGTGGGGAAAATTATCCTAGTATTCTATCACTGGAAATAGTGGAATACCCGCCTTGAGTTTCTTATTTGTTGACTTCTAGATGTTTGACATCAATTCACTTTTTACATTCACAAATAATTTGTACCAGCGAGTTTAATAGAAGCATCAAGTCGTCTCAGTAGAAACATTGCTCACTAAAGTCTGGTAGGAGATCATTTGTAAAGACTATTAATTTGGCGACAGCCAGTGAACGCGCGGCAGCTCAGTTGGTGCACTTATAAAGATTATTATCTACAAAGTGACAGTAACAGAATATAAATATAGATGAGGTCGATGTCGCTGTGGTCGTGCGTTCTTCGTAACGATAACCAAAGCTAAGCTACCAAGTGCGCGGTCGGTACTCGGATGGGTGACCGAAAATTTTTCAAATCGAATTTCCTCCGTGCTTCGGATGGTACGTGAGTGGTCTCGGTTGCTGACAAAAGAAAGGAGTTGTGAAAACAAGTCACGCGAGAGGCCCGAAATGGCGTCTTTTAAAACTCTAACACCAGACTAAGGAAGAAGTTGGTGCAAGAGAGTCCTGCGCTTGAAGACAAGCGTAAGAAGCTTAAAGAACAAGATCATTTCCTTCATATTAAGCCGGGTCCGGATATGTATCATTTGCCCGATCCGATCAGCGTATCCGTATCGCCGACGCGTATCATGATCGCATATGTGGACGGGTGATGATTTACGCGTATCATGATAGGCAATCTTGATACGCCGTTATGATACGACCGGTCCCATGTCATGTCGGTTTCATACGGTTGTCATACGGAGCAAATCGAGGCGTCCACAACTTGATACGGGGCTTAATACGTGATAGGCTGATACGGATACGCTGATCGAATCGGGCAAATTATCATATCTGGACCCAGCCTTACGTAATTGTAAGGCCAAAGATGATAGCGAGTTTCCACCAACCGCAATTATCGGTTTTAATTTAAAACAATAATATTATGGATAGGTAAATAATACTTAAATCAAAGTACCTGTGTCCTAATTCATGTGCGAGTAAGTAACCCATATTTGAGGGGTCAAATTCCAGAAGAGTACAGCTCTTGGCTCTCGCGCAAAAGCCGCCCATGTAACCTCGACCTATAAAGTAACAGAAAAATAAATATATGATTTTAATAAATTCAGACAATAAGTCAATAGACGACCTGCCTGTTGAGAGGTCAGAATCGTATCTACTAACTGAAATCTAGATTCTGAGTTTGATTCCAGGATTACCTAAGCTTAAAATTTGCCCACTAGTCTTTCAGCATCATCGTCAATAGCTCATATAATGTCCCCACCGAGGGGCTCGAGCTCACATTAGAACTTAGTCAAAGAAATAATAATAAAGAGGACTTAGACAACCGCACTTGCCAACATAATGTGTTACGGGTTTCGTAAACGTACATATGAATTCTAAATTTGAAAACACTTTGGTACGTGGCGGGGTTCGAACCGGTGCCTCCCGGGTGGGAGACAACGCCCTTAAGCACTACGTCACCGATGCTTCCACTAGTCTTTGCTATTATTTAATGATAGCATGTTATGTATACTAGACATTACTGTTATTATAAGAATATTGAATATATCATAAGATCCGGTTCGAAAAACCCACCATATTTTTAACAGAAAAGCATTAGAAATAATTTACAAAAAAGTGTCAAGTTGTTTTATTTCTTATTCGGTTTTGTGTCTCATCTTCTTACATTCATAATTGGTGAAACTATGAAGAGAAGAATAAGAGGGAGAATAATAATAATCTGAATGCAGTCTGAATGTAATCCACAGTTTTAAACTTGAGAACAAATTGACAAATTCTTCTCGTCAATCTTTGTTAAACATCATTCTAACAAATAATTAAAACATTTGGAAAGCTAATAAAGCGATGATAAAATTGGGCCGTGAACTAATTTGTGGCAATTGAAAGTTTTATTCCATTCCCCGAAACCAACGCTAAATTAGTAACTGACGATACCCACAATATCAATTAAGCTTAATAGGATACCAAATATTGTCATTGTGCATTGTCATTCGTTCTTTATTATAGACTTGATTTATGTTAAAAATACTCGAAAACAATTTAAGATGACTTTTCAGAACATAATATATTGGACAACTATTCTGCCGTCCAAATGGACTAAAGAGATTTGAAGTGACGACGTACACGTGTATCAATTTGTTCTTACTCGAAGTGCTGGGACGATTTAAAGTGTAGCTGTCCTCGTTGTTGACTTTTGTTTGATGGTTCCCTGAAAATTTGATACTTTTTTGTTTTTGTCGCAACTTTTATGTAATCGACTAGCTGGCAATCTTGAGACACTGCATCACCCATTACTACCAGATGTGGCTCATATGCCTTCCCTGATCTCAATTTTATTTGGGTCTACCGTGGTATGTTTTATTTTGCCCTTACCCCTTACTTGCTTCTGTTACTCTTCTCGATCAGCAGTCACCATAACAGCCTTCGTTGTCATATCATCGTCACCTCTTCATTTATTTTACCGTCTAGGTATCCATTTTTTCTACGACCTTTTTCTCCCTCTATATCTACCCATACAAATTAATTCTCATCACTTTCTTGATAAAATGGGTACCGGGTCATACTGGAATCATCGGTAACAAAAAGGCCGATGACCTAGCAAGGGTTGGAGCTTAAGGTCAACACTTTGGCCCAGAATCTTTCTGTGGTATCTCAAAGAACAAGGCCATGTAATACTTAAAAACCAACCTCCTCCAAGAGACAAAAGCGGACTGGCAAAGAACGCCTGGGTTAATACAAACGCACTAATCGAAGCATACTCTCGTAAGCGCACTGACGAGCTACTGAAGCTTAACAGGGGCAACCTGAGCGTGTTGATTAGGGCTCTGACTGGCCACTGCAAGCTGAAATCTCTACAATATGAGACTAAAAGATACTGATGCTTGGAGATTCTGTGAACAGGAGCGTGAAACCCAAATGCACATCCTGTGCTCTTCTGAATGTCTCATTCACAAAAGAAGCGGACATTTGGGAAGACACATTCTCGCCCCAGACGATATCAAAACAATCCAAGCTAGGAATATCTTATCATTTTTAGATAGTGCCCGGCTAAAGGAGTTCATGTAAGGCCCCAATAGGACTTACTTGGAGTCTAGTCACAATATAATAGATCTCTTCAGGTCGCAGTAACGCAAAAAGCCCCGAATTGTCAAATAATAATAATAATCTATTTCTTTGTAACATGCTCATCAACTATTGCGATGATGTGTTAAACGGAGGCGGTTGAATTTTAAAATAATTTATCATTACCTGTACTGGTTCTCACTTCTTTTCCTCTTCCATTGATGTAGAAAATGTCAAGACCCGTCAATAATATCGAAAACCACCATCTCTTTCCACTACTTTTCCTTTCTGCTTGCCACGAGCAATATTTCTTTAGATAAACAGAGCCATTCTCTTCCATTTCCACTGTATTCTTTCTCAAGAACCTAGTGTCTTGGAGGGAAATATGAATGCTGTGGTTCAAGCTAGGATGCCTGAAGAAACTCTCCGCCTCCTTCAAGATGTTTCGAGAAATCTCCTTCAGTTTCTTCCTGGTTTTTATTCGGTGCACCTTGGCTAGTCTGTCAGTGAGAGCTTTGTCGAAGTGTATAATGACTGGAATGATTAGTCGCTGGCTTGATCTCGTATAGTATTCCATTGAAGACAATTCCGAGGAGTTGCTGTGGTCGGCTCTTTTATTCTGCAAATAAAATTATCATTCCTTTACTTCTATAGTTCATACAAAATAATATAATTAGGGACATTTCAGCTGAACAATTGAAGAATAATTTAATTGTGAGAGGGAAGCGCTTGGCCGAGTTCCCTTCAGACAAGAATTCGAGAGTCTAGATGACAGTGAGACTATCTCACGGGAGATACGTGCCTGTCGATTATAAATTCGCACTTTCTCTACAGTTAATTTGGTCTATAGCTAGATAGATTTTGACGTTGTCGTGGTGGAGTGGTCAGTAACTCTGCCTACACATCAGACGGTCCGGGTTCCGAGTCCTGGTAGTGGCAAATGTTAGTGTGATGAACACGATAATTTGTTCATGAGTCATGGTTGTTTATATGTTTATTTCAGTTTGTTTATAAAAATATTTAGATTATCAAGTATATTTGTCCGTTATCTAGTATCCATAACACAAGGTCTTAAAGATACTTAATTCGGGCTAGATAATTGGTGTGAGCGTAGAAATACATTATTATTATTATTATAGAATCTGCAAAAGTCCTCGCCTTCGAATCAAGCTTCACCTAGAGCCCTTAATAATAGAGGGACTGGCTATCATTTCATTAATTATGGGAACGCAATAACGTGAGCGAAGAAACCAAAGAGTTGTTTGCTTTCTGTTCAACTTATTATTCGATCCACGAACCCCCGATTATCTGAAATCTAGATTTCGATATCTGGGGTCATCTCATGAACGTAAACTTCGCTCTAGCAACACCCTTAGACTCCAAACACCCGTTCATCATACTATAGGTTTGTCTCAAAGTCCTTTACTCTCACTGATATTCGGCTTTGGAATGCCCTACCGCCCTGTGTACAAAGCGCTCCTAATAAAGTCACATTTAAGAAGTTAGTACATGATCACTATCTAAAAAGTACGTAAACATTGTTTCTTTTCTCTGTTAAGAATGAATCTTAAGTATAACATTTAGTATATCTAGTAAAATATTATATTATGTATGTATATATGGTATATATTAATTGTATGTAATTCTTTATACCCATATATTTATTGTAAATATTTTCAGTCTTGTAGATCCTGCCTTCTACACTGTATCTCACGCACCTTTCTGGTTGACTGGTAGAGAATGCTGTATAGCATTAAGTCCACCCTTTGTACTGTCTTTGTGCAATAAAGTTTTTAAATAAATTAAATAAATAAATGTTGTTATCACCATGTTTATAAGATTACCACCTTCTTATCAACATTTGTTGCCATAATAATGAAGCTAGCGAAGAGGACTTGAAAAAAATCTGGACACCAACCAAACCTAGTACACATTTGTGGAGATTGAACCCAGGACCTCTAAGTCTAATTTTGGTGGACGAATCGCAAGACTACGGATACGGTTAGTAGTTATAAGGATAATAACATGTTTTATTTTATTTTCCCAAAGATTGAATAAAGGCTGCTAACGGTGGAAACGCAATTCACTTGGGATACTCTACAACGAGAAATAAAATTATAGTTATGGTGATAGCAGCATTATTATACTCCGACAGGTAATAACAGGAAGATAATATAGCCAGCCCGCCTAGCATGACCATCGAAACACGATATGATATAGCCATTTATCGTTTTGAACTGTCAAAAATCATTGGAGATAAATGGCTATATCATATCGTGTTTCGGTGGTCATGCTAGGCGGGCAGGCCTCAGTGATTGAAGGCACCTGGTGATTTTTTTGGTGAAATTTTCTGGTGCCTTTTATCCTTTACATCCAAGTGAGATGAAGAAGAAGTATTTCCCGGGCAAGTCCCAACAAAATACGATTACCTGGCTGCGATTGTAAAACCAATTGATGTGTTTGTATCATAGCCTCCAGTGACCGGATAGTGCTAAAGAATTTCGCACTGTAGGCCTCTCTAGGCCTACAGTGCGAAATTCTTTAGCACTTAAATAAATCAAACGCGTTATTAGCATATTTCCTTATCACCTAAGTGTTACTTGTATCTAAGCATTAATACTTCGTTTCTTTTATGCGTGCTTTTAATGTGGAGAATTAATTTCTTAAAACTACTAGCAAAATTAGTACCCGGACTGCTGACGATGATTTAGAATGTCACGTCTGTTCCGATCGTGGGTTTTTGGTTCACTGCAGACTTAGCCAAGGTAGGTTAATTGATTAATTAAAAATTTGCTTTTGCCGCTTGAGCGCCCAAACTGGGGAAGTATCTCCACCTTAACATAAAATAATTTCATTAAAATGATTAAGCTCTTTATTTAAATGGACTTTGCTAAGTACTTTTAAATCGTCAAAACGTGTGTCAAGTCATGCCTCATCAAATGCGGTCTTCCACAGTCAAATGACACTACATTTCTGTGGTGTTGTGTTTCTATTGGTGAGTAAGGTTGCCAGAGCTTCACTGGGTAGGGTAGGGGACGTCAGGGTGAGTGTCACGTTAGTGTTGCAAGCGTCTATAGTCTACGATGACTGCTTACCACCGGGCAAGTCGTTTGCTTGTCAGAATCAGAAACAGAACATTTATTTGCACAATATTGGGCACGTTTTGTGGTGAATAAAAGTGTTGTAAATATAAGTTTCAATATTATTTTTCCGTATCTGTAGGCATGCAAAATGGTATTTAACTACTCAGGTATGATTTCATAGCCGACTGCACGCAGCAGCAGCAGACGACATGTCGTCGCGGCACTACTTATTTCTATGTATTTCTATGAAACACCATCCACAGCTAGCGACATGAAGCTGGCGACTCGTCGCCGAGCGGCAGACGACACTGTCGCCTGACCGCGGATCAGCAGTGTCGCCGACGCCGGAGCGACACGTCGTCGTTTTTCACTTTAAAATGAGTTTCCAGTGCTTATTGATCAGTATTGAATAACTTCCCTCACTTGCTTACATTTCAGCATAGGACGTGTGGCTTTTCGTCTTTTTTTGTATAATATAAACAAGTCATCATCAAGTCGTAAATTGCGATCGCTATTCACAAATACGTCAGACGCGGAGCACTAGGAACCAACTGGATACGGCGCTGCCGTCTGCAGTTGTCGCGTGCAGTCGGCTACTGCTGCGTGCAGTCGGCGGTATGATTTTATCATACCTTTAGGCATCAAATACAAATTACAAAGTTTTACAGCGTCGGTGGTGTAGTGCGTAAGGGCGTTGTCGTTGTCTCCCACCCGGGAGGCACTGGTTCCAACCCCGCCACGTACCAATGTGTTTCCAAATTCTGAATTCATAAGTACGTTATTCGACGCTTTTACGGTGAAGGAAAACATCGTGAAGAAACCTGGACAGATCTATGAAGAAATTCTTAGGTTGTGTGTGAAGTCTAGCAACCCGCACTTGGCCAGCGTGGTTGACTAAGGCCTAATCGCCCCTAATGCGGAGTAGGCTTGAGCCCCTCGGTGGGGACATAATATGAGCTGTTGGTGATAATGATTGTCATTTCATTTCCATATAATCTTTAATCTGCCTAACATAACAATTTAATGTCTTCTAACTATTTCACATAAAAAGAAAAAAAATCTTTCCATTAGGGAAATCCGCGCTGCATCTCAGCAGTCTGGGTATACTCATTCTTACTCCTGCCCTGTTCCCAATTTATTTTAGGGTCGGTGCAGTCTATTTTTACTAGGTGGCAGAGCCATATGTAGGGTCGTCTGGGTAGGTACCACCGCCTTTCTTATTTCTGCCGTGAAGCAGTTCGCTGTGTTTCGGATTGAAGGGAAAGGTAGCCAGTGTATTTACTGGGCATGGAAGGCATATCATCTTAGTCCCCAAGATGGCAACGCACTTGCATTGTTAGTGATTTTACCTTAATATTGCAAGTGTCGACGACGGTAACCACTTAACACCAGGTGGGCCGCAAGCATTTTTGCCATCTCGTAGTAGAAGAAAAATCTCTTGATTTCGACAATACTGCTAAAGGATATGGCATTTTTTTAAATACCTGACAATTACGCTGAATTGGTCACCTATTTTTGGCGCAGTCGTGAGACTACAATACTGAAGTAGGTACTATTTTTGCTATTTGTTTTTTTTTCTTTTTTGCTATAATAATGTACAAAGTTGCATCTAGTGTCTCATGTCTGTGTTAAAATAAAAAAAAATCTTTCTTTCTTGCCTGACACCTACCCTTCTTGGGGATGACTTCTATCTTTTGACAGCTCCCGGGAACACCAGCTTAACGTGCCTTCCGAAGCACGGGGGGAAATCGAGTTGAAAAAGTTTTCGCTCACCCATCCGAATACCGACCACGCTCTTGGTAGCTTAACTTTCGTGATCGTTACTAAAACGCACGACCGTGGTGCCATCGACCTCCTCACCCGTATATTTATCCGGATAAACATATAACATATTAATTATAATTTCTAAGAAATCTGTCCAGTGTAATTTATCAACGGTCTTTTGTTCTAACTGTAACGGAAGTTGATAATTGTAATTTTTTTGGTAAGTTTATGAAACAATGTAGATTTTTATTGGATCTGTAGTTCTAGTTTTATTGGAGATTCACACATCCCGGGTTTGATGTCTATGGGCTGTATGTATTATCGCGGGCTCACGTGCTGGTCCACCAATAAGGCCAAACTCGACATCGGTTATAATAAGTGCAATGCAAAAGCTGACAAATTCATTCAGTCAAAAAAATATCGGGAATGGATGATTTGTTTATGGTTCCAAATAAAAAAATTCTTACTTTGTTGTTAGAGTGGCACAACTGTTTTCCATTTTGGCGCGGAGATTGAGTTGCATCTGTTATTTATATTAAATACAGTGCTGTTTTCAGTTATATATCTAGTGTGTATTGCGAATTTCATAATAGACAAAAACATCGAACAAAGAGTTTGTCTTAAATTTCTATCTCTCTGGTGTTGCAGATGTCCATTGGCGGCGGAGATCACTTACCATGAGGTGAAACGTCTGCTCGTTTGCCCCCTTTCCCATAAAAAAACATCAGAGGGCCTAGCCAAGTGGGCAATCGAAGACCAAGGAATATTATGTAATGACGTATTACTGAGAAAGCTCTATGGCGACGGTCGCGTCAAATGTATGAGTAGAACCTTTGTATGAGTAGAACGCATGTACGCATGTAGTTTGCGTTCACTGGAGTAGAAGTAAAAACTAAGAAGCTTAGAAACTAACAGCGTTTCTGTGACATGTGACAGAAGCATTATGCTGAGGACCTGAGGAAGTACTACCTTTTGACCAAGGTATTTTACTTTTTTTATTTTATTTCATTTAACATTTCATGTACACACAAAGACAATTACGAAAGAAGACATTACATAACACAGAAAATGTAACTTTTAACGAGTGAACGCATGTAGTATGCGTTCACTGGAGTAGAAGTAAAAACTAAGAAGCTTAGAAACTAACAGCGTTTCTGTGACATGTGACCGAAGCATTATGCTGAGGACCTGAGGAAGTACTACCTTTTGACCAAGGCATTTTACTTTTTTTATTTTATTTCATTTAACATTTCATGTACACACAAAGACAATTACGAAAGAAGACATTACTTAACACAGAAAATGTAACTTTTCTTATTGTTGTCATTGTATGTCACTGTCATTATTATTTTTATTGTTTAGCTCATTGGCTAAGCTCATTGGTATAGCTAGTGTTTACTTTTTTACACTAAAAAGAGAAAAATAAACAACTTAAAAAAAAAGTCAAACCGACTTCAAAAAGTATACAAATAATATATTAATAAAATGTGTGCTATGTGCCTGCTGTACTGTTTGAAGTCGGTGCCAAGCCAACTAGGGTATTCTATAGGTCCACCTGCCACATGACATTCATTGATCACACCATCCCGCGATTGTGATTGAACGCGCCAGCTCGGGTGATGGGGGGCTCGTTGTGCTGAACGATTGACATGGCTTGGCACCGACTTCAAACAGTACAGCAGGCACATAGCACACATTTTATTAATATATTATTTTTATACTTTTTGAAGTCGGTTTGACTTTTTTTTAAAAAGTTGTTTTTTGTCCATCTTGTGTTTGTGCTGGTCAATAAACATATTTCTTTCTTGCTTTTTAATTTCGTTTGCTAGAAACGCTGTATCGTTTGCCACTTGTCTTGGCCCTCAGTTGTTTTCTACACATCATACCAAGCTATGGATAGTCCAGCAAGCCAGTTTGGGTTTTTTGGTACAGTGCCATGCGTCATCGTCAAACATTATTTTTATATTCGATAGTAGATAAGAACGTACGTACAGTACTAAGTTAGGTAATTAGCATACGCCGCAATACTTATCAAACATATTTATCGAAGAGGAATTTCTCTGTTACAAGTTTTAGAATTATACTGAATTCACAAGTCATGCAATATTTATGAGACCTTAGCGGGTGCTCGCGGCCTCGCTCGCTTCGATGCCCTTTATATCGCCAAAAATAACATCTATCATTTCTTGAGTTTCAAACTATCTTCATGCCAAATTTCATCAAAATCGTTTTCATGGTTTAGGCGTGAAAGCGTAACAAATAAACTAACTATCGCAATTAAAAGATTAGTTCGGATACCAAAAGAATATTGTAAGTATTATAGTAGTCTATTTTCTAATGGTCATCTAATGCTTAAGTATTGAATAGTGGTCTAATTTCTAATGGTCATCTAATGCTTAAATACTGAATAGTGGCCAATTTCTAATGGTCATCTAATGCTTAAGTACTGAATAGTGGTCTAGTTTCTAATGGTCATCTAATACTTAAGTACTGAATAATGGTCTAATTTTTAATGGTCATCTTATGCTTAAGTACTGAATAGTGGTCTAGTTTCTAATGGTCATCTAATACTTAAGTACTGAATAATGGTCTTATTTTTAATGGTCATCTTATGCTTAAGTACTAAAATAGTGATCTAATTTCTAATGGTCATCTAATGCTTAAGTACTAAAATAGTGGTCTCATTTCTTATGGTCTAAAGACTGCATTGCTATTATTATTTAGAAAGTAATATTATTATCTTGTTTTGATAAATTTTATGTATACCTGCATGTAATTCTACACAATTATGTTGTTTAGAATAAATAATTGAATTCTAATTGTGGTGTAGGGGTAATCTTCCACTTTCGGGCTTATTTTAATTCAACAACTGGTCAGATAAAGGTCCAGCTACATAATCATCATCATCACTGCTGGGACACAAAGCCTCTCCTTTTCAACGAAGGAGGTAGAGGCAGTAGTCCACCACGCCTGCCCAATGCGTATTGGTGGAGGTGATTGTATGAGGTGATCGATTCCCCTTTGCTGACCCATTAGTCGCCTTCTCCGACACCCATTGGAGGATATGGGGTGATGCTAATCTACTCTGCCGGCACCACGCGGCCAGCTACATAATAGTAGAATATAACAAAATTTATTAGTGAAAGAAAAAAAAAACTTACATATTTACAAAATCCGTAGTTGATTAGAAACACAGTGAACATCACTAAGCACAGCTTCATGTTGCTAGCCATTGTATCTATATTTTAAGTTAATCAGTATGAGAAGTTTTTCGTGACTAAGAAGTACATATTAAAAAATCAGAGTTTTTTTTTTATCTGAGGATGTTGCTATACTAGTAATAGTAATTTATCATTACGATCTAGGAATGTTTATATTTTTAAGTTTTTCTTCCACTATTTCGTTAACTAATAACTTTGATCTACACTATCTTGTGTTTCGAAAATTGGTAATATGTAATTAAAATTTACGTGTAATTAAAAATATAGGTATCACTTTTTTAGCACTTAATTTTCTTTATTATCTATAAAGCTTGCTTTTTAAACACTAATCCTAAAGCTATCGGAATGTATCACAGACCGCACGTAGCGCGCTACGCGAACATACTGAAAGCGTGTAGCAATTATTAATAGATACGGTCCGTATGAATAAAATTGGTAATTGTAAGCCTTCCAGCAAGCAAGGCGAATTAAGGGTGGAGCTTTGGTACCGTTTTTTATGTTATTTGGGTGGCACACAATCTATTCTGTCTGGTGGTAACCGGCACCTAGTCTCCTTCCCTACCCCTGGCTGACTAAGGACTCACTAACAGAAACACAAAATAAAAAAATCGGGAGTGGTCTCCCCTTGACTTTCTGTTATACTGGAAACGACTCAAAAGTTGATAGAAACTTTATATTTTGATGTCATACATGCATGTTACATTTGGTTGCAATAAGTTAAAGCATACTCGAGTGATCGTGCTAACGCACAGACACACATGTATTACCACACTGCCATCGGTTTTGCTATAGGTTTAAGGCCGGCCGCCTGTCTGACACTGACCTTAGGAATTCTATCTTCCTATCCTATAATCCTAAACCTTAGGTACATAGCTACTGTTTCATCGCCACACGCGAGTCACTTCTCGTTGCGATGGTCTCACGGGGTTCAGAATCTACACGAGTGAGGTATTACGAAAGCCACGAGATGAAAAAGGGTGAAAAGGTAGACCTTTTTGATATTATGAGGTTGGCAGACAAGCATACGGCCTGCCTGGTGGTATACAGCCATCGTAGCCTATAGACGCTTGCAACACTGACGTTACACTCGCACGCTGCCAACCCTAGTCCCCTTTCCTGCCCCGTGAAGCTCTGGCGACCTTACTCACCAACAGAAACACAACACCACAAAATTGTAGTGTTATTTGACTGTGGTCTTCTGTAAGGTGGAGGTATCCTCAGTTCGAGCTGCTACAAATTCGATCAAACCCACCACCAACCCATGGTCCTTCCTGCCTCACGGCGTACGGACCGAATCGTCGGGAGAGTGCGGCGGTACTTGCATTGGGCTCTTTCCCCTCCGTACTGTCTTGACTCCCTACAAGTTATTTTTTACTCTTCGTCCTTTGTCCCTTGTTACCAACTCTCCCCCTTCTGGGGCTGGAAACGATACAGTACGTGACTTCGCGTCGGGCGTCTCTCAGTCTCTTTACCTTTGTCCTACTCGAAAGTTCGTCGAATGGTGTGCCAGGAGTGCGTGAGCTCGCGCAGCGCTTCAAAATTACTGTGGCTACTGGTGAGGTCCTCGTGAAATATGGGACCGGGCTCCGTCCTCTGTATCCGGCTGCACAGGGTCTCTCTCGCGCTCTCCAAATTCGATCAGCTAGTCTATAACTCCATTATTGTTTGCTATTAATTCGTTGGAGCTCCCTGTCACATTTATTTTTAACAACTAACTAATAATGACGCCATTGAGAGAGATCGCGTTGTACCAATCATTAGATAATCATAAAATCATGGAATAAATGTCATGACATGGTCCGATACACAAATCGATTCGTCGAATGAGTCAGGACAATGTATCGAGTTATTTGATTAATTCAATATTTATAGTATAATGCATAGTATGAAGTTCTACTGCTTGTCAACCTGTTATGTAGGTAACAATTCTTAAAACTAAGCTATTGCGTTTGGTACTCCGATGGGTGACCTCTCTTCAGAAGATAAAATAGCAACCTTACTGTACATCGATTCAAAAAGAGTAAATTAAAAACCATTTTCTTAGTATTATCACAGTCTATAGAAGTCTTATTGACACTGTGGTATTATAGAATAGGCGGCCTTATCACTAAAATCGAGCTCTTCCAAGCAACAAGATAAACTAAGATGGCAGTCCAGACTGTTGTCTTAAAAATAACAGACAAAAATAAGTTGTTTCCACTTGCTTCGATCCTTGGGGAGCGTCCATTAATTACGTGAGTTGTTTTTGGCGATTTGCTGACCCTCTCCTCCCGCTATCTCATGTGTGATTTGCAGTATGCTACTCAGCTCGTACCTACTATTTACCTACGCTGCATTGTTCGTCAAGTCGCGTCCTGGTTATTGGGCTAGGTACTTTGTGGCGTACGGATAGTCACGATAAACATGTCAGATTTTCCATAGTCAATAAACATTTTAAACTTTAAAGTGACCCAATTTTCTCGATCATTGTATCATCACGTAATTAATGAACGCCACTTTACATAAAGTGGCGTTATGTAAAACGTAAGGACCCTGGTTATAAGCCGGGGCGGCTTTACCTATAGTGCAGAGGGTGCGGTGCTTCTGGGCGTCGGGTGATGGGGGCGCCGAGAGCCGATCACGAGTCGACCCAATAGAGTCTTCACTATTACCGCACCGCAGGCAGCGAGTGCCTTACCATTGATAAACGTGTGTGGCGGGGTTCTAAGAAAATAAAATATCTTCGTGCGCGGGCGCCTGTCACGTGTTTGCGTACAGCGTAGGTACCCAGGGGCGGCTTTACCTTTGGTACAGGGTGTGCAGGATACAAAGGGCATCACAGGAGCCACCTTTTACCTTTCCATATTTTTTTTAAATCGGGGGGGGGGAGGTCACTTTCATCTACATGGTTTAGAGACGCCTCTGGTTATAAGACTCGTAGGTAAAGACTCATCTTGCAGGCCAACAAGACTACATAATAAATTACTTTCCACGACTCCATTGACGCTTAAAATTTGCTGGCCGTCTAATTTTGGATATATGTTTATCTCTACTAAGGGAGCGCGCCGTCTCTTGAGTAGAATCCAGGGCAGTACCCCCGCCTGCCATCCCCTAAATCCTGAATTTGCTACACCGTTTTATGTAAAAAATCTGTTTTTTTTTTTCAAAATAGACGTGAAGAACCCTGCTGGTGGCAAGGTGGTACTATGTAATCTCTCACCCTGTTTTGTTCATATTTTGGCTATAATTTGGACTATAGAAGCTTAAATTCAAAGCAAAGTCTTGACGTTTATAAGCTTATCTTATTTATTTTTATTGACTTGTATGTGGAGTTATAAGAATATTTGAAAATGTGCTGATTTAAAATTACACTTGACTAAAAACCGCCAGAGAAAATTAAATATTTTTATTACATTTCATTTCGTTGCACAACTAAAACAAGGCGTGCTTTAATAAATTTTGTGTATAAAAACTGATACAAAGTCTAAATATATAACTATCGTTATCACGCTGACCCGGCAGTCTAGGCTTCCCAGATGATAGTAATATCTAGAGAATTATAAAATTAAAAAATGTTTTTACATACCGTGGCAAGGTCACGCGATAACTTTTTACTGCGTATTATCGCTAATGCATGATGTTTTGAGTACGAGGATCAGGGGCGAGTCCATAGCAAGATGCATAAGATGCTACAAAGCGATTCTACGAAAAACAAGGCCTAATATTTGACACTATGTGCTATTTTCTCAGTAATACGTCAGTTTTATACAAAATATAGTTTTCGATAGTGCTCGATGAAATCGATTGGCTGATTGGTCGATTTTTGACAAGTGTCAATCGTTTCATAACGATAGCACAAGGAGCTTATAGCATATCGAAATTCATCATCATAGGCCCTATTGCATTGTTATGTACAGCGTCCAAGCTTTGCTACCAACTTACTTATGTTCGTATTATAGAATAAGTTTCAATAATGAACGCCGACTTAAGCGTCCTACGTCTCTATCACTTTGTGCGTGATAGAAAGTGACAGACGATTCTCAAGACATGCTTGACTTCTGAGTGTCAGTCTGTAATACGGGCCTAAGAGATGAAGATTGGTCGTTATTTAAGTGGCTTAAGACAATCCCATACAGTTTTTATAGAACTTCTTTATCGTTTTTACAAGCTTTTGTTTAACTTGCAGTGTTTGTATGTAAATATTATGTAAGTTGTCCGTCATTATTTGCAAACCATTTTCCGACCATTTGTTGGTATTCGATTGAGCTGTGATTTTGCATACACGTTGTTTTGGATGACTAATGACTTAACTAAGTGACGTTATTCTAAATCTAATATGGCGGATAGCCATAATAATAATATATTTTCACGCTCACACCAATTATCTAGCCCGAAGTAAGTATCATTAAGAACTTGTGTTACGGATACTAGATAACGGACATTTTTTTTTAATATACATAATAATTTTAGATATTTTTATAAATAAACTTAATTAAATATATAAACAACCATGAATCGCAAACAAACATTCGTGTTCGTCACACAAACATTTGCCGCTACCAGGATTCGAACCCGGACCGCTTGATGTGTAGCCAGCTATACTGACCACTCCACCACGACGGCGTTAATGGTTACAACTTCAACTCTACTCAGGTTTGTGTAGGCTTAACTTAATGACATCATTCTAAATCGAAGCCTAATAAAATTGACAAAGTTGACATCATCTAAACAAAACGTGACATGAATATTGGCTCACAGGCTAATGTCATACTACGATAATACCCCGCCTTAAATAGTACTAATAGTCGAACACTCACTTAGTTAAGCGGTCGCTTTGAAAATAAAAAAGTCATTTTTTATTTATTTATTGATAGAACATAGAATCTACAGCACTTTAAGACAGTATTTTACAATTAACATTTAAGACTTAATGCTAATTACAGATTCTCCAAATTCTCACTATGTACGTGTGACAGTTCAAGTCGTGAGGTAGATTTAAAATAATATTAAATTATAATTTCAATTGAATATAAAAAAGAAACAATTTCAATATACCATACTTAAAAAAAAACATAATAATCAATGAATAACTAATTAAATTATCTATATTAATTAAAAATAATTAGTAAAAATATATAATATAGATAAATAAACAAAAAATAATTAAATTAGGGTACGCATTTGTGTGTGTGTGTGTGTGTGTGTGTGTGTGTGTGTGTGTGTGTGTGTGTGTGAGCGGTGCATGCAAGAGCCTGCTTGCTAAGTGTCGTTAGTTGGTGTTGTGTTAATCAGATTTTTTAAGCTGCTTTTTGAATTGTGAAATACTTCATCTATACAGGGTGTAAAAGACATGAACAGTCAAACGAGAACCATGTATTCTGCTCACCGTTATAACATTTTTTTTTCCTTTAAACTATACCTGGGAAATTGATAGTTACGATTTTATTGAAGGTCAAAGTCATATTTTTTTTCTTTATTTTTTTATGAAAACTTGTTCTAAACATTATTTCATAATTATTGTCCAAAGAAACATTAACAATTTTTTTTAGTATTTCATAAATAATGGCTTCAAAACGTTAGCGTTCAATGTAGTTCACTCAATGCGCACACACACAAACGAGCGGGGCAGCCGTCTGGCAAAATTATCGCGGTTTTGCGAGTTGCGTACGAGTGGAGCGCTTTACGTTGCGCGGTACAATTTGCAATTTTTTTAACACAAAAAAATTAAAATCATTTCTTAGTAATTATTTTTTGAAATGTTTCTTATTTTGATGTATAGAATACATGGTTCTCGTTAGACTGTTCATGTCTTTTACACCTTGTATAGTCTAGTGAATTGCCTGCTGTATAAAACCTAAAGATTCCGGGTGCAATCTCCAGTGCAAGTGCGCCATTGTACTGCAGAGTTTGTTGAGTAGACGTTGTTTTGAGTTTAGTATTCGAACTTGAGTTGGTTCTGCGACTCAAGTTCTTAGTCGACTTGAGTCCGTACTCTGACGACTCGTGCTCGACTTGACTCTGACTTATGAATGTCTTAGTCTATCAAGTATGCAAAATTAGTCGAGTTTGCAAATGTAGACTCCCGGACTCGAGTTTTTTACAACACTAGCGCCATGACTACTTCCATGCTGACAGTTTTATTAATTATTTAGTTTTAAAGACAGTGATAAGATAAGACAGTGGTACCCGAACTGCTGAGATGATTTTGAGTGTAACATTTGTCCTGGTAGTTGACTTTTGTTTGTTTGTTTACTGAACTATTGGCGGGTAGACTGCATGGTCCATACTGCGAAATGTGGCTTATAAAATATTACCTAAGACTATGCTCAACCACACATATCCCCTATGGTGTCGCCGCCTTTTTGTAAAATTTCGCGCATATGTCGGTTACTTCCGGACTTTCCGTCGCGAATTTTCCGGGTGTAAAAAAATAATAATAAAATTTTTGTAATAACATTTGTACATGAGTCGTTGCTGTAGTATGTAAACATATTTATTTAATTATAATAGTATTATAAATGTAGTGCTCATTGCCGACACCTTTACAAAAGTCATATTTATGTCAAGCGAACTAATTATGGAAAAGACACCGAGCACGAGGCGATCTGAAAAATGAAAGAAAAGGTTTTAATAAATATTTTCAGCCGATAAACCATATTTTGTATCTTCTGTATAAAACCAGTGTTTGTGTTTGGTTGAAAAATTTTAGCAAACCCCTCAGGAAATAGACGGACAAAAAGTTAATCTCTATTTTGTTACCTATATTACTTATTAAGAACTACAATCCTACAACACTTCAAGAAGCCGTGAGAGCTTTGAAAGCTGTTTGGAAGTAAGTGCGCGTACTCAAAAATAGCACTACGAAATGTCAAAAATAAATAAATAAGTACATCCCTCTCGCTGAAACTTTTTTCTGTATTGCAGTATAAAACTTTGCCTTTTCCTTTTTTCGGCGTCCCTCCAAGTAAGGCTTCGCGACTTCCCTAAGGGTCGCCACAGATTGAAAAACGCTGTATTAGACAAATTAATGCTGCGGGAATATTTCGTCACCTTTATGGTAAACTTACGAAACTGCAAAAAACAAATTTTACAGGAGAGCGTTTTGAAACATTAAATTGATAATAACTTTTGTTATGATGCAGATGTAATAAATTCTTAGATACATTTGATTTTCAAAATCCTGCTGTTTTTAAATACAATGAATGGATCACACCTATGTAGTACAACATAAGGTGCAATTTTTTTTAGATATGTCAAATTTACAAAAACTGCAGATTCGTAAGTTTGCCGTGGAGGTGACGTTTTGGTCGAAGTAGAGCAAAGCGGAGCCACTCGAATCTGGACCGTAAAAAACTGTAGTACCTTACCAAAAACCACAGTCAAATAAAACTACGTTTTTGTGGTTTGCTCCATGGGCTATCGAAGGGGACTATGGTTGACACGTCAGTCTTGCAAGCGTCTATAGGCTACGGTGACTGCTTACCAACATGCTTGTCTGCCTTTTTTTTGACGGGGAGGTCAAATGCATTTGCGCATCGTCCCTGCGGGGTGGTGCCAACCGCAGGAGATATGTGGGACTCGAGGTAAAGGCGTTCCCTCCATACCCACTAAACATCCTCCCCGGCCTGACCTCCAGTGCGCTATTGCGGGACGACTCTGGATCTGCGCACGTGAGCGCAACTACACCGAGACCGTCCCAACGCTGCCCGTCTAGGCACTCCTTGTGCACCAATTAGTGACCAGCAGCAGGGGCTACCGACTAACGCCAGCCCCTGCGGACCGCTGGCCGACGCCGGCCTCATAGGCCGCCTCCTTACCGACGGCTGCTCAACCTGGCGGCTCAACAAAAAATATATACCTATTGATTGCACTCACCTTAAAAACAATTCCAATGACTTTCTACTGCACTTTGACCACTCATAGGGAATAAATGTTTTATTGAAGTAACGACGTATTGTCCAGGTTAAGTCAGGCCAACTCATAATGTAAGGTCCAGGTTCGCAACGATTAAAAAAACCATCATCATGACTCATGCCGATACTGAAAATAGTTGGATATTAATATATCTACCGAATAATATAAGTTAAACACTAAGGTATTGCCAGACGATATCAAAACAATCCAAGTTAGGAATATCTTATAATTTTTAGATAGTGCCCAGCTAAAGAAGTACATGTAAGGCCTCAATAGGACTTACTTGGAGGTTAGTCACAATAGACCTTTATAGGTTGCAGGGACGCAAAAAGACCCGAATTGTCTAAATAATAATAAGGTATTGCCATATTGTTATTGTGCGAGTTGTCGTCCCTTTTCATCCACATCCTTCAGATCTTTACGTCCGTTCCCTTCTTCCTTCTTAGGACAATACAATTCAATTTGCATAATTACGATATTTGACATTTTTTACATACTTTGATGCAATGAATTTCTAAATCCCGTATTACAGAATGACACTCAGAAATCCTTAGACAAAGAACTCTAAGCAGAAATCAATCATGTGTTGAGAATCATTTGTCACTTTCTATAAAGCACAATTAGATAGAGACGTACAACACTCAGTACGGCGTTGATCTTTGAGTCTCATTCTATAATACATAAATGATTGATACGATAAGGTACCTATTTATTGCGTATATTATCTTTGGTAAGTATATATTTATTTGTGTATTAAATATAGATTTGTTTTACCTGTTTTCTTAAAAATATGCATTTACCTGTGCCCAATCAGTCTAGCAATCCGATAGCTTTGCAGCTCTCCATCCCAATGTGAGCTTATGCAGCTCTTACTTACACTACAGAACTTTCCTCTATAGTATCGACCTGAAATTTAATGATTTTTTTATCGATCTTATTTGTGTTAGACCAGTGAGGGCCTAGGCAAACAATCGTGTCTACGAGTGCCTAACAAAACATTTAATATGACGGTCGCCATGGTTTTTTTATTTACACGCTTTTGAGCTTCACCTGAGTTTCTCCCGAGTTCTTGCTGTAAAAACACGTGTTGAGAGACTCCATTTTTAACCTCAATCTACCGTACAATTGTCTGTTACTATAAAGTACATTTTCACTTGACATTGGCGAAATGCGTTACATATCGCGGACGCCAGAGAAGAACTCCACCAGTATGTTTGCTTGCTTGCTTGATTGTATGTTTGTAACCGACTGTACGCAATTTTGACCCACTTTGAACTGTCAGATTTTATTAAACTTTGTAGGCTTATCAAAGACCAATGACATTACAATAATTGGAGAAGACTATCCCATTATCCTGATTAGAATCGCCAAGACTAATAAATTAAACGTTTGTAATGTTGGTTCAGCTATACAATTATTTTATATTATTCATCGTTTTGTTTCTATGAATATTAAAAAAAATTAGAGAGTGGTCTCCCCTTGACTTTCTCGTACACCGGAAACGACTCAAAAGTCGATAGAAACCTTATATTTAGATTTCATACATGAATGTTAAATTTTGGTCACCCATTCGAGTACCGACCGCGCCCTTGATTGCTTAACTTTCGTGATCGACGACTCAAAAGTTGATAGAAACCTTATATTTTGATGTCATACGCATGTTAAATTTGGTTGCAATAAGTTGAAGCATACTCGAGTTATAGTGCTAACGCACAGACACACAGGCATAATTCCAAAACCGGTATTTTTGGTAGCAGGAAGGTCCAAAACGTGTAAATCCGTCAAAATCTCGAGGTCGAATTTTTTGACGATTACAAGACTTCCTATAGACTACGTACAGTCATGAGTAATAACATAGAAACATCTTTAAAGTTCATATTCATGTAGCTAAATTAAATCGCAAAAATAAGTATGCTAAACTTTAGCCAATAATTATGTAAACGCTAAAGTGTATCAAAATAAACTACACATTTTTATAAAATTATTGTAAACAACAGGTAATCAAAAAGTAATATTAACTTTTAGTTACATAATTATGTACCCACCAAGCAAATCAAAAATATGTACACAGTACAATTTCGAAAATATGTAAACAATTATTATTAAATATTATTAATTACTTTTAATCAAAACAAATAAATAGAAATACTTATTTCTAGAGTTTTCTATTAATTTCGTCATTAGGATATGTTACAAAAGAAAAAAGTTAATATAATTAAACTAAAGAGGGTAGGTAGCCATCAGCGAGTGGCAATGCGTCGCATAACGGCTCGCCCGTCGACTTCTTATACTTATTTCCGTATACCGCCTTAAAGCTAATGTGCTGTTAGATTCCTACGGAAATATTTCAGTAGCCCCAATAAGGATAAGTGATAGTTAGGTAGTAGGTATGTACTTACCTCATATTTTTCTTTTAAAGAAATTTATTCTTTAATTTTTAGTTACTGTATTCGTATTCTACTCAGCAAATCTTTTCATTTGATACCCATATTGTGGCAGTGCATAAAAAATAAGTAGTCCGCCATCTTAGGCCATCCGCCATATTGGATTTAGAATGACATTGCATTGTCATCCAAACCTAACTTGTATGCAAAATTTCGTCACAATCGTTTGAGGATAACTGCTTTACAAATGAGTTGCAAGATTTCACCCAAACGTACATACAAGTAACAAACATTGCACGTTAAATAAAAGCTTTTCAAAAAATGGGAATAAGTAGGTATACACTTCCAATATCATTTTAATGTATCCATGGCAGTTTCTATTACACGAGTACAATTTTTGCTTTCAATCATCACTGAATTCTACTAAAATAACGAGTAAAGTAACAAAAACGGGAAAAAGTAGGTCGTTACTCAGATTGCACATATTTTTTGTTATAGATATAACATATTTTTCTTCTAAATTGTTCTTGTTTAAATCTTTTGTAATTCTTAATTACTAGAGTCCGTCAATACAAAGCAGTATCGAACTAATGTGAACGTGACGTCGCTTATGCGGCGCGCGCTGGCGTTACCTGTGCGTACGCACCTTTAATTTATAGGAATGACACCTCGATATTGTACACTTCCAATATCATTTTAATTTATCCATGACAGTTTCTATTACACGAGTACAATTTTTGCTTTCAATCATCACAGAATTCTACTAAAATAACGAGTAAAGTAACAAAAACGGGAAAAAGTAGGTATACACTTCCAATATCATTTTAATTTATCCATGACAGTTTCTATTACACGAGTACAATTTTTGCTTTCAATCATCACTGAATTCTACTAAAATAACGAGTAAAGTAACAAAAACGGGAAAAAGTAAGTATACACTTCCAATATCATTTTAATGTATCCATGACAGTTTCTATTACATGTGTACAATTGTATACATATTATAGAATTTGTCATGGATAGTTAAATATTATTTTGGAAGTGTGAAGTTATTTCTGATTTTGTTTCGATTATATTAATGTGGAATAAATGTGTACCTAATTTTGACACAGTTTAATGGTTAGATAATTTAGAACAAATTGTCGTACACTTCTTCCTAGATTGGTTTAAGGTAAGATATTTTAGAAAATGTGACAATGTATATATATTATTACTCGTGACTGTACGAGAAAGTAAAAATTCACTTTTTTAGTCCGATTTATCATTAAAGCGTGTTTTTTTTAGTTTTTTTAATTCTTCGTGTTATGACAGTGTCATACCTTTTCGCTAAGCGTTGAACGCAATCGATTGGCCACTTGGATAGGCCCTCTGGGTTATCTTCTGTAAAAACTGATGTAGGTACTTACTTGAACACAATATTTATTAATCTGTTGCCAGAGCTAGGTGACGGAGCGCTGCCTCAACTCTGTCTTCTGCCCTGCTCCCAGTTTTATTTGGGGTCGGTGCAGTATCAACATCGGGAATACTGCTATTGGTTTTGGCACCCGTCTTGCCTGACAACAACACTCTTTGGGACCAGTACCCCTTTTTTATCGCAGAGGTCAAATGCATTTACGCATCATCCCTGCAGTACGATGAAACTGCAGGGGTATGTAGGACTCGAGGTTCAGGCGTTCCCCCCCTACTTACTAAACGTCCTCTCCGGGCATCCTGCCAAGGCACACTACGACAGCACCCCGGGTCAGCGACAATTCGCTTGTCACCGGGAAGCCATCTGTGCCGGCCCTTTTGGGCCCAACCGGTGCACCGTTCATGTCCGCTGTCCGGCGGAACAACAGACCGCTAGTCTTGCAGACCGGCCGCCACCGAGCACAAAACTCCACCGGCCCTGATAAGGGCCTTTTCTAACGTCCCCCATAGTGGTGCCAAGGGTGGCTTGGATGAAACTCAGCGCAGTTTAAGCCCGATGTCTACGCCATCTGTCCCCCTTTTTTTGTTGTCGAGGAGGTCAAATGCATTTACGCATCGTCCCTGCGGGGTGGTGCCAACCGCAGGGGATATGTGGGACTCGAGGTATAGGCGTTCCCTCCATACCAACTAAACATCCTCCCCGGCCTGACCTCCAGTGCGCTATTGCGGGACGGCTCGGGATCTGCGCACCTGAGCGCAACTACACCGAGACCTTCCCAACGCTGCCCGTCTAGGCACTCCTTGTGCACTAATTGGTGGCCAGCAGCCCACAGGGGCTACCCGGCTAACGCCAGCCTCTGTGGGCCGTTGGCTGACGCCGGCCTTATAGGCCGCCTCCTCACCGACGGCTGCTCGACCTGGCGCGTCCTCCGCAACGAGGACACCGGGAGCAGCCATCGGACCACACGCGGGGGACATCGGGCGCGGTGGTGGCCCTGAAAAGGGCCGTCTGGAACTAGTCGTGGTGGGAAAACAAAAACAACTCGACGATGGCATGTGACTTCGAATGCCAAGGCGACACACTTGACATCAGAAGCCACACACCCGCCGAGAAAGTTTCCCCACCACGTTACCAGGGTCCGCCACGAGGAGGCTTCCGGACGTGGACCCCTGGGACCAGCTTAATTTGCCTTTCGAAGAATCGAGTCGAAAAATTTACGATCACTCATTCGAGTACCGACCGCGCAATTCAAACTACCCACTAAGTTTTTGTCTGATGCTTAGAAATAACAAATATTACCTTCACTACCTGTCTGCACTTCTGGATGTTTCAACCTAGTTAAGCCTATGGAAAACCACCACTTTCTCGCTCTGCGTTTCATTTCAGTCTGTGCCATACAGAAAGGATCAAATTTCAGTTTGCTTTTACCTTCGCTGTTATATTTTAATACTTGAAGCAGATTTAATTTAAACGGCATTCGCGAATATGTAAACAAGTTTGTCACATTACTTAGAATTTGCTTGATATAATTGAATATTTGTCTTCTTGACTTCAAGTTCGTAACGTTTGTTACCTTGTTTTTAAACGAATTGTCGTAGTATATTTTAACAGGTATACTAAATGATGATTGCTTTTTTTCTGCGCCCTGAAATGACGTTAGGTTGTATTAGTTAGAGTTATTATTATTGGTGTTAGAAAAGGCTCTTAAAAAATATGTAGGTACCGATAGACATCTTATAGGCGGACCCCTTATAGGAGATACTTTTTTTTTTAAATCACTTAGGAAATTGATCAATTCTCTATTTTTTTTTATAGTTATTATTGCAAAAACAATTAGCATTTACATCACATAAAACTACTACAAAAACATTTCACAATGGCTAAAAAAGTTTCCACCTTACAATTTGACGGGTAAACAAAAACTATAAAAAAAAAACTAAATAACAACCACACTAAACAACTAAACAAGAAAAAATTTCGTAATTCAAATCGCCGCCATCGACGCTTGCGTTTCGTTCGTTCGACATTTCGCCAACCAGTCAGCGGCATTAAGAGTTTTTTTTTTTTAATTTTGAAAGGTTGTTGATTAAAATATCACATATTATTTATATTTTGACTTATATAAAACAAATTGGATTTCAATATTTTATTAGATTATTCATTACAATTTTGCATGTCATTTTTTGACAAAACATGTTCAAAGCACCTTTTACTAATATAATTATGATCTATGTATGTACACGTGTTGATGCAAATAAATTTATTCTTATTCTTATTCTTATTCTTATTCTTATTCTTATCATATCCCTGCGACACATAAAAAATAATTCGTTGAACTAATGTCTGGCCTAGGTTTTTGACTTTTAATTCACTGTGAATCTCTATTAAAACGTAGAAAAAGTTTGTAAAAAATGATACTTACATATCCGTGATATCCGTGAAGAATAAATACTAAAAAAGCGCAAACAAGGAGCAACCTCATGATTTTGAATGTGTTGTCAACTACGAGTTACGTTGAGTATTAGATAATAATGCTATATAAGCAATATCCCTTCTGCTCTGCAACCACAAAGTTTATTTTCGGAATGAATATTAAATTCAATCCGAAAATAAACTTTATAACAAAATAAGGATAATTATTACTTATATTAATTATAATGTAAGTAATAATTATCCTTGTTTTCTTTGCAAACAATGACGTGTTTAAGCTTTTATGGTGTTCAAATTTAATATCTATACATAAAATATAAGAAAATTGCATATAACAAAAAAGGAGGTCGCAGTCGTGCGTCCTTAACCCTTAACTGGTATCGTGGCATGGGGTCAGATTTTTTTAAATTAATAATTATTTTGCATTTTTTTTATATATATTGTTACAAGAACACGACAAGTTAGTTTTTGCTCTTGTTTCTGACTAACAATAGAGATTTTAATATTTTTAATCATTATTTAATCAGAGAACATTCGATTTAAGGTTAGATTTCTTGCATATACTTAACTTAAAATTACTCGAAAATGCAGGGGAATAAAATTAAAAAAACGGTATATTCATGATCCTCAGAGCATAAGCTTTCGTTTAATATATAATTTACCGTGGGGGGTTTTCAAGTACCAATATGGAACATCTTCTTTGACTAACGTAACTGGTATCGTGGGGGTTAATTGAAATTAGCTTCTAGAATGTAAATGTCCGCAATTTTATTCAAGTAGTATTTAAAAGCTATAAATGACAAGCTTGCTTTATTAAATTAATAAGTTTTTATGCATTCTTTCTTATTTAATTCTTTTTACCTACTTATTTACTATAAGAGATCACAAAAATTGGACAACTTATTGATATTTTTTTCTAACATTATAAAAATCTAGAAAATACTATTATTTTGAAAGTCTTTAGCTAACATATATATGTTTGCCCGAAAAAAACCCTGAAATATACCTCTAATTAACGTTTTAGAAGAAAATCAACACAAAGTTATATATCCTAGGGCTGAGGAACATTATAAGTCAACTAAGTTCAGTCTTGACGACTATCACATAGTTCTTTTGTGCTACTAAGCAACTTGCAAATAAAATACAGGTTCTTCTATTTTGGGCCCAGATCCTCCACTGCTCTGAATCGTGTGCTGGATACTCTTCACAATCGCTAATTCAATCATTGTCGCTGATTTGTTCTTCTGGGTGGCCACCAAGCACTGACTCGGAGTCCTCGTTCAATGTGTCTTCTATTGTCTTAAAACTTAAAGGTCTCGCCATCTCGTCAAAATGAGTGAAAAACATATGAACAAATGAAATAAAATATTTACTAAAAACTTACGTAACTGGTGTCGTGGGCCCCAAAACGTACGTACCTCCACTGCGGTAAAAGCTATAGCTTCCTACTTCCGGCACCCTCCGCGAGTAGCAACGTAATGACATTAGCCGGTATGGCGGATACGCATGATTTTACTATACGTTTTTAAGAAAAACAAAAAAATTTTTTTTAAGGGTTTAGTTTTTTGTAGTTAAGGGTTAAGTAAAGATCACGAAATTTAAGCAACCAAGTGCGCGGTCGGTACTCGGATGGGTGACCGAAATTTTCTCAAGTCGATTTTCCTCCGTGCTTCGGAAGACACGTTAAGCTAGTAGTCCCGGGTGCTGTCGAAATATATCAGTCGTTCCCAAGGAGGGTTGGTGTCAGGCACACGGCCGTAAAAATCTAATGCCAAATCCTTTACAGTATTTTCCCCAAATAACTCGGGAACAGGGTAGGAAAATGATGATCAAGAAAATTGTATCAGATCAATAACTGTACCTATTATAAGTGTAGAAAAGGAATCCAATATGGGGGGTCTTTATTAAAGTGCGTTTTCGCGCAATTTTCTGTCACGAATCACAAGACTATGGAAAAAAATACGACTTCAAAATCTTCAAAAACAGTGTCATCATCATATTACACCCTTTATAATTCGACCCACTGCTAGGACACGAGGCATTATCATCGAAGGGGGTTTAGGCAGTAGTCCACCACCCTTGCCCAATGCGGATTGGTGGACGGATAACAGGTGATCAATACCCCTTTGCTGATCCATTAGTCGCCTTCTACGACCCCATTAGAGAATAAGGGGTGATGCTATTCTACTCTACCGGCATCACATGGCAAAAACAGCGTATTCCTTCCTAACCGCTCACGCGTCCCAATGTACCTGTATGCACCGCCTGCCAAGTCTGAAAATATATGACAGTGCGGGTAGGCCGCACATAAAAATTTTAAAATACATCTGGATTTGTAAAAGAACGCGGTCAAGTTGTGTTTTTATGAATGTAGACTAATAACCGCATCGAATGATGTCAAAAGCATTTCAATATCTTATCTATTTCAATTTATAAAAAATCTGTAAGCAATGACATTTATTTTTTTTAATTTTTTTTTTTTTTCTTAGCCTTAAAAATTTTTTATTTTGAAAAATAGATCAATAACATGGTAGTTTTTTTTCTTTATAGGGTAGATGGATACATTCTTAATTGAAAAAACATAAAAACAATGTATTTACGATTCCTCTGATGTTGGAGATGCTCATGGGCGGTACTGTCAAGTGAACCATCAGCTCGATTTTCCATTAAAAAACACAATTTGACGAGGTATTTTTCCAAATAAGTACTCGTAACTATGACCATAAGTTAGGCATTGCTCTCGAATATTGCATAATAAACTCAAATGACAACCTAGAAACACAGAATGTTCTGTGCATTATAGAAATATAACTAAGATTAATAAATTACCCATCTGCTTATTTCCTTCCTGTAGCTTCAGCGTCATTAATTTTAATGGGTCCTGTCTTCATTTGTATTCTAATCATTTTAAAAACATACGCGATAAATAATATTTTTAATTAAAAAAGACCGCCTTCAAAACTAAAAAATCGGGAGTGGTCTCCCCTTGACTTTCTCGTATATCGGAAACGAGTTAAAAGTTGATAGAAACCATATATTTTGATATCATACATGCATGTTATATTTTGGTCACCCATCCGAGTACCGACCACCCACTTGGTTGCTTAACTTTCGTGATCGACGACTCAAAAGTTGATAGAAACCTTATATTTTGATGTCATACATGCATGTTAAATTTGGTTGCAATAAGTTGAACGATATTCGAGTTATCGTGCTAACGCACAGACACACACACAGAAATAATTCCATTACCGCATTTTTGGACTCATGGAGGTCCAAAACGTGTAAATCCGTCAAAATCTCGAGGTCGAATTTCTTGACGATTACAAGACTTCCTCTACTACGTATACGAGAAAGTAAAAATAATACCCCAGAACTTCTGTAAGTTTTTAAATAATATCCTTACTCAAATATGACAGCAATATGGCTTCTCATAAGTTTTGCTTATGAGCGGCAACAAGTAACAGAGTCATGAGAAACTTCGATTACATCAACACAAAAGGAAATAAAGTCATGACGAATATTAATAATGTTCACGAGTCATGGTTGTTTATATATTCATTGGAGTTTATTTATAAAAATGTCTGAGTAAATCAATAAATATATTTGTGCGCTATCAAGTTAACACTGAAAACGAATTCTTAATTTCATCAAAATCGGTTCCGGTGTTAGGAGTGAAAGTGTGATTTTATACGGACTTCCATACGTCCTTTCATCTCCTATTTCATCCCCACTCGGATCAAATTTTCAAAAACGCTAAAACATATAGTATTTATTTCTTATCATGCGCTTCAATTCAAAGTTTCATGGTTTTATCTTCAACAATAACGAACTTTCATCCCCATTTCAACCCCTTCAAGACTTTTTTTTCACGATAAAAGCCTATGGTATTTCCCAAGTTCAAGTCTAAAGTCGGTTGGGTGGTTGTGAAAGCGTAATAGAGAATAACATATGTCAGTAAAAACCTCATCAAAACACGAGTATTATTTACAATTTAATTTAATTTAACAACAATTAAGTATTTCTAAGCTGAACACAACATACTGGCCGTCTGTCCAATCAATCACAAATCTTCATAGAAAACAGTTTAAAACTAAAAATATAACATAAATTAAAAAGAAAAATGTAATCTGCACTTGATAAACACAGACGATGAGTAGAGTGCGCAAAAAACTTAGTAGCCCGCGTCAGCGTCGTAACTGCTTTTTTTGCTGTCGTATTGATCTGAAAAGAAAAACAGATTGATCATGTATACAAATTATAACACGTATTTACTTTCAGTTTTTTATTTTATTTTAAAGTCTCGATTACTCAAAGTTTAACTAGGTGGTAGACCCCTTTTATGTAGGGTCGTCTCGGTAGGTACCACCGCCTTTCTTATTTCTGCCGTGAAGCAGTTCTCTGTGTTTCGGTTTGAAGGGAAAGGTAGCCAGTGTAATTACTGGGCATGGAAGGCATATCATCTTAGTCCCCAGGATGGCAACGCACTTGCAGTGTGATAAACCACGAAATAACATAAAAATAAACCTAATACTTACTGCGGACGTCTGTGAGCTGCAAGCTCCTCAAGATCTCCTCAGGGATGGGAGGAGACGTGGGAAGGTGTCCGCCTTCCGCGTGGTAGCCGTTCTCATCAGCGGTGTACGTCACGGTGTAGGTATGGCCGTCGTCTCCTATGTAGGAGTACGAGCCGGAGACCTGGAGGGAGCCCTCCTCGGGAACAGCTCCGGGAACCACGCGGCCTGAAGAGGAGAATGATACAAAATACGTTACTTTTACGGTATTGGCCCATTACAACACATCATATTTGTACCACAGTCTATGTAAGATCTCAAAGTCAGTCAACGAGCACGTCTAGACAGGGCAATTGTGAGGGGGACGCGGGACGAGAGGGGCGCGGTTGCGACACCAAACTGCCATACACTCGTTTGGTAGACTCTGGTCCACTGTATGTCTACTAAACGCTAGACAAAAGCGACATCTTCAAAGGCGTCGAACCACTGTAGGTATATGTTTACGCTGTGCTCCTACCATGACCGTAAACGTACTGGCGCAAGCAAAAAAAATTATTTGTATGAATTATTAAGCTTTCCTATTATAGGGGCACATCTCAAAATTTAATGATTTCGAGAATTTATTATAATAGGTTGGGGAAAAAGTTTCTTCGCATTTTTTAAGAAAATTCAAAACATTTTTTAATATAGTTTATTTACATTTAACTAAAGTATGTAGGTACCATTTTGTTCGATAAGTTTTTGCCATCTTGTAGGTAGGGACATGATCCCATTGCTATAGAAATTTTGGGACTTCTGGTCAAAATACCGCGACAAGTGGTTTTGGCAGTCCTCTCGTGATGTTAACCTGACACTGCCTAAAGAATTCTGAAGAGACCGAAACAGGGGGAAATCTGAAGGTGCAAGGTCAGGACTATACGGCGGATGCATTAACACCTCCCAGCCAAACTCTCTTAATTTTTGCTGAGTGGCTAAAGATGTGTGAGGTCTAGCGTTATCACGATGAAAAACCACACCCCTTCTGTTGATTAATTCCGGTCGCTTTCTCTCAACTTCTTGCTTTAATCTCATCAGTTGTTCGCAGTAGAGTTCAGAATCGATGGTCCTGCCTGGTGGTAACAGCTCATAATGAATAATGCCCTTCCAATCCCACCACACACACAGCATCACCTTGTTGCGAGTTAACCCGGGTTTCGCCACAGTCTGTGAAACCTGACCGGCCTTTGACCACGACCTTTTTCGCACGTTCTTGTCGTCCACTTTTCATCACCAGTTATCAGCTTCTTCAAAAATGGTTCGGTTTCATTACGTCGTAATAAAGAATCACAAATGAGTACACGGTTCATTAGGTTTCTTTCAGTGAGCTCGTGAGGTACCCAAATGTCGAGCTTTTTTGTGTACCCAGTTTTTTTCAAATGCGCCAAAACTGTTTTGTGGTCAATTCCCAGTTCTTCAGCTACGTCGTAACTACTGACATGCCGATCTTGCTCCACTTTTTCAAAAATGGCATCCATATTATCTGTAATAGGGCGACCAGAGCGACGTGCATCTTTGACATCAAAATTTCCGGATTGAAAACGCTTAAACCAAATTTGTGCTACTCTCACAGACACTGCACTAGGTCCATAAATATTGCAAATTTTTTTCGCGGCTTGCGTTGCATTTTTACCTTTTTTGTAGTAAAATTTTAAAATGTATCGAATTTCTTCATTAGATTCACTCATCTTGGCGGTACGAAAAACAAATGAAAATCACACATTTTCCTAATTTGAATTTGGAATTATGTTCTTTAAAATTTAAACTTTCAATGATACCAAAACCAGCCAGATACAAATAGTATAGCCAAAGAGATTTTATTACAAGTTTATACATACTATAATGCGAAAAGACTTTTTCCCCAACCTAAATATGGGCACATAAACAACGCGCCTACATCATGCTCTTGACAGAAAGAGTCAGAGCGTACTATGGAGCCGCGAAAACTATTTGTGTGTGAAAATACAGGGGCTCAAAAATCTTTAAACGCGTTTTCCCAACAATCGTGTTTTTCGAATTGTGGCCCTATAGTAGGAAAGCTGCGAATATATAATAACGCCCACTGAACTGCTCCATCGATGACCACAAATATATTTGCATGGACGTTATGAGCACCAGCAAAATATTCTTGCTGACTCTTGTTGCTTCGGTCATGACATGCTACGTGCACGGTACCAAGTAGAAATAAATCTTATCATTACAACATACAAGTGTAAAACAGTGTGAAAATTAAAAACCCATCAAGATAATTCAAAAATCGCACATTACCAAATACAGTAATTTGCAGCGTAACTTAAACTTATTTGAAATGCAGCCGAAGGGTAATAAATTGACATGGGAGTTATGAAGAGCTGTCGTTACGAAATAGTGTATCTCATCCAAATGTTAAGTAAATATGACGGTGTTCAAGGAAAAGTAGGACGCGACAGGCGAGAATGCATTGCCTATGTCGCAGCGTGGTCGCAGCCCTATCGTATAACAAGCCAACTTTTTATAGTCAGAAAGTTAGAAAACATTTATGATTTTAAATTTATTTATTTAAATATGTGCTTGCTTTTCTGAGCATAACTTCTCAAAACTGGGCTCAAGTGTGGAAAACGCGACTCTCATCTCTTTCTCTACATTTATTTTCACTCGACTCCCTCGCATCACACAGACAGTCATTCTATTGGGATCGCCTCACGACGCCCCTGGGATAATGCCGCGACGCCCCAGGACACAGTTTGGGAAACCCTGATTTGTACATTACCTTCGTTTTAAAAAACGGTATACAAATAAAATACTTGGAGCTTTGGGTTTTGGTAATAATTCATGGGCCTTCTCCCACCACGCTGGCCCAGTGCGGGTTGGGCGGGAGCGCCAAAGCCTCGTCTATTGTTCGGCAGGGTATGCCGCGTGCAGATGAGGTTGACTTGGGTTCCGTGAGATGTTGTTTCGGAACCTCTTACACTCCTAAACCACATTAGAAATGATGAGATTCACCGGAGAACCAAGGTCACTGACATAGCCCAAAGAATTGCGACCCTTAAGTGGCAGTGGGCACATTGCGAGGAGGACGCAGCGTTGGTAGGCCCCCCACAAGGTGGACTGACGATCTGGTAAAGGTCCCGGGAAGCCGCTGACCGGCTTGAAAATCCTTGGGAGAGGCCTATGTCCAACAATGGGCGTCTCTTGACTGAAATTATGCTGATAATGAAATTGGAATAATTATGGTACATGCATGCTATCGTGTTCATAATTCCGGAAGAGTTGAGCAGAGCTTTAGATAATATTCGGTTACACATAGCCACATCGTGCAGTATGGATCATGCATTGCCACAAAATAGTCACAGGTTGCCAGTCTACAAATTATGGCCTCATTATGAACGAACTGTTTAAAGTACAAGTACACGTAGACGCTGCTTCTGTTGAGTTTTGAGTAATCGAACGCGAAGGTTGAAGGACGAGAATGGGAGCATTAAAGCTGTGAGTTATAATGTTCTCGAAAGGATTTTCTATATAGCGTGCGCGTGTTCGTAATAACTTAATAGCTATATGATCCAGCGCGAATGTAAATCACAGGTTTTGTAAATAATAATAAGTTTTCGGTACACACTGGATCGAAAGGGCTGCGAAAAGGCTGCGGACGGTTCCGAGTTGATAAGTGTGCTAAGACCTTAAGAGCCAAAACACATAACCGCTTTGCAACGCCGCAACGCTGAAATCGGCGGTGGGCCAAGCCAAAGTCGGATAGAGCCGACGATGCGGAAGATGTCGGAATAGCGCCGCCAATCGTGTTTCGGCTAAGACGGAAAGAAGGAATTTCTCAAGTAAAAAAAACATTCCTACCTTGTTGTTCAGCCTTAGTTCCATCGCTGGTCTCGTAAGCGTAATGGAATCCTTGCTCGTCAATTTCATTTTCGTATCTCAGAATCTCGGCGTTGGCTGAGGATCCACTATTGTAGCTTGAAGCTCCGGAGTAGCTGGTAGGTCCAGAAGGTGCGAAGGGAGTTTGGAGACCAGCGCTGGCGCCAGCCGAGGCTCTGGCGTTGGGAGGAAGGTAGGCCTGGCGGTCTAACGTGGCGGCTAGAGCCACGGAGGCCAGGGATAGTACGATGAACTGGAATTAGTTAACGAAAAGTTTCTTTTAAAAACTTGGAAGTGTTATCTAATGTCAAAATAACTTATTACCTATTAATGTTTTATGGAAACTTTAATCCTAATAATAATTATAAATGCGAAAATGAGTTTGTTTGTTACGCTTTCGCGCTTAAACTACTGAACTGATGTTGATGAAATTTTGCAAGAAGATAGTTTGAGGCCCTATGAAGGACATAGGATACCTACTTTTGCCGCAATAGCCGACAAAAGCCGCGGGTAACCTCTAGTAAGTAATAAATTCTTTTGATTTTGATCAAAATTAAAACTTTGTTGTACGGTCACCATCAAAAGTAGATGATGACTTTAGTACCTTGTCACAATAATAATTCATACAAAATTGTCGCAACTACTACTGCACAAACGCTGGCGTTGCTATGACATGGTACTAAAGTGATCATCTACTTCTGAGGCTGACTGTACCAACTCTTTGTAACGTAACACTGTTTTGTGGTTATTACTCATTATGTAAAGAGAGGACTAGCCGAGTCCCAATTAAAAAAACGTTTGTTGGTTTATTGAGTTTGTATGAATAATGGTTGTTGCAGAATATTGTTTGACTTTATCTAAGCTATATCTGTATTTATTTAGACTGTAAAGTAATTTAGGCAAGTAGATGATTTGAGGATTACTTTGATTCTTTGTGTGAATTATAAATTATTTTTTAAAGTGCTAATCGCCAAAGAACAATTATTTGTATTATATTATTTTTAATAACTTAAGATCATCAATAAGTTTACATTTATAAAATTATTGTACCTAAATAGGTCATCAAAAAATGCAGAATGCAATTGCATGTAATATATAATCGCAATATTTAATCATATGGTTTTAAAGTATTAGAGAAAAAAAGTAAACCTAAAAATTAAAAGAAAACTTATTCATGCCAATCCATGAATACCCAATATATTATACTGAATTACCGAATACTAAATTCGGCATTTACGCGGAATCAATGAAGAACTTGAATAAAATAAACTATAGATATATCTTAATGTGTTGATCTCAGGCCATTACTGGGCCATTGGTCTGAGGTGTTGATAGGATTATGATTATTTTCCTTTACTTTTTTTTCTGTTGAAATGCATTAATAATTTTTCATAAATGATATTTAAAACTTTTTTCATAACTTCTCCGTAGCCGCAACTGTAGCAATATAACTCAAAACACTCTGGTAATAAAATCCAAAATCACTGAATCACTACGAACTGCGATGTAGATTAGTTGTATCAATTAAGTTAGCTAAAGGCTCCGCACAACGTACAAGTAAACCACAAATAGAAAGATACACTTAATATCACAAACTATTGCTCAATAATGTAAAGATTACTAACGAATTTCATAGCTGATGTGTTCTCTTGAAAGGACTTTGATATAATGTATTCAAAGGTCGATTTTGCTTTCAATTTATACTTGGATTCGGTGATTCTAATTCGGAAGTATCGTCTTCCCACCTTTGCCATCCCTTCACGAGCGTAACCTTTACTCCCCTTGCTTTAAGATCTATTATTGCAGTTGCATCTGAATCTGTATCATTGAATTTGCCGATGCTTGATTTTAACACATTAGGACTTTAATTTACTAAATGAATGTTAATTAAGCGTGATTAGTATCGACATTGAATATTGAAATGTGATCAGGATGTATGTTTTGTGGTGATGCCTCACACTGAATATTTGAAGGTTACGATTTTCTAAACCAGTGAAAATACTTTATTTTGCAAGGAAGAATGTAGAAGTAAACTCACCTGGAACCCTTAACAACTGAAGGACTTGTTATCTTATCAATAAGGGCTTGCAAAGACGAGCTACTTTTGCCCACGGACTAAAACCTCAACCGTCCGGGAAATGGCCACGAGAAATTATCGCGTGAAAGGAATGGAAACGGACTACGTGATAATTAAAAGGCGCAAGGAAAACCCGTATATTAAACTGTCGCAATAATTTACAAGCACACAAAACTATAGATAATGCCAACACCGTGGACAGCACCTATTGAAATGCCAACAATACGTGACTATTCTTCTTCGTGCATACAGTTTTTGCAACTCAACGACTATGCGCCTGTTTTGCGGCAGATGGTGAGAGGCAGGATCACTCCAGCCAGTCTAACTCTTGCAGGAAGCCTTCCAGCGCCTTGACGTACCTGGATGACCCAGGTAGCGACCCATAGGTACTGGAACTTTATTCGTCTGAAATTTAAAGAAGCAGTCGCCTCTGAAACAAACATTCTCCCCCATAATATTAAACGTGGACTAAATTTAGTCATGGCTTAAAACTAATGCTAACTCTATCTTTCGTTCAGCATTAGTTTTAAACCATGACTAACTTTAGTGCATGTTTTATAATTAGGGAGTCTAAGGTTACATTATGGTTTGCAATAAAGATATTGAGTTTTGTTTAGCTTTCATTGTATCGATTTCCTAGGCTGTTTTGTCTTTTGTACCTACGCGTAATTTAAGTCTTTCATAATAGTTAAGTCCCTTACCAGAGGGCTCATTTATCCCCTTTCCCATAAAAAAAAACGTTTAAAATTATGAAACGGAGGTCCAAAGTTTGTATGGGAAACAAAATTGGTTTAAAAAAAATATTTTTAACTTCACATGAGTATTCCTATCGATAAATGAGTAAACAATGTTTCAGTTTTTTTCAGAATTCAACCCCTAAAACATAGTCTAAAGGGGATAACAAAGTCTAAAGATCAACATGGAATTTTTCGTCATTTTTGAAGTTACGTCCATTAAAACTTTGAATTTACGCACTTGATAATAAATTTAATAATTAAATAGTTATGTTCCTAGCGTTTTTGAAATGTCGACCAACGTGGGTATAAAATAGGAGATGAAAGTTCATAATGCAACTCCAAATAAATCTGTCTATTTTTGCTATACGTATATTTATTGAAGACATGACTGTGTATGATTTGTAAAAAAAAGAAAGTACCCGCAAAAATTAATACGCGTAAAATTATTAAAATGCTACCCAAAGTAACTACTCCAGGCAGACGAAGTCGCTGGCAAAAGCTAGTAAAATATATAAATTACAACAAGGGAGTCTCATTATTAAAAGGCCGATTTAAAATAAAACTGCTGTAAACACAGTAAAAAAGTTATTACATTCCGATTTCGTCACATAGGTATACAAATGTAATTAAAAAAGGGTAGCACGCACAAAATTTCGTAAATCTAATTTTTCTAATTACAACAACGAGTAAAGTTCAAACGTAATGATATGGCTACCTAAGAGGTCAAATACTTAATTTGAAACACGTTTCGTACTTGACTAAGTTGTTGCCGAAGCATCGGTAAGCTCGGTTACATTTAGGCGGTATCCTATTAAAACAATAATTATTATAATTTAAACTATCATTAAATTTGATTGAAATATCTTAAATGCACATTAAGATAATTCAATTCCATCCGCCCTCCCGTGGCCTCTCCGTTTTCCTCACTCACTCATACATATATCCTATGAATCGAAAGTAAGTGCAGATATGAGATGAAGAAAACGAAGACGGCGTGTAATGAAATGAAATGAAAAAAGCTCTTAACCCTTGGGGTGCCTAGTGGGTAAAAGTTACACGCCGTGCCTGGTGGCTCTGTCGGACCCGGAAAATCATCTTTTTTTTTGCAAATAAGTAGTCAATACAAGTTTTTGTGTATTATGAATCTTATTTCAAAGGATAAAATGAAAAAATAAAACGATACTGTATTTGCAAAGGTTTATTAAATAAATGAAGATAACTCTATTTTCAACAATATTAATCTTTTTAAATGTAAATTTTGCTCAGTATTCCTTACTTTGGGTAGAGAAATATACATTTTTTTTATGTTATTTGGTTGGCAGACAAGCATATGGACTGTCTGGTGGTAAGCAGTCACCATAGCCTATAGACGTTTGCAACGCTGACGTGACGCTGGTAACCCTAATGTCTTTCCAAGCCCAAGGAGCTTAGGCAACCATACTCACTAACAGGAACACCACATCACAAAAATGTAGTGATAATTAACTGTTATCTTTTTTCAGGTAAAGGCATACCCCAGTCCATGTGCTCCAAATTAAAGCGGCTAGTCCACTATACCTTACCTCTTTAATTACTTTTGCCACCTCGTCACCGGGACGGAATCTCTGCCAGGAATAATCTCAATCTCGTTGACGTCCCAATGTGTACAAACGGCCGAACGGTGGACCAAATCGAAAAAACGTTATAAAGGGTTAGTTCCACGGGATTGACTTAAGCCATCGTTAAATCACGTGGCCAATCGTCATCTCTAAGTAAGGTGGCAAGCTAAGACGCTGTAGATAACCAAGAAACGTGGTATAATGATGATGAATTTCGATATCTTATCGTTATGAAACGATTAACACTTGTCTAAGCCCGATGGCAATCATCGCTTTTAAACTTGCGGGTTGTATGATTAATACGCGTTAAAACGCGAATCATCGCGATAAAATTACTTTTTAAATGCCTGATGTTTCAGCGGACTGAGTCTGTGACCACGGTCGGTGTAACCCTGCCTTCCCGTTTTTACTAGTTTAATTGGTCTTGGATAAGCTATACTCAGGATACACATTCTAATTGCAACTCCGTATGTTCGTCCAAATGACAGTGTGACCAGATTCAGTATATTAATACTTTTTCAGTAATTATTTTAATTGGTCTTGGATAAGCTATGTCCTCAGGATACACATTCTAATAAAAAGTCCCAGTCAAGCGTTGCATTGTTTCACAGCTATAGAGACTGTATGCTTGTTGTTTATATAAAACATGGTATGAAGCATAGTGCTCTGTAGAAGAAGCATTTAAAGTTTCAAAATTTAATAGTTTTTCTTATTTCATATAATGTAAGTATTATATGATTGACAATAAATATATTGACTATTGCCTGATACCGACAATACTGCTCAAGGTTTTGGCATTACATTTTTACGGCCGTGTACCTGACACCAACCTTCCTTGGGGACAACTGCTATCTTTCGATAAGAATTTTTTTTCGGTCACCCATCCCTTGGTTGCTTAATTTTCGTGATCTATATATTTCGTTACTAAGAACGCACGATCGCGGCACCCCATCGACCTCCTCAGCAGTCCGGGTATTATAGAATATTTTTTGCGTTTACAAACGCGTAAATAGTTTTAAAACCAAAGTATTGTCGAGAAATGTAAAATGCTCATCTTCAGAATCACTTATACAATGTCGGTAAAATATTTTACTCACAAGAATTTTTCGTCATTAAAACTTTTCAATTAAAAATCACCAATATTAATTGAGATTAAACGTACCAATCAATATTAGCATTACGCCCGTCTATTTTGCAATCAACACATTTGAATACCTATATGGCAACCTTACACGTCGCTTAGATCTTATTAAGCGAGAATTTTATTTAATCAATCAAAGATGATTAATCCAAACATTTCTTTGAAGTGACAGAAGTGTTTTTAAAAGTGAGTCCTTGAAAACTTGGTAAGTATGAATAAATAAATAGATGACAGTGCGCTACAGATGTAAAGAATCTTTACTTTGAAAATGGTGGCGTACGTTATTTTGGTTACACCAACCAGTATGCCAACTTGTTTTTTTTAATTGTAAGTAGCTCCAACTCAATTTTTTATAGAGAGCTAGATCACCCTTGAAAAAGAGCTAAAATAAAATAAAATTTAAAAATCAAAATTTTATTTATTGATATAGAAAAACGTAACATGATATTTCTCTTTCTTCTTTCTTGTCGTGCTCTTCATCGCTGAAGGTCGTGTCCGTCCTGAAATGCCTTCGTCACGTTGGTTACTAAGCTCTTCCATGCACTTCTATCTTCAGCCTGTCTCAGGGCAGTAGTAATAGGAAGGCCTGTGAGGGATTTAACTTGGTCTGACCAGCGGGTAGGTGATCGTCCGCGCAGCCTTTTCCCCTCTACTTTTCCCACCAGTATCAGCTTTTCCAGGTTATCAGGGCCTCTGCGCGCTATGTGACCGAAATAGCTGAGTATTCTTTGGTAACAAAGATGATATTATATCTTATTATATTATTATGAGAGATATATAAAAATACGATTATTCGTCGTCGCACAGAACTATCATTGTGTGTTAAATCAACTAATTCTAATCCACTTCTGCTTGGTTTTGAGTTCCCCTCATCATAAATCACTTACTTCTTTCAACAGCCCTTGGAAGGCAGTCTACTACTTAAAATTCGGATACGTACTTAAAATTTTGAAACAAAAGCAATAAGTAGTTTTTTGCATGTATTGTAATGGAGTTAAAATTTAAAAAATTAAGAAGCTAAAGACCTAAAATGGTTTTTTTGGAGCTGGTTAATTGAAAACAGAGCTAAATTTAGCTCTAAAAGAGCTAAATTGGCAACACAATCCATCAGAAATTCACTTAACTTTGCATGATTAGATTTTTTTTACTATTTACTAAAATCTGGCAACTTTTCCTCAGATTAATTGGTCTTTGTTGAAAAGGAAGATTATATAGCTACCACACCATTTTATGTATGTAGTGTGTATAATTCAATTCCTCTAAAATTAAAACGTTTACGATAGAACAATCATCGAGATTGTAATAATTAAAACAATCAAAGTGGCTATAAGTACACAACATTGGCAATACTTGAATCAATAAATCAATCGAATAGATAAAATTTAAATACACCTTTCAGTGATAAGTTAGAAGTTAATAGTCGTAGACATACGAACAGATCACAGGCCCCTCACTTTGAAAGAAATACCCCCGATGTCATCATTTCACCACACCTGAGTCGAAGTCCAAGTATACTTACAGGCCCCTTCAGGTATGTCGCTCTGTTCTCATTTGAACCCTGCAGAGACTACATGCCAGTGAGACACCTTCGCGGGAGATACCGAAGCAACCCTCTACGGGAAGTTCGCACAACAGGCTAGAGAATCCATCAACGCTGTAAAAAGCACATGTAGCCATCAGAAAATTTAAAACCCAACGCTTGATGTTAGTAGTCACCGTAGCTTCTTCGTAGGTGTTCAGACCTCGTTGGTGAGCATTGACTCACCTAGTATTGTAAAGAGTTTTGTATGTAGTAAAAAATGATATAAAAATGATGTTTATTTATTTATTTTTATTAGGTCTACCAACAGTTGTTTACAATGATATATGCAATCAGACTTATTCTCAATCAACTTAATAAATGTAACAACCAATTATACGTAAACATCATGTTCTCAAATTGAAGAGAAAATAAAATATGTTTTTTTCAGACTCGCTTTCAGAAAAGTAACAAGTTGTTTTATTTATAAGGCAATAATCAAGGAACGATTTTGGGAGAATTGTACAGTAGGTCCATATCCATATATATAGGTCCTATATTGTTTTCCTTGTTGTTTTCATTTGTTTGTATATTGTACTGTAATGAGTTGCACAGAGTTGCGCCCTTCGCAAGGCCACCGCAGTAAACCAGTGTCTCAGCACTTATGGTGCCAAGACGTGATGAGAGGAGACATTTTTGGTGCTTCTTCTACTGTTGTTATAAATGTGTTTTGTTTATTTCATTTATGTGTAAGATACAAAATTAACTTTTTTCGTTTTCAATTCCTTATTAATATCATAAATTATATATCTCACAACCATGCCGGTCGATAATATAAACTCCACAAGACGATAATGTAATTTATGGCATTATGTACATTGACGCTTTTACATACAAACGGGGAAGGAACGGAATTACTCAAGTGTCAATGTAAAACGTTTCTCACGTCAAACATAATAATAAATTGCGACAGTAGCTCTTCATGATTCTATGCGAAATGGTTTTACCATCACTATCCGTAGTTCACGTATACGTTACATCATTTTGAACTTTAATCTCTTGGTTATAAGAACGACAGGGTGAAACGAATTGGGAGCCGTATCCTTGACCGGGTTGCATAATTTAATTATCTAATTGTTCGAACTTAGTTCAAATTTTACCTTTATCGTATTGTTCTCATGAGTTTCTCACAGATAACTTAAAAGCCTATTTTTTAAATTTATGATTATTAATAGGCGAATCGGTAGTAAGTACCTACATATTTTTTAAAAAGCTCTCATTGGTTTCGTAATTGAATATAACTTTTCAAAGTATTATCAATTAATAGAACAGATTATATCTTCGTTCTTACTTTTCCGTTCCTGGAATAATTTTATTTTTGCGTTTACAAACGCGTAAATATAATACTAGAAAAATGCACTGAAAAAAATCGACTTGCCTCAGGCGGGACTCGAACCCGCACCTTCCACAATCCGGGTGGACGCGTTAACCAATTTCGCCACCGAGGCACTGCTTTTCGCTGTCGAAATTTGTCAGTGCTTGGTGCTTATGTTTTTATGGTAAACATCGTTTCATCAAATCTTTGAAATTTGCATTTCCAAGACCCGAACGAAATATTTTTGCAAATATTTGACGCCCAGCTAAGATGAAACTACCTTACATTATGGAATAATTTTATTTTTGCGTTTACAAACGCGTAAATATAATACTAGAAAAATGCACTGAAAAAAATCGACTTGCCTCAGGCGGGACTCGAACCCGCACCTTCCACAATCCGGGTGGACGCGTTAACCAATTTCGCCACCGAGGCACTGCTTTTCGCTGTCGAAATTTGTCAGTGCTTGGTGCTTATGTTTTTATGGTAAACATCGTTTCATCAAATCTTTGAAATTTGCATTTCCAAGACCCGAACGAAATATTTTTGCAAATATTTGACGCCCAGCTAAGATGAAACTACCTTACATTATGGAATAATTTTATTTTTGCGTTTACAAACGCGTAAATATAATACTAGAAAAATGCACTGAAAAAAGCTTTTTTCTAGTATTATATTTACGCGTTTGTAAACGCAAAAATAAAATTATTCCATAATGTAAGGTAGTTTCATCTTAGCTGGGCGTCAAATATTTGCAAAAATATTTCGTTCGGGTCTTGGAAATGCAAATTTCAAAGATTTGATGAAACGATGTTTACCATAAAAACATAAGCACCAAGCACTGACAAATTTCGACAGCGAAAAGCAGTGCCTCGGTGGCGAAATTGGTTAACGCGTCCACCCGGATTGTGGAAGGTGCGGGTTCGAGTCCCGCCTGAGGCAAGTCGATTTTTTTCAGTGCATTTTTCTAGTATTATATTTACGCGTTTGTAAACGCAAAAATAAAATTATTCCATAATGTAAGGTAGTTTCATCTTAGCTGGGCGTCAAATATTTGCAAAAATATTTCGTTCGGGTCTTGGAAATGCAAATTTCAAAGATTTGATGAAACGATGTTTACCATAAAAACATAAGCACCAAGCACTGACAAATTTCGACAGCGAAAAGCAGTGCCTCGGTGGCGAAATTGGTTAACGCGTCCACCCGGATTGTGGAAGGTGCGGGTTCGAGTCCCGCCTGAGGCAAGTCGATTTTTTTCAGTGCATTTTTCTAGTATTATATTTACGCGTTTGTAAACGCAAAAATAAAATTATTCCATAATGTAAGGTAGTTTCATCTTAGCTGGGCGTCAAATATTTGCAAAAATATTTCGTTCGGGTCTTGGAAATGCAAATTTCAAAGATTTGATGAAACGATGTTTACCATAAAAACATAAGCACCAAGCACTGACAAATTTCGACAGCGAAAAGCAGTGCCTCGGTGGCGAAATTGGTTAACGCGTCCACCCGGATTGTGGAAGGTGCGGGTTCGAGTCCCGCCTGAGGCAAGTCGATTTTTTTCAGTGCATTTTTCTAGTATTATATTTTCCGTTCCTCTTCATTGAGTCGTACCGTACGCTCTAAGTTCTTACTTTGGACATACCACCCCACACTACCGATTTCCTTACCTATTCCTTTTCTGTTCATGCTGTCCGATTGTGGATTAATCTCGACAAGAGTATCATAAGTGCTCGCACTTTGAAGTCCTTTAAACCTTAAGTTTTGAACCATTTCATGACCTCGTGTCCCTAAAATGTTATAATTTACTTCTTTCTTTATTTCACCCATGAAGTAGTATTTATAGATATTTGACACATTTTTCCTGTTCTGCGCCCATTTCATGTTTTCTGTTTTGCTTGTCCATTCTCTCAAGACTGCCTGCAAGAGATCGCTTTTAAGCAATAAGGCCGCCTCTTTTGTACTGTTTATGTACAGACAACAGCACGTTGGGCTAACACAAACTGTCAAATTTTCTTTTTTCTTCACTTTATATTGACTAGACTTAGTTTGACAATCGTTTGGAGAAATTTGACAGTTTTGTATAGCCCGACGTGCTGTTGACTGTACAAAAGAGGCGTCTTCTTTGTGTGCAATACACGTTTATTATTAGAAATTAAACTGAAGTTAACTATTGTTTTGGTGACCCTGTCATGTTGAAGAGGTCAGTAACACTGTCTACACACATACACCAAAAAGTTTGAACTTTGCGAGTACGGAAACAATATAAACAAATCGGCATTATCGACAAAATCGATTAATTTTAACTGATATTCTAAGGGAGATATATCTGTCAAAATAATCGATTTTTCTTCAATATAGGGAGAGTACGATGGAAGAAAAGATGGATAGACTGTATGAGAAATGATAATAATATTCCTAAGAAAGAAGTTAATGCTGAGATATGGGATAATCAAAATAAATGGGAAGGTAAAACATTTAATCCGGATATGATTGGGAGTAATATTTTCTAAATAATCTCTTTGATAGGACACTAAACGTATTTATGTGTGCGAGTTGTAATCAAGGTGATGTTTATTTTATCAGTAGATAATCAATTTAGGTTTTACATGACCCTGTGTGTAATTGAGGTCTTATAGCTACTTTATTACCTTTTAAAAGTTTTAAGGCGTCAATTCATTATTAAATGGTTCTAATGTATTTTTTATTACGAAATTTATTTCTTAATTCAAATATTGATACGTAAGCATATTAAAATTACATTTAATACATAAAGTCAATCGCCTGTTTGAGCTACAGATTTTTATGTGGAAAATAAAAACAACGCTCTTTAGTCCTAAAACAAATCGTATAAATTATCATCTTTGATTCTCATTTGGGTCCTAAACGTGTAACAAATAAGTTTTAACAAAATTTTTCTTTGAAAAAAATGTTTGATCTGATCAGGATTTTTTTTGGAAAACTGAATCTGACATACGTAGGTAGGTAATATCAAGATATTTTCAAATAATTATTTTTGCAAACCACTTCTAAAAGTTACAACTCCTTTATTTAGATCATTCTTGGTAAACAGTGTTTGGAATTAAAATAACAGGGGCATTAGGAATAATGTGTTATGACTAGGTATGTTCATCAAATCTTTGAAGTTTGCACTTCTAAGATAAGAAAGAAATATTTTTACAAATATTTAACGTGCACTTAAAATGAACCTACCTTATATATTTGTTTCTACTTTTTTTCAGTGTATTATCTAATTTTAAAAATATTTGGGAGTCTGTTACGCATTATACTTCGATGCTGCATCCTATGAGATTTATTAACCAGGTAGTCCGTCTGTTAAGGTAAGGCATCATCACAACATTTTTAGAGTAAAATATTTCATTGAAATACGTATTAAAAAATAAAAGTAGTTAAACAATTGCTAATGGTACTACTAACTTCCTCGGTCTACGGTAGGGGGCGCTTGCGGTGGCGCTGTCATTCGTTTGTTGTGATGTGCGGCATCGTTACAACGCTGAATTTTAAAAGTGTTTTTTATTGTGTCTTGTAGTGTATTTGAATCGCAAAGTGTTAAGTAACAATGGGTAAAAGAAAACGTGAAAAAAGCAATGATGATTTGATTCGTCGAGTGAAGAAATTGGAAAAAGCATTACGCGTGCGAAGAAAACCTCCACCGCCATTGTGTTCCGAAGAAGATATTATTCGAAATTCAAACTCAGATAGTGAAGGTTAGTTATACTTAGATAGAATGATAACCAATAAGTGAAATAAGTCTTTCCATAGTAATCTATCTTGATTGCATATTGCATACATACAATCATATTGATGAGTACCTACCTACATAATAAGTGTATAAATGTTTCAATACGTAAATGTATAAATAAGCGATCATAATACTACCTATGTAATGTCTGTACGTACCTGTATATGTTTTATGTTCGTATTTTTGCCTCCTCAGTGGTGACACGTGATGTCATTCGGAGACAAATATTTTTACTTTCTTAAAGTGGTAATACGAGATATTATCCCGAAAGTGAATTAATTTATTACTGTCTTAATGTGATGATACGAGATATCATCCTGATAGTAAATTAACACGGCTAATTAAGCCTATGTTTTGTTTTTTTAGTGGAGGACTATTATGACCCGGAATACAATACAGATATTGAGGATGAAATTCCGCTATCGCCGTCATCGCAGCAGGGTGACGAGCAGGACTTTCGAGTTGACAGCGACCAAAGGGGCCTGCCAACGGGTGATAATCAATTAAGATCGGTAATAGCGGTCCCTGCTCCAGTCGTTGCCCCCGGCGCCTTAGAAGAATTGTCTTCAGTAGAAGGCAGCGCTACTGCAGATCCACCTGCTCCAATTGTACCTACCGAAATTTTATTAGCACTTGGTGAAGCCAAGAAGTCTGAAGAAGCTATGGGTAAAAAAATTCCGATTGCAATCTCTGAACGGTTGGGAAAAATATTAATGGAAGGATTAGCTAAAGATAAAAAAGAAGCTTTAATGGCAAAAATGTTAATACCTGAAAATTTTCAACTTGCAAAAGCACCAAAATTAAACGCAGAAGTAGCTGCGATACTTACAGAAACTGCCAAGAATAGAGATAAGCGATTGCAAAAATCGCAAAATCAGCTAGGGACAGGTATTGCCGGCCTTGTCAACCTGATTACAGACCTAATAGAAGGGAGTTTACATAACACTGATATTATAACACGCTTGTCTGAAGTAAATCAGATCCTTTTAGATATGCATCATGAGGAAACAATGAATAGACGTAGATTAATAATACCATTACTAGATAAAAGCTTCTGGAGTATAATTCATGGTGTCAAACGTGACGAATTCTTATTTGGCGATAATTTAAATGAAAATATAAAGGTTTCTAAGACAATAGAAAAAGCAAGCCTGCAGATTAAAAAACCGGCTGGTACAACTCCTGTGCCGAAAAAACCTTTTCAGCAGCAGGGAAACTTGAGACAGCCTCCTCGTCCAGCGGCGATGCGGTCCTACCACCACAATCCACCTGCGACGCTCCCGCCACCGCCGCCGCCACCGCCGCCACCGTCTCGGTACTACCGAGAGGCGCAGCCGCCGGCTACGACGAGGAGGCAGCTTCCAGCAGCTATGAGGTCACGCGGTGCCCAGCAGTCTCGCCCTTACGACAGGAGGCCCCGTCGATAGAGGTACCCCATGCTGGACACATTAGTCTATTTTTTAATAATTGGAAACGTATCACTTCTGATAATCGAATTTTATCAATTGTAAAAGGTTATAAGTTAGAATTCGAAAATCAGCCTTATCAATACAAAGAACCTGTCAATCCTAAATGTAATGAACTGGAGATGATGAACGCAATAACAAAATTACTAAAGTTAGGTGCGATTAAAGAGTGTACGGAATGCTCTGATCAATTCATCTCGCCTATATTTCTTATTCCGAAAAATGATGGTAGTTCAAGGTTTATCTTAAATCTTAAAAAACTTAACAAATTTATCGTTAATCCTCATTTTAAGATGGAAGATTTAAGAACAGCTGTAAAGTTGCTATCTCATAATTCATTCATGGCAACTGTAGACCTTAAAGATGCCTATTTTTTGATTCCTGTTCATCCTGCTTATAAAAAGTATTTGCGCTTTAGGTTTCAAAAACTTTATGAATTTACCTGTTTACCATTTGGTTTATGTTCCGCTCCATATATTTTTACTAAATTGATGAAGCCTATCTTGACTCATTTAAGAAACGATGGACATAAATTAGTAGGCTACCTGGATGACATTTTGTCAATAAATAATAGTTACGAAGAATGTATAAATTCTATTTCAAATTTGATAAATATGTTACGCAGTTTAGGATTCATAATCAACTATGAAAAGAGCAATTTACAACCAACTAAATTATGTAAGTTTCTGGGTCTTGAATTAAATTCAGAAAATATGACAGTAACATTACCACCCGAGAAACGACAGAAAATATTTGTTATGACTAATAGTATACGCAATAGAAAAGTAATAACGATTAGAGAGTTTGCAAAATTTGTAGGAACTTTAACAGCGGCTTGCCCAGCTGTCTCATACGGCTGGCTCTATACGAAACAGTTGGAGAGGGAAAAATATCTTGCCCTTCTCAAATACGATAATTATGATGCAAAAATGTATATTAACAAATCTATTTATTCCGATCTGCATTGGTGGCAAAATGTTATCCATCATACGTATAATCCTATACGTAAAGGTCACTTTGTACTCGAAATTTTTACTGATTCTTCGTTATCGGGTTGGGGAGCTTATTGTAATAATGAAATCGCTCGGGGATTTTGGTCAAAAGATGAACAACAAAAGCATATTAATTATCTTGAGTTGTTAGCAGCATTTTTTGGTCTTAAATCTTATTGTAATAATATTAGAAACTCAGAAATTCTTTTAAGAATAGATAACACTACCGCGATTTCGTATATTAATAGAATGGGTGGAATACAATTCCCCCACCTTAATAATATAACACGTAGTATCTGGCAGTGGTGTGAAGATCGAGGTTTATTTATTTTTGCGTCTTATATTAAATCTCGCGACAATGTTGAAGCGGACAAGGCTTCACGATTTACTAATATTGATACAGAGTGGGAATTAAATTTCTTATTTTACAATAACATTACACATAAATTTGGACAGCCGTCTATTGATTTATTTGCTTCTCGAATCAACAAAAAATGTAACAAATTCGTGTCATGGAAACGAGACCCTGAGGCTTTCCAAATCGATGCATTTACTATTAAATGGGATGCATATTATTTTTACGCATTTCCACCATTTGCGCTCGTTTTGAAATGTCTTAGAAAAATTATTGATGACAAGGCTCGTGGGATTATGGTGGTACCGTATTGGCCTAGTCAACCATGGTATCCTCTGTTTAAATCATTAGTATGTTCAGATATATTATTTTTAGAACCTAATGCTCAGTTACTACTTTCGCCTTCCAGGAGGAGCCACCCGTTATGGCCCGATCTTACCCTGGCGTGCGCAGTTTTATCAGGGAAGCCTTCTCAAAAAATAAATTAGATAGTAAAACAATGGACATACTATGTAGCTCCATTTCAAATAATACTTTACAACAATATAATTCTGCATATATTAAATGGTTCAACTTTTGTAACACTAATAAGATTGATTTTTTTCAAGTAAGGGTTCAAGATATACTTAAATTTCTCACCAATCAATTTGATCAAGGGGCGAGTTATGCAACAATTCATAGTATTCGATCAGCATTATCTCTTATATTGGGAAAAGATATTTGTAATCATGATTTAATTAGTAGATTTTTAAAAGGGGTTTTTAAAATCAAGCCTAACTTTCCTAAATACCAATCAACATGGGATCCAAGTATAGTATTATCTTTTTTATCAAATCAATTCCCAAATGAAACTTTAAGTCTAGATGTTCTCACGAAAAAATTGGTAACTCTGCTCGCGTTGTCTACAGGACAACGTGTGCAGACGTTGTCAGTAATTAATATTGCAGATGTTATGTTTAGTGAAAATGGTGCTCTTGTAACAATTAATAATATTATTAAGACCTCTGCGCCTAATAGATCTAATCCAAGATTGTTCATACCTTTCTTTAATGATAAACCATGTATATGCCCAGCAAAAACATTGCTTTCTTATATTCAAAAATCCGAACAATTCAGGAAAACGGGTAATACTGATAACCTTATTTTGACATACAAGAAACCAATTCACAATGCTAGTTCCCAGTCAATAAGTCGCTGGATCAAACAAGTATTGAGAGATAGCGGCATAGACGTAAGCTTATTTTCGGCGCATAGCACGCGTCACGCTGCTACGTCAGCCGCGCGGCGGGCCGGCGTCTCTGTGGACGTTATCAAAAGGACTGCCGGCTGGACAGGAGACTCAGTTTGTTTCGCAAAATTTTATAATTTACCATTAGGAACAAGTGCCCAAGAGGACAGTGTTTTTGCTGGAGCGGTGTTTAATGTTGATTAGTTTGAATTAGATTAAAAGAGATTGTTTTTTGTTTATTTTTTATCTTGAATAAATAAGTATATTCAGTTATTTACTTGCTTTAATATTGTGTCATCATTTAGATAAGCGCTAAACATCTACCTGGTTAATAAATCTCATAGGATGCAGCATCGAAGTATAATTGATGGTTAATTGAACTTACCTTAAGTGAACTTCAACCATAATTATACGAGATGCTGCATCCGTAGAGATTTAAGTTCCCCCCCTCCCGTAATAAATATAATAACTATTCATTGCCCTATCTGTACTAAATGATGACAGAAAGGCCTTGGACTCTAAAATGAATGACAGCGCCACCGCAAGCGCCCCCTACCGTAGACCGAGGAAGTTAGTAGTACCATTAGCAATTGTTTAACTACTTTTATTTTTTAATACGTATTTCAATGAAATATTTTACTCTAAAAATGTTGTGATGATGCCTTACCTTAACAGACGGACTACCTGGTTAATAAATCTCTACGGATGCAGCATCTCGTATAATTATGGTTGAAGTTCACTTAAGGTAAGTTCAATTAACCATCAAAAAATAAGTCTAAAATAAGTAATAATTTATTCATTTTTGTGTAGTATCTTTTGGTGCATCTATCACTCAGCCGAACTTCGGCGGCAAATCGATAATGCAGCATTAATTCATCAGAAAAGTTAACTAAAATGTAGTTTTCCCTAGCCTTATTATAATATTTAAATGTATTTGTATTAAAAATCAGTTTATTTTTAATCAAATATTTACGATGGAATCTATGACAGCTCAAAGAATCTCAAAAATTCTTTGAGCTGGCATATCATTTTGAAACACGTTACATGGCTATGGTATTATCAGATTACAATTTCAACTTAGCTTTATAAAGAATGCATACATTTTATACGAAGTTTTCTTTCGCAACTATTTTATAAAGGACTAATTTTATCTCCAAATCTAAGGTCAATGAATTTGATAGTGGAGTTTTTACAGTGAATCATAAATTACTAGCTTTTGCCCGCGACTTCGCCCGTACGGAATAGTTATTCTGGGCAGCATTTTTGGTCTTTGGATTTCTATACGACCTTTCATCCTAGGGGACCAAAAATTGGGATTAAATAGGTTTCATCCTCACAAGGTTCAAGATTTCAAAAAAGTTAAAACATGTTTTAATTTATTTTCAATGATGTCTCTGTTTTTAAAGTTTCATGGTTTTCATGGTTCAAAAATTGAAAATAAATTAGTTATCATTTTCAAATTAAATTATATTTTTTAATTTTTTCTGTTTTTAAATTTATTTTATTTTTATAACAAAACCCCCTACAAAGTTTCATCCCTTATTTCAACCCCTTGTATCTCCAATGCCTTTTTCCAACTTCTAGTCATATTTGTACCGAATTTCATCAAAATCGGAGGCGCGAAAGCATGACTTTGTTAGGTCTTCCATGCGAGCTTTCATCCCATAGAACAAATAATTATTTATTTCTAACAAGTGCCTAATTTCAAAGTTTAATCATTTTATCTTCAACAATGACGAGTCCCATACAAACTTTGATACCTTATTTCAACCCCTTTAAGCTTCGCAATAAAGGGTAGCCAATATCCTTTCTCAACGTCTAGTTTATATTTTTATCAAATTTCATCAAAATCGGAGACATGAAATTTAATAAAATAAAATTTATTTGAGACCAATGGCTATTTCAACCCAATAAAGATATTTTATTTAGAAATCGAAAATATTATTACAAAATTTTAACTTATGAGTTAATATGTTAATTCAAATTGCAACTATAAAATGTCACTCACTAATCATCGAAAAGACACGAGCTGTCATTGTTAGCATGATTGAGACATGTGGACAGATCTTGGGACAGATGTAGGTATGCAATAACCAGATTGTGTTCATTTGGTTGAGTAAAGTTTCTGCCTACTTGATGAAGATGAGTACGTCTTTGACAGTTCGCATTGTACTAAGGTCCTCCTCATAATGTTCGTTAGACCAGTGGTTAAATTAGAATACTACATTATTTAATAAAGCTTGAAGTATCCGCGGGGTGGAGATCAGATGATTACAATACAGTTACAAAACCCATTTCCAACATACGCTCCTCACTAAAATGCTAAAAGTTTTCTGGACAAAGTTTAGACTTTAATTCTGGAAAAACAAACCGAGCATGTCTCATTCGTCATCGCAAAGACAGACCGTACCTATGAACTGAACATAAGATTTATTAAGTAATATTGATAGAGCGTTAACATTTTTGAGTGTAATTATGAAACTTTATGAGTATGTAACACTGCACTCAAACACTCGAAATAAATCTTCCAAGACATCACGAACTGAATCGAGGAGGCGATATTAGGCGCCCAATTCCGCACGTTTTCTTAGCAAAGTTCCAATTACATTTACCGTCGCGCTACATTTTAAACTCGACCTTATGACTATCTATTAACCTTTCATATTCCGTGTGACAACTTTTCACGTTTTAATAATAATGAATTGGGTCTTACCACTGCGCAATAGGGATCTAATTGCATTGTTGTCGTCGAAAGATGAACTTTAGATAGGATGTAGATCACATACCTGTTTTGGGTTAGGCTGACTTGCTCACGACGTGATGTCATTTTCAGTCGTAAAGTGGCTGTCTGTACCAGGATATTCGGTATCTTCAATTATAGAGACCTATTTCAATACCATTTTTAAAAATTAAGTCCGCTTATTATAAGTTATAGGTAAGACACAGTTTGGAGCCGAATGAAGTTGGAGTGGCCTAGACAATAACTCTAATTAATAACTATGTAATATTTGAAAATTATCCCAAATTAAAGGAACGGGCACGACCCTAATAAGGACCCCTTAATTAGGGTTACACTAAAACGGCCATGATTGTAATAAATGCGGGGTTTAGGTGGCTACTGGACCATAAAAATTGCACTGTCAAAATAAATAAAATGAGAATTAATGCATTCAAACAGTTGGTGTATTTGCAAATATGTCAGACGTGTCATCCACGTCTCGTCATCGTTTTTGCGCTAATTTTTGTGTTTACGCACGCAAGTTTGCTATCATGTAGGCACAATGCAGCTTTTGCGTCAATTTTTGTATAATCTCTTTACATATACAAGATAGAACGTGTAGCCATGCCATTAAATTTCCTTTCTTTCTTTCTTTAGTTCTAATTACCATATTTCTTCTTCTTCTTTGGCCACGCCATTTCCCGTTACGATTTACTATATTAAATAGAAAAATAAACATCCATGCACACCTAAGACTAATAGTATTTAGTACCTACTCTGTGAGCCACACGACAGAAGACAAATAACCAAGTTAAACCACCATTCCTAGTATAGTTGAATCAGCTAATTTTATTATGTTCTAAAACTTGACTCAGATTGTCTATCATATTATTAGCACATATTTTAATAACATAAGCGCAAGTTAAACGCACGTTAGCTACTGCAATAAGATGTTACAATAATGTAATTGCAAAATGATTCAAAATTTAAGTAGTTTCATTATGAAGTATTCATTAATGTGGAGTAGTTATTCGTCTGTCAGATTGCACCTTGACCTGAGCGTGTGGTGGAAGTTATAAAAGACTTGCTACTGTGTGAAAATGTGTTATTCAATTTACAACCATAAAAAAACATTATTCAAGATCAATATTACCTAAGTCTTCAATATTGAAAATATTGAATCATAATACTTAGAATTACAATAACGTTTAGTGCTACGTTCCCGTTGGTATACCAGAATTAAAAATATCCCATATCCACATTGAAAGTGTAGGAAGTCCAAAGGGAAGTACTTCCGCCGGGCAAGGTGTTGTATGCCCGGGGACCGCGGTCCAACTATCTGTAGTTGGAACTTCTATATATAGCGAGCACCTTGGGAAACTTCGTTTGCGCGATTCAGGTTTCCTTACTAATAGCGCGCTTTGTATGAGCACTGTTGAATAGCGCCATCTATGATTTCTATGAGGAGGCGGCGTTGGCCGCCACAAAAGTTTATTCTAAATATTGCTAAAAAAAAGGATTTTCAAAATCAGTTTAGTAGTTCCAGAGATTACTTCCCACAAACAAACTTACAAACTTTAACACTTATAATAACAATTTAGCACAGCATAAATAGATTTAGTAGTGTATATTATGTTACGCGCAGAGACCAATAACGCTCATTGAGCAAAAAAAAATAACTCGCAACACGCTGTGGTCACAAAAAAAGTACACTCCGCCTGGTCATAGAAAATAACCCTTACCACTCAGCCATATATAGGTGCATAAAATATTACTGTCCCAAAAACATTGCACTCTGCCTGGTCATTAAAAAAATAACCCTAACCTACCCATCAACCTACCCAACTCAACCACAGGGTTCGAAAGGATAATTATCAATAATGTCTTACTGTGACTACAACGCGTGGTGAGCGTTTTCGGTCTTTGAGCGTAACATATATAGAACACAAATAGGTACAAAATATTGCGTTTACTCTAATCTGAGAGATATACATTGAAAGCGAAACAAAAACTATATATTTGTAAAATTGTTTATCAAAGGCATGAAAAATTTTGCGTATCTCCTATGACTTGAAGCGTGGTACCTCACAAAATAACGGAATCTAATTAAACCATGGCTGTTAGCATTCTCGCTAAGACAGTTATTAATATTTGCATAACGATTATGTTGCAACACATTACGCAGAACATTTATCACTAAAATAACACATATTTTAATAACAACCGTATGTAAGTTTTAATTTACTCGTACAAACCTACGTTGATGCATACTTACTTATGACTTTATGACGTCTACATGTCGCAAAGCGGGGTGAAGCGATCATGCGTTCTGCATGAAGAAATTAATACTTACCAAGATGACATCTTAATGAAGAAAGTCATACAGTTCAAGAATATAACACCTAATTAACAGCCTTACTCGATAAATGCACTATCCAACAAAAAATAAATTTTCAATTTGAATCAGTAGTTCCTGAGATTAGTGCGTTCAACCAAACAAACTCTTCAGCTTTATAATATATTAGTATAGATGCTCTAAAGCAGCCTCATTGTCTCTTGTCCTATTTTTAAGTAAATACATAAAGCGGTGTAGCCAACAGGATTGCGCGTAGCCGGAGAGACCAACTCCAAATAAATAAATGGCACAGCGGAGCGGAGGTAGGACGAAGATGCTGCCATGCCAACAAATATCGAGAATCGCATACCAACGAAAAATACTAGTAAAATCGATCATGGCTAATCGAATATTTCATCTCCGATTCGTGACAGAACTTGAACTATTTATCGTACAGCGGATACACCCAATAGTATTGTGTTGGTAAGGTCAAACTTAAGTGCCATCTATTTTATGTCTGGTATTCGATTGGTTAAATGATGATTCTATGATGATGGTTACTGTTCTTAATTTTGTTTTGGGCAATGCCGGAAGTTACTGATGCATTAGATAGAAGCTAATTATATATGAGGAGAAGAAATAAAATATTATAAATTGTAAAAGTTTTTACCACTTTATTGCTAGGTAGTTTTTTTATGGAAAGCGTCTGTGGCGTAGTGAAAAGCGGCGTCTCCCACTCGGGAGGCAATGGTTCGATCCCCACCACGTACCAATGTGTTTTCAAATTTTGAATTCATATGTACGTTTAATCGACGCTTTTACAGTGAAGGAAAACATCGTGAGGAAACCTGCACACACCTATGAAGAAATTCTTAGGTTGTGTGTGAAGTCGACTAACCCGCACTTGGCCAGCGTGGTTGACTAAGGCCTAATCGCCCCTAATGTGGGGTAGGCTCGAGCCCCTCGGTGGGTACATTATATGAACTGTTGATGATGATGAGTTTTTTATGTTATTTGGTTGGCTGACAAGCATACGGCCTGCCTGGGTAAACAGTCACCTATTGGCTCGTTCATATTAAATACTTCTAACTTAATGTATTCGTTAACTTTTCTGTTCGTGTGATATTAATATATTTTCGTAAGTAAATAACAATAAATAATATTGGCTATAGTATTAATATCTGGCTTGTATTTAAATTAACACCATACTAACCTTACCTAAAGAAAGGATAAATGCTCACCAAAAAAGTGTAAAGTCTGACCAAAAGTTGTTTTTGGTGAGCAAAAATATCCATTTTGATGAGCAATGTACTGTTTTTTTGGTGGGCACTAAAATTGTTCCCTTAATATTTATGCTCTAGAACTTATAAATAAAATAATTATTATATAATTCTTGTAATCTTAAAAAGTATCGTCGTCACTTCCTTCTGATGAACTTTCTGCACATATGAATAATAAACTGCTTTAACACTTTCGGTAATAGTTTCTTTAAAAAAATAGACTATAGACTAAGTTACCGAAATAAAGATTTTTGAGCAAATATTATGTTCACCGTATTTCAAAAGAAAGTGCAAGGAATTACTCGCCTTGCTCAAATAATAATTGCATATAGTTTTGTTGTCTGTATGTATAATAACACAAAAAATATGTATGATTTTGTAAAAAAAATAGTCAACCATCCCCGGTCTCCCCTACATATAATCACACTCATAATCCCAAAAGCGTTGAGCGGAGCTTTAGATAGCATTTGGTTCCACATGAGGCCACATCTTGCAGTATGGGCCATACGGTAGCCCATAATGGTGACAGGTTACCTACCTGTACTGATCATTGTAGGTAATTTATCTAGTAAGTACATTTTTAAAATTTTATTGTTTATCATTGTAGAACGTTGTTTAGTTTATTAGTTTTATTGTTAATATTGTATATACCTGCAAAGACATAAACTGAGTTTTATGTTAAGGTAATAAAGTTTATACTTTAAAAAAATGGTACGATTTTTCTTTACTGCATGTTGCCTGGAAAGAAGTTTATCTTTTATCCCAAAATAAATGCACACGTTTATCTTGATAATGTACATTGATATAGTCGATGGTGTATATCATAATAAATAAATAAATAAGATCACTACCCTTCCTTTTACGTCGCCGTAGTCGGATAAAAAATAAACTTACTGAATTCGAAACACCCTATACACAAATCAACCTGTCAATCAGTAATCGGCACTCGTCCCCAACGCGCAAATCACGAGCGCACGCGCACGTGAATACTCAATGTTGCGCCCTTTACTTCGAAACATTTGAAGAATGCGTTTACATTACGTTTGTTGCGCAGTTTTGATTTATTCGAATCACAGAATCATCGCCCTTTTCTAGCAGTAGTATAGCAACGGTCACGCATATCCTTCTTTCTCTTACAATGCTCCCATATACTGGGTGTAAAAGACATGAACAGTCAAACGAAAACCACGTATTCTGTACATCAAAATAAGACATATTTCAAAAAAAATATTGCTGGGAAATGATTTTTATTTTTTGGTGTTACAAAAAATTGCAAATTGTAACGCGCAATGTAAAGGGCTCAACTCGCACGCAACTCACAAAACTGCGATAATTTTGCTTGACGGCGGCCCCGTTCGTTAGTGTGCGTGCGCATCGAGTGAGGTACATTGAACGCTAACGTTTTGAAGCCCTGTTTTGTTACGAAATACTAAAAAAAATGATAATGTTTCTTTGGACAATAATTAAGAAATAACGTATAGAATACGTTTTCATAAAAAAATGAAAAAAAAAATTATGACTTTGACCTTCAATAAAATCGTAACTATCAATTTCCCAGGTATAGTCTAAAGGAAGAAAAATGTTATGACGGTGAGCAGAATACATGGTTTTCGTTTGACTGCTCATGTCTTTTACACCCTGTATTTGGGGTTGGTTATGTCTGCTATAGTTTTTGGTATTACATTTTTTCGGTATGTATTTAAATCAATATCTGTACATTTCCTTTTTTCGAACAAAATATTTCAAAGTTCCGCCAAAAATACTGAAGTATGCACAATATTATAAAAGTTTTTTAAGGAAACCATCAGCTATTTTACTTTTAGGAACATCGTTTATTTTAAATAAAACACAATTTAATTAGTCATAATTTTATAATTAAGACTCTCCCAAAAAAATTGCACTCCGCCTAGTCATAAAAAAATAACCCTAAACTACCCATTACTCAGCCATGTAGGTGCATGCATTTAACACTAGACTCTCCCAAAAACAGCTCTCTCCGTCTGGTCATAAAAAATAACCCTAACCTACCCATCACTCAGCCATGTAGTTGCATAAAACACTAGACTCTCCCAAAAACAGTGCACTCCGCCTGGTCAAACCGCCTGAGTGCAAGTTAGTATTTTTGATAAGCAATTCGTATTTTTGTTTTATAAATCATAGCCGATGTACCAACCACACTTTTGGTGTGATTTCGATAAAAAGGTCTTCTTGTTTTGTGTGATTTTTTAGTTTTTTTTTTTGTAGGAGATGTTTAGTAACTCAATTGTTTTTTTTTTTTTGCAAAGCAGTTATTTATCTGGTATCAACATCAACATCAACAGCTCATATAATGTCCCCACCGAAGGGCTCGAGCCTACCCCACATTAGGGACGATTAGGCCTTAGTCAACCACGCTGGCCAAGTGCGGGTTGGTCGACTTCACACACAAACTAAGAATTTCTTCATAGGTGTGTGCGGAGGCCTTAGTATGAGTTTTGATAGTTTTCGAGCTCGATCAAACGTATCGTCTTTCTTCATACATTGGCCACTGTTTCTGATAGTTTACGCTAGGGGCGCTAGTGGGCAATGTATGAACAGAGACGATACGTTTGATCGAGCTCGAAAACTAACAAACTCGTACTAAGGCCTCTGGTTTCCTCACGATGTTTTCCTTCACCGTAAAAGCGTCGATTAAACGTACATATGAATTCAAAATTTGAAAACACATTGGTACGTGGCGGGGATCGAACCAGTGCCTCCCGGGTAGGAGACGACGCTCTTTCGCACTACGCCACCGACGCTTATCTGGTATGCATTCAGTTAATTAGTGGAGTTACTTAATGTGCTGAAAAAATATTCAGTTGTGCATTTCAAAATATCCCGATATTTACGGCCTGCCTGACGCCAACCCTCCTTGAAAACGACTGTTATCTTTCGACAGCCAGGATCACCGAGGTACAGAGGAAAATAGAGTTGAAAATAAATCGGTTATATCAGAGTACCGACCGCAGACGTGGTAGCAGAGCTTTTTGTGATCGTTACAAAGACCGCAAAACTCGCACCCTCGCTTACATATAAAGTATTTTTAAAAAGAAAATGCTTTCAAAAAACATATAAAAAAATTATTTAAAAATTAGGTTGCCACTAACTTCAAAAAATTTTGATGTTTAAACATAAAAATTTTATTTCGTCGTTCTTAGTTTTGAAGGCGGTATTTTTTTGTTTAAAAATAAGATATTTTTTGCTTTTTAGTGTTGTAAGTACTTATAGAATTTTTCAAGAAACTATCTCGACTTTTAGACAAACAATTAATAAAATGATAACGAAATCATCGATGTCAGTCAATTATACAGGCATTATTAGGGATAACTCAAAAATACTCGTCAGATGTCGAACAATTTAAATGGGACCATTATGACAAAGCACCAGCTTTCATACGTTAAAAGTATCTTTAAAATCGATATACCCACTCTTTACTGTTATGAGGTAGCTATGAAGTAGCACACAAATAAAAAAACGTACAGTCGATTTTAGAACCTCCTCATTTTTTTGAAGTTGGTTAAAATAGCAAGACATTTTAGTGCTTTACGCTAATTTATGTGCCTCATATAGGTAGGTAGTTATCATTTACCCGTACCGCTGAGATGATTAAGAGTGTAACGTCATCCTAGATATGTGATAGGTTTGCAAGCTGTCACTATTTTGAGAAACGTGTAGCTTAGAGTGGACTTTATGTGCAACCAAACGTTACCTAATGCTTTGCTCAACCCCTTTTGAGTTTATGAGCACGATTCTATGTATTATAAGTATCTTTTGCTATTAGAAAATCACAGGCGCATTACTTTTCATTGTAATCTACGAAAACAATATGTGTAAGAAGTTTATTTTTCTACATTTACAGAGAAGGCAATACTTACAAGCCGAACTACTAAACCACAGAAGTTAAAAGTTCAGTTGAAGAACATCAACATTAGTAACATCACAGATAATAATATAATACTGGTAATGTTTTTGCTGAAAATAAATTATTGATCTATAAAGAGTACTAGTAGCGCCATCTAGTAATGATCAACATAACTTCCTAGCACTGATTTTGCTAGGATCGATTAGATAACTTATCAACGTGTTGGTAGGTGGCGTTGTTGTAGAACGCGATCTGGCAGAATATAAATCGAGAAAAATTATCTCTTTTTTTAATGAGAAAATATTTTATTATAAATGAAATGGAAAAAATTTATAGTAAGATTAAAAAAAAACATGCTTTTATTTAAGTAAATGCTTTAAAAAGAAAAAACTACAAAATTCCAAATTTTATGTAACCCTCAACATAAATTTATAGCTAAGAACCATCTCGATCACGTCAGCTTTCAAACAAAAAAAACTGCATTAAAATCGGTCCATTCGTTTAGGAGCTACGATGCTACTGACAGATACACAGACATACAACCACACAGACACGTCAAACTTATAACACCCTTCTTTTTGCGTCGGGGGTTAAAAAAAATCTAAAATATTAGAGGTGTTCGAGGTAGTCTGAACTGAAAGTAGATCAGTGGCAAAAAGTTTGAAAGGACGAAACAACATGTAACGGGTATGTAATGAGAAGAGGTAATAAAATAATCATGATTGTGATATGATAACGAAGGTGTTGCACATGTCTTTGGAAGAGCTTAGAGGGTTAAAGCCGAACTAAAAATGCATGAATTGTGTATGTAAGAAGAAACATAATATCAGGCCCCCAAATAAAATGCTAACAGGGCAGACAAATGGAGTTAGATGTGCATCTATTTGCTAATTTATATGTACGTTGTTACTGTGGCGGTGTGCTTTGTTCCGAGACCATCCCGCGGAGCACCCTGGGCAACGTCTGGTTGCGGAAAGACGGCAGACTTCGGACCATGTGAGGCGCGTTTTCAGGGTCAGCGGACCTTTGGGTCGTGGGTTACAAAACAACTTTTACTTATTTCCCTCATACAAGATATTAATGTTTTAATATGATATTAGTAGTATGAGATAAGTTTATTTGGAATAAGCATAGTTCCAAATAAACTTAAGTATCTCTTTTACAACTAAAAATATGGTTGGGCTTAGCTACTTTTCAATTCACAACTGAAAGTTTGAATAATTTTATAATCTTTCTTTCATAAGTAAAAATATTACTGAGGTAGATATATTGTCAAGATAAGAATCTACCAATAATTTAACCAAGCACAGTGAACGCAATATGCGTTCACTGACCACGCATCATTAAAATGTTAGACGTAGCATTTAGAAGACTGACATTCGAAAGCACAATCTGCTTAATTTTAAATAGCTTTCTTTATCTAAGGCTGACCTATGTCAAAGATTATTGAGTAAGGCCTATCACGGTATTCTTACACATTTTGACATAATTATTAAACTAGTTTTAAATGAAATACACACATAGATTAATGTAAGTACTTACGTAGATACACATTCCAACTTAATTATTGCATCCGAAGTGACATTACCGAATAGATCATATCCGTTGTATTTTTATGTATTGTAAAATGAGAAACCATTTTCCTCTTTACTACTCTGTTATGTTCAATTATAAAACCCAAATTAAGGAGACCAGATAACTTACAAATAGACTAAATTATACTAGCTTATTATGGATTAGGATTATTATATATTATAGCCAACAAGTTATTTTAATGTATGAGCTATATTATTGTAAAGTTTGATTGATAAGAATAAACTTTATTTTTTGCTAAAACACACACACACACACACACACATAAAGCGGATACAGAAACATACAAAAGAAATAACAAGGGGTAGAAAATATAACAATGCATTTGTGCGAGTGTGCTGCAGCAGGCGAAATAGGCGACATACGACAGTTCAGCTAAATGTTTGCTCCGAAAAGATGGAGGATTAAAATCCATTGAGTTGTTGCGTGAAAGAGTAGCAAACATCCATACACACATCCATAACTTTCGCGTTTATAATATAAGTAGGATTATAATAAACTGCTGTGTCTTATTCATCATTTTCCTAGCTTGCTCCCAATTTATTAGTGGTCAGTACAGTATGCCTTGATATCGACAATACGGCTTAAGGATTTGGCGTTACATTTTTACTGCCTTGTGCCTGCCTGACCACCAACTTGCTTGGGGACAACTTTTATCTTACGACAGCAGTTGGGACCACCAGCTTAACGTGTCTTCCGAAGCATAAAGGAAAATCGATTTAAAAAAATTTCGGTTACCCATCCGAGTACTGACCGCGCAGTTGGTTGCTTAACTTTCGTGATCGTTACTAAGAACGCACGACAACGGCGCGGCGCTATCGACCTCCTCACTAGTGTGTCCTATTATCCCTTATTAAATGTATATTTAAGACTCTTCACATAAAACGGAAATTTCAATTGAAACCAATATAAATTTGTAACCACATATTAAAGAAGCTCTTCAAAACCTTGTTCGTATATTTTGCTATTTTTTCCTTCTAATACCACAGCCATGATGTTCTCCATATTGGTCAATCTGTTTCATTTCAAAATAAGTAAAGGTCAAAATACTTATTCCATGGATTATAATGAGGCAATATCAAATCAAGTGATACCTAGTCAAGTTTCCAAATTAACAATGACACCGTCTTGGTATAATGTTAATGTCATAAACACGATGTCTTGTTCATTGTTTTTTTCATACATACTTACATGTTCTTCTTTTTATTACCCTGCCGGAACAGTATGTCTTGCTGCATATACCTTCCAAACCGTGCTTCTTGAAATTCAGTTGCTAAAAAAACAGAATTAAGGTCATAGCACAGTTATCAGGTCGGAACCGTATCGCCTCATTTTACTATAAAAAAGAGGCATCCTGCAACAGCTTTTGACCTCATATAAGGCTCAGGTTCGATCCTGCATGGAGTATTGTTGCCATATTTGGGACGGTTCAGCAAAATATCAATTTGCCGCTCTTGACTCGGTTGATCGCAGAGCCAGGAAACTTATAGGTGATGATAGGCTGGTGCATGCTAATCTGCAAAGTTTGGCTCATCGTCGCAGAGTGGCCTGCCTGTCGGTGTTTTATGGATTGTACTTTGGCGAGTGTGCTCTTGAGCTACATGAGCTTATTCCACCATCTCCTTTTTACCATCGGGTTGTCTGGACGGACTACAGGTAACCATCCCTACCTAGCATCCATATTCCGGAATAGTTATAACCCTGCTCTATTTAAAGTTAGAGTGAATAGGCATCTTCTGAGTAAACTCGCTCCATCTTCGGCTTCCTCTTAGCTCTCCTGCACAGAGTGTTGTCAAGAGTTAACCCATTCCAAGTAAAAAAAATCCTTTCCGAGCTTATAAGTGTGCCACAACCCTACGTTATGTCAAAAAAGGATTGATGTTTTACAATCTAAAACATGTCAAGCAAATTATTTAAGCTAAGAAATAAAGTTGTTACAAATGTGTGAACTGACATCGTGATAAATTAACTCCTACTTTGGTAAACGTCAATTAGTAGAATATGAATATGTCAAAATAACATTTTGTTAATTAATGACTGCCTAATGTAACGTAAATGTAATATTGACAAAATATTCAGGAATGCTAATTTGTCAATCGATACATTTATGAAGAATTACTTGTATCGTTAATTAATATTTGTGCAACATTTTTTTTTCAAATGGCATAACAAAACTCGCAGGCAGAATGAGTACCTATATACATTTGTATAATTCATTAAATAGTTTGAAAGTACCTCCAGTGACAAAAAAACTGAACAGGGATTGTTTAGATTGGTAGTTGAGAGAAAGTTGAATGGTTATCGGTGGAGAGTGTAATACTGGATTTCAACTGGTTGTATTTTCCTTTACTAAATGGGTATATATGAAGTGAAACAACAATTTGATGGTTTGGCAGTACAATGTTTATTTAGGGTGGACAATATTCGGTTTGTTGCACTAGAAAAGTTATTTACTTACAATTTACATATTCCAAATAATATACCTTTGTGAGAATTCTCTTCCTTGAAAATACCTAGTTTACACAAGTTAGATTTTACACAATTTAGACCTTCTAACTTATATATCTAATAGTAAAATACAACCATAAAAATAATGAAAGGTAGGGTCCTGGAGTCTGCTCTGATCGTTAACGAGTGGAATTTGGGTATTACTATGTATAAATTATTAGTAAACGCGTTATGAGACAACCTTCTGCAGAGTATTTGTAGAACTCTTCGACAGTCAGCCGCTACCGTTTGGTTAGTGTAGTGTACCTGGATCAGTGCGTTGTGTCTTGGCTCTGATAGATCAGCCACTAGTTAGCTCTCTCTATATATTGTAGTTCACCGGTCACTTTTCCAAATTGATCTCACAACTCCAAACTCTGGTTCTGCGCAGGTTTCTATACCCGCCGACTATATTTGTAATGGAAATTTGGGTCTCTAAACCCGTACCGACGACCCTTTCGGGTGAATTATTAACTCCTTAACGGTTATTTATCCGTTCCAGGATATTATGAAAATACGGAATTATCTTCCTTCCAAATTAGAAAATAGTTCTCCTTCGTTAATATAATCCTCGCATATGTTATTATCACGAAGATGTTTAACGTTCCTCAAAAATAAATTCAGCCTTGAATTTGAAATTCGAAATGCGAATGAATAATCTGACAAGCAAAAACAAACGTCCCTGATTGGTCGGCCTACCTATGGTTTTTTTTTAACGTCTGAGGCAAAGGAAAGTGAGTCCATACATCCGAATGAACGAAAAATTCTTGTCAATACGAATCTTTGCGAATAACTACTTTGAATGAATTTTGAACAACTAATATGATCCCCGTAAGCCTAACGTCACCTAAATAATGACGAGACTATAGAAAACGCTCTAACGCGCCCCAATTCAAAAACAAAGTGTAAAAATTCCATAAAGACGACCACAATCTCTAATACCGAACTGAAACATGATACCACTTACCAAGACAAGAAACTTTCGTCTGAACTATTTCTTTTTTTTTTTTTTTTTTTTTTTATAAGTCGCTGGGTATAGAATTTATCACTTTGCCTAAATGTCAAACCTAATGCGAAACGGAACGTAATGTCACTTGTCAGATGACGATGTTGACTTTGAAAAATTGATAAATAAACAATGCTACAAGAGGAAATGGATGAAAAACCCGAAGAAGACATGATGGATAAACCTTACACTTGCCAGAGACACAACACTACAAAAAAGTAGAATAGAATCTTTAGAGTTGAATATCTGACCTAGTTGTTAGTATTTGTTTGTTGGATTACTGAAGGATTGATACTTTTAGGTTAGTGTCCCATTTGTGTAGGCGACATACTGTGTTTGTAACTTAATGTCACTTTAAGGTCTACGCAACCCCTTTTGGAATTAGAAAGAAAGAAAAAAAAAACGTTTATTGACAACAAGGCGTAAGCTCGCAAGGATTCTCGGCGAATTCGCTCTTCTGGACAAGGTCTTAGGGTGTAACAACTGCCCTGGGGTCTTAGATAAGTGGCATGCGTTTCATAAAAATAAGGTATCGAAATTCGTCATCTAGACCATATTGCTTGGGTATCTACAGCATCTTAGCTTGCGCTACCAACTCACTTGAGCTACGTGATTTAACGACGGCTTAAGTCAATCTCATACAATTTGTTCTTATTAAACTTTTATATCTTTTCTATTTGTTACTCTATCTACGAGCCCATTTTATTGCACATAAAATACAAAATATTATAATTAGGCTACAGGCTGGCAATCTAAAAAAGTAGACTTACTACACATAAGTATTACAAAAACTATCAATCAACACTAACCTTTCCGAAAAAAAAAAACAGTCATAATGTTGGGATATTTAAAAAGGTCATATTATAAGTTTCATAAGTGACAAAACTAAGACGAGCGTATAACACTAATGATGGATGTGAGATGTTGCACAGTCTACCAACGAGTTTGCTGCCGCCGGCCGGTGTCTTATGCACTTGCAATACAATACATTTTCAAGTGCAATGTAGAGTTCGGTTCTGTACTTACATATGTAATTGTAATGTTAGTGAGTACGTTTTACAAACATTTAAAATTTATATGCATTTGGATCTCTAGCGTTGACGGGTTGCACTATCGTTGATGTGTTTAGTGATGGGGCAAAAGTGCAAAGTAAATTATAGATGTCGATATTTTCGTTGGGATTGTTTAAAGAGTGGTACATACATAAATTGCCCTACTGTAATTATTTTAATGCATGTCAGAAAGAAAGTAATATTTAGTTACACATAAAGCCACATGTGGCAGCACGGGCCATGCAAAACCTCCAATAGTGGCAGGTTGCCTTGTTTTAGTAGATGGAACAAAAACAAAACTTTTTACATTATCTGATATACTCGTTGTGAATATTAACTGCTCTTCTGACCATTACTAATTGTGTAACCTCAATAGACAAGCAGTGCATGACATCGCATAAGGATTAACATTTATCGTGGAAATTTGTCTATCTTTTACACCGTCTAATTATGGAACTGGTTAAACTGTTTGTATACCAAGAATTCCTACAATACCCTCAGAATTGCCTTTTCAGTTAAAACGGCTCCAATTACCAATAAAATTAGTGTTTGGAATGAACATTAACAAAGTTATCAAGATCAAACTTTTAAAGTTGCTGGAATTAAGACTATATGAAAGACGTCACACCGCGATGTCATGTCGTTTCTTGTATTACATACAACTCTCAGCGTCACGCAAACGTTCCGTCGACGTATCATCCCGTCTTACTACCACTCAGTGCTTTTCACACGGACAATTGCCCTATCACGTGTAACTTTTAAATAAAGTAATTAGAAATGTTAGTTTTTACACGTAATCAGGCAAAAGTTATCAACTTGTATAATTAAATATTTTAGTTTGTATTTATGTTTAAAATAAATACTTCAAGTAGTGTGGGCATTATACCTATCATATTTAAATCTAATCCACATCTAGATGACATCAAGCTGATGCGATCCTACGACAGACAAAACTTGTAGGCATAAATCCTAAACTATCCGTGCGAAACCGGTGCGGGTCGCTAGTCTATACATAGTATAAAATGAAGCCGCTCTTTCTGTAACTGCGTTTAGAACTTTTAAGCTAAACAACGGTTTTCAATGCAGTTTTCTGCAATAGACAGAGTGCTTCAAGAGGAAGGTTAAAATGTTATTACATGCATATTTTGTAGAGAAATTCCGTGCGAGGTCACGGCGGGCCGCTAGTTAAGTATAGGTAAATGTATAAATAAAAATTTATCGATAAAAAAATAAAGGATGTGAACGGCCCTATAGTTGTGGTATAGGTATTAGAATTAGATGTAACAGGTTGTTCGCAGGTGCGGCTTGCACGCGTCAGCTGACCTTTCACATGCGCAGATGAACAACAGTTTTAAAACTCGGTGATTGTTAATTTACTTTACTCTACATTAATTAATAAATTAATTCAACTATTTTTTTTCCATGCTTACACCAATTATCTAGTCTATCCCAAAGTAAGTATCATTAAGAACTTGTGTTATGGATATTAGATAATGGACATTCTTAATATATGAACATAAATGATTTTAGATATTTTTATAAATAAACTTAAATAAATATATCAACAACCACGACTCGCAAACATATATTCGTGTTCGTCACACAAATATTTTTCGCTACAGGATTCGAACCCAGACGGCTTGATGTGTAGGCAGCTATACTGACCACTTCACCACGACGGCGTCAATTTAAACGGTAAGAGACCTATGTGTCTGAAACAATTAATTGCTCTAGTTTAGTAACGTAATTGTTTTGTGAACTTTTAAACAAAAACGCATTCATCATCATCATCATCATCATTTCAGCCGAGAGACGCCCACTGTTGGACATAGGCCTCCCCCAAGGATCTCCAAACCGGTCGGTCCTGCGCTGCCCGCATCCAGCGGCTTCCCGCGACCTTAACTAGATCGTCAGTCCACCTTGTGGTCCACCTACCAACGCTGCGTTTCCCGGTACGTGGTCGCCACGCCACAAAAACGCATTCAGTCATTAAAATAAAAATTTCGTTGTTTTGTTAGTGCAGTACCTACTGTTACAGAGAATATTATGTGATTAAATTGTGATTATTTATGACTACATATTTTGTAGTCTAATTGACTAATTGGATAATTTAATACTCAGATTTTTTTTCAACACTAAGCACTGGCTGCCATTTATTTATTTCATTTGTTCTGCTCTTAAAAATGAATGAATGAAGTTATCAATATTTTTGTTGATATGTGTATACCTTCTGATATAGACCTGTCGAATATACATACATACATCACCAATAAAACCTACCGAATTCACTTTAAAATTAATGATTTTTTAGACTTTTATAATTTCTTATCAGGCAGGTCAATTATTATAGCCTGTTATACGAGTTACTTTAGTAATATCAAAATATAACTGCACTTAATTTAACTAAATTATTTCAAAAGATATTAAGTTGAGATGTGCACTTTACAAGGATATTTCAGGTATTTACTTATTTATTATAAAATAAACACTTTCATAAACATAATATCGTGTTCATAGGTTTGCTACCTCTGCAATTAAGTACCTAGCGATAGCCAGACGATCCAATGTAGGTCACAAGTTCAAGTGGCTGTTAAGCTAAACTTTATTGTGTATGGTCTCAAATTGTGTACAGTACAAAATTGTTTTCACTAAACGATTAAGTAATATCTATACGAAGTGGTGTCTTAATCAATTTTTATATACCATTGTGTTTCATAGTATTTTGAATGTGTCATATTTATCTTTTCTAGTTTAATATTGGTCTGTTTATAGTTTTGTCCAGTGGTCTAGTGGTTCGTACATCGGATTGGATTTAGACCTAGAGGTCCTATATTCGATCCCCAGGGTAGTATAATATGTGCTCGATAGCGTCTTACCATTAGAAAAGTCATTTAAAAATAACAAAGTCAAAAAGAACTCTTCACCACATCGTAGTGGATAGAATTTAAAATGACATATTAATTGTGCGGCAACCTTATTAAACCAAGACGAATGTCACCGGCATTGCTATGTTACATAAAAATCATTGACTTCCTGTAAATAAACAATTTAAAGATTTTTTATTTTTTACGCAATTAACGGTTTAACCTTAAAAGTATATCAAACAACTCGATTAATGACTCTACCGTACAAGGAGTGTATGCATTATAGCTGTAAAGCCAGAATATAGCTGACGAACACAGCGCAGACTGTAGTTATTAGTTTACTTGAAGCAGTGTTATGTGCTACTAAAAGTTTGGATATAACTATTGACATACTATTAAGTTGTTTTATTCTTCTTACAATTTTTTCATCGATTATCTATCTCATATAAATTTTATCCTTGATTCTAATGGAAATCATTATAAAGCGATACTAGTGCGTCTTTTATGAAGGAACAAAATGAAAAACAATCTTTTTCAATACTTGTAATTATTCTTCGTTTTGAGAGATTCAGTGATATTATTTTGTAATTCTCGGTGCGAACAGTTCTAAAATGAGTCAAATACGTTATTTTTGGCTTTTCAACTGAAACTTTCATTGTATAAAGCTCTATACATAAGTGTTTGTTATATATATTTTATTGGCATTTTTTCTGCTTCCAAATGCTTCCAATTTATTTGAAGTCGGTGCATTATTACTTGTTATCACAGATAGTTATATAGCTTTTGGCAATTGATTTTATGCCTACCTGCCTGAAGCCAACCTTTTTTGGGTTTGCTTTTGGAGGTCGTTTCCTCGCCACCAAGTGTGAACCTTGAGCGCAATGATCTGCTGAGGGTTCTGAATTTCCCTTAGTCGCCTTTTATCCACGAGTTAAAATAAGGTATAGTCAAGACCGAGTAAAGAAACCTAAAGAGTTTAAGCAACTAAGAAGCAGCTAAGATTTTTAACAGGAGTAGGTATCAATTTAAATCTATACTACTAATAATAAAGCTGAAGAGTTTGTTTGTTTGTTTGGTTGAACCCTAAGATCTCAGCAACTACTGACTCAAATTGAAAAATTCTTTTTTCGTTAGATAGTCCATTTATCTAGGAAGGCTATAAGCTATATAACATCACGATACGTCCAATAGGAGCTGAGCATCAATGAAGAATGTTGCAAAAACGGGAGGAAAATATTTCTTTTCAAAGCTTTCACTGCGTACGCTGCGTAAACGGTTGAAGTTACATAAAAATCGTGTATGTACGGAATTGTTCTCCATTGAATTTTCTAAAAAAAAGTCCGCAACAGCATATGTCTATCTTTTATGGTTGGCTCACTATAACCTTTCTTTTTGGTAATCAAATTTGTTTTAAAATAATGCATCATCTGCGATGGTGTTTTTGTATGAACGATAATTATTCCTTATCAAAATAAATACATTACTTATCATGAGTATTTAATTTTGCACAAAATTGTTCATGACTTCATTAGATTTCAATCAATATCTTAAGAAATATAATAGTTTGAAATAAACGGAAAATAATAAATTTTGATTTTCAGAGATTTCTTTGCGTGCGCTGCGTAAACGGTTAAAGTTACACAAAAATTATGTATGATGGAATTATTCTCCTTTAAAAGTTCTAAAAAAAGTTACAGACAACATTTATCTATCTCTTAAGGTTGACTCGCTATAACCTATTTTTGTTAATAAATTTTGTTCTAAAATAATGCTTTAGATGCGAAGGTATTTTTGTAAACATGATATTATTTATAGTATTTAATTTTGTACAAAATTGTTCTTTCCATCATTACATTTCAATGAATATCTTCAGAGATATCATAGTTTTAACATAACTCCGCAGCTAAATAATGATCAAGTACTACGCACGCATCTATACGGAGTTGTTTTTTTTTGGTTGATCGGGCTTATCTTAGGAACTACTGATACTGTCAGATTCAGACGCCTTAAAGACTCTAATAGGCTCAGAGACTCCTCCGAGGGAGATGCTCACCGGTCAGGAATCCTCTCTGGAGTGATTCGACCTTAAAGCTTGAGGACCCACCGAGGTCCTCTCCTTTACTAAAACCCCTGGTGACTCAAAGAAGGACATCAGAGACATCCTACAAAAATAGAAAAAAAGTGCCATAGATTTTATCAAACCTGTCCGAAAATTATTTGAATTTTAAATTAAATATTTTGTTAATATTTCAAGTTTCTACCTGTTATCGTTATTGAGACCGAGAAATAAATCACGTTTGTTGTTGAGCCCCCCTAAATATTAATTTTATTTTAATTTAATTATTTATTTTTGAAGTGAATAATATAACTAAATATTCTGTGAAAATTTCAAGCGTCTATCTGTTGCCGTTATCAAAATCGACCAAAAAAAGTCACGTTTATTTTATGGGAACAGCTTCAATATTTATTTTATTCTATTTATTAGTATTTGTTGTTATAGCGGCACCAGAACTATGTCATCTGAGAAAATTTCAACTGTCTAACTATAATGGTTAATGAATACAGCCTGGTGACAGATGGACAGACGGACGGCGGAGTCTTAGTAATAGGATCCCGTTTTACCCTTTGGGTACAGAACCCAAAAAGGGGAACTACTAATTCAAATTGAAAAATTCTTTGATTGTCTATTTATCGAGGAAGACTATAGGCCAGGACTTCCAAAACTTATTTTCATAGTGACGCCCTTAGGAATTTTCCAATTTTTACGAGCTCTCCCCCCGTTATAGTAACAGCAAAGTTAAGTACATACCTACAAAAACAAAAAAAAAACGGACGCAGCCGCCCGGATTGCTAAAGATGCTGTGTTCGATTTTTTCGCCCGCCCTAGACAGTCGATCCGGGCTCAAGTTTTGAAATCGCGACTTTCATTTCTTTCTCCACATTTATTTTTGTTCTACTAGCTCGCATAGCAGCTAGACAGCCATTCTATGTGGATCGTCTCACTACGCCCGCCCCCGGGATAGAACCGCGAACCCTGGGATGCCAGGGCATCGCGACGCGCAGTATGGGAAACCCTGATATAGGCCTATATACCTCCATAACATCACTCTACGACTAATAGGAAATGAGCAACAAAGAAAAATGTTGCAAAAATAGGAAATACACGCGGACGAAGTCGCGGGCACAGCTAGTAAACTAAATATAGGTACATTAGCTTTTTACTACAAAATATTTTTACAGGCTACTTACTGTAAATAGTTTTTGTAGTTTTCAACTGAATAACAACAATTTTAAAACATCGCACACACGCAGCTTTGCTTGTACCTAGTATACCTATCGTAGCGCGGTTGTATGAAGCTTAAGCACGATTTTCACTATTTCATCTTTTTTCCTTATTAGTTCCTCTTACTCTTCGTAAGAGGAAAACTTAAAAAATGAGTAGTGGTCTCATTAAATTATTTTTAAGACAGGAAAAATAAATAATAATATTGTTAGTAAATTTACTCTGCGTTGTACGCACCAGATGTGAATGGCACCTAAGACTGGTGATTATCTTGTTAGTACATAAAAATTTATATAAATGTTCACCTGTAAATGTTAATGACCAGCAGAGCTCTTCATCTTTATTAATTCTCGCACTCATTCTAATTAACTTGTCCATTTTAAGCATCATTAAATAACAGTGCTACGGATACGAATATTAAATTATGCAGCTTATTTATTTAATTGTTCCATACACGGCAAATGATGCAATAAGCTTATGAACAAGGGGTTCTATCAAAACCGATATCCATAAACACACATAACATAAAGTAACGCTCTTTACCCATAGGGGTGGGAAGAGATCTTCTTTGCACTTGACTTTTTTATACTACGAGATGGCAAACAAGCTTGCGGCACACCTGGTGTTAAGTGGTTACCGTCGCCTATTGACACTTGCAGGGTAAATCACTTAACACTGCAAGTGCGTTGCCATCCCTAATATGATATGCCTTCCATGCCCAGCAATTACACTAGCTACTTTTCCCTTTAATCCGAAACACAGCGAACTGCTTCACGGCAGAAATAAGAAAGGCAGTTGGTAGGTACCTACCCAGACGACCCTTTTTTTTGACGGGGAGGTCAAATGCATTTACGCATCGTCCCTGCGGGGTGGTGCTAACCGCAGGAGATATGTCGTACTCGAGGTAAAGGTGTTCCCTCCATACCCACTAAACATCCTCCCCGGCCTGACCTACAGTGCGCTATTTTAGCCGTCGGTGAGGAGGCGGCCTTATAGGCCGCCTCCTCACCGACGGCTGCTCGACCTGGCGCGTCTTCCTGATGAGAACACCGGGAGCATCGGACCGCACCCGGGGGACTTTGGGCGCGCATACCCAGACGGCCCCTGCATATGGGTCTACCACCTAGTAAGGACTTCTTTACACGACTTCTTTACATTTCGTGACTTGATCGACAAACGTTCACCTATATTTCTAGTTCCGCATCTCTACTGTAGATTCCTACTCCAGATTTTATGTAAATCTTTTCGTCAAATCGCATGCGTGTCCGTGTCCGTCCGTGCATTGGGACAGTAGCTCCATCAAGACATACAGAAGATCACAGTCAAACAAGTATACATTTTGTAGTGTTTTGTTTCAGTGGGTGAGTAAGGCTGCAAGTGCTTCATGGGGCAAGGAATAGGATTAAGGTTGTCAGGGCGGTAGTGGCACGTTAGTGTTGCAATCGTCTATAGGCTGCGGTAACTGTTCACCACCAGGCGGACCATTTTTTTACATCGTACCCACCACAAAACATAAAAAAATCCGCAACAATTCATTGCTCGTGTTCAAGACCTCATTTTACCCCCGGTATGATACACTGTCAATAGTATTTTTATATCTATTAAGTAGAATGTCAGGGTTATCAAATAAAAAAACGACATGGCAAATCGACGATTTGATTTTTATGTAACGCATCGGAAACGAACGGAATTCAGAAATAATTATAGAAGTAATGACTAATCTTTTTTGCATTATAGGTATACGTGTATGTTACTAGCCGAAGTCAAGTCGGCTTCAAGGAATCTATAATAGTCGAGCAAAATATCATACCGATTTAAACTCTACACCACCCCCCATTTACTTATGAACTTACCACAGCTCATGATCTGCCTGCCTTGCTTCCAATTCCATTTCTACGCAATTATCTATACGTATCTTCTTCCACCATTCTCGATCAGCCGTCACTTCAACATCCTTACTTTGTCATTATTATCATCTTTAACACAGTCTAAACACAGAAAGATAGTACTTAGACTGCGTGAAACTTAGTTACCCTTTGAATAATATTATTATGCACCTAACAAGATAAGAAAATAATAATTCTTATACTTGAAACAAAGTTACCTATGTTCATTGATGATATGACATTTATTTTAATACGGCATTTATTACAGCAGCAAAAACACTTGTCACTATAAATCATGTTCAACGCCCATTGGATTTTGAAATGGAACCCGTAAATGGGTGGACGGTTGGAATAAGATATATTAAATAAAATAGTTATGGCTTCGTTGTATTTTAACAGTATGATCACTAAATTGATGATCTCTTCAATGAAATAATATTTAGAAGTATCGTTTGTATCTAGGAGATCATTCAGCATCCATGTACCCACGCGGGAGGAATGGAAGCGGGGACTCAAAACCCCTAAGGAAAACAGTCTTATATGGTACACTGACGGATCAAAAATGGAGTCAGGTACAGGGGCAGGCATTTACGGCAACGGGTACGAGTACCATCAAAGCATGGGCAAATATGCAACAGTCTTTCAAGCTGAGACGTATGCAATAATTGCCTGTGCTCAAAAGAACATAGAAATGGGCACCAAAGGAATGACCATTTACATTCTTAGTGACAGCCAAGCTGCACTTGAAGCCTTAACTACCCACAAAATCAACTCAAAACTAGTTTTGAATGCGATACACACACTAAACAGATTAGGCAAGCACAACCTGGTCAGACTAGTGTGGGTACCGGGACATGTAGGGATTGAAGGTAATGAAAATGCTGACAGACTAGCAAGGAAAGGATCGGCTCAAGACCTCAATGGGCCCGAGCCTTTTGTAGGATTATCTAGGAGTACCATAAAAATGGCACTGAAGGAGTATTGTCAAAAGAGGCACCTCAGGGAATGGTTGTCTACTCCCCGACTGACACACTCAAAGAAATTTTTAGGATCCTCACACACGGGCTACCTTAAAAAAATAGGAGGAATCAGCAGGACCCAAATCCGCTGCCTCACAGGTGCTCTCACTGGCCACTTTGCCACTAGAAGACACCTGTGCACAATAGGCAAAACTGAAGACCCCATTTGTAGAATGTGTGGCGAGGAGGAAGAAAGCATGGAGCACTTACTATGTGACTGTCATGCACTAGCCAATAGGCGACTAAGGATCCTGGGTCTAGGTTACCCTAAACCAGAGGACATTATAGACCTTATTCCCGCCAACATCGTAAAACTCATACGAGGTGTTTTCGATGTTGGCGGGGATGGGTGATAAGGAAAGGGGAAGCACAAAAGATCCCATAGGGTCGAAGTGCTCTGAGACAGCCTCAGCCCCTCACATAAGAATAAGAATAAGAATAATAGAAGTATCTATAGAAGTAGTGGGTAACTCCGTTCTGGGGTTAGGTTTAGCTTCAGTAACTGAAATACATGCGTCTATAGGCTATGGTAGCAAGCAGCATACTAGCAGGCTGGTCTTATGCTTATTTGCTAACCGTTTACGCATACATAACGAATGCATAAAACTCAAAGTTTCTTTATTCATTTTGGTAACTTGTACGCTCATCATCATCATCATTTCAGCAAAGAGACATCCGCTATTGGACAAAGCCCTCCCCCAAGGATCTCCAACCCTATCGGTCCAAATCCCATAGGATCGATGTTAGGGGATTACATCATGAGTTACGAAACTCCCCGAGTTTGAACTCCTAGACGTAGCCAGAAGCGTCCAAGATGATGGCCTTTAAACAGCGAAGATAGCTGTTTTCGAATTTTGCAACTGCGTGTCCTGTTTACTAGATTTAAGCACGCACTTGTTAGAACTTCTTGGTCCCTTGAAGAACCAACCATCTGTGACGGATAACGAGACATCAAGAATGTACCTTCGTAGAAGTGGTTAAATAGATCTTCAATCACTCTTGAAGGTTGTCTAAAACCGCACCTCAGGATAACACGAACTGTATGACACAGCATTATTTAAACAATTTAGTAATGTTTGAAGTGTTGTTTTGTGGTAAGTGAACAAGAGAACAAGGCTTGCTTGATTTACCTACATACTTTATTATTTTCTGTTTTCATAACAACCACATTACTTAAGACTTTTCTCATTTACATATTTTAATTATTGTATCATATAAATTCGTAATGCATTAAGAAAATAAATTATATTGAGGCTTATTGAGAGAGAGAGAGAGAGAGAGAGAAAGAGATAATAATGTAAGTGGCTAATAAAATGTAGCAACAAGTATAGCTTACTACGTGAAAGAATGGAACCCTTGCAATCATCTTTTCGTTATTATTTAATTTTGTTAATGAGCAGCTTTTTCAGAATTTGAGGGACCTTCAGCCTACGTTCGAAGTTGACAGCGGACGATCTGGGTGTTGGTAGCTTCTGTATACCTACTATGGTGACTTCTTGCTGTCAGATGGGTCGTAAAGGTACTCGTTAACAGTGTTATAAAAATATTTTTTTAGATCGATAGCTCCCGTGTGCGTAGGAGGCGGTGTTGAAGAACAATCAAGGATTTTACTCTTCGTAAGTATTGGATCAACTGACAAAATATAACATAAGTTTACATACTGCTCTCACCTTCTGCAGATGCTTTTAGTTCGTGGCCTTTATATTAAACCGTCTAAATATTTCAGTGATTGCGTTCTAATTGCCATATTATTTAATTGAGTTATGTATTCCTGCAATATTGGATACATCGGTCGGTATGGTGTGGTCATTAGTTGAATTGTATGGGTGTGTTTACATTAGTTGCATTCAAGCAATTGATTTAATGCGTATGGTAATCCCATGAATGAAAAATTTGTAGAACTGAATTTTTACCTAACGAACGGTGGTGAATGAGCCATAACTGTGTGTGGATACATTGACACATCTTTGTGTGAACCAGTGTGGGAACACTCAATGCCGGCCCTGAGGACGGGATTAGGGATGATGGCTAAAAATTCTATTTAGTCTGTCAGATAGAACATGATAATATTGAACTTGTAGGTATTTCTTCTTGTAACACGCAAACAGTGAACGGAATGCGATCACTGCATGCAAACATAATATAACGACGGCGATATAGTGCATTGAAATATCGTGAGACTTCATACTTTCGTGTACAATGTAGGTACGTGTCACTAGCCGCCACTCCAGAATTTAGATGTTCTATATCTTATTGAATATTTAATGATTCTAATCTAAATATATATAACTCAAAGGTGACTGACTGACTGACATAGTCTACCAACGCACAGCCCAAACCACTGGTCGGATAGGGCTGAAATTTGGCATGCAGGTAGATGTTATGACGTAGGCATCCGTTAAGAAAGGATTTCTGGAAATTCCATCCCTAAGGGGGTAAATAGTCCACGCGGACGAAGTCGCAGGCGGAAGCTAGTGCTATATATGATCTTTTAGTATGTCAAGATAAAGTCATGTCTCGCCCGCGCTTGTGAGATAAAAATACTCTAGCAGGAATATGCAATGCAGTTTTTAGTGCAGCAACAAAGAAGATATGCATATTATGCATATCTTCTTTGTTGCTGCACTAAAAACTGTTTAAATGTGAAAGGGTAAGATGCAATTTTAAATTATATAAAATATAACTTTGTAACATCCTTTAGAATAAAAATATTTGACAAGAAGAAAATACGAAAGAAAGTGATACAATCAAAAAGTTATGTCATAAACATTAAACATCAACCTGGAAGAGTAGTAAAAAATTATGACAGCAGATGCGCCGCTAGCCCATTGGAGAAGAGAAGCTAAAGAGAAAGTTGAAAGGCGCAGTTAGCTCGAAAGACATTTTCTGTACATGCATAGAATGACCATCGCTTCAATTGATCTTGGAGAATTCTTTTTACTCATCAGTTGAGATGGAGATCGGTCTCCTATGTTTATGTTATATTAATATCATAAAAATCGGAATGAAAGTTTGTACTCTTAAGATATCTTAGCAGTCCGAGTGTTATTTAATAATCCCATCAGTTTTTAAAGTTTCCATGTGGTAAAGTCAATGGTTGAATTTATAGTAAACAAAACATAGTTAACATGTTTCGCCATCTTAACCGCAAGCCACTTCTACTCATTAAAAAATATAATTGGTCAAGGTCAACGTAGAGTCGCCTTTTACAACACAAATCAACAAGTAAGTTTAAGTGAAAAATACATACTTATTCAAAAAAATACTTATAAATAAAATAAGTTATTTTGTCGTTCAATTAAAGTTTAATAAGTTGTTACATCAGTAATACAAACTAGTCGCCGGCCAAATTAAATTGTAACACTTCGTAAATTTCGTTTTTTCACACTCCTTATCTAAATTAAGATTAATTAGGTGCGCTGAAATTTCAAATAACAGTTACACTAACAGCTATTTGATACGTACGTATGTACATAAATGGTATAAAATTTAAAGATTTTGAGACCAATAGCGAAAATATTTCGTTTTAAATATTCTTTACTTAATAATTTTCTATTAATATATTTCTTTTTCATCAACAGCTCAAATAATGTCCCCACCGAGGGGCTCGAGCCTACCCCACATTAGGGGTGATTAGGCCTTAGTCAACCACGCTGGCCAAGTGCGGGTTGGTCGACTTCACACAAAACCTAAGAATTTCTTCATAGGTGTGCGCAGGTTTCCTCACGATGTTTTCCTTCACCGTAAAAGCGTCGATTAAACGTACATATGAATTCAAAATTTGAAAACACATTGGTACGTGGCGGGGATCGAACCAGTGCCTCCCGGGTGGGAGACGACGCTCTTACGCACTACGCCACCGACGCTTTACTATTATTTACTATATTTCTTTTTACTCGTTTTCATTCCGCTCCCGCTCCGCTCGTCAATGACACCGCATGTTATCGGTAACTAGATCAGCCGGCGAGCCCATCTCTTGTTAAATGTCACAGCCTTGTACCCGAGCAATATATGTATAGTCTTTATTTAACATCGCGCTACATACAATTTGAAGTCGGGAAAATTTTTAAATGATTTTTTTTTTATTAAAAATAGAAATATATTTTTCACAACTACACAAGATATTAATTATGATAGAAGTTACTTTGTTTGGATGTTTTAGATTGCTCTTGACTGATAAACTTTATAAAAATATAACTATGAAAATTGGTAATCAAATAGAAGATTAGCTTAAGAAACAAGCAAAAACAAACAGCTTTCCTCAGAAAGGTGGATTTGATTTTCGTTACAGTTTCAGAAATCTAACCTAACAATTTGTTTTTTTTTAAAAAACTACTTTTATTTATGGAATCAAAAGTTCCGTGTGACCCTTTACTCGGCGTGTTGCATATTATTTATTGCTTTCTTGCAAATTATTGGAAAGAAAATAATCACTTTTAAACTTTCGCGTTGCATGATCAATGCGAGTAAAAACGGGAATTAACGCGATAAAATTACCTATTAAATGCCTGACGTTTCAGCCAGGTTACACCGACCGTGGTCACAGGCGAACTGGAGAACTGCGATGTCTTCACTCCGTATGTGAGTCGGTGTAACCCGTCAGGCATTTAAAAGGTAATTTTATCGCGTTAATTCCCGTTTTTACTCGTGGAAAGAAAATGTCTGATGACATTATTTTATACTTAAAGATTTAACATTTTTATTGTTTGTCGAAAATCGCTATCTACCACTAATAATTGTATTGTAGAGATCCAAAGTTTAAGTGGTCACCATCGTATTTGCGATACCCAATTCGTTTTGATATTACGATAATAAGCCCAAACAACCACAAGATTGTTTGATGTTGTTTTGCCTTTTAGTACCAAAAAGGTCCGTTTCATAATCTCCGCTGTGGACTTTGTTGTTAATGTCACAAGGAAAATATTATTTGTTACAGTTTTTTGTAGGAACCAGGATCCTTTAAGTTCAAGGCTACGTATCGTGCTCTTGGGAAGCTAGGAACTGTTTATTGCAACTTATTATATGGACTTTTAACTAGCCGCTCGAATTTGGAGACCACCTTATAGAAGACCAGAGTCAAATAATGCTACGTTTTCGGTGAGACAGAAACACAACACTTCGTTCATCATCATCATCAAAACAGCCTTTATAATTCAACCCATTGCTGGGACACAAGGCGAAGGAGGTGTAGGCAGTAGTCCACCACGCTTGCCTAATGCGGATTGGTGGACGGAGTATAAGGTGATTAATACACTTTTGCTGGTCCATTAGTCGCCTTCTACGACACCCATTGGAGGAACAAACTGACAGCTAGAAACAAAATAAAAAAAGTTAACTATTTTGTTTCTGTTTCTACCATCGTACCTAACGTGATAAGGATTTTGAGGTGCACTAATAGTGGGCAACATTTCAGATTTTTATAGTAAACAACGATGTACTTTGATGCGTTCGCGTCCGTTCAGATTTCCGCAGAACAGACGCGTACGCACAACAGAGCTTAATAATTGTGGTTAGTCCCTTATGCACCGTGTGATAATTAAGGCAGCTGCCTTGTTCCAGCTTCCGTACGAAGTATAGAGGAAGTCTTGTAATCTTCAAAAAATTTGACCTCGAGATTTTGACGGATTTACACGATTTGGACCTCCCTGAGTCCAAAAAACCGTTTTTGGAATTATGTCTGTGTGTTTGTCTGTGCGTTAGCACGATAACTCGAGTATGCTTTAACTTATTGCAACTAAATTTAACATGCGTGTATGACATGAAAATAGAAGGTTTCTATCAATTTTTGAGTCGTTTCCGGTATACGAGAAAGTCAAGGGGAGACCACTCCCGATTTATTTATTAAAATGTAATTTTATTACTACTTATTATTTTATTACTGTAACTAAATAATTAATGACTTAAACATGTGAATCATGTCTCTTTTCAAATCAAAACCATGAAAAATATAAAGTGATAAATAAACTTGCTGAGTTTCGTTCCGGTTTTTTTACAAGGCCTCATACTCGTGGACCGATGGCATCTTAAGTATACAAGTTGTGACTAAAAGTACAAGTATTCTATTCTATTCTTAATTAATGGCTTCGCATCGCATTAAGCGTACGCATTTGCCAATATCAAGTGGAAATGTAACTAAAGTAACAAAAATTGTCCGGTTGATTTATGTTAAAAATGGAGTCTCTCAACACGTGTTTTTACAACAAGAACTCGAGAGAAACTTCAAAAGTACAAGTAAAAGGACCCTGAATTTCACTTTGACTTAGAATATAATTTACTATATATAATAATTTGATAGTATCAAATAACAAAGGAAGGAGGAAAAGATAAAGGAAGCTTAGCATTCAATGTGATTTTTCACACCAAATAATACTAAAATTTCATTAAACAAAAACCTTCAAGTGCCATTTAAAAACATTGGAATTTGAAGCGTCATTTGATTTAAAGGTTACAACAAATACTTATTAAACTATCAATAAGTAAATAGAATCAGCTATGAACAATAAATACCAATGCAATTACTAAGATTCAACAAGGAATATAATTAATAACTATCATTACAGAAGGAAAGGATCGATATAATCATTCCATCAATCATATTATAACAAAAGCGTTGCTTCTTGTATCATCAGTATATTTATTAAGAAACGTACGTAACAGAGTTTCAACTATAATGCTTTGAATACAAGATTCAAAATACTTCGGAACGAAACGCATAAACCAAGCTCAGTGAAAAGTTTAGGGTTGCTAATTTGTTTTTTGTAGTGTTGTGTGCTTTTCTTAAAGGGAAAAGGGTTTATATTGGAGCCCATTTTATAAGTTTGACTAAAATCAAACCTAAAAATAAATTTCTTTTAAAGGTTTGATTTTAGTCAATTAATTTAGTCATTTTAATTTTAGCAATTCATTTTAACATGTTTTACTTTCTCGTATACGTAGTCTGAAGAAAGTCTTGTAATAGTCAAAAAATTCATCCTCGAGATTTTGACTGATTTACACGTTTTGGACCTCCCTGAGTCCAAAAATACCGTTTTTGGACTTATGTCTGTGGCTGTGTGTCTGTGCGTCAGCACGATAACTCGAGTGTGCTTTAACTTATGGCAACCAAATTAAACATTTATGACATCAAAACATAGGGTTTCTATCAACTTTTGAGTTCGTCGTTTCCGGTATACGAGAAAGTCAAGGGGAGACCACTCTCAATTTTTCAGCAAAGGGAAAGGTAGCTAGTGTTATTTCTGGGCATGCAAAGCATATGATCTTAGTCCCCAGGAAGGTAACGTACTTGCAGTGTTAAGCGATTTACCCTTAACATTGCAAGTGTCTGTAGGCAATGGTAACCACTTAACACTAGGTGGGCCGCAAGCTTTGCCATCTCGCAGTATAAAAAAGCTCTTTACATTGACGTAGCACTTGCGCTTTGTAGCCGCCTTCCTTACCTCGAGGAGCTCTGGTGAACTTACTCACTACAGAAACACAACACCTGAGAAATGTACTGTTATATGACTGTGGTCTTCTGTAAAGTGTACTACCTCAGTTCAGGTGCTTCAAATCCGAGCAACTAGTCCAATACTGTGTCCTTCCTCGACTCAAATAGCCCAAAAATCTTTCTTTTGTGTCCTCAACCGTATATGTAAGGCCCTTTCCTGTCCCGTGTACAGATTATTTAACGAAATTCTTTAATGGAAACGAGCTAGCAAGGGCTGGGGCTCAAGGTCTACAGTTTGGTCCAGAACCTTTCTGTGGTATCTCAAAGAACCAGGCCATCCAATACTTAACCATCTTTCTCCAAGAGGCAAAAGCTGACGGCCAAAGAACGCCTTACATACTCAAAAGCAATAATACAACAACACTCTCGTAAACGCACTGACGAGCTACTGAAGCTTAACAGGGCCAACCTGAGCGTGTTGATTAGAGCTCTGACTAGCCACTGCAAGCTGAACAAACATATCTACAATAAGAGACAAAAATATACTGATGCTTGCAGATTCTGTGTACAGGAGCGTGAAACACCAATGCACCTCCTGTGCTCTTGTAAATGTCTCATTCACAAAAGAAGCCGACATATGTGTAGACACATTCTCGACCCAGACGATATCAAAACAATTCAATCTAGGAATATCTTATCATTTTTAGATAGTGCCCAGCTAAAGGAGTACATGTAAGGCCTTAATAGAACTTACTTGGAGGCTAGTCACAATAGATCTTTACAGGTCAGTGACGCAAAAAGCCCCGAATTGTCTAAATAATAACAAAAAAAACGAGCTGCTCCGTGGGGCAAGAAGGGGCCTGAAACTCACTAAAACTGACTAATGGTAAATAAAATTATTTTAAATTTTACGTTTTTTGGCAGCCCTGACATATATGCAGCAACCTACGTTCTTCGATATTAGCATTTAATACCACGTAATTACATTAGTAACTTAAGCCCTCGTAGCAATACAACGTGAAGTAAACAATAGGATTGCGACCTATGGTGGAAGATCGTATTACTTAAATAAATGGACGGTGATTTGTATAAATAGCTTAGTTATTATAACATCAATTTAATCAGTTATGAAGAAATACTTAAATCTTGGAAATAAAGTCGATGGGGCAACGGTAGTGCGTTTTCGTAACGATCACGAAATCTAAGCTACGAAGTGCGCGCTTGGTACTCGGTGGGGTGACCGAAAATTTTTCTACTCGATTTTCCACGGTTCTTCGGAAGCCACGAAGATGGTGGTGCTGCTGTGGAAATATAACAGTCGTTCCCAAGAAGGGTTGGTGTCAGGCCGGCGGCGGCCGGATAAAAAAACCTGATACCAAAACATAAATATTAGCATAATGTAAACATCAATGAAACCTACCCTCATACTGCTGCTACCTCAAAATAAATTGTAAGCACGGTAGTAGAAATATGATGAAATAATTACCTACGTAATTGAATATGAAATGATATTTATTAGTTATATATTTTTTTTCTTTTTTTTGGAAGCGTCGGTGGCGTAGTGCGTGAGGGTATGTGGGTAGGCTTGAGCCCCCTCCGTGGGGACATTATATGAGCCGTTGATGATGATTTTATCGGAGACTATAGCATTAAGATATTTCTTATTTCTGCCTTGCACACTACGAACGGGGGAACGCCTGTACTTTGAGTCCCACATACCCAGGGATGATGCGTAAATGCATTTGACCTCTCCGATAAAAAAGGTATCAAATCCAGTGTCGTCGAAGTTTCCGCAAAGGTTCCCATGGTCCCGCCCAACAGCGGCACATCCACGGCTCGCGGGGAGGAAGTGGTGGTCGTTGATGTTTTCGCGCCAAGGTGAATGAGAGGGACATCGGTGGTTTTTAGTGGGTAGGCCTTGGCTTCCGTAGGGAGAGTCCCACATAACTCTCACGCCACCCCAGGCGTGACGTATGCGTAACGCATTTCAGAAAGTTAAAAAAGTAACAAACCCGGCACTTCTGGATCTAATGCAGGTTGAATCAATATACCAAGAAGGCAATCACAAGTTTCCTAAAATTTTTCATAATTCGTTTGTTGTTGGTCGTTGAGATAGTATGAGAATTTTGACGCATAGTTTTTTTTTAATGTTATCTGAACCCTTAAAAATATTTGAGCTCTATCTCAGTATTAATAACAACAATATTAGCTTGGCAGCTACTGTCCCACTATTGGGGTCCTATTAATAGTAGTTAGACAATGTTTTTATATGTATGATTCACACTACCTTGACACAAACGTGGGAGGAACAATGCAGCATGATGTACAAACAGACAAGCCGATCCTGTACGAAATAATTAAGCTATTGTGTCGCGATTAGAGGAAGTTCAAATTATGTGGTACGCAAGGTTAGAATATTTGCAGCACCTTTGAAATTGATCATGAATATATTAGAAAAAAAGATAATTACACTATATTTATTTATTTATTGCAAAAAGTTAAGTTCAAAGTTCCTCGAGTCTCCTCACGTTCTAAGGATACCTTCTATATTTCAAGTTGTCACCCTAATTATGCACGTAATACATTTTTTAGACGTTCCTGCACTTTTTATAATAAGTCACTATCTGAAGTGGATATTTTTTCAAATTCATTAAATGTTTTCAAAGGTAAAGTAAGCACATTAATGTTAAGAAGTGATTATAATATTTGTTGTAAATGTACCAAAATTATTATGCTAAATATTCGCCCTCCACCCGCCTGAATAAAGGCATTGCACGTCTCGAAGCTGATAGAACATCCCAAGCGTTCTCGGGATGTTCTTTGACCACCGTATGGGCCTGATGGAGCCAGCCGCAGGTGACCTCGCGGACGTATACAATATTCCTCGTGAGGCACACCGACAAGCGGGGCGTAGAGAACGTCGAAGGTTTTTATTGTGTATGCTGGAGTCCCAGAGAGTCCCACATAACCCCAGTGCGGCCCCTTATCGCAACAATGGTAGATATAAAATCTTTTCAGTCGCTAAAAAAAGGTCTGTAACAATTTGCATTACATATAGTTCTTGTATATGACTGTTTGTACCTGAACCAAATAAATAAATAAAATAAAATATTTTTTTACGATGACTATTGCTGTTGGACAAATGGCTACCTCTTCAGTAAAGTCGAGCTAGGGCCCAGTGGACTAGCCGCTTGAATTTGGAGCACCTGGACTGGGGTAGTACCTCCATCTTACAGAAGACCACACTCAAATAATACTACATTTGTGTGGTGTTGTGTATCGTAGTGAGAAAGGTTGCCAGAGCTCCAAGGGGAAGGGAAGGGGATTAGGTGTTGGCAGTGCGCGATTGTTAGCTCAGTGTTGCAAACGTCTATAGACTACAGTGACTACTTACCACCAGGCAGGCCGTATGCTTGTCTGCCAAGTAAATAACATAAAAAATTACAATCATACATTTTTAAACATGGAAATTTCAGTTCTCTCGATCATCGACGTAATCCAAGTCCATTAAATACTCGTTAGGATAAGTCGAAAAATTCTCGCTCAAATTTTAATGGCACCGCATGACAAGTACTTCCGAATATAAAAAGAATAATCACAATAGGTAAATCCAGAAAAAAATACAGACAAATTGAGAATCTCGTTCGTCCGTCCGTCGAGTCCGTAAAAATTCGGGTTTGATCCACAGGAGAGTACAAATTCGTGCTCGGTTTGGCTGGTTTTAAGTCCGCCTGTCTGCTACCACCATCTTTTCAAAGTCTGTCGCCGTAATTATAATGTTAACAACATTATTGTGTTCCGACAGTTAGTGATAAGTAAGCTAGTTGAACCACGGATCAGGGTTTTTAATGACATATAGAGATTAACTTTCACAATTAAATAAAAGCATTTTCAAAGTATGCCTAGTAAACATATCTTCTTCAAAATTCCTATAAAATTATGCTACCTTAGACCTTCTGAACGCATGATGTTTGTGTCTATTGCCCAATTAACCACAATATTGTCCTCGTAATTATTAAACTCCATATTTATCATGTATTGCACATGATCCGACGTTTTGCTAATAATACCTTAATTTATGACGTGATAATATTTACCTACTTCAAAAATTTTAATGTTGTGGGATGGAGTTAACAAGTGTATATTCTACTAGTTTTTGCCGACGAAATAGTGGTAGGGGATTTGACGATTTTGTAGTGTAATTACTAAGCAAACTCCAAATAAATAAATAGCTTTATGATTTTGCGCTGGCGGGCGACTTCACCTACGTAATATCGTTTTACCATATAAAAAGTATTATATGTTTCTATCCAGACTATGGTCTACCTGTGTGCAGTCAACAACAAAAGTAGATTTTTTACTGACGTAAAATGGGCTGAGCGTTAGACAACAATTACGCCTGATGGAAAGTAATGATGAAGCCTAAGATGGTACACGCTCGCCTAGAAGTTGATTACTCACTCCGGTCTTAAAGATGTCCAGATTATATTGAGGAGTGGAACTCTTTGTCGAGGTCTGTTTTCCCGCGGTAAAGAGATTTCCGCTCTTTAGCTGTTCGAATAATGAAGGAGGAAGCTAATCGCTTCGTGCGAATAGGAAGAATATCAACAACATATAAGGGTGAAAACCCTCGCCACGTCTGGTCGACCAGTGGTGGAAATGGGCAGGGGGGATCAAATTATGAAAAACTTCCGCACACTTTCCGAAATGTAACCGATAAAAAACCGATAGGCAAGCCACACGTCTTCGGTGGTCAAGACACTGGAGATTAGCCTCAACGAGTGCGTCATTACCAAAGATTATACATCTTCGCACGGTGCTTCACCGAGTCCAGTGCATCTAACTGACATCGAGAAGTTCCGTCCGATTATAATCAAAATCAAAAATAAGTTCACTAAATGAAAGAAGAACTAAATGAAGAAGATAATAGAAATTGAAACGACGAATTACCCAAAAGACTACTTACACACTTACACCCACAAGATGAATATATAGTTAGAGAGAGTTCATCGGTCACTTCTTTCAAACATCGGTTGAAAGAGCACTACCTCTCTAAATTGTGTCAAGTATTTGTATTTATATGTATATATAGTAGATATATTATTTATCTATTTGTATGCATATGTATTAGTTGTCATAACTGTATATTTTGTCTTTATCTATTTGTGTTAGTACACGTTTTTCCCACTTATAATGGACTCACTAAAGCTAGGGTTGGCTGGAAGAGATCTCTGTTAGAGATAAGCTCACCTTTGTACATATCTTTCTGTATAGCTACTTTTGTAACCATTTTTTATGTGTACAATAAAGAATATATATACTTTTTACATTTCTGTATTTATTTTGTTTTAAATTAATTTAGTTGTTTTGTTCTTCTTCTGTTGATTCTACTTCTGCTGTTGACTGCAACAAATATAATCCTAATCCGTTGAAGAGTTGAGGCGTGACTGACAGACAAACATACTAATCTTTCACATGTTTAATATTGAGCGTCGTAAAAACCGATTGAGGGAGTTTTTATCCAATTTTCATTCGTGCAAGATATTTTTGAATTAGTCCTGTAGTTTTTGGGCCTATTCATTACAAATAAAATACAAATCTTATCTCTTTATAATATAAATACCTATAGATTTAGTTTCGTTAATAATCAGGATTTTCTAGAATAATACCTACTCGCTAAGTGTTTGTATACAAAAGCACTAGTAACAGTAGCATTAGGTCCTCATTTCAAAACTTAATGACGTTTGTGGAGCGCGAGAATCTCAAGTTTTGACCTTTTGTGTAAGTGCCGCTGGCGCCCTCTGGTTTCTCAAAACTCTCATTCTGACATATATTATTTTTAATTTTCCTTACGTTTAAATTTGATTAATGCTTGCGATTTGATTACAAATTAACATAATTTGCCGGCGCTAAGAGCAAGTGAAAGGTGCATGACATTTTAACCTTAGATATCTATCAAAATTAAAGTCTACCAGTAAGGTTTAATTCTCATACATTACCGCAACCATAAACCACACCTAGGTGGGATCAAATTTATATTAAGATTAATAGATTAATTATTCTCATAAACCACATTTTGCCGCCAAACTTGACCTTGTGTTCGCTACTGACAACATTGCATCCACCAGCTGGCCACCTCGCAAAGACAAGGAAAACGTAAACATCAATATTTTCTTACCACATTGTACCTGCAAAATACTGTTGCAACTATTCACACGTCACCACTGCTTGCCCAGATGTTATCATTGCGATGTCGTATGGTTATGATTGGGTGAATGATTCCTAAACTTAAACTGTAGCTGATATTACTTCAACTCATGTAACGTCACCTAATATTAAAATTTTTAACGAGGCTTTTACGAGTGCATATGCATAGTATAAGTTTCTTTCATGTTTTGAACAAATGTTACTGATTTGATATTGTTTTCTTTTTTGAACAACGATCGACAAATCATACCATTTTGTCAATGATAACTGTGCCATATCACTGACGGCCTAATAAATTCAGTCTAGAAATGGACATCATCCTACCACAGTTCTGCAGCCAAGTTATTCTTAGTAAATTTAAAAATAATTTCTACCCCATTCCCGCGAAGGGTTGGTATCATGCAGGCAGGCAGCCGGCCATGGGGAGGTTGCGGTCGCTGATGTTTTCACGCCAAGGTGCATGTGAGAGACATCGTTGGGTTTTAGTGGGTTCCGGACGTGGACCCATATACATGGGGTCCACGTCCGGAAGCCTCCTCCTGGCGGACCGTAACGTGGTGGGGAAACTTTCTCGGCGAGTAAGTGGCTTTTGATGTCAAGTGTCCCTTGGCATTCGAAGTCACATGCCGTCGTCGAGTTGTTTTTGTTTTCCCACCACGGCTAGTTCCAGACGGCCCTTTTCAGGGCCACGACCGCGCAGTAAGTCCCCAGGATCGGTCCGATGGTTGCTCGGCTGAGCAGCCGTTGGTGAGCAGGCGGCCTATAAGGCCGGCGTCGGCCAGCGGTCCACAGGGGCTGGCGTTAGTCGGTAGCCCCTGTGGGCCGCTGGCCGACGAGGGAACGCCTTTACCTCGAGTCCCACATATCCCCTGCGGTTGGCACCACCCCGCAGGGACGATGCGTAAATGCATTTGACCTCCCCGACAGCAAAAAAAAGGGAGAGTCCCATATAACGTTGACGCCACCTCAGGCGTGACGTATGCGTAACGCATTTCCCACCGTAAAAAAGGCGGCCGGCCATTAAAATCAAATGTCAAATCCTTTAGCAGTATTTTCGATATCAATGCATACTGCACCGACATCGAATAAATTAGGAGGAGGGTAAAAGAGAAGAAGCTTACTTGTATCTGCGGATAGAATATGGAAACCGACCGTAAGATAGCATGAAAATATAAAAAAAACCGGCCAAGTGCGAGTTGGACTCGCACACCGAGGGTTCCGCCGTACAAACGTAGTGGTTTACAATTTATGACGTATTAAATCAAATTCTGAGTTCACGGGAAGTACCTTGTAGGTTTTGATTCCCTAGCGTGTGACGGAAATTCGTCTAAGGTGTCGGTATAAACTGCTGTATCTTTTGATCGCGTTAACTTAGAAGTTTGATTTTTTCACTGCTTAAAGGGACAATAGACCTAGGTATTTGGTATAAATTTCAATTTGATACCTTTATTCGTTCGTGAGAAATAAGGTAGTAAGTTTCATTTTATTAAAATTACACCACACACCAACAGCTCATATAATGTCCCCACCGAGGGGCTCGAGCCTACCCCACATTAGGGGTGATTAGGCCTTAGTCAACCACGCTGGACAAGTGCGGGTTGGTCGACTTCACACACAACCTAAGAATTTCTTCATAGGTGTGTGCAGGTTTCCTCACGATGTTTTCCTTCACCGTAAAAGCGTCGATTAAACGTACATATGAATTCAAAATTTGAAAACACATTGGTACGTGGCGGGGATCGAACCAGTGCCTCCCGGGTGGGAGACGACGCTCTTACGCACTACGCCACCGACGCTTTATTAAAATATTTTTAATATATTATATAACTAAAAAAAAAATGTGATTTTCGCAATTTTTCCTATATTTGCATTATATGAATGCTTCATGCCAAATTTCAAGATTCTGAGTTTACGGGAAGTATCCTGTAGGTTTTGATTCCTTTGCGGGTGTCGGTTTGTCTAAGGTGTCGGTATAAACTGTTGTATCTTTTGATCGCGTTAACTTAGAAGTTTGATTTTTTCACTGCTTAAAGGGACAATAGACCTAGATATTTGGTATAAATTTCAATTTGATACCTTTATTCGTTCGTGAGAAATAAGGTAGTAAGTTTCATTTTATTAAAATATTTTTATTATATTATATAACTAAAAAAATGTAATTTTCGCAATTTTTCCTATATTTGCATTATATGACAACGCTTCATGCCAAATTTCAAGATTCTGAGTTTACGGAAAGTATCCTGTAGGTTTTGATTCCTTTGCGAGTGTCGGAAATTTGTCTAAGGTGTCGGTATAAACTGCTGTATCTTTTGATCGCGTTAACTTAGAAGTTTGATTTTTTCACTGCTTAAAGGGACAATAGACCTAGATATTTGGTATAAATTTCAATTTGATACCTTTATTGGTTCGTGAGAAATAAGGTAGTAAGTTTCATTTTATTAAAATATTTTTATTATATTATATAACTAAAAAAATGTGATTTTCGCAATTTTTCCTATATTTGCATTATATGAAAATGCTTCATGCCAAATTTCAAGATTCTGAGTTTACGGGAAGTATCCTGTAGGTTTTGATTCCTTTGCGAGTGTCGGAAATTTGTTGAAAATATCGACATAATCGGCTGTATCTTTTGATTGGCTAGGCTTAGAAGTTTGATATTTTCACATCTTAAAGGGACAATAGACCTGAGTATTTCATGTGAATTTCGGCTTGATACGTCCACGCGTTCTTGAGATAAAGGGTCTTGACAAACAGACAGACAGACGGACGACAAAGTGATCCTATAAGGGTTCCGTTTTTCCTTTTGAGGTACGGAACCCTAAAAACGGACCTTATAATGAAATTATATATAAAGCATGCTCCATTTTAATGCTTCAAGGATTATAAAGGAATTTCTTGTTCAAGTTCACGGTCAAACTTTATAAATAAGACAAGGTGACAAGTGACAACTTAGATTCTTTTTCTTCTCAGTATCTTTCTTGACGGAGCTTCACCCGAGTTCTTATTGTAAAAACACGAGTTGTGAGACTCCATACTTAATCTAGTGTAAAATTTATTGTTGCTTTAAATACAGTTTTGCTTGACTTTAGCTAAATATGTAAGCAAAGCCATTATTAAGAACAAGACATGATCTTTCTTGCCTGAGCTTTCATGGTCGTCATGAGGGAATGCTATGGACTGCTGTAACTTGCTTCGTTGTATTTCTCCAACGTGTCCAATTTGTTCAGATAAACAACGCGTACATTAAATACAAACAAAACAAAACAAAACATGTTTGCAATTTGCAACAACGTTAATAATTAAATCTTCGTAGATATAGAAGTACCAGGCGTGTATAATTTAGGAAGATGTTTTATAGAACCGAGATGCATTTTTATGCTAATTCGTAATAACAACACTGTTGCGACCTTGTATTTAAGGCTAGTGCTCAGAGAAATAATAAGTATAGATTACAAATTCAGACAATAGTATTGGGTTAACATTTGAATCAAAGGTCAAAGTTAAATGAAAAATTATGCCATTATTTTCAAAAGTATTTTTTATGCTTGAAAGGGAAGCTCTTGGCATTCATCTTACCTGATGGTTAGTGAAGATAATGCCGAAGATGCAATCAAGCTTCACCTGAACCATCAACCACAGAGGAACGGGATATCTGATCATTAATTGTCGGTACACAATAATGTTGTTAACATTATTATTATGGCGACAGATTTTGATATGATGCTGGTAGCTAGGCGGATTTGAAAATAGTCCTACCACCAACCAAACAGAGTACAAATTTGTACTCCCCCTGGGATCGAACCTTTGGATCTTAATTCCGGTGCGCACTGGACCACGGAGGCGGTTAACTATAGGTAATTATAGAAGGGAAGAACAAAATTTTTACTTTTGTTTGAAATCACCGACTGAATATTTAAATAAATATTTAGTTGTCTGCTGCAAGTTTATTCGATCAAATTTATTTAACCCTCCCTGTACTAGATGGGTTGTGACATACCCCAGGACGACGAAAAACGCAATAATTTTAAAACTGAGAAAGCACCGAACTAGGAATTTTCAGTAGCTGGAAATACAGTGTTGCTGCTTCGATCAGTGTTGCTAAGTCAGTCCGGAGGTCACCACCATGAGAGCAGTAGGACCCTAAAGCACTCGTGGGCATCACATATTCCACCTCGAACGGCATGTTCATAATAATTTCTGATTTATATTTGAAGGTCTTTATTTTAATTTATGTGTATCAAGCATTTTAAATGGAATAAAACTCATTATAAATTCATATTTTATGTGATTAATGTCTCAAATGAAGAAATGTGTAATAATGAACGCATACGCAACAATTTGTTGGTTATTTATTTTTAATTAATAAAAATGTTTAAATAAATTATTTTATTTCAAAATATTACTTATACATTATTATTACTATGTATTTATTATTACTATATACCTAATTTTCTCTAAAAAGATAATCTGACATTCTTGTAAATTTTATATTTTGGGGTGTGTTAAACCCCCCTAGTCCTGGACGTGAATTTTAGTCACCTAGTACATGGAGAGCAAGCAAAGTATCTTACTTGCTTATTATTTTTACTCTGCGTTTTTATAGTTACATAATAATAATAATAATAATAATAATTTATTTGACCAAAAAGATTTACATTACATTTGCTTACAGTCTATAAATAGTGTACTAATTTATACAATTAAGTTATAGCATCTGTTGCCGAACTAGGTAAAAATTTACCTGTATTTCAGCATACAGCGCCTCTTGCCTCGGAGTAGGTAGGATACATTCTTTATAAACTACGATATTACAATTTTCTCTTATTTAATAATTACATGTGAACTTATTATAAAACAATATGATATTTTTATGACCGTCCTCTCGGTGTGTAAGATGCAAATGAATGGGTGTATGTGAGAGGGTGAGTATGTGTGTAGTGTAAATATTTATATCCATATGGATTCTGCTTTATTTAGGATAGAAAATGGGACCATTTACCGTAATACACCAATGAACTCTTCTGTTTCGTCATAAGACTTTGTCACAAGGAAGGCTGATACTACTTTTTTAACATCTATTTTATTCATAGGGTATATATTAGTAATTTTATTTACTTTATTGTAAACCATGGGACCTAAGAAGGGGAAAAATCTATGGGCTGAAGTCGTTTTTGCCCTAAAAGTCCGATCGCACACAGCGAACCATCTACGCTTCTTTACCCTATCTAAAGAGTAGACTAACAAGGCATAACTTGCAAACATAACTTTTAATGTTTTAACAGAGCTATTAAAAAAATATAACATAATACCTAATAGCAACTAATAATGTTACAACATTGTTATTTTCTACTTTCAATAATAATTATTATACAACAATAATACTAACAAGAACAATAAATTTACAAATTTAGTTTCCTAATTCAAAACTCCTTGATTGATAACACAATTAAGTTTAAAATTATCGTTATTTGTTTCTGATAGAATATCAATAAATTGATAAACATATTTTAAGAATTTCAATTTGCTTAAGCGATGCTGGTGTTTTGTTTTTGGTTTGTTCACGCCTCCATTGCAATTAGTTATCCCTACAAACACGTAAGAATGTCATAACACGCTTAATTCAACCTAAAGATCGATCGTAAAGCTTTAAGTAAAATTCAAAAGTACATACTCGTAGTTATTTACGCACAACTTTTAAACACATATGATTCTTAGCAATTCTTTCATAATACTCCATACATATAAGCACATGACATCCGGTAGTTATTTATAAGGTCTATTCTTTTCCCTAATTAAAAATAATAACTTAACGTTACTTCAATATTATTTCGTTTTTGTGGACAGGTGCAATTACATTTAAATTAATTCGTTGATCTATTTACATATTTCATATTTAATTTTATTTACATTTTCTAAATATTTCTAATGTTGAAAATAATTTGCAATGAAACCTAAAACACAAAATTTTCTCATTAAATTGTTTACTTATTTATACTTCTTGAAATATAGCCTTTTTAAAAAATAATAACTCTTGTTAATTTGAGAATTAGGCCTGTTGCGCCCTAAACATTTTGATTTATAAGATAAAAATGTTACAACCTTATTTTATTATCTGAGAAATCAAGCAACTTTAATGTCAATGGACTTTGCGCACGAGATTGAAGTATTAGTTTTTCAAAATCACGTTTAAACGCATTTTAGTCTAACTAACGTAAATGAATCATAACATCTAAGGACGCATCCTTAATAATTATAATCGAATTAGCCTTTGCCCGCAAACTGCGGCGTGGGAGTCATTCTTCATCCGCACCCACTTGCCTCACTCTAACCTTGCACTTTCAAACGTCAAAAAGTAATGAAATAACTCTGCTTTACTTCTTTGGGTGTTAGGAAATACTCGCTTGCCCGCAAACAAAATACTCGTATTTTTATTTACCTACTTTGTATACAAAATGTGAGCGACATTGGAGTGGCTTCAAATACATCGGTTATTTAGTTTGACTACTGATTGGAAAGCGCTATTATAAGCGAGCAATGCATTGGAAAATGCTGCGTTGTTACTGGCCGCGCCGCTCTGCCACTGTATTTGCACTTTGCACATGAGATGACTGATTTCGCTCACGTTCACTTTTACGCTTGTTGCTAAGTTATGAAGTTGTATTAATCAAATCAAATTAAAAATTATTTATTCAACGTATACTTTTACGTGTACTTGTTGACGTTATTAACACTTATTAACTCAGAATTCATACTAAAACTAAAGCTGGATTGCAAAATTATAGAGCCTAGTAGAAGTAGCTGTATAATTAATTATTTAAAATAAAATATATAATGTTTTGCTCCGCCTGCGACTTTGTCGACGTGGAGCTTTAAAAACAAATAAGACTTACATATATAGCCTTCCTCGATAAATGGACTATTCAACACAAAAAATAAATTTCGATTTGAATCAGTAATTCCTGAGATTAGCGCGTTCAACGAATCAAACAAACTCTTCAGCTTTATAATAAATTAGTATAGATAAAATTTATAATATTTTGGGTAGTTCCCGGTCAGGAATAGGACTAACTCTTTTCACCCCGTGGGTATCGTTTGCCCAATTGAGAGGGTCTCTGAACCCCGAGCAAACCATTGCACAAAAGGGTGACTCGCACGGTGGTTCTTAAGGAGGGTTGGGTTTCAGACAGGCGTTCAGCCATGAAACTATGCCATACATAAACATTACCTATATCATAGTCTATAGGATTTAACACAGTTGTTCGACGAAAGTGGCATTTTCATCAACTTCAAAGGCGAACCACTGGATGTATTTATCACGCTGTGGTGGTATCGTGAAATTTTGCACTGACCCGAAGTAAATTGGAGGCCAGGCCATGAAAAAAGAAGAAATGTATAATATGTTTTTTCCAAGTTGAACTCCACTTGTTACTGTTCCTTGTAAGTGTAAAATCAGTTCTTCAAAAGGTAACTGTAAAATCCAAACTATACAAATATAAGATATAATTTTCCCATAAAGCAGTGAGTTTATCCCACACGAACTTTAAGAATTTGGGGGATTAAAAATATCCTATGTTGCAATTCAGGCAACTCGCAACAATTCATCTACAAGTGTCCCGAATTCCATCCAAATCCTTTGAACCGTTGTCGTGTGATTGACGGACAAACATATAACCCTGTCATTTATATTTAGTAAGATTAGTAGAATGTCAGTAAATGTAAATAGCACTAATCTTCATCGATCATCTGAATGATGACTAACACCGGAAATTATTATTTATGTATTGACTGATTTTATGTTTTGTTTTGACAATTAAAATTATATTAATTTTATTTAAGTATGTTAATTGAGTTAATTGAGTGAAGCGTCGGTGGCGTAGTGCGAAATAGCGTTGTCTTCCACCCGGGAGGCAACGGTTCGAACCCCGCCAAGTACCAATGTTTTCAAATTTTGAATTCATATTATGTACGTTTATTCGACGCTTTTATGGTGAAGGAAAACATCGTGAGGAAACCTGTACACACTTATGAAGAAATTCTTAGGTTGTGTGTGAAGTCGACCAACCCGCACTTGGCCAGCGTGGTTAACTAAGGCCTAATCGCCCCTAATGTGGGGTGGCTCGAGTCCCTCGGTGGGGACATTATATGAGCTTAACACTAAACCGCTTCCGTGGCCCAATGGTTCGCTCACCGGAATTAGATCGATGCTCGGATCTGATCCCCAGGGAAGTCCTTGGTTCGGTGTATAGTACTTGTTTTAAGTCTCTGGCTAGTTACCAACACCTTATCAAAGTTTGTCGTCATAATATTGGTGTAACATCATTATTGTGTTTCGTCAGTTGTAATGATGATATAGCAGTACCTCAGTCAAGTGGTATATGGTTGCAGGTGAAGCTCGCTTCCAACTTCGACCTTATCTTCATCACTTAGTTGAGATGAAGGTCAAGAACTTCCCCGTCAAAAGCAAGGAAGTTTTTTTTTCAACTATTTTAGCTGTTGTTCGTGGATGACCTTCGCGTACACTGGGTTATTAAGAAGGCGAGGACATGGACGAGACCACTAACCTATAAGGCCTTCCTAGAGGATTCCTGGTCAATGCGTCTAACCTGGGTGTCTCTCTGATTACTGTCAGTGTTACTAAACAGGATTTGGCTGGAAGTCTTTTACGACAAGCCGCCTACCAGACGCCCTTCTTGGGCATGATGTTGTTGGTAGATTGGACCCTTCACCATAAAGGGTGACAGTTGAGTAACCTCTTACATCAAGTCAAAATTCTTTTAGTTACTTCGACAGCCATGAGTAGTGTTGGAGTATAGTAGTACTCTTTACTTAAAAGCCTATGTTGAAACATTATTCATCATCAACAGCTCATATAATGTCTCCACCGAGGGGCTCGAGCCTACCCCACATTAGGGGCGATTAGGCCATAGTCAATCACGCTGGCCAAGTGCGGGTTGGTTGACTTCACACACAACTAAGAATTTCTTTATAGGTGTGTGCAGCTTTCCTCAGAATGTTTTCCTTCACCCTAAAAGCGTCGATTAAACGTACATATGAATTCAAAATTTGAAAACACATTGGTACGTGGCGGGGATCGAACCAGTGCCTCCCGGGTGGGAGACGAAGCTCTTACGCACTACGCCGAAACATTATTCGTCTATTTTTTATTATAATTCAAAAAGAAATCAGTTCGGATATTGAGTAATATATAGGTTAAAATCTAACCTATAACAGGTTAGCAATGTGATGCCGGCATAGTTGAATAGCATCAACCCTTAATCTTCCATGGGTGTCGTGGAAGGCGACTAATGGATCAGAAAAGCAGTATTGATCACCTTATACTTCGTCCACGATTCGTCCTTTCGATGAAAAGGAGAGACATTATTCCAGCAGAATTATGAAGGCTGTTATGATGGTCTATGATCTATCCTGGTTGTTGGGTTTGTTTGTTAGGTTACTGAAGGAAGAAAGGACGAAATAAAATATTATACGAGCTTTCTAGGTGATGCTTTGATAACAATTAAAAGTCTTAAAATTAAAAGTAAGTAATCGGGGAACATATGACAAAAAATGTGTAAAACTGTAAACTCAATACCAAGACTATAAAAACGTTTAACAAATTTTTAGGTACCAAATACAAAAAAGTACATACTTATTCGCGTCAAATTTGTACTGTCCATTCATAAGCGTGGTAACTTGTATTCTCTAGGAAAAAAAACGGTAAATTCGTCCGCACGAATTTGGAGCGCGCTCTCAGTGGTAATGACCTTGACCTTACGGAGACCGCATGCAAACAACATTTTATCGTAGAATATTTGCAAGTGGATGGAGGTGGTCCATAGCGCCGCGGTCGTGCTTTCTTAGTAACGATCATGAAAGTTAAGCAACCAAGTGCGCGGTCGGTACTCGTATCAGTGACCGAAAATTTTTCGATTTCGATCGATTTTCCTCCGTGCTTCGGAAGGCACGTTAAGCTGGTGGTTCCGAGTGCTGTCGTATGATAGCAGTCGTCCCCAAGGAGGGTTTGTGTCAGGTACACGACCGTAAAAATGTAATGCCAAATCCTTAAGCAGTATTGTCGATATCAAGGCATACTGCACCGACTACAATTAAATTGGGAGTAGGGTAGCAAATGATGATTTTCAAGTGAAAATAAGTGATCTCTGCTAAAATGTAAACGAACCGCTGTCATTTTAATACGAGTGATGAGTAAGAAAGGTAGCGAGTAAAAGGGACAAACCTATAGAAAATGACATTTGGTTTGTTTACATTTATTCTTTATCAAATTTGGCTTAAGAATAGTAAGGTTTTGAGAGCTCCGTAGATAGTTACCACACTGATATTATAAAGTAAAGTTTATTGTAATAGTTAAGGCGCTGCCCAATTGTAGAACAAATATATTTTTATTAGAATTTCGTGTCGTCATTGCTTAAATTGGCAATGAATGACAATATTATTATAAACTAAAGATATGTTACGTTTAGAGTAATTTGCATTGAAATCTGTACCGCGCATCTAAAACTATCAAACGTTTTCTTGATGGTTTGACACAGACTGATAGGAAGAAAGACGTCCCGTTTGGGATGTTTTCAAAGATCACAACATCAAACATCATTGACTGATGATGAAAAGAACCATATGCCTCTGTTGATTAAGCACATATTCCTTTTTTACATGAAAAGACTTTTTGTAACCTGACAGTAAGTTTTGACATGGCCGAAGGACCGGGACCAGTTATCATTCCACAAGCTGTAGGAAAACAATTTAATAGTGTTAACATCATTATAATGTTGATATACTTTGATAATACGCTGGTAACTAGCCAGGCGGATTTAAAAAGACATGTATTTAGTGCGGCGACACATTAATCTGAATTTGGTATTAAAAATAATTAAAGCCGGTAGATACAGTGAAGGGTATTTTAAGTAGAAATCAGCAGCTTAATATTTAGTTATAAAGCTTTGTTTTAATACTGGCATCGATTCCCAAATAAAGCTTTTCTTGATCTCACATTTTTATCTATAATTCTATTCAATTAATTCAAATGCCAATAGGCATAATAAATAAAGCAAATTTTCCTTCAATTTTATCTTTTTTACGAGACCGCACTTACGAAATTCATCATAACCATTCCGATCGATTGGTGATTAATCGTAACCACCATAAATTCGAACCACAATTTCGTTCCGGAAATATCATTTGAACATCTGAACTAAGAGACCTTGACAATGGTTTAGAATATCAGTCACGTATATAAGACGAAGATGCACAGGTAGTCAGCATTCCAAGATCGATAATCGAAGAAGCAACATGAAACTGGTGGGTTGATAATACATTTTATCGATAAGTGCCTAATTGTATTTCGTAGAACAACATTGCCTTACATTTGTTTACAGTTCATTCAATTCAAGTGAAGTGAAGTAAATCTTTTTTTCGTAATAGCGCCTTCATTTAAATTTGGTCTTAATTAACATATTTTTGGCATATTTCTTACTAATTTGCATATAAAATTTTGATTATTTTCTCTAATCTAATCCATTTTAGCAAAGTTATAAATAAAGCCTTTTATATTTTTACATTTCAATCGTGTATCTGGTAAACTTATATCTACAAACGTGTTAAATTTTTTTCTAATTTCTTAATTCAATCTAAATAGATTAAAAAGCCTTAAATACCTACCTTTATTCATATCAAATTAAAAGAAAAATAATGTAATATTTTTAAAAGTCTATTCAACTGTACCAATACCTAATATAATTTTTCTCATAGTAAATGGAATGGTATTAAATTAAATGGTAGTTAATTTAATACCATTCCATTTACTTCCATTTTTCATCTTTTTGTAATCGTTCTTGACACTTAAATTTATTTCAAGTACGTAATTCAAATATTGCTCGAGGCATAACGATCTGATATTTTAATGCCCGCTTTACATGCCTACGCTCATATTCATAATGTCAAATTCCTTTACAAAAGTTTTTCTAATTTTTTACATGTATTTATGAACCAATATTAATTGTCCACGGCTTCGTTTTGATTACTCAATAATAGCTCGAAAAGATATAAAGTTGTTATTTGTGATGTTTGATAACTGATTTATTATTATTTGTAATTGGCAGACCTGTGTTGTTTAACTTTATATGCTCTTACAGGTTATTAGAAATAAATTGTATGTGAATCTCCTAATTAACTTAGTAGTTAAATTGATACTGAAATTTATTTTATTTTATTGCATTTATGAAAATTGTGTTAAATAAATAAAGATACCGTATTTAGTACTCCTTAATCAGATATTTTTTGAGCCCTAAATAAAAATAATGTTACTAATAGATCAAGTAGCCTAAAATATTTGGATATCTTGATTGTTACCACCACATGTTTAAAAATATACTACAGTGTGGTAAAAAAGATTCACTCAGCGATACATCGTAATGTATGTTAATTCAAGATGTAAAGATCATGATTGGATATATTTATTTTAAATGGGATTCAAACTTTTAACCTGTAAAATAGACTTATAATTATATTATTGTGCGATGAATATGTCAGAAATATGTGGGCGATACCGGGTTCAAGCAATTATTTTAATTAACAACATACTACAGTTTCTTAACTCGGAATAAAAAACTGTGTAAACTGTGTAAAATATTATACATATTTATTTATTTATTTATTTTAACTCATTCAAAAACCATCAAGCTTTTTTGCAAATCAGAGTACCTAATTTAACTTTTGTTTTCCCTTTTCCAAAACATATTTTTACTTTATTTTCTCTACTATTTTCAGCTCGTGCTGTCAGCCCTGGTCGCGGTGTGCTCCGCACTACCCCAGAACTACTATGGCTCCTACCAGGAGACCAGACCTCGCGCCGCCTACGAGAAGAACGCCGCTATCTTGAGGTCCAGCTCTGACGTCAATGAGAGCGGCTTCCAATATGTTTACGAGACAGAAAATGGTGAGTTGATTCTGCAAAGTAGTTTACCAGACTCACTTTTATTTTACAGACGTTTTTAATCAAAAATAAGCACAGTGGTGTGTTGAAAAATATAAAACCAACACATTGATCAAGTCAGAGATGGTAGATGTTCGTTTTAAAAAAAATCAAGCAGAAACAGTTAAAATATTTTTACATAAATAATACATAAAAAAACTTGTCAAAAATCGTAATCAAAATCGTTGATAGCAATTAATAAAAAAGATATTTATTACCTAATGTTACTAAGTACCAACAGTTTCTTTTGGGTAATATGTAAGCTATAACAAATATATATTGTTTTGAATTGATTTATAAATATGCTATTTATAACTACAGCTTAAGTTATACAAAAAGTTAAGAGGAAAAGTGATAAAATTATACGTTTCCTAATTTCATGCAACAATTCTCAACTCTACAAATTTTGTAAATGTTTGTACTGTAGGTAATCTTTAATATTTATGTTGAATAGCAATTAAATGAAAAAAAAAATCTATTATCTATCATGCAAATTGATTGAATTTCAAATAGCTATAGTGATATTCGTTCAAGTTGACAATGTATGTTTAATTATCTGAAGTCCAGTCACTCGGATTATCAGCACAATGTTTATACCTAATAAACACTCGACTTTGTAAGAAGAAGATACTAACACGACTTTAAATAGATAAGTAATGTAGTTTAACATCTCACGGAACGAATGAGTACATAAATGAAGTTAAATACTTTACCACATATTACCGTTAAAAGAAAAGACATCAACGCGCTAAAGTTTACCTTAATTATAAACAAAATAGTCAAAAAACTAAAAAAGGGTTCTTGCATGTAATAATGAACGGTTTTTGTTTAATATTTGACACCTAAAGTAGTTTACAAACTCATGAATACAACTTTATTGTACTATGTACAACGACAATCAACATTTCTTGGCTTTTCGAGGGTTTTTAGAAACGTGGACATTGATAGGTCTTCTAGCCTGTAAAGCGAACCTCTCGGGGGAGTCTCTATACTACGCCAATATATAAGACGTCATAGTGCCTAAGACGTTCCAGCCTGAACAGTCTACTAAACAATATGAGTGTACTGAAACATTGTAAAACATTGTATATTTTAAGAGCTTTTTCTTTTTAATTCCAGGTATCCAAGCCCAGGAGAACGGCCAAGAAGCGGACGGCATCCAGGCTCAGGGAGCGTACTCGTACACCGGTGACGACGGCCAGGTCTATAGTGTGAGATACACCGCCGGCGCCAACGGGTTCGAGCCACAGGGCGCGCATCTGCCCACCCCGCCGCCCATCCCCGCTGAGATCGCCAAGGCACTCCAGGACAACGCCAGAGATGAAGCCAGTGGCATCTTTGACGACGGTAAGATTTAAATATTTATGCTTAGGTCGTATTCAACCTTACCTAATGGCAAAGAGAAAGCATTGGCTTGGAAACGAAATACATATCCGAATCTCTGTTTTAAATAAAAAATAATGTATTCATTTGACGATTGTCTTCTCTAAAATGGATATGTTTCCTCATGGCACTCGCTCCCAAATACGAGTGGCTACTCTGCTGTTCTCAATTTAAGTCAATAAGAAGTACCGGTGTAGGTCCCGGTAACGAAATAGGACAGACCCATTGTAGACCCCTGCGTGAGGGTTCATTTTCGTGGGTGCGAGATCATCCAGTGTTGGTGCTAGGTAGGGAACATAAATTGCAAATAAATTGGACCAGGGTAGGAACAAGAGATAATACCTAAGAAGTAGAAATAGAGGTTCCTTTGTGCGAAGAATAGAACGTCAAAATTAGAAAACTATATTTTGTCCTAGTCTCTTTTATGAGGCGAATGATGAAGATGGTACTCCATTAACTTCTAAATCGTCTTTAGAAGTTTTTTTAAAGATAACTTTGCGCAATATACTCCATATAAGCAATCTTCATAAATCAATCTGATTTAAAAACTACCCTCACCCTCTTGAGTTTAAATCATAATTTCTTTCCAATTACAGGCAGCTACCACGCCGGTAAATACGACAACTCCGGTGTAGTAGTGGCTCGCTCGTTCGCCACACCCACCTACAGAGCCCAGCCCAGATATCCCTACTAAAGATGACCAGAAAGCAGATAAAATAAATCCTCGGTGCCATGAACTGCTAGTTTTTAAGTTAGATAATAAAGATTTAAACGTAAAAATTCTTACTTGTCATATTATTTTTTATCCAACAGAAAGATACATGCATAAATTAAGTAGTAGTAGTAATAATAATAATAAGTAATAGTAATCATTATATATTTCTACGCTCACACCAATTATCTAGCCCAAATTAAGAATCTTTAAGAACTTGTGTTATGGATACTAAATGACGTACAAATATACTTAATAATCTAGATATTTTTATAAATAAAATTAAATAAATATATCAACAACAATGACTCATGAACAAATGATCGTGTTCATCACACTAACACCCGGACTCGAACCCGGACCGCCCGATGTGTAGGCAGCGTTACTGACCACTCCACTACGGCGGCGTCAAATATTTGATACATGCCTTTCTCTCATAGAGGTAGGCATATATCACTTATTTAAACTTGCTATGATCCTTACATTTTCCTTCGCTTCGTCTACTCTTATCATAGTCTTCATATATGCTTGGCAATTTCAAGTACTTTTGAACTAACCCTTTTTCAAAAGGTTTCCGATTTGAGCGATAAAAATTCGGCTAGGTGCTCCCCGCCCCGCTTCTCCATTAACTGCCGTTTATATCTCCTTTTCGTTAATCTTCTTTCACAAAACCTTTCTACGTGATTGAAGCATTTGAGCATCCCTATGTCAATTCTTGCGACTATTATCTTCTTTCAAACCACACCTTTCTTTGTTCATGTCATTGTATAAAACCTGTCACTCAATGTTACGCCAGCCATGCTCCTCAAGGCATTTATTTCATGCCTCTTCTCTTATACCCATCTTTCACTTCCATACATCAGTGTTGGGAACAACACACCGTCATGCACAGACAGTTGTGATTTTTGACATCTTCTGACCGTTCATAAAAAGAGTGCAAAGTCCCATCCACCATGTTCCCAGCTTTCATTCGTTTCTCGATAAAAACTGTCACCAGAAAGCGACCTTTTCGTGAATAGGAAAAAGGTTTTATTAAAGTCTGCAAAATAGTTTAACCGCCTCCGTGAACTGGTGGTTCCTCCGCAGGAATTAGATCCAAAGGTCCAAGTTTGATTCCCAAGGAAGTACAAAGTGCTCGGTTTGGTTACTGAACTTGTTTTAAGTCCTCGTACTATAGTCCGCGCAATATAATAGGCCCGTTTTGACACATAGGTACGTCAGTAGAATGTAACTGGGACGCAAGCAAAAAATAAAAATTTATTACTGCATTTTTCAGAAATACAAATACAATCATATTTTAGCGAAATAAATAATATGTCATTATAAAAATATAAACTAGTTTTTCTCGCATAATATTAAGAGTTAAAAGTAATTTTCTAATGTTCCAAAACTTCATAAAAACAGTTACATTCTTAATCTTTTTTTTCTTCAGTGATAGTGCAGTGACTTAAATTGATCGTTAATTTCACGAATATATTCGATGCAGTATACGAATAATATGTTGTAACGAAAATTAAAAACAAGATTTCTAGGATTTATTAGATTTATAAATTAAATTAGAGTTAAATTATAAATTGAAATTTTCAAAATTAGCGAATCACATGTTTTACATAATGCATATGATGAAAACAGGACATTAAGTGCATATGATGAAAACAGGGAATTGATCAAATCACAGGGAGTGATTTGATGAAACCACGGAGGATGTTAAAATAACAACATGATTTTATCATTTTACTAAATGAATTTCTACACGTAGGTATTTAGGATTTTTGTTATGTATGACCACGTGAGGTTGAGTATTTGTAAAATAGTCTCGGACCAAAATTCAGAAAAAAAATTGATACCCAAGCATGGTTTTATAGATGTAGGCAAAGCGTTCTCATTATATATGTGTGTGCGTGTAGCCGTGTAAGTTTCTCTGTACTAGGGGCTGTAGACGAGCGACACGGTCTAGGCGTAGTTTTAATTTATTGGGCTCAGTTTCAGCTCGATTTGAGCAGAACTCCGTCTTCACTTTTTATTTGTTTTGAGGGATGAGCCTACCCACATATTATCAGTGTAATACATATAAATTATGTAGTACAAAAAATTCGCAGTTCATTGTTTTATTCATTAACTGATTATATCCTCTAATTTAAAAAAAAATTCGTTTTTTTTGTAAGTAATTGCAAATAATTTTCTTTAAATTATTAAGTTGAAGTTCCATACACGGTAGAAGTGACACTTCAGAATATTGATGTCAAAATATTAAGCTACAAACAAAACAGACAGTCAAAATTTATCTTTTTCGTTTCATCTAATTTCCAAGTCATGATTCACAACGGTGCTAAAGTTTCATCTAATTTTCAAATCACAATTCACATCGGTGCTAAAGAAGTTTCACTTCAAAATATTTAGAAGCGTATTCGTAAATGTTTTTTTTTATTCACACATCATTTCTTTATTGCTATTTTGACCTGAGTTTTATTGTGTTCTTATTATTATATTACATTCTCAAATTATCAACATCAAATAATTACGATTACAAAGCTCATATAATTGTGACTCGATTTCTCATGTTAATCGTGTAAGTAATCGATTATTTTGGTAACATCACCACTTACGATATTTTGACATGTGTCAAAACGGGCCTATTATATTGCGCGGACTATAGCTACCACCATTAGGATGGTTCCATATCTCTAAATTTTTTTTTCTTTAATTCCACGGGGCACCACATAATTTGATTATACTACTAATTACCTTAGGAAACTATTCCAGTATTTTATTTTATGTTTTAATTGGCATTTAAGGGTTCTTACCAAGGTTTGAATTTTAAATAAAAACTCACAAAGTTGGATACTGTTAATTGTAAGTTAGGACATTAATACATATTTATTGTTATTATTACAATTTGAGATATTTATAAACATTGGAATTAATTCTATTAATTATATTTTTCACCTTTACCAAAGAACCGATTTTGATGAAATTTAGATAGCCCTGGGAAGAATAACCGCTGGATAACTGACATTAATGCGAGCGAAGCTGCGGGCGACCGCTAGTAATAAATAAATAATAAATTTTCACTCTCATACACATTATGTTTCGACAGCAGCCGGGACCACCAGTTTGAACGTGTCTTCTGAAGCTCGATGGATAATCAAGTTGATAATTTTCCGGTCACCCATCCGATAACTGACTACACACTTGTTAGCAGAGCCTCCTTGATCGTTACGAATAATGCACGAAAACGCCATCGACCTTCTTAAAAGCTTAAATGAGTATACTTTAAATACTCAGCAAAATTAAATGTAATTTTACTGAACAATTTGCAGCCTGCTTTGTAGCACTGGACGTTGAGAAAATATCTTCGGAGAGAAAAAAATACTTTCCACTCGCTCTAACTAACACTAAATCCTGAAACGAAACACTGTTAGTGGTGGAGAGAGATTTTGTCCACGTCCATGCTACGGGGGCTAGACTCAGTACAGTATCAAACCCCAGGGCTGCCAAAGTCTACTACAGCTTGAGTACGTCCCACAAAATATCAATATAAGAATCAAAGACACTTACTTGGAGTTTCTCCCGAGTTCTTGTTCTAAACACGTGTTGAGAGAGTCCATTTTTAACTCAATCTACTGTACAATTGTTTGTTACTAAGTAATTTTTCACTCGACATTGGCAAACAGCGTAATCTGTATGTGTCGCGAACGCCATTATTTTAAAAGAAGAAGGAGACACTTACTTCTATTCAGCCGTGCTAGGAGTCCATAAGGTCTAGCAACGCGGACACATATCACACATAACATGCAGAAGCTCTCGTGAAAATCACCAGCAATATCTCCCACCAGACTAGACCGCAACAAGTAATGTCACAGGAACCTAGGAGCTCGTCAGACACAAACTTAATTAATTACTTAAATTAAAAAATAAGTCTAAAATAGTAACGCATAGCGGTCCAATTGCGACACACGAACATTAGCAGAAGAAAAAAACAAAAGAATATCGAAAGTATTTAATTCTTTTCTAAAAGTTTTGTAGCAATTCACGGAGGTTTATGCACGCTCGCCGCGACATAATTATATAACCTCTTCGCTCTATTCGCTTGATAGAAAAAAACTATAGACTAGGAGTTTCTCCCGAGTTCTTGTCGTATAAACACGTGTTGAGAGACTCCATTTTTAATAATCTCAATCAACCGTACAATTTTTGTTACTTTAGTTATATTTCCACTTGACATTGGCAAAATGCGTACGCGTAATGCGACGCGATGCCATTAATTAAGAATAGAATAGAATAGAACTATAGACTACAATAATTTATAGAAAATAAATATAAAGTGCAGTAAAAATCTAAAGACAAATTTGTTTTCGTTCTATACACATGTATTGTCATGAAAAATAGCAGAGAACTCGTGGGATACCTACACTATAAGCATACTTAGTAAATATTTTTTTAATAGAGAGAAAAGATAATTTTCAGTGTAACATCTGTCCTTGTTGTTGGCTTTTGCGTTAGTTTGTATAATAAAGAATTGCTACTTTTTGGATATGGTGCCCCTTTTATATAGGCGACAGATTGGCACTATTTGGAGGCACTGCGTGACCCATACTGCCTGATGTGGCTTTATGTATAACAAAATGTTACCTAAGGCTCTGCTCAACCCCTCATGTGATAACCAGAGTGATGAAGTATTTAAAAATAAAATTATATTGGGTATTATAATGTGCTACTCTTAGTGTATTTAACTCCAAAGTAATTAATTTGGATAATATTTAAAATACTATTTAGCGTGGAGGAGGTCGATGGCGCTTTGGTCGTGCATTCTTCGTAACAATCACGAAAGCCAAGCTAGCAAATGTACGGTCGTCATCCCGATGGGTGATCGATAATTTATAACTCGATTTTCCTCTGTGCTTGGTCGTGCATTCTTCGTAACAATCACGAAAGCCAAGCTAGCAAATGTACGGTCGTCATCCCGATGGGTGATCGATAATTTATAACTCTGTGCTTCGGAAGACTGGTGAACTTGGCGGATTTTGAAAGATAGCTGTCGTTCGTTTCAAAATCCGCTGGAAAACAGTGCTCTGCGTGGTCATAAAAAATAACCCTAAATTTAGAGCGCAAGTTAGTATTTTTGATAAGCAATTCGTATTTTTGTTTTATAAATCATACTAGCTTTTGCCCGCGACTTCGTCGGCGTAGAAGCTATTTCCCAAGCGCCATATACCAATTTTCATCGATTTTACTTTAAAAAATTAAAAATTTTCATACAAACTTCCATCTCTTATTTTACGCCTTTAGGGATTGAATTTTCAAAAATCCTGAAATACGTCTTTCTTTATTTCTAAATAAGTAGCTAAATACCAATTTTTATCGATTGAGCTTCAAAACTGATTGATTTCCATACAAACTTTTCACCACCTTAGGGGGTGAATTTCCAAAAATCCTTTCTTAGTGGACTCCTAGACTTTATAAGGAACCTACGTGCCAAATTTGGAATCTCTAGACACAGCGGTTTAGGCTGTGCGTTGATATGTCAGTCAGCCAATCAGTCAGTCAGTCAGTATTCATTTTCATATATATAGAAGATATCCGATGTACCAACCATGGTGTGAATTCGATAAAAATGGTCATCTTGTTTTGTGTCATTTTTTATTTTGTAGGACATGTTTAGTTACTCATTTGTTTTTTTGCAGAGCAGTCAGCAGCTCTGTGCTTCGGAAGGCTGGTGGACCCGGCGAATTTTGAAAGATAGATGTCGTTCCCCAGGAGGGTTGGTACCTGGCAACCTGGCCGGCCGTAAAAATGAAAAGCCTCTAAAATTAAATTAATAGTTTAAATAGACAGTCGCCAAATCGTGCGTTTCCGATAGGGGATCGAACACAGCAAATAGCAATAGGCCTAGCATTATAGATGTAAATCTTGTTCACCGAATAAAATAAACTCCTTTTGCGATAAATATTTACGAAACAACTGTCACCTATTCAAATCAATCGGTAATTAATTGCAACCGTCTCGGTCTAATTTCAACCGCAATATCGTTGCGGAGACATCAAATTGACACGTGAACTATTCTCCTGCGAGACCTTGACAATGGTTCAGGCTATCATCCACGTATATAAGACGAAGATGCACCAGTAGTCAGCATTCCAAGATCAATAACCGAAGAAGCAACATGAAACTGGTGCGTTGATATTTTGTTTTTATCGATCGCCTAAACGATATTTCGTAGTCATTGCCCAATCATTTTTAAAGTTCAACCGTGCTGTGAAGTGATCTTTATTATTTTCGTAACAAAGTGTTATTTTTAAAATTGATTTTAATTAACATATTTTTAGTATCAATTTATATTTATTTACAAGAACATAATTTCTAATCATTTTTATTTAACGTGGTTAATTTTTAACAACCTTTAATAATCATTATCAAGGAAATATCAACAGTTCTTTGTATTCTTTAAGAATTTTTATTACCCCATGCAAATATATAGCATTAATGTTATCTTACAATAAAAGTATAATACAATAATAATGAATTTAATACCTTTAAACATATCTAAGTTTAATTTTGTAATTTACAAATGAACTATAAATTACAAAAAAAAATCATGACATGCAATTTCTATGGTTAATTCATCTACTTTTTCTTCATAATTTGTTATGTTTATCAAAAATTAACACTTTTATATCTTATATACCAAAATTACATCGTCATAAAAAAATATTTTTAAAAAATTAATATTACCATTTTTAGAAATGTGTGAACTACAATATATGTCCTAGGCAAATTTATAGTAAATATTCTAAAAAAAAATTCACTCTGTTTCCAGCTCGTACTGTCAGCCCTGGTCGCGGTGTGCTCCGCACTACCCCAGAACTACTACGGCTCCCACCAGGAGACCAGACCTCGCGCCGCCTACGAGAAGAACGCCGCCATCTTGAAGTCCAGCTCCGACGTCAATGAGAGCGGCTACCAGTATCTTTACGAGACTGAGAACGGTGAGTAGCAGAACCAGCTAAATATTTGACTAAATCTGTAATTTTGTAAATGGATGCGCTTTGATACGATGACTACCCAAAAAAATCTGTTGTTCAATAAAAATAAAGTCTTCATTAATCTGATAATACAAAACACGCTGCAGCTCAAAATTAACTTTTTATAGTTAAGCAGTACGGAGTTGGTCAGAATTGTTCTAAAATATAAGATTACAAGAAATATCTTGAGAATATAATGTATCGAAAGGGGACTGAACATTTATAATATGGAATTTGGACCAAAGAAGCTGCTTTTGTCCCATGGTGCATAATGTTCCTTAGACTTTAGTCTGTAACCCAAAGCACTTTAAAAAAATATAAGATTACAAATATCTTGCGAGTCAAATGTGCAAAGAAAGTTGGAAATACTTACACGTTTTCTTACTAGTATAAAAGACATAAACGAGATCCATGTCTTTAAAAAATAGGTGGAAAAAATAAGAATTCTGTAAATGTGCTTTTTTTAATATTTTTATTTTGTTTTATTTGGCAATATTTGAAATGTAACTGAACAAAATTTATCGATCAGTATCTCATGGTGCTGACACGGAAATTGAGATTGAGACAATAAGAATATGTTTTTCTTAGTTAATTTCTCAAATATTATTTTTGCATTTCTTAAGTAGGTAAGTCATTAATAAAATAGGAAATTGATAAAGACACATACATTACAATAGATAATGAAACTATAGATCGGCAATGTGAAAGAGAAAGAACATACTAACACGTATATTAGAACGCGATAGATAGACGTGACATTGAAAAGATAGCAACTGTCAGGATGAGCATAATGCAGTACTATTTTCCACACACACATGCGCATTACTCGCACATTGGTGCATTTAGTTTTTGGTCTCGCCCTAGTCGATTCATCTTTAAACGTCATTATAAATCTATGAAAATTACAATATCCTCTTGTCCTTGTTGCTTTAATCTTATTTTCACAGAGAGGTATTCGATTTTTCAAAACCAGTTTTCATTCTATATTCCAGGTATCCAAGCCCAGGAGAACGGCCAAGAAGCGGACGGCATCCAGGCTCAGGGAGCGTACTCTTACACCGGCGACGACGGGCAGCTCTACAGCGTGAGCTACATCGCGGGCGCCAATGGGTTCGAGCCGCAGGGCGCGCACCTGCCCACCCCGCCGCCCATCCCCGCCGAGATCGTCAAGGCGCTCCAGGACAACGCCAGAGATGAAGCCAGTGGCATCGTTGATGACGGTAAAATTTTGAAGCCTACTTGATGATAGAAAGCGTAGGCTATAGACAATACCACTACGAGGAGCCCTGGAATTTTTTATGGTTTTGCATCACACTACACTCTTCTTCTGCTTACACCTATCCCAATTAAATTGGGGCCAGTGTAATATATCACCATACTGCTTAAGTTCTTGCTCTTTAAATAATACGTCTTTGTCGTACAGATATTTTATTTGAAATAATAGTGAATGTCCGTCAATAAATTTGATTGCAAAAAAAACAAGGTAAATATAAAACATGCCAGTATTATAACATGATCTGACTCCGAACTTCCTTGGGAATGCAGTTGTGGGTGACTTAATTGCCACCGCGCAACTTCTTGGTGCAATGGTTTGCACAGGGTTCAGAATATCCCTCAGTTGGATTATACGACACCCGCGACATGAGAAGAGTCTTATTTGTGACCGGTCACTACCACCGAGTGTCACTCTAGACTACGCAGAATGCTTCTAACCTTCAGTCCTTGAAGTTTGATTAAGGATTTTTTTCTTCTGTCCCTTCTGGTTCCAATGCCAGAAGTCTAAATCAAATCAAATCATCTTTATTGCAGAATATGGTAATTAATGATGATACAAAAAAAATACAATTATTGAGTCCTAAACATAATTTCTAACCTAATCAGGTCTATTTCGTAAAGAAACTCATGTCGGGAGAGACTTTGTTTTATAGGTTAAAGCAGATAACAGACTACTAAAGAAACTCATCAGCTTTAAATTTCCTAATGATTTTCACATCTGGCATTATAGGCACGTAAATAAAAACCGTAAATAAAAACCAGGACTTATGTTACACTCTATAATCTCAGTAGTCCGGACGTATATCAGAGTTTGGTTGAACTACAACTTATTTAACCAAACTCTCAAATCCAACTAACTTTTTTACAATCTTGTTTCCTTTCTATTGCAGGCAGCTATTACGCGGGTAAATATGACTCGGGTGTGACAGCAGCGCGCCAGACCGCCCCCGCGTACAAAGCCAAGCCCAGATACTTCTAGACTTAAGAAGAAATGGGGAACGTAAATCCTCGCGTGCCATTGAACTGTTAGTTGATAAGTTAAATAGACAATAAATATCTGTACATAAAACTTCTTAACTGATTTTTTTAATCATCAATACACAGCTCACTATTATTACGGAAATGTTATATTTAGCTTTTATGAAGACTCCATCTCACTTGATTTTAGGAGATGATAAGGTAGCAGTCTATATAATTTCTTACAGTCAGCCAACGAGCACGTCAAGATTATCCTAATCGTGAGGGGATGCAGGATGAGAGAGGCGCGGTGGTGACAAGTAATAAAAACCTCAACATAAAAGCATGAATGCATTGTAAAGAATTAAAATCATATGTATTCAAAATGCGAGGGTGAGCCTCACAGATCCTTTTCAACTTTGTGCTCGTGTAACTTTCAATGAGTCACCACTCGGATAGTCTATTATCTACACTGCTTAAAATGTCTCAACAGCTCCAGCTACTAAGAAGATCGGCAACGTAGTAACCGAACAACACAGTAACCGAATGCATGAACGAACAGTAACCGAATTTTAAACCAAATAAAATATTCCGAGTCTCACAAACCCAACCTGTCGCCGGGTTAACAGTTAAACCTCCCAAACTAATAGCAGCAATAGAACTATCGTCAATAACTTTCCCTATATCTGCTCGTACTCATTACTGTATTCAAATATGATTCAATACTATCAAAATTAGATAGAGTATCTGTACAACTTGCTCTCCAAAGACAGTACCGACCCAGACCTTTATCTTCGTAAACATTTGGGAGAGCATCCCAGGCTTCCTTGGTGACGTTCTTACGTGAGTTATTGCTGAACCATCCAAAGTCAAGGATTTTTTTCTAAAGTCTTCTGATATTTCGCATCCCTAATATCTTCAGGTGTTCGATCACTAACCTGGTATCCTACAACTGCTTGCCAAATGTCTTCATGAATCAACAATGCAAGCATTTTAAACTTCCAAATGGAATAGCCATTCTTGTTATTGAAAAGCTTAATTCCATTAAAATGGACACACATATTACTAAAACTGTACTTCGTGCTGATTACGAATGTGGTAAAATAAGGCGATATGGAGCAGGTACATAGTAAAATATAAAATGTAATTGTAAACAGGAAAGTATATTGTTATGAAGTAAGTCAAAATCAAATATTTACAAAATACCAAAGTCAATTTTATGTATAGAATTTAGACTGTACTAACCAGTACTACAATAGGTATCCACTCAACACCAGGTGGGCCGTCATCTTGTTTGTCATCTAGTTGCATAAAACAATCTTGTTGGGTTTGATGCCTCTTATAACCTGTCACTATTTTGAAGTACTGAAATTTACATGTCCAAAGTTCTATTACTACTAAGAAGATCTCGACTTCGATTACTGGGCCTTGACTGGACATAGCCACTTTAACAAACTCCTTTTGAATCTAGGTATCACCGATAGTCCACTATGCAGAGCCTGCATGTAGGCAGAAGGAACAGTCGCCCAAGTTCTGCTGGGATGCATTAGAGTGGCTTTCTAACGATAAAAATACCTGGGATCTCCGGGTAGTCTCCAGGAGGAATTGGGTGGTATCAAGGCGCTGGGTAATTTCTTGGAGGAATTATGACTGAAGTAAACCGGTCCAACACCCTCCGATGCCAAACAGGTGCAACAGACGTTGATTTGTTCAGACCACCAGCGCGAAACAAGAAGAAGAAGAAGCTTTTTAAGTAACCGAATGTTACCTAAAAATCTACTTAAGCCCTTTTGGGATTATGGGTGTGATTATATTAAGTCTAATTTTTCTGCCTCTGTTAAAAGGTTATTTTTATTATAAAAAGGTGGAAGAAATGACTCCATTCCACCTGAAGTGGAGTCCAAATGCGAAGATAGCTAGTGCGAAGGTGTTAACATGTATCAGGATTGTTATTGCTCAATAGTACCTATATAACCTCTCTCGAGTAAGGTGACAGAAAGTATGGTGGATAAAAGATACACGTGATTACAGATATCGGAAATAGGTGCTCTGTTCACGTGATACTGTCACAGTTAAAAGGATAAGTAAACACAGGGCGATTTAATTATTCGACTCCTAAGAGAAGGTCCACTCTGTTTTGACTTAAGCCGTCGTTAAATAACGTGGCTAATCGTAGCTCTAAGTAAGTTGGCAGCGAAAGTTAAGACAATATTGATCCAATCAACATGGCCTATGATAAAGAATTTTGATATCTTATCGTTGTGAAACAAACGCCACTTGTCTAAATACTCAGATTATTTCATACCTTATAGCCAATTGTAGGAAATCTTAGAAAGTGAGTGTCTAATATATCGAAAAATAATATTCTTTCTCGCCAGACTCGGTCACATCCTGAGAGAGCACGGTTAACAATAAGTTGACAAGGGACGTCATGGTGATCGGCGCCCACGTCGAAAAGAGACACCGATATTTCTGTTGCGTCTTCGTCGATTCGAGGAAGGTTAGGTGTCTAGGGTTAAATGGACTTTGCAAAGTACTTTTAAATCGTCAAACACCTACCACCATTTCGGTGACCAAATAATTATTTTACTTAAATAATTATTATGCTGAGATGGAGAAGAAATGGCGAAAGAAACTCCACGGCTTACAATTTCGTAATGATGTCAGAACATCATTACAGGTCAATAGATAATAAAAATATAATTAAAATTAGAGTTTTACATGCGTAAATTTTGGGCAGTTATTTCTCCCACGCATTTGGATTATTTATATAATAATTTATCTTGTAAAAGCTTACATATATATAACGGCGCGTGGTATAATCTATCCTAATATATTAGAACGGGTATTCCCGAATGGAGTGGTGACTGTCATGACGGTTGGACATTATGGTTTATGTCACCGGTGAGCAGGTAGAAAACCCATTGGCTCTAATCTCTAATCCAACCCAATTTAAGTAGTATCCAGGTATTGCCGACGTGCTTCAGCAGCACACTAGCATGTACCCAATATGTCAGTGCTATTATTTTACTCCTACGTGGTTTGACACAACGTAACACAACGCAAGCACGACGCCTGCTCGGCGATCCGACACATACATAGACTGCTAAAATTATAACCCTTCCTTTTCATTCCAATTCCTTTTGGCTTCACCATAGTCGGATAGTAACAAAACTTCAGTAAGCCAACCACAAATTATTTCTGAGAAGCCAACAAACATGACAGATATTTTTTTCTCAATCATTCATCTCAATCATCTCATCAGTTCGGGTACATCCTCCAAGATGTTAATTAGCTATAACCTCTATCAAATTAATATCAAGTTGTTATTGTTTCATTGTTAAGAAACTTTTTCCTAGTATGTTATAATGACAATAATTGTTTTTGTACAATTAATCCGAACTCGTGCAACGAAAGCAAAATGCTAAGATTTAAAAACGAAATTGTTATTTGTATATAATTTAACTTCCTCCGTTCGGTTTTCCTGTAACTTTTAACGAGACTTGCGACATTATTGTCAAACTTTAAAATCCATCGGTGATTAATAGCAAGCATTTCATACTAAGTGAAACCGCAATATCGTTCCCCGAGCATCTTGACATCTGAACGGGAGACCTTGACAATGGTTTACACTATCATCCACATATATAAGACGAAGATGCACCAATAGACAGCATTCCAAGATCGATAACCAAAGAAGCAACATGCAACTGGTGCGTTGATGTAAAATTATTATCGATATGTGACTAACGTATTTCATAGTGCAACATTGCCTAACCGCTTTTAAAGTTCATTCGTGCAAGTGATGTGAAGTGATCTTTGTTTTTTCGTAATGTTGACTTAAGTTAAGTTAGGAAGCGTCGGTGGTATAGTGCGCAAGAGCGTCGTCTCCCACCCGGGAGACACTGCTTCGATCCCCGCCACGTACCAATGTGTTTTCAAATTTTGAATTCATATGTACGTTTAATCGGCGCTTTTACGGTGAAGGAAAACATCGTGAGGAAACCTGCATACACCTATGAACCCCCACCAAGGGGCTCGAGCCTACCCCACATTAGGGGAGATTAGGCCTTAGTCAACCACGCTGGCCAAGTGCGGGTTGGTCGACTTCACACACAACCTAAGAATTTCTTCAGATCGCATCTAGTTTATTATACACCTTCATTATTAATAATAAATAAATATTTATTTTACCCTGAATAAGCCACAAGAATAAATTGTAGTCCTGACTGCTAAACTCGTATCAACTATTTATATTTCAGGAGCCAGTTCCTTACCAATAAAGTTCACAATATCATAATTCTTAAGTACCTACAGCAAGAGGTTTTAAATTATTATTTATTTCTAGTCATTACATTTTAAGTACGTAACTTAATAAAATTTCAACCAAAAACTCTGATGCAAAAACCATCAAGTTTTTTTGCGACCCAGAGTAATTTAGCTTTTGTACTCCCTTATCCAAAACATATTTTTACTTTTTTTCTCTACTATTTTCAGCTCGTGCTGTCAGCCCTGGTAGCTGTGTGCTCCGCACTACCCCAGAACTACTATGGCTCCTACCAGGAGACCAAACCCCATGCTACTGGCGAGCAGACCGCCGCCATCTTAAGATCCAGCTCTGACGTCAACGAGAGCGGCTACCAGTATCTTTACGAGACTGAGAACCGTAAGTTGGTTATTTTTGTCAGAGTCGCTAATTGCTCCATGCCGTCTGATGGGAAGCAGAATTGGTAAATGAAAACCTTCGCCTTGCCAGCCTGCAAGGTGCTTCTTAACGCGTCTTTTAAATGACCCAGGATTGTAAGTAGGTCCACGTGTTCTGGCAGTAAATGAAATTTTTTGACCTTCCGATATAGAAATGTGTTGTCAAATTTTTTAGTTCGCGTTGGAATGGTAGAAACAATTTGTCGGTGGCACCGTAAACCAGCACGCGTGGTCCTAAGGCTTAGGGAAAAAGCTCCTCATGACACTTTCTGAGTAGAAGAGGATTTCGAAAGCACTTGTCACAACATCGTTATTCAAAACATTTTTTCCTGTTATTTCAAAATTATCTTTCAAGATTCAAGCCAGTGTCATTGGTTACTATAAAAGACATCAACGCGCTGCATTATAACCATACCTATACTTAATTAAGAAATAACGTCTCTGGCACTACTAAATTGGTTATTCTTAATGTATTAATAAACAACATGTAAATAAGTGGGCTATGTTGAATTTCTGTCACAGTGCTGAAGACGTGTTGACTCTGGTTAAAGCACGCTTATTTCGGCTCTTTTATTCATTAGGCGTTGTACCGAACTCTTGGAAGACTGCTGTTGTACACTCAGACCCACTCAACTAGAGATATAGTCATCAACCCTCTGTTTGCTAAGGTAGTATAGACTAGTTTAAAAATCATTTCCTTTGGTTACTTTTTTGCATTTATTGTTTCTTAGATAAAACATTATTGCACATAGTCAAGCGTCGGTGGCGTAGTGCGTAAGAGCGTCGTTTCTGCCTGGGCGGCACTGGTTCGAACCCCGCCACGTACCAATGTGTTTTAAAATTTTGAATTCATATGTACGTTTTTAATCAACGCTTTTACCGTGAAGGAAATCATCGTGAGAAAACCTGCACACACCTATGAAGTCATTCTTAGGTTGTGTGTGAAGTCGACCAACCCACACTTGGCCAGCGTGGTTGACTAAGGCCTAATCGCCCCTAATGTGGGGTAGGCTCGAGCCCCTCGGTGGGGACATTATATGAGCTGTTGATGAACTGAAATGAATGAACACATAGTCAGGGGCCACTGCACGTCTGAGTAAGAGTTTCACTTAGATATAAATCCGCCTTTACTATGTACTGGAAATTATTATTGTGTTACTCTATAATAAAGAAAATGCGTACATTACACATTTTAAAGACGTTTTTAATTTTATATTCCAGGTATCCAAGCCCAGGAAAATGGCCAGGAAGCCGACGGCATTCAGGCTCAGGGAGCGTACTCGTACACCGGCGACGACGGTCAGGTCTACAGCGTGAGCTACACCGCCGGCGCCAACGGCTTCGAGCCACAAGGCGCGCACCTGCCCACCCCACCTCCAATTCCTGAGGAGATCGCCAAGGCTCTTCAGGACAATGCCAGAGATGAAGCCAACGGAATCTTTGATGATGGTAAGTTAATAGTTTTCTTTTATAAAAATTCGTCCACTCAATGATTCCATTCCACCTGATGGCAAGCGGAAAAGCATTCCAAATTCAAAAATAACTTGTGCAAGATATAATATCATGCGGCATTAATCTCAGCCAACTGAGGGGGTATTTCTTCGCACCTTTGAATGAATTGGGATTGGAAGACGAAGGGAGCACGTCGTATGCTGCCAGTCGATTCCATATTTCGATTATTCAACAACAATAACTTGCTATAGTTTGTCAGTAATAATGTAAGCTACCATGCATAGTCCTGAGAAGGAAGGGAGAAGGTTGTATTAGAGAAAAAAACACTAGCCATATAAAATAAAATACGCTAAGTGATGCAGCAACGCGATATAGTTGTGGAGGTTCCAAATTCTTGGTCACCCATTACACCGTAGCGAATACTGACAAAGGGTTTGACCAAAGATATAGTTCTGCATAAGGATACATAGTTTTTTTTTATAAAAACCTGGGTTGCCCTTGCACGATTTTTAAACTATACTCCCGTCAACGTTACTGTAATGTAAATTAACTGTCATCTTGTGTAAGGTGGAGGCGCCTTTATTAGGCGAGATTAGTTGACCAGGCTTTTAAAGGTTACTACTCTCTGAATGCAACAACGCCTCTCAAATTTAAATATACTTCAGCCCGGAATCCGAACATCAAATTTTATCCTTCACATTCTTAAAATAGAGTCTAAAACGACAATTTCTTTTTAATTGCAGGCAGCTATCACGCGGGCAAATATGACAACGCAGCCGTCGCCCCCGCATACAGAGCACAACCCAGATACTCGTTCTAATTATTAGAAGCGTAGATTAAAGCTAGGTGCCATGAACTGTTAGTTGATAAGTAAAGTAAAAATATAAAACTTATTTAAAAATATTACTTCTTCTTATTTCTATAACCCTTTTGAAAAAAAAATAGACCACTAACAACGAAAAAAAAAATGATATTAAATAATAATAATAAATCATTTATTGCCAGAGAAATAAATTTTACAATGTGTACAAGTTGGCTAAAGCTCTCACACTAGGCTATGTCTGTCCTGTGAGAGCTTTTACAGGATGAATTCTAGTAGTAATATGTAAACAGTTAACTGAGGCAATATAAAGGTACTTAGAAAAGATTATATAATAATAATAGTAATATATTTCCACGCTCACACCAATTATCTAGCCCAAATTAAGTATCATTAAGAACTTGCGCTATGGATACTAGATAACGGACAAATATACATAATAATCTAGATATTTCATAAATAAACTTAAATAAATATAGATTTAATATTTGATATGATTTAAATATAAAAATAATGTAATTAGAAAAAAATGTACCTATCACAATATAAAATACTATAAAAATACTAACATACTTTATAAGCATTTTATTAACACAATAAAATGAGAATTTAATTCGCCTAATGGTTAGCCACATTTGCAGCATAGGGGTGTAAGCTTTTAATTTCTTGCCTTCCTCGTTATACTCAGAAATACAAGTTATAATACCTTTATGAACAACTAGCGACTCAATGTTGTCCGAAATAAATGATTTTAATTTTAATTTAATTTAATATAGAGCTCCACGGGGGTAGGGAAGAGAATAAGGTTTGCCAGCGCAGGAGTGTGACGTCATTGTTGCGAGGGTCTATATATAAGCTATGGCACAGATTAGAGAGAATGTGTCTAAAGAGGCTATGGTGACTGTTTACCAGCAGGCAGGCCGTATGCTTATCTGCCAATCAAATAATATAAAAAAGTATTAATTACCTACTACAGATGAGACACAAAACTAATTTCGAATGCGCATTTTTTAGTTTTAAAAAAAATATATTAATACTTTTAGTTCAAATATACTTTAACTTCAATAGAAACATAAAAGTAAAACTGTTAAGTTCTTGTGTATTAGTTGTTATTTGCAGATCTTTGATGGTTTTCGTAAATAACAAATTATAATTTTCCAGTCTGCGCTATGAAAGTCGCATAGAGTTTATAATGTTTAGAGGTGCTGTGATTATTTAAATACAATTTGAAAATATATTATGATTGCGCAAAATATTTGAAAGTGATACCAAATTGAATAGAAAACGAAAAAACAGTAAAAAAATCCTGTCATGCTAAGGGCTGAGAGGGAACTATCAAGGATTTGTCTGAGAGGGAACTATCAAAGATTTGTCTAAGAGGGGACTATCAACGATTTGCCTGAGAGGGAACTATCAATGACTTGTCTGAGAGGGGACTATTAAAGATTTGTCTGAGACGGGACTATCAACGATTTGTCTGAGAAGGTCTATCAACGATTTGTCTGAGAGAGGACTATCAAAGATGTTTCTGAGAGGGGACTATCATCGATTGTCTGAGAGGGTCTATCAACGATTTGTCTGAGAGGGGACTATCAACGATTTATCTGAGAGGGGACTATCAACGATTTGTCTTGCTATTCGTTTTCTATTAAAAGTAATATCATTATGAAATAATTTTTACGTATAAAAACGCGTAAATACTTTAAATACTAGAAAAATACACTGAAAAAAAATCTACCTGCCTCAGGCAGGAATCAAACCCAGCATCTTCCGCAATCCGGGCGTCTGCGTTAACCACTACGCCACTGAGGCTCTGCTTTCGCTTTCGAAATTTGTCAGTGCTTGGTGCTTATGTTTTGGCTGGGTTCGATTCCCGCCTGAGGCAGGTCGATTTTTTTCAGTGTATTTTTCTAGTATTAGTAATATCATTTTCAAACATTCCAATTAATACAAAATAAAATACCGTATCATAAACAAAATTCAACCTTACGAATTCTTTTATGACGGCCACTTTCGTAGATTTGTAACTCTATACGATCCAGCCTACTTGTTCACTGAGTGCGTGCATATTTTTATTTATTAACAAAATTATAAAATTACATAACAATACTCTCGCACAAGTTGAATCACAGTCACTTAGTTAGTACACCCTAACTATGAACTTCGTTGTATTTTTTATACTAGATGGTAATAGGCTCGCATTTTTTGCAAAAAACTGCAATATTATGTCAACAAAAAACTGCAATATTATTTCAGTTATAGTTTTTTAAATCCCAAAGTAATATTTTTTACCCATAAATATATTTATTAATTAGATGATTTTTTTTAAATTAAGGCCTCATCAGTTAGCGCGGAATCCGCTATCCGTAGATAAAAATATCAAGTGATATCCCGCTGAGAATTTGTATGAACTTTTTGCAGCTAGTACGAAATTACGTTTGAACAGTGATAATACCGCATACCGCAGCGGTATAATCTGAATAGGCCTTTATTTCAATACTTCTAGATATCAAAATTGCAAAAGGAGGTCAGTATACATTGCATAATGAATAATGCTATTATAAAATATGAATACAAATAATTTCACGAACACATTGTTTACTTTTGATGCTAATAATAAAGGTATGAATTCGTTGCAAACTACAAGCAACGTGTCTCCGCGACAATTATGTGTATTGATATGTAGACGACGTGTCACCTATAATTAGCAACGAACAAATACCTTTATCGTACCTTAATATTACAAAATACTCCAGTTCAAATTTAACGTGGTCTCCCTCTACATAATAATGACTTTGTATAACGGCGCGTATCCAGTAATTTTTCGGTATAAAAGCGTAACTTGCATTATTTCCATTACACTTCTAAACTAATTGTCTTAAATTTCAGTGCCTTATTGTAAAATTTAAAATGAAACTGGTACGTTAAGAATTGCTTGAGTTTTTAAAACTTCAATAAACGCAATTTTATCTAAACTTTTTACAGGAATTGTGTAGTGATTATACTGTGAGATATGTTAAAACGTGAACAGTGTTAATTTTAGTTATTTCACATTTTATTTCTTTTACTTGTTTGGATAACGTTTATTCACAATTTTGATTACCCGTGGTTTCGTCATTGTCCAGTTAATTTTCCGGTCACGAATAGGATTATCCTTTTTTCCGAGGGCCGAATTGAAGCATTTTTTGAACACCGTAAGAACAAAAAGTGCTAGTGATAAAATAATACAAACGCGTAATATAATTATATCCTTCTCTCTCTCTCTTCTTGAAGAGAAGCTAAAACTTTCTTCGTTTATTTTTGTTTCTTTTTGTTTATATATTTTGACACCGTCGATTCCTGGTCGGGGCAAATGTTTGTGTGATAAGCACGAACATTATGGTTGTTTATATATTTATTTAAGTATGTTTATTTATAAAAGATATCATATATAAATAAGAGATGTATCCATAACACAAGTTCTCAGTAATATTTGAGCTTTGTTGAGCGTGAATATATATAATATTATTATAAAATTAACTTAATATACTTTCCTATTAATATTACAGTTAACATTTGCTGCTATAATAGCCGCTGCTACCGCTGGACAGATTTACGAGATCCCAGAACAAAACGTATACGAACATGCAGCAGAAATCTACCAATCAGAGACAGAGAGTCAACACAAAGAAGCACATTCCAACCAACCACAACTCTACACAGGCCATGATGGCTACAATTTACAACCACAAACAGTGTCCAGTTTTTCTTACAACAGTCAACCGCTGCAAATAACTCAAGCAATTAAACCACCACAACCTTTTTCAAGTAAAGTTATATCACTCAGGCCACAGACAAGCTATTCTCATTATAACATACCCCAAGCTCAATCTGGTTACAGTAATTCCTATAGTCACTCCCAATCTAACTATAATCAACCAAGCAACACGCAAACATATTCCCACTATCCTTCTTATAACATCCAGCCCCAAATATCTAATACCATCCAGTACCAAACCAAGCCATTCTTAATCAGTTCCCAAGCATATACTTCTCATAGTGGTCAGCCCCAGCACTTTTCAAAATACACGCACAATACCCAACAGCCGGTCTCAAGTCACCAGGTTGGACACATTCCTACGTCAGCATATAATTTAAACCACGGGCGAGTTACAAATGAAAATTCGGCTAAGATATTGCAACAGAATTTGGACGTCGACGTACACAACTACCAATATTCTTATGAGACTGAAAATGGTGAGTAAAATTTTCATAATATACGCATACTCTAATACAAGCCATTTAAATCATAACATCTATTGTACTTTCGAATTCAAAATTGTTTTTTTATTTGCAAGCATTTCAAATAAGTACCTACACAAAGAATGTCTTAAACTATTTTTTTACACGCGTTTATACTGAAAATAGGAATAAAATATATTTTTCTCAAACATGCTTAGAAATTTGAGCATTATTTTTTACAACCTTCTTCAAGATAAATCGAAGTTGCTAAATACATGTCAGCAGCAGCCGGCAAAAGTTGTATAAAAAACCATACCTGTCGTGTTTTAGCGGCCAAATAAATTACTGTGTAAACCTTAGATGTGTAAACAATTTAAAAATGGAACGATCTTTAATTCGAAACAACTCACCCAAGGAGGTTATTAATCAAAGGTTTTCTTTAAATTTTGAAATGGCTTACAAATAGAAAGCTTTTTATTGAAAATAAAAACACAAATGGAACACTGGCGCATGAAATATTATTGTTGTCCATTGCTCGTCATTGATTTTGAAAATAAATTATATTTTCAAATAAAAAGTTCTGCCCCTATATATCTATGGATCTATGGTCTGAATATAATTTTATTTTATTTATAATATAATATGATTTTATTTATTTATTATTTGAGAAAAGTACTTTATAAGCCTTGTGGCCACAACTAGGGATTGATGCACTTTAACACTTCGTCCATCAATGCGTCTTTTGGTGGCCTCTGCAGTACTTTTTACAGCTTTTAAGAAGTTCTGGAAATAAGTGTAATGATTTTACATTTTAGCATGAATTGGGAAATTGTCAATCGTCACACGAAACACGTTACTTTTGCAGGAATAAAAGCTGAGGAGCAAGGTCAGACCACCCATGGAACCCAAGCATCCGGATCATACTCTTACACTGGTGATGATGGCCAGGTGTATACAGTCAATTATGTAGCAGACGAAAACGGATTTAGAGCAGAAGGAGCACATCTTCCTACACCTCCTCCGATACCTGATGCGATTGCTAGAGCTTTACAGCAAAATGCGAATGATGAAGCTAACGGCATACACGATGATGGTAAGTTAAAACATACATACTTTAATTTTATTAATGATACAGTAAATGAATTTCATTAGTTGTATCTTCAACTATGACATGAGTGACATGTGTGTTTAACAAGAATGGACAAAGTGAGAAACGATTACATTAGAGCAAGTTAGAAAGTAACACCAGTTGCAGAAAGACAGAGAAGTAACAGATTGGCATGGTATGGACATATAATGAGAAGAGATGATGAGCATGTAGGAAAGAAAGTGATTGCAAATGATAATGAATGTTGAGAGGAAGACCAAAGAAAAGATGGATAGACTGTGTGAATGATGGATATGACCAAGAAGCTGAAATGACGGTTGATTGAGGAGAATGGAAGAAGAAAACATATTACGCCGACCCCAGATAAAATTGGGTGCAGGGCAGGTGAATGATGATGTATCTTCAACTATCTAATGGGAAATGAACACTTTCAACAAGTAATTTCAATAGAAACTCCCAAAGAAAGAAAGAGGAAAGAAAATACATTTATTGGCTTTCACAGAGCTATTGAATAATAAAACTTTAACAAACAACACAGCAGAAGAAAAGCGATAAAACTAAAAAAAACAAAGGAGCTAGAGATGGCAATGCTATTTTTATTTTACGACGAGAAAAATGCTTGAATTTCACTGGTGTAAAGTTAAAATGGGGCCAATGGTGGACGAGCATTTCATTAGGGATCCTAAAAAAACTAAAAAGCTGACTAACCGCTGAATGTCAGAACTTTAGAAAGGAAGGAGTACTTAAGAATACCCACGATGGATTGCAAAAAGTTGAATCACTAGATGACAGAGTCCGATAAGGTTACCGAAGTGAAAAGTATGTGACGCTTATCATTTCTCATTTGTTATCATTTTTATAAGTGATATCAGAAATACAAAGACATTATAATATTCAATGTAAGAGAATATCAATACATAGTATAAAACAAAGTCGCTTCCGCCGTCTGTCTGTCCCTATGTATGCTTAGATCTTTAAAACTACGCAACGGATTTTTAAGCGGTTTTTAATAGATAGAGTGATTCTTAAGGAAGGTTTATATGTATATTACATGCATATTTACATAAGCATTGCACCCGTGCGAAGCCGGGGTGGGTCGCTAGTAAAATATAAAACTTGCATCTAAGTAGTAGAGTGAAGAGTTAACTATTAGATCCAAAATTCTGTTTATATATTTAGGATAACACATATTAATTTTATTCACGTTTACAATCAGGTCAATACAAGCACCAGCAGTCAATTGCTTCCGGCGAAGAGTATCAACAATCTGAAGGACATCTTCAACACAATGGTGATCACATTCAATCAACTCAGGATTATCACCAACAACTAGCAGTGCCTCATCATTAGATTGAATTATCATCATTTAAGTTTTTCAAGTGGAAGACTTCATCGTTCATTTTGGTGATTGCAATCTGAAGAGAATTTTTAACTGATCGTTGACTGATGTTTTTATTTAAGCTTTTTTTAATGCCAAAGCAAGCGACGTATAATGTCAACTCGTCGACAACAGTCCCATCTTAAAAGTAAGGTTTATTTTACTTCTGCTCATGGTTCTTAGCTGCTCAATTACATGTGTAAATTTAGAATAATTTAGTACAATTGCTCATGAGTTTTACTATGTCTTTTGATAATCTTCGAAATTAGACTATTGTCATGTTTATATGTACCTACACGTTCACATTAATTGTTTAAAACATTATTTCACATTTTTAATAAACGAAAAAGACTGGAAACACTAAAATTAATAAGAAACGAAAAACTACAACAAAATCGTTACGGCCTTTCAGTCTTAAGGTCGTAGCACACTTATCAGGTCGGAACCGTATCGCCTCTTTTTACTATCCATATTTCATTTTTATCAAATTTTTCTCATCCTGAGTCTGGATTTTTATAAAGATAAACGATTTATTTTGTCTTTTTTCCTCTTTGTTCTTAAGTTCATAAAAAATGGTAAAAAAGAGTTGAGTAGGCAAACGGTTTTTTTTTATTTCAATGGGGCATACTGCCTGAATATGTAGTCGTTATTTTAAAATCAATCAACTGGACCACAGTACTTTTAAATGTACTCACTTTCGTTCGCATGGTCTCAATAGGTTATACCTAACACCTAAATTGGTACATTTTTCGAAAATAAATTATTACCTTAGATTAAACCTCATTAAGAAGTGCTATAGATTGCTATCAGTGTAAAATCTTTCACGACAGTTAGTCGATGGAGGATAATTGACCAGGAACTGACTTGTGTCCCAGCAGTGGGGTATATAGGCTGATATAATGATGATGATAAATTTGCTCCAAATTACTCACTTTAATGATCACCAAAAATAATAGTACCAAGTCACCAAAAATTTTATGAACGTCGCTGTTACAAATGGAAAGTTATCCGATGACGAAGGTGATACGCTTTGTAAGCACTGATTATGTTAAGGAATTGTGTTATTTGAAATTAAGATCTTAATTTGAAACGTAGGTAACGTGTTTTCTGTTATAATATATTTGTTATGTTACATTGTTGACTATGTTTGCATTAATAGTTAAGAGAGAAATAAAACCAGTCAATTTTATCTGCTAATAATAAAATAATACACAACGTACGGTTGTAAGGTGCTGTGTTCCGCAAGTACACATGTAGAGTATGCTATGCCAAGGTGTAAGCTCGGGCATAATTGATATAGTATTAGCACAGATAATATGTATTAGGAACTGCCCCAGGGTAGCCAGTATTTTACTCGTCATTAACCCTTAATTCGAAATTTTTTGAATTTTTAAACCTAAACACATAAATAAAATTTACGCTGATTTATGTAGAAAACAGTATATGATTGCCAATTTATGAAGACTTTTTAAATAGACAAAGCGATTTGCTAACTCCTTTAGAATGCGAACACCTGTTGCCTCTTTGATGTGTTCCCTGATAATTTTAATTAGGGTGCCTTCAAGGCAAGAGTGAATAGGCTTCTTTGAGGTAAGCACATTACATCGTAGTCTGCATCTTCACTTAAAATCAGGTGAGAGTGTGGACATTTAAATGGTTTCCTATTTTTACTTACAAAAAAAAATGTTTAAACAGCGCTTCTGTTGCGTGTACTGTATGAATATATTAAGCAACTAGTGATGTCGTTTGAAGTAATCATTTTTGTAAAATCGCGTAATAGTCAGCCTTAATTTTAGTGCTATAATTTTTATTTGAAAAAAACTTGTAATTATATAAAAATATACCAAATAAAAAAAAATAATTGTGTTATGACATGGGATAATAGATAAGTCAGAATGTTATATATGGTATTCTTTTCAAACTTTACGTTGTTAATTCAAGTGTTCTTTATTTATAAAGATATAAAGTCTAGATTGTAAAAATTGGTCTACACTGTAGTTGTGTTGTATGCGTTATTTTATTATTTATATTAGCTTAGGTATGTTTGCATTGCTTTAAGCTTATTGCATTTGTAGTTGTTTATTATATTTAAATATATTTTCTGTTTACAAAAGGTTTTTATTTACTTCAATTATTAAAATTTTCACCAACCACTCGAGTATTACTTACCGATAATCCACTGTCTGCTTGGTTGGACGGTTAGTATTTTTTTCGGGTGGTTGATTGACATTATATTTTTCTTAACACGGCAGAAGGCCCTACTGGGTGAAATTTACCACATGGTGCAGAAATTCGTAGATATTTCTTTTTCCCTATAATTTTTTGCTGAGCCCTTTTAGGTACCCTTTGACAGATGTGCGACAGTCCACCCTATTGAAAAAGCGGTCGATTGGTGTGCATTGTCTTTCATGTCATCGTGTGCATTGCATCATCTGTTTTTTATTTTTTGTTAAGTTTCGAGTCCTATTTTGGCTTTTTAATATGCCACCTGCTAAAAGTGCTAAAATATAATAAAATATAACATAAAAATTTGTTTTATTTAAATACCCGTAAGAAACCCCATTCTTTTTCATTTATTCCAATGTGGTATTTTTTACCCGGTAGCGACAGTCCGTGTTGTATTATGGGGTGCGCCTCCCGCCGAGCTAATTGACAATCTGGTTGGTTGGTTTAATTTTTTTTCCTACTTAAAAACCTACTAAGTTGAAGGGATATACAAGAGTATACCAATAGAAATAGCTATGTCACGTGAAGATTCGGTACGTTATCTAACGCACACTGTAGAAACAACCAATAGATAAAGGTGAGGCATTAACCTAAAATACAATAGACTCATTTGGTTACTACAACGAAGCCTAACACTTTCAGTAGATAACAATCCCTCATCTCAGTTTATAAAACTATCCAGAAAACTATGTGAATGTATTTGGAATACAGCATTCTCAAGGAGGGATGTTGTAACACAGGTGGCCGTAAAAATTAAATGCGAAAACCGATAGCAGTATGTCGATAGAAAGACATACTAAACCAACCCCAAATAAATTGGCAGCGGGGTATTCTCCTAAGAAACAATTATAGAATCCAGCTCTGGCTGAGTTAGCGCCAGTAATACCAATATATATTTTTCAACCGACTTCAAAAAGGAGCAGGCTATCAATTCGACTGTATGTTTTTTTATGTTTGTTACCTCATAACTCTTTACTGGGTGTGTCGATTTTGAAGGTTCTTTCGACCTTTGATGCGTGTCATTTGGTCCCATTTAAATTGAATCGACATCTGACGAGTAATTTTTGAGTTATCCCTAATAATGCCTATTTAATTGACATCGATGATATCGTAATCTTATCCCTAAGATCTCGAGATAGTTTACTTAAAACGCAAAAAATAAATTATTTTTGAATAAAGAAAACCGCCTTCAAAACTAACAACGGAGAAATAAAAATCCTCTTCATAAAAATCAAAATGTTTTTTGAGGTCGGTTCCAAATACAAGTGAAACGTTTATTCCAAATATTGAGGTTTATTTTCCGTTTTAGTTTTGAAGGCGGTTTTTTTATCTTGTTGATAAGACCTCACAAATGTTAAGTGATGACAAGGCCGAAGATGGAAGCAAGCTTTGAGGTCATAGCACACTTATCAGCTGGGAAAGAGAACAAAAAGAGCCGATACGATTACGTTCCCTCTTATCCTAGTCTTATCGATGTCAGATTTAAATTGTATTTTTAAAAATATTTTTCTGAAGCCAATTTTAATTTTAATTAGTTGGCGGTCCTTGAGTAAGTTCTGTGGTCTTATTAAGGCCTAAAGTCATGAAGTTGTTTTTTTTGTAACAAAGTTGATGTTACATTAAGATAACGAGATTACATATATTAAAATAACAATTTTACTTCGTAAGGTTGAAATGATCTTTAACAAAGGTAACTATTTCGAGTTAATTAGTTAATTCGGCTTCATTGTGACAGGAAAAAGGTACATAATTCAAAACCGATGGAAAAACTAGAAATGAAATATTACAGTATTTTCTTCTTGTTTTTCGGTTTATTACGTGTAATATGGTACTAAGTTAATTACTTAAGCAATGGTTTCTAATCGAAAAAACTATGAAATAAGTTTTATTATTGAAATACGGGCCACATCATGCCTTAACATCAAGTGAGATGAAATTAAAAGCTGCCCTATCAAACATCAAAAAAGTGTAGGTACCTATTTAATTCTAATCTAACCTAGATTATATTTTAATATAATTTTTGTATTACTTATTGAATTTTTTGAAATTAAATATCTAGCTATTATTAATATTTTCTGCTTAGGTTTGTATATGTGCATTTAAAAATAGAAAGTAGTATGTTGTTTTTAAGAACAAGACAATTAGACGAAGCAAAAAAATAAAGCAAAAAAAATGGAGCCTACCTAACTAAACTAGCGCAAGCGATATTACACTAGTTCTGACTAGTTACTTAAATTTATTAGCGCCGGCGGCGTCTGGTCTATCTTAAAAGTGGCTATAATGTCAGTGGGTCAAAGTGCACCAAGGCGTTGCGCTGGAGTGCAAGGAATGTGTTGATTGCCTTGTGTACACAATAGATCCGACACGTAGGCTATTATGCTTTTGAGATGTTTGAGACACGTGTCATGGAGGCGTGGAGAGAGCTCGTAGGCGGTGCGCAGGCGTGATGTGCCAATGTCCTTTGACAAAATAGATTGTTTTGCACCTGCTGTAAGAAAAAGTCACAATTATAATGTATTTTTTATTAATTGCGCTATTCCTCGTTGTTCGACGTTTTCTTCTGCCACACTTTTCGATCAGCCGTAATCCGCTCAAGATACCGGCACACCTGTTCCCCCCTTAAAAACCGTAAGAAAAGTGAAGGAGCACTTTGCAGGTCAACTACACGAGGGTGGTTAATACACTACGAGTATGTATGTAAGAATGTTTAGGGCAGCGAGTGCATAATGGATAACACCTCCTCCTTCCCTCTGAGTCCGGAAAGTATTCTTATCCCTTTCGCTCGTCGATATTTTCTTCAACCAAACTTAGCAAGTTTGGTTGAAGAAACTATCAAATTAGTTGAAAGAACTAACAACTCTATAGTACTTTGACAGTTGCTAGTTGCGTCAATTTTAAGCTGAATCGATTGCAGCAACTGAAAAATGGTGGCGTACATCGAAGCTTACAACTTTAAGTTATATGTTAACAGTTAGTTGCGAGTTGCTTCAATACCGAGAACAAAGTTTCTCTGTCTGCATAGCGCTAAAGGAAACAAAAGGCTATCGTAGCATGTGGACAGTAAAGTCACGGATGGAGTGATTTGCATTCTTATAGATCAAAAAGACAGGGTCGTAGCAGGCTTTAAGTATGCATTTTTTCTACCTTGTCCTATAGAAGAAAGCTATAAAAATACCGATTGCATTGTTCTGTGTGCGAACAAAACTGCAAATTGAAGTTTAATGCGGTATCCGCCCAATAATCCGATACTCGATACCTCTCGCAAGGACATCGATTACAATCTGAAAGGATGCGCATACCGATGTCTAGTCAGACGCGATTAGTCATTGCATACAAAATTAGATAACATAGTACATACACAATGAATTTAGAGCTAACGTCAGCGCATACCGTACATACATACCACGAGGGTTTGATCAGAGCCTTAGGTATGATTTTGATACACGTGAAGCCACATCTGGACGTTTGGGCCATGCAGTGCCTCCAGATTGTGATAGTGCGCAAACCTTTTTTTTTATATATGTCGCAGTTACAAAGCTTAAACGCGGCGGTGGTAATAATTGCAAAAAGGTAAATTATTATATTTAGCAAAATATGTATATTTTATATACCTACAGTTATTTATCTCACGAATGTGGGTTAGCCATGACTGTGTGTGTGTACGGTTAAAAAATAAGCAACCCCAAATAAACCAAAACTATTTTAATAGTCACAGAATCAAATATGAAGTACTAGCTCCTGCCCGCGACTTCGTCTGTGCAGGAATAGTATAAATTATAGCCTATATGTTAAAGTGATGTATAAGACATATTATTGTAAAGTTTCATTAAAATCCATTCGGTAGTTTTTGCGTGAAAGAGTAAGAAAAACACATCCATACATTTCCATCCATACAAACTTTCGCGTTTTTAATAATTAGTAGGATCGAGCAACAAGCAAATAAGTACGGTAAGTAATTTATATTAATGTATTATAATAATTTACACGTCATTATTAAAGTTATATGAAGGTGATATAATTTTTTAAGCCTCATAAGAAGTTGGACTACCACTGAGACTATGAAGTTCGGGTTTTTTATTATTGTTTATCATAATCATCGTTGAGTTTAATCGGTTCAAAAGTTTTCAAGATAACACATAAAATAAATGATACCTAAAACGGTAAATAACGGAAATTAGCCAAAAGTTAGTTTGTGAATTTTGTTTAGAATAGCTTAAATAATTTTCGCGGTTTTCGCGAAATTATACAAAAAGGAAACCATTAAAAGTTGCGTAGCTGATATTGTAAGATTCAAATTGTTCGTGGTCGATTCAAAGAATTGCAAAATGTAACTCCAAGTAAGCGAAATAAAACATATTTACTGTATAATCATCATTAATCATTTCAAGTTGGAGTAAACATTGCTGATATTAATAACAAAGGTCAGATCACACTAAATATCAACCTTAAACATTTTGCTTTAAGGTTTATAGAAAAAATATTGAGAATATTTTAACCTTTTGTACGAAAAACAATTACATGCTAACACTCATTATCTCAAAAGGGTTGAGCAGAGCTTTAGGTATAATTCGGTTACACGTTTTTACACATCTGGCAGTATGGACCATGCTTCAAAAGCGTAAGAAAATACATTTTTATAATTTATAAATGTATGTTAATTCTTACCAATAAACAGATAATGCAAAGTATTAGATTTGCATATTTATATCAGTAGGCCTAGTCCCTAACTTTTTTTGACAGTTGAAAGTGATGATCACCGAGTGAATTACACATCCATTGCTGTTTTACACGACACGCTATTATGGCACTTGTCGCGTTAAACAGCAATGAATACGTAATTCGCTCAGTGATCATCACTTTCAACTGTCAAAAAAAGATAGCGAATAGCACCCCTGAACCAGGGTTGGATCCTCATAGGTAATTTGTATCTATGTTCCTAAATTGTAAAAAAAAGTTAAGCATTCAAAGACCTTTATTATGAAATAGGCTGTAGTTTCTGGCCAATTTGTTATTTATCTTGTTAACACAGATTATCTTCTATCAAAACTAAGATTTAAATAACTAGAATAATTAAGTTTCGATTTTTTTCGATTTTTAATGGTCACATCTGGATTTTTATAAATACTAACAAAATCTCGCATAACTCTTAAACCATTAAGCTTAGGGCAAAACATTACTTAACAAAATCTGTTGTTTTTGAGCTCATCTTTAACGTGTTAAAAGGAATACGTCACATTGCTCTGTATACAAATTAACAAAACAATCAAAAAAAATTTTTTCTGAGTAGTGCAGTAGACAAGAATGCTAATCAAATCAGTACCACGGATGATTGAAGTCAGAAATTATTATTCCTAAAAAAATGTATTTATCTAATTTTTTACTTATTTCACGTTTTATTTCACGTTCATAATAAAACAAAAAGTATTTCTTTGTACATAACTACATCTGCATTGAAAAATTAGAAAGAACCATTTTGTTTACAAATATGCTGCTGGCCAACCTGTCAGTCTGTAGATTATCAATATTACATTACTTGCATGCATTTTGTAAAAAGGTTACATTTGTTTTGCAATTAACTGATAACCTTGGCGCTAAATACAGGAGATCACCGGCCTAATGCTAGCCTAGGCTCAAAAAGGTCACACACTTTTTTTTCTATTAAACTAAAGGTGAGACGCACTAAAGTCAAGGATTAAGGGCTTAAAGGTTAAGGAAATGGTCAGTAAAGATTTATAAGAGAATGGACAAGGTAATGAACTATTTGTATTTAACAAAAGGATGTAGCGGAACCTATGCTGCAGACATGTTTAAGAGTCTAACATCTTTGCTTGTCGGCTTTGGTGTGTCTTTTCATTTAAGTTTTAGTTATTTGTTATATTAAAAGGTCGAGCAAATGACTCCATGCCACCTGATGGTGAGCAGAAGTGGAGTCCAAATGCGAAGACAGCTGGTGCGAGAGATAAGCCGCCGCGCTAGCCACCCTCGCCTTGCCGCCCTGCAAGGTGCTTCTTCACGCCTCTTTTGAATGACCCAGGATTGTAGGACGGAGGGAACATGTGTGCCGGCAGTGAATTCCATTTCTTGATTGTGCGACAAAGAAACGAGTTGCCCAATTTCTTAGTTCGCGTTGGAATGGTAGCCACAGTTTGTCGGTGGTTCCGTAGGCCAGCACGCGTAGTCCTTAAAAGGAAGGGAGATGGTGGGATTAGGGCAAAAACAATCATCTCTTCTCAAAAAGCTTAAACAAGCCTGTTCTTTGCAAGACTTCTTCGGTTCTCACACAGGGTTCGTTATTTCGAAATGACATTTCTAGTTTAGTGATTACATAAACATGCGTTTAGAACTGCAAGTTTTCTCAACCTACTGTCATAAAGTAAGTCCAATCACATCTTTGTTGACCAATATGTTGTTTGTGCAGATAAATGTTACTCTGATACATCTTGATATATTACAAATGCCAAAGTTTCGATGCAAGGCTGTTTGTCACTCAATCACAAATGAACGACTAAACGAAACCAGATGAAAGGTTCTGAGATAGATTAAAGTCAACATTTTCCTTTTCTAACCATCTTCAAAATAGGAGGAGGTTTTCAATTCATTCAATGAATATCCCCCGAGTAATTGGAGAATTCTTTTGTTATTTGAAAGGGTATACTTTCCAAATGGTCACTCATAAAAATTGTATGAATTAGTTTAGTAGTTTTTTTAGTATCGTGAAAATACGCAGTCGCGATATGGATTTTTCCGACTTTTCCATATTTATGTGTTGATATCATCGAAAGTTGTAAGCAAATTTCGATTAATCTTTTTGTTCTTAAAGATCTCGAGACAGTTTCCTGAAAACTTTACAGTGACAGGAACAAAAAACAGGCTTAATGTCATAACTTTAAAACTCGATATCTTTGAGTTGTAGCTCGATTTGGATAACATGCAATTGTACCTATTTTATACTTATACCACTAAAAATCAATAAATATCATTTTTCTATATAACTAGCTTCTGCGCGCGACTTCATCTGCGCAGTTTCAATATAAATTATAGCATATGTTATGCTATATGTTATTCTGATGTACAAACTTTCGAGTTTATAATATTAGTAAACTAGATAATTGGTGTCAGCGTGGCCAATGTATTCGAGGTATAACGTGAACTATCTTGGAACACCTATTACTGAAAAAGTGAAGTGATCAAATGAAGATTATTCTTTTTACAAATTAATAGATACCCATAATATTCAGATTCTATGGGATTTAAAAGCTCTCAAACAATTGACGCATTGATTACACAACACGTACATTGTTTTGTTCGCGTCTAGACATGTCAATGTGAAGGTTATTGACAGTGCGCACTCAAGGGCATTAAAAGCTCTATTGGTTGCTGTTGTTATAGTTATTCTCACCATCCGAACTTTCAGGAAATACAGAAGCATCTCACAACCACATTTTCAGTATCTAAATATTTTTCTCATTTCTTGAATTTTGATCATCGCACATTTTATTGCACCTAACGGGTAATTGGCGAGAAAATTTATAACAAAAAAAAAGAACTTTAGTGAGAATTGCGGTTTCATAATAATAAAATGGTGATTGACTTTCCGGGTATTGCACCAGTCGAACTGTCTGGTGCAACGGACACTATCGAATCCGTATGTGCAGTGTGCACACATAATTGTTGGGTTGGTACCTAAAAGTTTTTATCCTGTAGCTATCGTAACTATTACCCTTGGCAGCCCGCCTTAATGACTTTAGCGAGTAAACTGTATCGACCGCACCCTAATCCTGTAGGAGAAAAAACCTAAACTTACCTTTCATAATTATAACTAAAATGCAATTTCAATTCTAGAAGCTGAATAATAAGAAGGAGGTCATTGGCGCCAGTATCAATAAAACATAGAATAAATTAAAAGCAGGTAGGAAAAAGAAGATATATTATTATGACCAACGACCAATAGGAGCTGAGCATCAATGAAAAATGTTCGAAGAAGAATGAAAACAAACGAAAAATCCACGCGAAGGAAGTCGCGTTCACAGCTACTTTAGATAAAAATGACGACGAACCTATGCGAAATTTTTATATGCTACTAGCTGTCCCGGCCACGCGTTGCTGTGGTAATTTCATACTACTGACCTATAACATTGTATCTGCAGTAAAAAAAAAATGACTACTTATCAGGATAAAAACTATCCTATCTCTCAAGTCGGATCAAACTGCAAACAGTGTACAAATTTTATTAAAATCGGTTAAGTACTGGTACCTACCTAGACGACCCTACATGTGGGTCTACCACCTAGTAAAAATATTAGTACCTAGTCATTTATTCGCCAAAACATTTGTGTACTTATTAAAATGCAGATCTTATAGTTCGATAGTCCAACATGTTTCACCTTTAATGATATGTAAATTTCAAAAAGTATGTCAAATTTTAAAATTAACAATAGAACTAGATAATTAGTTTAAGGATAAAATCAATTAATGAAGTCAAATATTAAGATGTCAAAAGTTAATATAATGGAAATATAAAGTAAATCAGTCAAAAAAGTAATACACGTCCATTGAAATAATTATGTCAACTTATCAAAAACAATTTAAATGTCAAGTTTATAAATAATACAGAAATTATCATCATCATCATCATCAACAGCTCATATCATGTCCCCACCGAGGGGCTCGAGCCTACCCCACATTAGGGGCGATTAGGTCTTAGTCAACCACGCTGGTCAAGTGCGGGTTGGTCGACTTCACACACAACCTTAGAAATTCTTCATAAGCGTGTACAGGTTTGCTCACGATGTTTTCCTTCACCGTAAAAGCGTCGATTAAACGTACACATGAATTCAAAATTTGAAAACACATTGGTACCTACGTGGCAGGGATCGGACCAGTGCCTCCCGGATGGGAGACGACGCTCTTACGCACTACGCCACCGAAATTATCAATGTGATTTGATTTTTATATTGTGTTGTAATTTAAAAAGTCTTTTAAAGTGTAGTAGCATTTTTCTATTAAAAAGTCTTTCAATCTCTTTTTGACCTGTAACCTGTAACCATCCGGGAACCTATTTATCGATTACAAGCACCTGAACAAACTACTAAAATATCAAGAATTCAATTACGCAAAGAAATTTCAATTATCGTCACACAATATTGGGGGAAGATTCTTCATTTAAAACTAGAATGAATTTTGTAACGTTAGCTAAGAGAGGTATATATAGACGGGGGAAGGTACGTCTGTTCATTCGTAGTTTGAACTCCGACACAACGCAACACACAATGATGAAACTGGTAAGTTTTTTTTTATAGATCGGATCTATCGCCCTGAAATCTTTACGTAAGATTGATGTATTGATTTTTGAGATCGCATCTAGTGTTGTAATTAGATAGGCGTGTTGATGATATCGATCAAGAATAACCTTTCGGGATTTTAATGTTGTTTTCGTAATTTCAGTTTTAATGATCATATATTTTCTGTTAATGATTACTTCAATTACTTTCAAGTGACTAATTTAGAATGACGTATCAGTTATATGTTTTGTTTTGAGCTCAAACTTTCGAATATAATGTATTGTATTATATATAATGATTCTAATGATTCTCTGGCCAGGAAAATTCATATATTTAACCTTTTCCAAATAAAAAATCGTTTATTTCCAATATGTTAAGAAATTTATATTAATTGATTTTTACTTATTACTCATTTTAATAAATTATTTTAATTTTATTTTAATATTTTCTGATAAATTATTTTTACTGATTCTTAGGTTACATTATCGTTTTTTATATATTTTTTTAATTTTTTCTTTCTACTCTTATCCATCATCTACAATTATTATTGCTTATTTTTTTTTATTTTCCTACATTAGCTGCATTGAAGCTTATTTTAAACTTACTTAAAATAAGGTGACAATTTCTTTTCAATTTTGTTAACGCGTTTTTTTTTAAATATTTTATTTCTTCCTATTTTGGTCATTATAATTATTGAAATTCAATGTGTACTTAATAAATCAGTAATAATTGAAGCTTAACTAATATAACATAGTCAACTTAAAAAATATCTTAGTATGGATTACATATACACAAATCTGAGTACACACGCATTACCTACTTATTATATCCGCCGGCAATCGGTCAACAGGTTAACTGTCAATTTACTATTTGCATCATTCGTTAACAATAGATCATTATAGTTATATTTGAATTACATTAGTTAGTGTATGAGACGATTATTCACAACTTTATATGTTCAAATTCTTCATAATGTTACAATATGTTCTGTTAGTCAAAGATCATTTGAAAAAGTTTAATTTAATGACTGTTTAATATTTTTTTGTTTTTATGAAATGTTGATGATTAGAAGGTTAACAGAGATCCATACAGTAGTGAAGGTACTAAGATTGGCAGCAGAGTGCCATGTTAGTATTCCAAGGGTCTATAGGTTATAGTGACTGCCAAATAACATAAAAAAGATTATCTGTTGGATAATAATAAAATTATTTCCTACAGCTCCTGATCTCCGCTCTCTTCGGCATCGCCGCCGCCCAATACCATGCACAGGAGCAGTCCAGCCGCCCCCAAGCTGCCTACGAAAGGACGGCCAGGATTGTGGCGCTCGACTCCGACGTGAAGGAAGATCATTTCAGATACAACTACGAAACTGAGAACGGTATCAAAGCAGAGGAGCAGGGACATGAGGTCAGTTGAACATAGATACACACTTCTACACCCTACCCTGAACACAAGGGGTTAGTGCAATATGTTCGATTACTTCCATTTTTTTCTCCTTCTGTCCCCCTGCCTTTCTTTCCTTCCCCCACGTGGAGAAGAGAAAGACAGAGCAGCGAAAAGAGTCAGAAGAACCTTCCGGACAAACGAGGGAAGGAGGGCGTGAATCCTACATGGATCCTACAAGGTTATTTGGTCCTAGGGTTATTTCGGACTCCTACCGACTAAACGCCCCCTTATTGGCTATTGCCAAAGTGGCTATAAGGCTATCTGAAGCAGCCGCCCCCTCAGTAGAGAGGGAGGTGCACGTAAATTCTATAGCTTTTGGCACAGTTTTATAACTAGCCACTGACCTGACACCAACCCTCCTTTGGAGTGCAGTTGTGGGTGACTTACTTGCCACTGCGAATGACCCCCTGATGCGATGATCTGCACGGGTTTCAGAATTTCCTTTGATCGGATTTTATGACATTAATAGGATGTGATGGGGTAGTCCTGATACTACATACATACATCATACATAAAGTCCTGCCTATCTCCCATAGGGGTAGGCAGACATCACTTGCTACAATCCTTACATATTTCGCTTCATCTAATTTGAACACAGTCCACATTCATGCTCAGCGATTTCGAGTACTTTTGATCCCGCCTCAACCGAGCCGGCGCGTAACATACTTTATTTTTTTGAAGGACTCTAACGACAAGTCACCCATCTCTTAAATTAAGCCATTGGTTCAAAATCCAATTTCCCAGGAATCAGGTCATTGGTCACAATAAAAATTTAACTAATCCTGATGCACTTGATTCACTAACGATATGCAACTTCTTAACATTGGTGTCGCTATGGTAACTAGAATTCATTCCATCCATATTTCGTATTATAAACACTACCACTAATTAATTGCTTTTACATCAAGTAGTTTGACTTACGACACAAAAATCTTTATTTAAACGATCGTACTAACTTACTATCTTCCTCCTCCAAAGTAACCAATGAGGACGAGATTACGGAGCAAAATTATCATTTGATCTAAAAGGTATTCACTTCAGTGTTATCATTATTGACGTACTTGCCCATTGTTCTATTAAAGAGTATGCTACGTTTTAAAATAGAATAGAAAAGAATAAAACTATATTCTACACCACCCAAAACACATAAGAAATCTGCAAAGGGCGACCTTATCGCTAAAAGCTATCTCTACCAGTCCAGGTACCTAACTTTAGGATGGAAAGGTATTAAAAAATATAGAAATCATGGGAATATAACAATAATTTATTTCATAGATATAATTAATTAAATTAAAAATACTAAACCTATATGCACAAGATATACCTACCTACTGTAACAATATACATAAATTACACTTAGTTAATATTTACTAAAATATTTAAAAAGCTTAAAAAGATACATAGACAAATTAGATTCAGCAATAGACATTACTTTAATACAAAAACTAGTAGCTATACACACACCAACAATTATTTAGAAAAGTACTTGAAGATAGTGATTGTTAATAGTACGGGAGACCACCCCATAAAATACAGATTCATCTACACGCACACAACACACTTATTCATCAACGGTTACACAATACACACCAAATTCATAGATTTATAATTTTTTTTAAATTTCAAGGGGAATAAGTACGTCTCTTCTTTAATGACATGTAAACAAAAATACTAAAATATGTAATATTTATATACTTAAATATTTATAAAGTAGGTATAATTTTTCTTTATTCCTTTGTGCCAATGTCATTCGTAAACTCTACAATCCATTTCAAGCACACAAATGCAAGTCTACAAATCTTCACGTAACCATTTATCTCGAGCCATCTTGAGAGCTGTAATACCGTAATTATTAGGTTCAACTTAGACATATGCTATTGATATTATCAGTCGCCATCGCGCAATATTAATGAATGGCTTTATGCAAAACGTAGGCAGTGACAGGAATTGCGCTCAGTTTTTCATAGGTCATGGATCTCAGATTGTACACTTATACCCATCGTACGAAGCTCTAACAAATAAGCATAAAACAATATACTTGAAGGTTAATTTGACCAATAAAGTTGCATTGTGCGTGGAAAATTGAAACTGTAATGGAGTGGTCACGATTTTATACATGTATTTCACAAACTCATTAGTTATGCGATATCTGATTATAAAATAATTTAAGCTTTAACTCTGCCGCTGCCTTTCGATCTGAACCATGCAGAGACTTGAATTTTGCAGAAGCGTCGGTAGCTAAACACGCAGATAGGTGGACTAGCACAAGCGCATTAGCTTAGTTAATAGGATTAATAAAAGTCTCTAGGATACTGAATCACGGGAAAATCTGTCTACTAAAGTTCACGAATCTAAATAAGCCAAAATATTAAGAATAAATATTTCTAACTGTTTTTCAATCCGCAACCTATCACAATCCTGGTTGAATGATCTATGAGCTACCCTAAATTTGGTAGAGCACAACTATTTTGTTCAAGTGAATCGCTCCTTACTCATTACAAAGTTATAAAAAAGTACTAAGTAATTTCTTAGATAAATTTTTATTTACGAGAATGCAATTTAGAATATGTTACTGAATAAAAATGTAAAATTCTACTGGTGAAGTAATATTTCAAATCGATTATTTGAGTGTATTGATTAAAGATTTTTAAAGAATTCTCTTTTTAATATAAGTGGAGATTAATTTGACTTCCCGTGAATTCTCGAAAGCCTCTTTTCCTGCTAATACCAAACCAAGGTCAGCATTTTTTTAATAAAATAAAAATAGCATTAAATTTGTTGGTGGGCTATTCTAATTAAACCTCACAAACACATAAAATTATGCACCATACATAAAAAAAAAACATTAATTTTTGATTTCTTTATATTAATTCTGAATTTCCACCTATGGAGTCTGCGTACGGCTTTTATAATTCCTCCGTAGAGACAGTAAATATTGCAAAGTGTAGCGTGAGAATATTAACCGCTTACGAAAATTACGAAAACTAATACAATAAATTACAGACTTAAAGCTTAGGCTTTTAAGTGCAAACTCATTTGACACCAATACCTATGTAAATTTGCAGAACATGAAATTTCTTCCACAGACTGCATTTTAGTACATTTGTAGACTCTATTCGGTCTAAATACCATTTATTTTCGAAGCGCTAGTGTTAGGCTTAATGTTTTGTCGACAGTACTTTATTTCTTCATGACCTATTAGATCTCTTTATAGAGCCTGGACCGAACACACCTTATCGAAAAGGTCAGTGACCGGCGGAGGTATTCTGGAGTTCGTAATTTCGATATCGAGTAATAATGATGAATTGCCTCACCTTAAATGGATTTTATCGCTAAATGTAAATAAATAAATGTAAAGTTCACTTTAGCAAACATTGCATATTAAGTTTAATTAACTTTGCACAGAGATCATTAATTTTTTTAGTAGGCAGGCTGGCATCCAAATACTGTTTTGAGTTACAACATAGAAAGATGTAACTTTATGTGTAACCAAAAGTTAACCAAACACACCAACCCTCCTTAAGAATGACTTCCATCTTCCAATAGCACCCGGGACCATCAGCTTAAAGTGCCTTCCGAAGCACCATTTGAGTATATTTAACTGTATTTAATTACTCAATTTATTGTATCATTTAACTTAAAACAAATAAATATACTTTAATTTCATTTTATTTCATTACAAAAATATTAGTATTGGAAAAATGCACTGAAAAAAATGACTTGCCTCAGGCGGGACTCGAACCCGCACCTTCCACTTCCACCCGGATTGTGGAAGGTGCGGGTTCGAGTCCCGCCTGAGGCAAATCGATTTTTTTTCAGTGCATTTTTCTAGTATTATATTTACGCGTTTGTAAACGCAAAAATAAAATTATTCCATATTAGTTTTGGTTCGTTATAATTACACTTAGGTTCCGCATTAGTAATATTAGATTACGAACGTGACAGTATGTATGTTTTTTCAACAATTTTTACCGACTTCTCGTTACTCGAAATATTTTTTATTAGCTCTATATTTATTATTTTCAATATCAAAATTATAATTTTTTGAGTTAATTTTTGTTCGATGGAAATGTTTACTTAAATTACAGCATGGTAGCACTTTCATTCTTCTATAAATTTGAATATTGCGTCTTTTAATTCATACACTTCGCTTCAAGCATTTATTCCATAAATTTTTCGTACATATTAGAAATGTCTGTAAGTGATGCCAAATTAAATATAAAACGAAAAAAAAAATAAAAAAATCTGTCATGACCAACATTACTAAAAAAATTACTTTTGTTTTTCGCATTCGCAACAAATGCAGATGCTATAGAATAGGCCTGCAAGTGACCGCAGAGAAAGGTCACCTTACGCAAAGACCGCGTCTAAGGTGTCGTGTCCATCAGTAACTTTAATTTTAAAATGACTTAATACATGTAAAATTAAATTAAGTGGCTTAAATTATGGTGTTGTATAATTATTGACTTCTAATATAGAAACTATAAAATACATAAACAGATATAAATTAAGTCAAAATCTATTGCGCTTTCAGTCAGATTTATGTTTTTACCTTTACACCTTACTATTATTAGTACAAACCACGATACATTAATACTTTGTTTTATTATGTTATTAAAGTACCACGTGTAACAAATTCATATTATGCATTTTACTGCATCCAACATTGACGTAAGTTCGAGAGTTCCCAATAAGGTAAAGTGTTGACACTGCTATGTCGTTAAGATAACCGCGCGATAAGAAAGCGCGAAACTAGTCTGTAGACAATGAGGCTTAGATGCTTCTGATATCGTAGAACATCTTATTACGATATCGTAACGGGTCCAGTATTAAATATTTTTCGACTGACAATTAAATGTATACAGTTTTAAAACGCTGATCTTTGCTTAACGAGACAGTTTCTTGGTGATATTTGAAAAAAAAACAGTTTATAAGCTTTTATTGATTCCTTTCAATAAGCGCTTGAAGAATGCAAGCGTCTGTAAGCTACGGTGACTGCTTATTATCAAGCAATTCAATCATATTATGGTAGACTTAAAAAGCCTTATCATCAACAAAGCTGAACACCAGAAGATTGAACCTTTAGATCAGATATCGCTTTACAAACCTAAAGCACAGATTTTATTTAGTTTTAAATAATCATAAATCAGAAGTCTAATAGACACCGCTCGGAAAGATAAGGACTTTTCACAACTCTAATCCCATAAAGTCAGAATTGTTATTTGGTAAATTTTACAGGAGAGTACTGCTACCTATGTTTTTCTAGCTTGATGTTTTAGTTTCTTACCATTTAACTAAAAATTAATTCGTATATAAAACGTAACTATTGTAGTTGCGTTAAGAGCTCAATTTGTATAGGAAACGTGTATAGCGCCCCTAGCGGAACGAAGCGCAAATCATGTTTCCCATATAAATTAGGCTTTTATCGCAACTACAATAGTTAAGTTTCATATACGAAAAAACTTACACTACGGGTATTGCACCAGAGTCACTCCTCTGTTAGTTAATGCTACAAAGACGCTATCTAACTCATGTTTCTTTTTTAGTATTAAAACCCATCTGGCATTGTTAATTCAATTACGGAAACTTTAATATTTCTGTCTTTATAATAATACAGGTGGATTTTGTTAAACATAGATACATTAACACTATTTAAATAGATACGTAACTTGCCATTACTAATAGCTTGCAGCCAACCTTTTACAAAGATGAATCATCGGGCAAAAGGTTAACAATACACTAATACCGCTCTGTTGCATCGTTGTCGGACATGATAATTAATTACAATCGATATACTTAAAGCAAGTTTTATTTATCTTTGACACGCTCTTGCAAATTCTAACTCTGATGGTAATCTGTCTGATGTTAATGACGAGGATCACCAAGAAAAAGACACAGAGCCTCATAATTCTAAATGAAAAAGACCACTAGAGATATTGGACGACGATATAAAAAGAATTGTAGAGGAAAATTTGATAAGTTTAGCTACAGATAGGCAGAAATGGAACTCTATGGAGAAGGCCTTAGCTCAGAAAGAGATTCGTGAATAATTTCAAATAAAAGGTTTTTGAAGTATTATGCATGTTGGATTTTAATAATGTTATTAAGCCGCTTATAATATATTCACTGGATAAAAAAAGGCTATAATAATTATAGAAAAACTTTACTTAGCGCATGTTTAATTTATCTTTGACAAGCTCTAACAAATTCTAACTCTGATGGTAATCTGTGTGATGTTATGTGATGATAAGGTGAAACATGGAAGAGAGTTTCACACAGAACCCTAACAGACCCTTTACAGAGGACCTGGCTATCTTATCATTAATTATTGGAACACAATAATGCTATTAACATTATTACTACGGCGACAGACTTCATAAATGGTGGTAGCTAAACAGATGGACAAACATAAGTCTTATCCATAACCAAACCGAGCTTTTATTCCAATCATAAGCATTGGTGGAGTGGGACTATTAATACGAAAACCTCTTAATATAGATTGAGACAGCTGCTAACATTTCTCTAGACCATTTTGTTGCCTGCAATAAATATTTACACTCGTAAATAAGTTTCACATGAGAAAATAAACAATGCTACACCAACACGTTTCTGTTCTTTAAAGTATAAGTTCTACTTCTTTGAATTCCAGGCCGACGGCATCCAGACATCTGGTGGCTACCAATACACCGGTGATGATGGCCAGGTCTACTCTGTGAGCTTCTCAGCCGATCAAGGTGGCTTCCAGCCCCAGGGTGCCCATCTACCAGTCCCCCCTCCTACCCCCGAGGCTATCCTGAAGGCTCTTGAGCAAAACGCTGCTGATGAGGCCGCTGGCATCATTGATGACGGTGAGTTGAGTGTTTTCAATAATTTTGGAAAGATTACAGAAGATTAGAGTGTATAACAATAAGAAGATTGATTAATCAAGAGACACTAACAAAAACTGAACACATTAAACGTAAGTCGCTTTGCAGTCAGAGCAACTTTAGTTGCAGAAACTATCAATTTGTTTTTTTTTAATACTATGAGATGACAAACAATCTTGTGGCCCACCTGGTATTAAGTGGTTACCGTTGCCTAAAGACACTTGCAATATTAAGGATAAATCGCTTAACACTGCAAGTGCGTTGTCATTCTGGGTACTAAGATAAATGCCTTCCATGCCCAGTAATTACATTGGCTACTTTTCCCTTCAAACCGAAACACAACGAACTCCTTCACTGGTTGAATTACCTATAAGCTTTTCAATAGTATTCGTAAAAGGTTGCCAGTTGCAGCAACAAAATTCTTAAAGTAAAAAAATAAAGTAATTCCTAAAATCTACTATCGAGTTTACTGAGTTTAAATATCAATAACGATCTTACAAACTAAGTTTTGTGTAGAATGAATACCAAGACTAATCCAAAAGAGAACTAAATACTATGCACTTAAATTCTAAATATGTATCCTGATGTGACACTGGTGGCACTTTAGGTTACGCAAAGGTAAACTTTCATTAACAGCTAATGTTTGATTTATTTCAAATAGTAAGCTAAAGGAATTCTAAAGTCATAAATAACTATGCCTAAATTACGTTAAAATGTGACTAAGAGAATTGTAGGTACTTCAGTACCTATGTCTTATTGTTACTTTATGTTCTCTTGAACATAAAGTATCGATGTGTTGTAATAGGATTATAGTTACGAAACGTATCCCGACATTTCTTGTGTGAATCATCAATAATTCTATCTTAAATTTAAACATTATTAATGCCTTGTTTAATTTTATATTTTATTGCTGTACGAAGTAATTTTGCAATTTATGCAGTTATAAAATGCTTTATATCAATCTTAATCGAGTGAGATCTATAAAGTAAAATTAATTAGTCACTTTAAATTTTTGCAATCAAATTTAGTATTGTTAGAATTGTTCACTTTTATTTGATTTTTGAGTAACTTCTTAATCATACTATTGTTTTGTTAGACTTTACAAAACCTAAAAGAAATTTCAACTACATACCTGCTATAATTTTAATACGTGTAATCACATTCTCTTTAGCGTGTACATACTGACCTTTCAGTTTCACAAGCTTTGTCATTTCAAATAGCTTGAGTAACATTAATCTGTGAACTGTTTACTTTTTGTCCAGTCTCAGAATCTACGGTAATAAGGTAGTTGAAAATTAATTTGCAATATGCATCTTGGGAATATCAGACATTTTTTTGACCGAGGACCTTCAACTCATGTGGTAGTAGAAACAAAGCTCAATTTAGCTGGTGGTAAGGACAGTAATTTAGCGAAAGATAATGCATAATGTTTTGAGAATGAAACTAGCATAATAGCTGTAGTCGATACAACAATAGCTCTGAGTGAAGGGCCTCTCAAGACTTGAGGTCAGCTTTTTAATGCGATCATCTTATTAATGATATTTAAGAACGTGCAACTGTTACTTTTTGTTTTGGCATTGTAATTTTAGGTACTTTAAACTTATTTACAGTGTGGACTAAGGATAATATTATGTAAACTTAGTTATAATGATATTTATTATTATGCGATGCCATAAACGGCAAGACACACGATAAAACTGATTTTTAATAAAAAAAATATTTTAATGGATAATCTGCTTCGAAAAAGGTCATTGATTTTTAATGCAACATGTTGTTTAGGTTCAGTTTCTACAACTTCCATTCAATAATATTTAGCATAACTTATAAAATAACATAGTTATTATTAGATTGGACTAGTCGCTCTGGCACGATATTCAAATAACACTTAATTTTTGTGGCATTCTGTTTCTGTAGATGAATAAGTTTGCCAGAGCTCCACGAGGTAGGGAACCTCTTCCCTACCTCCGATCTAGGGTCTGCTAGTCTGCCTACCACCAGTCTGCCTGGTATGGTATGCTTATTTGCCAACCATATAATATAAAAAAATGTTATCAATAAATCAAGTTGAAATTAAATTAATGCATTGATCCAGAATAGTGAAATTCAAAGAAATTATTATTCAATAATTGAAAAGCTTAACTACACTGGCCTGCAAAACCAAGTATCACACTTTTAAAATTTGCAATAACTTTATAAATATACAATACTTACTTATACTTTTAAAAAAAGTACTGGAAAAAGAGTTTAGTTTTGTGAAAAATACTTAACAGTCGAGGATCTTTTTAAAAATGGTTAAATTACTATTAAACCAAAAATAATCCTTTTTTACAATTGTTATATTAAAACTGTAGTACTTAGTTTCAGACCAGTTTAGTTTTGACTTATTAACTCAACGTAAGTTTTCTTTGTGTCAAGCTGTTTATAGAAACCAATTTTATTTGTACAGTCAATGGCACGTCAGGTCAAATTATACAAAACCTCAAATTACTCTAGTTGTTGTTGAAATTTAACTATTTTGACGTAAAACGCTAATATCCCCACTAGCTCTTATGTAAATACAAGTAGGGGCTTGATAAATGTAAAACTATTTTGTAACACTTTCTATGAATACTGAGATAAAATAAATCAAATTGGTTGTGCTGTCAAATAAACTGTGTTCCCAATTCAAACAATTATAATTACTATATTTTTAGATACTATTTCAAAGCATAAGCTGATAAGCTCATAAGGAGTCTACTACAGCAGCTAGCTACCGCCTTATAAATATCTACCACCAACCGACCAAAGCTCAAAATTGTAACTTTATTATTTCTTCTCTTAAATTTCAGGTCAATACAACCCTGCTAAATACGGTGACTCCAGTGCCGGATTCGCTCAGCAGAAGCAGTACAGCCGCGCCCAAGCGTCCGCTTCCACCGGCTTCAGACAAAATTACAAGTACTAATTATTTAGTTTTTAAACCATATCCCATGGATCACTAAAGAAAAGCTAAACTAATAATTTAGGTTTGTTCAGTTCAAAATTAACATTCCTTTCAATGTCATCTTCCACCTTTCTTTAGAGAGTACTAATATTGTGATATAGTTTTCTGTTCTGCGTTTTTGTATGGTCTTGTTTAAGTAACTGTTTGGCATGGAAAACGAAAACTTTCTTACGGTCGACTCCAATATATTATCCGCGAATAAAATTAATCTTACTGAAGTTTTGTTGGCTAGCAATTATTGTTTACTGAAAATAACAGCGGTTACTTGGCAACAAAATTTGGTAAGTTAATCTTTATCTGTAGGTTAAATATTGAAACTGGCCGTTAGTAAATAGGACATTAAGGCTTGAAGTGTTCATATCTTGTATCTGTGCTATTACTAAGTGTATTGCTATCTCTTTCTGTTACTAAAACTGTACCTACTGAAGAGTAAGACGAAAGTACTTTTAGAATTTGAGGCTAGTAATTGTGATAAAGCTTACCATAAATCAGGTACTGAAAAATACTCATTTGTGGAAATGTGATTGTTTATGTTCTTAAAGTTGTAATGTATAGCAGTGAGTTTCGATGGTGTATTTATTTATTCTGTGAATAAAAAAAAACTTTTTGTATTACTTTATTTTATTATAAAAATTACCTTTAATTTTGAACGCTAATTAGTAGCTAATATCTCCTGTTTCTGAATGAATGTGTATTAAAATTATAGAAGTAACAATGATGATTTAGATACATGCACATTGCTGGAAAATGATCTACGATTAAAAACATCTTTTTACGCTGTAGTCTTGAAATTTATAATAGTAAATTTTTTTAGAGAAACGTTTCAAAGCCTATAATATTATCATAATTATAATTATTGCGTATGGACATTGCAACTATAAAGACAAGAATTTTCGTCTGGGTTAAGTTGTGGCAACAACAAAAATAAAATCAATAGGTACGTTTTCATTTGTTTCTTCAGACGAATTTCAAATGCGATATTTTTTAAATTCATATTTATCCAATATCTACTTTCTGTGCCAGTCAATACGAACAACTAATTGCTATGGCACCAACATCGAAATCGCGAAAAAAAAAATCACTTGTTCCATAGAAAAGTGCAATATACCAAGACTACCAAAATGTAATAAAGTATCATTAGTAACAAATTAAGTTAAGTATAAAAAATTTAATGTTGCCCAAAGTAACTAATCCACGCGTACGAAGAAGCGGGCAAAAGTTAGTTAAAATATATTATAACTTCTTTTAAGGTAATATCCAACATATTCTCAGTTTTCTTATCAATCAATGTACGTAGCTAACAAAGCTACCTGTAAGCTTTTACGTAAACATTTTATTTTCTGCTGGCAAAAATTCACCAGAACAGCTAAACAGAGTTATAGGCACGTATTATAGAATGAGTCTCAAGAATCAACGCCAACTTGAGCATCGTGCGTCTCTATCTATTTGTGCTTGATAGAAAGTGAGAAACGATTCTCAAGACATGATTAATTTCTGAAGTGAGTTTCTCCCGAGTTCTTGTTGTAAAAACTCCATTTTTAACCTCAATCAACCGTACAATTTTTATTACTTTAGTTACATTTTCACTTGACATTGACAAAATGCGTACGCTTAATGCGACGCGATGCCATTAATAGAATTTCTGAAGTGTCATTCTGTAATACGGCACTTACAATGTAATATCTGTCCTGACTATTGGCTTTTGTTTGTTCGTTCACTGAACGTTTTTTTTTTGATTAGATGTCCTTATTATGTTGGCAACTGCATGGCACATATTACCAGATGTGGCTTTATGTGTAATCAATTGTCACTCTACTCAACCCCGTGTCGGATTATGAGAGTGATTATTATGTATTTAAAAATGCTTATGGTTTAATAATACACAGTAGTTATTTACAGCTGCATATTTTATTATAAGAAAGATAGTATATTATACAATTTCCCGAACATTACAGACTAAGATATTTCTCATATGAATATCACATTTCAATATTTTTCCTAGTATCGGTATCCGGAATTTCCATTGAAGGTTTGTTGGTGACTGGTTGAGCCGAAAGTATGACCTGATCCGAATTTAGAGCCAGCAGAGCTAGGTTTTCCACTGTTCTTGGGGTCCGGATGATATTGACCTGAAAGAGTTACCAAAATAATAATATAATAATCAATGATATTATATTTAAAAACATACAGTCGAATTGATAACCTCCTGCTTTTTGAAGTCGGTTGAAAAGCGGTAGATTAGGTTACTTGCTTGCAGTGGCACCCTAAAAGTAAGCTAATTAGCACACCCGAGCATAGGACAACATATATCTTTCTCGTTTACTCTCTCGCTAGATATCATGTTGTCTTAGTCACAACTTACAATACGGCCATGTTAACTCACCACATACGACAACATGAAATCGTAGACTTTAGGTGCCGAGTTAAATTGACCGTGTAACATGAGAGTATCTGTAACTATAAGTACTGACTTTGAATTAGTATGAAGGTAACCTATCTACCTCTTTTTAAATATAATATCATTGATAATAATAATATATTTCTACGCTCACACCAATTATCTAGCTCAAATTAAGTATCATTAAGAACTTGTGTTATGGACACTAGATAACGAACATTTTTTACATAAGTACATAATAATTTTTAGATATTTTTCTAAATAAACATAAATAAATATATAAACAACCATGACTCGTCAACAAATATTCGTGTTCGTCACACAAATATTTGCCGCTATAAACACCTGGTGACACGAGACTTTATTCCGTACACTACTCTATAATTTACAATAACCAAGCAACAAAGTCCAAACACAATGCTAACTTGTTCTGTAGTATTCGCTTTAATCGGTATATCACACTAGATCACTTATAGAGTATACACACTTACAGGTATACTGACCACTCCACCAAGACGGCGTCAAATATTACGAATTAGCCAATACAATGAAAAAAAAGTCGTTTTTTTACTAAGGACGCTTTCGAACAGCGGCTATAAAATGACTACGCACCATAGCGTATCGCCTCTTTCTCACGATACGGTTCCAAGGTGATAAGTGTGCTACCTTTAGACACTAAAATATTATGAACTTTCTTATGAACTTTCATGATCTAGTGGCATTAGATCCAAAGGTTTCAAGTACCATCCCCAAGAGAGTACATATTTGTACTCGGTTTGTAGTAGTAGCACCATAGATAGGTATATAGGAAACTGTAACCAGGCAATGTGAAACACAACGAGCATGGTAACGCGTATATTAGAGCGAGATAGATAGATGAGACCATTGCACATACACGCAGGCAGCCCATGTCGGCCTATCAGTCACGTAGGAAAGACAGCAACTGTCAGATTGTAGTACTATTTTTCACGCACACATGCGCATTACTCACACATTAGTTATTTTTTTGATCTCGCCGATTCATTGCCAATCTATAAACGTCAGTAATTATACATTTGTTTTGGATACCACATATTGTCATCATAATCATCATCAACAGCTCATATAATGTCCCCACCGAGGGGCTCGAGCCTACCCCACATTGGGGGCGATTAGGCCTTAGTCAACCACGCTGGCCAAGTGCGGGTTGGCCGACTTCACATACAACCTAAGAATTTCTTCATAGGTGCGTGCAGGTTTCCTCACGATGTTTTCCTTCACCGTAAAAGCGTCGATTAAACGTACATATGAATTCAAAATTTGAAAACACATTGGTACGTGGCGGGGATCGAACCAGTGCCCCCCGGGCGGAAGACGACGCTCTTACGCACTACGCCATCGACGCTTTCTTATAAAATTGTTAACACTTAAATTGAAAGAAATGTCTGTAACTACCTATCTAACCATAACAATGGTGGTGGGTATTAAAATTAAAATTGTTAAGTTCATTAATATGATTAATTGAATTATATAGAAAAGCTTTTCACAAGATAAATAATTCAAATGCGTGGGAGTAATAACCACCCAAAATTTACGCATGTAAAACTGTAACTTAAATTATATTGATAATTATTTATTGACTTGTATTGATGTTTTGATATCATTACGAAATTATAAGCTGAGGAGTTTCTTTTGCCATTTCTTCTCCATCTCAACATAATAATTATAAGATTCGTCCCGAAATGGTGGTAGGGCTTTTGACGATTTAGAAGTACTTAGCAAAGTCCATTTTTAATGATAACATAGCTAGTGATTTGGGGTTCTAGGTGTAGCTCGCTTGTGCAGTGCCGTTTGATGCCAGCAGAGTAGAATAGCATCACCCCATATCCTCCAATGGGTGTTTTAGAAGGCGACTAATGGATCAGCAAAGGAGTATTGATCACCTTATACTCCGTCCGCCAATCCGCATTGGGCAAGCGTGGTGGACTACTGCCTATACCTTCTTCGATGACAAGGAGAGGCCTTGTGTACCAGTAAGGGTCGAACTATAAAGGCTGTTATGATGTAGCTCGCTTCCACCTTTGGCTATATCATCATCAGGTGATATGAAGGTCAGGAGTTACCCCTACAAAGATAAAAAATCGGGAGTGGTCTCCCCTTAAATTTCTCGTATACCGGAAACGACTCAAAGGTTGATATAAACATTATATTTTGTTGTCATACATGCATGTTAAATTTTGGTCACCCATCCTAGTACCGACCGCGCACTTGGTTGCTTAACTTTCGTGATTGACGGCTCAAAAGTTGATAGGTTGACCTTATATTTTGATGTTATACACACATGTTAAATTTGGTTGCAATAAGTTAAAGCATGCTCGAGTTATCGTGCTAACGCACAGACACACACACAGACATATGGGCACACAGACATAATTCCAAAAAAAATATTTTTGGACTCAGGGACATCTAAAACGTGTAAATCCGTCAAAATCGATTCGAAGGAAAGATTCGAGGTCGAATTTTTTTTACGATTACAAGACTTCTTCTATACTACGTACGAGAAAGTAAAAATAATAATATGGCCATCAGACATATGTACCATATGGAAGGGTTGTTAGAACTTACCATCATCAAAGATGCCAGCAGCCTCATCTCTTTCGTTCTGTTTAAGAGCATCCAAAATAGCTTGCGGGATCGCAGGTGCGACTGGTATGTGGTCGCCCTCAGGCTTGAAGCCACCTTCTCCGGCAGTGTACACTATAGTGTACAGGAGACCATCATCTCCTTTATACGAGAAACTTCCCTGCGTCTGCGCTGCATTACCAACCTCTTCAGCTCTGATACCGTTTGACGTTTCGAAGCTGTAGTGGAATCCTGCAAATGTAAAGATGTATTTAAACAATGATAGTCATTGAACTTAATTTGGCTAGTGTCTTCTACATCATCCCATTGATGGGCCTGAACTATATCGTCATCATCGCCATTTTCTATCCGTGGGCGGCGTGAAAACCGTCTGCGGAAGATTCTTAACTATGTGCAGGACATAGATAATAGGAAAAGTAGATCGGCAATGTTAAAAAGAAATATATATATATATATATATATATAGAGAGAGAGAGAAATACATCGAAGAGATCATTTACTTACACGCAGGAGACATATGGTGGCCTGTCAATTCAAAATAAAAGACTAAATAATAAACTGTAAACTAAATAATATTTAATAGTGTAGCTGTAAACAAAGTAATATTTTTGTAAGAACTAAGTTTACGGGTAAGGAAATAGTTATCTATCGAACGCAATTTAATTAGGTTACGTGTGCAGTGCCTGGATGTAATTCATCTAGAGATCAAAATCCTCATAAATATTCATTTCACAGGTAAGTACGACTTAAATATTTAGCTGTTTCTAGTGCGTTGCCATCCTGGGGACTAAGATGATATGCCTTCCATGCCCAATAATTACACTGGCTACCGTTCCCTTCAATCGTAAACACAGCGGACTGCTTCACGGCAGAAATAAGAAAGCGTTCTGCCGTCTTTACTACAGCGAGTGCTCTGAGGAGTTTTTTCCCTAATCCCACCATCTCCCTTCCTTTTAAAGACTACGCGTGCTGGTTAGTAAATGAAAAGGAAATGAAATGAAATGAAAATGAAATGAAAAAGCTCTTTATTTAAATGGACTTTGCTAAGTACTTTTAAATCGTCAAAAACCCTATTACCATTTCGACGAAATAATTATTGATTATTGATTGATAGGTTGAAGGTGTCACTGAACTGTGGCTACCATTCCAACGCGTACTAAGGAATTTGGCTATTCGTTTCTTTGTCGCATAATCAAGAAAAGGAATTCACAGCCAGCATACGTGTTCCCTGCTTCCTACAATCGTAGGTCATTCAAATGAGGCGTGAAGAAGCATATTGCAGGTCGGCAAGCCGAGAGTGGCTAGCGCGGCGGTTTATCCCTCACGCTAGCTATGTTCGCATTAGAATTCCACTTCTGCTTACCATTAGGTGAAATGGAGTCATTTGATTAGCCTTTTAAATATAATAATAACTGAAATATCACATACCATTTTCATTTATGTCCTGATCCTGTTTGACTACGGCAGCATTCTTCTCAATCTCCTGCTGAGGTCGAGTATTAACAGCATTAGAAGCAGAACTCTCATACGAGGAAGAACCTTGATACGAGGCGTGTCCAAAGTTCTGATGGTACGTTCCTTGGATCCCAGAGACTGAGATTGGCTGGAAGCTTACTGTTGAATGTTGAATTGACCCGGCTTGCGGAAGATAGGTCTTAGAAGGGAGCTGAGCTGCTGATGCCAGCGCTAGGATTGTGGCGAAAATGATCTGAAAACATCAGAACGTTTCAGCTTTGAGGAGAGCGATGGCGCCGCGTGCGTTCTCCATAATGATTGCAGAAGTTAAACTAAATGTGCTCTAACCAAGGCTAACAAAGTTGAAAACTTTCTTGTTAATCGTGCAAGGGTTAGTTGTTCACGTGAAAACAAAGAAGTCAAATAGTAATGAACTATATTGACATCCCATGTAATGCTACACTTAAAGTCTATAAACGTCATTACAAAACCTAAAACACAATTTATTTTCCACTGTAATAAAAATGTTTTAACTCTACTTGTAAAAAAATGACATTAGGTTTACTATACCAGGTTAACCAAGCGTTAAGAAGGTGAAGAATAAGACATTAGCTACAGTGTAAGACATATTTTTGATTAAAATTTCTTTTAAAAAATATTACTAGTCTCTATAACATTAGTGAGTAGGTACAGTATTATTTTTGTGTTGCGGCAGTTACTAATAAGATAGACCGTGGTTAGACGAATCTCCGTAAAGTAAAAAAATATTTTCATAAACCTTACGTACTAAGTTTACCCTACAGACAAACATTAGACACAATTATTTAGTACTAGCTGCCACGACAGACATCATTCTGTCAAAAAATATTGACCTGTCTAGTCTCTGTGATTTTTATGTGAAAAGGAAAGTGTTGTTTCAACTATTTCCTTAGCCATTTTAACGCTGTTTCTCTCCATAAGAATTCCTTGTGTTTAACGAAAATATGAAAAAAAGTACCGAATTGGTCGAGACGTACTCGAGTTTTTGCCCTTAGCAACACATTTGATGATTATTTTTTAGATAAAATTAAAAGAATATAAAAAGTACTAAATAAAATATTAAATTTAAAAACAACGACGTATCCAGGAGTACTTCCACGAATAGGTCTGCCTCTTCTCATCTCGTGAATGTCGTAAAAGTCCAACGAAGGAGAGTCTGAACGCTGTGCAGACCATCGCACCAAGGGGTAACTCGCGCGGTAAGAGAGTAAGCCATACGAGTTAGGATTATAGCCAGTGAACGCATAGTTATAGCACATCACGAGTTAAGCTCGTAGAACACGTTGGATTTTGAAGGATTGATACTTATTTGTGTAGGCTGGTAACCACTCACTATTGGAGGCACTGCATGACCCAAACCGTCAAATGTGGTTTTATGTGTAACCAAATCTTACCTAAAGCTTTGCTCAACCCCTTTTGAGATTACGAACGTGATTATATGCATGTATATGTCACAGGCCAAACTCACTTTTAGGATAAACTAGTTTTCCCTAGGCCAAACCACTTCACTTCACTTCACTTACCTACCCATCACTCAGCCATGTAGTTGCAAAAAACAGAAGACTCTCCCAAAAAAACCGTGCACTCCGCCTGGTCATAAAAAAATAACCCTAACCTACCCATCACTCAGCCACTAGATATCTCCAAATCGCATAGAGGACTAATTGGTTTGGCCTAGGAAAAACTAGTTCATCCTAAATTCGGGTTTGGCCGGTAACATATATATGTTTTGGGACTCAAACCGCGTGACTGTAAAAGGGCCCTTACTGACCACCATTGATTACAAAGAAAAAAATCGCAAAATTTAACACAAGTCTATCTTCAAAGTAAATTATTCATATTCATATTCATTTATTGCCATTCCACAAAGTATGAAAGATCTTAATAATAGGTACAGTTCGTTGTGGACCCTGTAAGGGCACAGCAAATTAGGAGAGAGGAGGAACCTCTTATATATTCCACAATTAAGTTTAATTAAATCCTTAAAATTAATAATATTATAGTTATTATGTATTAAAGTTATTATTCATTATTATAATATATTGTTATAATATAAATAAATATAATATTATGTTTTTATGTATGTATTTATTTATTTATGTTTTTCATGTTTATCATTTATATATTCTTGTAATGAATAGTAACTTTTTGATATGAGTAAAGCTTTTAAATTATTTAGAAAAGTTTTCTCGTCATGCGTAGTTTGTAGCGAATGCGGTAGCTTATTAAATATCTTTATCGACATTACAAAGGGGCTGCAGGAGTGAGACTCAAGTTTCGAGGATGGCAGTACTAATTTATGTTTATTGCGTAAGGAGTATTTAGTTTTTAAATCTTGTTTCATTGTAAAAAGATTTGGACGTAGTTTCACAAATTTACAAATCTCATAAATATATATGCAAGGCAAGGTTAGAACGTTCAAGCGCTGGAAATATGGTTTGCAGCTGGTGGTTTGGTGTATATTAGCTATTATTCTTAGGAGTTTTTTTTGAAGAATAAAAACTGACGGAGAATCGGTACTGTTTCCCCATAATATAACACCGTAGCTGAGCCACGCGTGGGCGTACGCATAGTAGGTGGTGAGTGCTGTTTGTTCGTCCGTCTGTTTTTTTGTTTCGCGGAGGGCATACGTAAATTTCGATAATTTGGACTTTAAGCTATTTATGTGACCTTTCCAATCTATATGTGTGTCTACAACTAAGCCTAATAGGGAATGTTCATTTACTAAATCAATTTTTGTATTGTTAAAGGTAAAGTTTATTTCTAAAGGTTTTCTCTGAAAGGGTCGGAAGGACATTATCTTTGTTTTTTCATTATTTATCAATAGGTTATGGCTATTCATCCAATTTGTTATTTTTTCTAATATAGTATGTAATTTCTTATTAACATCAGAATCATCTTGACAAGAAGTAAGTACCGATACATCATCAGCATAAAGCACACAATGATCTTCTATAATATTTGGTAAATCGTTTATATACAATAAAAATAATAGACACCCAATAACACTACCCTGTGGTATGGACGCGTTTATTATCTTTTTATCTGACCGGAAACTACGTATTTGTCTAGTGTTATTTTCATAGTATTCTATATCTACAACTTGTGTTCTATCCTTTAAATAAGATTTTAACCATTCGTAGCTATTGCCCCTTATCCCCATTTGATATATTTTTTGCAGCAAGATAGTATGTTGTACCCGATCATAAGCTTTCGACATATCCAGTAAAATACCAATAGCATGTTTATTTTTGTTTATATGATTAAGTGCTTCTTGAATATAATTATAAACAGCATACGTCGTTGAGTATTTTTTTCTAAAGCCATTTTGGGCGTTATTAAAGATAAAATATTTTTCGCAGAATTTGTATAGTCGATCGTACATTGCCCTTTCAAATACTTTTGAAGCTGTTGATAAAAGAGCTATAGGCCGATAGTTGTTAGGGTTGGTTTTATCTCCTTTTTTGAATATGGGCTTTATTATAGTTCTTTTAAGCAAATCTGGGAAACTACCTTCTTCAAAAGACTGGTTAATTAATAATGTAAAAGGAAGGGTTAATTCATGAGCACATCGCTTTATAAGAGAAGGAGGAATGTCGTCTATGCCACAACTATTTTTGTTTTTCAGATTTTGTATAATTTTGTATGTTTCCTGATAATTTACTGTACTCAAATAGATTGTGTTTGTGATAGGAACGGAACTGGATTGGTGTAGAGTTTGGTTGTTTTTTCCTACTGTTATTGAGGTTTCGCCTATTGACGCGAAGAAGCTGTTAAAACTATTTGCCACTTGTTTTGGATTAGTAGTAAAATCATTATTAATGTTAAGTTTTATGTTTTGTTTTTCTCTTATTTTTATTTTATTTGTACTTTCATTTATAATGGACCACATTGTTTTCATTTTATTAATCGATTTTTTTAACCTATTTTTATTGTTATTTTTTTTTGGCTTGTGTTATAAGTCGTTTTAGTGTTTTTTCATACTGTTTATAATATACCGTAAGTATTTCATTTTTGAATTTTTGAGCTATAATTTTCATTAATCTTTTATTTAGGCAAGAGATTTTTAAAAGATTGCCTAAATAAATTATATCGTCATTATAAAAAAACTAAGTTTTTGTTCCATCAATAAACGAAGTCACGATCTCAGATTGATTCAGTTTCTTGTGTGTATTTGCTAATGAGTTTGTAATTAAGAAAAAATGATACATCAACCAATGTTTATATTAATTATAGTGGAATGAATATGTTAAGTCATTCATTTTTTACGTATTTTATAGAAAAAGATATTACAAAATCGTTTATGTATTAGAGAGCACTTTTTGCTGTGTTTATTATTAGACATATTAATATTACAGTCTCATCTAATTTAGTAATCCAGCATGGTAACAGAATAGTTTTAGCATTTTTGTGGTGTTGTTTCTGTTGCAGAGTAAGGGCGCCAGAGCTCCTCGGAGTAGGTGACTAGGTTTGGTAGCGCGCGAGTGTCACACCAGTGCTACATGCGTCTATATGCTACCGTGGCTGCTTACTTACTTTATATTCTGTATTTTTTGGTCATTAAACATAATTACTATTAGTTATTTTTACTGTTTTGTCTCGGTTTTACCGGTTAACTGACATACATGAACATGACATCTATGATCATAAAAAAATAACCTAAGCCTACAAATAATAAGTGATCTAGTTTCCTTTATCGACTTAATATTGATGGAACTCACTTATGATTTTTGAGCAAAACGTCTAGCGGTAAATGGTAATTTATTTAACTATAATATTCGACGCTGGTCTAGAGCCTTAATATCTAAGTGAGGGCCAAAGTTTTGTAAAAAAGCCTTTAATTGTAAATAGCTATGTGTGATTGTGTAGGTATTGTCCAGAAGAATTTTTAACTTAGTTTTTTTTTTACAAAATATATTCTCTACACTTACCGACTTCATGGTGTCCTGTACTGTACTGTCACTTGACCCAACTTAATCTACACTGTGACGTCCCAAATATCCTGACCACTTTATATACTCTTCAAAAGTATAAAAATTAACGCGTAAAAAGGATCCTTATCGGATGGCATCGTAATTGGAACCTTGGCGCTTTAGTTTTACGAGAATCGGTATTCACTTTCATCAGAAATCGAACGTCTTTAATACAATGTTTACTTTCAAAGTCGCATGTGGTCATTTCTAATTATAAAATTCTTTATATTAATGTAAATTTAGTTATTAAAAACTTGTATTTCGGACAAATTTTTGCGTTTACAAACGCGTAAACATTTTTAATACTAGAAAAAATATACTGCAAAAATCGACCTGCCTCAGTCGGGAATCGAACCCAGCATCTTCCGCAATCAAGGCGGCTGCGTTAACCACTACGCCACCGAAGCACTGCTTTCGCTGTCAAAATTTGTCAGTGCTTGGTGCTTATGTTTTTAAGGTCAACATTGTTTCATCAAATCTTTGAAATTTGCACTTCTAAGATCCGAACGAAATATTTTTGCGAATATTTGACGGCCAGTTAAGATGAAACTACCTTACATTGAGGAATAATTTTTGCGTTTACAAACGCAATTAAATATTTTTAATACTAGACAAAATACACTGAAAAAATCTTACAAGTGCAAATTTCAAAGATTTGATGAAACAATGTTTACCATAAAAACATAAGCACCAAGCGACTGACTTATATTTCGTTTTCTATACTAATATGATAAAGACTAAAGTTTTGATTGTTTGTTAGTTTGCATTGGATTTTGATTAGGTCACTCTAAAGATATCTGTAGCTTTGATTAAATCATCTCACCCATCGTATGATCGATAATAAGCTATTTCTATGCTCGTTTGAGGACTTGCGAGCTTAAATTAGAACACTCTGAAGAAATCCTTTATGTTGATTTCATCGTGCGATGAGAAAAGCTTCTTTTCTATCACCTGCACCCCCCATTATAAAACGTGAACTTAAGTTAGTCGTGGCTTAAAAATGATGCTAGCTCTGTCTTGCATTCAGCAAATGAAAGTGATAGCATCAGTTTTAAACCATGACTAACTTTAGTCTATGTTTTATAATAAGGGGTTACGTGACCCAAAAAACAAAAGCCTACAACATAAAAGTTTAGCCTATGACCCTAAATTGGAAAGAAGGTGAAGAAAAGACAGAGTTTTGGACGTTCCAATAACAAAAACAGTTTTCGCAAGTATACAATACAAAAAAAAATAAGCTTATAGTATACTGGGTGTAAAAGACATGAGCAGTCAAACGAAAACCACGTATTCTATACATCAAAACAAGACATATGTCAAAAAAAATATTGCTGGGAAATGATTTTTATTTTTTGGTTTTACAAAAAATTGCAAATTGTACCGCGCAATGTAAAGGGCTCAACTCGCACGCAACTCGCAAAACCGCGATAATTTTGCTTGACGGCGGCCCCGTTCGTTAGTGTCCGTGCGCATCGAGTGAGCTACATTGAACGCTAACGTTTTGAAGCCATTTTTTGTTATGAAATACTAAAAAAAATTATAATGTTTCTTTGGACAATAATTAAGAAATAACGTATAAAATACGTTTTCATAAAAAAATGAAAAAAAATAATTTGACTTTGACCTTCAATTAAATCGTAACTATCAATTTCCCAGGTATAGTCTAAAGGAAAAAAAATGTTATGACGGTGAGCAGAATACATGGTTCTCGTTTGACTGCTCATGTCTTTTACACCCTGTATATAACAAAATAAATAAAGAAATCCAAATATATTGTAAAACATATAACGAGTGTAAATATACTTTAATTAACTGGATATTATGAAAATACCGAAAAATTATTACTAACAATATTTCGGTATTTTACATCATAGACGAAATTGATTAACATAGCACACATAAATACACCCTACACATACACACACGCACACACACACTCACCCACACACACACATACACACAATACACATCTACCCGTTCTACTAAAAGAAAAATCTTTTGTCATGAAAGAGCGGTGCCCCCTGGTACAGGTATTATTATGCCTAAAAGGGCTAAAAGGGGACTCCAGTTACTAATTTGTTAAGTTTCAGTAGTAAATGAAAAAAAAGGTTTTTTTTTTGATTGTGCTAATAGCTTACTTGACAGATAATCCATACAAAACTGTCAATTTAACTGCCAAATATCTCTTACTCAGACATTGTGAAACAGGCCCAGGGATATACCTTCGTGTAAATATTGTAATTATGTACATTCAAAAAGGCAATTAGTATCTGCAATAAGAAAGACAACTATAATCAGTGATTACTCGCAGTAATTACCACAAGCGAAATATTTTCCCCGTCATCTCGACTTTTGGGCCCATAAATATCTCCTTTATTGGGTAATTTGTTTTAAAACGACTATTTTTTAGAAGACGATTACTTCCTACCTTAAAATTGGGTGTTTAATTCATGAATTCCGTCGCTTGATTATCGGCGATAATTCACGTCGTCCCATCCTATTTTTGCATTATTATAGGCCGTGCCGCGGTGAAATCAATTATTCTCGCAAAAACCTTTCGAATTATAGGGTTAACGAGATATACGACCTCATTCAGGTGTCAAGTACAAGGTTTTTTTACAGCTACATTAAATACCAATACCTAATTCGGAAGAAGTAATTTGTTCTAGACAAATTAATTCATACATATTAAGTACTTCAACAAGAAAAAAAAATCGAAAAATAATGATTAGGTTTAGGTTTTATTGTGCGAAAATATGTCACAGACAAAAAGTTACCTAAATATCGAATGTTAAAGTTAAAATTAGCACTCCACTGAGGACACATTGGGTTGATTATGCATCTAATCCAATTAGGAACAAAAAGTTTTTATTGTGCAATTCATTATATTTAATGCATCTCATTATATTAAATAATATGTGTATCATTTATTTCAACGTATTAGGGATTTTTATGAATAGTCTTGCAGGCTTAGAGATCTCTTAAACCGACTTCAAAATAAAATAAAAAATAATATATAATAAATATTGTCAGAATTGCACAGTTTTTGTATAATGTTAGTCTATACCATCTTCTAAACACGGGTGCTTTCACGGTAAATTTCACGACTGTATGTTAAGTATAACTGAATGTTTTCCACGAATATCTCAAAAACCATAATATAATGTTAGTCTATACCATCTTCTAAACACGGGTGCTTTCACGGTAAATTTCACGACTGTATGTTAAGTATAACTGAAGGTTTTCCACGAATATCTCAAAAACTATAAGTCAGATTGCAGGTACTGCCAGATGTGGGTTTATTTTATTTATTTAACAATTTATGTACACACAAAACAATTACAAAAGGAACAATAATATAGACAGAAATTTGTACAAAGGTTGCCCTGCTCAACCCCTTATGTGATTAAGTGATTATAAATGTATGTATACATGTGTTTTGTTAGTGAATAAGGTCCACGGTGAGGGGAAGGGACTAGGGTTTGCAAAGTAAGAGTGTCACGTCATTGTTGCAAGTATGAGGCTACGGTGACTGACTACCACCAGGCACCCAGGCAGGCCGTATCCTTGTCTGCCAACTAAATAACAAAAACAACTATCTACCATTAATCTATACAGCCCAAACCGCTGGGTCTAGAGATTCCAAATTTGGTACGTAGGTTCCGGGGTCCAGGGGTACACTTAGAAAGGATTTTTGACAATTCACCCTCTAAAAAGTTTGTATGGAGATCCGTCATTTTTTTTTCCATGTTTTTCGTTTCTATTTAATTTGGTATCAATTTCAATCATAAATAAGACATATTTTACGATTTCTATAAATTCTACCCTAAAGGGTACAAAAAGGGGGATGTATGGCAAAATGGGGTGATATTAGAAAGGTTGAAAATCAACATTTTTCCTCTTGGTAAGAGATAAATACCATAAAAACAAATGCTGTCCGAAGTAACTATTCCACGCGGACGAAGTCGCGGGCAAAAGCTAGTAAATTATAAAGTACATACAACTAAAAAGCAAGTTACGCTCCATTTTATTAGCTGACCCCCTTTTACGGTCAGTGGGTGAAGATCATTAGAGAGATTTATGTAACCTTAACATTGGATATGTTATCTACTGTGATGACTAGTCGTGACTTTGTATGACTGACTATGAATTTGCTAACTAAAATTGTTTTTGATATAATCTGGTGCCAATTTCTTCGGGGCCTTCAGGATCGAAGAGGCACAGAAGAAGAAGAGTACTTTTATGATTTTTTTTCCATATCTTTTTTACTCTTTCTCTTGCAATGGTGTTCACCTTAATTGGTTGTTACATTAAGGCACGTATTGTAGAATGAGTCTCAAGAATTATCGCCGAATTAAGCATCGTAAGTGACAAACGATTCTCAAGACATGATTGATTTTTGAGTGTCATTAATGTAAACAATTACTGGGTGCTCCTTAACAAATATATATTTTACTACCAAGGTTGAAAATGGGTATCTATACCCAGTATCACGTTAGACACGTCGCTACCAGACATTGCCATTAAAAAACTCAAACCTAATCATTATCAGACATTACGTGGTACTAAAAAAATATTTAATTGCTCTTAATTGAGTTATTAGCCTTACCTACTATTTATAAATGGAACTAACCACTAATCATATCGTGTACCTAAATATTTTTTTCATCCCACCACCTCGGAAAGTGTAATTTTGCGCTTCGAAATCTGGCTGGAAAATTCTATTTTATTCGCTTGAGCGGCAAAGTAGATTTGAATTTAGAACATCACATATAATGAGTACTCAATATAATTGTAAATTCAAAACGTCATTAAACCTATTTAATGTAACCTCTATGGTGCCAAATTTATGATTAGAACTTTTTAAATTGTGAAAAAATTCTTTTTCATTTTGTCATTTCCTCGCTGAGGTGGGATGAAAAGTTACGTATTGCACTCGAGTGGAAAGATTTTTCACCTTGTGCTCGTTTGTTTCCCTCGCTGACGCTCAGGATTCTAATTTAGAATCACTCGCTGCGCTCGTGATTCAACTTTAGAATCCTTCGCTTGCTCGGTCATCCAAATCGAGCACGCGGTTAAAAAGGAACTTTCCACTCTTGTATAATAAATAACTATTTCATCCCACCACCTCGGAAAGTGTAATTTTGCGCTTCGAAATCTGGCTGGAAAATTCTATTTTATTCGCTTGAGCGGCAAAGTAGATTTGAATTTAGAACATCACATATAATGAGTACTCAATATAATTGTAAATTCAAAACGTCATTAAACCTATTTAATGTAACCTCTATGGTGCCAAATTTATGATTAGAACTTTTTAAATTGTGAAAAAATTCTTTTTCATTTTGTCATTTCCTCGCTGAGGTGGGATGAAAAGTTACGTATTGCACTCGAGTGGAAAGATTTTTCACCTTGTGCTCGTTTGTTTCCCTCGCTGACGCTCAGGATTCTAATTTAGAATCACTCGCTGCGCTCGTGATTCAACTTTAGAATCCTTCGCTTGCTCGGTCATCCAAATCGAGCACGCGGTTAAAAAGGAACTTTCCACTCTTGTATAATAAATAACTATTTTTGCATTTGGTTGGTTTTCTTTGAGTGTTCGATGTTATAACTTGTTTAATGTACTAATTGAGACAAAAGCTCTTAGAATTCCATGGATTTGCCTTGCTATCGCGTTGCGGAGAAAGGTGCCAGATGTAGTGTCTGGGATTTGTGACCGAAGGCGTATTGGTACTCCCCATCCACTACCCCGGCCCCTCTCTCTGCCTACCTAGCCATGTTTGATACGACCATTTTTATACGATCTTATCAATAGCTTTTGTCCGCTACTTCGTCTGCGCCAAAAATGCTAAAACAATGTTTTATTAATTTCTTATCAAGTGCTTAAATTCAAAGTTTCATGGTTTTATCGTCAGCAATGTCAAACTTCCATATAACATTCATCCCTCAATTCGACCCCTTTAAGTCTTCTTTTTCTAGATTAAAGCCTTTGTCCTTTCCCAACTTATACTCAATATTTGTATAATTTGATACAAAAAGTTTCAAAAAGTTGTATAAAAAAGTAACAGACAAAGTGCCCACGATTTCGTCTGCGCGGGAGTAGTATAATAAATTAGCTATATTATTGTAAAGTTTCACTAAAATCCATTCAGTAGTTTTTGCGTGAAAAAGTGATAAACACACATCCATCATCACAAACTTTCGCGTTTATAATATATTATTAAGGATTACCTGTCGGAACATATTAATGTTGTTAACTCTATTTTTACAGCGACAGAGTTTGATACAGGCGGACTTAAAAGCAGTTCTACTACCAAGCCAATCCGACTACAATTTTTTTCTCCTAGGAATCGACCTTGAAATACAATTTAGGTGAGTGAACCACTAGGCCCTAGAAGCGGTTAGTTGTTGCCCGTAGGTATATGGTCTTGTCACCAGGGCCAACTAGTTCTAGAGGATTCCTTGAGAGCACGGAGAGGTCTGAGGGTGCTTCATCTCAGGTATGTAGTGACGAAATGACGAAATATTAGCTTAAAGATTATTAATAACGGAGCCAAATAAAATATTCAAAATCATTTTTTTAATGTTTATCGTGACCAGCTAATTTACTTTTTACTGACTTCAAAATATTTAATAATTAGTTGTATATTATCTATGATAAACGTTATTGTAAAAAATGAGCTCAACCAATCAATCTTCAAAAGGTTTTTTATTGATTAACTTTTTATTCATAATTTGATAAGTTATATCGGTCAGTAGTTAACATTACACAATAATGAATGTTACGATCAATTGTAAAAAATATATAGCCTCAAATACCATACGAGTACACGTCCATGTGTTACTTAGGTACAGGAACTTCCTAAGGGTAATAAAAATTTCCTTTACTCCTTTACTTTTTAAGCCAAGATGTGGAACTGTCTTCCATCTCATCCATTGACGCCGTCGTGGTGGAGAGGTCAGTAACGCTGTCTACACATCACAGCGATTGCCAAACCAACTGAAACCCATAATATCCTATAATAATCATACAGGAAAAACATATCAAGTCCATCATGCAGATATAGGTAAGGTGAGCAAGGGAAAAAAATGTAGCGACTGGGCACCGACGGAAATAGCATTTCCTATGATTGACAAAAGTAACCTATATTATAGTATCCGAAGCAAAAAAGAGAAAAACACATTAAATGAAAATCTAACTATAGAGTCGGTACTTCAAGCGGTAAATGGACCAAAATGCCTAAAATTCTTTGTCACTTAATTTAGCGTCTGAAAATATTGAGCCTAAAAGTGCCATTACTTAGATACCAAAGTCACCGTCGGATCAAGTCGGATCGCCACGAAAGCAAGACCAATCGACGCAAAAAATACGCTGATTTCAAATATGTATGTAACTAATTTTCGACCAAAGTGTCGCTTCAAGGGTTTTTCCGTTCCATAGTAGATTTAGGCTAGATAATTGGTGTGAGTGTGGAAATTATATATTATATCATAGAGTAATTCTTATATCTACTATCCAGGATCATCCATCTGTCACTTAAGAGCAGAGCACTGTGCAGTATAGGTTCCTGGTGAACCTCGCTGCCACCTGGGGCTTTATGGTTACTAACAAGACCAAGAGCTTCCCATCATCATCATCATTTCAGCCGAGAGATGTCCACTGTTGGACAAAGGCCTCCTCAAGGATCTTCAACCCAATCGGTCTTGCGCTTGCAGTCAAATTTATAAATTAGAATACAAATTTAGAACTCGTGTTTAGAATTAGCAGAGAATAGAAAAAAAACAGAGAGATAATGTTCGTTTATGTAATATAAATATCCCTATATCGTTTTAATAAAATAATTAACCTCATTTACTCAGTGAAAATGTTAGCAGTAGCATTTTACTACTTTTAAAAATTCAAATCTTTTATCTTTATAATATTAGTGTACCTACCTATATGTTTATAGTATAAATAACTTAAGAGCTTAAGTAAGTAATAAATGTTAACCCAATTGAACCTTGCCGTGATGAGCTTAGGTTTGGTACTAGTATAGTATTACATATATTATCTGTGGTTTATTATCAATATTCTCAAAATTTTATCACCATTTTCAAGCCAATTAAAATGTACGGAAAATGGTTATTAGGAATATTTGTGCACAAATATGCTATACTGAAACAAACGGTGTTGACATCTTTCATGGTTTCTTGTATTATAACTTTCAGCGACGCAGACGTATATTAGTACATAGGCGTTTATTTGTTTGGAATTGGATATTAATAACAGATAATTAGAATATCTTGATGGATTACGTCTTTTAATATAGAGAATTTTAATGGAGGAAGGAATCTGTCTAGCAAGAACTATTTTTCAGTAATTGATTCTGTTGAAGAAAATGCATTTTAGCATTTGATAACAAAAAGTTAAAGTCTCTAGCGCTTTTAATTGACTGCTCAAAGGTCATGTTATCCATTTCCATATTAGCAAGATGGCATGTAATTTAATTTCGTTCGAGTAAACTTAATCAAATAAATTTCTGAAATAACTTTTTGGTAAAGAGTATTTTCAAGAAATAAAATTCACCAAAACAAAAATCCATGAAGACAATGAAACTGGTGTTCCCGACTGCTGTCGAAAGTTACCAGTCGTTCCCAAGGAGGGTTGGTGTCAAAAAAATCTCATGCCGAATCCTGATGCAGTATTGTCGATATCAAGACACTGAACCGACCCTAAATAAATAGGAAGCAGGGTAGGAAGAAAAAAGAACATTCAACAAATTCTCATAATTAAATTTTATTAGAACACATAGTTGCATTTCAGAACACAATTTCTCTAGATCACCTCATTGCTCAGTAATGGTAGCCGGTTTCCTCGTCAAAGCTCTGCTGAGGAATGTTCTGGAAGCTCGAGCTGGTCTTTGGGGCAAGGTACTGGCGACTGGCAGCGCCAAACTGACCTTGGGACCTGAAGGAGCCAGAGCCAGCTAAACCAGCAGAAGAAGAGCCGAAACCATTGCTGGCAGCTCCAAACTGAGGAGCTCCGTACTGGCTGCTAGGGGCCTGAGAATACTGGTCGTGTGAGTGTTGGAATTGAGACTGGCCACCGAAGTGAGAGCCTTGGTTTTGTCCGAAACCGTGAGAGGTAGCTCCGAATTGAGATCCGTGAGATTGAACACCTTGTGAGCGTCCGAACTGAGAGCCGAAGCTGGAACCTTGGGAACCGAACTGTGGAGCACCGTACTGTTGGCTAGGAGTGCGCTGGGCGAAGCTACCTGCACAACGGAAAAAAATAACGCAATTAATTTCTTCATACACCCTGCTGAAGAATAGCCTAATACTTTAATGTTACTTAGAAGTTCGTCATATTGTAAGCTTGGAATAATAGATTAAAAAAAGATAAGTTATGAAGTAATAAAGATAAATTTCAGCAATTGGCGATTGTACGTAAGGAAATTATGTTTCAAAATCGTATCCAAATTTAAGTTTTAGCTAAAAACTATCCACCAATTAGTAACTTTTATGGTGTCGGTATTATTTATTTAAAAAAAATGTGTGCGTGTACTAGTGTACACACGTAAGAAGTGAAACTTCTTTATGGCCTTACATAGACATGAATACAAAAAAGATGGCGCGTAACCGAAAAATGTGACGGTAAATTTTTTTCCAACGCCGATAAAGAAGTTTCACTTCAAAAATCTATTCGTAAGTCTGTTTAAAGCATAATATTAAATCAAAGTTAAATATATTTAATGGTTCACAACAAAACCATTAAATATATTTAACTTTGAGTTCGTAGACAAAAATAGCAACCTGTAATTACCTATGGCAGTACAATTAATTAACAAATATGAGTCAAGCATGATATTAAACCATTAGACATTAGAAGTGTACGCGTACTTTCAAAGATAATGAACCAAATAAAATAACAATTAACCTTGAGATCCGAAGCTGTTGAATGATGATGAGGGTTCATGGTCAGGTGGTAGGTATTGCTTCAGTGAAGCAGCTCCGAAGCCACCAGATTTGAAGTTGGCAGTTTTGGAGCCTGCAGACCCAAATCCGAAGGTGTTGGGCTGAGAGCCAAAGGATCCCCTCGCGAAGGAGCCTTGACCAGCATTGTCAGGAGGAAGGTAGGAGCGCTCAAGATGCTCCAAGCGTCCAGCTGAGCAGGCAGCGATGAAGACAGCTACGATGAACTGGAAAAACAGCAGCGTTATAACCCTGAATCTCTTAAGTTGTTCTTTGTGGTTGACAATCAACAATGCCTGCCTGATGAAAAGCAAAGTCAGTTTTACAAACTAGAAGGTCCTTGCCTTCTTAAAAAAACTGGTGACGGTGTAAAAGTCATCTGCGACAAACGGCAATATTCAGTAAAGAAAAAAGTAACCGTTTGCAATACCGACGTGTCACCGTGTGACCAACCCCATGAGCTGACATCCTTACTAAAGAAACTATTTTAATATATTTAGTAAGACAGTAAACTAATAAAATAAATATTAACTAATGCTATGATAATATACATTTTTGTGACACTAAAAGAGCAGCCTCAGACACACGACGACACACATTGACAAAAACCATTCACTACTAAAATGTAGTGTTATTTGATTACATATTTCGATAATGTGAAGGAAGGTATTGCCCCAGTTTGGTTACCCCAAATACCAGCTGCTAGTCCAATATTATGCCCAACTTCTTTTAAAATGCGAAATGATAAAGAAGAAACTCTTTGCCTGCTAATGTGTTTCCTACACGTTATAACTGTGATACCTTCAAAGCTAGAGTTAATAGGCTAGTTCTATGCAAGCTGTAACATTATAATTTTCACTGTCGAAAATCAGCTTCAGCTGAGAGAATGGACAATTGCTTGCCTATTGATAATAATAATAAGTCAATGATAATTAGTTATAGAGAAGGCACAGCTTCTCATGTCTTCTTAGCACAACCCGCATCGTGAGGAGATTTCTCACACCTTGATCACCGGTAGCTGGGACTCTGATCTTGCTGCTGATTTGCGAATCAGTTTAATTTTTAGAAATATTGTAATTAATATTTAAAAATGTTATTAGAAGAATTTAATTAAAAAATAATAAAATATTTTGAAGAGACATATAGCAACGGGATTCAAATTAAAATAAAATTTACCAGTTTCATTTTGAAGACGGTTTGGTACTAACGAAATGGAAGCTCACACTGTACTGTGATGCTCCGTAGCGAACTGACCTATTATATACCAGATCCTAATCCTGATGATCACGCATCTGTGTGACGTAACGTTTTATGGAATATAATAAACGAGCATTTTAAAGTTATGATATGTCGAGTAATTAGTGTAAATTTTTTACTTAGCTACCGAACGTGATGTCTCGGCCTCATCTGTCAAGGAGCAGCCGACTCAAGGATCGACGTTGATTACTATTGGGTTCGATCAAATATCGATTTCCGTTGAAAGCTCCGATCGATACAAACCTATTGTTTGGTAGAATTACTATTGTTGCACACTCGATTTATCGGTCTTTTTGTAATCTATGATTAATGATTCGCGATTATTATCGTAACTCGTGTAAAAAGTTACGGCGTACAACAGATTTGCTTCAATGTACACGATTAGCAAATTAAATATTATCATTGTTCACTTTATTTGGTTATAAAATGATGCTTGAAAAGGGTCCGATATATTACAGATAACGCTAAAAGGTAAATTGCACATTTGCAAGTAGGTTAGTACTTTATTATAAAGGTTTAGATCTTATGTGATGGTTTTAAAGTTCAATGTTGATGTATTTCTTTCGGGTTTGAGAGGTTAAACTTAACTGGGTTATATTCACAAGAAGGTGCCTTGGATTGATGGAAAAGAAAGGTAGCGCAAAGCAGATTAGCCGCTCGAATTAGAGCGCCCGATCTGGAATAGGTACCTCACCTTACAGAAGACAGTCAAATACAATATATTGTACAGAGACTACATTTTGGTAGCATTATTTCTATCGGCGAGTAAGCGTGTTAGAGATCCACAGAGTAGTGGATGGGATTAGGGTGTTGTATATTAAAAACCTATAAAGAAGTTTGGCCGAACATCCGAACATTAATAAGCAAGAAAGAGCATAATGGATTAGCCTCTCGAATGCGCTCGAACTGGCGAAGTAAATGAAAAAGCTCTTTATTTAAATGGACTCTGCTAAGTACTTTTAAATCGTCAAAAGCCCTACCACCATTTCGGGAATATTACTATGCTGAGATGGAGAAGAAATGGCGAAAGAAACTCCACAGCTTACAATTTCGTAATGATTTCAGGTCAATAGATAATAACAATATAATTAAAATTACAGTAAGTTTTGGGCAGTTATTACTCCCATTTACCCATTTGGATCATTTTTATATTAATTTATCTTGTAAAAAGCTTTTCTAAATTCACATTAATGAACTAAGTAATTTGACTTTTTGTGTTACACCACCAATTTGTATTAATGTCAGTTATATTCCTTTCAATTTAGGTGCTAAGCATACATTTATGATCCACCGGTTAACAATTATATAATAAATCCAATAATGCATTAGTTATTTACACAATATTATACACAAACAAAATTATCTTATAAATTGCAAAATTATTGAAAAATACATTTACAATTCTATGTATATATACTTGGAAAGCAATAATATTTTAGTAGATGAGCAAAAAGGATTTCGAAAGAACAGAAATTTAAATATGGCATTTTACGAACTAGTTTCACCAGTATTGTTAAGTTTAGATACTAAAACTTCAGTATGCGCGATCTATATGGATATGTCAAAGGCCTTTGATTGCGTGGATCATAAAATATTATTGAATAAACTGAGTCATTATGGTATAAGAGGTAACATACTTAATCTAATTGAATCTTACATTAGCAATAGATATCAATGCACTGAGCTTAAACAAATATGTCTTCTAACTGGCAAAGAAAAAATATATAGATCCAGCTACCAAAAGTTAAAATATGGGGTACCTCAAGGCAGCATATTAGGCCCCCTATTATTTTTGTTATACATTAACGACTTGCCCAGAAACGTTAAATATCCTATGGTCTTATTTGCAGACGATAGTACAGTAATTATTAAGGATAATAAAAAAGATGACTATGAAATGACAATCAATAATACTTTTAAAATAATAATTGACTGGTTAAATAATAATAACCTAAAAATTAACTTAGAAAAAACTAAAATTATGCACTTCACTCAAAGAATGCCAATAAAACAAATGGATATTGGATACGCTGGCAAATCTATAGGATCTGTAGAATCTACAAAATTTTTGGGTATAACTATAGACAAAAACATGTCTTGGAAATCACATTCTATTGTTGTCATCAATAAACTCAATAAGATGTCTTATGCTCTTTATAAATTATCAAAAACAGTTAATAGAGAAGTTGTATTGATGGCATACCATGCATATGTAGCGTCCACAATCCGTTTTGGAATTATACTTTGGGGGAATTGTACTGATAAAGAGGCTCTGTTTAAAGCACAGAAAAGGTGCATCAGAGCTATATGTGGTTTGAAAACAACAGAAAGCTGCCAACCTTTTTTCAAATGTATGAATATTCTCACCTTACCCTGCATGTACATTTACGAAATTGCTATATTTGTTAAATCGAATCCTGATATATTTAAAATAGAAAAAAGACCACCAAACTTGAGAGAGAGAAATAGGATATTTAAGACAAGTTGCCATACCACTTTAGTATGTAAAAGTTTATTAAGGACTGCACCTAAGATATATGACAAATTACCAACAGCAATAAAAAACTTAAATATTTTTGTATTCAAAAAAAAATTGATTGAATTGTTAATAAATAAATGCTACTATAACATTACGGATTACTTAGAAGACAAAAACATAGACATATGAAATATAATTACTCTAATAACGACTAACTAAAATGAATGTTTGTTTTATATTCTGACATTATTATATTTCTGTATTATTAGATTTTATTAAGAATTGACATTTAAAAAAAAAATTGTAAGTAGGTATTGACATTATGATTTTTATTGATATGTAGTTTTTATTTTATTTACAGTAGGTACTGGCATGATTTTGATTACTGTTAAGGTAGAAATAGTGAGACACTGGGTTTCCTTTTCTTTCTTTTAACTTTGACATTTTGATATTTACTACTTCATAAATATGTAATAATTAATTCAATTGTGCTGACATTATATAATTGTCATTATTAATAGATTCACGAAAAATTTGCATACCGGAAACGGTTGAATGTACTGTTCTTTTAATATTGTAACACCTTTATATGCCTACGTATATTCTGCAAATAAATCATTTGAATTTGAATTTGAATTTGAATTTGTCATACAATTATCCATCTAAGAATAAAGTGTCTATATCTTAAGGAAGAGCGCTATCAAGTAACTCTGCCTTTTTCGCAATTTTAAGTTTCTATGTCTCTACGGGCTTGGGGGAATGGAGCTGGAGGGAAGGGTTAGCCGTACGTATCGGTTTTATGATAATCTTTTAGGCTACGGTGACTTCTTACCACCAGACGACCGTATTCTTGTCAACAACATAATACAAAATACATAAATACGTAAGATCACGCTTATATCCCCAAGAGGGATTGAGCAGAGATTTAGGTAACATTTTGTTACGCATAAAGCCACATTTGGCAGTAGATATGGGCCATGCAGTTCCTCCAAATAGTGACAGGTTGCCATCCTGTCGCCTATATAAAAGGTGCACCAAACCCAAAAAGTAACAATTCTTCAATAAACAAACAAACAAATCCAACAACCAGGACAGATGTTACACTCAATATTATCTCAGGAGTCCGGTTTTTTTTATGTTACGAGATGGCAAGCAAGCTTGCAGCCCACCTGATGTTAAGTGGTCACCGCCGCCTAAAGACACTTGAAGACGCCTAAAGACGCCTGAAGACACTAAAGACACAATGCGCAAGTGCATTTGCCATCCTGGGGACTAAGATGATATGCCCTCCATGCCCAGTAATTACACTGGCTTTCCCTTCAATCCGAAACACAGCGAACTGCTTCACGGCAGAAATAAGAAAGGCGGTGGTACCTACCCAGAGGACCCTACATATGGGTCTACCACCTAGTAAATATTATACACAAAATGCTATTACATTAAAACGCTAATTGTTTTCGTATATTTATGATCCTAAATATACTTCGAAACCTTCAAAGTGTGTCATTTTGAAAGTGGGCATGTAAATACGCAAGATTACAGATTACATTTTGTCACAGTAAAGCCTTATTTATGTGACCATCTTCTACATCTTAGGACATCAAAGTATTTAGAGCCATTTGTAATGAGTTCGATAATGAACCGATCGTGACTTTTATGTAAGGATCGCTGAGTTAAGCTAGAGAATGTGTGATTGTACTCAGTAGGGTGACCAGTTATTGAGACTGCAAAATTCTAAGGGCTATGAACAGTCAATTCATTTTGCTTGCCACCTCTACTGATTTTTATTTATATAACTAGATTACAAACAAGCTGACGGTAAGGGATACCGTCGCCTATAAACAGCTACAATTACGAGAAAAAAATCACTTGGTATTGCAGGTGCGTTGTCATCCTGAGGCCTGAGATGTAATACCTTCCATGTCCAGTAATTACACTGGCTACCGTTCCCTTCAATCCGAAATACAGCAAACTGTTTCACGGCTGAAACAGGAAAGGCTGTGGTTCCTACCCAGACGACCCTACGTACAAGCCTACCACCTAGCAGATTCCTAAGTTCTCTATTTCTAAGATAATAAAACCACAAACATTTATTAACGTGGGCCAAAGAATTTGCGTTTATTTATTTAGTTTAAAAACAATACATTCACTTACCTGGTAACATGATCATGACAAAGAAGTTTAATTTCAGTTATCTGCCCCCCTTTTATTTATAGGTGAGATCTAAGCATTTACTCATTGTGGGACAGGCTCTATAGGTCCAGATGTAACGTTAAGACACCAGGCGCTAGCTTCGACAGAGCGGCCGGCACTGCCCCCCGTGACACCACCGTGGAAAACCAAACCAGAGGACGTATTCATCCGCCACCTCTGAGAGCAGAAGCACTAAAGTGACAGACCATCCAGTTCCGCCAGCCTATCCGTTGGCCAACCTACCGAATCTTTTAGTATTAATGGGCCCCTAAATAAAATAACAGGGCACGCCAGATGATAGATTAAAAATCAATTACTGTTAGGAACCACTGTACGGGACTGATTCAATTCGATATTTTACTAAACTCTGTCATACCTATAGTGTTTTAAATTAGATCGCTGCGTGCTCATGTATGGTTTAAATTAGTTTTTAACGACCAATCGATCGATATTTTAAATCTCAAAGAACAATACCGTCTTTTGTAATATTTGATGATAATTTATGGATCTCAACATGTAATATTAGTCATTGTTAGACAGTCGTGTGATTTAACACTTAATATATAATTTAAAATAGCAAAAAAAAGACATAAAATATGGACGTATCAATACTATTCGTGGCCCATTGGTTTTTTTCGACGACATTTTTTAAGGAACTTCATATCCTATTAGATTTTTAGAAGTGTTGATAAGATAATAGGTAATGCATGCATTAAACCTATTTCGGAAATTATAATTTTTCGTCACTAGGGGTGGAATACTTAGCATAAAACCTGTTTATTCGTAAGCGTTTTTGAACTTTAATACGCCTATAAAAAGTGTTTAAAACAAAGACTACTCAATATATCAAGATGAACACTTCTCTTTCAATAATGTTTCCATTTTAATTATATTGCTTTATATATTTAAATGTTCGAAAAATTCCATCTGTGTTTTTATTAACTTAAACAACAGTAAAAACATACTTTAATAAAACTTGTATATGTATTACTGACACAATAGTTCTTGTACCAATAACAATATACTTATTACTACCATGTGTGATATAGTTATCCATCTAAGAATAGGTCAACGAAAACAATATTACCTACATTTAACTTCAAGCTAAAATTTCACACAATATCATAGCAGCGTTACGATTATTATCACCGAAGATGATCTTACGGACTGCACCATAAAATAGTGAAGTGCTTAGCTCTGCTAAAGGTATGTACAGATCTAATAAAGAGCTGTGAACGTTGAGATAAGTAGCACCCAACAAGATAAGTTCCACTGAACATTGCGCAATGCTAACTTTTGGTTTGGGGAGACGAGGGGAAAATGGTATGTCCGTGAGATTAATTAATTAATTTATTTTTTATATGAAAATTATCAGATTAAAGTCACAAAAGTATTAAATGTAGGCATTGCAAGACAACAATCCAATATAAATGTGCATGATTTACTAATTAGAAAATTAGATAGACATTGATAATGTAGAAAAATATGATCAATAAAAAGAAGCTAAACTAAACAATAAAAAAAAACAAATGAGACGAAACAACAACTATAACTTATTCGTGTTGTGTTACCAGTACCTATTTGAAAAATGGCGTTTATAATAATTTATCGTTAACATTGAAGTTCTTGGCCTTCATTTCACCTGAGTCACCTGATGGTAAGCGTTGATAAGGCCTAAGTTAAATCGACCTTCATCTGGAAACCTCAAGCATCGAGGGACTTGGTTACGTATCTCATTATATGTTGGGTGAGGGTGGCTAGCGCGGCGTTTTATCTCTCGCACTGCACACAGAATGAAAATGAATGAATTATTCATAATAAATTAAAATAGACTTAAACTTGTCATGTGAAACAGAAAACAATTTTGGTACTAGCTTACAGGAATCGATCGTATTTTATATATAAAAATGCGTGGACACATCCACGCATTTTTATTGTAGGTTCATCATCATCAACATCCGGGGTCCACCTCCACCAGGCCTCCTCGTGGCGGACCCTGGTAACGTGGTGGGGAAACTTTCTCGGCGGGTGTGTGGCTATTGACTTCAAGTTTCCCTTGGCAATCGAAGTTACATGCCATCGTCGAATTATTTTTGTTTTCCCACCACGGCTAGTTCCAGACGGCCCTTTTCAGGATCACGACCGCGTCCGAAGTCCCCCGGATGCGGTTCGATGGCTGCTCCCGGTGTCCTCGACGCGCCAGGTCGAGCAGCCGTCGGTGAGGAGGTGGCCTATAAGGCCGGCGTCGGCCAGCAGCCCACAGGGGCTGGCGTCAGTCGGTAGCCCCTGTGGGCTGCTGGCCACCAATTGGTGCACAAGGAGTGCCTAGACGGGCAGCGTTTGGACGATGCGTAAATGCATTTGACCTCCCCGACACAAAAAAAAAGGTATGTACGTACAATATCCAGGGACACAATACTAATACACAGTACATAATTAGCCAAAGCAGTATGGAAACTACGTCTAATTGTTAAGAATAGTATCTAAGCGCCAAAACGTGACCGCTACACGGCGCGGCACACGCAACTAATTGCATTTCGAAAATTTGATTAGCTGGTAGCGAAGCGGGTGCGAGACTCGCTCAGGTGAGTGATGTTACCATTGTTATGGTATTACCACAGAGTTAACTACTCACCCATGAATATAAAAGTCTTTATTGTGAACTTATTTCATAAAAACTAGCTGCCTACTTACGACTTAACCACGTGATAACAAAGTGATGAACTGTGAAGAGAGAGAAGGTTAATATTAATTATTTAAAATTTATTTTAATATTAACCTTCTCACATTTTACTGATATAAAATTTAATTTAAAGTTAATAAAAGATCTAAATTAATATTATAATTACTTTTTTTAATAATGTCCGATAGGATATAATTTTATTTTAACTATGGACATTTGCCTCAATTTAAATATCTACTATTTTTTAATTATTACCTTTTATGTACACCGTTAACGGTATGGGTCTAGTTCCGTGTACTAAATTCCACCTCTGTTCACTTCTCTAAATTTTACAACAAATTGTTCACTGTACAACCTGTTCTATTGTGGAATGAGTTGCCAGTCGAAATTAGACGTGCGCAATCCTTGGGTACATTCGTGAAAATGGTAAAGGAGTTCTATCTGTCACTATAGCTATTATTGTCCTATTTGAAACTATCTATATTATAATCGTATGTATTTGTATATATTATCTACCTATATATAGTATTTATATATTATATTATATTTAATATAATGTCTTTGGTATAATAACGTATTTGTGTACTTTTTGTGTGTGTATTTTTGGCAATAATATGTATTATTGTTTATTTTTTGTGTATATGTATGTATATTGTATATAAATTGCTACATCGTCATCTTCCCTCACGGTTATACTCTTTAGTTCCTGTCTATCCTACGGTTACCTGGAGGGATCGCTCTTAGCGACAAGGCCGCCTATTGTACAATTTTATGTAAACAATTCTATGTGTTACGACGATATGTACAATAAAGTTTATTTCTATTCTATTCTATTCTAATATGCTGTTTTTGTTACAAATGAAAATCAATAAATAAAAGAGGGGGCTGTTAAGCTGTTGTAAAATTTAAGAAAACTGGAGCACTTTGTATTTGGTTACTACGCGATAAAGCCCCTACACACCCAAGTACTAATGCGCACGAAAAATCTTTTGTGCTTTACCTCATTTGCTTCAACGTGTTAGCAGGTACTTATTATAAAAATCTTGCAAAATTTATAGACAATTATTTTATTCCCATGTCATAGTTAAACTACCAATAACGGCCAGCCGTTATATACATAATCAACTTCCAACACGGTATATAACATAATAACGTATAGTTATTACAATTTAGCAGAACTGCAATTTTCATTTCTAAATTCAGATCATCATAATTAAATTGAAGACATGTTAAATGCTATGTATTAAATTCGTGCTAAGTTCAAGTCGTTTAATTGAATTTGTAGTTCTGTAAGTTTTGTAAGTGATGATTGAGGATTGATTTTGTTTACACAATTGGAGATTAGCCATGTGATGCTGGCAGAGTAGAATAGCATCACCGCCTTCATTAGGAGGATATGGATCCTCCAATGGGTGTCGTAGAAGGCGACTAATCAGCAAAGGAGTATTGATCAGCTTACAATCAGTCCAGCAATCCGCATTGCCCAAGTGTGGTAGACTACTGCCTTCTATGGCAGGGAGAGGCCTTGAGGCAGCAGTGGGTCGAACTACAAAGGCTGTTATGATGAACCAACTAATCTTAAACTATTACAGCTTAAAACTAAGTGCTTAACAATCCTTCTAAGTGCAGACTTAATTATAGGTTGCCACGGCATGCATATCTGGACTCGATGTTACAAAACCTCAAATATATTTCTTCCACAATGAATTTCGGGGAAGATAAGAAAATATAACATAAATTAAAAAAGTTTAAAATGACACCTTTTTAAAGACCAGCTTTTAATTCTTTTGGTAACCATCTAAAACAAAGTACTCGTCAAGACAAATCAAACGAGCCGAAAGTCGATGGGGTTGCATCGTTTCATTACAGAGTTCCTATGACCACCTTCCAGCTCCATCATTAGACCCTGGTTACCATTGAAAAACACTTAACTACTCGTTAAGTACAAACGAGCCCAAAGTCAATGACATTGTGTTGTTTCATTGTGAACTACCTATAGCCACCTTTTAACTCCATCATCAGATCAGTACCGTCATCATAATATTGCATTGTCACGCGATTTACATATGTATGCAAAATTTCAGCTCAATCAGTAACCGGGAAGGGGATCTAATTTAATTTGCAAGATTTGATGACAAACATCGGGACAGGTGAAACTTAATAAAAACTTCTAAATAGAATAGAGCTTGAAGGACCCGAGCTTGAGAAAAATATTTTTTTTGTTTTTTATTTCATAAAATTATCTAAGATCTCATTACTATATAATAAACAGTTTTTATTTCACTTCGATACAATGCGTATTTACAAAATTATTATACATTTGAGTTTGGTATAAAACTATATCATCGCTTCTAGTCGCTAGTGCGGAGCTAATAGCCTTGTGACGTCAGAGAACTCAATAGGGCTTAGCCGCCCGCTCGCGTCCGCACAACATTTATACCTAATCCATACTTTATCGTTATATTTTTATTTGTATTCTGGCTTAATTTGATTTATTAGTGGTCTCTTAACGAGGCAACGCTCATTTTAATCTCTCCAAAAAATCATCTGTTTCATACAGTTTGGTTCGTAGGTTTTGCACTTTTGTATGAAACAGCTGATTTTTTTTCGCGATTTCAGCGTTGCTTCTATAAGGAAAAGTTGCTTATGTTGATGAGATCTACAAATGGTTTGAAAGTTGTTGGTGTTTTACAAATAAACCCGTACTAGCTGATCCGTTGATGTTGTTGTTGTTAAATAATGACAGATGAACGAAATTGATATCTAAACGACAGAACGGGACGATCATAAAATGTTTGACTTTATATTTGGAAAAGTTTATATGGGGTCATAAAAAGGTTGCTTTGAGTAATTTTTACTACTTTAAGCGACTTCAAAAAAGGAGGAGATCATCAATTCGACTCATTAACAGCTCATTATATTGTCCCCACCGAGGAGCTCGTGCCGTCTCCACATTAGGCGCGATTAGGCCCTAGTCAACTACACTGGCCAAGTGCGGGTTGATCGACTTCACACACAACCTAAGATTTTTTTATATGTGTATGCAGGATTCCTCACGATGTTTACCTTCACCGTAAAAGTGTCGATTAAACGTACATATGAATTCAAAATTTGAAAACACTTTGGTACGTAGCGGGGTTTGAACCAGTGCGCCCTACGCACTACGCCACCGACGCTTCGGACTACGCCACTGACGCTTCAATTCGACTGTATGTTTTTTATATATGTTTACCTCCTAGGTACCTGTTTACTGGGTGTACCGATTTTGATGAATTTTATTACATTTGAAAGCTGGTGCTTGTCATGTGGTCCCATTTAAATTTGATCGACATCTAACGAGTAATTTTTGAGTTATCTCTAATATTGACTATTTAATTGACATCGATGATATCCTTCTCATTCTATTAATTGATTGCCAAAAAGATCTTGATATAGTTTCCTGAAAATTTCTATAGTTACGACACTAACAAGCATGAACATAAATTATTTAAAACAAAAAAGCGCCTTCAAACTAAAGCGAAGAAATAAAAATCTTATGTTTAAAACGTCTAAATATATTTTTGAGATCTTGTATCTGGAGCTACTTTCCACAAGTTTTTTGAAATACTGCATATATGATCTTTAATAAAAGACACAAGCTTCTCTGATTCGAAAGGGCGATGGAAATAGGTATGTTCAATATTTTGAACAAAGGTTTGCAGCTATCAAGAAACCACGCATTGTCAATCATTTGTACACATTTTTTTTGTATTCTAAAGGCTCTTTTTATGTCAACTGAATTGCCCCAGAGCAGCTATCTATAGTTAAGGACCGAGGAAACATAACCATGATAAGCCACCAGCGCGGCTTCTGTGGAAACCGTTCGTCTTAGCCGCTTTAGAGCGAAAACGAATTTATCGATCTTCTTAAACGTAACCTCTACATGGCTCTTTCAATTTAAATGCTTGTCAACATTGATTCCTAAAAAATTAATGAACTCCACTGTCTCTAGGAGTATACCCCCTTGACAAACAAGTTATTAGATTTAGTTTCTATATAAAACAATCGGCTACATCATCAACCGCAAAAGACAGTCAGTTAGCTAATTGATTGTAATTATTTCCGTTCAAGTCACTCAAAAACTGAATACCATTTTATTTGCCTCATCAACATGAATGTCTTTAAGTAATTAATCAATCAATCAATTTTTTGTTCAATACTACATGCTTCACATATGAACTCTTTTATTTGTTCTGTCTAAGTAAATTAAATATTGTCTACAATGAATAAGTCAATATACGAGTAAATGCCGCTTATATTAAATATATTGTTTTTAAATTGAAATTGATATCAACATAGCAATATCATGTAGGTAGGTGTAATTTTAAAAATCAATAACAAAGACAGTGTATATTGGAATAATTTTATTTTTGCGTTTACAAACGCGTAAATATTTTTTAATACTAGAAAAATGTACTGAAAAAAATCGACTTGCCTCAGGCGGGAATCGAACCCGCATCTTCCGCAATCCGGGCGGGTGCGTTGACCATTACGCCACCGAGACACTGCTTTTCGCTGTCGAAGTTTGTCAGTGCTTGGTGCTTATGTTTTTATGGTAAATATTGTTTCATTAAATCTTTGAAATTTGCACTTCTAAGACCCGAACGATATATTTTGGCAAATATTTGACGCCCAGTTAAGATTAAACTACCTTACATTATGGAATAATTTAATTTTTGCGTTTAAAAACGCGTAAATATTTTTTAATACTAGAAAAAAAGCAGTGTCTCGGTGGCGTAATGGTCAACGCACCCGCCCGGATTGCAGAAGATGCGGGTTCGATTCCCGCCTGAGGCAAGTCGATTTTTTTTTCAGTGCATTTTTCTAGCAGTGTATATTGTATAAGCGAACACAATGATATCAGCGCCGCGAGCAAAATGTATTATGAATACAAAAAGAATGTGCTAACGATAGTGACTCTAAAAATTGCTAATATTTATTATTGAAGTTGCTGAAACACATAACTTCCTATAACTAGACCAAACACGGGACCCTAAAAGTAATTCAATGAAGATCTGATGGTCAAATATTATGAAAGATTTTGCAAGTTATTAATTGTGCAACCTATAATTTTATTGGATTAAATCGTTTAAACACCAATTGCTGTTTAATTTGTTTTATAGTTATTATTTGCAGGCATGAATTTATGAGTCGCATTGTATCGAAATACTGTTCGTCGAAGAGCCTATAACCGGTATTACCGTGAGCCCAGAGATTTCCTCGATCATATTAAATACTAAAAATACCTGCCTACTAAAAAAGACATGCTGTCTTCATTCAGTGGCGGCGGTGGGGATGGGGGTGATACGACAGCACCAAAGGGGTGACAACTTTACAGTTTCAGTTTTCACCCCCTCCCCCCTTCTTCACCACCCCGGGTTCCATTCTTCCCTACGCCGCCACTCTTCATTTAATTATTAACCCATGACGCAAAAATATGAGAGTTAAAGGTTTGCCGTGTCTGTGTGTTTATTGCTGGTACCGTACCTCCTAATCGAATAGTCCTATTTTGATGCAGTTATTTTTTGTAAGCTGACGTGATGGAGGTGGTTCTTAGCTACAATTCATGAAAACCCGTTCAGTTGTTTCGAAATGATTTATTTTTATTTATTTATTTTATTTATTTATTCATTTCAATTTTACACGCTGACTTACAGTTGTACCAAAACGCCAGTATGTTTAAATTAAAAATTCATGCTACAGAGATAAATAATAACAATAATGAATAAAATATACAATGTCAATACACGAGTCAATTAAAATTATAAAATGTCAATAAATTAATAAAAATAACTAAAATTATTATGAAAAAAATAAACACAAATGAGATGTCAATATTAAAAGAAAAAATATAGATTGTCACTGTTATATAAAATTTAAACAAAATAAGTCAGTAATAAGTAATAATATGATGTCAATTTGTCGATAAATGGTGCCATATTGCACCTACCTCAATTAAATTCGGAACAGGCTTGGAAGATCAGGACAGATAACGAATAAGCAGGTAGCTGGACCTGATGAGCTTTTTGAGCTAAATCTGGTAGTGCTGGCCAACTAAAATAAACTTATTAAATAACAAAATATGCTTCATACATCCAGACATCCTTCTATGCAAACTTTCGCGTTAAGTGTTGTAGGATGTATTTAATTTCTTGTGTGCATTAAAGAATTTTAATATTATATTCTTTATTAAATTTAAAATACACACAAAATTATATTTCTAAATATTATTTTTTTACAATGTACATACAACATTAAAAAAATAAAATGCAGTTCCCATCGGTAGCAAGATCAGGGTCCCGGATACCAGTGGTTAAGGTGGTTATTATTATTATTATTTTTTGATTTTCAAATATGTACCGCCTTCTCATCTTATTTTTGAGGTCAAATCTCACTCAATGAGATGGATATAAGAAAAAAATGTCTTATTAATAGAAATAATGATACAAACAATCTAGATAATATTATTATTATTTTAGCTAACGAGTTACGATAATCGTGTTCACCGGGGTCATAAATAATAATCTTATCACATAATTGAGTTCAGTGGTGCGCCCCTAGGGTCTAATCTGTGAAGTAGCATTGCTAAATCGTGCATCGCACGACCTGTGTGGTACGTGCCCACGGTATTGGCTGATCCGAGATTTTTGCCGTAGGACGTTTTAACTTTAATTAAAATGTTGATTTTCACGAAAATTCATGGCATTGGTTGGCACGTCTTTTGCAGAGGTCTTGGTGCCAATACCAATACGAAATTTACGCTCTATAAATTTCATAAAATTGACAATGAGGACGTATGAGTTACTAGCTTTTATCCGCGGCTTCGCCCTCGTTGTTGTCTTTAAATCACTCTCAGATTCTTTGAATTTTCAATACTGTATCTCTTTCAACTCCTTCAATATACTGACAAAGACGGTTTTGCGAGGGACAGCAAGCGCATCAGTCCAGTCGACCGCATCCACCGCTCTGAATCTGCTGACGTCATCCGAATTCGTTTAGGATTTCTAGGGTTCTTTCAGATTCGAACGATTTAAAGCGGGCGAGATTTCGTAGGGTCTCTTAAAAATAATTCAAAATTTCGTTTCGTTTGATTCGTTCTGCACTAGTGCGAGTTCCTACTATCTTAGAGGACCCTTAATATACCAACAAGAAACTTAAGGTTAAGGAACACCCACCATTTGACTGGAAGATTTTATATACTCTTTATTGCATTTAGAAATACAAAGCGTAAGTTGTAAATTACATAGTTTGCAAGGGAGGACTTATATGTTATTCCTACAACAAAAACATATTTTTTCTTATTGTGTGGTTATTGGTTAAACCGATACAGCTTTCCTAAGGTCCTAAGTTTGCCTGGAACAGCTAGACCGCTGAGATCACCCTTTGTCCAAATTATTGTAATTAGACTGAATTCATCTTTGTATTGGCTGATGTACTCGTATGTACAATAAAGATATATTCTGTTCTATTCTACATGATTTTCCTGGTGTCTGACTTTTACGAGTAACCATTTCAGAACTGGCTTCTGACGTGTCTCACCTTTGACAACTGCCATCTTCTGACGACCGGGACCTCTAGCTTAATGCCCCTTCCGGAGCATAGAGGAAAATTAAGTTAAAAATGTTGCCATCCTTCTATAATAGGTACCAGCCAGCTGTACCAGCTAGCTGTAGTAGGAACGTGGCAGAATTTGCACACTAGGAGTAAAGCAGAGAAGATTAATTAGTTTTACAAAGTTAAAGTGAAGTTATTTTTACAGTGATTCGTTTCTTTAACTTTTCCGGCCTATTAATGTATAATTTAAATATGAAAAACTGGGTAAATCATAATAATAGGTAAAACTATAACACTTACGTCAAATTTTTTTAATGCATTAAACAAATTAATAAACAGAATATAACTTTATTGTACACATGAGTACACCAGCCAATACAAAGATGAATTAAGACTAATTACAATAATTTTGACAAAAGGTGACCTTATCTGAGCGATCTCGCTCTTCCAGGCAACCTTAGGACCTTAGGAAAGCTATGTCGGCTTAACCACAAAATAGAACGTATGCAGCCGCCCGGATTGCCGAATATGCGGGTTTGAGTCCCGCCTGAAGCAAGTCGTATTTTTCAGTGCATTTTTCTAGTATTAATATTTACGCGTTTGTATACGCAAAATTAAAAATCATTCCATAATGTAAGGTAGTTTCATCTTAACTGGGCGTCAAATATTTGCAAAAATATTTCGTTCGGGTCTTAGAAGTGAAAATTTCAAAGATTCGGTGAAACAATGTTTACCATAAAAACATAAGCACCAAGCACTGACAAATTTCGACATAGAAAAGCAGTGTCTCGGTGGCGTATTGGTCAACGCAGCCGCCCGGATTGCGGAAGATGCGGGTTCGAGTCCCGCCTGAGGCAAGTCGATTTTTTTCAGTGCATTTTTCTAGTATTAATATTTACGAATTGGTAAACGCAAAAATAAAAATTATCCCGCTCTTAAACATCTTTTTAATTATTTAAAACAAGAGAAAATCGGTCCGTCAAAAAAACCGTTCCCTGATATAACGGACACGAACGTTCGCAGATTATGGTAGCTTCACAATCTGATGAAGAGCACGCATTTTATTTACGAAATAACTTCAATCTTTGTCCGTATCTTTTAGATGACCTTGTCAACAAAGTATTTATGTGTGCTCAGAGCATATCGCATTTCATTCTTCGATTGAAGCTTCGGACAGTCGGTAGTTTGTAGATATTCGACATAATTAGACAGGCAGACAGCGTCTTGCTCTCAAAAAGCCGAAATCAAGAGGTGCTGGTTTGAATCCTGGTAGGGACAAATTAAATTTGTGTGATGAATACATTTTTTTACACACAATGAATCTACATATATAAATTGAATACTGACTGCCTGATTGACTGACTGACATATCAAAGCACAGCCCAAACCGCTGGGTCTAGAGATTTCCAATTTGGTACGTAAATTCCTTATGAGGTCCAGGGGTGCACTAATATAAGATTTTAGGAAATTCAATCCCTAAGGAGGTAAAATAGGGGATGAAAGTTTGTATGGAAATCCGTCATTTTTTAAGTAAAATCCATGAAAAATTATATATTAGTTTCTAAGTTCTCATGTAAGTGACAATTGTCTTAATGGGAATAAAGATCTTTAAACTGAAAAATTGTAGGTATATGGCACTTGGGTTAGAAGAAATAATAAGAAAATTTAAATGCTGCCCAAAGAAAGTTGTTTTTTTTTATCTGTATAAAAACATGTTCACGATCCCATAGATTTAACAGCGCATAAGACTAAGATCGTATACATAAAGATAACTGGTTACCAACATCATTCTGCTAACGATTTTCGGTACTGCCGGTCTATTTGCTAACTTTATTTGACAATTACATTATACATTGCTGTTTTTACATGACAAGTGGCTTAATAGCGTGTCGTGTAAAACAGCAATGGATATGTAATTCACTATCTGATGATCACTTTCATCTGGTAAAAAAAGTTAACGAATAGACCTGCTGGTCCGGGCTGTTAGTCGGCGCAGGTATTCTCTATACTTTTGCAGAGAACGTACTGATTGTCGCTGGATAGTTTTAACCTGCTCCGGTCAGCGCTGTTTTTCCAGGCTTCCATAGACGGGCAGCCCCTGCCTATATCAGCTTGCTTGATCTAGCAGTGATTACAACCGATGACCGCTGGCGTATCGACGCTGGGAGCCCACTATTTACATTAGGGTGTCCAGAAAAAAGACTTGATTTTGTATTATTTTAAGCATAATGGCTTAGGTCTGTAAAAACGTAAAATTTACAAAATTTCAAAGTTTGGTAGAGTCCTAAAGATTATACTTAATTTTTTTTTTATTAATTTCTTCACAAAGTGTGTTAAATTACGCAAATTTAAAAAATTAGGTGTTTTGAAATAAGCCCTTTTTACGGTACTCGTGCTTAGCGTCTGTTAACTTTAGAACAGCTTTTGCTACGACGTGTAATATTGTAGTTACCTACTTCTTTTCTACCCCCTGGAAGTCTCAAAAGCCAAAAAGAGACGTTAGGGCTCACTTTGAGTACTTATGACCATTAAGATTACGAGGAAACTATAAATTCCACTTTAGCCAACCGATCAGAGATGAGATATCATTTTTTTCCTAATCCGCTAGTAGATAGAGCTTCCACCTACGTTCCGATACGTGATATCGGCTAACCCAAACGATCTAGAAACGACCCTATTACTAGCGCTAACTCATAACATTCTCCTCGTCCTGCACTTAGTGGCACAGCACACTCAAGCACTCGAACACGCCATACCGTGCCTGCAGACGGGTGGGAAGACCCTGGTCACACACGTGACGCTATACTCCCTTAGTCATCGCCACGCGGTGACATCAAAAAGGCAATCGGCGCTCAAAAAAGAAAAAAAAAACTCAACAATGCAGACCTTTTTGCGATATAAATATCAAAACACATAAGAAATATTAATATACATATATAAATTTTCTTTTCACACCACCTGCTTGATAATACCATTAAAGCCCTTGGCTTTAGCCGGGGTATAATGTTGGACTGAATCTCATTATAACCCGCTGGGTTGTAATATTTTAACTTTTCATAGTTCTTATTGCGATGATCTTAAAGTCTAATTTAGCCGAATGCGAAACGCCGCGTCGTCGTACTTATTTGAAAATCGAACGTAATATGAAAATCGAACTTTTTCTAAAATCGAGCTGGCCACGGCAAGCTCAATGGAACACATTTGAAATTAAACAAAAGCCGCGAGTATTTAACTTTGATCGTAGAAATATGCTCCTTAATTCTTTGATTTTTAAGTATTTGAAGAATTTTAACGACAAAAAATTTAAAATATTTATTTTATTCCACTCTACCTCATTCATCAATTTCTCAATACGCTCTCCCAATAATGACAGGCTGCATACACATGCCAGACTAATGTCGTACCAGAAATAACGGTGGAGCGAATCTTGCGCATACCGTATTGAGCTCCCTTATTATGTCTAAGGTCATCGGGGCTCATCGGATCATTTTAATTAATGTAATCTATTAGTAGTTGCAATTTTATCTAAGTTTTTAAGAGTTAATTAGTTTTGCGCTGTTAATGATAGGTTGGGCGTTCGTGACTTTTAGGATGTAGTAAGTACCTGATAGTTATTACTATTGCATTGCTTAAAAGATATAATGAGATCATGATTTAATTTACCGGTATATCGGCATTGCCGCATTGGGTTAGTATGATTATGCCCAAAACGTAGAAGGATATGAGTTAATAATAATTTTAACATATAACAGAATAGATCAAAATATAATAGATTAGAAGTAAACATTATTGCGCACACATTGCACATCTACACAAATAAAAAATCGGGAGTGGTCTCCCCTTGACTTTCTCGTGTACCAGAAACAATTCATAAGTTGATAGAAAGCTTATATTTTGATGTCATACATGCATGTTAAATTTAGGTCACCCATCCGAGTACCGACCGCGCACTTGGTTGCTTAACTTTCTTAATCGACGACTCAAAAGTTGATAGAAACCTTATATTTATGTGTCATACATGCATGTTAAATTTGGTTGCAATAAGTTAAAGAATACTCGAGTTATCATGCTAACGCACAGACACACAGCACACAGATACACAGACATACAGACACACAGACATACAAAAAATACAGACATACAAACATACAGACATACAGACACACACACAGACGTAATTCCAAAAATGGTATTTTTGGACTCGGGGAGGCCCAAAACGTGTAAATCCATCAAAATCTCGTGGTCAAATTTTTTGACGATTACAAGACTTCCTCTATACTACGTATACGAGAAAGTAATAAGAACTAGCGATTCGAATGCGGTTTTAAATTGCGAACGCCGTGTTTTTCTTCTTCTTCTTATAAATAAATGGCGTTCGCGACACATAAAGATTACGCATTTCGCCAATGTCAAGTGAAAATGTACAGTCAACAGCACGTCGGGCTATACAAAACTGTCAAATTTCTCCAAACGATTTTCAACCTAAGAGTATTCAAAATAAAGAGCATAATCGATTGGGAAAATTTGACAGTTTGTAGTAACCCAACGTGCTGTTGCTGTACATAAAGTAACAGACAATTGTACGGTAGATTGAGTTAAAAATGAAGTCTCTCAACACGTGTTTTTACAACAAGAACTCGGGAGATACTCCCTAACGCCGTGTTTTTTCCATGTTTTAGTTGATAAAGGAGATTGCTCAAATTGGCCTAAGAACCAATAAAATATTGGGATATTTGATAATTCTTGTTATAATTTATGCTATAATTAACGGTCATTAGATTCTAACGGACACTTCTGTATATTATATTCATTTTAAAAAGGACTTTATCATTCTACCGTTTTAGAAACCATAAAATCACCTTTTTAATGGCTTTGGTGTTCTAACATACAGCCAAAGATTTATCGAAGTTGTTTAATTTACAAAAATACAATCTCTTTGGTAAAGATTGATTAAAATGAAATTACATTTTATTAATCAATCAATAACAATATTATTATTTTCAACATTATTTACGCTAAATGCAAACATGCAAAGCCAAAAATAAAGATGGTAGTCGCCACCATGAAGTTTATTGTCATACATTTTTCGCCAAGTAATACCTAGATACGTTAAAAGGTGTTACACAATAAAAATGTTTTAATACAAACCTAAAAAAATGAAGACTACTGAAGGCATGGCTGTATGACCTAGATCCCTTTACCTTCCCCTAATAGGGAGAATTTTAAAAATATAAGGTGCTTGTGTTTGTTGTTTAACTTGTTTGTGTTTGTTTACGGTGTTCGATGCGATTTTTTATTTCTAACTTTACTTGGCCTTTCTGACAACGGACTTGATATCTTTTTGAACTACGGACTTTGTAAATAATTTTTTGCATGATTTCCCTAGTTTACTTACTAGTTTCTTTTTTTATTATTTTACATTTGTTTGGAAACATAACCTCAATATCAGTAAGTAGTATGCTAATAATTAAGTTCTCAGAAGTGTCCGTCAATAATCAATGTTTATACAGTCATTTACTTATAATTTCGGACCTAGAAAATATTTTTTCATGATTGTTGGTTCTAGGGCAAAACATGTATGGGATCTGAGCAATCTCATTTAATAATGACATTGTGATGTAGTTTGAATATTTTAATAATAATGTTGGGCAAATTAAATAAGAAATGTATGACCGCCTTAAAATAAATAACTCTTGGTCTATTTTATTCTATTTATCTGCTTGTATTTTTTTCGTTGGTATATCAGGATAAAAAAAAACTTTGTCCACCCTGAAAGTCCTTCGCGTATATTGCTAAAAGAATTTTAAAAATCAGTTCAGTCCGCCTAGCATGACCACCGAAACACGATATGATATAGGCATTTATCGCTTTGAACTGTCAAAAATCATTGGAGAAAACCGCCACCTTGAAATTTTATTAATAAGCTGATACATGTTCCCAGTTTCGATAAAATTTCATATGATTATTTCTTACCCATCATTTTTCTTTATATATTTTTTTAACAACGTCGGTGGCGTAGTGCGTAAGAGAGTCGTCTTCCGCCCGGGAGGCACTGGTTCGAACCCCGCCACGTAATAATGTGTTTTCAAATTTTGAATTCATAGTACGTTTAATCGACGCTTTTACGGTGAAGGAAAACATCGTGAGGAAACCTGCACACACCTATGAAGAAATTCTTAGGTTGTGTGTGAAGTCGACCAACCCGCACTTGGCCAGCGTGGTTGACTAAGGCCTAATCGCCCCTAATGTGGGGTAGGCACGAGCCCCTCGGTGGGGACATATATGAGCTGTTGATGATGATGATTTTTTTTTATAATATATGAAAACACCTAAGTTTTAAAATTGTTCAACTACTTCTTAGTCAAACCCATACAAATTATTTAGGTGCAGGACAAATGGCATCCACATTTATAATACGACCACAATTAGCAGCCATCGAGTGCGATATTACAGATTATTCGAATACCATAATAAATAATTATTTGACCGTTTTAGCAATTAAATATAATATGTCCAAAGCTCCTCATAGTTCTGAGTGGGTTATTATGAGATTCTTGTTTTATAAGTTAGGACTCCAGTGATCGGTAATTGCACTTTATAAGAATTTTAAATGAGTTATTGATTATGAAATAAATGAGTCATTGTGTGAATAAACCCGGACTAAAGAGGTATAATATATTTATTATTGGTTTTGGTATTGGTGGACTACTGCCTAAACCTCCTTCGATGACAAGGACAGGCCTTGTGTCCCAGCAGTGGGTCGAATAAGAAAGGCTGTAATGATGATCATCATTTTACTACCCTGCTTCCAATCTATTTGCGGTCGGTGCAGTATGCCTGTTATCGACAATACTGGTTAAGGATTTGGCATTACCTACATTTTTAAGGCCGCGTACCTGACACCAACCCTCCTTGGAAACGACTGCTATCTTATGACAGCACCCGGGACCACCAGCTTAACGTGCCGACGAAGCACGCAGGAAAATCGCTTTGATAAATTTTTGGTCACCCATCCGAGTACCGACCGCGCACTTGGTTGCTTAGCTTTCGTGATTGTTACTAAGAAGGCGCCATCGACCTCCATCAATTTGTTACATAGAATATAAAATAAAATTTTACACTTTAAATATGGTGCCTCATAAAAACAATTAATTATTTTTATATGCACTGTAACTTAGCGTTCTATTGAATATCAATAGCAATCGCATTTTAAAACAACATTATGTAACATCTGTCCTGGTGGTTGCATTTTATTTGTTGGTTCACTAAAGGTTAGTTACTAAAGGGTTTTGTGTACCCTTTTATGTGGGCGACAGGCTGGCAACCTGTCACAATTTGGAGGCAAGTTTAGGTGACCCATACTGCCGGGTGTTTCTTTAAATGCGTAATCAAATATTATCTAAACCTCTACTTAATCCCTTTTGGGACCACAAACGTGATTGTATGTATGTTTTCAGTTTCTTTTCAATAAGGAGTTTATAATTAAGGAATTATAAAACAGAAACTATAAAATGCATTTTTATCATAATATATTCAAATGTATTTACAAAACTTAAAACTAGTTCATTGTACAAAACATTTTTTTTTCAACATTTTCTCTTAGTTCTAATACTGTCCATTTACATCGCTGTATACATTTTAGTACGAAGTTCTTTAACATTAGAAGATGATTTTAATTTAAGAAATGATAATCAAAAACGTGTATTGAGATCACAGTATATAACAGAATATGTAACAAAGAAGTATACAGACAAAGAGGCTTCAGCATCATTATAATAATAACAATTATTGACAAAATAGTCAGTATTATAATGTGGGCTATCAGTATGTAGTCAATATATATCCTTGATCGCTAGAGGTCGGAGTGTAATCTAACAATGACGAAAGAGGGAGTTGTACATAAAAAAGAAATATAAATAAACGCATCAGCTAAATCTGCTTCACCTAATATCACAATAGGCAAACTAATTCATAACAATGGTACAAACTATATTTATTTATACAAATCTCAACCTACTGATGTCAAGATTGAAGAAGAAAACACTACTTAAGTTAAATATATAAGAAGGCAGAGATTCGATAAAGAAAACAGAGCTACCATTATCACTGGTTATTACATTGGCGTGCCAATAAATAAAGAGTCGTCAATGTAATACCATAAAGTTGAGTATTCGTATTTCACCCTCAATCATCACAGTTTACTTTAAATTAGTATCTGTAGCCAGTCTGGGAGTTGAAGTTTCCAGAACCTGAACCGCGGGGTCCAGCGTTGGGGGCGAGGTATTGGCGGGAGGCGGCAGCACCGAAAGATTTCTGACCGAAGCCGCTGCTTGCGCTTCCACGTCCGAAGTTGCCGGCGCCAGAGTTGTAGCTGTTGGATCCAGAAGAGTAGCCAGCGTTGGCACCAGACGAGTAACCACTGTTGGCAGCTCCAGAGTAGCCACCAGCACCGGAGTAACCTCCAGCTCCAGCACCCTCACCGTGGTAAGCGCCTGCGAGAACAATAGAAGATCAAATTTTACTAGATGATATGGATAATTAGATTAGATTACACTGACCCTGCATGCACCTATAACTAACTGCTGGAGAGGAAAAGTGCTGCTAATTCTGGTAGATATACGCTTCTAGAATGTATATCTCACTTCACTGAATAATTTCCAGGTGTCTAAAGATGTATCAGTATGTAAAACCTAATCAATTGGTTTCCATTTATTGCACTTTCGTGATCGACGGCTCAAAAGTTGATAGAAACCTTATATGTTGACGTTATATACGCAGCATTCTCGAGTTATCGTGCTAATACACAGACACACACACACAGAGACATAATACCAAAAACGGTATTTTTGAACTCAGGGAGGTCCAAAACGTGTAAATCCGTCAAAATCTCGAGGTCAAATTTTTTGATGATTACAAGACTTCCTCTATACTACATATACGAGAAAGTAAAAATTCAAAGTCCTTTTACAAAGATGTGCCCTCATTTCAAATTTAATGACTAGCTGTTTCTATTTTTTCTACAACTCAAGTAGGTATTCTATTTATTGATCATCGTATTAGTACTAGAATGTACAATCCGCGAAGGTTGGTAGGATTAACATAAACACATTGACTCTGATAATCTTAAAAAGGCAAAGATCTGTAGAAGACGATCTTGATAGTCATGTTTTTTTAAGTGATGAAGTTCCAATTGAGATTAATCTTGCAAATAAAGTGGCATTTAGTGTCAAAACAAATTTTAAATCCCGCTTCACACAAATCATAAAAATGACAAATCAAATATAATGGAAAACGCTCATTCTGTAGAACTCTTCGATGAAATAACATTAGAAATGAGGTCTCTTAAACAATCCAATGAAATGCATAACTATTTCGAAATGCATGCAAATATAATAATAATACGTGTTCTACATAAAATACATTCAAAATCGTCAACAGAAACCGTTTAGGGTCCATTAAGTTTTGGAATGTAGCTCCTTCGTGCGATTGTAAGAGAATCTCATAGTAATTGAAGCGGATGACTCTTGGTCGATTCAATTGCTGTCGCTTGCGCAACTGAAGTCACGCAAGTATTCATTGTTCGTATGAGGCCTTAGAATGCGCGGATTTGCAGTTGATTGTAGAAGAATTTCATGTCATATATTATAATTTGGACTTGAATTACAAGGATTGTGGGACTAGTTTTATCTTTGAAGTATTTAATGTTATTTGTTTTTATCTAAAGAGTTAGTAATTTATTGAAATAAATACAAATCAATTAATAATCCCACCCACTTATTTCCAAGTTTTATGGATAATGTTGCAATCAGAACATGAAACATAATTATGACTGTTGTTCATTTATTTGCAATTGGTCGATTAAAGTGACTTTTAGTTTTTATTTAATGCAGGGCATTCTGACGTGCACACCTGCACATGTTCAAGATACCAAATATTCGACAAAATTCAGATTCTTGAGACACTAGGCTACGTTTCTAGAAGTGGATTAAATAAATTAATAAACTGTACATTCTAGGTTCGAGTGCTAGTTTTTACCAGTGAGTCTATTGGTGGAGATTTACTTTTAAATTATTCTGTAAATGCCACCCCAATTAAAGGTAAGATGAGAGGAGAGATTTAAAATATTTATATCCTTTATTTACTTCTTTCGTGGCCTTAACATAACGGTTTCCTCGGAAAGCTCGCAAGGTCGCGACCGAGAATTGCGAACTTATAAACTTTTGTTTCGTTTCTCAAGCATTTTGTAATGTTTATTTATAAATTAAAATATATTTTTTGCTCTGTTACTTTACATTGTTCAATCAGCTTTAAGAGAAAACGTAATGGTGCAATAAAATAATTATTTAATACCAATATGAGTTCCTGCTTCTGAAATAAAAATTATCATCATTACTGATATCAGAAAACCTGTTATAGCACGATGTATTTAAAATATTAATTTCAGCAATGCTACTACAAGTATATAATTTCATTTCTGCTGAATAGATCAATCAATTCAAAAACGGCACTTTATGTGATACGATAATCATAAAAGCAAAAACGATGATGCAAATAGCATTATTATATTAAATAAATCCAGTGTTGATTACACTATTATGTGTCTCAAGATCTTCAGGTCATCGCGTGTTAACAAGTGAACTGTTATGCAAAAGCTAATTCGACCATGCCAAGACAATACTTAGGCAATAGAAAATTATGTTTGCTAATCTGCTTGCTTGATTGATTGCTCTTTTAGCTGTGGAAAGTAATGAGAGTGTGATTATAAATTCAAACTGTATTTGGTTGTTTAGTAACATGTGATGTACGTTTAGTTGTGAAAGATTAAGCATCTTCATAATATTCCTTTCTTGCTGTTACCAGAGTTAGGCTTGAATAATTTTATACATCTTGGATAAAATGAATAAACAGTATAATACAACCTGTAAAATATATTAAATTTATTTATTCTGTAAACTATTGTAAAAACAATTTATTCGCAGTATAGCTAAGAGGTGTTCTACATGATTATTACACTTGATGGAATTAATATGGCGAGAAATGCTAATGTTTTGATCCTCGTGTCACAAGTCATGTCTTTGTTAAAGATTTCCCACACGATTTTCCCAAGCGTCAAAAGATTTATCTAAACAGTATAAAGGTATGAACATGGTATTAATTAAAGAATGTCCTAATCAGGACCGAAATTTTGAAATATTATGTTCAGTATTTTAATAATACATACATAATATCACATTTTGCAAGAAAAGGTTTATTTAATTTATTGAAGTACTGATTTCAACTGTAGATCGAAATAAATTTTGGATAGGAAAAAAGTTCCGAGAGAAAGTCTATACTTATTCTGACGAGTATAATACAGGCTAAGAAATTAAATATGTAACCTAATATCCTAATATTGAATGAAAATGGCTCCATGTCTATTTCATAAGTGTAAATATTATTGAAGCTCATAACAAGCAGGTTGGTGTGAGACTTTAATCGTGTCAAACGTGGTGATATCAAATTTCAAGTATGAAGCAAACATAAAGCAAATACGTAATCTAGGAAATTAAATGATGATCAAAAAGTTCATCAAGTACCCGTAACGAGTGAATGTCGTCAAGCTCGGGGAATCGTGTTAAAATTAAGTAAAGTGAAGTAAGTTCACAATAGTATAATAAATTTCAAGAGACATGAGTTACATAGTTTCAAAACAGGCTTTGTAGAGAAATAAAAAATGATGACACAGAGAAACCGCAAAAGTTCAAAGAGTTCTATAAAGTGCACAAAAAGAGTCTAATAATGTCGTATTTGATGATAATGCAGCTTACAGAAGTTGCCAATCCTAAAGTTGCAGATAACGCAAGAGCTATTACGAAGATGAAGGCATTACACGTAGTCATTAATATTGAGATTGCAGGCCACCCATCCCTGTGAGCTAGGTCATTAGCGTTTTCATGCTTGCCGTAGAAATGAGAAATTACTATTTTCTCGTGATAGAAGATTTGTGAAGGGAATCGAGATGATCGTCAATCGAATGAACTCAATGTCCTAGATCATGTCTGCAGTAATTTTCCCCATGAATTATACAATTTCTAAATATGAATGATTAAAGTAAGTTAACAAAATGATAATACTCGAAATTCTAATTAATGAAGAATTTTGTTAGTTACTAGATTAGAATTAGCGATTTCGCGAGCAATGTTTTACAAGCAAGCACACAGAGCCATTAAAAAGTCCACACGGTCATAAACCTCCCAATAGTTGTCACCAAAGAACAAAGAACTGACTTCTATGTAAGAATCGTGAGAAATAAGGGACCTTAAGCCCACTGGCGAAGGAAAAGGCACATGGCATAAATTAGTTACCGGTGACGTTTAGTGTAACGAAACTTGATGTGATCTTTTCAATGAAATTGCGCCTATCCGTAAGTGATAAGTTTATCTTGATTATAATGATGGCAATGACAATAATTTTGATTTAGACCGATATTTTTAGAGCTATGAAACTGCATTTAATTTACAAAGTTCTTATATTACACCTTCACTATCAATGGCAGTATTATTAACTTTTATAAACGATGGTCATAATTTATTAGGCCTATTGGATGAAGATATTTCCGTACATTACTTGAATAACAGTTAATATAAATTTAGCAACACAACAAACATACCAATTACCGATGGCAATGTTCTAGTACATCATTATTATAAGATTACCATCGAATACGATTTAATAGGTTCATATTTTGAAAGCTTTATTTGCAATGTTAAGAGGAGCGATGACTCGCTTCTTGTTGGAACTTGCAATTATAATTAACATGGGATGGGGCATTGAAGTGGTTATTGGATTTTCGCAAACGTCGAACACTTCATGAATTATGTGTGAGAATGGATTTATAGAGATAGAGGACTTTATGTGGTACGAAATTAACACAAAAAGGCAAATTGACAATTTTATAGACGCGAATTTCATTACTTATTTTTTTAATGATTTAGAAGAGCATTTGTGAATCATCCAATAAATTTTTATCAGTCTCTCATATAAATTTGTTGCTAAATACAATTCCAACAAAAAATTTTGCTTTCAGTATATTTTCTATACTTTGTGCTTGTGCTCTATTTGTATGACTTAGACTATTTCTGATACAATTATTTTGTAAACAGTTCAGTCAGCGATCTTATCACTGAAACTTATTACGGCTAAATTGAGCGCCGCTTTATACATCGACCCTTTAATTTCACAGTTCACCATTAATCAGGCAACACGATCTCCGGTGTAACTCCGCCTTTGGCGGACTTGTCACGACTTTCAGCTTAGTAATAATTTGTATGAATTAGGAAAATGTATACAATTGTCGTAGAATAATTCACTAGTGTTAGGTATATCGAATTGGCTTCTTATGCGCCATTTATTGCTGTTATATTTTCGGAGAATCTGGTCATCTATGATATTAATACTATGAAAATGTGTGTCAGCTCGTGTGAAGCGTTGTCATTCGGATTGAGGCTAATTCATTTTTTCGCGTTTGAGAAGACTGAGTATTTTCATTCAGCAATGTCAGTTCAAATAAATAACTTTTTGATTGCCATAAAAAGGATTTCGTTGTGGTAAAAAGGAAGAGGATTGTCGATAGAGCACCAGAATACAGATATTTTTACTATTACAATTATTTTGCCCAACATCGAATGTCGCAACTTATAAACCTTATCCAGAACTATCGCTTATTTTTTGCAATTTGATATATGACTTTGCTATGTTATTTACAACATTCTAATCTACTTATTTATTTACATTAAAATTAGAATGCGATATTTTTGTAATGTATTCCACCCAATGACCTGATCTGACCCTTATGCTGGTGAGAATAGGCGGAATCCACACTGGGCGGTCACGACGCCTGACGCAACGGTCTCACGTCATTTTGTAACTCATCAGCCGACAGGTAGACTGAATGTAATTTATTGGTAGGGTGACCAAACGTTAGCCAAATTACCGGGAAATATTATTTTACAGTGATACTCAAGAAAAGGTGGAGCTGAGCTTTAGGTAAGATTAGGTCATGGGGTGCCACAAAGAAATTGCCAGCCTGTCGCCTACATAAAAGGGGGATCAAATCCAAAGAGCAAGTAAGCTTAACAGTGAACTAGGGAATGAAAGCTACTTATTTACTTACGAAAATCAACAAATCAAACCTTTTACTTTGGCAAAAAGTTCATAGTGTTTTTAAATTACCTTTTATTTTCGTTATTAGATTAAGATATTGCTATCCCATAAAACTACGTAGATAGAACGATGTCTAATTTTAAATACAAGTACCTACCCGAGACCATTCAAACGACTTATGCCTTTTTTTGAATTATCGAAATGTCCATGATATATTTTAAATATCAATTCCCGCCTGAGGCAGGTCAATTTTTTCAGTGTATTTTGTCTAGTTTTAAAAATATCAATGCCTTCAAAAAGAAATACTTTACGCATTGATACCTAATGTATGGACATCCTACATACATAGATTACCGACAAACGACGAGACAAGGTTAAACCACAACTAAGTCATATAGAGATCCAAGATCCTCTTTATTGAGTACTGTCCATTTGCAATGCTTTTTGCACTCAACCACTGGTCATTAAACTAAAAAAATCATTCACAACTTACATTATAGTTTAACGTTTTTGTTTTATTTCGAAATACTCATTATTTTGGGCAATTTATTCTTTATATTAGATTTTCACGGTTCATCTGTTGATGATCTCACGCAAATTATGAGGTATGTTTTGGATTAATGTTTAGGTAAAAAAATTACAGTTGATTACAAATTGCTTAGATGAAGTATCGAGTAAACTTCTGAGTAAACTCGCACCATATTCGTTTTCCTTCCTCTTAGCCCTCCAGCTCAGAGTGTTAGCAACAGTGAACCCATTTTCAATAAAAAAATTCGAGAGTTATGGAAAAGTAAGCAAACTTCACTTACCATCGTCAACGATGCCAGCAGCCTCATCACGAGCGTTCTGTTCCAGGGATTTCAGGATAGCCTCGGGGATTGGGGGAGGGGTGGGGAGGTGAGCACCCTGTGGCTGGTAACCGTTCTCGTCAGCGGTGTACGTGATGCTGTAGTCTTGACCATCATCGCCCTTGTAAGCGAAGCTGCCATGAGACTGGACACCGTTGGTAGCGACACCAGTAGCATCAGCCCTGATTCCGTTTGAGGTTTCGAAGTCGTAGGAGAATCCTTCGGCAGTGACGTCACTGTTTAGTCTGAGGATCTGAGCGTTGACATCAGCGGGGTTGGAGTGACCTTGGGCGGCGTATGCGTTGCTGGGAGCACCGTAAGCATTGCTAGGGGCACTGGGGAACCCTCCTTGGCCGAATCCACCGGCAGCTGAGTGGCCGAAACCGGAGCTAGCATGACCGAAGCCGCTGCCTCCGTGGCCGAAGTTCGGGGCTGCCTGGCCGAAACCACTGCTGGCACCAGCACCTTGGTTTCCTCTGGGTGGGAGGTACTTGTTGTCCAAGCGGTCTGCCAAGCAGACTCCGAGGATAGCGGCAACTACGAGCTGAAAAAAGACAATAACAAATAAGAATGATAACAAACAAAATACTTGTCAATGTCCAACAAATGGCACCTCACTTAACTGTTAACTATTGTCCCCTAGACCATCGTAATGGACCTACAACTGCACGACATTTATAAAAGCAATTTATTATTCAGAAAGCTTGATATATTGGTTTTTTGTTCAAACTTCGATGAGCTTGATAAATTACCAATCAAATAGCTCATTGATAAATTATGATGCATAAAATTGGAATTAATTTTATCTTTTACCCATTTAGCATCTTTTAATTTTTGATTGTTAAAGGGATGGAAAGTGGAACATTTGTACAAGAAGTAATTTTAATTTTACAACACAATTGTTACAATTAATTGCAGTTAAGATAGCAATTTCCCTGTTCTATTTTTTATTAAGAAATTGAAAAATTGGAGTAAAGACTAGATATATAAAAAAGTAGTAAAAAAAGTGATTATAGTACAAAATTTTCCGAAATTGGGGCAGCTGATGTTTAATTAAAATCTTTTTAAATGCAAGGGTTGTTCCCAACTCACCAATTTCATTTTGATATTAAAAAAAGGGTGGTAAGAAACGGTGTGGTATGGGCACGCTGCCAGTTGAAGTGTGACGATAGCTTGCGATGCGCCCGTTATATACCTTCGAGAGTCTAAGAGCATATTGCTGAAAATGGTACCATGGTCATTGCGATGCAATCCACTGTATCACTCGCGGGCCATCGTTTGCTCTTCCTTGAGTTTTTTTTTGTTAACCGCATTCGTATCCTTATTGGTCCAATTTATTTTTGTAACATTATTTATATGTTTTTCTTATTTATTTTATTTGACGTCATTGGAAGACCAAATTCAAAAGTTAATTATTATACACTAGAAAATAAAAACGATTCTAATTCTTTTTTGAATATTGATTAGAATTACATTCGCATTATTTTTAACTTTTAATAAAATTTTGATATGACAAAAAATTTAAAATAAAATAAATGTTCATTAATTCTATGTGAAAGTTTAACAATTATGTTGTTAACTTCCTCTATAAGTAGATACAAAATATGCACCTACCTGTGTCAGAAGGAGCCTCTCTTCCTGAGCCAAAAAACCGTCACTAATACCTGAATCCTTGTACATCATAGAAACTAACATTCTGATAAATGTGTAGCAGTTTTTGAAACTACTAAAAAACTGATGAGACAATTTTTTTCTTTATCAGCATTTCATTATAGGAAAATGTTAAGGATACAGTTAGTCTAGATAACTTTACAGTGGTATTATAGAATGACAATGTATTTGCGGTAATGTAATATTTTCTTACCTTTGACAGCTTTTGGCCGTCATTTCACCTGAAGTTGACACGCTATGCACACATAGACATTGCTCGAAGAGCAATAGGTACAAAAATGGCCGCGAGCTCGGATTTCGACCAGTTTTCAAAAAAATATTATAAATATTTGATTGCATTTGACAATGTTATAAATCGTTATTATGTCTAGCATTATATGTATTTTAATAAAATAACTATATTAAATGAGTTTTTCAATGTTTTGGAGAATTTCAAAAACATTGTAACAATACCCATAATAGGCTCTGTAGCGGTTTATTTTCACAAAATATTGTTTGGCTTTATAATGCTTGTAAATAAGGTCAGAAAAATCCACCAGTAAATCGAGTGCATGCACGCCCTTAATATCGACACGTTTCCAATTTATTTCGGGTTGGTGCAATTTGCGATATGTTTAGGTATAGTTCAATGTCCGGCAGCCTGCCGGATTAAAATGCTATTAAAAGTGGTTTACGCATCATCGCCATCGCACCATCATCATTCTATCTATTCTTAATTAATGGCGTCCATATTTTATTCTTAATTAATGGCGTCGAGTCGCATTAAACGTACTCATTTTGCCAATGTCAAGTGAAAATGTAATGAAATGAAATGAAAAATGAAATGAAAAGCTCTTTATTTAAATGGACTTTGCTAAGTACTTTTAAATCGTCAAAACCCTACCACCATTTCGGGACGATAATATTATTATGCTGAGATGGAGAAGAAATGGCGAAAGAAACTCCACAGCTTACAATTTGGTAATGATTTCAAAACATCATTACAGGTCAATAGATAATAATAATATAATTAAAATTACAGTTTTACATGCGTAAATTTTGGGCAGTTATTACTCCCACGCATTTGGTTCATTTATAATAATAATTTATGTTGTAAAAGCTTTTCTATATAATTCAACTAATCACATTAATGAACTAATTAATTTAAGTCTTGATACCCACCACTATTTTTTGTTATTGTTAGATAGATTTTGCTCAATTTAGGTGCTAAGCATACATTTATGATCCTTTGGTTAATAAATATATCTATAAGAATACAATGTGTGCATACTAAAATAAAAAAATAAAAAAAATCCAATACCTAATACATTAGTTATTTACACAATATCATAACACAAACAAAATTATCCTATTAATGGCATGTGTCATACAATTATCCATCTAAGAATAAACAACTACATTGTCTAACATTTACATCAAATAAAAATAAAAAGTTTCAGAAAACATGAGATGTAACTAAAGTAAGTAACAAAAATTGTCCGGTTGATTTATGTTAAAAATGGAGTCTCTCAACACGGGTTTTTACAACAAGAACTCGGGAGAAACTCCATCATCATTACATGTCTCCATGATGCACGGAATACTGTCAATAATTTTTATGACACCTACGGGATGAAACACTACGACTACTGAGATGATTTTGAGTGTAACATATGTCCAGTTGTAGGCTTTGCGTTTGATTGTTTACTGGAAGATATGTTATACTTTTTGTGTTTGTTGCCCTTTTACGTAGGCCACAGGCTGGCAACATGTAACTATTTCGAGACACTGCATGGTAAATACTGCCAAATGTGGCTTTATGTGTAACAAAATGTTACCTAAGGCTCTGCTCCTCATGTGACCGTATAAATGTATGTATGTACAAACGTACTGGATGCAAAAAGCACTGAAATAATGATATTTATCTGTTTTGCATTCAGGACAACTCTAACGCAAAACATAAGCAACGACCAAGGTTTCCGGTATTAGGTTTTATGGTCTCAGATTAAGTTATAACCTAGTCATTTTTATTATACTGTCAAAGTTTTGTTTCTGTGACAGCTGTAGTTAATGATAGCAATATAATATTTTTTGTACCAGGTTTCCTCCCACTGATATGTGGTCAGCAGAAATATGGACATAGACTGATTATGGTGGCGTGTATTATTACCTATGCCTACTACGACTTATGTGCTACAGGCTATTTGAAAGCTAGGCAATGATAGTGTTATCAGTGTTCATGATTAGAAAGTAAGAATCAAAACATCAAAATAAAGTAGCAATCTTACTTAATAATGACACGATATTTTTTTTATATTACGAGATGACAAACAATCTTATGGCCCACCTGGTTACCGCGCCTATAGATACTTGAAATATTAACGGTAAATCATACACTGCAAGACAAGTGCGTTGCCATCCTGGGGCCTAAGATGATATGCATTTCATGCCCAGTAATTACACTGGCTACCTTTCCTTTCAATCCGAAACACAGCGAATTGCTTCTCGGTAGACACAAGAATGGCGGTGGTACCTACCCAGACGACCCTACATATGGGTCTACTACGTAGTAAAATGAAATTATTTATAATAAATATGAAATTATTTTTTGCTATTTTATTCTTCATTTCAGTCTAGGGAAATCAGCTGTTCTATATGCAGCATCCAGTAGCTTCCCGCGACATTTACCAGATCGTCGATCAACCTTGGACCGGGCCTAGCAACGCTGCGTCTCCCATTAATCAGCTGCTACTCGAGGAACTTTCCTCCCCAACGGGCATCTATTCTTTTCACACTGGCTATCTTCGCATTTGGACTCCACTTCTGCTTACCATCAGGTGGAATGTAGTCGTTTTCTTGACCTTTTATAAAAAAATGTGTCCAAATAACTATTTGTTATTTTATTCTAATATACTTTTACAATACAAACATTGAAAAGGTTTACAACGTGACAGGTTATAAAATCTGCAAACTGCTGATCCTAATAAACTTTTGGGAATCTTTGAAATATTCCAAAAAAAAATGTTTTATTACAGAGACAAGTTTTTTGAAACATTTCCCTATTCTGTTCTCAATTTTTTTGAAGTCTTCATACTGGCAATAGGATTTGGCATTCTGTTATTGGAAGTCGCTTGCTTGACACCAACCCACTAAAGGAGGATCCCTGGGAACGCTGCTATGCGTGGTTAAAGCTCGAAAAGGAAACGCCTCTTTTTCCTATAAACGCCACGGAATGGCGGCTACGAAACGAATACGAACCGAAGCGCATCGAATCTTTTTATAGTAAAAAGAATCGACTCTTTTTCATGGTAAAAATAGGCGACAGGATTTCGAGCTGATAAGTGTGCTACGACCTTTACTCGCCAACGCGCGAGTGGCCTCATGGTGCGATCTGGTTATCTTGGTTCAAAATTTATGGCAGTCGATTTTTACGACACCCAGAGAATAAAGAGTGGTCCTATTCGTAACCTGAAACTGTATGCACTGACACCAATAAAAATTAGGAAGGAGAAAGATCAGACGAAGCCACGGGCCAAAGCTAGTTTTGTTCACAAATTTCCATGTTTTAAATGTCGAAGTAATTATTGTTTTAAAAGAGTTGGAATTAGCAATTGATATGTCGCTCTAGGCACTTGTGATCGACCTTCTTCATTGAAAAAATTGGACTATTATCATTGCGTTGCGGTTTCGTGCGTATTTTTTTATAAAATATCCGATTCATATTATTATCTAGGCGGAGTTCTCTGTAATCTTGTTTAAACACCAATAAGATCCGGGTTCGATTTCTGGAAGAACGAGATGTTTTTTGTTACACCAATTATGAAGAGAAAAGATTTGCATGTTTGTGTTTTTTTTTATTAAACAGGGAAGTTCTCCCGCCTTCAACTTACAGGATTCTACGTAGTGATAAGGACTTTTTTATGATGACGGAAAATTCATTTACGAACCATAATGGCGAGGCTTACGGCGTGTATGAGACTCAAGTTGCTGCTCCACTGCAGTGCCATTATTGGCGCACAATATGCTGTTTTATAAGAATCTAAATATATATAGCTCAAAGGTGACGGACTGACTGACATAGTAATGAGCGGAAATTTGGCATGCAGGTAGATGTTAAGACGTAGGCGTCCGCTAAGAAATGATTTTTGGAAATTCTACCCCTAAGGGGATAAAATGTCCACGCGGACGAAGTCGTGGGCGGAAGCTAGTTAGATTATAATTTGTAATACAGTGGTAATTTCTGACGATTATTTAAATACGTCACCATCGGCTTCGTTCCCGTCAATTCCGGGTAATTTATAATGTTATTCTGATTTATCAGCTATATTACCGTAAAGGTTCATTAAAATCAGTTCACAGTAGTTTTTGCGTGAAAGAGAAACAAACACACGCGAAACCTATACAAACTTTCACGTTTATAATATTACTAGGATTCTTCTAGACGTAATCGCCTGCAATACATGAATATCCTAGTTCTGGCTCCAAGATTGTAAATTTTGCCTTGATATACGTATTAATATATAACGATGTATGTGCTTCTCTTACACGGAAAAATTACTGAGTGGATTTTTATGAAACTTTACATTAATATAGCTCATATTATATCAGAATAACATATCTATTATACGTAATTCCCGTGTCATGATGTTTGTCCGGGATGAACTCTGAAACTAGCAATCCATTTTGTTCCAACTTTAGAGATAGGATAGTTTTTATCTTGGTAAGTAGTCTTAATTTTTTTTACTGCAATTATACTAATCCTGCAGACGAAGTCGCGGGATTGTTGATAATAATAGTCCCTCAGTGGTTGAGGTTCGGACCAATATTGCTTGATGATAAAATATTCAATCACTCAGTGATTGAGGTCTCGTGAACCTCGCTTCCACCTTATTACGGTTTACCATCAGGTGGAAGCGAGGTTCACGAGGTATGAAGGCCAGGAGCTTCCCCTTCAAAGCCACAAAAACACCTTATCTACTACTGATCCAATTAGAAAAATACTCGTGTTAACCTTTTGACATTCTCATCCGGTGCCAGTCGCTTCTCTTAATTAAGTTCTGTGTATTTATCAATGTCATTAGTTACATATATGTAACATGGATTAATTAAAAGTAAGTACCGAACCGAATGGCATTGAAAAAGCTGTAATGGGTTTGGAGATTTTTTGCATCTTGTTTTGTGCGTTAGAATACAAACATAAAAATAATAGGTTGGGGAAAAAGTTTCTTCGCATTTTTTAAGAAAATTCAAAACATTTTTTAATATAGTTTATTTACATTTAACTAAAGTATGTAGGTACCATTTTGTTCGATAACTTTTTGCCATCTTGTAGATAGGGACATGATCCCAATGCTATAGAAATTTTGGGACTTCTGGTCAAAATACCGCGACAAGTGGTTTTGGCAGTCCTCTCGTGATGTTAACCTGACACTGCCTAAAGAATTCTGAAGACACCGAAACAGGTGGAAATCTGAAGGTGCAAGGTCAGGACTATAAGGCGGATGCATTAACACCTCCCAGCCAAACTCTCTTAATTTTTGCTGAGTGGCTAAAGATGTGTGAGGTCTAGCGTTATCATGATGAAAAACCACACCCCTTCTGTTCATTAATTCCGGCCGCTTTCTCTCAACTTCTTGCTTTAATCTCATCAGTTGTTCGCAGTAGAGTTCAGAATCGATGGTCCTGCCTGGTGGTAACAGCTCATAATGAATTATGCCCCTCCAATCCCACCACAGACACAGCATCACCTTGTTGCGAGTTAACCCGGGTTTCGACACAGTCTGTGAAGCCTGACCGGCCTTTGACCACGACCTTTTTCGCACGTTCTTGTCGTACGTGATCCACTTTTCATCACCAGTTATCAGCTTCTTCAAAAATGGTTCGGTTTCATTACGTCGTAATAAAGAATCACAAATGAGTACACGGTTCATTAGGTTTCTTTCAGTGAGCTCGTGAGGTACCCAAATGTCGAGCTTTTTTGTGTACCCAGTTTTTTTCAAATGCGCCAAAACTGTTTTGTGGTCAATTCCCAGTTCTTCAGCTACGTCGTAACTACTGACATGCCGATCTTGCTCCACTTTTTCAAAAATGGCATCCATTTTATCTGTAATAGGGCGACCAGAGCGACGTGCATCTTTGACATCAAAATTTCCGGATTGAAAACGCTTAAACCAAATTTGTGCTACTCTCACAGACACTGCACTAGGTCCATAAACATCGCAAATTTTTTTCGCGGCTTGCGTTGTATTTTTACCTTTTTTGTAGTAAAATTTTAAAATGTATCGAATTTCTTCATTAGATTCACTCATCTTGGCGGTACGAAAAACAAATGAAAATCACACATTTTCCTAATTTGAATTTGGAATTATGCTCTTTAAAATTTAAACTTTCAATGATACCAAAACCAGCCAGATACAAATAGTATAGCCAAAGAGATTTTATTACAAGTTTATATATACTATAATGGGAAAAGACTTTTTCCCCAACCTAATATGTTAGACATTTTACTTAATTAGAAAAATAACATACCTACACATATTCTATCACGCTCTCAGAGCCGACTGAGAGAGACACTGAACACTTTGCAGACCATTCCACAACAGCTTCCCAAGGATGGTTGGTGCCAGACGCCTGTCTGACACGGACATAACAATATGTCCAATCTTATAGCAGTCATCATCATCATCAGCTCATATAATGTCCCCACCGAGGGACTCGAGCCTATCCCACATTAGGGGTCATTAAGCCTTAGTCAACCACGGTCTTCATAGGTGTGCACAGGTTTTCTCACGATGTTTTCCTTCACTAACATATGAATTCAAACACATTGGTACGTGCAATGTTTATTTTCATAAATTGTTCTAACAGCCCGTTTTTGCAGAACAAATATGGTATTTATATTTGCAGCTGCACTGGGGGAGTCCCAGTGCAGAATTCCATACTGAACTAAACAATTTTAGCGGTGTCTACATCAGTTAGCCGCCTAATAGTTTTAACTGCATAATAAGCCGCCGAACTTAGACTACCCGAAAGTTTTACAATATGTGGAATTGTGGACCCCATTGCAATTTGGAGTCTAACATTACTCCTAAGAAAGTTCTACTTTCTCCTAAAGCTTTATAGAGACTGAGTAATACGCTAAAAGATATTTTTTTTACAATAGAGAGTTTTGCCAGTAATGCGGCACTTGTGTTCCCTCCCTCCCTCTTACAATTTTGCGCCATTCAAAAGAGGCGTGAAGAATCTTGCAGGTCGGCAAGGCGAGGGTGGCTAGCGCGGCAGTTTATCTCTTGCACCAGCTATCTTCGTATTTGGACTCCACTTATGCTTACCATCAGATGAAATGGAATCATTTGCTAGAACTTAAAGAAAATACTAAAGAAGTAAGTAAGGTGTTCCTTTATTATAAGCATTTACATACAAAGTATTATATTTACATGTACTTACAACTAATACTAACTTACTATAGTTCACAGTTCAACACGCATTTCCCATACAGTCAAATGAGCGGTCATTATCATAAGCACTCGTTTATCATTGTGATCTGTAATATTTAAATAATGATGTTTGATGTTTATAACTGGCTTTATTCTAATGAGCTGTTTCTGTGATATGGATTGAAGGAGGATAAATTTGACAGAACAAAAAACAGACTTTGTATATTCGACAGACAGTCGAATATTGGTTACTTGCCTTTATTTTCCATCTTTGTAATTGTCATTGTCATCATCAATATTTCAGCAGAGACATGTCCACTGATGGACATAGGCCTCCCCCGATCGGCCCAGCGCTACCCGCATCCAGCGCGCATCTTTGAGATTGTGGAATATATTAATTAATTATTAAGGAAGTGTTCAGTTCGTATTAAAATTCCTGATAATATAAACACATTTATAATCAATAAGGTTAATATGAAGCGTCGGTGGCGTAGTGCGTAAGAGCGTCGTCTCCCACCCGGGAGACACTGGTTCGATCCCCGCCACGTACCAATGTGTTTTCTAATTTTTAATTCATATGTTTTAATCGACGCTTTTACGTTGAACGAAAACATCGTGAGGAAACCTGCACACACCTATGAAGAAATTCTTAGGTTGTGTGTTAGGCGACCAACCCGCACTTGGCCAGCGTGGTTAACTAAGGCCTTATCGCCCCTATTGTGAGGTAGGCTCGAGCTCCTCGGTGGGGACATTATATGAGCTGTTGATTGATTGATTGAAGTTTAATATAAGCCCTTATCAAATCATGTTTTGAATATTAACCTCAAGTATGTCCTTTATAAACTGGTACTGTGATAGAATACTTTATCAATATTGCAGATTTATTTCTGTAAATACCTTACATGATCTAGGCTTTTGTCAATTGGCGACTGTGAAACTCTCATGACTTGGCATCTTCCGATTTTATCTAATTTTTTTTGTCGTTGCCTCGCTCGATCGTGAAAATCTGACGTTAACGTACATTCAGCTACCGAACCGTTATAGTAAATTGAACAGGTACCTTATTACTTATGCGTACGTTTGGTTAGGTTCGAGGTATTTTGTGACCAAAACAAAAGCAAATTTTATTAAAAAAAAAGATTATCAATATCCAATTTAACTAAATTACTACAGGACGTACAGCCTCCTGGTTACAAGTTGCGCTGAATGACTTGACTAGAAGTCCTTCAGTCATTTATTTTTAATTCGTTTTTATTTGACTGTACTTTCTAATATGCGGTGATTATATTATCTTATCCTAATTTTTAGTTATTCTATACGTAATTTTTAGTGACTTACTTGCCCGTCGAACCACTTTTTAGTAAAGAAAGATGTACTTATTTTTCAGTATTATATTTTTTTACTTTCATCATTTATGAGTTGTTTAAGCTAAGGATGCTAATTCGTTATCGCTTATTAGATATTCTATCACACGCGACATACTATATTGACAGCTGATTACTCCCAAGAAGTTAAGTTAGTCTTACACTGAGATTGTAGGTTAAGAGAAGCAATTTCCGTGTTTGTGAAATACAATTTTGTATTTTGTAAACAATAGTACATAAATTACACGTTTTAGTAAACCTAAGTCTTTTACTTAACTTATCATCAATACATCAATCTCAAAAGGGGTGAAGCAGAGCTTTGGGTAACATTTGGTTACAAATAAAGCCACATCTGGCAGTATGGATCACACAGTACCCCAAAATAGTGACAGGTAGTCGCCTACACAAAAGAGGCATCAAACCGAAAGGCAACACTTTCAGTTAACCAACAAATAAAGGCCAACAACCAGCTATTTTTTAATTTTTTTGCGATTTGGCGGCAAATTGAAAATCGTCTGAGTCACGTCAGCATGAATTTAACGCGAGAAATTTTCGAGCAATGAAGGAGTTAGTGTCGTCCTCATATAATATACCTAATAGTAATAATAATTTATTTCCACGATTACACCAATTATCTAGTCCAAATTAAGTATCATTAAGAACTTGTGCTATGGATACTAGATAACGGACAAAATTTAATATACATAATAGTATAGATATTCACATAAATGAACTTAAATAAATACATAAACAACCATAACTCATGAACTAATGTTCGTATTCGTCAAACAAACATTTCCTCCTATTTGACTCGAACCCGGACCGCTTGATGTGTAGGCAGCCAGCGTTACTGACCACTCCACCAAGACGGCGTCAAATATAGGTATTACCAATGGTACTACTCAATCCGCATTGAGCCTGCATAGTAAAGATGTATCCCAGAAACTTTGCTTTGACTTCTCTTATCGTTTGGTTCATCTCGTACAGATTATTCTGATCAAAATTTTATTAGTCGCCAGTTCGCCATATCTGATATCTAACTTTACACAACTGCTCACTTACGACATAAGTCGGGACCACCAGCTGAACGTGCCTTCTGAAACACAGAGGAAAATCAACTTGCAACATTTATGATTATCCATCCAAGCACTAATTACGCACTCAGTAGCTTCTGGGGTCGATAGGAACATCGCACGAACTTTATCTACTTTTCCATTCCTCATAATTTTGACTGATTACATCCATCCTGTAATAAAAGCAAAGAAACGACCAAACAGTGCTCACCACGTTAACTTTTCTCCAGTATGCACATGCCGCAATTTTGAAGGCATTCAGAGCCCGAAAACGCAATTCGTTAGAACATTTCAACTGTATTGTATTAAGAAGAATATCTATCAATCTAACTATTTAAAAGTATAGCCTTCAACATTTCAGATATAATATATTGTAATTGATCCTATTTCTTAAGTTACGCAACAATAGCTTTGATTGGATCAATCAAGTGGTCAATCATGTCACATCAATACTTGATTTTATATACAGCGTGTATGGTATAAAAGCTAGTATCTATCCATGCTCTCATACATATCTAAATAGTTTGGTGTAGTAGAAAATGAATTGAAAAATTGAACTGTAAAATTATTTCTAATTTCGCCATTGATATAGTTCGGTCGGTAAAACCAAATGCTTCGGAGAGTAATAGATAAATAATGAATGGTGTTTCAAAAGTTCAAAATAGAAAATTTTATTGTTAAATTTTGAAACTTTTGAAACACCATTCATTATTTATAAGGCTGTTAGGCCTTATCATCACTTAACATCGGGTTAGATTATGAAGCCTTTAGGAGCACCGCACATAGCACGCGGTGCGGCGCGGCTACTGCGGCTGGTGAATTTTGTTTAAGTAGAGATTCCTCGTTAATCATAAAAAAGAAGTTGTCGACAGTAATGTTCCAAGAATAATAGAAGTATAAGCAATATTTTTTTTTATATAAATGATAGCTTCTTAACATCATTTTGCCCCCCTTTTGAGAAAACCTTTGTTTCTTTAATATTTTCGTCACAATATAAAGGCCCTGCCAGAAAAACAGCGCTCTTACGGCATTACATCGTAGGAGCACATGCTGAGGCGGGTACCTTTTGGCCTCGCACAGGGTAATTATGCTTATTTATGTTAATTTGTATTTTGATAACTTTATGTTTTGTGTCGTGGTCAATAAATGGGTTTTCTTTCATTCTTTGTTTCCTAAAGCTCCCCATTTTAATGTTACTTTGCATCTGTCGAACATAAGAATAATTAATACCGCCTAAGTAACGCCTTTCTCTCATAGGGGTAGGTATCACTTCTCTCCTCTTGCTACGATCCTTACATATTTCTTTCGCCTCATCCACTCTCACCAAAGTTCTCTTACATGCTCGGCGAATTCGAGTACTTTTGATCTGGCCCTTTTCCATAAGAATTTCGATCTGATTAATAAACGATCTTCAATGTCCCGCATCTTCCATTCCGATTCAATATACTTTTCATCAAACTATTTCCATATATCCTTTCTATTTAACCGAAGCATAATTGAGCATTGTATCTTCTTTCATTATATTATATTACGATTATAACGTGTAATGTCACATAAATCAATCAATCATTTATTTCTCAAATACTTTTTCTTAGCCATGTCATGCCGGCTGAGTAGAATAGCATCACCCTATATCCTCCAATGGGTGTCGTAGAATGCGACTAATGGATCAGAAAAAGGGTATTGATCACCTTATACTCCGTCGACCCATCCGCAGTGGGCAAGCGTGGTGGACTACTGCCTAAACCTCTTTCGATGACAAGGAGAGGCCTTGTGTCCCAGCAGTGGGTCGATTATAAAGTTTATGATGAACATTTCTTGAAATGAAACTTTCTTCTATTGCTCCTCAGTCACGTTGAAAACCGATGATCTAAATCAATGACCTATTGCCAAATCTAATTACAACTATGTTTTAAGCAAAACTCTTTCGATTGAGTAGTAATTAATTTACAATATGCATTTCGTACTTATTTCACTTTTGAAATCTAACGCAACAACATGTCCAAGATATGTTGTTGCGTTAGATTGAAGACGTATCTCTCAGCCTTAAATTAGAGATGTTACACATTCAATAGGGAATCACTCATCCTTTATTGGAGATGTAACACTCAAAAGGATAGAATATTTTAGATTTAACCATCATAAAACTAAAGTAATTAAATTAATGCAAATAACAAGAAACATGAAGTGACCAGAAATCGAAATTTGAGCATCATCTTCACACTTAGTTTGGTTGTAATAACACTTCGCTTTGAGTTTTCGACATTTTCTTTTGAGCCATTCCATTGGACATAACCACTGTTTAATGTGAGATGGCACCACGTATGATTTAAATCAAATATCCTTATTGCGTATCGCATTTTTATTCGTATTATATACCCGCTGAAAAAGTTGCACGCAATCTGTTAAAGTTACTGATGAATTGTTATAGAAAAATGTACACATTGAATGTCTTGCATTAGCTTAGTTAACGATCACGAATAGGAATACCTCTTCTCATAGGATTTAAAATCAAAATCAACAAATTCTTTATTTAAATGGACTTTTGTTAAGTACTTTTAAATCGTCAAAACCCCGCCACCTTTTCGGGGCGAAATAGTTATTTAACTGATAACTATTATGAATATTCGAACAAGCCGACTGAGGAAGTTTCTGAGTCCTGTGCAGACCTTGCACCGAGCCAAAGGGTCAAAAAAACCTACAACAGCATTCCCTGGGATGGTTGGTGTTAGGCGGGCGGCCATAAAACCGGTCATAAAAAATATTTTTGAGGAGAGATCTATGGCAAATTAAAGGCATATTCTACGTAGCGATTAAAAATTTAATTTGGTGCGCGATTAGCAGGTACAGTACCTGCTGATGAAAATGGTGAAATGGTGGCTTGTTCTTCGGAACATGCAGCACGGAACTATCGATAAATAAAATCTTACAGTAAAATTTAACGTAAAGGGCAAATCAATTATTTTGAGAGATATTCGTATCGTAATGAGAAAAACAAACACATTTGTCGATCGAAATATTTCTATTGATAATTCCATGCTCGCATCGTAGGTTAATCTGTACAAGGTTACTACACGATGAGAATGAAATCAATTTTGTCTTTGAAGTGCCCCATCAAGTTCAGTAAATCAAGATTTAGCAGTTGTCTGGATCGAGTGGTTGTAAAATAATCCACTGTGCCTTACTTCTCTTCCAACTCCAAAAAATATGCGTGTATTGATTAAAAGAGTTTGATATAACGGTTAAGTAATCGCCTTAATCGTATTGTATTCATCTGTAAACGCAGCTAATAATTGCTTCTCTATCTATTTTAATTGGAACTAAATGTTTATTATTACAATGTCAAGAAGCCACATGATACTAGCTTAAAAAACTCATTCCAATCTCGAACAAGACGGATGCTCAAAGGTCAGATCTGAACATCTAAAAGATGTCTAATTTGTTAATTATGTTCGAATTGCTGCAAATTATATTTTGTTACATAGTTAATTATACCAGTAAGTTAGCCTGGGGCATCGATCGCATAACTCTAGCCTAACAGAAGGCCAATATTGAACTATAGCAAGTGTGGTTCATAAAAGTAGATGCCCATTTTACCTGACCTTAAATTAATCAATGGAGCTTACAACGAAAGGTAAGGAAAAATTTTGAAATTCTAAAGATGATAGACAAATTGGTGTAATTTTACTCTCCGTAAATGATGATGTGGCTTATGATGTTGTAGTAAGAACAAGTATTGCTATAGTTAAATAATTATTATTATTAAATTATGAAATAACTTTTCATACATTATCTATCTGTACATTTCGATTTAGACTCCACTTTAAAACCAAAATCGATATCATAATATTATATTTCCTCGCTTTTGATAATTATCATAGCGACTCTATAATAATGTACATTTCGTTCTTTCACATTGGCAGTTCTAAGTACTTTGAGGTATTGGTTACTAGTAAATGGGAGATCGATGAATACTACAAGTGCTTACTTATATTTGAATAAAATAAAAAAATGCAATTTAAAATTATTATCTGCTAAACGATAGTTATGTAGTTAAACTAAGATTATGACAAACAATCATCACACGATCATATCCCTTTAAAACCAATCTGTATCACCTACTTCCTAAATCATGATGTTGCTGCTTTATAAAACGCCATTTATTACTAAATCTATTAAGTTGAAAGACAGTAACTTAATCATCGTAGGAAAATTCCCACCGCTTGAGGACAATAGGGAGGTGGTTGATAAAATCAGATGTAAACAGAATCACACCAGATTTCTCAGAATGTCGATGAATTATAAAGTAATTCTTTTTGCTCGTGTGATCAGAAGTTTTAATATTTTATTAATGGCGGGGCCATCCATGATACATACAACTGATATTGTATAAGTCGCAAGTCAGGCCTCATATGGAGTACTGCTCTCATTTATGGGCTGGAACACCAAGATGTCAATTAGCACCATTCGACGTGGTCCAAAGACGAGCTGTGAGAATCCTTGACGATCGAATGCTTACAGCCGATATTGAACCCCTATATCTTAGGAGAGAATTTGCCTCTTTATGTGTTTTCTATCGGCTGTATAGCGGAATGTGTTCTGAGGAACTATTTGACATGATGCCAACAGCTTCCTTCCATCACCGCATCGCTCGCCATCGGCAGGGTATTCATCCTCACACACTGGAACCGAGTTGGTCACGTACTGTGCGTTTCAGAAGAAATTTTCTTCCGCGTACGCTTCAGTTGTGGAATGAACTTCAGGTGTGAAAAAGTTTTTGCTAGGTCGGCAACGCACGTGTGATACCCCTGGTATTGCAAGTGTCCATAGGCTGCGGTGACCGCTTACCATCAGGCGAATCGTATGCTTATTTGCTTGTGGTATAAAAAAAAAGAAAACAAATTACAAACTTGACTCTAAATCTTTGATTGTATAGACATGTATATAATCAAAGCTCTAAATATGAAACGAAATATATCGTTGCTTTTAAGCAGGAAGGCAGGAAGACTAATTCTAATTAATCTATTACTGTAATAGATTTATGTGTAGAATATATCTGTGGAAACTTTATTGTAACTTGAATTATCTACTGTTATTTATTTCTAAGAGAACAAAATATGTATGTAGCCCTTGAAAAATAAAAAAATAATAAAATTATAGTGCTTATGTTTTATTCATTTCATCCTGATTTCATCCCCATTTTTCAGTTAGCTTGTAATATGTAAGTGTTTGAGAATTGAAGGAGTAGGTACTTTTATCGTGTAATTGAAATTAAGTTCGTTAGTAGTCATCATCATCTTTGCGCTTTCCCGGTTATGCCCTAAACGCTCTCGCGCGAGGGCCCGACGTCCGCCTTCCTTACCTTTCTTGCCCACTTCGCTCGGTCTTCGGCATCCTTGGTGGAGAGCCCGTTGGCACGTAAATCCTCCGACATCAAGCCAGAGTTTCTTGGGCCTGCCTGGAAGTGTGATTCTATTTACATCTGATTTTATGAACCACCTCTCTATAGTCTTCAAAGCGGTGGGAATGATGATTACTATACAAAATGTGTCAAAGTTCTAAGTTGCTATGGAAACTGTCGCTAGTTAATAGTTAGTTAAGTAAACAAATCCTATTCGCTTCTACTACCAGTACTTATCAAATCCTGCATTTCATAACCTTTTAACATAAACTCAAAAGCAATTGTTTTCAAACTTAAATTTATTTCTACATGATAAAGCCATTCCATCTATTAGGACGATTGGGAAAGCCCATGCTCCAAGTGAAAAGGATGGGAAAAAAACACTACAAGGTCACATTTTCAGACTAGTAATAAACTATACTCAGAAATATTTGCGCTTAAGCATTAAAAATTACACAATAGATACGAAGATTCGATTTAATTTTAGACATTAAGTTATTTGTACATAAATTACGATGAATCTTCTGAGTGCATACGGGTGAGTGTTCGTCCTATTTTTCATTAGAAAATAATTTTAAGCGTTATATTATTTTCAAATATTTTTTAATTTCTTATTCATTCTATTAATTATCTTATACTACAAATATCTTATTAATTTATAACTATACCAGGATAGCCAGGACTTAAAAGCACGTGCGCGTAAGTTAAGTTCAAGATCTTTATATATCTACAATGCAAACTTTGCGTTTCCATTGATATTTTTTTTTAGAAATACTTTTTAAGAGTAAGTTTTTTAGAGTTGTAAATGTTCTATAAGCAACGGAACTTATTTTTTGGTTGCTCTTTAATTCAGGATCTCACATCAATATGCTGGAACCACATTTGTAATCGCGAACCGGTGGAAACGCAATTCAAAGTCACCCATGTAGATGGTGTTCGCGGGTTCGAGTATGTGAGTGTGAAGCGGGCATTAGAAATCCATACCAATTTCTACTTAAGAAGGTCAATTTTAAGATTAATATTGAAAGATATATTCAAGTCGAATACATGAGTTATTCGATTGTTCAGACAAATCTTTCCCTTAACCCATCACGTTGTTAAAATCGGATTATAATAATTTACATAATACATTCTTGTAAAGGCCTTAGATTCTGTTTGAGTACTTATTGTCTGGTCTAAGTCATCGTTTTAATAAGAGCATAAATCAATAATATTGACCATAAGCTTTATTTGAGACGCGTGAGATACATGAAGTACATCGTACAAACTTTATATAAGCAATTTTGTAAGAGTGAATCAATATTTTTAAATGACACAATTAATACTCGTATATCAATTTTAATACTAGAAAAATACACTGAAAATAATCGACTTGCCTCAGGCGGGACCAATTTTATTAACCTCATTCACATTAAACAATCTTCCTCCTCGCCAATTCAAGTGAAAACAGTGTAAGATAGTTTGACCATAGTCTTCTGCGACGTAAGGAATAGCTGTTCGAATTTAGAGCTAGTCTTTGAAAAATATTATCTAACAATAGATCGCGGTTAAAATCACTATGGATCGTTGTTTTTGTTTTCGTTAGGTGAGTGATAATTCCTGGCTATAGCGTGTGTGATTTTTTGGTATTGTAAGCGTCTATAACCTGCAGTATAGTAAATTGTTATTTATATACGAAAATATGTACCTATTTACAACATAACGAATTGTTAATGTTAGAAGAACCTTAGAACAAAGGGAATATTTCAAAATCGTCCTTGGCATTGATCCTGGACAAACATCTCTATACAGAATTCCTCAGTCAAATAACACTATCTTTTCGTAATGTACTTGTGTATCAATGCAATAGGCATTCCGTATACTTAAGGGCTATTATGAGCCTATTTGTGTACCGTTATATTTTATTTCATTCTTAATCATAATCAATATTGAAAAATCTAAAATGGTCACGATTTTAAAACTTAACGAAAGAATGAAAACAAATGAACAGTTATTCAATAAATATTAAACCTTTCAGATTTTTTTAAATACTTATTGATATGATTTAGAACTTAATTAATATTTTTAAATTTTAGAACTGAATTAAATTTATCGGTGTCTTAGATTGATCTGAGGTGGTGCTAGTACTAACTAGCTATCGTGTAAATCCCGTTATATCTAATATGAAAATTCTTAATACGCTCGACGCAATACAGTTCCGTATGTCACACCGTAAAGTGCGGATAAGAAAAATTATAAAAGAAGTTTTTGTTCATCTCGAATAGATAATTTTAAGTAGCTATTGCGAACTGGGGTTATTGAATTTGATTATGATATGAACTTATTACACTATGAAGTAATTCTTAAATTGACATGATGACTGGAAAGATATTTTTAAAGTGACTTGTTTATGAAAATGCAGTCATGTGCTTGCATATATTTAATTTTGCCAATGAGACGAAAATCCCTCCATTCCATGGATTTACCGTGCGGGTACCGGGTCCATGGTGTTACAGAAATAGGAAGCAGTGCCTGGGACGGGTGCGCATTTTCTTACATAACTTTTCAATTCCTATCATTGGAGGTCCGAAAATATTTCTCATACCATTTAAAACCATTCTTCATAGCTTCATACAACAAATCATTCTTCATAACTTCATAAAACATAATCATTGAAATTCATAATATCATTAATCATACATTTTTGGGCGAGTTTAGTGATTTATGCACCTACATGGCTGGGTGATGGGTAGGTTAGGGTTATTTTTTTTTATGACTAGGTGGAGTGCACTGTTTTTGTAAGCAACAAGGTAGTAACAGTATTAATAAAAAAATTATGATCACTAACTGTTATGAGCTCCGTTGGTAGTAATAAAAATGTATGAATAAAAAAGTATCTAAAATAAAATTATGAAGAGAGATTATTATGAACACAAATCGGTAGTAAGACAAATAATAGGATTTAGAATATTATGTGAGCCAATATGGATCCGCCTGGGACTTGTCACCAAAATGTAGGTGAGTAGTATTTTAAATTTTTGATTTGACATTTTTTGAAAGAAATAGAAATTATCTTTTCCTGATGCAATGAAGCTACGAAGAAGGCTACTAGACTTGGAAAAATATGCCATTGCATAAGAACGGTGTTTAGCCGATAGATTGGACCTTTTAGTGGGAGTATGGCATAACCTGTGCGGCCGGCACAAGTACTCTAGAGTATTCACAGCCTGCTTCTCCCGTAGTCCTGCAAGACAAAAATCAATCAGTAAATATTTTATTACAGTTTGCTTACTTGCTGTTGCCTTAAAACAACGTTAAAAATTATAATTACATAATTTTGTAATTGTAATTGTTAACAGCACCACATTGGAATTGTTAACAGCACCACCATCTTAACAAAGTCTGTTGCCATAACAACGTTAACAATTATAATTACACATTTTGCAATTGTCATTGTTAACAGCATTATTGTATTTCGACCTCCCCGGCCTGACCTTCAGTGCGCTATTACGGGACGGCTCGGGATCTGCGCACGTGAGCGCAACTACACCGAAACGGTCCCAATGCTGCCCGTCTAGGCACTCCTTGCAGCAATCGGTGGCCAGCAGCCACTCCTCCACCGACGGCTGCTCGACGAGGACACCGGTATCAGCCATCGTACCGGACTCGGCCCTGAAAAGGGCCGTCCGGAACTAGCCTGGTTGCAAAACAAAAACAACTCGACAATGGCATGTGACTTCGAATGCCAAGAGGACACACTTGACATCAAAAGCCACACACCCGCCGAGAAAATTTCCCCACCACGTTGCCAGGGTCCGCCACGAGGAGACTTCCGAACGTGGACCCCATTGTGTTTCGACCCTCTGTGGTTGAGGGTTCCAGGTGAAACTCATCCCATCTTCAGCCTTATTAACACTTACAATTAGGTGGTTTTACTAGGTGGTAGACTCATATGTAGGGTCGTCTGGGTAGGTACCGCCTTTCTTATTTCTCCGTGAAGCAGTTCGCTGCGTATCGGATTAAAAGGAAAGTTCACCAGTGTAATTACTGGGCATATCATCTTAGTCCCCAGGATGGCAACGCACTTGCAGCGTTAGGTGATTTACCTTTAATATTGAAGTGTCTAATAAGAAACAGGTGAGTTGAAGGCCAAGAGCTTGCCCGTGAAGAATAAAAAATAATCATTAATCGCTTCTCTATCGTGCTCTTTGTTTATTTAACCAACTTTTTTTTTCTTTGTTAATTTAATTATGTATAAATGACACCACCCAATAGGTTGGGCACAGCCTAGCGCGTCAGCACTTCGAATTTGGAGTTCCCACGTGGGAAAGTACCTCCATCTCCCTAAATAAGAGTATTTTTGTATTCTTGATTACTTCAGTCGTGTTGAACTGGTCGGTTGGTCACCGCGCAAATATCAATGTGTATAGTCGGCATCACATATCTAAGTACATAAGGTAATATTGTATTACTTTTACAATTCTTAATAATTTTGACGCCGTCTTGGTGGAGTGGTCAGTATAGCTGCCTACACATCAAGCGGTCCGGGTTCGAGCCCTGGTAGCAGCAAATATTTGTGTGATGAATACGAGTATTTGTTGACGAGTCATGGTTGTTTATATATTTATTTAAGTTTATTTATAAAAAAATATGAAAAAATATTATGTATATTAAAATGTCCGTTATCTAGTATCCATAACACAAGTTCTTAATGATACTTACTTTGGGCTAGATAATTGGTGTGTGTGGAAATATATTATTATATATTATTATTATATTATTATTATTAATAAATATCTGTGTGGACGTTTATATCAATTTTTAAATTATGAGCTTAAAAATATGACTATACCCTAATGGCTCATCCAAAAAATAAATAATTTTCAGATTGATGTTGCCAAAAGAATAGAAAGATGTAGTTCCTCCACGAAGAGGACACTACTTCTCATCCTATGGGTGTCGTAAAAGTCGACTGGTATATTCTGAGCCCCACGCAGACCATTGCACCAAGGGGTCGCTCGCGCTGCGGCGAGATCACTCACAACAGCATTACCACGGCAGCTGTAAAAAACTATGCCGAAAAGCAAATATGGTGAATACTTATTGTACCAATCCCAAATAAATTGTGACAAGGGTATTTTTTAACCCTCACAGTTTCTCGCTCTTTCCTTCCCCCATAGGGAAGAGCGAAAGAGAGAGAAACGAGTGTATTAGGAAGACCTTCCAGAGCCTGAGGTAAGCAGGAGGTTGAATCATCATAATAACTACCCAAAATTTACGCATGGAAAACTGTAACTTAAATTATATTGATAATTATTTATTGACTTGTATTGATGTTTTGAAATCATTACGAAATTGTAAGCTGTGGAGTTTCTTTCGCCATTTCTTCTCCATCTCAGCATAACAATTATTATTTCGTCCCGAAATGGTAGTAGGGTTTTGACGATTTAAAAGTAGTTAGCAAAGTCCATTTAAATAAAGAGCTTTTTCATTTTAATTTTCATGGATACCCGACGGACGGCCCTCGGATTATGTCGGACACTTACCGACTAAGCACCCCCTAATGGCCATTGTCATAGTGACTATAAAGCTATCAGAAGCAGCTGCTCCTCAGGAAAGGTACACGACCAGAGTAGGAAAAATAAGAGTTCCCAAAAGAAAACATATGTATATTCAAACTTGTTGATTGTGTACTTGCATTCGTCAGACTATTTATGACAGACTATACAATTTGCCTAGGGCCACTAAACCTCTAACCTTTCACACCGCTGTTCTATTAAAACCATTAAGACATCTACATAGTATACGATCTCAGCGCACCGCCTCTTTCTAATACAACTGTAATAGCTTGAAGTGCGCTTCAAACTTCTCGCTGTATTTAAATTATGGTTTTGTAACATTGTATATTCTTGAAAACCTATTGTATAAAAAGAAAAAAATGCAAACATACGAAGTTAATACCTTTGGGAAATAATAAACCGAACAACTCAAAAATCCAGAATGAGCGACTAAAAATACTAAAAATGAATCTGAAGAACAGTTAAATACGATCCTTAAGCTAATTACGTTTGAGTTTCTTTCTCCGTGTACCTTTTACACAAATATAAAAAATAATGATTTTTGTAATAAAACAGTGGTAGGATTTTTGACGATCTCGAAACAAGCTTTACATAGACCCTCAACCAGCCTAAGAGGGACTCGCTATCTTATTTTTTTTAAATGGGTCTAATAATCAAGATGTATGCCACCTGATGAAAAGCGAAAGTGTCATCTAAACGCAAAACTTGCTAGCGCAATATAGAGCAAGTACGCGCCGTACAAGCCACTCTTCCTTTACTGACCTGCAAGTTGCTTCATCACGCCCGTTTTGAAGGACCCAAGGTTGTAAGAATTCGATATCTGTATTATGCGACAAGAAAATGTATTGCTTGTCGAGTTTCTCCCGAGTTCTTGTTCTAAAAACACCTGTTGAGAGACTCCATTTTTAATACATTCTACCGTACAATTTGCTGTTACTATAATCGCGACCGCCATCTAAAAGAAGAAGTGTTGCTTGTCCGCGTTGGAATGGTAACAATGGTAGCCATTAGATTATCAGTTATCCTAAAACTGAAGAAGGTAGTATTATGGAAAAAGTAATCAGGATAATGGGATATTCTTATCGAATTATTGTAATGTCATCGGACTTTGATAAGTCTATAAAGTTTAAATGAAATCTGACGGTTTAAAGTGGATCAAAATCGAGTCCAAACGAGTCAGTTACATACATACAAACACAAAATCAAACATACAGGTAAAACTAATATAAGCGTATTAATAATCTTCAGAACACTCGCAGGTAGAAACCAGGGATGTAACGGAGGCAGTTTTATCGGAACCGAAGTCGGAGTCGGAGTTTTTAAATTTGATTTATCGGAGTCGGAGGCAGGGTCAGAAGTGGTGGCATGAGAAAGAAAGTTTTATTTACAGACAAATAAAACATTCTTAAATCATTTTTTTTTAAATTATAAAATAAAACACAAACAATGAAAAAAAACCTTTCATAACAGTCGACACAGGCCGCCGTCGCCGCTATGTTATGCTTCGACCTCCGATTAAAACCTCCGATTTAAAAGTGTCGGAGCCGAAGTCGGAACCGAAGGTGTAATAATAATCGGAAGTTCCGACATAACGGAACCGGAGTCGAAGCTCCGTAACATCCCTGGTAGAAACGAAATAATTGCATTCCCTGAATGTATTATTCTTTATTATCTTCTAATCCAATTAAATATTGAAACACTTATTCCACAATGTAGTCAGCTATTAATAAACTACTAAAGCGCGTCCGACCGTTATATCTCATTTTATTTATAAAGACAATAAAATTTTACGACACCTTGATTCATTACACTCGCGTCCACGGCGAGATGACGCAATTACACAAATATTGTTTTATTTATATTAATATAAATATGTAAATATTTGTTTTAATTATTTATAAATAAATACAAAAGTCACGCATTTCCGCAATCCGCGAAAGGCGGAGATCACTTCTTTCCACTTGTTACTATAGTTAAATATTTCTTTCGCTCTATCTACTTTTATCACAGTCTCTATCATCAAGTATTTACTCCGCGAAATATGAACAGTTAATAAAAGCGTTATTTATGAAGTCGCATTATTTATTTGAAAAGAATTTGATCCTTTATCATATAAAGTAACATTTAGTTGCTTATAAATAATTAGTTTAAAAATAATCCGTTTTGACTTTGGCTACTTTTTTTAGATAAAATGTACTCATAATTTATTTACTACTCATAAATTATGTTAAAGTCAAAGTCAAAATTTCTTTATTCATTTAGGTACCATTTGTTCACTTATGAAAGTAAATTTTGATGCCATCGGTTCAAGAGTCTACCAGGAGGAGAAGAACCAGTAAGAAACTCAACAAGTTTTAACCTTAAATGGCGAAAGAAGACTAAATTTTCTGAATAAATTCGCCGTTTTCTCAATGAAACAACAATTTATTTTTTATAGTTTTTATTGGAGAATCGCAGATTCAAGAAAACTGACTTTTTCAGTCGATTTTTATTAAAAATGTTCTCTTTTATTCTATGAATAAGATGACTCTGTCTGTACGGGGTTCAAGAACTATTCGTGACACTGATACTAAGCTAGTTTTGCTGACAGTGCCACCCACAGGTGCCACCCAAAGTTGCATGCGTCTAATGGCCGTGACCGCCAACCTTCCGGCGGACTGTGGGACCGACGAGCAGTTACATGTAGGTACCTATCGACTCCCGGACATTTTGATTTCAAGAATTGTTATGTTAGGTGTATTGTGTGTTTAACCCTGAGATCTTTATCGATTTTGCGCGCATTTCTACGCAGTCACGCTCATTGCGGACATGAAATATGGTTTTTAATCACGATGTTTATACAAAGGAAAGGATTCTGCGATACCAAGAACTGCTTATTAATGTTATAGGATATAGGCAAGGTGAATACCAAATGCTGAGTGTTGCGATTCTAATTCTCGAAATAGGCAATGTGCTAGTAGGTATTTTTCAAGAAAACGGCAAATAATTATGCTGCCTTTTGTGGCGTAGATCCAGAAGTCCTGGCTGCGATTCACAAAGAGTAGCTAAAAATTAGTGTAAGGTTTGGTGGGTGATAGAGTTTTATTTAAAATTCGGTTGGCTATCTACATCTGATCAAATTCTGTCGCCGTAATAGTAGCATTATTGTATTCCAACAGTAAAGAAGTTAGCCAATACATCAGTTGGGACAAAGAAAGCGTGTAGGTACCCTGTAAAGTTAGCCAATATTTTTTAGTTTGACTAATAGTAACCTCAATCACTAAAACAAGCATTCAAGTGACAGTGATGCTGTTAAAAAAATATTAATAATAATCTCAATTAATTTAAAATATAATAATCGCATTAAACATTGAAAGTTACAGTGACGCTATAAAAAAAATCGACTAGTTGTTAATACGTGGAATGCTACGTGTTTTACAGAAAATAAATTCTGAATCTTGTAAAAAGTTGTTATATTGAACGTATAGAGCACCTCTCTTTTCAATCTCTTAACATCATAGTTGAGTTAACTTTTGATAGTTAAAACTTAATTAACATCTTAATTTATACTCTTTGAGATTCAAGAAAGATGCATTGACAAGTTTACTTACGAACTGTTAAACAAATCGCGACATTAGACATTTAATTTAACATCGAATTGAAAAAAGAAATCTAATATGTATAACCTTTGAAGCCGGAGCAAAATTACATAAAAGTAATTAATTACAGTTCACTTGCAAGTGATGCGTAAAACACCATATAACCATGTTTGGCCTGATGTATAATGAGTCATGTGCCAAGATCAGAGCCATCTGCGATATCTAGTCTACGATTTACATTCACCTAATAACTTCTTTTTCTTAGATTAACCTTCAAATAACTTTTTTGAAACAATCTTTTTAAGTCTGTGGTATGTTAACATTGATTAATTGTATCAATGTTTGACATTCATAAACGAATACGCCTCAATTTACAAATACTTGTGAGAGTTATATGAAATGTTTGAAGTTATTAATTATTTAGAAAAATTCGGAGCTTTTTGCGTCACTGCGACCTGTAAAGATCTATTGTGACTAGCCTCCAAGTAAGTCCTATTGAGGCCTTACATGTACTTCTTTAGCTGGGCACTATCTAAAAATGATAAGATATTCCTAGCTTGGATTGTTTTGATATCGTCTGGGTCGAGAATGTGTCTACCCAAATGTCGGCTTCTTTTGTGAATGAGACTTTCACAAGAGCACAGGAGGTGCATTAGAGGTGCACGCTCCTGTTCACAAAATTTGCAAGCAACATTATCTTTTAGTCTCATATTGTAGAGATGTCTGTTCAGCTTACAGTGGCCAGTCAGAGCCCTAATCAACACGGGTTGCCCCTGTTAAGCTTCAGTAGCTCGTCAGTGCGCTTACGAGAGTATGGTTCGATTGGTGCTTTTGAGTGTGTTAACCCAGGCGTTCTTTGCCAGCCCGCTTTTGCCTCTTGGAGGAGGTGGGTTTTGAGTTTCACATGGCCTGTTTCGTTGAGATACCACAGAAAAATTCTGGGGCAAACTGTAGGCCTTGAGCCCCAGCCCTTGCTAGCTCATCGGCCTTTTCGTTACCAATGATTCCAGAATGACCCGGTACCCAATGTTTGAAGTTACTTTAATTGATAGAATTATCTGAAAAAAATCGACTTGCCTCAGGCGGGACACGAACCCGCACCTTCCACAATCCGGGTGGACGCGTTGACCAATTTCGCCACCGAGGCACTGCTTTTCGCTGTCGAAATTTGTCAGTGCTTGGTGCTTATGTTTTTATGGTAAACATCGTTTCATCAAATCTTTGAAATTTGCACTTCCAAGACCCGAACGAAATATTTTTGCAAATATTTGACGCCCAGCTAAGATGAAACTACCTTACATTATGGAATAATTTTATTTTTGCGTTTACAAACGCGTAAATATAATACTAGAACCCCTGAGTCCCGCCTGAGGCAAGTCGATTTTTTTCAGTGCATTTTTCTAGTATTATATTTACGCGTTTGTAAACGCAAAAATAAAATTATTCCAGAATTATCTGACCTTAGATTAACTAATATTTAGCACTTATTAGATGTCCTATAATTAACTACTAGGTAAGCTATTGATTTCATGTACTTAAAATGGATTAAATAAACGATGGTTATCACTTCATCCATTACATGCTCGTACTACGCAAGTCATAGTATTCTCCCTTTCTTCTTTGGGCTTCTTGGGCATCAATTGGCTTCATTGGGCATCTTTGAGCTATATCGTACACTTTGGTGTTTCTGCGGATCTCATCATTCCTAATTCGATCTCGCAAAGAAATACTGAGCATAGCCTTCTCCATTGCCCTTTGGGTAACCTTGAGCTTTCTTATGCTACCAGAGTACTAGTTTTATATTTCGCCTATAATATTCATTCTTCACTTCATCCATACTTGAATATTTGAATTATGACTCTTTCAAGTCAATACTATGAAAACTGTAAAGGGAGGATAAATCCGATTCTACTCAGAACAAGACCTCCTTGTAGACTCTTGAAACGATGGCACCAGAATTTATTTTCATAAGTGTACAAATTGTACCTAAATGATTAAAGTAATTTTGAGTTGAGTTGTAATATTTCTTTTGTTAACCATACATTTGAAAGACAGATAATTATAATAAAACGTGTTCCAAATATCAATATTATGAAACCTTCACTCAGCACATAACATTCATCTTTCTAAGAAATCATTTTGATCGCATCTAGATTTCACAAATCTTCACGAGGTATTGACGTGACATTTCAAACATTCTTTGTGAAGATTGTTACACTGAGTACAAAAATAAGGTCACTTTTATTTCACGTTTGCGGTTTGAAGGCATTCGGAAGATACATTTATCGATAAAATCAAAGTGGAGGACGGCGCTATGAATAGTTACATGGGAATTCACTGTGATAAATTAGTCCATTAGATAATTGAAATGAGTAATTAGAGCTCATATCATTCAGTGTAAATCGATGTAAAGATGGAGACGGTGTGGAATATGATATTTCAAAGGAAGGTGGTAATATTGAGATGATAGCGATTGAGAAGGCCGGGAGAAATTACATAATTACGCCCAACCCAAACAGCTTTGCTTTACAATACTATCTAACACTTATATACATCTCCTATGAATACCCAACTCTTTTAACAGTCTCATAAGTAAATGCTTCACATGGCTGTGCTCAAACCATTTTAGTAATTATGTGCTTGATTGTATTTATGTATCTAAATGTGTTGTGTTATGTATTCGTGTTCGTAAAGGGACAGTCAGTGACTCTAGCTCTTTCTCCTATCAATTCAAGATTATGCATATAATAGAAAACTTTGAATACTACTACTTTATATACTAGGGCTTTGAACTCTATAAAAATGGAATAAGGTTGATTCATTAAAGAAATTTAACAATTTTCGGAAGCCTGATCTGCTGTAGTCCGTACAATCAAGGAAGGGCTCATATCATGGTACGAGTGTTTCAGGCCATCAATAGCAATTAATTTACGTAACAATGCTATTTTTATTTTATTTTAGATGATAGGCTGTTAACCTGTCACTATTTTGAGGTACTCATTGATCCATACTGCCTGATGCGACCTTATGTGTAACCAAGTCTTTAGGATTACGCGCGTAATTGTATGTATGATAACAGCCTTTATAATTCGACCCACTGCTGGGTCACAAGGCCTCTCTTTGTCATCAAAGGAAGTTAGGCAGTAGTCTACCACGCTTGCCCAATATGGATTGGTGGACGGAGTGTAAGGTAGTCAATGCTCCTTTGCTGAGCTTCTACGATACCCGTTGGAGGAAATGAGGTGATATTATTCTACTCTGCCAGCATCACATTGCTATGTATGTATTTGGAATTTGTAATTGTATGTATAACCCTGAGGTATAACTCCTCGCGCGGCGGCTGTCAAAAGAGCTGTCAAGAACAATCGTTAGGCGATGACGTCATCACCCCGCCGAGCGGAGTAGGAAGGGTAGCATGTTGGCTTTTTTGCTTTGTGTAACTTCCTTTGTTTATAAATACCACGCAGGTGGTATATCTTTAGATTCCTAGATAAACTAACTAAAATATAAGACTACTTTGAATAAAGAACATTGTATAATGATTAATTTACAAGCATTTGAAACCAGGCATAAGGGTATTTCCGACTTTAATATGTCCTAAATTAATTAAATAACAGCCAATACATCACAAACTAAACTTTAAATTTTACAAATTAACTAAACATATCTAGAATCTGATAAATACAGCACATTGTCAAACTAAATTTGATTAACTATCGTTTGATTCAATGCTATTTATTTTAAATTTTCTTTACTCATCTTCCTTCTGAGAGGCTGAGAAGATTGTTTAAATATTATCAGCCCATGAATTCAAGTTCCACACATAGTTGCATAAACAGGTCGTGTAGCAGCTAATTTGTTCCAAGGAGCTTCGACTACTTTTGGATAAGTTTTGAGGCAACCGCAATATTATGCCCGTGTAATTTACGCCCTTTACTAGCGCACCGTGTCTGATCGGAAAACATAAATTGTTCCGCTTATCTTCTTATTCGGTAGGCATCGATTACATTAGCATACATTGTAAACTTTGGGAGCAACTCCACCTAAGATGCCGATAAGGTTCATTTTCTTTGGTGGATTGAAGCGTTGGTCATGGTAAAGTATATTATCAAAAATTTTTTATATAAAAAGGTCAAGCAAATGACTCACAATCCCACCTGAGTCTAATAACCACCGCCACGCTAGCCAACCTCGCCTTGGCGCCCTGCAAGGTGCATCTTCACGCCTCTTTAGAATGACTAAGGATTGTAGGAAGGATGGGAACACGTGTACTGGCAGTGAGTTCCACATAACCATTGAACATAAAGAAAGATATGATTTCTATCCCGACTGCACGCGACAACTGCAGAAGGCAGCGCCGTATCCAGTTGGTTCCTAGTGCTCCGCGAGAGAAAATGGCTAACGTGTTTGTGAATAGCGATCGCAATTTACTTTTGTATCTTTTGTTAGAAGAGGAAGACGACGATGGTGACTTGTTTATATTATACAAAAAAAGACCAAAAGCTACACCTCATAAGCTGAAATGCAGAGCAAGTGAGGGAAATTATTCAATACAGATCAGTAAGCAATTGAAACTCATTTCAAAGAGAAACAACGACGACGTTTCGCTACGACGTCGGCGACACTACTGATCCGCGGTCGGCGACAGTGTCGTCTGCCGCTCGGCGTGGCGACGCGTCACCGGGTTCATGTCACTAGCTAAGGGTGGAGTTTTATAGAAATACATAGAAAGCAGTAGTGTCTGCTGCTGCTGCGTGCAGTCGGCTACAAAATCACACCTTAATTATAATAATAAAATACCTGTGTCTCTAAATTTACTTAAATGTAGATGAACTTTTAACTCCATACACCTGAAGAACCTGACATAAATTGCACAAGTGACGTCAGTAAGTGTATCTAAGTGTTAGAGTTAGAGCTGGAAGATAATTTCCATTACTCTTTTGTGACAGGACGAGTTAAAATCGTCAAGTGTTGGTAATGGGATCGTGAGTTTTATAGTGCTGAATTAGTATCGATAGTTTGAGTATCGATAAATTATTATTTGACTCGACCGCTGCTTTATGCCGATACTGGCAATGGACGTCACGCGGCGTGTTGTTTCATTTAATTCATAGAGCAGCGCTACCTGAGGCGGTATACACGCAGTGCGGACGCGTATCCAAAGTAATCATTTGTTTTTTTGGAAATCAATGAGGATCCCTGTGTAATACGTGTTGCGAGGTGTATAAATTGTCCGTGTTGGACGTACGTCACGTGTATCTGCTTAACGTAGCACGCGCTTTTAGAATTAAGTGTCCTAGTCAGCTTTGCTTTTGTTCACCGAATGTTTAGTAACTTTTTGAACTTTATTCCCCTTATGGAATAATTTTATTTTTGCGTTTACAAACGCGTAAATATAATACTAGAAAAATGCACTGAAAAAAATCGACTTGCCTCAGGCGGGACTCGAACCCGCACCTTCCACAATCCGGGTGGACGCGTTAATCAATTTCGCCACCGAGGCACTGCTTTTCGCTGTCGAAATTTGTCAGTGCTTGGTGCTTATGTTTTTATGGTAAACATCGTTTCATCAAATCTTTGAAATTTGCACTTCCAAGACCCGAACGAAATATTTTTGCAAATATTTGACGCCCAGCTAAGATGAAACTACCTTACATTATGGAATAATTTTATTTTTGCGTTTACAAACGCGTAAATATAATACTAGAAAAATGCACTGAAAAAAATCGACTTGCCTCAGGCGGGACTCGAACCCGCACCTTCCACAATCCGGGTGGACGCGTTAACCAATTTCGCCACCGAGGCACTGCTTTTCGCTGTCGAAATTTGTCAGTGCTTGGTGCTTATGTTTTTATGGTAAACATCGTTTCATCAAATCTTTGAAATTTGCACTTCCAAGACCCGAACGAAATATTTTTGCAAATATTTGACGCCCAGCTAAGATGAAACTACCTTACATTATGGAATAATTTTATTTTTGCGTTTACAAACGCAGTTTTTCTTTTATTCCCCTTTATGTAAATGACATACTGGCAACCTGTCACTGATATGAGGCGCTGTATGTTCCATAGTACCAGATGAAGCTTTATACGTACAAGTCTGCTCTAATCTTTTGTAATTATAAGCGTGGGATAATGTATGTATGATTTATTATTAAAACATATAATATGAAATATCTTGGTGGAGTGGTGATTATACTTTTTTTTATTAGTAACTCATACTATTAAAAAGAATACAGTAATAAATGATATAGTACCTATCGACAATACTGTCTACAGGACAGGTACAGCTTTATCGATATTGTATTTATGTTTAGTTTACAAAGTGATGCTAGCACTGATTACATACATCGACAACTAACTCGACTAATAGTGTACAACACTAAAATCAGGTCGTGTGTGTAAATCTTAACAAACTGTCATTGCTGTAACTCGATCACTTTTATTACAATCCAGTTAGATAATAATAATAACTTTAACCTTTTACGATGCCATGAATCCTTTACAGTTTCATCAAGTCTAGCTATCTCAATATTTTTTTTAATTCAAAAGACGGCCACCAATTCTTCATCAAGTTTATTTTAAATTGACAAAAGAAAACTAGTCGGGTTGATAAAAAATCACTTATAACGTTTTTTTACTGATTAAAACATACTAATATTTAATCATAAAATCTACCTGCAGTTTTGATAAGATTTTGAGTGTAACATATGTTTGTTTTCTGAATTATTGTAAAATTTTCTAAATATGATTAGAGTTACTGGGCTGCTGCGAACTCTTTGTATACATGCTAAGTACACAATAAGGGACGTATTGTCGGATTCCTCTAACAAGTATTTGCGTACCCGTACCGACCGGGTCGAGACTTAAATCGCGTGACCCTAAAGACCACTAAGAAAACTAAGAATATTTGGCTGAATTTGTAGTCTTTAACAACAAATTAACCGTCCTAGTTTTGAGTGGGATGTTAAAATAGTTAAAAGACTGATTGCTCCTGACCTTGACAGTATGGTGCAGTGTAATTTGAAGTTTATTTAAACTAAAACACTAAATCGTTTTGAGGGTGTTTTAGTAGTTTGAAGTCATCAGTTAAAAAAATTCTCTTGTTATGTCTTTTTTCAAAAATGTTACAAAAGGGATACCTGAGTAAGCCTAAATTATTATAACTTTGCGCACAAAATTATTCTTTTTTCTTCTCAATATCTAATCAGTATGTTTTTTTAACCGCTACCGAAAGAACTGTAAAAACCGATTATTATACTTTTTTTTCAGTTCAATTGATTTAACAATTTCATAAGGTAACATTTTTACATTGATCAATGTAGGTAATATCTATACGGTATATCTGCTTTAAGAACTTAGCTAAGGAACATGGTGACAGCTTATTCCCACAAGAAACAAGTACTGGCTTGCCGCAAAATCTTTAAAAATAGTTCCTAATGATTAGTGTGTAGCGTTCTCTTCACATTGCATTGCACACCTACAAAGGTAGGCCGATTTTTATCAAGGCACTTCTCAATTCAATTAAGCGGTTTCGTTTTGGGAACTACTTATGATTGTGGAGCGTGCATTATGATAATCAGCGATATTAGTCCAAATTGTTCCATCCTTGAGAGCCCCTTCCAATGTTGACTCATGATTTGAGGCTGCACCAGGGTCACATGAGTGAAAGATGAGTAAAGAATGTTAATGTACGGTTACTGTTCAGTGAGTCTAGGGCTCGTATTACAGAATTACATTCAGAAATCATTCATCTCTGGAGAATCGTTTGTCACTTTCTATCAAGTACAAAGTGATAGAGACGTGCGACGCTCAGTTGGCGTTGATTCTTGAGACTCATTCTATAATGCCAGCATTGTTTAAGTTGCTGAGATGAGTTGGAGTGTCACTGTCCAGGTTATTGGGTTCTGTTGGTCGGTTCACTGAAAGTTTGTTACATTTGGGTTAGATGCCCCATTTATATGGACGATAGATTGGTAACCTAAACATTTTGAAGCATTGCATTGCCTATAAATCGCAGGCCGCTCAACCAGCGGCGGTTTTACAATACCGTGTAAATCTGCTGCTCCACTGCGGCGCGTGCGGTGCAAAATGTCCACGCTCGCGCTAGCTGCATGCATCCGCTTGTCAGTCCACTTGGGTCAAATACCCGCTATATCATTTAACGATGCGCTGCGCATCGTCCGTCAGAATGGATTAGATATGCAACAACCACGGCTTACACAGATAACATTATTTGTAACAGATCTACAGGATTCGCTGTCAGTAGCATGCAAATGTTTACATTTAATTTTATATAGAAACTCAGGTCAAATTAAATTAAATATCTAAAATATACAGAATGAATTTTTCAAGAGCCAAATCCTAAGCTATAAGGAATATCGAAAAATGCTGAAAGGAGTCGCGAGCCTGATTTTGATGAACACAAAAACTGTATCATTGGATTAATTGATAAAATAATGATCATCGCTTTGATTATCGCTTCAACCAAGGCGGAACTAGAAATGTTTTATTAAAATTTAACATTTTCCATTAGTTTCCCGTACATCATTACTTCCCAGAAATCGATCCTTATTAACAACACTATCGCATGGTGTAATAATACAGGCTGTGTTTTTTTTCTAAATCATTGGATAATGCAATTTTTGTTTTTATCAAATTTTTTTCAATATTTCTTGTACTTAAGGATTTGGCCCTGAAGGCCCACTTAAAAAAATCACTCTGTATACCTATATATACGGTACTACCTTTCAAAATCAAAATTAATAAGTTCTTTATTTAAATGGACTTTGCCAAGTACTTTTATATCGTCGAAAATAATTATTTTACTTTAATAATTATTATACATTAAGGTCGTTCCCAAGGAGGGTTGGTGTCAGGCACGCGGCCGTAAAAATGTAATGCCAAATCCGCAGTATTGTCGATATCAAGGCATACTGTACCGACCACAAATAAATTGGGAGCAGGGTAGCAAAATGATGAAGGTCGTAACACACTTATCAGCTCGAAACTGTATCGCCTCTTTTTAGTCTAAATAAGATGCGTTGCGATCTGTCGTCGTTTCTTGGCCACTGTTCCGTAGCATTCATGGTAAATAAAAAATATTAACAACCAAACAACCCGCCTGCATGAAATAGTTGTTTGTTCAACAAGTGATCAAAGTTTTATTTGCTGAGAGTGCCGATATTAAATCACGAACCAGCGAAGTAGTCTAGAATTGATGGTTGATTCATGAGTTGATCGCTCACACCAGCGCAGTGTGCCCTCGCGTCCGCACGTCAGTTGGAGTCCGTACTGAAAACCAGCGCTGTGCTGCGCATGGCCGTAGCATAACAATAAGCTGAGTATGGACCTCGTTGCCATGACCCACGACGTGCGATCGCAACAATTTTACAATAGGCGTTTACGTATTTACTTTAATTTTTTACTTTTAGTTCTTTCTTTGTTTTAATTTGTTTGTAAGTATATTTTGTCGTGTAACCGCGTCGTCTGTTTTATGGCAATAAATGTATTTCTATTCTATTATATTCATAAACTAGATGACCCGGTGTTCTTCGTATCATATTCACGGAGTACTAAACTTCTTTGCACCTATCCTAACGACATTAAAACTCTTCCTTCGCTAAAATGGCGGAACGTCAAATGTTTGACAGAAAAGTAGGCAGAACAGTTTATATGGGAAAATGAAATTGTTATTTTTACTATCTTCCTCGCAATTTTTCCATATTTCTCACCTTTTAAACCTTCCCTGGATTACGACAAACATTTCAAGACCAAGATAAGATAAATCCGTTCAGCCGTTCTCGAGTTTTAGCGAGAATAACGAGCAGCAATTCATTTATATATCTGTATCTATATCTATATATATATATATAGATATAGATACAGATAGACTACTGAGCGCAGAGAGTAATTTAAAGGCATGAGACAAAAAATTAGCTCTCGTTTGAAACATACAACTTTTCACCGCTCTAGCGAAAAAAATGTTATAGGTGAGGAAAATAAGGCAATACTTTAATACTTACACATATTTATTATCTTAACAATAATTATTGAAAATTAAAAGTAAGATTACTAAAACAATTTCGATCTAACGTTACAGTCTTGTTCAGAGCTCGTAGCAAAAAGCGTTTTTCCTTCGAGATTTTACGAAGCAAAAGAGGTCTTTTGGTGCTGGAGAGGTGAAAAGACAATTACTCAACTGAAAAGATGGAAACAATATCAAATATAAAAGCAAACTTAAAACAAATTGATGGTAGTTTTTAGAGCTTTTGCTCAACAGTCGGAGGCATGACGTTATGAATGATTTGAATTATTATTAAATTCCACTTCTTTAAACACAGGCGGGTACTTTTTAGGTTTTTTAAATTTATTTATTTTTATCTTTTTAGTTTTCATAATACGGTCATGATATACTGTTTCAAAATCCTTATGCCAAGCCCTTTAATTTGATACCCATTTTGATGAATTCTAGAGAATTTATTTTTTTCCACTTCTAATACTTAATAACACCTCACAGCCACTTTTTAACATCACCTAAGAACATTTATGGTCTGTCAAGAAAAATCTTCAGCCGTTTGAAAGGTAATAAAGAATATTATCCGTTATTATTATTAATACCCCGAAATTTAGCTATACAAATATATTACTTTCATTTATACGTCCGTTATTGTATATAATAGTAAATAGATTACTGAATATTTAAGAGCTAAATTATTATAATTGTAAGAAAATTATATTTAAGTATCTCCAAAGTTTATCTTATGAACAAACTGAGGAGTTAATGTTAATCTCTAAATAACTAGAATTAATTCGATTCAGCTTTTTTGGTATGTTTGTATAAATAATCACTTTCCCTTGTAATTTACTAAATGTGTAAGAATTTGTGCAATTAGATTTAATAAAGTGTAAGCACTTTCACGTCTGAAACACAGGCTTAACCTAGTTCAGGCAAACAATAATAACTATCACCTTCTTTTTAAATATTTTACATTTCAGAAAAATCATGTACTTTTCTTATGAATAAACAATTCATTAATATTATTATTTATTATTAAATAATATACATACATACAAGGTACGCGCGAAAATAATAACCCTTTTCGGAGTCGGATAAAAAGCGACGTTCCCTTTCTAAGCTGATAAGTGTGCTAGGATCTTTAAAGTGAAGGTCAAATTGTTGCAGTCTGGCATTTTGTATGCTCAATATAATTTAAATTAAACGATTCCCTTAATTATTATTGCTTCAATTAATATTGATGCTCTTAATGTGTATCTAGTTAAATATTCACATCTAAGACTTTTTAATATTACATTACGCAATGGCTATAATTTATTGCGTAAATTAAAATTGATAGCATCTATCGACGCTGTAATTTTGAAACATTTGCTCATTACCGACGTACTTCCGATTCTTCTGTATATCAATAACCTAAAGTCTAGGAACCTTGAAAGTTCTCTAGACTAGTATTAGTCAAATAGAGTCCCATTGGATATTGAATTATGTGAAATGAATTAAAAGCGACCTTTAAGCGTTAATTAATTTATCTTGGGCAGCATTTTTTGGACTGATTGACTTTCCCTATTTCATCATCACTCGGGTTAAGATTCCAAAAACGCTAAGAAAATATTTATTTTTTATCAAGTACTTCCCTAAATTCAAAATTTCATTGTTTCACCTTCAATGAAGCGTATGTCGTATCTTAAGGTCTAGTATATTTTTTATCTAATTTCATCTATAGAGGCATGAAAGCGTGACTGTGTTGAGTCTTCCATACGGCCTTTCATCCGCTATTTCATCCCTACACGGTTAAAAATTTAAACAACGCTAAAACATTTTTTTTTTATTTCTTACCAAGTACCTAAATTCAAAGTTTCATGGTTTTATCTTCAACTATGAAGAACTTCCGCACAAACTTTCATTCCCTATTTCAACCTTATGCACTTTTTTGCGGTAAAAGGTAGCCATATATTTCATTTTATTTAATTCTTAGGTGTGGGCAATTTTATTGCAAAGTTTATTTAAATCCATTCAGTTGTTTTTGCGTGAAAGAGTAACAAACATATCTATTTATATTATATTAATTTGTTCCAATGCAAACTCAACTCCCTTTGTTCAAGATATTCCCTAAACTAATTTTATCGTCAACATGTTTATTATCGATAAACGAGATCTTTGGATTCAATAATATCGAGTGATTAAAATTTGTTCAGTTAAGTAATTTAGCACGAATGTATAAAATTTTATGATCATTCACAACGATAATACCTTTGTGAATGTTTATTCGAAATGTGTCGAAAGCTGCGAACTATACATTTTTCGCAGAACATTACAACACTTTTTAGTACTGAAACCAATAATCAAGAAGTATTTAGTGGATTTCTGTTTATTGCTTTTGGTTGACAAAGTGATTCTCTAATAAAATTATTTTATTTCAAAATGTGAAATTGAATATTGCACATTAAAGATACTAAGATTTATTAAACGCAATAAATTCCAATAATTCATAGATGTGTGTACTTTTAAAAGTCTGATTGATGTCAAAAATTACAAGTATTGATAAATATTAATATCATCTCCCTTAATGAAAGTTGGCGCCGGAGAAATCGCAATTTACATAAGTACTCCGTTTATTGAATTTGGATACCTACTAAATAAGTACTACTATCAAAATAGCTGGTTGATGATGATGATGGCGACACTTCCCTAACATTTATGACTGTTGTGATTATCTAATTAATGATTTAATTACCTTTTTTAAGCACCTAATTGAACAGAATGTAGTAGGAACAAAGATCCCAGTGTTGTTAAAAGCTGACGAAACTATTGTCCGAAGCATGCAATATTGCTGTAATACAAAACATCAATGTGTGTTCGCGTGACTCGAGCTTGTATGAAATTCTCCGTTCACATTTTTCCGCACCCAATGAGATCATGGAATGAATTTACTATTATATACAAAATGGATCCATTCATAAAATATGACCTTGTCTATTCATGAAAGGTTCGTCACGTCGGTATTTAAACTTCTTATTGTGTTCAGGTGAAGTGCTTTTATTTCGACGTAAGCAGTCTGCAGAGATAAGATGTAAATAAAATAATGCATGATTTTTTGAGTGATTATACACACAGACGGAATCACCTATAGCATTCCATGTATTCGACGTGCTGGTGTGGTCTATAGTGTTGCAAAGAGGGGAACCAGGAGCAGTTCCTGGGGCTTGTGACCCAAGTGTAGGGTTAAAGGCCTCACATAAGGCCCCATATAAAACTTAGAATAAGTCTAAGATCAGGTGGTATTTTACTTCTGAGCAGCTCCTAAGCCTTTACCGTGCCCAAGTTCACTCCTGCTTGGAGTACTGTTGTCACCTTTGGGACGGATCTGCTCGTTATTAGTTAGATGCACTGGACTCGGTGGAGAACCATCCGAAAAGACTCATCGGAAATGACTCGCTGAGGCTAATCTCCAGAGCCTTGACCACCAAAGACGCGTGGCTTGCTTGTCGGTATTTTAACGGTTACATTTCGAAGAGTGTGCGGAAGTTTTACATAATTGGATCCCCCCTTACCCTTTCCACCATTGAGCGACCAGGCGCTGCGAGGGCTTTCACCATAAGGGTGAAAGCCCTCGCAGCGCCTGGTTATTGATATTCCTCCCATTGGCACTAGGCGATTTTCTTAAGCGAGCAGCTAAGGAGTGGAATTCTTTGCCGATGTCTGTTTTTCCGGACCAGTATAATCTAGACACCTTCAAGGGCAGAGTGAACAAGTATCTTCCAGGCTTAGATGGCTAAGGCTTCATCGTCGCTTTCCATCAGGCGTGATTGTGGTCAAACGCCCTGCCTATAGGATTTAAAAAATGATGCGTCGCACTCACCTCTATTACCATGGCTGCTCTCCCCAGTGGTGATTGGTCAGATTACGTGATAGCCGCTTTAGATGCGCTTTCCTGTACAGAACTTATGGAAGTTCTAGAAAAGCCGAGTCTTTTTAATAATGTCTTCTTTATTTCTTCTACGCTGCTCACAATTTATTCAGGGTCATCAGTATGTCTTCTCAAAGCCATGTGTATGTAGTAGGAGTAGCCATGTAATGCCGGCAGAGTAGAATAGCATCACCCCATATCCTAAAATGGTTGTCGTAGAAGGCGACTAATGGATCAGCAAAGTGGTTGATCATCTCATACTTCGTCCACCAATCCGCATTAGGCAAGCGTGGTGGACTACTGCCTAAACTATCTATAACAAGGAGAGGCCTTGTGTCCCAGCAGTGGGTCGAATTATAAAGGCTGTTATGATAAGTATGTCTTGATATCGACAAATACTGGTCTTGGCATTGGATTATTATGGCTGGCTCCCTGCTTGACACCAACCTTTCTTGGGAATGATTACTATCGGTAGACAGCAGTCGAGACTTGCTTAACGTATCTTCTGAAGCATGAAGGAAAAATGAGTGGAAACATTTTTTTTTATCAAGTTTGGTAGCATAACTTCTACGACCGTTATGAAAAACTTAAAATTAAAAACTTATGTATCAAGTTTTTTTATGTCAAGTGGTTGGCAGACAAGCGTATAGGTTGCCTGGTGGTTGCAGCCACTGTCGCCTATAGACGCTTGCACCACTGACGTTAAACGTGCCTGCCCCGTGAAGCTCTGGTGATCTAGCTCACCAACAGAATCACAACACCACAAAAATGTAGTGTTATTTGACTGTGGTCTTCTGTAAGGAGGTACTACCCTAGTTTAGGCTGCTCCAGTTTATGTGCTCAACCACGACTATGTGGAAATATTCTCAGCTCTTCGTGTGTTTTTACTAAGAAGGAAGGGTTGTATTTTCTTGGAAGTTTCATAGATTGTTGCATTGATAATAGAACTACTGTATATGGGTAAACAAGATCAATCATAATCCAACCTTTTCTCACAACATGCAGATTAAAACAAAATGCTTAATTACGAAACGATAGCCAATCGTGAGAATATAGCACTCTAAATTTGCGCAATCAAAACTTACTTAACAATTCCAATACCTAACATTCGACCTGCCGACGCAAAAATTTCTCAATAATCCTGATGCAGAGATGGTCACGAACTTTACTCCAAATGACCGGTCAATTTTGGACAAGGTATCAATTAATCTGAAATCAATTAGGGCGGAAATGTGCATCGATCTACTTTCGAAGAAGCAGACGCATGTAATTATTTTTAAGTGCTAATGTAGTAGCTATATGCCAAGATTTATGCCTTGCTAAGCTAAGATTTAAACCTTTGCCGAGTAGTCAATATCGCCGCTTGCTGGTTGAAAACTAGAGCACATAATGACGATTTCGTATCGCACTTCTATGTAATCTCCCATGATCCATGAAATCCAATCCAAAACGCTTCCATTTTCATTTATTTTGACAACAGCTTGACAGCTGTCAGATATCAAAAGATACAACAGATTACGTTGTAAGTAGGAGTTTCTCCCGAGTTTTTGTCGTAAAAACACGTGTTGAGAGACTCCATTTTTAACCTCAATCAACCGAACAATTATTTTTGTTACTTTAGTTACATTTTCACTTGACATTGGCAAAATGCGTACGCTTAATGCGACGCGAGGCCATTAATTAAGAATAGAATAGAATACGTTGTAAGTAACCCGATTGCCCCACTGGTATCAAGTTGAGATTAGAGCAAAAGTCACTCAACAGCATAAGAACCAAGAAAGAAAGAAGGAAAACCAGATTACATATGACGATTTTTTCATCGTGCTTTGTTCTCGGCCATCTATTTTAGAGTTCTACTTGACTGTATTCGTCCTTATTAGAAGTTTTTTTAAATGACCGTCTAAGTTACAAAACATTATGAGTCACACAAACTCATGGGTTACACAGGAAAAACTAGAATGCGTAAATATTGCAAGGAAGAGTAAAATCATAGATGCGTCTCCTAGAGTCACTCAAGAGCATTAGAACCTGACTATTCTACTTCTAAAATACCGGAAGGTGGATCACTGGAATCAAAATTGATGCAATGGCGTTTCATGTAGGTATCTAAAACAGTAGCTACCTACTGCTAGCCAAATAATAAAGTAATACCTTACTTAATTTTACCTTAATAAATAAAAATAAAATGTTTTTATTTTCAGACATCAGGGGTCCATAGATTGTTAGTATACACAACTTATGAACTATGTTAGTGACTAAATTATTACACAAGCATATTAATTATAAAATTGGGTATGAAATTTAAACATTGAATTAAATTAAATTAATTGAAATTAAAAATTTGATTGAAAAATTGAAGTAATAATAAATTAAATGATTTCCGCCTGAGGCAGGTCGATATTTTTTTCAGTGTATTTTTCCTAGTAAGTATTATAAATTAAATTATATAAAATAATTCTATTAATATTATAAACGCGCAAGCTTGTATGGATATCTGGATCACACAAAAAGCTACTAAATGGATTTTAATGAAACTTTACAAGAATATCACAGATCACAATTTAATGCAATTGGTTCTATATTAATGCACTTTCGATTTCGAAGATGAAGTTTTTCTCCCCAATACCGTCATAATGCATGACTGCAGCATTAAAAATAGGTGGTTCGCCTCCAAGACTAGGATCCAAGGTTTTCACTTCCTGCGTCAGTAGAGAAGCAATAAAAATATATTGCAAATCATAAAAATTACGAGTGCAATTTTATTACTTCCATATTCCTAATTAGTTTCCCAAAACATGGGCAATTATTTTTATATTATTTACACTTATACACGTACCTGTAATCAATACGACATTATTAGTACTCGGCGGCCTTTTGAAAAATCCTAACAAGTTCAATAAATTTAGATAAACTACATTCTACTCTGTGGGTGGTCTTGATGTGGGATGAGAGGATTTAATATAGAATAGCAGTAGGTATACACACTAAGGTGACCATTACATTGACACTGGGGGTTTTGCTGGCGGAGATCCTAGGAACAAGAGATAAAAGATATGTAGATTAGGTATTCTTTATTATACACCGCCACAAGTACGATAATGCACAGAGGACGGTATTGTCGCTGTACAAGCGGTCTCTGTCATGCAACCTTTGAATGGACAGGATAAACGTGGTACAATAGATGAGGTAAGTTGTACTTATACCATTACTCCCATACTTATACCCTGTTCCATTTACAAAGTCGTTAATGGAACAGGGTATATTTATTACTACTTACACTAAAAATAAATTTCAAAAAGTAAAAAGTATTATAAATATAAAAAAACATACCACCAAATATTTTTATTTCAAAATATTTAACGCTTTTTCTTCACAAATGTGAATTTATAAACAACAATTTCATGATTAATTAAACTAAATTAAATAATACTACTTAAATACCCCGCACAGTGAATCCATTCTACGTATACATGTTATAATTTATGGGTTATTCCCAGTCCTCACCACTGGTTTCGTTCCCACTGGTGACAAAAATCCCAGTTCTTGGCTGTCCCATTGGTGACGACTAGGAATATTTTTCCTCGAATTTATGAACAAAATATGCATAGAAATCTTTTAAATCTATGAAAATATAAAAACATGATGCTTATATTCTACTGATAGATTCATACAGTAATGTTACGTTGAGAGACAATGGTTTTTTTTCTAGATTCGAAAGTATTTTCCGTCCCGGAGGTTTTAGTTTTGACATCAGCCACTCGTTACACAAAATAATGTGAACCGTAATGGATTATGCCAAGAATCTGGTGGAATGCATAAGGCGTGAATAAGTGTAATTATGAATGAAAAGATAGTATCCTAATAAAAATAAAAAACAACGAGCAGAATTTAATCACACAATTCGATTAAAGCCTACCAATTCAATATCACTTGCGAAGTTAAAAATAGCCAAGCTGATCGTGTAAAGAGGCCACTTAAAAAGAAGATCACGCTCAAGGCAAAGATCTCGTTAAGTATTTAGATCAGACTGTGTTGCATTTATCAGTTAAATAATCCGTTGAATCGTCTGTCGGTGACGAGGTTACATCTAATGCGACTATTAGATAAGTTGTTTTATATCCTTTGGGTGCGATAGATGCGTCACATTTTTGTATTGATATTTATTGACGAGTACTTACATAAATATTAGTTTCGTTTGGACAAAGAGGGCCTTGGTTGCAGATAATCGAGGGTGGCTAGTGCATTTGGACTCTACTTTACCTGAGCATCAGGTCTGTAGCCACCCACGCCTCGCTGACCTCGAAGAAGCGCCTTCCACTTCTTCGCCACATTTTTGAACGACTCAGGATTGTAAGCAAGAAGGAAAAAATATTTTATAAGGGTGTGTAACGGTACGGTCCTATGGTCCAACTCTGGCAGTATGGTCCACTAATCAAACACGTTTCCCGTCACTATTTTATTTTATTAAGTTAGTTAAACAGCTTCAAATGTTATATAAAAGGCACTCTGAAATAATATAAAACACACTGTAGAAACTAAACAATAAAACACTTAAAACTGATACAAAAGAATATAAAAAGGTTTAACAAAAGGTACTTACAATTTTAGTGCCTTGATATAATTTTATAAGTAGGTACGTTTTATAAGTAGGTAGGTACGTAGTAAAGGCCCAAGCCGAGGTCAGAGCGAGACCCTTAGGTACGTTAGTAATGTAGCTAAGTATGTGTTCTGTGACACGGTCAGTAATGGAATGAATCAAAAATGAACCAAATGTCATGATGAATGATAATTTTGAATTTGATTGATATTTTAAAAATACAGCCAGTAATAATGTAGACGATGGTACTATAACATGGCAATGTTATAGTACCACGTTACAATACCCCGTTGGGCGCCAGTGTAACGGTACGGTCCTATGGTCCAACTCTGGCAGTATGGTCCACTAATCAAACACGTTTCCCGTCACTATTTTATTTTAATAAGTTAGTTAAACAGCTTCAAATGTTATATAAAAGGCACTCTGAAATAATATAAAACACACTGTAGAAACTAAACAATAAAACACTTAAAACTGATACAAAAGAATATAAAAAGGTTTAACAAAAGGTACTTACAATTTTAGTGCCTTGATATAATTTTATAAGTAGGTACGTTTTATAAGTAGGTAGGTACGTAGTAAAGGCCCAAGCCGAGGTCAGAGCGAGACCCTTAGGTACGTTAGTAATGTAGCTAAGTATGTGTTCTGTGACACGGTCAGTAATGGAATGAATCAAAAATGAACCAAATGTCATGATGAATGATAATTTTGAATTTGATTGATATTTTAAAAATACAGCCAGTAATAATGTAGACGATGGTACTATAACATGGCAATGTTATAGTACCACGTTACAATACCCCGTTGGGCGCCAGTGTAACGGTACGGTCCTATGGTCCAACTCTGGCAGTATGGTCCACTAATCAAACACGTTTCCCGTCACTATTTTATTTTATTAAGTTAGTTAAACAGCTTCAAATGTTATATAAAAGGCACTCTGAAATAATATAAAACACACTGTAGAAACTAAACAATAAAACACTTAAAACTGATACAAAAGAATATAAAAAGGTTTAACAAAAGGTACTTACAATTTTAGTGCCTTGATATAATTTTATAAGTAGGTACGTTTTATAAGTAGGTAGGTACGTAGTAAAGGCCCAAGCCGAGGTCAGAGCGAGACCCTTAGGTACGTTAGTAATGTAGCTAAGTATGTGTTCTGTGACACGGTCAGTAATGGAATGAATCAAAAATGAACCAAATGTCATGATGAATGATAATTTTGAATTTGATTGATATTTTAAAAATACAGCCAGTAATAATGTAGACGATGGTACTATAACATGGCAATGTTATAGTACCAATGGCTAATGGAATTGCTGGATCGTTTTAATAAAAAATGGCTACTCTAATTTGGAACGTCTGAAGAGTGTTTACGGTGAAACGCTTTGACTTCATTGATGATGATAAGACTGTTGACGCTGGTGAAGTTCGCTATTCGCATAAAACTTTAGTCATAACTCTAATGACATACTTTTATTGACCTTGTATTTACGTATAATATTATTCAGGCATAAAACACGCGTATTTTTAACCATTACAACTTTAAGCTTAATAAAAATCAAATAGTTCAATATTCTTCTGATTTGAGAAATCTTGCCTTAAGAACATGATTTTTCTTATGGATCTGCTTTCAATAAATTATTCAAAGGAATGTCGCCGTTGACTCGTAGTTCTTCTTTGCCAGTAACAATGCATAATTTATACCATTAACGATATAATTTTCAAACATGGTAATCAAACCTGATTACTATGATTAATTGCTTATTTAAGTTTATCTGTGTCACCTGCCCTCCAATCTTTGGAATACTTAAACTGTGTTTAGAGATTACTCATTTTTTTCTGGGGATGTACTATTCACCTTATTCAACACGTTGACTGTCCACGAATGATCACATTTGGAGTCGCAATTTGACTTTTACATCCATGCATGGTTTTGTAGTCGTGTTCTTCCTTTGATTTCACAAGCAATTAAAATTTTGATGGTCTTGTGAGTTTAGAGTTCAATTTGTTTTCAAGGACAGTGAAAGTGTAAAAAGAGGTAAACACAGCCGATTATCTTCTCAAATTCGACTCACCCGCACTAGGGTATTATTATTCCCACATTACAGAAAACTGCAGCAAATTCAAAGGCACCAGACAATTTGCCAGCGTTTACCTAACAGATAGTCGATTTAAGAATATCAATTTATCTGCCAGATATTTCTTAAACAGAATCTTAGCGACACATCTGTGATACAATCTTCTCAGGCGTGCTTTTTTGCTAACTATAAGCATGCCGTCCGATCATGTTATGAAATGAAATGAAAAATATTATTTTTAGTAGGTAGGTAATTATTAATAACCTACTATGTAATTACAATTTGGTGATCTTTGCCTGACATCCCTTATATATTTTAATGGACGGTTGACAAAATTATTGATAGAATTTTTATTCATTGCAAGTGAGGAGTATAATATATCGGGAACCTCAAATTTTAAGTCGAATTATTCGTTACAGCTTGTATTGCCAGAGTTAGTCTCTTTTGTCTTTGATTTGTTTGATTTAAAGAATATGAGATATATTCCAAATTGTCATTGCTTAAAGCCCAATTTAACTGTCCAGTAGAGGCAGAAGTTATAGCCAATGAATCAACGTGTTTAAAAATAAAATAACATAGTGATTTTGCTATTAAGTTTTGTTTTGTTATTTGGTTTGTGTAATAATAATTACAAAGAAAATATTTATCTTTTATCAATTTTTTTTTAATGAAACCATAAAAGTTATAGTGTTTGCAACATCTGTAGATTCATGTTTTCTTTAATGGCCAATCGGAATCTATCTTACAGGGGGACTCTGATGCAGGCATCATAGAGTGTTTGCACCATTATATTGCCACCTTTTTTTTTTTTTTTTTTTTTTTTTGTTGTCGATGGGGAATCCTTTTAAGGACCTACCGCACGCTGGCTAGGCGCACGGCGTGTGTGGGATTCACCGACAAAGCGTCGGTACTACCCACTAAACCCCACCAGTACCCTCCTAAGCCCTTATGGGGGTGCTTTGGGATCGGCGCACTTTACGTGCACCTTTTCACCAAAGCGTCCCCGGGCTGGCCCGACCCAACGAGTGAGCCGGGTGACGCGCCACTGGGGGATTGCGCTAGGGTACTAGGCAATCCCCAGACAGGGAGACCTGTGCACTGCACTAGGTCACACGGGGGCCAACCCATGTGCAGGTCACACCTTAGGGACGGACAAGAGCGGCGGTCATAGCCGCCTGCCTTCTCCGACCCGTCCGTCTACGCCGGATGGGAGCGGCTAGAGCATCCTCCTCCCGCTCCCTCTCCGCGGCCTCCTTCTGCGACATCACTGATTCGCAGAAGGAGGCGGCAGCCTTCCAGATTCTCTCATTACCAAGCATGGCTCTGACCATGCTTGGCAATGAGAGGTCTCCCCCGCCGAGCGCCGCTCTCAGAGTGCGGCGCTCACTTCGCCAGGCCGGGCACACGACAAGCGTATGCTCGGCCGTGTCGTCGGGGGAGTCGCAGTGGTGACACCGCGTTGACTCCTCCCGACGGGCTACTCGGTACAGGTAGTGACCGAAACACCCGTGTCCGGTCAGTACCTGCACTAGGCGGAAGGTGAGGCTACCCCGCTGGCGCCCTACCCACTCCTCCAATACCGGACGGATCGCTTCGATCGTCCAGTGGCCAGCGGCTGGGTTGGCTAGTGCCTCGCCCCATTGGCGCAGAGCCTCTCTCTGCGCTTGTGCTCGGACCCGTTCCACCTCCTCGAGAACGGGTCTTTCACCCCGCAATCGTGCCGCGACCCTGTGTTGATGCACCTGTGCCATAACCAGGGCATCAACATCCCACGGGGGCGTGCCTGCTAGCACGCAGGCAGCCCCGTGACTGACCGTGCGGTATGCCCGCACGACCCGGGCCGCGATAACCCTCTGCGGCTTGCGCAAGAGGGCCCTTGTGCGGGGTGTGAGACACTCAGCCCACACCGGAGCTCCATACAGTGCCATCGACCTTATCACCCCGTGATAAAGCCGACGGCACGACGCTTTCGGCCCCCCCAAATTGGGGAGGAGCCTTCCGAGTCCGGCTGCAGCGGCGCATAGCCGGGGAGCGAGGAGCCTAAAATGCTCCTCGAAGCTCCACCGGGGATCCAGGATCAGGCCGAGGTACTTCAAATGCGTCTCGACGGGAACCCGGACCCCCTCCACTCGGACACAAAGCCCCGGTGGGGTCCTGCGCCGTGGGGCGTGGAACACCATGGCCCTCGTCTTTTCAAGGGCCACTTCCAGCCCCAGGAGGCGGATGCGCCGGACGACCATGGAGGTGCCGACCGACGCAAGGTGGATCGCCTCCTCCCAATCGTTCGCTCCCGCCGCGACTAGGGTGTCATCCGCACCATTATATTGCCACCTGATACAACCTTTGATACAAAGTCTGGTAAGTTACTGGCAACTTGGGAAGTCCGGTCATTATGAATGCCCGGACTTCCCAACTTGCCCATAACATAATACAAACGCAAACGAAGCGTACAGACGATGCTCAGAGTGCGCAACTATCAAAAACGCCTGTCGTCTGCTCATTTGATAATCACCATGTGAATAGGCCCTCAATGCTCACACCAAATTGGATTGTAGTATTGGACAAGAAAGATCAAAATGCTTCACCACTGACGAAGTGGTAGTGTACAAAGGTAATGATCATTTTGATGTCACATTCATTTCTTTGGCTTTGTCATTGGGATGTTTAATTTAATTTTGCGCTCCGTATTTTACTCTGTAAATAATAGTCTTACATTAAACACACGCTGTATTACAAAATGATGAGATGATTTTGAGAGTAACATCCGTCGTGGTCGTTGACTTTAGTTGCTGTGCTTACTGAAGGATTGTTAATTTTTGGATTTGGTACCCCTTTTATGTAGGCAACAGGCTGGCAGCCTGTCACTATTTGGTTGGAGGCACTGCATGGCCCATGCTGCCAGATTTGGCTTTATGTGTATCCGAAGGCTCTGCTCAACCCCTCATGGGATTACGAGCGTGATCATTTGTATGTATGTTACAAAATCCGATAAAAGAGCCGGACTATAGAGTTATTTTTGAGTGTAACATCTGTCCTGGTTGAAGCGTCGGTTGCGTAGTGCGTAAGAGCGTCGTCTCCCACCCGGGAGGCACTGGTTCGATTCCCGCCACGTACCAATGTGTTTTCAAATTTTGAAATCATATGTACGTTTAATAATCGACACTTTTGCGGTGAAGGAAAACATCGTGAGGAAACCTGCACACACATCGCCCTGTCACTTTTTTAACCCATACTGCCAGATATGGCTTTATGTATCACCAAATACTACCTAAAGCTCTGCTCAATCCCTTTTGGAACTATGAGCTTGATTATATGTATGTGTGTATTACAAAATGGAGTAATGAGTATGCATTAACCATGTTGTAACTAGAATCTGTAAAAATCCTTTTGAGCCCACCCATATTTGCCGCGTTAAAATTAACTTCAACATGCGCCAAGTAAGTCGTGTAATAACTATGAACGGCGACGATCTACATAGTGACGCAATCCTTAAGATCGATCGATCACAAATCTTCACTGTTGGCGGTGCAGACTGGCGACCCGCAAACATATTTTTTTTAGGTTTGTTTGGATTAAAGAATTTACATTACCTTTATGACTCATACATTAGAAAATGCATGGTCAGCACGGCAGAATCCTAAAATTTTTGTCTCATCTGTTTGTTTAATACTTAAATAATGTTTATAATTAATTTTTTAAGATGTAAATGTTTTATCGCCGTCTTCCTTCACACTCACTTTATATTTTACAATCCTAACAGAAGTCACCCTTTGTACAACAGTCAACAGTACATCAATTCACCACAAACTGACAAATTTAGTTAATAATTTTTGGGATTTATAATACATATTTTTAGGGTTGAAATTTGTCTATTTTATAGACGGTGAATTTTCAGAGGCTGTTGAGCCAAGCCATTCTAATAGGTAAGATAAACAAAATCAAAATCAAATTGGAAACAACAGCGAAATCGCAAAAAAATATCAGCTGTTTCATACAAAATTGCAATACCTACGCAACCATTGAAACCGAAGATTTTTTTTCGCGTTTAGATAATAGTCCTGTGCCGGCCTTGACTTATCGTCCTAGACATAGACTTATCGTAAATATCTAAACCAGATTAGATCTGTTCAGTCCAACATCATGCATTAGATAACACACGATGTATTTAGTATATAAGTCTATAGAATTAGGAAATAAATCACTACCGCATATAAACGAGAATATAATTACATCTCCCAGTCCCTCGGCATAAGTCCCATAGTAAGAGTTTTCTGTATTGACCTACAGCCGTACAGCCACGAAAAATTCATCGTGTATATGATCTGGGTAATAGCAATCTTATTGACTAGATCAAGCACCCTCAATCACAGAGGGACTTGGCTACCTTATTATTAACTGTCGGAATACAAATATGCTGTTAACACTATTTTTATGGAAACAAACTTCCAAATTCCAAATTTTTGTATGTTACTTACAAGGAACACATAAAAAAAAATCAAATAGATTCTTAAGTAGACTAAAATATAAATTTAGGGATTCCTCTGCACTGATTCATTCACTGGAACTCCGACGCGAACATAGGGACCAGGTATTTTTATTTAAAATCCCAAACAACATTCTAGATACTCCTTTTCTTCTTAGTCGTATTTCACTTAGATGCCCAAGATTGAGTGCCCGCTCCAATGCAGTTTTGTTAACTCCTAAATGCAAAACTAATTACTCCAAGAATCGATTTCTGGTCCGAGTTTGCAGCACACATAATAAACGTTAATGCCAGATTGATATATTTAATTGCAAACTGAGTAACTATAGTGCATCTGTAAAAAAGTTTTAAATAACAATGTTTAGATTTTGTTTTTATATAGAGCAACAGAATGTTTTATCGTTATGTCTTATATGGTTTAAGTGTTATAGTACAATGTTAGTATATACCTAGTTATAGTAAATCTTCCAGTTGTCTGCAATATGAAAAACTTAGCATTGGAAACTCAAATTGTCTAATGTATTATCTAAGCAAACCATTGACATTTGTAAAATAAAGGCTGTAAGTTACTTTATACTTCAATAAAAAAAGATGATGATAACCAGTAAAGCGGATTTAGAACAAGTCCTATCCCCAAACCAAGCACAAATTTGTACCCCATGAGACTGTGCCCGGTCCTTCTAGAACTTTGGACATTCATTGAACTATCACTAGATCACTAAATGTAGGTAAAAGAAATCCATCTACAATAATAAACTCAGTGCGACTTGTCGGAATTGATTTACATTTCTTTAAAAGTATCTCGTCTGTACAGTCCAAAACATGATCGGATCCTGAGGCTAAACCGCTGCGCCTGAGTTAGCCAACCCGACCTATTACGTTATTGAAAACAGTTAAAAGTTAAACATAAACTAAGCTATTGTGTTCTTCCTCGCCATAACATTTAAGGAATGCAACCGAAATTCGGATCGCTATTGTAATAACTGCGCTCGAGGCTGCTGCGATCCATATAAATCTGTGTAGAAAAGTTTCACAATGATATTGCTCGATCACGTTAACTGTCTTGGAATGCTCATTGGATTCGTCGGTTTATTTGGAACTAGCTGACCTGCCACACATTGCTGTGACTAATTTGCAAAAAGAAATGAAAATGTACAAAAAGTACATCACACTCTCATAATCCCAAAATCCTAAACGTAGTCTTGAGAAGTTTTGCATTCTCGTTGCACAGCAACGGTTGTTTGGGTCACTTATCGATATATTTTCACTTTAAAATAATTTCAATAAATTTCTAATTATCCAATTTTCTTAATTTTTCTTTCCGTAAGAACCTTCTACAAAGTATAAGAAAACTTTTGATAAAAATATGAATGAAATAGGTAAAGTCGTTTTGAAGTAATGGCGTGACCAAGAGAAAATAGGGATTAATTTTTATAAAAGATTATTGATTTATAAGCTAAAGAAAGTGCGACTTCTTCATCACTGTTTTTTCATTTAGGGAACAATCGCACCACGCCTGGTCTGAAAGCGGTTTCTGTATTGTCTATAAGAAATCTTTCTCGCAATCAGAACCCCTGCAGTTTTTGCAAGATGGAGATACTTTTCCAGCGTAGGTGCTACAAATTCGTAGGGTAGTCCATCTAGGCTAATTTACCTCCTCGATCTATTCCTTATTATTAGTGTTAGAACTCATTAGTGCAGTTATGAGAAAGATCTCTTCTGAACAAAATCACAATCAAAGTCCAATACCTTAAAAATTTTTAACAGGTACATAGTAGAATGCAAAACATCATCCCTTGGCGAAGAATCTTCTGTTCTCAGAGATTACTGTTGTAGGAGCGCCGTAAATTATGAATAATGCCTGTCTTCCTAATACATGGTTTATTGGTATGCCTAACAGACATGGCTCAAATTCCCATGTGCCGAAATTCACCTGGGTGAATAAGGTATACTATTTGGACCAAGTCTAGAAAAGGGAGTTTGCGTGGTATTATCAATTTATAAAGCGATATAATTGATATTTTTGCCGACTCATTTGCAAAGCTCAAGAAAATTGTGTTACAGAAAATGTTACGGCCTCAATCATCATAACAGCCTTTATAATTCGACCCACTGCTGGGACACAAGGCCTCTCCTTGTCATCGAAGGAGGTTTAGGCAGTAGGCAACGATGTAACGAAGTGTTTACCTTAAAAAATTGTTACACGAAATTAAAAGAATGTTAGCTGTAAAAAAAACAGTGTAAACAGACAGTGGTAAATCTTTTAAAAAATTTGACTGTAAAACTCGACATAATCTATAAACATCGATTAATTTGACTTGAGTTTTAAAGGGAGAAAAGAACAGATGAGTTTATTGATCAATATAATGTCCACTGAAAACTCCATGTTTCCACTGCGGTTGCAAAATAACCTAAATTCTATGTTTATAGATAAACATAAACCCTTCGAAATAAGTCAGTGATAAGCCAATAAATGTCAAAATGTCACCATCAATAACTATGACGCCAATGATCATCATATTTCATCAGCTGATTTAAGACATCAGCTACAGTAGATTTATAGTCTCTTAAATTTAACCTTTTGCCATATACTTCACCCAATTTACATACTAATTATAACAGTGCGTAGGTCGAAAATAATAACTTTTAGATAAATAATGTTACTAATGCATGTTACAATTTAGGCTTTCATATCACCCACATAAGAATCAGAATCCACTTCAACATGTCAATGAAGAACTATGTACAAATCTGATATGTTCAAATGCCTATTATGTTAAGATTTATTCAACTCGAAAATAATATTGAATCAATGTTCGTTGCAAAATAATTGTGAACGGACAATATAATTTTTAGTGTTATTGGCATTTAGACTACAAATTAAGCTTATTTTATTATAGAAATTGAATATAGTTAAGTATAGTTTGAAAGCGGTTGTTAAGTTTTGCACCATTCACCGCATCCACATTCCAGTGTTTTCGTTATCAGCTATTGCAAATGAGGATTTTATTGACTCTTTGATCGAAAGCTGTTAAAAATATTGTTCCAGCTGCAATCGATACACACTTTGAACAAATTTCAATCTATAGAATAGAGTAGAAAGGGACTATGTCCGTAAATTAATAATAGGTAAGTTAATTTTAGGTTAAAATAATAAGTTTTTTAAACATGAATAGATGACAAACAAGCTGACGGCCCACCTGGTGGTAAGTGGACACCGTCGCCTATAAACACCTGCAATAACAAGGAAAATATCACTTGGTACTGCAGGTGCGTTGTCATCTTAAGTTCTAAGACGTAACGCCTTCCATGCCCAGTAATTATTACTACCTTTCCCTTCAATCCGAAACACAGCAAACTGCTTCACGGCTGAAATAGGAAAGGTGGTGGTACCTACCCCAAACGACCCTACATACGGCCCTACCACCTACCAAAGTGAAGTTGGACAGTTTTGAGGTGTGGCCTGCACATTGAGTGGCTTCCTGTACCTATATACCGGAGGCCCTCCGACTGTACCGTAGGGTGATTACCATACACAGCTCCCCAAACGCTATACAGGGTTGTGAGGGTACCGATGGGTTTTAGTGAACATTCCCAGGAATTCCCAGGTGAGTCCCACATGGGGTCCACGTCCGGAAGCCTCCTCGTGGCGGACCCTGGTAACGTGGTAGGGAAACTTTATCGTCGGGTGTGTGGCTTTTGATGTCAAGTGAGTACCCTTGGCATTTGAAGTCACATGCCATCGTCGAATTGTTTTTGTTTTCCCACCACGGCTAGTTCCGGACGGCCCTTTATAGGGCCATGACCGCGCCCGAAGACCCCGGGTGCGGTCTGATGGCTGCTCCCGGTGTCCTCATCAGGAGGACGCGCCAGGTCGAGCAGCCGTCGGTGGAAGAGGCTGCTGGCCACCAATTGGTGAAAGGAGTGCCTAGACGGGCAGCGTTGGGACGCGTCTCGATGTAGTTGCGCTCACGTGCGCAGATCCCGAGCCGTCCCGTAATAGCGCACTGAAGGTCAGGCTGGAGAGGATGTTTAGTGGGTATAAAAAAAAGAAGGTGAGTCCCACATACGCAGCACTATTTAGTTCACTGTGCGGTACAGGCTTTTCCATTAAAACCAAAAAGGTTGGGCAGATTTAGAATGTTTTTTTATGGAGGCTTGTCTTCTCATGAATAAAATATTTTTATATTAATTACTATCTCTGTATTTTTAAACATAGTACCTACAGCCGGTTAACATAGTACTCTAAAGTACTAGTCAAACCTTCCTCTCGTAGCGTACAGAGGAACTACTCAACAACAGAGGCAACCTTAGTCTGGTGATTAGTGCTTTAACCGATCACTGCAAGTTAAAAGACGTCGTTACAATTAAAAGTAAAAAAAGTAAAAAATACTGATGCTTGCAAATTCTGAGGACAGGAGTGTAAACACCAATGCACCTGTATTTGTGAAAATCACATCCACAAAAGAAACCAACATTTAGGGGTTGAATGGAAACCTTACCATTCTCAGCTTTTAAGGTCGGCCAACAATTCAACCTTGGAAGACCCTAATATTTTTAAATTGTCCAGTTGAAGGATTACCCATCACAATACAACAGTTACCCACCACATGTAACAGTGACGCAGTTAGTCTCAAATTTAAATTCCGGTGTCAAACAATGCAATTATAATGCTGATGATTATGATACGCGGACAAAGTCGCGAGGGTAGCGCTAGTATTTTATATTAAGTTTAGAATCAAAAAAGCTGTTGAAACTAAAGCAGCGAAAACGATGAAGAAAAAGATGTTTCAATTCTATTATAAAAATTACTAGTTAAGAAAAACATTTGGCAAAAAGCTTTTGACAAAGTTTGTGGAATAGATCGGAGAGATTACTTTTTGTGTGTGATTTGATAACATAATTATATTTTGTAATGCAATAACTAGTGAGAGGTGATAGTGAACTGGTAACTTTTGGTAAAGCGTTTGCAGAATCATCCATAAATCTAGGACGAGTTCAATTGGATAATAGTTTGACCTCTGTTAAAGAAATATTAACATTGTGTACAAAGTTAGATTCTTGCTTGCAAAGCTTGTGATCAGATGGATGATAAAAATAAAATTTTATTTTTATTATTGTCATTTATCTAATACATGATGACTTGATACTAGATAACTGATTATACTTACCAATAAAACTTTTATATGTCATAATAAAAATCCAATTACTTTGTTATTGATTATCAATCTTAGACTAATGACCTAATCTAAAATTCATTTTTGCATTAAAAGGATTCCTGTATCGATAATTTCCATTAAACATATACATGCAATGTACTTATTAAATGTAAATTTTACCAATTACGACCTTACATTGAGAACATTAATGCGAGTCAATATTTAATTGGAAAATTAAAAACATCATGAATATTCAAATAAATAGCTCGAAGATATTTATTTAATGCGATCTAAATTGCAGCTTAATTTAAACTAATCTTTTAGTGAATCACATAAGCATAAAACGATATTTGTGCTGCTTAATCACACAAAACAAATTGGCCATATATAATGGGATATTTTGAAAAAGTAAATGATATTTTTATGTTGCTGAAAGTTCTTCAGAGTTCATTTTGGCGAATATTTGAAATCATACATTTCAAGACATTATAGGGTAGTGTGCCTTCGATGTTTGGTGCACTGAATGTTTATGAACATCAATTACTAAAAGAAAAAGCAGTCGAACCTCCTTTCGCTGTCACAATTAGACATTTATTAATTTATTATATAGGCAAACAAGTATACGTTCCTTCCACTGATATATCAATCTAAGGAGATCGGTCGAATCACCGAGTTCATAGGAAGACAGAGTGTCGTGATCAGCTGCCGTACTACATCACATGGTTCTAGTTGAGCAAGCATGCCGTAATATACACTATTCATTGCACGCGTCTTAAGGACTGCGAAGCGATGAAAGTTAAGCACAGCCGCAAAGGAGATCGGTCGAATCGCTGAGTTACATATTCACTTGACTTTATCGGAAGGCGAAGTGGCGGAAATGTATGCCTATCTCCTTGTATTATTAAATCTGGGTTCCGTCTAACGGTAACCGTAGACTGCAACACAAGATGTCACTCCTAACCCAATCCCCAATCCCGAGGAACTCTAGAAACTTATACACCAACAGAAACATGACACTACAAAGAGGTAGTGTCATTTGACTTCGATCTATTGGAAACACTTCCCGGACAGTTGTTCCAATTTCGAGCGACTAATCTGTCGTGTACACAACACGACAGATTAGTCACTCGAAATTAGCTACTGTATTTTCTTCTCTCATCGGTTTCAAGCCTAGATGCAAAGAAATGTTAAAAAGAAAAGAAGAATTGATATAATTAGAAGAGTTGTGGGGATAAAGCAAAGTGGTTGCGATGCTGCAAATATATGTGTTAGCCGCGTGATGCCGGCAGAGTAGAATAGCTTCACCCCATATCCTCCAATTGGTGTCGTAGAAGGCGACTAATGGGTCAGCAAAAGGGTATTTATCACCTCATACTCCGTCCACTAATCCGCATCGGGCAAGCGTGGTTGACTACTACCTATACCTCCTTCGTTGAAAAGGAGAAGACTTGTATCCCAGCAGTGGGTCGAATTATAAAGGCTGTGATAAAATATATGGGTAGAATCACTTTAATTTTTTGATGATTGTAAATGGAAAGACTCACTACCAGTCTGTCGTAAGTTAGCCAATATTTTAAGTTCGATTTATTAACGACTTTAAGTTTCATTTTGAATTGTCTGAATTATTTTTCTTGGTCTTCATATGAACCTACGCCTTAGAATTTATTTACATCACTATATTTATATTTACCCTAGTCTCGTTTAACCACATTATCTGTAGCATGTTTACATAAAACACGAAATAGATAGTCTAATATTTAAAGATGCAATTTATTCTCAATTACTGGTTCATATGTAGATAGGATAATTTAGGCTTTCAAAGCTCTGCCTTGCTTCATCGTAAATGATATTTATCAACCCAATATAAATATTCACAACTTAAATCCGGACCAAGTCGTGACTTGAAAATTGGCAAAATAAATTATTACAAATACTTAGCAGTTGCTCTCTAGAAATCAGTGTAATGGTATAAATAGCCTCCAAAATCTGGAGTCAAGGGTCAGTATCTTCAATACCAAAATATGTAACAGCGTATTGTTGTTCGGTGCCATTTTTATCAGCCTTGATATTTAGGTATCTGGAGATCGTACTAATATTGTTTTAACGGTTCGAATTATTGCTGTCAGAACTATAACTTGCTATTGTTTTATTCTATTGATTTAGAATGGGCATGAAATAATTGTTACTTGTAATATTGACATGTGCTTACCAAAAATGACTAGGTCCTTTCAACTCAGTTTCGACATTCAAGTTAGGTTACAGTTAACCCTGATTTTGATTTTATAGGAGTTTCTCCCGAATTCTTATTGTAGGTAATAACACGTCTTGAGACACTCCATTTTTAACGCAATCTACTATACATTTCATTGTTACTTCATATATATTTTTACTTGACATTGGCAAAAGGCGTAATATTTATGTGTCGCGACGTCATTAATGAAGAATATAATGGAATAGATTCTCATACATACATACACGCTCATAGTCCCAAGAGGGGTCGAGCACAGACTTAGGTAATATTTCGTAACACAGAAAGCCACCTTTGGCAGTATGGGCCATGCAGTGCCTCCAAATAGTGACTGGTTACCAGCTTATCGCCTACATAAAATCACCAACCCAAAAAGTAACAATCCTTCAGTAAATAAATAAACAAAAGCCAACGATAAGGACAGATTTTACACAGAAAATCTGGAGTATTTTGCACAGAAAATAAATAATTGTAAATAATATGTAGGTATAAAACGGCGCGTATTATCTATTGTAAATCTTTAATTAGAGCGGGTATCCCCGAACTGAGTTGTGACTGTCATGATAGACGGATATTATGGAAAATGTCAACGGTGACCAGGCAAAACAATTGGCTCTAATCCAACCCAATTTTAGTAGTATCTAGGTATTTTGTATGGGAAACGAACTTCAGCTTCACGTTAGCGTGTGCCCAATATGTCAGTGGTGTTATTTTACTCCTACATGATTCGAGACAATGTAATGCACCGCAAGCACGAAGATTCTTCGGCGATCCGATATGTATAATATGTTAGTAATGTATCTGCGGAAATCATTAAAAACCATATTTTGTTTTGAAAGGACGTCTCATTTCTTAATTGTTAGCTGTCAAATTAATGATTTCTATTTTTCTCTTTAATAAGGACCTACAAATTAACATTATTGTCCATTCTAAGCATTCTTAAAAACATTTGAAAAATGCCAGCTAAAACCCTTGATCGTTTATCACGGGGTTTAGCTTGTTTCTTTTACGTTACATTTAATTTGGTACATTTTCAAAATTCTGTTCCTAGATTAATTAAAAACGTGCTTTCTTAGTTATTGAAGCTTGAGGAGGCTTGCTTCTATCATCAACCTTATCAGTAACCAACAGATGAGATAGAGCCCTATTGCTTGCAAATCAACAAAAAGCTGCATTAAATTGAATTTCTACAATTTTTCTTTTATTTATGTTGAATAGGCTGTGCATTTGACCACAATAACGTTTAATGGAAAGCGGTGATGAGGCCTAAGATGGTACACGCTCGCCTAGAAGATGCTTGTTCACTCTGGCCTTAAAGATGACTAGATAATATTGATCTGGGAAAACAGACCTTGCCAAAGAGTTTCCTTAGCTTAGAGTTCGCATAATAAAAGGAGAAGCAAATTGCTTATGGCAAATGGGAGAAATAATATGTCAACAACATAAGGGTGAAAGCCCTCACCGCGCCTGTTCGTGCGGTGTTTTATACTAATAACATTTGTTTAAAACAAAGCTTATTGTAATAATAATTCAATCACTTCAAAAGTACGCTGCACAGAATAGTAATGCCTTCATTCGCTTCACTAAACAATCTTCAATGACTGTTAAAATTACAGTCAAACTTTAATTAGGACGTGACCTTTACGCGAGCAACTTTAAATTGATGAGGCTATTACAGTTAACAAGGGCCATTTTATTTGAGTGTCATAAAGTAACTAGCTTCTGCAATACATTTTGTTTTGAATTCTAATATTATTGAACTCCGATATATTCTACAGCTAATTAAAGGATGTAAAGTGAATTTTTATGGAATACTTAAAATTGATATCGGAGTTGACGTTATTTAATCAGACTGTGATTTAAGCTATACAGATTTTAACGACGTAAATCTAGTTTCAGCACAAGCACTTTTAAAAGGAAAGCATTTTATAGTCGATAACAAGACAATATTTCTTTCGATTGAAAATTCGCTGCCGACTGGGGACGCATCTTCGCCTTATTAATCTGGTGTAGCAATGATATTCAGAGGCTTGACAACACACACAGTGCCGGCTTTGGTTAAATGCTGGGTGCAGCTGTAATGTGGGAACCGGGAGTGGACGATGTATATGATGAGTTGTTCATGTCAGCCAAGAATCTCCCACTGTTGTACATATGCCTCCCCAAGGATTTCCAACCCAATCGGTCCTGCGCTGCCCGCATCCAGCTTCCCGCGACCGGACCGACGGGACCATCTGATAAAGGAACGTACAACTAACTACATACGAGTATAATGCTACGCTTAAAATATTCCTGATTTCAACTCTCGAGTCGCGTTACCCATAAGGAGACACAACTCATAAGCGTCCGTGGTATAGGTCTTTTGAAATGGTTGATAACTGGCAATATAGAAAGAAGAAAGAAAGAAAGAAAAACATTTATTGACCAGCACAAAAACAACACAGATAACAAAAAAAAAAAGAAACAATTTACAATAAAAAAATAAAAAACAGTACTAAATTAATAATAAAAAAGGTGAAAAAAATAATGTTTTGTGCATGGCCAAAAGGTACTGCCTCAGCATAAGTTTCTGTGACTTAGTGTCATAGAAACGCTGTTGTTATGGCAGGCCTTTCCCCTGTGACGTACAGGCATTTAATAAAAATAGGTACAATAATATTAATATATAAAATAAATAATAAAAATAAACAAATACGATATTATTATTCAAAAATACTTAATAAAAATATAAATGTTCTCAATAAAAACAAAATAAAAGTCTCCAAATAAAAATAAAAAATAAAAATAAATATATAAATTACCTAGTATCATGGCTGTAGGGCTGCGATACCTTGGCTTTGTCCTATACTAAAAGCGTACGTCAGTTCGTCTTCTCTGTGGAGTCATGGTGTGGAAGCTTAGACAAAGAATCCTGTAGACTTGGCATAAGTTTTGACAGCTAAGTGTGAGAAGGATAGGTGTATACAGATACCCATAAGAGTGAAAGAGTACTCATTATAATTTTTGTCCTTGTCAGAGTTTCACTTTTCGCTTATTTGACACAAAAATTTGGTGTCAAAGAAACGAAACAACAAACTGTTGGTGATAGTAAATATTCAAAATATTTGTGTTTACAAAGTGTTGTTATCAGTGTGTAAAACGTACAAGTGTTGGAAACTATATCCTGCTTGTGATTGTTACAATGCATTGTTGTGTAATCGGCTGTAAAAGCCGTAGCTACCGAAATTGCGAGAAAATAAGTTATTACTCGTAAGTACGAAAACTACTTTAAAATAGTATTTTATTAGCATTATACGCTAAAGTTTAGATTAAAATCGAATAATATAGGATCTCAAGCTTGATAGAAAACTAAAAAACACATAAAAATTTGCTTACGAAAATATTGTTATTGTCCAATAACAATATTTTCGTAAGCAAATTTATCATTGTCCAATAACAATATTTTCGTAAGCAAAGTCATAGAAATCCGACCAAATTTAGTAGTTTAGTTATAGTTGTCAATTGCTATATAATTTGACTGTCGAAGCGTCATTTTGTAGATTTCTTATTTTTCTGGATTATACTGCAGTTTAGGGATACCAGTAATATAATTTGAAGCTGTCCTTGTTGTTGGGTAAATACAAAGATTTAAGTTATCTTAATGTTTCAGATTTCTAGGACATAATATTCATGGATATTCAAGCAGTACTGCTGGTCAATCTGTAAATACCATGAAAAGGACATCGCCAAAAACGTATCACACTAGGCATTTACGTTTTACCGCGCTTTAAAAACCAATAAATTCTTGGAATTATCGTTGTCGTTATTTATTTACATTCACGGATATTCAAGCACGTACTGCTGGTCGAGCTGTAAATACATACCATGAAAAGGAGTACCACCAAAATCGTATTATACTTTGTATTTACGTTTTACCAAGCTCTAAACCAATAAATACTTTGAATATTGAGTGTTAGGCGGGATACCATGGCGTCTCGACGTCGATCTTTTGGTTTTAAAATTTTTTAATATCTTTTTATGATTGTTTATTTCTTTGATTATACTCGTGGGCGCCACGAGGATAATCAAAATAATAAACTAAGTTTAAAAACTGAAATCTCACTACGGAAACAACTAATGTTAAACACCATGGGATAGGCAACATTACCTACCCCATGGAAGGAATGAAATCGTCTAAAATCAATAATTTACAAGGAAAAATCGACTCCTTCTATTATTAAAGTCGGTTATAATGTAACCTATATTGTCCGAACCATAAGATGAGAGATGCTAGAGAGATTGCTAATACCAGGGATTTGAACTCGGACTGCTTAATGTGCTAGCTAGCTTTACAGACCACTCCACCACGACGCACGGCGCACTTCAAAAATCCTATTGCCGTCCATCCAGTCATGAAAAGGGAGATGAACTCGAGAGTACACACATTTTTCAAACATTTCAAAATAAGGCAAATCAAAATATTTTAAACATTTAATGGGGTAATATTTTAAAAACCTGGCCTCTTCTGTTGACGTCAGTCACTTCTGTCACTGTCATGTCAACTCTCAGTCTATCCCTTACAGGGTGTACGCGGATGCCCAGTCTACAGGATTCTTTGTCTAAGTGTGGAAGAGTATATAATACACTACGTTTAAGAGTCGGGACTTCATACAAGCTTTTTGACTGCAGTTTAGGCTCAGATCTAGTACCAACAGAGACAGACAAAAAAAGTAATGCCAACATGACAAAATCAAACTAAGGATGTGGTGTACGCTACAGAATATGTCGATATCGATAAAAAAGAATGGGTACCCGGCCCTGCATTGCAGACAGGTTTTTTAATAATACAAAAGGAAAATAAAAACCTCTGTTAGTTTGGGAAATATTGAGTTTTATTCAATTACATGTAATTATTTTCATACAATGGAATAATTTTATTTTTGCGTTTACAAACGCGTAAATATTAATACTAGAAAAATGCATTGAAAAATCCCTCCTGTCCCGCCTGAGGCAAGTCGATTTTTTTTTCAGTGCATTTTTCTAGTTTCATACAATTTATGTCACTACAAAAAATAATAAAGTTAGGATTACAATGTGGGAATTAAATTGTTTGTAGGATGCACTAGAAAACCTTTTCGGCATAATGAGACAACATTGTCCAACTAATAAAAACCCAAAAATGTCACTACGTTACAGCTGCCTTAAAATATAATATATTAACCCGCTTAATTACACCAGTGAGCAGAGGAGCTAACTGTGAGGAAGACAGCGTTAAAGCAATGATTGATTTAGAAGATTTTTTCCAGTCCGTTGAATCATTAGAAAAGATCCACATCACTGACTTACAAATAATGCCTTCTGATGATTCTGCGGGATCCGTTTCGTTGACATAATGTATTTATTCCTAAAATACTTTGGCATAGTGAATTTGGCATATTTTTATTTGCATAATAATACTATGGCATAATTGATTTTGGCCGCATATATAGTGTGGCATAATTGTAATTTAGACTTATATATTTAAGCATAATTTTTAAGTTGCTTTTTAAGCATAATTCTTATTTTTTAGGCATAGTGGATAGTGGCATAATATTTTGTCTAGAGTCTAGTGTTTTATGCACCTACATGGCTGAGTGATGGGTAGGTTAGGGTTATTTTTTATGACCAGGCGGAGTGCACTGTTTTTGGAAGAGTCAAGTGTTTTATGCAACTACATGACCGAGCGATGATTATGCTTATATTGATTACAGTTTGATAGCATTATGCCTTTTTAAAATTATGGTTGTGAATGTTATTCTTAAACATGATTTAGCCGACTGTATTTATTATTAAAATAATTATGCTAAAATCTGATATGGCTAAAATTATTATGCGTAAGTATCATTCGTATAGAGTACCATATGCCAAGATATTTTATGGTTTAAATTTTTATGCAAATGGATAGTGAACTCTATTCTGCAACAGTTTTAGATAGTAAGCAGGCATTTATCTGAAATAATAAATAAACAGAGATTAGTAAATAGTATCATTTGAGTTTACGGTGATCATCAATTCAAATTATAGTTCACCACTTACCATCGCGGACTATGGGTAACGCGTGCCTTGGTCTGGTGACCAATCAAAGTCACATCTGGTCCTGAAATAAATCACTCATTAGCTTCAGGAATTGAGCTATCATACCATGTCAGAAAAATAGGTTATGTAACTTACCAAGGGTGGAGTAGGAGCCGTGCTTATACGGTTGCAAGTAATGATCATACACGACGGGCACCGTGTTCAAGGCGGCAGTCACGTTGAGATCTGAAAATATGGACGTGGGGTTAAACCCAGAAAAACTTTTGATGATGATAATGAGAGATGTTAATCTTCTGGCAATGCTTATCTTCTGTGGAATACATAGGCCAGCCCTCTGATCACGGGAAACCTCAATTAATTAACCTCAAAAAATTTCTTTGTATTTAATTTCCATTATTTTATACGATTAGATAAGGATTGAAAATATTTTATATGTATTAAACAAATGCAGTAGTAATAAAACATCTCAAATACATTTTATACTCAAATGTACGAATATAGTTTTATCGATAATTTGGTACGTAGTAAGGACATCACTACGGAGCATATGGTTTTTGGTAATGATTTTAAGACAAAGTATTAAAGTGACCAGAAATTCTTTCTAATTACTTAGCGTCAATTAAATAACATGGAAAACTACTTACCGCTTCTCATCTAGTGGGAATTGAGCCATGAAAACCCGCTTTTGGTTAAATTTCCTACCAGATTTTAGTCCACATATTTCACATCTTGTGTAATACATTTTGCTGTTATGCACTTATATAAATGATAAAAACCAGTATACACTTAATGATAATAGTCACCGAAAACAATAAATACGCACATAGATGGAAAAATAAACTAAAACGACGCTTTTTTAAAATTTTCAAGAACCTCCCGCCGCCATATTGACATTTGTGACACTCCAGCAGCGCGAGACAAGGAAGGGTAGATAGGAAGTAAGAGACAAAACACCAGTCGCCATTAAAAATTGCCTAAACTCCATACATTTTTTCTGCAGTATTGAGTTTCGGCAGGCTGGTTTTTAATGCCACGTAACCAGAGGAACAAAGCCACGTTTTATGCCACGTAGTTTAAATTTAAAATCACTACAGTACACCTGTAGAAGATACATACATAATATCTGTGTCGCGCTTCGAGAGGTTAGTGCATATATTGTTTTCAAGCCCTAATACTGAAAATTACCTTTAGTTCATACGGCCACCCCTTCCGTCCTTCAGTGCAGCAACTTACTAACAAAAACATGTTTCATATACCTATCCTACCTATATCACGAAGATGTGTACAAAATATTTTATTGTTAATCGAAACTTAAGAAAAGTAGCGTAGTAGTTGTGTTTTACTAAGAAAAGTGTAAATAATTCTGTTTACACAAAGCCCTATAAATATGCACAGGGTTGAATGTTCCGATCTAAATAATGCATCAACTAAGACAAGGTTTACTATATATATGAATATGAGAAGCCTATTACAATATGCTCACTTTTTGATAACTTAATGACTGCAACATCTCCGAGAGCCAAGTCTAAACTATTATTTTTAACATAATATAGATAGAAATCTAACGGATATTTAGCGTGTCCCTCGTAACTTGTATAACAGACATGCTAGAACATCTAATTTAGCTGCCAAACAAAGACCTCTTTATAATATACTTGTTCACAGATCTAAACGAACAACAGGTGAAATAATAAGGATAAACGCTGCCCTAGGCGTTTCTTGAAATTGTTTCATTCAAGAATCTTTCGAAACGGCAGATACGCAATGTGAATCACGCTAGTGCACGGCTGAATTTGACGATTGCTTTTATGCATGAGAATAATGGAGCGGATAATGCTAGCTCTTGGGGAATCGAATTTCGGAACGGTTTGCGCCAGAAACCGAATGCTAAAACGAATAAACTGTTGCAAACATTCGATGTTAAAAACATAATAATATGTTCCATAGTAACTGTAGTACCTCCAAGCGCATAAGAAGTAAAAGGCCTAATATAATAGAACATACATTTTATTTCTATTTTAGGATATAAATATTGTACAACATCATTCTGATATATACAACTTAATTGCACAAAGAACGGCCTTATCGCAAAAAAGTGATAAACTATAGGAATACTCCTTCGTGCTGACTGAGGGAATTTCAGAACCCCGTGGTGACCATCGCATCAAGGGGCCCGTGCAGTGGCGACCAAATCACCAATAACATTCCCAGTGAGGGTTGGAGGCAGTAGCAGCAAAGTATGTAGCAGGGCTTGGGTTTTGACATAATTTTATGGCCAATCATAAAACCATGCTAAACTCAAGTCAAGAGTAAAATCTGCCCAAAATTTTGTCATGTTAAACTGTAATTTTAATAATGTTGATATATCTATTGACCTGTAGATAACGATGTATTAAAATCATTGCGAAATTGTAAGTTGTGGAGTTTCATTCGCCGTTTGTTCTCTGTCTCAACTTAATAGTTATAATACGTAGTCGTATATATAACATATATAATACGTAAGTGAAAATTAATCCAATGGATTTAATTTTATAACTTCTAAATCAGATTAATTACAAAAAAGGTTATCACTTATAATACATCTACTATGCTGGGTCTATTATTGATAATTCCAATGGGCGAGCCCTAGACCACGAAGATGGTTAAAATGTAGGTAATGTGAATGATAAAAATCTCATCATTTTTTTTTTAAGTCTTGATGCCGTATTTTGAAATCTCTTTATGGTAAGTGTCCGATCTTTCATCTCACCATCGTCAGGATCTGTAAATCATAAACTACATTTCCAATGTACATTGGAATCATTTGTATTTGCAAGCGTAAATTTAATTTTGATAAAAGCATCAACCTAACCCGGACCATTACTTTTAATGACACGAGCTTGCAAATAATTTAAATAAGAAAAAAAACTACGTAAGCCATTGGCTATTTAAATAGCCATAAATATACGTTGGCCCATGTAATTTGTGAAGAGCGTCCTTCATGACATAACCTTGGCATTGACCATGGATAGGCCAAGCACCGAATCCGGGTACCCTCTGACCCAAAGCCATTAGGGTCTTACAAAAACGCAGACGCACAAAAAGCCAGCTCACTGCTACGTTCATAAATAAAAAAAATACGCTTTTTTTTTACTATGGGCTATAATGTAAGTTCTGCCTGTCATAAAACATTGGATGATCGATAAATGAGACGCTTATCAATCGGCGCAGAACGCCATCTACCGAGCGCGGAAAGAACTTCTAAGTAGTTACCATTGTATATTTTGCGAGTCTCAGCTTCAGCAACCTAGCACAACTAATAATCGAGTAGTTTTCAGTAAACTTACTAGATGGCGTTGTTGGATAGTCTTTAAAGTACCTTAATAAAGTTGTAAGTAAATGAAAATTACTATGCATTAAATGTTTAGGTAGCATAATAATAATAATAATAATATATTTTCACGCTCACACCAATTATCTAGCCCGAAGTAAGTATCATTAAGAACTTGTGTTACGGATACTAGATAACGGACATTTTTTTTTTTAATATACATAATAATTTTTAGATATTTTTATAAATAAACTTAAATAAATATATAAACAACCATGACTCGCAAACAAATATTCGTGTTCGTCACACAAACATTTGCCGCTACCAGGATTCGAACCCGGACCGCTTGATGTGAAGCCAGCTATACTGACCACTCCACCACGACGGCGTCATAAAAAAAGATTTATACTCTTAGCACAAGGAGTGATTAGTGACAATGAATTAATAACAGTCCCGTAGTTTTGTGCTTCTGCTGGTGAGTAGGTAAGCCTTTATAAGCTCCACAGGTTTTCATTACTTTTTGTTTGTCTTTGGATTGGCAATATAATGTACCAACTATGTGTAGCTTAGATGTTTGCTCCTAGACTCATATATCAGCTGTTACATAGATGCGACCTACTTTTTGGTCAACACACAATATCAAAAATGCACCTTTATTAATAACTTGCTTCTGCTCGCGACTGCATCTGCACAAGATTAGTATAATTATAGCGTATATATGTAAATCTGATGTATGTGTAGCTTTATTATTGTAAACTTTCATTAAAATCCATTAATAAGTTTTTGCGTGAAAGAGTAACAAACACACATCCACCAAGGATTTCTCTAATTTTATATTAAACACTAAAACAAAATAATAAGTAGGTAATAATTTTAAATGAAAAATTTTAAATATACCAGTTGCATAATTTCATTTTGTTTTCTTTGTAGCACACAGAAAAAAGGATAATAAGAAAAGGAATAACAGCCTTATTCATAAACACTCAATAAACCTATTTTATTACCTTGTTAAAAAGTGTTTTGTCTCATTCATCTCGTGCCAGAATGACAGAGACAAACAATTTGTCTAATAAATTCACTTGTTTTTATGAACAAGGGTGTAAGTAAACAGTAACTCTCAGACCAATAAAAAAGACTATTGGTCTGGGCAGTAACTAGAGCAAATATTCCAAACCCATTTATAGTTTCATAATTGTAGGCATAAAATTATTCCGAACCATTTTCATATCAAGGGCAACAAAAACATTGTTGAACAGACCAGTTGATATTTATCTCAGTTAATAGTAATTTAGTTATTTGCCTACCGTCTAAAGTGATTTGGGATAGCGTGCATTCAGGCTAGAGGCAGATGCCTACTAACATTTACGTTTTTTAGGGAACTAGTGAATTTCAATTACCGAAAATACGTTTAAGACTCGACATTATTATTAAGATGCCGACTGCGATCTTAGTATCTTACATGCTTAGGCACCTAGAAGTAATCTATTCTCTCTGGCCTTGTAGAAACACAAGTTATAGTTTTCAGGAAACACATCATCAGGCGACAAGCTCAATTCCAGTCGCTTTGAGCCGGTGGTTGGCAATTGGGATATCAACAATATAGGTGGTAATTTAACCTGCGTCTTGTGTCCCTATAATGAAATGGGACTGGTGAAATTCACTCGTACCTATAAATCCGTCACATATTCTCCAAAGTGTAGATATCCTATAGAAAACCAAGCCTGTGTTCGAGGTTTGACAGTTTGGTGTCTGTAAGTGTTAGGGTGCCAATGAGTCTCTTAGCTCTTTTTCTGCCGAATCCAAAGCCGCCAGCTGATATTTCGATGATCCATCCAAAGATGCAGGAAAACTCCGTAGCCGGGCGGATTTGTGCTTTTTATAAAAGAATCGGCTGCTATGGCGTGAAGTAGGTGTCGCTTAACGATAATTTAGCTTTTTGACAGCAGTTTTTGCTATGGATTCGATATAGTCGCCGAAATTCAGATCGCATTAGATTGACATTCTTAGTAGCTGAAAGTGATTAGTCATCGGTGTGGAGAGACCATAAAAGACACCCCGGAGATTCACAACCAGATGGAAGAGGCTCTGTTTTTGTAGAGAATAAACACGCCTATGTTTTCGTGGATTTTATCTTCACCAAGCTGGCATTGCTCTCTTTAAAGACCCCCTGTAGGAGTGCCAAGATCCAAACGTTCGACTAAAGCCTCTCGACAAGACCGGATTTTCTCTCTGGCCCTCGCACCCGAGAGGTTTTTTTCCGCAACAGTACTGTCACAGTCTATAAGTATATGTTTTTACACGGTGGTACTTAACTGTCGTTTGTATACCCAAAGGTACTGGGCAAAAACAAATCGTTTACGTATACGTAATCGAACTGCTTGTGCCCTGTAGGTCCTTATACACATTACTAATACATATTGTAATAACCCCCCTGAAAAAAGACTATGTATGTACTTACTTATGTTTATCTATAACAAATATGTATAAGTAATCAATACCAGTCTAAGTAAAAATTTTTTTTTTTTATAATTAATTATTGAATTTATTAATTTGGCCAAATAAGTGATCGTCTAGTAATGGTAGGACTCTAGTTGTGATGTAGATAACCCTAAGTTCTTTTTGTGAGGTATGTGAAATGCACTTAGTACCTATACGGCTTATAAATGACGGCTAAAGTTACTTCCTATAAAGATAAACATCTGAAATAGGTTTACTATGAAACATGACTTTGTTGATAAGATAAAGATAGGTATTTGGATGGAAAATGGAATGGGAAGGAATTGATGATGGGAAAGGTCTAAATACTTTAGGTTTGTCTCCGGAATCCTGTATGGATATTGTAGGAAGGTACAACTGATATTATTGGATCAATAAATTATTATTATAAAAGGATAATATTTTATTATAGAGTAAAAGCATAATCTTTAATAGTAAATTAGAAGAATTTATAAGATTTTGTTATTAATATTTTAAAAATATGAGATTATGTAAAGCTGTGTCCTTAGTGTAACTTTTGATATCCACTACTCTAGTCGATATTTTCCATTGTTATTGGCATCTTAAATATATGAGAAAGTGTTAGGCCCCATCCTGCGCCCTATACACGGTGAATGCCAGACCACGTCGATGCATCCTCCCCTTCCAGAACCACAGGAAGTTTCTCTTCGCGAATATGTAATCGCAAATATGAAAATATGTTTATTGACATTCTCCCATGGAATGTGTGGTGTGGTGTGGTTTTAGACCAAAATGATAGAAGGTAATAATAAGGTTGATATCACCAAACTTCTAACAATCCCCAGTGTGAATGAAAATGGTTCTCACAGGTAACTCCAGATTCTGTAAGGGAACGTAAGTGAGAGTTAGGCGTCCCAGGGGTCTGAATTTTGTGCTGCACACGACGGATGAGCAATAGCGTTTCCGCTAGCGTTCACAAACAGCTAGTTAGCGCCAATCAAAATATATAAGGAAGCTTAGTTGTGAGTTAAGCATCCGGGGCACAATATTCATCCGCACGCAATGGAACAACAATGACGTCTGAAGCAATGTTCAATGACAGCCATGCAATGCACTAACCTCAATATATTGCCACTACTATGACCCAGAAGGTACCACGGCGATTCATGGATTGCCAGTGGGTTGCAATATATCCCTTTCTAAATTCCAGAGTGATCCCTTTTAGGTTCGAACAAGAATCATTCAGTTCACCGTAATTGTTTACGCGTCCAGAGATTTCGCCCAAAGGTAATCACCTTCGACATTTTCGGAGCATGTGGAGTGTGCTTTCTAGTCTTTCCTCATTGTAGAGTATCGAGTTTATTTCGGTTAACACAAGTCTCTCAAATAACGACTTATTTATTTTAAACTACACCGTAAATAAACTCGTGTATAACTCCGTGGTGAAATGTCCGTAAACTACCTTCATATTTGAGGTTGGTTAGCCATATAAGGTACGTAACCATTTCTACTAATTTTTACAAGGACTTGCGACCTTTTATTTATTGATAAAGTAAGCAGTTTCAAGGATTCTGCTATAAAATTCGGTCGATTTGGATTAGAAAGGTTTGGTTATAGGTTCAGGATATCTGGTAATTTATCTGGAACTGTAGAATCCAAAAATGGATATTATGATGAATAAATCGTAGTTTAAAAGTAGAACAATGGGGTTGTATTTTATCTGGAACATGTTGGTTATCCATAGGATAACTTGGCGTCTGACGAGTCAGCGTTATTTGATCAAAAACGAACATAATTATTATAACGATGAATCTCTAAATAACATCGACAGTGTGGAAGACTAGCAACCGTAACATGTAAGGAAGCCAGCTTCATACAAGATAGACGTATTTGATAATTCAAGCAGAGTAATAAAATAGCCGTACCCATTTTGTAGAAAATTATGTAGGCAGATCGAAAATGATTCACCAATTTTTCCGATTCAATCGCAGGTAGAAGGTAGTCGTAAATTGTTTCATAAAATACACATCTAGTTAGGTAATAATCTATCGATTATACCGGTGGAACAATTATATTCCATATCCGCATAAATACGTAGGTAAAATTTCCCTAACATGCTAAAAATAGCTTGTAGACGAAGAATATAAAAGGTAATAAAGGTTAAGTAGGTAGAAATGCAATAAGTATAAATCAGTCACAGAGTAGGTAGATAAGGTTTTGATAAAATGTTTCGTAAATCGCAATTAAAATCGTGAAATATAAAGGTTGCATAGAAACCCCTTTTTTTTTTTTTTTTTGTTGTCGATGGGGAATCCTTTTAAGGACCTACCGCACGCTGGCTAGGCGCCCGGCGTGTGTGGGATTCACCGACAAAGCGTCGGTACTACCCACTAAACCCCACCAGTATCCTCCTAAGCCCTTATGGGGGTGCTTTGGGATCGGCGCACTTTACGTGCACCTTTTCACCAAAGCGTCCCCGGGCTGGCCCGACCCAACGAGTGAGCCGGGTGACGCGCCACTGGGGGATTGCGCTAGGGTACTAGGCAATCCCCAGACAGGGAGACCTGTGCACTGCACTAGGGCACACGGGGGCCAACCCATGTGCAGGTCACACCTTAGGGACGGACAAGAGCGGCGGTCATAGCCGCCTGCCTTCTCCGACCCGTCCGTCTACGCCGGATGGGAGCGGCTAGAGCATCCTCCTCCCGCTCCCTCTCCGCGGCCTCCTTCTGCGACATCACTGATTCGCAGAAGGAGGCGGCAGCCTTCCAGATTCTCTCATTACCAAGCATGGCTCTGACCATGCTTGGCAATGAGAGGTCTCCCCCGCCGAGCGCCGCTCTCAGAGTGCGGCGCTCACTTCGCCAGGCCGGGCACACGACGAGCGTATGCTCGGCCGTGTCGTCGGGGGAGTCGCAGTGGTGACACCGCGTTGACTCCTCCCGACGGGCTACTCGGTACAGGTAGTGACCGAAACACCCGTGGCCGGTCAGTACCTGCACTAGGCGGAAGGTGAGGCTACCCCGCTGGCGCCCTACCCACTCCTCCAATACCGGACGGATCGCTTCGATCGTCCAGTGGCCAGCGGCTGGGTTGGCTAGTGCCTCGCCTCATTGGCGCAGAGCCTCTCTCTGCGCTTGTGCTCGGACCCGTTCCACCTCCTCGAGAACGGGTCTTTCACCCCGCAATCGTGCCGCGACCCTGTGTTGATGCACCTGTGCCATAACCAGGGCATCAACATCCCACGGGGGCGTGCCTGCTAGCACGCAGGCAGCCCCGTGACTGACCGTGCGGTATGCCCGCACGACCCGGGCCGCGATAACCCTCTGCGGCTTGCGCAAGAGGGCCCTTGTGCGGGGTGTGAGGCACTCAGCCCACACCGGAGCTCCATACAGTGCCATCGACCTTATCACCCCGTGATAAAGCCGACGGCACGACGCTTTCGGCCCCCCCAAATTGGGGAGGAGCCTTCCGAGTCCGGCTGCAGCGGCGCATAGCCGGGGAGCGAGGAGCCTAAAATGCTCCTCGAAGCTCCACCGGGGATCCAGGATCAGGCCGAGGTACTTCAAATGCGTCTCGACGGGAACCCGGACCCCCTCCACTCGGACACAAAGCCCCGGTGGGGTCCTGCGCCGTGGGGCGTGGAACACCATGGCCCTCGTCTTTTCAAGGGCCACTTCCAGCCCCAGGAGGCGGATTCGCCGGACGACCATGGAGGTGCCGACCGACGCAAGGTGGATCGCCTCCTCCCAATCGTTCGCTCCCGCCGCGACTAGGGTGTCATCCGCAAAACAGACAACATCCATCCACGGCAAGAGCGAGCCGCGCAGGATCCAATTGTACCCCAGGTTCCATAGTAGGGGGCCTAGTACGGAGCCCTGAGGCACGCCTGCCGCCACTGTCCACGACTGGACGCGGCCATCCGCATCCTCGTAGAGAACCACTCTGTCTCGCAGGTAGTCCCGGACGAGGGTGCGGAGGTAGAGGGGCACTCGGTGGAATTCGAGCGCCGCCCCTATGCACTCATGGGGGATGGTGTTAAACGCGTTCGCGATGTCCAACGACACCGCGACCACCACCTTCCCTCGTGCTGTAGCCACCTCAGTCCACCTTTTGAGGTGGCCCACCGCGTCCATCGTGGACCGGCCGGTGCGGAAGCCGTACTGACAATCTGCCAAATCCGGCCCCGTGCCCTCGATGTGCTCGATGATCCGGGAGGCGAGAATCTTCTCGAACGCCTTCCCAGCCTCATCCAGCAACACCACCGGCCGATAGCCCGCCGGAGAGTCTGCCGGGCGGCTCTCTTTTCGGAGCAGGCAGAGCTGCCCCATTCTCCAGCGTCTGGGAAAGCGACCCGTCGCGATGCACGTATCCAGCACCGAACGGAATCGATCTCCCAGGGGGCCTAAGGCGATAGCCATCACCTTGGCTGGGGCCCCGGCCGGCCCCGGCGCCCTGTTGCGGCGCCGGAGCCGGTCCCTCACCATGTCGAATTCCACGTCCGACACGGGGGGACCATCGGCCCAGGCCTGGAGGCCAGGCTATATTAAGCAGAACTGGAGGCCATCCTGGGGGGTGCAAAGGGTCCGGGGTTTGGGAACAAGGTCCCCAGTACCCTTTGTAACAATCCTGGCTCCATACACGACGTCGACGGGGCTGCCGAAGCAAATTTCCCCCTCACCGTCTTGTACGGTCTCCCCCAGGGGTCGCTGTCAAGGATGGCTATGAACCTATCCCAGGCAGCGACCTTGGCCCTGCAGATGGCGGCCCGTAGAGCCGTGTGGGCCTCGTTGTACGCACGGCGGAGGTTCTCCTCCTCACCGGGCGTCCTATTGGCGCGCCTACGACAACGCAGATAGGCGCGCCTGGCACCCATACTGGTGGTTCGCAGGCTCGTAAGCTCCTGCGACCACCAGTATACCTGCCCCCCCCCTTCGTGGGCAGGCCCGCGCCCTTGGCATGGAGGCGTTGCAGATGATTTTAACGTCGTCTGCAAACAACTTCGCCATGCCTTCGGCGTCCCCTGCGACGGTGTCGGGCACGTCGGCCCAAGCCCGCACCGTTGCCGCCTCCTCCACCAGATCCGGCTGGAGGCGAGTAAGCACCCACCGCTTAAACGGCGAGGTGCCCACATGGGGGCCCAAATGTATGGGGGCCCCGGGAGACGCTGTGGAGACCTCGTATCGGACGTAACGGTGGTCCGATAGGTTCTCCAAGTCTTCCACCACTCGCCAGTCCCTGATGCGGGCCGCGAGTGGTGGGGTGGCGAAGGACACATCGACGATGGATGTGCCCTGCCACCGGACGCAGGTCGGGGTGGTTCCTCTGTTGAGAATATGGTGCCCCACAGAGAAACTCCAAGACTCTAGAACCCTACCCCGAACGTCCGTTCTGGTGGATCCCCACGCCGTGGACTTGGCGTTGAGATCCCCCGCCAGTAGCACCGGCCTTGGCGCTCTACTCCTCGGACTAACCCCTCGAGGATCGCCAGGTAGACCTCAAACTCGGCCCGACTACGGTTCGGGGAGAAGTAAGTGAAGATCACCACCATTCCCCCCCACTGAGCCGCTACGAAGCCCTCACCCCTCCTTATCACCACAAGAGGGGGGCCCGTATTTGACGCCATCAGAGCCGCAGTGCCATCGGTTGCCCCGGCCCACCTGGGGGGCGGGGGGATGAAATAGGGCTCTGAGACCACCGCCAGATCCACTCCCCACTCCGCCACAGTTTGACACAGGAGATCCTGTGCCCCGGCAGAGTGGTTCAAGTTCCCTTGAACTATTTTCCCCAATGTCCTACTGGGCATCGTTCACCGACATTGGGGTAACTGCTGCTGGAGCTGCGGTGGCGGCGGGTCTGCTTGTCGGGGGATCCCCTATTGGGATAGGGCGACCCTTAACTGGCGGAGGGTTGCATCGCTGTCCAGTCATACGGTGCTCCGAGGGCAAACCGCGGTCCACGCAGACTGCGCAACGGAATGCGGCCCGGCATTCCTTCGCCGTGTGCCCCTCCTTACTGCAGCGGTAGCACAATCCGCTTCGGTCATTTTTGGAAGGGCAGAGATGTTGGGAGTGTCCCACCTCCAGACATTTATGGCACCGCATGGGGCGCGTTTCCATTACCGTGATGGTGGCGGCACTCCACCCCACGCACACTCTTCCCGCCTGCTTTAGGGTGGCCAGCGATTCCACCGGGCATGATGCGACCACGGATCCTGCACCCCTGAAGCCTATAGAGATACTTCCCACCTTGATTTTCTCAGGTAGGCATCCCGCTGTGGTCGCTATGGCTTCTTTAAGTTCCTCCGCCGACACAGAGTCATCTAGTCCAGAGATCCGGAAGTCGGCCATCTTAACGGGGCGTGTAACTTTAGCCGCACTTCCAATCACCGCTGAAATTTTAGCAGCTAACTGGTCTGCTTGGAAAGCGGTGGCCTCCTTCGGGAGCTCGATGATGCGAGCTCCTGTTATGGCTGTCCTGAACTTTGTTGGGCCTATCCCAAGCTCTCCCAAGTTGATTGAGGCCTTTGCCTTTGAGAGAGCGTCCTTGTAAGTGGCGCCCTCCGCCATCGCCTCAGGCGTCAGTGCCACAATGACCGCGTGTGTCTTAGGGGGCTTCGGTACTTTGGGCGTTTTGGGCGCTGGCTTCAGTGTTGCTGCCTTAGGTTTTTTGGTCTTTTTTGCCACCGTTGACCACCTCTCTTCATTCGCCGGCTCTTGACGTGAAGGGCCAGCCTTGGGTTCCTCCGGTTTCTTATGGACCGCCTTTTTCATTTTCACCTCTCGAGCCTGGCGTGGCAAATTTGCCGGTGGCGCAAGAGTAGCCGGCGTCACGTTAGCCCTAGAAGGCTGGCTCGCACTACCCTTGGAGGGCTGGGTCCCACCCGACATCAGCGCCTGGCGGTATTGGTGGGGTTGTGCTGGCAATAGTCTGCCATCGATCTCGAGCCCCGTCATCCTCGCATTGATCCTCGCCGTCACGACTTCCCCGATTTGTGACATCAGATTAGTCTGAAAAGCCTCCAAAATCTTAGTAAACTCCCCCCTGGAGAGAGTATCGCTCTCCGGCTCCTCGTGAGGCACCCCTGTCTCGACCTGTTGTGTTGGTCTCTGCTCCAAACCAGGAGTCTCTACCACCACTGGCCCTTTCTTGCCCTTGGGACTGCTGCGGCCGCGGGGGATGTCCCTTTCGGAGAAGGCTCTCCTGAGCGCCGCCATCTCCTCCGCCATGGCAGCCATTTGGTTGCGCATCCTCTTATTATCGGCCCTAATCCGACGCATCTCCTCGTTGGCGTCCTTGCCAGCAAGAGCATGCACAACGTCAAGAAGCGTCTGCGTGGCCTCTCGGATCTCTTTCATGCAGGTCCCCTTGAGGTTCTTTGATTTTTTAACTACCTCATTCACGTGCTCCGCAGACTTTTCAGCTTTTTGAGTGAGCGTATCGATGTCAGGGGACCTATTGCCTTTCCTGCCACCCTTTCGTCCGTCATTTTCGTTTTCAGCCTCGGTCAGGGTGGAGTCCGATCCTGAATTCTCCGCACCCATCATGTATTCACGCCGAGCCTGTGATATACCGACGTGATGTGTCCCTCTATTGCTCTTAGAGCGGGGCACTTTCGGTGCCGGGGCCATTGCGTGGAGCTCCGACGCGTCAGAAACATAGTTTACCTCACCGTCGGTAAACCCGGCGAAGAATTTGTCGCCGATTGGTCTTCCAATGGGTCTTTTCCTGCCTGAGGAAGTGACAGATGCGATGGACACCACTGACTCCACGTCGCTAACATCGTCTACTATCATGCCGGTGTCCTTAGTTGACTCACTCCTTGTGCCAGACCGACTCCTGGTAGTGACTCCGACATACGACCGATCCGGTGGAGGCCTGAAAGCACCCTCTCCCGTATCCTTTCTTTTTCGTGCTTCTGCGCGCTCCGCGACGGCAGACTTAGTGCCGGCTTCATCGCCACTCTCGCTCGTAACTGATTTCACACTGGCCGCCCGAGATAACGGCAAGCGCCCGTGGTCAGCGGGATAATATGACCTCGTGTCAACCGACACGGAGCAGTCTTGGCCCCCCCCAAATACGTGGGGCCTGCCGACGGCCGAAGCCGAAGGGAGGGATTTTCCACCTACGGTGGTACCCTCCTGGGGTAGTTTAGTTTTAAGTACTGCGTCCATTTTAGGTTCCATTTTTTGGCGAGTATAGGTTCTCGCATAACTCCCTATCACCACTAGTGCTAGGGACCAGACTCCCACTGGCCATTCAGCCTATCGCCACACTCAGAGTTTAGGCTTGGGACTTTTTATTGAGGTGTGTTCCTCTCAGGCTAGACCTCAGTGGCCCAACCCCTTGGCCCTCTCAATGAGGGTAACAAGTTGCCCGACGAGGCCCTGTCATACAAAAACCCCGCCGCGCGACAACCCAAACACCATCTGCACCAAAGACAGAAAAACAGCCCATCCTCCTGTCGACCCACAGAAGTGAGCAACAATAAAATAAAACACACACAACACATATAATATTATAAGGACCGCAATAACACAATAAACCGTAAAATAGATATAGCCGCAACAAGGAAATAAAACACACACACAACATATAATATTATAAGGACCGCCATAGCACAATAAACCGTAAAATAGATATAGCCGCAACAATGAAAAAAAAAACCAAAATCTATAACATAAAATAAATACGCTACAAGGAAATAAAACACACATTTCGTATAATAAAATGCGAACAACCGCACAACGTTAGGTAGGGAAGATAGATCAAGGTTCCTGAACAACCCATTTAAATAGTTTAATCAGTAAACCAAATTATAGCTGAAATAAAGAAATAAAACACACTTCGCATAATTAAATAAAATAACCGCACAACGCAACGTAAGATAGGGTGGATATATCAGGGTGCCGCATTTAACGCAATAATAAAATCAATACACCCTATACGCAATATAGGACGTAACATCGTAATAAATCACACGCATTTCATATAATAAAAATAAGCCGTAACACATCATATATAAATAACCAGTAAAATAAATAACCGATATGAAATCCGTAGGTAGTCATGAAATAATTCAAAACGCCACATAATTCCGCAGTATAACAAAAGGTAATTTTAAAAGAGAAAATTCCTATAAAATAGACCGCACACATTTCATATAATAAACGTAAGCCGCAACAAAACAAATATAAAACACACAGTACGTAAAATAAACATAACGTATATCAAATCCGCAAATAGCCGTGAAATAATTCAAATAGTTACAAAAATTGAGCAACATAATTAAAAGAAAAGTGAAATTTCTATAAAGCACTTACCCCAGTCCTACACTTACCTTAGGGTTTGGAACCGCACGCCAACGTCGTTATTCTCACCGACAGAGGTTCCCCGTAGGACTTTTTCCCAGAGTACTACTCTTGCAGCCTCTCCCCTACTTCCGTCGAACTATGATCCAAGAACCAAGAACCCCCCTGAAAACCTCCTTTATACCCCCAAAAATCCCCTCCTAAATTTTCCCCCCTCAGTGAATTCAGCCTGAACTTCGCTACCAATTTCCTCCTATCATAATCAAATTTCGCACTTTCCCCGTAATTCAATTGGTTACTCCAAAATATCTTTGCAAATTTTCAGTTGGCAGCTTTAACTTACAGATTTCCTATTCGTTGATTTCTCCTCACCAGAGGGCACCATAAACCCCCCGTTATAACTCGACCAAATACAACAGCCAAGAACCTATTATGCACCTTATATAACCGACGTTTTCTCCTAACCTTGGTCGAGTTATACGAGAAGAAATCTTAACGAACTATTTAACATTATTTATTAAAAACGTTAAGGTTTTAACAATAATTTACATTAAATCGTAATTATTGTTTATCTAACAGTGTCCTACATTACCAAACCAATTTTCAAACCCAAATAGGTAACATTCTTTATATTGGTATCTCTTCTGACTTTTACTCACTTCTCATTTTCTTTAATTTCTTTGATTTTTTTTTATAAGGTAATAAATTAACCTAAATTCTTATTATTTTCTCATGTAGAATTTAATTATCTATTTAAAAATATATAACTCTTACTGTTTCAGTAGTCGCTCCAGAATTGAGAAGCGAAAATCGATTTTAGCCAAAGGGACAAAAGTTCACTTAAATTTTTTCCTTCAAATCCTTATAAACCCTAAGCAGGTATGTAATCCACTATTAGTATAAGTTTATTAAAAGTATTGAGACATGAAAAAAATCATTCTTTCAAAATTTCGGTCATTATTCATAACTTGCTCATTCATCCTTTATTATACCCATAAATTATTTTCACCAAACTGGAATTGCTCTCAATAAATATTATTACCACACAATACTGACAACTATATCCCTATTTCTAACTACCTAGCATTCCCTTTCTCTAATTAAACTTTGATTATTGTAATGAATGTCAAAGTCTGTATTTAATTAGCTACCTATGTTTTATTCTTCCAATTTTTGATTTCAGAAACCCTGTTGATGCGTTTTACTTAATTCACGAGAAAAGGCAATGAAAGGAGAGGCGGCCACAACTAATAAACATAATTATTAATAATAATTAATATAATTTCCATACAATTTCCCCGGGGACCACAAGAAGAGACAGTTTGTCGCCTAACATAGCTTATTTTTTGTAAGTTTGCATGTTTAAAATTATTTTTATATTATTTTCTTGCTATTGTAGTGTAGCTCTGGCCAATTTATTACATTCACAAATAAAATAAATAAATACCAATACTTCCCGATTTTTCCATTTATTTTATAGTTCCTCTTCCCGACACTAGATGGCATTAAGTTCTCAAGTTCAGAAGATAGTTCATGAATTCGACACTAGATGGTACTTTTATACGCATACCTTTTCCCTATTAATAAATTATATCGGTGCTTTGTTTAATCGAGGAATATCAAAAGCAAATAAAATGTATTTTAATTTTTTATTTTTTATTTTTTCATTTATTTATTATTATTTTTTTTCTCTTAGGGGTAGGACCTCCGTTCCGTTACAATATTACTCATACACATTATTTACAGGAATATTTGTTTTGATATACGTATTTTCTTATACTAACGATCGAAACTCATTATCGTCAGAATTCATAATATTACTACTCATACATCTTGTTTATACTAATGTTTGTTTTCATATATTTCTTATGTATTATTTATCCGAATCATTGAAATTCATAATGTCATACCTCTGCTTTATATTAATACAAGTGGTAGGCCGCGGCTTCGCTAGTGCAAAATTATAGGTTATAACTGCTATGAGTAACAACATTATGAAGAAAAAAATATGAGATCTGTCTGATCATGAGTTTCGTAAATTTTTTTCTCATAAAAATTGATGAAAAAAAAAATTACGACAGATCCCTATCATTGCGACACGAATTTGAAAACTTTACCACAGCAAATATAAAATATCTTCAATAAGTAATCTTAATTTTTTTATGTAATTGGCCCTGCTAAATCATTGTGATTTTATGCTCTCCTAACGGTAAGCAGAAATTGAGTTCAGAATGAGTTCCCATGTTTTAAAATTAAATTCATTACGTTTGTTTATTTAACATCTTTTCCTATTATTTATGGACTGGATTGTTATAATATATAAGTACCTAGATATAGTGTACTGTCACTATTGTGGGTACTGTATGACCCATACTGCTGATGTAGCTTTATGTCGTAGTATTAGAGCACCTAATGTAACATAATCAAATGTTACCTAAAGCTCTGCCCAACCCCTTTATGGGATAATGAGTTTGATTATCACTGTGTACTTATGTAACTTATACTTATATATACTCGTACAATAAATTGAATATTATTTTGAGGCCGTCGTGGTTACATTAGAATTCTAACAAGTAAATAAATGTTGGAAATTAGTGATATCTTAAGGACTATTTTAGAATGAAGGCGAATAAATGCTATTATAATTATGTGGTAGAAACTATTCTTGATAGTAAAGCATAAAGTTTTTTAGACTTCTAACATAAATCTAACATCTCGTTACTTCATGAGAAAGGGAATAAAAAGCTTTTATAAGCTTGCATTGATTTTATTGTCTTTTTGCTTTCACAATAATTACATTAAAATAATAAATTAATAAATAAACACTTCATTTTTAATAGTAATAGCCAGTTTTTGGATCAAATTTCTGCTGTTGCTTTGGGCCGCTGAAATCTTCTCCTATTATTCTTTGCGTTGAGGTTTGATATCCAGTCGGTGTTAGAAGTTCTCCTTTAGGACCATATTGGGGCCTTCCAGGCTTATTGTCAACAGAAACATTTATTTGTTCGCCAGGATATTGTTGATTGTATCCCTGTGATTCTAATGTCGGTAAAGGTCTGCCATACCTATCAACTACTATACCTGGCCCTGCTGTAGGACTGTCTCCTTTAGCAACAATAGTATAGTTAGGTCTATACGTAGTGCTTGGAAGACGGCTGCCATATTTCAAATTTCCCACTGTATTAGGACCTTTAGTTGGACCAGCAGTAGGTAATCTAGATGCAGTTATTTCAGCTCTGTAGTCATTTGTTGGATTTACTGGTTCCATTGTCCGGTAAGTTGAATATTGAGTTGCTATGTTTCCATCTGGGATGGATATACCATCAACGGCTGGACCTCGAGTAGATGTTGGAATAGTTGATGATGAAAAAACACCAGGTTTTCTTGTACCTTCGCTGTAGTATATGTTTGGCTGACCAGGAGCTATTGTAGTTTGAGTACTATCATAAAAAGTAGGTCTTCGTGATGGCGTAGGAGTTGTAGAGGATACACCATCGTATGGTCTTCTAGTACCAAATTTTTCGTAATACGAACTTTCGCCAGGTTGGCTGGGTTTCAAAGTTGCTTCAAATTTGTTTTCAAAGCCAGGAGTTTGACTGTATTGATTACTGTACTCTGGTCGTCCTGTAGTTTGATAAGTAGAACTGTAACTAGGACCACTAGATGTGGTTGAAGGTTGCGAAGTTGAAACCACTTCATTGCTATAAACTTGGTCAGGACGCCTTCCTGTGTTCGTATTTACACTTGGTCTGTCTTGATATTGATTTTGACTTGGATATTTTGGGTTATTTGTAATTGTACTATCTCTTTCAAAGTACTCACCTTCTGGCGTTTTGTATGTTACTTGTGTACCACCAGGAGTTACAAAAGGCCTGCCAGTCGATGCCTTAGTATAATATGTTTGTTGAGACGGTCTTCTAGTAGTTGAAACCCTCCCAGGTAAATTATTTAGTTCGTCAAACTTCGTATGGGGTGGAATATATTGGTAGCCAGTTTTGTTAACATTTTCCTTTATAGTTTCTTCAATACCTGTACGTGGTTTTGGGCTGAGCCTTACACTGTATTGATTTTGGGAGTTTTCATCATATTCTTCTGTTGTGTCCGGATTTTGATAATCATCTTGTGTTGCTGCGTATTTTGTACTATATATTTGAGGTATATCGGATGTTTCTTTACCGTCATCTTCAAAAGCTCCATAGTATGGGGTTGTACCCAAATTATCATTGTTTTGATTATCATCTTCGACTTGATGAGTGTTATCGATATAATCTGCATATTCTTCATTATCATTAACTCTCAATCCTGGACGGTTGGGTCTTCTCGTTTTAGTTATGGTTTGATCAAATGTGGAAACTTTATTAGATGGCTTAAGAGTACGTGGCCCTGAAGGTGAATGACTTGTTGCCCCATTGTCGCCATTTTCAATTTTGCTTGGATATTTTGTGGACGTTTTTGAGTTTGGTAATCCTTTTCTGTTGTTCTCGTTTTCTATATCGTATTCATCAGCGTATACATATGATGGAATAGATGGATGCTTAGAAGAGACTTCACTTCCCGGGTAGTTATCGAACGTACCTTGCTTCTGTTTTTCTATATACTGGACAGGTTGTTTTCTAAGTCCCTTGGTATTTTCGGTCCTAATATCATTATATTTAGATACAGGCCTTCTTGAACTTCCCTTGATTTCCAAGCCTTTTCTTTCAGCATCGCTGTCAAACCCAGTGTCTTCAATATATTGACGTACGTTTTCCTGATCGGAATATTGAGCTGACGGTCTTCGTCTGCTATCATCTTCTTCGTATTGGCTTTTTTCTATTTCAACTGATGGACGCCTAGATGGTATTCTGCTAATAGATGGCTTATTGGGAATATCTTGTAAGTTACCCGTGATAGATTGCCCATCTTTACTGGTTAAGCGATTGACAGGCCTAATATTTGTATATTCTGAGGGTCTTCTTTCGTCATTACTGCTAATTTGATGTTCATAGTCATTTGGATTGGACGGTTGTACTTTTTTATCGTTGATAACCTTTGAACCTTCGGACGATGGTCTTCTAAATCCAATCTGTGTTCGAGATGGCACATTATACTGGTTTTCCTTTTGAAAATCAATTCCATCGTTATTAATTGCAGAAACTTGAGGATAAAATCCCTTATCGCCTTGATATTTCTTGTAGCCATATTTTCCTTCATCGTAAGTACCTAAAAAAATTGAAAGTTATTTTATTTTATAAGAATACTAGCTGTCCGTTAGGCCTATTCGCTAACTTTTTTTGACAGTTGAAAGTGATGTACTATACTGTACAAAAAAATGAATACTACTTATCAAGATAAAAATTATCCAATCTCTCGGATAGTTTTTATCTTGATAAGTAGTCCTCATTTTTTACTGCAAATTCAATGTTATAGTACAGTACTATGAAATTACAACAGCAACGCGTGACCGGGACAGCTAGTCTATTATATATAATTCCCGTGTCACGGTGTTTGTCCGGGATGAACTCCGAAACTAACAATCCGATTTTAACTTTTGAGATCAGATAGTTTTTATCTAGATAAGTAGTCCTCATTTGTTTCGGAGTACGCCCCAGACAAACATCTTGGGAATTATATATAATAATGATTTATAATAAAGTTGACTTTTATGGATTCATAAATATAGTAAAAAAATATACCCACCGTCATCAAATATACCGGCTTCTTTTTCTTGTTTCACCTTTTCTATAATTCTTTGTATTGCCTCCGGAATTGGTGGAGGTGTAGGTAAATGGTCACCATGCGGCTGAAAACCGTTCTCATCAGCTGTGTATACAATAGAATAAACATTTCCATCGTCACCAGTGTAGGAAAATGACCCTTTAGCTTTAACGCCATCTACAGCAGTCCCACTCTCATCTGCATGTATGCCGTTTGAAGTGTCGAAAGTATAAGCAAATCCTTCGGGAGTTAACACATTTTCATAATTGAGAATGACTGCATTTCTATCAGCCTCGGCTTGAGGTCTTTGTGGACGGTAGATTGTTGTACCAATATTTCCAAAATTGTTAGATCCAGTATAATTCGGAGTCGATGGCCTTGTATCGTATTCCTTAAATCCAGGCTGTTGTTTCTCTAGCGATGGCGTTGTAAAACTACCGGGGGAGAATGGGAGACGTGGTTTAGATGAAGTAGGTAATTCTGACGGTACTTTATCATCTACATATTCTCCAGAATATTGCTGATTTGGTATTTGACTCTGATCAGAATACCTGTTTTGATTGAAGTTTTGTAGGAATTGGTTTTGATTGGGCACATTTGGAGATTTTTGACCACTAATGCTTTGGTATTCATTAGACAGTTGTGTACTAGGTCCATAAGAAATTCCGGAGCCCGTAGTAGGGTAACCTTGATTAATGTTAATATTATCCTCATAAGTAACGCCTGGAATAGGGCTATATGGAGTTGTTGTAGATGATACAAATCCGGGACGATTTATTAAGCTTCCGACCGAAGTATTATTCAAATTATATTGATTGGGGCCAAATGGTATTGAAGAGTCTCTGTCAGAGTTTGTTTGCTGGTTATATTGGACCAGTGACTGACCAGGCGTGGTGCGATCTACATAAGTTTGCCCACCAGGACTCGAAGGGAAAGCACCGCCAGGAAATTTAGTTGGTGTAGCTGGAGTCGTCGAAAATGAAGGCTTATATCCATTTCGATTTATATCTTGCTGACCCGGAAGTTTCTGTGCACCTCCGTAGAAGTTGTTCGTTGAAGTAGAACCAGGTGTGCTAGGGTAATATTGGGTACTTATATTTTCTTGAATACCTGGCTCTTGGGACGCGGTGTTAAAGTTATTAAAAATCGGTAAGCCAGTTACTGGATTAATGGTAGTCTCAAACGATTCGGAAGGAGGATGAGTAGTCGTTTGCGTAAAAGCATATGACACAGTAGTAGTAGGTACACCAAAAGTATTTTGATTACTAGTGAAAGGCACATTAGATCCTGGAATCTCTGGGCGATTATTAGGCCTTGGTGGTATTCTGTTAATTCCTATAGTCGCCTCATAGTCTGCTGGATTAACAGCATTTTGATTAAATTCTAATCCCGGAGGCCTGCGAGTAGTAGAGTACGGTTGCTTAGGGAATTCCAAAGGCGTTTGAATGTCTCCTGGTCTACCTCCAGCATACTGAGATCCCGGGGGAGGAAGGTAAGTTAAGTCCAATTTGTCTGAGCACACATAGCTCAGGGACAGCAAGATCTGAAAAAAAAGGGAGGTTTTATTTCTTAGCACACTTTCACTTTCAAGAATTGTTTAATCAGCACAGCCACAGACTATTGTAGAGAAACTATTGACACTAGAACACTAATCACTTTCATTTGTTAATCCCTCACTATACACTTCACTTTAAAGTCATTACCGACCAGAATGTTCCTCATCTCGTTCGATGTATCCAATGGAGGACTCACTTGAGATGTGTGATCAGTTCAACTAAAAAATGATATTTATACCATCCTTAAAATTAGCCTCTAATGACTATTTAGGTGTTGGAGAAGACGTGACAGACATCCAGCGTGACAAACACCTAATTGTTGCTGTCAAATGGTTAAACAAGTTATTAAGAGTGTTTATTTTTATTATTTCATCATGTTATGGACCACGTTTGATCATGAGAAGGAAATTATCAATCCTTGACATTTGTGCGACCACCACTACATTATTATCAATGACAATCGCTGTGACATAATAGACTCAATTTGGATTCACTAAACAGCCTCGGTACTTAGCATGTCTGGTGTGTCTTTGTACCGTTACATTTCTCTTGTAGAACAATTAATTGATTTATTATGTAGATTACTTTTGCTTAAGCCAAGATGGGTTTCTACCAAATCAAGTGGTACTGAATAATATTGGCAATTTTTAATACATTCAAATTTTCTACTACAGTGTATCAAGTTTCTTTAACCTATATGCCCAGAAGCGCTCTGTTGAATCTTAAAAATATAGCCGACAAAATACGAAAAACTACTTAATGTTGTATTTTTTTAGTGATTCCCTTATGCAACAAGTTTCGTAAATCTTTAGAAAAGTTATAAACTTAAACTTAACACTACTACATCTCTATAAGCAACTACTTACCCCCGTAATTCTATAAATTGGTAACGACAACATGACTATGGACCTCTTTTATTTTTACGTTATGAATAAAACTCTTTGCATGAAGCCGTTTGATTAGGTCCGAATACAAAATCTATTTTTATTTACAAAAATCTAAAAACCTCAAAAAAAATTAGAGCAGTGTAAGAGGGTGAAGACATAATTTAATCACAAACAAATATAGTAGGTATCCGGACGATTGCTGAGAGGATTTTCAGTGTAACTTCTGTCCTATGTAGGGTCGTCTGGGTAGGTACCATCACCTTTCTTATTTCTGCCGTGAAGCAGTTCGCTGTGTTTCGGATTGAAGGGAAAAGTAGCCAGTGTGATTACTGGGCATGGAAGGTATATCATCTTAGTCCCCAGGACTTGCAGTGTTAAGTGATTTACCCTTAACATTGGAAGTGTCCATATGCAACGGTAACCAATTAACACCAGGTGGGCCGCAAGCTTGCCATTTCGTAGTAAATATACAAAAAAAAGTATTGCTTACAAAGCGTGCACTCGATTAACGTCAAAATTATTATTCCATTCGTCTATTTTGTGGAATTTTCAGACCTAATATTCAAGCGATTTAAACAGACATTGTAAAGAAATTATATACCAAAGGAAGATTAATTCTTGATTAAAACCGCTTTAAAGAGATATTTTATTTTACACTTATAGTTTTGTAAAGCGAGAAGAAACTTATGGCGCAGTTTTACGAAAATGCAGTTTGAACCTATCTTTCAGATGAAATACAAGCATTAAGATGGCAAACAATACTTTGCGAAAACAGTTTTTCCAATACAAAATATACCATTATAAACCGCTATAGAGCCTAAATAAATAAAAGATTGAAATAACATGTTAAAAAAGGATACCAAAAAATTTTTATACAGTAGTAAATTTTAATGAGGATATTTACAATGTTTTTGAAATTACACTTATTTAATATGCTGCTATATTACAATACATATAATGCTAGATATAATAACGATATTATAACATTATTAAATGTTTAATAATTGTTTGAAAAATAGTCTATATCCAAACTCGCGGCTATTTTTCAATGGTTCACCCCGGGGCTTCCCAGCTAGTCGACCTATCGCTCTGTGAGCAATGTCTGGTGTGCATGGGGTTACATAGACACGTGTATCTAACAACAATACAGAGAAAAAAATATTATGGGTAGGTACTTCTATGAATGCACGCTCTTAAGAATAGAATAGAATCCGTCTTGGGATTACGAGCGTGATCATATACCTATGTAGGTAAATATAATTCGTACCTAACAGATACTGATTTTAAACTTCAGAAATAATTGTACACACTCGAAGTTACCTGCATTTCCGAAATCACTTCCTATTGTACCGAGATGACGTCACAAGATCATTGTCAGGCCATCGGCCACTCAATATGATGGACATTTCAAGTGCTCATCTCCATTGCACGTTGCGCCCGGAGAGGTCACGAGACCCACGACGGACCTCATATCGTCCTAATAATCACTATTGTTTTTGGTAATTACTTTTTAGGTCCGTGAACTGTGATCTTTTAAGAGGAAGTTCTTTTGTGCGCGACTGCAACGTCAGTCGTATAATTTTGATATTCTTTTATCGACAGTAAAAATGTCGACATATACGAATAAAAAAAAACAGTAAAAAGATCGCCCAGGCTACAGAACCCACCAAGGTAATCTCCTTAAATCTCTCCTGACTACGCTGATATCTCTCTGTTTGGCATTGAAGAAATAGAAACAAAGAGGTTGATGGGAATGATTTTGGCATAATATTGTTCCGAAATTTAGATCTAAGATTGCCAGTTATGCAAGTCTTCAATTCGTTGAAAATTACGGGTGAAGTCCGATTTTATGCTCAGCCTCAACTTAATGTTATTAAGTTGAGACATAAAGCGCAAGCACTTCTATTAGTAGACTAACATCCTCTCAAATTTGGAGCACCAAGCTGGGACACCTTCCAGAAGATCACAGTCAAATACTTCTATATCTTTCTAGTGCTATCTATCTATGTTCGTGCTGGCTAGTAAGCTTGCCAGTGTACTAAGGGGTATGGAATGAGGTTAGATTAGGTAGTGCGGGGGCCACACTTTGTCGTTGCAATCGCTTAAGTCGTTGACCACGCTAGAGTGACTGCTGGGAGCGGATGTGACCTGCGTATCAAGGAGGAGTGAAGACGCAGCGCCTTTCCGCTGTAGTACGCCACGTTGAAACGACTGCGTGACGTACGAAAAAAAGGAAAATAAACACTATTTGATATATACGCAGGACGCGCAACAACCTACTAACCTTACTGGTCACTGGCGTCAGCCGCGCACTTCGGTCGCTTCAAGGTGCCGCCTCCAGTTTATCTCGTATTGTTATTTTTCCCGCCTCCTCGGACGCAAAAACGCCTTAAATGATATGTGGTCTTTGGTTTACGGTGACCTTACCATATACATAAAATTCATACAATAAGTCCCTCTACTTTTATACAACTTCAGATAATTTTATATGGAAAGATTGATCTTTAAAATCTTGATAGCGCTTCCTCTTAACAAATAATGAATGAAATCAAAATTACTTTGGTATAAAAGAACAAAGAAGTTCACGAGGGACATTAAAATTTCGTCGCTCGCAGCTATCTGATGTGTCATCAGCGACCGCTGATTGGTTTCAACATATACTAAAAGCAAAATGTTTAACTTAATCTTTGATGACTTACCAGAACAAAAGATTTGTTGCAAGAATTAAAACTTAAATATTATTGTTTAATTGCTGGCGTCTTTTAAGTAATGTCTGTGACCAGACAATCTTAATCCCTTCTGTGCTAGTAGTTCTGTATCAAACAGAGATCAAGCTGAAATTGTGGATCTATCTGTTACTATGTTTTTCACTTTAGCTGTATCAATGAAATCTATGTGAATCGGTACGTTTTATGCAATGTGCGTTGAAACAGGCATGCGGAGATATTAAGTAGTCAAATATTATCTTTATGTATACTAATATTATAAAGAGGAATCTTTTGTATGTTTATAACGAATAAACTCAAAAACTGCTTGACCGATTTTGATGAAATTTGGTATAAATATAGATTAGATGTTGTGACTCTATATAGGCTACCTTTCATCCCCTATTTCGTCCCCACACAGTATTCATCCCCTATTTCATCCCCACACAGGTCAAAATTTCAAAAACGCTAAAACTAATATTTAATTATTTCTCAAACTGCCTAAATTCTAAGTTTCATGATTTTATATTCACAAATGACGAACTTTCATACAAACATTTCATCACTTATTTCAACCACTTCAAGCCCTTTTTTTCACGATAAAATGTAGCATATGTCCTTTCCCAACGTCGAATCAATTTTTGTACCAAATTTTATCAAAATCGTTCCAGCTGTTATTGAGTATATTCGCTACAAATTAAAAAGCAATACTTTTCTAATAAATGAAAGATTCTCTCTACGCTTACCACAAAGTATTTAAAAGATGGAATTGTCGAAGCCGGGACGTGCCGCTATTTATTTTTAATTTTGATTATTACATTTTTTTAATAAATTTAAACCATTCTTGCTCACTTTGGAAATTGTAATAAGATTTCCTTTTAACCCTAGAACCGTACTCTGGGGTACAAATGAAAAAAAATATTTGAAAATTTGCGATTACTTTTTTGTTTCACAACGGATATTTTTGCGCTATCGCGTTTTTATATGGATTAGAATGTTGCGTCAAACCATCCGTCGGTCCTCTTAGTGTGTGGTCGTGGAAAAATGCGAGTAAGGTACTCCAGTATCCTTTGCCTATGCATCTCAATGTAAGAATTGAAGGTATATTAGGGGAAAAACCGGTCATCTGATGTTCAGGTCCCTTCAGAATCATAATCTGGAGGATGTTTAATTTTGTCCCAGGTGAAAAAACTATAAAATTTGATTTTTGTTTCTCAACATATTTTTCTATGTTTAGAGTCTCTGAAGTAAGCGTCGGTGGCGTAGTGCGTAAGAGCGTCGTCTCCCATCCGGGAGGCACTGGTTCGATCCCCGCCACGTACCAATGTGTTTTCAAATTTTGAATTCATATGTACGTTTAATCGACGCTTCTACGGTGAAGGAAAACATCGTGAGGAAACCTGCACTCACCTATGAAGAAATTCTTAGGTTGTGTGTGAAGTCGACCAACCCGCACTTGGCCAGCGTGGTTGACTAAGGCCTAATCGCCCCTAACCTGGGGTAGGCTCGAGCCCCTCGGTGGGGACATTATAATGAGCTGATGATGATGATGATGATGAGAGTCTCTGAAAAATTTTCCTATGTTGAATTTCTGAATACTTTCCTACAGTTGCTGTTTTTTCTACGAGACTGACAGGCCGACTTGGGGCCTGTCAGTCACGTAGAATAAACAGCAACTGTCAGATTGCAGTACTATTTTTCACGCATACATGCGCATTACTCACTTGGGCTCGCCCTAGATAATTCATTGTCACCACCTGTGTACGTGAAATGGTCTCGTCTATCTATCTCGCTCTAATATATGTGTTATTATACTCTTTCTCTTTCATATTGCCGATCTACAGTTTCCTATATGTATGGAAAAGCTTTTTTCCGTTTGTAGGAGAAGTGCGCGCTATTGTCAATATGTACTTCTAGTCCAGTCAACAAGTTCAAAAACGTGAAAAATAGAGATAAAGCTCCTAAAAATATGAGCAATAGCTCATTGGATTCGGAACGACCTCTAGAAAAATGAGTTTTGAGGATTTTACTGCACGTAAAAAATTGCAATTGTTATTAACATAATAAGATGAAAAAAAAAGAGGTATTTACGTTTTTGTTAATAACTCATAAACTATTAATATTTACGATATTTGGAAAAAAGGTCCTTAAAGAGGAGGAAATTTCCAAAAAAAAAGTCCCAGCTCCCGGAACTCTACCTCTATTATTTATAAATTTAATTTAACGCTGAAAATAGGGCTCCGCGCAGCCATTACGGCATGGGCGCACTGCCGTTAAAGACAGTTTCTTACATAAAATTATTTTTTATAGTAACAAATATGAATTTAAAAATTTAAATAAATTATGGTGTCATCCAGATACTTGAAAGAATATATTCCCGTTGAAAAAAAAAATTTAAATAAATTTTTCAAAAAGTTATGCAATTGTTAATTAACGAAATTTTTTCCTATCTCCGTTTTCATAAATGACGACATAAAAATTTAAATAATAAACCTATAAATTTTTGGCTCTGTGGAGCTCTTCTTATATATATACTTAACAAGATCCCGCGATAAAAGTTTATTAAAGTTAATTATTTAGTTTATAACAATTTTTTAAAGTTAACAAAAAATGAAAAGTCTAAGAAATGTTATTAAATTTTTTTTTTAAACAAATGTTATATTATTGCTGCTTTCATATCCAACAATGGCATTAAGTAACATCGGAAAATTTTTTTTTACATCATTTGTTAAGAAATTGTTTATAAACAAATAGACAAGTTCAATATTTAAAGAATTTTTTTTTTACCATTATATTGTCTTGGCAAAATAATGATTTTTTAAAAAAAAAAACTTCTTAAATAATTTTTTTTATTGTTTATAATCGTTTTTTTTATATTTCGATTGTTTAAATAATTAGTTAAGGAATGATTTTCTCTTTAAAAATCATAATTGGCATTTCTTCATAGGTGAATAGAAAAAAAAATTTTTTTTATCAATAATTTCATTGTTTGTTAACTTAACAATTTGTTATAAACAAATTCTAACTACCGTTATATTTTTTTTCTAGAGCTAAAAAAAATAATAAAAACAGCCATATATATCAAAATACTATAATACTATATAAGTTTTTTTTTTTTAAAATCATTATTTTGCCAAGACAACATAATGGTAAAAAAAAAAGTTCTTTAAATATTAAACTTGTCTATTTGTTTATAAAGAATTTCTTAACAAATGATGTAAAAAAAATTTTTCCGATGTTACTTAATGCCATTATTGGATAAGAAAGCAGCAATAATATAACATTTGTTCAAAAAAAATTTTTTAATAACATTTCTTAGACTTTTCATTTTTTGTTAACTTTAAAAAATTGTTATTAACAAAATAATTAACTTTAATAAACTTTTATCGCGGGATCTTGTTAAGTATATATATAAGAAGAGCTCCACAGAGCCAAAAATTTATAGGTTTATTATTTAAATTTTTATGTCGTCATTTATGAAAACGGAGATAGGAAAAAAATTCGTTAATTAACAATTGCATAACTTTTTGAAAAATTAATTTAAAAAATTTTTTCCAACGGGAATATATTCTTTCAAGTATCTGGATGACACCATAATTTATTTAAATTTTTAAATTCATATTTGTTACTATAAAAAATAATTTTATGTAAGAAACTGTCTTTAACGGCAGTGCGCCCATGCCGTAATGGCTGCGCGGAGCCCTATTTTCAGCGGTAAATTAAAGTTATAAATAATAGAGGTAGAGTTCCGGGAGCTGGGACTTTTTTTTCGGAAATTTCCTCCTCTTTAAGGACCTTTTTTCCAAATATCGTAAATATTAATAGTTTATGAGTTATTAACAAAAACGTAAATACCTCTTTTTTTTCATCTTATTTTGTTAATAACAATTGCAATTTTTTACGTGCAGTAAAATCCTCAAAACTCATTTTTCTAGAGGTCGTTCCGAATCCAATGAGCTATTGCTCATATTTTTAGGAGCTTTATCTCTATTTTTCACGTTTTTGAACTTGTTGACTGGACTATTCGCTAAAAGTTGTTGATTAAACAGATAAAATTTGCTTATCCATCTTGAACGCGTCATGTTGAAAGACGACAGATACCAACTGTTGCAACTTATCATGACAAGCAGAATTGAGAAATGATGGTCTGAAAAAATCAAGAAATCACAGTTGGCCAACAATGGATGACGATCGCTAGGACTTGTTCTGTCTGGTGAACAATAGGATAAATAAATTCAGAGCTTTTTGCATCCTTCCAGTAATCTGCTTTTTTGCCAGTAAGTTGCATCCTTCCTCTTTCTGTCGAGGCCCTACGCCTCGACAGAAAGAGTAATTCAAACAAGTTGAGATAAATATTAAGAAATCTACACGAAGAAAGCTTAAAATCACCTGATTGTGAGCTGTTCTATATCCCAAAGAAACTATTATCATCTCCTTTTCATAACAAGAGAAAACAAAAGAAGACATGGTTTTAGTTAATTTTTTGTTTTAATTATTCTCTATATTTGACATTCGCTTGCCTGCTCCCAATTTTATTTGCCATCGGTGTAAAGAGTTTTCTTCTTCCACAATTCATCAAAATTATTCACTATAATATTATTGATAAATCGACTATGGATGTTAATGGATTTATTCTAATTAATTGTACCGAGACCTAGTCAATCGTTATCCCGGATAGTGATATTTCACTTTTTGAGGTCCCACAGATAGAACCAATATATTTTCTAATTTACTTCGAAATTCAACTTTATGCTTGTTCTATCTAAAAAATCGATATCAATTATAAAACACTTGTTTTGAACTACACACTTTGAATTTCTCACAGTAATAAAGAATCTGTTTCGCCAATAAACGATTTCACACATGAAATTGAACACCCGCATTTATATTTGAATTAGTTACCATAAGCATTTACGAAGCCATTACTTTGAGTTCGTGTTGAAGGCGAGGCTTTAGTCACGCTCTAGACTGTTTCAAAACTTTAGCCAAAATAATAATAAATATAATTTCAATGTTTATTTTAAACACTTAACTACTGGCCACCTGCGCTGTTACACCATGAATTCTCCGTTTATTGCGTATTTTTAATCTATTAGAGAAGATTTCAATTTCTGACATGTTGATTTGTGTTTCTGTTGCGATTATGGCTTTAATTTCAAAATTTATATTTTGGTTCTCTAACCTGCAATTGGGGTCGATTTTTGATAATTGTGAGTCTCAAAAAGATGCAAAGTGAAATCGTGACTACTTGCGACTTACAACTTGCAAATTAGATCAACAGACAAAAATATTATGCAATATTTATCACTCTAGATAATCTGGATTGGGCTTGCCATTTTGTATGGTCAAGCAAATAGAACCCAGACTTATGCTAGAATCTTGTCTTTTATTGACTTGGCAAAGGCAGCAAATATGTCATTTGCTTTACTGTGATAAGTTTCCACTATGTATGAGTCAGGTTTCTATAAAACAATCAATGGAATATTTTCTTTAAATATAACACTTGTCAATTTCAACATGCAATTATTCTGCGTAATTTTTTCATGCATCTATCCCGGAATCTTTTAAGAATGAGAATCCGTCAAAATAAGTGATAGATTAATACGGATATTTAGTCATAAAACAGCACGTTTCAGAGACTGATGTCTTGACAAGTTAATAACTCAGTGGTCGAACTGTTAACTGGTTAGATATTCTTGACTGATTTACTCAAAAATTATGAAATCAAGTAAGTATGATGAGGTCTGTGTTGATAAATAAGCAAAGTAAAATGTCATAAATTAATGTTTAATCCAAAAACAACATCTACAATTATCAGTATCTGTATCCGGTTCTAGAGTTGAAAGATTGCGGTCTGCTTCTGCTTCCGAAAGATTTTTGGGAAGCAAAAGGAGGCAAATAAGCTTTGTTGGCCTCAGATCCTTGACGACCTCCTACAAAAGCTTCTGTGTTGAAACCAGGTTGGTTGGCAGCGCCATTGTTAAAGCTTCCTTGGTTACGGAAAGCGGCAGAGTTTGTGACAACGGAGTCTTCGTCGTCCTGGCGTTCGTTTTGGTTGCTGAAGATATTGTTGTTGTAGTTGTTGTAAGCATTGTTACTCTTGTATTCATCGCCACTTCCGTATTTAGCTTCATTGTAGGAACCTGCGAAAAGAGTTCACTGTCTATATACATCTTACTACTCGGCACTGCCTGCTCCAATGGTGGGTAGAATTATTTGAGGGATTGAACAAGGCAAAGCTTACTTTTATCTGGAAATCGAATAGAGTGTCTGCCCTGGTTGTCGTATTTTGTTTGTTAGTTTGTTCACTGAAGGGTTAGTTATTTTTTGGATTTGATCCAAAGAGTGATTAAATGAAAAGATTGCCCCATTTATGTAGCCAACAAGATCGTAACCTTTCACTATTTGAGGGCAGTGCAAGGTTCATACAAACAGATACGGTTTTATGTGTATCCAAATGTTACCTAAAGTAACTCAACGCTTTTGGGATTACGAGCGCTATAGTATGTATGAATAAGGAGAGTGTTACGATTTCAAACAATATAAACATATAATACAATATAACTACCATCGTCATAGATGCCAGCAGCCTCATCACGCGCATTCTGCTCCAACGCTCTCAGAATTTCTTCTGGGACAGGAGGAGGAGTTGGCAAATGGTCACCTTGAGGCACAAATCCGTTTTGGTCGGCAGTATACCTAAAAAAAGAAAAATAAATAAATAAATACATACTGATAAATATTACGTCCGTCATATAATTTAGTTATATTTAAAGAATAGACTAATTTATGATGTAATAGTTTTCTGTGATACCTTTCTAAAACTAAACTTATATAACCTATTTGTCTATTCCTGTTTATGTCTATTCCAGTTTTAATGTCGTTAAGAACTTTTGGTATTAAAAATATACCTACTAGAGAATGGATATAATAAAGTGGGTAATGTTATAAATAAATATTTTTGTATCAACTATTACTCATGAACAAAAGTTCGTGATTGGTACGAACATTGGTTAGGACTACCAGGATTCATAACCTGACAGCTTAATAGTCTAAGACCGCTACACCAATACGGTATCGTATCACTACAATCTCAAAAAAATGAATAAATAAATAAATAATAAAATGATCTAATAAACCAAATAAATTATTTAGGGGAATGTAAATTTCCATGTTGCTGAAGCAATAATCAAAATTAATATCCATACCTGATGCTGTAAACCTGACCATCATCACCAGTGTAAGAGAAACCGCCCTGAGCTTCAACGCCATTTGTAGCAACTCCGTTCTCTTCAGCAACAATACCGTTTTCAGTTTCATAAGCGTAAGCGTAAGTCTCTCCATCGTTTTGGTTATCCTGGCGAAGGATAGCAGCGTTCCTTTCAAAGGCAGCTTGGGCGCGTTCTGGGCGAGCTTCGTAGTTGTTGACATTCACATTGTTGTATTGATTAAGCCTTGGTTGATTGAAACCGTTAGCATTCTGGGAGTAGGCGTTTTCTCCCTGTGGAAGGTCTCCGCTACCAGCTAAGCCACTTGAGCTTTGGTAATCAGCAGCACCAGAGAAGGGGGTTTGTAAGAAGCTTCCAGAGCCACCAGAAGTTGGAGCGGTCCTTGGTGGGAGGTAGGTCTTGTCCAACTTGGCAGCGTTGGACCAAGTGATGGCTACGAACAGAATTAGCTGTCGAAAAATAAGAAATTTTAATGACTCATAATCTACTATACTAACTGGTGTTGGTTGACGGGATATTTTTGTATAAATTTTCAAAGTAATTAGACTAATCATATATATTTTTGCAGTCCACTTTAGCCAATAATTTTCTATATACGTTAGTATGATTAATACATTATTAAAGCTTTCTTGAAACAAAAGCTTTTATTTTAAATCCACGGTTGATTAAATCAACCTGATGGTATCGATGTATCAAATTGATTATTGATAGTTTTTTGTATATTCAAATAAGAATTAAAATACTTTATTTTTGGAAAAAGCTTTCGAAAACTTTAAAACTACAATTAAGTACACTAAATGTATTTTTAAATCACTGCTCTAAATATTTAACATCTTGATCACTTTCAATTGATCTAAAAACTGACACACAAAGCACAACTTTTTTCAACTCACCAATTTCATTTTGCAAGTTTTAGTTGTGCTAACCACTTGTTGCAGTTGATTTATCTGCACTGATAATGTCTGGCTACCAGTACAATATTTATACTAAAGGTTGCATATCGATCCACATCTGAAGATGTTCTCATTCGAGTCGTGTCTGGGTGTTGCCTAATCCAAATATAATTCACGATGGACCCCGTCTAATTGTGGCGGATGAGTTTATGCGAAATGTCGAAGTTACGCGTATCGCAGATGTGATTGATAAAAATAATTGTCAAATCAAGATTTGATCAATCAGATTGACTGTCAGAAGATTGACAATGTCCACGGCTATTGTTACTAGATTTGAATATGGAATTTCTTGTTCCAAAAATGTTTTAACATTATTGTGGTTGCGTCATTGCTACTGGTTTGTATTACAATATTTACAAGTGATTGGTCAACTCAGTAATCGGTTAATTAATAATTTTGTAACTTCTAGAGCTTCACAGAGTAAGGGATGATGATTGGGTTGATAGCGCATGAGTAATACAACAGAGTTGCTAAGAACCATGGGCCACTATGTTGGTTTATTAAAAATACTATAAATAGTTGTCCGTTGATTTACTTTGACAGGTTTTGCTCTCTCTCTCTTTCTCTCCAAATCGCTGTTTTGATTGCTTATTATCCGGCAGATTTGTTTTTTGCCTCACTACCAAATGAAGATTATTTATGAAACATATTTTGGTTCAACTTTCATCTTCCTAAAACATTTCTCTTCGTGTGTTATTTATTATTTCCATAGAGCTAATTATGTATACCTTCAAAGGCACTGTATTGTTGTTGCTGTAGCTGTTAGTGATATATTAAGATAAACATTCTCTCAGTGGCTGACAATTCCGGATAAAGCTCGCATCCATTGGACTTATCTTATTTTTAATTTTATTTCTTACTTATTTACAATATATGTATATACAAAAAATTGTTACTATGAGCTAATTACAAGCTTCCTTAATTTCCACATATAAATATATCATCATTCATCATTTACCAACAATGCAAGAGCTAGTTGGTCAAAAAATTTTAAAGCAATGTACATAATTTTACTTATTTCTGATATTGCAGTAGTCTTGCAGGTGTTAGCAAGCTACGAAAATTGCGCATTATTAAAACAAAATATTCACGTTATTACAGAGCAGTCGACAATAGATCAGGCTGTCTAAAACTGCTAATTTTCTTGAATAGTTTCAATCATAAACTACAATCCTAGAGTTAAAAGACTATTAAAGAAATTTGACAGTCTGTGGTAGCCTGATCTCCTATCGACATTTCATATCAAAACTGGTATTCTGAAGTTATTAATTTTTATTTTTGAGACATTCTTGACTCTTGTGGCATATCATCATCCATAAGTTCTAAACCAACAATATAGTCACATACCATATCACGTACAGTGCCCTTGAAGAGAAGCATTTTACCTGCGAACCACGACCTCTTTACATCTCAGTCAATCGTAGTGGCTTCCGATTGATTTATCGATCTAAATCACTCGTGATCACCCAGGGTCGCGTATTAGGCCGGTATTCTTTTGAAGATATTGAATATCAACCAATGAAAATAAACCTCTAAGATTTGAAATGAGATAAAATTAATGCTAATGTTTATTGATTGATTTGTTTTTTTGCGTTCGTAGCTGTAACAAGTGCATTCAAGTGCAGCCCTAACATCGCAATAATACACATACATAAATACGTATAATCACGTCGTAATCCCTAAAGGGGTAAAGCAGAGTTTTAGGTGTAACATTAGTTACACATAAAGTCACATTTGGCAGATGAGCCAAGTAGTGACAGGTTGCCGGCCTGTTGCCTATACAAAAGGATGGTCGTACGGTGTAGTCCTTAGCCCTGAGACGCATGCAGCCCGCAAACATTAGGCAACCTATGTAAATAGTAGTTTAAGGTCAATACAACCTAAAAAACTTAAAAAAGCAACCTCATAAATAAAACCAATTAGTATCAATCCTTCAATAATCCAACAAGCAAATACCAATAACCAGGACAGATAGACACTCTATAGGATCTCTGAAGTCCGAGTAAACTGATGTTCGCACTGATAATCGATTTAATTAGTAATAAAAAAAGTTAACTCTGCTCTTAAAAACTACCCTCGACAAAGTTGAAGTTTAGGGCAGAGGCTTAGGCAGAGGAAACCTGCTCACACCTTTGAAGAAATTCTTAGGTTGTGTGTAAAAGCGACCTACCCGCACTTGGCCAGCGTGGTTAACTAAGGCCTAATAGCCCTTAATGTGGGGTAGGCTCGAGCTCCTCTGTGGGGACATTATACAAGCTGTTGATGTGATGTATATTCAAAATTTAATTGCACTGCAGGCGAAACAATACACAGCCGGTTTGTGTTTATTCTTTCATAATAATATTTTTTATTGAATTTCATCTAACTCTTGTTCGATAGAAACGTTTTATTGTTTGCCACTTGTCTAGACACTCAGAATGACAGTAGAAAGGACCTCTGCACGTCGGCACGCGTCACGCTTTGCACTTTACGCTATACCTTTGATTATTTCTTACTTGTCAGTGTCGAGTGTCATATTATTCGAGATGTGAACCATATCTTCAAATCAATCAGCTCCATATATAGTCCACTGTGCAGGTTGGCTGACACCGCCTTTTTAGGTGACATGACATATTCAACAATCAGAGTGCACTTTGCCACAATAGCGAGTTGGAAAGTTCTCGAAAGTCAAGGTGCTTACTGATGCATCGTTTATCTTTGCTAGATAGAAGCACAGTCTATAGAAGTTCTCACATAAAATTGACATTTTATGGAGGTATTTAAAAAAACGTACATTTAAGTCAGGGCTTGCACAGTACATCCCGCCTAGCATAACCGCCGAAACACGATATTATGATATAGCTATACATCACTTTGAACGGTCAAAAATCATTGGATATAAACGCAATCTTGAACATTTATCGATACTACGAACATGTTCGCAGTTTCGATAAAATTTCAAGTTGGTGGTTATATCCAATGATTTTTGACAGTTCAAAGCCATAAATGGCTAAATCATATCGTGTTTCGGTGGTCATGCTAGGCGCGCAGGGGTCGTTTCGGTGATAAGAAGTAGGTACTTATGTCCCCTTTGTGGGGAATTGTATGCCAATCCCCCACAAAGGGCAATTTTCAAGTGTGTATAAAAGGTATTAAGGACAAAAAATTAATAAAGAAATAGTAATTAAAATATAGGTAGGAATGAACAATTATATAATAATAAAAATTCATTAGTGTTATACATTGTAAAAATTTAATATTTAGAAATATAATTTTGTATGTATTTTCAGTTTAATAAAGGATATAATAATAATAAATATCAATCCGTAGTCGTTTGGCCAAAAGCCCGCGACTACGTTGAACTCCCCAGAAATGGGTGAACTTAAAGTCATTAAGTCATAAAAATTTAGGTCCCCACCTATGAAATTGGCGTTTTTTTTTTCTTACAGACTATTAGCTGTGTTCTTCTTTGATTTAGTCGGTGTTTCAGTTTTATATTTTAATTATGAATAAGGACTGTACTGTTACGGATTTGCATGTAGTAAACTTAAATTTATTTAAATGTTTATTTAAAAAAAAAAGTGACTGTGTTTATTTGGTGAGCAGAATCAACTCTTGAAATCGTTGTAACTCATGGACAAGCCCATCTTTTGTCTAAATCATTGATGCAATACTTAACTAAGTCTTGCTCAATTATACACTCCACATTTCAAAAGATTTGGCAACGGAGTTTTTTTGGGAAATTTTAAATAACGTTAGTATGGAAAATACACATTTAATTGACAATCTTCATAAAAATTGTCGTTGTTCCATACTAACTCTATTTTTTTTAACTATAAATCCTAATGTTACAAAATTTGTAGGAAATAAGCGAACAACCCTCGGCTAAGTCTAGCATCAATAAATTATGAAAAAATCAAGTCTGTCCATGAGTTAGTAGGCATCAAATCGTCAATTCTGATGAAGAGATTAAAGAGTAATTTTCACATGTTTTTTTCAGAATTTAAAAATTGAAATGTAATTTAATTATCGACTAAAATCTTGTAAAGAGTGTAGTTTCAAAAAACAATAATAATATGAACCTAAAACCACTATTTAATTAAAGAAATTGCAAGTTTAGGTACAAGATAATAAAACGCCAATTTCAAAGGTAAGGACCTAATAATAATAATATATTTAATATTTAATCAATATTTGTAAGCCAATTGGGCCAGTATTTTTAAAGGTTCATTTGGCTATAAATGCCTTTGCAATTTTCTAATAATTTTTTTTTACAAACAAATTCAACTTTATCTATTCAAATTCATGTTATTTTCTTTCTGAGTTCAAATTTATTTATAAGTGTAATATACTTATCTAGTTCGCCCTTCTTCGACATTATCTCCTCTATATTAAGACATTCAAGTTTTGTAACGTGATGGAATTCAACTAAACCATTATGGGCATAGAACATCATACAAGGGCTTTATCAAGAAATCAACATTCATTTAATAATAAGATTCTAGCGTTACAGAAATGTTTAAACTGTGACTTTAAGTGAACACACTATCCGATCCAATATCGGATATCGTACGGACATAATTTTTATACATTTACTTGCCCTGAAACGTATTGGCTTCCGATACCGATATCGGATCGGATAATGTAGAAACGCTCAAGGCACATTATCGTGATATTTATCGTATATTAACCGAATTCAAACCGCTATTATATATTATATTCTACATGCTACGCTACACTCGCTACATACACAGAGGCTATGTGCGGTATCTGTTTGGTTCTATCATCGGGCCACGATTTTTGAAACACACCCGGCTACGTGGAGTGCATAGCGCTATTCTGCCGTCCTAGCGAAAAATGCAGTAAGTACGTTTGTTGACATTTGGAGAAACCCACAGAACAACGATCAGGGCACACCGCCTTCGTGCGCACGCACACATACTCATCAAAGCTCTGTGGAGAAAACGGTGCTCAAAGTTTATTTTTGCTTTTTAATTTTTTTAATTATTTAAGAATTCTTTTCAAATATGTTTCAAATTCAAAAAATGGATTATAATTTCTAGTTTCAACTCTTATGTTTGTAAGTTTAATAAAACATTTTATAATTTTAAAAAACAATTTATGCTTAGTAAAGCTATATGCAACTACACCTCCTTCAAGAATAAGTGCAGTAACTACGGTAGTTACTACGCTCATCACTAGCTGAAGTAGGTTACTGCAATTGCCGTAACATTACTGCATTTTAAGCTAGTACTCTAATAATAGAGATCAATTGACAATACCTTATTGTAACAACAGCAAGGCGGCATCAAACTGCATTTCTCATTAACGGTTAATTGTTAAGCCAACGGAAATAACGTAGGTCAAGAAGCAGTAAGTTCCCATACTGCATTCATGTCAAATAATTTTGGTTCTTCCAGAGTACTTACTGCATTCTTAATTATCAAAACTACATGTACCCGAACAGTAATATTAATATGGATCAAACCATCATGTAGAACTCGTTTTGGCGATTTCGAATCTATAATTAACTCATTTCGCGCAAAAATGTTCCTTACTGCATTCTTCGTTAGGACGGCAGTATTGTAAACACCGTGCCCACGTGTATAGCGTGTGCTGCATTGAATTGCAGGGGACAGACCATGCATGTGTTCGTGATGTTTTCCATGTATTACGTGGCCGTGGGTGGCTACGAATTTTATTAGTAGTGGAAACGTTGACCCACGTGGACTGAAAAGCGAATACGTACATATAGCGTTGGCATGGACATCGTGCTCCGTGTGCACCGCAGTGAATCAGCGGCTTTATACTACATACGAATATTTCATATTTACTAATATGTAATTATCTCGCTATGCTACTTTATTGCGTAGCGCTAATAACATTCTCCTCATAGAAATCATCGAGTTCAAATTAACCCTTGGAGTGCCTGGTGGGTTAGAATCACACGGTGGGTCTGTCGGACCCGTAAAAAAAATTATTTTCTTTCGTTACTTAATGTGTAGAAATTTCAGGGAATGAGTTTTGTGTATTTTCGATATTATTTTACCATAACTAACTTTTGTCCATGTTTATAAGGTCCATAAGGGGGATTTTGTTTTAAAACGTTTTTATTAATTAACTGATATAACCTCTAACTTTAGGTAAGAAAATTCAACAATGTTTTAAGCAACGTTATTATATTTTTAAATAATTTAAAATAAATCTAATAAAAATTAGATTTTATTTTAATTTAGGGAATAGATGAATACCTTACCTTAATTAAAAAGAAAAACAAAATATCGCTAAGCACTACTTAGTATTTGTGCAAAAATTTTGGTATGTGAAATTTTTTAGACTTGCGGTTTTTTGCCAGGCCATAAATAACACCGTCTTTTTATGGCAGCATCAGGTCTTTTGGATGATGGCTCTGAGGACTTATCGATATGTATATGATTGTAGTGCAGCCTTGAATGTCATGCCTAATTTATGCGGATTTATTTTAATCTTCGGGACATCTTTTACTGGAATGATATTGTTAACATAAATAATTTACCACTTAAACAATATACCATTTATTTTCCACAAACGAAATTACAAAATATAAACAATTATCGATTAAAAAGTTACGCCGCATGCCTGATCAGGTCCCTCAGACCCGAGCGCACAAAAAACATACTAACTTGACTAACACCCGTATTCACAAACATTACTATGAGATCTCTCGACTCTTGGATAAGAAACGAACCAATCACAAAGCTCTATTCAATGCCATTGCGTTGAATAGAGCTCTCTGATTGTTTCGTATGATTGGTTACTCTAATGAAAGTGCGTAGCAGACTCGGGGAGCGGTGAAAATTTTTTGTCTAGTATTGTATCACGAAGTTACCCAGAAGAAGAGCGGGTTTGGTTTAAAATTTGGTTATAAAAATATCGTCGATTTCTTGATGTGACGGGTCTGTCAGACCTACCAGGTGCCCCAAGGGTTAAGAATCATTAAGATCTTTTATTACAGTTTAGCAGTGCTATTAAACAACTTGTCCACAACGAATAAAATTGAAAATGTCGACATTTGATCGGCGATCGATTTCCAGTCAGATGCTGCAGTCATACCTATTGACGACGCCGTGGTAGAGTGGTCAGTAAGGTTGCCTACACATCGGGCGGGCCGGGTCGAGTCTTGGTAGTGGCAAATGTTTTGTGATGAACACGAACATTTGTTCACGAGTCATGGTTTTTTGTATATTTATTTAAGTTTACTAACTATAAAAGTTTTTTGTAATCGCACGTCGTCACAGGCAATGATATTAGTTAGTTAGTTGAGTCGTAAGTTTTACGTCGTCATTTCTGACCCCTGATGCGACTAGTTTATGACTACCATCCTTCGACAGCAGCCAGGACTAACATCTTAACGTGCTTCGGAAGCACGGAGGAGAGCCGAGTTGAAATAATTTTGGAGCATCAATTATCAATCGTGCATTAACCTCTGCGATATTTATTATGAAGAACGCAAGACTGCGGTACCATCTATATACTTCCTCCTCCTGTAGGCAGGTGGGATGCAGGTATTTGCTAGAGACCTTTTTATTTAAAAAAAACTATCACCTTTTACTATTACGACGCGACATAGTACGGGTAGTGTTTAGTGACTGCGGATTTCTGGAGGTATTCCTGGACCAGCGTTACAATTCAAACGAGTAATCCTCTGTACCACAGAACATAGAAAAAATCTATGTTGTGTGCTCTGTACCCTTCCTCACAGACTAATCAAAGGAAACGGCTTTTTTATAAAATTCGTCATCGGCTTGAAGCACAGAATTACGATCTATTTTAATTTTGGAACGGTGATAAAATACAGCCTTCGAGGTAATACTTATTAAGTCAAATGATCCTTCTTTATAAACATGCACAATTGCACATCATCATGGTCCCTCTCTGACATTGCTCGTCTTGAATGCCTCAAGTTACTAGCTTGTGGCCTACATAAATCCGGATCCAGATAAGTATCATTTGCCCGATCCGATATATGATGATCGCATATGTGGACGGGTGATGATACGCGATCTTGATACGCCGATAAGATACGGCCCGTCCCATGTCATGCCGGTTTCACACGATTGTCATACGGAGCAAATCGAGGCGTCTACAACTTGATACGGGGCTTGATATATGATACGGATACGCTGATCAGATCGGGCAAATGATCATAATTATCTAAACCCCTCTTAAAAGGGTAGAACGAACCCGAATCGTAAAAAAACCTTAATTTAACCGATAAACAAAAGCCGACAACCAGGACATGTCAACCAAGAGACACTAGACATATGTCTCCCCAAGGATCCACAACCCAGGTTCTGCGCTGATTATTGTTGCACTCTTAAAACTTCAGTCTATATAAAGTTCTTAAAGTCAGCCAACGAACACGTATGACTGGGGTGATAGGCAATCGTGAGGGGGACGCGGGACGAGAGGGGCGCGGTGGCGCCACCAAACTGCCATACACTCGTTTGGTAGACTCTGGTCCGCTATATGTGTAATGCACGATGTCTAGACAAAAGCGGCATTTTCCTCAACTTCAACTTCTGTATGTTTTTACGCTGTTCTAAAACATTCCAGCAGTCTGGGTATTGTGTAGAACGTAGTGTAGATATTTTTTTTTTGTATTTTGTAAACTTGCACCTAACTAGTAGGTATAATGGCCAGAATACATGATTTTTTTGCCCCTTGAGCGGCATAAAAAGTCGGACATATCAAATCCTCGTACAACCTTGACCCAGTAATACCCAAACATCCTTATACACTCCAATTTAACCATTATCGATACTAAATTTAAATCCAAAATTGCTTAACGTGCGACCTCCCAGTAACAGACGAAAGTGTTAACAGCACATAATGGGACGTTTTACATTACTATTATTAAAGTAATCGTTGGGGCTTGCGCGAGTCTCAGCACGAGTAATGTATACTGAATTTTAGTAAAGCCAGTGCACACGATATGAAAAATATTTTCTTCTCGCTTTGGAAATAATAAACTTGATAAAATATTTAGATTTAGTTTTTTTTTTTAATTTTTGTTATATACGTACCTACTTTAAAGGAAAAATTGTAATTGATTTAGTCAATTATTATTATGTTATTTGAATATCAACAAATAATGAAGAAATAATCATTTTTTTGTATTTTGTTTATTATTATTGTAGACTAGCTTTTTGATTTTCTTGGGTATTAATTTTTTACTAATCATACACTATGTTTCTTATAAATAAACGTATAGTAAATATAGAAAAAAACGTTGGGACTTTCAATACGAACTTTCATCTCCTATTTCATCCGCATGTGGGTTGAAATTTCAAAAAACTTATTTATTTATTTATTTTCAAGTACCTAATTTCAACGTTTCATTGATTTTCAGACTGTCACCCCTTATCCACTTTTAGGAGTTGAATTCTGAAAAACACCTTAGACACATGCTTACTCATTTATCGACAGGAGTACTCCTGTGAAGTTCCAAATAACATATTCTTAACTAATCTTGTGTCGCCATACAACTTTTGGACCCCCGTTTCACCACCTGAGGGAGTGACTTCGAAAAATCCTTCATTAGTGCCCCCTAGACCTCTGAACCTACGTACCAAATCAGTCAGTCAGTTTCTTCTTTTAAAGGAACCCTTAAAGGGGATGATGGTACTTCACGTCTGACGTTGAAGCCACGTTGAACACACGCTGCCGCTCGCACTGTCCGTCTTTTGAAGTTCACATAAAAACCTTGGGTCACCTCCGGAGAGTGCGAGGAGCAGCGGCAGCGGCAGGTGCTTAAACGATCATTCTGTTGTTCGTAATCTGCAAACCGATAAACCATACAAAAAATGCCCATGTTGATTTTCTGACTTTGTCACCCCTTTCCCCTTGGTAGCAGATTGAATTCAACTCCCATTTAGTGGATGAATTCTAAAAAAACCTGAAATACATGTTTATTTATTTATCAACACGAGCACTCCTGTGAAGTTTCATATAAAATAGTCTAACTAATCTTCTTTCCCCATATAACCTTTCATTCCCTATTTTATCCCCTTAGGGGTTGAATTTCGAAAAATCCGGCCGTACCCTTCTCTAAATCAAAAAAGGAACCTCTGTGCAATATTTCAACTATCTAGATCTAAGGGTCAGTCAGTCAGTGAGTCAGGGCTTTGCTTTTTGTAATATAATCTATCGCTGCTTATCTGCTCAACATGTTATCGAGCCTGTCTTCCCTCGTTGTCTGTCCGGAGAGTGGTGGGTGCGGTTCACTTCCATGTTTTGATTAATTGATGGAGGATGATGTAGGTATGAATACAAAATATAATATAATAATATATTTCACGCTCACACCAATTATCTAGCCCAAAGTAAGTATCATTAAGAACTTGTATTATGGATACTAGATAACTGATTTTTAATATACATAATAATTATAAATAATTTTATAAATACACTTAAATAAATATATAAACCATGACTCGCAAACAAATATTTGCAGCTACCAGGATGCGAACCCGGATCGCTTGATGTGTGCCTACACATCAAGCGATCCGGGTTCGCATCACCATCATCCCCTATTTTATACCCTTAAGGGTAGAACTTCGAGAAATCTTAAAATACCTCTTTCTTAATTTCTAACCGAAAGGCTATTTATTATTTTATAGTCCATAAAATAATTTTAAGTGGTCAACCTACGAAATAATAATTATCTGCTCCATTTAAAATATATTATTTATAATGTAATTAGTAAAGAAAAGAGCATTAAAATATTTCTTGTTTCATTCCGTAACACAGCACAAAAATGCAAAACATAAATAAATATTGTATTTATACCTTGTGTACGTGGTCTTATAGCAAAATCCTGTCTCATCGCAGTACTTCACTATCGATACAATTACTGTTATTATTATTAAGGAATATTTTCTCACTGAATAATTTAAGGTATTACTGCGTTCCGAATTTTGCAGGACAATAGAAAAACCTACTATGTAGAATAGAATAAATAAATGAAAAAAAAAAATAGAACAGGCCTTTATTATAAAAGCAGCTTCACGTTGAGTTTGCCACAGATTAAAAGTAATAAAATACACAGATGGCTTTCTCAGCTCCAGAGGGTCTTTGAGAAGGCATTGACCTCGGTGGGTCCTCTAGCTTGTAGTTCAAAACCTCCATAGAGAGAATTTATAGTTGTCGAGTATGTCCCGCGGTGGAACATCTACACTGATTCGGGTCTCTAAGGCGTTCGAGTCGGAAGGCAGCGGAGCGCCTGAAGATTCCTTTAAAAGCTCGGACGTAGGCTCAGGCACGCCAGTATTGTGAAGGGATAAGTGATAAGAGCCTCGGTACCCACATGTCTACCGGGTATAGCGCGACGTATGTGAACCGGTTCTTTGCATCACGCACCCGTCTGCGGGCGATGTGTCGAGTAGGACAAAAATATATTTTTTAGGTAAGGCCACAGTTATCGTGGTTGGGGCAGACTGGTTCTTGACTGGCGACTGCGTATCGGCAAATGTGTTGTAGTGCACTCTATAGTTAGGTAGAGCGATGATATTCGTAAGGCAGCTGCCAGGGATTAGAGGAGAGTTGAAGATCTCAGTACTTTATTTTTATGTCACAAACGCGGGTAAGCTTTATCTGTGTAGGACAAGTATGCATGTGTGCTAAGGAAGAGGCCAATGTCCGCCACTGGACTTACGCCGACTGAACAGGGGAGGATTCTAGGTATGGGTAGGCTTAGCCTGGAGACGTTTCGGAGACGAGGCATACACTGTGTGTCGTTCCCGAAACGTCCCCATAAAGAGCTACCCTTAGAGCCCTTTCCTCACAGCACCGATGTTTCTTAATGGATATTCCCGGGCTAGTTCCACACACGTCGAGCTGTCTAGCCCACACGGTATGATCCGTAAACAGGATTATCCATTGCACCAACAAAAACGTAAGGGTAGCATGTAAGATATTCTATGATTAAGAAGTCCAACCAAAATATAACTATGTAAGGATCCAACTATGTAAGGATATATAAGGATCCAACAATCAATGACTCGATCAAAGCAACACGTACAATCGTACATAAATTACGATCGATTTAATATTTTATAAGCCAATTTAAAACAATGCCTATTGTGATGAGCGCTTTTAAATGGGTCACAAGATACACTCATAAAAGGGGACCAATCATAATGCAACAATGGAATCTGCGCTCCATTTTCTAAACACGAGATGTAGATAACTAAAGCTCAGTTCATTTTTGGACAGATCTGATTATGGACATTGCGGCTTATGCAATAGATTGTGCGCTCTTGATTTTGTTTGATGGGTAAAAATTGAGCATTTTTAAACAAGATTGTAATAGGCGATAAAAAAGGTATGATGATAACCTAATGTAATATAGTCCGCAAAAGATAGGAGCTTGATAAGGAATCCCGTTGATCCGTGGTTGATTCTTATCAAGGACTAACCACCCTTACTAAATCCGAAAGCAAACATTCATGCCAAAAAGATTTTATTGTTTGTAAGTATGGATGGATTGTCTAGAAATAATTTACTAGGAGTTGTTGCAGTCAAATTTAACTATAACTGTGGATAGATATATTGAGCAGTAAAGTGTGCAAGAGAAACTCCGTGTAAAGCATCCTGCACTTGTCAATCGCAAATACGTCATTCTTTTTTTCGAATGAATTGATAAGCTGCCAGAAAGATGGTAGAAGTATAGATAATAGTGGTGAATACTATATCGCCTTTTTTTTATACATATAGGAGATAATTTTTTGGACCTTTTCTGAAAGTGCCTCCCTACGAAAAATACGTATGGATAGAGCCATTTGGATGATTCGATGATTTGTCTTTTTCATACATTCAATTATTTATGAAATTGATATGAAATAATGACAGATATTGCTAAAACTAATGATCAAAAGTTATTTTGAGCACAAAAGTTACTAGCCCGTCAGTTTTAGACGTATAAAAACTAAGTTTATGCTACTTCCTACTAAGTTAAAATACAGTGAGTACAATATTACATCTCATGTCCAATAGAATAGAACAGATAATTACAGCCAGAGTAGAATAGCATCACCCCATATCCTCCAATGGATATCGTAAGGGGCGAATAATGGATCAGCAAAGGGGTGTTGATTACCTTATACTCCGTCCACCAATCCGCCTTGAGGAAGTGTGGTAGACCTGCCTAAACCTGAAGACTGTTATGATGACCAACATTTTCCTATATGAGAGCAATTTTGATTGGGCCCAAAAGAGTTTTTCGCAGCGCTTTTGGCAGGGCTGGTGTGAATAAACCATGAAGCACAATACAATCCCTCCTATTTTCCTAGGGGTCGTAAGTTTTGTTGTATTAAAAACGTAACTATTTTAATGGCGTTAAGAGCTCAATTTGTATCGGAATCGTGATTTGCCCTTCTTTCCGCTAGCGACACTATTCACATTTCACATAGAAACGCAACTTTAAAGTAAGGTTTCTTTATACTAAAATAAGTTACACTACGGAGACTGATCACCCAATAATTGAAAATTCCTATTCAGTAACAATAAAATGAAATAAATTGATAGCGCTAGTTTAGCTTAAGGTTCGTCTTATAATGATGTGAAAAGCTTAAACAAACCACCTTAATGACGTCAAACAAAAACTCAGTTACCACCAGTATCCGATAAAGATGTTGTCACAAGGTGACGACATGTAATTACCGACGTATTAACTGCAATAATCGGCCATGTTCATCATGTCGCCATCAAATGTGTCAATGTGAGGTCGTGTGATAATACCTAATGGAACTCAAAAGTCACAAAGATCGGAGAAGAAAATTTTCTAGTACTATTTTAATTTCATATTTATTTAATACAAATTTTAAAAATATCTGGACTGCTGAGAGACGTGTCTAACAACTGTCCTGGTTTTCGGCTGTCTGCAAAGGAAAAAAATCATAAGGACTCCACAAAATTGCTAGAATAAGCAATGTTTACATTGACTCCTGCGATTAAACGTAGGGATTTGTCAAAACTTATTCTAGGTTCGCTGTACGACTATAACAAGCAAGCATTGACTTTTAAATCTATTAACATAAAATCTATATTACATGCAAGTCTGAACGGAATTTTTGATCCGAACTCCGATATTCCCACGTCAAAGTGGATGTACAAACGAGATGTTGTAAATCTTTTATGATTTTAACATTATTAAAGTTGTGAAAGATAAGTTGTGAACTCCAACATTTAACGTAATTAGTAATAATAATTTTAAGGGTGTAATTGAAGTATGATAGAAGATTGATTTAATTTCAATCACAGTTCTTTTAGCAAAATATTCATCTCTATTTATTTCTTATTGTTTTTTTTATTAATCCGATTTATGATTCTTAAGCATATAAGTATATAGTCAGATATGTAAGTATAAATTTATTATCTCCGCAAAACAGAAAAGACCCAAGAATCCTAAATAGATTTTATAAATAAAAATGGATATTGTACAAAAAAAAAATTGTCTGAAACTAAATCAATTTAAAATAAGTCACAATAAGAAGGCTGTAGATTACACCATAATACACTAATGATGTCCTCGCTTCATCGTTTACGTTATTAAAATTTGCTGCTCTCTCAATTCTACAACATTCTTATATTCAATTAGAGGAATGTTTATTAAACAACATATTAATTCCGATGCCAGCAACTAAAATTAATAAAATATTTATCAGCTATAAATGTTTAATAATCAATTTATGATTTAATATTTTGAATAATAACTGATAGGGTTTTTTTTATATTGTTAGTAAAATAAATATTATACATATACATATTATTCTGCATTTCTTATTATTCCATATATAAGAACCATACTATTTTCTAAATCTCTGAATGTCAACTCCATTTACAAATATTTGGGTTACATCATTGCTGTACTAAAGTTATAAGCGCATTGGATTCATATGCTTGAGAGTCTAAATCTAGGTTACACGTTGGCGAGTCACGAATGCAAGACGAACCAGGCAAGGCTCGTGATGTCCTGTTTCACAATAAAGAAAGGTAACACCGAGGTAAAGAAATAAATATTGTAATCATGGGGATTGCGGATTTATTAGACACTTCTGCAACAGTGTGCTATATTTTACTGGATCCATCATTAAACTTTACTTTCACAAGAACATTTCTAGAGCATTTTTTATTTAGAATTAGAAATAAAATGGTACATTTGAGAATTCACAGTCATTTATTTACAATATCACACAGTGATTTCTTTCTTATAATCCTATACATTGCTGTACAAAATATATCTAATGAGAACAACTATTTTTTTTTCGTTTTTATAATGCATCTTCGTATTTAATTGTATCTTTCTCTAAATTTCACTATCACTTTGGTATTAGTATTTGTAACCTTCCTGTTCGCTGAAGCTTGGCGGCTGACGGGGACCACTGAAGTCCTGACCAGGCCGAGATTGGTTGAAGGTAGCTTGAGAACCAGGTCTGGACTGATTTGGCTGACTGGCTTGTCCAGGACGGTCGTATTGGTAAGGAGCTGATGGAGCTTGCATTGAGGGACTAGCGGGCTGAGGCCTGTATTGACCTGATGGTTTTGATGAACCGAAGCTCTGGGACGGTCCAGTAGGTCCCTGGGCCGGAGCAGATGGGCCTCGAGCAGATCCAAAAGATCCCTGGGCGGGTCCGGAAGGCCTGGAAGGCTGGCTGCTAGATCCAGGGAAGGCAGATGGTCCCTGAGGACTAGGGCGGTTGAATTGCGAGGAAGTCTGCTGAGATGCTTGGTTGTACTGAGGTCTGTAGTTAGATGAACCTTGGTTGGGCCTAGCTTGGTTGTTAAATCCGGCCGTGGACTGAGGACGGTCGTACTGGTATCCGTCATCACCACCTTGGGATTGAGGTCCGCGAGCAGAGGGCGATTGTCCTTGGTTAGACTGCTGGTTGTATTGGCCAGAAACTTGGCTTCCTTGAGACGCAGCTGGGTAACGAGCGTTGGGGGCACCGTATTGAGAAGAGGGACCCTGAGGTTGGGATTTAGGGCCACCATACTGAGAAGCTGGTTGACGTTGAGCAGTGCTGGATCCAAACTGAGCACCTTCTTGACGTTGGCCAGCATTAGGAGCACCGTATTGAGAGGAAGGTTGACGTTGTCCGCCGAATTGAGATTGTCCCTGGACTCGAGCGTTGGGGGCATCATACTGACCTGATGGACCCTGGGCAGCGTTAGGAGCACCGTACTGAGTAGACGGTTTCTGAGACTGAGCTGAACCGAATTGAGAAGATTGTTCCTGTGACCTGCTGGGGGCGCCATATTGCGTAGAAGGACCTTGACGCTGTGCAGCGAATTTTCCAGATGATCCTTGAGAACCAGCAGCATTGGGAGCGCCATATTGAGCAGAAGGTCCTTGAGGCTGAGCCGCGTTAGGGGCACCATATTGGGATGAAGGACCCTGGCGTTGAGCACCACCGAAATTGGATTCAGATTCGTATTCTTCGGGTCTGTACGCACCTGTAAATAGACAAAAATAAAATTTTATAAAGACAATTACTGTAAATACCCAATAAAAAAAAACATTCACAAGACTTGAACACAAAAAGTTTTTTTCTTGATTTTTTGTCATAATGTGTTAGTTACAGCATAAAAAACTAAGCAAAAAAAGTGTTCTAAAAATAAATAGTATCTAATATGGTATTTCTTATTTAAAGGAGGAAAATAATAGCAACTTTGGTCTATATATAAGAATATAATCCTGTATTATATTTTTTTACCCATTTCATATATGAGCTGTTGGTGTAACTAAATAAGTAAAATAAATAAATAGCATAACTTTTTTAAATTTATAAAAAGTACTCTATGTAAAATTATTTAACTGCTAAAATATATTTAATTTTTCATTAATCGGAAGATTTGTATTATTATTGTTACTAACATAACCAGATCAACCTATTTTCCTCCACTGATTTTTACTTTTATGCCATTCACATAAAATTCAAAGTTTATCGACTTGCAATAGAGTTTATCGACTTCTTCTCAGAACAAGGCCTCGTGGTAGACTCTTGAACCGATGGCATTGAAATTGACTTTCATAAGTGCACCAATTTCTTTATTCATTTAGGTAGTGTACAACTTACCTAAATGAATAAAGAAATTTTGACTTTGGCTTTGACTTGACAATTGTTCCAAAAAAACATTAATGAAAGAAATAATTAAAAATCATAATCCAAGAAATCGCTTCTAAAACCATGAGTCATTTAAAAGAGGTGAGGGTGTGAAGAAGCACTTTGCAGGTCAGCAAGGCGAGGGTGGGTAGTGTCGCTATTGGCATTTGGCACTTGTGTCAAACAAACAAACTTCTTATTTTTTTAAAATACTAAGATTATTAACTCGTCTTGTGCCGTTCAGTCTTGTTTTGTTTGACCATAACAACTGTTACTCGAATACCTTCTCCTTTTAAGCCAATGGCGTTCGCGACACATAAAGATTACGCCTTTTGCTAATAGCGAGTGAAAATGTACTTATAGAAACAAAAACTTGCTGGATTGATTGAGTTAAAAACCCGTGTCTTTACAGCAAGAACTCGAGAAAATCTCCATAAGAGTATCTATTATGATTGGTTGTATTCCGGTATTTGATTTAAGATTACCAAATAATCACCCTGATTATGACTACGCCACTTTTTAGGTGAGATAAAGCCCTAACACTTCTACATCGTAGAAAAAAAATCAATAAAAATAAATATCAGCTCACCTTCTTGTGTGCCGGAAGCAGCAGCCCTAGCATTTTCCTCAATAGACTTCAGAATCTCATCGGGAATGGGAGGAGAAGTCGGGAGGTGGTCACCCTGGGGTTGGTAGCCGTTCTCGTCAGCCGTGTAAGTCACGCGGTACACTTCACCATCATCACCAGTGTAGGCAAATCCACCTTGCGCCTGAACTCCGTTGGTAGCAACACCAGACTCTTCTGCAGAGATTCCGTTTGAGGTCTCGAAGCTGTACGAGAATTTCTCGCCATCATTCTCGTTTTCGTATCTCAAAATTTCGGCGTTCTTTTCAAAGGCAGCTTGAGCACGTTCCGGCTGACGGGAGTAGTCCTGGCCTTGGTTGAAACCGGCAGACTGACCGAAAGACGCTTGACCTTCTTGGCCGAAGGTAGCACTTGGTCCTTGTCCGAAGGTTTGCTTAGCAGAAGGTCCAGATGGCGCGCCATATTGGGGCGACGGCTGAGCGAAGCTGGATGGACCAGATTGTTGACCAAATCCAGAGGAATCGGATTGTTGACCAAATCCAGAGGAACCGGATTGTTTACCAAATCCAGAGGAACCGGATTGTTTACCAAATCCAGAGGAACCGGATTGTTGACCGAATCCAGAAGGCCTGTCCTGGCCGAAAGCGGGTCCCGAGGGCTGGTTCAATCCTGCTTGACCTTGGGACTGACCAAAGGTGTTCTTAGATGAGGCAGATGGAGATCCGAAGGGTGCTGTCAAAGAGCCAGGGCTACCTCCAGCCGTGGCTGCGCTTGACGGTGGCAGGTAGGTCCTGTCCAATTTGGCGGCATAGCCGTAAGCTACCACTGACAAAACTAGTATCTGCAACAAAATATTTCAATTTGAATCACTTATTTTGACAACCCTATCATTAACAATGTGTCGCGAAATAATTTTCCAATTTCCGAATGAATTAACTGAGCGTGTTGTCGTAGCGAAGTTACGAGTAGATTGAAAAGTGTGTAAATGTGAAACTAATAAATCAATATAATAATTTTAATGATGTATTACCAGCTTCATTGCAACGAAAGCTGTTTCACGGTTTAAGGATGAGCTCCGAATGTGCTGCATTGTGGAAGCTCATCCTATTTATATGAAACTTAATTCGTTCACCGTCAGTTACCTAAAACGAACTCACGGTCCTAACCTTTGGCTAACGTAAGAGTTGTATGTCTGTGTGAGTTACCCAACTTAGATGCCTATCTGCGGCAGTAATTATTGCAAGTTTACTCGGTGTAGCGTCGTGTGGGTGACCGATATCAATTAGCATTAATTTAGACCTAGCAATAAGAAATTAATGTATCGTCGATTAATTGAAAATGTGTATTTTACCAAACAGTAACAAAAGTGCAAGCAATAATAGCAATTACAGTTTTTATATAAGTTTCGACAGATTTTTTTTAAAGTGTGATTTAAACATATAGTTTAAGAGAATTAAGATGATGTCAATAATGATTACATATTGCCGTTTAGTATATCTAGTAAAAAGTTCCATTCTTGTACAATCAAAGTGGCGGATATAACAAAATAAATATTTATCATTTCGTAAAATGAAATGCAGTTAACAAAGACACACAGTTACCAAAAAGCTTTGTTTGACCCTTTTGGGAATATAAGGGCACCTAATCATATGTATGCACAGTCGGGATCTGAAAACCTTCGTCACTTTTCATTCAAATTCATTTCTATTAAATTTCAGTTTTTGGTACCTTTTAAATCTAAATCACTAAGCAGACAGCTCGGCTTTAGCCTATAATCCAGTTTCATATCATCGTTAAACCTATGTGACAGAGTGTATAGGTGGATCTATGTAACTCAATCTCGCCGAATGGCTAAACTGATTTGCACAAACGCACGCATAGACCTTTTTGGCGCGATAACTTACAACCATACGGGCAAAGCTGCGGACGGTCACTTATTAGTAATAAATATTTAATTATTACTATTAAGTTATATCAATAAAATTGTCACGCTCATAAATTACTTATTTAACTTAAGTAAAACACAAACATATTCCCCTTCATTACAAAACGTGGTGGACTAAAGTTAGTCGTTGTTTAAAACTGATGATAACACTGTCTTTCGTTCGGCAAATAAAAGTGACAATATCAATTTTAAACCATGACTTACTTTAGTCCATGGTTTAATAATGTGTAATGTGTTATAATAATAGACATACACACACCTATTTATTACGAGTATACTTACAAACATAATGGTCGATGAACTTTGTTTAAGTAGATAATCATTGCCTATTAACCACAATACGTTTTTACTTAAAATCGTGCTGTCAAATTAAAACGTTTAATATAATCATCACTTAATTTTTTATAAAGTGGTTCTTAGCGCGTTAACACTACCATCATCCTTATCTTCATCTACCGAACATACATACTACATACATACATACGATCACGCTTGTAGTCCCAAGAGGGTCTGAGCAGAGCCATAGGAAAAATTTCGTTACACATAAAGTCAGATCTGGCAGTATGAACCATACAGTGCCACCAAATAGTGACAGGTTGCCAGCCTGTTGCCTGCGTAAAGGGGGCACCAAACCCAAAAAGTAAAAATCATTCAGTAAAAAAACAAACAAAAACCAGGACAGATGTTACACTCAAAATCATCGCAGCAGTCCCACCTAACCAGTTGGGATAACATTAAAAGAACCATTATCAGTTAATTAAAAAATCCTACCCTTCCATACCCTTTCATAGGATGAAAGGGTATGGAAGGGTAGGATAATTGATTACAATTTACAAATCATCAAATTGTTCACAAGTAATAAGTGTTTATAAAATTATTTATCCATGTGGTGCCGGCAGAGTAGAATAGCATCACTCCATATCGTCCAATGGGTGTCGTAGAAGGCGACTAATGGATCAGCAAAGGGGTATTGATCATCACCAGTTACTTTATGTGTAACCAAAAAGTTACATTAAGCTCTGCTCATCCCCTTTAACGATAATGAACATGATATATGTATGTGTGTTATCTAGTAGGTACCTATTGGGCTAGATAAAAATTGATGTAAGCGTACAATAGTAGATTGTTTATTAAAGGAGCGGTTACGACCAACTTGTATTATAATATTGATGTTACATTACTGCTGTAAAACAATTGCATGCTTTGTTTGTCTGTAATAGTATGTGCAATTAGTTTTAAGTTAACTTAGGCTTTGATTCCCCCTGACTTTCTCGTACACCGGAAACGACTTAAAGTTGATTTATTTATTTATTTATTTTACAAAATCCACAGATCATTGAATACAGTTAGTAAATTATGATAGTAAGTCTTAAATCTAATTAAGGATTTACTTTATATTATACAAAAACTTAAGAGGGTTAGTAGGTATGAGTGTGTGGTGTAATTGAAACCTTATATTTTGATGTCATACATGCATGTTAAATTTTGGTCACCCATCCGAGTATCGACCGTGCACTTGGTTGCTTAACTTTCGTGACCGACGGCTCAAAATTTTATAGAAACCTTATATTTTGATGTCATACATTTATGTTAAATTTGGTTGCAATAAATTAACTAATATAAACTTATTTAAATTAAATTAAATAGAAACCGAAAGACATGGAAAAAATTCCTGTCATGGATAAGTGCTGAGACGGGACTAAACCCGCGAGCTTTCGCTATCCGGGCGACTGCTCTTCCAACTGTTTTTCGTTTTCTATTTAATTTGGTATCAATTTCAATCATAACTAAACTTGCCAAACAAAAAATGAAACAATATTTCAAAAAATCAAAATGTCTAACTTAACTGATCGACGGTATTTGTAAAAATATCTCAACGGGGGTTAAAGATGTAAATCTGCAACATTGTTAGGCATACGTCAGCTTGATGACGTAATCAAAAAAAAAGCGAAACACATGGCTAAATTTGTCGTGGTCAAACAGTCTGTGTAGCTCAGTTGGAAGAGCAGTCGCCCGGATAGCGAAAGGTCGCGGGTTCAAGTCCCGTCTCAGCACTTATCCATGACAGGAATTTATTCCATGTTTTTCGGTTTCTATTTAATTTGGTATAAATGTGATAATGTAGTTACAATGAATGAATTTATTTTTAAACTCAAAGCTCCAGTACAATATACTGCCATTTAATATTACACCGAGCTAAACAATGTTGGTTGGTTCGTATTACTTACAAAACACGCCTCGTAAATTGTTGATGTACGACTAGAATCAGTTGGTAATATTGTTTGTAAAGGTGATAGTATAAGATTTAACAGAGGCCTTAGTACGAGTTTGTTAGTTTTCGAGCTCGATCAAACGTATCGTCTCTTTTCATACATTGCCCACTAGCGCCCCTAGCGTAAACTATCAGAAACAGTGGCCAATGTATGAAGAAAGACGATACGTTTGATCGAGCTCGAAAACTATCAAAACTCATACTAAGGCCTCAGAAGTAAATTGTTCATTTCCCATGAAAGGATTAAAATATTTTTTTGAATATTTTTAAAACTCTTTTTGATATTTACTGTTGAGGCGTTTAAGAAACACACAAAGGCAGACTTAATGCTAAACAGTATTGTATGCCACTCAACCCATAAGGGACGTAAAATAGTATAGTATTAGGAGTCTCAATAAAGTAAGTGAAGAAATATTCAACGCCGACGCTGAACATCTGGCGGTCAGGTTTTGAATCCTGGAAGAGACCAATGGTAAGACTGATGAACACGAACATTATTTCCATCATAATAATTATGTAGGTCACCCGCAGCTTTGCTCGCGTCAATGTCAGTTAAATTATAGCCTATATGTTATTCTGGTGTATGAGCTATATTATTGTAAAGTTTCATTAAAATCCGTTCAGTAGTTTTTGCGTGAAAGAGTAAGTAACAAACACATCCATCTATCTATCCGTGCCATTTTTCACGTTTATTATTCTCAAATGAAAGTCTGAGGGGCATTTGGCACTTATTTATTCTGTAATAAAGATACAGGACTTTATAACTATGTTATAAACTATAAGATAATATATTAACTAAAAAACGATGTTAATTGTATAGCACCTGTCAGTTGAGTCAACAATAAACAAAAATCATGGACTACTGTCACTCCAAATTCAAATTTAGAGCTAAACCATAACTGTTTGATTTGTCGCTTGCCAACCTCATTTGACAATTATATTTATTCAAGTTATTTTTTTTTATTGAGAGAAACACACACCAATGCAATTGTACATTAGGATAAAACATAACGAACATCACAGATTGCCAACAAAAATTCCACTGATAAGATTTTACATATAACGCAGGAATACAATGAATACTGTATCTAAAGCGATAATCAATTAATAACAGGATTAAGGTCATGTTGTTTAAAAAGAAGGCAAATCAAGTAAGAAATAAAAAATACACACATAAAGCCACATCTGACAGGATAGGCCATGCAATGCCTCAAAACACGTCAAGCCAGCCAGGCGCCTACATAAAAAAAGAATCGGATGGAGTTTCACCCGAGTTTTTGTTGTAAAAACAAGTGTAAAGAGACTCTAGTTTTTAACTTAATCTACCGTACAATTTATTGTGAATTTAAATGCATTTTCATTCCTTTTATTCGGAAAGTGTCGCTTTGTTCTCTGTGGGAGCAAAATAGCTCTTTTCCAATAGGAGCTTTTTAGCGGGCGGAAATGAGATTTGAATTTGGAACATATATCATCGAAATCGAACGCAAATTGTATGAATTACCTACTGGTACGTGTTAGCTGCACGGCGCTGGGGACCCGCTATTAAAAAAAAACAAAAGTGCGCGAATTACGTCTCTGTTCTTGTTACTCAGTACATATTTTTTCAAAGGGGGATGAAAAGTGGAGTATATAACTGGAGAGCACATTATTTTTCCCTCGGGCTTTGTAGGTACAAAAGTAAAGTACCTAACTTTGAATGCCTCGTAGAGTATTATTTAAATCTTATTCGAGAATCCTTCGCTTCGATCGTGGTTCAAAGTAGCGCCCTCGCCGTAAAAATACTATTTTGATCCCTTGTCATACAATTTACTATTTCACTTGACGTTGGCAAAATGCGCAAGCGACGCTAATAATCCTAATAATATTTGACCTTAGGTTAAATACATTGTTTTAACAGCGGTAAGATCAATTTTCATTTCTCTTCTCATCTATCAGTTTAAACAGACTACCTAATTAAAGTATACAGTCTAATAAGCCATAATAATAACATGGTGTAACTTAAGTTAGCAGTTAAATTTGTACATACGTAATCAATCACTTTAATTTTGAAGAATGACTCTGTCTTTTTATCTTGAGTAAAAAAATGTATATAATTATAAAATTAGTTATCACAAGGCCGATTGTAATCGAAGATCCTATAATCATAAAAAGTTTTATTTTAAATTGGCGGAAAATTTTGGCCTTCATCACAAGTAATAAATGTCCTTCTTCTTATCGTGTTATGGTACAAGTCTGGAGTCACATGCCATCGTCGAGTTGTTTTTGTTTTCCCTCCACGGCTAGTTCCGGCGGCCCTTTTCAGGGCCACGACTGCGCCCGAAGTCCCCCGGGTGCAGTCCGATGGCTGCTCCAGGTGTCTTCGTCAGGGGGACGTGCCAGGTCGAGCAGCCGTCAGTGAGAAGGCGGCCTATAAGGCCGGCGTCGGCCAGCGGCCCACAGGGGCTGGCGTTAGTCGGTAGCCCCTGTGGGCTGCTGGCCACCAATTGGAGCACAAGGAGTGCCTAGACGGGCAGCGTTGGGACGGTCTCAGTGTAGTTGCGCTCACGTGCGCAAATCCCGAGCCGCCCCGCAATAGCGCACTGGAGGTCAGGCCGGGGAGGATGTTTAGTGGGTATGGAGGGATCGCCTTTACCTCGAGTCCCACATTTCCCCTGCGGTTGGCACCACCCCGCAGGGACGATGCGTAAATGCATTTGACCTCACCGTCAACAAAAAAAAATGGTACAAGTCTGGAGTAAGAGTTTTACAAGTTGCTATTTGGGGCCTTTGATGTGACTTGTTTTTATGACTGAATTCTTTCCAAAGCAGCCGGGACCATCATCATAACGTGCCTTCCGAAGCATGAACAAAATTCAAGTTAAAAACATTTTTGCTCACTCAACCGAGTACCAATCTCGCACTTTGGATTACACTAGGGTAATAAGCAAAGCAATTCCCAGACCTGTGCATTGCATATGGGAGCCAATCCGTGTACAGGTTACGCCTTAGGCCCGGATAAAGGCTATACACTTATCAGCCCGGAAAGGATATGAGGTGATGCGCTACGTTTTGTAGCATTTCCGTAGCCGGTGATCCGTAATGTTCATAGTGAATGAAGAGGCGTTCCTCTTCCGATCTAAACATGTGATAAGACCTTAAGAGTGGCCTGCCTTTTGCCCGTCCGTCTACTTGCGTGAGGAGCACACAACCATGCGTGAAAGAGTAACAAACATCCACACATACATACTTTACGCGTTCACAATTGACACTCGAATTCATTGATTCACAAACGTGAGAACCTATTATTGGCTTTATGTATTTAAACAATTTTATATGTTGTTATCTCTTAGCTGTTGGTTTTCCAAAACTAAATAAATAAATAAATAATATTAGTTGGATTAAAATGATTTTAACAAAAAGAAAAAATCGGGAGTGGTCGCCCCTTGACTTTCTCGTATACTGGAAACGACTAGAAAGTTGATAGAAACCTTATATTTTGATGTCATACATGCATGTTAAATTTTGGTCACCCATCCGAGTACCGACCGCGCACTTGGTTGCTTAACTTTCGTGATCGACGACTCAAAAGTTGATAGAAACTTTATATTTTGATGTTATACATGCATGTTAAATTTGGTTGAAATAAGTTAAAGCATACTCGAGTTGTCGTGCTAATGCACACACACACAGACATAATTTTTTGGAGTCAGGGAGGTCCAAAACGTGTAAATCTGTCAAAATCTCGTAATACTACGTATACGAGAAAGTAAAAATTAAGTCTGTGAGTTTTCCTTTTTACAAAATTCTACTTAAGCGTGCAAAGTTATTTGAAAGCTGATATAGACTTTTACTATGTTAAAAATATTCTAAAGAAGCATACAGATTGCAAAAGACATAGGAGAACCAAACTTTTTTCCGCCCCAATGGCCGTCAGTTCTCCTAGCAATGTGCCCTGCCCACTGCCCTTAAGCTTTCCGCGTACCGGGAGACTCAGCGTTGGTAGGCCCCCCACAAGGTGGACCGACGATCTGGTAAAGGTCGCGGGAAGCCGCTGGATGCGGGCAGCGCAGGACCGACCGGTTTGGAGATCCTTGGGGGAGGCTTATGTCCAACAGTGAACGTTTCTCGGCTGATATGATGATGACAAACCAAACTTCACTAAGTTTACTTCAGTTTACTTATACTTGAATATTAAAACCGGCCGTAAAACGTCTCTCAGGAGTTAGTTAGCCTATACAAGTATACTTGAATCCATGCCTAAATTAATTATCATTACTGCCATTTAATTACAGTGTCATAAATTGCAGTCGCTATGTTATGGCCCGTCCATTCGCCTCACGGTCACCTTGCTCTAAGGCTTTCTAGGTTCACTTACATATTGACAGGCCATTAGTTTAAATGTTAAAGAGTAATTAAACAATAGTATTTTTTTAATAAGACATTTAAGTTAATTGAAAATAAATTTAAAAACTGCGTGATTTTGTTAAATTTATTTCTTGTTTAAAATGTTTAAAGCCTTTCTATGCCATTGTGTGCGTAAGAGGCGCCTTTTGAATATGGACTTTTGACAAAAGGGAATGGAAGACTGGGTGCTTCCGCGATTTTAGTTTAGCTGTTAGTCCGAAACACCTTCACATCGCAACATGAAATCATAGTACCTAGGTAGTATTTAGAAGGTAATAAAATAATTTAATAGTACGTACATAATAAAGTTCATTCAATTTATACTGCTAACAATAAATACAGTAAAATTAAAATGCTGTTTGTTTTTCAATTTGCTGCTCGTAAATAGGCACAATATAATCTTGTATTCAAATTAACAAATAAAGCTTGGATTGGCTAAGAGGACAATGTAAATTCATCACAGTAAAAAGCGGTGCCCAGCTATGCACATCTGCTAGATAAGGTGAGATTGTGAAGAAATATTGCGTATTACACACATACGCTCATAATTCCAAAAGGGGTTGAGCAGAGCCCTTATTTAAATAAATTCAATTATTTATTGCAATCCATGTTACAAACAATTTTAAGATCTTAAAGTTAAGCAGCCATCATTATTTATTGTGTCCTGTCGGTCGCAGCAATAACATATTATAAGTATCTATAAGAGGCTTCATCTTATAAAAATTATGTTAAGTTATGATATTGAAGAAAATAATCTACAAACTTTAACAATAATAATACATAATTTTAAAATTAAAACCGTTACTAAATCAAATCATCTCATAATGAAAATCATTTGCCTAGAATGTCATGTTATTTATAATGTTTATTTATTTATTTACAATATCCTTAGGTAACATTTGGTTGCACACAAAGTCACATCTAGCACTTCGTCTACAAAAGAGTAACGAACCTTTACTTAACCAACAAAGAAAATCCAACAAATATTACACATGTTATTCACTCAACTCAAATCATGTCAGCAGTTCAAGCTTGCACATACGATTATATTAAAAAATCACTAAGCAATTTCTTCAGTTTTTTACCGATGATAACAAAAACTACGTTTATTACCATACAGCAAATCTTATTAAGTAGATATTATTTTCAAATCAAACGTCTAACAACAAAGCTGTATTAGTGGCACATAATGAGGTAATGACTATAGAATTACCTACTTACCTTACTTATTAGGACGAAAGACAAGCAACGGGCAATTTCAGAGCTGATAAGACATCATCAAGGGATTAGCAAGACAGTCGTGGAGTCGCAAAATATTCAAACATTCCCAATATAAGTTTGGAATTCTGAAGAGTGCGGTGGAACTGATCGAATTTCTCTGTGCCTATAATTTTGATGAATTCATTGGCATTACGATGGACTGTGGACATGTCAGATACCGCAAGTCAAAGAGGTTAGTAGACATTCTTCATAATGTTTACTCTCTCAATATTTTCGTCCCTTCGGTGGCGTAGCGTTGTCTTCCACCCTGGAGGCACCGGTTCGATCCCCGCCACGTACCAAAGTGTTTTCAAATTTTGAATTCATATGTACGCTTTTACGGTGAAGGAAAAACATCGTGAGGAAACCTCATGAAACACCTATGAAGAAATTCTTAGGTTGTGTGTGAAGTCGCCCAACCCGCACTTGGGCAGCGTGGTTGACTAAGGCCTAATCGCCCCTAATGTGGGGTAGGCTCGAGCCCATCGGTGGGGACATTATATGAGCTGTTGATGATGATTATCGTCTCTTCAACTTTCCTCCAGAGCCGGCACCACAGTAATCTTATTCCTCAAAATTATGATTCCTTAATTTCAAAATGAACTATTACCATTATCCAAACCATCCGCATCGAGTAACCTTATGAAAGTGGTAATTTACTTTTATCTAAGTTTTGTGTCACGGTGGAAAGGGTTGGCTGAAATTTATTTATTCCTGCACTATTTTGCCATCAACAAAAAAACAACTTAAAAAAAACATAAGCAACGTATAGTATCAGCGTATCAGCGAGTTTTGGCCTAAATCAATTTTTATTTTTAATAATATTTTAACTGCCGTAAATGAAAAAAAAAATGAAACGAAATTATTTTGTTTTTTAAAAATGCATTCTATAGATTCACCGTCCGGGCGCCGCGCCGGGTCCTCGTGTTGCAGAGAGGATGGAGAGCTAGGCGCAATGCTAGTTGCCTGCTGGACTTGTGACTCCGGAGGTAGTAAGGAGCCCCTTTATGACGCATCAGCACTCACACACTACCCTTGCTATAAATAATGAAAATTATAAACGGAAAAAAATGTTGTGGTAATTCATGTCATGACAAGGGGCTAGAACCCACGAACTCTACCAGAGTGGGAGAACCCGACAAATATGTTTTGGTGTAGGTATCATTGATAATTATTAGGTTTTTATTTATTAAAACAAGCTTTAAGCGAGATTAATGTTGTTAATATGTAAATTCGTAAACCGAGTTTAATTAAATTTTGAATTAGTTTACTCATTACTGCTTATGCTTTAAGTATTAACTTGAACTTAAGAGTAAAAATATTAAAAGCAATCACCCGTCAATATTAATTTTCTTCGACAATAATGTCGAAACGCTTTACTGCAAAGAATCTTTTACATCACATTGTACACGATCGGTTACTAAATTAGCTGACTTGTTAGATCTCAGAAAATCAATAAGTGACCGCCGAGCCCCGGGTCATGTTCAATATCAGTTCGTGAGTCGCATTATTAATTTTTGTAAAACGAAATTTATTTACAACGGCAGTGACCTACAAAATTGTTATTGGAACGTCTTCTGATATTTTGGCGAGTATAGGCTTTATTTTGATAAAAGTTTTGCCGCTCGTATTTGGAGCGCCTGTAATTGAGTTATACCTCACAGAAAACCTTAGTCAAATAACACTACATTGTTGTGTTGTGTTTCTGTTAATCAGTAAGGCCGCCAGAACTCCACGAGGTAGGGAATGGGATTAAATTTAGGAGCGCGTGAGTGTCACACTATGTTTGCAAGCGTCTATATTATTTTATTATTTAGACAATTCGGGGCTTTTTGCGTCACCGCGACCTATTAAGATCTATTGTGACCAGCGTCTAAGAAAGTCCTATTGAGGCCTTACATGTACTCCTTTAGCTGGGCACTATCTAAAAATGATAAGATATTCTTGGATTGTTTTGATATCGTCTGGGTCGAGAATGTGTCTTCCCAAATGTCGGCTTCTTTTGTGAATTAAACATTTACAAGGCACAGGAGGTGCATTGGTGTTTCACGCTCCTGTTCGGAATCTGGAAGCGTCTATAGGTTACGTTGACTGTTTACCACCAGGCAGTCTATATTTTTTTTTTTTTTTTTTTTTTTTTTATAAAAAGATCAAGCAAATGACTCTATTCCACCTGATGGTAAGCAGAAGTAGAGTCCAAATGCGAAGATAGCTAGCGCGAGAGATAAACTGCCGCGCTAGCCACCCACGCCTTGCTGACCTGCAAGGTGCTTCTTCACGCCTCTTTTGAATGACCCAGGATTATAGGAAGGAGGGAACACGTGTGCTGGCAGTGAATTCCATTTCTTGATTGTGCGACAAAGAAACGAGTTGCCAAATTTCTTAGTTCGCGTTTTTTTTTTTTTTTTTTTTTTTTTTTTTTTTTTTTTTTTTTATATATATAAAAAGTCGAGCAGATGACTCCATTCCACCTGATGTTAAGCAGAAGTGGAGTCCACATGCGAAGATAGCTGGTGCGAAAGATAAACCGCCGCGCTAGCCACCTTCGCCTTGCCAACCTGCAAGGTGCTTCTTCACGTCTCGTTTGAATGACCCAGGATTGTAGGAAGGAGGGAACACATGTGCTGGAAGTGAATTCCATTTCTTGATTGTGCGACAAAGAAACGAGTTACCAAATTTCTTAGTACGCGTTGGAATGGTAGCCACAGTTTGTCGGTGACAACGTAGACCAGCACGCGTAGTCCTTAGGAGGAAAGGAGATGGTGGGATTAGGGAGAAAATCTCCTCAGAGCACTCGCCGTGGTACAGACGATAGAAGGCGCTCAATGACGCAACATTGCGACGCAATTGGAGAGGCTCAAGGTGTTTAGTCACCTCTTCGTCGCCGATGATGCGGGCCGCGCGACGCTGCAACCTATCCAGAGCATCGAGTAAGTACTTTGCAGAGCCATCCCACAGGTGCGAGCAATACTCCACGCAGGACCGTACTTGCGTCTTGTAAAGCAAGCACAATTGATTTGGCGTGAAAAAACGCCGCACCTTGTTCAGGACTCCAAGTTTTCGTGAAGCTGTTTTTATCACGCTTTCGATGTAGTCCTTCGGATTCAAGTCACAGCGAACCTCCATACCGAGCAAGGTGATACTACTCTGTAGCGTTAGTGTTGTGCCCTGGAGAGAGGGAAGGGAAAGGAATGGGGACGTTTTAGCCGTAAACGCGCACACCTGAGTTTTCTTGGCATTGAACTCAACCAGATTTGCTGAACCCCATTTTGAAACAAAGTCGAGCTCTCGGTTGAGCTCAATGACAAGATTCTCACGACTCTCCACGGTTTCTGCTCGCCCAGCCCTTGCGTGTCCGAAATAGCCCGCATGCACTGTACTGTCGTCTGCATAGCAATGGATGTTCCCGAGAGGAATCATATCATTGATATGCAGAAGAAACAGTGTAGGGGATAAAACGGATCCTTGGGGAACACCGGCATTCACTGACATGAACCGCGAACTGCATCCATCGGAAAGGACACGAATTCTCCGCTCATGCAGGAAGCCGGCTACCCAGGTACAGAGCTGAGCAGGCAGACCATACGTCGGAAGCTTGGAGAGAAGACTTTTGTGCCAGACCCTGTCAAAAGCTTTGGCGATGTCAAGGCTGACAGCCAGTGACTCGCCACGTTTGTCTATAGCTTCACCCCAGACATGCGTCAAGTACGCTAGAAGGTCACCCGTCGATCGTTTCGGCCTAAAGCCGTACTGTCGATCGTTAATCAGTGAGTGATCTTCTAGGTAACGGATCAGGTGGTTGTTAAGGATCCTTTCCATAACTTTGCATAGTACTGAGGTGATTGCTATTGGCCGGTAGTTGGCCGGATCTGACCGGTCCCCTTTTTTGGGGACAGGCTGCACATTAGCCTCTCTCCAAGTCCCCGGCACATGTCCAGTAGAGTATGAGAGCTGGTACAGGCGCGTAAGTACGGGAGACAACTCCGCTGCACATTTTTTAAGAACAACCCCCGGGATGCCATCAGGGCCACTTGCTTTCCGGACGTCGAGTGATTGCAGTTGCGCACGAACTTCACTCTGCCTAATTTTAACCTCAGGCATCGTGGAGCCACAGTGAGGTAGTGAAGGTGGCAGTGCATTGCGATCATCGACTTGGGAATTAGCCGCAAAGAATCTTGCCAGAAGATCGGCTTTCTCCTGCGGCTTGTGAGCTAGAGACCCATCAGGACATCTCAGGGGTGGCAGCGAGGGCTGACAGAAATTACTCTGTACGGCTTTGGCCAGACGCCAGTAGCTACGGGAGCCCGTAGGATGCGTCACCAATTCTTGGCCAATGCGTGCGACGCGCTGGGCATCCGCTCTTATGTAAGCCTTCTTACAGGACTTGGAAGCCTTGTTGTACGCTGCTTTCAGTGATTCGACATCAGGAGCTTTAAGAGCCCGACCCCTGATCCAAGCGCGATACGCTGCCTGTTTCTGTGAAACAGCATCAGCACAATCGCGGTTGAACCAGAGGTTACGTCTGCCCTTACTGATGAGATCGGAATGTGGAATGTAGTATTCCATACCCAATATAATCTCCTCAGTAATGGCAGCGGCGCAAGCTGATGTGTCGTTGTCACTGAAGCAGCGTTGCTTCCAAGGGATAGACGCAAAGTAGTCGCGCATACCATCCCAATCTGCAGACCCATAATGCCAGAGCCGGCGTTTAGCAACCGCCGGTTGCGGAAGCTTGGCCTGCGGCACTTTGGAGGATATCAGGCAGTGGTCAGATGAGCCTAGAGGGGCTCGGACCTCTACCTGATATCCCTCAGGATGGGTCGTGAGCAGAAGGTCCAGTAAAGAGGGCGCTTGACTTGCAATGTCTGGGATCCTGGTGGGCTGATCAACCAGTTGGGTCAAGTCGTGCGTGAGAGCGAATGCATGAGCAGAGATCCCTGCATGGTCAGTTTTAGAGGAACTTAACCACAAACTGTGGTGAGCATTGAAGTCCCCCAAAAACACCAGTTCTGCACTGGGAAATTGCTCCTGCGCGTCATCTGCCACCCGACTCAGATGTTCAAAAAGTCGAGTTGTCTCAGCGTCCCCGGTGTGGGATCTGTAAAGACACACGTAGACTCTGGCCGAGGGGCCAGAGTCGACGTGTACCCCCAGCATGGAAAAGGACGGGTCTTCCAGGCAGCTTAAACGGCGACAGCAAACATCCGCCCGAACATACAAGCATACTCCGGCTTTCGCTTTGAAGGACTCTTCAAGCGTGTAGCCGGGATAGTTAAGGTAGCTTGTGTCAGCAGGCGGAAGTATTTGCGTCTCCGTGAGAAACAACAATGCAGGTCGTGCTGTCTCTAGATGTTGGTGAACAGCATTGAGGTTGCTGTGGAGTCCGCGGATGTTGCCGAACTCAACCTCAAACGGTGTAGAGGGGGTGGGGTTGTGCACCGCTGTAAGACCTGATTGTTTCTGTTTGGCTGCCATGTATTTAGGAGTGGGAAAGAGACGTGAATTGAGTGAGCATTACCGCGACAATCCCGGACAAAGCGGGGAGGCTGGTCTCACCGTGGAACTGCCCAAAGAGGATATTCGTCGATCCGCCGGACGGAAGGGCCCCCGTACCCCCCCGGGTGTGGCCGCCGGGACCCCACATCCCGGTCACCAACCGGCACGACGGTCCACCCCGAGATTATGCGTGGCATGATAGGGCAGCCTCGCGAGCTGGTTAGGCACGCTCGGGCCCCTGCACTATGCCACGGGCGGCCAGCGGGATAACCGTTGGAATGGTAGCCACAGTTTGTCGGTGACAACGTAGACCAGCACGCGTAGTCCTCAAAAGAAAGGGAGATCGTGGGATTAGGGAAAAAAGTTCCTCAGAGCACTCGACGTGGTACAGACGGTAGAAAGCGCTCAATGACGCAACATTGCGACGCAATTGGAGAGGCTCAAGGTGTTTAGTCACCTCTTCGTCGCCGATGATGCGGGCCGCGCGACGCTGCAACCTATCCAAAGCATCGAGTAAGTACTTGGCAGAGCCATCCCACAGGTGCGAGAAATACTCCACGCAGGACCGTACTTGCGTCTTGTATAGCAAGCAAAGTTGAATTGGCGTGAAGAAACGCCGCACCTTGTTCAGGACTCCGAGTTTCCGTGAAGCTGTTTTTATCACGCTTTCGATGTAGTCCTTCGGATTCAAGTCGCTGCGAACCTCCATACCGAGCAAGGTGATACTGCTCTGTAGCGTAAGTGTTGTGCTCTGGAGAGAGGGAAGGGAAAGGAATGGCGACGTTTTAGCCGTAAACGCGCACACCTGAGTTTTCTTGGCATTGAACTCAACCAGATTTGCTGTACCCCATTGAGAAACAAGGTCGAGCTCTCGGTTGAGTTCAATGACAAGATTCTCACGACTCTCCACGGTTTCTGCTCGTCCAGCCCTTGCGTGTCCGAAGTAGCCCGCATGCACTGTACTGTCGTCTGCATAGCAATGGATGTTCCCAAGAGGAATCATATCATTGATATGCAGAAGAAACAGTGTAGGGGATAAAACGGAACCCTGGGGAACACCGGCATTCACTGACATGAACCGCGAACTGCATCCGTCGGAGAGGACACGAATTCTTCGCTCATGCAGGAAGCCGGCCACCCAGGTACAGAGCTGAGCAGGCAGACCATACGTCGGAAGCTTGGAGAGAAGACTTTTGTGCCAGACGCTATCAAAAGCTTTGGCGATATCAAGGCTGACAGCCAATGACTCGCCACGTTTGTCCATGGCTTCACCCCAGACATGCGTCATGTACGCTAGAAGGTCACCCGTCGATCGTTTCGGCCTAAAGCCGTACTGTCGATCGTTGATCAGAGAGTGACCCTCTAGGTAACGGACCAGGTGATTGTTGAGGATCCTTTCCATAACTTTGCAAAGTACCGAGGTGACTGCTATTGGCCGATAGTTGGCCGGGTCTGAGCGGTCCCCTTTTTTGGGAACAGGCTGCACATTAGCCTCTCTCCAAGCCTCCGGCACATGTCCAGAAGAGTAAGAGAGCTGGTATAGGCGCGTGAGTACGGGAGACAACTCCGCTGCACATTTCTTAAGTACAACGCCCGGGATGCCATCGGGTCCACTAGCTTTCCGGACATCGAGTGATTGCAGTTCCGCACGAACATCACGCTGCCTGATTTTAATGTCAGGCATCGTGGTGCCACAATGAGGTAGTGACGGTGGCTGTGCATTGCAATCATCGACTTGGGAATTAGCCGCAAAGAGTCTTGCCAGAAGATCGGCTTTCTCCTGCGGCTTATGAGCTAAAGACCCATCCGGACATCTCAGGGGTGGCAGCGAGGGCTGGCAGAAGTTGCTTTGCACGGCTTTGGCCAGACGCCAGTAACTACGGGAGCCCGTAGGATGCGTTACCAATTCGTGGCCAATGCGTGCGACGCGCTGGGCATCCGCTCTTATGTAAGCCTTCTTACAGGACTTGGAAGCATTGTTGTAGGCTGCTTTCAGTGACTCGATATCAGGAGCTTTAAGAGCCCGACCCCTGATCCAAGCGCGATACGCCGCCTGTTTCTGTGAAACAGCAACAGCACAATCGCGGTTGAACCAGAGGTTACGTCTGCCCCTACTGATGAGATCGGAATGTGGAATGTAATATTCCATACCCAATACAATCTCCTCAGTAATGGCAGCGGCGCAAGCTGATGTATCGTTATCACTGAAGCAGCGTTGCTTCCAAGGGATGGAAGCAAAGTAGTCGCGCATACCATCCCAATCTGCAGACCCATAATGCCAGAGCCGGCGTTTAGCAACCGCCAGTTGCGGAAGCTTGGCCTGCGGCACTTTGGAGAATATCAGGCAGTGGTCAGATGAGCCTAGAGGGGCTCGGACCTCTACCTGATATCCCTCAGGATGGGTCGTGAGCAGAAGGTCCAGTAAAGAAGGCGCTTGACTTGCAATGTCTGGGATCCTGGTGGGCTGATCAACCAGTTGTGACAAGTCGTGCGTGAGAGCGAATGCATGAGCAGAGATCCCTGCATGGTCAGTTTTGGAGGAACTTAACCACAAACTGTGGTGAGCATTGAAGTCCCCCAAAAACACCAGTTCTGCATTGGGATACTGCTCCTGCGCGTCATCTGCCGCCCGACTCAGATGTTCAAAAAGTCGAGTTGTCTCAGCGTCTCCGGTGTGGGATCTGTAAAGACACACGTAGACTCTAGCCGAGGGGCCAGAGTCGACGTGTACCCCTAGCATGGAGAAGGATGGGTCTTCCAGGCAGCTCAAACGGCGACAGCAAACATCCGCCCGAACATACAAGCATACTCCGGCTTTCGCTTTGAAGGACTCTTCAAGCATGTAGCCGGGATAATTCAAGTAGCTTGTGTCAGCGGGCGGCAATATTTGCGTCTCCGTCAGAAACAACAATGCAGGTCGTGCTGACTCAAGGTGTTGGTGGACAGCATTGAGGTTACTGTGGAGTCCGCGTATGTTGCAGAACTCAACCTCAAACGGTGTAGAGGGAGTGGGGTTGTGCACCGCTGTAAAACCTGATTGTTTTTTGTTGGCTGCCATGGGAAAAGGAAAAAGAGACGTGAATCGAGTGGGCGTTACCGCGACAGTTCCGGACAAAGTGGGGAGGCTGGTTTCACCGTGGAACTGCCTAAAAAGGATATTCATCGATCCGCCGGACGGAAGGGCCCCCGTACCCCCCCGGGAGTGGCCGCCGGGACCCCACATCCCGGTCACCAACCGGCACGACGGTCCACCCCGAGATTATGCGTGGCATGATAGGGCAGCCTCGCGAGCTGGTTAGGCACGCTTGGGCCCCTGCACTGTGCCACGGGCGGCCAGCGGGATAACCGTTTCTACGGGTCTCCCTGGCCGGCGGATCGACGCATTCCCCCCGGCATCGGCTCGACCAATGTCGCCCCTGGACCGAACTTTGTCGCGGTAACGCCAACTCAAGCTCTGGTTGTACGCTGGCTGATCCCGAAACGCGCTCAATGAGCACTTCACGGGTTTTACACCACGCGTACGGTGGTAACTAACCAGGCGGGCGTCAGGCCCTACCACCAGTTGAGCGGATGGTCGCTAATAAATCCCTTAGTCGCCTCCTACGACACCCAGGGGAAAGAGAAGGGGCAGTGACAAAGGTATTCTTATAGACCGTCACTGCACGGTCAAAATATGCTTGTTTGTCTGAACCAACTGAGCCTTTTTTGTCTGTATCTTGTGTGATGAGGTCCAAAGCAACATATGTTAGACCCTCATAGTTACTTGTATTTTGGACGGACCTCAAAAAAACATTTCGATTTTTGTAAACATATTTTTTTTTATATCTACGTTTTTAGTTTTGAAGGCGGTTTTTTATTTTTCATAGTAAAAAAAGGCGATACGGTTCTAAGTTGATACGTATGCTATGACCTTAAGAATGCAAGAAACATTTCCGGTATTTCCTTTCAAATACCTATAAAAAAAACTAAATCAAAATCAGGTCAACCATTTGGTAGCTGCGATGCCTCAGACAGACACACACAGAGACACATTAAACTTAAAAAAACCCTAATTTTGCGTCGAGTGTTAAAAATAGCAGTTTGTATTGTAAACGGATTACTAACCAGTACATCCATACTTGGATTACCTAAGTGCTGTTCAAAATTTCCAGCAAAAATTGTGCTAAACAAATTTTGAAATAGCTCAAAACGATTAATATTAATAACGTAATAAACATTGTCACTTAATAAAACTCCTGTAAATTGCTTGAAATGACCTCTGTCAAAGATGCCAAGCTGTGGATGGGTAAAATAAAAAAAAAAATACTCAATCTATTACCGTTGTTACATGCTACAAGTATTTTATATGAGTGTTTCAAAATGTTATTATGATTTCGAATTACTTATTATGGAGTTGTAAAGGTCTATTTTAATGTTTTAATTTGACACGGAACATGTTTTTATCATAGCGAGGATTCTCATGGCCCTCATGTCATTTCACGTAAGTTATAATATGGTCGGAAGGTGGCCAGCTAAGGGTTCCTCAGCCACTGAGGGGTGGTATGCAGGAGAGGACTGATTCACTCTTGGTATACAATAATATTGTAATATACTTTAACACAGAGCGTCGCTGGCGTAGTGCGTAAGGGCGTTGTCTCCCATCCGGGACACCCCGGGAGGCACCGGTTTGAACCCCGCACAGTATCAATGTGTTTTCAAATTTTGAATTTATAATGTACGTTTCTTTGACGTTTTTACGGTGAAGGAAAACATCGTGAGGAAACCTGCACACACCTATGAAGAAATTTTTCGGTTGTGTGTGAAGTCGTCCAACCCGCACTTGGCCAGCGTGGTTGACTAAGGCCTAATCGCCCTAAAAACAGTAAAATTTCGACAGAACAAATAAACAGAAAAGAACGTAACAAACTTAAATGATTGCTGATGATGTATGATAATTTATGTATGTAGCTGGATGTGGCTTTATGTCTTTTGGGATTATGAGTGTGATTGTAAGTACAAATAGAAACGTATTTTGAGAACTAATTTACCTCAGAAACAACACACCTCACGTGACAAATGTTATGGAGCTACAAAATAATCATCTGATGACGGAGATTGCCGGGTAAGATTTTCTCAGTGTCCTTCAGTGTTAACTTGTATCATAAAATTGTTGACTGCAATAAGAAAAGATCCAATTCGTTGAAAATAATAAGAGTGATCAAAAATAAATGTATATGATGCAGAGATGATTTATTACTTACCAAATTTAATTATAAAAATGAAATGTATACCTTTTTTATATTACAAGATGGCAAACAAGCTTTCGGCCCACCTGGTGTTAAGTAGTTACCATCGCCTTTATTTCATTAACGCTTATAGTATTCATTTACATACCTACACATAATTTAATATTTGTAATAAAACTTTAAGCATTATTATATAAAGGAGAGGAACAATGAATTTAACCATAAAAATACGTTATTTTCAAGATCCTAAAATAACATCTAGTTGATAAAAATATCTAAACTGGCTTATTGTTAATGGCTGAGCTGTTTATATAGTTTATATCACTCGAGAGTTACCCATGCTGGTCAATCTCCTAACCAGTGTTTCATCGGAAATCTTACTCCGATAAGAAGAGGTTATTTTTTACTATCCAAGCGATCTAAATTTGAGACGCTAATCCGGTGTAGTGCTTTCGAGAGACTAATCCGTCTGAAGAATTACGGAACTAAGTGGCAGTGGGTGTGAATATAGCTTTATGAGCATTATTAAATAATCGCATGTCTAGATAAGAAGTGCTCTTAACAGTTCTTTCAGAAAACATCAGGCCTTTGGCGAATGTTTCCCTGCGACTCTGACGAACCAGATGCTTTCACACCCTTTCATATCCTCATGGGATCATCCATGTCATCCCATCAAAACCGATAACTATGATTTGTTTAATAGAAGCAATTGGAGCAATTCCAATGCTTAGGGACTTATTTGGCACAGTAGATTACCGCTGGAACCTTACAGAAGAAGCAAAATAACTCTACATTTTCGTATAGTGTTTTGTTTCTATCGGTGAGTAATGTTACAAGAGGGGATGAGGTAATAGTTGGCAACGCGGAAGTCCTCTCATCAGGAGTGCCGTATGTTTGTCTGACTAGCACATTGCTTAGAAAATATATAATGAGACAAGTTTTACCATTTTACCCATTACTTCATCATCATCATCACAGCCTTTATAATTAGAACCACTGCTGGTACACCAAGGCCTCTCCTTTTCTACGAAGGAGGTTATAGGCAGTAGTCCACCACGCTTGCCCAATGCGGCTATGTGGACGGATTGGTGGACGGAGTATCAGATGATCAATACCTATTTGCCGATCCATTAGTCGCCTTCTACGATACCTATTGGAGGATATGGGGTGATGCTATTCTACTCTGCCGGCATAAGCCATTACTTAGGTACCACATTAAAGGGTTGTGCAAAGCTCTAAAGAGTGTTAGAAATGCTCGCTCTCTGGAGTCTCATCAAAATCAAGTTCAGAGTGATTTCCTTTCGTCAGCATGTTCTTAGTTTAGTTGATTTAAAATACTGTTTTAGATTGTATTGTATTAACTTTAGTGTTTACATTTAATTTATAAGTTATGAAAGCTCTCTATTTGTGCACTCATTCTATAACCACGCCAAAGTCCTTATCCTTAGATCCTGTCTATAGAAGAGATAACAAGTCCCTCATAACAAGAAATCAAATTTACATGGTGAGGCTTATACTCTGTACATTTTAATTCTTGTTTGCTTACCTATTTTACATACATAAATATCATCACACATCGTAATCGCGTTGAGCAGAGCCTTAGGTAATATTTAGTTATACATATATATATATAGTAGTTAGTTATACATAAATCCACATATGGCAATATAGGCCATGCAGTGCCTCCAATAGTGATGCAAATGGGACACCGAGCCTAAAAAAGATTTTTTTACTACGAGATGGCTAATGAGCTTGCGGCCCACCTGGTGTTAAGTGGTTACCGTCGCCACTTAACACTGTAAGTACGTTGCCATCCTGGGGACTAAGATGATATATCTTCCATGCCCAGTAAATATGCTGGCTGTAGTATAAATCCTTCACTAATCCAACAAACGTGTACCAACAACCATGACACATATTTCCCCTCTTACACCTTTCTTCCCCTATTTTACACCACAGTAGATCTAAGTAATGGGCTAGAAGTAAAAGCTTGTTAATTTTGGTCTTTTATTATCGTCATTTAATGCTTACTGTAAATAAATATATCCATTACCAGTAGTACAAAAGTACTTATCACATCACGAGCTACGTATATCCTTGTTGAGGTATGCAATTAACGCGTCTTACCGCACAGAATTACCGTTTTTGCCTATTAAAAGTTCTGCGTCAGTTCAGTTTTTATAAGGTCTGCTTCATAAAGGTGTTCTTTTCTCGCAACATGCGAATATTATTTTAAATTAGAAAGTTGTAGTATAGTGAGGGTTAGGTATGATCATCATTTTAGCCCTGACACCACAGATTTAATAATACAAGGAGATAGGCCAAGCCGGCTTTTAACTTGTGACAAGTATATATTGCCGCCAGTTTGCCTTCCGATAAAGTCTAGTGAATACGTACGTATGTCAGAAAGAAATATCCGTTTTTCTTTCAAAATGCCGTCCTGTTCAACTGTAACATGCAATTATTGCAGTAAATCAGTTATTTATCAAATAATGGAATAACTTTTGACACGTAAGAACCGAAAAACTTAGATTTATATTTAAGAAACAATATTTAAACAAATAGTCCGACTTTTATTCCTAAATACATAATCGCTTAAAATTATGCGTTACTATCTTACAAATTGTATTACATTGCGGCTGTGCTTAACTTTCATTGCTTCGCAGACCTTAATACGCGCGCAATCAATAGTGTCTATTACGGCATGCTCAACTAGAACCATGTTATGTAGTACGGCTGCTGATCGCGACACTCGGTCTTACTATTAACTCAGCGATTTGCCCGATCTCCTTAGATTGATATATCTGTGCCTGACACCCATTGTTGAACATGGGACTCATCGAAGTATTTCCAGGCCCTGTGCTTATTTCTGCACCAAGCGCATTATACAATTTAAATAGGATATAAAAATATATCTGTCAGATAAAAACCTAGAAGTGATTGATAAGATAGCAACCATAGTCTTTATCAGTCAAAAATATATCGCCAAAGAAGGATCGACCGCAATTTTACTGTTAGTTACTGATTATTGAAACCTGTGAAACCACAAAGAGAATGGTAATCATTATAACGATATCACACCTTCTATAAAAATATACAGTGGCTTAAAGTTCCTTTTTTAATGTATTAATATTTCGATTTTTATATGAACTTTTTTTTTAATTAAATCTGAAATTCGTATACGTCGGATAACGAGAGGAAGTGAGATAGCCAACTCTCTTAAAACTCCATAGTATCTATATAGTCCATTTTTGACTTACCATCCAGATAAGTTCCGAATACAGTACCCAGGACTTTATCAGCGAGTACTGAAACAGGCCCTTAGTAAAACTCTGTATCCGTCTTCTTTCGGCCGATGTATGTACAGCCTTCTACATTGGTATTTAAGCGAGTAATTTTATTAGCTGCGTGTTTCGCCAATTTAGCGAATTCCTTATGCGTGTAAGCTTATTATTCTGCCGGATATAAAGCTGCGAAGACATCGACACTCCCATCAATAAAAACTTTAACGAGAATTTGTGATCTTCTTCTTTGAGTGTTAAACCCGGTACAGATAAGCCTGGTATCAGAGCTTAACAAATCGCCATTCCTGGCCGCTGACGTCACTTGCTTATGACTGTTAACTTTCGACGGCAGCTGGGACCACCAGCTTAACGTGTCTTCCGAAGCACAGAGGAAAATGGAGTTGAAAATTTTCGGTCCATCCATTCGAAAAGCGACCGCACTACTCCAATAGATGAGTTACAATTAACAAATTGAGGGCAATCATGTTGTATATTTGAATTGTTACAAAAACTATTTGCTATGTCATAAAAACTTCTTGAGTACCGATCTATAAATAAAACCATTAATACCTAGGTTGGAGAAAAGACGTAAAAATAAAAAGGTATAACACTTTAAATATCGTCACCATTATTATTTGCCGGTCTACCAGTCTCACAGTTCATCAGCGGATTCGATCGCAAGCGTCGTCTCCCAACGAAACTCACCTTTTTTTCGAAAATCACCTTACAAACCCTACCAGCTTCGGGTCGCTTAATAATCACAAACAGAAAATCAACTAAAGTGCTGAGGAGAGCGAGGACGCCCAGACTGCTGAATAGCTATCGAAGAAGGAATCAACCAGCGGCCCAAGTCAGTCAGTCTGTTTCGTACGCATTTCCTTGCCATTTTTCTTGGTCACGCCCACTGCTGGACTTATAGGCCTTATAGGCCTTCCCCAAGAATCTTCAACACAATCGGTCCTGTGCTGTCCACATCCAGCTGCTTTTCGCGAACTTTGCCATATCGTCGGTCCACCTTGTTGAGGTCTACCAACGCTGCATCTCCCGTAACCACCAGGCATCTTGCGGACCTTTCAGCTCAAACGGCTATCAATCCTCCTCGCAATATCGTGATTTAAAACATACTGTTTAGGTTTATTCTAAGTCATATTGATCTTTTACTTTTACCTAAACAGAAGTGAATAAGCAACATTGAATCAGATATCTAATTATTACTTAATATCATTGCTCAGATATCATTGTAAACAATACAAAAATGGTTATCCAATCATTGCTAGCCTACTATAATGTAATGCATTCAAGATAAAATCTCCGAAATAATTCCTTACAAATCTTTGGATATCTACTGTCATGGTGCATTGATTGAGATTGACAATAGATACTTACCTTGTTAAATATAACTTCTGCAGTTGAAATTTTGATTTCTTAAAAGGGTATATCAATTTATACCATCGTTTAAAGTTGTGATAAGGTGAAGGCCGAATTTATCCCAGTGAAAGCAAAATTGTTCGAGATATTTTTCTTTGTAATTAACGTAGACGAGAATTGATGGTTTTGTACTAAAATGGACAATAAATGGATGTGTACTTAATGCAACACCAATCAAACTGAATTTAATGAGAGTGCCTATAAATATAATTGAGATATTTATTTTTCTTTAGTACTTATTTTTTGAGAGTGCCTTTAAATATTATTGAGATATTTTTTTCATGTCAACACAGCTGTTATCACTATTATTATGGTTATCAACTTTGATGGAAGATGGTGATATCTAAGCAGGCGGGTTTCGAAGATGCCCTACCAGCAACCAAACTGAGCTCTGTACCAGTGGTTTAATTTTTTTTAGTATGAAAAACGTAACTTTTTTAGTTGCAGCATCTTCCGCAATCCGAGTGGCTGCGTCAACTACAACGCTATCGGGATTTAGCTTTGGCTGTCGAATGATAGTGCTTGGTACTTATGTTTTTATGGTAATTATGTACTTATTGGTACTTATGTTTTCTTTCTGCAATACTATGGACCTTGTATACCGGTGAATCCGTGGAAAGCTAAGAATAATAGTAGCATGTCACGAATTTAATTTTAAAATTTTACGAGACGATCACCTTTCTATGCGAAATTTTTTCTCGTCATCATGACTTAATTTTACTCCAAGTCTAAAGAGGTCACAAAACGTATCTACTAGCTTATGCCACAACAAATCCGTATGATTAACAACAAAAAATCGAAACCGAATTTGCATTGAACCCTAAAACCCGAGAATCTTAATAACTGCTTAATAATTACAATGCCAAGTCGACAATCACAAAGGCGTTGATCTCGGATGAATCATCAGAATATTGTACCTATTCATTAAGTCTCGATATCAGACAGTCGGAAACAAAACTAATTTGTCATTCGACGCGTTTGACCTCTGAGCGTGAAGGTGCGTACACATCGGGACGTGTAATGTAACCATAACGAGAATAGAATTCGACGCGAATGTGTAGATTGTTATATTTTACATAATTTTAATTGTTTTGAAAATCTCCCTATTAAGGGACGACGCGACTATACAGCCATGTCATCAGTAATTTTCTTCGTTCTTGAACTTTGCGTGACAACTGATTAATGGCGACTGATGAGAAGGCGAAAACTACAAAAAACTCTCATCACCGCACAACAGAAAACTGTTATTTCAATGATTATGTATTTGAACATCAGCACGGATGCTCGTACATCTAAAGCACCATTTTCACTGAACAAAATCGTCTGTAACAATTTGTGACTTATTGAAAAAAGATTTTGAAATAGTGAACACACTTGTATAAGAGATTGAATCTTTTTGTAGTTCTAGTAATTATATCTTTAAAAAATCATGGACAGCAGTAGCTTATAGAAAATTTCAAGATAGAAGTTTTACTCAACGAGCTCCCGACACTCTGCCCCGAAGAACTTTGTAAACTCACCGACAGAAACACAACGTTACTAAAATGAATGTCAATTGACTGCGACTTTACGTTGATATAACACATCGACTATTGTCAATACCACAGGGTAGGGAAGTACTAGGATTGGCAGCGCGTGAGTTTCCCGTCAGTGTTACAAGCGTCAAAAGGTTACGGTGACTGCTTACCACCAGGCAGGCCGTATGCTTGTCTGCCAACCACTTAGCATTAAAAAAATTCGTTTAATTTCACTACTCGTGCCATATCTCTCCTTTTTAGAACACAATACCTCTTGACTTCGAAACTTGTCTTTCAGGGAACCCACTGTTAACTCCTTGCCTGTGGGATACCTGTCGACTATCCTCCTAGAATACCTCGAACCGACGAATACCTCCAGAGGAAGTACTCCCTAAAGTCTCTGAAGAGCGGTTTTCGCTAAACCTCCTTTCCTTCTAAGGAAAACTTCTGCTAGCTAACGTTTTCTCCGACAAACTGAGACCACAACTGCAACGCAAACTATGAAATTGAGCAACATTTTTGTATTTTGTGCAATAAAGAAGTAGAATTCTCCATTCCTGGGGAATCCTAGGTTTTTGAAAAGAGGTGTCAAGAAGCACCTTGCAGGTTGGCACAGCTAGTGGCTAGTCAAACGCCTAAATTATTTTTATAACTGGTTATTTTTGCATTTGGACTTCACTTCTAGTTACCATCAGGAGAATAGCGTCATATTTTGCTAGATTTTCTTAGAAAAAAGACTGGAAGAAAGATAATTTAGTGCTTAGCTCCATAAAGGCCATCTTTAGCTAATAGCAAAATCCAGTCAAAAAACCTATCAATCTAGTGCCTTCATTGTGATAAACATAATCTGTTTAAAACTTTTTAAGTCCGTTGTGTTCAATGGTACAATAATCTTGCCTCTACGAACGAACATTAAAACAAAATTATCAAAACTAACTGTTACAAATACCAAGTCTAGTCTGTACGCACCTTAAAACTTGCGTGTGTTGTTACAGGCACGAATAATCTATATACAAAATTAATTTCGACATTAAGTTATTAGTCGTGGAACTCCAAAAGGTTCAAGTACAAATATTAAATTTCACTTTAGATGTATCTATGTTAAATTGACTGATGTAGAGTGAGGTTCAAAGGTCTGTAACTGTATTTTTACCGCAATATTTTACAAATTGGCCGCCAAAATTGGCCGCGTGATGTCGGCAAAGTAGAATAGCATCACCCCATATCCTCCATTGTGTCGTAGAAGGCGACTAATGGATCAGCAAAGGGTATTGATCGCCTTATACTCCATCCGCCAATCCAAATTGGGCAAGTGTGGTGGACTACTGCCTAAACCTCCTTCGATAGCAAGGAGATGCCTTGTGTCCCAGTAGTGGGTCAAATTGTAAAAGCTGTTGTAATGATTTTATAAATTGGTAGAAAGAATAATGTACGCAAATGGTAGTGTTTGGTTGTTTTGTGTGGAACAAAAATATTCAAAAGAAAATTAACCTGTCTTCAGAGCCCTGTTTGGCTAATACAAATATTTGTCGGATGACTTTTGTGAGGGAGGTGGTAGTGCTTTCCCAAAGACAGCGCACCAAAGTGAATCTTTCTTTCTCTTTTGAAAATACTGTTTCTTTTTTTCATTTTTATGAGGATGTTATTGCCCTTTATTAACAATAGGAGGAGACGGAGGTCGATGGCGCCGCAGTTTGTTCTACGTAACGATCCCAAGCCCAAGCTACCCAGGGCGCCAGATGCCAGAAATGGCAACTTGTAAAACTCTATTAAACATCAGTAGACTAACCCGTACCAGGTAAACTACTCGAAGAAGAAGAAAATCTTAATAGTATGCTATGATAGAAGCAAGATTCACTCAAAACCCTCGGCTACTACGGTACTAGCTATGTTATTACTAAAGCCGCGGACACGAAGTCAGCGACAAGCGGGGCGACGCGACGGCGACGGCAGTGGCGGCGCGAGAGCGGCGCGATCCATTGCATAGATTTAACTGGAACGAAATATTTCAAAATCTTATCGTTGATAGTTTAGATGAAGACGATCACTCGTTAAACGTTACAATAACTTTTACTAAATATACTGGCGTTGAAGACAGCGGCACGACGAGCGACGCACGAGCCATATGCTCCAATCAAGCGGCGCCCGCGCGTCTGTATTAACGTAGCATTGTGCATTTTATGTATTAAGTTAAATCCATCATTGGCTGTAAGATTAGATATTTAAAGAGCAATGCCCATTTTTGGCCCAACCCGTGGACAGGACAGTACTATGAAATTGAATAGAAGGAACCACTAATGTGGCGGGCTTTTTGTTACTTATTGTCATTTTAGCATACATTAATTTATCTAACTAAAACAATAAATTTTTGAGCGATATTTCCATGTCTACTTTTTTGAGCCAGAAGTTGTATGGCGTATGAGCATTGTTCTTTTGTAAACTATTACTAAGAGCTGTGGATTTTGTATTAAATAAATATATTACTTTTTATTCACGTTTCAACATGCCCGCCGACGACGTCGAGGAGATTATTTAAATTATTTTTAATAAGACAAAGACACTAATTACTCATAACACAACACTACGCCGCTTTATCGCCGCACAATCTGCCCGCTGGGTTCGATGCTGTCGCCGCGCTCGTTGCTGGCTTCAAGTCCGCGGCCTTACTCTTGGAACATTAACACAATTTTAATGGCAACAGACTTTGTTAAGATGGTTGTAGCTAGTTCCCTGCCCAGAGGCCCTGATATTTCATCATCACAACCTTTATAATTCGACACACTGCTGGGACGCAAGGCCTCTGTTTATCATCGAAGGAGGATTAGGCAGTAGTTGCTTGCCCAATGCGTATTGGTGGACGGAGTATAAGGTGATCAATACCCCTTTGCTGGTCCATTAGTCGCCTTCATCGACACCCATTGGAGGATATGGGGTGTTGCTATTATATTCTACCAGCATCACATGGTAATCTCTCCATTTATCACGTATTAACCAAATCCGAAAGGCACCATGTGAACTTAGAATAAGCCAGCCAGACGTTCTGAATTATCGAACCCAAATGGTCGAAATACTAAAAAATAAGCGTCTAGAATTTCCTTTTCCTGTGTGATATATTTCTAACTATTATTTATTTGTAGCATGCTATAATTTGACTTAATGGCTTCGTTTTTAAAGAATTATGAGTATTTTAAAACTTATTTCTACATCACTTCATCTTCATTAAGCAATCAAAAAATAAGACTGTTCGCTGATTCGCATGATTGACTTAATCAAAGTTGTGTGTTACTTAATTTCTTTATTTACTGGTGTAATAAGTTTATAAGTACAGCTGTCTATTGGTTAAGTATTTTAGTTTAATTAAACAACAGGTTCTAATGATCGCTGCGAACTCACTCGATACAGCATTTTGGTCTGGACAACTCTCATTACCAAGCTACAAACATGTTCAGTAATAACAGAATAACGAAAGTTCTCAAGCACTGATGAAGGAAGAAAATGTGAGAAAGTGGGGAAAGTATAATATAGCCCTTGCCTCCTCCAGAGCAGATGAGTGGGCAGAAGACGACGGAAAATCAAGTTGAAACATTTTAGGTCACAAATCCGAATACCGACCGGCACTTGTCAGCTTAGCTTTACCACAACGCCGACTACCTTCTGTATACATTACAAGCTTATTCAACCAATATAAAGTTGAATAGCTGACTATCAATGGCTTAATACTTAAGTGGTCACCATAACTAATAGCAAATGAAGTGTTTATTGTAATTACGACCTTAAAGCAATTTATTTTACTTATTGTATTTACTTACATTTCTGTTATCTCTTTATAAATCTACCAATATAACTGTAGTTCCATTACTATCAGATATTGATGTTTCTATTCATGAATTGATAATTTATCATTTATTAAATTAAATTTTGTGGTTGTAAAATTGTGATTGAGCAATACACATTTTCTATGCGCAAGAGCTTTATTTAAGCAATCTTGATAATTCAAACATGAAATTATAAAATATACCTACCTATTATTTTTCAGGCACATCAGTTTTATTCATATTGTTCTTTTTTTCCTTAAATAAGGGTTGTAAACAATAAACAAACTTTGTGGTAAGGTCTCCCTCATGCTCTGAAAATCTTACTTACTGGCAGAAACGGTAAGGACGGGACAAGGACGGGACTATTACTGATGGGTTGTTTGTATCAAACGAGGTTGGCAATCGACAAATCTAATAGTTATGGTTTAGCTCTACTTCTTCTTATATATGAATGGCGTTCGCGACACATAAAGATTACGCATTCCGCCAATGCCAAGTGAAAATTTACTTATAGTATCTAACAGAAAATTATACAGTAGAATGAGTTACAAAAGGAGTCTCTCAACACGTGTTTTTACAACAAGAACTCGGAAGAAACTCCATCTTAACCTCAAAGAATTGACAGATGTGATGTATTCCTTTTTTAATTTTGTAGACCCCATGACATTAACCCACAAAAATCATACAGTTGTACTTACGTCGTTTTAGAATGAGTAAGTTTAGAAATTTTAAATGAAAATACTTATATGTGTTGAGTCTTTTAATGTCTATTTTCCATCCATATAATAAAAACTTACTATTAAAAAAAAAAAATATGTTGTCAATTATTTTGTCACGATGTGCCCAGGCATACTTACAGGTTTCGACTAATTTTAGTTACATTAAAGTCATTTCGCATAATTATTCATTTGACCGAATATTTAATTGGTATAATTTTATTTAGCATAATTATTTCTTTGACATAATGTTATTTCAAATGCACTAATTTTATTTAACCTAATATTTAACAAGACTAATAATTATTTAGTCGAAAGATCGTATCGAATATTCAGTTCAGTAATAATTCAGTGAAAACGACCTAAAGTCGCTTCTGGCTGTGTTCATGTCAACCTAACTGGCTCGTCGCCTCGCTCCTCGCTAACCTATTGTTCAATTGAACATTCGATGAAATGAAAATTATACAACCTGAACAATACATCAATTGAACATTAGACTTTTTGATCAATAGCGCAAATGTTGATAACGCAAATAAACATTCGATGAAATGAAAATTTTGCTCGAAGGAGCGATTTTCGACTAAAAGTTGTTATGACGAGTGTCTTTTTCATCACGACTTCATACTCGTATGGGCAGAAATGTTCGTGACCCTTATAAAGACCGATTGCCAAACAACTTAAAAAAAACTTTAGCGAAGACATCATTATGTATAGCAGGTATAAAGCATTTTCATCTCACGGACCCTAGTGAGCCACGACTGTAGGCATGTAGAGCGACAGTATCGACACTGATGTTCGTAATAAAGAATAAGTTTCAAGAATGAACGCCGACCTGAGCGTCCTACGTCTCTATCACTTTGTGCGTGATAGAAAGTGACAGACGATTCTCAAGACATGTTTGACTTCTGAGAGTGATTCTGTAATACGGGCCTGAGTGTCCCTGCACTTACACACACGAAGACAATTTATATGTATATATTGCACATAGCTGAGGTAGGGCACAGTGGACTAACAGCTAGAAGACCAAATAACACTATAATATTGTGATGTTGCTTTTCTATCGGTGAGTAAGTTCGCCAGAGCTCCACGGGGTGGGGAAGGGGCTATGGTTGGCAGCAGTGAGTGTCACGCCAGTGTCACAAGCGTCTATAGGCTACGGTGGCTGGTTACCACCAGGCAGGCCGTATGCTTGCATAAAAAGAGCCATGTCCGTTAACCATTAATGTCAATTCCAAATATTTTTATGTGAATATTATACAAATAATGAAGTTTTAGTAAATAGTAGCACAGAGCGGAATAGTATCTCGAAATTGGAGTATCGTTTGTAGAAGTAAGCTCTTCCTTTTCCTATACTTATTAATATTAAAATTCACTCAGAGAAATATTTTGAATTAATGTTGGTACCTAATAAAATCTATCTGATGGCGCTATGAAAGTGCTCCGACCACTCGCATCTACATATATTAGGTTGGGGAAAAAGTCTTTTCGCATTATAGAATGTATAAACTTGTAATAAAATCTCTTTGGCTATACTATTTGTATCTGGCTGGTTTTGGTATCATTGAAAGTTTAAATTTTAAAGAACATAATTCCAAATTCAAATTAGGAAAATGTGTGATTTTCATTTGTTTTTCGTACCGCCAAGATGAGTGAATCTAATGAAGAAATTCGATACATTTTAAAATTTTACTACTAAAAAGGTAAAAATGCAACACAAGCCGCGAAAAAATTTTGCAATATTTATGGACCTAGTGCAGTGTCTGTGAGAGTAGCACAAATTTGGTTTAAGCGTTTTCAATCCGGAAATTTTGATGTCAAAGATGCACGTCGCTCTGGTCGCCCTATTACAGATAAAATGGATGCCATTTATTGAAAAAGTGGAGCAAGATCGGCATGTCAGTAGTACGTAGCTGAAGAACTGGGAATTGACCACAAAACAGTTTTAGCGCATTTGAAAAAAACTGGGTTCACAAAAAAGCTCGACATTTGGGTACCTCACGAGCTCACTGAAAGAAACCTAATGAATCGTGTACTCATTTGTGATTCTTTATTACGACGTAATGAAACCGAACCATTTTTGAAGAAGCTGATAACTGGTGATGAAAAGTGGATCACGTACGACAAGAACGTGCGAAAAAGGTCGTGGTCAAAGGCCGGTCAGGCTTCACAGACTGTGGCGAAACCCGGGTTAACTCGCAACAAGGTGATGCTGTGTGTGTGGTGGGATTGGAAGGGCATTATTCATTATGAGCTGTTACCACCAGGCAGGACCATCGATTCTGAACTCTACTGCGAACAACTGATGAGATTAAAGCAAGAAGTTGAGAGAAAGTGGCCGGAATTAATCAACAGAAGGGGTGTGGTTTTTCATCATGATAACGCTAGACCTCACGCATCTTTAGCCACTCAGCAAAAATTAACAGAGTTTGGCTGGGAGGTGTTAATGCATCCGCCGTATAGTCCTGACCTTGCACCTTCAGATTTCCACCTGTTTCGGTCTCTTTAGAATTCTTTAGGCAGTGTCAGGTTAACATATCGAGAGGACTGCCAAAACCACTTGTCGCGGTATTTTGTCCCAAAATTTCTATAGCAATGGGATCATGTCCCTACCTACTAGATGGCAAAAAGTTATCGAACAAAATGGTACCTACATACTTTAGTTAAATGTAAATAAACTATATTAAAAAATGTTTTGAATTTTCTTAAAAAATGCGAAGAAACTTTTTCCCCAACCTATTATGTGGGTGAATTTCAACAGGTCCAAAAAAAATCTCATTTCCGTGGACTTTTTTATCTTAAAGTTTTTTTAAAAACTTAATCGCGGAATTTAAAGTTTTTGATAATGTATGTATTCTTGCTTAATATCTAGCAGATAACATAAAAAACAAACGAGATATACAAGATTAAAAATTTCGTGCCACGGCGATGAAACATGCGTGCTCGGCAATGAAACAAGCGTCCACGGCAATGAAAGAACTGTGCCACGGGAATGAACGCATCCACGGAAATGAAAATCTATATTCAACATAAAATCCCTACTAATATTACAGCTTTTACATCTAAAAACACTGAACCGATTTTGAAGAAATTTGTTACACATATAGACTAGAGCACGGGGAAGGACATAGGCTACTTTTATTTTGCAAAAAAGGGCTTTAAGGGGTTGAAATAGGGGAGGAAAGTTTGTATGGCAGTTCGTCATTTTTGAAGATAGAACCATAAAACTTTGAATTTAGGCACTTCTTATGAAAAAAATGAATATTTGATCAAAAATTTTTGAATTTTTGACCTGTTTAGGGGTGAAATGGGGGATGAAAGTTCGTATGGAATTCGTCATTGTTAAAGACGAAACCATGAAACTTTGCATGTAGGCACTTGCTAAGAAATAAATAAATATTTGTTCTAGCGTTTTTGATATATTTACCCATGTAAGGATGAAATAGGGGCTGAAAGTTCGTAAGGAAATCCAAACAAAGTCACACATTCACACACGTGTAACACACCACACACTAAACATTGTCAATATAGGTATCGGTTTCTTAGTTATTCGGTTTAAAGAGATTTATTTTAACTCATAAAAAATATTACATTTCACTTACTGAGCTAAAGCATGCATTTATACTAATTTGAATGTTGCGGCGAGCAAGGACAACAACATATTGATTAGTTTTTATTTGTAATTATTAAAATTATTTAAAATGTGGGTTTTTAACTTATTTTTAAAAATTGATATATTTTTAGAAGCTTTAATATTCTCTGGCAAACCATTGAAAATCTGTGCTCCTTCAAAACTTATGTTTTTCTTGCCATAATTATTGCGCGGTGTGGGCAAATGTAAGTTATCAGCCCGACGAAGCGACCGTTTACCCTTCTCTGTTGGTGTTAAATGTTAATTTGGAGTGTATTAGATTTAATAAAATCTTCTTTATTAAAACACAGGTATTGTAGTGGTATAGTTGTTTGAGATTCATAAGTTTCGTTTCGGTGTAAATGGTGTTTGATGGAGTGAGGAAATTGTAATTGAATAGGACTTTAATAATTTTATTTTGGACTACTTGGAGCTCTTTTAAGTTTGATTTAGCCGCGCTTCCCCATATTTCTATAAGATAATCTAAGTGTGATTTAACGAGAGAGAAGTAGATAGTGTAACAGACGTTACGTGGGAGACATCCAACTATTCCTCGTATGGAGGCTAAGAGCGATGTCAGTGTATTCTTGACTTTATTAACGTGTGCCTTCCATGTTAATCCACTGTCTAGTATGAGACCAAGGTATTTTTCCTCCGATGATTGTTTCAATGTAATATTGTTAATAGATAGAGTAGGGTAAGAGTGTATCTTTTTATTTTTGGCTTTAAATATCATGTAACACGTTTTTGCCGTATTTACTGTGAGCAGGTTGTATTTGAACCATATGTTTAGGATATCTAGGTCTTCCTGTGCCCGAGTTATAATTTCATTTAATGAATGTCCAAAGTAAAAGATGCATGTGTCATCGGCATATAGAGTGATTTCACCATTTAATGTAAGCTGACTGATGTTGTTGACGTAGATCAGGAATAATAATGGTCCAATTATTGAACCTTGAGGAATTCCACAAGCAATTGGTTTTGGGGCACTTTGATATATCCCATATTTTACAATTTGAAATCGGTTAGTAAGGTATGATTCCAAAATTTTATATGCCGCTCCAGATATCCCAATACTTGCTAACTTTTTTAGAAGAATACTGTGGCTAACCGTATCGAAAGCCTTTTTAAGGTCAATGAATATTCCTAGTCCAATCTTTTTAGCATCGATATTGTTTTTTAGGTTAGTCACTAAGTCTATTGTTGCAGTAAGAGTGTTTGCTTTTGGGCGGAATCCATATTGGCGTTCAAAGATAAAGTTTATATTGCAAAGATGTTCATTCAAACGAGTGTATAATATTCTTTCAAATATCTTGGAAATTATCGGCAATACTGATATAGGTCGATAATTTCCAGGATCTGATTTTTTACCTGATTTATGTATAGGTGTGACTTTTGCAATCTTTAGCTGGTCAGGGAAGAATCCGTCAAGCAGACATCTATTTATACACCGTGTGATTCCATTTAGTATGTATGGTTTGAGACATTTTATTACTTTTGTGTTGATTCCGTCTATACCCACGCTAGAGTTAGAGTCTAGTTGATCAATAATCTTTGATACTTCATTTTCGGAACAAGGAGGCATAATTGAGAAACATGTGGTTACTGAATCGATTTGAGTGGATGTGTAGGTGTTATTGTTGTGAAAATGAGAAGGTATTGCTTTCGCCAGTTGTGTGCCTACTGAAGCAAAAAAAATCATTAAACATCTCACATATTTCGTTGCCATCTGTGATTTCACCTGATTCACTCATAAGCTTGGGAGGAGCACATTCTTCTAGGATTTTGTTTTGTGAAAGTTTGTTGATAAGAGCCCACATTTTTTTCGGATCGTTTTTGAACTTAGCGAATTCTTTATAGTAGTATTTTTTCTTTGCCTTGTTAATTTCATCCCTTGCTTTGGTTTTCTTTTTTTTGTATTCAGTCTCTATTTCAATGTTGGTTGGATTCTCTTTAAGTGCTTGCCAGCTAATATTCCTTTCATTTATATGTTTGATTATATTTTTGTTTATCCATTCTTTTTGTGGCCTATTCATAATCTTTGTTTTTCTAGTCGTATTCATGTTAATGGAGTATTTGATATAACTTTCCAACTCAGTGTAAGTATTGTTTTCAGATAAGAATATACATTTTTTCGAGGAATTGTATAAGGTATCATAATTGACTGCTTCATATTGTGAACGAAGGCGGGATTCTGGTATGTATTTTTTTACTTCTAGAACTATTTGTCTGTGATCAGAGATAGAAGAATCTATCAAGGCCATTTTGAATTTATTGTCTTTCAGATTACTATAGATATGATCTATGATAGTTGCAGTTTTAGAGGTCGTGCGGGTTGCGAACTTTTTATCTACTTTATTTAATATATTATATTTGTGCTCTCGAAATATACTCTTGTATTTATCTGTATTTTTATCTCTGTGCAATAGATTTATATTAAAGTCTCCAAATACGATGGCACGCCCCTTCTTATGTATCTGTACTTCCATTTCTTCTATAAAGTCATTTATATTAGTATCAGGTGGTCTATAGACAAGACCAATATCCAAGCCAAATTTTTCTATGTGAACCCATAAGTAGTTGTTGCCGTTATAATATTTTTCTTCTATTAATTTTTGTTTTATGTTATTGTGAATATAGATGGATACACCCCCACCTCTTGTATCCGTTCGGTAGTTGTAGTAGTGTGTGTAGTTCACTATCTGGAGCTTTTTGGCTTCGTCTTCATTTTTTATCCAACTTTCAGTTAATAATATTACGTGTATTTTTGGTTTTATTGATGTAATAACACATTTCAGTTCATCCAGTTTTCCCGGTTTTACTATGCTTCGTATGTTTGTGTAGAACAAGTTTAGTGATTTTTTATCCGTTGTGAGGTCATCGTAGGTAGATAATAGTTGGAAAGTGGGGTTGTTTTCTTTCACAGTGTTTGAAGTAATGTTATGACGGCTGGTTAGTATCTCTGTTGAAGGCTGTCGTTTTTTGTTGGAGCTGTGATAATCCGTGGAGATCCTTTGACATATTTAATGACTAGGTCAGCTTCCCCATTTTGTAACCTATTAGCTAGTTCTTGTCGTAGCTCTTTCATATGATTTCGTTGGGCGGGTGTCTGGTCCGAGAAAATCTTGATATTATTTTGAGTTGTATTACTTTTTTTCATTAGGATTTTTTTAGCTATTTGTGGAGAATTAAAACTGACCTTAATAGGGCGGTGTTTTTCTTCTTTGTATTTTCCTAGGCGCAATATTTGTAACGGTTCAGGGAGATTCATGTCTATCGTCTGAAGTATAGCCAACACCTCGTTTTTATCGTGTAGTTTACGTTCCTCAATGTTGCTTGTTTTTTTTTCCAGTATACCTGATATAACCACATTTTTTTCTCGGTTTACTCTTTCTTTAAACTCTGAAAATATGTCTTCATTACAAAACGGTGAAGTATTTTTATATGTGGGTATTTGTTTTTTTATATTACTGATCTCGCTGTCATAGACTTGCAGCTTTTGTTTCATAATTAAGTTATGTTGTTTGATATCCGACAACTCGTTCGATAATTTATTATTTTCAGTAGTTAAATATTCTGTTGACGACTGTACACTATTAAGTTGATTTTTTATTTGCGAAATATCTTGACGAATTGAATTTAAAAATTCTTTTTGATCATTTTTTATTTCTGTAATCATTGTCATCATCATTTTTTGTAGCTCGATCATTTCTTGTTTACATTCGCAATCTTTTTCCGGTTGTTTACGTTTTCTTAGGGTAATTTGCGAATCGATAACTTCTAGTTTACTAAGCGTTGATAAGTCCGGTTGAGATCCCCCGCTTGTGCCTGCGCCGCTTACAAAGTTCTTTGGGGAGCGCATCAAACTCATGTTGAGCGATTATTGTCTTAGCGTTGTTGTAATAAGGTCGTAGGAACGATTCAAATGTAGTTTACGCAGATCTGTTATCTTTGTAACCGGTCCGTGCGACGGTTCACTCGTAATATAATTCACCGAAGAAAGGTCGTAACACACAATACTATGTCCGTATAAAATTACACTTTGCGCCACTAGCTTCGAAAGTTCAATTTTAAACACTGGATATTTAATAATTTTTAATAAATTTGGTACACGTCTGCTCTGTTTGCTCGCGCACGAGTCAGTCAGTCAGTTATTGTGGGTCCGGATTACGAATAAAACATCTATTTCGAGATCCAAGATGGCGGTTGCGACTTTTTAATATAAGATCGATCTGGGTATCATTTTTATGGATTTTGGGGGTCCCGATTCCCAATACAACATCCATTTGAGATCCAAGATGGCGGGCGCGACTTTTAAACATAATTTCAATATTGGTATCGTTTTCGTTGTTTCTTTGGACCCGGATTACGAATAAAACATCTATTTCGAGATCTAAGATGGCGGTTACGACTTTTAAATATAAGATCGATATAGGTATAATTTTAGTGGTATTCGGGGGTCCTGATTCCCAATACAACATCCATTTTGAGACCCAAGATCGCGACTTTTAAACATAATGTCAATATTGGTATCGTTTTCGTGGTTTTTGTGGGTCCGGTTTACGAACAAAACATCTATTTAGAGATCCAAGATGGCGGACGCGACTTTTTGACAAAATGTCAATATGGGTACCATTTTCGTGGTTTTCGGGGATTCCGATTCCGAATACGAAATCTATTTTGAGAACCAATATGGCGGTTGTGAATTTTTAATATAAAATCGATATTGGTATTATTTTTAATGATTTTCGTTTCGGGGGTCCCGATTCCCAATACAACATCCATTTTGAGATCCAAGATGGCGGACGCGACTTTTTAACATTATGTCAATATTGGTATCGTTTTCGTGGTTTTTGTGGGTCGGGATTACAAATACAACAACCATTTTGAGATCCAAGTTGGCGGACGCGACTTTTTGACAAAATGTCAATATTGGTATCGTTTTTGTGGTTTTCGGGGGTCCGGATTACGAATAAAACATCTATTTTGAGATCCAAGATGGTGGACGCGACTTTTTGACAAAATGTCAATATGGGTATCATTTTCGTGGTTTTCGGAGGTTCCGATTCCGAATACGACATCTATTTCGAGATCTAAGATGGCGGTTGTGACTTTTTAATATAAAATCGATATGGGTAGTATTTTTATGGTTTTTGGGGGTCCCGATTATCCCAATACAACATCCATTTTGAGATCAAAGATGGCGGACGCGTCTTTTTAACATAATGTCATTATTGGTATCGTTTTCGTGGTTTTTGTGGGTCCGGATTACGAATAAAACATCTATTTCGAGATCGAAGATGGCGGTTGCGACTTTTGAATATAAAATCGATATGGGTAGCAATTTTCTGGTTTTCGGGGTCCCGATTCCTAATACAACATCCATTCTGAGAACCAAGATGGCGAACGCGACTTTTTACTTAATAGCAATATGGATATAATTTTTGAGGTTTTCGGCGGTCTTGATTCCGAATACAACTTTTATTTCGAGATCCAAGATGGCGGATACGCCTTTTGGATATAAAATTGATATGGATATCATTTGAGATCCAAGATGGTGGACGCGACTTATTAACTTAATCGCTCTTACGCCATACTCCCGAACCGATTCTTATGAAATTTGGTACAAAAATGGACTAAACCTCGAAATTGAATAAAAGCTACTTTTTTGTGAAAAAAAAGGGAATGAAGGGGTTGAAATAAGAGATGAATTTTTTTATGAGATTCCTCATTACCAAAGATAAGACCATGAAATTTTAAATAGCACGCAAAAAACATACAGATATTTGTATTAGCGTTTTTTCAAATATTGACCCATGTGGGGATGAAATAGGGGGTGGAAGGTCGCATGAAAGTTAGCAAAGGATGGAAAAACAAAAAAAGGTAGTTTGCAATAATGTATTAAAATAATCTATTTACAGTGATGCACAGCAGTTTGTATGTGTATCTTTTACAAAATAAGTACCCTAAAAAATAAAAATGCTACCCAAAGTAACTATTCCACGCGGACGAAGTCGCGGGCAAAAGCTAGTTTTATATATGTACTTACCTGAGTATTATCAGCATCATTTTGAAAGTAACTCCTTCTATCTGTCTGTTATGCTTTCACGCTTAAATCACCGAACCCATTTTGATAAAATTTGGAATATACATTGATTAGACTTTAAGAAATATAGGTTATCCCTTACACCGACCCACGCAAGCGCAGCTGCAGGAGAAAAGCCAGCATTCGGTATTTAGTTTCATTATCAAAAAAATCTTTAATGCCATTATAACTTTTTGTAATTAAAAACTGTTTTGGTGATTCTCAAAACTGATTAATTTTTCAATATTTTTAATTTTTTTTTGGGATATGGTTAATGGTTATATATTTTTATCAAAATTGTATGTGGGGCAGAGGCGTATAATTTCAATTTAGAAAACGGTATTTTGAGTTTATTTTCATATATGTATGTATATTGTTGCGGTCAATACTCGGCACTACCTGTATTACAGGTAAAGATGTATTTTTTGCCTTATCTTATGGCAATAAAAACATAAGTCACGGAAATGAAACACCTGGCCACGGAAATGAAACACCTGACCACGGCAATGAAACTAAATTGTGTTACAAGGCATGGCAATGAAATTTTTTTCATTTCCGTGTCTTTTTTTTCATTGCCATAGCAAATTTTGGCCACGGAAACCACAGCAATGAAAGCATGGCGATGAAAAACAAGGCAAAAATATAAAATAACAAAAAATCTATTAGTTATTCGAGGTAATAAACACTTCACAAATAAACATATAAGAAATGGCATTCTATTGAAAACTCAATCATGAGGACAAACTTATTCATATAGAAGTTATACCTATCCACGGCGATGAAAGAAAAAATGACCATCACATAAAAAATGGAATACTTTTATTCATAGCGCAAAAACGCTTGCACTAGTGTACGTCCTTCTACGTCGAGTACTTAGGCGACACTAATATGCAACGCTTAGCGCACAAGGAGGGGGCCGCAAGTTGATAGATAAAACAATATTCTAAAACATGTTTAGGACATGGTGATGAAAGTTTGTTCTGGGACAAATGCATTAAGAATAACCATTCGTTGTATTGTTTAATAATTTGAATAAATGTATTCCGTAACAATACTTTAACTATTCACGCATCAAATAAAACTAAGTTTCAATATAAATAATCAATAGATTTTTAGCAATGAGGTATAATATACACCAAGGTGACGTGTGGACAAACACGGCAATGAAAAATTTCGACGTTTAATAATTTTTTTTGAAGTACCTATTATTCCTATTATTAAAATATTTAGTGCCCCACATAGATAACTATTTCATGTATCTAGAAAAAAAATAAGAACGTTATAGCTTTGTTTTTTAATACTGATTTCATCGATGCCACGCAATTTTTGGTCGCGGGAAATTCACCCATGTATTGGTTGTGTGTTACCATCCAGAAATGATTTTGTACCATGCCTTTTTCATGTTCATTATTCAAGCATGTAGAAAACAAATTGGTCACGACCATTCCACCAGCCGGATGATATTTAAATAATTTAAATATAAAATGCCATTGAATTAACTTGAAATAAAACACAATCATAATTAAATATTTACACAATAATTTATTCTATAATAACACAAATGTTGTTTCTTTACAAACTCACGTAGGTGAACTCAATAATCATAACGTTCTATTACGTACAGTATCCACGTTTGCCCTACCAAATATACAAATATGCATAACTTTTTATCACTTTTTCCGTACTCTAAACTTTAGATTAGATTGGATTAAACTTTCGATCACTTTCGTTAAACTATGGCACTAATGACTTAATAATGGTAGCCAGTTTCTTCGTCAAATCTTGGAGGTTCTCTGTGGGGACTGAAAGTTTCTTGTTCAGCAGCAAAACTACTTGATCCCTGATTGGATCCAGGAAATTGAGAACCGAACCGTGATGTAACGGGGCGAACGCCCTGAACTCGTTGGGATTCAAGATTAGCTATTTGGGAGTCCAGTGACTGACAACAGTTTGGCCTGTCCTTATTTTGAGGTCTTGATTCTTGGACTACTTGAGATTGACTTTCAAAAGGCCTAGATTGGAAGTTGGATTGAGAAACAGATTGAGTGGGTTGGTCTTTGCTAAACGATGATTGAACATTGTATTGGGGGTAAGACGGACGAACATTGTTTTGAGATGGAGCTGCAAATGTTGGTCTAGGCTTTTCTAATTTCTGTTCATTTCGGCTTTGAGATGATTCAAACTGGTTTTGGGCACTCGATTCAGGCTTAGTAGATGGAGCAGGAAGCATCTCAGCAGGCTTGCTATATTCGTAGATTTCTCCAGAATACTGCTGAGTAGCTACAGAGGGTGAGATATCGGATTCTTTGTCTGATGTGACCTGTTCAGGTTGAGGTTGTGAAAAGGATTGTGTAGCTTGGAACCTATTTTCAGTAGTTTGGAAGGTCGGTCTGCCGCCGAAAGTGTTTTGCGAATTAAAATTAGCGGCAGATGTTGGTGCAGTTGATATAAAAGCTGTAGCAGAAGCTTGAGTTATCTTATTAGATTCTGATGGTCTTCTAATAGAGCTCGTAGAAATAGTAGGAACAGCTGCCTGAGGAATTCGTGTTGATCCCTGATTTTGGGATAAGAAGGAGCTGGCTGATGCCTGCGTAATACCATTGTATTGAGATGAAGTGGTGCTGCCCTGATATTGTCCACTGGTGGGAGCAGTGGGGTTCATATGTGCAAATGCAGGCTGCTGAGTATATCGTGTGGAGCTGCTTGTTGGCTGTCGTTGAGATTGGAAGGAGTTGACTGGGAAATTTTGTTGAGAAGGGCCTGATACATGAGCACTGGCTTGAGCTTGTTGTGTTACTCTATTAAACTGACCAAACGGCGCCTTTGGAAATTTAGATTCTTGTGTAGATGGAGCACTGAAAGGTTTTGCTGGCTGTTTGTAATAATATGAGCTATCAGGGCCTTGTTTTTGTTGCTGGTTGAATGATGGTTTGACAGTGCTTGGTGCATATTCAACTTCATCTGTGTGATATTGACCTTGAGATTGTGGCTTTTGTGCAAAAGACTGTGACTGGGTGTTAAAGGAAGGCCTAGAAGCAGGCTGTCTGTTTTGTTGATTTTCATATTGAGAAGTAGGTCGAGCGGCGGGTTTTTGTGAATTGAATGATGTTTCACGTTCCGGAAAATCATTTGAAACACTTGATTGTTCATTGGACTCGAAAGGTGTTGTCAGTTCAGCACTGGGTTGTAAAGTGGGTCGTTGCTCGTCAAATGACGTAGATTGTGAAGGTCGGTTTCCGCTTTGTGGTAAAGTGTTAATGGGAATTTGAGGTTTTTGTTGAAAACCATTAGATACCTGAGATGACTGCGTGAAGAGTGTTGGTGAGTTATCTTGGAAAGTAGATTGAAACTTTTGCGAAGTTTGTCCGAATCTTTGAGGAGTAGTTATGGGTCTTTGAGGCGTGCCATTCTGACCTTGGACTGGGGGTAAGTACTCATGCATAAATCCAAAACCATGACCAGAGTTATGAGTAAACTGTCCACTTACGTCACTAGAAATACTAGATGGATATTTATTATTAGCAGTAGAAGGGTTTCTGGTGGAACTCTGGACGTCAAATCTATTAGAACTCGGCTTATTATAAGTCATTCCATTTTGTTTATTGTTGGGTTGGATACGAGATCCAAACACGTTTACTTGTTGCTGGTTGGACTGTGAAAACTGACTGAAAGCATTAGCCGAACTCGTAGGCTGGAATGCATTGTTTGAGAATTCTTGAGTACTAGACATCTCTTCTTGTACATGTTCATTAGAGCTGGGCCTCACAAAGGCTTGGTTATTCTGATTAATGAAAGTGCCACTAACGCTTGCATCAGATTCAGGTCGCTTCCCAAATGTAGGTGCTTGTCTGTCGTTTTGTTCTACTTGAGTGACGTCAGTTTCTGCATAATCGGCTCCAGCATTGTATTTCTGAGCATCGTATGAGCCTGTAAGTAAAAAATGAAAGTTGTTCATCATTTGTCAACGCCTGCATAAATGTATCAGTTGGCGATACATTTATCACCATTCACAATAGGCTTTAAAGATAATCTGTAACGGCGACAATTTTTAAGCTGCGTCGGGGAATACGGAAATATTTTAAGTGTCTGTTTTGTTTTACATAATAAACACATGCAATGCTTATTTCAATATTTTTGACCTATTTATATATGGAGCATTTATGAATGATATAAGATAAATAATCTTTGATTTGAAGCGCTAAAGCTGGGGCAGTATACGATATAAGACCGCAGGTGGCTTGAACAACAAGGGGTGGGAGTTGAGATTAAGGTTGGCATCGCGGAAGTGACAAATCAGTGGTATAATCGTGTATAGACTATGGCAACCATCAGGCGGATCTTATGCTTGTTCGGGCTTGTTTGCTGACCACATAGCATAAAAAACTGTTTGGTCTTGTGATTATTTCTGGTTTTATTCGCCACTTGTTTTGATCTCATATAAATCACAATCCCTGCATTATCAAGTCTATTTAAACATTGGTACGGTTAATAGCAAAAGTTATTAAGATTAAGAACACACATTCATTGACATTCTTTATCAATTGAGAAATGAAGTATTTTTATAGTCACGCACAGTTTTCTTTTTTATATCAAAGTACTTAGTATCGACTTCATCGACTTCTGATGTTGACTGTATTTGCATCAAGAATAATATCTAACACAATGGAATCCACTCTTTCTTTCCAAAAGGTTTTTTTGTATTGCACCGTCATTGTCAATAGTAAATATTGTATCAGACGCTTTGTAAAGCTCAATAAGATGTCGAAATTAAGACGTTCAACGTTGTAAGTGACACAATGTGCAGGTAATTGACCCTAGTTTTTTGTTAAGCTGTCAGATATATACCATGTTCTTAGAGACGTGTAAGGATTAATTATAACACAACTTTTTATCGGCTATCTCGCGTTTGATGATTATTATCAAATAACAAATTTGGAATGTTCGCTTATAAATAATTATATGGCACTCAACCGGTAAAATAGTCTATTCTTTACAAACATATTTCCTTTTTTTTGTTGTAAATTCGCATTAATATTGTTGTTACTTATTAGCCGGTATTTGTATGATCAATCTTTATTTCTATACGTTTTGGAAATTACGTAATCATGTTGTATTGTTAAACAAAAGTATATTAGGTAGAATCATATCATCGTCATCATCATAACAGCCTTTATAATTCGACCCACTGCTGGGATACAAGGCCTCTCCTTGTCCCTGGGGTGGCTGCGTGGGCCTCACATCGGGACCAGACGCTGCTACGGCCGCGACCGGCCCGGGGTGAGACCTGGTGCCCCTAAGGCTGACTGACTCCGGTCGGTTCTAGGGTCTGCCCAGAGATGGCTCGGTGAAATGCTTCGGCAAACCCCCCAGGTCGTCTCAAGTAAGGGCATGGTAGAAACCGGAATGGTTTAGCAAGTATTCCCAGTGCCGTGGAGATCAGGTGCTGGGCGACCCCTGCACAGGCCCACGTCTAGCCGACGGTTCGCTGGTCCACTAAGCCAGCGGCTTAGGGTATCTCGTCCTCAAGCGGATTACACTCCGATAAAAAAGTCCTCTCCTTGTCATCGAAGGAGGTTTAGGCAGTAACAGTCCACCACGCTTTCCCGATTCTGATTGGTGGACAGAGTATAAGGTGATCAATATCTCTTTGCTGATCCATTAGTCACCTTCTACGACACCCATTGAAGGATATGGGATGATGCTATTCGACTCTGCCGGCATCACATGGCTATAGAATCTTGTGTCGTAGGCCAATGGTAAAAGTTGCCGATCGAGATCGGCCTAATACTACCGATCACATAGATATGTTCCCACTCCTATAAACCGTACACACCACTTGGCCATTAAACCCTGAACCTAACTGATCATTCTTGACTATTGCTTTTGTTAGAAAATGGTTTACTGGAGGTCTTAGTCATAGCGATTTTTATGGCAAGCAACCACCTAAGCCTAAATTGTGGCGTTTCATGATTTGCCGAGTTATTTTATTTAATCGATCGGACGAAGATATGTACCTACACAAAACTCAAAACTTAACTTTTTTATACATGCTATCTAGGATGATATAAATAACTTCCTTTTCCTAGTGATAAAAAATTAGATATTTATATCCAAAATTTATTTAATGGTTCTCATATTTTTAAATTAAGTTGGTTCCATCAAAGCGCCAAAAATATTAATGTGCCTATCAATTATATTCAAACAAAAAACTAAGAAATTTATTGTTTTTAATCGTGAGGTGTCGATAATAATTTATGGACGCAATTTTTACAACATCTTCCGAATATATTGGTTTATTACATTTTTATTGAACCAAATAAAATTTGGTTTACAATGGGGAATAAAATAAAAGTGTCTGATATTTTAGTTTAAACGACCACCTTCATATAATAAAGATATCAAGAAATATAAAAAAGCATATTTTAAAATTTTATTGCATAGTTTTATTATTATTGTATCTCTGTAAATCAATAAATTTTCATTCAATAATAAGAGGAGAAGGTTTTGAAAAGTTGAATTTGATTGCGATTTTACTAAAGTTAGATTCTTAGCTGGATGGCTCAGATGATTTTGAGTGTAACATCTGTCCTGTTGGCTTTAGTTGGTTTGTTTACTAAAGGATTGTTAATTTTTGGGTTTAGTGCCCCTTTAGTGTAGGCGACAGGCTGGTAACATGTCGCTATTTTGGGGTACTGTCTGAGCCATACTGCCAGATATGGCTTTGTGTGTAACCGAATGTTCCCGACCCCTTTTGGGATCGTGAGCGTGATTATAATTATATGTAGATTCTTAGACAATTTTTAATTTAATTCTAAAGAATTTCCTACCGAATCTCCGAGTGTGTGTTAATCAAAAACTTAATTTAACTTATATTTGGACTTTATCCGTAACATTGATAACATCTCATTTTTTTAATCTTGACAGGAAAGCATTATTTAAAGTTAAGACAGGATTTATGCCGTTATTTTTCAGAATAACAAAAAAAAGGTCTAACGCTACAAAATTTTCAGGAAACTATTTCGATATATTGATTTTTAAGATAAAAAAAAAACATTGAAATTGGTTAACAACTTTAGAAGATATCGACGCATAAAGTTGGAACAGTTGGAAAAAAACATTTATTTTGACTGCGTATTTTTACGATTGTAAAAAAAAACAACTAAGCAGATTCATGAACAATTTTTAGGGATAACTATTCCTCATCGAACAAAACAAGAATCACTTAAATCGGATCTGAAATATTGGCGTATTCGGTGTACATAGCTACATAAAAATACCAACCGAATTGAGAACCTCCTCCTTTTGGAAGTCGGTTAAAAACACGGACTTCCATACATCTGTGGTCAGCACTCAACAATACGGTCACCCATCCAGAATTTAATTCAAAAATCGCAATAAATTAAAAATTGCATAGATTGCTTTGATTGATAGAAACGCAATAATTTAAAAATATTAATGTGTACGTACTTAAAAAAGACTTTTTAAGAGATTATTAAAGCGTTGATATAATTTAACCATTTCAGTATTTGTAATAAGTTGGTTTTTGTATTAATTAAAGGATTTCTTTTTTGAAACACACTTAGTGGAAAATAAAGTTAATCCATTTTGTCACTTTAGTAAATTTTTGTACTCTATGAGTATAATATATAAAAAGTCTAATATACGAGTATAATCTCGTGCCACGATGTCTGTGTTCGTGCTGGACCAATTTTTATGAACTTTTTTGTGTATATTTGATAGATATGGGAATCGATCGTAAAGTATATATGATACCGCTAAATATATATATATTTCAGAACAAGGTTTGCCGGGTCAGCTACTATATACCTATTTTAATTGTATTAAGTAACAAATTACTTACCATCATCGATTAAACCAGCGGCCTCATCCCTCGCGTTCTGTTCCAGCGATTTCAAAATTTCCTCTGGAATTGGTGGTGGTGTAGGCAAATGATCTCCTCTAGGCTGGTAGCCACCCTCATCAGCGACGTAAGTCACGCTATACACTTGGCCATCATCACCGGTATAAGAATAACCACCTTGGGCATGGTTTCCATTAACATCAACTCCATTCTCCTCAGCCGTTATACCATTATCAGTTTCATAGGCAAAATTGTAAGATTCAGGTCCAACCTCGCTCTCAAAACGAAGAGTGTTTGACACGCGGTCGTAAGGAGCTTGTGCTCTTTCTTGTTTAGGTTCGAAGTGCGCTTCACTTGATGCGTGTGCGAAACCAGAACCAGTCCCTTGACTATCTGAAGGAACATCAACATTTGCATTTTGATTGCTGCCTTGTCTGAAGCCGGCAGCACCTTTAAACGCAGCATCTCCAACTTTAGAATTTGTAGATCCATAAGACAGTCTAGGAGCACCCAGTCCCGTTCCGCCTTCCGAAGCTCTAGTGCCAGGAGCGGCTGCGTCAACTACTACTCCATCAAAATCATTAGTGAAACTGCCTTTCGGGATACCTCCTAGACCTTGGTTGAAAGAGTTGCCTGCGAATGGAGTATGAATGGATCCCGGGCTACCACCAGCAGTTACAGCAGAAGCTGGTGGAAGGTAAGCGCGATCTAATTTGGCAGCGCCGCATACCGCTACAAAAGCGGCTATTAGAACCTGCAAAAATAATATTTTCTATTCAACTTATCATTTGTCTAATCACCACGGTCCCTTTTGATTGATTAATATTCATATTAAATGTGAGGGATTTAGTGTATTTAGTTTTTTTATAAATAAATATCAGACATTGTGTATTCTTGGCTTGATACTTAAATCAAAGTATGTAAAGGATATATTAAACCAGGCGATTAATGTATTACTATTATTACTGTGAATACAGCTATTGATAAACTGGTTTAAAATTACAAAAATAAATATGTGAAACCGACAGTTTTACTGTGAATAGGAACAGTCATAAAACACTTATTATAATAATAATTTTAAAATGTCCGAAATCAAAACAAGTCCTATAAATTTCATTAAGAAAACCAATAAGTACTAAACTATCACTCGTTCGATTTATAAATAGAAACTAAACTGCACTTCTTTATAACACTACGCCCCCTCAGTCCTTTTAAAACCGACAAGTTATATAACCCGATCTAATTACACGGCAGACCGCACCAATCACTCACTTCCTAATTAGTTACTTAGAGAAGCAATTACCAATTTCATAGTGTCGCCTTAACAATCCTCCCTGTATGCACTTACAATGGTAGCACAACTTATACTGATGCTACGCCTGATGATTCTTTTGGTATTTATACCCTAAGAAAAGTCATCCAAAAAACGTGCCCATACGACATCGACAAAATGAATCTGAGAGTTACAACTCATATGTGTTTTAATCTGCAGTCTTTAAGCCAAACGTCATAAAGATTACTATCGCTTCAACGTCTACCTAACCGGTGGCATCAATTAAGCTTGTCAAGATGCACGCATAGTTCCAAGATCAAGTGGCTGTTTACATCGATGTTTAATTGGATAACTTAATTTTTGGGAGTAATGTAATAATATTGATTGATATCAATACTGGCAATTATACTTCTAGTAGTACTTGAGAATTGTTTTTGTATCGGTTGGTCATAAATTATGAATTGATCCTGTGAAATCGTGTCTTGCTAATTAGTCATAACCACGTATATGGATTTGGACAATATAGAAACCTTAATATGAACAAATGATAATTAGTAATGTTTTTTCAAACCCCACAAAGAAGAAACATCAGAAATGAATAAAATAAAGAGGATATGGGTATATTTTTTATGGCCTTAGCTAATTTTTGCCCTCGATTTGTTCCGCATGGACTTGTAAATAGTTTTGAATTTTAATTGTGTAGCATGATAACGTCCTAATAAAGTAACGTTGTTCACCTAAAAATTTGTAATCTTACTATTCTTGTCAACAAAAAGAAAATACCTCTGCCTGCTTATAGATTTACAAAAGATGGCAGGTCTGGCTACCACAAACTGTAATGGACTTGGAACACTATTACTGTGAAATAGGGTTGATTTTTTATACAACTAGATGACAAAACAAGGTGACGGCCCACCTGGTGGTAAGTTGATAGCGTCGCCTATAAAGACCTACAATGGTATTGCATTTGTGTTGTCATCCTGAGGCCTAAGATGAAATGCCTTTCTTGCCCAGTAATACACTGGCTACCTTTCCCATCAATCCGAAATACAGCAAGGAGCTTTACGGCTGACATAGAAACGGGGTGGTAGCTTCACAGACGACCCCGCATACATGTCTAACCACCAAGTAAATTTATATGAAATAATTTGTCACAAAAAGATATATATTTTTCTTATTATATTTGCGATCAGTCCGAGAACTTTGAGCATTTAATTACGAGGTATATTTTGCGAGACAAGTTGTCCATTGACATCTTCTCTCTGTATTTCAGATCCAGTTCCACAATTTTTTTGCGTTTGAGTCTCTTTGGATGAGTGATGGTCAGTAGTTCCGCTATCTAGACGCCGCGCCGTCGTGGTGGAGTGGTCAATATAACTGCCTACACATCAAGAGGTCCGCGTTCGAATCCTGGTAGCGAATTTGTGTGACGAACATGAATATTTGTTTGCGAGTCATGGTTGTTTACATATTTATTTAAGTTTATTTATAAAAATTAATAGTACTTCGGGCTAGATAATTGGTGTGAGCGTGGAAATATATTATTATTATTATTTCCTTTATTTCATTTAAAATACATACAAAATTATATTTCTAAATATTAAATTTTTACAATGTATAAACACTAAAAAATATAACATTTAAAAATACAAAAATGCAGTTCGCCTTCGGTAGCAACATCAGGGTCCCGGCTACCGGTGGTTAAGGATCCAGAGACAGGAACCTCCTCACTATACGGGCCGTGTCCAGAAGTACTGCCTTCTGCATCTATATTAAGGGGGATGAATAGTAAGTCTTTTCTTGTAATTAGTACAGTATTACCTAATCTCATCAGCAAATGTGCCAATCAGTAGTTCTTCATGGCGTTCACAAACCACGGGGCATTTGATAGGTTTCTTAGAATGCCATTTTGGGCTTTTTGTATCATTGCAATCAGTCACAAAAGGATAGATTTATTCTATTTTATCCTCCAACAAATGAGGAGTTTTTGATGAGTGTTAGAGTTTGTAGCTATATTATAATACCTTTATATTTTTAATTATTCTTAATAAAAATTATTCATACCCGGACTGCTGAGTACCTAATTAAGAGTGTAACATCTTTTTTTTTTTTTTTTAGTTTATTATAGAACCACAAACAAGATTACAATATTCCTTACGTTATAGACTTATATACTATTACAATTGCAGTATTTATTGTAAACTCAACATTGTAGGTTACATGTTATGTGTAAAAACTTATTACATGCAAGACTCAAAAAAAAAACTTACTTAAATATTGATTTCACATTAAAACTAGTATTTAAGTGCATCTGTTCGTGTATGTTCTTGTACATATATGTATGTGTGTGTGTATCTGTGTGTGAGCATCTATTATATAAAAAAAGCATACAAGAATATATTATATTTTGTGTATATCTACTACACCACTTTGACTACTTGATTACGTGTTCGTCAGTACATGACCTATTTGCTTTCTGTAAGATCCTGCACTAAGTCCGAATATATCTACAGTGCTAAAACTTTTATTGTATGTCTCAGTGACTCGTTTTAAAGGAGATCTAAGACCAGCATTTGTACGAGATCTGGGTATGGCGAACAAGGGCTTCGGACGCGTTGAACGCATTTGTACACGTGAGGGCACTGTATAAATAATACGGTTTATTATATCCATGCAATCATATTTATTATTGCATAAATCATATAACAAAGTAGCATCGAGTTGAGATCGCCTAGATTTCAAGTCTAAGAGATTAAATTTTTTTAGGAGCAGTGCATATGAGTCTCTCTTTCGGTGAAATTTGTAATTAACGCGACGTAAATATTTTTTTTGTACCATTTCAATAGTATGATTATATTTTTCATATAGTGGGTTCCATATCGAGACACCATACTCCAATTGAGGTCGGACAAGTGATTTGAACAAGTGAATTAATGTGTTGATATTTTTGAAATCATTAGAGGAACGCATGATGAATCCGTACATTTTATAAGCTTTATTTATTTTATTTTGAATGTGTATATCGAAATGCAATTTGCTATCATAGATAATGCCTAAATCTCTGATATGACTAACATCAGTGATGTTATCTTCACAAAGCGTGTAATTAAAATTACTTAGTATCTTTTTTTTAGAAAATGTAATCTTTTTACATTTGTTAAGACTAAGTTGTAAATTATTATTGGAGCAATAGTTACTAAATCTGTTTAGATCCTCCTGAAGTAAGTAATGGTCACTAATATTATTGATACGACGGTATATTTTGAGATCGTCTGCATACAACAGAAATTTACTATGTTTAAAGCAGCTATTAACGTCATTTATAAATATTACAAACAAGAGGGGCTCCAAAATAGATCCTTGCGGAACACCGGAGGTAACCATTGCAACTGCTGATTCCGATCCTTTAATCACAACTTTTTGCGTCCTTTTGGTTATATAAGATTTGAACCATCTCCAAAGATTGCCTCTTATACCATTAAAGGCAATTTTTTCCAACAAAATCTTATGATCAACTGTATCAAATGCTTTTCGGAAATCGGTGTATATGCTATCGATTTGTTTATTTTCATCAAGTGCATCAAATAGGTCTGAGGTATAAATGAAAAGATTAGTTATGGTGGAGCGTCGTTTAACAAAACCATGTTGTTCTTTTAAGATAATTCTATGAAGACGAGGATATATGGCATTATGTACTAATCTTTCCAAAACCTTAGAAAGTACCGGTAGTATAGAGATTGGTCGGTAATTACGAACATCAGTCTTAAGTCCATCTTTATGTATCGGAACAATTCTAGCGGTTTTCCAAATTTCTGGAAACACGCCATCACGAAGACATAAGTTATACAAATAGCACAAAGGGAGGTCAATAACAGATGCTACTTCTTTGAAAAAAATACTAGGTATATTATCAACCCCAGCCCCCTTTGACACATCTAAAGTTTTCAAGACATTATGAACTTCCAACCTTGAGAATTTGATGTCATTGATAACAAGATCATTAGAGTTCTCTGTAGGTATATTAAGACCATTAAAGTTGTGGTCGTCAGGCACTGATGATTTTTGAAACACGGAAAGGAAGAAGCTTCCGAATAAGTCACATGATTCCTTTGCACTGTGGGCCGTACAACCGTCAAAGTAGACATTGCTTGGGATATCCGAGTTATGCCGTCTCTGAGATATATACTGCCAGAAATATTTAATGTTGTCCTTAACGCCGTTTTCAACATTTGATATATACTTTTTATAACATATGTCTGATAATGCTTTAAATTTTTTTCGATAAATGGAAAAAACATTATAGTTGGAATCATTATTATATTTCTTCATTGTGATCCACGCTTTATTTTTTTTCTTATGTAATTGAATTAATGCAGGAGTAAACCAGACAGGAAAAGGGAAATGTTTAATTATTTTTTTGGTATATTAGTCCTAATAATAATATTTATTTGTTCATAAAACACTGTTATCGCGTCCTCTGTGCTTTTGTTTAAGAAATGATGATCCCAGTCAACTTCAAATATTTCTTGTCTAATTTTACAATAATCAGCGTTTTTATAGCAATATTTAAAACATGGTTCTTGTAATATATAACTATACTTCTCTTTATATGGTACCAATACACAAAATGGAGGATGGTGCTGATCTGAGGGGACTAACATATCCGACACTGGCGATAAGTCACAACCGATCTTATTCGTGAAAAATAGGTCTAATGTTCTATCATTTATATTTTTTAAAGTATTTAACTGGTAACAATTTAACACTGCCATGAAGTTATTAACATGCATATGTGTCTGCCTTAAGTTAGTAATTAAAGGACGTTGTTCTCTATAACATAGCCATGTGATGCCGGCAGAGTAGAATAGCATCACCACATATCCTCCAAATGTTGTCGTAGAAGTCGACTAACGGATCAGCAAAGGGGTATTGATCACCTTATACTCCGTCTACCAATCCGCAATGGGCAAGCGTGTGGACTATTGCCTAAACCTCCTTTGATGATAAGGAGAGGCCTTGTGTCCCTTGTGAATTATAAAGGCTTTTATGATGAAGTTACCTAGCTCTTTTCAACATCTTTTAGGATTATCAACGTGATTATCTGTATGTCAAAATACAAGTAACTGGTATGTAATTTTTATTTTATTTCATTCCTTGCAGGGTTCATGTTTGCCACCCTTTTAATGAAATATAACACAAAAATGCGATTAAGAATACATAAGCTAGAAATTCAACCGCTGTCTCCTTATTTTTATAGGCTACGAAAGTCTACGTCGCAGAAGTTACTGGATGAAGTCAAAATAAATAAACAAATCCAATAATTTCGGTCACAGTCATAGAGAAAGTTCCATACATCCAAAATCTGGTACCATAAAATTGGTAAAAATACTTGACCGTCCTGGGTCCACTTAACTTTGGTATCATCTGAATGGTGATGCAGAAATCAAGGTTAACACTCTTAAAAAAAATGTTGACCTACAGAACCCTTGTCATCTATTTTTCTTAATCTTTCACGCTTCCGAAGTACAGTCGTGAGCGTGACTAAACGTTTATTTCTTGTTAGCAATAACTAAGTCGGAACTTAACAATTAAATTTTTGGACGTGGCCCGTCATTACAGTACTTAATAATTATTTCTATTTAATCAACGACGCTTAGACTTACGCTTTTGTTTAACTTATAATTTCTCACAATTATGAAGGTTGCAATTATCAATTCAATATGACACTGACATAGTAGAATGGTCAGTGTCGCTGTCTACACACAAACAGAGGTACCAACCGAACTCGGGTAGTATACCTCCACCTGACAGAAGACTGCAGTCAAATAACTTAATTTCATATTTTTGTAATGGACAATTTGGGAGTGGTTTACTAGCAGTCGTGATCGGATCTTAAACTGGTTCATTCTGGCTATGGAAGTAAAAGTACCTATAAGATAATATTAAGATCCCTGAAAGCAAAGATAAATAAATAAAAAATGCTAAAATTATATTTCATTAAAAATTGATTTTATACCTTGAAGGAAAGTAATCTATTCTATCGTATCAGTTCAGCTCACTATTTCTGATAGTTTACGCTAGAGGCGCTAGTTGGCAATGTATGAAAAGAGACGATACGTTTGATCGAGCTCGAAAACTAACAAACTCATACTAGGGGTACAGGACGTTTCTAGGTCGCTCCTACGACGCTGATCAGAGTGAATCAGTCGCTCGGACTACAATAATATTTTTTATAGCAACAGACTTTAATACGATGGTCGTAGCTAATCAGACCGGCCTAAAAATATTACTACCAAACTCAGCACAATTGTGAACCTATATATTTATCTTCAGGAGTATAAATTTGTGGAGGGTCGAAACCGGAAACGAAGAACTGCGAACCTTAAGGAGCAGTGGGCAGGGCACATTGCTAGGAGGACTGACGGCCGTTGGGATGAAAAGATCCTCGAGTGGCGGCACCGGGAGACGCAGCGTTGATAGGCCCCCCACAAGGTGGACCGACGATATCGTAAATGTCCTGGGAATCCCTTTGTATGGGGGGATCACAAGACCGTTCGGTTTGGAGATCGTTAGGAGAGGCCTATGTCCAAAGCCTATGTCCATGTACATGATGAACCCGGAAACTGGATTTGATTAACTTTTTCAAGTATTTGCGGTGAAATGAGAACTTGATCTCCATCTCTCCTGATACTCAGGGATGATAAAGCTGAATCCTCAACCAGCGAGGAACTGGCTGAGTGTCAGAACACAATAATACTATTAACAACTATTATCAAAATATTTAAATACTTTTGGCCAACAACATTTTTATTAAATCTTTGATTATTTTAAATGTGGATAGCATTGCGGAGACATTCTCATTGTTATCTCGTTACGTGTAACCACGCAAATTAAGGATATAGACCTTGTAGTAGCTAAATGTGCAAGAAACGAAACCAGGTTACCGTACATTTCGAAAGTAAATTCTGGATGAGCTGGATAATATGGAAATAACTGATAATAATATTTATAGTACATTATATATTTAACCAATTGATTCGAAGCAGGGTGGGAGAAAGTAGAAGAGTTATTTATAGGTGAGGCTGCTGTTGATGGCGAACTGGCAAACTTGATCACTGACCCATTGTATTGCAAGTGTTTCTCTACACTAGACACTTAACACCTGGCTAGGGCTTATTTACTGCTCTGGTGGTATAAAACATAAATTAAAATTTTCCCTCCAGACCTAAAAGTTGTAACCGTTATATATTTAATGATTCCAAAATAACTCTAAAATCAGTTCCTCAACGTAACATCTAATGAAGCAATTCCTAATGATATACTTGTTCGCTATAAAATAATATTGAGGTTTTTTATGAAACTGGACAAAAAGAAGTTCGCAACACTAAGTGAAACAACTTAACAGCTGACACAAGATTTATTATTTTTAAATTGCCTTCTCAAACGCACATCATTAACATTGAATTTGGCACGCTCAATTAGACACATATTATATTATGATACTCAAATCATAACACAGTCTAGATTATATAAATGATATATTATATTCCGTTGCATGAGTATCGCCTTGATCTGTCCAGAAATGACGAATTCTCTCCTAAACAGTTGTAAAAGTTTGATAAGTAGTGTAGCTCTCTTTTTTTAACCGACTTAAAAACTGAAAACTGAGTGATAAAAGTTTTATGTTTTAAAAAATCTAAAATTAAATATACCAACTAGTTTTTAGTACTATTGTATATTTACACAGTAGGCATTAAACTAAAAAGGAATCTGAAATACCATGAGACTGGCAACGACCTAAAAAATAGTTTGCTTATTTGCTTTTTGATTTAGAAAACCTAAAACTTTTCCTCCCTTTTCAGTTATGAAGTCGGTTTAATTTTTTATCACTTTTTAATGTAAAACTCTAAAGTATGAAATTTGTAGTATACCTCGCGGAAACTTATCAAATACTTATAGCCATATTTGAAACGTATCAAATAAGTCCTTACACACTACGCCACGTAGCGTAGTGCGTAAGAGCGTTGTCTCCCACCCGGGAAGCATCGGTTCGAACCCCGCCCCGTGCCAATGTGTTTTCAAATTTTGAATTCTTAATTATGTACGTTTATTCGGTGCTTTTACGGTGAAGGAAAACATCGTGAGGACACCTGCACTCACCTATGAAGAAATTCTTAGGTTGTGTGTGAAGTAGACCAAACCGCACTTGGCCAGCGTGGTTGACTAAGACCTAATCGCCCCTAATGTGGGAACATTATATGAGCTGTTGATGATGATAATCATGAGAGACAGTAGCCAGGGTGGTGGAGGTGAGCGCTTTTTATGTATTATTTGTTTCGAGACCCTCGGTGGGGACATTATATGAGCTGTTGATGATGATGATGACGATGATGAGAGACAGTTGCCAGATTGGTGTAGGTGAGCGCTGCCACTTTATACTGCGGCACTTGGATCATAAAACACAGGCACTGGTACAGGCAACCACCTCATAGACACAGAGAGGCCATGTCATCTGAGGAGGTTTAGGCAGTAGGCCACCAAGCTTGGCCAATGCGGATTGGTGGATGGAGTATAATATGATCAATACCCCTTTGCTGATCCATTAGTCGACTTCTACGATACCCATTGGAGGATATGGGGTAATGCTATTCTACTCTGACGGCTTCACATGGCGACATTGATAAGTCCATCGACAAATTCATGCTTGCACTGTAGCTGTAATAACTAGTTATAATTATCACTCGAATCACCTCTATAAGTCTAAATAACTTCACTCTGATAAGATTAGGCAGAACTGCGCAATGTTTAAGGAATGCAAACAACATCATTTGTGTATCGATGCACTTATGCAAGCGCCTCGGCTACTAACCTTAAAATTTATCTTACACCATCGTAATAAGGGCGATGTCAATCAAAGCTGCTCACAGTTGAACGACCTGAACAATGAGGGACTGGTTTTTGAGAATATTTTTTGTTCACCATCAACTTTTGAGGCGGTTGCATCTTAATTGGATCATGAGCGATCTATCAATTATGATAATAGCGGTGTGATAGCTAATTTTAGGCTTGATCGACATGTGCATGTCCGCGTTGGAGATCCGTTTAAAAATATGTGGGTGCAATAGCACTTGCATGCATAATGTTGGTGGACTCTGATATGATATAAAAGTAATATTATGTCCACTCATTCTATAGCATATCAAATAAATGACGAAGACATAGAGATAATGAGAAACACCCTCTTTCTATGAATTATTTTTAAAATAAAATCTTTAACAATTTGATCCATCTTTTCGGTGTGTTCATCTAATTTTATCGCGAGGGCGTCAGACCCTTCAAGGCGCACGTCAATCCTTCAATATCTTTCATGTCCCCCAAAGAGGAGCTAAACGTTTTTACCCGGGGTCCGTCTTCCTAATCTTTCTAGCCCACTTTGCGCGGTCTTCGGCAACCTTGGTGGAGAGACCATTGGCACGTAAGTCATTTGCAATGTGGGTACCAGGAGTATCGTAACCCGGTTCCCACATTGCACCTTAATCGCGATTTCAAGCAAGCTTTTCTTAGGCCTGCCTTTTTTACTGGCACCTGGCGAAGATTTTTGCCAACGTAGATTTCCAGCCTTCTCAAAACGTGTCCGTACGAGCGCAGGTGAGAGCTTTCGGACGCAGTCTTTACGTGAAACCCCATACATCCACCGCAGCATCTTCATTTCCATGTCTCGCAACTCCTGCTTGTATCGCTCTAGCACATGCTACGATTCACTGCCATATAATTGCCTTAATTGACGTAAACGTGTTATTGTTATTTGTTATTTTTAATGTTTCAGCAAATATAATCGAATAAACAATAAGAATAGCCAAGTGAAATGCGGCAACGTATGAAGTAGATTCACCTCATCAGATTAAATTTTGTTGTTCGATCAATCCCGTCATTTTTATCCGATAAACTACTTTCTAGTCTGCGAAGATCAAGGCTAAAAGAAATATTTTACCCTTTCATTGTCAACTTATTCCTATCCGAATGTATTTCCTTGATCTTTTCAAAATCATCAGCTCTTCCTATCAAAATACCAGAGGCTTATCTGTGATTATTCAGTCGATTGTTATGACAAGTATCTTTCTGCGTTCGTAAACTTAAAGGCCAGTATAAAAAAAGCCACTCTCGCTGTCAAATTAGCTGGGTTTCTTAATAATAATGATATTGCACACAAATAAATACGCAAGGAAAGTAGAGACAAAGAAACATTACAAGAAAGAGCGGCCATATCCTGGATTAGTTTCCTCATGATAGGCGCTTAGTCTGCCAATTCCCAGGGCTACTTTTGCCATGTCTTGTTACGATAGCCGTGTACAGTAATACCCCGAACATACGCGATAGGTGGGACTGAGCGATAACCGCGTAAGTCGAATCCGCGTACGTCAGGGTATGATTTTCCATATAAATGCATATAATCTATGTCTAATTGGGGCCAGAAGCCAAAGAAAATAGCAATTTAGACAAAAAAAATATTTATTGAAATGCTTGATTATACAAACACACAATCACCAACCGAAGGTATTTTAATGTAGAAGGCTTCATACAATTTAACAAGGTAGTTTGAAGAATCAAAGACTTTTTTCCCCGTAAAATTTCCTCATAGCATGCCAATCATTTCTTTATTCCTTGTTTTGTTTCGCAAATGCGCTCTTCGATATAGTCTATATTTTTTTAAATTTGTGACACCTTATAGACAAATCGACGAGATTTGGAAATCGCGGGACCCGGGTTCGCGTAAGTCGAGGTATTACTGTACTGAATTTATTAAATGATTAGTGGCAAACTTTATACCTTTATGTTTAAACGATAAATGCAAAGATGTCAGTGCAGAAGATTTTTTAAATACATAAGTTGATCACTCTATATTATAGTTTTAGTTATGAGAAACAGGACACGTTTCCCCATTTTTACAATCCTTGGTTATTCAAAAGCGGCGCGAAGAAGCGCTGCAGGTCGGCAAGGCAAGGGTGGCTAGCGCGACGCCTACATTCACCGCGGTCCAAATTGCGCATATGTGCGCTATCGGCACCGATAGCGCGCACAAGGAGTGAATCAAATTGAACGTATTCGCACCAACGAAAATATGTGACGTCATTAAGCAGTGCTAAAGATGCACACGAAAAAGAGGTAGTGCAGTGTGTGCGCAAATGTCAAACTCGAATTTGACGTCTATGTGTATGAATTTTTAGAGTAAATATTTGAGTTTTGAATTAATAAAGACTCGTTATAGCTACTTTATTTGCTACAATAGTTTTATTTTACTCTATTAATAATCCTAGAGTCCTATTTTAGTGTTTAAATGGTTTTTACATAACCTCTTCTTAGACGTTTTGACATTTACACACAAAGCGTGGATCAAATTGATTGCAAGCAAATAGTGCACATAGCACCGTATTCAATTCGGTCCAAGGCGTTTGCACTGTTGGTAACGTTCGTAATGTTTGCGCATTATGGACCGCAGGGATTGTCTCTCCCACTGGCTATCTTTGTATTTGAACTCTACTTCTGCTCACCATTAGATGAAATGGGATTATTTGCTAGTATTTTTTATTGAAAACAAAACTCGGTAATCTGGATATGTTACCGGCCAAACCCGATTTTAGGATAAACGAGTTTTTCCTAGGCCAAACCAGTTCACTAACCTACCCATCACTCAGCCATGGAGGTGCATAAAACACAAAACTCTCCCAAAAAACTGTGCACTTCGCCTGGTCATAAAAAAAATAACCCTAACCTACCCATCACTCAGCCATGGTAGGTGCTAAATCGTATAAAGGACTTATTGGTTTGGGCTAGGAAAAACTAGTTCTTAAAATCGGGTTTGGCCGGTAATAGATACACTTCAAAAGCAGCTCTAATTTAGAGCGGCGGATCCGATTTACTCTACCTTCATTAAGATATGTCAATGATAATCCTACTAATATTATTAACCATGAAAGTTTGTTTCTCTTCCTCGAAAAACTACTGAAAGGAGTTTATTAAAACTTTGCAATAATGTAGCATACATCAGGAGACCCGGGAGAACTAGTGAAACAACAAGTGTTCGTCACTACGTCTAGTTTATTACTGACAAACTTACGACTAATTAGATTAATGCTTATTCTAACTTATTGCTATGTCAGGAGAGGCGCGTCACACACTACACTCATACACCAGAATAAGATAAAATAGGCTAAAATTTATACTTATCCTGTGCAGACGAAGTTGGGCAGAAGCTAGTAATAAGGTATAAGTTGCCGTTCCGTTAATGAGATTAGCCGTGCAATGTCAATATAAGAGATCATTAAAATAACATTGTCAAGTTTCTCCCGAGTTCTTGTTGTAAAAACACGTGTTCTAAAACTCCATTTTTAACGCAAATCAATTTAAGTTACATTTTCACTTTTATTCTTCAACACTACACTTCACCTACTTATCAAGTGGTGACTTCGTTTTGCTTACGCTTCGCGTTGTAAATATCATTAATCGGTGGCGTAAATGCTCTTAATCCCTTTCGATTTTATAGGCGTGTGTTACAGGAAACTTAAGTATAATAATATAAGATGAATAATTTGATCGACTTATCAAACTCTGTGGTAGGTATGCACTTGAATCAAAGAAACGTGATGATATTGGCGGCAAAGGTTACGCTAACCATAGCCCAATTGTTTTCGACCATTCACAAAGCAACTTCTTCAAAGCCCGTCCCATTATATACCTTATCACCGTCATTACAAAGCATACCATAGGCAAATCTAAATATAAATTCTTCAAGCTTTTTAGACCTATTATTTATATCAACATTAATTGGAAATGACAGGTGTTAGATGCTGATTTAACTTCTTAAAAGGATATTGTAATGAATGATACGCTATTGACCTTCGTTTTTTGACCATGATTGAGGCGTGATGTTGTCTTCATTGAGCTTTATTTGTGTTATAGATCGATAAGAAAAACCAATTGTTTTTATAACAAAAAAGAAAAAACACTTTACTTTTAACTAGCTTTATGGTCTAATCGTTTTCTCAAAGCGACAATAAGTCGTGCCTGCATAGCACACTCAGAAAATACACAAAAAAACGAGAAACCATTGATTTTTTTGGATCGCTCTTCGTTTATAGATAGGGTCGCCGAGCCTGACACTATCACAGATGAAAAAGTTGCGTAGAGCTACGTTCTAAATAATAAAAGACAACCATCGACAACACCCTGTCCAAACTGCTTTCATGGTACTGCCTCCAACATCATCAACAGCTCATATAATGTCCCAACTGAGGGGCTCAAGCCTACCCCACATTAGGGGCGATAAGGCCTTAGTCAACCACGCAGGCCAAGTGCGGGTTGGTCGACTTCACACACAACCTAAGAATTTCTTCATAGGTGTGTGCAGCTTTCCTCACGATGTTTTCCTTCGCCGTAAAAGCGTCGATAAAACGTACATATGATTTAAAAATTTGCAAACACATTGGTACGTGGCGGTGATCGAACCAGTGCCTCCCGGGTGGGAGACGACGCTCTTAAGCACTACGCCACTGACGCTCTACTGCCTCCATCACAATTTTATTATGTCCAATTTAGGGCCCTTAAACATTGCGATCACAGACGTGCAACTGCATAACGACACCAGCGGTCAACAAGTATTTGTATCGATTTATATGCGCGTTTGTTACGAATGCTGCATCTGAATTACATTAGCCCCCCATCCATTAGCGTTTATTCCGTATGACTTGCCCTTATGGATCTGTAGAGAATCATCGTAGGGATTAATAAAACCGTTAAGGTCACTTTCTAATGTCATATCATCTCTATATGCTTTCCTGTGACTTAGTTAGTCAAGGTAGTCGCGTCGTGCAGACACGATGGAAGTAACAAAGAAAATTTAACACCGTCATTCTTTCGCGCTTTGCAATTTTTTCGCATATTTCAAATTTTTCGCAATATGCAAGGAGTAAACTTTAGTTGTGAAGGCCTCCCTTAAAAAGACATCAACGCGAGCCTATCAGATTTCTCATAACTTGAAATTATTGCTTGAAATAATAAAGTTTATTTTGCTAGTGTCATAAAATGTTATTATGTATTTGCTAATTACCTATTACATATTTAATTGATGTTTATGTTTCAGATGGCATTAAATGGCTATTAGAAGCTTTAATTACTATGAATGAAGTCTCACAGTGCGCGTGGACGCACAGGCTGGTAAAAACTTATTCATAGAAAATACTTGAGTGAGTATTGGCATTATGCGTACTTTAAAATTAACGCACAGCTAATTTAGCTCACTTCAGATTTATTTCACTGGCCTTCTTCTGTGCGCGTTCTGTGGCTTAAGCCACACATACAAGAGTTCGGCCTCGCTGTGATGTCCGTTCGCCTTCCGAGCATATGCCTTAGTCCAGGGATTCCTAAACTGGGTTCTGGGGAACCTGGGCGTTCCGTAAAATAGTCATCAGGGTTCCGCCAAAATCTGTATCTCTGAATCAGTTTTGAGTTGGTGTTAGGAGTGAATGCCCTAAAAGAGCCAAAAAGGCTATCTTAACATTGCTCCCATTCGTCACAACGTATCTTTTTATATTAACGTAGGCTTTTCAGCCTATTATAGCAGTATTAAATACTCAAAACTCAATATATTTATTGTATCATGTGGTTTTTATAGGTGTTACATAAAATTTCTAGAGCCGACATGAACCCTGTGAGAGCACTACAATTATTATAGTTAGTAAAAAAAAAATTCAAAATTTTAAATTTAAAATTGAATACATATTAACCCATTAACGCCCAAATGAAAACCACCTTTATTTTTTTTGTTTTAATGATATTTGTTGTATTATTAGGGACAAAAGAAAAGGTATTTAAAGAAAAATAGAACAAAAAAGAAATATGTATTGAAATATAGGTATGTACTCGGCCGGGTACACTGGGCGGATTAATAGTGAAATTGTCCGAAGCAAGCTCTTTCTACACATAATGTTTTCACACATTTTTTAGACACATTCACACATTTTTTAGTTCTATTAACTCGTATTTTGCCTGTAGCTCTGAAGCTTAAGGACCGGAGGTCAACGAATAACTGATATTTTGTGAAAAAATTGTCAAAATAAACGATATGTTCACTAGGAATTACGGACATTTTGTCCAGAAGAGATTTCACAACTCTTGCGCCTAGAGGATTATCAGCTACTTCGTTAGTCTTGCCACAATACACATCGAACGCATAACAGTATCCATCTGAACTTGTGGCTGCCCAATTCCGATATCCGAATCGTACAGGTTTACCCATTATAAATTGTTTTTCGGGATGACGGCCGATTTATTTTATCATGGATTCATCTATACCGTATAAAGTTGTATAGATATATTCTCATGAAAAATTTCCGATTAGCAAGAGTTTTTCTGTATTTCTTCACACAAAGGTCTCATCTTGAAAAGCTTATCGGTGGAACCTTCAGCTAATGAGTTATCTACGAAATGAAGATTACGTTTTATCTCCAAGAATCGATTCCGTGACATGCAATTTGATACTATAGGAACTCCAAGGTCTTCATCCAAATTCCAATAAACACATTCAGTTGGTAGTACAGGAGTGCAGGCTTTCAATTTTTCTACGACCACTTTTTGCATATACTGGCTTCATCTTCCTCCACATAGGTTTATTTGATTGAATATTTCTGGATCATTTCGAAGGCCTTACATAATTTGACAAAGGCTCATCGTCACTATCGGACCAGTCTGAAACATCATGATTGGGACAGCGTGGTATGACTTCTACAGTTCGTGGAACTTCTCTAGGAAGATTAGAAGAAACCAAATCATCATCGTTCCCTTCTTCTTCGTCACTTACAATAGCAGGTTCCGGAGGCCCCAGTAGGACATCATATTCCAAATCATCATTTTCATCTGCAAATATAGAATCGATGGCTTCCTCCAGCGTAGCATAGCTATTTTGGCTTGTGAAGACACGACGGTTCGCCATTGTTGAATAATGAAAATAGCCGATAAAAATATAAATTTGTTATACATATGTGACCATTGTACTCAGACGAGTACAGTGGAATAAAGTGAATCAAAACGTAAAAATATCGAAATGAAATTCATCAAAAACAAGAGATAATAACAAAATAAAGAGTAACAAATTGTTTGTATCAAATTTCTGTTAAAAAAAGTTCTATTTTGTAATAAAAATTCATTGTTGAAACTTACCATATAAACTTTCTTTGCAATCCGTATTTGATAGTGGCAAAAGTGATATTTATTTTCGCGCTACACTAAACTTTTTTATTTTATCAGACGGGTTAACCATCTGGTTATGAAATAATGAATTATTTGAATGACAACCATAGATTATAAAAACTAAATAATACTTTTTGTAGTTGTACTCGCGCGAGTACTGAGGGCGTTAATGGGTTAAATTACAATCTATACCAATTGCTATTATATAAAAATGTCAACACATAAAATTTAAATTCTAAATTATTAGGTACATAAATTATAACATATTAAATTAAAATTAGAATTAAAATAATAAATTAAAATTAAAGTAATAAGTTCCAAATAAGAAACAGTGTCATTTTCTAATGTACTAAAGGTCCTTCAACTTAGGCTTTTAAGCCTAAATTTAATACTGCCAGATGTGGCTAAGTGTAACGAAATGTTACCTAATGCTCTGCTGAACCCCATTTTGGGATTTCCATTCTATATACATCTGTAATAAATAGAGGACAGGCTGGCAACCTGTCACTATTGGAGGCACTGCATGGCCCATACTGCCAAATGTAGCTTCATGTGTAACTAAATATTACCTAAGGCTCTGCTCAACCCGTTTTGGGATTGCGAGCGTTTTTAAGTAATTAATATTTAAGTCATTGTCAACTTTCGCCGTTTCTTCTACGCCGATTCGTAGTAATTACTCAAATAGAGTAATTATTATATCATCCGAAGCGCTCGTGGTGTTTTGGTGATTTAAACGTACTTAGTAAATTCAATTTGAATAAATACCATTTTGATTTTGATAAAATAACTATAATTTGAAACCCAAAAATAATTTTAAACCGAAAATAACTTTAATAAACTATGGTTGCAAGCAACGTATCACCGAGCTATACAGCTACTACCACAGATATATGAATCTAAGGAGATCGGTCGAATCGCCGAGTTCATAGAAAAACCGAGTGTCGCGATCAGCGGCCGTACTACATAACATTATTCTAGTTGAGCATTCCGTAATATACACTATTCATTGCGATAAAAGTTAAGCACAGCCGCAAAGGAGATCGGTCGAAACGCTGAGTTACGTATTCACTTGACTTTATCGGAAGGCGAAATGGCGGAAATGTATGCCCACAGGGCATACACTTGTCACAAATTAAACGCCCGCTTGGCCTATCTCCTTGTATTATTAAATCTGTGGCTACTACCTACGTCATAGAAAACTTGATTACATCCACATCTTCATTACATCACAATCTTACTAGGTGGTAGACCCATATGTAGGGTCGTCTGGGTAGGTACCACCGCCTTTTTTATTTCTGCCGTGAAGCAGTTCGCTGCGTTTGGGATTGAAGGGAAAAGTAGCCAGTGTAATTACTGGGCATGGAAGGCATATCTTCTTAGTCCCCAGGATGGCAACGCAATTGCAGTGTTAAGTGATTTACCCTTAATATTGCAAGTTGCTATAGGCGACGGTAACCACTTAACACCAGGTGGGCTGCAAACTTGTTTGCCATCTCGTAATATAAAAGAATATAAAACATCACTATTATCAATACCTACCTAATCTTTTGTTATAAGGTGTTCGTGTATTAATAATTAGGCGTTTGATTAACACCAATTCATCATTGTTGTATATTTTAGTTACTGAGTTATTAACTCGTCTGATTGCGTGAGAGATCGGTTGTTATTTTATACGGAATTAATTAAGTGATCAGATTATAATTATTTTGTTCTTCGTTTGACGGTACACCCAGTAAAGAGTTATGAGGTAACAAACATAAAAAATTGGAAGAATTGAGAACCTCCTTCTTATTTGAAGTCGGTTAAAAACAGCCGATGCGCTACGGTCCATAGCCGTTTCGTAGCCGCTGTTCCGTAGCGTTCACAGTAAAAAAAATTAGACGTTCCCTTTCCAAGCTGATAAGAGGGCCCTTTAACGAACTGTTATAGCACCATTTTTATGGTTTTTTTTTTCATTTCAAAGAGTTCTAGCAGCAGCAATAGAGATCATTCTCTATCTGATGGAGTCCAAATGCGAAAATACCTATTATAGATAATTAGTGCGAGAGATAAATCGCCGCGCAGTCGCTCGTGCTTATTTTGATTGTTCAACATAGAACTCCTTCTAACCTTAGATAAAACAGGAGGCCCCCTTGTAGAGGATACATGGAGGCAGGAGAAAAAGCCGCTCAAGTCCTGACTGAATGCAACGCAGAGGCACATCGGGTTCGCTTCCTGTGCCATCCGGCGGTAGACTCCAAGATGTCTTCAGAGACGTCAAGGCGTTAGGAGCCTTCCTGGAATGATTGGACTGGCTGGAGCGATCCAGCTCCTCACCCTCCGATGCAAAACAGCAGCAAAGTCATCAAGTTGCGGATACTGCCTGTACGAAGAAGAACACAAAGGAAAATGAGTTGCCAAATTTCCTAGTTCGCGTTGGAATGGTAGCCACAGTTTTGATAAGGTAGTGGTAGTTACCGGTGTAGTTGCTGGTTACGTATACTACTGTCCTAAAAGCCGTCCGAGGCAGATTCTGAAACCCGTGATGATTACGGCATCTCAAATTTGTGCTCAGCGGCAACCGACGTTGCCATGTTTATAATGTGCGATAATGTGTTGCACAGAGTTGCGCCGTCCTCAGAGCCTCCGCAGGAAACCAGTGTCTTGGCACTTATTTAAGTGCCTAAACTGACTGAGCGGAGACCTTTTTGGCGCTTCTCCCTTGTTTTATTTATGTGTGAAGCACTGATTAAACTTGTTTTCATTCATTCTTTCCATGCCACCTCCGCCAGGTGCCGGTAAAAGAGGCAGCTGACTCGATGTCGCAAAGGAAGACTTACGTGCCAACGGTCTCTAAGCCAAGGATTCCGAAGGCCGCTGGAAATGGGCTAGGAAGATTAGGAAGGTGGACCCTGGGCCCTCACACGGAAGTGTTTAGGGCAAACCCGGGAAAATCATGATGATGATTGGAAAGCCGTAAAGCTTCTTTTGAAACAGTCTGGTTAACTTAACTACCAGTACTACTACTTTTTCTTCCTTCACTGATCCCAATATATTTCAATTCTGTGCAATATTTACCCATATTATTATACTGTTTTAGGTTTTGGTATAGTTTTAAGGCCGGCCTCCTGTCTGAGACCATCTCTCAGAAGGTATACTGTTGTGGATGGTTTATTCGCCATCGCGTGAATGACCCCTTCGTGTGATTATTTTATCATTATATTTATTGTTTCGGAACTACGTTACTGTTACGTTACTGCAGCCTATAAAGATATATTGACTAGCCTCCAAGTGAATACTATTGAGGCCTTACTTGTAGTTCTTTAGCTGGCCACTGTCTGTACGACCGAGCTTGGATTATGTAGTGGAATACATCAAAAGTTATATGTCTAAACGTTTGTATTGAGGTGCCACCTCAGAACTACGAACATTATGGATCAATGTTTATCAACACTATGTATGTTTTTGTAGGATTTGAGAATAACTACTACACAAAATCTGAACTCCGTAGTGTAGATATTAAAAAAGATACAATACTTTGTTGGATTGTTTTGATATCTCTGGGTCCAGAATATGTCTCCCCAAAAGTCGGTTTATTTTGTGAACGAGCGGTTCACAAAAGCATAGGAGGTGCATCAGTATTTCACGCTCCTGTTCGCAGAATCTGCAAGGATCAGTCTCTTTTAGTCTCATGTTGCAGAGATATCTGTTCAGCTTGCCATGGCCAGCCTGAGTCTGAATCATCACGCTCAGGTTGCCCCTTAAGCTAAGGTTCAATTTGTGTGAGATTTGCACAAGGCTTAGAATCTCCCAGTCAAGTTTTACGATACCCACGAAATGAGAAGCGGTATTCGTGATCTGGAACATACATAGAGTCACAGTGTGTTAGCTGTAAAACATATCATTATCATGTAGGTGTCTCAGAACACTTTGTTTATAACTAAAACACATGTCGAAGTCAATGAACTAGCAAGTTTTAATTTAATATTAGTCAAATTGACATTATCTTTGTATCTCTCGGGGACCGTTAAAACTGGTAAGGTGAACTTTTAAACTATACAGATACATAAATTACAAAATCAAATATGAACCTTAAGTCTAAGTTGCAGCGACGAAATTAAAATATCAATATTCCGTTAAGGACTGTTCGCATCGGTATAAATTATTTATAATCAGCAATTTCATCTTGACTTTTATAATTAATCAAGTGTGACAATTTTACGGTCTTTTGTATATTGGAAGAACAAATCGTCGTTATAATGGATGCTTTTAACATATTTACACGCCAAACGTAATCCACGTTAACTTTTATAGCTCCTCTACACGATGTTCGATGCGATATGGCCCAGCGATGGCTGCAACGGATCCACACGATTGTGACGTTCAGTTGTGATCTTAACGTGTTTCGAGATGGAAAAGCATTGCGACGTTTTAGCATTATCCCCAGCGGCAATATATTCTGATCCGAAGGAGAGCAAAAATACGCCGCAGTCTGGAAGCCTGCGTCTCCACAATCGTGCGATTTTCGCGCAATTTTCTGCCGCAAAAGCTGTTTCCAGCGGTATTTCCGAACCGATACGGCCTCGGAATATTGTAAAAAAGAGCGTATTCCTTCCGTAATTTGTGGATGATTAATAATATCCGGACACGATTGATTTTAATTGTCTCGCGCTACATAGATATCTGCCACGGGGATTGAGAGGTAGGCCGGCAACGAATTTGCAATTTCTCTGGTGTTGCAAATGTCCACGGTGATCACATAGATGAACCGTCTGCTCGTTTGTCAACTTTGCCATAAAAACAATCTCATTTTGGTTAGGAGTAGGGCTTATTTCAAGTCCACATAGGTAGCTACCACGAACCTAATAAAACCAGTCGCCATAATAATAATGTTAACAGCATTATTTTTTTTTAATAAAAATCATTTATTCCGTCGCTGTCCGGACGCCGTCTTGGTGGAGAGGTCAGTAACGCTGCCTACACATCGGGCGGTCCGGGTTCGAGTCCTGGTAGTGGCAAATGTTAGTGTGATGAACACGAATATTTGTTCACGAGTCGTGGTTGTTTATATATTTATCTCAGGCCAATAAAAAAAAATATTTATTTAAGTGTATTTATGAAATATCTAGATTATTATGTATATTTGTCCGTTATCTAGTATCCATAGCACAAGATCTTAATGAATAGAATAGAATAGAATTAAACTTTATTGCACATCGACACAAATATTAAAGATTACATACATGACAATAATTTCCATTACAATGCACAATGGGCGGCCTTATCGCTAAGAGCGATCTCTTCCAGGCAACCTTTGGATGGACAGGATTAAAACAAAAAGCAAAGGGAAGATGGCGATGCAACAACTAAATAAATCGCTCGTAATTATTTAACATAGGTACATATAATAAAAATAATACATACACTAAATATATAATACAAATATCTAAGGTTTATGGTAAATAAATAAATAAATATAATATATATCAAAAATAATATACAATATAAGATACATTTATAATATATATATATTAAATATAAATATACATATAAGTATTTGATACACTACTTATCAATAGGTAATAATAGGTTACAGTGTCAGATAGTACTCCTTTACCAGCCTCCCGAAAACATTGAGTGATTGTGCCTGTCTGATTACCAGTGGCAAAGCATTCCACAATCGAACAGCTTTAGCAGAAAACGAATTCCTGTAAAATTTCGTGAAATGTACTGGCGTTGCTAAGCTTAGATTTTCCGAAGACCTAAGTACACGTGAATGGGTGTCATGGCGGTATTTAAATTGGTCTTTAAGATAGAAAGGGGTGTTTGGGTGGAAAAGAATGGCATATAGGAGGGAAAGAATGTGAGCATCCCGGCGAAGACGAATTGGCAACCACTTGAGTTTTAAGCGAAATTCGGAGACATGATCAAATTTACGTAAACCAAAGATGAATCTAATACAGACGTTTTGGAGGCGCTCAAGCTTATTTAGTTGCTCTTCAGTAAGGTCAGGATAACAGGAATCGGCATAATCAAGGATAGGAAGAAGAAGGGACTGTGCTAGCGCAATTTTGGTAGCAGTGGGGAGGAAGTTACGAATTCTTCGTAGAGATCCAGCAGATGCAAATAGTTTCCTGCTGACTTCTTGTAATTGAGGACCCCAAGATAAGTGTGTATGAAACAGTACACCAAGGTTTTTAACGGTCTGGCTGTATGGTATGCAATTTCCATCAAATATAATCTGTGGCACCTCTGGCCATTTAATTTTCGACATCGTCCTTTGGCTCCCGATGAGTATGACTTGTGTCTTCAATGGATTGACTTTAAGCCCAAATGAATAGCTCCATTTACATATGTTTGCTAAGTCACTGTTTACCGTATTCACGGATGCAGCTAGCCGTTCTAAAGACGTCTGCAGGTAAATTTGCAAATCATCTGCATAAAGGTGGTAGGACGAAGATAACTTAAGACCAGAGATTGAATTTATAAATATTGAGAAAAGTAAAGGAGATAAAACGCCACCCTGTGGAACACCGACAGATGTACTGTATATGTAGATACTTATTTTGGGCTAGATAATTGGTGTGAGCGTGGAAATATATTAATATTATTATTAATCACAACAAGGGACAACAATGACGCGGTCTTTTTGCGCATAATAGCTTCAAAGCTATCGACACCCGCTAACGCGAACATCGCAGACACGCTACAAAACCCCGGCAGCCGCAAAAATTCCCTGAACGCGTTATTGTACTGAATACGAAGGGCACTGTAGGCCTTTTTAGTATAGTTGGTCCATAAGCTGCAGGAGTAGAAGGACGTACAGTAAGTTTTGAAAAGATCAGTTTTCACATCATCCGTGCAGCGGGAAAATCTATGTACCAGTATATTCGCCCTGACCGACAGTGCCCTCCGTTCTCTTTCAATATCTTCATCGTCTTTAAGACTGTCAGTGACAATGTGTCCAAAATATAAAGTTTTATAGGGGGAACTACACTAGGGCACTTACTGTCAGCCTTAAATACCATGAATTGAGATTTTTTGGTATTGTACAGCTAACCATGTGATAGGGCGAATTTTTCACAAGCACTGAGTAGCATGATGAGCATCTTAGCGCACCGACCGAGGGGGCCAGCAGGACCATGTCGTCCGCGTAACTAATGTTATTGACGCACACGTTGCCGATATGGCACCCAACATGCATGCTGCTGAGCTCTCTAATCAGTGCGTCCACGTATGAGTTGAGGAGCCTCGGGGAAGACAGCCCCCTTTGCCTCACCCCGCACTTCATCCTATACGGCTAGGAATACTCATTCCCCTATCTCACATAGTTAACCTGATTACCATACCAAAATTTAAGAAAATCGATGCAGGCTCAGGTAAACCAATATCTTACAACTTACGCCACAAAATGTCATAGGAGACGAGATCAAATGCTTTACTAAGATCCAGGAATTTATGATAAGAGAGCCAGTCCATCTGTGGTTGAGGGTTCCAGGCGAAGCTACCTTCCAACATCGATTTATCGTCACTTACCATCAGGTGAGAAGAAGGCCAAGAGCTTCTGAATAAAAAAAATGTTAGGTACTCCATTTAAAAGCTTACACAGCCAAAGTCGCAGGCGTCAACTAGTTAAAAAGGTAGCTTATTGATAACGTGAAAAAAAAACGAGTAAAATTGTGAAATACAAAAGAAACAAAAATTTATTAAACGTGTTAAAAAATAAAAGATAAACCATAAAGCTAATTGCTCATCAAACCTGTTCACGAAAGCAATCTTGAGCACGTATAAAGTGACACAGTGTAGGATAAGGTCAGTAGCGAATGAGTAGAATACAAAATAAAAATTTAATAACAACTCTACAAATTAAATGTTGTTGTTATAAATATTAGATATTTCCCTATAATTATAAAGTCAAATTATACCAATATTATTTTAAATATTATTTTATTTTTGTTCGGCAAGTTTAATTATGATTGAAATTGATACCAAATTAAATAGAAACGAAAAACATGGAAAAAACATGAAAAAAAAAAACCCGTCTCAGCACTTATCCATGACAGGATTTTTTTTCCATGTTTTTCGTTTCTATTTAATTTGGTATCAATTTCAATCATAATCAAATTATACCTTTAAAAAAGCTTATTACAAGATAAATGATCCAAATGCGTGGGAGTAAAATCTGCCCAAAATTTACACAGTTTTGTATAAACTGTTATTTTAATAGGTACTAATTAACTTCTTTTGATATATCTATTGCCTTGAAATCATTACGAAATTATAAGCTGTGTTTCTTTCGCCGTTTCTTCTCCGTCTCAGCAAAATAATTATTGTAAAAACCGTAACATTTGCCTACAAAAGAATGAAAGAAAAGAAAAGAAACTGTCAAATTTCTCCAAACGATTTTCAACCTAAGACTATTCAATATAACGTGCTTAATCGATTGGGAAAACTTGACAATTTGTGGTAACCCAACGTGCTGTTGTCTGTACCTACAACCAGATCGTTTCGATTTTAATTCTAAACATACTTGCTTGTTGCGGCACTGTGGTTGAACTCAGATTGATATTACTAATTTCGCTCGCTCAGGTCTAAGTTCATGGGCAATGCTTTGACTGACGAACTTCCGAGCGGAGTTGTTATTCCGAAATCGTTATTTACTCTTTATCCGAACTTTCGAATTAAGTTTTTTTTAATTAGATTACACATATTTTCTTTTTGCAATAACACGTGTTGAGAGACTCCATTTTTAAACTCAATCTACCGTACAATTTATTGTTACTCTAAATACACTTTCAGTTAACATTGGCAAAATGCGTAACACTTTTGTATCGCGACGCCATTAATTAAGAATAGAAACACATACAATTATAATCCCAAATGGAGTTACAGAGCTTTAGGTAAGATTTGGTTACACATAAAGCCACATTATGGCGGTATGGGCCATAGTACAGTACTCCAATAATAGTGACAGGATGCCAGCCTGCATGTCGGCTACACGAAAAAGGACATCAAACCTAAAAAGCAACTAAACCTTCAGTGAAACTATCAACAAAACCCAATAACCAGGACGGATGTTGACTCTAAATTACATAAAACCCGTATCGTTAGGAGTTTCAAGGGTTTTGCCAAAGAGAATGAGAACAAAGCAATGCAAATGGAGTTCATGTTACTTTTAGCAAAATATTTCATCATTATCATCATTCTCTGCCCTGCTCCTAACCTTATTTGTGGTCGGAGTAATATGTTTTCTTCTTCCACTCACCTCGATCAGCCGTCATCTCAACATTAACACCCTTCTTTGCCATATCATCATCCACACAGCCTATCCATCTTTTCTTTGGTCTTCCTCTCCATCTATCACCATCACCATCATCATCATAACAGCTTTCTTAATTCGACCCACTGCTGGGACACAAGGCCTCTCCTTGTTAACGAAGGAGGTTTAGGCAGTAGTCCACCACGCTTGCCCAATGCGGATTGGTAGACGGAGTATAAGGTGATCAATATCCCTTTGCTGATCCGTTAATCGCCTTCTACGACACTCAATGTAGGATATGGGGTGATGCTATTCTACTCTGTCGGCATCACATGGCCAATAGCCCCCACAAGGTTGACTGACGATCTGGTAAAGGTCGTGGGAAGCCGCTGGATGCGGGCAGCGCAGAACCGACCGGTTTGGGCGAGGCCATATGTCCAACAGTGGGCGTCTCTCGGCTGAAATGATGATGATGATGATGACATCCATATTTTATGAAAATTTCTTTGTTTGATAAAGTTGAAAATATAATTAAAACCTTTTGGTCTTGTCGCTCCTAATTGAATAGAAGTAAATGAAAAAAAATAACGTTTCTAACCGGCTTGATGCGTAGACAGCTCACCACTCTACCTCGAAGGCGTCAAGTGTTGTTTTATTGCATTAATATATGCAATAAGTCAGACTAATAAATCCCAGTATAATTTCGTAGGAATATGAAACCTTTAAAATAACAATCATGCACAAAATCCTCCGAGCTATCATCACATTTTATTGAGGTCAATAAATCGATAATCGTGATCGATTAAACTGAACATCGCTCGCTACTGACGGTTACCTTGAATGTGACAGAACTAGGTCTAGATAATGAAGATGCATTTTATTGTTCCCCATAAAATTATAGGGAACAATAATCGTGTCGGTAAATATTTAAATTAGACGCCTCTCGGTCGTTCAAATATCGACTAGCAGATCACTCACGAATAATTTTGATGATCAATCATGTTGTTGTTTTGAAACAATAGTGTTAACAGTATTATTGAATTTTATATCTCATTGGTGATGAAGATTTCATCGTAATTTCTTCGACATTAGGCATAGATACGTCGCATGTGATAAAGGAACAAGAAACAGATTGTTTTTTGATAAACGTTTACCATAATTATCATACCGAATTTAAATTATGTAGTTGCGTTTTTATACTAACGGTACGCTATTTACGGCGTGTTTACCAAAACCGAATCGTTGTCTATTCTATTCTATTCTTAATTAATGGCATCGCGTCGCATTAAACGTACGCATTTTGCCAATGTCAAGTGAAAATGTAACTAAAGTATTAAAAATTGTACGGTTGATTGAGGTTAAAAATGGAGTCTCTCAACACGTGTTTTTACAACAAGAACTCGGGAGAAACTCCAAATCGTTGTCGTTTTCATACGTTTTGACAGTTGACAGCTGTCAAGCTATTGTCAAAATGTATGAAAACAATAACGATTTGGTTTTGATATGATAAACACGTTGTTAATAGCGCGATCAGTTCAAACGAGACAGTGTGATGACGAAAGTTAATAGATTTTTTTTATGAATCTGTTACCGTGTAACTCCGTCCCTTCTGTGATTCGGCCCTTTTTTACAGAGAGATCTAATGCATTTATGAATCATCCATACAGTACAATGCGAATGAAGGGGTATGTGAGATTCAGAGGTAAAGGAGTTCCCCCCACTACCCACTAAACATGCTCTCCGGGTACCCTGCCAATGCACATTACAACAGCGACCAGGGAATCGTGAACTTTAGCCGGGAAGCCATCTGTGCCAGCCCTTTCAGACCCTCTGATGCGTCGTTCACGTCCAATGTCCGGCATAATACTGGATAGGAAATTAGATTAAAAATATAATTTAACAACACAAGAACTCGGGTGAAACTCATAGGACATGCAGTGTCTCAAAAAAATGAACAGGAATGCTATAAATAGATTATTTAATTACTTTACTACCGCTAATCATCTTAATTGGCTCAGAGCTTCTTTATTACCGCAATAAACTAACATTGACTGCACTGTATTTCTGCAATCTGCGTATTACGTACGTGATATTTTTGACGTCAATTAAATCAACTGGGTCTAAGTTGAGAGGTCTACACTTGCAGAGGTCGCAAACGGAAAATTGCTTAAGACATCCACGCTGTACTTACCTTTAGTAGCCTATTGAACCTCGTCTAAAGACATAGACTGCCTAACCCTCGGGGTGCTATGTTCTGAGATCTCCCCGCGGTGCTCTCTGGACAACGTCTGGTGCAAGACAGATGACTGACGTCAGAACACGGAAGAGCCCTTTTGAAGGCCAGCGGATCTTCGTGCCTTGATTTGGCTGTTAGGGTAGTGGGCCGCCTTGAGCGGAACTGGGTGGTTGGTCGGTACTGACACGTATCTGCTTTCAGAGGTAGCAGATGGATCTACCCGTGATTTTAAAGCTAGCGCCTCGTACCTGCACGCTAGATGCGGACTAGGGTGGGTGTGACATTAGGTAAGAGGACAGACGGCTTCTAAAAATAACTTAAACTGCGCTGAGTTTGAGGGACTCGGGAAAGACCCTTGTCAAGGCCAGCGGAGACTCGAGTAATCCGACATAAATAGGCGCTATTAAACGATGCACCGTTCGGGCCCGAGAGTTGGGCGGGCACAGATGGTATCCCGGTGAAAGTTCGCGATCCCGAGTCACTGTCATAGTGTGCATTGGCAGGATATGCGGACACGATGTTTAGTGGATTCCAATAAGTATACCCCTCCTATTTTTCCTAATTCCACCATTTTCCTACCGTCTTCGACTAACACGCGTTGCTTTTCGTTGTCATCAACTCACGAACAGATAATTTTGGCCAATTATTTACATTTAAACGGAAAATCACGTATTAATAGAATTGTCTGCTAGAACACTTACTCCCTCCCTTCTTACAACCGCCCAGGGTTACAAAAGTACCGTGGGGGCATAGGTACTACCCACAGATATATCAATCTAAAGAGATCGGTCGAATCGCCGAGTTCATAGGAAGACCGAGTGTCGCGATCAGTAGCGACCGTAGGTACTACATACATGGTTCTAGTTGAGTATGCCGTAATCTCAGACCAATAAAAAGTACACTATTCATTGCGCGCGTCTTAAGGACTGCGAAGCGATGAAAACAGCCGCAAAGGAGATTGATCGAATCGCTAAGTTACGTATTCACTTGACTTTATCGGAAGGCGAAGTGGCGGAAATGTATGCCCATAGGGCATACACTTGTCACAAGTTAAACGCCAGCTTGGCATATTTCCTTGTATTATTAAATCTGTGGTACTACCCTTAGATTGATATATTTGTGGTACTACCCCAATTCTGACTGCTCCGATTAGAGCGACTAGTCCGGTATGACCAACAGTATTACGGCAGAATGACGCTATTAAAATCTTTTTATAAGATTTTAAAATTCCCTAAGGATAAGTTACACTAAAAGAAGGCTAGTGGAAGGTCCATTATTTGCTAGAATGCATTGCCTTGCTATCTATAACACGCCGTTGGTGCCATCTTCCGACGTCCATGAAGGAGGAGTTCTAAGCAGGTAGTCATAATCCGAAGGTTCCCGGGTACCTACTACTTCCGAATAACGTCACGCACAGCGCACAGCACGCGTTTTATAATTATAGGTTTTTAATTTTATGAATATTAATAGGTAATGTATGTACTGTTATTATAATCTTACTAATATTATAAACGCGAAAGTTTGTATGGTTGGATGTGTGTTTATTACTCTTTCACGCGCGAAAACTACTGAATAGATTTTAATGAAACGTTACAATAATATCTACATAATTATACTTTTTTCAAAATGATCGTTCGAAAATATTATAACATTATAATAAGTAAGTACCTACCTTAAAAAAGTCAACAGAAGATATATTCACTTCTTGTATAGAATGGCTGTATGAATATTTTGTGTAATTATTTGCTAATAGCAATACCTATATTGTATAGTTATTTTCATGAATTAAACATTTTTTCAAATAGGCAAGGCTTTATTTTCTCCGTATTTAATTTTCAACACGCACGACGGTTCGAAGTGTGTATAAAAAGATTCATGACCCCATAATCTTACTAATCACTGTTAAATTATTATTTGTATTAATGACTGTAATTAAACAACTAGTAGGTATTTGTAATTTTTGCTTAAACTTACACGTGTATGTAATATTTCAACTTGTTTTTATTGCAATAATGTGTTAAACGTTTTTACGAATTAGTAATTTTTTCAAACCAACCGGATATAGTTCGTGTTGATTAGTTATTATAGTAGGTACCTACATATTTATAAGGATCTTTTACATTGAGTCATATTTTAATTCCTATCGCTTTGTCATAAATAAAGTTATCTCATCATCATGTCAGCCGAGAGACGCCTACTGGATTACCTATGATACTTGGAACCGGATCGTCCAGCGCTGCCTGCGGTCCACCGCGATAAACGCTCTGCCGCTACTCGGAGACCTTTCCGCCCCAACGGCCGGCAGTCCTCGCAATCTGTCCTGCCCACTGCTACTGAAGGTTCGCAGTTCTTTGAGGTATGGAACTCCTGCGGATCTAATCATTTAGGTATGATAATTATAACATTGTTTGATGGTACTGTTCTGTTCTGAGTAATAGCTCAATTCAGTACACGATCCTAACCTTACAAATCTTCAAGCCTTGGATAGACCCGGGTAGGTAAGTATATATATTTTCTTTAATCTTCACAGAGAAGCTCTCGACTTTCATCTTATATCATAAATGACGCCAAGGCCGAAGATAAAATCGAGGTTCACCTGGAACCCAAAACTACACAGGGTTTGACTATCTTATAAGTATAGGTTGATTAATACCCCTTTGCTGATCCATTAGTCGCCTTCTACGACACCCATTGGAGGATATGGGGTGATGCTATTCTACTCTGCCGGCATCACACGAACAACCAACCGAGTTCAAATTGTACTCCCCTGGGGATCGAACCGGGAAACTCTGGAATAATGCCGGTGGACAAATCACTAGACCATGGAGGCGATAAAATATATACTTTACTAGCAGTCCCGGCCACGCGTTGCTGTGGTAATTTCATACTAGTGACCAATAACATTGTATCTGCAGTAAAAAAAATATGACTACTAATCAAGATAAAAACTATCCTATCTCTCAAGTTGGATCAAACTGCACACGGTCAAATTTTATTAAATCGGTTAGGTCCGCGATGGACAACGTGACACGTAATTTATATACAGGCTGTAAAAGACATTAACAGTCAAACCAGAACCATATTGTATTCTGTACATTAAAATAAGACCCATTATTTTCAAAAAATAATTGCTGGGAAATGATTTTTATTTTTTGGTGTTAAAAAATTGTACTGCGCAACGTAAAGCGCTCAACTCGCAAAACCGTGATATTTTTGCTAGACGGGGCGGCCCCGTTCGTTTGTGTCCGTGCGCATCGAGTGAGCTACATTGAACGCTAACGTTTTGAAGTCAGTTTTTGTTATGAAATACTAAAAAAAATGATAATGTTTCTTTGGACAATAATTGAAAAATAATGTTTAAAATATGTCTTCATAAAATTATTTAAAAAAAAAAAAAATACTTTGACCTTTATTAAAATCGTAACCATGAAATAGCTTCATGATCGTAACTATCAATTTCCCAGGTATAGTCTAAAGGAAGAAAAATGTTATGATGGTGAGCAGAATACGTGGTTTTTGTTTGACTGTTCATGTCTTTTACACCCGTTATATTAAGAATAGCTTCCCGTTCTGGCTTCGCACGGGTAGTGTACCTAATGAAAAAAAATGTCTACTTTTCTTTAGTTTGTTCCCAATTTATTTAGGTTCGTTTCAATAGGTATGTATGCAGTATGAGTATGCAGTATGGATAATACCTATGTATTATCCATACTGCATACTGCTATAGGTTTTGGCCCGGTCACCACAGAACATAGATATATACCGGTCAACTACCTGACACCAACCCTGCAGAAATGAATGCTGACTGACATATCAACGCACAGCCTAAACCGCTGGGTCTAGAGATTCCAAATGTGGTACGTAACCTACGTATGAGGTCCAGGGGTGCACTAAGAAAGGATTTTTGGATATTCACCCTCTAAGGTGGTGTAAAGGGGGTGAAAAGTTTGTACCTATAGAAATCCGTCAGTTTTGAAACTAAATCGATAAAAATTGGTATATAGCTACTTAGTTAGAAATTGAGAATGACGTATTTCAGGATTTTTGAAAATTCAATTCCTAAAGGGGTAAAATAAGGCATGGAAGTTTGTATGGAAATCCGTCATTTTTTAAAATAAAACCATGAAAATTTAAATGATTTAGTTACTTCGGAACTATTCTACGCGGACGAAGTCGCGGGCAAAAGCTAGTTTACCTATAAATTTCTTGCCACCCTCCTTGGGTATACTGTTGTGCATATTACTTGTTCGGATAGTTAGAAAGAGACAAGTAGGAAACATTCAAAGGTTACTTGGGGTCAAAAAGTTGTCTTCACTTTTTTATTGGTAGAGTGGCTTCCAGTTTTACCTATTTTCCTGTGTATGGGGTTTATCTACTCATGTGGTATGGGTGTCTGGTCTGTGCATTAGACAGAAACCAGCACTTAATTATTACCTATTAATTATTACTGCAATATAGAAATCGAAATATGATTTCTAAAAATAGATACACAGTAAGATGTGCAATTCTGCATGTTGTAAGTAAATTATTATTGATATGTGTTTAGTCAGCACTATGTGTAATTAAAAATTACAGTTTCATATTGCACCTAGTCAATTTACGAAAACGGTTCATTTATTTTTTATAAAATATACCGGCGCTTTAAAATGGCGCTTGGTTTACCTACATTGAAAAAATAATGGCGCATAGGTATGCTGTGCAGATACCTTTGTAATTTTGATGGTCATAGTTAGTAGGTAAATGAAGAGATAAAATTATTATTTGGTACCGCACGCACCTAGAAAATCAAGAAAAATGTATAATTATATTTCGATACAGAAAGAGTAATTGTTAAAATACATTGTCGCCAACAAATTTATTATTTTATCTATAAATTTCATGATTGTCATCCGTTAAAATTTTACAAGCGAGTAGCGACAATCGGTAATTTGTACCCGTAGTAAAAGGTTTTTTACTATAAAAAACCAGGTATATAATCTAAGTAAAAAACGTTACTATTGTAGTTGCCTTATGAGCTCAATTTGTATAGGAAACGTGAATAGCGCCCCTAGCTGAAAGAGCTTTTAACGCAACTAGTAACGTTTTATCTCAGACCAATAAAAAAGTCTTTTATTGGGCTGAGCGTTTTATAAACTAAAAAACTTACACTACGGGTACCGGTCGCCGAGACGACACAGGCGCAGGTAGTGGTATCTGTGAAGACGTGACGGCAATGCGAAGAGTCAGTTGTCTATCGTGCGTGGCCATCCGCTTAAAGCCGCGATCCCACGCCCCGTCCACCGCTATGAACAACAAAAACCAACCAAAGCAGCGCGCGTAAAACCAACCAAAGTAGTAAAGAAAAGTGCATCTAAGCAGATGATTGCTTCTTTTTTTAATAAAACTGGACACGTGGCTACTGTTGCTTTAGAGAATCGTCGTACCTTGAATAGGACTGGTACACGGCCATTTGTTTACCGGAAATTATTGACGAACTCCGTAAAAATAACCGTAAACGCCGTATCATCTAGCACCACGACAATGCTAGTCCCCACACGGCCAGACAGACAAACGAATTTTTGAAGGTGAAAAACGTAGAATTTAGCCATCGTCCTGCATACAGTCCCGATCTGGCACGTTGTGAATTTTTTCTGTTCCCAAAAATTAAAAACTAATTACGCGGTCAACGATTTTCATTACCAGAAGAGCGTGAAAAACACGTTTCTGAGATCACCACGGAAGCGTGGCACAAAGTTTTCAAAATTGGTTTAATCGAATGAAAAAGTGCATTTACGCAAAGGGAGAATATTTTGAGAAACAATAAATAAATTTTTGACCTTTATTTTTTTCTTAATAATTCCGCAAACTTTTAGTGCGTCCCACGTAATGGAAGTAATGCAATCCAAGAATCTTAAAACCACAAATTCCACGGTTGGTATAGAATAACATCTCGTATTATGCACTTGCCATTAACAAAAGAAAAACCTGTGCCATACTCGTAGATGGTAGCTATGTATGTACTTAAAAACCGCCACATCCGTTCGAGATTAGATTTCGTTCGATCAAAAGTAAGTAGGTAGGCACCTACCTCTAAAGTTAGCGCTAAGCTAAATAAATTAGTAAGTTTCTGCAAAATTGTTTTTTCGACCTGCTCATTCATTCATTTTTTTATTATAAAATTCGCACCTAGATGGTAAGGGTAGTCGCGGATTGGAGGGAGGTCTTGTAATTAAAGTGCTCATAATGAGCCAGATGACTGAAGTCCGAACACGGGAGCGCTTTTCACGGCCACCAGGATACTCAAAATCCATGCAACATTTTAGCGCCCATCTCGTATTCAATAACCCATCGTGTGCTATTACAAATTTCGTCATGATCAACTCAAATCGTGAGCATCGCGGACCACATGATTGATGACCGTATTAACACCACCAGACCGATGTACTGCAAGGTCAATCGATAAATAATTTTAGATTCGATTACTTTGGTCAACAAAGTCTTTGGCCTGAGAAAACGATGCAATTGAATCAGGCTCGCCTAGCATGACCACCGAAACACGTTAAGATATAGCCATTTATCGCGTTGAAATGTCAAAAATTATTGGATATAACCGCAATCTTGAAAATTTATCGAAACTGCGAACATGTATAAACCTTTTGTATGTTCGCAGTTTCGATAAAATTCCTAGTTGGCGGTTATATCCAATAATTAGAACAGGCAGAACTTTATTATTTTAAGCATAAAGATTGTAAACTCTTTGTATCTCTGTACCTAGTTTTGAGTAGTAATACGTTTAATATTATTATTTAATTCTTATCAATTTATTATTTGTATGGCAAGTGTCGCCCTCTTTGTCGGTTTTGCGGTGCCCCCACGGGGTGTCATGTGTGCAATGAACTACCTAATGTATTTTAACAACTATAATATCCATGTGACAAGCAAATAAATAAATAAATAAACAGGCAGGATGGATATCCTAGATCATAGATGTGAGTATGTGTGTTTGTTCGGTTCGTTTTGGATATTATTTTAAGTCATTTGGTTAGCAGCCAAGCAAATAGCCTGCCTGGTGGAACCTCCGCTTGCAACACTGACGAGACACTCTACAACCTAGTCTACTCCACCAGCAGAGATAACATGATTGTTGTAGTGACTGATTTTGATAGGTAAGTGGCAACAAGCCAGGCTGAATGTGAAAACTCTACCACCAACCATTTAGTAAGTAAACTAGGGTTTGCAGACAGACTATACCTAAGTCAAAAGGGGAAACCTGTGGGTTGCATACATAAACTACGCTTGATATAACTAAGAAATATGTCTCAGCCCCCGTTGGCTCTAGCCAAGAAGGTTGATAAGCTCCTTGGCTCTATCCTAATATAGCCTGAAGGTAAATCTATGGAGGTAATAACCTCTGTAGATCAATAGGTCCTGACCTTATCTAAGGTCCTGACACTCCCCGACAGGGAGTAGTGCTATTTTACATAGAGTTAAATTCTGAGCGTTTGGTATATTTGCTCTTAGCTGAGAGTTATCTAAATAAACAAGGGTCTAGTGTCTAGTTTATTAGGCCACAGATAATAATACCACTTGCTAAATCTAATCTACTATGAGCATTCTAGCTAAAACAATCTAATCTGCTATGAGCATTCTAGCTAAAAGGTGCCGACCACACTGCATGCGGTCTAGCGGTCAGAGTTCCGAGTTGTATGTTTTGCGTACACATTATTTTGCATTGACCGTCGTGGTCTGACCGCTTTTATATCTGTGTAAGATTCTAAGCCACCGCATAGATTACAGTTAACGTGGAACGCAGAACTCGGAACTGTGACCGCTAGACCGCCGCAGTGTAGCCGGCGCCTTAGACCGGACATACCAAAGTTTTAAGTATAGAAGTGTTCTCACCATTATTAAAAAAAAATACAAATATGAGGGAAGCAGTTGGTAGTACCAACTTTATTAGTTTCTCCTATACCGGCATTTTTTCACGCTCGCGACCTACAAACCTAAACATAATTATACCTACTAAAAATATTCAGCAACAGAGGGGCGGCCAAAGGTCAAACTGCAAGCCACAACTCGAACAAAAAGTGAAGAAAAATTTGTCCTTGAAAATTCTTATTATCCATTACTCTCTTTCTAACCACTAGAGCAAGTGTCACGTGACCTGTGACCGTCTAATGTCATCACAATTACTTGTGGGGAGAGTTAGAAAGAGACAGGTAGAAAACGGAAACATTCAAAGGTTACTTGGGGTCAAAAAAGTTGTCTTCATTTTTTTACTGGTAGTGTGGCTTCCAGTTTTACCTATTTTTCTTGAGAATGGCTTTACCTGGCTGTGTCTAAGTGTATAAACAAAATTGTACTTTGTGTGTGCCTTGCACGTGGGCGCTGCGATCTAGTGGGCGCCATAGAGTCCGGTTTTGGGTTTTGACCAAGAAGCATAAAGGTAATTTGACCGTGCGCTTAGCTAATACTAGAGGGTGCTAGGGTGATGATTGTACACGGGCGCTACATGGGCTAGAACTAGACTGTAGAAACGCCTCAGAATACATACTGAGTGATCCTACGTGGTGCAATGAAAAAGCATGGTGCAAAAAAAAAATTCGCTGGAACTATCTGAGGCTTTAGACAACATGCATTTCGGCAATCGCTCTCGCTATCGCTAAGTAAAAAAATGTATGGGATTGACATAAGCAATCGAAAAGTGATCGATTGCTTATGTCAATCCCATACATTTTTTTAAAAGGCTCAGCTTCAATAACTATTAGCCCTAAACATTATTTTTTATGTTAAGGGATAATAGTAGGTATTATTGTGCTTAGGAATATTGCGCAACATTGGCAACATAAGATCTTTTACGGCTCGCATGTGCTGTGGTTGTTCAACAAGTTTTATTACGTACTGGCAACTTCTAGATAATGGCAACACTAGAAACGGCGCCATGACAACGTGAAAAAAGTTTGACAGATGACAAGTAAGTTGACGAGTTGAGAACTACAAAATTAAGTTTATCGATCTAACAGGTAAAAATATTGCTTACGGTTCACTTTAAATAATGGATAAATCTTTCGAAATTCAAAAGCAAGTGCGGGACAATGTTAAAACATTCCAAACATATTTGACAGACCTGCAAAACTGGGAAGCAGAAATGAAACGAAAAGAGGCAGCACTCAGCGGTGCCTTTGAGCAGGTTTAAAATGAATTTACGCTCATAATAGTAAATTTGAATTAAAATATTATTCAATAATCTCATTTTCTAGTCTAAATTTGCCAGTACAATAGTATATTTGCTTAGTAAACATCGAAATGTTCATTGTGTTAGCGACGCCTCACTTACTCATAATCGACGTATTGTATATAATAATTCTAGTGTTAATTTATGTGGTAACTTTGTTAAAATATTTGAGGCTACGGGTTATTAATCTTGGTGCAATCTTTTGAGGTTAGGATCTGCCACCAGTTAGAAGTAAGTTGAGAAAAGAAAAGCCTGTGATTACCCGGAAAAATCCCGAGAAACGGATATCCTCGTTTGACTATCAGTCCTGGGACAAATTTGATGCTGTAAGTAGATCTTTAGAGTCATAGATCTTGGACAATTTTGAAGGATAAACCCGTGCTATCAAGCATTGTGTTGTAGGTACTTTAACTTACCTATTCCGCGAATCACATAATCAAAGCTCTATTTTCTTTTTATTTAAGTTTAATTTGACTTGTTTAATTTTATGTTCTTATTGTCAGAGGTGTTGAGATTATAGTCCAAAAGATTGAGAAACAGAAATAAGTATGGATTAAAACAAAACATTTTACTTTGATCTTTAACATATTGACACCCACATTGAATAAGATTGTGATATTAGTTCAATAAATGTTCAGACTAAATCAAAAATTCATAATTGAGACATAATTATACTTGTTTATTCTAAAAAATTAGGTAGGAACTGTACTTATCTTGTTAAGTATTTATTTGAAATATTTACCAAATTAAATGTTATGAAACTATTGAATCAAAAATACCTATATAAAAACCCTGTGGCGTGATTAAGTTGGCATATACCTGAAATCTTTATAAAACATCACATTCTAATGGAAAATTTGTTTTTGATATAATGTTAGTGGTTTGGTTTATGCATTTTTTAATGCTCTACCTATGCTGCTCTCAATTTATATGGAATCAGTGCAGTATGCTTTTCTGTTGACATACTACTATTTATGTTGTGGCATTAGACCAACATTCCTTGGGTATATGCATTTATTTAACTTCATATAGCAAAATATTCTTCTTCTATTAAATTAATGGTGTTCGCGACTCATAAAGTTAAAAGTATAACATTTTGCCAATGTCAAGTAAAAATGTACTTAAAGTAACAAAACATTGTATGGTAGATTGAGTTAAAATCTTGTCTCTCAACATGTGTTCTTACAACAATAACTCGGGAGAAACTTCAAATTATTCCTCAAAAGGGTGGAGTTCTTCCCAACGAAGCGTCAGGCAGGTGGCCGGTCATAAAAATTGAATTCCTAGAACCTATAACCCCTAACCTATACAATTGTACGGTACGAGTAGATTGAGTTAAAAATGGAGTCTCTCAACACATGTTTTTACAACAATAACACTGAAGAATGTCAGAGAGAAGTCTTCAAAGTTATTAATTTTACTTAGCATGATTGTAACATTTGTAACTTAATTCCTATTTTCACTCTTGATAGGACAAAGCATGTGAAGACGTAGACATGGCAGAAATAGGTCCAGTGTCTCTAGACAGCAAGAAGAGCGTGCAGGATAAACTAGAAAAGCTCCGAGATGAGGCACACTATGAAAAGGAAAGGGTAAGTTCAATTTTAATTAAAAAGGTTATATGATACAATACTAATGTTTGCGTTTCTGTTTGGTCACTAAGGTAGATCCACGGGGTATAAATAAAGTGTTTCGAGCATAAAAAAATATACATTATAATGTTTAGTTTTTATATTATCTATTTGTAATTTTATTTTATTTTATTTCATTTAGTTTTAGTGTAAAAATGTCTTTATCTCTATCTATCCAAATTCCGCCTCAAAGGTAATAAAAAATCTGGCCCTGAAGCCAGCGGGCAGATCGCGGGGCGCTAGAGCAGCGTAGTGTTGTGTTATGACAAATTAGTGTCAAAAATAATTGACGTCTTCGGCGGTAATTTTGAAACGTCTGTCGATCAAGAGCAAAAAATAAAATGCACAACACTGAGTTAATACAGACGCGCTCGCGCCGCTTGACTGGAGCGCATTGCTCGTCCTTCGCTCCCCGCGCCGCCGCTGGCTTCGAGGCCAGTGCCCCGATCGCGGTAAATCATTTCAAGATGAAGCGCAAATGGAACACAGCATGCAACTTTTCGATGTTTTCGTATCGCGACGTTGATTTGACAGATGCTGCGAACGCATGTCGAACGCAGATGAAACACAAACGCTGTCAAAGTTACGTGTCTGTTACATTTCAAAGGACGCTACTTTTTCTCAAACGTTACACTTTGACAGCGTTTGTGTTCATCTGCGTTCGACATGCGTTCGCTCCTACGTCATTGGTTCGCAGCAGGCTAAGGTTCGCAGCATCTGTCAAATCAGCGTCGCGATACGAAAACATCGAAAAGTTGCATGCCTCTCATTGGTCTGAGTTGCATGCTGTGTTCCATTTGCGCTTCATCTTGAAATGATTTACCGCGATCGGGGGCCAGTTCCATTTACATCTGTGCATGGAATCGCGCCACCGCCGCCGCCGTCGTATCGGCGCTCGTCGCTGACTGCGTCCAAGGCCGCGGCCTTTACAATTCTACGGTAACGATTCCTTTCTGACATGATAAGTGTGCTACGACGACCTTTAATAGTTTTAAAAGCAGGCCAAAGTTAATGGCATATCCCTGGGAATATAATTGGTAAAACTGTTTCCAGGGCAACAAGTTTGTGAAAGAAAACAAATGGGATGAAGCAATTTCCTGCTACAGCCGAGCTATTGAGTTGGTGAAAGATGATGCCATTTACTATGCCAACAGAGGATGGTGCTACTTGAATAAGGAAAGGTCAGGTTCTACAGCCCTCCTAGCATGACCACTGAAACACGATATGATAATATAGCCATTCTTCCATCATAGCAATTATCGCTGCAACTGCGAACATGTATCAGAATGTATCTGATACATGATCGCAGTTGCAGCGATAATTGATATGATCGCAGTTTCGATAAAATTTCAAGATGGTTTTACCCAATGATTTTGGACAGTTCAAAGCGATAAATGGCTATATCATATCGTGTTTCGGTGGTCATCGTAGGTGATCAGGATTATTAATTAAAATATTAAAGTTATATTACATTAGCCCCCCATCCACTAGCGTTTATTCCGTATGCCTTATGGATAAACTATAGAGAATCATCCTAGGGATAAATAAAACCGTTGACGCCACTAACTGATGTCATCTTTACATGTTTTTTGCGACTTTCTATGTAACTAAGTCAAGGTTGCTTCGTGCAGGCGCGACGGAAGGTACAAAAACATTTTAACACCGTCGTTCTATCGTGCTATGCCCATTCACTAGAATTCATTCCATAAAGATTGGACATTCCAGCAGGAATAAACGCTAGTGGATGGGGGGCTATTGAGGAGGTTGATGGACCGCGGCCGTGCGTTGTTCGTAGCAATCACGAAAGTACAGCTACCAAGTGCATGGTTGGTACTCGGATCATCATCATTTCAGCCGAGAGACGATTTACTATTAACAGTTGGAGGATTTTCTTAAATTGATATTATTATAACCAATTTATTCTTAACACAATGTATATGAGTTAAATTTACATGATCTGTACAAATTAGTTAGAAAAAACAAGATTAGGTAGTTTTTTAACTATGACAAGTTGTTGTTTCTTGTGAACAAGTCATAGGATTTATTTGCACCATATTGGCAATACTGTTTTTGGACATTTTGATAAACATTTTCTAGCAAACAGCATCGGCGAGTGATAAGTGTTTCTTGAATTTTAATTAGGATTAAAAATGCAGCGAAAAAGGTAAAAATTTGACTCTAAAACCTAGAAATACAAAGAGCATGTAGCATGTCCCACCAGTCACACGAAAACATACAAAAGTTGTATTTCTAACTTCAAAATGCGTTTATTAAAAGGGAGCTTTTTGGAAAGTAAGAATTGACTAGTTGTTAAACTATTTAGCATATTTTTCTGGTGCAATGTGTTAGAGGGTGGGAAAAAGGTGGTTTTCATTTTTGTCCCACCAGTCACAGTGACTGGTGGGACATTTTAGTAAAACTTGTTATGGACTGTTATAAACATCTAGCCTGTTTCTATGGCTTTTTGTTAGTGGTGATGGCTTTTTTTGCTTTTAAGATGAATTGTGCTAAGCGTAAAATGAAATGTACAGCAAATTTTAAAATTCATGAAAATAAGTCGAAGACTGCTCTAGATAAAAAAAAATATATGATCAAAAAAGACGACATAATGTTAAAGCTTTACGTGAAACTAATTAGACTGCTAAAATTCAGTGGAGAAAGACAGAGAGACTACGTAATAGAAAACAAAAAGAAAAGAAAAAGTTAGAGGGTATCAAGAAGACGTGTGTTTCGCAGTTGGGTCATATAAGACAATAAATACCTTGAAAAAAAGCGGTTGGCAAAATTAAATAAGCTCTTCCTGCAAGTCCAACCAAATAATCAGCTGTACCAATACTAATAGAGGACTGAGACCGTTGCTTTTGTACAGATAAGACGTGTCGCAGTTTGTGCGGATATATAACAATCATATATATAAATTAATTATGTAAACTTTAAATTTAAAACTTAGCTAATACAAGCAGTATAAAAATTTACACAAACATGTAATACATCAATTAAATAAATCTAAAGTTAAAAAAAGTGAAGTGGCTTAATGTGGAAAAAATAAAAAGTACTTAACAAAATTTAGAACAAAGAAGTGAAATATCAAACTGGGAATAAAGAACATACGGACTTGAACTTGCCCTATTGTTTGAATATGTGTGACAAGTGCAAGGTCGCGCTCGATTAAGACCATTGTTTTAGTTATCTCGCTTTCGGACACTTGGGGTACGATAACGACCTTTGTCTTCAAAACATTTCATCTGGATCTATAATAATACTGGTTATGCTGTTTTCCATGGAGTAAAGTTTTAAAGGCGTGCCTCCTACTTCCACAACAATCAAGATTAAAATAGATAACTATTCTTCCTGACGAAATATCTGCTCTGTGTATGTGCGGTTTCAAGAGGAATCCCAACAAGAACATGGTACAACGTATTAGTGCATAAGTGTATTATTGTTTTGTTTGTTTATTTATAAGATAATTTAAAGTCTGGTATAATTTACATTATATTCAAATCAATATTGGTAGGTATCAAAACTAGTATATTTATTGACTGGTGCTTTGCTAGTGCAATTCACTGTTGTTTGTGAGTGACATTTTTTTTTTATATATACATATTTTTTTTATTTTTTTATTTTGACAAATCCACTATGTTGACCCGGAAAGCAACGGCTAAGGATGTGGAAATGAAACTAAAGCAGGCACTTTTGGACCTTAAAGTGTCACGTGAACTCTCTGAGCAGTTAATGCAAGAACGGGAGGACAGTGAGCATGAAATATTAAAAATACTTGATAAAAACAAGGAGCTGAAATTAGATTTATCAGATTTACATTCAAAATATATTGACTTATTAGGACACTGTGATCTGTTGCAAGAACGAATAAATTCCTTTTCTAACTGTAGTAATACTCATGAACAAGCTTTGAGGAAAATAAATCATTTGGAATCGAGTTTGTCAGCAGCTCATATACAGTTACAAAAACTAGAAATTCAAAATAAAGAATTAGCTCAAGAAAGATGCTTATCTCAGAGCTTGTTTGAAGAGTTATCAGATAGTAACCCTAGCTTCATCAAGGAACAACAGTCCTTTATAGACAATAGTCCCAACACTAAAGTTAGTATGATTAATATCAACAGTAAAAACAAAATAAGAAAATACATTCGTTTAAGTAAATTTATAAATAAAACTAAAAAAATAATTAATAGTCATAATACAATAAAAAATTGTAAAGTCTTGCGAAAAGAGCGATTAAGATTGGTTGAAACTTTAAATGAAATTCAATTAAACTCAAAAAGCAACGAAATTAATTATATAAAGTACATAAAAAATCTTGAATTTAAAATTGATGCTCTTGAACAAACATTCAAAAATATGCTGGTTAATATTGAGAATCTATCACAGAAGCAATTAAACTATCAAATACTGGCTTCTAATGAGATGGAAGACCTATGTAATTATAATGCGGAACGATTTGAATCGTTAAATAAAAAGCGCTTATGTACTTGTACAGAGAACATAATCAACAAAGTTATTCAACCACCAGGCCTGTTGAAACAACAGAATGATTGCAGTTCATCAGTTAGTGAGTTGCAATCACCTGTGGCCCTTGATGAGGTTAGGAATGTTGTTAAACACAGTAATTCAAAAAGTTGTAACCTATTCATGTTTAGTGATGAAATAGGTAAATCTATGGGTCAAATAATATATAAACAGACAGGAAAAATTGTAACAAACTATTGTATGCCCGGTGCCAGTTATTCACAGATCCTTGATAGAGTGACCTCCAAAGAATACCCCTCTGATTCAACTTTAATTATTTTTGTAGGCAGACGGGGTAATGTGAGTTCCAACTCAATTAAAAAGTATTTTGTATCTTTAGAAAATCTAAATGTCAAAAAGATAATTTTACTGACGTTACCTTACAGTAATTCCTTGTCAAATAATGAAAATGTGTATAGATATAAGTGTAATAGTAAAATGCATACTATGACATTTTATAATAAAAAAATTGACATAATTGACTCTAATATTTTTATTAGAAATTTATATTTAAACGAAAATAGTTATTATCTTTTTAATTTATATAAAAATGAAATAGCAAAATCGCTATTATTTTTTATTAATAACCCAGCAAATTCATTGGCTAACAATACTACCTCTTTAAGGCAATCCAATAACTTGACATTTATTGACACCTTTGAAGAAATTCCAGCTTCTTTAAATTAGAGATTAAGACAAAAGAGGATACCTCTGGCAATAATAATCTGGCATTAAATGTTATTAATAAAATAAAAATTAGTAGAAATAATAGCTGTATCTCCCTGGTACATCAAAACATTCAGGGAATAAAAGGTAAAAATTTAGAGTTAGAGTTGTTTATGAACTGTAATAATATTGATATTTTATGTATTACAGAACATTGGTTAAAGGGCCATGAGTTCATGTTCAACTTCAACAACCACCAGGTTGCTAGCTCGTTCAGCAGGGTTAATTTTATTCACGGTGGTTCATTAATAATAACCAGAAAAAATATAAAAGTCAAAGAGAGAAATGATCTTGTCGGTTTATCAGTTGAGCGAGTTACAGAGATAGCATGTATCGAATTTGAGCAATTTATTGTTATGAGTGTATACAAGCCACCTTGTGCCCCTTTCGAAGCATTTTTTAAAATTATGGAAGACGCCTTATTTAAAATTAGTAATAGCCGTAAAACAATTGTTGTCTGTGGAGACTTTAATATAAATATATTAGATACAAATACCATGACTTGTAACTTTTTAAATCTATTCAAGTCATATGATTTAAATAATGTTTTTTACGAACCAACAAGAGTAACTGCCACTAGTGCTACTTGCATTGATAATGTCTTTACCAATAAGAAACCAAAGCAAAGTTCTGTAATTAGTATGTTACACTCTGATCACTGTGGGCAGCTGGTATCGTTCCATAGGAGAAGAACTGCTGTGCAAAGAACAAACATAAATTTTATACCTGTAAATGAACGTCGAATAGAAAAATTTAAAAGTAATCTAATTGCAAGGTTGCCTTGGTTGCCCTATGACAATTGTTCTGATAAATTATACAACTCCTTTTTTAATCTTATTAATAAAGAATTTGCAGAAATTTTCAAAGTTAAAAAAGTTACAATTAGTGATCGCTTTACGTTTAGTGCGTGGGCAACCACAGGTATCTTCAAGAGCCGAAATAGGTTATATGAATTATATAGTGAAAAGCCTTTTAATTACGATCCTGTTTTTAAGAGCTATGTCAAAAATTACTCTAAAATATTTAAGCGAGCCTGTTCCACTGCAAAGTCTATTTATTTGAAAAACAAAATAAAAATCTCGAATAATAAAGTTAAAGCTACTTGGAATATCATTAACAGTGAGACTGGAAGAGTTTCTCCACGTAGTCGCGATTTTAATTTAAAAATTAACAATATAGATGTAAGAGACGATTTGAAAGTTGCGACTGAGTTTGAAAAGTTCTTTTCTGATATACCAATTACCACAACCAAAACTCTCAAGTCGTCTCCAGCTTCTGCTGAACAACTTCTTAAGCTAAATATTTTAAAATGCGTAACTGACTTTGAATTTACCACTGTTACTTATAAAGACATTGTAAATACATTCAAAACTATTGATATTAAGAAAACTACGGATATTTGGGGGCTGTCAGTTAAAACCATTGCATCCATAATAGACATAATTGCACCATATTTGGTAGTTATATTTAACAGTTGTGTGGCTTCAGGTGTGTTTCCTGACTTGATGAAACACAGTAAAGTAATACCGTTGTTTAAAGCTGGTGATACATCTGACCCTACGAATTTCAGACCTGTTTCTATATTGCCCACCCTAAGTAAAATTTTTGAAAAATTAATGCTTGGTCAATTATTGGAACATTTCAATAAACACAATTTACTTCATAAAAAACAGTTCGGTTTTAGGAGGGGTCGATCTACCATAGATGCGGGAATAGAATTAATTAAAGATATTTTTGTAGCCTGGGAAGAGTCAAAAGACGCTCTGGGTATTTTTTGTGATTTATCTAAGGCTTTTGACTGTGTAAATCATGATATTCTTGTCAGAAAATTACACCACTATGGCGTTAGGAACAAGGCTCTCGACCTTCTGACTTCCTATCTGGGTAACAGAATTCAGAAGGTTGATATTAACGGAACAAAATCTTCTGGATCTAAAGTAACTATAGGTGTACCACAAGGTTCAATTCTTGGTCCGTTTTTGTTTTTAATTTATATAAATGATTTGCCGTACCATGTAAAGGAAAATCAAGATATTGTATTGTTCGCTGATGATACTTCTTTGATATTTAAAATAAATAGACAATTGAGAAATTATGACGAAGTTAACAATGCACTAACAAAAGTTGTACATTGGTTTGCTGTTAACAATTTATTATTAAATGAAAATAAAACTAAATTAATGAAGTTTTCTACGCCCAATGTAAGGCAAGTAGATACCAATGTTCAATTAAATGGTATAGAATTGATTCCTACTCAGTCGGCGGTTTTCCTAGGCATAATGTTAGACAATAAATTGCAATGGGGTCCACACATTAAGAAAATATCAGGTAAACTGAGTTCTGCAGCATATGCAGTTAAAACTATTAGGCGGCTTACTGATGTCGATACGGCTAGAATTGTTTACTTCAGTTACTTCCATAGTATAATGTCTTATGGAATTATTCTTTGGGGTAACGCTGCTGAAATTAATACTATTTTTATTTTGCAAAAAAGAGCCGTGAGAGCTATTTACCAACTAGGCCCTCGATTTTCACTCAGAGAAAAGTTTAAGGAGGTGAATATTCTAACCGTACCTTCACAATATATATTTGAAAATCTACTGTATGTAAGAAAAAATATTACGCAATTTAGTGAAAGATGTGATACACATAAGGTAAATACAAGGCAGAAGCATAATCTTGTTGGACACACTACCCGTCTCCACAAAATAAACAATTCTTTTATGGGGCAATGTATACGCTTTTATAACAAACTGCCAACTGATATAAGGTCACTACCTATTAACAAATTTAAAACATTAATAAAAACAAAGCTGATTAAAAAAGCTTATTATACAATTAATGATTATATTACTGATAAAAAAGCATGGGAGTGAATAAATTGCACATTAACGGTTTATTTAAATAAAAAATTGTAATCTTTGTAATGTTGATTGTTGTTGTTAAATTTTAATTTCATGTATTTCCTCACTATGACGATTTAAAAGCACTTAGTCTTAAGTCAATTTAAATAAAGAACTTTTTGATTTTGATTTTGATTTTATTTATCTAAGTAGCAAAACGGTTTATAATTTAAGAAAATGACTGAAAGCTATTGCATTGACTTAGTTTAAGAAAGTACTATGTTGATTATCTCAAAGATTTTGATAATAATTGTTAATTCGTTATAATATTAGTTTCATATTTAATAAAATATTCCAAATATGACATAGAAACAAACAAATTTTTTGGCCAATTTCGTACTTGTCCCGCCAGTCACAACACAATGTCCCACCAGTCACTATTTCTACTTTCTATATTTTCTTGTAGAAACTTAATTTGGTGCTAATTTTTATTTTCTGTTGTAGTCTATTTGACATTTTCATAGTATAGTAAAAGACATCTGGCTATGTATAGTATTTGGGCTAAAATCTCGATTGACAGTGAAGAAGGCGGAGGTGAGGTATTTTTGACTGTCCCACCAGTCACACGCCTTTAACCACAAAAATATCACCAAAATATTTATAAAAGTTATTTTTTTCGGTAATAGTTTTATAAGTCTGTTCATAATCTATTGTAAAATATCTATTTGATCATTAAATTAGATCATAATAATAGGGGTTAAAGAATGAAATTGCCGATTTTTTCCTCATTATTCATTAGTGTATAATTCCTTTAATACAATAGCTATGTCTATTATACTTTTTTTTATTTTAAACTTCATTACAAGGACTTATACTTATGTATAAAATTTTATTCTTATTTTTATTTTTTTTACTAGAAATACATTTTCAAAAACAGCTCGTCCCAAGTGGTGCCCGTCTCCGTTATAAAAATATAAATATTTTTTTTACAGATATCAATTCGCAAATTTTTTCTCTATGTATCCTATAGCCTAATGTTGTCTAAATATATCCACAAAATAGCATAAAATTTAGATTTGTGGTTCCTTAAATGTATGGAAAAATGATTTTTCGTTAAATTCTCCATACAAAACGGCAATTTCATACTTAAACCCCTAATACAAAGTTACAGATCTAAATATTAGGGATTCTGGAGTAAACTGTCCCACCAGTCACTATGGAATGCCCCTGGAGTAACTCTTATGCTCTAGTCATTAATCATCAAAAAACACAAACTATTATAATTGGTAGCCCATACTTTGTATCAAGGATTGATTACAGTACATTACCAACAGTAAACTTTGGTGGCACTATAATTCAAACAAATTAGAGCGTCTGCAAAATCTTTGCATCAGGTTTGTCTTTAACCTACGCAAATTTGATCATGAATCTTCCTATCGTTCCCAATTAAACTGGCTCTCAATTCGTCGGCGGCGAGACTTACACGTTCTATCTCTTCTTTATACTGTCCTTTTTCTGCCTGCCTCTCCACCATACCTTCTTTTATGTTTTACCTTTCCTTCTTCTTTATCAACCCACACTTTACGATCTAACTATGATCTCATCCTTTAGATACCTCTTCATACTTCTGACTTCTTGTCCTATTCCTTTTCTGTTTCTTTTGGAGTCATTTTCTTTCTGTTCGTCCTTAACTATGTTAAAATAATATTATCTGTTATTAGATTTTATTTACATTAAGTATAAGTTGTTCTGGGGCGTTATCGCGCTATTTACAACGTTTTTACCACAACCAAATTGTTATCGTTTTCATACATTTTGACAACAGTTTGACAGCTGTCAAAACGTAAGAAAACGATAATGATTTGGTTTTAACGTTCTTAAATAGCGCGACCGGGGGGCTGTATAGATTGCTTAAAGTATTAGTTATAAGCTTAATTATTGATTCATAATGTAATTTATTTTTCCTGCACCCTATGTTTCTTTCCTTTCTCGTTCTTCTCCCTCAACACAAGGCTGCCTGGAATAGGCTGCCTACTTTGTATTGTTTATATGTATTTTCTCTTTTTGTTTGCAATAAAAGCGTTTATTATTATTATTCTTTTAGCCAAAGTCAAGTAAAAAATCAAACTTAAGACTAATTTTCCACTTTTACCCAATATGAAATCAGGAACAGAGGAGAATATAAATACCCAACATGAATTTTAACCAATTTCAGCCTTCATCAAGCCGAGAAAGATTGCACCGAAGCTCTCCGTATCGACCCCACGTACGTGAAAGCGCTACAACGGCGAGCGTCAGCGAGAGAGAGACTTGGCTCCCTACGGGCGGCGTCACAGGACTTGACTGAAGTACTCAAACTGGAGCCGCATAATAATGAGGCCAGGAAACAACTTAATGCTATCAAGGCCCGCATGGGAACTAAGGGGGTAAGTGTAATTTAATAAAGGTAGTATTGAACTGCAAATTTAAAAATCTTCTTTGTAAATCTTCTTCTCTTCTTTTAAATTAATGGCGTTCGCGACACATGAAGATTACGCATTTTGACAATTTCAAGCGAAAATTTTCATAAAGTAATACAAAATTGTACGGTAGATTGGTGTTAAAAATTAAGTTTCTCCACAAGTGTTTTTACAGCAATATTTCGGGAGAAACACTCCCTTTTCTATGTAAAACATAATGATCGCACAGAAAAATAAATAACGCTGACCTAACCATCACTAGCCATGTAGGTAGGTACATAAACAAATAACCCTAACCTACCCTTTTATTTTACGCCTGGGTAATCCTTAAATCGCGGGTTTTTTATTCTTAAAACATTGTTATCTAAATGATTTTTGAGGATTCAAAAGTACCTACTACTTGTTGAGTAAATAAATTTTATTTCGTTGCTTTGGGACTATTTACTGCGTGGTATAAAGATCTATTGTGACTAGCCTCCCAGTACTTAAGCTGGGCACTGTCTTAATATCATCTGGGTCGAGAATGTCTCCCCAAACGTCGGGGTGTACTTAGCAAAGCCTATTCGAATAATAAACACAATTTATATTTTCCAGTCTAAATCAAAGTCGTCACCAACCACCACCCCAACTTTAGAAAATAAACCAATAACAATGAAATCAAATGTCCAGCCGAGGATCGTAGAGTTGAACGATGAACCAGTGCAGCCTCGACTCACCGCTTCAGAGAAATGGAAAGATGGTGTCGATGAACCTATTACCGTTATAAAAACTGTAAAGAAACCACCCCATATGAGATCTAAGGTAATCTTTGTTACCGCACTGTCGAAAAAGTTCTAATATTCTTGACCTATAGCCTGCTATTGACATACTGCTATAGCTTTTGGCATTAGATTTTACGGCTGCTTTCTTCTTTAAATTTGTCAAAATATATGCGCACGCTACTGACCAAGCCAAATTAGGTATTACTGCCAATATAATCAAATACCTATTAATGAATGAAATGCAGTTGAAATGCAGAGTCTAAGAGAAATAGTAATTAATAAAATATCTAATTTATAGTATGATTTTTTTGTGGTTGTGGATAGATTGGTTGTGGATAGTGTGGTTGTGGATAGTGTGGTTGTGGATAGATTCCGAAATGAGGAATAGCGAATAGTACTCTAAGGAGTCTCTGGCCCGATTTTGATGAAAACTAAAACTGCATAATGACCACCATTTTGAACAATAGCCAATTAGTTAAGGTGTAATGTGAAAAAAAGAGTATTTTGCTAAAAATTATCTCTTTCCTTAAGTTTGTCGTATGTCATTACTTTCCAGAAATTTTTCCTTATTAGCGACATTGAATGGTGTAATAATACAGGTTGTTTCTTTTTTCAAAATCAACGGGTTCGATTCCTTGCTAGGAATATTGATTTTTCAAAATGGCCAGAGACTCCTAAGTACTTATCGCTGTTCCTCATAGCGTCGGATTCCATATACGCCCTCGTGAAGAAATCAATCTGTATAAATATCTCGTGTTTGTGTTCGCATTCCTCCAAAATGGCACCACCGTATTTTATGTTTTTTTTTTGTGTATATTTGGTAGGTATGAGAATAAGTTGTAAAGTATATTCCGTACTGCTAAAAAGAAAAAACAATACATGATAGAACAACATTTGCCAGGTCAGCTAATATATTATGTCAAGTTTTTACTATCAAGCAACCACTGAGCTAAACCCAGTTTGAGTGTTCTGTCGTTTATCTCTATAACGGTGCGTTTTTATCCACTAAACTAGTATATTCTTATTACTTTCAGAGAACCCTAAAACGCATTTCTATTAATGAAATTCCACTTGGTAACCCCATGCCAGAAAAACCGTCTACTCGCCTCAAAATAATTGAATTGGATGACAAGGACCGCGGAGACTCAAATAATAATGATTCCAATAAAATTAAGGAGATTGAATCTGAAAGAAAAGGTTTGTAACAATATCCCCCCAACCATTAGCGTTTATTCCTGCGGGAATGTCCAATCTTTATGGAATGCATTCTAATGGAAGGGCAAAGCGCGAAAGAACGATTGTGTTAAAATCTTTTTTTCCTTCCGTCGCGCCTGCACGACGCGACAACTTTGACTTAGTTACATAGAAAGTCGCAAGAAAGCATGTAGAGATAAGGTTCGTTAGTGGCCTCAATGATTTTATTGATCCCTACGATGTTTCTCTACAGTTTATCCATGAAGACAAGTCGTACGGAATAAACGCTAGTGGATGGGGGGCTAATGCTTATCTTACTACTTATATTTTCTTCTTCTTGTTAATTTTCTTCGCAATAATTAGATATCATAGTTATAGTTTAATTATTTTAAGAATCTAGTACCGAAAATTTTGACTGCGTTGCTATTGGTCCACGTAATCAACATATAGTCCGTTTCACACAAACGCCACAAAAGACCGGCCTGTATGATAAATGTGCCATGAACAAATATATAGTCAATAGTCAATAGTCAATAGTCAATAGTCAATATCTTTATTGCATTCCATGTTGTACATTTTAGAAGGTCTTAAATAATCTATGGTATCAAACATAGACCCGGTTTGGGCACAGCAATTTCGCTATTAATTTTGCATGCATATACAATTACGGAATTCTGAGAGAGTAAGCAAATATAAAATATCGAAATTCATAAAATGTCAAAAGTGTATAAAATGTCTAAATTCATCAAATCCAATTAAGTGCTTATGTCAAATCAAATATATAATGCAGTCAAATTTATAAAATATTGTGACGCCGCGCGCTCTTTTATCAAGCAGCAAATAACAAAATTTATAAAATTTTTGAAGTTCGAACTCTTTTGTTACAAAGAGTAACTATAGTGGATAGTCAAAAGTGGTTGACATGTGTCAATCATGTCTTAAGCAAGATCGAAACAAAATGTTTCGTACATTTTGTTGTTTTACGTGGACCAATAGCAACGCAGTCAAAAGTTTCGGTACCTACTCGTTTCTTAAAAAAAAGACTACTTATATACTACTTATACAACATGTAAATTAAATAACCAACACCCCGAATACAGGTGGTTTGGGATCGGCTTCTGAGCTGATTTCAATTTTTTTTTTTTAAATATTGAAATCAACTCAGAAGCCGATCCCAAACCACCTGTATTCAGGGTGTTGGTTATTTAATTTACATGTTGTATAGTCTGATACCACCTTAAGCAAAGTGAAATGGCCAAAAACCTTAAATGGAACTACGGGGTCCATATTGGCTCACATAATATTCTAAATCCTATTCTTTGTCTTACTAACCGATTTGTGTTCATAATAATCACTCTTCATAATTTTATTTTTCATACTTTTTTTATTCATACATTTTTATTACTACCAACGGAGCTCATAACAGTTAGTGATCATAATTTTTTTTATTAATACTGTTACTACCTCGTTGCTTACAAAAACAGTGCACTCCGCCTGGTCATAAAAAAAATAACCCTAACCTACCCATCCCCCAGCCATGTAGGTGCATAAAACACTAGACTCGCCCAAAAATGTATGATTAATGATATTAGGTCCTTACCTATGAAATTGGCGTTTTATTATCTTGTACGTAAACTTGCAATTTCTTTAATTCAATTGTTGTTTTAGGTTCTTATTATTATTATTATTTGAAACTACACTCTTTGCAAGATTTTTGTCTGTAATTAAATTATATTTCACTTGGTAAATTCTGAAAAATATGTGAAAATGACTCTTTAATCTCTTCATCAGAATTGGCGATTTGATGCCTACTAACTCATGGACAGACTTGATTTTTTGCATAATTTATTGATGCTAGACTTAGCCGAGAGTTGTTGGCTTATTTCCTCCAAATTTTGTAACATTAAGATTTATAGTTAAAAAAAAATAGAGTTAGTATGGAACAACGCCAATTTTTATGAAGATTTTCAATTAAATGGGTATTTACCATACTAACGTTATTTAAAATTTCTAAAGAACTCCGTTGCCAAATCTTTTGAAATTTGGAGTGTATAATTGAGCAAGACTTGGTTAAGTATTGCATCAATGATTTAGACAAAAAATGGGCCTGTCCATGAGTTACAAAGATTACAAGAGTTAATTCTGCTGACAAAATAAAAGTCACTTTATTTTTTATTTTTTTTAAATAAACATTTAAATAATTCTAAGTTTACTACATGCAAATCCGTAACAGTATAGTCCTTATTCATAATTAATATATAAAACTGAAACAGCGACTAAATCAAAGAAGTTATACAGCTAATAGTGTGAATAATATTAATTATGAACTTCAATTATTATGTTTTATGAAGTTATGAAGAATGATTTGTTATGAAGAATGATCATTATGGTTTTAAATGGTATGAGAAATGTTTTCGGACCTCCATTGATAGGAATTGAAAAGTAACGAGTATTTAATAAAATGCGCACCCGGTACTACGACTGACATGTCAAAATGATGTTTGACTGTCGATTACTATTGAAATCGAGTGCCGGTTGGGTTGTGTTTTACACTTTTTGCTTGTTACAGATCTAAATATACCAAATGAAGACAAATCGAAAGGCGACATTAACATATCTAGTCCGGAATCCGTGAAACTGATAACCGATTCCAATGTGTCCGAGAAGGATTATATTGAGAGATTAGTGGCCCCGGTGAACAGTGTGCAGTTTATGGCCGAATGGAAGAACTTGAAGGGGAAAGATGTTGTTAGAAGTCATTATTTAAGTGTAAGTTGAAATGCTTATGTACTGTACAGTTACAGAATGAAAAGGCTCGTCACCGTAGAACTGTCGTAACTATCACGGTTCATGAGATACAGCCTGGTGACAGACGGATGGACGGACAGCGGTATCTTAGTATTAGGGTCCCGTTTTACTCTTTGGGTATGGAACCCTAAAAAATATACTGGTTACATGTATTTAAATAAAACGTAAAATTATACTGCTCATAGTGAAAACAGGAAGGCTCAAGGATTTTAGCCTAAAAATATCCGAGATATTTAAATTAGAAATGACAGTATTTCTATATCTTTCTAATGGGCGTCATAAGAAGGCTCAAGGTCACTCAAAGGGCAATGGAGAGGGCTATGCTCGCAGTTTCTCTGCGTGATCATATAAGAAATGATGAGATCCGCAGGAGAACCAAGGTCACCGACATAGCCCAAAGAATTGGAACCTTAAGTGGCAATGGGCAGGGCACATTGCTAGAAGAACTGACGGCCGTTGGGGCGGAAAGGTTCTTGAATGGCGGCCGCGTACCGGGAGACGCAGTGTTGGTAGGCCCACCACAAGGTGGATTGACGATCTGGTGAAGGTCGCGGGAAGCCGCTGGATGCGGGCGGCGCAGGACCGTTCGGTTTGGAGATCCTTGGGGGAGGCCTATGTCCAACAGTGGACGTCTTCTCGGCTGATATGATGATGATGATATCCTTCTAAAACTACTTTTTATATGAAATATGAATGGCGGGCGTGTAATGTGACTTGGAAGTCACGGATTTTCTTCTCTAACATTGTAAGTCAGGTACTTCAATATTAAATCAATATTTTTCTAAAATTCTTCCGAATTTTGATAGTCCAACATTGCAAATTATCAATAGAACTTTGCTAAGCGTATAAACATTAATTATTTTTCAGTCAGTTGACACATTGTTGTGGTATATTCTTTTGCTCGATAAAAATTAAATATACATCCTCAACACTAAGAGCCCCTTCACACTAGTTGGTCCAGCATCGACGTTCGCTAAACGTTAACGCCATAGATTTATAATTACTGGCGTTTATAGATTAGCAATGAATCGACTAGGGTGAGATCAAAAAAATGCACCAATGTGTGAGTAATGCGCATGTGTGCGTGAAAAATAGTACTGCAGTCTGACAGTCGCTGTCTTTTCTACGTGACTGACAGACCTACTTAGGTGCCCCCTGCGTGTACGTGAAATGGTCTCGTCTATCTATCTCGCTCTAATACGCGTTAGTATGCTCTTTCTCTTTCCCATTGCCAATCTACAGTTTCCTATATCTATGGTTAGCGCAGTGTAGACGCCGTCCGGGTTAACACGACGTCCGCATCGCGTTGTTTCGGCGTTTTCTTTGCAGCATATTAAACGCGGCGACATTTATAATAGTGAAACGTTCACGCCTCGCCATCGCTCATTGAACGCTGACGCTAATGCCTGTGTGAGCGACACCAAGCGACTACATATTTTGAAGGCACTACACCTATCATTATACAAAAACTGCGATTCTGATAATATTACATACATACTGGTTTAATTGATACCCTCCAAAAAGTCTTTGCAAAACCAAAAAGTTCTTTATTTCATTGGTAGTACTTTTAAAGGTGAACCCATATTTATCCGAGCCGAACGAGTCGAACGAAACGACGTTTTGAATTCTTTATATGAAATCTCGCACATCGTCCGACTCTGGACAGGTTCTCAGAACAAGGCCTGGTAGACTCTTGAACCGATGGCATCAAAATTGACTTTCATAAGTGTACAAACAAATGTACCTAAATGAATAATGAAATTTTGACTTTGTAAAGGAAATTGATTCGATTCTTCGGCGCGTTCTAGTCTTTCGGTGCGCTCGATTCTTTCGGTGCGGATATGTGTGCGAAGCCTCCTTGACTTCGATTCGTTCGACACTTTTGAAAGTTAAAAAGAACATGCCTTGTGTATTCAAAATTCAAGAAAATTTCTTGTATTCCAGATTATAGAACCGTCGAAGATTCCCTCCATATTCGCGAACGCTCTAGAAAGCGACGTGCTATCTGATTTGATCGTCGCACTCCACTCCCACCGTGAACGGTTCAATCGCTACTCTGTGGCGGCTTACCTTGCTGCTATATGCCAGGTGAAGCGATTCACCGCCCTCGCTATGTTCCTCTCGACGAAAGATAAGACACGTGAGTATTATTTAGATTATGATTTTTTTTTTCAAATTCGTAAATATTTTTAATACTAGAAAAAATACACTGAAAAAAAAAACTGTAAAGTCGGTTTACTGACGATAGTTGAACGTGACAACGTCTTAAGAAATACTGATGGAATGGTAGCATTTTTCAAAAGAAAAATTTAATTTCATTTGTTTAATAGATTTTTGCTTGCACTTCAAGCCTTACATGGAACGCCTCAGAGCGAGGTAACGCCGCATGCGTCATGTTTTTTCGTGCGTGCAGCCGGCTCTATCGAATTATAAGACGTTGTCACGTCAAAAAACCCTGATTCCCCCCTGAGGCAGGTCGATTTTTTCTAGTATTATTTAGATTTTATTATTTTGCTTAAATTTGCCCCAAACAATCTCAAACAGCTAAATTGAGTTACTAGTTGACACTTTTTTTTTATTTCGTCTCCCTACGGGAAGGCAAAGGGATCTAACCCGTACAGAAAAATCATAAAAATTACTTGTATAAAAATGTTATAAAGATTTCATGGAATGTTTTTGAAATTAAATGGAAAAAAAAAACTCTTTTTTGAAACAAACCTGACATTGGCTTATTTTTTTTTATTTCAACATGATATATATGAATGTATGAGTGTAGATAAAGTAGTGTATGTAACTGCGCATTACTTGGTATTAAAACACGCGCGTTAAAAAATTTAAAGCTATTAAAAAATTCGGTAATATTATGTGATAGTTACATAAATAACTAGTTAGTAATAAATAAACTAGTATATTGTCTTTTTTGTTCCAGTAATAACAGATCTCCTGAACTACTGCAAATCTGTGGAAAACATCTCCGAACAGCAGGTAGCCGACTTAAAGAACAAATATGAAATCTAAAGACTTATCCTTAGGGTACTAGTTAGCTTGTATTGAAATTTACATCATCAATAATTAGAGAACAAATAGGTTTAGTCGTAAGTACGTCAAATTCAATTGGCAGTTGCAGTGCAGCTCTTATTGTAAGTAGGGAATGTAATCCCGTAATTCTCAATCCCGGTATTTGCGGGACTGGGCATTTTTGGTCCCGCGGGATCTAGGTATTTGCGGGATCCCGCGTGATTAATAAAATTTCGCAATTTAATCGCGGGATCCAGGTATTTGCGGAATCCCGCGTGTTTAATAAAATTTCACAAATAATCGTGTAATCCAGGTATTTGCGGGATCCCGCGTGATTAATAAAATTTCGCAAATAATCGCAAATTTAAAAAACAAGTACGTAAACCAAACAATACTTCCCTTTCATTGTACGAAGGGGTTTGTCCTGCACGCGGGTTCCCGGTATTGGGATCTCGGTATTGCATTCCCTAATTGTAAGTGGCTAAAGTTTAATTTTGATGTGCTATTGACTTTATATGCCCAATGCTAGTTTAATTAAATTTGGATTGGTTTTAAGCTCTTTGAGGATTGAAACTCGTTTCAAATGAACAAAAAATGTTCTCATTCTGAACATCTCTGGCTCTATCGATATACTTGAATCGAATTATGATGACATCATTATATTTTCAACAGTATTTTATAAATTTATAGAACCAATTAGATATTTGGTTTTAGAGGACTAACTCTTCTCTCTATCTCTTCTTGACTGCTTTTTCACTATTACTCTGCTTTTCCGGTTCCCATTAGAGAATATGCATATTTTTTAAGTTTTAAAATTAATTCTACTCAGTTACAATTTACAAAACTGAAAGAATTTTAGCAAAATATTGATGAATACCTGACTTAGTACGACATAAAGTTGCGTGTTAGACAAGGAGATCCGATATCATATAAAAAGTTGTTTTAGAAAGAGACAGGAATACTTCAATTTCTAATTCAAATATGTCAGGTATTTTTTCGCTAAAATCCATTCTGTTTTTACTATTAGCAGTATAATTTAACGGGTTTTTTTTATAAATTTAACCTAATTTTTTATCATGCATATTCGTTTGTATTTGGGATCGGCGTATTCTTTATCTATTTATTTATTTTCTTTTCTAAGATAGTTAACAGCACTAAGATTAAATACACACCAAATATATAAAGCTAAAAGCTATCTGGCTTAGCACACGGAAAAAGTAATGATTAATTCGATTTATGTGTATCGAGGATACTTATTATTGTTTAATGTTTGTCAAAGGGACAGTTCACACCAACACGAGACGCACGTACTTGGTCTTTTTTTCGTTTAATAATTAGACACGTTTTTAGATTTATTGGAATTTTTTCCAACATAGTTATCTAAAAATATGTCAAATTATTTTTTTGTATCCTTGTGATTCGATACGGTTCTTTTCTAGTTTTGTGAAATGGAGAACGGATTATTAAGCCAATAATGTTCACCCAACAGTTTCCGACCTTTGGTGGAATCGTCGAAACTAAGTAGCAAATTCTTTCGATTGTTTTTAAATGCTTACGTAATTCGTGATGTTTTAGAATGAAACGATTGTCACTTATTACACAAGCTAACGATTTGCAATGACGTCCGTATAGGACGGTGGCTAGTCTAAGACACACCCCCCCCTAATCTTAACATCTGACATAAATACGCTTCAAAATTTTTTTTTCTACCCTCTAGTAAGCTATATAGCTTTCCATGCGTCATTCCGTGCTGTGTGAACTGACTGTATATATTAAAGGCCTGAATAGACGAGAAACTAGCCTGCAGAAAAATAATATATTATATAAATAATATTTATATTTGCTCGTCGGAGGTTTAGCGTAGCGGGTGCTCAGAAAAAAAAAACCTAAGATTTTGTATTTTAATTTAGTTCAAGTCTATGTCCTCGGTTGTTTGGGCGACTTTTTCTACGCGGTTACTTTTGGTTCCTCGTATGTGCAGGCCCTTAATTTGACCCCTGCGCGCGCCTAACGAGAGCCGAACGCCTATTGAGAGATTCATCTATTAGAACTGAAGATGAATCACTTTATGCAAAAATGGAATTTATTTTACATACCGTAGAAGCCTATTTTGTGTTTCTGATAGGTAATAATACATCACAGAATAACAGACGAAGTCATTAGTTTTGTGATTGGTGCAAGGAATTTTAGGTTCTGTGATTGTTTTTTTAAGTTTAAATAAAGAATTACTGATAAAGTATGGATTGTTTTAATTTTCTCAGATTTTTAAATCACTTGTTTTGCACAGACGCCAACAGACCAAAACTGTGTCCAAGTTCTTCAATTTCCCAACCTTATTCCACAATCATAGAGTTTAGTCTGTCGAAATTTGACAGTTTGTAGTAACCTGATCCTTTACCTACCCCTCAAATCTGCCTCCGTGGGCTGGTGGTTCATCCACCGGTCCTGGGTCCGATAGTTATAATAATAATAATTTATTTGCCAAAATATGCTTACAAAGGATGGATACAAGAGTTTCCAGCATAATTCTGTCGATCGTGTCAACGTGCAAATATTGTTTACATATTAATAAGCAAAAAAAATCGGGAATTGACTCAAAAGTTGATAGAAACCTTATATTTTGATGTCATACATGCATGTTAAATTTTTAACACCCTTCCGCGTACCGACCACGCACTTGGTTGCTTAACTTTCGTGATCGACGACTCAAAAGTTGATAGAAACCTTATATTTTGCTGTCATACATGCATGTTTAAGGTTGCAATAAGTTAACATCACTTTCATCTGTCAAAAAAAAATAGCGAATAGCCCCCCTGGGCGAGACCAAAAAAGGAACCAATGTGTGAGTAATGCATACCTATGTGTGCGTGTAAAATAGTTAGACAATTCTTTGTCTAAGGTAAAATCTTAGATTATATGGTATAATCTAATTCTTTCAGGTATAATCTAATTCTTTGTCTGAGTCTAAGGGTAAAATAGTAAAGCTGCAGTCTGACATTTGCTGTCTTTTCTACGTGACGGACAAGCCGCCTGCGTGTAACGTGAAATGGTCTCGTCTATCTATCTCGCTCTAATATACGCGTTAGTATGCTCTTTCTCTTTCACATTGCCTATCTACAGTTATTTTTATTGACCAAACGGAGAGCTAATTGTGTCAATCATAATTGCCTTGATTTACCCACAAACCTACTGATGCTGCTCATGAATAATGTAACTAAAAGTGGGGATTATATCAGTAAGTAGCCATGTGATGCCGGCAGAGTAGAATAGCATCACCCATATCCTCCAATGGGTGTCGTAGAAGGCGATTAATGGATATTAGTCGCCTTCTTAAGTTGCGTCATAGTAGATAATATTATATTATCTTTGGTTGCATTAAGAGCTAAACTACGCGCCACGTCTCAAGTCCCGCGGAAAAAACACTGGAACTAAATTCCCCGTGTCCCGTAATATGAGGGTTGCCAGGACTTTTCCAAAAAAATACCGAACAGTAAGCAAAAAAAAGAAGACTACTTACTTGTCGTATTGCCGATCCTTTAGTCGCGCACAAAAAAACCGACAAAATAGGGACCGCTAGACAGGACGTGCGGCATGACGAGTAAGTTTGCCATACTACGTCTTGGTCTCGTTTATCGTCTCTTCTCTCGTCTTCTTCACTCGTTGAGTGTGTGGCTGGCCCATAAGTAGGGATACCTACTACGCAACATCGATGCCGATTGTGTAAAATTTGACAGTCGATTCGTTTATTAGGGAGAAAAATTAATCAGAAAAATACCGAACATTCGTTCCGGTATTTTTGTCAAACCGAACACGGTGCTTAAATACCGAACACCTAGCAACCCTGATTGTGAGAAAGAATAAACTTTATATATTCGCACTGTTATTTGATATTCTACAATACCTATCAAGTATCAACTGTACGGTGGTAACCTACAAAGAGATATTAAGCACTTAATTTACTGGCAGAATACACAGCGCCGCGTGTATGGGACTTCATTAGTGGCGCGAACTCTATTATATAGCTAGGTAACATGAATAGCGCCCCTAGCGAGAACAAAATCATTTTTCCCATACAAATTGAGCTATTCACGTAACGAAAATGGTTGCGATTTTTGTACTAAAAACTTACACTATGTGTAGTCGGGTAGGTACTGTCCCCGTAGTGTAATTTTTTTCGCTTAAATACGCAACTAATGTATTTACGTTATGAGCTCGATTTGTATAGGAAACGTGAATAGCGCCCCTAGCGGAAAGAAGCGCAAATCATGTTTCCCATACAAATGCAACTACAATGCATTATTGGATTTTTTTGTATACCTAGGTACCACACATTGTATTTTTATACTAACATTGTTAACCGCAGGATCTTAAATGTATGCTTAGCACCTAAATGAAAAGGAATGTCTTTAACTACCTACCTATCTAACAATAACATAAAATGGTGGGTATCAAAATTTAAATTAGGTACTTAGTTCATTAATATGATTAATTGAATTATATAGAAAAGCTTTTCACAAGAATGCAAATCAAAAGGCGTGGGAGTATAACTACCCAAAATATACGCATGTAGGTAAAACTGTAGGTAACTTAAATTTTCTTATAATTATTTATTGACTTGTATTGATATTTTGAAATCATTACCTACGAAATTGTAAGCTGTGGAGCTTCTTTCGCCATTTCTTCTCCATCTCAGCATAATAATGATTATTTCGCCCCAAAATGGTGGTAGGGCTTTTGACGATATAAAACCTACTTAGCAAAGTCCTTTTAAAATTTTAATTATAGAGCTTTTTCATTTTCACAATGGTAACGTTTTTTAAAGGAAAAAACTTACACTACGGGCACTGATTTCCCTACTAATACCTATTTCCTGGCTGCGATTCTATTAGCTAGAGCTAGAAGAGGGTGTGTTATCTATGCTGAGATTATTGACGTAGGTAGGTAGACTAGGTAGGTAGTTATTTCTAATCTATAATATAAAAATGAATAGCAAAATGTGTTGGTAAGCGCATAACTCAACAACGCCTAGACCAATTTGGCCAATTCTTTTTTTAAAATGTTCGTTGAAGTTCAAGGATGGTTTTTACGGCGAGAAATTCTAATAATTTCTTTATGACAGGACGAAGTCTGTCGGGTCCGCTAGTTATAAATAAAAATAGGTACCTACCTCGGTAACTAAAGGTACGTAAGTAGGTACCTAATAACTCAAATGTCTGCCGAAAATACTTTGGTGGTTCTTCATTATTTAAAACACCCGAAAGGGAATCCCGTCAACAATTTTTAGTCTTATCGTAAAATGAAGCCTAAAGGCTGTGAATATCAATTTTGCTTCAGTGCCGAACTTTACATGAATGATCTGAGGTGCCGAAGCTTTGCGCGAGCAATGACCTTTAATACATAGATTACCTAGTAATGGGCTAGAATGATGGATTAGTTAAGTCTCTATAGATAGGGTGTCAGTTTTTCATGGCTGCTTTGATGAATATATTATACCTACCAATATTTGAAAAAAACTGACACTTTAAGTAGGTACCTATATGGTATTGATGGATCGTGTTTTACAGTTTATTTACAGCCTCTAATAATATAAGATCCTTTAAAAAGCTGCTTCCATTTATTTTTGAAACACTGCACTGTATCTACCCCACGAAGAGCTGTGAGGGTAACTGGTTTTTATTAAGTTATTCCTGGGAACTCCCGCGCGAGTCCCACACTGTCGCACTGCCTAGCCCAAGCGCGGAACGGTCCGTAAAGGATTTTCCATGGAAACACTAGAAAAAGGTTCCAGTTTATCTAAAAATTTGTATTCACAAATAAAACTAAATTGAATAGGTAGTATAATTTGAATTCAAAGGCCAATTCGAATATAAATTGAATATCGAAATGGAGTCTTTTACTATTTCAATGAACGAACGATATAAAGAAGTTCCGATTATCGAGTATCTCAGAACTAGTTCGTTGCGTGGTCATAATGAATCTGCCGTTCCAATACCACTCCACATAATGAGGGTCGTTGAGAAATCAATTAGTGCGAGAATATATCTGTGCAAAAGAAAATGCTTTTGTTGTGATCCCGAGAAATATCCGAGTTTGTCATTTGCGTTATTTCCTGTACAGTTGATTAAATAATACGCGGTTGTACAGGGGAAAAGGGGTCGTGTAGTAAAGGGTTTAGGTTCATTGTGAATTGCTTAGAAATTAATGTAGCTTGGTCCTTCCTTCATTGTCCTAATCTTCATTTCTGAAAGTCGTGTCCGTCTTGAAATGCCTCCGTCCCTCTAATAACAAGTCTTCTCCATACATTTCATTCAGCCTGTGAGGATTTTACTTGGTCCTACGAGCGGTTAGCACGCGAAGCCGCTTCCCCTCTACTTTTTATTCTAAGTGGTTGGCACACAAGCATACGGCCTGCCTGCTGGTAATTGGCTGGTAAGCAGTAACCGTAGCCTATAAATTGGAAGCCTCACTACCAATAAAAAGTGAAGTCAAAAAGTTTGACCTTGAAACTGCTTATTTCCTATTTGTCCCTTTCTAACCCCTAGAGAACACGTATGAGACGATCACATGACACGTCACGTGACGTCATACGTACGTACGTCATCATATCACTTGTGCGGGAGATAGAAAGAGACAGGTTAGGAAACGGATACATTCAAAAGTTAGGTACTTGGGGTCAAAAAGTTGACTTCACTTTTTAACACTCTTAAATTAGTTTCACCTGTATGTTTGTTTGTTTGTATGTATGTAACTGACTCGTTTGAACTCGATTTTGACCCACTTTAAACGGTCAGATGTCATTTAAACTTTACAGACTTATCAAAGACCGATGCCATTACAATAATTCGTTATGAATATCCCATCATCATGATTACAATCGCCAGGAGTAATAAATTAAACGTTTGGAATGTTAGTTCAGCTATACGTCACTAGATGGCGTTGTCATTAAGTAAGTACTTTCATCGGCGGTTATAATTCGCACTAAAAAGTGGAAAATAAAATAATAGTTTAATAAAACTAAAAAACGCTTTTATGTTAAATAAAAAACTAAAAAGTGAAAAATAACTTTTGAGTATAGTTTATAGTACATATACTTTGGGGCCGGTGGGCCCACCCCAAAGTTATGTCGGACTCACCCTGTCAGGGCATACCTACTAAAAACTGAAGGGTACTTGGCGCAGTCACTGTGTGCGTCAAAGACTATTTGTAACTGCCTACCTACATAAGTTTCGGTTATTGTACCTACACCTACGTTGTTACTCATTTATTGTCATAATATATTGTCCAACGAATAATATCGGAAGTGTGATTTGTTTCTGCTCACATCATTTACATCGCACGTTGTCACAATTATTCGGGATTTATCATCATGTTTGAATGATTACTGATCATTAAGTACAAGGAGAGTTCCTACACCGCTGTCCTTCCTTGTCGTATCATTCGATAGCTGACCCGACCCTAATCCCTTATTTTCAATCAAATGTCATTACCCAATAATTTGTGATATGAATAAGTCAAAAATTTATTATCTTTGTTCACCATGAATCCAATTTTCTTAGAATTCCAACTAAGACTAAGGACTCACGGAGTGGCCCGCAGCCTTTGTTAAATACAGATATTTATGTAAAAATATTAAAGCATATTTCACGACGCGTTTTACGCCAGCCGCGTGTGCGATTGTTTGCGGGTCCCGCTGCACCGGCGGTCATCTTGTACCGGCGGGCGCGGGTCGCGGTCCCGCAGCTACGGCGGCGGGTTGCACCCGTGCGCTCTGCGATCGGTTGGCGGGCGACCGCACTGGACAGCGGGGGGGAACTCAACTGATCGTTTGACCGCCCGTCTTGCGATAATCAACCGCGAAGATTGCGAGCGATAATAGTAACCGCGACGGCTGCATAAACGTTCAAAACTCCGGTCTTGTGAGTTTTGAAAATAAAGCTCCATTCTGCCACCGCAGCGGGCGCGTGTAAAAATTGCTCCGTGAGTCCTTAGCCTTACAGTTAGACGATAGTAGCTCAAGCTATCCAATTTGACAGTTAGAAGTGGAACAAGAGTTAAAAAAAATTGTCTAACATATTTTTTTGTAGCCTGATCTACCTCATTTCGTGCTGCTAGTCCATGGTGACCATCACTTTTAATATCTGCTTATTAAAAATGGAATTATTTATTAATGATGAAATCTTTTCTCACTTTATTTGTAAAACTGGGCTCAATAAAGGAAGGCATTGTATTCATTAAAATGTCATTAGCATCGGCACAAGAAATTATTAATTAGAAAACTTTACCGTCAACAGGCTTTGAATAGGATTCCCGTTTTCCAAATGAACAAATATCCATGTTGCAGTGAAAGTATGAGTCGGGAATAATGTACACTTTTGTTTATTAATACTCGTAACGACATTCTGTCACGCGAAATCTGTTGAGCCCTGTGATGATCATTGCCCCCGGGGTCCACTCGTGAGGTGCTGAGTAAACCATATACAATAGCATATGCCCAAGGAACATACTTGGGGTATTGTCCAGCAAGTCTCCAAAGAGGCAAGCACAATTTACACAGTATATAAAATAAAATGTCAACAAATATATTTAAGAATTGTATAATCAATCCACGAGAACTACTGCCGACAAACACAGTTTGGCAGAATATTAAAATGTCTAATGTTATTCTTTTGGTAAAATAAATAAAAAAATAAAAAACTTAAGTACCTTTTCTTACTACTTCCTTCACTTTTGCGATGTTAACTTCATTTGCAGACATTGATGGCCTACCAGAGCGAGGCAAATCTTACATCACATCTCGACCGCTTTTGAACGCTTTGTACCACTCACAAGCACGTGTTTTTGAAAAATTCGATTCACCGTAAGCCTTCTGTAACATTTTCAGTGACTCCGACCACGAAATTCCATTGGCGATGCAAAATTTATGACAAACTTTTTGTTCGATGTTTTTGTCCATTATGAAATTTGCAATACACATTAGATATGATACAACTAAAAACAGCACTGTATTTAATATAAATAACAGATGCAACTCACACTCCGCACCAAAATGGAAAACAGTTGTGCCAATCTAACAACAACAAAAAAAAATTTGGAACTATAAACAAATCATCCATTCCCGATACTTTTTTAACAGAACTTCCTCCTAACCTGCTTCTAATTTATTTGGGTTGGTGAAGTATGGTCTTGATATCGACAATACTCCTATCATTAGCTTTTTTACTGCCGTCCGCTTACCTGACACCAACCAACACTAACTCTCCGAGAATGACTGCTATCTTTCAACAGCAGCCGGGACGACCAGCTTAACGTGCCTTCCGAAGCAACGAGGAAAATCGAGTTGAAAAAAATTCGGTCACTCATCCGAGTACCTCTTGGGTAGCTTTGCTTTCGTAATCGTTATGTAGAATGCACTACTGCGGCACCATCGATTTTTTCCATTATATAATAGTATTATAATATGCCCCTACCACGCGTTACTGTGGTAATTTCACACTACTGTCCCAATGATATTATATTTAAAAAGAAATATAATATCATTGCACTGTCCTATAACATTGAATTTGCAGTAAAAAAATGAGAACTTATTATTAAGATAAAAACTATCCAAAAATATCTTTCAAGTTGGATCAAACCGCATACGGTGTACAAATTTGATTAAAATCGGTTAAGTATTAAAGGAGTCCATCGCGGACAAACAACGTGACACGTAATTTATATAATTTAAGATAAGATGTTCTCAGCTCATAATTTTTACCGACAAAATAATATATTTAGAAATTATCACAAAACACGAAGCTCCCAGTTTCACCGCTACAAAGGTACTCACGGCACTTTTGTGGGAATGATTTATTAAGATAATGTTTTGGTGTTCGCGAGATCTTTGCAGTTTGTGCCGTGCCGCGATTATGGTGATTGTTGGGTTTTCTTCACGATTTGTTGAAACTAATAGCCTTTTTATTAGCCTGTACGTAACATTAAAATGATTAATGCGAGCATTATTCAAAAATATTCTTTGTTCATATCGATAATTGTCATGACGATAATGATCTTTGTCTTATTTGTTCAATATTGAGTAGGATTTCACAAAAGATAAATCATTTAAACAACTATGATACTCTTTCCGTCGTTGCTTATAGGTAGGTAAATACTTGTTATTGAGATTTTTTGTTTATTATCTTTTATTTTATACAGTAAGTAGGTGTTCAAGGGAGTAGGTAATCAAATGTAGCATTTTATGGTGAAAGAATTTTTGATATCGGTCGAATACCTAGTTTTTCAAGCATTTTCTCCATTTAATGGTCTTATTCTTATAATTATGTAAAGGGCTGAGGCTGTATGTTACTTCACACGCACTTCGCACTTCGACCCTATGGGATCTTTTGTGCTTCCCCTTTCCTTATCACCCATCCCCGCCAACATCGAAAACATTTTGTGTGAGTTTTACGATGTTGGCGGGAATAAGGTCTATAAAGTCCTCTGGTTTAGGGTAACTTAGGCCCAGGACCTTCAGTCGCCTATTGGCTAGTGCATCGCAGTACATAGTATGTGCTCCATGCTTTCTTTCTCCTCACCACACATTCTACAGATGGGGTCTTCAGCTTTGCCTATTGTACACAGGTGTGTCAAAGTGGCCAGTGAGAGTACCTGTGAGGCAGCGGATTTGGGTCCTGCTGATTCCTCCTATTCTTTTAAGGTAGCCTGATGGTACCCTATGCTGTGCTTGCTGCGTTGTCGTCGCGGCTACTGCGGCTTACTTGCATCCTGCCTGCCAGTCTTGTTCAAATATTGTTAACCACGGACAAACGGTGTGTAAAGAAAACCCACCGCGTTACCCGCCGCTCTCCGTCACATGCGACGCTACAATTCAAACAAACGCGTGCAAAAACGCTTTTTCTTGAGCGCGAAGCATCGCCGTATTTTGTTTTTCCGGCAGCCCGCTCCGCGCACCGTGTCGCCTGACGCGCCGCGTCTCCCTGAACGAAGCCTATGGATTCATCATAATGGATGCCGGGACCATAGGGTTGCAGAGAGATGAGTCATGTGTAGTGCCTGGGATTTGTGACTTCTCTCTCTGTCTAACCATAATTGATATGAGTCCGCGAGAACCGCTTTAATTTCAGTTACAGTTCTTACGGAAGATCTCGACCAATTGGTCTTTATAAGCGTGTTGTGAATTCGCTATGATAATATTTCCCCTTTATGTACGCGATAAGCCGGCAACCTGTCTCCAGACGTGGCTTTATTTTAACTAAGGGTAGCCCCACACTAGCCGGTCGTTCTTTGCTACCTAGAAAAGACCATAAAACCGGAAGGCAAGAATGCAATACAAAATGTACTACGCATCACACACCTACCGGTGTGAAACGGAAAGAACGCCCGGTAAGCAAGCAACGGGAACGCCCCTCGACGATTTTGCTTCATTCAGTACGCCGGTAGCTGTGCTCCTGCGTGGACTCGTTGTAGAGTTGAGAAAAATGGCGGGATCGACAGAATCTCTTATTTTACATATCCAAAAATTCCCGTATTTATGGGATATGCAGTATGTCCTTTTTTACAGACATTAAAAAAAGGGCATGATTTCATCATCGTCCATTACGATTTTTTTACAAAGGTACACGAGTAACTCTCTTGGCAAGCGCTAGACTACGACCACACTATGAATGAGCGCCGATTAAGAAAGACCGGCCACCGGTGAGTGTGTGGTGTGTTACGATGAACCCGGTTTTATGGTATTTTCTAGGCATTATGCGTTCTCTGTAAGAACGACCGGCTAGTGTGGCGCCACGCTAAATGTTACCCAAAGTACCGCTTAACTTTTTGGGATTGAGCGTGATTGTAAATACGTATCTTCGTAATATTTTTATTGTTTGAGAGAATAACGTTAATAATCGGTTTACCTACATTATGAAAGTCGCTGCTTATTACAAAAGATACTATTGAATAACACACCATTCTCATGGCCACAAGGCGGATACGTCGGCGGTATTGTGTTACGTGAACAGAGCCAGTAATTAGGCCAAATCCCTTTCATTGTCTCCCAAATCTCGCCATTTAAGCTTGTCACTACAAGTTTAATGCTAGGTGCTTTTTGTCCCATTCATTTTATAAACGGCAATACATAGGTACATACATACGATCACGCTATTTATCCCATGAGGTGTTGAGCAGAGCTTTATATAACATTTTGTTACATATAAAGCCACATCTAACAGTATGGGCCATGCAGTGCCTACCAATAGTAGCAGGTTACCAGCCTGTCGCCTACATAAAAGGGGCACCAAAACCAAATAAGTTACAATCCTTTAGTAAACAAATTAACGCAAAAGCATTTCAACCTTTATTTCAATTTCAATCAAGGTTAGAATGATATCATGACAAATTGTCGAAAAGGAGATACAGCGGCCGGCTGTCTAATACTAAGTCCTATGGAAGTATTATCAATATCAAGACAGCTTGCACCGACCCCAAAAAAGATGGTAGCAGCGTAGGAGAGAGAAATTCGTATCACAAGGTGTCTGACCACTGTCAGGCCCATAGCAGATGATGGAATTTTTGTCTGTTACAGTCCGCGACATGATCTTTATTACAAAGCGCATAAAGTTGAACTTGTACTCTTATAAAAATTACACAACCTTATTATTTTAGTAATAACTAGCGACCCGCCCCGGCTTGGCATGGGTGCAATGCTTATGTAAATATGCATGTATTATACATATAAACCTTCCTTAAGAATCACTCTATCTATTAAAAAAAACCGCATCAAAATCCGTCGCGTAGTTTTAAAGATCTAAGCATACATAGGGACAGACAGACGGCGGAAGCGACTTTGTTTTATACTATGTAGTGAAGATCATGCAACGGACTGAAACGGACAAAAAATCCTTCGTCTGTTATAGGCCTTACCGTACCAAACAACTATGTGTAACATACAACACTTAGTCATAACGTTTGTATAAAGTTATGTTTTCTCTTGGATACTAAAGTTACTTCTAAGATGTCTATTTTTTAAGTCATTGAGTTACTTACTAAAGTATCCAGGACGTGTCGTGTGGTACTCATCACTCGGTAGCCCGGAGTTCCAGCGTCCTATGTTTATTAGCAGACTAGTGGTCGCCCACGGCTTCACTCGGGTTAATGTCGGTTATTATATATATAATCTATATCATTCCTTTATAAATGCACTGTCTAATACAAAAAGGATTTTTCAATTTGCATCAGTAGTTTCTGAGATTATAGCGTTCAACCAAACAAAAAAACTTCAGCTTCATAATGTTAAAATTATTATAACATAAGGTTGTCGGTAGATATAAATAGATCTTACTAATTCGTTGATCTTAGCAGAGTAATCTATAAGAATGAGATCAATTCGAAAGTTTTTTTTAAATGTTGAATGGTTGGTAACAAACACAAAATAATAATAATATATTTCTACGCTCACACCAATTATCTAGCCCAAATTCAGTATCTTTTAAGAACTTGCGTTATTGGATGCTAGATAACGGACATGTTTTTTTTTATATACATAATATTTTTTAGATATTTTTATAAACATAAATAAATATATAAACAACCATGACTGGTCTACAAATATTCGTGTTCGTCTCACAAACATTTGCCGCTACCAGGACTTGAACCCGGACTGCTTGATGTGTAGGCAGCTATACTGACCACTCCACCACGACGGCGTCAACACGTCACATACATGGCGATATACATGGAGGTATTATCTCAGTTCGGTTTGCTCCAAATTTGAGCTGCTAGTCCGCTGTCCTACCACTAAATGAAATGAAATGAAAAAGCTCTTTATTTAAATGGACTTTGCTAAGTACTTTTAAATCTTCAAACTACTAAATCCTTATCTGATACTATTTTATTTATACTTTTCGCTACTCTAAAGGATCTAAGGATCTGTGGTTGTTGTAGTCAAAACTTCAATGTTGATTGATCGACATCGACACAAGTCACAACCCTGCTCCATAAAAATTAAATCAAATTAAGGACATGTCGAAGTTTGATATCGTTGAAAGCAATTTCAGTACGAATGAAAATAGTAGATAAACTTTGGAGATTCCATTTCAAAAATCGGCTCCACTGTTCGACTTCATTGCTGTTTGCTGATGTGGCGAGAAACGTAGTACTTGCCTTTTGGAGTTGCAGGACACGTGTTTGATGCAGCGATGTCATTTCTAGCTCTCTATGGCCTTAACGAACGCCTTATTGAAGAGTTCATTCATTGAATACCGTATGCGAGAAACGAATTCACACTCTTATTTTAAGGCTACCGAATTAAGGTGTAGGGTTGGTATGTTGTTACATACACATGTCTATGTGATACCATGTAGACATTGCTCTCAGAGCGATAGGTCTACTAGCTGGGAAGACCCGGGGTGTACGATCGAAAAATGGCCGCGAGCTCGAATTTTGACCTTTTTTCAAATAAATATTATAAATATCTGATTGCATATAACTTTGTTATAATAGAATTATTATATCTAGCATTATATGTATTTTTTTATAAGTAGTAAGTATATTAAATGAGTATAATTTAAAAAATATTGTAATAATCATTAAAATTTGCCAATTTATAATTGTTTTTGGTATCCCTTTTTGATATATTATCTAATTTTTTTACTTATTAAGGCTCTATAGTGCATTAAAATAGTAAATTTTCTATTGGAAAAAGAGTTTTCGCAAAGTATTGTTTGCCATCATAATACTTGTATTTCATCTGAAAGATAGCTCCAAACTGCATTTTCGTAAAACTGCGCCATAATAAGTTTCTCCTCGCTTTACGAAACTTTAAGTGTAAATTAAAATATCGGTCTATAGTGGTTTCAATCAAGAATTAATCTTCCTTTAATATGTATTTTCTTTGCAAAGTCTGTTCACGTCGCTTCAGAGTCAGGTCTGAAAAATCCGCAACATGGGACAATTTTGACATAAACCGAGTGCACGCCCTTAAACATTTCGTCAAGTTATGCGAAAATTTGATTGTACCCCTGTAAGAGTTGATCAAACCGCCACTTGGAAGTATGTACCTTAAACGAAGTTATAAAAGACCTGGGAGCTTCGACAAGTGGCAATTGTTTCATAACGATAAGATATCCAAATTCGTCATCATAGGCCATGTTGCATGGTTATCTACAGCTTCTTAGTTTTCGCTACCAATTTAATGAGAGCTACGATTGGCCACGTGATTTAACGACGACTTAAGTCAATCCCATACATGATGTTGATCAAACTTCGTTATCGTCTATTTTGTTGCTTTGTCTACCCTGGTACTCAATAACTTGCAAGGTAAACCTGCCACAAATAATCTGACCTGCCATAAATCACGCTCACAGCATCAGAATTCTATCAAAGCCTTTAGAAAAAAAGAGTTGTTTTAAAACCCGAACAAAAGGTAGGCAATTTAATCAAGCCCAACGTCAGTTACGGTGTTCTGAATCACGTCACACACATACACTGGTTTTATTCAATTCAAACGGCTCGATTGCGTGTAGTGGTCCGTGTACACGCCAGAATTACTGTTGTTGTCGGAAACTCGACGTTCTGTATTATTCGCTGTACGTATGATTGGGGTAGAAAAATTAGCGCCATTAAGGCTGGTGTTTGCTTGCACGGTTCTTTGTTAAGTAAGGGATGCTAAGACAACTTTACAGCTAGCAAAATGTTTAGTTTAACTGAAAATTTTTACTCTTGTAGATTGTATCTAGACTGCAGCAAGTATTTTATGAACCTTTCTACGCTCGCACGGTCTGTGGGACCGCGTATATATTTATTTGTTTGTTTATTTTATTTCTGCTTCTAGGAAAGAAATTCGTTTCCCACGCAAAGACAAAATCCTTAGCATTAAATGGATTCAATGTGCGGGTGCCGGGTCCATATTGTTGCAGATGGAAGCCTGGGACAGCCCTTGAGACTTGTGACCCAACACCTGATCTCCACTACCCTGGCCTCTCTCTCATCATTATCATCATCATCATCAGCCGAGAGACGTAACGTCCACTGGTTGGACATAGCCTCCCCAAGAATCTCCAAACCGAACAGTCCCGCGCTGCCAGCATCCAGAGGCCTCTCGTGATATAAACCAGATCGTTCGGTCCACCTCGTGCGGGGCCTACCAACGTTGAGTCTCCGGTACGCGGCCATTCAAGAACCATTCCGCTCCAACAGTTCTCCTCGCGATGTACCTTGCCCACTGCCACTTATCGTTCGCAATTCTTTGTCGTAGGTCATTGCTGGCAACACACACGAATTACAGATTTTCGTCTCGAGGTACTGCGTTAGATAGGCCAAGAATATGCCACGTAGCTTCCCGAACGCTGCCCAGCCGAGTTGAATTCGTCGATGGACCTCTTTCTTTGAAATATATTTTCAATTTTGAGGCAAGTCTATACATGTCTTATTAAACTTGCTTTGAAATTGTACTTACGTGCAGCTATAAGTGTTCTTTGAAATACTTATTTTGGCCAAATAATGAATACCTACAACAGCCTGTGCAATGTTCGTTTTGTATTTGCTTTCCATTAATACTACCCTGCGATCCATCTGCCCTTTATTTTATATTATTTTTTATATTGAAAAACGTTATTCTAATACGATTATTTTCAAATATTCTCTATCGGTTCCATCAAATATGCTCCGAGCTAATGCAATTTTAATGATCATTGATGACACCTCCATGACTGTGCAGTACGAGGGGTGGGAAATGGCACTAGTTCGGGAAATGCGGTTGACAGTTAAATGTACTGATCCACCAGACTATAGCGGGGAATTTGTCATTTTCTTTTGTATCATCCCTTTGTCGCGATTGTCGGCCATTGTGGACATATCAAATAATTTATATAACATGTAACATGACAAACGCACTCCCTAAAGTGGTTTGTTAATGAAGGGTCGTTTTTTGATGATCATTATTATCCATTATCCATTCAAAGCCTAGCATGCCAAGCGTTGTATGATTTTATAAGCTTTTGGACAATAATGTTTTGTGGGATCCAACGCCAAAAATATTAATCTGGGATTCAAAAGTGGGATCCAACGAAAATAAATGCATCTTTTGACGGTCATCAATGTGCTCTACACCATATGAAAAAACTGAAGTGAAAGTGGGCTGGCCGCATAGCACGACTGACAGATGAAAGATGGACGTATTTGGCTAAATACAAATTGGGCAGGCCCAAGGTGCAAGAGAGCTAGACGCCGCCCTAAGGAACGCTGGGTAGATGACATTAAAAATATGTTGAGAACGACTGGACTAAGAAAGCAATGACCTGGGTACTGTTGGAGGAGGCCTATACCCGTTAGGGGCCTTAACTATAATAATTGTACGAGCAGGTCGCGGCGGTTGTAAGGCGCCGGTTCCCACAAGTAGGTGGAAAGGATGCTGAACCAGGTTGTAAATCTGGCCAGCAAGGATTTGGTTTGGTATTAGGAACTGCCCCAGGGAGTAGCCCTGGCAGGCAGCATGGATATGGTAGAGGAACTGCCCCAGGGAGTAGCCCTGGCAGGCAGCATGGATATGGTAGAGGAACTGCCCCAGGGAGTAGCCCTGGCAGGCAGCAGCGGGGAGGTAGTGAGATACACCGCGGACGGTTGTAATCTGTTTTGTTGTGGTAAAAGTTGGTGTTTTTATATTACAATAATGGTATATACACATGGAAAGGTTTTTGCATGTCTCTCATTAGGTGTAACTTGCCGACGGTGCACGTAGCTGCTGAACCGTGGAATGTGATGGTGTCTCGCTGCTGACCACGCAGCCGCAGAGTTCAATGTTCAAATGTTCAGCCGCAATGTTCAGCTGCTAGCTCGAACAATAATAATATAGTCACATTATAACTATTTTGAAACTCTGTAAGTTACGGAAAATAAAGAGAAATTTCATTAATATTATTATCTTTTGAGGGTTAAATTCTTGGTCTTCATCTCATCTGATAGTAAATGATGATAAGGCTGAAAAAATAAATTATTTTGAAGAAAAAAATCGCCTTCTAAACTAAAAACGGAGAAATAAAATTCTGTTAAAAAATAATCTTTTTTTGAGGTCGGTGCCAACTTCAATATTTGGAATAAACATTGACACTTGTTTTTGGGAACGACCGCAAAAATATTAAGATTTATAATTATAATTAATATGATTTAAAATTATAACCATTTAACTTTAGAATATAAACAGAATTTTAATTTCTCTATTTTTAGTTTTTAACACAGATTAGAGAGTTATGTCATGTATGTAAGATTTTGAAGGCAGTTTTTGATAATCATGCTAATTAATTTAAGGAAACTTCTCATTCATCTTTTATCTTACTTTCCAACCGCTTAATCTTGAAACAAATCCCAACCGATCAATATTGATATTACGGCGTCAATTTGGGTTCATATTACGTGGATATTGACTATCCAGTACGGATTTTGTTAGAACTCAATAATAGTTAGTTCACTCAATATCTACGCAATATGAATCCAATTTGGCGTTGGTGTCGAAACTCAATATCAATGTCTATCGATCGGGATTGGTTTCAAGAAACAATAAATAATTATTCCGTATTTCATTAAATTCACCATTATGACTTAAGTCACTTAATAAAATTAATTTAACACATACAACAGTATCTCCATACACTTTCGTAATAAGAGTTATTTCGCTGTCTCTTTAAGAAAAACATTAGTCCCTAAGACCCAGTTCCATGCCTTTCTTTTCTTATTCTTCTTTATTTCCAAAGAAATGAATGATAAAGAAGTTCCAATTATTTAAATGGAATCCATCATAGCTAGAGCTCGGACAATTACCAGAATGCTTCGCAGTAAACACTTGAGAGCAATTTTGCTAAACCTCTAAGAGAGTGTTCATTTACAAGATTTACCCTTGGGAGTCCAGTTAGATAATCTTCGATGGTGACATAGATAATCTACGGACAGTAGAGCTCAGTGAAGCATAATAAATCCTTTTTGTATTAGAAATGTCTGAAAAAGTGTTATATCTATTCTCATACAGCATTCTTTACACCAAATGATTCCCTAATATTTCGACAACGAATTGTATAAAAACAATATACGGTTTTGAATTTATAAATCTCACTTAATTAGGTACGTGTGCCATCTAGAAAGTGGGAAGAGCGAGACGGACACCTGTCACCCTCTCGCAATATCTTGAGATTAGAATGATTTGAGTATAGGTATTATTTATGGCGGACCTTAGAATTGAAAATTGCTATTAATATATCTCTAGTCGTATCACTTTTCAGATGAAGAACAGATTTTTTGGTTCTGACATTTTTTCGTTAGAAGCTTTTTATTAAGCCAAGTATGTAAATAATTCAGGAGCTATCAGCACTTATTATTTTTTTATTCTTATTTTTGCCACCATAATTTATGGTGTCACTGATGGAACTCTGTCTGCGTCATTGGAATGGGAGCCTGAAGATTGTATTTCTTGTTCTTTGTATCTTGTCCATAAAGGGAATGCCTTCTGCTCTGATCTTGCGTTCGAAACGGCCAATAATTAAGAGTCTTCTGAGACATTTTGTGTCTCGCATGACTGCATGGGTAAGGAATCCAAACTAAATTATGGTAAGTCTAATTTAAGAAGAACTAAAGAAATCTCTGCAAACTGACTACATTGTTATCCCGAGCTCTTTGAGGATTGACTCAGTTTCCTATATTCTGTCCAACAGAACTACTGTTTATTCTACTAACTTTCTTCTAGTTTGTAGGTAATCTAATCTTAATTATTACAAGTATTCCAATACCATCAAAATAAACTTCAAAGACATTCTTTTTTATTTTACCACCACAAACAAAAGTTTAAAAAACTGTAACCCGACTACAGAAAAAAGGAAGAATGAAATCTGTCAAAATCGGGGTTTACAAGAAAAAAAAAAATATTTAGTGGTATACTGCCATACGCTACACTATGACAGGTCTCAAGAGTAATTTGTCCAACATCTCGTTGATACAAAACATTATTTGTTATTTGCCACAAAAATAAGAATATGAGCAAAACAAATCAGGATTGAGATTGCCTACGGTAGTAGCAGGATTAATCACTTAATCTTGTATCACAGCTTAATTAACTTAATTAATACATACAAGTAATCACACTCATATTCCCAAAACGGTTGAGAAGAGCTTTGGGCAACATTTGGTTTACAAATAAAACCACATCTGGCACTATCGATGGACCATGCGCTACAAAATAGTGACATGTTACACTTAAGAAATAAAAAAGTAAATAAATGAATCTGCATTAGCATATAAAAACATTTGGAAAACATAGTAATATGTACTTATATTAGCTAACATACTTGAATGAAAATAAAAATCGGGAGTGGTCTGTCCTTGACTTTCTCGTATACCGGAAACGACTCAATAGTTGATAGAAACTTTGGTTGCAATAAGTTAAAGCACACTCAAGTTATCGTGCCAACGCACAGAAACACAGACACACACACAGACATAATTATTCCAAAAACGGTATTTTTGGACTCAGAGAGGTCCAAAACGTGTAAAACCGTCAAAATCTCGAGGTCGAATTTTTTGATGATTACAAGACTTCCTTCTATACTACGTAGGTATACGAGAAAGTAAAAATATGAAACAATAGATAAATCTGCGTGGAATCAAAATTATAATACAGCAGAAAACATAAAATAAGTAATACATATAGTAAATAATACTATGTATAGGTCAATAAATAATGTATTATTACTAATTGTTAAACATACCTAAGCAATAGAAATAAGAAGGAAAGTATACTAACAGTTATAACAGAACATGTACACTACATATACTGAAAAAAAAAAACTATAAATACAAAACGGTACAAAACAGCTCTAAACTTAAATATAGGAGAAGGAGACTAAAAAAAAACCCCTTAACTTCCTTTAGTCACCTCTGTAGGTAATACCATCCCAATTTTCTGGGACACCTGTAGATTTTCAAACTGTCATTTATGAATATGATATTTTACGAACGCAGCCGAGTATTGACTGGTTGTGTTGACATGACACGTGGTTGTTGTGTGCGTCAGTGTAGGCACTGTTTGCTTACACAAGTGGCAATAAGGTTTCAAATCATATTTTTATTATTATTAGGATATAGGGAGAAAAACTGAACTACAATTCACCTGTTAAGTGATCAACGTCGACCATGATCAACCACAACACTGTATTAATTGCGGTTGCGTTGTCTACCTTTAAGAAAGGAATTTTAGACTCTTTTCTTGAAGGTCCCTAAATCTTACTCCCTCGGAAAGACCACTACATAAGTTGGTACAAGCTGATTCCACAACTTGGTTGCGTGAGAAACGCATAACTGGGAGTAAAACGCTATCCTAACATTTGACACGATAAGCCGCCATGAAGAGTTGTCAGTACAGTAATATGCAAGTTCATACATTATATTCTAATCGTAAAGAGTTCGATGGAATGGATTGGAATCTTGTGTAGGCACTCAGAGCGGTCCACACAAGCATATCTTAAAATTCTGTCGACAAATGCGAACCTGAGTTCGTTAACTATACCTACACAAAAATACTACGCAATACCTTGTATCCATATCTAACGTTACTCCCGACATTTTTAATACTATCTCTTGACAGGGAAAATCATGCCTACGTGCTCACAGATATATACCTTCAGTAAATCTTATTCCGATTCCTATAAAGTCGAAAATGTTGCGTCTTCTTATCTGACCGATCAATTTCGCTAATCCGCCTGAAGTAGGTAATCCTGAATCATCCGGATTAGAGGCGAGTTTTTGGTAACAATTAGTGACGTCAACGAAAGAGAATATCCACACCTACGTCATTTGGACGTTCAGTCGGTGGGTGGAACGTGATCTGACAAAAAACGGACGAGGGAAACGCATTAAAGATTTTGAATCAATTGCGGATTAAGTACCTAATTGTACAGTCGGAAGCTAAAATATGCATGTTAATTCAGAATTAGAAGTAGTGGTAGCGTGTCTTTTATTTATTTAAGTTTTGATTTTGCCAAACCAAGAACAAAATAGATTGCTGACTGTATAGAAAAATTTGAAACATTTTTTTAATATCCTGAAGTCTTATGGCTTAACCACTGCAGAGCGTTCTTTACACAATGTAACCGGAATGCAACTTATTCAGAAATCAAAGCTAAGGTATGTAGATACAGTTTGTAGCTTTAACTGTTACTAGTTTTTAAGAAGATATTTAAGCCTCTTGAGTCTGGTAGTCCCTGGTCATAGAGAGGAATACGCCTTGGAAGGAGTTGTAAAAGTCTCATCGCACTAAGAGGTTACTCGCAAGGTGGTGAGTAGATAACCCACAACAGCACTCCCACAGATAGGTGTGAGCAATACGGTGACATTTGCTCCAACCCCAAAATAAAGTAACCATGGCAGGGAGAACAAGAAGAGAGTCTGTAAGACAAACCTTTGCGGGATGATATCAATTTCAGAAACATACGGCAGTAAAGAGCTTTTCTCAAAAGTACCAGGTTGTGGATGAATAAGACCGACTTCAGGTACTATCAGGGTATCCCTAATCTACCATCTTTAGGGTCGTTTTTGTATTACACTGTCGACGACTACCTTTAGCCTGTTGACCAATACTGTGCGGGTGCCGGGTCTATCGCGTTGCAGAGAGGGGTTCCAGAAACAGCGCTTGGGTCTTGTGACCTCAGGTGCAGAGTTAGGGGGTAGATCAGTTTTATGATAAGGTCTCTGACTCCTTCTTCTTAATCGTTTATTCTTGGCAGAGCAGCCGTGGTCATGGGGTTGGAAATCAGCCCTTTTCACTTTATCCCGAAATCTATTTCTAAGCGAGGCACTTCGCACAGACATATTTAAAAGTGACTCTGTCTTTTATTTGGTCGGCCAGCAGAGGGTAGCGTCCCTGGATCTTGCTTGAGCCATTTACTCTCCCCTGGATCGCTGCCTGGAGGCAGATCGTATTATATTTTTGTCAGCTATTCGTCATCAACAGCTCATATGATGTCCCCACCGAGGGGCTCCAGTCTACTCCACATTAGGGGCGATTAGGCCTTAGTCAACCACGCTGGCCAAGTGCGGGTTGGTCGACTTCACACACAACCTAAGAATTTCTTCATAGGTGTGTGCAGGTTTCCTCGCGATGTTTTCCTTCACCGTAAAAGCGTGGATTAAACGTACTTATGAATTCATAATTTAAAAACGTAAGACTACGACCTTAGGTACGCACTATGCCACCGACGCTTCCGACGCTTTAAGTCAACTATTAGAATAATAAAAATACTAACTTTTTTAGGCATATTGTGTTCATCGTAATGGCCGCCTCACTATATGTTTACGCAGTTAATTGCTTAGACAACTTCTTTTCATCCGGTAAATTGAGCCGGGTTCCTGTTTAAGAAAGGGGAACCTTTTACAAGATGTTGACTTGGGATTAGGGCTATTATGTAGGTCTTTAGACGCATAATAATATGTATTTAAGAGACTGAAAGACAGTTTTTCTCAAATGAAAAACATTTTTTTTTACTTTATACCGTTCTTTTTCTCTAGTTTAAAAGATCTACTTACATAATCGTTTTTGACAGTTCGTGACTCGTCTTGCGGTCTTGCGTAGATAACACTTGTTCAACTGTGGGTATGTACATAATTGTTCGTGCTGACTGTGCTAAGTTATAAAACTTGAAACGAAATACTAGAAAAAAAACTATTGTTAAACTTTAAACAAGTATTGAGAAGGGAATCAAACTGGTAACCTTTTACGATCACGGCGACCAATCTTTCAATTGAGCTGCAATGGACTCTGAGGACATGAAGAATGTCCTATAGCTAGACTATCATTCTATATTACGTCACAGGCGTGTAATTAGAAACGTTTTGGAGTAGTTAGTAGCGTTTCCCAAATACCAAGCTATCCGGGTTTGAAGTCCGATTGGGATGAATATTTGTGAGTTTATGTTTATTTAAGTTTATTTATATATCTAGAAAATATTATGTATATTAAAAAGAAATGTCCGTTATCTAGTATCCATAACACAAGTTCTTAATGATACTTACTTTGGGCTCTTAGACCATTTAACACTCTAAGTTTGGGCTAGATAATTGGTGTGAGCGTGGAAACATATTATATTATATTATGATTCATCATCATCATCATTACAGCCTTTATAACTCGACCCACTGCTGGGACACAAGGCCTCTCCTTGTTATCAAAGGAGGTTTAGGCAGTAGTCCACCACGCTTGCCCAATGCGGATTGGTGGACGGAGTATAAGGTGATCAATACCCCTTTTTCTGCTCCATTAGTCGCCTTCTAAGACACCCATAGGAGGATATGGGGCCTATTTGATTATTTCTCTATTTTTAAGGATAGCAAATTCTTGACACGAAACTAAAATTATCTGAACCCGGAGTTGAACCCGCACCGCCATAATCCGGGCAGGTGACAAAGAAAAAGAATCGCTATGTAGGCGGCCGAGAATTCTTCTAAAAACAAATAAAGTGCAAACGTCTAAGTTATTTGGTGTGCTCCTAACTGTCAGAAACTTTGTTCTCACTATAGAATAGAAACTTACTTGATACTCATAATAATACGACGATTTAGAAGTACTTTGAAGATTTAAAAATAGGCACTTAGCAAAGTACAATAAAGAACTTTTTGATTCCCTCGGGGTCCGGGAGGCCTTCCTTTCATACGTACCCTTCCTTTTGGCTCTTCACTGTGAGGATTAGACGCGACGTGATATTTAGAGCGCTCTTCACCTTACAGAAGATCACAGTCAAATAACACTTCATTTTGTTTGTGTTTCTGTTGGTGACTAAGGTTGCCCAGAGCTAGACTACCTAAGCTTAGCAGCATAAGTTTTTTTTCTTAAATTTTCCCTGTTACGGGACGGCAAAGGGATCTAGCCCATACAGCCAAGTCTTCAGTTTCATATCTTCTTTCTTGATTTTTGCCATAAAATGTGGGTGCCACACATTTTAATGCATCTAGGTAGTGCTTGGCGACAAAGGGATGGTACAGACCTCATGATGGCGACTGATGAGAATTGTTAAGTGGGATTTCCAACCACTATACAATTCTCAACGTCATATACACAAAACCATTATTTCAATGATTCCTCATAGCTGTTCGTCAACCACTGAGCCTTATGCAACGAAACGACACCACTTTCACTGCACAAAATCCACTCCGAAGCAATTTTGAATTACCGAAATAAAGATCGACATCCAGACGCCATGGTTTCCCGCCAAACACTCCTTGTGTTTCTATTGGTGACTAAGGTTGCCAGAGCTAGACTAAGCTTCGTGAGTGTCACATTAGTGTTGCCAGCGTTTATAGGCTACGGTGACTGCACCACTACCACCAGGTAGGCCGTATGCTTGTCTGCCTACCAAATAACATTTAAAAGAAGGAAAGAAAGAGAAGGAAACGAAGAGGGAAGGGACATGAAAGCGACCAACTCAGTTCCAATATGTGAGGGTGAATATTGTTTTGCATCAAATTCCATATAGACTTGTGGATCTTATGTACCTACGGCTTCGCAAGCTAGCCGTCTTCAAGAGTTTGTTTGTGCTCACACACTGCATCCTGCACCCCCGCGTGGTCCTCCGTCACATTCTGTGACGAAACCCTCGCCACGTCAGTCGCACCAAGTCGCGCTTTTGATCTCCACGCGCTTTCGAGCTACTAAAACCGCAAATCATCAAAGAAGAGGTGCATGAAGCAGACGATTGGAGATAGCAGTTTTGAGGTTAGTACTTATATTTCGCATTTCTGTGGGAATTTAATGTTAAACTTCGCGCCATTGTTTTCGCCTGGATAAGCCCATTTTCCAACCGGCATCAACAAATACCCTGCCGCTAGCGAGAAGTGCGATGGTAGAAATACTTTGGCATTATTGCGAATGCCCTCAGAACACACTCCGTTATATAACCAGGAGAAAACACTTAAGGATGCCAAATACATCATAATAGTGTGAATTTCAATTCATTATTATAATTTTTCTCTCCAGCACCAAAATACCTATTTTGCTTCGTAAAATCTCGAAAGGAAAACGCTTTTTGCTGCGAGATCTGAACAAAACTGTAACTGGTCGCGCCAATACGTTATAGTGTTTAATAATTTTATTATTTTTGATGATTAAATGGACTGTATAAGGGATGGTAAATACGGCAAATTAGGGGAAAGAAAGGATAAACACGCACTGACCTTCTGGAGCGTAGAATATACTCCTCAAACTGAAGCGACGGCAAACAGCAGCGGGCCCGCTACTTCTCCAGTCTCCTTCTCCTTCAATTGTGACGAGAACCTCTCAAATCCACCTATCTGTAGTACTCGCGGAAGGCACGACACATTCAACAATTATAAAGAACACAATGTTCGGGGTTTACAGCGGTTTAGCGAAAAGTATTTGAACCGGAGCTCAAGGTCACCGATCGCGGAGCGGCAATAAGAGACTTGTTATTATTATGTTGGCCGCACTGAAGCCTGCGCGGGAGCGCGCTCTTTATGTTGGTAGTGCGTGCATAAGGATGGCGGGAAGGTTGGATTTTGGATTATGTACGTTAGATTATTGGCGTAACCATTTCCACCCGCCCTTAAAGGGTCACCTTTAATAGACAACCATAAGGCAGACTCTAATGCAAGCGCTCAATGCGCGGATCAATACAATGATAGACAATTTAAATTATACATAAAAATACATTGACTAATTTTATAAGAATTAAACTATTAACTAATTATACAACTAGGTAAGCCCTAATTGCAAAGCGGGAATATGTAAATTTACCATTATTGCCTCGGAAGTGGACACAACCGGACGACAGGACGAACATAAGTCCCTCTAGGCGTTCGTACAGTAACCACGCGCACTACACCGTCCTTTGAAGGGTGAAGTTTTTCGACAATGGCTAATGGCCATGCTAGCGGCGGTACGTTATCACTCATAATAACTACGACTGTGCCCGGAGTTACGGGTTCAGATGGAGTATTCCATTTCTGTCGTACTTGAAGGCTGTGAAGATATTCCATCCTCCAACGGTTCCAAAAAGACTGAACCAATTTGTCCAAGAGAGAATATCTATTAAGCAAATTGACAGGATCAGAATTCACTTCAGGCGCGGGAAGAGAAAATAAAGGTGCAGTAGGCAAAAAATGACTTGGAGTTAGAGCTGAAGGCTCTGCGGGATCCGAGCTTAATACTGTCAGCGGCCGCGAGTTAAGTAAACATTCAATTTGTGCAAGGACGGTATTAAGTTCTTCGTACGAAAGTAGTTGCTGTCCGATGACTCTAAACAGATGCGTCTTAACAACTTTGACCATACTTTCCCAAGCACCTCCAAAATGCGGTGAGTTGGGACAAATAAATTTCCACGTGATTCGCCTCTCAGCGTACTCTTGTTCCAGCCGTCCACGGTACTCACCATTGAGAAATTTATAAAGCTCACGAAGGTACGAATCAGCTCCTTTGAAGTTGGTTCCGTTGTCCGAATACATGAACTGAACGGGACCCCTTCTGGAAAGGAAGCGTTTGAGCGCAGCTAAGAAACTGGCTGAGCTGAGATCTGTTGCTACCTCGATATGGACGGCCCGAGTAGTAAGGCATGTGAATATGCATAAATATGCCTTCTGGCTGCGTACACCACGACGCCGCACAGGAGTATATGAAATAGGACCGGCGTAATCACAGCCCGTGTGTGTAAAAGCCTTAACGACCTGGCGTGTGCGAGATTCGGGTAAATCAGCCTTAAGTGGGTGAATTGAACGTGGTTTAAGCCGAAAACAAACATTGCACATGTGGACTCTTTGTCTCACAATGCGACGTGCGGACAGAATCCAAAATTTTTGGCGAAGTAACGACAATAATAATTCTGGACCGGCATGTAAATATATAATAATCAATGATCATGTTCACTACATGATCATTGCGCGGTAGTATAACTGGATGTTTATGTGCATAATGTAGCAAAGAGTTAGTAAGACGACCACCGACACGGATCAGACCGCTATCAATGAACGGCGTCAATCGATTAAAAGTAGACGAACATTTTTTATTATTTAAAATATAAAAGTATTCTTCCGAGAAATACTTATACTGGAGGGCGCATAGTATTTTATTCTCTGCAAAGTCAATATCATCGGCAGTCACTGCATTAGTGCTGCGGCGGGGTAATAACTTTAAAAACCTATAAACGTATGCAATTATACGAAGAAGTTTACTCCATGAGGAGATGCGAAGCGCGAGCTCATATAAAACACTATGCTTTATAGGCGTACAAACAGTGTGAGCTAGAAGTTTTTGCTCTGGTATGTCTACAATAGACTGATCGTCTAAATTACAAAGAGGCCACAGCGATGGCTCTAAAGAGGCCCACGGAGGACTGTGAAGCCACAGAGGATGTGAAACTAATTTCATTGGTGTGACACCACGAGACAGAATATCTGCGGGGTTTTCGGTGCCCGCGACGTGGTAAAAGTGCTCAGACGAAATTTTTTCCGTGATTTGAACGACACGATTTGCGACAAAAGTTTGCCATCTGTGTGGTGAACTTTTAATCCAGTATAAAGCGACCTTAGAATCTATAAAGGCATATATCTTCATAGAGATATAACGGGAGTATTCATTGAATACTGAATGTAGCAGTCTCGACAGCAATACGGCACCACATAATTCGAGACGAGCTATAGAAATAGGCTTCGTCGGTGCGACCTTAGTTTTCGCGCAAACCAAATGTACGGTTCTAGTACTAGCGGTACTTGCGTGTAAATAGACCACTGCACCGTACGCCTTTTCACTCGCGTCCGAAAACCCTAAAAGTGTGACTTTACAATCCTCCGTCACACCGACGTGTCGTGGAATACGAAATTCATTAAGAACCGGTAGTTCAGCGCAGAACTGCTTCCACATCTTAATGATGGGGAGCGGCGGTACATCGTCCCAATCTAAATTAAGCTGCCACAGTTGCTTAATTAACAGCTTAGCGTAAATGACTGTGGGGGCTACAAAACCCATGATGTCCCACAGACGGGCGACGGTCGACAAGATGGAGCGCTTAGTGCACGTCACATCAGCCCCCCTAGCACGGGACGTGGACAAATTCTCCTCGGGGAAAACAAAATATTTTCCTCTCGCTCTAACTCTCATTAAATCCTGAGAAGAAATAGTGTCAAGTGGTGGAGAGAGATTTTGTCCACGTCCCGTGCTACGGGGGCAGTGGGAACGGTGATTTTATAATAAAAGGTGTCTGTTGCGGTAGACCAATGCATGCCTAATATTTTATGCTGCATGGTTTTATCGAATTCGAACTCAGTTTGAAGTTTGTACGAATCAGGGAGACTATCTAAAACAAGCTGAGAATTGCTGTTCCACTTGACAAGATCCCACTGTGCGCCTTTGAATAGGTTAACTAGCTGCTGAGAAGCAGCTACGGATTTAGCTTCGCTAGGAAGGGAGAAGGCGATGTCATCCATATAAAGCGATGAAAGAGCGATAGTACTGGCTAATGGATATTTTGACCCATCATCGTCGATAAGTTGTTTCACCGTGCGTAATGCGTGGTACGGACTAGACGATAAACCGAAGCATACGCGCTTAAACTGGTACAACACAAGTGGATCCTGCGGTCGAAAGCGATACAAAAAGCACTGAAAACGACGATCTTCCTCGCGTACAATTATCTGCAAAAATTGCTGGCGACAATCGGCTGTCATTGCGACAGGGTACAAGCGGAAGTTTAAAATAATTTTAAATAAAACACCCAAGCATACGTTTGTCTTCATATTTGTCTATGAGCGATTGAAATAGTAATTTATAATTTTCAGCGCACGGTGATATTCCGGCACACACTGACTGAGCCTTGCCTGACAATTTGCCTAAAAGATAATATATTTTTTCGGCATCCGTGAGCGATGGATTATCGTGAATTGTAGACTTGAAGCTAGCGTAGAATAAAGGCCATGAGCGTATGTCACCATTGAATGTCATTAGTTCAATGGGAGGTAAGGAAGGTCTCGTTTTCACGGGAGCAATTTCTCGTGGAGACGTTGTCTGCAAGTATTCAGATCGAAGTCGCTTGATTCTGTTATACAAGGATTCGAACGCGATGAGACTTTGAAACTCAGGTTTAGCGGAAGGCGTTGATTTTAATAGACGTAAGTTATATTCATCTAACACTTGCTTGAACTCATTACGCAGTGTTTCAATGTTGGAGGATTGATCGAGAAAACTTTCCCTCGTCGTCTCGTCCGACTGACACTTCGAAGTTAAATCGTAAATATTTTGTATTATTTGAAAAAATGCTTCCCGCTTTGCAGTTAACAAAACAAGGTCAGAGTCGACACATTCCTCGTAATCGGAAGCATCACTACCACCAGGCTGTTGTTTTTTAAGCGGCATTGTAGTTTATTGACAAATACGATACTTAACAAACGTTAAAATATTTGACGAGATTTTAAATAGGTCAATGACCGAGATTTTAAGCAGGTCAATGACTTGAACAATATTTTTTTTGTATGTTGGGAGGTAGATTGAGAATGTTTATAAAATTCGTGAAATAAGTAAATAATTTGAAAAAATACTTTAATATATGATTCGAAAGAATAGTAGATTAATAGATACGTAACTCGATGTTACAGCGGTTGAATTTATAAGGTATTTTTACGAAAATCAAGTGTGACGCAATGTCACGCGGTTCACAAATACACAAATTACCTTATTAAACGTAATTTTGTGTCACTTATTAGAGCCTCAAGTATTCTAATAAGGGCGGTTGGAAGAATCCGGCTCGAAGGACCACAAATGGTCGCGCCAATACGTTATAGTGTTTAATAATTTTATTATTTTTGATGATTAAATGGACTGTATAAGGGATGGTAAATACGGCAAATTAGGGGAAAGAAAGGATAAACACGCACTGACCTTCTGGAGCGTAGAATATACTCCTCAAACTGAAGCGACGGCAAACAGCAGCGGGCCCGCTACTTCTCCAGATCCAGATCTTCAATTGTGACGAGAACCTCTCAAATCCACCTATCTGTAGTACTCGCGGAAGGCACGACACATTCAACAATTATAAAGAACACAATGTTCGGGGTTTACAGCGGTTTAGCGAAAAGTATTTGAACCGGAGCTCAAGGTCACCGATCGCGGAGCGGCAATAAGAGACTTGTTATTATTATGTTGGCCGCACTGAAGCCTGCGCGGGAGCGCGCTCTTTATGTTGGTAGTGCGTGCATAAGGATGGCGGGAAGGTTGGATTTTGGATTATGTACGTTAGATTATTGGCGTAACCAGTAACGATCAATCTAAATTATTTTACTAATCTTACTTTTAATTTTCAATAATTATTTTTAAGATAATAAACATGTATTAAAGTATTGCTTTGTTTTCTCACCTATAACAATATCCTCGCTGGAGAGGAGAAAAGTTGTATGTTTCACACGAGAGCAAATTTTTTTTTCTCGTGCCTTTAATCACTCACTGCGCTCAGTAGTAGACTATTTCGCTGGTTCGTGATTAACTATCGGCACTCGCAGCAAAAACTAACTTTGCTCACCTGTTGAACAAATAACTATTGTATTTAAATAAACTAAATTTCAATTAAGTTGCGAGTAATGGTTCAGTGTGGACTGGACGGAAACTATAGCAATTACAAGGCGTGGACATCAATGGAAGTTGATTCCAGTTTTCGATGGGACATATCGTCCCGAATAACGCCTTGTGAAAGGCGAAACTAGTTAATCCGTTTCGCTTTGTTCCGTCATTTGTAACTTAGCTTAGCGATTCACGTTAGTGTTGCCGACACGTCAATTGTTTATCGACGAATTGAGGGTTTGCTAGGCCCAACATTTACACGATTGATTGTTCTCTAAATAGTTTAATCTTAAAGTTTTGTGGGCTTAGTGTGAAAACATCGAATCCTTCTGGAAAGGTTTGTTGATATTTCGTCCACGCTAATCTCTGAAACAACTGAACCGATATCAATGAAATTTTGTAAATGTGTTTTTCTTGATCCAACTTAGACGGTAGGATCTTTATCTTGATAAGAAGTCCTCGATTGTTTTTATTCTAATTAAATGTTTAATAAAGGACAGTATTATGCAATTACCACAGCAACATTATCTATATCTGAAATTGCAAAAACTACTTAGGTAGACGCACTACAAATATTTTTTAATTACCTATTTACTTTTACATATCGCTGCAATTCCTCTTCTGTGCGCAGTAAATACCAAATCATTAGGGTGAAATGGAAATATACCAAATATTCGGACCACAAGGGCCGTAGCATCCGCGGACGGCGAAGAATGTGGAGTATGCGAGCAATTAAATTTTCATGTACACCTCCCGTCAACATTTAGTCGCATAGGTCTTATTTATTACAAAGTAGAGTTCATTTTGCGCTACCAATTTTTCATGGTCCACTAAATTCGTTGGGTGTACCCGCCTGTGTATTTCGTTTATTGCTTCAATTTTAGTCGGGGAAAGTTGAATGTGATTGTGTGGACGTGAACGCAAATAGAAGTATTAATGAAATTGTTTTAAAAAAATACTCAACGGTAATTGTATGACAAATGTCCCTAAAATGAAATACAAGCCTTATTAGTTTTACTGAAGGTTTGCTATAAAATTCGGTCTATATTTTGGATGAAAAAAATGTGCATTGGTGTTAAAAATAGAAATATTGAATAACTTTTATATTTTCTATGGTACAGTCCATCGAAATAGTTAATTTTTTTAAATAAAATCTACAAAACATAATTACATATTTATATCAGCATTAAAAATGTGACGAAAAAGTCACCGCCATCATGTCCAGTGCAAAGACGATGTATGATGATACAGATCAAAATAAAATAAAATTTATCTGATAAATAAGCTAATTTACATTATTTTACGATAAACCATGAATTAAACTTCGTGAAAAAACCAAAATAATTAAAATATCACCAAATTAATTGTTTCTACATATTTTGTAACATTTGTGAATGGATGAACAGTCGCGTCCATGGACAAACCTATTGAACGCTGCCATAAATTACAATATCAGTGAATACAGTTTCTGAATGACTCCAGACAACCAACACAACGCCATCTTGAAAGTTTTTGATAGTTTGATATTTCCTTGATAATAATTTTGAAGCACGGACGTTTAAAATAAGATTTTTTCAAAATTGGCAAGCTATTATGGTCACTTTTATGGATTACGTATGATATAGTATTTTTTTAATTATGTCTGTCAGATATTGTAAAATGATTAGCTATTATAACCGTTATCTATACATAATCGTATTTTAAAATCAGTAATTGAGGTTGTTAAAAACGGCATTTACATTTAAAATGTCACTTCTATAGATGTCATAACTACGTGGATGTTCATTCATGACCATGGCGCATGTAACTGCGCCGAAATATCGAAATACGTGATACAAACATTGAGTTATAATTTTACTGTACAAATCCCGTCTCTCTCAATTTTATGTCAGTGACCGACCACGTTAGCTTAAAACATTACCAAGTCTTACCAAATTAACATTTCTGAAACTACTGGAGATAATTTCATAAAATTTTATTTATCTAGATAATTTGATTATTTAAATATGCATATTTAAAAAAAATAGCATGTTGTTAAAAATATCAATAGTTTTCTCGCAGGCGCGGGACGCTCCGCTGACTAGAGCAAGGAGAGCGAGTACTTATCGTCGTCTTGACAAACGTCACTGGTCATTCGAGATCACAATTAAATGTAGAAGCGTGGGTATAGGTAAGGTTCTTGATTTTTTATTTGACTAATTTTGCAGGATGTCTCTCATGACCTTCTTTGCATCACCGTCACCTCTAGCCTGTAAGTCAAATCGCCTTAGAGAGGATTCCTGTGAGCATCTCCCTCGGGGGAGTCTCTGTACCGATTAGGGTTGCTAAAGCGTTCGAGTCGGACGGGGTTGTATGAATACGAACCCACGACAAATACCTGATAAAATAGTTCATTAACGAGTGTGTTAAAGGGGTTAAAGGTCATATGCGGTCAACTGCGATATTAGTCAAATAGAAAAGCGCTGTCGTGTGTAGCGAGGGCCGTTTGAAAAGGTCCTTATGTTTATTTTGTCGAGTTGTGTCGTTTACATTTGATGTCGTTTTTCTTTGTCATACACATAGGTACCTATTCTTAAACTCTTTAATTTATAAAACATAAACTAGCTGAGTAAAAAGAGGAAAACTCAAGATTTATTTATTTATAAAAACTTTGTAAAAACTATATTGTACAAGGTTTAACAACAGAAGAACAGGCGGACTTAATGATTACAGTATTATCTACTAGTTAAGTGCGTGAAGATTCAGTGGTAGAGATTTTTTAATCAAAAAGTTTCAATCAGTCAAATAGTTGAGTTTACTTTAGTAACAGTCTTCTGTTTCAAGTTTTAAAAACAAAATAATAAAGTAAAACAATAAAGGCAACTAATTATAAAACCGGTCTTAATAACGGATCACGGATTTAAGTACATACCATATGTTATTACATAATAATTTTGGATTTTTTTATACTTAAATAACATAATAAAATAAATATTTTTTCAACACACTTCCTCATAAAGTGGCTCTAATCCCATGGCAATTAGGCACATAATAATGACACCTATAATCAAACTGTGACTTTTTCATTACTATTATTCACGAGTGAGTAAACGCACGCGCCCGCGCCCCCGCGCCGCCCCTTCTGAGACGCATCCTACTAGCGAAATACCAAGTACATCCAATGATTGGATTTCACCTACCTACACGAATAATGAACCATCACAAATAACAATAGAACATGAAAGTATTTCAGTAAATAATCTATCTGATGAGACCGCTATATCATCAATAATAGTTAATTATAATTTTACTAACTGCACATTTACTAATTGTTTCTCTAAATAAACTTTTTATCTACTATGTAAAATGGTTTTTTATTTAAGTATAAATAAATAAATTGTTTATTCATAAGTAAAGTACATGATTTTTCTTAAATGTTAACAAATATAAAAATAAGGCGATAGTTATTATTGTTTGCCTGAACTAGGTTAAACCTGTGTTTCAGGCGTGAAAGTGCTTACACGTTATTAAATCTAATTGCACAAATTCTTACACATTTAGTAAATTACAAGTAAAAGTGATTATTTATACAAACAAACCAAAAAAGCTGAATTGAATTAATTCTAGTTATTTATAGATTAACATTAACTCCTCAGTTTGTTCATAAGATAAACTTTGGAGATACTTAAATATAATTTTCTTACAATTATAATAATTTAGCTCATAAATATTCAGTAATCTATTTACTCTATTATACAATAAGGGACCTATAAATGAAAAGAATCTATTTGTATAGCTAAATTTCGAGGTATTAATTGAACTACAGACTATATCTCTTCGTCTTTTATTTATGACATTTTTATCAAACGGGTGCAGATTGTGTTGTTTTAGTAATGTGTGCATTATGAAGAGTTGGCGGACAGTTAAAACCTTACAAGTTTCATAGAGTTGGCGAGTAGGATATAAAAAAGGCAAATAGTTGGATACTTTTAAAATTGCCCTTTGAGCTCGTTCCAAGGGGAGCAAAATAGTTTTGAGTGCTCCGCCCCAAGAGCATAACGCCGTATAGACTTGGGTTATTAACTGTTTATCTGCGATGGACCGGAGTTTCTTAAATATATATATCAATTTACGGGCTCTGTTCACTAAATTTTCAATGTGTTGTCTAAAAGATAGTATTATTTTATTCAGAAGTGTGTTGAAAAACGTTGTATGATACACGTGTGTGTTGATGATTACCGTCCTCGGCTCCTTAAGACCCTCGCCTGACGGCTCGGGCCTCAATGCGCCTCAGCGGTAATCACCAACATTACACACTTGTACCATAATGTACTATTAACATGAGCGTCGCTGCGTCGAGGAATCGCTAATAAAAGAAAAAAATAAAATTTGATGTAACTTTTTTCTAGTATTAAAAATATATTTACGCGTTTGTAAACGCAAAAATAAAATTATTCCGTTTATGTAACCTCCTATATAAATTTATAGCTAAGAACAAAAAACTGCATCAAAATTAGTTATTTCTTTTAGGCATTACGATGCCACAGACAAACACACAGACATACAGATACACAGACAGGTCAAACTTATAACATCCCTCTTTTTGCGTCGAGTGTTAATAAAAATATTATGCTAAAGTATGGATTAGGTATAAATGGTGCTTTACCGTAAAAGCGTCGAGTAAACGTACATATGAATTCAAAATTTGAAAACACATTGGTCCGTGGCGGGGTTCGAACCGGTGCCTCCCTGGTGGGAGACAACGCCCTTACGCACTACGCCACCGACGCTTATTGAAATGTACTTTAACTTTGTAAATATGTATCGTATAGAAGTGAAATTAAAACTGTAGATTATGACATGAAAAAAAAATTATTGCTCCTTAAAAACTATTACATTTTTTAGTAATGAGATCTATAAATTATTAAAAATAAAATAAAATAAATATCAATATTATTTTTTAAATCCACGCATTGCGCAGTAAAAGTCTGGTTCTTTTTATAAAATTCTGGACCAGCGGGGCCCGGGCCCGGGAACCCCACATTGCACCGGTCAACGCCAGTAGTCGATGTCCAGGATGTCACGGGGCATCGTCGGCCTCCCCTACCTTTTGTGAAGGTGAGAGGGGCTCGCCATAGGCGAGCAAGGCGAGCAAGCACCGACGGGGTAGTGGAAGTTTCCGCAAGGGTTCCCATGGTCTCGTCCGGCAGCGACACATCCGCGGCCGACGCGTTCTCCTCGTCCGATAACGGGGAGGAACTGGCGGTCATTGATGTTATCGCGTTAAGGTGCATGTGAGGGACATCGTTGGGTTTTAGTGGGTAGGCCCTGCCTTTAGTAGGGAGAGTCCCACATAACGTTCATGCATCCCAGGTATGACGTATGCGTTACGCATTTCCCAACGTAACAAAAGGTACTCTCATCACAGCCCTCATATCGTCACCTCCACGGCAAACTTACGAATCTGCAGTTTTTGTAAATTTGACATATCTAAAAAAAATTGCACCTTATGTTGTACTACATAGGTGTGAGGTGTGATCCATTCATTGTATTTAAAAACAGCAGGATTTTGAAAATCAAATGTATCTAAGAATTTATTACATCTGCATCATAACAAAAGTTATTATCAATTTAATGTTTCAAAACGCTCTCCTGTAAAATTTGTTTTTTGCAGTTTCGTAAGTTTACCATAAAGGTGACGATATATTAACATGAGTAAAAGCGGGAATTAGTGTGATTAAACTATCGTAGATTAGTTAATTCCCTTTTTTACTCATGTTAATCATGCAACGCGAAAGTTTAGAAGTGAGTCCTCACATCTGCTCGGCGATTCGAGTACTTTTGACTTGGCTCTTTTTCAAGATGTTTTCGATTTGATCTATAAATGTTCGCCTAAACTTACCTCGTCCTGTACATTCGCTCAATTCCAGTTCATATTCCTGTTATTCAATCTACTTTCAAGGTGAAGGGAAAGTCGGTGGTGTAGTGCGTAAGAGCGTCGTCTCCCACCCGGGAGGCACTGGTTCGATCCCCGCCACGTACCAATGGGTTTTCAAATTTTGAATTCATATATACGTTTAATCGACGCTTTTACGGTGAAACCTTGCACACACCTATGAAAAAATTCTTAGGTTGTGTGTGAAGTCGACCAACCCGCACTTGGCCAGCGTGGTTGGCTAAGGCCTAATCGCCCCTAATGTGGGGAAGGCTCGAGCCCCTCGGTGGGGACATTATATGAGCTGTTGATGATGATGATGAATCTACTTTCACACATTCTTTCTACACGACCGAACAATTTGAATATCCTTTCTCAGTTCTGTCTTCCTTCAAACAACACCTCTCTCTTACCACATCATTAAATTTCACCCCATGATCCTCAAGTCTCTCATTTAAACCGCATTTATCCTGATTTCAATAATACTGTCACTTATAAGAAACACCCGTACAATACTTACAGAAAACTATTCCGGGAATTCGATACAAATAAAAAAAATAGAACTCTCATAAGTCAAACGACAAAGCTGAACATTTAACTTTATGACCGGAGAGAAAACATCTATCATATCGGATGACCCTTACGATACCCGGCGAACAAAAAGAAGGATATAAGGGGGAATTACATCAATCCAATTTAAGGAACGACTCACATTACGCACATTCCAGAATCCAGAAATTATTGAGTGGTGTAGGCTGCGAGCGTGAGCGATGAGCATGGTTACAAGCAGAGCGTTTTATTCAGCACTTAAGTCTATTGGTATTTATTAGTTACATTAAAATGATAGAATGAAATACAAAAAGACAAAAAAAAAACATTTAACACATAAATAGCATTTTTACCGCTATGTATGTTTATATTTACGTTTGTTCCTTCGTAGCGCTTAAACTATTCATCTGATTTTGATGGAAAAGGTGTCAATTGGTTAGATTTTATGGTCCGGGTAACATAGGTTACATTTTAACCGACTTTAACAATAGAGGGAGTCAATTTTACCTTGAAAACCTGGATTTTAGTCAAAGTCAACCAATATCATTTCTTTCTTTTTTTACGTAGTCGGGTTACAGCTTTTTAAACTTTATGCTTGTTATTTTCAATTACTATATCAATTGGCCGTACATTTTGCAGCAACAACAACTGTATGTCTCTTGAAGGTTGCTTTACCTTCAAGAGACATACAGGCATGGTACAAATGAGAGCGTTTGAGCCAGATTTAAAATATTCGTAAATAAATACGACAGTTTGGGCCATGCAGTACTTAAATATTGACTGGCTGCCAGCCCTGGCAACATTAAAAGGAGCTGTCCAAAAACAATGTTATTATTAAAAACATCTGTTGATTAGTTGAGATTAGTATTTTTACAAAAGTATTTTTTTTACTATCAGCATCAACTGTCTGAAAGCTCATAACTTGCACCACTACCCAACCGAAGGCCTCCCGAATAAAAATGAAATGTTGGGCAGTAAAAAGTAAGATCTCAGACGATTGTCCTCAACTGAAAGAGATACGCGATCCAAAATTGAGGCTCTGCTTAATTTGAACACTCGGACAAGGCAACGAAATTGATACACAGCAAAATTAAGATGAACCCGAAATACGTCACAGTCGCTTGACCTAAATTCATGGTGATTTAAAAAAGACATTAAGAATGTGAGATACAGGAAGATTTATTAACTGGAGCAGTCATTACCGCGGTACTGCTTAAGTTTTATTCCGCCGAGGATATAAAAAACTGTGTTTTGTTCCTTGATGGTCTCTTGGATCGAACGAAAATGTTGAGAGAATATTATACTGGAAAATGTAAAGATGCAGTTATCATTTCGTTATTTTAAATTATTCGTTTTTAGGGAAGGGAATTGATCACACATTTTAATGCTTGGCGAGAAATATAGGTAAGACAACATACTTTATGATCGGGACTGATGATGATGAGGTGTTGTAAGCCAATATAAAATTAATAACCACTATAAAGTTTCCTCACGATGGTTTCCTTCACCGTAAAAGCGTCGATTAAACGTACATATGAATTCAAAATTTTAAAACACATTGGTACGTAGCGGGGTTCGAACCGGTGCCTTACGGGTGGAAGACAACGCTCTTATGCACTACGCCACCGACGCTTTTTTGACGCACAGTGATCATGGTATAATTGATTTACAGCTTACTTACAACTATGGTCAGAATGCACTGCATTTGTGTTCTATGAAAGCAAAGCTTAATCGACCCGAGCCAGAGTGTTCTCAAGCATTTTGTATTTCTATTCAATTTACGTTCTTTTAGCTCGCTCTTTTCTACTGTTTTCTTGCAAGCTAATTGTAGTAGCTTAATCAAGTGAGTAATTAAATTCGTTTTTATTTTTATTTAAAGAGTAGTTCTTTCTGCATAAATGCTGTATTCTAAGAAATCACTTTACGGGAATGTAGCATCGTTAAGACTTTATGATTCAAGGTGTAATTTGAAGACGAAAAAATATTGAAAGAAGGTTTTTAGTTTTGAAGAAAAACGGATTAGCGCTCGTACAGAAGTTACCTCCATCACACGTTATAATTTTCTACAATAGGGGTAGGCAAGTACAGAGGTTTAGAAGTATGTAACTAATGAAACTACCTACGAGGCGAGATAAATAATGTTATACAAATCATTACAGGATCTTAGACTTTTAGTGAAATAAGTATCATTACATGGTAGTTAAATTTTTATCATAATTTACTATACCACTTAATATAAACTTTGGGATAGTTAATTTTTTTATAATATTATAGGTACCTATGCTCTAATAATTTTGCTTTGCTTTCCAGAAGTCGAGTTATTTTGAAACGAAGACACAATAGTGATGAATGTGTAGGCACCAATACTCCAATGTTTAACTAAGTAATCAGTAAAACTCTACAAAATCAGAACAAATTAGATATTTATAATTGTCGTCATATTTATATAACAACATTTATACTGGGTGTAAAAGACATGAACAGTCAAACGAGAACCATGTATTCTATACATCAAAATAAGACATATTTCACAAAAAATATTGCTGGGAAATGATTTTTATTTTTTAGTGTTAAAAAAAAATTGCAAATTGTACGGCGCAATGTAAAGGGCAACTCGCACGCAACTCGCAAAATCGCGATAATATTGCCAGACGGCGGCCCCGTTCGTTATTGTCCGTGCGCATCGAGTGAGCTACATTGAACGCTAACGTTTTGAAGCCATTTTTTGTTATGAAATACTAAAAAAAATGATAATGTTTCTTTGGACAATAATTAAGAAATAATGTTTAGAATACGTTTTCATAAAAAAAAAATGATAACTTTGATGAAGGTCAAAGTTATCATTTTTTTGAAAATTGATAGTTACGATTTTTTTTAAAATCGTAACTATCAATTTCCCAGGTATAGTCTAAAGGAAAAAAAAAATATGATGGTGAGCAGAATACATGGTTCTCGTTTGACTGTTCATGTCTTTTACACCCTGTATAAGCTTTTATGAATGTCTGTGATTGACTTAAGTGTTGATCTCTGTGATGTTTGTTTATCCTTACTAATATTATAAATGCGAAAGTAACTCTGTCTGTCTGTCTGTCTGTCTGTCTGTCTGTTAAGCTTTCACGTCTAAACCACTGAACCGATTTTGATGAAAATTGGTACAAATATAGATTAGATCTCGGGGAAGGACATAGGCTACTTTTTATTGCGAAAAAAAGGTTGAATGGGTTGAAATATGGGATGAAAGTTTGTATGGAAGTTCGTCATTTTTGAAGATGGAACCATGAAACTTTGAATTTAGGCACTTAATAAGACAGAAAGAAATATTTGTTCTAAGATTTTTGAAATTTTGACCTGTATGGGGGTGAAATAGTGGATGAAAGTTTGTATGGGAGTTCTTCATTGTTAAAGATAAAACCATGAAACTTTGAAATTAGGGACTTAATAAGAAAGAAAGAAATATTAGTTCTAGGATTTTTGAAATTTAGACTCGTGTGGGGATGAAATTGTGGATGAAAATAAAACATCTATTTCTAGATCCAAGATGGCGGACGCGACTTTTTGACAAAATGTCAATATGGGTATCATTTTCGTGGTTTTCGGGGGTCCCGATTCCGAATACGACATCTATTTCGAGATCCAAGATGGCGGTCGCGACTTTTTAATATAAAATCGATATGGGTATCATTTTCGAGATTTTTGGGGATTCTGACTCCGAATAAAACATTGATTTTGAGATCCAAGATGGCGGATGTGACTTTTTGACAAAATGACAATATGGGTATCATTTTCGTGGTTTTTGAGGGTCCCGATTCCGAATACGACATCTATTTCGAGATCCAAGATGGCGGTCGCGACTTTTTAATATAAAATCGATATGGGTATCATTTTCGAGATTTTTGGGGGTTCTGACTCCGAATAAAACATCTATTTCGAGATCCAAGATGGCGGATGTGACTTTTTGACAAAATGACAATATGGGTATCATTTTCGTGGTTTTTGAGGGTCCCGATTCCGAATACGACATCTATTTCGAGATCCAAGATGGCGGTCACGACTTTTTAATATAAAATCGATATGGGTATCATTTTCGAGATTTTTGGGGGTTCTGACTCCGAATGAAACATCGATTTTGAGATCCAAAATGGCGGACGTGACTTTTTAACTTAATAGGAATATGGGTATCATTTTCGAGGTTTTCGGGGGTCCAGAATCCAAATACATCATCTACGTCGAGATCCAATATGGCAGATGGGACTTTTTAACATAAAAGCGATTAAGGTATCAATTTCGTAGTTTTCGGGGGTCGCGATTCCAAATACGTCATCAATTTCTAGATCCAAGATGGCGGACGCTATTTATTATTAATTTGGATATCATTTTCGTATGGTTGTTATATATATCGTTATATAGCAGAATGGTAGATTGTAAAAATGCCATTTACTGGCAGTGCACGGCAGTTGTTTTGTGTATTTCTTGCATAATAAGTACCTACAACAAAAAAAAATCTGCCTAAAGTAACTATTCCACGCGTACGAAGTAGCGGGCAAAAGCTAGTAAACTATAAATTGTAATGTAAATAAATATGGCTGTCGACTTTCTTAATAAATAATAAAAATAAAGCATAATATATTGTTACTATCTATGGTTAATACACAATTATTTTCTACATGTATGTATGATTAATGTTAAAAATAAAAAGTATATCGCTAAACCTTTCTACTAAAAACATAAGTATTTTATTTTACATCGTGCAAAGTTTAGGAGAGTTTCAACTTTAATTTTATCATCAAATATTTTTGAAGTGAAGCTTTTACGTCGTCGTCAAATTGATACGTCAAAAATATTTTTAGCAAAAAAATAGGACAACCGACTTCAATGCGTACAAATTTAAACTAAAAAGTAAGAAATAAATAATATTTTTATGAATTAGTTGAAAAGAGCGTCATAGAAAACCAAGGAAAGTATTGATACACATTTATAATTCTTTATTTATAATTCATACTCCGATATATTTGGAGCCGGTGCCAGCTAGCCAAGGAGGATAGTGTTTGCAATTTTCGAACTTCACGGAGCGGCAGATTATTTCTTATCTTCATCATTCATTATCATGTATAGTTAATGGCTTAATCAAGTTCGTATCTATTAGGTAAGTTTATTTTGCTTAGGCTGGCACCGACTCCAAATATATCGGAGTATGAATTATAAATAAAGAATTATAAATGTGTATCAATACTTTCCTTGGTTTTCTATGACGCTCTTTTCAACTAATTCATAAAAATATTATTTATTTCTTACTTTTTAGTTTAAATTTGTACGCATTGAAGTCGGTTGTCCTATTTTTTTTGCTAAAAATATTTTATTTTATTATTTTTAGTGGAAATAAAGTATATTTTATTGAAAACGGATAGGCCTACTAGGCGCTCATTAAAACTTAATGGAAACTTTAACTAACACGTTTTTTTTGTTATTACTGATTTGTTCAAAAAGGGTAGAATTTATATCGATACAATTTATACGGGCCATCTCTGATCTTGACGTACCTAAAAAAGAATCATTAAAATCGAGTCGTAATACTCATAATTGACGAAGTAATCAGGTAACAAACACAAAAAAACAGTCGGATAGAGAACTTCCTCTTTTTTTTAAAGTCGGTTAACAAATAATATCACGTCTCAGACCTATAGCTCATTACAAATGCCTGCCATTCATTCAAAATGAATGGTAAGTTAATGAACTATGAACCTAGTTATTTAACTTAAGTTCATAAAATAATTTGTCATAGTTTATGTGTTGACTATTGGACCTACTAACCAAAATTTCACTATTGCATATTAGGTAATAGCAAGTTCAAAAAAAAATTGACATTATTTTTGTGTTCGTGGACGATATTATTATTTTATCCCCAATGAAATTATCATTTTAACAAAAAAGTACTGAACCAATTTCGGTATAATTTATACGGGACCACGTTTGGAGTATGTCCTTCCTAACGAAAAAAGAATCTTCAAAATCGATTCATAATTGACGGAGTAATCGCGGAACATACATACAAAAAAAAAAAAAAAACATACAGTCGAATAGAGAACCTCCTCCTTTTTTGAAGTCGGTTGAAAAGGAAAAAAAAAAATAGATACTTAAGTATTAATTTTATTGCAACAGTGCATGAGCAACGATAAACTTTAACATCTTTCAAGTCACAATCCAAACAGTGGGCGGAATCAGCTAAAGTCGTTAAATGGGCTAATAAATCCGATTCCAATGCTCCCAGCTTTTACAGCATTGTTTCTGCTAATATCAGCTGTAAGTAAGATGCTTGGTCGTTTCGCACGTCTCTTGAGACCGTTAAATATAATTAGCTACCTGCTTCCTTTTAGGATTGATGCTTTTTTTTAAATGTAGTACTTAAGATTTAATCACCTTCGTGGTCTCCTGCTTAATGCACCGGAATAGATCCAGAGGTCTTGGTTTTGATCAGGGGATTATAAATAAAGTGTAGACGTTGTTTTATGTAATGGTTAGCTGCACCCATCAAAATCAAAATAAACAGTTTAAATGGATTTTTGCTCCCTCTTGAGAAGATTGACGGCACCGCGGTCGTGCGATTTTTGTAACAGTCACGAAAATTAAGCTTGTGTAGTTGGTAAATGTCATGTCACTATGTCAGTACTTAAAGGCACCCTTAGGTCTGTCGCTCCCTTCTGATTCGAACTATGTAGAGACTCTAGACGACCATGAGACTGCATTGCGAGAGATGTCGACTAGTAAACCTCTACAGTTCGGTGTTGTAACTTCGGAATCGGCCACGAAAAGGAATGGAGTTTTCGCTTTGGCACGAATTATCGTCCTACGGGTACTACAGGGCCCGTAGACAAAGTACCTAACAAATTAAAACGACAACGAAGTTTGATAAGAACAAAATGTATGAGACTGGTTAAGCCGTCGTTAAATCACGTGGCCAATAGTCATCTCTACATAAGTTGGTAGCACAAGCTTGGACGCTGTATGACCAAGGAATATGACCTATGATAACGAATTTCGATATTATGGTTATGAAATGATTGAAACATGTCTAAGCCTCCAGGTTAGAGGACTAAGGGATCCAGGACCGCGCCTTCTAAAATCCATGTAAAGGCGATCTGAATCCAATAGCAATAGTCAATAAAATAAAAGGAATGCACGTTGAGTTCAATGACCAAGACTGTCGTTTAACCTATAAAAACAAATAGCTTAAAACAAAATCCCTGGCCCAGTTATTTCTAAGGCATCTCTTTCAGGCCATTATGCCATTCACAAGACTTCCTTCAATTCTCCTATGCTTGAGAGCGGTAATGTCAAGCTTAATACTCCGAAATAAGGAATACGCCGTCTGAGACCGGACAATTGGTGTGTTTGTCGAGCGCATTAGTCCTCAAATTGCTGACACAACCGCACATGGTTCCAAACAAAAGCCGTTCCGCTTCTAGTTGAAGTTAATATGAGTATAAAGCTCCTTTATTTTTACGAAGTCTCCGAATCGCTTTAGTTCACTCGTTCGACAGTGTCGTGTCTAATGGATTGTGAGTGGGGCGCGCTCGCGCGGACGAATCTGCTCCTAGTAGGCTTTGGTATAAGTTATTAGATGTTAGGACTAGGCGAACCCGCCCTTAGCTCATTTTTACAGTGCAATATTTCTATAAATGTTGATTCTGCTATTTTTACCCTATGGAAAATCAGGAACAACCCAAATGATTACCTATAAAAATATAAAAATGAGTTTGTTGAAAGACAAGCTTTGGGCAGCTCACGGAAATTAATTGGCCCTAAGAGGTCTCTCTGAATCTTGTAAATATTTCCCAGTATCCTAAAGTAAAAAAAATCTATTATCTCAAAATAATCTTATTTTTAAATTAAATTTTCTTAAAATACATGTAAATAAATAGGTTACTAAATGGTTCGAAGGTATTTTCTGTATCCTTGAAAGCTTTCTTCTTCGTGTTATATATGTGTCATGTAATGACTTATTACTCTTATATTTATAAACGAAATGTATAATATCGACTGTAGGTATTTCCACTCTCTTAAAAGGAACGAGTATAATCCGATCAATATTTTTCGTCAGTTTAAACCGGGGAGTACTCCCTTAGCAGAAAGGTCTTGAAAACCGGTAAGGTGAAGTAGCCTAGTACGGCACGTATACTCTTCTTTTAAATCAACTCAGACTTAAAATTTAGGTATAGGCAAGCGCTAAGCCTTTCTATTAAAACCATTTTTTTTTCATCTCGCAAGGTTCAAGAGAGTTCAGTTTTCGTTTTATCATCAAAGTATTTTTGAGTGAAGCTTTGTTGTCTTTAATACGTCAAAAGTTTGTTTATTTATTTTCCTTTCCCAACATAAATAACGTACCTTGGACCGTTTTCATAATTATGTCATCCAAAGATGATTGTTAGTAAAACTTTTAGCCATTTTTTTATGTCTTAATAAACTTTCTATAATCGCACTCTATAATGATTGAAACTGATACCAAATTGCCATAGCAAAACATGCCAAATAAAAATTAGAAGCAAAATTCAACTATTTTATCTTTACACTTGGACTCGCCGTCTAGTTCCCACTGTTTCCGCAAAACCAAGTTCAGTGTGCACTCCACATGACTTCTAACGTGAGGCGTTAGATTTCCTTTTTGCGATTATCAAAGCACTATTTTTATTTTGGTATAGGTATCTGTATTACTGCCATGTACTATGTGCGCGTTAGCGTACTGGTCATTAAGAATCCCTACAAAGATCGTTAAATTCTTATTTTGAACAAAATTCTGCTTTATTACGCAGGATTAAAATGGCTTGTGTTTAATTAGACATCAAGCTAAGGCAAGAAATGGATGAGGAAGTGGCTTCGCGTTTTCTGAAGGAAAAAAAGTTTGAAACATAATTGAACAATTTTAATTGACGTCTAATATTACAAGGGTGTCTTGTCCTTCGGTAACTTTGGTAATTAAATGATCTTTTAAAAGTTTCTAGTGTCTTTTTAGGCGATTAAATTGTCACTTGTTTTCAACAGACACTCGTTGCCAGCATTTTTTTTTATTACGTTTTATTGGATTCTAAATAAATTTGAATTCTCTTTTCAAATGTATATTTTGATTTTTGTTATTACTATCTTAAGTTGCAAAACAAATTTTACCGAGATGGAATTGCATTATTTCTACTAATTCAATAAAACGTGATGGTCTCTTGCTCCCCGTATAATTCTTCTAATATGAAAAAAGTGAAAGTGTCGATGTTTGGATGTTTGTTTGTCAATTACGCGACTAGCTTGTCGTTACATAAGCCTGTTGGCTTAGATGAAATTGGGTACAAAACTTGTTTGAAACCTAGGATATTTTTAACTTGATAATGTTCCTTTGGGATGATGTATTCACTGATAAAAAGTGCCAATGAGGTTCTACTTTTGCCAAAATCGTAAATCACTTTAATTTACTGTTCTTCAAGAGTTTTGAAAACCGTCTTAAGACAGTTTTGAAAACCGTCTTAAGACCCTCGCTAAATTCCTCATATCTCGTGTGTAATGATGAGCCTAGCTCATTTGAATCATAATGTACTATTAATTCAGCACATAGTACATTGTAGTAATTGACTTCTATAGCGACAACGTGATCCTAGTGGGCAAAACCGAAGACAAAGGCTAGTCAGTAAATAACCAGCTTCAAAGCTCAACGTTTGTTTTCTTCTTCTTCAGAATCAAGTTGTGGAATATGATCCGGATAATCTCTACCATACGTTGGAGTGTATCAATTAACAATAGCAGGTTGGTGTTTGGTAGGCAGCCAGTAGGGAAACTTCCAGTCAAATTTTGATTAGTAATAATGTTAAAATACGCTGATCCCCGTTAAAATTGGGAGCAGGACAAGCAAATGAGGATGATGGGCTATTTGAGGATGAAGTCAATTTCTAATAAGTTTATTTGTTTTCTCCTATACCGCAGGGATAAAGCTTAGAACTCGAACTGCAATGCTGGCTGTTTCCTCAATGGCATCAAAACAGCCGCAATCATAACAAAAGTAACCAGCTATCAGCTCCCATGATCTGAAACCACAAACATAATTCTGGCTTTTCAGAATCGGAAAATTGCGTCAACGAGTTTCAATTTCAATATGACAATGGGCTTACATATACTGGTACGTGACTGTATAATAAACGGCTTACATTTCTATACGGTCCACGCTCGTCTGATGGTAGATAAGGCATTCTTTTGTTTTAGTTTGGGGTACGGGAAACGAGGTCGGAGCCACAGCCGAGATGGAAGCAGTATGTCAACTAAGTAATTATTAATTTTATAGAGTAAGGTCGCTGAACAAGTACACAGCTGGCCTATTGTCAAGCATTCACAGTGGTATTTAGTGAGCAATGCGATATGGCATAAAAACAAGGAGATCTATAGAAGAACTAAAGTCCATATGTGGGATAAATAATGGACTATGGGATACTTTGGTTACCACCGGTGCACAGTGACTGCAGTTTACATGACTTTTCATATTTCTTTTATGGTATGATGTCGCGTGACGCAAGAGATGATTTCATCTCTTGGGTGGTTTAAAATACAGGCTAGAAGAATCATTAAAGTCTGTGCCTTCCGGTGACTCTGAGAGGTCCGTTGGTGGCCACAAGTAGCAGACCATCCAAAAAAGAAATTACGCGGAGAATGATAGGGCCTACTTAAACTTCGGGTCTAGGTGTAAAAATACATATGAAATTTCGGCTCCACAAATGTCATATAATTGACAAATGAGGATGTGTGGATTAGGGCGGAGTTTGATCACGAAAGATAAGCGACTAAGTGCGCGGTCGGTAGTCGAATGTGTGACCGAATTCCGAAATTTCCGAATTTCCGAATGTGTGATCGAAATTTTTCAACTGGATTTTCCTTCTGGCCTCGGAAGGCACGTTAAGCTGGTGGTCCTGGCTGCTGTCTAAAGATAGCAGTCGTCCCTAAGGGGGGTTCGTGACAGGCACACGGCTGTAAAAATGGAATGCCAAATCCTAAAGCAGTATTGTCGATATCAAGACAATAAATTGGGGGCAGGGTAGGAGAAAGCAGAAGAAGAGGAGGACGTTTGTATTCAAAATTTACAATAACGACACTTAACTGGATTAACTCCACATTGATAGCACCTGGGGAGTACTAACTTTTTTATGTTATTTGGTTGGTAGACAAGCATACGGCCTGCCTGGTGGTAAACAATCACCGTAGTCTATATACGCTTGCAGCATTGACGTGAAACTCGCTCACTGCTATCACTAGTCCCCTTCAATATCCCGTCGAGCTCTGGCAACCTTACTCACCAACAGAAATACAACACCACAAAATGTAGTGTTATTTGATGTGGTCTTCTGTAAGGTGGAGGTACTATCCCAAAACTGTAGTGGATATTACTATTCCTTCGTAGTGTCGTGTTGCATGTGTGAGCTGAGTATTATGTCACCATTATCGCACTTACAAAAACAGAACATTATAATTCTTGTCTAATTATTAACTATCCAAGAGCGTGTATTCCAGTTATTTCTTTGTTTATAACTCAATTAGCTGAACTTATGTTAAGCGCTCATTTTGTTACCATAATGTAAGTATGTATGTTTTGCCCCGATCTGGTATGGTTTTTATGTAAATCTGGTGATTATAGAGCTACGTCCCTATTACCATCAAGGGCGGTTGAGACTATTACCCCAAGTAAATCTTACCGGATATCTCTAGGTCTGATACACCTGAGGTGGTATGTCCCGAGACCTCTCCGCGGTGCTGTCTGGGCGACGTCTGTTAGCCTTAAACTGTGCTCAACCCCATTAGGATTATGGGTTAATAGTATGTAATTATGTTCTCTTTTGAAGGTCCCGGGAAGCCGCTGGATGCGGGCAGCGCTGGACCGATCGGGTTGGAGATTTTTGGGGTAGGTCTATATTCAACGAGGACTAGAAGTAAAGGCTCTGCCGGTTTCCCAGTCCCCCACCACGTAAGACGATGCAGGAGTGGCGCTTGGTTATTTGAGTGGGTATACCCGGGATTTTTTCCTGAGGAATCCCACATAACCCTCCCGTCCCCCAGAGGGGGGAACATGCGTAAAACATTTCTACAAGCGTCAAAAGAGTCTTTGTACAACAAGGAGAGAAAAAAATCTAACATAACCTAATAATATTCAGAAACAAACCCACCACCTTCCCATGACCTGACGCAACCTTACGGTTATACAGGCCGAATCACGGGAGAGTGCGCTGCTAGTTGCCGGAGGCTCTGGTTTCACTTCACAGCGCACTTTAATCTCTCCTACAAGTTATTCTTTGTCTGTCTTCCTTGTCCCGCAATAATATTTAGCAACAGTCTATTCAGGCAATCGATTTGCAGTACGTACTTACTCGTTTCTATTGTCCCTCACCGCACCGGATCGACGACATTAACATAATAGCCAAGTCATGTAAACCCTGAAACATTTAAGGTAGCGGACTGGACTGGAACCTGAGTCCTAACAAAACAACATTAGTCACTAAATGTCTTTTTGACGAGCCCTTAATTAGAATACTTGCATATTAATTTTACTGGCATAAATAGAGGTGCTTTTTCTGTTGTCGAATATAAATGGTGTTCGCTCAGTCACAGTTGTGTCAAAGGTACTATATTATCAATAATTTCTGAAGACTTGAACGTGTGAATTCAATACTATAAAATAATACATATGCAAACTGTGAAGGGAGGATAAAACTTGCTGAGTTTCTTGTCGGTTCTTCGCAGAACAAAGCCTCCTGGTAGACTTTGAACCGATGGCATCAAAATTGACTTTTATTATAGGTTTTGGCATAGTTTTATGACTGGCCTGAAATCAACCCTTCTTGGGAATGCTCTGTGTGAGGTTCACTCGCCACTGAACGAGTAAACAATTGCTATGGTCTGCACAGGGTTCAAAATTTATCTCCGTCGGCTTTTACCACATCCACGAGTTGGTAGCCCTAAACATGACCGGGAAATACATCGAGAAAGAGACGTAAGCCTGATTGCCTTAACCCTAGAACCGTAACCTAGGGTACAAATCCAAAAAATATTAGAAAATTTGCGATTACTTTTTTGTTACACAACGGAGCTTTTTGCGCTACAGCGATTTCTACGGGGTGGGTGGTTGCCTAAAACCACACATTACCGTGGTCAAACCGTCCGTCTGGCAGGAGTTATCTTAGTGTGTGATCATGGCAAAATGCGACTTAGGTGCTTCAGTACCCTTTGCCCATGTATCTCCATGTAAGAATTGGAGGTATGTTAAAAAAAAACCGGTCATCTGATGTTCCAGTCCCTGCAGAATCGGGACAATGTTTAATTTTATCCCTGGTGAAAAGACTGTAAATCTCTTTCTCTATGTTTAGAGCCCCAATCAATGATTTGCCAAAACAGTTATAATAAGGAACAATTTTATTTTTGCGTTTACAAAAGCGTAAATATTAATACTACAAAAATTCACTGAAAAAAAAATCGACTTGCCGATTTTTCGGCCGAGGCAAGTCGATTTTTTTTCAGTGCATTTTTATAGTTAAAATAAGTATTATGTTAGTCTGAAATATGTGCCATAACAATCTTTATAAGTTGATTATTAATAAATGTTTATATTTATGTCAGAAAATTATTTATTTATGGGGTACTCCTGTACCCCTGGGTGCTGTTACTTAAAGTCTAATGGGTACGGTTCTAGCTGAGGGTTCTAGGGTTAAATTCAAAACACTGGACCATTGACCCGGACTGTTGAGATGGTTTCGAATGTAACGTCTGTCTTCGTTGGTGACTTTAGTTGCTATGTTTGCTGAAGGATTGTTACTTTTTGGTGTTTGGTGCCCCTTTTATGTAGGTAAATGTCTCTATTTGGAGGCACTGCGTTTAAAAAAAAAACTAGTTCGAGGTACTTACCAGGCCGCCGGTTACTAAGCCTCAATGTATGGGACATTGAGGCTTAGTAATTTGATTTGCCTTGTTGCATTTCAGATAAAGGAATGGCTACTCACGCACTATATCTTCAGATCGATCTTTTGAAGATTTCTATCAACTCCTTCTTAAAAACCCGGTGACGGCCATTGGCGGGCAATGGTCATAATGAAAAAGTGCGATCGAATAAACCATCCAATCTGCCACACACACACTCGTAAGTTGTATCTGAACTAGGCATATGTGTTTCTCGAGCGCATAAGTCAGCCGTGAGTATGACTCCTACTGTACAGGTAGTGAATGAAGACAGCGGAGAAGAACGTGGGAAGCAATTTAATAAAGAATCTTAAATATTCTAGAAAATAATTTTATTTCATAATACAATGTTATGAAAAACAAAAGCAATGTAATGAAGCGAATTTTATTTTGGAAATATTAAAAAGCTACCGTCAACAGTGGGATTATAAGTTAATTTTCTTTGCGGCTGAGTGATGGAAACTGAGCGCCGTCTGACTGCGCCCAGCTATAATTAAAAACATATTTATGGGAAGTAGCATCAGAGTAACTTAAAGAACACGGTTAAAATATTGTTATGTAGTGTTGTATTTGAGCAAGGACTCACTGACAAAACCATTAATTCGTTATACAAGTAGTAAGAAATAGTTTGGTTAACAGTGTACTAGGAAGATTCAACAGACTATCATTGTTTGACATCCCTGAAAAAAATGCGTCAGGCTGCGTTGCGATTCTATTTGATGATAGTTACGTTGCTTCTTGATAATGAGGTGTATGATTTACATCAAGTGGATTGCTTTATTGGCATAGCGTCACTCAGAGCAGCTATTTTATTTCTATTCTATAGATACAAACGTATCTATAGAATAAAAATCGGGAGTCTCCCCTTGACTTTCTCGTATACCGCAAACTACTCAACTTTATATTTTGATGTCATACATGCCTGTTAAATTTGCATGTATGATATCAAAACATAAGTTTTCTAATATGTGGTGTGGTTGAAATAAGTTAAAAACATACTCGAGTTATCGTGCTAACGCATAGACACACAGACATAATTCCAAAAACGGTATTTTTGGACTCAGGGAGATCCAAAATGTGTATATCCGTCAAAATCTCGAGGTCGAATTTTTCGACGACTAAAGAACAAGAAAGTAAAAACATAGCTTAGTGCAACCGCAGATCGATCTAAGAAAGAAACTTTTTAACTCTTATATTATTGAATGCAGTGTGTTGATGTTTTGATATACATTTCGAAGACAGAGTTAAATACGCAATAAATAGATGGCCAATGTAGATTGTCCATATTTTCTATTTTTATGTTACCGTACCCTTTGTACATCACGTTCTTTTGCACCAGTCCATAGGTCAGTATTTTTGAGTAAAAATAGTCAGCAGTGTATAAGCTGTTGATGATCCCGATGAATCGTACAAAGGACACTCATTGATCATCCATATAAAAATGAAAGGATTACAAAATGAAATTATTTATAACAGCGCGAGCCAACGTCTGAATTAATTCGAATAAATTTTTAACACAAATTCGCTGAGCATTTTTAAACGCTGAGTAATTAATTATTCATTTTGTTCAGTGATGAATTTTCTCACTCGTCCATTTTGTGCAGAAAATATTAAAGGCATTGTTGAAACAGTATAATACTGTAGAGACTTCGACAAAGCTAAGGATTATCTCTACAATACACGTGAAATCGAATTGAGCGTACAATTGGGAAGTGAGTTCTTTACAGAATAGCACGGAAAACCAAAAATTGTTACTAATATTTCTATAAAAAGTGGCACATCGTTAATAACCACATTGTAAATTGAACATTTTACTACTTTAGTTGACGACATTGCACACGATCAGCTGCGACGATACGACCGGTTGCCAAGGCGCGCAACGGCAGACTTTTATGAGAAATCTGTCATTTTTATATATGGCTTATCGGCTAAAAATTAAGTATGTTACAATTTTTCGAATTTAAAACCCACGGGGACAAAATCGCGAGCAAAAGCTAGTATAATGTATTATAGAATCAATGAATTATATTTATTATTAATATAATGACAAGGTACTAAAATGTGCTTTTTTATAAATAGGTCAAGCAGATGACATTCCACCTGATGGTAAGAAGAAGTGGAGTCCAAATGAGAAGATAGCTAGCGTGAGAAATAAACCGCCGCGCCTCTTATGAATCCTAGGATTGTAGGAAGGAGGGAACAATGTGCTAGCAGTCAATTCCATTTCTTGATTGTGCGACAAAGAAACGAGTTGCCAAATTTTTTTAAATCACGTTGGAATGCTAGCCTCATTTGACGGCACTGTAGACCAGCACGCGTAATCCTTAAAAGGAAGGGAGATGGTGGGATTAGGGAAAAAAGCTCCTCAGAGCCCTAGCCATGGTACTTCTGATGACGACCGTACTGGCAACCATCGCCTTGTCGACTTGCAAGGTTCTTTTGAAGGATACAGTCTTGTAAGGTGGCGAACACGTGTGCTGGCAGACGTATTAATTTCTTGTTTAATATTCTTATATTTTAAATCATGGGTATTGAGTGAGTATTTTAAGACATTGGTAATTATAAATAGCAGATTCCAGATGTAAAAGCTATTTAGCTTGTCTGTTATAAAAATCTTTTCCATATAAAATTATCACGATACCGCATCAAATTTGGTGTCTCAATATTTTCCCCTCAAACAAACATGGAGCTAATTGCACGAGGCAGCGTGGCGGAAACTCGTGATAAGCTGTTAATGGCGGAGGCACTGCCCTTTAGGGGAAATTCCAGTATCCAATCAGGTCTGGGTTATTATGAGATCTATTAGTTGTAGTATTGCGCCCTAAAGGTGCTCTAATACTACGCAATTTTGTAAAGTGTGCCTAGATGTGTCCTACATGTGTAAAAATGTGTCCTACCTTTTGTAAATAACTTAGTCGACACATTTACCTTGCAAATTGATTTATTTCATCCTTGTAAATAACATTTCTTTGTATAAAAATAGCTTTAACACTGTTTGGCACTAAACCGGTCATATCCGACTAAATTGTACGCGTTATGCACTTTTTTACACTCGCGCTTGTATTTCACCACTTTTTCACTACTTTTTATAAAACTTTCTGTATTATTTTCGTATTTTAAGAGCTGATTTCTCAAAATTTTCTATGTTTGTTTACATGTCTGACAATGTCAATCTCGTTTGGCAACCCCTTAGAACATGTTATTCTTTTGTTTTCATATTTTTCTAGACCATTTATTTTTCGTTTTCTGTGTCTTTAGCCTCTTTGGATGCTTCGAGACTTCGAAATTTAGAGCCCCGAACATCTAGAATCTTCGAAATTTAGAATTCCGAAGACGTTCGGGATTCTGGATTTCAAATGCTCGAAGCGTCCTATATAAGCGCGGCCAAGCAGACTGCTCGACACTCTTCTCTCGGCTCTCGAACTGGAAGGTAGGGTCTACCCCCGCCTTCATAAGTCGACACAGTACTCTCGAACCTATCGGTGGGGCCTACCCCCCACCTTCGCAGTTTCCGCGTTTAATCTCTGACGGGACGTGGTGCTTCCGGAGTAGTCGGTCCCCTACGGCCTGCCGGCTCCAGGGCTCCCGGCTACGCCCCGAAGCACCTCTCCTGTCCGCCTGAACGCTTCCAGACTCTGCTCCTGATCCCGACGCCGCTGGTCCCGCCTCTGCCTCCGTTCTGATCCAGCCGCCCATCCTGGTCCTGCTCCCAGTCCGGTTCCGGCCTGCCGCCCCGAGACGGGGGCCTGAGCTGCATTGCCGGGTCCCTCGCAGTCTGCGTGGCGACCCTCGGGCCAACGCACCTCCTACCAGCGCGCCTTGCCTGAGCGCAGACACACGCTCCCAGCTGCGCGCCCTCTAACCGCGCGCTCAGCCTGCGCGCCCTGCTGTGCGCGCTACCTGCGCACCCTGCTGCGCGTCCTGCTAACGCGCCCTTCTGCGTGCCCTACCTGCACGCCCCGCTGCTACCTGCGCGCCCTGCTTGCGCGCCCTGCCTGCGCGCCCTGCTTGCGCGCCCTACCTGCGCGCCTGACTGCGCGCCCTACCTGCGCGCCCTGCCTGCGCGCCCTGCCTGCGCGCCCTTCCTGCGTATCCTGCCTGCGCGCTCTGCCTGCATGCCCTCCCTGCGTGCCCTGCCTGCGCGCCCTGCTGCGCGCCCTACGACCGCGACACTCCGGAGCCGCTGCGTCCAATCGCGTGTGCCGACTGCTTGGCCCCGCTAAGTCTCGATTTACTTTTACATATCCGGACGTGCCCTATTAATTTAATAAATCCTTATAGTACCCTACCGCTCTTTTATTTCTGGTAGGTACTCACTACAGTCTCTTGCTCCGTAACCTTCCGTTACGTGACAGTCTGGCGCCCAACTCTTAAGAACCCACTCTTCCAAATTCCAAATTACACGCTGCACAGTTTCATCAATTTTGGTTTCACTTTTTGGCATCAACTTAACTTTCTAATTAACTATCTTTTCATTCACTTTAACTTTAACTTTTCTTTTACTTTTGATACTACTAATTTTTTGACTATTCTTTTCTTTAAACTTATTAATATGGCACGTCCCATTAACTTTAATTTACTTAATAGGTTAGAACTAGAATATGAAATAAAAATACGGTTAGAGAATCCAGGAGATAATTTATTAGAGCTTAGGAAACAAATAACTCCCTTGGCCCAGGAATTATCTTCGACTGATATTCTGGCTTCCGTTCTTCCAGTAGACGTTGATTTGCTTGAAACTGAACAAACTCTCTCTTTTGTAAAAACTAAAATTTCTGAACTCGAATCAGGTAACAATCAGGACCTTGAACAAATAGAATCCTTAATTAATCATTTATATTTTCGCTTGGGCAGAATAGACATTTCTGACGAACTTAGCTTAAAAGAACCATATAATCAGTTAAAGAATCAGTTTTCCTCTCTAGAAAACCGGTTTCAATCTTATACACACTTATCAAATCGACTTAACACTAATTTAAATAATACTAACATAACTAACTCAACTAATACTAACTTAACTACTATTAATTATCATAAAGATCTTAAAACTATTACTTTTGATGGCACTTCTTGCCCTCGATCTTTTTTAAAAAGAATTGAAGAGTTTAGCTTGTCTAGAAACCTAAGCGAGTCAATTCTTATTTCTGCTGCCTCTGAAATCTTTACAGAGAGAGCCTTATACTGGTTTCGATTCCAGAAAGAACGAAACCCAAACATAACTTGGAATGAACTATCCAATCTACTAATTAAAGACTTCGGTGGACATGACTATGACTTTAAACTCTTAAAAGCTATAGAGGCTAGAACTCAAGGAAAATATGAGCCTATTGCCTTATACATTTCTATAATGTTCGAAATGTTCTCAAGACTAACAAATAAACTTTCCGAACAAAAAATACTAGAAATTCTTTTACGTAATATTCGACCCTGCTACTCTACTTTTGTTGCTATAAAAGAAGTGAATTCGATTGACTCTCTCATTACAACTTGCCAAAATTATGAACAATATAAAGAAAGGGTTAAAAACTTCAAAGAACCATCTCCTGAAGCAGAGTCGTTTATTCCGGAACTTTGTTTTACTACAACTACAACAACAGAACACAACTCTCCTCCTACTTCACCTAAAACTTCAAATATTAATCACTCGGATACAGAAAACACTATTAGCTCTATTTCCACTACACCTCAACCAAATCTATTTTGCGTTCGTTGCCGTACTAACGGACATACTTTGCGAAACTGTTCTGAACCTCGTTTTCTTATTTGTTTTAAATGTGGCTTAAAAGATTTTAAATATAATAACTGCCCTAAGTGTAACAAAAAGGTACGATTTACCCTTCCTCCTAAACCAGTTAACAACTCGGACAGAATAAATAATAATTTTGATCTTGTTGACTGGCAAAATTGGCTTAAAACAGTTAAAAATTTCTTTCTATGTTACAAAAATTCCTCAGTTTACTATGATAACGAGAAAGACTTTAACCGACCTTTTATTAATATTTCTATTAATAGTATTGAGTTTACCGCTCTACTTGATAGTGGTAGCTCAATCACTATTTTGGGGAATAACTCTCACTTAAATATTCTAAAATTGGGTTATTCTTTATTCAAGTCTGATTTTATTTCAGTTAGTACAGCAAGCAAACAATCTATTAAATCTATTGGTTATATTATTCTTCCTATGACTTTTAATAACCAAACTAAACTTATTAAAGCTTATGTTTTTCCTGAAATATCTCCTTCTTTGATACTTGGCGTGGACTTTTGGAGAGAATTTAACTTAGTTCCTAAACTTTTATCTTCTGCATTCTTTCTTAACAAATCTACTTTAAATGTTAATACTATTGAGAAACAAATTTTGCCTTATGCTAATCTTTCTAATGAGCAAAAGATAATTGCTGATAGTATAATTTCCCGCTTCAAGGAAATTTCTTTTGAGGCTAGAGGCGAACTTGGTCGCACTAACTTAATCTGTCATCATATTGATACTGGTAGCACGTTGCCTATTAAACAACGATGTTATCGCCTTTCACCTGAAAAACAAAAGGCTCTTATTAATGAAGTAGATAAAATGTTAGAATGGAAGGTGATTGAAAAATGTGAAAGCCCTTGGCTCTCACCTGTGCTCATTACGCCTAAAAAGAATGGCGAATGGCGCTTTTGCGTAGATAGTAGGAAACTGAACTCAGTTACTCGTAAAGATGCATATAGCCTTCCTTTTGTTAATGAAATATTAGACCATCTTAAAAATGCTAAATTTCTCTCTAGTATTGACATTGCTAAGGCTTTTTGGGAAATCCCACTAAACCCTGAGGATCGCGATAAGACCGCTTTCTATGTCCCTGGCAGAGGCATGTATAGATTTGTCGTCATGCCCTTTGGCTTAACCAATGCTCCAGCTACACAGCAAAGACTTATGGATAAACTATTTACTCCTGAGTTTGACAACAAGGTGTTCTGCTACCTAGATGACATTATTATCATCAGCTCATCATTTGAGGAGCATATTTCTCTATTAGTCAAAGTCTTAGAAAAATTAACTTTCGCAAAATTGACTATAAACTTTGAAAAGAGTCAATTTTTCAAAAATGAATTGAAATATTTAGGCTATATTGTTGATGAGAGTGGTCTACGAGCTGATCCTGGCAAAATAAAAGCCATCATGGACTTTCCTATACCTACATCTCGTAAAGAAGTTAGGAAATTTTTAGGTACCTGTAGTTGGTTCCGAAGATTTATTCCAAACTTCAGTACTACTGCCGCTCCTCTTAACAAATTAACTTCTTCTGGCAAGAATGCTCCCAAATTTGCTTGGAACTCTGAAGCAAATTCCTCATTTTTAAAACTAAAAGAATTTTTAATTACTACTCCAATTTTAGCTTGTCCTGATTTTGATATGCCTTTTTCTGTACATTGTGATGCATCTAATACTGGTGTTGGAGCTATGCTCACTCAAGTACATGATGATAAAGAAGTCGTCATTGCTTACATGAGCAAGTCTTTAAATAAAAACGAGAGAAACTATTCTACAACAGAAAGGGAAACCCTAGCTGTTATTACTGCCTTAGAGCATTGGCGTTGTTACCTTGACAACGGAAAAGCCTTCACGGTGTATACTGATCACGCCGCCCTTAAATGGTTCCTCAGCTTAACAAATCCCTCTGGTAGACTTGCACGATGGTCTCTTCGTCTTTCATCCTTTAACTTTACTCTGAAACATAAAAAAGGAAAGGATAACATTGTGCCTGACCTTTTATCTCGCTCTAAGCATGAGGACACTGATCCTCAACTTAATGTTGCTCCTATCTCTGAAGATGTCCCTATACCCCCTGACATAGAGCAGTATAATAAACTTTTCCTGGGTTGTCAAAACAATCCAGATAGTTACCCAAATTATACTGTTAGGGATGGCAAATTGCTACGCTGTACCTATACCCCTCATTCTTTAACAGACGACTTTGTTTGGAAAGAAGTTCCTCCTCCTCAAGTAAGGGAGTCTTTGATGATGAACGCTCATGGTTCAAGTTCTGACCCTCACTTAGGAATATTTAAAACTTATAAAAAACTATCTCTACTTTATTATTGGTCTGGCATGTTCAGAGACATTGCTAATCTTATCACTAAATGTGAGATTTGTTTGACTTATAAACATTCAAATCACTCACCTTATGGTCTCATGGGTAAACCTAAGATTTGCTCTAGGCCTTTCCAATGTATATCCTTGGATCTGATGGGTCCGCTGCCGATGACTAGACGACGTAACCAATACATTTTAGTTATCAACTGCCTCTTCACTAAATATACTCTTGCATTTCCTTTAAAACGAGCTATTTCTTCAAATATTATTAGTAACCTGGAAAATTACGTATTTTTAGTTCATGGTATACCTCAAACAATCATCATGGATAATGGCTCTCAATTTCAGTCACACGAGTTCCATAACTTCCTTGAACGATATAAGATACCACATATTTCTTATACTCCTCACTATTGCCCTCAAGTTAACACTACTGAGAGGTATAATAAAACTATCATAACAGCTTTAGCTTCGCTTGTTGGTGACGATCATAGATCGTGGGATTTACATCTACCTAAAATTCAGTCTGCAATGAACAATGCTGTCAATGCAGTAACTGGTTATTCGCCTGCATTTTTGGTCTATGGACGTGAACTTATTACTTGCGGTTCTATCTACTCGCAAGGCTACAACTTAGATGAAATGACTTTCTTACCTCGTGACGTCTATTCTCAAAATATCGGTCTTTTATCCTCCATTTATGATAAAGTCCAGGTAGCTCTTCACGTGTCCCACGAAAAGAACTCGAATCGTTATAACTTGCGGCATTCTTTTAAAGAGTTCAACGTTGGCGATACTGTTTGGCGTAAGAACTATCCTCTGAGCAATGCTGGAACATATTTCAGTGCTAAATTAGCACCTAAATATATAAAATGTAAAATAGTTCATAAATTTTCTCCTCTAGTTTATTTACTCGAAGACCCTAATGGATCTCGCAGTAAATGGCACGCTAAAGATTTTAAAACTTAATATCTTACTTTGTAAATAACATTACTTTTATTTTAATTCTTATATAGGCACTTAGGCACATACACAACACGCCAAATTTTTTTTTCTCTTTACCATTTACTTATCATCTTTACCTACATATAATATAGAAGAAGATTGGATTTTGGCTTCTCCGATCAGATTTTTTTTATTTTTTGTTTTATTTTAACATGAATATTATCATGCATGGTATAAGGTTATTTAGGGACCTGACTGTACTTTTTGACGGTGATACTCACACGGTAAAAGTACAGGATATGATTTTGTCTACACTTCTATTAGACAATAATCTCTTAACTTTCTTTAATAACTAATTAACTTACTTTGCTTTAGCGCGTTGGTAGTGTTACTCTTAATTAACACTGCTCCTCTTAATGCTCTTGTTGCGCTAACCTCTACAGGACTTGCCTAGAGTCCTCTTAATATTTTTTGCCGAGGAAGACTGATTCCTTTTCGGCAAATATTTTACTAACGGGTCTTAATTAAAACGGAGCGGCCGACAACTCCGCATAAATAAGCCATGGTCATTTCCTTTGAGGTACTCTCTCTGGAGTTGGCGTCATTGAAGGTGAACCTAACTCCGCTCTCTGTTAGAAGCGTGTGATTGTGTGATGTATGTACGGTTGTTATGAAAGAGAGAGATTGTACACTTACAACTTTTGCAAAATTTTCTCTAAGTCGAAAATTTTTCTGGGGCCGTGGGGGAAAATGTAGTATTGCGCCCTAAAGGTGCTCTAATACTACGCAATTTTGTAAAGTGTGCCTAGATGTGTCCTACATGTGTAAAAATGTGTCCTACCTTTTGTAAATAACTTAGTCGACACATTTACCTTGCAAATTGATTTATTTCATCCTTGTAAATAACATTTCTTTGTATAAAAATAGCTTTAACACTGTTTGGCACTAAACCGGTCATATCCGACTAAATTGTACGCGTTATGCACTTTTTTACACTCGCACTTGTATTTCACCACTTTTTCACTACTTTTTATAAAACTTTCTGTATTATTTTCGTATTTTAAGAGCTGATTTCTCAAAATTTTCTATGTTTGTTTACATGTCTGACAATGTCAATCTCGTTTGGCAACCCCTTAGAACATGTTATTCTTTTGTTTTCATATTTTTCTAGACCATTTATTTTTCGTTTTCTGTGTCTTTAGCCTCTTTGGATGCTTCGAGACTTCGAAATTTAGAGCCCCGAACATCTAGAATCTTCGAAATTTAGAATTCCGAAGACGTTCGGGATTCTGGATTTCAAATGCTCGAAGCGTCCTATATAAGCGCGGCCAAGCAGACTGCTCGACACTCTTCTCTCGGCTCTCGAACTGGAAGGTAGGGTCTACCCCCGCCTTCATAAGTCGACACAGTACTCTCGAACCTATCGGTGGGGCCTACCCCCCACCTTCGCAGTTTCCGCGTTTAATCTCTGACGGGACGTGGTGCTTCCGGAGTAGTCGGTCCCCTACGGCCTGCCGGCTCCAGGGCTCCCGGCTACGCCCCGAAGCACCTCTCCTGTCCGCCTGAACGCTTCCAGACTCTGCTCCTGATCCCGACGCCGCTGGTCCCGCCTCTGCCTCCGTTCTGATCCAGCCGCCCATCCTGGTCCTGCTCCCAGTCCGGTTCCGGCCTGCCGCCCCGAGACGGGGGCCTGAGCTGCATTGCCGGGTCCCTCGCAGTCTGCGTGGCGACCCTCGGGCCAACGCACCTCCTACCAGCGCGCCTTGCCTGAGCGCAGACACACGCTCCCAGCTGCGCGCCCTCTAACCGCGCGCTCAGCCTGCGCGCCCTGCTGTGCGCGCTACCTGCGCACCCTGCTGCGCGTCCTGCTAACGCGCCCTTCTGCGTGCCCTACCTGCACGCCCCGCTGCTACCTGCGCGCCCTGCTTGCGCGCCCTGCCTGCGCGCCCTGCTTGCGCGCCCTACCTGCGCGCCTGACTGCGCGCCCTACCTGCGCGCCCTGCCTGCGCGCCCTGCCTGCGCGCCCTTCCTGCGTATCCTGCCTGCGCGCTCTGCCTGCATGCCCTCCCTGCGTGCCCTGCCTGCGCGCCCTGCTGCGCGCCCTACGACCGCGACACTCCGGAGCCGCTGCGTCCAATCGCGTGTGCCGACTGCTTGGCCCCGCTAAGTCTCGATTTACTTTTACATATCCGGACGTGCCCTATTAATTTAATAAATCCTTATAGTACCCTACCGCTCTTTTATTTCTGGTAGGTACTCACTACAGTCTCTTGCTCCGTAACCTTCCGTTACGTGACATAGTTCCGTGGGTAAAGTGAGACATTTTTATTTATACCTATACCTTCAATGAAGCTTTAATTAATGTATGCTTTGGTGTTTTTGAGAGCAAGAAACTGTAGAACTAGGACCCTGAGCAGGTGATAAGGAAGGCTTGCCCTGTAAAGAATATTCTTCCTCACAGAAAACTTTCCGTGCTAGTCTGTAAAGATTTCAGTTCGACGCTTGGACACTTGGATTTAACTAGAGAAAATCTCTAGTTGTGTCGGGTAAACTGGAAACGAAATTAACCATGTTTTTCTACAACGGCAGTAAATGTAGTTTAGAGCATCATATTTATTAAAAATAATCCTTATTGAAAACTTCGTTAGCTAGTTAAATTCGAGGAGATTCGAAGTGAGAAGTGAGAAAGAGAAGATGAGTGAGAAATATAATAATTATGGCACTTCTACTAATAAGTTCCACGGATTCTGTTTTTTTTTTGTTGGTTTTGCTGCATTTTTTGACATATGACTAAGATGAGATCTTGTTTGCTAGATGACAGGACCTCTCTGAGTCCAAATAAAACATTTTTGGAATAATGTCTGTGTGTGTGTCTGTATCTGTGCATTAGCATGATAACTCGAGTATGCTTTAAATTATTGCAACCAAATTTAACATGCGTGTATGACATCAAAATATAAAGTTTCTATCGACTTTTGGGTAGCTTTCAGTATACGAGAAAGTCAAGGGGAGACTACTCACGATTTTTCAGCTTCGAAGCTCATTCTATAAGTGAAATTATTACAATTATGTACCTTTTTTTTTTTTTTTTTTTATAAAAAGATTAAGCAAATGACTCTATTCCACCTGATAGTAAGCAGAAGTAGAGTCCAAATGCGAAGATAGCTAGCGCGAGAGATAAACTGCCGCGCTAGCCACCCACGCCTTGCTGACCTGCAAGGTGCTTCTTCACGCCTCTTTTGAATGACCCAGGATTATAGGAAGGAGGGAACACGTGTGCTGGCAGTGAATTCCATTTCTTGATTGTGCGACAAAGAAACGAGTTGCCAAATTTCTTAGTTCGCGTTGGAATGGTAGCCACAGTTTGTCGGTGACAACGTAGACCAGCACGCGTAGTCCTCAAAAGGAAGGGACATTAATTTTGTCTACGCAAATTGGAACTAGAAATAAAATCGATTATTTATTATATCCATGGATCGCGCGTCAGGAGACAGCTGAGCCGAGTTCAATAAACGTTTGCTTTATCCTTTGTTTTCGATTCAATGCCTAGACACTGACTCAATTTGGCAGCTTTATATTCTTAAAGTCAAAACTAGTTGACGAAAATTTTACTGCTATGTTGTATGAAAAATTTAGACAGGATAATCAACTAAAACTTGCTAAATTTTAGCCATCAATGTTGAAGCTGTTGACTTAGGAAATATTTTGGTAAAGACTTGTTTTATCAGCCTTTGCCATCGCTTCAAGATGAAAATAAATTTTGATTAGTAAGGATTAAATCAAAATGATGAACAAGCCTGCATATAAGTTGCAAGAGAGTCACTTGCACGTAGCCATGCTCACGTTGTCCTATAGCTACCTGAGAGAAAAAAGACTTGTTTGTATCTTAACCGGCCTATTTAATGTCAGATCTCTATTAATGAACGTCTAACAAATACTTTCATACATTCATTTATGAACTTAATATTTTGTCTAAAAGCAGGGATCGACCACGCCTGTATCCTTCAGCATCCATATAACCAAACAATCTCAGTACGCAAACCTCAAAACGAATTAAAGGGAAAGAGACCGCAGAATCCTTTGTCTCCATCTCGCAAACAAAAACTAATTACGGCTCATTGCGAGCATTTTTGTGTTAATCCCACAATGCCGCACGTAGATACCATTGAATTTTCATTAGCACAGGAATCGTTCTCGTCTGAGCATTCCTCTCGTGTCGCTCTGCAATCGATTTTATCCTATAGATTAAATGCTAGATTGTTTGACTTGAGTCCTTTATTCGTACTAATGTATTTATCAGCGGGAGGTTGTAGACGATGTCTCAAACGAAGACAAAAGATACCAGCTATCTGTGTTATCTGCTAAGCTTGCTCGTTCCCTTTATATGAAGCTTCAATGAAAGTCAAATGAATTGGGCTTTTTAAATTCCGTTTGTTTCATTTATTAAATCACCAGTATTCGTATTATGTCGCTATTCTAATAATTTGTGTTTGCGGCATCTACCATATATTAAACATGTGAAAATTTTTGTAGTACAATTTACTACGATATTAAATGTAATAAAAATACCGCTTTTCTTTATTTTCGAATTATATAAAATAACTAGCTGACCCGGCAAACGTTATTTTGCCTTACGAAAATGATTAAATTACTAAAATGGCTATAAAAAAATAGGGGTTGGTGATAAAAAAGTGAAAATTTAGGGTTGTATGTATTTTTTAATGCCACACAATAAAAAAATTAAAAAAGAAAAATTATCTAAAATTGAAAAAATAAATAAATTTAAGGGTGGATTACCCTTAACATTTAGGGGGATAAAAAATAGATGTTGTCCGATTCTTAGACCTACCTAATATGCACACAAAATTTCATGAGAATCGGGAAAGCCGTTTCGGAGGAGTTTAACCACAAACACCGCGACACGAGAATTTTATATATCAGACTAGCGGACCCGACAGACTTCGTCCCGTCCTGCATAAAGAAATTATTCGAATTTTTCTCGCCGTAAAAACCATCCTTGAACTTCAACGAACATTTTAAAAAAAGAATTGGCCAAATTAGTCTAGGCGTTGTTGAGTTATGCGCTTACCAACACATTTTGCGATTCATTTTTATATTATAGAAGATTGGTTATTAGGTTAAACAAGAAAAATAATAAAGACGTGCAAATTTACTTTTACAAAAATGTGGTGAAGTGGAGTTTATTTGCAAAGAAAGCTAGTGGAAGAGATACATGGGCTGCACTAGCCTTGCCGACCTGTAAACTTTTTATTCGCGACTCTTGTTGGCGACTGTCTGAAGATCGATTGATATTTCTTTACATGTCATATTAATGTCTTTTACTTTTTGATACTACGCATTGTAAGAGCCTTTGTAACCACCTCTTAGTAAACCTGTTTAATCCTGAAATCGTGTTTCATCATCACACACCAGAACCCTATACCTATACAGTGCACACCTCATTCGCTATCATTTGGTCCTTCGAGCCGGATCGCGTTTTATTTCGTAAGCAAATTAGATTTTCAATTTTTCATCTGTCATTGTCATTTAGTTTTTTCGTGTTTTTTTTTTCACGAAATTTTGGTGATAGTTATTGTGTTTTCGCCTATGGAGATGTTGAATTGTTTTAACATGCCGTTCGCTCCGCCACGCTAGAAGGCACACCCTTTTTCGTAGCACGGTATTCGTCTGCAACATGCCTTCACGCACGTGCGCTGCTGGAAGGCACTCCCTTCTCGCAGTACGGCTTTCGTCTGCGACACGCCTTCTAGCGTGACATGTGAACAACATGAGATTACCATCCCGCACACGCCGTACGCCTCGCCAGTGTGCGGTATGGTCCGTAAGTGGATTTCCCATCATTAACAAAAAAAAGGTGGAATTTATGTAATTATAAGGTTAAGGAAAGGAGAAGGTGGTGGAAAGGAGATTAGGGAAACAATTTCCTCAGAACACTTGCAGTGGTAAAGACCATAGAACACGCTCAGCTCAATGATGCAACACGTAATCTTAAAGATAGACTAAAAAAGTACACAATGGAAGTAGCCATGTACTTCTAATATGCAATTCAAAACCATGACTGAATTTAATATAAAAGGCTAATGCAAAATGGTGCAAAGCCTGAACACTTAGTGGAGTGCTCAGTATTGCGCAGTTATTAATTAATTTTCCACTAGGCAATGGTGCGGTCATCCAATCGCTTCGCATTACTGTTCGATAATGATTGCTCTCGAATCCGAAGCTTTTGGGTTGTTAGTTAGTGATTGTTGATTTGAAACACTGAATCTTATATGATTCTGTTAATTAGGATTTGTGGATTTTATTTATCTATACTGATATTATAAAGAGAAAAGATTTTTATGCTTGAGATGACTCAAAACTGGAGCAATATTAAAGATTCTTTCACCGTTAAAATTTTAAGTTTTCACTGAGCAATATACGTTATATTTTATTGCAAAAAAAAATATACGCTGACGAAGTCGCGGTCAGATCGGAATCGGGAGTGGTCTCCCCTTGACTTTCTCGTATACCGGAAAAGACTCAAAGGATAATAGAAACCTTATACTTTGATGTTATACATGCATGTTAAATTTTGGTTACCCATCCGAGTACCGACCGCACACTTGGTTGCTTAAGTTTCGTGATCGACGACTCAAAAGTCAATAAAAACCTTATATTTTGATATCATATACGCATGTTAAATTCGGTTGCAATAAGTTAAAGCATGCTCGAGTTATCGTGCTAATGCACAGACACACACAGACATAATTCCAAAAACGGTATTTTTACTTTCTCGCATACTTAGTATAGAGGAAGTTTTCACAACTGTTTACTTGAAGTACCGATTTTGACGTAATTTTCGATTTACATTTGGAAACTGGTACTTGTCATGTGGTCCTATTTAAATTAGAGCTACATCTGACGAATAGTTTCTGAATCGTCACTAATAATTAGTATTTTACTGGCGTCGATGATACAAGTTGTTTGTCTAAAATATCTCGTGATAGTTTGCTATAATTCCTATACTTACAACACTAAAAAGTTATAAATAAATTATTTTGAAATTAAGAAACACGACCTTCAAAACTAAAAACGGACAAATAAAAATTTAATGTTAAAATATTTTTCTAAGGTCGGAGCCAACCTCATTATTTGTAATACACTTAGTCTTTGTCTTGTCAAAAAAAGGAGGATTTTTTTAAACACAAAATTATTATTTCTCCGTTTTTAGTTTTGTGGTATTATATGCTATCAGAGTTGCCATTGTATTTGATCAAAAATGTTATCTAAAGCTCTATTAACCCCTTTGAGGTAGACGCTTGATCTAATGCCTACAGTGAGCACTTACCATTAAGCGAGTCACATTCGTGTTTCTCTCTCATCCCTAGTATAAAAAAACTCGAAACCAATAAATGCGCCAAACTCCTAATAGTGTCTAATAAATCTTCAAAATTTCTGTGGTCAATTCCAATTCTGTATTTACAAGTTGGTATGCCTATTCTGAATAATCGCTTTAAACCCAAGGGACTCTCGGAACTTTTTGGAGTATTCGGGGTTAGTAGGCTCAGCATAAATTTAGTTTGACTTTGAAAGCCTGTAAAACTATTAAGCTTTGTCATTTTAATAATTTCCTTGTGATATTGCAGAGAGACGTTTCAGCATTTGTCTCTTTAAGATTTATGTTTACGGTGAACAAAATATACCACGGACTACCGCCATCAGTGGCGGGCGCGTGGCCGCCACCAACCACACGTGTGTGCAGCCTTCTTTTATTTTATGAGATGCCAAACAAGTTTGTGGCCCATCTGTTGTTAAGCGGTTACCGTCGCCTATATTTGCAATATTAAATCACTTACCACTGTAAGTGCGTTGCCATCCTGGGGACTAAGCTGATATGCTTTCCATGCTCAGTAATTACACTGGCTACCTTACCCTACAATCTTAAATATAGCGAACTGCTGCACGGCAGAAATAAGAAAGACGGTGGTACCTAACTAGATAATCCTAATGTGTCTACCACCTAGTGACTAAAATGTATGAAAAACGTGGACATTGCTTGTGGTCGTCAACGGCTACACGTGTGCGCAGCGTCTGTACCAAATCTGTGAAAACATACGCTACGCTGCTTGTGGCCAACCAGCGGTGCGGCTGGTCGGTAGCCCATTTGCACAGAGCCTAATAATAATAGACTTCCCTTTATTCATCTGACGTTAAAATATAATAAAATCAAAGTTGGAGGAGAGCTCCAATCAGAACTCTCAACCGCCAAGGGATTGGCTTATCTCCAACTGTGACGCAGTGCCCAAATTACACAACAATGCTGTTAATGACACGCAGTTTAGATATGCAGATATCACCAACCCATCTAAATACCTTGTACCCCCTTAAGAATCTCACCGTTTTCCTCTAGATGTATGACTAACCGAAAACTATTGTGTAAAGCGTTTCTTGCTTCTGGCTTTATTTTCTGGGGACTGAATTTCGAGAATTAATAAGTGCAGGTCATGTAATATTACTACATCCAGAAATTGTCTGAGCTCCTCCTCACGAGGTTGACGAGCTTGATGTGAGGACGCTACTGAACTTGAACCAAGTTTGCCGAAAACTTCAGGGAAGATCAGAACTACTATTGACCGCTAGCGGTATCGGAAAAGGCGCCCAAATTTGACGTATTCGCTTTGGGGGAAGTATCTAAGGCCCGTATTACAGAATGACACTCCGAAGTCAAACATGTCTTGAGTATCGTTTGTCACTTTCTATCACTCACAATGTGATAGAGACGTAGGACGCTCAAGTAGGCGTTCAGTCTTGTAACTATCTTGTAACTTAATCTTGTAAGTTATTGTTGTTCTATAATACGAACATAAGTATTTGAAGGTTCCTAACTGTATTCATTTCCATCTTTCGCCTTAACATCATCACCATAAATTGAGATGAAGTCGTGTGATGCCGCAGAGTAGAATAGCATCACCCCATATCCTCCAATGGGTGTCGTAGAAGGTGAGTAATGGATCAGCAAAGGCGTATTGATCACCTTATACTCCGTCCACCAATCCGCATTGGGCAAGCGTGGTGGACTACTGCCTAAACTCCTTCGATGATAAGGCCTCGTGTCCCAGCATTGGGTCAAATTATAAAGGCTGTAATGATGATGATATGAAGACCACGAGTTACCGAAAAAAACACAAAAGGAAACTAAATACATACTTGAGTGAGAGAGGACTTAAGTACGTACTTGCCTTGAAAGTAAAAGCTACATTTCATTATATTTTCATTCATTAAATTAATTTTAATATTTTCAAAAGCTTAAAATGTAAATTTAAAATAATTACCAAGCCCGCACTGCTATTGTTCTCACAATCATGTGAAACAAGACAGTAGTTTTTTTTCCGAATCCATTGTATTGTATAATAATTAGGAAGGATTTTATTGTACCGTTATGCGGTTGGGTTAAAGAGATAAAGTCTCATTGTTATTTCAAGGAAAAGGAGCACACTTTTATTTCGTTTCCCAGCTGTGGATTTAAACATTTTCAGCCAAAATGGCAGATAATTTATGTAAAAGCTTTGTCTAAATTTATTGCTGCGTTCGTATAACAGTTTATCGTAATACCGCATTATTCTTAAAACTGCTTTTTCTGGAATATAATACTACGCATCTAAATGAAAACGTAAGCAAATTATACTGGAATAACTTGAGTGTAATTTGATTTAATTTGCTTAGCGAGAGTAGAATTTGTTGAAGCTTAATTAAAATTTACATTTCATTATTTGTGTTTTGTTAAACCTTAATTTGACATTATTTGAATGATATTTTTAATAAAACAAGACACAAAAGATAGCCCTCTCTCTGAAACCACCTTCTTTCGCTATGCTGACCTTTGTTCTAACAACTGATTCAGGCATGGCTAATTCATTCTTCTCCTTCTTTCGTTTCGATGGTAGTTTTGTTTTGTCCTCTATTAAATTTTCGCCGCCCCGAATTCTGCCACTCGAATCGCAGATTCAGCAGCGTTCCATAGCTCTTCAAGTGTGCAATTAGGACACACGGGGAAAGATATTAGGTGAGCCATGGTTTGCGGGGAGCTAACTAACACTGTTCATTCTGATATAGCCCCACTGTTGGCGACTGGCTCTTTTATATTATCTTTGTATTTTGATATTCCTGTACAATTGTACATGTCATATTAATGTCTTTTACTTTTTGATACTACGCATTGTAAGAGCCTTTTGTATCCACCTCTTAGTAAAGCTGTTAATCTTGAAGTAGTGTTTCCATCATCACACACCAGAACCACATACCTATACAGAGTCCACATCTCATTGCCTGCAGATATTTTCCTCACTGCGACCGACCTCTGTTCTCAATCTGTTCGAAGATAGGGTATCTTTGATTGCTAAGTCATTATAGGTATTTAATTATTTGTCAATGCTAAAATGTTTTGATGGTACTTTTGACTTTCTTCTATTAAAATGCACGCACTAACGGGTTCCAGGTTCTATGCGATTTTGCGTAAGAAAGCGGTGTCGTTGTTACAGCGCATACGCAATAGCAATAATGGCATCGTAAAGGTGATTGCTACCAGAGCAGATTGCCCCCTTCAAAGGCACTGGGTAGTGACCCCACAGAGCTTAATAATAAATGAATAACAATATTGCTTAAGTAAACTAACATTACTAACGTAGAAATAAACAAAAATTGTTACTAACTTACTATAAATAAAATATATAAAATATACAACATGTAATTTAAATAACCAACATCCTGAATACAGGTGGGTTGGGATTGGCTTCTGAGTTGATGTAAAAAAAAATTATAAGCAAAAAATATTGAAATATTTTCTGGGTACTTTTTTTTCAAAAAAAATCTTTGTTTTAAAATCAACTCAGAAGCCTGGCTTGGAATCCAATCCACCTGTATTCAGGATGTTGATTATTTAAGTTACATGTTGTGGACATTTATGTCTCAAATAAAGCAATTTCAATTTCTTTAATAATAAAGTTTGCTAAGTTGATGCCTTGGAGATGAGTCGAAATAAGTTTAAATGTAATGTATTACACGCGGTGATTAAATCCAAATAACAGCTACTATATCAGACTTTGAGGCAGCGTGTTAGTAATTATACAGATTGAAGCTTGATTGAAAACCGCGTATCGTTAATCATGTTTGCAACTAGTCTTTAATCAGACAGTTCTGGGTACTAATCAATCGAACCCAACCCACACAGTTCGAGCCTGGGTATACTGTCATAAATTAAACACAGAACAGAAGGAAATGGGTCCCAGTCCTCACCACTGGCTTTGTTGCTGTTGGTACAGCACTGGCCCGAGTTCCCCACACTAATCGTAATGACATCTCATGTCAAAAATCTCTCTCTCGCAATGGCTTCCGCTAGCGACATATACGCTCCCAGTGTTATATTCATTATTTAATGTATAATAATTGTAATAGTGTTTTTCCAGAATAAAACAACCACATCATTAATGAGTCTTTATTTTCAACCAACAGTTGCCAGTGGTGATGAGTGAGAAAAATCCCAGTACTCGACTGTCCCATTTGTCATTACTGGTGCCAACTGGAAATAACCATTTCTCAGATTTTTGGTGTGGGAATAATGCCAGTGGTAAGAACTGGGAATAACCCAAGGAAATCCGATATGATACTGTCTTGGTATTGACCGGTCTGTTCCTGGGGGCTTAGATAAGATATCGAAATTCGTCATCACTGGCCATATTGATTGGTTGCTTACAGCGTCCTAGCTCGCGCATCCAACTTACTTTGAGCTACGATTGGTCACGTGACTGAAAGACGGCATTCCCATACATTTTGTTCTTATCGAATTTCGTGATTTTTTTTGTTACGGTCCTTTCTACGGGTTCTTTGTTTGACAAGTTTAAGTTCTTACCCATCTTTCTTCATATGCCTGTACAACTTTTCCATGTCATTGGAAATGTCTGCTCGTGATTCATAAATGTGTTCCATTTTGTTAATAAGAAAATAATAAAGTAGAAAATTCTTACTCAATGATGCTGAATAAACCTTCAAAATAATAATGATAGTTCCACCAACACTAAGCTTCATTGTTTTGCACTGGTTATACCCCGATTTACGAGATTTACCGTCTGTGCTTGCTTTATTTTGTGGTTCTGTTGACGGTCAAGTGTGGCATTGGTCGATAGCGGCTCTAACGAGTGTAAAACTAAATCAGTTACATGCGAGGTTGGTGACTAGATTTTTTTTATTAAGATTGTGATTTTTCTGCGCATTTTGACTTTCTAGTATACTTATGTAGTATAGAGGAAGTCTTGTAATCGTCAAAAAATTCGACCTCGAGATTTTGACGGATTTACACGTTTTGGACCTCCCTGAGTCCAAAAATACCGTTCTTGGAATTATGTCTATGTGTGTGTTTGTGCGTTAGCACGATAACTCGAGTCTTGCTTTAACTTATTGCAACTAAATTTAACATGCATGTATGACATCAAAATATAAGGTTTCTATCAACTTCTGAGTCGTTTCCGGTATACGAAAGTCAAGGGGAAACCACTCCCATTTTTTACAGCTAGTCCAGTTCTATATACAAGGGGAGCTTGCAAACTTAAGGTACTTTTTATGTTTCTAGCTGGCAGAAAAGCATCTGGCCTGCTTGATGGTAAACAGTTACCGTAATCTATAGATGCTTGGAACACTGACGTGAATCTCGCGCAATGACAACTCTAGTCCCCTTCCCTTCACTGGTACTAATGAGCAATCACCGTAGGCTTTGAAACCTTCATTCATCAAGGTTTTACTCGCTTCCGGTTGCCCTTTGGAACTAGCTCTTGTTAGTCTCCGAAGTGCTCTTATAATGGCTTTGGATAGCACAGGCGCATTGCAAGGATAATTCCGGCGGTTGGAGCGGAAAGATACTCGAGTTGCGACTGCGTGCCACGAGACGTTGTTAGCCCCCACAGGGCAGACCGACGTTCTGGTAAAGGTTGCGGGAAGCCTCTGGATGCAGGAAGCGCAGAACCCAGCGGCTATTTGAGTGAATGATCAACAGTAGGCATTTCTCGGTTGACATGGTGATGATGATTTGTGAGTTAAAAGTTAATTGAATAAATGAGTTTATTCGATACTAGCCATTTTCAGAGAATATTTTTCTGCTACTTCGAAGTTTTGGTTCGTATGGCTGATAATGTGAAATAATCAATTTATAGCTAAATACGAGTAATTGCATAATAATTGCAATCTGTCAGGATTTGTAAATTTGTTCCTGCCATATATAAGAGAGGCTGATGAGGATTAACAATAGAGGATTTTTTTTTTAAATTTTAACATTAACACAACACCTGTTTAAAATATATTTTCATTTACAAAATTTCGTAAACGAAGAATCTAAATATATATATAACTCAAAGGTGACTGACTGACTGACATAGTGATCTATCAACGCACAGCCCAAACCACTGGACGGATCGGGCTGAAATTTGGCATGCAGGTAGATGTTATGACGTAGGCATCCGCTAAGGAAGAATTTTTGGAAATTCCACCCCTAAGGGGGTAAAATGTCCACGTGGACGAAGTCGCCGGCGGAAGCTAGTGTACAATAATTGTACAGACTGGATAAGGTAATAATGTTGAGTTTCATAAAATAAAGTCTACCGGACACACTAATGTTCTTACAAAAAATGGTATAATGCAATAAAGAACACAATCTCTATTAATAGGAAAGTTTTCATCCGTATCCAAAAAGATTGTTTCGTATAACTGAACAAAGTTTGTTAGCGCCAATCATGAGTTCAAATCAATGTATCAATTATTTATAGATAATTCGGAGACGATTAATGGCTATCTGGTTGATGAGGGTAAAAATATATCGTTTGTACCGGTTTATTTACCTCACGCAAGAAACTTTGGATACCGGCGAAGTTATATTATGTGAGTATTCGGGGGAATTTTACCTCCGAAGAATTTAAAACAACATTGGCTGAATATACGCTGTCGAGGACAGACCTCTTTACGATACTTTAAAGTGAGAGTTTTTATATGTTTTTATCAATGTCTTAGGAATACTATATCATGTGTCTTGTCATTCTTCTTTCGTCTTGCTGTTGTCTCCATTTTATTCTCAACTCTATTTTGTATTTTTTATTGTTATTAGGTACACCTTTTTTTCTTCTCAATCCGCTTTTTTCTTTGCTTTCTCCGACAATTGCCTTAATAACTTTATATAATACTAGCGATCGCCCGCGGCTTCGCTTGCTTTAATGGCGGGTATCGCGCCAAAAATCTAAAATATTACCCTTCCTAGGGTCTCAAAATATCTCCATACCACAATACATTTAATCAAAATCAGTCCAGTAGTTTCAGAGCATATTCAATTCAAAAAAACAATCAAATCGTTCCTCTTTATATTATTAGTATTAGATGCCATAGTTAACAGTAAGGGCGCATTTTAGAGTTAGTAGGGGATGGTATTAAGGTTGGCAATGCGCGAGTGTGACTTTGTGTTACAGTTGTACACTGAAAAGACATAGGCATCATTTAAAATGAGACCCTCTTCTTAATCGTTCCCCCATTATTGAGGATCATGACTCCTTCTTAGGCGATCAATAGTTCGTCTCCAACTGGTCCGGTCCGTCGCCTGAGGGCGGCGCTGACAGGTATCTCCAGCTGTTCGGAGACGTGGTCCGACCATCTCTTTGGGCTTCGACCTCTGGGTCTTTTGCCCTCCACCCACCCCGTCACCACCATTCTTTCTAAGTTGGTGGCCTCTCTACGTGCGATGTGGCCAAAGTATTAAGCACGGTGTAGACAGGTAGAGGACAGACGGACGTGAGACTATACGTAAAATGAGACTATACTATGGTAAATACAATAGGTATGAAGCAAATCAATTGGCCTAAAAATCAACTGTTTCATGTATTTTGTTTTCATAAGTTTGCTAATCAGATTATGCATACACAAAATTTAGATCAATTAATTTTCCTCATATTTGGGTAAAGCACTATTTATAATGACTACACTCTTATTTCAAAAGGATATCTTTCCAATCAGTTCACTGAACACGAGGCGATTACCTGAGCAGTGCGAAATTGAACCTTGTTGGTAGGTGGTACGGCTGTGCGAACGAAGCGGAAAGCTTCAGAGCGAACTAGAAGTTTGGCGCAAGCTCTACCATAGAAAAAATCTTGAACTACGGATGGTTTGTAGTTTTTGAAAATTAACTTAAATGAAATTTTATTATATTTAGAAATAAAAGCAAACTTTTGATGTATCTGTTCTTGTTTATCCATCGATATAGTATATATCCTTTATTGTACACATAAAAATGGTTACAGAAGTAGATACAGAAACATATTGTACAAAGGTGAGCTTATCTCTAACAGAGATCTCTTCCAGCCAACCCTAGCTTTAGTGAGTCCATTATAAGCGGGAATAACGTGTACTAATACAAATAGATTAAGGCAAAATATACAGTTATTGACAAATAATATATATTATTATACTTGCATACAAATATATAAATAAAATATCTACTATATATACATATACAAATACTTAACACAATTTTGAGAGGTAGTGCTCTTTCAACAGATGTTTGAAAGAAGTGACCGATGAACTCTCTCTAATCTCCACTGGCAGTTTATTCCATAACTGAGTAGCAATCACTGTAAATGATCGGGCAAAAAACTTGGTTCCAAATGAAGCAGGACGAACTAAGGTTTTAGTGATACAAGCACGCTTGTGACGGGAACTGGGAGGAAGGGAGTTAAAAAAACTCATACGTTCGTTTATTATTATTTTCTTAGTTTATTAGTGGTGGTACTGGATAGACAGACGAGATAAAAATATAAACAAAGTGAGATGAATGTGAAAGCACGAAAGTATTCAAAAATTAGAAGCGGATTAATATCTAACTTAACTAACTATTAAAAAGTCGAAGTTTGACATGAATTCTCTTGGCCTTTCTCTCCTGACAGGAATAGAAATATAATAATAGCAAAGATAAAGAACTATTCAAGTGACTAAATTCTAATTTCCGAGTAATTAGATTCCATACAAAAATAAAGCAATATCGTTCACACCAATATTTCCGGCAAATAGAACAAGTAAACTGACAAAATGTCGACCAACATTCGATGTTAGTCGCAGAGCAGAAAGTTAGCAGAGCACTTCTTTCGTACCAAAAATAAAAACGTATATATATGGTTATTATTAATAATAACCAGTAATTATTAATACTTACCTCGTGATTTGGTAAATGTGACGATAACTGTAAAAAAATAACCCCAGCCTACCCATCATCATTCAGCCACGTAGGTGCACAAAAAACCCTACTCTCCCAAAAACATTGTACTCCGCCTGGTCATAAAAAAATAACCCTAACCTACCCATCACTCAGCCACAGGGTTTAAAAGGATATTTATCAATGAAGTTTGATAATTTATTATTAATAATATCCGGTAAATAATTAATTACTTCATTTGCCTTCAATTTTGGTAATTATTAATAATTTTCAATTAATCACACTTACCGTAACATATATTTTTTTTTATAACGAAACGATACTTTTAAACGTAATTGGCATGTCTTTTAGTAGTCTGTAGTGTCATGTAGATGCCGTCGCTCGTGGTGGAGGGTCAGTAAAGCAGCTGCCTAAACATACATCCGAATGTGTAGGTCCGGGTTCGAATCTTGGTAGTGGCAAATGTTTGTGTGATGAACACAAACATTTATTCACGAATCATGGTGGTTTATACAGTTATTTGTGAAATATCTAGATTATTGTCTAAATTTGTCCATCATCTGAGGAGGTCGATGGCGCGCGCGTTCTTGCGTTCTTAGTAGCAATCACGAAAGTTAAGCTACCAAGTGCGTGGTCGGATGGTTGATAGAAAATTTTCAACTCGATTTTCCTCCGTCGGAACGCACGTTAAACTGGTGGTCCCGACTGCGCTTCCGATTCGGACGCCCTACAGGCCGGCCTCTTGAGAGGGAGATGCTTGGTCGCCCAGTAATCCCTAGAAACGTTCGACTTACAGGCTTCGAACCTTCTTAAAAACACGGTGACGCAGATAATATCATCATAAAAAAGGTCCCGGTTGCTGTCGTCGTAAACAAGTCACGTCAGAGGCCAGAGGCTTGGCATGACGACTTGTAACACCATTACAAATACACCAACACATAAAGGAAGCTGGCGCAGTTCCTGCTAAAGTTTTTCGGTACTGTAGGCCTATTTGCTAACTTTTTTTGACAGCTGAAAGTAAACTGAAAGTGTTTTAAACGCCAACTGCCATAATAGCGTGTCGTGTAAAACAGCAATGGATATGTTATTCACTCGGTGATCATCACTTTCATCGGTCTAGTTGGCTAAGAGGCCGGCTGGTCCGCGCTGGTAGTCGGCGCAGGTATTCTCTATATTTTTGTGGAGAACGCGCCGATAAGTTCCGCATGTCGCTTATTGCTCGAAAGTTCTTCGACCACCGCTATTTAAAAGGCTTCTATATATAGACAGGCAGTCCCTATATCAGCTTGTTTGATGTAGGGGTTATAACCGATAATCTCTGATGGATCAACGCTGGCAACCGGCTTTCTACATTGTACACGTCGCAGGCGGATCGTATTACAAAACGGCGCGGCGGATTGTAGTGTGTAAGAGTGATGAGTGACAATAATGCCACTCCACATGGTCATCAAAAAATAACCCAAGCATACCAATAATAAGCGATCTCTATTCGATTATACAGACTAATACTGATAGAATCCACTACGGATTTATCAACAAACGGTTCTATTTGGTTAACAATTCTCACACACTTTAATACGGCGTGATATAGGTACGATCTGCGACATCGCTCAGTGTCTCGTGATCACGTGAACGTAGGCTAAAAAATTTGTACCACTGCGCATTCTCTGCTCTATGTCCATTTTACGCGCGTTATTGTTATGTCCTCGGGTTACTTTTATTGCGTCGCTGTGCTACGTTCGACGCTGGACGGCCGCTATTGTTTTCATAAGCTTTTTTATTCTTTTTCAGCTAATGTCGATATGGAACATTGTGTTTCGGACGTGCGCGTAAAGCGACTTCTATTTTTTCCGTTAATGCGACACATGCGAAATTACTTGTCGAGCCCACGATGGTAGGCGACTGGCATGACATTGTAATCATAGAAATACTGATATAATTTTCTTCACATTTTGTACAAAGCATGCAACGGGGGGCGTGACGTCATGCCTGCACCTCGTCAGCAGCGTCAGCAATTATCTCTTAAACAGTAATAAATACATTTCTTTAATTTTATTTATCCCAAACCTGTGTGAGGGTTTTTCAATATTCAAAAGTTTGAGATCCATATATGAAGTGGATTATGACTTTTATAAATATAGCGTCTTCGGTCGCGTCCACATTCGCTTGCCTCTGTTGTGTCGGTCGCGATTCATGGAAACTTACCTTAACCGGGTTGCGTGCGTTATTCCTGTCTTTTCCCTTACAATGTTAACAAATGAAATTTATTTGAATACACCAGTAAGTAGCATATAACGCTGTTGCCAGTTATCTAATAAACGTCAGGGAAAATCGAATATGTAATTAGATTAGATTAAGTCGATCTTGAATGGGCATAATGCGAAAATAAGAGCAGTGAGATGTGTTGTACATGTTGGTATTCTTTTTTAATTTGTGACTGCGTTTAGCTGTGGAGGTCGTCTGTGTTCAAATTGAAAAGAGCGTCCGGGACAAATGGAATGGTCTTCTGAGATGCCAACTAATGTCTCGCGAGCTTATAGGCTTATACTGTAGGTAGGGTAAAGGTACTGATGTGGTTAGTAACAAACCATCATCAATACAAAGTTAGTTTTTAATGACACCGAATTTTGTCGCCGTCGTGGTGGAGTGTTCAGTATAGCTGCCTACACATCAAGTGGTCTGTGTTCAAATTCTGGTAGCTGCAAATATTTGTTTGGCGAACACGAATATTTGTTTGTAAATCATGTCTATTTATATATTACTTAAGTTTATTTATAAAATATCTAAAATTATTATGTATACTAAAAATGTCCGTTATCTAGTATTCATAACACGAGTTCTTAATGATACTTACTTCGGGCTAGATAATTGTTGTGAGCGTGGAAACATATATAATAGAAGTAAGATTTTGTAGTGAGTTATAACAGGCATTAGGTAAAAAGTTGCAAATCACGAATGTGTCTCAAAACAAACACCGAAAAGGGTCAAAAGTACCCCAAGAGCCTTCGAGAAAGAATGCTTACAGTTAAGCGGTCTCCACATCCTTACCCTATTTCGCTAATGTTTCAAAAAGAACAGCCAAGAGCGAGTTGATTTTCTTGAAAAGGTTATTTTTCTTGTATGATAGCCGGATCTTTTTTTTTCAAGTGTATTTGTTGACGCCGTCGTGGGGGAGTGGTCAGTAACGCTGCCTACTTATCGGGCGGGCCGGGTTGGGACAAATGTTTGTGTAATGAACACGAACATTTGGTTCACGAGACACGGTTGTTTATATATTTATAACATCTCTAAAATTATTGATATTAGAATTTGTCCGTTATCTAGTCCATAACATAAGTTGTTAATGATACTTTTGGGCTAGATAATTGATATGGAAGCGTGAAAAACAAATCAGATTACCATATTGTTGGGGACGGTATTTGATCTTGAATAAAACTTCTTCGATGTTTTGGTATTTCTTCATTTCTTCTTCTTCTGTGAGAAATTGTGTCGTTCTGGCCATTACAATTTTATATATTCAATTACATAGTGTCGCAACTCGTACCGGTTGCGACACGGTGTTTGTGTCTATCGCGTGTCAGTGCGTAAGGGAGATGAACATATTTGCGGGGGGACTGCTATGTTCCCCTAGTGTTCTCTTTCAGGGAAGATGACTAAAATTACATGGGAACATAATTATTACTATTATTTAATTGCAAAATAGGTACTTATATCTAAATGTAAAACAAAGCAATAAATCGTAAAACACATAAAAATCAAACTTATTCCTACTAATAAAAACAATAACATGTAACTTTGTTGCGGGATGAACGGGGATAATTTTGGATAAAAACTCAAAATTTGGTAAACGTGTAAGTATATGTGTAATTGATCTCAACAAGTACAGCGGTAATTGCAAATATACCGTCAAAAACGGTTTCAAGAAATTATGTTGCCGATCATAGGCTCGTTGCGGCGTAAAAGTCACAGGAGTTCATAAACATGCCCCCGGGCGTTGAAAACTTGGGTTTTCAACCAGAAACAGGTAGCGGGCATATCTTGCTAAAGGCCCTCCGGATGACTCCAGCTGATGTTCGGATATCCGCCACACGAACGATACCATCAGGTCCGGGGTGAACTGCGACGATTCTGCCTAATCTCCATTTAAGCGGAGGTAGCTGGTCTTCCTTCACTACAACCAGAGTGTCCAGCTTCAACTCACTTTTGCCTGAGCGCCACTTAATCCTCTGTTGCAGCTCGGCAACGTACTCCTTGCTCCATCTCGACCAGAACTGTTGACGGAGCTGCTCGATTCGTTGAAAACGAGATAAATGACTTATGGAGTGGCTGTTGTAATCGGGCTGCGGCAAACAAGTCATTGGCCTTCCAATTATAAAATGTCCTGGTGTAAGTGGGGTGCAGTCTGCAGGATCGGAGGAGAGCGGAGTCAACGGCCGGGAGTACAATATCGCTTCAATCTGCGCCAGTATGGTGTTAAGTTCCTCATACGTCAGATTACAATTTCCCAGCACTCGAATTAAATGAAATTTGGTCGACTTCACGCCCGCCTCCCAGAGTCCACCGAAATGAGGAGTATATGCCGGGATGAAGTGGAAAGCTATGCCATCATTGGCTGTAATTTCGCTCAAAGAATTGCAATTAGCCTTTAAAAATTTCGAAATGTCGTTGTAAGCACCAACGAACGACGTGCCGTTGTCCGAGTAAATGTTTAGTGGCTTCCCTCTTCGTGATATAAACCGACGCAGTGCCAGTAAAAAACAATTACTTGTCAAGTCCCCGACTAACTCCAAATGAATGGCTTTGGTGGTAAAGCACACGAAAATCGCAATATACACTTTCACCAATCTACATCCTCGACCTTGACGACTCGCAGACATAATAGGACCCGCGTAATCAATGCCAACGTTTTCAAAGGGGAATCCGCCTGAGACAAGACGCTCGCGTGGTAGGTTACCCATCAATGGAGTTACAACCTCACCTCTCACACGACAGCATCGCACGCATTTACGATAGCAGGCCTTCGCTAAATTTCGACCTCCGATCGGCCAATAAGTCTCCCTTATAGTAGCAAGTAGTAACTGAGGCCCTGCATGGAGTAACTTCTTATGCTCAGATTCAAACAATAGCTTAGTAAAAATATGAGTGGACTGTAATAAAATCGGGTGTTTTTTATTAAATGAAAAATCAGAATTGTCAAGACGGCCTCCTACTCGCATGATATTATCATTATCCAAATAAATATTAAATTTTAAAAGTGGACTCTTTTTAGGCAAATCTTTCTTTTGTAAAAGTAATTTATATTCTATGAAAGACTCATCTTGACACCTTATTATAATTAATTTTAAAGCTCGTTTTAATTCCTGATCACTTAAAAATTCTGTTAAAATAGACTCCTTTTTACACCGACTAATAAATCGTAGGACATAAGCAACAGAACGAAGAAGTCTTGTATAATTTGAAAACCGACTAAAATTAATAAAATCAACGCGATTGCCGGTAGCAACAACAGTATTTAATGTGATGTCAGGTTTAATTTCAGGCAGCTTATCAAGGTGTTTGGGCTGAGAAGGCAGCTGTATCGGTTCGTGTTTCAGATAATCCGGACCTGTCCACCACAACTCAGAGTTTTGCAGATTGCTAATATCCATACCACGTGATATTAGGTCTGCAGGATTCTGAAGGGTTGGGACGTGCAGCCATTGGCAGTTGCCTGCCTTTTCTAAAATTTCAGCCACGCGGTTGCGTACAAAAGGCTGAAGCTTAGAAGGCAGAATCTGCAACCAGCTCAACACTATCGTGGAATCAGTCCAGAAACAAACCGTGTTGACTTTGCACCGAAGTGAATTGGCCACCTTCTCATAAAGGCGAGTTCCGACAAGGGCACCACACAACTCCAGTCTTGGAATTGTGGTGGGCTTAATTGGTGCCACTCGACTTTTGGCTGCTAACAAACGAACCATAAGCTCCCCTCTGTTGTTGACACTGCGAACATATACGCACGCACCATACGCGCGCTCTGACGCATCTGAAAAAATGTGTAATTGCAACACTTTATATGAATCGCAAACAACTAAACGAGGGATTCTAATATTATTTATGAGTGGTAATGATTTTAAGATATCATTCCAACATTTATGAATATCTGGAGATAAGGGTTCATCCCACGACAGTTTCTGTAACCACAACTTCTGTAGCAACATTTTCATTCTAATTACACCTGGAGCTAATAAACCCAAAGGGTCGAAGATTTGTGAAATGACGGAGAGTAAACCACGCTTAGTATTACCATCTGGTAGCGACGAACCTATCGGAAAGCAGAGTTCATCAGAATCTGCATGCCAACCAAGACCTAGTAGCTTGCTGGGCTCATGAGATCCGATATTCAAATCAAGAGGCATTTGACAAATGTCAGACACCAATCGGGGTTCGTTCGACTGCCATTTCCGTAATGGCATGCCAGCTGATGCGAGTGCATCTGTAACTCCCATTCTAATATACATGACTTCATTCAAATCGTCTCCTCCAGATAGGAGATCATCCACATAAAAGTCGTGCTTGATGATCTCAGCGATTTTAGGGTTGCCACACTCGAGACCGACCTGCTTTAGGCACCGTGTTGCAAGAAAAGGTGCACTAGCTGTACCGTAAGTGACGGTATTCAGCTGGAAGGTCTTGACAGGTCCAGATGTGTTATCTCGCCAGAGTATTTGCTGCAAATGCCTGTCGGATGGATGCATAACAATCTGTCTGTACATCTTCTCAACATCGGCTGATAAAATGTACTTGTGTTGCCTAAATCTCAGCAGTATAGACATTAGGTCGTCCTGAACTGTCGGGCCAATCATTTGGATGTCATTAAAAGAAACTCCCGACGTCGTGGGACAACTCGCATTATACACAACCCTCAGCTTTGTGGTAGTGCTGCTCTCACGTAAAACCCCATGGTGAGGAATGAAATACGCATTGCTGTTGGTATCGAGTTGTTGACACTCAGACATGTGACCTAGCGTCTGGTACTCAAACATAAAATCGTAGTACATCTTAGTTAAGTCAGGTTTACTTTTTAATCTACGCTCTAAAGAATACAAACATTGTGTAGCCCGTTGAAATGATCTTCCTAAAACATCAGGGTTTTGTTTCAGAGGAATACGAACACAGAAACGTCCATCGTCTAATTTAAATGTATTTTTGACAAAATGTTCTTCGCACAGCTTTTCCTCAGGGGAGTATTGAAAAGACTGCGAATTGACTTCCTCCAACTGCCAAAAACGAGTCAAGTCTAGATTACCATCGTCAGACTCGACATGTTGGTGAGATACATTTGTCAAATTGCACCTGATATCATTCGCTAGCAATGCGACATGACGATGAGAAGTTACAGGGCCTGAAATTACCCAACCAATCTTTGTTTCGAATAGCACAGGATTTTTATCACCTAACTTTATTCTGCGTGATCCTAACAAATCCCAAAAGAGATCAGCGCCTAGTAATATGTCAACATCACTAGACTTATAAAATGTAGGATCCGCCAAACATATATCTGAGGGTATTTTAAGATTCCTAATGTCAATCTCACGACTCGGCAAACAACTTGTAATTGACGGTAAAACAAAACAATTAAAATCAGTAGCGAAACTGTCGTTTAACGACTTCATGCTAACATGACACATTTTACCTATGTGTGACGTCACATTGTTAATTCCAAGAATCGATTTATCTATTTGAATGATTTTCAAATTTAACCGACGACAAAGTTTCTCCGTGATCAGACACGATGTGCTACCGCTGTCAAGTACGGCGCGAACTATATGTTCGCGACTGTTATTATCGCACACTTTTACTAACGCGGTCGACAATAAGACATCATCGTGCTTTATAATATCACTAGAAGAAGTGACGTTTGCGGACAAAGCCAAATTATTATTAGAATTATTCGACGACGTGGACGGCGGAGTCGGCGACGAAGAGGAATTATTAGGTAAGAAATCATTATAATTACGTGCATTCTTATTAGGTTTAGGCTCATTTAAGTGAACAAGTGTATTATGCCGGCGTTTACATATTTTGCAACCTTGTTTTTTGCAACGGTTTGCAAAATGACCCGTGTGAAAACAATTAAAACAGATCTTAAAATTAGGTAATAATTTTAGCCGAGCTTCATTGTTTAAAGCGAGAAAATGTGGACAGTTTGACAAACTGTGGTCACCCTTGCAACTAGGGCACGCTTTATTCAATGATTCCACTTTATAATTATTTTGTACGGACACCATAGATTTTAACTTAGAATTCGATTTGCTTAACATATTTGCATGATTATTACGTGACAATTCTAAAGTTTCGATTAAGTCAGCTCGGTTGCGAATGAAATTAATAAACGTCTGAAATGAGATTGAGTCTGTTTTGTTAAGACGACCTTTGAACTCTTCCCACTCTCGGTATGTTTTCTTGTCTAACTTTTGAGTGACAATGTATATTAATAATGTGTCCCAGTGTTGGACAGGCTCACCTAAAGACTCTAATGCTCGCAAATTTTTATTAAGCTGATCAATTAATCGTTTCAAAATTGTGGAAGATTCCTTTGTAATATTATCGATATTAAATAAAGATGAAATATGATTTTGAATTAGTAAGTGCTTATTGTCGAATCTTTCGCATAACAGTTTCCATGCTACAGAATAATTACAGGCCGAAAACTCAATCGACTGAATAACCACGGAAGCAGACCCTTCTAAAGAAGCTCGAAGATAATGGAACTTATTTATCTCGTCTATGTCATCATTCGAATGAATGAGGCTGGTGAAAGTGTCGCGAAACTCAAGCCAATTATCATACGTTCCGTTAAATTTTGGCAACTGGATAGTGGGCAACTTGACAAGCTGGTGACGGGTGCTAGCACGGGTGCTTTTGTCACTAGGTTCAGACTCCTCGTCATTCTTATGGAATTTACTCAACATAACTTGAGCGTTTGCAACCGCTTGATAGTACTGAGACTCAAATTCCGATCGCGAGGCGTACTGAGCTTCAGCATCGCTAACTAAACATTCTAATTGCAATTGTACCTCGTCATACTGCGCATATAAAGATTCCAACTTACCCATACGTAATTGCAATTCTTTGGCGTCGGTATTAGTCAAATCTTTCTTACCCAATTCCGCACAATAATTAATAAAGGTAGTTAATCGACCTTTATAACTTCCACGCTTTTTAATCAATTCCTTCATGTCCTCATCTCCGGCCATTCTGGGAGTCAAGTGTGGTCGACCTGGAATTTATACAATTCAAAATGAAAATAAAAATAAGCACTAATTATTAATGGTCCCACTTAACAATGTACAAATATAATGTTTAACTGTTGTTGAATTTTAATGAAATGTATATACCTAATTAAAATTGATACCTAATGATAATGCTTTTATTGTATACAGTACCTTAATAATATTTGTCTTTTGTTATCAATAACTTGTAAATAAAAACTAGCACTCTAAAATTATTGTTACTTTAAAATAATGAATTAATTACCTATGCACAATAAATTAATGTGAATGACAAATCAAATATCCACAAATATGACTAATTAAGCTAAATAATGTAGCAAATATTGCTAACTGTATTGTTTTTAAATACAATTCAACTTAATTACTGTGAAATATAAGAAATTATAAATTATGTATTCACAATTTAATAGGTAGTTTTTGTAACAGAATAAAATTGTAGAAAAATAGTGTACTAACCTTATTAATATGCGTAGTTAAACACTAAATACTACCTGATTGAGTGCTGGGTTATATTTAATTACCAAATATATACTTAACACCGTATATTATATCCAATTTTCACAATTGCACTTGATAACCACCGATCCAATCCTCAGTAGATTTAGCCAATTTCTATTTTCCTCGTAATTACTGCCGAGATAGTATAGATAACAGCTGTTCTTCTTTAATGAGCAATCCGGCTTCGATCCAGGACCATGTTGCGGGATGAACGGGGATAATTTTGGATAAAAACTCAAAATTTGGTAAACGTGTAAGTATATGTGTAATTGATCTCAACAAGTACAGCGGTAATTGCAAATATACCGTCAAAAACGGTTTCAAGAAATTATGTTGCCGATCATAGGCTCGTTGCGGCGTAAAAGTCACAGGAGTTCATAAACAAACTTTAATATTTTAGGGAAGGGTCGCCTCGTCGTCGTCAACACATACCTATGTTCAACATTTACGTTCGTAAACAATCAAATGATTTTGATTTGAACGGTTTCACATGAAAAAATAATCTAATACTTTCAGTACATTTAATTTATGAATCGCGCGGAACCCTAAAAGTGCGAGTCCGTAGAGTAATGACAGCAGAGAATTTATTTGTTCAAACGACCCGGCGACCCACAGAATTTATGTATGTACGAGTATGTAATACTGTAAGCAAATTTGTAAAAGCGACTCGGCGGCGTGGAGATAAAAACGAATTGTCGTAAGTAGATATATATTTTCCACTTCTTTCTCAGGACTGTTTGAGGTAGATCTCGGAAGAGTTATTACCATTTTCGCATAGTAACCTCTTTTTTTTCAACTGTATTAAGTCCAAAAGGTGAAAATTAAAAAAATACTAGCTGACTTTGCTTGTTCCGCCATAAATTTTTATTTTTATTTTAATTTTCATTTTGATTTTCATTTTCTATTTCATTTTCATTTTCATTTTCATTTCATTTTCATTTCATTTTCATTTTTCATTTCATTTCAAAGTACAAGACTATAGAATATTTCGACCTTAGGAGAAACTTCTTTGAGTCAGTCAAACGCCGAAACTCGAATTGATCAAATCGGGGTTTGGCCAGTAAAACTTAAGGAATTTTATATATTAGATAAATATTTATTTTTAAAAGCAACCCCATTAGATCCACGTGAAACCACGCGTAATTAAATTTTATATCTTATTTTAATAAACAAGTCGATTTCCTGAAATTGTGAGGAGATATTGTCACTCCACATTCGACTACAATGACTGTGTGTTTGTTTGCTAATACAGTGTTTGTGACAAAAAAAAAAAAACTAATCTAATCGCTCTCCCGGATACGATCTGCACGTATCCCGAATTTGTATCAATTCCAACATTGGCTCTTGTCCAAACACCGCGTTAGATCTTTGATACGAGCATTTGTGTTCGAATATATTTTATACGCGGTTCCTCTCCAATAATTCCGGCTTAAATTCGTGGTACTATTTTCCAATGTAGAACAGACCGATGCAGGGTTATTTGTAACAACAATAACCTTCAAACCATTTGAAGATCTCATCAACAGAAACCACTTTTTTTGTTAATAACCTAAGTTACGCTGACGACATGGTTCTGCCGAATCCATCAGTCAACGGAATTTGAATTTTTTTGACAATATGAGAGAAATATTATGCAGACTTTCGTCTGACATTGCGGTAGATTGGCCTAGAATATGGCGCGTAGCTTCAACCAGGATGTCTGCAAATACAAGCAGGACAAAACAAAACGACACAAAAAGAAAATGTGAGTAAGTAATGTTAAATCCAAAGTCTAATATCATCATAACAGCCTTTATAATTGGACCCACTGCTGGGACACAAGGTCTATTCTTGTCATCTAAGGAAGTTTAGGCAGTAGTCCACCACGCTTGCCCAATGCGGATTGGTGGTCGGACTATAAAGTGATCAATACCCCTTTGCTGATCCATTAGTCGCCATCTACGATACCCATTGGAGGAAATAGGGTGATGCTATTCTACTCTGCCGGGATAACACGGCTCAAGTTTAATATGCCCAAAAAAATTACACTTCTCATCGTCAGGATACGCCGAGGCTCCATCACTATTATGTCTTTCGCTCCCGTTCGACTCAAACCCTGCAGAGATTCTAGACGACAGCTTGTAGGAGCTGCCTGTTGAAACTCTCTACGGGAAGTTCGCCTTAGAGACCAAATAAGCAAGGCCCCCATCTTCTTTCAAAATCTCTGGCCACGCTGAAAATGCTTCTTCACACTTCACAGCTGCTTCTTGTCCCTCTACAACTAAAGACAGTAAATTTTGTCAATGGCTCCTAGTCCTCACGATAGCCGAATAACGGCTTTTAGTACCACAAAGTGGAATACAGACATACGGCCCTCAACAAGTCTAAACCCTCACCGTTATCATTCTCGCATCACTACGTCTGTGGCCTGTGGCTATTGGCCTCTATATGGTTCTTGTTCCTTCGATGAACCAAGGTGCTCACAATGTAATAATCCTACTAATATTAGAAATGCGAAAGTTTGTATGGATGTATGTGTGTTTGTTACTCTTTCACGCAGAAACTGAACGGATTTTAATGAAACTGTACAATATAACAATATATATGAATAACATTAAGGCTATAATTTAACAGACACTGACGCAGGTGAAGCCGTGGGCGACCACTAGTAACCAATATTATTCTATTAAATATCACAAATTTTAGTTTAAATCAATGTTTTTGCTTTTTTAACAGAAATAAGAAATTAATTTATTCATCTCCGCTTACACATAATTTATTAAATATCGTTCTACTTTTCCCAGAAAAGCAATCGAGTTTTCAGTCTCTGAAAAACAAAGTACTTAAGTAATATTGTTTTAGTCATAAAAATACAGAAGAAATTCATCTTACATCGAGTACAAGTAGACGAGAATATTAAATGATATTTCGGAGCTAAGAAAATTGCGTTAGCGTTGGAAAGGGATAGGTAATAAATGCTTGACGTACGACAGAGATACAAGACAACTCTTTCCTGCTCAGATAGAGACATCCCTGTAACACGGATCGGTGATTTGCATTCAACTCGGGCTCTGCTGTGGAATTGTGTTTTTATTGTTAAGATAAGGTACTGTCTCCTTTGCTTTTTCTGGGATTCTTGATATGAACGGTGGTTTCGATACATTCATTTGTTGCATTTTTTTACAATTATTACTGCCGCATATGGCATTTATGAGGTCGATGTCTTGCATTCACAACGATAAGTGCCCGGTTGGCATTTAGATGGGAGATCAAAAATTTTTGTGAGTTGACTCCGCTAAATACTTACTCGACACTTTGCATAGGTTACAACGAAATGGCGACGAAGAGGTGATCAAACATCTTGAGGCTATCGAATTGCGGTAACCACGACAAGTGATCTAAGGAGCTTTTTTCCGTAATCCCACCATCTTCCTTTCTCTTAAGCACCGTAAGTCAGCACAACGCGTGCTGACTTACGGTGTCGTCGACTAACTGTGGCTACTATTTCAACGCAAACTAAGAATTTTGCTAGCTCATTTTAATATCGCACAATCAAAAATTAGATTTCGCTGCCAGCACATGTGTTCCCTCTGAAGGTATTTTTGCATTTGGATTACACTTCTGCCTACCATCAGGTGAAGTGGAGTCAATTGCGCGACCCGTTAGTAAAAAAAAATATATGTTGAAACTAGATTTTCCTCTGTGCGTTGGAAGGCACGTTAAGCTGGTGGTAGCTGAGAGGTGCTGAAAGAAGGTAGCAGCTGTCAAAACTGGCCACGGTGGAGGTTAGAAATATCGTCGTGTGAAAATCTGACATCAGACTTTATCTGAGCCAAAGTGTTTATTTAATTAGGCTCTTACAATAATGAGTACACTGTAAATAGCCAGAAAAAAATACATATTATACATTATAACTTATTTCTAAGTGTCCCATTACTATAGGAGAGCACAGCATGCAAATTAAAAATAATTAAATTAAATATATTTATGCGAGAAGTTTCTCATATTTATTTTGAGAAATTTAACGAAATATTCTTTCTTTACATTTTGTTTGGCACGCTACATACACACTCTTTATTGAAATTCTCGTACCGTGTCAATCGCCGGCGACATTAATGAGAGTGTATCTCATTCCCGGCGTCTTCATAATGAAATTGCTGCAACATTGGCCCATTTAATCTAGGCACGACTGCGTGCCTAGGCAAGGCGACGCCATTTAAAACACCCGTGAATGAAATACTCTCCAAACTACAATGCTGAATTTCGGTCGGTTGAATGATTTTATTTTAATTTAATGCTGTTTTTTATATAAAAGGTCTAGCAATAACTCCATTCCAAATAGTGGCAGTGGAGGCCAAATGCGAAGATGCAAGAGGTGCGCGCCACGATAAGCCATTCTCGCCTTGCCTTTGATGCTACCGTTGCCTATAGACGGCTGTACCTAATATCAATGTGGCGCTGACAACACGAACGCCATGGAGCCTAACGCCTTACCCCATGGAGTTCAAGCAACTTTACTCACATTAGAAACACAACACTACCTGCCCTTGGGCCCCCCAAATTAGGGCATTTTTGTACTGATTTCGCAGAATGTCTTTGATGACTTCTGCGTCACTGGTGTTTTTGGTGAAGGCGAGGACCTAGGTGGGCCCTCTAGCCTGTAAGTCGAATCACCCCGGATGGATTCCTGGCCAGTGAGCATATCCCTCGGGAGAGCCTCTGCAACGATTAGGGTCTCTAAGGCGTTTGAGTCGGACGGGGGAGGAGCACCTGAGGGTGCCTCTAGAGTCTCGGAGCTCGGCTCAGGCGCACCGCGTCGAGGCGGGATAGTGCGTGAGGAGCGCCCCGGTACTCGTCTGTACCGGGTATAGCGCGAAGAGTATGACCAAGGTAAATTAGGACGTCCAATCCTCTGTGTCCTACTGTTTTACCATTATTTTGGACTAGGAAATTTGGCCGATCTCTCCTATGTAGCACAATCAAGAAATTGCCAAACCATCCCTCGTTCTTATAAGCCTGGGTCATTCAAAAGAGGTGTGAAGAAGCACCTTGCAGGTGACAAGGCGACAGTGTCTAAAACATAGCTTACATTAGCCCCCCATCCACTAGCGTTTGTTCTGGTCTTGTTTTATGACTTGTCCTTATGATAAACTGCAGAGAATCATCGTTGGAATAAATAAAACTGCTGAGGCCACAACTATTGTCATCTCTACATGCTTTTCTGCGACTTTATATGTAACTAAGTTGTTAGGACCCAACCTCCATTTGTATGAATTATTATTGTTTATTTTAAGTTTTAAATTTTTGTCAATCTTGAAGAAAAATGTTTTAAGTTGTCACTTCTGTAAAAGATTTGTAATGTAATGTGAGGAATAAAAAGTATTAATTTTCAGAACCTGCAAACGTTTTTAATTCCTTACATAAGTCAAAGTTGTCGCGTTGTGCAGGCGCGACGAGAAGGACAAAAAGATTTTAACGCCGTCGTTATTTCGCGCTTTGCACATGCTCAATCTAAAAAGAATGAATTCTAGTGAATTCATTCTTTTTAGATTGAGCATTCCCGTAGGACTTAATGCTAGTGGATGGGGGGCTATTATCTCTCGCTCTGGCTATGCTCTGCATTTGGACTGCATTTCTGCTAACCATCCGGTGGAAAGTAGTTTATTTGCTGGACCACTATGTAAAACTCTGCCTGTACTTCTAAAACACGAAATTAAAAGAGAAAGCTTTTTAAAAACAAGCTTTTATATTCTTGTTAATAGAAACAACTTCAAATCCAAAAAAAACTCGTCAACTCGAATCAACCGACCCAAGATTCGATGGGGTTGCGTCGTTTTATTTACTGATTTCCTATGACCACTTTCCAGCTCCATCAGCAGATCAGACCCTGGTAACCATCTAAAAACAAAGTACTCGTCAAGACGAATCAAACGAGTCGAAACTCGATGGGGTTGTGTTGTTTCATTGCGAAGATCCTATGGCCACCTTCCAGCTCCATCATCAGATCAGCACCATGTCATCATAATATTGCATTGTCACGCGATTTATTTATTTTAGGACAACCAACAAATCTTACACTATTACAGCTTAAAACTAAGTGATTAACAATCCTTTTAAGTGCAGCCTTAATTATAGGTTGCCACGGCATGCATATCTGGACTTGATGTTACAAAACTTTTGGAAGCTACAAATATTAAATAAAATAATAAGAACACTATCAGAGCTTGAAGGACCCGAGCGTGAGACAATTTATAATCTCTCATTTAAACCTTGTCGTCTTGTCAGCATAAATATCTATCTTCGTCGTTTTAACTAGAGCATTGTATTGACGCTGCTATTCGCTAGTCTAGCTTGTCTATTCTTAGTTATGGTTATATAATTTACGCATGTATGCAAAATTTCAGCCAATCGGTAACCGGGAAGTGGATTTAATTTAATTTGCTAGATTTGATGACAAACATCGGGAGAGGTGAAACTAAAAAAGCTTGTAATGAAAACGCACGTTCTACAAAAATAAATAAACCTTTAAACAGCACCAATAGCAACTTGGTCTCTGTGAAGCTCGTTCCCAATCAACCCTAGATTAATAAATCAACACACAAATACAAGTTATTTTCCTTCACCTGTTTTTTCTGAAGTCCGAGCGTGATTGCGGTTTTAATTATTAAGCGGCCTCTATCTCAAGAGGATCGAATTATTTCCACAACTAGGTCGGTGTTATTTCTTTTATTATTCCGGAAATGTTTATGAAATTATTACCATGATGTTAATTTTGAGGACATTACAAATTAGATTGGTTAATCCTCTGTCTGTATACCTTCAAACATAAACACTGCAAACAGTTTTCCCCTCCCTCTTCGGATCCCATCTGGTGCGGACGTGTTTTGTGTTAGTGTCAAAATTTTTAGTAAATCGAGTTTTAAATAATAAATAAATAACTTCAAAAATCGACAGTATTACCAGGATTCCATAAGACCAAAGTGACGCGGAGCGAAGTGTGAACAGGATAGAAGGCAAGACAAGGAGACAAGCATATTATCGTGAGTCCACGCCAACACTGAACATTCCAAGCAAACACAACCTATACGCACAAATTACTCAAGGAGGCGTGGCCTCATTGAACCACTCCTACTTACGCTCTGTGCGTGTACGCAGGCAGCACCCCACCTCTGCTAGCAGGACCGCGCCCACTTTGCCGGCCGCCGGAACATTTAGGCCTACGCGTTATAGCTGTTTACACGATGTCTGTCAAACGCACTCCTCCAAAACTACTAACACCACCACCAGCGGTAACCCAATACGACTCTGATTCTGCAATAAACGACACAAATAGACAAGACCCTGAATTTACGTTTTTAAATATCACAAAGAGACAGAAACGTACCTTTGGAGACCTTACAGATCAACAAAGCTCACCCATGTCAGAATTAAAAAAGATGTTCAATAATTTTAGGGACGAGCAGGACAAAAAGTTTGAAGCTATAACTACAACCCTAGCCACGATCATGACCCAAAACAGTGAAATTCATAAATCAGTGGAATCCTTATCATCTCGATATGAGGACCTCGTGAGCAAAATAAATGTACTCGAACAAGAAAATATAGAATACAAAACCAAAGTGTCATCCCTGGAAACCAAGTTGGACATACTAGAAAAAAATGCCCGCAGCACCACAATCGAAATTAGGAATATACCTAAAAAACAAGGTGAAAATAAACAAGTTCTTACAAGTATGATTCAAGATATCGCCTCGGTACTACAACTGACACCGCAAATCCAAACCTCAGAGATCCGTGATATATACCGCATGAAGTCGGAGGCAATCGTCGTCGATTTTACGACATCCCAAAGACAAACCTCAATGATTACAAAATACAGATTCTACAATAAAGAGAAACGCGGGAAAAATGAACTACAATTAAACACAGAACATATCAAACTGTCGGGCCCACCGCGCCCCGTTTTCCTTACCGAATCCCTTACATCCAAAGCTAAAACCTTATTCTATGCAGCTCGTCAAAATGTCAAAGCCAATAAACTTGCGGCTGCCTGGACAGCCTACGGCAAGATTTATGTGAAGAGAGAAGAAGGTGCTACTCCAATCCGGATCAACGTATTGGACGACTTAAATAAAATTATTGCATGACTAGTTTCTAGATCGTGTTACGGTAACCTACCCCTCTTGTCAATTATATTCTTTTGTTCTTTACTCATAATTCCTATCATAAGAGTTATAGCGTTTTTATTCTACTTTTTGTTTAATTTACTCTCGTTTTGCGGAACCACACACCCATACATACATTACTCACACCAAACACACTCAATACACATACACCAATATATTCATAAACGAATGCGAGAAACACATATCAATAACTACCCTTTATTTAAAGTATCGTCAATTAGTTATGACTTGGCAAAGTTAAATATCCTGGATCTATACTTACAAAAAATTATAATTTTCACCAGCCAGAATAGCTATAAAAATGGCTGCAACCTTAATCTTCTCTTATGCTATAAATTGTATTATGCAAAGTATTAACGAGATACATTCAGATCTGGATAACTTACAACTTGCCAAGATTATCTCCTGTGACATCGAAGACGTAAAATACCACATACATAATAATAACAACCGTAAATTAAATATTCTCTCGCAAAACATACGAAGTATTAATTGTAATATGCCAAACTTTGCCACGCTACTAGCAAGAACAGGTATTTTTTGGGACATCTTAGTATTATCAGAATGCTGGCTGCAGTCATCTGGAAATATTCCAGGCTTGGAGGATTATAATTTCATTACAACAACAAACCATCAAACTCAGAATGAAGGCGTAGTCATATTCTATAGTAAGCAACTAAAAGTTTACTACGAAGAACCGTCTTTAAGTGATGCGAATTGTATTATACTAACTCTAAACAATGACACTTGTATTATAGGTATCTACAGACCACCAAGCCAGAAGAACACCACCAATTTTATCTCTTCACTTGACCAACTCCTCTTAAAATTAAATAAATACAAGAATATTATTCTCTGTGGCGATATTAACATCGATATTGTTCCAAATAGTTCGGACAAGCGTTCACACGACTATCTAAATATTCTGGCTGGTCACGCCATGCTACCGGGCTACTATATACCTACACATGGGCGAACATGTCTCGATCATATTATTATAAAAACCAAATTAGAAGTGACATGTTTCGTCATGGAGTCCTCGGTCACCGACCACGATAGCACAGCCTTAAGTATCTCTTACACTCGCTTGATTACAACAAATGATACTCACCTGCGCGTTAACTATCTAGGTCTCGACAATACCATCAAACAGCTAACTTTCCAGGATGTACTCGACTGCAAAGACACAAATAGTGCAACTAATCTCCTACTTAAACACCTATCAACTGCCCTGAAAAACAACTCCTACATCGCAAAAACTCCTAAAAGGAAACTAGCGATGAAACCTTGGATCACCAAAGGGTTGTTACGATGCATGAAAAATAGAGATAACCTGTATAAAAAACATAAGAGGAACCCTGATAATGAAGTCCTAAAAACGACATACAGAAGATATCGAAATTTTTGTGGATCGGTCCTAAAAAAGGCGAAGAGAGATTACGAAAAACAAGAAATTCAGGAAGCAAGCGGTAACACAAAGAGGCTATGGAAAGTAATAAAAAAAATCAGTGGAACTAACAACCGTGAAAAAGACTATTCTTCTTACCTAATATCTCAAAGGAACGTAAAAAGTAGCCTAAATGACGTTAACATGTTCTTTGCCAACGTAGGAAAATCTCTGGCAGAAAAAAACCTAAAATCTCAGCAAAACAAATCCTTCAAACCCAATCGCTCCGAGCAATCACCCCTCAAATCATTTGTTATGCTTCCCACCAGTGAACTTGATGTCTTCCAGATCATAAGGAATCTGAAGGATGACTGTGCCATAGGATTTGACCAAATATCCACCAGAGTCATTAAAAAATACATACATAGCCTTACCACCCCTATTACCTATATTTGTAACCTGGCTATTTCATCTGGGACGTTCCCTTCAGCATTTAAAACGGCCATTTTGAAACCCATCTACAAAAACGGGGAAAAGAACTGTGTAAATAATTTTAGACCGATTTCCATACTGCCAGCTATGTCAAAAATTCTAGAGCGTGTAATAAACACACAACTCACTAACTACCTAGAATCGAACAACTTTATATCACCTGCTCAATTTGGTTTCCGACGCGGAAGATCGACAAGCGATGCGGTTCATGTGCTTACAGACTCGATCGTAACCAACCTCGACAAAAGAAATAAGTGTCTGGCAATATTCCTAGACTTAGCCAAGGCTTTTGACACGGTTTTTATTCCTCACCTATTACTTAAGCTGGAAGCGATTGGAATAAGAGGAATTCCCCTAAAACTACTCAAAGACTACCTTAGTGACAGGCACCAAAGGGTCAAAATCGACAATAATATAAGCGACGAACTCCCCGTGCAATTCGGCTTACCGCAGGGTAGCATAGTCTCACCAACACTCTTTCTAATATATATAAATGAGCTGTGCTCCCTCCAACTCCAGGAAGGCAAAATTATTACATTTGCCGACGACACCGTCCTATTTTTCAGCGGAAAAAGCTGGGAAGATGTTTTCCAGTTGGCACAAAATGGTTTAAATCGGGTTAGTGACTGGTTGAGAGATAATGTGCTGACATTGAACGTCAAAAAAACTAAATACATTACTTTTGCAATTAGGTCAAATCAATTACCACATCAATCTTTCTCCATCATCTCGCACTCAAATTGCCTTAGTCCCACGGCTTGCTTATGCCCTACTCTCCAAAAAACCGACAATATCACGTACCTAGGAGTAATAGTTGATCAAAATTTAACTTTTAAGATGCATATCGAGTCCCTTGTGACCAGACTACGCAAACTAATATATATATTTAAAAATCTAAGAAATATTGCAGATCGACGAGTAATAAAGATAATCTACAATGCACTGTGCCAATCAATAACTAACTATTGTATAACTTCTTGGGGTGGTGCAGCAAAAACACACATTATTGAAGTGGAAAGAGCCCAAAGGGCAATTTTAAAAGTCGCAGCTTGCTTACCTTTTAGATTCCCTACCATAGACCTCTACAAGCAGTGGGGAGTCCTGACAGTAAGACAATCGTTTATCCTTAGAATTGCCCTCAAAAAGCACACCCAAATGAACTACGAACCCAATAAAAACCAGGATAAGCGTAGGAAAGGAACCGTAGAAAAACAGGCTCAACGGCTTAATACGACCTTCTCAAACAAATTCTATTGCTTTCTAGGAACATTCCTGTATAATAAATTAAATAAAAATCTACACATCTACCATCTTACTAAGTCCTGCGTCAAATCAAAACTTACCAACTATTTAAAATCCCTAGACTATAATCAAACGGAAGACCTGTTATGCTTATCTATATAGACTATATTTACAGAAAATATTATTTAACAATACCAATTATTCTATTGCATTCCACTCCTTCTATAAAGTAAAGATATTAAGATAAAAGGCCATAAACTGGTGGTACAATTAATTCTTAGCTACAAAAGATACACACATACATATACACTCAAACACACACACACACACACAGCACACACCCCAGCATAGTATACATTCATAATACACTGCAATACACACTGGGACCTGGGTTCTGCAGACGATCATTTCTCTTAGGTAGATATTTATTATAAACTTATTATTTTTGTCATTTATTGTATGTTTTACCCACCACCTATCTTACTGTAACAACATAATTAATTGAAATGTTAAAATTAGACCCTCCATAATCCAAAGGGAGCGGCCTGGTGACTTGTACTACAGGTTTACACCGTAAACCTATCTCAGGCACCAGTTCTCTCACCACGGGTATAGGATAAACTTAACTAATTTATATTTATCATGCTTTTATGTTACCTGTTGTGATGAGAAAATCAATAAATGATTTATTATTATTATTATTATTACTTTAGTACGTTGTCATAGTAATCATTCATACATAACGCAACTATTAGTGCAAAAGAGAATGACGTTGATATGACACGGTAATGAAGTGTTGATCTACTTCTGATTCTTACTGTACCAGACACTTACATTTGGACAAAAAGTAGAGTAGTGCATAATTAGCTATAGTCCGAGAGCTGGCACGAATTTTTGGGTAGGTATTTGAGGCAAGCTGAAAACTTGTCCTATACCTCTCCTATTATACCCCAACAGGGAACTGCAGACCTGGCTGGTGAGTAGCGGGGCTAAATTAACCCCTAAATTTTTAAAAATATTATTTTTTTATTTTGAAAAATATATTTGAGGCAATATGCAATTTTTATATGTTGTAGTTTAATGTATAAAGAATATAAAAAAAAATAAGCCAGACGATTTGGTCGGGATTTTATAATTGCCAGACGCGTGCAAAAATATTTTGCAAAAAAATATAAAAAATATATTTGAGGCAACTTGAAATTTTAATAGGACCTTATTTATAACTAAAAAATAAGATCCTCAAAAAGACAGGTCATTTCTGTGGGACTTTCTACCTGCCAGGTGATCCAACAAGTTATGTATAGGTACGAGTGCGTAGCGCTATAGACAAGCTGTAGAGTGAGAGAGAGAGTTTATCGGCAGCTGTCTGCGTTCTTGCTTGCCGCGTTATTATTGGCTCTGGCGAGGTCACGTGACTTACAATAGCCACGAGGTTCCAATTCAAAATTTCGGAGTAAAAAATAAAAATTGTGAATTTATACTAAAAACGGTTCATATAAAAATGATTGTGTTGATTTGTGCGTGTTAAATGGATATATTTATTTTGTTATATTTTTTTATCATATAAAATTTGTTATCTAGTCAATTTAAATATAAATCTAAATGTAATGGTTTTTTCAACAAATCATAAAAAACATTTTCTTTAGAAAATTAATTTTCCAAAAACTTTTGTTTCAATAATTTTTTAATAGGATTCATATTTTCGCCACGATATCTAAAATTAAAAAAAATACTTTTTTTTGGGACAGTATTCAAATTTAAAATTTATACAGAAATTGAATATTTTTTTCATGTTGAAATTAATAATGGCTAACGTATTAAATAAAAAAAGTAACGATTTCAAAAATACAAAATCACAAAGTTAGATTTATTGAGATATAATAATTATACAACTGCAGAATTATGAGTACAAAAATATAAATTTAATTCATCCCACGTCACAAATAAATTTTTATTCATCATCTGAGGATGCTCCTTCATCAGAGCTATCAGAATCTTCTTCCGATTCATCTGCATCAGATTCGGCTACCTCTGCATCATCTGCGAAAAGTAATATATATTGATTTTTTAAATTAATCACAGAAATTTGAATTTTGAATGCAGCAGTTATTAAAGAAAAACTATTTATACGCACCTTCAGTAACATTTCCAATATCATTTTCTTTATTTTTTTCATGAACAACAGCGTCGAATACTGATTGCGGTATACAGTCTCCGTCAAACCAGTGAAAATCTAGCGTATCTACGGATTTCTAATATTTCATGACTTTTTTTGAGAGTTTTCTCTACAAACGCAATCACTTTATCATCACTTTTTTTGCAAATGACACAAACTAATTTTTTACCAGACATTTTAAAATTATTTACCTTATAAAACGTGTAACACCAATATTAAAATTCTACGACTGAGAATAACGACTCCGAAATTCCGACTGAAAACCTCATGGCTATTGTAAGTCACGTGACCTCGCCAGAGCCAATAATAACGCGGCAAGCAAGAACGCAGACAGCTGCCGATAAACTCTCTCTCTCTCACTCTACAGCTTGTCTATAGCGCTACGCACTCGTACCTATACATAACTTGTTGGATCACCTGGCAGGTAGAAAGTCCCACAGAAATGACCTGTCTTTTTGAGGATCTTATTTTTTAGTTATAAATAATGTCCTATTAAAATTTCAAGTTGCCTCAAATATATTTTTTAGCAAAATATTTTTGCACGCGTCTGGCAATTATAAAATCCCGACCAAATCGTCTGGCTTATTTTTTTTATATTCTTTATACATTAAACTACAACATATAAAAATTGCATATTGCCTCAAATATATTTTTCAAAATAAAAAAATAATATTTTTAAAAATTTAGGGGTTAATTTAGCCCCGCTACTCACCAGCCAGGTCTGCAGTTCCCTGTTGGGGTATAATAGGAGAGGTATAGGACAAGTTTTCAGCTTGCCTCAAATACCTACCCAAAAATTCGTGCCAGCTCTCCTACTACTAGGAAATAGTAATAAAGAAAATTTAATTATGGGAAAACCTTAAATTGAAGCTACAATACAATAGCTTTACAAAAACCTCTCCTAACACAACTCAGTAAAGTCCTAGAAACCTGAAGGAAGATATTTAACTAATATCAAATATTCATTATGAAGCTGTGTATGCGAAGGAGTCATTTAAATTCCTTTCCACATTTGAACACACAGCCCCCCAAAAACTTCTAGGGCAACAACAGAGTCTCACCTGTTAAGAAAATTCTTCGTAACCAGAGAAATTAAGCCGAACTGACACGGAGCCGAGTAAACGGTTCCTTAATTGCAGGGGTGGCAATAAAACATAATAATCTCAGGGCTGAGCACTCGCGAATAAACCGCGGTTTCGTCTCGATTGTTTACACCAAATTTACTCAGCTGAGGACTGAGTAAGGCTCTACTTAGGACTTTCGAATTGAGCCCCGTAATATTTTAACATTTATAAACAGATCTTTACTTTTTTTTAATTATTTTCTCTTTTAAAAGAAGGCAATGGAAACATACAACAAACATACATAAACATACAGGATTTAATGCTAACATCAAGAAAGAAGATACTTTCTTGTTGTTAGCTTTAAAATTTTAAGTGCATCTAGGGAATGCTTGTATGACCACAGCGGTATGTTATCATACACTTTTTGCCAAGCACTCCAGTCTACCGTCCACCACCTATGCAGTGCATGAAGTCATGGTGGTGACCGAAGTGGAAATCTCACTTTAAAATTCTCAACGTCAAACACATCACAAAACCTTATTTCAATGATTCTGTATAACTCTCGTCAACACGAATGCTTGTGCAACAAAATAGCACCACTTTCATTGCACAACTCTCATTTCGAAACAATTATAAATATGTTATCGAAACAAAATCCTATCCATCCGATTCCATGTTTCCGCGCCAAAACACTCCACTATCATTTTTTAGACTAATTGCTGTTAGCTGGAATGAAAAAACGACGAGAAAATACTTTTCGAGCTTTTGCAGTAGGGAAGGACATAGGATATTTTTTATCACAAATATTAAGCGGATAGATAAAATATGCAAAAAACCTAGATTACAAAATATAACATTGAAGGTGTGCTGCAGCAGGCGAAGTTCAGTATATGTCATGATAAATATGCGAAGTTCATTTCGGCGTATACAGCTATTTTTCAACTGTGACCTGAAATTCCTTTCTCTTAAAGGTGTAAATGGTTGGTGGACTTTAGTATGGAGCATCAATAAATTCCCAAGTAAGTAAGGTGCACGCGATAACGGCCATCAATATAATAATTAAAATTACCAAGGCATGATTGGTAATGCCATATTGATCAATAATGGTTCCAAAATTTGGTTACAAAGCGGAACACTCCATTCCACAATCTAACTTAATAATTAGCGAGCATTCATTTGTAGCGAGGGCCGACAACGAATCTCTTAATGTAATTATTCATGAAATCCCGTAATCGTGAGTCAGCCAGAAAGTGTTGATAAGCCCACGGGAAATGGAACGGTAATGGAGCGAGTGTTCTCGCTCGAGAACGGGAAAAAACTTTCCGGATTTCGAATTTCTTTGTTCGTAGTAAAGCGATTTTTGCGACTTAAACTCACCGTGATACAAACTATCGGACTTGAAACAAACTATCGGACTTGTCCATCAATCGCGGCTGATAAGTGTGCACACTCGCTAAACATCAGCCAGCGAGCAGATTTATATCGCACGTCCAGACATTCTAGGCTATATCCGTGACTTACATCCGACAGTTTGCTCTGTTAAGTGTAGGTTCTTTATGTAGAAACCCAAAGCTGGCTTTCCATGGTGCTTCATCGTGTCAGCCGAGAGATGCTTACTGTCGTCCAATGATCTTCAACCCGATCGGTCCCGCGCTGCCTGCAACCAGCGGCTTCTCGCCACTTTTACCAGATTGTCGGTCTACCTTGAGGGAGCCTACCAATTACTGCCACTTAAGGTTCGCAGTTCCTTGGGTTATGTCGGTGAACTTGGTTCTCCTGCGTATCTCATCATTTTTGATATGACCGTACAGAGAAACTCCGAGATTAGCCCTCTCCATTGCCCTTTGAGTGATCTTGAGTGTTCTTACGAGGCCCATTGAAAGTGGCCACGTTTGGGTGCCGTAGGTTATTACTAGCAACACACGCGTATTCTTGATTCTTCGGATTTACACGCATGGCCGAGGGCCACGGACAGACGTGCGTGATTTTGACACGCAGCGAATCCAGCGCACCGCTACAAACTTGCTTGAGCTTTTACAGACGACACTCTTCCACTGGTGTGTCGTGCGGGCTGGTTCGCGTCCGTCTGTAATATCACGGACCGAGGGACGCTTAATAAGTCACGTCCGTTAACCGCGACTTATGGACACGTCCGAATCTGACAGCCACGACTTATGGACACGTCAGATAATTTGGTTCCAGCTTGATAAGTCAAGATAAGGCAAGGTGGTAGCGAGATTCAACAGTAACAGACCAACGAGGAACTGGCTGTCTTGTTACTTACCGTCAAAACACAATTATGCTGAGAACATTAGTGTTCTCGCAACAGGTTTTGATTAGATGGTGGTAACTAGTCAGGCGGACATAAAATAAGCCCTACCACCAACAAAATAGAGCACACAAAATTGTACGTCGACGAGACCTCTGGATCTAAGTCCAGGGGGCGAGCCACTAAACCACGGAGGTGGTGAGATATTTGTTTAAAGGTAATAATAATCCCTGTTTCTACATTGATGTTTTTTTTTCGCAAGCAGTCTCAATGCTGAAGTAAATTTTAATTTAATTTATTAAAGGCTAGATATTTAGTATTTCTTTGTTAATTTACATTAATATTATGAAGAGGTAAAGTTTATACGTAGGAATTAATCTCTGGAACTACTGAGCCGATATTGAAAATTCTTTCACAAGTAAAAAGCTACATTATTCCTGAGTAACACAGGCTATATTTGACTGTGATTAAAAATATATTTTGAATGTGAAACAAAAATATTTGCAAATGAATTCCGAGAAAAGGGGGCTTCTAATTTATCGGCGTGTGCGAACTACGCGATTTGATAATAGGCTAAATATTGTTCAACAAAATACTTTTCTTTAGTTTTACGCCCAGTGAAGTGGGCATGGTTCAACTAGTATAAAATAATACCTTTCTCGGTCCCGAATTGTCTTGACAACGTGAATTATTTGAATGAAGTTTAACGTTCGCTCATAGCCTTAATTTCTTAATATCGACACCAAAAATAGAATTTTGGTGACTTCTACCAAATTTCTTCCTTCCTCGCAATAACAGTCAATTTCCTTAATTTGATTCTGGCGACCAGAATTAGAATCAGCAATTATGCATCCAAGTATATAAATACCTAGATTTCAAGACGTGCCGCCAATATAGATTGCGTTTGAACGCGTCTCGGAATTTCAAAGTGGCTAATGTTATTTAGATTTTACTTCAATTACGCTGAAGATGTTGGAAGAAATTTAACAGATGTTGTCGGATACATGCATAGTGAAAAGTTAATGTAGTTAAAGTTTGAGGTGTCAACCTACCTGAATATTAAAAAAAGGAAATGAGGACAATACGGCGAGCACGTTTCCATACAAACGGACAAAACCTTTTACCACCTTCAATCTTATCTGATTCCGATTATGTAGAGCAATGTTCAAACAAAAAAGAAAAATGCCATAATCTGTACCTTTTTCTTTCTTCTAAATTCGAAATAGGAACATTCAAAGTTATTTTGAAAGAGTTTTGAATTTTGAAAGAAAGGAAAAAGTTTAGACATTATTTTTAGTCGAGGTAGCAAATGGGACCAGCTGATCGAATTTGGAGCAGCTCAAACAGCAGTCAACAACACTACATTTTTGTGGATTTTGTTGGTGAGTAAGGTCGCCATAGTTCCACGGAGTATGAAAGGTGATTAGGGTTGGCAGCGCGCGAGTTTCACGTTAGTGTCGTAAGTAGGGTTTCTTTAAGTTTTTACTGTCACGAACCCCTGTCAAAAAAGTTTTAAGGAAAAGAAAACAAAGCTAGTATTAAGAATGCTGCACGGGAGTGACTGAGCCAGCGGATCAGAGGACTTTATAGACCTTATTCCCGCCAACATCGTAAAAATCATACAAAATATTTTCGATGTTGGCGGGGATGGGTGATAAGGAAAGGGGAAGCACAAAAGATCCCATAGGGTCGAAGTGCTCTGATATACAGCCTCGGCCCCTTGCATAAGAATAAGAATAAGACTGAGCCAGCAGCCGGTTGTTTTGTTTACTTTATATTGTACCTAGTACCTACCTAGGTTCATAATCACTTTGGCCCCGACCGCTCAGTATTACTGAGCGGTCGGAACTTGCTCTATTGAGCAAGCGGTCAAACAAACGGCTCGTGAATTGCAAAATTTTGGTTAAGTTTGCTATGTTTATTTATTTATTTAAAAACTTTATTGCACAAAAGAAAGTACAAATAGCGGACTTAATGCTAGACAGCATTCTCTACCAGTCAACCAGTAAGGTGCGTGAGAAAGAGTGTTGAAGGCAGGATATTTAATAAAAATGTGAATAAATATTTAGATAAATAAATATACGATTATACAATTCATACATAAATACCTTTTCCATATACATATAATACATACAAATAGATACCTACATATACCTAATATAATATACACACATAATATATACTACCTACATATATAATATAATTATTAATGTTAAAACAAATATTCTTTGTTGTCAGATATATATTTTATGTCAATTTTAGATAGTGATGTCGTACTAACCTCTTAAAGGAGACCTTATTAAGAGCACTTTGTACGGACGGTGGTAGTGCATTCCAAAGGCGAATAGCGGTAAGGGTGAAAGACTTGGAGGCAAAAGTAGTGTGGTGTACCGGTGTATGAAGCCTAAGGGTATTACTGGAGCGAAGATTGAGGTTATGAGATGACCCCAGATATTGAAACCTGGATTTCAAATAATCAGGGGCCCGTGGATCGAACAATATGTTGAACAGGAAACAAACAACTCTTAGATTTCTTCGCTCACGAATAGGAAGCCATTTGAGTTGATTGCGATAACAAGAAATATGGTCGTATTTACGAAGGCCATAGATGAAACGGATGCAAGAATTGATTAGACGATCCAACTTATCAAGAAGCTGTTGATTGGCATCGGATAAACACACATCTGCATAGTCAATAATAGGGAGAACAACAGACTGCACCAACATAATCTTAGTCTTAGGTGGCAGGAAGTGTTTTAAATTGTAAAGAACTCTAAGACTGTTGTGCACTTTCCGGCTAGTCTCTTTTACATGCTCATCCCAACTGAGTGATCCATCAATAAAAACACCCAAATTCTTCACATGACGTTGGAAAGGTATTACAGTACCGTTGTAGTGCAGAGGTGACATAGAATCGTAGTTCATAATAGCAAGTTGCCGTGAACTGCCCAAGATAATGGCTTGGCATTTACAGGGATTGACCTCGATTCCATAATTTATTGACCATGCAAATATTTTACTCCAGTACAGCACTAGACTATAAAAAAACAGTTGCTTACCTGTATAATCTTTTACACAAAATAAGCGGCTTAAAACTTTTACTTTTAATCTTATTAAGCTTACCGTTAGTAATTTGATGAAAGTTAAACAAACCTGTTCTCTTTAATAATAACTTAGCCAAAATTATTAGGGATAAGCCAAATTGAGCTTATGGAAGCTCATATGAGGTTGTCGGGGAATAATAATACTGTATCATATTTTCCTTTCCCTAGTCAAATATTTGTAAGCTAATAAAGTGCTTATTTTGGAGGAATAAGGTGCGGATTCCTCTGTATTTATTACGAAAAGATAGGGTTATACCAAAGCTATTTAGTTCGCGAGGATTAACCCTTAATTGCACTTTAATTTGGTGAATACGTTTATTGGGAGCGCTTCGCAGATGAGGGTTATTTTGAACTTAATTAGAAATAATATATGGGTTCGTAATGATATAAACATGCAGTTTGAGCAAAATTTGGGTAACTTTGTTTGTGAAACTGAATGTAGACCAAGGTGTGGAATAGTTCAGGTAAATATATGATATATTAAGGTATACCTGAGTAACTGTAGACCCCGGCAGCGGAGTAAAAATTTACCCTATTCTATTTTTTGTTAGAAGAGGAAGAAGACGATGATGATGATGATACTCCGTCCACCAATCGGCATTGGGCAAGCGTGGTGGACTACTGCCTAAACCTCCTTCGATGTCAAGGAGAGGTTTTGTGTATTATAAAGGCTTCTATGATGATAATGAGACATATTTTATGGTATCTACTAATTTATTAAGTTTAAAGCAAATATTTCATGAAAGTTCAAAATGGCTAAGACTTGTATAAGTAAAACGGCTAGACTCCATATCTTGCTACACTTTTCATGACGTCCCTGTGGAGCAGTTAACACCGAAGGCTTGTTACAGCAATTTATGTACTGATCTATGTGTGAATTATGTTAATATTTGAAATAGGCGCCTCTTGGCGATTTCCTGAAGTACGAATGTGGTTTGGGATTCGAAAATTATACTTGGATTTATGATTACTAAAGATGTTCGAGAATATGCTTTTAGTTTGTATATTAGTTTGCTGATTTTAAAACTTTTCTAAACGAAGATAAGTATATGTTCTAAAAATATTATGCACCAGACTTTATGTATGTACGTAATGTATGTACTTTTAAATCGTTGTATATCAATTTTTTAAATCGTCAAAACCTCTACCACCCTTTTGGGAAGTAATAATTATTTCACCTTGATAATTATTATGCTGAGACGGAGAAGAAATAGTAAAAGAATCTCCACAGCTAACAATAACGTTATGATTTCAAAACATTACTTATTAGGTGGATATATATTCAATTATATTAATATCACAGTTTTACATGCATAAATTTTGGGCAGGTTTTACTTCCATGCATTTGTAGCATTGAAATAATCACAGTCATGTATTTCCACATTAAGACATACCTACACGACCTACAGTTATAAAAAATTCTGCTTAACTGTGACACAATTGGTTGGTAGCTGTTCTCGTGGACATAGCATTAACAAAGAATATTTATAGTAGTAAGATTAGATAGATTTTTTTTTCTCAAGCGATTTGTTAGTTGAAGGCGATTAATGTTATACAATCATTTGTAAATCATAATTGGATATACATTTTGCTCTATTGACTGAATAAGAAAAAAAAAGAATTTTAATTTTCATTGTTAAATTTTTGATAACATTACATTTGTTTGACTATGTTATTATGTTTAGTTGCTATGTAGCGCACATCCTGTATAATTTATCTCTTCGGTTCGTAATCCTTACACCTGAGTGCACCTCATTAGGTCTCCATATAATTATGTACATATAATATTAAAGGCATTGAACGCGGACAAAGTGTTTGAACATGTAAGTACGCTTTGAACTAGCTCTTATCTGAGATCCAACTACCAACGGCACTGTTAGTATGTTTAAATAATATTGCGGTCAACATTTTATAGCTAACAGATATGCCCAAAACACTTAAATTACAAACGAAACAGAAAAACACACGAAAAGTTATTATAAGCATAAATAAAATAAAATTTGCACAACCCTTTTTTAATTGTTTATAAAAACACTACACCACATAGGAGGTTGAAATCATACGTAGTTTGAATCGGCTGCACAACTGTCGTTCTGTTCCTAGAAGAAAAAAACAAGCCGTTTTTAACTAAACCAAATTATTATCAAAGCTTTTAACATTCCAATCATACCTGACATGACTATTATTACAAATGACAACAAAACTGAACTGATCCACAAATAGAACTGGATCTATTTCGAAAACAAAATATCACATCATTATATTTGCAAATCACTGTTATTATCCTTCTCTTATTGAGATTGACAGTACGAAATGTTCATAAAGTCGTAGAAAGAATATTAGTAATGGATAATATCAAATTGTAAGAAGATAAAATACAAATGGCAAATGATTGAGTATACAAAATATCATTGTTTTGTTGCTATGTAAAGGTAATTTATTTCCGATGCGCAGTGAAGAGTGCTCCGGTGAATGACTCCTTAAAAAATTCTCAACATGAAAGCATTTTTTTCTCATAATTTATTAATGGCAAATATTTTTGATTTGTTATGGTGAAAAGTTAACAGAAATTGAACACTAATTTTTAATAAATTAAGATAACGAAACCCCGAAATTGGATAATAATATAATAAGGTTGGAAGTTGGTTTGAATCATCATCCTTAGCCCGTTAGCGCCATAGTCTTCGTGTACGCCACTCGCTCCGATCACGTGCTAATCTCATCCAATTATGACCCGCGATCCTCCGAATGTCGTCGACCCATCTTGTCATCAATCCGTCAACGCTTTGGTCCATCTGCCATCATTCTGCCTAGCAACATGTCAGGTCCAATTCCGTTTAAGAGAAGTTGCTTTTCCGACATCCCTCACCTTCATGCGACGTTGAATTTCAGCATTCCTTACACGATCTTGTAACTTGATGCCGATCATGGCTCGCTCCATGGCTCTCTGTGCACCTTGGATCTTGTGCATAGTCTCATTCGTGAGCGTCCATGTCTAAGCACCGTATGTCATGGTAGGCAGGACACATTGGTTATAGAGGCGAGTCTTCAAGCATTGTGGAACATCGACAGACTTGAGGATGTGATGGTTTGAAAGGAACGCATATAATATCATATAGAACTGTAACGGTATTTTATTATTTTCAACGAAAATGTAGCAATCCAATCTTGAAATAGTAATTTTTTTTGCGAACAAGAAATCAAATTAAATGCGCCTACAACTATTACTATAATTCGTACATCGCTACAATTTGGCTTTTGATTGCGGAGTTGATAACACTGACTTAAACATATTTTATGCTCCCTGATTCTTCACCTTTGGGGGAGGTGAGAGGGACTCGCCATAGACAACAACGAGAACACAGCGGTGGTTGATGTTCTCCCGCCATCTGTACGCGAGGGATATCATTGGGTCTTAGTGGATGGAACAGAAGGCCTCTCTGTTCCCTATGGAAAGTTAAACGTAACGCTCACACCAGGCGTAAAGTATGCGTAACGCTTAAAGCAACGTAAAAGCCAGTAGTCGCAAATAGTAGGATTCCAACTTTTAAGTCTACCTTGAACCAATCCACTGATATCCCTTGCTCTGTCAACTTAGTGTTATCGCAAAGAGAAACGAGTTCATACATCTATAAATACAGATAGATAGGAAAGGTCGGACGTTAAGTGTAACCCAATTAAACGTGAACGCCGTGATTTGCAACTAATCCTGGAATGCTCCCTCGTACTCCAGATTATAACCTTTCAGGATTCAGTTTGATATGGGTTCGATGCGAACTTTGGTTTAGTAATTTAAGCTTTGTGACTTCATATTACTGTAGAGAACATAGTTTTAATGGGTCTACTTAATATGGATAATTTGGTTTCTTTGTTCTACTTTAGTTAGAAATAAATTTATATGTATTGGACTTTGCTGGTCGAAGGACTACTCTGTTCATAAGGTGTTGAACATCGAAACTCAACCCTGACGCCGAGAATGACCAGCCGCAACATAGTGGACAAATATTAAGATCTTTTTTTCTATTTATTAAGATCTTTCTGTAGATCTTAAGAAACAGGACCATCCGCAGTGATAACCCAGGATCGAGTGTCTTGGCGCCGCCGTAAAAGGAAGCCAGGTCCAGATAGACTGATATAATATGAGGCAAGAAGAAGTAGGGATTTGGATATTATAATACTAAACTAACAATCGATGGATCAAAAATACCCCTTGCATTTGGTAGGGAACTTACGAGTAGGTACTTCGCGCGTACGGACAATAAACTTCACATACCTACATATGAATGTCGCATCCAAGAAGCTTAATATAATAGCTTAGATTTTTTGTCAAACGGCACTATTCAACTAGCGGCTTGAGTAATATATTATTCCGCCGTAGCATTTTATACAATATAATGATCTGTCTGGCTGAAGTTTAGGTTAGTAGTTTCATCGTTCATCGGTCGTGGTCATCTAAAAAAAATACAATATATTTGATCTAAATCAGGCTCCCACATAATCAATTAGTATTTCTAATACCGTTGTTATCATTAATCGCATTCATCTTTGTAGTACACATTTTTCGGAAATAAATTATTACATTATTATAATTCATATAAGACTATTTTATTGATGATAAGATAATATTAAAGGAATATCTGCACCAAACCGAAACCCTAAATCCATCAAACGCTGCGTGATCAATGAAATCTGCGTTAATATTATCAGTATCATAAATGATTTACGCGGCTTTATTCATCAAGATCTATTCATCGTGGAATCTCGCTTCCCAGTCATGGGGTCAGAACTCATTGAAAGATTTCTTCATGTAGATATTGCGGGTTATAAAATTAATTACCTCCTTTGATTTCGGTAAAAGGCACCCCTGAATAGGGTCAGAGTATTATTAAGCGAAATATTTATTTAGAAGATTTTGAAATATTTTCCGATGGTATTTGTTTTGAACAGGATAAAAGATGAACGGGAATGATTTATTGCGGTTACCAGCCTCTCGTGTGAAGGCTTGAGTGTTTTAATTTTAATCTATTGTGAAGGGGAGATCACACAATAGATAAAGAACAGAAAGCAAGCTTTTGACTTAATATTCATATTTAAATACATCTCGAGTGTCGCTTTTAGACAGTAACTGTTATTATTAGTTGAATGTGCTGAATAAATCCTGTTCACTTATTCAAGTATTAAGACAGTATTATGCGTTCAGATGATAGTTCCTAGAGGGCACCATCGTACTCCTCTCTAATCAAAACACTGATTGTATAAAACAAGTTTTGTTAAATGGCTGATACCACAAAATTAAAACCATTCGCTCACCACAAAATTAAAACCATTCCACCGAATTGGTAATCTTATCGTTAAGAGTGATCTCTTCGAAACAACTTGTGAATGGACAGGACTAAATAATTACTATACGCGTTGGCATGGTAATTACAGTGCACTTGACATTGCCCCGCAGAAATAAGATCCAGAGGTTGCGGAATCGATCGCCATGGGAGTACAAATTCATGCTCGGTTTGGTTGGTGACAGAACTTGTTGTAAGTCCGCCTGTTTAGCTATCACCATCTTGTGAAAGTATGTCATCATACTAATAGTGTTAAAAATATTATTAAACGATAAGCTAATAAGAAAGCCAGTCCCTCCTTCGGCCTTATAAACCAAGATGCATGGGGACGTTTTGTCGAAATGGCGTAACTCTCAGACGTTCAGCGTCAGGTAAGTCCCACACACGTTGTACGTCTAGCCAGAGCGTGCGGTTCCAATTAAAAAATATTTTGCTTTCTGGCCTTCATTTATTTTGTGGGGTGAGTTAGAAAACGGGTCAATATTGGCCTTTTAATTAACTAACTTTTATAAACCCACATGAAATAATTGAGTGTGTATTTAAATGATCTAAAGTTATAACATTTAAACGACTTATATTACAGTACAGGTAAATATTATTCAGAGATTGCTGTTAAAGATTTTTTATTTGGGACTTCTCGACAGACTGATTTTATGTGAGACAGATCTCAGATCGAACATGGAATGATGAGTAAGAGAATAAACAATTGCATGACTGTCGTAGCCATAGATTTATAACAACTAACGTTTATAGATTGGCTATAACTTGACTAGGGCAAGACCACATGGGGTCCACGTCCGGAAGCCTGCCGGAAGCGGATGAACACGAACATTCGTTCAGGAGTCATGGTCGTTTATGTATTTAGTTCTTAAGGATACATACTTAATAATGGTCTAGATAATCGATGTATTATTGCAAAAATATTTGTTTATTTTAGGTTGAATTTTTGATATTTTCCAACGTAAGGAAAATAGTAGTTACGTCTACACACAAACATTAGGTAGCTACATTTTCCTTATTGTGTCGGCGAAATCCATTTACAAAGTAATTAACCAGTTCCAGCAATTAACTTTAACCTAAAATTTAACTAGCAACTGGATTACAAACATGCTGAAAATCAGTTCCAACCCCGATAGTTTCAGATAATGAAGGCGGGAAGTTTACAACGCTGTCTAGTATAATTTCTGAAGTATGTTATAGAATCACTGAATAGGTTACAGCAGTTGATACAGTTGATTGTGTTTGGTACAAGCATATAAAATGTATTCAAATAAAGTTGGTCTATATTCTTGGCCTAGTATTAGACGAAGCTCATGTGATGCGGGCAGATTTGAATAGCATTACCCCATATCCAATCAGTGTTGCGGAAGGCGACTAAGGAATCAGCCAAGGGATAAATCACCTTATACTCTGAACATAGTGCTCTTAACACCATTTTTATGGAGTCGGACGTTGACAAGAAAGTGTTAGCTACCCAGATAGACTTCAAACAAGACCTTTCAAACTAAAAACTAAATCAAAATCCTATCATCCGTGGGAGCTACGATGAAACAGATAGACCCATAGATACACAGATACAGCCCTGAAAACGTTCACAGTCCATTGCCCATTATAGGGGGGCACGGCGATTCATAACAAAAAGTTAGTGTCTCTTTAGGGGACCAGAAGCTAAATAGAAATTCAAACATCAATAAATAGGTGAGATTATTGAATATGTCTATAAGTAAAATTTCGTGAACTCGTGACCAAGGAATAAAAAACTCTCCGAAACAATAAAGAATGTTTTCTCTTTACATTTTTTAATAACAATGTAAATAAAAACTACATGCTTTTATTTAATCTCTGGGTTTCCTACTAAAAAAAATTACCTAAATCTTACAAAACCCTGTGAGTTTTTGCAACCAATATGTACTTACAAAATTTTGCAAAACCAGAAATACTACTAGATAATAAATACACTACCTATTACAAACCAGCCATTGGTTCTTACCAGATATTTATGACTTTATTTAGATTCTACACTTAAAAACCTAAACTACTTTACTCACAAATTCGTGCCAATACATTGGGGTTACAGGAAAAATATTTAAAAACTTATGAGATTTTCAGTTAATTAACTTCTGATGCTACTTTTTGGTTCTAAACTGTTAATCTAATTCTGAAGCTCACTGTACAGACACGACCAACTATAGACTATACACTTTTCACATTACATTAATTCCTACACAATAAGAGTCACGAACTCTCAAATTTAGGTACTTATTTTTCCTCGTGACTATACTAAGCCCTCTGTTATTGACTTCACAAGGTAGTTATGCAGCCGTGCTTCGTATCAGCTATGCCTACGTCATGCTAATTGCAAAGCTTCGTAGGTGGGCTACGCTAACTTGGCTGGATGTTTTATGTTCAGTCGACTAAATTGAATCATGACCCACCTTAAGATCATTTTGCTATAGTCACTCAATACAAAGTAGGTTGAAATTCGCTTGAACATACATTTCTTAAGTAACGAACCTGTTATCAATTTATTAGACACTGACAGTGTCTAATAAATATGGCCTTTTAAAAATTTTTCAACTACTACTTGACATATGACAAATAACGTAATTTTATTTTTAAAAATATAATAGTTATTCGTTTTTCTCAGTAGTGAAAAGAGTTTAGATTATGAACAGCATCTTATTTGAAATTCCAATTGAGACTTTAGTGCAGTGATAACAAAGAGTAAAATTGCATAGATCTCTGGCCCGTAATGACACATTTGTATTCATATTTAAAATGTACTAAGTGCAACATGCATGATAGCTAAGAAAACCTAACTAAATTTATGATAGTAAAGGAATGATCGGCCAAGTGGGTCATGATTCAGTTGGTTCGACTGTACATAGAGCTCAGCGATGGGCATTCGTAGAAAAGATCAGCAACGTGTAAGTCAGTCTGTAATAAAGCATCGAGTTGGACAGTCTCATCTAGTTTTAACTTTAGTTTTTAAAAACCCTTCGATCGCTCCACGAGATTTAACTTGGTATTTTTGTAAAATCAATAGTGTACCTATTAGTAAACATGTGGTGCCAAACTCCCACTTTGTCTCAAAAGAGCCTTATAACTATGTTACCGATGAAAGAGGCTAATTTTCAATGCACTGAGCTGTAGCATAGAAGTTTATCGAACGCGGGCTAACAATAGAAGGTAATTTTATACACGTGAGCCTGGATAATTAAATTAGAGATACCAACAGAAGAGGCTGTGGTTATATGATTAATTTATCAGGACAAAGAAACGGAGTAAACTTCGACTGTTCTAACGATAAACAAAAATTTTCACTCTCGGCGTGAATCAAGAAATCGTTTCTAAAGGCAGATTTCACAGGGTGACTGTCTCGCAAATTCGAGGAGAGTCATAATTGACTCAGTACTGGCCTAGATGTAAATTGATTCAATACAGCGCTAAAGCGTGTGCACTAACTTCAACATGACTACTGACTGCATGTAAACGGTGTGGTGAAAGAAAGCATGGAGCACATACTATGTGACTGCGATGCACTAGCTAATAGACGACTAAAAGTCCTGGGTCTAGGTTACCCTAAACCAGAGGAAAAAGCTCTTTATTTAAATGAACTTTGCTAGTTACCTACTTTTTTATAGGACTTTATAGACCTTACCGCTAACATCGTAAAACTCATACAAAATGTTTTCGATGTTGGCGGGGATGGGTGATAAGGAAAGGGGAAGCACAAAAGATCCCATAGGGTCGAAGTGCTCTGAGACACAGCCTCAGCCCATTTCATAAGAATAGAATAAAATAGAACCGGTGTGGTCAGTTTTCGGCGCCAGCACTGACGCCTGTTACTGAATCTTTACTTACCTGTGTAAATTAGCCTTTAGGGGTGAGGTGTTGAAGAATTTGAACGTGTATCTTAGATCTGCATGCGCAGCACACAAAAAGCATCTACAGTCAACAGATAGGTCACTCGAAAATAAACGATTCGCGAGACTCGAGTTGTGTAGATCGAGAGACTGTCTCTTGCTTGTTAGCCGTGACGATATGACGAGCACAGTCTCCTTCTTATAGTCGTATGGTAAAATTTGCTTGGTATCACAGTTTTTACAAGTCGCTAATTTAGGTTTGTAACGTGACCTGGTTTTCACTACTACTGCCTTTCGACAGAGGCTTATATAACTTGCTTAACGAGCATAGTTTGACGGTTCAACTCGCGTCTACGGTAGACTGGGCTTTCTCGATGTCGAGAAAGCAAACTTATCTTTTCGGCAACTCAAGGAGTAGATGTTACAGGTCAAACCCGATTTTAGGATAAAGTAGTTTTCCCTAGGCCAAACCAGTTCACTAACATATCCATCACTCAGCCATGTAGGTGCATAAAACACAAGACTCTCCCAAAAAAACTGTGCACTCCGCCTGGTCATAAAAAAATAACCCTAACCTACCCATCACTCAGCCATGGTAGGTGCTAAATCGCATAAAGGACTAATTGGTTTGGCCTAGGAAAAACTAGTTTGTCCTAAATTGGGGTTTGGCTGGTAACATAGGTAGATAGTTAGAAGAGAAGTAATGTCCGTCTACAGTCAATTCTTTCTCTCAAACATAGTTATATCGGTGTTAGGGGACTTCAGTTTTGTCGATCCTTAAAATTTCAAGAATTTAATTATTGTCCAGGTTATAATTTTCTTATCACTGAATTATCTTGATCTCTAATCGCGAAGCTTACAATAACAATTTGAACAAAGTATAGACCAAAATTTTGTTAAGACCCTTATACTTTGTGTTTTGGGTGCAAATCACAAGCTCTGGTGGTGTTCGTCTCTCTGTCACTCCAGCAGTGGCATGCAGAAGCCATAGATAGCTAAGCAGCTTGTCTATAAAGAATGCTTCTTTATCTATATATGGTGATAAAAAAATAGATTTTAAAGTTATGATGGAAATGAATACCAAAGTAAATAGAAACCGAAAAACATGGAAAAAAATCCTGTCACAGATAAGTGCTGAGACGGGACTTGAACCCGCGACCTTTCGCTATCCGGGCGACTGCTCTTCCAACTGAGCTACACAGGACTGTTTAACCACGACGAATTTAGCCATGTCTTTCGTTTTTTTTCTTCTCACCATTCTAGGATATCATGCAAGATAATATCTTAGCATGACAAAGCAATTTCTTATTCTAGTTAACACAAAATGCTCCAAAAACACTCGGTACCGTCGGCTGTTACCACTCGCCAAGTTTATTCGGTACGCGATCTGATAAACGGATAGTTTCGTTGCCACGCCGCATACTTCGCGGCAGGCATCCTTAAGTTTCGGCTTGTTTTAAATTCTCCACATTTACATAATCAAGTTTCGGCGTTTCCTAGCACTGATTGTTGGCGAACACTAAAAAGGATTCATGAGTTGGTTGTGTTAAAAAAGTTGAAACATGGCGGATTTATCGCGACAGAATAGATAGGGGAAAATAATAATAAAAAATTAAAAGCAAAGAAAAAGTTTAAAAAAAAAAACTTTTATTTAAATGCCCTAAAAAGAAGAAAATAAAATTTTCCTTTAATTTTTAACTATGAACTTATAACCTTATTATACACAATTGATATGACCATAAAAGCTTGTCGCATGGTTTAAGTATTGAATTGAAATAAGGAAATAAAAAAAATAAACTTAGCAGATTAAGTTACTCAATTAAATAGGTACTAGTTTATATATAAAAGTAAATCGCGCGTAAAAACTCACTTGTTTTTTTATACTATGGCAGTGTTCATAGTGTAACAAAACTAGTGTGTTTTAGACCACACGACTGAAGTGACACTTCTATAGTAATAATTATATACGAAATGTAACTGTCTCTTTCTGTCTTCACTAACTTATATCTCCCTCTCAGCTTCCGCTCGCCAAGCCCTCTAAGCTTCCGTAACGCTCTCGTCAGCGTCAGGAGTGGCACGCTTAACACGCTGATATAATCTCCAACTGTATGTGTGCTTGTATTAACTAAATGAACGAAAAGTATCAGTAATTATAATTTAGAAAAGAGCGTGGGATGCTCAATTTAATTGTACCTTATCGAATATTTTCAAGAAGGAATGTTATTGAGCACCGCACGCTTTTATCTAAAAAAATATTATACTTTTCGTTCATTATTTAGTTTCTATACTAAAAAGTTACTTTTCACTTTTTGGTCCGATTTAACATAAATCGTGTTTTTTAAATTTATTTTTTAATTTCATGGCGATACGGTTCTGAACCTAATAAGTGTGCTACTCTTTGACCTTTATTGATAACTTAGCCAGTTCCTCAGTGGTTGAGGATTTCAGGTGCAGTTCTGTTCTAGATTCAGCCTTAACTTACCATCATTTGAGATGACAAGAGACCGTACTGGACACGAACCCAGATTTCATCAATCTTGTTGAAAAAAAAAATCATTTCAGATTCCTTAACAAGTAGTTTTTAGCATACCTATTTTTATTATATAAGAATATTACTAGCTGTCCCGGCCACACGTTGCTGTGGTAATTTCATACTACTGGCCTATAACATTAAATTTGCAGTAAAAAAATGAGGACTGCTTATTAAGATAAAAGCTATCCTATCCTATTTGGAACAAAACAACGTGTGTTTTGTTCCAAATAGGATAGGATAGCTTTTAAAAATAAGTTAAAATCGGATTGTTAGTTTCGGAGTTTATCACGGAAAAACCTCGTGACACGGGAATTATATAATAATAGATAACGAAGATAATTAGAAGCATATAAAAAGTATAAGTATACCATAATTGTTCACGAGACTGCTGTTTTATCACCTAATAACACTCTCAAAATCATAATGTAGCTATGAAAGGCTCCATTTTAAAACAAGCTCAAAATAACGTCACAACTCCATTAATCTTTTGTTGTAGACACGCGAGGAAATTGTGAACTGTTGTCGTGATGGTTATTGTGTCCATAATGAAATATTCAATCAGTTATTTGCCTAAATTGGAACATTTTTAAAAGAAAAATTTGATAACATTTTTTCAGTCGCTCAACTATTTTCGTTATTATCGTCCAGAAATGGTTATTGGTGGATGGAGTATAAGGTGACCAATAACACTTTGCTGATCCATTAGTCGCCTTCTACAGCACCCATTGGAGGATATGGGGTGATGCTATTCTACTCTGTCGGCATTACATGGCTAGGTTATTATTTTACTTACTTATTATTATCATGGTTCGTCCCTCATTCGGAACGAGTGTATTAATAATTAATTGTAGGGGTTTTGACGATTTTAGATTCTTTAAATATTAATATTGGAATTCGTTGTCATGATCTGAAGATCGTAAGTGATATTATTTTTCAAATGAGACAGCAATTCGCAATAATGAAAAAAAAAAAACTTTACTAATTGTTCGTTTGCACCACACGTATCGTAATGTTCAGAGTGTGAGATGTCTCTCTCGGGGCCTAATTATCGGCCGCGCAGATAGTGTTATCTACTCCCGTATGTAATCCCAATAACCTAGCAAGGATTCAAGCTTGATCCGGAAAAATTCAACACATTCAGAGCTCTGCCACATCGCGATAAGAACTACATTAGCGATGAATCCAAAAAGTACTAACTTATCAGAAAATCCCCTAACTGACGCGAATACATTTACTATAATGGCTTCTGTTTTAATTGGCATTCTAGGGCACCTTAGTGCTTTTACAGGTAGAGTTTTGTTATCATCACCAACTTACTTATAGCTTCTTCCTGACTAACTTAACACCTGAACAAAAACGAGAGGAACGGAGACCTAAAAATAATCTTCTCGTGATCGTTGTCTGGGCATTTATATGGGGACATAATAAACCGAGCAACTAATAATTCCAGAAAGAGCGACTAAAAATACTAAATGGGCGACTAATCGGCGATTAGTCGCTCATTTAAAGGTTCTTAGTCGCTCATGTTGGATTTAGGTAGGTTTTGGTTAGGTTAATCTGCTGACCAGTTAAAAACGATCTGTTTATGTATGGACAACTATACTGAGAACACATTTTTCAAAATCATTTAAAATAACGTAGTACCCAAAGTCAAAGTCACCGGGGTTTTTTGGTGAAGGTGAGGACCTAGGTGGGTCCTGTAGCCTGTAAGTCGATCACCCCAAAGAGGATTCCTGACCGGTGAGCATCTCCCTCGGGGGAGTTTCTGCACCGATTAGTGTCACTAGGGCGTTCGAGTCTGACGGGGTAGGTGCAGATGACTTGCTATCGACATATTGATAGGTTTTGGCATAAAATTTTACGACCAGCAACCTGCCTGAGATATTCCTTGGGAATACCTAAGGTTTAGAATCATGACAAAAATATCAACAAAAAATACATAGGAGGTTTAGTTCATAACTCACTGGTTTCGCTTTCGACTCGAACCCTGGACGCGCTTTCTTTAACACAAAGAAACTTATGACGATATGTTTCTAGTTCACTCTAATGCCTTAATCCCTAATGAATCAACCACGATGAACCACGTCTCTATATTGAAAACAGAGAACTAAATCCAGACTAATGACATTAGTTGCTGTGTAGCCTAAGTTGTGATTCTCATGAGAACCTAATGAAAGTCCAAAACCTCAGCTGCATGACGTTAGCATAATTAGACTCTAATATCAAGAGATTCCAGATTGATTAATTCAACACACCTGACTAATGAGACTTAATGAGAAACAACTGCTGAGTTAATTTTGATTTGGCCAATATGGACTTGATTTTCGGATTAGTTAATAAACTGCGGACTAAAGGCTAGGTTTTGATAGTATATTGCTAATATTCTAGCGGGTTGCGTAATTAGAACATACCCATACCATAGGGCTCCATATTGGTTAACATAATATTCTAAATCCTATTCTTTGTCTTACTACCGATTTGTGTTCATAATAATCACTCTTCATAATTTCATTTTTCATACTTTTTTTATTCATACATTTTTATTATTCGTTGATAATAATAAAAATGTATCAGCTCATAACAGTTAGTGATCATAGTTTTTTTATTAATACTGTTACTATCTTGTAGCTTACAAAAACAGTGCACTCCGCTTGGTCATAAAAAAAATAACCCTAACCTACCCATCCCCCAGCCATGTAGGTGCATAGAACACTAGACTCGCCCAAAAATGTATGATTAATGATATTATGAATTTCAATGATTATGTTTTATGAAGTTATGAAGTATGATTTGTTATAAAGAATGATCATTATGGTTTTAAATGGTATGAGAAATATTTTCGGATCTCCAATGATAGGAATAGAAAAGTTATGTAAGAAAATGCGCACCCATACCATAGTATGTATCAGTAACAGTGTGCCAGTTTCGTTTGTGGACAAGCGAAAATACCTCTTTCCGCTGTCGATAGACCTTGCCTGGCATGCCTTCAGTATGGTGCGGACCAGCGGCCAATGGATTCTATCGCAAAGAATAAAATATATGAAAACGACGTATTACTGAGAAAATACAATGGCGACCGTTGTTCGTGATGATGGCGAAACGCTTTATATCGTTTGTCACACTTGACGTTTTTTGTATGCGTATCGATAACGTCTGTACTCAATCTACGCTTTATATTGTTGTTGTTTATTTTCGTGCTAATGAAAACTTCACTCTTAAAAATATAAAATTTAAAACTTATTTTGTTTTAAATTCACAGGCGATATAATAACAAAGCTATTTTTAATGAACCTACGGTTGATATATTTATTTATGTAAACTTCACATTGTAAGGTTTAAAATCATCCTGATCCAATAAAAATACAAAAAACAGATTTTTCAATTATTGTATTTCTGAAATATTATATTTTACGAGTATGCCAAAGAGTCTAATACCCTATACGACTCGTTATAAGCCTAGAGAAGGTAGTTAGACAGTATTATAGGTAAATTATGCATAATTCATGAGCCAAGGTAATAATATCAGGAGGTGCCGTCTCCCGGGGCTCACATGTTGCCAGCAGCGAACTGTAATCTCGTATTATTTGAAAACTTCTTGGGACCTGACGCATCGATGATTTACTCGGAATTTCGTAGAGTATAACAAATCTAATTTGGTACGTACAGTAGCCCAAGAAATTACTTCGGTGGGATCGGATATTGCTGGCAGTGCTACCTTTTCTTTTTCGTATTGTTGGAGATGGTAATAAATTTCACCTTGATAAATTCGTTTGGTTGGATTTAATATAATCGTTAACAAACCGATTGACAATTATTTTTGAATAAAGAACGTCTTCAAAACTAAAAACATTTTTAAACGTAGAATTTTATTTCTCATAAAAATTGTATGCTTAAAAATCTGTTTTTAAGGTCGGTCCCAAAGACAAGGCCTACGTTTATATACCAACGAAATGTTGAGATGGGCACCGAAATCGAAAAAAAAATTTTAAACATATAAAAAAAAAATTTTTGTTTTTAGTTTTGAAGACGTTTTGTTATTAAAAAATATTTTTATGAAGAAACACATACAATCGAAATGAGAACCTCCTTTTTTGAAGTCGATTAAAAATGGTTTGTATGCAGTTGAGGTGGACGCGAAGGGTGTCGCGAGCGATCTCATTATCCAGTTCTCTTAAGACCTGATTGACGGGTATTACTTGTAGAAGACAGGCATATTCACATAACCATCTGAAAGGAAGCAAGTGCACCACCCAATATTAAATAATTAGTTTATTATTTTAGTTTACTTATCAATAGTAGGTATATTCTTTATTGTATAGTCAACATCACATCAAGTTGCCAGAAACTGTCGATTTTGCTTTTTATAAAACGCGCGTTTAAGGACGAAAATCAATTAGAGAAATTTGAGAGTTTTGAGAAGTCTAATCTGCTGTAGTCCGTACTCCTAAATCGTTAATCTTAAATAAATAAAAATACTAGCTATCCCGGCCACGCGTTGCTGTGGTAATTTCATACTATAGTCCTATTACATTGAATTTGCAATTAAAAAAATGAGGACTACTTATCAAGATAAAAACTATCCTATCTTTCAAGTAGGTTCAAACTGCACACGGTGTACAAATTTGATTTAAACCGTTTAAGTAGTTTAGGAGTCCATCGCGGACAAACAACGTGACACGTAATTTATATATATTAAGATAATAAAAAACTTAATCTCTGTTACGTATTTCATCTTTTTTAAAATCGTTTTTTTTTCTTTTTAATTACTTTTACGTTGCTATATGAGTAAAAACGGTAATCTAATTGCGTTAATTCTCGTTTGTACTCCTGATAATTTTCTTTTTACCTGTCAGAAACCAAAACCTACACAGTGGTGTAGTGAAGTCTAAACACAGTCATAGTCAATAAAGTCGATAATCCTATTCAACTCTTCCACGTGAATATTTGTGATTGCCGGCGCGAGTGTGTAAACGCGACGCGGCCAGTGGGAACGCTCGTTATCTCTGATACCACCTACCCTCATGAATTATGCAGAATCAGATAAATAACTGGGATCAATTTTTGTGTAAATGCTTTTGGAACCTTTTAAAGCAATCTCGACAATAGTATATTTGAACTCAAAATTTATACGACTGTATTTTCATTAAACCTAGTATAAAAAAGCACATTTACACAGGGTTGGAGATCCTTAATTCCTTAAGGCATATGTACAATAGTAGGCATTTCTCGGCTGATATGATGATGATGAGATGGTTGACAGACAAGCATTATGGTCTGTCTGTTGGTAGATAGTTACCGAACTATACGCTTGTGACTATACGCTTGGAACTATACGCTTGGAACTGACTAAGCCGTTTCACATAGACCCGCTGGAAGAGCTTTGTTGAAGCGGATGCGCTTGGAACCGGACCAATGCGCTCGGAACCACGTACTGTCTCTTCGAGAGCGGCTTACCTCTAGCATCGCGTAGTTCGGATTTGGATCTGTTAATACGTGTGCTTTAAATTTGAGATATGGATTTTCATAGTTCTGATGAAGAAATATGCAATCGAAAGAAAGAAATACGCAAAGAGCATGCAATCGAAGCCGTTTAGTTGCGCGAGCACGTCATCAGAGGCAGCCGGTTGGTTGCTCTTATCATTTCACACTAAACGCATTAGGCTGGCTCTCGAGCATTCTCAATAACAAAAGAAGCAAAATAAACCTTGTTTCAATCATCCAAAGCTCTATTTTTCTTATTAGCTCTATTTACTATATGTGTGATCCGACACTTAACCACTGACAGAAACGCATTACCACAAAAATGTAGTAAAGTTCTTCACCTTAGCAAGGTGGAGTAACTGTCCCAGTTTGGGCACTCCAAATTCAAGCGATTTTTCCGAATCTGACCCGAAATCCTATCCCGACTGCGGGTTAGGTTAGGAACTTCATTTATTTATTTATTTAAAAGTTTAACTTGTTGGCTTACAGTAATGCACCAAAGCGCCAACAAGTCCAGTAAAAAATCATCATATTAAAATAACATTAGGTACTTTATACATTATATACATTAATTTAAATGTCAATTCCATAAAATAATTAGTTAACAATATAAAAAAAAGGAAAGTCAAATACAAAATTAATTTTAGGTCGACAAAAAGCAAATAATCAAAATACAAATTAATTGTTAGCATGATTTCTTAGTCATTTTTTCATAAAATTGCGCGTGGAACAAATATTATAATTTTTCTCAAGTTCCTAAACTTACCCGCGACCATGTTAAAAATTTCGGGTCAGGTTCGGAATAAACCAGTTCGACAGGCATCCGCTAAGCCATAGTCATAGTCATAATTTTTATTTAACAGATATTTTCGTCTTCGATTTTTAACCAGGTGCAGCCAGTAAGCTCGGTGAAACTGAAATTAATCATATGTTGACGCTGTCATTGTTGCATCAAAAAAAAAACATGTAGGAAGTGTGAATATTTGAAAAATGGAATATAAAATTGTCTGTCATTAGAACTATAACCACTCTGTAATGATTATTATCTCCAATATATTATTAACAAATATATTTTACCTTCAATTTCAATATTTGTCGCTTGATAATTTTAAGCGGTGGCGTATTGCATTTCTAAACACATATAATAGGTTAGTTTTCACAAAATACCTACTACAATCTTCTTCTAGATTAAAGACTTCTGGGTTGTTACGCATTTTGCCAATATCAAGTAAAAATAGTATTTAATTGTACGGTAGATAAAGTCTCACGACACGTGTTTTCACATCGAGAACTGGGGAGAAACTCCCACTACAATAGCTTGTGTGCCTTTCACGAGCAATCCAATAAAATGACGTCAAGCTTGTGACACAAAGACCCTTGCAACGAGCTGAATCAGCAATTAACATAATGTAGCATCCAATCTTGCACATCACGAATGTACCAGCGTGTTCTCATATTTATCTCGAGACAAAGCCTTTGATTCCACAGCATAACTCTTTTACAAGTTGTTCAAAATTTATGAGTGTCGAGGGGCACAATTTGCATAGTTCCCAGATGAAGGATCAGCGTGGACTCAAAAATTTAGGCCTCGCACCAAGGGGCCTTTAATGAATCCAATCTTAAACGGAATAATGGATGGGGTTGATGGAGTATCTGCTGTTGCTGAAATAAACAAGAGAGCTCGCACTAAAATACGGGTTAAAGTAAGTTATGACGAACTTGATAATAACAACGATGTAATTGTAATACATACTGTTTCGGCCGTTCGTTTAATTTGAGTCTGTAATGGCCGGTGGCTCTAGTTATATGAAACACCAGAAGAGGGCGCTGCATCGAGAAGTCGTGCGCTGCGTGTGTGTCTTGCTGGCAACATATGGCTAATATATCGAATACCGCCAATAATTAATATAATATTTAACAACAATTTCGTGGTGAAATAGAAAACAAAGAACTGATTGTGACTCCCAGTGGTTAGTTGTGGATGCAAGTGCTACCCTGAAGCCATACCCACGGGAACATCGCCAGGTCGCTCCCTACCGATGCTCCCGTGGGTATGGCCCTATACAATTACGCTCATAATCTGGCAAAGCCTTAGGCTGCTTTGCCAGCAGAGATGTGCTATGCAAAGTTGCTATGGATACGTTAGATATTCACCAATCATATTCATTGGTCCACATACCAAAGCACTGGTGGAAACTGATTCAACTAAGCTTCGTGTTTCAAGTGTAAATAATGAATGTAACTTAATTTGCGAGCATTTTTATTGTTACTTATTTTTGACACATTTAAAAAAGACCCCGAATTCAATAAAATTAAAAAGTACCATAACTGTGAATCTTTGTAGTTATTCAAAAAGATAGCGTAATAGAAACTTGAGTAATTCAGTGTTAACAGTAGTACACAAAAATTTTGTAGTTTGATAGATAGGTTCACAGATGTTCAATATCGGGCCCCTCTAGACACTAAAGTGTTCACTCGTGCGTGGACGTCCGGAACCTTACATTTTACCCACCCTTTCTGTGAATAATTGTTTATACCATTATTTGATACACCATATATAAGACATGAACACCACACTTGGTCCGAAATTCACACTGGATAACCATCTTGTACGTACCAATGTGTTTTCAAATTTTGAATTCATAATTACGTTTAATCGACGCTTTTACGGTGAAGGAAAACACCGTGAGGAAACCTGCGCACACCTATAAAAAAATTCTTAGGTTGTGTGTGAAGTCGACCAATCCGCACTTGGCCAGCGTGGTTGACTAAGGCCTAATCGCCCCTAATGCGGGGTAGGCTCGAGTCCCTCTGTGGGGACATTCTAATGAGCTGTTGATGATGATGATGATGAACCGTCTTGATTCACTTCTGGCCTGTTACAAATTACACTCGTATAAATCTAAACGTATTGACATTACTCAAAATTTTATATAATTTTGAGAATAACAGTTTGAGTTTAGATTTAATAAAATTTAAAGTTGAAAATAACAATATTTATATTTTTATATTCTAGAAATAAAAAAAATGACGGTAAACGGAGGAAGACTATTGATGTTCAGAGTAAAGTTCAAGGAGATAAATATTCCGACTGTGTCATCACAATATATACTGAAAAACTTACTATATGTAAAGAAAAACATTGTTTTTTTTTTCGAGAAATGTCATACGCATGGTGCGTATGACATAGTAGGTAAATACTAGGAAGAAACACGATTTGGTTGTATATAAAAAACGTCTCCACAGAATAAGCAATTCCTTTGTGGGCCAATACATATATACGTTTTTACAATAAGCTTCCGAAGAATATTAGAGACTTGCCTATTAATAAATTAAAAAAAAACTGTCAAATCTAAATTGTATAAAAAAGCTTATTACAAGATAAATGACTATTTAAATGATCTAAATGCGTAAGGGATAATCTATATAAGGGAGTAAAATCTGCCCAAAATTTACGCATTTAAAATTGTAATTTATTCATATTGATATATCTATGGGCATGTAATGATGTTTTGAAATCATTACGAAATTGTAAGCTGCGGAGTTTCTTTCGCCGTTTCTTCTCCGTCTCAGCATACTAATAATTATTTAAGTAAAATAATTATTTCTTCGAAATGGTGGCAGGACTTTTGACGATTTAAAAGTACTTAGCAAAGTCCATTTAAATAAAGATCTTTTTCATTTCATGTCGTTTTTGGTATCGTCTAGGGGAGCAAAACATTTTGCTAATTGGTAATTTAACTAAACTGCTATTAAAGTAAGCTAAACTCTACCTAAAGTTGCCTCTGGATAGAAAGTGATAGCAGAGCAGACACAAATAATATTGTTTATGTTACAGGAGCTTCGCAAACAACTACTAGAGGAGTGGTAAACGTAGTATGTAAGTTACGACATTGAAGGTTGCTGACCTAGAGATTCGCAGTCAATGTTCTTACAATACTGTCTATATTACTAGAATGACAAACGAATAAGTGACTTGCGTAAGCAATAAAAATACTTATTGAAGATTCTTGTAGGCGACTATTAAATCAAGGAATTCTTGGTTGTTACTTATTTGAATTGTCTTATGAACTTGCTGATTTGATTGATATGTGATTCTTCAATAAGTAAAAAAATACTTATTGAAGATGAATTTTTACTTCGAGGAACTCTATTGTTCCTTATTTAAATTGTGTATTAGAAACTTGGTGCTTTGATTAATTTATTATTGACAAGGTTTTTAAGATGTTCAGCATTTCTTAATCGAAATTCAATTTTCCAACTTGCGTAGGTACTTTGCAACTAGGTATGATGTCTGATGACGTTTTCTTTGCATTCACTTTCACATAAGTTTAATAGGAGGTGCTTTATTTCAACATCGATTTTATATACTTTATTTTACCATTATAATGTTAAGTGTCTGATATTTCCGATTCGACCCGAAAAGTTTGTATCACATAACATACGAATTATTTGGAGGTACACCGGAAACTACTACACCTTAATAAGCTTATTACAAACCTGCTCTAACCGCCTGGGACAAGAATATTATGATGAAAACAAAATTTTGCCAAAATAATTTAGCAACTTCCTAGATCTCTTTTATCTCTTTTCTATTACCCATGAATCGTAATTTATTGCACATTACCAAGGGATAACCTGTAGGGATAAACTGAAGGTAGTTTCTGTAGATAAGATCTTTAAGACGTAACGACTCTGCTATTGATCATGGGGTCGTTGTTCGGGAAGGTTGACGAACTTTTATTTCTACTTTATATGTAACAGTTTCAGCGACGTCTGGGTCATGACGTTTTCTTAGTGAAGATATGCGGGCGCCGTCTAGAGTATCGCATTGCTTGTAATACAAACATAGACCATTCTGATAAACTTTTGAGTCTAGAGTTTGTCTTTTCAAATTCTCTCTATCTAGAAACGGCAAGCGATGCCCATAATATCCGTGGGTTCTATAGATATATATTTTTATGCTCGTTATTGTAGTTTGCCTTAAAACGAGGGTGTCACTCATCTAGGGCGTGCTTATCGAGACGTAGATTATGGTAACAGTATTTTTGTACATTGAATTGTAGTGGATTACGCCCCTCTCTCTATCCTCACTCACGATTTGCTCACGTAGACCTCCTGGCCGTTCAGGCGGTGGCATCAGCAACGTAGCCACTCGCCCCTTTTTTTTGCTGTCGGGGAGGTCAAATGCATTTACGCATCGTCCCTGCGGGGTGGTGCCAACCGCAGGGAATATGTGGGACTCGAGGTAAAGCGTTCCCTTCATACCCACTAAACATCCTCCCCGGCCTGACCTCCAGTGCGCTATTACGGGACGGCTCGGGATCTGCACACGTGAGTGCAACTACACCGAGACCGTCCCAACGCTGCCCGTCTAGGCACTCCTTGTGCACCAATTGGTGGCCAGCAGCCCACAGGGGCTACCAACTGACGCCAGCCCCTGTGGGCCGCTGGCCGACACCGGCCTTATAGGCCGCCTCCTCACCGACGGCTGCTCGACCTGGCGCGTCCTCCTGACGAGGGCACCGGGAGCAGCCATCAGACAGCACCCAGGAGACTTCGGGCGCGGTTGTTTTTGTTTTCCCTCCACGGCTAGTTTCGGAACTAGCCGTGGTGGGAAAACAAAAACAACTTGACGATGGCATGTGACTTGGAATGCCAAGGCGACACACTTGACATCAAAAGCGACACACCCGCCGAGAAAGTTTCCCCACCATGTTACCATGGTCAGCCACGAGGAGGCTTCTGGACGTGGATCCCATCGTAGCCTCTCCCCTAGCTTGCACAAGCTTGCTACTTTCCATTACGATCAATCCACTCGGTGACTGCATCGAATTTCAAACGCAGTAAGTGGGGGTGCTTCCGTTGGTCCTGATCACTCTGCTGCCGTCCTAACAAAGAGTGCAGTAATAAAAAAAGAAAACCTTTGTTCCTTTAATGCATTCTTCGTTAGGATGGCAGCCTGGCACTGGGCATAGGCTGTGCTTAAATATTTCGAGTATAACATAACCTATGCGACTGGACGTGTCCTTTATTTTTTCACTTTATGCGAAAAAGAAATATAGAAGACATTGGAATAATTTTACTATTCAAATATTAATTTCGTAGTAGCTACTTGAATTCCTTAATATTTTAACCCCCGACGCAAAAAGAGGGGTGTTATAAGTTTGACCTGTCTGTATGTCTGTCTGTAGCATCGAAGCTCCTAAACGAATGGACCAATTTTTTTTTATATAAAATGATCTAATCTAGGCATTACTATAAATATCACGTGATTATATAAATTAGAATTTAATGTTTTACATTTTGGAGATAAATAATGAATGAATAAAATCATCATGGTCCACTATAATTTTAAGCATGAAACCCTTATAAACACCGGTTTCAAAATTCAATCCACAGATAGCGATCGCTTTACCAGAGTTTGATGGAAATTAACCTGTGATATTTTTTTAGTAATTTAACAATAATTGCTAGCAACAAAACTTCAGTAAGCTCACTTATCTGTGGATAGATTACTGAAACGGACCGTAAATTACTTTCAACAGCAGTAAAACACTTTTAAGGTGAATATTTTATTTATTTTAATAATTTAGGTTCGGCTAAAAATAAATCCAATAATTGCTTTCACAAAACACATAGGCACGTGTGTCAAATCCATCGGCGAAAATCTATAACACGTCATGTGGACATAAATAAGTTGATGTCTTTGATCATATTCAAGTAGCATAAACGTTCGGTTTATCCTACTTCTCTGAGTAGAACCTTCTGTTAGGCTTAGAAATTGATTTTCATAAACGTTTGAATCAAACAAGTGGAAAGGATATAATTTCTGGCCTTCTCAATAGGACAAAAAAATGCAAACTTATTAACTTCACAAAATTATAAAAACTTTAAGTATATAAGTATCTTGCTAACTTTGACCTATGATTAACCCCCTCAAGCCTTGGAAACCTTAACTTTTATTTGAGGGGGTAAAAATGCACCTGATGCAGAGACAGTAATGACAATGGAACCACAGTCGTACGGTCTTCGTAATTTGTAGATCCGTGGTCATAGTCCGGCTGTGACCACGGTCGGTGCAACCCGACTGAAACATCAGGCATTTACAAAGTAATCTAATCGCGTTAAATCCCGTTTCTACTCATATTAGTCATGCGACATGAAAGTTGAAAAGTGATTATGGTTGAAGTTAAGTGACTATTGTACAAGTTAAGTGACAATTTAAGTCATCATCATCATCAAAAGCTCATATAATGTCCCCACCGAGTGGCTCGAGCCTACCCCACATTAGGGGCAATTAGACTTTAGTCAACCACGCTGGCCAAGTGTGGGTTGGTGGACTTCACACACAACCTAACAATTTCTTTATCTGTGTGTGCAGGTTTCCTCGCGATGTTTTCAAAATTTGAAAACACATTGGTACGTGGCGGGGATTGAACCAGTGCCTCCCGTGTGGGAGACAACGGTCTTACGCACTACGCCACCGACGCTTCCTGACAATTTAAGTGACCATATACTTTTCAAGTCGACTTTCCTTCATGCTTTGTTAGGCACGTTACGCTAGTGCTCCCAGATGCTACGGGGAGATGGCACTTGTAAAGCAATGATACGTCAAAAATCAAAGATTCCTAAACTTTGACACCAGCCTAACCAGAAGAACATGACAAGAAAAATACTTAAAAAACGACTTATGTAAGGCACTCGTAAATAAGGAAATACTTCTCTATTGGCGGGTTAAAAGTTTACTTCACCACTTTTTGCTCAATTACAAATAAAGAACAGAAAATTGTCTTCCAATTATTAATCAAGACTCGGTCAAAAGCCCCGTGGTTACAAAATAGATAACGTAATAATATAGCAAACATCACATCGGCTCGAAGGACTAATATTTAGGCCCTAACTGGGTTTCGGCTCTAGGCAATAAAACAGTGGACTGTATTTTTAGATTTACTGACAAGTAGTTACAAAGGACTAATGTAACCGCACTTGAGTAACCTACGGAGCCAAGCTTGTAAGTGGGGGCCGCCCGCGCACGCATCGTCGTCGCAACGCCCGCGTCCCCACCGCCTCCACAGCGGTCACGTATAGTTGGTTCGCGCACCAACAGCATATTTGGCAATTTGGTCATCGGTCTTGGATAAGTCTTTAAAGTTTAAATGAAATCTGACCGTTTAAAGTGGGTCAAAATCGAGTCCAAACGAGTCAGTTACATACATACAAACAAACATACAGGTGAAACTAATTTAAGCGTGTTAAAAAGAGGTCACTGCACACTACACGACAACCGCGTATCAGCCGCGCTGTGGGCACGTCTTTACTTGACTCCTTTGCATTTAAATTTTGTTGCATAAAGAATTAACATTTGCCCTTAAAAAAGGTTCCCACTACTATCCAATACTTGGTAAAAAGCCCTGTCCAAATTTGCTACCAAATAGACATAGCCAATGCCTCAAAGAGAAGCGCCGGTGGCGTAGTGCGTAAGAGCGTTGTCTTCCATGCGGGAGGCACCGGTTCTAACCCCGCCACGTACCAATGTGTTTTCAAATTTAGAATTCATATGTACTTTTTTTTTTTATACATAAAAAGTCAAGCAAATGACTCCATTCCACCTGATGTTAAGCAGAAGTGGAGTCCACATGCGAAGATAGCTGGTGCGTCTAATCGACGCTTTTACGGTTAAAGAAAACATAGTAAGGAAACCTGCACGTGCACACACCTATGAAGAAATTCTTAGGTTATGTGTGAAGTCGACCAACCCGCACTTGGCCAGCATGGTTGACTAAGGCCTAATCGCCCCTAATGTGGGGTAGGCTCGAGCCCGTCGGTGGGGACATTATATGAGCTGTTGATGATGACTCAAAAGCAAGTTTCTTAATACCCGGAACGGCACCACAAAATACTCCAAACAGTACCTACAAATAAAGTAAAACTATACAACTCTGAACTACATTAAGTCTGTTCGCTCTTCCATCGCTAATTTTCGATTAACTACAACAGAACAATGCCGAATTCAATTTCAGCTGAGTACGAGCCAACGAAATTTTCACAAAGCTATTACCATTTGAACGGGAGTGTAACGCGTATAAAGCTTAATAACTCTATTTCGTACAAAAAAAGTAGTGGAAAATATTTGGGGTATGAAACTACGGTGATAAATTTAACGTTGTCCGTACGTTCGCACAGTTAATTTGACGGTAGTATGCGAAAATGTTTGCTTCGCAAACTTTATTGTTGCTGCACGCTGTACCTTGTTTTGGATGCACAGGAACTTATCATCAGAAATAATTGCGTTTCTCTTCAAATTACATTATAAAATACATTATAATTAATTAAATTTCTTTACTATGTTATATGACTAGAATCCGCAAGCGTTCGCCTACAGTCGTTTCGCCTTTGGACCGATTAGTGATTGGTGACTACCAACAGAACGTTTCGTTTTAGAAATATTCGCCGGCGGCACCTTTCGACAATGGACGTTTCGTCAACAGAACGATTCGCATATGAGTTTTTCGTCTATAAGACGTCTATAAGACACTGAGAGACCGTTCCGTTTTCGATTGTTTCGTCGACTTTACTTTTCCCCTACCTACCATGTCGTAAAAAAACTACAGTATAAATCATTCAGGAAGAAGAAGAAGAACGTTTTTAGACATAAGACTGCCTCTTTTGTTAATGATTATCGAACAAAACGATATAGCTTGTAAAGAGGAATTCTTGTAATCGTCAAAAAATTGGACCTCGAGACTTTGACGGATTTACACGTTTTGGACCTCCCTGAGTCCAAAAATCGGGAGTGGTCTCCCCCTTTACTTTCTCGTATACTGGAAATGACTCAAAAGTTGATAGAAACTTTATATTTTAATGTCATACATGCATGTTAAATTTTGATCACCCGAGTGCCATACCGAGACCCATCCATCTTTCGTGATCGACGACTCAAAAGTTGATAAAAACCTTATATTTTGATGTTATACATGCATGTTAAATTTGGTTGCAATAAGTTAAAGCATACTCGAGTTATCGTGCTAACGCACAGACACACAGAGACATAAATCCGTCAAAATCTCGAGGTCAAATTTATTGACGATTTCAAGACTTCCTCTATACTACGTAATACGAGAAAGTAAAAATACCGTTTTTGGAATTATGTATGTGTGTTTGTCTGTACTTACGTTAGCACGATAACTCAAGTATGCTTTAACTTATTGCAACCAAATTTAACATGCGTGTTTGACATCAAGGTAAAAATACCGTTTTTATCAAGGTTTCTATCAACTTTTGAGTCGTCTATCATGAAAGTTAAGCAACCAAGTGCGCGGTCGGCACTCGGATGGGTGACAAAATTGTGGCATGACATCAAAATATAAGATTTCTATCGACTTTTGAGTCGTTTCCGGTGTACGAGAAACTCAAGGGAAGATCACTCCCGATTTGGTAATTACTGGCTATTAAGAGACTGAATAGCTGTAAGTCAGTAACTCACTATACCGATATAGGTATATTGACATGATTTGACGACTTTGAAGTTGACGAAAATGTCACTCGTGTCTAGAAATCGTTCAGGACAGTGGACTTGCGTCTACCAAACGAGCGTATGGCAGTTTGGTTGCGGCACCACGCCTCTCTCGTCCCGCCCCATTCTAAAAATACATAATAATTTTAGATATTTTTATAAATTTACTAAAATAAATATAAGATAAACAACCATGACTCGTTAACGTTTTCGTGATCATCACACAAATATTTGCCGCTAACAGTATTCGAACCCGGACCGCTTGATGTGTAGGCAGCTATACTGACCACTCTACCACGACGGCGTCAAATAATTAATATTAGCTAAATAGGCACACAGATCACCCTGTAACATACCCAAATAGTAAAAAAAACTATACAAATAAACAATTTGAATTTACTCGCCGGCGCGCGAGTGCCCCTTAATTCGAAGTTCTGCACGGGGTTCAAAAGATCCTTCAGTCGACTCTTATGGTACCCACGGCATGGAAAGCTGTAGTCATATCCGCGACCGGGAACTACATCATACGTTATTAAAATAAACGGGGTATTAAAAATAACTTCATCAATTTGGCGCTTCAACTGTTAGTCAGCCAATGGTGAGTCCAAATAGTTTTCCTACTGTATCACACTTTCACTATGTCTTATAACAAATAACGCAGTGTCCGCATAAAACATTAATGCTTCGTCGATGTTCTGATACATAAGCTATGGAAATTCAAAACTTTTGGCAAAAAGCTACCGAGTAAAGTTCACATTCGTGACGTATTTGTTATCTAGATTTTTGTTTCTTCAGTTTTTTTAGTGCAGCGATTTGAACGTCAATCTTCATCTCATATTTCCAACGAAGAATACAGTAAAGATGTATTATCAAATGACTTAATAGACTCTGAGTCGGCCACTCAATGTGTCTACTATTTCGTAAGATTATTCTAATTTCAAATATTACCGCCTATATTGGTGGTTTCGCTGCGTAACCAATAGCAGGGCTTGGTCTCACCCCAAGCTTGCACACCGTACTGATCGCTGATTGGATCACCACAGGCTTCTAACAGCCCTAGTGTTAGAAGCCTGTGGTGTGAAATAATCCTCTCGATGCGCTCCGCCCACGAAACCATCTTCTTATCCAATAATCTCTAAGTAACCAGTGAAAAGCAAAGTTACTAGTTTTTTGTGACGCCTTGTTTGATGTCTGAACTGTGAATAGTATTTGCCTATGAGATCACGACTTTTCCTAAAAGCCATTGGGACACGTTGCTGTGGATAGTCGAGGTAAAGTGTTGTATTTCCTTGCTTTGGCATTCGCCAGTACGAACCACATCGATTTCACATATCGGCGGGAATATCCTAACGAAATCGAATTCTGACTCAGAGTGACGTCAAAGGCCCCATTTTAGCAAGGCTGTTCGTCGAAATTCTTAAAATTACATGGATTCACCGTCCGGGCGCCAGATCCATAGTGTTGCAGAGAGGGACGCCAGTAGTGACACAGGTGTAGGGAGGGGTCGTGATGCATCAGCTCTCACTTCTACTATTAAGCTTCTCTCTCTAATCAGCCATAATCTTGCGACCTTGCGTGAGCCGCTTTAGAATGCGTTCCAGTAGAGAACTTACAGAAGCTGTAGATAAGCCAAGATCTTTCACTAATGTGTGGAGAGATTTAGCCGGTACATCTACGAGAGTATAATTATCACGAAAACGTGTATTTTTGGTAATAATATGGCAGAATGTAGTCATTATTCGGGAGACCATTTAAGTAGGTATTGTTTGACATGTGTTGTCGATTGATACCTATATCAGTATTGTTTGATTTTGTTCTTGATACTTGTGAATGTTTTATTTTCACGTTGGCGAAATACAGTAAGCTGAAGAGCTGTTTAGTGAAGGTTCTTATCTTTCTTTAACATTATACCACCGTTTTATCTTCGTTAATGCTTTTATGCTTTTACTTCAAACTTTATAACTTTTAAATTTTAAAACAGATGTTTTTAATTAGACTAGCTTAACTGCACACATTTTACTTGGGTTAACTTAACTGATAATAGGGGTAAATTATAAAACAATCATTCAAAATAAAGAGTTTTTTCTATTCCGTTGGAAGTTCAAAGCAAATAGTACCTATATATAAACACAGAGCTGAAAAGCAGTTGTGTATTTTTTTCTAGCGAATCTATCTCTATTTTTAGAGATTTTACGAAAGCAAACACACGGCACGTATTCTTTATGTAGAAATATAAAGCTTTTCGTTTGAAAATCAAAGCAAGAGATTTTAAGTAAATCTCTACAATTTTTCGAAACACGAAGCTCACTCATGAATTAACAACTGTAAAAAGTTGACTCTATAGTTTAGTTTCCTATTTTTTGTTTAATTAACATTCTGTTTTCTTTAATTTTGATTCGTACATTATCTATTGAGCTATTTTCTATTTATTTCATGGTATATAATTATAAACATTGTTTGTTTCCTAAATATTAGGTCTTTACCACAGATTTAATATTTACCTATGGAATTGGCGTTTTTTTTCCTTACACACTATTAGCTGTGTAACTTCTTTGATTTAGTAGCTGTTTCAGTTTTATATTTATATTATGAATAAGATCTATACTGTTACGGATTTGCATATACTGAACTTAAAATTATTTAAATGTTTAATTTAAAAATAAGTAAAAATAAAGTAACTCTTTTATTTGGTCAGCAGAATCAACTCTTGGATTCGTTGTAACCTAAGGACAGGCTTATTTTTTGTCTAAATTATTGATGCAATATTTAACTAAGTTTTGGCCAATTAAACACTCCAAATTTCAAAAGATTTTTAATTAACGTATTTTATAATTATGTAATTAACGTTATATAAATTTGTAATTAACGTTAGTATGGAAAAAACATATTTTTTTTGAAAATCTTCATAAAAATTGGCGTTGTTCTAAACTAACTCTATTTTTTTAACTACAGATCCTAATGTAACAAAATTTAGAGGAAAAAAGCGAATAACCCATGGCTAAGTCTAGCATCAATCATTTATCAAAAAATCAAGTCTGTCCTTGAGTTATTAGGCATCAAATCGTCAGTTCTGATGAAGAGATTAAAGAGTCATTTTCACTCTTTTTCAGAATTTTAACAATTGAAATATAATTTAATTGCAGACAAAAATCTTGTAAAAAGTGTGGTTTTAAAAAATAATAATAATAAGAACCTAAAACTATTGAGTTAAAGAAATTGCAAGTTTAGGTACAAGAAAATACAACGCCAATTTCATTGGTAAAGACCTAATATAATAAAGTTTTATATTCGCTTACGAATTATTATTATCATCCTTTGTAGTTTAATTTTATTTTTCGCCCACCTCACAAGTCTTCCCAAGCTATGGTCATACTAAAATAGACCGTAATGCGAATATGAAAAGCATTATATTTGTCTGTTAAGAACTACTCCTCAATCATCTTCGCTTCAGAGGGCCACGGCGTATAATAGTAAATACATCTGTGTGTGTAATGAACCAAAATATTGTCTGGTTTTATGTCGTTAGTGCGTCATTGAAGTAGGAACTTAAGTTTATATCACATGCGATATCTCGTTATCCTGCGAAGTTTATTGGAGCGTGCAAACCTCTAAGGTAGGATAAAAATATAGATATGTTTGAAAATGATAACAATTTTAATAGAAAACGAAAAACAAAAATAATATTATGTCATGATGAGTGCTGAGGCAGTACTTATGGGGGCAGGTTTTTTTAGTCGGTAAGAAATGTTCAAAAACTTCAAATCATTGAAAATAAAATTACAAACCAAATTCAATGGTATATAAGAAATCTATACTAATAATATAAAGCTCAAGAGTTTGTTTGTACTAGGTGCTAGACCCATATCTGGGTAGGTACCACTGCCTTTCTTATTTCTGCCAAGAAGCAGTTCACTGTGTTTCGGATTGAAGGGAAAGGTAGCCAGTGTATTCATTGGGCATGGAAGGCATATCATCTGAGTCCCCAGGATAGCAATGCACTTGCAGTGTTAAGTGATTTGCCTTAATATTGCAAGTGTCTATATGCGACAGTCAGTAACAACTTAACACCAGGTGAGCCGCAAGCTCGTTTGCCATCTCGTAGTTTAAAAAAACCGCTACAACCTCAGGAGCTACTGATAGAAATTGATAAAGTATTTAGGTGTTGGATAGTACATTTATCGAGGAAGGCTATAGGCTATATAATAACCGACGCGTGAGACCACTAGTGTTAAACCCGTACTGCTGAGTTGTTGAGTGTAACAACCATAGATTTATAATTACTAACGTGTGTAGATTGGCAAGGAATCGACTAGTGCGGGACAAAAACAAATGCGCATGTGTGCGTGAAAAATAGTACTGCAGTCTGACAGTTGCTGTCTTTTCTACGTGACTGGCAGACCTATCTTGACCACCTACGTGTGCGTGAAATGGTCTCGTCTATCTATCTCGCTCTAATATACGCGTTAGTATGCTCTTTCTCTTTTGCATTACCGATCTACAGTTATAAATAAAACAACTTTTACGGATTTAACTCGCGTGTAATTAAATAAACGCGCAACATCTCAGTTAAATAACAGTAATTCACGATTGAAAAATAAATTTGCAATCTTACAATCTAAAACTAACGTAAAACGAAACGCATCTAAAACAGTCGAACCATTGACTACAAAATATACCACAGATACAAAAAGCCGGGCGGTTGTAAACATTGGATGATTCCACTATTGAGGTTCTGAATAAAGGTTTAAATTTTGCTGTAACACCTCGTAGGATACCGTATGAGGATATTATCTGCAATGTAGAGGATTGCTTAGTGAAAAATAATATGAAGAAAGATGATTTAGAGGCAATACGTCAAGACATTTCGTCTGTGTTACGTCGTAGTAAAGTACCGAAATCGAATCTTTCTCGTGACCAGTATATCGCATTAAAAAACCTTAGATCTAAGCCAGAATTAACTATTCTCCGGGCAGATAAAGGAAACGCAACGGTAGTAATGGATACGTCAGATTATAATGAAAAAGTGTTAAGTCTTTTATCGGATGATAAGACATACAAACATGTTAAAAACGACCAAACTAACAAAATATTAAAGAAAACCAGTGATCTTGTCAAAAAACACTCCGACAAATTAGAACTTGACGTTAATTACCTAATTCCTACCTGCACCAAACCACCAAAACTGTATGGGCTGCCGAATATACACAAACAAGGGGCACCGCTACGTCTTATAGTTAGTCAAATCGATTCTCCAACTTACAGATTGGCTCAACACGTAGCAAAAGTACTTTCACCACTTAGAGGAAATACCAGAGCATATGTGAAGGATTCCTATCAATTTGTCAGTGAGATAAAACAGCTACATCTTACTGAACACGAAACTATGGTCAGTTTTGATGTACAGTCCTTGTTTACAAGTTTACCAGTCAAGGAGTGCATTGAAATTGTCAATAATAGGCTATTTGACGCAGAAATGCCAAGTGAATATGCTGACATACTAGAACATTCCTTAACATCTGGCTATCTATTGTGGAATAATGAATTCTATGTACAAGTAGACGGAGTAGCCATGGGTTCTCCCCGTGTCCGCCGTTGTTGCTGATATCTTCATGGAAGATTTCGAAGAAAGAGCTCTTAGCACAGCACCTATAACACCACGCTTTTACAAACGGTATGTAGATGACACTTTCACAATATTACCAACCGATAAGGTTTCAATATTTCTTAACCATCTTAACTCCATAAACCCTAAAATTCAATTTACTATGGAGTTAGAGGCAGATAATAAACTAGCATTTTTAGATGTTTTGGTTGTTAGGAATCCTGATCATAGCCTAAGCCATACTGTGTGTATAGGAAAGCAACTCATACAGACAGATACCTCAATGGTGACTCTCACCACCATCCTAGTCAGCTTGCCACTGTAGGGAAATCTTTGTTTCGGAGAGCAAACGGCATCTGTGACAACAAACATCTTTCTGGCGAGCTTACTCATGTTAAGCATGTACTGCAAGCTAATAAACTGCAAGTACCAAGGCCACGTCACCCACGCCGAGTAAAAACAGCCACAGTTGAGCGTCAACCTGCAGTCTTACCATACATGAAAGGAGTCACGGACAAGATTGGGAACATCTTGAAGCGAGCTTCGATTAAGACTTACTTTAAGCAGCTAAAGAAGATTAACCAATTTCTACGACCCGTCAAGTGTAATATACCCTTTCAAGATGCAGGTATATACAGACAACTATTTCATAAAGTTTGACTACCTACATCTTTAGTCATCCCGTGACCACGAACGCTGAAAAGTGTTACGAAACGTCGGCCAGTAATATCATCATGTAAAATCTAATTACACGCGAGTTAAATCCGTAAAAGTTGTTTTATTTATAATGTGTAGTGCTCGCGCAAATCTAAGAGAACATTACGATCTACAGTTTACTATATCTATCACTATAGTAACAACTGTCCTAGTTGTCGTCTTTTGTTTGTTGGTTCTCTGAAGGTTAAGTTACTTTTTGGGGTTTAACGCTTCTTGTCCCTATTTTGAGGAACTGGATGACCTACACTGTGAGTGACTTTGACCAAACATTATCTAAAGCTCTGCTCAACCTTTTTGGGATTTTAGCGTGATCATATGAGTGTTAAATTCAATACTTTTTTTGTTTCTATCTAAAATTAAATTTGGATGTCAATTTTTGGTTTCAAAATTTTCACTTTATTTTAAATAATTTTCACATAACACGTCAAAAGTCCTCATAAGATGGCGTCACGACCTATGCGTTGTAAAATCTATAATTATGTGATTACAATTTTTATCTTTACCTCCTGCGTGGTCAAGTGATTCGTCAACCGTAATTCGATCCAGAATTTCCGCGCATGAACAACATCAGAAGTAGATTAACACTTTAGTCATCATCATCATAACAGCCTTTATAATTGTACCCACTGCTGGGACACAAGACCTCTCCTTGTCATCGAAGAAAGAGTTTTAGGCAGTAATTCACCACGCTTGCCCAATGCGGATTGGTGGACGGAGTATAAGGCGATCAATACCCCTTTACTGATCCATTAGTCACCTTCTACGACACACATTGGAGGATATGGGGTGATGCTATTCTACTCTGACGGCATCACAAGGCCACCACTTCTGATGCTAAGCCTGCACAATCGCTAGCTATCAACATTTTATCAAAATTTGTAACCTAATATAGTTAACAGCATTATTGAGTTCCAACAATTAAGCCAGGGGCGTGGCGTTGCCGGACTTCGCTCGAAATGTCTGGCAACATCGCGTGGCATGAGTCTCCAGTAATTTCGGGTGAAGTGGTGCGACGTTCTAGCAACATCACTCAGTTTGTTGTTGCAGTTGTGCGGTTATCATGATATCAACTGCCTTGCGAAACACAATGTCGTAATGTCCCCAGCTATGTCAAGGGAAGCTTCGCGAAGTCGTACGACCTAGCCTGACGTTGCTATCGATATAAGTCACGCACCAGATTTAACAAGCAAAATCGCTCGAATTTCCTTGAGGTGACATTTGGTTACATATAAAACCACATCTAGCATTATGGGCCATACTAATTTAATAAAATAATCATCATCATGATCATCAACAGCTCATATAATGTCCCCACCGAGGGGCTCGAGCCTACTCCACTTTAGGGGCGATTAGGCCTTAGTCGACCACGCTGGCCAAGTGCGGGTTGGTCTACTTCACACTCAACCTAAGAATTTCTTCATAGGTGTATGCAGGTTTCCTCACGATGTTTTCCTTCACCGTAAAAACGTCGATTAAACGTACATATGATTCCAAATTTGAAAACACATTGGTACATGGCGGGGATCGAACCAGTGCCTCCCGGGTGGGAGACGACGCTCTTACACACTACGCCACCGACGCGACGCTTCAATAAAATAATAGAAAAAATAAAATCTTCTATTGATGAGCATGTTGTCCATATAATATAATATTAGGTCCTTACCTATGAAACTATACTACCATACTTGGTAAATTCTGAAAAAAAATGTGAAAATTACTCTTCAATCTCTTCATCAGAATTGGCGATTTGATGCCTACTAACTCATTGACAGACTTGATTTTTGCATAATTTATTGATGCTAGACTTAGCCGAGAGTTGTTTGCTTATTTCCTCCAAATTTTGTAACATTAGGATTTATAGTTAAAAAAAAATAGAGTTAGTATGGAACAACGCCAATTTTTATGAAGATTTTCAATTAAATGTGTATTTACCATACTAACGTTATTTAAAATTTCTAAAAAACTTCGTTACCAAATCTTTTGAAATTTGGAGTGTATAATTGAGCAAGACTTGGTTAAGTATTGCATCAATGACTAAGGCAAAAGATGGGCCTGTCCATGAGTTACAACGATTCCAAGAGTTGATTCTGTGACAAAATAAAACAGTCACTTTATTATTATTATTTTTTTAAATAAACATTAAAATAATTCTAAGTTTACTACATGGAAATCCTTAACAGTATAGTCCTTATTCATAATTAAAATATAAAACTGAAACAGCGACTAAATCAAAGAAGTTATACAGCTAATAGTCTGTAAGAAAAAAAAACGCCAATTTCATAGGTGGGGACCTAATATTTATAGACACTAAAATACTTACGAACTATGTTAGTAACATACATAATGATACAGATAATACCTTTCAGAAGACGATCCAAAAATGCTTACTCTCCTCTATGACCTTTAACGAACCCTACAACACCTGCTTACAATCTGCCCCCAATTTTGATCCTTTTTTCCAATGCGGTACAGTTGATAGTCGAACGCCGCATCAATGTGAGACGTCACCTATAATATAGACGAGTAAACAAGGACGTAAGCACTCTTTCTTATCATAACCCTTCAGTTGCCAGCGGTAGTCATTAATAACATATTTGCGGGCGTCAAAAAGCGAGCAGTCATGTTCTCGAAGAAAATCGCTTGACAATGTACTTGGGATAACCTATTGCTTCGAAAAATAATACGCTGGGAGAAGCTTTACTTTCTTATCGTTTTGGGTGTTTTATAGTATATTGTTACTGTAATAATAACCAGTGTATAGACATAGGTAAAAATAAAACTAATTACCGATATTATACCGGTGTCATCAATCATTTTACATAAAAAATCGGGAGTCGTCTCCCCTTGACTTTCTCGTATGCCGGAAACGACTTAAAGGTTGATAGCAACCTTATATTTTGATGTCATACATGCATGTTAAATTTTGGTCACCCATCCGAGTACCGACCGCGCAGTTGGTTGCTAAACTTTCGTGATCGACGGCTCAAAATTATATAGAAACCTTATATTTTGATGTCATACACGTACGGTAAATTTGGTTGCAATAAGTTAAAGCATGCTCGAGTTATCGTGATAACGCACAGACACACACACAGATACAGACATAATTCCAAAAAAAAATATTTCTGGACTCAGGGTGGTCTAAACCGTGTAAATCCGTCAAAATCTCGAGGTCGAATTTTTTGACGATTAAAAAACTTCCTCTATACTCTATACTACGTATACGATAAAGTAAAAACAGCAATTTTCTTCCTCGATCGTGTGAAAACCCAGTCTACTGTAAAGAAAAAGTCATGCTGTCAAAAGTGCTCATATCGATATGGCTATTAGACAAGAGATCCTCTCTGATCTACACTACACCCGACTCGAGTCCAATGCTTTGTATTCATGCTGAGCCAAACCCATTCCATACATAGATATACGCAATTGATCCTGTTCTATTCTCAATATGCCATTAACCCTTGGAAATCCCACCGCAGGGTGTATACAGCGTACTAATTACATTTTCTCTCGGCAAACGCGCGCGGCGGCGTGAACATTTCAAAGCAGGTAATGCACCGTGACATCTTTAAAGGGACCAGTGAATATCATATCGACGATATCTCTATCTAGTAGGGCAGTTGTAGTCGATATCGATAAACGTAAAAAGTATTTTGTGTAGGTAAATAGTATGAAAATTCCTCATGCTTTAAAGTCAGACGTAGGTTGTATCTCGGCCATATAAAGCTAGATTTCGCTTCAGTCCTCTAGCCCACAGTGGTTTGAAGTGTACTTTGATTGAACCAACGCTGATCCAACGTGCCCATGTAACTGCTGTCACGAAGGAAATTCTGTACCAAACAGCGGAATGTCTAATAGCCCTTTTCCGTTTGTTCCATATACGTTATATTTTTGTACTCTATCAGGAGTAAAAAAGTTGAGAAGAAGAAATATTTTACTAACAGGTGACAATGTATTAACATAATTAATATCTATAAAACATCGAACAAATAGGTATCGATTTAACTTAACAACACTGCTAAAACACGAGTCCAACTTTATATTGAATACTTTGTCAAAGTCACACCTCAGATAAAATTGTTTTTGACCCGGATTTACATTTTAAAGAAGCTATCCGAAAATTGAAGTCACGTATTTTGGATACATTTCTCTTCCGTATCACGTCGTTTCTGCGTATTTTAATTTAACCGAGGATTTTGAGGTAAAAAATACACGGCAATATTTATTGAAAAAACAGTAATTATAAAACCAATTTCATTAAAGCCAAATACAAACAACTTTTTTTTTTACAAAAAAATGTACCTAATCGTTGAGAAAATAAGTCATTATTCTGTGCGCATTATGTGGCGCTATCATCCTTCTTTTGAAAGCATAGCTCTGCCAATAAATCTTCTACTTCCTATTGCTTCAATTTTTTTTCGACAGGGAGATTCTTAGCTGAAGATGGAATCAAGTTTCACCTTCAACCCTCAATCATAGAGAGGGTCTGGATATCATAACTTTAACTATCGGAACACAATATTGTAGTTAACATTATTATTATGACGCTTAGATTAAAGAAAAAAAGGGGAAGATACGTTACCCGAGTAACGCTCGTATGCCTACAAAACTGAGACAAATGACCGTACTACGTCTCAGTCTCCAATAGAACCGTGAATCGTTTGTACGTGCATGGTCCGTGCTATATTGTGAAAGAAATATTATTAATAGCTTAAAAAATGCCTTCCTGTGTATATAAACAGTGCACAAATCACTCAATGAACTCAACGAATAACGTTTCGCATAAGTACACTAACCTGAACCAGTAATATTTTCAAGAAGATTCCTATTAGAAAATACATATTTTTCGGGCATTTTGAGTAAGCGAAACAAAAAATACGCTAACGCTACTTTGCAATGTAGTGACGTCTCGAGGCTCGCTGACTCGCTCGCGCTTAAGTAATATATCTATTCGCTATATCGCTTTCTCTATCGGTACTATTCGGCACCTTAACGATGCTGTACGTAACCTTCATTGACAGAGTGTGAGTGATTATGTGTCTATGTGGTTGACGACGCCTACTTTTTGATAAATGCGATAAGGAGGCTGCCGTATATTCCTTTTTTCCTTTAATGACGCCAGTTTTTTGGATGGATGAATGGCTAGTTAGGTGGTTATGAAAGAAATCATGCCACCAATCAAACCAAGTAAATAATTGTACTCCCCTGACGCTCACACCCGGACGTCTGGAACAGATTCCAGGGGGCAAACCAATAGAGACCATGGAGGCTGTGTCCTTAGCTCGACATAGTCCAATAGGTTTACATTGGATCTTATGGCCAGCTATTTGCCAGCTACATTAACCCTCATCGGGAATGCTATTGTAGGTCGCAAACTAGCTATACTGCCCATAGGAACCCCGGTTGCGATGTTCGGAAATCCCTATCAAAAGCCTTTTTAGAAACCTATGGGAAAGAAGACTAGGAACTAAATGGACCACGTAGTTCATAAATAATACACACCATGTACCGCAGTGTCTCAAGACGAAAGTCTTTACGTGTGTGTGCCAATGATGATTTACGGAAGCGAAACGTGGCCGCTTAGAATGGGCTGACAAACGGCCCAAAGAATTGCGAACCATAAGAGGCTGTGGGCTGGTCACTTTGAGAGGAGGACTGACACCCGTTGGAATGGAAAGGTCCTCGAATATCGGCCCCCATCCACAAGGTGGACCGACGATCTGGTACAGATCGTGGGAACCCGTTGGACGTGGGAACCCAATAGATCCTGCAGATCTATCGGGTTAGAGATTCTTGGGGAAGGCCTTTATCCAACAGTGGCGGTCTCTCAGCTAATAATATGATGAGGATATACTAATTCTCAATTTTCAGTAGCAGGTCCTAAATCCTGAGTTTTGCAATTAGAAGTTTATCACTCCTGCTTATAAAAAATAACCTAATACTTCGTAATCACTTTCTCGATTTTCAACTCCATTGCTCTAAGAATAAAGTTGATATTGTTTGTGTGTTTGTTTGTTCTAAATTCTAGCTCCAAATTAAGTTGTGTTAACTTTGTGTCTGCCGTTTTCAAGTTAGTTTTAAGTTACTCCTTTGATTCTGACTTCGATTTCAATGTTATATTGTATAACAACCATTAACAATATGACACCGAATTCAATGACTCGTTAAATTTTAAGTATCTTGTTGACAAACATTGTAAATACGTTAATGTGATACTAATGAATGTAAGAGAGACTCTCAAGGATTCTTAATACACTGTGCTCAGTAATCTGTGATATCATTCTCTGCTCTACATATCTTATGTGTAAGTCAGATGTAAGTACAGAAAGGGTATTAAACCTATGTCAGTTTTCAAATTCATTATTTTTAATCGACCTTAAAAAAAGTAAGAGGTTTTCAATTTGACTGTATGTTTTTTATGTTTGTAACCTCATAACTCTTCACTGGGTTTTACCGATTTTGAAGATTCTTTCGAACTTTGGAAGCTGGTGCTTGTCAAGTGGTCTCATTCAAATTTGTTCGACATCTAAAGAGTAGTTTTTTGAGTTAAACTTAAAATGCCTATTTAATTGACGTCGTTGAATCGTAATCTTATCACTTGTGTGTCTAAGAGATCTCGAGATAGTTTCCTGAAAATTTCTATACTTAAGTCATAGTCAGTCCCTCAGTGGTTGACCACACTTGAGATGAAGGCAAAGAAAAATCTAAATCCCGAAATTTTGTTGGAAATAAAGATCATTGACATGATTTGTTGGCGTAGTGCGGTCTATTTTCCAAAAGACACATTAAAATATTTGCTCATTCTTAAACACCGATGACTTGTCAATAATTATTGAACTAGGCTCTAAAAACAAGTCCCCGAAAACTGTTCACACAGTCATTTTCGCGTAACCAATAAGACGTTCAAGTATCTCGTTAAAAAATCAATAAACATCCCCAACACTTCCCACTTTTGAGCGGAACTCCCCATTATCGTAAACCATCCGGAGTGGCTCAGTATTACCCTGATGTCCCCGTAACGACGCAACCCCACGGGAAATTATCGCGGGTTGCCGACAGAAAAAGTTGCAACGATAAAACGTGGACTAGCCCGGCGAGAGTTCGTCAAACTGGGATATTGTCTGCGAACGGTTTGTGTCTTAAGTAATGCTTTTTTTCTCTCTGCTCCAGATGACCTTCAAAGCGTGATTGGAATTGGTATTGGAATTGGTGGGTCCTCTAGCCTGTAATGCGAACCTCCTTAGAGGATCGAGTCGTCTAATGTCTCGCTGGGGGAGTCACTACATGCACTACACACATACACATACAAGGACGCCGTCGTGGTGGAGTGGTCAGTATAGCTGGCTACACATCAAGCGGTCCGGGTTCGAATCCTGGTAGCGTTATCCCGGTAAATGTCTGTATGACGAACACGAATGTTTGTTTGCGAGTCATGGTTGTTTATGTATTTATTTAAGTTTATTTATAAAAATATCTAAAATTAATATGTATATTAAAAAAAAATGTCCGTTATCTAGTATCCGTAACACAAGTTCTTAATGATACTTACTTCGGGCTAGATAATTGGTGTGAGCGTGTAAAAAAAAACTACATACACTGATTAGAGTCTTTAGGGAGGGACGGACTTAAGCGGAGTGCCTAAGGGTGTCTTGAAGGACTCAAACTTCGGCTCAGCCACGCCGTGTCATATATGAACATGCAGTAATGCTTATACTAGGTTCATTGCTTATTATTTATGCCCTTGATGCCGATAAAACGATTTTTATTGAGGCAGGGCAGAGGCAAAGGCAAAGGCTAATTCTATAAAAATTAGAAAATCAAAATGGAAACAAAAAGTTTAAACTATGTTGAGGTTGATTCTTCCATAGCCATTTAAACGTTAGTTATAACTAACAGTTCGTAATATTTTAGCATGAGCGAATGCATAAAGTTAAATATAGCTATATACTATACCGTATTAAAATATTATCTCTTTGCCAAATTTTAATCAGATATATTTTGCAGTTCTGGCTTAGCAACATAAATCCATCTATCCACACTTTAGCAATTTGTAAATAGTAGTAAGATTTATTAATATAAGTCCGATATAACAACTTAATGATGATGGAACGAATATAAGTCATCCACACACATAATTTGCAAAAGGATATTTTACACGAAACAACGAATTTGCTTGTAGCCACAAACCAAAGCTTAACAATGAAGTATGTATTTAATGAAATCTCAGTATTTTTACCTCCTAAAGGATTGCTCATACGAGCCAATAAAATATTTGTATTCCAACCCAGCCCTTGTTAACTCTGAAATACCAGACAACTCGAATTCAGAGGGGATTAAAGTAAATAAAAAGTTCAACTGATTCCAAACAATCAGCAAATAACGGAGCAAAGTGTTAACTTGGCCCCGTTTTCATGTGGCTAAGCCATTTGGAACTTTATTCCCGTTAAGTAAGACTTTAAAATGAAAAAGAGATTTCGGAATAGAGATTACTGAATAGAAAGTTAGTCAGCTTGTGTCTAGGAAATGAGCGATTTTGTACGAGGGGACGACTACTTAAAAGTTGCTTCCAATAAAAAGGAAGATTGTCAATTGTTAAAGGTAAGAACCACTTTAATTACAATGAATAAAGACATTTAAGTAAATAAAAATTGAAATACCAATAAAATATTCTTTTTTAAATTTTACTCTGCTCTCGATTTAAGATAAGATTATTTTAAATCACGTTATAGTTTAAAAATAGTTTAATAGTTTAAAAATAAATTAATTGTGAACTTGAGTTTGAACTGAGGATCATCTTTTCATTATTCAACCAACTTCGAGCTTTTGTACTTCTGTAACACTGTAAGTTGGTAAAGCCCTCTCTGCGGTTTGATTTTGCTAGCTCGTGGGTTCTCGGGCGCTCCAAGATCAAACTGTGGAGTGTGAAGGACGCCACTTGTTTTACTCACAAAACAAGAAAGAAGTAATGTGTTGTGGATGTTAATAAAACACTAACCTTAGTTGTAAAAATAAACAAAAGTGTATATTAAAAAAAAAACACAAACATTGATGGAAGTCAGGAGACTCCAAAAACAAGCCTTCACGTACTTAAGATTATGTTAGTACAACCATAGATAAAATAATACCATGCTAAATGAATGCAACCTCGCAAGGGTCATTCTTATAAGGTGGAACAAATTGCTTTATATTTCAACATTACATAGTTTACGACATACTTAAAATTATCTCTAACTGTTTGATGCCTAAGTAAAAAGAAAGAAAATTGACGGAGATAAAGGTGTCACCGATAATGAGGCAAACGTCTATTTAACATTAATAAACTACTGAGATTATAACAAAAGGGTTCATAAATACCGTCCTTCAATTTGTCGACAATTGTTAAAAATTGCCAATGCAGAAAACATTTGTTTGCGAGTTAAAACCTCATAGCTAATGCAGCAGCCAGCGTCGCCTGGTTCCCCAATCAGCAGTATTGAGCAGCCTGCAGACTCTTGACAAGCCAGCGCAGGGCTTTATGCCTAAAACATACATGCAATGCACTGTTAATCGTACTCAAAATAACAGAGAACCTCTTCGCACTGAAAAGAAAAGGCGGAACCTACAATGACACTGACTAAACAAACACTTTTACACATTATCAAACTTAAAAATTGTTTGGCTGATGCTTACCCATAACAAGAGAAAAAATTAAACTTGGTGTATTGACACGCAGTGACATGATGACGACAAACACACATCAGGTTTTCCAAAATGTATTGTTTTAAGCTAGCATCTCTAAAAAAAAAAATCACACTTGTTTGTGATCTGAGATTTAAATGCTTGTCATGTTTGCAAATGGCGTTGCGACCGATAGCCCTCCAACTTACATCAATGTTTATCTTTTAAATAAAAAATAAAATAAAGTAGAAAATCAAAAGGGAGCAATAAACTCCCAGCAAGTAATTCTGTATAAAGTCACAGTGGAACGGAAATGTCCCATCCAAGCGGAAATTACTCAAAACGTCATGAGACAAAGAAAAAAACAATTGAGGAGCTTGTCACTTAGACCTGAAACACAAAATTTTCTAACACTGAAATTAATCAAAATTCGAGAGTTAACCCCCTTTTTTTTTAAATATTACATTACAAAATTGTGATGATGTTGTTAAAAAAATACTTATTAAACTTATCTGCTGTCAATGGAAATCCATAGTCGTGCGACGAGACAATTTCGATAGCAACCAACAGATGGCGTTACTAGTATCATTCATAGGAAACAGCAATTAGAATGACACAAAAAAATGGAAAACGGTAACGATGTGTTACACTTCTAATTTATTTTATTTCGGTTCAAATTGAAAAGCGAGCTTGTGATTAAAAAAAGATCCACCATAATATTTTTTTAAGAACGCCTGTACGAGTCCCACATACGCCTACAGTTGCATCGTACTGCAGGGATGATGCGTAAATGCATTTGAACTCGCCGATAAAAAAGGTAAAATGATGACCAAGGATTTCTCTGACAAAAGTCTTAGTTTTTTTCTAGTCTTAGTTTCTATTACTCAACAGGGAACGTAAATGATGACGCAATTGATTACTCATAGGAATCCGATTGTCGAGCTCATCTAGTAAGTACACTCCAAAAAATAATAAAGTTAAATATAGAGAGAACATTAAGGAGTAACTTTTACAAGATACAACGGACATATAAATAACCGCTGAGACACAAAGAACTGAAAGCAATGAAGAACAATGATATAGAAAATTACTCTAAACTTGATTATTGAAGGACCAATCCAATAAGCTCCTACTGTTCAATAGTTTTTATGTAATAAAAACGCAGCTTCACAATATTGGGCTTCAGTTTATTGCCTTGTAAAATTAGCTTTTATGTTACGTTTTAACTATAGTTCCTAATTTACTTAATATACTGAAACTCCCAAAAATTTACTTCGCCTTACGACCATTAAATAGTAAAATAAAAATATAGTTTGGCAGGCTGTTTCAAATTGTCGATGATATTCGATGCTGGATGTGGAAAGCACGGAATCGAGATTTTTGGCATAACATGAGGAATGTCAAATAATCAAGTAATATAGCGAGACAAGAAATGTTAATAACATCAAATGTAATTCGATTAAAACCGACCAGTGCTCTTACCTACCGTGGTCACCTGGAAATCCTTGAACATATTGAGAACACAGGTCGGTCGCAGTGAGGAAAATGTGTGTAGGTGAGACTACATTAGTAATTACCAGTCCCAAGTAGCACATAAAGGCTGTACAGCGGCTGCCTTATGGTATACCTAGATACTAAGAGCTGTTTAAGATGGTGTTATAACGGTGTTTACAGCGCATTCGCAGCCTTTATAACTCTTAAATGGGCACAAATTATACAGCCTATAGTTCACATTTAGGTCACATTTCGTTATAACGGCATTATAGTAGCATTATATTAGAGTTATTATGGTTCACTAAGCTGTGTATCAGATATTTAATAGGACACATGTTACCACTTAAGCAGCGACGGCACTAAAAATACGCTCTCCACGGTCATCTTATGCATCTTTAAGTTTTCGAGAACACCGTTTTGAATTTTTGGTGTACTATTTTGACAATCGTTTTTAAATATTCTGTGATATCTGTGAACTGTTAATGGTGTCAAAGTGTAATTATATATATATTTTGGTTAGTGTTTATCACGTTAATATCGTGAAATCAATTGGGGACGCGAGTTTTCTGTGAATCTATATATCAATTTATAGCAAATTTTTTACGCGCCTCGTATATATTACACTAGCTGTGCCCGCGCGACTTCGTCCGCGTGGATTTCCCGTTTTTGCAACATTTTTCATTGATGCTCAACTCGTAGAGTGATGTTATGGAGGTATATAAGCCTATATCACGGTTTCCTAAACTGTGCGTCGCGACGCCCTGGGGTGTCGCGGTTCTATCCCGGGGGCGGGCGTCGTGAGACGATCCACATAGAATGGCTGTCTAGCTAGCTTAGCGAGCTAGTCAAACGAAAATAAATGTAGACAAAGAAATGTAAGTCGCGATTTCTAAACTTGAACCCTGTTTTGTGATGCTCTGTTTTTAAAATAAGAAAATACACTGAAAAAAATCGACCGTCCAGCGCGGGCGAAAATATCGAATAAGCATCTTTACGCTACCGGGACATTGCTTTCGCCGTCGAAATTTGTCTGTGCTACTTTATGTTTTTATGGTATTTTTTTTTCAATCTTTTTAATTTTAAAATATTTGCGCATTTGTTAACGCCTAAATAATTCAAAAAAGCTATATTTTTGTTTTTGTAGGTATGTACTTAACTTGGCTGTTACTATGACGGGGGGAGGGCTCGTAAAAATTAGAAAATTCCTAAGGGCGTCACTATGAAAATAAGTTTGGGAAGCTCTGGCCTATAGTGTTCCTCGATAAATAGACAATCATAGAATTTTTCAGATCAGTAGTTCCCCTTTGTAGGATTCTGTACCCAAAGGGTAAAACGGGATCCTATTGCTAAGACTCATAAATAGAATAAAATAAATTCTAATAAATAGAAAAAAATAAATATTGAAGGGGCTCCCATAAAATAAGCGTGACTTTTTTTGGTCGATTTTGATAATGGCAACAGATAGACGCTTGAAGTATTCACAGAATACTTAGTTATATTACTTATTCACTTTTAAAATACAAAAACAAACGTGTTTTATTTCTCGGTCTTATTAACGATAATAACAGGTAGAAACTTGAAATATTAACAAAATATTTAATTTAAATTTCAAATAATTTTTGGAGATTTTTGATAAAATCTATGGCACGAAACCCTTCGTTCGCGCGTTCTCTGATGACCTTCTTGAAGTCACCAGGGCTTTTTTTTAGTAAAGGAGAGGACCTCGATGGGTCCTCAAGCTTTAAGGTCGAATCACTCTCAAAGAGGATTCCTGACCGGTGAACATCTCCCTCGGAGGAGTCTCTGAACCTATTAGTCTCTAATGCGTCCGAATCTGACGGGATCAGTAGTTCCTAAGATAAGCGCATTCAACTAAACAAAAAAACAACTCAGTTTAGATGCGTGCGTAGTACTTGATCATTATTTAGCTGCGGAGTTATGTTAAAACTGTAATATCTCTGAAGATATTCATTGAAATCTAATGATGTAAAGAACAATTTTGTACAAAATTAAATACTTGTGATGAATAAAGTATAAATTTTGATAAGGAATAATATGATTTTGACAAAAATACCTTCGCATCTAATGTATTATTTTAGAATAAATTTTATTAACTAAAATAGGTTATAGCGGGTCAACCTTAAGGGATAGATAAATGCTGTCTGGAACTTTTTTTTTGAACTTTTAAAGGAAAATAATTCAGTGATACATGACTTTTGCGTAACTTTAACCGTTTACCCAGCGCACACAACAAAATCTCTGAAAATCAAAATTTATTATTTTCCGTTTATTTCAAACTATGATATATCTTAAGATATTCATTGAAATCAAATGAGGTCATTAACAATTTTATTCAAAATTAAATGTTTGTGATAAATAATGTATTTATTTTGATAAGGAATAATATCATGCATACAAAAACACCATCACAGATGAACTTTTGATTAAAAAAAAATTTGATTACCAAAAAGAAAGGTTATAGTGAGTCAACCATAAAAGATAAACATATGCTATCGCGGACTTTTTTTTAGAAAATTAAATGGAAAATAATTCTGTCTTACATAATTTTTCCGTAACTTTAACCGTTTACGCAGCGCACGCAGGGAAAGCTATGAAATGAAATATTTTTCTCCCGTTTTTGCAACATTCTTCATTAATGCTCAGCTCCTATTGGACGTACCGTGATGTTATATAGCCTATAGCCTTCCTAGATAAATGGACTATCCAACGAAAAAAGAATTTTTCAATTTGAGTCAGTAGTTGCTGAGATCTTAGGGTTCAACCAAACAAACAAACAAACAAACAAACAAACAAACTCTTCAGCTTTATTATTAGTATATAGATTTTTGATTAGAAATATGTTACAAAAATGTTCGTATAACATATATATTTTTTCTGTTTTCTTTTTAATGGCATAAATTATGCTTTGTTATTATTATTATTGGCACTAGGTATATAGTTATCATAAACAAAGCGCATTGATTATAAGCAAATCATAGAAAACAATATTATATAATGGTGAAAAGAATAATAAAATGGCGGCTCCATAAATGCTGCGTAATAGAACTTAGGTGAACCGATACGCCACTTTTGGAATTAAATCATTGTAAATTTACACCAAACTGATACTTTAGGCTGTACGATAGTTCACTAAGGAACTGTTAAAACCAGCATTTTTACGGTGTAACCCGACACCTACATACAGCAATTATCATATTCTTATACCATTAAAATTCTCTTAAGCAGCCAATGTAATATAAAGATGCTAAATGCTGCAAGAAAGCATTTTTGACAGCATTATTTACTCAAGTAACGTAACAAGAGTATCCATTATTACTTATATAATGCTATTATAACGATCAAAGTGTAATTCACTGGTTAAAGATCACGGTTGAACCCTAATAAGTGGTTATTAAAGCTAAATGTTCCAATTTACACCAAAGGTGATACGTTAAACTGCTTCTTGTGCTACTTGGGGTGCGAGTGTGGTGCCTCCCAAAGCTCACTTACTGTCTTGCCCCGTATGCTCTAGTAATTGTATCTACGCCAGAAGAGCTATAGAACGCTGCTGAATCTGCGATTCAAGTGATAAACATCTGGACAAAGACAATTTATTAGTGAAAAAATAAATAGCAACGATAGAAGTAAAAGTATTACCGAGTATTTGGAAAATTCTTCCTCGAATGCTGAAGATGAAATTCATCGAAATTGAGAACGGAGACGCCCTATGAAAATGAAAGGATAGAATATCCTTCAACAGCAATGAAATAATTCGTGAGCTTAAATCAACTACTGCGATGGACATTAAAAATGCCGTACGATAATGAAATTGTTTACGAGCATACAGAGAGTCCTATCACTCTGATAACTGGACGGCTGGTTAATAGCCCAGGCTACGTTGTTCTAACCAGACAATTCACTGGACATATGCCGGCCATAAAATTAACTATCAAGATATTATGTCCCGCAAAGGCTATTTGAGGCGAATAATAGGCGGTACATATGCGAAAACATGCAAAGAATGTCACAAATTATTTATTTCATTATCATATTCCCTTTAGCTTTTACTTGATAGTTAGTTTTTACAAAACTGTCAATTCAACTGCCAAGTATTCCCTAATCACATTCACTGCCAGCACAAGTATTCCTTTCAACCTTCCTGGGTCATTTAATACAGGTGCAAACCTTGCAGGTCTGCAAGGCACTCACGCCTTGCAGACCTGCAAGGTTTATTAATATAATCATCATCATCATCAACAGCTCATATAATGTTCCCACCGAAGGGCTCGAGCCTACCCCACATGAGGGGCGATTAGGCCTTAGTCAACCACGCTGGCCAAGTGCGGGTTGGTCGACTTTACATACAACCGAAAAATTTCTTCATAGGTGTGTGCAGGTTTCCTCACGATGTTTTCCTTCACGTTCAAAAGCGTCGAATAAACGTACATATCAATTCAAAATTTGAAAAGACATTAGTACGTGGCGGGGTTCAAACCGGTGCCTCCCGGGTGGAAGCCAACGCCCTTACCGTCGCTTCATTCGTGTGTATATATAGTGCGGGCTTTATTTCTCGCACTAGATTTTTTTTTGTATTTGGATTTTACTCCTGCTTACCATCAAGTGGAATGGAGTCATATGCTTGACCTTTTTATGAAAAAGTAGACCCTCAATAAATCATAAAGACCTTTTATCAAAACAAGGTTTGATTCTAGTTTTATTTGCTGCTGCTTTATTTGTATCTTTGACGACGAAGCTCTTGGCGTTCACAACCACCTCACCTAATGGTTAATGATCATATGGCAAAGATGAACCCAACCAAAAAAATATTTGCTAAATACTTTTTGGATTTTAATGGCAAGTGGTTTTTGACCAAGAAATCTTGTTCATATCTTAGATTTCAATTTTGCAAATGCCAGTAAGGCCTAATCGCTCCTAATGTGGGGTAGGCTCGAGCCCCTCGGTGGGGACATTATAATTGAGCTGTTGATGATGATGATGAAATGCCAGTACTTATTTGTAACCTATGCGCTACTGAATCTGATCTCAGTCCAATTGTTCAATTATAAATTTCTTAAATTGTAAAGTCAATTGGTGTCCTTAACTTAACTGTTCTTCGTCATCGCTGATGTTTTCCTCCTCTGAAATTTCCTTCTACCATCGTAGAAAATATATATTTAAGAAATTTTATTCCGCTTTTCTAGAAGCTCCAACTCTTACACTATGCAAAGCAAGCATGATTTTATCTTGTATTTATATGAACTGGCAAGCAGCCGACCGTTTGTAGGACGAGCTACGTCCCACTTTTGTAGATAATGCACTCTGTAATTCACGCTGTAGGTAGTAAAATGGTGGTCCTCGAAGTGTTATATGATCAAGAGGAACGATTTACGATTTTTGGGATCTTGATCTAGCTCAGACTTCAGCTTTTTTCGCAGCTATTTGCTGTTGTCCGTCGATGGTCTTTAAAGTGTCACTGGTTTTGTAAAAGGATGGAAATTTTGTTGAGTCCTCAAGCCGAATCTCCCATAAGGATTTCTAACCTCAAAGCCTCTCCTGCGAGGTATGTTTCGACCAGTACCTAGAGCGTTAGAGACGGACGGGACCTGACTTGAGGCTTATTTTGTTTCTAGGCGATTGTGTAGAGAAAAATATCACATTCCAATCAAATTCCAATCCATACATTTGATGCCGTAGCGGTGGAGTGGTCAGTATAGCTGCTTACACATCAAGCAGTCCGGGTTCGAATCCTGTTAGCGGCAAATATTTGTCGCTAAAAAAAACCGCCTTCAAAACTAAAAACGAAGAAATAAAAATTCTGTTTATAAAAATCTAAATGTTTTTTTGAGGTCGGTCCCAAATACAAGTAACAACGTTTAATCCAAATATTGAGGTTGGCACCGACCTCAAAAAAACATTTAGATTTTTATAAACAGAATTTTTATTTCTTGGTTTTTAGTTTTAAAGGCGTTTTTTTTTATTTAAAAATAATTTATTTTTTGCTTTTTAGTGTTTTAAGTATGAAAAATTTTCAGGAAACGATCTCGAGATCTTTTAGACACACAAGTGATAAGATTACGATATCATCGATGTCAATTAAATAGGCATTATTAGGGATAATTTTAAAACTACTCCTCAGATGTCGATTAAATTTGAATGGGAACAAATGACAAGCACCTGCTTCCAAAGGTCGAAAGAATCTTCAAAATCGGTACACCCAGTAAAGAGTTATGAGGTAACAAACATTAAAAAAAAACAGTCGAATTGATAACCTCCTGCTTTTTGAAGTCGGTTGAAAAGATTCGAACCCGGAAACGAAGAAAACACGAACATTTGTTTGTGAGTCATGGTTGTTTATAATTATATTTATTCAAATTTATTTATGAAAATATCTGAAATTATTATGTTTATAAATTTATTACTTAGCAGAATGAAATATGTACCTAAGTGAATAAAAGTACTTAATAAAAACAAAAACAATTGGGTATTAAAAATGTCCATTAAACAAGTCCATTACACTGGTATCCTTAACACAAGTTCTTAATGTTACTTACTTTGGGCTAGATATTTGGTGTGAGCGTGGAAAAAAAAGTCTAAAAATTAGTTTTCTGTAAAGTCGGTTTACTGACGATAGTTGAACGTGACAACGTCTTAAGAAAATACTGATGGAATGGTAGCATTTTTCAAAAGAAAAAATTAATTTCATTTGTTTTGCCGGCCTTACATGGAACGCCTCAGAGCGAGGTAACGCCGCATGCGTCATGTTTTTTCGTGCGTGCAGCCGGCTCTATCGAATTATAAGACGTTGTCACGTCAAAAAAGCCAGGTCAAAAGTACTCGATATCACTGAGCATAACGTATGAAGACTGTGATGAAGCAAAATAAATTTGTAAAAATCGTAGCAAGTGGATAGAAGTCTCTACCTACCCCTATAAAAGAAAGGCGTAACAATGTGTATGTATGTATCACATTCAATATATATAACGTTTTATTTTTTATACATTTCTATAGCTATATCTTTATATTAGATATAGTTTTGGTAATTTAATTACTTAGGTCCTGTTTCACGATATCCAAGTAAGTTCACATTAGCAACTACTAGACAGATAGTTCATAAAAAACTATAAATTAACTGCCAAGTTTCTCCTAATCAGAACTTATGAAAGGTCTTTAGCTACATAATCTGAACCAGCTTTTATGGAATCTAACACTGAATTTACTGTTAAAGCTTAAAATTCAACCGCTTTATGTCCAATGAAGCAATAATTTGTCATTGATAATGTCGCAAATATTGCACTAATCGAGCTGTATTTCAGATAGGATTTAAACGGCTATTAGATAATAATATTATAAGTCTCATGTGTCATGTCTACTATTTAAATTACCTGCATGCATATCCTTCCTGCATATTTACTGCTGAGATTATTCAGAGTGCGACATCTGGCCTGCTTGTTAATAAACTGAAAGATTGTTGATTTTTTTAATTTGACGCCTTTTTATATAGGCGACTGACTAGCAACCTGTCACGATTTTAGAAGCCAGATTAGCTTTATGTGCCCAAATGAAAAAAAAACCGGACAAGTGCGAGTCGGACTCGCCATCCTAGGGGTTCCGTACTTTGTATTTTTTGAGATAAAGGGTCTTGACAGACAGACGGACAACAAGGTGATCATATAAGGGTTCCGTTTTTTCAGGTACGGAACCCTAAATATTTGAATAATGAAATCGTCTACAAGATGAATTAAATTTTATGAAAATATCGTCTCAGAGTTATGCCATTTTTTACAATTCGAAATTAGTAAATACACTGAAAAAAAAAGCGACTTGTGTAAGGCGGGAAGCGAACCCAGTATCTTTCGCAATCCGGGCGGCTGCGTCAACCACTACGCTACCGGTACACTACTTTCGCCGTCGAATTTTGTCAGTGAAGGTACTTTATGTTATTATGGCAGCAAATTTTTACCAAATCTTTGAAATTTGCACTTCTAAGATGCGAACGAAATATTTTTGCAAATATTTGACGTCTTGTTAATATGAAACTAGCTTATATTAAGGAATTATTTGTGCGTTAACAAATGCGAAAATATTTTTAAAATTAAACAATATATACTGAAAACAATCCACCATTTTAAAGGCTAAATGTGCGTCCTTTATACAATATTTGAAATGTTTTCATACTGATTTGTTCCTATTGTTAACGTACGCACTTCATAATTATCATAACAGGCTTTTTAATTCGACCCACTGCTGGGACAAAAGGCCTCTATTTGACATCGCAGGAGGTTTAGGCAGTAGTCCACCACGCTTATCCAATGCGGATTGGTGGACGGAATATTAGGTGATCAATATCTTTGCTGATCTAGTCACCTTCTACGACACCCACCCATTGGAGGATATGGGGTGATGCTATTCTACTCTGCCGGCATCACTTCATCGCATCCAGAGGCTTCCCGCGACATTTACCAAATCGTCAGTCCACCTTGTGGAGGGCCTACCAACGCTGCGTTTCCTGGTACGTGGTCACCACTCGAGGACCTTTCCGCCCCACCGGCCATCAGTCCTCCTCGCAATGTGCCCTGCCCACTGCCACTTAAGGTTTGCAGAGAAGAGAGAAAGAAGACTCATGTTGCTACACCAGGAGGCAAAATAATCTCTTTTTCACTCCTTTTCTCAACTCCCCATTTACCTCTGATCAGGAAGATATTTACATCCACCTGGCACGCAAGTTATCCAGAATAAATAAATAAGAATTTATGTTATGAATATTAGATCGGACAAATATTACCTACTAATAATTTAGATATTAACTTTACAATAATAATTTTCACTATGTTCGTTAAATAAATGAATTCCATAATTTGAAGAAATAATCGTCATTCGACTGCAAGCAAATAATTTTAAGAATTAAACATTGATTTTGAAATTACTATTCAAATAAAGTTATTTATATCGAAGCTTATTTTGGAAGGTGTGTTAAGAAAATCTTTATTAAAATTTACTTTTTTATTTCATTTTAATCAAATTGGCAGATTGGTTTCTTTAATTATTTCGATTACATCTAATAGCTATTGACTTATCTTTTGACTCAAAAGCATAAAAATCGCAATTTTACATCTAAAGTCCATCAATAATTAGTCTAGTGACTATAAATTGGAGATAAAACGAATAAACCTCAAGCAAAGACAAAAACCTTCACAAGAACCCAGTTGAAATTAATTACTTAGAATTCGTAGATAGATAAAATTGCGAAGAAGCAATAAAAGCCGAATATCGAATCTTAGAAATAAATAAAGAAAAAGATCGCACTGAAAGAATAGCGTTTTTTATGATGATGGAAATAGGTTCAATGAACGCTGGATTGAAGTTCGTCAAATTGAGACATTTTGACATTCAACGACATTAAGCCTGCTCGGATTTACGCAAAACAGTCTATACTAAGCTGGATATTGGAGAGCTTCGAGTAAAGGCACGCGGTAAAATGAAAAAATAAATGTAGTACACATCAACCGCTATTCATTTAAGAATGACCCTTATCCTCCAATGGGTGTCGTAGAAGGCGACTAATGGATCAGTAAAAGGGTATTGATCCCACCTTGGTCCACCTATCCGCATTGGGCAAGCCTTGTGGACTACTGCCTAAACCACCTTCGATTACAAGGCCTTGTGTCCCTGCAGTGGGTTGAATTATAAAGGCTGTTATAATGATGACGATGATGAGGAATGTCTTTTAGAATGAGTTTCTTGATGCTTGGTCGTCCACAACCGTGAGTGCGAAATTTTCTGCAGGGAACCGCAAGACCGTGGAACAAAATGTTGCCAATAATAATCCCGAAATAATACGACCCTGAAGTCTTCAAATTAAGAGCGTGTTCCTCCCTTAAAGGCCGGCAATGAATTTGCGATTCTGGTGTTGCAGATGTCCACGGGCGTCGGTGATCACTTACCATCAGGTGACCCGGCTGCTCGTTAGTCACCTTGTAACACTGTAAGTTGGTAAAGCCCTCTCTGCGGTTTGATTTTGCTAGCTCGTGGGTTCTCGGGCGCTCTAAGATCAAACTGTGGAGTGTGAAGGGCGCCACTTGTTTTACTCACAAAACAAGAAAGAAGTAATGTGTTGTGGATGTAAATAAAACACTAACCTTAGTTGTAAAAATAAACAAAAGTGTATATTAAAAAAAAAACACAAACATTGATGGAAGTCAGGAGACTCCAAAAACAAGCCTTCACGTACTTAAGATTATGTTAGTACAACCATCGATAAAATAATACCATGCTAAATGAATACAACCTCGCAAGGGTCATTCTTATGAGGTGGAACAAATTGCTTTATATTTCAACATTACATAGTTTACGACATACTTAAAATTATCTCTAACTGTTTGATGCCTAAGTAAAAAGAAAGAAAATTGACGGAGATAAAGGTGTCACCGATAATGAGGCAAACGTCTATTTAACATTAATGAATTACTGAGATTATAACAAAAAGGTTCATAAATACCGTCCTTCAATTTGTCGACAATTGTTAAAAATTGCCAATGCAGAAAACATTTGTGTGCGAGTCAAAACCTCATAGCCAATGCAGCAGCCAGCGTCGCCTGGTTCCCCAATCAGCAGTATTGAGCAGCCTGCAGACTCTTGACAAGCCAGCGCAGGGCTTTATGCCTAAAACATACACGCAATGCACTGTTAATCATACTCAAAATAACAAAGAACCTCTTCGCACTGAAAAGAAAAGGCGGATCCTACAATGACACTGACTAAACAAACACTTTTACACATTATCAAACTTAAAAATTGTTCGTCTGATGCTTACCCATAACAAGAGAAAAATTCAAATTCGGTGCATTGATACGCAGTGACATGATGACGACAAAAACACATCAGGTTTTCCAAAATGTATTGTTTTAAGCTAGCATCTCTAAAAAAAAATCACACTTGTTTGTGATCTGAGATTCAAATGCTTGTCATGTTTGCAAATGGCGTTGCGACTGATAGCCCTCCAACTTACATCAATGTTTATCTTTTTAATACTGAAACAAAAAACACCATTCTGTAAACACCAGCTTTCAAAACTTCTAACTCGAAACACCACTGATTATATTTTGCGATAATACTCACAAAAATAAAATAAAGTAGAAAATCAAAAGGGAGCAATAAACTCCCAGCAAGTAATTCTGTATAAAGTGACAGTGGAACGGAAATGTCCCATCCAAGCGGAAGCTACTCAAAACGTCATGACACAAATATTAAAAAAAACAATCGAGGAGCTCGTCACTTAGACCTGAAACACAAAATTTTCTAACACTAAATTTTATCAAAATTCGAAAGTCAACCCTTTCTTTTTCCTAAATATTACATTACAAAATTGTGATGATGTTGTTAAAAAAAATACTTATTAAACTTATCTGCTGTCAATGAAAATCCATAGTTGTGCGACCAGACACTTTGGATAGCAACCAACAGATGGCGTTACTAGTATCATTCATAGGAAACAGCAATTAGAATGACACAAAAAAATGGAAAACGGTAACGATGTGTTACAACCTTATCCAAGAAACTTTTGAGCATACAAGAAGAAAACATGAACGAGGAAGCATATCTGAATTGCTTTCTTTTTCTTACCCTTGGCCGTGGAGGGTCAGCTAGTTGCAATATAAAAGGGGTACCCCGTAAACCTACACGCTTGGTCACAAGTCCTGGGTGGTAATAATACTGGAGCCCTTCCCTGTAACACAGGGAATCAGCATTGGCACGTTGAGATTGTGATTCGGACAAGTCCTGACGATTCTCCATCGTGTATTGAAATTTGTAGATCACATAATATTGTATACGTGGATTTATATAAATAATTACCTTTTTATTTGGATTAAGAATCCTTAGCTTTACTTCCCTCGCTGGGCAAGATAGCTGTGTCTATATCTACATATTCCTCGTCATCTTATATCTCGTTGTGGTGTCATTATTCACACATCATTTGTTATTGTTTTTACACATTTACATTATTATACTGACTAAAAGTCGTCAGTAACTAGGGAAATCACAGAACAGGTCTTTTGTAGATTTACTTGCATAATTATTGATTAATAGTAATAATATTCAATATTTTTTTATAAAAAAAAAAACAATATCTGCAACATTGCCAACATAGATGCCACCCAAGTGGACCTCAGATGAAGGTGGTCTGAATGGTATTATTTATTGTAACTTTAGCTAAATTTTCACTTGACATTGGCAAAATGCAAAATCTTTATGTGTCGCGAAGCCATTAATTGAAAATAGAATAGAATAGAATCACAATGCGGCGTTGCCAGCTGGGTAAACACTGATAAAAATTAGGTAATCCCTACTAATAATAAAAAATCTAAAGTAACTCTGTCTGTCTGTCTGTCGGTTACGGTTTCACGCCTAAACGGAGCCGATTTTGATCAAATATGTAGACAGTTAGAAAGACGTAGGATACTTTTTGGCGCAATAACCGACAGTGACACAAGCGAACCCGCGGGCGCCTACTAGTTTAAGTAAGGCATATTCAAAAATGACATATTTACTGACTGAATAACAAGCCAAAGTTACCTAATGCATGTCCTGAAGGAAACTGTTTATACATTGTTTATGACGTGATGCTGGCAGAGTAGAATAGCATCACCCCATATCCTCCAATGGATGTCGTAGAAGGCAAATAATGGATCAGCAAACAAGTATTGATCACCTTATACTCCGTCTACCAATCCGCATTAGGCAAGTGTGGTGGACTTCTGCTTAGGAGAGGCCTTCTGTCCCAGCAGTGGGTCGAATTAAAATGGCTGTTATGATTATGTTGTTTACGCGTATTTCTATTATAACTAGAAGACTTGCTGTTATTATTTTTTTTAGTGAATATAGGAAAGCATTAGACCACACTCTCACCTGATCTTAAGCGAAGATGTGGCCTACGATGTTACATGCTTACCTAGAAATAGCCTATTCACTCTTGCCTTGAAGGCACCCAAGTTATAAGTATCAGGAAACACATCAGCAGGCAACAAGTTCCACTCCTTAGCTATCCGCATTATAAAGGAGTTAGCAAATCGATATGTGCGCTTGTGCACTTGAAGGTGTTACTTCATTTCGATCGATGTCAGTTTAATTGAATCTTACAATTTGAGAATCCCTACTTGCGCTGCATAATGTCTAGAATCCTAAGCACTTTTTCAATTAGTAGCGTAATAATGTTTTGTGATGTAGAAAAATCAACCCTCCTGCTTAAAAGATACACTCCATTCTAGACTCTACATTTTTAATAGCTTCCACAACCTTGTTAGTTCTGCTAGCCGCAGATTACTACAGAATCCAGTGAATATAAAATTAGCAAAGGAAATTAGTTACAAGCCCTAGTCTTAATTGGGATGTAAAAGACTAAAGTTAATTGCTAAAATTAAAGTAATATGTATTTATAATATGAATAAAACCAAAAACAGAGAAAAAAAATATGTTTAAAAAAATCTTAAGGATTATTGAGGTCGGTTCCAAAGACAAGTGACTACGTTTATTCCATTTAATGAAGTTGGCAACTACCTCCAAAAAACATTTAGATTTTTTTAAACATATTTTTTTTATTTCTCCTTTTTTAGTTCTTGGAGGTGTTTTTTTATTTAAAAATAATTTATCTTTTTGCTTTAGTGTTGTAAGTAAAGAAATGTTCAGGAAACTATCTCGAGATCTTTTAGACAAACAAGTAATAAAATTATTACGATAAGATCGATCTCAATTAAATAGGCATTATAAGGGATAACTCAAAAATATGTCGATCAAATTTAAATGGGCCCACATGACAAGCAACAGCTTCAAAACGTTTAAAGAATCTTCAAAATCGGTACACCCAAAAAAATGCATACAAAATACAGTCGAATTAAAAAACTCAAAAATTGGTTAAAAACTATATAATAGACGCTTTTAAAATACCCTTAGATAAAAACGTGAAAAAATTTTGTACGCCTTTTTTAAGCATAATTATTGCGCGCACCAAGGAGCGTGAGTATTAGCATACCTAATATTATGAAGTTCGTATAGAGAGGAAGCGCAGAATATTTTTTTTTGTCTAATAGTAGGTATGTGTTAAAATAAGATAGAGTAATGATTAGAGTCTGCGCACTTTTAGCCGGCTAATTGGCTACTAGTACAACATTAAAACATATTTTAGAATAGCTAACTCAATACCCACGAATTATTATATTTTTTAAACACTTTCCATGCTGCGGTTAGTTTGTATGTTTTCGATTGTTTCTGCAAAATTGGTTGAGAAGTTGTATTCTATTCTATAATTTTACACAAACGAAAATTAATGTGATGTTCTGTTTTTTGGAATGCACAGCGCTGTAGAAATAAATAAAAGGGTAAATATACTAACTACAGATATTAGATGTTTGACACTCAATGGTATCCAGAGCTACGGGTTCGATGCCCATGAAATCACAAGTATGAGTACTTGTTTGACTTAAAAAATGCTCTTTGCTTCTTTTAGCCGTAGCAAGAGTGCTCCAAAAGTTAGCGATAAGACAGCCAGCCAATCTGTGTTTGAGGTAAAGCTCGCTGCATCTTCGGCCATCTCTTACCATCAGTTGATATAAAGGTCAAGAGCCGTGTACTAAAAAAACCAACAGAGATGAGGTTCACAGCTAGTACTGCAGAGCTACCCACAAATCAGCACACGTCATTCTTCCTTGAATCATTATTAAGTTGATTGAGAATAAGTCTGATTGCATGTATCATTATAAAAAACTGTTGGTAGACCTAATAAAAACAAATAAATTAAGATGGAGTCACAGGTAGAATCACTAAGGAAATTGTAAATCGGCAAAGTGAAAGAGAAAGACCGTACTAACGCGTATATTAGAGCGAGATAGATAGACAAGACCATTTCAAGTAGTCCTGTCAGTCACATAGAAAAGACAGCACACCTGTCAGACTGCAGCACTATTTTTCACGCACATATGCGCATTACTCATACATTGGTGCATTTTTACTTCCTCGTTTATGTAGTATAGAGGAAGTCTTGTAATCGTCAAAAAATTCGACCTCGAAATTTTTGCACCTCCCCGAGTCCAAAATACCGTTTTTGGAATTATGTCTGTGTGTGTGTGTGTGTCTGTGCGTTAGCACAATAACTCGAGTATGCTTTAACTTATTGCAACCAAATTTAACATGCATGTATAACATCAAAATATAAGGTTTCTATCAACTTTTGAGTCGTCGATCACGAAAGTTGAGCAACCAAGTGCGCGGTCGGTACTCGGATGGATGACCAAAATTTAACATGCGTGTATGACATCAAAATATAAGGTTTCTGTCAACTTTTGAGTCGTTTCCGGTATACGAGAAAGGGGAGACCACTCCCGATTTTTTGATCTCGTCCTATTCGATTCATTGCCAATCTCAGTAATTATAAATCTATGAGTAAAACCACAGTAAAACAATTAATATCATTACGGACTATTAGGCGCATCGCACACTGCCAGTTTAGCACGCGTTAAAGCCGCACACGACGCGTCCCCAATTAATTTGCATGCGGCTGATTAATTTGCGAGACCGCGGTTAAGGATTGCTAGAAACTGACCGCTGTGTTGGATGTACGATTGATTGGGATTGGATATGGCTATCATGCTCTCACATCACATGGTCGCATTTGTCAAACATTTACTGGATGGTAGGCCCATATGTAAGGTCGTCTGGGTAGGTACCACCGCCTTTCTTATTTCTGCTGTAAAGCAGTTCGTTGTTTCGGATTGAAGGTAAAGGTTTAATTACTGGGCATGGAAGGCATATCAATTTAGTCCCCAGGATGGCAACGCACTTGCAGGGTTAGGTGCTTAATTTTGCAAGTGTCTATAGGCGACGGTCCCACTTGACACCAGGTGGGCTGCAAGCTTGTTTGCCATCTCGTAGTATAAAATAAGCGTCGGTGGCGTAGTGCGTAAGAGCGTTGTCTTCCACCCGGAAGGCACCGGTTCGAACCCCGCCGCCTACCAATGTGTTTTCAACTTTTGAATTTATATGTACGCTTAATCGACGCTTTTACGGTGAAGGAAAACATCGTGAGGAAACCTGTACACACCTATGAAGAAATTCTTAGGTTGTGTGTGAAGTCGACCAACCCGCACTTGGCCAGCGTGGTTGACTAAGGCCTAATCGCCCCTAATTTGGGGTAGGCTCTCGGTGGGGGCATTATATGAGCTGTTGATGATGATGAGTATAAAAAATGTATTGCATCTCTTTCATTCTGTATACATTATGACAGAGATATAGCACAAATTAATGTTTGCCAAATACGGCCATGTGAAGTGCTAGCATTATGAGAGAACTTCTCACCGTTTCCGTGCTTTAATAGTTCGCTTATTGAAGTTTGACTCCCGTGGGATTTTAGTTTGATTCCCATGGGATTTTAGTTTGATTCCCATGGGATTTTAGTTTGATTCCCATGGGAGTAGTAGGACGTGTTCTTAGGCCAACTGAATAGCTACCGCTATCTTATCATAGTCTGTTGCCATAATAAAGCGTTAAGCATTAACAGCATTATGGATATCGCACGTTACACCAAATTATTAATTTATACGTTATTAATCACAATTGAAACTTAATTATATGCTCAAATCATATTTATATCGTGAAATAATATTAAGGGGCTATTTAAATTCTATCCATTAATTAAAAAAGTATTTTGGTTATATTTATATTAATATCTTCAATGAAATTTAAAAACAAAATGGTATGTATTACCCAATTAATAAAGGATTTTTTTGATAATTTTGAGATTTTTACAAAATACAAATAAACACAATAAACTTTTAATTTGTAAACAGCTAACTGATAAAGTCGATTACTAAAAAATTTTTATTGTCTTATTATGTTTATTCATTCATTCAATTGGTATGCTTCTTCAAGTATTCGTACGAGGACATGATCCTGAATTGCTTGTTGGGGGACATAAAGAAAATGTATATGAAAAATTCGTATAAATTTTCAACTATTTTTTGTTAACTTAAAAATATCTAAAATAAAGGAAAAATTAAGGATCGTTAATTTGTTTACCAGACTCAGGAGGTTAAATTAATTCACCTAAATATATTTAAAAAAGGACTGTAATAAATAAGCCTGTCTTGCAGGTGTTCAACGCATCATTAGCGGAAACGGAAACGAGCTACATACCAATATTTCACAGAACTTGATTTTCGCTAGAGTACGTTTCTACTTCGTTAAAACTTGTATAGATACTGATGTTCTCTGGAAACTTTGAATGCGGTTAAGCTGGTTCGACGTAATATATCTTATCTGTATAAAAATAAGGACTAATATTGAAAATGAATATGTTGTTCTATTTGTTTTTTATTAAGTACGTTTCGAGGTTGAAGTTAAATTACAAAATTAGTCTTGCTTTCATCGTATTTTCCGCATTGCTCCGAAAATACGCTCTCTTTACCTGAAGGAAGCCCGGAAAAGTAAATTAAATTTGTTATTACACTTTCAAAATAGCAAAATCAAGGTTCCTGTCTTCAATAGCATACACAGTATCAATTTAATTAAAAAATATATTTATGTCGAAATCAATTAACAATACTGCTAGTGTGTATTAGCGGCTAGCAGGTGTCGTCCGATCCGTTCGAGTAATTCTCAGTTAAACACTACACACTCAGGCACTAGACACACTTTTGTTATACACCGCACTCGTCGAACAAGGGTGCGAAGACCCGGTCTACATACGACGCGCTATACCCGGTACAAACATGTACCGGGGCGCTTTTCCCCGCCTCCACCACGACACGATGTGCCCGAGCCGAGGTCCGAGCCTTTAGAGGCACCCTTGGGCATGTCGCTCCCTACCGACACGGACGCCCTAGGGACGCTAGGCGGTCGAGAGACTCCCTCGGGGGAGATGCTCGGTCGCCCAGTAATCCCCTAGGAACGTTAGACCTACAGGCTTGAGGACCCCCCAAGGTATTCGCCTTCTTAAAAACCCGGTGACGCAGAAAATGTCATCAGAGACAATCTGCAATAGAATTAAAAAAAAAAGCAGGTGTAATAGGCAACTGAGAATATTGACATGATATTCAGAAATATGGACGTAGCGCACGAAATAAGATTAGTGATAAAGTAGAAGAAAATATAATATAAAACAAAATTACAAAAGGAAATAATATAGAATTATACCCAAGACACGTAGCAGCTTTCAGTTCCAGGTCCAAGTCATAACGCACGCAGTACCTACTGAAGCAAAATCAGCACAGGCGTACATCATGTATGGTGCTAAGGGTTTTGCAAAACTTCGCGACTAAAGGTAAGACTCCACTAGAAGAGCTCGCCATAGAACTGACGTAATACTTTCTGTCGTCATAGAACATACCATATAGTGAAGGGTATCCACCGACAATATCATACCTGAGCAATTGAGCATGCCCAAGGAACCCTCCTTGATGTTTGGAAGGCGGCTAGCGTAAAACTTTCTGATAAACCTTGTTTTTAGAATCTTCACATTTATGCTAAACCCAAATAAAATTGAGAGCATGGTGAGAAAATATAAAACTGGCTTTTCTAAATTCTAGCATGAGGCATTTAACTAACACTTTGTTGTACTTAAAATACATGAAAAGTTGTCAATAACATGTAATGTATCAAATTGGGCTAAGTAGAAAGAGAAGCCTAAGTGAAGAAAGAACGCAGTGTCATCGTACGATCATTAGCCAATTAGGACGCCACCTTTAAGCCTACGCCTGGATGACAAGTCCGAGTCCTTACTCCTGGCTCATCTCTCTGAAATGTTATAGCCTCGGCACTCACATGGTGAATCCATGGAGTATTAAGATTTTTTTTCTTATTTTATGGATAAACTTATCTTTAACCTTTATAAAGACTCCACGTACCTACATAATGGCGAGCTTTGATAAAGCTAAAAGTTGTCCAGAAGACAGCACAATAGCATAATTACACGCCCAATGTACACTCCATTTCATCCAATCAATACGCACTCTTAATTAATATGCGACCGTGAGCAGGAATCGTTGGAATACAGACTACGGATATTAAAAGGGATCTATGAAGAATAGGAGGTGCTAATATTGGGTTATTGTTAACAATATTTATATTTCCCGGGGGCCTTTTGTATGTTAACCCCTAACCTAAGGCCGCAGCCATCCATAACGGTTTGCATTCAGAGAGGTTTAATGGGTCCTGTTGTGGCGTGTGGGAACCATGCGCTAGTTTTGCAATGGCGAAACTACTCCCCGTGATCCCCACCACGGAACCATAGCAGAGGCGTGCCAGGAGCGAACGAACATCCTGACCGGCTCAAGACGGCCCACCAGCCTATCGGCTGGCCAAACAACAACCAAAAAGGGCCGACGTCAGCCGTCTGTCTTGCACCAGACGCTACCCAGGGCGCACTGCGAAAAGATCTTGGCACATGCATCCCACATTTATTCTAGAAATAACTATAGAAACTTGGCAACTCATGCCTACGTCATACAGTCAAGAAATGGAATTCTCTGCCAGCACCTTACTAACCCTGAGTAGTAAGAAGGCGCAAAGAGGAGTAAAAATCACCTTGCGAATTGTCAAGGCGATTTGGTAGCCAATGCAGCGCACATTATTATTTATTCATTATGGAATAATTTTTGCGTTAACAAACGCGTTAATATTTTTAATACTAGAAAAAATACACTGAAAAAAATCGACCTGCCTCAGGGGGGAATCGAACCCAGCATCTTCCGCAATTAACGCAGCCGCCCGGAGTGCGGTAGATGCTGGGTTCAATTCCCACATTATTATCTCTCGTACTAGCTATATATGACCCCATTTCCGCATAACATCAGTGGAGATAGAGTCATTTCCTAGATTTTGTTAATAAATCCAATCCATTATGTGTGCATGATTCTGTTTTTGTGACGATGGGAAATCCATTTACGGACCATACCTCACGCTGGCTGGGCGCACGGCGTGTGCGGGACTCACCGGCGCGGAACAGCGCCGGTCCTACTCCGCTAAAACCCTCCGGTACCCTCCTAAGCCCTTATGGCGGCGCTCTGGGATCGGCGCACTTGTCACCAGAGCATGTGTGCACTATTAAGTTTAAGGAAATAAATTGTGCCGTGTCCATCTTTTTTACTGCTTTGTCTTCCACAACGAAAATGAAATAAATTCCACACAACCACAATGTGGGGTCCAAGATATAGATAAATATGTTTGTTAATTGGATTCTCGGACATAATTTATTTATTTATTCACAGTAATTATTACTCAGCGATTTCTTGTAGCATTATCTGACGTTGAGGTTAAGTAGCTGTATAAGACCCTATATATTATTTAAGATTAATGAAACTTTACAAAAGAAGATAAAATAAGTGTCCTAATAAAACCCCTAGGGGCATGATTTAAAATTTTACTTTCATCCATCGGTATCAAAACTTTTTAAGGACCCATCTTTCACAAGTTTACCCCAATAACCCGGATTCGTTTCGTCACCTCACCTTAATCATTTCCACAAACTTCCATCGTGCGATCAGAAAATATTGCTATGAAACCTTTTTGAGTTTCACTCTGTTAAACAAAGAAATACCCCTTTTTTGTTGGAAGCAAACCAACCATTTAATCTCCTTTGAAATTTCCAAACAAAACAATTCTTTATTCTTGATTGCTTCCCGCGCTTTTGTTTCCTTTAAGACGGGCTCGCGTTAATCAAAACAGCGAGGAATAAATTAAGGTTTCGTGGTGGAAAAATGGTCATTCGAATGGAACCGATGGCGCGGTTCATGGACAAAAACTCTGAGTCAGCATTCGATTTAGATTCTTTACATACATAATGGGTGCTTCAAAATTCCGGAGTAAAGTTTTTAGGTATGTGTATCTGTAGAAAACGTGATTTAACAACTTTAAGGCACGTATTATAGAATGAGTCTCAAGAATCAACGTCAACTTGAGCGACGTACGTCTCTATCACTTTGTGTTTGATAGAAAGGGACAAACGATTCTCAAGACATGATTGATTTCTGAGTGTCATTCTGTAATACGGGCCTAAAATAATTGAAAGGAGTTTACAGATTCTGTAGTACGAGCGTAACCACACGACGTATTTTAAACGCGCAGATGACGCGCGATAAGCACACGGGGTGATCGTGAAACGCACATCTATTGCGCGTAAAAGCACAGACACAGCGATACAGACGCGCTAGTCACTAGTCGTAGCTTCATTAGTTTCCAGCAGAGACTCTTCGTCAGTTGTTCAGTCAGCTTCATAAATATCTGAGTGTCAAGACTGATCAAAATTATCTAACAGACAAAGTATCTTATTGTTGTAAAAATCCAGAGTAGTCAGTATTACCTAAACAACACAATTCCAATATTATGTAACTATTCAATGGTAACTAAGCACGCAAAGTTATCAAAAATATCTTGGTAGTAAAGAAAAGTTAACGCTAATCTGGGGTATTACGGTCAATATACTCCCTTCCTGTAAACAAAGGTAAACTAAGCAGAGCTGTCATATGCATATGTCATATGAGAAATGTAGGGGCTCTAAATCTAAGGTATTATAAATATTAACAGATTTAAATGAAATTTTCTATTGCAACTTCGTTGTTTTTGGATAAAAGGCTGCATATTTAATCGAATTTAGTATGCCATGGGTCATGAATAAATCATCATCAACAGCTTATATAATGTCTCCACCGAGGGTCTCGAGCCTACCCTACATTAGGGGCGATTAGACCTTAGTTAACCACGCTGGCCAAGTGCGGGTAGTTCGTTTGCGTTCCCGTTGAGGGTCCACATTGGAATTTTAAGCTATAGTAAAAGTTCTCAAACAATTGTAAATTCAACCTTTCATTTGTAAAAGAAGACACTCAAAATTTATAATCGGTTGAAGGTGGTCCTTCAATCGTGACTGACAGGTATCCATATCTTATAATCTAGGTAAAATCATCATAATCGTGTATATATGTAATTGGAGATTTATGGTATGACGAATATAAGACTGGTTGTTTGTGTACAATATTTTGATAACTTTTAATGGAAAAGATATTATTGAATCTTTGTTCCCAACATGTTTTTGAGCACCTTGCCACCTCATATCATTATGAATCTGACTGTACAATAGCGTCAGTTGAGACAATACTGCTAACACTGGCTTTAGTACTGCATGTATCGATACAAACGCAAGTATAGGTGCTTCAATGAGTTTGGAATGCATTTTATGCTCGTAGGAATCTATACAAACGCAAGAATATGCATTTACGCGACGCCCCGTCGAGCGGGACGTCGCGGTGTTACTTCTTTGACGTTTCTTGTAACAACGGTCAGCGTCACGCAGGCGTCAATATCGAAGTCCCATCCCTTCCGCGGTGTGGCGTCAATGTAAAACTGACATAAATAAGGTGCTCAGCTGGTCTCTTTTTAAAAAAACAAACTAACAATACATTTGATGTCGTCATTATTGATTTGCGTTGCTTCAACATTTGACCTTAAAAGCACGATAGTAATTTGTCTCGCAATTGCGGGCTCTGAATAAAAGTTGATATATTTATGTCCGAGGGTTGGATAGCTTGAAGAAGTATAGAACGTGGCAGCCTATAAATTCCGGTGTTGAAAGGCTTTCAGAAGATCCCAAACAATAATTCATAGGACACTCTGAAATCGTTCAGAGCTGGCCGGTCATAGAGAATAAATGAATGAAGGAATAGGAGTGAATGATTAAAGAACTAATGAATTTATAATATTTATATACAAATAAGATGATCATTAAGTACAACAGCCTTACGACTAAAAATTTTTTTTTTTACATTACTCTTTGCTTTTACGAGTAGATAAATCTTAAGAAAAACCAGGGTGTTGTATGTTGCATGTAGCAATTACTAACATAAATAGCTCGACACAAAAATATATTTTGAAATATTGAAAAAAAGTTTATTTCATTACAAATATGAGAATAATTACCACAAATTGTCAATTAACAGTCTTTACATATAAAGCTACAAGTTATTCCAATATTTTTGATGAGATTGAGGTATTTTTTACCGACCCGCTCTGTTACGGCTGAGTGTATAACATCAAATTGCATTGCATAACATATTTGAGAGAAGAGGATGCGCCACGGTCTAGCGTTCTTACTAACGATCACAAAAGCCACCAAGCGCGCAGTCGGTATTGGGATAGGTGACCGAAATTTTTTCTACTCTATTTCTTCCGTGCTTCAGAAAGCACGTTAAGCGTCCCGGCTGCTGTTGAAAGATAGCTATTATCCCCAAGAAGGGTTAATCTAATGCCAAATTAACCCTTTAACAATATTGTTGATGTCAAGACATACTTACTGCACCGGCACCAAATAAATTGGAAGACTTGAAGACCTTTCCGCCTCCTCCGTCGCTCCTTCTTGCAATGTGCCCTGCCCACTGTCACTTAACGTTCGCAATTCCTTGGACTATGTTGGCGACTTTGCTTCTTCTGTGGATCTCACCATTTCTGATACGATCACGCTGAGAAATTCCTTTGGTTGACCTTGAGCCAAAAAGTAAGATTGTCAGCACCTTTCCAGTTTCGCTGGAATTTTCCATTTAGAATATGCTAGATTCATTCATATTGCTTGGTAAGTTTCCCACTGGAATGCGAAAGGGGATTTGAAAATATTCGTTTGCATTTTTTCCGGTATATATCATTTATTTACCGTGTAATCCGCCAAGCTTTGCCGGCTCGTTTTGATCACGAATTGGAGCAATTTTAACTTTATTTATCTACGCTTGCTACTGTGGACTGGAAAAAGTACTATCTGTATTGGAGTTTTGAACCCTATGTCGTTATAAAGTAGGGATCGTGAGAACTCATGGAGGCATCTCCATTTCCATCAGTCAGCACGTTGTGGATGCCATCCAAAAATTTATCAAACACATGATCGCTCCATTTGCGTCACCCCAATTTTCTTTTATTCTACGCAGCGACTTCTGACACGTCACGTAATGGATGTGGGATCGGCAACACACGAGCGTGCTTAGAGCGATGGAGTGATGGATTTGGATATCTAATTCTAAAGTGGGAAACTCACGATCGCTCTAAGCCACATCAGGCCAAGCCATAACTCCAAAATAATCCAAAATCGTTCCGTGTGTTCGGAATCTCACGTGGCTTGAACGGAGTGACGGAAAATTTTGGATATCCAAATCCATCCATCCAATCACTCTATCGCTTCAATCCGCCAGTGTGTTGCCGATTCCACGTTCATTTCGGACGTGTCAGAAGTCGCTGCGTAGAATAAAAATGAAAATGAAAATGAAAAATGTTTATTACTTCCAAAAAATAAAAATAAATTGGTGTGACGCCAATGGAGCTATCGTGTGTTTGCTCAATTTTTGGATGACATCCAAATTGCGCGGATTGATGGAAATGGAGGGATCGTGAGTTCCCCACTTAAAATTGTCGTCACTCCATTCAAGCCACGTGAGATTCCACACGAACGAATTTGGCTTATTTTGGAGTGATGTGGAGTGATGGGGCTTGAAGCGATCGTGATTTTCCTACTTAAGATATTTAAAAAGTATAGATACGTCGCACCTCGAGAAAAAGTCAGGCAATTGCCGGACTCAGCTGGGAACGCTCTCGCGTCTCGACTTAACTTCACTTCATTGCAATGCTTTCCAGTGTTCTTAGGTGGTGTACAAATTACATTACCACTGTTAGAGACAATAAAACGTTTCATTTCATTAGAAAGTACATTTTAGTACTACAACAATTTAAATTTTATTTAGTTATTCAATTTACTAATTTGACTATCGTTGAAAAAAAAGGGCGGACATTCTCTGTTATGGGTATTTTTGCGTGGTCGCACCAATGAGCGCTAAGCAGCAATTGACACTTAACTCATGAGGTATATTTATCTTTTTCTAAAAACAGGTTTGCCTAATCATTTGTCACTTTCTTTTCGCAGATACTTTGCGAAAAGAAAGTGACAAATGATTAGGCAAACAATACCAGTACGTAGATATAGTACTAGTGGCGACACTTTAAAATACAATTATCATGTATTGTTAACCTGTCTATATTTTTTTACGTCATTGATTCCATGCAATTTGACACACATCGATACGTGAATACATAACGTATAGATATACGTTGTCCGTTGTCGTATATTGTGTGTCCTTAAAGTAGTCACTATAATGAGATCATTATAGAGACTACTTTAAGGACACACAATTTCTAAGTATTGAACGAAGATAAATCAAAATGGTTCATGACGGCTGTTTTTTATTTATTTATTATTGATTTTACAAAAAAAATATTAAACTATTAAATAATAATAGCAACTTAAACCACTGCGGATTAAACCTATGCTATTTTGAGTTACAGACAGATTTAAAAGAATCCCGGAAGTTATTACCCTCAAGCATTAACTATTCCAACAGATATGATTATTTTGACATTAAATAATAAAAAATAAGGATAAAGAGCTTGCGAAAACGGTGTTAGTTCTTATACTCTATACAGACTGGTTAAATGTCATTCTCTTCCATAAGAAAAATATTCTCATATCCATTCTAATATTGATAATCCGAATTATTTTCACCATAGATGGAACCTAATTTTGACTCGCTCACATAATAATTCGTTGATTACTATACCCATATCTTTAGTGTGGTGAATTTATAACCATTCAATTTACCAATTACCAAATATTTTTTTCTAAGTATATTAATAAAGAAACATTAAAATGTAATAAATGTTAACTAAATGTTAAGGGGGTAACAAATGTTATATTGATTTTAATTTTAAATTGTTATAAAAGTAATTACAAACAGAGAGTTCAAGACGAAGTTTCTTCAATCACTTTGGTAACTTTGGTAGTTTGATCTGACGGGATAATTTTTAGACATTTGGTTGTTGTATGGACCTTAGTTTCTACCCAATTGTACAGTACACTGACTTCAAATTCCAACGACCACTGGTCCATTGTAGTTTTAAGAATTAATAAGTAATGAAAATTCATCGCATCAGTCCCGACGATAACAAAGGGCACTTTTATTTCGCGATTCCATTTGCATAAGCCCCTCCGACCCAAATCCAGGATAAGGCGATGGATTACATTTCATTGCTTTGTTCTAGTATAATGATAATAGAGTGAAATACCAACTAAAGAAACTGAGATTACGATACGAGAAGCTAGATTAGAGTGCCCTTCTGTTGGATGAGCTGGAGATATCATAATACAGTCGATTATAATCTTACTCGCTCGAAGTTTAAGTAGCTATCATTTATAGGATTATGACAGCGTCATCCATGGCTTAAGGTTGCGTATGAATTAATAATAACAAATGAAATGATCTCGGGAAAGCCAATTCTGACGGAATGCTCACCAATTTACAATACTGTCGCCATACCTGTGAATCACTTAAACTGTTTTGGATTGTTTTACAAATGAACTCAAAATTATCAAATTTCTTTTTAATATTCCAACCGGACTATACCCAGCTGCTGAGATTTTTTAGAGCTGGCATCTTGTCACTATTTCTAGGCGCTGCATGGCCCATACTGCATGATGTGGCTTGACGTGTAAACAGATGTTATCCAAAGCTCTACTCAACCTTTGAGATTACGAAAGTAATGGATGTATGTGCGTGAACTTCACCCTATGACATTTTTTGGTTATCTTACGTAGGTAATAATATCAAATTTCGAAACTAAAAATATTCTCCTTCGTGATAAATACTCTAAGGCGTTCACTGCTCTACACGTTTACCGGGCTTTTAAACAGAATTTTGGGCAAATACCTAAGTCAGAAGTTTATGATGGAACCGTCTTCGACATTGTTAGGCATACTCCGCATACTTGAGCTTTTGACGTAATAGAAAATATAGACAAGTCAAAACAATTTCATTGAGTTCCACCCACAATTACTTTAGTAGAAAAAAGCAGTCACCCATCTTTAAGTAAAAAAATCGCCTTCAAAACTAAAAACAGGCGAAATAAAAATTTTGTTTATAAAAATCTAAATGTTTTTTTTGAGGTCGGTCTCCCAAATATAAGTGACAATGTTTATTCCAAATATTGAGTTTGGCACCGACCTCATTTATATAAACAAATTTTTTATTTCTCCCGTTTTTGTTTTAAAGGTGGTTTTTTTATTTAAATATAATTTATTTTTGCTTTTTTGGTGTTTTAAGTATGGAAATTTTTAGAAAACCATCTCGAGATCTTTTAGAAACACCAGTGATAAAATTACGACATAATCGATGTCAATTAAATAGGCATAATTAGAGATAACTCAAATCTAGTCGTCAGCTGATGTCGATCAAATTTAAAAGGAACCACTTGACAAGCACCAGCTTCCAAAAGTGGAAAGAATCTTCAAAATTGATTCGCCTAGTAAAGAGTTATGAGGTAAGAAACATAAAAAAATAAACAGTCGAATTGAGAACCTCCTCCTCTTTTGAAGTCGTTAAATACCATTTGGTTACTGCTAAAGGTTTTGGCATTAGATTTTTACGGCCAGCCGATTGTCTGACACCAACGCTCATTGGGAATGACTGCTATCTTTTGACAGAACTCGGGACCACACGCTTAACTTACTTTCCGAAGCTCGAAGGAAAATAGTTGAAAAATTTTAGCGAGATAGTGAAAGATAAATCAAAGCAATAATAATAAAAAAAATAATGGCTTACGTTACTCGGCTCTTGCCAGTACTGAGTCCTTGCACGGACATAACTAAATAACTTGGGCATTTGATTTGTAGTTTGACGAGTTCAAACGAGCCAAGAATGCCGTACAATAAGAATGCATTGCAGTCAGGTTTACATCAACATCGTCGAATCTGGTCGGTTATTTTTTGCGAATAATCATGATATCGTTGACTGGCGTCGGTGACAGATCAGATATTCTTTGAGGCTTTTTAGAGGGAGTCACCGTAACATGTTCTAGTCATGTGGTTCGAAAGCTGTCAAGTCTTGATATCGAGGACCGATCAGACACTCCCCAAAGTTTAAGATGGAGTAACTGTAACATATTGTTTCTTGCCATCTGGTACGGATGCCCATTAAAATCCTAGAGAAAGCTCAAACGGGATCAACTGAAAAAGATAATTGTAACACATTCCATTTTTTTTCTGTCGGCGAATTGAACTACAAGTCTCTACCGTTACCAATTAGCTATTCGTGACAAATCACATGTGCCTTGGTTAGGTTATAACCTAACCAAGGCACATGAAAAACGATTTCCTTTTATGAGAAAATGTTTGGCAAAAAAAATGTATAAACATAATATTATTATGTTTATACATTTTTTTTGCCAAACATTTTCTCATAAAAGGAAATCGTTTTTTTATTTTCAATTTATATTAGTTTTGCAGCTTTTACCTTAGATGAACAAATACACTGTTTGCTTCTTTGTTACGTTTATAAATTGTATTCAGTATCTTGCGTGTTCCAAAATAAAGCTCCAAAACGTACAACATGTAATTTGCTTCAATTAGTTTTCATTTTTTGCCAAGTTTCGTATCCAATCCAAAACCAACGGTTAGTACGAATATTAAACAACAAGTTACAATAAAAACGGGTACGATTAAGTTTTAACGGCAAAGTTGAATCCACCCGAAGCTGCTCAGGAATTAACTCTAAGTTATGAATTCTGAAGACTGCTCGGAAACATTCCACAGTCACTAGCAGAGTACAAGTAGTTGATTTTACGAAAATTCATTGAAGCATCTCGGTACGATATGAATTTCATTTTATGTAATATTTTTAAATCTTAACGTATTTCTGGAAATGTAACTTCCCTGATGTAAACAGTAACCTAGTCTTACCATGCTTGGGCACTGGTCACTTGGATACTGTTGCGTCACCAATTCTGACCCACTAAACTCACATAACACTAACTACATAGAGTAAATAAGGTGGAGGTTATTTTCCCAGGACTTGAATATCAAACTTCAGGAACCTTACATTTTGTTTCATGTAAAAGAATAAACGAATAAGGCGAACGTTTCTTGACCAAATCAGAAAAACCAAGTCAAGAGGACTTGAAACCGGCGGACATGTAAATGTGTAAGGATCATAGCATGGGAAATTAAAATGAGAGAAAATCTCTTTCTCAACGGGATCTTAGTTCTTCATCTTATAAAACTAAAAACAACTTTAAGAGAAGCGTCTAATGAGGATGAACGCTCAGATCTTGCTCAGTCAACTGTCTGCAAATTACACTATAGGCGACTTATAACCTCGATAACAAAGTAAACTACTTTTGGCAACCAATAATTGTCTAGTTAAGCGTGTAAAATACTCTAAAGTTCCGTCAAAGATAAATTACGTAGATTCCTTCAAAGGCCGGGAGGCCGCGTAACGTTATACGATATATTCAGATTGCGGGATGTTCCCGTTTGCACCTCGAATTTTGCATTTTAGATAACTAGTGTAGGAGTCATTATTCCTTTTGGGAAACTGTAGAGTGGCTGCTTGAATAAATCCTCTATGTGGTGCAAGGGCTGTATACGATCTTGTTTCTATTATGACTAATATTCACCTTTTATTAATAGTTATGATTAATTATTTATATTTAGTTACATTTTCAATCATAATTATGATCTAAATTGAGAAAAGTATAATATACTGTTCTTGTTGATAATATAATTAAATGTACATTTTATTTAGATCTAAAATATTGTATAATCTATTGTTTGTTTGTTACTCGTACTATTATTGCATTAGCATAAAAATATAAGCCTGAAACATGGCAAGCCCGAATTACTTTGATCTACTGAACGTTTGTCCGACAATCGACGTGTCCACAGAAACATAATAAACGGGTTTTTCTACAATTCCGCCATAGTCTTAAAAAATATTTAAAAGTGGAAAAACACTCTGTTAATTTGTAGACTTTTCCAGACAAAGGACGAGTCAATAGAACTACTATTGACTCGCCCTTTGTCTGGAAAAGTGTTCATGAGATTAAAACTAATTAAGACCGCTAATTGTGGGACCTAGATTTCGGACTGAAAAAAGTTCTTGCGTGACGAGATTTACCAAACTTGTTTGAGCCACGTAACTTTACCCCTATTCAAGCATTTGGGTGTAGGTTAAATGACTTTAAATATTATTACAAGTGTTATTGGTGTGCTGAGTATCTGGTCGGTTTGGTAAGTAATTGTATTTACGAATTACCCAAAAGATTCTTCTAAAAGGACATAAGTTGATAAACATTTGCGATATGGCAACATCTAACCCTAATGCCTGGCCAGGTTGCCTATCGATTTACATCTCACGTTTTTCGAATATAATATTATGTATGAAACTGACAAATTACTACGAAATATCATGGCGGCTTATCATATCAAATGTAATGAAAAATTTACATTCGTTCGAATCGTTTGTATTGTTTGCCACTAATTATCTAGGCAGTCTTATTTTAGTCTAGGCGCAGTTTTGAAACACATTAAATTCTCATTTGATATCTTTCTTTCAAGCACCTACACAATTCAGAGTGAATTTTTAGTTCATTAAGTAAAATAACGACAATTTATTTTGCATTTTATAAATCTCGACCTATATTTATCAATCTTCTTGTAAGCGTAAGAAAGTTAAAAAAAAATGAATATAAAATACAAAGGGCGCGCTTGGCGCGATGACGTCATCCGGAATATCCGGGTACCGCTCGGGGCTTGAGGGGTAGTTACATTAAATTTGTGATAAAATGGTTTAAAAACGAAAAATAATTATAATAAATCTATCTAGGTACTTCTAGAACGAGTCTAGAAGTACCTACACAAGTGGGCAATTTATTCCATCTACGTATATTATATTAATAATACTTCGTCTTCTTCTTTTAAATTAATGGCGATCACGACACAAAAATTGCTCATTTTGCCAATTTCGAGTGAAAATGTACTTAAAGTATCATACAATTGTACGGTAGATTGAGTTAAAATGGAGTCTCTCAACACGTGTTTTTACAACAAGAACTCATGAGAAACTCCATATCTATATACAAAAAATGAATACTGACTGAATGACTGACGGACTGACTGACATATCAACGCACAGCCCAAACCGCTGGGTCTAGAGATTCCAAATTTGGTACATAGGTTTCTTATGAGACCCAGGGGTGAACTAAGAAAGGTTTTTGGAAATTCACCCTCTAGGGGGGTGAAAAGTTAGCATGGAAATCTTTAAAGAAAAATCCATAAAAAATGGTACATGGCCTTTCAGTTTTACAAATTAAAAAAATTAAAAAGATGTATTTTGAGATTTTTGGAAATTCAATCCCTAAGGGAGTAAAATAGGGGATGAAAGTTTGCATGGAAATCCGTAATTTTTTAAGTAAATTCTATGAAAATTTATAGGTATATGGCGCTTCATCATCATCATCATCAACAGCTCATATAATGTCCCCACCGAGTGGCTCGAGCTTACCCCACATTAGGGGCGATTAGGATTTTGAGGCTAAGTGCGGGTTGGTATTACATTATGGCGCTTGGGTTAGAAAAAATAATAAGAAAATTGAAATGCTGCCCGAAGTAACTATTCTACGCGGAAGAAGTCGCGGGCATTAGCTAGTTTAATAATAAAATATAACAACAGTATAACGAATGCCACTGACACATTATTACGCAACATCAATGGCGACCTATCACGTGAACGTACAGATATACGTATAATATTACTAGCTGGCAAACGGGACTATACCTTTTGTTCAACCCCTTTTGAACTCGTAAGCCTTCCGGAAGGGAAGCAAACTCCTTTGCTAAGTTCTTTCCCACTTTTACCCTGAGCCAATTTCTGTAAATAATTAATCTTTGTTTGCTCGTATTTCTCTTTTCCGTTTTTTGCTCGGAGGTGAAAACAAATGCCTTTGAAATCAATATTGTGCTATGAAGACTAGCAAAACATAAACATCGGGATTTAATTTTTTTTCGAAACTTTTTCTAACTTCACGTGGAAACCGAAAGTGATTTCATAACCCTCAATAATTCAGGGACTGGCAATATTATCGCTAATTTTCGGAACTCAACCATTCCACTGGGTAGAGAAGGTGACTAGGGTTGTTGGCGCGGGAGTATCAGGTCTGTGTTGCGAGCGTCTATAGGCGACGATCACTGCTTACCATCAGGCAGGCTTTATTCTTGTTTGCTCTATATAAACGAAACGAACAAAATCTCTAGATTGCTATTATTATAATACATTATTGAGAAGCTGGCAACCTGTCACCATTTTGGTGAATGAATGGACAGTACTGCCCAAAGTGGGTTTATACAACATGTAAACTAAATAACCAACACCCTGAATACAGGTGGTTTGGGATCGGCTTCCGGGTTGATTTCAATATTTTTTTTGTGATAAAAACGATTTTTTTTTTGAAAAAAAAAACAAAAAATACCCAGAAAATTAACAATATTTTCTGGGTACTTTTTGTTTTGATTTGTTTTTTTTTTCAAAAATAAATCTTTTTTTCAAAAAAAAAAATTGAAATCAACTCGGAAGCCTATCCCAAACCACCTGTATTCAGGGTGTTGGTTATTTAGTTTACATGTTGTATATAATCAAACGTCGTTGTCTAAAGCTCTGCTTAACCCTTTTGAGATAATGAGCGCAATTATAAATGTACGTATAATATGATATGATTTGAAATATTATTAACATAAGTACAGTCAACAATAGCAAAAGTAAGAACAATATTTTTACAGAAATGTTTATTATTATTAGCCAAAGCAATCCTGATTGTTATTTGTAATCCATTGGATAGAGCATGCATATGAACAGTTTTTCTTCTAATTTAAATAATATTCAGTCTATTGAGGATTTCGGGTCAGTCTTGCATCTTCTCATCTTCAGCTTTAACATTTTAAATGAGGTGAAGTCTCATGAATGGATCATCATCATTTGAATGTTATATTTGGGGTTGTCAGTCTTTTAGCCTGGATATTTATTTCACTAATAAAATGTCATGGTAGTGTGAGTACTTTTAGACATTTTGCTTTTGATTTTAACTGACTTTATGTGCCAACTCACTGTCAATTAAAATAAAAGCATTCATTAGAATAATTTACGCTGCGCTCAAATAGCATTTATAAGCTTTAATAAAACCATGTTTATTTAAATTCAATAGGAGTGCATACGTATTAATTACGAAAACATATTCCGTGAGTGATTCCGAGGGGCATATGTTTACATTATGTGGTCAGGGGCAAAATTAATTAGACATAATCCTCTCAGACGTTAAGATATTTCAACGGGAATAAAATGAAACACCCGGCGCCACAGGATTAGCTGAATTTTACTTCGTGATATAGGGCGAGGCAGAATGTAGAGCAAAACTATTAAGTTCCGTGTTTTGAAAAATATTGTACTATTTATTTATTTTAAAGAATATTATCAAGAAAAAATGGTGTATTTGAAAAATAACCCCTAAGAAATTTTAATACTAAGGACGGGGATCGCAGCAAGTTATTTTCGTTCTTTATTGTTTTTCAAATTTAATAAACTATAATTAAATTATTGGTATATTTTTCAAGCCTGTCAATTATTACTAAAAAAAATGTTAACAAATGTTTGTCAAAAGAACCATAATAATTAAGAGACTTTTATTTAGGTAAATTAAAATTGGTGCAATGTCATTTTGACTAACTTGGTCGATATATTTCAAAATTCATGACACTCACCTCAGTGACATGTCTCAGTCGACATATTAGGGGTTTAAGTATGAAATTGCCGTTTTGTATGGAGAATTTAACGAAAATAATTTTTTCCATACAAATATATTTGCGATTTTTTAAGGAACCACACATCTAAATTTTATTTAATTTTGTGGATATATTTAGACAACATTATGCTATAGGATACATAGAGAAAAAAATTGCGAATCGATATCCGTAAAAAAATATTCATATTTTTATAACGGAGACGGGCACCTCTTAGGACGAGCTGTTTTTGAAGATGTATTTCTAGTGAAAAAAATAAAAATAAGAATAAAATTTTATACATAAATATAAGTCCTTGTAATGAAGTTTTAAATGAAAAAAGAATAATGGACATAGCTATTGTATTAAAGGAATTATACACTAATGAATAATGAGGAAAAAATCGGCAATTTCATTCTTTAACCCCTATTATTATTATAGCAACGTGTGAAATATCTTAAACGCACAACAACAGATTCCCACTATTTATAACGAGAGAGCAATATTTCAAATACATTTATGCGTCAATTTTACGTAGATTATATCTTTCTAAGGTGAAATAAAAACTCAAGCTCCTCTAGTCTGTCGACCGTGTGTCGCCGTAAATTTTATTTTTAGCTGCAATCTACCGTATCATCGTCTACGAGCCGTAGTACTCCATCGTATTTATAGGACACAATAGCGCATTGCTTTAGTCCTCAGCAGGTGCTCCTGTTATTCTGCTTTGTAAGTAATTGATTTTGTTTTGTGTCTGGAAGAGGTTACGTACCTAGAATATCTTTGTCTAAAATGAGAAGCACGGATGTAAAAAGATTTGTCGTTGGTTCGTTCCTTTTGCCACAGACCTCGTTTGAGAAGTTATTCGTCTTTTAACACGTTTATATTAGTTTCTCCTGTATGTTTGTTTGTTTGTTTGTATGTAACTGACTCGTTTGGACTCGATTTTGACCCACCGGTCAGATTTCATTTAAACTCTATAGACTTATCAAAGACCGAAGATATTACAATAATTCGATAAGAATATCCCATTATCCTGCTTAGAATCGCAAGGACTAATAAATTAAAAGTTTGGAATGTTAGTTCAGCTATACGTCACTAGATGGCGTTGTCATTAAGTAAATACTTCGGCGGTTATAATTCGCACTAAAAAGTGGAAAAAAATAAAAGTTTAAAAAAACTAACACACACACGCTTTTATGTTAAAAAAATACTAAAAAGTGAAAAATAACTTTTTAGTATACAAACTAAATGATGAACGAAAAGTATAATAACTATTTAGAGAAAAGCGTGGGATGCTCAATTTAATTGTCCCAATCGAATATTTTCAAGAAATAATGTAATTAAGGACCCCACGCTATTCTCTAAATAGTAATTATACTTTTCGTTCATCATAATAGTTTCTATACTAAAAAGTTTTTTTTTTTATTAAACATAAAAGCGTGTAATTTTAGTTTTTTTAAACTATTATTTTCACTTTGAATTCTAAGTGTTGTTCAATTTTGGCATTTTGTTCAGATTCATTGTATTACTTAGTTACTTATTTTCAAGAAAGATTATCTACCTCAAATCATCGTAGTCAATTTTAAAATATTAATATAATTCGCTTTGCAATGTTCATTTGTCATGACAAATTATTTCAGTGTAGGTGCAAAGTGTACACTTTTGAAACTGAAAATAAACTTTTAAATAATAATGTACTGGGTGTTTGGTACATAATAAAAAAGCAAGCCGGCAGCTACCTATACTAAGATAGTCATAATAACACTACTTATAGTGTTAAAAGAAAATCAAAATTTTAAAATATTTGTTTGGTAAATTTCGATATAAAATTCATATTTTTTTATAACAGCACTCTATTTAACTATCTGCTAAACATCATGCATAAGCAAAAGCATATAATACAAGTTGTTAGAGAAGAACAACGCACATCCGGAAAGTAGGTAAACTACTTTACTTGCAATCGGTTCGGCCTGCGTGGTTGTCCAGTGACCACGCTATACGTTTATTATGTGGATAATAATTAGTTTCAAAAATTAAACTTATAGTTTAATTTTTTGGTAATAAAAAATGATCTTTACTGATAATATTATAAAGCAGGCTGAATAGTTTGTTTTTTTGATCGCGTTCTTATTCTTATTCTTAAATAAGGGGCTGAGAGCGTATCTCAGAGCACTTCGACCCTATGGGATCTTTTGTGCTTCCCCTTTCCTTATCACCCATCCCCGCCAACATCGAAAACATTTTGTATGAGTTTTACGATGTTGGCGGGAATAAGGTCTATAAGGTCCTCTGGTTTAGGGTAAACTAAACCTAAGACCCTTAGTCGCCTGTTGGCTAGTCGCAGTCACATAGTATGTGTTCCATGCTTTCTTCCTCTTCAACACACATTCTACAGATGGGGTCATCAGCTTTGCCTATTGTGCACAGGTGTTTTCTAGTGGCAAAGTGGCCAGTGAGAGCACCTAAGAGGCAACGGATTTTGGTTCTGCTGATTCTTCCCATTCTTTTGAGGTAGCCTATGTGTGAGGAGCCTAAAAATTTCTTTGAGTGTGTCAGTCGGGGAGTGGACAACCATTTCCTGAGGTGTCTCTTTTGACAATACTCCTTTAGTGCCATTTTTATGGTGCTTCTAGATAATCTTACATAAGGCTCGTGATCGCGTTTATCTTAAAGAACTACTGATACAAATTGAGAAAATATTTTTGTGTTGAGTAGTCCATTTATCGATGAAGGCTATAAGCTATTTTTGTTTAAAAACTCCACGAAGACGAAGTCGCGGGCGGAGTGCTAGTTAGTAATAAACTACAAGCAGGTTGTGTGCCATTTCTGTATAATTACCTGGTACCTGGTACTTGGAAAGCTGTTATTAACAAATTAATAAGAAATTTTTCATGCGCCATTTACACACTTAGCGGAACCAAATCGCAATCTTCAAAATACCTTTTAAATTTGTCATTTATATTAATTGTTTTAAATTTTATAGTTCGATGACACCATCTAAAAATAGTCATTATAAATAAGATGTTATCAAATCTTCAAAATTGTGAAATTAATTTAAATATAATTATATAAAATATTTTTTATGACATCTTACTATTTATATGTCTATATTAGCGTGATTACGCGCTTGTTTGTACCATGTATTAACCAACATTAGACTGCAAAGTCGTTAAACAACTTTCAAGGCACAAACAGCTTTCCTCATACTATTTTTGTAGCATTCACTTTAAAACAACAAAGGTTCTAAATTTGAATGCTATCCCCAATAAAAATTATATTGATATCGCTAAAAATACACGCACCATAACATCACACGCAGCGAAACATCCGAGGAATGTAAATTGTCACTTTATATATAGCATGCATTTGTCTGTCTGTCCACTTTATTAGTACAAGTCAGATTTACTACCTCTTGGGAAAACAAGCTATTTCGAAGACCATTGGTAAAGCAAATCGGGCTTAGGGATTGGATTTTGGTTTTACTGACGTTAATATTGTTTACGTCCTAAAAATAAAATGACGCCTTCATATTGTTAACATTTGAGCATTTAAATAATTTGATTTTATGCACATATAAGTTCATGTATTTTTGTTCGAATTAATTTAGTTCTGGCTTTGATTTTCATTGTTTTTTTTATTATTTTCTTCCTGCTAGTTGACTGTAACTTCCAAAGTACACAAAAAACTATCTTTAAAAACTTGTGGTGACTCATCGAGTACTAAGGTCGCACTTAGCTACTTTACAGTGACGCCGGATATTTTTTAAGCAGGCGAGAATCTTGGTGCGTCCATGTTTCTGACCCCCGGACAATACCACTTTCCTTTGACGAGAAATTTTATTTGATTTACAGTAATTTAATGCCTTCTTTGCGTGATCATATAAGAAATGATGAGATCCGCAAGAGAACCACGGTCACTGATGTAGCCCGAAGTGGCAGTGGGCAGGGCACATTGAGAACTGACGGCCGTCGGGGCGGAAAGATCCTTTTTTTTTGTTGACAGGGAGGTCAAATGCATTTACGCATAGTGGTGCCAACCGCAGGGGATATGTGGGCCTCGAGGTAAAGGCGTTCCCTCCATACCCACTAAACATCCTCCCCGGCCTGACCTCCAGTGCGCTATTACGGGACGGCTCGGGATCTACGCACATGAGCGCAACTACACCGAGAACGTTCCAACGCTGCCCGTCTAGGCACTCCTTGCATCAATTGGTGGCCAGCAGCCAGTCCTCCACCGACGGCTGCTCGACCTGGCGCGTCCTCCTGACGAGGACACCGGGAGCAGCCATCGAACCGCACCCGTTAAAGGTTTTTGCCGACGCGTTCAGGTACGTGAGATGGCATAATTTCCTCTTTCCCGAAAACATTGTGGGGCGCAAACATTTATATTAAAACTACATCTTTGGTGGTTGGTGGTGGCCTTTATCAGGTCTCAGGTTCGACCCAGAGGGGTCACGAATTTGTGGTCGGTTTGATTGATAGTAACACCATCATAACAAAGCCGCCATAACAAAAGGTACTCTCAACCAGCGAGGAATGGTCTACACCGTTGCCGATAAATGTTTTGCCGAAAAACACACACTTGGTTTATCAATATTAGTCTGGATAATCGAATCACCGTCATCATAACAGCCTTTATAATTCGACCCACTGCTGGACACAAATTCCTGTCTTTATCATCAAAGAAGGTTTAGGCAGTAGTCCCACTCTTGTTTGATGCAGATTGGTGGCCGGAATGTAAGGCGATCATATTCATTTGCTGATCCATTAGTCGTTTACGACTACCATTGGACGAATAATGCTAGTCTACTCCGTCGGCATCGCATGACGAGAATAATCGAATACAGATAACTTTTTGTTAATACTAGAAAAAAAATTCAGTGCATTTTTTCTACTATTAAAATATTTACGCGTTTGTAAACGCAAAAATAAAAATGATTCCTTATTGTTAATATTCAGGTTACTTTTGTTTTAAACAAGAAGAGTGTTTAATTCAGAAAAGCAACCTTGGGCTAGATAATTTCATGAGCGTGCAAATATATTATGTTACTATTTTCTTCAAAATCCAGTCACGTTTCATGTTACGTAAGTAGCGTCACTAGTGTCACGGGCGAGCCTGTCGCCGGCACGCGCTGTTGCTTGCTTATTGACGTCAGCTGTCAGCTGGGAATGACAGCCTCGCTCCATTTACTGGCTACCTACAGTGACGTAGGTGGACCTTTCGTATTTCCGATGAAAACGCGACCTGACTTAACGTGCTAATTTGAACCGTAAGCACCATGTTTTATTAAAAGCTAAAAAAATTCAAACTCAAGACTTGAAATCCAACATACATACAATCACGCAAATAATACTAAAAGGGTTGATCAGAACCTTAGGTAGCTCTTTGTTTCACATAAAGCCATTCCTGGCAATATGTGCTTAAAAACAATTCCAACAGCTTGCTTAAAATGGTGTTCCAAATGTTGTGAGCCTTCACAATGATGACATAAGCATTCCCTTTTTGTGAACCTTAAGAAGAAAGGGACAGAGATACTTATCACTCAATTTGAAAACTGCCTGCGACATCTCGCATTCTTTACATTCTCTCTCTTCTCGTTGACCGAACTAGGATGTAGGAACTAAGGATTTTCTATTATTTGACTGTCCACTCCAGCAACCCTCCACTCCGCATGGCCATAAAAATAACAATGCACCTAACGAGGCTACGCATAGTGATTAATTATTGCGAAATCTTGCTGACCAAGTAATTATTATATTTTTAAAACTCGAATGTTTGCTCAAAACAGTCGCGGACCCATCATAACATAATACAAGCGGACTATTGTTGGATAAATTGCTGACAGTTTGCAACAATGTTTGCAGAAGGGTGGTGGCTCGATTTTTATTTTTAGCAAGCAAAATCTGAAAAAATGCTGTCCCAATTTTTAAACGGTTTTTGAAGTGAAACTTCTTTAGCACCGTTGTGATTTGAAAATTCGATGAAACGAGAAAGTGACACCACAAAGGTTTTGAAGCATTGTAGGTTTATAGTTCAACATTTTTACTTTCTCGTACGTAGTTTAAAGGAAAGTCTTGTAATCGTAAAAAAAAATCGACCTCGAGATTTTGATGGATTTACACGTTTTGGACCTCCATTAGTCCAAAAATATTTTTTTTTGGAATTATGTCTGTGAGTGTGTGTGTGCGTTAGCACGATAACTCGAGCATGCTTTAACTTATTGCTACCAAATTTAACATACGTGTATGACATCAAAATATAAGGTTTCTATCAAATTTTGAGCCGTCGATCACGAAAGTTAAGCAATCAAGTGCGCAGTCGGTACTCGGATGGGTGACCAAAATTTAACATGCATGTATGACATCAAAATATAAGGTTTCTATCAACCTTTGAGTCGTTTCCGGTACACGAGAAAGTCAAGGGGAGACCACTCCCGATTTTTTCATCTAAAAAAGACCACGATAATGATAGTGACCACGTAAATTTAAAACAATACATTTTTTTTACTGTTGCTCCTGAAATCTCTTTTGCTACTGTCGGACAGCTTTTTTTGTAGTGGGGAAATGCTTTTACGCATTCCGGTCCCCCTAGGGGGAGGAGGTCCGGATATGTGGGAGTCACCCGGAGGAATACCCACTAAAACCCCACTTGCTCCATCCTCGGCACCATTTGGCTCAGGCTGCGGGAACGTATGGATTCTTCCGCATGCCCGAGCAGTGCTCTCCACCTCGCCGCGCTAGCCATCCTCGCCTTATCGACCCTGCAAGGTGGTTCACGACTATTATGAATGACCAAGGATTGTAGGAAAGAGGGAACACGTGTGCTGGCAGTGAATCCCATTTCTTGATTGTGCGACCAAGAAACGAGTTGCCAAATTTCTTAGTTCGCGTTGGAATGGTAGCCACAGTTTGTCGGTGACAACGTAGACCAGCACGCGTAGTCATTAAAAGGAAGGCAGATGGTGGGATTGGGGAAAAAAGCTCATCAAAGCACTCGCCGTGGTAACGGTAGAATGCGCTGAATGATGCAACATCGCGACGCAATTGGAGAAGCTCAAGATAAGTTAAACGCAAATAATAAAAACGGAGTAAAGGTTATGCTGTGATGTTATACATATTTCTCCTACCCTGCTGTTGGGATCAGTGCAATACGTCTTGATGCTATAGGCTTTAGATCGACATAAGCTTTTACGGCCAACCACCAGCTTGACACCAACCCTCCTTTGGATCGACGGCTATTTTTCGACAGCAGTTGGGGCCATCAGCTTAACGTGCCTTCTGAAGCACAGAAAGAAAATCGGGATGAAAATTGTTTGCCATCTGAGTATCGATCGCGCGTTAGTTACTTAACTTTCGCCGCGGCTCCATCAACTTCCTGACGTTATATTTGCTAACCCTGAATATATGAGAGCTTAGACACGTAAACCTCACAATTCTCTCACCCTTTCATACCCAGAGTATATTAATAAAGGTCTGTCGTAATTTACAAAAGCTAACACCGAATACCGAAATCTGTAATAACTTGTTGCATATTTACATAACATCTCAAGACAAATAAAACCGGCCCTAGGACCTTAGCCAACAATAATCCGGACTTAAACAACACAAATTCGGATAGCTCCAACTAAGGGATATGCATGTTCAAATTACTCGACACATAATTAAACTTAATGGTAAATTACTTCAAGACTATAAAGTTTCTGTTCCTAGAGTGAATTTGAATTACAGATCTGTAGTAATGTTACTGTAGTTTTGGGTCTCGCTGAGTATACAAAAGGCACAACATATCGTACGATTTTTTAGATCCTTCTTTTTGGACTGCTAAGACTAATCGGTAGAGTACCTATGTTAATATAGTTTCAAACATTTTGTTCCCAGTAGTTCCTTTAGAAGTCCTTTGGTGGAACAACTGTGCTTTGAGGAACTAACTAACAAATGAATTACAACAAAATAAATTATTTTTTTGAAGACGATTATTGAAGATAAAAAACCAGTCGTTGATATTAATTGAGGTATAGTTCCAGATCAGACAAGACCAGACCAGACCAGAGCAAATCTGACAAATTTCTTTTATAAATTTCAACTTTTTTGCAGAGGAGCTATAAATCAAGATAGCATCATCATCGAGTTCGAAGTTTATTTGACAGTAACTGTCAAATTTTCTTAATAGACTTCGAACTTGCTCGAACATTGAATTTGTCCATCAGTTTGGACGTCAATCTTAACAATCGAAATAGTGTCAATACTTGAAACCTTAATTCCTAATATTGTTATGCCAATATAACAATCATTTTCGATCAACTTTTAGATGCGTGTGGATAAATGCTGCGGTGAATGTCATATTGGTACAGTTGCTTAAAAATTGCGGCAACCAAGCAACCAAGACGTAAACTATGGAGTGGCCGAACTGCCGTTAGATCACTTACCGTATGCTATTTTATATTGTTACTGTCAAATATCATACAAATTACGAGTTTAATTCCGGAGTTTTGCCCAAGTTCTTTTTGTAATAACATGGTGATGTGAGACTTTAATTTACCGAATAATTTATTGTTAATTTGGATACATTTTCACTTGACATTGGCAAAATGCATAATCTTTACGTCTCACGACATCGTTAATTAAGAATAGAATAGTATAAATAAGTTCGTATTTGTGTGCACATTTTTCGCGTTGTATGGATCACGGCCCTAAGTAAAACATTGTCACGATATTCACCCGACTTATCCAAGTAACAAATCGTACCGTATGAGGCCCATTAAACTGGGTCCATTTTATTCCCATATGACTGCGGAGCTCTGAAGAAACGAACCGAGAAACGACATCAAAGCTTATGCCTGAATTATTTATAAACGAACAAACTGTATTTAGTACTTAAGCAATATAAAGTAATAATAAAGGCAATTTCTTTTGATATATGAAAGAAGTTCCAATTTCTTATTCCCTTTCTTAAACATTAATAAAGTTATCGTTTACTCGGAGATTATTTTTAACTTTGTTATTAATCATTATTTGAATTCGTTTTAATATATTTTTATTTAGCTTGAAATGTTTGTAAATCACTTAAATTAAGTTTTATAACGTCAGTTTGTGAGAATTTCGTTGAATTTTACCAGATCTCTCTTGTCAGCTCAGTTGGAAGAACAGAACATCAGATTATCACTTTCCTGCTCTGCTCCCATTTTTACTTGGGGTCGGCGTAATATGTGTTCTACTTCCACTCTCCTCGATCAGACGTCGTCTCAGCATTCACACCTTTCTTTGCCGTATCATCCTTGACACAATCTATGCAAGAACAGCTAACCAGATAGTCTTAGAATAATATTTTTTACTTTAACTAACATGGTCCTAAATATGTTGCGCGAGAAATGGGTCGGTTAAAGAGATATGACGGGAGACAGTGAAAAAGGCTTGGTGCGACCCCCAAAACTAAGATTATTCTGCCAAGAGTAAAGGATTACCTAAGAAAAAAACCTACGTGCCCTAGTGGTGCATCAACTGCGAACTTTTTGACCCAACTTAATTATGATTAGAGTCAATTTCAGTAATTTGAACATTAGGTGATTGTTGGATTTGTTTTAATGGTGCTGCATTAAAGATTAAGATTAAAACTACGCGATTTATTGTCTAGTCAAGCATAAACCGAAGGCCAGAAGAGCGCACCAATAGATTGAGTGCCACCAAAAATCCAAATTGGGAGAAACATTAACGACAGAGGGCAAGACAAATAAAGACAGGAATGATGAGTCGGCGCAACAAATCAGCGTTGTTTAGGAGACGTGCGCGCGCCGATGCATCGCCCAACTGGCAGTGACGAAGCGATACCCTCATTAGTCTCACCGCGTTATAGGGAAAAGACGAATTTTAATGAGATTACAATTCTGTGACGTCGTTTCTCTCCAGTGAGTTTATTAAATTTTTGGGAAACAAACAATTATATTGAAGATTAAAATTCGTACAGAAAAAATCGGGAGTGGACTCCCCTTGACTTTCTCGTATACCAGAAACGACTCAAAAATTGATAGAAACCTTATATTTGATGGATTGGATGCATGCATGTTAAATTTTGCGGTCACCCATCCGAGTACCGACCACGCACTTGCTTGCTTAACTTTCGTGATCGACGACTCAAAAGTTGATAGAAAAAATTTCGATGTCATACATGCATGTTAAATTTGGTTGCAATAAGTTGAAGCATAGATACACGAGTTATCGTGCTAACTCACACACAGACTTAATTCCAAAATATTTTTGAACTCATGGAGGTCCAAAACGTGTAAATCCGTCAAAATCTCGAGGTAAAATTTTTGACGATTACAAGTCTTCCTCTATACTACGTATACGAGAAACAATAAAATCATCGAAGTTACCGATATTCCACTGATAAAATCAAACACACGTATTCCTGGAAAGATAATTATAATATACAATTTAATTGTATAAAAAGTTACTCGAGTGGCGGCTGCGTACCGAGAGACGTAGAGTTGGTTGGTCCACAAGTGGGACGAAAGATCTGGTAAAGTTCGCGGGAAACTGCTGGATGCGGGCAGCTTAAGACCGATCGGGTAGGAAATCCTTGGAGGAGGCACTGTAGGGATGATGTGTAAATGCCGTAGACCTTTTCGATAGTAAATTATATTTAAATAAAAAACGCCTTCAAACAAAAAACAGAGAAATAAAATTTTTATGTTTAAATAATGTATTTTTTTGAGGTTGGTCCCAAATTATATGTGACTACGTTTATTTCAAATATTGAGGTTAGCACCGACCTAAAAAAAACATAAACATAAAATTTATATTCCTCCGTTTCCATAGGCATTATTAAGGATGACTCAAAAACTACTCGTCAGGTGTCGATCAAATTTAAATGGGACCATATGACTAGCACTAAATGTTAAAAGAATCTTCAAAATCGGTACACCGGGTAAAGAGTTATGAGGCAACACTAATAAAAAAAACATACAGTTGAATTGAGAACCTCTTCTTTTTTTTAAGTCATTTAAAATGCATGACTTACAGATAGACAGACAGACTTTCACAGTTTATAAGGAGGCTTATATTTTTGTCAATCTTATTAGCTAAGTCTTTTCAGGTTTCGGATTTTTCAACATCCTCAATAATTATTTACTTACTTTTTGCCGATTTTATCATTTGTTTAAATTCGTAGACGAAAATAACTGTTGCCAAGTATGACTTGAATGTTGAAAAAAATTCTTTCTGTTGTTAAGTGTCTATTTTTAGAGATTTAAAATCAAATCCTCTAATCTATTGTAATGGAAAGGTGTACTTTATTTAATATTTTTACTAACACCTTTAGACACAAAATAGTAGCCACGAGGGCCGTCTTGAAAGTCGCGCTTGGTCTCCCTTACCGGTTCTCTACAGAACAGTTGTACATCCAGGCGAATGTTCTTCAAGTTCGGAAATTATACGTTTTGCTCACAATTATGTAGATTCCACGCTAAGATAGTCCCAGATACTCATTCCCATTTTCATTCCCAGAATTCGCTCCAAAATTCTAAAGCGAAACTCACCTCAAAATCGTTAAAAGTTTACGTTATACAATGGTTAGAGCGTTTTACATGTGATTCCTTGGAAAAGTCACGTGGTCTTCTGTTCTTGGATATGCCATTCCGAGAAATTCATTAAGACTTATTTTAGTGCATTTTATTTTCTATATACCTCACATTCTACATATACATGTTCTCCATTAATCAGTGTTATTTACTGTCCGTGTCCAAGATTCGATTCACCAACTAAATGACAATGATAAATCGATATCTCGCTTCATTTCAAGCACTTCCACTTTCTCGTTATTCAGTCGTGTATCGTAAATAATTAGTGCAGCAAAAACAATAAGAATAGGATGACAATGTTGAATGAATCCTCGAACTGCAGTGAAATACATAACGGACTAACTGACCCTCAACTGATTTTAAACTTTATGGGTGTATGTTAAAGTTGATTGTAGACAGTTTACAGAATGGAATAATTTTATTTTTGCGTTTACAAACGCGTAAATATAATACTAGAAAAAATGCACTGAAAAAAAAAAAATCGACTTACTTTTATGAGGCAAGAGTCCCGCCTGAGGCAAGTCGATTTTTTTTCAGTGCATTTTTTCTAGTATTACAGTTTACAGAAGTTATAATGGACGTCATTCAGTTGTTTGTACAACCAATGGCAGGTTATAGGTGACGTAGAAATAAAACTTTTCGTGCAATCCAAGTATATTATGTTATGCGAACCTATTACTGAAAAAAAAATAAACAATGAAATTCGCTTAGGATTAAAAAAAAACATGTATCGTGGAATAATTTTATTTTACACGTAATACCTACGTGTATTACGTAGGTACTTACGCAAACCTCACGATAAGGTTTTATGATCATATAAATTGTGTTTAAAATGAGGTTTTAAGTTTATAGTTAAAATTTTAAAGGAAAATTTTATTTTATTCTTTTAGAGCATTGAAATAAAAGATTTTTAAAAGGTTTTTTTATTTTATATTCTTTATTTAATTATTTAAAAAGGTTCACCAGCGTGTGTATACATACATTGAAACATCAAGTAAGTAATAGTGTTAATACTTAATTTATATTACTTGATGTTTCAATGTTAAGCTTAAATGTTACGATGATTGAAGTTGAATACAGCATGCAGAAAAAAGACTTATTACTAAACTATACCAAAAAAATTTCCCATATTCTTTACTTAATTCTTGGACAATGACATAACTAATAAAAATAAAATCTTATCTTATTTCACCTGTACCCGTAGTGTAGGTTTTTTAGTATAAAAAACGCAACTACTTTAGTAGCGTTAAGAGCTCAATTTGTATAGGAAACGCGAACAGCGCCCCTAGCGGAGAGAAGCGCAAATCATGTTTCCCATACAAATTGAGCTCTTAACGCAACTACAATCGGTGCGTTTTGTATACTAAAAAACTTACACTAGGGGTACTGGGACCTGAAGCCAGGATCGATTTAAGGTTTTTTTTTTGAGGTAGTTGGAAGGGTAACAGGATTAATAATAATGTGTTAACAGAACATTAACAATATTCTTTTTTTATAAAAAATATCGGTATTTTTTTAAAAAGAAAAAAATTAAAAATCAAATGTACTTATAATTCTCGATCACCATTTTCATCCCGTACGTGTCTTACGGCGCTGCGCGCACCGTGAACAGATTGTCTGAGATTTTGATTATCGTACCAAGGTTTTATTATTAGTTGGCAATGCTCTAAGTATAAAAGTAAATTGAATAAATTGCTGAGTTTAAGTTTTCGGATAAAATAAACTACGGTACCAAATTGAATGAAGTTACCCGAACGCGTGTTTCGATACTGTAATCGTGCTCTTTACAATCAGAGCTTCACAGTTACAAAGTCAACAATCGTAACAGTCTATTTTTATGTAAGCACATTTAAAACGGCGGAACGCCCGCAAAATCGAAATATTAAAATTAATTCGAATATCGAGGTCACGCGTCCAGTGGACAGCAATAACCGTAAAAGATAATAATCGTGCACAAAATGGCCACCCGATGCAATATGGCGGATGTATAATTGGCGGGAATCGCGAGGTTTGTCCATTTGTAGTTGAGCTAATTGTTTTGGGGGTGATTTTAATTGGTTTTGTCTTCCTAATCAATGTTGGGTAATGAAATGGGATAAGTGAGGCGATTAAGGCTTCCCAGGAATAAAATTTTCAAAGTTGAATATTACTCAATGAACTACTTATAGTAATGCATATATTGCGCTTCTAAATGAAATTGCAGAAACATATTTGTATCTCTGTTGATGCTATGATGCTTGACGCAACGACACGTGTATTTACGATTGCGCCAAGCAGCAGAGGCGCCTTTCAATTAAACGTCCGTGGTGATTGAGTACATTTGCACCCTTGCTTATTTATTGCAATTTCATTTTTACTACCCTGACTTGACTGCATTAAATACGTACATGAATGTGAAACGTGAAGAAATTCTTAATTCTTATCAAGGCTCGGTTCGCACCATAGTCCGTAGAGAACATATTCACGTAAATACTTATTTATTTAAAACGTTACAAACTTGCCCCTTTGTGTATTCTCACCATCCTGCGAAAGGTTACTGTCAGTTGGTTTTTTCGATTAAAATGTCATGTGTTTGTGTTTTATTCGATTTCCTGAGCACAATGAGAAATAATTTGAATTCTCAACAAATACAAAGTCTCATATTTCAACGGCTTAGGACTAAGCAACACTTTAAAAATTAAAATTAAAAAGCTCTTTATTTAAATGGACACGTATTGTCTAATAGACGTTAAGCTGTTGTGAATTTGCATGCTGTTAAAATAGTTGAAAAATTGGTTTTTGGTTTTTTATTGAAAAAAAACCGGACGAGTACGAGTCTGACTCGCCTACCGAGGGTTCCGTACAAATTTGTACCTTTGCGGCTAAAACGGTCGTAACTTTTTTTGCGTTCACTAAGAAGTTTGATTTTTTTACAGCTTCAAGGGACCGTAGACCTGAGTATATCTATGGTTTTAATTTAACTCTATACCGCCACTCGTTCCCGAGATAAAGGGTCTTGACAGACAGACGGACAACAAAATAGTCTTAAAAAGGTTCTGTTTTATCCTTTTGGGGTACGGAACCCTAAAAAGACACATTTTGTCTTTGTTTATTTTTGAAGTAAAACTTCTTTAGGCGCGACTAGGGGGTAACTCAGATTTTTCTAACGGAAGTAACGCTCAGTATTCTATAGTCTGCGTAGTTTCCGCTATTTAAAAATAGTAATTTCGATTGGTCGTAAGTATCTGTCATATTTTTTTTTTTTTTCAGTTAAAATTTAATCATTTCAGTGATCTACGTCAAAGAAGTTTTACTTCAATCGCGCGTAAAGGTTACACGCACACAATTTTTTTCATTTGGCTTTATTATCTTATAAGATGCCAATTAGCCAGCCAGAAAGCAAAAATGTACATACTGCTCACCAAAACTTACACAAGCTTTTACCATCTAGGAATTGAACCCGAATCTCTGGATCTGCTATATTATTTATCATCATATCTAGTAGTAATAGTGGGCCTATTTGACATAATCCTCCACCAGTTGGTTAATACTATTATAGTGAAGAAAATGAGAACTAGCGAAATGCCAATCTCCTGCTAATCAGTCACTCCAGTCCAAAGAATCTAATAACATCTGAATTCTGTTAAAATAATAAACATAAATCCATAAAGCTCTTTCAAGAACACAATATTCAATTCCCGTTATTTACACAGCTAAACACGTGAGCGGCTACAGAATTTAGTCATCTTGAATATTTAAAATTGTTAAAGCAAGCACAACGTCTCAGTTTGAAATGACGACTTTTCTGTCAATTATAGGGCAATTTAATTTTCATTCCGCTGAGATGCGAGTGCCAAACGTCGGGTACGAACAGCGTTGGCTCAAGAATCCTTACGTAAAACAGACGAGACAGCTTATTTATTTGCCTACAATTCCGAAGGAGTCGTTTCGACATCCTTTGTTCCCTTTCGGCAAATTGTCCGCTTTTAATTCAAATTGCCTTTGTCTTTTATGATGACTAGAACTAAAATACTTTAAACGCAATGAGGACTAAATAACGTTGACTTTAGCTCAACGAAAATTGTTTTAAATTTTCATTTTTAGACACCTACATGATTTGTTAGAGAAATTTGATTCTTCGGATTGATTGTTTTAAAACAATCCCACAGTTGATACAAGTCGAACAATAAAAGAACATGATTTGTTAGAGAAATTTGATTCTTCGGATTGATTGTTTTAAAACAATCCCACAGTTGATACAAGTCGAACAATAAAAGAACTAGAAGCAAAATCATGAACAAATTTAATTTGACCCAAATTTAAAATCAATAGATTTATTATTAAGTCAGTAGTAGTGAAATAATGCATAATTCCAATTTAGAAGTATTCAACAATGTAAATATAAGATACAAAGCTGAAACAATAACAATAGAATAGTAAAACCACATACTAATCACCAATCACACCCCATAACCAATCTCTTCCTGCCCGCCTAGCATGACCACCGAAACACGATATGATATTATAGGATATAGCCATTTATCGCGTTGAACTGTCTGAAATTATTGGATATAACCGCAATCTTGAAAATTTATCAAAACTGCGAACATGTATAAGCCTTTTACATCTTCGCAGTTTCGATAAAATTTTTAGTTGACGCTTATATCCAATAATTTTTGACAGTTCAACGCGATAAATGGCTATATCATATCGTGTTTCGGTGGTCATACTAGGCGGGCTGGGCTCGGTGTTCAATTATATCAGCCTTGCCTTTTAACACATCCATATCTTCATCAAGGTTCGTACTCATGTCAATAATGTTATCAAAAACTAGTTTACTGTGCTCAAGGAACTAGTTCCTTAGAAATAGGGAATTGACGCATCTCCAAATCTTTATTGGGTCAACAACGACAATGCATCTGGCAAGGGTCCATAAGTTACAGTGTCCCCTTTGCGAAGTGTACGAGTACATGGGAAAAAATGGTTACTTTAAAGAAGTGAAATCTGTTAATCGCTCAAATTCGATAAACTTTCATGAAATTAACTAACCTAACTTAATGACTTTTTGTAACGTGACTGTGGGGTAAAAATCTACCCCAATTTCATAGTTGTATATCTTACAAAAAAAAATTAAAAATATATTGTGGAACACATTTTCTGTCTAATTTCATTACTTTTGTTTAAATAAAAGCAAAAAATACAAAATTCTGATTAAAAAAAAAATTCTTATAAAACTTTAAAAAAAATCTTATTTTTGTGGTTAAAGATATTTTATTTCTCAAAAAGAATTTATAATTCACTTACATGAGAAACATTATGAAGTAAATAACTCGAACGACAAACAAAGTAAGATCAAAATAAACTAAAAAAAAACAAAATACATCACTTTTCGTAGGTAATAACTCGAACGACAAACAAGGCAAGTTCAAAATAAACTAAAATAAAAAAAAAAAAAAAAAAATAAAAAAAAAAAATTTTTTCATTGTTTTATATTCAGTGTTTAATCAACTTATTTGAATCTAAATTTATCCCTAATATATGTTGATTAGGGGTTAATATTATAGGAAAAATAACAAAGTCGTAATTTGTCACACTGAAAATGAAACAAGGTCATCTTCATCAGAGTATTATTTAGGCAAGGACAAGCAAACCAAATGATCCGAAAATTCTTCACTTCTGATGTTTATAGATTCGAATGAATCGACTAGGGCTAGACCAAAAAATGCACCAATGTGGGCGTAATACGCATGTATGCGTGGAAAATAGTACTACAGTCTGACAGTTGCTGTCTTTTCTACGTGACTGACAGGCCGACTTAGGACGGCTGCGTGTACGTGAAATGGTCTCGTTGATCTATCTCGTTCTAATGTACGTGTTAGAATACTCTTTCTCTTTTACATAGCCCATCTATAGTTGCCTATATCTATGCTCTAATAATGAAACATTCGATCACAATTAGGATTATTCGTTACAAGTGACTAAACCGCTAAATTAATTACTGTACAAAGGTCACAGGTATTGGTCAATTAATCCTATTTTGTGCTTACGTCAACAGTTTGAATCATTATAATTTCATTATCATCGTAACAGCCGCTCACCCTGTTAACTAGCTGTGTGCTAATTTAGTATTAATTGAATGGATTAATTACTGGAATTTATAGGACATCGTAATCGGCGCTTCAGAACTGGTAAGCAAAATTACAGGGTGCATTTGCATAAATCTATTAATCACTGGCCAATTTCGGATGATTCAAATAACTAGCGGGGAGCTAATTTATTTTCTATTAGTTATTCCTGACTTTACAATCCTATTTCTTCCTGAGTTATTCCTTAGCAGAGGTTGGAAATAGGTTATTTAAGTACTTATACTGATTTCATACAGCGAAAGAATAAAGTGGATATGCCTCAAATCCCGAGTTTAATTTTAAAGAGCAGAAACACCCCCGAAACCACAACATACGCGACGTTGCCAAATTTACATCAACGACGTATCGGATGTCCGAAGTTGCAAAATTCCAATGTCGGAAGCGAACAGTTCAAATCTTAGTGGTACTTTAAATGAATCGGAGAAGGAAAAAGAATCTGATGATATGTTTGAACAAGCAAACCCTCACGAGTATAGGCTAGGAGCAAAAGTGTTTTCGTATTGATAAAAAGGGCGAAGTAAAGTAGGTATGAGAATTTGCTTAAGATTATTAATAATTTGAATTGTGAACTAAAGTAAATACTAATAAAATTGTATGTTAAGTATCTTTTTTTATTTCTCTTGTCTATCTCTGAGGTTTTTATTATTATTTATTTGTAATATTGTTCGCCACAGGGGATTGTCCATTAGAAATCCCGTGAAGATCCATATTAATATCAACATTTTGGATCAAGTACATAAATAACTCTACCTATCGCACTAGCCACCCCCATGGAGCAGTCCAGACTGGGGTAGTACCTCCACCTTACAGAAGACCTCAGTCAAATAACACTACATTTTTTGTGGTGTTGTGTTTCTGTTGGTCAGAGCTCCATAGGGTAGGGAAGGGGACTAGGCTTGGCAGAGCGTGAATACCACGTCAGTGATGGAAGAGACTTTAAGTTAGGGTAGCTGCTTACCACCAGGCAGGCTGTATGGTTGCCTGCCAACCTCTTAACATAAAAATCGGGATTGGTCTCCCTTTGACTTTCTCGTATGCCGGAAACGATTCAAAAGTTGATAGAAACCTTATATTTTGATGTTATACATGCATGTTAAATTTTGTTGCAATAAGTTAAAGCATACTCGAGTTATCGTGCTAACGCACAGACACACACAGACATAATTCCAAAAAACGGTATTTTTGGACTCATCGAGATCCAAAACGTGTAAATGCGTCAAAATCTCGAGGTCGAATTTTTTGACGATAACAAGACTTCCTCTATACTTACTACGTAGGTATATGAGAAAGTAAAAAGGTCTAAATACTCTCTTTAACCAATACAAATGCTCACATTTGAGACAAGTCTACGTTCTTTGATTATAATCTTAACAGCTATTTCGCAGAGAGGCGATAAGCTCTGTCGAGATGACGAAAATGCTGGATGACCCACGACATGCAATGTATGGACGTCCCACCGTTCCCACGCGGCTTAAAAGTCGCCAGAGCTTTCTTAAGCATGTGCACCCTTCTTCTGAAGACCCCTCGCAGGTTAGACTGAGACTCTGGAGGGGAGTGGTACCTCACTCGCTTATAGCCTTGTCGGAAAATCTCGCCCCTGGCTATAGGCTACCGTGGCCGACTTGGAAATCTTTGAACAGATTGAGAACACTGGTCGGTCGCAGTAAGGAAAATATGTGCAGGTGGGGCTACATCAGGGACAACCAGTGCGAGTGTGGTGCCTCCCCGCAAACCATGGCTCATTTAATATCTTGCCCCGCATGCTCTATTAATTGCATGCTTGAAGAGCTGTGGAACGCTGCTGATCCTGCGATTCGAGTGGCAGAATTCTGGGTGGCAAAAATTTAATGGACATTAGAATAAGAAGCTATTTTACTTGATATAATTTTTAAAATAATTTTAACCTTTTCTATTTGTCTTTTGCATGCTTGGGATAGGTGACCTTGTAACGTTAGGTCCTTTGTTTCTTGGACTCACACTTATGGTGTTTAGATCCAAACACCATAAGTGTGTGTCCAAGAAATAAGGCACCGATTACATCACTAAATTTTATTGAAATAATTATAGGTAGGTATAGTTTGAGGTACTTTGTGTTATATATAGCCCAAGCTATGGGTGGGTGTCCAGAGCGGGAGCCTAGTAATTTGACAATTGTGTGCAGAATCACACGGTCAGCAATAGAATGAGCCTTAGCGGGCAAATGAACCAAATGTCAAGGATGAACTTTTTTAAAATATTGCCAGTAAAGTTGAATATGGGAAAAGAGGTGCTATAACACCTCGATGTTATAGTACCACGTTTCCACCTTGGTGCTGAAAACATGAAACTTATACTTCCATTCAACCATGTAGAGAGAAACACACAAAAAGCAAAAAGAATGCAAGAAACATAATATTCTTACTTTAACTTGCCTATATATATATATTGGAATCTTGTAAATTTATAAAAAAAAAAACATAATATGTACTGTTGAGACACAGGCTTCCATATACGCACGGGAGGAGACGCGCGGGCGCTGGGGGCACATGAAGCCACCGCGACGTGGTGGGAGCCGGGCGCGGCTCGTATATAAGCAGCGAGCGGGCGCGACCCGCTCTCTTGGGACCTCCGGCATACTTAATTATATAATATCGTCTAATGTGTGTCTGTAAATATTGTACTGAAGGCAGTAAAGAACTAGCATAACCAAGTTACAGTCCATTATTTAATACTAACGTCCCCATAGGACCCTAACAATGGTCCTTCGAGCCGGAGCTTTACTGTCGCAATTAAGCAATAGTTTACCTATTCCGTCAAGGCATTCAATAGATTGATAACCTATTTATTTCAATAAATCTTTAAGAATTGCAAATTATTGCCTGCCGTGGCGCGCTGTAGCTCATTACGTAACAGTTTACCTGCTCGCCGGCCGTAGCCGGCCGATCTATTGTTTGTGCCAGCGCAAATTGAATAGGCTTGCGACCCTTTTTTTTGCATAGCATCGTCGTAAAATTATTGCAAATTGTGTTACAATTTAAGTTAGACTGCCAACATGAATGATAAAATAGAAATTTTAATACGCAAACGAAGCAGTATGAAATCAAAACTTACCATTTTTAGCAATCATTTAAATATGCTTAAAAGCTGTGCTGAGCTAAGCGCCCTGCAACTTTTAGATTTAGAAATTAGATTGAAAAAATTTGAAAGCTTATACGATGATTTTGATAAATTACAGGGTGATATCGAAATAACATCGGACAGCCCCGACGCCGAGGCTAAAGAGCGTGAACATTTTGAAAACCAATATTTCGCGCACGTGGCAGCCGCGCGTGGCTTAATGGGTGTCCGGCCATGTGGTCAACGCAAGCTTCAGGATGGTGCCGTCACAGCTCGTGAGGATGATCAGGCATGTTTAAAAACTCAGTGTATAAGATTGCCAAAAATTAATTTACCTGTCTTTAATGGTCACTATTTGAATTGGCTCGAGTTTAGGGACACATTCACTTCCTTAATCCATTTGAGAGAGGATTTAGACAATATAAATAAATTGCATTATTTGAAAGCGTCACTTAAAGGAAGTGCATCATTAGTAATCGACAAATTAGATTATAAAGCCGAGAATTATGATGTGGCGTGGAATTTACTATGCAGCAGATATAATAATAAAAGACTGCTAGTAAACAATCATGTTCAGGCGTTGTTTAGTGTTGAGCCCATCAAAGAAGAATCGTGTTCAGCGATTCGTCATCTCATAGACGTCACGAATAAAAATATTCGTGCATTGTCTACTTTAGACCAGCCAACAGACTATTGGGATACGCTTATCATTTATATGATGACAGAAAAATTAGACAGCGTAACCCATAGGGAATGGGAAGAATATAGGAATAGGTTGACTGAACCTCCTTTGATGAGCACTTTTGTGAGTTTTCTTAGCAACAGAGCAGATTTGTTAGAAACCTTGCAAGAAAGCAAATCACAAAGGTCAGATACAAATAAATTTAATTCTAACTTACTTACACTTAATACAAAAACACAACAAACCTATAAAAATAATACATATAATACACATAAAAAACACAATAATTTCAATAAAAATTCATTTAAATGTCCTGTGTGTAATCAATCTCATTATTTATTTTCCTGTGAAACATTCAGGTCTCTTCCAATAGAAAGTCGTATACAAAAAGCGCAGCAACTAAAAGTATGCTTAAATTGTTTGCGCCCAGGCCACATTGAGAAAAAATGTAATTTAGTGCCTTGTAAATATTGTAAGAAAAAACATAACACGCTTTTACACTTACACGAATCAGACCCTATACCTGAACATGACGCAACAATTAACACATTCAACTGTTGCACCGATGCAAAACAGATTACTACTTCTTCGCATGTATTGCTTTCCACAGCACTGGTGGACGTGGTTGACGACAAGGGCACCGTGCACTCCGCCCGCGTTCTGCTTGACAACGGTAGCACGGCCAACTTCATAACTCAGTCGCTCTGCGGTAAGCTGGGGTTGTCGCGACGCAATGCGAGCGCCACGGTGACAGGTATAAATAATAATACTTCCCTTTGTACACAATCGTGTAGTCTTACAATCAGGTCTAGGTATGACGACTTTGAAATTAATTTAGATTGTCACATTTTGCCTCTAATAACTAAGTCATTGCCGTCTTCATTCATTAACATTGAAAATATTCCTCTTCCTATGGGAGTAAGTCTTGCAGACCCTTTTTTTAATGTGCCAGCGGCAATAGACATATTAGTTGGAGCCGATGTCTTTTGGTCGGTCTTATGTAATAATTCCATTGACTTAGGTAAAAATAAACCAAAGTTATATGAAACGAAGCTGGGTTGGTTGGTGTCCGGGTATGTCACCCGACACTCTTCATCTCCCGTATGTCATTTAATAAACGAGGAACCCAATCCAGACTTGACGCGTTTTTGGGAATTAGATTCAGTATCCACAAAAAATTCTTTATCTTCTGAGGAACGTGCTTGCGAACAAAGTTTTGTGTCAAGCACTTTTCGTAAAGATAACGGTCGCTTTGTCGTATCCATGCCGCTGAAGAAAGACCCTTCAGTCTTAGGCGATTCATACCAAAAGGCAAAGTGTCGTTTCTTGTCTTTAGAACGTAAATTTATTAAAGACCCTCTGTTTAAAAGTAGGTATATGAGCTTCATGCGTGAGTATGAATTCCTAGGTCATATGACAGAAAATAAGGAAATCACGTCTTCTAAGCACAAATCTTATTTTATACCTCACCATGGGGTCGTACGTGAGTCAAGCCTTACGACTAAGCTTCGTACTGTGTTTGACGCTTCAGCAGCTTCTAGTACTGGTGTGTCACTTAATGACATTCAGATGGTAGGTCCAACTGTACAAGAAGATCTATACTCAATATTAGTTCGTTTTAGGCAGCATAAATATGTAATTACCGGAGATATTGAGAAAATGTACAGGGCCATAGAACTCAATCCTACGCAACGTTCTCTTCAACAAATAATATTTCGTTACGATACTAGCGAACCTATTAAAACATATACTCTTAACACATTAAACCTACAACCATTCCGCGCCTTGAGCTCTGCGGAGCCTTATTAGCTGCTAGATTGTGTACAAAGGTATTTTCTTCATTAACCATTCCTATAAACTCATGCACACTTTGGTGCGATTCAACCATAGTGCTTGGATGGTTAAAAACACCATACACACAACTTAAAAGTTTTGTAAAAAACAGGGTTTATGAAATTCAGGAATGTACCGAAGGTCACACGTGGAGCTACGTACCGTCGAAAGACAATCCGGCGGATCTCGTTTCTCGCGGGGTGAGGGCTGATTGCATCATAAATTCATCATTATGGTGGTCAGGTCCTACATTTTTATTAAATAACCAAAATGAATGGCCTAAATTTCCAAATCATATAGAGAAACAAGATCTACCAGAGTTAGTTGCCCATCATGTTGTGTTAAGCAATACAATCGATATTGATTTGATTACAAAATTCATACATTCAAAATCTAAATTTATTCTTATACAAAGGTCAATAGCATATTTACAAAGATTTATTTACAATTGCAAAAATAAATATACTAAAAGAAATGGAATTTTAACAGTTCAAGAGTTAGAAAACTCATTAAATATTATTATTTGTAAAGCTCAATTAGAAATGTTTCCTAATGAGTGTTCTATTCTTAAAATGGGAAAATCACTACCCAAAAAGAATAGACTTATGTCTTTATCGCCATTTTTAGATAACAATGGGGTAATGAGAGTAGGTGGGAGGCTCAATAATTCTCCCTACAGCTATGATGTCAAGCATCAAATATTGATATGTAGTAAGCATCATTTATCAAAAATAATTTTTCATCATTTTCATTTAAAACATGTGCACTGTGGCCCACAGCTTCTATTAGCTAACATCAGACAGATGTTTTGGCCGTTAGGTGGTAAAAATTTATCTAAATCCACTGTCAAAAAATGTATTCGGTGTTTTAGATATAAAGCTGAAACCATACAACCCATTATGGGTCAGTTACCATCATCCAGAACAGAACTTGAGTTTCCGTTCTTACATAGCTCAGTCGACTATGCTGGCCCGGTGCAGATAGCAGACCGTAAAGGCAGAGGTTGCAAACTCATAAAGTCTTTTTTGGCAATCTTTATTTGCAATTCAACAAAAGCCTGTCATCTCGAGCTCGTCACGGCATTATCTAGCGAAGCTTATCTAGCAGCTTTAAATCGTTTTATATCACGTCGTGGAAAGCCACAAAGTATAACTTCTGACAACGGCACAAACTTTGTAGGCACTTACAATGAATTGTCTAGATTCTTAGATCAATGTAATGTAGACAATTATATGTCTCAAGAAGGCATCGAATTTAAATTCGTGCCTGCCTATAGTCCTCACTTCAACGGCTTAGCTGAAGCAGCAGTTCGTTCTACCAAACATCACTTACGACGTTTATTACAATTAACCAACTTCACATATGAGGAAATGGCTACCTGTCTCACTCAGATAGAGGCTATTTTAAACTCCCGACCTTTAACCCAACTTTCCTGTGATCCTAATGATTTTACCGCTCTAACTCCTGCCCATTTTTTAATTGGACGCTCGCTATTGTTTACCCCTCATCCGCAGATGCCCGAAGTAGACATCACTCGACTCGAGCGCTATAAAAGAATAGAGCTTATCAAACAGCATTTTTGGAAACGATTTTCACTTGAATATGTTACCTTACTACAAGGAAAGGTCAAGTGGCGGGCTTCGATAGCAGAACTGAGGCTAGGGTCTCTTGTTCTAGTCAAAGATAAAACAGTCCCCCCTCTACTATGGTCATTGGGGCGTGTGTTGAAAGTTTACCCTGGCTGCGATGGTGTGACCAGGGTTGCTGAACTCAAAACCAAGAGGGGAACCATTCGGAGGGCATATAATAATATTTGTCCCCTTCCAGATTTTTGAAGTCTATTACTTCAACCCGGGGAGCATGTTGAGACACAGGCTTCCATATACGCACGGGAGGAGACGCGCGGGCGCTGGGGGCACATGAAGCCACCGCGACGTGGTGGGAGCCGGGCGCGGCTCGTATATAAGCAGCGAGCGGGCGCGACCCGCTCTCTTGGGACCTCCGGCATACTTAATTATATAATATCGTCTAATGTGTGTCTGTAAATATTGTACTGAAGGCAGTAAAGAACTAGCATAACCAAGTTACAGTCCATTATTTAATACTAACGTCCCCATAGGACCCTAACAGTACTTATACTCTGCTAATACGAATATAAGACGTAATGACAGATATCTCTGTAAAAAAGCATATTATACAATAAATGAGTTCTTTGCAGATAAATAATAAACTCCTTGTAATTGAAGTGCAAATGGGATTTAAATTTATCTCTCTCTATTAGTTAAGTGTCGCTCTCAAAAAATTGTCAGCATCGCAGGGTGTCACGTGTTCAATGTTCTGAACTAATCTTTTTACACCTATGTATCCATGTGACAAGCAATAAATAAGTAAATAAATGCAATATTTCCGAAAGTTAGTAATAAAATAGCCGGATCCTCAGTGGTTAAGGATTCCAGGTGAAGTTTGCTTCCTACTCCAGCCAGATCTTATCAATAGATGAGATGAAGGCCAACTTTCCCGTCAAAAGGTAAATAAAATATAAAGCATTTATTCTCAGGCTACATAAACCCATAGAACAATAAAGAACGTATTCTGAATACATACAAAACAATGGAAAGGAATCAGTGTATTCAAAGCCGCCCCTTGCCCGCGTCACTTAGTAAATAAATTTACTTAAATGTCTTCCACAACAAAAATATTTCCAAGAATTCCTTATCACATTTCGAATACATCAATTTTAGGCAAGAAACACCTTATTACTCATATCACTTCTACCCCGCCATGTAATCACGATTAAATTCTCCGTGAGTCGTAGAATATGTATATCACATTTGTCTCTCTGACAAAGTACTTTCACAGGCAAAGGTATGACTCGGCCTACGTCTAAAACTCCAAGCCAATATCATCCTAATTCCTAACAACTTAAATGTCATTTTATATCAACACCAGAATTTAGGTTAATAAAATCTGAATGTAATGTCTCGTGTTAATTAAGAAACATGATTTAGTAGTGGTCGTAGATGGTTTTAATGTTTTTCTTCAAGTTCCATTTAGCATTCAATGCTAAATGTATTTAAATTGGTTAGGAATAATTTCCTTACTGCCTCTATAAGATTTTACTTTTGAATCTGTTTACTCTTGTCTGATATAATTTTATTTACCCTTTTCTCGTTTCTTATTTTGTTATTGTCATCATTATGTATATTCTTACTATCATCACCTATACTATGTGGGTTTTACCCGAGCCTTATACCTATTTTAGTTTATTTCTTTATTTTCCTTTTCCTACAGATTGTCTGGAACTGATTGCTTGGAGATAAGGCTTGCAATAAGTCCGCCTCAATTGTACTAGACTAAGGCCGTATTACAGAATGACACTCAGAAGTCAAACATGTCTTGAGAATCGTCTGTCACTTTCTATCACGCACAAAGTGATAGAGACGTAGGACGCTCAAGTCGGCGTTCATTCTTGAAACTTATTCTATAATACGAACATTAGACTATACGAAAACCGACAAAGTAAATAAAACAGATAACGAATTCAGGGTTAGGGGAAGTCGTGAATTTATGTATTTGTCAGGGATCCGCCAGGATTTTGTGCGAATCACGATCTCGACGTGCGACTGCTGGGTCCACGTGTAACGAGAGATGAGCCAGGGCTAGTATTTTCTTTTCTGTATCATATTAATGATAATAAAATAGTATCTGTGTCATTGTCTTCGTTTGACAGTGAATATACAATTCAATTGAATAAAATATGTATTAAGGTGATTGTAGATTAGCAGGGTAGCATTTGGGGCCCATTTTGTTCTTAATTTATGACAATGAACTTACTAATATTAAAAAACATCTTGTATACACACACACACACTAAGAATTTATATAATTAATCATATCGGATATACGAAGTACCAGAAAGTAACGGATAATAAACAATATTTTTTACCGGATAGGTATCCAAAGAAATCGTTGCAGTTTTGATTGGCTAAATGTTAATCTAATAACAAGTTTAACCATTGGAGTTATTTTTGGGTCAACTTTGTTAATGTCCAGACAAAATTTAATTCTTCAAAAAAAAGCTGCACTCATGTTATAAAAAACAATCACAGATGAAACGGTCAGAAATATTTTTAAGAAAAATTGTTATTTACCATCCGCAAATACAATAGTACACAGGAAATTATAATATATGTATTAAATAAGAAGGAGATATGTCATAGGCTCGTGTAGACTCGAAAACATCCTAATTAGGACGTCTTGCTCTCAGTTTGTATCGAGCGCAGTCACAAGCTGGCCGCGTCGCGTACTTGTGTTCTTACCAATATTTATTTGTGTGTATTTTGGAAGTTTACTGTGCACTAATAGTTCTATAAAAGTTATTCTTTACACAAAAAAACATTTGACAGATTTAGATTGCGTGGCACAGATTTTAACGCAAATTACCATGAACGTAACATAATATTATTTATTATAATATCATTGTATACAGGTATTGGAAGTATGTATTTTTGTGAAGATAGTTTGAATATTTCGGAAATAAAGCTGCCACTCGTACAATAACCAGAATAGATAAAATATATAGGCATCTGTGTATACCAAATATAGTTATCATAAGAGTACTTTCGCTACAGGTATAAAATTTGCCTTCAAATATCAAAGCGGTGATGGAGATTAGAGTCGTCTCGTGGTTGCTTTACAATGTGTTTTATAACTTGAAAGAATATTTTAATGTTGAACATGGTATACCTGAGTTATTTTATTTACTTAGATATATATTTTTACTTTCTCGTACGTAGTATAGATGAAATTTGGTAATCGTCAAAAAAATCGACCTCGAGATTTTGACCGATTTACACCCGTTTTGGACCTCCCTGAGTCCAACAATTTTCCGTTTTTACTGTCTCATATACGTAGTATAGAGGAAGTCTTGTAATCGTCAAAAAATTCGACCTCAATATTTTGACGGATTTACACGTTTTGGACCTCGCTGAGTCCAAAAATATTTTTTTTTGGAATTATGTCTGTGTGTGTGTTTGTGCGTTAGCACGATAACTCGAGCATGCTTTAACTTATTACAACCAAATTTAACATGCGTGTATGACATCAAAATATAAGGTTTCTCCACCATCGAGACCACTCCCGATTTTTGGGTAAAGGATTAGTTAAGACAATTAAGTAGATGTAGCATGTTCGTACCTGCAAAACGTGAAAGGTGAAATAGCAATAAAAATATTAATTTTTTTATTAAAGAGTATTTTGTATTCTTTTGTATTGTATTGAATAACGTAATGTCAGAGTTCAAAATAAGCTTCATAATGCTGGTATAATTACATCAGGCTTTCCTTTCATAAACAGCAACAATTATCTTAATGAAAATTATTCTCCACAAGCAAGTATTTATGATATTCGACTCTATGATATAAACCAGAAGGTTCTTTTACCAAGATGATCTGTCGTAATATCGCTCGTCGATTCATTGGTGGGAACTCGTGCGATCAAAGCGTCATAAATGACAATGATTTACAGTGCGCATATGAGAGGCTTTTGCTCGCACTTTGTGACTTCCATGCATTTAAGGATATAATAGCTATGTTGCTGTAAAAGATGGAGTCACGGTAAATACCGAACTAAAGTCTAAGATTTGCCAATTCTTAATGGAAAGTCGTAGCTGTACCCAACTGTCATCATTATTAATTGGTTTTGGGCTCGTCTTTTCGAGTTTAAACTATAACAATAACAGGAAGGGAGGTGCAAATTTGCTCGCGTTTGCTGGCGGCTTGTTTTATATTCATCTGGAAACCTATCACAAATTGGTGGAACCATAAAAGTAGTAGTACCCAAGTTGCTGTGAACCCATATGACGCTATTCATCATCTTCGACCTTGTCAGCAGCTACTATCAGAATTTAAAGCCAAAAGCTTCCGCGTGAAATAAAAAAATCACTCTCAACACCAACACCAAATCATTCATTTTCCCATTCATAAAAACCAACAACACAAAATTGGCCCTCAAAAATCCAATTGTTTCGCAGCTTTGATACCAAGTGGTTTTTCATTATGAGAGAAAATAATGTTTGCGTGATTAAATAACTTTAATACATCACTGTCAGTACAACTCGGCATGATTTGATGGATGGTTGGGGCTTGTACCCTTCGGGGCAAAAATATATAGTACTATGTATATATTTATAGCTAATGGGAGTTGTTAACATAGGAAAAGTTTGACGGCATTCTTCGAAATAAAATTGTGTTTGAACGCCACAGCGTTGCGTCTTTTTTTAAAACAACTACTCAAAGTAAGGAAGAAGTCAATAAATTCAAAAGAAATAGTTTCAGAGAGAAAACGTTTTTTTTTATATTACCGTATTTATTTAAACAAAATACTTTATTTATTTATTAAACAATTGATCCAATAAAAAAAACAATTGTGTGTGTGTGTGTGAGTGTGTTTGTGTGCATGTGTGTGTATGTGTGTGTGTGAGTGTGTTTGTTTGCATGTGTGTGTATGTGTGTGTGTGTATGTGTGTGTGTGTATGTATGTGTGTGTGTGTGTGTGTGTGTGTGTGTGTGTGTGTGTATGTGTGTGTCTTTAATTAATTAACCGAAAATACCTTGTGTAAGTCACAGCCTTTATAATTCGACTGCAAGGAGGTTGAGGCAGTATTCCACCAAGCTTGCCCAATGCGGATTGGTGGGCGGAGTATAAGGTGATCAATACCCTATGTTAATCCATTCGTCTCCTTCTACGATATATGGTGATGCTATTCTACTCTGCCGGCATCACATGGCTCACGGCATCACGGCATCAATATTGGATCGTAATATGAAATTTAAAGTCATTCAGACGAATTTTAATTAATTTAGAGGCCTCCGTGTTATAGTTGTTCGCTCCTCGAAATAAGATCTAACATTCCCTGGGTCAGTCCCTATGGGTGTACAAATTTATACACGGTTTGGTAAGTCGTAGCTGACATAGGGCTTGTTTCGAATCCTATCTACAGACGTTTTATCAATGTCTCTATATACATATGCTATAACAATACTATACAGGGTCAAATTTGGACCCCTCGCTAAAAGAAATTTGAGCTAGGGGAATTAAAAATAAATATTAGTGAAAAAAAGTGTTTCCTATTCAAAAGTGGCATTTTTCAGTCACTTTGTATATCCTACATTTTTAGTCACGTACGGTTACTCTAGTGGTTAATGTGCCGTGCAAGATGGGACTTTCTAATTGGTCCAAGGGATGAATCAGCGGCTCGGTGCATACGCGGTAATAACGATCGAGTGACAATATTCCTTATTTGTACGAAAAAAAGTATTTTTTTAATTCATAAATTGATTGTTTTACTACTATAGGATGACGAAAAAATGTTGGTCCAAAAGTCATCCTGTATATCGAGAAAAAAAGGAAAAAATAACATTAAAAAAGGAGCTCATTAGAGGTTGCATGTCTGTGGCGTAAGAATCAAATATTTTCTTTTGATAATTTCGGCAGCGTGTAACCAGGTTTTCTGTAAAATGAGAACGGTTCAGTTTTCCTATTTTTTTTTAGAACTTTGGGCTATTTAATAAAAACCTGCACTGACCTTATTTGTCAAAAAATAGTAGTTTTGTAATAATAAAACTCTTTATAGCTGGGCGCTGGTTGTGCTACAGATTAAAAAAGTGGTATTTGAGTATAAGGCCCGCTACACCACATCTCGGGTTTTCGTAGTTAGTCAGCCAATGATTATGCTACATAACTGGTTTCTAAAAACACAACATCCGTGACTAACAAATAAATAGAATGTAAAGGGAATTAAACCAATAGCGGTCCCAGTTTGGGCGCCACTTTTAACGTGAAAATTTCTAAAAAAATCAGTGAAATAATAATTAGTTACAAATAAAGATACAATAATCACTTACAACCTGAAGAACAAAAATACATTGTAATAAACATTTCGGCGCTTTGCTATTCTAAACTTAAGCTGCCTACTAAAAGATTCTGAAGGTACAGTTTTAGCCAATGGATGTGACGGGACCATTCCGAAATCCAAAACAGACATAAATCCACTTTAAAATACAAGTTCCTAAGTTTGGCTGGAGAGCAAACTGCGCAGGAAAGTAAATTGAAAATTCTATGTATTTCTATTGATAACATTCTGGCAAAAAACTCTAAAAGCCAAAAGCAAAGCTTGTCTATTTGATGCCATTACGCTAGAAACTATTCAATTCAGTAAAGATGTGAATGCATAGGTTAGTTAAAAAATATAATTATCCAAACATTCACAACAAAGTTTGTACGTACAGAAAATCCTAAAATGGCCGCTATTCTGTCTATAGCTTGTTAGCCCATTCAGACATGAGATTTATTTTGTAAAAAATCTCTATTTTAATGTTTTGTGTTGATAAAACTAATAATATTATTTATTTAGAGCGACAAGATTATGACCCGTACCATCTGTAGTGCATGGTACAGTAGGACTAAACGTGTATAAAGAAGTTAATATGAAAAACGTATTCACGATTCCCGAGTAGTTAAGGGTTCCGATTACAGCTCGCTGTCATCGTCGCTATTATCATCACTTACTCTCAAGCTAAATTAGAAGCACAAACTTTCCTGTCACATTTAAATACATGATCACAATTGCTTTAAAGTCGTGAATCCGTAGTCTGTACTAATATTCTGTTTAAAGTATTGCTCTGGAACGCAACAGGGCGGGAACCACGCACCTAGTGGAACTTCGTGTCGGCCGGTGCGGTTCATATTACTTACCTGGGTGCGCTCTACGCAGCGCAGTACTTCCCCTTCCGACTAGAACACCCTAGGTAGCGGTCGAGAGACTCCCTAAAGGGATATGCTAGGTTGCCCAGTAATTCCCAAGAAACGTTCGACCCACAGACTCGAGGTCAAGGTCTTCGCCTTCTTAAAAACTCGGTGAAGCAGAAAAGTCATCAGAGACAATCTGCAGTGGTCAATAAAAAAACAGCTCAGTATTGTTCAAGCAATACTCGTGGAAGTTTTGTCCGATAGCTGTGTGTATGTGTGAAAGTAGTTAGAGAAAGAAGCCAGGAGTGGAGGTGAGCGTTATTGCAATGTGAATGGCCCAGTAACCCTACACTTGGGTCACAAGTCCCACGCACTACTCTGGCTCTTCTCTCGTTACACATGGACCCAGCAGTCGCACGTCGAGATCGTGATTTGCGCAAAATCCTGGCGGATCCCCGATAAATACATAAATTCTTGACTTAGGGGAAGTCAAGAATTTATGTATTTGTCGGAACCCTGAGTTCGTTATCTGTTTTATTTACTTTGACAGTTTTCTAGTCTAACACCAAATGTCAATGCCATTGCGTTGAATAAAGCTCTGTGATTGGTTCGTTTCTTATCCAAGAGTCGAGAGATCTCATAGCAATGTTTGTGCATACGGGTGCAAGTTTCGTCGATGCTCAACAATGTTAAAGTTATTTTAGACAATTGCTACATACTATGGAGAAATTTACGAAACGCTTCCGGAGATCAATCCACACAGTTCATCGGATTTCATAGTAAGATAAATACAGTCAGCTACATTTACACCGATCGCTTGTAATCGAAATTCTGTGCAATATCGTTTAAAATACCGGACTGCTGAGATGATAGAGTATAAAATCTGCTTTGGTTATTGTCTTTTGTTTGTTGGATCACTTACTAAAGGCTTGTTGCTTTTTAGGGTTCCGTACCCAAAGGGTAAAATGGGACCCCATTACTAAGACGTTGTCCGTCTGTCATCAGGCTGTATCTCATGAACCGTGATAGTTAGACAGTTGAAATATTAACAAATGATGTACTTCTGTTGCCGCTTTAACAACAAATGCTAATAAATAGAATAAAATAATTATTTGGGGGGGCTCCGATACAACAAACGTGATTTTTTTGTGTTTGTTTTCGCGCGATATTGATGACGGCAACAGGTAGACGCTTGAAATATACATGGAATACTTAGTTATATATTCAACTAGCGACTCGCCCCGGCTTCGCACGGGTGCAATGCTTATATAAATATGCATGTATTATACATACATATAAACCTTCCTTAAGAATCACTCTATCTATTAAAAAAACCGCATCAAAATACGGTGCGTAGTTTTATAGATCTAAGCATACATATTGACAGACAGACGGCGGAAGCGACTTTGTTTATACTATGTAGTGATTTAAAAATAAATAATAAAATTAACAGACACAATTTTTTTGCCGTTTTTTTATAGATAATGGTACGGAACTCTTCCTGCGCGAGTCCGACTTGCATGTGGTCGGGTTTTTAGTTTGATGCCCCTTCATATAGGCGATAGGCTATATTAAGACATTGCATGGCCTATAACTGGATGTGGCCTTATTTGTAACTAATTATTGCTTTTGCTTTCCTTTCTTATTGCTTAGAGTCGGCTCTGCCCTATTTAGAATAATAATTGGGTGCGTGATTGTACCTATGTAGTTTATAATCATTACATTAGTCCGTGCGGAATACGAATCTAACCCTGTGCTTTGTCGCTGTGTTCAGCGTAGCCACTGAACAATAGTCATTGGTCCGTTAAAACTATTTTTGTGTGGTCTAAAACACATTTAAAGTGTGTGTGTATTACCGCTAGGTTTATTGTTATTTTTTATATGACAAGAGGTAGCCTAGAGTCGAATAATTTTTGGTACATCTGTACACAATGTTTTAGCCATGGCTGATCTACCGTACCACTGACCATACCCCTGGTGGTATGGTGGGTCTAAAACCGTACCACTGCTGCCTGACTTCCAAAAAGGAGGTAGTTCCATGTTACATATATGTATTTTATTATGGTTGTTCACCGATATATCTGTTATTTGTGAACCAATTTTCAAAATTCTTATAAATAAAGAATAAAGTTGCAATAACGTAATATTTTAAGAGAAGGTATTACTAGAAGATTACATTTTAATTTACTACCATCGACTTTAAGAACGAGTCTGACGCCTTGGTGGAGTGGTCAGTATAGCTGCCTACACATCAAGCGGTCCGGGTTCGAGTCCTGGTAGCGGCAAATATTTGTGTGATGAACACGAGTATTTGTTGACGAGTCATGGTTGTTTAGATATTTATTTAAGTTTATTTATAAAAATATCCAAAAATATTATGCCTATATTAAAAATGTCCGTTATCTAGTATCCATAACACAAGTTCTTAATGATGCTTACTTTGGGCTAGATAATTGGTGTGAGCGTCGAAATATATTATTATTATAGTCTTATAAAAAATGCTAAAAACTTATTTAAAAATACCGTTTTCTCGTGGAATATTCTGGTTTCAAACACTGAATCTTAGATCCCCATAAACATCGTATCATACGGTTTACCGCTGTTTTCCTGAGCTCGGCATAAACTACTATTGAGAAGTGCCTTTGGAAAATCTCGCTTTCTTTCTTCTTTCTTTATAAATCAAATTTTATTTTATTCAACATTGCAACTGGAACGAAAACCTTTTAAATAAACTCTCTGCCTTCTGTATAAGGGCCCTTACACATTGCAGCTTTTTGCAGCCCTACAACCTCGGTTCAGTCGATACAATCGCAACTCATCGTACAGTAACAGCACGTCGGGCTATACAAAACTGTCAAATTTCTCCAAACGATTTTCAACCTAAGTACGTTCAATATAAAGTGCATAATTGATTGGGAAAATTTGACAGTTTGTGGTAACCCAACGTGCTGTTGTCTGTACCTTTACATACGCTTTACTAAAAGCAGCTTTACAGTCGCGATGCAGTCGTGATTCCGTATTTACCTCCTGATTTTTTAAAACTGATAAAGTAGACTGTGACGGTCTAATATTCATATAACTAATATAATTTCCTCTGTTGTATACCATAATCTAAAACATCACTTCAGTGATGACTCCGCTTTACGAAATGAAGTTATGATAGATTAGATGTCTTAAGCCCACAGCGACCGACTTGGCCAGCACACATACATATACGTGGGTTCCCATAGAATACCAACGTTGCAGGTGTTGTGTATGTTGCAACATATGCTGAGTGACGGCCTTTTTGGTTTCACTTTTCACTTTCTCGTATACGTAGTATAGGGGAAGTCATGTAATCGTTAAAAAATTAGATTTCGAGATTTTAACGGATTTACACGTTCTGGACCTCCCTGAGTCCAAAAATACAGTTTTTGTGTGTCTGTGCGTCTGTGCGTTAGCACGACAACTCGAGTATGCTTTAACTTATTACAACCAAATTTAACATGCATGTATGACATCAAATTATAAGGTGTCTAACACTTTTTGAGTCGTCGATCACGAAAGTTAAGCAATCAAGTGCGCGGTCGGTACTCAGATGGGTGACCGAAAATTTAACGTGCATGTATGTCATCAAAATATAAGGTTTCTATCAACTTTTGAGTCATTTTCGGTAGGTATACGAGAAAGTCGTTTTTTATTTAAATATATTAATTGTCTGTGAAACTGAATAAATTTATTTTGATTTGATTTGATTTGACTTCATTAAAAATAAGAGAGCAGCCTTCGAATGGGAATGAGTCAACACGCAGACTGAGAAACCAATGCCTTTCGTGAATAAAATTATAGTGGTAGCCATTTGGTCATTGGCTTTTAACAGAGTTCACGAACTCTGTGAAAAATGCTTCTATAATACCGCTACCAACATGAATAAACTGTTTATAAAACAAAATGAGTATAAAAGAATAAGGCGAGTTCAGACGGCGAATAAAATAACCTGCTCCAGAATACAGCGTGAAATAAACACATCCTATCCACAATGCAGCGACTAGGAAAAGGCTGCTCTAATTGAATACGCTTTAACGCAAGGGAAAAATACATTTTTGGTACAAGCTTGCAGATGCGGAACAAAGTTGTTTGCCGTCGGGACGCGATGAACGGTCCCAACTGCTTTTTATGTTGCAGTACTTTGGACAAGTTTAGCGTTGTCTAGTTTATTTGTGAGTGTTTTGTATTTATTATATTTTTTACTCGTATTCACATTGTTAAATTTAAATAGTGTCAGCCAGAATAAAATACAGAAACTATATCTCTGTTACTATTTCTTAAACTGTGAAATGTTCTCCTTTTTTAATCTTCATCATATACATCATATTGATCGCCAAACGCAACCAAACGCAATTCTCTTGCTCGCTCTGTTAAATTGAGATGTTGAACTTCACTGTCAAATTTTGTTTATCTATAGCTTAGTGCTTGCTTATTGTGTAAAATGAAGGCCCCTTATCAGGACAAGGCATCTAAATTAATACGTTGTACCCTCTCTTAGTATATAGCTTGAACATTAAATGAAAAAGGTAATTGTATAGAATAAAATTAGGAATCTTCTGATATAAAGGGCAACAGTTACTGACTGATCTATGAACACAGCACAAACCACTGAACGGATTACGCTGAAATTTGTCTTGCAGATAGCTATTATGGCTTAGGCATCCGCTAAGAAAGTAACATTCCCAAATTCACGGGGATGAAACAGGGCCCAAACTTTGTATAAACTATGCGGACTAAGTCGTGGGCAAAAGCTAGTGAGTATACTTTGAGAGGAAGTTTAAATGTAGCTTTAGTGACAGAAAAGCTGAAAGGGAGTCGTTTAGGTTAGTATAAACACTTTACGGGAAGAAATGAAACGTATGTAACAAGAAGAGTGATGGACTTGAATATTATAGATAATAATAATAATAATAAATCATTTATTTCCAGAGAAATAAAATTTTACAACATGTACAAGTTAGCTAAAGCTCTCACATTAGGCTTTGCCTATCATGTGAGGCTTTTACAGGATATTTCTAGTAGTAATATCTAAATTAACTAAGACAATATCTGGTACTTAGGAAAGATTATATATATATTTGATTTAATTTATAACTAATTAAATTACACAATTTTACAATGCTTATCATATCTGGGACTCTCAACTAAACAAAATAATATTATACATTATAATATTGAATTGAAACCATACGTAAACGTAGACTTCAACAAATTTGCCTGATACATCGAACACAACCTTTTTTGATTTTATACATACATATAATCACACTCATAATCCCATAAAGGGTTGAGCAGAGCTTTGGGAAACATTTGGCTACACATAAAGCCACATCTGGTAATATTGGCCATACATTACCCCCAAAATAGTAACAGATAGCCACCCTGTCGCCTACACAAACAGGGGTACTTATCAAATCAAAAAGCAACTAAATCTTCAGTAAACCAACAAACAAAAGTCAACAACCAGGACAGATTTTACACTCAAATTTCCTTAGCAGTTTGGGCATATTATATATACAAACATTTATTTACATTAAATAAAAAACACTTTCGGGCAAGTGTCTCAGTATGAAAGCTGTTATTAGATAAAAATCATTTCTTAAATATCATGTCTGTAATATTTTCTATGTAGGTACCCGGGTACTTGTCACTAAAATTGCGTTGTTTTATTTGTCACTCACATAAGGGTTGATATTGCAAGTGTCTATAGCAGTACCACATAACACTAGGTGGGCCGCAAGCTTGTTTGCCATCTCGTAATATAAAAAATCAGTAGTATTCCAGAGCTCTTCGAACGTGCAATTAGTAGGGCACAGGCATATCAATGCAAGTAACCATTTTTTTGCGGGGAACCCAACACTTGCACTGGTCGTCCTCCTTCTTTCTTCTACCTTACTCCCAATTTATTTGCGGTCGGTGCAGTATGCCTTGATATCGAAAATACTGCTAAAGGATATGGCATTAGATTTTTACGGCCGTATCTTTCTACAGCACCCGGAACCACCAGCTTGACGTTCATTCCGAAGCACGGAGGAAAACCGAGATGAAAATTTTTCGGTGACCCATCCGAGTACCGACCGCACACTTGGTAGCTTAACTTTCGTGATCGTTTAGAAGAACGCACGGTCGAGGCGCCAATGATAAGAAGAATCCTCCATTTGCACTGGTAGTTACTGGTGTTTAATTAAAATAGTATCATGGCTAATTACAACTTATAATTTAATGGCTCAAATGAGATAACCAAAAAGAGCCCATTCACTTGATTTCGAGATGGATTTTTCAGGCAGATTCCTACTTAAGTCTATACATTATTACAATTAATTCATGGAAGCTATCAAGTTAATGGTATTATGAGATAAAATTGGCAATTACATTAGTATCTTTTATAATGCTAGATTTTTTTGGACGTTTGGAGCGAGCGAGCTAACAGTTCTGTAAAGAAATATTAAAAATAATTACGTCAGCCTCTCAGGCGAGTCTTCTAAAAGAAATTCCTGGTAAACTCATTGGTTCTTACGTGATTATCGATTATAAGACACCTAGACTTAAGCCTTGTAATGTCTATAATAAGGGATTGTACGGTGTAATAGGTACATCGCACATTGTCAATTCTGCACTTTTACGCCAGTGCATAGAAATCGGAGTGCCACGTCAGTCCAAAACCAACTCGCGACTCGCATTCACGCATTCATTCACTTCATTATAATGTTAAGTATTTCGTGTGACAATAAAACAGTGTTTTAAGAAAAAGATATTTTAATCACTTCGGTGTAGCAACAACCCCTACATCAAATGGTCCTTCGAGCCTCCGAAGGCAGGACGAATTTCGCGTGACACGTCTAGTGATTTGTGCACTTTGGTTACCACGTGGCCACGTGGAGTTACGTAAGTGACCAGCTTCCAGTCTTCGGTGAGTTATCCTTATCATTTATTTCCGCAACATGGAAGACCTGCTCATAACGCAGAATCAAATAATGGAGGCGATGAACTCTCTTTTGACTAACTTTAAAAAAGACGGGTCCGATCGCAAAACACCTGCTTACATCAAAAAGCGGTTAAGCACATTGGAAGGTTACTGGCAAGAATTTCAGTGCAACCACATCAAATTATGTGAATATGATGATAAGTCACATGAATATTTCGTTAGTAACGCTTATAAACGAACATCAGAGTTTTACATTGATACACGAGCACACATACAGAAATACTTATCCTCTGACACAAAACCGGAGGAAAAACAGCTTCTGCGGCCGGCTACTCCCTTAGCGGTAGGGGGACGAGCACCTTCATCTCGAGCCGAGTCACCAGCAGATCAACAGCCAACATTGACTCATGATCCTCAGTCATCGCGTAGCACCGGTCTAGGAATCAGCAGCAAACTAGAAGAGATGCTAAGAAAACAGAAGAGCAACTTCAAGGCATTCTCTAGAACGGTCAGTAGCATTAATCTCGATGAAATTACCGACAAATGGGAATTCGAGGATATATTGAGATCTGTACAGTCCAGATGGTCTGTCATTGATTCCCTACATTGGGAAATAGATAGCGAGCTCTACGAAGACAACTATGAGTATGAGCAAGCCTTCGGTAGGTATGAACAAGAGTTTCATGACATGAAAAGAACGATCAACAGCAAAATGTGGGATCAGTGTCATCGAGAAAAATCCACGCCACAAATGGACATACCTATATTCAATGGGAACTATCAGCAATGGGTGTCCTTCAGAGATTTGTTTGTAGAAGCGATACACAAAAATCGCTCAATCTCGAATGCTCAAAAGTTACAGTTTCTCAAAAGCAAACTTCGGGCTGAGGCAGAAAGGTTGGTTCAGCATTTACCAATCAGCTCCGAAAATTATGAAATAAGCTGGGATATTCTCAATCGTCGGTATAATAATGACAAACTTATATTCAACAGCCACGTGAGTATTCTGATGAGTTTACCTACAATGCAACAGCAGTCTGCATCGCTCATTAAAAAGTTATTTGATACAACCAACGAGTGCCTTAATGCAATAAAAGCTCTCGGGGTTGACATAAGCACCTGGGATCCACTTATCGTGTACATAATATCGAATAAGTTGGACTCCGATACGCATATTGATTACATAGGATCCTTAAAAAATCCCAGGCAACTACCAACGTTGAGCGACTTGCTAAACTTCCTGGAAAACAAATTTACATCCTTGGAAGCATCTAGACGTAAACCAGACTCATCAAAAACCCAACAACAACAAGAAAAACCAGCAAATAATTTTAAAAAGACTCAGTATTTTAAATCATTTACTAGCCATCATAGTCAAACAACGCCAAAAAATAGCCAGGAATTCAACCAAAAGATTGCGAAATGCGCTGTTTGCAATAAAGATCGCGACCACGGCATTTACAATTGCGAAACATTTCTGCAAATGGAACCACACGCGAGGCAAAACATCGTGAAAAAACTGTCTCTATGCAAAAATTGTCTTCATTTCCATCGCAACAGAAAATGCTACACTAACAAAAAATGTCGTGAGTGCGACGAAGACCACAATACTTTACTACACGTCACCAGCGCGCCTGTGAGAAAAACAGATACTTCTTCATCAAGCGATGACGTATCGAAGAAACAGCAAAACCAACTAAAATCTAATGTGTTGCAAGGTCAAGAATGTGAAATTCTCCTTGCGACTGCACTGGTGCAAGTGTTAGCAGCGGATGGCACGCAACACACCTTACGAGCTCTAATCGATCAAGGGTCACAAATATCGTTGATCACCGAGAACACCGCACAACTTTTGGGACTACAACGCAAGGGATGCAAGGCCGTCATATACGGAGTTGGTTCAAAAGAAAATAAATGCAACGGGGTCATTACCATTACATTATCATCTTTACATAGCGATTATAACCTAGACATCGATGTATTCGTTACCAAGAAATTAGTAAACAGTTTACCAAATAAATCCTTTTTGAGACCGACATGGCCACACATAGAAAACATTAACCTTGCAGACCCTGAGTTCTATAAGAGTCGCTCAATAGACATTTTATTGGGAGCAGACGTTTACTCGGCTATCATACTACATGGCATTATAAAAGAAAACAAATCTATGCCCATCGCACAACAAACGCGCTTGGGTTGGATATTGTGCGGCAGCGCCAACGTTATGAAATCATATCACTGCAACGTGACCTTGATTGACGACGACGACCTTCACAAATTCTGGTCTATAGAAGACGTGACCGACAGTAATGAAATGTCTTCTGAGGATATGCAATGCCTACAATTGTATAACTCAACAACAAAGCGTCAAGAAGATGGTAGATACATAGTGCGACTACCTTTACACTCTGACATAAATGAGAAGCTAGGTCAATCTAAATCGAGAGCAATAGCCCAATTCTATCAATTAGAGAAAAAATTTCAACATATGCACAGTTTAGCAAATGATTATAAATTATTTATAAAAGAATATTGTTTATTAGGTCATATGCAATTAGAACCGATTATAGCTGACGGTAACAAAAGACGCGCGGAATATTACATGCCCCATCATTGTGTGCGGCGCGCCGAGTCCACAACTACAGCATTGAGAGTTGTTTACAACGCATCGGGAAAGACATCAACAGGTCACAGCCTGAACGACCTTATGTTTCGCGGTCCAAATTTGCAGCAAGATCTTTTAGTGCTCATCATCAAGTGGCGACAATACCCATTTGCATTCACAGCAGACATTGAGAAAATGTATCGTCAAATCCTGGTTGATGAAAATGATCAAAAATACCAAAAGATTGTCTGGCGAGATTCACCAACAGAAACACTAAAAGTCTATCAGCTGACGACTGTCAGCTACGGTACTAAGGCTGCTCCATTTTTGGCAATGATGACACTTAAACGATTGGCACAGGACGAGTGCTATAGATTTCCTTCAGCAGCTAAGGTTCTGGAAGAGCAGTTCTACATGGATGATCTACTAAGTGGGGATTACAACCTTGAATCTGCAAGACAGCTAAAGTCTGAACTCATTACATTGCTGCACTCTGGAGGATTCAATTTAAGAAAGTGGGCATCTAATGAATCTTCTCTAGAAGATCACCAATCATCTACACACACTTTTGACTTCCGGCATCAAGAATCCACAAAGACCCTGGGATTATCCTGGAACTCAAGAGAAGATGTATTTACTTTCAAATGCAAAATGTCAAACAAACCGACACAAAAACCAACAAAACGGATGCTACTATCAGAAATATCTAAAATCTTCGACCCCCTAGGATGGTTGGCTCCCGTGGTGATTCAGCTGAAGTTGTTATTCCAAGATATATGGACACTAAATCTTCAGTGGGATGATGAAGTACCTGATAAACAGTTCCACAGGTGGGTTCAATTGAGAGAAGATATAGATAACATTAATCTAATAGCAGTACCAAGGTGGATAGGAAGCGGAAAGAGCGACACAATTCAGCTCCACGGATTCTGCGATGCCTCCACAAAAGCTTACGCTAGCGTAATCTACGTAAGAATATTAAAGCAAAATGAAGTTACAGTTACACTTTTGACTTCAAAAACTAAGGTGGTTCCAATTAATAAAAATATCTCGCTCCCTAGACTAGAGCTATGTGGAGCACAGCTTCTCGCGAAATTACTAGTCAAGGTTATTTCAGGTCTTAATAGCCACAACATCGAAATTTATGGATGGTGTGATTCTACCGCCGTCCTTGGGTGGCTCCAAGGAGACCCAAACAAATGGAAACCGTTTGTTGCCAATAGGGTCATAAATATAACGAAAGTTATCCCTACGAACAGCTGGCGATACGTGAAATCAAGCGAAAATCCAGCTGATTGTGCTAGTCGTGGTATGTCTGTGAAACAATTAAAAGATCATACTTTATGGTGGCAAGGACCAAAATGGCTAGAAACACCCCAATTAAACATACAAGACAAAATTAAAAAGTTTCAGACTGACTTAGAAACAAAAAAGATCGTTCACTGTAATGCGACCCAAATAAATAATAAAGATACGGATATAATCGGAAGAATAATTAGCAGACACAGCAGTTTTAATCGAGCGTCGCGCGTCCTTGCATGGGTAATGCGAGCGATACAACGAAAACGGCTAACGCGTGCATTTCTAACAGCTGATGAATTATGTTCCGCTAAGCTAAGAATAGTTACATATATACAAGGTTATGAGTTTTTAGAGGACATTCAAAATCTTAAGAAAAATATGTATGTGAAACCAAACAGCAAAATTAGAAGTCTCAACCCTTACTTGGACAAAGACGGAGCGTTAAGAGTCGGTGGCCGGCTACAACATTCAAATATTAGCGAGAACATGAAACACCCGCTAATAATTCCACACTCTAGCCACCTAACAGATCTCTTAATTGATAATGCACACAAAGCTACATTTCATGGCGGAGCTCGCGTCACGTTGTCTCATTTAAGGCAAGAATACTGGATAATAGGAGGCAACCGTGCCGTCAAAAAACGCGTATATAACTGCGTCATCTGTAGACGACACAATCCTATCAAACAACAGCAACTAATGGGTGACTTACCCGAGGCACGGACCAACCCTACCAGACCTTTTCACAACACAGGAATAGATTTTACTGGGTATGTCGATGTCAAGGCTAACAAAGGACGAGGCATAAGGACAACGAAAGGATACATAGCAGTTTTTATATGCATGGCGACTAAGGCTGTGCATCTAGAACTTGTATCCGACTTGTCTTCGTCGGCATTTCTGGCTGCTTTGAGACGTTTCGCAGCACGAAGAGGTACCCCCAAGAATATCTACAGTGACAATGGAACTAATTTCGTTGGAGCAAATACACTACTTTTTACACGAACTAACTACGAACGAACTTTACACGAATTTTTGAATTTAAAATCAATTTTATCTGATGAATTTATGCCAGAGTTAAGTGACATGAAGATAAATTGGCACTTTAACGCTCCATCTTGGCCAAGTGCAGGGGGTCTTTGGGAAGCCGCCGTCAAAAGTTTAAAATATCACCTGCGCAGAGTGATTGGAGAGCAAAAAATGACCTACGAAGAGTTTACAACATTATTGTCACAACTCGAAGCTTGTCTAAACTCCCGACCTCTGTGTGCAATAAGTGAAGATCCAAATGACATCAACTATTTAACACCATCGCATTTCTTAGCGAGTGGTCCAATTCTTACCATCTATGAAGCTGAAAAGGACGAAAGAACCCGCTGGAAACTTACGCAAAAGATCTTTCACGATATATGGACGAGATGGCGTTCAGAATATCTTACCCAGCTTTCAGCACGATCCAAGTGGAAGCAAACGCAACCAAATATAAAAATTAATGACGTCGTTGTTATTCATGATGCTAACTTGCCAGCAGGCAAGTGGGCTCTTGGCAGGGTCATTGATACACACCCGGGCAAGGACGGATATGTTCGGGTTGTCAGCATGAAAACGAAAAGCGGGATCATCAAAAGACCAATCGTAAAAGTCTCACCACTCCCGGCTAACGACGAACATCAAAAGGTAACAAGCCCATCAGTAGGTCAAAATGAGACACCACAACCTAAACTAAGAACAAAGAATTTAGTGACGGCGTGCATAAACATACTGACAACAATATTGTTTTTATTCATGTTATGTACCACAACGACTGCACAGAAATCATATGGAATTACATCATTACAAAGCAACAACAGCATTTATTTCGACAAAATATCAGACATACGCTTTATACAAGATAAGTGGAAGCTTATAGTTTATTACAATATGGAACCGTACTGGAAAGGGACAAAATTACTCACAAAATACACTAAACACTTAGAATCATTATGTTCTAAGTTTGAAGGGAAATCCCATTGTGACACAATAACACTCCAGTTACGACATAGTTTCTCAGAATTAGAATACTATGATATCATGTTACGGAACCCACGTGGAGATAAGCACTCGCGCACGCGACGTGGCCTAATCAATGGAATCGGAAATATCGCCAACAGCCTTTTCGGTGTCTTGGATGACCACTTCGCAGAGAAGTACGAGAGTGATATCAGTCGACTCCGAAGCAACCAAAAATATTTAGAAATTCTTTGGAAGAACCAAACATCCATCATTGAGGCTGAAAACAACTTATTACGCCGAGTGGAAGATACAATGAATACACAACACAATATTTTCAAAGAACATTTGAATATTCTCGAGAAATCAGTAAACACTTTGAAAGAAGCATTAAATAAGAACGAAGTTCTTCATGAGTTTTTGTTATCTAGTATAGTGGCAAATAATATTTTAAACCACTTAAGGAGCATTCAAGATACGTTATTAGATACAATCACCAATCATCAGCATTTTAATATACATATTTTGTCTCCGGATCAGCTCCGCGATGAACTGAACATAATTTCTGGCCAATTATCTAAGGACACGTCATTGCCAATCGACAACATCCAAACAAACCTACCGAAGGTGTATGAACTACTTACAGTTAAGACTCGCATGACAACACAATACTTACTCTTCGAAATACAAATACCTCTAGTTAGCAGAGACAGTTTCGAATTGTACAAGACTTACGCGATTCCGCAAAAAATGGGAAACGCTACTATTAGAATAACACCCATATCAGAATATGTGGCAATTAATTTACAAAAGGACACATATCTGCCAGTTTCTGAAACTGAATTATCAAAATGTCAAGGTCTCTATAAATCGTCAAATTTATGTGAACTACAAAAACCAATTTATCACCGAGATTCAGATTATAATTTTTGTGTCAGAGATGAGAATAGCACGTGCACCACTTCCTTAAGTACGTGCCATGACTCATGGGTTCAACTTATCAATGTAAACACGTTCATATTCACCTGTTGCCAGAAATGCAACATGAGATTTATATGTGGGAGTCAAGTTACTACAGAACAGTTGAAAGACGTAAACATCATTTCGCTCGGAATGAACTGTGTCATCAAGGGCGAGTCCTATACAATTACGTCACACAGACAGCGTACTAACGAAATGGATATCGAACCGGACATAGTTTTAGTCGATATCGCACCCGTTAACAATATAATCAATTTGACGATACCGATCACTACATTGAAAGAGAGCACGATTAAAGCATCCGTCGATAAGTTAGATGAACAAATCGAGCAGATGAAAAAAGAGGAAACCACATTGGACCTTGATAGTGAGATGTCATCACACGACATCCATCATTATATCGCCATTTATATAGTGGTGATTGTAGTCGTGGTGGGTGCTGCGTTTGCCTGGTGGCGAGCGCGTCGCTGCGCCTCTGCGAGCATCAACGAGCCTTCGAGGGTGGACGCGAGCATGACTCTCGCGCCAGTCGGGCCGGCGGCGGGCGCGTCTCACACAACGCGCGCCCGGCCGCCACCCGCCTCTGTCGACATTAGTGTTAGTGAACAGTGCAATGTGCAAATTTATGAACAGTGCAATGGGCAATCTAGTGTTAGTGGAAAGTGCAGTGCGACAAACAAAAGGTGTGCATCAAAAGGCACGTCGCCCGTGCTTAACAATATTAATTTTAGGCGAGAATAATTACTGTCGGGAGTCACTTGTATACTATTAACATAACCATTTGTTCAATCATGTTGTATTCATGCCATCCACTAACCCGCTTCTTTATCTCTTCTCATTCATCTCATCTCGCGCCCGGAACATGTACGGTGTAATAGGTACATCGCACATTGTCAATTCTGCACTTTTACGCCAGTGCATAGAAATCGGAGTGCCACGTCAGTCCAAAACCAACTCGCGACTCGCATTCACGCATTCATTCACTTCATTATAATGTTAAGTATTTCGTGTGACAATAAAACAGTGTTTTAAGAAAAAGATATTTTAATCACTTCGGTGTAGCAACAACCCCTACAGGGATAATAGATTTCATTAGCGTTTGAGCAATCAGAATTAGTTTCGTGTTACTGTGGTAATAGGGTGTAGTATGCTTCGTTAGGGATGAATATTATTGTGTTGTAATTTTAAATTATGAAACTTCATGATAGTAAACTTAATACACATAATTTTTATTGTTTCAAACAAATACTTGATTCTGGAAAAGATGCCGCAGATTAGTAAACAGGTTCTTTATTTAAAATGGACTTTGCTAAGTACTTTTTAATCGTTAAAACCCTACGACTGTTTCGGTTGAAGGAATTATTTCACTTATTTTATTATCTATCCTGAGACATAGAAGAAACAGCGAACGAAACTCCACAGCTTACAATTTCATAATGATTTCAAAACACAACAGGTCAATAGATAACTACAATATTTCATGAATGAATGAAACTTTATTTTTATCATTTTACAACACACATACAATACAATAAATCAGAGCAATATACATAATCTTATACACCATTAAAATTTTTCAATTTATTGCAATACATGTGTGCCGAAGAAAGACAAAAGGGTGGTAGCTCAGTGATTGATTTTGCTGTTCAAGCAAAGCACTGGTATTCTGCTATAGCTTAAAAGAGGAGGACAAAAAGAAAACCTAAATACTTCATTATAAAAGTTGGCTGATTAAATATATGCGGCAAATATTCTAACATAAGGATGATAAATTATATTAATTACATAGACAATCTGTACTCAATAAAACTACTTAAATGTAAACAAAATTAATCTATAAAAATTACAATAAAAATAACCCCGTGCCCTGTCAGCACTGTTCACATGTGTCATCACTGGACAGTTCCCGTCCAAAACAACCAAAGCACCGTTGCCTGACTTTCGCCATTATTAACTTTAACGGGCAAAGAGCAGAAGCCGAAATTGTATTACCTTTCTGAAGTATCATAACGCGAATCGTGCTAATCTCAAAACTTCCAGCACCGCTGAAAATACATCGGGAATTATGAAATGCTAATAGAAAATTAAACTGGCAATCGCGGACCTCAAACGGTATGAAAGCAATTTTAAAATACTTACTGGAAGCACCAATCCGATCGTTCAGTTCGCGGACGTCTAACTTTCGTTTTATTGAGGCCGTCTGTTACACCGTACCGAAATATTTGGCTTAAGTTTGAATTTTTCAATTTAAAATTACACACATTCAAACAATAACGCTCATAATCACAAAAGGCGTTGGGCAGAGCCTTAAGGCGCGGAGCACATCGATCGGGCGTCAGGCGCGGACATCATTCTGTTACATTCATAAACCTTACCAAACACACGGTAATAAGGTCCCTAATTGAACAAATTCAACGCCGAAATGGCGTGCTATAGCACGTCCGATCAGGGCTGTTGAATTTGTTCAATTAATGACCTTATTGCCGTGTGCTTATTACGCTATTTGAATGAAGTCCGCGCCGCGTTCTTGCCCGACGTCAGATTGGTGTGCTTCGCGCCTTACACTCCGTTACATGCGCTGCATAAAGATACATGATTACACGCGCGGGGCATATTCGTACCCCAAAGTAATTGTTGATTTATGTATTAGTGGAGTAGATTAATAAAAACAACATAATTTACACGTAATTCTATGTCTACTGAAAGAAACAAGACAATTTTTAAAATTAAGTACTTATATTAATCCTTGTTTATAATCTAGGAATAGTAAAGTCGGAAGTAGCAGATCCGGAATGCTGTCTGCTATCTGTCCCTGTTTTATGAAGATATTGTTATCTGAAGTCACTTTGAAAACCAGCCCTCTTTTTAATTACAGCTAGAAGGTTAATACTAAGATAAAAGACTTTGTGAAATATCAAGAAATTAACAAGTATTGGCATCCCCAACTTCGTATTTGATTTACAACACCAACTACTACACTAATAATTTAAGACTAATAATTTTGCGGTTAGTTAAGGATATTATTAATAAACATAATGCATATACTATATTTGTGATTATTGTAAACCGGCTAATGGTACTTCTGGAAATAGGTGTCTTCTACAGTCATGGGACCTAGCAGACTTGGTTCTGTTTTGAGGTATTTCACCTTCATTTTCCTTCTCACTACTCTGCAAGTTGTGTAAAGGTCCACTTCGTCCATCGTCTGATTCATGCATTTATCCATAAAAATTAAAATTTTAGTATTAGTTTTCATTTAAATAATCACAAAAATATATCATATAATGTTACAGTACGGTGTTACAGGCAGCCATTCCTGTTAGCAAAACACCGATCCGCCACAGTACAGGAAAATGATCATCTTTACATTTAAATATTGAATAGGTACTGGAACTAGTATCACCTTATTCGTTTTATTTTGTTTATTTCTATTTTATTTTCCGAAGAAAGCTCTTAACATTGTATTGTAATATGCCATTCACAAAGGGAAAAGTCAACGACCTTCCTGATCAATATCATAAAAAATATTGAATTGTTGTTTATACCTATTGGTGCAGCCATTCGCTGAATTATGTAAACAATTAAGTGGACTGTATAGTTTAAAGATTTTTACGACAACAGCGTCAATCTGAGGGTTGTAATGAGGGAAGATGGGGAGCGATTACAATAGGGGAGGTAGAACGCACTGACACTGACCTGATAGCTGGCGCTCGGCGATTTTCTCCGGCATCCAAATATGACACTGCTTCCTTGGGTTAAGTGCACAGAACAAATGGTCACCACAAAAGTGTTAATTATTATAAATTAGGTAAATTTCACTACCACAAACATACGCGGGCCCGGTATCGTCTATTTCGCGGAGTAATTTTAGTAAGTAGTTGTTATTACGACGCTTCTTCCGTCCGTACTCGCTTTCGTCTACATCGCTGTTAACGCAGCCGGCCATCCACCTTTTGCATGTCACGTGTCTTCTCACGCTCGGCTTCTCATTGGTCGATTCGCTACTCGAGTCGTAGATGTCAGTGCAAAGGAAATACGAGAGGATTTGGAATAATCAAATGGAAGCTATTTTATTAATTTCGTTCGTTGAATGGCGACACCATTTCCCCCGGCCTTAAAGCATCGACTTTAACAAACAATAACCATACCTAGGTTATATATGTATATATATTTTGCAATAATTTGTACTACAAATACCTAATAAAATTAAATATTTTTTCCTACAACTTTAACGCGGAATTACTTGACTACAATAACGTTATTATTACCAAGCTAAATCTAAATTGGAAATTATAATTAGAAACGCTATTGATTGGGAAGCGGGCATAAACGAATGGCGGGGCGAACGAAAGATCCTCTAGAAGTTTTAACTGTAACCACTCGGATAGTTCCATCTTTCGATGGGTGAACCAGTTCTACAATACCCAACGGCCATGACAACGGCGGGGCATTGTCCACGCGTAATACTACGACAGTACCTACAGTTATAGGTGCCGTACCTGCGTTCCATTTCGCCCTAACCTGAAGACTGTGCAGGTACTCAACACTCCAGCGCCTCCAAAACGATTGCACTAAACTGTCAACAAGGCTATGCCTATCTCTCAGCGATATGCCAGTATCAACTGAAGGCGCGGGAAGGGAATTAAGAGGCGCAGTGTGCAGAAAATGGCTCGGAGTAATAGCCGAAGGTTCCGAAGGGTCTGAACTCAGCGCGGTCAACGGTCGCGAATTTAACAAACATTCGATTTGGGCAAGGACAGTGTTGAGCTCTTCGAGACACAGCAACTGCTGTCCGATCACGCGGAAAAGATGAGATTTAACCTGCTTCACTATAGACTCCCAGCACCCGCCGAAGTGGGGTGCAGTTGGAGGTATAAGTTTCCACTCGATGCGGCTTTCCGCGAGTTCAATTTCAACTTTATTATGGAATTCCTTATCTAAAAATTTATACAATTCTCCTAGATATCTGCGGGCCCCTACGAAATTCGTGCCGTGGTCCGAATACATTACTTGTACCGGGCCACGGCGTGACAGGAATCGTTTCAACGCGGACAAAAAACTAGGGGTGCTCAAATCACCCGCCACCTCGATGTGGGTTGCCCTAGTCGTAAGGCACGTGAAAATACATAAATAGGCTTTGACACTCCTTGCGCCACGCTTGCGAACCGGAACATACTGTATCGGGCCGGCGTAATCGCAACCTGTATAAGCGAAAGCTTTGACTGCGGGGACGACGCGCATGTCCGGAAGGTCAGCCATCATTGGCGAAGAAAACTTCGGTCTATGCCTAAAACACGTGTTGCATTTATGTACTTCACGCCTGATCACGTTACGCGCTCCTAAAATCCAAAACTTCTGTCGAAGCAGTGACAACAACAGCTCGGGGCCAGCGTGTAAATACTTTATGTGATAATAATTTATCAATAAATTAACTACAGGATCGTTGCGGGGTATTACTACGGGATGTTTATGACAATAATTTAACGTAGAATTACTTAAACGCCCACCGACGCGAATAAGACCACCCGAAATGAACGGGTTGAGTTTCAGAAGTAACAAAGAACATCGTTTACCATTTTGTAAATTATTTAGATCTTCCTTGAAATGTTTGAATTGAATAACCGTTAACAATTTATTTTCCGCGTAATCAAAATCAGTAACTGAAACTACTCCCCCTTCACGTCGCGGTAACAATTTAATAAAACGATAAGTATACACAATCACACGAAGAAGCCTTGTCCACGAGGACACGCGGGACGTTATAGAATAAATTATGTTTTCATCTTCGGGAGATGACGTGATTGTGAAAACCAACTCTCTTCGTTCCGGGATATCATGATCGTTAAAATCTAATTCACTAATTGGCCACTGTGATGGGTCACTAATGAGCCACGGAGGACCATGTAGCCACAACGGATGGTCAATTAGGTTAGCAGGAGTAAGACCGCGGGATAAGCAATCGGCAGGGTTCTCGACGCCTGCCACGTGAAAGAATCTGTCGGGTGATACTTTATCGCAAATTTTAACCACCCTATTGGCAACAAAGGTTTGCCAGCGATGCGGAGACCCCTTTATCCAATAAAGTACGACTTTAGAGTCAGAAAACGCGAATAAATTAACCTTGAGATGACATGACAAGTGGTCATAAACTAACTTCAATAACTGTGCAAGCAAACCGGCAGCGCATAGCTCTAGTCGAGCTATCGACAATTGCTTCATCGGCGCAACCTTTGACTTAGCACAGACGAGATTTACTGTATTACCGGACACGGACGATACATGCACATAAATTACCGCTCCGTATGCCGATTCGCTGGCATCCGCGAAACCGACCAAAGTGACATTCGAGTTCTCCACGATCCCTAAGTGACGCGGAATTTTAAAATTATTTAGCGACGGCAACTCAATGCAGAACCGCTCCCATGCTTTCGCGATGTCACTAGGTACCTCGTCGTCCCAGTCAATCTGCCGAAGCCAGAGCTGTTTTATTTGAAGCTTAGCGTACAGAATCACTGGTGCGACGAATCCCATTACATCCCATAAACGAGCTATGGTGCTGAGAATACTCCGCTTCGTCCACCTCTCCTGCGTCAGAGGGGAGATTTTGAAATGAAAAACATCTGAGTCAGTGGCCCACCGTAAACCTAACACCTTATGATCACCACTCTTGTCGAAACTCACGTCAGCGGGAAGTTTGTGAGATTCCGGAATGCTATTTAAAACCCTCATTGAATTAGAGCTCCACTTTACCAAGTCCAGTTGAGCGCCTTTAAATAAATTAATTAAATCATTCGCTATACCGACAGCCTCCTTCTCGGAAGATACACTGAAGACAATATCGTCCATATATAAAGATGTCGATGCTACGTCAGCAGCGCGAGGGTATTTAACGCCATCGTCTGCTATTAGCTGCCGAACAACGCGGAGGGCATGAAAAGGACTAGACTTAAGTCCGAAGCAAACTCTATTAAATTCATACAAAATTAGCGGATCATGCGGATTAAAGCGATATAAAATACTTTGGAAGCGTCGATCGCAGTCTCGAACGACGAGCTGCAAAAACATTTGCCGACAATCTGCAGAAAGCGCAACACGAAAATATCTAAAATTTAAAATTATGGCAAACAAATCTCCCTGTAGGTTTTCACCGCTATGTAAAATATCATTTAATGAAATACGGGAAGTAGTTTTAGAACTCGCGTCTAAAACCATTCGACATTTAGTCGAAACCTTATCTTCGCGGATAACACCGTGGTGTGGTATGATATACCGCGGCGGCAGTAGTTTACTGTCGCCAACAGTCGACGCGGGTGACAAATAATTTTTTGCTAAGTATTCGCGTATAATATTATCATAAGCTACTCTTAACGCGGGTGAGGCTTCTAATTTCCTCTCTAAACAAAGAAAACGTCTAAACGCTGTGTTATAAGAATCACCTAGTAAGTAGGGATCCTCGCGAAATGGCAAGCCTACAACGTACCTCCCAGTGGTTCGGTCACGTTTGGTTGTCGCACAAAAGAAAACCTCATTCTCATAATCAGCAGGATTTTGAACCTTAACATCGCAGGGTACTTCCTCGATCTCCCAAAATTTTTTAATTAAATTATCAATCAACGGCTCCTCAATTAAAGCACAACAAGACGTAACCGTAGAAGTATTATAATTAATATTTAAAGCGGGTACGGTACCCATAATAATATATCCAAACACCGTCTGTATCGCGAGCGGACCCGAGCTGTCCCCGCGGACAACACCGGACAACAATAGGTGTGGAAACAACGAAGCACCAATCAAAACGTCGATTTGCTTTGGCACACCAAACGCGGGATCTGCGAGCGGGAGATCATAAAAGTAGCTTAACTTCGACGTGTCCACCTCAGCGGTGGGCAAACAATCGGTGATGCGATCGACTATTAACGAAGAAATCTCAAACTTATGGGTTTTATCGAAACGCGAAATAAGATTAAGATACGCCAAACCCTGTGTCCTTTTTTCCAACCCCCCGATCCCCTTCACAGTCGTAATCGACTGTCCGCGCGCGTGAATACCTAAGCGGCTACATAAATCCGTTGTTACAAAGTTACATTGCGACGCCGTATCCAATAAACATCTAACTAAATGTTCCTGTCCCGATTCATCGCAAACAACAACTTGCGCGGTCGCTAGTAGTACCGTACTACGCTGCTGTTTATTCCCTACGCGTGATAAGGCAATGTCATTCTGCGCAGGCGAAACTGAAGTGTTACAAAGAGCGACGCTCGAACGCTCAGTGACAACAAAAGCACCCCCGGCCGAGGCAGACTGCGGTCTGGAGCGGGATGGCGCGCTGTCGTCGGCAGAGGCGCCGCGGGCGCCGACGGAGGCACCGCGGACGGGGAGGGGCGTGGTACCAGCCGAGCTCGATTGCGATTGCTTGATAAAATGTAGGGCCGTATGATGCTTTAAATCACAAGCCTTACAGCTCATATTTGAATTACAGAGCGACACTTTGTGTGATAGACTAAGACAATTCACACAAGAATTAAGTTCCTTTACGCATTTAAATCTATCTTCAGGGGTCAACTTATCAAAGGTGGGACACTTATACAAATGCGTATGCACAATATTATTGCATAAACACTTACGCGGGTTTTTACTATTATTATTATTACTAGCTAATGTAACGAACGATTGGTAATTGGGCGGATTAGACTTCGGCACCACGCGGTCCGTTTTTTTATTACTGATATTAGATATATTTGCAGTACGCTGCAATAAATTACACTGATTGTTCACAAACTGTACCAAATCTTCGAACGCGGGAAACCGAGAATTATTATTGTTCTCAAACGAACGAACAGTATCAGCGTCTAGTTTCCTGAGCGCGATGTGTAATAGAATTAAATCACTTAAATTATCAAATTTTAAATTATTTAAGGCTTTAACTGCAGCAATAAACTTGCCACTAAACAACTCGAAGTTATTCACAGACGCACCCGATATAGGTTTGAAATCTAACAGCTGGTTTAGGTAGGAACAGGCGAGCATACGTTTATCTTCGAACTTATCAATCAAAGTCTGAAACAGAAGGTTGTAGTTTTCAGCGCAAGGTGTAATACCTGCGCAAGCTGTCTTAGCCCTGCCTGTAATTTTGCCCACTAAATAATATAATTTCTCGGAATCGGAAAGTGACGAGTTCTCGTGAACAGTCGATTTAAAGCTGGCATAGAACAATGGCCATGACTGAACGTCCCCATCAAACGAGATAAGCTCGATTGGTGGAAGTCTCGGTCTGGACTTGGAAGGGGCTAGGTTGGCCGCGGTGGCCGGACTAGAAAGACGCTGACTTACACGCTTGATACATCCATATAACTGCTCAACCGCTGCCATGGCGTTAAAGTTGGGTTTTGCATTTTGATCGATAAACAATAAGCGCTCCTTATATTGATCTAAAAGGTCATTGAACTGTTTGTACAAAGCATCGATGTTAGTACACGAATCAAGAAATCTTTCTCTCGCCTCCTCGCTCGCGTCGACTAATTTGGAATAGTCGTATGCCAACTGTATACTCTGGAAAATAACCGTTCGCTTAGATTCCAAAATAGACAATTTAGCATCAATGGTTTGCTGAGCATCGTGCATTTTTTCCGCTTCATCTACTTTTTTACTTCGAGTGCTCATATTGAATAGATAATAACAAACGCAAGTTACGAAAGCAAATAATTAATCAATTTATATATTTTATTTTATTTTTCAATAGGGAATGCGAACAAATATGGCGGTTTGTATATATACCTAGAAGCCAGCCACTAACTAATCGTGTATTATCTTATACGATGCTTATGTATTTCAACCAATTTAAGACTATACTCGTAGTAAAATATATTCTTTCACCGAAATATTTTAATATTTAGGTAACAACAACACGATTCGATGTATTTTAGTGATTATGTGTTGCAACGAAGGCTTCACGGCACGCGGGCTATGCTATGACGCGACCTACAGAATTGATGGACGCACGCAACGCGGAACGATATAAATGTACCTATTATATGTAACTAATTAGTAGGTACATAAGCTAATTACTAATTAAGACGCGGGGGAAGATTCATCCGGCTCGAAGGACCAATTTTATGGTGCAGCCATTCGCTGAATTATGTAAACAATTAAATGGACTGTATAGTTTAAAGATTTTTACGACAACAGCGTCAATCTGAGGGTTGTAATGAGGGAAGATGGGGAGCGATTACAATAGGGGAGGTAGAACGCACTGACACTGACCTGATAGCTGGCGCTCGGCGATTTTCTCCGGCATCCAAATATGACACTGCTTCCTTGGGTTAAGTGCACAGAACAAATGGTCACCACAAAAGTGTTAATTATTATAAATTAGGTAAATTTCACTACCACAAACATACGCGGGCCCGGTATCGTCTATTTCGCGGAGTAATTTTAGTAAGTAGTTGTTATTACGACGCTTCTTCCGTCCGTACTCGCTTTCGTCTACATCGCTGTTAACGCAGCCGGCCATCCACCTTTTGCATGTCACGTGTCTTCTCACGCTCGGCTTCTCATTGGTCGATTCGCTACTCGAGTCGTAGATGTCAGTGCAAAGGAAATACGAGAGGATTTGGAATAATCAAATGGAAGCTATTTTATTAATTTCGTTCGTTGAATGGCGACACCACCTATCATAACTTACTTTTAACATGATCAGAGTTTGATGCCCGGTTGTTGGGGTCGGCATAATATCTTTTGTGCTTCATAATCAAGAGTCAATATTATCTCTTTTCTTTGCGTATTACTAATTATTTGATTTGTTAAAAAAATTCTTTTAAATTACTCTCGAAGTAGATTGTATACGTAATAGTATGCAAATTACTCAATTTAAGTAATTTTTATTTTCATATACTTAAGTCATAGTAAACTATGAAGTCCTTTTAGATTTTAATTTCTATCGAACTGTTTTTGTTTCGTACACTTCATTACTACTAATAAGTCTCAATTGTAGTTGTAAAATTAATAATAATAATAATAATAATATATTTTCACGCTCACACCAATTATCTAGCCCGAAGTAAGTATCATTAAGAACTTGTGTTACGGATACTAGATAACGGACTTTTTTTTTTTAATATACATAATAATTTTAGATATTTTTATAAATAAACTTAAATAAATATATAAACAACCATGACTCGCAAACAAACATTCGTGTTCGTCACACAAACATTTGCCGCTACCAGGATTCGAACCCGGACCGCTTGATGTGAAGCCAGCTATACTGACCACTCCACCACGACGGCGTAAAATTAATATAATATATATTGTAAAATTATTTAAGGTAGGAATAATTTTTTTTGGGTTAAATTATTTCTTCATATTTTTTTTATTGCAACGATTCAGACGCCGTTTCCAAACAAGTTACTATGATATCTGTTACACGTTGTGTAAATAAATATAATTCTTGCAGGATCCATACTGCCAGACGTGACTTTCTTTTTAAATTGAGATTATAAGCCTGATATTATATTATGCATGTAAAATAAGAGTGAATTAAGGCGCGCTGTTTCCTTTAGCTCATAAAATTTTTGTGGTATGAAAATTATACTATAAAGTCCTCCTTTTCTACGTCATTTTGGCACCGGGTTTGATCTACGTGTGGTTTTAATATGCTTAATGTTAGAAGTGACGAAATTCGAGGATGTTCGTTTGACGATGGTCCAACTTACAGCGATTGCTTCATAAGCGATATATTAAAATGAAAGGAAGTAAATTTAAGATAGTGTGGAAATCGATTTTTCATTTCATGACAATTCAAAATGAAGATAATAGAGTTTTTCTTATTTTTCTACCCTGCTCCCTTTATTGCTGCAGTAGGTATATCTTTCTATCCGCTGCTATAGATTCTATAGAGGCTTGTGTCGCGAATACCGCGAAGTTTCATAATCTGTAGAATTATTATTTTCGATTGGCGGTAGACAACTACATGGCGAGCGGACGTTTTGCGTTCGTGACGCACACGCAGCCGATTAACCGAGACGAACGGTGCATTTCAAGGAACCGTGAGTTTGTACAATTTAGTGTTTTACGAATGTAGGTACTTTAATTCTATGGTTTTGCATTGAATATACCTAAGGTGAATTTAACGGTCGATAAATACATACCTACCTACTGTTATCTCAGTGTTATAACTCAAGCACACAGTATGGTGATAATTATGTGTTCTCAGGTGGTTCTCAGTTTTAAGACTCAGATAAATTGTTCAGGTCCAGACAAGGACATACTCAGAATACTAGCTCAGTAATGTTGAGTGGAAAGCGGTCGCTATAAGGGGAGGTGGAGGCGACTACCGGACTACCGGACTACCGGGCTGCGGCCCTTTTGACGTGTGTATCAACAATGTTGATAGCTCAGAACTGCTCAGAATTTCAATCTCAACTCAGTAAAGTCCGATCTCTTAACAGATGTGAGACTTTGTTTAGTTATCATCAGGTTATCATCACATATACAACAGTATCTACAGTAATCGCCTTGCGTGGTTAAAGCAGATATAATTTTACAGGCAACGTTTGGCGACAGCTTGCAACACTGACACTCGCGCATTGCCAACTTTCCCCTTCCCTACCCGTGGAGCTCTAGCGACCTTACTCACCAACTGAAACACAACACCACAAAAATGTAGTGTTATTTGACTGTGGTCTTCTGTAAGGTGGAGGTACTACCCCAGTTTGGGCTACTCCAAATTCTATTTGACCGTTTTCTAGTATCAATAACACAAGATCTTAATGATCTTAGTTATCTTAGTTTGGGCTAGATAATTGATGTTTGAAATATAAAATATTATTAAGCATCCTGATGATAATCACTGTCAGAGATTTATTATTAATATTAGTTACACGGGCTTAACCCAGTTACATAACTAACACAATTAAACAAATAACTTACATTATCATTAAATTACAAATAAATAAACTTAATATAAGAATTAACATCACATTAAATTTCACACACAACACAACAATTTGTGGATTACTCCCAAGCTATCAGCAAAAATGTCGCAGTCAGACTGTTGACGCAGTGGCGCGCAACATTTGAGAAGCAATGGTCGTGGGCCTCGGTGCGGCTCGGGGGCAGCGCAAACAAACGGCGTTGGCGACTGTCTCGTTGCCTAACATAGTTGTCAGGCACGTACAACCGCGATAGTTGCTCAAGAAGCCCTGTACATTGGAATTTTTCATGTTAGATCCATCCAGAGATGTAAGAGCCTAATGAATTGTTGTTTCTGTCTCATCGTAATCTTCTTCTTCGAATAGTTAACGTGATACAGGTTAACTTTAGATCAGAGTTTCACAAGTCGCCTCTTTTTAGCCTCTGACGTGACTTACTTACGACTGCAATCTTGCAACCACCAGTTCAGTGTGTCTTCCGATGCACGGAGGCAAAAATTTTCAATCACCCATCTGAGTATCGTCCGCACACTTAGCAGCTCAGCTTTTGTGATCGTTAACCAGAACTCACAGGCGTGGCGCCAGCGACCTCCTCAATAATTCTTATTTGAATTCGAATTTACAAGGCAACTTATTATATAGTACCTAATAAATATATAACATGTGATGCCGGCAGAGTAGAATAGCATCACCCCATATCCTCCAATGGGTGTCGTAGAAGACGACTAATGGATCAGCAAAGGGGTATTGATCACCTTATACTCCATCCACCAATCCGCATTGGGCAAGCTGCCTAAACCTCCTTCGATGACAAGGAGAGGCCTCGTGTCCCAGCAATGGGTCGAATTTTAAAGGCTGTTATGATGATGAATAAATAGACTTTTTGTTTTTCTCTTACACGCTATCAATTGGGCCATACGTCGGTGTCGCTTTCAGCAAAATTATTGTCGCCGATATACTTCTGTCAATCTTCATATATCTTAACACGTTACCCAGAGTTTCAATTAAAGCGTTCCATTTGGAATTTGAGAGACTTCTTGATATTATCAAATTGGTAACTTGTTAAGGGCGTGCACTCGATTGATGTCAAAATTGTCACATTATGTGGATTTTTCAGAACTGATTTCGAAGCGATGTGAACAGACATTGTAAAGAAATTATGTATTATAGGAAGAATAATTCTTCATTGACACCACTCTAGAGAGATATTTTAATTTACACTTATAGTTTTGTAAAGCGAGGAGAATCTTATGGCGCAGTTTTACGAAATTGCAGTTTCGAGCTATCTTTCAGATAAAATACACAAGCATTATAATGGCAAACTACACTTTGCGAAAATTCTTTAGTGCACAAAGAAAAATCTACACAATTTGACCAAGGATTTCAAGAAGGTAGAAATATTGGTTTATTATAGATATTCATTATATTTATCGTCACATCCTCACCACCTTTCCATGATTCAGAAAGGGAGTTAATATGAACCTATCTGCTTGTTTGCTTAAATCTGATATCTTTTAGAGAATTTAGAAACCAATAAGAAATTTATAGCCTCTGGTACCGTTGAACTAAATAAACAAGATAATGCCCTTGTCCCCTACTTATTCCTTATAAGAAATATTTACATTGTAAAATGTAATTAAAAATTAATTAAGAAAATTGCAGAAGGCACAGAATTCTGCAAATTAATTCCCAGAGCAAATTTGTGTTACAAATATGCAGGCTTACGAAGTCCCGAGTAGAAATGGCGTGCATATGCATACATTACATTGGTTTTAAGACAAACTTGTGAATTAAAAGAGCGTATATTTTGAGCTTATTATGTAAAAAAAGTTTCAATCGTAGCTGGGAAGGGCTTCAATGTAAGTGTGAGATTCCATTGGGCAAGTCTTGTATGCAAGTATGACGTCACAATTGCTTACAAGTTGCTTGCATTGAAACATGTTTTTGAGAGCAAATTCTTTGGTTTTTCTTTTATTAGCTGGCTTCAATAAAGGAGGGGGTTCTCAATTCGACTGTATTTTTTATGTTTTTTATCTCATAACTCTTTTGGGTGTACCAATTTTAAAGATGGTGCATGGTGAAAGTTGAAAGAAACTTTTGAAAGATGGTGCTTGTCATTATCAATTTAAATGGGACCACCCATTTAAATTTTTTCGACATCTGACGAGTGGTTTTTGAGCTATCCCTAATAATGCCTATTTAATTGTCAATGATATCGTAATAGTTCCTAAAAGATCTCAAGATAGTTTCCTGAAAATTTTTATACTTAAGACACTAAAAAGCAAAAACTAAATTATTTTTATCTAAAAAAAAACCGTCTTTAAAACTAAAAACGGAGGAATAAAAATTTTGATTAATATAAAAATATAATTTTTATTGACGTTGGTGCCAACCTCAATATTTGGAATAAACATTGTCACTTGTATTTAGGACCGACCTCAAAAAAGCGTTTAGGTTTTCAGTAACAAAATTTTTATTTCTCCGTTTTTAATTATTGACAGGGAAGTTCATCTCACCGGATGGTCAAGTCATTTCTGGGATAATAATTAAGCGATTGTATAAAAAACTACAAAATTGAAAATTTCATGTATTTGACATAAATTTATAGCTAAGAACTAACTCGATCACGTCAGCTTTCAAACAAAAAAGCCGCATCAAAATTAGTCCATTCTTTTAGGAGCTACAATGCCACAGACAGACACACAGACAGGTCAAACTAATACCCCTCTTTTTGCGTCGGGGGTTAAAAAGAAGCACCGCCGTCGGGCTGTTTAGTGGGTTCGAAACTCGATTCACAGTGCAACTAAAAAAAAACAACAAGTTCAAAATACGGCATGCAAGTTCTAGCTTGTATGCAGGTTTGTTCAAGGTGTATGCAATTTGCAACTTCATAATTGCATGTCTAATCGCGCCTAAATCGAGCTTCTCTCAGAACCCTTAACCAATGAGGGCCTGCCTATCTCAGGCGCTATGTATTTATAGCAACTTCAGTTGAAGAAACTAACAACTTAGTTGAAGTGACTATAAACTTTTTAATAGTTTTAATTGTAGTAACAAAAAGGTACAGTTTACTGTTGCCGCAATTCCAAATAAACTTTTTAAATTCATGGTCAATAGTCAGTCTGACTATGGATCATTTTACACAAACAGTAGCTAGTTGCGTCAATTTGAAACTGATTCTATCCGCGACTGCAGCAACTAAAAACTGATGGCGATCATCGAAATTTTCAACTAGAGTTGCTATATCTGTGCAGTTTCCTTAAGTTACATGTAAACAGCTAGTTGTCTATTGCCGTAATAAGGAGATTGAAATCGCTCTGTCTGCATAGCATCATTAATCATCATCTAAGATTATTTCTTCTATTTTTTTAGCTTTGCAAAATATTTCAATAGTTGACTAATGTAATGGTTCAAGTAAATTCTTTCAAAATGATAATTATTTTTGTAACAAAACATTCTAAAATACGTCATAGTTAGTAGGATATATATACGATCGTAAATATTTGAAGAAAACTTTAACCCATAAATAGAATAGTCACTTTAAAGAAACTCTCCTGTGAATAAATTTCAACAGAGGCACGGCTCAATTTTTGAGTCTGCTAAATCCCGTGAAATACCTCTATCTCGAGAGAGATCGCAGCCAAATCATGCATAATATGCGACGGATGAGAATGTTATTGAATAACGTAGGAATTCTTTGCACGTTCGTGTCAATGCAAGGCCTGTGAACATATGGCACAGAGTACGACATTCACATAAATATCGCGTAGTCTATGCTTGAATAAAGAATTGTACATAAAACTCAACCTATCAAAGAACATTGTATCCTTTAGCAGTTTTAGGAGATGAGGCGCTGGACCAGGAACACGCAGCAACTTGAATAATAATTTATTATGCGTTAAAACTTGAACAATTGTCTTGACTAGAAATTCCGTGGGGTGCTCGATACAATGCAATGCTTTGGAGGATGGCAGGTGGACGGACGCGTGCGTGTGCTGTAGGGGCGCGATGCAAACAGAGGCAAGGTCAGTGATGATGCCTCGCTCGGCCGCTCTCGTCGGGCCGTTCCGCCAGTACTCGGAGTAAAACTGAGAGACATTGGCCTAAGCGCACCATGCACGATGTCAACAGTAGTAGTATATTGCAGCAGTCGGAATGCCGGTTAAGGCAAATGTTTTGTGTGACGAACAATCAAGTAACTCATTTCTCTGTCACGCAATCAAGTATTGGAATTCACTACCAGCAGCCACACGTATTCTTTCTTATAATGTTGGGCCATTCAAAAGAGGAATCCCCATTCCCTGATAATTGCCTTGGTGCTTACATTATTTCTTGTACTAGCTATCTGTGCATCTGGACTCCACTTTATGCTTATCGTCAGATGGAATGGGACCATTTGGTAGACCGTTTAATAAAAAAGAAACATAACACCGGTGTCCATACACGACACAACAATGCTCGATCCTGGGCTTCCTTTTAAAAAAGCTCTTCCGAAGGTTTGGTACTTTACAAATTGAAATATTGATTTTCATCCAAAGTTGGGTAACAATCATGCCATCCTGACCAACCTCTTGTTTTAAGACTTATACACTTTCCTGATCTCAAAGGTAACAGATCTTTATTCCTCCCTTAAACGGAACAGCTCCACCCCAACACAACAAACAATTTTACCGCCTAAATAAAAACGCCGTAAAACAAATGAACCGTGCCTAAAGAACTAGTAAATGTTCCACAAAAGCTATAAAAGTAATAATGATTCCCTAGTTAATCTCGTTTACATGCCATCCACATTTCCAAGTTCGCTTCCCTTAATTCAGCGGACAGGTATTGAACACATTCATCACAATCTAAAAAGAATCTCCTAGTCAATTATTTAGGGTTTAAAACAACTTGGGACTCGTCACGTAAACTCTCCAGAGCCCACAAATTACTTCTCGAAACGTGACTGATGTCGTGACTTCAACTTTTTTATGTTTCATTTTGTTTAAACCCTTTTTGGAAAATTGTTCAGTTAAAAGGTAAATGTTTTTGGAACGGATGTCACGCTACCATGTAAAAAAATACCACAGTGATGATAAAAGTACGTTTTTCTGTGTAATACACCTCATTTTGTCACTTTAGGACAGGTATGTCCGTAGGGGAAAGGGAAACGCTCTTCCCCCGAGGCCGCAGTGGACGTGAGAAGTGAATATGGGAGAAATTATCCCGGTCATGATCGTTTATGTAACTAAATTATCTACTTATGTGTCTGTTTTCCGTTGAAAGACAGCGATATAGAAGCTTTATTTCATGAACAAGATAGCGAGGAACAAACAGTATCGGTAACAGAAGATCACTAAGAATACAACAGCGATAATGAGCAGGTGGTGGATTCCGATGGTAATAAGTTATGAAGAACTATAAAAGAGAAAATTACCTGTGCAATTGATATGAGATTATTTAAAAGATAATAAGAGTACCCACCTAATCGTCTACTACTCAGACCAAATGGTATGAGGTACGTATGTACTTAATCTGTCTACAAATACTAATGTAAAAAATTCTGCTTGTAGGTGCTTGTAGACATTTTACTATGTATGTATTTCAATACCAAAGACTATGTAACTCCGTTTAGTACTCCGTGTTGAATACGAACTAACACAGCCCTAACTTATTTTTTAATTTATGAGTATTGTCATTCATGGTTTGGTTTGAACCCTGCAAAAAAAAATTGAGAGCATAATCGAAAGCAACACTTTCGCCACACACAAGTGATTGCTCGTCGAGCTCTAGCAACCTTACTCTACGCAGAAGCAAAATTACAAAACCAATGATTTAGAAGCGATCTTAGGCGAGAAGTGTGGAGGACCCTACTCAGCCTAAAATTAAATTATAGGCGTCGGAAATTCACTGGATGGAATAAAAGAACACGATACTGTGCACCAAAACTGACCCAGAATATATATACAAGGTCATCAGATATGTCAGATGAACACTTATGCCCTCTCCGAAGACTAGGCAATATTTTGATTTTCGGCTCTTGTCCTGTATCTCCGTAAACTGTATATTTGTTATTTAAATTTCTAAATGAATCGGTTATTTACGAAACTTTCGAAGGAAGGCTCTAAAATGTAAACAAACGAGACCACAACCTTAACACGAGAATTATCCGGAAGCATTCATTTACAAGAGGCATCTCCACCTCAAGCCACTATGAACTGATTTTTCTTAATACACATTGAACTCTATGCCTCTCCAAATAAGGTTAAAAATAATTAAAGGACCAGGACCTAAATTTAATCCAAGTAACCGGAGTGGTTCAAAGAATAAAGAAGTAGTTTCATCTGTGACAAAGTATCACGTGTGCAAGTCTAAAGAACTAGGAAGTTGCGTCTAAGTCAGTAAAACACACCCATTATCATGATGAGTGTTCAAGAATATGGTTACAAAGTTGTTCGCTTTACAAGATTTATTTTGCTATAAAAAGTCTGAAAGTACCTTTTAAACTTTTGTTTAATGCGCCTTTTTTAATAATGAAGCTACTGCTTCCACGCTTAGGTCAATTTCAGCTAGTAGTCTGAGAATGTACTTTAAAGTATTCCTTTAGTCCATAGTAATTATAGAAATAGTTTGCTTATTAGGGCTTGTAGGGCGGTTAACGACACTAATGTCAATATTGATGTATTTCATGACAGTTTAAAAAAAATAGAAAAGCATTGCATGCAGTATTTGAGTCTAGTAGTTAGTTATTGTCATTTATTCAGTACCTACTTATTACTGCTTTATTATTATAAGTATTGGAATATTTTAGTTTTAACTTTAATTCTTAATGTTGTATCAAGTTTTGATATTTACGTGTGGTAGCTTGTTAATAGCTTTTAGTTTTAATTAACCATATCCACATAGTCGTAATGCTGTTAGCTATCCTAAGAAATAAAATAAATAAATATTAAAATTTTGTGCAACCTGTGTTACAAGAGTCTATGGCACTGATAGTCCATGTAGGACCACCTGCCCCATTTAATATACGTACCTCTTTTCTAAATTCATGTATGTGTATATCGTATATTTGTATAGTAGATATTTAGGTATAAACCAATGTTAAGACTTGGTATTACTATTGACCAAAATCTAATTTTTCAGCCTCTTATAGGACAATTATTAATTTCTCGAGCTCATTAAATTAATCTTGTTCATTAAATGCTCTTAAAACATTTCGGCACTTTGTCAGACCATATTTATGTTTAGTATTTGTATTCAGGGTGGTGCAAAATTGGATTATTTTTGATATAATATTAATCCTAACTATTTTGCTGTAACATAAAGATAATTCTGTTTTATTCTTATGGTACTCCATTTCGGTTGCAGAGAATTTCTTTTTAAGATCTAGCTCGACGCTCCTAAATGCAAAACACGATGATCACCATCTCTGGGAGCTCTAATATGGGGTGACTAGACTTGGTTGACTTTGGTGGTAGCACGCAGTTTTCAATCTAGCTAGCTCCACTATATATTATTATCAGTCTGATGACATAATAATAGTGTAAGCAGTTTCTCAGAGGCTTCCAGGAAAGCTTGCTTCTTTATTCCAGAAGACCAAGAGCTTCCCCGTCAAGTATAAAAAAGGAAAATTGGTGACCGACATCATTTTCATCTCCCACTCTTGATAACCTTATAGCCACTCTGGCAAGGGGTGCTTAGTCAGTAAGAGTTCGGTTATCCATGATAACTGCACCTCTCCTTCCCCTGGGTTCCAGAAGGTCTTCTTAATTCTCTCGCCTCTCTCTCTCTCTCTCTTCTGCTTCTCCCTGTGGGAGAAGAAGAGTTAAAGAAACTGAAAGGGTTAAGGGGGAAAATGGCCGACATCTCTTGTTCCTGTATCGATAAAAACAGTTCTGGACATAGGAATCATCCATTACCTGCTTACTTAAGAAATATTTTTCGCTTACCTACTTTAAATCAGGGTTTTGAGACCATTGTTAATCAGGGTTGAAATATGGTTAAATAACTTTATTATTTTCCATTAGAATTAATATTATTCGAATTAATATTCCCACCATAGAATATTAAGAACCGGGTAAAAAATCCGTTCTCAAGAAACATCCACCCTATTCAATTCATAATGACCTGACATGTTTCTTCCCGAGTTAAGCTAAAAGTCTTCCAATTTAGAAAAATATGCTCTCGTAATAGCGTTGCAGTGAAAGCGGAGGAAACGGACAGAAATACCCGCCTTGCCGTTTAATTAGTGAGGATTTTGAAGTTGTCCCACTTTCATAGTCAAGGAACGAGTGCGATTAATTGTTGTAAAAATGGTTGAGTGTGTATGTACATTCGACTTCGAAAATCTTCATCAGTTTCAAATACCTACGATTTTTTTTTTTATTAAATCTTAATCTCTTACCTTTTGTAAATAAAGCACTACGCAGACGATTTCATATTAAAATATACTTTATTGATTATGATAATAAGTATAAATTTAATACGATTAAATACGAAGTTCGATTCAAATATATTTTACTCGAAAATCGGTGTATTTCAGCTTAATATATTTAAATAGCTCACAGCAAAGTTCAATGCGATATCCTATTTTATTTGAAATGTTGGCACGACTGATAATATAATTAATTAAGGTAACGAATCTTAACTTATACCAACTTTACCCTTTTAGTAAAATTTGATACAGTGAAAACATACAACCCGTCAAAACACTTTAGTCCGGTCATAGTCACTTTTATTTAATTATAATATGTTTTTTTTTTATCTAAACGGGAAGAAGTTGCTGCTGCTCTTCTTCTTCTCCAAGTTATTAGGGTGTTCATTTATTTCTGCTTGGTTATTTGTATGTTGTTGGATCAATTTTACCGCCCGAGGTAAATACAAAATATTCGTCACTCCTGACCAGGAAGTGCGATTTTCCCTACTGCATAGCGGGCTGAAAATGTTACTTTCTGGTCAGGTGTGGTATAAAAATAAATAGTATGCTATTCCAGGCTATAAACAATCTTAATTGTAAATTTTGTACCGATCCTTTGACGGCCGGTTGCAATATTATATTCACTAGTAAAAGTTACTAAAGTTTGATTGCTTAGCAATTTTTGTTATTTTTTTTTACAAATAACAGCGGTCACTTAGCAACCAAACCCTGGTAGGGCGATCTGTAATCTGTAACTGTCGTGTATTGTGAATATAATAACAAGCATCCATCCAAACTTACTCATTAGTAAGTTAGGATAGTTTAATAATATTTAATGATTCTTGAAGTTTTTTATATAAAACTCACTCAAAGAGAGATCATTAAAACTTTACCCGTCTACAAAACTACGTAATTACATTTAGAGATTTTAACGAGATAGTAATATTTAAAGTAACTCTCAACTATTTTTGAGCGCATGAGTAGCTCATATATTCAGTGTATTATAAATTTCCGAAATAAAAACAACATTAGACTATGTTCATGTTTCTTGTAAAGAATCATCTGTGAAAGTTTATCTACATAGAAAAAATGGTTGTCTGTAAAGTTGGGTTACGGACGATCATTGTACGTGATAACGTCATACACATGCCGAACGCTTAGGCTGATCGTGCCTCTCTATCGCTTGTTCCGCGCTCTCGCTTGCACGCTCGGAACGTGACACTTTTTCGTGGGTGCAGCCGGTGTTCATCAATTTATAAGACGTTATCACTTCAATAATAAATAAAATCGGGAGTGGTCTCCCCTTGACTGTCTCGTATAACAGAAACGCCTCAAAAGTTGATTGACCTTATATTTTGATGTCATACATGCGTGTTAAATGTTGGTCACCCATCCAAGTACTGACCGCGCACTTGGTTGCTTAACTTTCGTGATCGTCGGCTCAAAATCTGATAGAAACCTTATATTTTGATGTCATACACGTATGTTAAATTTGGTTGCAATAAGTTAAAGCACGCTCGAGTTATCGTGCTAACCCACAGACACACAGACACTCAGACATACACACACAGACACACACACACACAGACATAATTCCAAAAAAAATATTTTTGGACTCAGGGAGGTCCTAAACGTGTAAATCCGTCAAAATCTCGAGATAGATTTTTTTGACGATTACAAGACTTCCTCTATACTACGTATACGAGAAAGTAAAAACATTATTTAACACACGCCCGTGATAACCCTGCACAATTCTATGCAATTAACTGTATTCGTGGCTCACTTATCATCTCGGAAAGGGATCGTAACCGTATTGCCTTTCGCCTTGCCGTCCACTAGGCGTTAAATCAACTAAAGCACGTTAACCAAATCTGATCAGCAGCGATTCGGCTACGGCGAGGCGATACCGCACTTACGGCGCAGCCTTTGAATCAGGTTCAAACCTACAAATTCAACATGCGCGCAACCCGACTGAAAGTTGCCTTGTTAAAGAAAACGTTCGACAACAGTAGTATGCGGCAGGCAAGCCGCAGGAAGGGTGAGAGGTGCAAGCGTGATCAATAGACGTAAGCGCGTGGATGACTAGCCGTAAGATGCCGTAAGCGCGGGAACTGCCAGTAGACCACTGATCGCACCGCCTCTGGATGACTAGGCAGCTTTACTGGCTAGCATTCCGTCATCATGGTAGAGTGACTCTACCACGATGAAGGAATTACACGACATCATGATTCCAACGCAAGCACTCGCGCTATATTCCTTTCATTTATCAGAATAGTTACAATGTGACTGACCTTAGTGTTGTAATATCTACTTTTCGATACAAAGGAAACACACCAATAAAATATCAAAGAACAGAATAAATGTCTCATTGCACAGTTCATCGAACTGACATGCAGTAATCCGTACGACTTACTCCGAAATTGCAATAAGTGGACCGAGTGTGTGAGCGGGCGAGTTCCGATCTCTAGTAAATTGGACGTCCAACTAGCTAATCTTGTGGAAAACTATAAGGAATGTTAGTTAAGTGTTTATTCTTTAGACGCTTTTGAGTTGTTCGGGATTTTTCTTATTAATTTCAGCGACAATGGTTTTATGAGGGGGTTCAAAATTTGAGGCGCTTTTGACTTATAAAGCAGATAAAATCTTGGAGTTTTAACAAGTATACTCCACTTGTAATGCCGATATTCCTCTGCACCGTCGTCCGTTGCATAAAATGGTGCAGCAGATTTTATTATTGTATGCAAATTCATCAGTTTGTATAGAAAAAACGTCTGGTTCAATACACCAGTTGACGAAGAGTGAGATCGCATCTCACTAGCAAAATCCCATCAGGCGCATAGTTACGGACTGGTTCGTGGAGTACAATATACTGCTCCGGTTTTTGTGCTGTAAGGCGAGTACCCACTGCACCAGGCTGCGTTACTTAGCTCGATGAAACATCAGTTCCTATAGGAAAATCGTCTGGTCCATCACACCGAAAAGTTGACGAGGAGCGCGTCCCACTCTGACTCTGTCAGTAGAAGGTGTGGTCAGAGGTGTACAAAATAGTGAGTATTACAGTATCGTGTTGGTTTCTGTGCATAAAACACAAGGCTCCTCAGCCGCCAGCCGCGTAATCTGTCGCTCCGTGGACTGTTGGCTGGGTGCGGCGCCAGCGTGATAACCGCTTAAAAGTGACAAGTTTCAAAGCGACTTTTACAGCACAAGGTATGAATTTTCGCAAATGAATGACCACCTGACACGTATGCGTATTGCATCAACTGTGAGACAGCCAGACTGTTATTTGTTAGTATGGTTAAGTCCCATCTTATGACAGACAAGTATCTGCCGATCTACGATCTACATCGAAATTCATTGGTCTATTTCTGAGATTAGTTATATGATCTGAGGATCATTTGAAAAACGAATGACAATTGTTGAGTTAATAATTCACACGACAGCGGCCAGTCATGTGCAAAACCAAGATTTGAACATTCAACTACTTGTGGCTTCGTTACTCACAGTAATACTTTTTCAATTTGACTGAACGAACTGAAACAAATAAAAGAAATGGCTCACCAATTCCGTAAGTTACACAATCCTGTAGACATTACCCGATAAACAAAAAATAACAAAACCTTATGACCGAAAGCAAAGACACAAAATAAGGTGAATACAGAAAACGAGGATTTCTATACACAACCAAGCAAGAAGAATTATGACTGACTCATGGGAGAATATTTCCTATACAAACTAACTTTTATTGATGGAATATTTTCTGCGTTCACAAACGCGTAAGTAGTTTTAAAACTAGAAAAAATACACTGAAAAAAAACGACCTGCCCCAGGTGGGAACCGAACCGAGCCTCTTCCGCAATCCGAGCGGCTCCGTTAACCACTACGCCACCAGGGCATTGCTTTCGCTGTCGAAATTTGCCAGTGCTTGGTGCTTATGTTTTTACGGCAAACATTGTTTATCTGTGTTCTGTGGTTTCATCAAATCTTTGAAATTTGCACTAAGATCCGAACGAAATATTTTTGCAAATATTTGACGCCCAGTTATGATGAAACTACCTTTCATTCCAATACGGAAAAATTATTCCAATACGGGTAAAATGACATAGACATAATCCAATACGGGTAAAGTTACTATGTCATTTTACCCGTGTGTGTCATTTTATAAGTACATTACCTACCAGATCTAGTGGTCTCAGATTCAATATCCAGAGAGGCAAAATTGTGTGCTCGATTTTTGGCGGTAGGAATTCTTTTCTGTCTAGTCCAGGATCGGACATGCACATTTACTCAAAGACTCACATAGTATCACCATCATCAACAACAGCCTACATTCTTTCCACTAGTGGGCACAGGTCTTCTTACATGGAGAAACACATGAGAAGTTTTGGCCCATAACACCACCACACTGGCCCCACGCAGGTCGATGTATTAAAAACCTGTAGTGTATACACGCGTAATTTTGGAAGTGTTTTCTTCTGTTTTTACTTTATTTTGTGATCAAAGTGGGTTCATTTTGTATTCATTAAAGAAAGAAAAACACAAGGCAGGACAAACGGACCAAACGACCAATTTATATGTGAAAACACGCGGTGAAAATGTTGAATGGATTTTTCGCTGCTATAAAAGGGCGAAAACTGACGTCATACACAATAAAAAGGTATAGAGTTATTTTGCATCTTCGTCGTGCACGTCCCAGTGGATTTGAAACCTTATAAAAATGTGAATAAAATATTTATTTCCATTCTCCGCTATCTGGATTTCGTCAAAATTGCTTGCTTGCGAGAAATGTTATATTTCATCATGCATGTGGTGGGCAGTATGCGAATGCTTGCTGTGATATCAAATTTATTTAATATTAAAAGTAGTCTGGCACTCTAGTCTGAGCCTTGTGTATTCTAACTAGACATTAACCCGGCAGGAATAAATTTATTCAAATGAAAAGCCGTTTTTACTAACAAAACAATTTAAAATGTAACAGTTTTTTTAACATTATATCGTAGAACATTAGACTTGCTATAATTTAATAGCAAATAGCTTCAGAGTAAATTTGTTATGTAAAAGTACCGTTTTTGTTATTTTATTATGTTACTAGCTGACCCGGCAAACTTCGTACCATTCTTACGTACGTAATAAAACGAATACAAAAAAAAACCGGCCAAGTGCGAGTCGGACTCGCACACCGAGGGTTCCTCGGTATAAACTGCTGTATCTTTTGATCGCGTTAACTTAGAAGTTTGATTTTTTCACTGCTTAAAGGGACAATAGACCTAGGTATTTGGTATAAATTTCAATTTGATACCTTTATTCGTTCGTGAGAAATAAGGTAGTAAGTTTCATTTTATTAAAATATTTTTATTATATTATATAACTAAAAAATGTGATTTTCGCAATTTTTCCTATATTTGCATTATATGACAATGCTTCATGCCAAATTTCAAGATTCTGAGTTTACGGGAAGTACCCTGTAGGTTTTGATTCCTTTGCGAGTGTCGGAAATTTGTTGAAAATATCGACATAATCGGCTGTATCTTTTGATTGGCTTGGCTTAGAAGTTTGATATTTTCACAGCTTAAAGGGGCAATAGACCTGAGTATTTCATGTGACTTTCAGCTTGATACGTCCACGCGTTCTTGAGATAAAGGGTCTTGACAGACAGACAGACAGAAAGACAGACGGACAACAAAGTGATCCTATAAGGTTTCCGTTTTTTCCTTTTGAGGTACGGAACCCTAAAAATATTAAGTTCAATAGTTCATTAGATTGCTTCGATGAAACTATGTGTTTTTTTGCTTGGTTTACACTTATGTTGATTCTCTTTAGTGAAGCACCTTGTGATATACGCAAGATTTTGTTGCAAGGACATATAAAGCAAATGGACTATGAGAAAAACATGCATTTTCTAGAGACAAACCTCAAGCAGTCAAAGATTGGCCTTGTGATTTGTTTATCATCATGGTGAAATGGAAATTGAATTCACTTAAACTCAAAGGGCATGTCATGTCATAATCAGAATCCTCGGAATGAAAACTTAGTCCTCACCTTTGTATTTCCATTTAAGTATCGTCACGTAAACCACATTGATCAACAGCTTTTTTATGACCAAACGCGTTCCAGTGCATAGTTTTGTTTGGTTTAGATTTCGAAGCATGATGACTACCAAGCGAATCTTTAGTTGTAAATTGTGCGGTGTTAAGCCAGGCATAACCAAGAAGCTTAAAAATTCTATCGGATAGTTAGTGGCTTCATCTTCGTTTGTTAGATAGAAGAAGACCAACGATTTGATTTTGAATCACAAAGTTAAGTCAACCACGTCTATAATTGTAGCCGCTAAAAGTGCTCGCTCGCTCAACCATTCGTTATTTTTGTGCAATGATGGCCGGGAATACTTTGTAGATAAAATTGAAAAAAATATCATCTTTCGATAAGATAAAATTGCAAAAAATCGGAGGAAACGAAGACCGCTCGATTCGTCTACTGGAGAAATCTTGAGTGGATGGATCGTTAGCAATGAAACTCCCATGCTTGCTGCCATCTGAAATTTCTTTACATATCACCACAGCTTTGATGATTTCAGGCAAGCTATTATTTTCATCGACAAAAGTTGATCTTCGAATAACTGGTAGTGTTTGGGGAAAATCGCCAGACATTAAAATCATTGCACCTCCAAAAAACCTCTAATCATTGCGTAGATCTTTCTATCTTCTGTCAAGTACTTCCAATGCGCGTTTGTGCGCTATTGTGCACTCGTACCAATGATGATTTTAGACGTTACTAAAACTTTGGCCTTTGTGGAGTGTTTCGCAGAGTTACATATCGGTTGTTCAAGTTTGAAGGTGTAACGGCAATTTGAACGCAGTATGAGCCAAACATTTGAGTCTTCTTATAATGTGGCTGCTATTCCAGAAGAAGCTACGGCTACCTCAATGTCATATCTCCCACGAACAGTGGCCTATATCAATGAGATGAGGAATGTCTTCTCAGAAAAATAAGCCACCGTTTCCATCATCAATTGCCTTCATTAACGAAATGAAATAGCTCTTCATTTAAATGGACTTTGCTGAGTACTTTCAAATCGTCGAAATCCCTACCAATATTTCGGAATGTATCTTCTGTTGAAGGTTCAACAGTGATACATTCATTTGAACTGCTTGGTCTAATGGAACTTCTCCGTTCCGAGAATTTCTCATACATTCTGTGCTGTCAATCTTGTGGTAAGAATAGCTGATAGACCTAAGAATGAACGAATGATCTGGAGTGATTGAGACCAATCGATCTGTCAGATTGATCAGATCTGACAGATCGATTGGTCATTTGTTCTCTACATTTTTAATTAAATTTCGATTCGAATATTGGTTATGTTATCTTTTTATGCAATTATTTTGTTTGTTCTTTTTACGTTAATATTTTCGATATTTTAATAGTTATTCTGCTATTCTAGGCCAAGACGAATCCAACAAATTATAGATCATAAAAATCGGTCCAGCCGTTCTTGAGTTATAAATGGTGTAACTACCTGACTTTGTTTTGTATAGAGATTCCTTTAATTTAATATTATTTTAAGATTTTCTAATCTTTCAAACACTCAACAGTTTCATAATATCTACCCTAATCACAGAGTACTGCAAGGAAAACACACGAAAGACTATAGAAATATTCATATCAAGAGCAGTGGGTTGTAAAAAATGTAACATGAATATTGTGACCACGCCGCGTGGGTTGTCGGGGCAAAGTTGCTTTAAGGAATTACTTAATAGCGGATTACCTGCTTAATTGGATCATCTGCCTACGGGATGTAACATTACAGCTCAGAGTGAAATAATGAATACATATTAATAACAGGAAACAAAGATTACAACACAAAAGAAAATAAGCAGATAACACAGAAAATATGAGACCAAGACAACTAACGAACAATAGCAATAATAATAAGATGACGTGGCAGATGTTAAATAATTCATACATATAATCACGCTCGTAAACCCAAAAGGGTGAGCAGAGCTTGTGACATTTAGTTACACATAAAGCCACATTCGGCAGTATGGGCCATGCAGGGCCTCCAATAGTGCAAGACTAACGCCTAATATTAAAAATAATACAATAGATAAAACTTACCAGCCTGATAGTTTATGATAGTAATAATCATTAAAAGAGCTATGAGCAATTGAATAACAATGTCCTTTCACAATGTTTTACCGTTGATAGTTTTTTTTTTTTATGGAATACTTTTATTTTTGCGTTTACAAACGCGTAAATATTTTTAATACTAGAAAAAATACACTGAAAAAAATCGACTGGCCTCAGGCGGGAATCGAACACGCATCTTCCGCAATCCGGGCGGCTGCGTTGACCATTATGCCACCGAGACACTGCGTTCCCTGTCGAAATTTGTCAGCGCTTGGTGCTCATGTTTTTATGGTAAACATTGTTTCATCAAATCTTTGAAATTTGCGCTTCTAAGACCCGAACGAAATATTTTTGCAAATATTTGACGCCCAGTTAAGATGAAACTACCTTACATTAGGGAATATTTTCTTTGTCTAGATTTTTTTTCTGCATTCCACTTAAGGTACTTCTATTTAAGGTGGACTTCCGTGCATAGCGGGCGATCGTAGCGTACCGTCGTCGCCTTAGTCACATGTCACTTATACGTCATCGAACGCGCTGGCTGCGATTGACCGCGATGCATGGAAGTCAACGTTTACACGACTTAGAAATCTGGTCGGAATTAAATGTGACACAAGCATACTAAATGCGTTCTTTGTTACCGTTATTAAAAAAAACAAAAATAAATAATATTGAAAACTAGACTAGTCAATTATAATACTATTTTTAATGAAACAAATAATTCAGTTCACTGCCTCAGGACTTACTGTGGATGACTCCCACAAACGCCAACCGCGTATCATAATTATTGGAGTATAAATTTTGGAGCAAAATTGAGTCCACTGCTCGCTCTGTCCGCGAATAATAATAAAAAAATTTCATTCTCACACACATTATCTAGCTGAAATTAGGATAGTATCATTAAGAACTTGTTTTATGGAAACTAGATAACGTACAAACGCAAAATTAAAATAAAGACATTGATTGTCGATACTTAGGTAAAGTTGAATATCTCCCATTTGCGGTAAAAGGCAGCAAGACCAACCTCGGGCACCATGAATAGACTCCAGCGTCAATACAATGCTCTAGTTAAAACGACGAAGATAGATATTTTTGCTGACAAGACGACAAGGTTTAGACGAGAGATTATAAATTGTCTCACGCTCGGGTCCTTCAAGCTCTGGTTGTGTTCTTATTATTTTATTTAATATTTGTAGCTTCCTAAAGTTTTGTAACATCGAGTCCAGATATGCATGCCGTGGCAATCTATAATTAAGTCTGCACTTAGAAGAATTGTTAAGCACTTAGTTTTAAGCTGTAATAGTGTAAGATTTGTTGGTTGTCCTAAAATAAATAAATAAATAAATAGACGAAGTAAGTTGGTTCGATAGTCTCCACTACCTTGGTAAATGTGTCACATGTCTAACAGGCAATTAAGCGATGGAGGATGTTAGATTAGTGTTTACTAAGCGGTCATCGCCATGTCTGTGCCTACCGAACTAGTGATTTGATACCAGCTTCTGGAGATGTTTGGCCTGAATGAGACGCTTTTAGTGGGCGTTTACTTAGTATTCTAGGTTAATCCAACATTGATATTAGAACAAAGTCTGAAGTAAGCCTATGTTAGCGAATTGTATTGCCTAAGGCGCACTAAAATATTAATGATATACTGGTATACGAGTAAGTTTCAATAAGTTTGACACGTACACAGACACATCACATCAGGTTACCACAAACTGTCTAATTTTCCCAAACTTTTATGAACTTTTTATCAAATAAAATTGTTTGGAGAAAGTGAATGTTAAACCCAGTGTCGATTTAAATAATATGTTAAAGTAAAATGGTATATCTATAATAGCATTAATTGAAGATAACAAACATGTTTCTTTTTATGTTACGAGATAGCAAACAAGCTTGCGGCCCTTGCAATATTAAGTGTAAATTACTTAACACCGCAAGTGTGTTTGCCATCCTGGGGAGATGATATGCCCTCCATGCCCAGTAATTACACTGGCTACCTTTTCCTTCAATCCGAAACACAGCGAACTGCTTCACGGTAGAACTAAGAAAGGCGGTGGTACCTACCCAGTTGACATCAGATCACAAAATATCACCAAGACTATAGGCACGACAGTAAATACGATTAAGTAAATATCTCTGAAAAACCAAAATGAATGTCACAACAAAAGTTTACAGCAAATACTGGTCCCGTTGAAAAAATCTGGGGGTATTCATTTATCTGACCTGTGTTCTGTCACTTTTGACGGAAACCTCATTTTTTGTTGCATATTTTATTCGTGCCGTAAATATCTTCCGTTACGTTGTATAGCAGTGTAATGTCCTTGCTTTTACTTGGGCTATTTTATCGTGGAACGGTTGTTTTATTTTAAAGAACTCAATTATTTTGGGGCCGCTTAGGTCTTTGCCTCGTGAAAAAACGTATGAATGGATTTTATTAATATTTAACGCCGTGACAATTATGTTATTAACTAAATTAAGTACAATACCTTTATTGCTAAGCAAACATTTAACACAACTAATATTTAAACACACTCATATATATATCGACGGTTAAAAGGTAATAGGGCATAAGCGACAAAAACCAAATTGTTCAGGAGATCAGTTTAAAGTTTCAAATTTCTGAAAAATGAACATAACTTTTTTGTTTATAGTCATAGGGTGAAAATTCAAACAGCTCTAGAATAAAAAAAATAAGAGCATCATTTGACATTTATATTTTTTTGATTCGACTTTGTTTTTTTGGGTTTTAATGTCGCTTAGATCAATTTACCTTATTTTGCAAAAGAGGTAATGGGGCATAAGTTACATCTACACGGAAGGAAACTAAGAGTAAAGAAGACTAAGCTACATTCGATATTCTCATGCAAAAAGGTAATAGGGCATAAGCGACATGACTGTAGAGTAAGTTAATTCGGTAAAATGGGACAAACGACAATTCATTTCATTGTGCTAAATGGTAAAGGAGCTTAAGAAGCAGTGATTAGCAAAAACATCGTGAGGATGTAGGACATAAACAACAGCTTAAGTTGGTGGAAAAAATGGTAATGTGGTACAACACACATCAAGATTCATAATACAAAGGAGAAAACAAGGATATCCAACATACGGCATTATCTAAGTAAATGGTAACATGGATTAAACGTCACTTCTTATAATACTAGATACACAACCGACATGGTTCTCCTTTAAAATAAGACCTAAGTAATTTCATTATTAAGTTACCTATACAAAATCAAATAGTCATTTTTTTTATGTATCGTATTATTTCAGCTTAATAGAATCAAAAAGGGTTGTAAGGGGTTCCGAACAACATTTTTCGGAACTCAAGTCAACCTCCCTGCGCTCGGTACTCCCTGCCGAATAACAGGCGAGGTTCTGGCGCTCCCCACCAACCCGCACTGGGCCAGCGTGGTAGGGGAAGGCCCAAACCCCCCCATGATTTATCACCAAAACCGAAGGCCCCAAGTGGTCGGCGGTACCGGAGACCGTGCCGGCGGTGACAGACGTCGGCGAGGCGTCGGGACTAGGGATGTGAAGAATCCCCGGGCGGCGGCAAACTCCCATCGAACGACCTTGGCCCTGACAACCTACAACACACGCAAACTGCGGACCGAGGAAAAGCTGCTGGAACTGGAGGAAGAATTGAGCAGGATTTGCTGGAGTATAGTGGGATTATCTGAAGTCCGAAGACAGAGCGAGGACACGGTGATCCTTAAATCCGGCAACCTGCTCTGCAAAAAGAGGGCGAAAATCTGTCCAAAGGTGGTGTCGGATTCATTGTTCACAACTCTCTCGTGACCAACATTGTACAGATTGGAAGTGTGTCAAATAGGGTGGCGTACCTTATACTCAGAATCACCAAACAGTATTCGTTGAAAGTCATACAGGTATACGCCCCGACCTCGACGCACCCCGACGAGGAAGTGGAAGTAATGTATAAGGATATTTCTCGTGCAATACATGCTTCCAGGACCCACTACACTGTTGTCATAGGTAACTTTAACGCAAGGATAGGCAAACGTGGCGATGATGAGTCGAAAGTGGGGCAATTTGGAACTGGAATCTGGAACTACCGTGGTCAATCACTGAATAGGCACATTGAATCTACACGTAAAATCCTAACGATGTCGACTGATGAAGTCTACGCTCCGCTCCGAAACCATCCAGATCCAACACCCCGAAAACTTTCAACTCGAGCTGCAAAATCGCTTCGATTGCCTGGAGGACTGCATAGATGTGGACACATACAAGACAGATTCATGGAAGCTGTCTGTACGGTGGGTTCAACGTTCTTCAAACCCAGCCGTAATAATAGAACGAAGAAAATCTCAGTGCCCACGTTAAAGCTTATGGAGGAAAGACATGGAATGGTTCTGCAGTCCCCTGAAGACACTCGTAAGCGTCGGCAGCTCGGTAAAGAGATCTCCAAGTGCCTAACTCACGACATACGCCGATATAATACAAAACGTATTGAAGAGATTATAGAGTGGAGCAAAGGCTCCAAAGTGTTCGCTAGAGATCTGTCGCTTGGAGAAAGCTTGCTGACGAAGCTGAAGACGGAGGATGACACAATCATTACATCGCACCCTGAGCTTTTAGCCGAGATTGAAAACTTCTATGAACAATTTTACGCCACATCACATACACCTGTCGTCCAGGCTGCCGATCCAACAGCCAAGTTGACCCGGAAGTCAGCCTATACGAGATTAGCGTAGCTTTCAAACAGCTCAAGAACAACAAGTCGCCGGGTGTTACAAGGAGGACGGAGTTACAGCGGAGCTTCTGAAAGCAGGTGGACGAAAGGTCCAGAAAGCTCTTCAGAGGCTATTTAACGCTGTTATACTCGAGGGTAAAACATTAAAGACATGGCACAGAGGCATGGTGGGACTTTTCTAGGAGGGCAAAAATCTGTCCAAAGGTGGTGTCGGATTCATTGTTCACAACTCTCTCGTGAACAACATTGTACAGATTGAAAGTGTATCGATGTCGTCTTTCTGGGACGAAAGCATCCATTTGAAGAATTATAGACCCATCACGCTCCTGAGTCTTGTTTATAAGCGGTTTTCAAGAGTTATGACGAATCGTTTCGCAGGTTTGACGACTTCCAGCCTCAAGAACAAACCGGATTCCGAAAAGGCTTTAGTACTACAGACCACATACATACGCTGCGGCATGTATAACCATACAGAAGACCGAAGAGTATAATGCTTATCATTTGCGGACTATGAGTAAGCCTTCGATTCTGTCGAGACCTAGGCCGTGCTCCAGTCACTCCAGATATGCCAAATAGACTATCGATACATCGAAGTGTTGCGGTCACTGTACGAAAACGCCACTATGTCAGTCCGCCTCCAGGACCAGAACTCAAAACCCATACAGCTCCAGCGTGTTGTGAGACAGGGCGACGTTATATCGCCGAAACTGTACACAGCTACATTGGAGGACGCGCTTAAGCTTCTGGACTGGAGAGGACTTGGCATCAACATAAATGGCGAGTATATAACCCACCTTCGCTTTTCAGATGATATCGTTGTCATTCCTGAGACCTTGAAAGACTTGGGGACAATGCTCGACCGTCAATCTCTGTAGAGTTTCCCAGCAAGTGGGTCTTTAAATGAAATGGACAAGACGAAAATCATGTCGAATTCCCATGTCATACCCACTCCTGTACAGGTTAGAAGCTCTACATTGGAAGTTGTCGACCATTGTGTACCTGGGACAAACAGTCCAACTTGGTAAGTCCAACTTTCAGAAAGAGGTCAATCGACGAATCTAAGTCGGCTGGGCAGCATTCGGGAAGCTACGCGGCATATCTCGGACCATCTACCGCAGTGTCTTAATACGAAAGTGTTCAATACATGTGTGTGGCCAGTGAAGACATACGGAACCGAAACGTGGCTGCTTACAATGGGCCTCATAAGAAGGCTCAAGGTCGCTCAAAGACCAATGGAGAGGGCTATGCTCGGAGTTTCTCCGCGTGGTCATATCAGAAATTATGAGATCCGCAGAAGAACCAAAGTCCAAACCAAAACCCAAACCATTCCAAAATTAGACCAAAGAATTGCAAACCTTATGTGGCAGTGGGCAGGGCATATTGCGAGGAGAACTGACGGCTGTTGGGCCGGAGTGGTCCTCGGGGAGCGACTGCGTACCGGAAGCAGTTGGTAGGCCCCCCACAAGGTGGGGTCCACATCCGGAAGTCTCCCCCTGGCGGACCCTAGTAACATGGTGGAGAAACTTTCTCGGCGGGTTTGTGGTTTTTGATGTCAAGTGTGTCCCCTTGACATTCGAAGTCTCGTGCCATCGGTGAGTTGTTTTTGTTTTCCCATCACGGCTAGTTCCGGAGGGCCCTTTTCAGGGCCACGACCGCGCCCGAAGTCCCCCGGGTGCGGGCCGATGGCTGCTCCAGGTGTCTTCATCAGGAGGACGCGCCAAATCGAGCAGCCGTCGGTGGAGGAGTGGCCGATGGCCACTAGCAATTAGTGGCCATCGGCCAAGGAGTGCCTAGACGGGCAGCGTTGGGACGGTCTCGGTTTAATTGTGCTCACGTGCGCAGGTCCCGAGCCGTCCGATAATAGCGCACTGAAGGTCAGGCCGGGGAGGATGTTTAGTGGGTATGGGGGAACGCCTTTACCTCAAGTCGGCATCTGCGGTTGGCACCACCCCGCAGAGACGATACGTAAATGCATTTGACCTCCCCGTTAACACAAGGTCTCCCACAAGGTGGAATGACGATTTGATAAAGGTCGCGAGAAGCCGCTGGATGCGGACAGCGCAGAACCGATCAGGTTGGAGAACCTTGGGGGAGGCCTTTGTCCAACAATGGATGTCTTTCGGCTGAAATGATGATGATGATGATAAAATCGTCAGACAAAGGTAAGCATCCATTTGCTAACTAAGCTAGCTAGGCTTCAGATATTAGGAAGGTACTATTCAGTAGATATATTACTATTGTGTATCATGCTCACAATCACATCAACAATTAGGGCTCAGGTACTTGATGTAATTTAATAAAACTAAAATAGGTTTTTCACTATTTATTGAAAAATATTACAGTTACCTGAAGGCAAAACAAGTTTTCACTTAGTTTTTCACTTAGGTTACCTATTTGTATCAACTTAGTGTAACAAAAATAAAGTAGGAACTTAATGAAGTAACATAATGGGTACTTTCTTAGTATTAACAGTGAAGTGTCGTATGAAGTCACTTCACTGTCCGCGGCTGAATGATTTTGGAACAAGCGACTCGTGCGATGCCTACTTGAGTACAACGAAGTGATAAATATTGGCATAAGCATCAAATAACAAATAATGATTGTAGAGTAATATTGTATAAGCGACGGAGTCTTATTAAAATTGTAAATGGTAGTAGGATATAACCGACATTTCAATATCAGATTTGATTTTAGTAATTGCGTATAACCGACAAAGTTGTATAAAAATAATAAACAGTAATAGGGTATAAGCGACAGTTCACTGTAAAATAAGATTTTAGTAATTGGGCATAACCGCCAACTATATTGTATACTTGTAAAATGTAGTAAGGTTTAACCGACACTCAATGATTTCAACAACAAAGGTAAAGAGGCATTAGCTCCAGTTTTCATAACAGGAGCTAAAGGTAAAGAGCTATAAGCGTCTGAAATCATTACTCTAATAAGAAGTAAAAAGACATTACCGACTATAAACAAAAAACTATGTCATTTTTACAGAGGTATAAACGCCTTTAGGGTAAAGAAGACCTAAAATTCAGTCGGTTATCCAAAATGACACTTTGAAAACGCATTTTTTTACTTGGGCATAAGCGACAAAAAAGTCATCGTAGAGACATGGGAGTAAGCGCATTCGAAAGAGCGGAAAATTTTAAGTCGGATGGCATTCATAACTCATTTTCGACAAAAGTGTCGCTTATGCCCTATTACCTTTTAACCGTCGATATATATATATATATATATATATATATATATATATATATATATATAGATAAATTCAAAAGGTAAAATCTTACATAATATTATTATGACTTTATTAAGATAAGTATAGTCACAATTATTTCAACATAAATCCCTAAAATAACATAACCACAACTTTGTTCCTTCGAGGCAACACCACACAGCTCCAAACCAAAATAGATACTGCGTACTAAATTATAAAGTTGCAACTTATTCGAAAGCTTTTACTCATCAACTGAACGGGTGCTAGGAAATGGAACCTATTCACAGAGCCGCGGCCAAATTTGAAACAGTTCCCTATTTCGACGTTTTTAGTAAACGATGCAAATTTCATTTCCCTACAGAAAGTGACGGAGTACGAGGACAAGAAACATGGTGACGTAGCTGTCTAAAATTTATGACTGAAGAACTCTGTTGCTCTGGTTATCAATATATTTTGACTCCTATTTCTACATGAAATAAGGAATGATTTACATAAATCAAGTTATTATAGTACTTAGTTCCATTACATCGATGAACTACTGTAGATATTTCAGACATCAGTGTGCTAAAAGTAGATGAAACAATACCATTAGGTCACTGACGTATCAATGAATTGATTTATAATATTATGCGAAAAAAAATTACTCATTTCATTACATTCTCAAACTTTTTATCATACACAATCATTGAAGACTGTATCCACTATTAAAAGTAACAGCTGAGGATATCCATAACTTTTTTGTTATTTTCGTCTTTAACAAATTAGCTATTAAAGTCTTGCGCGTCATTAATAATTGGTATCTCGCGAAACTGGGCTCGAAGTTTGAAATCATTCTAGTTTCCAAGATCCGAGCATTAGGTGAAAGCGTACGCTACTCCATCTAGACCTGATGAATATTTTACGTACGTGCTTAGAAATGTAGCGCCAGTTTTCATGGGAACGTGCTTTGTCTGAAGTGCATCACGTACTCGCTGAGATTAAATTATTCTTCGATTCTCAATACATATATGTGCATGACGTTGCTTGAAATCGTAATGTAACTGGCATCAATAATCATTTGACATTTTTATCACGAAGCCATGTGATGCCGGTAGAGTAGAATAGCATCACCCCATGTCCTCCAATGGGTGTCGTAGAAGTCGACTAATGGATCAGCAAAGGGGTATTGATCACCATATACTCCGTACACCAATCCGCCTGGGCCAAGCGTGGGTACTGCCTACACCTCCTTCGATGACAAGGAGATGCCTTGTGTCCCAGCAGTGGGTCGAATTATAGAGGCTACTATGATGATGATGATTTTTATCAGTTTAGCAAGCTTGATTGTACTAGTAACCATAGTATGTAGACAGTTGTCGGCCGCCAGCATGACACCAGCCCCTCTTGGGCATGCTGTTGTGGATGGTTTGACATCGCGTGAGTAATTCCTAGGTGAGCTGGTTTGATTGTTATCCATAATCTCTCTGTCATCTTTTATGACACTCACGAGATTAAAGGGTATTCGTATAATTCGGTATTCGGTATTTCGTAAACACCGGTGATCAAACAGCTTGTTTAAGGAATCTTAAGTATATTAAGAAAAAACCTTCAGACTCACTGACTGACTGACATACCTTCGAACCTAGATATCTTAAATTTTGAGAAGGGGTTTTTTAATGATGTAGACAATGGATAAGCTGCCTGGCCGGGCAGCGTTGGGACGGTCTCGGTGTAGTAGCGCTCACGTGCGCAAATCCCGTGGCGTCCCGTAATAGCGCACTGGAGGTCAGGCCGGGGAGGTGTTTAGTGGGTATGGAGGGAACACCTTTACCTCGAGTCCTACATATCCCCTGTGGTTGGCACCACCTCGCAGGGACGATGTGTCAATGCATTTGACCTCCCCGTCAAAAAAAAAAGAAAAAAGGATAGGCTGGATATTTCAAAATTCAACTCTTAAGGGGGTAAAATAGAGGATGAAAGTTTGATTGTACGTAGAAGTATTTTTATAGATAAATTAGTAAACACGTAGTCAGGTTTTTTGAAAATCCAACCCCTTAAAGGAGACGATGGCGTAACAAGTCTGAAAATCAACAAGGATATTTTTTTGCCATTATCATAGATAAAACCAGGAAACTTTGAATTTAGGCACTTGATAAGAAATAAATAAAACAAACAAAACAGCCCAAAGTAGGTAACCATTCCACGCGGATGAAATTGCGGGCAAAAGCTAGTATAATCATAATTTACCAAAAACTCCTCTTCAACTTTTACCTTCTTCTATACATTTTTAATCAGACGTCCTCAACTCACAAACAATCAGCTTGAACAGTCAAAACTTTGTAAGTGTCCATCGTGTACCGTAACCTGTCAGAGGAAATGGAAGATATTTGTCGGAGCGCCACGAACAGTCTGTGGTGTTAGCTGCCTAAGTTTCATGTATATTTCATTTCCTTGAAACGAAATCACTCTGTAGCGTGGGGTCCGTTGATGAAGTAATTACTTGAATGTTTTGGGAAACGCTTGTCTAATTACGAGAATACAGGACTGTTTTGGTTAGTTTGGGGGGTTCGTGTAAAACTAATAATAAAATCGTGGCATCGCTTAAATATTTTTTATGTCACTGGTTACGCATCTACGGTATTTGTCTTTGCAAACCGAAATTGTCACTTCCCCGTACAGTTTCTCAAACGGTACAAACCTTGTCGTGATAATAACAATAATTGTAACAAAAATAGAATGTATATCATCAACAGCTCATATAATGTCCCCACCGAGGGGCTCGAGCCTACCCCACATTAGGGGTGATTAGGCCTTAGTCAACCACGCTGGCCAAGTGCGGGTTGGTCGACTTCACACACAACCTAAGAATTTCTTCATAGGTGTGTGCCGGTTTCCTCACGATGTTTTCCTTCACCGTAAAAGCGTCGATTAAACGTACATAATTATGAATTCAAAATTTGAAAACACATTGGTACGTGGCGGGGATCCAACCAGTGCCTCCCGGGTGGGAGATGACGCTCTTACGCACTACGCCAGCGACGCTTTTTAGAATGTATATATTATCTATTATCCGTACATAAATTCGGTAATTGATTAATAATTATGCCAGGTGTAACGAATTCTGAAATAAAGTTGTAGCTATGTATCTATTGAAAACTTAAATGTAACAGCATGAAATATTTACGAGTACTAACGAGTTTACAGATTGTTGTGACGTGTACGTGTGACAACTTAAGGTACCTGTACCATACTTGTTAACTCGAAAACGCTTAGTATTTTTGTATAAAACTCCATACTGTAATGCTACAGCCGCAAACTGATATCGCTATAACATACGGGCCATAAGCTTCGTCTTCGGCCTACGGCGAATGTGCATGGCCACACATTGCGCGTTGTACAAACTATATGATATCGCGATGTACACACGCAAAATACAAAATGGATGACTCGGTCGATGTGTATTTTATGGCAGGCAATAATTATTTTTTATTGTCTTGAGAATTATTGCACACACAAAAGAGAGGTCAAATAAATTTCGACTCACACTTTTAATTGCTAATAAGTCCTAAAATCTTGTCATTGTTTCAATTAATATAAGATAATAATAATAATAATCTATTTCTACGCTCACCCCAATTATCTAGCCCAAATTAAGTATCATTAAGAACTTGTCTTATGGATACTAGATAACGGACAATTTTTTTTTCATATTGATAATATCGGTGCGGTCCGTATTAGAACTCTCGTAAGGACAAAAGTTTGTATGATACATACATAGATAATAATCACGCTCACAATCCTTAAAAATTAAATTTACTTTTCTTAACAATACCTTCTTCAATGTATATCACCATCCCTGCTTTCAACAGCAAGGCTTATTATCGTGTAATTATCAATTAAGACAAACTTGTTCTCAAAGTTTTAAAACTGCCATTGAAAGCGATGACGTGGCTTGTTTTAACGACCACCATCTTGTGATAGCAGCCGGGACCGCCATTTTGTTTTATTGATCACCTGGCTTCAGGAGCTTGGTGTGTTTAGATTACATAACACTATATTACGAATAGCACCTGTCCTGTTAAGTAAAGAGGTGTTCAAAAAATGCTTACAGTTTCTAGAGTATTCCATTTGCAATTCAAGTTGCAACAAATGCCAATTATATCACACGTGTGCTACGTCCGTAAAGAGTGGCGTTTGTTTGTAATGTTACAAGTATTTTACTCGTATTTTATCTGTTGCGTTAGTAAACTATAACACATTTTAAAACTAGAAAATACACTAAAAAATCGACCTGGCTCAGACGAGAATAAACCCAGCATCCTCCGCAATCCGGGCGGCTGCGTTAACCATTACACTACAAGGGCACAGCTCACGCCGGCGAAATTTCGACAGCTAAAGCAGTGCCCTATGCTTCTTTCAGTGTATATTCTAGTTTTAAAAATATTTACGCGTTTGTAAATGCAAAAAATATTCATTACTAGATGACCCGGTATACTTCGTATCTCCTATTCACGGAGTACTAAACGTCTTTGCACCTATCCTAACGACATTAAAACTCTCCCTTTGCTAAAATGGCGGAACGTCAAATGTTTGACAGGAAAGTAGATAGAAAAGTTTATATGGGAAATTGAAATTGTTGTTTTTACTATCTTTCTCGCAATTTTTCCATAATTTCTCACCGTTTAAACCTTCCCTGGACTACGACACACATTTCAAAACCAAAATCAGCTAATTCGGCCCAGCCGTTCTCGAGTTTTAGCGACACTAACGAACAGCAATTCATTTTTATATATATAGACTAGATGACCCGGTGTACTTTGTATCACCTATTCACGGAGTACTAAACGTCTTTGCACCTATCCTAACGACATTAAAACTCTTCCTTCGCTAAAATGGCGGAACGTTAAATGTTTGACAGGAAAGTAGGCAGAACAGTTTATATGGGAAATTTAAATTGTTGTTTTTACTATCTTTCTCGCAATTTTTCCATAATTTCTCACCGTTTAAACCTTCCCTGGACTACGACACACATTTCAAAACCAAAATCAGCTAATTCGGCCCAGCCGTTCTCGAGTTTTAGCGACACTAACGAACAGCAATTCATTTTTAGGGTTCCGTACCTCAAAAGGAAAAATCGGAACCCTTATAGGATCACTTTGTTGTCCGTCTGTCTGTCTGTCTGTCTGTCTGTCTGTCAAGACCCTTTATCTCAGGAACGCGTGGACGTATCAAGCTGAAATTTACACGAAATACTCAGGTCTATTGTCCCTTTAAGCTGTGAAAATATTAAACTTCTAAGCCAAGCCAATCAAAAGATACAGCCGATTATGTCGATATTTTCAACAAATTTCCGACACTCGCAAAGGAATCAAAACCTACAGGATACTTCCCGTAAACTCAGAATCTTGAAATTTGGCATGAAGCATTGTCATATAATGCAAATATAGGAAAAAATGCGAAAATCACATTTTTTTAGTTATAATATATAATAAAAATATTTTAATAAAATGAAACTTACTACCTTATTTCTTACGAACGAATAAAGGTATCAAATTGAAATTTATACCAAATACCTGAGTCTATTGTCCCTTTAAGCAGTGAAAAAATCAAACTTCTAAGTTAACGCAATCAAAAGATACAGCAGTTTATACCGACATCTTAGACGAATTTCCGTCACACGCTAGGGAATGCTACGTTTGTACGGCGGAACCCTCGGTGTGCGAGTCCGACTCGCACTTGGCCGGTTTTTTATATATATAGACTAGATGACCCGGTGTACTTTGTATCACCTATTCACGGAGTATTAAACGTCTTTGCACCTATCCTAACGACATTAAAACTCTTCCTTCGCTAAAATGGCGGAACGTTAAATGTTTGACAGGAAACTAGGCAGAACAGTTTATATGGGAAATTGAAATTGTTGTTTTTACTATCTTTCTCGCAATTTTTCCATATTTTCTCACCTTTTAAACCTTCCCTGGACTACGACAAACATTTCAAGACCAAGATAAGATAAATCCGTTCAGCTGTTCTCGAGTTTTAGCGAGACTAACGAACAGCAATTCATTTTTATATATAAGATATAGATATATAGATTATAACACATTTTGCTTACAAAAAAACTGTTACCCTTAAAATGTTAAGTATTTTCCTATTGGCATTACGTCGTGAATTTATACTTATAAATTCAAGTATCAATTATATTTATGATAACTATACCAAATACCTACGGAAGTTTTGCCTCCAAAGTCGCAATATTACGTCCAAGAACATTTTAGTTATCAATATTTCATCCGAGTTCACAAAGAAAAGTTTGAAACTATGTCGAATTGATTTACTGGCAAGATGGACACAGGAGACGGAGGAAGGTCGCCGGTCCCAGATGGTATATCAGATTTTCGTAGTTATTGAATGAGCAAATTATATTATGTTCAATCATATTATAAATATCAAAAGTAAGATCATGCTTTAGTGCGAAAGGTACTCGTAGTTTAGATGATTTTACAACGATTTCACAAGATTAGCCAACTTGTGCTCTAGGAGGTAATTCACACTTTGCAAAGACCAAGAAGTAAGGTAGTGTTTCTCTTGCCGTCAAAGGCTTCACCACAATTTTTGAGATAAAATGGCGGTCACTGCTGGATTCGCACGAAATGTTTGTGCTGAATAAGAATCATAAAAATATTTATTTAAATTTAGGTGGCCGACAATCTGGTAAAGGTTAAGGTAATGTTTAAGGTAAGCCGCTGGATGCGGGCAGCGTAGGTCTGATCGGGTTGAAGTTCCTTGGGGAGACTTATGACCAACTGTGGGTGTACCTCGGCTGAAATGATGATTAGATATCAAAAATATTCAAAATATTTTGTACGTTATATTTTATCCAGAGGAAAAGTTCTTAATTATACCTACTCATATGGTTGGGGAAAAAGTCTTTTCGCATTATAGTATGTATAAACTTGTAATAAAATCTCTTTGGCTATACTATTTGTATCTGGCTGGTTTTGGTATCATTGAAAGTTTAAATTTTAAAGAACATAATTCCAAATTCAAATTAGGAAAATGTGTGATTTTCATTTGTTTTTCGTACCGCCAAGATGAGTGAATCTAATGAAGAAATTCGATACATTTTAAAATTTTACTACAAAAAAGGTAAAAATGCAATGCAAGCCGCGAAAAAAATTTGCGATGTTTATGGACCTAGTGCAGTGTCTGTGAGAGTAGCACAAATTTGGTTTAAGCGTTTTCAATCCGGAAATTTTGATGTCAAAGATGCACGTCGCTCTGGTCGCCCTATTACAGATAAAATGGATGCCATTTTTGAAAAAGTGGAGCAAGATCGGCATGTCAGTAGTTACGACGTAGCTGAAGAACTGGGAATTGACCACAAAACAGTTTTGGCGCATTTGAAAAAAACTGGGTACACGACGTAATGAAACCGAACCATTTTTGAAGAAGCTGATAACTGGTGATGAAAAGTGGATCACGTACGACAAGAACGTGGGAAAAAGGTCGTGGTCAAAGGCCGGTCAGGCTTCACAGACTGTGGCGAAACCCGGGTTAACTCGCAACAAGGTGATGCTGTGTGTGTGGTGGGATTGGAAGGGCATTATTCATTATGAGCTGTTACCACCAGGCAGGACCATCGATTCTGAACTCTACTGCGAACAACTGATGAGATTAAAGCAAGAAGTTGAGAGAAAGCGGCCGGAATTAATCAACAGAAGGGGTGTGGTTTTTCATCATGATAACGCTAGTCCTCACACATCTTTAGCCACTCAGCAAAAATTAAGAGAGTTTGGCTGGGAGGTGTTAATGCATCCGCCGTATAGTCCTGAACTTGCACCTTCAGATTTCCACCTGTTTCGGTCTCTTCAGAATTCTTTAGGCAGTGTCAGGTTAACATCACGAGAGGACTGCCAAAACCACTTGTCGTGGTATTTTGACCAGAAGTCCCAAAATTTCTATAGCAATGGGATCATGTCCCTACCTACAAGATGGCAAAAAGTTATCGAATAAAATGGTACCTACATACTTTAGTTAAATGTAAATAAACTATATGAAAAAATGTTTTGAATTTTCTTAAAAAATGCGAAGAAACTTTTTCCCCAACCTATTATAATGGTTTGATTTGAAATACTACAATGTACAATTCTCACCACCCGTATTTTAAAGCAATTCACGACTCTTAACAACCCCTCGCGTACGAGCATTTAAAACTCACAGGAAAATTTTAACATAAATAAAACGTGAGTGCAAGAACCAAAGAACACAGTAACGGATGTTCAAGTTAAACATTAACTGAGCGTGAATCTCTAAGTTGGGGTGATAAATTTCAACTCGCAGGTAACTTGCGCTAAGGAGCTCAAGTTGCTGATGAATCGGTGCGCCAAACTCTATGTACATTATGAATAAAAACGCTGGAAATGTAGTTGGGAATGATTTATTTGAACAAGTCGCTTGAAGTGAGGATAAGTACTAATTCTGGTTGCAATGTCGCCAAACGTTTCTTATAAAATTAGATCTGCTTCAACCACGCAAGGCGATTACTGTAGATACTATTGTATAGTGATGATAACAGTTTCACATCTCTTAAGACATCGGACTCTACTGAGTTGAGATTAAAATGCTGAGCAGTTCTGAGCTATCAACATTGTTGATACACACGTCAAAAGGGCCGCAGCCTTGTAGTCGCCTCCAACCTCCCCTTATAGCGATCCCTTTCCTCTCAACATTACTGAGCTAGTATTCTGAGTGTGTCCTTGTCCGGACCTGAACAATTTATCTGAGTCTTGAGACTGTGATCGACCTGAGAGCATATAATTATCAACATAATGTGTGCCTGAGTTATAACACTGAGATAACGGTAGGTATGTAATTATCGAGTAAATGCACCATAGGTATATTCAATGCAAAAACATAGAATTAAAGTACATTCGTAAATCACTAAATTGTACAAACTCACGGTTCCTTGTCGGTTAACCGGCTGCGTCTGCGACACGAACGCAAGGCGTTCGTTCGCACCGTAACCGAAATAATATTTCTACAGTTTATGAACTTTCGTGGCATTCGCGACATGCAATGTTGATGTTGAATCCTTGCCTTAGAGGGTAATAAATGTTGTCTACTAATTTTTTCAACTTATCTTACCCTGTGGTTTTACAATGGCAACACCGCGAGTGACATAGCAAAATCAGTGTCTCCGCTCGCCGCGCTCATGTCTTGTGAAACGTTTTTGCATCTTTCGCCGGTTATTATCTGTCCCTGGACGTTCTGGGAGACTTGGAGCTGAGCATTCTGTGCCGTGCACCAATACTCAAGTGGAATCCCTGAAATACGAAGAAAGAAGAGACCTATCGCTAATCAAACCGATGTGTTGAAGGTGCGGCAGCGCATTCATGAATAGATCAATTTGTGGTATCGAAGGTATGACTCCACGGAATAAAATAAGTACACTCTAACGAGTGTATTGCGCTACTCACAGTTTATTGCGCTACAAACATAAACGTATACACATGGAACAGCGAAACAAGTACAGTCGAAGAACCTTGAGCACAGTAGTAAGAGCACATACGATATAATAGATGATACGGCCCCTTCCGACACGGACGCCCTAGGGACGCTAGGCGGTCGAGAGACTCCCCACGAGGGAGATGCTCGGTCGCCCAGTAATTCCCTAGACAATCTGTAATAGGATTCCAAAAAAGAAAAAGATGAAACGGCAAACCCGTCTTTCAATAAACAGAATGTTAATTTTAGATGATTGACAATGCTGGAAGAAGAGAAGTTATAAGACCGACTCCCAAATAAAATCCTTTGTTCTCATGCCTTCGCAATTTATTATATTACAATCTCAAATTTTTAATTATATTTTCAAAATATTATTACCTAGTACCAACAATATAATGAAAAACAAAATTAAGAGCAGGTCAGGCAAATAATAATGTAGAATTACCTGACCCAGCAGTAAGAGCCGAAGATTTTCGTATTCTATTCCATTCGAACTTATAATGCTTCTTTGTTATTATCAATTGTATGACACATGCAATTAATAGGATAATTTTGTCTTCTTGAATAATATCGTGTAAATAACTAATGCATTCTTGGACTTTTTTTGTATACCACACATTGTATTTTTAAAACATTGTTAACCGGAGGATCTCAAACGTATTCTTAGCATGTAAATTGAAAGGAATGTCTGTAAGTACCTATCTTACAATAACATAAAATGGTGGTGGGTATCAAAATTTAAATTACTTAGTTCATTAATATGATTGATTTAATTAAATAGAAAAGCTTTTCACAAGATAAAGAATCCAAATGCGTGGGAGTAATAACTACCCAAAATTTACGCATGTAAAACTGTAACTTAAATTACATTGATAATTATTCTTTGACTTGTATTGATGTTTTTAAATTATAACGAAATTGTAAGCTGTTGAGTTTCTTTCGCCATTTCTTCTCCATTTCAGCATAATAATAATTATTTCGTCCCGAAATGGTGGTAGGGCTTTTGAGGATTTAAAAGCACTTAGCAAAGTCCATTTAAATAAAGAGCTTTTTCATTTTCATTTTCATTAAATTTTATTATCTTAAAAGCTATAATTTAAGAAGTATTGACCAATTATCTTTCACGCTACGTCGTACCATATTTCTTTTAACAGTTACATGTTCTACTTTAAATGCTCAAATATTCCAACCAAGTAGTCTGGGACATAAAACTGCGACCAATTTTGTACTAACGAGTCAACTATCTAGAACTTAATTTTCGGGTCGCAACCAAATACACATTACTTTATCTCGGCGACTGTACACTATGCAGTTTCTGGTGAAACAATTTGAGACTAAATGTGTACTCATTTTTAGTGGAAAGTAGGAAGTCAAATAGAAAATGTGACTGTTAAAATGTAGATACATTTTTCGCTTCACATAATTGTCTTCGAAATGTTTTTATAAAACAAACTCTTATTGTTTGTATTTGAATGTTGTTTTTGACTTTAAGCGAGTTTTGTGAGCGCTGTACAATTTAACGGCCCATATTAAGTTTTCCAAATTCAAGCAATGAAATTATTAACTTCTTTTTCTATTTCGAAATACTGTTTTCGGAGTGATAATAGTCGCTATTTAGGTCGTTCGAGGGCTTATGTCGCTCGTTTCACGATGTCTATACATCATTTTCTATTTGTAACATCACTGAAGTGATTATAAATAAAATACCTGGTAATTGTATTTATATTAAGGTAAATATTTGTAAGTAGTTGAAATATTTTGGAGTTTAACGTTTGTCCTAGTTGTTTGACAAAATATTGTCAGTTTAAAACTTAAGGTTTGATTACTTTTTCTAGTTAGAACCTTCGATATTCCAAATAAAAATAATCAATCTTCAAATGTCAATAATTTAAAAAAAAATATCGCCTATAATATAATTATTAGTTAAATAAATTGAATAATACTTATCTTTGCCAAGAAAGTTTTTCTTACAAATTCATGTTTTCATCTCCATACTTGCGGTCAGACATTGACAAATCACTTAATTAAGGAAAGTTCAAAACACGAAATCTTGTCAGGTTCGGTTGTTCAACTAAATAAGAAGCCACGTCCATTAATTTAATTTACCTTTCGAGATTGATTTGAGTTATTGGGATTACGACTTCGTTTTCTCCCCTTTTTTTTGTTAAATCTCCTTGATTTCATAAATGTTAATATTCAAAAGGTATTTAGAACGTTATTGCTCCATACGATAATAAAATACAATGTCACATTTACTTTAGTAACGTTGTAGCTCCAAGAGTCCTCTGCATTTGCGGTGGGCCGCGGCATAACTGACCAATAACACAATGTCGCTCCCAGTCTCCGCTAGATTTGGGCCAAAGCAACAACGATACTTAGTCCTCACGCGGAAACTATTAGTACTACATAAGCATACATAAGTGACAATAACGCACCAAAAGCAGGGGTATTTCAGGTTACTTGTAACGTGTATAACTCATTTTTTAGGGTTCCGTACCTCAAAAGGAAAAAACGGAACCCTTATAGGATCACTTTGTTGTCCGTCTGTCTGTCTGTCTGTCTGTCTGTCTGTCTGTCAAGACCCTTTATCTCAAGAACGCGTGGACGTATCAAGCTGAAATTCACATGAAATACTCAGGTTTATTGTCCCTTTAAGCTGTGAAAATATCAAACTTCTAAGCCAAGCCAATCAAAAGATACAGCCGATTATGTCGATATTTTCAACAAATTTCCGACACTCGCAAAGGAATCAAAACCTACAGGATACTTCCCGTAAACTCAGAATCTTGAAATTTGGCATGAAGCATTGTCATATAATGCAAATATAAGAAAAATTGCGAAAATCACATTTTTTTAGTTATATAATATAATAAAAATATCTTAATAAAATGAAACTTACTACCTTATTTCTCACGAACGAATAAAGGTATCAAATTGAAATTTATACCAAATACCTAGGTCTATTGTCCCTTTAAGCAGTGAAAAAAATCAAACTTCTAAGTTAACGCGATCAAAAGATACAGCAGTTTATACCGAGGAACCCTCGGTGTGCGAGTCCGACTCGCACTTGGCCGGTTTTTTTAATGTAAAAGTGACAGTGTTGCGCCGGAATTTAATGTAAAAGTGACAGTGTTGCGCCGGAATTGCGTTATGTACGGCTACATCCAATCGAGCGGTACGTTGCAGTGTGACGTCTTCGACGTTTCCTAAATTACAACACCCAGCGTCTCGCAAACGTCGAAATCGACGGCCCGTCCCGTCCGCAGTGTGGCATCAGCCTAAGACAAACTTTCAGAGAAATTTGCACATCTTTCATTTCAGCAAGTACGATTTAAGTTTGAGTACCTTATCTGTCCGGTCTCCATTACTGAACAAGAGAAAATCTCTCCAATATAACCTTATAAAGAGACCAGGCTCATATTTCTTGCGAACTGACAAAGTATATTCGCACTTCAGTTCCCAATAAAAAGTTAATCTTTGGAAAGTTGGGGTATAGTCTCTCGTGTAGACAGTGGGGCTTATTTAAATTGTTCTTTCAAATAGTTTTGGTTTATCAAAAAACTTATTGTTCAAAAAACATCTTAGTGGTCATTTGCGCTCCTATACAGCAAAAGTTAGATAATCGAGGTGATGGCAAATCTCCCACGGCTTTGAAGTGTTATTAAAATTGTTTTGCCGATTATAGCTTTCTACAAAAAATCCTTCAGTAGTCGCACCAAATCTTTATTTGGTGACTTAAAAGAATATTTCCTACTAGGACACAGGGCCTCTCAAGGAGGTTTAGGCAGTAGTCCACCACGCTTGCTTGGAAAATTTTAGATATGTGTTAAAGAAAGTTATGTATTCTGAAACTTAAATTACAATAAAAGTATGTAAAATAAAATATATACATAAGCGTAGAAAAATCATATAACTTTTTTGTTTTCCAAGTTAGCGCAAACTTTTTTAAATATTTGTATATTCTCCAGTAGCGCTGATTCTACCAATGGACGAAGAATCGCAGCATTCCGATTATAATAACTGACGAACTTGAGCACAAGTGCGTGTATTCAATTTCCGTCAAACAGAGTAGGAACACAAAATCGATCCTTCTCATTGGCTTGCTGCAACGCCAGATATAGTAATTTCATGTCTATATTTGTATCAGATGCTCACCCATTACAAAATTACTAGGAGGAAAACTTTCCATTAAGTCTTTGCTGATGATGGTTCTGTGAGTTTTAGTAAGTACTAAAATTTATTTTCGTCAACATAACTTTATTGTGAACTAGCTTCTGCCTGCGACTTCGTCTGCTCAGGATTAGTATTAATTGTAGCCGATATGGTATTCCGATCTATGAGCAATATTATTGAAGAGTTTCATTAAAATCCATTTAGTAGTTTTTGCGTGAAAGAGTAACAAACATTCGAGTTTATAATATTAGCAGGACATAATGAATCTTACGAAGTTTCTTATATTGATAGCGTCGTCATCTGACTTGATAGTAAGTGAAGATGATGATCTTATCTCTATTTAGAGCTATTTTGTTGATTCTTAGAATAAAACAATTAGCATTAGTAGTAATGAGGTCAGACTTGCATAAAATATTTTAAAAAAACCTAAACAAATAATTTGAGAGCAGTGGCTAAATTACAAGTCCACACAGAGAGGTCAACAGATTACCAAAGTCGCGGTTTTTCGAAAACTCACAAAACTTCATCAAGTCACTAGGCGACAAGGACAACGATATCGGCTATTCTTTTCTATGTAAACTTCTAATAGGGCAATGTTCAATCTCCAGTTTCCCTTCCGAATTACATTAAGAATTCTGACTGCGTTCATCGTTACCAAGTAACACGTTTATTTTGTGTTAAAAAGGCACTTCGAAGTGATTCTGCCGTCTACAAAGTTAGGTGGTCATTTTTATTATTTTATTCATGTTAATGTTGGGGCCCGAAATGAAAGATTTCCCTTCTTCATTGTGATCTTTTCGCTCAGTTATGTTAAATTAACGGAGTGTAATTGCGAAACTACAGTTGGGTATATTCTGTCACCTAATATTTCCACGCTCATACCAATTATCTATCCCAAATTAAGTACCATTTAGAACTTGTGTTATGGATACTGGATAACTGACAAAATACCGAATATACAGAACAATAAATATGTGATAAACAAACTTAAATAAATATAAATAACCATGACTCGTGAACAAATGTTCATCACACAAACACCGCATGGACATAAATTCGGACCGCCCGATGTGTAGTCCGCGTTACTGACCACTCTATTACGACACTGTCAAAGTCTAGGACTCGAGAAAAATACCTACATTTACATAATAACGCATTTAAACAGAAAGGGATTTTATTAAACTCCTTATTGTGATGTTCCATTATTTGTTTTTCTAAATTTTATTCTATGCATTTGGGATTGACGTCCTCAGCAAAGCGTAGCTGGGCTTAGCCAGTATTAAAAGGCGGTGTTTCTTTTGATTGCATCCTGTCCAGATCAAATCATAAGCTTGCTTCAGTAATATGCTTCATTAATCAGAAAATCCTGCTCGTTTTATTTATGAATGAATACTATAAGTATAAATATCAAAAAATCAATTTATAATTTGTAATGTGAAGTTTATTTATTATAAGGCTGCTCGTCAGACTATCATATTCTGTCAAATTTAATTAATATACTTTGAACTTTATGTGTATATAATCGAAAACTTCGATACTATTTCTATTGTTTTTTTTTGTATTCATTCAAAATAAAAATTTCCTAATTTGTTTTATAAATTGTTTTGTTCAAAAACCCACTTCTTTAAGCAGTTCACCCAAACAAGCTTTCTTAGTGAACATACATACAATTCCCTATAAGATACCATATTTAAGTCGATGGGTCTTTAATCGAATAGTGTGAACAGAACGTGACATTGATTTATCGAATCACATATCGATTGACTGGATAACGTAACTCGATTAGCTAATGATAGTCTGCCGGAAAAGTTTTACCTATTTTTTTTCTTTTCATTTAAACTTATTGAGTTTAATAAGGTACAAATGGTTAATTGGCATAACGCATTCTCTACCAATAACTTCTTTGAATTTGAAATTGTAATTATCAGAAACTATTAGGTACTCGTATAGAAACGCACTTGTATGATCGGACGATGATCTATTTTATCAAAGACTTTCCTTTCTTGAGCCTGGTTACTGCTTACCATCTAATGGGCCTTATACATTAGGGTGTCCCGTCAATGTATGAGAAAATACTTTTCTCAAGCTACGCTAACGCAAGAGGCATCAAAATTTGCGTAATTTCACACACTTTATGCAGAAAGTAATAAAAAATTAATTATGTGTCATCTTTAGGGTTCTACCACACTTTGAAGTTTTGTAAATTTTACGTTTTTCAGACTTAAACCATTGTGCCTAAAATAATACAAAATCAAGTTTTATTGTTGAAATTAATGAAACTAAGCACAGGAAATAAAAAAATATAAAATAAAGCTTTTAATCAATTACAAATTAATTAAATTTTAAACTTATTTTGTATTAAAAATTCGATATTTCTGCTGATGATTGCCACCTATTTCTCTCTAAAAGAAGCTTCAGTTTGTATGAGCTCTGTTACGACTTTATCATCAGTTTAACCTTATGGTCCCCGCTCGGTCAATACCTCGGGTACCTCGGTAGATATCCACATATTAATCTGTAGATGATTTTATTAATCATCTACAGATTAATATGTGGATATCCAGAACAATTGATTTTAATTGTTAAGCGGTAAATATCTACCGAGCGGGTTGACCAAAAGGTTAAGATCTACTTTCCCTATACTTTTCCTAAATTATATGTAACAAGGAAAGTCACCAACTTCCAATGTCTTATCTTTCATATGGTTTGAAGGTCCTTATTGGAATTGTATTGATGAACTATAAACTGACAATCGTGCCACAATAATCTTAGTATTATTTCTAACAGAAAAGTTATTTTTATTGGTGTTGATTAATATAAGTGGTTTGTTTATCTTTCCTTGGTTAACACTACTTTTCACTTTAATAACTTAATCGTCACAATTCCAGCTCCCTAGTGTAAAACTTATTAGCAATAAGTTTTTACTAGTGCACAAAAAAATAATTTCGTTCGTAAACAGAATTAACAGTGTTGTGTTGATGTGGATTCTATTGTCTCGGATTAAGACTATATAATTAGTTGAAAAATATATCTGACTCCATCAGACTCTTCTTACAAGTCGCATTTTCCTTAAGGAAAGAACCAACTTTTCGGTAAGTTATTCAAATCACCAGTCACCGCACACCGTGAATCTATTTTCGTAACCAGCTAACTCTTTTCTAATATTTCTGGAATATTCTCTAGTATAGTTGCACTTCGGGCAGCCATATTAGGTCAATAATAAATAACGAAAGGTTAACTCATTGGAATGAAGCATATCAATCCACCAATAGATTGTAACAGTCTTTCCAAATACCCTTTAAGTCATTGGAATGAAGGAAACCAAACCATCAATAGATTGTAACAGTATTTCCAAATACCCTTTACTAAATCCTTTATTATCTATTATATTATGCCAATTAAAGAAACTGGTATTAGTTGCAGTTCCATCACATCTGTAGAGTACGTAATTTTATTTCCAACCCAACCCTAAGTCCTCTAAGAAAATTGTAAGAATATCCTTTACAGTGCCATAATTCCTTGACGTTTCTATATCGCAAGTAAATTGATCCAGCTTATATTGCAATTGATATTATTATCTTAAATTAATGATAAATCGCCACACCCCAAAGAAATTTTAGAAGGGAATTTTAAATAATAATTAATTCTTCCAACAACTTAAAAGCCTTTTATAACAGTACCTTCTTGAAGCATCTGGCCGGACTTTAGAGACAACTTTGTGGATCATGTTTTTATCAACAATCAGAGTTAAATATTTGGTAGAAACTCTCAGCCCTCGCCAACTATTTAGGCTCTACTTGGGTTTCTTGTCTAAAACCAAACAAAGCAGCAGTGGCAGATCATAATGATACTCCGCAAATAAGTATCGCAGATCTTAGCAAGTGACAGCATTGGCCATGTATTCCAGATGGCGGTTGAAGTCTATAGTGTTTCTGTAGAGAGCGTGTTTTTCAGGAATTCATTTATAATCAAAATCAGATACGTTTTGAGGAAATATTCACGCACTGAAACTTCATAACAATTTGATTAGACAGAATCCATTTTTAGAGTAGAACATGACGCTTTTGATAAAATTATTGACTTTTCCAGGTTAGAACTTGATGTTATTTTCAGGTTGAATAAACACGAAGTCGATGGTGTTTCTGCATGCTAATCAAAATATCGCTTAAGTAAAACCAGAATACACCAAAAAAATCCATTTTTTTTAATATTTGAGGTCAGTATGCGAAATGAGGAATAGCGATAAAAATGACAAATTTTCAAAACTTTGAAGCCTGGTAGAGCCCTAAAGATATAGTTTTATTTTAATTTAAATATTATTTCGGTAATCTACAGTCAATTACGCAAATTTTGAGGGGTCTTATGTTATGAAAAGCCAAAAAAAAAATTCTCGGGACACCCTATTATACATACTTATAGCGTAAAAAATACGGACAACCTATAAGATTTTGAGAGCTGCTAATTAATATTATGCTGAACCGTTTATTCGCAACCATGCCTCATAAAATATCAAACTTCTGTTTTACATCAAGAATCTATCCCAAAAATGAGATAGATGAGAATGTCTACTTTTTACAATTTTTGTCCATATCGCGAGAACATAGTACAGTTTCTTGAATCAGTTGATTGATATAGTTGAGATCGTAGCATCAGATCGAATGCTTATAAAAGGTAATAATAATAATAATAATAAACACTTTTATTGCACACAAAATAGAAAAGTACACAATACAAATGGACAAAAAGAAACAGTACAAATTAGGCGGCCTTATTGCTAACAAGCAATCTCTTCCAGGCAACCTTAGAAGAAAGGAAAAGAAGGGAAAGTAAATAGGGTATGAGTACAGGAAAGTGAAAGGAATAGTCTTACAATCTAATACAAAATAAAATTATCATAAAATTATAATACAAACAATTAAAAATAAGAAAAACAGTAAAGATAGTATAAGGGCAGCTAATGATAGGAAACAAAGAAGTGACTCCAAACTTGACTTTTAAAGGAGATCAATGTGCGAGCACACCTAAAAGGTGTAAATTATTATTATTTTTACATTATTATCATCACAGAACACACCTCTTTCTGTGTTCTGTGATTATCATAATCTGCCGCAATCGTCATAACGGCATCAAAATCTTTCATCGTCAAATTATTTTTCTACAGTATGCAATATCAATGACATAAGAATTACAATAAATATAGTTTACAACTAATAGGAAAGGGTACGTCGATATTAGGGCCCACACGCACGACGAGATACGCACGTAATGGCGACCGCAGCGTGTGTTGTCCCCTGAATTATTGCGTGCAGTCCTATCAGAAGTCTAGGGCTGTCAAACAGTTAATTTAGAAAAAATATTTATCGGTTATTGTACACCTATCATCGTAATATATCGCGATACACTCGTATATTTCTAACCACGCACTATCTTGATGAATGAATATGTACAGTCGAACCAACTGAATCATGACCCACTTGGCCGATCATTCCTTTAGAATCATAAATTTAGTTAGGTTTTCTTCACTATCATGCGTGTTGCACTTAGTACGTTTTAAATATGAATAAAAATGCGTCATTACGGGTCAGAGATCTATGCAATTTTAATCTTTCTTATCCCTGCACTAAAGTCTTAATTGGAATTTTAAATAAGATGTCGTTCATAATCTAAACTCTTTTCACTACTGAGAAAATGGAATAACTATTATATTGTTAAAAATAAAATGACGTTATGTGTCAGATGTCAAGTAGTAGTCTGAACGAGGTCTGAACAAATTTTAAAAAGCCATATTTATTTGACACTGTCAGTGTCTAACAAATTGATAACAGGTTCGTTACTTAGAAATGTAAGTTCAAGCGAATTTCATCCTACTTTGTATAGAGTGACTGTAGGAAAATGATCTTAAGGTGGGTCATGATTCAATTTGGTCGACTGTATATGCGATTTTAAGACAAGATTTTCTAGGATGGAAATAGAAGGTAGTTAAAAATCCATGCTGGCGCTATTTGTTGCGACTGAACATTATAGTCTATCTACAGCCGGGAAGTGACCTTGCCGTGTTGGGCGGACGCTCCATCGCCGGCCTGGACATGGACGTGTTTGAGACTCCTTTGGCTGGCAACCCCAAAACACCAAAATGGCGTCTAGTGGCGGGGGGCCCTCCGCGGGTACTAAAAAAAAGTCCTGCCCACGTCCTGGGTACGGCACGGATGTGTGTGGATCGAGCTTTAAGCGACTGAAACCTCGAGTAAATAAGGCACATAGTATTTCAATACTTACTATTTAGGTATACTGGTAAATGTAAAAAACACAAGTAAATGTAAACTAGCCATGTGATGCTGGCAGAGTGGAATAGCATTACCCCATATCCTCCAATGGGTGTCGTAAAAGGCGACTAATGGATCAGCAAAGGGGTATTGATCATCTTATACTCCGTTCACCGATGAATGTTAAAATCATTGTTACCTAGATAATTTTTAGTTCTCCTACCATGCTTCTGATACTAGGGGTCGGTGCAATATTATGGGAATTAGGATTGGCTGCGCGCGAGTGTCACGTCTTTGTTGAAAGTGTCTATAAGCTACGGTGCTTACTGGCCTCCAGGCAGGACATATGCTTGTCTGCCAACCAACTGACATAAAAAAATATGTCTTGATATCGGGAATACTGCTACAGGTTTTAGCATAAAATTTTTACGGCCGGCCTTTTACGACTGCCTGACAACAACCGACCTTGGGAACAACTGCTATGTTTTTACAGCAACGAGGACCACCAGCCTAACGTGCCTTCCGAAGCACGGAGGAAAATGGAGATTGTGAAAAAATTCAGCCACCTATATACGAGTACCGACCTCGCACATGGTTGCTTAGCTTCCTTGATCGTTGCGAAGAACCTCAGATCATTTCCTTTACTTAAATGATTTGAGCAAAGAAATGATTTGAGTGGATAAATTATCTGAGCGGAGAAATGATCTGAGCGAAGAACGCATGACTGCGGTACCATCAATCTCTTTGCAAACTAGGTTATTGTGTTTGAGAAATTCGGCGTCGCCAACCCTAGGTAGCTCACCACAATTATTTAGCTGCATCGATGTTGGAATACTAATGTCCTTGTGTCGGTTTCGATGGTCGATTGTTGGGCGATGACGGTAGTTACAAGATCGTTCTCGTACAGCGTTCTATTACATCTGCAAAAACCGCTTTCATAGTAAAGCAATCGAATACCAGCACCGAATAGGAACCGTTGGTAGTTTTGTAAAAACAACTAGTCAGGACAATGTTTGCGTGGAATTTGAATTTTATTGGGTTCGTGTTTGAGATTTTATTTCCATGTTGATGTTGTTTGTGTAAACTGTCCCAAAGTTGACTATTCTGTAGGTTCATCTCGGCATTGAAGAATGTTCTTCAAAAGCCTAGTATACTTGTCGATAGCAACGCTTTACAATACTGCAACCTTCTTGTAGGTACATCACACAGCACAAGCGAGCGCATGCATCAACATCCAACATGAATTGGACTCAAATTTTCACATATTTCTGAACTTTGTTAACGAGCTAAAGTAACTAAAAAAAATTACTCTTCTATAATATGTCCTCTAGTGATTGTGGGGTTGCCGTAGTGGACTGTATGTTTTGTAGGGGCTATTTGTTCCAGTAAAACACTCGTTGAATCACAGGCACCGTTTATTGATGCAAATACACGTTTTAGCACTTATATTTTATTAATTAACTTAATTAATGCGCGACACAGAAATTCGGTACGTACAAGCTTTACAATGAACGGAGGCAGAGAGAGGCAATGTTGCCAGCAATTAAGAAAAAATACATTTTTTATATTATATGTTGCCAACATATGTTGCGGCCTCTGAATTGAATACAAAGCAAAGTTGTTATGAATCTAATAATCAAAATTATCTAGTTATAAACAACACTTATGTGGTTTGACAAATCTGTAATGAATTGAAGATTAAATTTAACATAATAATTAAAATTTATTCTAAAATTATTTTGTTTGTTAAAATTTCTTAAGTAATTGAGTTCTATTGTTATCATCAATATAAATAGCTTAATACAATTTTTATGTTTATGGTATACCTGTGATACTTTTAAAATAAATAAATGCATTTTACAAAATATTGTCTTTTAAATACTTGTGCCTACTAATTAATTACTTATAGCAAATAAAATAAGCTAGAAGATTAATGAAATTGGTTTTTTTATGAGGTACCTTTATCTAAGGTATTTCGCCTCTAACAAAAAAAAGGTGCCTAGGCTGATGAGTTTCACAAATAATTTTAATGAAAATCCTATCTTATTTAATGTTTCTTATAATGGAGATGTACATAATTATACAAGTACAATAAGTGCAAAGGTTATATAAGGCTGTATTTATATTAATCAACTAATCCTAAATGTTAAGCAAAATTATGGCTTACAAGATTAAAACTAAAACTTAAACTAAGTGTACAGTCAGCCCGAGGCTTATTGCAGTCAGTCCGTCAACGACGGACAGTGCGCACGTCTAGTCCAACCGGTTTACGGTCAACTACAGTTTTCAGGGATTGTCAACCACGGCCCGTAATATTAAGAGTGACATAATGCATAAATGTACTAGCTGCTCGGAAGAATTTAGAGATGGTGCCCAGTGCTCTGTCTGTCAGGGTCATTTTGACTTCGGCTGCGCCGGTATAACAGAGACTGGTTACCGGCGCCTGGGTGACCGGAAATCTATCTGGAAGTGTTCCTCGTGCAAAAACGTCAGACCGGTGAGCCCCTTACCGCCGCCTGTTAGCCCCTCGGCCTCAAGATCTCCAGTGCCGGCTGACATGACCGATGTACTCGCAGAGCTAAAACGCCTGTCACTACAAGTTGCTTTACTTCCTGGATTGGATGCTGCTGTAAAAAAATTGAATACAGAATTAACTTCACTCAAGACTATTAAATCTGAAATAAGTGATATTAAATCATCCATCGAGTTTGTTGACCATAAAATTGGAGAGCTTTCGGAGAGACTGTCGGTAATGGAGAAAGATATACAAACACTCAAGAAGACTAAGCAAGACGTGGAAAACCTACAACTTCGTATGGAAACATTTGAGGCCCACAATCGGGAGCTTGAACAGCGATCTCGCCTTAACAATATAGAAATAAAAGGTGTCCCTGCCTCCAAATCTGAAAATCTCTTTGAGGTCTTATCTAGAATAGGACAACAGATTAAGTATAATATACCCAAGGAGCAAATCAACTACATTGCTAGAATACCGATGCGAAATAATAAAGATGATAAGAATATAGTTGTTTCTGTGCACAGTAGATACATAAAGGACGACTTTGTAGCTGCTGCAAAGAAGAGCACAATTACTGCCGCGAGCTTGGGGATGTCTGGGAGTGGCAAGATTTATGTGAACGACCACCTAACTGTTGATAACAAAATCCTACTCAACAAATCCAAAGAGCTGGCGAAGAAGCGGGGTTTTGCATTTACGTGGGTGAGAGGATGCAAAATTTTTCTCCGAAAAAACGAAAATTCTCCAAAAATTCAAATACGCTCGGATATGGACCTGAAGAAGATATAAAATATCATACATATATAGTTGTACGTTTGATAAGTATAATATTTATTATTTATTTTATTATTTGCGGCCCGCAGTTGGGTACCGCTGGTTTACTCACTCACTCGTTTTTTGCTGCGCGCAGTCCTATTGTTCACTTACTGGTTAGTCTCACTGTTGCTTGCTACCGTCACTCACATATATTGCCCTACCCTTTATTTATAAACATTTTATATCGTGTTTGTTCAATGAATAATATCTTTTTTATTTTTAAAAGAGATGCCAATTAGAGTGTATTATCAGAACGTACGGGGTTTACGTACTAAGACTACCAACTTTTTTAGAAATATTTGTCTAAGCACATACGACATTGTATGCATCACGGAAACGTGGTTGAATGAAAGTATTAACAATAGTGAGTTGTTTGATGATCGATACTTAATATTTAGGCGAGATCGGAATTATAAATTAACGAATCAGGTGATGGGTGGCGGGGTTTTAATAGCGGTGCGGCGTGAACTCGCGACTGAATATCGAATGGACTGGTCATCATCTGCGGAGGACATTTGGGTAACAATAACTTATCGTAGCCGTAAACATAGCTGCTCTGTTTACAAAATGCACATAGGCGTTGTTTATATATGCAGGGAAAATTTAGGTAATAACTTGGAATTACAATTAATGAATTTTGCTAACAATCTATCAAATATAATTCTTGAAAATCCAATGGATAAATTTGCTATATTTGGTGACTTTAATATGCCACTTGTGTCGTGGACAACTAGTAGTGACGGTATCTCTCTATCGCCAAGCAACTTAATAGGCTCACATCAACTTCACTTTTTTGACGTAATTAATGAGTGTAACCTATTTCAATACAATTCGTGTGTTAACACCAGCCATAACCGTCTATTAGACTTAATATTTTCCAATAATGACGTCACTGTATATGCCTCTGATAATCCCCTAGTACCTGAAGACCTCCACCACCCATCTGTTATAACATCCCTGGACTTCTTACAACTTCACACAATTAAACCACAACCGTACACTAAATTTATGTATTATAAAGGAGACTATGACTCGATCTGTTCTAAGTTGGACTGTTTGGATTGGACCTCGGAGCTTAACGTAAGGAGTATAGATGATGCCATGGACTTTTTTTACACAACTATTTATACACTGAGAAATAAGTATATTCCCTCTAAACTTGTAACACCTACTCATAAATATCCTTTGTGGTATAAGCGGCCACTTATAAAATTACTTAAAGAAAAGTATAAAGTCCATCTTAGATACAAATTATATGGCAACATATACGACCGTGACTCGTTTTATATTCTGCGGAAAAGGGCACGGGTGATGGAAAAATACATGTACAGTGAGTACATGAATAGTATTGAGACTCTCATTAAAAGTAATCCCCGAGCTTTTTGGTCTTATGTAAAGAGTAAGAATAGTTCAAATACATACCCATCTTTATTGAATTATGGTACTAGGTCTTCTGATCAAGGAACAGAGATCTGTAATATGTTTGCCGAATATTTTCATTCTACTTTCCTTAATGACTCTTCTGATCATGCTCAAACGTGTACGGACTATTCTTCTCAATATTCGTCAACCGCACACATAAATACAGTCGAAGTACACGACCACGAAGTGCACAAGCTTCTTAAGAGTTTGGACCTAAACAAGTCTGCTGGACCGGATAGTATACCAGCTATTTTTATAGTTAAGTGTGCAAAAAGTCTATTTTCTCCTTTGGCCATGATATATCGTCGATCATTGACGGAGGGTATTGTACCAAAGATTTGGAAATCGGCCTATATTACTCCCATCCACAAAAAAGGACCAAGGAACATTGTAGATAATTATAGACCGATTTCAAAACTCTGTCTATTTGCTAAAGTGCTGGAAAAAATGGTTTACTCCCAAGTATACTCAGCGTTACGACATTATATAATACCACAACAGCATGGTTTTCTTAGAGGTAGGTCAACAACATCAAATCTTATCTTATGTTCGGAGTATCTTGCCAGGATTATGTCTGAGCCATCGCAAGTTGATATAGTTTACACAGACTATAGCAAATGTTTCGATCGTATCGATCACGTGGTCTTATTAAGGAAACTTCAACTAGCTGGTATAAGTGGCAATCTCTTTAGATGGTTTACGTCGTATGTCCAGAATAGATGCCAAACTGTAGTCTTAAGCGGCTATTCATCCTCATCCATGTATATTCCCTCGGGAGTGCCGCAAGGATCCTTGCTGGGTCCTTTATTGTTTATAATATTCATCAACGACATATCATCATGCTTTTTAAAATCCAATATCTTACTATACGCTGACGATATGAAAATAATTTGTAATGTAAAATCAATTAGTGACGCAAAATGCTTGCAAGATGACCTAATTAGATTTCAAAATTATTGCACATTTAATAAATTAGACCTTAACGTTTCAAAGTGTTATGTTTGCTCGTTTACCCGTAAACAAACTATAATTAAGTTCCCTTACACCCTTAACTGTATACCTTTAATTAGAGTTAACAGTATTAGAGACTTAGGTGTGTCCTTCGACAGTAAATTAATATTTGATGAGCATATTGATAATATCACAAGTAAAGCTTCCCGTGCACTAGGTTTCGTCCTACGAATGTCATCTGAATTCTCTAATATAAAAACAATGAAGATCCTGTATTGTGCATATGTACGTAGTCATCTTGAATATGCCTCGCAAGTTTGGAACCCTGTTTATGATGTTTATGTAAACAGGTTAGAAAACATTCAAAAGAGATTCCTGAAATACCTGCAGTACCGTGCTAGGATTTATCTTCCTGACTACGAAACACGATGTCGGAAATTCCATTTTCTCCCTCTCTATGAAAGAAGGAGTATTTCTGATCTATCTTATCTTGTAGGCATAGCAAATGGCACAGTAGACTCCTCAGAGTTATTGGAACTTATAGGACTGCGCACTAACGTGGCCGCATTCAGAGCACCTAGCTTACTTCACTTACCGTACGCTAGAACTAACTATAGGCAAAATTCATTTCTTATTAGGGCATGTACCGCATTTAATGTACTGGTGAAAGCGACTCCGGACTTAGACTTATTTAATACATCAGTTACTGCGATAAAGCGTCATTTCACTAATCGTTTCTTTGTGGCTGGCAATTAGTATATTATATTTGTTTATTTTTTCTTCCTGTTATAATTTACATAATACAAAGTAATATAAATTATTATACCTGCTCAGAAAATAACAAATTGGACTGCGACTGTTGTATTTTAATTTTACTTGGTGTATCTATAAGTGGAAACTTTTAATTGGCCCTCAGACCAATATATTCCTATATATTGTTATAGTATACTTTTGAATTATGTACCTAGCTGTAAGTTTTCCTAAAATTGTGAAAATAAAATAAAAAATAAAATAAAATAGGTAATACACAAATCTTTGTAATGGACCGGTTGTGTGTGTGACCATTGGCAGTTTTAACTTCAACTGCACGTACCTTTCCATCCTTTCCTGGAAACACATTGGTGATCCGTGCCATAGGCCATTGTAAAGGTGCACTGTCACTACATAATATAACTAAACTGCCTATACTAACATTTGGCATACTGTTACGCCATTTAGGTCTGCTTTGTAACTGGGTTAAATAATGTTTGTTCCAGTATTTCCAAAAATTTTGTTTCATGTGTACATTTATTTTCCAAAATTTTAGTATATTTATGTTTGAATTACTATAATCATACTCTGGATAAGTGTTAAGAGGCGCACCGGTCAAGAAATGTCCTGGCGATAGAAACGAAAAATCAGTTGGGTCATTTGATAAGGCAGTAATAGGTCGTGAATTTAAAACGCCTTCAATTTCAACTAAGACTGTGTTCAACTGCTCATAGGTAAGTAGAGCCCTGCCAACGACACGTTTCAAGTGATACTTAGTGCTCTTGACACCACTTTCCCATAATCCTCCAAAAATGGGACTATAACTAGGTATGAAATTAAAATTAATATTACGTTGAGTTGCAAATGTCAATATTTTATCCCGGTGACTATGACTATTTTGTAGTTTATAAAACTCCACTAATTGATTCCTTGCCCCCTTGAATGTAGACCCATTGTCACAGTAGACTTCGATGGGTAGGTTTCGTCTTGCTATAAAGCGCTTGAAGCAGGCAAGAAATGTCTCTGTTGTTAAATCAGATGCGAGTTCTAGATGAATAGCCTTAGTGGCAAAACATACGAATAAACAAATGTACCCTTTTCCTATGATTGGCTTTCTAATTCTGCTATTTTTGACGGAAACCGGCCCAGCGAAGTCCACTCCGACCTTTTGAAACGGTCGACACTCGGTGACTCTGTCAGCAGGCAAGGAACCCATCAGCTGAGTGGAAGCAACTCCTTTCATTCTGAAACAGGTTATGCATTTATAAATTACCTTTTTTACAGTTCGTAATCCATCTACTATCCAAAACCTTTGTCTGATGGAAGTAAGTACTAATTTTTGCCCTGCATGAAGCAACTTTAAATGTTCATCTCTAATTATTAACTGAGTAATTATTGATTCTTTGGGTAATATTATAGGGTGTTGCTTTGCGTAAGGAATTGACGCATTTTGTAAGCGACCACCAACCCTCATGATCCCATTACTATCAATGAAAGGTGCTAAAGGCTTTAAACTACTGTTCATCACTTTATTATGAGACAAAAGAGATTTTATTTCATTTGCATAGAACAGCTGTTGTTCATTTTTTACAATTAATGATAAAGCATAATTCAATTCAGTTGTAGATAAAAAATGTTTTTGTTTTGATGAATTGTGCTTAACATTATTGCAAAATCTAAGTACATAAGAGAGGACTCTAATCATTTTACATATGCTTGAGTGCTTTGTTTTTAAATTTTTAAATATACATGAATCATCCACAAAGGTAGTTACACAGACAATTTGTTCATCATTAATTTCCTTTATGTCAGGTAAGTTAGTAGGTATGTCGTAAACAGACTCAAATGTATAGTTATTCTCTTTTAAAAATGCTGGGCCCTGCCACCAAGCCTGATTATGTTTCAGGTCATGGGGTAGGAGACCACGGCTGAGACAGTCTGAAGGATTGTCTGCAGTATTAACATATTGCCATTGATATAAATGTGTATCGTCTAAAATTACTCTCACCCTATTGGCTACATAAGTCTTCAACTTAGCGACTTCTGTCTTGAGCCACGCTAACACAATTTGTGAGTCAGAAAAAAGATATGTATTGTTAATCTTAAGTTGTGTAGAGAGTGTTTTGTTTACCTTTGAAGTTAATTCAGATAGCAGAAGAGCAGCATTTAGTTCAAGTTTGGGAACTGTTAATTGTTTTCGTAGCGGATTTATCCTTGACTTAGAACACAATAAATTAACGTAAATGACACCCTGTGCATTAATAGAGCGCAAATACAGACAACAACCGTAAGCTACATTGGACGCATCTGCAAATCCAATTAACTGATTGACAACTGCATCTATATTTGTGATACAACGGGGTACACTTAAAGGTTCCATGGTAGACAAATCTTCAATGAATTCCAACCACATGCTTTTTATATCATCTGTGGGGCTGGCATCCCATCCTATATTACTAACCCATAACTTCTGCATTATTACTTTGGCACGAACTAATATTGGGCCTATAAGTCCCATGGGATCATAAAATTGACTGATGTAACTAAGAATTTCCCTTTTGGTTACTGTTGTCCTGTTGTATAGTAGAGGACAGGTTGTTTTGAAGCTGTCTTCTTTAACATGAAAGTTAACTCCTAATGTTTTAACATAGACATCATGCCCTTGCAGTTCTATTTCCCCAAAGTAATGTGAATCTTTAGGGACATTTTTCAAGATAGAGCTACAATTTGTTGCCCATTTGTGCAACTGAAATCCACCCAGAGCAAGGAGCTTTATTAGTTGATGCTGCATTTCTATTAGTGTTTGAACAGAGTCATTGTTTGCCAATATGTCATCAACATAAGTATTGTTTAATAGAATATCAGATGCCAAAGGGTATGTACTAAATTTTAATGCTAATTCTTTGAGACAACGAGTGGCTAAATATGATGACGATTTGAGACCATATGTAATTGTATTTAGCTGTATGCATTTTATGTCCTGCTCTGGGGACTCCCGCCACAAAATATTTTGAAGTGACCTTTGTGAAGGATCTAAATCTATACATCTAAACATCATTTTTATATCACAGATGAAAAAATACTTTGCTGTTCTGAATGAAATTAAAATATCAAATAAGTCCTTTTGCACTACTGGACCATTTAGTAAGAGATCATTTAATGGTATTCTTTTATTTGTGCGCATTGAGGCATCAAAAACAGTCCTTAGCTTGGTAGTACGACTTGTTTCTTTCATAACTGCATGATGAGGAAGAAAATAAACTGGATCTTTAGATAAATCAAAGCTATTTATGTCACGGTACTCGCCGTGTTTCAAAGATAAATATTGATCAATAAACTTTTTGTACTCACAAAGCAAATGTGCATTTTTATGTAGTCTTTGTTCCAGGTTATAAAATCTTTTCAAAGCTAGGTTAAAGGAATCTCCTAACTCATAATTGACTTGTTCTAATGAAACTTTTATTGGCATTGTCACTTGAAATTTGTTATTTTCAAGTTTTGTAGTTTCATTAAAAAGCTTTTCACATAAAGTGTGCTCTGGTTGTTCTGGATAGATTTCAGGTACTTTCTCAGAGCTCCAAAATGCACTCAAGGTGTCATTTAAATTAGTACTACATTCTTGACAAAATAAAGATACAACCTGTTTATTCCTGTTTGCGTTAGTACGACCAGCAACAATGTAGCCAAATGATGTGTGCAGTACTGATGGCTGCTCATGTGTGCTCTGCTCTGCGATGACTGCATTGGCTGCTCCAGGTTGACTGCTTACAGACTGCGACCCCTTAGGCCATGGAAGTAGGACCTGGAAAAATACATCCGCTCCAAGCAAAAGATGCACATCACCTGGTGTGTTAAACTTGACATCGGCCAGTTTGCACCCAGCAGGTATTCGGAATGAATTTACGTCAAGAGTAGTTTGTGGCAGCTTGGTTGTGATAGTTGTCACAACATGGCAGTTAACATTTATTTTGAATGGATAAATGGTGGAATGGACCTCAAGATTTATACATTTGTCAACTGCTTTTTCGGTTTTAACTATGCCTATTATACTTGTATTGGTGTGCATAGGAGATATCCCCAATAAATCTACCACCTTCTGTGTGACAAAGGAGGCTTGCGATCCACTATCAAGCAAGGCACGGGCATAAATTGTTGTGCCATTCTGCGAAATTAATTTTATTTGTGCAGTCGGCAATAAAACCTGGCTTTGAGTGGTGTTGGCAAGTAAGGTAACGGGCGGTGCTGGCTTAGGTGAGTCCATGCCATGCAATAGAGAACTGTGCTCCTGTTTACACACCTCACACTTGAAATGGAATCTGCATTTGCGTTTATGCTGTGATAAACAGATTTTGCACAAGTTATGAGCAGCGGCAAACTCATAACGCTTATTTGGTGCTGCGAGCTTGAAGCTAGGACATTTGTATAATTTATGCGAGGTGCACTTACAGTAGATGCAAGCAGGTTGTGTGGTGGTTACAGTATGGCTTGCTAAGCGATGTACTGGTCGTTGACCACCTTCTGTAGACTCCAATGCCAGTGCACGACGCTCTAAAAAATCTAGAAACTCCTTTGCTGTTGGTAGGTACTTAGCATCCCTTTCCATTTGAAAGGCGCGGCTTGTTAGCATGTCCAGCTTGCGTGTAAGCATGCATACTATGATGCTGTTCCATGAGTCCACGGGTTCGTCAAGGTTTCTTAGTGCAGCTAGATGCTGTTTTACGACTGAAATAAAGTTTCTTAGGTTAGAAGCTGTTGATCGCGTAATGGTAGGTGTGTCTATCAATGTATAAATGTGTTCGTGTACTATTTTTGTTTTATTGTCGTATCTGTCACTGAGAAGTTTTAGTGCTTCTTCGTAACTTTCGTTTACTAATGGCAAATTGCTAATGATTGTGTGTGGCTCATCACTCAGAAAACTCTTTAAGTAATAAAGTTTTTGCACTGGTGACAGTGAGGCATCATTGTGGATCATGGCTGTATAGAGGCTGATGAACTCGTAATACTCTGTGTACTTACCAGTGAAAGTCGGAATATGTATATTCGGTAGTTTAATTTTATTTGATGTATTAGTTGACGTTATCGTATTGCTATTGTTTTTATTTAATAATAAATCTAAATAAGTGATTAAGTCTATATACGTGTCTTCCATTTCTCCTAAGTTCTCACGATCATTCGGATCTAAACATATGATTTGTGCACATAAATTATTATATTCCGTAAACACTTGTACTAGCCGTTCGCGTTTGCTAACAATTTTTTATTTTGTCATTGTTTCAAGTGTATCTAACGACGCCTGCAATCTGGAGATTGAGGCCTTTGCATGGCCTCGGCTGGCCACCAATTGCTTCAAATCTGGCATTATTACAATTGAGCACAACTAACAATTTCACTAAAAAACTGAGCTTAAGGCAATACTGTCAAATTATACTTAGTTACTTAAATTAACTTATAATAAAATGTCTCAAACACTGCGCTGCAATGCGCGTACACAGGAAGGAAAAGATGGCGACCGGGACGCTCAACACTCGCTAGCGGGGTGGGGCGTTCGCTCGTTGTGTTGGCTAGCTTGAGTAGTGATGTGACACGTTCCGTTTTGCGCGCTCGGTTTCCTGTTGCTTCACGATTTGTCGCGTTGTGTAGTGCAGCCAAGCATGAGCCAAGCCAATGATGTTGCTGCGCAGGATCTGAACATCCGCTTCAAGGCGACAACTGATAAATAATTTGCACGAAGATTTGCTCGCATGCGATGCTGTTTTATATAAAATGGCCGACAACAATCTTGCCTTTTGTCGGTATATACTCGATATGGCCTTTTTATTATTTGAATGCTCTTATTGCTCACCCACTGGAAATTTTCTCCACGTACTCTGCGTCTTTCAATGTGTCTGCACGCGGTGCTGATCGTCCGTATTTCTTGAATGTTTTACCGCTCAAGCTGGCGATGATGGACCAAAATGTGGGGTTGCCGTAGTGGACTGTATGTTTTGTAGGGGCTATTTGTTCCAGTAAAACACTCGTTGAATCACAGGCACCGTTTATTGATGCTGTAGTGTATGCGCATCCTATTCACCCTCTCACTTCCACAGACAATAACTGTCTCGTTCGCACCACGTCAGTTATACGAGAACCGTCGGCGAGAGCAGAGTGCGAGAGCCATTCGGTGAGAGTACCTAAGCGTGTTGGTAGTCTGTGCCATTAAGTGCGTGTACGAGCCAGTGTAAGACAGGTTCTACAATTGGCGACGAGGACAAAGGTCAGATTGTTTAAGTTATTTAAACAAAAAATGGAAATGTGTATGTATGTATCACGAATGAAAAAAATAGGTAGGTAGGTAATTGTTTATAGCGTTGCAAAATGAGAGATTTATGCTGCCTACTATAAGTATAGTACTGCAGTAAGCTACGAATACTCTTGTCTAAATTGTAGATAAAAAATGTAGGTACTTATTACCCAACTTAAATAGCTTTTACCCAAATACTCGTGGTGTAATTCTTGCAGGTGTTGTTTATTTTGTATAACAAAGTGGGCAGATCTGTAAAGCGGTTTGTTACAAATAAAAGTGCCTTAAAATAGTAATAGTGTTTACATTCAGTATTTCGTTTCGTTCAACTTTAATTGCGGGACAGATGCGCCATAATAATAAAATGGCCTGGACATTTGAGAGTACACCTAAGTTCACATTTTGTTCTTAATACTATTATCTACCTACAATTTTGTCGGTTTCCTCAGTATTTTTTATTTGTTCTAAGAGGTGTGTTAAACAGTACATATACATAAAATATTGCTTAAAATAATAATATATTATCATGATTTATCGATGTATAGATAAATAAGTATGTATTGCCTTGGTTAAACAGCGCCATCTGTTGCAGACTAGCAACAACAGCTTGCAGCAAGCTGCTTGCTAACAAATCAATCTGAATGCTACCGAATAGGTTAAAAATTGTAGTCGTAGTTACATAGATGTCGCTAGCAGTACCACTTTGTACATACGGAGTTCATTCCACGATAGCTCTCACAATTAATTGTATAGCTCTAATCTCTTAATTGACGAAAGGTAATAATCAACTTTAATAAAATTCGTAATGATTTCTTATAACTTTATATAGTAATTAAATTAACTTATAACAAATGTATAAATCATACTAGCCCACTCTTATTGTTTAAATGTTCATCGGGTGACGTGTAAAATAAATAAATATATAATAATAATAATTAAAATATGAACTGGTAAATTGCTCACATACGGTAGAATTATACCTAGCCATATAAGTAAAATCCATGATAATGTGATACATACATACCTTAAGTTGTTCAGTCGGTACAAATGTGCCGGGGTAAAATTGGTACAAATGTACTATGGCAAAGTTGGTACAAATGTACCATGGTTAAGGTGGTACAAATGTACCGTGATTGAATGGGTACAAATGTCCCATGGTTGAGTTGGTACAAATGTACCGTGGTTGAATGGGTACAAATGTCCCATGGTTAAGGTGGTACAAATGTACCGTGGTTGAATGGGTACAAATGTCCCATGGTTAAGTGGTACAAATGTACCGTGGTTGAATGGGTACAAATGTCCCGTGGTTGAGTTGGTACAAATGTACCGTGGTTGAATGGGTACAAATGTCCCATGGTTGAGTTGGTACAAATGTACCGTGGTTGAATGGGTACAAATGTCCCATGGTTGAGTTGGTACAAATGTACCGCGGTTTAATGGGTACAAATGTCCCATGGTTGAGTTGGTACAAATGTACCGCGTTTAAATTAGAACTTTGGTACAAATGTACCCTAATGACATTGGAACGATACAAACAAAGTAGCAAAAGTATATGGTGCTGCCATTAAATTGGTAGGTTACGTCATGCTGCCATTAAATTGGTAGGTTGTATAATGCTGCCATTAAATTGGTAGGTTATGTCATGCTGCCATTAAATTGGTAGGTTATATCATGCTGCCTTTAAATTGGTAGGTGCTGCCATTAAATTGGTAGGTTATATGATGCTACCATTAAATTGGTAGGTTATGGTGAGGGAAACATCGTGGGGGGGCCTGCGCGCACCTGTGAGGAGATTCTTAATAGGTTGTGTGTGGGGTCGGCCAGCCCGCGCTTGGCCGGCGTGGTTGACTGGGGCTTGGTCGCTCCTGGTGTGGGGTGGGCTCGGGCCCCTCGTTGGAAATGAGCTGTTGATGCGATTTAAGTGGTAGGTAATGTTGTCATTTAATTGGCAGATTATCATTATTATATGCTGCTATTTAATAGGCAGGTTTTGTATAAGGCGGTCTTGAGATAAAAAATGGTAATTTAGATTACGAACTTATGTCGTTAAAATTAATAATTACATTGTAATTAAATTACAGCAATTTGAATTATTTACTGATTTCACGACATAGCAGTTCGTTTGCTAATTGCAACACAAAACTGTAGCGATAAAAACGCAATGCTGTTAGTATTATTTTTGTGAACAGCTTTATAAGAAGGTATAAATGTAGTTGGTTAGTTGCAATTACATTTTGTATTCCTAATTGTTAAAGAATTACATTGAGCCCAAAAAGTAGCACTTTGCAAATTTTATGTGTACGTAAAGAAATTAATATTATGACGACCGTATTGTCGTAGTTATAATTATTTTGTTATTCCGTGTCATTTTAAACGTTGAGATTAGTTCCGTGTCATTTTGTGCAGCTATGACTGCAATATAGTTTACCTTGGTTTTTATTTTTATTTTACCCTGGTGATATAAAGGGTTGTATTTAAATACATGTCACGTAAATTAGGTCCGAGTCGTGAATAATTAAAAAAAAAAAATCTAACTCGCGGAGTGCCCTATTTTGTCGTGGTGTGATCAACAATTAATTTAGTCAAAACTTTGGTTTCATTAGACTTGACGGATTAGACCTCATGTTTGTATAGTATTGACAAGTGACTTGTAGACTGACTGGTATAGTCACAGGTAGTATCATGGGCGGTTAGAAACATAATGAGTAAAGCTGCTTACGTAAGTAACGTTAAATGATTAAGATGGGAGTTAGGTGGCTACTCACGACATGCATTTGACTAATAACTATTGGAAACCATTAACTGTGTGATATGGAATCAAAAAACCGAGGGACTGAGTTTTGATGTAGCCGAAGGACTGTACTGCGTTATTCGAAGCCGAAGTACTCTTGACTGAAGGACTGGTTGACATTACTGATAACACGTGTTGCGTGTGTGCCGTAGTGTGATCATGGTCATATTTGATGGAGCGGAAGGTAGTAGGAACTTGACAGTCAGTCTTATTTCACAATTGTGCCATTGAATCACATGTGTTGAGTCACATGTGTGGAGTCGCATGTGTGGAGTCTCAAGAGAGTCTTTTGCGGATTTTTTGCAAGTTCCTTGTGAGTCACGTGTAGGGTAATGTAGAGATAAATGCCAGAATGTTGTGTACCATTCGGAAGTTAAGGTCGAGGTCTATTGCGGCCTAAGTGATACCTAATGAGTCTCGAATACTATACGAGGACTCGAATAGTGTTCTAATGGCCGTATATTTGACCGTAGCGTGTAGTAAGTGGATGATGCATACATGCGCAGGGTTCCACGGTGTTGGACGCGCGTGTCATTGAGAGCAATTGTGATCGCTGTTCGGCTGCGAGTCGTAAAATTAGAGGTTTAACTCCAGTTAATTCAATGCAGTAGCGACGTTTGATATGCGGTACATGACCCTAGTTAATGATGTTCATGTTTTATTATGATCTCTAAGTTGCAATACTTAGTTCTAAGCATTGATTTAATGTACTAAGTCTTTAAAGATCTTATTCCATGTAATTTCGGTAGAGATTTCTAATGTTATTTTTGTTAGAAAGACGAAGAAAATACTGTAAAACTATTTTATTCACATACAAAGCAATAGTTAAGAGTGGTCGAAGCACATACTTTAGTAATTTTGATATTTTCTGGTTCTGGTTGAAAATGAACAGACCAATTAGATTGAGTTGGACCTGGAATTCAGGGGGCCATTTAAAATTATATGAGCACTTGACAATGACCGTTAAGTTTTAAAGGCACTAAGCTCTAGGCGTAGATACAAGTCTCTCATTCTCATGGTAGATTAAGCCCGAAGGAAAGTAGCTGTGGTCATCAGTGATTCAGTTTTATATAGAGTCTAATGTAGAGTCTTATGTAGAGTCTTATGTATTCTTATGAAGTCTTATGTAGAGTCTTAAGTAATGTTTTATTCAGAGTCTTACGGAGAGTAATGTGTGAGGTCATATTATGTTAATGACATGAGTATGCAATGCAGAAGATTGTGTTGTGAGGAATGTTAAAAGGACATTCTTGTCGAAGAAATATCCTTCACTCGAAAAAGGTAGAAGGGAAAGGGAAAACTGTAGTACAGGAAAAGGAGAAGGAGAAGGTGAAGAAAGTTCAGATGAATAAACAATGCGTTTTGAGTTATGTACAATTTATTTTATTTTTATTTGGTTCAATGCTTAGCAGTTGAATAAATAAAAAAAAAAAATGTGATAAGGAAGGGATGTAGTGTATGCGCATCCTATTCACCCTCTCACTTCCACAGACAATAACTGTCTCGTTCGCACCACGTCAGTTATACGAGAACCGTCGGCGAGAGCAGAGTGCGAGAGCCATTCGGTGAGAGTACCTAAGCGTGTTGGTAGTCTGTGCCATTAAGTGCGTGTACGAGCCAGTGTAAGACAGGTTCTACAGATGCAAATACACGTTTTAGCACTTATATTTTATTAATTAACTTAATTAATGCGCGACACAGAAATTCCGTACGTACAAGCTTTACAATGAACGGAGGCAGAGAGAGGCAATGTTGCCAGCAATTAAGAAAAAATACATTTTTTATATTATATGTTGCCAACAGTGATCGCCCGCGGATTTCTTTGCTTTAATGTCGTTTATTCTATAGCCTATAGCCTTTCTCGATAAATACCCTATCCAAAACAAAAAGAATTATTCAATTTGAATCAGTAGTTCCTGAGATTAGTGCATTCAACCAAACAAACAAACTCTTAAGCTTTATAATATTATTAAGTATACAGTACGTTTCATTCGCTCGCAACATGCGCTCATCGCATCTCACATCCACAAATACACAACGTGTACCCTGAGAACGAAGCTTGATTAATATCTAAATTTACTTTGAAAGCACCCAAAATTTTATAATTAAAACATAAGTTTCCATACCGTATCATAAGATAATGTTTTCCTCAGATACAAGGCTTGCCTAAACAATTTTCCACATCGTAAATTTAGTCTTTAATATTAAGAATTTTCTTAATATTCAGAGCTGCATTGAGAGATTTTAACTAAGGATGATTACACACGCTGCTTTGCGACAGAATATTCTAACAAAACTAAAAGCAAAAATGCATACTAATTGGTATACTATGGTAAACAGTCACTACCGGATTTTGGACCCAATTGTCAGCCCCAAAATAGCGCATAATACTGGGTGTAAAAGACATGAACAGTCAAACGAAAACCATGTATTCTATACATCAAAATAAGACATATTTAAAAAAAAATATTGCTTGGAAATGATTTTTATTTTTTGGTGTTAAAAAAAAATGCAAATTGTACCGCGCAATGTAAAGGGCTCAACTCGCACGCAACTCGCAAAACCGCTATAATTTTGCCAGACAGCGGCCCCGTTCGTTAGTGTACGTGTGCATCGAGTGAGCTACATTGAACGCTAACGTTTTGAAGCCATTTTTTGTTATGAAATACTAAAAAAAATTATAATGTTTCTTTGGACAATAATTAAGAAATAACGTATAGAATACTTTTTCATAAAAAAAATATGACTTTGACCTTCAATAAAATAGTAACTATCAATTTCCCAGGTATAGTCTAAAGGAAAAATGTTATGATGGTGAGTAGAATACATGGTTCTCGTTTGACTGTTCATGTCTTTTACACTCTGTATAACGTCACAGAAGGGGTCAATTGTGACTCACTACCAAATACGCCACTTTAGGCGTTACCTCAAAGCCCAACTAATAGGAATACCTTCAACTAGATACTAACTAATAATTGGTTTAATGTCATCTAGGTTGAGAATGTGCCTCCCCAAATGTTCATTTTGTTTTGTGAATGAGAGGTTCATCAAAGCACAGGAGGTGTTTCTTTAACGCTCCTGATCGCATACTTTGCAGGCATCAGTTTCTTTCAGTTTTATATCGTAAAGATGTCTATAACAACAATTGTATAAGCCTATAGAAATCTTCGCACACTACACAAAAGTAACATGACGAAAATATAGAATTATTTGACTACTGTAAGAGACCCTTCTTCATCCTATCCCAAGACCTATAAAAATATTACGCACACTACACAAACTACCAGACTAAGGATGGAAGGATATACCCTAGCTCTCCTGAAACATAAATGAACTTCGACGAAGCTCTTTTGTTCATATTTTATTGTAAAACATGATAAGGACGAAAGTGGAAGTAAAGTTCACCCGAAACTCGTCACCATTAAGATACGGGCTCGTCTCGCATCTCCAATCACTGCCGATTCACGTATCCTATGACTAAATCATCTGAGCATACCTTTGTCAATTTTATTCCGCCGCTGCGCTGTCGTGGTGGAGTGGTCAGTTTGTTGACGAGTCATGGTTGCTTAAACATTTAAGCTTATTTATAAAATTATTATGTATATTAAAAATTGTCCGTTATCTAGTATCCCACAAGTTCTTAATGATACTTAATTTTGGTTAGATAATTGGTGTGAGCGTCAAAACTTATTATTATTACATAGAAACATATAAATCACGCCCACAATCCTAAAAGGGGTCGAATAGAGCTTCTGGACACATAACACACAAAGCCACATCTGGCAGTATGGGTGAGACAGTACCCCAAAATTATGACATGTTGCCAGCCTCGTATCGCCTACACTAAAGAGGCACCAAATACAAAAATTAATAATCCTTCAGTAAAAAAACCAACTAAAGCCAACAGGACAGATGTTACACTCCAAAATTATCTCAGTAGCGCCGCAGAAGGACTGGACGGAGAGGGCGGCGCTTTGACTGCCTCCTTCCTCCTGTCGGTGACCATGCGGGGGGCGGTCTGGGGAATCCCAAACCTTGCATTGCACAGGTCACCACCAGTCGTCGATGTCCAGGATGTCACGGGGCATCGTCAGCCTCCCCCACTTTTTGGGGAGTTGAGAGGGGCAAGTACCGACGGGGTCGTGGAAGTTTCTGCAAGGGTTCCCATGGCCCCGTCCGGCAGTGACACATCCGCGGCCGATGCCTTCTCCTCGTCGAATCATGAGGAGGAGGTGGTGGCCGTTGATGTTTTCGCGCCAAGGTGCATGTGAGGGACATCGTTGGGTTTTAGTGGGTAGGCCCTGGTTCCCAGGGAGAGTTCCACATAACGCTCACGCCTCCCCAGTCGTGACGTATGCGTCACACATTTCCCAACGTTAAAAAAAGGTAATTATTATATTATGATAATTATTGTCACTATGTCTTCTCACACCACACCACTTTCCATCTTTGACAATGTCTGTAGTCAGCATTTCCAAATCTTGTTCAGTCAGCTCTTCCTTAGAAGGTAGCAGACATTTTGCCAGTTTGCTGGAACACTAAAATCTAAAAGTCTGGCGTCCTACATTTCCGCTGAATCGCGGATGGGTAGCGAAATATCATTTTATTGTGGACCGCTTCGCCAGTTTCCGAGGAAATTTTATAAGGTACCGTTTTAATACGTTGCCAGTCTAGTGAAACCAGCGTGGAGTCACTAGTTTACCTTTATAATTACGTGAGCCCATAATAAAATGGGTTCGCAATAACAAATAGTTCGGATAGCAATAAATATTTGTCTTCCTCACTTTTGAAGCTGATTTATCAGTCGAGAGGCCGTTTTAATTTGTTCATTTGTGGATAAGTGGGTAAAGAATAATTAGAGATTTAGACGAAAAGCATTGCGGGAGCCAGAAGCAGTCCTTGGTGTTCGCAACATAATATTAAATTATTATTATATAATTATAATTATATTAATTATAATTATATTAATTATAATTATATTAATTATATTATTGCTCTTGGCAACACCAGCGCCCCTATCTTGTCTGCGATAGCGACTAAAGAAGTGCATGTACAAAGTGAGCTCCTGCTAATTAAATTAGTTTATATCAGTTTACCTACTTTTTATTGTGAGATACAGCACAACCCCAACTAATCGCCCACCTGCACCTGGGACTTGTGACTGCAGGAGTAGACTAATGTTCGTATCATAGAATGTGACTTAAGAATCAACGCCGTACTGAACGTCTATATCTATTTGTGCTGTGTAGTATGCTATATAGTAAGTGACAAGACATGATTTATTTCTGAGTGTCATTCTGTACTACGGACCTAAAAATTATTACAGATGTATCTATTTTATTAAAAACCAAGAGTGTCATTTGTAAATTACAGATTGTCTCAACGTAGTAAGGTAAATTATTTATTAGGAAGAGAAACGGGCTGAGAATTGAACTCTGTATAGTGTGACTATGACTAGCAATCCTAGAGAACTTTTACTATATGAACTTTCTAAATTCTATTGCTCAGAAATGAATTCAGAAGTACGAGAGCCTTGTTCTCTTTCCAACTTCAAAACCTTCAAGTTTAGTAATATTAGCAGAACTACTCGTAGATACATTTCTCGCTCTACACAAAAGAAAAGATACTCAGATAAACAAGCCAAGGCTGAAGGAAGCCTAAGATATAATATTACACCTAAGATATTGTTGTCACGAAATGTTTGTTACTTCTGCAAATTACTTGAAAAGCTTCAGTAATATGAATCACCGACACGAGTGCCTGTCACGTTAAGAGCTAGTGCTAATAATGAAAATGTATAAGTATTCGTATAAGGGCAATCGAGACAGTCATGCTCAGAGTTTCTGTACGCGTTATATTAGAAATGATGAGATCCGCAGCAAAAATAAGGTCATCGACAAAGACTTTGACCGTGCAGTGACGGTCTATAAGAATACCGTTGTCACTGCCCCCTCTCTTTCCCCTGGGTGTCGTAGGAGGCGACTAAGGGAGTTCCAAGCGACCATCCGCTCAACTGGTGGTAGGGCCTAACGCCCGCCTGGTTAGTCACCACCGTGCGCGTGGTGTAAAACCCGTAAAGTGCTCATTGAGCGCGTTTCGGGATCAGCCAGCGTACTACCAGAGCTTGAGTGGGCGTTACCGCGACATAGATCGGTCCAGGGGCGACATTGGTCGAGCTGATGCCGGGAGGAATGCGTCGATCCGCCGGCCAGGGAGACCCGTAGAAACGGTTATCCCGCTGGCCGCCCGTGGCATAGTGCAGGGGCCCGAGCGTGCCTAACCAGCTCGCGAGGCTGCCCTATCATGCCACGCATAATCTCGGGGTGGACCGTCGTGCCGGTTGGTGACCGGGATGTGGGGTCCCGGCGGCCACACCCGGGGGGGTACGGGGGCCCTTCCGTCCGGCGGATCGACGAATATCCTCTTTGGGCAGTTCCACGGTAAGACCAGCCTCCCCGCTTTGTCCGGGACTGTCGCGGTAATGCTCACTCAATTCACGTCTCTTTCCCACTCCTAAATACATGGCAGCCAAACAGAAACAATCAGGTCCTACAGCGGTGCACAACCCCACCCCCTCTACACCGTTTGAGGTTGAGTTCAGCAACATCCGCGGACTACACAGCAACCTCAATGCTGTTCACCAACATCTAGAGACAGCACGACCTGCATTGTTGTTTCTCACGGAGACGCAAATACTTCCGCCTGCTGACACAAGCTACCTTAACTATCCCGGCTACACGCTTGAAGAGTCCTTCAAAGCGAAAGCCGGAGTATGCTTGTATGTTCGGGCGGATATTTGCTGTCGCCGTTTAAGCTGCCTGGAAGACCCGTCCTTTTCCATGCTGGGGGTACACGTCGACTCTGGCCCCTCGGCCAGAGTCTACGTGTGTCTTTACAGATCCCACACCGGAGACGCTGAGACAACTCGACTTTTTGAACATCTGAGTCGGGTGGCAGATGACGCGCAGGAGCAATTTCCCAGTGCAGAACTGGTGTTTTTGGGGGACTTCAATGCTCACCACAGTTTGTGGTTAAGTTCCTCTAAAACTGACCATGCAGGGATCTCTGCTCATGCATTCGCTCTCACGCACGACTTGACACAACTGGTTGATCAGCCCACCAGGATCCCAGACATTGCAAGTCAAGCGCCCTCTTTACTGGACCTTCTGCTCACGACCCATCCTGAGGGATATCAGGTAGAGGTCCGAGCCCCTCTAGGCTCATCTGACCACTGCCTGATATCCTCCAAAGTGCCGCAGGCCAAGCTTCCGCAACCGGCGGTTGCTAAACGCCGGCTCTGGCATTATGGGTCTGCAGATTGGGATGGTATGCGCGACTACTTTGCGTCTATCCCTTGGAAGCAACGCTGCTTCAGTGACAACGACACTTCAGCTTGCGCCGCTGCCATTACTGAGGAGATTGTATTGGGTATGGAATACTACATTCCACATTCCGATCTCATCAGTAAGGGCAGGCGTAACCTCTGGTTCAACCGCGATTGTGCTGATGCTGTTTCACAGAAACAGGCAGCGTATCGCGCTTGGATCAGGGGTCGGGCTCTTAAAGCTCCTGATGTCGAGTCACTGAAAGCAGCGTACAACAAGGCTTCCAAGTCCTGTAAGAAGGCTTACATAAGATCGGATGCCCAGCGCGTCGCACGCATTGGCCAAGAATTGGTGACGCATCCTACGGGCTCCCGTAGCTACTGGCGTCTGGCCAAAGCCGTACAGAGTAATTTCTGTCAGCCCTCGCTGCCACCCCTGAGATGTCCTGATGGGTCTCTAGCTCACAAGCCGCAGGAGAAAGCCGATCTTCTGGCAAGACTCTTTGCGGCTAATTCCCAAGTCGTTGATCGCAATGCACTGCCACCTTCACTACCTCACTGTGGCTCCACGATGCCTGAGGTTAAAATTAGGCAGAGTGAAGTTCGTGCGCAACTGCAATCACTCGACGTCCGGAAAGCAAGTGGCCCTGATGGCATCCCTGGGGTTGTTCTTAAAAAATGTGCAGCGGAGTTGTCTCCCGTACTTACGCGCCTGTACCAGCTCTCATACTCTACTGGACATGTGCCGGGGACTTGGAGAGAGGCTAATGTGCAGCCTGTACCCAAAAAAGGGGACCGCTCAGATCCGGCCAACTACCGGCCAATAGCAATCACCTCAGTACTATGCAAAGTTATGGAAAGGATCCTTAACAACCACCTGATCCGTTACCTAGAAGATCACTCACTGATCCTCGATCGACAGTACGGCTTTAGGCCGAAACGATCGACGGGTGACCTTCTAGCGTACTTGACGCATGTCTGGGGTGAAGCTATAGACAACCGTGGCGAGTCACTGGCTGTCAGCCTTGACATCGCCAAAGCTTTTGACAGGGTCTGGCACAAAAGTCTTCTCTCCAAGCTTCCGACGTATGGTCTGCCTGCTCAGCTCTGTACCTGGGTAGCCGGCTTCCTGCATGAGCGAAGAATTCGTGTCCTTTCCGATGGATGCAGTTCGCGGTTCATGTCAGTGAATGCCGGTGTTCCCCAAGGATCCGTTTTATCCCCTACACTGTTTCTTCTGCATATCAATGATATGATTCCTCTCGGGAACATCCATTGCTATGCAGACGACAGTACAGTGCATGCGGGCTATTTCGGACACGCAAGGGCTGGGCGAGCAGAAACCGTGGAGAGTCGTGAGAATCTTGTCATTGAGCTCAACCGAGAGCTCGACTTTGTTTCAAAATGGGGTTCAGCAAATCTGGTTGAGTTCAATGCCAAGAAAACTCAGGTGTGCGCGTTTACGGCTAAAACGTCGCCATTCCTTTCCCTTCCCTCTCTCCAGGGCACAACACTAACGCTACAGAGTAGTATCACCTTGCTCGGTATGGAGGTTCGCTGTGACTTGAATCCGAAGGACTACATCGAAAGCGTGATAAAAACAGCTTCACGAAAACTTGGAGTCCTGAACAAGGTGCGGCGTTTTTTCACGCCAAATCAACTGTGCTTGCTTTACAAGACGCAAGTACGGTCCTGCGTGGAGTATTGCTCGCACCTGTGGGATGGCTCTGCAAAGTACTTACTCGATGCTTTGGATAGGTTGCAGCGTCGCGCGGCCCGCATCATCGGCGACGAAGAGGTGACCAAACACCTTGAGCCTCTCCAATTGCGTCGCAATGTTGCGTCATTGAGCGCCTTCTACCGTCTGTACCACGGCGAGTGCTCTGAGGAGATTTTTTCCCTAATCCCACCATCTCCTTTCCTTCTAAGGACTACGCGTGCTGGCCTACGTTGTCACCGACAAACTGTGGCTACCATTCCAACGCGTACTAAGAAATTTGGCAACTCGTTTCTTTGTCGCACAATCAAGAAATGGAATTCACTGCCAGCACATGTGTTCCCTCCTTCCTACAATCCTGGGTCATTCAAACGAGACGTGAAGAAGCACCTTGCAGGTCGGCAAGGCGAAGGTGGCTAGCGCGGCGGTTTATCTTTCGCACCAGCTATCTTCGCATGTGGACTCCATTTCTGCTTAACATCAGGTGGAATGGAGTCATTTGCTTGACTTTTTATAAAAAAAAAAAAAAAAAAAAAAAAAAAAAAAGACCGAAAATTCTAACTAAAAATCTCTTTGGAAAACAGAAAGGTTACACATAAATACACATCTGCAAATGTTAAGCATATTAAATTGAAACGTTAGAAAATATAGGCACCAACTGATATTATTTTAAACGAAAATAATATGGTGTTATAATACGATACTTCAAATCATTACATTCAATACGGATTACTGCTCATTTAACTAAGCTACAAAGGACTGTAAGAAACCAACGAATTTTTACCAGTCTGTCTTTCCGAAAGACTGGCACAATGACGTCACAAGCTAGCCATGTGATGCCGGCGGAGTAGAATAGCATCACCCCATATATTCCAATGGGTGTCGTAGAAGGCGACTAATGTATCAGCTAAGGGGTATTGATCACTTTATATCGCGTCCATTAATCCGCATTGGGCAAGCGTGATGGACTACTGTCTAAACCTCCTTCAACAAGGACAGGCCTTGTGTACCAGCATGGGTCGAATTATAAAAAGGATGTTATGATGATCTGTCCTGGTTTTTGGCTCATTGAAGATTTGTTACTTTTTTGGGTATTGATTCACTTTTAAGTTGACAAGCTAGAAAACGTATTTTTTATAAGTGTTGTGATTTGTACGCCGCTTTGCATCTCCACTTAAATGATCCACAATCTATAAGATGAATTAACTTTTGTAAAACCACCTAACGGCTACATAACCGCTCTGTTGGCTTTAACGAAACAACTTTAGTACAAGAGTCTAGAGTTTCACTCGACGTCTTTTCGTTAGACGGTGTGCCAAACGAATTGGAGTTTATATAGGCATCGTCCCTCTAATTAATGCAATATGACGTAACTTTAATAATGCTAAGATGTTGGTCAGTTAAAAAGAGGATTCTCTAAGTAGCTCCCCTTTGCTGGCCTATTAGTCACCTTCTACGACACCCATTGGAGGGTATGGGGTAATGCTATTCTACTCTGCCGGCATCACACGGCTGGCAGGCAGCACCCAACTAGCACATAAGCAGCCTAAATAGTCTTTGTACGACTTAAATACTGTATAGTAATCGTACCACAGCTTTACTATTATACTGAAGCTGTACAGTAGTGAGTTTAAACATGATTTAACAGACATGTGGTATAGTAGCCGTATGATGGTAATCATAATACCCAAGAACATACAACAACGTATTATACAGTTATTGTATCGGCATTAGATATAGAGCCGAGTTAAGAATTCCTTTTATAACACTATAAGATCTAAATAGAGAGTGGTTGCTGGCCAAAGAGTTTAAATGAAGTTATAAACTGACTTTATGTGGTTTTAAGCTGTTGAATTGGATTTGATTGATCTTTGTAGAGCTATATTTACAGAAGAGAAATATTATCTTCTTGTAGCGCGCAAGCCGGTATATTTGAGAAATTTACAACATCCATATGGCAAATAGTTGTATAAGACAAGGCAAAAACGCCTTATAGATCTAAAACAGTACAAATAACTTTTCTATCATCATTATAACAAATAAAGCGCGTCAAGAGTGGTTGTAGGTACTTGTAAAGTACTATCAATTTTAATATTGTTCTGTGAAAGAATGAAACGGGTTCCGTAGTTCCAAATTTGCAAACAGCGTAGGTATCTTGTACCAATTATATAGCTGACACTATTATTATTTTAAATTAGTGGGTGTAGTCCTAACTCCCTTTTAACTAGGGTGTAAAGGTTAAAAAAAACTTATGGTTTGGCGGTACAATATTTATGTTAGAATTTTTATACAAAATTATTGTGAAGACAATAACTAACGACCTATTATAAATCTACTAAACGCAAATATCATAATCTCGTTTGACCAGGTTGAGCATCACAGGCATTGCAAGAGTCGACAGCAGCTGTAGTTGAGTTTTCACACTCTTCTGGTACTACCTGTAAATTGATAAAAGATTCTTGCATTAAATTACAATCAAAATGTACTGGTATATTATAGGTACATTATCTTTATCGCTAAAACATAACCGCACTGAACCATGCCATAGAACTTGGAAAATCTTTATTTGTGGATTTATTTGTGGTTCTTGGAAATATATTTATATTAGTTGTACCTGCCCGCGGAACCTTCTTCTTTATCCTCGCCATTTCCCTTTACACGGGGTCGGCTTTCTTAATCATGTGGCGCCACTTAACTCGGTCTTCAGTATCCGCCATTGTGAGGGAGAAATTCTTCATGTCCTTTTGGACAGTCGTCAACCATGTCGCCAAGGGTCTTCCTCTTTGTCGTTTTTGTGTTGCGCAGGATAAACACTTCTTAACCACGTAATCGTCAGGGCGGCGCATCACGTGTCCGTACCATCTCAGCCTAGACTCGACCATTTTATCCGCTATTGGCGCAATCTTCAAGCTTCCCCTGATGTATTCATTGCGTACTTTGTCTTTCCTTGTAACGCCCGCAGACCATCGCAACATTCGCATTTCGGTGACGTGAAGTTTCTGTGTGTGGGCTCTTTTAGCTGCCCACGTTTCACTACCATATAGTATGGCAGGTCTGACGGCAGTCTTATATACCCTTCCTTTGGTTCTCACCGGTATTCTGGCATCACACAAAACTCCAGTAAGTGAACGCCATTTGCTCCAGGCAGTGGTTACTCTATGTGTGACGTCCGCATCTATGCTGCCATTGTCTGCTATCATAGAGCCCAAATACTTGAATTTGTGAACCTGTGGCAGTTTTATGTTATCCAGCGTAATGTGTGTGTCCGGGGGCTGCGACTGACCGAAGTGGCAGACCATATATTCAGTTTTGCTTCTGCTAATTCTCAAACCACTTCCTTCCAAAACTTCCCTCCACTGATCCAGATTTTTTTGGATTTCTTGTTTATCTTCAGATAAAAGGACCACATCATCAGCATACAGCATGTTCCAGGGTACGGGCTTCTGTATAGATGCGGTTAGATAGTTCATGACTATGTTGAAAAGTAGCGGGCTAAGAGCGCTGCCTTGGTGAACACCGACTTTGACGTCAAAACTGTTTGAGACTCCCGCTGGGCTTCTAACGGTTGTTCGGACGTGACTGTACGTATCCTGGATAAGTCTCACAAAGTGTTCGGGTATGTTATTTGCCCTCAGAGCTTGCCATATTAGGGGCCTTGGAACTCTGTCAAATGCCTTTTCCAGATCAATAAAAACAATCCACAGAGTCTGTTTGTTAACTCTTGCTTTTTCCATAACCGTTCTGACAGCATGAATCGCATCCATCGTTCCTTTCCCTGGCATAAAACCGTATTGGTTCTCCGTGATTGAAACAAGTCGGAGGAGACGCTCGTTCAGGACCCTCTCCCAGATCTTTAAAGTGTGCGAGGTGAGTTTAATGCCTCGAAAATTTCCGCATAGCTGCATGTCTCCTTTGTTCTTATAGAAGGGAACCAGTGTGCTGTTTCGCCAAGATTGGGGCATTTGACCTTCTAGTAGAATATTGTTGAATAAGCCCGTTAACCACTCGATGCCACGGTCACTGAGTAGTTTCCATACCTCCGCTGGGATTTGATCTGGTCCAGTTGCTTTACAGTTTTTCATTTTGGAGATGGCTGTTCTGACCTCAGCTTCGGTTATTGTTGGTGCGCGAACCAACTGTACGTCACCGCTGTGAAGGCGGTGGGGACGCGGGCGTTGCGACGACGATGCGTGCGCGGGCGGCCCCCACTTACAAGCTTGGCTCCGTAGGCTACTCAAGTGCGGTTACTTTAGTCCTATTGTAACTACTTATCAGTAAATCTAAAAATACAGTCCACTGTTTTATTGCCTAGAGCAGAAACCCAGTTAGGGCCTAAATATTGGTCCTTTTAGAAGTTTATCTCGCCGAAAACGACCAGGAGATTTGATTTTCCTTGACATCGAAACGTGGTTGCGAATGGATTTTGACCGCGTCTACGAGATCATCATAGCCTACGCCTTCGCAGAAGCTAAAGTCAACATTTAAAGGGATTTGTATACACAGACAAACAGTGAGTTCGTTCCAATTAATCCTCATTTTCCCCATTTAGCCGATTTAAAAATCTTTTTTTCTTACTTTTCCCCCCCATTAAATTTATTTTCGATACATTTTATTTTCTAATACGTATTAGTATAATTCATTTTATAATTTTAATATTTATTTCGCAATTCTTCATACGTATTTATTTTATTAATACGCACGGTAAATTGTTACCTGCTAGTCAGGTCGCTGCGACACATTTTTTCTGCGCATTCTTGACCTACTTACAACTTTGTTGCTGCGTACCGTAGTTTTGCGATTTGTTTCCTTAATTTGTTATAATGGCCGATAAACTTAAAATTTTAACGAAAAAACGTAGCTCAATGAAGTCGAAGCTTACAATTTTTAACAACTATTTAAATCTGTTACAAGGTGATTCTAGCCTTACTTCTTTGCAACGTTTAGACTTAGAGGAACGCTTTGGTAAATTTGAAGGTTTATATAGTGAATTTGATGCATTACAGACTGAGATCGAGGTATCAGTGGAGGAGTCGGACACGGTGCTGGCTGAGCGCGAGGAGTTCGAGGGCCAGTACTTCCAGCTGGTGGCACTCGCGCGCAGCTTGCTCGGTGCAACTCCGAAACATGCGGGTTCCGTGTCGAGCTCCGGGAATTATTACTCAGGTGCACAAATGAAAAATAGTTTTGTTCGTTTACCCAAAATTAATTTACCCCTTTTCGATGGTAGCTATCAGTACTGGCTCGAATTTCGAGACACCTTTATTTCTTTGATTCACAACAATAGCTGCATTGATGAAATAAACAAGTTCCATTACTTAAGGGCCTCGTTACAGGGATCTGCAGCTTTGATTATAAAAAATATTGATTTTAAGGGGGACAATTATAAAATTGCTTGGGACTTATTATGTGAGAGGTACAACAATAATCGTCTTTTAATCAACAATCACATACAAGCTCTTTTCGACATCGAGCCTATTACAAAAGAGTCTAGTGTTTCACTTCGAAATGTTGTTGATATCATAAATAAAAATATAAGGGCCCTCACAATCTTAAATCAGCCTACGAATTATTGGGATACACTTTTAATTTTTTTAATGGTTAAGAAATTAGACGTCGTCACCAGTCGCCATTGGGAGGAGTATCGCAACAATTTGACTGAGGACCCCACTTTGAAGCAATTTTGTACTTTTGTAAGTAAAAAAGCGGACTTGCTTGAATCAATTGAATCAAATCACAATGTGTCAAATCCTATAGTTGCCTTAAACAATAGTCATTATGCAAACAAAAATAACAATAGTCAACAAATAAATAAAAACATGAATACAAGAATAAAATCATACAATTGCCCGCTTTGCTCTCAAGCTCATCTATTATTTACATGTGAATCTTTTAGGAAATTATCTATTGAAGACAGGATTAACAAGGCCAAAGGTCTTAATGTTTGCCTCAACTGCTTGCGCTTGGGTCATACTGTAAAAAAATGCAAATTATCACATTGCAAATATTGCAAACATAAGCACAATACCTTATTGCATTTAGAACAACATACTTCCGAGCCTCTTGTAAATCATTTTCCTCCTTCTACATCAGATAATGTTACTTTATCCGCCAATTCCATGCAGCTTGCTACTTCCGCACATATTTTACTGTCCACAGCGATGGTGTACGTCGTGAGCGCGTCGGGTGACAAGCACACTGCTAGGCTACTGCTGGACAACGGTAGTACAGCGAATTTCGTAACCGAGAGCTTATGCGAGAAGCTGGGTTTATCACGACACGGTACGAGCACTACGGTCACAGGTATCAATAGTCACATATCTACTAGTACACAGTCTTGCAACCTCACAATTGAGTCTTTATGCTGTACGTACGTAACGGATATAAAGTGTCACATTCTGCCTGAGATAACTAAGCTCTTACCGACTTCATACGTTAATATTTCTCATGTCCCTATTCCATCAGGTCTAAAGTTAGCCGATCCTACTTTCAATATACCATCGGTCGTAGATATCCTGGTAGGGGCTGAGGTATTCTGGAACGTCTTAGGTTCTAATTCTATTAACTTAGGGAAAAAATTGCCTCATTTATGTGAAACAAAATTCGGTTGGCTAGTGTCAGGTTCAGTTTCACATAAACATAATAATATTTCTTCGCACATTTGTAACTTTTCTAACGTGACTCCCGATCTTACGCAATTTTGGGAGCTCGATCACGTGTCTGGGCATCATTCATTGTCACCAGAAGAAAAGACTTGCGAGAAACATTTTAGTACTCATACTTTTCGTAAAGAAGATGGTCAATTTGTGGTCACAATGCCTCTAAAAAAGGATCCACAGCTCCTAGGGCATTCTTACAATACTGCAAAGAATCGTTTTTTATCTTTGGAACGACGCTTTAACCGAGATCCACTCTTTAAAAGTAGATACTTAGAATTTATGCATGACTACTTAAAATTAGGTCACATGTCTAAGTCTACTGAGTCAATTCATACAACGGATGACTCACCAATTAGTTATTTTATACCACATCATGGAGTTGTTCGAGAATCAAGCACAACGACTAAATTAAGGGTGGTGTTCGACGCTTCTGCCCCTACCATGTCGGGCTATTCATTAAACGACCTTCAAATGATCGGCCCCGTTGTGCAAGACGACTTATTAGCAATATTAATTAGATTTCGTCAACATAGATATGTGGTCTCGGCCGATATTGAAAAAATGTATCGGGCAATCGAATTAAATAGCAATCAAAGATGTTTGCAAAAAATAGTTTTCCGTTTTGACCCTAAAGAGCCTATAGATGTTTACATTTTGAACACCGTTACTTACGGCACATCATCTGCTCCATATCTAGCAACTAAATGCTTGACTAGTTTGGCAAACGAAGCACAAGACGAGCGCGTACGGTTTGCTATAGCACACAATTTCTATATCGACGATTATTTGGGGGGCGGAAGTTCGATAGAGGAAACTATAGAAACATGTACAATCAATCCTCTCTTCTGCTCACTTTAACTTACGGAAATGGCGATCTAATAATTCAACAATTTTACAAAACATTAATAACAATAGTACATCTAGCAACATTTTAGATTTTTCGGAACAAGGTTTAGGAAATACTCAATCTAAAACTTTAGGCTTGAATTGGATGTGCGATACCGATACATTAAGCTATATTATAAACATTATACCTACTGAAAAAATTACAAAGCGTCATGTGTTGTCCGTCATTAGCCAAATTTTTGATCCTCTTGGTCTTGTCGGTCCGTGCGTGGTAGAAGCAAAAATAATCATGCAACAATTGTGGATCGAAAAGTATGACTGGGATCAAATAGTATCTACTAAAATACAATCTAAGTGGACAACATTTGAAAACGCCTTACCATCTTTAAATAAATTATCAATTCCACGCTGGATATCTATAGAAAATACCATTTATCATGAAATTCATGTGTTTACAGACGCGTCAGAGAGGGCGTATGGTGCGTGTTTGTACCTTCGATCTTGCACCTCTTCTGGATCGATATGCGTCCAGCTACTAACATCGAAAAATCGAGTGGCACCGATCAAGCCTACCACAATGCCAAGACTCGAACTTTGCGGAGCTTTGTTAGGTGCAAGACTGTGTACCAAGGTTCTAGAGTCACTTAGTATGCTTATAGGTACTTGTAGATTCTGGTGTGACTCGACCATCGTGTTGGGTTGGTTATCTACTCCAACCACACAATTAAAACCTTTCGTACGCAACAGAGTACACGAAATACAGGAAAGTACGAGTGGTCATACCTGGAGCTACGTACCGTCGAAGGATAACCCAGCAGATCTAGTTTCACGGGGGCTTAGTGCTGACATTTTGGGTGACGCTTCATTGTGGTGGTCTGGACCTTCATTTTTATCAAAGTGTGAAAATGAATGGCCCACTACGCCTAATGTTTCAAAGCATGATTTTTCCGAACTAGTAACTCATTTCAATAATAATTTTCATAGTAGTACTAGTAGTAGTAGCTGCGTTACGCTTACTAACCATTCTATAGTTCAAAATTTAATACAAAAAATTTCTAGTTTAACTAAATTGCAAAGAGTAGTGGCTTACTTAAAAAGATATTTATTTAATCTAAAAAATAAAAACAATAAAATATGTGGTAATCTTTCATCTATTGAACTACAGAATTCTTTACATTATATATTACACTGTGCTCAATTAGAAATGTTTCAAGAGGAATTAAACTCACTTAAAATTAAAAACAAATTGCCACGCAAAAGTAGATTGCTTTCATTGACGCCTTTTATAGACATTAACAACCTAATTCGCGTGGGCGGGAGGCTCCATAACTCTAATTACGATTACAATGTAAAACATCCGATTTTAATTTGTAGTAAGCATAAATTAACTCACCTTATATTTCAAATGCAACATCTCAAATTATTGCACGCTGGCCCTCAATTACTCTTATCAAGTATTCGTCAACATTACTGGCCTCTAAAAGGCAGGAACTTATCAAAGGCAATTGTCAACAAATGCACGACTTGTTTTAGGCAGAAGGCTCAAAATGTGCAGCCTATTATGGGACAATTACCTACGTCAAGGACATATCTTGAATATCCATTCCAGCATTGTCATGTGGACTATGCAGGGCCAGTACTTATAGCTGATCGAAAGGGGCGTGGGTGCAAACTATTAAAATCATATTTGTGCATTTTTGTATGCTCTGCAGTGAAAGCTGTACACTTGGAGCTCGTCACGGACCTGACAACTGAGGCTTACATGGCCGCTCTAAATCGGTTAGTGGTGCGTCGAGGCAAGCCTCGAAGTATTACGTCCGACAATGGGACGAATTTCGTTGGTGCATCAAATGACATGCAAAGGTTCCTTAGGAAGTCAAATGTTGCATCTGAGATATCGCAAGAGGGCATCGAATTTAATTTCATACCTGCTTACACTCCACATTTTAATTCATTAGCCGAAGCAGCTGTTAAATCATGTAAGCATCATCTCAGGAGAATCTTACATCTTGTCCACCTTACTTATGAGGAGATGGCTACATGCTTATCTCAAATAGAGGCCATTCTAAATTCACGTCCTCTAACTCCTATTACTTCGGACCCTAATGATTTTTCGGCTCTCACTCCGGCACACTTCTTAATTGGACGACCACTTTTGTCTGTACCACATCCTCAGGTGACCGATGTCAACATTTCCCGCTTGGACCGATGGAGAAGAACGCAACACATCAAGCAGCACTTCTGGAGGCGTTTTCATAATGAGTACATTTCTCTGCTTCAGAGCAAGACCAAATGGTTCACATCCACAGGCGAGGTGAAGGTTGGCACGCTGGTCTTAGTCAAAGACCGGACAGCGCCGCCGTTACTATGGTGCTTGGGGCGAGTCACGCAGACGTATCCTGGTGTGGACGGCGTTGCGAGGGTGGCGGAGATCAAAACCAAGAAAGGCACGATTCGGCGCGCCTTCAACTGCATTTGTCCTCTACCAATCAATTGAAGACTCTTCAACCCGGGGAGTATGTTGGTGCGCGAACCAACTGTACGTCACCGCTGTGAAGGCGGTGGGGACGCGGGCGTTGCGACGACGATGCGTGCGCGGGCGGCCCCCACTTACAAGCTTGGCTCCGTAGGCTACTCAAGTGCGGTTACTTTAGTCCTATTGTAACTACTTATCAGTAAATCTAAAAATACAGTCCACTGTTTTATTGCCTAGAGCAGAAACCCAGTTAGGGCCTAAATAGTTATTGTGTCGATTGGTCCCTGCACTCGAAGCTCCTCTTTGTCTGGCTGTCTTGGGAACTCTTCGTTCATAAGCTCATTATAGTACTCATACCATCTCTGATTTATATCCGCATTACGTGTAAGCAACTCGCCAGCTAGGTTTTTGATGTATTTGGTCGTTGTAAAGTCTTTGCTGTTATTATGTCTAGCTTTAGCAATTTTAAAGATTTCGTGGTTATTAGCTAGTTCGAGGCGCTCGTAAAGATCTTTCTCGGATTCAGATTTTTGTATTGCAACTGTCCGTTTAGCTTCCTTTTTGGCCCGTCTATACAGTTCTTTATCTTCGTCGTCATTAGATGATTGCCACACCTTGAAGAGGCGTTTCTTTTCTTCCACACTTTCTTTGGCTCTATCATTCCACCACGAGGTGTCTTTAGAGTTATGTAGGGCTCCTTTGCTGGTGCCAAGAAGTTGTTTGGCAGCCGCAAGACATGTTTTCTCAAAGCTAGACCATGACTCGTCCGGAGATGTTTTCATATTAGTGTTGAAGTTTTCTTCAATATGATTTATTAACTTCTCTTTCAAGGCATTGGCTTTATCACCTTTCAGGGAGTTCCATTTTATCTTTTCTATTCTTGGTGGTTTGATTTTTGCAGGATGCCGTAGTCTCATAGCTAGAAGTAGCAATCTGTGTTGTGAGGTTAACGGTTCACCTGGGATAACTTTGCAGTCCTTCGCTTGTGTAAGACTTCGTTTATCCATAAGGAAGTAGTCGATTTGTGTCTTGGCGTTTCCGCTTTTATACGTGATAAGGTGCTCATCTTTCTTACGAAAATAAGAACCGCTCACGTAAAATATTAAATAGGCCATAACTGGCCAGAAAATACATGTAACAATTGAACAGAGAGATGGTGACTTTTATAAATTAATTTCAAACTCATACTCAAATTTCTTTATTCACTATGGTACAATTTGTACACTTATGAAAGTCAAGTTTGACGCCATCGGGTCACGAGTCTACCAGGAGGCCTTGTTCTAAGAAGGTTCTTCTCAGCCGGCAAGAAACTCAACAAGTTTATCCTCCCTATACAGTTTTCATAGTATTGATTTGGAAATAGTCATAATACACATTGTTCACAATACATAATGATATGAAAGAAGGAAAGGAAGAGGTCTTTAAGTCATCACGCGGTCCCTAAATCGATCTCTGCTATAATGGAATATATTAGCTCAATTAAATAGCTTTGTGCTCTGTAAAGAATCGTAAAAGACAGGTGTATGTTTAAAAGCATACAAAAGCGCTTCACTACTACTATTGTAAAGGAGAAAATCCTATTACATCGAATACTAGAGCATTTTTGCGATACAAACCGGTAGAATAGTCATAGTGGATGTTGAAAGCTGTTGTAATTGGGCGCCATTACAGTATTTGATTAAATCATAACTTTGTTGGTTATTACCAACATTTATTAACTGTAAATGTGCACAAAATCATAATTCAAGCCATTATTTCTCACCTATAACCCCAATGAAAGACGAATACAATACCAAGAAACCAAAAATACAATCTATGCTAAATGCAGATTTAACACTTTCTAATATTAAATTTACTTTTAATATTAAAAACTGCATAAATAAGAGGCGCGTGAAAATTTTAACTAAAACATATATAATATATATATACATTAACCTTATACCGATAAACTGGTACTCCCACTGATAATTCCAAACATAAATGAAAAAAATAGATGCTAACTTACCTGTACTTAAAATATTTAAATCTTCATGTTTCACTTCATCTGTCATTACTTCACTGTCACAAATCTATTCTTAAAAAATATATTTTGTTCACTTACATCTGATTATCGCTATTATAAAATTAATAAAAAGTCGTAAAATCTAATTCCGCGATAAAGACACGTCAAAATACGGCAAGAACGCTATAGTCGCGCTAAAATAACTTATTATAGATACTATGGCGTATATGCCCGCTTTCATGACATGTTAGTAACGCCGCATTAACACACATTTTCGATCATTTTAGAGCAACTGTACAACAAATAGCCGTATAATTTGTGCCTCTTTTGAGGGTAAAGCAGCGCTGTAGCAGTCTTTACAATTTCTGTAGAGTTTGCTTATAGAGCCAATGCCGTATTTGAAAACTTCTATCTGGCCACTGAAGCGCTTGTTATAGAGCTTGTGTGCTAGTTGGGCAGCTTTCCAGCAGCATCCTAGGACAGATTTTATACTATTAAAATCATTATCAGCAATGCATAACACAAATCTTTACTAATATTATAAGAAGAAAAGAGTTGATTATGGAATAATTTTTGCGTTTACAAATGCGTAAATATTTTTAAGACTAGAAAAAATACACTGAAAAAAATCGACCTGCCCCAGGCGGGAATCGAACCCAGTTATCCTCTGCAATCTGGGCGGCAGCGTTAATCACTCACTACGGTACCAGGGCACTGCTTACCCCTTTAAAATTTGTCAGTTCTTGTTGCTTATGTTTTTATTGTAAACATTGTTTCATCAAATCTATGAAATTGGCACTTCTAAGATCCGAACAAAATATTTTTGCAAAATTTTGTCGCCCAGTTAAGATGAAACTACCTTATATTATGAAATCATTTTTGCGTTTACAATCTTGCGGATTGCGGAGGAAGCTGGGTTCGATTCCCGCCTGGGGCAGGTAAATTTTATTTAGTGTATTTTTTCTAGTTTTAAAAAGATTTTTTTGTTTGTTTGTTTGTAGGATTGAATAGGCTCCGAAACTACTGGACCCATGGTGATGAAATTTGGTATGAAGATATTTTGTGATCTTGGAAAGGACATACTTTTTTGCGCGATGACCTATATTAACGCTATTACTTCATATTTAACAAGAAATACTCTTAGATAAATACCACGGGTAGAGAATGGGACTAGGTTTAGCAGCGCATGAGTATTACGTAAATGTTACAACCGTCTATTAAGGGCTATGGGTGACTCACCAAATAACATGAAAATAGAAAACTTAAGAATGTAATTAACTGTATAATTACTACACAAATATAAAATAACGCCATTCCGGTGGAGTGGTGAGTAACACATCAAGCGGTCTGGGTTCAAATTTTGGTAGGGACAAATATTTGTGTGATAGTACACGAGTCACAGTTGTTTCTAATGCAAGTCTATTCATAAAAATTATATCTAAATTATTATGTATAAGGCGGCCACGTAACTTTTCCGCCTACATACACATAGCGCTATACAACAGTGCTCTTACTAGCGCGACAATTAGTATGGGAACCTGAATCGCACAAACATAGTTCCACAAGGAAAGTAAAAGAACTTCTCTTTGGATTTCCATATCTATATCAGTCCGTTATCTAGTGTATCCATTACACTTGTTCTCGTAGGAAAAAAGTAATATTACATTACTTGTATAAAGTATTAAAATTATTGGTAGTAATAATTATCGCATACACAAAGACAAAACTTTTGTGATTTTTCTTCATAACAATCGCGACAGAGTGAGCTTAAAACTAACCTAACTCTACCACCGAACAAACCAACCATTACCTCTCGGGAATTGTAATTATTTCATCTCTAGAATGCTATACTACATTTTATTAAGCATAAATCGATGCGGACGTCGTATGGTTAAACTGAGGTCGCAAGTTATCAGCAGAATAATACTTTTGTATTTTATAATTAAAAGCTGTAATCTTAGCCCTTGCTTATATTAGAAATTAAGAATAACAAACCTCCGTTAAGCCGTTCGATGGCTTCCAAGCCTATATAAACATAGCACTTCCCTCATTGTCCTTATAAGCTTTGCAACATTATATACACAGCTTCCCGATTCTAATTCAAAGCACGAACATAAGACTCAACACTTTAGCTTGCGGGCGCAATAACTACTCTATTCTGTTTATCTGCCAAACAAATTCGCAACCCTGCCGTTTAGCGCAATTACACTGCTGCGTGCGCTCCTTAACTTCTTGAGTGCCCGGAACAGTAGCGGCAATGTATATCGAAGCAGGCGATAGGGCTGCAGTCGAAATTGAGATTAAGATAAACGTACACACGTCACGTCCACGGTAGATCCAGTAGAGTATTTTATATATATACTTGTTTTAACGCGTTTGCGAGGTTGACACACCTTTATTAAAAGTTGAGCTGGAATTTCAGTCACTGCATGTCGTTAAAGAATTTGTAACTATTTGCCGTCATAACAGAGTCGAATTTTGTTTAATTTTAACACCGTAACGTTGTTAATTTTACGTTGGACTATCGAAATTTCGTCTCTACCGTTTTATGCTGGATTAATCTGTATATTGCGATTAATATAATTGAGGAAACCCTCCTATTTTAATAAAAAAAATGAAAATACACAAAAATACCTATTTTTGTTACTTTTGTTACATTTTCTTAATGCGACGCGACGCCATTAATAAAGAATTAAAAAAAGTTAATTAATTAAAATTAAGTTTCAAGTGTTCTCTCTTTGTATTTCTGAGGTATCGTAACTCCCAAATGGTTCAATCCATTCTGATTTAGTGTTTTTTGTAAGATATCTTAGTCGGGAAATAATGGCCCGACAGCCATGGATTCAGAAATATGTATTAAGGAGTGATGAATTTTAAATGTAATATGATGTAACTTTAATAATATTGGCCGTGAAACATGGTGTTTTCTCTACGAATGTATGACTTGTAGGTAATAAAATTTTTGTTGTCAAAAAAGTCTAGCAAGCCAATTCACCTGATTGTAAGCAGAAGTGGGTCCAAATGCAAGAAAAGCTAGTGCGAGATATAATAAACACCGCATTGGTCACCCTTGGCTTGCTGACAAGCAAAATACTTCACGCCACTTTTGAATGACCCAGGATTGTAAGAAGTAAATTATCGCTAATTTAATTATTAGATGCAAACATTAGTCGACAATGTGTCGACAACCTTCTATCTCCTCCTTTCCGTAAAACCATACTGGGTTCTGACTCTCCCATACCAAGACTTAGGAAGCTTCACAACAAACTTAACAGTACAACAGATTTGCTTAATACATCCTTACGTATGTTTAAATGGCAGCTGTACCAATTAGATAATAAGTACATTAGTTAATCCGTGAATTGTTCTCTTTTTCGTAAACTTTAACTACAGTTTAATTATTATTTTTCTATGCAAGCAGTGTTTACCATCCTACTATTGTACACTTGGCATTAATGTCAACGATGATTGTATACATACATTCCACAAGTGTAACAATTAAAGGTGAACCAAATATATAAATGTCGATAGAGTAAGCTTTCATAGATTGTTTTGAAGTAGTAACAATCTCCTTTTAGAAAAAAGTAATATTTTTTTATAACTTGCTTTATTCAAGTAATCTCAATAACACAAATAAAGGAATTAACTTTTCCAGGAAAAGGAAGAGTAACATCAGAATATTATTTAACTTTAACAATATTCCAACAATTACTTCCAACCGTGTATCAGTGAAGTTAGGAAAATTTCGCCTGAGGAAAGTTGGACGTCTTAAATTTTCTTCTAGTCATGAGTTTTAAAGCAAGTAGATAATTAAGCTTTGTTGCTTTTTCGATTCGGACTCACCTATGCTACCGGAAGCGTTTCAGCGAGTGCACCTGAGTAAAAATTCACAGCGCCACAAGCACCAAATATGAAAGTCCCTGGTGTCAGGGACTCCTATAAGAGGCGCGTGGGACTCTCGATTGATATCAATCAGGTTCTCTGTAACCTATTTGAAGTCAATGCCAGAGATCAAACCTTCGATCTTCAAATTTTTTATATTTAAAAGAGGACTTACCTAATTAAGACACTTATGTGAGGGAAAGGCTTACACAGGAGCGCGGGCGAGTAAGTGATTATCTGTCGACAACTTTGTCGCTAAAAGACCCTTAAAATAATTTAAAATCCCGTATCAGCAAAAGAAATGCACAGTTCACTGTTAGTTCACAATCTTGGCAAGAAATCTCTCTACTATGTTGCCGCAGCGGCAAGACCACCTGTCACGGCGCCGACAATTAACGAGAAGCGATTAAGGCTACATGGCGTTGCGAAATCTCATACTCGGTTACAGCCCAGCAACATATCTATTAGTACTGCCAGTAGGGTTTCGCTGCTCGCCAACACGTTTAAAATTTCTGTCCCCACTCGCTTTAAAGTAGTTCTTGGTCTTTTTCTTGCTGCTGGTAAGGCTGAAGATGGAACTATCCACCACAGAGAAAATGGCTATGTTATCACTACTTATCAGAATACAACAACTCCATCGGCTATTACAGCAGATTTTGATAAAATGGCGGCAGCTTTATCGTTTTCTTTATAAAAACAAGCAAAAAGTTTCAAAAAGAGTTTCTCCCGAGTTCTTGTTGCAAAAACACGTGTTGAGAAACTCAATTTTAAACTCAATCTACCGTACAAATTGTCAGTTACTTTAAGTACATTTTCACTTGATATTAGAGCAATGCGTAATCTTTATGTGTCGCGATGGTCATTTATTTAAAAGAAGAAGAAGTTTAAAAAACTGTAACTTGTCTACGGAAAAAAAGAAATATTGTTAAAGTCGGTTAAAATGTAGCCCTCAATGTAGCCCACGTTACTCAGACCATAATAGGGAATCGATTGATATAAGGTGTCAATCGATTCGCTATTATGGTCGCTGATTGATATCGCAACTAATTGAAATATTAAATTTGTTAAAATAATCAATGGCTCTTAATAAAAATAAACTTCTCTTTCTTCAGCGATCCCAACTACTATTTTTTACTTATTTTTTCGTTTCTTCAAAAATTTGATTCGCGCGCGTTTTCAGTCCAGCATAACTTTTTTTTGCGACTCGCGGCGCGCGAAGGATTCATCGCGTTAGAGCCACAAAACCCAACAGTCGCTATTCATCAAAATTGGAAGAATAGTGAAGACACTACGGACGAACGTTCGTAAATATAAACATACATGTAGGTACATACATAACTAGACTGCTAAAATCATAACCCTTTCTTTTGGTATCGCCATTGTTGGGTAATAAGGCTTAAGAAATTGTTTTCCAAAGTTATCGACCTATTTCATCATAAATAGCCTTTATAATTCGACCCACTGCTGGGACACAAGGCCTCTCCTTGTCATCGAAGGAGGTTTAGGCAGAGTCCACTACGCTTGCCCAATGCGAGTTGGTGGGCGGAAAATAAGGTGATCAATACCCCTTTGCTGATCCATTAGTCGCCGTACGACACCTATTGGAGGATATGGGGTGATGCTATTCTACTCTGCCAGCATCACATAGCTCTGTTCTAACTATTAATGAACTTAATTATGTTTTTGCAATCTACTTGATCGTGGATATTTATTAGCACCTCCAACTTCCGATTTTAACAAAACTTAAAATTGTGTACACGTTTTAAAAATAATAAAATTCTTGGGAGCGTACGTGGTTGGACGTTTCATTTATAACGGGTGACAAATAGCAACAGATGAATGCTTGCACAACCGCAGTGTGACGTTGAAAATTGTGTTTTATTGTGTATAAAAAATATTGTTGGGATCCTCGATGAAGTGGACTGTTTCTTCTAAATAAAATGTCACTTGTACTGATTTATGAGATTTATTTAGCTCACAAATTGTATTGAGAATAAAGTGAGTTTTATATAAGATGTTGCACACGCTCAAGATCGGGCGGAAGAGAGGGCAGAGTTGCCATTATTACAAAAGTTTTACCAAAAATTATAAATCTAAATGTTACCAGCAACAAATATGACTCAACTCTATCTTGCGTGCAGTTGCAAAATAATGAGAGTGTTCGTGACAGTGGAACTCATTTTCATTATTTTTCTATACTTATTATAGGGAATTTCTCCCGAGTTCTTGTTGTAAAATCACGTGTTGAGAGACTCCATTTTTAACCAAAATCTATCGTACAATGTTTTGTAACAGTAATTAAATTTTCACTTGACATTGGCACAATGCATAATCTTTAAGATTTGCGAATGCCATTAATTAAGAACAGAATAGAATATACTTATTATAAAGAGGAACGATTTGTATGTTTGTAACGAATAAACTCAACAATTACTCGACTGATTTAAAAAATTCTTTCTACATTAGCATACTATATTATACTTAAGTGACATAGACTAGGTTTATTTGATTTAAAAACTCAACGCGTATGAAGTCATGGGTGGAGAGCTTGTCAGTTATTTTTTGGTACGATTCCATATTTCTCCTATAACAGCACAATGAAAGTGCAATGGATCGTCCTACCGATATACGAACGATCTTATCGTTCAACAACCTTTGGATAATCTGCAAGACGTTCTACAATATTTGCACAAGACGCTAGATTTCCACAAACTTACTTTAAAGTGAGAAATACTGATTCCAGAAATTGTCCACCTGAAAATGAGCTCTATTATCTTGATATAAGAACGATGCCAAGGTGTTGGAGGAGCTAAAGGTAGCAATGCATAACGTTTAACTAGACAACGGAGGTACGGTGTCAGTCCCCTCATTTCCCTTGACAAATTGCCGTGTGTCCGATTGTGAAAGACCCGCAGTTGAAAATTTTTCATCTCCCTCTAGTCCTGTAGTTCTGCGCGATAAAATTACGCCTTTCTCAGTTGCCCGTTTCTGTAGGAAGGAATAGGTTTAATTTTGTTAATTCAGGTGACTGGTGAGTAAATTTACGAGTTAGCTTAGTAAACTGAATTTGACTAGTTTAAATTTAGTGCTAGTTGGTCGATGGTGAGGTGACTGTACGTTCTTCGTAAAGATCACAAAAGTTAATACCTAAATACGTGGTTGGTCCTTCAATGGGTAACCAACATTTTTTCAAGTTGATTTTTCCTCCGTGCTTCGGCACTGGTTGTCCTTCCTGCGGCTGTCGAAATATTCGTATCATGTTTCGCCAGGGGTCAGAAGTGGCAACTTGTAAAAGACACCAGGATACCCGTCATAAGTTCTTTATTAGTCTTATTTATTTAAAACTTTATTGCAAAAAATATCCACTGTGAGTATAGCGAACAACAATACACGGCCCTATGGTAAGTAGTCACCGAAGCCTAGAAATGCAAGGTGCCAGAGATGCAACTTCATCATATCAGCCGAGAGACGTCCATTATTAGACATAAGCCCCCCAAGGATCTCCAACCCGAACTTTCCTGCGCTGCTCGCATCCTGCGGCTTCCCGCGACCTTTACCAGATCGTTGGTCCACCTTGTGAGGGGCCCATCGGTACGCGGTCGCCATTCAAGAACCTTTCCGCCCCAACAGCCGTCAGTTCTCCTAGCAATGTGCCTTGCCCACTGCCACTTAAGGTTCGCAATTCTTTGGGCTATGTCGGTGACCTTGGTTCTCTGAGATGCAGCTTGTACGTTACAAACTATAGCCCCTACTTGGTTTATTTCAATCACAGAATTTAGATGCAGAGGTCTCAGTTTCAATCCTGAAAGAAGTACAAATTATTGTTGCGTTGGTTGGAGTTGGGACTTATTTTGTAAGTCCGCTACTGCCATGTTTTTTATGTATGGTTGGCAGACGAGCATACGGCCTGCCTGGTGGTAAGCAGCCACTATGGCCTATAGATGCTCGTAACACTGAAGTGACACTCGCGCGCTGCCAGTCTCAGTCCCCTTCCTTGCCCCGTGCAGCTCAGGCGAGCTTACTCACCAACAGAAACACAACAGCACAATGTAATGTTTTTTGACTAGGGTCTTCTGTAAGGTGGAGGCACTACCCCAGTTTGGGTGCTCCAAATTCGAGCGGCTAGTCTGCTATTCCATACCTCGACTATCTTACCGAAGTCCTGTCACCATGATAAAAGTTTCACTTGATGATAAGTATCTCCTGATTAACCTCATTAACTATCTATGGCCGTCTTCCCACGACTTCTACACCTAAATTTTGAAATCCTGTCCATCCTAAGGTTACCTTTTTATTGACGGGGAGGTAAATGCATTTACGCATCGTTCCTGCGGGGTAGTGCCAACCGCAGGGGATATGTGGGACTCGAGGTAGAGGCGTTCTCTCCATAGCCACTAAACATCCTCCCTGGCCTCACCTTCAGTGCGCTATTACGGGATGACTCGGGATCTGCGCACGTGAGCGCAACTACACCGAGACCGTCCCAACGCTGCCCGTCTAGGCACTCCTTGTGCACCAATTGGTGGCCAGCAGCCACTCCTCCACCGACGGCTGCTCGACCTGGCGCATCCTCCTGACGAGGACACCGGGAGCAGCCACCGGTCTGCACCCGAGGAACTTCGGGCGCGGTACCTGCCCTGAAAAGCGCCGTCCGAAACTAGCCGTGGTGGGAAAACAATTTTGTTATCAAATGTCTATGTAAAATTGGTTGATTGACACCACCACTGACAAACTGTGGCTACCATTCCAACGCAAACTAAGAAATTTGACAACTCGTTTCTTTGTTGCACAATCAAGAAATGGAATTCACTGCCAGCACACATGTTCCCTCCTTCCTACAATTCTGGGTCATTCAAAAGAGGCGTGAAGAAGCACCTTGCAGGTCGGTAAGGCGAGGGTAGCTAGCGCGGCAGTTTATCTCTTGCACTAGCTATCTTTGCATTTGGACTCCACTTCTGCTTACCATCAGGTGGAATGGAGTCATTTCCTTGACCATTTTTATAAAAAAAAATGTACAATAAAGCTATATTCTATTCTATACTATTCTTTAATGCTGTTGTAATGGCGAAAGACTTTGATGATAAGATGAAGATAGTAGCTAGCCAGGTAGACTTCAAACGAGGGGACTTCCTTTAATTACGTGAGGTGTTCAGAAGAGGGAGGGGTAGAGCCGAATCTCGCCCAATCTCAAGTAGTAGAGGAAGGGTCTCGGCAAATATAACTAAACTTTTTGTCCAGTGTGAAATTGTAAGAAATTAAAGATAAAAATGTTTCTTGACTAAAATTAATTTTAATTTTATCACTTCGATGTTCGATAACGATCTCAGTATTCTGGAATATTAGTTTTGAATAAAAATAATGAAGGCAATTGTTTTTTATTAAATAAATTTGTTCTTTGTTATCACTTATTTATTAAAGATAGAAAATAATTCTTAGATTGAAATGTATCCACTCAACTCTATATTGTGCATTTTTAATATATGACGATGTATTAACTTATTGGCGTAGCTTTTAAACTTAGCTATTATATTTTAAGTTATAAATACCTAATGTTAGGAATTCCAGCTCTACTAGTGGGGCCTCATTGGCCTCAGTTGCTAGTTACATGTCTGTTTATTTTATAAGCTGTTGGTCTAATTAAAATAAAATAAAAAAAAAATCTAATCGAATTTAAAATCTATGTATAAAAGTTTAAAAAAAAAACTCGTGAAATAAGGGAACGGGGAGGGGGTCGAACCAATACTCCGTGGGTCGAACATAATTTCGCGACAATCACCTCACGTAATTAAGACGCCCCCAAGACTACCACCAAACAGTTTCAGTTCCCACATGAAATAAATTATTTGCCAATTTGTGTTTATTTAAATGAAAATTTACTCTCGTAGAGTCGTTGCTACAAAAAGGAGGTTTTATTTGACTGCGGTCTTCAGCAAATTACAGTTTACTTCCATAGGGAAGGCGTTTTACATTCGAATGGCTAATTCACGTATTTCTTCCTTTTTACGTTATTCGTGCAATGGTAATACCGCAGATGCTTTGTGCATAATGTCGTAAGTTTATGAGATAAATGGTCACAGAGGTGAGAGACGAACTATTTAATTAAATGCAGTCCAGTATTTTAGTAAATTCATCAAGTATACTTTTAATTTATTCAAGTACGCCAGCTCTCTTTATGATAAAAGCTTTTGGAGTTCCAGTCGGAGAGCTGTTGATTTAGCTCCTCAAAACGATACGGTTAGAGTCCAAAATTAAATTTGAGCGCCCGAAACCTTGTGAGCCTAATGTGATTATAATTAAAAGTGGCTGCTAGCAAGTTTCACGCTCCGCGTCACATTATAACGCTTAAATAACGTTAATATGTTAGCAAAAATTAATGTTTAATAGTTGTAGGTACAGTGCAACAGCTTTTTATACTTGCGAAAATCCGGAAAATAATTGCATCGTTTCAAATCTTTCTTATTTCTAAATGAGCTGAATTTTATTCGGATTTATTGGAATAGTTTAATTAATTTAGTATTTTTACTTTACTTTATATACGTAGTATAGAGGAAGTCTTGTAATCGTCAAAAAATTCGACTCGAGATTTTGACGGATTTACACGTTTTGGACCTCCCTGAGTCCTAAAATACCGATTTTGGAATTATGTCTGTGTGTGTGTGTCTGTGTGTCTTTAAGTCTGTGTGTGTGTCTGTACGTTAGCACAATAACTCGAGTAACCAAATTTAACATACGTGTATGACATCAAAATATAAGGTTTGTATCAAATTTTGAGCCGTCGATCACGAAAGATAAACAACCAAGTTTGCGGTCGGTACTCAGATGGGTGACCAAAATTTACCATGCATGTATGACATCAAAATATAAGGTTTCAATCAACCTTTGAGTCGTTTCCGGTATACGAGAAAGTCAAGGGGAGACCACTCTCGATTTTTTCCATCCTTTTCAATGGTAATTATCATCATCATCATGTCAGCCAAAAGACGCCCAAAAGACAGGACATTGGCGGATGCAGTCTTCTCAGATCTCCAACCCGGTCGCATATTTACCAGATCGTCGGTGCACGTTGTGAGCCTACCGACGAATACTGCATCTACCAGTACCGCTATTCGAGAACCTTTCCAATTCCTAGTGAGAATATATAATGAACCGATTGTCGATTAATTTCTCAGATTATAAGCATATAAAAATTATGAAGAACAAATAGTTAATAAAACGATGTAACTATTCAGATGTAGATGCTTTAATATGTATCATCACCACCACCACCAACAGCTCATATAATGTCCCCACCGAGGGGCTCGAGCCTGCCCCACATTAGGGGCGATTAGGCCTTAGTCAACCACGCTGGCCAAGTGCGGGTTGGTCGACTTCACACACAACCTCTTCATAGGTGTGTGCAGGTTTCCTCACGATGTTTTCCTTCACCGTAATAGCGTCGATTAAACTTACATATGAATTCAAAATTTGAAAACACATTGGTACGTGGCGGGGTTCGAACCGGTACCTCCCGGGTGGGAGGCAAAGCCCGTACGCACTACGCCACCGACGCATTTAATATGTATGGAATCGCCAAACTCAAGACATTGCTTAATTATCACATAAGCACCGTGTTCAAAATTCCAAAAAGAGGTGCAAGTCACTATATAAGTTTGATGTATCAGAGATCCCTGAATGAACCCCAGCAATATTTATCGCCATAATTTCGCCATTGTTAAGGAATAAAGCTTCCAATATTGAAGAAGCTTGGCTACGAAACACCATACGACCTATAATATACAACACCGTCGTTGTATGAACTGGTGTCAAGAACGGGGTCACGAAACGAGCGATTTCATAAATATTTATCTCAGTCTTTTTAACCCCCGACGCAAAAAGTGGGGTGTTATAAGTTTGTCGTCTCTGAGTGTCTGTCTGTGGCATCGTGGCTCCTGAACGAATGGACCGATTTTGTTACAAATTTTTTGTTCAAAAACTGACGTAATCGGGAGGTTTCTAGGTATAAAATCTCGTCGGTTACTGAACATTTTTATTTTATTTCTATATTCTTCATCAAATATGCATTAAAAATCTGGTAATCGAAGCATCGTCAGCTAAAAAATTGTGCAAGCATCGGTCTAGTGTAGATACTATGAGTCCAAGTCAAAGGCTCGTATTACAAAATGCCACTCAGAAATCAATAATGTCTTGAGAAACCTTTGTCACTTTCTGTCAAGCACAAATAGATAGAGACGTACGACGCTCAGTACGGCGTTATTTCTTGAGACTCATTCTAACTCCATTTTTTACCAAAATCAGCCGTACAGTTTTAGTTACTTTAGTTACATTTTCACTTGACATTGGCAAAATGCGTAGGTTTGATGTGACACAACGCTATTAATTAAGAATAGAATAGAATAGAAAAGTGAAAATCATCATGACTATTGCTGGCGATGGCCATGAAAACAAACGCATCAAAATCATCGTAAAAAAATCATAGGCATAGCTTTGTTCAGGACAAGAAATTATTGCACCAGTTTTAGAATATACAGCTTTAATTACTTAGGTATGTACAAAGATACGGCAATAATAATTGCTGTGCAGCATGTACGTGCGTGAAGCTATCAAAAAGTGATTAATATATCGTAGCGCTGCCGCCGCTCGTAGATCCTCGCTCGATCCCGGCTCGATTCAGCTAGCCTCAGTTCCCACGCCCCTCGCCCCGTGCGTATTAGGCGAGAACAGCTTTATAGGCATCTTATAGGTAAGCTCGCTCCATCTTCGGCTTACCAGCACAAGCTCCCCAGCACAAGAGTTTTACCAAGAGTGAACCCATGTCAATTAAAAAAAAAGCTTAGCTCAATCGTCATGATTATGCGACGAGACCCTATAGAGATTCGGGATTGCAAAACGCACATTTAATGGCCCAACTACAGAATGCAGGGTCCTATTCAGAGCACCAATCTCACCGGCTGAATGCTCGCCTCCAATACGTCCTCCTACATGACACCCTATTCACGGCAGCTCTATGGAATGTCTATGAATAAATGAGGCGTCCACTCTCACGGCTCAGGTGGGATGCAACCACGTGTGTTTTAATTACAACTTTAATTTGAATGTAAGCAGACTAGTAACTGGATGAGACAAAGAAAAATGCAAAAAAATACGCTCAAAAATAAAATGAAATGTGTGAGAGTGCACAGGGACATTTTAACGAGGCAAGTGCTTTTAAAGTCCCTTTTGATAAGTTTTTTTTTTATAATTTCCCTATCTGTAATCAGTCCAGCTCCAGACTATAAGCAGATCTGTTGTGAGCAGTTTGTCGGGTCGAGGATGCTCCCCAGCGAGAGCAGTCACTCTTTTGAGAATCTGATATACAGTTCTTGTACGTCATGGCGTTTGAGGCGTTTGAGTAGCTAATATTGGACAGCTGGTTTGCCAGTTCATTTGGGTGTTTTTCTAGGCGTATCTTATATTTCTCCGCCAAGAACCCTATCTCTTTCTTGACAGTATTTGTGTTGAGTGCTTCATGTATTTCCGCATTGGTTATAAACCACGGTACATTGGCGATGGTTCGGAGTATACCATTTTGTAAACGTTGTATGATATTTATGTTGGAATTACAGGTGGTACCCCACACTCGCGCTTTTGATTAGTTGAACTAAATAATTGAGGGGTATGGCACAGGGGATCAGCCGGTCCAAATTATAGCAGATGCCGATGATAGGTGAAGTACTTTATAGAAATACAGAAGCAATTAATTAACTTTTAAGTTAATAACTTTTAAAGCTTAATAGTTGCCAGAAATTTATGGGGTAGATAGGGGAATAGATAGAAATGGACTAGTGTTAGTAGCGGTAAAAGCTTACCATCAGACAAGCAATGTGCTTGCACGCCAACCAAAATGATATAAAAAAATCACATTGATTTTGATAGCGTTGTATTGCTTCTGGCAGCAGGGTTTCCAGAACTCAGGATAAGAGGTGCAATCATCTGTAGGTGACAGTGACTATTTACCATCAGGCTGACCTTACTTTTTATGGGAAATAATAAACCGAGTAAAAATTCCATCGACTAATTATTTATTAGACGCTCATTCTGGATTTAGATAGGTTAAGGTTAATCTGCTGACTAGTTAAATAGGATCTCTTTTTTATTAAAACTTCTAGAAAATGACTCTAGTCCATCAAAGTAAGTGAATTAGGTGTTCAAAAGCAAATAATATTTACATGTATGTAAAGTAACATTATCATGTATTGGTGAGTATTAACTATTCGTATGTAGTGCTATTTATACGATATTTGTGTTGTATTTACGTAGGTGTATATTTTCACGTATAAGTATGTAATATTCGAATGTAGCGTTATTTATACGTTATAAGTAAGTAAATGTGTCGCCATCTTCCCTCCAGTACTATATTTTTAAATCCTGTCCATCCTAAGGTTAACTGGAAGAGATCGCTCTTAGCGATAAGATCATCTTTCGTAAAAATAATTTTACTTTACCTACTTTGTATTTGTCTTTGAATTGGTCGATGTACAATAAAGATATATTCTATTCTCTTCTATACCTATTGCGAAAGATAATGTGCGCCGCTCTAGGCAACTTCGCCTTGCCTAACTCCAAAGGTGCTTCTTCACACGCCTCTTTTGAATGGCCCAGAATATTAAGAAGGACACGTGAATTTAATTTCTTATTTGTGCGACTTTTAAATAAGTCAGACTACTAAACGGTTCTTATGTTATACAGTAAATATTATCTAGCCCAAAATCAGTCTATACCATTATGAACTACCCATAAAATGGATTTCAGGTACGTACGGAATGTATGCATATACGTATATGCATACATTCTATAGTATACCATGGGAAATATAGGAAGTTAAAAAGTGGTTTCCATGGAGATGTTTGATTATTAAATGAATTGATGTCTACTAACTAACATGTGTATTTCATTATTTACAATTTAATATTGGCGACGATGGAGGAAATTGAACTAATAAAGCTTAAAAAGGTACGCACTACAATACGCGGTCAATTGACCAAACTAGAAAACCTCATAAATACTTTTAAAGGCACAATTACACAATTCGAGTACGAAACACGATTGACATATTTAAATAATTACGAAAATAGATTTGACAATATACAAGAGGAAATAGTGAAGCTCATAAGCGATGAACAACTCGACCAGGAACAAGAACAGCTATATTTGACTAAAGAGCTTATCACACAATTGAAATTAAAGTTACATAGGCATAAGCCTGATTTGCAAGATGAAAGTAGTCACACATCTTCCTCTCGAATACCTATAGAGAGAAGAGCAGAAAGTTCAGTACCCAAAATAAATTTCCAACCCTTTAATGAACATGAAACTTTTAAAAATTTCGTTAAACGCCTTGAAATGTATTTACTTTTGAACAAAAATAATGATTCCGAAACAAAAAAATACATGTTACTTTCATCGCTCAGTCCAGAACTTCATCAAAAGGCGTATGATTTATGTTCACCTCAAGATCCATGCGAAATTGAGTTTAGTAGATTGATACAAATTTTGGAAAATTTCATTGACCCCAAACCTAGTACATGGGCCAGGCAACATAGATTCATTACTAGAGTACAATTACAAAATGAAACGATTTCACAATATGCATCAGAATTGAAACGTTTATCGGTAGACTGTGAGTTTTTATGTAATAATTGCGGAAAATCTAATAGTGAAAACTACTTGGCACTGCAATTCATAAGAGGCATACAAGATAGCGAAATTCGTACGAAAATTTTGCAACAGAAAGATTCATCTCAATTTTCTGAAGTAGTACATTTGGCATCTACTATTGAAATAGCCAAGAAAGACAACGAATACTTGGCGAAAACTCTTACCTTCCGAGAGACAGAAAACCTTCCTATAAATGCCTTACAGTCAAAATTTACCCATGTTTCGAATGCTAAGCAAGAACAAATTTCATCGATCAAAAATTTGCGTGGAAAATGTTACCGTTGCGGTAACCCAAATCATAAAGCAGATAAATGCAAATTTATAAATACTACTTGTCTTAAATGTAATAAAAAAGGTCATCTAGGACACGTGTGTTTGCAGACCAAGAAAGAAACGTACCAATTGGAAAATGAAAACCAAATTATAGAAGATGATATTTTTGAAATTCATAAAATAAACTCTGACAATACAGAAAAGTTTATGATTACCACTTTGATAGAAGGACAAAAATTACGAATGGAGCTTGATACAGGAGCAGCCTTATCATCTATTTCTTACAATGATTTTAAAAAACTTAATATTGATAAGAAAATACATAAAACGAACATACAATTAAAAACTTACACTGGAGAATTAATTAAACCCCTTGGCCTTGTTTATGTCAAATGTTGCTACAGAAGTCAAATTTTTCATGGAAAATTATATGTAATTAATCAACCTGTGGATCCTATATTTGGTAGGTCATGGATACGTGAAATTAACGTTAATTTGGCTGATATAAAATGTTTGGAGATACAAAATAACTTAAAATTAAACAACTTATTCACTGAATTCGCTTCCGTATTTGATGGTACTTTGGGTTGTATTCCCGACTACAAGGCGCATATTACGTTAATGGATGATGCAACCCCCATATTTGTGAAGCCACGTCGTATACCTTACGCTTTAAAACAAAAAGTCGATGATGAAATCGATAGATTATGCAATCTCGGAGTTATAACTAAAGTCGAAAATTCAGAATGGGGCACTCCAGTAGTCCCAATTGTGAAACCGAACGGGAGTATAAGGTTATGTGCGGATTACAAAGTTACACTTAACAAAATTATTAAAGATGAACAATACCCCATACCTATTATCGAAGATATATTTTGTGAAATGAATGGCGGGAAATTATTTTGTACACTGGATATTACTCAAGCGTACTTAAATATGCAAATGGACGAAGAGAGCAGTTTAATGCAAACCCTCAGTACACATAAAGGTACGTTCAAAGTTAACCGTCTTATGTTTGGAGTTAAAATAGCGCCTAATTTATGGCAGAAGTTCATGGACCGCACTCTACAGGACTTAAAAGGAGTCAAATGCTTCTTTGATGATATTATTATTCAAGGTTCAACAGAGCAACAACTACTTGAAAGATTACGATCAGTTCTTCAAAAACTCAAAGATAACAATTTGAAATTAAATAAAGATAAGTGTGTTTTCTTTCAGAAGAGCATTAAATACCTTGGACATACAATAGATGCCGATGGCTTACACAAAAATAAAGACAAAATTAAGGCAATCCTGGATACCCAACGCCCTCAGAATGTTAATGAGCTGAGAATATTCTTAGGTATGGCAAACTATTATAATAAATTCATTTCTAACTTAGCATCTATATCTTCTCCTTTGAACAATCTTTTGAGAAAAGAAGTAGAGTTCAAGTGGTCTGAATCGTGTGAAAAAAGCTTCAATAAGATTAAAGAGGAAATTACAAGTGACAACATTCTGGTACATTTCGACCTTAACAAACCAGTAACCTTAGCGACAGATGCATCACCTGCGGGACTTGGCGCTGTGCTATCCCACAGAATGCCAGATGGTACAGATAAGCCAATTGCTTTCGCTTCTAGAACATTGACAAGCGCTGAAAAAAAATATAGTCAAATCGACAAAGAAGCAACTGCTATTTATTGGGGCCTAAAAAAATTTTTCCACTATTGCTATGGAAGGAAATTCACACTTATTACGGATCATAAACCACTTACTACAATTTTCCATCCAAACAAGACATTGCCACCAATGAGCACCATGAGACTTTTTCACTATGCTCACTTTCTATCTGGGTTTGACTACAAAATTGAATACAGATCTTCAAATGCCAATGGAAACGCTGACTATTTATCCCGTTTTCCGATTGATACACCAGCAGACAAAATTGATCAACCTACATTATTTCAACTGAACCAACTTAATACATTAAATATTGATCGAAACGTAATCGCTAAAGAAACAAATAAAGACAGTGAATTTCATCCATTGGTCACTGCTTTGAACTCGGGTGCAGGTTTACGAACACTTGGATATAATGAGAATGAACTTACCCTACAAGATGGATGCGTATTTATTGGAAATAGATTAATGATACCAAGGACTTTACGAGTATTAGTTTTAGAGGAATTACATAAAGGTCATTTAGGTATACTTAAAATGAAATTATTAGCAAGGAGCTACGTGTATTGGAAAAAGATTGATCGTGACATAGAAAATTTGGTCAAAAACTGTCGAGAATGTCAACTTAAACAAAACGAACCTGCAAAAGTACAAGTACATCATTGGGAAGAACCAACCATACCATGGCAAAGGATACATGTGGATTTCGCAGGGCCTATACAAGGTTTCTACTTATTTATTATAGTTGACGCATTTAGCAAATGGGTGGAAATAATACCCACTAAGTCTACTACCAGTACGTGGTGTAAAAATAAACTTGACGAGATTTTTTCTACTTTTGGATTACCGCATGTGATTGTCTCAGACAATGGAAGACAATTTGTGTCAGTGGAATTTGAAAATTATTTAAAGCTAAACAATATTATACATAGAACGTCAGCCCCGTATCACCCCGCTACAAATGGGCAAGCCGAGCGCTATGTTCAAACTATTAAAAAAATGTTACAAACAATGAGAGGGGAGGGGGGCGACATACACACGAAAGCTATCAAAGTTATGTCGATTTTGAGAAGAACACCTACGCAATCAGGAAAGTGTCCTTACGACAGAATGTTTGGTCGTGAGATAAGGACACCTCTGAGCGCGATATTTCGAAAGAATATAGTAAGGTCGCCAAACCCACAAGGTTCGCCATCAGCTAAGATACGAGAAATTAAAACCGGCGAACGAGTGCTAGCAAGGGATTATTCAAACAACCAAACGAAATGGCGATTCGGTACAGTGACAAGAAGATTCGGTAAACTACATTACGAGATTCAGGTGGATACAGGGGAGATATGGAGAAGACATATCAATCAATTGTTAAAAACTTCTGTCAAGGATTAGCAAGCATTTGGGGGAGAGGACTATAGTATACCATGGGAAATATAGGAAGTTAAAAAGTGGTTTCCATGGAGATGTTTGATTATTAAATGAATTGATGTCTACTAACTAACATGTGTATTTCATTATTTACAATTTAATACATTCCAAATTATTTATATTTATAAATAAACTTAAGGAAATATACTCCACTATGACGCGCGAACTAATGTTCATACTTCTCACACAATAATTTCGTTCCTACCAGGATCTTTAGCAAACTTAATACCTTGTCACGTTAAATCTAATTTACCGTTCTGTGCAACTTTGAACAAACACAATACGTCTTATTAAAGTGACATAGTGCTAAATGTTGGGCAAAAGTTTTTATAAATCTAGTTTTTAACTTTAGTAACGATGGTTCTAACTTTTTTTATAATGTAGGAAGGATAAAAGGATCGATATAAATTGGTTTTCAGAGCAATAGGACATAAATTTTGCACCACTATGGTCAAACACTATGTCTTAATACGAAAGTCTTTAATTCGTGTGTGCTGCCAGTGATGACCTATGGAACCGAAACGCGGTTCCGAAACTAATTTCATGTAAATTTCATTCAACACTTCGAGAAATAACCACGAACCAAATCAGCGACTTCAATAAACGATATTACGGTTTACAATCCTACAGCGTAACCATCGTAATGCTGAAAGGATATAGGCAATGACAATACATTTTACTGTATTTCATATGTAAACATTTCACAGGTAAACACTTTTACTTAGTTTAGGTGTCAAATTAATTAAGAACTCTTCGACCTCAATTTTTATTACGTAATTCTCATACTTAACATGAATTCATTATTATTTTCTGTATCACAATACTTTTGAAATTTACTTAGATTTTACTATTTTATTTAGAATAAGTTTATAAAGAAATAAATTTTATCTTATCTTGTATTAGAGATTCTAAAATTAGGGTGTAGGGGAATTTTTATCAAATGGTCCCCTGGACAAATGAAATTGACGAAAGTTTTGAAAAGTGTATTGGAGCACTCACCGGTGGTCTTTTCTTCGATGTGGCGTCACCGGGGCCCCGGTTCTTGGTAATGTCGTAAGCTGCTTATGGTACTGCTAAAGGCGCTAAAGGAACTTTTGGTAAAAGTGCTAATTTTCGGAAATCTTCTTTATAGAAACGGCGAGCGTAAAACTTTGCTGCGTATCCGACGGTCGCGCAAACGGTACTAGGTGGCAGCACTTGAAAAGTACTGCGTTTCGTTTTATTGAAATGTGAATTAGGATATTGTGAACCCATACACTCATTAAGTAAGAAATGTTAAGTTTTTGGAATATAAGAAAATTCTGGATTTGTGCTAGTTTTATGACAATAAATATATTTAATTAAAATTAATATGAAAGTACGGAACATAGTGCTTTACATTTTTAAACCAAACTAATAATGACCAGACCATTATTAGTTGGCTGGAACTTTGTACATGTTTTTCTGGATTTATTTTTAGAACTGTTTTATGTGTGTACAATAAAGGATAGTAATAGTGCAAAAACAACTTTTGACCAAGACGATAACTGTACGTTATAAGTTTAAGCCAATACGGTCCAGCCACATAAAATTAGGACTAAAAATTCCGAACAGCACCCCTTCCAATATATTGTTGTACAATTTATACATAGGAGTTTTCTGTTTGTTATTTTCTTGCTCTATTTATAGATGGCTCAATTTACATCATAACAAGACTTGTTCAAGTTATATCAGTGAAATGCTTAGAGGCTCGACAGGTGTACAGTAAAATCACCCTTATATGTTAATATTATAAGTTGAGAATCTGTGAACCGCGAAATATCTCTTCTGTATTAAATTAAATTGGAATACTACGTTCACATAGCTTACACGCAGTTATGTGAGTAGCTCAATTGAGTTATTTTGTATTAATAAAATAAAAACGGTTAAACAAATTATTCACAAATATTTCGCAATGTTGGATAGAGAAGGTGGTAGATAAACAAATATTTACCTTATATATTTTGGCATCGCATCTCGGTATAAGACCTAGTACTTTATAAGGGTAAGACGTCTGCCATAATAGTTATAATTATAAACTATCTAAATCTCGAAAACGAATTTATTTAGCTTATTTTAGTTTTTAAATATTTGTGGAGGTCAAGGAAAAGTTTATATGGTGAGAAAATATAGGAAAATTGCGAAGAAAATATAAAAACAACATTTTTATTTTCCCATTGAAAGTGTTCCTACTGGCCAACCATTTGATGTTCGTCCCGCCTTGTCGTCGTTCAAAAATCAATATCCTTAATCTGTCATTATTTAACCACAGAGTTAGTGTGCGAGAACTTTCTTTAGTCTCTTGGCTAATAAATATAGTGATTGAACTGCGCCGCCAATCGCGCTCATCGTTTGTTGCAAGTCAGAGAGTCACTGAATCAGTCTGCAAGCAAACGTCATAAACTTTCTTGCTCGATTGAGAGTCTCTGGCTGAGACCAACCCAACGATACCAAATACGACACATCTGCTGTGATTAAGTGAGTTGGTTATCTGTAGGTTCCAGATGATGCTGCAGCATTAGAAATATCATGAAAGTTACAGCAAACCTAATTTAGAATCGACCAAACATGTGGAAGTTATTCAGTTCCCTTCGTAAACAATAAAAATAAGAAAGATCCTCAAACGACTGAACAGATATTCTCGAATCATAGCTAAAATCGCCCCTGGATCGAAATACCTTTCAAACAAAAAAACTAAATCAAAATCGGACCATTCGCTTGGGAGCTACGATGCCATACATACATAATTCACCAATCATATTCATTGGTCTACATAGCATAGCTGTAGTGTACACGTCTCGTGCTTACTCTGTGGTGGGGCGCTGAGTCAGTACCGCTAGAGCCGTGGCCGCGAGCGGACGTGTACTTGCGCACAGAATGTGGTGTCGAGCCAGTGTTACGGGTACACTACAATACCACTGATAAAAACTGATTCAAATAAGCTAGGTTTTTTGTATGGAAAGATGCGTATGCGTATGGATGCGTGCTATTCATGGTTGCGAGTAGTGTGATTGTCGATACTTCGCATAGCTGCGCATCTACCTCGCACAGCTACCTTGCGGCGGCTTATCTTCACAGCACATCTTACTTGCTCCGCTCCAAAGCTTAGCATCCGAGGAAAGCGGTCACATAGCTTTGAAGATTTTACATTCTCGAAGCATAGCACATCTCTGGTGGAAAGGCATCCTTAAACTTCACCCCTCTGTTTGGTTGAAGTTAATAAAGGGAGGTAAGCAAGCAGTCCCTCTTATATTCCTTATTTTATCCATTGTTGTCACTTCAGGCATCCATCGCAACATTCTCATCTCCGCTCCAACCAAGCATGTTGTTTGAGCTATCTCAAAATACTTTCTGTCTTTCTTCAACCCTTAACTGGTATAAGAGTCAAAAATGACCCCAGCGGCTTATATTTTCTCGTAACTTTGTAGTTTAAGCACCTACAATTTCTCGCACCTAGGTATTCTCATTAAGTTGCGTTGTAGGACGAATGGTGGACCTTCTTCACTCTGCTGTCACTAAAACAGGGGTAAGCTACAATGCTGGGGTAAAAAATGACCCCGATACCAGAAGTGTGTATTTTATAGTAAGATTTATTTAGTAAGTTTAATTATATTTTTTGTTTGTAATCACCATTTTTGTGGGTTTTTTCGCGACGCTGAAACTATAGCACTATTTAGAAGACAACAACCGAGAAAAAAAAAATTATATACGGTAGAGTCTTAGAAAAAAGAATATTTTAGTAGTTTTAAAATATCAAACAAGTAGTTTCTAATTTAAATCTGCCAAACAACTTAATTGATATTTCAGTTATGAGTTATATTTTCCTGAATTTAATAGAAAATTAGAAGATTATTTTCGTTAGTTTCATTGTAATGCATAGTCTAAGATGTGTTGCCTATTTTAGCCATAGCAGCCAAGGGTTAACAAGATACTGAGGAGCGTTGACCGGATCGCTTAACTTTCAACAGAATACAGTCTAAAATGCTAAATTGTGTACTCAGCACCGAAAACCTGTGCAATATACACAACAGTGTACTTTTATTTCAAGTAATTTCACGCTTGACTGAACCGAAAAGACTAACTTGAAGCGGTATTAAATAGAATTCCTTTTTTGCTTACTTTATGACAGGAGCTACACGAGTACATTCAATTTTCCGATGTGATGGTGATTTTTAATAAGTTAAGCTTTTGCTTTTCAATGTATTTTCGATCCATGTTGATTATGAAAAGTGTTATTTTAAAAATTTAATGTATTTTGTTCACACTTGATACCTCTATCATGTGGGACTCTTTGCCGAGGTCTGTTTTCCCGGATCAGTATAATAATTCCTACATAGAATAGAATAGAATAGAATAGAATAAATATTTATTCAGCACACAAATATACGAGTAGATACAATTATAACAATGAGAATTAATTAATATACAAATAATCTATTGTAATGCTGAATGGAAGTCCAACTCAGCATATGCCGGGCGTCATGAACGCCACGACGCTGGTCTTCCGTGGACACCATATGCGTGGGAGAACGACTGTACGCTACGCCGCACCGTATTTACATCTTCAAGGTCAGCGTGACATCATGCCTCTTACCATGCCTAACCTACGCATAGTAAACTTGGATATACACATCCAAAATCAAAAACAAAATTATTACCTGCCAACGCGGAATGGAACGAAGCATGCTTAACCCTAGCTCACTAACCTTAATTTCGAGTAACGTGGTCACTAAACCATTCGTATTTTTTTTATAAATAAAGAAGAGGAACTATTACGTAATATACTACTCATCCCTCTGTAAATGGAAATCCTCTTTATATAAAATTGTAAAGTAACTTTTTACTGTTTCAATGTTAATTAAAAAAATATATATTTCAATTATTAATAATATAATAAAACTTATCTTAACTTTTAATAATATAATAATTTTAATTTCTTATAATGTAATAACATGTCAATTTTTTAATAATATAATAATAATATGTTAATTTTTGATTCTTGCTCGATGTTCGCTTAACATGCTGTGTACACATGTCTGTGGAGTTGCAGTCGAACATTGTGTTTTTTATACATTATTCATTGCTTAACTTGTCGTGATTGTAATTCTGTTTTGTGTACCTAATTAAATAAATAAAAAGTATAATAACATATTAGTGATATATTTAATAGTAAGTATTGTAAAATTCAAGACTTTGGAAAAAAAGTTACGCGGTTACTGACCATCGTTTTTTTTACGACGATCACACGATATATCAATAACTAATAAGTGTGCACCCGCAATGAGTGATTGCGGGTCACTCATGATGCAATTTAGGAAGGTACTAGAACTGTACGGGTTGGTGGAGGGCGGGATCTTAACGAATCACGAAATGCTGAAGGTACACGTCGTATTTATTACGAATGGTTAGTGATCTAGGGTTATATTAAAAAAATGCCAAAAATCACCAAAGCCAAAGATGCTCTAGCTACGCCAAAAAAATGGAAGTAGGCAGGACACGTAGAGTTGTGAATGTGGTGAAAAAGAAAATTCAAATACATTGAAATAAAATAATTTTATTTTTTGTACAAACTTCAAAGCATTTAGCTAATCGACGATTCCAGTATTTTATTTTAAATTATGAATCGTTGATTGCCTTAATATATAGACATCATCATCATCATCATCAGAGCCGAAAGACGCCCACTGTTGGACATGGCCCTCCCCCAAGGATATCCAACTCTATCGGTTTGCGCTGCCCGCATCCAGCGGCTTCCCGCATGGAAGACAATAGAATAAACAATAAGAATTTAAAGACATACCTAATGCATATTGTTCTTTGCTGTTCAAATTATTCTGTAATATTATTGTTTTGTTTGTATAATAGTAGATACTATTTCACTTTTAATACCAAAATGTTTGAGCATTTGGTCACACATAAAGCCGCATCTGCCAGTATGGAATATGCAGTGCTTCGAAATAGTGACAGTTGGTACTTGGTACCTTGTCGCCTACATAAAAGAGTCATCAAACTCAAAAAAGTAACTAATCCTTTCAACCAAATAAAAGCCCATAACCAGAATATACTTTTACATGCTAAACAAAAAAATATTGGTCAGTTTCTCGACTTTTGGACGACCACACAACAACTACTCAAGAACCGAAGAATATATCACACAGCGCTATTTCTTTCCATCATTTAATAAGTAAATATTTTTCACTCGGCCGTCTGACTACGATGCTCGTTTCAATTTTATTTATCATTTATTGATTGTACTGAATTTTCATCAAAAGTGAGGCTTGCTAACTTAATGAAAATACAAAGAAAAAGACGTTGACAGCTTGACATAAATAAAATGTTCAAAACATGCTTGAAAATATCAAAAACTCTCTACGAAATTGACAAAATCAAGTGGAATGTTCATAAAGGAATTTTGCTTAAAACGTCTCCAGAGAATATAATCACAACATTTATACGTCTAGACAACGCTGCCACGATACTATTTTAGGGTTTATTTAAAATTAAAATAGCGCAGCATTTTAGGAATATTAAAATAAGCACTTTGGAATATTTATCTCCATATAAACTGTGATCCGTGATCTGATAAGCGCGATTATGAATTGGAGCAAAGATATTAAAAAAAAAAAGTTCCTTAAACTACCTGCCCTGGTGTGAAGGACAACAACTTGTTTTTTTAAAGAAAGACATGAACAAATCCTGCAAGGTTAACATATTGTAAGTGTCTTTAACAGGATGCGGTAATCACTTACCATTACGCGAACGGTATGCATGATTGCCACAAGTGTTTTTTGTTCTAATTCTGTTTTTGTACAAATCAACATCAAGATTTTTATCCATACTATATCAGTTTCATAGCACAAGTTTTTACTTTCTCGTATGCGTAGTATAGAGGAAGTCATGTAATCGTCAAAGTATGTCTTTTTTTTTGAAGTATGTCTGTGTATGTGTGTGTGTGTCTGTGCGTTAGCACGATAACTCGAAAATGGTTTAACTTATTGCAACCAAATTTAACATACGTGTATGACATCAAAATATAAGGTTTCTATCAAATTTTGAGCCGTCGATCACGAAAGTTAAGCAACCAATGGCGCGGTCGGTACTCGGATGGGTGACCAAAATTTAACATGCATGTATAACATCAAAATATAAGGTTTATATCAACCTTTGAGTCGTTTCCGGTATACGAGAAAGTCAAGGGGAGACCACTCCCGATTTTTATCAATACTTTTCGTGAGATGGTATGTAAAAAATTAGTTAGTTTACAACATTAGTTTTATTTTATTTTTCGTTATGTGGAATAAACAAATTATCACAATGGCGCAAGTTAGTTTTAGATTTATTATTTAATTTTCTACTGTAATTTGGGTTGCGTTCTTTTAAAATACTGAATCATGTTGTTTTTTAAATTCCAATAATACAGCTAATGATTTTATTAATTCAACGTTAAATAATACTATTTAAGAAGTAACACATTTTGTCTGCATATTCTCGACTAAATAGCTGAAGTGAATACTCATTCCAGCTACTGATATGTAGCTCACAATTAAAACAGCGTAGTATGCATTTGCGCTACACTATGTGTGAATGATACCTTAAATACCAATTAAGTTGAAATACATTTTTAAAGCTTTAAATAGTCCCCTATTTAAGCAACGTGCTTAATTCAGTACAATTTAGTTCAATCATGTTCTTTGAAACCTAATTTTGAATTGAGATTTAGATAACTGGATGTTTGTAGAGGTTTTAACGAGATGGTTTTCTGTTAATTTGAGAATTACTAAATTCTGCTGCGGCACAGTATGCTTAGGCTAGTCGCTCATTGGGTGCGTTTTTCTACGATTTTGACTCGTATGAAATGTAAAATGTTTTGATCCAACCAGCCGTTAACATTTTATTTGTTAGCTTAAATAAATTTACGCAAATGAGTTTTCTCCATAACTGACTTTGTGACCAAAGTGGCGTGAAAAGGTTACTATCCCCTTTCAATAGATTCGCCAATAATAATATACGAATGGCTAATAAAAAGAAAAATATGCCATTACAAAGTAATTTTAGACCTAAAGGCTTATCGCCGAAAGAATATTACATTATTTGTTTGTAATTTAATATTCAAAAGTCAGTTCAATTCAGTCAGACTCAAATGAAGCAGCTATAATTCCAAATAGTGTATAAATCACATCGAAATACGCGCCACGTAATCTGCGTGGCAAAAATTATTTGTGCACACAAGCCAGTCCACCCTACATCTGCGAGTGTTGGCATTACAGATTATGCCACCTGCGACGGTACTATGGTTGCTGTAGACATTGTAAATATGGAAAAAAAGGAAAGGGATTATTCGTGACATGTTCCTTGGGAAAATCTGTTACAGAGGACAAAAATAGTACGATAAAATCGTGTTAAGATCGTAGCACACATAGGGGAACGGGACCGCGCTGCCCAACAGGCGTCAACTACGTAACGGAAGCGGATCAGCAGCATCCGTACGTCGACCTGGCTACGACAAGGCGACGACCACGGAACAGATAAAAGAGGTTAGAAGTCGTATCAAGCGATGTTAATACCAGAGCCAGTGTCGCCACACGCGACATAATATTTTTTCAATTTCACATTATATTTGTACTTACCGGTGAAAAGAAATGTCTCCATTAGTAAGATTATGAGTCTTACTTTGCTTCCTTCCAGTATACAATAAGTAAATAGCACAAGACGGTGTTTTAGATTTATTTATGAAATATATCCTCTACGAAAAGGATCGAATTTTTTTCCCAGAGGTTCAGGAACAATTTGGCCTCCATTGTCGACCCGGCTTGCTTGGTTTTTGAAATCATTAAAAAAAATGTTTATATCTACTTACGAACTATGAAATGAAACACAGGCACCTACTAATAATTACAAGACAAATATTGTTACAACACAATTTTTGAAGTTTCATGTTCTGTTGACTGTTGACAATTATTTGATGTTTTGTTGAGTTACTTATATATTTATTTAGGACAACCCACAAAACTTACACTAACTGTTACAAAAATAGCTTAATCGTAATATCTGTATGTACTTATATCTAAGTGCAGTTTTAATTACAGGCTGCCACGGCATGCAATATAGGTTAAAATATAAGCTTCTTGCTTATAATAGTGTAACATGTTACCATGAAGTTTTTATTAATGAAACTATATTATAAATAACTATATATAAACTATGCGTTTTATGCGTCTGAGTATCACACTGGACTACTGGGAATTGAAATCCCAGTAGTCCAGTCAGTGGAACCTTTGGGAAAAAAAATCAGTAGTCCCATCACGGGACTACTCCACTAGGACTCGCCGCCTGCTCGCCGACCGCTCATCGACGGCTAGGTGATACGAGATCAATCAGATTGTATCAGAACCTGAAGTTGACGTTCCTTTTAAAAACACACAAAGTATTTTAAGATCTACCTCCATGATAAATCCATTAACATTTTCTATGTCCTATTCCATTTTATATGTACAACGTAGGCCTGGCTACGACGAACCGTCGGAGCCGGGACTGCTACTTAACACATTTGTGATCTTGTCCCGAGGCGAGGCGGTTTCGTTTCGTTGGTGATTAGTGTGCGTTACAGTGTGGAGTTACATACAAAGAATACTAAACGGCTCGAATTGAGGCGATGCTGATCCGTTTCTGAGCTGATATAATATGTGCTGCGACCTTAAGTTTAATCTATCCTTACACTAGGTAAGCGACCACTTACGTGCGTCTACACTTAGGCTTTTATTACAGAATGCGTCCCAGTAGCGCGTGAAGATAAAATGCATGGGCCCTCTCCCACGCGCCATACATTTTCACGGCGCGCGCCCCGTCCGTGGGCCCGGGATGAATTCTATAATAGCAACCTTACGCAAGGCATCCTTTACACTGTAAGAGGATTTCGATAGAGGCTTTTATTATAAAAGTTTGTTGTAAAACGTAATATAATTAACAGCAAAGGAACTACTGAATCCTAGAATCTCGTAGAATTGCTACTCACGTACTACAAATGGAAATAAATATATTCTATTCTATTCTACACAAATGTAGAACATGACATGCATGAACGATAGTTGTAAGCATTGTGGCAGAGAAATAAATTATTTAATCTTATTATTCAATTATTTTTGTCACTTGCCGAAAATTCCTTAGTAAGGGTCAAAACAAACCTTCAACAGTTAGCTCCCCACCCAGTATAACATAGCGTGATCTTCTTACAAAGGTTTTCGAACAACAGGGGCACGTACTGTACAGTCCAGCTAGTGAAAATACCTTACCTTAATAATACTTTTGTAAAACCAAGTAATGTAATTTATGAATAAAAAAATTATTATATTATTAATTATTGTGTACTACTATAGCCTAAATATCTATATAGTAAGTAAATGCGTCGCCATCTTCCCTCAAATACTATATTTCTAAATCCTGTCCATCCTAAGGTTACCTGTAAGAGATCGCTCCTAGCGATAAGGTCACCCTTTGTACAAATAATTTATTTGTATTTGTCTTTGAATTGGTTGATGTAGAATAAAGATAATTATTCTATTCTATTCTAATTACATAAATCTTAGGATTTATTGAAAACTAGAGCAACATTTTAAAATAAAACGTAATTCGATTTATGAAAAGTAGGATAAAAATAATTCGAAATTAAGATAATCAATCCAGGAGATGAACTGAAGCCACTCGTATCGCAAAAAAGAAGCAACAATATTTCAGGCGATACATCAGTCAGTCATAAAGCGTAACATTTGTCTATTCGAATTGCAGGCTTCAATTGAAACGAAACCGATGGTAGCGACCCTCAAAATTGATTCAGTAATGGCGGAACGATTACTCTGATAGACGCTAAAGTCGTTTGACGAGCCCTCGTTTATTATCAGACGAAATAAATGACGAACAAACTTACGGTACGTTAGAACAATGATCCTAACCCTTTCCATTTGAAAATCGCAAGTGGGAACCGTTTTGACCTTTCGAACATTCGAGTCGTTTGCACTCATCGCCAAATGGTACTACAGATTGTGACTGTATGAGGTTCTTGATGTGTGATTTAGTCAACAGCCTGTATGCGTCCACTGCAGGACGTAGGCCTCTGTCAAGGCGCCGGTTGGTCGGCGGTTCTCCGTCAGACATGACCGGCCCATTGCCACTTCAGCGTACTAATTCTTTGGGCTATGTCGATAACTCTCGGTCGGTGACGAATGTGCTCGTTACGTTCCCAGTTTTTTCATAGACCTCTCAATAACGTTATTCAGATTAAATTTGTGGACTAATCTTCTGGTGAGTTCCGCTGCGTAGGTCATTACTGGTAGGACAAATTGATTAAACACATTTTTCTTTAGGCATTGTGGCAGGGAAATACGACTTGAACATTAAAAAGTTTATTATATCTACTCTGATCGTTTGTGATTTAGGTGCTTGAAAAAAGGTAAACAAATCAAAAACAAGTTCGTTCACAGGACAATAGTTGTCTTCTGTTTTTTTTTCTCTAAAATAAACTGTCACCTAAACTCACCTAATGTGTCGCTGAGATTAAAACTCAACGTAACAAAATATAACACGACTAAAATCAAAATATATTGTAAGTATCAATTTATTTCTAAAGAATATAAGAAATATTATAATCCAGACACTTAGCAACGTCATAGCTGATTGCAAAATGTTGAACAGTTTACTATCTATGGAATAATTTTATTTTTGCGTTTACAAACGCGTAAATATTAATACTAGAAAAATGCACTGAAAAAAACGTCCCGCCTGAGGCAAGTCGACTTTTTTCAACGCATTTTTCTAGTTTACTCTGCATTTGACAGTCAAAATACAATTGAAAAGTTCGTTTGTAGTTCTAAGGTTCTAGACAGACGAACTTTTCAATTGTATTTTGACTGTCAAATTGCAGTTGTCGTGCAGTCCTAATGCAGTTGGAGAATCTGCATCTGAACTGGATTTCAGATTCCAACCATCAGTAGGACCACCATTATCACTAGCCCTTAGCAGACTTAGCTCTCAGGGAAATGAGGAATTATACTCACATATCAAGTGTCGGAATAGTCAGTTTTATTTATTTTTGACATAGAGTAATAATATTAAATTGGGTATGAGGTTTTTTGTGGCAAAACAGACAAAGAAGCTATATTTAAGTTACAAAAACGATACGTTAGAAGTATTTATAGTCTACGTAGAAGCAACGTCTCTTAAAAATCTATTTTAGGATATTCCAGGTACTCATATTTACCGGGGCTTGACGATATAATATTCTTGTTTGTTTTTGTACGAAAATGTTCAAATACTTGAATTGGCGTTTGGGTACATTAAAGCCAGGGAGCATCTACCTATGCTCATATAGACATATTATGAATACAATGGCGTTATTAAAAATTTAAATTGTAAAATTAATTTCGAAATTTCACCATACATTTTGTTTTCTTGAATATACTGTAAATAAACCTGAAGTGACTCTTACGGAATCCTATCAGTTATGGCTGGGACAAGAAGCCATTGTTGTGGAGGTAAGCGTTGATGCATTTAGGCTCTCGTTTAACTGTGTTAGCATAGGTAACCCTATGCTTGCTTGCCTTACCTATGCTCGCTTGCTATAACTACACTGACATAGTCCTTAACACTGCTCCTGGCTCTCCTCTCTGCAGCACTACGTAATACGCCACTAGCACGGTGAACCCATGGAATGCTAAGAATTTTCGCCTTTATATTTTAGTTTTAATAAATGACTATACTTATATTGCTGACTTTTTACTTTTGTCGTATACGTAGTATAGAGGAAGTCTGTAATCGTCAAAAAATTTGACTTCGAGATTTTGACGGATTTACACGTCTGGAACCTCCCTGAGTCCAAAAATATATTTTTTGGAATTATGTCTGTGTGTGTGTCCGTGTGTCTGTATGTCTGTGCGTTAGCACGATAACTCGAGTATGCTTTAACTTATTGCAACTTAATTTAACATGCATTTATGATATCAAAATATAAAGTTTCTATCAACTTTTGAGACGTCGATCACGAAAGTTAGGTAACCTAGTGCGAGGTCGGTACTCAGATGGGTAACCAAAATTTAACATGCGTGTATGACATTAAAATATAAGGTTTCTATCAAGTTTTGAGTCGTTTCCGGTATACGAGAAAGTCATGGGGAGACCACTCCCGATTTTTTTCTAAATGTTTATTGCTATTAACAGTCATAAAAAAGACAGCATTTTACCACCTAAATATAAAGGAAATAATTCAGTTATGAAAAAAAGTGAATTTCAAGATCCTTTTTTAACATTAGTAGTATTTTTACTAATAGTTGTTACAAATTTTAGAATATTTTAAAAGAAAAAATGAAATTGCTTTATGTTTAGAATCATGGCAGTCATTAGCTAAATAACCTAATACAAGTTATCCTGTTGAAGTAACACGACGTATAACTCTTGAGCAATTTACTGGCAACCTGCGAAACAGCTCTTCTAATTACAATTTCCGTCTAAAATAACTCTTTTCTTAATGTACAAACCGAGCATGAAACTTCCTAAATTAGTCGCGCTCTCAATAAAGCGAGGATACAGATAAGAAATATTATAGGCATCATATTATCCTGCAAAATTAAATTAGCTGCCGGCGCTCTCATAATGGCGGTAAACGTGAAATATTACCGGACTTGAAGCCCTCGAAAGGTCGTTCACCATCCTTCTTGCGTCGTGAGTTCATATTTTATTTACGAAAATGACGAGATACATGAACAATGTAAACCGTTTACAATATAGGGGGGGTGTACTGTGATATTTAAGAAAGCGGCGCATGGAGGCGTCAGATAATTATGCGATTTTACTCTGCGCGAATCTGAAACATACTCGTACATCATTCATGAGATTATGGCATGGCGCATTTGAAGAGCCTGTTCAAGGGAAGTAGGTAAATCCTGTAGGTAGATACCATACTTAAAAGCACTCCGTTTTCGTATTGACAATAAGAACGAATGGGACCTCCCTTGCAACGCAATGAATCTATGAAACGCTAAGATTTTTCATGTCTTTCATTTCTAGAGTACTACAGTATAGAGTACAGGGCCAATGAATGCATTAGCACCCTGCAAAATACACTCTATAGTTGCAAGCGTCTTATTTGCTATCTTTGTATATATTTTTTTTAATCTTTGATAAGATCACTTTGCCTTTTTTTTTTATTTTTTTATAAAAAGATCAAGCAAATGACTCTATTCCACCTGATGGTAAGCAGAAGTAGAGTCCAAATGCGATGATAGCTAGCGCGAGAGATAAACTGCCGCGCTAGCCACCCACGCCTTGCTGGGTGATACTGCTCTGTAGCGTAAGTGTTGTGCTCTGGAGAGAGGGAAGGGAAGGGAATGGCGACGTTTTAGCCGTAAACGCGCACACCTGAGTTTTCTTGGCATTGAACTCAACCAGATTTGCTGTACCCCATTGAGAAACAAGGTCGAGCTCTCGGTTGAGTTCAATGACAAGATTCTCACGACTCTCCACGGTTTCTGCTCGTCCAGCCCTTGCGTGTCCGAAGTAGCCCGCATGCACTGTACTGTCGTCTGCATAGCAATGGATGTTCCCAAGAGGAATCATATCATTGATATGCAGAAGAAACAGTGTAGGGGATAAAACGGAACCCTGGGGAACACCGGCATTCACTGACATGAACCGCGAACTGCATCCGTCGGAGAGGACACGAATTCTTCGCTCATGCAGGAAGCCGGCCACCCAGGTACAGAGCTGAGCAGGCAGACCATACGTCGGAAGCTTGGAGAGAAGACTTTTGTGCCAGACCCTATCAAAAGCTTTGGCGATATCAAGGCTGACAGCCAATGACTCGCCACGCTTGTCCATGGCTTCACCCCAGACATGCGTCATGTACGCTAGAAGGTCACCCGTCGATCGTTTCGGCCTAAAGCCGTACTGTCGATCGTTGATCAGAGAGTGACCCTCTAGGTAACGGACCAGGTGGTTGTTGAGGATCCTTTCCATAACTTTGCAAAGTACCGAGGTGACTGCTATTGGCCGATAGTTGGCCGGGTCTGAGCGGTCCCCTTTTTTGGGAACAGGCTGCACATTAGCCTCTCTCCAAGCTTCCGGCACATGTCCAGAAGAGTAAGAGATCTGGTATAGGCGCGTGAGTACGGGAGACAACTCCGCTGCACATTTCTTAAGTACAACGCCCGGGATGCCATCGGGTACACTAGCTTTCCGGACATCGAGTGATTGCAGTTCCGCACGAACATCACGCTGCCTGATTTTAATGTCAGGCATCGTGGAGCCACAATGAGGTAGTGACGGTGGCTGTGCATTGCAATCATCGACTTGGGAATTAGCCGCAAAGAGTCTTGCCAGAAGATCGGCTTTCTCCTGCGGCTTATGAGCTAAAGACCCATCCGGACATCTCAGGGGTGGCAGCGAGGGCTGGCAGAAGTTGCTTTGCACGGCTTTGGCCAGACGCCAGTAACTACGGGAGCCCGTAGGATGCGTTACCAATTCGTGGCCAATGCGTGCGACGCGCTGGGCATCCGCTCTTATGTAAGCCTTCATCCTACCTCATGTTATGTGTTGATAAGACCAAAGATCCAAGCTTCTCGACTTAATATTTTACTCATTGTTCCGTTTATTGGTTGAAGATTTAGGTAAAAAATTATCATTATGGTTAGTAAAGACAAACATCTGAAGATAATACGTAGTTTGGAGTTACCTTGGAAATGGGTGTTTGGTCACCCATGTATTTACCGTTCTTGGCAAAAGACACTTAGCTTTCAACATCGTTACAAACGCCGCTCTGATCCAATTCCAACAAAAACTACCGAAAAAGCAAAAAGGCTATTGTAATATCAATTTAGACGATGTGTCTGTCCGCGGGTTCGCTGCAAAAACTATTGAAGTAATCACAAGCGAGTGATGTCATTTTCAGGATTCTCTTGATCGTAAGATGTTTATCCCGCTCTGAGCGTAAAAGGATTTCTTTTTATTTACCCCTAGTGTGTGGTTAAAGAGATATTTCCTACCTCAGACTCTTAAACCCTTGCTCGGATCTTTTGAGTTTCAATCAGGTAACGATATTCTCAACGACAGATACCCAGACTGATGTAAGAATAGGTTTACAAGACCATCATTATTCATGTTCTTCTGTATGGCAATGAAGCGTGGCCTATACTAGAGTGACACAAGCAGGAGTTGCGAGTCATGGAGATGGAGATGCTCTTGTGGATGTATGGGGTTTCATGTAAAGAACGCGTCCGAAACTCTCGCATTTGCGGCAGCCTTCATGTCCGTGATGTCGTTGATAAGTTAAGTGTCGCCTTTGCTGGTCACGTTTTGAGAAGGCTAGCAATCTGTCGGGTAAATTGAGGTTAAGAATGGAGTCTCTCAACACGGTAAATTGAAGTTAAAAATGGAGTCTCTCAACACGTATTTTTACAACAAGAACTCGGTAGAAAATCCAAGAACCAAAACTAAATCGTTTAAGTTTTGACGTGTGACAGCTGTAAAGCTGTTGTAATGATGTATGAACCAGAAGAGTTTTGGTTTTTGGTAATACTTTGTAAATATGAGTGCTTTATTGATATTGCTTTATTATATAACGCATCGCCATTTTGTTACAAAATTAGAATCATTTTTGAGAATTCGGTCAAATATAAATTATTCTCCCTTGCTAGACACAGGTTTTATAAGCAAGAATCTGGCCTGGTGATATTAGGTAAGTAATCTTTCATCGCCCGCGATGAGACAACTTCCTAAGGAATTGAACACCCGAAACGTGTCTAATAGGCCTCCTAAGTAGCCTTAAATTTTAGATGAAATCTGTCCGCCTAACCAAAGTCATTACCTGGACTGAAAACCGATCTTAACCTACAACATATAGAAACTTACATACAACTTGGGTAATCAGAACTTTCTCAATCAGACGTCGAATGCATTTACAATGTTCAGGAAAATTGGTTTTACTCTTATTGTTATTCCTTACGTGTGATTTTCGTATAATGTTAGTAATGGAATCTGAAATGGCAATGTAAAAAGTAAATGTATGTTACATTTTACCGTTTTATTTAATGAGCAGCATAAGGGTGACACTTCATTGAAGTGAAGTTGAGCAAAGCAGTTTTCAGTTGATAAATTATATTCAGATAGACTTTATGCAATATGCTTTATGTTAATATTAACACAACACAAGTACTTAATGATACTTAATTTGGGTTAGATCATTAAAGTGAGCGTGGAAATACATTATTGTAATTATATTATTATACTAAGTCATATCAAATATTCATAGATAATAACAAAATTAATGTTTGAGCCAATATTCGGTCTTTAGATGGATATTATTTATAAAAAAAATATGGGGCTCTACCAACAGGTGTGATAAAGGTAAAAGTAAATTATGATCGATGATGCTTAAAACCAGTTGGAGCGTCCTCTTAACATCGAGAGCTCTATAGCGAAATATGTAGCACTCAGAACTATGTTCACTGAAATGCACATTTAAGCAGAATTTGTGAAATAATATTTCTCAACAAGGTATGTAAAATACGCATCCAAAAACGGAACTCACCTGCGTTGTTTTAATTATCTTTTGGTATTCTGAGGAATAGTACACAATAATGGTTAATATCTATTTAGGGTTTGCTGCTATGTATGCTTGTAATAAAGCTGCATCTTTCCGAATGACATTAGAGATGTGGACTAATTGTCCATTTCCAAAACTGTTCGGAGATATTTCCTATTTATTTTTCAATCATATTCAGTTGTTCCTTTTGACACCACATGCGCGAAATTTTACAAAATGGCGGCGATACAATATGGGATAATGATAACACATTTCACCAATGTAAAGTGAAAATGTACTTATAGTAAAGGTGATATCAGACGGTTCACTCGAATGAATGTTCGCTCCAGTGAATGCTGCATTTTTATTTCATTCCATGTTCACGCGGTCGAACTGGAATGAATCAGAAAAGAACATTCATCTCCTGTTTTCTTTCAGTACGTCGTCGTAAGGAGACCATTTTGCCGCGACGTTTTTTTCTACAAGACTCGAAACAAAATGACCGAATCCGAGTGAACGTTCTCTCAGCGTTAAGACTGTTCATTTATCGTTCATTCCAAGTGGGAGTGAAAGATGCCGAATGCAAATATCCAACACTGTTGGATCGGTTCATTAATGAATTCATTCAGCACTTTCGTTTTGGGTTAAGACACTTCATTTCGAGTGAATGGTGGAAATGAAAAAAAAAAAAACATACCAACTTAACGGACCATTGTACGGTAGATTAAGTTGAAAATGAAGTCTCTCAACAAGTGTTTTTACAACAAGAACTAGGGAGAAACTCCATTCCATAGTAAACGTTAAAGGATACGTTTCCGAGCTGATAAGTGTGTTAAGACCCTTAAGTGCCATCCGTGGTACAAAAATTAAATTTAAAATTCATTCTCTGAACGCATCTACTTACCACATTGCGGTTTTGTTAAATTACAAATTCGTAATTTACGTTCTAACCTCATTAACATGGGCTTATACACGCCGAAGCTTTCGAGTTAAGAAGCTTAGCCGTATGAAATAGTTTCTTTAGTCTAGCTTACCTACTTATAATTTAGGTCGGATAAAATTAATTTACAAACCATCATATTTCAGACCGTATTTTCTGTAATGTAATCTGAATCGTTAGGGATTTAACGCTTTCATAGAAGTAAATCCATTAAATTCTTCACGAACACTTTCTCAAACAAAAATCAAAAAAAAATTTGTTATAAAAAAAATGTAGGTACTACGAGTAGATGATTATTATTTTTTATAGACGGTCGATACGTTATCATAAAAAAGTCCGCAATAATATGCATTCCATACACTTTCAGATATTTTGAGGAATATTAAATTATCAGCCGAAAAAAAAATAGTTTTTGAGGACTCTTATATGTATACTGTAGCCGATCCAATATCAGCTAATCTCCTATCGCATTTATAAAACATCCATAACAAAAAAGCATCTTGAAACAAAAACGGGAAAAAATTCAAGAACCCAGTTACTCGCCGCATGTCAAAGTGACTTTGTTGAAATGTCTCTGTCGCACTTGCGAAAGACAAATGACCTAAAGGAAACATTGTTTTGACAGGCTCATTAGTCAAGGCTTTTAGTTAGCCGCATACATGGGTGCTGGAGGCAAATCACTGCGTAAATCTATTAAAATGTGGACCGACTTCATTCTGCTTGGCTATAATAGAAATAATTGGTTTGATATAATTAATTTCGAGTGGTATAGTCGACTGTACGGTCAGCATCAAAAGTAGATTAACAGTCTGTGCATGCTATGGTAGGTTTCCAGGTGATTCTCCAATGAATATACTTTATTATCTTAGTTATAAGTAGCTTAATTCGACTTTTACGATAATAATTTGAAATTAACAATTTAATTCGTTTAAAACATAATAGATCGTAGCAGGGATCGATAGACGAAAGAGATGGGCTTCTTTCATAGGCTTCTTTCACGATGTATTACGCTCATTGACGATAGATGGCGTTAGTTGTAGCAAAATTCGTTACCACTCTAGTAGGTACCTTGTCATAATCATGATTTGTACATAATGTTAACAAGTGTGATAGACCTATTAGGTCTATTAAATATTTTTTTAAGAATACAAGATGGCATACAAGCTTGCGGCCCACCTGCTGTTTAGTGGTTGCCGTCGCCTATAGACACTTGCAATATTCACTTAACACTACAAGTGCGATCCTGGGGACTAATATGTTATGTCTTCCATGCCCAGTAATTACACTGCCTACCTTTCCCTTCAATCCGAAACACAGCGAACTGCTTCACGGCAGAAATAAGAAAGGCGGTAGTACCTACCCAGACGACCCTACATATGGGTCTACCATCTAGTGCATATATATTTTTTTTTTTCGGGAGTTACTTCAATTGTCATTTATTTTTTAATGACTCCCGGAACATAATTGATAGGTAGGTACTTAAATTATATAATTGACAGCGCTATGACATTATTAGGTACAATTGTAATTGAATTTGTTATTTTCATTGGAAATAGTCCAAGTGGGATTGCGAGTGACGTCAGCGCCGCACGAGCTATCGTACGATGCGACGTAATAAATGCAGTTTAATAAAGCCCCTATTACATATTTAATAGCTACTGATATTGTCCCCAGCAGACTTTAGTTCCTTTTTTCACAAGGAGCATCAGTAGTTTAATCTAGGCGATTGACATATTCTGCTCTCTGGTTGTTCATAAAATAATAACCATGAAGCTTCTGATGCTACTCATGATAAAAGTTACTAAAATTCTGATGGCGATAATATCAGTCGGTATATGTATATGGAATACAAAAAAATACATTGCACAAAAAGTGTACCCTTAGTACTCGCATATAAAGAACATCTTATATTCGCGAGGAAAAATAAAACGGTTAAGCTCGTGTTTTTCTAACACTCCTACGCGTCCACCGTGTCAAACATTAGGCTACGTGTGGCCATTAAATATGAGATTTTAGAGAGAGAGTAGATACTAAAAAAAAATATTACTCCAAACGCCGCAAAGGTTTTACACCGCTTACATCACCAATATCAAACAATCTAGCATGTTCTGTTTGTCAGCCAGAACGCTGTTCTTCTCTGTTAGCCATAAGATGAAGAGATTGATCTTATAGGTAAGAAAAACAAGTATCAGATATACTGCACTTCTTTCTCGTACCCTGATCCCAATTTACTTGTGGTCGGCACATTATGTTTTGTTTTCGACATACTGCTAATAGGTTTTGTGATCTTTACGAATATTGCAAGACCGCGGCATCATCAACCTCCTCCATCAGATAGACTGCATATTTTTGCACATATAAAATGAAAAGAGAGAAGTAGGAAGGGTGTATCTCTTTCTGTGCAGAAGCACCTCCATTCCACCATCTCCTAGGTCTAGTAGGTCATCCACCGAAATGAAATCCTGAGATCCTGGGTTCGATCCTCCGATGACATGGTCAACCGCACGGACCAAGTTAAATACCTGGGATCTGTATTTCACGAGTACGATGACATCGCTTGTGACGTCAATACAAGCATTACTGCCGGTTGTTACCCAAAAATGCTGGTGAAACTTAGAACACAGGTCTACAAAACCATCGTCAGGCCTGTCCTTTTCCATGGCAGTATGTTGCGGTGGATGTGTGGAGTTACATGGTAGAAGATGGAAATGCTCTTTATTTAATGGACTTTGCTAAGTACTTTTAAATCGTCAAAAGCCCTGAAGGTCCGCCGTAGACTTCGTGTCCATGATATTACAGATGAACAGTTAGAGCTTCCCTGTTCATTTATAGAAAACATTTAATTATTTATAAATTAATAATTCTTTAAAATTTAGTCATGATTGCCATGCCGGCAGAGTAGAGTACAATCACCCTATACCCTTCAATGGGTGTCGATGTAGGCGACTAATGGACCTTATACTCCGTCCACCAATCCGCACTGGAAAAGCGTGGTGGACTACCTGCCCGAACCTCATTCGATGACAAGGAGAAGCCTTGTTTTCTAGCAGAGGGTCGAATTATAAAGGCTGTTATGATAATGATTAATTCTTCAAATACGAAGACCACACAAGCTCATTAAATCGCGTTTCCTAGCTCCAATATATCCGAGCCACTTCCACCTTTCCACCCTCCTGGAAGGATAATCATTGATTTATGGGTGATATCTCACCCGATTTAGCATTTTTTTTTTTCGCGTTTGATTTTTTGTTCTGTCATTCAGTTTGTGAATTCGTGGATTGAATTTTATTTGAGTCGTTTATGGGTGGTAAAGTGACTACTGATTGGGTCGCAGCCGTTCTGTTTTTATGAACACAAAGTGACGTTTTGCTGCCGTGTAATGTCTTTGTAAGGGGTTACGACTCTGTTTATTTTATTGCAACTGGAGTCGCCCGAGTTAGGATATTGTTTAGTAATGGCATACTAAATGAGGGTGAACTTTTGCTCCAATGTTCCAAGGTAGACTTGACATTGGAAAGGTTATGCTCATGTTTTAACTTACTGTTAGAGTTGAATACAACCCTAAATCATTATGTGTATTATACACATAATTACGCCTTTCTCCCATAGTCAGAAATAAATAATCGATAAAATTTATATCTTTCCGGTATTTAATAGTTCTTTCTTCCTTTATTATATAATTCCACCCACTGCTGGGACACAAGGCCTCTCCTTATCATCGAAGGAAGCTTATGCAATAGTTCGGATTGGTGGGCGGAGTATAAAGTGATCAATACCCCTTCTTATCCATTAGTCGCCTTCTATGACACCAGTTGGATGATATAGGCTGATGCTGTTCTACTCCGTCGGCATCATTATGGCTAGCTTTTTAGCTAGCTTAATGTTACTTCTGAATAACTAAAAATATTGAAAATTGGTGCTGAAGAATTGCAAGCTTAAGTAGTCTCTACGTATAGTAGTGCAATTGGCTGTAATATCGATGATGCTTTATACAGATCAACAGTTATAATGTTGACTGTCGATGCAAAACAAATAAAACTTATACTTGTTTCGACTGAATCTAAATTGTTTTGAATCTGTATAGATGTAAAATCAGGTAATATAATCATAATGAGCGTCAGTGTAATGATCTTTATAATTGCATTGAATCGATATTACAAACGTATTATGATTATTATTAATGTAGTGTAATCAGCAAACATTTCCGCAACAATATGAACGTGACTAATGCCATTATTTATTGATGACTGATTACAGACCAAATTGATCCTGGAATGATTATTTGATTCACTCTTGTTGTTCATTATGACCACTGTGCAATTTACACAATCCATGGATAATGCCGGGATGAGGAAAATTGGTTATCGGTATCTATTAAAATACAGATTTTTGTATATATAATTTCAATTCACAGAAAACTATTTGTATCATAATACAATCGAATAAAACTTCATGTATTTCCAACTCAGCAAAACATTTGTCTCTCGATTCAGCGAGGTAATGCGGCCAGTGCAATTGGTACACTTCCTGTTTCAGAGGACTTTGGCGAAGTATTTTATATTTAATTTAGTAGGTAGTCTATAAGTATTTTGTTAGTTTTAGTATCCCTTTTTTAACGTAGATTTGATTAGAAATTTTCACTACGAAACGAGATAGTCAAGACTTAGAGGATACTTTAGTACCTAACGTTCCACCATATTCTACAGTTGCACGTTGGTGCTCCTTATCGTGGAAGAACATCCACCAAAGATAACCATCGCTCAGGCCGCCCCATAAGGGTAGTGACATCTCGTTTCTGGAATAGTAAAGGGATGTTCATGAGGGAATATCTAGATCTTGTAGCTACCATTACAGGCTATTTACATGCAGAACAAACAAAATATTCCCTAAATTCGCGAGAAATGGAGAGGCTTGCAAAACATGTTTGTATTCCAGCAAGATAATGCCCCAGATCACAGGACCGTTGATATGGCTGCAATTTGAGATGCTGACTTCAAAATACTTGTCCATATTCACCCGAACTTAACCCTAGTGATTTCTATCTATTTCCAAGGTTGATGGAGTCTTTGAGACGTCAACGATGAAGCAGTAGACGCTGAAGTACATGAATTTTAGGAGGAGTTATTATTCCAAGTATATTATGCTAAAAGGCGACTATATTGAAAAATAAGATACCATATAATTAAAAGTTACCGGCAACGTACTCATTTTATATTGAATGCCCTTCGTATTAGTCTATAATATCTTAACAACGACAATTTTGATGAAATATTTACTGTTAAATAAGGTGAAAGAAAAAAGAAACATAAAATTATAACAATCGAATTGATAGTTTCAATGCTTGGACAAACATAAATACGTATATACACACGTACATACACACAGACGTCTATAAAATTGTATATAATTGTTTCGAAGCACTTATATAATTGTTGGGAGCTTTCAAACAATTATATAAGTGCTTCGTAGAATAGATTGAATACCTATTATTATTCAGTTCCAATAACAATGGCAAATTATTATGTTAAAACTAAGTTACAGGCTTAGCATACGCATAGCCAACAGATACCTTCGTAACTGGAATTCTGTTTATCCTTTTGTTTGCAAATAATAAACTTCACAATACTTATTCGGGGCCTTGAGTAGGCAAATGCAATTTACATGAAAATTGAGTGGTTATCTCTGTGATCAGTTTGTTGTTTATTCCAAAGGCTTCATTCTATAAAGTTCGATTTAAATATAACGCTTCGTGTATTACCGTATTCAGCCTTGACTCAGATTCTGCTGTTTAGTTACTTGAAAGTTATATTTAGTAGTAGAACTAATAACTAAGCGATAGAAAAACTGAAAGGTTATCATTTTGCCGGTATGCTTAGAATAAGAAGTGGCAAACAATACATACGTTTCTATCAAACTTAAGTAAATTTTTGACTACCAATCTAACATTTGGCACGCCCCTATGATGTTTCGTGGTAATAATTATGTGAATTTGATAATTGCATTCTTAACGTCCAGACGGGTGTAACGTGTAATGCAATAAATCGTGTACCACTTTAGGTGGGTCCAGATACGAGCATTTGCCCGATCCGGTATCATGTATCAAGCCCCGTATCAAGTTGTGGGCGCCTCGATTTGCTCCGTATGACAATCGTATGAAACCGACATGACATGGGACGGGCCGTATCATAACGGCGTATCAAGATCGCGTATCATCACCCTTCTACATATGCGATCATGATACGCGTCGGCGATACGGATACGCTGGTCAGATCGGGCAAATGATTCATAATCTGGACCCGGCTTTAGCGCGAATTTTGCGTCAGAACTACTCTACAAGCATTACATGCAACGCACTCGCTTGTACTCGCGGGATCCACTGGCGGTCAGTTTTTAGCGCGAACACAATGGTGCTCACAGTGCTCATTGAGACGGCGTTCATGATGATTGTATTATTTGGTCGTTCGTGAAAGTGGATTTGCTGAGATTTTAGTGCCATAGGCAATGAAACTTCTCGAATACAACTAAGCTTTCTGCATTGGCACACCAAACCTTTTGGAGTTTACTTTACCTTATGAATCGATTTGCATATACACCGTGAAAATTTAGTGGTTGTTTTCTCGCAGCAGAATGATTTACCTTTAGTAGCACTATCGAATCATGCGAGTTATTTTTTGAAATCGAAAATATTTTTGTTCTCAACTAATCAAAAAAATAATCATCAACTCGAAAGCGTGAGAACCGATAGTTTCTTTTACGAGATGTGACATTTTGGGTACTGCTTGCCGCACAAAATCAATGTTTAAAGCAAAAGAAGCTCTACGCCCTAAGCAATACAGCATAAACTGCACCGCACGCGCTCCGCAAAGCAAACCGCCAAATAAACAATAACAAAAACACAAAGGCACCGCCGCGCATGCGCGCGCGTGTCTCAGCTCAGTTGCACCACAGTAGTTGCACCGCGAACGCCGTCCGCGCAACTACGCAAGCGCAATTGTTGCCGCCAAAATGGATCGCCATTACGTTTATTCAAATGTGGAGTACGTTTCTATGGTGCAATTGTACGCGAGGGCGAATTTTATTATGATTCGCATGCCGCCCGTCGACTTTTATTTGTGGTCTGAGCTCAAACGCCTTGTATATCGGGAGGAATACCAAACTCGCGACGCGTTAAAAAGTGCGATAGTGGACGCTTTTGATATAATTAGACGTGACAGAGACACAATATTAAAATTGAAAGCCAATCAATTAAAACGTGCACGATTGTGTGTAGAACGCAGTGGTTTACACTTTGAACAATTACTCCGTTACCGGGAAGTGTAAGTACCTACTTGTACATTTGTAAATAGCGAACATTTATTAGGTTAGGTAATTAAAATCATTGTAAATACGTTGATTCCCATTTTTTAAATACGCCATAAATACTTTATTGCCTAATTCAGTACCTAATACATTATTACCTACTTTAAAAATTAAAAATTATGTTCGTGTTTAGTTAAGTGTAGTTGAAAGTATTTACGACGGTCCTAAGCCCGTTAAAGTATGAAGGGAAAATGGAAATCACTTGTTGTAAATAGTGAGTTAGCAGCCTAGTGATAAGCGCGAGGGGCAATGACCCCGGCCGGTTGTCAGTCGCGGCGCGGCTGGTACTATTGATTCGAGGTTGCTTTCGAGTTTTGTTTGTCACAGTCTTAAAACTGCTATTATTTGATTTGAATAAAAAAAAACTGCACACGTCTATTGTACTACTAAGATAGAATCATTTTACTGCGGGAAAACAACCACTAAATTTTAACGGTGTATAAGGGGCCCGGTATGAGAAAAATGTGAAGACTAAAATCTATCGATGAATGACCTCGAATGACCTCGTTACGTTTTTTATTTCGCCGCGACGATTCCAGCGTCCGTGGCCGAACGGTCAATATCGCCGGTATTCACGCTGCGGGCCACGGTTCGATCCCCGCGAGAAATTGCTTCAAAATTGAATGTTGTTTTTTCTGTTTTCTTCGATTTGAGGAATCTGGAGAAGATCGCGGTAACACAAAAACGATGATAGGGCGAAGCCCCGAGACATTTCACAAATTTAAATATTTTTTTATAATATTTCACTGTGGGTGGGATTGAACACCGGCTTGTTGGTTTGCCGTTGTTGCCGGTCTGTCCGTAGAACCGCTAGGCCACGGGCACTTATTACAAAATTGACGAAATAGGCGGACTATATCTACACACGACATGCACGCATCCGATATTTAATTTTTTAAAATATTTCATGATAACCTACTAATAATTGTATAAATTATTACTTAGATAGGCAGTAGTCGATATAACACAAAATAAATAAAAGTAGATAGAATGTATGTAAACATCAATATTTTTATTTCTTGATTATTTATTTTAAAAAATTTCATAATATAACATGTGTTAGTTTATAAAAAATAAGTGAAATAAATAAATAAATATAGCTAGAATTTATGTAATGGTAATAAGTGAAATAAATAAATAAATATAGCTAGAATATATGTTAAAAGCGCCCTCTGTTGTCATAGAAGAGATAAAATAGTTACAAAATAGTTCGGGGCACACGGATGACAGCAGGTGCGCCATCTCACCTGTCTCGGAGTAAACTCCAGTCGTGCGTCGGAGCTGACACACACAATTTTTTTTTTCTGTTTTCAGCTAAATACTTAACAATACAAGAAGCACCAGCTATCATAACCTTCCTATTTGGCATGTTCGTAGCAACTGAGTGGAAAAGCTCTTGAACAAGATTCGCGTTGATTCTTCTCCATGGTTTATGCTAAATCACACTTAATCTTACATTACACGTTTCACTCGCCTGTACCCGGCTTTAGATTGACTACTTGTCTAGGAACTCCTATGGTATGATTTACTATGGTATAACCATAGTAAAGTGTGGCCCTTCCAGCACCATTCTGAGTACCGACCTCGCACTTGGTATAGCTTAGCTTAGCATAGATGGTATAGCTATAGAGGTATAGCTTAGCATAGATCTCCTCCTATTGTTTTTACAAATATCTGTCATAATGAATCCACTCAGTTTGGTTATAAAAATAATATTTACCTAACAATTAATAAGAGATTTCCACTTGAATATTTATACTAATGTTGATAAAACCGACCATGGATAGTGTTGTTATTTTAGCATCCTCTGTGATTTGATCAAATCATTTAGGGATTTTATCAATTCTCTGTTATTATCATATTATCCCTGTGACTATTTAACAAACTGCTGTGTGTATCCTTATCTGCCAACAGCCTAAAAATAGTAAGTTTCATAACTGGACTTCGTAAGTAAGCCCTATACAAAAAGAGGCATTTTTATATTTTTTAATCTGCTAGTTTCAAGCTATAATTGCAACCTAGTTCTTTCTAAAAAGAGTCTACCAATAAACGCAATTGCATTCGGCGCTAATTACAAACTAATTGGCTGTTTCATTAATTGCGCTACAGTATCGTTTGGCTTCGTTCTATCAAACATTAGTGTAATGAAAATGCGCGCTTAATCCAATGCAGTTAAGGATTATTTTTAAATGCCGATGAAAGTTGTTAAATCCAATTTTTTTGTGAATGTAAAACCTTCAATAACGAAGTCCATAGTTTCATGAATTTGTTGATATTTTGTTGAAGTTTCTTCATATTTTTGTTTGGTTTTAATTTTATTTTATCTATTTTAATTGTAAATTCTTTTAGATTGCGTTCACCGAGGTAATTCAGATAGTCCGCTCTTCTTAAGGAGGAGCTTAAGGACACCAAACTCAGTATTGTTGAGCACGTTCAAGCCGAATGTCAGTGGCGTTAGGACACGTCAGACATGGCGCAGTTGCTAAATTGTTTTTTTTTATTTCGTACTATTTACTTCTTTCAAGACAACTTGGGTAGAACCGGGGTATGACACCTCACAGATACAGGTCACATTGCCGCAGGGGTGACTTTTCCACATGAGACTCATCGATGTGAGCTCATGCTATTGTGGGGGTAGCAACGTACACCATGTTCTATTGGCATGTGAACTATATTGAAGCGCATAGGATTCTCCTCGATAGCGTGAAGACGCTTGAGAAGAGCTTGGTATACTACCTGAACCTCATAGCAACATGGACAATCTCTTGGAGTGACTATGGCATAGGCATGGATAAGGAGCGAGTTAGAGTGAGAGAAGAAGAGCAAAGATGCCGCAGAGGATGCAGAATATTAGCGGGAGCTAGATAGCTTTGCCATCTCGGCCTGGAAGGCACCGAAGGCGTACCAAGTGATGTCTTTAAGTAAACAGCGAGAGGCCATAGAGATAGATAGAAAAACAACTTATTAGGGGGATGTAAAACGATTCGGCTGGCAAGTAGCAGTGCACTCTTCCGTGACTGGGCCTGTATAACCGTACGGTTTCGTCAGGCAATGGGAAGAGGGTGAGATCACCATTAGGCGACTGTTTTCTGAACCACATGTCGTCGACCATCATACCGTCATACCAATCGTGGTGGCAGACGACGGCAGGTAAGACTATCACAAACTGTGAAATTTCTTCAATAGACTTTGAACTCTATGATAATTAATTTATTGAAGAAATTTTACTGATTTGGGTACCTAGCCTGATATTCTGTACCTACCCTTCATTACTAAGTTTATAACAATATTGAATTTTAATAACACTTCAGAAACAATTACAATCATCTCCTGTAGTGCCATTGACTCTTTAATCTTCTCTCCTTACTAAGTTCGTAGATCTTTTATAATGTGTAGTTTTCTGTCATCTTGGGTGAGTTTTTTAGTCAGATCACGTAGATTTATGAATTTTGTTTAGAGTAATTTGTTGAAGCTTTAATTTGTAGATCGGGTTATAGTTAACTTTAAAACAGTATTTAATGAATGAACCTGATATTTTTTTTGTTCTTAGCCTTTCGATAGCTAGGTGTCGAGTGAACCACCTAAAAAAGCACACCGCAGCCAGCAGGTCATAACAACCAAAGCAGCACCTATAGCAGCACAGGAGGAAGAGGAAGTCACAAATGGTGGCGACCTCAGATCATATAAGTTATATGATCTGAGGTGGCAACTATTACTTAGCATAAGGGTTGGCGTTGTTATGACATGGTACTAAATTGTTAATTGTACATCTCACGATAATGCAATAGCAAAGTTTAAAAGTATATAAAGGAATGTTAATTTTTAAAGTACTGTCAAAAACAGGTCAAGCTATACAAAACCTGTCAAACTCCAATCGATTTTCTACATAAATGTAGTCAAAATAAAGTGCAAAATCGATTGGGAAAATCTGCCAGTATGCGGTAACATCATGTGCTCTTGCCTGTATCTTCTCAGGTTTTATTTTTTGTTTTTTGTTTACCTACTGAATATAACTTCACTTGTTACTTTTAGGCTCTCTATTTTCGTCTAAGCTCGAAGACATAGGCAATAGGCATTATTGTAGTTAGGATTGCACACATTAAGAGTTAAAGGTGAACGTAGCAATATTAACATTTATTTTATAAAGATATTTATCTGCGCTCGCAACTTCTCGTAGATTTCTAAATGGTGATTTATGCTCAAAGTTTGGATTGAGAGAAGAGATTTCGTGCAATTTACTTACTGATTTTCAGTTTCAATTATTATTGCTGATTGCTTGGGCGGAATGATCACGTTTGCTGCAAGAGGTGTAAGCTAGTTTTCAGACATGACAATATTTTGTAAAGAACAGAGAAATATCCCACGAGCCTCCAACGTCTAGTTCGCTTACTGGCATTAAGTTCAGAGGTCAGGGATTCGATACAAAGGGAAATACAAATTGTTACTAGGTTTGGTTGGTAGTAGGTTTTGTGTTAGGTCCCCTGGAAGCTATCACCATTTTTTCATAGTCTGCCGCGATAATAACAGTGTTAATTTGTTTATTTCTTCCAGTCCTGTTTAGTCAGCCAGTCATTTTTCTAACATTTTTACTTTCTCGTATACGTAGTATAGAGGAAGTCTTGTAATCGTCAAAAAATTCGACCTCGAAATTTTGACGGATTTACACGTTTTGGACCTCCCTGAGTCCAAAAATATAGTTTTTTAATTATGTCTGTGTGTATGTATGACTGTGTGTCTGTGTGTATGTGCATTAGCATGATAACTCGAGTTTGCTTTAACTTATTGCAACCTTTAACATGCATGTATGACATCAAAATATAAGGTTTCTATCAATTTTTGAGTCGTTTCCGATATACGAGAAAGTCAAGGAAGACCACTCCCGATTTTTTAAACTCTAACTCAAAAAAGGATTGTTAAAAGATTGACATGTCTGTTTGTCTATGACGTCTGTGATATCGTACGCGAAATAACCGATTATTATGTGATATTTTTGTTTGAAAGCTGACGTGCTCGAGAACACTTAGCAGCAGTTCATGAAAATCTGTATAGGCGTTTCAAGGTCATCGCTCTCTCTATAATAATTATCGAACAAACGTAATCGATCACGCTTATAATCCTAAGGGGGTTGAGCAGAGCTTTTGAACATCTCGTTACACATAAAGTCACAACTGGCAGTATGGGCCATACAGTAACTCCAAATAGTGACAAGATGCCAGCATGTTGCGTGAAAAATGTTCTCTCTGCCGTTTTCTTATAAAAAGTTCCCGAAATCGAAAATAGCATTTGTATTCAGTATTCAAAGTGTTTTGCTTTAAAATTTTGCAAGAGCTATATAAATGTCTAATACTATGTTACTCAAGGAGTTCAAACTTAAAATTTGTTCAGAACTTGCTTGAGCTTGTCCACTTCGCTTAAACTCAAAAGCTTCTTGATAAATTGTATTAAGTTTTTGCCTCTCGTCAACTTCGGGTTATTATTTTTAATTAAAGAAAATAGTCTTAGGTCTGATAGAATTCTGCATAAGAATTTGGCGTTTGAATTTTTCTTTACTGTTATGAGGAAATTGATGCCAGAGGTCTTGTTGCCAATATTGACAGCTGTCACGAGGACTTCGACATGAGAATTCGATATTATTAAATTCTCATTTCGTTAAGCAAGATTCTCACTAGGAGCACGTGATATACTTGATGCTGCATTAATGGCGAGTTTTGTTAAACAATCGTTTTATATGCAGTTGACATGGTCAGCTGCAGGGGCGAGTTCAGTGTGGCAGTTTGATTGCACCAAGGAACAGCGTCCATACCTCTTCCTGTTACTGACTGACATCAGACGTACAGGAGGACCCTGGTGCATGCTGTTTGCTGACGACATTGTTCTCGTCGATGAATATAGATCCCAGTTACAGAGCAGGACGGAAAAATGGCAACTAAGGTGGAAAATTTTGGATTGATAATTAGAAGAACCAAAACCAAATGTAATTATTTTTGCTTGAGAGGCAGCTGGCTACGAGTGTAAAATTTCACGATGCACAGTTTGGTTTCAAACCTGGTCTCTCTGCCGAAGGGGCTGTATTGTGTTTCAAGCAAACTATCCTGTATTAAACTGAGAGGGAGATGCCGTGTATGCAGTATTTTTGGACCTGTCAAGAGCTTTTGACTTGGAACAATATTAGATTTTTATCTATGTTACCTTTGTGAACAATATAAGTTACGCGGAAGACATGATACTGCTGTGCCCATCAATCAGTGCATTGAGCAATTTTTGACATTAAGAGCAATTATTTAATGCAATATATTTTAAATTTTAAGCAATTTAATAGCAATTTAAAATACAACTATAACAACAATGAAGCAATAATGCAATAAATAAAATAGCAACGCTAACTCTAACACTGTGAAGAATCAATATATTACAGGAGGTCTGAAAGTAGCACAGTGGCAGAAAAAAATGAGAGGTAAAAGATTAGCATGGTATCGGGATGTAATGAGAAGAAATGATAATCATGTGGTAAAGAAGGTAATGAATATGTATGGAAGGATAAATAGAGTGAAAGACTGAAGACATATGGATAGATTATGTAAGAGATGATATGGCAAAGAAGGAGTTAATGCTGAGATGACAGCTGACCAAGATGTAGCGAAGAGGAAAACATATTACGCCAATCCCAAATAAAATTAGGTGCAGGGCAAGCAATTGAATCTACAAGTACTAGTAATGTGTACCCTGCTTTACGATGGGAAACATTTTAATGTGAGCCGAGCCCCCGTCTTATGACAGGGAAACGGAAAATATTATTAGGTATGCAATAAAATTTAATCATCTTATGAAACTCAAATATTAAAAAAAACATAATCCCACACTTTCTCTCCCTCGCTGAGAAGCTATAGAGGCCTTATTTGAAATCTCTGACAGAAACAAAAGCTTAAGCAGCAATGTTCTTTGACTGTAGTCTGTTGTAGGGTGTTCTTTATTCAGAATACTGAAAGTCTTCACAAAATCAGTTGCAAATGGATTTGGTGCTATAAACAAGGCCACACTAAGGCCCTTGGAAGCCGCAAACAGTCTGAACTATGATACAATTTTCAAACTGATGTAAAGCGGCTTACAACTACTGCAACGTAATCTATGCGTCAGCCGGTCAGCTAAGCGTCTCGTGTGACGTCCGCTTTACTCTCAGACAGGAAACGGGTATGTTTCACAAACGGGACCCCTACTATTTGTGTTACTTTGTATTTCTACGTGCAATAATGCTCTCAGAAAGGGAATGAGTAGAGCCTTAGGTAACATTTCGTTACACATAAAACCTGGCAGTATGGGCCATGCAGTGGCCTAAAATAATGATAGGTTGCGAGGTACGATTACACACACTTAATCTCAACGGTCCGATTCGACAAGGTATACCTATAATACGAGTGTGGGGGCGGCGAGAAATGCAATAAGAAGCCATCTTTTTGGTCGAGATAGAAACTAAGTGTTACAGAATAGCATGAAATCAATATTCCTCTATTGTAACGTTTTGTGTTGTACCTTATGTAACGTTTCGTAACTCATATCTTGGTGCTTTATTGTAATATGCCGTACTGTTTCTACCTAACTATTGTATTTTAAGATGTGTAATTTGTTAACATAAGTTATTCTAGTTTTACTAGTGGGGACCTCTAATTGGCCTCAGTTGTTACTAATATGTCTTTTAAGTTTATAAGCTGTTAGTCTTCCTAAAATAAAATAAATAAATAAATAATATGTTTATCTTTTGTGATGTGGATTTATATGTGGAGCTCAGTGATCGATCCAATGTTTCGAGATTGTTCTGAGCACATCAAGCCGCTGGTTTCCCTTGTTAATGATACCCACCAATCAGTATTGACCCCACGTTATCCAACGAGCTTTCACGATTATGATCAAAACTAAATGAGTGAAGACTTGATAGGTGTGACAGTGAATTCACCTGTGATTAAAAACATTATCATATTACATCTTGAAGACATCCTATTAGTTGAGATTGACGTTGGAAAAGACATTCGAACCAAGGTTTGGGCGATCTCACACATAAAAGGGTTAGGTTATCAGGGCCCCGATCGCCGTAAATCATTTCAAGATGAAGCGCAAATGGAACACAGACGAAACGCAACTTTTCGATGTTTTCGTATCGCGGTGTTGATTTGACAGATGCTGCGAACGCATGTCGAACGCAGATGAAACACAAATCTGTCAAAGTTACGCGATTTATGTTATATTTTAAAGGACGCTACTTTTTCTCAAACGTTGCACGAACGTACACTAGGGTTACATCTCTAATATTTATAATACCCTTGTGTTCTAGCTGCATTCCATCTTAGCTTGCGCGTAAACTTTAGCGCGATACGGAATTTCACATTGACTGGAACTCAAATGGAACGCAAACGTAGCTGGAACACAAACGAAACGAAGATAATTATTTATGTTTTATATTACCGCGATCGGGGCCCAGAGCTTGCTAAAAGTCTTGTCTTTTACAACATAATATTTACCAATCATAATTCTTTATACCACATTCTAGAAATCAAACAGAAGTATTCGTAGCAATCTATAAGACACTCGAGCCAGATTCAGGTCGAAAATGGTCAATGCAAGCATTTCAATATTTTCCAGAAGTGGTATTTTAAATACGAAGCCAATTTGAATAGAAGTACCCTAGACATTGTTCTCGACCTCAATCTCAAGAGACGGTCAAGACAAGGGGGCTTGAGACACTCAAGTCAACAAGTTTGCTTAAAAGGTGTCTCTTCGTGCGTCGAAGGATTATGGGAACGCCCTCAAAATTATAAATTAGGAGATAGTGACATTTTCTTAACGAAGTGTTTACTGGGAAGTAATTAAAAGTTTTTCATGCCAGCATAGCCTTTACAGCGTTATTCAAGGAGCAATAAACGCTTTCTTATCGACGGACGTTTCTCAGTGAGAAAGTAAATCCTTATCGATTTGCATACCTAAAGAACCTCAATCATACTCAAATCAATTAGTTCGTCCACCTTATGAGATCGAAAGATTCTAAGTTTGATTCTCAGTAAGAAAAAATATTATGCATAACCAACACTAGCACGACCTAGCAGACTGTTGACAAGCCAGGGCTGCACTGCCGACAGTAAATATAAGGCTCTCTAAAGCCCTCCTACAGCTCAGCAGATCGCGTCAACGTCTTTTAGTAGACGCACTAACTGGTCATGGCAAATTAAAAAAATACCTTTTCACTTTACGTGTAACAGACAGTCTCCTATGCAAAGGATGTATGGAGGCAGTAGAAACAGCTGCTCACGTTCTGATGGAATGCAATGCAGTAGCAGCACACCAGGCTTGCTACCTGGGCTATCCGGGTAGAATCCCGGATGTCTTCACAGACGTCCAGGTATTTGGACAGTTCCTGGTCGGAGGGTGAGGGACTGGAGTGATCCAGCCTCTCACTCTCCGCCGCAAAATAGGCGCAAAGTCGTCGAGTTGGGGATACAGCCCGTGCGAAGAAGAAGAATAATGTTTGCTGAGTTTGGTTGGTGGTAGGGTATAAAAATTTGCGATGGTAAATGTTGCAGTGTGTACAGGCCTTATAGTTGCCACTGCTGTTCGGCGCTTGTGACATTATTTCCTAGTACCCAATAGATATTTCAAAATAATTTACTAAAAAGTAAAATTGTATTAAAATTTTAATAAAATGAAAAGTTAACACAGTAAGTTTGTTAACGCCACCGCAGATCGGTATTGTATTCTTGGAATATAAAAGTTAGGTATATTCTAAACAAGGGATTTAATCTCATTAAATTTTCAATAACGAAAGTAGGACTTTGCTTTCGTGAACTCTTAGTAAGGGAACGGAAGCTAGATATAATCCGCAAACGCCAGTCTGAAGTTACGTGGAACGATATGGATGTTGTTTTTGTATTAAAAAGAAAATTAATATGAAATTTTTCATTACGGCATTCACACTCGTACTTGTACTTCATCATTGTCAGAATATTCTCTGCCGCATTACCTTATCTTCGCATATGCATTCCACTTCCACGAACCATCAGGAAAGGCGGTTTTTTTATCTTAAGAAAAGGTGAAGGAATTTAATACAACTGGAAGCAATAGGAGGACCTATTCTACATTATAATATTACCACTTACTGTTATTTTCCTATTATTCCTTATACAATAAATAATTTTATGCAGTCCTTAAAAAGACCCTGGCAATAGCGGCGTGCTGCACCAAAAACTCCACAAGGGCTTCTATTTGCAGAGTGAATGGGCGATTGCGATTGGACATTTTTTCTGCAAATGTTATTTCCATAAACTGTATAGCAAACCGGAATTAATAATACAACGTTTACAATAAAAAATCGAGCATAAACCTTTTAATATTTTTTTTCTTTTTCATCCATTTATATGCTGTAGATATATTTTAAATACTCAAATTCGTACGTTGCTACCACTTAGGTAAAATAATGAGATAGGTACATGGAAGCGTCGGTGGCGTAGTGCGTAAGAGCGTCGTCTCCCACGCGGGAGGCACTGGTTCGATCCCCGCCACGTGTCACACTGCACCCTGGCCCGGCTATACACAGGGGCAGGTGATCATATTTTTATACATTTCTATAGAAACAGAAGAGAAACTACCTAATAAAACCCTACCTCATATGTACACTTATATTAAATAAAACAAATGTCATTTAATACATTTATTTCTGTAGGACCTACCTATGGTAAATTATGACAAATATTTAAATAAAGTTAAATTTCAAAAAGATTATTTACAAGTACATAACGATAACAATGAAAGAAATATTTACAAAAGGTGTGGGTCACTATTTCTTTGCTCTTTTATATAGTCACGTGTAAACAAAAAAAAAACTAAAAGTACAATTAAAGAACTTCTTACTTCAGTCTGGACGGCAAAATAGCCTCAGTCATTTATGCCATTTATGCTACATTTATGCCTCAGTCCGCTTCCAGCCTGTTTACACCAATGCCAAAATCCGTACAGTGTCTCATAAAATCTCTTTTTATGTGATAAGTATTGGAGTTGAGAGTGTAGGCTTATCAAGTATAAAGATTCAGTATCGTAAAAGAATCGACAATGTAGCTGGGAATGTATGGAGCCCTCCACAACCCTCCTCAAATAATTAATGTAAAAACTGGGTAAATAAAAGGAAACATAACAATTAAAACAATGTAACAAACAAACGATTTTCACAATACGTACCCTTTGTGAAATATTATGATACCTTATCTATTTACAGTGATGTAAAAGTAAAAAACATTGATAAATAATGTCAATAAATACTTATGAAGTGGATATACTTACGGGTATACAATTAAATATGTTATAAACTTACCAAAATCGTGAAACATAAAATATTTTATTCTTTGATGAAAATGGCATTCGTTAAATATCTTTTAAAATCAACTTGAGCTTGTAAAACTAGGAAAACTCAAATTAAAAATCGTATTTTCCAAAGCTCACGTCTTTGCCTATCAGCTCTCAGCAAAAATGGTTCCCGCCAGATAGAAAATTTAGAAAAAGTTTGTTTTAAATACGTAATTGATAAATAAATATAATATAGAGTACGTATTGTGAAAAACATAACGTTACACACGTACCAATGTGTTTTCAAATTTTGAATTCATATGTACGTTTAATCGACGCTTTTACGGTGAAGGAAAACATCGTGAGCAAACCTGTACACACCTATGAAGAAATTCTTAGGTTGTGTGTGAAGTCGACCAACCCGCACTTGGCCGCGTGGTTGACTAAGGCCTAATCGCCCCTAATGTGGGGTAGGCTCGAGCCCCTCGGTGGGGACATTATATGAGCTGTTGATGTGAGGTACATGTTTTATTTGTTTCTTCTAAACTAATTTCGAAGAAATGATTAATAGTTATTTATTATACAAGAGTGGAAAGTTCCTTTTTAACCGCGTGCTCGATTTGGATGACCGAGCAAGCGAAGGATTCTAAAGTTGAATCACGAGCGCAGCGAGTGATTCTAAATTAGAATCCTGAGCGTCAGCGAGGGAAACAAACGAGCACAAGGTGAAAAATCTTTCCACTCGAGTGCAATACGTAACTTTTCATCCCACCTCAGCGAGGAAATGACAAAATAATCTTCATTCTAATCATAAATTTGGCACCATAGAGGTTACATTAAATAGGTTTAATGACGTTTTGAATTTACAATTATATTGAGTACTCATTATATGTGATGTTCTAAATTCAAATCTACTTTGCCGCTCAAGCGAATAAAATAGAATTTTCCAGCCAGATTTCGAAGCGCAAAATTACACTTTCCGAGGTGGTGGGATGAAAAATAGTTTTATATTATCGATACAATAAAGTGTTCTCTTTGTTACAGTATAATAAGCATCATTTTTACTTCAAAGTTAAAATTGTTCTCGTCTTCAAAACAATATTTATGAAACTCAATACTTTTGGAACAATCGCGTGACTTAGTGAGCAATACTGAAAACAGGTGCACATTAATTAGAAAAAACCTGTCACTATTTTGGGCCACTGTATGGCCAATACTCTTATGTGTTTATGTGTAACTAAATATTAATGTTATCTAAGGCCAGCCGCGTATTGGATGTATTTTCAAATGATTTGACTCTTTTACGAATACACACGAACGATCGCGACTCACCGAGTGCGCCGCCTCGCACACTATTTGAAGTATTCGTGCGTACTTATATAAAGTGTGTGAGGCACCGTTAGTACTTAGCGCTTCGAGATTGTTCGTGCGATCAAAAATGTGCGGCTGACATGAGGTTCGGCTCAACCCCATTTGGGATAATTATCATGAATGTATTGTATTTGAATGTTAAGATGTTGGGATGTAATGAAATGAAATGAAAATTAAATGACAATAAGCTCTTTATTTAAATGGACTTTGCTAAGCACTTTTAAATCGTCAAAAGCCCTACCATTTCGGGACGAAATAATAATTTTACTTTAATAATTATTATTTGCCGAGATTCGGAAAAAAAAGGCGAAAGAAACTCCACAGCTTACAATTCCTTAATGACTTTAAAAAAAATCATTACAGGTATATTTACGCATTTAAAATTGTAATTTATTCATGAAATCAATATCAATGAAATTTTAAAATGAGTCAATTTTGGGCAGATTTTACTCCCACGCATTTGGATCATTTAAATTATCATTTAACTTGTAATAGGCTTTTCTATATAATTTATAATAATAATATAATCATTTATTTCTGATCATTTTTTTACATCCATATTTATTCTGTTAGTAAAAATTCACTTAAAAAAAATTGTTTTTAAAGATTTTTTTAATTTGTTAACAGGCAAATCTCTATTATTCTTCGGAAGATTATTGTGAAAACGTATACATTGGCCCACAAAGGAATTATTTATTTTGTGGAAACAAATTTTATATACAACATCGTGTTTCTTCCTAGTATTGACATTATGCGTATGACATTTCTCAGACAAATGCATAATATTTCCAGTATATATTGTGAATCAATCACGCGACAACGGGTTCAAACATAAGACTCACTTGTTTTCTAGCATTTTTTAGTAAAATCTATTATGAAAATGACCTCTAATATTTTTGTAGCCGAATTACTGTTATTGACTTCGTTTCACTAATCTACGCAGTCACCATCTTTACCAACACGACAAATCAAATGACTTGCACTTAACTTGTTTTATGAAAATATTTTTTTATAGAAAGCCTCTCGAACAAGCAGCGAAGGTAATAATTTATAACACTTTCTTATTAACAGGCATACCTTTCTATCACGCAATATGTAAAATATTTGTACGAACTGTAACGCAAGGCTTATAAATCAGTATTCACTTTGAAAAACTTGAAGCAGCAGTGAACTTTGTGTGAAGTAGCATAAGGCTCGTTATTTGTTTTGTTTTTAACAATGATTAGTAGCTATTAGAAAATTATGGATAATTGCGTAAGTGGATAGTAGAGAAACAACACACTTTTGATTAATAATGGATGACTACAAGAATAGACAAAGTGGATTGTGAGGAAGTTTAAAAGATATAAAAGTGACAGAATGAGATAATATCATATATCTGGTGTACATGATGAAGATGTGACAGAAAGTAATGAGCCTGAAAATGGGTGGATTAAGAGATAGAGGGAGACCGATGAAAAGATGGATAGACTGCATCTAAGATGACATGACAAAGTAAAGTGTTAATGTTTATATAACGCCCTTGTCTTAATCAAACTGTCTTTTATTGACTAGAAAAAGACAATGACTATATCATTTCCTTCACTATGATAAGGTCTACCTTGGGTCAGGATTAGGGTTGTAAAATGTTTTGATTGAAATTGATACCAAATTAAATAGAAAACGAAAAAATGAAAAAAATTATTGTCATGGATAGGTGCTGAGACGGGACTTGAACCCGCACTTATCCATGACAGGATTTTTTTCCATGTTTTTCGTTTTCTATTTAATTTGGTGTCAATTTCAATAATAGCTAAACTTTCCAAACACAAAGAAAAAAAAACAACATTGTAAAATGTTGGTCACTTTTCAGTGAATATCATTTACGATAAATTTCCAGTCAGTTTCAACATCTTTAGACAAACTTGACATTTTCATTAGATTCCTTTTCGGATTTAGATGTAGGTGGAGATTTATTCAAAACAATGTAATAAAAGCACGTAAACCCATAGAACGTTTTCAGAAAAAAAAACCGCCTTAAAAACTAAAAACGAAGAAATTAAAAAAAATATATGTTTAAAAAAATCTCGGCCCAAAAACATTTAGATTTTCATATTTTTTTTATACTAAAAGTATAATTTTACTTCTGATGCTGACCGTTACTACAAGAAATTTTCTTGTGTGCTTTCTCTATTGTAATACAAGTCTCAAGCAGTCTTTATAAGTTCTTACTTAAAGAAGAAATTTAAAAAAATATGTTTAAAAAAATCTTACCCCAAAAACATTTAGATTTTCATAATTTTTTTATACTAAAAGTGTAATTTTACTCCTGATGCTGACCGTTAATACAAGAATTTTTCTTCTGTGCTTTCTCTATTGTAATTCAAGTCTCAAGCAGTCTTTATAAGTTCTTACAGTCAGCCAACGAGCATTACTAGACAGGGCAATCGTGAGGGAGCGCGGGACGAAAGGGGCGCAGTGGTGCCCCCGAACTGCCATACACTCGTTCGGGGGACGCTGATACACTATGTCTACTGCACGATTTTTAGGCAAAGGCGTCAAATCACTGTCTGTTTTTACGCTGTGCTTTCAGACAATATATGCTCGAGAATTTTAATATACCTACCTACCTTTTGAGAGAACTTCGCCTCATTTGCAAAACAATATTACTTTAGTTCACTTCCACTGCAACTTGTTATTGCAACTTCATTATTGAGAAACTTCACGAAAAACCACGTTTAAACTATGTACCATCGAACTGAAATAAACCCTACGTCACTAGTAATAAGACTTATAATAGACGGCCCAAAATATTCACGAGTACAATCGTAGGGATCTTACGGGGCAATTTTCGTTGGAAAATAGTCTTTACGGTTGGAATAATACAGTCGGTGCATGGATGAATTGTTTTAAGCGACGCAGACTGCAGGATGGTTGTAACTTCAATGCTTGAGCTGGTAAAGAAATAAAGTCTTACGAAGAGGCTACATTCCTTGCACAGTACTTTAAACAATCTCTTTTGATAATATTTTTATTTTGTATAATAAAATTTCATTTGTTATATTTTGTAATCATTGCCTTTAAGTGTTTGAATTTGATACCAAATTAAATAGATAACAAAAGACGAGTCTTTTTTCTCGAAATTTGTTTTCTATTTAATCTGGTATAAATTGGCAACATTTCAAATTAGGCCAAATTAAATTGGAAACAAAATTATCTCATCGAGATGTTGAAGACGTAAAGTCTTCGACATTGTTAAGCATTCGTCAGCTTATGACGCAATCAGAAACGAAAGGATTGAATAAAGTCCTCGTGATTCATCAGTCCTATGTCAGTCAGAGGAAAGAGCATTTGCCCAGATCGCGAAAGATCGCGGTTTTGAGTCGTAGTTCAGCCTTTATCATGACAGGAAATTTTATTCAATATCATTGCCTTCTTATGGAAAAGTACTATTCAATCTATTAGATAGGATACCTATTGTATCCTATCTAATAGATTGAATAGTAAATATCATAGCAGCCTCTAAACGCCACAACAACAGCTGTATAATAATTGTGGATTAAATTATTTATGATTAATAATAAATTACAGTTTAATATTAATTAAACACCTGTCGCCAAATCTGATCTCAACCTGCTGAATCGTATGCCAGCACATGCAGTCCCTTTTTCTTATAAGTTTGACTCACACAAAAGAAGCATGAAGAAGCAAGGTGCTTCTTCGTGCTCTTAGGGCGGCAAGGATATATTGATAAATGTCACACTAGTCACCCTCCCTCGGGAGGGTGACTAGTGTGACATTTATCAATATGGTGAGAGGGTAGAAAATTGCTTGCCTAATATAATTTGTTCTCAAAACACATTTAATTAGTAGCAAACCAGCACACGGTTGATCGTTGAATTAATCCCATATTGTACTAGGTATTTAGGCATCTTCAATGGGGAATTCATTCCAAAACCGAAGCGTATGTGGAGGAAAATAACTTAGAAATAATTAGGAAGCCTCATCCAGTATTTTATGGCCACGCTTGGCGGGCATCACGCTTTCAGCAATGAAGTGGGTCAGGCCTTTGGGCTTGTTCTATTAATTCCAATCGATATGGCCAATATATCAATCTGCCATATCTTCCGTTAACGTTCAGCTGTTTGTAGCATCACCTTTTAGCAATTAAAGGTATTTTTTTTATCTGTGACAGGAAAACCCTTGGCAAGATGTTAAGTAAACTTTATGGTAGATTAACTTGGCCATCTTATGTTTTCTTGAACTTTTGATTTTATTTTATGTAAATGTAGACAATGTAGTTGTTTATTCTTATATGGATAATTGTATGACACATGCAATTAATAGTAAAATTTTGTTTGTGTTATAATATTGTGTAAATAACTAATGTATTATTGGATTTATTTTTTGGTATGCCACACATTGTATTCTTATATATTTGTTAACCAGAGGATCATAAATGTATGCTTAGCACATTAATTGAACGGCATCTATCTGACACCAACACAAAATGGTGGTAGGTAAAAGTAAAATAAATTAGTTCATTAATGAGATTAATTGAATTAAATATATAGAAAAGCTTTTACAAGATAAATTCTTATATAAATGATCAAAATGCGTGGGAGTAATAACTGCCCAAAATTTACGCATGTAACTGTAAATTTTAATTATATTGTTATTATCTATTGACCTGTAATGATGTTTTCAAGTCGGTACCAAATTATAAGCTGTGAAGTTTCTTTCGCCATTCATGTTAATAATTATTTAAGTAAAATGATTATTTCGTCCCGAAATGGTGGTATGGTTTAAAAGTACTTAGCAAAGTCCATTTAAGTAAAGAGCTTTTTATTTCATTTTCATTTTCATTCACTTGGTTAATTTTGTACCTAAAGAAGAATTTCTAAAAATCTAAACATAGATCTTCATTCCCATTTAGGCCTTCGTGAACCCACTGCAAGAAGAACAACGACATGTCTGAACCCCCATTCTCACTACTGAAACTAATAATTCAACATTTGAACTATATCTATTTTTCCCTGTGCAATCTTTGGGTAAACTACAGGTGTCCTTGAGGATGTATGCAGGGCGTAATGCAATCCCATATGCGTAGCGTAGAGAACATCGGTGGTTTTTAATGGGTATGCTGGAATCTCAGAGAGTTCACAATCCTACAATTCTAGTATGGCCTCAAAAAATTTATTTTCATCGCAAATAAAAAGGTAAAGGGTCGCTGTCGGCGACCCTGGCCACGCCATCTGTCCCTGGTATGACACGAACGATGCGTCCCAGTGGCCACATTAATGGTGGCGACGTCTTGTCTTTGATAAGAATTAATTGGCCCTCCTGCAGCTCTCCAATGGATGTGTGCCATTTTGTCTTCCGCTGTAGCCATAAAACATATTCATTAGAAAAGCGAGCCCAGAAATGTTGCTTCAGCACCTGGATGCGTTCAAAACGCTGAAGCGAGGTTATTCGCTTATCAGTAAGTTGCGGACAAGGCAAAGAAACGATTGATCGTCCAATTAGGAAGTAAAAATACTAAAAATAAGAAACTAGTCATTGGTAATATGATTGTCCTAATTTTTTTGTGCCATTATCCATTGGACGGCGTGGCTAGGTCAGATGACAGCAATAACTCACTATCTTTTTCTAACAAAAATGACTACGAGCAATAAGCAACATTTACACGAGGTCAAAAGCAGCGACTATCCATTGAGCCAATCCAATATTGATATCGTCTAAATGTTCTCCACTTAGAGGATATCAATATCGAATCCACTACGACTGATTGTCCTCAACCAAGTCCTATGAAATAGAATCGTTTCAAATTTTTTATTGGTATTATGTCGTTGAAATTGGCCTCGTGTAAAAGATCCATTATAATCTATCGTTTCTTATGATCGTCGTAAGTTGATCTATGCTTATTTTTGTCGAAAAGAATTACAAGTATTTACTGCTTATAGTTTTTCGTTACAAAATTACATATTCTATTGAGGCTGGTTTTAATCATTATCCGTATTGATTTTTTATCATCAACTGGATTATTCCATTTTTAGTCGTTAAAAATTTCTATATCTCATTCTATTATAATCTTGAATCCACATTTGAACAACTTTTAGTTTTTGTGAATGTGAAATTGATTTGGAAACAAAAGTGATAGTATCTGAGATTTCGGATTAAACTTTTTACGCATAACTTTAACAAAAGCACTACACACAATTTAAATTCCTTTGTTATACAAATTGAATAGACCCAAATAATCGTTAGGAATTAACCCGGTATCTTCGCCTTAATTCCTTATTCCTCTACCACTTTTAATGGCGCCTCTAATAGTCCGACTATTATAACTTTATCTGTCATTAATTACATCAGTCTTGCCCTTAATGCCTCTATGCTTTCAATGCGGTAGATGTTTTCAACTATGCAATTTTCATTAAGTTTTATATACTTTTTTTATAAATAACTAACAACTTTAAAATAATGTTAAAACACTAAAATCCATGACATGGTTCCTAAGAATAGATCTATGTATGTCATAAAATAACTCACTGGCCCATGTATAATATTTAAGCCCTGATGCAAACAGAAGGGTGATATGAGTTTGAAGTATGAAGGTATTAATCTTTACATGTGTCTGTCTGTGACTTCATATCTTCCAAAAGGATGATCCAGTTTTTTCCTTTTTTTTGTTTGTTTGAAAGGTGATTTGATTGGGAGTGGTTGGCTAAGGAGAAGTGGTTAAATAAGCCAAGATCTATGACATTAAGGTAGCATATAGACCCCAACATGTGGAAATACATTAGGACTTGGGTTGAATAAGGAGATTAAATACTGTGTCAGATACTCGTTGTACCGAAAATAGCTCAAAGTCCTATTGCACTAAAGTACAATAAAGTATTTCTTTAAAATCAAACCATCTTCATCTCTGTATATAACCTGAGTCCTTATTAGCATATTTCCACGTTATCCCGGTCGCCATTGTGCTTCCAGAAAAATAAAGATTTTTCTTTGTTCATAAAACGCTTGTTTTCATTTTTTATTATATACGATTCACGGAGACTTAACTTCTATCTCGATAATTTCCCACAATACCTTATTACTTATAAATATCGTTTGGGGTTTTTCGCGAATGAATGAAATCTCCATTATTAAACTTCTTCAGATAAAAATGTTGGTCTCCGCTTTTATGCGAATCGTACAATGGAATCGATGATTTTTTTCTCTTTGGAAATTGTTCTTTGAACGAAATATGATGAGATACCAACGGAGGATTGGATGATCGCTCCTCATTTGCAAACAAATCATAAACTCGACTGTATTTCTAATTTTTCTAGGTATTTTATTACGGTCGAAATTCATGTACCAGCGATCTTCACTTTTTATTTGGTTTTAGAATAGAGTGGAATTTAACTTTATTACAGAATACAAACAAAATTATTCAATATATAATTGTACAATAATGCCTTATAGCTTATAGAGCTAAGAGCGATTTCTTTCAAACAGAATTAGGACGGACAGGAATTAATACAAAAAATGGTCTAACAATACGCCTTAATTACGCCTCATTACACCACGCCTTCATATTAATGTAAATGATTTAACGATTGAACCATAATTATTAAGGTTAATTGGTTCAAAGTTTTTTATTCAAAGACCCAGAGGAAATATTGAAACGAAAAAAAAATATGAATATTGGCGGAAAATTACATTTGATAAATGTCAATCGATCCACGATCATTATTGTTTACTTCTCTTTTATTTTAGTTATAAAACATTCTTAACTTTTTACTATTCTATTCTTAATTAATGGCGTCGCGTCGCATTAAGCGTACGCATTTTGCCAATGTCAAGTGGAAATGTAACTAAAGTAACAAAGATTGTACGGTAGATTGAGGTTAAAAATGGAGTCTCTCAACACGTGTTTTTACAACAAGAACTCGGGAGAAACTCCTTAACTCTTATCGACTGAAGTGTCATTTTGTAAAACTGCTACTTCAACATACGACACTACGTACCTACAACATACGTCACGATGTCGAACTCACCAGCTATGCCACGCGTCCGCTCGTCTCCGCTACACACGCATCAGGGGTGACTACAAAAGTACCTAAAAGGACGAATATATCCCCACGCAAAAAATATTATGAAAGAAAAACCGTTTGGGCGAGGCACCACATACGTATGTCAGTGGCTAAGGATGCACTGAATATGTAGTGGCTTATATGAGTAGACCCTGCCTGTAATAACACAGGTACAGATATAGGTAATTAAGCGACAGGTACGATTAAACACCGGATAAAATAATAATAAATTTTTGGGATATTCATCTTCTCATATTAGGGGTTTAAGTATGAAATTGCCGTTTTATATGCAGAATTTAACGAAAATTCATTTTTCCGTACAAACATATTAGCGATTTTAAAGAAACCACAAATCAAAATTTTGTGTAATTTTGTGGATATATTTAGACAACATTAATCTATAGGATACGTAAAGAAAAAAATTGAGAATTGATACCTGTAAAATGATATTCATATTTTTATAACGGAGATGGGCACCTCTTATGTTTTTGAAGCTGTTTTTGAAGATGTATTTCTAGGGAAAAAAATAAAAATAAGATTAAAATCTTATATATAAAATTCTCGTGTCACAATGTTCGTTCCCGTACTCCTCCGAAACGGCTTGACCGATTCTCATGAAATTTTGTGAGCATATTGAGTAGGTCTGAGAATCGGCTAACATCTATTTTTCATACCCCTTAATGATAAGGGTTGTCCACCCTTAACTTTTTTTTTAATTTATACGGCAAAACAACATTTGCGGGGTCAGCTAGTTTTATACATAAATATAAGTCCTTGAATGAAGTTTAAAATAAAAAAAGAATAATGGACATAGCTATGGTATTAAAGGAATTATACACTAATGAATAATAAGAAAAAAAAAACGGCAATTTCATACTTTAACCCCTATTATTAACTAGCCGAAGGACCATTCTGTCGTAAACAAGATAGAAGCTAAAATATCGAGGCCCATATTTTAAGGGTTGGCCTCCACACAAAATCTTCGTATGTAAATTGCACTTTTCTGATAGGCAGTAAAGCAGACAGCTGTTGTGTAAACCGTAAATTTTTTATGCCTTGTTTATTCAGGAAAACAAAGGCACTTTTACGGTATTGAAGAATCAACAGAATACAATATGCGAAGTGTGGAGTTACGCTGATATGTTGTTTAGATAAAACATGTTTTAATTAATACGAGTATGAACATTTTTATTTGCTTTGTCGGGCTTTATGTTTTGCTATCGTAGGTTATATCTTGTTTTTATTTCTACTCCTGTGTTGGAATCAGGGCATTATCACTTTTTTCTTTTAATTGGATGGCGTTCGCGACACATAAAGATTAGACATTTCGCCAATGTCAAGTGACTCAAAAATTGTACGGTAGAATGAATTAAAAGTGGAGTTTCTCCCGAGTTCTTGTTGTAAAAACACGTGTTGAGAGACTCCATTTTAACCAAAATCTACCGTACAATTTTCTTATAACTATAATTGAGTTCTCACTTGACCTTGGCAAAATGCAGAATCATTAAGACTTGCGAAGGCCATTAATTAAAAATAGAATAGAATTAAAAGTGGAGTCTCTCAACACGTGTTTTTACAACAAGAACTCGGGAGAAACCGGCATTATCACTTATTTATCATTACAGTATTTATTGACCTATTTGTATCCTTATTGTCAAGTATTTTTTTTAATAGAAAGAAAGGCAAATGTATTGTGCCCCCACATCAATTGTAAATTTTAAATCAAAGATTTTAAAGTGCTCATTTTATTATTAGTGTGTACTTTTTGATGTATTATATTTAGAACACTAAATTGAGATCGGTTCCAGCGGAAGACCAATATACTGAATTACGGTCGTTTGAGACAAATAATTCACATGGACTTTTTTGTTTGTTTGTTTGTTGTCTTAATAAACTTTTCTTTTTTCTTCATTTCTCTTGTGTCGTAAGAGACAGATTTGGGAGATTGTGAACTCCTAGCAAACCATTGCACAATGCAGGGATCTGTCGCGCAGTGGCCAGTAAACCATCAACAACAGCCAAACCAACCAAAGGAGAGTTTGTATCAGGCAGGCGACCGGCCGTAAAACTGTGTGCCCCTACGGGGTATCACGCAAAACAGCCTATGTTTAAACCCTTATTGTTATGTGATACGCAAAAAAAATATTTGATTTGATTTATGTTAAAATCTATAGCAGTTAAGTAACACATTGCAACGTCCCCGAATAAATTGAGACCAGGTAGGAAGAAGTATTTTCGTGTCTCGGTCAGTAAGTTTTGATTCACGTGACGAGACATTTTATTTGTGTGTTTATCATGCAATCATTCATGGACTATGAGCAGATTTGTGTTGAGTTAAAGTCCTCATTAAAACTCCACTCTTAAAGTTACTTCAGTCAGCTACAATTGACTATCTAGTTACATGACCACAAGTCTATAATGTTTTGCCTGGAGAGTCCGAAAAGATGTCGTCAGTATTCTTTTAAAACTATTAAAAAAATAAATATGGAAGCCGTACAACGAAACATTCTTGAAATAAAATGGGGACCGGTTTTTGAGAGTCAAGATCCAAATGCTGCATTATCCTATGTGACCGATGAAATCAAGGACGTTTTAGTTAAGCATAGTACAAATATTATTCTATCAAATAGAAAACAGATCATTAAGCCCTGGATTACACCAGGCCTATTGCGTTGCATTAGAAATAGAGATTGCTTACACTTAAAATCAAAATCAGATCCAAATAACGAAGTTTTAAAAAAGACTTATACTAGAAACAGAAACTTTTGCTGCAAGATTTAAAAAAAAGTAAAAATAAACTATGAAAGAGACCTAATTAAAAAAGCGGGAAATGACAGTAAGAAAATTTGGGAGTCAATTAAAAACATAACGAATATGACCAACGAAAAAACCTATCCTGTGGAGCTCCTTAGTCTTTCGAATAACCCACAAACTTCCGTTAATCAAGTAAACAGTTATTTCGTCAATGTTGGGAAGGAATTAGCACAGAGAATTCAAAATTCTAAAGGAAATAAAAATGGCGAATTCAATATTAATATCTCGTGTCTTAATTCCTTTGTCCTAGAAAACACAGATATTCAGGAAGTTGAAAGCTTAATTTTTTCACTCAAAACAAACTGCGCTGTTGGCTTAGATTCAATATCCAATCAGCTATTAAAAGAAAACGTAAAAATTTTAGCTCCAGCCCTATCACACATCTTTAACTTGTGTATTGATAATGGTATTTTTCCTTCGGACTTGAAAAGATCGCAGGTCTGTCCCATATATAAAACCAGTGACAGAGCACAAGTAAGTAACTATAGACCGATTTCAATTTTACCCTCCATTTCAAAAATACTTGAGAGAATCATTAACAACAGGTTGGTCAAATATCTTGAGAAAAACGGCCTTTTGTCTAGTCACCAGTTTGGGTTTCGCCGTGGCCGATCAACCGACGACGCGGTTCACAGCCTAACAGAATTTATTGGAACTAACCTTGATAAAGGAAACAAATGCATCTCCATCTTTTTGGATCTTAGCAAGGCATTTGACACAGTATCTGTCCATGCACTTTTAAACAAATTAGTAAAATATGGTATAAGGGGCACCCCGTTGAAACTTTTCGAAGATTACCTTAATAATAGATTTCAGTGTGTAAAAGTTGGTGACTATACTAGTGATGATCTTCCGATTTGCTATGGGGTTCCGCAGGGTAGCATACTTGGTCCAACTCTTTTCCTTGTATACATAAATGACCTGTTATTCACTAACTCCGTGAGTGAAAGGATCATATCTTACGCAGATGATACAGCTATCATTTTCACTGCCAAGACATGGGAAGAAGTTTATAAGCTGGCACAGCATGGCTTCAATAGGGTACAGAATTGGCTTGAAGCAAACTTATTGACATTAAATGCTGAAAAAACCAAATACATTACTTTTGCAATCCGCAAACCTATCATTGCACCCAATCTAAAATTAACAGTGCATTCTTGTGGTTCTGTTGGCTGGGATGTGGAATGCACATGTGAACTATTAGAAAAAACAAAAGTTGTAAAATATTTGGGGGTAATGATAGATGAAAATTTAAACTTTAAAACACATATTGAAATACTTAGCAAAAGAATTCGAAAGTTATTCCATGTATTTAAGACACTTAGATATACATTGGATCCATCCTTACTAAAACAAGTTTATTTTGCACTATGCCAGTCATTACTAACTTACTGTATCTCCTCCTGGGGAGGAGTCCCTAAGACCACACTAAAAAGGATGGAGGTTGTACAGAGAGCGATCTTAAAGATATGTACATTTAAAACTTACATATTTCCAACAGCACAATTGTACCAATTTTGTGAGGTCTTGACCGTTCGTCAATTGTTTATACTCTCTGTATTATTGAAACAACATAATAGTATAAATTACAACACAAACAGGGCTGCAAAGAGAAGACATTATAATGTATGTAATCGAAATATTAACCCCAAAACTACCTTTATTAAAAGTTTCTTTTCTTTTCTGGGACCTTATTTATATAATAAGGCAAATAAATATCTTGATATTTATCACCTTAACGCTTATGATTGTAAGCGCAAAGTGAGAAGTTGGCTTCTGGAACAATCATACGAAGCTACAGAGGGTTTTATTACAGTGACAAAATAAATAGGTATTATAATCGAATATTTTCATTAATGTCCTGAGGTCTTTTTGTTTGGTCTAAGATTTTTTGATCCTCATAACATCCGTATTGTGTCTAAAAATTTAAATACTGTGGCATTCAAAACTACACACCCTCTCTTACATACACACACATACACTACACAAAACACACACACACACACACACACAACAGAGAGGACATTCACACCTTTCCACGTTGCAAGCTTAATAATAAATATGTGTTAATAATTGTTATTTTAAATTAAGCAAAGATAATAGGAGTAAAGCTATTGTGATAATAGATAATGTCAATATAAATCTCTCAATGAAGAAGCTTATGTCAAAAATGTAACATAATCTGAGTCCGAGGTTAGGGGCGCTGGATACCGAAATACAGGTTTTATAACCTAGTTCGGAGACAGATGCTACATTATTATTTAATATGTTACTTTTAGATATAATAGACTAGTAGTCAAATATATCATAGTGCTGTAACTGTTTCTGGAAATAAATATATATTATTATTATTATTATTATAATTTTGCGTCTCTTTAATCGTCCAATGCTTTGAGAGATTGTAAGTTGCACTGCTAAATAGTTAGGGTGGTTTCAGCCTTGTTTTATATTTGGAGCTGTGGAGTCTAATTTCATTCCTTACTGTGTTTGTATTTAGGTACTTATGAAGCTCATGAATTCTTATAAACGATGCGACGAGACATAAATGTCTATCGGCTGCTGTAACCACTTGACATCAGCAGATATTTGCTTGCAAAATAACTTTTAGTCGAGGTAAGGCCCAGCGGACCAGCTGCTCGAATTTGGAGCAGTACAAACTAGGGAAGCACCTCCACCTTATAGAAGACTAGAATCATAAAACACTTGATTTTTGTGGTAATGTGTTTTTGTTGGTGAGTAAGCTCACCGAAGCTCCCCGCCTCCTTCTGCGAATCGGTGAAGACGCAGAAGGAGGTAGCGGAGAGGGAGCGGGAGGAGATCCTCTAGCCGCTCCCCTCCGGCGTAGACGGGTGGGTCGGAGAACTGCTGGTCTTCGTCGGCACTAAGGTGGTCTGGTTCAGCACGGCTAGGCCGCCGCGCGCCCTTGGTGCCAGTCGGCACAAGCCACCCCATCTGGGGATTGGCTAGTACCCTAGCGCAATCCCCCTGAGGCGCGTTGCCCGGTCCACTGTTGGACCAGGCCGACCCGGAGGCGTTTTGGTGAAATGGCGCACACTAAAGGTGGGCCGATCGCAAAACGCCCCCATAAGGACTTAGGAGGGTACCGGTGGGCTTTACCCGAGTAGGACCGGCGCTGTTCCGCGCCGGTGAGTGTCACGTCAGTGTTGCAAGATTCCATAGCGTCTATAGGTAGCTGCTTACCACCAGGCAGGTCGTATGCTTGTCTGCCAACCAAATAACATAAAGAAAAACATTTATTTAAATATAGGACTTAGTAACAATTAGAGAAATGATTTATAAAGGAATCTATGTAATCAGAACAGCAAACAATTTCTAAACTAAATGAGCCTTATCGTTCTGTAAGTCTGAATCAAGGTGATGTTAAATTTAGCAAATAATTATATTGAGTTTTATGTAAAGAGACGTTGCTAGGAAGGTCAAGGTTAAATAATAATTTCTTTATTAAAATTAGGCACTATATAAATTAGGGTTTCGTGCCTCACTTCGTCAATCATTGAGTTTTCTAAGGGCGCTGGAACAATAGTTACAGGCATATTTGTATAACAATTACATCAAATTATATTTTATTATGTATATTACTAAGGTTTATGGGTACTCTTTAATGTCCTGTGGAGCCTGTGGAGTGACGTTTGTGGAGTTAGTTGTGGCATATTTTAAACATATTTCTGCTTGTAACTTATTTTTTACGACTGCAATCATTTGATTGCATCTAGGACCAACAGCTCGCACGTAAGATAATAGAGTTGAAATTTTCGGCCACCCATCCGAGTACCGACCGCGCACAAGTTTGCTCAGTTTTTTTGATAGTTAAGAATAACGCACGACGTCCTGTCGAGCGGGACTTCACGATATGACGTCTTTCATATAGTTTCTGGAATTACAATGGTCAGCGTCACGCAGACATCGATGTCAATGTCCCATCTCCAGAAGGCCTAGCCAAGTGACCAGTCTATTGCATTGAACGTCTAACGAAAATAATAATAATGTATGAAACTGACGTTTTAGTGAGAAAGCTCTATGGCGACTGAGCAAAAATTTAATTATATTATTAGCCTCCCATCCACTAGCGCTTATTTCATATGACTTGTCCTCGTAGATGAACTGTAGAGAAACATCGTAGGGATAAATAATACCGTTCAGGCCACTAACTAAATGTCACCTCTACATGTTTTCCTTCCTTAATCATTCCAGTCCTAGAGGAGAAACAACCGTTTTGTTACCATACACACGAACTGATACTAGTGGATGGGGGGCTATTATCATTTCGTTCGATAAAAACTTTGTATCGTTTGCCCCCAGTAGGTGGCGTCAGCTTAAGTTCGGCAGTGGACGTCATGTGACTAAAATGATGATGATGATGAACCCAAACATGATACACATCCGAGGAGTCGGGTATACCTTAAAATTCTGCACTGCAATGTCACCAATATAATTAAAGTTACAGCATCACAAGTTTCAAATCGATCAGACATGAGGAAATTACTCCGATGTTCTTGAATCATAGCTAAATACACTCTTAATCAATATCCCACATTTTACGTCAGGAGTTAAAAATAAACGTTTAATGTTCAATTTGTTAATTTCTAATTTATCATTGTTTTTTATGTGTACGTACACTATATATATTTGTCGCAGGCAACTGAGTAAGGGGGAGGCAATAATTAGCGAAAACAGTGGTGTTCAACTCCTGGCTTGTCTATTTTTGTCCTTTCACTAAATCAGTTCAGGAATTTTGATCAAATCATTTTATAAAGGAAATGTTAAAATCTAATAGTCATTTTAAAATCTGCAGGGATTTGATGAAATTCATTAGGGATTTGATCAAATCTCTATTTGCATCATTTCTCTGTGACATATATAAATACGAGTATACGGTTACATGGTTTGTTGTTTGCTATAATCATTCCGTATTTATAACAGCCCTCTGTTATTTAGAATTTCACCGTTCTACTTAGGTATTAATATTCGCACCCTTGAGCACATAACAGCTGACGTAAACAATTACTTACAAAATAAACATGTTAATTTTAGGTAAGCACAGATTGTGGTTTACGCTTTGTGGTTCTTAAGAACAAAGTAATCAAGCAAATCGTATTACTAAGAAATGATCGAGTCTTAGATACAGTAGTTTACAGTGATAAGCGAATAATTTGTAACTATTCTGAATACGGCCAGGTTTTTGCCTAAGTGAAAGAAAAGGAATATTGAAAGAAAATCTTGGAATTAAAAACTCGAATATGGTATCTTAGACTGAAAAACTCAAAACTCTTGTTACTCCTGAAAAAAGCGTGCTCTCAAAGGGTGAATAAAAAAGTAATTTAAAAAACAATTAAACCGACTAGAAAACTAAAAAGAGGAAAAAATCTTATTTTTTTTATAAATATCTAAATGTAAGTATGCCAACTATTTTTTGAAGTCGGTGACAGTCGACATTATTATTATTATTAAATGCACAGCAGCTACTCATGCAAATATTTCTTTTAAGCTAAGGCTGGTACCAACTACAAAAAAAAGTTGACAGATTTTTAGTTTTTTTTAAACAATTTGAGCTTTTATTTCTTTCTTTTCAGCTTTGAAGACACTTTATTTTTTTTTTAAACCTTTTTTTTTATTTTTTCACTTTTACCTGCCTGCTTACTATCAGGCAGGCCGTACGTTTGTCTGCCAACCAAATACCATGAAAAAGATACATCCCACCACGAACTTATGACCTGGCGCAATTTTCCGGTTATACAGGCCGAAATCGCGGAGAGCGCGCTGCTACTTGCCGGGGCTCTTTTCAGAGTGCATCTTCTTGACTCCCTACAAATTATTTTACTCTTAGCCCGTGCCTCTATGATCCCTCTTCCCTTTTCAGGGCGGACACCACTTGGTATGCCTTCGGTGCCTTCGAGGTTATCCAAGCCCACCCGAAATGGTACTACTCGTTCCCACTGCCCATTCTTCTGCCTCTTCTGCGGCGTCTTCTCTCTTCATTTCTCTCTCTAGCCCACTCCTAATCTTGTGCCATCGCCGCGCGAAGTCCCACAGCTGTCTGAAGTTCGCCTCCGTCCCCACGTGGTTCGGATAGTAAACCGGGCCCACCTCAAGCGTCTTCACCTTACCCATGAGATCCCTACGCACTTTACTGTAAAGTTCGCTTTCCCACAGTGCGGGATGTACGTCCTCTACGTCACTACCCCCACAGTAGTATGAGCACACATCGGTGATTATCATGAAAAAAAGTCTACCTCTAAAGCAACCATGGCCTGTCAGCAACTGCGAGGTTTGGTAGTCCGGCTCTACCCAAGTAGCCTTGAGACGAGCCAACAAATCAGGGAAAAACCGATACTCCCATCCCTTGTCCGACGTGACCCAACGTCCCTGTGTCAAAGACTGAAAAAGGTAATTTTTGAACACGTATAAAAGTCTGATGCTATTGGTTCAGGAGGCATTCAGATCGAACCAGGGACTCTGAATTTAGTCCCGAGGGTGAACTACTAGACCACGGGATCTGTATACACACAATTTTACCTTAAAAATGCAGTTTCAATGTCACACGAAGTACTTCTTTATGATTTAAATGAATAGTTAGGTACCTATATGCGAGTTGACAGTTGCTTTTGGACAAACTTACCCTTAGATTACTATGCGTTTGCGTAAAAGTGTAAAATCAAAAATGTTTGCATTGCACTGTATATACGTATGAATATTAACAGATAAAAACGAATACACATACGAGTAAGATAATTCACTAATATAGCATTAAATTTGTTTTTGTATTATAATTATTATTCCCGTGTTCCCGATTTTAACTTTTTTTAATGTGTGTTTTGTTTCAACTTAGAGATAAGATAGTTTTTATCTTGATAAGTAGTCCTCATTTTTTTACTGCAAATTCAATGTTATATTCAATCAACGAATTACTTTACTAAAAACATTCCATGGAAGCGAAACGAAATACTTCAGAGTGCGAAGACGAGTGGAATAACTATCTATCTCAAAAATTACTTCGTCTAGTAAAAACTTTGGACCCATTTTTACGCATATTACGCGCACGGGCGTGAGATTTCGCATAATTTAAGTTGTTAAAGATATAAGAAGTGCATCAAAATAAAATTTATGTACAAATTATGTGTATTACATTAATAATAAATTGTTAGAATAAAAAAGCCGGCTTTTTGCAAATATAACTATTATAATCAGCGATTAAAAACTGACATATAATATTATTATTATGTATAAAGAAATCTATCGTATCGAATGTCAAATACTCGCAGTATCGCTTTGGCCATTCAGCCAGTTAATCTTAGCGTATTTACGTTTGTCTAATTCGAAAGTCTAGTATTTTCTTCATAACGAAATTGCTATTGAAAGCTGCGCTGTCCCGGGAGCGAAACTAGCGCCGCGGCCCGAAGCCCCCGCAGTTGGTAACTTCGCGCGAGTGTGAAGCCACGTTGGTCGGACTGACGCGGTACCGGAATAACATCGATTTTGAAAACTGTGAAATCTGTGCTTGTGATAGTGTTGTGTGTACTGTGTTTGTGTTTTTATCGGATTGAGACATGTAAGTTTCTTTTAGAATTGGTTTGTTTCAACTATTGACGGTCGTTCGAGTTTTAATTGGTGGCTCATTAAATATTTAAATAGCAAAATACCACCTTATTAACATTCAAACAGAATTAACATTTAAATAAACGTATTTCACGCTTTTTTTATTGTCGCAAATGCGCTGCTAGCACAGGATTTTTTCTACATTATTTAAGGAAGTTTACGTCAAAAGTTTTTCAATTAAATGCTCTGGACCGGGAAAATGTTTACATAATAATTAATTCTGTCGCATTATTTATTGAACTCAAAAACATCACAGCGAAATGCTTTCAAGATAAAAGTCAATTTAATTCAATTAAAACTGCCTTAATTTGTGCCTAAAATTAAATAATATAATGGTTTTTCTATAAAAAAAAAGTAGTACGTTATTTAGGTACTTGAAATTTTTTATTGTTATTAATGTGTCGAAAATGGAACATTTTTACAATTATTATTGACCTTAAGGAAAACCTAAGGATTTCTGAGGGGCCAGTGACTGTTTTAGTGCAGTTAATGCTGGTCCACACACCAAGAGGTCAGGTTTCATATTTTAAATGTTTTTAACAGTAAAATTAAACTTGTTCATCACTCATAATTAAATTTATTTAAGTTAATTTTTAGTAGACATTTCCTTTATTATAATATTATCAAGATAACGCACTACGGATTCTAGTGCACATGTGTAGGCAAGTTCTTCAGGAAACTTAATTTGGGCTAAATGAGTGTGTGAACGGGGAAAACAAACTTTTATTGCACAAAAGAATACAAATAAAGAAATAAACAGTACAAAAATAGGCGACTTTATCGCTTAAAAGCAATCTCATCCAGGCAACCTTGAGCGAATGGACAAACAATATATCTATTTAGGAAATATAAATATTGACACTGAATGCGATTTTTTACAGTTTCGACACGTTTCGAGCTCGCTATTTTAAGTCACATTTAAGTAACCGTATGAGTTAATTAGGAAAGAAGCGCATATCATGTTTCTCTAGGAGTAAATTCTATTACATATTAATTTAAAACCTAATAATTATTATACACTTTTACACTTTGTGACCACACTTTGAGACCATATTATGGCTTATCATCGATTTCTAATTTTGCGTTTATTACTCGGACATCCTGTGAAATAGAGAAGTAATCGTGCTAGACTTTAAGCTTATTGTCTGTATTTTTAAAGTGTCATATTTTATTAACGCCGTCGCGGTAGAGTGGTCAGTATACTACCTACACATTACGCGGTCCGGATTCGAATCCTGGTATCGGCAAATGTTTGTGTGACGAACACGAATATTTATTGACAAGTCATATATAGATTAAGTTAAGTTTATAATACAGGCATACAGCAGCCACTTTGCGATTTAGTGATGGAAAATTTCATGAAAAGGATATGGTCCTGTAAGCGTAGCCATGGTGGCTATTTGGCTGATATTGTTTCCATTATTAATGGCATACCTTCCTCTTTACATTGAATTAAACATTCGAACATTTATCTCAGAAAATGCCACCATTTCTTTGAATATCAAAATAACACCTCTTATTGGAAAACCCTTTATTTGTTCTGGCGTTATTGAAATATTTACCCATGTGGGGATAAAATAGGAGATTAAAGATCGTAAGGAAGTCCAAACAAAGTCAGGATTTCGCGCATAACACTAGAACTTATTTTGATGAAATTTGGCCCAAAAATATACTAGACCTTGAAATAGCACATAGCTGTTTATTTAAAATTTTCTATAAAAATTAGCAAGAAACGTTGTTATTGATACAAACTAGAAGAAAGTAGCTAATTGTGAAATGCGGGTAATTTTTCACGCTCAAAATCCCAAAAGAGGTTAAAAGCAGTGTTATCTTTAGCAGTAAAGGCTATGTAGTGCCTCAGAGTAGCGTCAGATGTTTAGCCTATCGTCTGTCTTTTGTCAATTGTGAAATCATCATAGTTATCTTATCAGCCTTTATAATTCGACCCACTGGACACAAGGCCTCTCCTTGTCATCGAAGGAGGTTTAGGCAGTAGTACACCACGCTTGCCCAATGCGGATTAGTGGACGGAGTATAAGGTGATCAATACCCTTTTGCTGATCCATTAGTCGCCTTCTACGACACCCATTGGAGGATATGGGTTGATGCTATTCTGCTCTGCCGGCTTCACATGACATTAATGAAAAATGAAAATGAAATAAAAAATATTTATTCTTTAACCAATTACATCAACTTAATCAAGTTATTGAAGTACTCTTTTAGGTTAACATATAGGTACCTGTGCCAGAGTACTCCGCTCCTCCGTATCTTACGTTACAATTTGTGTACTGAATTAATGTTTTAGTTACTCATTTATGACTCTTCACCCGGACCGCAGCGTTGGTCTCCACAAGGTGGACTGACGATCTAGTGAAGGTCGCGGGAAGCCGCTGGATGCGGGCAGCGCAGGACTGACCAGTTTGGAGGTCCTTGGGGGAGGCCTAGGTTTAACAGTGGGCGTCTCTCGGCTGAAATGATGATGATGATGACCCGGACTGCAGAGATTCTTAAGAGTGGAATATCTGTCCTGGTTTTTGATATTTGTTTGTTGGAGTACTGAAGGATTGCTACTTTTTTGGGTTTGGTGTCCCATTTGTATGGGCCATAGCTTGGCAACCTGTCACTATTGGAGGCACTGCATGTCTCATACTTTATGTGTCACGCACTGTTACCCAAAGCTCTGCTAGACTCTTATCGGGATTAAGAGCGCGATTATATGTTCATAGCAGTGTCGAAGTATCGACGTTATGAACATTCATTCATCATCAACAGCTCATATAATGTCCCCACCGAGGGACTCGAGCCACACACTACCCCCCAATTTAGGGGCAATTAGGCATTAGTCAACCACGCTGGCCAAGTGCGGGTTGGTGGACTTCACACACAACCTAAGAATTTCTTCATAGGTGTGTGCAGGTTTCCTCACGATGTTTTCCTTCACCATAAAAGCGCCGATTAAACGTACAATTCAAAATTTGAAAACACATTGGTACGTGGCAGGGATCGAACCAGTGCCTCCCGCGTGGGAGACGACGCTCTTACGCACTACGCCATCGACCCCAACAAACATTCATTATTTAAAAAATATTATTTTAAATAAACGTGGTCATTATCAGTTAAATGAAAGAAAACGTTGTCCTTTATTTGTTGCCTGTTTGTAAAATCAACTATATGAACGTTTCGGATAACCTTTCGAAGGCGATTGTTTCATTTTTTTGCTTCGTCTTCTCATTTTACAGTCCTCAAACTTGCTCTATGATTTCGAATATTTTTGATCTGGCTCGTTTTAACAATGTTTCTAGTTCAGTTGGTCGGTTGTTTACTGTATTGATTGATGTATTTTGATTTACCAAGTTATAAGCTGTGCGTAGTTGCCGCTTTTTCTCCACCTACTACAGGTAAAAGTAATAATTTATGTCCCAATGCATTTTTGAGGCAGTTTGAAGATATTTGATATTTGCATGCAATTTCAAATTAAATTTCGTATTTTCGGAAAAAGACGATTTAATTTTTCATCCACTTTTAATTTTTTAAGTATTTTAAAAAATATTTCAAATCATGCTTCAATAGGTTCACTAAATGATATATAAAAAAACAACAAACAAACAAAAAACAACTCTGAACTATTAGGTCTGTGTGACTATAATTGTGGGCGCTAACAGCTGCGACACAGTCCCTGATGACAGCAGTTGTTACGTTTGACTGTACCATAATTTAATAATGTTGATGGTTTCATAATAAAGATTTATTTATTTATTTTAATATATTAGTATGAACTAGTAAGATCTTAGGCCAACCACAACACCAAGTCTGGGCTTTAGACGGATAACACCTGTCGTCCCATATGGACCAAAAAGTTGGGCGTAATAGTGGATAGATGAAAATCTACACATCGCAGACATGAGAATGCAATGATGGATATGTAGACTAACAAGTCAAAGTCAAAGTCAAAATTACTTTATTCATTTAGGTACAATTTGTACACTTATGAAAGTCAATTTTGATGCCATCGGTTTGAGAGTCTACCAGGAGGCCTTGTTCTGAGAAGAACCGGCAAGAATTGACAAAGTGAGGTATGAGAGAGCATTAGAGGAGGTTTGAAAGGGGCACTTGTGGGAAAGAAATTGAGAGGTAACATATTATTATGGCGTATGTAATGAGAAGCGTCGGTGGCATAGTGCATAAGGGCGTTGTCTCCCACCCGGGAGGCACCGGTTCGAACCCCGCCACTTACCAATGTGTTTTCAAATTTTGAATTCATATCTACGTTGTATCGACGCTTTAACGGTGAAGGAAAACATCGTGAGGAAACCTGCACAAACCTATAAAGAAATTCTTAGGTTGTGTGTGAAGTCGACCAACCCGCACTTGGCCAGCGTGTTTGTCTAATCATCCCTAATGGGGGGTAGTGTGTGGCTCGAGTCCCTCGGTGGGGACATTATATGAGCTGTTGATGATGATGATTATGACTTGTTTAGGAGTCAGGGCTACAATTTACTTTTGTGATTCCCTTGGTACAGTAAAAATTTATTATTAATATTGAGATGACCCGACGGCTGATCGAGAAGGGTGAAAGTAAAAACCTATTAAGCACCGTCAAATTAAATTGGGAAAATTATTCAGTGTGTACCTTTAAATTGATTGATTACATTGAAGATCGAATACTTTTCTTCACGTTTTATCTATTGTTAATCAAAGTGCATTTCAAATTAAGAATTTTCTGCCTATACATGGAAATTTTGCACTATAAAACGCTAATATAGTTAACAATACAAACCCGTAGTCACCAATAAATCTTTTGCATGAAACATGTATTTTCTACGACTTTTATAAACATATAAAGGCATTCAAAGCAAGCGATGCTATTCCAGTTTTGAATATCATAACAGTAAAATATAAATTTTATTTCGCACCCAAATATTACCGCGCAATATTTTATGTTGCCAAGTAAAACTGTGGTTATTGTATAGGCATTATGCAAACTTACTCGGTCCTCGCCGCAAGAAAATACGATTTGGAATACAAAAATAATGCTAAACAGTGCCTACGTTTTAAAATAAAACCAGAATAGTTTTGGGAGAAAAATGCTCGGAAATTGTTTCTGGAAAATGAACTTAGAATTTTTACTTTCTCGTATACGTATACAGGAAGTCTTGTAATCGTCAAAAAATTCGACCTCGAGATTTTGACGGATTTACACATTTTGGATCTCCCTGAGTCCAAAAAAATCATTTTGGAATTATATCTGTGTATGTCTGTGTGTCTGTGCGTTAGCTCGATTACTCGAGTATGCTTTAACTTATTGCAACCAAATTTAACATGCATGTATAGTATAACATCAAAATCAAATAACATCAAAATATAAGGTTTCTATCAGCTTTTGAGTCGTCGATCACGAAAGTTAAGCAACTGCGCGGTCTTTACTCGGATGGGTGACTAAAATTTAACATGCATGTATGACATCAAAATATAAGGTTTCTGCCAACTTTTGAGTCGTTTCCGGTATACGAGAAAGTCAAGGGGAGACCCCACGATTTTTTTGTTATCTCATAATAAACATCCATACCAGTGAGCCGGCACGATTAAATTGGCGGAGGTACACGCCAATCTCACGTTAATTACTTAAAAATTCATCGCGTTCACCGCTTGGATGTATTTTCGATATAATAATGTATACGACTTTTTTTATTTTTTTTAAATGCTCGATGACGGATTTTTTCTACGTTTGTAGTGAGGTATGGACACGACTCAGATCCTTTCACTCTATAGCGGAATCGTTTGAAGGACTCGAATCGGTTTCACAGGTGGCTCGATGACTGCGAACTTTACCTTCTAACGATTGCGCGCGGTCTTTGAGACCGCACCGAATTTTTTATTTTTATTTTGCGTTAACTATTAAAAATAAAGAACTCCGCCTCCGTGATATCCTCGTAGGGGTTGGGTACGTAGTCTCAGTACCCCAGTTATATTCGTCGCAAGCGCCAGTGTTCTTTGCGGTCTCAGATTGCGCACGCGACAGGTTGTTTACTTGAAAAATATCTCTTTAATAATACAAGGAGCTGGGTGAATATTTGTATTATATTATTTAGAACTACCTAATAGTAAGCATATTAAAAATTAGCTCTATACAAGAAAAAGATATTTTGTTTACTTAATATATTGATAATAACTTTCTTTTTACTTTCTCGTATACGTACTATAGAGGAAGTCTTGTAATCGTCCAAAAATTCGACCTCGAGAATTTTGATTTACACGGTTTGGACCTCCCCTAGTGCAAAATTACTGTTTTTGGAATTGTTTGTGTGTGTCTGTGCGTTAGCACGATAACCCGAGTATGCTTTAACTTATTGCAACCAAATTTAACATGCAAATATGACATCAAAATATAAGGTTTATATCACTATGTTTGACAGATATGAGTTGACAATTGATACCGATATATACATCTTTGGGCTATTGAGAAATAATTTTCCTTTCTAGACCTCAAGAAAGCCTTGAATTCGCGAGTTTCCATTTTACAGTAGGCCCCAGCCAAATAACGGTGCTTTTTGTTTTTTAGAACTCCAAAAATACTCGTTTAATATTATAAACTGCTTAATTGACTTAAATTACATTTTGGTCAAACAATATACGACTAGTCTACAAATGTTTCGAGTTTCTTCATAAAATTCTCCAAAAATGAGTACCATAATTATATTGAGTTTGTAACGTATAATCAACGTGAAAATATACTATAAAGACATCAAGATAACTAGCAGTTAGTAGCCACTAATTATTTCCACCTTTCAACGAAATTTAACCACTTAATTGCCAATAATTAGGTATGGCTATAATGAAACGGACCAATTTTTACACCACGTTTCCAAATTCCCATTCTATAAAACGAATTTAATTTTACGGTTTAAATTGTGTATTTATGTTTTCCTTTGTTTCCCTTCTATAATAGTAACAAGGAGAATAAAATATTTTACCCGTTGTATTACTAATGGACTGACAATACGACAACACATGTATATTTCCATGATGACGTAACCAGTAACCTACCATAACGATGTAGGAGATGTGTAGCATGCTATTAATTTTTAACCAACATTCAAGGGTTCAAATGAATGTAGAATGAATAACCTCTGATATACTTATGGCAGCCTGGTACTTCAAGTTGGAAATGTACGCCAATAATTGATTATACTATGTAATAAAAAATGCGTTTCCTCCACAATGTAAATAAAGGTATGTGGTCGAACTTTGCTATATCTTATCTTATACACCCCATAATTAATTAGACTTTAGTCAAATAACACTTAACAATTCGTAGTACTGTGTTTCCACCAGTAGGTAAGGTTTCGAGAGTTCCGCGTGGACGGTAACTCTATACTCATGATGGGTAGCGCAATTTACCGTAATCGATCCGACCTATCTAAATTTTATTTGAACCCACTCCGCATTTACCCAGCGTGATGATAATATGGCTTTAAAGTCCTCGTGTTTTGCTCCCACGTAAAACCTGTGAATATCTTTAGGCGAACAATTTCCCATTCTTGCATTCACGATTGTCTTAATTTCATCGTCAACATTCACAAGAAACTCATCCAGATATACTTTCTCAAAACTTGTACAAAACGCACATTGGGCTTAAATAAAATCATCTTACCAAAATGCTCAGTATAATTAAAATGGAGTAACTTCAAAGAACTCAATTACAACACCAGCTAAGTTCTATAAATTTCTTTGACCAGTACTTTCTGGAAGTTTCCAGTGAAACTTCCTTGTAGAAGGATTCTATCAGTTAAAATTTCATTGTTCTCTATCTTTACTATAATCATATTAAATATCATATTATTAAATTGGCTCGACAAACATTGGACGGGTCACCTTTATGTTATTTTGTAAAAATATTTTAATGATATTGAAACCCAATTCTAGGCAGAACTAATTTGTTTTAGACCTTTTACAGATTTATTACAATTCAAAGTATGATTATTTTTACTAGACCGTTACTGAATTAATAAAGTAATGAAATGGATATTGAATCAATTGATTATTAAAGAGATGAATAGGTACAAGAAATTTCATCAGCTTACGAAGTTAGTAATGAGATTTGCATATCGTAATACTCGGTACTTGGCATTATATTGTATTAAAAGGCCCAAAGTTATTCAGAATCAGATTATTTATTTAATTTGCATTAGAATCGTCAAATATGTATTTTAAATAACACCGTTGAAACGCGGTCGAACCTGCTGAAGTATCAAAACCATTTATCACTAATTTACATCATGCAATTTAGGAGTAACATTATCATCATTGGATGTTAAGCACACCAGGAATTTAAAGTATTTGTTTTAATTTAATTCGCACTTACTACAAAAAAAAAATTCTCTTAGTCAAATGTTTTTCAGTATTTTTATATATATTTTTGAATCCAAGGAGACAAAATGTCGATCGATACAGAGAGAAAGAAAGACGAAGAAAGTGTTAATGTTTAGATGACGACCGATTAAGAAGGTTGGAATGAGAAAACGTATTGCGCCGACCAGTTATGAAATTGGAAACAGGTCGGTTAAAGGGATGGACCGCTCGAACTAATTTAGAAGAACTATGTATTAATATATCAAGAAATAAATTTGTAGCCCTTTTTAAACATATCACGCACGCAAAAGTGAGATTTGGGATGATAAAAGTTCACATAGGGAAGAAATACAGATTTTTTTTATTTATGTATTATTTAAATGCAATACCAGTCGACTAATCAGCGACTGGTATTGCATTTAAAGACTCTGAAGTTATTCGGAATCCGATTATTTATTGCATTCAATATACTATTAGTTCGTTACAACGCGGTCGTGTCTGCTGAACTAGCAAAACCATTTATCTCCATACAGCATAAGCGATTTACGTTGCACTTGCTTTTGGCGTTAAACTAGTATTTATTTGTATGTTATGAATTAGTCCTTTGGGTGGCACCCTTAAAACACCAAAATGGGGATGAGTGGCGGGCCCGTCCGCGGGTAGTATGAAAAATCATATTAACACGCAGACATAATATGTGTGCGTGCCACCTTTGCGATATTAACTGTCAGACATATTATGTCTGCGTGCCACTTAAGGAGTTAGGAAATATTTTGAAATTTTAATTATTTATTTAATTTAAATTGTTACTAACTCTTCTTCTTCTAATTGCTCCAAATTGAAGTTGGCGCAATATATCTTGCTATCGTCATAGGTAATGTTCAAATTCTAAAGATTTAGCTTTGGTTTTTACGACCGACCAGCCACACAATCGTACTAGAATATGCTATTGAGTATACTTTAGCTATGTGATAGTCATGTTATGCCTGTTTAGTAGAATAGCATCACCCCATATCATCTAATGGGTGTCGAAAAGGCGACTAATGGATCAGCAAAGGGGTATCGATCACCTAATACTCCGTCCACCAATCCGCATTGCCTAAACCTCCTTCAATGACAAGGAGAGGCCTTCTGTCTCAGAAGTGGGTCGGATTATAAAGGATGTTATGATGAAGTATATTTGAGGAAATTCGATAAAGAATAAAAGTAATCAATCCAAATGTTATTTTGTATAGGTTTGTCCCTTTCAATCACTACCTTTTTGCTAATCATCGATGCAAAAATGACGGTTTGGTTGGTTGGTTTGTTTAGAGCCTGCACACACTAGTGATGGCTTAGTCATAAACGTAATACGATTGTGATTTACACACATCCACATTAGAAATCAGACCGAACTTCTTTAACTTGGACCACCACCCATAGTGTACACAACAAACTTGCATATTTGTAAACTAAACAAAAAAAAAAAAAACTACCTCTATTCGCATTGTCGCACTCAGATAATTGTCAAAAAATTGACCTACCCTACAATATTGTGTGTAATTGTGAGTTAGAATATTTTTGTTATGTTTTGTGTGTGATATGTATGTTTTTAGTATTTGTATGATTTCATTTTTTTTACTGTGTTTTATTAATGTACTCATGTATGTGGCATTATTGTGTTAATGAGTAAATAAAGTTCTATAAACCGATTTAACCAGCGGACAATAGTTTAATCTTGTGCTGTAGTTGGTTGATAGTTTAATCTTGTGCTGTAGTTGGTCGATAGGTTAGTCTTGTGCTGTATTTGGTCGTTATGCACGCACCACCATATAGCTCCATACTGAAATCCTGACCGATCAAACTATCGGCCAACTTAAAAATTATAAGTGCACGATATCGCTTTCATTTAATCTTTATCAAATTTGACTCAAGTATGGTTTACTCGCCACCTCACATAGGTTGCCGCATCGTTGGGTGCGATGACCCGCACAGGATTTGGAAACTTCCTTAGCCACCTTTCACGTCACCCAAAGGAAGAAAAGGGGCAGAGTGAAAGCGTAATTAAAAGACTGCAAACAACACTAGGAAATATAACACAAAAAACACAGTCAAATTGTTACTACTAGATCTAATTTACTAGATCTTATTACTTAATTGAGAGCTCGGATGACCCAATGCAGATTGGGTAGTTGTTGGGAAGTTAAAATAACGCAGCCGTGGTGTAGTGGTCAGTAACGCTGCCTACACATCGGGCGGTCCGGGTTCGAGTCCTGGTAGTGGCAAATTTTAGTGTGATGAACACGATTATTTGTTCATGAGTCATGGTTGTTTATAATATATATTTATTTAAGTTTATTTATAAAAATATCTAGATTATTAAGTATATTTGTCCGTTATCTAGTATCTATCAATAACACCAGTTCTTAAAGATACTTAAATTGGGCTAGATAATTGGTGTAAGCGTAGAAATATATTATTATTATTATAATGTTTCGACAAACAATAATGGGAAAAATTAACGTGACTTTGTTTCCGAAATTGAAAGCAGACCGTTCAATACACTATGCCACTAATCACCTCAATTTATACAGAGCTGCTGATATTGTATTTACGTTAAAAACAAGTTAAGGCTGTAGCAATTTGCACTACAGTCAATATTTATTATAATTATTCTTTCACTTTGACCTAATATTTTTAGTCAGGAAGCTGTGTATTCAGCGAAGTTCCGATGTTAACAAAATTAAATATTCAGTTGCTCCAACCAATTTATGCTGCTCGATACTATAATCTTGTCGTTTCAGCGTATAAAGGCTCAGAAAATTCAATTTATGTTTACAATGTCTAGTTCGCAAATACTCGTAATATTTATGAATATGTAATTTTTCGTGACTCCCATAAGTATTATATTGAGGATCACAATCAAGGCTATAAAAGCGAGTGGGATAACTGAATTCGATATGTGTTATTACACATTACGTGATAGGATTTAAATAGTGGTTTTCGTGGTTTAGTCGTGCAAACATTTTTTTGTACGACACATTGTTAATATTCATGCTTAAAACCTGAGACCGTAATGTACCCAGACTGCTGGGTATTTGGAGCGTAACGTATGTCCTGGTAGAAGAACTGAAGGTATAATGCTTATAATATTATATTCTTTTGTATTTGATGCCCCTTTTAGTGTCACTATTTTGGGGTACTGTAAGGCCTATACTGCCAATTGTGGTTTATGTGTTACCGAAAGCTCTGCTCAACCCCTTTTAGGATTACGAGTGTATTTGTATGAATAAATTAAAATGTTTATTCCATATCTTTTACACTATTACATAACAAGTGGTTCGGATCTCCTTTTAAGTATAATGCCTGTATAGGCTCCGCCTATTGGTTGAACTGGTTTGTACTGTTTGAACTGATACTTGGGGATAATAAAATGCATGTAAATAAAAAACATACAGTCGAATTGATACCCTCCTTCTTTTTTGAAGTCCGTTAATAACTGCCTAGGTACTTGAACTGAATCTACAACAACTTTATTGTTTAATGATTTTTTTCTCCCCTTTAAAATAAACATGGATAAAACGAGAATCTAGCCGACTTTCCGTGTGGAAGCTCTACACTGGAAGCTATCGTCGATTATGTTTATCTGGGACAAACAGTCCAACTTCCAGAAAGACCAAATTAACTTCGTTTAATTCGTTTGTGTTGCCAGTGACCTTTGGAACCGAAACGTGTCTGCTTCCAATGGAAGCCTATAAGAAAGCTCGAGGTCACCCAAAGGAAAATGAAGAGGGCTATGCTCGGAGTTCCTTTCCATCATCATATCAGAAATGATGAGATCCTCAGGAGAAACAAGGTCACCGACATAGCCCAAAGAATTGTGAACCTAAAGTGACAGTGGGCAGGGCACATTGCGATGAGTACTGACGGCCGTTGGGGTGGAAAGGTTCTCGAGTGGCGACCACGTACCGGGAAACGCAGTGTTGATAGGCCCCCACAATGTGGACTGACGATTTAGTAAGGGTCGCGGGAAGCCGCTGGATACGGACAGCGCCGACTGGGGAATCGACCGACCGGTTTGGAGATCCTTGCGGGAAGCCTATGTCCAACAGTGGGCTTCTCTCGGCTGAAAAGATGAAGCCGATTCTAAACAAAATTGGGAACATTGCAGCCAGCTGTTAAGCAAACAATATAATCAACCACAATGTGGTATTGTCTTAGACAAGCTAACAATTAAACAAAATTTAATAGATAAACTCCCAGATATTTACATAGAGATTAGGCCAGGTTTGAACCATAATATAATTCAATAAAGTCCTTCATATTCTATCGCGAAAATTTCGCGTCTCGAATTTCTGAACTCAAAAGGTTATTGTACTAGATACCTGAGCCTATAACATTTTCTAGACATTTATTTAATTTGCTATCTATTATGTCTTACATTAAGATCGAAGTCTTCTGTAATAATAAATTGCTACATTTCTTTTGAATGGGAATCCAATCAATATTTTGACAACTTATCTTTAAGCTTATCGAAAAATGTAATCAATGTATTCATTGGTGACAAGCACGTAGAAGTTTGTCTGTATCTAAGCAATCTTTTACACAATTCTTTGTGTTATTGCTCGATCCCTTTTGGGAAATATGAAAATATTAATAGTCTATTACGTAACATAGTATCAATTTCTTTCTATTTTTGTTGACGCTAAAAATAAACAATGGTTTGTTGCTTACCGGATTTTGTTGTAGCATTATTCGAGGAAGTAATTAGATTTTACGTAGGTTTGAAGATTCGCTGCGTCTACACTCATAAAATCTTAAACACAAATATCGAATCGAATATTCTAGCTCTTGTATAAAGCGGTTATATTTTGAAAATATTGATTCCTTAAAATAATTTTTTATCGTCAATTCAACATGTAAAATATTTGTTTTAACCTTCAAAACGTCAAAAGCATTTTATGACTAGTTTCGGTCAAAACCTCAGATCATATAAGTAATGGTTAAAACAAATATTTTACATGTTGAATTGATGATAAAAAAATCAATATTTTCGAAATAGAAACCGGTTTATACAAGAGATAGAATATTCGATTCGATATTTGCGTTTAAGATTTTTATGAGTGTAGACACAGCGAATGAATCACGGAAGTATTGGTAGCACTTCGAATATAATTAAGTAAGCCAGAACGGTACTACCGATAATAAGGAAAAGACTATCAAAAGCTAAATAAAACACTTTACACTTTATAATAAGCACACTAACTAGTCATCGCAATTTCAATAAACAATTTTTTATTATCCATCTAAATGAGGTTAAATATCTTAGCTTTATTATGTTCATCATCATCAACAGCTCATACAATGTCCCCACCGAGGGGCTCGAGCCTATCCCACATTAGGGGCGATTAGGCCTCTGTCAACCACGCTGGCCAAGTGCGGGTTGGTCGACTTCACACACAACCTAAGAATTTCTTCACAGGTGTGTGCAGGTTTCCTCACGACGTTTTCCTTCACCGTAAAAGCGCCGATTAAACGTACATATGAATTCAAAATTTGAAAACACATTGGTACGTGGCAGGGTACGAACCGGTGCCACCCGGGTGGAAGACAACGTTCTTACACACTATGCCACCGACGCCTGTTTTTTTATTGTTATTGGGGATAAATTTCAGGATTATCTAAACAATACGACATCCATTCAGGACTCATTTCTATTGCCGTTGGCAAAGTCAATGTCCACGCATGTTGTTAACGTTAAACTTGACTATCATTATTACATATACAAAATAAATGCTGTCGTTTCCCCATCACTTTCTCAAAATTAATGGAAAATCAACGGTAATACCAAACTTCAAAGTTTTATGTCTAAATATTTCTTCGTTAAAATACCCCAATAGACCTAACCTTCAATCAGTAGAACTATTTCACTGGGAACACTATTTTGATTGGGTTACTGGACTAATGATAAATAGAGTGGATTCTTGCCAGTATTCTGACACAGGCTTAATACAAAATCACTTACTCATTGAAATTTATTCCCAGCAATGCTTTCTCAACTCTTAGAAACAGAAACATCCCAAAATGTAATCTTAATTCACAATAAATCTCATTGTTCAAAAGATTGACGTAATGATATTTGTTTTAGATCTAAAGATTTACGGCCCCTTTGATTTTCATAACAAGGATTGGATTTTCCTTAGAAAGGCAAACGTATGTTTCGTGTTTAATATCTGAAAATCAGGTCAATTACGTGATATTTCTAAGATGCCTAGACAACGATTTATTAGGGTTTACACACAATAAAGGACGTCTGTATGTCTTTTTACTAATAAGATTACACTAGACAGTTTTCGACTTTGATTCATTTCGTCGTGAAGTATTCCTTTATTTAATAACACGAAAGGAATATTAGAAAAAGTGTCTAGTTTTTGCTTTGCTGAAATTGCTTCTAACATCTTAAAGTGGAGACGGTGGAAAGATAATACTTTCAAGTACCTACAAAATATTAGGTAGGGAAAGAATAGATTGGTTCTGTGAGACAATATGAAAGGCATCTATTTTCAAATTTGGTGCCTCTCGTGTTGACTTGGAGACCGAAATAGATTGACAAGATATAGCAGAAAAGCAACTAACAATTTTTATAACTATCTCATCAGCGACTTTTGGCTTAAACATAGACCGCTTCCGTCTTTAGTCCTTTGTAGTCAAAGGACATAGGTTTCATCTGGCAAGCAACTGATTTCCAGAACACCACAGAATAGAAGGTAGGGTTATGGTGGTTAACTCGACATCTCTTTTGCTTGCAAGTGTATCTTTATGTTGGCCATATATTAAACAACCATTCGTGAAATCGTTAAACCAAAATTGGCGACATAGCGGATATTTATTTAGTCAACTAATTGAAACAAAAATATTTTATAAAATTACTAATTTATGGCAAAGTTAAACTTTCTGGTTGCCACAGTAAGTCTTGAGTAATTCAAAACATAATAATCTTTGGTAACTGCTTTCCTATTAGTTAAGGGGACTTCAGTTTTTTGTTAGAAATTATTTTGTGAATAACTTCAATGTCGAACAAAATGGAAAGTCACTTCAGAATTCTGTTAAGTTCTAAGTATTTTGAGTTAAGGTATTATTATGAAATTAAACAAAACCTTTTGTACAATTTGATTTGAAATGTTCTGTTTCCCGTGTGTATAACCTTTGCAAACACTGAAGTTGAATTTATAAACCCTATTTACTGGTATACAATTTACCTAAATTTCTCATTTTTTTATTTAATATGTCGTAAAGGATTTTATAATTATGCTCTTCAAATATTAAAGATAAACCTGATAGACGTTTAGTACTATTTAAAAAAAAATACCTAGTAAATGATTCCGCTCCACTCGATGATTCGTGGAAGTGGAAACCAAATGTAAAGATAGTTTCTGGAGCAGGGAGGTACAAAGTGATTCGTGGGACCTCTTCTGAAGGATCAAGAAGGAGGAAGGAAGGAAGAAGGGTAGCAAGAAGGAGGGAACATTTGTCAAGAAGTCTATTTTCCAGACAGGAAAATGATTTGTTGCCTTCGAATTGTGACCTAATAAGATGACAATGTGCAGTGAGAACTATGCCATATTGTCAGTTGACTATTTTCTTTCTACATTCTTTAGGTAGGTAATCTCAATTAAAATTTTACTAATAATCTCTAAGTTAAGTTCAAAAATACCTCGTTGCTGTAACTAAAGTGTAAAAGGTGAAAACAAAAAAACAAATATCATATTAACTTAGATCGGCGACTGCACAGTTTAACAACTAGCCTCTTAACATTGCAGACTCAACCCATTTGACACCAAGCATGCCATTAAGAGACAGCGAGACCTCCTGGTGAGATACACCTGTCAAGAAATCCTCTATGGGTTGATCGTACTAACTGGAAGACCTTTCCTCTCCTTACAAAACATCTGCTGACGCCATTAAAGCTATTTACGTCCAACAGCAATAGTCTATCCCAAAAATTGCTGACTCAGCAATGAAGCATCTATCCCTAAATGCCCCATTTAAATCTAAAAGGAAAATATTTTCTTCACATCACTTTTTTCTTAGCCCGATTATCATTTCATAACTTCCCTTTCATTTTATAGCCGGGGTGTTCATGTTTTATTGCCTTGTAAAAGCACCGTTCGATTTAGATTGCGTGATTCTTGAACACAAAATGTTATTAAGCGTACATTTTTATGTATTCGACCTTATAGAGAATCGGGTTGGTATTTCACTAGATGTTGTTTGGTTTTGCAATAAGCGAATAGATTTATTAGGGTCAATATAATTAAATAGTTACCATTCTCAAGTCAACTAATTAGTAACAGTAGTGATTATTCTGCAAAATGAGCAGGAGCAAATGAATTATTCGACTGTTTAAAAAAGTGAGAAATGAAAGTTTTTCTAAATATATAGAACTGATAAAAATATTTTTTCCTGTTAATATCAGACCGGACTCGGACCAGTGACTTCGCTATCTGGAATGGAATAAAATATAACACGCAGAAGCATTGGGGAATTTTATAATTTTATGATGGTCTGTGTATCTTGCAGACAATGGCGAAAAACTGCCTGGTAGTCTGTTGCGCAATCTGGTTATGTGATATTGAAAGAGTTCCTTTATCTAGGCCGGCCCAAGACCAGTTGTGTTTCAGAAGAGGTCATCTTGATACGGGTTGTAATATTTCTGCTCTTCAATCTGTATTATACAAACATAGTTTTTGTTTCCATAAATTCCCAATTGATTTGTAAATAGTAGGAAAATATATTTACAGTCGAGAAATGCAATGAAACAGCGACGAATAATTAAAATTAGTACACGAGTTACTACCTAAGGTAAATTAGTTTTTATCCGCTTGGTAATCCTACGAACCTACTGTTCATTATGGGCAGTATCATAATTAACTATACATAGATTTGACCATTATTATCTTTACCATTATCATAATATATAATACGATGTAGAATAAAAAGTACTTGACAAGAACAGTCTACTTTTTCTTTTAAAATAATGGAATTTGTGTCTCAAATATAGTGCATATAGATTCCGCATTTGGCAATGTAGAGTGAAAATGTACTTAGTAACAAACAACAGTACGGTAGATTGAGTTAAAAATGGAGTCTTTCAACACGTGTTTTTACAACAAGAACTAGGGAGAAAGCGACCAACTCGAACAGTAGAAAACCTGTAAGAATTACGAACACGTAATGAAATGCTACTAAAAGTTTCTTCGCGACATTATCAAAATAAGTGACAAAGAAAGTGATCGCCAAAAGTACATCATCAACAGCTCATAATTATAATGTCTCCTCGAGCCTACCCCACATTAGGGGCGATTGGGCCTTAGTCAACCACGCTGGCGAAGTGCGGGTTGGTCGACTACACACACAACCTAAGAATTTCTTCATAGGTTGTGTGCTGGTTTCCTCACAATGTTTTTCTTCACCGTAAAAGCGTCGATTAAACGTACATAATGAATTCAAAATTTGAAAACGCATTGGTACGTGGCGGGGTTCGAACCAGTGCCTGCCGGGTGGGAGACAACGCTCTTCGGCACTACGCCCCGATTTTGAAAACTGTACAATATCTAGAAACACTAAACAATTTATAACACAAGGGAACACTGCAAATAATAAAGAATAAAGCCAATTTATGAGAGTAGTTTCTACAATTCGTGATAATAGGTACGAAGTATTTGATCGCGTTCCATCGAAGACTCCAGGTTTCCTTCAGAAGCCTTGGCGAGGGTTTATTTACCGTTTGTGTAAATTTCAGAGCGTAATTCTTGTAGAAAATTGACTGAAAGTTGAAGTCAGACCATGGAATGCTCTTTAGATTATTTTTTACAGTTGACTGATGAAATAGCTTGAGTTTATAAAGATCTTTGCTGAACGGAGCTGAGCTATTAGCCCTTACACTCTCTGGATTTTGTTCTCATTTGATGAGTACAATTTTAATTAGGATTTCTTCTTCTAGACATAACAACATCTCGATTTATTTGCGATAATTTTTTTGAGTTAAACGTGTCATCACATTTTGGTCGGATTTCAAATTAGTCAATGTAATTCATTTTGGATTATAACTTTTATTTTACCACGTTGCCCCTCTTAGTACCTTTTGGTGTTTCTCCCGAGTTCTTGTTGTAAAAACACGTGTTGCATTTTACAATTTTTTATAACTATAATTGAGTTTTCACTTGAAATTGGCAAAATGCATAATCTTTAAGATTTGCGAATGCCCTTAATTAAGAATAGAATAGTACCTTTCATTTCATTTCACCTTTACTTTTCGTTAGTGATATTGTGATACATGTAATTATGTATTACCTTGGTCGACAATATCAGCGCGCTGTGAGTGAGTACAACGAGCGTAATGGTTGAGTATTGTGTTTTGGTCAACTGGACCTAGTAGCGACTAAATACGTTAGTGATATTTAAATATTTTTATATCAGTTTATATGCTTATTTTTATTTAGATCGTATGTATAACACCAATGAGCTTTTGAAGCCTAATAAGATACAAAAAAATCTGAATGTAGAACTGGAAAACCAAGAGTTCTCTGAAACTGTAGATTGAAAGAATCTTACAAGCTGGGTTTTGTCGTTTAAAATACTCGTATATAAAGCGTATTTATTTGAGACCATGTTGAAGAAAGTAAAATTCAATACGATTGCTGTTCGATAACACAAGACGACTTACAGGCGGTAGGCAATTCTTAATCTTAAGTGTGTGTAAGAAGCTTATGTTGTGTGTAATTTTTATTGCTTCTAAAACTCTTTCTACGTCATCTTCGTATACAAACAAAGCTATACTACTTGACATAATAAAATTAGACAGTAAAGTGGTTCCTTTTGTATACAACTTCGACGGGCTTGACAATAAATCTCAGCGAAAGAGAATAACATTGGTTATTCGTGCTTTTGTTTACATAGTGCTTGTGTCAGTAACAAATAAACAAGATGCAAACAACAGCCTAATATAAGGTGAAGGTCCTTCCGTATACGCTCTAGTTGTGTAATACATATTTATTAGCTAAAAGGTTGTTAGAGTCCACGAGACTGAAACTTTTTTATTTATTTGTCTGGCTGTGTTTTGATATGATTTAAAATTGGATTGTCTAGGATAATTTTGATGATAGTTTATAAAAATATTTTATAAAAATATTATATTATACTTTCACAAACACACCAAATTATCTACCCCACGTCATGCATTAAGAACTTGTTAGATATTAATTTAAAAAAAAACTTGATTAAATATACAAACATCTATAGCTCTACTACCTACAATATATTGATCCCGGAAAGCTTGAGATGTAGGTAGCGTTACTGGCCACGATGTCGTTAAATGATATTTTGAGTTAATAGCGAACTAAGCTGAATGATTGTGTATGTTTGAAAAACGTAGATTTCTGATAATAAACCCATTATTGGTTTTTCCTTAATCGAATAGCATGAACAAAACGATATTGCGATTTAGATTCTGTGAGGGGCCACTAACGGCCCCTCAAAGACTTTCAAATAATAAAAAATATATAGAATGTATGGTTTGCAGGTTCGCATTTACTTGTAAGTTGTATCGATTTGATTTTAAGATAAAGAACATGGAACAAAACTTACCTACATGTAGCAATTAGCTCCTACTGCATCGAACCGAAACCTACCTCGTATTCGAAAGATCTTTACTAATAGGTACGTAAATATTTTGTCTGGCGACAAGTCAGTTACTCAGGGAGAAATAGTTATTGGACTTTGAAATATTCCGAAAACTCTTTGTAAATTCACCCCACGTGCCATTCAGCAGTTGTGTTTTCGCAAATTTTCACTTTGTTATTTGATTTTTCTCTTAACGTATTTATAGAGATATTATCTTAAAGAACAACTGCTCCAAATATACTGGGCAATTATGTAGTCGCAGAAAATATCATAAAAAACGGGTGGCGTTCACTTCAATGATTAAAATTAAATATAGGTTATATAAAGAGAAGGTTGATGCCGGCAAAGTAGAATAGCATCACCCATATCTTCCAATGGGTATCGTAGCAGTCAACTAATGGATCAGTAAAGGGGTATTGATCACCTTATCCTCCGTCCACCAATCCGCATTGGGCAAGCGTGGTAGACTACTACCTAAACCTCCTTGGATGACAAGGAGAGGCCTTGTGTCCCAGCAGTGGGTCGAATTATAAAGGCCGTTATGATGAAAACGAAGGTATGTATTTATCTCATCGATGTTTTTGGTAGTGGCCCGAAGATCTGGTATAATGCAAAACAAAATAATGTACCATTTCCACAAAGAAAGGAAAATTACGTCATTTATTTGGTTTTGGAACATAATTATCATCTAAAGCCCGCAAGATCGTAGGTCGCCAAGAAGTTGCGAGGTGGGGCGATGGATTTACAATATAGTAGTTTGCTCAAGCCCTAATTTGTCATAATATGGGCTACCAACAGAAAACTGCTACTTAGTATGTTTTCAGACAAAATGTATTATCATATTTTTCCGTTAATTTTGGGAATGGTACTTTATTTCGTTTTGCATCACACTAGATCATCGGTTCACTACCAAAATTACCATCAAATAATACCTACATTTTATTCATCATATATTTTAAAACAATCACCGCAAATCACACAACAGTTGTGACCGCATACTATGTAACGCCCAATCAGTTACCTACTGCAGCATCAATAAATGGTAATAAAACAAGGCGAGAATTTAACATAAATTAATTCTTAATTACCAAAGCAGAAAGATTTGTTAACTACGGTGTACTCGAATTAATAATAACAGCACGCTTCTAAGCAGATAGAGACGAGAAAATACTTTAATAGATAAAAATACCATTAGTACAATATTTCCTCTCTTCTTCTACGACTTTGTGCTCAACCTTTTTCTAGGACTTATGTTCAAATCGCTTTGTGACCTTTGTAAGGAACAATGTTTGTGAAACAATGATTTTACGCAAAGAGACGGTGGATTCTGTCACTTAAGATCAAGCGATGCGAAACCCCACTAGTGAAGAAGAAAATATTAACGAAGTTTGCTTCTAGTTAAGACTATGTCAGAGAGACAAACGTAAATAGTTTTTTTCTAACTCAGACGTAGGCATTTGCCTTAATTTTACGTGTATGGATGAAAAGTGAATGCTTTAGTTGGAAACGAGGTTTTTCCAGAGCAACTGAGTGACTGGTTATTATATCACTTACTTTCAAAAACAACGATATTGTTATAGCGGCAGAGTTTGATAAGAAGGTGGTGGATACCCTCGCTGATTCACGGTAGATAAAGAAACGTGGTGGTACCATCTCAAGGAAGAAACCTCGTCGATCTAATAGACTGAATTTCTCTTATTATAGAGACCAGGAAACTGACCAAAATTCGCCAGCACCTGAAGATGATGAGCAGAAGTAAGCACTAGTTTTTCAAATTTATGGTGCAAATGACATTCATTTTATGTGTATGGATGAAAAGTGAATGCATTAGTTGGAAATGAGGTTTATCTAGACCCACTGAGTGACTGGTTATTTTATCACTTACTTTCAAAAACAACGATATTGTTATAGCGGCAGAGTTTGATAAGAAGGTGGTGACTACCCAAAGGCACTTTAAGCCAGCTCTTCTTCTTCGTAGCTACACTCTTAACAAAGTGGTCGTGGTCGTAACATCTGGAGTGGTGGCAAGCTTCACTCACAATTCCTTCTGCACTGCAGCCCTTCTCGAGCATTCGTAGAGTGGACGATTGAGTGCAGTTTCACTTAATCGGTCCACGCATGAGCGACCGCAAGCACTTGTACCTTCAAATTTTCGCTGAACAACAAGTCGTTCCACAGAAGTCAGTTCTAAGACCTACCAAACTTACAAGAACCATTGGACTTCTGGTTCTGATGGCAGTGGTTGAACCACTTGACCACTAATGCTGGCTTTCATTGAGATTGATTGAGATATCTACACCTTTGCTTACTAGAAATAATATTTTGACAGATACCCTATACAAAATATGCCAAAATTCTAACGTTACCAAGGAACTGTTGGTAGTTATGTTATTGAAATCGGTCAGAAGAGAGGCATCGCAATCTTCTTAAATAATCCTTCCTCCTTAAATATTTTCTTCTTTTAATGTTTATTTTCGATTCCCGTATTAAGACGCAAAGTTGTCACTCTATTACTTAATTTTGTATCGTAAACAGTCCCTTCGTTTCTTTTCAAAGGCAAATCTCAATAAATATCTACTACAAATCAAATCAGAGAAACAGAAACCTCTATTCAACTTTTTTTTTGAATAATAACAAGAGTCAAACATTAGCTTCGCCGGCGATATTAAATTTCTCGGCACTTTTAATATCACGGAGTTTGAAGCGTTTACCTACATTTTTTGTTTTAGTTCTGTTCTGCCAACGTTTACATTCAAATTTGAATAAAAGCATTTCACGTAACAACGTTGTTTACTTTCCCGTTTTGAACAAAATGATATTAGGCAAATAGGTCCAGAAGCGTTTTTATATTTCAAGACATTGAAATACTTTTTTTATTTTTGAAAAAAAGTCAGGGTCAATAATTGAAGTTAATTTTATAAAAAAACACATTGTGTTTAGTTGCTGTTTATTCTTGTTTTTTATGTCTGGTTTGTTTACGTATTGTTACATTATGAATTTTAAACATTACAAACAATTTTCTGATTCTTCTATTTTCCTGTTTCTCACTTTATTTGTTCTTTGATATTCTTTGATATTCTGATAGGCAACTTTCTACTCAAGATTTGATTGTAACGCCGACTATTTTTATTACTTATGTTTGTTTGTTTATTTTCTTCTCTTTATTTTTGGACAGTAAAAACATTTTTAAGGTATGAAATTGAAGCTATTTGCATTATTGAATCGCTTTTCAATTTGAATTTAATATATCGACGATAAAGTGACTTTATTTAATTTACTCCTTGTATAGGCGCTTGGAGCAGTTATTATGGAATATTGTCCAAAAGAAAAAGGAATTATTTATTTGAGTAGGTATACATTATTTCCGCATCGTGGTAGCGTTATATAAAAGGGAAATTTCAGACAGATGAAACTTGAGTCTACGCGAAATTGAATTCTATGTCTACAGCATTTACAATTCAATTTAAAGAAAAATGTAAGGAGGAACTTCTTCGAATATATATTTAGTCTCTAAAGAACATTTTATTATCTTGCCAGCGTAGCGTTAGGACATCGAGAAACGTTTTATCTGCATTATAAGTATTTTTCTTGACTATAGATCAAGATAATATTGATACGAGAATTACAACCATGGCAAAGAATTATTTCTTGAAATAATGTCAAAAATCGGTAAATCTTTTACAATGAAATACTATACGTTTGACAGATGAAACATAAAACCATCTTATATTTCTCTATTTTGGACTGTTTATTGTCAGTTAAAAGTTTATTATTATTATTTTTCCTCGAACTGCAAAATAAACAATTTTCTTAGTAGACCTGTGCATTCTAACATATATTGATATAAGTACTAACGTACATTCTACCGTGGAGGTGTCGCGGTGTCAAACTGTGCATTATTGTGCCGCGAGACAATCATAATTTTATCTTTTAACCGGAAGAAGTTTTGAGATTTTAGCAACTTTGTTTCCTACACAATAACAGTTATGAACTCAAACTCATATTAAAGGTGTGTATTATTGCTTGTCTGCTAAAATTTACAAAAGTTCAACAGTCCTTTGATTGAATTTAGATGATAAATAAACACCTAGCTTTACCTTTAAATTAAAAACACTTGGATATTCCTATAAAAAAAAAGATGCTTGTGTTTTACAAAAGATTTTAGCACCCGACTAAGGGCCCACCCAGTTTACAAAGCTACTGCCTCGCTGTTTAATTTTAGAAAGCCCGTACCTTCCACAACCCCAAAGTTACATTTCACTGAGCAGTTATAAATCTATTAACCGAACCAGTTAAAGGGAATAGCAGTTAAAATGGTTATTTAACGTTAATGTTCAGTTTGCGTGGTCCCCTTGTCGTCGAATACTGATTATTTGTGATTGATAACGTCATTCCGCTGGTTTTACTGCTTAATGCCGATTAGCTGTTTAAACGGTACAGTGATTTGTCATTTATAAGCATTGGAATTAGTGAAGTAGAACCTCAGACGAATAATACCGTCTGACAGTGGAACAATTGTGAGTTTGGAAATTAACGTTATTAAATATTAATCTTTGCCACTTTAGCTCCTGATGTTTATTTCGTTAGGCTTTTTAATTGTTATAGTATTTATCTATTATGTACGTTTATTTGAGTATTTTTAATTTCTCGTATACGTAGTAATCGTCAAAAAATTTGACCTAGAGATTATGTCTGATTTACACGTTTGGGACCTCCCTAAGTCCTATAAACCCGTTTTTGGAATATGTCTGTGTGTGTCTGTGCATTAGCATGATAAGTCAAGAATGCTTTAACATATTGCAACCAAATTTACCATGCATGTATCGTCGTACCCCACAAGAGAATACTCCGCGCGCTCTCTCTTCCTCTCTCCCATATCTCCCTCTTATAATATTACCACCGGTGGTCCATCGCGAGTGCCGAACAAACCGAACGCGAGTGCCGCACCCATTCCGCCCACGTCCTCTTCCTCCCGTCGCGAGTGCTACCTTACTAGGGACACTAGGTGTTTTTCTTGTTATATAAATGTACATAAATTATTTTTAATCTCTCTTTTATCTTTTGTAGTTTAGAGCTTTCCTTATTCAACCTATTTCTTACCTATCTTCAGTTCTCTCACCTGCTTCGTTACACCTATTCTCCTCCCGGGAGTGTGTAACGCGACAGTATGACATCAAATTATAAGGTTTATCAACTTTTGAATCGTTTCCGGTATACGAGAAAGTCAAGGGGAGACCACTCCCGATTTTTTACTTTTATTCTGGAATTTATTTTAGCTCGACAAAAGCCTTGTCATTAAAATAGCAGTGTTAATATTTTACATTTAAAGTTTGGTCTTCTAGTTGAGTCAGAAGTGGTTAGGAACAGAGTAAAAAATCTTATCGCCTTCTGCGAAACCTGTTGGTGCTGTAAAGGTCAAATTTGACTCTCGAGTTGCATCACTGTCTAACTACCTACTGAAACATCCTAGTGTGCATAATGGCAAGTGTGTTTAAGGTTGAGAGTCGGCTGGCAGCTGCACGGCGTGGCACCCGACTCTGGAGGTACTTGACAAAAAGGTTTAGAAATAAATTACTTACATACTATTAAACCTGTATCTAAAAGAAATCTACGGAATGCATATTATAAAATACGGAGTTTAAATAAAATAAAAGGTCATTTCAAGAAACATGAATGAGTTATAAAAAAAATCGTCAAAACCCCGAGCGGCAGCTGGTCACGCGACTTTTAGCATTTTTTTCTAAAGATTATGAAGTTTTTATCAATATAACCTATTAGAAAGCTTAAACTAGATTATACACTGTTTTTTTTGATACTACTATCTTTTACAGCACAATAAATCAAAGCGAACATGGCCGCTCTAGTAGCCTTAATATTTGATATTTATGTATAAAATGTATGGTGTGTGAAATTATCAAAATAAGGCATTCCGTACATTAAGGTTATTAATTAATAATAATAATACTAAACAACTATTATCCCTATCCACCAACATCAAAAAACTCCAAATCATCCAAAACCGTTTCCTGCGCATGGCACATACGCAATGTCGATCTCCATAGAGATTTCGATCTTCCATCCATATCCTCGTTCATGAAGGAAGCGTCCAGGCGCTACTTCGACATGCTTCATCACCATCCTAACCCACTCGTAGTCCAAGCCTCTAGTTACCGTGCTAATAGAGATGCCGCGCGTGCCTCGCGCCGTCCAAAAAACGTCGTAATGGACCCCGACGATTCAATCACGAGCGCAAATGCAAAGGGTGCGTCGACCCGGACTACACACGATGCGCTATACCCGGCACAGACATGTGTCGGGGCGCTTCTCGCCGTGTCCTCCACAACCCGATGATCCCGAACCGAGGTCCGAGCCTTTAGAGGCACCCTCGGGCGTGTCGCTCCCTTCCGATCCGGACGACCTAGGGACGCTAGGTGGTCGAGAGACTCCCCATAGGGGAGATGCTCGGTCGCCCAGTAATCCCCTAGGAACGTCCGCCCTACAGGCTTGAGGACCCTCCAAGGTTTTCACCTTCTTTAAAAATCCGGTGGAGCAGTAAATGCCATCAGCGGCAAACTGCAGTAGTCTTACAAAAAAAAAAACAACTATTCTTATGCAAGGTGCTGAGGCTGCGTCTCAGAGCACTTCGACCCTATGGGATCTTTTGTGCTTCCCCTTTCCTTATCGCCCATCCCCGCCAACATCGAAAACATTTTGTATGAGTTTTACGACGTTGGCGGGAATAAGGTCTATAAAGTCCTCTGGTTTAGGGTAACCTAGACCCAGGACCTTTAGTCGCCTATTGGCTAGTGCATCGCAGTCACATAGTATGTGCTCCATGCTTTCTTCCCCCTCACCACACATTCTACAGATAGGGTCTTCAGCTTTGCCTATTGTACACAGGTGTCTTTTAGTGGCAAAGTGGCCAGTGAGAGCACCTGTGAGGCAGCGACAGCGCAAACAACTATTACTTAGATAAAAAATGTCATCTATTTTCATCAACAAAAGTGCTATTTAAAAACACAATCAATAACCACTCGAATAATCCCGTCTCCAATTTACGAGATATTTCTGATGAAATTTCGCATATTACGCGACTACAAATAATTGTATTGTCTGGAACCACTCCTCGGTACAATAGATTTTCCTCTAGAGTGCCCGTATTATAACCGGTATATGTTATCTCTCAAGAATAAAGCTTTGTTTATTTACATGTCAACAGAACGGAATTCATTGTCGTGATACGTGTCTTAGTCAGAATTTATGGTTTCTAATAATTATTGTGTTTGTTTGTTGGAAAACGTACCTTGGTTGCTTGTTATTTTGTTACATTAGTAAAGTTTCGTTACAAAGATGTTTATTACAAGTTATTTTTTATGCTATTTGTATGGTTGACAAGCATACGGCTTGCCTGGTAAAAAAAATATTAACTAGATAGGTAAAACAAAAAATGGGTGCGTGTTCTATTATTTAACATTAATAAATTAATAATATTTAGTATTCATTATATTAAATAATAATATTTTAATTTAAATCAATAAATAATACATACGGAGGTTAACTATACCTCAATTGTATTGGAGCACTTGAAAAAGTATACTTATGAGCAATATTTACGAAAAGTAAATAATATTAACCAAAATATTGAATTTAAATCACTACTGAATATAAATTAATAGACATGAAAGTAATAATAATATAATTTTTTTGTTTTAAGTGTTTTTTTAATTTTTTTTGCGTTCGAGGTAAGTACAAAATTGTATGTCACTCCCGGACCAGAAAGTGGGATTTTCCGTACGCGTAATGGGCGGACAATATTTTTATCTCACGAACGCAGGTAAGCCATATGTAATGCGCATTGAGCACTAAGAAACAAAGAGCATGTTTTTCTACACACAGTTCGTGAGATGAAAAAAAATGTAGGAAGAGACAAATATAGTTGTTTTCACTCATTGGTCGAGTTTTTTAGAGATCGCTCGTAGCGATAAGACCGCCCATTGTACAATCGTTAACATAATATCATTAGCTTTAATTTCAAAGTGTTGATGTACATACAATAAAGTGTTGTATTTTTTTTACGAATCAACTCTTGTCAAAATCTTTATAGGTTCTCTATCGAATAGACACCAAAAAGTACTCCCCACCCAATGGTACAAGACTTTATGTAATGTAGATGGTAATTATTATAAAGTTCGTATTGTTCGAACTGCGAAGAAACGTTGCTATTCTATGAATAGTTGATAAGAAGGAGCGGGTCTCCTGACACAAGTTTTCTCTTAAGCTTACTAGAAGGACTCATCCACAGTTTATTGTTACACGTTTTGTGCTAAAGAAGTAAACATTTTTTATTATTAATATAAACTTTTTAATAATTATCACTACAAAACGCACACACTACAAAGTTTGTATTACTACAACCAACGTCACTCTTACTTCACTAATTTCATTAGCTACTTACATAATACAGGATGAGTTTTTAAGATAGATTTTACTATCTTATTGATATTGACGACTGAAACAAAACAAAACAAAAAAAAAACAATAAAACTATAAACAAAGAAAACTATTAAAGTTTAACTAATAAAGAAAACTAAAACAATAATTTCAACAACTTCTAGCAACTTTGAACCTATGGTCTCTGTACATTTTTTTTTGTATGGTGATATACAATTAAAATAACAAAAAAAAAATTAAAAAATATCCGATATTTCCAAATCTATTAAGATTTAAAAAAAATACCATTTTTATTATATCTAAAATTAAGATCACAGTTCCTAAGAGAGTTTTTCTCTATCTCTTATAGTTTAGAATTTCCGCATACTGACCCAAAAAAAAACTCACTCTGTGTATCAAATTATGTTGATTGATGTATTTGCTTACATGGCGGTAGGAGCAGATTCTATCTATTTATCGTTACTTTTTTCTATTTTCCGTCCACGTTAGTTTTATATCGAGTAACACATTAAACCAATTCGTGGATAACGGTGCGGGCTTCACAATAAATAAAATTAATGTACCAATATTTATAACTGTAACAATAGTTATATTTATGTGTGATTGTGAAAGCTGTTTGTTATTTGTAATAAATCAATAAATCACTATTATGACTTTTATATTGTTTATTGACCACCTATCAATAATGCTAACAATTTAGCATTGCGAGTGATATCTGACTTAGGGTCAATCTTCAGATAGTTTATTATTCATTGTCTTGCGTATATAATTAACACTGTTTCTCAAAACACATCAAAATTATTTAAAGAAAGAAAATTGCAAATTGATCCAATACTAAATAATCTCCTGTTTTTTTTTTCAGGAACGTGCTCGGAGATTTAAGGTTTGTACATTTCAATATAAAGTCTGTCGCAGTCGCAGGACTTCAAATTAAGTTTTGCCCGTGTTTTGTATCCAGGGCCGGGCATTGGACGAAATTATTTATATTCTGTTTATGGAAGTTTGTAACTTCGTAATATCCTGAGATGCTCCAAATCAGAAGAGACCCCGGGGCTATTGAAATATTTTACTTCAATATTACAGAAAGACATTTTGAGAGGCAGCAGGTTGTTCTGTAGTCCTAACTTTTGAGTTAGCATTTGTAGATGATAAAATAACTTTTTAATACCTACCTACCTCTTTTTGCTTATCCGATCTTAACGATATTTCAGAATGTTTTAACACATTAAAAATCTATTTGTGGGCCGCTAAACCTAGCATTAAGGTATTAGGTTTGTGGTTGAATAAATACTTGAAGTCTTCACTTTATATGATCTCTATTTCTGTTTATGATACAGACATATTATAATAACTATTAAGACATGTGTACGCCTATCTAGCCGGGAACGGAAGGGCCGACATCCAGAGTGTTGCCATATTACACTGTTTAATAACCACTACCTAACATAAGGTTCGTAGATTCCAGTACTAAATTAGGTATCACCATAGGTCGTAATGTTTTAGCTAGCATCTTTAGAAGAGGAGATAGATATCATTATGCGAATCGCTGCATTCCACAACTATGAAAGTGGAACAGCAACTCACCTTCAGCAGCCGCACCGACTCAGCACTACCTCTTCCTCGTCCTCAACAGCTCTCGAAGATGCAGCGAAATATTTAAAGGAACAGCCTCGACTGGTATCAGCCTAGACAGCGGGTGGTATATACGTTATGAAGCACTACAGGATGCACAGCACTATGAGTTCACAGCGCGAGCGGTGGGTTCATGAAGCATAAGCCCTTAAAATAGCGGTAGGAATCCTTCCAGGTATAGAAGGTTCCAGAGAGCGGAGACCAAGATCCGCGATCGAGTCACCGACAATTCGTAAACTATAGAATGCAGCGTTAAGTAGAGTTACTCTGATAAAACTAAAATGGGGGTAGGTTTAAATACATAAGTTGACTGGAAAAATTTTAATGCCTAAAGTTGCCACGAACACTATGCCTGTAAGTTTTCCTTTTGCCATAGTTAAAAGTCGGAAAAGAAAAAGGGAAAGATCAGATAAGAAATGCGGTTAGTACGTTTTCGTTTTCTCCATTTGTATGAAGACGTATCCGACGTACTCGGATTCTTTTAACGGCATATTGTGTTGCGGTGGGATAGCTCGCTTCCACCATTGACCTTCACAACATATTACCAGTGAGATGAAAATGATAATGAAATGAAAAAGCTCTTCTTTAAATGGACTTTGCTAAGTACTTTTAAATCGTCAAAAGCCCTACCACCATTTCGGGACGAATAATTATTATTATGCTGAGATGGAGAAAAAATGGCGAAAGAAACTCCACAGCTTACAATTTTCGTACGTTTTCTCCATTTGTATGAAGACGTATCCGACGTACTCGGATTCTTTTAACGGCATATTGTGTTGCGGTGGGATAGCTCGCTTCCACCATTGACCTTCACAACATATTACCAGTGAGATGAAAATGATAATGAAATGAAAAAGCTCTTCTTTAAATGGACTTTGCTAAGTACTTTTAAATCGTCAAAAGCCCTACCACCATTTCGGGACGAATAATTATTATTATGCTGAGATGGAGAAAAAATGGCGAAAGAAACTCCACAGCTTACAATTTTCGTAATGATTTCAAAACATCAATACAAGTCAATAAATAATTATCAATATAATTTAAGTTACATTTTAACATGCGTAAATTTTGGGTAGTTATTACTCCCAAAGTCAAGACAGTCAAGACCACGGCCGATTCCCTGTCAGATATGTAAAAAACTAATGGTCAGCCGCGGCTTCGGCGGAATTTTTGAATTTGAATCAGTAGTTCCTGAGATTAGCGCGTTCAACCAAACAAATAAACTCTTCTGTACCCGTGGTGCAGAGAGAAGTAAGCGCAGTGATTATGAGCCATTAGCATGGAAAATAGGTGGAAACTACAATTTGACCACTCATCACTCCGCGGTTCAGGTGCTTGTCCCAAGTAGAGGCGATGTCGCTATGCTACTGATTAGTGTGAGTTACACTATGGAGTTTCATATAAAGAACACAAACTCGAGTTGAGGCAATACTGATCTATTTCTGACTTGATATGTGTGTGTGACCTTGATGACCGCAATCGTTTCATCAAATCGGCTGCATGCTTGTTTGCCAACCACATAACATAAGAATACATAACGATAAGCTGCTAGCATTCATGTCATGTAATTCGAAATGATGATAAGGCGAATATCGGAAATCTCCAACAATGAGGGCTATCATATCACTAGCTCAGTCAGTATACAACAATGCTCATACACCATTGTTTAGGTGACAGACATAGCTATAGGGGCTTTAAAACATAGACTTTTGTCTTATTTAATTGGACATTCAAAGCGAAGTTTCTCCCGAGTTCTTGGTGCAAAAACACGTTATGAGAGACTCCATTTTTAACCCAAATAAACCGTACCATTATTTTTAAGTAACAAAAATATAGTTGCATTTTCACTTGACATTGGCAAAATGCGTACGTTTAATGCGACGCGACGCCATTAATTAAGAATAGATAGATAGTCTTATTTAACAATAGATTTCAATGAGCCGAAAAAATATAGTCAAGTAACATATTACTTGACTATATTTTTTTAGTTTGTTGACGGTTTTGTTTTGACATGTACTTATATATTTGGTGTGTTTCAATTATTTTTTTTTGTAATTTTGTATTTTATGTAATAGGTAAGTGAGGTAAGTACCTACTTGGTTGACCGCATTGTTTTGACTAATCTTACAGGACTATTATAATTATATTTATCTAATATTTTCATGCATATGCACCCGAACCCACTTGTTGCAGAGTTGTTGGACTCGTCTGGGATGGTCCGGAGACTTAAAAGGAACCACCTTCTTTGAATGATGGAAGAGGCGCTTGAATTAAACAAAAAAAAAATCCTGCCATCTACATTATCTTCACGCACCTTAATAGTTGACTGGTTAATAAAACTCCTTAGCATTAGGTCCTCTTTTCGTACAGCATTTTGTGCAATAAAGTTTTAAATACGTAATAAATAAAATTGATTCAATACTATTTTTTTCAAATGTCTCTTGTTCATGCAATATTTATTCGTATTACAGCCAGATAAAGTTTGTTCAAAGGTAACAAAAATATTGACCTAACTATTTGTACGATCCGTTTTTCCTGTTCGGAAATAGCTGTTACGGTTTGTTTGAAACCTTTTTGTTTTGTTTGCTATTTTGTTGGGTATGTCAGTCCGTCTCTACGGAATTAATTGCGATAATGATTTATGTTTTCCGCAGCTATCGTTTGTGTAAGAGAAATTATGGTTATTATAATACCTGGTACTTTTTCGTCTCGAGACATTTTCTAAGCAATTCGTTGTACTTATTCTTTTAAATATTTTAGTAATGCTTATACGTTATATTAAATATAATTTTTATAGTAAAATAATCAGCTGGAAAAGTAAAAATCTCGATAGGTTTCATCTTTATTATTTCTTTCTAAATATTATTATAAAATTTCATTATTAGGCAACTTTTCAAATCCCGCAAATAATAAAATCGGTGTAATTTCTATAGTCACTTGCTCTCATCCCTTGGGTGTCTTAAGAGCAGAATAAAGGTAATAAATAGCACACTTATCAGCTCGGAAAGGAAACGCCTCTTTTTTGCTATGAGCTTTTTGGCTAGGAACCGTAGTGCATTGCCTCTTTTTAACCTACTTCAAAATAGGAGGTGGTTCTCAATTAGACTGTATTTTTTTAAAGTTCATAACTCCGTACCGATTTTGTAGATTCATTCAACATTTGGAAGCTGGTACTTGTCATGTGGTCCCATTTAAATTCCATTGACATCTGACGCATAGTTTTTGAGTTATCCCTAGTAATGCCTATTTAATTGGCATCGATAATATCATAATAGTTCTATTAGTTGTTTGTCTAAAACATCTATAAGGTAAGAAACGTAAAAAATGTAGTCGAATTGAGAACCTCCTCCTTTTTGAAGTCGGTTAAAAACGTAGAGAAAGTCTAGGAACCTTGAAGTTCCAAATGTTGTTGGACACTCAGTTGGACAGATGCCCAGATGGCGGCAGAAATTACTAATGACCTAGTATTGCGAATTAATCTGCACATTTTTCGTCAAACGGTCAAGGTTACCTTAGACACTAAACGGAGTACTTTCGCTTTGGAAACAAAATTGTCTTTTTAATTTTAGACATGTAAGCTCTTGGCCTTCATCTTACTTGATAGTGAGTGGAAAGATGGAGAAAGATGGAATCAAGCTTCACCTGGAACCTCTCAATCTCAACCACAGAGGGATTCAATTTTTTTCATGAGATACCCAAACTGTTTGAAGAATAGTGTCCGGACCCTAATCTATGTAATCATCATAACAGCCTTAATAATTCTACATACTGCTGGGACACAATGCCTCTCCTTGTCATCGAAGGTGGTCTAGACAGTAGTCCACGCTTGCCCAATGTGGATCGGCGGACGGAGTATAAGGTGATCAATACCCCTTTGCTGATCCATTAGTCGCCTTCTACGACACCCGAACAGAACCGACAGAAGATATGGGGTGATGCTATTCTACTCTGCCGGCATCACATGGCTATCGAATCTATGTAATACTACAATATTATGTCTACTAAGTGTGCAATTGGTACACCAGGGGATCCGAAGAGGTTCACATAAAATTTTGTACCATATGCCTTTATTTCTAGACTGTTCATCGAAGTAATTTTCCCTGCTGTAAACATAGACTTCGTTTTATCTAATCTTTAACGGTAAAGTGATAAGAACGGTTGTAGCACATTTACCAGCTCGGAAACGGTTCAGCATCGTCTCAACTCAAGTCGTTTAGTATTATTTGTATGTAACTCCATACTGTAACGCTCACTAATCAGCAAACTTACCAGGAGTTTGTCCAGAGTTCTTATTGTAGAAACTCGAATTGAGAGAAAATGGAGATTTTCAACTTGATCTACCGTACAATTATCTGTTACTATAAATACATTTTCACTTGACATTGTGTCGCGAACGCCATTTATTTAAAAGAAGAAGAAGAAGCAACGTAACGAGATTGGATCGGCTCGGGAGAAGCTCACGAGAGGTGGGCGGTAAGTGGCCAACTAAAGCTCGGGATACACGAGGCTAGTTTTTTAAGCTAGGCTAGCAAGTTGGTGCTAGAAAGCTAGCAAGCTAGTAACTCTGGCTTCGTGTATACAGAACTAGCTTTATTTCTAGGCTAGTAAGCTAGTGAGAAAAATAGTAAGCTATTGCCTCAAGCTGAAGGACTGGACGGAGAAGGCGGCGCTTTGACCGCCTCCTTCCTCCTGTCGGTGACCAGCGGGGCGCGGGCTGGGTAAGCCCAAACCTTGCATTGCACAGGTCACCGCCAGTCGTCGATGTCCAGGATGTCACGGGGCATCGTCGGCCTCCCCCACATTTTGGGGAGGTGAGAGGGGCTCGCCGTAGGCGAGCAAGTACCGACGGGGTCGTGGAAGTTTCCGCAAGGGTTCCCATGGCCCCGTCCGACAATGACACATCCGTGGCCGATGCGTTCTCCTCGTCGAATGATGTGGAGGAAGTGGCAGCTGTTGATGTTTTCGCGCCAAGGTGCATGTGAGGGATCGTTAGGTTTTAGTGGGTAGGCCCTGGTTCCCTAGGGAAAGCCCCACATAACGCTCACGCCTCCCCAGGCGTGGCGTATGCGTAACGCATTTTCCAACGTTAAAAAAAGGATAGTTTAATGGGGTTGTATTTTTTCACCTAGTAGCGGCATTTTACTATCCTGTCTTGTGTACTAGCCTTGTGTAGTCGGTAAAGCTAGCATCTGATTGGCTAGTGAGCAGTGACTACGGGTTTTGTTTACGCTGAACACTTTTGTATTCATCTGGAGATCTTCGATGCAAAATTCTTCAACACCTTCTTAAATTCTATAGTCTATCCATACACGATTTTCTAAGACTTCTTTTAGTGAGTCGTCTAGTGCGAATAGGCAGTTTCTGAAGTAACTGTTCCAATCGAAAGAAATGTGTTTTTTTTACGAATACAGATCATTTTATTTTGCAGACGTGTTTTTATTTTAGTTACTGCAATGGTGCTGGCATGCAATTTCCTAGCACCAGCACTAGCATGTGCCTGGTCAGGATAGCAAGCTAGGATAGTATACCGAGGTTCTAGCTTGCTAGCCTGGCTTGAAAAACTAGCCTCGTGTACCCCGGGCATAACAGTCATCGCACGAACGGCTCGGCAGCGTCCACGCGCTGATGGCTCGTCGTCCACCTTCTTACATGTCTCCGTACGCGAGCCTACTATCAAATTATTATCTTTATTTTCGAAATCGACCTGAAAATCAAATTACGTGATAAATTTGCATTTTTATGTATATTAAGGTGTATTATATTACACTATTGTGGTGTAGGTAATGTTAATGATCAACAGGATAATATTATGCATTAAAAATTTAAGTGTAATTATGTAGCTGTTGTATATTAATTACTCTTGGGCTGAAATTTTAGCGTCAGTATTATAGATTTCGACAGCAAGTTTATGTGAATAATTTCTATTCCCAATTTATATACCATACTAATTTAACTGAAACCTTTTATAATAATAACATTAATGTTGATTGTACTCAAATAACTAAGCATATTCAATTTTAAATCATCTAAATACAGCATTATAGTTAAATTATTCACTAGGCATTTATACAAATTTGTGTGGTAGATATTAGGGGTTTAAGTATGAAATTGCCGTTTTGTATAGAGAATTTAACGAAAATTAATTTTTCCATACAAACATATTTGCCATTTTTTAAGGAACCACAAATCTAAATTTTGTGTAATTTTGTGGATATGTTTAGACAACATTAAGCTATAGGATACGTAAAGAAAAAAATTGAGAATTTATACCTGTAAAAAAATATTCATATTTTTATAACAGAGACGGGCACCTCTTAGGACGAGCTGTTTTTGAAGATGTATTTCTAGTGAAAAAAATAAAAATAATAATAAAATTTTATACCTAAATATATGTCCTTGTAATGAAGTTTAAAATAAAAAAAGAAAAAGGGAAATAGCTATTGTATTAAAGGAATTATACACTAATGAATAATGAGAAAAAAATCGGCAATTTCATACTTAACCCCTATTACTTTTGTATATTCTTTGTATTGGTATTGTTTTTTGTTAGTGTTTCTACAAACTATGAAATTATAACTAGATTGTTACTAGTTATCTTAAAATTTTCATCTCCAATGATAACAAATCAGAAGTATTTCTTTGTAAATTTTCGTACTTTCCTTGTTATTACTTCTTTGTTGTCGAATTCTGGAAAATTCGGAGTAAACCGAAATTAGTGCTGAAAACTCTTACAAAATAAATTGTACTTTTTGATTTATTTCATAAAATATGGGTCTAAAAGCTATTTATTTATCCTAGTTCCAGACGGCAGACCGACGTTTGAGTTTTCCCATTCATCCGAAGTTTCTATGTTTGGTTATTTGTAACTCAATCGTGAAAAACGGTCAAACGAATTTGCTAATAAATAAATTGAGTTTTCAGCGTATTTGTTGAGGTTTTTTTGCGTCTCTGATCACGACCAAGTTTACAGATGGCGATTCACTGGCTTCTAACAACAAAAGCCAGTGAATCGTAAAATTCATCGCAAACACAATTACGGTTTTAAGTACATATTATTTACAAAGAATCGTTTCGTGAGTGAAGAAAGTTGATGGCGCCGTGGTCGTGCATTCTACGTAAAGATCACAAAAGCTAAGCTACAAAGTGCGGATAGGATGGGTGACCGAAAGTTTTACCAACTCTTTTCTCTTCCGTGCTCCGGAAAGGACGTTAAGCTGGTGGTCCCGGCTGCTGTCAAAAACTGGCGCTAAGGAGGGTTGGCGTCAGGCAGGTGGCCGGCCGAAAAAATCCAAAAAATCAATTGCCAAATCCTAATATGTCTATTGACAATACTGCAATAATTGCAGTATTGTCGAGCATAATGTTTATCAACAATACTGCAATAATTGCAGTATTGTCGATAAACATAATATTTGGAGCAGGGTAGGAGAAAAAAAATCTTTTTGGCGTGAGGTTGGAGTGACGGAGTGGGAGAATCGGTAGTAGAGATCGTCTGATCTAAAACTGAACTTTAAGCTTGATGCTGACGGTACTTTTGGGAGTGATCGAAGAGTGCTGCCCCGTTTGTGTCTAGCCGGCGACTGAATCAACTGAATGACCAATGACTACAGCCAATTTGAGTGGGTTGCATATGTACACTGATTGTGCATGTAAGAGTAAGACAATGGAGGGGCGTTCAGTTTTAGATCACATGATCTCTACTCAGTACAGAGCCGCGAGTATGTGCTGTGAAAAGATTCCATATCAGAACGATACAGTGATAATTTAATTACTCTTGTAAAGATTCGGTACCCACAGGAGCTAAAACGAAACAAAAACGCAACGACAGTAGACCTTAGAGTGTTGAGCACATATAGAATGTTGGTAATCCTTACTCCTTACTAATATTATAAATGCGAAAGTAACTCTGTCTGTCTGTCTGTCTGTTAAGCTTTCACGTCTAAACCACTGAACCGATTTTGATGAAAGTTGGTACAAATATAGATTAGATCTCGGGGAAGGACATAGGCTACTTTTTATTGCGAAAAAAAGGTTGTATGGGTTGAAAAAGGGGATGAAAGTTTGTATGGAAGTTCGTCATTTTTGAAGATAGAACCATGAAACTTTGAATTTAGGCACTTAATAAAACAAAAAGAAATATTTGTTCTAAGATTTTTTAAATTTTGACCTGTATGGGGGTGAAATAGTTGATGAAAGTTTGTATGGGACTTCGTCATTGTTAAAGATAAAACCATGATACTTTGAAATTAGGGACTTAATAAGAAAGAAAGAAATATTAGTTCTAGGATTTTTGAAATTTAGACCCGTGTGGGGATGAAATTGGGGATGAAAATTTGTATGGAAGTTCGTCATGGTTAAAGATATAACCATGAAACTTTGAATTTAGACACTTGATAAGAAATAAAGATCCAATCCAAGATGACGGATGATCCTTTTTAATATAATATCGATATGGGTATCACTTTTGTGGTTTTCGGAGGTCCCGATTAGATCCAAGATGGCGGACGCGACTTTTTGACAAAATGTCAATATGGGTATCGTTTTCGTGGTTTTTGGGGGTCCGGATTACGAATAAAGCATCTATAACGAGATCCAATATGGCGGACGTGACTTTTTGACAAGATGTCAATACGGGTATCATTTTCGTGGTTTTCGGAGGTCCCGATTCCTAATACACCATCCATTTTGAGATCCAAGATGGCGGATGCGAATTTTTAATATAATGTCAATATGGGTATCTTTTTCGTGGTTTTTGGGGGTCCGGATTACGAATAAAACATCTATTTCGAGATCCAAGATGGCGGACGCGACTTTTTGACAAAATGTCAATATGGGTATCATTTTCGTGGTTTTCGGGGGTCCCGATTCCGAATACGACATCTATTTCGAGATCCAAGATGGCGGTTGCGACTATTTAATGTAAAATCGATATGGGTATCATTTTCGAGATTTTTGGGGGTTCTGACTCCGAATAAAATATCGATTTTGAGATCCAAGATGGCGGACGCGAATTTTTAACATAATGTCAATATGGGTATCGTTTTCGTGGTTTTTGGGGGTCCGGATTACAAATAAAACATCTATTTCGAGATCCAAGATGGCGGACGCGACTTTTTGACAAAATGTCAATATGGGTGTAATTTTCGTGGTTTTCGGGGGTCCTGATTCCGAATACGACATCGATTTTGAGATCCAAGATGGCGGACGCAAATTTTTAACATAATGTCAATATGGGTATCGTTTTCGTGGTTTTTGGGGGTCCGGATTACAAATAAAACATTTATTTCGAGATCCAAGATGGCGGACGCGACTTTTTGACTAAATGTCAATATGGGTGTAACTTTCGTGGTTTTCGGGGGTCCTGATTCCGAATACGACATCTATTTCGAGATCCAAGATGGCGTTTGCGACTATTTAATGTAAAATCGATATTGGGTATCATTTTCGAGATTTTTGGGGGTTCTGACTCCGAATAAAACATCGATTTTGAGATCCAAGATGGCGGACGTGACTTTTTAACTTAATAGGAATATGGGTATCATTTTCGAGGTTTTCGGGGGTCCTGATTCCAAATACATCATCTACGTCGAGATCCAAGATGGCAGATGGGATTTTTTATCATCTACGTCGAGGTCCAAGATGGCAGATGGGACTTTTTAACATAAAAGCGATTTGGGTATCAATTTCGTAGTTTTCGGGGGTCGCTATTCCAAATACGTCATCAATTTCTAGATATAAGATGGTGGACGCTACTTAACTTATTATTAATATGGATATCATTTTCGTGGTTTACAAGGTTCCATTTTGATATCCAAGATGGCGGACGCGAATTTTAAACTTGATATGGGTATCAGTTTTGTAGTTTTCGGAGGTCTCAAAATGGATGCTGTATTCGGACTCCGAATACAGCATCCATTTTGAGATCCAAGATGGTGGACGTGACTTTTTAGCTTAATCGCTTTCACGCCTAACACCTGAACCGAATTTATTGAAATTTGGTACAAAAAAAGACGAAACCTCGAAATGGAATAAAAGCTACTTACCTTTTTTGTGAAAAAGGGAATGAAGAGGTTGAAATATGAGATGAAAATTTTTATGCAATTGCTCATTACCGAAGATAAAACCATGAAACGCAAATATTGTTCTAGCGTTTTTGAAATATTGACTCATGTGGGGATGAAAGTTTGCGAGTAAGTAGCAAAGGATGGAGAAACATAAAATGGTAGATTGTAAAAATGCCATTTACTGTAGTGCACTGCAGTTTGTATGTGTGTTTTTTGCATAATAAGTACCTACACAAAAAAATGCTGCCTAAAGTAATTATTCCACGCGGACGAAGTCGCGGGCAAAAGCTAGTGATTTATAAATTATTTTCTCAGTTGCTGTGAAAACTCAAAAATAATCCATGAATATTACGTTCTCTAAATCTTGCAACACAAATAGCACTCGAACAACTTGACACCAAGAATAATTAAGTTCAACTGTTATCAAATTCATAACCATTTCATGTAAATTAAACGCTCCGAAACTCTTTTGCGCAGAAATCTGGCGAGACAAAGACGAACTGTGTTACATTGACAAATTTCTCAAAACTGACGAAAGACTTCATATTACGAATAACGTCTTTAGGAGCTGAATAAATCTAATTTATTTAAGAGGTTTGTTGTTCGCGATAACGGCTGGAAGTTTTGATAACAAAAGCTTCCAGGAGTGCCTTAGGAGTCTGGTAAGGAATGGTCCAGAACCTTTTAATACGAGGATGACTTCAAAAGAACGTTTAAATGGTATTGAAAGCTATTCCTACTAGCAGACATAAAGCATAAAGTAACGGATTTGCAAGCGTACAGGCTATAGGCACAAAGTGGTTTATTCATTACCCTGTGCTATGGGTTAATATTATTGAGCATTGTGTTGAGCATAATTTCGAGGTTGACGGCTTTTCTAACCTTACGCAATTATTCACTATATTCATCAAATTTCGAATTGTAATGTAATTACTGTCACAACCAGTTTACTAGGTGGTAGATCCATATGTAGGGTCGTCTGGGTATGTACCACCGCCTTTCTTATTTCTGCCGTGAAGGAGTTCAATGTGCTTCGGATCGAAGGGAAAGGTAGCCAGTGTAATTACTGGGCATGGAAGGCATACCATCTTAGTCCCCAGGGTGGCAACGAACTTGCAGTGTTAAGTGATTTACCCTTAATATTGCAAGTGTCTATAGGCGTGGGCCGAACGCTTGTTTGCCATCTCGTATTAAAAACCAACAAACCATCAAAGTGGATGAAGATCTTATGCTATAATTGCGAATGAATGTAGGTGGATATAGAGGGAGAGGTATTAAAAACCAACAAACCATCAAAGTGGATGAAGATCTTATGCTATAATTGCGAATGAATGTAGGTAGATATAGAGGGAGAGGTAGATCGAAGAAAAGATAGGTAAACTCTGTGAATGATGATACGGCAAAGAAGGGTGTTAATGCTGAGATGACGGCTGATCTAGGAGAGTGGAAAAAGAAACATATTATGTCAACCCCAAATAAAATTGGTATCAAACGAATGATTATTTTTAAAATATTAGAAAATTGATTCTATAAAAACATTTTTAGTATTCTCAGAAAATTGGGCTGTGTAGAATTCATTTGCCTTCCTTGAAAAAACAAAAGCGTTACTTTATTTCGTTGTCATGTCATTACCTGCGTGCTTTCGTGGCGTCAGACAGATTTTTATTTCGATAACTGAAAAAATGTTTATTGTGGATTTTGTGTAGTGAAAGTGGAGTAATTTTGATGCGCAAGCATCCGTGTGATCCGATGAACCATTTCTTGTTATGTTTGTAATATAACGTAAACTGTAATTATCAAAATCAATTAACTTATTACTCATAAACGTGGTCAGATCAAGAGAAAAATATAATATACACCAAATAAGTATCAAGTTTTGCTCTTTGTAACTCTAGGTCTATTAGTAATGACATTCAACAAAAAAGTTTAATTGTATTGGCTTTCTATTATGAATAATCTTTTGTTAATTATTTTATTGCGGGGCCGTGAGTGGACTTCATATCATCGGGATCGCTTTTGTCTATAATAATCTTTCTATATTAAATACATAATATTACGGGTCGAGAGAAGTACATTATTAATTTATGTTCGTAAGAAATCGAATAGCATTACACTTTTTTTTTAAAGGGGAACTAGTTCGCGGATATATTCGCGCTCCTTAAACCATCCAAATACCAACCGCACAAAATAACATATTACGACATACGTTATCTAAATTAATGTACTTTACCGTAATAACCTACACTATGCATTCTCATTATGTCTACATTAAAACATCTACATGTATTTGTCAATAAACAAAGCTATCTATGCCCCCCTTTCTCTTCCTTAACGTCACATACATATCAATAAAATCTTTATTACATACTAAGGGGTGCGTTGTTTTCATCTTTGGTATTTCCTCGTTAGAATTGCTTGCATGTCATTCTATTACTTTTATCCAGTGTACCTATATATCAGAAGATCAAACCACCTAAAATAACGTTACCATTGAAGAGTATGCTAATAATTTAACCCTAGATAGCTAACCTTTGGTGTACCCTATTTAAGCTGACCATCCGCCGAAACGACGGGTATTAGAAAAAAAGTTTATTTTTCATAAGATAATATACTATATAGAGCTGTTAATGTTTAATATAGTTATTTAAAAGGCTTACCAATAAAAATACATTTTATAAATCCACTTTACTTATTACCTTCTAAAATTAAGGTAACTTTACGTACACCTCTAAAAGTTAAATTTTATCATAAAATACTTTTTCATGCAAAAACAATAAAAAAGGACATAACATTCAGTCTTTTGACATTACATAGTATATTAGACTTTATGTGAAAACACATTGGTACGTGGCGGAGTTCAAACCTGTGCCTCCCGGGTGGGAGACAACGCCCTTACGCACTACGCCACCGACGCTTCCGACCGAATCCTAAAATTAATTAATTCTTTATTGCACTTAAAATCACAAAATTACAATTTCACAGTAATAAAGTTTGCAAGGGCGAACGTATCTCTATAAGAAATCTCTTACAGACAACCCAAAACGTCAGTGAGATATTATGTTAGTATCTACGCGAGAAACATGACAGTGCACAAGAAGAGAAAAATAAAAAACAGTTATCAAAGACTTTTAGTACTTAGCTATTCCAAGTTTCACTTACTTAAATGTTGTTTGCATGCTTTTATACCCCTCCTCGTATACACTACAATGAGCACGCTTTAAATAGACTAACTTAAACGGCATTGATTTAAAAAAGCGCGCAGAACCTTTCAATTGTAAACCGGTGAAAATATAAAAATAAAAGTATTGGAATCCCCACTTTGACAAATACAAGTGGAAATTGTTTTGTTGAATCCACTCCGATATTTTTAAAAGCATTTCTCTAAATGCCATTCGGCACCAGCGTTATTCATTTTTGTTTAGTAAATAAAAGAGCACCCGTGTGTTCTGGAAATATAAATAAGAAGGAAAATATTGTACGGGAACGCTTGCGCGTGTAATATCTGTACTAATATTATGAAGCTGAAGGGTTCGTTTGTTTGTTCGAACGCGTTAATCTCAAGAACTACCGATTCACTATGGAATTATTTTATTTTTGCGTTTACAAACGCGTAAATATTAATACTAGAAAAATGCACTGAAAAAAATCGACTTTCCTCAGGCGGGACTATTTTTTTCAGTGAATTTTTCTAGTACCGATTCATATTGAAAAAATATTTTTGTGTTTGATAGTCCATTTATCGGGGAAGGCTATAATTAACGCGGGCGGAGCGCTATTATTCGAAATCAAGGATATAAAATTCACTGTAGGCTACAAGGAGTTCCTGGTCTTGAACAGGAGACGCAATTTTGTCGTGTATGAAATCGCAAGATTCGTATGCGAATACTTAAAATCGCTATTTTTGAATATTCATACTCGTGAATTTTGCAACGAGTGGTCCGACCCACTCGTTTCTGATATTCTACCAGTAGAAAATCAAATGACTGACAGTGACATTCTAACTTTTAATTTACGTTCCGATTCCTCGTAACTCATTACCGGTTTCTAAAATCAACGAGTTATGGCATTGCGGTTTTTATTTTTTCTGCGTGAAATGAAAATTGTTATAAAATTCGAGTTTTAGGGCAACACTCATTTCTAATGTTTAAAAAATACGTATGTATGTATTTTACACCCGTTATTTATAACATTAGTTTTTAATCAAAACAAAGTAACATTTTCTGGAGTTCGCGTCTGAAATATCATTACTCGTGAAATAGAAAAAGTTGGTCCACTGTCCTAAATCGTACACTACGTCTTGTCGCATCTTAAAAAGAAAGCGCCAATAAAATGTCGCGACCAATAAAACGGACAGAATAATCAGCGGGAGAATAAGGAAAACTGCTCCTGAGATGAGGGCTTTGATTGTTCTGCCTAACAAGCTCAGCTGTAATCACGGTACTCTGGCGGGAGTGATCATACCATCGTTTGGTTTGATTGTTTCTTGAATATTCTAAGTTATGCTTAAAAAGTAACAAAAATAACGGAAACCCTGAAGGTATTTTGTTTGGAATAGGCTTCAAAATCGTTACAATGAAAAAAAATAACGCAAACATAATTAAAATATGCCTACATTGAGGTAGGAATATTTTAATTATATTTGGGTAAAGCCGGGTCCAGATATGATCATTTGCCTGATCCGATCAATGTATCCGTATCGCCGACACGAATCATGGTCGCATATGCAGACGGGTGATGATACGCGTATCATGATACGCGATCTCGATACGCCGTTATGCATCACCCGTCCACATATGCGATCATGATACGCGTCGGCGATACGGATAGGTAAGTTGATCGGATCGGGCAAATGATACATCCTGGGTGTAAAAGACATGAACAGTCAAACGAGAACCACGTATTCTATACATCAAAATAAGACATATTTCAAAAAAAATATTGCTGGGAAATGATTTTTATTTTTTGGTGTTAAAAAAATTGCAAATTGTACCGCGCAATGTAAAGGGCTCAACTCGCACGCAACTCGCAAAACCGCGATAATTTTGCCAGACGGCGGCCCCGTTCGTTAGTGTCCGTGCGCATCGAGTGCGCTACATTGAACGCTAACGTTTTGAAGCCATTTTTTGTTATGAAATACAAAAAAATTATAATGTTGTACACTGTATTATTACAACAAGAACTTGGGAGAAACATCCACACCTCTCTTTTACGTCATTGTATAGTCTCTCACTCAACTTTCCCCCAGCTCCTCAAGGCTTCAAGGCTTTCATTTCTAATACCGCATAATTCTCTCTCATCTCTTTTCTCCCATATTCAACTTTCACTTCCAAATATTGATTTTGATCTTTGCACACATAATTCTAAAGACTTAATTGAATTACATTTCAAGTTACCAAAAAGCGAAGCTTAACAAATGTGTTATTCTTGCCGAGAAATAATAATAACTAAACTGCATTAATTACTACAGTAGAACCACATTAACTAGAACCGCAACCAACAAATATTCCGTACAAGTTTATGTTAATTACCGCAAATAGAATTGTTAGTGTGCGTAAAGCTGTTTAATGGCCTGTTATTAAATTCTTATGGAGGCATTATAACTTATCCGTAACATACGTTTACGTTTTTGTACAACAACTAAAATAAAGTTAATACGCGGTGTTCTTGTGTAGCTTCTGCAGCTTTTAGTATACAAGTCTTCAAAGGAAGTAGTACATTATACATTATTAAAGCGTAGCGCGTAGATAAAGTTACTTTTAATTTATTTTTTTTCATCTTAATTTGACTGTACAGTGTAAAAATGTCTTTATCTGTGTTATGTCACATCAACAGCTCATATAATGTCCCCACGGCTCGAGCCTACCTCACATTTGGGGCGATTAGGCCTTAGTCAACCACGCTGGCGAAGTGCGGGTTGGTCGACTTCCCACACAACCAAAGAATTTCTTCATAGGTCTGTGCAGGTTACCTCACGATGTTTTCCTTTACCGTAAAAGCGTCGATTAAACGTACATTTGAATTCAAAATTTGAAAACACATTGGTACGTGGCGGGGATCGAACCAGTGTCTCCCGGGTGGGAGACGACGCTCTTGCGTGCTACGCCACCGACGTTTTTTTCTGTGTAGTGCAAATTAAATAATTCAAAGTATATATATTTTTTTTAAGAAAACAGTAATACAATATAGAATAGAATAGAATCATTTATTGTATAACCTGATTGCTAGATTATAATAGGTTGGGGGAAAAGTTTCTTCGCATTTTTTAAGAAAATTCAAAACATTTTTTAATATAGTTTATTTACATTTAACTAAAGTATGTAGGTACCATTTTGTTCGATAACTTTTTGTCATCTTGTAGGTAGGGACATGATCCCATTGCTAATATATTTTGGGACTTCTGGTCAAAATACCGCGACAAGTGGTTTTGGCAGTCCTCTCGTGATGTTAACCTGACACTGCCTAAAGAATTCTGAAGAGACCGAAACAGGTGGAAATCTGAAGGTGCAAGGTCAGGACTATACGGCGGATGCATTAACACCTCCCAGCCAAACTCTTAATTTTTGATGAGTGGCTAAAGATGTGTGAGGTCTAGCGTTATCATGATGAAAAACCACACCCCTTCTGTTGATTAATTCCGGCCGCTTTCTCTCAACTTCTTGCTTTAATCTCATCAGTTGTTCGCAGTAGAGTTCAGAATCGATGGTCCTGCCTGGTGGTAACAGCTCATAATGAATAATGCCCTTCCAATCCCACCACATACACAGCATCACCTTGTTGCGAGTTAACCCGGGTTTCGCCACAGTCTGTGAAGCCTGACCGGCCTTTGACCACGACCTTTTTCGCACGTTCTTGTCGTACGTGATCCACTTTTCATCACCAGTTATCAGCTTTTTCAAAAATGGTTCGGTTTCATTACGTCGTAATAAAGAATCACAAATGAGTACACGGTTCATTAGGTTTCTTTCAGTGAGCTCGTGAGGTACCCAAATGTCGAGCTTTTTTGTGTACCCAGTTTTTTTCAAATGCGCCAAAACTGTTTTGTGGTCAATTCCCAGTTCTTCAGCTACGTCGTAACTACTGACATGCCGATCTTGCTCCACTTTTTCAAAAATGGCATCCATTTTATCTGTAATAGGGCGACCAGAGCGACGTGCATCTTTGACATCAAAATTTCCGGATTGAAAACGCTTAAACCAAATTTGTGCTACTGCACTAGGTCCATAAACATCGCAAATTTTTTTCGCGGCTTGCGTTGCATTTTTACCTTTTTTGTAGTAAAATTTTAAAATGTATCGAATTTCTTCATTAGATTCACTCATCTTGGCGGTACGAAAAACAAATGAAAATCACACATTTTCCTAATTTGAATTTGGAATTATGTTCTTTAAAATTTAAACTTTCAATGATACCAAAACCAGCCAGATACAAATAGTATAGCCAAAGAGATTTTATTACAAGTTTATACATACTATAATGCGAAAAGACTTTTTCCCCAACCTAATAAATAAAACAACTTTTACGGATTTAACTCGCGTGTAATTAGATTTTACATGTTATTGTTATTGCCCGACGTTTCGTAACACTTTTCAGCGTTGTGGTCACGGGATGACTGATTGCTAGATTTTATTGCATACAGGGAGTAACAGTTGTTAATAACAGTTGTCGGGTATACAATGTCAAAAATTTAGTTATATAATTCTGATTTTAATCACATATTACTAAAATTTGTCAATCCACTACAGTAATTTTGAAACTTTTTCCTTTGATTATAATGTCATTAAGTTTGATAAATTATGAATTATACATTTAATATTGTCACTAATTAAATTATAGAAGTAATTCTGATTTTAATCGCACATTAATAATATTTATCAACTTAATAAAATATAATATTCAATTGATAAATATTTAACTATAGATTTAATGTCAAATATTTTAATTATTAAAATACTCATTGGTGTCATGAAAACCCTTACTTAATAATTCGTTTTAAATGGTTGGCAAATTTATGGTCAGGGAGAGCTACTTACTCATCAGATTTAGAATTAATAGTAATAAAAGGAGTGATACTGGAGATCAATAATCAAAATATCAACATTCAAAAGATCGACACCATTATGATCAACGATTTACAATCTTAAGACTTCAGAATATCAACAGATTAGAAAATCAACACAGTTCACAAAGTCAATGTTTTAAATCTCAACATGTAAAAATGTAGGATGCTATTTAATATTAGTGATAGATAACAAATCGATTGATACCTTATTCATCAAAAATATGAGTGAGTAGTTTATGTGCTACGGCGGAATATAGGTAAATACAAACATACATAGCTAAAATCATAACCCTTCGTTTTGGCTTTGCAATAGTCATATAAAAATGGGTTCAAAGGTTTTTACTTCACGTATGAATATGTAACGATAGTTTGGCTTGCTAACCTAATTTGAGCCTGACTTCAACATTACCTACCTAATAATATTTCTCAAGGCAAAGGACCTCATCAATTAAAATACAAGGGTACTAACACAATAACCGTGGTAAAGGCTACCGTTTCCCGGTAAATGGTCCTTCAAATAGCTCCCATCTATATCCAGTTTGACCTTAGGCCAAATGAGCTGAATAACAATTACGGAATTCTGGCCCTTACAGCTAACGCTCTAGGAATTATTGTGGCATTAAGCTTGGCTTTTGCACGCACTGATTAGATTTAATCTGAGTGAAAACCAAGTTGAATAGAACGCGGGTTGTATTGTGTAGATATGGAGTTGTTTCAGCGAAAAGTTTTGGGTTCTTATCAAGTACGCGTCGAGTAACTGGCGACTCGAGTCCGGCGTAGCTGAAGTGTACGCGCCGTGAGTACAGTACGCGGTACCATGAATTTTTTACAGGTTTTCGGTCGATCGTCACGTATAAACAAGAAAAGAGTACATTTTGAAAACTATACATGTTAAACTAGACTACATACACAACAAATCAGTATGACAACATTTCAATTTTTTTTTTGTTTTAGTGTGGTAAAAAAATCTTGAAAATATTTACCAAAATAGTAAATGGACATAGCTTTGAAATTACTGGAGCTATTATCATAAAAGTTTATTGTTGTCTTGTAGAGAATTTAATTATTTAACTATTCATTCGAGAAAAAACAGCATCTTGTTAAACAAATCAATAGTTTTCTTGCTTTCTGTATTTTCTGTACTATGAAGTTGCAGGATCCTCCATGCACTATGATCAAGGTCACCAGCATTTTTCGTCTCCTCCATCATATTCAATTTTAGATAGTGCCCAGCTAGTAAATGTAAGGCCTCAATAGTGCTTACATGGATTCTAGTCACAACAGGTTGCAGTGATGCAAAAGCCCCATCCACTTAGTATAGGTTTAGGTTCAGTTAATCTGATGACCAGTTAAATACGGTCCATAAACAATTAGCACTAGAAACGCGATTCTTTGGGTGATAGGTTGGCTGATTTCACACATTACACAAACGACGACAACGAAAATAAAATAAGCTAATGAAGTTTGTAAATAGATTGTAAATAAAACTACATAATATATCTCATATATATTACATACTTTTTTTATGTTACGAGATGGCAAACAAGTTTGCGGCCCACCTGATGTTAAGTGGTCACCGCCGCCTATAGACACTTGCAATATTAAGTGTAAATCACTTAACACCGCAAGTGCGTTTGCCATCCTGGGGACTAAGATGATATGCCCTCCATGCCCAGGAATTACACTGGCTACCTTTCCCTTCAATCCGAAACACAGCGAACTGCTTCACGGCAGAAATAAGAAAGGCGGTGGTACCTACCCAGACGACCCTACATATGGGTCTACCACCTAGTCTACTTACAAAACAATATCTAAATAGATAAAAATATATCGAGTGGCGTTGATTCGCGCGACCGCTTGAAGGTTTAGTGTGCAATTTACTAGCCAAATTTTAGGGTTTACTCTAGTTAAAACAGAAACCACAAAAAATTAGCAAATATAAAATGTTTATTCAATTTTCAAAGCATAATGTTTTATTTTGCTTATAATAAGAAATATCTAAGAGAAAATGGCTTTTTGGCTTAAAGTGCTTTGTAAAATAGTAAAATTGATATGCTAATTTAATTTCTGCAGGCATTCCCACTAGTAACCAGAGAAATAGTTGGTAACACCAATCAAGAAAGCTCGAGGGAACAGTTGTTAAATTGACTTTCCGTTGGACAAACTTGTAATTTCACTTGTGTGAAATCATCAACATTCTAAGTAATGATATAAGATCGTAAGAAGCTAGCTCCATCTAGAACCTTAAACAGAAGAATGTTAACACTATTTTTATAACGACTGACTTTTATAGATTGTGGTGACCGCCTGGGGTCGAATTAAGGCGTAGCTCACCAATAAAAGATATAAACTTCATTAGTGTTTTCTAAGATTTGCGCGAGCACTACACATTGTAAATAAAACAACTTTTATGGATTTAACTCGAGTATAATTAGATTTAACATTTTGTTATTATTGCCTAACGTTTCATAGCAATTTGCAACGCTGAAAAGTGCTACGAAACGTCGTCAATAAAAACATTTTCTTTCAGATTTTTCTTATTATAAGCAAAACATTATGCTTTGAAAATTTAATAAACATTTTATATTTGCTATTTTTTTGTGGTTTTTCTTTTAATCAGAGTAATTCCTAAAATTTGGCTAGTAAATTGCACTAAACCTTCAAGCGGTCGCGTGAATCGGCACCACTCGATATATTTTTATGTATTTATATATTGTATTGTAATGTAAGTATGTAATGTATATGAGTTAAATGTATGTAGTTGGTTGTGTATATTTGTGGGATTGTAGGTACTTATCGGTTTATTTTAAATATTGTTATACTGCTTTTATGTAATAATTTACTTGTGCCACGTTATTTCCGCATTTATCTTTAATCATAAAAGGTTGGCTAGAAGAGATTTATTTTAGAGGTAAGCTCACCTTTGTACATGTCTTTATTTATGTAATGTTATTACAGTTTTATGTGTGCAATAAAGGATTTATATAATATCTCATACGATGCCGTTACAAATGACCACGCGATTATAATTAATATTGCAATATAGCACAAGCTACATAGGTAGGTTGAGGTGAGGCATAGCGGCCTAGCTTCTCCAATTTGGACCTTACAGAAGACCGAATTTTTGTGTGGTGTTATGTTTCGGTTTGTCAGTAAGGTTCTGGTTTCACAGCGCACCTTAATCTCTCCTACAAGTTATTCTTTGTCTGTCTTCCTTATCCCTATAGTCCTTCTCCCCTTTCTGAGGCGGACATCACTCGTATGCCTTCGGTGCCTTTCAGGTCGTCCGAGCTCACCCGAAGTGGTACCGCTTGCTCCCACTGCCCAGTCTTCTGCCTCTTCTGCGGCGTCTTCGCTCTTTACCTCTCTCTCTCTAGCCCACTCCTAATCTTGGGCTATCGTCCCGTGATTCGGCCTGTATAACCGTAAGGTTGCGTCATGCCATGGGAAGGTGGTGGGTTTGGTCAGTAAGGTTGCCAGAGCTCCAAGGGGTAAGGGAGATGACTAAGACTACACGCGAGTATCACGCGAGTGTTGCAAGCGTCTATAGGCTACGGTGACTGCTTACCATCAGGCAGACCATGTGCTTGTCTGCCAGTCAAATAACGTAAAAAAATGTATAATTCATGCATTTATTATCCTTAATAATACTAAACATAAGTCACTCCAAAGTCAAGAGGTTATTCCGTTGTGTCCTATCTCTCGTAAATCACATTACACAGCAAAGAAAGAAAAAAATATATAATAGAACCATTTTCACTTTTTTCTGCTTATACTTTTGGTAATCAAAAGAGAACAGCGAAAGTTACACCGATATCTCTTCGTGAAAAAGTTACGGCCTATGGTAGATTTTTTTCATCAGACAAGATATACTGGTGTCATTTTCTTAAAATCTTCAGGGAAAAGATAAAATTACTGTTCAAGTACTAGGTATACGGATCTTTCGTTTGAGAACTTCCACTCCGAATTCTTGCATGCTCTAAGTTCTCATTTTTTTTATACAATTAGATGATAAGCGAGCTAACGACCTACCTAGTGGTAAGTGGATACCGTCGCCTATAAACACCTGCAACAAGGAAAAATCCTTTGGTTTTGCCGGTGCGTTGTCATCCTGAGGCCTAAGATAAAATGCCTTCCATGCCCAGTAATTACACTGGCTACCATTCCCTTCAATCCGAAACACAGCAAACTGTTTCACGGCTGAAATAGGAAAGGCGGTGGTACCTACCCAGACGACCTTACATACAGACCTACCACCTAGTAAATTATGTTAGGTGCAAGCCAGACAGAAGAGGTGTGCTCGTGTTGGTTCCATTAAGATGCTGAAGATAAAAATAGACTGTTTAAGAGCTTTACTTAAAAAAAAGATGTATACTTACATATTGGAAAATATTGTCATTAAACGATTATTTTAAATGATAATAATATATTTCCATGCTCACACCAATTATCTGACCCAAATTAAGTATCATTAAGAACTTGTGATATGGATACTCGATAACGGATAATTTTTAATGTACATAATATTTTTTGATATTTTTATAAATAAACTTAAAAAAATACATAAATAACATGATTAGTCAACATATATTCGTGTTCATCACACAAATATTTGTCACTACCAGGATTCGTTCCCGGACCGTTTGATATGTAGGCAGCTATTCTGACCACTCCACCACGACGGTGTCAAGTGAATGAAAGAATAAGCATGTATAACACATACAGCGAGTTGATACGCACAGCACAACAACACGTCACACACACAACTGTTGCGAAATAAAAAACTGAACAAATTTGAGAAAGCGATCAATATAATTTTACAAAAAAACTTAATTAAGTGACAACTTCATTTTTGATGTCTCATATTACAAGAAAAATAATAAAGATATCAGGTTTCAACAATCAAAACTATTTAAAATAATAAAAGAGTTTCAACACAACACACCCTAATACACCCTATACATTTCGTACGAGTGTTTGTATCACCCATTCCTTGGGTATTTATGTACGCAGTTTTGAGCCCCCGATGCAAATTAGATATTTAATTTGAAATATATACACTATATTTATGATTACTATTAAATTAATGTTTAACTTTGATCTAACTATTTAGGTGCGCGCCGCGGCGCCGCCGCCGGGGCAGTGCGTCCGTCGGCGAGCCGGCGATTAAACCGTGGCGCGCCGCCTCGATGCTTTTCAAATGATCTTTCATTCAAATTGTATGCGGCTGGAAAATTGGACGGGCGCAAAATAGATTAAAGGTCGTTGCACACTTATCAGCTCAGAAAAGAAACGGCTCTTTTTTTATAGTAAAAAGTATAGTAATACTGCAGAGCATCCTAAGGAAAAATATATGAATAAAACAAAATAAAAAGTAATTTCCGTACGCTAGCACTACACCTAAAAAAATATTCTTTAATTTCTCTGAAGGAACAGAAAACGTTACCTGATAAAGCGAAACACGTAAACTGATAAAGAATATAATTAGTAAAATTACTCACAATAACACGCTACGTGAATTGACAAAACGACTTAACAAAAAGATAAAAAATGTTAATTACAAAAGCAATATCCGAAAATACAGAGTGGGTATGCTAAAAGTCTACTCCAAGATTCATTACTGCTCTTTCAGAGATAACGGTATCGCAAAAGAAAAACGAAGTCAGTTTGGGCGCCAATTCCCTTACAAATTGTAGGAAGCCATATTTCTCAGTACTAAATTTCTCGCAAGCAACAAAATGTACTACCTAGAATCACTTACGTAGGCCGCTATGGTATAAATCGAAGCAATTAACTAGGTTTCTCAATTTAAGCTTACTTTTACCTTGAATTCTGTTTGGTTAAGCGTCTCTTTTAATTAATCAAGCCATTGACATGAAAACAGTGTATTGAGTACTTCTTACATTCGCTTACAGAAGTGTTAGAAGGACATTACTTATTCTTATAGAAAAATCAAGCAGAGCAAGCATCAATCAAACAGTTGCCAGTACATTTTAACCGTCACTGTCCAGAGGTTCATCCACCAATATCACTATCAAATGTCTTGGGTTCGATCCATAGGGCTTATCAACAGAGTTAACAGCATTGTTGAGTTCTAACGTTAGCGATAAGAGAGCTAGCTGTTCCAGTTTCCTGGTGAAGCTTTGATCGTCATCGACCTTCTCGTTGTGACGAGAAGGTCGATGACATCAGGTGAATTGCAGACCAAGAACTCCCTTTTCAAGTAAAAAAAAAAACAATTATCAAAACAATATTACAGTTAGAGAGCTGTAGCAAATATCGTGAGCAAGAATAGTATTGTCGTTGGAGTTTATAAGACTTCTTAATTCTATTCTACGTGTGTCATCACATGTGAAAATAAGCTTGAGCTCCCAAAATACACTGCCATCTTCTCAACACCATAGGCTACTGGATCAGAAACTTCAGAATTTTCTAAAAAAAATCATATTCTAAACTAACAAATCTACCCACAACCGAAAAAGAAAAAAATCAGGCCTCTTAATGTTGGTCCTTCGACCGGAGCCCCCATCTTGGATTTAAAACACACTAAAATGAAAAAGCTGCGTCGATAAAAATCTAGTTAAAGTCGGCCATACACTCGAGCGCGATCCAGAGTCTCTAAATATCCGAAAAAATGGCCCAATCAGTCAGTGAGTCAGTAAGTGGTATTGCAGCTTTATATAGTATAGAATACTCGTTAACTAATGTATAGAGCAAAATATTTTCTATCAAAGCTAATATTTTAGCTGCTCTAAATACTAACGTACACTAAAAACTACTAGAAGAAAACACATTTAGCCCCGCTGGCATAAAAGATAAATTGACAATGACGGAAAATGAAAAGTCAGTACCACCTGTTTTTTAATTAAATTTTCCGTCGACAATGCGGCAGTCGGTTTTTTTAAGTCAAATGGTATAATAATAATTTGTCAGGTTTTTCTCATTTCTGCTCGGGGTGAAACCGCCGAGTTTGGTTGCCCAAAGTAAATGGTGCCACAAATAGCTTTGAACTACAATCCCGATCGACCTTATATCAAATGAACCGGATTGCAGCCAAAGGAATAAGACCTCTGTTGCTATCCGATAACGTCTACGGTGCGGCTGCAGGCTCATTTGCTTTACTAATCTAGCGAGAATTGATTCGATTTTGCTTTGTTACGCCAGATATTGAATTACACAAATGTTATTTTCGTATAGAATTAATGTTACATTTTCTGCTCGGTCTGTTTATCGGATTGTCCTAGAACTCAGAACGCAAACAGTAGTGCAAATTGAATACTTCGAATACGTTTCTGGATTCAAGCCAAGCTATTTTTTTTGGGGAATTATATCTATAGATGTAACTGACATTATTTGTTTATTATTATTGAAATGTGAGCTAAAGATTCATTAAGTATTGGATGAAGATCAGTACAATTAAAGACGTAAATGTATTGAATATATTTTGAAATACAGAAGTTACTCTTCGATATATTTTATCTAAAGCAGTTCCACGGCGGTAGCATCATGTAACTAGCTAGAGACTTACTTTATGACTGTCAGTTATTGACAGAATAAAAAACCGCAAGATTCGCAAATCTGAATTACTGGTTCCACTCTGATTTGCAGATATAGACCGTCATTACACAAATGTAGTCTATTTGCGAGTATAAAAGAAACTATTGTTATCCACGGAACTCGAGGACCTTTTTACTACCTTCCGCCGACGTCCGTAATCAGTCTCCCATCAAAGATGATTCGACAGAAGTTAACAGACGTATCTCCTTAGAAAATTCCTTTCCGTCCTATGACATAAAACCCTTCTGTTGATATCCGACCAATGTCATGTCACACTCCCTTTTCGCATTACTCGACTTTACATCACATACATTGCTTTTCCTGCCCGGCTTACTAGACACGAAGTAGGTAACGAAGCGCCAGTGCACGCGTCGCCGAGCGACAATATAGGATGAAAACATCTTGGTATACGACGCGAGACATTTAGCAGAAGGCGGCTCGATTCGGTGAATTTTTCAGAGCGAAGATTTCTATCTGCTGAGGCGGTGACGTAATACGTTTTTTGCCGAGAAAAATAATTCTGCACGTTTCGCCGAACAAAAGTGGGTAAATTTTTTTGTAGGCCACTCAAATCTTTCATGGGATTGGTTTTGAGCAACGTTAAGCTTGGAAAGCCGGCACGTACATTAAGCATACGCATTTATTAAGGAAGCGTATAACTTATGGTTATTCAGAGCAGGCGGTTAAAAAGCAAATAAATTAGGCGTATCAGCGTGAATTTAAGTGACATCTCTGATATCAACGCGCTTTTGCTCGGTGTTACATTACACAGAAAAGCTAAATTTAAAGTGATAAGTCTGCATTTACTTTTTTTCTCCAATTTATTGATATCAACACTGGCGATCACTATTGGTTTAGTTTGCAAACCAAAGTTTACTCTTTCTTGTTGATTCTTTGCAATTAAAAATATCGTTTGCCCACAAACAGTTTACAGTCTTCTTGTGTTGGAAAATGTTCAAGAAATCTAAAATGAGGCAAATCAATAGTAATAAAATAAAATTGTATCTCATAAAAAACAATTAGAATAATTGTGCAAAAATGAAAGTATAAATGTAATTTTATATTATTTAAACTAGGTAGCAACTGGGAATAATTTTTCATCAACAGCACGTTTCATATGTACCATTTTTTATAGTTTTTATATTGATAGGATTGAAATAATACTTAGATATTCTGGAGCATGTATTAACAGCTGCCATGAAAACCTGTTTGACAATACAATATTTACTAGGTACTACTATTTTATTATCAAGGACTTTGTTTACAAATAAGCTTCTTTTGTGTAAGTAGAAACTAAATATTTCTATCAGGACGCATTCGAACAGCCACAACGTTTGTATAGGCAAATAACAGTGCTGAGATTTGGGGCAAATACCTCCTATCTCCCGATTTACGAGCTAGCGCGAGTCAGGGTGTAAGGCAAGTCAATTCTGTTTTATTCAATGTCGTTCCCTATATCCGGATTAGGGTTTACGTAGAATTTGTTATCAAAGTTATTTCTTTCAGGGATCTTGTGATTTGCAGTAACTAGGCAAATTTGGAATGTTAGTTTGCAATAAATATAAGAAAAGCACAGTAGGCGTGATTCAGAAATTAATAATAATTTATATGGAGTTGGCGCAGTATGTTTCGATATCAGTCTGATATAATTCGACTAAAAACGGGAATTAACTCTATTTAATTACCTTTAAAATGCCTAACGTTTCAGCTGGGTTACACAGACTGTGGTCACAGACGGACAGGCGATGGTAACCCGGCTGAAACGTCAGGCATTTTAAAGGCAATTTTATCGCGTTAATTCCAGTATTTAGTCGTATTAATCATGCAATACGAAAGTCTAAAAGTGTTTAATACTGATATAAGGTTTGGCATAAGATTTTTAAGGCCGGCTGTCTGTTTTATACCAAACCTCCTTAGAACCCTCCTTGTTTTATTAATTTCTTATACCTTTTACATCGGTACACTAAATTAACGTTGAAATAATTTCAGGGCGCCGTGGTCTATGAGTACGATTTATCTTCAACGCCTTTTTAGGATAATGAAAAAAGAAAATGATTAATTTAGTTTTTGCAATCGAAGAAAGAAAAGCATTATTCGTTTACGTTTCATACTCAAGTGCACTCCACAACCGAAGACGATGCTAACCAGATTGTAACCTCGTTACTGATTATTATCTGATATGTCTGAAAAAAAAATGTATTTTAATATTCTTCCAATATTTTTTGTTTGTTTTATTAAAGCTTACTTCTATTGTTACAGGTACTTCACATAATGCGAAAGAAGAGTAACTTACTGGCAATGACATAGAAGGTATGTACAAAAATAGCTTTCTGAAAACTCTTAAGAGGGTGACATTATGGACTATCGACCTTGGCCATACTAAATGAGAGCGTCCCGTGCGCGAGTAAAATACACAGAAAACATGAAAAAGCTGTTGATTTGTCTTAACAAGATGCTACTTTTTTCGTAGGTACTGAATATTTAGATAGTTAAATTATCTACAAGATGAATAAAGCTTTATGAACATAGCTCAAGTAATCTCCTAGCGATGTGACTTTTTATTTTGGTAAGCCCAACATTTAAGATTTTTTTGATGCCAAAAATGTACAATTTTTACAATGTTTTTATACTAATTTGTTGTGTAAGTAATTATATTTTTCAAAATTTACACTCTTATCGTTAACGTGTAAAGAGCTAACACTAATCTTGTGCAGGCTGACGTTCGGGATATGTGTGTGTAGTGTCGGGTTAATTTGGCTCTTGAATCGGTGGCCTGAATGACAGGTGTATGTGACGCCGACTTGCCGTAGTACGTCTCTATCAGCTTATGCTTGATAGAAAGTGACAAACTATTCTCAAGACATGATTCGTTACTGAGTGTTATTCTGTAGTACAGGCCTATCTCGCTTTTTGTTTCTCGATGTGAAACATGTCAAATTTTCATCACTTTTATCAAGGCCTTATGTGAAACTGAAATAAGTGCCATAACAATATATAAGTTGACTATTAATAAATGTTTATAATTATGAAAAAGATATATATTTACTGGAGTACTCCGGTACCCCTGGGTACTGTTACATAATGTATATGATGGGTATAAAGATCAATGAAATATGTCAATTAATTCAGCTTATCTATTGAGGGTGCATTTATTTAATTTCCTAGTTAAATAAAAATAAAGTTAATACAAAAAACATCGCAAATCTCTGTGCAAATAGGAAGGTACGCCAAAACAGTTATCCAATTGTCGTCACGTTCCTGATTGCATTCATTTCCACAAACAAAATGTTCCAGGCCATCCCGAAATTATAAATCGGATCCGTTTTACTGTTGCCTACCAAACCGAACAGGTGTTTTGCAAATTTAAACCTTACTACGTTTAAAATAAAGTCGTCACTGGATTTGAACTCGGTTATCCCTCTGAGTACTTCGATTTGCTTTCGAATTGATTTTGAGTCGATTTCATTCACTTGATAATGTAACAGTAGTAGCAACTATTTGTTTGTTTCTAAATCTAAATTTTATATCCTAGGAGCGTTAGTAATCTCTAAGAACATAGTTAGATTGGTGTGAACTTGGAAATATATCATTATTATTATGTTTTAGAAAGTTTAAGGGCGTGAACTCGATTCACGTCAAAATTGTCATATTTTGTGGATTTTTTAGACCTGATTTTGAAGAAATGTGGACAAACTTTGCAAAGAAATAATATATTATAGGAAGATTATTCTTAATTTTAACCGCTCTAGAGAGATATTCACATTTACACTTATAGTTTTGTAAAGGAGAATCTTCTGGTGCAGTTTCATTAAAATGCAGTTCGGAGCTATCTTTCAGGTGAAATACAAACATTATAATGGCTTACAATTATGTTTTTCCAATAGAAAAACATACTATCATAAACCACTATAGAGCCCAAATAAGTAAAAAAATGAGATAAAATATTAAAAAAGGGATATCAAAAAAAATTGGTAATTTTTACAATGTTTTTGAAATTATGCTCTTTTAATATACTTACTATATTTTAATAAATATAATGCTAGACATAATAACGATATTATAACATTGTTGAATGCAATCAGATATTTTTAATAATTATTTGAAAAATCATCTAAATCTGAGCTCGCGGCCATTTTTCAATCGCACACCCCGGGTCCTCCCAGCTAGTGGACCTATGGCTCTGCGAGCAATTTTTATTTGTGCATGGGGTCATAAAGACATGTGTAGCTAACAACAATACAGCGAATAAATATTATTAGTATTTCGATGAATGCACGCTCTTAAAGTGTATTCAGGAATTATGACAGTATATTATGTGTAAACAAAATAAATTTTAATTGGAATCTTGTAGTCCAAGTAATGTGGTTTACTTTTTTAAATCAATTATAATCCAAATGTGAATTACTTTTTTTAAAAAATCAATAAGATTTTTTACAGGATACTTATCGATTTATTCATGGTGAAAGCGCAAAGGGCGTAAAACATCTAGTCGTATTTTAAATATAAAAACCACCCAAATCAGTCAACTCACAACTTTCACAGCGGATAGGATGAATCTTAAAACAGTAGAGTATAATGAAAGCTTCATATCATTGCAGCCGAGAGACGTCCACGTTTGGACAAAAACAATGAAAGCTTATAATGAGATGATATTCTTCACTCATCTTAATAATATATAAATTACGTGTCACCTTGTTTGTCCGCGATAGACTCCTAAACTACTTAACCGATTTTAATCAAGTTTGTACACCGTGTGCAGTTTGATCCAACTTGAGAGATTGGATAGTTTTTATCTTGATAAGCAGTCATATTTTTTTACTGCAGATAAAATGTTATAGGTCAGTAGTACGAAATTACCACAGCAACGCGTGGCCGGGACAGCTAGTAATAATATAATATTCAAGTTTAATAAACGAAGTTAAATTTGTTTTCTGATTAATTGTTGGTTATTTTTTCTGGTGTAATATTTTAGGGACATGCAGTATTGCATTATGAAATAACACTCCAGTTTTAGTTTATTTCCACCCCGCAGAGCCTGCACTAACCATGTTTCCCGATAGACGCACCACGGCTTTAACTACATATATCATTATTAACTGCCTCTCCATAAAGCGGAGTTATGGAAATAAATGTCCCGGCCAGAACATAAACGATTATGTCCCGGAATTTCGTCCTATAATAAAAATGTCGGTGAAATTTCATAACGCACGACGGAGGACCTAGCCGCCTTCGGTCTTTGTTTCAACAAACCCTCGGCGTTTGATTAAAAAGTTTCAACATAAAAGGATTAAAACTCCACCGTGATTAAATTTCAAGGAGGTTGAGGACCGACAAAGAAATGTTTAAAAATGGCTCATATTTTGTGGAAATTTCAGGGTCAGAGGCCTTTTGTTCTAGGTTTATATATTTTTCTCTCCGCGTGTAACTTGAATAAATTCTCGTATTTTGCTTCCGGCCGCTCGGATTGATGTCGTGGTTCAATTGATCTTTAACAACGACGACAAATATTTTTTTTTCCTTTCAATTTGGAACATTTATGCAGCACAATCAACGGGGCTTACGTTGCCCGAAAAATTCTCCCGCCTATGAAATTTGGCATGTGATGAAGTTAGGTAATAAGTAATCAAACTTTTTACGAGACGTAAGGTATTTCTAAACATGAAAATCGCTTCTAACTCTCTGTGAATATTTTCTCAGACTGAAATACTTCAAAGGTACGCACTTAATACTTATGTACGAGTTAAAATAAGTATGTCAAGGAACCGAACAATTTTTCGATCAAAGAGATAGCTCTGGCAACGAGGACAGTCGATTTTCGAATACTTTGACGTCTGATGTGTGTAGTAATTCATTAATTATATTTGTATTTGTCTAAAAAATTATTAATAATGAATTTATTTGAAATTAAAAAGATTTTAAATGTAAAAAAATAAAAACAAAACTATTTAATCAAATAACAAACATAAAATTTTCTTTGGTTCAGAAAATAATTTGGTAACATCCTCTTATAAAAACGACTACTAAAACAAATGTGGTCTGTGCGCTCTGGGGGGCACGGGCAGCGTAGGTAATGTTTCTATTTCGTGCACAGTGAAACATTGGCAAGCTACTAGGGATGGGAAATGCATATAACAAGAAATAATGATATTATGAACAAAAATGTATCGAGTGGTGTCGGTTCGACGTCGCGCAACCGCTTGAAGGTTAATAATAAAATGACAGTGTGTTAGTGGTGGCCTATATGCATTATAGTTTGTTATAAGATGTGAAAAACATTGAAACGGCAATCTAACGAAGTCAAAAGTACTTTCAATACTCTCTCCACAATCTTAAAAAGATAATTGTGAGCTGTAAAAGTTACAATGATTGAGTGCCTGCTTTCAAAATACTAATAACTTTATATGCTGGCTACAAAAACCAATTTTCAATATCACAAACTTATCTTTAATCATTTTGAGAGCGATATCCAAAATCGAATGAATCATAATCACGAAACTTCAATGTTCGATCCCTTTTGGATCATCTTCTAATTTTCTTTAATGAAAAAAAGACGAGGAATTTAACTCCCAATGAACAAACCTGCCTCTAGCTAATGAGTCTATCTGTCATGTTCCGTGATAAACTCCACAAGCGCAATATTCAAGCTGACTTATCCAAAAAACTTAATTTAAAAAATTCTTACCTTAAAATTGTATGATGTAGGCACTCCATTTTTGTTGTGTAAGATTTATCGTTGCTTCGTGACAGGTGGGAAGGTTTTTCATACTCATTTTTAATGTATTCCGTAAAATTTTGCTCCTTTTATTTATGGCTTCAGAGTAAGGCGTCTGAAGGGTTGTTTATTTGGAGTACATGTTGCTGAAGTTTCCAAGATTAAGATAATTGCTTGAAAATGAGCTTGGATATTTGAACGTCATCTATAGCGCCAAGAGAAACAATTCCAAGCAATTAACGTTCATTGATACATTCGGGATAAGAGTGTTTGTAAAGATCCTCCGATGAGTACAAATTCCTTCAAGTTCACACCACCAAAATTTTCCATTATGGAATGCCTTTTCCTTTTGACACAGCCAAAGATGTCTTTTTTTTCTAAACAGGTTAAGCAAATTACTCCATTTCACCTCATGGTAAGAAACAGGAGTCCAAATGCTAACAAGTGCCATTGTCACGTTTTATTAATCTAGGTTTTCATTAAAACAGCAATTCTAGAATTATTAATACTTTTACTATTAGCAAAATTTAGGAGATAGTTATAAAAAATAATTAGACATCCAGGGTCGTGGGTAGGTTGAGATTGTGTTGTAGCTAATCGAGGGCGGCACTCCCCTGTGTATTGATGTCCTCGACAGGCTTCAAAATAGCTCCAGGTTTCCACGCTTTATTTTTTCATCCGTCGGGAGCAATTGAAAAAATGAAAAAAGAAGTACCTATTGTAAAACCGTAGCCAACGTTGGAGCCGATGAGAATAAAACACGGGATCAACTTTTAACTTTATATTATTTACTCTCACTGTATCCTTAGAACTTTACATAACTTTTACATAAATTGTACAGTAATTACAAGGAGTTGTTGACAGTTCCGTTTTTCGAGCCAGAATGCCCGTGCCGACTTGGTATTGCTCCTTTTATTTCGTTGGTTCCCCCACTTTCAATATGGGCGCGCGTAAAAAATCAAAGCGGTGGCGCTAGTGGGCAATATCAAATAGACAACTACTGGCGCTAGTGGACAATATGATTTAGAGGTATTTAACTACTATTTGATCAATCATTCTATAATGTTTTTACTTTAACACTTCAATAATAATTAATTATTTTTTTAGTATTTAACCAGTAATATTTCAAGAGTTTAGGGTTGATTAATTTAAATACACATTGAGTTCCTTTTAAGTTGAAATACTTTTAACTACTGGCGCTAGTGGACACTATCATTTAGAGTAATTTAGCTACAATTTAATCAATAATTCTAATATGTATTCATTTTACACTTCAATAATTTTTAAGTATTTAACCAATAACATTTTAGCAGTTTAGGGTAGATTATACACATGAATTCTGTATTTGTTAAACTTGATCTTATCACGAAACAAATACTTACTAAAATTAACAAAAAAAGTACTTACAAACTACTATAATAACTAGAAATTCTAACACTATGTTACATCAAGGCTCCGAGTAGGAAAACAACCGTTCGCAACTTGACTCCATAAAAAAAAACAACTCCAAGTTATTATAAAATACTTACTGGGTAATTTGGCTGGATCATGCAATCAGGTAGGGTGCGCCCTGACGATGTTTCCGTGGGTATGGCTTCAGGTTAGCACTTACGTCCACAATAACTACTGGGAGTCACAATCAGTTCCTTTTCTTCTATTTCACCACGAAATTGTTCTTAAATATATTAATTAATAGCTTTTGCCCGCGACTTCGTCCGCGTAGAATAGTTATTTCAGGCAGCATTTAAATTTCTTTATTATTTCTTCTAACCTAAGCGCCATATCAATTTTCATCGATTTTACTTAAAAAATGACTGATTTACATACAAACTTCCGTCCCTTATTTTACCTCCTTAGGGATTGAATTTTCAATAATCCTGAAATATGTCATTCTTAATTTTTAACTAAGTAGCTAAATACCAATTTTTAGCGATTTAGCTTCAAAACTGACGGATTTCCATATAAACTTTTCACCCCCTTTTCACCACCTTCGAGGGTGAATTTCCAAAAATCCGTTCTTAGTGCACCCCTGGACCTCATATAGAACCTACGTGCCAAATTTGGAATCTTTAGACCCAGCGGTTTGGGCTGTGCGTTGATATGTCAGTCAGTCAGTCAGTATTCATTTTTATATATATATAGATTGGCGGTAACAAAATTAAATTTACGGAGCAATAACGAAACGTACTAAACAGCCATTTTGGCAGAAACATACACACGCGGCGCACGACTTCTCGATGCAGCGCCCTCTTCTGTTGTTTCATATAACTAGAGCCGCTGGCCATCATAGACCCAAATTAAACGAACGGCCGAAACACGCAATATTCTATATTTTTTATCTACAACATACTACAAAATAATGTTAAAATGAAGCCTATAATAGAACTCGTGTCGAGAGCGCATGATAAAAAACCTTCCATAAATTTGTGCCCTGCCCCTTATTCATTAGAGTTCACATTCCAAACTTAATCAGGATACTAAAGGCTCCAAAACACCTTCATTTAATAATAAAGTATAAATAAACACACTTCCATTAAAGCTGAGAGAACCTTCTATTTAAATATAGGCTTATATAAAAACAGAAACATCTGCTGCAAAAACTTTTACGCCCTATGCTCTTTAATTCGAAAGCAGGAAAGCATAAAATCGAATATTCGGATGTTATGCCGCGATAGCCTCGTCTAATGCGAAAGGTAATCTCGTGAAACCGCATAAGTAATGGAACTAATTGCAACTGTGTAAGGTTCATTTTTGGGGGAACGCTTTTCGGGCACGCAACGATTTCGAGCAGTAGACGCTTAAGTAGGTGCTTTTGTAATGGTTTCGATTTTTTCACAGATGTAAGGGAGGGTTTTATGACAGTGAGAAAAGCAGAAATAATAACTTTTAAGCACGCTGTTCGAAAGAAGTTACGGGTAAAGCTGTAAGAAACTATAAAATTCTTTCATTACGACGTTTTATACTAAAAATCATTTATAATACTTTTTTGTAAATTAAAACCGGAACTAACCAAAAATTAAAAGTACATGATTGTAAAGCTATCAACTTTCACGCCATTACTCTGATAATGCCATCAGCTGGGGTTACTTAGATTAATTTAAATAATCTGCCATCTCTGATTTATGAATTAGTTACTCAGAAAATAATTAAAAATATCTTAAAATCGGTTTTTATAGTTCTTTCGACAGCACTTAAAAGAAAAAGGAAATATTGTAAGGTGTTGTGAAAATAAATAATAACATCGTGATCAAGGTTTTAAATTTTGGTCTTACTTTGATACCATACGAATAAATGTTTCAAAAGGGTTTGTATAATTTAGTTTGGAAGAAGATCCAACAAGAGAAATGATATTGACCTTGATCTAGTAAAACAATCTCAAGACAAATCAGTCTTTTATTTTAAAGTAACTAATGTTAGGCAGCACCAGGAAGATTATGTTGGAACTTAAACACCACACACTTTTTGTCATTTTTGTGATCTGGAAATTTCCATCAAAGTCACACCCAGATTCACAGTAACCCCAGCTTACAAATTACTATTTTTACGTAGTATTACAAAATATTATTAATATCTTCGAGCCAAAAACTGAGGAGCCCACGTTTCAACACCCTTCAAAAACTTCAACATTTTCAAACGAAACAACTCAAAACTTCTTAAGACTTCAGAAATTTATAACTTTATAACAAAGCATTGATTGTCACTTTATTAGAAGACAATGGAATCGTTAGCCATTCGAAATGATTATTCGATTCTCGAGAAATTTCAATGGGAATCAATGAAGGCGTAAAAACATCAATCTCTATTTTATTGGAGCTCAATATCCGCAGCCAGCTATAAAAAACTGGTGACAAGCGAAACGAGATATCGACTTTTTGCTGAAGAAAAGATTACATCAGACGTCAGTTGAACGAATTTTATGTTGCTATATTTTTGTATTTATGTCGCTGCGGTAACGATTGAGAATGTTATCATCCTAACTTCACTCATGGGTGTCGTAAACAGCGACGCTGAGTAATACCTTGGTGCAAAATTATGTGTCGTTGTATAGAGACAGATAGTTTTGTAAGTTGCTCGTTGTCAGAAAGTAAAGTGTCAAATTATTAAAAAAAAATTGGTTGTCTGTAAAGTCGGTTTACTGACGATAGTTGAACGTGACAACGTCTTAAGAAAATACTGATGGAATGGTAGCATTTTTCAAATGAAAAATTTAATTTCATTTGTTTAATAGATTCCGCATTATAGTATGAATAAACTTGTAATAAAATCTCTTTGGCTATACTATTTGTATCTGGCTGGTTTTGGTATCATTGAAAGTTTAAATTTTAAAGAACATAATTCCAAATTCAAATTAGAGAATTAGATTCAGAGCGAGGTAACGCCGCATGACGTCATGTTTTTTCGTGCGTGCAGCCGGCTCTATCGAATTATAAGACGTTGTCACGTCAAAAAACAAGTTGCCTGCATGTAGATGACCTTCAAAGATTAAAAATCAAAAAAATAAAACCGAATTTTAATAACTATTAATTATTTACTGAATTTATCATCTAACCGACTACTTATTTAACAAATTAACTAACCATGTTGTTTTTATCATAGTAAAGGTTTTACCATTTATCAGTTTTCGTAGATTTTAATATATTTCAAGACAAGACAACCTCTTGTAACGACATCTTAACTTCACTCATGGGTGTCGTAAACAGCGACGCTGAGTAATATACCTTGGTGCAAAATTATGTGTCGTTGTATAGAGACAGATAGTTTTGTAAGTTGCTCGTTGTCAGAAAGTAAAGTGTCAAATTATTAAAAAAAAAACAAGTTGCCTGCACGTAGATGACCTTCAAAGATTAAAAATCAAAAAAATAAAACCGAATTTTAATAACTATTAATTATTTACTGAATTTATCATCTAACCGACTACTTATTTAACAAATTAACTAACCAAGTTGTTTTTATCATAGTAAAGGTTTTACCATTTATCAGTTTTAGTAGATTTTAATATATTTCAAGACAAGACAACCTCTTGTAACGACAGATTGAGTTTTCGACGAATCAAACAGTTGCGAAGGGGACTGATAGCTTTTCAACGTAAAGCGCTTTAATACGCTGATTTGATTAAAAAGGTATCAAAGTTTCACCGAGATACCATCTTCATCGCCAGTTTTGGAACTTTGTCATTGAATTTGTATACTATAATTAGCTTCGCAGACTTGTCAGTAGAGTATGCCTTGTTATCTAATAGAGTGACTATAGATTGTTGGATCTGCGAGAGAAAACATTATTCGAGAAAATTCTGAAAAGCAGTTACTGGACCAAACGGGATACTAACTCTTAGTTTTATGTAATCTATAGAGTAGTTAAAATCAAAGTGGATTATCATCATCATCATCAACAGCTCATATAATGTCCCCACCGAGGGGCTCGAGCCTACCCCACATTAGGGGCGATTAGGCCTTTTAGTCAACCACGCTGGCCAAGTGCGGGTTGGTCGACTTCACACACATCTTAAGAATTTCTTCACAGGTTTCCTCACGATGTTTTCCTTCACCGTAAAAGCGTCGATCAAACGTACATTATGAATTCAAAATTTGAAAACATATTGGTACGTGGCGGGTTCGAACCGGTGCCTCTTGGGTGGAAGACAACGCTCTTACGCACTACGCCACCGACGCTTTTTTTGTGGATTGGTCTATAAATATTCTTCTACATGTAAATAGATACAAACGCTTAAAACCCCAAGCCTTATGTAAACAAGCCACATCTGGCAAAATGGGCCAAGTAGTGCCTCAAAAAGGTGATAGGTTGCCAGGTTGTTGCCTACAGAAAAGGGGGCATTACATCCAAAAATGTATAACACAAACTATCGTGGAGCAACGAAACCAAAGCTTATAACTAGCACAGATTTTATTTAATTTCTTATTTTTATTTCATACGATGACCAACAGCTAGAAAAACAAATAGAAACTTATAATAGAAACTAATAAATAAACAACAGAAGGTACTCACAATTATGTACATTCTTAAACTTGAAAAACGCACACACATTATACAATTAACACCATGAAAGTCTGCTAGCTCCCGAAAAATGTTTGGTCACGAACATGAAAATACATCAGAAGCAACTTTTACGTTTAATGTCAAAGCATACCCAACCAAGTCTATCCTCGCCGGTATGTAGAATCCTGTAACGAATAACCAATCCAATTAACGAAAGCGAAGAAAAATCGGTACTCAATTACTAATCCGAGCAATTTCAGACTCGAATAAAGCACTAGAGCGCCCAAATCCTTGTAATCCCACAGCGCACACAAATTTTGGTTCAAGCTTTAAATTCAGATCAGGTAGTACAAATCTTTCTGTCAAGACTCAATTTGCCTACGGAAAAAGTTTATTGAACGAGTCGTGACAAAGTCGAAAATAAAATTAAATAGAAGCCAATCCTGTATCTGTGTTAAAAGGGTGCCAATAAATCTCAGAAGGAATTGTCTTCGACCAAATTTTCTCTGACCCCATTCTATACAGCTATTAGCTCGGAAAAGAGATAACATTCTTATAAATAGGCGAATAAAGTGCAAATTAATGTTGGTAAATTCCTTCGTGACCCTATTAAGAAAAAGAACATCAGATTTTTTTACGGGTCAACATGGAATGTTTAGGCTTGAGAAAATGGTCATTGAGTTTTTAATATTAAAAGTTGTTGCAAATTAAACTCTGTTAGTATAGTTTCGAGGGTAGGGTAGACTGCTATGAGTCCGTGTGATTTTTTACTTTTTTCGTAGTTGTAAAATATCATAAATTCTACATTTCCAGAAGAAGACAGATTGAAGACGAAATATATGAATAACATTTTAGTAATGTCTTTATCTGTACACAATGTTTCCTTACGGTAATTAAATAGATCATAAGTGTCTTTTACATAGTTATATCACGATGTGTAATGTATCTACTTAAGATTGTGGAGAAAAATAAACGATTTTTATTATTGTTATTATTAATGAATATTTATGTGACATTGGTAGTTTCGATATACTTATCGTTTCTTTTCTATTTTATGCGTAAGACGTATATTTTGGAATTTAATTTTGAATTTCACTATTTTGATTAGAAGATCATAAAGATAATTCTTTATTCCCAATTGTATAAAGACCAAAGTCCAAATTATGAATTTTCAACTTTATGTTGGCTAGTTGTGATTCTTTTGTAAATATTCTTCAAAGTACTATGGTGCGAAAATGCTTGATTAAATAAATAAATAAAATCTGTTTATTTCGGACAACTTAAATCCATTAGAGGAGCAATTAACGTTAGCCAACTTTTGTAAAACTCAGAAAAGAATTACAAAAGATTACAGCTCTGTACTAACTCATAGGTAGTCAAAAAATTCTATAACTTTTGATCGGAGTGAGAAAAGCGTACATTATAAATTGAGCGGCAATGTAACTTTTCATAATTCTCGATCACAGATAAGAGCTATAAATTTCATATTGCGGCATGTTATCATGATGTTAATTACTTTTATTGCCAATCTTACTTGATCAATTTTGGAATTTAATTTATGATATTCTGTTTGTTCGTTAATTAAGTGTTTGGTTTTTATTAACTGTATAAACTACATAGGGCTTCGCTCTATTATCACTTACTTATAATATAATGATTTTTCGTGTAAAAACAAACGCCTACAGTGTGCCATATAATATGGAAGCCGAGTTGGTTCGCCGTTTCTAATTTTTGAGATATAACAACGTTGGCATAAATTTTACGTTATTCAGTATTTGATTCCCAGTTCTCTAATGTTATTAATATAAAACATTGTAACCGTACTAACATACCGAAATTATGACTCTAAAACTCCATTAAGCATTAGTCATTTTTACTATCTGGACAAGCAAACTGGAGCGAAAGCCTTGTCGGCTTTTCTTAGACAGAACGTTTATAAAATCGTCGTAAAACGCCAGTTACCGTTTTTTACGGGGAACCAATTTCGGGAAGTAAAAACGTATAGACTCATAAGATTGACCAATCCATTTTATATTATACAGTGCCATGATTCTCGTCGTAGCGATAAAATTGCTTTTATTGAGGATCGGGTTCGCTCAGCAAGCCCTAATTTTCTGTTAAATTTTAGACTTGTCAGGGAGTTATTGTCGAATAATATCACTGGAGAAATTATTGGCTGCATAAATCTATTGGTGATACTGCAAGGGATATTGCTACAGCAAATAGTAAGATAATTTAATGCCTTTTTTCCCGATGGCAAATTTACGGCTTTTAAGCATCGTATTACATTGAGCTAGACTGTGCGGCGTGTGTGGGGGGAAGAGTTCTCGGGAATACCCACTAAGAACCATCGGTACCCTCTCAACTCTTGGTGGCGACGTTTTGGGAACGGCGCACAGTGTACCTACGTAGAAAATCAACTTGTCCAGGGCGGGAATCGAACCCAGCATCTTTTGCAATCCGGGCGGCTACTGGGACACTGCTTTCGCCGTCAGTGCTTGATACTTATGTTTTTATGGTAGCATTGTTTCATCAAATCTTTGAAATTTACACTTACTTATAAGATCCAAACGCAATATTATTACAAATATATTTAATTTCTTTTTATGTCAATCTTATGTATATTGACATAGCAACAGTGTTAAAATTGTCGTAGTTTTTCGATAGTTACTTTTAAGATGCTATCTGTTTTCATTAGTTTAGGGTGAAGCTTATGGGTTAAGTGATAAACCTTTATACTTACCAAATTACCATCAGGTAAGATGAAGGCAAAGAATTTTCTTGTCTAGTTAAAAAAACATGTTCTAGGCAGCTTGATAAATTGTTAGTCTCTTTTTTTGAATGTTAACCTGTCAGGTACCAGGTGCGCCATTACACGCCGTCCAGTAAAATAAATAGTAAAAAAATAAAAAAAAAATAAAGAGGTAAGAGGTCCTCTTACTTACGGAGACATAGGGGATATACGTAAAGTTTTCATATTTATTTATTTATATATAACGGAAAATTTACGCATGTAAAACTGTAACTTAAATTATATTGATAATTATTTATATAATGACCTGTATAATTGATATTTTGAAATTATTACGATATTTTAAGCTGTGAAGTTCTTCCGCTCTTTCCTTTCCATCTCAGCAAAATAATAATTATTTAAGTGAAATAATTATTTCGTCCCGACACTATGGTAGGGCTTTTGACGATTCAAATGTACTAAACAAAGTCCATTTAAATAAAAAGCTTTTACATTTAATTTCATATATCCAATATACTCTTACAATATCACACTAATCTTGGTAGACCAAAAAAAATCCAACGATTTAGCAGTTCTTACCTTTTTAGACTAGTCCTTAGTAGGTACACTAGCATAATCTCTTAAACTTAAATTACGAAAATCCGAAAAGAATGTAAAAGAAAGAAAAAATATTGAATGTAGAGCAGCGAAATGAAAAGTACTTTAATTATTAAAAAGACCCAGGATTAGTTTGAGCAAGCAAATTTTTTGTTATAATCCCAGGGAAGCGGCTTTGTGTGCCACAGATTATTTAATCTCTGTCTAATTCCATTATAATGTTGCGGTTCATCATTTAAAATGAGTTTTCTTGAACGACAGTCGGACTCAAAGCTATCAGATTGCAATTTCTGTTAAAATTACGGGATACTTTTTTCGACATTATTTTCTTTTGAAAATAACGAAACAGAGTTTTTTATCACTGCCAATGCTTACACGAGTTCCATAAAAGTGACAGATACCATTCTTTACGTCGAAGCAATTCGTAGAGCAAACACGTATTACATAATAAAGGAATGGTTTGATTTAGAAGTGTTTCAAGTTAGTTATTCAACGTCTGATACAAATCTTGTTTGAGATAGGAAAAGTACATTTGATATGTTTACTGACTGTTTTCGTATATCGATTTTTCGAAACATGGCTTCGAAATCGTCCTCAATACTTAATATAGACGTCTATTGGTAATTTCATAGCGTAAACAAAATCAAATCAAGTTGGGAAATTATTTATCAAAGAAACCTGCAAAAAATGAAATGGAATCATATTTCACATTATAATTATAAATTCAGAGTTTCTTTGCAGAGAATGTCGTTACAAAATGTATGCCTCAAACCCGCTTCCAATGTAGGCGTTAGATTTCCATAGATACACAAAATAGAGCCCATTACAACGGGTAGTACTATTTCACTGTAATCGATTTAGTATTGTATAAGTCCTCCTCTTCGCATGGAGTTTCTCAGTGATGAAGGTCGTGACCTCCTTTGATGTCAACTTTTCTGCGATGATTTTGCGCCATCTCGGTTTTTCCTCAGCAGTGTGCAGAGCAATGCGTCTTTATTTATAGATAGGTCAAAGTCGAGAGATTCCATGTCAAAGAAGAAAAAATCTGCTACTTTCCTGTCACCTATGCGATAACACGCCACACTTACTAGGTGGTAGATCCATATGTAGGGTCGTCTGGGTAGGTACCACCGCCATTCTTATTTCTAACGTGAAGCAGTTCGCTGTGTTTCGGATTGAAGGTAATGGTAGCCAGTGTAATTACTGGGCATTGGCGGCATATCATCTTAGTCCCCAGGATGGCAAACGCACTTGCGGTGTTAAGTGATTTACAATTAATATTGCAAGTGTCTATAGGCGGCGGTGACCACTTAACATCAGGTGGGCCGCAAGCTTGTTTGCCATCTCGTAACATAAAAAAAAACGAAAGCTGCTGAACTTCCTCAATGGCTAGTGAAAAACAAACAAAGAAATAAGAACCGGCAACGGAATTGGTTTATTTAATCTGAGGACTATTATATAACGTAAAAGCTACTAAACTAAACATATTCCTATAGATATATCATGACCGCAAGATGATTTATTCTCACACATTTAGAAGAAAACATCGTTCCATGTAGCTAATTTGGCAAAGTGTATTTCCTTTGGGCTGTCCTTCGTAATGTGATAAATATGATGAGTGTCATATCTCACAAAGTTAGAAAATGGATTGTTGGTATATCTTCTTATCCTGTGGGGAACCGATTCGTTAGTCCGGTGTCAAGGTTTTTCAAGCTGATTTATTCGTGGATTGGGTTTTTCTATACGGCATCCATCATTATTGTTGTATGGTAACAATACATATAACGGCGCGTGGTATCAATGATATTATATTTAAAAAGAGGTAGTACTTGCTTGCAAAAAATGGCACCCTAAAAGTAAGCTGATTAGCACACCCGAGCATATATCTTTCTCGTTAAGTCTATTGCTAGATATCATGTTGTCTTACTCACAACTTACAATACGATCATGTAAACTTGCCACATACGACAACATGAAATCGTAGAGTTTAGGTGCCGAGTTAATTTGACCGTGTAACATGATGACATTTTGGACTATTTTTGACTTTGAATTAGTATGAAGGTAACTTATCTACCTCTTTTTCAAATATAATATCATTGCGTGGTATTATCTATTGTAAATGTTTTATTAGATAGGGATCCCCGAATGGAGTTGTGACTGATGACGGTTGGACGCTATGGTATATATCAACGGTAAGCAGGCACAAAACCATGGGCTCTAATCCAACCAAATCCAACTCAATTAAAGTATTACCCAGGTGTTTTGTATTGGAAACGAGCTTCAGCATCACACTAGCGTGTACCAAATATGTCGGTGATATTATTTTACTCCTACGTGGTTCGACACAACGTAACGCAGCGCAAGCAACACCGCCCCTTCCTCGGCGATCCGACATCAGAAGTGGGTATACCTATATGTAATCTCGCTCATAGTCCCAAAAGGGATTGAGCAGAGCCCTAATTTTTTTGCAAAAAAACAACAGTGACAGGTTGCCAGCCTGTCTAAAAGGGGCGTAAACCCAAAAACTATAAATCTAACAAACCAAAAGATACAAACCTTCAGTGAAGTATCAACCAAAAACCAACGATCACTTGTAGCTGTAAGTAAGTTGATAGATCGTAGCCAATTGTAGCTCTAGACGCTGTAGATAACCAATCAATATGGCCTTTGATGATGAATATCGATAACTCATGAAATTATTAAACGATTATTCGTTATGAAACGATTTTCCTAGCCCCCTGGACAGATGTTACGCTCTTAAATTATCTCAACATTCCAGGTAGTCACTGGTAGCTTCACACATTGTTGTAAATATTTAAGTTGAAAGAAAAACGCGTTCACGTTGTAAAATGAAATAAAATGTTAGGTGTATCAACTTTTTTTACAACTACCGATACAATTACATTGGTGCTTATCGAATTAGATAAAGGATTAAAATGTCAATTTTTGATCACCCAGTGTGATGCAAACACTGAGCTCTCAAGAAAGACACATAATGGTAAAATTTTAAGAAAAAATTGGTTGTCTGTAAAGTCGGTTTACTGACGATAGTTGAACGTGACAACGTCTTAAGAAAATACTGATGGAATGGTAGCATTTTTCAAAAGAAAAATTTAATTTCATTTGTTTAATAGATTTCGCATTATAGTATGAATAAACTTGTAATAAAATCTCTTTGGCTATACTATTTGTATCTGGCTGGTTTTGGTATCATTGAAAGTTTAAATTTTAAAGAACATAATTCCAAATTCAAATTAGAGAATTAGATTCAGAGCGAGGTAACGCCGCCGCATGACGTCATGTTTTTTCGTGCGTGCAGCCGGCTCTATCGAATTATAAGACATTGTCACGTCAAAAATGTGGACATCCAAGTCACAGGTCAGTATAAATCTATGGTGGCGTCTGTTGGTAATAGTCAAAGAAAATCATACTCAGCCGACAGTCACGATGAAAATTGACAAAATTCCTTAGCCTTTATTACCAAAATAGAATATTATATCTAGCTCTAAACACAAATACTTGTTAAGCAATCTCAGTATACTAAGAATAAATTGCAAAAAATTCCTTAGCTCTATAGTAAGTAGAATGGCTTCAAACAGTGGTACAGCAATATTATGAAGTCTAAAATAATAAAGTCATAATGCAAGTTACTCCAGCTCCGAGAAATTGGTCTGTTGACATGGTACATAATTAACGTGTCATTACACAGACCAAAGGATTAGACAAATATGAACTTACATACTCCATTTACGACTTCTCAAGTCATTAACATAGTCGCATAAAGCCCGCAACTAAACAGACAAAGGGCGCCGTCGCCATTACGTGTTTCCGCGGAATACAAAATGGCCGCCGACAAAATGGCCGAGTTATCAGACACCAAAGCGGTGGGTGAATTATTAAAATTCAAGATTATGCGGCACAATATTCGTTTGATGGTTGGTAGTGCAATGTTTTGCTTTTTTTTTGCTATATTAACTGGTGCGTGAAAGCTTCTATTTGTGTAACAAAGAGAACAAGCACAAATATTTTTCTCTTTGTTTCGCATTCACCGAAAATGTAGATTGAACAATAATAAATAGGAAAATATATTGCCACAGTATTTTTAATTAAACTTGGAGTCCTCACACGAATTGCTAGGGTCGCCTCCGTGGTATCCCGGGAGTACAAATTTGGGATCTGTTTCATTGGTGTTAGGGTTTGGTTTAAGTCCGCCTGCCTTGCTAGCGCTTTCTTATCTAAGTCTGTAACATTATTGTGTTCCAACAGTTGAAAATAGGTAGCCAGAAGTCGTCGAGAGTTTCAGCTGAAGTTTGTTCCCATCTTCGGCCATTACTACTATCAGGCCCGAGGTCCAAGAGTTTCCATGTTTTTTTTTAATATAATTATATTACGAGATGGTAAACTAACTTGTGCCCCACTTGGTGTTAAGTGGTTACCGTCGCCAATAGACATTTGTTATAGGTATTAAGGGTAAATCATTTAACACTGTAAGTGCGTTGCCATCCTGGGATCTAAGATGATAAGCCTTCCATGCTCAGTAATTACACTGGCTACCTTTCCCTTCAATCTGAAACGCAGCTAACAGCTTCACGGCAGAAATAATAAAGGCAAATATAAATATATAAAGTAAAATATGCTTACGCCAGATTTTGCTTGGTTTTCAAAGTTTTTTTTCTTTACATTTATTGACAGAGGCATCAATCTTTTATAGTTCTCACTTCACTGCAACCAAATATTGAAGACGATAAATAAGGTAAATTTTTTGCACCTTCCGCATGAGAACGGTCTATAGAAAAGATTCCGCTCAAAAGAGTAAGCGCAATAATTAGAATGCTCTCAAGTCACTCCTATCGCTCTGCCACACGGAAGGCCGGTACCTTGGCCCGAGCTTCTAAATGCACTCTTACGGTACGCGTATACCTAAACCGACTCATCAGCCGATTTTGGGTCGGATATGTTCGGACGACTGCCTCAGACGATCGCCTGTATGCATTAATGCTTGTTATAAACGTTGCCGGCCTTTAGTTGACTGTTCTTTTATATTACTAAATGGCAAATAAGCTTGAGGTTGTCCTCCTGGTGATAAGTGTCCAGGCTGTGCACATTTTAAATTTTAATGAATTTTTCTACACCCATAATTAACCGTTTGTAACGATATTGGCGCGTTGGTAGGCCCCCCACAAGGTGGACTGACGATCTGGTGAAGGTCGCGGGAAGCAGCTGGATGCGGGCAGCGCAGGACCCACTGGTTTGGAGATCTTTGGGAGAGACCTATGTCCAACAGTGGGCGTCTCTTGGCTGAAATGTTGATGATGAACGATAGAAACGCATAATTGTGACGATTTGAATCGATACCAAGTAGATACAAACGCAAAAAAACGCTTCGTCTACACGGTGCGTTTTAAATGCCGTAATAATTATAATTTTTTATTATGGCGGCAAACATATATGGATAATAAGGATGTTTTTACTGATGTGTTCCGGCGTAACCTTTGCATATAAAATTGGTATATGACCACATAAAACGCTATGACTTACTGTAAAAAATATATGCGGATGGCGCTCGTAAGCTCAGAGATATTTGAAATACGATGCTGCTATGTCTCGCTAAGTTATGTGCCAGCGTATAATATGCAAATATCGTGATGTAACATTGTAATGTGTTCGTTCATGATATTGTAATCTGTTGAATAATGATAATCGTGTTCATCTTAATATAAATCTAAAGAGGCTACAACATTTTATCCCTTCTTCTTATTGTGGGTTTTATTACAGCTAGGTTAACATGGTGACAGAATTTCACAAGATGTTTAATATGCCCTCTGACGTGACTCGTTCTTTATGGGAAACCAGCTTAAAGTGCCTCCCAAAGCACCGACGAAACTCGAGTTGATTGTTGATTACCCATCCGAGTACTAACAATGCACTTAATAACTTAACTTCTGTGTTCGCCATTAAAAACGCATGACGATGGTGCCATTAAACTTCTCCTTTCATATTAGGGGCATCAGATCTTATTTCCGAGAGATTTCCTAAAATAAAACGTAATAATTTTATGTACAACACATCTTTAAATTCTATAATTATAGATTATTAAAGATTCACCTTTTAATACATAAAGATAAGTAGGATAGTAAATTTAGAGAGTAACTAAATAGAATTTTAATACAGTATATAATAACCAAATTATAAGAGAAAATAATTTTGAGAATTACGATATTCATTCATTCTGGACCCAGATGATATCAAAACAATCCAAGCTGGGAATATCTTATCATTTTGAGACTGTTGACAGCTCAAGGAGTACATTTAGAGCCTAAATAGGACTTATTTGGAGACTAGTCACAATAGATCTATAATGGTCACAGTGACGTAAAAAGCCCCGAAACAATGAAATAATTTAAAAAATATTACATTCACTTCTGTTCTACACTGTGTGAAAGCAGGTCATGCGATATTCAACTACTCCTACGTCAGTCGATTTTATTTAGCCAGTGCGCTCTCGGTGATAAAACTCAATTCAGAATTTATTGCAATACTTAGTTCATCAGATATTCTAACTTTAGCGCCAACTCTTAGCCAGCAATCCTTGCTGCAGTGCCCAATAGGATAAACGTTATTCAAAAAACATCGCTAACACAACGTAGTAAATATCAATGTAAGGACCAACGTAGAGCTCTTTTGGACCACATCAATCATTCTGGTCTGAAAATACTTATGAAGGACCAACCACTTTTCACCAGATGGATTGCTTGAAGATTCACCTAGTTTAGGAGAAACTAGCAAAAGCAAAGGAGGAATATTATATAATCGATCAAACAAAACCGTTTACCAGAGGTAATTCGGATAACGCGACCTACATAAATTCGCAGAGCAAAATAAAGGCTCTAATATATTTTGTTTTGAAAAATCACAAACAATAAAGGTATCTCGATAGACGGCAAACACTGGACAAATGGCTGAGTGATCTTTGAGATTTGTCATCTTCACAAAAAAGCCGTGGTCAAACAAGTGGCTATGATTTCTGTAAAGCATGGACTAATTATTTAGACTTATATTATTTTTTTGTATAATAACAAACCCCTCTTTTTATGTTATTGCCAAATAATGTTTGCTCCGGTTTGTAAGAGCAACTACCCATAGTAACAGAAACCAATATAAATTAATGTACACCTAAGTATTAAATGCAGACATGTATTTAGTGAAGATTAAAACTCTCAAATACTTAAACACCATTCACTTCAATGTACAATATTAATATTGTCAAATTCAAAATTTATTTTTTGCGAGCCGCGGAATCTGTGCTAAATGTTACTTTTATAACGTACAAAATATGATGTACAATTGACTGTTTTGAAACCCATAAAATAATGTAAAGGCGGTTTCCTGTATCGATATACATCAAATTGCAGGAATTCTGTAAATGCTTCGAAGAATGGATGTATTTAAGTATGTAGATGGATGGCTAATATTTTACTTAATCCGCGGGGACTTGATAGTGTCCCACGAGGATATTATTACCAGACGTTCCCAACTATTATATTGTCAGTTCAGTTTATGACTTTCAGACAATTTTGTATAATTGAGCCTCAAACATATTAGTTTTTACATAATATCATTAGTCTCTACTCACGAATCCGTTGATAAGATAAACGAATAATTCATTTTAAAAGTACTTATTCTTGTTATAAGTGACTTTCAAATCGTGTTCTACCCATTTATTGTCACTAAAATGCGTTATACAGCTTATGCTTAGTTAACTAAGAAACTAAATACAGTTGAGGGCCTCCACGTGAAAGGAAAATGCACAAGACCTCATAGAAATTCATCAATGCGACTGACATCCTGACCGTTACCACTCGAGTGATACGAAGCAGAAGAAGAACTAACAAAACAATAATGTTTACAAGGATTGTCAATTTAATTACTACATTTTAAAGAGATTTATTATTTTGAAATCTAAAGGAATCAGAGGCACATAATTCGAATGTTATATCGAAGTCTAAATGCATGGATACCTTAATATATGAATCGTCTGTCAGGACTGCGTCCAGCAATGATTTTTTTCAAGAAAGGGTCGAATGAGATATTCTGATTGGTTAAATCGGGACCGGGTCGAGCTTCATATAGGTATACGAATATTTTATGTTTCCTTTTAAATATGTTGAACGTATTATAGTGCCGACGAATAATAATGCGTCTATATATATGAATATAATTTGTAGGAGGTTATTGTTCAATTATAATTATAATTTCGATGTATGAAATGTTTATTAATAAAGTTCAGAATTTCTCTATTACATTGTAATTTAACATTTATCTAAATATCGAACAAAATAGAATCCTGACCCATGGTAGAACATTATTCCACTTTATTCTATTATTAATTAATGGCTTTGCGACAGTTATTTGGTTTGCGTATTAAGCCTTTGTCACAGAAAATATATTTAAAGTACCTACATCAATAAATTGTGCGGTAGATTGAGTTAAAACTTGAGTCTCTCAACACGTGTTGTTACAAAAAGAATTCGGGTAAAACTCCTTGAACAATAACAGTAAAGAAAATGACTTTAATTCAGTTTGATTCTATGACACAAGAATCTACCATAGTTCAGATTTTTATTTGTTCGATCGTACAAATCTGCTTCTTGCTCAATTTCTCTTTACCTTTGTTAACATCTTTGTTATTAGCAATGCCAGTAAAATGTATGGTTTAATAAGATTAACCTTTTGTTTCTTTGCACATAAAGAAACCGCCTCGTCAACATCAACAATGCCAAATTGTCACTAAAAATATTTTAGATATTTGTAACAATATTTTAAGAGATTTTTTTTTAAATGTATTTATCATGCGATCCCAGGGACTATGAGCAGATTTGGTGACATATTTGAGATAGATTATTATGATTATTAAACTCCTAGGCACGCATTATAGAATGAGTCTCAAAAATCAACCACATGTGCGTCGTACGTCTCTATCACTTTGTGCTTGACAGAAAGTGACAAACGATTCTCAAGTCAAGATTGACTTCTGAGTTCCACTCTGTACGGGCCTTAGAACCCTAAGAAATAAACATTAAGTACAAAATCTGTTATCAAAATCAGGCAACACGTATGTAGCTTACACACTAAAATTAAACCTGATAATTGAAAAACGTTTCACTAAATTGTTAACTCTTTAAACAGTAGCGTGGAGAGATGAGCTGGGAATTTATCCTAAAGACGAAAATACAAAGAAACCTTACTATTCAAAAATTGTGTTAACAGTGTTAATAACAGAGAGCATATTCAAAGCAATGTTAACATCGAGTTGAGAAATTTAGTATAATTCGGTGTGTAACTTAACAACACTACATACGTTACCTACTGGAAATTTAAAACATCTGAATAAAGTATGGCGTGATGTGTACAAAAATGTTTTTACTTTTCTACCCTTTTTATTCCATTAGTATTCAGCAACAAGATTCCAAGAACATAATTTATCCCCACGTGTAATCAAACACAAAAATTACACATTTTTTATTTTGACAAAAATGTATAGAATGAAAATGAAAGACAGCAAGTCTATTGACATCAATTTTATTGAGCGCCATCAGAACAAAATGTTTCTCGCAAATTCTAGCAGGATTTCTTTGATGAAAGTATATGTCTATCATATTTGTTAGATGTCTAATACTCGAGGTACCCCACTGATCTGTAAATATATAAAGCGAATAATGTTATTTTCATTACGAAAAGAAATATGACAGGATTTTTTTTCATAGCTTATTACAAAAAAACGTTGGAAGGTAATTCAAGAATATATCATCATAAAATTTAGCAAAAGTTAAAATAGGTATACAATATTTAGATAAGAAGTGTACGTGTATACTTTATGTTAGTGTTGTCAAACCGTTGATGTTTTGAGACTTTTTCTAGTACATAATGACAAATACAACACTATATCAAGGAGCGTCACTTAACTTTGTAATTGGACCAATACATTCAGTTGCGCAACACCAAAGTTTTAACTTCCTGAGCTTAAAGCTAATCGAAACGACTAACGCACCTCTTAAGACATCTACGTAAGGTGTTTACTTATATTTTGTAAAATGAGTAGCAGTGCCTTTTACTAGATAATATTTTTTTAGCTGACTTTTTCTATTGGTACACCTACTTTAAATTACACTTTTGAAGACGTGAAAATTTGGTCCTCTATTCCCGCACAGGAACTCTAAGAATCTCGGCTGACTTCTTATATTGGTACATCTATTATATTACCCCTATATTTGAAGACGCGAAAGTTTGGTCCTCTATTCCCGCACAGGAATTCTAAAAATCTCTGTCGTTTAATGTTTCCAGAGTGCTCAAACCAGAATGGTTATTGGACAATATCAAATACAGTGTCCCTCTAGTGACAACTCAATTTCCACCTTTACAGCGCCTGGCTTAAAACACATTTTCCTAGCATATACTCGCTTGCAGCGGGGCGTGAGTATATTGTCTTTGTTTACCCAGAAATCTTGTCATGAAAATCACAAAAATTATTCTCTCCAGATCCACAGTACTCTCGCGGAGAATGCATCCGATTATTCCCCGCTGGGTTTTAATATATGGAAAAACATGCGAATTACTTTCGGAAGATTTTTTCATTTTCATTTGTACGGTGTGAAGTAGGGCTTTGTTTGGGTATGTACTATAATGACGTGCTGTTTTCATTGTTCATGTTTAAAATTTAGTAGAATGTTTATTTAGTTTGAGATTTGACCTATTCTCGCTTTTCCATTACAAGATTGGAAGTCGCTATTGAAGTGTTTATCAATTTGTTTCTCTTTGTTACAGTATTACTTTCATCCGTTACATTCATGGTTTGACCTCAAGTTAATATTTTAGAGTCATTATCCTTCCTAACATTGCTTTATATTTGTCCTTGCTGGGAGCAAAATCTTGGGAACTTGTCAGTGGGATTATAAATCTGGGTACCTTGTCTCATATTGTGAATTCTCTTGATTTTGATACGTTGTCAAATTATTGTTACTAGCGTCTTTAATTAATAATAAACGCTTATCATCAGATAGGTCCTATGCTGTCATAGTTGCATTGTCTTAATTAAGTAAAGCTAAGTGGTCGCCACTCTAGTGGTTCGACCCCGATATCAGATCAAGGCATCTCCAGTTGAATCCCAAGAGGAGCACAAAATTGTGCTCGGTTTGGTCGGTTGCAAGGCTTGAAGTTCGCCTGGCTAACGACCAATCTACTAACCCTTAATTAATAAGCATTCGTCCTACAGACTGTTCACAATATATGTAACTATTACAGTGAAATAGACAGTGAGATGAATTTCTAAATACCTTCCTAGATATTTCAATAATTAGTGACGCCTTCTAGAGTGCTTTAATACTAATGAAGTACAGTGAATACATCGTCCCATAAACGATTGTAAGCGCTGATTTAATTGCAGAAGGTTTAACTATTTGAAATCTTTATTTCTCAGTGTTATATCTCTGAGTATTTTTGTACTGAGCTTAGTATGAAAATAAATTAGACTAAATATTTAGTCAGAGTGACTCAGTTGCTTAGGACTCCGAGTGAATCTCAATACGAATTTATTATCAGCTGAGATGAATAAGGGATCGCCATTATGCAATTTCAGATAAAAAGGCATTTACGTGTAATATTAGAAAGAGTACTTTCACAATTGCATCATCATAAAAGCCTTTATAATTTGACCCACTGCTAAGAAATAAGGCCTCTGCGTTTCATCAAAGAAGGCTTAGGCAGTAGTCCACTACGCGTGCCACGCTTGCGGATTGGTTTGTGAAAATTGCGTGGTTGACCTAAGTATAGCAAAGCTATGTTAATATGCTATTTTTCTACCTAACAATAATTTGTGAAATCATTTTGCGACATTTATATCAAAATTACCATTATTTGTCTTATGTTAGTAGTAATAGGATATAAATTAAATTACACCCAATCCTATTAGCAAAGCAACTCGGCAAACAACAAGATCAAAAAACATTCGAAACGTCGTAAAAGTAAAAAAAGTTCCTTTGAGCAAGAACCAATTGTTTGCTAAGCTTCTTTCTTCAAAATTTAAGCTCGAACTTTCTTTCTCCAAGACAGTAACCAGATCTCTTGGGCAAATGTTCTTTTCGCCTTTTAGTGGGCGCTAACATGTTTGTCTGAAATTTATTTTGTGTCCCATTTTAGTTAGGAAAAGGTACTAACGTTAGATATATAGCAGACTTTCGTAAGTACGATTAAGCCGGTGAAGTAGATTTTTAGAGTGGATGCTATTTTTATTACATACTGTAGATTTACTAGTGTAATTTAATACTGTCTCGTGACCTACGTGGATAAAGAATTGTACTTTTACCACTTCTGTGTTTTGTTTTGAGGATCTGCTCGCTAAAAATACTCTAGGGAGGGCTCTTGTACCTGGAAAATACAATTTTCAGATAATTGGTTACTAGACCAGTGGTCAAGTTTTTTATGGTCTAGCAGCTACCTATGCTGTCAAATAATGGAAGCAATAACTACTCATCAAAAATAATGCACCTAACTGTACCGTTAACCCTAGATATTTTTTTATTTGTAATTTTTTATTTAAGAAAGCTTTCTACTCCTGCACCTATCTTATAGTTACGACGTAATCCTTTCACCCAAGGTTGCCTGGAAGATACTGGTTTATAGCAATAAGGCCGCCTACCTTGTACATTTTTTGTTTTTATTTATTTTTTACTGTATGTTTTCCAGTCGTGTGTGCAATAAGGAGTTTTATTATTATAATTATTATTAAAGATAATTTAAGTAAAATTTTTATATTGCTCTCTCGTTCTAAATAGTGCGAATCTGTTGCTGTGCGTTTAGGATATCTCACATGTTGCTTATACATGCCTGTTGAGGCATGTACTAACTGACCTAAGTGTCATGAATTTTGAAATATGACTACCTAGTGAGTCGAAATGACGCATGATTATCTTTAAAGAGATTTTTAAGTTTCATAAAAAAATTTATGAGACTGATTTGAAATTCACTGTATGTTCCTATTATGTGTATTATATCTTTAATAAAGAGTATATAATTTGACTTGGCTGATTATTATATGATTAAAAAGAAAATTTATTCCAATCGTTTGTAGATTTTTAAGAAGTCTTAAAATTTGTTTCTTTTTCGTTTTGGAATAATTTTATTTTTGCGTTTACAAACGCGTTAATATTAATACTAGAAAAATGCACTGAAAAAATCGACTTGGCTCAGGCGGGACTCGAACCCGTATCTTCCGCAATCCGGGCGGCTGCGTTGACCAATTACGCCACCGAGACACTTCTTTTCGCTGTCGAAATTTGTCAGTGCTTGGTGCTTATGTTTATGGTAAACATTGTTTCTTCAAATCTTTGAAATTTGCATTTCTAAGACCCGAACGAAATATTTTTGCAAATATTGACGCCTTTAAAAATAAACATAAGAATAATAATTGCGATATTTGTTATTTTATTAAATAAAACATTACATTACAGTTACTTAAAACCCATGCGTCAGTTTTACGCTCGATTATCTTTAACGTACAAAAAAAATATTACTATCTTTCTAGAACGAAATCTCTTGTAAAATGATTAAGTCTGTAATATTACAAGACATTTCATTAATAGAATTCCAGTTAAAGATATTAAAATTTAACGTGCAAATAAAATAGAAACTTCAATTATAAAAATGGGTCAGCTTTCGGTTCTTTTGCTCTCTGGCTAATATTTGATTGCTGAAAAGGATTAGTCAGAGGTATAATGTAATCTTCCATTAATTCGTAATTGTATTTATTACCAGCTAAGCCAGGTCACGTTTTGCTGTGGGCATTAAGTTTATAATGCTCAATATTTTACTTTACCATTCACGTTGTGGCAGATTGTTGGCCTAAAACAATATAGTCTGGAGGCTCTGGTCAGTGAAATTCTCATTCATAAATGGTGGTGGATGGTGTTAGACAACAGATACGGCGCTTCCCACCAACCTACTGTGCCTAAACCCCCTAAAGATTATGGACATTATAAGAAGGCTCAAGGTGATTCAAAGGGCAATGTGTCTATGCTCGGAATTTCTTTGCGTGATTATTCAGAATTCATGAGATTCACAAAAAAATTTAGGTCACCGACATAGCCGAAAGAATTGCAAACCCTAATTGGTTAGAGCACCGTTGGCAACCTTTGGGGTGGAAAGATTGCGTGTTAGTTGATGCAGCATTGCGGTAAAGGTAAAGGTCGCTAGATCAGGCAGCGCAAGACCGGTCATAAGAAGGCTCAAGGTCACCCAAAGGGCAATAGAGAGGGCTATGCTCGGAGTTTTTCTGCGTGATCACATCAGAAATGATGAGATCCGCAGGAGAACCAAGGTCACCGATATAACTCAAAGAATTGCGAACCTTAAATGGCAGTGGGCAGGGCACATTGCGACGAGGACTGACGACCGCTGGGGCGAAAACGTCTTTGAGTGGCGACCACGTACCGGGAAACGTAGCGTTGGTAGGCCCCACAGGGACTGACGACCTGGTTAAGGTCAAAGGAAGCCGCTGGATGCGGGCAGCACAGGCCCGACCAGTTTGGAGATCCTTGGGGGAGGCCTATGTCCAAAAGTGGGCGTCTCTCGCCTGAAATGTTGAAGACCGGTCGGGTTTGAGATCCTTGGGGGAGGCCTTTGTCGAACATTTGGTGTCTCTCGTCTGAAATGATGATGACTTCTTCTATCGCTAATTTAAAATAGCTATTGCCACGATTTTTATACCATCTCAAGTCGTATTATTCTCTGGATCTTCTACAGCCCCCTTGATAGTCTCTACAAACAAAGGAACGTTTTCGCCCAATTTCAGAACTTGGGCTAGATTTGGTGTGAGCGTGAAAATATATTAATATTGTAATCATATACCATTTGCTAGTTACATCGCAGCCAACACGGTGTAAATGCAGTATCACCAACTACGCGAATGTAACTCGACATAAATCTTACCAAAATCCCGCATTACACAGTCATATGCAAATCTCATTCAGTACTCGCCTTGTTTAGTTACCAGAATGCGCTTTATGCAAATATATTATCGTTAATTGTTTCGTTAGTTCTGGTTAAAATACAACAACGCTATTTATTTTATGGCAACCGGAGCGGAAAATGTCTGATTTATATGAATGTTGTTGTTTGCGGTAATTTGCCTTCCTTGGACTGATTTGAATAAATCAGATATTTCACTGGTTTTGTTGTTTGTGATTTACATACCCGGAAAGCACTTCAGTTACATCAATACTTTGAAATAGTTTTTTAACCCCCGACGAAAAAAAGAGGGGTATTATAAGATTGACCTGTGTGTCTATCTGTGTGTCCTTCTGTGGCATCATAGCTCCTAAAGGAATGGACCAATTTTGATGCGTTTTTTTGCGATTTGAAAGCTGACGTGTTCGAAATTGTTCAAGCTTCACATGGCGTAATAGTACTCTTTAGTTCAAGTACTGGCAGGTGATAAGAAAGAAATAATAAGATTGTCAATTTATGTCACTTTATCTTAAATTCAGGATTTCGGCAGTGCATATTTTATTTGATTTCATATTGTATATTATTTTATAAGTTCAAAACACAATAAATATGGTAAATAACAGTGCAAAGTGGTATTTTCAATGAGTAAATAGTTCAACAATTCAAACTATCACCGTTAGGTAGTTTTGCATTACGTCGCAGCCCAAACATTGGTCCTATTCGACCCGGATATTTCAGAGCAAACAGTTCTTTTTGCGACGTAATTGATTGGAGGTGGTGTGCCTATTAGTGCTGCACGCCCGCCTTTAGGTCAATAGAGAAGCAGTAGTTCCTGGTGGTTGTAGCTGGTGAGCAGCCGCAACGGCCCCTGACGGTGACTAATTGTAGTACTGGAGTCATGTTGGAATGAGATCGGGAGTTGACGACTACGTCTGGAAGGTTACCCTGAAGGAAGTTGATGTCAAAGTGAAGTGGTTTGTTTATGTGAAATTGTAAGTACATACATTGTAATATTGTGGTTTAGAATATAAGGACTTATAATATTAGTATAGTTCGATTGTAGTACTGACTTAGAACAATTATTAGTTAGGAAATAACTACGAACGGATTTATAGCCGGTGTAAATATTGATGATATTTACTTGAGTATTTAATTAAAGTTTTAAATGGCAAGCATTCACTAGTGAAATAAGTTGTTAATTGAAAATTAACCTGCACATAATAATTGTTAGTTTGTAATTTGTTAGTACTGTTTTTGGAGTGTGAAATAAGTTCTTTAATTGTTTTAGTTTTAATTGTGTTATAATTTGCGATTAATTGTTTATATAAAAACATTTGTGTACGTTACCATGGAAGGTCTTGTCAATGTACAGTTGAACCTCCAAAGGTCAATTGAGAGAGGGCTGTCTAATTTTAATAAGTCCCCTAAAAGTAGGATAACTTTAGATTATGTAGAGATTAGAGCAGAAAATTTGGAAAGAGATTGGATGCAATTTCGAAATAATAATGTGAAGTTGATTGAAATTGCTACTGATAAAGAGCTGTCGTCGTCTTCTTACATGCTGAACGATGTTTATAGTACAGTAGAAGAGACTTATTTAGAGTACAAAACATTGTTGAAAGCCGCTCAAGGGCAAATGACTATTGAGCTTGGCAGTAATATTAAAGTAAGTAATAGTGATAATTCTAACGCAGTATCAAACATAGTTAAGTTACCGAAAATTACAATTCCGACCTTTTCCGGTAAATATTCCGAATGGACTTCTTTTCACGATTTATTTATTTCTTTAGTACATAAAAATAGTTCACTTGACAATGTTCAGAAAATGCATTATTTAAAGGGACTTCTTACTGGGGAAGCTGAACAGTTAATTCGACATATACCAATTACGGATAATAATTATACACAGTGTTGGGAGCAGTTGCAAAATAGATACAATAATACGAAATATTTGGCAAATTGTATATTACAAAGATTTTTCGGTCAAAAACGTGTATATGTCGAGTCGGCTAGTGCATTGAAGGAAATTTTAGATACCACAAATGAATGTATGAATGCCTTACAAAACCTACAGATCAATGTGAGCACTTGGGATATAATAATCATTTATATCGTTGCATCAAAACTTGATCCAGAAACTCGCAAGCAGTGGGAAATTACAGTTTCCAGTGATAATTCCGGAGATTTACCAACATTAGATCAGTTCAAGAATTTTCTAGAAAGTAGATTTAGAGCATTAGAGTTCATTGAACCTAAAAAAAGTACAGGTCAGTACAATATTTCCCAGTCGCATCATAATAGTCCAACGGTTATGTTAGTTACAAATAAGAATGGTAATACAAGCTCAATTAAATGTGAATTCTGTACAGAAAACCACAAGTTATGCTTTTGTAAAAAGTTCATTTGTTTAGATATAGATCGTAGGCGTGAATTTGTATATAAAAATAAAATTTGTTTTAACTGCCTGGGTGGTAATCACATGGTAAGTGAATGTCAGAAGTCCACTTGTTGTCGAACATGTAATAAACGTCATCATTCATTATTGCATGTTAATCATAGTTCAAGTTCAAATAATAGTCCGGTTTCAAATGCTAATTCCAGTGCAAATTATAATAATTGTCAGAATGTCAATAATGTTGATAACACTGACAACTCCAGTTCTACAGTGGACGAGGTTCCGATTGTTTCATGCCTATCCACTGGTCAGGTCAATCTCACTAAGCAAATATTATTACCTACAGCACTAATAAAAGCTCAATCAAGTTCCGGTAACTTTAAAGTGCTACGAGCCTTATTAGATCAGGGTTCCCAGGCCACCTTCGTTACAGAAGACATAGTACAGTTTTTAAGGCTAAAGAAAACTCCAGTTAGGCGAGTAGTTTGTGGTGTTGGTGCAAATAAAACAACTATATCTAATTGTATGGTTACTTTAAATTTGCAGTCACTAGTAGAGTCCAACTTTAAGATCGAGGTAAAGGCGTATGTTTTAAAGACCATCACCTCATGTTTACCTGAAACGAATTTAGAAACAGTAAAATGGTTAGATCTAGAACGATTACAATTAGCTGATCCTGAGTTTGATAAACCTAACAAAATAGATTTACTGTTAGGTGCAGAGGTCTACAGTCAGATCATAAAGGATGGTATAAAGAGAGATCCAAATGGTTCTATTCTGGCACAGAATTCAAGCTTAGGATGGATACTTTCTGGTGTGGTGACGCCTGAAATTATAAAGAATAAGATTAGTACAGAGGATGTAATGGTAATGCATACTTACATCAACGAAAATAATATTTTGAAAAGATTTTATGAAAAGGAATATCAAGTACAAGAGAATAAAGGTAAAAGACTTACTTTAGAACAGAAGAAACGCGAAGAGATATATGTAGCCAGTACTAAGAGAGCAGCTGATGGACGTTTTATTGTTAAACTCCCCTTCCCCGAAGAACAACCACGATGCATTGGTGGCACGAGTCGTGAGATAGCTGTAAGAAGATTAAAATTAGAAAAAAGGTAAAGGTGTTTACGTTAAAGATGAGCATGGAAAATAAAGGTATACTCACATGAGACCTGTGAATGAAGAAAGTTTTCAAAGACACAACGCGATCTACTTACCACACCATGCAGTTGCTAAAAAAGAAAGAACTAGAACTAGGGTGAAATGGAACATTCATAATGGGAACTTCTAAAGATATGGAATGCAAAGGTGTGAAGGAGAAGTTCTAATAGTAGGACTAGGTCAAAATATTAAGGATCAAATCTCTAGAAGAATGAGATAAATTTAAAGAGAGAAGGATAGATATTATGGATTTCAGTAAAATATGAGGTCTTACCTGGTCAAGTGTTGCAGATATCTTCAAGTATTCGTGGCGATCGAACCATGAGGAAGGACTTATAACAAAAAGATCAGTGCTATCCGAAGTTGCACATTAGTTGATCGACGTTGTTGGTTGTGTTCCTAGTTGTTTAGGCATAGACTCGAGATGTTTACGTAGAGCTTCACGGAATTGTGATGAGTTTGAGATAGCATACGTGGCGTGTGTTTAGGTTAGTACAATGAATAAGTGTCACATAAAAATTTCCTTGTTGGTTGCACGAACCAAAAGTGCACCGATTAAGGTTATTAGCACTCCGCGATCAGAGCTTTTTCACCGACGTAATGAGTGACTGAGTCTCAGATAGGTGATATAGTGTTGGTAAAATAAAATTACTTACCTCCTACTTATTGGTTATTGGGTCGAGCTATCGACAAGCATCTAGGTCCTGACAATATCATCCAAATGGTCACATTGCATGTAAAGGGTTCAGGTCAATTAATAGTTAATTAAATGTTAAACATTGTTTTTGTATATTCTATATCTATGTGCTCTCTAGTGTTATTTTTAAATTAGTACTTAGGCATAATAGGACATTTATATTGTTTGTTATACTTTATGATCTTTTCATTTGTTTGTTATGCATGGTTTAGTACGAACGCTTCAATATCGTTCTTGGTGGGCGGTATGTTCAAGCTTCACATGGCGTAATAGTACTCTTTAGTTCAAGTACTGGCAGGTGATAAGAAAGAAATAATAAGATTGTCAATTTATGTCACTTTATCTTAAATTCAGGATTTCGGCAGTGCATATTTTATTTGATTTCATATTGTATATTATTTTATAAGTTCAAAACACAATAAATATGGTAAATAACAGTGCAAAGTGGTATTTTCAATGAGTAAATAGTTTAACAATTCAAACTATCACCGTTAGGTAGTTTTGCATTACGTCGCAGCCCAAACAGAAATAGTTCTCTTTAAATTTATATCGAGGGTTACCAAATTTTCAATTTCGTAGTTTTTATTTTAAGATTTTAGCGAATTGCGAAAGGTTGTTATAAGTATTACATAATACATAACCTTACACTATACTCTCTTAAAGTAGGTATAGATCAATCCTTTCTCTTTGTTACGATATCTATCGCTTTAGGTAGTCTCATTACGTCCTCTCATCCCTATATATCTCCTGACCCTTCATTAAAACTCACTAGGACCACATACGGTATAGACGCGCACACTATTGACTCCATGCAAGTATCCAAGTAAACAATGCAATGCGAAAAGGCGTTAATAATATTATGTAGCAGACTTTCATTAAAATGTAGTTTTTTTATAAAAATTGTTGGACAAACGTTCACTTGGGTTCTCCATCCCGCTCTTCAATCAATTTACGTACGTTTTATTATTCTTTTCGGGAATCTCTCCTCCTCATCTACATGACCAATCCATTTGAGCATCTCATCTCTCATTTAAATTCTTGTCACTATGTCTTCTTTTAAAATAGAATTCTCTCTAATCACGTCATTATAATAATCTTTCACTCAGTTATACTCCAGTCATTCTCCTCGAGGGTCTCTACTTGAAATAGCTCCACTAAGTATTTATGTAATTCGGTGGAAGAAGAGACTGTATTTTATACAGCAACTTTCATTATTTAGTCTTGTCACCCGGCCTTTTTTTGCGTCAGAAAATGCTTTACGCATACTTTGGGGCAGGTGGGGCCACCCCAAAGTTACGTAGGACTCACTCTGTCAGGGCATACCCACTAAGAACTGACGTGTTCCTCTAGGTCGTGGCTTTAACGCACACAGGGTATTTGGCGCAATCACTGTGAAAAAAGTGGCTTCCAAGTTTGTATCACTATCTTCCTGGCAGGATCGAACCTGCTTGTCTAGTGTACACGGGTGTGAGGTCCGTTGCAGTGACCACTCGGCTACGCTCTTACTAGTCTTGTCACCCGGCCTGCTAAGATGATTTTGAGTGTAACATATATCCTGGTCGTTGGATTTGGTTCGTTTGTTTACTGAATGATTGTCAATGTTTGAGTTTGGTGCCCCTTTTGTGTAGTCCACAGGCTGGCAACCTGTCACTATTTTAGGGTACTGTATAGCCTATACTGCCAGATGTGGCTTCATGTGTGAGGGAATGTTATAACCGCCTTCGCCATGTAATGCCGACAGAGTAAAATAGCATCAACCCTATATCTTCCGATGGTTGTCGTAGCAGGCGACTAATAGATCAGCAAAGGGGTATTGATCACCTTATACGTCCACCAATCCGCATTGGGCAGGCGTGGTGGACTACTGACTCAAATTTTGACGATAAGGAGAATTGTGTGTAGAATTATAAAGGATGTTATGAAAAGCTTATGAGAACGCAAAGTATTAGTTTCACCCTACTATTACTTACTAAGGTGACCAACAATGTCTGGAATCGGTTTTTAAGATCCCATACAATTTTCTTTTCATCCCACCACCTCGGAAAGTGTAATTTTGCGCTTCGAAATCTGGCTGGAAAATTCTATTTTATTCGCTTGAGCGGCAAAGTAGATTTGAATTTAGAACATCACATATAATGAGTACTCAATATAATTGTAAATTCAAAACGTCATTAAACCTATTTAATGTAACCTCTATGGTGCCAAATTTATGATTAGAATGAAGATTATTTTGTCATTTCCTCGCTGAGGTGGGATGAAAAGTTACGTATTGCACTCGAGTGGAAAGATTTTTCACCTTGTGCTCGTTTGTTTCCCTCGCTGACGCTCAGGATTCTAATTTAGAATCACTCGCTGCGCTCGTGATTCAACTTTAGAATCCTTCGCTTGCTCGGTCATCCAAATCGAGCACGCGGTTAAAAAGGAACTTTCCACTCTTGTATAATAAATAACTATTATCTATTTACAGCATCAAATTATAAACAAAGATGGGACATCAAGATCACAAATTCTCTATTATAGATAACGTTTCTCTTTATGTATCAAGATGGAGCGTAACATTGTAAGCTTATGTACCGTCACGCTATTGCCTTAATAACAGTTTAGTACGTTGTCACGTAGGTAATGTAATCATATTGCCAGTATAACTAGCTTGAGTAATCCAATTTACTGTGACAAGTGTTGAAGTGGAAGCTAAATTGAAAGTCTGGCTTCTGATTTGACACTCAACCTAATCTTGATGTTAATTTCCATTAGTCAGATGTGTTGTGGAACATTAACTGGTTTTGCGTTACACAAATTTATCCTTTTTATGTTTTTTAATGATTGACTAATGCAGTAATAATTTTTGCGTTTAAAAACGCGCAAATATTATTAAAACTAGAAAAAATAGACTGAAAAAAATCGACCAGCCCCAGGCGGGAATCAATCAATCAAATGACTCCATTCCTGGAGTCCAATTGAAAATATAGCTAGTGTGAGAGATAAAGTCCCACACTAGCCACTCTCGCTTTGCCGACCTGCAAGGTGCTTCTTCACGCCTCTTTTGAATGACCCAGGATTATCACAAGGATGGAACTTGTGTGCTGGAAGTAAATTCCATTTCTTGACTGCGGGACTCGCCGTGTACAGACGGTAGAATGCGCTCAATGACACAACATCGCACAATGGCGGAATTGAGTGCTTAAAATTTGTATGATTATTTTAACCTCAAAAATTAATTGCCTAACGATTTATTTTTAATTTATGTTTGCATTTTAATAATGTATTCATGCAGATAGTTATTATTTATGTTTGTGGAATAAACTGTTATTAAGGGCTTGTGTCATAACCATATAGATGTTCCATCAGTCATATTAATTAATAATTGGTTTAAAAAATATTCTTTTTTGATCACAAATCTATTGCTATTGTCTTAACATGTGTGAACTCGCGTAAATCGGGTCGCGTAATCAAACCGGTTTTGTGGCAAAAACTACACATACATACCCCTGTTTCGTAGAGCGTATTTCCACAGCTTTTGAAATATTAAATTTCATTTTTCGCGTTTCAGATCTCATCAAACGCCAAGCCGTCCGTTATAAATGGGGTAAGTATTCCATTTGACAGACGTCCATTCATTCGGATTTATGAAAATCGTATGAAAATCCCGTTAGACGCACCTTTTGACTACGGATGTGACTAGCGCATAGTGAAGTAACAGTAGTAGCAATACAATATTAATCTTTACCTTGAATTATAAGCGTGCAGTTGATCTAAGAACCGAAGATTTTTTTTCTCCCGCTGAAATATTTAAATGTACCTTATACAATTATAATGTAGATCATCTCAAAAGTCTCATCCTCAAACTATAAGAGTTTCGACACTCTTATCAAGCTGTGTTCGAGAGATAGAATGACCTACTGTTAGATCTAGCACGCACTGGTTACTTTTGTCACAGTAAAGATGACTCTTATCAAATTTTTTATTTTTTATTTTCTCAAGTTCCTAAAGATTTTTTCACATAAAATACTATTAGGAACAAATTAATAAGTACAATGTTTATTCATTTTAGAGGCCTATGCTTCAATTAAGCCATGTCATTTCCTTTCCAAGTATGACTCATAACAATTACAAAGGTCGTATACTGCCATCACAATCACTGTTACTGGCAGGAAAATACAACATCGTTTTAGTACTTTACTTATGGTAACACAGCAACGTCGAGTGAAAACGAAATTGTATCTTACGCAAAAGGGACTTAAAGACCTGTTTCCTTCGAAAACCCAGCTTAATATTATAATCTTGAATGTTTTTATAGCGCTATAAGATAAAATGGCGGACCATTTGGGATGATGATGAACATTTCTTTAGATTTGTTAGTACAGGATCTTGTCACAGCTAAAAATGTCAAATGCCGTTCACAAAACATGGGTTAATCTAAGTTATTAGACGGAACTTCGTTTTGGACATGAAAGAGATGTACTTATTTTGATTTTCCTTGCCACCTCATGCACTGAATAGAGCAGCAGAGAGCTAGTTGACAAAGCCTAGCCTAGTGTTAGAATTTTATAATTCTCTGTTGAAGACTTGATGACTGAAGTGATTTTGAGACATTTTTAACCTTGCTTCTTTGAGCTTAGCGTATATTTAGCGTGCTTTACGAAGCACTTAGGAAAAGCGAGTTGAAATATTTTATATATATATATATATATATGTATATTTATATTTCCACGATCACACCAATTATCTAGCCCAAAGTAAGTATCATTAAGAACTTGTGTTATGGATACTAGATAACGGACATTTTTAATATACATAATATTTATAGATATTTTTATAAATAAATTGAAATAAATATATAAACAACCATGACTCGTCAACAAATACTCGTGTTCATCACATAAATATTTGCCGCTACCAGGACTCGAACCCGGACCGCTTGATGTGTAGGCAGCTATACTGACCATTCCACCAAGACGGCGTCAAATTTTAAGTTACCCATCCGTTTACCTACCACGCATTTCATAGCTTAATTTCTGCGATCGTTACAGAGAACGCACGACCGCTTTTACCTTCTTATTTTCTATATCCTGTTTCCATTCCCTTGAATATCTGTGATCGTAATTGTCAAAATGAAACACTACCATGGCAGTGGATATTTTAATCCAATATAATGTTAGGTATATAAATATTCTCCATAGTAAGAGCTCCAATTGTTACCTTATTACACATATAATGGAAATCACCATCATTGTGTACCATTTTATACACTTTGTTATTACTACAACATACACACAAGCATCTCAACATGAAAGCTGATATTATTTAAAGAGGATATAAAAATTATTCATTTAATATCAAATCTGTATTATTTTCTATGTAGGTGCCCGGGTACCTTGTAACTCGTATTTTATTGTTTCGTTTGTCACTCACATAAGGGTTAATCAGAAAGGATCTGAGAGAAACAATAAGGCTAACAAAATTAGATTACTGAAATTAAAATTAATTCTTTACTAGTTAAATTTCTGCTTAAAGGTTGTTCGGAATGAGAATGTCTCTTTTAACTTTAGAGAAGAGGCGATGCGCTATGTTTCGAAGCTATTCCGTAGCCACTCGATCTGTAGCGTTCAATTTGATAAGTGTGCTACAAACTTAATCCTAGAACCGTACCCATCATAAACTTTCAGTAATAGTACCCTGGGGTACTGGTGTACCCCAGTAAATGTTTTTTTTTTACATAATTATAAACATTTATCAATAATCAGCTTAGATATACTGTTATGGCACTTATTTCAGTATCACATAATAGTATAGGGCCTTAATAAAAGTGACTTGTTACAACGGTATTGGCAAATCTTTGTCTGGGGCTCTATATATAGGAAAGTTTGACATATTTCACAACGAAAAACAAAAAGCCATATTTTCAGTCTTTTCATCTGGGACAAAATTAAACATCGTCCAGATTTTGATTCTGAAGGTACTGGAACATCAGATGACAGGTTTTTTCCCCTAATATATCCCCATTTCTTACATAAATATGCATAGGCAAAGGGTACTGGAGCACCTTACTCGCATTTTGCCACGACCACACACTAAGAGGACTCCCGCCCGACGGACGGTTTGACGCAATCATCTATCCTGTATAAATACCCGGTAGCGCAAAAAAATCCGTTGTGAAACAAAAAAGTAATCGCAAATTTTCAATTATGTTTTTCATTTGTACCCCAGGGTACGGTTCTAGGGTAAAGATGTAAACAATTTCGAAAAATCAAGGTGGTAGTCCCATATATAGTCGTCGTCGGTCGTCTGGTTAGGTGCCACCGTATTTATTATTTCTGACGTGAAGCAGTTCGCTGAAAGGTTACTAGTGAAATCACTGGACATGAAAGCATCTTAGTCCCCAGTTAAGTGATTTACCCTTAATATTGCAAGTGTCTATAGGCGAAGGTAACCACTTAACACCAGTCGAGCCGCAAGCTTGTTCGCTATCTCGTGACATAAAAAACCTTGGTAATGTTTCACTCGGTACCTCAACTCCTGTAAACCACATTTCCAGTGATCTACACGTAGTGAGTAGGGCCAGGTTAGCTAGGACACGCTAGTGTAGCTTGCTTAACGATTATTATTAAAAAAGTGATAAAATAATATCAATAATTTATACACAATAATAAAGATAGATCATTAAATAAGTCTTAGGTGCTTCCATTTAAGCAACAATATGTTTGCGTTCGGGGAAAAACGTTCTTCATAAGAGATAGTGCCATATTCACTTTGTACTTCTGTATAATTATTTTGCGTGTACAAAAATATTAAGTAATCATGTTATGACTGAAATATTCACCTAAGCAGCTAAATTATAAGCGTTGAAATGTGATAGTCACAGAAACTACAATATTTTCATTTTTGTTGCTTGAACAAACTTTCGTAGCGTTTGGGACTCAATTTAACTACGTCGTAGCAGTTCGTAACGGCTCGTAGCAGACTAAGCTACGCCGTAGCACACTTTGTTATTCTTCGATGTATACGTACAGCGCTACGTCTCAACTTCAGATTCAATTTTAGCGTCTAGCAAACTTGATTCCGGGATGTAAATATCTTGTATTTATGGGAAAGAAATTATTTACTACGATTTGGCGTATAACATCGTCCTAGTTGCTGGCAAAGGATTAAATTCTTCATAATACTGTTTTTGATTATGACCATCATTAAGTTTCCTTTTTGATTTATCTATAAAGTTATTTATGCACCTGTAGCAAAATGAGAGTAATTTTAATAGCAAACAACAAAATAGCATGGTGCGACTATTAAAATACTAATTTTGTACATACATTACATACAAGATTAAATCTCAGTGGTAAATAAATTTCTTATCTACCACTGAGAAAATAAAAAATATAATATTTCCGCACATTGTTAGCTGCATTTTTCATACACGTGTCTGAACTTTACGGGAAGCAAATTATCAGTAACAATTATTTCTCTGTCGGTAATATTTGGCGGTGTACAGTCCATTTCTTCAGAAGACATGTTCAATGAAATATACTCGCACAAGATTTTTTTTTTAACCATAAATATTTAGCGTCTTTTACCGCGCGCAAAGAAAAAAGTGCACGGAAGGCAAAAAGGTATACAGCCACGCCTTGGGCATAATGTTCTTCGTTTTTCTTTTTTTTTTGAAACATAACACTACAAGCATGAAGATAGAATTAAGAAACTACAAGCGTTTTGGCTTCATGATAGAAAATGCTATTTGCGTTTTATTTTATTACGACGGTTGTCATTTTCATAGAGTCTATCAAAATCATAGTAATTTAGATTCAAGGTTCACTTTCATAATTGTAACATTTTGAAGCAGTCGCAGATAAACTTAGATAAAATATGTTCTGCAACTACTTATTGTAAAAGAACTTTCAAAGTCTAATGAGATATTTTAAAAGATAATGTAAAAGTTTTCATGATTTAATTATTATTTATATTGAAGTACCAAAAGACTAACAAATAATCCTAAAACCATTTTCCATTCTTGTTTTCTTAACTTTTACAACAAGTATTTATTACACGTTAGTTGTAGTTAGTTAAACTTCTAGAAGCGTAAAGTTTCTTTACGTTAGCTTGGAGTGAATATATTAATTATAACTGAGCTGTCTGGCAAATGTATTTGAAAACATAATAATTATAATTTTATTAACATTTTAATCATTGTGGCGTTAGAAGTTTAGTTCTATTGATGTAATAATTAGAAAAGATTCGTATATTTATTCGTATATTATGACATTAAAACCTATTAATATTTTTAAGATGAGCGTCGCACCGTCGGGGGACCGCTAATCCATACTTTATCATTATCAACCATTAGATAAAGACAACTGTAGCAGGTAGTATAAGATATTCTGTGTAATTATTATTATATTTTATGACATTTCTCTCAATTATTATGATATGTAGGTATAGTGTTCATGACTTAGTAAAAAACTATGACATTTATGTTGTGCTGGTTTGTAATTGACATAGTTTTATACTAATATTTGCAATTTGACTACGTCAATAGAATGTGTGAGACATTATTAATCTTGTAATAACATATACAACCATGTTCTTGCAAATAAAACATTATTATTATTTTTAAATTTTTTGACTCAGCTTTACGCTGGTGGTATTAGATCATTTTTTATTATTATTATTATTTACTGTTTTTTTTTCTCCCCATTTTGGGGGTATTTCAACATAACGCGGGTTTTTACCAAGCGTTAGAGGTTAGGGTTCTAAAGTTTGTCATTTATCTGTATGTTCTGTCATGTCAATGTCACTTGACAGAAACTTTCGGACTATACGGCAGGTATTGAGGATGGCAGCTTTTTGCATGGTTCTATAGCTTTTAGGAGGTAGATCTAGCATTTTAAGACTGTGGTGTAGGTGCTTAGGTATAACACCAGTGCTGGAGATTACTATTGGGACAATATATACTGTAGTTAATTTCCATATTCTAAGTATTTCTTCTTTTAGTTCTTCATATTTATTAATTTTTTCTGTTATTGATTTTTGTAAGTTTTATTATTATTATTATTATTAGATATAGCATACTAGGTAATTCGTATATTTTTTTGAATCACTCGAATGCAAAGATTTTTTACCTCCTACTCTTTTGACTAACGCAGATTAAAATTTTTTGAATTCTTCGCTTGCTCGGTCATCTAAACTGAGCACGCGGTTAAAAAATAACTTTGCACTCTTGTACAACGAATAACTATTTTTAATTTTTAGAGTTTTATGTGTCAAGGGTTACCTACTGAAAAAAAAAAATTTCATTAAGTTTATACAAACATTATTTCATTAAAATAAAAAAATAAAGTTTTATGCTATTTGTAATGATTTGGTTACGTTCAGCTCTGATCATATGCGAACGTGTCCGTACAGATGCGTACAGATGTGAACGCGTCTGTATGACTCGAGTCGGTCAATTGGCATAATGCGTAATAATATGCTTCTTTTTGTATGGAAAGACCGTCGATCAGTGTTTCTTAAACCTAAATGTTTGGCTTCAAATCTTTCTTAAGTGATAAATGGGTATGCCCTTATTTCCGAAAGTGAAAATATTTTAATTATTTATCTTCGTACAGACACCAATACACTAAGAGACGATATGACACAATCACAAAGAGAATTAAACAATCTCTGCTAAAATAACAATATTAGATTATTTTTTATTATTTTTATATACGAAAAATAACAGTCAGACTAATTTCGCTGTTATCTCGAGCACCATTTTGATTCAACATAACCACTCAGCTGCTTAGATTAAAACAAACCTTATTACAGTTACAGAAGCACGCTTTCGTAATAACAGTACATTATCCAAAAACGCGGAATATTACAAACGCAGCGTAATTTCCCATTTTCAAGCATTCGAATATTCTTCTATTACATGAAAAGTATTGTCTTAGAATTGAAATTTACGATACAAGTTTCAGGGAGCGTATTACGCAATGTCGTTTTGCGAATGTTCTCGCAAATAATAACTGAGAAAACAGTGACTTATTCTTTAAGCAATGCATCGACTTAATTTGATTCTATATTGACATCCTATTTAAAACTTCTATTGACATTTTTAAGTTATAGACCACGGAGTACTTGACTAAGTTATAATTGTTTTTAATATTACAAATTGACAATATTATAATTACTTTTTTGTATTTTCCATTGACAATTTACTATTCTAATATTATTCTTTAACAGTTATTATTACTATTGATTGACATTTTTAAAAATACGAGTACTATTATAAATTACTATTATAAATTTGCATGCTATAGATCTATGGCTAAATAGGTTAAGCTACATAATACCATTATAAACACCATTGTATTAACCCTATTTATGGCAAATAAATTTGATTTGATTTGATTTGATTTGAGAGCAAAAGTATTTGGCAGCACAAAGTAAGGGTAGGCTCAAGTAGGTTAAATCTATTTAATACGTGATTTTATATGAGAAACATAAGCGCTCTTAGTTTTATAGTATAAAAACGTAACTATTTTAGTTGCGTTAAGAGGTCTCTTTGTAAAGGAAACGTGATTTGCGCTATTCACATATCCGAAATAAATTTAGGTCTTAACGCAACTAAATAAGTTACATTTTTAATACTTAAAAAAACGTTCCTTAGATATGTATTAAGAATGAATGAATGAAAAGCTTTATTGTACATCAAAATGGCGAATACGGCGAATCATGGCTGTACCTATATTTAATAATCAACCCATGTTTATGAACTAATAAATGAATATGAATATGAATAAAATTGAAGTAGATAATACAGACACAGGTCAATGAACAAATGGTACAATGGGCGGACTTATCACTAAGAGGCATAAGTAGTATGGTCCCATAAATATCTTACAAATTATATTCAAATTTAAAACTACATCATGCGTTAGGTCGTCTATCTCACTGACCTACTTACACTTCATATAAATAGTCTTATTGCAAATGATACAGTTATTTATTTTTAAACTGTTTTAAAAAGTATTCCATACAACAGTTAGAATAAACAAAACACATATTTAGGGGAAACATTTGCGTTACCTAACTTGTGGATGAAGATTTGGTCAAATAATATGAAAATCCGCATCGAGTAGGTAATATAGTTCAGTTGTTCAGAAAAACTAACAAAGTATTAAGTATTTTTGTAAAATTCTTCTAAGTATCTATTTAAAAAAAATACTTTATTTACGAAGCAACATGTAAAATCAAACACTAAGATTATCATTTTGTGGATTATATAATATTTTTCAAGTGCAATAAAGGGTATCTTTAATTATTAAAAAAATTTACTTATGTAATGATACTACCTTTTTCGATGCGTGTCGATATATTAGTATTGATATAAGTGTAATAAGAGCGAATTCTTTACGCCCACTTGAAGCTACATAAGCTCAATTACCCAGAATTCTATCAAAAGCCAGATATAGAGTAGCGCACAATAAATTTTAATCAAACACAAAATTGCTTCGGAAATCGCACCCTCCTTTGTTTTTCCTCTTCCAGCCATTAGTCTCGGTGTTCCTTTAATACAATTCGGAATTTTAATATCTCACTCGGCTCGCGACTTAATTAAAATGGCCTTCAGGCCATAACGGCCCGTTGTTAAGTTAACATCTTACTAAATGGTTGTATTAGCATTATTAGATGACGTAATCATGGCAGAGAATATTGACGTGGGCGCTGAGTTCTCTGAGAGCTCGGAGTTTCTCTGCGTGATCATATCAGAAATGATGAGATCCGCAGGAGAACCAAGGTCACCAACATAGGCCAAAGAATTTCGAACCTTAAGTGGCAGTGGGCAGGGCACATTGCGAGGAGGACTGACGGCCGTTGGGGCGGAAAGGTCCTCGAGTGGCGACCACGTACTGGGAAACGCAGCGTTGGTGGACTGACGATCTAGTAAAGGTTGCGGGAAGCCGCTGGATGCGGGAAGCGCAGGGCCGACCGGTTTGGCGATCCATGGGGGAGGCCTATGTCCAACAGAGGGTGTCTCTTGGCTGAAATGATGATGATGATGATAATATCACGAAAATATTTGTCTGCAAAAACACACGCATTAAAATCAAATGAAGGTCGAAGCCTTGACGGTCTAGTTTCTTTTTTTTGGGATAGAATTCTAAATACATACTCTTCGTCGGCGTCGGTGGCGTAGTGCGTAAGAGCATTGTCTTCCACCCGGGAGGCACCGGCTCGAACTCCGCCACGTACCAACGTGTTTTCCAATTTTGAGTTCATAAATGTACGTTTAATCGACGTTTTACGGTGAAGGAAAATATCGTGAGGAAACCTGCACACACCTATGATGAAATACTTAGGTTGCGTGTGAAGTAAGGGTCGACCGAGACAGGTTTTTCGTTCTCGGCCGAGAACGAGACCGAGACCGAGAATAAATTAAAATCTCGGCCGAGACCGAGAATAGGTAAATTGAGAAAAAAATAGCGCATTTTCATTTTATTCTTATAATTTTCATTATTCTATATAATTTCCGTTTTAGTATGTTTGAGAATGTAATAATAATTTTGCCGTTTTCCGCATTTTATTTTATTATGAACTAAGTTCTAAGAAAAACGAACATACAAATCAGCGACTCCATGTGTTCTGATGAAAGTGGCCACTGAATCTAAAAAAATTCGTACACTTGCCAGCTTTCCAACATACGTAATGATTTTGATATTCACTTAACTAGTTTATGTAGTTATTCTGGCTAGTAACTTGAAATAACTTATTACTTAACAGATAAAATAACATAATTTTCTATTACGAACAAAATTCAAAAAAACTTCCTTTAACTACAAATTGTTTGTTTGCAAAAGTACCTAAGTAGTGAAATTTATGAATGAAGTAAAACCCGCCAGCCATGAAGCTAAAGAGAAATCTCTATAGCTTCATGCCGCCAGCAGCCAGCCGACCAATCAGAATCGACAGCTCTCTCACGCACTGACACCACGTGACGAATATGGACGCGCGCGGTAGATGTGAATCCCATTAATATCCTACACCGTACCTACTTACAACAGTCTCGGTTACGGCCAAGAATCTCGGCGATTTCTCGCCGAGAACCGAGACAGAGTTCTCGGTAAAATTTGTAGCCGAGACTTCACACTCGACCAACCCGCACTTGGCCAGCGTGGGTGACTAAGGCCTAATCGCTTAATGTGCGGCAGGCTCGAGCCCCTCGGTGGGGACATTATGTGAGCTGTTGATGATGATAATGATACATACTCGTACAATCACACTCATAATTCCAAAAGGGTTGAGCAGAGCTTTAGGTAATTAGTTACACATAAAGGTCATAGCAGACTAACAGCTTAGAACCGTATCGACTCTTTTAACTGTGAAAAAGAGGCGATGAGCTACGGTCCGTAGCCGTTTTGTAGCCGCCGTTCCGTAGCGTTCAGAGTAAAAAAGAGGCGTTGAGCTGTGGTACCAGGGACACAGCACTAACGAGGAATGTTTAGCTGTAGTGTTCTGTAATATGGAGGTATCTTTGCAGCTGTGGTACCAGGGACACAGCACTAACGAGGAGTGTTTAGCTGCAGTGTTCTGTAAGGCTGTAAGGAGGAGTTATCCTTGTAGTTGTGGTACCAGGGACACAGCACTAACGAGGAATGTTTAGCTGTAGTGTTCCGTAATGTGAAGGTATCCTTGCAGCTGTGGTACCAGGGACACAGCACTAATGAGGAGTGTTTAGCTGCAGTGTTCTGTAAGGTGGAGGTATCCTTGTAGCTGTGGTACCAGGGACACAGCACTAACGAGGAGTGTTTAACTGTAGTGTTCTACTAGGTAGAGGTATCTTTGTAGCTGTGGTACCAGGGACACAGCCATAGTGTCCGGAGTGTCTTTAACGTAAAAATTTTAAAGCCACTCCGGACATTATAGGTAAAGAGTTGTTTTATATTCAGTAGGTGGCAGACAAGCATATGGCCTGCCTAGTAGCAAGCAACCACCGAAGACTTTAAATGCTAGGTCTCTCAAAATAGCGATAAATTGCTAGTCTGCTCGTCATGTAGAATGGGGTATTTACTCGAAATGTATAAACTATCTTTCAGTAAGCCAACAATCAGGAGATGTTACACTAAATTCATGTTACATAAACAAGGTCAGCGGAAACCGTTCATTAACCAAACAACGCAAGAAATCTATTTGTTTTCATCAGCTATTTAATTGGTTTTTATTTAATTTAAAATAATTTAATACTTACATAAAGTAGTATGTGTGCAATGCTAATTAATACCGAATTAAGATTTAGATTTATTTCTGTAGTTTTAGAAAGTGCTTCGTGCTTTATCGATATGATTACGTTACGAGTACTCCAAATAGTCGTATTGTGCTACAGTTAGCACAATACGAATATTTGGATAGTTAGTACCTATCAAAATGTATTTTAATTTAATTACTCCGCGCTAGCTAAGTTAAACATTGCCTCTGTAATATTTCATTTAAATTCCATTTCGTTCGATTTATAAAATATATTTCTTAATTGTTAAACTTTAACAGAAACTATAAATTCCCCTGAGGCGAGATCTTAATATTATAGTGAAAATGTTCAAGCATTTCAAATTATATCAATATAGAAATTAATGAAAAATATCCTTGTGAATATCTTTAGATGATAAAAATATTTTACGTAACAAGTCCACTCTCAAAATCCAGTGGTTTTATACAAAGTAAGGGTATTAACTTTAATTGCAAAGCGAAATTAAAAAAAATACATTTTATCCAAATCTCTTAAGATGTAATAAGCTGTCTTAAAGTATAAAAATACACTTGCTCTAACAACGTACTCCGACTTAGCTCAAAGCGATAACCGTGATGACTGCTTAAGTTCCGCCAGCAAATTTCGCAACGCTCGCTTAGCTCAAAACGTCGCGAGGCGGTAGTATTTTAGCAATTTTATTTCAAGCACTTTGTAGTTGTTGCTTCGGAGAGACAATAACACAGTATCATAAACCTTCTCTGCTAATGAGGATTTTAAAGACGGTTCTTACTTAAGCAATACGACTGCTTTTAGAGTATTCAGACTTGGCAAATTCAACGGTTGAATCTCTAACGTTATTGTTACGCATAATTTCGCTTTCAGTGTTAAGACTACCTAAATATTGTTACTGAGTAATTGCTCGACAGAACAGGCTACCCAATATTCTCAAGTAACCATAATAAGTTTTCAGCCTTATTCCACGATCATACAGTTAAAAGTCGATGACACTATGTAGCCTGATCATAATACGAAACCGGCACTTCAAAATTACCTATTCCAATTTTACTTCAGTTAGAATTTTTGTGATCTTTTTTCCTGATTTTCCAAACTTTTCCATATAAATAATATTATCCGTGTACCTAGTAATTCTAGTTTGTGTAACTATTTAATTCCGTTATATACAAATATGAGAGTTGCTTTTATTCATATCCCCCCATTTGAAAGGTAGCCAGTGTAATTACTGGCCATGGAAGGCATATCATCTTAGTCCCCGGGATGGCTACGCACTTGCAGTTTTAAGTGAAATCACTTAAAACTGCAAGGGTCTATAGGCGACGGTAACCACATAACACCAAGTGGGCCGCAAGCTTGTTTGCCATCTCGTAATATATATAAAAAAAAACTATAACACCTCGAAAATGTAAGCTTAGGGTAAGTGAATGGCTTTTGTCATCTTTGTCATAATACTGAGACTGGGTAGTTTTTCGCAAGCTTTTTAAAAGTGCAAATTTCAAAGATCTGATGAAACAATGTTTACCATAAAAACATAAGCACCAAGCACTAATAAGTTTTGACGGCAAAAACAGTGCCCTAGTAGCGTAGTGGTTAACGCAGCCGCTGGATTGCGGAGAATTCCCGCCTGGGGCAGGTCGATTTTTTTCAGGGTATATTTTCTAGTGTTTTAGCAGTTGTAATGTGTACGTTGTCAATTATAATTAAGTTATTATTACAATATTTGTCACTGTACTTTCTGCTAACGAATCTATTCTGTTGTCTCACAAGGTATTATTATTAACGAGCTATAAATTAAATAAATTAGTGTTTCAGCAAGTATCATTGGGTTTTGTTTCGTACACTAACTCTCCCATCCACTTCTGGCAGTCATCTTAATACTGTTAGTTACCCATACAGAATAAGCAAATAAATAAAGTCGTCGTAAATAACTTTACTGTTCTGACAAAATACAATTTGACAGCCCACTTGTTTCGGACTCGCGCAACATAAAAAAGAATACTTTTTACGCTCATTAAACCTTTAAATTTTCACTTACGTCCTTTTACGCTAGGGTCTAAATTTTAATCCCCTCATTACGTCCCAGGCTCTTTAATCGTCGCCAAACGTGTTGTTAACAAGCACAAGCCTTATATTAAGGAAATCTTTAGCTTCCTAAGAGAGAGAACAATTAAAAAAGAAATCTATAATTACGTACGTTGGGCACAAAACTCGGCCGGTAATTCAAAGGCTTTGAATTCTCTCAAGACCGTGTGGCTGGGTCGCCTTTGATTTCATTAAGATTAATGAGATATTGTATGTTAAAGAAAACGGTGAACAGTCTGATATTGAACTAGTAAAATGTTTGTAATATTATTTTATTTATGGGTTGATTGTAAGTAAATATTATTCTCCTCGTATTTTTGAGGTACAAGCTGTGGTATCTAATGTACGGTTATGGCATTTAGTACTATTTCTTTTTTCTCACTTTTCTTACGTATTTTTCCGTTTTGTTTGCAATTAAAAGTTGTAACACACTTATCAGGTCCGCGCTACGCTCCGTAGCTGTTTTGACGCCGACATTCCGTAGCATTCAAGAGGCGATCCATTTAAAAATTGCGAAGTGTACTACCTTTAAGTGTTTAATATTATTATCGTTTATCTTCTTGTTTTAAACTGAGCTCAATCTACCGTACAATTTATTGTTACTTAGATATCTTCACTTGACATAGACAAAATGCGTAATTTTTATTTGTCGCGAATGCCATTAATTAAGAATAGAATAGAGAATAGAACTCTGGTCTGGGCGGAACTATTAAAACGTGGTATTATAAAACTGCGGACGCCTGGCCCGCTATATTAATTTACTTTCTTAATTTATTTTTCATCAATCCGTCTTTTGTGTTTTCACTACCTCTAAAATAATTTCTAGGTTTAAATATAAGAAAAACAGCATAGCAACAAGAGCTCAACGGCAGGAATAAAATTTTCTGTGTTCCTTAAATAATAGAGCCTCACTCAAGTCCAAACGCTCTGTTATTTTAGTAAATTAAAAGATTTTTTCTTGTGACCCCAAAGATGAAATACTGAACTTCTAAATTAATAAAGAAAACTTAATTCCTCGGAATATTTTCTCTTAGACTTTCCGCAAGATTAATTTAGAAAGGCTTGGATTGTTTACGGAGATTAATTTGATGATATTGTTTCTTTAATTATAAACCATTATTTTCGGTTGAGTTATTGTTAACAAAGGATAAGTAATTTTTTGGCTTCAAAAACGTCTTACTGGTTTCTAATCACGAGAATCGGTCTACGTGAATACCCAAAACCCGATTTCAGGGCAAGTGGTTTGATCTTGCCCAAAGTAGTGTTATTTTTAACGAACTTCAAAAACAGGAGAAGATTCTACATTCAGCTGTACGTTTTTTTAACTCTTAACTGTTTACACGATGTGCCAATTTTGATAATTCTTTTTACATTTGGAAGCTTATGTTAATTTTTTGACCCACATCTTACGAGTAGTTTTTAAGTTATGCCTAATAATGCTTATTTAATTAACATCAATGGTATCTTTCATATTTTATTACTTGTTTTCCTAAAAGATCTCGAGATACTAAAAAGAAAAAAATAAATAATTAAAAAAAAACCGCCTTCAAAACTAATGTTAATGACTATTGATGTTGACCGTAAATACCCCTCATTTATTAAAAAGCCTGAATCTTCGGGGGTACTCTAATAGCTTGTTTGGGTTTTTAGATTAAAAGGGTTTTTAGATTAAAAGGGTGAGCACAGATAGCTTCCTGGTGAAAGTTCACGACCTGGGGTCGCTGTCGGTCGCTGTTGCCTTGGCAGGATGCCCGGAGATGAAGTTCACTAAACATCCTTTCCTCTCTCTCTCACTAGTGGGGGAACGCCTTTACCTCTCATTCTCACATACTCTGCAGTTGCATCGTACTCCAGAGATGATCCGTGCATACTTCTCATTGAGATAAAAAATGGTCCTCTAGGCTATAGGACCAACTGCCCATAGAGGGTCTGGAGGGTTCTAGTTGGTATCTCCCTACCTAAGGGTACATCATCATCATCAACAGCACATTATAATGTCCCCACCGAGGGGTTCGAGCCTACCCCACATTATTGGCGATTAGGCCTTAGTCAACCAGGCTGGCCAAGTGCGGGTTGGTCGACTCCACACACAACCTAAGAACCCCTCTTCATAGGTGTGTGCAGGTTTCCTCATATTTTATCCTTCACCGTAAAAGCGTCGATTAAACGTACATAATCAATTCAAAATTTTAAAACACATAGTACATGGCGGGGTTAGAACCGGTGCCTCCCGGGTGGTAGACGCCCCTACGTACTACGCCACCGACGTTAATCGGGTAATCCTGGCCAATGAGGATATTATCAACCAATGTTAACTTAGTCACCACCCGTGGTCGGTCATCTGCTATTGCAGACTATGGTAAGGTAAAATTAGGTTTTAGACTTCGGTGAGGGCAGTGGTGTGTGTAGAGAAACAAAACACACGGAGATTGAACATAGCTGTATAAATGTTAGAGCAAGCTGATAAAAAAAACATAAAGTTCACATGATTGACACTATGTGTAACCCCCTAAGACTAACTATGGACACAGCTTAGTGGCTTGTTGGACACAATATAAAGCTTCATTTAGCTACTTGCGTTATGTATACTTACCAGTGCTGCCATCTATTGGTGAGTTTAGGTCACTCCTACTCCTTACACTCCTATTTGCATTGGTTAATTAGTAGGTTATTACAATAAAACATTTTATCAAAATAAAATATTTTATTGTGTTACTCATTGTGTATAGTCTATCTCTGCGCCAAACATCCAGATCTGATAGCCGATCGGATCTGGATGAAATTTGGCGCAGAGATCTGGCTTGATGATTAACTCGAATTATATCCATCCATCCAAACTATCGCATACTTAATAATAGTTCCTACAGAAGCACCCCGCGATGACCCGCTTCGTCAGATAAAATTTCTAAAATTACTCTACTCAAGAATTGTTCTCGAATGTTCTGTAATAGGAGACTCAGTGGTTGGAAGCAATCGACATTACAAGCTTAACCGATATATCAATGTTTATAGATGTTCCGCAAATCCAATACTTTTAGATAAATTGCGTTAGGTGGTCTAAAGCTTCAAGGGAAGCTCAAATTCGATTGCTGTTTGCTCTGAGGTTGGAAAATATTTACCAGTTTTCAAATTAGTTTTCGGAGAACATGGAATACGTGGATTTAATCTGATCTTGAAGCGTAAAAGCTGTTATTTTTTTCTTTTAGAGTACTTTAAAGTTTTTTATATTACCGGCTATGCTTTGTTCAGAATATGCAGAAGACTGAGTAACAGTGAAATTAAATATTAAAAAAATAATAAAAAATTTTTTTTAATAATCACTTTGAACTTAGATCAATCTCTTTTAACTATACTTTCGCTGATATCTCCCAAAATCTTCATTATTATTGACGATTTTCGATATTAGTGTGTTGTCTTATTTGAGAGGTGAATTAATGTTCATTCTAGAATACATTATAATTAGAATTTATAATGCTACTTTACATACAAACAAACACATCGCATTCAGGCCAATTATATCTGTAATAATTTAATTCGCAGCACCACAAACCAACACATTTAGTGCTGCATTCGGTTGAAATAACTTAATTAATAAGCTCATGTTCCAGTAAGTCGCATTCTAAACAGCTCTGGTAAATTACTATGAATTTTCATGTAGAATTCGTCAATTTGCATTCTAGTTTAAATCGTTTATTAGTTCATCGACTTTTCTGTCACACATATAATATGTATATATATTATATAGAGTTGACAAAAGTCAAAAATGATACTTTTTATGCAATAAATAGATTGCTTAACTTTCGTGATCGACGACTCAAAAGTTGATAGAAACCTTATATTTTGATGTCATACATGCATGTTAAATTTGGTTGCAATAAGTTAAAACATACTTGAGTTATCGTGCTAACGCACAGACACACAGAGACATAATTCCAAAAACGGTATTTTTGGACTCAGGGAGGCCCAAAACGTGCAAATCCGTCAAAATCTCGAGGTCGAATTTTTTTTACCTCTATACTACGTATACGAGAAAGTAATAAGGAAGAATTAAGTTTTGACAAACAATTAAATGTATGTCAAATGACTTGACAGTCACAGACACCTCTTACTGATATAGCACCTTAGAACTTTCCAAAAGAGACCCAGCGAGAAATACCAGTTTTCACCAGTTACCATCAAATCTGTTGTCATACTTTACTCGCCAAGCTCCCTTATCATCATAATCATTATGTCATCTGATAAACGCCCATTGTTGGACAAAGGCCTCTCCAAAGATCTTTAACTTGATCTGTCCTGCGCTGCTATCGTCTAACGCTTACACGACCTTTACCAGACTGTCGGTCCACTTTGCGGGAGGTCTACTAAACGTCTCCTGGTACGCGGCCACCACTCTAGGAGCTTTCAGCCTCAACAGCCGTCAGTCCTCCTCGAAAAATTCTCCTAGATACATTAAAATATTTGAAACTCAATTGTAATGAAGAGAAAATTAAGAAATGCTTAAATCTCATGCTCTCACTTCGCTCAGACTCCAGTTAAAGATAAATTTTATCCTTCATAAATTCATCAAGCTTTGTTAGGCCTTTTGTTAATCTGATATAAGATATAAAGGAAACTACATTCTTTGTGGCTACCGAATAAATGGAATGGACACTAGAAGAAAATGAACCAGTGATAATGGGAATGGACGGGCGTCGAACAATACAAGTCCCATTGTCTATTGACGAATCTCCACACGTCTGCCTTTGTGTAAGTGGGTAAACAAATTGTTGTTTTGTTCTTGTGTTTCTTAATAGCGACTCCAGGGATTTTGGATTAGGACAAACTTTGTCATTTATCCCTATCTGAGTATTGGTTTTGGGTATACGACGTACAACTTTTATACAACCATGGTGACATACAAGACATCGCTCTCCCTGATGTTAGAACCAACATGAGAACTAGATCATCAAATACAGAACTCGTAAATTAATTACAAGAAAAATAACTCCAGAAATCTATAAATTATTCAAGCTACATTCATTTTCTAGCAGCGAGTAATCATTTGTGTAATGAATCAATATTATATATTGTCCAGAGCTTTAATTTAGTTCGTTTTGATTTGGACCATCAACTTTTGCTATTAACAGAAATAAATACTCAAAATCAAAACTATTTATTTAATTACAAGCATCTAATTACAAGGATAGTATAAATTATAACCTATGTTATTCTGGTGTGAAAGAGTAACAAACATTAACATAATATAGCTGTTGCAGAAATAACAAGGCAGTTTTTATATTATAGTAAAATTAAAACTTTTATTGAAAAGTAAAATTGAAAACGCCCGCTCATAGTCGCGGGCTTAGGAGAAAGGGATAAAAGAATGTTGCCATATGCAAAATATATACAAAAGTATACCAGTTAAATTTGAAATTAAATATAAAATATAACAAATTATTAATATTTAAATTAAATAGTTTTCAAATATTATATTTAAATTAAAATAAATGCTATGTTCTGTACTGAACAATATCCATATCATGGATTGATCCATACAAACTTTCGCGTTTATAATATTAGTAGGAAACATATATTAAAATACGATATTAAGGTCGGGACTGCCTAGTAAGAATAAATATAACGCAATATAATATCCACAGATCAAAATATAAACAATAATGTATTTTTCATTATAATCTCCTATAACGAACAAATAAAACAAATTCGATTATTTATTTAAAAAAATTAAATATGAAACAGATGCGTTGTTATTCTTAAGCTTATTAAAGCTTTTATGTAATATTTTTCGATTGTGTATAGTATGGAAATTACATACATACATACAATGACGCTCGTAATCCTATTAGGAGTAGAGCAGAGCCTTAGTTAACATTTTGTTACACATAAAGCCACATCTGGCAGTATAGGCCATGCAGTGCCTCCAAATAGTGACAGGTTGCTAGCCTGTCGCCCACATAAAGAAGGCACCAAACCCAAAAAAGTAACAATCCTTCAGTAAACAAACGGAAAACCAACAACCAGGGCAGATGTTACACTCAAAATCTTCTCAGCAGTCTGAATAATGGAAATTAGATTAACTATATTCTAAAAAACTGTGAAATCGTTTTCATTGAAATGAAATCCGATATTGAATAAATCTTCCTTTTTATGGACAGCAAGGTCAAGTTCAAGATACAAAGAGAAGAGTTAGGATTTCAGAAATGCTATTGTTCTCTAATGTTCGTATTATAGAATAAGTTTCAAGAATGAACGCCGACTTGAGCGTCCTACGTCTATGCGTAATAGAATTCTCAAGACATGTTTGACTTCTGAGTATCATTCTGTAATACGGGCCTAAGTGTTAGAAATATTAATATTAATAATGTATTTCCACGCACACACCTATTATCTAGCCCATAGTAAGTATCATTAAAAACTTGTGTTATGGACACTAGATAACGGACAATTTCAATCTACGTAATAATTTTAGATATTTTTATAAATAAACTTAAATAAATATAAAAACAACCATAACTCGCAAACAAACATTCATGTTCGTCACACAAATATTTGCCGCTACCAGGATTCGAACCCGGACCGCTTGATGTGTAGGCAGCTATACTGACCACTACACCACGACGGCGTCAATAAGAACGAAACAGTTATTTTCGTCTTGCCCTGTTAAGAATAAAAGCTATATTGAACTAAAATTTCAGTAGAAAACACTATACCTATCTTAAATTTGTAACAACAACCAATCCGGAGACGGGCAGTCTTTTGAACAACCGTTGGCGATTTCTCGGAATCCTCTTTTCTCCCAAAAGCTTTCTATAATAAGCTTTCTATGACTCATTGTGTATTCAAAGGAATTCATTACAAATATCAAAAGGACATATTTACTGCCAAAAACATTTAAAGTCCTTTATCAAAGGGGGGCTCAGGAATAACCTTAGAAATGGCCTGATTTACATTTATTGTCATTATTTAGTGGAGCTTGTTTCAGAAAGCGAAATTTCAAATACTAAGTAATGTTAAAGACATGGCAACATCGATTTGTCACAGAAATGGTATTAAAGATTTCACTAACGATTTTGAGATGGAGTCAATTAAATTCGATGAATAACATCGGCAAAGTTTCTCGACAACGCTAATATTATGAGAGCAGATCTTGTATAGAATTGCTTTGAAATGTGTTTCAATTCTAAGTTTCGTCAGCTAAGTCGCGTTGGCCGATACAATAATGTACTATCGAATAATAAGGCTCATAATCTCAAAAGAGTTGAGGAGAGCTTTCAGTAACATTGGGTTACATGGTACGGGCCATTCAGTATCCCAATATAGTAGCAGGGTAACACACCCAAAAAATAGCTTATCAGTGACTAACTAACTAGGACAAATGTTATAAGACCCTTTTTTCGTTTAGGCGCAGAATGTCCAATTCGCAAAATGTCCAACGGTCGCAAAATGAGAAGTTCGCAGAATGTCCATTTCGCAGAAAGTCCAGTTCGCAGAATGTCCAGTTCGCAAAATGTCCATTTCGCAAAATGTCCAATATTCATCGTGACGTGATTAATTTACTAAATACCTCGTGTTTCTGTGATGCATTATTAATGTGAGAAACGCCCTAAAGTCGCTTCTGGCACCACGGCACGCTCGCTTCGCTCGCTCGGCGCGAATCGGACATTCTGTGAACTGGACATTTTGCGACCGTTGGACATTTTGCGAATTGGATTTTCTGCGCCTAAACCCCTTTTTTATGGCGATGGAAAACCTATTGATAGACTATACCGCAGGCCGGCTAGGCGTACAGCGTGTATGGAACTCACCCGGCGCGGAGTAATGCCAATCCTACCCACTTAAAACCACCGGTACCCTCCTAACCCATTCTGGGTGCGTTTTGAGAACGGCGAACCTTACGTATGCCATTCTACAAAAGCGTTCACGGGCTGGCTCGACCGGCCCAACGGTGAACCGGGTGACGCGTCACTGGGGGATTGCGCTAGGTAATACCACGCCACAAGTAGTGCCAATTGTACTATGAGACGCTACCACGCAACAGTCACAACCACAGATCAGATAAAAGAGGTTAGAAGTCGTATCAGGCGATGTTAATACCAGAGTCAGTGTCGCAACACGCCACATAATATTTTTTCAATTTGACAGTATATTTGCACTTACCGGTGAAAAGAAATGTCTCCATTAGTAAGATTATGCGTCTTACTTTGCTTCCTGACAGTTAAAATAGCACAAGACGGTGTTTTAAATTTATTTTTTAAATATTTTCCTCTTCGAAAAGGATCGAATATGAGTGTTTACTCATAACCAGCAGCGTGCGCGCCCCGTCTACTTACGACTTCTAACCTCTTTTATTTGTTCTGTGGTCACAACGGCCAAGGCTGAAGATTGTTGACGATAATTACAAACGCGGTGCGCTTTGGCATCTGCTTTTGGAATAATTTACTTGATTATGTAAATTTAGATAACTAGAATACTCATATAAAACGAAACTGGCTTCTCAGAACGTGTGTTTTAATGTGAATATTCTGTCCAATGCCATTTGTGCTGAACTCTCCCATAAAGCTTAGATTGCAGAAGATTTTTACTTTCTCGTATGCGTAGTATAGAGGAAGTCCTGTAATCGTTAAAAAAATTCGACCTCGAGATTTTGACGGATTTTGGAATTATGTCTGTGTGTGTATGTCTGTGCGTTAGCACGATAACTCGAGTATGCTTTAACTTATTCTAACCAAATTTAATTTTGCATGTATGACATCAAAATACAAGGTTTCTATCAACTTTTGAGTCGTTTCCGGTGCACGAGAAAGTCAAGGGGAGACCATTCCCGATTTTTTAACTTCTATTTCCTTTGAATGTGACAGCGATCTATTAATTCCAATATAATAACAGGCAAGCCGCCTGACAAACGTTGTATCTTGATTTATGGAGTATATAAATCAAAACTGTGTTTTATCTAGTCACCACCAAATATTCTATTGTATTCGAAGGCGGTCTCGCAGAGAATTACATCTGGAGATTCTGTTATTTCTATTTTATTACGTATAAAGCTAGTAGCTACAATGGTAGTTTATTCAATTGGTGAACATTCAATATATGTCTATTATTGAAAGATTTGTTACAAATTTAAATACATACAGGTGGTGGTGGACTACTGCCTAAGCCTCCTTAGATGTCAACATGTAAGCAGGTTTAGGCAGTAGTCCACCACGCTTGAAGAGTACGGAGAGGCATTGTGTCACAGTGGATCGAATTAAAGGTTGTTATGATGATGCGCAACCTAGAAGGCACGCCTTAAGAGAAAATTAGACATACGTATACGTAGGTGTACGTGCCTTTTTGAATAAAGGCATTTACTGCTTTTAGGGCTTAAAGATTTTGGAGAAATAACTACGCACAGTATAAAAGAAGCCCTTAGATGGATTTTGGAAAAATAAATATTTGATTAAAATGAATGTTTTCACTTCTTTAAATCATAAATGACTTCAAGTGGGTTTGCTAACTTGTTTGGGTTTTTTAACTACCTATATAGCTTCCTTTCCTGTTCATTAGAGAAGGCCTACTGCTCTTGAATATAATTAACAGTTTAATCAAGACGAAGCTAATGGCTCCTACACATATGCCAGCGGCATATAACGTCGGGTTATTGTTGCGTGGGTATGCGGGTATGTGGTGCAAAAAATAGCACAGGTTAATTTCAATTAAAAGAGCCATGTCTATCGATAGTATTGTACATTTTTCTTCCTGATAGTGCGTGATCTACAATAAACCTTCGTTTGACCCCTATGGATTGCTGTCGGGCTTGTTGACAGCATACCGCCGGCATGTGCAATGCAATTGTCATAAAAATAAAGGTTATAAGACAATTCAGGATTTACCGAGATATTTAAGTAGCTCGTTATTTTAATGCAGAAAGCAGGTAGATGTCCCTGATCGTATAAAAAAGGCTTAACTCAGCAATTCGGAAGAAAAATGTAGGTACGTATTAATCAGACGTCACCTATGGCATTGACCTTTGTGTAGGTTAGCAAATTGGATAACAGTGCCTTTTCGCAAATGTGGGAGCTATATCCCTATCCCACTAAATTAAGCGAAGGTCACATGTTTTTCAATTGTATCTTGTTAGATTATGTCAGAGGTCAATAACCTCGGTCGTGTATTGAAACGATGACAAGTAAAGCGTAATTGCGCAATGAATACATGAAAGGGTACCAAAATAGATCTCGATTTTACTGAAATTCTCTAGGCGTCTTAAGTCTTATGATATTTTGTAGATAGAAATGTAATTAAGTATCTACCAAAATACATAAGGAATGAGAAAAATAAACAAGTTCTTATATACCTAGTTTAAAATAAAAGAAGTTGTAATTTTTTTTAAATATATATTTTGCATATAATAATATGCAAAACTTTTTTATGATAAAGCGAAATATAAAGATATACTAACTTAAATTTTTTAAATAATCTCTACTAATGTTATAAATGTGAAAGTAACTCTGTATGTCTATCTGACACTTTCACTCCTAAACCATTGAACCGATTTTGATGTAACCGACATAAAACTATCTATGTAACTAATAAAGAGAAAGGATTTGTTTGATTACTAATAAACTCAAAAACCATTAGAGTGCTACAAATTCTGAATGACATCGGCCATATCCCGCAGTCGCGGGCGGAGCGCTAATCAAATCAAAATATTTGAATTTGATCATGACTAATATTATTAACTATTAAAGATTATAATTATAATTCAATATTTTATCCTTTGCGATGCCCTAATAGGGTACATGTGTAAGTAATGTTTTGTAAAACATAGCATTAAGACATATGTATGCATAATGGAAATAAAGAAATAAAATAAAGAAACAAATATAAAACAGCGCGAACAAAGACTGAGGCATATACTATTTAACATCAAAATTTATAAAAAAGACTGCTCGTTTCTGTCTAAACACAATTAAGTATGACGTCACTAAAAAGGTTTTGTTGCCAACGTAAAGAGGACCGGTCTGTTGTCTGGCTTTTGTAAACAGATACCTTATCCTGTGTTACTTAAGCATAGATATTACGTTTTCTTAGATAAGGCTTTCTTTGCGACTAATTATTTTAGGGGAAACGTTAAAAAAATTTAGATGTAACAGTCACTACATCAGTCTTGACAATTTGAGCTTTACGCTGACTGAATAAGGTATTCTTATCGGTAGCAGAGGGCCTTGTGAAAAGTCGATTGCGTTGAACGTCTAACGAAAATAATAATATGTATTGAACTGACGTTTTAGTGAGAAAGCCCTATGGCGACTGTAGTCAAAAATTAGCCCCCCATCCACTAGCGCTTATTTCTAATGACTTGTCCTCATAGATTAACTGTAGAGAATCACCGTAGGGATAAATAAAACCGTTGAGGCCACTAACTAAATGTCATTTCTATGTGTTTTCCTGCGACTTTATCATTCCTCGCCAGTCCGAGAGGAAAAACCAATCATTTTGTCACCATACATACGAAATGATACTAGTGGATGGGGGGCTTTCATCATTTCGTTCGAAAGAAACGTTGTATCGTTTGCTTCTACGACAGCCATTGGAAGATATGGGGTGATGCTATTCTACTCTGCCAGCATCATATGGCACCATTATCTTACTAACCTGTGAAGTACATCTTAACGGGTGTCATAGAAGGCGACTAATGGATCAGAAAATGGGTATTGATTACCTTATACTCCGCCCACCAATCCGCATTGGGCAAGCGTGGTAGACTACTGCCTAAATGTCCTTAGATGACAAGGAGAGTCCTTGTGTCCCAGCAGTGGGTCGGATTATGAAGGCTGTTATGATAATGACTATAGCAAGTGATAAAATAGAAACGGTGCATAAAAATGAATTGCAATTCGTTACTCTCGCAAAACCCGAGAATTCGAGAACGGCATTACCGATCTGGCTAATTTTAGTTTCACAATAATTGTGGAAGTCCATGAAAAGTTTTGATGATGGGAAATATAGAAAATTTGCGAGGAAAATAGTCAAAACAACATTAGAATAAATACACTGAAAAAAACATCGATCTGCCCCAGGCGGGAATCGAAGCCAGCATCTTCCGCAATCCGGGCAGCTGCGTTAACCACTACGCCACCGGGGCAATGCTTTCGCTGTCTAAATTTTAAACAATGTTTACCATAAAAACATAAGCACCAAGCACTGACAAATTTTGATAAAAAGTTGCATGCAATTTTTTGTACATTTTCTAAGAAAGCTAATCTATACTAATAATAAAGCTGAAGAGTTTGTTTGTTTGTTTGTTTGTTTGATTGTTTGTTTGTTTGTTTGTTTGTTTGTTTGTTTGTTTGTTTGTTTGTTTGGTTGATACCTAAGATCTCAGCAACTACTGGCTCAAATTGAAAAATTCTTTTTTCGTTGGATAGTCCATTTATCTAGGAAGGCTATAGGCTATATAACATCACGGTAAGTCCAATAGGAGCCGAGCATCAATGAAGAATGTTGCAAAAACGGGAGAAAAATATTTCTTTTCAAAGCATTCACTGCGTGCGCTGCGTAAACGGTTAAAGTTACGTAAAAATCATGTATGACGAAATTGTTCTCCATTAAATTTTCTAAAGAAAAGTCCGCGACAGCATATGTCTATCTTTTATGGTTGGCTCACTATAACCTTTCTTTTTGGTAATCAAATTTGTTTTAAAATAATGCATTATCTGCGATGGTGTTTTTGTATGCATGATATTATTCCTTATCAAAATAAATGCATTATTTATCACAAGCATTAAATTTTGAACAAAATTGTTCATAACTTCATTTGATTTTAATGAATATCTTAAGAGATATCATAGTTTGCAATAAACGGAAAATAATAAATCTTAATTTTCTGAGCTTTTGTTGTGTGCGCTGCGTAAACGGTTAAAGTTACGCAAAAATAATGTATCACAAAATTATTCTCCTTTAAAAGTTCTAAAAAAAAGTTGCAGACAGCATTTATCTATCTCTTAAGGTTGACTCGCTATAACCTATTTTTGTTAATAAAATTTGTTCTAAAATAATGCATTAGATGCGAAGGTATTTTTGTAAAAATTATATCATTCCTTATCAAAATTAATACGTTATTCATCACAAGTATTTAATTTTGTACAAAATTGTTCTTTACATTATTAGATTTCAATGAATATCTTCAGAGATATCATAGTTTTAACATAACTCCGCAGCTAAATAATGATCAAGTACTATGCACGCATCTATACTGAGTTATTTTTTTTGTTTGGTTGAACGCGCTTATCTTAGGAACTATTGATCCCGTCAGATTTGGACACCTTAGAGACTAATAGATTCAGAGACTCCTCCGAGGGAGATGCTCACCGGTCAGGAATCCTCTCTGAAGTGATTCGACCTTAATGCTTGAGGACCCATCCTTTTAATAAAAGCCCTGGTGACTTTAAGAAGGTCATCAGAGACATCCTGCAAAAATAGTAAAAAAACCGCCTAGAACGAGGCGGACGTGCGAACGAAGGGTTCCGTGCCATAGATTTTATCAAAACTCTCCGAAAATTATTTGAATTTTAAATTAAATCTTTGTTAATATTTCAAGTTACTACCTGTTATCGTTAATAAGACCAAGAGAGAAATAAATCACGTTTGTTGTTGAGGCCCCTTAAATATTAATTTTATTTTAAAAGTGAATAATATAACTAAATATTCTGTGAATATTTTCAGCGTCTATCTGTTGCCGTTATCAAAATAGACCAAAAAAGTCACGCTTATTTTATGGGAGCCCCTTCAATATTTATTTTATTCTATTTATTAGTATTTGTTTTTACAGCGGCACCAGAACTACGTCATCTAAGAAAATTTCAACTGTCTAACTATCATGGCTCATGATATACAGTCTGGTGACAGATGGACAGACGGACGGACGGACGGACAGCGGAGTCTTAGTAATAGGATCCCGTTTTACCCTGTGGGTACAGAACAATAAAAAGGGGAACTACTGATTCAAATTGTAAAATTCTTTGATTGTCTATTTTATCGAGGAACACTATAGGCCAGGGCTTCCTAAACTTATTTTCATAGTGATGGCCTTAGGAATTTTCCCATTTTTACGAGCCCTTCCCCCGTTATAGTAACAGCCAAGTTAAGTACATAACTACAAAAACAAAAACATAGCTTTTTAGGAATTATTTAGGCGTTAACGAATGCGCAAATATTTTAAAATTAGAAAATAGACTGAAAAAAATTACCATAAAAACATAAGTAGCACCGACAAATTTCGACGGCGAAAGCAATGTCCCGGTAGCGTAGTGGTTCACGCAGCCGCCCGGATTGCGGACGATGCTGTAGGTATTCGATTTTTTCGCCCGCGCTGGACAGTCGAATTTTTCAGTGTATTTTCTTATTTTAAAAACAGAGCTCAAAACCGGGCTCAAGTTTTGAAAACACGACTTTCATTTCTTTGTCTACATTTATTTTCCTTCGACTAGCTCGCATCGCATAGCTAGACAGCCATTCTATGTGGATCGTCTCACGACTCCCGCCCTCGGGATAGAACCGCGGCACCCCAGGGCGTCGCGACGCACAGTTTAGGAAACAGTGATATAGGCCTATATACTTCCATAACATCACTCTACGACTAATAGGAGTTGAGCATCAATGAAAAATGTTGCAAAAACGGGAAATCCACGCGGACGAAGTCGCGCGGGCACAGCTAGTTTCCAATAAAAACCGTCGTTAATTTTATTTATTATTTAGGAAACTACTTAAACGATTTGAGGTTTGCTTGGTCCAACTTAGGCTATAGGTAGTTATCAACATGATAAGTTCTCATTTTGTTTTACTAACCGCAGCAACGTGTTGCGGGTCTACTAATCAAGCTATTATTTTACACCAATTTGCCTCAAAACTGTCCAGTGTCGTTTTCAATCTCAACCGGTTTGCCGCCGCACGAGTCCGGAACGCTATTTTTAATTCTCCCTGAATATCAAAGTGAAGCGGAAATTATGCTATCTAGCGCGGACGTACGGGTAACGACCCATTCGGGGCCACGGCTGCGTGCGCTTACAATTTGCGCACTTTGTAAGGGAGCCTTTTTGCTGCGTTTCGTGAATAATTTTTATACAGCTGCTTAGGTTCTTACGTGCTCGTTGCTGTCAGTGGGATGTTATGAATGTATTATTTGTAGCCGGGATTATGCAGAGAGCACATTCAGTATTCACGGGGTACGGGAGGGAAATAGGGTTGGCAGTGCGCGAGTGTCACATCAGTGCTACAAGCGTCTAAAGGCTACGGTGTAACGTCCAACACTGTCAGTATGGTCCACGGTTGAATGATTTCCGTTTTTGTCCCTATTTTTATTTGTGATAGTAAACAAGATTTATGTGGTATATAAAAGGCACTCTGAAAATAATATAAAACACACTCTACATACTAAACAATAAAACACTTAAAACTGATACACAAATACAAAAGGCTTATCAAAAGGTACTTACAATTTAATTAGTGCCTTGAGATAATTTAGTTTTGTATGTATTTTATAGCGGTAAGTGCTATTATGGCCCAAGCCGAGGTCAAGAGCGAGACCCTTGGGTATAATAAGAATTAAGTGTTCGCTAGGACACGGTCAGTAATGGAATGGGTCAAATAGCGCGAAAATGAACCAAGTGTCATGATGATTTTGAATTTGATTGATTATTTATTTTTTAAATATAGACAGTAATAGAGGCGATGGTATTACGTTACAACGGTTACTGCTTATTACCACCAGGCAGGTCGTTTAACTTGAAAAAAAGTATTTATGCGCTGCATCGACTTTTTGGCGAGTAATTAATACTGCCCGCCTAGCATGACCACCTAAACACGATATGATATGATATGATATAGCCATTTATTGCGTTGAATTGTCAAAAATTATTGGATATAACCGCAATCTAGAAAATTTATGTTTCGATAAAATTTCAAGTTGACGGTTATATCCAATATTTTTTGACAGTTCAACGCGATAAATGGCTATATCATATCGTGCTTCGGTCATGCTAGGCGGACTGAAGTTTTTTTTATATAATATGAGATGGCAAACAAGCTTGCGGCACACCTGGTGTTAAGTAGTTACCGTCGCCTATAGCTACTTGCAATATTAAGTGTAAATCACTTAACACTGCAAGTGCGTTGTCGTTATGAGAACTAAGATGATAATGCCTTCTATTAAAATTAAATTAAATTAAATTAAAATCATTTATGTCGGACAACATTAATCCATATTGTGTTAATAAAAAGCTTATAAAGTATGTTAGTATTTTATTTCTAAAAGAGAGATAGTACACTTAATCATGTTGCCAATGAGTGTACAATCCCCACTATTGGCTATCTCCGTGAGGACGCTGTGGCTGCTACCGCGCACTCGGGACAACAAGGACGCGGTTTTTTTGCGCATAATAGCTTCAAAGCTATCGACATCCGCTAACGCGAACATCGCAGACGCGCTACAAAACCGCGGCAGCCGCAACAACGCCCTGAACGCGTTATTGTATTGAATACTTCTATGCCCAGTAATTACACGGAATTCCAAAATATTTACTGCTAATAGGTTTTGACCTACCTGACACTAATCTTTCTTGGGAATGACTGCTATCTTTTGAACAGCAGTCAGAACAACCAGCCGTGCCGTCGGAAGCACGGAGAAATATTTGGAAAATCTTCATTCACCCATTCGGTTCCAATCGCATACTTAGTACAGCGTGGCGTCACCGATATTCTTCTAGGTATACGAATAATAATAATATGGTTATTTCGACTGAAATTAGAATTCAATTTAAACTTACTAGGCGGTAGGCCTGTAGACCCAAAAAATCACAATTGTTATTTAGATTACACTGTTTATAGGATCAATGGATGCCAGTTTCCAATGTACGTTGAAATGCGAATAATACAATCAACGTTCAATATTAAAATCAGGGCGGAAATTATATTGCAGCTGTGCGCCATCGACATGGGCAACTCGGTTTGATACAAAGTAGATGCTTCGTCGGTTTTGTGGAAACATAATTATAAATCGTTAGAGTGAAGTGGCATCGTAAATTGGGTTCTAGAAACGCTCTTTGCTAACCAAAAGTGATTATTGAAATTTCAAACCGAAATCGGTTTTGAAGTTCTTTCTGTTCTTATGACATGAAAATATTGTTTGTTTATCTCTACTAATACAATAACGAGTATTAATATACGAGTATAACGCTGAAAAGTTTGTTTGGTTGAACGAGTTAATCGCAGGAATTCATAATTAAAATTGGAAAAATAATTTTGTTTTGGGTAGTCTATTTATCGAAGAAAGCTATATAATATCACTTTACGACCAATAAGAGCAGAGCATCAATGAAAAATGTTGCTGAAACGGTAAATCTACGAAAACGAAGTCGCGGGCACAGCTAAGTTTATTACAAACTTAGCTGTGCCCGCGACTTCGTTTATCTTCATAAGCCCGTCGCCTAGCATCCATAACAAAAGTTCTGGGCTAGATAATTGATGTGAGTGTGGAAGTAGATATGTCTGTCGTACGCTCATCGTGAAGATCACGAAAACTAAGCTACCAATTGCGCGGTCGGTAATAGGATGGGTGACCGAAAATTTTTCAACTCGATTCTCCTCCGTGTTATGCTGTTGATCCCAACAGTATTGTCGATACCAAAATATGATGTACCGAACCCTAAATAAATTGCGAGCCGGTTAGAAGAAAGATTTGCTTGATATATTTCCTTGCTCACCATTTTTTACATAAAACTTTAATAAAAATACTTTAGCATCAAACACATTTATCATCTCCACTGGAAATCCTGTAAACACGACATCACAGACAGACTAATCAGATAAGGGCATTTATTTTACTGTGAATATTCTTGAAAAGGAAAATAAAATTTGCGTTCAACTGGAAATAGCAACATAAAACTCTGTTTCGATTCAAAGTAAAGATTTCGTTTTGTTTTACCTTCATTGACTGAAGTAGAGCGCAGTGTATAATAAAATTAGTGATTATTGCAAAAATTACAAGCATCATACATTTTGCATTTGAATTGCAAGGACACCTCTCACAGACACAGTATCTGCGAACGTCTTAAAACAGCCTGATTACAAGTCAGTCCTCTTGTATCCCGATCAGCGACCACCCCGCGTACCGCTAGCCTAGAAGCAAGTACCCTGATTGGACTGGGACGAATCAATTACGAGCGATTATCGCTACTCCCCAATCACCTTTCTAACATCACAACAGCACAGTTAGGGAAGTAATTGTGACACAGCACACCACATCCGCAGATAGGTGCGAAGACCTGTTGTTGGTGCAATGGCGTACTACGTACTTGCTGGAGGCTGGCTTAGGAGGGTACCGGTGGTATTAAAGGTGTCCACTGCATCATACCATCATACCATGACCGTCATGGGAACGTTTTCAGCACGGAAGGTAACACGATACGAACTACCATGCCCTCTAGAAAGTATCAACACCGTATCATACCATGACCGTAACCATAGACCCGTCCGACCCGACTCGTCGGCACCAGCGAAATATTCTCGCCGACTATTCGTTGACGCTCTGGTCATAATACGCTACGTGCGCGGTCGATGACGGTACGATCTTGTCTAGTGGGTGTTATTTCATACTAGTTCAAACAAAGAATATTTTTTGCATGTGCACTTGGCATACTTTTTAAGGTCAGACGATATTTCACATCTAAGCAGGTGCTAAGCCTTTATCGAGCGCCAGATCGTTCCTGGTTGGAGTACTGTTGTCACCTTTGAGACGTATCTGCTCGATAACAGTTAGATAATATTATGTTACTCACTAGATTACTTACATATAAAGCTTTCGCCACACCGCGGACGGGACGAAACGTCTGCGTGATGCTGACAGCTGTAATAGAGTCAACATCCCGCCCTGTCCGTAGTGTAGCAACAACTTTAGGGCCTATAATTATGTGTCCTAATACGGAAGTTGGAACAATCCGGCTTGAAGGAGCACACGGTCACGCCGAAAAGTGCTGTTTATACTTTTAAAGGTGCTATATTGACCCTTAATGTTCGTGGTATAATTTTATAAGCACTTGTCTATTTAGAGCTTTAGCTCCAAAAGTTAGATACTACAATTTCATGAGGAATAACTAACGCTTTGAAAACAGACGAAGGTTTTCGTGTCCCGAATGTACCTTATTATTTTAAGTTAACAGTTCGACATTATCTACATTTCTATTTTCCCGCAGTGAATTCTCCGCTTTAATTTGAAGAACAAGAACGCGGTTAACGAGTTCCAAAAGCCACCCTGGAAGTAATTTTCACAGCCGAAGAGAAAAATATTATACAAAACACATTTCCAAATATCGCACAGATTACCATATTTAGCAGAGAAGACGGTGCTCTGGACGAAAGGACCAATTTTTCGTCAATTTGGTTACCAAATTGGCCGAGCTCTCTGGCTATTTATATTTTTTTTTAGACCGCGGTTCGAGGGACCAAATTCACCGCTTTCCGCCTATCAGTTCCGTTGGCAGCTAACGGGTTTTATTGTGACAAATTGGAAAGTTACATAATCGAATCACACTTTTGTTATAAGGGTCAGCTTTGTGTTAAAATTGAAGAGATTTTTTTAACGGGTTAGCTCTTAATCTTCATTTAACCCTATACCTACGGGTGGGCTGGAAACCAAACTCCCAAATACGGCACTTTACGGAAATATACCTTACTTCACTACACTTGACTGTATTTCTAAAACTACAAGAGCTAATTTATTGAAACTTTGTATGTATTGATTAATTATTATTTAATTTAAATTTCATTCGTATTATTGTTTATTTTACATAGAAAAAATAAACATTTTTTTCACACTGAATGTTCGCTGAACCTTTTTTATATTTTTTTATTTATTTCACTTCATGAAACTATAATCATTAAATTATTAATTCAGTGATTAGTGCCATTATTCTGTGGATGATTAATAATATCCAGACACAATTTATTTTAATTGTCTCGCGGTAGATATCAGAGATCAGTTCCGCAGACTGATGGAGGCTTCGTCCTAATTGGCAAAGATCGTACGGTGAAGCGATACGTTCTCGTCACGCGATGAGTTTAACATACAAGTACTATTTAAATCTAACGCCGCACGGACGGGGCGGGGCGGCGAAGTCGACGTGTGCGTGACGCTGAGCATATCACAAGAAACGTCGAAGACGTCTAACCGCAATGTCCCGTTCAACGGGACGTCACGGTACGTTCATCACGCACACGTCGACGTAGACGTATCGTCCCGTCCACGGTGTAGCGTCACCTTAAGGCTCGCAAAGAGATTATTATCAGGCTATGCCTATTAAAGTATACAATCGATAGATAATAATAAATAAATTTATACCTACGCAATGTGTCCCTAAAGAAATACGTTGCAAAAACAAGAAAATAAAAAAAGGTCTCCTGAACATTCAACAACCGATGATAAATCCAACCCAGTCACAGTATAGTACATACACAACAAATAACATTGTTGTTGTTTAGCAGACGGCAATGATATTATGGTAACACCCAACGATTCATTCTTTCCTGTTTATTTTTACGTAAACAAGGTGTTGTGTATTCTTATTCTGATCTGACACTTACAACATAGCTGGAATGCGATGAAATATTAATGTATTACATTTGTAAAAGATTTAACGGTGATATATGTAGATTACGCAGTATCGCAGAGTTGCCTAACAATGAAGACTTTGTCAAGTAGTATTACTTGTTGCACACGATGTTACTATATATAAGATACGTCATACTTGACACACTATTCGACACGTGATAATAATACGTGTCAATGACACTCACGACCCTTCGAATTTTAATATTTTCAATGTTTATTTTGCATAGCCCATATACAGCCAGATGTCAATTTATGTGTAACGAAATGTTACCTAAAATTCTGCTCATTCCTCTTGGGATTACGATGGTAAATGTTTGTATGTTCAATTTCAACCTTATCCATTGGCACACATAACTAAATGATTACAACTTGCTTCTTTCTTCAATCTTCTTCTTAGTTATTTAAATAAATAATAAGTTCATACCTTTTACAGTAAAAATTCAATAAAAGTATTAACACAACCTTTGTGGTACTTTATCGATGAATCCTTCGAGCTATCATCCGAAAAACTAATTTACAAACTTCAGAAACAGGTTGTTTCTATACCTACTAATTAAAAAAGCGAGAATTTACCGCTTTACTTAAATTGGTAGAACTAATTTAATAGGTACTATAAGCAGCTTGAAAGATTTCGTAAGTAAGACCATCCAAAAAACTTGCTGAAAATTGCAAATGACTATTGACTTTAAATCTTCGAGTAAATGATTCCCTTTTCGTAGTTCGAGAAATTTAAGTTCTTCATCCCAGAGTTTGTTCCAGAAACTAAATTAATCATTGATCAGAATTAAACACGTGCCAGGTTTTACAATATTTTACTTGTTACCTCTGGGTTCGGCGCTTGTGCCAATTTATTTTTCATTAGGGAAAATACCGTTTTCTAAATGTACTTTTTTCTTATTGGCCAGATATACAAAATTAGGTCTTAATTTCTTAGGATCACGTAGTGATTTAGCCAAAACGAGTGGTGCTTCATTAAATAGCAAAAATTATCTAGTATTAGGTAATAAAATCGTGCTCTTCTTAAATATAGCTGCTTTTATAATTAAGCCTATCTTTTAGGTCCCTGCCACTTCTGGCTTTGGCTTATTCTTCTTGATACGATAAATTACAGAGATATTCGTCATTGTTGGGTTAAAGTACTTCAAGGTTGGAGGAGCGAGATTATTCAATTGGCAGCTCACTCTGAAGCCACTCATATAAAAAAAATTGAATTGTAATCGATTCCACTTTAAGCCTTAAAATTTGCAATTTTAATTTAAAATTTAAAATTGCAAATTTTAATTTAAATTTTAATTATAAAACCATAATAAAAAAGAATATTTTTCTTGTTAATAAATTTTAAGCCATTGAGGTCCACACATACGTGTGTATGTGCATGTATACATGCTCATATTTCCAAAAGCATTTAGGCAGAGTTTTAAAAAATATTTGACTACACTTATAGCCACATCCAGAAATGTTAGCCATACAGTTGGTTGCCAGCCTGACGAGTTTACAATGTTTACCCGAATTTTAAATGCAGTAATAGGTATTCTTTACGATTCATTTGCCCTAATTATCAAATAAAATAATCTTATTTTCACTAATTTCAGTGGTCATAACCCGTCAAGTGTCATAATACTTGTAATCCATAATATTATTTGCCATAATTTTCAGTGATATCATAACATTCATTTACAACATATAAAATAATTATAAAGGTCAAATTAAAGTTCCTACGAATAAACATGCCTACGTGTGAGCCAGAATGAAAACAAGCATGCACCATGCAAGCAAGCAATATGCAAGCAAACATGCAACAAAGCAAGCAATCACTACATAATATAAAACAAAGTCGCTTCCGCCGTCTGTCTGCCCCTATGTCTTAGACCTTTAGAACTACGCAACGGATTTTGATGCGGGTATTTACATAAGCATTGCACCCGTGCGAAGCCGGGGCGGGTCGCTAGTTCTACATAAATTGGACATCAAGCTCACAAAGTAAAAAAAAACTAAACGTTCAGCTGGCAGTAAACAAAAGTTGACAACCAGAGATGTTCAAGTACCTATAGTACTTGAAAAGTCTCAGCAGTCTGGCCATAGAGTTTAAATTCTCCTCGAATTAAATACAATAAAGGTGTTAACGCCATTCACAAATAATAAGAAGGTATTAAATGCGTGAAAGAACAGGCGCCAAAAATTTTTCATTTAAGCGAATCAATATAATTGTATACTGGTTGATTGGCTTTAGTATCTGAACATCACGAATATCTATTCTACTCTATTCTTAATTGATGGCATTCGCTAAACTTAAAGATTAAGCATTTTGCAAAGTACCAAAAATTTTACAGTAGGTACATTTAAGTTCAAAATGGAGTCTCTCAACACGTGTTTTTGCAAGAACTCTGGAGAAACGCCGTCACGAATATCCTGGGATCAATATATTTTGACAGATAATAAACAGGATCTCATTTGATGAATTGACAGGCAATATCCCTTTGAATTAAAAAGTGAAGATTATAATATCAAAAGTTCTAACAAGTGTGCAAGTGTGTAGTTCGGCAAATCCAAAGAGCCCACCCAGCACGGAAATCCCTTAAAATAATAAGGATTGGAAACATTCCATGCGCTAGGGTTTTTTTTTGCATTATTCATTGTAATAAATTGGCTACCCGTCTAGTGTTGTCAGAACGAACGGCAAACGTTTTGATAAAGGTTCCTCGTGTTATGGGTTTTTGGGGTCAGGGGTTGTCTGCCGATGAATATCTTTATGTGACATCGTCTTGTAATCTTCGGATTGTTCTTTGGGAGAACTTGTCCATGAATATCAAGCTCACTTAGCACACTCTATACTCTACGTATATCATTCACGACTTTGGAATCTAATAGATTTTATTTTCTTTTCATCGAAACAAGTCTTCTGTTAAATCAAGATCTAGTACATGACAAGTTAGATTCGTCTAACATTATACATAAAACTCCTCCTCTCCTCTTAACTATATGGAAAATAATAGGAATGTGTTATAATGTGTTATTATTCTGTACTATGAGGTACAGACGAGACGACTTGAGATTAAGTTACCTAACTGATTATTTTATATATGATTTTCAACCTTATTCCATCTATGGAATAAGGTCTACGTTCAATTCAAAGCTTATCAGGGAACTTTAGTAGCTCGAAGTATAGCAGTAATATGAACCTTATAGTGTGGAAAGCAATAAACTATTTCGATTGACTAAAACCATTTTCAATATTTGTCCCAAAATATTCAATTAATGAATGCACAAGTAGCGCCTTATACTTTTGCATTTTGTATTGCCTGCATACGATTTATTCTCTAACATCGATGGGTTGACTGGGAGAGATCTCTTTTAGGGATAAGTCCGCTCTTGTAAACTATGTACTATTGTATAAATTGTCATATAATTTTCAATGTAATATAGATCGCTATAAACATGTAGGTCGATAAAAGGCCAGCGCATCTGTACGAAAATAATTTTAAATGTAATAAAAATTGCTTGTTTGCGCTTGGCTGTAAGCTTACATAAATAAAATAATAAATGTAGGTTATTGGTAGATGTTATCATATAAATGCGTTAAGAAACTCCAATATAATAGTATACTGTACAACCGGTTTTACGATACTTATCTTGATAAGATAAGATACCCTATTACCCAAAGGTAATAAAACGAGGAAGTTAAGGTCACACGCCTTTACGATGCTCGGTAGTCCTTATTTTTAGAGGTCCGTGATCAATAGTTCTGTCTATTTAGTTCTTACGTACACTGTTATAAAGTTTTAATTATCTCTTCGAAGATATTAAAATACATATACCAATGTAATCCGCTAAGATTAGTTACAAATTTCAATCCAGTGTCAGTACATTATGAGGTAAGTGATTTTCTCCTAGTAAATAGCTAGCAAAGGTTAAGTTTTTTAAGCAATTAAATTATAACAGCTAAAAAAATATAAAGCAATGATGCAATAAAATAAAAGATACTTGAAGAAAAAGTAACAATAAACAAATCTAAAACAAGAAGTTCTATATTTAAGTGAACTTTGCTAATGAGTTTCAATCGTCAAAAGCGTACCACCGCGCCGTTTCGGGGCGAAAATTATTAATTTAGTAACTGATTTTAAAAGCAGGTGGAGAAGAAATAGAGAAATAACTTCGCTTCATTCAAAATAGGCAAAGGATGAAGTGGCACTTAAACAAGGAATGATAATGATAGTTTGCAACAAAAAAGAGTTCATGTCACGGTGTGCGTCTGTGTAACACATTTTCAGAATAAATTCTTTTCAGATGAAGTTCTTAAGCGCCCTGTAAACGATCAAATTGTTTGTCAAATTTTACGTGTTTGTCAAATTATTTGATAGTATGCAGCTTTGTTTGATGCGCTTGTCAAACATTATACGGGTTTGTCGTGTTTGAAGTAAATCTTGATTGACGTCGTGTTTGTCAAACAAGTTTGAACGTGTACGGTTGTGTTTGTCAATGAAGATCTCAGTCGTTGTCTTGGCATCATTGAGGACATTACTGAAAATACGCTGAGTGATAAAGAATTTACGTTACATTTTATATCTCTTTACCGTGATATGCCGATGTTATGGAAAATAAAATCGAAAGATTGTATGGATAAGAATAAAAGAAGCGCAGCAATAACAAAAATTACGAATTTACTGAAGATGTGTCGCCGACAATTTTTTTTTCATTCTCCTTCCGTAGGAGAATGAAAAAAAATTAACATTTTACGTACAAGTTTTAAGCGCGAAAATAACAAAGTGAAAAAGTCTATGCTGTCTGGTTCCGGTACCGATGATCTGTATGTACCGTCATTATGGTACTACAAAGAATTAGAATTTCTGCAAGATCAAATCGAGGAAGAATCAGTTTAATACACAGTGCTAAAGTCAACGCCAAAAATGCGTCATCTTTATAACTCATAGCGTTCAGCACGACATCTTGAGAAAAGCCGAAGCTACGGTCAATCGTTCAAACCATCAAATTGTTTGATCGTCTACGCCGTTGTTTGACGAAAACGTGAAGTTTGACAAACAAATTTGTCAAACAAATTTGATCGTTAACAGGGCGCTTTAAGCACTCTGTAAAGCACTCTGTAAACGATCAAATTGTTTGTCAAATTTTACGTGTTTGTCAAATTATTTGATAGTATGCAGCTTTGTTTGATGCGCTTGCCAAACATTATACGTGTTTGTCGTATTTGAAGTAAATCTTGATTGACGTCGTGTTTGTCAAACAAGTTTGAACGTGTACCTCAACGTGTACGGTTGTGTTTGTCAATAAAGATCTCAGTCGTTGTCTTGGCATCATGGAGGACGTTACTGAAAATAAGCTAAGTGATAAAGAATTTGGAGATAAAAAAGCTGAATGATAAAAAAGTTGGCGTAGTCATCTGGTTCTGTGCGTAATATTTCCCGTAGCAAATTCTCGTGGGTATATTTTTCTCTTAATTTCAACCATTCTCTACTCCATCGTCTCCTTTTTCTTTTTTTAATGCACAGTGCTAAAGTCAACGCCAAAAATGCGTCATCTTTATAACTCATAGGTTTCAGCACGACCAAAGCACGACGTCTTGAGAAAAGCCGAAACTACAGTCAATCGGTCAAACCATCAAATTGTTTGATCGTCTAAGCCGTTGTTTGACGAAAACGTGAGCCGTTGTTTGACGAAAACGTGATGACCGTGTGACCAACAAATTTGTCAAACAAATTTGATCGTTATCATAACAAACAAATTTGTGCTCGGTTGGGTTAGTGGTAAAACTAGTCCTTAGAAATTACCATCTTATCAATGTTTGTCGTCATAATAAATTAATAATTGTGTTCATAGCATTATTGTGTTGTGATAAAAATTGCCAGTTTGTCGCTGGTTTCGATGACCTAAAATTAAGACTGTAGGCGCTAACGCACAGAGCACTGCTATTTCTTTTTATTTCGCCAGTAAAACGCGATATTGATTTGACATGTCGTCTTGTCCAAGTAATCGCGCCAACCTTTCCACATAAACTATTTTAATCTTAACGTAAAAAGTGTAATTGTGACTGATTTAACTTTCATTTACCTAAGGATCTGCCATGGCATGCCCGCAGAGTAGAATAGCATCACCCCATATCATCCAATGGGTGTCGTAGAAGTCAACTAATGGATTACCAAAGGAGTATTGATCGCTATAAACTCCATCCACCAATCCGCATTAGGCAAGCGTGGTGGACTACTATCTCAACCTCTTTCGATGACAAGGAGACGCCTTGTGTCCCACAGTAGGTCTAATTATAAAGGCTGTTATGATGAAATATTATCTTTAATTAACTTTGTCGTTTCTCTACAAGGCGAATTTAAGTGCTGTTTTTCATAAATAAAACTATCCATTTTATTTGACTGCAGAGCTACCAGTGCCCAAAACTAATTTTCACCGTTAAACTGATCTTAATATATTTATATCAAAGCGACGTTATCTACACAGAACTCCCAACTGCAAGAAAGTTTCCTTTGTATAACTAATCCGACGCTCCGATCCATTAAAACTTTCGTCAGACTAGATTCGTTATGCTACCTTTCTAGTATGTCTAATTAGCCTTTTAATTGCAAACTTATTAATGTAATATTGAAGTTTACTTTGATAATTTACGAAGTAAGTTTGTTTATTGGGCAGAATTAGACCAATAGGCGCTAAAAATAATTTTGTACCGCTTGATGTGTAGGCAGCTATACTGACCACTCCACCACGACGGCGTCTAAAGTTAAGTTAAAGTTATCATCCCTATTGTTTCAACAGCTAGTACTTATCATTTCGATGGATTTAATATACTTATTTAAACTAACAAGAGAGTTTAATTGACACATAAAACATCTACAATTGTTAATAATGATATTTTCATTTCTTAGAATTATTATCAAACACACCTACTTGCTTAATCCAATCATTGATGACAGAGTAATAAATGTTGATTTGATTCATTGGATTTAATTCATTGTCTTTTTGTTATCTTGTTAAGAGAAGTAATAAGTCAATTTAAAGTTAAGAGAAACTAAATCTAAATCGAATTTCATTTTTTAGAGTGTAAAAGCAGCGGATTAAAAAAATTCTGATTGCATTCAGATATTACTTAACATTTCAAAAACAATTAACTGTATTGGAGTATTACGTAATACTCTCTTATGAATCGAGTTCTAGACTAAAATTGCTTTGTAGCGTAATTGGTAACAAATAGTTTATGATTTCGTTCGAAAAAAATGCAATAATAGTTCTTGAAATTTCGACCAGCAAATGCAATATATAGGAAGGTAGATGATTTTTTTTAACAGCATCTAAATAAAACTTCCTATGATAAAATATAAACGCAAACGACTATTGGCTGGTTTCCAGAATTTCTTTTGATTCAGCAAATAGATTTAATCGGTTTTTAACGGGAATAATTCCTGCACATTTGCAGTGGCCATTATGATGTCGGTTCATGAGGAACGCTTAAGGATCAAATAAAAAAATACGACGTCAAGGCAGTAACAGGAATGAGCCAGTGCTCACCGTCAGACATCTCTCGTCAGGTTATTGAAATAAGACAAAACTACATTGTATCGCCAGAGTTTCGCACATTTTGTAATGAACTTGATGGAACACTAGACGATATCAGTTACTATGTCTCAGAAACTTTGAGGTTGAAAGCGGACTCCAGGACTTGTATGATTCAAGGGATTTAATTTTTTTATGTCATGTGGATGACTGACAAGCATACGGCCTGCCTGGTGGTAAGCAGCCACTGGTATCCTTGAAACACTGACATGACACTCACGCGCTGCCAACCCTAGTCCCGATTCCCTGAGGTCCACGTCCGGAAGTCTCCTCGTGGCGGACCCTGATAACGTGGTCGGGAAACTTTCTCGGCGGGTGTGTGGCTTTTGATGTCAAGTGTGTCCCCTTGGCATTCGAAGTCACATGCCATCGTCGAGTTGATTTTGTTTTTCCACCACGGCTAGTCCCGGACGGCCCTTTTCAGGGCCGCGACCGCGCCCGTCGGCGGAGGAGTGGCTGCTGGCCACCAATTGCAAGTAGTGCTTAGACGGGTAGCGTTGGTACGGTCTCGATGTAGTTGCGCTAACGTGTGCAGATCCCGAGCCGTCCCGTAATAGGGCACTGAAGGTCAGGCCGGGGAGGATGTTTAGTGGGTATGGAGGGCATGCCTTTACCTCGAGTCCCACATATCTCCTGTGGTTAGCAACACCCCGCAGAGACGATGCGTAAATGCATTTGACCTCCCAACAAAAAAAAGTTTCGATTCCCTAACCCGTGGAGCTATGGGGCACTAACCCAGTTCAGGCTCCAAATTTGAGCGACTAGCCCACTGTGCCTTTCAAGAATGAGGGTCTTCGACAGTTGGTTCTCTGGCAGACACTATCAGCACATTGCCACTTCAGCGTAATGGTTTAGGGTACGTCGGTAACTCTTTTTCGTTGTGACGAAGTGAAATTCTTCAAGTCAAAGAAGAGTTTAGTGGTTTTTTTACCAAGTTTCCGAAATTTGTAAATATTGTTTTGTAAGTATAATAAAGCAATAATTACGAGTGTATTGCAATAATAATATATTTTCTACGCCCAAACCAATTATCTAGCCTAAATTATTAAGTATCTTTAAGAACTTGTGTTATGGATAACGGACACTTAATAATCTTGATATTTTTATAAATAAACTTAAATTAAATATATAAACAACCATGAGTCATGAACAAATGATCGTGTTCATCACACTAACATTTGCCACTACCAGGACTCGAACCCTGACCGCCCGATGTGTAGGCAGCGTTACTGACCACTCCACCATGGCAGCGTCAATACAATCATTATGTATATACTTCTGGCGCAACATTAATAGTATGTGTTAGTTGCTTAGTTGTATGTTGTTTAAGATTTTTATTCTTTCTTTCTTTCTTGTCGTGCTCTTCATTGCTGAAGGTCGTCTCCGTCCTGAAATGCCTTTGTTACGTTGGTTACTAAGCTCTTCCATGCACTTCTATCTTCAGCCTGTCTCAGGGCAGTAGTAATAGGGAGGCCTGTGAGGGATTTAACTTGGTCTGACCAGCGGGTAGGTGATCGTCCGCGCGGCCTTTTCCCCTCTACTTTTCCCACCAGTATCAGCTTTTCCAGGTTATCAGGGCCTCTGCGCGCTATGTGACCGAAATAGCTGAGTATTCTTTGGTAACAAATTGTCGATAATCTGGTTTTGACGTTCAGTTGGTCGAGAATTGATGTATTTGTTCTTTTGGCCGTCCACGGAATACGCAGCATACGTCTCCAGCACCACATCTCCAACGCATCTATTTTCTTTCTATCAGATGCACGAATTGTCCAAGACTCAACGCCGTATTGGAAAATGGAAAACACAAGAGTTCGAACTAGTCTCATTTTAGTGTAGTTGGAAATGTTTCTATCTTGCCATATTCTTGTGAGTTTGCTCATTGCAACTTTGGCCATTTGTGCTCTTCTTCTAATTTCCCTCTCGCATCCCCCCCTGTCACTGAGCATCGATCCGAGGTAAACAAACTCGTTTACAGTCTCTAGGTCTGCAAGATCTCCAGTGCGAGAGAGTTGTCCTGTTCTATCTATGATCATGACTTTAGTTTTGGATCTGTTGATCTTAAGTCCAACTAGCTCACTCTCTCGCTCAATTCTACGAATAAGCTCACCAAGTTCGGCCTCTGTAGATGCAAACAGCGTGGTGTCGTCCGCGTATCTAAGGTTACTTATTCTGCTGCCGCCTATTGATATGCCACCTTCCCATTCTTCAAGGGCCCTCCGCATTATATATTCCCCATATATGTTAAAGAGCATAGGAGATAGAATGCATCCTTGTCGTACCCCTTTGCCAGGTTTGAATGGTGAAGATTTTTATATTCAGAAACAAAACATGTTTCGCTGTTTTGAGTCTCCTTCGCACTTCAGAAAGCATGAGCAACTGTTAGTCCTACATAACTCCACTATAATTTACTTTATAGTTTTTCCCGTCTGTATATTGCAAAAGTCCACTGTTCCACTGAGATTATCAACAGCTTGGGACGTTATCGTCCAAAATTCCAAAATATTATTATAGGAAGGATTCATAAAAGTGGAGACTGTAACTGTAAATGATAAATATTTGTTTTTACTTTTCTTACCAGTACCTACAAAAATGTATCATAAATCTCATCAAAGGTTCTGTAATCCTGTCTACAGAAGTTCTTTTCAGGACTTGTTTCGCACTCTATAACACATTTCTCTATATTATGATTACGTGTTCACCAGCCCAAGCAAGATGTTATGACGTCATAAATACGACTCTGGCGATAAATACAAATATTTATCGGTATGTTTTGGACTCCGGCTACGAAAGAAATGGCGAAAGTTTTTACTGTAACCGTATTTTAGGGAGGCTGTATCTATTTCCCTGGTGCGATGTAAGAAGTAAATTGGCCAGGCAGCTATAACTGTGCAGTTAAACAAGCTACTTTTTCTATCAACGGTCCCTTAAACCAATGTCTTAAGAGCTATTTTTCTATAGCAACATTTTAGTCGAATGTCGATAGAATATCAAGATAAAATCGATTTTATATCTTCGGATAAGGTTAGTAGTAAGTTTTAAGTGTACAGCTAATGTATAATGAGCTAACCTCGTTTGGATTACAATGAACTAGCCTCATTTAGATTACTAGATTGGATAGAAGTATAACTTTTTCTACATCGTTGAATGATATTATTCAGCAAATAAAAGTTATCATATACTTTATGTTTTTATTTTTATAAATAACAGTTAGGTAAAATAAAAAGAAATAGTTCTTGACGCCTAATCACTTCAACATGACCTAGTAATGAAGATACAAGCCAAATAAAGTCCGGGTTCCGGGACCAAATCTAAAAATTCAAATCAGCTTCTTTAGGCGTTGTTATTTGACACAAATTATCCGACAGAACCTATCGAGTAGGTAGGACTGTTTTACGTCAAGGTTGAATTAAAACACAGGGCTCGTAGACAAGGTAATAAAAATAAACTATAACGAAGTTTGATAAGAACAAAGTGTATGGGATTGACTTGAGACGTCGCTAAATCAGGTGGCTAATTGTAGTTCTAAGTAAGTTGGTATTGAAAGCTATACGCTAGACGCTAGACGCTATAGATAACCAAGGAACATGGTCTGTGATGACGAATTTCGATATCTTATCGTTATGAAACCAATCGAACTTCTTTAAGCCTCCAGGTTTTACTATATTTTAGATACAAAGAAGTATTTGATTTCTGTCACTACCAGGATCAATACGACGGTTTACTTGCGTTCTGAAGTACAGAGGAGTTCCACAATTAAAATGTTTAGTAAGTCTTTCAACATCGCCTAATTTCACCCATAACTGTTATGTTATCGAAGTTGACTCCGTCTGTTTTACACGCTACGCCGACAAGCTCATCGTGCAATACGGATTAAATGGAATATTCCATCAGAAATCTAATCCCACTGAAATTATTCCAATACAATCAGGTGACAGATGGGTACCAGTGATACAAATGAAGTGATGAATATTTAATAACAGATCTCGTGCACAATGTAGTGATTGCGTTATTGTTAGACGCGACTGAAATAAATCATATCCATGAGACATAAAATTTGGAACATAGTGCAATAGCGTGGATTATTTTTTATATTACGAGATGGATAACAAATTAGCGACCCACCTGGTGTAAAGACACTTGCAATATTAAAGGTTAGTAACTTAACACTGTAAGTGCCTTGCCATCCTAGGGACTAAGATGATATGCCTTCCATGCCTAGTAATTACACCAGTAATAGAGTAGATAAAACTTTATTGCATAAAATAAAACATCATATACAAGGTACTTCTTCACAACTCTTTTGAATGGCTCTTGTAAAAATTATTTCTAAATAAAAAAATCGCCTTCAAAACTAAAAACGGAGAAATAAAAATTTAGTTTATAAAAATCTAAATGTTTTTTTGAGGTGGGTCCCAAATAGAAGTGGCAACGTTAATTCTAAATATTGTGGTTGGCACCGACCTTGAAAAAACATTTTGATTTTATAAGCAATATTTTATTTGGCGGTTTTTGGTTTTGAAGGCGTCTTTTAGATGTCGATCAAATGACAAGCACTAGCTTCCAAAGGTTAAAATAATCTTCAAAATCGGTACACCCAGTAAAGAGTTAGGAGGTAACAAACATAAAAAATACAGTCGAATTGAGAACCTCCTCCTTTTTTGAAGTCGGTTAAAAAGGAGCATAAAGGGATCACGTGTGTTGCCAGAGATTCTGAATCGAGATGGCATGACGTAGAAATGAGAAGCCTTATTTCTTAGTTCCCGTTAGAAAGGGGTGCACAGTTTGTTGGTGACTACATAAGCCAGGACACGCAGTTCTTAGGAGGCTTTTTACATTAGGTAAAAAACGTCCTTAATACACTCGCCGTGGTATCAATGACAGAACACGCACAGATATTCGACGATATTCCATGATATTTCTAAAATAGTTTGAAACCTGTCTCATTAATATTTTATTTGAATTTTCCTTTATATCAATAAGCTTCGCTCGCGTCAGTCGGATTCATCGTCTTTGGAAAAATACTTGATTTTATTTTTTATTTTTTCCTCGATAGCTAAACTATTGGCCGTCATCATGCCTAATGGTGACAATAAGGTTGAGTGAAATCGAGCTTCACTGGAAAACTTAAACCACTGAGGGACTTCTATCTTATTAATCTTATCATTATCCGTCGAAACACTACAAATACTATTATGGTGGAGATCATAAATTTATTATTACTGACGTTTATATATATGATGGAGATAGACTTTGATAAGACGATAGTCCTACCACCACACCATTGTTTAGGGAACTAACGTTTATTTGTTACTTTTTGCCAAGTTTTTAATCACCAGTATAGGCTTTTATAGTCACTCGCACACACGCAATAGAGTTAGAAGTGGTGTAAATTGCGCCTCCTGCATTATTAATGACAATTTAAAATAATGTGCTTTTCATTTCTAGTAACTGAACATTCCGTATTATTAACTTATTGCTATTGTAATTAAAAATATCAGTCACGACTCCATCATATTGTTTTGTACTTAAACTTGTGTATTTCGTAATTTCCAATTACAGACTACTTAGTCAAACCCGCTCACTTAGCTTACGGCTCAGACTGCTTAATACAACGTTAAAGCATATTCAGAACTTAATAACAGATTAACGAACCCCGTGTTACTAAATTAAGGGAATGTAAGACGCTAATTAACGATTAGCACTAGTTCGGGGAACGGTAATCCCATATACAGGGAAGATTACACGTTATTGTCAGAAACTGCCTATCTCTAGGTATCGAAGCAGAAAGGGTATGAAAATAAAGACGGGTATTTGGAATTACATGATCATAATAAAAGCTAATAACATTTACAGAGAGCTTGGAGATAATTTTGATCATATTAAAACTGTATAGAAGCAAAATCGCATCGTTTCATTCCAAAGGACATAACAGTCTTACTGAATTACCTGATCTTTTAATTTAATTCCAAGCAAACTTTAATTTGATACATCAATTACCTAGTATGTCTAATGCTGGGGCCGCACTTGCGCCTATCGTCACGAAGCTTCGTGCTAGGACACGATACACGCAGATGTGACCGGCCGTTATCGGCTATCGTCACGAATATTCGGGTTGCTTGTGCGTTATCGGCCGGGAGGAGGTACGTCAGGGTTTTAGCGCGCTAACCTATCGCGCTGCGTGGTCAGACATGCGTTGTTATTTCGAAGGTTGTTCTCCATTAGTTCAGACGCGTACGGGTGACTAAGTATACGATACAGCTGAGTTATTTTTTATAATAAATGCATTACGTCATTATTAGCACACAATTTAGAAGTAAAGAAAGTGATTATGCATAGTTAAACGCAAAGAAGGTTAATAATACTACGCAATTTACACGTCTGGAAATTATTTCGGCCATCTTGGATTATTGCACGATAGTTCGTGCAAATAAAGAAATGCCACATGCTTTATCGCGATAACTTTGCTCGGGCCGCACTTGCGTGTATCGTACGAAGTATCGCCACGCATTACTTCGGGACGATAGGCGCAAGTGCGGCCCCAGCATAATAATAAGTAAAAACAAAAGTACAACAGCGCATAATTATTATTATAAAATATTCATTAAAAGAAAACCAGTAATAAAAACAGGAACATCAATTTTATTTGAGTTTTTCATTAAGCCTGTAGGTATAAATACCAGCTTGACCTCATCTAAGGCAAAGGCAAAACAGCATCAATAGAAAATTAAACCTTATCTGCTTGAGATAAATCTAAGTGTCCAATAAAGATCTGCTGTGGAACACAGTATTGGTCGTGGTCAGTAAACATAGCGTGCTCTAAATTAACCGCTTTGCAGAGGAATATACCTATTCAATGCTCTCTGAATAGCCAGCGATGCATCGAGACGTGTTGTCTGTAATTTGCTGTTATTCTGAATGCAAGCCGCATTAGATTCAGTGAGAATATTAGATTGATATATATGTCCGGAATTGCTTTGGTTTGTAGTCAAATGTTAGAATTGATACGGGTCATTGACTTTTCACTGCCTTACATAGAAATGGCAATAATTCTGACACCTCTGCTAAAAGTTATTAAAAAGGAAAGGAAGGAAACACAAGTGTGGCTCTTCCAAAAATATTGGTACGCACCTGTAGGATAGTTAATTGATTACATCGACGTGTGGCCGGCATCATTGGCAAAGTAGAGATAATATAATCCCAAATCTTTATAAATCAGCTATAAATACTTTGAGATGTTGTGTCATTGATTGTCTTTATCACGGCGAGTGTTTTAGAAACCTTATCTTCTTTACCATCGACGACTACATCTGATGGCAAGCAGAAGTATAGTTCAAACATAAAAATAACTATTGTAGGAGAGGGTATACGCTTTGTCAGTTATGACATATCTCTTTTTTTGTAAATATAATAATCTCATATAATAAGCCATTTCACCTGACTGTAGGCTTGTTTTCTACCTTCATTATGTACAAGTATACAAATCTAAAAAAACCACTAAACGAAACTAATGTACACAAAAAACTAATCTTTCTCCTCTATAATAACAAGGTACATTAATCCTGCCTTATCCAGGCCCAAAACAACAATTCCGTTAAGTGAATTAATATTTACCCTGAATGTTTGCCGCTCAATCGGGCAAATATTGTATGACATCAATTTTCGTTTCATTTAATACGTCGGACCTTTCAAGAAAATTGTATATGTTTATTTACTGGTGTGATTATCCTTTCGCCTAAATGGCAATGTCATTTTCAACATAATATTAATTAAGGTTTAATTGGATTTGCCTTTCAATAAACATACGTACCCATAATGGCTTGTAGCTTTTGACAGTTCGTGTAGTGTTGATACTTTGTCTAGGTTTAATGTTTTACGTTTATCATCACCACCATTGCTCATCACCATCACTACCACCATAATCGAATTACATTTTCTATCTATTGACGCATTCCTACGTGCTCTAACACGTAGGAATGCGAATTTTAAGTCCGTAACAGCACCAATACTTACGCATTACGATCATAATCTCAAAAGGGGACGAGAAGAGCTTCAAGTAAAATTCTACACAAAGCAACATCTGGCAATATTTTCCATACAGTACAGCTAAAAAAGTGACAGATTGCCAGCGTGCGCTTACCAATTATAATATCGTGGGTATAGTGGGTATTATGCTGGGGCCGCACTTGCGCCTATCGTCCCGAAGTAATGCGTGGCGATACTTCGTACGATACACGCAAGTGCGGCCCGAGCAAAGTTATCGCGATACAGCATGTGGCATTTCTTTATTTGCACGAACTATCGTGCATTAATCCAAGATGGCCGAAATCATTTCCAGACGTGTAAATTGCGTAGTATTATTATCCTTCTTTGGGTTTAACTATGCATAATCACTTTCCTTACTTCTAAATTGTGTGCTAATAATTACGTAATGCATTTATTATAAAAAATAACTCAGCTGTATCGTATACTTAGTCACCCGTACGCGTCTGAACTAATGGAGAACAACCTTCGAAATGAACAACGCATGTCTGACCACGCAGCGCGATAGGTTAGCGCGCTAAAACCCTGACGTACCGCCTCCCGGCCGATAACGCACAAGCAACCCGAATATTCGTGACGATAGCCGATAACGGCCGGTCACATCTGCGTGTATCGTGTCCTAGCACGAAGCTTCGTGACGATAGGCGCAAGTGCGGCCCCAGCATTATAGCAACAGTAACTAGTTATGGGGACGAGATCGAGAAAACGAAAGGTAGTTTTTTGACAACTATTACTGTGGTGTCCTCGTATTTGGCAAACCTCCTAATAGTCTTCCTGTAACTCTGACGACCGCTCCTTAGGGCGTTCGAGCTGGAAGCGAAAATTTAATAGCCCATTTATCGTCTTCCATTATGTTCGAAATTGTAATCTGAGTCAGCTACGCTAAAGCTACTGCTGGGAGCAGAGGCGACCTGCGGAAGCGAAGGAGTGAATACGCTGCGCCTTGCCGCTGTAGTACGCCACGTTTGAGCGGCTGCGTGACGTAGGGAAAGCGCGGAAAAATTAACACGATTTGAATAATAAGCAGGTCCCACAAACACTTACTAGGTCGTCCACTGGCCGTGGTCACCTGTCGCGCACTCCGGTCATGGCACCTTCCGTTCATCTCGTATTGTTATTTTCCCGCTGACCGCAGATGCACAACGCGTCGCGCTAGTGTGGCCAAGCTCAAGCCATCAAGGCACTGCACCAAACTCCTTATTTCATTTTATTTGAAGCACCTAATACTGTTAGCAACACAATAATCTTTTTTGCAATATTTTTTTCTGGTTCATCCGAAGGTATGCTGGAAGTCAATTAACTCCTACCCAATTTTGTATGAGATTTACAGTTTTAAGAGTAGGGTCGGCATACTATTAGCACCAAGATTGGGTATAAAACTAAATGTATTTTAAAGCCATGTATACTGCTTATTATTATAAGCAAGATAGTGTTTCCTACGTTATCTCTACTACGCAAGTTTTTATCTCGCATACGTGACCTGTAGGAAAGATACCTATGAGAAGGTTTACCCTCATCACCAATAATTGACTAAACTAGACCGACACAGCTATCATCGCAGGCCTGTCTTGTTTTAGTTTCAGTTGGTTTCTGGGAAATATTTTTTCACGGAGCAATTATTAACGCTATTAATGTAGGTATTTTGAGAGCGGTCGTTTTACCGCCTTCATAGGAATGCTATCTTCGATAATTAACCCAATTATCAATACCTTTCATACTGCCCATGTTCATAATGCTAATGCTGGGAGTCTATTCCTTTCTACGGTCAATTTTGCTTAGAAACCATTTAGATTGGTCTTCCAGCCTTAATGGGATGACAATAACTTGAATTTTAATAAAGTATTTTAGTGTTTATTATGTAAATGCGGGTCTAATACTATATAAATGAGTTTCTGTTTTATTGAAATACCTAATTCGATACTTCGACTGTGTCACTCATTTCGTTTCGTTTTACGAATCCAGGAAATTTCTCCTGGCAGGCATCCCATGAGGGGTTTGGCAGAGCCTTAAGTAAGATTTTGTTGTACATAAAGCCACATATGACAGTATGCCTCCAAATAGTGACAGGTGGTCACCCTGTCGCATACATGAAAAGTCACCAAACTCAAAAAGTAACAATCTTTCAGTAAATAATCTAACGGAAATGTCAACAACCAGAGCAAAAATGTTACACTTAAAATCATCTCAGCAATTCGGGTAATTTTCATTTTTAGGTAAAAATACCTAACTTCTCGTTAGAAAATGTTGGATTATTGTACCTACATCTGTAATCTGTATCACCTAACTGCATCACATGCCAAAGAGGCGAAGGAATTTTTCGAAAGTCCCCATTCAACAAATATCTTTACTGATTAGGCTATGCCGTTTGAAATGTTACAGTTAGCGTTGTTATTGTCAGAAACGCTTTGTATCGTTTACCACTTGTCTATGTACCCTGTTCTTCTCTAATAAAATATAATATTCAGAAAGGAAAAAAATATTCTATCGGGTTGTGGTTCAGAAATTTTAATACATTAATATCATTATTAAAAGAAAGTATAAAGAAAGAAAGTATTTATTGGCCAACAACAATAATCACATATCGGTAAAAAAATTATTACATTAACAGGCCAACTAGGTCACTGCCTCAGCATAGATTAGTCATAATATGTCGTATTAGTCATCTTACAAATAAATACAATTCAGTGTCAGCTGGGATCGGTCCATAAACAGTGCCTATATTGCCGGATAGTAAATCTTAAATTGGATCTGTATGCAAAGAGGCTAACGCCGTTTGCAACATCTAATCCTGTCTCCCTGTATATAAAAAAGTCTGAACCAAAAGCATTTTCAACACTATCTTTATGTAAATAAGAATGCAGATCGAGTAATATAGTTTTCACTTATCACAGTGTAAGAAAATTTTTGTGTTCCACGTAGATTTAAAGACACTCAGAGGATTATCCGCTCAAAATTGGAGCCCTTATCCTAGGGAAAAACTTCTATCTGGAGAAGAGCGTAGTCAAAGGACATACTCACTCCATTCCATCAGGCAGGTTTGTGCATACCATTCATGCAAATAAAGGCGGTTCCAGATAATTATGATAATTTGTCCGATCCGATCAGCGTATCACGTATCAAAGCCCCGTATCAAGTTGTGGACGCCTCTATTTGCTTCGTATGACAACCGTATGAAACCGACATGACATGGGATGGGCCGTATCATAACGGCGTATCAAGATCGCGTATCATGATACGCGTATCATCATCCATCCACATATGCGATCATGATACGCGTTGGCGATACGGATACGCTGATCGGATCAGCAAATGATACATATCTGGACCCGGCTTAAGCGATACATACCCTGACCGCTCAATCTAAATAAAGTTCTAATACCTGTAGTCGTATGTCGTAGTCTCATATTGCAGATTCATGAGGCGGGATCAGACATCAAAAGTCATTCAATAGGTACCAAAACTATGCTGAATTGTTAATATTTAGTAAATGTATTTTTAAAACTACAAAAGAAAATATAAAAATATTTATGCATTTCAAAATGCAAAAATGATTCCAAAATGTTAAGGTAGTTTCATCTTAACTAGGCGTCAAATATTTGCGAAAATATTTCGTTCGGATTTTAAAAGTGCAAATTTCAAAGATTTGATGAAACAATGTTTACCATAAAAATATAAGCACCACGCATTGACAAATTTTGGCAGCGAAAACAGTGCCTTGGTGGCGTAGTGGTTAACGCAGCCGGAAGATGCTGGGTTCGATTCCCGTCTGAGGCAGGTCGATTTTTTTCTAGTATTAAAAATATAAAAAAAAAATGTATTTTTGTAACAATTATGCCACAAAAGCATATGCTGAGATGATGATCCTGGCCATGTACACGCCATTTTTCTTTTCCTTTGTATAATTTCCTATAATCTTGCCAAGTATCGTCAGACCCATAATGTCTCTTCCACGTCGTTTCGCCATCAATCTAATACCTAATAAACTTGTATTTTTATTAATAATTTTTTCTTTATACAATTACGCTCACCGTTATTTTACCTAAAGTTCAACAAATTAATTTGATCAAATGTCAAGTGATATTATGAGCGCTTGTGAAACGCCCCTAAACTTTGCCGAAATTTCAGTAAGATCTCAAGTGAGTTTCACGGAGAACTTGTCGTTACGTTTCGCGTATTTATAGTAACGTGTATGTCTTTTAATGTTCTGCTACTTCGAAGATTATTTCCGTCGGTATTATTTCCGCATCACTGGCGCATAAATCGACATTCAACTTTGTTTCCTGTTTAATCTAGCGAATAAAGCTTTACGAATAAAATCCGGTGAGGTAATATAATAAAGGATATCAGTGATCGCCGCTTATACACTTGATATTTGTTTTGTTTCAAAATCTCTCATAGCAATTTTTTGGCGACGACAGCCATATCACCTAATTTCATGAGCCAATCAGAGCGGTCGATTTTCCAGCCGTAGCGTTCGATATTTAAAGTGCAGAAGGCACGGTGAAGGGCGTTCAAAACCGATTCTTGCGCATGGCAACAGGTTGTCCCTGGTACGTGCGCAACGTAGATCTCCATAAAGATTTCGATCTCCCCAGCATAGCCGGATTCATGAAGGAAATGTCCAGGCGCTACTTCGATAAGGCTCTCACCATCCCAATCCTTTAGTAGTTCAAGCTTCCGATTACTGCGCTAGTAGGAATGTCGCACGTAAACAACGCCGTCCGAAAAACATTCTCTTGGACCCAGACGATCCAATCTCGAGCGCAAACGCTCCGTTCACTCCGATCCGTTCGAGTAACTCTCAGTTAAACACTACACACTCAAGCACTAGACACAGTTTTGTTATACACCGCACTCGTCGAACAAGGGTGCGAAGACCCGGTCTACATACGACGCGCTATACCCGGTACAGACATGTACCGGGGCGCTTTTCCCCGCCTCCACCACGACACCGATGTGCCCGAGTCGAGGTCCGAGCCTTTAGAGGCACCCTCGGGCACATCGCTCCCTACCGACACGGACGCCCTAGGGACGCTATGCGGTCGAGAGACTCCCCACGGGGGAGATGCTCGGTCGCCCAGTAATCCCCTAGGAACGTCCGACCTACAGGCTTGAGGACCCCCCAAGGTCTTCGCCTTCTTAAAACCCGGTATCGCAGAAAATGTCATCAGAGACTATCTGCAATAGTATTAAAAAAAAAAAAAAAGGTGAAGGGCGTTCGGTCCGGAACCGCCGTCTAGAGCGGACGTGTCTTGCAGTGTATAATAGTTATTCGTTACCAAAAAGTTTAAAAGAATAGAGATGTAATGAAGAGGATCTGGAGTGTTTTATTACATATTATGTTTAGCAATGTATTGCTTGCAGAGTAGAATAGAATTACCTCATATCCTCCAATGGGTGTCATGGAAGGCGACTAATGGAACAGCAAAGGGGTGCTATCAAAGTCAAAGTCAAAAATTCTTTATTTAAAGAGACTCAATTACTAAGTACTTTTAAATCGGCATAACGGGGAATATGTATGAGAGAAAAAAAAAATAAAGGTAGGTAAGATATCAGTAACAATGATCACTTTAAGTGGTTGTCAAACGGGTATTTGTAAATTATCCCCTGTTTTAAAATCAGAACTTCGTTTATCACCTTATACTGCAAAGTGCCTGCGTCCACTGACGACGGCGCGGCACAGTACGCCATGGCAATGGATTTTTTCGTAGATAAATGATTTTTGACCTTATTCAAATGAAAGTGGCATTGACAAAGTATGAAATAAAATAATGAAATATCCCGAAGCAAGTGAGACGCACACATTTCTTCGTGTTGTTAGATAATTGAAGATAACCTCACCATTAAAAGCTTAACAAATACATTAGCTAAGTTTCATGTAACACGGCACATTATTCCAATTTAATAAATATGATTCATAAGCGAGGTAACATTGATTTAAGAAGTCACGTTGAAAGCGACGAAGGTAGCACGAGGAACGCACAGGACTGAAAGTTTAGAAATCAGGACACATCTTTTTTTGAATTTTCTAAAAGTTTAGGCCTACGTAGGCACATATATTGCCATGATCATAAAATTGTTCAAAGTTGGAAACAGAGTTCACGAAAATAATATTAAGAGTTGAACTAATGAGATTTATTCCGAGAAAGAAATTTTATTATTTGCTATCAATATCCTTTTATCAGAAAATTGACTCCAATACTCAATAAATATTTTTAAAAATCTTACTAAGCTTAATTGGACAAGGTAATGTTAAACAAAGTTTGAGATGATTTTCATTATTTAATTATATTTGTTCAATTTATTTAGTTAAATGGAATTTTTTTCGCTAACAGTGTTAGTGGAAAATCCTTTTACGAAAGATCCTAGCCACTTTACATTTGTAGTAGTTGCCACTTAAATAAATGCAAACGATATTTTCAATACTGTGCAAATAAAAAGAAAATAGCTAAGAAATTTCAAATGAAGACTGTCAAAATGCAAGATTTTGGAACAAAATAATGAAATAAAAGGACTTCATACACAACAAAAGAATGGACAAGATAAAGACCGAAATCAAAGGGACAGTATTTACAGATAAATATTGATAAAAAATAAATAATTCCTTATAATCTTATTGAACACACGTACTTTAAAATACTTTTATGTTATTGAATGATACAAAGTAAATAAATAGAAAATCCTTTTAGAATGAAGGCTAAAAAAAACTAAAAAACACGCTTTTATACATATTAAATCAGACTAAAAAGTGAAAAATAACTTTTTAGTATAGAACCTAAATGATGAACGAAATGTATAATTATTATTTAGAGAAAAGCGTGGGGTGCACAATTTAATTGTACCGATAGAATATTTTCAAGAACTAATGTTATTTTAGGTGCTAGATAATGAGCGTTTCTTTATTACCCGGCCCCGACACGGCAACCGCAACGAGACCGCAGTAGTAGTTGCAGTAGGCTTACAAAACATACGAATTTAAAATTTAAAACCACATTCATACGTGGCGGGGTTCGAATCGGTGCCTCCCGGGTGGCAGACAACGCTCTTACACACCGACGCTTCATGTGCATAATAAACGTAGCTGAAATAAAAATGCAACCATTTATTTTTACAACTCAACCCTTTAATTTCACAGTCGCCATTCCGGGCCATTTCTACCTATATAACCTTAGTTTATAGTTCAAACAACAATAAAAGGGGTCGTGTCATCTATAAAGCTGGGTCTTAATCTCTGTACCGATGCCGTTGTATATCGAGACGATATAAAACCGGTTACAACTTGCTTTTCCTGGTCAGAACCGGGCTTAACTGGCTAACCGTTCACGGTTTTTGCTGACGCAGCAGCGGTTACATTCCCAAATGTTTTTACTGCCCTGGTTTTATTAGGATGTTTATAGTGATATGTGATGAGAACAATGGCATCAGTCAAGTAATTGGATAAGTTGTATTATAAGTAGACTGTACAATGTAAAAAGATAAAAAAGTCAATATTTTTGATTCTGAGACTAATTAAGTTCAAGATACAAGAACGAAAAATACTAAGAATTCTTATCTCATCAATACACATTTTGTTTTGCAATTATAGTCACTTGTTGTAGCACAATAATCACAGAAATAGTGATTCTTATTTATCTTCCAAATCCGTGTTTATCCAGCAACAAACATATTTGTAACATCAATAATATAAGTAAACGTAGCGCACAGAACATTTGACAAATCGACGATATCCTGTTTGAGGAGAAAATCGGCAAATTTGTCATGTTTATCGCGATATTGAGAATTCTGGCAACAAATAAATATTTTAAATTGTATTGCCATCTGTATGTCGCTATATAAAAAATTGAGATATGATATTGTTACCTTCTTGTAGGTCGTAGATTACCTCAGAAAAGACAAGTTACTGATGTAAAAAAAAAACTCTCATATCGTAAATTGAAGTGTGGCTATTCTGCTAAAGGTTTGAGTTGTATAAGACGCTGTTTGAAGACTTTTTTTATGATGATTCTTATCATAATCGCTTCAGCGAGAGCACACTCATAAAGTGTAACCTATCAAAAGTTCGAATTTGTTTTGACCGAATTTCATTCAACCGAAAATTTTTCGACTATTTTCTTTTACTTCGTTGAAAACACGTTTGCTACTGTATCAGTTGACCTATTATCAAGAACAGCTAATTTACAAACCACTACCGGGAGGAAGGCTTGTCTGTTTCAGAGGCCCTTTAGAGGTGACGTCCAATTATACGACAATCAATGTCATGTATATATATTTTGTTGTTGAAATAAAGAAGTATGACAAGCGAAATAGAGATGGGATTATTTATACTTTTACCTTTCGGCAATCCAGGCAGTTTTAATCGATATTTTAACACACACACAAATATGCTTCTTAGTTCTGCAGTCCATATACAGACCGAAAAAACCAACAGGCAGTCCGAACACGAAGATGCATAAAAATCGCTGTGGGCTAATTTATTTCATTGCATTCCTAAAATATCATCGTGCTAAATAAAATTGCCAAACAATAATTTCATGGCTGCCTAATCTCTGAACCGTTATATCTAGAAATATGAGGGGCCCGTTAAGCAAATCGCACACTCTTATCGTAATGGTGAATGTACGACAATTATTTCTCGCTTTTTATACACCATCCAACCTTATCTGTCGCTGGATTCGTTCGCTCACGAGTAAGCGTTCTTTAGGGAACGCAGATTTATATCCAGACAACGGGTCGGGATCGGGGCACATTAACCCTTTACGCGGCTTTTGTTACGTCTTCGGTCTCTAAGACCGCTTTTAGAAGCGTAATGGATATTGTTTGTATGATTTGTGTGCTCAAGCCTGGTTCTCGGTAATTCTTTTGTGTACAAAATAAATCTCTTTTTAATACGACTGTTGTTAAGTGTAGTGCAAACTTTTTGATGTGTTGTCTTTACTAAAGAAACTTTAGCAATTGAAAGAAGAGAAAAAATATATTTTCTTTTCTTCTAAAAATACACAGTCTTATCAAATTTCTGGGATCATTATTTCATAACCCAACAAAACTCCTTTCGCAAGCAGCCTGCAATTAATCAGGCCACCGATCCCTTTGTGACGGTAGCAGTTTATCTTGTCTCAAATACTGCCGGTTCAATTCGTACGCCTAATCTTTACGTTAGACAAACCGTGAATCGCACTTCGAGACGATAAATGCTTATAAAGCCGTCTGTTTTCTTATTAACCACATGTAATTTTGGGACTTACCAAAGAATTAACTAATATTTTTTTACGTTATAAAGGTAGATTTACACAAGGAAGGTAAGTAAAAAGTCAGTAACAGGCACCAGTGCTGTCGCCGAGAACTGACGACACCGTTTACATGCATTAAGCAGCACTCACGCGACAGCACCATGCTGACTCCAAATTAATTTACCCTAGGTCACTACTGAGCCAATACTGACTTTACTCGACTTTGTGAGTCAGTTACATACCCTGGGTAAATTTGGGTTAAGGTTTGCAAACAATCTGACGGCTAGCCACTGTAGCCTAATACCTACAAGACGACGTCACTCTAGCAACCGAGCACTATCTCATTAGGATATGATTATCTTATGTACCATATAAGTCCACGATATCGCGAAACTATCGCTTATTTTAGTGGGTATACCCATCGGCAGCAATTGGAGAGTAAAACATAACTACAGGGTTTGAGTTGTAAACCCCACTTCCACGTGGTACCCATTGAAGGCTTATCCGAAAAAAATGGGTAGTGATAATTTAAATAGATATTTAAATTATTATGATTGCAAAATTTTTAAGAGACATCAATTTTGCTGTTGGTATAAAGTTTCATATCTCAAAGATACACATCAAATAAGATAAACAGACTTCTAACCAAAACCTTTATATATAGCACGCGGTTCATGTTTTATTTCTTCATACTTATAAACCTACTACTTTACAAAATGGTACTGAACGAAATCAGTATTCATTAAACACACAGAAAGCGAATAGCAACGGAAACAAACTAAAAACGTTTGTCATTGCTTTATTTACATGGTCCGCAGAATTAGCGTCAGGAAATTTATCACGCGGTCTGGCAGACCGCTGCGGCTTAGCGAGGGTTGAGGAAATTTAGCAAACGTAACTAGACGCTCGAGTATTGCACGTAATTTATTACAATTTACCAAAGACGCCTTGTCTGTCATGGCTAATGGTGATGAATAGGTGGTTAGCATGGCGAAGTTTCTTGTGTGCCATCCCCGTTGTTCAGGGTTTTATCAGATCACGTTTGCATTACCGGAGTTTGAGCAATTCTGCAATGTCTGTGTTGCCTCATTTAATATTTAGCAATGTATTATGTGTCAGCACGACTCATAAGTATCCTTGTGTAAGATCTCAGGGTTGCACGTTCTTGTTTAGATTTCGAGAAGTAAACAACTTTAGTATCCAAGGAAGTAATTTTATAATCTCTTGCTTGGGAAGGTATGTCATGGCGTAGCTCTGGTTTTTTTATATTTCAACCATCGGTCTCAGATCCAGAGGTCCGTTCGATCTCCACAGGAGTACTTTGTGCTCAGTTTAGTTCGTGGTAAGGCATATTTTAGATCCGCCTGTCTAGCTAAAACCATCTTCTTATTATTCTATCGCCATAACTATGTATAATATTAGCAGCAATTTTGTGTGTCGATAGTTAGTGATATGTGTAAATGAATAGCCACTTACTTGATAGTTAAAGGTTTTCTATAGAAGCTCGATTTCACCTACGGCTTCATCAAGACTTAACTTTAAATATTATCAGGTAAGATCGAGGCCTAGAGCATACATTAAACTTCGTTTGAAAAAACTCCTCATCTTCCTTAACCAGCTGTGAACTAATAGTAAATATTATTTCTCCTTTACTCATGACAATACACATATTTTCAAACTATTTACCTCATCATCACAGCCTTCATAATTCGACCCACTGCTGGAACACAAGGCCACTCCTTTTCAACGTACGAGGTATAGGCTGTAGTCCACTGCGGATTGGTGAACGGAGTATAAGATGATCAATACCCCTTTGCTTATTCATTAGTAGCCTTCTACGACACCCATTGGTGGATATTGGGTGATGCTATTCTGCTCTGCTGGCATCACACGGCCAAATATTTACCTTACTACAGGAATATGATATACCTATCTACGTATCGTATTCTCAATTAGTTTTTTAATTTTGCCATATGAAAATGAGATTGTAGGGGATATTACTTATAAGACTCTTTTAATATTTACACACGTCTTTGCAAAAACATTTTCGCTTAAAATTGGCGAAATGCGTAGTCTTTTTGTGTCGTGATCGCCATTTATATAAAATAAAAAGTTTTTTTGTACTAACACGTGTTGGGAGACTCCATTTTCAATTCAATCTACCGTACAAAATTGTAACGTAGAATTACTATTTCCGTTAAACATTGGCTAAATGCTTATTGCGAAGTCACATTTAAGAATAAGATAAGTATGAAAACGCGATAAATAGCGCGATAATTTTGCTATCGTTGTGTGTCAATTTCATTAAATTTCTGTTCTTTTTCAGGTACCTTCAATCATCAATCCGAAGCGTAGTGTAAGTATTAAGATTTCTATTTACTTATTTCTTTTGATTTATGATTGAATATGATTAATTGAATGACGATTTCATTGGGGTCTTGGGACTTCGCTAACAAAAATCCGTTAAAATTGAACGTGAGAATTTTAACGGATTTTTGTCAGGGACTTGGTCATATAAACAATCACGAACCTAACGATGTAAAGTTATTGCTATTTAATTGTTGGCACTAATTAGTGAAAGAATGAACTTTACGCCATTCGGTCATTGGTGAACAGTAACTCTGTAAACCATTCGGTGCTGAAAGCAGACTTATCTTTATTTGCCATTATGAATTGTTGCAGTGGCAGTAAAATAAGAGTAACGGTTTGAGGATAAAATATTTAATACTTTAGATAACTATACAGGAAGACGTTTTTAGTAGAGTGACATTGGCACAGACAGACAGATATCAAATTCTTAAATTTGAATTCAGGTGTGCCCACATTGACAGCACGTAGTTTTAACATGAATACCTAAATGAAAGCATTGAGTATCACAAATGTAACTTTTATATGTAATTGATACGTTTAAAAAAACAATTGTAAGGCCTAAAACGATGCTTTTTCAAATCTTGTTTTGTGAATTATTTTTGGTCCTTAGAGCCGAATTTTCCCAAAATGGCAAAGACGACTCTTTGCTTTGTGTTATAAATTATTACAACAAGAGTAGGTACAAAAATAATAAAAATATTTTAAAACACACTCCAAACTCGCCATCCAATTACAATCCGATAACTATGCGTTAGACAAAGACACGCTCATGCAAAGCAAACTAAGGAAATTGAATAACGTCGGCTCCCTTTCCAATTGTATCATGTCTCATTGAATTACACACTACAAGCCCTATAGATGTCCAACGCTGCATGCTAATCAAGTAAAGGTGAGCGATGTTTCGCTGTAATACGAGGAAGATACCACAATGTAATTATTCTGTAGTATTGAAGACGGTATTGCACTACACGACGTGTGCATCAGTGACTTAACTGCTTCTTTTTAACCGACTACAAAAAAGGAAAAAACTTCAATTTGTATTCATCTTTGTTTTTTTAGGTGTGTTCCTTGATTACTCAATGATGCATGGACCGATTTGAAAAAATATTTTTCACCTCTCCAGCACCAAAAGAGCATTTTTGCTTTGTAAAATCTCAAAGCAAAAACGGTTTTTGCTCCGAACTCCCAATAAGACTGTAACAGTTAACCTACACAATTGCAGTAATTTTTTCATTTATTATAAATTTCAGCATAAAACAAGACAATATTTATTTAAATACAGTTATGTTTAGTATTTATGTAAATCTTGTGAAAAGTGAAAAGTTGTGTTATTGCCCTAAAATCACTGACCGCGCTTAACTCTCTAATACTCTATTGATGAATCACACGCTATTCGCTGTTTCGTGATTTAATACCGGCACTCGCAGCAAAAAATAAGTATGCTCAAATAACAAATTTGTTGAACAAATAACTATTTTTGTTACAAATAATATTACTATTTTAAAAAAATCATGGAATATTTTGCATTTGTAATAAACTTTGTCTCGTTTTGGCACCGATTTCAAAAAAAAAGTTGCCAATTAGGTTTTCTTAAACATAAAATTTTTATTTCTACACTAGCTTCCGACCGCGACTTCGTCCGCGTGGACATTTTACCCCCTTAGGGGTGGAATTTCCAAAAATACTTTCTTAGCGGATGCCTACGTCATAATATACAGCCCGATCCGTCCAGTGGTTTAGGCTGTGCGTTGATAGATCACTATGTCAGTCAATCAGTCACCTTTGAGTTATATATATTTAGATTGATTTGTAGTTGCGAAGGTCGTTTTATGTTTTGTTTTCAAGTATTTTTTTAATATAAAACCGTCTTCAAAAAAGGAGGAGGTTCTCAATACTGACTGATATAGTGCTACTACACGGTAGCCCAATGCAGATTGGTGGACGAAGTATGAGGTGATCAATACCCCTTTGCTGATCCATTAGTCACCTCTACGACACACATTGGATGATATGGGGTGATGCTATTCTACTCTGCTGGCATCACTCGGCCAGTATCCCCGAAATTCACCCAGTATTCTAGCTGAATATATCCAGAAGCCATAAACTATGCATACGCAAACTGTTTCTGCAATTGAGATGGCCTTTAATTACGTATTCAAGTTAGCAGTGCGTAATGTTTAATTTGTACTACATTATCTTGTTATCTGTTGAACATGGCTTAATATCGATGTAGTGCTAGCCTGCGTAGACATAATTATAATCCCTTAACTAGTCGACTGGTATTTGCAAGATTGAATTCTAGCGGTTATAACTAAAATCAAAATCAAATACATTTATTTCAGTTTGGGTACAAAACTGTATACTCGTGAACGTCAAATTATAATTACAAATGTTGAAAAAACTAAAAAAGAAAGTAGCTTGAAGCAACGTTCCATTTACTAAGAATTTTATTACAAATGTCTATTAAGCTTCAATTTCTGGAAATGTTGAGTGAAAATCGACAGATGTGGTTAGGTATACATTTTTTTTGATATCAAAATAATTGGGGATCCGACACTTTCTCGCAACAATTTACATCTATTTTGGTTTCCCGGAACACTATTCTTTACAAGCGAACACAGTCAAATAACACTACATTTTTGTGGCGTAGTGTTTCTGTTCAGTAAAAAAAAAACCTTTCATCATCATCATTTCAGACGAATGACGCCCACTGTTGGACAAGCCTCCCCCAAGGATCGGTACTGCGCTGTCCAAATTCAGCGGCTTCCCACGACCTTTACCAAATCGTCGGTCCGCTTTGTGGCCCGCTACTCGAGGACCTTTCCGCCTCAACGGCCGTCAGTCCTCCTCGCAATGTACTCTGCCCACTGCCACTTAAGATTCCCAATTCTGTGGGCTATGTCTTTGACCTTAGTTCGCCTGCGGATCTCATAATTTTTGATATGATTCCGAGAAATTCCGATCATAGCTCTCCATTGTCCTTTGAGTGACCTTGAGTCAATGGAATCATTATTAAAATACTCAAATATATCAGGGCTTCGACTCTTACTTGTTTCTTGATGTGAAATATATTATAGTTTCATGTATGACAATTTAGATACCTCTGATCAACTGTCTTGCATCAATTATTTTGCTTCAAGTTGTGATGACGAAACCTACTCAGTGTACCTATAGGTACTAAAAGTGGTTTGACACATGTTGGATCGGTGGTAGAAAAACGGCTTATAAAGTGCAACTTTTAAGTTTATACCAAAGGAGAACCCTACATCTTCAAATTTAAATTAGTCAGATAAATTATAATTTTACATGAAAATGAGTGTTGATGAGCGGACGACATTTTCACCAAAAAAGTATTTTGCACAATTTGCACGTTTTATACCACCTTTTTTGAGTTTCTTTCTTGCAGCAAATAAGAAAGTTTTATTTCTTTACAGACCTTCCGAAAAGATAAAGTTGTTGCGTAAGATTAGATTTTGTTAGAGACCTTACGAGGAAAACGTTTTATACGTAATTGCTTCTTCAAATTTTCCTTCAACATTCCTCAGTATTAGATATCATAATAATAATTTCTAGTTGACAGTCGTAGTACTTTGCAATGAAATCCACTCAACTCGTGTGTTTTGATTCGCAACATACATAAAAACTTAACATGTAAGTATAATTTGAAAGTATATTCATAAGCTTTTTATCCTACTCAAACAACGATTTAAGAAGTTTAGCTGATAAGTCAACAATGGATTTTTACTTTCTCGTATATGTAGCATAGAGGAAGTCTTGTAATCTTCAAAAAATTCGACCTCGAGATTTTGACGGATTCACACGTTTTGCACCTCACTGAGTCCAAAAATACCCTTTTTGGAATTATGTCTGTGTATGTGTCTGTGCGTTAGCACGATAACTCGAGTATGCTTTAACTTATTGCAACCAAATTTAACATGCATGTATAACATCAAAATATAAGGTTTCTATCAACTTTTGAGTCGTCGATCACGAAAGTTAAGCAACCAAGTGCGCGATCGATACTCGAATGGGCGACCAAAATTTAACATGCATGTATGAAATCAAAATATAAGTTTTCTATCAACTTTTGAGTCGTTTCCGGTATACGAGAAAGTCAAGTGGAGACCACTCCCGACTTTTTTTTTTAGTTATGTTACTGTAAGTATCACATAATCTTTAACACAATTTTCCTGTTTAGTCATCTCTTAAATTCTTTTTATTTGCACTTCTGAAAAAGAAACCTAAAATTTCAAACACAATTACCATTTCCTGAGTAATTTTTACACCATTGCACATTGCTTATCGTCATTTTTATAAACCATGAGAATTGCAAAACGTAGAGTTCCTCTGACGGCAAGCAATCTTAGCAAAATCCCTGTCTTAGAATCACATTAGATTCATATGATATTTTTTCAACTCAATTGCTAATTACCCTTAAAGCTATTTAAATCAACGAATATAAGTAGCAATCGTGTTGAATATTTCTTAGTACTTTATCACTAATTTAAAAGTTGAATAAACATAAGTAAATGTACCTAAGTTTAACGACAATTCCAGAATTCAGTGGGTGTCCTTCTACGGATCCCTTTGTCAATATTTATCTGACGTACTCCTAGCCAATTTTCTACCTTTTGCTCATTTCTATTAGCTGAGGACTTGTATTTTCAATTACATTGGGTCGAGTCACTAAAAGGACTTATTTTTATTAAACATCAATTTGAATACATTTTCTGGCTTTCACGCACATTATTTGCAATTGATAAATTAATTTGCTAATCAACACAACGCTTGTTGAAATAATCATTATGATTTTATTGTAGTGAAATTTAACATAAATCGTACAAAAGAGGTACAGTCAACAGCAAATCGGGCTATCACAAATTGCGAAGTTTTGGCACACGTTTATGTCGAAAATTTGTTGGACTTTGTCATTTTGTGGTAAATATGTAACCTGATCTACTGTCGTCTGTACATAAAAGCATAATGAAGGCAAATAATGTTAGCTGCATGTTGTAATTTCCTTAGCAATAAATTTCTTATCGACAACTTTTCCACCATCATTCATCATCATCATCAACAACTCATACAATTTTCCCAACCTAGGGGCTCGAGCCTACCCCACATTAGGAGCGATTAGGCCGTAGTCAACCACGCTGGCCAAATGCGGGTTGGTCGACTTCACACACAACCTAAGAATTTCTTCATAGGTGTGTGCAGGTTTCTTCACGGTGTTTTCCTTCACCGTAAAGCGTCGATTAAACGTACATATGAATTCAAAATTTGAAAACACATTGGTACGTGGCGGGGATCGAACCAGTGCCTCCCGGGTGGGAAACGACGCTCTTACGCACTACGCCACCGACGTTTATTCACCTTTCCACGACGCTTTCCACCATCATTATTTACGTTCAATAATTAGTCATTGACATAGGGTGACCTTATCAACCGTGAATCTATCCTTAAACCTGTTTAACATCTGTAGTAGGGGACCCGGGACAGACCCTTGACGAACGCCTTTAACGTCGCCGCTATAAATCAAGCATTAATGATAGTCACGTTTTTACTCAGCGGAGGATAGTTGCCGAGATATCTTGAAACCGTATACATAGTCGGATAAGGAAATGAGTTTGAAGATTTGGTTAGGGTTATTTGTCGAACGCTTCTAAAAAGTATTTTTGCCACACAAAGGAATTCGAGTGTCTCATATGAAATATACGTAATGGTCTCATTGCATAGCTTTTTTACGTGTTTTTAATTCGCCGATTGATCATTTACGTTGAAGAAACAATGATGTTACACGTTACTCTACCTCTTGTTGCGATTTAGGCCAACGTTCGTCCTGATCGGTCTAGAATATTAAACTAAATGTGAAATATAATGTTTAGCATTTGTCTACCGTTGATCTAGTGTGGTGATATTGCTACTTTTTGCAGTTTACTCCTTAAGGATCGATTTGCATATATAAGGGGCCCGGTATGAGAAAAATGTGAGGAGTAAAATCTATCGATGAATGACCTTGAATGACCTCGTTACGTTTTTGGTGCGCATCCTATGTCGCGCAACTTTCTAACTGTCAAAACACGGATGACAGCAGGTACGCCATCTCACCTGTCTCGGAGTAAACTCCAGTCGTGCGTCGGAGCTGACACACACAATTTTTTGTTTTTAAACTTCTTGTGTGTTTTGCTATGTAGAAAGGCCTATTACAAGCAATGGGCCATAAAAAGGCTGATGATGACCATCATTTCATTTTATTCTGATGTCGTACCATCAATCAATTCTAGCTTTTATACAAGATTCCCCTTTACCATAATAAGTACAGAAATATAAAACCTTTGATACCGCGAACTGCGAAGTACCGCCGTCAGCTTATTAAGTAGTTAGAGATGACGTCTTGCATATTAAAATATTACTCGAACAAAGAAAACTTCCCTGGTTCCAAGTTGCAAAAGAGATATTAGAAATAATTACAAAAATAAGGGGGTTCATTAGTATGCGAATAGGGCAACTTAAGCGGCGCGTTGGACGTGTAACATGCAATGTAAATTTCATTAAAACTTGCTTCGGGATGCTTGAGGTTAGGCATAAATGGGAAATTTGCAGTCTACGATCTATGATTAATCAATAGTTTATATTTCTAAAATCCTTTTAAAAAATTATATATTTTCTCATCATCAACAGCTCATATAATGTCCCCACCGAGGCGCTTGAGCCTACCCCACCTGCACACATCTATGAAGAAATTCTTAGGTTGTGTGTGAAGTCAACCAACCCGCACTTGGCCAGCGTAGTTGACTAAGGCCTAATCGCTTAATGTGGGGCAGGCTCGAGCCCCTCGGTGGGGACATTATATGAGCTGTTGATGATGATGATGATGACTCAGTCAGCACCATTGTTCGTATTCGAATGAAATTTAAAACATAGGTAATTTATTCGTATTGTTGATTGAACCGGCAAAATTTTGATACGCTATTTGCTATTGAAATACTTAATCTGATAAACAGCTTTAGCTTAGTATTCAAGGAAGATTTTAAGGTCGGAATCATAAAAACAGGCCGTCACCGTGTGATGCCGTCAGAGTAGAATTACATCACCCCATATGGTCCATGGGTGACGTAGAAGGCGACTAATGGATCAGCAAATTGGTATTGAACACCTTCCATCAATACGCTTTGGGCAAGCGTGGTGGACTACTGCTTAAACCTTGAGAGGCTTTGTGCCCCAGTAGTGGGTCGAATAAGATAGGCTTTAATGATGATGATGATGGTGAATAATAAAGATAAAAAAAACATGTATTACCTTTTATCAACTTAATTTCGAAGTAGCAATATAAGTAGTTTTTTTTTAATTATATTGTTAGGATTTTTTTTATTATTTAAAAGTTATGATAAAACTTTCATTCAATATGTTGTCCTACATTCTTGTTAAGTACTATAGCATTCTTTAAGTGCATTAAATTATGTTTAACAGTAATTATTTTTAATGCAAACTCCAAAATAGAATAGAAAAAGAAAAATGGGAAGTGGTCTCCCCTTGACTTTCTCGTATACCGGAAACGACTCAAAGGTTAATAGAAACCTTATATTTGGATGTCATACATGTGTGTTAAATTTTGGTCACCCATCCAAGTACCGACCGCGCATTTGGTTGCATAACTTTCGTGATCGACGGCTCAAAATTTGATAGAAACCTTATATTTTGATGTCATACACGTATGTTAAATTTGGTTGCAATAAGTTAAAGCATGCTCGAGTTATCGTGCTAACGCACAGACACACACACAGACATAATTCCAAAAAAAATATTTTTGACTTAGGGAGGTCCAAAATGTGTAAATCCGTCAAAATCTCGAGGTCGAATTTTTTGACGATTACAAGACTTCCTCTATACTACGTTACGAGAAAGTAAAAATTAAAGGAATATTGATGCATGCGTTATAGCATTTTGCCTGCTGCTCTGAATTTAAAACAATATAATTATGATTTATCAATACAAATGAAGTTATAAGTACTTGCCAGAAATAATACTAACCAAATAGTCTTCCATTAGCTGTTAGAACGATTAAAAAATTAAAGTGTTAACTTTGTCTTGCTTACGACTGTACAAAGGCAAGCGTCCGACAATTTACAGTAGACATTTTGCAGTCCATAGATTTAACGTAGAAAAGGAAATGGGGTGCCTTTTCTTATGAAAAGCCTCGACGCATTCATGTCCTTATTAAGTTGGAGACGAAAAAAATTGTATAGGATGTTAAACAATTAGATGGGGTTAATTAAAAAGTTTTTCAAAGCACCGTCCTTTTGTTGTGGCATTTGAATAATAAAGAGAACGGCAAATTAATTAATCTATTCCGCGCAAAAATTACGGGAAAGAGTGAGGTTTCAGGAAGGCGTACTCCTTATTAACACTTATTTTTTACAGAGTTGATGATTTATAGTAATGATGCTGTATTTATAAATTAATTATTATATTAGATTGCTTGACAATTATAGATCATTTATCTCATAAAAAATCGTTTCCACAGATCAGAATATCTGTGGAATATTTTTATATTATTATAAATAAACTTAAATAAATTCCAATTGAAATTGAAAAGATTTATTCTCAGAAAAATAATAATTACAAAATAATATCACAACTTAAATTATTCATTAATATTATTAAATTTAAAATATAATTTAGTTACATTTGTTACTCCATTGAATTTATTATTTAATTAGTGTAAATAGTAATAATGGTAATGGTAAATAGCAATAAAATTACGAGTGGTAATAAATTTATTACCATTTACTACTCCACTCCAAGTGAAATTGTTGGCAATGGGTACCAATCTCAGCAAAATACTGAGAATAGCCAGCGCTGGTTTTCAGATTGGTCCCTATGGCTAGTTACGTCAAGCAATTTGTTTTTACCTAATGGGGCTTAAATGGGATAAAATGATAATTGTAATTATGATAATTCCTAATAATTGCATTGGATAAATAAATATATATGCTAAATAAAGGAATGGGGCAATACCCACGGTTACTGATTGTAGGTATTTGTACCATGTGGTGTGCAGTGTATGCGATGTAAGTGTAAGTGTGCGCCTGATGGTAGTGGTAGTGATGTTATAATAAATATAAATACAATTATATACATATACATATGTGTCAAACTGATACTACATAATATGTGAGGGCGTGGACTTATCGCCACGGTGCGGCGCCATCACCATGAGACGTCATGATCCTACCGCAGCATGGTGCCTTGTACGGTGCACCGAGGCACGCATGTTCACGGTAGGAACCACTGGTTCAAATGTGTACTGTACTTGCAGTTTTATCAAAACTTCTCCTGTTAATGATCAAATCAACATCGATGTTATCAGCCATCCTTTTACGCATTAGTGGTATAGAACCTATAACTATCAAGCTTGCCTATAGTGAGCCAGGACATGGCGCCTCAAGGCGTGGTACGATGTCACAATAAACAATTTTGGTTTGTCCGCACACCGGAATTCACCAACGCACATTCACAGTTTTATATTATAATCCAAATACAAACAGAAACAAGAATAAAAGAAAAGAAGAAATAAAAGTCATATGCAAACAAGTTTAGGCATTATGACTAAATTACAAATTTACCAACAGTAAACATAATATATTTATATTATGAGTTAGCTCACACGGGGTGAAAAAATTTACAAATTAATAAAATTTCAACAATTATAGATTCACTTGGTTAATTGATATTAGTGACAAAAAGTAGTGCTTTAATTTACTTTTAATATTTAACCTAGTAATTTTTGTTTTTAATGATCCTGCAAGATGATTTATTAGTTTAGGTAATTGATATTTAATAATTGTTTTCCGTACAGTGATCATAAATAAGTTAGAATAAAATAGGTTTCATTTGATTTTCAGCGCAAGTCAGTTTCTTAATTAGAACTTTAATAAAATTCTAAGTTCTATCACTTTGGTAAGCAGCAGAAATAGGGCCTGAAATTTTTTTAACAGTGAATCTTTCATTTTACATTTCAGTTCAGATTCACGTCTACTTAATGTTAAGAGGTCCAGTTTCTCATAGTGGCTTTTGGCGTATGCTCTTAAAATTATGCTCACAAACTTTAAAGAATATTTTTCAGGCAATATTTTAGCAATATTCAAATTGCTTCGGCCGTAATTTAGAAACTTCTCGAATATAGCGTGGCTTTGTGCAATTTTTCTCTCGAGCCGGTGCCGCTTGCATAATGGAAATAGGAACGGTAGCTTTTAAGCAACCACCCCGGAAATTTATAAAAGTTGTCGTTAAGTCTCGCTGTTGTCGGAATCGTTATTAATTTTTGTTTGCAGAACGGAAAGAGAACACTTCGGTTTAGCTTAAAAATATCCTTTCACATCTAAAGACATCCCCTTTCGTGCTTTTTCACTAGTTGTGAAAGTTATAAATGTAAAGGACATTTTAAAGGTAACAGTTGAAAATAATATACTTTCTTATAATGCTAATAACTTAAAAACTAACATATTGCCTAAGGGCAAATACCCCTGACACGATAAAAAAATGAGGTTGAGTATTTTAGTTATTACATTCATATTCATAAAAAAATCAATAAATATATTTTAAGGGATTTTTAATTATGGTCCAATAGGGACCATAATTAAAAATCCTGCTGCTTTGTCACTAAGTGATATATATTTTCTGCATTTTTTTTTGTAAAGATTTTGTATTTTGTATAGGCTATTTTTTATTGCAAAAATATACGCGGACAAAGTCATGGGTGGAGCGTTAGTTCAATTATATTTCAGAACCCAACACTGAAGAGATTTCATTACGTGTGTAAGTATCTATTTGAATACAAGGAGCGAATTTCCGAATCCCTTCAGGGAAAGCAGTTGGAATATCAAACAAAGAAATAAAATTTAAAAATGTATTCGACCTTTATTCAAAAGACGTTACAAAAGAAAGGCAAACACCAATTAAAGAAGAGGAAGAGAAATATCATGTCGTTTTTGTTACAAACACTTTTCTTACATTGCATAAATGTTTAAACGCAAACTTAACGGCTTGCTTCCTTCCAGCGATTCCGACGTTGGGGATTCGTTTGTTGTCACTCCCTTCCCCGCGCATTCTAAGGTAAGTAAATTATTAACTGACTTGTTGAAATCTCAACGAGCTTATTTCAGAATTCGAATTCGTCCTGCGAGCTCATACAATTCGGAGCGTTTCTGAGATCTGTTGTAACGGTGTGTTGTTTGGTGCAAGTTGTGAAATTTCAATGAGAAGCATTTTCGTGGGCATAAATTTTGTCGTTCTTCTTATTATTAATGGGCAAAGGTTTCATGCGTCAGGGATTTTTTGATGTTATTGCTCGTTGTTAGGATTTTGGCTTGGTAACTAAGACCTTTGAGCCATTAACTAGGTGGTAGGCCTGTATGCAGGGTCAATTGTGTAGATAGCACCGCCGTTCCGTCGCCGTTGTAGCTCATACTCCGTTGCCCTCCCTTTCGCCCTACCTATTGCCCTCTCTTTTGCCCTCCCTTTTGCCCTCCCTTCCCACATCCCTTTGTATTTATATACTTTATTAGATGATAACTTTTTTAAAAAAGGAAAAGCAAAATTTATTTTGTGCTCACAGTCATTTTAAATCATGTTTTTTAAATCTTCATTTGAATATTTTTATGAACTTTTTGACGTGTTATATAAATAGAACTAGGTTGAGATAGCATAAAAAAGATCGGTTCTAGCGAAAGATGCTGAGCTGGGTCCGTTTGAAACAAGTAATTGGCATGTGTGATTTTTTGCTTGATTGTTCTGTTGTTGTCTCATTAAACATTTCTTTCTTTCTTTCTAAAGCATGATTGAACAATAACATTTTGCACAGAAGCAACCTTCTAAAAAATCCTAATGACACAGTGAAGGTCATCTGCGGTCAACAGCAATTAGTGAATAAAAAGCACAGAATCAATGAAAATTATCACCTATAGTTACTGTTCGAATAAAAACAATTGATATTTTTGGAGCTAATCATAGTTTTTAACAATGCCGGCTGATGTTAGAGTGATGTAATCTAACGTGATATTATTATCAAAGTAATATATAATTATACAACAATTAAATGACTATTTGACACAATAGTGAATAGAGTTCACTAACAATAACAACACCAGCAAGTAATAATTATAGAGTAGACAGTTCTACTAATTATTTCTTGCTGATATTATTATGAACATAAAGATACCAACAAAGAATTTGGAAGACTTAGAACTATTATTCAAACCCAAGATACAAGTTAAACTTGTTTAAGTAAGGACTGGTTTCACAGTCACAGATTTGTATGGTTTCCCAACAAGGAGGGGTTTGTCAGGTCAGGCCGGCTGTAATCTAATGCCAACGCCAAAACATATATCCGTATGTCGATAATAAGATATATTAGACCGATCCCTATCGGTCAGATAAAATGATAACATGAACTTACTTGTAAATACGCCCTAACAGAAGCAAACTTGCAATCAAAACACGAAATGAGAACGTAATTTTAATTTGTCTGAATAGTTAAGAACGGTATCGGTAGGTAAGTCAACAGCACGTTGGGTTAACACAAACTGTAAAATTTTTCTAATCGATTATGCACTTTATATTGAATAGTCTTAGTTTGAAAATCGTTTGGATAATTTTGACAGTTTTGTATAGCCCGACGTGCTGTTGTCTGTACATAAATTATATTCGAAAACATAGAATGTAGTTTATAGATTCTACAACAAATTCGACAAATTCGCTTCACTAGGTGGTAGACCCATATGTAAGGGTCGTATGGGTAGGTACCACCGCCTTTCTTATTTCTGCCGTGAAGTAGTTGGCTGAGTTTCGGATGAAAAGGAAAGGTAGTCAGTGTAATTACTGGGCATTGAAGGCATATCATCTTAGTCCCCAGGATGGCAAAGTTTACCTTAATATTGCATGTGTCTATAGGCGACGGTAACTTAACACCAAGTTGGCCGCAATCTTGTTTGCCATTTCGTAGTATAAAAAAATATTCGAACCGATCGAGAATTTCTTTAATCTTGATCTTTGTCGAGAGGTGTATCATGCTAGTAGTTATTGATAAAGTTCTGTTGATAAAATTGGTTCATCTTTCGATGAATATGTCTATGTCGATAAATAAACACACATTTTATATTCATAACCACCAAGTAGTTAAACTAGAACTTAATGTTCCGCCCGTTTCTAACTTACACCGCATTCATAATTGGCAAAGCCACCCAAGCGTTTCTCATGTTTTTCGTCATACTTGTTTCAATGTTAACTGAACCGCTATACTGGAATTTAAATAGTATAGTACTGGCAATTCCGATGTGATCCCTGGAAAACTATTTTTAATTCTAATAAAACAAACTTTCGCTTTGACATAAAATATAATTGTGGTTTCTAAAGACACATAACATTCTAGTAATATATTTTTCTTCTCTTGTGCCCCCAGAGTTCGCAATTAATGTACAAAGGGTAGTTTATAAAGAGAAATTTTCATTAACAATATGATGTTGTGATCGTAAGCGGTGACGTTGTGCATTCAAAGTAGCGATCTCAAAAGCTAAGCAGCTAATGGGTCAGAGCGTATGTGATAAAACGATAGTCCATAGTCAATTTTACAAATACCTGTTATAAATCCGCTTAGTCATTAAAAAAAATCGCTTACTGATGTGTTGTTGACAAGTCCTGTCTTACAAGCAGATTTAAGGAACATAAACATGCGATGGTGAATGCATAAGATTTGTTTTACTAGCGATATCAAAAAGATATACAGAATCATATTAGTAAGCAAAGAAGATATTGACTTCCAGAGAGTATTGTGGAAGAAGAATACTGTAAAATCTGATGAGGTCAAACACTAAAGACTGTTGACGGTTACCTTTGGTACAGCGTCGGTACCGTATCAAAACAATGCTGCAATTATCCGGCTCGAAGGACCAAAATGTTCCTTCGATAGCTCACAATAGGGTTGCGATTTGAATAGCAGGGTGACTTCACCCTGTACCTTACACGTGTGTAGGTACTTACCTACACACGTGTATCTTATACCACTTTGTAATTGCGACTATTTTGACAAGCATTATCACGATGTTTATATTAAAACAAAGGTCTAGCGAACAAAAGACGAGGTTTGCCTCCAGTACAGTACGCGTACACAGAGATCAATGTGTAAATCCCATTTTTCTTTATTGATCTTTTAATAGAAGACTGTAAAATGAACTCAGTACTGTTATTTATTCTTCGACAATAACAAATACATGGTTCATAATAATTCTGTGAATTGCTTCACTAACTACAAATTGTTTTACTCAAGTAACAGAACTTATTATAACAAATGCCTCCACAGAACGACAAAACTTTTTACCCGAATCGAGACATAAATTCTAATTTGTAGTCGTAGCATCCTGTTTCATAATGAACGTTCAAGATACAAAGTTGTGCATATTGTGATAGTTACTGCATTGCATTGTTAGGAATTAGGAATGTTATTGTTTTTATCGATGAAAATTTCGATGACATAATAAAATGTTCGAAGAAGTTTTCTTTTTACATCAATAAATCTAATACCGTTATGTGTATGTATACATGTTAAAAATTCTGAGTTTTTAATCGATCAAATAAAATTAAGGAATATGTTATATTTTATATAAAGTAAGAAAACATTTATTAGTACACACAGAACAGGATGAAAAACTACTAAATATATCAAAGAATTAGTGGAGTCGTGTGCGAGACCAATAGGACCCTGTCTCAGCATGTACTTCTGCGGCATAGTGCTGCAGAAGCGCTGTTATTCTGGCAGGACCTTTTTTATCACTGTGACATACGGTATATCGAAATAACAAAATAAAAATAAAATACAATTAAATTATATTAATGTTTCGTCAATGTATATGGTTGTAGCGTGGTGATTTGCTAAAATCTATTTCATCATCATATTGCATTTTTATTTAAATAATTATAGTTTCTTTCGCTTCAAACCACAGAGTACATCTACATATTATTATATATACGTTTCAAAGTCCTGACTAATTGACTGAGATATCAACGCACAGTCCAAACCGCTGAACCTAGAGATTTGAAATTTTGCACATAGATACCTTATACAATGTAGGCATCCACTAAGAAAGGATTTTTGGAAATTCCACCCCTAATGTGGTAAAATGTCCACGCGGATGAAGTCGCGGGCGGAAGCTAGTTTGTATATAAAAACTTAAAACATCAAACAAAAAAGGTTGGAAGGGTCAGATCCCTTTGCCTACACTAAAAAGGAGAATTTTTGGTTGGCTTGGAATCTCTATAGACATATTATTCTTTTTTATCTATTGTGATTACGTAATCCGTATTTGGGTCGCAGTTACATAATTTATTATAAATATATGAAATACAATGTATTTTATACCCACGGGAATCTTCCCGTGACCACGACCGATGAAAAATGTTGCGAAACGTCGGGCAGTAATAACAAAATGGAAAATATAATAAATAAAAAGTAAATAAAACAACTTTTACGGATTTAACTAGCAAGTAATTAGATCTTACATTTTGTTATTATTGCCCGACGTTTCGTAACACTTTGCAGCGTTCGTGGTCATGGAAATACTTCCCTTAAAGGGAAAACCGTAAAAGTTGTTTTATTTACAATGTGTAGTGCCCGTGCAAATCTAAGAGCAAAATAAATAAAAAGTAAGTTATTTCTTTGATGATCACATCATCAGCTCATATAATGTCCCCACCGAGGGGCTCGAGCCTACATTAGGGCTGGCCAAGTGCGGGTTGGTCGACTTCACACACAACCTAAGAATTTCTTCATAGGTGTGTGCAGGTTTGATGTTTTCCTTCACCGTAAAAGCGTCGATTAAACGTACATATGAATTCAAAATTTGAAATCACATTGGTACGTGGCGGGGATCGAACCAGTGTATCCTGGGTGCGAGACGACGTTCTTACGCACTACGCCACCGACGCTTTTTTCATTTCTTTGATGATCACAAATATTTAATCACGAATACTTGATCACAAATAATTTAGCCTTGATTGGAATTTTTTAAATATTTTTCGAAAATCAGTTAGTTGTCTATTATTTGTCGTGTAATGACGCTTTAATCCGACACAGCCACGGCCAAGTCTGTTATAGGCTATAGTGACTGCTTACCAGTAAGCAGAAGCTATGCTTGTTTGCCAACGAAGTAACATAAAAATGTATAATATAACATCGATAGATATTTTCGCCAACATTGCGCTGGTACACTCAGTAACTTTAGGGCATTTTATGTCTTTAATCTAGCGCAAAGATCATACGCGTTTATTATTGTTGCTCCATTTGAACCGTATTAGGAAACCAGGATTATGGAACCTCTTGAAATACGGAGTAGCGAACCATTATGTCTTTGTTAAATCCAATTTAATTGACCATTTCGCCCACACGTTTTGCATTTCTCGTCTATTATGTAACTTTTAGGCCCATAATCTGAACGGGCCTTAAGCTTCTGAATGGGTTTCAACAAAGAGTTTATCTAAATCTAGACATCAATAATAAGTAATTGTATTACAAAACTGACAATTGCAACCAATCTCAAAAATATATTGGTGGGTAAAAATTAAAAATCATTTTTCATCCACGTTTTTTTATGATAGGTATATTAATGTCTATATAAAAGTTTATGAATGTTATAATGTTTATTAAGTGTTATAACCATATACATAGTAAACTGTAGATGAGTAATGTGAAAAAGAAAGAGTATATTATGACCTATATTAGAACGAGACAGATAGACGAGACCTTTTCACGTACACGCCGGCCTATGTCAGCCTGTCAGTTACATACAGAAGACAGCAACATTCAAACTGCAGTACTTTTTAAGCGCACATGGGCATTACTCACACATTGGTGCATTTTATTGGTCTCACCCTAGTCGATTCATTGCCAATCCAGAAACGTTAGTAATTATAAATCTATGGTTGAAACTGTTGCAAAAGGTTGCAAATCGTATAAATTGTCACTCGTTTCCTTATTAAGGGACGAAACGCTGACTGCGAAAATTTATTCCCAATACGAGTATCATGCACTGCAGACGATTTGTTAGGATATTGTTAATTTTGAACCAGACAGATTTAGATTATCGACTGAGCGAGTGAAAATAAACAGTAACGAATAGTTACCCTTATTTATGGAATACAGGTATTTCTATAATTCTAGTTTTCTCATGCCTTGCATGCATATTTTTGTTATAAATACAGCCTCTTACATATTATGTATTACTCAGAGTGCAATCAGCACCGTAATCCTCAGATTCTTGCATGCAAATTAAAGCACTATACCTACCTATTATATTACCCACAATAGTCATATTTTTACTTAAAATTAACCTAATAACATATCGTAATCAAAAACACTTACAAATAGTAAAAAAAAGTTACATGCATTTATGCATGAAGATTTACTTTCATATTCTTTTCCTTTTGTGATTTGTTAAACATGGTCTAGACTGTCACTCTAATCTCAAACCTATTAGAATATGGCATTGAGGTCATTGCAAGAGTAAATTACATTCAACATTATTTTATTATATATTTAAATATCGCAGCATCAAAGACAAACTTCTAAATTATAAAAATGAAGGCTTTTGAGAAAAGAAAAGGGTCACAATAAATTGTATTAATATGATAATAAATATCACAAAATGTATTTCGCTTGACCGGTTTCTCTGTGAAATAGCCGCTACAATTTCAAAGCAATCTTAATAAATCTCGCATGAGCAAACACGTCAAAAATAGCCCTTGACAAAATCGATAATACAGCGACCAAGCATAAAATATACTTATACCATCAAAGCAAATAATATTTCAGGGCGAAATTTCCATACGGCTAATGTAAGTGATACGCAGAAAGGGACCAAGGAGAGTTCCTTGAGGGACCCTTTTAGTGGGTAGCTATAAATCAGGTCCTAATGGAGTGTGTAAGGTTGCTGGGGACTACACTTACGAATTTTAGAATGACCACAGAAAAGATGTGTAGTGGAATGGAAGAATATTGATGGGATTGTCGACGCAGTAACAAACTTTCCGAAAACATTAAGTTTATATGGTTCTTGTAAATTTATCCTTCTTATATTTTTTTCCTCATTACTGCTTCAAAAACTTTTGCCTAACATTTTGTTCACCATCATACTTTCACTATAAGTTTGGCGTTAAGAATGTAAATTCTTAATGCCACACTGTATCGTGCTAGTATGCAAAATAAGCCAAAATAAACCAATGTTTTTGAAGCCAAGAGCAAGCTCGGTTGTGTGAAAATAAACAAATTAGAACTGAGTAATTAGTTTTCCAGTTTCCCGGTAGAAAAATATTATAAGAAATATAAAAATTAATTACGAGGTGAGAGTTATTTACTTAATTTACTTCATAAAGTTAAAGCAGAGGCTGTATTTGCCTCACAGAATTATGTTAAAACAGTTCAAATATTTTCTTTAAAATTGTACGTGAGGTTTTCACCATGCACACAGTGGTAACTAACGAGACGGAATTTAGGCTCAAGCAGTTGAATGCATAGAAGCTATAATCTCCCCCTCCTATGACACGCACAGGAAAGAGAGATACTATTAACATAACCATCAAACATTTCTTTTTATTTGTCGAAACATTCATCATTATCATTTCAGCCGAGAGACGCCCATTGTTTGACATAGGCCTCCCCCAAGGATCTCCAAGCCGGTCGACACTGTGTCGCCCGCATCCAGCGCCTTTCCGCGATCATTACGAGATTTTCAGTCCACCTTGTAGGGGGCCTACCAACGCAGCATTTCCCGGTACGTGGTCGCCACTCCAGGACCTTTCCACCCCAACGACCGTCAATCCTCCTCGCAATGGGCCCTGCCAGCTGCCCCTTAAGGTTCAGAATTCTTTGGGCTATGTCGGTGAACTTGGTTCTAGTGCGGATCTCATCTTTTCTGATATGATCACGAAAAGCAACACCAAGCATAGCCCTCTCTATTGCCCTTTGGGTGACCTTGAGCCGCCTAACGAGAAGCATTTTGAAGCGACTACCTTTCGGTTCCATAGGTCTTCCCTGGCAACACACACGAATTAAAGATTTTCGTCTTGAGACACTGCAGTAGATGGGCCGATAATATGCCGAATATATCGAAACATTCACGTATAAAGTATTCTATAACGTTACGGCACTCTTCAGCGTGAAATATACAAACAAGCAATTTAATCCAAGCATAATTTATCGAAAGGTAAGCGACTCTTCGAATCTATTTAAGTCACTTAAATTTAGTAAGCAAGCGCGTCGGTACAAGGGATTCCAGCATTAAATTATTTAATATTGATTAAATAATCCCCCCAAACTTAAACTTCTAACTTATAATTATCTCCACCAACTTTAACATGAAGATTCAGATGTTAATTAACAACCGATAACTTAAACTGACTTTTAGGTTATTCCAACAAATGGAAATTAAAGATCTATTTGATCTTTGCTGTTTAAGAAGTTTTAATTCGTATGAATCAAGTTAAGATACAACAAGGGTGGTTGTTCACCGAGAAGCCTTTTCTATAACCAAACTCAGCTGGGCCTCACTTAAAATTCAGATGTAATTAATGGCAGTTTGTACAATTTGAAGCATTTCATATTTAATATTGAAAAGGATTACGGTCCCAGTTGCTTTCGTGACCTAGAATGGTGGTTTCTAAAGAAAAATTCGAATTTAAGGAGTGCCTCGCCCTAAAACGAGGTAGGGAGTTAAGTGGATGTTTCTCATAATACGAAAACTTCGGCACTTAAACAGCAAAGAAGCTGGAACTGTCTTTAGAAAAGTAACTAAATGTTATTAAACACGATTACGAGGAATACCATTTTATTTCAAGCAACCGTTACGAGCTGACTTGCACCATTATTGTTGCTAATTTTATTTCGTGCTTATAAACTTGTAAACATTAAAATTGAATTTGCGAATAAAGTTACTGAACGAAAACACCAATAGGACGTGCCGAAGCTAATTATACTAAAAGGGTCTAATTGGAAACAAATAAATGCGACACAAAACAAACTTTAATGACACCCACTGAAATATCAATACTCTACATTTTATAGGTTATAAAATGTATCAACTCTTATAGTAACTAAATATGTAGTTTCAAATATTTATGTGATAAAATTTGGTGACGGCCATATTTAAGTAACCACCGATAAAATGTTGCCATGCTAGAGCATCTGATTTAATATTTTAACCGTAATAACATCAGCTTCGGTTGGGAGACCGGAAATTTGAAAATTAAACTCGTGCAAGGTTGAAAGGGGTGTTTAACGGCGACACTTAAATTAAACAGAGTTAATGGGTTGATAACAAAGGTGAAGTTTAGTTACGAAAAAGTTAAGCCTAAAATACGGGAAACATTTAATAATTAAGTTGATCAACTTGAACAGTTTGTTTGTATGTAAATATAAGAAGGGTCAAGAATTTAAGGTTAATAAATATGAAAATGCCTCGACAGAATCTTTTTCAAATAAATATTACATTTTCCCGGGATTTTATATATATATATAATTATATGCTCCAAGGACAGTTTTAAAATAATTTTAATGTATCATAATAGTAAAAGTGTATAATCCTTTAATTTTTATTAAAATTAATTAATTAAGTTATATTCATAAAAGTTCAAAATAATATACATTTTTTTAATAATAAAAAGAATAATACATATGTACGATCACGCTAATAGTCCCAAAAGGGGTTAAGCCTTATGTAACATTTCGTTACACATAGCGCCACATCTGGCTATATGAGCCATGCAGTGCCTTAAAATAGTGACAGGTTGCCAGCCTGTCGCCAACATAAATGAGACAACAAATTTAAAAAGTAACAATCCTCCAGTAATCAAAAAGACAATACCCAACAACCAGGACAGATGTTACACTCAAAATTATATAAGCAGTCCGGGTATAAATAATAATAATATGTTATATTTTTTTCTTAATTCATATCCCACATAATTACTGATGAACAACTATAAACTATGAATTCATATGTACGTTTATTCGACGCTTTTACGGTGAAGGAAAACATCGTGAGGAAACCTGCACACACTTATGAAGAAATTCTCAGGTTATGTGTGAAGTCGACCAACCCGCACTTGGCCAGCGTGGTTGACTAAGGCCTAATCGCCCCTAATGGGGGTAGGCTCGAGCCCCTCGGTGGGGACATTATATGAGCTGTGGATGAACTATTAACTTGTGAATAAACGTTCGTGTTCATCACACAAGCTCTACCCAGGATTCGACCCCAAACCTCTTGTTTTATAGACGGAGTTCATAATAAAAACACAACGACGGGGGGTGTTATACAAACCTAATCAGCAGAAGCAGATGCTCAAAAACGTGTCAAAAACCGAACTTCTAAATTAGTGAACCAACTAGATTTTCTAGAAATGTGTGAGTGATTTAACTTACGCTTGTGTTGTGCTTGATCATTATTGTGAAATGAGTCAGTCATTCATTAATTTAGTATGCAGTAATTTCTATTAAAGGAAGCAGTTTTGTTTTCCATCATCTAATTTTGATTTTGACTGTATTAGGCTAACCAGTCAATAAGAAGACAATCGTTTCAGGGCTAAGAAATTATTAGGCTTGGAAAGTTGTAATCTCTACCTTCTATATGGGAAAAAAGCGTGAATTTATTATTTATGTAGTCTTTGAATAAAAACAAATAATTCATGTTCATTTAACTTAAAGCATTATGGAATTAGAAACTTACAGAAACCGCAAAAATATTCCGTCGTCATTAAGTTTTGCTCCGGTACAAGTTCTGATATATTCCGCCGAAGGCATCGACGAGGTACCCAATTAATTTTGACTAGTTGCTCTGCAAGATTTCAGCCCGTTCTTGTTTCAATTTTGGGTGGGGGCCGGACTGAAGAGTATTTTTTTTTATTATTACAAAAAGGTGTTTTGGAAAATACGAAATGTTTTAGCTTTTTATTATAAAAATGTCTAGTGAATTCCTCTATTCCGTTTTACATATTAATAAGCAATATGGGTGGACTTGAATACATAGTTTTTAAGAGCGTTTTGTCTGTCTAGTTATATTAACAGTTTTACGTTAGAACAGGATTTAAATCCAGACAGTTCAGCTGCTCTCCGCTGTAGAACGAATTGACAAAAATCAACTAGTTCGTGTCTTCTACGACTATAACGCCTCAGAAGTCCGGTCCAATAGAAATGAATGTCAGAAAACAAAATAAGGTAAATAAAAAGCATGAAAGGCAGAAAAAGAACGTATTGTCAAAAAACTAATTATTTATTATAAATATCATTTAGTATTTATAACTTTTTCCTTTCTTCTGCGAGAAAAAAGGAAATAGTTTATACAAATTAAACATTAAGCCAAATATTCATTTGTTTTCCCGGTGATAAGGTACTTTTTTTGACATTCAATTGTTTTCCTGACATTCGTTTTTTAACTAAATTAAATGTCTGAATCGCCTGTGGCTACAATACATATAAAAGCAAAAAATATATTTTTTATTTTCAACAATATTGGAGTATATATTAGTTAAAGAGTAAAACGGGAATCGAACAGAGAAGACGAAGTTTCACCAAAAAGCGTTCAAGCTGAAGCTGTGTAATGCTCATTTCCCTAGAAACACCCACTCCTCTTCTCAATGGAGAATCACCAACGGTACAGACATATAACATTACCGTGGCACAGACATTTAATTCGTTTATAAACAACAATGCATTCGAATTTGCTAACCCAGAAACGAAACTTTATCTGGAGTCTGGAACTCGGGAGCTTAACCCTCTAGGTATATCGCAAAGAGGAGACTCGAACATATTGTAAACCCTATAACGATTCAGAAGGTTTTTTGTTGGGATTTTATAGGAAACTAATCCTCTCAAGAGGATCTCTGTCACCGTATCTCACCGAGGAAAAAATAAGGTTTCACGTTTTTATGTTGTTCGACTCGAACTCAACTGCAAAAAGGTGGATATTGTGTACTGAATTGTTAGTATTTTTGGTGATAACGATCTATTTTAACCATCGACCTACCTTTTTTTAGACAGAAAACGTTTTATATCTTTGGCGTGAATAAGCGCCCGCCAGGGTTTTCTGGGAGTCGTCAACCATCTACGTACATACTAATGCACTACAAAAAGAAGTGTGTACCTGTGTAATTTTTGACTGTGTCATCATCATTATCATCATCATATCAACCGAGAGACGTCCACTGTTGGACATAGCCCTCCTCCAAGGATCTCCAACCCAGGTCCACGTCCAGAAGCCTCCTTGTGGTGGTCCCCCTGGTAACGTGGTGGGGAAACTTTCTCGACGGGTGTGTGACTTTTGATGTCAAGTGTGTCCCCTTGGCTTTCGAAATAACATGCCATCGTCGAGTTTTTTTTTTTTGTTTTTCCACCACGGTTAGTTTCGGACGGCCATTTTGAGGGCCTAGACGGGCAGCGTTGGGACGGTCTTGGTGTAGTTGCGCTCACGTGCGCAGATCCCGAGCCAGGTCGGGGAGGATGTTTAGTGGGTATGGAGGGAACGCCTTTACCTCGAATCCCACATATCCCCTGCGGTTGGCAACACCCCGCAGGGACGATGCGTTAATGCATTTGACCTCCCCGTCAGCAAAAAAAAGGATCTCCAACCTGAAATGGTCCTGAGTTGCCGCATCCAGCAGCTTCCTGCGACCTTTATTAGATCGTCTGTAGTATAGTAGCTTCCAAAAGCATGATCTAATTCTAATTTAGTTTATTTTCGATTGAAAATTAACTTCTTTGAGAGTGTACTTAGTTATGATCTGAAAATTACTGTTGAGCCTTTTCAAGATCATCAACTGTTCTATAGTCAATGAAAAGATCTGAGTAACTTGCACATTTAGTTGTAACTTTAATTGTATTTCTGATGCTGCAGCATAAACCTGCAGTATACTAAAGTCCTCACGAAATTACAAGATAAATATTTTGTTTGGGCTTGTTGAATTGGTAATATTTTAGGCTTGCACGTTGCAATATTTACTAGGATAATTATATATAGTTCGCTCGTGACCACGACTGCAACAAGGGAGCCAAAACGTTGTATTTCTATACCTACTGTGTTTATATTGAGCGCGTCTTAGCCCTTTATCCGAGTTGTTAGTGATCAGAATCTCTTATTTGAGCGGGGAAAAGTATTAGGCCGCGGACTTGAAGCCAGCGACATGCGGGGTGACGCTGACAGCGTGTCGGTGGACGCCAACCCAGCGGGCAGATCGCGAAGCGCTAGAGAGGCGTAGTGTAATGTTAAGAGAAATTAGTGTCTTTGTCATTTTAAAAATAATTGAAATGATTTTCTCCTCGACGTCGTCGTCGGGCATTTTAAAAGTCGATCGATAAAAAGCAATAAATAAAATGCACAACAATACGTTGATACAAATGCGCGGGCGCCGCTTGACTGGACCGCATGGCTCCACTTGCCGCTGCCTTTGAGGCTAGTCCCATTTAAATCTGTGCATTGGATCAGGCCCTTAAGGTTATCTTTTTGTGAGTGTAGTCGGAGGTTTTTAAATACTAAACATGAGAGATACTTGTATCTAATGAAATCTCCAGCGCTCATCATAACCTTTGCTACCCTGAGATAAACTTCTTTTCCCGCATACAGTTCTATACCTGCATTCATGCACCAAACGCTCCAATGACATTTTCCATCAAACTGACACTGAAATCCTTATAGCATGAAGTTTACTTGAACATCTTTAAGGACTTTCACAAGACCGGATTTATTCAAACTGCTCTTAGAGGAAAATCTGAGCAAAGTGCAAAAACAGTGTTTCGAACGGGAAATTTCTAGGTCAAGTAGTATTTGTCCAAGTGCTGTCTAGGAAAGTTCCTAACGTATTCTTTATTTTCTATTTGACAAAGAACGTATGAGGTTCTTTTTAAATTTTATTCACTGATACAAAGTTCAGTCAGGATGCTTTTATTAACCAATTTGTTACTATAATCTCGCAATATCTCGGCATTTTGTCCTTTATGTATAATTTTTTATAAAAATACCAATAGTTGAAACACGTAATTCTAAATTTATTGCTCCTTTCTCCTGCCCTGCTTTCAATTTATTTGGGATCGGTGCAGTATGTCTTGGGCCGGTTTTAGAGTAGCGCTGGTCGTCAGCGCTGACAAGCTAATATGTATGGTTGCCTAAGGAGTGTTTTAGAATGATGCCGACCGCTCAGCGCTGACGATCGTCGGCGCCAATCCATACGCGACCGCACGCGCCGCGCGTCAGCGCCGATAATTGCGCGGCGCCGACGCGCTACTGAGCTCAGTTATCGTTACTGTATCACGAAAAACGCACGCCCCAATGAATACACTCTCATGAGATTGGCCATGTCTGTACTTCGCAGCGGTCCGCATAACACTAAGACGAGTTCCCACGAAGCTACGCGCAGAGCTGCCAGCGCTGACGACCAGCGCGACTCTAAAACCAGCCTTGATATTGACAGTGCTGCTATTATAGGTTTTGTCATTAGATTTTTACGGCCCTCCGCCTACCTGACACCGACCCTCCTAGGGAATACGTATTGTTTGTAAGTATAATATTTTGATTGATTTGATGGCCACGTGATGCCGTCGTAGTAGCATCGTATAGCATCACTCCATATCCTCCATACCCATTGGAGGATATTGGGGATATCGGTCGAAGAAGCCTACCAATGGATCAGCAAAAGGGTATTGATCGCCTTATGCTCTGTCCACCAATCCAAATTAGACAAGCGTGGTGGACTACTGCCTAAATCTCCTTCAATGACAAGGAACTTGTGTGCCAGCAGTGGGTCGAATTATAAAGGCTGTTATGATGATGATAATACAAAGGTCTATAAAGTCCTCTGGTTCAGGGTAAACTAAGCCCAGGCCCTTTAGTCGCCTATTGGCTAGTGCATCGCAGTCACATAGTATGTGCTCCATGCTTTCTTCCTCCTCACCACACATTCTACAGATGGGGTCATCAGCAACACGTATATTAGAACGAGAAAGATAGACGAGACCATTTCACGCAGGCGAACTATGTTGGCCTGTTAGTCGCGTGGAAAAGACAGCAACTGTCAGACTGCAGCACTATTTTTCACGCACACATGCGCATTACTCACTTAATGGTGCATTTTTTTGGTCTCGCCCCAGTCGATTCATTGCCAATCTATAAACTTCAATAATTATAGATCTATGGAACCGATCTGATAAAGGTCACGGGAAGCCGCTGGATGCGGGCAGCGCAGTATTTCCAACCGATCGGCTTGGAGATCCTTGGGGGAGGTTTATGTTCAATAGTGGGCGTCTTTTGGCTGATATGATGATCTGTTCTAATTGCTGGTTCACTGAAGGTTTAGTTGCTTTTGGATTGAATGCTCCTTTTTGTGTAGATGACAGGCTGGTAAACTGACACTATTTTGAGGTACTGTATGACCCATACTGCGAGGTATGACTTTCTATGTTACCATGTTACCTAAAGCTCTGCTTAACACAAGGATTATTCGCGTGAATGGTGGTAGTAAGTCAGTATGTTCTGTAAGGTGTCTGTATTTTCTTAGCAATTTTTTTCTTTCATTATCTTACTCACCAAATCCGTCTCTGGCAAATGGAACAATATTATAATATCTTACAAGAGTAGTGTTTGTAGAAGCTTTGCTGGTTTTGGGCCCGCCTACGTATGTGTCAGACGTTCGAGCGAACTCTCATTTCAAGGACGTTCTATGAAATTATAACGAACTGAATATTCGGAGAATATAATTATTGATCTGTCAGTAATAAGTTTGAAAAACATTGTAGCTGCTACAATCATGAGACAAATAGCTAAGATTGTCATTATGGTATATTCTAGAAACATGACGAGATGACAAACGATCATAGCAGAGATTAATCATTGATCCGATGTGTTGCTCCACTGCATAGCAACAGTAGTAGTACTGGGAAGTACAACGTCCATAGGAATACCATCTACAGTCTAGTAAAAAGATTGGGAGTTTCAAAATATTTCGAAATGAATGAAAAAAAAGAAACGGTAGATACTGTTGCCGACTGATATTTATATCAATCCTTTTTGACGTGATAACGTCTTATTAACCGATGAACGAAAAAGTATGACTCATTGTCACGTTCCTCCTGAGCTGAGCGCGCAAGCGAGAGCGTGAAACAAGCAATATAAATATGAAAAATGGTTTATTCAACAAAAACAAACAGTTTTAACAATATTTGAGGTTGATTTCTCCTTTCGTAAAAACACTTGTGCCAGGAGAAAATCTCTCTCGCTCCATAATAACAGTTTTAATACAGTTTGTTTGGTAACTATATATTTGAAATGTACTTTTTAACATTTTCGGTTTTAAGTAGCAATGTAATTTGTGTGTTTATGTATGTGTGTGTGCGTATGTGACTGTTTACATGTGTGCATGTCTGTAATATTTTGTGTAGTATCTTAGATGTTAAATGGTCAAGTGTAGTATATCCTAGTAAGTTTCATTTCTCAATATGAATTAGCAATAGAGAGGCACGATTGGCCTTCGGTTTGTGTATGACGTTATTACGTAAAATTATCGTCCGATAACCGACTTTAAAGACAACCGAGATTATTTACAAGCGATAAAGAGGCACGATTGGCCTAATCGTTCGGCGTTCGGCTTGTGTATGACGTTATCACGTAAAATTATCGTCCGTAAACCGACTTACAGACAAACAATGTTTTAAATATAAGTTAACTTTTTTAATATTTTTTTGATACTCGTTTTGTTTTGGATACTTGTCAGTTTGTATTTTTTACTTTGACTGAATACAGTTCATTGAAGGGTATTCTTGAAGTTTTTGTAGCATTTTTTCACCAGTCTCGTCTCCGTCGTTAACAAATACCTAATAAATACTTTTGAATATTTCCATAAAACTTTGAAATAGAATATGCATAATCCCAGTGTCAGTAATAAAATGCTATAGGTAACTAACCTCACCTTGGATATGAAGGCTTAAATATAGCTGAGGGAGCGAAACTGTAATTGCTAGCTATGCTTACAAGAATTAATATTCATGAGTACATACGCTGAATGTTGTGGCGTTCAAAGGGAGTATTCAGTTAATCACATCAAAAACTCTTCAACTATTAACTGCTTGGAATCATTATTTCCTATTGGTTGATTTTCATGTGGTTGCATGGTGTTGAAATTATTCTCATAAAAATACATATAATGTTACTTATTAGAGAACAGAAAGAGATAATACATATTTAAAGTTTATGTCGCGCCGCAGATACTACGAGACAAAACAAGTATATGTAAGTATAGCAAGTAGCAACAAATCGTAAATAACAATAAAATGAAACTTATTGGAGACAAATAGAATTTAGGTAATGCACTAGATTTACATGAAGCTGCCAAACAAAGACAAAACCATGCACCCATTTGTACTCATTTGTGCAACAGATCATGGTCAGATATAATGTGTTTAAATAATGTTACTTTAAAGGCTCCCAGAGTAGTTGCATCTTTAATGCTCGCTGGCAGTCTATTACAAAGCTGTGCTCAAAGGTGATATTTTTTTTCCAATTAAATTCGGTTCTTACTTTCCGTAGGACTATAATGATAAGGTGCTTCGTTTTTGTATTTGTTTTATGTTTGTGAAAGTGGTATTTGTATGTATAATATTGTTAGTCATTTTGTACATTAAAATACATTTGAATGCTTTTGTTAATAAGTAGTCGCGTTCAATAGGACTATCCTTTTAATAAAATACAGAATGATGGAGTTTCTGACCACGATCATTCTCACTAGTTATACTTGTCCCATGGAATTACTGATACTTTTTAGTCTCAGTAGTTCCATTGGACTTAGCAATGGAACTAATGAAAATGAATCTTCTCAGTTGTTCCATCATCTATACTAATATTATGAAGCTGAAGAGTTTGTTTGTTTCTTTGAACGCGCTAATCTCAGGAACTACTGGTTCAAATTGAAAAAAATCTTTTTGTGTTATCTATAGGCTAATTTTAACATCATAACACGCGTACAATAGGGCACAGCTAGTCCATGTATAAGTACATTAAAATACACTAGACTCTCACAAAAGAGCACACTCCGCGTGGTCATAAAAATAACCCTGAATCTAATCACACTAATCATCTAGCCCAAGAACCTGTGTTATGTATACTAGATTTTTTTCTAATATTTTATTTGCCATCAGTTATCACTTTTATCAATTTTTTTTTAGTGGGAATGGCGTTTTAAGTACCATCACTCTGCCTCACTCACAAGTTTTTGAAGACAGACGCTTGCTTCAACTGCACTGTTACGTTTACAAGATAATGGATATATATACATAATAATCCAGATATTTTATAACTAAACATAAAATTAAAAAAAAAAACTCGTGTTCATCACACAAACATTTGCCACTACCAGAACTCGAACCCGGACAGTCCAACGCATCAGCATTGCCACCGACCACTTCGCCACTACGGCGATAATATTACAACAGTAGCAGCAGTACACAAAGTCCAAATTTAAATGTGCTAATTTCTCTCTTTGTCAAAGTTTCCATTAAACCCGCTAAATAGCGAAATAAACGGCAATTCAGCCCGTCAAAGTGCTAGTGAAATGCCTAATTTTATTCTGGAACCCTTCAATTTTATAGTGGGTAAAATAAATAACTGTTCTACGTTACAAAGAGTTATTTTGCTCCAAAGGAACACGAATAAATTAATATTTATTTTAGGTACGAGTTGTATTGTGTTAAAAATTTTCCAATTCCAGGAAATCAACATTTAACGCCTTCGTAAGGGTCTTGCTCAAACAACAATAACTCAATAGATAAGTATGGTAGCGACCATTACGTACTAAAAGTATGATAATATAAAGAAAAAAAAATTGAATGTAAACTTAGAGTCCAACCCGAAGGGGTGGAGGTTGAGAGTGACTCTCTAAATGAAGAGAAGTCTATGTGCTAGATTTTTTCAAGAAAAGCATGAAATATGTAAATGTTAAATGATAAACTTTATTGCCTTAATATTAATTAAACAAGGAGTAACATCCATAACAATAAAAGCAACACAAACTTATAATTAAAATTTTTACAAAAAAAAAAAATAACAGCAATATATTAAAGGCAATGGGCACCAATCTCAGCAAAATACTGGGCGTAGCCCAGCGCTGGTTTTCAGATTGGTCCCGTACGGGAGTAACTAACTTGGTTAAAAGGAGGATGTAGTTCCTACAAGGTCCGCATCGGCGACTCTTAACATTAAGCAAATCGTTTCTTGATTGTTATAAAGGTACCCATTAAAATCGACTTTATAAAAGATCATAGTTAATATCGTTTACAATTTAGCCTGAAATGCCAGCGATGGATGTGACTCGTAAAATCGAATTGTGTTTCGAGGTAAAGTATTATTACGTTACAGATTAGCATGTTTCAATTCCCATGCTACTCGCTAACACCTCACTGTTACACTTGCCCGAAAAGACACTCGCGGCTGAGTAGCAAGATATATTTTCTTCGTTTAACCATTAGCCGACGCTTAAAGGCAATCAATTTAAAAGAAATATTACGTTTCATCGATGTTCGTGTCTGGAACAAAGCAGCAGGAAATTTAAAATGCAGTTTTGCATTTAAATGTTGTACTCGTTTATCTCGTTGTAGTTCACGTTTTGTAGCTGATTTCTTATTTTTATTTTTAACGAGTTAATATATCAAAAAAATTAATGATTATTTTTTATAACTTTTTTCTAGTTATAAAAAAACTACAAAATATTTTTTTTTGGGTAGTTTTGAGTTTTATTTATCAAACAAATATCAAAGTTTTAAATAGTTTCCTATTAACTCCATACAATTTTTTTATCATAATGTTTGACGTCAAGTCATCACAATGTTTTTTATTATATGAGCCATTGGGGTTCAAATGGAAAAAATAAGACGTGTGCGTGTTTAAATTCACGAAAAAATATTTTCCCCTATGTCTTGGGACACCCTACACTATATGCATTACTTGAACGTTAGATCATGAGATCATCAGTATTTATATCAAACATTACACACCCCTTTATGACGACTATTTTTCACAGTGGACTTTCTTTATTTCAGGTACTGACAGAAGTGGAGAACTATCAGCGTTACCCATGAATAGCCTGTCGTTTTTATTACTTATTCACTGTAAGTATTGTTTTTTGTAATTACATAGATAAAGTTTTTTCATTGATGAGTGAAACACGACAAATAAAATTTATTCAAGCCTTTCGCTTCTTATTGCGTCGCAAGCTGACCTCTGCCTGACAATGTTCAACAGATTAGAAATAAAATTAAATGTTTTAAAAAAAGCAAAGACTATAATGTTCTCTTAGATTAGATGTTTTATTTATAGCAAAGACTAATAATTTAGATTGACGGTATTTGTAAAAATATCTCATTGCAATGTCGAAGATTTTATGTCTTTAACGAAACGAAAGGATTGTTTAAATGTCTCGTGATTCATCAGTCCTGTGTAGCTCAGAGGAAAGAGTATTCGCACAGATCGCGGAACATTATGGGTTCCCGTCTCGGGCTTTATCGTGACAGGATTTCGCCTTATCTTTCCTTTTCTATTTAATTTAACACACATTTCAAACATTTAAATCACGCAAAATAAAAGTTAAACAAAATTCAATGCATATACCTACTTGCGTAAAAGCTCTCAACGTTGTATACACAGTTCGGCCTAAGGGACTCTCGCGAACGAACATTTCCCAAATACAGTTTTCAGCAACTTCCGGCCTGTAAGGGCATGTGAATAGAATCGTTATTTCCATAACAAAAAGCTAAGGGAACAGAAAAATCTCCGCTCGCGATGATTGATTGTTTTGTCGGCTCTCGTTTCCCCGCCAACTTCTGTGAAATTCAGTTGGTTTATAATTAGGAGCATTATTCGATTTTCTTTGAGCTTATTTAGTTTAAACAGCATTATTTATTCTGAAGTCTTCATCACAGGGGTATCTAATGAGTTTTGCGAATCGTACATCAATTGGGAGGCTTCTAGCGAGAGTCTCATTGAGATCCTCGCGTAATAATTAAACACTAGACGCTGGTGCCACTAATATTAGGCCCGTAATGACACTCAGAAGTCAACCATGTCTTGAGAATCGTCTGTCACTTTCTATCACGCACAAAGTGATAGAGACGTAGGACGCTCAAGTCGGCGTTCATTCTTGAAACTTATTCTATAATACGAACATCAGTCTTTTATTCAATCATAATTTATTGTATCTTCGAGGACTTCACTAATACGAGACAGGCAATTGCCATTTCGGCCGAGGCATATATAGTGCTTTTCTCAAAAGAATGCAGGGAAATAAAACATACTTTACCTTTGTCGCTAAAATATATCATCTGGGGCTTTAATTAAAAATTGCTTTATTTTTTTGCCTTTGAATCCGGTCGATTGTGGTTTATTAAATCTGGTGGAGCACAATCAATCTCAATTTCACTCTCTGAACCGTCGGAACTCATTTTATTTATTAAATTAATAAATTATTACGTATGTAAATAACAAATCAAGACGAATTTTCAGCTTTGCCGCCATTTTTCACCTATGCCGAAAGAGAAACGCATTTATAAGCTATACAGCCACGTGAACGCAATTTGTACTAAGCAAAGAGACTTCGGTATACCACGATTGATAAAAGAGATCCAATCAAAGAGTATTTAATAACTCCAGCACGCCGTTTCATACAACATTGCTGGAGCAAGGCTGGAGCGTTGTAGCGTTCCAAATTCAAAAAACGCTCCAGCAATGGATTTGATTTTCTTTGTCCGTAAATTTGATACTTCGTGTGTTCTTTTTTCGAAAATAATGACAATATTCCATGCATGTTTGAGAAAATAAACTTTATTTTGCTAAATCTAACACTCCGCCGTGCGCGAAATATGCTAAAATATGGGGTACAAAGTGTTTTATTCGCGTATTCCTATTACAATTAAATGCATCGACGACTCATTGCATTCATTTCCGACGCATCTTGGTGGAGTGGTCAGTGTAACTGCCTACACATCAAGCGGTCCGGGTTCGATTCCTGGTAGTGGCAAATGTCTGTGTGACGAATACGGATATTTGTTGACAAGTTATGGTTGTTTATATACAGGGTGTAAAAGACATGAGCAGTCAAACGAGAACCATGTATTCTGCTCACCGTCATAACATTTTTTTTCCTTTAGACTATACCTGGGAAATTGATAGTTACGATTTTATTGAAGGTCAAAGTCATAATTTTTTTTTTCATTTTTTTATGAAAACGTATTCTATACGTTATTTCTTAATTATTGTCCAAAGAAACATTATCATTTTTTTTAGTATTTCATAACAAAAATGGCTTCAAAACGTTAGCGTTCAATGTAGCCCACTCGATGCGCACGGACACTAACGAACGGGGCCGCCGTCAAGCAAAATTATCGCGGTTTTGCGAGTTGCGTGCGAGTTGAGCCCTTTACATTGCGCGGTACAATTTGCAATTTTTTGTAACACCAAAAAATAAAAATCATTTCCCAGCAATATTTTTTTTGAAATATGTCTTATTTTGATGTATAGAATACGTGGTTTTCGTTTGACTGCTCATGTCTTTTACACCCAGTATTTATTTATAAATATCTAAAGATTATTATGTATTGTATAATAGATTATTATGTATTGTATAGTTAGTCCGTTATCTAGTATCTATAACACAAGTTCTTAATGATACTTAATTTGGGCTAGATAATTGGTGTGAGCATAGAAATATGTTATTATTATTATTTCCCATTTTTCGGACAGACAAACCCACGTTATGAAAAGCATAACATGTAAACTAGTTTAATGTTGCAGTCGTGTATAGTATACGATGGTAATTTACCATCAGTAAACAAGCAACCGAATTTCATCATTTACATACAAATGAAAAGTAAAGTTTGTTGAAAACTTTACTTTTCAATTGAATGTAAATCTAATACGTAATAATGCACTAATGTCTAAAGTTTTTCATGATTATGTCGTAGTAAGCCGGTATCGACAAAATGCTACTACGTCGATCCGGATTCGCACGCGATCTAGTGATTTGGTTACTGCTACTTCACAGGTTATTTGTGTTAGTCTGATATCATTAATGATTACAACATTTTAAATGATACCAGTATTATCGTCATTTTCTGCCTTCAGTTCATAATAATGGTCATTCTCAAGAAGTTCACATGAAACTAATTTTGGTGGTGTTGTGCTTCACCTTGAAGCGGTCGTGCCACACCACTAGATACATTGTCGAGTATTATTATTTCTTGTTGTATGCATTTCCCATCCTTAAAAGCTTGTCATTGTTTTACTGTTAAATAAATAAAAATATTATTTACTCTGCTCGTGCCCCCCAGAGTGCATAGACCGCATTTTTTTTAGTTGTGGCGTGTACTTTATAAAGTTTTTTCGAGGGATATAAGAGGACTTTATTATTCCAAACTACTTTCTGAGCCAAAGAAAATTTCTTATATGTTATTTGATTATATAATTTTGTTTTAATTTTTTTAGAAATTGTATTCTAACATTATAGTGATGTATATATAAAAGTACAGTCGAACCAACTGAATCATGACCCACTAGGCCGATCATTCCTTTAGAATCATAAATTTAGTTAGGTTTTCTTCGCTATCATGCGTGTTGCACTTAGTACGTTTTGAATATGAATAAAAATGCGTCATTACGGGTCAGAGATCTATGCAATTTTAATCTTTCTTATCACTGCACTAAAGTCTCAATTGGAATTTTAAATAAGATGTCGTTCATAATCTAAACTCTTTTCACAACTGAGAAAATGGAATAACTATTATATTTTTAAAAATAAAATGATGTTATGTGTCAGATGTCAAGTAGTAGTCTGAACAAATTTTAAAAAGCCATATTTATTTGACACTGTCAGTGTCTAACAAATTGATAACAGGTTCTTACTTAGAAATGTACGTTCAAGCGAATTTCATCCTACTTTGTATAAAGTGACTGTAGGAAAATGATCTTAAGGTGGGTCATGATTCAATTTGGTCGACTGTACAAAAAATAAATGATTATTAATGAATAAGTCTCAAAAAATAAATGATTATTAATGAATAAGTCTAATATACTGAAATATCTCGTACGTCTTAGGTTACGTGCGAACGCTTCCGTTACAAATGACCACGCCATCGCTTGAAGGTTATAGTACGAGAGCCCACGACCAAAACCATGTCTCATAGCAATACGGAAAAAACCCTATAAAATCGTTAGATTGTATGATTCTGAACCCAACTAGGTGTGTAGTAACGGTCGAAAGTGTAGCAACTGCGTGGGAGGCCATTTCTGCTGTGTCAAAAAAAAAGACAGTCGGTATTATAGCAATACGTCTGATAGTGAAAATGTACATAGATTTTATAATTGTATTACGAAAAAGTTTGTTTTCAGACATTTTGCGCGTAGCATATAGCCTGAGCGCATTTTTGAAAATGTCAACAAATTTAGCCGACCTGTATCATAGCAATACGGATAAATTTTTTTTTTCAACATTTCGTATTGCTGCCATGATTACCAAAAACCTGTTTTCAGACACTTTAAGTGTAGCATATACTCCCAAAAACGAAAATAACGTTTCGGAGTCGCCTGGCCGACGCCTCTGTTAAATCTCCCTTGTCTATTATATGTACTTTGACAAATGACAGATGTCATTACTTATTTCTTTTGTAAAAGTTACTCAAGTGTGCTTTAAATAAAACCAAAACTATCAAATCAATCAGTATTTTTATTTCAACAGCCTCAGCGCGTGTTACGCTCCTGCCCCTTTCTTACTGTTATACAGCTCACTCGCCAGCTGCTCCAAACGTTGGAACGACGCTCACTTAGTTGTCATACGTTGTGCGGTTGTGGCGGTAAACCGTTTTTTTTTTCAACTTCATCCCAGTTTCCTTTTGTGCGATTTATTTCAGTCCTTCAACTTCAATGTTACGGTTTCGGGTAAATTCTTTGTTAATTATCATCTAATAAATTCAGGGTCGCAACGTATTCATTGGTTTGTAACAGAAAATTCAAGATGCCTCAGTACGATTTTTAAATGATATCTGAGTATCGAAAAGTTGTCTGATAGAGAAGGTGCTACACTTAATTTGTCTGATATAAATTTTTTGCACATGTGGACAACTTATTTTATCATGTCCAACAATTTTCAGACATATTGCTATGATACCGATCGGTAAAATTTGTTAACATTTTCAAAACGGTCTCAAAATTTAATGCGTTCACATTTCCGTCTGAAAATTGTTTTGTTCGCATCAAATAACCAAAGTATACTAATAAAAAAGATTTTCAGACATATTGCTATGAGAAATTTTTTTTGTCTCATTTTTAATTTTTTTAAGTGATTTTACGGGTTTGCGCTACACCACTAACGTCTGAAAAATATGTTTCCGGTATCTCAGAACTATCATTCAACTACAGTCTGCAAATCAGACATATTGCTATGATGCAGTTCGGTAAAATTCTTTGACAATTTTGAAAATTCGGTCAGATCAAACGCTACGCGGAAAATGTCTGATATTGGTATTTTCGAGTTCAGGATAATCGTATCTATCGATTTGATGCGGTTTTGGCCGTATTGCTATGAGACAAAAATTTTGGTCGTGGGCTCTCGTACTATTAAGCATTTGTACTCTTGCAATATAAATCATACTAAAATAATGACATGGTAATGATAATAATAATGTTTTGCCTTTACTGAATATTTTCAATAAAGGATTATTTGCTTTTGTATAGAAAATTAAAATAATATTTTCTATGCAGTATTTTATTCGGTACAAAGCGTAGGAAAAAGTTTCGTCACCAAATTACTACTCGTACATTTGGTGCTTGCTTTAGTTTGAAATATAAAATCTCTGTATCTTTATGAGACATTGTAATTGTAAGCTGCGCAAGAATTTTGTTTTTCAATAACGAACATACCTAATTCTATTTCGTTTTTCTTAATATGATAATGTACAAAGAGAATTTTAGAAATAGGTTCAAAATGTGATTATATACGTAACATTACGCCGTCGTGGTGGAGTGGTCAGTATAGCTGGCTTCACATCAAGCGGTCCGGGTTCGAATCCTGGTAGCGGCAAATGTTTGTGTGACGAACACGAATGTTTGTTTGCGTGTCATGGTTGTTTATATATTTATTTAAGTTTATTTACAAAAATATCTAAAATTATTATGTATATTAAAAAAAAAAAAAATGTCCGTTATCTAGTATCCGTAACACAAGTTCTTAATGATACTTACTTCGGGCTAGATAATTGGTGTGAGCGTGAAAATATATTATTATATTATTATTATTTTATTTCTTATAATTTGACATAATTTGAAATCTATCCTCGTTTGTACAGCACAAATGGAAAATATATTACAATATTTTGATCACGAGATCTTATTATGGTTCTATCTATTCATGAGGCGTTCAAGCTAAGGCAGTTCGGTACTGATCCAATTACAGAGTTGCTGCATCTGGCGTCTACAAGTTGTTTTGAACGTTCAAGGTTATAGTTTCATAGTTGGAACTGGAAACTTTCTTTAGTAATTGAGCATAGTTACCGGAGATGCAAATTGGAGCCGATAGTGATGTCGAAAACTTTGCAACCGAAATCTTGTCAGTTACAAAGGACATGAGAGGAAATTATGTATTGATGTACGAAGTTCGCAAACAAGCAGACAAGTAAATAACATTAACGCCTAAAGTTATCCCTGTCATTTCCAGTCACGAATAGGATTACCTCTTCTCATCCTGTGCTAAAAGTCGACTGAGGGAGTTTCTGAACCGCAGCAAATCATCGGACCAAGAGTCACTAGCGCAGTGGTGAGTAAATCTCTCACTTACAACAGCATTCTCAAATAGGCATTAAGCTGTGCCAAAACATACAGCAGTAGCCACATATTGTACCGACCCCAAATAAACGGAGATCAAGGTAGAAAGAGGAATAAGAAGTTAAAAGTTTACTCGAACCCTATTGGTAAGCAGTCACCTTAACTTACGAATGCTTGCAGCACCATTGAATTGCATCCAGTAGGCTTGTGACATACTTAGCAGATGCTCTCGTTCTAGTGGAAATTGGGTTAGCTGGAATATAGTTTACACGTACAACGCACAATGACCCAATCAAGAGGCTAAATTCGGAATTATCCCCTGAATTCACTAACTGGCACATTGTGAACTGACTAACCTGACAAATTTACACTTTACGCTAAAATGAAGTCAGTGTAGTGATTGACGTTATCCAGGGAATTTTAGCGAAAGCGCTTAAGAAAAGTTCTGAAAGAACTTCTTGGCTGGTTTATAGGAAAAGGGCATCTGTAACACACTGTGCTACGATTGCATGGGGTAGTATCATGGAGCATACAAGATAAAAACAATGTTAATTCAAAGGGTCATTTACAATTCCATCGAGCATTCACTGGAGATGGCCTTATCTTCTATACTAACAACATATGGTTCACGAAGCGAGACGCATGCTCACAATAATATGAGCTATTTTAAACAAAAAAAAAACTAGCACCGTGAGCGTTCCGCTGAGAATTGCAAATAAAAGATAGAACATGATAATGAGTACTAAATTTGCAATAGTTACGTTGAGTTGCAACTTAGGACGGAGTCAGAGAAAAGTTGCATTTCACAACTAATTTACATGGTTTTTTCATATCTGAGATTTGTGTGCGCAGCTGAGATGCTATCTCGACAATTTCTATGATACCCTAGCAATAGAGAGAAAGTTTTTTTTCTTTTACGTTTGGTGGTTATTCATAATATTTAAAACCAGTTAAAAAGCCATTAATGTATTGAAAATGAAAAGAATTCTTCCTTCAGTGACTTTCCTATCTCCAATATTTACGGTAATTTCCCTCCATGTGGCATAGCTGTGGGACCCAGTCTAACGCAATACCCAATAATCATATTGGGCTGGAACCCATCCAACACTTGTCTGCAAACTAGATGCCTCTATCTCAATCGGATGATAGCGGCAACTGCAATAAACCTGATTTATGAACGCTCCAGTTATGGGTTAAGTTTTTGTTTCACCAACTATGATTTAGGGGCTCTAGCAGAAAAATGGAACGTTTTCTGTGATGCAACTCTCTAGGTGGTTGAAATAACGAGAGTTTGCAGAAATAAAAAAATATAGAATAAAACTAAAATTTTACACATATTATCGGTAAATACAAATAATTTTCATTTACTGAACTACCTGCAGAAATATGGCGAGCACAGTCTTTTCAGCAGTTTTAAATAACAGTTGAAAGAATACTACTTGTCACTGAGAATATTTCGAGTAAAGATTAGGTTGGAAATACTTGTTAAGAATTTATAAAAATGGAAAAAAGTAAGAGGGATAAAAATTAAATGCCCACCTCGAGGAACCCCAGCGCATCCATAGAACTAAGAAGACGAGCATTTTTACATGCACCCCTGTATAGTCTATTATTTTAATAAGAACAGTAGTGTAGCTATGACTTCGCAACCAGATGAAAAACGATTTCTTAATCAATTCCATTCCGTTTCTTTTCTGGTTATTATGGCAAAGGAATGATACTAACCACTCTAAAACTTTTGACAGAAATAGAATAATGAACTTCACACTTTTTCGGAGATTTTTTTGATTGCTTGTCTTAGTGGTTGTCGTTGAATTAATTAGAAGTCATTGTTTATAACTTTTATACGATCCCCTCAGTATGAATGGGCCTCTATGAATGCAGGCCTTAATTAAAAAGCATGCACAAAATGACAAGTGCAGCGGTCTCGTTGAGATATTCCCGCCATTTTATTCTCGTAATGCATGAGGACATGCTTTTTATACCTTTTACTTACATAACATCCGTGTTATTCAAATATCATTCAGTACAATTAACATGTAACGGTACTGCATTGTTATTCATCAAACTTGGATCCTTTGCAATAACAATCATCACTTGTTAAAATTGCGTAATCCTTACTTTGGTAAGTTTTGGTCTAACTCGGTCTAATTTTAAAATAATCAAAATGAAACATCTTTATTTATCTTCGTCATTATCCTTAAATCTTTACCGGTTACTGCAAAGGCTTTGAATGTTATACTGAAGGGCGAATCACTCGATCACACAGGTGGTGTTATTGTCGTGGCCCTATCGTATAATTGGCCCCATCATGAAATGTGGGGCACATCATGAAATGCTACTGGACCATAAAAATCTCGAGTACCTAGCCCATTATCTTAAAATGGTAGTGGTCAGGAGTGATCACTAGGTTCAACGTTTTTTTTATGACCGATGGGAGTGGACAGTTTGTGGGACAGTCTAATCTACGTATCTGTGTGATCGGCAGGTAAACGATATGCCCAAGCATTTCATGATCTGGCTAATTATACAATCGGGCAACGACATTATTTTAAGTATAAGTAGAAGACATTGAAGTTCCTAAAATGATATTGTCAAGGACTAGATTCGACAAGTCACCAAGTCCCACCTGTTCAGCTCAATCGTCAAGCTGATCAAGATAAACAAATTCAATTTTCCAAAGTGAATAAAATACCAGAGATCACTTTTCTCAAGTTCCACTGCAACCAATAAGGCTTGAGATAAAATTGTCAGTCTGAATATCGCAAATGGGATTAGCTTTCAGGGAAACTATCTCGTTCTTTGTCTTGCAAACTTTGAAAGCCTGAAGTGACCAGTGGGAACGAACAAAGTTTCTTTTAGACTCCAACGTGTGCCGGCAGATATTTCAAAGTTTCCACTTTTACCAAAAGAGAAAGTACTAGATAGATGACTCGTATAATTTTTTATTGGCTGCTTTGAGATGATGCGTTGCCTAAATTACAACGTAGAAGATGTAGAACTAGGTTTGTGCATGTTTTGCATTGGATTCAGAAAACTAAGCCATGTTTCGCATTGATCTTTTAGGAATGGGTCAAAACTTATTTCACGCTTCGTATTTTGGAGGATACATTTTGCCATTGGTGCCCATTGTTGGTTGCAGCTAGTGCTCCTATCAGACCGTTACAAGCTACGGGTTCTTATGCTTCTCTGACATCATTGTTCTCTTCTTCATCATCATCATCAACAGCTTATATAATGTCCCCACCGAGGGGCTCGAGCCTACCCCACATTAGGGGCGATTAGGCCTAAGTCAACCGCGCTGGCCAAGTGCGGGTTGGTCGACTTCACACACAACCTAAGAATTTCTTCATAGGTATGTGCAGGTTTGCTCACGATGTTTTCCTTCACCGCAAAAGCGTCGATTAAACGTACATATGAATTTAAAATTTAAAAACACATTAGTAGACAGCGCCCTTACGCACTACGTCACTGACGCTTCCTTCCGTTCTCTCCTTCACGTGTTCCAAAACTTATTACATAGTCCGACATCATCTGGTAATATCAGCTTAATGTGTCTACTGAATTGAATTTGATGTTGAAGTGACCTTGCCGGTCAGCACCAGCCGTCTTTGCATTTAAACTCTACTTCCACTTACCATCAGGTACGATGGAATCAAAACAAATGAAAACACAAAACCGTGTAGAATAATTTTGAAACCGAGTCCCATCCGCATCAATTAATTTCCCACCATTAAAGTTTTTAAAAATAAAAGAGCGATTTAAAATTGTTTTAATAAGCAATTTGTTTGTACAGAACTTACCTAAACAACCAGTAAATATTTTGAGTATCGAAATTGTAGCTCGAGGCCTACAGAAATAGATAATAGTTATGTTTCTAACAAAGATCAATATTTGAATTTAACAAGAGGCGTTGATGCAGATAATATAAAGTTTAAAACAAACGAAAAAGGTACACAAATCAAATTACAATAACAAATTTAATTTGACATAGCTTCAAAACTTTGCGAAATGAAAACAAAAACTTTATAAATAATTGATGAAAATTGACACTCGACTATAATGAGTCATGTTGTATTAATCTAGAGTCGTATAAAGTGACTATCATTCAAACGTATTATTAAGTAATTTAATATTAAAACGAATCCAAATTAAATTGACAGCTGGACAGTAAAATGATCGTGATCGAATGCTTATAAAACTTTTGTCTTACTTTCAGCTATTTCTTAGTAACATTATAGACAATTCTGAAATATATTCGGCGGAATAATTTCAAATGTGAGGATGTTAGGGGTATAGACTGGTCACTGTTACTTAGATCCGAGAATATAGACTTTATTGTGGAAAAGTTTACGGCCGAGTTGATCAGACTATATGACATACATGCTCCGGTGCGCCCTGTCCGCGTTAGGCATGTCCCCGCACCTTGGCTGACGTTTGAAATAAAAAAGGTGATGGTTCTACGGGACAGAGCTAAGAAGCGTTACAAAAAACAGCCCAATCAAATTCACCTAGATGGCTATAAAATTTTACGCAATCGCTGCAACAGAATGTGTAGAGACGCCAAACGAAATTACATACATGATAAGATTAGTAACATGGATTCCAATCTTATATGGAAATTTCTTAAGTCACTTGGGGTGGGCAAGCCCACTGTTTCATGTCAGCAAACCGTGGATCTCAACACTTTGAATAATTACTTCTCTTCTTCTCCTATTACTCTAGATAGCTCTTCTAAGACGACTTCTCTCTCCTATCTATCAAGTCTTGTCCCGCCTGACTGTCCTCCATTCTCTTTTAGTCCTGTTACCGAGGACGCTGTGGCGAAGATTGTCAGGGGTATCACTACCAAGGCCATTGGAAGTGATGGCATCAGTCTGGACATGGTCCTTCCCGTGTTGGATGACATTATTTCGGTTATCACTCACATTACAAACTACTCATTGACGAATAATGTTTTTCCAACATCGTGGAAGAAGGCCAATGTCATTTCTCTACCTAAATCCGCTAATCCTTCATCCTTATCCGACTATCGTCCTATCTCTATTTTACCTCTCCTTTCTAAAGTTCTGGAATCCGTCGCACATCAGCAACTATATTCGTTTTTCACATCCCACTCCTTATTATGCCCTTTCCAATCTGGCTTTCGACCTGCTCACAGTACGGTTGGGGCGCTGCTTAATGTGACGGAAGACATCCGGTATGCTATGGACAATACCAAACTCACAATACTTTGTCTTCTCGACTTTAGCAGCGCTTTCAACTCCGTTGATTTCGATATACTTCTGGCTACTCTTCGCTCGGCAAACGTCTCACTTCCAACTATTAAATGGTTCAGTTCGTACCTTTTTGGCCGCCAGCAGTGCGTTAAAATGGATGATACCACGTCGGATTGGTGCCAGTTAGCTGTTGGTGTGCCTCAAGGTGGCGTACTTTCTCCGTTGCTATTTTCTATTTTTATAAACGGAATATGTAATAGTATCTCTTCCTCTTATCATCTGTATGCAGACGATTTGCAGATTTACCGGCATTCAAGTTGTTCTGAACTATCGGAGACTATTGCTATTCTTAACAAGGATTTATCTGCAATTGCAACCTGGGCTAAATCCTTTGGATTACTTGTCAACCCACTTAAATCGCAGGCCATGGTTATAGGTAGTAGTAGACTTAGGAACAAAATCGACTTCAGTTCGTTACCATCTCTTGTATATAACGGCACTATTATCACATATACGGACAAAGTGAAAAATCTCGGTATAATTATGGACTGCCATATGTCATGGGTACCTCAGGTGAATGAGTTGAGTAGGCGCATGCATTACTCATATCACTCTCTCAAGCGGCTTCAATACTTTCTCCCGTTTAAAACCAAAATTATGCTGGCGCAATCTCTCCTGCTCCCTATTCTCGACTACGCTGATATCTGCTATTTGGACGTAACAGAAGATTTACTCAACAAACTCGAACGGCTCCAGAATATGGCGATACGTTTCATCTACGGCTTACGTAAGTATGACCGTGTATCTGCATTTCGGAACGAGTTAAAGTGGCTTCCTATCAGGGACCGTCGTAATGTGCACATCCTTTCATCCCTATATAAAATCCTTCACGATCCTAAAGCCCCTTCCTACCTTCGTTCCCGTTTCCAGCTATCTCCACCACCCACTCGTCTTAGGCGTTCATGTAACACTAAGATGCTGGAACTTCCCAAGGGTAATACAAACTTCTTCCTTCACTCCTTTTCATTTCGCGCTGCTCTAATGTGGAACAATCTTCCAGCTGTTATTCAGGATAGTCCATCTATAACTTCCTTCAAAAATAGACTAAAGCAGTACTATTTATCACAAATATCCAATTAATCTTCGCAAACTTATCTCATCATGTTTATTCTGTAAAGTTTTGTATTTGTCATAATATGTTTTTATTTATGTAGTTTATATATCTATTTTATCTAATATGTATTTTTTATATAGTAGTTTTATTAGTTAGTTATCAGTTTCATTTGTTTTCAAACCCTTTTTGCACTTGTGTCGCCTACCATAACAATAGAACACACATTTATGGGTTGACTGGAAGAGATCTCTTCTAGAGATAAGTTCGCCCTTGCAAACTATGTAACAAACAATTGTATTATGTATTTTATGTGCAATAAAGAGTATTATAGTTCGGGTAATTGACAAGTTTAGTTGAAATTGAATAGGTGTGCTAAGGAACCTAACTTGGCTTCGACTTTAGAAGGAAAAGTGTAATTCTAATAATGAAACAGAATAGTAGAATCAAATTGGGCGGGTGACAATAGTAGGGTATTATTGGGCATTCTGGCACACTTTTTTAGCACTCCATTGATCTCACTATCGTTCGATCAATTTCGTAAAAAAGTGTGCCAGGATGCCCAATAACAGTAGTGAAAATCACGAAGTGGTCTTAAGTTTTGCAGTTTTGCATCACATTGTTCTGTGTAGGTGATTTACTAAAAGGCTGATTTAAAATGCGAAGTGAATTAGACACTCCAATATTAAATTGAAAGCGTTTTTTGATTTAGCTGCTAAACCCCCCTTCATGATTATTGGGTGTTGGATAATTATCCTCTCTATAACTGCCGTGGTATGAATATAAAACCAGATATTTATAAATACATTCATTCTCTCTACCTACATCGATCTGTATGGATACTACCTACGATGAAATTTATTAAACAACCACTATCTTTGCAATTTCAAAAAATTTGCCCAGATGAGGTAGTATCTGTTCATCGACATGGAAAATTGCTACCTAATATGATTAGATGTCTTGTTTGTGGGCCGTCAAACTGTGGGAAAACAAACTTACTTATTGGCCTTCTACTACATGAAAATGGACTGCGGTTTAAAAATGTGTATTTATACTCTAAGACGCTATATCAATCCAAATATGTATACCTAGAAAAGGTTTTGAATTTAGTGCCAGAGGTATCATTCGCAAAATATCGAGATAATGACTTGATCGTGAGTCCACACGAGGCTAAACCACATTCAGTAATAATTTTCGATGATGTAGCATGTGAAAATCAATCCAACATGCGAGATTATTTTGCAATGGGTAGGCATAAATTTATTGACTGTTTTTACTTAAATCAAACTTACACTAAAGTTCCTAAACAGTTGGTAAGAGATAACGCCAACCTAATAATATTATTCAAACAAGACGATATCAACTTACGTCATGTATACGATGAACATGTTAGTACTGATATGTCGTGGCCAGAGTTTAAAGAATTGTCTTCGAAAATTTGGAAGATTCCGTATAATTATTTAGTAATTAATAAGGATTGTCCGAAAAATAAAGGTGGATACAGGATGAATTTTGATACTTTTGTTAAATTTGATTAATAAATAAAATGAGATTCATACCAGTTCAGATTCATTTCGCCTAAAAAACTATTAGACATAACACGTGAACTTCTACAGTTTATTAAATGGAACAGAAAATAAAAAATCAAGTGGTTGAAGCTTCAGAAGCTGTCAAAAAGAAAGTCAAAGAAATGCGTTTAATGGAAAGTGAAAATGAAAAAATGTTAGATACAGTTTTTAAACCCGTTACGACTTCACTCAATCAAATTATACAACATAAAAAACATTTACAGACATCAAAGCATTCTATGAATGATTCAGTGAGAGATTCCTTTCTCATGAAAGATGAGAATCTTTCTCTAGACTCCGAGGACTTTGAGAAAACCTTTAAGAATAAAAATAGCATTTGCAGTTCTCAAGATTCTGATGAAATGGATCAAAACTTAGATGGAAATGCTATTGACGAGTCTGATCCTAACAACACAAGTAATCTTTCGTTCAGAACAATAGACTCAATACCTAGTTTAGATGGAACTTCTTGGTCAATGTCTTCTGAAATATTTAGGGATGTTCCATTTGGTGTTAGAAGAGAACGAGGTAAATTAATGATGGGTACATCTCGTGTAGAAATGAATGATAAAAAAATATCAATAGCAGGTCATGAGTACAGAAAAACTCCTGGTTTGTGTGAGCTTTTATTTAAGAAAGTACCCAATTTAGAGCTGATAACGGAAAGCGATGGACAAGTGTATAAAGCAATACTGATAGAAACTAACGCTCACCGTCGAGATTATGATCCAAAGAAGCCAATCAAATCTAATAAAGGCAGAAAATATTTAAATATTATAAGACCACTATTTAAGTTACGTAAACCTTCAACATCTTCTGTTTCATCGAGTGTAAGTAATGTTAACTATGTTAGTGAGGGTGAAGGACTACGTGTGAAGAAAAATTATAGAAAAGATACTGATTATATTTACTGGGATGATCCTAACGAGCTTGTGGAGAGACTGAAATTACTAATTGCCTCTAAACATGCTGGAAATACTGGGCTAGATAATGAAATTATATCCATAATTGAGGAATTACGTGAAAGTGGTATTATAAATTAGATATTATAATTTTATTTTTCTATTATCACTCCACCATTTGCTCGGACTACTTCTCTGGACGAAAATGAATATTGATAAATTCGGACATTCTGTTCATAAAAGATTACGTTTCTCGGAAATATTAGATTTAACAGATAACTCTTTAGTAAAATCAGAAAGTGGTCATTATGATGCTAAGTCATCGCGATTAACTGGAATCAAAGAACCATTGACACCTGATGATGCGGTAAACAAAAAGTATGTAGATGAAAAAGTTTTTGGTTTATGTACAAAAAAAGAAATTTCCATTTTTATGGTAACAATAAAAGAGGAAATCGCATCAAGCTTAAAGCAGTTAGAGAAAACATTTTGTACAAAAGACTACGTCGAAAAGTTAATTGCTAAGCGAAATAATGATCAAGCAGCAAGTAGTAAACGAAATCCATAGATCAGCACGTAAAAATTTCGACAGAAGATCTGTTATTTTAAAAGGAATAGATGATTTATGGCAAGCTGATTTAATTGATTTCCAGACCATAAAGAAGTATAATAAAGGTTTTGCTTATATTTTAGTCGTCATTGATTGTTTCACTAAATACGCTTGGGCAATTCCTTTAAAAACAAAGACAAAAAGAGCTGTCGTTGACGCGTTTTCGGCTATTTTGACGCAAAGTGGTCGTTGCCCTCGTAACTTACAAACTGACATGGGAACAGAATTTTACAACGATTCCTTTAAATCACTTGTGCAGTCACTGAAAATAAATCACTATTCATCATATTCAACTAAAAAGGCTTCAATTGTTGAAAGACTAATTCGAACATTAAAGAATAAAATTCATATGCTTTTTAGCTATAAAGGTAGTTATAAATGGATAGGGAAAACTTTGATCGACGTTTTGAATACCTACAATAATAATGTACACCGGATTACTAAATTTAAACCAGCGGATGTGAATTCTGAAAACGAAATAATTGTTAGGAATAATATCAAAAACAGTCAAACCAGACCAAATAAAAAGCAAAAGATTAATTTTAAAATAGGTGACTGTGTACGCATAAGTAAATATAAAAGTAGTTTTGATAAAAGGTATACCCCCAACTGGTCTACAGAGATATTTATAATTAAAAAGGTTAATAAAACTACTCCAGTTACATTTCACATTCAAGATCAGAGAAAGCAACAAATATTAGGCTCTTTTTATCAAGAGGAATTGCAGAAAACGAAATATCCTAATGTTTATTTAATTGAAAGGGTAATTAAAAAAATGGGACGCAAACTCCTTGTCAAGTGGTTGGGTCTTTCAGATACCGAAAATAGTTGGATTAATAGCAATTCAGTTGTACAATAATATAAGTGCAGCTTTATACATATCATTATCATTATATAAAAAGAAATGCTAGGAGGAGGACTTATAAACAATTTGATTAATAACTTACCTGTAGAACTTCACTTACCGGGATACAACTATTGTGGACCAGGAACAAAATTAAAAAAAAGATTGGCAAGAGGCGATAAAGGAATTAATCAGTTGGACGAAGCTTGTAAGCACCACGACATTGCATATACAAATTATACGGATTTACCTAACCGACACAAAGCAGACCTGCAACTGTTGGACATGGCTAAAAAACGCTTGCATTCAAAAGATGTGGGAAAAGGAGAAAAATTAGCTTCGTGGTTGGTTAGCAAAGTTATGAAAGCTAAAGTAAAAACAGGTTCTGGAGTTAAAAAGTTTAAATCAATGGTTTCAAAAATAAATTCAAAAATAAACAAAATGAAACCAAAAAGTCATACATCGTTAATCAATTATGCTTATAAAGCTGCTAAAAAAGTTATTCCAAAATGTGGAAATTTCCGACTTCCACGTGTCATACCGATTCCCAAAACTGGTGGGATATTACCTTTGATACCTATTTTCGCGGGTTTGTCTGCTCTTGGTGCTTTAGCTGGAGGTGCAGCTGGCGTAGCTAAAACAGTAAATGAGTATAAATCAGCTCAAAAGAACTTGAATGAGCTGGAGCGTCACAACAAAACAATGGAAGCAATTGCTATAGGAAAAGGTCTTTACATCAAACCGTATAAAAAAGGCAGCGGTCTATTTATAAACATTAAAAAAAACTAGTCCGTAGGCTACCCCGACGTGCTCTAACAAATATTGATATCATTAACCATTCTCATGATATACCATATTTCCGAGGAGTCTATATGAGAGATATGATGCCTCATAAAGCAAAACCGATCGAGTGTGGTATTGTAAACTTAGATAGTTATATGAACAATGGTAGTCATTGGGTAGCCTATGTAAAACTGAATAACTACTGTGAATATTTTGATAGTTTCGGTGATTTGAAGCCTCCTAAAGAAATAGTGGAGTATTTAGGTTCGAATAATATTTATTATAATTATGCTCGGTATCAGAATTTTAACAGTGTTAATTGTGGTCATTTGTGTATATTTTTTTTAAGGAATTTTTGGAATAAAAATAGTATATAAACATTCATCCCTTGTTTCATTTCGTCATTTCCACGATGTCTTTTACTTTATCCATAACTGGTAAAAGTTCAATATTAACCACAAATTATTTACCAACTTTGGAACTGGATGGTGATTATGAGTGTTCTTTATTACATTTCTCCACCTTCAATTCTATACCAAATATTACAAAAAATAACAACAAATTTTATTATGGTAATGGTGAGGTTGTAGAAATTCCTGAAGGAACTTACGAGCTTCACGATATATATGACTTTATAAAGGCTAATATAAAAGGTTGTATGTTCAAATTATTTTGTAATAACAACACTCTTAAAACCACAATATACTGCACAAAGGATATTCATTTTGAAATGCAAAATTCTCTTGGAGATTTATTGGGCTATGGTAAAGTTCTTCTGAAAAGTAATAAATTACATGAGTCTCCCTTTCCTGTAAACATTTTATCAACAACAGTGGTACGCATCGAATGTGATATTGTTAGCGGTTCATATATCAACGGAAAATCAAGTCACATAATACATGAATTTGTTCCAAATGTGCCACCAGGTTATAGAATAATAGAAATACCAAAGAACACAATATACTTTCCAGTCAATAGACACTCTATTAATAGTATTAACATAAGGATTTTGGATAGCCTCAATAACCTTATCGATCTTCGTGGTGAAGAAGTACAATTGTATTTGCATATAAGAAAATATGATCGATTACAATAAAAACTGTATTCCACACATTCAAAAGATTAGTGGTTATCGTGCGATCCGAAAGAGAACACTTGCTTGTGGTAAAAGACAGAAATTATCTGAAGAGAATAAACAATTTTTGAAATTGATTGGGCTGTTGAAATGAATATCTTAAATATTACGAATACCCCTGTTTATGACAACTCGATAGAATGTATTGAAACTCATTCATACAAGCCTTACATAACAAGCTTCAACAGAAACGATGAAATAAGAATTCCAATAAACCAACAAGACTTATACATACTTCCAAGTGCAAGCACTTTGTATTTGGAAGGGATCGTCAATGTTTTCAAAAATGATAACAAGGATAGAGCGCCGTCATTTCATTTTACCAATAACTCACTTATGTATCTGTTCCAAGATATACGCTATGAATTGAACGGTGTTGAAATAGATAAAGTAAAGAATGCGGGCATTACTACTACTATGAAATCTTTATTATCTATGAATGACATCGAATCGAAGATATCTCAAGCATGGGGATGGGATATACAAGGCGTTAAAAATGATATTGGCGGTCATTTTTCTGCATCAATTCCACTTAGTCACATACTTGGATTTGCTGAAGACTATAAAAAAGTAATAGTAAATTGCAAACATGAGCTTGTTTTATTGCGAAGTAATACAGACCTTAACGCTTTAAAACTTAACACCGGTGAAACTGTGCGAAGTATTGAAATACATAAAATAATTTGGCGCATGCCTCATATTAAAGTATCAGACAGAGAAAAGGTTAAGTTACTTAAACTTCTTGAAAAAGATAGACCTATACAATTAGCGTTCAGAAATTGGGATATCTACGAATACCCATTACTTCCGAAGACTACGAAACATACTTGGTCTATAAAAACTTCAACACAAATTGAGAAGCCTCGATATGTGATTCTTGGACTACAAACTAACAGAAAAAATGACGTGTCTAAGGATATGTCCAGATTTGACCATTGCAACTTGCGTGACGTTAAAGTTTATTTAAATTCTACCTATTATCCGTACGAAAGCTATAATACAGATTTCGCAAAGCATTCTTTTGCTTTAATATACGAGCAGTTCGTAAATTTTCAACAGTCTTACTATGGTCGTAGATCTAGTTGTTTGTTAAGTGCTCAAGAATATAAAGACATTGCGCCATTATTCGTAATAGATTGTTCGAGACAAAACGATAACATAAAAACTGGACCGTAATTAATATTCGCCTGGAGCTGGAGAGTCATAAAGAAATACCAGATCAGACGTCAGCATACTGTTTAATATTGAACGATTGTATCGTAGAATACAAACCTTTGAGTAATATTGTTCGCAAAATATCATGAGTTCAACTATTTTTGTTGACGTTCAAGGTTTTAAAGACTACCGTGGTAATTTCATAATAAAGGAGCTAGCGTTATCTACGAAGGAATTTACTCAAGTCTTTTTGATAAAGCCCCCATATCCGTATTCAAAGTTAACACCAGAAGAAAAAAGAAGAGTTAGGTGGATTGAAAGAAATAGAAATATTTATTGGAGCGAAGGAAATATTGACTACAGGGAATTCAAAAGATTAATTATTCCGATTTTACAAAATAAAACTATAGTAATGAAGGGGGTAGAAAAGCAGAAATGGATAAAAGACTTGTGTGATAACTGTATCTTGATAGACATCGAAGCTAAAGGCAGTCCTAATTTTGCAACGTTGTATGAAAATTATTGTAAATGTGCTTCTAGTTTTAATTGTTTAAACCATAATAATGTCTGTGCTCTCAGAAATGTTATATGTATTAAAAAGTGGTGCATTGAAAATAATATGTCAATTACAGATTTTTAAATAAATAAAGTATATTAAGTAAGTCTTTTATTTCTAACGATACCTCATAATGTGGGATAAAATCAAACAACAGTTTGCCTCAAAGTGTAGTATAATGAAATAAGAATAGGACACAGATATTTACAATTATCAAATGAGAATAAAGAATATTAAACATTTAAGACAAACTATTTACATCAGTACGCTCTTTTATTTACAATGTATCTCCGAAGGATTATATGTAACTAGAGAAGTTACACACAATTCCTACGCGAGAAATTTAATTTATGAAATTATAGATTATGATTATAGCCTTAGAAATTATAGCTATAACCACACAATGATTTGGAGATCTTATTAATCAAACCCTCCGTTTGGTCTAGTATAGGGTCCATATTCTCAGTGACCACGTATTGTGCAGACACCATTGAGTCCTCTAACATTTCATTAGATCTCTCCATATCTATTATTTCAATTTTGATTAAGCGCCGTCCTCGCGTAGGCGCACTCTTTACTATAAACGAGTGGCAATCTCTCAGGAAGGAGCTTCTTTTTTGTTTCCTCCTCCGAGTGATCCTCTTCATCGCCTTTAAAACTTTGCGTTGCAAAGGCGAATCAGGTCTGTCTTCACTCGAAGGCCTCCTCACGAACTCCTCCGTGAACCCTTCCAGAGGATCTTGAGCGTCTTGCCACATCGCTCGCTGTTCATTCGCAACAGAATTGTCATCGGGAATATAGGTGATTTGCGAAGAAGTGTTCTGAAATTAATTAGAATTATCGTGAGATACATTACTTATTACTTACAAACCCCCCATCTTCACTGTGGTAGGTAGACATATTTATTACTCACCATGATAACTGACGTTCACTTAGTTTCGTGTTTTCACAAGAATTAATTGTTGATGCAAATAAGCGATTATATATACCAGTCATATTTTGCTGTAGGTGTGTGTGTATGTGTTTGCGTTTGTATTGACCTACATCTGTAATTTTGTCTGACATAGCAGAAAGACGAGTTAAATTACTAGGACTTCGGACTCATCAATAACATGTCGCGACTTGCTATTTTTGCATTACTCACAGTTCTAGGCATCACATTTCTTTTTGTCTGACATAGCAGAAAGACGAGTTAAATTACTAGGACTTCGGACTCATCAATAACATGTCGCGACTTGCTATTTTTGCATTACTCACAGTTCTAGGCATCACATTTCTTTTTGTCTGACATAGCAGAAAGACGAGTTAAATTACTAGGACTTCGGACTCATCAATAACATGTCGCGACTTGCTATTTTTGCATTACTCACAGTTCTAGGCATCACATTTCTTTTTGTCTGACATAGCAGAAAGACGAGTTAAATTACAAGGACTTCGGACTCATCAATAACATGTCGCGACTTGCTATTTTTGCATTACTCACAGTTCTAGGCATCACATTTCTGTTTATACAATTACAATTTGATGAGTGAGTTTACAATTTTATTAGGTTCAATGATAACTATAGAACAGTTAGGAAGATGTATTTAAAATAAAAATGCAGTTGTTAATGTATAAACGTTTATATTTATGTAATATTAAAATAATTCTGGGTACCGTTATTACATTCTAATCTTATTAAACTTATCTTAAATACAAATTACAAATTGACATTTGCGTAGAAAACATTACAATACAAAACATTACCTAAATTGAGAAATATGGAAACACAAACACTACAAAAACTATAGTACAATAGGTGGTCTTATTTCTAACACATTACATTATTTACTTATAACTCTATGTCTATTTTAATCCAGAAATCCGAAAAACGTAGATAAATGTCAACTTACTGGGTTTTCAGTAATAAAAACATTCATAACTTACAAGTGAAAATTGTGAGGTTTACAGTGAAAACAACATTCATAACTTCTAAGAAAATATTAATGGATGAATACTAAGATAAACTATCCCTGTGACCCCATGATAAAGTTGAAATTTTATTTTTTAGTATGATACGTTTGTCGTCATTACCTGACAGGGCAATTTTGTTCTGTTCCTGTGTAAATATATCGTGTTTAAGGGACTTAAAAATTATATTCTTCTTTCGTAGAAAAGCATTTGTTTTTAATATGTTAGAGTAATCTTTAAAGTAAACTTTTTTTATTACTTGTTTCTGTATGCCTTTTGCTTTCTTTAATTCATCTTGCAGTGTTTTAATACAATATAATTTCGACCTTAAACCTACAAACTCTGAAATTAAATTTCCACCTAGTTCATCTTTAAACAAACCTGGTACTTTTTTGTTCTGATCTGGAATACCGTAAGAGTTATTTTCAGGATAATTACTAGTATCAAAATACTGAAGAAAATGTGATTTTAAATCTTTGTAAAAATCTTTGCTTTCTATAGAATAAAGAAAACTGTCTGTATCTGTATAGCAAAGCTTTATCTTTTCAGCATAAAAAGGTTTCATTACCGAGTAATGAAAATCAAACATATGGCTTTTCGATGTTTCCAAAACAGAAAAGCCTATGTATATAGGTTTGTCCAAAATAATTGATTCCGGTTTCATTTGAACTGCTACAAAATTTTCTGTAAAAATAGTAGCACTATGAAAGTTTGGTCGAGCTATCAGTTGCTCAGCTGATAAACTTTTCTTCGTTTTGTTGTCCTCATCACTCCACTTATTGACCAATTTTACAGTGACTCTCTTCTCAGTGTCCTCCAAGGTTTTTCCAAATATACTATTGTTTAGTAATTTGAAAAAATCTTGTTCAAAGGTAGATCTCGCTTGTTTTCGTAACTCTGTGTTCATGTCAATGTATTGCTTTAAATAAGGACTCTGATTGAATTGAATTACTCTATGTATTTTTTTTAACAATAACCCATGTTTCAAACATGTTTTTAGATGAACAAAATGGATAACATAAAAATATTTTTCGTATAAATTTGGAATTAATTTTGAAGTTTTTGAACCTGGCGGAGTAAATTTTTGAGCACAGAATGGAAAATCGTTATGATCATCATGCAAATACTCAGGATATTCCAAGTCAACTTCTAGTATATATCCAATGTCCCCGTCAGTTGTTACATTTCGAAAGTCAATTCTATCAATTTCTTGTTTATTCAATAATTTAAAATTTGAATGGGGCAAAGAGGCACACATCGCATAACCATACAGGTTATTACAATCAATGTAAACTAAGAAATTGTCTTTCTCTATTGGATTATAAGTTTGTAAATACTTATTATTGGCCTTTGAATATCTTGTAGAACATAAACATATACCACCACGTATACCTTTTTGAATCATTCTTAATATTTCCAAATTACTTATTAATTCTAATTTCACGTTTGTTTTTAAAAGCATAGCATCGAAACTTAGACTAGGGGCTGTTACATAAAAGGCCGGATCTAATTTATAATTTGTCTTACATGTTTCTCGAAAACTTTCGAAGACATCCGCTAATAAGAGTACGTCCGACTTTAGATATAAATCAGTGTATTCTCCTAGATTTAATAATTTAAAAGATTTCCAAACTCTTTTTGCATGATCATAATCTGTTTCGGATATATTACTATTAAATAATTTGTTGAAAAAACAGTCGTGTGGTGGTAGTTCTTGGTCTTCAAACGAACTCCAACTAGTCATATAATCGTAAGGATATACACCTTTACGTCGTAACAAGTCAAAATGCTTCTGAGATGGGAAAAATCGATGGAGGTGTTTGAAATCACTATCATTCAAGCTAGCAACCAGTTTCTCTAAGCTTGTCCCCAAAAATTTAAAAGAATCAACAAAACGAACAGGTACGATATCCTTGTCATTAATTTGAAAAAGTTTAGTAAACGATATATAATTTTCTTTAGTCTTTGCTATCACTTGTATTCTACCTGGTAACTCACCTAATTGTCGTATAAAAAGATGACTATCATAACCTGCTAAATTATGAAAGAATATAGGAATAAATTTTGGCAAACGGAACTTGATATTGCAATATGAATGAGCTGCACCGCGGTAACGTCCTGTAAGATGACAGTGATCTCTGACTTTATCGTCAAATAATATTTGATCGCAAAGAAAACATTTTGTTGAGTTAGTAAAATGAACTTTGTCTTGATCTGTTAAAGACATTGGTAGTGGCGACTGTAAAATATTATAAATAATAACTACATCCGCTAATAAATGTTCTAAGAACTTTTCTACACAGGAGGGACCGCGATAAGAAACGTACTTGTTGCGTGAGCTATCATAGGAACATACAATGTAGTATCCAAATGCAGCAGGCACATGTTTTTGCAACGACGATGTGCAGTCTCCATAGTTTGACTCAGATGGTATTAACAATGATTCGAAATCTGCGTAAATAACAAAAGGTATATTTTGCATTCGTTCGAAATGTTCAAATTGTAGTAGATTTCCCTTTTTTGGTAAAATTGTTGCTACACCACTACAAAGATGAGATTCTAATTTATCATTGTCATCAAAAAATAGCATACAATCTTCGCACAAATATATTTTAGAATGATGTTTAGTCAATTGTTTGCGAAGTAATTTAGATAAATCTTTGATTAGACAGTAATGAGTACGTTTTCCATTCTCAAGAAAAAGCATGTTAACGTGGTGTTTTTTTCGAAATTCACTTTTGTATAGTGGTCCGACAACTTGACTGTTATTTTTGAGACCATAAATGTTAACACTAATACGAGGATTATTTTTTTCAAAAATTTTAATATCTGAAAACCCCACCGGAAACGAAATATCTCTAACATTGAGTACACTTTCAAAATGTGGATAGGCTGAAGTTCGCTGCGCATTATTTTTTACAGGAAAAAGTGAAGCCACGACACACCATAAAAAACAATAATCGTCAAAATTTTGAATATTGACGCATGCTTTTTTGTGTTTTATAGTCTTAGGTAAATCTATATAACTTGAGGCTCTCATAGGGTTGTATTTATTTATGTTTACTTCCAGGTATAGACTTTTCAAATAAGCCCAACCGCTATCTCTTTCTTCAAATTCTTCGACTTTTTTACACAACAATCTAGTTATATTTGAAAATAAATCAAGAAAGTCATAATTTTGGTGCAAGATAATGTTTTCGGTGGCAAAAGATTTAACGGCAACTGACTCATTTTTATGCAAAAAAAATTGACAAAACAACTCGAAATTCACTTTCAGATTAGTATGACTTTGAATTCGTGATGATAGTAACAGACTTACTTGTCCGCGCAAATGAGACAAAAATTCAACGGGTGTGTACACACGAACCGGTTGTTCAGGTACCTCGCTATTGCGAGCAACACCATCGCATCGAATTCGATATGACGCTATACGACTGCGGAAAGCGCTATGAACTTTTTCAATGCCTTCACTTTCAACAACCGAACTATTGTCTTTGTGTAAAATACTTTTTAAGTGAGCAGAGAAAGCCCTATTTTTAATGGATATGTTACACACTGAACAGAATATAGTCTTCGACATAATGAATTTGTTTTCACTGTGTTAGCCGATGAAGTGACTAATGTAGGTAGATACACCGTATATAAACTAAGAAGTTAAGTATATGAAAAAAGTAAAACGAATATTAATTGACCAAAATATAATTTACTGTGGAAGGAACATTAACTAGTTAGGTACCCAGCCTAATATAATCAATTACTTACATTTTCTTTTTGTGATTATAAAATGTTCCCTCCTCAGTAAATTTTTTTTTAGCAATTTTAACGAATTGCTTCAAAGCAAGGAATTCCTCAGACTCCGAGTCACCCTGCAATCGCAACCAAACGATTGCCTTGTCGCACTTCTCCAAACCAGCAAGGTTGCGTACCTCTTCCGTGCTGTAGAGTCGTAACTCCGCCAGCAACCCACCGTTGAGCTGCGCCGTGCGACGAGTCACGCCGCCAGGTACTCGACGCGTCAAGACGCTCTCGACTTTACTTGGGTTGCGGACTGGAACCTCTTCGTCCGACTCTTCGTCGAACAACCACTCGGAAGCTTCGGTCGAAGAGGAGGATGCCACCTGTTGCTTTGAAGGCACCGACTTCGTCTTACTTTTCTTCTTGGAGCTAGAGGAATTGAAAACATAATTTATAATTATTGTAGTTTAACATCTACATTTCGTAGACGTAAAATAGCGAACTAATGAGTAATAAAAAATTAAAGTCACCTTACGACTTCTTCGTCAGTGTCAAAGAAAAGGCTTGACTGGTGCTTAGCAGCGCGCTTGGTATACTTGGCTTCAGACCTGAAATGTGAAGAATACCAATACTGTATTAAGATAAGATTTTGTGTGTGGAAAATAATTTCCTGGCAAACACAACATATTATAACAAACATTCAGCGAAGCAAGTTAAATTTAAACAAAGTGGAAAGACGATAAAAACTTACGAACATTGTTTGGGCAGATTTGTTTTTCAGATGTAGATTTGAATCTCGCTGGTTCTTCAGGTAGTGGTGGGTAGGTACTACGTTAGCACTATTATCGGTGAGTAGTGACTTAGAAAGCACCTTGGAGCACTGGTGAGGTGACTACCATTTTACCGCTTTTTATTACAAGTAAACTGCAAAACTAGCAATAATTGAACAGGAGTGACCAACCTTTCTTATTATTTATAATTATCCATTCTATATAAAACCGATTAGTATTATTAAAAACACTACTGTAAGTAATTTTGTGTTCATGTAAATAGACTTGGAACGAGTATTTTTATTCACCATAATAGAAGTATGCATTTATATTAAAATCGTAAAAATAATTAGCTATTCTATAATGAAACAAATAAAAGGAAATCAATCAATTCAAAAAATCAAAAGGTCAATAGTGCCGACGTAGCTGTACATTTTTGGTAACGATCACAAAAGTTAGCTACTAAATACAATTCGATTTTCTTCCATGTTTTGGAAGACCCGTTAATCTGGTGGTCTCGGCTGCTGTCAAAAGATAGCGGTCGTTCGCAAGGGTGGATGTCAGGCACGCTGCCGGTTGTAAATTCTAATGCCCAATCCATAACCACTGTTGATATAAAGACATATACATTCGTATTTGTATTAAAACATAACATAATATTAAATATCAATATCATTAAGTCATAAAATAATACAAATATATTTCAATATAAACTCTGATCTCATAAGTAATCACTAAAATAATAAGTACCAAAATTTAAAACTTATGTAAAGGTTGGCGTCTACTGGTTTTTACGATATTCAGCAAAATAATTTATTTTCAAGTTAAATATTAAATTATATTATGTGCATCCGTTATATTTGCTGACAAAAGATGCCAATTAGCACTTATAATATTACAATATGTCATCAATTTTGTTTTGTTAAATTAATTATTAAAAATGACACCGAATGTGCTAATCTAATGCCTGTGAGCGTGTGAACGTGTGTCTAATTGCTGACTCTAAGCATCACATGCAACATAAAGACTATTTCATAAGAATGAAAATTATTTAATACTAGTTTTAGCACGTGACTTCGTATGCGTAGGATTAGTATAATTATAGCTTTTATGTTATTCTGATGTATGAGCTATGAGGTTATAATACATTCAGTAGTTTTTTGCGTGAACGAGTAACAAACATACAAACTTTCTCGTTTATAAACGTTTATCAGCGATTCATAATAATCACAACAGCCTTGGGACACATGGCCTCTTCTTGTCAACAAAGGAGGTTTTTTAGATCATAGTCCGCCACGCTGCTTGCCCCATGCGGATTGGTGGATGGAGTATATGGTGATCAATACTCTTTGTTGATCAGAGTATTTGAAAGTTACAAACAATAAATAGGTTTGCTGTATTACCAAGATTACGGTATTAACAATGTATGTATAACATAACAATGAGGATGATTACCTATACATAAACTATGAGTTTATTTTCATAACAATTTATCTTGGAAGCCTATTAAATAACAATATCTTTATTCACATATTAAATCATAGTTATTTTAACGTGAGTACGAAGCCTTATTATTTAAACTGAACTCGTAATCGGAGACCTGATCAATTTTATTAAATTTAATATAATTCATTTCATATTTGTTATTGCTGATAAGTGAATTTTCATGGGAATGCTTTGAAAACTGATTGGCTAAATAATATATAAAAGCCGTGATTATTTATCAGTAATTCAGAGCATGTCTTGACAGTGATCGAAAAACACAAGTGTTTTCCTCTGGCTCGAGGGTTCACGTTTGACGACGTTAGAGTGTATTTTGACACAGTTATTTAGCCGGGGATAAAGTCCTGGAAGCCAGGAAGCCCCAAGTTGTTAAGTTCTGTGATCATTATTGCGCTGCTATACCTAGTTAAATGCCTCCATAGCCTGAGATAGAAAACCTTGAAAATGTGTTTAGTAAATTGCAATCAAACATGCTAATGTATACCGCTTTCGGTCAAACCACACAAGTGTTTTCCTTTGGGTTGAGGATTCACGTTTGACAAGGTTAGAGTGTATATTGACACAGATACTTGGCCGGGGATAAAGTCCTGGAAGCTAGGGAGCCCCAAGTTGTTAAGTTCTGTGATCATTATTGCACTGCTATACCTAGTTAAATACCTCAATAGCCCGAGGTTGAAGACCTTGAAAACGTGTTTAGTAGACTGAAATCAGGTATGCTAACTTATGAAGTTTGCGATCGAACCACACAAGTGTTTTCCTCTGCATGGGGGCTTAAGTTTGACGAGGTTAGAGTGTATATTGACACAGATACTTAGCCGGGGATAAAGTCCTGATAGCCAGGGAGCTCCAAGATGTTAAGTTCTGTGATCATTATTGCACTGCTATACCGAGTTAAATGCCTCCATAGCCTGAGATAGAAAATCTTGAAAATGTGTTTAGTAAATTGCAATCAATCATGTTAATGTATACCGCTTTCGGTCAAACCACACAAGTGTTTTCCTTTGGGTTGAGGATTCACATTTATCAAGGTTAGAGTGTATATTGACACAGATCGATACTTAGCCGGGGATAAAGTCCTGGAAGCCAGGGAGCCCCAAGTTGTTAAGTTCTGTGATCATTATTGCACTGCTATACCTAGTTAAATGCCTCAATAGCCCGAGGTTGAAGACCTTGAAAACGTGTTTAGTAGACTGAAATCAGGTATGCTAACTTATGAAGTTTGCGATCGAACCACACAAGTGTTTTCCTCTGCATGGGGGGCTTAAGTTTGACGAGGTTAGAGTGTATATTGACACAGATACTTAGCCGGGGATAAAGTCCTGATAGCCAGGGAGCTCCAAGATGTTAAGTTCTGTGATCATTATTGCACTGCTATACCGAGTTAAATGCCTCCATAGCCTGAGATAGAAAATCTTGAAAATGTGTTTAGTAAATTGCAATCAATCATGTTAATGTATACCGCTTTCGGTCAAACCACACAAGTGTTTTCCTTTGGGTTGAGGATTCACATTTATCAAGGTTAGAGTGTATATTGACACAGATCGATACTTAGCCGGGGATAAAGTCCTGGAAGCCAGGGAGCCCCAAGTTGTTAAGTTCTGTGATCATTATTGCACTGCTATACCTAGTTAAATGCCTCAATAGCCCGAGGTTGAAGACCTTGAAAACGTGTTTAGTAGACTGAAATCAGGTATGCTAACTTATGAAGTTTGCGATCGAACCACACAAGTGTTTTCCTCTGCATTGGGGGCTTAAGTTTGACGAGGTTAGAGTGTATATTGACACGATACTTAGCCGGGGATAAAATCCTGATAGCCAGGGAGCCCCAAGATGTTAAGTTCTGTGATCATTTTTGCACTGCTATACCGAGTTAAATGTCTCCATAGCCTGAGATAGAAAATCTTGAAAATGTGTTTAGTAAATTGCAATCAATCATGTTAATGTATACCGCTTTCGGTCAAACCACACAAGTGTTTTCCTTTGGGTTGAGGATTCACATTTATCGAGGTTAGAGTGTATATTGACACAGATAGATACTTAGCCGGGGATAAAGTCCTGGAAGCCAGGGAGCCCCAAGTTGTTAAGTTCTGTGATCATTATTGCACTGCTATACCTAGTTAAATGCCTCAATAGCCCGAGGTTGAAGACCTTGAAAACGTGTTTAGTAGACTGAAATCAGGTATGCTAACTTATGAAGTTTGCGATCGAACCACACAAGTGTTTTCCTCTGCATTGGGGGCTTAAGTTTGACGAGGTTAGAGTGTATATTGACACAGAAAGGTACTTAGCCGGGGATAAAGTCCTGAAAGCCAGGGAGCCTCAAGATGTTAAGTTCTGTGATCATTATTGCACTGCTATTCCGAGTTAAATGCCTCCATAGCTTAGGATAGAAAATCTTGAAAATGTGTTTGGTAAATTGCAATCAAACATGTTAATGTACACCGCTTTCGGTCAAACCACACAAGTGTTTTCCTTTGGGTTGAGGATTCACATTTATCAAGGTTAGAGTCTATATTGACACAGATCGATACTTAGCCGGGGATAAAGTCCTGGAAGCCAGGGAGCCCCAAGTTGTTAAGTTCGGTGATCATTATTGCACTGCTATACCTAGTTAAATGCCTCAATAGCCGGAGGTTGAAGACCATGAAAACGTGTTCAGTAGACTGAAATCAAGTATGCTAACTTAATGATGATCGAAACACACAATATTGTTGTCCTTCGATATAACAATTATGATTTATAGTTGATACCTAATGTTATAAAATACGACAAGCCACTTCGCAAAAATTAAAACTTCTTCATGATTTTCACTACAATTATTGGGCATCCTGGCACACTTTTTTACGAAATTGATCGAACGATAGTGAGATCAATGGAGTGCTAAAAAAGTGTGCCAGAATGCCCAATAATACCCTACTGACAATATTTGCCGCTTATTAAATACACTAATATTATAGTTGTAACATGCATAAATATTTTAATGTTTGAAAAATAAATTAATCAACACGATTTACAAATAAAGAAGGTGGAAACTCATTACACCTGGACCTCAACATCATCTTAGTTCTAAATCACTTCTAAATACAAAGTATAGGTTAGGCATTGCCGTTTTTTGTTGTTGACGGGGAGGTCAAATGCATTTAACATCGTCCTTGCGGGGTGGTGCCAACCACAAGGGATATGTGGGACTCGAGGTGAAGGCGTTCCCTCCATACACACTAAACATCCTCCCCGGCCTGACCTCCAGTGCGCTATTACGGGATCTGCGCACGTGAGCGCAACTACACCGAGACCGTCCCAACGCTGCCCGTCTAGGCACTCCGAGCACCAATTAGTGGCCAGCAGCCACTATTCCACCGACGGCTGGTCGACCTGGCGCGTCCTCCTGACGAGGACACCGGGAGCAGCCATCGGATCGCACTCAGGGGACTTCGGGCGCGGTCGTGGCCCTTAAAAGGGCCGTCCGGAACTAGCCGTGGTGGGAAAACAAAAACGACTCGACGATGGCATGTGACTTCGAATGCCAAGGGGCACTTGACATCAAAAGCCACACACCCGCCGAGAAGGTTTCCCCACCACGTTACCAGGGTCCGCCACAAGGAGGCTTCTGGACGTGGACCCCAGGTTATGCATTGCCTACAAAATGTAACAGGTTACCTACTTAAACGGGACGTCAAAACTCTCTCTCTCTCTCCAATATACAAAAACTAATAACCAGGCCACTCCGTTTAAATAACAGTTAGAATTGCTGATATAAGCCCAGACTTAGTTACAAGGTAGCCAGGCAAGCGTACCCTTAAACTAAAGCCACTCAACCACCAACCTAAGCACAAAATAGCTACTTCATGGACCGCAGCTGACACCTGTGTGTGTGTGTGTGTGTCTAACTAATCACAAAGGTAACAAACGATTCATTGTTATTTCACAAAATATAAAAAGATCACTAGGCGAAATGTCTCTGGGGAATCGAATTCTTCAACACGGAAACTATTCTAGTATTCGCTGAAGGCTTTAGTAAAGTATAGGTTAAAACGATCAGTCAGCAAAAAATTACAGATCCATTGCATTTGGCAAAACTTGATTTGAATTAGACATAAAATTTCACGAACTTTCTTTTGTTATGTCATAAAATTTATTTTATTAACTATTATTTGACATGAAAACGTGAAAGACTAATGCACCTCCTGTGCCTTTGTGAACCACCTCTTATCCACAAAACAAACGCTCCACATTTGGAAGGGCACATTAAAATAAGTCAAGTTGGGAGTGTCCTAATATTTATTTGGCACGGCAAAAGATTTACTTAGATGATAGTCACTATTGATCTTTTTACAGTGTCGTCATCCTTAACGCAAAATTACCATTTTTTACGCGTGATAAACGCGCGCACCTCCGATCACGAAAAGCACATGCGTGGCACTGAAGAACACGTTGAGAAGGTACAGGGACGTAGAAGTGAATATGTGTTGTACATTTGTGCACCAAAATATCAAGGATTTGAAATTCCTTGCGTCTGAGAGACACATGTCAGGTGGTTAAGGGTTAAATATTTAATTTTTTTCAACCTTAATTCGAAGTACTAAAGCACTAAATTAGGTGGTAGCTATTATGTCACTTGTACACTATCTTATTATAAAGCCATAAAATTGAATTTGCCCCTTTCTTTAACCATGCAGCAGGCATAACAATAAGGAGTTTAGCGAAGACGTATCTGACAATTTAAATCTTTCCTCTTCACTATAACAAACAGCTAGTCCAAAGCAATAATACATATTAACATATATGCCTATATTAACATTTGCCCGACCATATAGCCGCAGCAATACAAGTCATTAACTGTAAGAATTGAGACATCCTTTGTACCATGGAGTATCGCTATCCCAACAATGCCGGCTCAGCAAAAACCAATACCTCCTGTTCCATAGTAAACTGTTTCGAATTTATTATAACTTTATTCAGGTATCCACAAAGCTGGAGATTCCCGATAAAACTTAGAGGTAGCGGGCCGACAAAGGCTGTATTCCAGTTACTGGGGCGAAATAGTCCCCTTCCGTCGAAACTCCCCTCAATGCCGGGACACACTTTCATAATGGTTTGGCGAACGATATTTTTGATTTAAAAAAAAATCCTCCAGATTTGTCTCCTAAGCCTTAGTTTGATGTATATAGGCAAACAATACTCCTAGGTGGTAGACCTATATGTAGGGTCATCTAGGCAGGTATCACCGCCCTTTCTTATTTCTGCCGTGAAGCAGTTCGCTGTGTTTCGGATTGAAGGGAAAGGTAGCCAGTGCAATTACTGGGCATGGAAGGCATATCATCTTGGTCCCAACGCACTTGCAATGCTGAGTGATTTACCCTTAATATAGCAAGTGTCTATAGGCGACGGTAACCACTTAACACCAGGTGGGCTGCAAGCTTGTTTGCCATCTCGTAGTATAATTATAAAAGTATAAATAAAGAAATTTATGAATTTTGTACTTTGCGTGCATTGCATTTTTACTAGTGTTTTAAATTAGCTACCATTTAGAGTTTGTACAGTTTATATCTTGGAGAGCGATTTGTGTTTGCTTGGGTTCGGTTTTCAACCTATGAATCACTAAAAATATACTACTAATCATTATTAAAAAGAAACGTGTACTAATGCTTCTACTACTTCATCTTCATCAATTTATTAAAATTACGTACTCGATATGTTGCATTTGGTAGTGAATACGATTGGGCTATTCTCTGATGGAACATGTCATGTATAAAATTACGTACCTAGTAATATACTAAAATTATCTTTTCTTTTTCTTTGCTTTCTCGTCTCGTTCACCTTTTACATTTCGTCTATTTCTAATTTCTATGGAATTATTCTTCTTGATACGTTGTTACATTGCTATAATCTCCAAATATTACGAAAGTTGATGCAATTCGAATTAGTTGAAATACAAAATACTACCTAATGTAGTTACCGTCAGACAACCTCAATTTAGATTTTTTTATTAGATTACACATTAAAAAAATAATGAAATTTAATTATTCTACTTTATAAATATCGAGTACAATAATAATTTTAAAAGCAGTTCCACTTACTTCACAGCCGTATGTCCAACGTTACTGAAATTCTGAACGAGGCGAGTAGCAAACAAGTACGTCATAAGGCTTTTATTGGCGTGACATGAATCTTCGAATGCCATCCTCATTTATCTCCAGACTTTATGTCATTGTAATAGAGTTGTGAATATCTATTACTGAGGAATAACTCCGTAAAAAATTTTGCAGCATTCTATAGTAGATCGTTACCAACATTCAGCATACATAGACTCCTTAGTTTTGCTCATATTCGTATTCAAATTTGGATAGATCGGAATATGGAGTGAGAAAATTTAACGAAAGGGGAAAAGGGAAGAGTTGAAATTGATGCTACAGGTTGGAATGATCGAAATTCCTCGTACATCAAACGGTATAATTTACCCATTGGGGGAACAATAATATGATTTCTGAATATACGACTCTATGACGTAAATAAAGTGTCCAATAACAACATAACCATTCAATCATCAATATCAGAAATGTATTATACCGACAATTCAGAAACAAGTGTTCGTTGAAATGTTGTACATACATACAATCATGCTTATAATACGTCTTATTCAAAGGAAATATTCCTTTATTTTTGAAAAGAAAGAAAACTGCATTCAAAATTTTTCGAAAATTCGCTTGCCACACCCGGGAATCGAACCAACTAAAATCTGTAAAAATTACACCATGTAGGACTTGTAAATTCAATGGGTCAAGTTAAAGCACTTTTACTCAACGTACTACAACGTACGTACGGTGATCTGCCAATCAAATAACAAATAACATAAAAAAACCGGCCAAGTGCGAGTTGGCATCGCAAACGAAGGGTTCCGTCTTCTAAAAAAAAACAACAAAAATATGTAGAATGTAGTAGTCTGTTGTATGGGAGCCCCACTTAAATATTTATTTTTAAAGTGAATGAATAACTAAATATTCTGTGAATATTTAAATCGTCTACCTGTTGCCGTTATCAATATCGAGATAAAACAAGCAAAACCAAAATCACGTTCGTTTTATATATGATTTAAATATTTATTTTATTATGTTTATTAGTATTTTTATTATAGCGGCAACAGAAATACAATTATTTGAAAATTTTAACTGTCTAACTATCACGATTCATTATACAGCCTGGTGAAAGACAGACCGACGGACGGACGTTCAGACGGACAGCGTAGTCTTAGTAATAGGGTCCCATTTTACCCTTTGGGTACGGATCCCTAAAAAATATGTACGGCAACTTGGGTATCAATACCGTATACACGTTCTGCTGGAGTGCAGAGGAGTGGTAGAATACTGGGCCCGCTTCCTTGGGTCACTGAGGAGCGGCCAGGAGTTGCTTGGCAACTTCAAGGCGCTAGGCGACGTACTGGTAGAGCTGGGATGGCTGGAGTGATCCGGCCCACACCCTCCGACGCGAAATAGGCCCATTAGTCATTGAGTTGCGGAAAATGCTCGTAGGAATAGAAGAAGGAGAAGAAGAATGTTCCATACATGATACTGTAGTGCCTGGTCGGTGACGAACAGTCTAGGCGTTGTTTCATATAAATATACAAAGACTTTTCTTTCATGTTGGTACAAGTACGGTTGCGTTGACATGTTGTAATGGGCACCTCCAATAACAATGTGTTTAATTAAGGCCTTTGTTTTCGACAAGAACGAGATTAAACCCTTGGTTCCTGAAAGCGAGGAACTTTTCAACTCAAACTTAATACTGAGGCCTATGTAATACCGGAACAAGGCTTCGACAATATACCTCCGGGCGATGTTTTACCAAAGTTCCTGAGCAGTATAATAATAATGCGAGGTATCAAAATTGTTAAATTTAGTAATTGACTTAAATAACAAGACGTAATATTAATACGATAGCCATGGGATGACGGCAGAGTAGAATAGCATCACCCCATATTCTCCAATAGGTATCGTAGATGGCGACTAGTGCATCAGCAAAGGTGTATCGATCACCTTATACTCCGTCCGCCATCCGCATTGGGCAAGTGTTGTGGACTACTGCCTAAACATCCTTCGATGACAAGGAGAGGCCTTGTGTCCCAGCTGTGGGTCCAATTATAAAGGCTGTTATGATGATAAAGATTAATACGTCAGTGGCTAGGCACTTAGTAGAACATCAACAATTTTATCCACGATTGTTAGTGTGTCAAAAAATTTTTGTGTTATTTCGTTGGAAAACAACAAACGGCCTGCAGTCTCCGTGGTCTATAGACGCACGCTGCACTGAATTTACACTTGCGCACTACCGGCCGTAGTCTTCTTCCCTACCTTCAAGCTCTGGTAACCTTACTCACCAACAGAAACACACCACCACATGTAGTGTTTAATCACTGTGGTCTTCTGTAAGTTAGAGGTACTACCCCCGTTAGGACGCTCCAAATTCGAGTGGTTTGAGTCCACTGTGCTCTACTTCGACTAAACTAATAAATAACTAATATTATTTAGGTATTTATTTCTGATGATAGGTCATAAAGTCGCCTCAGAGAGGAAAGTTCTTAGGATTCCATGGTTTGTTATAATAGTCGAGCGCCGCACTTTTTAGATTGAAGGTAGGTGAGGCTAATCACATCATAAATATAATTGAATGTAACTTAGGACAATGTAACGCTCAAATGACATTATATTAATTATAAGTACGGTGAGTATTTCGAAGTAGAAAAAACTTTATTTAACACAATATAATGGTGGAAAATATTACTATCGTTGCTATGACATGGTATTAAAAGTGATAATCTATTTCTGATGCAAACTGTCCGTCACGTTAAAATGTAATCACAATGTCCTGTCAGAAAATGGCAATATAAAAAAATACAAGTCATGTCAAAGACAGTTCATCTACATATTGAGAAGGAGAAAAATAGCTTTTTTTGTCAAGTTCTATCATGCATTTTTAAGTAAACGCTCCCATGAACATTAAGTCAGTATTAAAAGTTTTCCAATTCCAAAGAAAACGACAACAGAACCTACACTTGACTCCGTTTCAACAGTCGATTTCCTAGGTAATAAGATTTTTAAGCCCAATACAATAGCATCCTATCTTGGGAAGGAAAAAATAGATCTTATATGTCTCGCAGATCTCATCTTTCCTCGACCAACAACAAAACTAATCTATTTCCTCCGAGATAAAGAGTGCGGCTGTGCGCTTAGAAATTGGATCTTCGGAGATAGCTATTCAACGCTGGAATAAATAGTATTGCACATAGCATTCTTCATTCGAACTGCAGTTTTGAAGTGTTTGTGGGTGCTGATAGAATGTCTTTGAATCTCGCGATAACAGGACTGTTTTACTATACTACTTTAATCTGTAATTATAGTATTGAGTCTGGAAAAATAATTATTTTATATTAAAAAAACATCAATTTTATTTACATGACCCCCAAGAAGTTATGCGTATGGCCAAAATATTTTCAAGTCTGTTTTAGCTGGTATGTTGCCAGATATAATAAAGTTAGTATAAAACTATACACAATAATAATATTTTGTATTGAAATAATAAATAAATAAGCAAAGTAAGCACATATGCGGGCCTAGCACAGGGATTGGAATCCCTATGCCAGCCCCGCAAATACGCGGAGGTATGTCAACTTATATATTTTTTATTCTTTTAAAAATCACATATTTCTCTAAAAATAGGTAGAGTAAAATAATCTATCAGTTTTCTAGCCGTGCGATTCTGTAAAGATCTCACTTCTCACTTCACATCTTATTTATTATCTAATGCTCTGTTTTTATTAAGTAAACTGAAAACGAAGTAAGCCATGACGGTGTATAAAGACGTTAAATCTTATTTAGAAATCATATTGATTAAACAAACAGACGCCGTCGTGGTGGAGTAGTCAGTATAGCTGGCTTCACATCAAGCGGTCCGGGTTCGAATCCTGGTAGCGGCAAATGTTTGTGTGACGAACACGAATGTTTGTTTGCGAGTCATGGTTGTTTATATATTTATTTTAAGTTTATTTATAAAAATATCTAAAATTATTATGTATATTAAAAAAAAAATGTCCGTTATCTAGTATCCGTAACACAAGTTCTTATTGATACTTACTTCGGGCTAGATAATTGGTGTGAGCGTGGAAATATATTATTATTATTATTATTTTTCTTCTATTGTTGTATATCCGTTAATGTTTGACTGCTAAATTCGAAATGAGATGTGAGGGAAAGTAGCATCGTGCACACATGGAAAGGGAGACCCAATATTATTCTAAGTTCAGAGATTGTAGCATCTTTCCATGATTTGTAGAGTCTTCGGCTGTTAATATTTGTATAAATTTTTCAGCTTGTGCGTTCATTTGTTCACAAATGAATAAAAATAATTACTCCGCAAAAAAAAATCGTAAATTCTATAGCCTCAGAACATTGAGCACATTCTCGATGCCTCAGAAAATGTAATAAAGTAACAAAAGATTAACAAGAACTCGGGAGAAACTCCAATTAGACCCCACGAATAACAGAAAAACAACGTCCTCATTCAAAAACCAATACTTGCACTGTAATTTTACGTCCGTTGCGCGGGAGGCCATAAAACATGCAACGCTTTTCGTTCAGTGCGAGCCTCACATTAGCCTAAATAAATTTAATAGACGTAGCCCCCTAACGCGGAGCTGGCACTCTGCGCACGACCCATACCCCGCATATATGCGGGCTTGGTAAGCGTGCGAAGTTGTTAAGGTGTCTACACACCAAAGCCTATGCCAACGGGCTTTGTTTTGTCGATTTGAACAATTTGCGTTTCATTTAAATAGTTATGCCAAAAGACTGCGCTCACGCATGTACGGATATGCATGATAAAAGTAGTTCGGGCTAAAACTTTAGATGGTCGTCGGGCTAACCTACCAAAACTAGCCTGCTGGGCTACGCAGATGTGCCGGCGGATGTCTTATGGCCTTTGGAGATATCTTTATTGACTATTTGGTGTCTCGTTTTGCCAACGACATAGTACTGCTACATATAGGGAACTATGTCATAAGACATTACATATTATTACACATTTTGCCCACAGGTCATATTTGTAGTTCTGAATTTATGTCTTGCTGTGTGCTGACCAATAAATGTTCTTTGTCCTTCTTTCATTCCGTTTGTCCTGTCATATTGATGTGCACAGGTCGAATGTTTAGTTTTCTAAATCGATACCAAAGCGTGCAATACATTATGCCAAGACTTACGCACTCTTGTCGTTATAAATATAGAGTCGGCTTTCTCTCTCATCTAAAAATTCGCTGATGCGTAAGAAAAAATAAAATAGATGGCATCAACTGATTGAAATTCTGCGAGTGTAAAAACTAGTCTCGAAAGGCTGACAATGGCATTGTTATAACTTACGTCGCTTCGAAAGCTATTTTACATTACACAATTAATCTTCTGTACTTTCTGTAGGATTCTTTCAATAAATCTTCAGAGCACGAGATTATTCTGTCACAGCAGTCACATAATGAAGGTTGTTTGACAAGCATACACAAGCATACACAATCACCCTTTGCAACTTAACATAATACGCGACTTAACTTCAAATCTAGCCTCTATGCCATTCGCATTGCGACTAGTTTTCACTGCGGTCTTTTCAACTGACTTATCCAGTAAAGCATTGTAAAGTTACACTTTTTCCTTCAGCTTTAGAGCTCAATTTCACTTACACTCGTTTCCTTAATGTCGTGTATCAAATATGCATGTTCAAGAATTTACATAGGAATAGGGACTGTACTTTGCTAGTTTTAAAGTTTGCTTTTGTTTGCAGGTGCGGAGAATACAGGGTGTAGCAGAGCATGAGAGGATTATGCATGGTCACGTGAACTAACCATGACGAGGCTCCTCGTAGGGGTGTGCGCGTTATTCCTGGTCACTAGGACAGGTAAATTGTGACTTCATTTTTCAAAATTTAGACGTGAAAGGAAATTTCCTGCTGGTTAGATAGAAGTTTGCTTTTGAATAACTAGGTGCTATTGTCTATGCGTCTATTATTTGGGAAATAATGAATCAAACTAAAAAATCCAGAATGAGTGACTATAAAATACTAAATGGGTGACTTATCAAGTAAGTCACTCATTAAAGATTTGTAGTCGTTCATTCTGGATTTAGTGTGTTAGGTTAATCTGTTAACCATTTAAATAAGACTCCTATTATTTTGGTAAAACTTTTAACACGTTTGCCATTATTAGGCAAAAAACTAAAATTTTAATGTTTTTTTGAAAATTAATAATAATATAGTATGGAAAATACAACTTTAATCAAAATTTGGCGTTTTTCCACACTACCTGTATTTTTTTAGTTTTAAATCCCAATGTCACTATATCAACCTACAACCCTTGTTTATGTCTAGCAACAACCATTTAAGAAAAAATAAGTCTGTTCATGAGTTAGTATGAATCAAATCGTCAATTCTGTTGACCTGTTGATGACCAGATTAAACATTCATTTTCCCATATATTTCAGTATTTAACAATAGAAACATAATTAAACTACAACTAAAAATCATGTTAAAAGTTTAAGTTTTTTATTAAACTAATACGCACTATTGAATTAAAGAAATCGTAAGTCAAGATACAAGAAAGTAAAACTGCAATCCTGAAAAACCGATATAAATCCACAACAAAATCCTAGGATGGTATAATATAAATAAAGACCAATATTTGTACCGTCCTAGGATTTTATCTAAAATAAAACACGTTATCTTTTCTCATTTATATTCGAATAGATTTTAAGGTGTGCTATTAATGAGAATAAGTATACCTTATAAAATTATATAATCATAACTGTTTCTGAGAGGAACCTCTAAAACTGGACAAAATTAAGTGCTACTTTTTTACTCCAATAGAATTTTCTGCGAAATATTGTAAACTAAATATTAGTAGGAGTTTTATTTTAAGAAACTTTATCTTGAATATAGAATGTAGTGGGTTAGGTTATCACAGTTTGAACAGTGATTCCGGCGGGTAGGCGAAATTGAGCTCTTAAGATTGAATGAAAACAAGAAGTACTGTATTAACTTTGAAAAATCTAAATCGTTTTTGTCTATGAATTATAATATACTCAACTGCTGGACGATATTTGTAAAAATATGTTCGTCGTAACATTTACAAAGCACTTTCTACGACATTGTCAGGCAAACACTTCTCTATTTAATGCTCTTTTTATAGAACGAGTCTTAAGAATCAACGCCGTACATACGTCTCTATCTATTTGTGCTTGATAGAAAGTGACAAACGATTCTCAAGACATTTCTGAGTGTGATTCTGTAATACGGGCCCACTTATGACAGAGGCCTCCAAATCGCTGCGCTGCCCGCGTCCAGCTGGTTCCCGTGACCTTTACCAGATCGCCGGTACACCTTGTGTTGGGCCTACTCTAACGTTGTATCTCCTGGTACGCGGACTAACAGCCGTCAGCTTTCCTCACAGTGTACCCTGCCCACTGCTATTTTAGTTTAAGAAACAGGGCAAATTTGGGTTCTTCCAGTCTGGCGTAGCTTAGTTCGAAAAGCAGTCCTCCTGATATCAAAACGACAGAGGTTCGAGTGTAAACGATACTTACCTACAAACGACCTTGTGAGAACGTCAATGAAAGTCAACATTACATGGTGTGGTTTCACGGCACATCCTGGTCCCAAATTTGTAGATGAACTTAGCCCTTTATAAGGCAGAAATAGTTGTGATAATCCATTGGCTTTTCATACTTAAGTTGAAGCGCATAAGGTTCAAAGCATTGTGGGATTATATTTATCGCTTTTACATAAAGGGTTGCGAGTAATTTTGTCAAGGCCTTTGACAAACGAAGTGTAAAACCGTGGGCGGAACCACTCGGTCATTCCAAATGGTTTGTTTTTTATCTTTAAAAGGAAAGTCTTGTTCTTCATAGCATCACTTACCGTCGTGAAGGGAAGTGATGAAGACTGGTAACCACAACCACTAAGGGACTGGACTAACTTATCATTGACTCTCGGAATATAATAATGCTGTTAATATCCTCTAGTATTTCCTTATTTTATTTCACAAACTTTATTCACTATATGTATCATCATATCATCAACAGCCTCTATAATTCTGCGATGGGACACAACGCCTCTCCTTGTCATTGAAGGATGCTTAGGCAGTATCTACCACGCTTGCCCAATGCGGATTGGTGGACGGAATATATGGTAATCAATACCTCCTTGCTGGCCCATTAGTTGCCTTCTACGATACTTATTGGAGGATATGGGGTGATACTATTCTGCTCTGCCGGAATTATATGTATACAGACAATGATTTACAACAAACTGCCGAGAAGCGTTAGAGTAAGGGTAAGGTTCATTTGTGCCGTCCGGAAGCCTCCTCGTGGCGGACCCTGGTAACGTGGTGGGGAAACTTTCTCGGCGGGTGTGTGGCTTTTGATCGCTTGGCATTCGAAGTCACATGCCATCGTCAAGTTGTTTTTGTTTTCCCACCACGGCTAGTTCCGCGGGCGCGGTCGTGGCCCTGAAAAGGGCCGCCCCCTTTTCAGGGCCACGACCGCGCCTGAAATTCCCCGGGTGCGGTCCGATGGCTGCTCCCGGTGTCCTCGTCAGGAGGACGCGCCAGGTCGAGCAGCCGTCGGTGAGGAGGCGGCCTATAATGCCGGCGTCGGCCAGCGTCCCACAGGGCCTGGCGTTAGTCGGTAGCCCCTGTGGGCTGCTGGCCACCAATTGGTACACATGGAGTGCCTAGACGGGCAGCGTTGGGACGGTCTCGGTGTAGTTGCGCTCACGTGCGCAAATCCTGAGCCGTCCCGTAGTAGCGCACTGGAGGTCAGGCCGGGGAAGATGTTTAGTGGGTATGGAGGGAACGCCTTTACCTCGATTCCCACAATCCCCTGCGGTTGACACCACCCCGCAGGGACGATGCGTAAATGTATTTGACCTCCCCGACAAAAAAAAAGGTTCATTTGTGCAAGCGACATGCAGGCAACCTATCACTATATAGAGGCACTGCATGGCCCTGCCAGATGTGGCTTTATTACTTAAATAGTATTATACAAAACGTTACGTAAGGCTTCGATAAACTCCTCATAGGATTACGAGCGCGATCTCATGTATGTGTTTACAAACTTCCATATGTAGGACGGTTCAAGGTCACATTACCGTTTCGGTATTTATAACACCGGTCGTAAATTTACCATTTTCAGTCTTATGGGCGGCATTGTCAAAGGTACATATTTCGTAATCCGCCCACGTTACATCTAAAATTTAGCATTTAATTTTGCCTAACATCGGGTTTCAATCGAACTGTGGACAGCTATTGACATTCAAGTCTAGTGTCCATCGTTTCGCACACAATTTAATTTAGAACGCTTGATAAAGGCTTTTGAAAATATTTTTATATTCAACGAGTATACAGTTGAACGAAAATGCTCGTGAATTTATATTTCTAGCGTAACAATTTATTGATTTTTCATGGTATTTTGCATATTTTTACAAAACGCGAACAGAGGTATTAGCCATAAAAAGGTTAAATTACTTTTGGATTTGATGACCTTTTTATGTAGTACGTCCTGTCGCTATTTTGAACTAATTAGCCTATACTGCCAGATGTGGTTTTATGTATTATCAAATCTTACAAATAACTTTATATCATGTAAGCAGTCCGAATGTATTATAATTAAGATGACATTTATTCAGTTAGCATTTCATTTACACATTAATATATCGAAATAGAACATCAGCTTAAAAGAGCTATAAAATCATTTAAATTTATAAATGTTCCAAGTATCTGTTCCTCTCCAGGATTCATCAATGTAAGTGCGGGATAGTCATTTGTTTCTGTCGCTGGTTCGAAGAAACAGGTCAAAAGTAATTACAAGTTACGAGCGTCTAAACCCCGTCGATTATCTAATATATTTAAGGTTCAAATTGGCGACATAAAGTAACGAATTTTTTCTACATATAGCTCTATTTCCTTCTCTAGATCATATTATTTTTTTCTCTCTAATCCAACAAAATGTCCCTAAGCGTGATGACGTTTCCTTAAAACTTTACTATTGTTGCTAATATACTCGTCTAATATTGAATCGCCGCTTAAGAAGTTTAAAAAATAAATATTTGGTAGAGTACAGGTATTTTGATGTCACATACGCGGATAAGCTATGAAAATTGTATAGATATACATGCACGTTGTATATGTTTGCGTCAGTCATCATAGTTTTTAACCAATACAACATTATCCATGTAGATAAAAATGAATACTGACTGAATGACTGACTGACATATCAACGCAGAGCCCAAACCGCTGGGTCTAGAGATTCCAAATAGGCACGTAGGTTCCTTATGAGGTATAGGGGTGCACTAAGAAAGGATTTTTGGAAATTCACCCTCTAAGGTGATGAAAAGGGGGTGAAAAGTTTGTATGGAAATCCGTCAGTTTTGAAGCTAAATCGATAAAAATTGGTATTTAGCTACTTAGTTAGAAATTAAGAATGATGTTTTTCAGGATTTTTGAAAATTCAATCCCTAAGGGGGTAAAATAATGGACGGAAGTTTGTATGGAAATCCGTCATTTTTTAAAGTAAAATCCATAAAAATCGGTATATGGCGCTTGGGTTAGAAGAAATAATAAGAAAATTTAAATGCTGCCCGAAGTAACTATTCTACGCGGACGAAGTCGCGGGCAAAAGCTAGTTTACTAATAAATATTAAATGTATTTACTTGATATTGTATGTATAATATGTACCTATTAAGCCGGGTCCTGATATGTATCTTTTGCCCGATCCGATCAGCATATCGCGTATCATGATATGCGTATCATCACACGTCCACTTATGCGATAGTGATACGCGTCGGCGATACGAATACGCTTATCGGATCGGCAAATGATACATATCTGGACCCTCCTTAGATTAAGAAGTATAATAATATGTATTATATCTAAAGATACTAGTATTTTATAATTTATGTAACATCGAGTAATAGTTAGTAAGTATATTTATTTATTTTGATAAATATAGGTAACGTTACTTTAAATATTTTTGTATTTATTTGCACTTTTGTCGCACCCGCGTATTATTATAGTTTCTCACTCTTATTCTGAGTTGGAGGAGATCTCTTATAGAGATAAGTTTGCCCTTGCAAACATTTTTACTCTGTATTACTGTGTATACCTTTGTGAAATGCAATAAAGAGATAGTTTTTTCTTGGTGGTAACCCATATGTAGAGTCGTCTGGGTAGGTACCACCGCCTTTCTTATTTCTGCAGTGAAGCAGTTTGCGGTGTTTCTGATTGAAGGGAAAGGTAGCCAGTGTAATTACTGGGCTAGAAGGTATCATCTTAGTCCCCAGGATGGCAACGCACTGTTAAGTGATTTATCGTCTATTCATTGGCGACAGTAATCAGTATAAAAAATATAGTTGTTTGCACTTGTATTAACTACTCGTAGTTTATTAAACGTATTAAAAACTGCAGTCTGTATTTATGTATACATTTATATGGTTTTTACTTTTCAATCAATTATAATAAAAACAAATAAATGAAACAGAATTATAGAAGAAATATAATATTTTGATGATAAATTTCTTTCAAATATAGAATGTCTGTTATTTGTTGAAAATTTTGGGACAACTTAATTTAAAAACAAAATATTATTGAATAGAAAATAAGGTATTTGTTATCGAAGCCCCTTTAGACTTTTCAAGGTAAAAACTCCGATTCTCTTCAAAGCATTACATCTTGATCGGTATTTTCATAGAATTGCTCAAAGAATTTAATAAAATTTCCAAATAAACAACCTGACTCCAGAATTGATCAAACTACGATGAAGAAATAAGTTAAAAAAACAAAATTAAAGAAATACAGTTATTGACAAGTACCGAGAAAAAAGTCACATTTTGGCTTGGCTGGAACATATTCTATTGTAAAAATAAGTTCACCTTGCAAACCTTGTCATTGGGAATTTGTTAATTATCATCAGCGTGGAAGTGCAATATAGAGCATAATATAAGTTACTCAACGCGATTTTGATGGCAATGCATTTCTTTCCTCTCAAAGATAGCCTTAAAGAAATCGTTTTTCAGTGATAAGGCCGCCTATTGTACAAATTGATTTAGAAATATATCTGTAAGTATACAAGCTTATTCATTCATTGATGATTCTTTACATATTCTTATGCTTAACCAACAGATACGTCGCAATATCGCAAAACTAATATAAATCAAGAATAAAAATATATTAGTTTAAAAAATCAGCGCTAAAAATAATGGAATTAATTAAAATCTGGGCTTACAAGGTAAAATGGACTCCTCCTATTGTTAAAGCCGGTTTAAATATAGCCTATGTTACACGGGTATGGTCCGATATAAGGAATTGATTGACAACTTATTCATCATAATGGGATAAATAGTTTAGGCGCTACGGAGGAACATACGTAAATACAAACATAGATAAGATGGTCAAGTGGACACCTACCCATGCTAACATAGTCACGTAAATACTTTTGTAAAAATAATTTTGTAATTTTTCATATATTTTGTTTATCCAACCGAACTACTTGTAGGGAGAAATGTTTTTTGTAGTCTCATGATGGGGCTACTAGTATATTTTTCCCAGAGGTTCCGCTGTCTGGTCTATCGACACTTCAATTCCCAGTAGTCCGGTGTGATACTCGGACGCGTAAAACGCATAGTTTATATAATAATAATATAATAAATTTCTACGCTCACACCAATTATCTAGCGCAAATTAAGAACTTGTGTTATGGATACTAGTAAATAGTTTTTTAAAAAATCGGTCACCCATCCGAGTACCAAACAAGCTACCAAGTGCGCACTTGGTAGTTTAACTTTCGTTAACATTACTTAAAACGCACGACCGCGTTTAATCACAACAATCTGATGCTTTAATTGCGTCGCTTACATTAAAACAATCGCACCTGTAAACTCAAATATCTCTCTAAGGCGATAGAAATTCATATTACAACGGCTGAATATTAGGCGATCATAACTCAAAGCAAATACAATGCTTGTCTGTAAAGTGAATAGGTCCCATTATCGCTTGAAGACAAAAGTCTGTTGCCATTTAGTAACCGATGTCGAAGCACCTGATTTATGTTCGGATGCTATAAGACAATATTATTATCCTGTAAGTTGGTATACAGCGTATTGTTGTAGTTTAACATCGCCTTGGGAGGCAAGACTTAAGTCATTTTGAGCGGCACTATGTGTTTTACGGTCATTGGAATTGGATTGTAAATTGATTGACTTGTATTAAGAAAAATATAATGTAATGAAAGAAAAGGAAATAAATTATTTCATCAATACATACGTTCAATACGAGGTCGATGGCACCGCGGTCGGGTGTTCTTTGTGACGAACATAAAAGTTTAGATACCAAGTGCGTGGTTGGATGTGCGACCTAAAATATTTGAAGCCGATTTTCCTCCGTGCACCCTAAGCTGGTGGTCCCAGGTCTGCTGCTGTCAAAAGACCTTCCTAGTAACAAGATATAGGTACTTGACTGACCTCACCTAAATTGAGAGCAGAGTAAGAGAAATAAAAATTCAATACTTCCGATAGGGAATTGATTGTAATAAAATGTTGGTCACAATGATTTAATATGATAGTGCCGCTCTCCACGTCAATCAGCACCATAATAATCTGACCACCAAATGTGATAAAAAGATCTCACATCATAAATGTAATTTTATAAAAACAAAGTTACCTATATTACTCGAAGCACATAGTCTGTAAAATATCTGAGAACACTTCACATGAAACACGCACTGCCAACCCTAATCACCCTCGAAACCATGACACGACTGAAAAAATCATCCATCCATTTAGATATGTTATACATTACTATACCAGTTATAGATTACCCTTAAATAAAACCCAAACACACAAAGACACACACACACAGACGCACGCACGCACATAAATTATACGCATACACACGCAGTGACAAACACACAGATTAAAATATTTTCACCATAGATATAGTAAACTGTAGATCGGCAATGTAAAAGAGAATGAGCATACTAACGCGTATATCGCGAGCGAGATAGATAGAGGAGACCATTTCACGTACACTCAGGGGGCCTAAGGAGGACTTTCAGTCACCTAGAAAAGACAGCAACTGTCAAACTCCAGTACTATTTTTCATACTAAATCTATGATTTTCACACTGTTATCTGTTTATCGTTTACTTAGCCTTTTGTAAAATATCTTGTTACCTAGTCTCAAGTACTACGATAAGTATCTAAATTGTGAAGGGCTAATAAATGCTTTTGAATTTTGAATTGAAAAATTCCTTTATACTTGTCTGCCAAACATTTAACATAAAAAATCGACGAATAGAAAATGGATTATCAGCTAAAAATACTAGAAATACCAGTACCGAATACGGAGTAAAGGAATAAACGTTCAATCCAATCCTGATACAAATAAAAGTGTGCAAAGTTTGCAGAACATGTCAGTACATATACAAGTTCCAGCAATTGAAGTAACAGTTGGATCATGAGCCAACACCTGGCTCCTCCGAAGTAACTTCCACCTTGTTTTAAAAGCAAAATACTTGAGTCAGGTCACGTCCTGTTAAATTAAAAAACATCGCGTATCCGGAGGTTCCATTTGAATCCAAGATCAAATCGACCAAATTCTGAAAACTAAAGAACATTTTGATCGTATAAAAGATAATGATCGTTGTTTAGTCATAACTAATAAGAATCGTGAAGCTATGATAAGCATAACAAAACAAGTAATTTGTACGAAAATAACTTACTAGATATAACTTAGAAGCATCATAATTGGATGAAAATAATCCACCTATTGATGGCTGATTTACACAGGGAAAGTAACTGACTGCCAAATTCAGTGTCAAGAAAGTCAGTGTTGACTTGGTACTGACCAAGTCCAAATTGATTTGAAATCAGTACAGTGCTTCCGTGACTTCAATATTCCCTCCCTCCCTTGTACTCTGATACCCATCAGAGTAAAAGGGAGGGCTGAACATTTTTTACTTGAGTAAAAACACGCAACGCACGCGTTCAAAAAACATCTATTGTGAATAGTGAACGTTGACTGCGCTTTCGTGAGTAATCGGGGAATGACTATTTATCGTATTGTTTGTGGTGTTTTAAAATGCGTGTGTTATTGTTATTGATACATATTGATATTTTAAAATGGACGCTGAGCTACGGTGGATAGAAAATTCGTTTGGGTTTATGAGGCACCGTATTCAAACTGTTAATTTAAGTGTAATATTGACTCCAGATTTTTTTATTTATTTATTACAAATAAATAAAAAAATCCTGAGTGGTTTTCCCTTGACTTTCTCGTATACCGGAAACGACTCAAACCTTATATTTTGATGTCATACATGCGTGTTAAATTTTGGCATCGAGCACATAATTTTGCTCGATGAATTTTGGTTACCCATCCAAGTACCGACCGCGCACTAGGTTGCTTAAATTAGCTTAAAATTTGATAGAAACCTTATATTTTGATCATACACGTATAATAAAGTTGCAATAAGTTAAAGCATGCTCGAGTTATCGTGCTAGCGCACAGACACACAGAGAGACACACACACACACACAGACCAAATTAAAAAAAAAATTTTGGACTCAGGGAGGTGCAAAACGTGTAAATCCGTCAAAATCTCGAGGTCGAATTTTTAGACGATTACAAGACTTCCTCTATACTACGTGTACGAGAAAGTAAAAAATAAAAAAATAACTATGGGATTTGGAAAGAAGTCCTATGTGAGTCCCGGCTACTGTTGAAAGATGGCAGTGATTTCCTAGAAGCGTTGATGTCAACCAGGCGCCTAGCTGTAAAAAAATATGCCAAATCCTAATATTGTCGATCTCAACACATACTGGACCATTCGATTATTCGAACACAAAAATATTTTCACAATTTGAATCAGTAGTTCCTGAGATTAGCTCGTTCAACCAAACAAACAAAAGACTGTTCAGCTTTATAATATAAGTAAAGATTCTATTCGTAACATGGGATTTATGTTACATGGGATAAAAAGACCTCTCACTCAAATTTAGTATTCGCCGCCCCGTATCTCATCTTATGTATTTCCAATTCATAATTATTGACGTTTTGAAATCATTCAATATGAATATAATTGTATATGTAGAATTAATTAATTATTGTATTTCTACATATGAATGAATTGTTTCTACAACCAAAACATTTAGGTATATATTTCTCTATCTTGTCACTATCTTTTTTCATACCACATTTCTTTCTTATGACGTCATTGTATAGCTATGGCGTGAATTATATATATGTTACCGGTCAAACTCGATTTTAGGATTAACTAGTTTTTCCTAGGCCAAACAAGTTCACTAACCTACCCATCACTCAGCCATGGAGGTGCATAAAACACAGGACTCTCCCAAAAAAACTGTGCACTCCGCCTGGTCATAAAAAAATAACCCTAACCTACCCATCACTCAGCCATGTAGGTGCTAAATCGTATAAAGAACTAATTGGTTTGGCCTAGGAAATACTAGTTTATCCTAAAATCGGGTTTGGCCGGTAATTTATATACGTATTCGTATGTATATGTAGGTACATAATTATAATGTGAAAAGAGGAATATCATTTAAAATTGAAGAATTATTATAATAATGAAAAATTAAGATACCTGTTTAATTAACACCAAAGTCTTAATGAGGCGTTAAGAATAGAATTCCCAGAATAATGTTTTCACAATGTAATAATGTTGTACGTTTTGCTTTAGTAAAGTAATTAGCCTGTCTAATTTACTTCGCCAATGGCTGTTTTGATTGCTTCCATTATATTTGAAATTCATCTTCTCTAATACAGTTACCTATATATTTTTAAATAACTTCTTTCAATCGTAGATCCCCAACGAATAATTCAGTTTTCATACAGTTTTTTTTTTGTTTAAAAGATAACCTGATCGAAAGTGTTCTAACCCATGTTTGCAGAATAACTGTAAAGCCGTTGGAAAGTTATTTTTCACTTCTCCGGCACGAAAAGACCTCTTTTGCTTCGTAAAATCTCGAAGGAAAAACGCTTGTTGCTGCGAGCTCTGAACAAGACTGTAACGTTCATTGTTAGGTTCTCCATCTCACCAATAGATGGCGCTGGCACATAAGGTGTCATCCCTAGTTGGCGGTGTTGAGAGTTTTATTTGTATACACTTATAGTTAATAATTTCAGTTCTTTTAGCTGTCATTGTTATGGGTTATCATAGAAGCCGGTGTTAAGAGTCGCATACTGCCGTGCGTTAACTAAAAAGGCGCAAAGCCACATAATCTAAATTTGAGTTATGAGCGAAAAACGCGCGAAAACTTTAAAAAATATGCCACTTGAAAACTATAGGTCGTAGAAAAAATAAATAAACATCCAAATATAGCTTGTTACATTTACTACTAAATAGTGATAGTTTTGATTAAAAATAACTACTTTTAAGTAAAAAAAATAGCTTTTTTGCTTTTTAGCAGTGCATATTTTGGCGAATTGAATATAAAAACTATACTAGAAAGTCGCTAAGTACCCCTTAGCGACCTTATAGTTTATGATTCCATCGTAAATAAAATTTAATTTTTTTGTGTAAAAAAATTATTCGAAATTACTTAACTAAAATGGCGTTAAGGTACTTAATGGCTTTAAAGTTATGTATTGCTAATTTCCATTTATTATTAAACCTTCACTATATAAACACAACAGTCTGTTAGTGTCTTTTTAGGCAAGCATTTGAATTTAGTGTCTTTTTTTGTTTTATTAGGAGTGTTTTAAGACAATATTACTACACTTTAAAGCCGTTAAGCTTTGAATCTTTGACAATAAACGACTATTTAGTTATGTATTTGGGATTAAATATTCCCAAAGATAAACGAAATGAATCAATAAACTTATTTAAAAAAATAAAAACTCAAGAGGAACTTTTGTAAAACAACTAAAACTTTGTTTGGGAACATGAACAACAACATATAATAAATAACATGAACTTTAAATAAAACTTTTAAAAAGTTATTACACCTACGACATAAAACAAAAAAAAACTGCAACGCAATAAGGACCTTTCTGAAATAACCACAGAATTAATAATACAAGGAGATAGGCCAAGCTGGCGGTTTACTTGTGACAAGTCTATGCCCAGTAGGCATATATTGCCGCCAGTTCGCCGTCCGATAAAGTCGAGTGAATACGTACGTATGACAGAAAGAAATATCCGTTTTTCTTTCAAAATGCCATCCTGTTCAACTGTAACATGCAATCATTGCAGTGAATCAGTTATATTATATATCAAGTAATGGAATAACTTTTCACACGTAAGAACCGTGAAACTTAGATTTATATTTAAAAAACAATATTAATATGCGCGCAATCAATAGTGTACATTACGGCATGCTCAACTTAAACCATTTAATGTAGTACGGCCGCTGATCGCGTCACTCGGACTTTCTATGAACTCAGCGATTTGATCAATCTCCCTTGCGGCTGTGCTTAACTTTAATTACTTCGCAGTCCTTATGACGCGCGCAATGAATAGTGTATATTACGGCATGCTCAACTAGAACCATGTTATGTAGTACGGCCGCTGATCACGACACTCGGTCTTCCTATGAACTCGGCGATTCGACCGATCTCCTTAGATTGATATATCTGTGGAAATAACTAAAACTTTGTTTGTGAACATGCATGAACAACAACTTTATGAGCACGAACTTTAAATAACATTTTTAAAAAGGTATTACAACGAAGACATAAAAATCACTTAGCTTAGTAATTAATTAAGTAGTTTGGTATCTATAGAACTCGTTTAGGCCCTTTACTTGAACATTTAAATGTTATAGAAAGAAATAAGTACTAAATTATATTTCGGTTCGGTGTCCCCAGGGATCCGTTTTATCCCATGCACTGTTTCTTCTGCATATCAATGATATGATTCCTCTTCGTAACATCCATTGCTAATTGCAGACGACAGTACAGTGCATGCGGGCTACTTCGGAGACGCAAAAGCTGGATGAGCGGAAACCGTGGAGAGTCATGAGAATCTTGTCATTGAACTCAACCTAGAGCTCGACCTTGATTCTTAATGAGGTACGGCAAATCTGGTTGACTTCAATGTTAAGAAAGCTCAGTTGTGCGCGTATAGGCTAAAACTCGCCATTCCTTTCCTTTCCCTCTCTCCAGGGCACAACACTAACGCTATAGAGAAGTATCACTTTGCTCGGCATGGAGGTTCGCAGCGACTTGAATCCGAAGAACTACATCGAAAGGCTGATAAAAACAGCTTCACAGAAACTTGAAGCCCTGAACAAGGTGCGGCGTTTTGTCACGCCAAATCAACCTGAGCTTGCTTTACAAGACGCAAGTACGGTCCTGCGTGGAGTATTGCTCGCACCTGTGGGATGGCTCTGCCAAGTACTTACTCGATGCTTTGGATAGGTTGCAGCGTCGCGCGGCTGGCATCATCGGCGACGAAGAGGTGATTGAACTTCTTGAGCCCCATTGAGCGCATTCTAGCGTCTGTACCACGGCGAGTGCTCAGAGGAGCTTTTTTCCCACCATCCTTCCTTTTAAGGACTACGCGTGCTGGTCTACGTTGTACTACGTACGTCACCGACAAACTGTGGCTACGATTCCAACGCGAACTAAAAATATTGCAAATTATCGTTTATTTTGTTATTTGTTGGACTATGCCCGATTGCCCATTATTAAGTTCACATAGTTGCTGTTGTTCAGGTACAGATGACATTTCTTCGTTACAAGTTAAATCCTGGACTTCAAGCGCAGGTGTTGGCGTTGGTTGTGTTTGGGAAGGTGACCATTCGCAAGTGGTTATATCAAGTGATATATAAGGGAAACGTCTCGTTCAAATATTTTGTTAGGTCATGAAAGTGGCGCCAACTTTATGTGGTTTGTGTTTCACAAAATTTCATAAACATCGATGATGTATGGCCATATTGGCCATGCGTAAAGTTTGACGGCAAGATATCGTGCTGTCCGAGTAAGAAGCGGTTAATTTCCTCTTGTACTATTGAATTGGGATAGAGGGAAAAAATAAAACAAGTCGACTGTCGGTAAAGTAAAGCATGGTCAGTACCAACATGATGAGATGAAGCAAGCAATAAAATTGTCATAATTAAATAATTCAAACAAATAATTTTAAAAACGGGTTATTAGTCTAAGCCATTCCTCCATAATATAAAGAAACGTGCATAATTTCACCTCAATATAATACGTACAGATATATTATTTACTGCATTTATTAAGTGAATACTATTATTTTGAAGTATGCAATACTTCAAAATAATAGTATTCTACCTAGGCGTTTGGTCAGCCATTGTAAAGTTTTGGCGGGTTCCTCACGCCGGGCGGAAAGAGAGGCGAGAGCAGATTGCGTCTTTTTAGCTAAGTATTGTAGCTTAGCGTCCTTCTAACGGAGGATTCGTACCATAATCTGAGTAGCTAAAGGCGGTATAATATTTGTGAAAAGTATTCCTTGATTTAAACTTTACACGAATCCTACGCTAAAAAGGTGTTAACAGATTTTAACGTCCTTCTAATGTAGTATTTTCAGAAAACGTCTTTTTAGCCTAGGATTTTAATGTAAATTACAAGACTAAATCTTTGCTTAAAAGTAATTAAAGTATCTTTACGACTTTCTTGTGTAATACTATAGAAAAGCGTCTTTTTTGCTAAGCACCGCTTTAAAAATATCTAAAATATTAAAGCATTAAGGGCTGCATGTGACCTTTTAGTTAGGCATCGACGGTTAACGTACTTTCAGTTGTGTAAACTGTTATCTTTTTCGTGTTTAACGACTTATTTGCTGAAACTATTTCAAAAACTATAAACGTAACAAAGATGATTCCTAGACAGATCGATAAAGATTTTTTTTCTACATACGATGGCATTAAAATCTCAAAATCGACCCCCTGAGGGTTAACGCCCTTCTAGTTAACGGACGGCAGCATATATGTTTTATAAAGACTTTGTCTACATTTGTTTATGATGTCATTAAATTGGCCTATGCATTGGCATTGGATGCCATTTTATTTGTTAGATTTAGGAAATCCTATACTCATCCTCCAGTCAGTCCCCAGTCAACGACACCATGATAATAATCTCTATCTCTTTTTAATAAACCTCTCCTAGAGTCCTAGTTAGTGCGAGGTTTAACATTCATTTTACACAATTGTAGTAATTTTACTTTAATACTAAATTTTAGCGTTACAAACTGTGTATTTAAATATTTTATAGTTTTTCTCACCGATAAACAATTTTCTCGCTGATGAGTTAAAAAGTTGTATGTTTCACACGAAAACAATTTTTTTTGTCTCGTCCCTTTAAATCTCGCAGCAAAAACTAACTTTTCTCACTTGTTATACAAATAACTATTGTATTAATCACTTTTAAACTTACGCTTTGCATTATTAACGTAACGTCTGGCCGTAAAGAGTTGTTTATTTTTTAAATTCAATTCTTGTATAATAAATTACATTTTTATTTTTCTATTCTAGAACGGCCGTAATCTTAAGCCCTTGTTACGATAAGTTAACTAAACAGACCCTAAAGGAACTGATTATTTTGCCTCTGAATGCGGGAAAATAACAATTATAATTGTTGTTACGGCCCCAGACATGGTGTGCGGCTTGGGTGAGAACGGGCGCGTTCTTAAGCAACAGCGGACAGATCACGAGACAATGGAGCAGCGTAGTGTTGCGTCGACAAGCATTTGTCTTTGCTCGTAAATGAAAATGCCTAGAGCCTAGGCAGCGCTTGCCTGGCGATCTGGAGACGAATTTTTGAATAATTCGAAGTTAATCTTAAATTCACACAATAAAGCAAAACGTAGAAGAAATTAGTTTCGATTGCTCACGATTTTACGTATCTTTGAAACATTAGAAATGAGTGTTGCCCTAAAACTCGAATCTTATAGCATTTTTCATTTCACGCAGAATAAAAAAACCGGAAAGCCATAACTCGTTGATTTTAGAAACCGGTAATGAGTTTCGAGGAAACGGAACGTAAATTAAAAGTTATAATGTCACTCTCAGTCATTTGATTTTCTACCGGTAGAATATCGGAAACAAGTGGGTCGGATCACTAGTTGTAAAATTCACGAGTAGGGTAGACTGGGTACGAATGTGCCAATTTTCAATTGACGGCCGATAATTGAGTTAGTGTGGTAATTAGCTGTTTAAAAGGCGTTTTTAATTGAGAAGAGTACATTTGCCTACGTATAAATACTAAAATATTCAAAAATAGCGATTTTAGGGATTCGCATACGACTTTTATTTATTTTTTATTTATTTATTTAAAATTTTAATGTACACGAATCTTGCGATTTCATACACGATTTGGAATTCTGATTCAAAAATGCGTCTCCAGTTCCTCATACTCCTATGTATGCAACAAACAGTTCCGAACAGCGACATTCATCCCGCTAACTTCGTCTTCGTGATCTTAGAGTGGTTTTCCAATGTGATTTCACATACCAGATCCCTGTGAGTAGTATTCATTGACTCTATAATCTAATGACTCATCCATTAATCATCAACAGCTCATAATGTCCCTGTTGTGGAGCCAGAAACTAAGCCTAATTTTATAATAAAACGTGGAAATATTATTTATAAAATAAAATCATTAAATAAAATCAACTAGCTTCTGTGACAGCACTTTTAATTGTCAAGATCAATAACTTCTTTTTTTTTAAAACATATATTACATTCATATACGGACTCCTTATTCCAATCTCCAACATCCTGCGGGCCCCCAAAAATCGTCAAACATGAACATGTTTCTGTATAGGGCCACAACATCCATATACTCTCTAATCTGTGCATAACATACTCTGAGATATACACACAACAAGCTTAACGTTTCCTTCTTTGTTTTGAAAATAAAATAATATAAATCTTATAAAAAAAACTGCTCTCTAAAACTTATACCGGCTTGGCATATGTACCGCATTCACTGAGTGATTTATTGTCTTCCTTATGCTTGCCTTTGCTTCGCGGTTCTGGGATGGTGAGGGTACTGCATCTTTATTAAAATGGTAGTTACTCTGCGCTTTCAACCCCTCCACATCTGCAGAAGAAATCTCCAAGGGATAGACTTTTTGGTAAGGTCGGACCCTAACGCCATTTGACATCTTCATTTCGGTAGCCCTAGCATGTCCATAGCGTCTTTTAATAATTTTCGTCTCTACGCAGTCTGGCCATTTGACCCCTTTCTCCTCTGACTCTAGAAGCGGTACGTCTATTTTTAATGAATTTAACTTGTTATTTTTGCTTTGCTTAATTAAATGATTCGAATACTTGTTTTTAAATCTCTCCTTGAACTTGTTCTTTTCTCTTTGCCTCCATGGTGATGTTAATGTCTGACCATGTGTTACAGTGCTTACTTGAGCATACTTCGACACCATGTCGGGTGCTGTTTTCTCGAAAGATTCTTTAATCCCCGAGCACATAACTGGAGAATGACGTCGACTACATACGAAGCATCTTATCAAGGCCTTACAAAAGCGTGGATGATGTCCAAACTTCAAGCAAATCGGACAAACTTTTATCTTCTTTAGGTGTGCCTTTCTACCTTCTAAGCTCATACGTCCTAATTTGGAGTATTCTAAACTGCTATGGTTCTCTTTCTCACACCATACACATTTCTTATATATCTTTTTTCCTGTTTTATTTTCTATCAGAAAACAACCAACCGTCGGTTCATCATTCGCTTCATCTTTATTACTTTCTGTCACATTAAAAGACGTCTCAGCCATTTTTATTCCCTGCTCACTTTCTACCTCTCTCTTCAGAAATTTCATTAACTCACTAAGTTCATCATCTGTTGTGGGTTTACTTCTTTCCCATAACTTTAAAATCTCACTAGGTAACGTTGACTCAATCATCGGCAAGAGAAAATCAGCATATCTGTCTTTAGTGACTGCTAATGTGGCTAGCGCTCTTAACTGCGTGTTTATCTTGTCATATAAATTTACCAACGAGTCAGATTTGGCTTTGTTCGATATTATACTCAATAATTCCCGAACATATATCTGAATGAGCAAATTGTTTCGTGCATACCTGCTCTTCAACTCATCTATGCATTCCGCGTAGCTCTTCTCATTCGCTGGGAAGCCCTCTATAAACGACCTAACTTCGGTGCCAGGTACAGTCGACTGAAGCAATATTTGGTACTTATCTGTGGGGTCTATGTCTCTATCCTCGTGGATCTTCTTAAATTGCCCCCAGAACGGTAACCAATTTTTCAAGTTGCCGTCAAATTTCTCTAATTCAAGGTTTGGCAACTTTAAATTTCTGTTTGTCGACATCTTATTATTGGATAAATTGACAGAGTTTTCTTCTATCATCATTTTAATAATACTCCATCTCTGCCTATATCTGTAACTGTCCTCTAACTCTCTTTCTAGTTGACTCTCCTCAAATTCAGCTGTCTTTACAATGTCATCTTGAATTTCTATGTCCAATGCGATCAGCTTTCTGTTCAAATCTTCCACTAAATCAATCTTAGACTTAATCTCTGACCTTAATACGCCTTCCTTTTCTTCAAATATTTTCTCAATTTCGTTGCAATTCTTTGAAAAAAGTCGCCGTATTACGCTTCGATGTTTAATTTTCGCAAAATCCATTTTCAACAAACTTGTCGAAAAATCTTCACGGTCGCCAGATGTTGTGGAGCCGGAAACTAAGCCTAATTTTATAATAAAACGTGGAAATATTATTTATAAAATAAAATCATTAAATAAAATCAACTAGCTTCTGTGACAGCACTTTTAATTGTCAAGATCAATAACTTCTTTTTTTTTTAAACATATATTACATTCATATACGGACTCCTTATTCCAATCTCCAACAGTCCCCACCGAGAGGCCCGAGCCTACCCCACAGTAGAGATAGACCGAGCCATAGTCAACCACGCTGGCCAAGTGCGGGTTGGTCGACTTTACACACAACCTAAGAATTACTTCATAAGTGTGAGCAGGTTTCCTCACGATGTTTTCCTTCACCGTAAAAGCGTAGATTTAACGTAAATATGAATTCAAAATTTGAAAACACATTGGTACGTGGCGGGGTTCGAACCGATGCCTCCCGGGTCGGAGACAACGCACTACGCCATCGACTCATCCATTAGTACATACTAATTAGATTTATCCCGACAGAAATATTATAAGAACTAAAAAATTTTTTGAATTCTATGAACCACCAGGTGTTAAACATTTAATTGGTTTTGATAATACCATACATTGCTTCTTTCCGCTTGTCGCTCCGCTTGCTAACACAGACAGCAGTTTAAGATCATTCGCCAAGTGACTTTTTTCATCAAATATAAAGTGAAATCCAGACTCTTAATGGCAACAGGCCTGATTAAAGTGGATCACGGCTATTCTTAATTCAGAAACCCGGATAATACAGATCTCTCCCACTCTCTCTGTCTCTCTCTCTCATTATCATTTAAATGGCAACAATACTGTTTCTTTGGAATTTTAAAAGTATTAGGTTTAATGTCGTCTCTTTATTCAGTGGGCTGTAAAAGGGGGATTTCTTTTGTGAAAATGTTAATAACGGCAGAATTGGCTGCGGTTCCGTTTATGGCCTTTGGCTTTTTTAGTAACTATCATATAATAATATTTTTGAAGAGCAGCCAACAAATAGTAGGTATTAAGTTGCAGCAATAGCGAACTCATACCGTATACAATCTAAGAATATTGTGATATAACGATATAACGCAATAATTATCCATAACAGTGACATACTGTGGTATCGGCAGAGTAGAATAGCAAAAAAAATGTTTTTCTACAAATGTTCCAATAATTGATTTATTCGAAGAAAATGTTTTTTTTTTATTAATTATTATTCATATCAGAATCTGAATTAAGTTTAATTGATTTAATTTTGTATTTTTTTATGACACTTTGTTAAATGAAGCTATGATAAATAATTTTCTGAAAAGAATTGACCAACGAGTTGTTATTACGGCAATTACAAAATTGTTCAGGTTCAAATTGTTTTAAGTTTAATTTTTATTTGTTGATTTTATTTGTTCGGCGGTCTTTTTAAAATTAAGCTGTGATCTCAGCAATAACTCCTTCCTTTCCTATCTCATCTCTCATACAATAAATCCATTTTTTCTTTGGTCTTGCTCTCACTCTACACCTTATTCATGTTCATCACCTTCTTTATCATCTCTTCTCATGAAATGTCCGTACCATGTTAGTCGTTTACCTCTCTATCTATCTGTATTTAAAGTAGATAGTATTGTGATATTTCTCAGTAAGCTTCAGTGGGTCATTTGATGGTCTGTTTATTTTTCCGCTCAGCTTATGCCGAGGCACAGAGTGTTTCGACGCTGGTATTCTGTGGATACCTTGATAATTACTATAAATATTACGTACAAAATAGCGTTAGGCAATGCGCAAACAGTAATGCCCTTTTTGGTGTCAATGTTAGATTGAGTAAATAAATACATAAATATATTTTTTTTTATAAAAGGTAGAGTAGAGTAGATATTACTAAGCTAAAGCTGGTACAATCAGGAGCTGTTGTAAAATTGGTTACTTTACCATATATTTTTCTAAAGCAACACATTCTGGAATTTCGTTCTAGATACCTACTTCTGTTTTGGGTTCTACAAATTAAGCGAAGAATGTTGGAACTCGGAACTAGCTAGTGGTTCATAAAGTTTGAAGCCGTTTATTCATCTTAATGTCAGGCAATTTTCAAACAATAGCGAGAACATGACAGGCGATGTTTCCAGTACATGGTGCGTGGATTAAACAGTAGCCATTGTGTGGTGCTGAATAATTTTGGCCTAAATATAAAATCGTTTGTGCATATTGTCGCAGATATAAGATAATGGTAGAGTTACGTATGAATAATATACGATGACAGAACAATGGGCAGATTTATGTGGCTCTGTGGAAAGCATAAAAATATTAAGGTGTATTATAAAGTGCTACATTATGAGAGTTAAGCACTTTATAACACACCTTACAATAAGTTTCAAATAATCGCACCATACTATGACATCGAGACTAATTGAAATCATATAAAAAAGACATAAAGACTTAACTGTAGTTTGTGATATAATCACATAGAGAAACTCCGAGCATAGCTCTCTCCATTGCCCTTCGAATGACCTTGAGCCTTCTTATGAGGCCCATTGCCGACCACGTGGATATATTTTTCACTCTATCTTAGTAGCCAGGGCGACAGTTTGCAGGCCTCTAAAAATCTGGACAACCGAAATAGAGAGGGCACTGCTTGGAATCTATCTGCGGATATCAGAAAGGAAGGAGATTCGTAGGAGAACCACGATCACGGACATATTGCAAAGAGTTGTGAGCGTTAAGGAACAGTGGGCCCATTGCGAGTAGGACTGACGGCCGCTGGGGCGGAAAAGTCCTCGAATGGGAGTAATAACGTAGTAGCAGGTTCTCCACAAGGTGGACCGACGATCTGGTAAACGCCGCTGGATGCGGTCAGCGGAGGACCGGTCAGGTTGGAGATCCTTGAGGGAGGCCTCTGTCCAACAGTGGACTTTTCTCGACTGATATGATGATGTTTGACAATGTTCTTAAACCTTTAATTTCTCTTCTTCAACAGGTTGCACGGACAACGCAAATGGTTTGGGCGCAGACGGGGTGCCGGAGATAGATTACACAGATATAGACCTGGGCTTAGCTCAAAGAGGCCCACACTTCGATGTGGCATACTCCAAGAATGTCACCGCGCTTGTCGGGAAGACGGCGCAGCTCAACTGCAGGGTTCATGATCTTGGAAACAGAACAGTAAGTGTATAGTAGTTAAGTTTATATGCACTAAGTACGATTACGTTGGGTCTAGACGTGCACTGTTAAGATAATAAGTATCGGAATGTATTAGATAATAGGTACCTTAATTTGACGTTTCAGTCGCCTTGAACTGGTGCCCCGCACTGTTGTCACCCAGAAGTGCCATAAACGATACTTACTATGTTTATATTGTGCGTAACTAGACCCAATGTAATTATCCAGTTCATAAATCACAGTTAATAGTAATAGTCAAGCATCCAACATTTCAACGCGAACTAAGAACTTCAGTAACTCAATTCTAAATCCCAAAATCAGAAATGGTATTCTCCGCCAGTGCACGTGTTTCCTTCTTCTTACAATCGTGAAGTGAAGAAGAACTTGCAAGTCAGCAAGGCGTATATTTCGTACTAGTTATAACATGAGAATAACTTTGCTTTATTATACGAGAATAACATCAGATATTCTGGAATATCTTCACCTCCTTTGTTGTAATTTTTTACTTATCTTTTCATGTATGTTATTACCGTGCAGTTCTATGAACAAGACTATCCCTTCACATCCCATGTGTGTCGTAAAAGCTGACTGAGGATTCTGAACGCTATGCAGACCATTGCACCGATGGCTCACTCGTGCGGTGGCGAGTAAATCACCAACAGCATTCCCAGAGTGTCAGGCAGGCTCGGCTATAAATCTGAAATGAAATTAAAAAGCTCGTTATTTAAATGGACTTTGCTAAGTACTTGAAAATCGCCAAAGCCCTACCAGCATTTCGGGACGAAATAATTATTTTATTGATTATGCTGAAATGGAGAAGAAATGGCGAAAGAAACTCCACAGCTTACAATTTCGTAATAATTTCATAACATCAATACAGGGTCAATAGATAATAACAATGTAATTCAAGTTACAGTTTTACATGCAATTATTATTCTCACCAATTTGGATCATATAAAAAATTATTTAATCATAGTCATCTATATTAAAACATAAAACAGTATGGTGACGTATTGTACCGAATAAATTGCGAGCAAGGTACGAAGAAGAAGAAGTGAAGAGCCTTTTGCCTGATCCCACCATCTCCCTTCTACGCGTGCTGGCTTACATTGTCACCGACAAACTGTGGCTACCATTCCAACGCGAACTAAGAAATTTGGCAACTCGTTTCTTTGTCACACAATCAAGAAATGGAATTCACTGCAAGCACACGTGTTCCCTCCTGCAATCCTGGGCCATTCAAAAGAGGCGTAAATAAACCATGCAGGTCGGCAAGGCGAGGGTGGCTAGCGCGACGGTTTATCTCTCGTACCAGATATCTTCGCATTCGGACTCCACTTCTGCTTACCATCAGTAAGTTGGAATGGAGTCATTTGCTTAACCTTTATATAAAACCAGAAAAAAGTTTAAAAAGGAATCTTTTGAAAAACAAGCTTTAAGTTCTTGTGGATAACATCTAAAAACAAAGTACTCATCAAGACGAATCAAACGAGCCGCAAGTCGATGGGGTTGCGTCGTTGAGATCCTATGACCACCAGCTCCATCATCAGACCCTGGTGACCCTTGAAAGACAATCTACTCGTCAAGACTATACAAACGAGCCTAAATTCGATGAGATTGTGTTGTTTCATTGTGAAGTTCCTATGGACACCTTCCAGCTCCATCATCAGATCAGCACCATGTAATCATGATATTGCATTGTCACGCGATTTACACATGTATGCAAAATTTCAGCTCAATCAGTAACCGGGAAGTGGATCTAATTTAATTTGCAAGATTTGATGACAAACATCGGGACAGGTGCAAACTAAATAAAAGCTTCTAAAAAGATCATGTTAAATTATTCGTCATCCAAGTAGTAGCCGAGCACTTCGTAGCTTATTTTTCGATCGTTACAGACAAGAACAAACGCCTCCATCGATTTACTCAGCATTAAATGTAGTTTGAGCGAACTATTCTCCAATCGCTTCATTCGGTCCTACAAAGCCACATTTAAATAAATCCCAATAATAATCTTTGCTAATAAAACAATCATCTCGGCCGTTTGTATAATTGGGCCCTTAAAATATCGATAAGAGCTCTTAGATCGCCATTCCTACTGGTATAATTGGTTTATCGGAGCACTTCGTAAGCAGTGAAATAAATTATCCGACTTCGGCCATTTTCTTTGGAGGTTTGTAGGCTGCGAATTTACAAGTGTAGCAATGATTTTGAGCAGTAAAATAATTATGGTCATAACGGAAAATTTTAAGGAAATTAACAATCGACAAGGGTGCGCTACCACACCTTAAATGGTATTTTTAAAGTAGAGAGTATTTAAATATGTAATTGTGATTTCGTATAATGAGAAAAATAAAAACTCTTATTTGTAGCGATGCCCAATGCTATCGTTTATTTTGGATTTCTATGTGAATTTGAAATAATTTTTGGCTCTGATATTTAATAAAAAATATAATAGCGAATTATGTGGTCAATTAGGTCTTATTTTCAATATTTTTTTCGTTAGAAATATTACTATTGTTATAAAATTAGTTAAGTATGTCACAGTTAAAACTAGTTTTTAGTAAAAAATGCGTTTTAACTAGTTAAAACTATGGAATAATTTTATTTTTGCGTTTACAAACGCGTAAATATTAATACTAGAAAAATGCACTGAAAAAAATCGACTTGTCTTAGGCGGGACCAGGGGTCAGGGTCCCGCCTGAGACAAGTCGATTCTTTTCAGTGCATTTTTCTAGTTAAAACTAGTTCCTACTAAATGCCTTTATTACAACTTGAATCCCAATCCAAGCTTAGGGCACTGTTTTTGGGAGAGTCTAGTGTTTTATGAACCTACATGGCTGAGTGATTGGTAGTTTAGGGTTATTTTTTATGACCAGACGGAGTGCATTGTTTTTGGGAATCATTGCCAGTTTAAACTTTACAATCTATTTTCAATTCCTAACAAGTTGCTATAATACTATTTTTAACTAAGGTTCGACGTTAGAACTAGTATTAACTAGGGAAAACACGTTTTAACAAATGCGGTTATTAAAAAACTGTTTAAACTAGAGAATACGCGTTGTAACTAAAAATGGTTTTAACTGTAACATATACACACGCACAAAGTTCTTGTTAATTTCGAGTATATTAAATTGAACTCGACTTTTTTGAAATTAGATCAATCGATTTGGATTTGATTGATAAAAATTCACTTAGATCTTTCCTCTTACATGCATCTCTACTAATTTCCAACTAATACATCACCATTTGCTGTAAATACAAATCCCATTGTATAAAAATATATTCATTTTATCAACATTTTGCGTATGTACGCCTCCACCAGGTGGACCGATGATCTGATAAATGTCGCAGGAAGCCGCTCGAGAAGCGCATCACCAATCGGGTTAGAGATCCTTGTGAGAGACTTATGTCCAATAGTAAGACGCCTACGATTCTACGTTGAAATGACCTATACCTTATTATTTCCAATCTTAACATACATATCAATGTGGTCATGCTTTTATCTCTCTCAAAAACTATGATCTATGTCTTGCTTACGTTGACTTTAAATGTCATACCAGACATAAAGTAGTAACTCACACAGTAAAAAAATCACTCAGTAATCTAATCACGGAGCTCAATGGAAGAATAAAGGTCTCGACAATAACAAAGCATCATTCGCACCAATTAAAACTAAAACAATTTGCAGCTATTATCATTGTTTGTTTGAAACATAAACTAAAAGTAAAATATTGCTTTATCCGTAGTAATTTATGCATACTGAGGACGCTTTGTTTGTTCATAGAGTTGTTTGTTACATTAGAAATTCAATTTGTAACAACGTAATCTAGTTAAACAATAAATTGGGATGATAACAATTTTACAGATTCGACTCACGTACAGGAATTTGTTTATTCAGGTTCATTTTTAGGTGTCGTTATAGATGTATCGACTGCGCCAGTTAGGTATTTTGAATACAAGGGTGAGAAGCAGGTTACAACGGATGATAAACGATTTCCGTGGTTTCAAGATTCTGTAGTTTCATAACGTGTTTGCCAAGATTTCTAGCTTCTACAATTACGTCGAGATGTTACCTCGATGGCCGTGTGATGCCGGCAGAGTAGAATAGCATCACCCCATATCGTCCAAAGGGCGTCGTGGAAGGCGACTAATGGATCAGCAAAGGGGTATTGATCACCTTATACTTCGTCCACCAATCCGCGTTGGGCAAGCGTAGGACTACTGCCTAAACCTCCTTCGATGACAAGGAGAGGCCTGTGTCCCAGCAGTGGGTCGAATTATAAAGGCTGTTATGATGTTGCCTCATCAATACGCTCTTGGTCTCTATCTTAACTATTTTTAAGTTATAATGAGACGAAAAGATGGAAGCGTGATTCACCTGGAAACATATGCATTAATTTTAGGGCGAAATCAAAGGTCCAGAATGCCTGCAAGTGGCAAACGATATAACGTTTCTATCGGACGATTGTCAATTTTGAAAGTTTTGACTACTATTCGCACATTAGACGCTTATGTTCGTATTATAGAATGAGTCTAGAGAATCAACGGCGTACTGAGGTCGTACATCTCTATCTATTAAATCAAATATCTTTATTGTCTTAAACATAGGCTGTAATTCTTGTGATACCCCCCTATTTGTACTTGATAGAATAAGTAACAAAGGATTCTCAAGCCATTCTAATACGGGCGTAAGACAAAGGATCCTGATGAGACACGACAGTTGAGATGGAGTTTTCTCAGTAATACGTCAGTTTCATGCATTATATTCTTCGACTAGCTTCTGCCCGCGACTTCGTCCGCGTGGACATTTTATAGGGGTGGAATTTTCAAAAATCCTTTCTTAGCGGATGCCTACGTCATAACACCTACCTGCATGCCAAATTTCAGCCCGATCGGTCCAGTGGTTTGGGCTGTGCGTTGATACATCACTATGTCAGTTTTGAGTTATATATATTTAGATTTGCTACTTGTATAGGCACTTTGTAACAGAAAAAATGCTGCCAACTCTATTGTTATAGCTATAGACTTTATTCATCATAACAGCCTTTATATTTCAACCCACTGTTTGGACACAAGGCCACTCCTTGTCATTGAAGGAGGTTTAGGCAGTAGTCCACCAAGCTTGCCCAATGCGGATTGGTGGACGGAGTATGAGAAGATCAATACCCCTTTGCTGATCCATTAGTCTCCTCCTACGACATCCATTGGAGGATATGGGGTGATGCTATTCTACTCTGCCGACATCACATGGCTACTATAGACTTTAATGCACATACGAAATAAATAAATCAATGTGTTCTAGCATATTTTTTCCTATCAAATCTGTCTTTATTTACTACGATTATACTTATATTTATTAGAAAAATCTTTTGTGTATGATTATTAAAAAATTAAGTACCTTAAAAAACATTCTGCCTAAAGTAACTTTTTCGCGCGGACGTAGGTATTCCCGGGCAAAATCTAGTTTCAATATAAATTTTACAATTCCAAGTTTTTGATAACGCCATATACTATTTATGTGACTATGTTAGCATGGGAATGGTGCACGCTTGTTTTATTTTATTTTATTATTATTTATTCGGTGAATCAACAGCTACATATTCTTATTTATAATAAACGATATGGATAATCGCAAGCCAATAACAGATTCACACATATAACATTAGAATACAAATTATAACATGAGCCTACCAAACAATTAAAAACAATAATAAGTATAAAAGATGCAGCATACCGTCTATATAAAGCACAGGAAAGCTAGAATTAAGTAGGTGGTTAGCTCACTCGCCAGGAAAGAATTGGTCACTGATTAGCGTCCTCGCCGTTCGGTCACTACTATGTACCAAACATTTTTCTGTACTAAACACTCTGTGTAATAGTTAGGTAGCAACTATTACTAAGCCTACCGGGTCAAGGTCAACTTACTCAACAGCAGATAGCCATCACGAAGTAAATCTAGTGTGTTCTGAAGCCGATCCATTCGTCTCATTAAATCGTCTGGAAATACTGAGCAGGGTTGATTTTTCCAATACCCTAATAAAAGTACGGTCAGCTAAAAACAAAACAAAGAATAGGTAGGTATAATAATTATCGTCAATTTACTCCAAGAAGTCAAGTGCAAGAATTTACTGTTAACGTGCTAAGAGCGTGCACTCAATTTACGTCAAAATTGTCACATTTTGTGGATTTTTCCGACCTAATTTTGAAGCGATGTGAACAGACTTAGCAAAGAAATTAAATATTATAGGAAGATTAATTCTTGATTAAAACCACTATAGAGAGATAATATATTATTTTAATTTACACTTATAGTTTTTAAAGTAAGTTGAATCCTATAGCGCAGTTTTACGAAAGTGCAGTTTGGAGCTATGTTTCAGATGAAATACCAGCATAATAATGGCAAACAATAGTTTGCAAAAATTGATTTTCCAATAGAAAATATACTATTCTAAACCACTATTAAAAAAGGATACCAAAAATACTTATAAATTGGTAATTTTTAATGTTGATTTTTACAATGTACCTATTTGAAATTAAACTCATTTAATTTACTTATTATATTAAAATATATATAATGATAAACAAAATAATTATATTTTAACATTGTTAAATGCACTCAGATATTTTTTTATTAATTTAAGGAAAATGGTCTAAATCCGAGCTCGCGGGCCATTTTTCGATCGTACACCCTGGGTCTTTCCAACTAGTGGACTTATCGGTCTGCAAGCAATGTCTGTGTGTGTATGGGGTCACATAATTATGTATCTAACAACAATACAGCAAAAAAAACATTATTGGTACTTCGATGAATTCACGGTCTTAATATAAAGGGAGATACGAGGAAGACCTAGGCCAGGAAGACTAGGAAATGGTCAAATCGAAGACGTCTTCAAAAAGGCCCTAATCATAAGTACTCAAAACCGCCGAGCATGTCTTAGGACTGTGATGAAAGTATGTGAAGCGAAGAATACGGAGAGGACTCACGAAGCGATTTTTACTCGCGCCCGCAGCCGTAGAATTAAGATATTTATGTAAAAAATTAAAGCACATTTCACGACGCGTTTTACGCCCGCGGTGTGTGCGATTGTTTGCGAGTCACGCTACACTGGTGGTCATCTTGTACCGCGGGCGCGGGTCGCGGTCCCGCAGCCGCGACGGCTTTCACCCGCGCGCTCTGCGATCGGTTGGCGGGCGACCGCAGTGGGCAGCGGGGGGCAACTCAACTGATCGTCTAACCGCCCGTCTTGTATTATTAGTAAATTATATACTTGTTTTGAAATTTATATATTGTAATATAAATATATTGCTTATTTATGTATATATTTCAGTTTATATCATTGGTATTTAGTATTTTTTATTTTATTATATTCCGTCGTCACATCAAAAGGCCCTGCCAGAATAACAGCGCTCCTGCGGCGCTATGTAGAGATAAGATAAGTCCCGTCTCGGCATTTATCCATTGAATTTTGTTCCACGTTTTTCGTTTTCTATTTAATTTGGTATCAATTTCAATCATTACTTCTGATTTATTAACCTCTTAGCTACCACGGGCGTCGATCGCTGCCGTTTAGTAAAATAAATAGAAAAAATAAAAAATAAAGAGGTAAGAGTTACTTTTATTTACGGAGACATAGGGGATATATAATATGTAAAGTTTTCATATTTATTTATTTATATCTACTTAACGGAGCAAAGTGCTCGAACTTTTTTGTTATAATAAACAAATTTTGACTACTGTGCTGTTTTCTACATTTGTTTTTTTAACAGTTGTTGCCTTTACTTAGGACTCGAAAGCGCTGCAAAGCAGTGACACCATGTGAACCAAGAGACGTCATGATGATGATGACGATTAACCGCTATCAACCCACAAGTAATAATGCTTTCCAATATAAAAAGAAAACAAATGACATGATGTAGGTTAAAAAAGGGTAAAAAAACACTTTTCTGTGATTTATTCTGGCGTAGCTTTCGTAGCATTACCACAGCTCATTGTTTAAAGCAGTACCGCAATTGCTTATTTAAGGAGAAAAACTCAAAATACTTTAAATTATTTCAGGTTAGGGCCACATACTATCCGGTCGTCCTTTGCTATCTAGAAAAGACCATAAAACCGGGTTCATCGTAACACACCCACCGGTGGCCGGTCTTTCTTAATCGGCGCTCAGTCGTAGTCTAGGTGCTCGTGTACCTTTGTAATAATACGTAAAAAATCGTAATGGACGATGATGAACTCATACCCCTTTTTTTGAAGTCTGTAAAAAGGACATACTGCGTATCCTATAAAAACGATGTAAAATAAGAGATTCTGTCGACCCCACCATTTTTCGCAACTCTGAAACGAGTCCACGCAGGAGCACAGCTACTGGCGTACTGAATGAAGCAAAATCGGAGGGGCGTGGTCCCGTTGCTTGCTTACCGGGCGTTCTTTCCGTTTCACACCGGGTGGTGTGTGATGAGTAGTACATTTTGTATTGCATTCTTGCCTTCCGGTTTTATGGTCTTTTCTAGGTAGCAAAGAACGAACGGCTAGTGTGGCCCCACGCTTATTTGTACGTTCAACATCAGAACTAGAAGGTCTAGGACAGATCTCCTAAATACATTGAAATAAAAAAATGCTGTTATGTTTAAATCATTGAAATTTCTTCCATTTTGTTAGCGTGAGTAAATGCATAATTTACGAGTCTATAGCTAGAGAGCTTTATTTTATTGAATTAGGTATAGATTTTCATCACCTACATGCTGTTAACTTTACGAACTGGTACTTCTAAAATTAATTTTCATCCAGGTTAACCATATCAATTCTCGTGAAACTTTCGATCACTTTTTTAACCGACTACGCAAAGCCAAAAAAAACGATTATGGTTTTAGAAATCTCATTGTATGTATGTATGCCTCCATAGCGCCTAAAACATTTATCCGATTTTGATGTATAAGGTGTTAATCGATTCATTATTATGGCCACTTTCATTAAGCGAACAGCTAAGGTTGACCTAAGCTTGACCGTGAACTTATCCGTAACATACTCGAATAATAATAATAGGGGACATTGATGAATTCAACGTTGTTCGATTCTTAATAAATGCAGTGTGGTCGGAAAACTTTTCCTCATGCCAGCTCTACCAGTGAACGTTTTATATGCGTTCACTGAGCCCTACATTCTCAGTTGAGAATCGACGAAAACACTGTACCTACATTGTGACTTTGATTGTCTTTTATTTATTGATTTTATTTAAAGTCGTCAATGTAGATCGTGTTCGCGGCTGTGAATGTTGAGCGTGCATCAGAGTTGCGGTACTGCTTATCATATTTGTAGGTATTACGCAACACATTTCTGTAAGTCCCATTATCGACGCCGCTAAAACATTTTTCATACGACTGTGAAAATAAAGCTCGTCCAACAAAATCGCATTGAATAGGCGGATTATGGCAAGGATAAATTTATTTTGAACACGCCCTAATCCCGCCGAATGTAAATTGTTCGAGTGAGTTTAATATTTGGACGAACGAGATAACTAGGGGTGGTGCTTGAGTATTCTCGATAATTCCTGGACGCGATGACCGTGAGTTTAGATTACCAATTACGGATTCAATTGCTTACCCGATTAAAATCTTTTTCGATGCTCAGGAGAATGAAATTTATCCTGTTCCAAATTTGATTTTGGAAATAGATTATTATAAAGTTTTCTATTCTTCATATCTAGGCAACTCAATCTCAATTCTAATTCTTCACTTTAAGAGTTATCATAGTTAAAAGTTTTGCTTTTGATATTTTCTTCAAAATAGTAAAGAAAATCAGTACCTAAGCAACAAGAATGGACAAACTGACGAACGAGTACATTAAGGGGAAGTTTAAAAGTAGCACCAGATAAAGAAAGATTGAGAGATGAAGACTGCTGAGAAGAAATGATGAGTATGATAATAGATTGGTATAGAGGGAGAGAAAGACCGAAGAAAAGACTCGGTGGAAGATGAAATGACAAAGAAAAGTTGAAGACATGGATTTCATTCAGATTGGATATCATTATTAAGGAATAAGTAGTTTCGTTTACTATAAATAATCAGATAATACTAGTAAGACACAGTCGGTTTGCCTACATGTGTCCGATCTTTATTACCTAAGCATTAAGAGCTACAGCACTGCTAGATATCAAATGATTGCTCGTGAATAATAAAGGTATTAATAATGTATGTAATTTTTGAAAATTATAATGCTGATAGAGCCCTCGGCTGCGCTGTCTGCGACGATCGAAAAAGTAAAGCAACTAACTATATTGATGGTTATCGGATGGGTGACTATCTTTTGTCACCATTGTCAAAGAACAATGGGTCTTATGCTGATGCTCTGACTGGTACAGATGACACTCGTGGAAAATCACGAAATTAGTGAGAAGAGCGACTTTATAGATCAAAATTATTGAACAAAACTGCCTTTACGATTTTTTGTCGTAGAAATCAAAAACCTACACAATCTAATTCAATCTATTTGAACTTATTTCAGCACAACGCGACGTTTCTTAGCACTGTCCAGCGATCGCTGAGACGGAAAGCCTAAAAATATCTCGGTTGTCTTATTTTATGTAATAATTAAAACTGCCGGCATTTTTAGTATCATTTTAAATGGCTACAATAACGAAGCATCGGTAGCCGAACGTGCATGCAGGTGGACTCGAATTATGTAGCCACCGTTAGACTAGGTACCGACGGGAACCCATTCCTAGCACAAGCCCCTTAGCTTAGTTGGAGGGATCAACAGGATTGATTTAATAATGCGTTAACAGCACCTTAATATTACTCTTTAAAAAAAGCACACGGTTCCTATTTGACGATTTGCTTGAGCCCACTCTGAACAATGGAACGCATGTTGATCACAGTGATTATTCAGATTATTCTAAAAAAAAGTTCACTTGCCAATGAACTTACAATTTTGTAATCTTGTAGTCGCTACAACTTACCCTTCGCGTGTGATGTGGGCCTTTCGCGTTTATCATCATCATCAACATCAGCCAAGATTCACCCACTGTTGGACATAGGCCTCCCCCAATCTCCAACCCGATCGGTCCTGCGCTGCCCGCATCCAGCCGCTTTCCGCAACCTTTACCAGATCGTGGGTCCACTTTGTGAGGAGCCTACTAACGCTGCATCTGCCGGTACGCGGAAGCCATTCGAGAAACTTTCTGCCCCAACGTCCGTCAGTCCTCCTTGCAGTGTGCCCTGCCCACTGCTACTTAACGTTCACACTTATTTGAGCAATATCGGTGGCCGTGGTTCTCCCGCGGATCTCATCATTTCTGATATTATCACGCAGAAAAACTCCGAGCATAGCTCCATTGCCCTTTAAGTGACCTTGAACCTTTTTATGAGGCCCGTTGTAAGCGTAAAATTTCTGTTCCGTAGGTTTCGAGTTTCGTCTCAGTTCTCAATCTTTCCGTATCTATTTTTTTTTATAATAGTCTTCCTTAAGACCAATACGAGCTGATACAATGGACATTATATCGATCGACAAACAAATTAGTCCTTTTTTCTCTTTTAGAATATCTGTCTAATAAATCATTTTTGTTGATTACGTCGAATTTAACTTGTCTGTTCCAACGGTTATCGTAGAACCTTATCACACGACAATAAAAGCGAGTTTACTCTACAGCCGTAAAGTTGACTTACTGCCAAAGGTACTTCACGAAACTTTTATTAATTTGAACACGTACTCGTGTCTAAATAAAATTTCCATGGGCCACAAATCCGGGGAAGGATTTAACGTTTTGTTTTAAATAAAATGTGCAAAACCACGTTAAGGGTTTTCGAGGAAAGCTTTTGTTTTATTATTCTGCTTTACCCTCTCATGAAAAGTAATGATTCGATCTCTGTCTCTGCTACAAGGATTGGTCATTTTAAATTCATCTAGAAGATGGCTTCTAACTCTAACATTTTTTATTTTATTTTCGAAAGCATAGTCTTTTGTTTATTACTGTTCATCATGCTGTCTTCATTACAAAGTACCTATAATCCACACAAGATGAACGTATTATTACAGGGTCAGCTTACAACACCAGACTTGTAATTAATCATTGTTGCCACAATATAGAACTACAGGTCTTTACTACGTTTAAATAGGTATTAAAAGATGTTTAAAGAGGTGTTGCGGTTTCTATCGTATGAAGATGTCGATAGCACCAACGTCGTTCTTCATAGCAGATGTTGAGCTACTAAGTAGGCAGCTAGTGGTCCCGTCTGCTTTCGAAAGATAGCCATTCAAACAAGTCATGAAATGAAGAAGAGATGTAGACTTGCTAACCTGTGCCAGGTCAACCAGATGATAAGAAGAAGACCTCTGAACTTTAGGAACATCCATTTTACAGAAGAACGTAGCTATATCAGTAATGATATCACTATTAATATTTCATGATGTTATGTTTTTGTTAGTGGTTGGAGTTAGTGTTGTTTATCAGTAGGTATTATAAGATTTTGGGTTGATTCACATCTTAATTCTTCTATTAAAACCTGTTCATAATAGGGTTGCTGATAGTGAATCGCTCGAAGCCATTGCTGCGCATTATGCATTTCACTGTATATGTATTTTGTTTGTGTAGCTGTTCAATAACGTTAACTTTGTTCTGTTCTAAAATTTTCTGAGCTTGACAGGTCAGGTGGTGGCTACTCTGACAGCCTACTTGACTATGATCAGTCAGACCAGTATAAAAAATCTCTATTTGTACACGTTGACCTTATAACAGTTTTTCGTGAATACAAAAAACATTGTGGATAAGTGTTAACTGTTCTACTTATCCCCATGTATCAAACACTTGAGTAAAGCCGTCAGGTGTACAGGTACAGCTCTAGATAGAGTGTGGTTTGACCTGATTGGGAAAGCGGTTTGTACTTAACGAACCTCGACATAGGGTCTTCAATGGCATATTTTATTTAGAGAACACTGATTTTGGGATGACACAGGTAACTTAAATAAAATATTTAAGCAGACAAACATCGGGTAATGTAAGGTGTATGTAACCAACGGTTTTATACTTAAATTAAGTAACTTTTCTGTATACATTCATTATGTAATGAGTCGTGACTTTCATGGTGCACTTCGACCCTTTTTCGACCCGAGAGATTTTTGTGTGTACCTTCCCTTTGCTTGTTTCTCCTGTCACTATTTGAATATGATAATAATATAATAAAATATTTTCCACGCTCACATATATGATCCATATATGAATTTATTCCATCCTCAAGAAATGCCCCCTATAAAGTTGAAAGAGAGTTTCGTACCCATCATTAATTAACAGTCTTTGTAGTAGCTGTCGGCAAACAAGATAATAAAAAGAAGCTCGATGGCGTAGTCTGTTTCGATTTCAAAGACAATGTCTCTATTATTGGTTCAAGAATGGTCTTCATTTTATAACGTCAAACTCGATTATTCATTGGAAGGCTTATTAAGCTCAGACAAGTAAAAAATATCGTAATTTTATACTGTTATTTCACTACGAGACTTATATGATGCTATTTATTAAACAACAAAACAAAAATAGACAATTATAACAGAAAAACAATTTTTAGGCAATCTGAAAACAAAATATTTTGTACTCAATATTAGGGCAGAGCATTACTGACAAAGTATCGATAAGTCGATATCGGCTGACCGGCGTTTGTGAGATAATACTACTTTCATCATAATAACGCCGCCGTGATGGAATGGTCAGTAACGCTGCCTATACATCGGGCGGTCTAGGTTCAAGTCCTGGTAGTGGCAAATGTTAGTGTGATGAACACGATCATTTGTTCATGAGCCACGGTTGTTTATATATTTATTTAAGTTTATTTATAAAAAAATATCTAGATTATTAAGTATATTTGGTCGTTATTTAGTATCCATAACACAAGTGCTTAAAAGATACTTAATTTGGGCTAGATAATTGGTGTGAGCGTAGAAATATATTATTATTGTCATTTCCGTTGAGAGACGCCCACTGCTGGACATAGGCCTCTCCCAAGAATCTCCAAACCGGTCGGTCCTGCGCTGGCCGCATGCAGCGGCTTCCCGCGGTTTTTACTAGGTCGTTAGTCCACCTTGTGGGGGGCCTACCAACGCTGCGTTACCCAGTACGTTTTTTTGGGCTATGTCGGTGACCTTGGTTCTCCTGCGGATCTCATCATTTCTGATACGATCACGAAGAGAAACTCCGAGCATAGCCCTCTCCATTGCCCTTTGGGTGACCTTGAGCCTTTTAATGTATACGTGAAACTACTTTACTTGTATGTTAATCAATTTTGAAATCCAACATCATCTTGTTAAATTCAATATTTTTCACAGGTATCCTGGATTCGACACCGGGACATACACCTTCTGACCTCCGGGAGGATGACTTATACCTCCGACCAGAGATTTATCAGCGTTCACAACCCTCATACTGAGGATTGGATATTGAAAGTAAGTATTTCGTTCGCACAAAAACTACATTCCGCCATCGATATAGCGCTTCGAGCGCTGAGTAAACTCCGTACGGTAAAAAAATTGTGACGACGAATTCATTTCAGCACCGCAGCGAACTTAAGGTTTCACTTTTCAAATCAGACAGTCATGACTTTTGCAAACGATAGCTTCTTTCTTACTTGTATCCATAGATATAAGAAACTGTAAATCGGCGATGTGAAAGAGAAAGAGCATACTAACGCGTATATTAGAGCGAGATAGATATAGACGAGACCATTTCACTTACGCGCAGACGCCCTAAGTCGGCCTGTCAGTCACATAGAAAATACAGTAACTGTCGGACTGCAGTACTATTTTTCGTACACACATGCGCATTACTCACACATTGGTGCATTTTTCGGTCTTGCGTCGTTCATTGCCAATCTATAAACGTCTGTAATTTTAAATCTATGCCTGTATCTCAATGCTACGTGGTTGAGCTACGTTTAGTTGACGCCTGGTTGATGGCACGTCGCGTCGATGAGATGAGGCAATACCGATTCCGTGCCTAGTTTATAAGTAAATACTACAGCCGATGTATGATATCCACTGATATTTATGATATGTTAAAGCGTCGGTAACCGAACGCGCAGGTAGTGATATGAACCCACTCCTAACCCAAGCGCATTAGCTAAGTTAGGGGTTATCAGAATATGAATCTGTAGTAAGCAAATATCTAGCCATGTGATAACCAGAGAGTAGAATAGCATCACCCCATATCCTCCAATGGATACCGTAAAAGGAGACTAATGGATCAACAAAGGGGTATTGATCACCTTATACTCCATCGACCAATCCGCATTGGGCAAGCGTGGTGGACTACTGCCTAAGCCTCCTTCGATGACAAGAGAGGCCTTCTGTCCCAGCAGAGGGTCGAATCATAAAGGCTGTTATGATGAAACAAGCATAAGATTTTTTTAAAAAAAAACGGGGTTAATACTGTTCAAATAAGGACTGTTTTCAAGGTGATAAATAAGTTTTACCCCAGCAATTCACAGTTCGTGTGTTTGAATAGTTATTACTCACTGAAAGTTCAACGGATGATAACACACACATACACAAAATCCATTGGCGAGATTGAGAATAGGCTACGCTGGTATAACCTGGTAAAGCAAAACATTATTACCCAAGGGATAATGTGAAATCCATGCTAAGGAAATTGCAACCAGAGGCTAGATTAGTTATAACGGAGATAAAAAAAAATATCAAGCGTATTGCTCAAAGAATCAAGATACTGATAGCCTCAGATACTATGTAGAGAAATAGAGAAGAAATTTCTAAAACTGCATGTAAACTAAATAAAAATCACACATCAACATAAAGAGACTAATACAACTTTCAATTATGGTTACAGTATCCTTAATTCTGCCTTACCCTTTATTCATTTAAATTTAAAGCAATAAAGGTATATTTTTTATTCGAATATCTTGAATATCTAAGTCACACTCGAATCTTATAAGCTATTGAATATAAAAGTATCAAAGTTATACATCTGCTTGGAGCAAGAAAAAATCACTATGCATGAAATAAAACCTGTATTGCCTGAAAAAGGATATCAAGTTTGATTCATAATATTTAGTACAAGAATAAACGTTAATAAAATTGATTCCGAAAAAATATTTGTTAGACTGAAAACTTAGTTATTTTAAATCATAAATCAGAATATAACCAGAATATAATAATATTATTTAGTGCTATATTTCAGTTTTTAACCCTAGTAAATAACAAATAATACTAAAACGTTTCCATTTAAAAATCTTAGCAACGTTATTTGCAAAGAGAATGGATTCTACTGTTTCCGAATTTTCCCGGATCGTTTCCACGGTCTTCAAAGTTATTACTAGAATTCCTGCTGTAATAAATCTTTTGTCCACAGATAAGGTTTCCCCAGCGCCGGGACTCCGGCATCTACGAATGCCAAGTCGGCACCACGCCGCCGATCGGCCACAGGATGTACCTCTCCGTTGTCGGTAAATCACTTTAGACTGTAACGTTTATTCCCAAGACACTCGATACTTTCTCATCCATTTAGGTCATGAGGTTTTTAGTTCAACCACTTGGTATTTCATTACTAAGATTTTTCTTTGAGAAACCTTTTAGCATTTTCTTAGGCCTGATTTCATTTATTTTTCTTGTTCTTCTTAAGTATCGATACCTATGTAATAAATTAAATAAGTCATTGCTTTTATCAAACGTCAAGAAAGAGTATTTTTATTAATAAATTCAATAATGTAGGTAAGATTGGGTTAGAATTGGCTATCATAAGTCTTATTGTATGTCTCTAGTTTTTTTATTTATTTTAATGATTCACCAACGCTTATGTACACAAATAGACTTCTTTTTAAATTTTTAAATAAATTGAAGTAACCATTGTGCCTTTTTCAACATACATTATCCAATTTGCACAAACTGCAATACGACAGTGGAAGTTTCACAAAACCTGATTTATTTATCAATTCACCATTAATTGGTAAGTAGTGAAACATCCGTAAACCGCTCAAGACATTTGTGTGTGAAGCATTTAGGAAGGGTTGTAACCCTTCAGCACAACATATGTGCGGCTTGAAAGAAGGAAAACATAAATAAGTTTGCTTAGTATGGAATGTTTCGATGGAAAGCATATAACACTTAGATACCATGTACGTAGATACTAGGATAAGACACCAATATCGAAGACCATTGTAATAGGGGTTAAAGTATGAAATTGCCGATTTTTTCCTCATTATTTATTAGTGTATAATTCCTTTAATACAGTAGCTATGTCCATTCTTCTTTTTAAATTATAAACTTCATTACAAGGACTTATATTTATGTATAAAATTTTATTCTTATTTTTATTTTTTTCACTAGAAATAAATCTTCAAAACTGCTCGTCCTAAGAAGTGTCCGTCTCCGTTATAAAAATATGAATATTTTTTACTGGTATCAATTCTCAAAATTTTGCTCTAAGTATCCTATAGCTTAATGTTGTCTAAACATATCCACAAAATTACACAAAATTTAGATTTGTGGTTCCTTAAAAAATCGCAAATATATTTGTATGAGAAAATGAATTTTCGTTAAATTCTCCATATAAAACGGCAATTTTATACTTAAACCCCTAATATTCTTACTATAGTATTATATTATCTGTGCTATAACCATTTATCTTTATGTCACACAAATGACATAGGTATATGTTTCATTATTATGCAAACATTGATTTCCAAAAAAATATTTAAGTAAAGGCATAACCTGAAAACCTATTACGTTTTCATAATCAATTTCACAGTATGCATTCTAGTTTCGCTATTGGTTCTGTATAAAACTCCAATTTTTCTTCAGTGTTTTCTTGGAAGCCAGAAATGTCTTGGCATATTGTTTTCTCACACCAGAATATTATTTCACATTGAGGCAACAGCAATGTTCAAATAGAAACCTATCAGCTCACAAAGTCACAGTGAACTTTCATTACCTTCAATTTGTACCTTTCCGTTACATCAAAGGGACTTATATGTTCAAAGATGATGCAATGTTATTTACTTCAGAGCAATAACTAGGCAGCTAATAACAAATTATATTTCCTTCATCCGAGCTAAGATCAAAACACGTTACGCTTCATTCATTAATATTTTACACTCTAATGGATGCTATGTGGAACCTTCAGTGCATAATGGATTATAAATGAGAAATTTTAGTGATACAGAAAATTATTGATAAATATGATCAAAATAATGTCTACTTTAGCATTATTTATCTTTACGTGTCAAGTAAATTTTCACTTTGAATTATAATCCTCTGAGACTAACAAGAAACTAAAATTTTGGAGATAGATCTAGCTTATTGATAAAAGCTTATCTACAAATAATTGGATTGAATCATTGTAAGTTATAGCGACAAAGCAAATTATACGTTTAAGATTGTACTAATCTAAATATAAACAAAATTCGGAGATTATAATTTTCGTATTGCTACTCTAGTTGTTAAAAAGAGCTGAATACTTTTTTAATGTGCTGAAATTCTTAGCAAAAGAAATTTCTAGATCAAGATATAATATCTTAAAAACAATTCTCATTTTTAAGCCTGGCTCTGCCACCCGACATACCACAGAGCTAATTTTAATGTGGATTTATTATAACCATCTTTATCATCACGAACGTTGATAACTTGTTTTGATTAATGTTGGCTGGTAGATGACTTTTACACCGGATTATTAATAAGGCCTCTAAGCTGCAGAAATAACTTCCTCATACCTATTGGCATTAAAATTTCTTTCTAGTCGACAAATAAATCCACGAGGGAGTTGTCCTAGAGTCTCTACAAGTATACATTCCAAAGGGAGCTGTTAACTTAAAATTAATGAATATGATGCTGATGATAAATACTTGCCATGGTTTGACGAAGATCGTCTGATTGGTCATTCAGACAAGGATTTTATGGCGGATTAATCATCAATGGTACCTGTGAATGTGGATTAGTGGTCAGAAACAATTGCAGGAACGACTCAGAGCAATGCTTTCCGTGCACGTACCTATTACGGAACGGTCATTAACATTCCGAAGGCATAATTATGTCAGCTCATGACTTAATTAAGAATGATATACTAGAACATTACACACGTCGAGTCCATCCAAGTTCTGAGTAATTTCGTGGATAATACACACACCAGAATGTGACCGAATGGCGGTCCAATTCTCAGAAGCAACATTTCCATTTCCAAGCTGGTTAATTTTAAAAACAAAAATGCTTTTGTGAGTTCTAGTATTCAATCAGACGGAGAATGTAGAAGATATAATTATTTACACGTGCTTGATGAAAAATCAAATACAAAAAGGATGCTGAGTAGATAGATTAGTCTGCCAATAGCAGCTGTGAACGATTTAACAGCTCCACCGCAATTTCGACGTAATTGGTTCGTAATAGCAGCTAAATCAAATAATTTAATTGTGGTGTGTACAGTCGTTAATTTTGCATGTTATTTGATAGCTAAAGTTTATTATATGGTTTATACTAGACTGAATCTATAAATTCATGCTGACAGAATGATATAATATTCTTACTCAAGAGTTATTTCAGTGTGATCATTTCCATTTGATGTCTTCAAAACTGACACCTTTTTATTTATTTTACAATAAAATGTAACTATTTTATTTATTTATTAGGTAAAACAACAGACATTAATCAATACAAAATATACAATAATCTTTTGCGTACATTAGTTCTATGCTAGACTTACATCATTTGGTGTGTATACACAGCAAGTATATTATGTACCGTAAATAGTAGTTATATAAAATAAAATATAAAATACTCGTATATACTAACCACTTGGAAAATAAATAATTCTGTATCTTTAAAAATACATTTCTTTAAGTACTTATTATTACTGTATTAAAGATATTCGTGAAAGAATTAGGTACAATGAGCTTGGAGTTATTTTTCATTCGCCAAAGACCCTACCATGCACCGTGTCGGCACAAAAATAGCTATTATATGCTGAGGTGGAGTAGAAACTGCGAAAGAAAATCCACAGCTTACAATGTCGAAATGATTTGAAAACAAATAAAACAGCTCAATAATATAATCCATCATCATCATCAACAGCTCATATAATGTCCCCACCAAGGGGCTCGAGCCTACTACATATTAGAGGCGATTAGGCCTTAGTCAACCACGCTGGCCAAGTGCGGGTTGGTTGACGACGCTCTTTCGCACTACGCCACCGACGCTTATAATCTATACTATCTAACATTAAACAGAGAAAAAATATGCAATTATTACTGACGGAATGCAATACATGATCAAGATAGCCTATATTACAAATCCTCAAAGCTGATATTAATAGGTTAGACGTATTTATGTCAGAGCACTGTGAATTTTAAGTTAAAACAGCTCACCCGAAAATCTGGTGCATCTGATGAAAATGTTATCAGACATTTTAAATCAAGAGCACTGATCAGAGTTAATGTGATCTGACAGTGAACAACAGACTCGTTTGAAAATGCAAAAGTCTTGCAAAATACAAAATTGAATATTAAAATTCAGTATTCTTTATTACATTTTCATGTTGTACATTCAGATGTTTCATTTCTAAAGGCACAAACATGAAACCTCCAAGGGCATAGCAATCTATAAAATTAAAATAATATTTCAAAATAATTAACTGTAGTAAAACATAACATTTAAAGCAATTAATTTAGCTAATTAAAGATATATGTAGTTATACATAATCAAAAATATTTAAAAATAAATTAATTAGACTATGAATGTCTCGTTATAATTACCGTACTATTAGAAATTTAGTATAGGTTTCTTAAGGCTGGAAACTACTCTTTATTTAGTTTTTTTATTTACAAATTTCCTAGTTGTTAACAGTATCTACATTCATAATCATCATTGTTAGGGAGTTAGCAAATGATAACTTTTAAAATGTATACCTAATTTATTTCCTTGTACTTGCAAAGCTCAGAAAATAGCTACTTAACACCGTTACACAATTTTAACGAATATATTTATATTTTAAAAGTTTCGTACATTAACACTTAACCGCAGAGGTGGTTATTAGGTATCTCTAACTCCGATTACTAAACAAAAGGCAGATGGACCACAGCGAGTAATGAAGTGTGGCAAGCCAATACAAAAACGAAAACAAAACCTGTTGTATTCATTGTTTTATCAAAATATTTGGAACGCACATAGCTAAATGTTTGCCGCACATCATTGTTCTGAACTGTCCACCTACCATTCGATCATACTTGAGATAAATTCGATACAGAATAAATATGTACACCGACCGTTGTCATTTTTGTATTAGTGAAGAGAAAGGAGAAGAAGAGCGTCGGTGGCGTAGTGCGTAAGAGCGTCGTCTCCCACCCAGGAGACACTGGTTCGATCCCCGCCACGTACCAATGCGTTTTCAAATTTTGAATTCATACGTACGTTTAATCGACGCTTTTACGGTGAAGGAAAAACATCGTGAGGAAATCTGCACACACCTATGAAGAAATTATTAGGTTGTGTGTGAAGTCGACCAACCCGCACTTGGCCAGCGAGGTTGACTAAGGCCTAATCGCCCCTAATGTGGGGTAAGCTCGAGCCCCTCGGTGGGGACATTATATGAGCTGTTGATGATGATGATGAAGAGAAAGGAAGATAGTGAGTGAAAGTGACAAACCTATAGGTAATGACATTTGATTTATTGAATAATCTGAGATCTCTAACTATATTCTTTTCTCTCGTCAAGCAGAGCCTTTGACGACGATCCTGGGAGGTCCAGAGCTGTTCATCAACACGGGCAGCACCATCAACTTGACGTGCGTGGTTCAGCATTCACCTGAACCGCCGCCCACTATACGTTGGACTCACAACGATGAGGTAAGGATATTGTTGGCGACAATGATACTATTATTATAGTACTTCTTATAGATATTGTCATACGGTTACAAAACAGGAAAAATATGATCCGTAATGCTCTAGTACAATGTACACTTCTATTATTTTACTTATGTTTCACTACATTGGCAAAAATTTAAAAGGATGGAATAGTTAATCTAAAGCCGGGTCCAGATATGATCATTTGCCCGATCCGATCAGCGTAACCATATATCACGTATCAAGCCCCGTATCAAGTAACCGACATGACATGAGACGGGCCGTATCATAAAGGCGTATCAAGGTCGCGTATCATGATACGCTTATCATCCCCGTCCACATATGCGTTCATGATACGCGTCGGCGATACGGATACGCTGATCGGATCGGGCAAATGATATATATCTGGATCCGGCTTAATAGGAACAAAAAAGACAGCTAGTGTTTGTCAGTGCGTGCCATTATCAGAGCCACACTAAGACCAACAGGCAAAAAGGCAACATGTGTTGTCTGTTTTGATGTGCAATTTTGGCGCCCCTATGACGTATCTACTTCTTTTTATATTCTAACTAGCTATTGCCCGCGACTTCGTCTGCGATTTCAGTTTCAGTTTTTTTTTTTCAGAATTCAACCTCTAAAAGGAGGAAAAGGGTTGACAAAGTCTAAAAATCATCATTTTTTATTATCAACGATAAAACCATAAAACTTTGAATTTAGGCACTTGATAAGAAATAAAATAAAATAGACATGTATGATTAGTTACTAAATTAAGTACCCTAAAAAATAAAATGCTGCCCAAAGTAACTATTCCACGCTAACCGAGTAGCGGGCAAAGGCTAGTAAAATATAATGAGACTTCAAACGGGCAATATTTTTCTGCAATAAGGGGTCGGCAACATTTCAAGCAATACCAAACAGACTTTATACTGCAGTAATGTCCCGGTCATATAACCAAATGTGTCTGGTATGGCCGATATTGTTTTAATAGATTCCCCGACGGTCGCTGATCGATCGATATTTACTGCAATCTGTTATACAAAATCTTATTATATCCCGGCTTTGATTGATAATATTGCAAACACATATTGTAATAAAAATATTGCCCCTTCACTCATTTTCATTTTACGTTAACCAGTTTTACATCTACAATTGAATTCACATAAAATGTATACCAAAAAATGGCTTTAATAAAATGTAACTAAATTGATAGTGGCCTCAATTCCATCTGAAATAAAGCAATACCAAGATGGACGCTTTGATTCATAGAATTGGCAAACGATTGGAGAATCTATAAATCAAAGCGAAGCTTTCTTCCGATCCATTCTTTACATCGTAGGGCACTACGTATTGTACAACATCTTGACTGTAATTGATTTGATGATACAGATTACTCACTTTGGAATGTCTCCGACCCACTCAGAGACGATGTGCGTTCATATCTACATAGTCATGACTCACTCTTATTCGTAAAATCAAAGTACTGTGACATAAAGAGTATCCCAAATAATTGTGTAAAACTGAACCCCAGAGATAAACTAGCCCTAGACAAACCCGAATTACCCCTATGTATGTTCTACGATTTTTTGTAGTTTTCGAGTTATGATTTTTTAAAGTTTTTTCGTTCTTTCGGACTTTCAAGAAATTTTTGTGTTTTATGTGATTGTGAACATAGATATAGCCTTGATTTTTTTCCTAACATAGCTGAATATATGACTAGCCAAAGAAAGTTATCACCTTTCTCCTCAGATGTAAACACAGTACAACAAAAAAGTAATCCCTCATAACAAACAAAGAAGCGCTTAAGAATAATTACGTTTAAAAAGATAATAATAAAAGAAACAAATGTTTGTCTTTCAATCCTATTTCAAAAACATGTCCGTTTTATCATTAATCTACCATAAAAAATACATCGAGCTATCTCTTCAACTTCATAATTAAAATTTGATTCTAATTACGGTATACCTAAAAATCTTGAGTTTTCAACAGTTCTTGGCAATGTAATAGAACACAGTTATTATTGATTTAAGTTAAGTACATTTTATTCTTTTCATTTCTACAAAAGAACATCGCATTCTGTTTACCACATCATTATGTACAAAAATGTCTTGAAAGTCAGAAACTACTAAAAAAACATTAAAAAATCATAACTCGAAAACTAAAAAAAATCGTGGAACATACAAAGGGGTTATTCGGGTTTGTCTAGGGCCACTCTATCTCTGGGCTTCAGCTTTACACTATTTATTGTGACAACCTGTATAAACTAATATTATAAGGGTTGTTTGTTTGTAACGGGCAAACTCAAAAACAAATGCGCCTTCATAAAAAAATATTTCAATATTACACTACTAAATTATTCCTGAAAGTCATAAGCTAATCAAATATAGCTTAAGATAAAGTATAGCTTAAGATAAAGAAAAGATAAAAAACTGCACACGGACGATGTCGCAGGCGGGGCGCTAGTTTATAATGAAATGAGATAAATGTTACAGTAGACCAATAGTAGATTGTACAACAAGGGCATAAAATGAGTCATTGTAGACCGAGACGATGATAATAAGTCGAGGGGTACAATGGCTTTTTACACTCTGTTTTTTACTTTGATTGCAAGAAAATTATACAATTACATATTCAAAATATAAACGGAAATTTAAATAAAATTTAAAGTAAAATGTGTGCAGTTCGTAATATTAAAAGAAATATTCTTTCCTGGCATATTTACGGTGTTCATTTGTGACGATGGTATGCCTTTTTCGCATGACGTTCCATTAACGTATTGGGTGAGAGTGTAATTTTTTCATCACTCGACGTCATTATTTTTAGTTCTGGAAAAAGTTATTTTATTCTCTATAATTCAAATTTGTAAGACAAAAAATTACTGTTTTAAACTTTTTTATTTTTATTTTTACATGGCGATATTTAACTTGTACATATTTCATTCTGCCGAGTAATAAAAATAATTTGATGCGTTATAATAATAACTGGTTACTATTTTTATCTGTTTTCATCACAGGTTTCATGACTTTTGGGGTAGAAAACACAAGACAAATAAATTATCGCAAGTTGTTCTGTAAAGTTTTATTGAGCGTTGTTGGCTGTTGGGCCTAAGAAAATTTTACTATAAATGACATAAAAACGAACTTTGCGAGGATGAAAAGTTACAATTTATTTTAAGGCTGTGATTGTGCCTTTGAATGATCACAAATTTTAAGCAAGTAAGTTTGCAGTTAATCTTGTATTGGTCACACATAACTTGTTTTAAGGTCGGCGTGCTATTCTACCTGCCGTGTCGCGTCTATGATTTAATATATCGATTTATGCAAGCCTGACACCGGGCTCATTATTAGACCTAAGGACGTTCCCGATTTAGTTATCTTTCAGACACAAATAAAATAAATTATAATCAAATCATCCACGGGCACACAGATATACGCGTCAAACTTATAACCACTCCTCTCTTCATCGCATCGGGGTTACAAACCATAGATATATGGAACTTTAGATCGGCATTATAAAAGAGAAAGACCATACTAACGCGTGTATTAAAGCAAGATAGACAGACGAAACCATTTCACGTACACGCAGGCGGCCTAGGTAGGCGTAGTGCGTAAAAGCGTCGTCTCCTCCCACCCGGGGAGGCACTGGTTCGATCCCCGCCAAGTACCAATGTGTTTTCAAATCTTGAATTCATATGTACGTTTAATCGACGCTTTTACGGTGAAGGAAAACATCGTGAGGAAACCTACACACACCTATGAAGAAATTCTTAGGTTGTGTGTCAAGTCGACCAACCCGCACTTAGCCAGCGTGGTTGACTATAATCGCCCCCTAATGCGGGGTAGGCTCGAGCCCCTCGGTGGGGACATTATATGAGCTGTTGATGGTAATGATGATGACTCACATATTGTTGCATTTTTTTTTGTCTGGTCCTAGTCTATTCATTGCCAATCTATAAACGTCATTAATTATTAAACCTATGTTAAAAACTGAGGTGACAATATAGACTTGAGCTAAATTGGATAAATGTAAACAAACTAAATGTCATTTTGTATATGTTTGTCCCTTTCACTCGTTACCTTTCTTGCTCATCACTCGCACAAAAATGAGTGATGTGGTTTGTTTACATTTTATTCTTTGTCCAATTTAGCTCAAATGCTAGCAAAACTTGCAGAGACGTTGGAGCACTTAATAAAATTCTCAAAAGCGTCGTAACTAAAACTAACAATATAGTAACAATTGTCCAAACTGACATCGTAAAACTAGTATTGGAAGTGTCACAACGGATTCAGTACTAAGGTACTGTCTGCGTTCACTGACTACATGTGGTGCAAGTTGAGTGAATTTTGTTCGTACAATAAGATAAGATGGTTTGAAATCAGTATTGATACAGCTTCACTTTTATCTTAGACGCTAGTTTTTCATCTTCTTCTTCTTTTAAATTAATGGCGATCGCGACACATTACGCCTTGCGCCAATATCAAGTGAAAATGTGGTTAAAGTAACCGACAATTGTACGGTAGATTTGGTTTAAAATGGAGTCTAGAAGAGAGTTCTTGTTCCTAAAACACGTGTTGAGAACACGTGTTTTTGGAATAAGAACTCGGAAGAAACTCCACGCTAGTTTTTGTATCTAATCAACATCAACTCTATTCAGGGTGCGTTCCAAAACGTTTTCAATTTACTCGGGGTAGAGTGAATTTTACTCCAAGCCGTTCCAAAACAAACCCGAGTGAAACCGAAGGTAAACGAACATTTACTCTGATAGTTGCTCGAATATTTTGCTCGAAATTTACCCCGCTGGGGCGATTTTTAACGGTGTTTGGAGACCGGTAAAATTTACCTGACAGCTGTCAATCTGTTGAGCATCATCTACGTTTTCATATTCATGATCAAATTTTTGAATTATTATTTTTGTAACTACACAAAAACGATGGTTACTGTAAAATAGTATTTTATTTACATAAAGTGAAAAGTTAATTTATTAAATTCATGCGCAGAGTATGATAATAAACAAATTAAAATGGCGATGTTTTTGTTTTCATATTTTCACTTAAGATTTTCTCGTTAGCGTTCTAAAACAATGTTTTATCTCTTTCGAGCGTCATGCTCTGACTCTTTCTTATTCAAGATGTAAATTTTACCCTGGCGTCACTGGCTTTGGAACGCACCCTCAATCGTAACTCGTATTCATCTCTCATCAACTCGGCATAATTTAAAATTGTACCATAATAAATAGAAAACGAAATACAAAAAAAGACCCAGCTTGTGTCCAATTGGAGGAACTACTTGTATTATTTCGTTGTGATCTCACAGTCGTGTGTAGCTTAGTTAGAAGAGCACTTACCCACATACCAATAGGTCGCGAGTTAGACTCCCGTCTCAGCACTTAATCATGTCAGGGCATTAAAAGCTTTTAAATGTTTGCATTACGTATTCTGTTTTACGTTTCTATATGATACATAAAAAAAAACTATGAAAAACAGGGGGAAAAAATGAACATAAACATTTCAAATTAAAAACATAAAATAACACAATATAATATAATAACACATAAAACCAGGTGTTCTGCAGTAGTACAAAAAGGCCCATGAGTCAGCGTAAACTTTGAGAAAAGATTTTACAGAAAAGCCATTTCATTTAACGTCCGTCCAATTATGTAGTTCTTGGGATAAAATAGAAAGCATTGGAGGAGTGGATTTTAAAAAAGTTTATGTTATATAAAGCTGCTAAGTCTTCTAATAGTTTTGGTAAGTTTCCAACCTCTCTGACTTGCTGTGGCACGGATTAAATGGCTATCGTCTGTGTTTTATTATTTGTCTGAAAAGAAACCTGATCTATAGTTTATTAGATCTTAATGGTACTTTAAATCGGGTAAATTTAAAGGCTAATAAAATGTGACACATCATTACTTATAGGTATATTAAATCTAATGATCTCTCGCATATTTTAACTTTGATGTTTTCAAGTTATTCGTCTAATTTTAATCCTCAAGTCCTTTAAGTAATAAGTACGGCTTCTGTGGAAAGATGACATTCGGAAACAATTCAAGTCATACCAGGGTGGCTAGTAGATACAAGGTTTACGGTTCGATACGAAGAAAAAGTAATAAATACGGTTACTTGTAATTGTTTTTTTATATAAAAAGATCTAGCAAATGACTGCATTTCACCTATTGGTAAACAGAAGTGGAGTCCAAATGCTATACAGGCTGAATTCTTCAAGTGGGCCTTCAGGGCAAAAATGTTCAAAGGAGTTGCGAGCCCGATTATGATGAAAACAAAAACTGCATCATAAGATTGTTGAAAAAAAAAATTACCATCGCTTTGATTATCGCTTCAACCAAGGTGAAGCAAGAAATATTTTATTAAAATTTAACATTTTCTATTAGTTTTCCGTATATCATTCCCAGAAATCGATCCTTATTAGCAACACTGTCGAATGGTGTAATAATACAGACTGTCTTTTTTTCAAAATCATTGGGTTCGATACCTGGTTAGGATTATTGATATTTCAAAAATCCAATGATGCAGTGTTTTATCAAAATTACTATTTTGTTCCGTGATATTGACTTGGTTACTTTGTGTGTGAGGAAATATTTTGCGAGACAGACTTTGTTTTATATTCGTCACACAATTTAACAGTACTTTAAATGAAATTGAAGTCTGACTGCTTATACAATCTCACTGTATCCGTATAAGAACTATTCTTGCCTCGCGAAGTTAAGACGGTGCACAATAGGAGATGACTTTTAGCATGCTAATTTGTCTTGCCAATTGGATTAGCTCTGCCAACTTCTACAGCGCTCTCCGAATGGCGCATTTCGTTGTTCGAAATTTTGGATGGACCACTGTCAAAGTTTCCGCTTAGTTTTATTTACAAGATACTAGAAAGCAGTCGAGTTGAACCAGTGCCAGAATGAGCTGTGACCTCCATAGCGGCAAAACGTAGACGATGCAGGGTCTTATCACTTTTATCGCTTTGCTTTGTTCTAAATTAGTGGACCAGGAACTAGTTCGGGATACTGCAAGAATTTAGGCTATTGGTTTGCGTGTTATTTCGCCTTTAAATGTTTTTGTTATTCTAAATTTCCACCAGTCCTAAGTAATGTATAGATATTTGACCGTTGATGGGAAGGTTATTTTGGAATATATTATTTTAGACAAAGCAAAGAAAACTGCATAAGGATTCATCAATACCTACATGTTAACCTACTCCTTGTCATCTGACAATCGAATTATTTAAAGTGGTTCTTTTTTTTTTACAAAAAATTACCTTCGACTTTTAGCAGGCGCCGATTGCTCTTTGGATGATTGAATGAATGAACGTTTATTTGGCACAATCAGTACAATTACAAAAATATTAGAAAAGTAATCATTGACTCTTTTCTTCCATATATTCACACGACTGATTACACCAATTTTTTGGAGTGGTAGTCCTGGGTGTGGACAATGTCCCATCTATACGTATTGCTAGCAAATAAAGTGAAGGTATTAGTGTAGCTACTTTTTAAATTATAAGCCACTAGCAGTCACCCTCAGCTTCGCTCGTGTTGATGTCGGTTATCGCGCCAAAAAGTATCTTATTTCCTTCCCTGGGTCTCAAAATATCTTCATATCAAACTTCACCAAATACGGTCCTATAGTTTCGGAGCATTTACAATACAAACAAACTAACAATCAAATCTTTCTCTCTTTATAATATTATATTAAGTTCTTTTCTCTTTTTAATATTAAGTTATTAGTATTAGTATAGATATGTAATGATGTTTCACTTATTGCTTATTGATCTCTCATTCACTGTTTAAAGATGGTAATGACCGAGTTGAATTATGTTACATTATTCGTTTTACTTATCTTGAGTGACAGAATGTTGTATCTTCAATATGTGTTTGCAGAACACTGTTCTGTCAAAAGTATTTGTATAGCGTGAAGCGTGAACAAATCGTTATCGTTTCAAAAATTATGGGCCTACCTTTTTCTTTGTAATGGTTTACGATATGTATGACTAAGTAAGAAATCGATCGTATCTTTTGAAGGTCTTCTTTTACTTTATAAGCTTGTATTCAGAATGTTATTAAATGTTTAGTACGGTAGATTTTTTAATATTTAATTCGTTATCAGGCTATCGACAAATACAATTCATATTTCGTATAAGGTCCATTGTTAAGAGTCTTCTGGAATAATAGGCAAGAAAATGAAACTTGTCTCCAATTTCAAAAGTCATTAAATAAAGGAGACAAATGCCTTCACATGCCGTTGTCGAGGTTTTTGTCTTCATCAACGTTGCCAACCCAGGAAAAAAACCTACCTAAACCTACCTACTTTTACAGCTATTCTCTTCTTCTACTGCTTACAAGAAATAAATAAACACACAAAGAATTCATTACATACAGAAATCACGTGCGGATCCAAGAGCTACAAAAACTAGAATTCAATTTTAATATGAAGGTTGCGAATTTATTAGAAGAAGAAACATAATGTGAATAAATGTGACTGTAGTAATTTTAGTTTTCCTAAGTGACAAGCAAAATAAGACTTTTTCCGAAATTAAGTACTCCACTTCTATGCCCACTCTTGATGTTTGAGTAAGTAACATAGAAAAGTCACATCCAATTGAGTAATGGAAATATTGTAAATAAGGGTTATAGTGCAGCAAAACTAAATTCATCGTAAAACGTTGTCGCTCGTACAAGGTATTGAAATATTTTCGTGATGTATGATGAAATATTCTCTCCTACATTTTGGACAAATTTTACAAAGCTGGAATTCTGGGATAATCTCGAACATGTTTGTCATTCTGAATACCTTTCTATTTATAGTTGTCCAAAAAAGGCTTACAGCGAATAAAATTGCATTTCTTTCCTCTATTGTTAAATAAAGACAAGTTTAAAACTCACTTCTGAGATAGGTTTTGCCAAATCAAACGCTATTCATGGCTTTGAAGCCACCAAAATAAGTTCCATTTTGTAAGCGTTCGTTGTTGCGTAAAGAATTCTACTGATTTTGGGTTGTTTGTATTTTAGCAGATTTACGTTTTGACATGAATTTGGAATTATCATTTTTTTATTTGAATGGAATATCACAAGAAGATCTTAGATTGCGTGGTAGAAAATAAATAAATTTATCAATGAATTTACTAATGAATTCACCAATTAATTTACCTATGAAATTACCAATGAATTTGTCAATGAATGGACCAATGAATTTTCTCAATTAAATAAATTTTAATTTTAATAGAATTTATTAATAAATTTCATAAGGAATTAATCAGTAACTTTATCAATGAATTCATCCATAATTTTATCAATGCATTTATCAATTAATACATCAATGTATTTACCGGTGTAATTCATCAATGAATTATTGAATTTACCGGTGTAATTCATCAATGAATTAATGAATTTACTGGTGTAATTCTTGGACAGGTGCAGGAATACCGCATCTCATCCCGTAGGTATAGTAAAGCTGGCTGAGGGAATTTCTGTATCCCTTGCAAACCTTCGCATCAAGGTGTCACTCGAGTGGTGTCAGTAAACCTCCCACAACAGTATTTCCAAGGACGATTGGTGTCAGGAAGGCAGCTGACCACAAAACTAGGCCAGAAACTATTGCAGTATGGTAGTTTATTACAACAATACCAACTAAAGTAGGCTCAAGTTAAGAAAAAGAAACCAAAGAAATAAAATAAGAATTTATATACCACCACTGCAACCAATAAAAAACACTTGTGCTATTTTTTTTTGGAAAGTCATCATCACTGCTGGAACACAAGACCTCTCTTTGTCATCGATGAAGGTTTAGGCACCAGTCCACCACGCTTGCCCATTGCGGATTGGTGGACGGACTATAAGGTGATTAATATCCCTTTGCTGATCTATTAGTCGCCTTCTACGACAACCATTGGAGGATATGGGGTGATGCCATTCTACTCTGCCGGTATCACGTGGCGATTTTGAAAAATACGAAGAAATGATTCTTAAAATTTGTGCAGCGTGCTGGAAAATAAATTTATGTCTCTGTGAGCTTCACGCTCGGTGAAAATGTTACAGTAAAATTATAATATTTTCGCCAAACATAAAGCTCTAATATAGTATATTATGCGAGTCTTATCGTACCAACGGCAAAGGTTTCTTCTAACAAGATGATACTAAAAGAGATGTAAAATCGAGGTAGCTGGGTGGATTTTATGTCCTTTTTACTATCTTTGCTAGTTAATTAACACAAATTGAAGTTGGCCTTGGGCGGTAGATATTCAAGAGATTGGTGTAAACCTAGTTTCATCCGTAACTATTTTCTTTTGATCTTTGACGGAAAAGCCTACCTGATAGAGGAAGGTGGAAGACACTGGAACCCTCAACTATTAAGGGACTGGTTATTTTATCATTTCATCATCATCATAATAATAACCTTTATAATTGGACCCACTACTGGGGCACACGGCTTCTCCTTGTCATCGAAGGAGGTTTAGGCACGCTTGCCCAATGCAGATTGGTGTCTAACGTGCTACTATAACATTGACATGTTAAAGCATCTCTTTTCCTATATCCAACGTATTTTCGTTAAAAGAGTGTAATTATGTATTGTATTTGTATGGTATTATGTAGTATATGTAATTTTTATGTATGATAATGTAAAATGATAACTTTAAAAAAAAAATGTAATGCGCTTTTGTATCTCCCACCTAACTACTTAGTATCTCACTCACATTTTTGGGTTGGCTGGAAGAGATCTCTTAAAGAGATAAGTTCGCCCTTGCAAACTGCATCACTGTTTGTTTGTTATTTTTATGTTATTAAGTGCAATAAAGAGTTAAATATAAATAAATTGATTTTCGATGTTTTTAAGTTTCTCAGTGACTCCAAGTGTAATGTATGAAGCTTGTTCGTTATTTTAAAAAATACTTTTGGTTAAGTAAAACAGGGGGAGGCCTTTGTCCAACAGACTCTCTCTCGACTGAAATGATGGTTATTACTTACTGAAAGCAATCAAATCAGCTAACAAAAAAAAAACGTTTTTTAAGGTAGGTACGTTTTTCAAAGTTAGAAATACAATTATTTACTTTATTATCGTTTGATAAAGATAAAATATTATATTCCTAATTCAATTTAATTTGTGGGTATAATATTTTTGTGTCAGCAAAACTCGGCAATTTTATACTTTGTAATGAAAATATAAAGACGTTTTGCTTGTATATTCAAGTAATCAATTTTACTAATAATATTTTATTCATAATAGCCTGTTAAACAAAAATGTAGCCTAACAAAGAAATCTGGACAAATGTAAGCCTTTCAAGTCTAGTCGCATTATCTGTATTTCTAGCTAATTGGCATCGCAAAATCTCAGTTAATTACGCCGAAGAGATTACCCCACTACAAATAGAGGAATACAAATGAAGATTAATGGGAATACGGTTGATTCAAATGTGTTAACAATACTTTATATTAATGGGTAAATTGTAAGCTTTAGACCTTGTCCAGAAGAGCGAATTTGCCGCGAATCATTACGCGGACACATACTCAGTTCAACGCGCGAATTTGAAACTCGCGTGAAGCTTCACGTGAACGCAATGTATTGAGCCCCAGTACCTCGCCAACGCGCATTGTGTGTTCGAGCGTAGAGATTTTCTCCGAATTCGCTCTTCTGGACAAGGTCTAAAATGGGTCTCATATAAGAAATTTCAAGGTGACTCAAAGGGCAATGGATTGGAATATGAAGAAAGCTATGTCGGAGTTTCTAAGCGTGATCATATCAGAAATGGTAAGATCCGGAGGGAAACTAAGGACTGATAATGGCTAATAGAATTTAAAACCTTAAGTGCAGAGGCCATGACACAGTGCTAAATTACCCGAGGGCACTGAGTTTGAACTGGCGTAGCACCTACACCTTACAGAAGACCACAGTCAAATAACACTACATTTTTTGGTGCTGTGTTTCTGTTGGTGAGTAAGGTTGCCAGAGCTCCACGGGGTAATTAAGGGGACTAGGGTTGACATCGCGCGAGTGTTACGTCAGTTTTGTAAGCGTCTATAGGCTATGGTGACAACTTACCACCAGGCACAGGCTTGTCTGCCAACCTCTTAACATAAGAAAATATGCGAAAAAGAATTCCTAAATGCGGTCGATTGAAAACTGTGAATGATGCTGTTGCAACGCAGTTAATACCGAAATCTTAGAGAAAAGGGTCTTATTGTTACAATATACCACATATAGATGCAACTACATATAATATACAACGTCAGGATCCATGTATTTAAGGAGAGATTTTGCCTTTTCTACTGGTTGTATAACGAAGCGTGTTTTTATGAACTATTTGACATGATGCCAAGAACCTCTTTCTACCGCACCGCTCTCCATTGGCAGGAACTAAGTTGGTCGCGTTTCAGAGAACTTGTCTTCCACGTACTCTCAGGTTTTAGAATGAAGTAACTGTCCAGATCATAGATATAGGAAACTGGTAGATCGGCAATGTAAAAGAGAAATAGCATACTAACGCGCATATTAGAGCGAGATAGATAGACGAGACCATTCTACATACACGCAGGGGGCCTACGGCGGCCTGTCAATCACGTAGAAAAGACAGTAACCAGGCAAAAACATTACTATGAGGTTTTTGACTCTTCTGACTTCTTCTTTCGACTCGTTAAGTAAACGCATTGCATTGAATAAAGCTCTGTGATTGGTTCGATTCTGTTGCCTAGTTCAAATCGTTGAATGTACTGACGTTTTATAATAAGGTCTTTACCTATGTAATTGGCGTTTTTTTTCTTACACACTATGAGCTGTGTAACTTCTTTAATTTAGTCGCTGTTTCAGTTTTATATTTTAATTATGAATAAGGACTATACTGTTACGGATTTGCATGTAGTAAACTTAGAATTATTTAAAAGTTATTTAAAAAAATAAAAAAATAAAGTGACTGTTTTATTTTGTCAGCAGAATCAACTCTTGGAATCGTTGTAACTCATGAACAGGCCCATCTTTTGTCTAAATCATTGATGCAATACTTAACCAAGTCTTGCTCAATTATACACTCCAAATTTCAAAAGATTTGGCAACGGTGTTTTTTTAGAAATTTAACGTTAGTATGGTAAATACACATTTAATTGAAAATCTTCATAAAAATTGGCGTTGTTCCATACTAACTCTATTTTTTTTAACTATAAATCCTAATGTTACAAAATTTGGAGGAAATAAGCGAACATTTCTCGGCTAAGTATAGCATCAATAAATTATGCAAAAATCAAGTCTGTCAATGAGTTAGTGGGGATAAAATCGCCAATTCTGATGAAGAGATTACCAAAACACCTAATCCCACCTCCCTTACACATTTCCGACCTATATCCATACTCCCTTTTCTCTCCAAGATCCTGGAAGCTGTCGTTCACAAGCAGCTTTCGTCCTATGTCTTCGCCAACAAACTGCTCAGTCCATTTCAATCAGGGTTCAGACCCGGGCATAGCACGACAACGGCACTAACCAAGGTCTTAGAAGACATTCGTGATGGCATGGATAAGTCTATGATTACCGTCCTTGTCTTAATTGACTTTTCTAACGCTTTTAACGCGGTCGACCATGACATCCTCCTTGCCATTCTGTCCTCTTCAAACTTTTCATCCTCAGTGCAGAAATGGTTCTCCTCATATCTTCAGGGACGTCAGCAAGCTGTTCGTGTCGATAAAACAGTATCAAACTGGTGCAATCTAACTGCTGGTGTCCCTCAAGGCGGAATACTTTCACCACTTCTATTTTCTTTATTTATAAATTCTCTTACATCTCAACTTCAATGCTCTTACCATTTATATGCTGACGATCTACAGATATACACTCAAAGTAAAAGTACAAATCTGAGTGAAGCGATTTCATCAGTCAATGATGACCTAAGTAAAATATTGGCATGGTCAATAAATTATGGAATCGAGGTCAATCCCTGTAAATGCCAAGCCATTATTTTGGGCAGTTCACGGCAACTTGCTATTATGAACTATGATTCTATGTCACCTCTGCACTACAACGGTACTGTAATACCTTTCCAACGTCATGTGAAGAATTTGGGTGTTTTTATTGATGGTTCACTCAGTTGGGATGAGCATGTCAAAGAGACTAGCCGGAAAGTGCACAACAGTCTTAGAGTTCTTTACAATTTAAAACACTTCCTGCCACCTAAGACTAAGATTATGTTGGTGCAATCTGTTGTTCTCCCTATTATTGACTATGCAGATGTGTGTTTATCCGATGCCAATCAACAATTTCTTGATAAGTTGGATCGTCTAATCAATTCTCGCATCCGTTTCATCTATGGCCTTCGTAAATACGACCATATTTCTAGTTATCGCAATCAACTCAAATGGCTTCCTATTCGTGAGCGAAGAAATCTAAGAGTTGTTTGTTTCCTGTTCAACATATTGTTCGATCCACGGGCCCCTGATTATTTGAAATCCAGGTTTCAATATCTGGGGTCATCTCATAACCTCAATCTTCGCTCCAGTAATACCCTTAGGCTTCATACACCGGTACACCACACTACTTTTGCCTCCAAGTCTTTCACCCTTACCGCTATTCGCCTTTGGAATGCACTACCACCGTCCGTACAAAGTGCTCTTAATAAGGTCTCCTTTAAGAGGTTAGTACGACATCACTATCTAAAATTGACATAAAATATATATCTGACAACAAAGAATATTTGTTTTAACATTAATAAATATATTATATATGTAGGTAGTATATATTATGTGTGTATATTATATTAGGTATATGTAGGTATCTATTTGTATGTATTATATGTATATGGAAAAGGTATTTATGTATGAATTGTATAATCGTATATTTATTTATCTAAATATTTATTCACATTTTTATTAAATATCCTGCCTTCAACACTCTTTCTCACGCACCTTACTGGTTGACTGGTAGAGAATGCTGTCTAGCATTAAGTCCGCCATTTGTACTTTCTTTTGTGCAATAAAGTTTTTAAATAAATAAATAAATAAATAAGAGATTAAAGAGTCATTTTCACATTTTTTTCAGAATTTACCAAGTGAAATATAATTTAACTACAGACAAAAATCTTGCAAAGAGTGTAGTTTCAAAAAATAATAATAATAAGAACCTAAAACAACAATTGAATTACAGAAATTGCAAGTTTAGGTTCAAGATAATAAAACGCCAATTTCATAGGTCACCTGGACGTTGCTTTTGACATCTCGACCTGTGCGTTGTGTAATATAGCTAGCTAGCTACTTAAGCTGTGCGTTTATTTAAGAGTACGCATAATTCCGTGATCTCGACTTAAGTATTGTCTATTAATAGGTTTTTTACGACCCTGTATGTCCACGCGCACTATGAGACCTCAAAATCCTTGTCATATGGCACGCATTGAGAAATGCCTTATTTTGCAGAGCATTGTTTTCTACTAAAATAAGTATTGTTTTTGAAAACGGGCGGTAGTTTATTTACAGGCACGTCCGCATAGCGGCAACAATCGGTGGCCTAGACTACGCATAATATTATTTAGATAATTTCGAGTGTAATAATATTATCTACAAACGCCCTACACGAACAAAGAGCGCTTTATTTACGATCTTTTTATACTTGTATTTATGAAGATAGCACACGAATGTGGGGTTTGAGCTTCGAGATAAAATCGCGGCCCGTAAGCAAATCTGTATGAGTGATATACCGAAGTCAAGATAACTCCCTTCCTTGCGGAGCGTAGTAAACAAGAAAATGTAATTAAAATAAATCGTTACACGGTTCGACGTAATACTAAGTCTCGAGTTATTAAGAATGACCTTTTAATTCATTAAGTATTCAGAACGTAAAGGTCAAAGTTTTCAAAGCTACAAAATGATATTATTTCAAAATGTCACCTTGTAATTTTTTATTTATAGATGAATTATCACTGTAAACACAAAGATTATCTAGTCGAAATGGAAAATGATAACCATTAGATTAGTAACTGTTAGATATTGTTTGTAAATATGGATGTACGTTAACTCCGCAATACAAATATATATTAAAGCTCAACTCAACTTAATCAGAACTCATCCTGAACTTAATCAACAATAACTTATGGAATAATTTTTGCGTTTACAAACGCGTAAATATTTTTGATACTAGAAATTTTTTCTACTATTAAAAACATTAACTTTATCAGGGGTCATCCTGATAGTTATATTAGGGGTTTAAGTATGAAATTGCAGTTTTGTATGGAGAATTTAACGAAAATAAATTTTTCCATACTAATATATTTGCAATTTTTTAAGGAACCACAAATCTAAATTTTGTGTAAAAAAATATTCATATTTTTATAACGGCGACGGACACCTCTTAGGACGGGCTGTTTTTAAAGATGTATTTCTAGTGAAAAAAATAAAAATAAGAATAAAGTTTTATACATAAATATAAGTCCTTGTAATGAAGTTTAATATAAAAAAAGAATAATGGATATAGCTATTGTATTAAAGGAATTATACACTAATGAATAATGAGGAAAAAATCGGCAATTTCATACTTTAACCCCTATTATGTTGTATAACTTAAGCTATATAACACGTTCACATTATTTAACATTGTGACATAAAACAGGACACATACAGACAATATAGTCCACATCAATGAACCATGTATATATTATAACATGTTTTGCTATATAGTCTAGACTCACCTTAACAAAACATGTTATAAAACATAGTTATATAACATGTTTCATTAGTGTGGTCGATATTATCTTGCTTTGAAAATACCTGTCACTAACCAAATTGATCCACATCAAGAAGATACTGTAAATACAGCACTAAAATGAATCCGGTACGGACCATTTGACAGTGCAGTAGGTCCAAAGTTTGACTTTGCGAAGAAGGAAGAGGTATTTGCAAGAAATCCACTGAAAATGGATATGCTAATGTTTTTTGCGACTAATATTATTATTTTTAACATTTTGATACATATTTTAAAACAAAAATATTTGAATTATTTTAGCTCTATTTATTTCTAAAGTCAAGGTGGTCATCTATAATAACGACCATTTTCCTCAAAAGCCTTAAACTAAAAAATAAATTGATACCTATTTTTGTAATCAAATAATCATAAATAATGCCAAGTGGAAGAAAATTTCATTATAATTATTATATTCTTCACGTAAAAGTGTGACTGAAAAAGTTAAAAGCGTATATCTGATATTTCGCTAATTATTTTAATTAACAAGTCAAAGAAAAATAATAGAAATTACTCTCAACTCTCATAACTCTCTCTCACATAAAATAATTTATAATTCCTTTTATACATAAACATTTCGTAATTTACATTTCAAGCGAACCTTATAATTGGTCTCATTATGGCTTCCATCCGATTCCAACATTGCCATTATACATGACTGTCCACATAAAAACCTAGTTGACAAAAGCGGCGGCTTGTTTGCGCCAGTTATTGGCATTTCAGACTAATTGGCACCGGACTGGCACAGCTAATTACCTCGAGAGTCATTAGTGACGGTACAGATTATAGGGAAACTACTAAGATTCAAACAACTGGCAGAAGTTTCGAGAACTAAAGTTGGTAGAGAAAGGTTAGGACGTCTGTTAGGAATCACAGAAAAGTTTGGCTTAGTATGAAATACGCATTACTGAATCATTTCATCAAAGGACTTTAGACACTTTTGTTTTTATGAAATCGAAGCCAAAACGTGACGTACCAATGAATTTTCCTGACTTGTTACTAAACATACTTAAGGCTTTGTCAACGTAAAATTACGGTACAAGGACAGTGGCGTACGCGTGGTGGTTGTATTCACATGCACTTGCGTCCTAGCATGATAACTTGTGTATTGTGTTTAAATTTAAATGAAGTGTGTAAATGGAAACCAGTTGTGCCAATCTAACAACAACAAAAAAAGCAAAAAAATCAATTTTGAACCATAAATAAAGCATCCATTCCCGACACTTTTTTGACTGAATGTATATTATAAAGAGGAAATATTTGTCTGTTTGTAAAGAATAAACTCAAAAATTAGTACACAAGTATAGATTAAATATTAGGAAACCACATAGGCTAACTTTTATCACCTATTTCATCCCCATACAGGTAAATATTCCAAGATTGCTAGAACGAATAATTATTTATTTCTTTTAAAGTCCTTTTATTCTACAAAAATGACGAACTTCCTTAAATATGTTCACCCCTTATTTTCTTCACTTTAAGCCTTCTTTCACTATATTGCGATTATCACGAATAATTTTTGGGTTTATTCGTAAATCTTTCCAATTATAAAAATGAAAGATGTGTAGGCTGTAGCGAATAAACTCAAAAACTACGAGACCAATTTTGATCAAATTTGGTACAAATATCGATTAGACTATGAAAAACGATCTTTTTTGATGGCAAAAAGAGCTTGAAGCGGTTGAAATGTTGTACGTGTAATAATAATGTAATTGGAAAAAACAAACCACTATGTTTATCCGAAAATGTTTAAAAATAAAATTGTCCACCCGCACGAAGCCGGGATGTGCCGCTAGTGTTTGATATTTCGTGACCGCACACACCATCTCGCTTCCGAATCTACGTGAATATCTACAAGCAGAACATACATCACGCTCAAAATCCCAAAATGGGTTGAACAGAGCCTTACGTGACACTTCCTTACAAATAAAGTCACATCCAGCCGAATGGACCATTCAATGCCTCAATAGAAACAAGTAAATTGATCATATTTAATTTCAGACATCATTAGACACTTCAAAGTCAATTTGTGTTAATTAACATCAGTAGACATACTGTATCATGTATGTATACTAATATTGATGCCGCATTTCGTAGAGGAAAGTAAACAAGTATTGAATAGTAACCATAATATGAAACACCTATTTTTAGATTTCTATAAAATTTCATGAATGTTAATAACTGTTAAAATTTAACATTTTATAAGGGTTGCAAATTGATTTCTAGCTCTTCAGGAAAATAGCTGTCACTTCATTTATTATGAGACGAAATACTGGTGTTCCATATTAACGATACTGTTCCTTTTTTAGTTATTGTCCTCCACTCAGAAACGCAAATGCGCTAAGACACTTGTAAAAAACACACGAAATAGTCATTTGGTCACCAATTACATACAACCTTGCGTGCCATAGTGACAAAACAATAAACAAACCACGACCAAAAATCATTCCGCGCATCATGTTACATATTAATTCGCATCAACATGCACTTTTGCGACGGTAGCATGGCGTCCGTAACGTTAGCTAACAAACGGTGACCACCGGATGACCCCTAGTCATCCGGTGGTCAGCATTCACGGTAGCCTTAAGACGATTGCAACTCCGGTGTTACACACAAGCTAGCTGCTCTAAACTCATCCCTGACCCCTTGGAACTCTGGAGACAATGCTTAACGATAGAAACACAATGTTACGCGAATAAGTGGTTTTTGTCTGCGGTCGTCTATGGGTACTGCCCTAAATCCAATGCTACAAATTTGCACACTGTGACCTATCTTTCTGACCATTAATTCCATCTTTTGTTATCAGGAAATAAACTACGACTCTCCACGTGGTGGCGTGTCAGTCATCACGGAGAAGGGGGAGACAACTACGTCACACCTTCTGGTGCAGAAGGCGAGAGCTCCCGACTCCGGGAGGTATACGTGTGCACCAGCTAATGCTAACCCGAGATCTGTGCTCGTGCACGTGCTTAGTGGTAAGTGAACGTTTTATCAGAGTAACATAGTGTTAAGTTTATAATAATTCAAAAAAACGTCGGTGGCGTAGTGCGTAAGTGCGTCGTCTCCCACCCGGGAGCTAAATATAAGCATATATGAGCTGTTGATGATGATGATGATAAAGTTTATAATAATTGGATTCTTTTTAGGTCTAATAAAATCCTATGACTTCATGAGTGCAAGTATGAAGTTGTCGATGGACAGACGCATCTGTCCTAGGTCCTATTAAACACCTCTGAATCGTTGGTGGATTATGCTGAATTTTACTGTCACATTTTGTTTGGCGATAGTTTCGTGTTCGCACAGCTGCTCTGCTTAGAAGGAGTTGTTACTTTTCCTGGTTGCCTAATAATAGTAGATTTCTCTCATTTAGTCTTAGCACGACTAAGTCTTGGCTCTTACCAGTCTATCCAGAGGTTTTCTGGTGATATTTTTTCCACTTTTTGAACTTTGACGAGGACAACAGACTGGCCTTGAGGTGAAGGACAAGAGCGTCAATAGTCAGACCCCTTAATGGTTGGATGGTCCAGATGAAACGCGCTTCCACCTTCATCCTTAGTTGCCTCGGTGAAGATGTAGTGCTTCCCCGTATTCACAAAGCAAAATTAAAAATCTTGCAAAATTCTTTACAAGCACTTTTAACTATGACCTCCATTTATCCCTTTTCCAATTGGAATACAGTGACCTTCGCAACAGCTGAAAATTATTTCTTATCTAGTCCCCAAATCTATTGTTCACAGAACATAAATGGTAATGAAATCGTCACACTTAAAATCCAATCCATTAAAATGTCTGCGTCTAGGTGACAGTGAAGGCAATAAAATTAATGGCCTCCGAATTGAACAACTACAGAAACGTTAATTATTCCAATAGTTACCGGAGCACGCCACCAGAAACTTTGAAACTTCTCAAGTTTAGGAGCTTTTACTGACTTGTTTGCTGAAGACTTTACGGAGTTCATAATAAGGGTGTGGGTTAAAGAGATGTCAACCGACAATTTCAATATTCAACCCGTGATTTAGATGCGTAGGAAATTAAATTCTCGCAAAGAATGTTTTAATATCCTGAACAACTTTGCTACATGATCCTGAATTGATTTCTGGTGCTTAATTTTATTATGCTGAGTCAATTCTAACTTTGCAACGATGGATATAAAGTTTTAAATATATTTGGTGGAACACATTTTTAGGGTTTTATTGTTTTTGAGCATTATTGTGGCTCGCAAAATGCAGATAATAAACATACTCGTAGTATACAGATAATACAAGAATATCATTGTTGTAGCCCGCAACCAAAAGATATTCTAGTATTCGCTGACCCATGGTTATTAAAATGAAATTAATATGCCATTTAGGAGAATTATTGCTCTACCTTTACCTAAATGGCAAACAATGATAATGCCAATGATGGAAACAAGCTTTACTTGGAAACCTCAATTACTCAGGGATTAGTTAACTATCGTTAACTGCTGGAAAACAATAATCATGTCAACACTTTTACTATAGCGATAGACTTTGATAGAGTGCTGGTAGCTAGCCAGGCATACTTAAAAGAAGCCCTACTTCCAGCCAAATCACTAGGTTTGACTAGTTGTAGGGAGTATTGGCTCGGTTCATGTTCATAGCACATAGGGATCAAACTAGCTCCGGGTCTGAGAGCAATGTATGAATTACTACACCATCTTATGTAACAAAAACACGACCATATAACCAGACATAAGACTAATAAAAAAGTTGCAATATTAATAGGTCTTTACCTATGAAATTGGCGTTTTTTTCTTACACACTATTAGCTGTGTAACTTCTTTGATTAAGTCGCTGTTTCAGTTTTATATTTTTATTATGAATAAGTACTATACTGTTACGAATTTGCATGTAGTGAAATTATGGTTATTTAAATCTTTAACTAAAAAGAATAAAAATAAAGTGGCTGTTTTATTTGGTCGGCAGAATCAACTCTTGAAATCGTTGTAATTTATTGACGGGATTATTTTTATTTAACTAAGTCTTGCCCAATTATACGCTCCCATTTTCAAAAGATTTGGCAACGGAGTTTTTGTTAAATTTTAATTTACGTTAGTATGAAAATACATATTTTTTTGAAAATCTACATAATAATTGGCGTTGTTCCCTACTATTTCTATATTTTTTTTTACTATAAATCCTAATGTTACAAAATTTGGAGGAAATAATCTTACAACCCTCGGCTAAGTCTGGCATCAATAAATTATGAAAAAATCCAGTCTGTCCATGAGTTAGTAGGCATCAAATAGTCAATTCCGATGAAGAGATTGAAGAGTCATTTTCACTTTCTTTTCAGAATTTAACAATTGAAATATAATTTAATTACATACAAAAATCTTGCAAAGAGTGTAGTTTCAAAAAATAATAATAATAAGAACCTAAAACAACTATTGAATTAAAGAAATTGCAAGTTTAGGTACAAGATAATAAAACGCCAATTTCATAGGTAAGGACCTAATAATAGGTTTGCATCAGAAAGTAACAAGCCAATATTCCCACTGTGAGATACCAGATAGCTCTTACGTGTAACAAAGAGTAATTATTAGTTAATGCAACTAATGTTTGAAACTCAATGTCTCACCTATGTTGCTAATAAAAAGGCTTTACATAATTATATTCAATGGAGTGCCTTATATCGTCATTAAAGTTTGTATCCACTTGGAAAATAACAGAAGTTTTATGACTTTTCTACTTATTTAGTTTTACTAATCAGGTTCTAGTTTTGTCGATAATCGAGTAGGAGTAGATGTTAAATTAAACTGAATATTTGCTATAAATTTGCGTTCTGGATATCTCAGAAGGTAAAAGCAAGTTTTTTGAGCATTTTAGAATATCGTTTAAGAAACAATGAATCAACCGTATTTTTACAAAAACAGGGCACCCGTAGAATAAAAGCAACGATAAAATGGACAAATGGACATAATTTGTTACAGCCCTTTAAACCGACATCATACCCACAGAATTTAGGACAAAAACTACTAAACGACGCAACCACAAATGAACCAAATGCTAGTAGAAATAAAGTTATAAATAGATTATTAGCAGCACCTAATTACTCCATGAGAAGATACAAACGGCATTCAGGGACAAAGATCATTAGCTCCTAAGCGTCTTTTTCTAACAGGTGAGAAAGATGAGACCGAAAGATTATTAAACGTGATGACAAAAACGTTTCTAATTTTCGCGACAAGATTTCTATGTTTTTTGAGAGATCAATTATTTTGTTTTTTGTTTCAAATACTTGATGTAATTGGTGTGGCACGGAATATTTGAAGTCCCTCATTTCAATAACGTTGTAATGAAGCAGTCTTTGAAGATTTTCTTCCAATAGACGCTTTTCTTGATCAAGACCCTAACAGTGTCATTGTTAGCAGCAATTATATGCTCTTGTTATCACAGCATATAATTATTACAAGCAATAGAAGCAACTGTATTATTACAATATTTGAATTTATTTAAAGCAATGCTACTTTATATTTATAATAAGACCTTTGATACCGTGCAAACGAAAGTGGTCAGTGGTCACTACCGGTGGCAGAAAACGCAGTCACTGCTGAAGCGCGTGGCCAACACTGGCCTATACAAATACGTAAGCTAAACAAATGTATGAAAAAACGGTGGCGGCCACCGGTGGCCTATGGCTCAGCGCAAGTGGGCCACCACGGGTACTGCTGAAGCTCGTGGCTGCCACCGGCCACATGTGGCGGTGCCTCGCGGCGCCATCTATACAAAATGTATGAATAACCTACTTGTGGCCGCCATTGATGGCGGTGATCGGCGACCCATTTACGCGGAGCCTAACTTACATGTGAAAGCTTCATAATTAATGTTAAATAATTATGATTTTATCTGCTACAATTTCTGTGTACAACGTAAACAATGTACCTACACATTATTTTAATTAATTTTACGTCTGCTTGTTATAATTATGATTTCATTAGGGAGACTACGTAAAAATCGTATTTAAAATAATCTCGGAAGACCCTTTAGGCTGAACGTATATTTGCCCTGCTCGCGAAGGTAACTGCTAAGTTCCATATAGCAAAACTAAGAACGCCCAAATAATGTGTGAGGCGATGGGACTATCCTGAACTTTAATTATTGAAATTATATCTTTCTACCAATACTACTTTCTTGTATATTTTATCTTTGCATTCCTTTGAATGAACATCAGTGAAGTTCCCAAACAATCCAATTGATCATAGTTTGTAATATTAATGTAAGCGCTAGTTACATTTTGTCGGTATTACAAAGAACACAATAATAAATAAAGTTTATGTATTACAAATACCTTTTTTTGTTTACGGGGAGGTCAAATGCATCGTCCCTGCGGAGTAGTGCCAACCGCAAGGGATATGTGGGACTCGAGGTAAAGGCGTTCCCTCCATACCCTCTAAACATCCTCCCGGCCTGACCTTCAGTGCGCTATAACGGGATGGCGGGATCTGCACATGTGAGTGCAACTACATCGAAACCGTCCCAACGCTGCCCGTCTGGACATTCCTTGCACCTATTAGTGGTCAGCAGCCACTCCTCCACCGACGGCTGCTTGACCTAGCGCGTCCTCCTGATGAGGACACCGGGAGCAGCCATCGGACCGCACTCGGGGACTACGGGCGTGGTCGCGGCCCTGAAAACGAGTGTCCGGAACTTGCCGTGGTGGGAAAACAAAAACAACTCGACAATGGCATGTGACTTCGAACTACAAGAAGACACAGTTGACATCCAAAGCCACACACCAGGGTCCGCCAAGAGGAGGCTTCCGAATGTGGACCCCATGTATTATAAATAACTAATATTTCATCACAATAGTTAAAATGTTTTCTTTCCCGCAGGTGAACATCCAGCTGCGATGCAACATGGTGGTCAGCTCCGTCTCCAATACCCACTTCCAGCTGCCTTGCTCAGCGTTATCGTAGCTCTGATGGGCTGCTAGTACAGACAACTGGACTTGACTTTTTATAATGCTTACATAGATTTAAAACGTAGACAATTTGAAATTTCTGTGACGAATTTGATAACGGAAATTACAAATTTGATTGCATCCTTAGAGTCCATTTCAACAGTTTAATTTGTGTCAACAAAGAGTCAGAAGAGCACAAAGACTTAGGGAATGGTAGAAATCATTTGTTTAATGATGGAGATAAGGACAATTCGGAATTACTCTCAGATTTTGTAAATAGAGATCTTTCAAACGATAATTTTAATACGACTCATTCTAAGAGAAGGTCCAAATATTGAAGCTTGGATTAAGCAATATGAACTATGACATGTTGTACAAGATTTGTTTAAGATACAACTATAACTATGCACGTTACTCTATGTTGTTTACATATTGTATTACTTTACGCCAAGTTGCAATCTGTCGTATTTGCTTCTACAACGATATGGCAGACGTCACAAGATTCAATCTCTACAGAGTTATGTAAATATTGAACCGAATTTAATGAACTCTCTTTGCGACGTCAAGGCTAAGATCAATAATAATTAAAGTCGTTTAAACTGTTCGGAATATTTAACAAGAAGCAATAAATCCGAGCTCCCCGTAAGTAAATAAAGATTATGTTGTAAGCATCAATCCACTAATTCACGTGCTTTGTTGGACTTCTCGTTATTTGCTACTTAGTCCTATTACATTTCTACTACATTTGAGAGAAATGTTTATTAAGAACGTTTTCAAAAATTAGGACTCTCAGACGAAGGTATGTTATAATTCTTTCCTAATTTTTAATTTCTACGAGATATACACTCGTTGTAACCACGTCAAGATCTAAGACTCATTTTTTAAATTACGGACGAAAAAGTTACTAGCATCGAGTTCCGAGAGTGCTTTTAACGGTTTTTCGTATAAGGGAACTTTGTTAAAGGGTTTTGTTTTGGGCGGTTTAAACGAAATAACACGGAAAGTATACCAATTTGAAAATTTTGGACTAACGACATCAAGTTGAGTAGCGGTTTTGACTACGCTCTTGTTTTTATGACTCGTCCCTGTGTTAGGAAGTTTTGGGGCTTTAATTATATGAATAGAAATGTTTTCTGAAATATTTGCTCTAAATGTTTAAGTGGAATACATATTAGGAGTCTCAGTTCAGTGAACGAGTTTATTTGCCTGTTTGCTTAAATTTGATGAACACTCACCATGAAGCTCGTATATTTGAATAGGACTGTTTTGTCTGTCAATATTTTCGATACTGAATTTTGTCAAAATGTTGCCTTGGGATTTTTAACGAACTCTTGTTGCTAACCAACTTTTCTTTACTCACTTTACTGTACTATAATAATGAACTTAATTTTATTCAATAAATGTTTTTACATGATTTAATATTATGAATATTATTTTTACAATGAAAACGTTATAAGTACATAAAAATAAGGAGGGCATTCTCTATTCCATTGTGATAAGTATCCTATTTCATATAAGTGTTATCACAACAAATCATCGGATAATACTTAAGCCATTATGTAAGTTTTCACAAAATGGCCACCGTTTAAAGTCAATATTTGATAGTTACATAAACTGAGCATATTTTGCTGAAATTCATAATAAGACACGAGTTTCATGTATGGCGAAAGTGCGCTTGGCGCGACACTCAATCAGTATCGTAGATATTAGGTTGGGGAAAAAGTCTTTTCGCATTATAGTATGTATAAACTTGTAATAAAATCTCATTGGCTATACTATTTGTATCTGGCTGGTTTTGGTATCATTGAAAGTTTAAATTTTAAAGAACATAATTCCAAATTCAAATTAGGAAAATGTGTGATTTTCATTTGTTTTTCGTACCGCCAAGATGAGTGAATCTAATGAAGAAATTCGATACATTTTAAAATTTTACTACAAAAAAGGTAAAAATGCAACGCAAGCCGCGAAAAAAATTTGCGATGTTTATGGACCTAGTGCAGCGTCTGTGAGAGTAGCACAAATTTGGTTTAAGCGTTTTCAATCCGGAAATTTTGATGTCAAAGATGCACGTCGCTCTGGTCGCCCTATTACAAATAAAATGGATGCCATTTTTGAAAAAGTGTAGCAAGATCGGCATGTCAGTAGTTGCGACGTAGCTGAAGAACTGGGAATTGACCACAAAACAGTTTTGGCGCATGTGAAAAAAACTGGGTACACAAAAAAGCTCGACATTTGGGTACCACACGAGCTCACTGAAAGAAACCTAATGAACCGTGTACTCATTTGTGATTCTTTATTACGACGTAATGAAACCGAACCATTTTTGAAGAAGCTGATAACTGGTGATGAAAAGTGGATCACGTACGACAAGAACGTGCGAAAAAGGTCGTGGTCAAAGGCCGGTCAGGCTTCACAGACTGTGGCGAAACCCGGGTTAACTCGCAACAAGGTGATGCTGTGTGTGTGGTGGGATTGGAAGGGCATTATTCATTATGAGCTGTTACCACCACGCAGGACCATCGATTCTGAACTCTACTGCGAACAACTGATGAGATTAAAGCAAGAAGTTGAAAGAAAGCGGCCGGAATTAATCAACAGAAGGGGTGTGGTTTTTCATCATGATAACGCTAGACCTCACACATCTTTAGCCACTCAGCAAAAATTAAGAGAGTTTGGCTGGGAGGTGTTAATGCATCCGCCGTATAGTCCTGACCTTGCACCTTCAGATTTCCACCTGTTTCGGTCTCTTCAGAATTCTTTAGGCAGTGTCAGGTTAACATCACGAGAGGACTGCCAAAACCACTTGTCGCGGTATTTTGACCAGAAGTCCCAAAATTTCTATAGCAATGGGATCATGTCCCTACCTACAAGATGGCAAAAAGTTATCGAACAAAATGGTACCTACATACTTTAGTTAAATGTAAATAAACTATATTAAAAAGTGTTTTGAATTTTCTTAAAAAATGCGAAGAAACTTTTTCCCCAACCTATTATAATGAAATTACTGCATGCTAGACGTGTTTTGTTTTGACTCACATTGTTTGTGAAAATTTAAGACAAAAGAAATACTATTCCATTTTTCTTATTTAATTTAGTAATGTATTCGGCTTTTCTTCAACAAACAGTCATCGTCCTCATACATGTCGCAGCCAAATTGTGGAATAAGCTGTAATATTATAATAGGCTGAAATAAAAACAGAAGTCGTTTTGGATCGATATTCTGTCATTTTGACATTGCGATACGATTTTAAATGCGGCGATCCACATTTACTTGTATAATATGGGTAAAATACTTATGAGGTGTGTCTGAGTGCTGCTATGAATATAAAGGCAGGTCCAGATATGTATCATTTGCTCCATCTGATCAGCGTATCCGTATCGCCGACGCGTATCATGATCGCATATGTGGACAGGTGATGATACGCGTATCATGATACGCCGTTATGATATCGGCCCATCCCATGTCATGTCGGTTTCACGGTTGTCATACTGAGCATATCGAGGCGTCCACAACTTGATACGGGGCTTGATACTTGATATGCTGATACGGATACGCTGATACTACTTCAATTGTCCGTTTGTTAGGTTTTGTAATACAGCGTATTCTTTAATTTTGCCGAGACATATACATAGGTTGCATTTTATGTCTTATTTGTAGAACATCGACTCTTACTGTAAAGGGTGAAAAGTTAAAACATTCTAACGAAAAATTGACAAGCACATTACTTTTACGATATTATTTTCAAAAGTAAGACAAATCAATGTTATTTGACAGGAGTATACATAATAGCTGTTAAGTGGCCATTATGTGGTTTTTACTTGCGAAATGATGATTTATGTCACCGCTAAAAATTAAAAGAATTAAACATCCCGTCATGTCATTAAAGTGTGTATGTGATTGTATGTGCATCAAATATCAGTCTGAAATCTTTATTGTAGAGACTAGGCGCAAGGACGATTCAAGGTCACAGTTTTTAAACACGATACCACTTTGTTCAAATGTGACTTTAAATTGGGTAAACACTATGTATAAAATCTAGCGTTTCAATTTGGAATTGTAATGTGTTTAGTGCTTTGAAATTTAAATTCACAATTGACTAGTGAATGAGAATATTCAAAAATGTTTTTTTTTTTCATTCAAGTCGGTCATTTTTCGAGTATGTTTCTTATAAGTATTACAATGCCAACATTAACAGTTTATTGTAAATAATTTAAAAAAATCATTTATTGCATTTATAAAATTTAAACGTAAATTTAGATTAGCCTATGTTAACTTTGAACACTAAAGTTATAAACTTGCAAAGTATAATATTAGATTTAATTGTAATTATAACTGTGTAAGTTACAGAGTAAGTTGTGTAATTATGACAAAATAATAAAAAAGATAATTTGTTTCAAATAGTTTTTAATATAACAGGATACGGTTGTGTAAATAGGTAAAGAAATGTTATTTAAGAAAATAAATAAACTTATTGATCGTCCGCTTGGTTTTATTTACAACTGAAATTCTAAATTATGTTTTATAGAATCTGCTGCAGTCATTAGCCAAACATATTTTCAAGGTTTACGTACTTTTTGTTAGCTTTTTCAGTAAAAAAAAATCATATTTTTTCAAATAATTGAAAAATTGTCTGGTAATGGATAATTTCCAGAAGAACAAAAGTATTAAACATATCTTCATATGTTTAATACTTTTAACTTAAGAATCTCACGTAAAGACGTCCAGATATATATCATTTGTGCGATCCGATCAGCGTATCCGTATCGAGGTGTCCACAACTTCATAGGGACTTGATACGTGATACGCTGATCGGATCGGGCAAATGATCATATCTGGACCGCCTTAATAAGTGGTATAGAAGCAGGTTAGAACACCAATTTGCAAGATACGCAAGAACACAAATTTGTACTTCCTAACCCTCAGGTTAGGTTCGAACGTGGAATCTGTCGAGGTCCCACCAATTTAGTCCCACCGGACTCCTAGCCCCATTGAGTTAGGGTTCGTGGTCCCACTACAAGTCCCACTGAAGGTGGCATTTAAGATTCATGACTCGTAGTCCCACCCCGTCTCATAGAAGTAAGTCGAAAAAGAAATGAATATTGAAAATAATAATAATAAAAAATATTTATACCACACCTGATCGGAGCAGTAGCTATTATTCTCTCAAATTGAAAAGAGAAAGTTGATCCTTTCATCGATCTAAATATGCGGGAGGAAAAGTTGTATCAAAATCTATTTCTAACGCGGTCCATTCACACACACCCCCCACAGGAGGCCATGAGGCTGGATTGCTCCTTTGGCTCCTCATAATCATACAAATTGGGACAAAATTGGTGGGACCACGAGTCAAAAATCTTTATCGGCGGATGAGGCAGAAGACCACATAATATCGAGAGATTATTAAACCACTTCTAGTCATCATCAGAACAGTATCTTTAATTCAACCCACTGCTGGTACACAAGGCCTCTACTTTTCATCAAAGGAGGTTTAGCCAGTAGTTTATCACGCTTGCTCAATCCGGATTGGTAGACGGAGATGAAACCGTGATGAAATACCCTCTAGCTGATCCATTTTTACTTTCTAGTATACGTAGTATAGTGGAAGTCTTGTAATGTTAAAAAAATCGACCTCGAAGCAGTGCCGTAAATAGGGCGGTGCCAGCGGTGCCCAGGCACAGGGTGAAGACCCTGGAGGGGCGCAGAAATGACCAGACCTCGTGTTTCAAGGACGCAGTTTTGAAAGCTCGCACCGGGCGCATAAAAGGCTAGTTACGGCACTGCCTCGAGATTTTGACGGATTTACACGTTTTGGACCTCCCTGAATCCAAAAATATTTTTTGTGTCTGTGTGTGTGTCTGTGTCTATGATGCTATTCTACTCTGCCAGCTCTCACTGCTAGGTCGAAATACGAAAATTTATGACTATCCCCTTTACAGACATCCGAAGCCAATTTATTTACCCCTAGGTTAGACAACAACGGCGAACACAGAATGAATATGCAGAAGTACTTGTAAATTCTCAAGATAACCCCGAACAACTGTCCAAATATTTCGTCTGCCCTTTATGCTAATCATTTTCATTATAATTACAAGAGAAACCACTTATAGTGTTTCCAACTTCATTGGTAGTCTGTAGGGATTCGAGATTATCACGGCTCTTTAAGTCCTCTTTAAGGCTTAGGAACTTTGGTTTTGATAGTCGGAAATTTTCGGCGGCAGTCGCGTTCTGTCGGAGCCGTGCGTGGGAGTAGACGCGTTTGCTGAAGTAAGGGTGCATTTTCATTGGTCGTTAGCACCAAAGTCAGATTTTCGAAACGCATGCCATAGGGCCTGCATCCTGGGAACCGTTTTTATTAGTCATTAGCGCCCATATGCGGGTTGTGAGAGTTTTCTGTAGCATGCAGATTCTCTCAGTGGTTACCCACAAGGGCGCCGTATGGGATGTGCTATTATGTTACAGAAAACCCAAATGTTTGAGTATTACGGAAGGGAAGGGAGCCGCATGCGTTATATCGACTGACAATTTTCCATTAGTTGTTATCCCTCGATTGAGTTATCGAGCAATGAAAATGTACCATGATGGTGGTGATGGTTTACGTAGGTATTTTAAAAATGTTGCACGTCCGCAAAAATCTTAAAAACTGTATCTTTTGCCTGTACCTAATTGTTAACAGAAGTTAATAATAATGATTTTTATTTGTTCTCTCGCGCATAGTGTCTTAAAGAAAAAAATACAGTAGTTGATAGACTAAATGAGAGACTGGCGTCTGTACTACAGGACCCTGTTTGACAGATTACAAACGTCTCCACATCCGAACCAGGTGAAATTATTTTCACGGTGTCATCACATGTATGAATCTAAATAATGAAAAAAAAACAAAGTTTCGCATTTTTTTCTTTCAGGTCTATCTAACTCTTAGTCGGGCTGCTCTATCTGATTAAAACAATAAAGTGTTGTTAAATGAATTTTGGTATCGTAATACCGGGTCGATCCTGTTTTATTGAGTTTGAGTTTAAATTTCGTAGCTGTGAAACTTGATTGATTCATTTCTATTATGCCAAAGGATTTGACACCGCTTTTGTGTGATACAGTCTCATAGTAAGCAGCCACCGTAGCTTATAGACCACGGAAGTAATAATAAAGTGAATAGAAAGTGGCTTAGTAGCGTTACAAGTCACGCGTGAGTAGAGCACAAGGGCGCGAGCCAAAACCACTTGGTGGTTGTGGCTCAGTGCTGCTCGAACCGTCGAAGTGACAAAGATGTATTAAAAAAGTTTTTTGCAGCATTGTTAATTGTGGAAACTCATCCAAAGTGTGTAATTACATTAATAAGGGGATTATATTTCATTGGAATGTATTATATTAATATAGGTAATAATCCTCCGAAGCGTCGGTGGCGTAGTGCGTAAGAGCGTCGTCTCCTACCCGGGAGGCACTGGTTCAACCACTGTATTCAACGTACCAATGTTTTCAAATTTTGAATTCATATGTAAGTATAAACGACGCTTTTACGGTGAAGGAAAACATCGTGAGGAAACCTGCACACAACTTTGAAGAAATCCATAGGTTGTGTGTGAAGTCGACCAATCCGTGGCCAGCGTGGTTGACCAAGGCCTAATCGCCCCTAATGTGGGGTAGGATCGAGCCCCTCACTGGGGACATTATATGAGCTGTTGATGAGGTAATAATACTGTTTTTATCAAAATACACCTTGAGAAAATCTTTCATTATGAAATATTAGTTTATACGTTATTAACATAATACTTCATTACTCTTTATTATTATTTCTGTACTATAGACGCATTCTATGAGACACTGACGTGACACTAGCGCGCTGCCAGTCCTCTTCCCTACCCAGTGGAGCTCTTGCGACCTTACTAACGCAAACACACCACAAAAATGTAGTGTTATTTGACTGTGGTTTTCTGTAAGGTGGAGGTTCTACCCCAAGTCTGATTGCTCGAAATTCGAGCCGCTAGTCCACTGTGCCCTACCTCAAAATAAAAAATCGGGAGTGACCTCCCCTTGCATTTCTCGTCTCTCCCCTTGACGTTTTCGTATAAGTACCGGAAACGACTCAAAAGTTGATTGAAACCTTATATTTTGATATTATACGCCGACGCCGTTGTGGTGGAGTGATGAGTATAGCTGGCTTTACATCAAGCGGTCCGGGTTCGAATCCTGGTAGCGGCAAATGTTTGTGTGACGAACACGAATGTTTGTTTGCGAGTCATGGTTGTTTATACATTTATTTAAGTTTATTTATAAAAATATCTAAAATTATTATGTATATTAAAAAAAAAAAATGTCCGTTGTCTAGTATTCGTAACACAAGTTCTTAATGATACTTGCTTCGGGCTAGATAATTGGTGTGAGCGTGGAAACATATTATTATTATTATTTATATTTTAATTTCTCGGCTTGACGCCGGTGACCTTAGATGAAATTACGGGCTATCCGCCAAGTAATTTTCATCTTGTAAGCATCCTGTAAGCATCTTGTAAGTATTATTATTATTATTATATTATTATACATGCATGTTAAATTTTGGTCACCCATCCGAGTACCGACCGCGCACTTGGTTGCTTAACTTTCGTGCTTGACGACTCAAAAGTTGATAGAAACCTTATATTTTGATGTCATACTTGCATGTTAAATTTGGTTGCAATAAGATAAAGCATACTCGAGTTATCGTGCTAACGCACAGACAAACAGACATACAGACACACAGACACACTTCCAAAAACGGTATTTTTGGACTCAGGGAGGTCCAAAACGTGTAAATCCGTCAAAATCACGAGGTCGAAGTTTTTGACGATTACAATACTTCCTCTATTACTATACTACGTATACGAGAAAGTAAAAAGGTCAAGCAAATGGTAAATAACCAATTATTCAGGAGTCTTGTTGGTTCCTATATGGTAAGGCTAGTCATATTATGAGTTTCACCTTGGAATGTAGGAATTAGCATTCTAAATGTAGTCTCAAAAGGCTCATAAAATGCCGCATCTTACGATATCCAAAGTTGAAGGCTAAAACGTTTTATTTTTTGCTAATATATCGCTCCCCATGGTTCCAACGATATTAGAGACGTTATCATCACATTTATTAGCATCGTATTTTAGTAGTGGTAGACCCATAATATATGTAGGGTCGTCTGGGTAGAAGTAGTCGTGAAGCAGTTCCCTGTGTTTCGGATTGAAGGGAAAAGTAGCCAGTGTAATTACTGGGCATGGAAGGCATATCATCTTAGTCCCTAGTGTTAAGTGATTTACCCTTACATTGCAAGGTCTATAGGCGACGATTTTAACCACTTAACCAGGTGAGCTGCAAGTTTGTTTGACATCTCGTAGTATAAAAAAACATATAAATCTATGTAGCTTGAAACAAGAAGGTGATTGTGAACTTCAGAGATGTTTTTTTTTTATAGTATGAAAATTATTCTTTCTGAATACCCCGAATCCATGGGCGGTAATCGGGACTATGTGGTACTCTCTTATTAAAAACATGTTGTTCCCTGCTCGAGTCCATGTAGTGGGGCCGACACAAGCTCAATACTGGGTACCACTTCACCCTTAACTTTTTAGTTAATAATTTGAGACCTCCCACCCCATCAGAGGTGTCTCTAGCGGGTGCGCATTTTCTTACATAACTTTTCAATTCCTATCATTGAAGGTCCGAAAATATTTCTCATACCATTTAAAACCATAATGACTTCATAAAAATTTTAAAAACTTCATATTTAAAAACATAATCATTGAAATTCATAATATCATTAATCATACATTTTTGGGCGAGTATAGTGTTTTATGCACCTACATGGCTGGGTGATGGGTAGGTTAGGGTTATTTTTTTATGACCAGGCGGAGTGCACTGTTTTTGTAAGCAACAAGGTAGTAACAGTATTAATAAAAAAAATATGATCACTATTATGAGCTCCGTTGGTAGTAATAAAAATGTATAAATAAAAAAAGTATGAAAAATAAAATTATGAAGAGTGATTATTATGAACACAAATTGGTAGTAAGACAAAGAATAGGATTTAGAATATTATGTGAGCCAATATGGACCCGTCTCTAGCCCATGTAGCGCCCGTGTGCAATCATATTTCTAGCAACTCCCCAAGATTTTTACCAGCAAAAATATAAAGCAATTTTTAATTAACCAGATGATATAAATTTAGCGACAAAGGTAAAGTCTGTTTTATTTCCTTGCATTCTTGGAGAAAAGCACTATATATGCCTCGGCAGAAATGGCAATTGCCTATTTCGCGGCCTTTGCAATAATGTACTAATATCTAAATAGGTGAACCGTATGGACGTTTAGTTACTCATGTGGCTTAGAGCAGCAGTTAAAGTTGTTACTTCTTCTAAGAAGGCCAATCTTTAGGCGTCCATTTGGATTTAAAAATAGTTATTTGTTCAACAAGTGAGCAAAGTTATTTTTTGCTGCGAGTGCCGATATTAAATCACGAACCAGCGAAGTAGTCTAGAATTGAGTTGCGAGCATAGCGAGTGATTCATAAATAGACTACTGAGCGCAGTGAGTGATTTAAATGCACGATACAAAAAAAAAATTGCTCTCGTGTGAAACATACAACTTTTCACCTCTCCAGCGAGAAAATTGTTATAGGTGAGAAAAATAAGGTAATACTTTAATACATGTTTGTCTTAAAAATAAGCATTGAAAATTAAAAGTAAGATTACTAAAAAAATTTAGATTGAACGTTACAGTCTTGTTCAAAGCTCGCAGCAAAAAGCGTTTTTCCTCCGAGATTTCACGAAGCAAAGAGGTCTTTTGGTGCTGGAGAGGTGAAAATATATTTGTAGTTATAATACATATAGAATTATTTAAATTATATGATAATTATTTAATTTGTATTTTGATCCTATACCGTAAACAAAAAACACGACAACCTTTCAGTTGACATAATATGAAAGATTACACTAGTTTGAATTTGTTTATTATTTTATTTGGCATCTTTTCCCTTCCTTATTATATCTACTTTACCGTGGGGTATATTTGACACATTTAATAAACACTCATGACGTCACAGGCAACTGTTTATTCGATATGTTTTACACCCTAACCCCTTCTCTGCTTCAAAACTGTCGCTTCACTGAATAATATTATAATTATTCATTTACAGCGGGCACGTAAAATGACCGACGCGACGTCATTTGCACGATATTTCCTCCTGTCAAAGAATTTAATGCAGAGGGTATAGTCATTTGTCAATATTACGACCATTCTGCTACTTTAACTAGAAATACAGTTCAGACGGTTTACGTGAGTGTATCTACTCAATTTAATTCTTAATAGATTTATAGTTATTATAATCTATTCATCATTTCAGCCGAGAGATGTCCACTGTCGGACATAGGCGTCCCCAAGGTTCTATAACCCGATTGGTTCTGCGCCGCCCACATCCAACGGCTTCCCGCGACCTTCACCAGATCGTCAGTTCACCTAGTGGGGGCCTACCAACGCTGCGTCTCCCGAGGTCCGGTCGCCATTCGAGGACGGAATTAATAAAATTAAATAATCGGAATTATTTCAAATAAATTTATTAAAAATTATTTTTTATTTGACAAACGAGTTATCACAACATTAGCACGTGGAGTCACTGATAACTGACTTACATGTATAAAAACGTGTTTATATGGAAAGTTCGTAGTTTCTTAACCTTATCTCAAAGTAATTCCATTTAGGTGGGACTCTAAAGCCACAACGAAACAAAGCTTAAAATTCCTTAAAGTTTTAATGTTTGTAGGCACAAAACTCTCCAACGCGTCGAGTCTACGCTACCTTCTCAATAATCGAACACAACATGACTTTACATGTTGAATCCGGCGTTACTTGCAGACCGTCGGCGTGACGAGGGACTATGGGAGTTTGAAGCCACTAATCGTTAGGCATTTAAATGCCTAATGCTTTGCGGGGATAATGCGACCCATGAAGGGACATACCCAGTGCTCATTGTTTTGGAACACTGACCATAGTACCCATTTTACTATAGCTGTGTGTCTTCTAAAATTTTGTCTAGTCCCAATGGATATTAGCACAGATGTTTACGCTTTAGCGTGCGAAGTGGCTATTATAAAAATATTATGCTCAAACCACACTCACAGCCACGAACGCAAACAAGGACTTCATTGATGACTTTAAATAAAAACAGAAAAGGAATGCAAGTGTTGGTAAGTACCTAGAAAAATACTAGAAAAAATTTTGATACCTACCTGAGCTTTGGGGATCAATGTTTGAATGACAGAAAGTTTAAAGTTACACAAAGAGACTGTAGTTCACTTTCTACAAACGTGTTATCCTAGAACGTTAATCTTCATGAGCGACCTACCTACCCTACGACGGCGAGTTATCCACTAATCTTGAATTAATAACAATTTAGCATTATCACGGCCGATGGCCTAATTACCACACCGTCTATAACACGTGCCGAAAAGTATTGATATTGCAAAACATAATGTTCGTACCGAACAGCAAGTAAGAAGTCGCAATGAATACAGTTTATACTATTAGGATTCAGTTCCAGCATCAAAGGTCCCAGAGTTCTATAGAATCAGGTAAGTAACTTGAGAGATCAAACTGGTGTTTCAAGTAGGTACAGCTCGTGACAAACTTCTAGTTCGCTCTGAACACGAGGCGATTACTTGAGCAGTAGCGAAATTGAACCTTGTTGGTAGGTAGGAGACTTGCCTCAGGCGGGCAAGTCCATTTTTTTCAGTGCATTTTTCTAGTATTAATATTTACGCGTTTGTAAACGCAAAAATAAAATTATTCCATGAAGCGGAAACAACTTCAGAGTGAACTAAAAGTTCGGCGCAAGCTGTACCTAGAGTAGGGTACCACTTATTATCAAACAGGTTTTATGGTTACGTGCCATATATGTGTTCTAAAAAATATTTTTGGTAACTAGATATGAAGGGCCTATACACATAGCGGACGACAAGCGATTTTCATTAGCGCGTACTCTCCGCAATTTATTTCCGTTTGCCGTGGACGCTGCCACGGCACGCTCGCTTCACTCGGTCGCTCGTCCGTATCAGACGCAAGTCTAACCTAACCTAACCGAATATACCTATTTGTCCTTTTAGGATGGTGAGCGGGTCATTAAAACATAACCTTGAACCTACGATCAGATTTTCAAAAAACTTTCATGATTTTTTCTTAAATACCTAGGTACGTAGGAAACCGCCAAACCAAGACAAATAGGCATAAAAATACACAAATACTTTCATTTATTATTCCCAAGACATACTATGACATAATTACCTGCAAAATACTCGTTTATCAAACGGGTACTTAAGTATATACAAAAAAAGTATATTTAATATTTCACAGAAATTTACATAAAGTCAAATAATTATACTTATTATTAAGTGATATATTAATCTGTGGAGCCGCATATGAAAAAATAAATTGTAACCCTAGCTTTGTGATTGGGCCTAGATATTGCGACTCTACGGGCTTAATATGTTACATACATGTAGAAATAGATTAAAAATAGATTTAAGATAATAGATAATAGGGGTTAAAGAATGAAATTGCCGATTTTTTCCTCATTATTCATTAGTGTATCATTCCTTTAATACAATAGCTATGTCCATTATACTTTTTTATTTTAAACTTCATTACAATGACTTATATTTATGTATAAAATTTTATTCTTATTTTTTTACTAGAAATACATCTTCAAAAACAGCCCGTCCTAAGAGGTGCCCGTCTCCGTTATAAAAAAATGAATATTTTTTACATATATCAATTCTCAATTTTTTTTTCTATGTATCCTATAGCTTAATGTTGTCTAAATATATCCACAAAATTACACAAAATTAAGATTTGTGGTTCCTTAAAAAATCGCAAATATATTTGTATGGAAAAATTAATTTTCGTTAAATTCTCCATATAAAACGGCAATTTCATACTTAAACCCCTAATATTAGTTAGAAATATGTATAGGTTATGAGATGTGTATACTCTCGATAACGTAGTCTTAAAATCTTGGTTTTTTTTTAATGATATCGCTTAAAAATTATGTATTGATTTGTTCAAACGTTAATAAATGAAAAAAGAAAGTATTATAAACTTGGAAGATTTCCAATTTTTATTTCCATTAAGTGTTTTGAAATTAGATATTTCACCTATTGGTGTATTATCTTTCAATATTATATGAGCAGTACAACTATTATCATATTTGTTCAACAATTATAGATTACTAGCTGACCGGGCAAACGTTGTTCTGTCTTATATTTAATTTTTGCCAGTATGGAATATACTTTGCAACCACAGATTTAACAACCTATTCTATATCTAGCAAATATACACAAAAAATTTCGTCAAGATTTACTCTTTATTGCACTTAAAATAACAAAATTACGGTAATAAAGTTTGCAAGGGCGAACTTATCTCAATGTATAAGAGATCTCTTCCAGCCAACCCAAAACGTCAGTGAAGTATTATGTCAGATGTCAGTAAAACATCTTGAAACGAGATTTTTATGTAATTATATTAGAATAAAGTTAGACATTTTATGGCGTTAGGTGTTTTAAAATGAGGTCTTTTTGTTCATAGGTATTATGACCTTAGAACAGCCAACTTTAGAGATTGTAATACGTACTACTCTATGCGAACTAGTCGTGTACACAATTTCCTACAATTACATTGGTACGTGTTCGTACGAGTCAAATGCGTACGAAAACGTATCCAATGTGAGGCAGGCCTTAGTAATGCGTCTCATTTGCTTTTGTATCGATATTAGGTTTGCTCGTTGAGAAAAAGCTGTATGAATAGACTTGTATATTCATGTAAATTCATCACAGACTACATGAAAAAGTGTTGTTTCAAAGTACTAAAAGGTACAAATTTAATCCAAGAACACCGCTCAGCTCAACCCGTATTTCAGCGTAAATCCCTCAAATCCCAGCTTTTATGTAAAGATTGTTGTTTCTATGTGAAAAATATGCTATCACAAAAATGAGGCTAGTAAAAAACTACTTGCGTCTATATGACCAATTTTATTCTCTTATGTCACATTGGCGCGTTGTTACTCAGAAACGGGGCCTGAAATGCGGCCATTGACCCCCTGTATTGTGTGGCGAAATGTACAAGGGCATAGCCTGTTCAAATTCCAGAACGTTCCGTCATTTTATTTTAAAATCTTAAGCCTCCTGATGAGAGCTTGATAACTCAGTAGAGAGACCGTGATCTCGTTTTGTGCTAGGATAAGTTACTTTTCCATTCCAATAAAAAGGAATTTATAGATAAAACTAACTTCCACCCCACATTTTACCCCCTCAGGGGTGGAATTTCCAAAAATCTTTCCTTAGTGGATGCCTACATTGTATGAGGTATCTATGTGCAAAATTTCAAGTCTATAGATTCACACCCGTCCGTACTCACAAACATTACTAAGAGATCTCTCGTCTCTTGGATAAGAAACGAACCAATCACAGCGCTCCATTCAACGCAATGGCATTGAATAGAGCTCTGTGATTGGTTCGTTTCTTATCCAAAAGTCGAGAGATCTCATAGCAATGTTTATGAATACGGGTGTCAGCAGTTTGGCCTGTGCGTTGATATCTCAGTCAGGACTTTGAATTTTATATAATATATTAACGTTCTTCATTGTATCAATAATATCTAAGAGCCTTAATGAAACGTTAAAAAAATATCTATACTACACCTGATATGAACAGTAGCTATTATTCCCTCAAATTGAAAAGAGAAAGTTGATCTTTTCTTCGACCTAAATATGCGGGACGAAAAGTTGTATGCAAATCAATTTCTAACGTGTTTTACAGGGAAGAAAAGTATGAAAATCCATTTGTAACGCGGTTCATTCAAACATACCACAACTCGTGCTGTATTTTGCCGCAGAGTCCATTAATTATCACGACCCTCCAACCTTCTACGAGCGCGGCGGTTATGTGCTCTGTCTGTCCCACGATGAAAATCAGAAGTGTTATAGCAAATTAGCACGAGTGCGCTACCGCCGGTATTGTCTGAAATGTCGAATACTGCATAATTACATAACATTAGTACACATCGGCACATTTTTTTAATTGAAAGGTCTAGCAAATGAGTCATCAATCCTCGTACTAGCCACCTTCACCTTACCGACCTGCAAGGTGCTTCTTCATGCCTCTTTTGAATGACCCAGGATTGTAACGAGGGATCGCTGTGCACGTATGCTGGCAGTGCATTAGGTATATTTCTTGATTGTGCGACATAAATTAGTAGTCGGATTTCTTAGTTCGCGTTGGAAAGTAAGGCACAGTTTGCCGGTGGCAACGATTGCAAGATTGTGGAATACGGGAGAAAAGCTCCTCAGAGCACTTGCACTTTCGAGGTCACGCGACGCTGAAACCTATCGTGACATCGCATCACGTGACCAACACGGTGAACATTTTCCCTTGTAACCATATCGCTCACAGTTCAACAAAACTCGGGCGTACGTCAAGGTTATTCACTCACGTAGACAAATTGCTTGCTTTGAAATCTGTGGTTGAAAAGGAATTTGGAACACAACGCTTACGGAGTGACTCGTTACGTGACGTTATAATTACACGGTAATTAATGTCACCCAGTACCAGCACCATAGCCTGTTTCCACGTTTTTGTCCCAAAATAATTTGATTTTCATGTTTAAAATTCAGTAATAGATATAATTTGGTGAAGTTGATTTTAAGCTATCTTCATTTTACAGACGAATCTTAAATCCGTAAGAGCAGTTCTTTTTGCACTACTTTTCGTAACATTTTTTAGGTTTCGTGGGCACAAGAAGACTAATTAATGTCCTAGGTACCTAAGATGTATTTGATTCTTAAATGGATTTTACAAAATTAGTAGGACTATGCCAATTTAAGTTCGAACTATGAAATCGATTACGATATAGAAGAGTTCAGTCTTCCATTTTTGTATTTCAGAAATAAGACATTATTAACTACCTAAATATATATTTCACACAAATCCAAAAATAGCAGCACAGAACAGACAAAGATATTTACTTAGTATTTTTATGTTCTTATTGTCTCTCATTATTTGTTTATCAGCTAATTTACACAAAGACAGTTACAAAAGGACGCAAATATCACAGTTACAAAAATAGCTGGAAGGTTGAACAAAGAAATAATTGAGATGTTTGAAAATGATTCTAATAATCTCAATTGGAAAAAGGTATTGGTTTTGGATGTTGAAATTCATTCCTTCGCAACGTTAAAGAATTTTAACGTTAAGGTATTTTACCATTTTTAATCTTAAATTTAATTAAAAAACGTTGTTAAACCACACAAGCACTTCCACATTAGATTAAGAAAATAATATAAATTAAATTTGATGTCAATACGTTTATGCCACTCAACACTTTTTTTCACTTTTTACTAGGTGGTAGGCCTCTGTGTAGGGTCGTCTGGGTAGGTACCACCGCCTTTCCTATTTCAGCTGTAAAACTGTTCGCTGTGTTTTAGATTGTTGGGGAAGGTAGCCAGTGTAATTACTGTGTATGGAAGGCATTACATCTTAGGGCTCAGGATAACAACGCACCTGCAATACCAAGTGACATTTTCCTTGTTATTGCAGGTGTTTATATGCGAATAAGCGACGGTATCCACTTGCCACCAAAAAAAAAAACACCTGACCACAAACAACCAACTCTCCTGACACAAGGAAGTACTATAAAGTAATATAGGAGTATCTTACTTTATTACACTTTCTTCGTTTGTTTGGTTAGAGCTATGATTGAGAACGACAGGGAAAATTGTGAAATAATTTTAATTTACTTGTCACAACTTATCCGTAAGAACAAAACTTGAATGAAGTACCTTAAGGAAAAATAAAAAAGAAACTCAAAATAGGTACCTACTTTCCCCGAGACAATTTTCTGAAAACTCATTAAGACAAAGAGATTAATACATTCCATTTAACCAAGATTTAATGACCATTGTTTACATTTTATAGCTACAAAAACGGAAAAAAGAGAAGATTAATTAACTCCTTTAATATTCTGTTGGAAACAAAATCCGTACGCAAACATTTTCTTAGGGAGTGAGTTGCCTGAAAGAGATCTCCTATATAATTTTTATATCGTATAAGTGCAACCTTGAAAACTTTTTCACATCCGTTGTGTACTCATTGAGTTCGATAAAGAGTTATAATAATAAATACCTATAAAATCGTGACCCAATGTAGTCCCCCATCATGAATAAGGACAATACCGTTCTGTAGGTATCGTAAAAGCCGACTTAAATACTTTGCCAAAACCTAAAGCTGGATAGTGACATATTGCACCAACTCCAAATAAATTAATACAAGGGTAGGAAAAAAAAGAATAATAATATAAAATCTTGTAATTAATTTGTGTTTTACTAAACATAAAACTTCGCTATTATAGTCACCCTACACAACCCTTTCACAGCGTAAAATCTCTCTCGGATCTCCTGATAAGTTTGGAACGAATATTTTTTTTGCGTAAAAGCAAATAATTCGTGACAACATTTGAGCAGCTTTTAATCACCATGTGATTAATAAATTCGTGCCTATGCTTAATATTTCTGGCAAAACTACAAATTTCTTTAAAGAAAATTAAGACAATTATATTTTTCATCAAATTGTTAAAAAGGTGAATAGTTAGGATTTTTCTAGTATTCTTAAACAACTATTAAGTAAGTAACTGACCGAATTCAGGGCAAAAATGTGCTAGTCTCACTAAAGTCTAAATGGTTAAGTAAATTAACAAATTAATCTTCTTGGAGGAATTTATAAGGATTTTTTATTCTATTAGACAATTATTTCAAGAGAACGGGTATTTAAAGTTTTACTGACTATTGCCGATGACCTTCTCAATGTCACAGAGTTTTTAAAAAGGCTTTAGTAGGTCTTTAAGCCCGTAAAGTAAACCACTCAAAAGGATTTTTAGTTGGAAAGTCGCTCTCTTGAGTCTCCTGCTAACTAGTTTTTGTACTCACCAACAGAAACACAACACCATAAAAAGTACCCTATAGGTGTAAGAATGCGGCATTAATGATGGTTTGAACTTTTTACGTGTCGATTAGAAGATTATTATCCACAGCTCCTAGGGGTTGCGATGTCAGGGACCTGAATATTTGATATTAATTTCAACTTGACACCTTCTTCCTGAGTAAAAGGGCATTGACAGACAGAAATTTGGACAAACATCTATTTTTTTACAAACTTTAATAGCTACAATGGTGTAGTGGACACATAATTAAGGTGGATTTCACAGAAACACATTCAAAATTGAATAAACGTTGTTATAATTTATTCGCAGAAATTCTGTATCCACAAATTACTCAACATATTCATTTGAATTGCGTTGACATTGTTTTCATTTAATTTGACTAAAGCTTTTGGTTCATTATTTCCGTTACGTAGAAAAAGAATATTTCTTTAACAAACATAGTCAGAATTGGATTTATAGGATATTATGATAATAGATATAATATGTCGCATTGAGTAATCATAAAAGATCTCATTGTATGAATGATCTTATTATATAATTTACATTGATCTTTTATATTATATCTTTTACATAATAATATTTTTTTAAATACACAGAGTCCAGAAAACCTGTTCTAATAAAATCAAATATAATTTCATTTCATTAAGTTGTGAAGCAACGGGATTCGTACCACGTATGTACCTTGGTTTTGTTATTATTCCATTTTTTTATTTTTAATGTTAAGAGGTTGGCATAGAAGCATCCAGCCTGCCTGGTGGTAAGCAACCACACAGTCGTACAAGCGTCTATAGGCACGATTATTGACTGACCTGACACTAGTCCCCTTCCCTACACCATGGAGTTGTTACTTTCTCGTATAGGTACGTAGTAGGGAGTCTTGTAATCTTAAAAAAATCGACTTCGAGATTTCGACGGACCTACACGTTTAGGACCTCCCCAAAAATGCGTTAGCACGATAACTGGAGTATGCTTTAACTTATTGCAAGCAAATTGCAAACATGCATGTGTAAGATCAAAATATACGGTTTCTATCAACTTTTGAGTCGTCGATCACGAAAGTTAAGCAACCAAGTGCGCGGTCGGTACTCGGATGGGTGACCAAAACTTAACATGCATGTTAAATTTATGAAGTATGACATCAAAGTATAAGGTTTCTGTCAACTCTGGAGTCGTTTCCGGTATACGAGAAAGTCAAGGGGAGACCACTACCGATTTTTTTTATTGAACATAGAATCTACAGCACTTTTAGACAGTATTTTACAATTAACATTTAAAACTTAATGCCAGTTACAGAATCTCACTTTGTACGTGTGACAGTTCGTGAGACGTGAGGTAGATTTAAAATAATATTAAATTATAACTTCAATTGAATATAAAAAAAAACAAATTCAAAATACAATAATTAAAAAAAAGAAAAACATAACAATCAATGAATTTCTAATAAAATTATCCATATTAATTATATTAAATAAAAATAATTAGTAAAAATATTATGTATGAAAATAAAAAAATAAATCGGGGGTTTAGGGTACGCATTAGTGTATGTGTGTGTGTGTGTGTGACTACGACTCCGCCATAAGGACACTGTAGTGATCGTGACATATTTAAAATTACGCACGGAATTCGAAATATTATCTTTAGGACACAATTACTTTGAGGGATTAAAAAGCAGTATGTTTCCAAAGTAAAGCTTAATGTATTGCCTAATGACCTTTATTGATATCTTAGTGACATTTAATACAAAACAAAAATAGCCCTAACACTTTTGTACAAAAACATGCGGACTGAAACTTGTGCAGCCGATCGCTCAACACAACTTTGACAGCCCTACTTATACAGAAATAGGGTTGTCTACAGTTTTATTAACCCTTAAATAAGAGAAGAGAGTCCCGCTCTAAATAAATGTAAATTTTACTAAGTAAGGTATTGTGGACCTAAACCCTGCGGTCGAAATAAATTGCAAGAGTTTATGTTCACCCAATTCTAAAACTTCAGCCGATGAGATAAAATAGGGGACAATTAGTGCAGGATTTCAGAATTAACTTGATGTATTGGCGACTTAGCGTTTAGTGGATTTGGTAAATTGATCCTTGGGAATCTCGCCTTACAGATGAAATCCGTGAACATTTTATAAAGATCGTTAAATAGCCAATTTATTATAATTATTTCCGTAGCTATTTATTTCATTATGTGAAATATTTTAATTCATATAATGCTTTGTAAATACAACACATAAAGGTGATAACCAATTACTATAAGAATTGAATTCACAACAAAGAGCTAGTTTACCTACATTTTCTACATTAAATAAATTCCCATTTCGTACATATTTCGAATATTCCATAAAAATAAATTCATTGGTTTCGTAAAAAAATTGGTTGTCTGTAAAGTCGGTTTACTGACGATAGTTGAACGTGACAATGTCTTAAGAAAATACTGATGGAATGGTAGCATTTTTCAAAAGAATAATTTAATTTTATTTGTTTAATAGATTTCGCATTATAGTATGAATAAACTTGTAATAAAATCTCTTTGGCTATACTATTTGTATCTGGCTGGTTTTGGTATCATTGAAAGTTTAAATTTTAAAATTCCAAATTCAAATTAGAGAATTAGATTCAGAGCGAGGTAACGCCGCATGACGTCATGTTTTTTCGTGCGTGCAGCCGGCTCTATCGAATTATAAGACGTTGTCACGTCAAAAAAATAAAGATATAATGGAATACCTCATTAATACAAATAAATATCATTTATTTCTATTTATACCTCTTTACTAACAGGCTAAAGAGGTTTCACTAATGAATGAAAACTGGTTTTATGTTATTTGGAGGTGAGCGTTGTTGCAACGGCGATTGGCCTGGTAAACCTAGACCTGGAGCCGCAAGTACCAGGCACTACCATTGGTTCCCCTCTTTCGTTAAATTGTGATTTCGGGCAAAAATCCTGACGCTTTCCTCGACATATATTTTACTTAGCGATAATGTTCTATTTTGTATTTAATCTTGTTCCTTTGTTTATTAAATATATAACGTTTCTTGTGCAGACTTTCACATTTTTTTTGTATTTATCAACATTTAAACTATGACTGTTTTAAAAAAAAACATACCATCTGACGATAAGCACAAGTGGACTCCAAATACAAAGATATAATTGTATCGATACGAATATAGTCATTAGTTTTCCTTATAAAAATAAATAAAAACGGCTCACGCACTACATAGATATTAAACCGGCCTTATTTGGTCTGAGAAGAACACAATATAATTATGGACAACCCTATTATAACAAAAAAATATACGAGACACGAGTAAGTATATATTATAAAAGTATATATAATAAAAACAAATCGAAGAAGGATGTTAAAATTATAATCTTTGAGTCAACACATTAGTTATGCAAATGATGTTTGATATAAAGTAGCCTTAGGACTAAGACTTGAATTCAAAAATATCACATAATTATATATATTAGGTACTCGTTAAAGCGCTGTCGCTCTCATAATCTGTTACGTTTCCACCTTACCGATTGCAAACTACCCTTTAATTAACTGACTAATTTAATTATAAATTTATCAGCAGGTTCTAATTACGTATCATTAAAACGAATCAGAGTTAAAATTAATCTTGTAAATTAAAGACAAACTTTAATAGGTTTCGTTAAGAATCCTAATTGAATAAAACTTTTATTTAGTAAAGTGCCAGAACAATAATATTGTCTGCCTCGGGAGTGTAAATCAGATATTTGAAGAGCTAAGTATTTTTTTTAATAATTATTTTTCCAACAATATTTGTATAGATTTTTAAACATTATGGGTTCGTATTAGTATATGTTATACGAACTCTTATCAAACTGTGTCTGGTTAAAACTGCGTGTGGAAAATAATAATCCAAACCCTAGTATGTATCAACCACAGATATATCAATCTAAGGAGATCGGTCGAATCGCCGAGTTCACAGGAAGACCGAGTGTCGCGATCAGAAGCCGTACTACATGACATGGTTCTAGTTGAGCATGCCGTAATATACACTATTCATTTCGCGCTAGTTAAGCACAGCCGCAAAGGAGAACGGTCAAATCGCTGAGTTACGTATTCACTTGACTTTATCGGAAGGCGAAGTGGCGGAAGTGCCCACGGGGCATACACTTGTCACAAGTTAAACGCCGGCTTGGCCTATCTCCTTGTATTATTAAATGTGTGGTATCAACTCACGATGCATAAATGCATGTTTGAAGGCTTCAGTTATCCGTTGGGACATGACGTTTGGGAGTTAACCTTTGTGGTTCTTCCTTTTTCCTATATCCGCGCGGGGATAATTTCCGGTCTGTCCGTACTTAGTTGAGTGCTGCCAGTCGATCCGGCTCTATAGGACCAATGTCACGCTGTCACACCGATACGTAGTTTAAACTAGTGGTTAGGTTTAACAAATTACTTAAAATTATAAGATTGCTTCTATACCTAAATATAATTATGATGAAACTAAGGGCACGGAAAATTAGACACACCACAGTCTTCAGTGAAGGGAAGTGAAGTGAACTGAAGTAAAAATTAAGTGAAGTGGTTTGTGGAAAAAAATGGCGCTTGATCAAATCCATATTCTTGCAAGCGTTTACGGGCTACGTTGCCCGTTTGCCATACAAAGACAACACACATCAAAAACAGTTTCTTAGGTTAAAGATTAACCAAGCTAACACAACGAACAAAAATATAATTTAAAAAATTAAACCGACTGCAAATCTGATGAAAAGGGAGAAATAAATCGATCTAATCAATCTGCCAATTATTTTTTGAAGTCAGTGCCTCGGGATATTCCAGATTTCTTTTTTTATTTTCGTACCTACTGTAAATTAAGCTCTTGTCCAGAAGAGCAAATTCGCCGTGAATCTTTACGCACGAACACATACTGAATCTCAACGCGCCAATAAGAACTTGCGCAAAGCTTGTGGACGCAATGTATTGAGCCCTAGTACCTAGCCAACACGCGTTGTGTGTTCGCGCGTAGAGATTCGTGGCGAGTTCGCTCTTCTGGACAAGGTCTAAGGGTGGCACCGACCTCATTTTTTTTATATTGACTTTTAGATCGTTTAGAACAAAAGCTTTCTTTGTCATTTAAATTTTGAAGTCAATCCAATTTTTAAAAAATATTTTTACTTAGATTGTAATTGAAAGAATATTTTTATTGAAATGTTTTATTAGAATAACAGTAAATTAGAGCTACAATTTATTAAGCCTGGTCCAGATATATATAATTTGCCCGATCCGCTCAGCGTATCCGTATCGCCGACGCGTATCATGATCGCATATGTGAAAGGGTGATGATACGCGATCTTGATACGCCGTTATGATACGGGCCGTCCCATGTCATGTCGGTTTAATAAGATTGTCATACGGAGCAAATCATTGCGTCCACACCTTGATACGGGGCTTGATACATTATACGCTGATATGGATACGCTGATCGGATCAGGCAAATGATCATATCTGGACCCGGCTTTACGCATCGATTTTGGCATTTGACAGTTCCTTACTAGTATTGCCTCTGAGGCCTTTAGTCCCGCTATTCGCAGGTGAGAAGACACTATATATAGTAATTATGGGTAAAGAAAAATAAAAGAACTGTAGGGTTCTACTTACTCAGTATAATATGTCGATCCCAATACACACTTTTTACACTTTTCACTTCCACTTCCAGACTCTCCTGCCGTATTACAAAATGAAAACTGCCCTGATTTTAGTTTTACCGCTACTTTTATATTCTGTAAATGACTGCTACTCAATGCAATGTCTTTTAAGTCATTATGACTACTATACAGTACAATGTCTTTTTAAAACATTATTCGATACAATTTCTTTATAGCATAAAGTTGTAGTTTTACCAATTAATTATAGTTTTTATTTTTTCAAAAACAATAATTAATTATTTAACAAATTATGTTACTATTCTATTTAGTTGTGACGGTTTTATGAAGTCTTTTTCCTGTAATTGCTTTTCCCGCCAACAACTACACAGACGCCATCTTGATAAAACGTCTCAATTGTTCTTTTAATTGATCAATTGAGTATTTTTAAAAATAATAATTCTGTAGGTAAATAGAATTAATAATCTTTAAATATTTTTAAATACATAACATTATTTTACTACTTAATTCAGTCGTGACGGTTTATCAAGAGTATTTTTCATGTAATCGCTTTTCCCGCTAACAACAGCGCCATCTTGATAAAACATCTAGACTGTTCGTTTACTGAATCAATTGAGTCTTTAAAACTAATAATATGTAACTAAACAGAATTAGCTAATAATCTTTTAATATTTTTCAATAGCTAACACTAGCGACACCCCGACGCGGTTCCTCTCGAGTTCTTGTTGTAAAAGCACGTGTTGGGAGACTCCGTGGTTATTAAATCTAGCGTAAAATATCATTATAGGTCCTAACTAAATTACAACAAACTTTCCCGCCGCATCTGGGCGTCACCTAAAGTTTTGTGGTAATTTTTAATAGTTTTGAAAGCCTTAATTACATTATAAACAAAATAATATACTTAGTTTTATAAATATTATGTCCAGTTTTATTGACGGTTTTTTTACTTTCTCGAATACGTAGGTAGTATAAAGGAAGTCTTGTAACCGTCAAAAAATTCAACCTCGAGATTTTGACGTTAGCACGATAACTCGAGCATGCTTTATTATTACAACCAAATTTAACATGCGAGTGTGACATCAAAATATAACGTTTCTATCAACTTTTCAGTCGTTGATCACGAAAGTTAAGCCACCAAGTGCGAATAATTCGAAGTTCCCCATCACCCAACTCCTTTAATAGTTCGAGTGGAGGAATACACGCGGGTACAGGCAAACACTCTCAGGAAACTCCGGTGACGATTAGGCGATGTTGCGACATTAAGCGCGTTTTACCGACTGTGCCACGGCGAGGGCTCCACGGAGTTTTTTTTTTCCCTAAACCCACTATCTCATTACGCTTGCTGCATAACGGTGACAGCAAAAAACTGTGGCTACTATTCCCAGGCTAACTAAGAAATTAGGCAAATAATTTATTTGTCGCACAATCAAGAAATTGACCTAATTGTCAGTGTAATGTGTTCCCTCCTTCTTACAATCCTCGGTCATTCTTAAGAGGAGTGAAGAACTACCTCCTACAGGTCAGCAAGGCGAGGGTGGCTGCCGCAGCGGTTTATCTCTTGCACTAGCTATCTTTGCATCTAGTCTCCACTTCTCCTTACCATCAGAAGAAAATGAGTCATTTGCTTGACCTTTTTATAAAAAGAAAAATATATACGACGAACGGCAATAGTTCAAAAATAGTTAAAAAAAAAAGAAAGATGAAGGCCAAAACTTCCCCACTTAAATAAGTAATCCTACTTAATATGCTGCTCACTTAAAAGAAAATGAACTAATTAAAACTTTTAATCCAATGGCATTTCACTTTCATTGGTAAAATTCCACTCAAAAGAGTCATTTAAATTATCAATATTTTCGCCGATTTCTAATGAACTTATAGTATTATTATGGCTTAAAGTAACCTTTGTAGCATTAAGATCACAAAAGGCCGTAGCAAAAGTGTCGTCGAAATCATTGAATTGAGTTCAGAATTGTGAATTTGCTTAAAATACCTCGATTTATTTGAACGACAAGGACGCATTGAAAGAACCCTTTCTTAATTGTACAAATGTTTCCACTTTAATGTTATCAAGTATTTATAGAATGCTTAGATTTAAATTAAAATTTAAGAGAACTATAAATTTATCAAAATGTATTATTAATATTTTATATGCTAGGCGGCTATTGTCGTGATTTTGTGGTATGTACTTACCGAGGAACAAACGCATCAAAACACATCGTGATAAAATTTAACCTGCAAGCGCTATGAGCATTTCCCTCACGGCTAATTTAAAATTCGCGCGATTTATGCAACAATGCTTACGTCCTTTTTCGGGCGGGCAAGAGGTATTGTTAGTTTGACGCATGTTTAAGACGTTTAACAACACTTCTTGCCTAATTTTATCTATCTGTCCCAATAGATAAAATTGGCAAATGGCCTTGGGGGAGAGCGCAGGTCGTGTTGATCCCCAAGGCAAGCCGGGCTATTGTCCTTCACGTGGTTGCTGCCTGTTATTGGTCTGATTCCCTATGAAACAGACGTAACTGAAATGGTCAGACGCTTAGCCTACCTTTTTTATCCTCATTATTCATAATCCTCACCTATCCCATAACATCCCATCTTTCCTAAGGCTGACCCACACCACAAAGGCCTTCGGTTTCGACGGGAGATGAAGGGCGACCCGTTGAACTACCCAGCCCTTCCTGCGTTTAAGGCCTACGCAGTCGATCGCCGTACGGGAGGATGAAGGAGTCCTGGGAGGCTGAGTGGAGCGAGAGTCGGTGGTTGTTACTCTCGTGACGCAACACGCCCCTTTGGTCCTAATTTCTGCCTAAACGGTTGCCCCTCATGGTAGCCCTGTGAGGGGAAATGGCCCCCGTGTCCCGTCAGAGGGACACCGGCTAGGAGTGGAGAGGTACGGCAATGGCCATGCTGACGGAGCAAGAGTGTGCAGACTGTTCATCTGCACATTTCGAGCACCCGATGTCGCGCCCCCTTGCCAACTCACTACTCCTATATCTGTCCAGTAATCCTAGTGCGCCAGTATTGGGCACTCCCAGATGTGCGGGCTCCATGGAGGGTGGGAAACTGGATAGACGAAAAATTTTGTTTACTTAACGATGGATACTAATGTGAACAACAACCTTACTGCTCCCGACGGGAAACCGAAGGGATACTGCAGTGATCTCGGGCGGAAGGCTAAAACCCAAAACCCGATTTCGAATCGCCATCACTTCGCCGACGAGTGGGTTCATCTCACGGACGGCGGCTGATTCGATCCAGGAGTTTCTGATGGATAGGATCGATGACCTGGCAATGAGCGAGGACCCTAACATCCATGGACCCGCTTTTTGTGGAAGACCTACCTTCCTCGACGGAAGCCTGAGACTGAACTGCATGGATCAGGTGACCGTCGACTGGGTCAAAACCACCTTGACGGACTATGCTCCCCCGGACACGGATGGTCTCATCGTAATGAGGTCTGAGGACATCCCACAACGTGTCCGGTGCGGGATTCTACTGCCGAGGATTGAGACTGACCGGGTCATGATCGGTCGACGTCTCAGACTCGTGAATACATGGGCGCAAGTCGACAGATGGCTACTCCATGCGATTCACGCACAAGAAAAAACAGGTACGACATTCATTGTGAATTGACTCATCGCTTAAGTCAGACGTGTCTTAATTTTACAGAAAAAATTAAATAATCGAAATTGCTAAATAGTGACCTCGTTTATTACAATAGCCGGTAGTAAAACAATCTATGTCAAATGTTAGTGTAATATGTGTATAGTGATTAAGTGAAAAATGAATAAGTGACAGTTTTCTATTAAACTATAAATAATTATATTTAATTATGGAAGGCAGTCCTTTTAATCGGAGTGCCAGGACTACGCGTACTCCTCCCCCTACGCCTCCGCCCGCGCCCACGCCTGTGCCCGCACCCGTCCCTCGTTCAAGACCTCCGATACAAGAAAATGAGCTCGAAGTTATCCCGACTCCTGAAATCCAAAATTGGATGATTTCAATTGAACAGTGTTTGAATGAAGTATGCCATATTGCCACAGAGGGCAAGCTTAACTCTGACCAAAAACTACGCATCAGCAATCTGTGTAGAAAAGTAAGTCACGGGACTTCGCAAATGGCAGTTCAGTATCAGTCGATCAAGTTAAAAACTGTACAAGCCCATTCGACTATACAAACTCTGGAAGACCAACATGACTTAGCTAAACAACTACAGGACCTCAAATTAAATATTGCCGAATCCACAAAACCAGTCCTTGGAACTTCCTTTTCCGATATGGTGAAGAAAGGCACGAACAATTATATACAGCCGCTAAATATCAGCTCAGTGGCCATTTACCCATCTAACAAGCTTCAGTCAAGCGAGGACACAAAAAGCCTTGTGCAAAAAATTATATGCCCTGAACAGATGAAGCTACACGTGAGAGGGCTACGCAAAACCAGGAATGGCGGAGTTATAATTAGTACAGAATCCAAGGACGACATAGAAAAATTAAAATGCTCAGAGAAAATAAAGAACTCAGGCCTAACTCTCGACGAGCCTTATAAAAGAAAGCCAAGAGTAGTTATTATCGGTGTGCCCTCATCCATGCACGAAAAAGAAGTTTTCACATGTTTATACCACCAAAACGTAGCCGACGTACTTCAGAACTCCACCCTTGACACATTTTTATCTAGCATAAAATTAAGTCATAAGTCCGGCAAGAAGGACGCTGAGACCTGCAATTTTATAATAGAGGTTTCTGCAATTGTACGGAAAGCCCTTATATCAAAAGAAAGAGTATTCCTAAATTGGTCATCTTGTCCAGTAAGAGATTTTACTCTGGTCACTCGGTGCTACAAATGCCAGCAGTACGGTCATGCGGCTAAGTCGTGTAGGGACTCATCATACACCTGCGGACACTGCGGTATTCAAGGCCACTCAATAAAAGAGTGTACAAAAACAGCCGAAAATGGGAAGTGCGCTACGTGCTTGCACTTTAAGAAACCTAGTAACCATAGTACAGGTGCTGCTGATTGTCCTGCGAAATTAATGGCCGAGAAGAGGTATATTAACTCTATTGATTTTGGGGGCGCCTAAGAGCGCCGTATTTATAGGGTATTTACGACCTTTTATTCTATTTATTTATTTAAATACTACTTTAGTTTTAATTTTTATATCTCTTTCACTTTTATTATCTTAATATTTTTAATGATTAATAATTTAATTAATGATTTAGATAACTTCTCTGTATCTGAGTCTAAACTTTGTGACGTCGAAAACTGCAAGCAATATTTTTCATCTTACCGCAACCCACTAACAATATTAACGCAAAATATACGTAGTATTTTTAAGAATTTTGATGAATTTTGCATTTTTCAAGGCAGATTAAACATTAGTTGTGACGTACTCGTTCTAACTGAGTGCTGGACTTCTAAAGATTATAACATTCCTACACTGTCGGGTTATAACGCATTCAGAAGTAAAACCAGTTATAACAAAAATGACGGCGTAATAGTATATGTAAAAAATAAATTTAATGTAAACTTTGAAGAACCAATTATTCATGACTGCAATAGATTGTTAATAAAAATAGGAACAGAATATGCAATACTAGCTTTATACAGATCTCCCTCTTTTAGAAACATAAATAATTTTACGGAATCTCTAAACGATTGCCTTAGTGACATATCTTCGTTTAGAAACATAATTTTAGTTGGAGATTTAAATATCAATATTATCTCGGATAGTTTAGATACATGTGCCCATGACTACCTCAATTTGTGTTCTTTTCATGGGTTGCTTCCCGCACACACTCTTCCCACGCACCAGAGTGGCTCATGCTTGGACCATATCATGCTAAAAACAAATTACCCATCTCTGACGCTTGTTACTAACTCCTCCATTACAGATCATAGTGCTGCCCTACTAACCCTTGACTGTAAGATGCCTAAGGTAGACAATAACCGCACAACATCTAGATTAAACATAAATAAACTCGAAAATGACTTACGCGGCATAAACTTCGAGCCAGTGTATATTTCTGCTGATCCGCAATATTGCATGTTGTACCTAATAGAGAACGTTCAACTTGCAATTCAGAACAATACAACTACTATTCAATTATGTAATAAATATAATAATATCAAACCGTGGATTACGCCAGGTCTCGTAAGGAGTATGCGTCATAGGGATAAATTGCATATTAAAGCTAAGTCTAACCCAAGTAATTTAATATTGCAATTATCATACAAACGTTATCGCAATTTTTGTAATGATCTACTGAAAAAAGTTAAAAATAATTACGATAAAGCCATGTTGCAAATGGCAGGAACAAATAATAGAAAGATATGGCAACACGTAAAAAATATTACTTATAGTTCCACACCGAGTGAGTCATGTTCAGGTTTATTTCAAGCACATTCTTCTCATTTAACAACAGCTAACCTAGTAAATAATTTCTTTATAAATATTGGTAAAAATCTGGCAGAAAAACACCAAATACAGCCAAATCACACAACAAATTCCACATTTAATTTCAGCACTAGCCTGACCTCTTTCGCGTTACTTGACACCGACGAAGACGAGGTGCAGAGAACAATAATTGCTTTAAAAGATGATTGCGCGGTTGGATGGGATGGCTTATCAAATAAAATTATAAAGCAATTCAAACATATTTTGGTGCCTCCACTTACACATATTTTTCGAAAGTGTTTAACCACAGGTCATTTTCCAAAGTGTCTCAAAAAAGCCATTGTCATTCCCGTATATAAGTCTGGAGATAAAAATCTAGTCTCAAATTACAGGCCTATTTCTTTACTACCGAGTATATCCAAAATATTAGAAAAACTCATAAACAAGAGGCTAGTATCATATTTAGAGAGTAAAAGGATTTTGTCTAAGACACAGTTTGGTTTTAGAGCAAAAGTTTCAACTGCTGATGCTGTCCATAAATTAACTGATCACTTAGTACAAAATCTTGATACAGGTAAGCACACAATTGGAATCTTCTTGGACCTCGCCAAAGCCTTCGACACAATTTCAATCCCTGTCCTTTTGCGCAAGCTTGAAACGTTAGGTATAAGAGGAGTTCAGCTGAAACTTTTCTCGAGCTATTTAGAAGAACGTACCCAATGTGTAAGGATGGACAGTATTCTCAGTTCTGAGTCAAAAAATACTACCTTTGGCGTTCCCCAAGGAAGTATTTTAGGACCTACTCTGTTCCTGATTTATATAAACGATCTCTGTAATCTAAATCTAGAGCATGGTACAATCATATCTTACGCTGACGACACTGCTCTCCTCTTTGCGGCGGACACAGAGGAAGACGTATACAGGTATGCGCAAAAAGGATTTAACATTGTGAATAATTGGCTTCAGCACAATCTATTAACATTAAACGCAGAAAAAACGAAATACATTAGGTTTTCTATTCGGAAAAAAGTATATCAAACTAACCTACATTTGCATGCTCACTACTGTAATCTTTCCAGCAACGAACGATGCCAATGCCCAGACATAAAAGTCACTAATTCAATAAAAAACTTGGGTATTATATTAGATGACACTTTGTCATTTAAACAACATATAGAAGCATTAAATAATAGAATGCGGAAGATGATATATGTCTTCAAAAAATTACGTAACGTCGCTGACTGGACATTAATAAAACAAATATATTTCGCTTTATGTCAGTCCATACTAACCTATTGTATTACAACTTGGGGTGGAGCGGGCAAAACATTGCTACTTACAATCGAGCGAGCTCAGAGAGCGATTCTCAAAGTATCTACTTTCCGGCCTTTTCTTTTCCCCACCAGCCTTCTCTATAAAAATTGTAAAGTATTAACAGTCCGACAACTCTTCATTCTTCACATAGCACTAAAACAGCACGCAACCCTTCCCTACAGCACCGATATAATGAACAAAAGACGGAAAGATATTGTTTGCACCCAAATACTAGCGAAACACGCTTTTTCGGCCAAATTTTATACATTTTTAGGTCCTCTTCTTTATAATAGACTAAATTCTATATTCAAGATTTATCCCATGAATTACAAAAACTGTAAGAAAGCCCTTCAAGATGGCTTTCAAAACATGTCCTATGAAGATACAGAGAACTTATTAACTGTATTTAAATAGTTTTAACTTATTTCAATCACTAATTTGTTTTATTTATTTTATTTTATCGGCACACATTATGTTATTTTATAATTAGATTGTAATTTGTAATATAGTGAAATTTCCGAAGATTATTTATATATTTTACACTTATTTTAGACGTAATCGCCTGAAACACAGGATTATCCTAGTTCAGACTCCTAGATCATAAATTTTACCTTTGTAGTTACATTTGTATTCTATTTGTATGTATTGTGCTCATCTTTATTGGAAATAAATTATTATTATTATTATTATTGTGGTAAGTGTACCGGAGAATGTCGTACCTCTTATACTGCAGAGGGGCCGTAAACTCTGCTACGGACTCGGAACGGTTTATATGAAATTCCGAGATGCCAAGGGGAAGTTCGCCAGCACATCGCCGACGAGCGAGCCCAAAGCACCCTCGAGAACCGTTCCGAGTCCGAGTGCAGTGCTGGAGCTGGGTAAGGAGCCTACAGGCAACGAACCCGGACCAGCCCAAGAAACGGTCCAGCTGGACATTGAGGACGGGCTCCCCAACCTTGAGGAGCTCCTTCTTGGAGGGGATGACAGCCAAGATGGCATTCCCCTCTAACGCATCCGTCCTCCAAATCAACCTCCACCACAGCGTCGCGGCGACGGCTCAAGTGCGAAGGTGGTTGGAGGTCAACAACACGGCCGTCGTTCTGATCCAGGAGCCGTGGATCAGAGGCGGTACTGTACAAGGGCTCTCCGGTTTAGGAGGTAAGCTTGTGTGTGCCGCAAACAACGACATAAGGGCCTGTATCTACATTTCAAATAACATTAAAATACAGCCGCTAATGGATTTCTGTTCCAGAGACCTATGTGCCGTAAGACTAATACCTAACCAAGATAACAGCTACCTTGACCAGGTCATTGCATCAGCATACATGCCAGATGGAGAGCAAGTCCCACCAGAAGAAGTGGCTCGTCTGGCAAACTTCTGCGAAAGAAGCAGACTTGAGCTGATCATCGGTACAGACTCCAACGCTCACCATCCACTGTGGGGCATGGATCAAGCTAACAACAGAGCTAACCTTTTATTTGAATTCCTTCTGTCAACTAACCTAGAAATACTCAACAAGGGCATCGAACCTACCTTCGTCGGAAGACGCTGTAGGACTATCATTGACCTCACACTGGCGACGCCAAAAGCGGCTGAGCAGATAGCTGAGTGGCACGTCTCTGATGAGGCCTCCTGCTCCGACCATCGGTGGATCTGTTTCACACTGCAGGTACCTCTCATTACCGTCATACCTCGTAGGTACCCTCGAAACACAGACAAGCAACGGTATGCACAGCACATTGCAGCACGTCTAAACGCAAGCAACTACAGTGGTAGATGTTCGGACGTCACACAAATAGAAAAACAGGTAACGGACCTTAACGATGCCATCATGCACAGCTTCGAAATAGCCTGCCCTCTCAAACAGCCGCAGGTAACCAAACCGGGAAAAAACCATTGGTGGGGACCCGAGCTGGAAAGGCTACGCGCAACAGTGAGGAAGAGGTTTAATAGAGCTATGAACACTAGAAACGATACAGACTGGGACAACTACAAAGCAGCCAAAGCTAAGTACAAAAAACGTATTAGATATTGGAAAAATGCATCTTGGAGAAGTTTCAGCAGTGAAATAGAATCCAACATGCAGGCAAATCGAATTAGGAAAGTCTTGGCCAAACAGGGTACTTGCGAAATGGGCAACCTACGCAAACCTGATGGCACTATGTCACTCAGCCCAGATGAGAACATGGAGACCCTTCTCAAAACACACTTTCCAGATTGCCACTCCACAAATCAGGTAAGCTGGCAGGACACCCACGTTATGCCTATAGAGGAAAACTGGAATCTAGCCTGTGAGATTATCACAAAGCAAAAGGTAATGTGGGCTATAAATAGCTTCTCACCCTTCAAAGCAGCAGGTACTAACAACATCTTCCCAGCACTTCTACAGTGGGGGGGCGATAGCATCACTCTTACACTCACAAACATACTTCAGGCCTGCCTGGCCCACCAGTACATCCCCTATCAGTGGAGAGAGGTACAAGTAAAATTTATACCAAAACCAGGTAAGTCTGATTATACAGATCCCAAGTCCTTCAGGCCCATTAGTCTAACATCGTTTTTACTAAAGACGCTTGAAAGACTATGCGACAGGGAGCTCCGCAGTGGACCACTGAGTAGTGCTCCACTTCACGCAAACCAGCATGCCTACAGCGCCGGCAAATCCACGGAATCGGCACTACATCAGGTAGTTGGTAAGATCGAACAAACGCTGCAGAACAAAGAGATCTGTCTAGGTGGCTTCATAGACATCGAAGGTGCCTTTGACAAGACAAACTTCTCCAGCATTGAAGCTGCCTTACTAAGACATGGAGTAGAGCGGCTTCTCTCGGGCTGGATAGTTAACATGTTACGCAACAGGTATGTAAGGGTATACGGGGACAGCAACCGAGGGGCCTTTGTGGTGAGAGGATGTCCACAAGGTGGAGTTCTGTCGCCACTCTTGTGGAACCTGGTTGTTAATGAACTCATTGCCCGACTCAATGCCAGATACTATTTCACCGTCGGCTACGCAGATGACATCACCATACTCACTGTAGGGCGATGTGCTAGCGTAGCATGTGACACCATGCAATCAGCACTACGAGTTGTGGAAAAGTGGTGCAGAGAACACGACCTAACCGTTAACCCCAGCAAAACGGAACTGGTAATGTACACAAACAAGCGGAACCTAGGCAACTTCAGCCTGCCCAACATGTTTGGAACAACACTCAGTCTGTCAAAAGAGGTAAAATATCTGGGTATTATCTTAGACAGCAAACTGAACTGGAGCAGTCACGTGGAACGTAAGCTAAAGTCAGCCAGCATTGTCTTATGGCAATGCCGCAGGATGGTAGGCAAGCGGTGGGGACTAGCACCAAAAATCTTCAAATGGCTTTATGATATGGTCATAAGGCCCATGGTAAGTTACGGAGCTCTAGTATGGTGGCCGAGGACGAATTTGACGACCTGTGCTAACAAACTGGAAAGCTTCCAGAGACTCGCATGCTGTGCAATCACAGGATGTATGAGAACAACCCCAACAGCAGCAATGGAAGCGATGCTTAACATGCCCCCGCTACATATGCACATACAACAGACAGCCGCTGAGTCAGCGCTGAGACTGAAGCACCTAAAGCTGGTAAAGTATGAAAAGGTAAAACATTTCAATAAACTAACACATGACTGGATAGACACACCGCTGGCAGAGGCCATCAGCGACAAGGTGAAACCTGTCTTCATCTTTGATAAGAAGTATAAAATACAATTATCGGAGATATCCAGTCAAAGTACAACTCACAAAGCACTAACCATCTTTACCGACGGCTCAAAAATGAGCTCAGGTACAGGCACGGGTGTCTTCTCTGAGGATCTTAACATGAAAATCACAATGCCCTTAGGAGCTCATAGCACAGTCTTCCAGGCTGAATGTATGGGCGTCATTTTAGCAACCAGGGCAATTCTAGCGAGAGATGTAACAAACACTAACATTATCATATTCTCTGATAGCAAATCAGTTTTACAAGCCCTAAACAGCAACGTGATTCGCTCTAGCCTCATTCAAGAGTGCCATTTGGGACTAAACATGGTAGGAACAACGAACTCTATCACCCTGCATTGGATCAAAGGGCACAGTGGTGCACGAGGAAACGATGCTGCGGATGAACTAGCCAGAAGGGGGTCAGGCATGACACCGGTTGGTCCCGAACCAATCATCCCCCTTCCTCCGAGCTGGTTCAAAGGTAGAATGAGTCAACGGACCAAACTTTTACATGAGCGATACTGGAGCAATTTAGAGGACTGTAAACAGGCGAGACTCGCCCTACCCAACATAGAACCTCGCCTATCCAAAGCTCTATTACAGCTAAGTAGATCCCGACTCCGACTAATTACTGGAGCCTTGACTGGACATAGCAATTTTAACAGACACCTTTTCAACCTAGGTATCACGGACAGTCCACTATGCAGAGCCTGCATGGTGACAGAAGAGACAGCCGCCCACGTTCTGTTGGAATGCAGTGGAGTGGCATGCTACCGGGCAAAATACCTGGGATCCCCGGGTAGCCTCCGGGAGGCATTTGGTGACGTCAAGGCGCTGGGTGACTTCCTGGAGGAATTAGGATGGCTGGAGTGAACCAGCCCCACACCCTCCGACGCAAAACAGGCGCAACAGTCGTCGATTTGCGGAGACCGCCCGTTGCGAAGAAGAAGAAGAAGAAGACGTCCTTTTTCGACTTATTGTGTACCGGTCGTTCAGAAGAGGAGGTTTGTTAGGCCAGGTCCCGTTGCGTGGCTTTGTGCGTATTAATGTAACCTTGAATGTCTATTTTGACCAGGCTACAGTGGTAAGTAATTTTAAATTTATGAAAAGATGAACAGCCGAGTTCAGTTTCCGCTTACAATATAGCTAAAATAGCACATTTCAAAACAATTTTTAACTACTTAAAAAAAGTAATAATAATAAAATAAAAAAAGTGTTACGAATCTGTGTAACTGAAGTTCGCAGCTCATCTGGTCGGCTGGAGCTAGTGTTAAAGCATAACGTTACACCAACACGTCCCTAATGTGACGTTTAACCCTATGAGACGCCCCGGAAATGGCCCATTTTGCAATAAAGACCTGAATACCTCCCATCCAGGACCGTAACTGAAATGGGGGCTTAACACATTGAAATGGGGTCGGTGTTCGGACGTTATAGTTTTAATTCAGTTTTAGTGGTTTTGATATTTACACAGTTTTACAAGGAAAGTAGGTATATTAGTTTTTTTTTTTTACTTTATAACTTAACTTTATATAATTATTACATACCTCTCTACCTAAGATTCTTTGGGATTATGAACTAATTCAAAATCCAGAAGAGTCATAAGTATCGTTGTGGCGTGCGCATCACGTGGCAGTATCGTGTGAAATAAATGTTAGTAGAAGTAAAAAACAACTGACATCTGTTTGATAGAAACGTTTGGAGCATTTGCCATTTGTCTAACAACTTTGAACAGGTTGCACTTTGAAATTCTAACTTATCTCAGCAATGCGGGTAAATTATTAGGTTTTGTTAATTTCGATGGTAATAATTCACTCGTTTACTGGGAAAATTTCTTATTGCCTTTTATACTCGTACAATTCGAAAGTCATTAAGACAACATGGGAATGAAATAGTTAATATTGTTTTATAGCTACTGACACATTATCTATCTTGTTCTTCCCACTCTAAAGATGGCACGCACACAACTGAGCCTATTATTACGACTCAAGGATTGAACAACTGTCTTTGATCTCACTTGAACGGTTGGTTTCTTCTTTATCCTATCCTCATAAATAGCTCGTATAATGTCCCCACAGAGGGGCTCGAGCCTACCCCACATTAGGGGCGATTAGGCCTTAGTCAACTACGCTGGCCAAGTGCGGGCTGGTCGACTTCACACACAACCTAAGAATTTATTCATAGATGTGTGCAGGTTTCCTCACGATGTTTTACTTCACCGTAAAAGCGTCAATTAAACGTACATATGAATATAAAATTTGAAAACACATTTGGTACGTGGCGGGGTTCGAAACGGTGCCTCCCTTTCCTATCCTACTCCAAATTAATTTGGGGTTCATAAAATATGGTACCACACTACTAATAGGTTCTGGTATAGTTTTATGGCCAGCGGTTGATGGTCACACTAACCCTCGAAACACGCGAGTGACTTCTTGGTGCTATAGTCTGCACAGATTTCAGAAACTGACTCAGTCGACTGTTATGAACCTCTAGTATGAAAAAGAGTAGCCTATTCATGACCGGAGACTACATTAATAGGACTAGATGGATTCCTTTTCCATAAAACTAACTTGATATCAGAGCGTTACATATTTTTTTGAGAACAAGCATATTGTATTAAGCCGAGAAGACGCTATCTCAGCAACAAGAACCATGATCAAATATATTTATATAGAGATAAATAATTAAGGCTTTGCAACCTGTTCAAAGTTAATTATGTCTGCGGTCCTCCCTGCTTACCCTTAATCGTTCTGATATAGGCCTGACACCTTAACACCCGTTCTGGCCATTTTTGAAACTTTCTGAGCCGAATTGAAATAGCTCTATTAGTAAGAGGTAAGGTTCACTTTTGAATGGAGTTCATTTATTTATGACGTTTTGGTTCGGGAAGCATGATTTGTCGCTTATGTAGGGTCGAAGTAGCGTTTATTAAATTCAGGGAAGCCTTAACACGAAATGTTTTGTTGTTACCTTGCATACGAGAGTTTTAAGGTCATTTTCGTGTACAGTAATTTGTTGTTCCGTATTTATAGAATCGTGTTATAGATCGTGGGACCTGCCTGATGATAATCTGTAAGGTTTTTATCTCTTTGACAGGAAAGCTTGTGCCCTTCATCCCAACCGATAATAAGGCCAACATTTATAAAAGACTATTGATGAAGTTTTCTGGTTTCACATCGCAATGACGACTTTATTCCACCAAATATTAAACACATTATGTTTTTAAACAAAACACATTTGTCCCCTTGACAGGGAACAAAAGAATGAGATAAATAACATTACACGAGTTCCTTTTCCCGATTCTTTGACGAAATTCCCTTATTCTCAAAGAAATTGTTATAATGAGATTCCCTGGGGATAGACGAGGCATTGCGGATAGAAAAACTATATGCTATTACTTTCCTATAGATTGTGGAGAATTATGACAGTTTGTATATTTATAGGAATATTATTTTGTGTAATTGGCTTGTCCCTGAAATTCGTCGGTATAGGTATCATGAAACGGACATAATAATATGTATATGTCAGTGGAAAGGAAATGACACAAACCCTGCACCCTGTTACTAATATGCAAATTAATCAATTTCAGTCATTTTATCTTAAAATAGGTCTTTGTGTGATGTCCGTGTATATTTTTGTTTATATTGTACCATTTTTGTTAAGAAATATTTTATTCAGAAGCTGATCCCAAACAAACGATTTTCAAGAAGCGCTTTTTTTGTTCACCAATTAGGTACATATCTAACTTAAAGTAAGTTTAATTAAGAACTTGTGTTATTAATACTAGTTAGTGGACATTTAACAAATAAACTTAAATAAATATATAAACATCCATGACTCGCAAATAAATATTGGAATTCGTCACACAAATATTTATTACGCATAAATATACTGACCACTCCACCACGATGGCGTCCATTTATGTTACATGTTGTATAAACGATGGAGGAGTTTGATGGTGCCGCGGTAGTGCGTTCTTAGTAACGATCACGAAAGTTAAGCAACCAAGTGCGCGGTCGGTACTCGGATGGTTGACCGATAATTTTTTCAATTAGATTTTCCTCTGTGTTTCGGAAGGCATGTTAAGTTGGGTGCTGTCGAAAGATAGCCAAGTAGTCTTTTCCAAGGAGGGTTGGTGTCACGCAGGCAGCTGCCCGTAAAAATCTAATTCCAAATCCTTAAGCAGTCTTGTCGATATCAAGGCATATTGCACCGTCCACAAATAAATTGGGACTAGGGTAGTAAAATGATGATGTTATGTAAATGGAATACCCACACTGTTGAGATCTTTTAGAGTACTCGAGTTGTGTGATGGCGGCAGAGTAGAATAGCATCACCCCATATCCTCCAATGGGTGTCGTAGAAGACGACTAATGAATCATCAAACGGGTATTGAACACCTTACACTCCGTCCGACAATCCGCATTGGGCAAGCGTGGTGGACTACTGCCTAAACCTCCTTCGATGACAAGGAGGCCTTGTGTCAGCAGTGAGTCGAATTGTAAAGGCTGTTATGACGATGAACTCGGTAGATGGCTTCTTTTTGATGGTTTACAGGGTTTGATGTCTCTCATAACATTTTAACCGCCTCCGTGGTCTAGTGATTCACCCACTGTAATAAGATCCAAAGGTCCTGGGTTCAATCCCCAGGGAGTACAAATTTGTACTGAGTATGGTTAGTGGGGGACTTTTTTCAAGTCCGCCTGCTTGCCAGCCATGGTGTTAAACCATCTTGTCAAAATCTGTCACCACAATAATAATGTGAGCATTATTTGTGTTCCGACAACTATCGATAAGAGAGCCAGTCCCTCTGTGGTTGAGGGTTCCAGGTGAAGATCGATTCCACCTTCGCGGCCTTATCGTCACTTACCATCAGCTGAGATGAAGGCCAAGAGCTTCCTTGTTAAGTATATAGATGACTGGTGTGATTCCCGGTCAGATATAGGACTAACCCTTCTCTACCTGTGTCGTAAAAGCTGACTAAGCCAGATTCCTAACACCTTGCAGACGTTAACACCAAGTGACCCCTCGCGCGGTGTCAGTAAACGCTCGCACGAACGCACAAGCACATTCCCAAGGACAGTTAGTATTAAGCAGGCGGCTGGCTATTACTAAACTAGTTTTAAACCCATCTAGCAGTGTGATAACATATTGTCTGACCCAAATAAATTGGGATCATAATAGGAAGGAGAAAAGGTTCCTTTCATGTAGAGGATAGCCCAAAAAATTGCGAACCTTAAGTGGCAATGGGCAGGGCACATGGCGAGGAAGACTGACGGCCGTTGGGACGGAAAGGTCCTCGAGTGGCAACCGCGTAACGAGAGACGCAGCGTTGAGAGACCAATCATCAGTCCAAATTGCAGCAGACCTAATTCTCCTGCAATTTGGAGCGACGATTGGTAAAGGTCGCGGGAAGCTCAGGTTGGAGCTCCTTGGGGGAGGCCTATGTGGAATATAAGGTGTGTGGAAATGTTGGAAAAATTAATACCTTCAAACATTAACTCAGCGCTCTCAATGGACTGGTTCTGGCATCACAAGTCATGTGATGATTATGGTAACCAAATGTTACCTAAAGCTGTGCTAAACGCCTTTGGAATTATGAGCTTGATTGTATGTATGTAAGTCACCATCATTACACAAACACAATGCGAAGTTAGTGACCAACAATATTCGTAAAAGCAATTCTGTTGACCTTCAAACATTAACTCAGCGCTCTCAATGGACTGGTTCTGGCAACACAAGTCATGTGATGATTATGGTAACCAAATGTTACCTAAAGCTGTTCTAAACGCATTTGGAATTATGAGCTTGATTGTATGTATGTAAGTCACAATCATTACACAAATACAATGGAAAGTTAGTGACCAACAATATTCGTAGAAGCAATTTTGTTGTCGATATGAATAGCAATAATAATATGGTCCCGGAAATGGAATAGGTTGTCAAGATACAAACAGAGGCGGAATGGGTTTCAATTTCCTATCATTAGTTTACGAGATAATCGACGATTATTCCTGTTATACGTAGTCATGTATTTATATTTAAATATTATTTTTTTTAATTTTGAGGCTTGACACTGGGATGGTTATATATTCAATTAAATAAATGAAATGCAATGTTCTTTATAAATACCTATCTAATTAGTGATAGAATCATAAATATTTTTATTAATTTAATAGTTTATTGTAGTTTACAAAAAAGGTACACATTAGATTATACAAGGTACAAAAGGTGTGGCTTATTTCTAAAAGAAATCTCTTCCAACCCACTTGTAATAGGAAACACGTTTTAAAAACGTGGTAGAATACCTTGTTTAATTCTAATAATTTGTTATTGTCATCTGTGCTTGTGTGTCTGCGAATAAACGTTTACCAAATGATGGTATACTACTTGTGTATACCATGATAGTTTACTACGCCTTAGTACAATCAATTTTGGGCTAACTGTGTTGTTATTTGGGGTGGTACCTATAAACCACACATGATACAAATTGACAGAGCACAAAGATCTTTGCTCAAGACAATGACATTCAGTCCATATCGGTTTCCTACAGCAACCTTGTACAAAAAATGTGCTGTATTAACAGTAAGACAGCTATACATTGTACGTATTATCATTAGGCAACAACGGTATACCCCTTATAATGTCTGAATGGTTAAAGGAAATAGAGTAATAAAAAATATAATTGATCTTCCGAAACAACGTACTGCATTAGCTAAGCATCAGAGCTCCTACTTATCCATTTTTAGGGTTCCGTACCTCAAAAGGAAAAAACGGAACCCTTATAGGATCACTTTGTTGTCCGTCTGTCTGTCTGTCTGTCTGTCAAGACCCTTTATCTCCAGAACGCGTGGACGTATCAAGCTGAAATTCACATGAAATACTCAGGTCTATTGTCCCTTTAAGTTGTGAAAATATCAAACTTCTAAGCCAAGCCAATCAAAAGATACAGCCGATTATGTCGATATTTTCAACAAATTTCCGACACTCGCAAAGGAATCACAACCTACAGGATACTTCCCGTAAACTCAGAATCTTGAAATTTGGCATGAAGCATTGTCATATAATGCAAATATAGGAAAAATTGCGAAAATCACATTTTTTTAGTTATATAATATAATAAAAATATTTTAATAAAATGAAACTTACTACCTTATTTCTCACGAACGAATAAAGGTATCAAATTGAAATTTATACCAAAAACTTAGGTCTATTGTCCCTTTAAGCAGTGAAAAAATCAAACTTCTAAGTTAACGCAATCAAAAGATACAGCAGTTTATACCGACACCTTAGACGAATTTCCGTCACACGCTAGGGAATGTTACGTTTGTACGGCGGAACCCTCGGTGTGCGAGTCCGACTCGCACTTGGCCGGTTTTTATATATAATAATGTGAATAAGATACTGAATTTCTATCTACTTTCTTTGCATTAATGCAAGTCTAAAGTTCGTGATTGGCTGGGGACCCTAGACTATGAGCAAACTGAAAAACTATTTCAGGCACGTGTATAGTGCCGCACTCACGTGCGCACGCACACACACATTATAATTCATTTAACCTCGCATGTAGTTTAATTATATTTTACATTTTAATTCTTCTGATTGTTAAAAAATCTTTTTGCTTGACATATTGTGTCGACTACAATGGAAGAGGGCGCTGATTTACTGAGATACAGGTACTCATACCTAGTTCAGAAATAAGAGACTTCATTATTAAGGCCGTAAATTCTTTTGTCAATAAAGTTATTATTTGATGTAATTTTTATCTCAACAACTGGTTGTTGGTTTTAATGATAGGATACGGGCTTATGCCAAGTATCATACCATGTTAATACAAAATTATTGGTTGTTGAGTTGCGTTATTGGTTTCCTGAGTCTGGGTGTCTTGTAAGATAGGTGAAGAAGGGTTTAAAAAGCGTCGTACTATAGAGCAGGTGTCGATAACTATTGATTTTTGTAGGGGAATGTAGGTTTTTTCGTGAAGGTCGAGGTTTGTCAATTAAGTTATTATTATTATTATTTAGTAATAGTTTATTCGCAGATAAAAACAACAAATTATTAGAATAAAATGAAATATGGCCATCGTTTGGGAATTCTATTGTAAATGAAATAATAATCACTGAAATGATAAACAAGCTGCTTCTTAGTTATTTTTGTTGTCTTTTACTTCATTATGTAATTATCACTCTCATAAACACCTCTACCTTAGGTACGATTTGTTATTGATAATAAGTAGTTTTATCAAAAATATTTTTTTATCCAAATGGGCTTTGCTGAGTACTTTTAATTTGTCAAATACAGAGTACTACAGAGAGTAGTTGAAGATGTGTATCATATTTTAGTGGAGTGTGAATTTATCTGAATAATATTGGTGAATGTAATAGCATCTTAGCATGTCCACTTTCACGGAATGCTAAATTGTTACTCAATATTGTAAACATTGGAATTAGCAGGAGAAATTAAGTAAACTTTTATATTTCAACATCGAGGGTGGCATTATCACTGCGTGATAAAACCTTCCGTAAAAAAATAAAGAGAAAAAAAAAGTCAAATACAAATACCCTACAACCGTTTCAGAATGATATTTTTTTTTTTTATTAAATAGTAATTTTGAAGCTAAAATGTAACATTTTAATAAAGAATAACAACATATCTTTGCCATTCTCAGCAGAACTTGTATTGTATATAAATTTACTTAATTTGTGGTTAACGTAGCTGGTTTTACAATTACGATAATTTTACTGTTATCGGTATCTAAATGTCTTGTAAAATCCATATTGTAAAATTGTTTGTTGACCTAAATAAATTAAAAAAAAAAAAAAAAAAATTGTATGCTGAGGCGGAGAATCAAAACAATATTAATTTTTTAATTGGTTTGACTTCTGGTTTTACGCTTCTATCAGTCATTGGAATAACCACCACCGTTCTCCACATTATTGCCCTGCGTTTCACTAAAATATTAGAAAATATTTGTAGTATCGAGTATCTCGCCTAAAAGCAGGAAAATCCTTTGAATAGGTAGCACCATCTTCAAATCCAAATTAAACGCGTCACTTCAGAGTTTGGGTCCGAGAATAATTTATGCGATGTTTTCTTATTACTATCTCCTAACTACTAACCCAACTTGAACCCGATAAGGAGTTATAGTTTCTGGCAGCATCTCTGACGTCCCAGGGCGACCCTTGTCAGTCATTTGTTATTTAATTACATCAAAGGCAATGCCTTCTCTTTTTCTATCAACATTACGTACGTCATATCGAGTCCGATATTGACAAGATTCTGGTTCGGTAATTGGATTCTGCGTCCCGGATAATTTGATCGCCGTTACATTACTGTTGTTTGTATTTGAATAATCTTACTGGTTTAGTAAACAGGTTACGTCATGAAGTAATTATCAGGATTATGTGTGAAGACACAAGAGGAGGTCGAGCTAGCTAATTTACCGAATAAATTTTTCATTCATTAATAGCTCATATAATGTCCCCACCGAGGGACTCGTGCCTACCCCACATTGCGGGCGATTAGGCGTTAGTCAAATGCGGGTTGGTCGACTTCACACACAGCCTAAGAATTTCTTAATAGGTGTGAGCAGGTTTCCTCACGACGATTTCCTTCACTGTAAAAGCGTCGATTAAACATTGGTACGTGGCGGGGTTCGAACCGGTGCCTCCCGGGTGGGAGACAACGCCCTTACGCACTAAGCCGTCTACTACTCAGTTGTTGTATTTTTATTAACTATTAAATGCAGTAACTACTTTCAATGTTACCTTACTGGAGTCTAGTGATCCCGTAATCTACTGGAAAATCACATCAATCATACCGACGCTCTCAGAATTATGTCATCCGATGTTCGTTCTGGGAGAGTGACAGGTCGAGTGTTTCAACTTGTCTCTATTCCCCGATCTTATATCCGGGCACTTAACAAATAAAGATTGTTAAACATACATGTTACACAAACTGTGTGTTCAACTATACATAGGTTAGACGGGAAATCGGGGTCGACGCGGTGAAGTGGTACACGTACCGAGCTCGTGTTGGCCCCACCGGCAGCGGACTCGAACAGAGAACAGTATGCTTTTAGTGGGTACGCCCATCCGCCGAAAGGCAGAGGAGAGAGACCCACATACCTCGATACCCGTCCCAGGGGTATTGTTAATGAATTTTCATACTATAATAGAAAGGGTCAGGAGAAAATATATCTTGTTTTAGATATGAGATCTCATTTGTAAATACTTTTTCCTGGTTTTCGTTGCAACTATTTTGTGACCACTCTCTCACCTGAAGTAAAGATGCGAACTGCGATGTTAAATACCTACCTTGAAGCAGCCTACTTACTCTCGCTTTGATCGCACCCAAGTGAAAAGGTTCAGTGAACACATCAGCTGGCAATGAGTTCCACTCCTTAGCTGTTCGCATTATAAAGAGTTAGCAAATCGCTTTGTGTAGATACCAACAACATAAAGGACGCAATTTAATTTTAACCTCCATTTTATCCCGATAATGAAATGGGGGCGGTGGAAATAATTCATGTAATTCGTCGCACTCTCCGAAGTGTATCGTTTAGAAAACTGATAGACCGGCTACTTTTCTGTGGTGTTCAAGATATAAAAATTTCGCATCTGTAAGTTTTGGGTTGCCAATAAGCTTTAATTTATTTTCTATCGAATCTGAAATCGCGAGCTGATTGCTGGATTTTGCTCCCAAATATGTCAGCAATACACCATAGCCGGTCAGATTTATGCTTTACACAAAGTCAAAGTCAACATTTCTTCAATTAGGTACAATTTGTACACTTATGAAAGTCAATTTTGATGCCATCAGTTCAAGAGTCTACCAGGAGGCCTTGTTCTGAGAAGAACCGGCAAGAAACTCAACAAGTTTTATCCACCCTTGACAGTTTTCATAGTATTGATTTGGAAAGAGTAACATAATTCACATTGTCAAGTCTTTAAAAATTAATCATAATAATATAATAAAATAAAGACTCATAATTAAATCAAAATGACTCATAATTAAATGAAATTAAATCAATCAAATGAAACAGATGCCCTAGTGTTAAGAAACGCTTAAACTTTAAGACTTCCTTTCTGGGACCAGTGTTTGCTATGAGTTCAATTTACCAAAGTTGAGGTCGGATGTGATGAGTTATTATCACAGAATTGATTGATGATGATTTAATATTCTATAAGATTTCAGCGTCTCTGATATTAAAAGTTATGATTTATTCACGCGTATAAAAGAACCTACTAGAAATTATTACTGCAACAATAACAAATTAGTTTAACGAATAGTGATCAATCTAACTAAATTATTAGACATATCGATCTAATAGAGGTTATTTTAGCAGTGTAGAATAAAAAATATGATTTTTTCACAAGCGGATAAAAGTATCGAATCTACCAACAACTGTTTGCCAAACGTCATCTAAACGTTTCACCAGGATTAACTGACGTCAAGAAACTTTTTAATTTATTGGTAAGAAAGTACACCAGAAAGCGGGCTGGTAGGTTCCCGACGTCCGCTTCTCGAAATTAGCATTTAAGTCATTGACCTCAAACATCAAATTGGAACAATTCTCAAGAAAGTCCTAGCTGTTCCTTTAATATTCGGCGGAGGAAAAACTTTCTAAGCCCTAGTCTAATTTTGATGATATCGTAAGTGATTTACGACTCAATCTTTCAAGTTGTTTGTAATCTCGCAGCTTGCGAGATGTTGGTCGTTTTAATTTGAATTCTGTTTTAATATCAAGAGGCTGAGTAGCCTTGTTTCTATTGTCTAATATTAATTCTGATGTACTGATATGATTGATCACTTTCGATATTTTCTAAAAAAAATCTAGTCTTCAAACAAACAAACTTCTAGCAAACAAATCTAGATGGTAAAAAAACCTTAATAGCTTCCACAAAATTTGAACTATGTTTATGAAATAAAGACTGTATTATAGATAATTTTAAAGTGTTATACCTTCCTCTCTTTCATGAATTTTTTTTTTTTTTATAAAAAGTCGAGCAGATGACTTCATTCCACCTGATGTTAAGCAGAAGTGGAGTCCACATGCGAAGATAGCTGGTGCGAAAGATAAACCGCCGCGCTAGCCACCTTCGCCTTGCCGACCTGCAAGGTGCTTCTTCACGTCTCGTTTGAATGACCCAGGATTGTAGGAAGGAGGGAACACATGTGCTGGAAGTGAATTCCATTTCTTGATTGTGCGACAAAGAAACGAGTTGCCAAATTTCTTAGTACGCGTTGGAATGGTAGCCACAGTTTGTCGGTGACAACGTAGACCAGCACGCGTAGTCCTTAGAAGGAAAGGAGATGGTGGGATTAGGAAAAAAATCTCCTCAGAGCACTCGCCGTGGTACAGACGATAGAAGGCGCTCAATGACGCAACATTGCGACGCAATTGGAGAGGCTCAAGGTGTTTAGTCACCTCTTCGTCGCCGATGATGCGGGCCGCGCGACGCTGCAACCTATCCAAAGCATCGAGTAAGTACTTTGCAGAGCCATCCCACAGGTGCGAGCAATACGCGAGAAATAATTTTTATTTAGTTTTTATCTTAAAACCATCAACGGTCAATAGGATTTTCATTTTGACCCAGTTTTTAAGCAATATGTCATAAAACCTAAACGAGTTTAGGCAACCAGTACGAAAAACTTCCTAAATATTGTCCAACTCTTATACTTTAAAAAGTATAGCACCGAATTCACTTCGATACGTACAGGGTATTGGTAGTGCTTACCCAAATGACGTTAGATTATTGTAAATATTTTGTTTCCTCTTATCTTGAAACATTTCAGAGTTCACACAAAGTACATTACACCGTGATGTTTACATTTTCCTCATCCATATTTGAGGAAGAGGCGGTAGGTTAACAAATTCATCTTTACGTAACCAAACTCACAAAATGAAGGTACCGCAGAAGATAAGCAATTAATGTTCTTCGCTCGGCATTCGGCGAACAAATTCCGAAATAGTAAAAATTCATTCGTGTTCATTTTATATTTTTCTATTGACCTGTTTTTCCAAATTTTAAGCAGTGGAAGTTTGTTGATCAGAACATTCTAATAGAATAATTATTATTTCCTCCGAAGTCTTTAAGTAATAACCAAATTATAAGCCGTGGGACTTTGTACACCAGCTTATTTAAATAGAATTATTATTATTTCCTCCGAAGAGATGCCAGTGGTAGAGATTTTGACGATTTGAACGCACTTAGCAAAGTCCATTTAAATAAACATCTTGATTTCGATTTTGAAATCATTAACGAGGCCATCGCTATACTTGCCTATGCGTCCAAAAAATATGTTCACGTTTATCACGGTTAGTAAAATACTTTCCATTCATCTCGTCTCATTAAAATTTTTGCCAGCTATTTATTTCCTTTTACTATTAGTAGTATACTATTTTGTTTCTCCCTTTCTCTAATGATGTGGATATGTTGTTAAAGTATTTAATTTTGGACACAGCTTCATGGAATAAGAATCTCGTGATCAGATTAAATCCAGTCTGAAGATTTTTGAGCTAAGGGGTGCGTGTCCTTCCGGGTGGTCGTTTCTCCTAAATTTTCACTTGGCTCAGCGCTTTAAAGTCAGTTACCCTACAAAGTCAACCTACAGAACAGCAACGCTCGTTCTATTTTGAAATGTTCTAAGATTACGTACGGTCAGCGTCAGAAGTAGATTACACTTTAGTACCTTGTCATAATAATAATTCATACATAAAATAGCGGCAACGAGTTCGAAGATACCTACGGTTTCTGTGTAAACGGGATCGGACCCGTCGTTAGACTACTGACGTGAACCCACTTCTAGAACAAACACTTTAGCTTAGTCGGAGGGGCTAACAGGATTAATCATCATCAACAGCTCATATTATAATGTTCCCACCGAGGGGCTCGAGCCTACCCCACATTAGGGGCGATTAGGCGTTAGACAACCACGCTAGCCAAGTGCGGGTTGGTCGACACACACAACCTAAGAACTTCTTCATAGGTGTGTGCAGGTTTCCTCGCGATGTTTTCCTTCACCGTAAAAGCGTCGATTAAACGTACATATTAATTCAAAATTTGAAAACACATTGGTACGTGGCAGGGATCGAACCAGTGCCTCCCGGGTAGGAGACGACGCTCTTACGCACTATGCCACTGAAAACACATTTAGCGCTAAGAGCAATATCTTCCAGACAACCTTTGGATGGACAGGCAAAGAAAACCAGAAGAGAGTATGATTATAATGTTAACAGCGCATTAACATTATTCTTAAAAAAAAAACTGTTTCTGCAAAGGCGCTGTCGTTGATATGACATCTTACTAAAATGTCAATCCACACATGAATGACGGTTAACTTCTCCACACTCCACATATTTTGTGCCATGCCCTTGTGCCCAGAAGCGTAGAAATTGATTTTTTTAAGTCATTAACTGAAGAAAACAGTTTGAGAGAATCGGTACCGGGAAATATTTACAGATAATTATTTAATAAAAATATCATTTTTAAAGTAAATAGAAATTGTGTTAACCGAATCCGTGAACATAATATTTGGGGTTTGATCCACGGGGGAGTTGAGTTAAGCCTTAGCTTTGTGCTGTTAAAAAGCAGTTTCTCTCGGATCGTATTGTGAAGATAAACATTTTCGAATCCACTTAAACACGCAGAAACAAAATCATCATAATCAATCCAACCATTTCAGTGACACGGACAAGCCTTATATTTATTTATTTTCCTTCTTAGGATACAGCTATCAGCATTTGAACTATAATCTAAATATATATAACTTAAAGGTGACTGACTGACATAGTGATCTATCAACGCACAGCCCAAACCACTGGACGGATCGGGCTGAAATTTGGCATGCAGGTAGATGTTATGACGTAGGCATCCGCTAAGAAAGGATTTTTGAAAATTCAACCCCTAAGGGGGTAAAATGACCACGCGGACGAAGTTGCGGGCGGAAGCTAGTTATTTATATAATATATATAAAATATGCCTATAGTATTATTATACGTAGGTATCGTTAAAACTAAACGTTATAACAGGTCACCACACATAAAAATCAAAAATTGACACAAAATTATTTCAAGTAGGTACGAAACGAAGATTACTCTTTAAAAATATAATTATTCATATCAAATCAAAACCACATAATAAATATACAACTAATGCTAGGGTTGGCTGGAAGAGATCACTATTAGAGACAAGTTCTCCTATGTACATACCTTTGAATATATTTTTTCTAAACCTGTTAATATGAACAATTAAGAATGTAATGATTATGTCCGTTACATCTGTTGTGCGATTTAGTTGTTCTTGAAGAGACCGTGAAAAATTTTAGTGTGAAGATATGAGACTAGATACTGACGTTAAGAATACTAGATAACATTACTCTTTTTGTTACGGCACACCCAAATGGCAGCGTGTGGAGTGTCAAAGGGAAGTGAATAGATATTTATTTGACGCTATTGTGAATGGAAATTTCTTTAGCGGAACAATGCGAACTTTTTCTGACTGAGTATTGCTGTTGGCCCCAGATTGTGTAGACACACGTCAGGGGTTGGCAACATATAATATTGAAAATGTAATTTTTACTTGCTGACAACATTGTCTCTGACTCACTCACTCTTATGTAGGAAACGTACTGATATCTGTGTCGGCAGTGCCACTAACTTAACTGACCCGGTAACAAAATGTAGAACTACAAATTAGCCATATAGGCCCTACAGACTCACGCAAGAAGTCTCGGCGAGAAGTCTCGCCGAGACTTGACCCGAGAAACGAGATGGTATCTACACTCACGCGACCTTCTCACTTGCATTCTCGATCGTTATGCGAAATGGACGACTTTGACAGTGCAGTGGCTTTGGTATTGTGTGCACAATCTTGTAAATAAGTATTGAAATAAAAACTAAAATAAGACAAGCACGTATCAATATAACAATTAATGCAAATCAGCAATCACACGCATGCAGTTGATAACCACTTCCTACGTCGCACTGAAACCGAATGAGAATTTGATGTGGTTCTCTTTTCTCGCCCGAGAAACCCTTTGAAGTGGGCAAAAAAACCGACACCGAGCAGAGAACAGGCGAGCGCGAGAACAAGAAGGCAAGAAACTGACCAAATTCACGCTTCTCGGGTGTTCTCGGGGGTTCTCGGCGTCAGTCTGGAGGGCCCAATAGACATTATGACAATTCTATGACACATTTGTTCACCACTAGCGACACTGGGTAAAATAAGTTTTTGGAACTGTAAGCTCAAACGTGTGAAAAGTGTATTTTAGTCGAGGCAGGGTACAGTGGACTAACCGCTCGAATTTTTGGCTCCTGAACTGGAGCAGTACCTCCACCTTACAGAAGACCACAGTCAAATAATTCTACGTTATTGTGGTGTTGTGTTTTGTTGATGAGAGAGAGCGAGAGAGCTCCATGGGTTAGTGAAGTGTCACTTTGGTGTTGCGAGCGTCTTTGACCTTGTCTAGAAGAGCGGATTCGCCGCGAACCTTTACGCGTGAACAACTGAGGCTAAGCCGCGTTTTGAAACTCGCGCGAAGCTTGTGGACGCAATGTATTTTAGCCCCAGTACCTCGCCAACGTGAGTTGTGTGTTCACTCTTCTGGACAAGTTCTGTGGTTGCTTAACACCAGGCAGGCTGTATGCTTAGGTATCTGCCTTAGGTATTTTTATACAATGCACAAAATTACATCGTCAGCCGGCTGTCGCGCGGGATGCATTTTGTGCACGTGTTGTACAAGTCGTAATTTTAATGTTTCCCTTTCTTGGGATATATTTATTATTATTTTTATGCAGGTAAAGACGAAAATATTGAAAAAATTAACATAGTGTTTTTCAAATCTGGATATAAACGATGAAATTCACCGAAGTTATATATGTTTTTATATAGTATGGTGTACCCAGTATTCTGGAGCATGGCATTTTTTTAATACGATCGTTTTCATCAAAAAGTATTTGAAGTAAAAGCAGTTCTTCATTCGAGCTGTCCGTGACGCAGAAACGACCTACTTCGATGAAGAGTTGCGATGAATGAATAATTTGATTCGATACGTCTGAAATGGACGCACAAGGAAAAAAATCGATTAGCTTCGATTTGACGCGTTTCTACTGTAGTCGAAACCAAGCTTTACATGCCGCATTACAAAACGGCGCAGCGAATTTTTGTATGAGAGATGAATGTTAACCAAATAAAACCGTTTGTTGATAAATCAATATAAGTCTGAATAATCGGATGGAGATCGCTTATTTGGTAGGTTCAGGTAATTTTTTTTTGAGTTTGTACAATTTAGTGTTTTACGAATTTACTTAATTCTATGTTTTTGCACTGAATATACCTATGGTGCATTTAGTCGATAAATACATACCTACGTACCGTTATCTTAGTGTTATAACTCAGGCACACAGTATGGTGATAATTATGTGTTCTCAGGTGGTTCTCAGTTTATAACTGAGAACTCAGATAAATTGTTCAGGTCCAGACAAGGACAAACTTACTCAGAATACTAGCTCAGTAATGTTGAGTGGAAAGGGGTCGCTATAAGGGGAGGTGGAGGCGACTACCGGGCTGCGGCCCTTTTGACGTGTGTATCAACAATGTTGACAGCTCAGAACTACTCAGAATTTTAATCTCAGCTCAGTAGAGTCCGATCTCTTAACAGATGTGAGACTTTGTTTAGTTATCATCACATATACAGTAGTATCTACAGTAATCACCTTGCGTAGTTGAAGCAGATCTAATTTTACAGGAAACGTTTGGCGACAATGGCTGTGACAATCTAAAAATAAAGTACTAGGACATTATAAACTGTAACCCTTTGCCACTTAAGCCCACAGTAGATTTAATGAGTCGCATTAATTACAGCTGTATTTGCTTTCACGTGAATACCGCACAATAGCAACGTTTATTGGTGTTGGGGTCATGATTAGCTGCTCAGAATAATTAGGTTTATCTTCCGTTATACGCGGGGTAATCAAGAATAATAAACTACTGTATAATTACACTAATATCTTACACTCTGTGTGTGCCTTTGTACTGTGAGTGGCGTGCTTTGCACAAATGTAAGCTTTATTACCTGACCTTTATGGTTTTCGTGGGTTGCTAGGAGTTGCAGTCAAAAGAAGATACATAGAGACACGTATTTCTCCCATATCACTTCTTGCCACTTACTACTCGACCCTTACATAACTATTTCTCTCAACACAATCATAAATTATTGGCAATTACGAATCTTTTAACCTGGTCTTTCTTTAAAATATTTTCGTTGTGGTCGATAAACGTTCAGGCAGAGTTTCAAAAGATAATATAAATTGATATACTTGTCAATTTCCGTTCCTTTATTTGTCAAGTCAAATCAAAATTTCTTTATTAATTTAGGTACAATTTGTACACTTATTAAAGTCAATTTTGATGCCATCGGTTTAAGAGTCTACCAAGAGGCCTTGTCTGGCAAGAAAATCAACAAGTTGTATCCTCCCTTTGTAGTTTTTATAATTTTGATTTGGAAACAGTTGCATATACGAAAACCATTTAATGTGCATAGGTATCGTATCTGTAAGTGCTGTACGCAGACTATTACACTGTCTTAGTTACTGTCAAATTTCATCAGTCAACTTTGAACTGTTATCAAAGAAGGTCGAAACTTAATTATGAGAATTTGAAAGTGTGTAGTTTTATGCGTTATCCGCATGGTGCGAGCGAAAAAAATCATCAATAATTTTACTACCAAACCTACCCAGTAATAATATATTTTCACGCTCACACCAATTATCTAGCCCGAAGTAAGTATCGTTAAGAACTTGTGTTACGGATACTAGATAGATAAAGTATGAAACTTAACTGTACGGTTTCCTTCAAAATAAAATACATAATTACGAACAGAGAATCTAGGGAGTTATGTAGATAGTGAAGCTAGCAAAATTGAAGAACGAATACATAGAAACGGCAGATCGACGCCGATAGACAGCGGTTTATTATCATGTTTATCATGAATTTCGCGTGGATTTTCACTTTATGTATGACAAAGTTACTGTTGTCGCGTAAGAAGGTTCACGAGTCGATTTCCTACAGAGTATGTGAAAGAAGATTTAGCTCGGCGACCTCGAGATATGCCGGCGGTGTAAGACATGAGCTGGGAGCGAGTATTCCATTTATTAAGACGCCGAGTTTCTATTTTTGTTACATATCAAGGATTTAGAGTCAGTACCAATAAATTAAAAGTACTTTCTACGAATTCAATTACTTCACTTTTTTTAAAAAAGGTATATACGTAAGTCACAAATACACAAAGAGACTCCCAAGCGGTAAAATACTTGGACGAAAAACCATTTACGGGAGTTTCGTTGTACAGACTAGAGGCCCAATGTTTTCACTGGAGGGCCCAAGTTTTTCGCCTCCGGTGATGCAGTAAACGCCATCTGTGACCAACAGCAAAGAGATATTAAAAACAAAAGAAAAACATGTTCACAGGCGAGTGGACGGTGTTGTAATATCGGTTGTTGTTATTAGGTATCCTACCCCCTACTTTATTTAATAAAATCTTTATTTTCATTACAATGAGCTTGGGAAAAACAATTTTTTTTTTAATTTCATAACAATTATCGATCCATTACTAGATAATAAAGTTTTTATTATACCTACATAATACATTTAAGTTTGGTATAAAACTATACTCCGCTTGTAGTCGCTGGCGCGGTGCTAATGGTCGAGTGACGTCAGTGGACTCTACAGCGCTTGCCGCACGCTCGCGTCCGCACAACATTTATACCTAAACTTTATCATTTTATGTTTTTTTTGTATTCTGGTTTCATTTCATTAATAAGCGGTCCCCCGACGCGGCGACGTTCATCTTAAAAATATTAATTAATTTGAGTATTTTTATAAAATAACATCCAAAATTATTATTTTATCAACATTGTTCGTTATCTTTAACACAGTCTCGAATAATAAGTACACGTCCTTTCCGTACGACGGACAAGCGAGTGAGAGTAAAATGAGGTGGCGACAGGCGCATGCAGCTTTAAAGGAAAAATTAGCGCGCGGACATTTTTACGAATCTTCGAAAAAATATTGTGAATCCGTTTTGAAGGGCTACAGAAAAATAATTAAATATCATATTTTAAGTTGGAATGTCTATATTTTGAAAAAAAGCACTGTTCCTACCCCAAGCGTTGGTTAATTTTTTTAAGTGTCGGTAGCCGAGCGCGCAAGCAGGTGGACTCGGTTTCTTTGTAAACGGAAATTCATAGGTTTATTATAAATATTTATTACAGACTTTTCAAGTACAAGTTATGACTTACAGAATAGGGACATGTAACTGCAGTCAGCGGTGCAATGGGGAGGTTTATAATTATGTTCGTTGTATAATAATACAAAAAAGTAAAAAGTAGGTTTGGTTTACAAGAAAAAAATATTTGAATGACGTCTATTCTTAGTTTTTAATTCACACAATAGCACGAACAAGTTATGCGTAAAGCATTTCCCAACGTAAAAAAAAAGGTATATAGTTTGCCTTTATCATCGCTGTCAGCTTATGTCTTGGCCCCGTTTCTAAGGAACGTTTAGGAACCTCCGGAAATGCGCCGGGAATTTCCATTTAGCGGCAGATGTGCCCAGACATGGGTGGATCTCGATTGGCACCCTATCATACCCTCACTTTACTATGCATTTAAACGTTGTTCATTTTTGTAAGGAGTTTAAATGAAAACCATTTTAGTTGCGTCTTGGTCTTCGGATAAATATTTTAAAATACTAATATAAGGAGTAAAATATAAGAATCTTCGCCTTCACTTCTGCACACCATCATGGAATGGAGTCGTTTGCTTAACCTTTTTATAGAATAAAAGAGCCACTGTCAAACCAAAAATAGTGATTGATCACCAAAATATCACCAAATTTAATATACGTATCCACTTATAACGACAGTCAATATGATTTAGTTTGTGCGTTAATGCAGAGTTTTTAAGAATTATGGTTATCTGGCCCTTCGCCGGTCACTGCCGCGACGCGGTGGCTTCATGGCAGTTCTACCTAACTGATTTGTTGATCATTTACTAACATTGCCTTTGAATAAATTTTTTTGTGGTCAAAATATTTGTTCGCTTTTTTAGTACAACAAGTCCCGTAACTCATTATTTTTTAGGAATTATAAGTTACTAGCGGTCGCCCGTTGCTTCGCTCCCGTCATTGTCGTATATCGCCCCAAAATATCCTATCCTATGTCCTTCCAAGGGTCTTCAACTATACCCATTCCAAATTTCATCAAAATCGGTTCAGCGATTTAGGTGTGAAAGCGTAACAAACAAACTCACTTTCGCATTTATAATATATGTATGAGATGACTGAAACAAAATATATAAAGTGCAGTCGGGGGGATCCATCTGACTTATGTTCGGTAATCTGAGTCCCATAATAACAAATATATGTAAATCAATACCACAACCGCGAGACGACTTTCGCAGCCTTCTTCTAAAGGTCTTTTTTGAAACTATGTTGTAAGTGAAACGGGTTGAAAGAGGTATTACGTAGGTTACACCCGTCAATAGGCTTCTCCTCGTCTGATCTATTTTGCTTTCAAAGAGTCCGAATTATGTTTCAATTCATACAAAGCCTTTGGGGATCAATTTATGACAAGCGCCTGTATATGGCGATTTCGAAATAAATAAAGAAAAAAAACTCGCAAACAACGGAGAAGTTTAAGTCTTGGGTATTTCAATCGGATGGCATTGTCGCGGTCGGCTACTTCTGGAACGATCGAGATTGTATCGAGAAGTGTGATTTAGTAAATAATAGTTACGTTAGTTTAGGTTCATGATATTACAATTAATATTGATAGCGGCTGATCATGAAAGGTGGAAAAAGAAAAGTTTCGACACTGATACCAAATGTTATTTGGCGCAGGGCAGGAAAATAATGATTGTAGCAATGATGACAAAATGAAAAAATAGTGACAGGTTGCTAGCCTAGGTTGTTGCCTACATAAACAAATTATTATTAAATAAAAAGCCGCCTTAAGACTCAAAACGGAGAAATAAAAATTTAATTGTATGTTTTAAAAAATCTAAAATGTTTTGTTGAGAATGAAATTTTTTTTTCTCCGTGTATGAGGTTGGAAATCTTTATTTTATTTAAAAATAAATTATTTTTAGTATTTTAGTGTTATGTGTATAGAAATTTTCAGAAAACTATCTCGAGATGTTTAAGACAAACAAGTAATAACATGAAAACGATATCATCGATGTCAATTAAATACGCATTATAAGGAACTAGCGACCCGCCCCGGCTTCGCACGGGTGCAATGCTTATGTAAATATGCATGTATTAAACATATGAAACTACCTTAAGAATCACTATATTTATTAAAAAATCCGTTGCGTAGTTTTAAATATCTAAACATACATAGGACAGACAGACGGCGGATAGCGACTTTGTTTTATACTCATAAGGAATAACTCAAAAACTACTCGTCAGATGTCGCTCAAATTTTAATGGGATCACATGACAAGTACCAACTTCCAAATAAAAAAATAACCATGAAAATCGGTACACCCAGAATGAAGTAAAAAACATACAGTCGTATTGAGAAGCTCCTCCTTAGTTTAAAGTCGGTTAAAAGGGGGCATTATACCTAAAATGTAACAAACATCCAGAGAGCAAACAAAAGCCAACAAACACAATAGATATTACACTCCAAATCATCGCAGTTCGGGTAGAAGTAAGTTGATAAATATTCGAACCGAGGGCGCAGCGGAAAACTATGTCCAATTTTATATTGAAATGTTCACAAAGAAATTATTATAGCACAGGAAAAGTAAACAAGTCATAGTATTTTTTATAGCTTTCATTGTAGCCGAGAGATCCCGCTATTGGACATAGGCTTAGATTCATAAAATTGGTCTCACAGACCACACGAAATACAAGAATGTTTCTAGCTACTGGACTACTGGAAATACATAGACCATTGATCTCTCCTTCTTCTAACTTCCGTGCACTTCTGTCAATATTTAGCTATCGGATGCAGTCGCCTCTCTCTCGAGGGGGCGACATCATTCGATAGCTTTATAGCCACTCTGGCACTAGGCATCAGGAGATGCTTAATCGGTAAAAGTCCGACATAACCCGAAGGCCACCCTCGTGATGGTTTACACGTCCTCCTTCTCTCGGCGTCCGGAAGGTCTTCTCAACTCTTTTATTCCGCTGTATTTCGCTCCGCACTGTGAGGGAATAGAAGAGTGAGAAACAGAGGAGGTTATGGGAAAAAATCAGGTACAATCAACAGGGAAAAATCAGTTGAGTTGCAGTGCCCAATCCCCTGGGACCTATACAGCATAAGTGATTTATTTGTCAGACCAATTAATTGAATAGTTATAACCAGAAAAAGAACATTATAACTTCCCTTCCCGATTGCTAAAACAATGCTACATAGAATCTAATACTAACACTATTACATACAAACGATCACGATCGTCACCCCAAAAGGTGTGAAGCGGATTCCGAGGTAACATTTCGCTACACAGAAAACCACATCTGGCACTACGGGCCATGCGGTGCCTCGAAATAATGACGGGTTGCCAGCCTGTCGCCTACATAAAAAGGGGTTCCAAACCCAAAAAGGAACAAACCTTTGATAAATAGGCCTTCAAAAAGAGACAATCAGGACAGGTGTTACACTCAAAATCATCTCAACAGTCCGGGTAACACTATGTGACAGTATTTTTGAAATAAAACACGAAAGTAAGTCACTCCTCTTTTTTTGCTTTCAACTCCAGCAACCAAGGTAGGGGCCATCCGCACAGGGAATCGAACAAGCCGCGAGCTCGATTTGTCTTCATTTGTCCACCCGCAATCGCACTATTCCGCGCCATAATTGACTCTGGCAACACCATTGTGTAGGTTTTAATTTGTTATCTGGCAATGTATCGCCAAGAAAGCTGTCGGGTCGAGGTTAATTGAAAGGGATTCCTTTATGATTGGTAGAAAAATTACCTGGAAAAGAAATTGTGTGGATTTGCCTTTGATTTCGTCGCTGCCTTTTTTATACAACAGATGTACGTGATACGAAGGAATGAAAGAAAGAATGAGTTTCACCGAAGTTCTTATTATAATAACACGTGATGTGATACTTCATTTAACCCATTAACGCCCCACACAATCTACTGAACAATTTACCTCATACTTTATATAATGTATTTCACCTTGACATTGGCTAAATGCGCATTACAAATATTTGTCGCCAAGGAATAGATAGAAAAGAAAGAATGAAAGAAAACCATTTGTTAATTTACACAGAAAACTAAAGTTACTAAACAATACAATTCTTTAGCCGTGTGATGCCGGCAGATCAGAATAGCATCATCCCATATCCTCCAATAGGTGTCGTAGAAGGCGATTAATGGACCAGAAAAAGGGGTATTGATCACCTTATACTCCGTCCACCAATCCGCATGGGGCAAGCGTGGTGGACTACTGCCTAAACCTCGTTCGATAGCAACGAGAGGCCTTGTGTCCCAGCAGTGGGCCGAGTTATAAAGGCTGTTATGATGATGATGATGACAATTCCTTATACTCAAATCACACACTTAAGGCATTCTTTCAATCTTGTAAAGGTCGCGGGTAACCACTGGACGCGACCAGCACAGGACTGATCGGATCGGAGATCCTTGGGGGATGCCTGTGTCCAACAGTGGGTGTCTCTCGGCTGAAATTATTATAATGAGGTTTTCTCTAAAACTGATACTGATACCTACTAAGAAGAGAGATGCACAGGTAAAGTAGAACGAACTTCCGGTAAGATATTATATATTGCAAAGGGGTCCATATTGGCTCACATAATATTCTAAATACTCTTCTTTGTCTTACTACCGATTTGTGTTCATAATAATCACTCTTAATTATTTTATTTTTCATAAATTTTTATTACCACCAACGGAGCTCATAACAGTGATCATAATTTTTTTACTAATACTGTTATCACCTTGTTGCTTACAAAAACAGTGCACTCCACCTGGTCATAAAAAAATAACCCTAACCTACCCATCACCCAGCCATGAAATAAACACTAGACTCGCCCAAAAATGTATGATTAATGATATTATGAATTTCAATGAATAAGTTTTATGAAGTTATGAAGAATGATTTGTTATGATTAATGATCATTATGGTTTTAAATGGTATGAGAAATATTTTCGGACCTCCAATAATAGGAATTGAAAAGTTATGTAAGAAAATGCACATATCAAAGGCTTTATGGCCTGACGTCTAAAATTTCTAGGGGTCACACTCTATTAGTCAGTGGGTCAGACATCTATTATTGGCTTATTGGCAACAAGTATGTCACTAATAAGTAGGATGACAAAACCACTTGGACGTCATCGAGAACACCGAGAGTCGTCTCGTCATCTATTACCATTGTTCCGTAATTTTAATCCAGGATCTTTTGTCTAAGTTTAAATCCATTTCATTCAGCCTCGGCGCCAGATTTTGAAAAAAATACGTGACATTAAGACTATTATGGAAATCTTCTTTTGCAAATATCTACAGTCTACACAAATAATATGCAGAGTGTGTGTGGACGTAGCGAACTTGAAATAAATTAGGAATATATGCCGAAACAAACAAAATGTGGACCACTTATAACGAAGGTGTATAGGGATGTAACACGTACTTCATATTTTATGAAGAATAATCAGGTAGATAATATTTTTCCGAATTACAAATTCCTAAAAGCATGCAAAGAGGTCCATTCCACGTGTTAAGTTTTGATTTTCACCAATAACCTACACTGTTGACTATACCTACATGAGGGAAGCTAAACAATTATTATTTATTTATTTAATTTTTAAATATATATTTTTTTAATTCCCATTATAGTATACCCATATTACAGTAGTGAATAGGACTACTATTCTCATCCCATGGATGTCAGAGACTCTGAACCCCATGCATTAAGAGATCGCTCACTTGATGGCGACTAAGCCACCCAACTTTTCCAAAGAGGGTTAGTGTCAGCTGGTCATCAAACTATGTATATAGAAGTATGGTGGGCGACATCTTACCCGAAGTCCAAATAAATTGGGACCTGGATAGTGTATAGAACCCGATCCAACTGTTATTTATTAAGGACACCTGGAAACTATACACAGACTGCTGAGATGGAGCTTTTTTCTCCTTCGACCCCTCAGTTTCTCGCTCTTTCCTTCGCCACAAGGCGGAGTGAAAGAAAGAAAGGAGATAGTTGAGAAGACCTTCCGGACCCCGAGGAAAGGAGGAGGTGTAGTCCTCATGGATACCTGAAAGAAAGCCCTTGATTTATAATATAATAATATAAAAAAAATATATTAGATTAAATATTTATGTGGGACTCTTACCGACTAAGCACCCCCTTGCCTAGTGCCAGAGTGGCGATAAGGCCATTGGAAGCAGCCGCCCCCTGTTAGAGGAGAAGGTGGATGAGATAAGGCTCTGTTTATGAACTCGTTGGGGCGTGGAGGGGGAGGGAGGGGGACTTTTATAAATAATAATAAACAGTTAGTTTACTTTGACCTAGCATCGCGATGCTCGGGGTGAAGCGATTGCTTAGTTTGGACACATTACTCGACCGACCGTCGTTAATGTGTATCTTACGAAATATCACTGAAAATAGATGAATTAATTCTATTCAATGTCTTTTTTTTTATTATAGAGCTACGCCCTAAAATGATCTCGGCGGTCGTCGCAGTGTGAAAAAGAAGAATAAAATAATTGTTTATAAGTATATTTTTGTGCCGCTGCCAGCCCTAGCCGTAATACCGGAGAAAGCTCGTGTTTCAGTTTGTCTGTTTGTTTAGGCTCGCGCTATTTACGGGCTCCAAAGTTATACTAGAAGTAGGCGTGTGTTTCCTACCTCAAAGATTATTTCGCCCCAACTTGCATCCTTTCGATCCCAAGTTAAAACAGGAATATTTTAGCGTGAGAAGCAAAGTAGAGATAGTAATTAAGAGGCACGCTAGGAATGTGGTTGTTGCCTCCGAGATTTGTTTTGGAGCAGATTTGAGAATACTAACATTTCTTCTGTTAAGATTTTACCAGTTTAACTAAGAACTATTATTTTTTTACCCAAGGAGTGTTAACGTATGAAAATAAACTTGAAGGACTTTTTACAGTAAAAAGAGGCGATATGGTCTCCTTCCTTTATCGAGCTGATAAGTGTGCCTAGACCTTACTTTGCAAAAATAATGATAAAGACTTATGAAGATAAAAACTATTTTATAGTGTAAATTGAACCAAGAAAAACACATTTACAAAATATAAATAAAATCGGTTTAGTGGTTTCCAAGATTAGAAAATGTGATTTTAGGTTTTGATAACCCACGAATAATCACAAGAGCTTAGAAAAAAGCGTATATTTCGAAATAACAAACAGATACTTCAATTTTATTTAGTGCTCTTTCTCACGTTATAGTTAGTAATGTTATGGACGAAGCTGGTACAAAGCTTCACTCGGAACCCTAGTATTTGAAATACTGGCTATCTTTTATTTTTTCTGTCATAACTCAATAAAGCTGTTAACACTATTAATATGTATACTAAGATAAATTTTGGAACAAAACTCGAGTACCGAATGGCGACATATTACATACTCTTAATTTTTCCACCATCAAAACCCGGATCGTATTTCGGCAATAAATCTTCTGTTATGCAGAACGTCTTAATATTACAAGGATATCATAGAATAATTCATCGCACGAGATTGCTCAGACATCCGAGGCTCATGTTCTGAATAGTCCATGCCCAAGTTTGCTGCAATGCGAATGTATTCTAACTACATTTTCTCAGGAGGCAAGAATATCATAAAGACAAATAGCAAATGAAATCTAATGAAATAAACAACAAACATTAATTATTGGTTATACGTTAATAATAAGGAGATCACTTCCTTACACTGGCTTTGATCCTTATAAATTAATTTCGCTTCTACTGTGATTACAGTCCTTACGTCCTTACTCATGCTCGGCGATTTCGAGTGCTGTAGATTTTTTCGATTTTATCGACAAACGTTCGCTCAAGTCTTATTAGTCCCACATCTCCTACTTACGTTCCATTCGGAAGATGAAGAAATATGACACAGCGGATCTGCCACGATTTTATTACAAGCTTTTATTTAGTTTCACCTATCCCGATGTTTGTCATCAAATCTTTCAAATTAAATTAGATCCACTTCCCGGTTACTGATTGAGCTGAAATTTGGCGTACATGTGTAAATCGCGTGACAATGCAATATTATGATGACATGGTGCTGATCTGATGATGGAGCTGGAAGATGGCCATAGGAACTTCACAATGAAACAACACAATCTCATCGAGTTTGGGCTCGTTTGTGTCGTCTTGACGAGTAAATTGTCTTTCAATGGTAACCAGGGGCTGATTATGGAGCTGGAAGGTTGTCATAGGAACTCTGTAATGAAACGACGCAACCGTTTCAACAACACAATCTCATCGACTTTCGGCTCGTTTGATTCGTCTTGACGAGTACTTTGTTTTTAGATGGTTACCACAAGAACTAAAATCTTGTTCTTTAAAAGTTTTCTTTTTAAACTTTTTTCTAGTTTTTATACTAAATAAGCATTTATTATACTTGAATTTTACACTTGTCTGTATTGAAGTATCCTAACCTTACTGAAGATCGCAGTCAAAGAACTCTTCATATAAAAAGTGTTTGTGTCCTTACTCATTCAATGTTTCCAGAACTCCATGGATGTTAAAGAATATTCACAAGTACCACAACATAACAACATTACATGGACAGGAGCTAGTTTTAATGAAAATCGAAAGAATAGTTCACATGAACCGTATTTTACCGTCAGACACAACCGTGTGGTCGGTACCGACCAAAACGTAATCTCATCGCCACCATGACACATTCACCAGCGGCCTCTAGCAATAGCACCTGGCCATCTCGCAAAAACAAACGATAACGCTACCATATCGACATTTTGTAGTCAATAACAACGCAATTGCAAAATGCGACACGAATATACTTCTGCTTCCGTGACATAGTAAGCATTTCGCCGCGGCAGCGGCAGGTGAGTGCCAGAAGCGACTTTAGGGCGTTTCTCACATTAATATGCATCACAGAAACACAAGAAGTTGTTTAGTAAATTTATCACGTTGAATATTGGACATTTTGCGAAATGGAAATTTTGCAAACTGGACATTCTGCGAACTGGACATTCTGCGAAATGGACATTCTGCGAACTGGTCTTTTTGCGACCGTTGGACATTTTGCGAATTGGACATTCTGCGTCTAAACAAACCAAACTATTGTTCCGAACAAATCACTTCTGGACAATTAACTTTTCCATCTAGTTCCGTAACTATTTTACTGCTAAATAATCACCAGGATCCGTTGGTTATTTAGCAGCTCAAGATAGAACGTCCAAGTTTAATGAATACCGGTGGAATTGCCTGAAGCAATACTGTTCTATTGACTCTCGAAGAAAGTTTATTTAGTACAAATAAGCCATGTTGCATTGCAGACAATTTAAGAAATCGATAGAGGGAGATCGCGAGGATTCCTTTTTTTATCAACATACAGGAGCTTAGCATGGCTGGAGTCGATCAGTTGCGATTAAAATTGTGATGCTTAGATCTATTAAAATAGCGCCTATTCCGCTAGGACAGGGTAAATGAGTCAAAAACAGAATCGAAACACTAGACCTTTTAAAGAAAGGGCAAATACGACGCGAAGAGCTTGCAGTGAGCGAGCATTTGGGAAGTGAGTATTTTCCGTTAGTATAAAATATGAGTGTCGTGAAGAGCAAGCTAATATACTTGCTGGTGCCTTGCTATATGCATGAGCAATGTATTGGTACTTATTACGTCACCAATGCGCGTATACAATGTCTACAACTAGGACTAGGTTTAAAAATCGATGACTTATGTGAGATTGTGGACTTTTCGGTGAGTTAAGCAGGTGCCAGACGACCACCAACAAAACTACCCTGTATGTGTAAAAATTGTAGACTTTTTTTTGGCAGAATTGACCTCTAACAACCTTTTGTAAATGGGTGTTCGCTCTCAACCGCGGTCTGAAAGCGCCGATTGTAAACGTGTACCTGCTTGTGAACCAATTGACGTAAGACAGTTGCCTGCAGCAGCCTGAACGCTGCAGATCCCTGAAAAGACTTTCTTATGTTTTCATGCGCCTATTCGTAATTTAATTTCTGTACCATTTAGGTGTGGAATTTTCGAAATTTATTTTAGTCATTTCACAGCCATTCAACTTGCCTTGCAATTTAACGTAGAACTTACACAGAGCTGATAACTGTTTTATAGTTTGCGTTCATTAAAACTTGCACCCAGTGGGGCTACAACTCCATAGTTTGTCGGTCGCATTTGCAGAATTGGAACAAATTATATTTCTGGATTGTTAGTTTGCCGTGGCCAGTTGGATACATTGTTCCATATTGTGTGTTAAAATTGTGAATCTAAAATCTCACTTATCTTAACATTTTATGCCTTGTTTATCCACCGAATTAATAATTTGAAAACATGGTGGCTGGATACCACAAAACTATAATGGTACCGTTACATTATTAAATCTGCCCGGAATAATGAAAAGATTTAGGTCCGTATTATAGAACGTGTCTCAAGAAATGTTTGAACTCGAATCACGCAAATCTATTGTTGAGTGGAGATCACTACTTAATTGCTCAGCTTATTATAAGTGGCGTTTCAAGAATCAATCAGCTAGACTCAAGAATAGACTTGAACTCTATGATAGATAAGATATCTATGGCTCAAGTATGTTTTCAAATATACTTTTCACGAGAATTCTGTAATAAGCTTAGTCAGCTGATCATGAGATACGTTGATCAAATCAAGGTATGTAATAAAACTAGTTTAAAAATCGATCTCTGACTGAGAACCGTTATGTAATACGGACCTGAGAGACTGAGTTTAATATGTTGGCTCACGAAAGGTTTGATATTTTTTTACGGGTGAAGCTTGCTTCCCCCTATGGCGTTAACATCATGTAGGATGTAAATAAGCAACGCTAAATGCTAAAAAAAAGATATGTTTTTTGGGATGGTCTAGAGGTCAAGAAAGGACTATTATTTATGGAAAATTAGTACAGAAATATTTCGGTCTGAATTGTAAACTCATCTATCAAATGTAAAGAAAATCGGTTATCGTGAAAGTTTTGTGGACCTTTGACATTATTTCTAGGCTAAATTCTTTATTATACCCGGACTGCTGCGATGATTTTGAGTGTAACATATGTCCTGGTCACTTCATGTACTTCTCCTTCTTTTTCGAACCTAGTTCGTATTTACTTGGGGTACGGTGCAATGCATGGCCATATGGCTATGAGTATTGGCACAGTTTTAAGTCCTGTCTCCTGCCAGACACCAACTCTCCTGCCCGACTAAAGCCCTCCTGCCTGACATCAACCCTCCTTAGTATTGGTGTTGTGGGATGGTTACTCGCCACCGCTGGTGACATCTTGGTGCGATAATCCGCACACCCATGGGATGAAAAGGGGTGGTCTAATTGGTAGCCGAGAAATATACTGGAAGGCTAAGCACTTCCCCGTCAATAAAGCTAGCTTATCTGCTGAATTACCCAATTAACATATTAAACAAAAACACTTTACATACAAGTGAAATTTCGCACGCAAATAAAAGCCCAATGACACCCTAAAGAACGTTTAACAACAGATTATACGGTAGACTTGTATAATGGCGTGTACGGAACCGTTCCTATTTTAAGCGGCACGCCATACCTTCACAAATAGGTCAAAGTGTTATAGCTTCATTAAAACTCGCTCCTACCTACGAATTGGTGCAAGTATAAGAAAACGTACAAGTTATCTTTTCTTGGGAATGCGTGGGATGGAATTTGGGTATTTATAGGGTGTACCTCCTACGCTACGCTAAATTATTATGACGAAATATTTTATTTACAAAGCACTTGTTTGTAGGTAGTTTTCTCCAGAAATCATTTGGCGATATATATTTTTTTCTTTATACATGCTTCGCTGTACACACATCTAAAGGAAACGTGAGCATTTTGAAGCTTGTATTAAAAATTTGTCTGCCCAATCATAATTATTTCTGACGATTACGCGAGAGCCACTTTAGATATGCGTTCCAGTACAGAACTTACGGGTGTTCGAGTCAAGCCGTTGTATTTTATAACGTAAAATTAATAAATATCCATTCATTTGTTACTACTTATTATTACAAATATATCTGTGGCTATAACAATAATGCGAAAAGCATAATTGTGTTCTGACATTTCGTATTAGTAACCTAAACCTCAGTGGTTGAGGGTTATCATCACTGTCCATCAATAAAGATGACAACCATTACTCATATTACATTCTAAAACATATATTAGTACTCTTTATTGCATATAAAAAAATTTACAGAAATATTACACTAAAACATAGTTAGCAAGGGCGAACTTATCTCTAGAAGAGATCTCTTCCAGTCAACCCATGAATGTGTGTTATAACGTTAATAAAGTAGGCAGCATAAATGCAAAATAAAGGTTATAAATAGACAGCAGTATTACACTATAATAATAAATATTATACTTATATAAATATCTTCATAACACATATACATATATACTTACATATGTTTATATATATAATAAATAAATAAATAATAAAATACTATAATACACATGATGAGATAAGCTTGCAATGATTAATTTGAAATTTGTGATAGATAGAACTTCTTAATTCTACTTTTGAAAGAAGTAATGGATGGGCTGTCTTGTACAACGGCTGGAAGATGGTTCCATATTTGAGCAGCACGAAATGAAAAGGAGTGGAGAAAGAAATTAGTATTGGTCTTAGGCAATTCCAGCATCTTAGTGACACATTGACGCCTGGGACGAGGGGGAGTTTGAGATATTTGGAAACGAGAGCGAAGGTAGGAAGGGGCATTAGGATCGTAGAGGATCTTATAAAGAAAGGAAAGGATGTGCACATTACGCCGGTCCCGAACGGGAAGCCACTCAAGCTCGGAGCGAAAATTAGATACATGATCATATTTACGCAGACCGAAAATGAACCGAATGGCCATATTCTGAAGTCGTTCGAGCTTGTTTAGCAGTTCCTCGGTCACATCCAAGTAGCAGATATCAGCGTAGTCGAGAATAGGGAGAAGGAGAGATTGCGCTAGCATAATTTTGGTTTTAAAAGGGAGAAAGTATTGAAGCCGCTTGAGAGAATGGTATGAGTAATGCATTCGCCTACTAATTTCGTTAATGTGAGGATTCCACGACATATGGCAGTCCATTATTAAGCCAAGATTCTTCACTTTGTCAGAGTATGGGATGGTGGTACCGTTGTAAACAAGTGAAGGCAATAAGTTGAAATCAAGTTTATTTCTTAATCTACTGCTGCCTACTATCATTGCCTGCGATTTTACTGGGTTAACAAGTAATCCGAAAGAATTGGCCCAAGCAAGAATAGCCGATAAATCCTTATTTAGTTCACGAATAGTCTCAGTGATCACAGATAGTCCCGAATGCCGATAAATCTGAAGATCATCGGCATATAAATGGAAGGAGGAAGAAATAGTATCGCATATTCTATTTATAAATATTGAAAATAACAAAGGTGAAAGTACGCCACCTTGAGGCACACCAGCTGTCAACTGGCACCAACCAGACTTATTATAGTCCATTTTAACACATTGTTGGCGGCCATAAAGGTATGAATGGAACCACTGAATGGTTGGAAGTGAGATGTTTGCCGAGCGAAGAGTACCGAGCAGTATATCAAAATCAACCGAGTTGAATGCGCTACTAAAGTCCAACAGACAGATAACTGTCAGTTTGGTATTATCCATCGCTAGACGGATATCCTCAGTCACATTCAGCAGCGCACCAACCGTACTATGAGATGGCCGAAAGCCAGATTGGAAAGGACATATTAAGGAGTTGGACGCGAAGAAGGAATATAATTGTTGGTGTGCGACGGACTCAAGGACCTTGGATAGGAGAGGCAAAATGGAGATGGGGCGATAATCTGTTAAGGACGAAGGATTCGAGGATTTAGGCAAAGGGATAACATTGGCTTTCTTCCACGATGTCGGATATACATTATTCATCAAAGAGAAGTTTAAGATGTGGGTGACAATTGAGATAATGTCATCCAGCACGGGAAGAACCATTTCAAGGCTGAGGCCATCATCTCCAACGGCTTTGGTACTAATACCTCTGATACTCTTCGCCACAGCGTCCTCGGTAACAGGACTAAAAGAAAAAGGAGAGCAGGCAGGAGGGGCAAGACTTGCAAGATAGGAAAGGGATACTGATTTAGAATGCACATTAAGAATTGTAGGTGGTGATGAAAAGTGATTATTTAAAGTATTAAGATCCACGGAACACTGAAATGAGTCCGTGGGCTTGCCCACCCCTAAAGTCCTTAGAAATTTCCATGTCAGATTGGTGTTCAGGTTGCTAATTTTGTCATGGATGTAGTTGCGCTTAGCATCCCTACACATTCTATTACAGCGATTGCGTAAAATTTTGTAGGCTTCGAAATGAATTTGAGTAGGGTTTTCCTTATTACGCCTTTTAGCTCTGTCTCGTAAAACCATCACTTTCCTAATGTGTTGTGTAAGCCAAGGAGCTGGCACATGCCTGACACGAACTGGGCGTACAGGCGCGTGCGTATCGTAAATACTGATCAGGTCGGCGGTAAGTTGTTCAACCATGAAGTCCAAGTTATCGGAAGCGAGTAAACGTGACCAGTCAATACGTCTCACGTCTTCTCTCAAGCGGTTTAAATCCATATGCTTGAAATTGCGCTGCAGAAGTACCTTACGTTTAGTTTTGGGAGGTCGCACTCTAAAAGCGAGGTAAAGTAGATCGTGGTGAGAGAAAGGGGCTGCTGTTTGGCCATAAGAAGGAGCCATATCAGGGTTGGAGACTATTATCAGATCGATAAGAGATGGCTTACAATTAGGGTAGAAATGAGTGGGAGAAGACCTAGAGAGCACATGCAAGTTCATTGATGAAAGTATGTTAGATAGTTTATTTGCTCTTGCGTCTTTTTTTAATAAACATGTGTTTAGGTCTCCCATTATTATCGTATGGTCAAACAAGGGTGTAAGGTTTTCGAGTAAGTTCTCCAGTGTGTCAAAATAGTCCACCTTGTCGTTTGGACTGTACAAACAACCTAGGAGGACCTTTTTATGGTGTAAGATTATTTCAATAAAAATGAATTCTAAAGAACCGGCACAAATAGATGTTGAGCATTTAATAACATTGGCGGGAATGTGACCTCGAAGGTATATACCCACTCCGCCACCACCCCCGCCAATGCGATCATTGCGAAGAAGTTTGTATCCAGGAATAGAGCATCCAGTAGACGGAAGAGAAGGCTTTAACCACGTCTCAGAAACAAGAATGCAATCGACTACGTTATTGCTAAATGATGTAACAAGATCATTATAATGACCAGGAATGCTCTGCGCGTTAATGTGCACAAGGGACAGGAATTTTGAGTTTTTGTCAAAAATTGTCAGAAGTTTGTTATCCAAAAGGTCGCAAACCGATATATCATCACAACTTTCAGCACTATCATATTCTTCGGAGGAGCAAGAAAAGTATTCATCATGTATAGACATTATAAATAAATACAATAATAATATATAACGTATTAACTTAACTACTAATAAATAAATTATACTAATACAATAACTAACGATAAGCAAGAAAGGGTCAATTATCACATGCATAGGTTGACAGAGAATATACAATTTTACACTAAAACAATTAACACTAACAAGAAAAAAAAAGAATCATAACTCAACAACTTAAAAACACACATCAAATAAAAATAAAAAAAAAAAACATGTTATTTCACTTGGCAGTATGAACTGATTATAAGATCATAAGTAAACATAGATCGGGCTGACAATAAGAAAAGAAATAAACGGAGTTTCTCCCGAGTTCTTGTTGTAAAAACACGCGTTGAGAGACTTCATTTTTAACCTAAATCAACCGTACAATTTTTGTTACTACTTTAGTTACATTTTCACTTGACATTGGCAAAATGCGCACGCCCAAAGCGACGCGACGCCATTAATTAAGAATAGAATAGAAAAGAAATAAACACTCAAGACATGGCTGTATGGGCTCGATCCCTTTGCCTTTCCGTAACAAGGAGAATTTAAAAACACCTAAAAATTGTTTGACAGATTTTAGAGTAAAGTGCAAGTAAAGTGTCATGAGAAAACAAAACGATCGAGCAAACAAAAGTTCAGTTTCACTACCTACAAATAAACAGTTGAACTAATTATTAAGCAAGGCCAGTAAATAGTTAATAATAAAAAGAAGCAATTACCCCACAAGATATTTACGACAGATGTAACTAAAATAACACTCACGTACTTATTAAAGTTCAAAATAGTCAATCATCACTGGGGCCTGAGGAATGAGATGGATACTGTGCAGTCAATTTCTTGAGTTCAGGCATGGAGACAATCTTCCTACGGCTCTTGTCTGGAAGTAGAACCACAATCGAGCCCTCCATTGACCAACATTTCTTAACCCCGAAATGATTACGAGCAGCTATAAATACTTCCTGCCTAGTCTTCGTAAGGAATTCTGTGACAGTCACCTTTGAACCCTTCAATGATGTTTTGGTATTCCACACCTGGGCACGGTGCTGCATGGAGACGAAGCGGATCAGCACAGGACGAGCATTTGACGAGTCTTTTTTAGGCCCTAACCTATGGCACGACTCAATTGCGTCAATATTAATTGACGGTAGATGCATCCGATCATGAACCACATCCAAGAACTTTCTGAGCACGTCATCCTCTTTGTCTTCTTTCATCCCATGGAAGAGAAGCACTTTCCTACGCGTATGTGTATCAAGGCGATCCAGACTTAATGCGAGAATTTCGATTTGAGCTTTAATGATCTCAAGCGATTTCCAGACAAAGCTCTTAAATGAAGAATACTCTGCTGCTAACGACTTCACAGTAGTATTTGACTCCTTGGCGGTGGGCAGTGGAAGGTTCCTCTCAAAATCAGCCATCCTGGTGTTGAACATTGTTGACAACTCATCTATGCTCTTCATAAGTTTCTCAGCTGAAGTGTCCATGATTGTTAAGTGTTGAAAGTTTGTGAGAGTTAAGTGGTAGTCAACCTAAGCAATGTTGCAATTGATATTAACTCATGTAAGTTTATAATATATTAAAAATATCAGGAGAGATAAAAAGCACGTCTTTTCACTACAAAGTCTACCCACAAAAAAAAAAAACAAAAAAGAAAAAAAAAAAAAAAAAAAAAAGCAGTCCATCACATCAGTCCGAGGATAATATACTAATAGAAGCATAAAATGTTCCTGTCGAGGGTTTCAGAGGCTTAAAATTCGTCAACTTTCTTAATACTCTTTGAACACACTCCAACTCCAGAAAAATCTACTCTTGTTCGCTCTACTGCACCCAGTCCAGCAAATACGTCAAAGCAAATCGGTAATAAAAAGGTCTTAATATTGCCCTCTCTTCTACGTTGCAATGTCTACCAAGGCGCATAATTATGTTGGTATTTGAGATTGCTATTACTGTGAATTATTAATTGTTTATGTGCGATATTACGCCATATAAATATATAACATTCTACCTCAGACTGAGTGCGTACCTCGGTTTCCACTTGGATAGAAGCTTAACGTGGAAAGACCACATAAAAGCCAAAAGAGATTAAGTTACTTACAAATTCAGAAGTTTATATTGGATGCTAGGCAGAAATACCCTTTGTGGTACCCAATCTCTCGTTTAATTTATTGCTACATTTTTGTGGCAATGTCAATTGAAAATCAATTGACATTGCCACAAAAATGTAGCAAAAAATTGAACGAGAGATTGGGTTAAAAATGGAGTCTCTCGACACGTGAGATACACACAGAGGCTAATTGAAGGTATCGGGAACACTACGCGTTATATCACCAAAGTAGCCATACGTACCGAATTAATTATGAACATTACTACTTTAAAGAACATATTTGTTTTCCCACCACGGCTAGTTCCGGACGGCCTTTTTCACGGCCACGACCGCGCCCAAAGTACCCCGGGTGCGGTCCGATGGCTGCTCCCGGTGTCCTCGTCAGCAGGACGTGCCAGGTCGAGCAGCCGTCGGTAGAGGAGTAGCTGCTGGCCACCAATTGGTGCAAGGAGTGCCTAGACGGGCAGCGTTGGGACGGTCTCGGTGTAGTTGCGCTCACGTGCGCAGATCCCGAGCCGTCCCGTAATAGCGCACTGATGGTCAGGCCGGGGAGAATGTTTGGTGGGTATGGAGGAAACGCCTTTACCTGGAGTCCCACATATCCCCTGCAGTTGGCACCACCCCGCAGGGACGATGTGTAAATGCATTTGACCTCCCCCTAAACAAAAAAAGGTATGGTACATAATAAACCCCTAAGACACGATAAAATCAGTATAGGTATTATTTACTATTTGGAGAACCTTGTTTCCTTGTTCTGCTAAATACCTACCTAAGTTCCAACTGCCTTTGGTTCACTTGACCCCAACAATTGGAACTGATTTCCAATTAACGGGCGATCCTCATTCACTAAGCTGTCGCTACTTGGAATATAAGCCGTGAGCCGTACAGATTTAGGCACAATATCGCTTCGCACATAAACATCTTCGAAGTCCCTTGCGACACATTCGTGGAACAAAACATGGTTCGGCGTGAAATAACAACATGATGTAGGATGTGTTTGCTTTTTAACGTACTTCAAAATAAAAGAATGAGGTTCTCAATTCGAGAAACTGTATGTTTTATTTTAAAAAGTTGCTTTTACCTTTCTAATAGCTTTTTTATTTTACACGTTATTCAGTTAATAACTACCATGATTTAAAATATTTTGCATTTCTATTTTTAACTACGTCTACTTATATTATTATTCAATCATTATTAAGAACCATTTCTTAAATCAAGTATACATATATATTATTATATCCAAGAAGTACTTCTTAAATTTAAAATGCTATAAAAAAACTCAATACTCCCTTCAGCTCCATTACGAGGCTCTGATTACTATTCCTTCTATATCATAACTAATATTAAAAATGCGAAAGTCAGTTTGTTTGTTTGTTTTTTTTTTGTTACCCTTTAACGCCTAAACAACTTAACCGATTTTAAAAATTCTTTCAGAGAAAAAAGAAGCTACATTATCAAGGAGTAACAAAGGCAGTACTTATTTAATTTTAATTAGATATCCCTACTAAAGCCTCGTCACCCCATATCCTTCAATGGGTGTCGTAGAAGGCGACTAATGGATCAGCAAAGGGGTATTGATCACCTTATACTCCTTCCGCCAATCCGCATTGGGCAAGCGTGGTGGACTACTGCCTAAACTTCCTTCGATGACAACGAGGCCTTGTGTCCCAGCAGTGGGTCGAATTATGAAGGATGTTATGATGATCCCTACTAAAATTACAATTATGTAGTCATTAATTGAGGTGTGCTACCGTTTTCTTATTTTTTAGAAAATTAAGTTACTAATTATAGGAGACTCAATCTATAATAACCAGTATTATAGATTGAGTCTCAAGAATCAACGCCTGCTATCACTTTGTGCTTGATAGAGAGTGATAAACGATTCTCAAGACATGATTGATTTCTGAGTGGATTTATTAGCCGCTCCGATATCGGTATTAAGACGAATGTTTGAAACACAGTCCGATATCTGATACTTTTGATACACCAATAAGCAAATATGGAATAGACTAATTAAAAAATGTGACAACCCTGCTGCAATGACGAATCTTCCTCTCATTTCGTGGGTATCGTAAAAGTCGACTGAGAGAGATTCTGAACCCATGCAGACCATGGCACTGAGGGGTTATTCATACAGTGACGAGAAAACCACTAACAACAGCATTGCAAAGGAAGGTTGGTGTCGCGCCGGCTATAAAACTATGCTGAAACCTTTAGCCGTGTCACAGTGTAAAAATTTACAGTGCCGCCTTTGTAGTCGCGCCAAATTGCAAAAGTGGCATTTCTATGTCCTATTTCAGGCCGGAGACAACACCGGTAATTCATGCCAGATTCCTCTTCCAAACCATTTTGTAGCCAGCTTCAAACAGGGAAATAAATACGGTTTCATCGCTGGCTACGAAAAGGGAAAATTATTTTTATAATTACATTTTCCTTCTAAAGGTATGTCATAAGAAATATTGGCTCTGTTAAGCTTGGTTGTCTGTTGTTTTGTTTGTGTTATTTGATGCTATTAATCTTATATATAAAATTTCCATGTCACAATGTTAGTAACCGTACTCCTCCGAAACGACTTGACCGATTTTCATGAAGCTTTGTATGCGTATTCAGTAGGTCTGCGAATCGGCTACTATTTATTTTCCATACCCATAAGTGATAAGGGTTGTTCACCCTTAATTTTTTTTTATTTTTGGACTAAATTTTTTGTTTTTATTTTTTTATTATGTGGCATTAAAAAATACATACAACCCTAAATTTTTACTTTTTTATCACCAACCCCTATTTTTTTATAGCCATTTTAGTAATTTAATCATTTTTGAAACGCAAAATAACGTTTGCCGCGTCAGCTAGTAATTAATAGAATGCTAGAATTGATTCCCATTTAGTAGCCAGCAATAAAATGGAATTTTATTTCCCGGTTCGAAGCTGGCTACGAAACATGGCTAAGAAATGGGACTGAAGGGTATTTCTGACCAGTGTCATGTATGTTTATTATAACTCGGAATCCAATGCGATAAGTAGATGTTTAAAACATGATACATTGTAAATAAATAATTCTGGAAATTTCTAACTTCACATTAACACTATGCGACAAGGTTGTCGTAAAGTCAATAGGCATTTGAAACGCACTTTCAACAAACTAACCACGTCTAAAGAATTAGTTCTCATATTTCTTTGTGAAGTTCAGACAGACTTTGAAATTTTAATTCGGGCGTTCAGCGAGAAACTTATATTTATATTTCTGTTAAACTTACCAAGTTTTAACTTTTGAGGCAATGTTAATTTTGTTTTCAAGTTTCTTTGGATACAGTTGCTATTTAAATTATAATAAGAATGTGAGCAAAAATAAATCAAGTTAAAAATACATTATATTTAATCACGTTCGGGTTTCGCACATAAAATACATAAAAATAAAGAAAGACATTAAATACACACGTAAAACTTATAACAAAATTCTTTTTGAGTCAGGGTAAAAGGAAAAAATAATGTCTATTGTTCAAGATTTCCTTAATAATAAAAATCATTTTCAAAAATTATTAAATCACCCATCCATATTAAAAGAGAAGACAAACATTATGTCATTTTAAATTAGGTACCTGTACGACCTTCTTCATTACCGTCACTTGAGATTTTGATAAAAAAATCCGTCTTACTTCAATAATTAATTATTAAATTATTTCATAAACCTAAAGATAAAATGTAATTTTAAAAGACTTAATTTCATTTAAATACCTTGGGGGACTACGTTGCCCAGCGATAATTAAATCAATTGCAAACACCTTTAGATCATGTCATTTCCTTAAACGGACTAAATTTCAAAAGATTTTACAGAATATTTAATTTCATTCCAACGGGAGAGTAATTAAGGATCTAAAAAGTTAAAAAGCGTAATTCTGTTAATATTGATGCAATTTGGGAGAAGCAATTTTGTATTTCTAACCGACTTCAAAAATTAGGAGGTTCTCAATTCGGTTTGTATGTTTTTTTTTCTATGTATGTACACCGATTATCTACGCCGAGATATCTGATCCGATTTAAGTGATTATTTTTTTGTTCAATGCGGAATAGCTGCCATTTGGTCCCATAAAAAATTGTCATGAATCGGTTTAGTGGTTTTTTTTAGAATCGTGAAAATACGCAGTCACAATATGAATTTTCTCCAACTGTTCCAATTAATTTTTTAAAAAGCTTTGTGATAAACGTAGTAAATGTATCTTTATACAGGCCTTGAGTAGTTTATCTTTTCAAATTTCTATTTACCTATATTTTTCTTATAAAATTTTCCAAAAAAAAAAGTGGTTTTTGTTCTATCTTAAGGTCTAGTATAATTTTGTACTTTCATCAAAATCCGAGGTGTGAGAGCATGCATTTGCTTGGACTTCCATGCGACCTGCCATCCCCTATTTCATTTCCGCACAAGGTCAAATTTTCCAAAACGCAAGAACACAATTATTTAGTAATTTCTTGTCGAGAGCCTAAAGAGTTTCATGGTTTTATCTTCACAAATGAACTTCCATACAAACTGTGATCCCTTATTTCAACCTCTTATACAACCAACGTGAACAATTTAATAATGCAAATAATGACGACGATAAAAAAATTGTTGAAATGACGTGTGACGTCACGCTCCCAGTACACTTTTTTACTGCGACGTGACATCATTTCAGATGCTTTTTACCCTGCTGTTACCTGTTAAAAACTTTTTTTTTGGAGTCAGGGAGGTCCAAAACGTGTAAATCTGTCAAAATCTCGAGGTCGAACTTTTTGACGATTACAAGACTTCCTCTATACTACGTATACGAGAAAGTAAAAAAACGTATCTAATATTTTTTTGGTAATTTATCTGACAGACAATGATTATATTTTTACCAATTTTTTTGATTGACTACTGCAGGTGGTCGCTGATGATATTTCCTGCGTCACCGGTGTTTTAAGAAGGCGAAGACCTTGGAGGGTCCTCAGGCCTGTAAGTCGAACGTTCCTAGGGTGGACTTGGCGACCGAGCATCTTCCTCTCAGGAGTTTCCCGACCGCCTAGCGACCCTAGGGCGTACGAGTCGAAAGGGAATATTTTTACCCAGTCATCATCTCTGATCATATCAGACTATGGACAAAATTTCTAATCTTCGTATACTTTGTAACAATAAATAAATTAGGTTGTCCGTAATAACGCAATCTGTTCCAAGTGGGATTAACCATTATTAATCGAGCCATTATCGTATATCCAGAACACGGCTGAATATGATGCATTATGATTGATAGCCGCATAATTCAATATAATATAATAGTATCATGTACAAGGTGGTCTAATCACCCTACAGTGACCGTGGAAATGTTTGTAAATGATGCCAAATAGACAATGAAAAACAAGAAGAAATCCTGAAGTTTCTCCCGAGTTCTTGTTGCAAAAACATGTGTTGAGAGACTTAGAGAGTTTAAAATGGTTTAAACTCAATCTACCGTACAATCACAGTATACCAAGAACAATAATACGTCTTCATACAAACTGGCCGCTATCCATTAGAATGTGTGCGTGCGTACTCGGCGCCGTGTACGCACGCACTGTGTTGCACACATTGATATAAAAATATGGGGGCATAAGGTGGTCTCGCCGTCTCGGTGTGATCGTGCGTTTTCATGTCATTGCACATTTGCTCGCCGCTCGTTCCCACCTGGCACATTTACGCAGAGTAGACTAATAACTCGCCTCGTATACTGTGGTACAATTGTCGGTTACTGAAGTACATTTTCACTTGATTGTCGCGATCACCATTCATTTAAAAGAAGAAGAGGAAGAAGAAATCCTATTATGACAAGTGCTGAGACGAGACCTTTCACTATCCAGACGATGTTTTCCAACTGAGCTTCACTCAGGATTGTGAGATTCAAGTATTTCGTACCTAAGGCATCACAAACTGACATATGCCTCAATGCCGAAGATATTAAAAAGCTATCTACTGGTATCTAACATCTGCTCTATAGGCAATAAACTATAGACGGTAATAAAAGCCAATGCAGGGTCGGATCCAAAACTCCTGAATAATAAACCTGAAGCTTAACTATCAACCGCCGCTTCACACGATAATTTATGACGTGAATTATTGATGCGACGGTTTGGCTTAGAATAGTCTACATCACTTCACGGAGTAGATAAATCTTATACAGCCAACCGGTGTAGTCTACGTCAGATAGATCGAGGTATGGCCCATTCCTGACCTTGACGGTGCGTTTTCGTATCGTTTTATTCAACTAAGTGTACAAAGGTAATAGGATAAGTATGTAATTGAATTTGAATAAGCAAGCGTATTGTTTGAGGCATCCAAAGTAGTTTGAAATATGTTAGCAAAGCTATTTCTAATTCTATTTATTAGCTGACAGCCTAATTACTCATCGGATTCTATTTCTATAGAATTAACTATTTGATCATGTAAATTTTGTTCTGCCATACATTTTTACTTTCTCGTATACGTAGTATAGAGGAAGTCTTGTAATCGTCAAAAAATTCGACCTCCAGATTTTGACGGATTTACACACCTCCATGAGTCCAAAAAACCGTTTTTGGAATTATGTCTGTGTGTGTGTCTGTATATCTGTGTGTCTGTGCGTTAGAACGATAACTCGAGTATGCTTTAACTTATTGCAACCAAATTTAACATGCGTGTATGACATCAAAATATAAGGTTTCTATCAACTTTTGAGTCGTCGATCACGAAAGTTAAGCAACCAAGTGCGCGGTCGGTACTCGGATGGGTGACCAAAATTTAACATGCATGTATGACATCAAAATATAAGGTTTCAATCGACTTTTGAGTCGTTTACGGTATACGAGAAAGTCAAGGGGAGACCACTCCCGATTTTTCCTTTTTAGCGGTATGAAAAATGAAAATTAAAGAAATAACAACCTGTAACATTATGACCATTCTCCGCTTATTACTCAGACGGCATGATATCATGACATAAAACAGGTTTGATTACGCGATTTGATTTACGCGAGTTCACACATGATTAACACCGGTTGAACTCATTATGTTAACAGTTATTTTTCTTAAAATTAACAAAAATCAGGCAAACTATGAAGACAAAGGGATCTAACCCATACAGAGAATTTGACACCGCCAGTTATAATTATTATTGCAATAATCCACTGAGATTACAAATAGTTTGTGAACAGAAAAAAAAAATTGATATTGCAATTAAAAAAATACTTAACAGAAAAAAGAACAAACAATCAATGATTTATTTATTGGGATTGAAAACTAAATGGAAATTGGCGAGCCTGCTCATTCTATTGTTTTAGTGTGTAATTATTCTGTCGAGATTGCGTTAAGAAATCCAGCGCGCTTGTTCTTGGTTCGATGCATAACGTGTCACGGGTGGGACGCTTCTGATTGGTCAGCTTCTGGCGGACGTTCAGGCGGAGCGTTTGGTGATTGGTAAGAATGCACGTATCTGTGTTTGCAATACGGCGTGAACAAGCATATTAAAATAGGAAATTGAGAAAAAAGCACTTGTTTTGGAAAACTTAGTACTTATTAGCCTTTTATGAAATTTATGTATGAGTGTAGATAAAGTAGTGTGTACTGCACATAACTTGGTACTTATTAAAAAAACTTGTGGATACTAAAAAAAGTAGCCAAGGCTCGTTTTTAAGCTCTCACTCGTGTTTTAATAACCCCTATTATGTGACAATTACATAAACTACTATTACGACCTACACTTATATCTACCAAATCTGCACTTAAATTTCATAGATATCGGTCTACTTTTTGTGCATCTTTGGTAGATATATTAAAAATTTTATAAGATCGGTCTATGCTAACATATTCACCTTAATTGTATTAAAGCCACGTTAAAATAAAGGATAAAAAAACATCCTACAAGCTAAATCCCTTTTGAAAGTAAGCGTGATTTTAACTTTGTTTAAACAAGTGTAAAAATCGAATGACGATGTAGTTCTTTTTACCTTCATCCAGTTCAGAAACATAAAGGATATTCATAAAAATAAAAAGAGGAGTCCCGAAATTAGTTTCCCATGTATTTACAGAGTGAAATAACTGAGTAGGTACGTTTTTAATTCACGAACTTTATTCAAAGGCAAAGTAAAAGGCACTTCTCTTCAATCTCTTTGAAAATAAATCAAAAAGACTCTTAAAATTAGATTCAATACTCCTACGCCCTAACGTGATTCACCCCTTAGTGCCTTTTCATTAAAACATTTTTAATTTTTTAGCACTGTTTTCACTGTAGGCGATAAAGGCCATTTGTGGACGACTTTCAGGGGGTCAGTATTAGAAGCCCAGCAAATATTAAAGACTTATTTTTTCCCATTAGATTGAGAAATGTTTTGTCACTGTCTAATTATCAGTGTTTTTGCAATATCCCTAAGACTTTCGCCAAAATCCGCGTTATAAAATCATCCTATCACACATAAAAATAATCATAATTCTTAAACAAATATTTGAGTCCATCTCACAAACTTCCACTGCTATACGGATTCAAACTTGGTCTGTGATCATCCCTAGCTCCAGTCCATATAGAAATCAATAACATAATTAATCATCACACTCCCCGGTCACGTCCAGAATAAGCGACGAGTCAAGTAAGTTTTCAGCTCGATTGTGGACCCGTCGATTCAAATCCGATTACGTTTCAAACGACGCAATTACTGCCAACGATTAAGTTATTCCCTTTCAACCAATAACGATGCTGATCGATTAATCAAATACGATGACCAAAATTTACTTGGAAAGACTTTTCATCTTGTTTGCTAACATTCAAACGGTCTTTATTCATGTTGAACTCAGCAGGTTGGCATCTCGAACTAAGAGTGAGTGAACGGAACGTTCTGAATTCTCAAAAGATGAAAGTCTATCTAGATGAAATGTTGATCCATCCTAATGCCAGCCACGGTGATCGTTCTAGACATCAAAACTCCTCACACTTCTGGTGAGTTGCGCATGCACAATGGAAAGAGTTTTAATCTTGTTTGCTAACATTTAACTTGTCTTTAATAAGGTTGGATTCAGCAACTCGAACTAAGAATGCCTGCGAACGTTACATTCTATATCCTCAAAAGATGAAAGTCTGGCTATTATTATGGTCCATCTCATTGCCAGCAACTGTGATAGTTCATACTTCTGGTGGGTTGCTCATGCACAATCCGAAATGCTCACGCAAAGGGCTTGAACACAGTACCAGGGGTCTTAGTAGATATTCCTGGTATCGCGTACTTTGCGTAAAGGTGATGTCAGGCGAGTCTTACATATTCGGCAGAGTAGCTGCCGAATCCTGCTGAACTATGGTTAGGGTCTACCATCTATGCATAAATTGATTTATTCTCGACATAAAAGTGTCTAAACGCCTCAGTGTTATAGTGATTGTAAGAGAAAGTACGAATAGGAGGTGCTGGTTGTAGCAATGAAAACACGTTCTCAGCTTCGGTGGGTTTTATACAGCAAAATCACATAAAATAATTAACCGATACAAGAACGTATAAAAAGCAGAGTGACAAGAAGGCAAAACAAAAACGAAATTAGACATCAAAAACTACCAAAAATAATAATCGTATAAAAACCAAAAATATATAAAAAAAGGTTGCAAACGGCAACATCCTCCCCCACTTAAGTGATGGGTAACCGTACCAGCTTCTTAGCAGGTCGACGTACCGTACCCCTCGCTGTATCCACGTCAGCCACGCGAACAATTCCGTCCTTGCCGGGGTGGACTGCTGTTACTCTCCCCTTAAGCCAACTACCTCGGGGAAGGTTACCATCTGCCACCAGTACCACGTCTCCAACACGTAACGGCTCTGAAACGGCCACGCTGGTTCTGGTCGTCAAGGTAGGGAGATACTCTTTCATCCAGCGTGCCCAGAAGTGGTCCGTAAGTCGTAGCACCCTTCTCCACTGCTCTCTTCCAAAGAGATCACGATCTGAGAGCTCTGCTTCTCTCGGCCGCGTACCAGATGATGTGCCCAAAAGAAAATGCATGGGGGTTAAGGCCTCTTCTGAAACAAAGTCACCACTCACGTGAGTGAGGGGCCTCGAGTTCACCAGAGACTCGGCTTCCAACAATAACGTTCCCAGCATCTCGTCTGATAATCTTCTTTCCGCTAAAGATGCCCTCAGGGCACATTTTACTGATCTCACGAGCCGCTCCCAGGCACCTCCCATGAATGGCGAAGCTGGAGGAATAAAACGCCAACGAATGCCCAAATTGGCGGCAGAGTCCAGTATCACTGGGTCATATAGCCTTCGTAAAGCTGTCGATGCGCCTACAAAAGCCGTACCGTTGTCCGACATAATCTCTGCTGGCGTTCCTCTCCTCGCCAGAAAACGTCGCAAGCTCATAACAGCCGAATCGGCTGACAGACTGTGCACCAGCTCCAGATGTATGGCGCGAGTGGTGAGGCATGTGTAGAGGGCGCAATAACGCTTTTCGACGCGTCGGCCAACCGTCACTTGCAGAGGTCCAAAATAGTCCAGCCCCACATATAAAAAAGGCCTTCTATGATGCGCCAGTCTCACTGCAGGGAGATCTCCCACGGGCGGATTAAAAGGTAGGGCCCTCCTGTTCTGACAAAACTGGCAAGAATGGATGACAGCCTTCACTGTGGACCTCAATCTGAGAATAAAATATCGTTGGCGGATTTCGTTGACGACTGTATCGCTTTGCGCATGTGCAGCCTTTTGGTGATACTGCAAGATGAGTAGACGCACCGAATGCTCTTTTCCATCGAGAACTATTTGGCGTTTCAGGTCTATCTCGACATTCGCAGCCGCATCAATCCTGCCGTGGAGGCGCAAAAGCCCGTTCTGTCCTAAGAGAATGGCAACCCTGCCAACTCTACTACCCCGAGGCAGTGGCAACCCGCAGCGTAACGCCGCTAACTCCTCGGGAAACGAAGACGACTGGCTCTGACGTAACAAATGATTTTCGGCACGTTCCATCTCTTCAGCGGTCAGTGGTAGTAACGCCCTGTCCCGGTTCGATGACGATGAAGGCTGGATACGGTCCAAAGATCATAGAACTCATTCTATAAATACGTAAAGGTACATTAGGGGTGTCGCGCCATAGAAAACGTTGAGCATCTCTATCTACCTGTCTTATTTTCACTTGCGGGAACATCTCCCGTATGTCCGCAACAAGCCCTACTTTCCCCTCGCGGAATCGAAAAAGAATGTCCATGAGAGGCTTTAACAAGTCTGGACCCTTAAGTAATAAAGAGTTCAAGCTTACGCCATCACAACGTGCAGCGGCATCATGAACAACCCTTAATTTGCCGGGCTTATTTGGATTCGTAACCCCAAAATGAGGCAAATACCAAACGACAGGCGAAACGCCCGCATCCCTAGAACATAATTCTGCATAACCCTTATCGATTGTTTCAGCGATGTTTTTACGATACTGGGCAGCGTATACAGGGTCCTTAAGAAATTTCTTTTCTAAGGATAAAACCTAGATAGTGCTAGGGGGTAACTATTGGGTATTTTAAGGTCGTCGGAACGCCATGGCAACCCGATTTCAAAACGCCCATTTGGTAAACGTTTGGTCGTATTATCTAAAATAGAAACCGCGCGCGCATCTACGGAAGGACTAGACATCTTATTACTAATACCTATTGAGTCTAATTCAAAATAATCCAGAATAAGCTTATCAATTTCTTGAGTATCGGATGACGTTACGCAATTATTGACACAGTCAACTGATACCGTTCCTGTCTGATCTAAGGGATAAGGTGGAAAGCCAAAAATCACCCATCCTAATTTAGTACGGCATGCAACGGGTTGCAGAGGGCCATTCTCCCGAACTTCCAAAGGAAGGGTTAAGAACCAGTTGTCTATGCCAATAATGAGAGTAGGCTGTACCTCATCGTAACAAATTAAATCTGACAAGTCTGACAGATGTGGGCAGTTACTAAAAACGTTTGGTCGTAAAGTCTGTCGAGACACACCCAAACCAGGAATTGACCGCACTCTACACAATTTGAAAGGATCACCGATGACGTTGCGACCTTTGATGCCAATGTCAACAAACTCTACCTCAGATTGTTTCGACAGCCCACCGATACAATCTACCTTTAAGTTAGCTTTCGGCCCAGCCGCTCCTACAGCCCTTGCTACCTTTGAATCAATAAAGGTGGAAGTTGAGCCGTCATCCAATAAAGCGAATGTGTCAAAATTCCCTTTAGGGCCGCTTACAGTAACTGCTACCACCTTTAAAAGTGGTCGATAGGTTTTAAGTTCATTTTGCGTTAAACCGGTAAACGAATGAGCAACGGTCTCTTTGTTTGAAGAAGCCGCGGGCGAACAACCTGCAGAAACAGCTGAAATATGAGGTTCAGTTTGCTCGTCCTCGGCAACTTCCTCAATCGACACAAGGTTATTAGTTTCAGTAGACTGTGGTGGTGAAAAGTGTAAAAGTTTATGATGTTTATATTTACAACCGGCAATGTCGCACAACTTCTTACTTTTGCAGAATTTATACCTGTGCAAACCTTTTTTCAAACATCTGATACAAACTTTATTCTTCTTACACCACTCTAACCTCTTCGGAGGTGTAATAAAAATAAATTTCTTACAAGACTCTATGACATGACTTTGTTGACAAAAAAGACAATTTTCTGTTGACATTGATGCTGTGTCATCATTGTTATTGTCAATAATGGAAAAAGAATTAGAATTTACATTTTTAATTCTAGGAATGTTATTTCTGCAATTCTCAGACAAAATACCAGGATTACTAAAAGTTATGCCAAACTTGGAATGAATTTCTACTTCCCGTGCCAAAAAATCAGCCAAAATTTCGAGCTTTGACGGTGAAGAATCGACTATATTATGGATGGAACTTACGAAATCCATCCAGCGTGACCTCATAAGCGGGGTCAACTTATACAGTACAGCGTTGAAGAGTTCCGGTGATTCTAAATATGCCCTGTGGTTGAGCAACTTTATAACTTCAACGCTGTTCCGTACACGGCAAGCCAGAATGTGCAGGTCTTTGGACTCCGTGCCTAATTTAGGGAGAGCCCGCAGTGCGTTCACCTCCTGCAGCACGATGTACTCGGGTCTCGCAAATCTCATCTCCAGCAAGGACATGACTGGCGCGGGGTCGCGCGCCGTCACCAACAGCACCGCGACCGCCTCGCGAGCAGCGCCCCGCAGCGCCATGTTAATGCGTGCTAAGTTTTCTGCAGGCGTGTACGAAGATGCAGAGTCATCGAAGACTCTTTTAAAGGACAGCCAGTCAAGGTGCTTACCATCAAACAGAGGTAGACGGCTGTCACTGATATTAGAAGGACGATTTCCGTTAGCCAAAGATGTTATAGCCTTAGCCAATAAATTAATGTCGGACATACCTTCTTTTGTGTTTATTTGAACCTTACTCTTACTTGGCTTTTGAGCTGTAGTCTCTACTCGTTGACAACATTGGGAATGAAGATACGTGGGATAAGGCTCTGAAAAAGTTAAAGGTATATTAGTGTTATTTACGGAGACACCACAACCCAAAGGGGCAGACGGGCCAGGGCGCGCATGTGCGACCACCAAGGTAGGGGCACGACTGCCGGGTTGTGTGGTAGGGGGCGGAAACTCCACAAGAGCCGAACCACCGGTGGCTTGAATGCCAACAAGGGCAGCACGACTGGGGCTAACCACTTCCTTAGGCTCCGTAGCAATGTCAACACACTGATTGAGCCATCCCTGGACGTATTTTACCGAGGAGCGCAGACTGCGCCTACTACTGCGCCCATCCTCGGCTTCTATCTCTGCCAATTGGGCAGATAGTTCCAACTCGAGAACTTGACGCTCTCTCTCTAGCGTAGCCTGTTCTGCCAGTTCAGCTTGACGCTTTCGTTCGGCCGCTTTTTCCGCTGCTTTCTTTTCCAGCTCAAACAGCCTCCTAGCGTGCTCGGCTTGAGCTGCCAAGGAGCGAGCTCTAATGGTCGCCGCTGAAGTAGCCGACCCTGATAAGATTGAGCTCGCTTCGCACACTTCACTCACTACTTCTTGCCTCGGTGGGGACTCCATACGCCCCTGACTTTGCTCCGCCCTAGTCTGAGCACGTGTTTTCCTCATAGCTAAAATTTTTCAGAAATAATTTAGACGGCGAAAGAAGGACCACAATGTAAGAGAAAGTACGAATAGGAGGTGCTGGTTGTAGCAATGAAAACACGTTCTCAGCTTCGGTGGGTTTTATACAGCAAAATCACATAAAATAATTAACCGATACAAGAACGTATAAAAAGCAGAGTGACAAGAAGGCAAAACAAAAACGAAATTAGACATCAAAAACTACCAAAAATAATAATCGTATAAAAACCAAAAATATATAAAAAAAGGTTGCAAACGGCAACAGTGATTGTCCTACCGTTATCAGATCCAGAATTCCCGGGTGCAGTATTGGCATGATGAATATGTGCATGTCTCGTTGTTCATGGTTTCACGTGGCATTGTGTGGATTCCGCCAGGCTAGCTACTACCGTCTAATCTATTCTGTCACTTAAATAATAATTAACAGCATTATTGAGTTTTGTGCTCTTTTGGTTTATTGCTTTATTTTTGGTTGTTATGATTCCTTCTATTGTTGAAATTGGTTATAATGTAGCATTATGTTACCCAGGCTATAGTATCGAATCAATTCACACCTTATTCATCAAAATCAGATAAATAGTTTAGGCACTACGTAAATACGAACATACATGCATAGACTGCTTTAATTATGACCCTTCCTTTTGGGATCTCCGTATTCAACAAAAAATGAGAAAAGATTAGAAAACCAAAACGAGGTTAGCAATCCAATATTTTAGTTCACCTGCAAACCGATTGGAATTTAGTTAGTTCGAAGTGTCATTGTAAACTAGTCCGTTCGTTTAGTTCTCAATTTCAGCTTAAATTGAACGTAGAGAATGGTAACATTAATTCTCTTCCTCGGAAGATTTAGTATTTAAAATATCCCTACTACCATCCAAAGTTTTCCACTGTATACTTTTAAAAGCAGAGTGTGTCTCTTATAATCAAATTATTTAGAGGTCGCTTAGATCTGTTAGTTAGTGTAAGAGCTGATTCTGTTTTGGTTGTTGACTTTTGTTTTGCTGGTTTACTGACAGAAGGTTTGTAACATTCTTGTGGTTGATGTAAACGGCAGGGTGATAACCGTCACTATTTGGGAGTGTTGCATGGCTAGTGCTACCAGATGTGGCTCTATGTGTGATTAGTTATTGCATAACACTCTCCTCAACTCCTTTTGGGATACTGGGCATGATTTTCTGAATTATTTAGAGCTTAAGTGTGATCAAAGAGCTCCTTTACGTGTGTTAAATGCCAAGTCGCCTTCTTTACTTTACGATTGTCTTTCCACGTATTACTACTACGCGACGCTACAGTGTTGACGTGCACGGTCACGCAATGCAACACAATTCAGCAATGATAGAAAAACGCATAGTAACGATGCGAGTTTGCATCTATTTTGTCATTCATTCGCAGTGGCGATGTTGACACTCTTTTGTTTCTTTCGCTTACAATGGGCCTCATAAGAAGGCTCAAAGTCACTCAAAGGCCAATGAACAGGGCTATGCCAGGAGTTTGTCTGCGTGATCATATAAAAATGATGAGATCCGCAGGAGAACTGAAGTCACCGACAATGCCCATAGAATTAAGTGGATGGGCCAGTTGTGGAATCCTATGTCCAAAGTGAGCGTCTCTCGGCTGAAATGGTATTTTACATTGTAAACGCAGTGCAATATTACTATATTACTGAATTTCTGGATCTATCGTATTTAGGCTCATTAGTTTGGTATAATTGAATGGTTGAAAGATAGCTACCTACTTTATTTATTTTTATATTTATTTATTCAATGACATCTTAAAAGCTACTTAGGAACATAGTCTATAAATGCAGTAGGAGGAGTAGAGTACATTTATGAGAGATTCAAAGGAGTCGTCTTTAATACTTGTTATGTAGTCTCTTTTTGGAGGCCTATTGGAGGCCTATGTCCAACAGTGGGCGTCTCTCGGCTGAAATGATGATGTAGTCTTTTGCTACATAATTCTTGGTACAATAATTTCATTGTTAATTCCGAACCTCTTTTCATGGCACTAAAGCGTTACACAAATAATGGCGGCGCTAACCACCCGACCACATGTCATCAGAAAAATTACAGTGCCCGTCATTATCTTCCCCACACGCGACAACCGAGTAATAACACTGGTACGCCTTTCGTCATCAACAAAATGTGACAATTAACTCAGAATACAATTGCTGCGTCCATTCTCCTAATATGATGCGATAAAGAAACTTGGAAATGCTGCCCTTTCGGGAATAGAAGCCACTTTTAATCTTGTTATGTTTGCAAATTGTATTTACAAAGTATGGAGAAAACGAAGAACAATAAAAAAGTGTGTGTGTGTGCAAACCACACACGGCAGAAGTGAAACTTCAAAAATGTAGCAAAAGTGATTTTAGAAGCAACAGATGTTTATATTGGCTGTCACGAAGTTGAATAATAAAAGTTTATTGCATTTTTCATATTCAGAAAATAGCGTTTGTTTGATCTGAGTATTGGGTGAAATAGACACACTACTTCCCACTACAGAGCGAGAAAAACTAATAGTAACTGCTTTCTTCCCTAGAGCAGGAATGAATTAAAAATTGTACTGAATTTGGTTCGGATTCAGCGGGATGGTTAGCGGCGGTCACACGTTGTGTTCCAAATTTAAAAATATAAGGGATGTTGACACCATTCACAAATAATTAAAAGATGTAAAATTTTGAAATAGGTAAAAGGTAATGTTATTTTCTGCCAGAAAATCACCATCATTTAAAATTATCTCTAGAATTTGATTTTTAAGCGTATAAAAATCATTTAATATTCACTCAGCTGACTATAAGAATTTATGACGTCACAAAATTCGTAATGGCATAAAAAATCTATGGAAGAATAATAATGTTTTGACAGTTTATAAATCTCAATGACTTCACAGGTAACACTCAATCAGCGGGCGTGCCGCGATTTGTTCCAAATTTAAAAATATAATTTGAGCATACTCTCTATAATAGACTAATTATTTACGAATATTTCTATAAATATTTATGAAAACAAAACTTTTAGTTCCTTGTATTCGAAATGAAAAGTACAGTGCTTAACATGGTTAAAAGGAATCAATTCCTACACGGACTATAGCTATGCAACTACGTTCTCATATGGGAATTGATTCAATTCCAGCCTTGTCAAACAATCTACTACTTGGTGTCACTTTTTCGTTTCATCAAATTTTCAAATCACATCGGTGCTTCAGTTCAAAAATCCTCTTATATTAAGTGCTGAGACGAGACTCTACATCGCGACCTTTCGCTATCAGGACGAGTATTCTTTTAACTGAGCTACACAGGACTGTCAGATCGTGATAAATTAATTCACGTCTTACCCACATTAGGTTTGCGTTCGTTTGGAAAACAAGAAAAGTTTTGTTATTATATTTTTAATAACCCACCTACCTACATATTTGGTATTAATTACATATTTTTAAACAAAGAACATAAAGAGGAAGAGGTCGTTGGCGCTATGGCCGTGCGTCCTTCATAACGATCCCCAAAGCTAAGGTACCAAATGCGCGGTCGATACTCAGATGGGTGACCGAAAATTTTTCAACTCTGCTTTCCTCCGTCCTTCGGAAGGCATGTTAAGCTGGTAGTCTCGGCAGCTGTCGAAAGAAAGCAATCATTCCCAAGGAAGGTGAGTCGGTGTCAGTCAGACGGCTGGTTGTAAAAATGTAATACCCAATCCAGATTTTTTTCAGCAATTTATTTTACAATTTCTTTATTTATAAAAACAGAATCTCGAGTTTTTGATTTCGTACATAATAGACTATCAGGAAATATATAATATCAAATATATAATATCAAATACGTGCGGCAGCAACAAAACCACATATCGCAAATTATCGAATAAAACATTGTAACTCTGTTGAATATTCGCATTTAATTAACGAACTTTCTAAATTAGGCCTGCCGCCATAATTACCTGATGAATAAATAATTTTACTCCCCATTTATTGGAAAACGTACTCAATAGCTTACGTCATAGGTGTGGAATCAGCTTACAGGTATGGCGAACATCTCTATGTAAGTATATTTTAATTATTTTGTTAAATTAATCTTTTGTGAAACCTTAGAAGTTGCTCGGTGCTCCGAAAAACAAAATTTTGTTTGATTTGTGATATTTCAAAAAATTATTATCTCGTAAAATCACAAGGCGAAGATGGAACATTTTATAAGTTTAGTATGTAAGAGAATATTAATTTTCTTCTAATAAAAATACCTTCTATAGGAGTATATGTTGCATATTATGTTATTCTACCACTAGAAAGACATTCATCTCACCGATGTTAAGTTGAGAATAAAAAGTAAAATTAAACTTTGGTACAAATGTAAAAGATAACTGAAATGCGTACGATATAGTTGGGAGCCAAATAGGGGATTTTGGCATTTTATTTTTTCTAGTAAATTTCTGCGTTTTGTCTGTTTCGTTCAAAAATTAGACTGTCGTAGCAATTAGGTACATCTTCGTTCTCCAACTCTGCTCCTAATTTATTTTGGGGTTCGTGCTGTTTTCTATAGACATATCGTGGCCCGATCGTATAGTTAGCCAGATCATGAAGCGTGCGACATATCATTAAATGCTACTAGACCAAATCACCCCGGTCGAGCAGCGCTATCTAAAAATGGTAGTGGTAAGGAGTGATCAGTAGATTCAAGGTTATTTTTTTTTATGACCAAGCGGAGTGTTCGGTAGGTAGACGATATGCCCAAGCATCATGATCTGGCCAATTAAACGATCGGGCCACGACAGACATACGGCTAAAGGTTTTGGCATTAAATTCTTACGGCAACCCTCTTTAGGAACGCTATCTTTGGGCAGCAAAGGGGACCACCAGATTAACGTGCTTTCCCAAAAAAATTCAGTCACCCATCAGAGTATCACCCGCGCACTTGGTGGCTTAGATTTCGTGATTGTTAAGAACGCTCGGTGCCATCGACCTCTACAAATAGGTAATAACTGGTACAAATTAGACTTATATTGCTTTCCTTTACATCACGTGACAGTTTCAAAAAACCTTTGATCATTTGTTTCAAAGGAAACAACTCCTTTACCGAAACACAAATATTACATCAAAAAGTTCCATTAAAACGAAACGATGTTTAGGGTTTTTTAAGTGTTTTTCATAGAATAAATGTTAATTTGAGTCGTGCCTTTTATTTCTTTTTTAAAAAAGGTGGAGTCGAAATGCGAGAGATAACTTGAGTTTATCTTTGTAAATAACATTAATCGGTACATTTATTTTTCGTTCTGACTAAGCGCGACAATTCTACATGACGAATTATCAGCTTTATTAAATAGTTCCCTGATCTTCTTTTTTTAATTATTGGCTTCGCGATACTAACATATTTTGAAAATGTCAAGTGAAAGTAGCATTTAAGTGTAACAATAAAATTGTACGCTAGATTGAGTTAGTCCAAGAGGTAACCAACCATCTTCAGCAACCAATGGCGTCGTCGCGATGTCGCGTCGTTGAGTGCGTTCTACCGTCTGTACCACGGCGACTGCTCTGAGGAGCATTTTCCTTTTGCTTTTTCCCACCCTCTCCCTTCATTTTAAGGACTACGGCTGCTGGTTCACGGTGTCACCGGGTAACTGTGGCTACCATTCCAACGCGAAATAAGAAATTTAGCAACTCCATTTTTTGTCTCAAGAAATGGAATTCACTCTGCCAGCAATAGCTATGTCTAAAAAATATGGAGTATTTTGGTAGCATGAACATATTATGAACATCTATGTAATATCGTCGTGGTGGAAGAGTCAGTAGCGCCGTCTATACATAGGGCGGCCCGACCATAGTCCACGTTCAAAACCGGGTAGCAGTCAACGTTTGTGTGATTAACGCGAACATTTTTGGTCAGGAGTCATGGTTGTTTATATTTTTTTTGTTGTGGATTTTTTCATGAGAACTACAACATGGATTTTCTTAAGAAAGGTGTAAAGAAGTTTTTTCTGTGTCAGCAACGCGTGACACTACTGGTATTTGAAGTGTCCATAGGCTGCGGTAACCGTTTACCATAAAGCGGATCGTGCGTTTATCTGTCACCAACGTGGTATGAAAAATGTATACATTTATTTACAAAGATTAATTTATAAAATTGTATATCTGTACAGGGTGGTAAAGGTACCAATGGTACTCCTGTATAGGTTGGAGGCTCTACACTGGAAGTTTTCGACCATTATGTTTACCTTGGACAAACAGTCCAACTTGCTAAGTCCAACATCCATAAAGAGGTCAATCGACGAATCCAACTCGGCTGGGCAGCGTTTGGGAAGCTATGCGGCATATTATCGGCCCATCTACCGCAGTGTCTCAAGGCGGAAGTCTTCAATATACGTGTGTGTTGCCAGTGACGCCATACGGAACCAAAACGTGGCCGCATACAATGTACCTCATAAGAAGACTCAAGGTCGCTCAAAGAGCAATGGAGAGTGATCATATCAGAAATGATCCTCAGGACCAAATGAGTTCCGCAGGAGAACCAAGGTCACCGACATAGCCCAAAGAATTGCGAATCTTAAGTGGCATAGGGCAGAGCACATTGCGAGGAGCATTGAAGGCCGTTGGGGCGGAAAGGTCCTTGAGTGGTAATCCCGTACAGGGAGATGCAGCGTTGGTAGGCGGACCGATGGTCTGGTGAAGGTTGTGGGAAGCCGCTGGATGCGGGCAGCGCAAGACCGATTGAGTTAGAGAACCTTTGGGGAGACCATGTCCAACAGTGTCTCTCGGCCGAAATTATGATGATGATGATTTATAAAATGTCTAGAAATTTTTTTCTAATTTTATCCATTATCTAGTATCCATAACACAAGTTATTAATTTTACTCTCAGATGGTACTACGGAGTAATATAGTCTTTTGATGGTAGGTAATTAATTTAGGAGACATAATGGTGAACGTGGAAAAAATACAGAAATGTTTTATCGTAAGTCGATTTCGATTTAGCGATAACCAGTTATGAAATATACGCCCGAAATTTTCTCCATTGTCGATATTCAGAACTGTCGTAACTTATTGTTGTGGGAATTCAGATGTGGATCCCTTGTGATACTTGACCAAATGATGGCCGCTAAGTCGCTTATCAAACAATATTCATAGAAAAAAGTCAAACATTCACTTTCACCAAATGCGAAAACTATTCCAAATCCATTCATGCATTTATTCATGAATTGTCTCGATTGCTACCATTGTCGTATGCCCGACAAACTTACGAAGACTGTTACGTTATACCTACACCATTGGAATAGAGTGCAATTTAACAACTTTGATAGCAAAAACAAATTGGTTTTTCATAAACAAGTTTCTATCGGATTTGCGGCAACTGTGAGCTTTATTTGGTAAGCAATAAAAAATAGTTTTGAAAAAATATACGGAGTAAAAACTTTGCAAACCATGAAGGAGTCGTTAAGAATTCTTTCAAGTAGATTTCGGACGCACCCATTGCTCTAAGTTTTGATAGGGAATGTGTCCAGTTTTTTCAACGTTTGAATATTTTTTGCGTCGTATATTTTTATGTATTTTAAACAGCAAATGGGTGAAGTACTTTTAGCTGTTCCTTTGTTTGGAGTTAGATAGGGTATTTCGGAATCTGTTTAACAGTGAGTCAGCAAAACGTTTTATCGGCAACATAAGTATTGAGTTGCAAACTGTGTATAGTGTTAGTACGATACACAGTTTGCGCAAGTGGTTTAACGTTAGCGCAAGTGGTTAACGTTACGCGAGATTTTTACTCCTTCAAATAAGTGTTAGGGTTTATCTACCACTCGGGGACGTTTTGATGAATGGTGTACGTAATATACGCCGAGCCCAAAACGCCCCCAGAAGGGCTAAGGAGTACCGGTGGTTTTTAGTGGGTAGGACCGGCACTGTTCCGCGTCGGGGTATCCCACACATGTCGTGCGCCTAGCCAGCGTGCGATATGGTCTGTATATGGATTTCCCACCGTAACCAAAAAAAAGGGTTTATCTACCAGGGAGAATAAAAATGAAATACTTATACACAATTACCTAGTTTTATTCCTTCAAGCAAAATTGTAAGAAGCACTCCAAATCCTACGTTACATTTTTATAATTACAAACTAGTGGGTAATAAATTCTTTACATCACTTACCTTGATGATTCACGACACGACATGACACGTCCGCTCTAGACGGTGGCTGCGAACCGATTGCCCAGACTCGAGTCATACCACGGTCGACCATACACGAAGGCAGCCGGCGATAAAGTGACACGGTGATATCCGCCAACTTGCCTCTTATTTATGCCTTTTACAATTAACCTGTCTCGCCGTCGTTCATTCAAACTTCCGGTGTTGTCAAATATTATTTAACCTTACATAAGTGATTCAGTCCGTAAATAGAATAACGTCACAATTGGGTTTTTCGCAGTGCCCCGCTGTGTTGAGAGTTCTGTTAAAACTCGATTCATCCCTGTCAACGAAATTTTTTTTTTATAATTGATTAGCCTTCATCTCTGTGTGACGATGAGGCCTGATGGTAAGGATACGATGAGGCCTACAGTGGAGTTCATTCTCAACTCTGAAGAATTTTCATCCACTGCTAGTAATGCCACTAACACTATTGTCTTGACCACATACTGAAGCATGATATTGTTAGCTAGTCAGACTCAAAAACAATCACTACGACCATGCTACAACCAATCAAACTGTGCACAAATTTGTACTCCCCTGGAGATCGGCCCAGGACTTCTGGACTTAATGCCGGATTGTGAACCTCAAGACCACGAAAGCGGTTAAAGTTAATTAATTTTAACAGCCATGTGATGCCGGCAGAGTAGAATAGCATCACCCCATGTCCTCCAATTGGTGTCGTAGAAGACGACTAATGGGATCAGCAAAGCGGTATTGATCACCTTATACTCCGTCCACCAATAATACTTCAAATAGAGGAGGAGATTCTCAATTCGACTGTATGTTATTTTGAGTTATCCCTTATAATGCCTATTTTATTGACATCGATGATATCGTTATCATACTTATTAATATTATATAAAGGAATAATAATTTTATGTAAAAACAATCTATATAGTATGTTTTTGAAGTCGGTCCCTACCTGAATATTTAGAATAAACGTAGTCACTTGCATTTGAGACTAACCTCAAAAAAAATTTAGATTTTTTAAAGCTTAATATTTTATTTTCTCCCTTTGTGGTTTTTAATTTCTTAGTAATATACTCCATTTTCCTAACATTTGTATTATTTGTCTGTATCATCCTCAAGCAGATCAAATTAAAATCGACAAAACAAATATATAAATCGTAGACGGGGTTTGAGAAATGAAACGTTAGACGTAATGTGAAAGCGAGAGGGGATATAATGGGCTAATGATAGAAAGAGACGGAGAGACTTTGTTGATTTATTTTTATCGAAGGCAGCTTTTCCTTGTCCAAGTTTCCTTGTCCACGTAGATTTGTAATATTACTCGACGGTGTAAAAGTAATTTACTTTGTGTGATTTAATTTAACTTAGAATATAAGTTGAAATTAGATGCTTAGGATAAAGAAGAACACGTTTTAATTAATACAAAAATTTACAACTTGATAAAACTTGATTAAAGATCATACTTATGAGTATGAATATCTTTTGTCTATCTATACTTCTTCCCTTATAATATACAGAGGAAAGATTTTAATGTTTGTAACGAATAAACTCAAAAATTACTAGACCGATTTTGATTTCATACTCACACAGGTAAAAATTTCAAAAACGCTAGAACAAACATTTATGTATTGCTTATCAATTGCCTAAATTCTAAGTTTCATGGTTTTTCTTCACAAATGACGAACATCCATACAAACTTTCATCCCTTATATCAACCACTTCAAGCCTTTTCTTCGTGATAAAAGGTAGCCTATGTCCTTTCGTAACGTCTAATGGACCAAACATATTTGTTTGGTGTATGAAATAACTACAGAGAGATGATAAATCTTAGTATTCCATGGATTCGCCGTGCCGGGTCTATTGCGTTGCAGAGAGGGGAGCCAGAACCAGTACCTGGTACTTATGACCCAGGTGTAGGGTTAAGGAGGCCTCCGGTGGGTCACCGGCACTCTCCTTCTTTACCCAGCTTCTCTCTCTACCTAGCCATTTTGATAAATTCCGCGTGAGCCGTTTTAGACACGCGTTCCAGTACAAAACATATTACATAGAAGTGTTAGATAAACCGAGGTCTTTTAATAATAGTGTCAAACAATTTGATCCAGTACAGAACTTAAGGAAGTCTTAAACAAACTGAGGTCTTTTAATAATAGTGTCAAATAATAGTATCGACAACATTGTTGTGTAGATATTATAGGAGATATCAATCCCTTAGTAGTCGTAGTTTCCGAGTGAAGCTCCTGGGACCACTTCCCACAGTCCAACTTTATAGTCTGAATGCGGAAATAGCTAGTGAATTAGAGAGTCTACAGATCGCACTAGCTACCCTCGTCTTGTCGACCTGCAAGCTGCTTCTTAAAGCCTTTTGAAGCACCCACATTGTAAGAGCGAGACGTATTTTTAACCGACTTCAAAAAAGGAGGAGGTTATCAATTCGACTGCATGTTTTTTTTTTTTTTTTTTTTTTAATGTTTGTTACCTCATAACTTGTTACTGGGTGGACCGATTTTCAAGATTCTTTTGACCTTTGGAAGCTAGTGCTTGTCATGGGGTCCCATTTAAATTTTATCGACATATGACAAGTAGTTTTTGAGTTATCCCTAATAATGCCTATTTAATTGACATTGATGATATCGTAATTTTATCACTTGTGTGTCTAAGAGATCTTGAGGTAGTTTCCTGAAAATTTCTATACTTATAACACTAAAAAGCAGGAAAAAAAAATTTTAAATAAAAAAACCGCCTTCAAAAAACGGGAGAAATAAAAATTTTGTTTATAAAAATCTAAATGTTTTTTGAGGTCGGTCCCAAATACAAGTGACAACGTTTATTACAAATATTGAGGTTGGGACCGACCTCAAAAAACATTTAGATTTTTATAAACAAAATTTTTATTTCTCCCGTTTTTTGAAGGCGGTTTTTTTTTTATTTTTTTTCTTTTATGCAACTAGATGACAAACAAGTTGACTTGCCATACCGTAACCTATGAACACCTGCAATAACTATACAATACAGAATTGAATACAAATATTCTTTATTGCACACTGACTATAAATAAAAACAAACTAAGAAAGATCCTGAGAAAACTAAGAAAGATGCTTAGCAGCAATCTCTTCCAGGCAACAAGGAAAAGATCACTTGGTATTGCAGGTGCGTTGTCATCCTGAGGCCTAACATGAAATGCCTTCCGTGCCCGGTAATTACACTGGCTAGATTGTCCTTCAAACCGAAGCACAGCAAACTGTTTTACAGCTGATATAGGAAAGGCGGTGGTATCTACCCAGACGACCCTACATACAGGCCTACCACCTAGTGAAATGCTGGCAGAGAACTCCGTTTCTTGATGTAGTACATATTATGTATTGTCATTAAGGTCTTGTTTGATTTGGGTTAAAATTGTGACTAAAACAAAACGTAAGCCTTAAATTATTTTGTGAATAACGTGTTTGGTTACAAAATTAGTAAATTTCTGTGTATTTAGTTACTTAAGCCACATTTTGTAATTGTTTGTTATTCTGAATAAAATAAAATAAAAAAATATTAAAAAAAAAAAGTAAGCCGGGTGAGTGAAACGACCGTACCGCGGCGTTAGCGGCCGCTAAAGCGCCAGAAACCATTTCATAATTCATTGGCATTTGCTGTTGTGGATTACCCCTTTACGAAAGAGTTAAATAATGTGACTGAGGCCTTAAGATGGCTCCTTCACCCAGGACGGGCTGGCTACTGTGCCGATACATAATCCAATGTTACAGGGTCAGACGAATTGGAATCAAACAGCGATACTTTTCTTCTTATAAGAAAGATTCCAAAAAGTTCCAACAATACAACAATGATCTCATGAATATTCCGCTCTCGACCCAAGAAGTGTACGGGCACTTGGCAATATTGCCACATAATCCATCTTTATTTGTCACGGCCCGGTGATCTATCGTCACCACCGAAGACATTATTAGGTTACAACTTGGATCATCGAAAGTTTAGAAGAGACCTGTTTTAGGAAGATCAGAGGGCAAAAATGCTACAGGAAAAAAATATTCTTTTCAAAAATTAATTTGTAGGTGGCATGCCGCCCCTTTTCACTATCTTGGGATGCTGTATGGTCCATAGTGCCAGATGTGGCTTAAGTGTAACCAAATCTTACCTAAAACTCTGCTCAACCACTATTGGGTTCATGAGCGTGATTATGAATGTATGCATGTAAATAAATAGTACAATTTATTAACCTTCCGTGCACCACATGGGGCTTAATAGACCGCAGTCTCTCAAAAATTGATGTAACTCTTGAAAAATTCGCGAGGCGTTTTCATCGCTTTGAGTAGCTGGATTTGCAATATTACCATCATACTTGGTGACAGTGGCTTGGTAATCGCGTCGCCAACGGAGCAAACGGACCCACAGACCCCATGTGGTTTGGGACGACAATAAAATTACTACATAAAGTATGGAGTAACTTACTCCGTACTTTATGTAGTAATTTTATTATGAAGTAAAATATTTCTAGAATATTTTAATTTATTTCGACTTATTTATGCTTTTATAACAGATAGAAAGACCCGTGAGAGGTTTTTAATTACTTTTTTTATTGTGGAAGTTAGGCCATAGAGGATGATAAATTTTTAGTTTGAAATGAAACATTCTGGATTGTTCCTTTGTTGTAAAAAATTTTAATTGTAATTACACTTGGCTTTGCATTATTATTACTACTAAATTGATAAAAACAGTATTTTTTTTTAAATAAAGTAGCAAATAATAACTACCTCGGCATGATAATTCTTGGGGTCTGAGAAACCCCACATGGTTTACGATGTAACTCCTAAGCACGTGGCTCACGGAGGGTTAACACGGGCCGCAAAACAAAGAATGACTCAGATCACAGGTATTTAATGCCCGGACTGAAGGCGCAGGCAATTAATATGCGATCTGAGGCATTCTTTTTACCGAACGAGGTAAGAACAAAATTTTGTAACTCCCAATAAAACTAATACTTGAAATAAAATACAATAAGATTTTTATTGTATTTTATTTCAACTGGGACTATAATTTTAACGTCATGATTATAATTTTTGTGTTTCGTATGATAAGAATTTCCACCCACGGCACGGAGAGATGGCGATTATTTCCGTAATTAGATCCAAAGGTGACGGCTTCCATCCAAGAGGTGTACAAATCTGTGTCCAGTTTAATTGGTAAGAGGGTTTCTTTTAAGCTCAGATCACATAAGTTTAAGTCTTCCAACTTATCAAAATCTGTCGTAATAACAAGTGTTTATAGCATTATTGTGTTCTGACAGTAATGATAAAATCTACTATACATTTCACACCCTCGAACCTAGCTGCAAAATAATTAATCCATATTAACTAACAAATAATGTGGACAATTATTTCGCGATAAATCCCTTATAACATTTGAACAAAATTATTGTTTAAATGTTTATTTCATTATCATCAAAATAAATTATTAATGTACGCTCACAACAAAAAGCAATCATGACCTCATTAAATGTAACAGCTATGAATTTAAATTCTCAAATCCGAAATCAAATTATTAATATCGTTTCATTATAATAAACTTATTTACGAACAGATAATTTTTTTAATTAAATTTTTTTTTACTGCAATAAAATGGAAAGAAATTATTGCTTGTTTTGTTCTACCTCATGAAAAAATGATACTAGTTAAGGACTACAATTTATTTTTGTGATTTGTGAATGGTACAAGAAATATTTTTTAAGGGAATGCCAATGTGGTTGGTTTAATGAGAATGGATTGTGCTATTCACACACACACACACGCGCAGACACGGAGAGACACACACAGGTAGGCTTTCTAGGCTGAGATTAGTATTAGAATGTACCAATCCTTGGGACGGTGAAGGAGATCTGGTGATTTGAAATACAATTTATTTCCATGTCGTCTGTCGTTGTCTGTGTTTACGTCATGAGAAGCTGGTTTTTAGCTTCTCAAATTAATAACTGCTGCTGCAGAAAACGGTGGTATAATTTATAATCAACAAGGACATTAAGAAATTTTCTTGTATGTAGACTTCCGAAAAATTCCTCCGCCTCTGAAATTTGGCATCTCATGAAGTTAGGTGATACAGATTACAATTTTTTATGTACAATAATTAATTTTTTTTTACCATAACTTAGGTATTTTTACTCAAATATGAAAATCGTGCATAACTCTCTGTGAATACTTCCTCAGGCTGAAATTCTTTCTGCATACGTATCTGTATTTTAAATCGTACTACTGCTTTATGTGTGAGGAGAAAATAAATTACTATTATTAATATACCGTTTGCGATGTATTTAAGTTAATCATAATTACAAGATAAAATAACAACCCAGTTTCAAGAGAACATAAATAAAAATCACGTACAAACAAGTCAAACATTGTAATATTCTTGAAATGGATGAAAACGTTTCTATTTTATTTGTCCTAACTTTTAAAGCAGTTCATAGTGCTGCAGTTTTCGATCACGGCGCTTTAATCGGCTTAGTGACGGTTTTTATAGAGCAGTGTTTGTTTGGTCAAAAATAGAAACCAGCATTCGTGGACTTAGAAAAATTTTATGCATTATTTTATACATTAGGTTTCTCTCAAAAAGCTATGAAACCCTTTCAGTTCATATTAAGGTTTCACGAGACATAATATTAGACCATTGTTTTAATGGTCTAAAATATAAAAAGGAAAGTCCCGACTCACTGACTCATTGATCAAAGTACAGCCTATACCCTTAGTGCTTTGTATGTGCAATCCATCCTTTTCTAGTAAAATCCATAGAAATTGGAATATAGATTTTCAGTTCATCGTCATCATCATCATCACCACAGCCTTTATAATTCAGCCCACTGCTGGGACACAAGGCCTCTCCGTGTTATCGAAGGAGGTTTTGGGCAGTAGTCTACCACGCTTGCCCAATGCGGATTGGTGGACGGAGTATAAGGTGATCAATACCCATTTGCTGATCTATCAGTCGCCTTCTACGACACCCATTGCAGGATACGGGGTGATGCTATCATGCATCATACGACTTTTCAGTAAAAAAAAAATAAGAATGACGTATTTTAGGATTTCTCGAAATCCAATCCCTAAGGATATATCATTGATTTTAAGATATTGTTTTCAAAGATCATCCTCCAGCAATTAATCAAAACATAGAAGACAGTCGCACGCGCCATTCCCCGGACATATACATACGCAACACGAGAAGACGTACTCGATAACACGTTATGCACAAGCGCCGCGATCGCTTACGATCTCAGATCATATAAGTTTTACGATACAGCAATAAAGTCCCGACTGACTGACGGATCAACGCCCAGCCCATAACCTTGCTGAAATCTTGCGCAGAGGTTAATTTTTCGAGAATCAACTCCTAACGGGGTAAAATAGGGGATGAAAATGTATGTGGGAAAACAAGATTAATTAGACTAATTATTCGAAGCTTCACAGGAGTACTCCTGTCGACAAATGAGTCATCATCATCATCAACAGGTCATATAATGTCCCCACCGAGGGGCTCGAGCCTGCCCCACATTAGGGGCGATAAGGCCTTAGTCAACCACGCTGGCCAAGTGCGGGTTGGTCGACTTCACACACAACCTAAGAATTTCTTCATAGGTGTGTGCAGGTTTCCTCACGATGTTTTCCTTCACCGTAAAAGCGTCGATTAAACGTACATATAGATTCAAAATTTGTAAACACATTGGTACGTGCCGGGGATCGAACTAGTGCCTCCCGGGTAGGAGACGACGTTCTTACGCACTAAGCCACCGACGCTTCCGACGCTTACGACGACAAATGAGTAAACTAATTGTTTCAGGTTTTTTCAGAATTCACCCCTAAAAGGGCAAAACGGGCTAAAATACTCGTAATAAAGTCTGAAAATCAACTTAGGTATTTTTTCGTCATTATTTAAGTTAAAACCGGGAAACTATGAATAGTTTAAAAATAAATAAATAAGTGTATTTTGTTCTAGCGTGTTTGAAATTTTGACCCACATTGGTATTGAAGTCCACACAAATCTGTCTGAGCTAACTGTGCATATTTATACAGGATGTGTTTGGTACATGGGGTATCAAGTGGACACCTACCCATGCTAACATAGCCATATAAATACTATGGTGTTTTTTGTGTCACCTATTAATATATTTTCGCTATGTAATAATTTCAATAGATTATCCAATATTCCTTTATGGGCCAATGTATACGTTTTTACAATAAGCTTCCGAAGAATATTAGAGACTTGCCTATTAATAAATTTAAAAAAACTGTAAAATCTAAATTATATAAAAAAGCTTATTACAAGTTAAATGATTATTTAAATGATCCAAATGCGTGGGAGTAAAATCTGCCCAAATTTACGCATTTAAAATTGTAATTTATTCATTCATATTGATATATCTATGGACATGTAATGATGTTTTGAAATCATTACGAAATTGTAAGCTGCGGAGTTTCTTTCGCCATTTCTTCTCCGTCTCAGCATACTAATAATTATTTAAGAAAAATAATTATTTCGTCGAAATGGTGGTAGGGCTTTTGACGATTTAAAAGTACTTAGCAAAGTCCATTTAAATAAAGAGATTTTTCATTTCATTTTCATTTCATTTCATTTCTGCGCAATTTTCTTAATTTTTCTCTCCGTAAGAACCTTCTACAAAGTATAATAAAACATTTTAAAAAAAGACGTATGAAATAGTTTAAGCCGTTCTAAAGTTATGGTGTGACCGAAAGGAAACAGGGGTTCATCTAAATATATATAACTCAAAGGTGACTGACTGACTGACATAGTGATCGATCAACCCAAACCACTGGACGGATCGGGCTGAAATTTGGCATGCAGGTAGATGTTATGATGTAGGCATCCGCTAAGAAAGGATTTTTGGAAATTCCACCCCTAAGGGGGTAAAATGTCTACGCGGACAAAGTCGCGGGCGGAAGCTAGTTTTTATATAAATAACTAGGTGACCCGGCGAACTTTGTACCGCCTAACAGTCGATTCTTTATTTTATTTGTTAATACCTATTCTGCTATTCTAGACCCGGTGTCCCGAATATCAGAAAAAATTAAGTTAATAAGTCAACAATTACATTATGTAATTAAATAATTTTAAAATTTTTCTTTTTTCAATTTTTTTTCATTTTTTTCTCTCCTTAAGAACCATCATCGTACTTTAAGGAACATAATAAAAAAAAGAATTAGTGAAATCGGTTCTGCCGCTCTCAAGATTTGCGCTTAGCAACACATTCAGCAATTCATTTTTTATACAATAGAAGATAGATGGTTTTTTTACTAAATTTTTTTGTCATCAACTCACATCACGTCTCAGCAGCTTTCGTGAATGGAATTCTGGAATATCTATTCAGGAGCCTGTACACGCTTGTATTCAGAAAAGTCAAAAAATAAAGTCCCTTCAAACAAAAGATTGTCGCATCCAGTATCCAAGTTTCTTAGTAACCATACATGTAAGTACGCGAAGGCACCCTGGGGTACTTTTAGAATGTGTTTGTATAATTTTGCGCTAGTGGTGTGGTGACTAAGTGAGATCTTGTTGTTCGTTTGCAAAAACTCACACTTTAAGTAGCACTTGGACCAAAAAAATATGTAATATAAAGGAAAGATTTATAAGTTTGTAAAACTCAAAAACTACAAGACCGATTTTAGTGAAAATATTTACGCGTACTTGTAAACGCAAAAATAACTCTATAATATAAAAACCGAAGTTCAAAATATTATTTAAGGTAGTTTAATCTCAACTGGACGTCAAATATTTGCAGAAGTATTTCGTTCGGATCTTAGAAATGTAAATTTCAAAGATTGATGAAACAATGTTTACCATTAAAAAAAACATAAGCACCAAGCACTGACATATTTCGACGGCGAAAGCAGTGCCCCGGTAGCGTAGTGGTTAATTAGCCGCCCGGATTGTGGAAGATGCTGCGTTCCATTCCCGCCTGGGGCAGCTCGATTTTTTTCAGTGTATTTTCTAAAGGTATATAATATTTTGGTTATCATGTTCCTTCGATTTCTCAAGAACTTTGAGTTTGTTTACAATTCTATATGTTTCAAAATAATATCAAATTAAATATAAAATGATCCCACAGTGCTGTGTAGCTCAATTATCTTTAATTGAGCTACACAGGACTGTGGGATCATTTGCCCGGATAGCGAAAGGTCGCTGGATCATGTCCTGTCTCAAGGTAAGCAGCCACCATAGCCTATAGACGCCACAACAGTAGATCCCCTTATCTCTCCGTGGAGCTCTGGTGTCCTTACCAACCAAAACACAACACCGCAAAAATGTAGTGTTATTTGACTGTAGTCTTCTGTAAGGTGGATGTACAGTCGAACCAACTGAATCATGACCCACTTGGCCGGTCATTCCTTTAAAATCATAAATTTAGTTAGGTTTTCTTCGCTATCATGCGTGTTGCACTTAGTACGTTTTAAATATGAATAAAAATGCGTCATTACGGGTCAGATATCTGTGCAATTTTAATCTTTGTTGTCACTGCACTAAAGTCTCAATTAGAATTTTAAATAAGATGTCGTTCATAAACTAAACTCTTTTCACTACTGAAAAAAAAAACTATAATATTTTTAAAAATATAATGACGTTATGTGTCAGATGTCAAGTAGTAGTCTGAAAAAAATTTATAAAGCCATAAAATAAAATTGAATTGAATAAAATAAAAATCTTTGACAATATTATAAACAAATTGTATAATGTCCAATTTGGCAGAACAAAGAGCTCGGATTGTAGTGCTTAATTGGTACAAACTTTTTCGTGCAAACTCAAATACTCCAATCTATTAATCATAGCGATCATAGCCTTGTCAGTGACTGTCAGTGTCTAATAAATTGATAACAGGTTCGTTACTTATGATATGTATGTTCAAGCGAAATTCAACCTACTTTGTATAGAATAACTGTAGGAAAATGATCTTAAGGTGGGTCATGATTCAATTTGGTCGACTGTACTACCCCAGTTCGGCTGCTATAGCTTACCAAAAACATAAAATCAGAAAGCTCCGCGAAATAGTGAAAACTCAATTCTAAAAATACCAGAAGTTACTTTCGACATTCCAACGGCATGTTGGCAGGCAGTAATTTCGAGACAGAACTAGCTAAAATACAGTCGTAATTTTCTGACACCAATACGAACGAACGTGTTATACCCATACTAAAGATCAAAAAGGAAGAAATTAAATTCTTGTTGTACAAAAAATATTTTACTTATAAGTAAAAAGTTAAAAAAAAACTGTTACCCGATTGCGGATAAAAATCGACGTTTAAAAAGTAAAAGCGACTCCTCGTATTGTTAAAATCGGTTAAAATGAAGGCAATGAATTGATCGACACCTTATTCATCAAAATCGGATTTAGGCGCTACAGAGGAACATAAGTTAATACAAAGATACATACATAGACCTTACATGAAACATACATAGACCATTAGCCGTGTAATGCCGGCAGAGTAGAATAGTATCACACCATATCCTCCAATGGGCGTCGTAGAAGGCGACTAATGGATCAGCAAAGAGGTATTGATCACCTTATACTCCGTCCACCAATCCGGATTGGGCAAGCGTGGTGGACTCTGCCTAAACCTCCTTCGATGACAAGGAGAGGCCTTGTGTCCCAGCAGTGAGTCGAATTGTAAAGGCTGATATGATGACAGAACCATCACAGCTGGCCACCTCGCAAAAACAGTTACATTTACAAGCTAGTTGCCAGAGCTCCACGAGGTAGGGAAGAGGAATAAAGTTGGCAACGCGAGTGTCACATCAGTATTGTAAGTAGATTTTGAGATCAGGATGTCTTTTACTTTACGTTGGGAAAAGAAGGTCTGGAGGCCCTGGGGGAACATAGCACGTATAGCGAATCTTCATAGCACATCTTACTGATGCTATTCTACTCTGCCGGCATCACACGACCTACACCTGATTGTGTGTGGTGAAGAAGTACGGTCCGTATGAATTAAACTATTCTCTTCTCCGTCTCGCCCTCTCTCTATCTTCTATTCAATTCTTCCGATTTATAGACCCCTTTCGTCAATTTACTCTACCTCATAATTTTTACATGACCAAACATTTTAGTATCCTTTTCTCTATTCAAATAACTGTGTCTTTTTCAAACCATACCTCTCACCTATAACGTCACTGCCATGCTCCCTAGGTTCACATTTCCACCGCTTAAAACCAAGTTGAAGAAGATTAATTAATATCTATTCTATAGGTACTATTTTTACTACGGTGTCCCGTACCACAACACAATGACTTTGGGCCGTTATGGGCTACGTTTTATACGCGTCTATAAGCTCGTTTTTCGAACCTCGTATAGGCACGCTTTGCGCTACATGCGCGACTAGTACGAATGTTGACGTAGACTCGCTTATAAGCTCGTATAATATGTTAATATCTGACTCACCACTACCGAACACGCTGGAATAAACCAGTTTAGAGATCGTCTGAATGAATGAATCTATAGCTAATTTGAGTGTGTGTAAATCTGTACACTGATTGTGCATGTTGTGCATGCTGGAGTAAGGATACGGAGGGATGTTCAGTTTTAGATTAGACGATCTCTACATAAGACCTGTTTTTTGACCTTACACGTACAGAAAGAAACGTTAATCTGAAATCACTCTTAATGTAATTCGCACCACGTGTTTCTGGACATTTTTGTGTCCGAGTTCCACTGATTGTTACTCATGCACATTTGGAGAGCATTCGTTGCTCGTTCGACGTACGTTACTTACTACTCGCCACTCACTGATACATGCAAAAGGAAAAATGTATAACCTTTGATGTTGCACTCTGCGTGCAGAGATTCGAGTACGTTTTTCCGGGATTGCAAAATTGTAAACCAAAAAACTTCAATAAGACTAAGAAATGGAAAACCGAAAAGTTTAATATTCTTTAACTTTCACATTCCAATAAAACATAAAGAATCTTAAAGTTGGTTTTCTATTAGCATTAAATGTAGAATGTTGCATAGAAATTGTTATAATTATGATTAGTTGATTTTAATGACAATTAATTTCTTTGTTTTTATATACTATTGTATTTTGGTACTTTTGGTTTTATTATGAGTATGAGACATTGTTAAGATAGGACGGGCGGTAGTTTAGTTTGATGGATTTTTTGGTTTCAACAGTAATAGTCTGTTTGGAACATGGTTTAATCTTTTATTAACTAAGAACATAATTTATAAATATATCACAAATTATTAACCTTTTTGAGTTTTCCGAAGCAATGATATTATATTTAAATATAAATCATTGATTGTAAGTATACATATATTAAAAAAAACTTTTGGCATAATACTTCAGGTAGAATTATGGTCCGTACTGATGTACCGCAGATGGTGGATGGTGGTTTTTTTTCATCCCAGAGAACTTTTTGCGAAAAAAAGAACTTATTATTTTCTGTATTGATTTTCTATATGAACAATGAAGTCAAAAACGTTTTCCACTCACATAATTACGTGGTCTATTAGTTTTTGATGGGTATTTCCCGAGAGGATTGTGATTGCTGGTCTCTAAGGAAACTTACGCTTTTCCGGCACAAAACTTTAGTAGTACTCCTTAAGTGGGGGAACGAACCGTGTCCAATTTCCATCGATACGTATAAATCTACCTTTGAAATTGGTTAATAATAATAAAATAAATGGCAATAATATTGATTAAACGACTGCGCGTCATTGCTTAGGCTGACAATCTGATGAAATACTTACGAATTTATCACTTTCTTAAATGAATAATAATTGCAAATAATACACATACATTTTTATTATTTAAAACGTAATCGAAACGAGTAATGCAGTGAGCATTAACTATAATTATATTCGTTTAGTATCATATAATAATGAGGCACCTACCACCTATACCTTATATAATTAATTTAATACACATTTATATAATGCTTATAGCAAATTTAATTGCGTTGTTGGTAGCGCTTGTTTCAAGTCAGCCTTAACCAAATCAATCATAATGCTCATTGAAAATCTTATACTCAATTACAATCCATATTTATAACAGGAAAAAAATGCATATTTATAATATCTATAACGATGGAATTACCCTTCTGGATTCCATTTTACTTATATGTATTTTATTACTTATATATTAATTTATGATATGTTACGCCATCTGTATGGCATATTACGGTGCTTTCAAACAAATTTACATTTCTCAAGAATAGATACCACAGTGGTATAGGTATATTCTTGACCACTATCTTATCAAAGTTTGTCGCCAGAATAATGTTCATGTTGCGATAGTAAGCAAACTTTCTGAAATTCGCATAAATGTCACAATCTTCATTAAAATAAAAATATTGTCAATTTTATGTTCTCCACTCAAATGTTTAAGCACAATACATGTCGCTAAAATAAAAATTGCAAAAACACAAATACAAACCATTACTCGATTTATTGAACAAACACAATGTACTTTTAATAATCTCAGTCAACTCATGATTTGCCGAGAAAGCTACAAACGGAGCGCAAGTAGTCTCATAAATGACATTCACAGAAAAGTATTTGTTGAATACCGCGTAATATAAAATAATAGGCTTTTCTCTCCGTAAGCCCGGACGATGCATAAAACATTTTCTCGTGCACTCCGCAAATACGTTGGCAATATGGCGTCCTGGTGAGTTTTGAACAGAGAAAATGTGTTGCTCAAAATGATATAGTTTTGAACTTGCAGGAAATAATGCAGTAATGAAATTGTGACTATTTTATTTCTGTTGTATTGGGCGTAAGATGTTAGGTTTGGCTTAAATGTTGCCGGTCAAGAATATACATACAACCATTCAGAATTCTATTGGTCAACAGGCTAAGGGTAGTCGTCGACAGTGTTATACAAAAACGACCCTTAAGATGGAAGATTAGGGAGACCCTGATACTACATAATGATGTACTTAATACTAAATTTCTTACAATACTATAAAAAAAAATAGCATTGAGAACCTTAATAAATTCATACACTACTTTACAAAAAAGCTTGCCTTGAGAAACCTTACCTACTACAAAATAAGTCGATGCTGTTAACACAAAAATAGGAGTTACCATGATGCACTGTACGTGAGAATGGAACGTGAAGAAGATGTTAATGAATGATGAGTTATGAATGAATAATAACAATGTTTTTTTTTTTGAACGCTGATAAAAATGTGCCAAACGATTTTAGCATTGGTTAGAAGAGCGCACTCTCCCTACTTTAATATTAATTTATACTTTTGATATCATCAATTTCAAACTGTATCGTCTTTGACTTTGAGATGCATTTGCCGTGTAATTTTACTCGCAAAACATTGTTCAAGGCAACCAAAAGATTTCTCGAGTCAAATTTCAAAAAGTCGTTTAACAAGATACACTTTACGCCACAATATTGAACGAGAGTTTGGGTAAGAGTAATTTAGCATTCAATCTCGTTGGAAAAGCGTTTGTTTTTCTTTGATATTTGTCCCTTTTGATGTGCTATCGACTATACGTAAACAGAATACAATTTAAACTTTCTTTACCTGAACGCTCCGCTGCCTCTTTGATGTATTATATATCCCAACAATTATGCTTCTAAGGTTATGGCTCAAAGACGCGTAATTAAAACTGAATTTGCTGTCAGTAACACTCAGGTAAAGTACGGTCGCCGAACAGGGATAATTTTACTAGGTGGTAGACCCATATGTAGGGTCGTCTTGGTAAGTACCACCGCCTTTCTTATTTCTGCCGTGAAGCAGTTCGCTGTGTTTCGGGTTGAAAGGAAAGGTAGCTAGTGTAATTACTGGGCATGGAAGGCATATCATCTTAGTCCCCAGGATGGCAACGCAGTGCTAAAAAATCGCCCGTATTCACAAACAATACTTGTCTTAGTAAAAAAACAATGCTATGCAAAATAAGACATTTCTCAGCGCGTGCCATATGGCAAGGCTTTTAAGGTCTCATAGTGCGCGTGGACGCACGGGGTCGTAAAAACTTATTCATAGACAATATTTAAGTGGGGATCGGCACTATACGTACTTTAAAATGAACGCACAGCTTAGGTAGCTAGCTAGCTATATTACGCAACGCACAACTCGAGATGTCAAAAGCAACGTCCATGTCAAAAGTTTAAAGTTTGAACTCAGAGGAAGGACTAATCCTTCCTCTGAGAGTTTGAAGCTCGTTTGAAATAATAAAACGTTAGTACATTCTAAAATGTGAACGAGGCAACAGGAACGAACCAATAACAGAGCTCTATTCAATGCAATGCGTTTACTTATCCAAGCGTCTAGAAACCTCATAGTAATGTTTGTGAACGCGGGTGTTAGGTACCCTTAATATTGCAAGTGTCTATAGGCGACGGTAACCACTTAACACCAGCCGGACCGCAAGCTTGTTTGCCATCTCGTAATAATTATATAAATAAAAATACGTAGACTTTTCAGTCTACTACAATACTGGCAGTTGTAAACATTATTACTTATGATCAAATTTATGATAGTATGTAACATTTTATGTCTTTAATTGCGTTCTGTTTTTTAACATTATTCATAATGTTATGCGGAATTCGGGCTTGGGATCAACTAGCCATAGCTATTACCGATACAAAGGGCATTTGGTGTACTTATTTGCTGATAATTATGACATAGATACTTACTTATGTAGTGATTGATGTGAAATTCTCCAAATGCAATTAAACTCTGATTAATAAGTACCTAATATTTATAATATTTTTGAGAATTCTAACTCGCAACTTTTATCGAACATGTGCACACGTTAACACTATATTACTATAATCAAAAGGTTTAAAGCTCGTATTATAGAATGCTCGTATATATCTATCAGAAGTCAAACATGTCTTGAGAATCGTCTGTCACTTTCTGTCACGCACAAAGTGATAGAGACGTAGGACGCTCAAGTCGGCGTTCATTCTTGACACTTATTCTACGAACAAACATAAGAATCTCTAAAAGGGGTGGTCACAATACCTGTGTGAGCATTACAGCAACATAATCGCGCAAATTATGCTCGCATCCTTATGCGCAACTTGGTGTCAATGTTCGTACATTGACACCAAGTTGCGCATAAGGATGCGAGCAGTATCCCTATTAAATCATCTCTTCTCGGCGGCTGCACTTTAGTAAAACTGTTTTGATTTTTTTATAAAAATGCCTAACAAATATCCTATATAAAATGGAGTGAAAATGAACTCCAAATGCTAAGATAGTCAGTCTTCTTCCTATGCTGTTCTTTTATTCGGGCTCAGTGCAAATGCCACCATACTGCTAAAGGTACACTTATCAGCTCGGAAAGGGAAAGAGGAGGCGTTCCCCTCTTTTTTTTGCTATAAACACTTGGGAACAGCGGCGGCAAAACTGACAGTAGCGCAGTTTTTATAATTTTTCGTAGCTTTTTTGGTAAAAAGTGGTGATAAATGTGCTAAAACCATAATAAGTTTTAGCATAGCACAGATAATATAATACTACCATAGTGTCGTGACCGACTGCCTACCCGACACCAACAGTTCTTGGGACTGCTAATGTAGGTAGATTACTCACCTCGGACAAAACATCTCTGTAACCACATGTGATGCGATAAAAAAAATGAATTTGAAAGGGAATGTCACCTTATCGCCTTTCGCCTCGACTTCCACCAGGCTTAAACTGTACGTAAGCACGTAACCCAATTGGATACAGCGTAGCCTTTCAATCAGTTTCAAACCTACAAATTGATGATTGGTCTCGGCTACTGCATAAGGATAACAGTTGAAAAAAAAATCAAGTAAGAGGCAACATATGACGACTTGTAAATCTTAGACACAGGATAACCACATGATATAAAGAACATAATATGTTCCGCCAAGGAGAAGAATTAAGAAGAAAGGTAGTACGAATCAGCCCAGCTTCAAGCACTAAGGAAGTGCTTCAAATCACCCATCAGCTTCTCCGAAAGACCATCGCCACCTAATTGAATCCCCATAAGCCGTCATAAATTACTGCAGACATTCCTACTTTAATAAAGACCAGTTGTGGCCCGAAATATATTCAGTTTATCGCTTTGTGTAACAAACGACTGGATTACAGAACTCGGTGTCTGATTTACCGAGTTTCAGGTGACTTTAACCGTAAAAAGTGGCTAAGCGGTACTTGTGAACACGATGAGGGTTCCGTATGTAATGGCTTATTTTCTTATGCCTGCCTGGGTTCTAATTTTATTTAGCGTAATATGTTTTCGAGGGTAGTACGAATATTCAATGAAGAGAACTGAAGAAATGATGTGAATTAATGTGAAGTGGTTGTGATGACGGCTGGTCGATAAGTATGAAAGGAGGAAACATTTACTGTACAAATTTGAAATTGCAGTATTCGTTAACCCTAAAGAATTCCTAAAGGAAATCTGACTATATGTAAGGTTTAATAGTATTTTCACCTTATGAATGCAGATGGGACACGACGGTTTGTTAAGATAATATATATACATCGTGAAAAAGCGATACATAGTCACGGCTTAACAGCCTTTGTGAGATAAACCTCCTGTACTTGTAATGATACTATTAAGTATTCGGTACTATTAAGTATTCGGTGACACTTGAAGCACCTCACATGTTGGAAAGGTGAGGGTACCTAGTGTAGCATATGCTCTCTACTACAATAGCTACAATTTTAAATTAAAAAGTAAAAAAAAATGTATTAGATATATTAGTACCACTAAGCATAAAGATTTGTATAGCCTGTAAAGTAACCATAAGTAAAAGACACTGAGATTGTTAACTTAGAAATAAGCTAGTTAAAATTGTAATGTAAAACATAGAATGTAATAAATAATAATGTAAAGTAACAAGTAAAACATTGTAAAAATAATTGGTTTATGAATTTAATGGTTTAGAAAATAAATAACACCGCCGCAGGAAAGTTCTTACACCCATACCCATACCTGTAATAATAACTAGAATAGGAAGATGGTAGCGAACAAATATAAAAGCAAGAAAGAGATGGATGAAAGAAAGATACAGTATGAAGAATGAAAGTGCGAGAGGCAAATAAACGAGAACTGGTATGAAAGGTTAGAATAACAAAGGCCCGACAAATATAAGGAGACTCTTCTATGGAACCCTAAAATCTCACAGAAAATGTTGAAAGGAAGCTACTGTGTGAGCGTTTTATTCTGTAAAATATCTGGTTGCCGTCGAGATTATACTTTTAAAGCATGCCATAAGAGCTGTACCGAAAATACTATACGAGTTTATAAAGAAAAAAACAAGCCACGGCCTAGCTATCTAAAATTAAATCAGCCATCATGAGGAAGCTACCACATTACATAAGACCTATCTAAAATATAACTAAGTATCTTCTTTATCAGGATTTATATCTGGAGGAGGTTGAAGGCGTGGTCGTGGTCGTAAGTAAGATCGGATGGATTAACATAAAAGTTTCAACTGGTGGTCCCAACTGCTGTCCAAAGATGGCAGTTGTAAAAGCAAGTCACGTCAAAGATCAAACATGGCGATTTGTAAAACTTTGACATCAGACTAACCTGTAACAGGTTCACCACACGAAAGGAGATCTTGACAACTTAAGTCTTAATCTAACTGATGGCAAGTATTTTGTTTTCATAAAAAAAACTGTAGTGTAAAGATGTCTAGCTAGCCACCACCTTATCAAAGGCTGTCACTAATATAACAGTTATTTAAGTGACAGTCTTTGATAAAATGGTGTTAGCGGTAGGTATTTACAAGTTGTCTCCACTTAATTGTTCATACTAATATTGATAGAACTAATTATGATTTTTTCAGCTCTGATTACAATTGCTTGGATCAAAATCATTCACCGCATTAATCCGCTAAACTCCATTTCTCTTAGTTTCTTTATAAATACTGATACTTACTGCCCAGTTTTGCCTACAGTCACTTCTTAACAAAAACCACGATATGGTTGATTACCACTTCCGTAGGCAAGACTATAGGAATTTATTGGCTGTGCTTTGGTCTAGTTAAGATAAATGAAGTTTTCATGTCGGAAGCATCCGTGAAATTACATTGTCTATTACAAAAGTTTGACGCGCATCGGCCGCGCATTTTAAATGGCTCACTAAAGAGAGAACGTACTGAGGTAAGGCGGGGAAGTTTCCACTTGGATTGGATATTTCAGCTCTTTTAGAAACGTACTACCTAAAACAGGCCACGCTTTGCAGTAGTCCAAACATTCATAAAGTACGCCTTTGACCATAGGTGTAGGCAGAGATAACTTCTTTCCATATGCTACGATCCTTACCTACATATTTTTTTCGCTTCATCTACCTTACGACATCATCCACATTATCACCCTCATACGACTGTGATGGGATCACAGCCGTATGAGGGTGATGCTCAGCGGTTTCGATTAATTTTCCTGACGCTCATCGCCATCAAAAGGGTTTCGATGACACGCCTGTCGCGCGTGATAGAGATGAAAGATATTATTGTTTGTTTGCATTGAACAGGCTCCGAAACTACTGTAACGATTTTGATGAAATTTGACATGGAGTATTTGGAGACCCTGGGCCTTCCTAGGGTTTTGAAATATCTCAAACCAAAAAGTAGGTAACCTATGTCCTTGCATAGGATACTTTTTGGCACGATAACCGACATCAACGCAAGCGAACCCACGGGCGGCCGCTAGTTGGCCCCCATTACGGTCTAGCGGTGCCGTTCCGCACCCAGGTTTAGATGTTTAAATTTTCTCGCCTGGGGCTGTTATTCAACATTTAATATTATTGATTGACATCATTATGGGAAGTGCATAGGTAAACCAAGGAGCTTATACTAAGAATGGAGTCATTAGTCAAATTAACAAAGTGAGGGCAAAAATTTTGACAATACTTGACATTTCAAATTTCACATTTCTCTTTCTAGAAATTGTCGTCATCTCTTTCTAAACACGACTACATAGAAACAAGATTTCCCCAGTATTTCGCCATCTTTCTAAAACAAAAGTAGAAAAGTAGCTAAAAACTTAACATATTGTATTCAATTATCAGTATTTATTATCAATGAAAGAAATAAATATAATATATTGACTTTTAACGTTTAGGTTTGTATTTCAATCAACTGGTGTATCATTGTGTTTTTTCCATAACTTATGGGAAATTAAGGGATTTATATAATGACAGCTTTGTCTTCATACGTCAATCACGTTGATGTCCCGAAATCTCAACGTGACATATTGATAGGTATCGACTCGCGATTTTGGTACGGCTTTTTACATTTTAATAACTATAAATAGTGCAAAATGGTGCATCGCTGTATAGTTCGAGGTTGCAGAAGTGAGTGGTATCCAGGATGCAGTGTGAAATTTCACTTGTAAGTGTTATAATTGCATATTATTGTTCACCTAAGTAAAATTGTTTTTTCACATGTAATTCCATATGATTATCGTTATTGGGCGAAACTCCATAGGGGAAAGTAATTTCTGATACTCGGCTTTCATACTATCTGAATTTAATTAATTTTCATACATAAATTACTTATTCAAAAATGTGTAAACAAATTGACTAGGGTGACTAGGATTTTTATAAAATAATAACCTTTTTCCATATATATTTAAATATATATTTCAAAGACTTTGAAATAGCTGTAATATAGATATATATAGATTATTTATATAGTTTATAGATTAAGTATATATATGAAAATTGATCATTTTAATTTACTACACTAATTTAAAAATATATATGAATGGCTATACGAATATATAGGAACTCCATTCCTAAAAACTTGACTATGTTCCGATTTTATTATGTATTTTGTCTCACTTTGGCTATGAGTGTGAAAGGGATGGCTAAGGGCCGTTGTTTTATGAAATTATTTTATAATTTTCAATAACCAAAGCGTATTTCAAGCTAGTTTTAGCATAAGTTCAGTCTCAAATTTTATTAAAAATACTAACTTACTGGTGGTATGTCACACCATGTTTTTTAACTAGAATTTAGGAGTGATTTTTACAATCTTTTACGGAGCACTTTGACATGTTTACCGTTTGACAAATCATGCGTCACTGAATGCGAAGTCCGCTACGGCTGCGTTTTAGCGGAGTTTGAAGTGTGCCACCGACGCTATTGCCGTGCATTATCCACGGTTGTAGATGATCGAAGCATGGTAAACTCAAAATTATTTTAAACTTTGAGTACTAATTAATTTTATTAACTTAACGAAGTCCAAGATTGTCCGTGATTAATTTGTGATATAGGCACCCTACTAGAAAGAGACAGAGCCTCTCTAGAAAATGTCAAGAAATGTCAAGAAATGTCAAGGGTTGTCAAAATTTTTGCCCTCACTTTTTTCATTTGAGTAATGACTCCATTCTTAATTCTATCTTCATGAGGTAAACTTATAATCACATGTCATTTTTAGCCAATGACAGACGAGTATTTTATTTTGCTGACACCTACAAGTTCAGTGTTAGAAAAAGTCGACGAAAAATGGATTTCGCTTTCAAGTAAGTATCTCTAATATCTAAAATATTTATTGTGTAGCTAGTTTTATCATCTTATTGTTTTGTAATATTATAATACTAATAATAAAAAAAATATTTTTGCTTCAGTTACTGATAGTGATGTAAATACAACCAGTTGTTTCGCTAAGGTGCCGTATGGCACCGCTAGACCTCTACAGTGTCATTTCATAAATTGAACATAATGGGGTAGTTTCATCAAATACTTGTTTTATATGTACTGAATATTATTACTTAGGTATATTCTATAGGTACTTATTTAGCTACTTGTTTTTATAGGGGTTGTACGCTTCATGAAGCTCTTACGACTCTAGAAGATGACGAGGATGCCGATTCTGTCTCTGTTTTCATTACACCACCTGATCCGGCTGTTGACACAGACGAAGACTTGGCTGACGAAGGTGGTTTGGTTAACAACTTGTCTGGTCGACAGCTCAACGCTAGGTGTGAGGTAAGGTTGGCTTCGAAAAAAATAAACCAACACTTCGTCGTGTGGTTTTGTCAGATAGAGGGAGCGAAGACTAGCATCAAGGGCAACCAGTGGCTTCTGGGAGCCGTAGTGTCCGCGGGTGGCGCGTTTCCTGTGGTCGCCGTGGTCATGTCAATAGCTCTTATCGTGGTCGGAAGCAGCAACAGACTCATGACTCGGAATCGGAGAGTGACAAAACCTCAGAAGATGAAGATGAAGGGAAACAAACTAAGCAACACTCAGTTTCAGACATAACAATGTTATTCTTTTTTTATTGTTGTAAGGTCTATGATCGACAGCTTATATTTTTTTTATTATAAAGTATAAAATAAAATTAAAAATGTCCTAAACTTGTTTCATTTAATTTTTTTGTATTGAACCAAAATACTTACATAAGGGGCTAGCGGTGCCATATGGCACCGTCTTGTTTTTCCAGATGTAGGTGTTGCATCGAATTTATTGACCTGGTTTAGGGTTGTGGAGACCCATATCAGCAAAATATATAAAAATCACGCTAATCCAATACCTTGTTAAAACTCAGTCTACAATGGGTTAACATCATAATGCCAGGAGCCAAATTGCATGTCATTTTCCACGGTGTTGCAAGCAGATGCCAGAATACCTGCATACCAAAGGACGGGTCAAGCATCTCAGCCTTGTTAATAAAAATGAACACGCTTAAAAGATATTTCATAAGAATACCGATTGTGAATACCAAGCAAAAATGTCCTGAATTTTATGAAAACATTTTCAACATACTCAAGTGTAACAATTTCAGTCGTTCACAAGCACATTTTTATAATTTCCTTATGGTATGCACCGGTAAGAGCATTGTGGAATTTCTACATATTGCATAGAAAAGAGATCGAAGTGCTATTTCGCGTTGTCCCGGAATCCGAACTTCGTGTACGGTACAAGGCACAAGATAAAGCTTATTTAACTAAATTTAATAAAGCTACTTTTATAGAATGGAATTTAGGATCTTAAACAGGCACAAAAGCCTCCGAATTTCGCAATCAGGAAAAAGAACATCCCCACCTTGTAAAAATAAATGAAACTTACTGTCAGAAATATCTGGTGTCCCCGGGTGCTGTCGAAAGATAAGGGTTGGTGGAAGAGTTGGTTGGAACAGCTGATTTTTTTTGGCGATTTCGATGTCCAATAGCAAAAGTTGGTTGAATGTAATGTCGGAAGTGATCCTTACATTATGAGAGCTGATAAAAAAACGGTGTAGGAATACAATGATAATAATAATTATAATAAAAGCAGATTATGCTATTATTGAGGAAGTGAACGTCTTTGGTAAAATTATGCTCACTGCTCAGATAGACTGGCAACTTCTGTTTCTATTCGCATTTCTCTTATTACTTGAGCCGTGTGTACTTATAACTAAAAGTTTTCTTGTGATAAAGTTGAATATGTATAAGATGTGACTTGACAATAGTTGTAGCTACCTTCAAATGTTTCCACAGGTGGCTCTAGATAAAGAAATTTTGAATTTCTTTCTTAGAAAGTTTCACCTGTATATGTTTTAAAGGCTTGCCTGACAGTCAGTAACAGCAAGCCGCTATATCAACACCAATAAATCAAATTTCAATAATTTGATGATAGAAAGACTAATAAAATAATTTTCATAAAATACTGATTATTATCCTCTTCCACGTGTCGTGTTCCTCAGTGATGAGAGTCGTGACTTCCCTTCGGTGCCATCCTTTCCTTAATGATTCTGCGTCATCTCGATCTATGACCAGCAGTGTGCAGAGCCTCGTGCAGATTAGTTTCTAGAGTGGCGCGAGCCTGATCCGTCCAATGCATCGGGCTGCGAGCCTGGGTCCCTTCCCTTCTGTTTGCCAGTGATATGAGTTTCTGAAGGTTATCTCCGTTCCTCCTGGCAATGTAACCGAAGTATCGGATACTTCGTAGGCAGATGGTAGATAGCCTGATCAAAATTTGGAGTTCGCGCAGTCCAGGGGATTTGCAGCAGACACCTCCAGCACCATATCTCGAAAGCGTCTATGCGGTTACGATCGGCCTTTCTTATTGTCCAAGTTTCAGTACCGTATAGGAATACGGAGAACACTAGAGTGCGTACAAGTTTAACTTTGGTTTCTTTTGATATGTTCCTATCCTTTCGTATTCTAACAAATTGTGTCATTAACACTACCTCTATAGACAATACATCGACAGTTCATTACATCGAATTCGTTTTTTATCATTGAGGTCAATGAAGTTAGATTAGTTGTGACCGAAATAAAGAGTTGAGTCGAGAGAGCGAAAGGGGCATGCCGTGACAGCGGCAGTAGAAGCGCCAGTATTAATTTTGTAAATCGATGTTAAGAAGTATATGATATTTTAATAGCCTACACACACCTACAGTTACTTTGTGTAGAAGTTGTTCTACACAAAGTAACTGTAGGTGTGTGTAGGCTATTTTGTAAATCGATGTAAAGAAGTATATGATATTTTAATAGCCTACACACACCTACAGTTACTTTGTGTAGAAGTTGTTCTACACAAAGTAACTGTAGGTGTGTGTAGGCTATTTTGTAAATCGATGTAAAGAAGTATACGATATTTTAATAGCCTACACACACCTACAGTTACTTTGTGTAGAAGTTGTTCTACACAAAGTAACTGTAGGTGTGCGTAGGCTATTTTGTAAATCGATGTAAAGAAGTATATGATATTTTAATAGCCTACACACACCTACAGTTACTTTGTGTAGAACAACATTGCCAAGTGTTACTGAGCAACATCCGTTAGCAAAAAGTTATTTATTGTTAATAGATAAGTTTATGTTGCCGTATTAGTATTATGTTATGTAATGTTGATTAACTTTTGTAAACAGTCAACATGTGATAACAATCAATAACATTGTCAGAGAATGTTACCTCAACACGGCAACATAAAATAAAATCTGTTAACGCGTTGTTTTTTCTTCTTATTCAAAATCACCAAAACATGCTGCATATACGCAAATAAACTATTTGATTTGATGTGCTGTCACTATCACAGAACACAGTTTGCCGTGTTCTGTGGTCACTATAGTCAGTTCTTCATCTTCCATGCCGACACAAATAAAACACGTCTGTTGTCTGCAGAGGTTTGAAAACATATGCCCTGCAACTCACTTGTTTCTGGTGTATAGACGTGACGAGTAACATTTAACAAATAGTCTCAAGTAGTCACGAAAGTTACCGAATGTTACCGTGTTGCTCAGTGTTGCTCCACAACATTACAGTTAACGCGGTGTCGATGCAACATGTAACATTAGTGTTACCAACATGATTGATTGTGTTTATACAGTTGTTGATAAGATAGCCAGCCCAAACTATCTTTGCCTTATCATGGCACAGGTAAAATATACGCCAAGGGCTTCTCAAAAGAGAGAAAATTTATTGATATTTTTTTTATTTTCTTTGACATTATAACTTTTATGCAACCTAAAAATCGGGAGTGGTCTCCTCTTGACTTTCTCGTATACACTTAATGTGCCGACGAAGCACGGAGGGAAATGAAAAATTTTCGGTCACCCATCCGAGGACCGACCGCGCACTTGGTTGCTTAACTTTCGTGATCGATGACTCAAAAGTTGATAGAAACCTTATATTTTGATGTCATACATGCATGTTAAATTTGGCTGCAATAACTTAAAGCATACTCGAGTGATCGCATAGACATAATTCCAACAACTGTATTTTTTGACTGGTCAAATTTTTTGACCATTACAAGACTTCCTCTATACTACGTATACGAGAAAGTAATAATAAGGTAGAAACTGCTGTGTACCACTTTATTGTTACTGTTCCAATGAACCGGTACACACCCAAAACTATCCTTCATGCAAATTTGAAATATCAAAATAAGATTTGGACGAAGTCTTTCGTGAATCTGAAATTGAATTTCACAACGATTCGGGCGTCCATTGTACAGACCACGAGTCGCAATTGGCTAAGCCGCAGCATAGGAAATTGGACTTTATAACTATGTGCTTAAGTGTCTTTTTGCCCGCAAAGAGGGCAAGTTTTAATCGGATCCAGAGGAAAGCGGTCTAAGTATTTATTCTAGCGAGTTTGTCGTCATAAATTTGCAAAATAGTGAATTTCCGTAAGAAGAGTTTTATCACCTGGCGCCTGCAACTATACTGTTAATGTATACAAGTTATACTGCGCATAATTATATTAAAATTTCACAGCTGGGGTAGGTTTCTAGTTGGTAAACTTGTTGATGTAATTTCAAGTAGGTTTAATTATTGGATAATTATTTTCGAGGCGACTAACTATTTTGTTACTAAAAGTAACTTGATATGTTCCTATCCTTCCATATAATCATATTACATAAGCTTTCAAATGCAAGGTTTTATAAAAACTAAATAATGCGTGCTACTTTAAGGTAACAAACATATTAAACAGGTCCAATGAAATTATTCGCGAGGTACTATAAATAATGGCATGGCGAATATAATATTCGCAGTGGGTTAACAAACATTATTATTGGCAACTGCAGGATTCCATACAAGTAACCTAACTACATATTTTTTTCTGTGATGGGGTTATTTTTTTTTGAACAAACAGAGTGTATTGTTATTGGGAATCAATGTAGGTTTAAAATAAATGAAGCTTACAACCTTTTACAGCTGATTATTAAGCTGCTACATTCTACATAAAATTATCCTTCACTGTAGCTGCCAACCAACCTATTATTTTTGCTAAAGGCTTTAACTTTATTAAAATCACAAATTCAGAATAATTTGTCGCCGCGTTAAATACATTAGATTGATGAAATTTTCCGTGGCCTTCATTTTGCATTTGATTCTCATAATTATATCAATATTTTAACGCATATTTATTTATTTGTGACACAATTGATTTTAATCGTCTCGCGGTAGATATCTACAGAGCGGGGACACTACAGGGTTAAGTAATTGGTGAGAATGCAAAAGGTTTTGCAAGCGACGTCGTCGGGCATATAGAAAGACTATATTTAATGACTGACTGTAGAAATACAGCAATGCTTATAACACTACTTCGTGCATTATGGCGACAGGTTTGCTATGTTTATACAGTGCATCAGATTGTCTATTTGAATAGGCGCTAAAGTTTAAAATCATATGTTTTGTATTTATGAATCGTTGCTCAAGTAGTCATTGTCTTACCAGCATTATTATTAAAAAATAGTAGATATGGACCAAAAAACTATTTTCAAGGCGAGAGCGTTTTTTGAGAGTGGAGCGAGGATTTAATGTACGTCGCTCGAACTAAAAAATAGTGTTTCTCCCGAAATGGAAACTCTACTTTTACCGCCCTCTATGAGAAAATAAGTAAGAGCAACTAATAAATATGTAAGAAAAGTACGTTTCATTCCCACTACTTAAGACACTTCCATTTTTTGCAACGAAAGCAGAATCAATTTCGTGCTTTTTTATTATTTTTTCACAATTTTATTTATTTGGAAAGAACGCTTTTAGTTTATGCAGCCTGTGAGTTGTTCTTAAAATATTCGTAATTGATCTCTGTGGTGATTGGAACTCACACCACGGACAGAAAGAGACGGTGACGTCGACGTGTGCCTCACGCTAAGCGTTATAATATACTAGCTGTCCCGGCCACGCATTGCTGTGGTAATTTCTACTGACCTATAACATTGTATCTGCAGTAAAAAAATATGACTACTTATCAAGATAAAAACTATCCTATCTCTCAAGTTGGATCAAACTGCATACGGTGTACAAATTTCATTAAAATCGGTTAAGTAGTTCAGGAGTCCATCGCGGACAAACAACGTGACACGTAACTTATATATATTAAGAAGAAACGTCGAGGACGTCACATTCGCCATGCACACGTGTGGTGTGGCGTCAGCTTTGCTATCAATATCCACATTTAAAATCACTTGTAGTTCCTAGCATAGATGCAGGAAACTGTTGATCGGCAATGTAAACGAGAAAGAGTATACTAACGCGTATATTAGAGCGAGATAGATAGACGAGACCATTTCACGTACACGCAGGGGGCCTAAGGAGGCCTGTCAGTCATGTAGAAAAGACAGCAACTGTCTGACTGCAGTACTATTTTTCATAGACACATGCGCATTACTCACACATTAGTGTATGTTTTTGGTCTCACCCTAGTCGAGTCATCGCCATTCTATAAACGTCAGTAATCATAATTCTATGGTTCCTAGTGTGTTCCTAGGGATTAAAACGCCATGTTAGTCCCTGCTAACGTAGAAAAAACTATCTCTTTTCTAATAGATATAAAAAAATATATATTTTTCCACATAGATCAGCTCGTTTTTCAGATTCGTTTTATGCAGAAGTCTTACCAAAAGTATAAGTAACAACGACGCTTCTCAAACTTTCCTGGCAACGTCCCACGGCTACTCGTATTTCGAGATCGCTGACCGCAGAACACGAAACTGACAAAATATTATCAAAGAGTTTTTGCCAGTTTCCATAAAACAGGCTCAGGATCTTGCATCGGATTATCGTCCCAAGCCGGGATGGGAAGGAACCCAGAGATTTATTGGAAATGGGCCCGGGAAACGTACTGGACGTTCTGATACGTAATTTATTGGTGGAAAAGTGGGATATGCGGATTCCTTCAACGTTGGGTTAGTGGAGCGGGCGGTTAATAGCTCGGATTTATGTTGGAAGATAAAATATTATCTGCGGTTGCTCTGTGGGAAAATAATTGGTGTCGCTCTAAAGGTTTTAGGTTATCAAGTCTTACTGATTCGTTTTATCACGGTTCAGCTTCCGTGCGAACACTGTAATATTCTATTATATTCTATTCTATTCTTAATTAACGGCGTCGCGTCGCATTAAGCGTACGCATTTTGCCAATGTCAAGTGAAAATGTAACTAAAGTAACAAAAATTGTACGGTTGATTGAGGTTAAAAATGGAGTCTCTCAACACGTGTTTTTACAACAAAAACTCGGGAGAAACTCCCCATTGTAATATTAATTTAAGTTATCCTATCATGAGTATGAACAGCGATGTAAAAATCTTAATTTGCTGCCACTTCATATGCAGAGGAACATCTCTGATTTTGGCTACCTTTTAAAAATTGCACAAGGCAAGATTGATTGTCCTCAGCTCCTCAGTAACATTAAAATTACAGTCCCTAATAAACACAAAACTTTGCGTAAAAGAAGTCATATTCTATACATTCCCTTCGCTCGCACCAATTACAGATGTAATAGCTTTGTTCTCCGGTCAGCTAATTCTTTAACAATAACGTCAGAGAGGACGATCGCCTAGATTTATTTCAGTGTAGTGTCAAGTAAATCAGGAGTTACATTACTGAAAAATATTGAATGTGCGTACTTATTCAGGCTACATACTTAGATTAATGCTATATGTGGAAGCTTGTAATCTCATAGTAAAGCATTGTTTGTAATTACATTGTGATTAATACTGTAAGCTTTCCTAATAAAATAAAAAAATGTGTGCTCCGACGCACGACTGGAGTTTACTCCGAAACAGGTGAGATGGCGCACCTGCTGTCATCCGTCTTTTGACAGTTAGAAAGTTGCGCGACATTGGATGCGCACCAAAAATGTAACGAGGTCATTCGAGGTCATTCATCGATAGATTTTACTCCTCACATTTTCCTCATACCGGGCCCCTTATATATGCAAATCGATTCTTAAGGAGTAAACTGCAATATCTGCAAAATTATTTGTGCTCAGGCTATAAGTCGTTCGTCGTTCTATTATCATGTCACGTTTGATCCAGATATTTATTTTGCTTGTATATCATCGGTCGGAAACAGTAGTGGAACCAATAAGACATTTCCGAATTTTAGGTTTTTCTCAAACACACTAGTAGTATGTTACATATACATATAATCACGCTCACACTCCCAAAATGAGTCGATCAGAGCTTAGAGTAAGATTCAGTTGCACACAAGGCCTCATCTGGCAGTATTGGAAATACAGTACACCAAAATAGTGACAGGTTGCTAGCCTGTCGCCTACACAAAAGACAGTAACCCAAAAATTAATAATCCTTCAGTAAACAAACCACAAGTAAAGCCTAAACTAGTAATGTGTTACTAATTTATAAATTCACACTGTTTTTAATTAAATGTGTAAATAACTGTAAAAATGTAAATGTCAATTTTTAGAATCTTATAATTTTAATTTCTGATTGCATTTCAATTAATAATTATTTCGTTATGTTCCACTACTGTTTCAGACCAACAATATTGTCAAAATAATAATGCGTGAATTAGAACGTTAACTATTTACAGGTCACATTAAATTAAACTATGTTTTCCGATTTTAGTATTTTCATCATCAACAGCTCATATAATATCCCCATCGAGGGGCCCGAGCCTACCCAAATTAGGGGCGATTAGGCCTTAGTCAACCACGCTTGCCAAGTGCGAGTTAATCGACTTCACACACAACTTAAGAATTTCTTCACAGCTGTGTAGAAGTTTCCTCACGATGTTTTCGTTCACCGTAAAAGTGTCGATTAAATGTACATATGAATTAAAAATTTGAAAACACATTGGTACGTGGCGAAGTTTAAACCGGTGCCTCCCGGGTGGGAGATACGCTCTTGCGCACTACGCCTTCTACACTTTTTTTAGTCTTTCACATTTTGTTATTTCACGGTATCTTGGGAGAGTGGAATGAGCAAAACAGATATTACATCGTTAGGTGATTAGTGTTAGGGGGGGAAAATATAAAATATATTATTATCATATTGTAACATACGCATTACCTTCATCACAACTATGAATATGAAATAAGGTAAATTCTGCATTTTTTTGTCTTTTTTCCTATACCCTAAATCGTAGCACAAAAACTTAAGATTTTGTAATGTAGTCTTTTTAGCAAGCAAAGTTTACTCTACATATTTGTTTTGCTGCTATTTATAACCTTATTCGCAGCACACGAAAAAGTTAATATGACGAGAAAGTTCGTGAACATTATGGAACAAAATAATTATGTTTACGCCCGAAGTTTGGGCTGGCCGGTCTCCAGCTCACCTGGACGCTTAAGTCTGGAATGGAGTTAACCTTAAAATTTATTGGAGCAATTTTACAGACCAATTTGTAGACGAACCGTGTACTAAAGCCGTCGACAGACGCAGTCTTATATTTCTAATTTCGAAAATTCCTCGGTAAAGTTGTCATTTGAATGTTTCTGTTGGAATTATCTTGCATATACTCAGAGTAAACATTACTCTGAGTGCATATAGGATAATTTTGAAGGAAACTTGTTAAATTAACTTCATATAGAGTAATAATAATAAATGTGTTCTGAGGAGCTTTTTTCTGAATGAAATTAAACTGAATGACAAACTGAATTAAACTGACATAATCTTCTTTTTTTAAGTATTTCATAATTTTGAATTTTATATCTTTGATAATTCCTTCTACAGATTACAAATCGTGCATTCACAGTTCAAACTTTTTTCTACCGATTGAACTATTTCTTAACGTGTTCCTATCTTTGGCATTCACTACGTAATGTCTCAATGTGAATCGTAATATTATAATACTAAAAATCCAGACGTTCGTAATTTTTCTAAGTTGGTAAACCCTTACCTGAAACTGAAGAGACGGAAGACGTAATCTCGCCAGAGCCTTCATTTGACATAATGTATAATATTAAAATATCCATCCCTAAAGGATTTACTACGTTCGCAACAGAAGCAACCTTGTCAGGGGACCGATTGTTATGATGACGCTTTATAATTAACCAATTAAGTACTGTTATGGCTCCAACCTCGTTCCCATGAATTTTAATCCATTCGGGAATTGCGGTGGTGATCAGTAATAAGTTGACATCAAAATGCAAACAAGGGATTTATATTTCGGATGTTTTTTTGCAAGGAATGTTGTATGTTCAAAATTTATCATTATCTTAAACCAGCATCAAGAAAACATCAATATAATGGTCCAGTTAAGTTAAATAGATTTTATGCGGTTTGGAAAGTGGCACTATAAGATTCATCGAAAGTGACATACAGCTGCTGCGTCGCCAGATCCTTTTTTTGGGTTTATTGACACGCTGTTTGTATCTAAGAAACCAAAATTATTTAATGTCATTATTTTGTGATTTTTTTATTTTTTGAGCGTCAACTTTAAAAATAACTCCAATTTATTTCATTCAATTATTACCCGAGGAGTAAATAGCTTAACCAAATTAGTAGTTAATATGTTTATGGATGCGTTATGAATGATTAGAGATGGATATAGAGGTTGAAGAAGACTGAAGAAAAGATTATTAAAAAGGGTGTGAAGTATACATAATACGACAACCCCAATTCTGTTTCTAGTTCAGCTAACTACGTTTTAATTTTTCTTCCCTCACTATCACACACTTTAATTTCACGTTAATTATTGTTTTAAGTCTTATAATAACATTTTTTTGGTATCATATTAATAAATTAATCTGAATTCTAATAGCTCGTTTACTCTTCAAGCGAAGAGAACATAATGGATTATCAGCTGGAATTCATAGTATCGTCCTGGTTTCTTAAGAATATTTCTTTCACTTTTTTGTTTTAGATTGAGTTAGAATTGGAGATTATCATCAGGTCTATAGGTAGGGTGGAAAAAAGAATGGATGGAGTTTCTCTTTATGATTTTTGACATTCCTAAACTACTAAACATCTATATACCTAATGGCTTGAGTTTCTTATGCAGACCAATCCGTCATAAGCGAAACTTCATTTTCCAAGTAAGAATCACTTTCTATTTTCTAAATACGCAAACAAAATCTTGGCGAAATTCCCCAATATCTCAAACCTTATTACAAAAACATCCAAAACGTATATCCAATAATAAATAAATAAAACTTACGTTTCTTCATTGTTGGAAATGAAATGTATATTAAGAGCAGTAGTTATTGTCAGATAGACTTTACGAGTGAGGAGACCCTCGTCATTCGGAGTGTGCGTGTGACATAGCATTGAGTTGGTATGCAAATTCCTTTGACATGTTTACAACTTCATAACCGGATCTTTTGAATATAGTTGTAAAGGTACCTATATTACATTTAAATACACATACAATCTCAACAAGCTCCTAACTAACCGCACATACCCAGACTGATGAGATAATTTAGAATGCAAATCTTTATAGGTTTTAAACGCCATCTTGGTGGAGTGGTCAGTAAAACTGCCAACACATCAAGCGGTCCGGGTTCGAATCCTGGTAGCGACAAATATATGTGTAACGAACACGAATATTTGTTTGCGAGTCATGGTTGTTTATTTATTTATATAAGTTTGTTAATAAAAATATCTAAAATTATTATGTATATTTAAAATGTCCGTTATCTATAATAGTATCAAGTTCTTAATGATCGTGAACGTGTGTTTGTTTATATGTATTTATTTAATAATCGCAAATATACTGATTTGATAGTTCCAATATGTTTGCACAAGCCTCATGGACCCAAATTGCAATTTCCAGCACACTGTATCCAATCATCTTAATGAGAATCAGCACACAAAGGACAAACAGTATTTAAAAGAAAATTATTTTTTAAAAAATTGGCTTTAGTTGGTTCCGAAGAAGCCAAACGGCTAACTGGAGGTTTGTTAATTTTTTCCAAAACAATTTTTCATAAAATAAAAAAAAATTAACATCAATGCTAATTTTACAATTTTACCCACTGCTGGGACACAAGGCCTCTCCTTGTTATCAAAGGAGGTTTAGGCAGTAATCCACCACGCTTGCCCAATGCGAATTGGTGGACGGAGTATAAAGTGGTCAATATCCCTTTGCTGATCCATTAGTCGCCTTCTACGACACCCATTGGAGGATATGGCGTGATGCTATTCTACTCTGCCAGCATCATATGGCTTAAACATACATACATACATACGTGCATATATAATCACTTCGCATTCACATTCACATCGCTTATACATACGTGCACGCGCATAATTAAAAAAGGGGTTGAGAAAAGCCTTTGCTAAACTTTGGTTACACATAAAGCCACGTCTGGCAGTAAAGGCCATTCAGTGCCTCTAACAGTGAAAAGGTTGCCAACCTGTCATTTTGGAATTATGAGAGTGATTATAAATGTATGAAAGTATGTAGGTATATGCACAATCTCAAGGAACTCATCTAAAGAGTGAAAAAAAAATAGATTTATTCTTTAATGGAGAATGATGCTTAGTTATCAACAATATACTTTTATAAAAAAAATCTGGACTTATTGGAGCGCTATATACGTACCAAGGTTGATACACAATACGGTCCGCAATAACTTAATGTTTGCTGTAGACATTTTTTAACATCAGACTGTCTGACCTTTCCCATTGAACTGACTGTCTTTCCCCGTGAAGATCTGGAAACTATACTTACCATGATAATTTATCATAATATTTATGTCTTTTTCATTCATAATACTCTATTCGTAAAACGTTAATTCGAATACAATGGCCACTTATCTAGGTGAACTCATCCTCACTGAGAACCAAAACAATGATGGAACAATTTCAAATTATTCAGTCAAATCATCTCTAACTAATTCTCACGTGTGCAGCACACCTTGGTGTACCTTCGTCACAGTTCCGACTAGAGATTAGCACGAACTAAATCCTAGAAGATGGATCATGGGTATGACTAGCGTGGCCATTTTTGGTCGGTATATGTGTAGCAGGCCTACACCTTGATTTAAAAGTGACGTAAAGTAAAAAAGAAAAGAGTGACATTTTTGATTGATTTGTTTATGTCATAATAAAAATATATCGTTTACGTTCGATGCTTGTATTTTATTATTATCAAGAAAATATTTAATTAGTTGATACACAAGCATCTACATTTGGTGACCCCGATAAAAACGCAAAATAAAATAATTAGGCAGTGAAAATAAATAAATTCAAATAACAATAGTGGAAAATGTCAACAGAAAATTCTGAAAATTTTCAAAGCACAACGTCACTCAATTTGGACAAAATTTCTATAAAATTACCACCGTTTTGGCCAGAAAAACCGGAAATTTGGTTTTATCAGGTAGAGGCTCAATTTAATCTAAATAATATTCGATCCGAAGAAACTAAATTTAACTACTTGATAGCACAACTTGAACCGAAGTATGTCGAAAATATTTGGGATATCATAACAAGTACAGCCAGCAATAGATATTCTTCAGCCAAAGAACGCCTTTTAAATATTTTTAAAGAAAGCGAAGAAAAACAGTTCAAACGCTTACTTACAGGACTTTAACTTGGAGATTCTAAGCCCAGCCAACTACTTAGACAAATGCAAAGCTTAGGAAGCCCAGATTTATCAAGTAAGCTACTACGAACACTTTGGCTAGAAAAATTACCAATTTCTATCAAAAATATTCTTATTGTCAGTGACGAAAGTTTGGACAAATTAGCGGTGATGGCTGACAAAATGACAGAAATGACACCTCACGCAGAATTTTGCAGTACTGATGCAAGACCTTCAACTAGTATTGATCAGTCAATATTAAACAAGCTTGTTTTAAAAATTGAAGCTCTTGAACAAAAATTATAAAACATGAATCTCAACAGAAATCACCATCACGAAGTTCGTATCGCAGTCGTAGTCGAAGTCAATCTCAGCGACGATTCAACCCTAAAGGCAAATTTTGTTTCTTTCATTTTAAATATGGTAGTCGTTGCCGTGAAGATAAATGCCAACCTCCTTGCAGCTGGAACAAACAGGGAAACGCCAACACGCACCAGAATTAGCGGTAGATTCTGCTGTAGAAAAACTATATTACCGTAAATCACGATTATTTTTGACTGATAAAATAACTGGTGTACGATTTTTAATAGACAGTGGAGCGGATGTTTCACTTATTCCTGCAACTGGAAAAGATAAGGTTGATGATTCTTTTAAGTTATTCGCTGCAAACAATACTCCAATTCCAACATATGGTATAAAAATTATTACATTGGACCTTGGTCTTAGACGTCAATTTCAATGGCCATTTGTTACTGCTAAAATTCAAAGAGGAATACTTGGCGCTGATTTCCTAAATAATTTTAATCTAATGATTGATCTACACAATAGAAGACTGATTGATAACACTACCAAATTACAAATTAATGGCGAAATTACAGAAATAAATAAAACTGAACAACTTAGTACAGTAAATGAATCTAATCCGTTCAAAAGCATTCTAATTCAGTATCCTGAAATAACAAAACCGAATTTATTGCCAAGTACAGTCAAACACAATATTAAGCATTATATAGAATCAAAAGGTGAACCAGTCCATGCAAAACCAAGACCATTAGATACCAATAAATTAAAAATTGCAAAAGAAGAATTTCAATTCATGCTCAACCATGGAATTATTCAGCCATCTAAGTCAGAGTGGGCGAGCCCCTTACATATGGTTAGCAAAAAAGATGGAACATGGAGACCTTGTGGTGATTATCGACAGCTAAATGACAAAACTATTCCAGATCGCTACCCTTTACCAAGAGTTGAAGACTTTCAACATATCTTGAATGGTACGAAGATCTTCTCCAAAATAGATTTATTAAAAGCCTATTATCAAATACCTATGGCAGAAGAACATAAACATAAAACAGCAATAACTACACCCTTTGGTTTATACGAATTCAACGTAATGAGTTTTGGTCTTCGAAATGCACCGTCTACCTTTCAAAGATTTATCCATGAAGTTGTCAGAGGTCTAGATTTTGTATTTCCTTATATTGATGATATCCTGGTGGCATCTAATGACAATAAATGTCATGAAATACACCTCAGAAAACTTTTCGACAGACTTGACGAATATGGTCTTAGAATAAATGTATCCAAGTCAGTATTTGGCGTAGAAGAAATTGAATTTCTGGGTAACTATATAACTCAAGATGGCATCAAACCTCTGCCAGACAAGGTCAGTGCTATCCTGAACTACAAAAGACCAGAAACCTTAAAAGAACTTCGCACTTTTCTAGGACTTATAATTTTTTATAGACGCCATTTAAAAGGCGCAGCTGAAACACAAGCAGTATTGCATGACCTGCTAAAAGGAGCAAAGAAAAATGACAAACGAAAAGTAGCCTGGACACAAGAGGCAATAGAAATGTTCGATAAATGTAAAGATGACTTATCAAATGCAGCTCTTCTTACCTTTCCTGATCCTGACGCTCCCTTAGCGTTATTTACAGATGCTTCGAATACAGCTGTTGGGTCAGTTCTACAGCAGTATGTTGATAAATCGTGGAAGCCAATTGCTTTCTATTAAAAAAAATTAATGGAGCACAAAAAATTTACAGCACATACGACAAAGAACTTTTAAGTATTTATTTGTCGATAAAAAATTTCAAACATTATTTAGAAGGAAGAGATTTCACCATATTTTGTGACCATAAACCATTAATGTATGCATTTAAGCAAAAACACGAAAAAGCGTCTATGCGACAACTTCGTCATTTACAGTATATTTCTCCAATTTTCTACTAATATACAATACATTAAAGGAGCAGAAAACATTGTTGCAGACACCTTGTCTAGACTGGAACAAATAGACATTATTGATTATGATGCCATAGCCATGGCACAAATCAACGATGATGAATTAAAAGAACTAACGCAAAATACCAAATTAAAATTTGTGAAACAAAAATTACCTTCGAATAATGATTTATGGTGTGATATCTCCACTTCAAATATTAGACCCTATATACCTCTAAATTTTCGGAACATGGTCATACAAAGAATACACAATATAGCTCATCCCGGTATAAAAGCAACAGTCAAGCAAGTTACTACTAGATTTATTTGGAAAGGAATTAATAAAGACACAAGAAATTTTGCGAAAACATGTGTAGACTGTCAAAAGAATAAAGTCACAAGACATACCAAATCAGAGTGCCAACAATTTCAAACACCAGATGATCGGTTTGAGATAATACACATAGATCTAGTTGGCCCACTACCACAGTCTAATGGATATCGATACTGCTTGACATGTATTGATAGATTCAGTAATTGGATGGAAGTTGTACCAATAGCCAATATAAATGCAGAAACAGTTGCAAAAGCCTTTTATAATAATTGGATAACGAGATTTGGTGTACCAAAATCCATTATTAGTGACAGAGGAGCTCAATTCAAATCATCTTTATTTTCAAACCTTACAAAACTATGTGGAATAAAATTACAAAATACAACCTCATATCATCCACAGGCTAACGGAAAAATAGAACGCCTTCATAGGACGCTCAAATCTGCAATCAGATCCTACAACACCACTAGATGGTCAGATGTGATACCGACAATACTATTGGGGATACGTGCTGCAATTAGAGACGATACATCTTACTCTATATCACAAATGGTTTACGGAAAGACAATCAGATTGCCAGGAGAATTTTTCAACAAACCAGACTACAATTTGAACACAGACATATTCACAAGCAATCTTATAAAGCAATTTGAAAACATCAGGCCAGTAAGAGTGAGATTTAAAAATTCCAAAAATATATTTGTGCATAAAGATTTAAACGATTGCAGTCATGTTTTTGTAAGGATCGACAGAATAAAAAAACCGTTAGAACCTCCATATGAAGGCCCATATGTAGTTGTAAAAAGAAATCATAAGTACTTCACGCTGAAAATTAAGTCCAAAGAAGAAAATGTCTCCATAGACAGACTTAAGCCTGCCTTTCTTCTATAGGAAGAAGTCACGCTTTTAAGAAGGGGGAGTAGTGTAGCAGGCCTACACCTTGATTTAAAAGTGACGTAAAGTAAAAAAGAAAAGAGTGACATTTTTGATTGATTTGTTTACGTCATAATAAAAATATATCGTTTACGTTCGATGCTTGTATTTTATTATTATCAAGAAAATATTTAATTAGTTGATACACAAGCATCTACATATGTATAAGTCAAAATATTGTTTAAATAATATATTAGTAAGTTGTTGAAGGTTGTGCGGTCTTCGTAACGATCACGAAAGCTAAGCTACCAAGTGCAATGTCAGTACTCGGATGGGTGACCGAAAATTTTCCAACTTGATTTTCCTCCGTTCTTCAGAAGACATGTTAAGCTGGCGGTCCCGGCTATTGTCGAAAGTAGAAAAATCAAATAGTTTATTAAAATACAAAAATTAAACAATTATTTTGGCCTTAAAGTAACCTAAACTAACTTGGACTTGAAATTATTGTAAACAATACTAAAAAAAACAATTTAAAAGGTCCTTACTAATGCGACATTACAAAACGATAATTCCCAAGGAACACGCCTTGGAAAGAACTGCTAACTTTCGATAGGCATGCGGTTTTTTCTAATGTCAAAATTAAAAGCAGTTATTGTCGATATCAAGATTATATTGCACCAAAATGAATTTGCAGCAGGATAGGAGAAAAAAGTGCGTAAATAATTATCGTCATTTGTGCGTTTAATCGACGCTTTTACGGTGAAGGAAAACAACATGAGGAAACCTGCACTGCACACACCTATGAAGAAATTGTTAGGTTGTGTGTAAAGTCGACCAACCCGCACTTGGCCAGCGTGGTTGACTATTTTCTTATTCTTATGCAAGGAGCTGAAGCCGTGTCTCAGAGCACTTCGACCCTATGGGATCTTTTGTGCTTCCCCTTTCCTTTTCACCCATCCCCGCCAACATCGAAAACATTTTATATGAGTTTCACGATGTTGGCAGGAATAAGGTCTATAAAGTCTTCTGGTTGAGTGTAATCTAAGCCCAGGACCCAGTTGCCTATTGGCTAGTGCGATGCACTAGTCACATAGTATGTGCTCCATACTTTCTTCCTCCTCATCACACATTCTACAGATGGTTGACTAAGGCCTAATCACCCCTAATGTGGGGTTGGCTCGAGCCTCTCGGTGGGGACATTATATGAGCTGTTGATGACGAGCGTGTCTCTTGGTGATAATTATTCACTGAGAGACGCCCAAAAATGATGATAATTATTCATATACTTCTTTATCTTTGAACATAATCATCCCCCAAGAATCTTTCAAGCAAGCTTTCCTGCTATATCCCAGAAGAGGAGGATAGAAAGAAAAGTAAAAGGTGACGGTCCCATTCAAAACATCACGTATGGTGAGCTACATAAAATCTTCCCTTATAAAAGGCCCCATATCAATTTAACCTATTTCTTTGTATCTTGGGCAATTCCTAGGAAAATTTCGTTTGAATAGTCATGTTTGTTGCTCAGCTACTCGATACGCAATGGTCGCTTTTGATTTCGTAAAAGACAAGATATTTTATCCTTTCAACTGCTAAGTGGTTTTATTGTTGGTCGCCTATTTATACCTATTCTATTTTCCCTTGAATCAAAAGGAATTTGATACCGACCAACCCACGCATTGCCAATCTTATAAAAATAAGAGGCGTATTTTATAAAGACATACAACTCTATCGGGATGCTAACAAAGCTATGCCAAAGCTAAACTAAGCCAGTTAAGCTAAACTAGAAATATATCCCATGGCCTTCACTTTGCCTGTTGGTAAGTGACAACGCAAGGTGGAGGCAGTCATCCACGGCAAGCGATACAACGTTTCTATTGAACGAAAGGACAATTTTTGACTTACATTTGACACTGCAGTTGCCATAGAGCTTTTCTCATACTTTTTTATACAGTATATTCTTTTCGTTAAGCGTTCGACGCCGTCGATTGGTCACTTGGCTGGGCCCTCAGGGATCGACTTTCTAAACAAAGGGAAAAAGGATTAAAATATATGATAAAGTGCAAATCAATATGAGTTTAAACGCTTGGGGAATATGCTTAAATAGTTGGTAGACCCGTATGTAGGGTCGTCTGGGTAGGTACCACCGCCTTTCCTATTTCAGCCGTGAAACAGTTTGCTGTGTTTCGGATTGAAGGGAAAGGTAGCCAATGTAATTACCGGGCATGGAAGCCATTTCTTCTTAGGCCTCAGGATGACAATGTACCTGCAATACCAAGTGATTTTTTCCTTGTTATAGCAGGTGTTTATAGGCGACGGTATCCAATTACCACCAGGTGGGCCGTCAGCTTGTTTGTCATCTAGTGTTAAAAAAATAAATGTCAATATTAAGTAGCTAGCGTAGCTAGCTATGACAATGGTGTGGTACCGGCATCAAGATCAAACATGTAGATATTAATTTCTGCAATTCATCATGTCTCTACAGTCAAATTTGGCAGCAAATAAACGACACCCAGTTTTGCAAGTATCTTGGTCTATGCTAAGCGCTTTGCTGGACTTGGGTACCCACTTAGGTTCAAATCAAATCAAATCAAATCAAATATCTTTATTGCGTATCACATAACATTCACAAGGGTCTTATACATAGGCTGTAGTACCTGTGATACCCCGTGGGGTCACTGCAAACATTAATTAAGTACTTAAAATCTATAATCATAATAATATTAAAGTTCACAAGCCCTTTGCACAAACCTGCAACAGTTTGTCGTAGTGCGTAGATGCGCGCTTCGCATTTCGCGATTCGATTCTTAAGATTTCTGTTGCATCAATGTTGCATACACAAAGGGGAGCAGACTTGTTTATAAAGCGACAAAAGTTTATATAGCGTCTAAATTGCAGGTTCGCGAAGCACGAGGTCTGCGAACCTAAGTGGGTACGCAACTTATTCTTTGGGGGATCGTATAGATGCAATTCGTGTCTTAAGTTATTAATTTAAACTTTATTGTACACAAAAGGATACAAATGGCGGACTTAATGCCGTAAGGCATTCTCTACCAGTCAACCGGAAGGCTGGGTATAGAAATATCAATAGGCGGTGCAGAAAGTTAATGCCGTTATGTAAATAAAAACAAAGCTACTTAACAAAACCATTAACTACTTACTAATCTATATCTTTAAAAAAGCTTCGAAATTCGCTTGCATCAAATGCTGATTTGCGTAGGCGTGAGGTACGCAATTTGCTTAAAAGCATTTTGTTTGCAAATATCGCTTCCTTGGTCGTGTCTTATACGTAGCAGTAACATAATAATACAGCAGATCTGTACAGGCATAATAAACAAACATTATTCTAGGCATCAGCAACATGAATTAGCTATTGTTTGTTTATCCTCCTATGCTTGTGTTTACATTGCATTATCATATGTAAGTTATTTTAGGGGCACCTAAGCTGTCTGACAGGCTGTGTTAAGGGTATTTAAGCCTTAAGTTTATGGACACAATGATTATCTTACTGTGCTCAGACAAATGTACGGGCGTCTTTTGTGAGATAGAACAACGTGTTGCCAAACAAAAGAGCAAAAGGACGGGACTCGATTAATGGAAAATTTTTGCGTGTTCAGAAATTTATAAGCAGATGAAAATGTTCAAAGTAATGTGTGCTTAAAATCTGGGAACATATACTTCAGTATTAAGTGGGACATGTCCTCGATTTCATTATTTTTATTTTTATTTATGTACCAACGTCAACGTGTTGATGTAAACTCGAACTGGTAGTTTCTTTATCACCCTATGATTGAAAACTGTATATTGCAAAAGGTTTAGATTTGTTTTTCTTTGAAAGTTCAATACATGTAACAATTTCAATGGATACATTTCGATGGACATCGTATTCATATTCTGCATGATATGCATTGTTGTGATCCGACAGTTGATGATTATAAAGCCAGTTCTTCATTTGTTGATGCTAGCTTTACTTTTAGCCTTATCATGACAAAATAATATTAAATTTATACTGATCATAATTATGATCGATTATATTAGGAAAACTGGAATCGGCATAATCGAGGATTGGAAGAGGGAGAGAGCACAATTTTAATATTATGTTGGAAGAAAATTACGTCTCCTTAGTGTACCTGCTGAAGCAAAATGTTTCCTACTTAGTTCTAAAAAAATAACTACAGATAAGTATATAGACAAGTCGATTTTTGAAGTCATGCGAGGACTGCCGATGATAATTGTTTGTGTTTTGCTAGGATTGACTTTCAGGCCGTAAATTGCTCCACTACCAAACGCGGGCGAGATCGCGATTTAATGTGCTAACAGGATCTATTAATTGATACAGAGGTACTTGACAGTAAATTACCAACGTTATTACATTACAATAACTAGTCAACGTTTTTAACCCTCTCTGTACGAGGTGACTAAAAGTGAACGTTCCGTACTAGATGGGGTTTGACTTACCCCAAAATATAAAAATGAAAAATGGCATAATTATTATCTTTTTTAGAGGAAATTATAAGTATTTAGTAATTATAAAGACCCTGTAAATATTAAGTTACAGCAAAATTTGGAAATGAAAGTATGTATTTAAACATTTCTGATAATTAAAAAAAAGAACCAACAATGTGTTGCGTATGTCATTATTACACATTTCTTCATTTGAGATATTAATCACATAAAATATTTATCGTCATGAGTTTTACTCAATTTAAAATGTTTGACACACATAAATTAAAATAAAAACCTTCAAATAAAAATGAGAAATTTCTAGGAACGCGCCGTACGAGGTGGGGTGTGTGATGCTCACGAGTGCTTTAGGATCCCAGTAGTGACCCCCAGACGGACTTAGCAATACTGATTGGATCAGCAACATTGTAATTCCAGCTACTCTTTGACAGTTTTAAAATTATGGCGTTTTTCGTCGGAATGGAGTATGTCACACCACACCTGGCACAGGGAGGGTGATTGTTTGTATTCATGCATAATCATTGGTGCGAACTGGGTAGGAATCAAAATGTGGTTTATTAAATAAATTCATTATTATAAATATCTCAAGTCACGATATTCATCCGTGCTAATCTTCACAAAACCTTTTCGATGAAATTTTGTAAATATGTATTTTGCTTGGCCCAACTCAGACTAAAGTTTTTATCTGGATAAGTAGTTACAATGGTGGGTACAGCTAGTTAAATACAAAATTTTCTTTTGTTCTGCAAACCGTGTGCAAACCAATTCAATTCAGCAGAAGAGACCAGTCTAAAGATATTCGCATCTCTTGAATACAAATCCAGATGGAATGGAATGGATGAAATCAAAGTTCAACGCTTCGTATACCACTGAAGATATTTTCAGATATATCTGCAACCACGATTGAGTTTCCCTGCACGTTCACAACTCAAAGCACGCGGCTTTATAACCATTCGGACTTAAACCGACTGCACCAGATGTTGACGCAAGCAAACAGTATTCAGAGTAATGAGTTGTGAACAAAATTGGTTTCATTCTTTTCGTATATTCTCGGCTCCTCTGCCATAGTGTCTCAAGAAGTCTTTAATACGCGTGTGTTGCCAGTGTTAGCATATGCAACCTAAACGTGGACACGTTTAGGTTGCTTACAATTGACCTCACAAGAAGGCTCAATGTTACTAAAAGGGCAACGGAGAGGGCTATGCTCGGAGTGTCTTTACGTGATTATATTAGGAATATTGAAATCCGCAGGATGAGCGTCGTTATTACAGCTAAACAGCTGGGCATGGATGCCATCTTGTGGCATAGCAACTTAAACAAACATATTTTCAATAAAGCTATGCTTTAGTTGTGCTGGTGTGGCTGTTGCAGAGCAATGGCAGATTAGTTTCTAGAAGCGGCCAGGATTTGCTTGGTAATATTCAAAGGGCTTGATGACTTCTTGGTGGAGCTGGGATGGCTAGAGTAATCTAGCCACACTCTCTGACACAAAATAGACACACTAGCCGTCTGGTTGCGGAAACAGCCCATACGGAAAGGAAGAAGAAGAGGGACGGAATAGTCCTGTGGCGTTGGCACACAAGTTGAATCCGAGTACCAACAGTTAAGCCAGAAGTGCGTGACTTCTGGCTTAACTTCTGCAATCGCTAATGAAGAACGCACAGCCACGGCTTCAACGACCTCCATCATAAAGGTTATGAGTAATATTAGTATGGTTAGTATATAAATGGTTTTAGTATAGGAATGAATCTTAATCATCTTTTAATTGCTCATTATCATTCGCAAATCGGTGATGTGGTTTGTACATTTTTAAGTATTCTTATAAATAATAAAGTAGTTTAGGACTCTCAATAATTAGCATTACAAGGGCAATGAACGATGAATGTCAAAACAGACGATGTATCTTTGCCACCAAGAAAGATCTTTGAAAAATAACAAGATTTTGAAGGCTACATTTTAGAAATAAGTCTATTTGCAAGATTGGTTGCATCCCGTCACGTGCACGCTGCTATTGCCATTCCTGACGTGACTTGAGTTAAGCTAATAACGGTGATTTTTACTCGTAGTTTTCTATGCGTAAAATAAATAGTTATTTAAAATTTTTCCTAAGACTATTTTATATTCAAACACAACTCAATGCCATCGGGACGTATACAACGTGCGCCTTTTCATCGCGCTCTTGGCACGCGGGTTCAGAGCGCGTTGGATCGTCCGGTATGAATCTGACAAATAATCAATCAATGTTAGTTTTGGAGTTATGGTGGTTTCAAGTAATAACTTCTAAGACAAATCGAACACAAATACGGACTTCTCTGTGGATCGAACCCTGCACTTAGACCACAGAGTTGGTATATCCTTCATAATGTTTCCATCCTTATGATATTCCACCCTGATGTCTTGACAAATGAAGTCTCTTATAACCTTAAAGCAATTTAAGACTGCTGAGACCGTGGCCAGTCTCAAGTTTATAATTTTAAATGCAAATAGAATTCTAAATGGTGAAGTCTGACAAAATATTTTTTTATACTACGAGATGGCAAACAAGCTTGCGGTCCACCTGGTGTTAAGTGGCTACCGTCGCCTATAGAGACTTGCAATATTAAGGGTAAATCACTCAACACTGCAAGTGCGTTGCCATCCTGGGGACTAAGATGATATGCCTTCCATGCCCAGTAATAACACTGGCTACCTTTCCCTTCAATCCGAAACACAGCGAACAGCTTCGCGGCAGAAATAAGAAAGGCGGTGGTACCTAGCCAGACGACCGTACATATGGGTCTACCACCTAGTAAAAAAATGATGCTATGGTATAAACATATCCTTCTGCGACAACCCTACCAAACTTGACCTTGTTTGACCTTTTTATAAAAAAAAACTTTGTGTACCATAGATTTATTATTACTGGCGTTTATAGATTGCCAATGAATCGACTAGGGTGAGAATAAAAAAATACACCAATGTGTGCGTAATGCGCATGTGTGCATGAAAAAAAACATACAGTCGAATTGATAACCTCCTCCTTTTTTGAAGTCGGTTAAAAATAGTACTGCAGTCTGACAGTTGCTGTCTTTTCTACGTGACTGACAGGCCTCCTTAGGCCCCCTGCGTGTACGTGAAATGGTCTCGTCTATCTATCTCGCTCTAATATACGCGTTAGTATGCTCTTTCTCTATCACATTGCCGATCTACAGTTTCCTATATCTATGTTGTGTACATTTTGCATCCTCCGAAAATGCTTAGATTGTATAATATTGTTTTAGTCCGGTCTGCTCCGGTCCTCTTTTCTTAAATTTCGGATCAATATGTTGGCTTCACTTTTGATCCGAAAAAAATTAACATCCTACAATGCTTTTTATGTTAATATCTTTGTTATCAGATAAAAGTCTTTTACACGTAAAATCCATAAATTACTGTTCCCATCTAAAGAGTCGTTACATGTTATCGATGCTAACGGCGACGCATTCTCTAAATCTACATAATCGGGCCCCTCAACTCAAGGGTTCCCGTGTCTATTGCAAATACGCGGTTCGTGTCAACAAGATTAAAATTTATTGCACTAAGCATTTATATTTTAAAGTAATATAAACAAATTATGTTTGTTGATAGGATGTAATGTTAATGATGATAATTACATATATACCTATAATGACGATCATAATCCCAAAGGAGGTTGATCAGAACTTTAGATAACATTAACAGGTATATACAGCATACAGTCATCATCATCATCATCATCATCAAAAGCATACATGGTCCCCACCAAGGGCTCGAGCCTACCCTAAAAAAAACTATCAATCAGGACAGACGTTACACTCGAAATCATCTCAGCAGTATGTAGTATAGAAATATAAATTTCCACGCTTACACCAATTATCTAGCCCAAAGTAAGTATTATTAAGACTTTGTGTTGTGGATACTCAATAACGGACGTTTTTATATACATAATAATTTTAGATTTTACTAGGTGGTAGACCCATATGTAGGGTCGTCTAGGTTTACCACCGCCTTTCTCATTTCTGCCGTGAAGCAGTTCCCTGTGTTTCGGATTGAAGGGAAAGGTAGCTAGTGTAATTACTGGGCATGGAGGGCATATCATCTTAGTCCTAAGGATGGCAAACGCACTTGCAGTGTTAAGTGATTTACACTTAATGTTGCAAGTGTCTATAGGCGGCGGTGACCACTTAACATGTTTGCCATCTCGTAACATAAAAAAAAAGATATTTTTTTTAAATAAACTTAAGGAAATATTTATATATTTGTTTAAGTCTATTACAACCATGATTCGCAAACAAATATTCATGTTCGTCACAACAATATTTGCCGCTACCAGAATTCGAACCTGGCCCGCCTTATGTGTAGGCAGCTATACTGGTCACTCCATCACGACGGCGTCAATTACTCATTATAAATAATTGTTGATGACACGAACTGGTACTATCGAGTTATTATTAGTGCATCACGTAGACAGGCCCTAGATCCGAGCATGACATTGTTCCTAGCCGCTGGATTACTGATCTGCGTTATTCAGTGTGGTTTGTGGAAATAGTACAAGGGTCGAAAGTAAGCAACTGGGGTTATTTAGACGACTAAGCTCAGCGTGGGCGGCTATAGTCCAAATATAGAATTGATTACTTATATATACCCGTGTCAAATGCTATACTTTTTAAATATAAGGAATTTGAATGAAAGAAAACAGGATTTCAACCACGTACCTTTGATTTTTGGTTAATCCGATATTTCGGCGCAGTTACATGCGCCATGATCACGGATGAACCGATATCAGATTAACCAAAAATCAAAGGTACGTGGTTTAAATCCCGTTTTCTTTCATTCAAATGATAGTGACCACGTTAGCTTAAAACAATATAAGGAATGTTAAGAAATTAGTATTTCAAAAATAGCGATTGGCGATTGAATGAATATTTGTAAATCAAAACATTATTTAGATACTAGCGGCACGTCCCGATTTCGTACGGGTAGACAATAACACTTGTCATGTCAGTGTTGCAAGATTTTTACCACAAAGCAAGCTGTGTGCAACCAAATAACATAAGAAAAGAAAATAGCACGTAGCTATTCAAAATTAATTGAAAAATCAGAACAAATTGTTAAATATAAAGTTATATTCCTATTTTGTATTTTCTTTAAACCAAATTAGTCACATAATTTTCCATCGAAAACCTATGTATTTTGAACCACAAAATGATATTCAAGAAACCACTAGGCAGGCTGTATGTAACCAAATAACATAAGAAAAAATAAAATAACATGTAGCTATTCAAAATGAATTGAATAATCAGAATAATTTGTGAAATTTAAATTCATATTCCCATTTCGTATTATATTATTATTAATCAAATTAGTGATATAAATGCTATCGAAAACCTATATAGTTTGAAACACTAACTGATATCCGAGAAACTTTGTATGAAGTTTATTTTTCTATACAAGATGTTTGGTACATGGGATATGAAGCCGGCACCTACCCATACTAACATAATCATATAAATACTATGGTGATATTAAAAATTCAAAATTGTAAAAATATTTTTTTAATTTTCCATACATTATGTTTTTCTGATCGAACTATTTGTATGGAGAATACATTTCTTTTTTTAATTTAAGTTTTTGATATCACCATAGTATTTATATGAGTATGTTAGCATGGTAGGTGCCGGCTTCATACCCCATGTACCAAACACCTTGTATATTTTTTGTCTTCTCATTTCTTTCCGTGTTTATGTAGATTCATTTTTATACAAAAATACTTAATGTTACCATAATAATGTTGATGTATAACGAGCCACGGTACTGATAAATACTTAGTTCGTTAAAACATAGCTCTAGGCAAATTTCTGCTTGTAACTTAAAAAGTAAACTTGTGTTGGTCTTTTAAAAAACTTCTTTCTTGAATACATAACGGTATAAAAGGAAACGTTAAAGTTTTAAATAGACTGATAAATCTTCTAGAACTGATTGCAAAGAATGCATTTGTAAGTAAGATTACACTTCAAATAATGATTATTTGTTGGAATAACAAAAACGATTTCTGTGTCCTGCACCACAGAACTCATTTTCGACTGCAATAATTTAGTTTATTCAGTTCAAGTTGCCAATATGCAACCAATTAGATTTTAAAAACTTTTAAGAACGGTAGTCTCGAGAAGTCCGTCAAACTATTCTGAACTGAACTATCGACGTTGCTCTTGCGAATTTCGGGGTTGTTAGCTAAAGACGTTTAGCTTAAGTAACCAGCTTAGAGAGAGCTTAACCTCCACGTTATCAGCTTATATGTGTTTCACTTGGCATGGCTCATTAACTTAGGTTGGCATTAATAAACTTTACTCAGATCATTCGCTATTGAGACAACAATAATCCGAATGGTCAAGACAACAGTGGGAGCCAGAGAGACATTTTTTTTAAATCACAATAACAAACAATTACAAAATGAGGCTTATGTAACTAATTACACAGAAATTTACTAATTTTGTAACCAAACACGTTATTCACGGAATAATTTTATGAGTGCAGATAATATAATAGAGTTGGCTTAACCCTATCAGTTTACAATGATTTTCATTGTCTCTAATACACGTTTATGGTTAATTCAATTATTAAATAATTACACATCAGTATCTAATTGTATTTCTTTTAGGCGTAAAAAGATTTCTTTCTTGAACTGAACAGGAGAAAGCTTAAATAGATCTAGACATTATTTTCTATACAGTATTATAATCTCACGAATCACGGTTGAGCCATCACTGTTTGTGGAAACATTGTCTCCGTATGCATCAAGGCTGACCCAATTTGGCTAAGCTGCGTTCGTGAGTTAAGAAATCGGGAGTGGTCTCCCCTTGACTTTCTCGTATACCGGACACGACTCAAAAGTTGATAGAAACCTTATACTTTAATGTCACACATGCATGTTAAATTTTTGTCACCCATCCGAGTACCGACCGCGCACTTGGTTGCTGAACTTTCGTGATCGACGGCTCAAAATTTGATCGAAACCTTATATATTGTGTCATACACGTATGTTAAATTTGGTTGCAATAAGTTAAACTTGAAAGCATACTCGAGTTATTGCGCTAACGCACAGACACACACACACACAGACATAATTCCAAAAAAAATATTTTTTGACTCAGCGGGGATGTCCACAACGTGTTAATCCGTCAAAAATCTCGAGGTCGAATTTTTTGACGATTACAAGACTTCTACGTACGAGAAAGTAAAAAACGTACGAATTCATTCTTTTTTGGCAGACAAGCATAAGGTCTGCCTGGTGGTAAGCAGCCTATAGACGCTTGCAATACTGAAGTCACGCGCTGCCAGCTCTAATCCCCTTCCCTGTCCCGTAAAGCTCTGGCTACCTTACTCACCAACAGAAACACAATGTTGCTGGCAACATTTAGATTTATAGTTTTTGGTAAAACCTTTGTAATAATGGCAATCTCTGCCCTCTCTTCCGCCCGATCTTGAGCGTGTGCAACATCTTATATAAATAAGTGAGATACAATTTGTGGGTTAAATAAATCCCATAAACCAGTACAAGTGACATTTTATTTAGAAGAATACAGTCCACTTCATCGAGGATCCCAACACACAACACCACAAAAATGTAGTGTTATTTGACTGTGGTCTTCTGTAAGGTGGAGGCTGGTACTACCCCGGTTCAGGCTGCTCCAAATTCTAGCGGCTAGTTCACTTTGCCTTACCTGGACAAAACAATTCATACTGAATAAATTGTTACCAAGTGGCGAGCACAGCTACTTGCACTGATTCAGTGTTTTTCAATGATAAACATTCACACACAACTATCATTTACAAAAAAAATCAAACTCATAACTAAGAGTATATACATACGACGAAGAGAGGAACACATAATATTACCTATGATTAGAACCAATATTGGAAGAAAATCAATCAATTTTGATGGAGTAGGTACCAATATATAATAAGCTACCTTCGGACATAAAAAATGCGGAGACGATGACTGTGTTTAAGTCCAAATTAACCAAATATTTTACTAGCAACTCATGTTTATATAAAGCATAAGATTTATCGCATTGAATACCCATGTGTTTTGTCTTTAAACTGAATTACCAATAACCTACCTATTTGCGTATCCGATGAAGTGCCTACCCACTTATGTGTTTTTTACGTAACATGAAATTACACATAAAACCAAACCAGGCAGTATGGGCAATGCAGTGCTTCCAAATAGTTACAGCCTGACGTCACCACGAAAGTGTAATGATAATTCATTACGGTTTTTCCCCTATCTGCAGGAATTCAAGCAGCTGATCCACTTCTTAATATTTTCTTCATTAGATGATGCAAAGTGTTAATACTACTGTTCAAATCCGCCACATTATTACGACTGTAAATATTCTGAGGCCGTTACAAGCATTTCAGGGGAGGGAATTTAAATGACTTGTTTATCAGAATGACGTTCATTAATTTCGGATACGACTTCCTTGTTAGATTAATCCGTTGAAACCATTTTGTTGGTTAAGATAAATGTAGTTACTTAAGCAATTCAAGTTCTTTATCTACTTCAATAGATCTTTCTGGTGGTTACGCGTACTATAAAGATTCTTATTCAAGATACAATTAAGGAAAATGTTTATCCTTATCAATTACTTTTACAAAAAGGTATTTGGCGGCCTTCCTTATCTACTATTATTGCTGCATAAGTTTAGTCGGTTATACCATGAGATACTGGCAGAGTAGAATAGCATCACCCCATATCTTCCAATGGGTATCGTAGAAGGCGACTAATGGATCAGCAAAGGGGTATTGATCATCTCATACACCGTCCTACCATCCGCATTGGGCAAGCGTTGGGTTGGTGGACTACTACCTAAACCTCCTTCGATGACAAGGATAGGTCTTGTGTCCAAGCAGTGGATCCAATTATAAAGGCTGCTATGATGAGGTTTAGCCGAGGTAGAGAACAGCGGAACAGCCGCTCGAATTGGGAGCGCCTGATCTGGAGTAGTAGCTTACAGAAGACCACAGTCAAATAACATTACATTTTTGTGGTGTTGTGCTTCTGTTTGTGAGTAAAATTGCCAGAGCTGCATGAGTTAACAAGGGTTAAGGGTTTGCAGCGCGCGAGTTTCAGTATTTCAGAAGGCGAAGACCTTGGGGGATCCTCAAGTCTGTAGTCAGGGTGTCGTAGGGGATTACTGGGCGACCGAGCATCTCCCCGTTGGGGAGTCTCTCGACCACCTAGCATCCCTAGTGCGTCCGAATAAAAAAGGATTTATAGCGTCACTGTAAAGTATAAAAAAACCCAAAGAAATGTCAATAATCTACAAATAGCTAGAAAAAAACTAACTTTTACAACCTCACCGGTTGCCATCCTGAGGTCTGCTACTACTAATACTACTTCTATATCTCGCCAAACACACCTTAGATGCATTAAAATGTGTGATACCGATATCATACGTTTTAAGGAACCTCAAGGAGATCCCTTTATATAAGACGTGACTAGTATGGACTAGACTCCTTGTCCTTCCCTGAAAAACGAGAACGAAAAAAACAGAAACAAGAAAATGATTATACAACGCCACTGACCTTATAATAAATAAAAGCACGCAAATAAAAATAAACCAATCTCGTTTTTCATGCTCGAAGGGGCAAACTAAATACATTTCATAGCCGCTTACGAAGTGCCACTAAGTGTCCAATTAACGTTGCCGACCTTACATTACGCGTAACAGTTTATTTCGAGAGCCTTCGTTATCCAACACTGGCTAGGGAGTGTATCTAAACAAGGTAATACCCTCCCGAGCCTTATAAACACGTACGGCTCATAATTCTACCTTTTCCCACATTTCCTAAGGCTCTTGTTTCTTCCGTGTTACGTTTTGTTCGACACAATGTTTTGTTACATTAAAATGACGAATGTTATTTTGTATCATATCTTTGTGGATTAAGCCTTAAAGGTAAATGAGCATTTTGTTCGGACCTGTGACCCACCAGCGTCCACTAAGGTAAAGACAATTAATACTACCCAATAAGATGAGTGAGAGATGTTTTTAGCAAATCAAGAATTACTAAATATAAAATACGAATTTTCATATATCCATATCCTTCTTAATGGATAAATGCTTACAAAAATGCACAAAGATATTCCTAAAAAGGTACAAGAATAGAAGTAGTAATTCACTATTTGAAACTGATAAAAAATAAAAACTTGCGAAAACTATATGTTTTGCGTTGAACCACTTACCTTTGTTTCTCATGCCTTTGGATTAAAATTAAAACATTATGTGAAATGATAACCCTAAATCTTCAAAACGTTTTAATGATGGACGTGAACTTCGACGTACCGGGTCAAAAATGCCCAATGACCTTTGTGTACATTATATACGAGCACAAAAAATAAATCTCCAACTGATTTCTTCTTACAAATAGTCCTGTCAAAGTTGAAGGCACAAACTAGGAAACGCTAAAAAGATTTAGGTGAAACTTGAAATAGGAGTCGTCTGAGAATTTCCCTATAGCCGCCAGCTGTTCCCGCTAAAAATGGCTGCTTACTTTAAAATACGTGTTTTCTTGAAAGCTGAGTACCCTTACGATCGAGTACGGCAATTTCTTTTGTATTACTTAGTTCCCGTATTGTTGTTGCAGTTTCATTTTGGAGCGAAAGTAGTTATTTTTCGCCGTTTACTAATATCAGTTAAAGAGCACTGAACTGGCTGCAATGAATGAGTATGAGTATTATTTTTATATATTTATTATATTATTTTTAACCCCCGACGCAAAAAGAGGGTTGTTATAATTTTGACGTGTCTGTTTCCGTTACGGAGTTGACGCCTGTTGGACGGCGCGGCGACCGACCTTAATTTAATTATACGTGCAAGTAACTAAAACGTGAATAAAAAAATATATTTATGAATACCCTGACATCTTTTATTACAATATTAACATATCTTTACCCTCAATGTAAATCTCGGGTCGAAAATACCCGATCCCTCACAAGAATTGAGTGGGAATGTGGGCCCTTAATGATGTCAAAACATCGCCGAAGAGAAAGGTCACCGAGCAACGGCTTACGAAAACAAATGACGAAACAAAATAAGGACGGTTTTATGAGGAAATTACTTTGAATACGTCTCATTGCATTGCATGAGTACGAGGGCGCCGCGCTCGTGCGTTCTACGTAACGTAACGATCCCGAAAGTTAAGCTCCAAGTGCACGGTCGGTACTCGGATGGGTGACCGAAATTTTTTCACCAGGATTTTCCTCCGTACTTCGGAAGGCACATTAAGCTGGTGGTTCCGGGTGCTGTCGAAAGATAGCAGTCATTCTCAAGGAGGGTCTGTGTAAGACAGGCGGTCGGCCGCAAAAATCGAATGCCAAATCCTTAAGCAGTATTGTCGATATCAAGGTATACTGCCCCGACCCCAAATAAAATTGGGACCAGGTTAGGAGAATGATGATTTAGGTTAAATTTTGATGCATTTCAAAATCAACATATTGCAGTTCGCTACTTGAAAGGCTCTCCCAACTACTCTCCAACAGGTACACTAATTTCGTCTCACGAACGCGAATTAGCCTTGACTGTTTTGTGATCTTTGACCAATTGACCATGCACCTCTATCTCTGTGTGCGTTAGTGCCAACACTGAGCACTCACTCCTGCACTGTCACACACATATACCATTTAGCAGCAAGTGTAGCTCACACGTGTTTGTGAAATAAAAATAGAATTTTGTAAAACCGAATTGGATTTATCTTCAAACTGTTTATCGACATATGGTTATTCGATTTACCATGATGGCGTCGCGCAGGCGAAGCGCGGGCTAGGGTGCAGGATGCGGTGTGCGGGAAGCAAAACTCTTGAAGATAGCCTATGAAGCAAGAACATTACATCCACAAGTCTATATGAAATTTGATGCAAAAACAAAGAAAAGCGAACAATCGCTGATGGACGTAACAACGCCGACGTCTGCGCAGAGATATATCATGTCGGTTTTTCTCCTTCTATCCCAATTCAATTAAATACATCTTTCTTGTGTGAGAAAAGAGAGGTGTGGTTTGAAAGAAGACAAAGTGTACCAGAAGGTCGCTGCGGTCGTAATGCACCACTTCCCAGAAGTAGAGGATTCCGTACCAGACGTACATTGTGTCTGGACATGGACAGTAAGGACATAGTGATAGGAAGAAGCTTCCCTATGGCGTTACCCTGACTGTGTGTCTGTCAAGGTAGCAGCGGGGAAGTAGTGAGACCCAATATAAATGTCTTATAGAGGTATAAGTTGCTGATTGCTAGCTTGCGTAGCTGACCACGCAGGGTCCAATGTTCAGCTTGTGGCTCGAACACAAAGTGACTACACTTACGTGCAACAAAATCGACTCACCTCGTAGGTGTCGATTCTTAATATAACGGTATATAAAAATGAGATTATGGAATAATTTTATTTTTGCGTTTACAAACGCGTAAATATAATACTAGAAAAATGCACTGAAAAAAATCGACTTGCCTCAGGCGGGACTCGAACCCGCACCTTCCACAATCCGGGTGGACGCGTTGACCAATTTCGCCACCGAGGCACTGCTTTTCGCTGTCGAAATTTGTCAGTGCTTGGTGCTTATGTTTTTATGGTAAACATCGTTTCATCAAATCTTTGAAATTTGCACTTCCAAGACCCGAACGAAATATTTTTGCAAATATTTGACGCCCAGCTAAGATGAAACTACCTTACATTATGGAATAATTTTATTTTTGCGTTTACAAACGCGTAAATATAATACTAGAAAAATGCACTGAAAAAAATCGAAAAAATAGTGAAAGTAGATTGACTTGAATCGGAAGTAAGTGGAGATGGATGGGTAAGAGCTAGGCGAACATTTGTCGATCAAATCGAAATCATCCTGAGGAAAGGCTTAGTCAAAAGTACTCGTAATTGCAGAGGACCATGATGAGAATAAAACGAAAAAAATACCTATGTAAGGAGCGTAGCCAGTGGAATGAAGTGATTTTTGTATACGCCTATGGGGGAAACGCGAGACTGTGTGTATGTATGTATGGAGATCTCTCATTGCCTTTTACCATCGAAAATTAAGTGGATTCAATTATTGGATGCTCACATTTCCCACAAACTAGATTAAAACTATAAGATAAACTCCACTGTCACTTTATATAAAAGTTCTAAGCTTAAGAAACCCGAGCACGCTAACAGTAACTATGAGATAGAAGTTTTAACTTTGACAATGTTTTTCTAAGGAAATATCTAAGTTCCAGACTTCAAGTTTGAGGTTCCCTGTTGAATACCCGGTCTCAGGTACGAAAGTTGCGCGCTGTTTTTTTAGACAACGGCCAACTTTGAGAGGATTTTCGAGAATCAAATTCAAATTTTAAATTAGTTTTTGTGCCAAGTTTTGTCTCTCATATGGTTTGGGGAGGTTTTGGGGTGTTAACACGACATTTTCGGCTTATTATTAAAAGTTTGAATTACGTGAAAATCTGAGTTGATTAAAAATATTTATGAAAAATTATTCGCGCGCTATTCCCTGATTGTGATGGCAGTGGGATGGCCACGTATGCCATAGGACAGTCGGTATTAAAAAGCGTTGGAGTGGAGACCATGAACTGGGAGTCAGTGTCAGATGTTAGCATACCAGATGGACTGATGATTTATTAAGAAAATGGCAAGGAAGCATGCGGAAGACACAAGATAGAGTTGACGAGCGTGAAAATGAGGAGACCTATACCAAGCCGTTGGTGAAATTAAGTTGAGAAAGAAGTAGAAGGTTAGAGAAGTTAGAAGTTAGAGAAATGGAACCGGTGAATGGAGTACATTCTATCGTATTGTAAGGGGTTTTTTCAACGTGACAATTGTATACAATGAAGCATTATTTAGATCTAGCACCAGTAGATATTATATTTGATAGATAAAAATGCCCTAACTCTGAAAAATTAAATATAAACATAGTGTTTTTAAGCGTCTTAACATTTAATTTGACGTCGAGATTAATTATTATCTGTTCAAGTTAGCGTGGAAAAGTCTTTTACTTAGATATTGTGTAAAAATAAGACGATAAACCCGAATTTTAAGCGACAATACTGACGAGCAAAATTAAAAACTAAGTTTCAAAATAAAATGAGGTACCAAAAAAGTTAAACAAGCCCGCTTATAAACTAGGTCCCTGCCATTTAATGAACTTAATTAGCTAAGTAATTATTTATAATTATTCGTAGTAACCTTGTTGACAACACCGCTGGCGACCGTTATGTCAAAGTTAGTTAACATTATTACTTCGTGCTTATTTATATTTTTGACGTTACAAGCGTTTATTATATTTACTACACGTCAGTCGTGTTTTTTTATACCACATTGGTGGCAAACAAGCATACGATCCGCCTGATGGTAAGCGGTCACCACAGCCTATGAACACTTGCAATACCAGGGGTATCACACTAGCAAAAACTTTTTCACACCTTTCTTGAAGAGATCCATGTTGTAGTCCTTAGGGAAAACCTTGACAGGGAGTTCATTCCACAACCGAAGCGTACGCGGAAGATTTCTACTGTAACGTACATTACGTTACCAACTCGGTTCCAGTGTGTGAGGATGAATAGCTTCTTTTTTTTACTATGACATTTATAATAATATCCCTGTTTGGGAATTACATGATATTACTACTCCATTTGTAGTAACAATCTTACACCAATATCTTACATCAATCCCAAGTAGCACAAGTAGCAGTTTAACATATCACTTTTGGTGTAAATTGGAACATTTAGCTTTAATAACCACTTATTAAGGTTCAACCGTGATCTTTAACCTGTGAATTACACTTTAATCGTTATAATAGCATTATATAAGTAATAATGGATACTCTTGTTACGGTATTTGAGTAGAAAATGCTGTCAAAAATGCTTTTTTGCAGCATTTAGCATTTTTATATTGCATTGGCTGCTTAAGAGAATTTTAATGGTATAAAAATATGATAATTGCTGTATGCAGGTGTCGTGTTACACCCTAAAAATGCTGGTTTTAACAGTTCCTTAGAGAACTATCGTACAGCCTAAAGTATCAGTTTGGTGTAAATTTACAATGATTTAATTCCAAAAGTGGCATATCGGTTCACCTAAGTTCTGTTACGCAGCATTTATGGAGCGCCATTTTATTATTACTTATCACCATTAAATATATTGTTTTCTATGATTTGTTTATAATCAATGCGCTTTATTTATGCTAACTATATACCTACTGCCAATAATAATAATAATAAAGCATAATTTATGCCATTAAAAATTAAAAAGAAAAAAAATATATGTTTTACGGATATTTTTGTTACATATTTCTAATCAAAAATGTAATATATACGAGGCGCTTAAAAAAATTGCTAGAAATTGATATATAGATTCACAGAAAACTCGCGTCCCCAATTGATTTCACGATATTAACGTGATAAACACTAACCAAAATATATATAAGTAATATAATTCCACTATACTTTGACACCATTAACAGTTCACAGACACCGCAGAATATTTAAAGACGAATGTCAAAATAGTACACTAAAACTTTAAAACGGTGTTATCGAAAACTTAAAGATGCTTAAGATGACCGTGGAGAGCGTATTTTTAGTGCCTTCGCTGCTTAAGTGGTAACATGTGTCCTATTATACATCTGAAACACAGCTTAGTAAACCATAATAACTCCAATATAATGCTACTATAATGCCGTTATAACGAAATGTGAACTAAATGTGAACTACAGGCTGTATAATTTGTGCCCATTTAAGAGTTATAAAGGCTGAGAATGCGCTGTAAACACCTTTATAACACCATCATAAACAGCTTTTAGTATCTAGGTATACCATAAGGCAGCCGCTGTACAGCCTTAGTGTGCTACTTGGGAATATATATAAGTGAAATTGCAAATTTTGTTAAAAACTATCAAATCAAATCAAATCAAATCAAATCAATCGTCGTGAGGGTAATTTGAAAGTGACTCAGGGATGTAAAGCTCTTCTCCGAAAAATTAGTGTAAATTGTATGGCACCTACCATTTACAATAGGATTCCACTAGATATTAGAAATATTAATGACAACAAAAGATTTAAAACTGCTCTCAATGGCTTCCTTGCTGAAAAAGTATATTATGACATACAAATATTAAACAGCTCGATTAAGTCCGGCTTTCTTGTGCAGGCACCAGGCTCTGACAGGGCGGCGCTGCTTCCCATGACACCACCGCGGAAAACAACCCAGAGGTCGCATCCATCCGCCACCTCTGAGAGCAGAGCCGTGTCAAGAGCAGCTGACCTCCCAGATCCGCTCAAGGCGACCCACCAGCCCATCTTTCGGTCACGACACGTTGCCCAGGATGCACCGTGGGGAGGTCTCGGAATATGGGTTTTTTTACTCATCCCACTCCTTTCAATGGTATGTGACGATAATGTTGAAGATAGAATAGAGTTTCACCTGGAACCCTAAACGACAGAGGGACTGGCGGAAACATTATTATTATTTTTTGACCGACTTTGATAAGGTGTGGTGGTAGCTAGACAGGCGGACTTAAAAAAAGTCCTACTACCAACCAATTATAGCACAAATCTGTACTCCTCTGAGGATTGAACCTGGGACCTTTAAATCCAATTCCGGTGGATGAAGCACCAGACAACGGAGGCATTCGAAAGGTACAAGTGATCCTGGTGTCAGAGTTTCTACAAGTCTCCACTACTTTTTTGCGACAGCCAGCTTAAATACTTTAATATACATTGATGATAATCAACTGCTGGATAGAGTATTTGTTCAGCCCCAGCCCCCTCGTCGTGTCACAGCAGTCCCTACCCCCCTAACGATTACATAAACTATAATTAGCAATGTCATTGGACATTGTCTCGCAGAGAAAAGAACACTAACAGACAGAAGTCAGACTGTGTTGAGCAGAATACAGAACGAAACAAAAACATTCGTGACATATTTTATTAAATCAAAAAATTTCACGCGGTTGAAATGGTTATTATTAGCTAACTTCACGTATGACTAGTCTTGATATAAATTTAAAATGTAAAAAATCCATAGAACACGACTTATTTTAATTGTTGCGGCTTCCTATTTAAAACAGCTATTACGTATCTCTTAATTAAGTTAACTTTATCTTGAGAAAAGCTCTTTTACGGACACTTTCATAAAATTTTACGTGTTTTATTACCGAAATAAATCCGGTGTAATTGGATTGTCTTAATTTTTCCACTTATTATTTCTTGTAAGTACAGCGTTGGCGTTAATTGGTGTTCTGGCTAATTAGTTAATGAAACTTAGATAGTGTAGTTAATGATATTTAATTAGGGCATCTGTTTTTAAGCGTTTTAAACAACAGCAAATGGAGAGCAGAAAAGCACCAACTTCAGATTATAGAAGGGTTTATGCGAACCAGTCCGAGATGATCCATGTTACCAAGAGGGTAAAGTTGCTAGATTATCCTAAGCGCAGAAATTAATACGAATAAGTAAGTAAGTATTACATTCACTAGGTGGTAGACCCATATGTAGGGTCGTCTAGGTAGGTACCACCGCCTTTCTTATTTCTGCCGTGAAGCAGTTCGCTGTGTTTCGGATTGAAGGGAAAGGTAGCTAGTGTAATTACTGTGCATGGAGGGCATATCATCTTTGTCCCCAGGATGGCAAACGCACTTGCGGTGTTAAGTGATTTACACTTAATATTGCAAGTGTCTATAGGCGGCGGTGACCACTTAACATCAGGTGGGCCGCAAGCTTGTTTGCCATCTCGTAACATAAAAAAAAGTACGAGTAGATTGACAAAAAGTATACAGAAATAATAATAAAATTTCTTTATTTTCTCCACGATCTTCATCATCATCATAACACCCTTTCACTTCAGCCTTTATAATTCGACCCACTGCTGGGACACAATGCCCCTCCTTTTCATCGAAGGAGGTCTAGGCAGTAGTCCACCACGCTTGCCCAATGCGGATTGGTGAACGGAGTATAAGGTGATCAATACCCCTTTGCTGATCCATTAGTCGCCTTCTACGATACCCATTGGATGACATAGGGTAATGCTATTCTACTCTGCCGACATCACTCCACAATCTTAAATCTATACAATAATCAGACTGGCGTCTGAGCCAGGCTAAGAGCCTGTGTTAGAGCCAGTACTTATATGAGCTGAGGTTAAAGAACACCAACACTCTCACACTGGTAAAGATCGCGTGAAACCGCTGGGCCAATCTGGTTGAGATCTTTGCTGGAGGCGTCCAAGTGAAATATTAACAACAGAAAAGTGAGCTTGCAAGTATCTATATGGGCTTATAATTAGAGGTGATATGAATATTCAAGGCGTTACTTCTTTGAGGAAGTCCATTTTATTTAGTCTGCAACTTGGCTATTTTACGTGAACAGTCATTAGTTCCTAATTACGGCATGCCTTAATTACTCTTCTGATAGACCCCTGTATCATACATACCATATTACATGACCAACACCTTACTATAAACGTTGACTTTAATTATCAAGCTCTTCAGTAATTAAAAAATTATTTATAGTGGTGTGTGTATTTCTGTTTTATTTAATTTGTGGAAACTTTACTGATTTATGTGTAATTTTTATGAATTTTAATTTAATTTTTGGAAATTGTTTGTAACCGAAAAATCAAAATAATTTATCATACCTAACAACCATTGAGTTGAACGTATCAAGGTTCAAATGTAAACTCAAAATGCAGTCACGTCAGGTCATATTTTAAAGAACTCGTGAATAATACATACAAATTTCGTTCAGAAGCAAATAAGGTTGCCGTGCGAGTTCAACATTAATATTGTAAAACTCTGATTTATGTCGTTATGACAAGCCCATGACACAAAATAAGGAAATGACAGTAGGTAAGATGTGCATTCAGCTTCCCAATAACCAAGATTCAAAGGCACAAAATATATATTATACTTAACCAAATATCCAACTCACCCTGGTTTATTAGAAACTCGGAACTTCACGAATACCTTAAAGTTCGAACTGTGAAGTAAGAACTGACGACTATCATTGAGAAGTACAGATACAGGCTATCGAATCACCCAAATGAACTAACCTTACAACTTAAACTACCTGATGCTGTGAACCATCTAAAAAGGCGCAAAATACTACAGTGATACAACGTGACATAAGACTAGATACGACACGGGTCGATTCTTAATGGAGAATCGGCTGTTCATCCTAAAATATCACCAAATCTGCTAGTGACCTGACGAACCTATTCTTACGCCGAATCCATAAGACCGACTATTATAGACCATACTATTCGTTCACCTTAAAATTACATTAAAATGTTAAAGTCAAGGATAGCGCTAAACTATTTAGCGAGCGGATCTCCAGCTCTGATTTGAGACGGAGTCCGTAAGAGTTTGTTGTGCCTTGCTCGAGCGCGTATTGTACGAATCTGACCTTCTGCACGCTCTTTGTCTTGTGGCCATGATTACCTCATTGCTTCCAAAGGTATGGCCATACCTGAGTCCCGACCATGAATAATTGTTATGGTCCGAAACACACACTAACAAATGAAGTTTTGTGCCTGCCGTTTTTAATTACAACATTATTAATATTGTGACTGCATATTCAAATTAACTCAATGTATTTTATTTAGTAGGTCTCCCAAAGTTGTGTTAAATACTACGTTAGTCTTCCACGTACACCATAATTATGGAACAAATTACAATTTTGTTAGATTTTGATTTTGTTAGAATTAGATGTTGGCTGGTGTTTTTACAACAAGAACGAGAGACTCTTCCCGAGTTCTTGTTTTAAAAACACGTATTGAGAGACTCCATTTTTATTCAATCTACCGTACAATTGTAAGTGTACAATAGTTATTGGACGCCGTCGTGGTGGTCAGTATAGCTGCCTACACATCTAGCGGTCCGGGTTCGAATCCTGGTAGCGGCAAATATTTGTGTGACGAACACGAATATATGAAGAATATGAAGCGTCGGTGGCATAGTGCGTAAGAGCGTCGTCTCCCACCCGGGAGGCACTGGTTCGATCCCCGCCACGTACCAATGTGTTTTCAAATTTTGAATTCATTATGTACGTTTAATCGACGTTTTTACGGTGAAGGAAAACATCGTGAGGAAACCTGCACACACTTATGAAGAAATTCTTAGGTTGTGTGTGAAGTGGACCAACCCGCACTTGGCCAGCGTGGTTGACTAAGGCCTAATCGCCCCTAATGTGGGGTAGGCTCGAGCCCCTCGGTGGGGACATTATAAGAGCTGTTGTTGATGAACACGAACATCTTCCCGCGATTTTTACGAGATCGTCGATCCACCTTATAGGCGACCGACCAATGCTGCGTCTTCCGGAACGCTGACGCCACTACTCTAAGAACTTTCTGCACCACCGACTTAAGCTGAAACTCCGCTTAAACGTTTTGGAATTACAAATATGACATTGTTCACATAAAATGTATAAATTCCATACACAATACGATTTTCCAGGATAAACAATAGGTACCAGGTATTATTTTACATATACCTATACCAGGTATTATGTACATGAGGATAGGTCCTATCCTCGCGTAAGCTTGAGTGCGCAAAACATTGGCAGAGACTATGTTACAAGTTTTTCACCATACACACACTCGATTAACGCCACACCTACTTATGACATAAAACTCATATTTCTATACCGAAGGTACAACGTTCGTAAACTGTTCTTTTATAAGTAAGCCTTGTCTTTTTATAACGAAACAAAGGCCAAGTTATCAAATACAAAAAGGTACAAATTGGTCCCAGAACTAACCTAGAAACTATAAAGCAAAACTGGAATCACCGAAAACGGTATCCAAACAAACCAACCCCATACTTTTGTTCTATTAAACTATCACGAACTGTCCAATAAAGGTGGAACTCAACTTTCCATACTGCTGTTTGAGTATCGGGGTTGAAGCAACCCTGGTGGACATTTAAATCGCGTGTGCCCATTCAATAAAGCGAGCTTGCTTTTGAACACGCCTTATCGCCAATTCCTATGGCACCCTAGCACGGATTTAGTGAGAAATATTGGCTGGTAAATTTCACTCTACGCTTTAGAACACAGGAACGATTTTCCCCTGAAGCCTATATAAATTTGAAGGCAAACAACTAGTCATAAAAGTTCGGCGAAAGTGAGATAAAGTATAGAAAAAAGAAATTCGGTGTTTTTGCGTATTCATTGCTCCGTAAGCGATATGGGGTCATTGGTTTATAATTTGCAATAGAATGAGTAATGGATTCTTTTATTGCTAGTTCTCTCGTGATTTAAACATTAAATGCAATTTTTAATCGATCATCACGCGTTAGCAATAATATCGTAAATTTCGAAAAATACAATTATGAAATTAAACTATTTACACAACAAATTAATGTGAGAACGATTTCACAATTTGTACATTTAAGTATATTAAAAAAAGCTTGTAAAAAGGTCTTACCAAAATAAAAACGTAATATACCTCCCATACTACTGGAAATATTTTATTAAAACTTTATCAACCTTGTAGATAATTTGATTATAAATATTCATATAATAAAAAGTTGCAAGTTATAAGGAAAAATAAAAAAATATTAAATAAATAAATTTATCCGCTCACACACTTCGTATAGCACAAATTAAGTATTATTCAGAACTTGTACTATGGATACTTGATAACAGACAAATACATAATAATTTATACATTTTTGTAAATAAACTTAAAGTATTGATTTTTATTTAAAAAAAATTCAAAAAATATTCTATCAAATATTAGTTTGTGGTGTAATATTCTTTATGGTCATGTCTTAGGCTTATGTCTACGACGACTTTGTCTGTGGTTGAAGCACTATCTTTTTTGGTAATTTTTCACTAGTTATGAACTTCACTTTCTGTCGAACAGCGCTAGGCAACGGACGTATACCTTCTTAGGCCCGTATTACAGAATGCGACTCAGAAATCAATCACGTCTTGAGAATCGTCTGTCACTTTCTATCAATCACAAAGTAATAGAGACGTACGACGCTCAAGTCGGTGTTGATTCTTGAGACTCATTCTATAATACGTGCCTTAGTGACGAGAAGAATATAGTACTCAATAATTTCTTCAGTACAATCTGTCTTTCAATTACCCATAATCTCCTATATAAATAAATATACCTATAAACAACATTGACTCGTGAACAAATGATCGTATTCATCACACAAACATTTGCCACTACCGGGAATCGAACCCGGACCGAACGATGTGTTGGCAGTTTTACTGACCACTCCACCACGACGTCTGTAAATGGATTTTCATTTTCCTGAATGTGCTGTATGGTTCTCTAATGTTTCGCACACAATTCATTGGCAAATTACCATTTCGCAAGCAACATTTGTCAATGTTTCATTACGCAAACTAATGCTTTAACAATGACATCAAAACGCAAACATCCATATGATAAGCAGTCATTTCAAAAATGCATTGTTAATTAAATTTTTAAAAGACAAACTGACATATCAACAGGTTACAAAAACCAAAAATGTTATTTTACAAATGATTTGTTTGACTAAATTTCAATTCCAAACTTTTTGTTTACTAAAATTTCAATTTGATAATTTTCAAATTAACAAGTTACAGAAACCAAAAATGTTATTTTACAAATAGTTTGTTTGACTAAATTTCAATTACAAACGTTATGTTTACTAAAATAAAAAAAAATATATTTATTTTAAAATAAAAAATCTTGTTGTTTACTAAAATTTCAATTTGCTATTTTTCAAATACAGTGAAATCGCCCTCAAATCGCTTCAGGCACTCGCCGGCCGCTGCCGCGGAACGCTCGCTTCGCTTGCTCGGCTTGTGCGCTGTTTTCATGTCAACCTAACCCAGAAAACGATATGCAAGCAAGCACGCAGCATACAAGCAAGCATGCAAGCAAGCATGCAAGCAAGCATGCAAGCAAGCATGCAGCATGCAAGCAAGCATGCAGCAAGCAATACAATGCTCCGCTCGCTTCGCTCGCTCCGCTATGCGTGGTCACAAGTCTAACCTAACCTAACCTAGGTTTATTTTCGTACTTATGGTTTTTCTTTATAGCGGGGGGCCTCAGGCCCCCCGACCCCCCCGAGCAGGGGGGCCAGCCCCCCTGCACCCCCCGGCAAGCATCTCGCAGGCAGGCATACAGCATGCAATCCAATTATTCATACAGCATGCAATGCAAGCATGCATGCACTATGCAATGCATGCAAGCATGCATACATCATGCAATGCAAGCATCCATGTAGCAAGCAAGAATACAAGAAGCAATCGTAAAATTTTTAGGCGAACCGAATGGCACCCATAAACTATTATTGAACAATTTCTTTGTGTTTTTATAATTCTTATGTTTTTAGTATGAAAAGTTCCTAAGTAAAAGAAATGATACGGTGCCATACCATAAATTGCCTAACGTCTTTAGACTAAGTTACCATTTTATTAAAGAAAAATTGGTCAATCGTTATGTTTTTAGTGTGAAAAGTTAAGAAATGATACGGTGCCATACCATAAATTGCCTAATGTCTTTAGACCAAGTAACCATATTATTAAAGAAAAATTGGTCAATAGATCTTTGTCGTTTAACGTATTTGTGTTAGGAAAAATTGACTAAAGTTCTTTTGCAAAATGACAATATATGAAACAATTACTTGGTGAGATGTAAAGTTTGTGAAACATAAATAAATCGAACGTTGGTTTGCGAAATGATCACTTTGAATTTCGTTGCTTGTCATCTGTAAATTTGTTTAATAACTGTTGACCAACCGAAGGGGAACCGTGCTGTATAGGCGCTCAATGCTCCACTCACTATGGCCAAGGTTACAAGCTCTTCACCTTAAAGACCGTAGAAGTATTGTATTATATAGTATACATGATGAATTTTTCAATTGAGCGTGGATGGCTTAATCCGTAGCTATGAGAAATAGCGAAAAGTACTCAAAGGACTCACGGGCCCGATTTTTAACTGAACTTAGTCAAGAGAGCACTTTTAACAATGTCATCAAATTATATTTCCAATTAACATTAAAATTAATTCACCATCTTCATAAGTACCTATCGACCTAATTAGACCAATTTCCCCACGTCAAATACCACAAATAAAATGAACCCTATTCACAAAGAATTTTCGGCTTAATATTATCTGATTTCATAATTCGAAAACATAAAAATGTGCTTCAAAATGTAATTAAGAGCTGTGTCAAATAGCCAGTTCTTTTGAAGTTTAAATTGAATTAAAAATCACAGTTTGTTCAGCGATTTTTTAAGATACGCGATAATCAACTAAAGTAATTTTTCTGAAAGATGCCGCCTATTTGGTCAGGTCAAAACTTCGAAGGATTTGAGTTTTGCGGCGAATAAGATTATCAGTAACTGGCGTGAATGTGGGCTTATTATAATAATAGCCGTTCTACCTTGAAGTTTCTGTGGATTTATCTATACCTGAACGTGGACAAGACTATATAAAAGCGTGTGTTGTGGAAGAAAGAGGACTGTTGTATCGACTGTAGGTGCCGATCACACCAGCGCGGTGTGGCCTCGCGTCCCCACGTCACTTGGGGTCCATACTGTAAACCAGCGCTACGCTGCACCTGGTTGTAGCAAAGCAATAAGCTGAGTGTGAACCTCGTTGCCATGACCTTCGACCACAATAATTTTATAATATCGTACACTTACCTATTTACCTTATATTTTTACTGTTAGTTTCGTCGTTTCTTTGTTTTATTTATTTGCCTTTTCTACATAAGGAGAATATTGATTTGTTTGATAAAAAAATATGTATTTTTTTTTTAATCTGTAACTTCTACCAAGCCAGTACTGAGTATTATAAAGAGAAAACTGATAAATAACATTACACTTAATTTTCTTAATAAAAATGTGGGATACTGGTAAATTAAACAGCTGAATTACTATATTAAACTGACTTTTATTCAAAATTAAACTAACACACACGTCTACTCGTTAACCGTTCTAATCGTCCTACGCCATCTTACAATTCGCTATCCATCTCGCTCACTCACATTGCACTTCTCACATCCGCTGCGTTCAGAAACTTATCATTCCTACACTCGGCCATTCTGCTTCTATGTCTGCCCTCAGACATGACATTAACAACATAATTACTAAAACAATATAACATTACAAAAGAGTATACTATTACTTAAGTTTTCTTAAATCTTTAGATATTTTTACATTATAACATAACAAATAATTCATAAAATTTAGAAACATATTCAACTGAGCAACCTACTTTATATTTAACAACAGGTAATGTAATAAAATATTTTCATATTTGAAACAGTTAAAATTGATACAAAAATCTGAACACCTTATTAACATACTGTAACAAATATAAACCCTATTAACATTCTATACTGAAATGTTACCTTAACAAAACAATAAACTAATTAATAACAAAATAAAAATTTCCATCATTTGACGCTATACCATGCACGAAATAGAGATTAACACAAAACTTTAGAAATCCTTTCAAACAAAAGAAACTTACCACTAATCAGAATCACCATTATATCGTGGCCATGGCTTCATGTTATCTGATGCTGTACTGGTTTTATTAGGCCCTTCAGTGTTGTAGTCTGCCTTTTCCACATCATATCTATTGTTTCTTTTAACTTTTACTATTTTGTATGGACCTAGGAACTTAGGTTTCAATTTCATGGCGTTGCCAAACTGAGTGCGCTTTATAGCAACAAGGTCACCTTCTTTGTATGACTTACTCTCTTTCCTCTTTTTGTTGTAGCTATTTCTGTTCTCTTCTTGTAGCTTCAAAATTTGTTGCTTGGCACTTTGTCTAAGCTCTTCTCTATTTTCCAAATAATTGTTCCTGTCTTCTTGTGACAATAATTCTAGTATTTGCAAGTCTTCTTTTCTATTCATCTTTACTCCTATTAACATCTCAAAGGGGGTTGTATTAATGCTACGCTGAAATGTACTATTTATTGCTCTTTGGACTCTACTTATGTGTTTGTACCATTGACTTGGTTCTTGTATTGACATCTTAGTTAAAACTGATAATAATATTCTATGGATTCTTTCCACCTGTCCATTTCCTCTTGGTATGCCTGTAGTTGTTCTGATATGCTCAATGTTCTCTCTTTCACAGTATTTTGTAAAATCATTGCTTGTAAATGCCGTACCTCTATCAGATATTATTCGTCTAGGATTTCCGAACGTCTGCTGATGCATATCCATCTTATTCAGTACCTCCTGCGTAGATGTGGTTTTTGTAGGGAACAACCATACAAACTTGGTGAAGGCATCTACCACCGTGAGTATGTGATTGTACTGCTTTTTGGTTTCTGTAAGCGGTCCAATATGGTCTAGATGAAGTGTATCTAGTGGTGTATCACCCTTATCGATAGGGTTTAGAAATCCCTCTTGTTTCCCTTCCTTACGCGTTGCCAACAAACATGGAATGCAAGCAGCTATATATTCTTCTACCTTCTTTGGCAGGGCTGAAATATAATAATCTTTGCTTACCAATTCTATGGTTTTCTTTTTTGAAAAATGTCCATTCTCATGAGCTCTTCTTATTATCTCTGTTTCCATTTTCTTTGGTACTACCAGACATCTTTCTTGCCCCTTACAAAGCAAACCATCCTGCAAATAGAAATCATTATATTGCTGTCCTGTTTTTAAAATCTCCATAATAGCTTTAAGACCATCATCTCCCTCTTGTGCATGTAGTAAATCCCTCCTTAAATCTGAAAATATTGCTGCTACATATGGGTTACGGCTAAGAGCATCTGTATGCCTCATTCTTGTACCTTTGCGGTGTTCAATAGTAAAATCATAATCTTGCAAAAATAAAATCCATCGTGCCACTCTTGTGGACATAGCTAAATTCTTCTTATTTAGTGTCATCTGAAAAGCCTTACAATCTGTTATTATTTTAAATTTCTTACCAAAAACATAGTGTCTAAATTTCTTAATTCCTTCAATTATAGCCAACGCTTCCAACTCATAACTAGTGTACTTGCTCTCTGCTTCTGTTGTCTTTTTGCTCATATAGTGCACTGGATGTAATTCACCTTGTGAATTCTTCTGCATTAGTATGGCTGCATAGGCTGCACTTGAGGCATCTGTGTGAACTTCTATATCAGCTTCAGGATTGTAAATAATCAACACTGGTTTACTTGCTAACTTCTCCTTTAACATAGTGAATACAGCTCTGTGTTGCTCATTAAATTCAAACTTATTATTTTTCTTCAACATATCAGTGAGAGGTTTTGCAATCAATGCATAGTTTTCTATGAATTTTCTAAAATATGAGCATAGCCCTAGGAAACTGTGTAACTGCTTCTGATTCTGGGGCTCAGGGAATTTCCTGACAGCTTCTGTCTTCCCTGGCGATGGCATAACAGTTCCGGCTTCTATAAGATGTCCCAAATATTCCACTTTTCTTACTAAAAGCTGTGACTTATTCCAATTGATCTGCAAACCATACTGTGATGCTATTGATAAAACTTCCTGTAATCTTATATAAGCTTGTTGCTCATCGACAGCTGGAATCAACAAATCGTCAATGAAAATTACAACCGTACCCTTTGCAATCAGTTCTCTGAATATAATTGTTATGAAACGAGTGAAAACTTTTGGACAAGTAGCTAAACCAAAAGGTGCTCTTAAAAATTCGTACTGTCCGGTCATCGTTACGAAGGCTGTGTACTTTATTGAATCCTCATTAATTTTAAGATGAAAAAAACCATTTTTCAAATCAAGAGCTGTGAATACCCTAGCAGCTGACAACTTATCTATGTGCTCATCTATTATAGGCAATGGATATTCATCCCTTACAATCTTTTTATTAATTAACCTGTAATCGACACAAATTCTTAGGTTACCATCTTTCTTTCGAACTAAGACAAGTGGGCTAGCATATTCAGAGTAACTTACCCGTATCACACCTTGTTCTAGCCATTCTTGTATTTGATTATCCACCTCTTCCTGTTCCATCGGAGATACACGTCGTGGTCGTTGAGCCACTGGCATTTCATCTTTTAGTACTATCTTCAACTCAATTGGGGCCTCCTTTGTTTGTTGTGGTTGGTAACTGTCAACTAACCTGACAACATCCTCTCTTATGCTGCTGTCTTTTATGTGACCTAAGGAATCAGAGAGAGACACAAAACAATTAATACTACTCAGCCAATCACCATTCGGTCGCATCCATACAGATCCATCATGTAAAACCGTAACAACATTTTGCAAAAAATCATGACCTAATATGATATCAAATGGTATAGCGTCATCAGGAACAACATGAAATATTACATCGTTATAAACATGACCATCGATATCAATAAAACTTACAAAATGTCCTAAAGAAATCACCTTTGATTGTCCAAGTCCAGTTAAGGTTATCTTACTATTTGTATCGCATTTCGGAGATCCTAATTCGGTATAGTATTTACACGATAGTAAATTTACGTCACTACCCGAGTCGACTAAAGCACTAGCTGGTTTACCGCACATCACTTTCACTAATTTTTGTGGTTTCTTACAATAATTCCGTACTTGTTTGTTTATTTCGCATACATCAAACTCCATGTTATTCTTTTGACAGTGACAGGAGTGGTCCGCCATCTTATTGGCTAATCCGCACGCAGTTGCAGTGTCGCCAACCTCAGGAACGAAATTCTTGCATGCTACCGCCGCGCCCCCTTGCGCCGTAGTCACCATAGTGTTCTTCCGTTGCCCGATACTGCCAACTGTTCGAAATCCGCTACCGCTACTGCTAGCTACACCCGTCGTTGTGCCTGCGCCGCCATCTTTATCATTGTATTTTTCTCGATCTCGCCGTGTAGACTCGTAAGATGCTTTTTTCACAGGACATTCCGGAGATATGTGCCCAAACTCGTTGCAATTGAAGCATTTCTTGCCATACTTTCTATGCGGGCAATTTTCACTCACATGATTTTGATCACCGCACGCGAAACATCTCTTCATGACAGCTTGATTACTTGCATGATAGTGTGAATGCTTGATGTTTGGTTTTGTGTACTGACCTCGGCTACTCTTCAGCATCTTTTCTTTTACAGACTCGTACACTTTTAGCTTTTCTTTTAGCTCCGCATACGTAGTTACTCCGTAAAGCATTACCTTGTTTATTTCAATGTCCTGAATGCCATCCACTATATATTTAATAGCTACATAATCAAGCATTTTTCCTCGCTTGCCGAGTTCTTTCATAGTGAGCATATAATCCAAACATGACTCATTATTCTTCTTTCTCCGTGCACTCATGGCTTCATGTATCGCCTTAATATCAATATTGTCGGGAAACTCTTTAGCAATCGCCTGCTTTAGTTCATCCCACGACTTGTACGTCTTTTCTGAGCGCAACCATAACGCTGCCGTGCCGGTCAATGACCTTCGCGCCACCAGTAGACGCTGTGTTTCGGTCCAACCGAAAATTTCGCCGTTGTCTTCAATATCCTGTATCCATTTTATCACCGGGTATGATCGATCCTGTCCATTGAATTTTGGCACGAGCTCCTCCATCATACTAAGACTGCCACGTGTGGTAGGCACGAGATATTTGTCGTCTTCTGAATATTCGTGTGGTACATCTTCGCGTCGTCTCGCCATCGTGGTCTGAATGTAGTTTTAATTCGTCGTATTCCTCGTAATAAGCGTCGTTCGTCGTAACTACTTTGCAGACTGCAGTGCAAGCAAGCACGTGTCGCGTCGCACCGATAACTCTTATCCCCGCGTATTTCCGTAATCCACTGCGTTTTTTTACCAGATCCCGGACGAGCCCCCAAAAATGTGGGATACTGGTAAATTAAACAGTTGAATTACTATATTAAACTGACTTTTATTCAAAATTAAACTAACACACACGTCTACTCGTTAACCGTTCTAATCGTCCTACGCCATCTTACAATTCGCTATCCATCTCGCTCACTCACATTGCACTTCTCACATCCGCTGCGTTCAGAAACTTATCATTCCTACATATATTTAACTTTTTCGAATTACAAATAATTGGTGTCGACTCAGCTACGAGGATGGATGATTTGTAATAAAAGTTATCAGAACTAAAAAATCGGGAGTGGTCTCCCCTTGACTTTCTCGTATACCGGAAACGACTCAAAGGTATCATGTATGATATCAAAATATAAGTAACATGCATAACATACATGCATGTTAAATTTTGGTCACCCATCCGAGTACCGACCGCGCACTTGGTTGCTTAACTTTCGTGATCGACGGCTCAAAATTTGATAGAAACCTTATATTTTGATGTCATACACGTATCTTAAACTTGGTTTCAATAAGTTAAAGCATGCTTGAGTTATCGTGCTAACGCACAGACACACAGACACAGAACATTCTATCAATGATAGGAAGCAGAACTGACTGTCCATATTTAGCGCATTGCTGTGCTATTTCACATGGCATTAAATAATGTAGTAAAAAATTAAATTGTACTAACATAGATATACGGCATTATGTAAACTAACAAAAATGAGCCAATGGTTGCTTAATAAATAAATTTATTATTATTATAATTCCAAAAAAAAATATTGTTGGTCTCAGGGAGGTCCAAAACGTGTAAATCCTTCAAAATCTCGAGGTCGAATTTTTTGGCGATTACAAGACTTCCTCTATACTACGTATGCGAGAAAGTAAAAATTGTTGTAATTTACTTAATATTATTTACAGTAATAATTTTCGTTGGGCATTTATATTTAAGAAACAATCTAAAAAATATTGCTTTGAATAAATAACAAGCCATAATGTTATTAATCTCAGATATCTAGATTTGAAATAGCAAATTGCATAATAAAAAATAGAGGCTGATCTAACAGTCTCTTATTTCCAGAATCAATTTGTAACGTAATAAAACATTGAAGGTTGACGAGATGTTCACATAGCGATAGCATAGCTTGATGTGAGGGAAACGATCGTAGTACGTAATAACTATATAAACGTCCGACCACCTAATAATATTTGTCAGTAACAAGGTCGCTAGTTTACTGACAATTCAATTTGGGATCAAGTATTAAACTTGAACTGGGTTACGGTACCAAAACTAACAAAGTTTTAAACTTCTGTACCTGGTTAAGATGAAAACAAGAGTGGAACTATTTGCGAAGTTGTGTATTTATTCCTTTACAAGATTGTTTAGACTATATGGCCTCTGTTATATATATATATATATATTTTTTTTTTTTTTTTTTTTTTTTTCTGTGGTTTTTGTTGTTTTGTCAGTTTTTAATGGTTTTTTGGACTTAGGGTCTATTACAGCTTTCCTAATGTCTGTGGCCTACATGCGTCTCAGGGCTAATGACTACACCTTATGACAACATGTAGGCCACAAGTTTTACAATGTTATATTTATTGTTTACAATGTTATATAGAAGCAGTTCCTCAAGCTGCTTATAGTATATTATATTTTATGGTATTGTGTTGTATTTAAAGTGTTCTTGTTAGATAGTGTGGGCTTATAATTAAGTTTATTACAATTAAAAATATTGTTGTGTGTGTTTGTGTTGTTTGTAAGGGTGTTTATGTTATGTTGTGTGTGTAGTTTGTTACATTTGAGGGTTTACAAATCTTTAGGTTGACATTTATGCTTACTTATTGTTATGTACAGATGGGTTTATTTGTAGTTGGCTTAATCTGTTATAAAGGTTTGTATATTATTGATATTTGTTGTTTTGTTTACTCTACATGTTGTTTTTGATGTTTATTATTAGGTTTTTGGTGGGGTTAGTGTGTTTGTTATTGTTGGTTTTTACTTGTTTTATATTTTTGTATTTTTCATTTGCGGTTTGGTTGTTTGTTATATTATAATTTATTTATTTATTTTGGTGGTTTATTGTTTTATTAATGGTTTGTATATTGGTTGTTCTTTGTGTATATTTTTATTTGGTTATTTACTTGTTGTGTTTAGAATTTTAATTTTGTTCAGTTGGTTTGATTTAATGGTTCTTATGTTATTTTATGTTGTGAATTGATATTGGGTTGTCGAGCCAGACGTAAGCTGGTGATATCCAGTATCAATTCATATAGGTATCTCTCTATTTATTTTAGCTGTGCATAAGCAAGTTTCCAATGGCAGAAAGGAACGGAATAAAATTCTATAAGTATGTAATATAATACTGTAAATCTAAATTGTAGCTGGTTTTTCAATCATCGCGCGAGTACAGAATATACTCAATAACAATCGTGCGATGGGTTTGGTCGTGCGACAATACAATGCTACAGATTTCTTTAGAGTGGCCTAATTAATATTATATAGTAATACATAATTATATTTCCACGCTCACACCAATTATTTGGCCCAAATCAATTATCATTAAGAAGTTGTGTTATGGATACTAGATAACGGAATTTAATATACTTAATAGTATAGATATTTTTATAGATAAACTTAAATAAATACATAAACATAAACAACCATGACTCGTGAACAAATGTTCGTATTCATAATACAAACATTTGCTCCTCGCTTGATGTGTTACTGACCACTCCACCACGACGGCGTCAAAAATTCTAATTGGTAACATATCATCGCGCGAGCCCAGCAATAGGGGAGGCAAGTGAAAATCGTCATCTATTAGGACACCCTTGTTGAACGGTCGCACGATTACTTTCATCGCGCGATTACGACGATTCAGTCGTTGTTCTAATTGGCAAACGATCGTACGATAATACGATGCGATGGATAAAACTTGTTGAGTTTCTTGCCGGTTTTTCTCAGAACAAGGCCTCCTGGTAGACTCTTGAACCGATGACATCAAAATTGATTTTCATAAGTGTACAAATTGTACCTAAATGAATAAAGAAATTTAGACTTTGACTTTGTTCTCATCGCACGTCAACATAAAAGAATTGTTTAGAGTGTCCTGAATGAGCTCGCAAGTCATCGCACAGGAAGTTTACTTTCATCGCACTATGAAAACGTATTGTACGATCGAGGCCAACTAGAACGATGCCTCATGTCATTGGATGTACGATCGTTGCCAGTAAGGACGATGACGCCTCATTTCATCGTATCGATACCTCCTACTATTAAATGCTAATGAATATTGTATGAGTGTATCTAATTTTGTTTGTTATTTATGAAGATCAATTGTGTGTAAGGCATTCTTAAGCACAGGTGCTTAAGAATGCCTTACTCATGTTTAGTGTTCCTGTCTCGTCATACCTTATTGTAATTAGGAACAAGTTAAAAAGTCAACTAAGAAATTGACTTTTTAACTTCGTTTTTTTAAGAATATACTTTTACTAGAAAAATGCACTGAAAAATCGACTTGCCCCAGGCGAGACTCGAACCCGCATCTTCCGCTATGCGGGCGGCTGCGTTGACCAATTACGCCACCGAGACACTGCTTTTCGCTGTCGTTTGTCAGTGCTTGGTGCTTATGTTTTTATTAAATTTCGACATCAAAAAACAGTGTCTCGGTGGCGTAATTGGTCAACGCAGCCGCCCGGATAGCGGAAGATGCGGGTTCGAATCCCGCCTGGGGCAAGTCGATTTTTTTCAGTGCATTTTTCTAGTATTAATATATACGCGTTAATTACGAAAGCCACAGCCGAAGGACTCAAAAAAAACCGAAATTATTTATGAAATATTTAATTATAATAAAAAGAATTACAATAATTAATTACTTAGTCTAAGTCTCGACCCGACCGATGTGAGAATCAGAGTGCTCGCTTGGGTCACGTAGCCGTCGTCAGGCAGGAACACGAAGCTCGATGTCAGCAGTTTACTTGGATTTCAACATTCTGTGTCGCCGCGTGGAAATTAGCAAATTCAGCTTTTAGGGCCGTGTGCAGTGTTGTAATTACTTATTGTTGAATCAGCATACCGCCTTCCGACTACTGTCGTAACATCTCCCTCCCTAAGAGCAGCAACTATTTTTTATCTTTGATTAAAAATGTTGCTGGATGCTGTTGCAACGTCAGATCTCCTGACGTCTTGTAGGAGTGGGCTTGTTCTAAGATCTCTGGGTTGAGCTCGGAGTTCCTGGTAATGTCCTTGAAACATCTCCTGTATCTTCGGCAGAGTAGAATGATTACCATGGTGGTTATTCCCATAAGCACCGCATAGAAGGGTAGTGTGGTATGATATATTGATTCAATTGATGGCTGGTCCAGCTGTATAGGAGGCTGAGCGATAATTTTATCTTGAATTGAGTGAAGTTCCTTGAGATTTATTGTTGTGAGCGATATTGGAGATGATGCTGCTTGATTTGTTTCAATAGACGTTGAGATATTTAGTATCTTCAAAGGTTGTCCTTCGATCCGATCATTGGAGTTATAGATAGTGAATTCCTTGGTTCGCAGTGTACATTTATATGGGATGATGATGAGATAACTTCCTTCCAGCTTCCTGAAGTCGTTGCGGTCGCAGGTAAGTTGGACTTGAGTTGATTGTGGATACACCGCAACGTAGTGCCGGTCATCTAGTCTTTCTATGGTCTCCTTTAAGACATCTACGGTTGTAAGTTTGCAGGATTCTTCTAAGGTTTGCTGAGTAAGGAGTTTCTGTATGCAGTCAGGTTCAGTTCTTATTTGTTGGTTTAATTTTTCCTCGCACAGGTACCGAGCGTTGTACTTCGGGCATTCTGCCTCAATGTACACATGAAAATTTCCATAGGTTGCTACTAGGGGGTAAGGTGGGATAATGACCTGACTTTTCTTATTAGGAGCTATGGGCAATTTATAGAGGTCGTAAGTATAAGGAGATATTATAGGAACTTTTAGAACTATAACTATCTGTTTCTTAACATAGTATGATCCTGTACCTATCACATCATAATATTCTCTTAAATCTAAATCTAACAACTGATCTTTATTATATAGCTTACTTAGTTCATCTAACATTTTTCTTAGGATATCTATTCTTAACATGGAATGGTGCGTACTGGAAGTGCGGGTGAACGCTAATATGTCTTCTATCCTACGAATTTCGTCTGATAAGTCGTCTACGTTATCTGTAATTATAGTTAGGAGCTGTGCTAGTTTACCGTACTTTATAAGGCTAGAATGGAGGTAAGTTTCATTTCTTAAGATTATATGTACTGTTTCATTTATTTTCTCTTGATTTTGTATGATATTCGATATAATATCGGTATGGTGTTTCATCCAATCTTTTCCCATACTTATGTGGTGGTTTAACTCAGAGCTTATTTTATTCTGATTGTCTCTAAGAACCTTTATGGCATCATTATATTTAAGCGCGTCTGTGTAGTCTAAATTTCCGGTGAGTGATTTTATTACGGACCCTAATCCGTCGATAATGCCTCGTTTCGTTCGGTGTGGTTCTAAACTTTCTAGTTGTAAGGTAACTTTATCTAGCTTGGAGTTTAAGTATGTTACTTGTGTTTCAAATAGGGTGTGTGTAGTCTTAGGTAAAATGCTATGTAGTTCTAATATTTGTCCCTTAACTAAGTCAATTTTGTCATGAATGTCTGTCAATTCTACATATTGAAGGAAACTGTGGTAATGTGTTATAAGTCTCATTGGTCCTAGTTTAAAAGGTAAGAGTCCTGGTCCGTCTTCCAGACTCTCAAGTCTTATCTCCTGTCCCAGTCCCACGTTCAGTAAGAGAGTCATCAGTAACCTGTAACAATTTTGCACTATTGGGTACGCGTTTAAGTCGAGATTTGGCAATAGGGCCACGTTTTTTCGAGGTATATATGTGGATCGGTAGATCGGCTAAAACCTTGTCTTGTGTGTAACGTGCAGCAAGCTTCTGGCGACTAGCCATGGGATTTGAGATAAACACCTGCTGATGCGGTAGATATTCCATCTCGGGCTCGCGGCTCTTATTGCGGTTGTCTATTAGCGCGGTTCTATTAGCGAGGCTGGAGTCGTTAATTAAGTCATAGACGGTTTTCATTTGGTCTCTATGGTTATGTATGTACTGTTGCATTAGATGTCCCGTTAAGTCAATGTCTGTCGGGTCCCTAGGGTCAAGATGTCCGTTGATGATGTCATAAGGTCTGCACTTAGTGAAACTGTGGACCGAACTGTTGTAGGCTATAAGGGCATAAGGCATGATATTAATTATGGGTTCGTCCTTATTTTGGAGACGCAGTATTCTAAGGTGTTCTAATATGGTAGAGTGGAACCTTTCTATGTTACCATTGTCGTTAGGAGTGTTGGCGAGGGTTTTGTGATGAGTTATTTTATGGACTCTCATGAATTCAGTAAACATCTGGTTAGTGAATTCTGTGCCTTGATCAGTTACTATTGTGAGTGGTAGACCATGATGGGTGGAATATCTTAATAAAGCTTGAATCACGCTGAGGGCGGTACCGTCACGAAGGTGGTAGGCTTGACCGTATTTAGAAAACACATCAATAAAAGTTACGTACTTTTCGTTCTGAGCTGTAAATAGATCCATGTGGACAATTTCAAATGGCTTAGTAGCCGGTGGAACGATATTAAATTGCTGTCGAATAGGATTTCGATCGTATTTAGCTTGTCCACATATGGTACATTCATTAATAAATTTTGTTATATGTTCCTTCATTTTTGGCCAATAATAACGGCGAGATAAAGACAAGTAACATTCACTGATGCCTCTGTGGTTTGTCTTTCCATCGTGATAATGTTTGATAATCTCTTGTTGTCTGAGGTATTCTTTTACATTTTCTAATTCTGTTTTAGCAAGTACCAGATTCATTGCCGAATTTTTGAATGTGTTTTGTAAGATTGGAATTATTTTATACATACCCAAGGGTGGATTTATTAATAACCCAGTCTTAACCTTGGGGTGAACATATTCTTTAACTGCATTTATTACGTCTTCCTCAAGATTGGACTCTGATAGTTGTATTGAGATACGGGTGTGCGTGTCAAAAGGCTTTGTTACGACGGGCCGTTTTTTTATATCTCCAACAATGTGAAGACAGAGTTGGCGGTTAAAACGGTTAAGGGGGTCATCGGTAATTGGGATTTCTAAGATAGGGTTCTCATGATTAGAATGGACGGTATTGGTATCGGAGTTATTATTAGGATTTTGAGGTCGTTCTGAAATATTCACAGACATAGAGTTGGTTTCCTCGTTATGGATTTCAATTCGGGAGAGGGCGTCAGCGTTGGTATTCGCTTTGCCTGTTTTATATATAACAGAGAAGTTATATTCACTTAACTTTAGCCGCCATCTCGTCAGTCGAGAGTTCGGCTCTTTCAGATTCATAAGCCACTGAAGTGGTTTATGGTCCGTAATAGCTTTGAATTTTCGTCCAAAGAGATAAGGCCTAAAGTATTTGGTGGCCCAAACTATTGCAAGCAATTCCTTCTCGGTCGTACTATAATTAATCTCGCTCTCATTAAGAGTACGAGATGCGTATGCAATTGGTCTATCTGAGCCTATTGGCCCTTGAGATAGCACAGCGCCAATGGCAAAATTTGACGCGTCAGTTGTTAAGTTAAATTCTCTATCGAAATCTGGGTATTGTAAGATAGGATCGTTAGTTAATAAATTTTTACATTTCTCGAAACAGTTAATATAGTTAGAATCAATTATAACGGATCGACTCTTTTTCAAACATTGTGTTAAGGGTTTGGTAATTTTAGCGAAGTCGGGAATGAATTTGCGATAGTAACCAAGAAGTCCCAAAAATTGCTTTATTTGTTTGGTGGTTTTTGGAAGTGGATAATTTTCTATGACTTTAATCTTATCGGGATTAGGTTTGATACCGTCCTTGCCTATTACGTGTCCAAGATAAGCAGTCTCTAACTTCAAGAACTCGGACTTGTCCATTTGTATCTTGAAATTAGATTCTCTTAACCGTTGGAAAACCTTCCCAAGGTTCGTCATGTGTTCCTGAAGGCTTGTTCCAAAAACTATGATATCATCTACATAAACCAAGCAAATATGGTTTTGTAAGCCTAATAAAACGTTATCCATAACCCTTTGAAACGTTGATGGAGAATTTTTCAGACCCATAGGCATTCTTTTGAATTCAAAATGTCCATGTTCCACATTGAATGCGGTTTTGTGGATATCTTCAGGGTTCATTTCTACCTGATAGAAACCGCTGGCCAAGTCAAGAGTCGTGAAGTACTGGCATTTCCCTAGTTTGTCGAGGACATCAGAGATGTTAGGAATGGGATATCTATCGTCAATAGTCTTTTCGTTGAGTTTTCTGAAGTCAACTACCAGCCGCCACTTTTGTTTGCCTGATGCGTCTGTCTTTTTAGGTACGATCCAGATAGGTGAACTCCATGCTGAATCAGAGGGACGAATTATACCTTGTTCCAGCATTTTTGAGATCTGATCCCTAACTTCATCGCGATGTACGAACGGATAGCGGTAACTTTTAGTATAGATTGGAATTTCGTCTTTCGTTCTAATAGAATGTTTAATTTTGTTAGTGAAGGTAAGTGGCTCCCCGTCTATATAAAAAATATCTGAATATGTTGAACATAATTGTATTAAATTAGCTTTCTCTTCGGGATTCAAATGCTCTGTTCTTAGCCGTGAAATTACATCTTCGACGCGTGATGTCGGAATGGATTTCGATCTATTGTTTCTTACTTCGTATAATTCTGTGTTAAATATACTTGCGGATGCTGGACGATCTAAAGAGAATATTATATCATTGTCTGTACAGTTAGTTACTTCGATTATGCCACGATTATTCTTAATTTTAGTAAGACACTCCGATATCATGCAGTTGCAGAGAATCTGCTCCTCTACTAATGCGTCTCCGTCTGGGACACTAACAGGTAAGCGTACAAACTTTGACGTTCTAGCTGGGATTATATCTTCGTATAAGTTAAGATTCCTCGAATTATACATATGAATAGGGTTAGTCATATTTTTAGTTATTAATACTTTATCTTTAAGATCTATTTTTGCTTCCCACTGTGTTAATAGATCTAATCCGATGAGGCCATCGAAATATTCATGGAACTTATACACAAATAATTTAATGTAATTTCTATCTTCAAATTCGTTAAAACACGGTATAGTTATAGAGTTATTACTTCTACTAGTTCCATGTATGTTAGATACTTCAAAAGGATCATGATTAAGTTTAATTTGAGAGTAATATTTTTGCACAGCATCTGGGCTTAAGAAAGATTGATTTGCGCCTGTGTCTAACAATAATTTTAGAGGTGGATTAGCTATTTGTATGAATGGGAGCTGCCTTTGTGTTTGGAGATTAACCTCTATTTTAAACTTTTTAAGGTCCTGCCCTTCTGAAAATCCTGATCTTCAGATGAAGAGGGACGAGGTTGCTCCTCGGGCTGTACATTATAAGGCTCGGGTGGTGGTGGCTCGTCATATTGATACTGATAGTTAACTAAGTTGTCTTCGTCATAAGCATTAGAGTCGTATAATAAGGTTCTGGTTCATAATGGTCAGCGTAATAATAGTTAGAGTAATCGTCATACGGGGTACACTCGTTCACATTTACGTCACGGGGTTTGAAATAACTTGATGATGGCAAAACTCTAGGCGTAAAGGGGCTAACTCCGCTCATAGGCTTAGGATAGTTGGTATTAGGATTTGGCCTGGGTGGTAGTCTGAACATGTTGCTTTGTGGGTTATAATTTGGAGGCCGTGCACCGAACATTTGTTCTGTGCGAGATGGCATTCTAAACATGTTGTGTTGGGGATTATAATTAGGAGGGCGCGCACCAAACATTTGTTCAGTACGGGTTGGTATACGCATTTGTGGAGAGGGGGTGTATGAAGGGAATTGAGGTTTTTGTGGGTTAATGTTATTAATGCGAGGGGTTGGAGCCTGCATAGTCGGATATTTGAACGGTGTGTGTGGTGAGAAAGTAAATGGCTTAGGTACTAAGAAAGCATTAGGCATTGGCATCTGTACGGGAGGTGGTCTATAATTAGACGCATTTTGGGTATTTTTAGATAGACCTTCATTTCGGCCTTGTAAGTACATCGTATTTAATTCCTCTTGTACAAATTCCAGTGCCTTCTCTATTGTATCCGGACGCATGCATCTTATACGAGAGCCCAGCGGTTCTTTAAGCCCGCGCACAAAGGCTTGCATTGTAAGCTTTTTATAAAGGGTACGCTTTGCGTCTATAGTCGTTGGAATGGTCTCGTGTAGGGTGACATACGTCATGATTGTAGAGAATAAAGTTTGGCATTTATCGTAAAATTCTTGAGGTGTATTGCTCCCCTGTGATTGAACGGCGAGGTCATTATATAACGTAGTTTCATCTCTTTGATCGGTGAAGTTATTAATTAGGATGCTCTTGATGCCCTGCCAGTTCTCAGGTATGCCGTTCGAGTTAACTGTTCTAGCGGCGGGACCCGTTATTTTATTTAGTATCCCATTGAGCAGACAAAGATTACCTAAATTATCTTCGGGGTGGCAATAAGCATCTACCAGCTGATCGCATAATTTAATAAATCTAGTAAGCACGTTAGGGTTGCCATCAAATTCTGGCACCAGGCGTAAGGCCTTGAAGATGGTGTCAGGGTCTGTCGCCATCAGGCTTTCTTCACTTGACAAACTATAACTATCACTGTCTATATGTCTATGCTTATCTACAGCACGGTAAACCCTAATACGTCTAGTCTTAGGGGACCTACTGTTTCTAGGGTGAAAAATCTTGAAAATTAATTTTAACTTAGGGATAAACTAAGGATAAGATAGGAGAGCAACACTAGAGAAAAATCAGTGTGTACTTACATATGCATATCTCGGTACTCTTGAGCGCTATCGATTTCTGGATACTTCGGCTTCGGCAGGTTCGTGTTCTAGGAGTTCCCGGTAAAGATTTAGGAATCAATTACGTGCGACGGCGATCGTTGCGCGATATCCCGGGAATCCTACCGACTGCGCCAATTACGAAAGCCACAGCCGAAGGACTCAAAAAAAACCGAAATTATTTATGAAATATTTAATTATAATAAAAAGAATTACAATAATTAATTACTTAGTCTAAGTCTCGACCCGACCGATGTGAGAATCAGAGTGCTCGCTTGGGTCACGTAGCCGTCGTCAGGCAGGAACACGAAGCTCGATGTCAGCAGTTTACTTGGATTTCAACATTCTGTGTCGCCGCGTGGAAATTAGCAAATTCAGCTTTTAGGGCCGTGTGCAGTGTTGTAATTACTTATTGTTGAATCAGCATACCGCCTTCCGACTACTGTCGTAACACGTTTGTAAACGCAAAAATAAAATTATTCCATAATATACTTTTAGCTTTATTGGTATTGTAAATATTAATTGAGAGTATCGTATTTCTGTTTTGCCCAAACTGTATGACGATGAACAAGCTCGACTTGCCAATCTGCTCCCATTTTCGCCACAACCAACTCATCGGCATCGTTATTTTATAGAACAAGGAAATATTCCAGCCATAAACTATGATAATAAAAGGAAGGTCTTACCCAAGATTATTTCATACATTTAAATTAACACATTTGAAGTAATAAAACTTTTATGCGAGCAATAAAGAATTAGTGCCGCTTCCTAAAATACTGTGCGTGGATGTTGACGCGTTTGTGAGGGCTTAACGACCTCGTTAAAAATATTAAACGCTATAAATTGTTAGAGAGGTTAGTTAAATTAGACTGTGTTTATTTGAACATAAGGATCCTATTTATTGTCAGCGTGTGAGTATAACAATGGTATACGGAAGAGAAAAGGTTGTGACGCGGAATTTTAATTTTAATTGCGTAGTAAACATTTTTGAGGAGAAGCTTGATTGTTATATAGTAAAGAAAATGTAGCATATGATACTGATACATTTTCTTTTAGCTTGGACTGGAAAACTCTTGGCTTTTATCGTTAGAACTTGACCAAAATGAATCAGGAGAAGAGCGAGCGAAGCGATCGTGACGCGGAAAGTCAGCGAAGTGACACAAAACATTTTGTAAATCGATTGAAGTCAATTTATTGATGTTCTTTTACACCCGTTTACTGTAGATGGCAAAATATGACCTTATTAGTAAAGCCGTCAATGGACAGCCGGTCATAATATGACCATTTGTCGCTACCAGGAAAAAATAAACCGATGTGTGCGTAATGCGCATGTGTGCATGATAAATAGTACTGCAGTCTGAAGTTGCTGTCTTTTCTACGTGACTGACAGGCCTCCTGAGTGTACGTGAAATGGTCTCGTCTATCTCGCTTTAATATACGCGTTAGCATGCTCTTTCTCTTTTACATTGGCGATCTAAAGTTTCCTATATCTATGGTCGGTACGCTTATTTACGATCGTTCTATATTCCCGAATCTTTATTTGTTGTTTGTGATGTCTAGATATGGCATACTTTCGTACTAACACAAAAAGATTGTATTTTAAACTTTATAAAATTAGTATTACTAGACCACTTACAACTACTTTGATTGAAAAGTCATACTTAATACAAAAAAAATAATATCGCGAGTCTCCAAACGTTAAGAAAAACCATTAGATTGTGACCTCTTTTTAAACCCCGTTTCTGTAAGAAATATGTGGATTAAATAATTCTAAAAAGAACTTCATGGCGTTCGATAGCGATAATACCTCATTTTGATCAAATGGAAATACTAAATTCAATGCATGAGTTGATTTTATAAAACTCATATTAATATATAATAATATTTACGGCAAAGAAGGGGTCAAAATTAGTTGACAATTAAAATTGAACAATTACTTTGTAACTTAACTGACCTTTAAACAAACAACTATGTTGCAAATAAAATTATTTTACCTCTTATTGCGGTACGTTACTGTATCAAACAATAAGTTTAAATTTGCATTGTGCATGAGTTAATCTGACCTGCTAAATATAAGCAGTGGTTTTGGGAGCCATAATTCATTATAGTTAACAGATTTTGCACACGAGCTTGAATGTGGTTATTACCACAAAGTAAGTAGAGCAGGTGAAGAAGGAAAGCTACAAAACACTGCTTTTGCATTTAGCTCATGGATTGTGCTTAATTTCTTTATTAACCATTTTCACCTACTGATAGGACTGCACTTTCAGGGCATAATTAAATTTGCGACGATGGAACTATTATGAATCGGTTTTGGAGTGAGTTAAGAATGAAATTTGGCAACTCATTTCTTCATGGTCACACAATTAAGAAAAGGAATTCGCTGCTAGCACACATCCTCCCTCCTTCTTACTATCTTGGGTCATTCAAAAGAGGCGTGAAGAAGGAAGTTGCAGGTCATTAAAGCGAGGTTGGCTACGCGCGTGTGTGCCTTTGGCATCACAAGTGACCGTTGACTGCGAAGACCTCGTAACATCATCCTTAAACTTAAAGATTGTGTCTTATCATCATTATAACAGCCTTTATAATTGGACCCACTGCTGGGACACAAGGCCTCCCTTGTATTGACCATCGAAGGAGGTTTATGCAGTAGTCCACCACGCTTGCCCAATGCGGATTGGTGGACGGAGTATAAGGTGACCAATACCCCTTTGCTGGTCCATTAGTCGCCTTCTACGACACCCATGGGACGATATGGATTGATGCTATTCTACTCTGCCGGCATCAAAGTCAAAGTCAAAAGTCAAAATTACTTTATTCATTTAGGTACAATTTGTACACTTATGAAAGTCAATTTTGATGCCATCGGTTCGAGAGTCTACCAGGAGGCCTTGTTCTGAGAAGAACCGGCAAGAAACTCAACAAGTTTTATCCTCCCTTTACAGTTTTCATAGTATTGATTTGGAAAGAGTCATAATTCACATTGTCAAGTCTTTAATAATTAATCATAATAATATAATAAAATAAAGACTCATAATTAAACTTACAATAAATAAATATATATAAAAAATGTGATTTAAGACATCCTTCCTAACAATATTGTCAATTAGAGAATTGAAATTTTACACATTGATATCTCACTAGATTAAAATGGAGAATCGAGCACATTTGGATGTGTCCACACATTTTTGTCGTCTATATATTCCTGAACTTTATAATACGCTTTCTTCATTAAAATTTGTTTAATGTGAAGCTTAAACTTATGTGACGGAAGTTCAGTTACATGATGTGGGAGTTTATTATATATTTGTATACATTTCCCCATGAATGAGTGACTAGTTTTATGAAGTCTGAAGCTTGGTACAGAAAGTTTATTTCTATATCTTGTGTTTAAATTGTGATAATCACTTTTCTTCAAAAATGTATGTAAATTTTTATGAACATACATAATGTTGTCATATATATATTGGGAAGCAACCGTCAATATATTGATTTTTTTAAATAACTCTCTAAGCGAGTCACGAGGTCTTAGTTTATAAATGGCGCGTACGGCTCTCTTTTGTAATACAAAAATGTCTTGAATATCAGCTGCTGATCCCCACAGCAATATACCATATGACATAACACTATGGAAGTAACTGAAATATACAAGTCTTGCCGTCTCAACATCAGACAGTAATCTAATCTTTTTAACAGCAAAAGCAGCAGAGCTAAGTCTTCCTGATAGGGTAGTAATATGAGGATTCCATTGTAGACGTGAATCTAAAGTTATTCCTAAAAATACTGTTGAGTCAACACATTGTATAATTTCTTCGTTAATTTTAATATTTGTACTGACCTGCTTGACATTTGGTAACGAAAATTTGATACATTTAGTTTTATTTGAATTTAGTAACAAGTTATTATTAGTAAACCAACACATTACTTTGGAAAGGGCATTATTCACATCGTCAACATTTTCTGTTTGTCTATTTAGTTTGAAAATAAGGGAAGTATCATCTGCAAATAATACCGTCTCACATAAGTTGCTTACATAGTAAGGCAGGTCATTTACATAAATCAAAAAAAGTAACGGACCTAATATCGAACCCTGCGGCACGCCCATCACACGGCGAAAGATTGTGTCTCGCTACAGGAATACGTGTAATGCCTAAAGTAACTTACTTTATCACATTTTTTTTTATCGCAGTGTCCCAATAAGCCCTAAAATCACTGATAATAATAATAAAAGTTCAGCCTGAAGGTGGAACGTATGATTGATTGCGACGAATATCACATTAAAAAGCTAATGTCCTCCACTACTGTGGAAAGATGAAAAAATCAATCACGTGAAAGGCCAGAAATCGTGTCCAGAAAAAATGTGGCACCAAGAAGTTGGTCAACATCAAAGGTGAATGATCAAAATTATTTTTTTATAATTTAAACAATGTTATTAATAATTATTTTAAAACATGTGCATGCCTACTATAAGCGTCGGTGGCGTAATGCGTAAGGGCGCTGTCTCCCACCCGGGAGGCACTGGTTCGAACCCCGCCACGTACCAATGTGTTTTCAAATTTTGAATTCATATGTACGTTTATTCGACGCTTTTACGGTGAAGAAAGACATCGTGAGGAAACCTGGACACTCCTTTGAAGAAATTCTTAGGTTATGTGAAGTCGACCAACCCGCACTTGGCCAGCGTGGTTGACTAAGGCCTATTCGCCCCTAATGTGGGGTAGGGTCAAGCCTGTCGGTGGCGACATTATATGAGCTCTTGATGTTGATGATGATGCCTACTATAATTGGACAGCGTTATGTAAGAACGAATTAAGCGACAAAATTGAAAAAAATGAGTTTTGAATGCAGATCGATTCTAGGCATGTTAAACTATGTATTCAGCTATTTTGGTATTCAAAAATGACTTCTAGTGCCTTATAATAAGGGGTGTATCAAGCGACGTGTTAAAATTTGTATGAACTTGTGCACACATTAGTTACGTAATACAGAATTATGCACCTAGGTTACTTTTGCAAAATACACAAACAGGGGTTACAAAATGCATAAACGAATTATATCCACAAAAGTTGTAGATAATCCGTTTCATTTATGTACTAAAAACCAATTAAAAACGCAATATCGAACTAACCGCCTAAAACGGCAGATAATTCGTTAATGCATATTACCCTTTAAGCGATCATTTCCTTGATAAAGAATTAAGCGCCAATTTCTGGCTTTTGATTCGTTATTACAATTTACATTGCACAGGTTGTAGGGAGCGGGCGGCAGGGGTTGTAGCACGTCTTACGCAATACCGGCCGGATGGGTGTTTTGCTATCACTTTTTGTTCTTTATTAAGTAAATTAAAAAGTAGTCTTTAAGATGGATGCATTTAAGAAGATACAAGATTGAAACAAAACCCAAACGATGAAATATTACAGGTTTCGTATCGGAGATATAGCAACTTTTACATTGATTTTCTGAGGAAGGTTAGATTGACATATGAAAGAGAGGAACTACAAAGAAGTAGTAAGACTCGAAACAACTCTGGAAAACAGTAAAGAAAATTTGTAACATGAAGGTCAAACCCAACCCACCCACTGAGTTAATATCAACATCAAACAGTCCTATAGTTTCACTAAATAATTGTCACGCGTTTTTCTCAGCAGTGGGTAAAAATCTAGCCAGCAACATTCTAGCTCAATTTAAAAATCAGAGGACGACTTAGCTTCCAGAGTTGTTTTCAAGAGTCCTCCTTCTAGCTCCTTCTTTATGGAGCCAACTGACCGGGTTGAGGTCTACGACGGACGGGTCAGGGACGAAGGCAAACTTACGCGACTTCGCGCGACGATGGCACAAGATTAGGAGTGGGCTAGAGAGAGAGAGGTGAAGAGCAAAGACGCCGCAGAAGAGGCATAAGACTATGCAGTGGGAGCTAGCGGACATAGGGACAAGGAAGACAGATAAAGCACAACTTGTAGGAGAGATTAAGGTGCGCTGTGAAACCACCTCCGGCAACTAGCAGTGCACTCTCCCGTAATTCGGACTGTATAACCGTAAGGTTGCGTCAGACCATGGGAAGGTGGTGGGTATGACCGGGTTGAGGTTCTCAGCATAATAAGCCAACTTAAAAGCGATAGTGCACCTGGCTCTGATGGTGTCGGTGCGGCTTTTGTAAAATTTGCAAGACTCGTGCTTTGTGAGCCTTTGGTGCACCTATACAACTTGAGCCTTCAGTACCGGCTACTTTCCAGAACTTGGAAAATTGCACTTGTAACCCCAGATTATAAGGATGGACCTAGAGAAGAGATGGGAAACTACAGACCGATTTCACTCCTCAGTGCTTTTTCCAAATTCCTAGAAAAAATTGTGAACAATCGCCTTTAAGTTTCTTGAGCTGAATGGTATACTGTCTCCCAGACCATTTGGTTTCAGACGTCATAAGCCCACGGAGGATGCTGTGGCACTTCTGACGAAGCTGGTGGCTGAGTACCTGGACAGGGGCCAGAAATGCGTTGGGGTGTTCCTGGACCTCACTAAGGCCTTCGACACAGTATCTAAGATATTATGCCGCAAGTTAGAGAGCCTGGGTGTGAGAGGTGTGGCGCTTGACTGATTCACGAGTTATCTTTCTGATAGATATCAGCTTCTTAAAGTAGATTCAAAGAGAAGTGACCAGCTCCCTGTCAATTTTGGTGTCCCTCAAGGGAGCATCCTCAGCCCAACTATCTTCATAATTTACATGCACGACATACATGATCTGTCGTTGGCGAATGCTGATGTTATATGTTATACTGATGATACTGCTATCTTCTTTAAATGTAACAACTGGATAAATGCTTTTCATATCGCTGAGGCTGGACTGTCAACCGTTAACAGCTGGCTCAAAAGGATTATATTGACATTAAATTCCTCAAAAACGCATTTTGTATGTTTCCACAAAACGTCTATTTCTGGACCAATTAGGGACGGTATTAAGATTCACTCATGTCATTATATGAGTGAATCTTAATACCGTCCCTTTTCCCCTTTGCACTACAGCTGCTACTCCGTTTACCGTACTGAAGTTATCAAATATCTGGGTATTATGATAGACGAACATCTTTCTTTCAAAGGCCATATACAGTGTCTCTCAGATATTCACAATTTGCCACTAGATTTGGCGACTCGGTTGGAGCTCGTGTTTACACTGCAACGGTTAAAGTCTGTGACTTTAGGAACTGGTCGATCTCAGAAGCAAAGGATATTATAAAAAGGTGGCTGCTTGTTAACTCGTATATTGAAACTGAAGCTCTTCTTAGTCGACGTTTTTAAGTTTCTAATCTTATGGCAGCATTTGGATAGCTAAGGCATGTCTTTACGTCTTCCCTGCCACAATGCCTGAAGACTAAGGTGTTTGATCAGTGTGTCCTACCAGTAATGACCTATGCAGCGGAAACGTGATCACTTACCAGAGGATTAGTCCACAAATTTAAAGTCGCTCACCGCGCTATGGAGAGGGCTACGCTTGGTATCTCGTTAAAAGACAGGGTACGTAACGAGCACATTCGTCACAGAAAGAAAGTTATCGACATAGCCCAAAGAATAAGTACGCTGAAGTGGCAATGGGCTGGTCATGTCTGCCGGAGAACCGACACCCATTGGAGCAGACGAATCTCGGACTGGAGACCACCTATTAGGCAAGCGTAGTGTAGGGCGCCCTGCAACCCGTTGGTCTGATGACCTTAGGAGGAGTGCTGGCAGCGGCTGGATGTGGGAAGCCCAGGATAGAAAACGATGGCGTGACATGACGGAGGCCTACGTTCAGCAGTGGACGGACACTGGCTGTTGATATTGACATTGACAATCGTATGGTTTAATTTTTCGTAATTTTAGCTTAAATTTGGCATTGCCTTCTTAACAGTAATTTGTCATTTTATATTTAAATTCAAATTCTTTTCCTTTTTTTAGATTTGATTAGTTTTGTTTCGTTTTGTTGTTTGATCAGTTTTTATTATGATGTTCTCTAGTAGGTATAGAGGAACTCGGGTCGCAGGGCCAAGTAAATTGTAAATTGATTTCCCAAGATATAGGCACTGCCTAGTTTGGAGACCTCTTCCATTTGTTTTTTTACACAATCTGTATTATAAAATTGTAAAATTTGAGATTTTTGCATTAAAATATTTGGATTTAATCTTATACTGCACTTTATTTCACCCGAAACAAATCGTATTAAAGAATCAAACGACAACAATGTCGTATAGTACGTTATTGACAAATTTAAATAATATGAATATAGCTAAAATACATTAACGATTTAAGCGGAAAAAAGGTTATATCTTGTAAAGTATAACCTGCACCGTAATTTTTTTTAAATGAATCTACACTACATACACATCCTACTTTAAAGTGAAAATATCATACACGTAACTTAAATAATAATTACACAGCGACAATTTTAACTTTAAAATCTTTGAAACTCATTTACTCAAATTCGCCCAGGTGTCGCTTAATCTGTTCTTACATAACGCTGTCCAATTAAGATGTAATACTGATAATCAAATTGTAACCTAAATTGTTGCCTCTATGATGTAACACAGTTTAAAGGAATTAAAAAAACGAACATACTCATCTTATTTTTGTCTTAATGATTAAACGTCTCGAGAATATTTTTTCTCTTAACTAATTAGGAGTTCTGTTTTCGATCATCTCTTTCTGCAGCTGACTGTACCCGTAAGAAGAAGTTCAGACATCTTATTAACGTAGACTGTTTAAAACGGATTTGACTGTTGGATTATTATAATTAATTTACTCAACTTCGTCGAGGTATTTAGTTTGAGGCCTTGAAGTTTTATCGACAAATAGGGTTCGTTCTTTGGGGAGTCTGTGTGAAACAGCCAGAAATTGGTGGAAGCCCGCATCAGTGTGGAGTTTGCGTCACTCGCGCTCCACGACGCAGATTACGTGTGGTCCAAGGGATCGACTTATTTGAAATGTTTAATACCAAATTAGAGTAAACAAAAATTAAAAAATTCTGTCATGATAAGTGCTGAGACGGGACTTTGAATTCCATCGAGTGCTCTTACGGCGAGCTTTTAATCAGTTTCAAACCTACAAATTGAATTAAACACGCGCGCGACAATCGATTTTAGTATCTAACTGTTAGTTTTATTTTCGTATTTTATACATCTGACTTCTTTGCATGTACCGTGCAAAGCTGCTTACGACTTAAAACCAGTTTTTTTTTGTTTCTTAGTACTGGAAGTCAACTGAGTATAAACTGTTTAAAAATGTACTTTATTGACAGGACAAGAATCATTACCTTACCGTAACACAGTTAATAACTAGTACGGAGGGTAAAGAAATATTGTTTTTGTACCTACATTAAAAGATGCAATTAAAACTTAAAGTTATACTTTTGTAATTTATGTGGATACTGTTGTGAAAATTAATGCACAGTAAATTTGTTATTATTATTATATTATTATTAATGCAACACATTTGTAAGTTGCCTTGTGAATGAAAGCATGTTCGGCAACAGTAGTGTGCTGAAAGCAGGCCGTGGGAGGGGTGAGGGGCAAACGTGGACGAAGAGATGTAGGTTTGCGTATGGTAAGACGTTAGCGTCTCAACCAACCACCAACCGTAAGTGCGTGCACAACGAGCCATGAGCGTAGGAACTGCAAGCTGACCACTCACCGCAACGCCGCGCCGGCGCCGCGCCGTTCGTGAGCTTCTCCCGAGGCGAGGCGATATTGTTACATTGCTGACTTCATGTGCGTTACAGTATACAGGACGATTTTTTCAGAGCTAACCGGTGACGCAGAGAAGGTCATCAAAGACATCCTGCAAAATTAGTCATAAAAAGGTGATTTTTTTCAAGTAGGCGTGGATGGCCATATCCTAAAATATGAGAAATAGCCAAAAGTCTGACTGAAAAAACTAAAACTGTATTATTAGAGTTTTGAAAAATCAACAATTAATTAGCTAAGGTGTTATGGTAACGTAAGAAAAATGAAAAAGTATTTTGTTAAAAATAAGCTCTTTCCTTAAGTTTGTCGTATGTCATTACTTTCCAGAATTTGTTACTTGTTAGCGACACTATTGAATGGTGTAATAATACAGGTTGAGTTTTTTTTTGTCAAAATGAACGGGTTCGATTATTGGCTAGGAATATTGATTTTTCAAAAATCCTATGATGCAGTTTTAATTTTTATTAAAATCCACGCCCACTTGACCATCCACGCCCACTAGTAAAATTCAACTTGTATACCTAGTTTCATACAAAAAAATACTAAACGGCTCAAGTTGCGGTGATGCTGATCCGTTTTCGAGTTGATAAGTATGTTACGACCATAAATCATACTGTTAAATTTTATAAAAAAAATTGAAAACGCTTTCTCTCATCACTTTCACCGAACGAAAATCTTCAAAGTTTTGCCTACCGCTGCTAGAACTTGTTGCTTTGCGAGTGTTTTCTGTGGCAAGTCTACAGGGCTCGTTTTCATGGTTTCAGCAGAGTTTCCAATTTAATCACTTCTTAGAAGCAAAAATTTCACGTCTAATTAAAATAATTAATCTGGCATTGAAATGTTGCGTCAAGATATCTGAAATGGTGGGTATTAATTAATCATACTGCGTACTTTTGCAAGAACGTATCGTATTTAGTATTGTTATCTTTATTGTTTAAGAATGTAAGACTATATTATTTAAATTGTGCTTGGGGATTTTAAAATAAAACACCGAAAATAATATAATTACTAGAAAATGCGATCCTCGCGCTCATAAATCTCGAAAAGCAAGCACAATTCTTTTATAATTGAACAAGATATTTGATACTAATTATTTGGCAGCAATTGAATTAAAAACATATTTGAAATTTAGAACAAGTTACACAAAAAAAAAAAAAATTTTAGAAAAATTATCCTGTCATGATATTTGTCATGACAGAATATTTTTTCTAGTCTTTTGTTATCTTTTTAGTTTGCTAAAATACCAAATAAAATAAGAAACAAAATACAATGTTTTTAAAAATATATTGATAATAAATACCCTATAAAATTAATTAAATATAATAAAATGTTTTGTAATATTGGAAATTTTATTAATTGATATTCATTATATGCCACATCAAACGCTGTCGTGGTGGAGTGGTCAGTATAGCTGCCTACACATCAAGCGGTCCGGGTTCGAATTCTGGTAGTAGCAAATATTTGTGTGACGAACACTATTATTTGTGTGCGTGTCATGGTTGATTGTATTTTATTTAAGTTTATTTATGTATGTTTATTTAGGTACCACTGCCTTTCTTATTTCTGCCGTGAAGCAGTTCGCTGTGTTTCGGATTGAAGGCAAAGGTAGCCAGTGTAATTACTGGGCATGGAAGGCACATCATCTTAGTCCTCAGGACGGCAACGCGGAGTGTTAAGTGATTTACCACCTCTTCCTGTGTTCTGTTGATTTAACCTTAATATTGCAAGTATCTATAGGCGACGGTAACCAATTAATACCAGGTGAGCCGCAAGCTTGTTTGCCATCTCGTAGTATTAAAAAAAAATTTCAAGCCACTTTGAAAGAAATCGTTTATTTTGTGTTGATGTGCCGTATAATTTTATTCCAGTCTAATATCATTCTCATCTTAATCAAAATCAACAAGAGAAAAATCTATAAAATAACTTTGTTAGTGAAGCTTTAAGCTACAGGCGTTTTAAACCGAACGACAGGTTAATGGCATGTCGTAGCTCGTCGCTCGTAGCTGCTACGTCGTAGACGGCTACGTACAGGGCAATTTGTCATTACCGTGTTTGTGTTAAAACATTATCTAAAGTGCTTTGTAACTGAGAATACCAGACGCTTTACGGGTTTATCTTACATAATATGACTGAGATTCTGTAGGTATGAATAGAATGAAGAACAAATCAGTCACTTTAGAATGCTTATCCTGAATGAGTAGGTACTTTAAGCCGAAACATCTCGAATAAATTTTAATGCGAGTCACCTAGACCAAGCATTTTTAATATTTTATTCTATATTGCACTTTAATTACGAGTACATAATGACGGTACTATACATAGCCGTGTGATGCTGGCAGAGTAGAATAGCATCACCCCATATCCTCCAATGGGTGTCGTTAATGGATCAGCAACGGGGTATTGGTCACCTTTGTACTCCGTCCACCAATCCGCATTTGGCAAGCGTAGTGGTTTAGGCAGTAGCCTTAACCTCCTTCTGTGACAAGAAGAGGCCTTGTGTCCCAGCAGTGGGTCAAATTACAAAGGCTGTTATGATGAATGACAATACTTGGATCAATGAGATATTGAACACTTTAGCGGCAAAATCCATCGGCATCGCACTCAGACTTTGTTTTTTAATAATATTAACCCCAAAGATATTTAAATTATATTCTTGCTTAAAGGCCCTGTTTTCCGGTTTTGATGGCGCAGCATCCAATTATTTCCATGCTTAATAAAAACAGCGGCAACCGAGGGGTAATTTTAAATGTAATATTCAAGTAGTTTTCAATTCAATTCGCTTGCGAAGTATAGTAGACGATGCAGTAGAGCCTTTTTAATTATTTTTAGGATTCCGTACCTCAAAAGGAAAAAACGGAACCCTTATAGGATCACTTTGTTGTCCGTCTGTCTGTCTGTCTGTCAAGACCCTTTATCTCAACAACGCGTGGACGTATCAAGCTGAAATTCACATGAAATACTCAGGTTTATTGTCCCTTTAAGCTGTGAAAATATCAAACTTCTAAGCCAAGCCAATCAAAAGATACAGCCGATTATGTCGATATTTTCAACAAATTTCCGACACTCGCAAAGGAATCAAAACCTACAGGATACTTCCCGTAAACTCAGAATCTTGAAATTTAGCATGAAGCATTGTCATATAATGCAAATGTAGGAAAAATTGCGAAAATCACATTTTTCTAGTTATATAATATAATAAAAATATTTTAATAAAATGAAACTTACTACCTTATTTCTCACGAACGAATAAAGGTATCAAATTGAAATTTATACCAAATACCTAGGTCTATTGTCCCAAAAAATCAAACTTCTAAGTTAACGCGATCAAAAGATACAGCAGTTTATACCGAGGAACCCTCGGTGTGCGAGTCCGACTCGCACTTGGCCGGTTTTTTTTTCATAGTTTAAATCATAAGCTATGACTAAAAAATGCCTAAAGTTTTGGAGCTTTTGGTCTTTTGGTTAATAGAACGATGATTACTTTACCAAGAATTTTTAATTAATTGATTTCTTTTAAAAAGAATACATTTACAAAATTTTAAAAGAATTAATGACCGACTTTTCAGGTCGTCATTCGTTTATTATAATCATCATCATCAACAGCTCATTATAATGTCCCCACCGAGGGGCTCGAGCCTACCCCACATTAGGGGCGATTAGGCCTTAGTCAACCACGCTGGCCAAGTGCGGGTTGGTCGACTTCCGACACAACCTAAGAATTTCTTCATAGGTGTGTGCAGGTCCTCACGATGTTTTCCTTCTTCGTAAAAGCGTCGAATAAACGTACATATGAATTCAAAATTTGGTACGGGGTGCTCAAACCGGTGCCTACCGGGTGGAAGACAACGCCCTTACGCACTACGCCACCGACGCTTTTTATAATACTTTATTGAAATTCATTTTTATTCCTTGAGACTTAATCGCAATTGCAAAATCACCTCTGCATGGCTCCTTTACGTCATCAGAGTGTTTATTGCTTTAAGTAGACGTAATAAACTTAAATTGTTATCTGTTTTATTACCGTCCATACTAGAGAACGCCGTCTGGGTCCATATTCGTTACATTGTGACCTGATCCTATTAATTTGTATTTTATTCGAGAACTTTCAGTTTGATAGCGTTTCATGCAGGCTACATTTAGTAATCAGTACACTTGGCTATCATTTTGAGTTCACCGAGGGGCTCGAGCTTACCCCACATTAGGGGCGATTAGGCCTTAGTCAACCACGCTGACTTCACACACAACCTAAGAATTTCTTCATAGGTGTGTGCAGGTTTCCTTATGTTGTTTTTCTTCACCGTAAAAGCATCGATTAAACGAACATATGAATTAAAAATATTAAATCACATTGGTACGTGACTGGGTTCGAACCTGTGCCTCCCGGGTGGAAGACAACGCTATTACGCACTACGCCACCGTCGCTTCTTCTCTCGCCCGTATGCCAGACTGGAAAACAGGTGAAGAGACACCTCAGTACACGTGGGTCTAGTGATGATTCGCTCCCTGCCGTTCGTGCTTCGTTTAGAACTCGCGTGTATCTGTGCTCTGTGGTTCGCCGTCGCCGCGTCGCAATGAAAGTGCTCTCGTGAATACAATTAATTTAACGTACATACCAATCGCTTTTCGCATTCTATTTCTGCAAGACCTGTGGTCTAACTTACAAGTGCCGCACCGCAAGACTAGGCTCTGATAAGCCTAGAAAGGAGTAGTTGGCGTTAATACATCCGAAAAGAAACAGGAGAAATCAGGAGAACGCAAATTGAGAGCAAGGTACTTATCCCTTCCATTCATCCTTACATATCCATTTCCGTAGAATCTTCATTCTTACTGTCCACTTATTTACCCGCGACATCAGGTACAGTCTGTATCAAAAGTTTATTAACACTTTAGTAACATGTCATTTCAACGCTTGTGCAATAACAGTTGCCACAGTCCCTTTTCCTGACCGGGAGCTACACCGGTAAGGTAGGTACAATCAGAATCACAAGTATACTTAAGTACCTTGTCACAATAATCTCATACTGTCGGTATATTTCAGTGGTAGTCAAGCCGGAGTCTTTTAATCGGTAGTTAAATACAAACAACTCTAACTATGGCGCCAACATCGGCTTTGACTTGACTTACACCAAAAATACACCGAGCTCTGACAACCTTACTCAAGGATAGAATCACAACACTACTTATACTTCTGAACCACAAGTCTGCAGACTCAGCAACATCGTATATGTAACTTGTTATTTACTCCAAATATTTGTATTTCACGAACTGATTCAAAATAACACACCCATTAGCACTGCACAAATTAACCATCACCCCACAGAAAAATTAAATATATAAAAAAATCTGTTTATGGTTTTCAAGTTACCAATAGTTACAAGTGGCTATTAAAAATCTTGATTTATTTCACAACTACCTTGTCTCATTTACCAACGAGTATGCCTAGTAATAAGTTTTATTCACAATTATGCCTCCACAATTATTATGATTCTCAATGATGATAATATAAATGAGATTCATTATTTTTAAATTTGATTATTTGATAAATTGTCATTATTTGGTGCTTACGGTGCTAAAAATAGGAGTATGGTCCATTTTCCAATAAATTGCATCTACTACAAAATCTTCTTTTTTACAACAATTAATAATATTATATGCTTTACAATTAAAAGTGGCAGAATTTAATTCTTTCCAAAACATTTAAATTTGAAGTTTGATGATCTTTAAATTGCTGATAACTGCGTCCTACTTTAATAATGTTCTTGATATTAAAAATTGTGGTCAGATTTACTACCAGGAAATTTAAAAATATGTACTTATCTTTAAATTAATCTTGAGAACATAATTACCTTATTAAAAGCGACCCTATGCACTTGGTTTAGATTTGGAAACCGAGTAAAAATTAACTCAATGCCCCACCTTTAGAGTTCACGCAATTTACACGCACAAAGCAGGAGAATTTATACATTTAAGGGCCTTAATTACAGGTGGTCCGCCCCTTATTTGTTCACCGGTCTGTTGAAAACGGATAAATATAATTAATTACCTACAAACCTTTATGTGTCGCACAACGCGGGCACAAAATAAAGAGAGAATCGTAGACAACATCTATACTACTTTACGTAGTACTGTACGGTCGAGGTCAGAAAATGTTTTATCATCATCATTTCAGCCGAGAGACGCTTACTGTTAGTTGGACATAGGCCTCCCCCAAGGATCTCCAAACCGGTCGGTCCTGCGCTGCCCGCATCCAGCGGCTTCCCGCGACATTAACCAGATCGTCAGTCCACCTTGTGGGGACCTACCAACGCTGCGGTCGCCACTCGAAGACCTTTCCGCCCGTCAGACCTCCTCGCAATGTGCCCTGCCTACTGCCAATTAAGGTTCGCAATTCTTTGGCCTATGTCGGTGACCTTGGTTCTCCTGCGGATCTCATCATTTCTGATATGATCACGCAGAGAAACTCCGAGCATAGCCCTCTCCATTGCCCTTTGGGTGACCTTGAGCCTTCTTATGAGGCCCATTGTAATTATTTTGTGTGGTGCGTAGAAAAAAAACCTCTTATTCCACGAAATTATAAAATACGCCGGAGGCTAGGTTTAAATGAGCATTTTTGAATTATATTATTATGATACCCATATTACTCGTGTGTAAAATAAATTAATTAGCCAATATAAAGCTCTGTGTTTGCAAGATAAATATATAAATGGTCAGCTATATTTTAATGCTTATTACATTCGAGTTAATTTTCAGCCCTGTCTTTTATTCTAATACTCCTACGAATAAATAAGGTCAAAGCGGACATCTATTAACGTGCTACGAGCGGCAGAGTAAAATATTGACAGCAGAGAAACGTGTATTACCAAAATACGTCCGCCGCCAGCTTGCATGTAATCTGTAACATATTGCACTGACTTATGCTAGGCATAGTAGTGTTTATTATTTACATAAGGGTTACGAACCTAAAACGAAAACTGTTTTTCAATCAATTACCATGGCACTTTGAGTTCATCTATACTAATATTATGAATGCGAAAGTGAGTTGTTTGTTACGCTTTCACGCTTAAACCACTGAACCAATTTTGATAAATTTTTAGATAGTTTAAGACCCTGATAATGACGTATAATACTCTTTGTTGCGATAACAATAACCTCTTCCTTTTCTGAAGTCGGTAAAAAATGGACGCGAGCGAAACCGCAGGCAGTTTAATAGGAATACTTGAGTTAAATTGTCGATCAATTTACCTTTAAAGATGCCACGTTGCAACAGACAGACACACAGAGACACACTTCTTACTTATAACTCTATTGTAATCTTTTAAAATTAAAATTTTAAAAGCACTAAAACTATATTTCAGCCAACATAATTAATTAGAAAAATACAAGCTTTTATGTAAATAGCTGTAAAAATAAGAAAATAAACTTCAAATTCAATCAAGTCATTCGTTTTATTACATTTCTTGGACAATTTATATGTTATAAAAAATAGTCGCGATATTTAATTACATCCACACTCCACAGACTATAGCTCTTCCATTGCAGGTGTAGAATACGTAAAAAACACAAACATTTTAACTTGACAAGTGAAATCCAAGTTACAAAGTAAGATCTTTTTCAAGTCAGCTGGTTACAAGCAAGCACATAAATTAAGAAAGACTCATTAACACTTAGATCACGTTGTTTCGTCAGTAGCTCGCCAAGAAACATTCTTACAAAAAAAGTATGATAGCGAACTTTTTACCAAGAACTTAATGGATAATCGAGCGAGCTGGAAATATGGCGGTGCTTTAAAAATGCAACACAAACTTTCTTCTCGGTAATTAAAACTAAATGCGTTCCCGTTAATAAAGTCGCGCGAACTGCAACGGGCCAATTTGCGTGTGCAACCATTGGGAATACTCCCCACGAAGTTGGGGATCCTCCGGGAGATAGAAAGTTGTTGTGTACAAACATTTGTTCCGTAGTCTAAATCTACCAATAAAGCATTATTACATTTAAAAACAAAAACTAGAATAAAATTATTTAAGTGACTGAACGATCCGTTTCGACTGAGCCTAGTCCATCGCTTTTCATTACTAAACAAACTGACTTGTGCATAATATATTCGCTCTTTTAAATTTGTGGAAGTTGATAAATGTAGTATTTTATGTCTTTCATGCTTAGATACAAACCTAATAACACAGACAAGACGTAATAAACCAACAAATGGTTATCTCAATTTTTTTTATGAACACCTTGGTGTTGATACGTTATAATTTCAATCACTCTTGACTCTACCTTCGAGGCTGTTTGGGATTGTGTTGTCACTATTGGGTTGTGATTTGTCAGCATTTTATCAAAATCAGTTTTTTTATGTTTTTAAAATATAATTATTTCAACTAGACTCGTCCAAAATACATGGTGTCACATTCATACAGTATTCTTAGCTAGCAGTAGTATAAAACCTACATTATTATTGCAATATTGTATTTCTGTCAGTAAGTAAGGCTTTTGAAGATCGAAGGGTAGCTGATAAGTGCAGTAATAGTAGTTCGTAATCTATTATAATACCCGAGTTACGATGTTAGTCCGGGATAAACTCCGGTTAAAATAGTAAAAGCAAAATCGACACTTATAGAAATAATCACAGTCCTAACGAAAATAAAGTTGCTTAAGGATACCTTTTCCTTCATAGCGAAACACAAAAAATGGCTTCACACTTGAAATAGGATGGCGAGCTCATGTTAATAGACTTCGACACAGAAAACAATGAAGTGCACTACAAAGCTATTCCCAACTTCTTCCTCAAACATGGGACAAGTTCTAATTTCAGATTACAGATCCCTGAGCAGTGTGCTTTACGTCAAACTAATATGAATTGTTGAACGAGTTAGTCCGGGCAGTTTGCCGCTAAAAGCGTGTAAGCCGTGAGTCCGCAACTTAATGCAAGAGTCGTTCCGACCACACAGGATTCCGGCATTGCTTTTTACAATGACTTGTTCAAATGTTGGATTGTTTTGGCGGCCACGCCATAATGGCTGGGGGGAACTTCAGCTGAAAGTTGGAATGGGCCGCTAACGTTGTTTTGTGGATGCATTCGGTGTTGTTCTCTAACAATATCAGCGAACGTTGTCCCAGCTGTGTAAATTGGTTTGTATGAATAATGTTTGGCTGCTCGTGCAAATTTCGGTACTGGATTATTTGGAAGAAGGAATCTTGTGTTAGAGTTGCACTTTCTTATTATCTCTCGACGCAATTATTGTAGCACTATTAGTCGCCAAATATTGTTTCTATTGATGAAAGCATTAGATAGAATAATGTAAGTAGCTAACTTGGTGAAATTATAAATATGGAAGGTTTCATCAATGTATTCATTACGAATAGTTCGGATAACCTAACTAATATCCTTAGTGAATTCAAAGCAGACTAATGAAGATTTGAACCTGGAATTTTGCTTATAAAACCGTTTTAAACTTGTACACTGCCAGATTACTGACGCAATTACTCTGCGCGTACTACACAAAACGGAACCTGGGTAACTGCTAGTACTTAAGTACCTAAAAGTGGAGAACCAACGGCTTAAGAGGCGTCCGGCTTGAAGAGCATTGTTTTCCCTTTCGAAATCCGCACTGTTTACGAGTGATTTTACTTTAGTCTCTTGCCATCGTTGTGTGTTGTGTTGCATTGTGTTTAAGCTCATTGTTTTCATTTTTGAGAAATCGAATACCACTACATTAATTTAAAATTTGACAAATATGCTAAAGGCCCTCATCTCACCTGGGGTCCACGTCAGGAAACCTCCTTGTGGCGGACCCTGGAAAGGGGTGGGGAAACTTTCTCGGCGGGTGTGTGGCTTTTGATGTCAAGTGTGTCATTCAGCATTCGAAGTCACATGCCATCGTCGAGTTGTTTTTGTTTTCCCACCACGGCTTGTTCCGGACGGCCATTTTCAGGGCCACGACCGCGCCCGAAGTCCCCCGGGTGCGGTCCGATGGCTGCTCCCGGTGTCCTCGTCAGGAGGACGCGCCAGGTCGAGCAGCCGTCGGTGAGGAGGCGGCCTATAAGGCCGGCGTCGGGGAGCGGCCCACAGGGGCTGCCGTTAGTCGGTAGCCCTTGTGGTCTGCTGGCCACCAATTGGTGCACAAGGAGTACCTATACGGGCAGCGTTGGGATGGTCTCGGTGTAGTTGCGCTCACGTGCGCAGATCCCGAGCCGTCCCGTAATAGCGCACTGAAGGTCAGGCCGGGGAGGATGTTAGGATGTTTAGTGGGTATGGAGGGAACGCCTTTTCCTCGAGTCCCACATATCCCCTGCTGGTCCCCTGGGTGGTCTCGGTTGCTACAGAAAGATAGCAGTCGTAAAAATCAAGTCACTCATTTCTGTCACGCCAGATGACAGAAATGAGTGACTTGTAAGACTCTGACGTATCAGGCTAACCACTCGAAGGAGAAGAACGATTTAAGTATGATAAATGAAAATGAAAAATGAAAATGAAAAAGCTCTTTATTTAAATTGACTTTGCTAAGTACTTTTAAATCGTCAAAACCCTACCACCATTTCGGGACGAATAATTATTAATATGCTGAGATGGAGAAGAAATGGCGAAAGAAACTCCACAGCTTACAATTTCGTAATGATTTCAAAACATCAATACAAGTCAATAAATAATTATCAATATAATTTAAGTTACATTTTAACATGCGTAAAGTTTGGGTAGTTATTACTCCCACGCATTTGGATTATTTATCTTGTGAAAAGCTTATCTATATACATAATTTAATTAATCATATTATTGAACTAAGCAATTTAAATTTTGATACCCACCACCATTTTATGTTATTGTTAGTTAGGTACTTAAGATATTCCTTTCAATATAAGTGGTAAGCATACATTTAAGATCCACCGGTTAACAATACAATGTGTGGTATACATAAAAAAACAATTATTACATATTATTATTGCATGTGTCATACAATTGTCCATCTAAAGATAACAACTAATTATAAGACCTACGTTTACATCAATCAAGAAAACATGAGATGACCAGGCCCCGCTGGCGGCACCTGTTCACAGGCATGACGCAAGAATCAGCCATCGCTTCGCTCAACCATATTTTAGGGAACGTAACGACCCGACGCAAGACGACACCGCCACAGGACCTTTTTAGTGAGAATGACATACACATGCTTCTTGATTATTAACTAAAAACAAATTTAAACTAAAGTTATGCTTCCGAGTCAACTATAAGACACACCATAGATTATATGCATAATTAATAAACATATTTAAAATGCATGGACCTCGAGCAAATTCACCCCCATGCGTTAGAATCATTTATGTAATCAGACACCTTATAGTATGCTTTAGTATACAGTTTATTTTTAATAGCAGTTTTGAATTTATTAATAGGTAGGCTTCGAATATTATTTGGGAGTTTGTTATAGAAGCGTATACATTGTCCCATAAAAGAATTGCTTATTCTGTGGAGACGAGTAGCATGTACCACAAGATTATGTTTGTTCCTCGTATTAACATTATGAATGTCACACTTTTCAGAAAAAATTGTTATGTTTTTTCGTACGTACATTAAATTTTCAAATATATATTGTGATGCCACTGTTAGAATATTTATTTCTTTGAACTTTTCCCTAAGTGAAACCCGAGGACCTAATTGGTAAATAGCTCGTACTGCTCGTTTTTGCAAAACAAATATGGTGTTAATATCCGCAGCATTACCCCAGAGAAGAATTCCATAAGACATAATACTATGGAAATAACTAAAGTACACAATTCTGGCTGTGTCTACATCGGTAAGTCGTCTGATAGTTTTAACTGCATATGCAGCTGAACTTAACTTACCAGATATTCTCTCAATGTGTGGACCCCATTGCAATTTAGCATCCAACACTATGCCCAAGAAAATAGTAGATTCAACAGGTTCCAATCCAATCCCATTTATTTGTACCATTGTTTCAACCCGTTTGACATTGGGTGTGCAAAACTTAATTAGTTTGGTTTTATTTTCATTTAATAGTAAATTGTTAATGTTAAACCAATCTACTACTTTAGATAGTGCATTGTTTACTTCGTCATAATTAGTCATTTGTCTATTTATTTTAAAAATCAGAGATGTATCATCTGCAAACAACACTATGTCATGACTGTCCTTTATACAGTAAGGTAGATCATTAATATATATTAAAAATAGAAAAGGACCAAGGATTGAACCCTGCGGAACCCCTATTGTGACCGCAGCTCCAGAAGATCTTTGACCATGTATATCGACCCTTTGTATTCTATTAGTCAAGTAAGAAGTCAAAAGGTTGAGAGCTTTATTCCTAACGCCATAGTGATGTAATTTCCTGACAAGAGTATCATGATTTACACAGTCGAAAGCCTTGGATAAATCACAAAATACTCCCAAAGCATCTCGTGAATTCTCCCAGGCTGAATATATATTTTTTAGTAATTCAACTCCTGCATCTGTGGTTGAACGGCCCTTCGTAAAACCGAATTGGTTTTTATGTAATAAACTATATTTTTGAAAGTGAACGAGGAGTTGATTAAGCATTACCTTTTCAAAGATTTTACTTAGCGTTGGTAATATAGATATTGGTCGAAAATTCGTGGGGTCAGAAGTATCTCCAGACTTAAATAAAGGTATTACTTTGCTATGTTTCATCAAGTCAGGAAACACACCCGAAGCTATACAGCTATTAAACACGATGGCCAAGTAAGGGGCAATTACGTGTATTATAGATGAAATAGTATTTACAGAAAGTCCCCAGAGGTCCATAGTTTTTTTAACATCAATAGTTTTAAATGTATTTACGATATCTCTGGAGTTAACCGTTGAGAATTCAAAACTAACATCGCATTCAGAAACACTTTCCTTAAGAATCATTTCAGCTGATATCGAAGATGAATCAAGCGTTTTAGTTGTCATGAAAGGAATATCTGTAAAAAATCTCTCAAATTCGGATGCAATTTTTAACTCATCTTTGATATCTACATTATTTACATTCAAGACGAAATCACGTGCGCGTGCTCGAGCTCTACCAGTTTCACTATTAATAATATTCCACGTTTCTTTAATTTTATTCTGAGATCTAGTTATCTTATTTTTTAAATAAATAGATTTTGCAGTGGAACAAGCTCGTTTAAAGATTTTTGAGTAATTTTTAACATAATTGATGAATGCGGGGTTAAAATTACAGGATTTTTCACCATATAGTTCATACAATTTGTTCCGACTTTTGTAAGTGCCAGCGGTGGCCCACTCACTAAAAGATAGACGGTCACTGATTGTTACTGTTTTAGTTTTGAAGTGTGTATTAAATTCATTGCTAATAAGATTAAAAAGAGCATTATATAGGTACTCAGTACAGTCACGATAAGGTAATATTAGCATTATATAGGTACTCAGTACAGTCATGATAATGGTCTACAGCAAGATTTGTAATTCGATAAAGGATTAATACAATTATTTTACAACTTTTGTACAAGAAGATCGAATCCAAAATACGATTTAAGTATCCATTATCATACTTAAATCGTATTTTGGATTCGATCTTCTTGTACAAAAGTTGTAAAATAATTGTCTTGCTGTATGACTACATGAAACATTAAGTAAAGTGCTTCTTAAAATGAACCATAAATTGTGCAGAAGGCTATAAAATTCTCTACGTGGTCCGATTAACAGACCTACGTATCGGGAATAGAGATTATTATTAAAATTGCTAAGTCCCGAATCGGCCGAAAAATACGCAGGCTCGCACTTCGCCGCGTTTGTTGCAGGCCAATTATACTTTTTACGACCCCCTGGGGTAATGCTATCCGGTCCGACTGCCGTTTGATGCTGAGTTTGTAAGTGGGAATTGGCTCTTAAATTTAATATTTGAAATTTTTACTAATTCACTTTCGGTTGATCTAAAATCTGTATAGAATAACTGACTATTCGCTTTTCAACCGACTTCAAAAAGGAGGAGGTTATCAATTCGACTGTATGTTTTTTAATGTTTTTTACCTCATAACTATTTACTGAGGGCACCGATTTTAAAGATTCTTTCGATCTTTAGAAGCTAGTGCTTGTCATTTGGTCCCATTTAAATTTGATTGAGATCTGATGAGTAGTTTTTGAGTTTTCCCTAATAATGCCTATTTAATTGACATCGATGATATCGTAATATTATCACTTGTGTTAAATTTGTTATATTGTGAAAATACTAAAAAGCAAAAAATAAATTATTTTTAAATAAAAAAAAAACCTTCAAAAGTAAAAACGGAGAAATGAAAATTCTGTTTATAAAAATCTAAATGTTTTTTTTCTAAATATTTGGAATAAACGTTGTCACTTGTATTTGGGACCGACCTCAAAAAAACATTTAAAACATATTAAACATTTTTTTAGATTTTTATAAACAGAATGTTTATTGGCAATATGACTTCCAATTATCCAATGTTCCTTCTCTAAGAGTCAGTCGTGGTATAATTCCAAAACATAGTCTAATTTCCATAATCGAAAATTGAGATTGCCTATTAAATCAGTGATAACGATGGTCAGGTAATCTGATTAGACAATTGAATCAATCATGGTGGCCGCTTCAGAATATGCAGGAATCTAATAGAACATTCATAGTAAAACATTGACGTGTTGAGCTCATACACTGCACGCATCAAAATCTGATAAACGCCATCGATATTGAAACATACTGAGAACTTCACAAATAGTGATTTAGCCATTCGTGCACAGGAATTTTTAAGCAAGTTTAGCTTTTGACTTAAGCGAGTAAACTTTTTAATAGCTTCGCTCGGGTGAAAGGAAGGTAAATAAAAGAAACTAGCCGGCGAACGTTGTTATTCCATATATATAATATTTTTATGTTATTACCGGTATGAAATATACTTTACGACTTGCTCTCATATCTACCAAATATACATCAGAAACACACATGACAGGAGATTTTTATATAATCTTTTATATAAAAGGCAAAGTCCTGACTCACTGTCTGACTGATCAACGCCCAGCCCATACCTTTGGAACTAGATAGCTGGAATTTCGCACAGAGATTCCTTTTGTGACGTAGGCAAGGGATAAGGCCGGATTTTTCAAAATTCAACCCCTAAGGGGGCAAAATAGGAGATGTCAGTTTTTATGGAAATCCGTCATTTTTAAAGTAAAATCCATAAAAATTAGGTATATAGCCTTTCGATAAAAAATTAAGAAAGGGCATTTTAGAATTTTTCGAAATTCAACCCCTAAGGGGATTAAATAGCGGATGAAAGTTTGTAAGCGAAGTCCGTCATTTTTATAGTGAAATCAAAACAAATTGGTATATGGTTTTTCCGGTAAAAATTAAGAATGACGTATTTTAGGATTTCTGGAAATTCAACCCCTAAGGAAATTAAATAGGGGACGGAAGTTTGTATGAGAAATCCGCTTATCGGCAAAAAATTATGTAAGTTACGATTTTTCGAATTTTAATTTCACAGGGACAAAGTCGCGAGCAAAAGCTAGTTCATAATATAAAAATCTATAATATAGAAATACAACAAGAATCATCAAAGAATTTATCTATACCTACGTGAAGAATATTTATAACTTTGTACCCCTTTTTAAGCATGTTGCCGACACGGAGGAATGTGAGATTTGGCATATTTTTTTATATTATACTTACGAGAGAATTAAAAACTTTTTAGGCACAGTCAACAGCACAACATCAGCTTACAGCAAACTATCAAATTTTCTCAATCGTTTTTCGCTTTACAACACGCTTTTAGGGTGTTTTTAATATCGTGCGGATTTCATCACGCACGCGGGATTGCCCCGCATGCGTTACATCCGGAAGTGTACTTTTCATACAAATATTTATTGTAATGCGTAGGATACGCACGCGGGACGCGGGGCGAGATTCCCCGCGTGCGTGAGCAGTTCTATGAAGTCCAGTGTGCATTTTACTGTCATACGGGGCGTCGTCCATTATACACAACCACAACGCATAGCAGCCTGCAGAAAACTAGATCGCGGGCTAGCCTGTCTCACGTTGCGTGAAATTTTCCGCATGCGGGGCAATCCCGCGTGCGTGATGAAATCCGCACGATATTAAAAACACCCTTAAGGTTGAAAATCTATTGGACAGGTTTTGGTAATCTGATCTGGCTGTCGTCTGTATCTATTATTATGTGTTACAATAAACATTATTGAACAAATAAGTGACTATAAAGTAACATTTAATGATGATTTGCAAATAGAAATTACTTCTTATATTATTTAGAAGGATGGAGTCAATATATACCTACTATTGAAACGGTGGTTGGATCTATAACGTTAAAAGTACTTAGCAAACTCCATTTCTTCTGGTATTTGTATTCAATAGGAATGCAAGAATATTAATTTAATTTATAATAGTTCAATTAGGCGCACGCAGTCTATGCAAGATTTTAGTATTGGTGTATTTTTTTTTCGCATGGACTCTTGACTGTTCGTTACCAAATGTAATAAATAACAATTTGATTGATTGGTCTCTGTCAACTGGCGTATCGATGAGATTTACAAATTGCATATCATGCAAGTTAATTGAGGAAACAGTCAAAACGAAACGCTAACGAACTGATGAATTCTGGAATAATGGACGAATTTCAATTAAGGAGTTTAATTTATTAATTTGATAACGAGGCCACTATTTTCACCTGTGACTGTGATCCATTAAAATATCAGTTTTTTATTGAGGCTTTTTCATACACGTGAATGTAGAATTTATGTTGACAACTTTGGTGAAAACCCTCCGCTCCTTATTCTAGCTACAAGATGAACATTGGCCTTTCCTATGTTATTAACCCCCGACGCAAAAAGAGGGCTATTATAAGTTTGACCTGTCTGTGTGTCTGTCTGTGGCATCCTAGCTTCCAAACGAAGAATTTAGGAGCGGTTTTTTTTTTGTTGAAAACTTGACGTGATCGAAATGGTTCTTAGCTATAAATTTATGTCGGGGGTTACATAAAAAAATATTTTTTTTGGTTTAGATAAGAATTTGCTCTGCCTGATGTTAAGCAGTCACCATCGGATATAGACGCTTGCAAAACTCACGTGACAATCGCGGCTACCAACCCTAGTCAACCCTCGAACTAGATCTTAGAGGAGTGGGAGTGGCTGTAAATCAGCGCTGTCCAAAGTCAGCACTAGCTGAGCCACCTCCATTTTCTTTCTTTGTATGTCCCTAGAAATTCGTCTCTATATTTGTCCTATGTTCTAGTTGCATTAGCATAAGAGTATGATTGTTACCTACTTGTTTGAAAGCAATAAACGCATTTTATTATTATTAGTCCCTCCCTACCCCTTGAACCTCGAGCAACTATACACACCAACATAAAGATAGTGTTATTTGACTGTGGTCTTCTGTAAGGTGGCGGTACCAACCCAGTTCGGAGTGCTCCATATTCAAGCGGCTAGTCTTCTATGCCCTATCTCGACTAAATCTGAGACAAATTGGATGAAGAATATTTACTAACAAAGCGTTGCCTCGCAAACATAGACCATAGACATTAACGATTTTCTTAAGCAAACTGAAATAGAGTGTAGAGTAGTCCGGTAGACGCGGGGCTAGTGTCACATAAACTCGCACTATACCCGGTACGGAGATGTGCCGGGGCGCTTCTCACTTATCATTTCAAGACACGATACGCCTGAGTCGAGTTCCGAGCCGACGTCAAACAAAAAAACCGAAGACAGTTCGGTTCTGAATACCATTTTTACTATGCAGCCTATTGTTCCCAGAATGACTACCAGAATCCTACTGTTAATTTTACGTAAGACGAAATAAATTCTGCCCTAAAACGAGATACGAATGATATTTTTTAAAAATTATTGCAAGCCGTATTCCCAATTTTCTTAATTACGTAATACCTACAACTGAGAAAAATAATCATCATATAGCCCTAGTAAAAAGTTAATCTGAGAATATGAGTAGAATATTATAAACGAAATGTTAAGGTTATATTCAGTTTTAATCTTTCGAGCCAGTGTTGTTTGAAACACGACCGATACCAAAACTATTTGAATGAGATGAATAGATCTTCTAATTGCCAAGTTTACGGCCTCTATCGCTATCTCCTGTCAGAGAGCAGATATCTCGGCTGTAATAGTTTATAACTGGCTGTATAATCTAGTCATTTGGCCGAAGACACTTGCTAACTCCGAAATTCAATTACCTAGGAAGTACATAAATCAACCACTCTTGATACCGTTCAAGTAATATCCACCTGTTGTAGTTGCGTTCAGGTCAAAGGTATTGATGCTGAGGCATTTATTTTCTCAAGATGTGATAGAAGACAATATCTGACCTATTAACATAAAATATTTTAAAGAGAAGAGATTTTGTTGGTAACAATCGACGTGAACTTAAGTGACATTAGAAAAATGCACTGAAAAAAAATCGACTTGCCTCAGGCGGGACTCGAACCCGCACCTTCCACAATCCGGGTGGACGCGTTGACCAATTTCGCCACCGAGGCACTGCTTTTCGCTGTCGAAATTTGTCAGTGCTTGGTGCTTTTGTTTTATGGTAAACATCGTTTCATCAAATCTTTGAAATTTGCACTTCCAAGACCCGAACGAAATATTTTTGCAAATATTTGACGCCCAGCTAAGATGAAACTACCTTACATTATGGAATAATTTTATTTTTGCGTTTACAAACGCGTAAATATAGAACTAGAAAAAATTTCAAAGATTTGATGAAACGATGTTTACCATAAAACATAAGCACCAAGCACTGACAAATTTCGACAGCGAAAAGCAGTGCCTCGGTGGCGAAATTGGTCAACGCGTCCACCCGGATTGTGGAAGGTGCGGGTTCGAGTCCCGCCTGAGGCAAGTCGATTTTTTTCAGTGCATTTTTCTAGTATTATATTTACGCGTTTGTAAACGCAAAAATAAAATTATTCCATTAAGTGACATTCCTTGTGATTAGTTGCTGTGAGTAGCATGTAAATGTTTAAATTTACAAAGCAATCAAACATTATTATTAATTATGTGAAAGTTGATTGATTTCTTTTTTACTTATTATTACAGAGTCTAGTTCAACTGATTTGAAATATCTATATTTTTTCAAAGCAATTGATTTGAAACAATTTACAGATGATTTAATGTTAAATCAAACCTATGGCGCCTGCAAATCAGTCGCTTAGGGCCGCGCGGCAGCAACGTGGGTACAGGGCAGCCGGCTGCTTTTTAAATCTATAAATTCTGCGGCGCGATCACAACGCGGCTGCATAAACTCCAACTAGAAATCGAAGGCGCCCTAAGAGGGGGAGGGGTTATTTAGTATTAGGAGATAAAATTAAAACTATGGCCTGCGAAAATAACTATACATATTTTTTTTATAGTCGGATTTACAGATAATTAATTGATATAAGACTATGCTCTGTCTAGTCAATAGAAATAACCATGAACTTACCTACAACAAGTTTTCATAACCATACAATAGTGATATAATCGACTTTTAACTTTTGCGTGTAAGCCGCCTTCCGACAGTACTGCAGTGGAAACCATCAGCTTAACGTGTGTGTCAATAAAGTAACTGACGTTGGGATTTGAAGAAATTACAGGTTTGCAGTTAGGTAATCGAATTCACAATGGAATCATACAGCATTCTGCAAAACACGTCATCATGTCAGCCGAGAGATGCCAACTGGACATAGCAGGCTTCCAAAGATCTCCAACCCAATCAATCCTACGCTGCCCGCATCGATCGACTTCCCGCGACATTTATAAGTAAGTCCTCTTCCTGTAAAACACATACATAAATTGGAATAAATGTAATTCACTTACCTAAAAACTTAAACTTTACTGACTCCGTTTCGAAAGCTAATGCTAATCCCTAATCACGACGCCCAATATTATAAAAGCATTACATAATCACTCTGACTTAACCTTATCTCGCGTTAAAACTATTAAGCTAAAAGCACTACATTCTCGTTCATAATCTTATATCGCGTGCATACATGAGCGGGTTGCAGTTGCATAATTTAATTTTATCAGCGTCCAATGTGGCCACGTTAACGGAAGTGGGCCGGGCGAGTTCCAGACATCCTTCTGTACTGGCTCACGAGTAGGTCAATGGAAGTGGGAGTACACGGGCGGTGATAACGGTAGTGTCCGTTGTTTGGGTGTACAATTGCCGTATTACATGCTTTAGCTCTATAATAGCTCTGATTATGCTAATCGTTATTTCATCAAACTTGAGACTACAAATTAATAGAGACTTGAAAGTGACGAATCTCTTCGACTTCTCTTTTTTTCTTTTTTTTATACTACGAGATGGGAGACGCAATCAAGCTTTACACTTGCAATGTTAAGGGTAAGTCACTTAACACTGCAAGTGCGTTGCCATCCTGGGGACTAAGGTGATATGCCTTCCATGCCCAGTAATTACACTCGCTACCTTTCCCTTCAATCCTAAACACAGCTAACTACTTCACGGCAGAAATAAGAGAGGCGGTGGTACCTACCCAGACGACCCTTTTTTTGACGGTGGGAAATCTACTTACGTACCATACCGCACACAGGCTAGGCGAACGGCGTGTGCGGGACTCACCGGCGCGGAGTAGCGCCGGTCCTACTCCGCTAAAACCCACCGGTACCCTCCTAAGCCCTTGTGGGGGGCGTTTTGGGATCGGCACACCAGTGTGCGCCATTACACCAAAACGCCTCCAGGGACCCAGACGACCCTACATAGACGGGTCTACCACTTTTCTCTCTGAGCAAATCGTTAAAGTAGGGGTTCGCTTACAAGTTCTCTTATTTTAAGGGACACCATCATAATTATAGGACGATGGTAAAATTGGGCAAAGACTTGTATAAGAATTATTCTAGCTAATGGCAAATTTGAACGCAATAAAATACCGTATGTTTCCACATATCCAGCCTTATCTAGGTAGAAGCGATTGTTGAGTCAGATAGCCGGCGTCGAAGGCCTCAGGGCCTACGGTACAATGATTGGATTACATCGGTGGTTAACGCCGGATCTGATGTTTTATGAGCCGAGGCCGACTCTGAATAAGCTGGTCATATTTTATGTGACTTTGCGAATAAGGGTATTGGTGCATGTATCTGTAGTGTGTATTATCTTTTGCTGAGCAACATTTTACTGCCAACAGAAAATTAAGATAGTACAGACACGTCGCACATGAAAATCAACACTGTATTAACTCAATCTCATTTGATTTTGAGTTATTTATATATTCGGAATGTAGATTTTTCTCTCTAAAATCTCGTAAAACTGATATATTTATAAGTCCCTTAGTTCAAAAAAAATCAGGTTTATGTCGCTATTGCTTGTTGTACCACACCCCACGGCCTCCGTGTCATATAGTCGAATCTAAGTTGATTGAGTGGTTACTCAGTTTTTATCGATTTTGCAGGTTAGTTTGTGTAGTATTTCGTGATAAAACATCGATCAGGAAAAATATTTACAAAAGTGAGTAATCAACAGCGTATTAACTTTGACATAAAACTGTATTTTGCCTGTCAATAATATCATCAAATTAAAATTTATTTTGAGCTAATATGGTTTAGTCTGCTTAATTATTGAATTTTTTGGGGTTATTAATGTATTCAACTAAAAACAATATTTACGTAGGCAGGTCTTACATGGTATTAACTCTAAATGGTCTAAAAAATCTTTGCAATTTTAAAATTTCCTTCCATATGCCTCTGTTTTAACTGTGTAAGAAGAAGAATTACCTGTACAACAACGTAATGAAAAAGACAAAGCGACGTCAATATCAGAAACTATGAATTTTTATACCCTCGTCTCAACTGACATCGAAGATGCGCCCGTGTCGGCCCAGCAGAGCCGTGTTTACATAAATGAGCGCCTAACGCGAACGAATAGACACTTATTTTACCTAGCTCGGCAGACAGGCAGTACACACCAATGGCGGTATATATGGACTCGGGATGGCAAAATTTTAGCCCGTAAGGCAGACGGGCAACAGGTTGTACATATTCGCACTGATCGCGATATCTCAAAAATTTTTGGGTCAAACATTGTTTGAGATTTAAGGACCTCATCAATCCTATTTATATATTTTTTAAAAACCGTGTTTCTTTTTTTAAATATAATTTTAGTCAGGTTAGTTTTTGTATGATGGCAAATAAGGAGCTGTGTCGTATGTTCATCTTATGTGTTTATTGCATTATGTATTATGTATGTAATGTCTTATGTTCATTATGTATTGTACTATGTCTCACGGTTGCACATTGGAAGTATTTAATGAAATTAATGTATTCATATAATAATTACAGTCCAGTTTTTAATAACGGAGGCGAAATTATGATCAAATTGTTTTATGGCATGTTTATTGGATCCGGTTTCAAATTACAAAATTGTGTAAATGTATTGTTTATTTTCTTATGCTTACATACCTGGTATGGACAATATCATTATATATTCACAACTACAAATATAATTGTATTATATTTGCAAAAAATCTGTTTACACAATTGTTTATCAGCAAATGAACTTATTTATTTTATTTTTTACAGTTATTTTTGTAACAGTGGCCACAGCGTTAATGTACGTGTTCATATTTTTGTGTATGTCTGTATCAAATGATTAACCAGAAATATTTAAAGTTAGGTTTCCATAATGTCGGATCATTGGGTACAAATCACGATGATTTCATCTCTCTAATTGATTGGCACAATTTTGATATAATGGCAGTAAATGAAACCTGGCTGCGGCCGGGCGAGGAGGGCCGCGCGCCTGTCGTGCCGGGGTACCGCTTGCGGCATACTCCGCGGCCATCCTCTGTGCGTTCTGGTCGTGGGGGGGGCGTCGGATTTTACATAAAAAACGGAGTTACAGTGCGAATGTGGAATCACGCTGCAGATCAGAGGTATGAATCAGTGGAACAAATATGGCTGACGCTCAGCGCAAACGGTAAGAAAGTTGCAATAGGCACTGCGTATCGTCCACCGTGGTTAGACTTGGATCTGTTTTTGGATGGCATAACGGATAGTATTTGTGCTTTAGGAAACTGTGATCATTTTGTTTTGTTGGGCGACTTTAATGTCAACATGCTGAATGATAATGATGGGAAAACTAAAAAGTTAAACGCTACTCTAAATTGTCTTAGTCTTAGGCAGTTAGTTCTGTCCCCTACGCACTTCACAGACACTAGTGAAACCTTAATCGATCTCCTGTGTACCGATCTTCATGCTAAATATATAGCGGTGGAGGCAGTTGGAGCGATGTGTGGTCATTCAGTAATTGTTTGTGAGCTGGATATCAGGCGAGAAAAGACTAAGCCTTTTATCATTAATTCTAGACCTCTTCATCAGATAAATTTAGATAATTTTCATGATGACTTATCTAAAAATATAAATCGTTTATCTACACGATGTACGGTAAACGAGATTGTTAATGTATTTAATCAGTTTCTCTTAAAACTGTTTGACGTTCACGCTCCTCTCAAATTTAGTCGCATAAAGAAATCGTCTTACCCATGGATCACTGACACAATAAAACTAATGATGCGGTTGCGAGACGACGCATTGGCGGACTGTCGAATAAATAAATCGGATTCAAAGAAACAATATTATAAACAATTAAAATCTTTAGTTATAACTTCTTTGCACTATGAAAAAACAGCTTATTTTCAGCATAATATAAATAGTAAAATTAAAGAGCCGAGTTTGTTATGGAAAAATTTGAAAAATACGATATCGCCTTCAAAGCAGACTCTAGATCTTCCACCACATTTTGATAATCCAGATAAAATAAATTATCATTTTCTTGACGTTCCAGGCAACGCGATTGTTAGTATATCTCACATGACTTTCTATGAATATCATGCATTTGGTCACGCTTCTTTTACTATCATGCCCGTTAGTCAGGACACTATTTCGCGCTATATAATTGCCCTTAAATCTAACGCTGAAGGTTATGATAAAATAACATTAAAAATGATAATTATGACACTACCTTATACCTTGCAATTTATAACAGATATCGTTAACGCGTCAATTCTAACGTCAATTTTTCCCGATAGTTGGAAAATTGCAACAGTTCGGCCTTTGCCCAAAAAACCAAATCCTGTGGATATCAATGACCTTCGGCCGATTAGTATTTTGCCATGTCTGTCCAAGGTTTTGGAGAGGGTGGTTTGCCAGCAACTCACGGACTATCTGGAAAAAAATAACATTCTTCCTGTTCTCCAATCTGGATTCAGGAAGAAACGTAGTACTGCTACCGCATTAATAGATGTGACCGACAACATCTTATGCGCCCAAGATGAAGGTATGTGTACGGTGCTGGTATTATTAGATTTTTCCCGCGCATTTGACGCAATAAATACTAGTCTTCTGCTGTCCAAGATGAAATATTACGGTTTCAGTGATACGGCTTTGAGATGGTTCCATAGTTACCTGAGTAATAGAAAACAGCTGGTGGAACTAAAATTGGGTAATGGGACTAGTCTTACCTCGACTTTGGCTGAAATAAGTAGGGGTGTACCACAGGGTTCTATTTTAGGACCAATACTTTTTATCTTGTACTGCGCGGATATAATTGATTGCCTCAAGAACTGTAAATATCATATTTACGCTGATGATGTGCAGGTATATAAATCATTTAGACCTTGTGATTTTGAAGGCGCAGTAAGGGAATTAAATGAAGATCTATTGAGGATATCGGATTGGTCAGAAAAAAATTGTTTGTTACTTAACCCTACTAAAACAAAGTACATGCTATTTGGGACAAAAAAACAGCGAATCAAACTACCGTCATCATTAGACATAACGCTAATGGGTAAATCGGTGGATGGAGTTAGGGAGGCTCGTAACCTGGGACTAACCATGGACATGGATTTAAGATTTGAAAGTCATTTAGCCGAGTCTATTCGAAATTGTTTTTATCGTTTAAAAATTCTTTATAAAATAAGACCATATCTGTCCGAGGATTTGCGTGTACAGCTAACGGAGTCCTTGGTCCTGTCCAAGCTGAATTATGCGGACACTGTCTATGGGCCACGCTTGCTGTCTAGAACCGATAAACTCATACAAAGAATACAGAATGCTTGTGCACGTTTTTGTTTTTCAATACCGTTTAGGGACCATGTCACACCTTTCCTCAACAAGCATTCAATTCTCAAAATGAAATCAAGGCGTAAGCTGCATTTGGCATGTCTTTTATTTGGAATTATCAACTTCAAAGAGCCATCTTACCTCTTTAGCAGGCTCAGTTGGGCCTCTAGTACAAGGAAAAATGAGATTAGGCAGTGTTCGCGGCAGTTGTTGACACAACCTCATAGAACTGCAACTTTTAGGGGTAGTTTCCGTTATGCCGCAGCAAAAATATGGAATAATATACCACCTCCAATAAGAAAAGCCAAATCGGTTCATACCTTTAAAATGCACTTAAGAAAATATCTACTTGAGTCACAAAAGGAATTAGGAAATATTAAAACAAACGTGTCATTTATATAGTATGAAATGAAAGGCTTTTATTTTTTTGTCATAGTTACATACTTACCGCTAAAAGGAAGGAAAAATTGTCATAAGTGTTGTGTATCTATATTGTTCATAAGTGTTGTGTATGTGGTGATTTTTTTATTATAAATTGAATATTTGTATTCTATTTCATTTTATATTAATTGTCAATGATATTTTTATATAGATAGTAATTTGTTAGTGTTCTCTGTTGTAATAGTTAGTGTTATTTTTACATACCTATGTTTTGATTTGTAAATCGGTCCAATATACCTACTATTGTTTTTTTTTTGGCATCCATGTGTCAAAAAAAGGATAAAAAGGTGCTAATTGAAAACCAGCGTCAGGCCTCAAAACCTGACACATGCTGAAGTAGCAACCTTTTGGTGCAACCGTGGGACGTACCTTTTGTTCAATTAAATTTTCTTTTTGTTAATTTTGTAAGTTAAGTATATATATATATTTTTTAAATTAGGTATTTTTAACTGCATTTTTTCCATGGTGTGCCAATAAATCTATTCTATTCTATTCTATTCTATTTCTTTCGCCTGGATAACCACTTAATTATGACCAAAAATAACGTAGGTAGGTACTGCATTATACGGTGTCGCCTACGTGCTTAAATATCATCATAATAATCCACTCTTCCACAGACTACTGAGGGGATACCTACATCATTATTACGAAGTTTTAAAATACCGCTATTAGTTATGTTACCTAGTTAACAAGATAATGTAGGCATCTACGTCATCAGTCAACACGCGCTAGGAGACTCTCACGCAAACTCAACAAACTAAATTTCATAACTCACGTATTGACGAGAACTTTATGCAACACAATTAAACCGCTGTACAAACAAAAGTAGCTACAAAAATAACCTTTAGTACAATGCATCTTGCACACATAAAATATCATTATAAACTTAATACTGATTAAAGTCATAGGTACTTTTTGGAGAAATTCTATCACTTTTGGCCGATCAGCTGTTATTCTGCGCGGCACCACCAACACGCGGCGGCAGCATTCTTTGGCGGATAGTATAAAGACAGCGGCATCACATGCGGCTTCTTTGTATTTGCCGAAAGGACAAATGAAAATGCCGCCCAGTCGGTGCACGGCGCAGGACGCACGCGCAGTTCGCTGTTAGCTTCGAACGTAAACGCATGTGATTTACGAACGAAATGTTATTACCTACCTAGTTCATTTGTGTGTGTGTGTGAGTTGTGTTTTAAACTGCCTCTAATTAGGCGTACAGTGCTTGCGAATACGAAGCAATATTAAGTGGATGTGCCTCAGAGAAGCTGGATGAAATGCTTCCTTGCATTAAAGATATCGCGGCGTAGGTATCCAAATCTGGGAGCGCTAATTGCACCTCATTAGACGAAATGCCTAACGTAGGTACGTAGTTTTTATCAAATTGTTAGTTTTATTTATTTCCTTGTCATTTTCGTTATTTTTCTAATATTAGTGCGGAATCGAATCTGGATCTGAAATCTGGCTTATTTCTCCGTTCACGTACACCCATCTAGGTATTTGTTGTTGTTTACTTTTAAACGTAGATAGCTACACTATTACTCGTGCCTAGAAATTAAATCAATTAAGACTACAAGGCATAAAAAGGGACACCAACGAATCGGTATACTGATTGTAAGTGTGTAAAATAATGTCTTCAATAAATTCGTTGTAACTCGTGACCTAACAAGTCCTGTGTAGCTTAGAGGAGTGCATTCGCCCGGATCGCGAAAGGTCCCTGGTTCAAGTCCTGTCTCGGGCTTTTATCATGTTAGAATTTTTATCATTTTCGTTTTCTATTTTTTTCACTCAGCATGTCATGGTGCTTCTCAAGTTAGTGAAAAGGTAGGTAGGTAACTACCTCAGACCAAATAAAATCTGAGGTAACTTGATTTGATGACGCGCGCTTTCGCTTATTTGCTAAGTAGGTAATTAATAAGACAAAAGTTGTTACTCGACGCTTGGATTATTTATTTGTGTTTTTTTATTATTTGTATGATACTTAAGTACCTACTAAAATTATCAAACGGTACCCGGACTACTAAGATGATTTCGAGTGTAACATCTGTCCTGGTGGTTGGCTTTTGTTAGTTACTTTACTGAAGTTTCATTACCTACTTTACGAGTTCATGCACACGTTTAAGGTTGAAAACTAAATGTTGTCCGTACATAAAAAATGACTGTAACTCTGTTAAACTAAAGATTTGTGAAGAGGTTTTCATGATCTGCGGGCTTAGTCTGCGGGCGTTCGAACCTGTTCAGTTTTAGATACGCGTCGCGCGCCGGGGCGCCGCCGCCGCTTGCGTCGGGCCGCTACGGGCCGCCTGCACGTACGTAATACATTGCGTGTTGTAAAATTACCAACTCTTTAAATATTCAATTAAAAAAAAAAACTGCTTATGCCATAAATTTACTTTGAGGTAGTAGACTTTATATTTTTCGTTTTAGAGAGCGGGTCCCTTACACCCTGTATAATGTGTAGGTTACTTGTTTGAACGCGTTGCATTGGTCAAAATACTAAAGCCTACGGTGACCAATTTCTTTTGAATTTTACGCTAAAGGTCTGACTTTCTGATCATCGTGACGGGCTAATTGACCACAAACTATCGGAATATAACAACGACGAAATAATTGTTATGGCGCCATACATTTACAAACCAAAAATTGGTACCATCGATTCCAGGATCTCCGGATACCGGTACCCGAATCAATAAAACCACAGAAGCGAGTCAACATATTTTTGTCTAAAAAGAAATCCCAACAATATGTTTCGTACATTTTCAGCGAAAAGTTCCATCAACGTAACCCACTTGACTGTGAGCTTGTCACGGCAAGTGGTATTATATAACACTCGTTTCATGTTGGATGACGCTTTATTTATAGGGTCATTATAGAATTGAAGAATCAGTTGATTCGGCACCTGATCATTTATAAAAAAGACTATCAAATGTCTCCATTCATGCACCCACGCACGCAAAAGACACTGATTATTTTGTATTTCGTATTTGTATCTGACGCTAAGCAGAAGTGGATTCCAAATGATTGACAGAAATTCCTGATACTACACTAAGGGACAGCTCCTTTATGAAAATAAATGTTACGTTGTTTAATTTTCGTGATTGTTTTATGTCTACATTCAAATGTAAGACAGTGTGATTGCGTGAGCTCATTCTATTAAACGTAATGGTCCTTCGCGCCGGATAAACGAGGGTTTGTAGTGATTGCTCGCTTTGGAACTACACCCATACGTCTTGGGGGAGTACTGTAAAAACATGCTGAGAAATAATTGTTTAGCTGCATTTGCAAGTAATTATACACAAGTCTCTAAACTTGTTATTTCCAAGAACAGGTTTCGCTTCTAGAATACTGAGATGATAATAAAGAAAGTTTTCTAAGAAACTTTTTGGTTAAACAAAATTATTAATGTCGTTTCTGTTTTGCCCAGACTGCCGAGATGATTTAGAGCTATGTAACATCTGTCCTGCCGGCCTGTTCGTTAACAGTTTGTGACACATAAAAGTGATAATCACCGAACTCTGATCCACTACCACTTTACTATAACGCTATTGTGACCCTTGTCCTGTAAAAACAGCAACGGATAAGTTAATGCTCGGTGACTATCACTTTCTTGTGGCAAAAATGTTAGCGAATAGACTTGTCGGCTATTGTTTGGTGGTTCATTGAAGGTATGTTACTTTTTGGGTTTGATTATTATTATAGGCCACAGGTAGCCAACCTGTTACTATTTTGGGGGACTGCAAGGCCAAAATTGCTAAATATGGTTTTATTTGCAACTTAATCTTTCTTAAACCCTATGTTGTAAACGTTGTGTTGCAAATGTTGTATGGCAGGAACTTAGACTAGATAGAGCGATGATAATCGTGGGCGGCTTAATTGTATGCCGCATCCAGCGGCTTCCCGCGACCTTTACTAGATCGTCAGTCCACCTTGTGGGGGGGCTGAACGCTGCGTTTCCCAGTACGTGGTCGCCACTCGAGAACCTTTCCGCCCAACGGCCGTCAGTCCTCCTAGCAATGTGCCCTGCCCACTGCCACTTAAGAGCCATTTCACGTTTTTGCACGAATTTCGGAGATTTTGGAGTCCTATATCACAATCTTAAGGAATACCCAGATATTATTTAATAATTGATAAAAATAGGCCAATCTATGTTGTTGACGTTTAATGAAACAAAATTACTAAAACTTATTTGATTAATTTGTAATGTTCGATCTCCCACAACCGTTTTGCTGAAAAACATTCGCAGACTCAATTTCAAAGTCCTTATTCTATTAATAATGTTAAAATGATAAACGTAAAAAAATATAGGAATCATCGGACATATGTTCCAGTCGGTACTTAATGAAATAGATTCTTGAATTTCATTACCATTTATGAGTAAAAAAATAAATCATTTGGCAAATTTCTAACATTAACATAATAATTTCATCGCCAATTTTGGTTAAAATACATCGTAATAACTAAAATAAAATTATCCCAAAATAAACAATATTCCTTCGACTTTTGATTTCTAAAGTTATTTGGTCAATATCAACAATAAATTTGTCAATATATTTATATGAAATGTGAAATAAATTAGTATAAATCACGATGCACAAGCGTGCTCCGATTAGTCTGACGCGAGCGTCCGTCCAGGTAGGACCTGTGCTATTTTTTCCCGCGTCCCGATATTCGTTCGCTCGTATCGAGTAGTCATAATCATACTGCGACAAATAGTTTTGATCTATTTTGAGTTTTGTTTTTGGATTTAAGTTTTGTTACTTATTAAATATGTTGGTATGAAATATAGTAGTAGTTTGTATAATAATAACATTCTTTTTATTTATTTATTTTTAGCTATGGGTCGCAAGGATAGTTATTACCGTTGCGTTAAAAAAAGGAAACGCAATAATTCTGCAGCCTTAAAAAAAGCAAATAATTTATTTTTCAACTTGGCCGAAATAACGATATACTTGATCAATATTATGATGTCCTGAAGCTGATTTGATGACGGAGCTGGAAGCTGGTTATAAACATACACATAAACATATCATCACGCTTTTATCCCCGAAGGTATAGGCAGAGGTGTTAACACCCACATTTCGCCAGATATGATTAGGTCCCCATGTACGGGCACAATGTAAGGCAAGCAATATTCACAATCCTTACTTCCTTATCCTTATAATATTATAAATGCGAAAGTAACTCTGTCTGTCTGTCTGTTAAGCTTTCACGTCTAAACCACTGAACCGTTTTTGATGAAATTTAGTCCAAATATAGATTTGATCTCGGGAAAGGACATAGGCTACTTTTTATCTCGAAAAAAAGGTTGAATGGGTTGAAATAGGGGATGAAAGTATGTAGAAATAGCTAAGTGGTTTTCTTGTTACAATCGAAATCAAAAATATTGAACGAAGAAAAAGCGAAGCTATATGACACTGTGATTTTATATTATTATTTTATTTTACTGGTATTTGTTATGTTTGCACTAAAACTAATAAATGAACGTAACTCAAAAATATATATAATCCCGAAATCCTTGGCAATTTGTCTATTAAATTAAATCGTAAAACCACTAAAATATCACGGGATCGCAATGATATGCGTGGATGTATTATGGATAACGAAATTTAGTGAAAATTCCCTTGATACAAAACGCGACAACAAACTGATTTGAATATTAAATCACTGATATTTGCTTTATTTGTTGCACATATAATACACAAATATATACTATCCCGAAATCCACGATAATTCGTCATTAAAATGAACTCTTAAAATCACTAAAATATCACATGATTGCATGGATATACGTGGATGTATTGTGAAGTAGTTTGACGTGATAACGTCTTATAAATCAACGAAAGCCGACTGCACAAAAAGACATGATTCCTTGTCACTTTCCGCCTGAGGAGAGTATGCAATCGAGAGCGCGGAATAGGCGATAGAGAAGCACGATCGGTATTTACGTTAACACGTAAACTTATCGTCCGTAAACAGACTTTACAGACAACCATTTTTTTCAAAAATATTCACCATATCAAAGCCTTTCGTAATATCTGTTTAAGATTAAATCTTTAGAAATCAAAAATATCTACAGATCAAGTAGATATCCGTGGATGTAGGTACGTGAAATCACAAACATCATTTAATACTAAAGGGTAACGGCTTTTTTTTAAGCAAGTGGTTATTTTAAAAATACGTATCATCTCACTTTTTTTTGTAATATAGCTTTAAGAATAGAGCGATAAGTCATTGAAATATCTTGGGATCACCCCGATATCCATGGATGTAATATGGAATCTAAAAATTCACATTAGTTACCATAGCCATTTAACCAATAAAAAAAAAGTATCGGAGGAATATATAAAAAAATATGGTTAGTTATACTGACCGCTCCACCAACGGCATCTTCGATGTGTGTCAATGTGTGTGACGCTGTATGAATTTTTTTTATTCTTATTTTATTCAGAATTCCCTACCCATAGGGAACTCTGAATAAAACAGGGTGCCAACGGGACCCGATTAATATGCCTCCGCTATGTGTCTGTCTCTCTGTCATATGGCTATATCTCTTACCATAATAGGTAGGCACTTGAAATATTCACAGAATACCTTTATGCTTTTGTGGCCGCCATAACAATACCACCTTCACCCATCTCTCATTGATCAATAACTATTGTGCTGTAATACGTTCTTTAGTATGAGTATCATGAAACACGGACAGTAGATAGGTATCTATAAAAAATATCTTTAAAACACATTAAATATGTACTAACCAATACAAAAAAATACATTAAGGATCAAGATTATTTCGCAGAATATAGTTCTACTCACGCTGCCAAGTACGCGCACACAAGCGTACAGCGCGTAAAAAACCTAAAGTCGAGCGCTTACGATCGGTGAAATGGCTCTTAAGGTTCGCAATTCTTTAGGTACTTAAATGTCGGTGACCTTGGTTCTCCTGCGGATTTCATCATTTCTGATATGATCACTCAGAGAAACTCCGAGCATAGCCCTCTCCATTGCCCTTTGGGTGACCTTGAGCCTTCTTATGAGGCCCATTGTAAGCGGCCACGTTTCGGTTCCATAGATCATTACTGGCAACACGCACGAATTAAAGACTTTCGTCTTAAGACACTGCGGTAGATGGGCCGAAAATATGCCACGTAGCTTCCTGAACGCTGATCAGCCGAGTTGGATTCATCGATTGACCTCTTTCTGGAAGTTGGACTTACCCAACTTACCGAAGACTTACCCAACTGGGTAATTCCAATAAATAAATCTAATAAATTTTCAAAGTCAACATTAGTTGAGGCATCATTTCGCAGGAGAGAAGTATCTCTTAAAACCAAATGCTTATAACAAATAATAAATGACAACGTAACGACATTAAAGTAATGCTTCACAAAGTCGTTTACAGTCACAAAGACGTACAACAAAAGACATTACAGAATCGATTTCCAATCAGCAGCTTTATTCAATACGGTTTCCCATTTTATGGGGTCTCCCGAAATCATGTCGTTAACGCTGTCATAACGCTATGCCGGACACTATACACAATGTTAAAGTCCTTCAAAAATACATTCCGAGGGTCTATATCGATCCTCGACCCCCAGAAAAAGTGTTGGTTATTCTACTTTAGTTTGCTTTTATTGGGGTTTAACCGATTATAAGGGAATCCCATCTGTTTTTGTGGCATCTACATTGAAAAGGATTTTGGGAAGGATAAAATTGTTAAAATGTGGCCATCTTCAAGAATCGTCTGTGGGTATACTGATATGTTCAAACAAACACGTACATTTTCGGTATTTCTTTGATGATAATAACAAATATAGGACCTTTTAGGTTAATAGGTAGCAAAATCTCACCTGCGTCTTCTGGGTAGGTTTTAATACCAACGCAGTTCTGAGAAAATTTTATGGTTTGGTTGCGGGAGAATTGTTTTTTTAGGGTAGAGTAACTAACATTGCACCGGTTTTCAAGCCAATTTTTTAGATTATAGATCACAACAGAGGGACTAGCCAAGTGACCAATCTATTGCGCTGAACGCCTCACGAAAAGGATGTATGTATGACACTAACATAATTATATACTGAGAAAAAATCATGGCGACTGTCGTGTCAAATGATAGAGTTGACATTGTTACTCGAAGAAACGATTTGTATCGTCTGCCACTTGTCTATGTGCTCAGTACATAAAGTTTAAATGGTAAATTAATTCCTTTTGAAACTATAATTTCTCTCTCTCTCTCTCTGACTACTGAGTCTCGTTATTATCGCTCTGAATCACCCGTTTAATAATCTTTCGCCATCTACTGAGATCTTAGGCAATATTGACGATTTCGTGAAAACCAGTGTTCATCCCATATCGGATATGTCTGACTGACCATCTCACTGAGTTACCGCTCAGATGCTCAAGAATCTTCTGCTTATCCTGACCTCATTTATTTGAGATAGGTGCAATATATTACCACGCTGCTATTTATTGGTATCAGCATGGTTTTAAAGCAAGCCGCCTGACCCGAACCCTGATGGAGGCTGTTGCGGGTGGTTTACTTGCCACTGAGTGAGTCCCCTTGGTTCAATCTTGTGCAGACCATTGGCTCTGCACAAGATTCAGATACTCCCTCAGTCGGCTTATATGACATCTACGGGAGGAGACGGGTTGAACGTTGGTGACCACACGGGATAGTCCTAATCGTGACCAGGGACTGCACCGGATATCAGAATCAGATGCTCAAGAATGAATTTTCTAACAATGTGACCGTAACCCTCCAGTTCTCTTCGGAGACAGATTCTGGATAATCTGATTTTTATCCTGAGTTCCTGCAGTTCCTGCATTGGTACAAAACTGCAAGTTACGTTCTCATACAATAATGGCTCAAAACCCCGCCCAATTGGTTTAGCGCTCCAATGTTGCAAGCTCCATTTTCTTTAAGCGGACACACTCGTGAAGACAAATTCAATCTACAACTTCAAAATAAACACCGAGCCACGTACATACAATGATCCGGAGCTATGCGGTTCCTTTCAATATAGCTCGATTGTCGTCTCATTCCAACTCGGACAGCCTTTTGTTGATGACAATTCAATATTTATTCTTGTTTTGCCCTTTTTTAACGTCTTCTGGATTATTAAGGTTATATTGGGACATACAAAAAAGGTTTCATGTTATCTTGACGTGCAGTCGATAGAAATAAGTGTACATGACATTAGTACATTAGCCTAGAAACGTCGTACAGCTGAACACATGCCTTCGTACATATAGTAGAAATACACACGAGAAGAATTTTAAGATCTAGCTAATTACTCCATCGTACCTGATGTTAAGCGAAAGTGGAGTCTGAATTCAAAGAGAGCTAGTGAGAGAGACGATGTAAGAGCCGCATTAGCCACCCTTGCCTTGTGAGGTCTACCCAAATCAATTATCTTTGAGCTCCAACATCATCATCAACAGCTCATATAATATCCCCACGGAGAGGCTCGAGCCTACTCCACATTAGGGGCGTTTAGGTCGACTTCACACACAACCTAAGAATTTCTTCATGGGTGGACAGGTTTTCTCACGATGTTTTCCTTCACTGTAAAAGCGTCGATTAAGCGTACATATGAATTCAAAATTTGAATACACATTGGTACGTGGCGGGGTTCGAACTGGTGCCTCCCGGGTGGTAGACAACGCTCTTACGTACTACGCCACCGACGCTTCCTTCAGCCGGTGCCTCCCGGGTGGGAGACACGAACTGAGTTCCATGTCTGTGTAAAATTAACCCATAGTCTGTTTAATAAGCGAAATAGTTTACCAGCTCAAAAGATCGGAAGTCAAATTTCAATAAAGCATAAGGCCGGCCTGAAATTAACTGAAGTTACGAAGCACCCTATGCATCATGCTGAACCAAGTAATCTCTAGGCTTTGCCGACACCAATATTGGACACATAAATTTCACTGGCCAGTAACTATTGCCGAATTTGTAAGCTAGCTTTTCCGAAAGTGTCTTTCATCGGAAGCTTAATTAATTTACAGAGCATGTGTGGCATGTATTATACTCCTACTAAGAAGGCTACAAGCAGACTACAAATTCATAAACATACATCATTTTGCCACGTGATGCCGGCAGAGTAGAATAGCATAAATTTACTAGGTGGTAGACCCATATGTAGGGTCGTCTAGGTAGGTACATACCACCAACTTCCTTATTTCTGCCGTGAAGCAGTTCACTGTGTTTTGTTTTGTGAAAGGTAGCCAGTGTAAGTACTGGGCATGGAAGGCATATCATCTTAGTACCCAGGATAGCAACGCACTGCAGTGTTAAGTGATTTACCCTTAAATATTTCAATTGTGTCTATAGGTGATGGTAACTACTTGACCCCAGGTGGGCCGCAAGCTACGTTGCCACCTCGTAATAAGCGCCACATATCCTCCAATAGATGTCGTAGAATAAGAGTAATGGATCAGCAAAGGGGTATTGATCACCTTATACTCCGTCCACCAAGCATTGGGCAAGCGTGGTGGACTACTGCCTTGGACTACTGCCTAAACCTTCTTCGCTGACAACAAGAGGCCTTGTGTCCTAGAAATGGGTCGAATTATAAAGGCTGTTATGGTGACATTATTTGGAAGAACTTTGCCGTGTAGTGTCCGGTTTTGAATAGCACTGTATATTTTCATGTGGTGGTTGTCATAAAAGGTGACTAAGGGTATTTCTGACCCTATGCAGATCAACTCACGAAGTGACGAGTAAACCAATGGCCAAGGATGGTTGATATCAGACAGGAGGCTGACCATAAAATCCAGTGCCAATGATGAATAGCAGAAAATGTGGAAGAAGGCGTCATTTAAAAGAACGAAGAGTACATAAAAAGGAAAAATAATTGCAGAAAGTCTTGCTGTCGTACGATTTACCAATAAAGAAGCACATACACTTTCTACTGCACCAGCTATCTTTTACACTTAACATCAGGTGGAGTGGGCTTAAATGCTTGGACTATAAAAAATATTTTGTTTAAATTGCGAGAAAGATTCATAATGTACCTTCTATGTTTCCAGCGAGTTACTTCGGGACTAAATAGATAAAAACAAGTTTTCTGCCATCCAAACAAATAGTCTGTATTATAAAATAACTTTGTAATAAATTAAGGCACAATAAGAAACAAAAGCAATAATTTTTATTGCCGCACAATACCACTGTGTAATATTTATCATTCCAGAAAAACGTCACACGATCCCGTGGGGGCGAACTTTACTTGTAATCCAAATTCCTCCGGCGGACAAAGTTTTTGTTGAAATAACTCCCAGCAATAAAATAAGCGAATGTGCCAGACTGTTATATTGCTTTTCTGCTATTCTTCATAAATGAGGAAGATGAGACACATTAGGACCTACATAAATCAATAAAAATGCAGAATAATGGCCGCAGGGTACTACCCACTGCATATAAGATAGTTCCAAAACAACCTAAGTAAAACAGACAACTTTGTTGGCAGAAGCTCAAATTACAAAAGGCATACGAACCGCACGAAGAAACAAAAGTGTTTAGCAAGGAAATACAAAATGAAAAGCTAAAATAATAGACAATAAATTTATTTGAAAATCGGGAGTGGTCTCGCTTGACTTTCTCGTATACCGGAATCGACTCAAAAGTTGATAGAAACCTATATTTTGAGTCATACATGCATGTTAAATTTGGTTGCAATAAATTAAAGCATACTCGAGTTATCGTGCTAATGCACACACACACACAGACATAATTCCAAAAACGGTAGTTTTGGAGTCAGGGAGGTCCAAAACGTGTAAATCCGTCAAAATCTCGAGGTCGAATTTTTTGACGATTACAAGACTTCCTCTATACTACGTATACGAGAAAGTAAAAATGTAAAAACAAGGTTTTATTAAAATGGTTTAAAGAGAATAAAATAAAGTAAACTTTAAATTTAAATGTTATAAAATCTTGTCTCGGGATTCACTTCGATCATCGTTTATTTACTATCTAGCATAGGTACCCTTTCATTTGATACCCATATTACAGAAGTGCTAAGAAATAAGTAATCATTTTGGATTTAGTGTAAAGTCAATTTAATTTACGTAATCTTATCAGCAAACCTTTTCCTTTAATACGCTTATCATGCAAGTGCACAAAACAATAACTACTCCGCCATCTTGGATTTAGAATGACGTCACATAGCTTAGCATGCATTGTCATCTAAACTAAACATGTAGGTATGCATAATTTCATTACAATCGGTTGAGGATAACTGATTTAAAACTGAGTAGCAATTTTTGACCCAAACATACACTGCAAGTCAAATAAAAGCTTTAAAACACCAAACTATAAAGAGGTACACATTCGTATAAAACAGTAAAATAAGAGGCTCAGCATCATTCTGGCCTCTCGTGCAGAAAAACACAAATTACTGTAGCATAGAAACTGGTTTACACCGGGGCATAACGTGCCACCAGCAGTCACTACGTCCGCTACTCTGACCACTCCATCTTTCCCAGAATATAGCGCGGAGACTCGTACACGTCGCCAGGTTCCTCGAGCCAGATTTTCATCAACAATGAGAACAGGATCTCCAACAGCAAGATGCTGCAAGGAGCTTGGCCTCAGTTGACGCGTTTATAGAATAGGCAAAACGTAATTCATTATTTAGACAAATTATTCCAATCCAACTTTGGAACACTACGACACGCAAACTTGCTAAATGTTTGCCGCACATTATTGTTCCGAACGGTATTACTTTCGTTTAGTAATCTGAGGACAGAAGAAAGTTTTAGTGCGTCCAGGAAAACGCTTACCAAACGAGCTTTCGTCGTTACGAACATTGCTATGGCAACTGTAGCTTAGAACTGATCACAATATAATTCCAAAAGTAATGTAAGTAAGAAACTAACAAGCACAGTTGATGTTGGCAGAAGAAAGTTTTCGTGAGCCCAGCACCTTTTCGTAAGCAAGCTTTCGTCGTAAGAATACTTTAAAATCTTTATAAAATTAAACTAATATGGAACAGTTCTGTAATGCAAAGGATTAGTCAAATTTGAAGATGTTCATGTAAGACTCAATAATCATACGGTTGCTTACCTACAGATTCTAAAATAAATAATAGGTTTAATAACTTATCTATCTACACTTTTGGCTAGCATTAGAGATTTTGACAGATATCTTATAGGATTAAAATTAGATAGATGAAATTATTAGGTATGTCTGTCAACCTGTATTGAGAAGTTCGTATTGATACTCAATGTGGGCTAGATAATTAGTGTGAGTTTGGAAAATATGTTACTTAATTCTATCATTGTTTTTATTCAAGGGTGAATATTCAAATGACAATAAATATTTTAAAATACTCCTGTCCATGTCTTAGAAGTTACTGTAATAATTATAGTGAATTCAATAAAAAAATTGTGGTAAAATAAGGTGGTGTATAGAGCTGGAGTATAGTAAAATATGAAAGTATATTGTTATGAAGTCAATCAAAATTTTACATTAAATATATACAAAGTGCCAACGTCAACTTATACTTAAGATTGTACCTACCAGTATTACAACAAACTTGCGACCCTGGTGAATTCTTCGTGGTTAATAGTAACCTGAAGTAAGATTAAATATTATTATTAATTGTAAGCCAAAAAATACCGTTTACAAATAGATAGAGCACTCATTTCAATTTATTGAAAATACCCTCCATATTTTCTAAACTTACATAATATAGCGTGTACCGCATATAAATTCAATGTAGGCTGCGGCTTCAATTGGAAATTCTGCTCAGCTGTAAAAAGCTAATTAATGTTGTAATTGGAATCGCCCGTCAATTCGGGAATATAAGTCTCACTTTATGAACATTTTCGATGCCTGATTATAGGAAACCTAGTGTCAATAAAGTTGGATTTTTGTTGGAATAGTGGAAGTAATTTATAAACTAAGTAATTAACTGCTGGACTTTTTAGATACCCTAAAGGTCGTAGCACACTTATCAGCTCGGAAAATTAAAACTCTTTTTACGAAAAGTGCGGTACTTATAAATTACTTCCACTATTTCAACTAAAATGCAACTTTATTGACGCTGGAACTCAAGAGTAGTAAGTATATAATTAGGCACGGAAAATGTTCATAAGTGGGACTTAAATTCCTGAATTCACTGCCCATTTTGATTCTTTTTATATTGCAGGCGAGCAGCATGCAACATAAAAGCACATAAAACCCAAAAAGTAACCAAAACTTCAGTTAACTAATACACAAAAGCCAACAACAATAATAGATGTCTTACACACTTACACTCTAAGGCCCGTATATACAGAACGGTTCTTAGTAAGAGCTCTAGTTTCGAAACTAGTTTTAATACGAGATGTTATTGTAGAACTTGTCTTGAAACGAGATACTTTGATTAAAAATCAGCTGAGTAATTGCTTATTACAAAACTATATTCATGTCAAAATCTACGCTGAAACATTGATTTGAGCTTTGTTTACGTAAGTATAGTTCAAACGACTTTTGAGATGCGGCCTAAATCGTTTCAATAGTTCAATTTCGCAGTGATATTTATTTTCACATGCCTTCATTAACTGAACTTTAGTTGAAGCCGTGTTATATACAAAAATCCTCGTTCAGCTTCTTCCAATTTGTTTAAAATCTGTGCGTTATGTGGTAAACTGGTTTACACTTAAGTTTAGGGTTAGTCTTATAATCTTAATTATGGCTTCGCATTAAGCTTTTAGCCAATGTCGAGTTAAAAAAGTTGTTCTACACTAAAATTGTATGGTTGATTAAATAGCAATGGAGTCTCTCAACACGTGTTTTTACCACAAGAACTCGGGAAAAACTCCTTAGGGCTAGTTCAATTCACAACCACTTCTTGAGAATGCTGTTGTTAGTGTTTTACTCGCCACCACGCATTTGATGATAAGCGGTAGTTGTTCTCGTGACCGGCAAATGGCAAAAAATGTCAGCTATTCCAGAATAAAATATATAATTAAAAAGATCGGACTCACTTACCTAGTGACGTCCGATCCCCAATTATGTAAAGTAATCTCGTGCTCATCCTAGTACAAAAATGAGCACGAGATTGCGGAAGATAACTAAAACGATTGGACTAACTTACCTAGTGATGTCCGATCCCCAATTATGTGAAATAATCTTGTGCTCATCCTAGTACAAAAATGAGCACGACATAACGAAACACAATTTAAAAAATCGGACTAACTTACCTAGTGATGTCCGATCCCTAATTATGTGAAGTAATCTCGTGATCATTTTTGTACTAGGATGAGCACGAGATTACGGAACATAATTGGAGAAGTGTTGACGTTTCAACGGTCTCCCTTTGAATCAGATTCATTGCGCTCATCCTGCGGCCATAAAACACGATAAAAATAATAACCGGCATTAAATAACACCACCCAAAAGGCTGTCATCGTCGGTACAGCCGAAGATTAATTACGAATCCCGCAAAGTTTTTCCCCGTCCGCAATTATTAAATTGAAATTTGAATAATTCCACCACGAACATTTCCGTGGGCGCTCGTGTCGGCTTGCTCAGCTGTCGCTAGCGAGTACACGTTATTTCAGTGCACTCGTGTTGTTCTTATTTTGGAAACGTGTTTTTGATGCTTCAAAAGGCTGTTCTGGATTAGACAGTTATCACATTGCAACGCCTAACGGAGTATCATGCTTATTGCGTTATTAAATTCTGCAGCTCTGGTTTTTTTTTCTTGCTTTTGTGTAAATAAATAAATTAAAAATGAATTAACCCTCACATAAAACTAGGTACATTCGTGGTTACATCTAGTGGTTCCTGAGATATTTTATTATGTATTAAAGGTCTCGAATGTTCTTATACTGTCCCAGTTAAAAGAAAACAGACTGTAGACCGTCAATGTAATTTTTTTTCATAATTTCTTGGTTTCTTGATTATATTTATAAATTCATTTGGACTTGGGGCAATAATTGTTGATTTTTATTTATTAATTTGCAAAAATTTATTTATTAAATATTAGCTTGTAGTATAATATTCTTTATGGTCATGTCTGTGGCTTTATGTCTACGATGACTTTGTCTGTGGTTGAAGCGCCATCTTTTCTTTAGTAATTTTTCACTAGTTTGAGCTTCACTTTCTGTTGAGCAGCGCTACGCAACGGACGTATACCTTCTTAGTGACGAGAACAATATAGTACACAATAATTTCTTCAGTATAATCGTTGTTTCAATTACCCGTAATCTCTTATAATAATAACAAAACGTGAATCCCAACCACTCGCGACTTAAATCTGTAAAAAAGTTTTATTTAATTATTGTAATAAGCGAAAATCTAAGAGGAGCTATTAGACTTTCAATAAATACAAATTGCAGAGACGAAGCGGATCAGTGAGAAGCAATTGCTCGTACATTACACTCCCGAATCACCAATTTAATTATGCACAGTTCAACGTTCAGGTGGCTGGGAAACGTGCCCTAGGGCGACACGGAACTTCATAATTGTGTGAACTTCCTCACACTAAGTATTATAATGTTGTTCCACTTAGTACTGTGACGGGAACCTTTTGTGGGATAGAATATATATATTTTGTTTACACATCTAAAAGCGAATGGTGTTGCAAGAAATACTCATATTACCCATAATTCCGAGTTGTTTTACCGCAGGAGGCGTAAAAATGCTATGAAATGAAATTCGTTTACACCGCACACCTCCAATTTTGCATGTTCTTTTAGCATTTATCAGACACACCCTTGCGCTGTTAACATCAGGCAGGATTTGAATTTATTGACAGACTTTGAGCTACAAAAAATAGTTAGGAATAGTATTCATCAGACGCAACCCTACACGCACGCAGGCTTAGCATTTATCACACACGATCTTGCGCTGCTAGCAGCAATCACAGTCAATATTTATTAGAACTGCCCTAACGCTGCAAACAGCGACAAGATTAGCATTTATCAGACACACCCTTGCACTGCAAACAGCATTGTAGGGTTAGAATTTATCAGACAAATCATAATGCTGCAAATGTCAAACAAACAGGTATTTTTAAACAGCATAGTGACCATTACTGAAGTGTGAACTAAATTTGAGTTATTCTCAAATAAGTTTGACAACGATGTTAAGATTTTCTTTTTATGTTACGAGATGGCAAACAAGCTTGCGGCCCACCTGGTGTTAAGTGGTCACCGCCACCTATAGACACTTGCAATATTAAGTGTAAATCACTTAAGACCGCAAGTGCGTTTGCCATCCTGGGGACTAAGATGATTATGCCCTCCATGCCCAGTAATTTCACTGGCTATCTTTCCCTTCGATCCGAAACACAGCGAACTGCTTCACGGCAGAAATAAGAAAGGCGGTGGTACCTACCCAGACGACCCTACATATGGGTCTACCACCTAGTAAAAGTTAATTCTGAATTATTAGGTACTATTATCTACGCAACATTTTAATGAAATTCGTATACTGCTAGCCCTTGTATTGTACTAATGGCTGCAAGCTAATAAATTTCAATAAGGCTCGACACCCCGGTCGTAAGTGGCACATGAGTGATTCTCGAAACTTAAGGATTAGTACCGCCGCGGCGCATCCGTCGAGGACTTATAGGCGAGTGCACTTGTGTTCTGTCGCCGAATGCCTACTAGTGGTTGGGTAATACCCACCTGAGACGGTGCATCAAAGCCCATTCTTGAGGGAGATTTTTCATCGTTCAATGTGTGTGCGTCGGAATGCGTGCAATACTGAGTTTCACATATTTTACTGTCTTACAGCATTCAATATCTGTGGGGTAAAAAAGCTAATATTGGATCACATTCTGAAAATATTACATACATACGCGTCGAATTGATAACATCTTTTCTTGAAGTCGGTTAACAAAGGTAACTACAACCTAAAAACAATGAGGTACGGCCAAAACTGAATTGTCTATCTTTCAGATTCTGACCGGACTCCTCCGAGACTGCGCGGCCTGCACCAATATGGACGGATAAATTTATTCATGAGACAATCTAACTCTAAGGTTCTACTTATAATTCGCTTGCTGCTTTAGTTAAAGTGACAAAACTCAATCTGATTGTTTTTCACAGTTGGTTGGACAGTTTTTTCTTTACTCAATGAGGGGTAAAGAAAACAATTAAACCTTATGGCACACATATGAGTACATACCACGCTTATAATCTTCAATGAGTTGACCAGAACTTTAGGCATGCCTTGAGTAATATTGGTTACACATAAAGTAGTTACACATATTCTACAAAAGAATACAATTAAATGATATTATTAAAATGTTTACTTATTTACTTTACTTGACAAAATTATTATAAATATAATTCATGTTTGATTAATTGTACTTTTTTGTTTCCATGCCGAAAAGTAAATGTCGTGTAATACCAACTGTACCTTTTTTTTGTCGGGGAGGTGAAATGCATTTACGCATCGTCCCTGCGGGGTGGTGCCAACCGCAGGGGATATGTGGGACTAGAGGTAAAGGCGTTCCCTCCGTACCCACTAAACATCCTCTCCGGCTGACCTCCAGTGCGCTATTGATCTGCGCACGTGAGCCCAACTACACCGAGACCGTCCCAACGCTGCCCGTCTAGGCACTCCTTGTGCACCAATTGGTGGCCAGCAGCCCACAGGGGCTACCGACTAACGCCAGCCCTTGTGGGCCACTGGCCGACGCCGGCCTTATAGGCCGCCTCCTCACCGACGGCTGCTCGACCTCCTCCTGACGAGGATACCGGGAGCAGCCATCGGACCGCACCCCGGAGACTTCGGGCGCGGTCGTGGCCCTGAAGGGCCGTCTGGAACTACCCGTGGTGGTAAAACAAAAACAACTCGACGATGGCATGTGACTTCGAATGCCAAGGGGACACACTTGACATAAAAAGCCCGCCAAGAAAATTTCCCCACCACGTTACCAGGGTTACCAATAGACTTCCGGACGTGGACCCCATGTGTGCTGTGCCTAGATGAAATTCATCTAGAGACTAAAATCCTCATATATATTCATTTCACAGGTAAGTACGACTGAAATATTTAGTTGTTTCTTTGTAGTAATTAAAAGCTGTTAGATTGTTTCTTGACACAAATACAAAAAATATAATGTTTTTTTGGACAATAATTAAGAAATAATGTTTAAAAGACGTTTTCATAAAAAAATAAATTTGACTTTGACTTTCAATAAAATCGTAACTATCAATTTCCCAGGTATAGTCTAAAGGAAAAAAACGTTATGATGGTGAGCAGAATACATGGTTCTCGTTTGACTGTTCATGTCCTTTACACCCAGTATAGAGATTTTTTACGTTATTTGAGTACTAAGTTTTAAATGCCTAGGGAAAACAAATACGTGTCCTCCTATTTCTAACCCCTCTTCTGTAGAGATTGACACATATCGATAAGGTTTTATTAAAGCTATCGATATTTTCTTAGTTGACAAAGGTATATCTGGGGAAGTAGTAATGAAAATTGAAGGCACCTTCTTCACCGGCTCAGTGCGTTTCGATTTCGGTCTATCTATGGAATCTATGGAATGGATCTATGGAAGGAAGGTGAGACTTTATGTAAGTTTAAATAGAACGCAGTGACCCTACGATCATTCAGCCGTCGAGTAATCGGACATTACAGTTTCAGAAATAAAATAACGCAAGCTCGTATAACCTTCGAAGTCCGCATCTTTACCTGCTCTACAAACACTGGAAAATATTTTAAAATCCAAGCGGAAATTCCGTCCTGGAAACCGGTGGTCGACAGCCCGACATGTCCACACAACGATACATCGAGTCTGATATGAACACCAAGGATTTCGATAGATGATAGGATAAACCACATTTCAGAAAGGAGTCAGAATGTTGGAATATTTCTTAGAATTGACGATTTCAGAGCAAAATACGTGTTGTTCAGTGTAGATTTTTTACTGAAGTAAAGCTGACGAGTAAACATGTCAAAAAGTATAAAATTAAATTTGATCAACAAAGGTAATAAAAAGGTAGTAAATAAAAAGAACCTTACAGACGGCTAGTATTATTTCAACACAGAAGCCTACTTACGTACTAATTTTAAATTTCCTGGAAAATTATTTTGGATCTACGGACATGCAGTGTATAAACATTGAGTATCGAAATACTTGTTGCGGCCGTGTCTTGAGCGGAATAGTATAAGAGCTAGACCCCGTGTCGGACTACGTACGGCAAAACATGGGGACTAAAGCCCAAAGTAATGCACTGACTATACACTATGTTAATCAGACTGACTGTTACATATGATAGCATAGCATGGTGGCCCAGAACCAAGTTATATGGTCAAAGTGACTTGGCAAAACTTCAGAGAATGGCGTGCTTGGTCATCACTGGGGCAATAGGAATAGGAAGAATCAGCAAGACCCAAATCCGCTGCCTCAGAGGTGCTCTCACTGGCCACTTTGCCACTTAAAGATACCTGTGTACAATAGGCAAAGCTGAAGACCCCATCTGTAGTACTATGTGACTGCGATGCACTAACCAATAGGCGACTAAAGGTCCTGGGTTTAGGTTACCTTAAACAAGAGGACTTTATTCCCGCCAACATCGTAAAACTCATACAAAATGTTTTTGATGTTGGCGGGGATAGGTGATAAGGAAAGGGGAAGCACAAAAGATCCCATAATGTCGAAGTGCTCTGAAAAAAAGCCTCAGCATCTTGCATAATAATAAGAATAATAATAATAAGACCCCGAAATAATTTTGCAGTCGAATAATGCAACGCGACATATTCATAAAGTTATATTTAGACTAATTTTATATTTAATGTATGGCGTTCTCTTATATTTGCAAGAGCATTACCGCATATTAAATGGAGCTACTTTTACTCGTTATCTACACGACGGCAGAAATATAAACTCGTGACCAGGAACACTGAAACGACCATTTAAAACCCGAGTGACAGCTGGTGTCACGGATATCAAGTGCATTTATTTAAATTTGCCATATTTTACTAGGTGGTAGACCCATATGTAGGGTCGTCTGGGTAGGTACCACCGCCGTTCTTATTACTGCCGTGAAGCTGTTCGCTGTGTTTCGGATTGAAGGGAAAGGTAGCCAGTGTAATTACTGGGCATGGAGGGCATATCATCTTAGTCCCCAGGATGGCAAACGCACTTGCGGTGTTAAGTGATTTTCATTTAATATTGCAAGTGTCTATAGGCGGCGGTGACCACTTAACATCAGGTGGGCCGCAAGCTTGTTTGCCAAATCATAACATAAAAAAAAAATTATAAAGTCATTTAAAAAAAGGGTGCGCATTTTCTTATATAACTTTTCAATTCCTATCATTGGATGTCCGAAAATATTTCTTATTATTTAAAACCATAATGATCATTCTTCATAACAAATCATTCTTCATAACTTCATAAAACATAATCATTGATATTCATAATATCATTAATCATACATTTTTGGGCGAGTCTAGTGTTTTATGCACATGGCTGGGTGATGGGTAGGTTAGGGTTATTTTTTTATGACCAGGCGGAGTGCACTGTTTTTGTAAGCAACTAGGTAGTAACAGTATTAATAAAAAAATATGATTACTAACTGTTATGAGCTCCGTTGGTAGTCATGAAAATGCATGAATAAAAAAAGTATGAAAAATTAAAATTATTAAGAGTGATTACTATGAACGAACACAAATCGGTATTAATCCCTGGACGATTATTAATATCCAGACACAATTGATTTTAATTGTGTTCTCGCGCTCCTGAGCGCGAACGGGGCTTAACGAGTTAAGACAAAGAATAGGATTTAGAATATTATGTGAGCCAATATAGACCCAAAAAAAAGATATAAATTAGAATAATATAATACGGCTACCGATCGAGATTTATAAAATGTAAAATAAATTGTCGTTTTTGGGTTCCTTACCCAAAGGGCAAAACGGGACCCTATTACTAAGACTCCGCTGTCCGTCCGTTCGACCATCCGTCCGTCCGTCAACCAGGCTGTCTCATGAACCATGATATTTAGATAGTTGAAATTTTCACAGATGATGTATATCTGCTGCCGCTATAATATAAATATTAGACTGACGTACGGGACGTCAAAGCGTAAACACATACTGCTGTTAATTTTGCGTGTTTTTAATTTATTTAGCATACATTTCTGTGTATATTGTTTTAAATATTAAACTATATGTACTTTGCTGTCCGTGAGTGTATGTGAAATTGTAAAAGAACTGAATATAGGATTGAATAAAGTGTAAGAATTTTGTTTACAAATTGTGGTTTATGTGGGTAGTCTTGTTACAATTGGATAAACTCGATTACAATAAAATAAACTCAGAAACAAAAAAATGGTGAATTGTGGAGCCTGCGGGAAGTTTTTGTCATCATCGGGGGCGGCGGCTTGCAGCAATTGTCCAATTAAGTACCACCGAGCTTGTCTGGCCATAGGGGAGAAGACCCAAATAAGCAAGGACTGGGTCTGCCCCAATTGCAAGAGGCACGTACGCAAAGGCGACAACAGCCAGACGCCGGTGAAGGGTATCGGTGAGGACGGCGACTGTGGGGTGCCCCTGCCGGTGGCGTCTCCGCCCGCGCCGCCCCGCGCCGCCTGTGCGGGGCGGCGCCGGCTCCCGAGGCCACCGCTTCGAGGGGATCCGCGGGCACGGCGGACATCTCGGAGTTCCGTCGGGAGTTTGCTGACTGTATAAATGAAATGCGCGAGTTTCGCAAGGAGCTGGTACTTCTTCGCGAGTCCTTCGCAGCCTTTACCGTGCGGCTCGACGGCGTCGAACAGCGGCTGGAGGCGCTCGAGCGCGGGCAGTCAGGGGGAGACGCGGCGAAGGTTGCGGAGCTCGAGCGGTCCGTCTCCACCCTCAAACAGGAGCTGAACGAGCGCGACCAGGACGCGCTCCTGTCCGACTTGGAGGTCGGCCAACTCCCGGAGGAGAAGGGAGAGAATGTGGTGCACTCGGTGATGGTGCTGGCGGGGCGGCTGGGTGTGCCGCTGGAAGAGCGCGACGTAGTGTTCGCGGAGCGCGTGGGCGTGCGGCCGGAGGAGGCGGCGGGCCGGCCGCGCCGCGTCGTGGTGCGGCTGGCGAGCCGGCGCCTGCGCGACGACCTGCTGCAGGCCGCGCGCGTGCGCCGCGCCGGGCTGGCCGCCGCCTCGGGACCGCGCGTCTACGTCAACGAGCGCCTCACTCGCCACAACCGCCAGCTTTTTCATCGCGTCCGCGAAGAGTGTCGCCGGTTGCAGTGGCGGTACTCGTGGACGAGGCGGGGCCGCATATTCGCCCGGCAGGGGGATGGTAAGCCCGTTTTCCAGTTTCGGGTGGAGGACGACCTCGCGAGGGCCTTCGGTCCAGGTACCCTTGACAGCCAGAGACCTGTTCAAAATAAATTGTGATTTTAATTTTGGAAATTCAATATTTTTATCTATTTGTATATTTCTTCTTTCCTCTTACGATTTTGTTTGGTGTTTGTATGTCTGTAAAAATAATATTGTCAACATACCTTATCTTGTTACATCCCATGTTCACAGTAGTTTAGATTTTATTTTTTATGTGTCCTCCTGTGCATGGCCAACCAGTAATAGTGCAATTCCAAGTTTGTACATAGAATGCTTCCTGGGGGCTGGACTCTCTGTGACCTGTAACATATATATTTGTATCAATCAACTATTTTTATATTTTATATATTATTATATGTTTATTTATACGTACTTACATATGGTTTCTGTTATTATTATAATTCAGTTAGGATATGGTTCATGGTTATATAATTATTTATCAATACCAACAATATATTTACATAAACAGTTATTTAATACAAAATATGACATAATTATTATTATACAATTACATGTAAATTTCCCTAATTATTTTAATGACATATTAATTCTGACAATTGAAATACACAATAAGCTAATACGGGCAATAATGTAAGACATGTAAAAGTTGGACTTTTTAATGCGGGCTCTCTCTGCACAAGGCATGAGGAGTTTATTGTTGCCATGGAGGAGTTGTCACCAGACTTAATGGCAATAAACGAGACTTGGTTGAGGTCGGGGCAGGACGACAGAGCCCCGAAAGTAACTAGCTATCGTCTCATCCACACTCCAAGGCCTGATAGTATCCGTGGGGGACGTGGAGGGGGGGTTGGTTTCTATATTCGAAAGAGCATAAATGCTCGTTTATGTCAACATCCACCTACACCAGTAATAGAGCAGATATGGCTCAAGGCGCGCTTCCAAAACCAGACTGTGATGATTGGGACTGCATATCGACCGCCATGGCAGGATATAAATTTGTTTTTGGATACTCTTACAAAAACCGTTACTTCCTTTGGCAGTGTGGACGGTGTGATCATAGTTGGTGACTTCAATATAAACCTTCACGACTGTAATAGTAGCAAATATAAAATGTTCGAACAATTCTTGTACAGCATAGGCCTAACTCAGGTTGTGGATAAACCTACACACTTCACAGACCACAGTAGCAGTTTGATAGATGTAGTTTGCACTGACATTCAGTCTTCTCATGTCGAGTTCAAGCATTCACCCGATCTTGGAGGGCATGCTATGATAGTGTGCTACTATCATAGCATGCCCTATTTTAAAATAAAAAAAGAAAAGTTACAACCTCAATACATCACCTATAGACCCATAAAAAATATTGTTTTAGAGCATTTCAATAGGGACCTTGATGCTATTGATTGGCAACATCTTAGTGCTATAGATGATATTGACTCTTATGTACTGGCTTTTACTTCCTGTGTTACCACATTATTTGATCTACACGCCCCAATCAAAACAAGGAAATTTAAACATCCGCCACACCCTTGGATCACAGATACTGTTAAGACTATGATGCGTATTAGAGACAAATACCTCAAAAAATCGAAGAAACTGGACAACGCAGCTCTAAAGGACTGTTACAAAAACATGAAACACCTTGTAATCACGGCCATACACAAAGAAAAAGCATGTTTTTTTGAGAAACATATCAATACTAACATCTATAATCCTAAGAAACTATGGAAGAGTCTCAAAACATCTGTGTTGCCCAACAAAAAAGGTGTGGCAGATCTACCACCATACATTAATGACCCCGGTATGATCAACAATAATTTTCTTAACATACCTGGTGAGAGTCACGTATCAATCTCCCAGTTGACCTATCTAGAGCATCATAGATTTAGTCCAGCGATTTTTAAACTAAGAACTGTTACTGAGGAAACTATTTTAAAAGTACTTAAGGGTTTTAAGTCCAATGCTCAAGGGCATGATGGGTTATCACTCGACATGCTATTATTGACACTACCACAGTCTCTGCATACTGTCACCACTATGATCAACCAGTCGATAAAACAATGCACATTCCCTGATACTTGGAAGATGGCAGTGGTTAAGCCACTACCTAAAACAAATCAGCCTACCACTATGCATGATCTTAGGCCTATAAGTATATTACCCTGCCTTTCCAAAGTTCTAGAGAAAATTGTTTGCAGTCAGCTAACTCAATACCTTGAGCAGCACAACATACTACCCTGCTATCAGTCGGGTTTCCGCCAGAGCCACAGCACTGCATCTGCTCTCGCTGATGTGGTGGATAATATTCTCACTGCGCAGGATGAAGGCAAGGTCACTGCAATGCTATTGCTGGACTTCTCACGTGCATTTGATTCCATCAACACCACCTTGCTGCTGTCTAAGCTTAGATTCTACGGCCTGGACAATGATTCCATAAAATGGTTCGACAGCTACCTTACACATAGACAGCAGTATGTAGAATTAGGACGGGTGGCTGGTACCAACTTACAATCCCCTCCACTTCCAGTTAAGCGGGGCGTACCGCAGGGCTCGATTTTGGGTCCTATTCTCTATATCTTGTATAGCGCAGATATTGTAAAATGTATTGAGCACTGCAATTACCACCTGTATGCAGATGACCTGCAACTGTATTTACCATTTGCCACTACGGATTGTGCTAACTCTATTGCCACAATCAACGACGACTTGGTACGAATATCTAATTGGTGTAGGTTAAACTCTCTTGTATTAAACCCAAACAAATCAAAGTTTATGCTTTTGGGTACAAGAAAAAACCTACACAAGTTAAGTACACCAACCATTCCTTTTCAAATTTATATTGATGGAGTAGTCATTGAACGTGTGGATACAGCAAAGAATTTAGGTCTTATTTTTGACTGTCATCTAAATTTTGAGAAGCATGTGATGGAGTGTGTTAGAAACTGTTTCTACCGTTTAAAATTATTGTACAATATAAGGCCCTACCTATGCGAAAAACTCAGAATAAAGCTATGTGAAACACTTATTTTATCAAAATTGAACTACTGCGATACAGTGTATGGCCCATGCCTCTTGTCCAGGACATCAAAACTTGTCCAGAGGGTGCAGAATGCCTGTGCACGCTTCTCGTTTCATGTCCCCCCTCGCTCACATGTCACTCCCTTTCACAATGCTGCAAACATTCTGAGGATGGAAGCTCGAAGGAAGCTACACCTTGCCTGTCTTATGTTCGGTGTAATAAAAATAGGTAAGCCTCAATACCTTTATGAAAAATTGTCATGGGCACAAGCTCACCGCGCTCAGAAGAGAGCTTGCACTATCGTCTTCTCGATTCCCAAGCATCGCACTAGTGCATTTCGTGGCTCATTCAAGTTTGCTGCCTCTCGCTGTTGGAACGATATCCCGCCACCCATGCGTGACCTAAAATCAAGGCAGTCATTTTGTAAGCATTACAAAACATATCTACTTAATATACAAAAATCTTTTTAAAAATCCGATAAACCTTGTGCTTACTTACCAATGTTTTGTTCACGTCACAATTTTGATATCGTTAACTCACACAGTTTTTGTTCGATGAGGCAGCTAACATACGAGCACCATTTTGTTTTATTGCACTGAAAAGTGTGCGCGTGCGATGCAATGTTATTTCTTTCTTTTCTTTATTGTGACTGTATACATGGTAGAACTTGTCGCGTATCTTCTACAGGTGTACTGTAGTGATTTTAAATTTAAACTACGTGGCATAAAACGTGGCTTTGTTCCTCTGGTTACGTGGCATTAAAAACCACACCATGACTCCACAGAGAAGACGAACTGACGTACGCTTTTAGTATAGGACAAAGCCAAGGTATCGCAGCCCTACAGCCATGATACTAGGTAATTTATATTTTTTTTTTTATTTATTTTTTATTTTTTTTTATTTGGAGACTTTTATTTTGTTTTTATTTGAGAACATTTATATTTTATTAAGTATTTTTGAATAATAATATCGTATTTGTTTATTTTTATTATTTATTTTATATATTAATATTATTGTACCTATTTTTATTAAATGCCCGTACGTCACAGGGGAAAGGCCTGAGGCAGTACCTTTTGGCCATGCACAAAACATTATCTTTTTCACCTTTTTTATTATTAATTTAGTACTGTTTTTTATTTTTTATTGTAAATTGTTTCTTTTTTTTTTTTTTGTTATCTGTGTTGTTTTTGTGCTGGTCAATAAATGTTTTTCTTTCTTTCTTTCTTTCTATAACAACAAATACTAATAAACAGAATAAAATAAATATTTAAGGTGGCTCACATACAACAAACGTGATTTTTTTGTTTGTTTTCGCTCGGTATTGATAACGGCAACAGGTAGACGCTTGAAATATTGACAGAATATTTAGTCATATGGATATACACTTAAAAAAAAACTAAAATAAAACAATCATTTAATAGACATAATTATATGCATTTTTTATAGATAATGTGTACGAATACGACTCGCACTTGGTTGGTTTATTTTTAAACAAAGCACTAAGATCCGCTGTCGCGCGGAATACCTTTTGTGCCCTGGTTGTAGAAGTCGAAGTAAAATAACAAAATACTTAAGAAGACTCTTCGATGTTTAGATGTAATTAAGAGTGTCTGTTAATAAAGAACTGCTTAACTCATTTATTGGTATCATAGACATTGCTATATAATTATCTATCCTCGATGGTAAAACGCACAGAAATAACTAACAGTGAAGTGTGTGTATCCCGCGTGCCCTAAATCTTGTCATATTGACAAGATTTCTCAAAAGTTCCGTCAGTGCGCGTCGAGACTCGTCACAGAACGTTATCAGTTATTAATTAGATTTAGACTAAAATGAGTGTACTATCGGTTATGAATATGATTGTGTCACCTCACCAATTAATTCAATGTGACGTCATCTAGTGGGCGGGGCTGGCAAAAAAGTGACATGCATTGTTTGTATGAAAACGAGTTATGATCGCCGTTCTATCTTGATTTATCTCTATGATAAAACGCCTATATTGATCTATCGAATAAATAGCACTTGAATTTCCGACAATAGCCAAACCAACGAATTTCCCCCATAACATTAGACATCAATTAAGCCAGGTCTTCTAAATAAAGACGTCGCTTGACCAAGATGACCCGATTACGAGCACCAATTTCCAATGGAGGGTTTGGAAATTGGACTGCGGTCTGCGCCAAAAGGATTCTGAGTTCTGTAAATAAGATTTTTTTTAAATAAATTTTTGCCTAATTTAATTCATGTTACAATATGTTTCTCAATATGGGTCCTCGTCTTTTGATTTTCCTTTCATTAAAAAGAACATAATTATATACTTAAAGCATTATTAATTACATCAAATTCTGTTGGATGGAATAATGTGGGCTTATCTTGAAGTTTAATCAAATGTGGATACAAAACTACTTTGATTGTTCGCAATATAAACTTATTTTTAAAGCTGTCTTGAAAAACAGTGTGTATATATGACTCGGACCTTCTGAATCCCTTTTTAAATTGTGAAAAACAACGATAAAATAACGTTGATCAGCTTATGAAAACTTAAAAAAACAACGGTTTTCTGGGGGATTAAGCGTTTCAGTTTATCATGCTTCAAGGATTTATTTTGTTTATTTATAGTGTAAAAAAATATTATAAAAATGTCTACTTTATACTCCACAAAATACTGGTCTTGGCAACATCTTTTTCAGATGCTTTCCGAGTTCTGGCTAATGGTCTGTGAGGACTGAGGGACCGCACTTCATGGGCTGTAGTTTTACCATTTATTAGATTTGATCTACATTATTTTGTTGTAAGTCTACTACTAAATCCTACGAAATTAATTTTGTTAAATACCTATGTGACCTCAGTTCACATGCACGTGTTTCGGTTTTATCATCACTCATCGTAAGGTGAGATAAAGGCCTAGAACTATCCTGTTAAAAATTAAAAAAGTCGCCATAACTGGATTGAAAGCCCTAACCTTGCAGTTCAAACCACTCCACACTGCCTGCAGGATCGCTGCACGGTTGTAATGCGGTTCTTTGTGTTTCTGTTTTATCCTAGTTCTTTTTATTCTAAAATTATCAACATTTAGTTTGGCTGTTCTAAACATTTCAAATTAAAATTATACTAATTAGGTATATCCTCAAAAATATTGTTTTGGAAAACATATAACGTTTTTATTATTCTTTAATCGTTTAAGTTACAAAATGTTAACAAGGCGCATTAATGACGTCACCGTGTTTGCTGTAATCCCTGGTCCCGGATCATCCGACCTGATTGGGGATAATCCGGCCGGTTGCGAGATGACACCCGGTTCACAAGAGTGTTTACCTGATCACTTAAGAGCAGTATTTTGTTGAGTATAAAGTTCAAGGTTAAGTGCAGTCGGGGTACGATAACCTCCTTTAGTTTCAAAGGCATTCCTTTAACATATCGTCGTGTGTGTCCTTTGGAAACTAAAATATTAAGAAGACGTCTGCACATAAAATTATACTTAGGTTATGATAACAAAGGTAAATATTAGTAGTACCATATAGCAGAGAATATGTCTATGCATTAAGGATAGCCATGTGATGCCGGCAGAGTAGAATAGCATCACCCCATATCCTCCAATGGGTGTCGTAGAAGGCGACTAATGGAACAGCGAAGGGGTATTGATCACCTTATACTCCGTCCTCCAATCCGCATTGGGCAAGCGACTAATGCCTAAACCTTCCACGATAAAAAGGAGAGGCCTTGTGTGCCAGCAGTGGGTTTAATTATAAAGGTTGTTGTGATGGTACCTTGAGGAGCTCAATGGCGCCGCGGTTGCGAGTTATTTGTACCGACCACGACAACGTACTCAGATGGGGGACTGGCAATTTTTAAACTCGATTTTCTTTGGTCCTTCGTAAATTGTAAGTTAATGGCATGTTAAGCTGGTGGTCAAGCTGGCAATCAGCCATAACAATCTAATGCCAAATGCTATACTAGTATTGCCGATCTCAAAACATACTGTACCGACTCCAAATAAATTACGAGCAGGGTAGGAGATAGAAGACCTACACAAACAATCATGGCTTACGCCATTCATGAAATAAAAATACTATATGAGAATAATTCTCAGATTTATTGAAGGTACTGTAGTCTCCAATTGCGAGCGATGTATTACCCTTTATCGTAACGACTTTGTTTTGTTTACTTGTTTACGTGTTCACATATTATGTGTCCCTCAACGGGAGCACTCGATGTAATGGGAAAAATTCACGGCCCACCGCAAACTTTCCAATTGCCATCATATTTTTTATGGTCCTTTGAATTTCGCACTCCCATGCGAGATCGAAAGTTGTTTGTGTCTAAGAATATTCAGTCTGCTCAGGTCAAGGGGCCTGGGGTACACACAAGTGGCACTGTAGATATTGATAAGGTAAACTTAAGAATAGAACGTCTAGAATTTTTCTTAGTACACTTCAAATCTTCTATTAAGGCTTGAACTGAAAAAAAAAATATGCATTTCTTAAGAAATTACTCATTTTATTTGAGAGGTACTCTTTAGGAGGTAAAGACTTTTCTTAGTAACGCTATTTGAAGATTAAAGAATCCTTCACCTAAAAGTGGGGATTCAATTTAACAAAGCAATTTGAACTTTAATAAACTTCGTATTCTAAGTTTGTCCACGGATCTCGGATCTAGAAGACCTGGGTTTGATCGAAAGATAGGTATAAAGTACTCAGTTTGAATGTTCGTGGAGCTTGATTTAATTATGCTAGACAACCTACCAGCATCGTCAGGTAAGTAGCTACAATGCAGACTGTGCCACTATAATAATTCTAATAGTTCTGTTCAGGCACTTTTAGTTAAGGATTTCGGGCGGAGAGCGCTGTTACCTTAGGCGTTATCTTAACAACAGGTGGAAAAGAGTTAAATGCTTCCTTGGTTTTTATTAAGGTGAAGAAAAGACGTTCGAACAGCAATGGATCTGGGAGGGGTTAAGGAAACAAGGTTTTTTAACACATTATTGTATTGTTTTTTATGTTACGAGATGGCAAACAAGCTTGGGGCCCATCTGATGATAAGTGGTCACCGCCGTCTATAGACACTTGCAATATTAGAAAAGAAAGAAAGGAAAGAAAATATTTATTCATTGCCAAACATCACAAATTACAACATGTCACTTTTACAGCTACTTAGCGATGAAAAGGCTTCCACTCAGCATATTATCGAGACCCCGTGGAGCCACGACGCTGATCTTCCGTGGATACCTCACACAGTAACGTTAACAGAACAGAACGCGCGCAGTAAATATAATCTAAATTTTACAATATCATGCATAAAAAGAACAAATAAATAAGTGAAAGACAAACTAAATCGGCGATTTAAATGTAAGCACGGTGCCAAACATCGGCTAAATAAGTATATCGGCTATATTAAGTGTAAATCACTTAACACCGCAAGTGCGTTTGCCATCCTGGGGACTAAGATGATATGCCCTCCATGCCCAGTAATTACAATGGCTACCATTCCCTTCAATCCGAAACACAGCGAACTGCTTCACGGCAGAAATAAGAAAGGCGGTGGTACCTACCCAGACGACCCTACATAAGGGTCTACCACCTATTAAATTGTATTGGTTATTTGGAAAATGTGGTGTAATAAGACCACGAGAAATTATACCCGTGAAATGTATTTAATAGAAACTAGCTTCGTTGATGTTGTCTTTTCAGCGGTACTTCATCGTGATGTTCGTTATTTGCTTGAACTAAACTCCGGGTCACAAATTATATTTAAAGGTGAATACATAGTTAACAGAGAGCGCGTATGAAATTTAGTGAGCATACATCTTTCTGGCTACGATTTCATTGTATTTTACTTTAGATTTTGTGCATAATATTATGGCTCAATTCGGTTCAGAAAATTCATTAGGGGGTTTGGGCCCTCTCCTACCACGCTGGCTCAATGCGGGTTGGTGGGGAGTGCCAGAGCTTCTTCTGTTATTCGGCAGGGTAGTATTGTACCACAGGTGAGATTGAATTGGGTCCCGGAAGATGTTATTCGTATTACCTTACACCCCCTAGACTAGAACCTAGCCTAAACAATTGCGAACCTGAAGTGGCAGTGGGCAGTGCACACTGCGAGGATTGACGGCGGTTGGGGTGGAAAGGTTCTCGAATAGCGGTCGCCGGGAGATGCAGCGTTGGTAGGCTCCCCACAAGGTGGATTGATGATCTTGTAAAGGTCGCGAGAAGCTGCTTGATATGGGTAGCGCTGGACCAGTCAGGTTGGAAATCCTTGGGTGACTTATGTTCAACAGTGGGCGTCTCTCTACTGACATGATGACTACGCTGTGTGATATTATTATCTAGTAACCACTTTGTTATACTGATAAGGTTTTCACTGGGTACATTGGCGTCTAAACGAAACAGTATTTACGGTATATTTGCATGCCTTTTACGAGTTCTATCGGAGCGCATTATCGACATCGTTGAAGGCAGATGTTGAGGTGAATAAATATTAAGCTGTTTTAAAGTCCCTTTTATAAATATCTCTAGAATGGAAGCAGTACGCTCAATTTGCTCTGGGCTGTTTGAAATATGTTTGTGTTGTAAAATTTTGTTAAGAAAGAAAATTTTAGATGTTTAATTTTATTTGCTTAGCCCATTCACTGTCACCCCATTTTAAACCGAGGTCACGCCATTTTAGCGGTACTTACTCATAAAAGACATTTTTTTTAAATCTGTTGGTATAGAAAATAGACCAAGTCACAATCTATTATTAAATAAACTGTAAGATTATGCATAATTGAATAAAATATAGTTTTGTAATAAATTAACGACTTATCAGATGTCTATTAAATTTAAATGGAACCGTGTGAAAAACCGTGGGAAAGTGTGTTTGTCAACTCGTAGTATAAAAAAAAATACACGACTCTAAACCCATCTACATAATTAAATCAAATTAACATTATTACAAAGTTATGAGAACCTCGTCCTTTTTTGAAGTCGGTTAAAACTAGGAAAAGACATACAAAGTAATTAAAAAGAAAAATCTTTAATACCAATTGTCTTTTGTAAATTTTTATTAACATTATACATAATAGGGGTTTAAGTATGAAATTGCCGTTTTGTATAGAGAATTTAACGAAAATTAATTTTTCCATACAAACAAATTTGACATTTTTTAAGGAATTACAAATCTGAATTTTGTGTAATTTTGTGGATATGTTTAGACAACATGAAGATATAGGATACTTAGAGAAAAAAATTAAGAATTTATACCTGTAAAAAATATTTATATTTTTATACACACACCTCTTAGGACGACCTGTTTTTGAAGATGTATTTCTAGTGAAAAAAATAAAAATAAGAATAAAATTTTATATATTACATAAATATATGTCCTTGTAATGAAGTTTAAACTAAAAAAAGAATGATGGATATAGCTATTGTATAATAGGAATTATACACTAATGAATAATGAGGAAAAAATCGGCAATTTCATACTACTTTTATACGTAGGAGCGCTGGAAGTTATAATAAGGGTTAACCCTTATTATAACTTCCAGCGCTCCCACGTTTGTCTGAATCTTCACGTTTGTCAAGTAGCTAAAGTTTCAATAGGCGAGACTTTATCAACGTATCTACATTTCCCAATGAATGAGTGACACTTATTTTGCGAAACGGATTAAAAGACTATTTGTATGTTCTACGAAGTTGCCTACGTTTCCACTCGACAACGGCGAAATCAAAAGGAAGGGTTTTGATTTTAACAGACTGTATGTATGTTTGAATTTACGTATGTTCCTCCGTAGCGCCTAAACTATTCATCCGATGTTAATATAAATCGATTCGCCATTAATGTCTGGCTAACTTAGGCTATATTTTAATCGATTTTAACCGTTTTTATTCCTTTCTTTTTTCGTGGTTAGTTTACAGTTTTTTACTGTTTGCTTGCTATGAGCATGATATTTTATTGTAATAGCAGAGGTGTGGTTTGAAAAAAGACTTAGTATCAAGAATAGAGAAAGGATTGCTTAAATGATTTGGCTATGTAGGAACGCCGCCATGTGATATTAGAATAGCATGCCATAGTAGAATAGCATCACCCATATCCTCCTATGGGGGTCGTAGAAGGCGACTAATGGATCAGCAAAGGGTATCAATCACCTTATACTCCCTCCACTAATCCACATTGGACAAGCGTGGTGGACTACTGCCTAGACCTGCTTAGATGACAAGGAGAGGCCTTGTGTCCCGTGGGTTATATTGAAAAGGCTGCTATGATGATGTAGAAAGTAGATTGATAAAAAGAATATGCATCAGAAGCATAAGTGGAGGTATGGGTTGGAGATGACATAGGTGAACGTTTGTCAATCAAATCGAAGACATTGGAGAAACCCACGTCAAAATCACTCGAAGTCGCCGAGTATGTATGAGAAGTGTGATGAAAGTAGATGAAGCGAATGAAATACATGAGGATTGTAGCAAAGCCATTCAAAAGACGCGCGCGGGCCGCATCATCGGCGACGAAGAGGTGACTCAACATCTTGAGCCTCTCCAATTGCGTCGCAATGTTGCGTCATTGAGCGCTTTCTACCGTCTGTACCACGGCGAGTGCTCTGAGGAACTTTTTACCCTAATCCCACCGTCTCCCTTCCTTTTAAGGACTACGCGTGCTGGTCTACGTTGTCACCGACAAACTGTGGCTACCATTCCAACGCGAACTAAGAAATTTGGCAACTCGTTTCTTTGTCGCACTATCAAGAAATGGAATTCACTGCCAGCACACGTGTTCCCTCCTTCCTACAATCCTGGGTCATTCAAAAGAGGCGTGAAAAAGCACCTGGCAGGTCGGTAAGTCGAGAGTGGCTAGCGCGGCGGTTTATCTCTCGCACCAGCTATCTTCGCATTTGGACTCCACTTCTGCTTACCATCAGGTGGAATGGAGTCATTTGCTTGACCTTTTTATAAAAAACAGTAGAACTCATCTCTGTCTCATTTTCCCCTATGGGAGAAAGGCGTGACTTTATCTGTAACTTTATGCGAAGCAACGGTCCAAATTTTAATGTCTTTGAATAAATATTTAAGAGAGTGACGCGGTCTAGTCTATAGCGTGCAGCTCTTATTCTAATAATATAAATATCTTCAACATCGGCTACTGAGCTGCAGGATTACCTGAATTAAAAAGCGGGCATTCCTTCTTATTTAATACAAAGCTTCTGACTTTCACAAGGTTGTCCAACCAAACCGTGCAAATTTCTTTACCCCCTCGGATTCCGGGTCTCATGAAGCGATAGAACGCAGGGATAGGCTCAAGATGACTGGTCACTTCGTCGCCGTTGATGTGGGTCGCACGACGCTGCAACCTATCCAAAACATCGAGTAAGTACTTAGCGGAGCCGTCCCACAGGTGCGCGAGTAAAACATTGCCATGGGCTAAAAGTGGTATCAGACGGTTGATTTTGCGTTCATTGTCGCCTTTCATTCGAAACGAAGTGTCTGAAACACAAGTGCTGAATAAATTAATTAATGAACCGATCCAGTGTTGGATATTGGCATCGACATCTTTCACTCCCACTCAGAATGAACGATAAATGAACAGTCTGAACACTGAGAGAACATTCACTCCGATTCGGTCATTCTGTTTTGAGTCTTGTAGAAGAAATCGTCGCGGCAAAATGGTCTTCTTTCGACGACATACTGAAAGAAAAGAGAATGTTCTTTTCTGTTTCATTCCAATTCTGCCGTTTGAACATGGAATGAAATAAAAATGAAGCATTGAATGGAGTGAAAATTCATTCGGGTGAACCGTCTGATATCTCCTTAACAAGCTGATCATCGCAGGCGTCTGCAAGTTTTTCACCGATTGTGTGGATTTGACCTCCTGTACCTATTTATTTCGTGGTTAAGGTGAATGCACTCCTTCAGATAGGTTGGGCCTTAAGCTTATTTGTCACTTTTATAGCCGTAAAAAACAAACCTTGTTTTTCGCAAGCCAATTTTAACTTAATTGGACGTGAAAATACGGAGCGCTTTTCTTGAAACATAAATTGCCGTACAAACTAAATATATAGCAGGTACCTTAGTATCTTTCGATGATTTAATTAAAGCAGTTCTCATGGCGAGCGGTGAAATTAAATATCATTAACGTCGGTACACCGCAGTGACGGATCGTAATGACTACCATATTGCTATTGATCCTGTTATTATTGCACGAATTAACGTACATATTTCTGTGCTGTTTATTGGTACACTCGTCGTGCTATACCCGGTACAGTCAACAGCAAAAGTAGATGGTAAAGGTTGCTTCAATTTTAAGGTCACTTATCAGCTCGAAAGAGACGCGTATCTTAGCTGCTGTTCCGTATCGTTCATAGAAAAAAACAGGCGTTCCCTTTCTGAGGTGACAAGTGTGTTACGACCTTAAAAATTAAAAGATAATCGACGCAAAAATAATAACTGCAATCACTATCATTAAAATTATTTCTGCACAGCGTTTTCGCTAATGGAATTTAGAAAGGGAGTTCAATCGAGTATAGGAATTCGTAAGGTTTTCGTATTTACATACATATTTTATATTAGCGATCCGCACGTGGTGTATCCTGTTCCCGTTAATATACAAGAATAAAAAGTATCCTATGCTGGCCCTGAAAGTCCATTCTTAAATATTTCTGAATTGTTCACGCACGCGTGAATCGAAACGTTTTTCGTTATATTTAATATGGCAACATTCTTTTTTGGTGGTGTCCGTATCCGTTACGTTTAAGATGTAAAATTCTCTAGCACTTACTTTAGATATCTGTTCAAACCCATGTAACGAATTTTCAATAAATTCATTTTTTAAATTATTACGCATTTTCACAAAGCGCATACATATCTTGTGGTTCTTCGTCGCCGCATATTTCGCCAAATACGACTCAGCGATCTTTGGACGTGACGTGGCCGACCCCATCGCAGCGGGAATTTAGCCAACAATTCGCAAGAAAAAGCCCAAGAGAAACTTTGGAACCGGTGTTAAGACGTTGGAGGACCTGCAGCTTGGACCTACACTACGAACTACGCAATTTCGGTACGGCCAGCCATCCTCCCTAACTCCATCCATTGCGACTCAGTTGTGTGATACCGTGCTTTATTCAAATTTCAGTGTCTTTGCATCGCGTTGAAGGCAGTTTTGTGCCGTAGCTAGCACCAGCTGTCCTCGAAAGCCGAGAACAAACCGTAAGTCTTTCCATATTCCACCAAAATGTCTTTAGAACCATCTAATTTGCCCACATCTCGCGACAAGTCTCCTGTCAGGGCCGTTGCTCGCAACGAAAGTAATTCACAATTACTTTCACAATATGTACTTTCGCGTGGTATTATAAAAGGTAGATTAACTAAACTTGCAAATTACATAAATAAAATTTCTGATGAACAGATATCCAGTCAAATTCGCATTGATCTAAAGTTAAGAATTCAAGGTGCTACAGGTTTATTCTCTGAATTTAGCGATCTTCAAACTAAAATTGAAAATATGGTAGCTGATAGCAACATAGAAGCGCAATTAACTTATCGAGAAATGTTTGAAGACAAATATTATTCCATATTATCACTGGCAGAGAATATTCTTGAATCTACAGGTGTATCTGAGAGTTCCAAGTCTTGTAGCAACAAAATTCAGTCGATTAAATTACCCACTATAACTATGCCCTCATTTGACGGTGCCTATGAGCATTGGCTCGAGTTTAGAGACACCTTCATGTCGTTGGTGCACAATTCCAAAGAAATTAGTGATATACAAAAATTTCACTACCTAAAATCATCATTAAAGGGAAGCGCAGAGTTGGTAATTGATTCTTTGGAATTCTCAGCTAGTAATTATTCTGTGGCATGGGAGCTACTACTCAACAGGTATAACAATAGCAGTCTGTTAGTGCACAATCATGTAAAAGCGCTATTTACTATTCAAAAATTAACTAAAGAATCACCACACTTGTTGAGAAGGCTCTCAGACACAATACTTAAAAATTTGCGTGCATTAAAAATCCTAGGCGAGCCAACTGAGCACTGGGATACGTTAGTTGTTTACATGATCACTTCCAAGTTAGACGACACCACCGAACGTCAATGGGAACAATTTAAATGTAATACGCGTCATACAGATTCTAAGTTACGCTTAAATGTCGATAGGTTGCTTATGTTTCTTAGGGATAGGGCTGATATGTTGGAAGCATTGCAGGTGTCACATACTAAATCTAATAATTATTCTCATGACTATAAAAAACACACTGCAAATACACATAATCACTCAATTAACAAAGTACACTGTAATGTTTCCACCAACAAGCCGCAAGAAACCCGAAACACGTTTACTAAACATTCTTGCTTTATGTGTCGGGCTGATCACGCACTGTATTCATGTCAACGCTTCTTAGATTCGAGTTTAGACACTAAGCTTAAACTTATAGCCACACATAAGCTTTGTGAGAATTGTTTACGATCAGGGCATTCGGTTGGTATGTGCAGGTTCGGGCCATGTCGTAAATGCAATAAAAAACATAACACTTTGATTCATCAAGAACTGCCCAGTGACATGCAAATAGCAGCGGCGCTCCACGCAGTCTGTGATGCGACCGCAGATGAGCCCGAAGGCTCCCCCTTCACACCCGCGCCCGTGGCCGCGCCTTCTATCCCCGTACAAATTCCAACGTCTCAGGTAAACAGCGCACACATTGATAACACAAATAATTCCGCTATTAAAATGCGGCCAGTCTTGTTGTCGACTGCTATGATCGAGGTACGTGATAATAAACATAATTATCACCATGCGCGCGCGCTCCTCGACTGTGGCAGTCAGCATTGTTTTATTTCAAATTCATTATGCAATTTATTAAACGCTACTTGTATACAGTCCACTTATGAAATTCGAGGAGTAGGTAATTCTGTCACACAATCCTCACAAATTTGTAATATCGAAATAAGATCAAGAATCGGAACCTACTCATCGCAAATTAAATGTTTTGTATTACCATTCATAACCTTTACGTCACATTCAGCTGCATATAAACAACACGCACATTTTAATATACCCAATGATCTACAACTTGCCGATCCACACTATTATGAGTCACAAAATATTGACATTCTTATTGGCGCCGACATATTTTGGGATCTCTTATGTGATGGCAGAATAAGGTTGCCTAACGGGCCCTTTTTACAGAACACAAAGTTGGGCTGGATAATATCCGGACCCATTTTATATAATATACATAATAATAATAATATTAACACGCAATCTTTGTGTAATTTCACACACACAATTGACGCACAATTAAGACAGTTTTGGGAGTTGGAGGAACTGCCTCATTATAGTCATACTCACACAGACGAGGAGCGTGCTTGCGAAGAACATTTCGTTCGTACTACTACGCGCACTGACGACGGAAGGTTCTGCGTATGCTTGCCGCTCAAGGAGCCACCAACCAAGTTAGGTGAATCGTTTTCTCAAGCCGAGCGTCGCTTTATAGCCCTTGAGAAGCGGTTAGAACGCAATCCTAGCTATAAAAAACTGTACTCTGATTTCATCAAAGAATATATTCAATTAGGTCATATGACCAAGATTAACTCATACGGAACACCACACTATTTTTTACCCCATCATGGTGTATTTAGAGAGCATAGCACAACCACAAAATTACGCGTTGTTTTCGATGCTAGTGCAGTCACTAGCAGTGGTTTATCATTTAATAATATTCAGATGGTAGGGGCGCCGCTGCAAAGTGACTTATTTGATATTTTACTTCGCTTTAGACAATATAGGTATACTGCATGTGCCGATATTGAAAAAATGTACAGGCAGTGCCTCGTACACGAATCACAACGCGATCTACAGCTGATTGTTTGGCGCGACGATCCATCTGAACCTTTAGGAATTTATAAGTTAAACACCGTGACGTACGGAACCGCTTCAGCTCCATTTCTTAGTGTCAGGTGTTTGAAACAACTCGCGCTTGATTGTACGGAACCTAACGTGCAAAAAATAATCGCCAATGATTTCTACGTTGATGACTTATTAACTTCTTTAGATAACAAACATGATTTATTAACTTTATGTCATCAAACTTCACAAGTTTTACAGTCTGCCTGTTTTCCTTTGCGGAAGTGGTTATTCAATTTTGAATGCGATGATACATCTGCTCCGTTTGCCTTATTCAAGGAGTTATCGTTAGGGGAAAATGCTCAAAGTAAAACGTTAGGTTTAGGTTGGTATAACAAATTAGATAGTTTTTATTTTAATACACAATTTAAAAATGATATAATTAACAAAGTCACAAAACGCATTATTCTTTCGCATGTTTCTCAAATATTTGACCCGTTAGGGTTACTTAGTCCCACTATAATCCTAGCTAAGGTTTTACTACAAAGATTGTGGTTGCTACAATTACAATGGGACGATGAAGTGCCGCAAGACGTGTTACGTCTGTGGACGCAGTTTGTGAATGGCTTATCTTCACTTACTGATATTCGAGCGCCGCGACACGTTATAGATTCAAGTTTTAACAATATTATGAAATTAGAACTGCACATTTTTACTGATGCTTCGCAAATCGCGTACGGTACTTGCATTTATGTACGCGCCATTAGTGATAATGATGTAGTTTCGGTAAGATTATTGTGTTCCAAAAGTAGGGTTGCCCCTTTAAAACCTGTAAGTATTCCACGATTGGAATTATGTGGTGCTTTACTCGGAGCCAGGTTACATGATAAGGTTCAAAGGGCACTTCAGCGTCAGTTCAACAATGTCATGTTTTGGACTGACTCGACTATTGTTTTAGGCTGGTTACACATGTCACCTAATTTACAAAAAACATTTGTACAAAATAGGACAGCCGAAATACATGAATTGACGGGAGATCATGCATGGCGCCACGTCAGCGGCAAAGAAAATCCTGCTGACTTAATATCGCGAGGAGTTCAGCTAAAGGATTTGGCCTCTTCTAAGTTATGGTGGGAGGGTCCGTCTTTTCTCCATGAAATAAGTTTTCCATCCAACATAGTCCCTTTACCTTCAAATAATTTTCACGAAGTTAACTTACCCGAGTTAAAATCTGTTGTTACGCATTCATTAACAATCACAGAGCGTGAGTCATCATTATACCCGTTTTATAGATTTTCTCAATACAACCGCATTAGGCACACAATGGCATATATACATCGTTTTATTTATTACACACGCCATAAGGGCACAGATCACAAAGAGATTTTTACTGTTGACGAATTGAAAGAAGCTGACATATCATTAGCTAGGTTGGCTCAGTTAGAATCATTTCCAGATATATATAAAATTCTTATTAGTAATTCTGTATTGCCACAAAAACACAATTTATCAAAATTAAATTTATTCTTAGACAATAAAAATATTATTCGCGTTGGTGGCCGCATAGTTAATTCACCTGATTTTTTATTAGATAAAAAGCACCCCATTCTTCTTTTATCTAAACACAGACTTTCTTTATTAATATTTCAACATGAACACGCAAGATTGCTACATGCTGGTCCACAGGCGCTTTTATATAATCTAAGAGAAAGCTGGTGGACTATTGGCGATAGAAACCTTGCCAGAAAGGTGGTGCACGATTGTATTGTATGTAGACGTTTGAGGGGTAGAACCCCTGCTCCACCAATGGGTAATTTACCGAAAGAACGGCTGACGTCTGGTTTCCCTTTTATGCGCACTGGGGTAGACTATGCCGGACCAATGCTCATTTTAAATCGCAAGGGCAGAGGTTCTCGACTAACAAAGTGTTACGTATGTATCTTTATTTGTTTCACTACGCGCGCTATACACTTGGAACTCGTCAGTGACTTGTCAACGGACGCTTACCTGCTGGCGCTAAAAAGATTTATTTCTCGACGAGGTAAACCTGTAGAGATTTTTTCAGATAACGGTCGAAATTTTGTCGGTTTGATGAATGATTTCAAAAAATTTCTGGATACCTGTTCTCCTGAATTATTAGAATACGCTTTAAAGGAAAATATTAAATTCAGTTTTATACCACCTTACGCTCCGCATTTTGGTGGTTTATGGGAGGCAGGCGTTAAATCTTGTAAATACCATCTAAAACGGGTCGTAGGTAATGCGCATCTAACCTACGAAGAATTCAGCACGGTATTATCGCAAATTGAGGCTGTCCTGAATTCACGTCCCTTAAGCCCTATGTCTTCGGACCCACTTGATTTCACTCCTTTAAGTCCAGCTCATTTCCTGGTTGGCCGTCCACTTACTGCGCCTGCCAGCGATGACCTCACTGAAGTCCCTGCAACTCGTCTTACGCGCTATCAACGGGTGGAGCAGATTCGCCAGCACTTTTGGAACCGATGGGCGAAGGAATACGTCTCCGAACTTCAAGCTCGGACCAAAAAGGGGAGAGATGCTAATCCACTCATGCCAGGAATGCTAGTCGTCATCAAAGATGACAATCTTCCACCTTTGAAATGGCGTTTGGGAAGAATTGACAAAATTATTCCTGGAACGGATGGAGTGGCCAGAGTAGCTGACATCCGGACCGCGTCTGGCACTGTACGTCGCGCTTACCCCAAGATCTGCCCGCTGCTCGACAACTAGATCCAGCAACGACTACGATGTTGAAAGCCGGGTGCTTCCAAGGCCGGGGGCATGTTCACGCACGCGTGAATCGAAACGTTTTTCGTTATATTTAATATGGCAACATTCTTTTTTGGTGGTGTCCGTATCCGTTACGTTTAAGATGTAAAATTCTCTAGCACTTACTTTAGATATCTGTTCAAACCCATGTAACGAATTTTCAATAAATTCATTTTTTAAATTATTACGCATTTTCACAAAGCGCATACAGAATGAATTTTCAAAATCAATTTAGTAGTTTCAGAGATTACGTCCTACAAAACCTTTACCTCTTTTCAATATTATGATTATAACATCTACTTTTCTCATGTCGCACTTAGAATTACAAGTGAAATGTTTCACAACTTATTTCCTTTCATAATTTCTTCTGTTACAAATCATGGTTTTCAAAATTAATTTTGAATCAATTACTATTTTTTTGGTACCTACTATTGATTATTGTTACTATGAATTATTTCTAACCGTGTTTCTGTCTTTTGCAATCAATCACTAATCAATCTTCAACTTTAACGTATATGAATATCAGAATTGTAGATTTTAGCTAGAAGATAGCTCCACGGAGTAAGTTGCAAGCGTCTATAACCCACAATTACTCTTGTCTGTAAAAAAAATAAATAGCCAATCGTTCTAAAATCTTCTACTTAGAAAATATTCGCCTTATTTATACCTACATATATATATCGACGGTTAAAAGGTAATTGGGCATAAGCGACAAAAACCAAATTGTTCAGGAGATCAGTTTAAAGTTTCAAATTTCTAAAAAATTAACATAACTTTTTTGTTTATAGTCATATGGTGAAAATTCAAACAGCTCTAGAATAAAAAAAAATAAAAGCATCATTTGACATTTATATTTATTTGATTTGACTTTGTTTTTTGGGTTTTAATGTCGCTTAGATCAATTTATCTTATTTTGCAAAAGAGGTAATTGGGCATAAGTTACATATACACGGAAGGAAACTAAGAGTAAAGAAGACTAAGCTACATTCGATATTCTCATGCAAAAAGGTAGTAGGGCATAAGCGACATGACTGTAGAGTAAGTTAAATCGGTAAAATGTGACAAACGACAATTCATCTCATTATGCTAAATGGTAATGGAGCATAAGAAGCAGTGATTAGCAAAAACATCGTGAAGATGTAAGACATAAACAACAGATTAAGTGGGTGGAAAAAATGGTAATGTGGTACAACACACATCAAGATTCATAATACCAAGGAGAAAACGAGGATATCCAACATACGGCATTATCTAAGTAAATGGTAACATGGATTAAACGTCACTTCCTATAATACTAGATACACAACCGACATGATTCTCTATTAAAATAAGACCTAAGTAATTTCATTATTATGTTACCTATACAAAAACCAATTGACTATTTTTTTGTGATTTTATGTATAATACGTTACATTAGCTTAATAGAATCGAAAAGGGTTGTAGGGGGTTCCGAACAACATTTTCCGGGACTCAAGCCAACCTCAGCTGCGCTCTGTACATCCTGCAAATAACCAAATAACAGACGATGTTCTGGCGCTCCCCACCAACCCGCACTGGGCCAGCGTGGTGGGAGAAGGTGTCAGATTCACTGTTCACAACTCTCTCGTGAATAACATTGCACAGATTGGAAGTGTGTCGAACAGGGTGGCGTACCTTATACTCAGAATCACCAAACGGTATTCGTTGAAGATCATACAGGTATACGCCTCGACCTCGACGCACCCCAACGAGGAAGTGGAAGCAATGTATAAGGATATTTCTCGTGCAGTACATCCTTCCAGGACCCACTATATTGTTTGTCATAGGTGACTTTAACGCAAGGGAAGGCAAACGTGGCGATGATGAGTCGAAAGTGGGGCAATTTGGAACTGGAATCTAGAACTACCGTTGTCAAATGCAAGCCGAATATATGGAGAGAGAGCGACTCTATATGATGAACTCCTTCTTTCTTCTCGACCTGGTAAAGTCCGGATAGTGCAACAAAAAATGAGATTGACTTCGCCATGTCGACTAAGACTCGGATATTCAATGATGTCTCTGTGATCAATTAGTTTAACACAGGGAGCGATGACTGATTGGTAAGAGGCACATTGAATCTACACGTAAAATCCGAACGATGTCGACTGATGAAGTCTACGCATCGCTCTGAAGCCATCCAGATACAACACCCTGAAAACTTTCAACTCGAGCTGCAAAATTGCTTCGATTGCCTGGAGGACTGCATAGATGTGGACACATACAACGACAGATTTGTGGACGCTGTCCGTACGGTGGGTTCAACGTTCTTCAAACCCAGCCGTAACAATAGAACGAAGAAAATCTCAGTGCCCACGTTAAAGCTTATGGAGGAAAGACATGGATGGTTCTGCAGTCCTCTGAAGACATTCGTGAGCGTCGGCAGCTCGGTAAAGAGATCTCCAAGTGCCTAACTCGCGACATACGCCGATACAATACAAAACGTATTGAAGAGACCATAGAGCGGAGCAAAGGCTCCAAAGTGTTCGCTAGAGATCTGTCGCTTGGAGAGAGCTTGCTGATGAAGCTGAAGACGGAGGATGGCACAATCATTACATCGCGGCCTGAGCTTTTAGCCGAGATTGAAAACTTCTATGAACAATTTTACGCCTAACGACACGCCCAACGCACACCGATCCAACAGCCAAGTTGACCCGACACTACATCGATGATATCCCCCGGAAGTCAGCCTATGCGAGATTAGTGTAGCTTCCAAACAGCTCAAGAACAACAAGGCGCCGGGTGTTACAAGGAGGATGGAGTTACAGCGGAGCTTCTGAAAGCAGGTGGACGAAAGGTCCAGAAAGCTCTTCAGAAGCTATTTAACTCTGGTATACTCGAGGTTAAAACACCAAAGGCATAGCACAGAGGCGTGGTGGGACTTTTCTTCAAAAAGGACGATAGGATCCATTTGAAGAACTATAGACCCATCACGCTCCTGAGTCATGTTTATAAGCTGTTTTCAAGAGTTATAACAAACCAGATTCTGATAAGGCTTTAGTACCATAGACCTCATACATACGCTGCGGCATGTATAACCATACAGAAGACCGTAGAGTACATCTGCCATTATGCTTAGCATTTGTGGACTATGAGAAAGCCTTCGATTCTGTCGAGACCTAGGCCGTGCTCTAGTCACTCTAGTGATGCCAAATAGACTATCGATACATCCAAGTGTTGCGGTCACTGTACGAAAACGCCACTATGTCAGTCCGCCTTCAGAACTCAAAACCCATACAGCTCCAGCGTAATGTGAGACAGGGTGAAACTTTTCACAGCTACGTTGGAGGACGCGCTTAAGCTTATGGACTGGAGAGGACTTGGCATCAACATAAATAGCGAGTATATAACCCACCTTCGCTTTTCAGATGATATCGTTGTCATCCCTGAGACCTTGGAAGACTTGGGGACAATGCTTGAGGATCAATCTCTGTAGAGTTTCCCAGCAAGTGGATCTTTAAATGAACACGGACAAGACGAAAATCATGTCGAATTCCCATGTCATACGCACTCCTATACAGGTTGGAAGCTCTACATTGGAAGTTGTCGACCATTGTGTTTACCTGGGACAAACAGTCCAACTTGGTAAGTCCAACTTTTAAGAAAGAGGTCAATCGACGAATCTAACTCGGCTGGGCAGCGTTCGGGAAGCTATGTGGCATATTCTCGGCCCATCTAACACAGTGGCTTGAGACGAAAGTCTTCAATACATGAGTGTTGCCAGTGATGACAGTGCGTACCGGAAAACGCAGCGTTGGTAGGCCCCCCCACAAGGTGGGGTCCACGTCCGAGGAGGGGTCCGCCACGAGGAGGCTTCCTCCTCATGGCGGACCCTAGTAACGTGGTGGGGAAACTTTCTCGGCGGGTTTGTGGCTTTTGATGTTAAGTGTGTCCCCTTGGCATTCGAAGTCACATGCCATCGGCGAGTTGTTTTTGTTTTCCTACCACGGCTAGTTCCGGACGGCCCTTTTCAGGGCCACGACCGGGCACGAAGTCCCCCGGGTGCGGGCCGATGGCTGCACCAGGTGTCCTCGTCAGGCGGACGCGCCAGGTCTAGCAGAAGTCGGTGGAGGAGTGGTTGATGGCCACCAATTGGTGCAAAGAGTGCCTAGACGGACAGCGTTGGGACGGTCTCGGTTTAGTTGCACTCACGTGCGCAGATCCCGAGCCGTCCCGTAATAGCGCACTGAAGGTCAGGCCGGGGAGGATGTTGGGGGTAAGAGGGGAACGCCTTTACCTCGAGTCCCACATCCCCTGCGGTTGGCACCACCCCGCAGGGACGATACGTAAATGCATTTGACCTCCCCGTCAACAAAAAAAAGGCTCCCCACAAGGTGGAATGACGATTTGGTAAAGGTCGCGAGAAGCCGCTGGATGCGGACAGCGCAGAACCGATCAGGTTGGAGAACCTTGGGGGAGGCCTATGTCCAACAGTGGATGTCTTTTGCCTGAAACGATTATGATGATGATGATAAAATCGTCAGAGAAAGGTCCATTTGGTAACTAAGCTAGCTAGGCTTCAGATATTAGGAAGGTACTTTTCAGTAGATATATTGTGTATCATATAGTGTATCATGCTCACAATCACATCAAATACTTGATGTAATTTAATGAAACAAAAATAGGTTTTTCACTATTATTTGGAAAATATTACAGTTATAGCCAAAACAAGATTTCACTTAGTTTGTACCTATTTGTATCAACTTAGTGTAACAAAAATAAAGTAGGAACTTAATGAAGTAACATAATGGGTACTTTCTTAGTATTAACTTTCGTATGAAGTAATTAGGTATCATTGTTACAAACATAACGTCACTGTACGTGGCTGAATGATTTTGGAACAAGCGACTCGTGCGATGCCTAGTTGAGTACAACGAAGTGATAAATATTGGCATAAGCATCAAATAATAAATAATAATTGTAGAGTAATATTGTATAAGCGACGGAGTCTAATTAAAATTGTAAATGGTAGTAGGATATAACCGACATTTGAATATCAGATTTGATTTAAGTAATTGCGTATGACCGACAAAGTTGTATAAAAATAATAAACAGTAATAAGGTATAAGCGACAGTTCACTGTAAAATAAGATTTTAGTAATTGGGCATAAGCGCCAACTATATTGTATACTTGTAAAGTGTAGTATGGTTTAACCGACGCTCAATGATTTCAACAACAAAGGTAAAGAGGCATTAGCTCCAGTTTTCATAACAGGCGCTAAAGGTAAAGAGATATAAGCGTCTGAAATCTTTACTCTAATAAGAAGTAAAAAGACATTACCGACTATAAACAAAAACTATGTCATTTTTACAGAGGTACAAACGCCTTTAGGGTAAAAAAGACCTAAAATTCAGTCGGTTATCCAAAATGACACTTCGAAAACGCATTTTTTTACTTGGGCATAAGCGACAAAAAAGTCATCGTAGAGCCATGGGAGTAAGCGCATTCGAAAGAGCGGAAAATTTTAAGTTGGATGGCATTCATAACTCATTTTCGACAAAAGTGTCGCTTATGCCCTATTACCTTTTAACCGTCGATATATATATATATTTATATAATCACGCTTATTATCCCAAAAGAGATCGAGAAGAACTTCAGGCAACATTCGGTTAAACACAATGTGACATCTCTCAGGCAGTCTGGGCCATGCAGTGCCTCCAAATAGTGACAGGTTGTTAGCCTGTCGCCTACACAAAAAGGCCACCAAACCCGAAAACTAACAATCCTTCAGTAAACAAACCAACTAAAGCCAACGACCCTGGACAGATCATCATCATCATCAACAGCTCATATAATGCTCAAGCCTTACCCCACATTAGGGGCGGTTAGGCCTTAGTCAACCACGCTGGCCAAGTGCGGATTGGTCGACTTCACACACAACCTAAGAATTTCTTCATAGGCGTGTGCAGGTTTCCTCACGATGTTTTCCTTCACCGTAAAAGCGTCGATTAGACGTATATATGAATTCAAAATTTGAAAACACATTGGTACGTGGCGGGGATCGATCCCGTGCCTCCCGGGTGGGAGACGACGCTCTTACGCACTACGCCACCGACGCCTATACGGTATATTATAAGGAGACTATAATAGAAAAATCTTAAATGTCGCTCTCGCTTCAGCTTCTGATGTAATAACTGATTTAGTGTGAGAGTTATTCCTATCACGTCGTAACAATGGAACCGCTGTCCGTCGATTCACTGACCACCAAATCATTGCTCCCTGATTCCTTTATGGCCGAAATTCATTTTTATGAGCTTATATTACAGCTTTAGTTTATTCTTAATAGCTTATGGCTCGGGAAGAATTTACAATCTCAATTGCTGCGAGTTGGGTTTCCTATTGAGTTTCATACTTGTACAGTTGGCTTCAAAAGTAGATTTACATTTAGCAATGCCGCCGCTTGTCCATTTACAGTAATAGTTGATAATTATGTGTGAGGACCGTAAATACCCGTATTTACTTACTTAAGACCGCGAATTTACTTATACAAGACTCGCCGAGTGATGCCGGCAGAGTAGAATAGCATCACCCCATATCCTCCAGTGGTCGTATGCGGCGACTAATGGATCAGCAAAGGGATATTGAAAACCTTATACTCCGTCCTCCAATCTACATTGGGCAAGCGTGGTTGGGCAAACCTTCTTCGATAACAAGGAAAGGCCTCGTATTGTAACTGAACCCCCCTTAATGTAAAATAATATTTTACTATATGAATATATGAATACTCATATAAATTATACAAGACAGAATATAAGTAATTTGTTTTCAGGAATTAGAATTTCCTAAGGCCAATATCGTCTAGTACCCATGTTGTGAAGTAGTAACCAAAATTCTTTTAGAAAATAGAGAATGAAATATGGACAGCATAAGAGAACTTATAACGTGGAAATTTAATAACGTTCTTTAGTAATTGCATAAAAAAAATAAACAAGGAAGTTGAAGCTCCACCCTCGCTTCAATCGGTGAGTGGCAAGGCCAATGTCAATCCACTCCCCCCTTCCAAAACCACAGGAAGTTCCTCATTAAGAAAACCTAAATTATAAATATAGAAACGCTTGCCAACACTTTGCCATGGATTGTGAATGTGGTGTGATTTTAAACCAAAATGTAAGGTTGCAATTGATTAAGATTGAGTTCACCAAACTTCTGACATCCTAAGTTTGAATGAAAATTATTCCAACCAAGAATATTTAAATTCTGAAAAGGAACTGAGTTGTGAATTCCGAAATAGTTCCGTTTTTTTGTTTGAATTAGATCCATTCTGATCGTGTCGCGATCACCGTAATGTATCGTTCAGAGAACTCGCACAAAATAATCACTCGCTTAATTTTGGAGCATGTGGAGTGTATTTAGTCATAGTCTCAGCTGCGTGTAGAGTATTGGTTTTATTTTGGTACGCAAAGTCGTTCATTTAAACTGACTTATTTAACCTATGCCCAAACTAAAACCAGGTGTATATCCATAACGAAATGTCTCCAAACTGTCCCATACTTACGATGTTATTAAAGAAAATATAAAATTACATAGTTTAATTTCGTTAGTTATAATTTATTGAAATATGAGTTTATTTGAATGTTGCTCTTCATAAGAATATTAAAGAATTTATAACTAAATATCGTGAAGCACAGTCGTAAAACAAATTCTCGAATGATCTGAAATTCATAGTAGATAAATTGGTTTCTAATAGTTTGAGTATAGTTTTTAGAATAATCTGGAATTCACAGTAGGTAAATTGAGTTATAAAGGTTGAAGTATAGTTTTTAGAATAATCTGGGTTTCACAGTAGGTAAATTGAGATATAAAGGTTTAGTATAGATTTCAAATTATAGTTTAGATTATTTCAATATTAAAATAGTATAAGTTTTGGTGAAAATTCAAGTTAATAAGTTCTACTTTGTTTTATTACAGGGTTAATGTATTCACAATTAATATCTTATTATATTTAATGTCGTTTAGATTTATCCTAACCATATTGTCCTTTTACGCGTAACGAATACTATCTACCTACACCCTAAACCAAATCAAATATTAATATTAAAGTTCGGTATGAAATAAGCTCAAAACGTGAACCAACTGAACCGAATAACCTTTTGTTGGTTTATCACGACGGTACACATACGCCCATAAAACTACAAAACATCACATATTACGAAATTTATCGAATAATCCGGACTAACAAGACGAAAAAGAAACACATAATACATAAAAGAAAAAGACACGTCGAAACAAACAAAGCAAAGAAAAGCAATTAAAGTAAAAAGAAAAATAAAAACAAATAGTCATTTTAAATTGAGTAATTATATATTTACTATGTCATAAAACAAAACTCAAAATCACTCAATTTTGAAATGACCTGACTTGCTTGGTTCCGAATATATATTTTTATTAATGTATATTTTCAAATGACAAACAAAATTGTCAATATAATTATGAAATAATAGAACTGCAATGTTTCAGACCAAGCTAGTCTAAATAAAAGGCACAAACCTACGTAGTCTTCTCGATCTTGGGTCTCCAGCTATTTCTGGAAGAAAATAGCTATAAAATACACCCCCAATTTAACTACCTAATAACCCATAAGCATGGAGACCCCAGATCTATCTGGATCATTCGGAACATTTCCTTGAATCCACGCCGGCCGCCAAATCACTAATCCACTCCACTTAAAAATCTCCTCCAGACTCCTCGCAGTGCCCGCCTTGCCACCTGACCACTTTACTTAAAAATTCAACACTGACTGTCCTGTTCGCAAGTTTTTGTTTCTACGTCGTCTCGAACCAACGCCCTATTATTTCCCTAACTTATGGGCGTATGCATACATTATCGTCTACAATTATAAATCTTAATGCTTGTTAAAACGAGAGAAATTTGCTAATCACATTCCTACTTACCTCAAACAAAACAACAAAAAAAACGACACGGAGGTTTTTCCCAAAAAAGCTATTAATTATTGCATATTCGTCCCTTACGTTCAACAATTTAAGGTTCATTTCTATTTAACCTGGCCTGAGACTAAATCTCTCGTGGGAATATTAGTGTCATAAACGCACCGATTTATTGTCTTTTTTTTTTGTGGAATCTTCCAGATATAATTTCGTAGCCGACTACACTATCGAAATGAAATTAAAATATTATTTTCCTTAAACTTGTTAATTTACTTAATATTATGATTTTTATACGTATACAGTATTGTCTAATTGATTAATTTGATTATACCTACTATTAATATGATTATAACTACTCATAGAGGCTTGTCCGTTACAATCACCCCCAAAATTTTTGTTTGGTGAAAGCGAATAATTTCAGCCAAATAAAATTTTTCCTTATATACATCGTAACAGGTAAAATATGGCAGTAAAAGAAAATAATGGTCTTACTGATTCAAGGATATATATGTTAAGAGAGAAAATATATTAACGTTCACTTATACATGCTGTTGGAAATTGTGAAAAGCTGAAAAATGAAACTTTCTTCTTCTTTGCTCTCAGTGACAATGTAATATGAAAAAGTAACAAAATACAATCAATAAAACCATAGAAAAACAATAGACAATATAAAAGAGTTTATAATGTATGTTGCCAGCTTAGCATAGTCAACATGGTCCCCCTTTGTTGGAAATTGTGAAAAGCTGAAAATAAAACTTTCTTCTTGTTTGCTCTCAGTGACAATGTAAGGTGAAAGTCAAAGCATGACGCTCATGTATCTAAAATAGTGCCCAACAAAAAACCAGTGAACGTTAAAAAAAAAAGAAAATAACAGCTGTTGGTCCCAGTTAATGCACTTTTGAAAACTAAACTACAAAAATGAACTGAAACTAGCTAAATCATTGAAAAAAACCTAAACAAAATCATTCAAACTAACTGTGAAGATGTCTTTGAAAATGTATGAAAGAGAAAAATAAACTAAGTAACTAAGTGATACCAGTTGCCATGGTAACCAGAGAGTTGTTGTCGGTGTGAACCGAAAACTCTGGTAGTGACTGTGCACAGAGAATAGTAATGTAGTGAGAGATGAGCTCTACACAAAATATGATGAACGAATTTTTCCAAAATAAAAATGATACGAACTTTTTTACTACCTTACAAGCCACAAAAAAATATGTCACGTATTTGAGTGATTTACGCTTGTCAAATAAATTGAAAATAAAATGAAAATATTCTGATGGCACGACGTATTTGAAAATGAAGCGATGATATCTTTCATGAACTAAGAATAATAAAAGCTTCAAAAAACGATAATAAAATGTAAACATAAAGCCCGCTGAACCAGTTCGTAGCAGCGGAGTAAGCTCGCCTAAGAACTCGTGACGCAACATCAAAGCCACTAAGTACTCCGACTGCTTCAACGGGCGAACTGCCTGTACACTACACATAGTACAAGGGATACTGGTGAAGTCCTTCAAGCTCTCAACGTTACAAAACCTATAAAAACCGCGTACTATCAAACGCTCCTTCCAACCCATTTGGTCTGGACGGGCAAACAGAACCTTGCGAGCTTGAATGACCCCAGCGGCGTCGCAAGCAACCCAGTGAAATGCAGCACTAACCCTTAACATACCTTCAGGGTGCCAGAAAGATAGGCTCGTGACATTGCAGGGTCTCATAAAAACGAACCGATCAGTTGTATGCCCACCGAAAATAGGCAGAGAAATAAGTCTTACCTTCACAGCCGCAGCAGTAGTGGCGGTATCGGCCACGCTAGCGGTCAAATTAGTAATGTGTGAAGTGTTTGAATAAAGACTATTTTTATTTATGTTATAATTTTGAGTGCGTGTACCTAATGTATAGTGTGAATGAACTGAATGAACGCGATGAAACGAAGTAGTCATGGGACTACAGTCCGCTGGCACACGGCGCTGCACCACCGCGGAAAAGCGTGAGACCAGCGGGGTTAGCACGGGCCCCCAGAAAAGCGCTGGATGCGACAGGGGCTCCGCGAAACTGTAAGAGGCCACAAGTAGGTGGCATGAGGCCACAAGATGGTGGCGTGTGGCCACAAGGTGGTGGCGTGAGGCTTCCAACATATGGCCGGTAGAAAATGACGCGCAAGGTGATTGCGCAGCAGTCGACGCGGTGAACACGGGCCCCTCAACGAGCGCTTTGTGCGCTAGGGGCTCCGCGACAAGACCCTCGATAGGCACTGCGTGCACAGAGAGTTCCGCGGACGGGCCCTCTAGTAGCGCTTCATGCGCAGAGGCACCCGACTGCGAGCTGCTGCGAGAATTAGCCCGCGTCTGTGGGCGGCTGTCGTTGCTGGAAGACTGAGAGGCGGTACGGCTACCAGATCTTAGCCTAGCCAGCTGGGCGAGGCGTTCCGCCTCAGCGGCGGCGTGCTCCGCTGCGGCCACCCGGGCAGCAGCGGCGAGCTGGGCTTCAGCCACGCGAGCAGCGCGGTCGGCCTCAGCCACAGCAGCGGCGACCTCAGCGGCAGCTAGCTCCCGCTCCGCTATAGCCATGCGTTTGGCATACGCTGCTTCTATTTGGAGCCGTACCAAAGAAGATGAAAGTTTACTTGAAGACTTACCACTATTTTTGCTTAAACCGGCATTCTGAGCCTCCATAGCTTTTTTCGATCTCGTGAGCATCTTGTATCCCGCTTCTGACACCACTTTGTTGGAAATTGTGAAAAGCTGAAAAATGAAACTTTCTTCTTCTTTGCTCTCAGTGACAATGTAATATGAAAAAGTAACAAAATACAATCAATAAAACCATAGAAAAACAATAGACAATATAAAAGAGTTTATAATGTATGTTGCCAGCTTAGCATAGTCAACACATGCCATAGGCAAGTTCGAATAACTATATAGAATACAAAGTATTCCTAAACTCACAGTGAACCTAATTACTACATTTTATACGAATTAACGTGATTTGTTTATTTTTAAACAACTGCCCACCTCTAAGGAGACATGACAAATATAATACTGAATACGATGATTCGATCATTTCGATTGCAACGTTGAGCAAAAATAACAATATGTCAAACACGCGAATTAAATATGTAAAAGTCGTTTTATTGACAATGACAATTCAACTTTATTTAATTATAAAATATGTATTTAGTAAGTTAAAAGAACATATTTCAGAATTTTCGAACTTCCTATCACTCATTTTTTTCTACTAATTTAATCATAAACCTCACCCCCGATTCTCTTAGCCGCCCAATTAAATTCATTCTCCCAAATTCTCTCCATTTCACGGACAACAAATTGTAGGCCATTCAAGCCTACTGTGTTAATATATTATTATATTCTGTCTTTACTAATTTTTTTATTATTATATTCATCCTGGTCACTACGGCACTAAATTGTAACTGAACCCCCCTTAATGTAAAATAATATTTTACTATATGAATATATGAATACTCATATAAATTATACAAGACAGAATATAAGTAATTTGTTTTCAGGAATTAGAATTTCCTAAGGCCAATATCGTCTAGTACCCATGTTGTGAAGTAGTAACCAAAATTCTTTTAGAAAATAGAGAATGAAATATGGACAGCATAAGAGAACTTATAACGTGGAAATTTAATAACGTTCTTTAGTAATTGCATAAAAAAAATAAACAAGGAAGTTGAAGCTCCACCCTCGCTTCAATCGGTGAGTGGCAAGGCCAATGTCAATCCACTCCCCCCTTCCAAAACCACAGGAAGTTCCTCATTAAGAAAACCTAAATTATAAATATAGAAACGCTTGCCAACACTTTGCCATGGATTGTGAATGTGGTGTGATTTTAAACCAAAATGTAAGGTTGCAATTGATTAAGATTGAGTTCACCAAACTTCTGACATCCTAAGTTTGAATGAAAATTATTCCAACCAAGAATATTTAAATTCTGAAAAGGAACTGAGTTGTGAATTCAGTCAGCGCTATTCGCAATGTATTGTTTGTGTTGCAATACATCCCTTCCTTAATCTAAATAGTTCCGTTTTTTTGTTTGAATTAGATCCATTCTGATCGTGTCGCGATCACCGTAATGTATCGTTCAGAGAACTCGCACAAAATAATCACTCGCTTAATTTTGGAGCATGTGGAGTGTATTTAGTCATAGTCTCAGCTGCGTGTAGAGTATTGGTTTTATTTTGGTACGCAAAGTCGTTCATTTAAACTGACTTATTTAACCTATGCCCAAACTAAAACCAGGTGTATATCCATAACGAAATGTCTCCAAACTGTCCCATACTTACGATGTTATTAAAGAAAATATAAAATTACATAGTTTAATTTCGTTAGTTATAATTTATTGAAATATGAGTTTATTTGAATGTTGCTCTTCATAAGAATATTAAAGAATTTATAACTAAATATCGTGAAGCACAGTCGTAAAACAAATTCTCGAATGATCTGAAATTCATAGTAGATAAATTGGTTTCTAATAGTTTGAGTATAGTTTTTAGAATAATCTGGAATTCACAGTAGGTAAATTGAGTTATAAAGGTTGAAGTATAGTTTTTAGAATAATCTGGGTTTCACAGTAGGTAAATTGAGATATAAAGGTTTAGTATAGATTTCAAATTATAGTTTAGATTATTTCAATATTAAAATAGTATAAGTTTTGGTGAAAATTCAAGTTAATAAGTTCTACTTTGTTTTATTACAGGGTTAATGTATTCACAATTAATATCTTATTATATTTAATGTCGTTTAGATTTATCCTAACCATATTGTCCTTTTACGCGTAACGAATACTATCTACCTACACCCTAAACCAAATCAAATATTAATATTAAAGTTCGGTATGAAATAAGCTCAAAACGTGAACCAACTGAACCGAATAACCTTTTGTTGGTTTATCACGACGGTACACATACGCCCATAAAACTACAAAACATCACATATTACGAAATTTATCGAATAATCCGGACTAACAAGACGAAAAAGAAACACATAATACATAAAAGAAAAAGACACGTCGAAACAAACAAAGCAAAGAAAAGCAATTAAAGTAAAAAGAAAAATAAAAACAAATAGTCATTTTAAATTGAGTAATTATATATTTACTATGTCATAAAACAAAACTCAAAATCACTCAATTTTGAAATGACCTGACTTGCTTGGTTCCGAATATATATTTTTATTAATGTATATTTTCAAATGACAAACAAAATTGTCAATATAATTATGAAATAATAGAACTGCAATGTTTCAGACCAAGCTAGTCTAAATAAAAGGCACAAACCTACGTAGTCTTCTCGATCTTGGGTCTCCAGCTATTTCTGGAAGAAAATAGCTATAAAATACACCCCCAATTTAACTACCTAATAACCCATAAGCATGGAGACCCCAGATCTATCTGGATCATTCGGAACATTTCCTTGAATCCACGCCGGCCGCCAAATCACTAATCCACTCCACTTAAAAATCTCCTCCAGACTCCTCGCAGTGCCCGCCTTGCCACCTGACCACTTTACTTAAAAATTCAACACTGACTGTCCTGTTCGCAAGTTTTTGTTTCTACGTCGTCTCGAACCAACGCCCTATTATTTCCCTAACTTATGGGCGTATGCATACATTATCGTCTACAATTATAAATCTTAATGCTTGTTAAAACGAGAGAAATTTGCTAATCACATTCCTACTTACCTCAAACAAAACAACAAAAAAAAACGACACGGAGGTTTTTCCCAAAAAAGCTATTAATTATTGCATATTCGTCCCTTACGTTCAACAATTTAAGGTTCATTTCTATTTAACCTGGCCTGAGACTAAATCTCTCGTGGGAATATTAGTGTCATAAACGCACCGATTTATTGTCTTTTTTTTTGTGGAATCTTCCAGATATAATTTCGTAGCCGACTACACTATCGAAATGAAATTAAAATATTATTTTCCTTAAACTTGTTAATTTACTTAATATTATGATTTTTATACGTATACAGTATTGTCTAATTGATTAATTTGATTATACCTACTATTAATATGATTATAACTACTCATAGAGGCTTGTCCGTTACAGTATCCCAGCAGTGTTTCGAAGTAAAAAGGCTGTTGTGATGATGATGGTCGTATACAAAGTTTGATAATGAGCCCTTATTTATAATTTATTATTATAAGGAAACAAAGTGTTTTCATAATTGCTGGACTATAAACATTATTCATACAAAAGACCTAAGTACTATAAAGAACTTGTGTTACTGATACTGGATAATGGACAAATAAATTACAATCTTAATATTTTCAAAACTGTGTTGAAGATATCACGAGGCCGTGAGTCGTCCATCGGAATCTTCTGTGTTCATTATATTTCTATCGCTCCTTGAATATTAACATATTTCTATCAGCATAATTATGTCTTTTCCTTTGGCTTGAAGACACCATAATGCTCTGACTTTAGATAAGCTTCCTCGTATATTCATTCTAACCCTAGCTATTGAATCGCAGTCCCACAGCAGCTGTTCCATTGATTCCCAGTCATAAGTATCCACATTCTCGGCAAATTTGTGTGATCAAGATAAGATATACTTATTCCTCATGCTCACTTTACTGCTAGAAGGCTAAATAGAACGACCCATTACAAATAATCCGACACCGTTGCCAGTTCACTGCAATAACACTATATTAAAGTTAAACAAACATCCAAGTATATTTACTCCATGCACTTAGTAGTTACCAAACTAACAATCAGAACTGTATGCGGCACCGCAAAACAACCGGTTGAATTAAACCCAAGATTAGAACTCAACTGTGGAGCTGAAACTATGCGAATGGTATTCGGTTTAACTTTTATCTATTAGAGACTCCCAGATTGTCTTAGGAATTGTCTTTTATATTTATGGTGTGTATATGAGTCTTTTAAAAAAATAACAGATACTTATGTTTAGGTGGATGTGGGCAGTAATAATGGACAAAGTGAAGAAGTGGCGGAGAGATTGAGACGTAACAGAATATCTAGAGATGAACCCAAGATGGCTGCAGAGACTTGCTGTGCCAATTGCAAAGATTTGAGCCCCAATGGCGTTTGGAAATAAAGCGTTTGGAATCACAACAACAGCAGCCATGATATTACTATTAGATTGAAAGGAATTTAATGTCTATATAAAGTATTTGGTACATGGTATAATAAGTGAAACATAATCTACAATGGGTCTGAACTATACCAATAGGTCTAAAACGGGCTCAGAAATCGGTACCGTTCTTTGTTGTACCGTTATTTTTACATCACTCTATTGTTTTGAAATTGTCAGTAATTTGAAAACAAAATATTTAAATAAACTTACAAATCGGGTGTCTAAGATATTATCCAATGTACATCAAGAATCATAGAACACTGCTTTAAAAAATCATTAGGAACAAATTCATCTATTGGTTAATTGTCAGTAAGATTCAGGTAACACTTAAATCCCTTATCTACCCGTGCTGTACTGATTAAGATCTAGTACTAAATGGGATTCTGGTGAGTGTGAGGTATAGCTAAACTAGATGGAAACCAGATCAGCTATACCTTGAACATAATGGAGATTTACGATAATGAGAAAACAGTTGAATTTGCAAGTTGCAGTTAGAAATAATATTTATAAATCCTCTATACCCATTTGTAAAAGCTGTATCTGTACAAAAATTCAAAACATGCCAGTAAACACATTAATTAGAAAGGTAACTATATCCAAGTAAGAAGAAAACCTCAAAAGATACATACTCATAGGAGTACATACTGTGTTATTATTAGTGTTTTACCAGAACACTTCGCCACTTAGAACATGGCTTCTAAGATAAAGCTATGAACAATATCCCACTGTCAAACACCGGTTGTGTGACTGGGATAACATGATTAGAACACGATGAAATTCCTAGAAATAGGAATAACAAGGTCGGAAGCTCAGTTGGAAGATTACAGGTGCTTCACGTGTAAGGCGCGAAGCACACCGATCGGGCGTCTGGCGCGGATATCATTCTGTTTCATTCAAATACCGTACCAAACACACGGCAATAAGGTCCCTAATTGAACAAATTCTACGCCGAAATGGCGTGCTATAGTGCGTCCGATGAGGGCCGTTGACTTTGTTCAATTAACGACCTTATTGCCGTGTGTTTAGTACGGTATTTGAATGATGTCCGCGCCACGTCCTTGCCCGACGCCAGATTGGTGTGCTTCGCGCCTAAGGGCATAGTGAGACTGATAGCATTAATATTGAAATGTCGCTCGTGGCTCCACCAAAAAATTAATTTAAAGACACAGCATGTACCGCACATAAACATTTAGAAATAACCTTTTTCGCAATGTTCAGTTCCTATTGCTTTGAAGGTCTCTATCGTTACGTTACATTTTCCAATCTAAATATTGGCCACAAAGAAAATCACACAGTCAAATTAGGCCTTATTGCATCCAAGGAATTCTCTCAACCGCCGTTACCTTAATGAACAGTTCGATAATCTCATCTGGTGCAGGTGTTCGGGCCAGATATTAAGATATAATCTCGATTTTCGGCACACTTAGGCAAATTACGTCGAAGAATACCTCCTTGCGAGTAGGGTGCGCATAATGTGTGTATATATTTTTTATACCACTTTATTAAAGTGATAGATAACCATTACTTTACGGAAACCATAAAACAAACATTTCCATAGGAAGTAGTCGCTTGAAGAAGCATCCGCCCTGGGAGTGTTGCGGTACTTACCTTCTTTATGGTAAATAAAGAAGGTTCATCGAACTTATTACGTAAAAAACTTAATATTAGGCTTGGAAATTATCAAATTTAAATTAAGTAATTTACATAAAAATATCAAAAGAGAGGAGCCAAGACATGACAAGACATATCCTATATTTTGTCCAATTAAAATACAGGATAAAAAATGCGATTTATTTGAAACAAAAAATACCTATTTTTGTATTTTTAGGTGAAATAGGTATTTTTTCCACAGCTCAACTCGAAGGACTTAGTTGAATACTTCTAAAGACATGTGACAATGTACAGACAACAACACGTTGGGTTACCACAAACTGTCAAATTTTGCCAATCGATTATGCACTTTATATTGAAAAGCCTTAGGTTGAAAATCATTTGGAGAAATTTGACAGTTTTGTATAGCCTGACGTGCTGTTGACTGTACGTAAAATAATTACCAACCTTTTTAGTTGCGAAGACTGTCCTAATAAATTCTGAAGCCATGGACCACGCACTCGAAGGCGTAACCGTATAAGGGGATTCACAGAGCCAAGTTACAGAGAACTTAGTTTATTTCCCAGCCGTTTGAGTTTTGCACAAATTAGCGCGAGTTCCTTCGTGTGTACATAAAATGCCTTACTGGTTTTGATGCTTCCTGAAATTGGTACTTGAATCAGGTTACCATAGTTACGAGCAATTTAGCTTTAACAACAATACAAATAATTGGATTTTAGCAAGACTGCGTCTATGGTCCAGTGCTCCACTGCAATCAGATCCATAGGGAAGTACAATTTTGTGAGGGTGTTCTTGGTTGACTGGATCAAAATAAGTCGACACTGTTTCGCCAATATAAAGTTTATTATACCACTAATTACAATGGTTCAGAACACTGATTAACTTAAGTAACTTGGAGGGAAGGGGTACAACGTTAGCAAATGCTTATGACAGATAGACTGACTGGTGTGCGTCGCAACCGCCTTACTTAACTCGTATTTCTAAATATTTTACAATGACCGCCAATTAATCTCAATAAAACATCGTACGACAATAATTTTGAAAATACCCTACAAACTAAATAAAACCAGCTGATTATTAAGCGAATGAGCCGTCGGTAACAGAGGGTTTCATACTCATTTTCGAAAGATTGAAAAACGAGCCTTGGCGAGTACACTTGGCGAGTTGACTACCTACTTTATCTAAACTCATACGTACATTCAAATAAAACTAAAATGGACTAGTATTAGGTTTCACCGAAAAAGAGAGTATTTTTTTCCAATTTTCCATTCCATGATATCTTCATACTATTTGTTATATGCATTTTTTTTATTTTCTGGCAACAAACTGTTACAGGTAAATGCGTATTCTCAGAAACATGGTGTTTTAGTGTATCGCCAATATAATCAGACAAGGGTATGAAGGTTATTTCAACCTGACATTTATTATGTACCTACCTCAGTTCACTTTATAACACGGTCTGGAAGGCCCTTATTAAATGTAGACCTTTAAGAAAATAATGTCTATTGGCCTGTAGATAATATAAGAAATATTTTTATACCGGCCGATACATAAGCATAATCTATCTGAACTTGGGCAGCTCAATAAGCTGCAGCTTGGCTTGCACTTGGCTGCTCTCGCCTGACGTTCCTGAAGACCCTGGAATTTGTTGTTAACTTATCTAACTTGATTACCAAATCGTTGATATCCGAAAACTGCTCCTGAAACTTGCAGTAACCGTCTGCGTCGAGATTCTCTTCATTACATACAATAACCTGGAACACTAATACTAACTGGTCATAATATTTATCAAAATGCCTACGCGCAACTGAAGCAGCGAGCGAAAAATCGGCCGATAAAATATTTTTTCTAAAGCCAGTTAGCATCCTACATTTAACCTTATATTGGCTTATTGCCGCACTAAGTTTTGATTCTGAAGTCATATTTACTAACTACTATAAATATTATTGAACAATAAACTGTTTTAAATCAATTGATCTGAATATAATGAATTTAACATTAACTGAATTGAATCACTTAAGAAAATAATGTCTATGGACCTGTAATGTTAGAAATATTTGTATACTTGTATATACTTGTATATTTGTAATATTTGTATACGATCTCACATGAGTGTTGCAAGATTCTATAGTCTACGGTGGCTGATTACCACCAGGCAGGCCGTATGTTTGTCTGCCAACCACTTGACATAAAAAATTAAAAAATTATGTAACTCCCGACATAACTTTATAGATAAAAACTATTTCGATCACGTCAGCTTTCGAACAAAAAATACCGCTTCTAAATTGTTCCATTCGTTTAGGAGCTACAGACACACAGATATACAGATACACAGACAAGTCATACTTATAAAACCCCTCTTTTGTGTAGAGGGCTAGAAAAGCGAATCAGGTAACTAATGTTGGTACTTTTCGGTGTGGCAATGGAGGAATTTTCAATCATCATCATCACATTTGCTGATCCATTAGTTGCCTTCTACGACACCCATTAGATGATATGGGGTGATGCTATTCGACTCTGCCGGCATCACGCGGCCAATAAAGGAATTTCCAATACAAAGCAACAATGCCACAACGGTTTTTATAAAGTTACCGTCGGATATTGATTGCTTCCAGAAAAATCGGTAGTGGTCTCTCCTTGACTTTCTCGCATACCGGAAACGACTCAAAAGTTGAGTGCTGTCTCGGCGTGTATTGTTGCACATAAGTACAGCATTGTTTTAGCTGCTTTTTTATCCAGTTCTCGTCCCAACATTGCAAGAAAGCCATATATCCTATACTTAGTTACTGCTCTTTCAGCTACAGTGAAAAAAATGACGATGACACCAAATACAAAAATCAAGTCAATGCAGAACACCTCGCTACTTGTTCAGAACATTCGTCGGCCTCAACACGTATTTATAGTGGAGCCGTGAGGGAGTTTAATCAGGCGGACGGGCCGTTTAATATTCAAACAGTTGAGACGGGAATTTACTGTTTGCGGTTTACTCTGCCACTGAGGTAAGAGGTTACGTATGCTCGCTAACTACTCTATTAATCTGCAATGGAATGCAGGAGTTTAGCACTGCGAGAAAACAAATGATGACGGAAATTGGGTTTAGTATCAATATACAGTTGAAGATATTGATTTAGGTGAATTTAAAGGTTCGCCAAACAGAAGGCATAATGATTAGCGCGCGTCAAAGCGTCCTAACGTTGCGTCAGAGCGTTGCACACGTTTCTATCTGTATAAAGAATATTTGGCGTTGCATACTGCCAGCGCTGGTGCTTGTGACCCTCTGTTTAACAATATAATACCTATGTAATAATGGACAATGTTTATTAGATTCAGCTTAGCTACGACGTTTTAGTATTCCAAGCTACTCAGTTAGGATTTATAGTGGATACTTTTTAATTCTACTCTTCAATTATAGACAACTTACCAGTTAGTTACTTGTAGGATTTTTATATTGGTATGTTACACAAATTAAACATTTTACCTTCATAATTTTACTGTCTTCCCTATAAGCAAAGTTAATGCTCTCGGTTCCATTAACAGCTTTTCGCGACTCAAAGTCTTTATTCAATTTTCTGTTCTCTAAGTCTGTTTTTAAAGTTTCGTTACTCCATGTAGCACTGTTATGCGGCTTCACCGCATAAAGTGCTCCTACACCATTGTCACTGCACACAACAATTCAGCATGCTACACGCGTTATTGTTATTAATAGTAAGATCTAAACTGTGTCGGGATGCTCTCAACGGCTATGATTAACCGTTTCCACGCTGATGAGGCACATTGGAGATTACAATATGTTCTGTTTATGCTGATGCAAGAACCAAGAATAATATACGAGCAGGTCGCGGCGGTTATAAGGCGCCGCTTCCCAGAAGTACACGGAGAGGATATATCAGGGTGTAGGCCAGCCAAAACATGTATATTAGGAACTGCCCCAGGGAGTTAATCTGGCAGGCAGCAGCGGGGAGATAGTGAGACCCAACACGGATAGTAGAAATCTGTTATTTGGTAGCTTTGTTTATCCTTATTTAAGAAATTGTTTTAAGCATCGATAGGTTTTTGTTTGTCTCTCATAGGTGTGAGTATCCAACGGCACATTTAGGTGCTGAACCTTGGAATGTTAGCTGTTGCCTCGCTGCACATCATACAATGTTCAGCTTGTGGCTCGAACAATTGAACTTCCTGTGTTATCTGTTCACCTGGTACCAGAGATCCCTGTTCAGTTCGATATTTTGCTCTGATTTGTTGGTGGGTGTGTTTGCTTTAAGTCAGCGTGACTATTATTACCATCTTATTAAAATCTTGTTGTATTGAAGCATTGTTAGAGAGTTTAGAACTCTGCCCTCGCGAGGTACAGTATTGTAGCAAACCTCGTTTTTTATTTGTGATGGTGGCTTTCTGCTACCTTTGGGACAGATTTTATTAAGTCCACGATAAAAGAGAACGATGTTCAACTTGTAATGAGTCAACAATAAATATAATGCACTCACGTAACTTAATCTGCTACTGCATGCGATGACTTCCACTTTCGCTTCTTCTCCTTCACCAGCTGGTTAGAACTACACTTGCACAGACAGTTTCTTGAGGAATTAAATGCATGACAACCGTTAAAGTTGCGTTTTGTCGTTGCTCAAAAAGCAGATGAACATCGATATGAATTAATTTGCGTTTACAAATATTAAAGTTATGAAAATGTATGGTAATGAAACAGCTATCTTACAAAGATAGCTGTACCTCATGAGAGCTCAGGCCAACCTAAGGCCTAGAGCTAGTATATAGCGGATTATTAACTCGAAATTGAACTACCCGTCAATGAATAGTCGTTACCTTACAGAACATCGCAGTTAAATAATATAATTTAACTTAAAACTGTTGTATATTCTCGTACAACGATCATCCGCACGTCAACTCCTCTCCCGCCAATAGCACCGCTGTCTAAAGGACAATACCCTAAACGTCACTCAGGTATTCCACCAGCTTTCCAAGCAACGGAATTGAATTTCAACTTGTGTAATCTGCGTGAACTTATTAACTGTACAGCCATCTCGACATTAAATTTAGCTCGAGAGCTTTTTGTAAGGTTTGTTCAACTCAAGCCATTTTCAATTGCATCAAGAAAAGTCCTGTTTTAAAAAGATTGTGCTATGATTATTCTTGCAAACGGAACGTAAGTTGAGATTTAATTTTCTGTCGTGCACTTTTATTAGCGTTCAAGTGTTTTAAAAATACACTGCTAGAAATATCTCTTTTGTCATGGATTTTAATTGGTTGCACTGATGTCTAATGTCACAAATATGTTATTTCAATACGAAACCCCGAATTATAAAACTTTATCCGCTCACACTAATTATCTACCCTAAATTAAGATACTAATAAATTAATTCTCGATCAATTGAAAGTCTGGTTTTTCGGTTATTTCGGTCATATAACTGGTGGGCATAGTAGAGGGGAAGAGGTCTCGCGGACGTCCTACCCGTTGGTCGTGCCAAATAAAATCACTCACAGGCCTCCCTATTACTACCGCCATGACACAGGATGAAGACAGAAGGACTTGGAGGAGATTATTAACCAGCATCACGAAAGCATTTCAAAACGGTCACGACCTGCAGCTATGGCTCGTCAACAATTGTTCGTGATCATCACATACACAACGAATAACACACTAAGGCCCGTATTACAGAATGACACTCAGAAGTCAAACATGTCTTGAGAATCGTCTGTCACTTTCTATCACGCACAAAGTGACAGAGACGTAGGACGCTCAAGTCGGTGTTCATTCTTGAAACTTATTCTATAATACGAACATAAATACCTTATCAAAAAGTCTAACGTACGAAAACCGTTTTTATTTATTTAAGCTTAACTTTGTCTACGAAAGGCGGTGTTGAAATTTGTTTATTGTAAAAAGCAGAGTTCGATCCTATTTTACTTCTTTCGCAGACGAAGTTAGACGCAACAGTTCGTACACATGTACAATTTGTCATTCGCAAATCCGTTACCGTATTCGCTGCGCCTAAAAACCAGCTAGTTAGCAGTTCCCACAATATATTTCCAGTGAAAAGTTTTAACGAGACAGCTTGGAGTCAGGCAGCGTGTCATACATCATTTATATTTTAAAGTATCGTTCTGGATGTGAGCGATATCGGGGTAGCAAAAGATTCTGTCGGATTTCCAGAGTTTGCCGGGAAGTGTGAGTTTGAAAGTTGAAGTTGTGCTTTTGTATGCAAAATATTTGTGTACTGTAATTGATATCCAGCAGCAGAATAAATAATGTTAGAGTAGATGATTCGTGGGGATTTGGACGTTAGTATAAATGTAGCAGCAGCAAACCTATAGAAAATTTAGGGGGACCAGTAGAGCACTTTTTTCCAAGTTCTTTTTTTGGGCCCTTGGCTACCTTTTGTTGACGGGGAGGTCAAATGCATTTACGCATCGTCCCTGCGGGGTGGTGCCAACTGCAGCGGATATATGAGACTCGAGGTAAAGGCGTTCCCCTCCATAACCACTAAACATCCTCCTCGGCCTAACCTTCATTAAGAAAGTAGCACATAAAATCAATACATCTATATTGATTGATATATAAGTTATGTATTTAAATTTCACTTAAGCTTTAATTTAACGTTCTATAAAAAATATTTAGAGTCTACTTTAATTTTATTTAAAATTCCGAAATCCAACACAATCACTTGAGTCGGCCAGTGCGCAGTATCTTGGCGACTCTATACATACATCACGTCACTATGTGTATACAATATGTCCCTATACCTGTATAAAATACTAAATGTTTATGTTGTTAATGACACTTAGGCACAAGCAACAAGATTTAGGTCACACTCCAGCCTCAACTAAGCAAGATATCACTGCTTTCAACCCGCGAAAGCTTGCATAAAACTGAAAAGAGTGTTTAGGCTTTAATTGCAGGGTTCCGTAGGATTATCAAAAAATCGACCGCTGAGTTTCATTGGTCGCTAGCCCGCATTCCCCGAACACAGGCTAGCGACTGTGCTAGCGACTAACCTGAAAATTGAAACTATCGACCATGTTATCGACTATTGAGTATCATTGGTCGTTTGCTCGCATACGGGAGACTATCACGTATTCTTTTCTTTCTTTCTTTAAATAAATGGCGTTCGCGATATATAACGCATTTCGCCAATGTCAAGTAAAAATGCACTTAGAGTAATAAACAATTGTACGGTAGATTGAGGTTAAAAATGGAGTCTCTCAAAACGTGTTTTTACAACAAGAACTCGGGAGAAACTCATCACGTATTCACCAAATCCAAAGCGTTTCCATTTTCATACATTTTGACAAAACTTGACAACTGTCAGATGTCAAAACATGAGAACGTTAAAAATTTCGTTTTGTTTTGTATGGTCGTAAATAAGTAAATAAATTCGAATGTAAACTAAGAAATTTGGCAACTCATTTCTTTGTCGAACAATCAAAAACTGAATTCACTGCCAGCATACCTACGTGTTCCTTCCTTCTTACAATCCTGAGTCATTCAATAGAGGCGTGTAGAAGCACCTTGCAGGTCAGCAAGGCGAGGGTAGCTAGTGAAGCTTTAACTCTCGCACTAGCTGTCTTTGCAATTGGAATGTACTATTGCTTACCATCAGGTGGAATGGCATCATTTTAAATATGTATAAATGTTTTTCTTTCTTTCTTTCTTCATTTGCTAGACGTTTTTATAAAAAATCGGGAGTGGTCTCCCCTTGACTTTCTCGTATACCGGAAACGACTCAAAAGTTGATAGCAACTTTATATTTTGCATGCATGTTAATTTTTCGGTCACCCATCCGACTACCGACCGTGCACTTGGTTGCTTAACTTTCGTGATCGACGACTCAAAAGTTGATAGAAGCCTTATATTCTGATGTCATAGATGCATGTTAAATTTGGTTGCAATAAGTTAAAGCATACTCGAGTTATCGTGCTAACACACAGACACACACAGACATAATTCCAAAAATAGTATTTTTGGACTCAGGGAGGTCCAAAACGTGTAAATCCGTCAAAATCTCGAGACACACACAGACATAATTCCAAAAATAGTATTTTTGGACTCAGGGAGGTCCAAAACGTGTAAATCCGTCAAAATCTCGAGGACGAATTTTTTGACGATTACAAGACTTGCTCTATACTACGTATGGGAGAAAGTAAAAAAAGTAGGGTTTACTTGTTGTTACTTTTGGCTTTACTATAATAATTACATCAAAATAATCATAAACTCAAAGAAAGGTTGAGTTGAAATGAACAAATACTTTTTTTTTTGAAAAATGTGATACGGAACCCAAGGCGCGGGCTAGCTCGCTCGACTCTCGACGCGACTGTACTAAAAGCTGGCTGTGTCAAGTGAGCTCGACTGTGCTTGGCCGAGAGCTGCACTCCCGACTGTTTACACCGCATCATAATGGACTTAGCATTTAGGGGACGCAATAACCTATTTCGAGGTCCTCTTGTGAGACCACTTTAAATTTCACTTTACATTAAATTTTAATGCAGCAATTTACGAAATTTAAATTGAATTTAATAAATAAAAGTTATCTCTTTATTCATGGCTAGTGATGATATTTGGTTCCATCGAGCACATTGTGCTCAATGCTTGGTTCTAATAGGAATTATGAAGTTGAATCGTATATGTACCTACCAATTAAAATTTTATACCCTGACTGCTGAGTACTTTTGAGCGTCAAATCTGTCATGGTAGTTGCCTTTTGTTAACGTTTCAACCTGTCAATGTTATGTCTCAAAGGCACTAAATGGCCCATACTGCCTGACGTGTTTTTTTATGTTATCAGTGTTATCAAAGACTCTGCTTCTGATCTGAAACCCTTCAAAAAATTTGTAACGAATAAACTAACATACTTTTCATTATTAAGCCATAAAAACGGTTTGATTACGAGACCTGATTTACGCAAGTTCACACATGTTACTTGGCCTTTTAGACCACATTATTGCCACATTTACGCATTCTTTCGACACTTCCAGTAGAAGGGGTATCACAAAGGCCTTGTAGGGACATTTCTAAGACTTTCTTTAGGTAATGAATTCATTCCACAACCTAAGCGTACGTGAAGGAAAATTTCTTCTTAAATGTACAGTGCGTGCTACTCGTTTCCAATGTGTGAGAAGGCATACCCTGTCGATAGCAAGCAATACAGTGGTTGAAAGTAGCTGTTGGCTTCATGTCAAATAGTTAAGAATCTTTGAACAGACTCTATTATAGGTACAACCCTTATAAAACACATAAGGATACTTTTGTATCCTTACTCCATCATAGTCGCATAACTGTCGAAAATCATTTATTCTTCAATATGAGATGAGGGATTTCTCAAAATAAACTGAGGAACTTAAATAAATAGTCACTTACGCAGACTACGACATTTTCTACGCAACTCTTAATACTAGCTCTAAGAAAAAACATATTCATTCACGACTACAAAATCAGCATTTGGTAACAAAGAAAGTTTTAATGTGTATAAAAGCAAAAACATCTTAATACTAGCTGTACCCGCGACTTTGTTCACGTGTTGATGTTATATAGCCTATACATTGCCTCGATAAATGGACTATCTAACACAAAAAGAATTTTTCAATTTGAATCAGTAGTTCCTGAGATTAGCGCGTACATACAAACAAACAAACTCTTTAGTTTTTTAATATAATTAGTATAGAAGAGCGAAGACATTTCATTTACTAGAACTTTTAAATTAATATCTTTTTGTTCCATAATCTTGACTAGTAAACGAATACCTTCGTTTAGTTTCGTCAGTGTATTGGTGCTGGCTTGTACATGTGCGACATACATGTGTGCGTGATCAATTTAATATCAAATTCATTATTCCACTTCCGCGAGTACCCATTGAATTGATTAAAAAAGTCGGCATACAAACAGAAAATCTCACCCGAGTTTGTCCATCATCCCTTAAATAATGTATGAGATGAACGTACAAAATATTTCAATTTTAATAAAACTACAGAGAGGGTCCGTCGTTGGAGCACTTCCGTGTATTAAGAGCTTTTATCTTGATGAGCGAATGGAAGCTCGTGTTGATTTGAGTTAGTTCATTTGATGCAACCTCGTTAAAGAATTCTCTGGTGAAATTAAAAATGTGCGTAAAAATTAAAAAATACATTCTTTGAATATTTACCAATTGTACCGACAGATGGCGCTGCTGTCTATTAAACAAGTGTTTTATAAGCTCTGATTTTAATCTTTTTATTAAAAATTAAATATTGTTCTGTTTTCGTAACTAATATTAAAAAAGTGGCGTAAATAGTGACAATTACAAGTGAAAGTGTTATCTTCGTAAAAACTTTTGTCTTTTTAAAGATATTTACATAAAACTGAAGCAAGAAACTATCGCATAGTATTCAATGTGTAAAGTGTTAAATATACGCAGATAATTGACACATACTCAAAATAAACTTAATAATAGACTGTGATAATACTGTGAAAATATTGGATAAATTAAATACAAGTTAAATATACAAAAACAAGAAAAAGATACCCACGCAAGACGTTTGTGAATTTGAATACAAAAGCTATACTCGCCAAAAAACGTTGGATAACAAATCAAATAGAATAATACAACTATTTGGTCACTTCACGTAAGCTCGTCGTGGCCGATTGCGTTTATGCTCGCATATTAGCCAGGCAGACCGGGTTCGAGACCGCCAAGACAGTTTGCATTTTTGAAGTTTTTGTATAGAAAAAAATAATTATATAAAGAAATGAATTTCTTAGAGAATATTACGTTCCGGCGTACGCGCACCCGTTCAGAAACTACCGTCACAAACGATAATGACTCAACAATAAACTCTTTAGAGGTATCTACTACAAGTCTACCGGATATATCTAAAGATTACTCATGCGATACATGTAAGTGTGAATTAAAGAACTTGAAAGAACAAATTGAGATAATTACAATACAACTGAATAGTGCGCATGAAGAAATAGAAGTACTTTCCCTAGAGAATACTGAACTTAAAAAACTAAATGATAAATTAATGAAAAGAAATGAGTTATATAAAAAAATTACTGACAGCCCTGTGAAGAAGATTAATAAAAATATTACGACACCTAAGAGATCCCAAACACCCAAACAAACACCAATGAAAGATATTCTCACTGAAACATATAGACCCTTAGTTATTGATTCAAAGACACATAATATGACGACAAATGAAAATAATAAAACCACAATAAATTTGAAGAAGAAGGAACGTGAAATGGAAGACAAAATAAGTGAAATAAGCATACTAAGTACGAACAAGTATACAAACACTTTAAGGATAGCACAGGAAACTTTTCCTGAATCAAAGATATGTCATTACTTAACACCAAATTGTAATATTAGACAGTTATTAAAAAATCTAGATATGAAAATGACTAACTATACATTTAAGGACTATTGCATAATATTACTAGGGGAAGAAGACTTTAAAAACACCAATGACTATTTCACACTAATTATCGATATAAGAAAAATAATCCAAAGAAATCAACATACTAACATTATATTGTGCTTGCCAACTTTCAAGTGTGACTGTTTCTCAAAAATGTTTAATTCGAGAATAGAAACATTTAATAATATTTTGTACTTTGATATCCTTACCCACGAACATGCATACCTAATAGATTCCAACAAAAATCTCTCATACCACTATGACATGTTTAATAAAGTGACAGGACGAGTAAATAGATATGGCGTACAAACAATTTTCAAGGATATAAAACAATTAATAATTGAATTGAAGGATTGCGAAGAAGATATCCAAAGGTTGAATAATACTGAAGAAACGGAGTTTTTTCTCATTCCATAATTTGAATATACTACATCAGAATATCGCAGGCGCAGTAAATAAAGCTGACCTTTTAACCGTATATTTAGAAGACCTGAAAACCAAAAATTGTTGCATCGACGTAATATGCCTTACAGAGCATTTCATAAGTGAAGGAAATGAAGATAGATTAACAATACCTAATTACATGTTGGCCGCATGTTTCAGCAGAGAAAATTCCAAAAGAGGAGGTGCTTGCATTATGGTTAAGAATGGGCATTTATGGAGAGAGGTTCACGAAATAGCGAAAATGTCCATTGTAAATAATTTTGAATGCTGTGCAATAGAACTTTTGAATTATAGATTAATAATTGTATGTATATATAGAGTTCCCAAGACAAATAACTTAAATATATTTTTTACACAACTAGATAAAATGTTATTGCATATTAATAAGAATAAATATAAAAATATTATATTGGCAGGCGATTATAATATAGATTTAATGAAAACAAATAGAGTGACCCAAGACTTTCAGTGTATTTTGTTGAACTATAACCTGAAATTAGCTATAAAAGAACCAACTAGATTAATGAGCAAAACATGCATTGATAACTTTGCTCATAATTTTAGAAAGGTAAAAGGGGCGGAAGTGATTGATCTAGCTCTTTCAGATCATACTGCACAAATAATTCAGTGTCCTGTGAATGGAGTGCCGCTTTTAAAATACGTGCGTAAAAAACAACGTGATTATAGCGACGAAAATATATATAAATTTAAAGAGTGCCTTAACAGCTTCAAGTTTGGTGAAATATATAATACAGACGACTGTGATGAAGCATTTGACTATTTTATGGAATGTTTTGGATTGTTTTACGAACTGTGTTTTCCATTACGCTTTATAACCATACCCATTACAAAAAAAACAAAATGGATATCTAATGGAATTAAATGCTGTAGTAAGAAAAAGAGACAACTTTTATGGCATTACCGTCTTAATCCAACAAGTTTAAATAAAAATGAATACAAGCTATATACTAAAAGACTTAAAAAAATTATTCGACTAACTAAAAAAGCTAAAAATAATTATAAAATTAAGGTATCGGACAATAAAGCTAAAGCAACATGGCAAATAATAAATAATTCAAACACAAATATTCATAAAAATCACATTTCGCACATAATGATAAATAATAAAATTATTACACAACCTCAAAATATTGCTAACGCATTTAACGATTATTTTATAGATAAAATTGAACCAATTTCTAGATTAAACGGGAATAAAAAAATAAAAGTGTCTACCGGATCAAACTCATTATTTATGCCGCCTTGTCTACCTTTAGATGTTGTAACAATTGTACAAAACCTAAAAAATACAAATTCAGTCGGGCATGATGGTTTTTCTACAAAAATTATAAAGAAAGTAATTGTTGAAATTTGTGAGCCTCTAAGTCACATCATTAATTTAAGTATTCTGACCGGTGTTTTTCCTGAAAAACTAAAAATATCCGTAATTAAACCTTTATTTAAGAAAGGAAATAAAAAATCTTTAGAAAACTTTAGACCCATTACATTGACCTCGGTGATTTCGAAAATATTTGAAAAATATTATTATAAAGAAATAAATTGTTATTTAGAAAACAAAAATATCTTATGTCCCGAACAAAAAGGCTTTAGGCAAAGCAAAACCATAAATATGGCTATTTTTGACTTTTTAAAGAAAATAATGCTAAATGTTGACAAAAGGAATCCAGTTTGTGCAGTATTTTGTGATATGACACAAGCATTTGATTACGTAGATCATAATATTCTTTTGAATAAAATCGAAGCTTATGGTATAAGAGGTAATATATTAAATTTGATTAAATCCTATTTGTCAAACAGAACACAATACACTACCATATCGAAAATTAACTTAAAAACTAAAGTTGAAGAGATATATTCTTCGACTAGACGACTTGTAAAATATGGTGTACCTCAAGGAAGCGTCCTAGGTCCTTTACTATTTATTATTTACATTAATGACATGCCAACTATGATAAATTATCCAATAACTTTATTTGCTGACGACAGTACTATGACTATAGAGTGTAATAATCCAAAAACGTATGAATCTGACATAAATAATTCTTTGACATCAATTATGACTTGGCTTATCAATAACAATCTAAAAATAAATTTAAGTAAGACAAATTATATACAATTTAATCAAAGAAAATCAAACATAAAATTTAACAAGCTAAACCAAATATCTGAAGTAGACGTAACAAAATTTCTTGGACTTAAAATAGATAGCAAGCTTGACTGGAAATCACATATTGACTATATTGCAATAAAAATTAGTAATTCTGCTTATGCATTATTTAAAATTGCACCAGTATTAAACATTGATGGTCTTTTAACGGCTTATCATGGTTTAGTGGAATCCATCCTTAGGTATGGAATTATATTTTGGGGTAACTCCACACACAAGGACATCGCATTTAAAATGCAGAAGCGCTGCATTAGAGCCATGTTTGGTCTGGAGACAACTGATAGCTGTAGACCATATTTTATCAAATACAAATTACTTTCACTTCCGTCACTTTACATCTTTGAAGTAGCAATGTTTGTAAAATCAAATCCTCATTTGTTTCCAATGTTATCAGATGCTGTCAAACGAAATAGACGAGATTTCAATCGATTATGTACAGTGACTGCAAAAACATCATTATTAAGAAAAAGTATATATGGTATGAGTACTCAAATTTACAACAAATTGGCAAGAGAATTTCGTGATATGACTATAAATTTATTTAAAACAAAATTAAAGCAAGTACTTATAGAGAAATGCTACTATAATGTTGACGATTTTTTAAAAGAATAATCTTGTTGATAGTAGATAATTTATTTTATTAATTATTCGATTATTATTATTTTGACATTCACTATTATAAATATGATTTAATTTGACAATTGTAAAATGTAATGAGATTATTTTTTATCATAGTGTAAATAATATTAGAGACATTTATTAAACTTTAATTTTGTACGCCTACTAAGGCAGAACATGTCGAGCAACAATGTTTAATATAAGATCCTTCCTGTACTCATGTTCCAACAAATAAATATCTTTATCTTTATCTTTATCTTTATCTGTATTTTGAAACTATATTTATTTGTTCAACAAGTTAGCAAAGTTATTTTTTACTGCGAGTGCAGACTTTTAATTACGAACTAGCGAAGTAGTCTAGAATTGAATAACGAGCATCCGAGTGATTTATAAATATACTACCAAATGCAGTAAGCATTTTTTTTTGTTCTCGTGTGAAACATGCGATTTTCAGCTCTTCGGCGAAAAAAAATGTTATAGGTGAGAACAACCAGACGTTATTTAAATACATATTTATTACTGAAAATTTAAGTTACTGCCATTTTGTAGATTGAATGCTGAACTTAACAGCCTTGTCCGGAGCTCGCAGCAAAGACTGTTTTCCCTTATAGATTTCATCACAAAGCAAAAGAGCTCTTTTGGTGTTCTGTTTTAAACGATCTAAAAACTCCAGTTTTTTTTTCATACCTACTGTGTAAATATACAGTAGTGACTCACGTAATTATTTCTTTAAACTAACGATCGCACCGACGTCAGAAATTGACATATCGACTTTTATTTAAAACATAAAACTCTTATCTCCACTCTTTTTCAGTTTTGAAGTCGGTTTAATCAATAAAATTGTGCTTTATTCCTTTTTTTTATTTCAGTAGAATTGAAACAACATTCATAATTTTCAGATTTACGCTGTTAAATGCTTATTGAACTTAATTACACGCCTTAAGCTGAGTCCAGACTGTGTAGCACGCTGCATAACCTATGCTATAATATATAACATGTACACATTATTTATCATTGCTGTATAGCATTGCCAAATTTCAAGTGTAAATTTTCCGTGTAAACGCTCTCTTGAATACGGATTCTGTAAATATCAGACCAGTCTTTTAATTATCATGATCATCATCAACAGCTCATATAATGTCCCCACCGAGGGGCTCGAGCCTACCCCACATTAAGGGCTATTAGGCCTTACTCAAACACGCTGGCCTAGTGCGGGTTGGTTGACTTCACACACAACCTAAGAATTTCTTCATAGGTGTGTGCAGGTTTCCTCACGATGTTTTCCTTCACCGTAAAAGCGTCGTAGTCCAGTCAACAAGTTCAAAAACGTGAAAAATAGAGATAAAGCTCCTAAAAATATGAGCAATAGCTCATTGGATTCGGAACGACCTCTAGAAAAATGAGTTTTGAGGATTTTACTGCACGTAAAAAATTGCAATTGTTATTAACAAAATAAGATGAAAAAAAAGAGGTATTTACGTTTTTGTTAATAACTCATAAACTATTAATATTTAAGATATTTGGAAAAAAGGTCCTTAAAGAAGAGGAAATTTCCGAAAAAAAAGTCCCAGCTCCCGGAACTCTACCTCTATTATTTATAATTTTAATTTAACGCTGAAAATAGGGCTCCGCGCAGCCATTACGGCATGGGCGCACTGCCGTTAAAGACAGTTTCTTACATAAAATTATTTTTTTATAGTAACAAATATGAATTTAAAAATTTAAATAAATTATGGTGTCATCCAGATACTTGAAAGAATATATTCCCGTTGGAAAAAAATTTTTAAATTAATTTTTCAAAAAGTTATGCAATTGTTAATTAACGAATTTTTTTCCTATCTCCGTTTTCATAAATGACGACATAAAAATTTAAATAATAAACCTATAAATTTTTGGCTCTGTGGAGCTCTTCTTATATATATACTTAACAAGATCCCGCGATAAAAGTTTATTAAAGTTAATTATTTTGTTTATTACATTTTTTTAAGTTAACAAAAAATGAAAAGTCTAAGAAATGTTATTAAAAAATTTTTTTTAAACAAATGTTATATTATTGCTACTTTCTTATCCAACAATGGCATTAAGTAACATCGGAAAAAATTTTTTTACATCATTTGTTAAGAAATTGTTTATAAACAAATAGACAAGTTTAATATTTAAAGAAATTTTTTTTTTACCATTATGTTGTCTTGGCAAAATAATGATTTTTAAAAAAAAAAAATTTTTCTTAAATAATTTTTTTTATTGTTTATAATCGTTTTTTTTATATTTCGATTGTTTAAATAATTAGTTAAGGAATGATTTTCTCCTTAAAAATCATAATTGGCATTTCTTCATAGGTAAATAGAAAAAAAAAAATTTTTTATCAATAATTTCATTGTTTGTTAACTTAACAATTTGTTATAAACAAATTCTAACTACCGTTATATTTTTTTTCTAGAGCTAAAAAAAATAACAAAAACAGCCATATATATCAAAATACTAAAAAAAAAATTTTTCTATTTTTTATAACGCTTTTATATTAAATTTTTTTTAGTATTTTGATATATATAGCTGTTTTTGTTATTTTTTTTAGCTCTAGAAAAAAAATATAACGGTAGTTAGAATTTGTATATAACAAATTGTTAAGTTAACAAACAATGAAATTATTGATAAAAAATTTTTTTTTTTCTATTTACCTATGAAGAAATGCCAATTATGATTTTTAAGGAGAAAATCATTCCTTAACTAATTATTTAAACAATCGAAATATAAAAAAAACGATTATAAACAATAAAAAAAATTATTTAAGAAAAATTTTTTTTTTTAAAAATCATTATTTTGCCAAGACAACATAATGGTAAAAAAAAAAAATCTTTAAATATTAAACTTGTCTATTTGTTTATAAACAATTTCTTAACAAATGATGTAAAAAAATTTTTTCCGATGTTACTTAATGCCATTGTTGGATAAGAAAGTAGCAATAATATAACATTTGTTTAAAAAAATTTTTTTAATAACATTTCTTAGACTTTTAATTTTTTGTTAACTTAAAAAAATTGTAATAAACAAAATAATTAACTTAAATAAACTTTTATCGCGGGATCTTGTTAAGTATATATATAAGAAGAGCTCCACAGAGCCAAAAATTTATAGGTTTATTATTTAAATTTTTATGTCGTCATTTATGAAAACGGAGATAGGAAAAAAATTCGTTAATTAACAATTGCATAACTTTTTGAAAAATTAATTTAAAAATTTTTTTCCAACGGGAATATATTCTTTCAAGTATCTGGATGACACCATAATTTATTTAAATTTTTAAATTCATATTTGTTACTATAAAAAAATAATTTTATGTAAGAAACTGTCTTTAACGGCAGTGCGCCCATGCCGTAATGGCTGCGCGGAGCCCTATTTTCAGCGTTAAATTAAAATTATAAATAATAGAGGTAGAGTTCCGGGAGCTGGGACTTTTTTTTTGGAAATTTCCTCCTCTTTAAGGATCTTTTTTCCAAATATCTTAAATATTAATAGTTTATGAGTTATTAACAAAAACGTAAATACCTCTTTTTTTTCATCTTATTTTGTTAATAACAATTGCAATTTTTTACGTGCAGTAAAATCCTCAAAACTCATTTTTCTAGAGGTCGTTCCGAATCCAATGAGCTATTGCTCATATTTTTAGGAGCTTTATCTCTATTTTTCACGTTTTTGAACTTGTTGACTGGACTATCGATTAAACGTACGTATGAATTCAAAATTTGAAAACACATTGGTACGTGGCGGGGATCGAACCAGTGCCTCCCGGGTGGGAGACGACGCTCTTACGCACTACTATTAATAAATAATGATCCTTTAATAATGACTAGAATATACAAGACAATACCTGACACCTAAAGTCCACCTATCGGGTTTCACCTAACTAATTAATCTTCGAAAGTCTACTAAAAGAACGTTATTTATTTTGGTAAACACTTTTGCCGTCTCATCGCAATGTTAATGAATATTTACTGAAAGAGTGAGATGGAGCGGGATAAGTTTTAAGCGCTGTCTAAGTAAATACAAACTTTACCACTTAACTGGGTGTAGCAATCTTTAGCTATCCAATAAAAAGTTTGCAAAATGTCTCCCGTTTATAGTGGTGGGGGCATCCGCGCTTATACTTGTAGTGCTTCTATTTATTACTAAAGGCTAAGGGTGATTTTTCACTAGAGTTGTCCGAGGTTTTATTAATCCGAGGAATTATTAATTTCCTTATTAAAATTAAACAATATGTCCACTAGTTAATAGCCGCCTTTACATGTACTATCGCGGTCTCCGTAATCTTCCACCTTAAGGGTCGGTTTTTGTGTTACACTGTCGACGACTACCCTTAGCCTGTTGACCAATAGAATTCTGAGTGAAGGTCCTAGAGTGATGCAATACAATTGCCTTAGCAAACATTGCCGTAAAGACATCTGGTTGCAGTTTTTTAAAACAATGACCTTTTTCTATAAATTGCAACGAGATGCCTTACAGAACAAAAGAGGGTCTTCTATTGGTCAACAATAATAGAAGGCAGGGTCAACAGAAAGGACTCGCTTCAAACGAAAAATTTTTAAACTGTAATGTTTAGCAAGACTCCGATAGTACCTTTTTTTTGACGGAGGGAAATCCACTTACGGACCATACCGCACACTGGCTAGGCGCGTGCGGGACTCACCGGCGCGGAACAGCGCCGGTCCTACTCCGCTAAAATCCACCGGTACCCTCCTAAGCCCTTGTGGGGGTCGTTTTGGGATTGGCGCATCAGTGTGCGCCATTACACCAAAACTCCACCAGGGCCGACGACGCGCCTCAGAGGGATTGCGCTAGGGTACTAGGCAATTCCCAGTGCCTTTGCATGTACTACGGTCTATCGCGTGTTCTTAGGAATGTACAGGATCGCACGCGCGAAAGCCTGCACGTTCAATTGCGCGCGCAAATTGTTTACCAGTCTGTTTCTAAACGTTCTTACAAGCGCGGTTACGCATGGTCTTTCTGACAGTGGAAAAAACTCAGACCAATTCTGAAGGAAAAAACGCCTACTATTAGACTCCGTAACATGAACTGAGTGGTTAGTGTAAGTTTTTTAGTATACAAAACGCACCGATTCTAGTTGCGTTAAGAGCTCAATTTGTATAGGAAACGCGAACAGCGCCCCTAGCGGAGAGAAGTGCAAATCATGTTTCCCATACAAATTGAGCTCTTAACGCAACTAGAATCGGTGCGTTTTGTATACTAAAAAACTTACACTAACCACTCTGTATCATTCTCGAACTATTTCCGTTTCTGCAAAGTGCTGTCACTTTTGTCACCACAAAAGACTAGCCACTCGAATGTCCCGAATCCAATAACGCTACATTTTTGTTGTGTTCTGTTTCTGATGCTGAGTAAGGTTGCCAGAGCTCCAAGAGATAGGGAAGGCAGCGCGAGACTGTCTCGTTAGTGCTGCAAGCGTCTATAGGCACCAGGCAGGCCGTATGCTAATCTGCCAACAGAATAACATAAAAAACTGGTTATTGGAAATACTTGTCGATGAATCTAAATCTCCATAGTCATAAAGTGGTAGTTCGCAAAATGCATAAACAGCGATTTTTAAAGAATTAAAAATGATACAGCGTGGACACGAAATAATATTTGGCTATACACTGTTAGAACGAGCATTACCCGACGAAAACTGACCACCGGCAGCTGTAACGCGTCCGATATGGCTATCAACTCAACATGTCACTGGCAATCTAATAAAATGTATCTCTAGGTGTTGATACTCACAGCTGTGTCGGTTGGAGAATTAAAATTTGTGACATTTTCACATGAAAACACGAACAGGACGTCGCTTTTTACTATTTCATATTCCTTGTATGATGTAGAATGATAGTCTGTTTGCCTTAGAAAAATTAATGTGATAATTACGAGGTATTGGTAAATTTATCATATCCTTATTTTATTTTACCAGGAAGAAAAAATAGTCACACAATGTGTTACTTTTAAGGTGGATGGACATTTAAACGTGCCGAACGCGCCGAACGAATCGGAATAAAATGCATTTTAGAATTATATAATATGAACATAAATTATTGCACATAACTGTACTACTACTGACACAGAAGAATAGTAGATACTACTTTATTATGTGCAATAGATAATATTATAAGTGCATTATTAAAGTGCATTCTACTATTACTACTAAGAATAAGAGAGTAACGTAGAATAGGTGCTCCACAGAGTAGGGAAGAGGTGTAGGGTTGACACACGCCAGTGTCTCGTCAGTTGCGAGCTTCTATAGGCTACGGTGATGCTTACCAGCAAATAAGCCGTATGCTTGTCTGCCAAATAACACAAAAAAGAGGTGCGAAGAGGCCTTGGTATGACCAAGTTGCAAACTTTTTATAAACATTACTAGATGACAAACAAGCTGACAGCCCACCTGGTGGTAAGTGGATACAGTCGCCTATAAACACCTGCAATAACAAGGAAGAAATCACTTGGTACAGGTGTGTCATCCTGAAGCCTAAGATGTAATGCCTACCACGGGCATAAAACTATTAAAAATAATAGAAAATTCACACAATGCAGATATGAAGAGACAACACACAACCATACGGCGCGGGCGCTGAAATACAGTGAGAGCTTAGCCCAAATAAAAACAGGACAAAAGCCAGTAGAAAGAAGATTTTTTTATATTACGAGATGGCAAACAAGCTTGCGGTCCACCTGGTGTTAAGGGTTACAGTCGAATATAGACACTTGCAATATTAAGGGTAAATCACTTAACACTGCAAGTGCGTTGCCATCCTGGGAACTAAGACTGATATGCCTGCCATGCCCAGTAATTACACTGGCTACCTTTCCCTTCAATCCGAAACACTGCAAACTGCTTCACGGCAGACATAAGAAAGGCGGTGCTACCTACCCAGACGACCCTACATATGGGTCTACCACCTTTTTTTTTGACGGGGACGTCAAATGCATTTATGCATCATCCCTGCGTGGTGGTGCCAACCGCAGGGGATATGTGGGACTCGAAGTAAAGGCGTTCCTTCCATACCCACTAAACATCCTCCCCGGCCTGATCTTCAATGTGCTATTATGGGACTGCTCGGGATCTGCGCACGTGAACGCAACTACACCGAGACCGTCCCAACGTGGTCCCAACGCTGCCCGTCAAGGCACTCCTTGCACCAATTGGTATGGGTCTTAGTGAAATATGTGCATAATTGATTTGCTCACTATACAACAGCGCCGTGTGTCACGGACTAAGCCTGGCCTATGTTCCGCAGTATACTTTTACGAGCAGTCAACTGGGCCAGGAATGTTATTAAGAGGGGTGGGCGCCCACCAAAATAATGCCTTGATCATTAGTACCCTGACACGCGCCCGGATATTAGTTGGTGATTTCCCTTGTTTGTTATCAAGACGGAGTTCTGATCACTTTGACGCTGTTTACAATCATCAGTCAATATACGGGACAGGAACATCAGGAGACCTTTAGTTTTTGCCCAAATCATGTAGAGGTATAAAATATTTTTAAAATTAGAAAATACACTGAAAAAAACGACTTGTTCAGGGCAGGACTTGGCAGGGGTCCACGCCCGGAAGTCTCCTCGTGGCGGACCCTGGTAACGTGGTGGGGAAACTTTCTCGACGGGTGCGTGGCTTTTGATGCCAAGTGTGTCCGCTTGACATTCGAAGTCACATGCCATCGTCGTGTTGTTTCTGTTTTCCCACCATGGCTAGTTCCGAACGGCCCTTTTCAGGGCCACGACCGCGCCCGATGACCTCGGGTGCGGTCCGATGGCTGCTCCCGGTGTCCTCGTCAGGAGGACGCGTCAGGTCGAGCAGCCGTCGGTGAGGAGGCGGCCTATAAGGCCGGCGTCGGCCAACGGCCCACAGGGGCTGGCGTTAGTTGGTAGCCCCTGTGGGCTGCTTGCCACCAATTGGTGCACAAGGAGTGCCTAGACGGGCAGCGTTGGGACGGTCTCGGTGTAGTTGCGCTCACGTGCGCAGATCCCGAGCCGTCTCGCAATAGCGCACTGGAGGTCAGGCCGGGGAGGATGTTTAGTGGGTATGGAGGGAACGCCTTTACCTCGAGTCCCACATAACCCGCGGTTGGCACCACCCCGCAGGGACGATGAGTAAATTTGATCTCCCCGACAAAAAAATAATTAAAAAAGGGCAGGACTTGGCAGGACTCAAGACTCTTATTTCAAATGCATTTATTCTGCTTTCATGCTGTACGAGCAGGTCGCGGCGGTCGTAAGTAATCCGGCTCGAAGGACCTACACATTGAAGAGTTTTTGTATGTCTCTCATAGGTGTAAGTAGCCGACGGTGTACGTAGTTGCTGATTCGCGGAAAGTTGTTTGTTGCCTCGCTGCTGACCACGCAGCCGCAGAGTCCAATGTTCAGCTTGTGGCTCGAACACATGCCTTTTCTCCCATCCAACTTTCACTTCCATACATAAGTGTTGGGACCAGTAAACCATCATTCACAGCCAGTCGTACCTTTTTCGACACCTGCTGACTGCTAAGAAAAGGCCCATTTACCATGTTCGCAGCTTTCATTCGATTCTCAATGTCACTGTCACACTTTCCTTCTCTCGTAAATACAGGTCCCAAAATTAATACAGTCGTATTAATCATTCATGTAAATTGGTGGTACTATTACGAAAATACTGTGAACAGTTGGAAGCAGAGGCGTGTATTGGTATTTTGGTTTGGTTCAATCAGTTCGCCATTTGCAAGAAAAGCACGTACACTTATTTTTTTGTTATAGCACATTCTGTCCACCGCGCTCCTTAGTTCCGAAACGACAGCAGCGGCCAGTATAAAAATAATAATATTAAAAACTGCCTACTTATAAAGTCAATTAACAAGCTCCAATTATTATAATCATTAAGGACTAAAATCCAAAAGCAGCCGCCGGTAACAGGTTAATTAGTCTCGAAATAATCACAATAACTTACCTTCTGACAGTATCTCGATCTTAACGGTGATCCTATTTCATCATAATTAGTTACAAAAGGTTGTTTATTTTTGCCTCATTTTAGGTACATACGGTGAATTTTTTGTGGTTGTCGAGCGATTGCCTCTTCATATATAGCGTTAGCAGAAACTTATAACAGGTTAATAATTAACTTAGTAAAAACAAATATTAAGCTTAAAATTAAAAAAATATAATAATTCAGAAATGACGGGCACAATGGTAACAGCAGGTGCTGTTATCAAAGTCAATTCGAAGTCACATTCGTCGAGTTATTTTTGTTTTCCCACCACTTCTAGTTCCTGACGGTCCTTTTCAGGGCCACCACCGCACCCGAAGTCTCCCGGGTGCTACAGCTGTTTGTTAAAATGGCCATCACCGGGTTAAAGCGCCTACTAGACGTGACCTGCTTAGCTATAGAAAGGCTTTGGATAACCTTATATTTATTGCTGGCAGTGCTGCCCTGGCTGAAGCCGGAACCCTCAAATTACGAAGGTTTACGGACAGTTATTTCTAACTTTCGGAGCACACCAAGATGGTCAGCACTATTGTTATGTAAACAGATTTTGATAAGATGGTGGTGGCTTGCTTTGGACTTTTTTTGCTGTGGACGCTACGGAACGGCTACGAAACGAAACGAATCGCCTCCTTTTTATAGTATAAAGTGGCGTTCCCTGATAAGTGTGCAAAGACCTTTAAACTCTACCAGCAACCAAACCGAGCACACAAATTTGTACTCCCCTGACAATCGATATCCTAATAAACATACCAAATATATTCTATCACAACCAGATAGAGTTGCTTATTGAAAGAACCAATATTGTTTAAAGCTGTACCTTCCATCCTTAACAATTGCAACGAAGCTGCAATACAACCCTTACGTCGAAACAATAAAAAATTCAAGACCAGTTTTCTTAATAAAGCGGATACAGCCTTTGAAAATGGTCAGGTTATTTCCAATATTTTCGATTTATTGCAAATAGCTTGGTGCAAAGGCGAATACCTGTTATGTGCTACTGAACAATGCTTTTGTTTGTTTAAAAGACTCTTTCGTTATTGGTTTTGCATTTAAAATCATATAAATAGATAAAACGTGTCAGGATAACCACCAGCTTATCCAATTAGCAATGGAAATAAATAAATATTACAACCCTAATGAACCTACTACGCCAAAGTATAGTAAAATTGGGAGCGAGATGTATACCAAAAAATCTCTATATCTCTTTCTACCACAATTTGAAGAGGAAAGATTTGTATGCTCGTGTGTTTGTACAGAAGAGGCTGAAAAATTACTGGACCATTTTGGATTATTTTACCAGTAGATGGCATTTTGGATTCTTTTACCAGTAGGTATACCAAGAAAAGCTCTCTACCTACCCCAATATAGAGATTAAACATTTGTATGCTCGTGTTTTTGTACAGAAGAGGCTAAAAATTACTGGACCATTTTGGATTCCTTTACCAGTAGATTGCTACATTTTTATTGAGCAACATAATTACTTTAGTTTAAGACAACTCAAGGAGTTTTATAGGTACATTCATTGCTGGAAATAATACCTCAATCCGTACCATTGGTCCTCATGAAATTTTGACAAGGCAGAAACAGAACGCGAAACAAGCCTAAATGAAAATTAAAAAATGAAAATATTTATTCCATATATTTTACACTATTACATAACAAGTCGCTGGGATCTCTTTTTAAGTACGAAACCGGTGTTAGGAGACCCCGCTCCTTTCCAAAATGACAAAAGATAGGTATATATGGGTTACAGAAGGTACATATACAACAATATACATACATGTATACAGCAAATAAGATAAGTAACGGTAACAGTATTTATTATAGTTAAAAGTTAACGTAAATAAAATAATTCATTATTATGCTTATTTTTAATTTAATTTAATTTATAAAATAATTTAATTGAGCGTGAAAACGCATTTTTTTTTAAACCAGATAACGGGTATGCTAAAGTTATTGATAATATTTTATTCTTGGCATAATAAATAACACACATATAACAATAGTAATTGATTATTACAAAACTCGTTAAAATACTAAAAACCTGTGAATTAGGATAAAAAATAATTGAATGGGCAGCGCAGGGCCAATGAGGTTGGTGAGGTTGGAGCTCCATGGGGAGGCCTATATCCAACAGTGGGCTTACAAAAAGAGTAAAAATATTCAATATAGTATACAAACAAATTAACAGGCACACTCTACTTAAGGTTGCTTAGAACTAAATTATTTTTCAAGATGATTTGTTATTTTGAGAGATGAAATTCACAAACACAAAGATCACTACCTACTCTAATCACCAAAATAAAATTGCTTATTAATATTAGCTAATTCAGAAGTGATCATAACATCTTAATTAAAATAAAATATAAAAATTAACTCGAAACACAAACATTAACAAGCTCTAGTCTTAACACCAAAATATTATTGTTTACGCCACAAATAATAATGATCGGCCATTAATTCTTGGAGCTACGCAGTAACATTACAACAATAATTTAGTTATCAGATATTAATAACAACGAGAACGGGCACAATGAATTATCGCCTTTGCCTGCTTGAGCGATGACGGGAACAAGATGGCTGCCATCAAAATGGCGCTTAATCGGTTGCGGCCGGCGGTCATTGGTCAAGTGTCAACATCTACTGTTATACCTGAATTTGTCTTAATCTTGATGTAGGTATACAAAGTGTTTCAATAGGTAACAATGCCTATTCAAGGAAAACCAAAATTTCGACATAAATATCTCATGACTTCTCTCACCGATAAATAATTACGAAACATCTTGTGTTTTTCTTGTGGTTAAGCTGTACCAGTTTAACCTGATGTCAGGGTTTTTACAAGTGAAAGTCCCTGAAAGATACGCTTAGAATATAACTAACCTAATAATAAAAAGAATAATCCAAATCAGTTCATAATTGACGGAGTAACTGCGTAAAAAACGTTGAATTTTTGCGATCAGTTATTTAGCTTCCTCTCTAAATGAAAGCTATCTATGTAATTCTAGCTCGAATGACATTCGCTTTTAACAATGTTATTCGCATCTTCAACACTGACTATGTATTCTAAACCTAAATAAGTCCCGATTACTTCATTACCATTGAAATGGTCCTCACAACGAATACGTTGGATTAAACAAAGACAAGTGACCGGATAAATCCTTTCTGGGACATGATTCCGAAAGGATGAGCGTATATTGTAATTTATTTTGCTTACAGTTGAAATTCTAAATAGACGCTGTTCTAATTGTCGATTTTGGTGACAATGGTATTGAAGAGGCGGAAGGAGAGAATGTTTAATTATTTAGTTATTTGTTTGACATAATTTTGATTTGACTTGATATTTTGTAAAATTCTAATTTTAACTATTTTTCAATTTATTTCAATAATTTGACATGCTCAGTTTAAATTTATATTGCATTTATCTTATTTTACATGCCAGTGCTGGCAAAACATGTTGATACTTAGCTATTAAAAATGACATCTATACATTGTAATTCATGTTCTTACACATGTTTAGTAAATAAAATATCTTTATCTTAGATTCATCAGAACTTGTTTACGTTTAATCAATATTTTAACTTATGATTGTAGAACTAGGATCCTCTCCTAGTTCCCCCGTAGCCCGAAGACAAGTACGACCACAAATAAAATCAAGAACTGGGCAGGCAGAAACAGAAGGATACTAATACACCCTTTTGCGTGAGAGTCCTCTCAAGCTAAGCCACTGCGCCGCACCGCACCACGCGTTTGTCAGTCACATACATCGTACGTAACGTGCCGCTCGGTTCATGCTCATGCACCATACATAATTATCATCGCGCAGTTTGCGAATGTTGCATAAAAGCATTAAAGGGAGTATTCTTAGGACTCAGTCGTCTGGGTATGTTTTTTTTAGCGTCTTAGGTTTAAAAACAATGCAACTGGGGCCTGCTTGGAGGGACACTTCGGTATAAAATTTTAATATGAATAGTGTCTGGATTGTCTACCCACATTTTTGTCTAATTTCTCATGTAAGTGACTGTAATGGTTTTTAATGAGAAATAAATATTCTTTAAACCTAAGCCTAATTTACTAACGTTCGGTTCTCAATTATGTAACTAGCCACAGTTTCGTTTGGTGATAGTAGTTATTTTGAAATATTTTGCAAAAGTGTAGAAAGATAAATTATTTAAAGCCATACAATTTTGACAGATATCATATACAAAATATGTCAAAATTCTACCGTTACCAACGGAAACTATCGATAGTAATGTTATTGAAACTCAGCATTACACATCTTGTCATAATAAATTTCGAAGCGTCTTGGTAGCCGAACGCGCAGGCAGATGGACTTCGCTCTGTATGACGCAGTCGTAGTTAGACCACCGACCGGCGTTAACCCACTCCAGCACAAGCGCATTAGCCTATTTGGAGGGGTTAACAAGATTATTATGAATGTGTTAGCAGCACACTAATATTACCTAATTAATATATATTTTTTTTCATTACTACTAGTCCTAGTTCCATACTTTTTTTTAATTTTTTTCCTTTTTTTTTTAATACAACCAGTCCCAGTTCCTTATTAAACTAAATCGGAAACCAAACCTAAGTCCTGCACCCCCTTTGCGACACCCGGACCCCGCCGCGACAACCAGCTTCGCCTTGCCGACCTGCAAGGGGCTTCTTCACGCATCGTTTGAATGACCCAGGACTGTAGGAAGGAGGGAACACGTGTGCTGGCAATGAATTCCATTTCTTGATAGTGCGACATCCTTGTCAATGAGATGGCAATGGACAGGGAGAAGTGGAGGAATACTCATGCTCATAACTTTGCCTTCAATTGCTGTAGCAATTATATGCAAAGTAAAAGAACCGCCTAAATGAACTGGCGTATTTATTTTTTTACCAATTAAATATTCAATTTTTAGCTATAAAAGTTTTAAATTGCTTTAAGGACATTTATTGCAACTAAAAAATTGCAACTTTGGAGATATAAGGGCTGGCTTAATCCCACTACTTCCCAGGTCTGCAGCTCTGTGTTAGGGTATCAAAGGAGAGTTATATGACAGCTTTTCAGCTTCAAGTACCTACTCAAATATGTCTATCAGATCTCGGGCTATAACTATTACTACACAAAGGCTGGCGTATAAGGCGGTTTAAGGCGATTTTGACATGGATCTAAAGTGTTAATCTACTACTAGTGACCATAAAATATTGGTGCCTTGGCAGACTACGATAAGATGGTGGTAACTAGCCAGATAGAATTAAAACAAGTCCACGAACAAATCCTGCGTTATATTGTTGACATTCCTCCCGTTCACATGAAACGATTTGCTTCCGCTTTCATTATGCGAACAGCTAAGGAGTAGAACCACAGATTTAATAATACAAGGAGATAGGCCAAGCCGGCGCTTAACTTGTGACAAGTGTATGCCCTGTGGGCATACATTTCCGCCACTTCGCCTTCCGATAAAGTCAAGTGAATACGTAACTCAGCGTTTCGACCGATCTCCTTAACTTTGTGGCTGTGCTTAACTTTTATCGCTTCGCAGTTCTTAAGACGCGCGCAATGAATAGTATATGTTACGGCGTGCTCAACTAGAACCATGTTATGTAGTACGGCAGCTGATCGCGACACTCAGTCTTCCTATGAACTCGGCGATTCGACCGATCTCCTTAGATTGATATATCTGTGAGTAGAACTCTTTTCCGAGGTCTGTTTTCCCGTCATCATCAGTATAATCTGGACATCTTTAAGGCGAGAGCAGAGTGAACAAGCATCTTCTAGGCGAGCGTGTACCACCTTAGGCCTCATCATCGCTCTCCATCAGACGTGATTGTGATCAAACGCCCAGCCTATTCAACATTAAAAAAAATATGAGCATAAAATTCTACTCCCCTGATGGAACCGAGGATGTCTCTTCGTTCTATTACGTGGGAGGCATGTTTGATTCCGACCAATATATCATAAAAAATTAAATCAAATTTCACGGTTTGCTAGTTTAAAACATTGCACTTGTATAACAAGACTTATTAATTATCTTTGTTGCGTGAAAGGCGGTAACTCCATTTTATATTGAATAATAAAGATCTTTAAAGACTCCACTGAACTGTGAAGACAGTCGATGAAGTGAGAAAAACTATTTCCGCCAAAAATATCATCAATCTTCGTGACCAGTCATGCATGAGGTTACGTTATTACAATAAATATGTATTTTCTTGCTTAATATATTTCTTACCTATGTGTAATATAATATGCAACAACACTTAGGATTAATGAGGATGTGTCTGAACAAGTTAGGCATGTAATAAATTGTAATGGATACAAATCTGATGACGAAAGAGAGAGGCATCAGGAAATAGAAAAATATATCTTCTTTATATTGTATATTGTTTCTGTCCGTGCGTATGCCCGATTTTGGTGTAACGTTTTATGTGTTCAGATTCGAAAATGGTTTAGATCTGCCGCAGCGGTCGCATAACACGTTTTGACTGAAACTACGATAAATATCTTCATCTATCGGTCCCTGTGCAATATTACGTTTTGAATACATTATATCAACGCTGACCGTAACTTGTCCCAAAGTACCCCTCGATTCATGTATTACGAGTATCTCTAAGGAATCCTTAATAGAACAGGATTCAGTAAGAAAGTTTTGTCTTTCCAGCATGCCCATTAGTAATTTGAAAGAATATGTGCAGAAAAAGCGAAATATTGTTATGGGAAAAGACAATGGGAGTTCATTCCATAACTTTTACACGAAATTTATTCGTAAGGAATAATCGCCAGTGACCAATCCGGTTATAAAGTATCTATTTATTTATTTATTAGCAACACAAACAGACAGTTATCATAACATAATATTGTACAGTATAGTAAAATGGTTTTGTTTTAGATACTGTCCTAAAATAGTGTTGACATCATGTTAGTATACAGAGTTAGGGCAAACAATTATTGAAACTAATATTATTGAGTAGGTGTACAAAAAACTATACAATAAAAAAAAACCGACAAACAAAACTTTGTGGCACGTTCATCACCCGGCCCAACCGAAGTGATAATAAAAAAAAAGAAAAAAAAGAAAAACACTGATACTTAAATATTAACATAATAAAACTTTTTGCAGCTCTTTCCTAAACAAACCAAGACTATTAAAAATGTCCAAATTACGACTTTCATTGCTCAAATCGTTATATGCGCGGCATATGCGGTACAGCGTACTGTGGAAATCTCTTTGAGTTCTACACACGGGCAGTGCAAACGTGATCTCTTTTCTGACTAGTCTCTGTAATTTATTGGGAATATTTAATTTAATAATCGAAAGCAGAGATGTTTTCGTCATACTGTGAAAGATCTTATACAGAGTCAGCAAACTCAATCTACAAAAATGTACACCTTAGATGTCGAGATGTTGATCGGTACAATCAACAGCAAAAGTAGATGATCAAATTATAAGCTGCGTTCACTAAATAAAAGCTATATACCAATGCAAATGATAAAGTGATATTTTTGTAAAGTAGACTTGGTTATTTTGTTAGTGTTAGGGTATAAAAATTGATTTAAATAATTTGAATGTTTGACATAAGTTTTGACATAGATCTTTTGTTTTTATTAATAAGGCGATATAAAGTTACCTTTTCAAGGCATTGTGAATTTTCCATTCCATGTTTTGTCAATGTCAAGTGAAAATGTACTTAAAGTATTAGACAATTGTACGGTAGATTGAGTTAAGATGGAGTCTCAACACGTGTTTTTACAAAAAGAACTAAGGAGGAACCTCAATGTTCTTTTCACAATGCCTTGAATCTTACCTACTTTGTACTGTGGGTACCATATTGTGCAGATTTTAGTGAATAAATGAACATGAGCATAATTATTTCCAAAACGACTACTTATATACCCACAAGATGAACATACTTTCAGGAATTTTTCAGTGTTTATTATTTTGCTTTTAATGAATTTAGAAGTTTTGCTTTTGAATCTTACCTACTTTGTACTGTAGGTACCATATTGTGCAGATTTTAGTGAATAAATGAATATGAGTATCATTATTGCCAAAATGACTACTTATACCCACAAGATGAACATACTTCCAGGAATTTTACATTTTCGAGTTTATTATTTTGCTTTTAATGAATTTAGAAGTTTTGCTTTTGATCATCTACTTCTGCTGTTGACTTTACGATGGTAAAAAGACGCCAGTGTCATCGTTACAAATAATGAATTCTTCAGAACACTCTATTATATAATATACTTATCAATTATTGTCTTTCTATTCCAGGAGTTCAGGAGTTATCGACGTAATTACTTTGACTGGTTTGTTGGGAATATGCAATTTGCGCTTTCATGATACTAAATTTAAAAAAGCAGAGTCATAAAAAAGTATTAAAGAAGCTATTGATAATCTTAGCGTAATACTTGATTTTCAAGTATTGCACTTCATCTTTTTTCGACTATTCAAATAATTTTCTACTTTTTACGACCTCTCTATTAGATAACTGGTAAAATCTGTTTATATAAAAGACAACCCTTACTGATCCACCAATACACAGCTCAAACCACAAACTACTGCACTAAGGCATGCTAAGGCAACGGATTGCGCTTAGGCACGCAAATAGTTATTATGACGCAGGCATCCGCCAAGAAAGATGACACAAGGCCTCTCCTTGTCTAGTAAGTATAAGTAAAGGAGCGAAACCATGTTTTCAAAATTACAAGTTATTGTCAATTATAAGTGGTAGGTTATGGACGCTAACAATACATCACTGTAAGTGGGTAATTCAAGTCAAAATACTGGTATCAAGTTTAATTCAATTTTGCGACACAATATATGTCAAGGTCTCAAGAAAGTGCTCAGGACTTACATATTATAGTGTCATGTATATGATTCAGTGGTTTTGTACAAAATCTGCAATTGTAAGGGAGTTTGACAGAGAGGGCTCCTGAAGATATCCTTTAGATGGAGTAAGGTATGTAGTCTTATATATAAAATTCTCGTGTCACAATGTTCGTTCCCGTACTCCTCCGAAACGGCTTGACTGATTCTCATGAAATTTAATGAGCATATTGAGTAGGTCTGAGAATCAGCTAACGTCTATTTTTTTGTCCACCCTTAATTTTTTTTTATTTATAAGGCAAAACAACGTTTGCGGGGTCAGCTAGTATTAGTATAATAATATCCACTCCAATTATCTAGCCCAAATTAAGTACCAATCAGAACTTGTGATATGGATAACGGAAATTATACCTAAGGCAATTTTAAAGAAATGCAATAAAGACCATGACTCGCGAAATGTTCATATTCCTCACACAAGCATTTGCTCCTACCAAGCTTCGAAACTGAACCACTTTATGTGTAAGCAGCGTTACTGACCACTCCACCACGACGCCGTATTGAGAATTGGTATCTTATTTTAGCGTTCTTGCTTCGACAGGTTACACACTTGATGCTCAACTCATTGTTTTCCTAAAGATATAGCAAATGACGCTATTCCACCTGATGGAAAGCATCGTCCAAGTGTGAAGATATCTGGTGCAAGAGAAAGTATACTCGCTGGTCTAGCCACTATGGCCTTTTAGCGACTCACAAGCTTTTTCTTCAAGACTCTTCGTGCGCTGAGGGCTTAAAGGATCCTTGGGGAAAAATTTGGAAGAAGCAGAATACTGTGTGCCAAAGAATTCCATTTCTGGGTCAATCCAAGAATTTCTTCAAATAGGAATTCATCACAATTCGTCAGAGAATGATACAACTTTCATGGTTGGCAAAAATCGTTACACCAAATCGCGGGAAATCATATTATTAAGTTCCTTCATTAAGTAAATTTCATGGCACCAACATGTACCTAAAAACTAACAAACTGGACTTTAAAGAGAAAGAGTTCCATTTTCAAATGTCTGTTCTATTCTATCTATTCTATTCTTAATAAATGGCGTCGCATTAAACGTAGGCATTATGCCAATGTCAAGTGAAAATGTAACTAAATTAACAAAAAATGTACGGTTGATATGTGTTAAAAGTGGAGTCCCTCAACACGTGTTTTTACAACAAGAACTCGGGAGAAACTCATTCAAATGTCGTAATTAGTATTTAAATGTTGTCAAACTAAGTGGTTAGCTCTGAATTTTTAGTGCATCCTATGTAGAATGAAGTACTTGGGAAACGTGTAACCCTCGTACGTAGAAAAAGAAAGAAGATAAATAAAAGAGACCTTTCATTTTCGTGTAGGAAACCCTTACTTTGAGAAACACTTTGTTTCATTATGTTTTCGCAAGTCAGACATTTTCCAGCAACGTGCTATGAAGGAGGTATCTCTTGCGACACATTAATTTTAAACTAAATTAGGTTTGTTGTCCAGCCATAATTCTTGCTGGAGGTGACAAAGCTTGTGTCCTCGCGTTGCGTGTTACACGCAGACCGCGCGCCACTGTCACCAGCGAATATTCTGCTGTTTGCAATAAATGCTAATCTGCAGAAGGTCTTAATAGAATATAACAAATTATATAAATCATAAAGACGTTAATCGGATAGTGAAAATTTTAGACAAGAAATTATTTACTGCCCAACTAGCACACAAGCTCTATAACAAGCGCTTCAGTGGCCAGATAGACGCTTTCAAATACGGCATTGGCTCTATAAGCAAGCTCTACAGTAATTGTAAAGACTGCTACAGCGCTGCTTGACCCTCAAAAGAGGCACAAATTATACGGCTATTTGTTGTACAGTTGCTCTAAAATGATCGAAAATGTGTGTTAATGCGGCGTTACTAACATGCCATGAAAGCGGGAATATACGCCATAGTATCTATAATAAGTTATTTTAGCGCGACTATAGCGTTCTTGCCGTATTTTGACGTGTCTTTATCGCGGAATTAGATTTTACGACTCTTTATTAATTTTATAATAGCGATAATCAGATGGAAGTGAACAAAATATATTTTTTAAGAATAGATTTGTGACAGTGAAGTAATGACATATGAAGTGAAACATGAAGATTTAAATATTTTAAGTACAGGTAAGTTAGCATCTATGTTTTTCATTTATGTTTGGAATTATCAATGGGAGTACCAGTTTATCGTGAATGTATATATATGTTTTAGTTAAAATTTTCACGCGCCTCTTATTTATGCAGTTTTTAATATTAAAAGTAAATTTAATATTAGAAAGTGTTAAATCTGCATTTAGCATAGATTGTATTTTTGGTTTCTTGGTATTGTATTCGTCTTTCATTGGGGTTATAGATGATAAAAAATGGCTTAAATTATGATTTTGTACACATTTACAGTTAATAAATGTTGGTAATAACCAACAAAATTATGATTTAATCAAATACTGTAATGGCGCCCAATTACAACAGCTTTCAACATCCACTATGACTATTCTACCGGTTTGTATCGCAAAAATGCTCTAGTATTCGATGTAATAGGATTTTCTCCTTTACAATAGTAGTAGTGAAGCGCTTTTGTATGCTTTTAAACGTACACCTGTCTTTTACGCTTCTTTACAGAGCACAAAGCTATTTAATTGAGCTAATATATTCCATTATAGCAGTGATCGATTTAGGGACCGCGTGATGACTTAAAAACCTCTTCCTTTACTTCTTCCATATTATTATGTATTGTGAACAATGTGAATTATAACTCTTTCCAAATCAATACTATGAAATCTGTAAAGGGAGGATAAACTTGTTGAGTTTCTTGCCGGCTGAGAAGAACCTTCTCAGAACAAGGCCTCCTGGTAGACTCGTGAACCGATGGTGTCAAACTTGACTTTCATAAGTGTACAAATTGTACCTTAGTGAATAAAGAAATTTGAGTATGAGTTTGAAATTAATTTATAAAAGTCAACATCTCTCTGTTCAATTGTTACATGTATTTTCTGGCCAGTTATGGCCTATTTAATATTTTACGTGAGCGGTTCCGCGGGCAGGTACAACTAATATAAATATATTTCCAAGAACCACAAATAAATCCACAAATAAAGATTTTCCAAGTTCTATGGCATGGTTCAGTGCGGTTATGTTTTAGTGATAAAGATAATGTACCTATAATGTACCAGTACATTTTGATTGTAATTTAATGCAAGAATCTTTTATCAATTTACAGGTACAGCTGCTGTCGACTCTTGCAATGTCTGTGATGCTCAACCTGGTCAAACGAGATTATGATATTTGCGTTTAGTAGATTTATAATAGGTACCTACCTATGTTGATTGTCTTCACAATAATTTTGTATAAAAATTCTAACATAAAATATTGTACCGCCAAATCATAAGTTTTTTTTTAACCTTTAGACTACACCCACTAATTTAAAATAATAATATTGTCAGTGTAAGTGATGATAGCTGAAAATAAGAAAAAAAAGTGAAGAGCAGAAAACAAACCCAGCGTTCAGCACAAAGTTCAAAGGAAATATATTGTCTTTCAAAACTGACTTAATAAAACATAAAGTAAAAAAGTATAAAAACATAAACAATACAAAAGAGTCTTCAACATCATCCCCCCCGTGTAGCGAAGCTACACAACTGTCGCCTGGTCTAGCAAAGCCAACTTCCTTGTAGGCCTCTTCAGAACACCCCCTTTGGTGGCCACATCGGCAACGCGCACGACTCCATCAACCCCTGGGTACAATTTAATAACCCGGCCCAGAGGCCAAACTCCTCGTGGAAGGTTAGGGTCTACTATCAGAACCACGTCACCAATGGAAAAATTATTGTAACCGCCCTGCTGCGGTTGACGAACTCTAAGGCAGGGCAAATATTCCTTCAGCCACCTGGCCCAGAAATGCTCCGATAGGCGCAGTGCCTTCTGCCAGTCCTTCCGAAGACAAAACACGTCGTCAGTTAATGGGGCTGGAAGCTGTTGGTTGGAAGAGGCTCCTATCAAGTAGTGGAATGGTGTGAGGCTCTGGCACTCGTTGTTCTCTGTGACGTAGGTAAGAGGTCTTGAATTGACTAGAGCCTCTGCTTCCTGTAGAAGAGTCAGCAATACCTCCTCCTTGGGTGCTCTATCCTTTAGCGTCACCGAGAGAGCTGTTTTGATTGTGCGGACCATCCGTTCCCAGCAACCCCCCATAAACGGAGAAGCCGGGGGTATGAAACACCACTCAATTTTGGCGTTGGCAGCGAAATCTTCGACGGAAGTGCTGTAGAATTCTAGCAGCTGGCGATTGGCGCCCACAAATGCCGTGCCGTTGTCAGATAAAATCTTCTTTGGCACACCACGACGCGCAATAAACCGCCGCAGGCTAGAGATTGCAGAATCCGACGAGAGAGAAGGCACAACTTCTATACGGACAGCACGCGTGGTCATACAAGTATAGATCGCCACATATCTTTTCTCCCGTCGACGTCCGATAGTCACCTCAAGAGGGCCAAAATAGTCCAAGCCTACGTTGGAAAAAGGGCGGCAGTGATGATCTAGCCGCACATCTGGTAAGTTGCCCGTCAGCGGAACACGTGGCATCGTCTTACGCTTGACACAGAATTGGCACTGCCTGGAGACCATTTTTATTGTGCTTCGACACCTCAATATCCAGTACCGTTGCTTCAACTCATTGTATACTGTTTCATTAAATCCGTGAGCGTATTTAACGTGGTAATGGCGTATAAGAAGTCGCACTGCAGGATGGCGGCCGTCTAAAATAATTGGTGACGTGACCTCAAACTCAACACCTCTCATGTGTTTTATTCGACTGTCTATCCTCAATAAACCACTCTCATCTAATTTAGGAGACAGCGAAAACAGCTTACTAGTCTTTGGCAGGGTTTGGATTGGATTCGCATTAGAGCCAATTCTTGGCTAAAACTATCTAGCTGAGACCTCTTAAGTATAGCCCATTCGGCATCTTCAATGTCTGAGGCGTTAGGAGATGCTGTAGAAGAAGAAACATTAACAGGCAAATTTGAAATGATTACCATCATACGGCTACTATACCACATGTCTGTTAAATCATGTTTAAACTCACTACTGTACAGCTTCAGTATAATAGTAAAGCTGTGGTACGATTACTATACAGTATTTAAGTCGTACAAAGACTGTTTAGGCTGCTTATGTGCTAGTTGGGTGGTTTATAATAACTTTGCAACGCATAAAAATATTAAACACAATTGATATAATATAGTATATTTAAACCTATTTTTTGGACTCTGTGAAGGAGGGCTCAGTTCAGGTACTGACAAACACAGGAACAACGTTTATATCATGTGCATCACATCAATACATCCGAAGTATATTAACTTTTTTACATATTTTTTTTTTACTTAATCGATGTCATTATTGATAAACGATAAACTACTAATTTATTATGACAAATAGTTATTTATGTGATGAAAAAAATTGTTATGAAATTTTTATCATTACAATTTTTTTTCTTATCTCCGTAATTGGCACAGCAGACAACTCTGCGTGATTTTTGTTGTGCTATTAATTTTGTAGTTTTATTTTCTTTCTATGAATCAATTTTAAAAAAAAGTGTTATGACAAATAACGATTCCTATACCATCTTTGACTCTCTCAGGTGAGAGAGTTTGTTACGTCGCTTATACTCAGCTGCACCACCATCTTGTCAAAATCTGTCGACATAAGAATAACTTTAGCAACATTATTTGTGTTGCGGCAGTTAGTGATAAGTTGGTTATATAGTCTTTGGTGATAAGACAGCCACTCTCTCTGTGGTTGTGTATAGGAACTTTACCCGGAAGTTAAGCTTGCTACCATCTTTGAACTCAGCACAACAACAGGTGAGATGAAGGTTCCCTATCAAAAATAACAAAAAGATTAACATAATTGTTACAGCGACTTAGGAAACATGGTGGTAGCTAGCCAGGTACGAATCACGAAAGGTTGGAGATGGCGTTTTGGACCACGTTCAGACCGTAATATGAATTAACCACTACTTTTTGTGCCTCTGCGATTTGCACTATGTGTCGAGAGCACGATGAACTATTTTTGTTTCCTTCAATTTGTTCCAACTTTTTTTTTAAACAACATTTAAAAAAAAATCTGCCTGCAACCAAACTGAAAACTATTTTGTAACACTCTTGGAATCGTATCCAAGGCCATCGACCTGATAACAATAAGCGATCACTAAGCCACAGAAACGCTTACTAATAGTTGTGTTACATCTTATTTAAATATGCTGTGACGCAATACCTCGTTTCGTTCTTACAAAACGAGGTACTGGTATCACAGCATTTTGTGTGATTTGTCCCAAAAACCCCGACAATAGCGTAAATGAAGCTATTTTTATTCAATTTTCTGTCCTTTCCATTGAAATGTTTTGTTAGTTATGGTTAGGTCCGAATAGTTTGTGCTGAATAGTTCTACTGTATTGGGATTAGGAATCTTTAGAGATATGGAAAGATAAACTAAGCAAGGTGACCGCAGAACACAAAATCTTTTATATTTTAACACCCACGCCCGGCTGTTGTATGTAATACAAGTTTTATCAAAACTTTGAGCCACGACGGATCGATAAGTCTAAGATCCGAACTGGAAACGACCTTCAAGTACTCCATTACAAAATTTATATTATAAATAGGAGTTAGAGGGAGAGGGAAAATGAGCCTATTCCACCTGTTGGTAAGGAGAAGTGGAATCCAAAATAAATAGATACCTACTGTGAGAGATTATGTAAAAGTCGCACTAATCAATGTGTAATTATGACGAATAGGTCAACCCTGACATTCCCGTTAAAACTATAATGAATACAAATTTTAAAAATATCTTTTAAAACATTTTACTCTGTTCACCATAACAGCCTTTATAATTTGACCCACAGCTGGGACACAATACCTCTCCTTGTCATCGAAGGAGGTTTAGGCAGTAGTCCACCACGCTTGCCCAATGCGGATTGGTGGACGGAGTTAAGGTGACCAGTACCCCTTTGCTGATCCATTAGTCGCCTTCTACGACACCCCTTGGAGGATATGGCGTGATGCTATTCTACTCTACCGGAATCACACGGCTGATGAATCAATCTCACTCAGTCGTTTAATAAATAATATAAATCGAAAATAAAAAACCTAGTTCGGGCGTCCAAACTCAAACAACAAATCTGCTTTTATTTAACTTGAAATGTCTGTTGGTACGTTCGGATCAAATCTTGCAATTTTCAAAATCAGTTATTGTATTATTACTTCGATTATAACTCTAATTCTTAGTGCTGTGAAATAATTTATAAGGCTATACCTCATAAAGACATCCTAAGTGCATGGCTGTAGTAATGAGATGTAATATTACACCCGTCTTCATCTCAAGTGTGTCGCGCCAAACATTTCACGTACAGCGAATCACTAACATCAGTTATTCGTACAATATCCCTTCACTTGCTGTTTCGACTCGGGAAATTGAAATAATACTAGATGCATACACGTCAGAAATTCAATTTGGCAAGCCAGTTTACAGTATTTGGGTGAAGCCACGGACGCGAGACGTAAGGCGTGTAACGAATATATCAGCCTTCGTCATTCCTTTATATTTAAAAGAAATAAAATTCATCAAATTCTCAGCCTATAAAATATTTAAAAAAATCAAAATGTTCTTTATTTAAATTCAATTACCCATTAGTGCCCGAAATAAACTACGCATGATTTCTGAACAAATTGTTTATTTAATGATCAAAAACAGATTACGTACTATATTTTAAAGAGAAAAATAGATAAAAAAAAAACTTTAAAATCTTTTGTACATAATCTAGTATAAGTAGGTGTCCTCGTTTGGTCACGGCAAGCGCAAATGGGTTAAATCTTACCACCGGCACCGCTTTGTATGATTTATGCTGGTAGAGAAGAAATGCGTAATAAGATAAAGACATCGTTACATGACACTAAAAATCGGGAGTGGTCTCCCCTTGACTTTTTCGTATACCGGAAACGACTCAGAAGTTGATAGACACCTTATATTTTCATGTCATACATTCATGTTAAGTTTTGGTCACCCATCCGAGTAAAGACCGCGCATTTGGTTGCTTAACTTTCGTGATCGACGACTCAAAAATTGATAGAATCCTTATATTTTGATGTTATACATGAATGTAAAATTTGGTTGCAATAAGTTAAAACATACTCGAGTTATCGTGCTACGCACAGACACACAAACATAATTCCAAAAACGGGTTTTTTGTACTCCGAGAGGTCTAATTTTTTGATGATTACAAGACTTCCTCTATACTACCTATACGAGAAAGTAAAAATGAAATACGAATGAACATTATTTTTAATATCTACTTGATATAAATACGTGATATTTACACAATTTTTAATGTAGTAGGTATTTCTGTTATATTATTCAAAACAAAATAATTAGGTCCTTTAATTGAATTTAAATTATTGTATTGTTAATCACCGCTTAGTAATGAAATGCTTCATAAAAACTGTTTATAATGTTAGTGTGTTAGTATATTACACAACCTTCCTGGCAACTTATAAAATTAATAGGGCAAGTGGCTAGATGCAGATCACGCTTCACATCAAACGAACGCAAGGAAGTGCCATACTGGGAAGTACAAACTGAGCGGACGTACTTACAGTATCACTACATAGTATAAAACAAAGTCGCTTCCGCCGTCTGTCTGTCCCTATGTATGCTTAGATCTTTAAAACTACGCAACGGATTTTGATGCGGTTTTTTAAATAGATATTATATATTGATTCCTATGAAAGGTTTATATGTATAATACGTGCATATTTACATAAGCATTGCACCCGTGCGAAGCCGGGGCGGGTCGCTAGTAATTAATAAAATTTTATTGTGGATGCATGACTTTTTTTATATAAACCCCAGACTTTATATAAATTAGAATTAACAAAAAAGCCGTATGTACTTCGGTTTTACGGCATACATAAAGTGTAGTCCTCAATTTTTACTTTCTCGTATACGTAGTATAGAGAAAGTCTTGTAATCGTCAAAAAATTCGACCTCGAGATTTTGATGGAATTTACACGTTTTGGACCTCCCTGAGTCCAACAATACCGTTTTTTGAATTCTAACCGTGTGTGTGTGTGTCTGTGCGTTAGCACGATAACTTGCGTATGCTTTAACTATTGCAACCGAATTTAACATGCATGATGACATCAAAATATAATGTTTCTATCAACTTTTGAGTCGTTTATGGTCTACGAGAAAGTCAAGGGGAGACCACTCCCGATTTTTTTTAAGCAATTGAATATTTATTAAAAGGATATGAAAAGATGATTGTATGGTAAAGGTGATTGTCATTTAAGTAAACCAAATGAACGAGCAACACTAATTTCAGGATGGCGTGGAGTTGTTGGCCCTATATAAAAAAGACATTCTTCAAACTTCGTTACATAATCGCATCATACAAAACTAAGCTCATCGTTTCTATACCTTAGGTTCATTGGATGCCAGCAATCAAAAAATAATAACACTAGTCCACTTTCAACTCACGTACGAGGAATTATGTACCTTATAACTGCTGGTTATTATTTTCTTAGCGTTCGCAGACCGCCTACTTGTGGAAGACGTGACAAAAATTATTTTATTAACACTTGGCGCTGTCCGGATTATTATCTAGGTGTTGTAAAAGACACAAACGACATTGAAAAGGGTGAGAATTAAAAGTTGATATCTACAAAAGGCTTCCTTGCTTTGCTGTCTTTATATAGTAAGATTAAGTAATAAACACGTAACACAGATAACATCCACAACTGGTTCAAAGTAAGAAAAGAATAAAAACTTAATCTCAAAAAACAAAGAAGTATGACAACAGATACACCGAATTAAAAAAGCGAAATTGAAAAAGGTAGCGTTATATAAAATGAATTTCAATGTTAAGAATAAATATGAGAAACAGTTTAACACAAATATTATCTGCGATCTAAAACTTATTAGGTAGGTATGTTGCAATATCAATAAACGTCTGTTCCAATCTGCATTATTGTAATAACAATGTAATTTTTTGCATATCTGTCATCTTGTTATTATGAACTCCACGTCACGGCGCAGAGCCTAGATGTGGAGCCATCAGGTCTACCACTCTCTTTTGACTTCAATCCTGAAAGTGACTACACTACAGTGAAACTCCCCTTGCACAAGGTACCTGCCGACTACCAAATTGTAGAATTTGGTAGTCTCAACTTCTGTAGAGAAGTTGGCCATACAGGCTAGGGAACAAACCGAGATCGCCTTCTTAAAAATATGTGGTGTATCTAAAAACCATCTGCAGCCAATAAAATTATTCATTAAAAATGCACAAGTCACGTGGAAGCTAATCTTCATTGCTAAAGATTGAAGTAGCTATGTGAGTGTTTGTGTTTGAGTAATCATCATCATCATAACAGCCTTTATAATTCCACCCACTGCTGGAACACAAGGCCACTCCTTGTCATAAAAGGAGGTTTATGCAGTAGTCCACTACGCTTGTCCAATACGGATTGGTGGACGGACATTAAGTTGATCTCTACCCTTTGCTGATCCATTAGGCGCCTTCTACGATACCCATTGGATATGGGGTGATGCTATTCTACTTTGCTAGTATCACATGGCTGTGTTTGAGTGCGTAATATAATTTCTGTAAAGACCTGGAAAAGAGTGGACTGTAAAAGACTGGAAAGCTCAAAGTAAAATATGTATATTAACAAAAATAAACTTACATATAAGATATAACAGGGAGAAAACACAGACAGGACACAAGCGAATAACAACAAAAGCAACTCTAAAATAATGTTACGACAAACGTCAAAGTATGAACAGTTATAAAAGTCACCGGCCTTATGGCCAGCTCTTAACAATTGCCTAATAGCCCTGCTAAACCTGCCAGGCTTCGTAAGAAAGGGTTCTGGTACGGCTCGACGCGATTAAATTTTGGTACCAAAGAGTGCACAGATTCGGTACAAATTCTTTACCAAGTGCATGAAATTAAATGAGAGCTCCCTGACCGCGTCGTTACGGTACAAATACTAGATTGAGACTAATACTATACGGAGCGCATACGTGACTCTGTACCGAGATACAGGTGCTCAGGATAAAACGAAGCAATGCCGCAGTCGGTAAGATTCCGATATAACCTGTGGGCATCCAATTCAGGATTAATAATAATAATTCCTTATTTCAGGCAACAGAATGTGTAAAATAGAAAACATTAGGCCCATATTACATATACCTTAAAGACTAACATACATATAAAAATTATAATTAAACTAACACTAGGCACTATCTTCTGCGTCTCATGACGTAACAGCGCAGTGTCCGGTAGTCGTCCTCTAAAGCGCCGAAAGACAATACCTTTCGGCCAGAAATCTTCCTTGAGGAACGTCTGCAGTCATTCTGTCGGCACGCTCACCACAAACGAGTTAAAATTAACTCTAAACTGTCAACCCTTAGGATGAAATTGGTCTTCACCCGTATGTAGACCGTATGTATTAACCACCTCATTTCCTCGGGGTCCGGAAGATCTCCTTCCTTTCATTCCCTTCCATTTTTTTGCTCTCTGTAAAAAAGGAAAGGGAGAAAATTCAACGAAAACGTACCACCAATCAAGAAATTTTCGTTAGAGCATCAGGTTTCGGTACCAAAACGAAAACGGGCCGAGATGATCAGAAAGGGAGAAAAAATGTATCTACGTTTACACTACTCCCAAAAATAGAGTAGGCAAACTTACCAAATTCTTTATCGTCCAAAGAAATTGAGCACGTTTATTTTTTCCAAACCTACGTGAAAATAAGTTTGCGTTGGGGTCAGTGGCTTCGCCAGCTGTCGGTTGGGCGGAAGATCGATTGGCCTCACACCGAAGTATTTTAGGGTACAGCATGCCGTTACAAGATGTATGGCTCCGAATGGGGCTATTCATTTGTCAATGCTTAAGTTCAAACAAAGTACAAAATGCATTAATATTCTAGTAGTGGCACGTGTGATTTTGCTATCGAAACGAAGTTATGTAAGGCGTTTGTCGATTAAAGATGTGCCAGGGGGCTTAAGAGAAGCGTCGGTGGCGTAGTGCGTAAGAGCGTCGTCTTCCGCCCGGGAGGCACTGGTTCGAACCAATGCGTTTTCAACACAGAACATCAGGTTCAAAAAATGAATGCAGTGATTTGCTAGATCTTTCTATAAAAAAAAATTTAAAACATTTTTATTTAAATTCTCTAAAAAGAAAAAAAAATATTTTTAAATAAAAAAAAACCGCCTTCAAAACTAAAAACGAAGAAATAAAAATTCTGTTTAAAAAAATCTAAATGTTTTTTTGAGGTCGGTGCCAACCTCAATATTTGGATTATTTTTTTTTATTTAAAAATAATTTTATTTTTTGCTTTTTAGTGTTTTAAGTATGTAAATTTTCAGGAAACGATCTAGAGATCTTTTAGACACACAAGTGATAACATTACGATATCATCGATGTCAATTAAATAGGCATTATTAGGGATAATTTTAAAACTACTCGTCAGATGTCGATTAAATTTGAATGGGATCAAATGACAAGCACCTGCTTTCAAAGGTCGAAAGAATCTTCAAAATCGGTACACCCAGTAAAGAGTTATGATGTAACAAACATTAAAAAAAAAAACATACAGTCGAATTGATAACCTCCTCCTTTTTGTAGTCGGTTGAAAAGAAAATTTTCCTTTAAAATTTTAACTATTAACTTATAACCTCATTATACACAATTTATATGATCATAATATATCATCATTTATATGATCATAAGAATAATCGAGGTCTCCACACTAAATTTCAGGTGGATTAGAGCAACGGAGCTTATAATCACCACCTTTTTTAACCTGCCTTTTTATTCTCAGCGAACCCTTTCATTTAACACTCATACTATAAAAAAGCATAAAAAAACTTCACCACATTCATTAAGAGTGATGTCAGTATATTTTTCTAATTATTCTCGGCAAGCCCCTTTATTTGATACCCATATTGTTGAAATAAATTAATAATAACTATTCCGCCATCTTGGATGGTTCGGCATATTGGATTTAGGATGACGTCACACAGCTTATCGTGTATTGTCATCTAAGCTAAACGTGTATACTTCAAAATTTCAGCTCTATCGGTTGAAGATATCTGCTTCGAAATCGAGTAGCATGATTCCACCCGAACAAACATACTACGAGTATCACGTACATTGCAAGTTAAATAAAAGTTTTTAAAAAGAAAATCTTACTCTAAGCATTAGGAAAGGTTTTTAGAACCGACGTGAATATGCAGTATTCGTTTTTATTTAGTAACATGTCATAGCAACGCCAACGCTTCATCCTTTCTTTCCCTTCCCTGCTACCAATTTTATTTAGGGGTGGAGGTAATATGTTTTCTTTTTCCTCTGTACTCGATCAGCCGTCATCTCAACATTAACAACCTTTTTTACCATATTATGCTTTACACAGTCTCCACCTTTTCCTCGCTTCACCTCTCCCTTTACATCCTTCCATATTCATCCTTTTAACTTTCTTCATAAAATGCTCATCTGTACTATCTAATACTAATATTATAAAGACGAAAGATTTGATTGCTTTTTTGATGAAATTTCTTATTTGAGACCATGGTAACCGACATTAACACGAGCGAAGTCGCGTGCGAGGGCTAGTTTTGGTATATTTGCCATAGTATTTCTTTCAAATCAGAAATTTTAATAATTGCTCTTTTGCGATCCTCGAGATGTTCAATTTGGACATTTTTATTTAAATTCTTTATTTACAGATTCTAAAATGAATTAAGAGACATTATAAAGTACCTACTGTGAAACTGTGGCGGGAGGTTTCGGAAGAACATTACATTAATGAAGGTCATACCTAGAGTAATATTTGCCTTTATCATGTATGAAGCATTATTTACACAAGATACTAAACTGTCTAGAGAACCAGTCCAATGAGGCTACATGCTCACCAAATTGTAACCTCGAAACCGGCTAATCCGCTGTGTCCTCTCGTTAAAGCATGACACAAAAGAGTAATTACTATATTACTCGCCGCCTATTCAGAGGTATTATCAACAAAATATTAATGATGTTTAGCTCAAACTAAACAATATCATGTTATAAATATTGTACCTATAATAATAATTAGACTACGCGGCAGATTAGCGTTTGGAGGCGTATTTTTAGACGGATTAGGTCCAATCAAATTAATTATTCGAGGATAAAGTGAGATTAGTAGTGATTATGGTTTTTGGTTCGGGCATATTATTTTAATCACATCATTTTTAAGGTTAATGAGTGTTTTGCTTTAGCCCAAAGAATTGCAAAGCTAAATTAGCAATGAGCAGGGAATATTGCGAGGAGAACTGACGGCGGTTGGGGCAAAGGACCTTTACTAACGGTCAGTTACAGGGAGACGCAGCGTTGGTAGGCCCGCCACAAGATGGACCAACGATCTGGTTTACCAGAACTTTAAGTCGCGAGGAATCGCTGGATGCGGACAGCGCATGACGGATCTGGTTGGATATTCTTGCGAGATGCCTAATATGCCTAGTCCAACAGTGGACGTCTCTCGGCTAAATTGATATCGATTAAGAATCTTAAGTGCTTTGGTTTCTTTTTTTTTTCACGATAAAAAGAAGGTTTAAATGTTTTGTCTCCTGAGGATCTAACCAAGGACCTCTTCATCAAAATTCCGGTGCAAGCCACTAAGCCAGAGGCACTTAAAATAAATATTAATGAACCAAGCGACAGTTACTTTCGAAGATCAAAAACATTTCTCATAACATTACGCCATTAAACTCCTCAACAGCACTTACAAATCATTACAAATGGCCGATATAAAAGGAGCTCATTAAATTAATTACAAGGAGAACGTTGTTAACAGTACCTGGGTGTGATAATAAAGTAGCAATTAAAATTGTTAAAATGAAAGTAGTTGCGAAGTCACGTTCTGTTTAGAGCGCGTTTTTATGCTTTGTGGTTGACAAACAGGAGGTTGATGGCGCCGAGGCCGTGTTTTACTTCACGATCACGAAAGCTGAAAAATACCGAAAATATTTCAATTCGATTTCCCTCCGTACTTCGGAACGCACATTATGCTAGTATTCTCGGCTGCTGTCGCAAGATCGCAGTGGTTCCCAAGGAGGATTTGGTATTAGGCTGGCCGTTAAAATCTAATCCTTAACAGCCTTATTCATAAACACTCAATAAACTTATTTTAGTTATTACCTTGTTAAAGAGTGTTTTCTCACATTCATTTCATGCCAGAGTGACAGAGACAAACGATTTGTAAATCTCTAATAAATTCACTTGTTTTTATGAAAGGGGGTAAATCTATAGCAGTATTTTTGTAGTATGCGTTATTTTAATTGTGGTCTGTCCGTTTGTTTGATTATTAATTTTATGTATCAATCGTAACGATTAATTTCCTTTATTAGGTAAGTAATAGAAATAGGTTCATATTTTTCTTGCATAAGCTTCTTTAATTTTAGAGTTTTCTTTTTTGGGGATGTACTTATTTAGCAGATGTTTGACACCGTGCTTACATATAAATGGCTGATTAAGTTGTTTTTTTCTTGTTTGTTTGTTCTTTTTATGCGTAATATTGTTATATTTAGATTATATTTACTGCGCGCGCTCTGTTAATGTTACCGTGTGAGGTATCCACGGAAGATCAGCGTCGTAGCTCCAAGGGGTCTCGATATTATGCTGAGTGGAAGCCTTTTCATTGCTAAGTGACTGTATAAGAGAACAATTGTAATTTGTGAACAATATTTTCACTCTTTCTTTCTATTTTCGATATCAAGGCATTCGGCATCGACCTCAAATAAATTAGAAGCAGGTTAGGAGAAAAAAGATTTTTTTTCTAGTTTTAAAAAAGATGTAGTTGGTAAACAAGACATAAACACAACGCTACAAAAATGTAGTGCTAATTAACTACGATCTTCTGTAAAGGTGGAAGTACTCCCTCAGTTCTAGCGCTCCAAATTTAGCGACTAACTTCCAGTGGACGAACCTCTGAATCGGTTAGAAAAAGTCTCTTAGAGACACGAACGAAGCTGAGATTTTGTTAACCTTAGTACCTGTCCTGTTTGTTTGCTTCACTGAAGTTTTACATACGTATTAGGTTTCATTGGGCCATTATTTTAAAGCACTGCATAGCCCATCTTGTCTTATAACGAGGCCTTGAGTCTTCTCATGGTGCATGACCATCGAGATCTTTTGTTTCATTTTGTCCCTCCTTGAACATATGCATGGCCCACATTGTTAGAGCTATTGGTGTTACCTAAATGTTTGGCTTATGAGCATCATAATTTATGTAAACGAAGCAATTTCAGGTATATTATATACTATATTACCTACCTACCTACCTTTAGACGTCGGTTGGTCAAGATTTTTGGCCGAAATCACAATCAAACGATCGGGGGGAACCAGGGGTAGTGCCTAGGACTTCTGACCTAGGTGTGGTTTACGGGGGCCCTTTGTAACAATGCATACGCAGTCACCTCACAACCCCCGCTTCTCTCTAAACCACTTTAACATAGACAGATACATTCATGCGACGACGACTCGGGCTGAACTGAGCTCCGCAGAGCGCATGCGCTATTAATCTGCGCATCGGCCGCGGCCGGCACGAAGTTCTACGGCTAGGCGCGTAGTTCCCGCGCGCTTGCAACTTTAAACAGAGCATTATTACGGTGATCATTGCCACGCTCCAACATTCTAATACTTTTATACTAAGATTTTGAAGAGGAAAGAATTGTATGCTTGCAACGAATAAATACAAAAACTACTGGACAGATTTCAAAAAATCTTTTACCATTTGAATGTTACATTACCTATTCTTGGGTGAAATGGGTTAAATTTGATAAAATCAATACGTGCACGAAGTCGCGGGCGGTGCGCTAGTCTGTACTAATGATATAATATTATAAATCAGAAAGATTTGATTGTTTGTTTATTTGCATTGAATAGGCTCCGAAACTACTGGGCCGATTTTGATGAAATTTGGCATGGAGATATTTTGAGACCTTGAGAAAGACATAGGATACTTTTTGGCGCGACAGCCGACATTATTGCGAGCGAAGCCGCGGGCGACCGCTAGTAGGAAATAAAGATGAAAATTGTCTCCGGACCGTGACGAAACAAAATGAAACTACTACTAACAATTAGTATAAACCCAGCACAATGTAAAAAAGCAGTATTCGATGTTTGTATTTTTTAACTGATCACTCACTCCACAAAGCTAAGTTTTAAGAGACGTAGTTGCTGAATACCTTGTTTCTTCTTTGAATGGAAAGGGATACGAAATACTCGAAAGGGTGACTATGATATTTTGTTTGTGTGATATTCTTTTGAAAATAGTCAGAATAATCATCATCATTATAATCATCTTAGTTGGTGGCATCATTTATGTGTTACGGCTGTTAGTAATATAAAAACCTGTCGCATCTGGTTCGATCTCACTTTCCACTAGCTGAGAAGATTTAATGAAGGCTAAAAACTTCTTTGACAAAGTTCAAATAACATAATTATATACTACTTAATTAGAAATGAAAAACTTCGCCAAGGCTCTCTGAAACAGGAAGTGTACCAATAACACTGGCTTCTACCTCGTTGAATCGCGAGATTGATTTTTTGCGCGAAATACAAAAACCAGATCTTTCACTTTACTGTCGCACATAGTCGCTCTGCAATATCCCGAAAAAGTCAGTGAGCTCGTGGACCTCATGGTCCCAGAGTCTCTACTCCAAACGGTACAAATAAGTGGTCTTCTGAGAGACCAGCGTATTTGCGCTGTTTGAGAGTTTCAGCGGAAGCTGCAGCCGATCCGGACATTGCTAAGGTGTCTGCACAAGTGGCATCCTATACCAGATACTTTCCCTTTTTCCGGGGAACAAGGGTCATATCAGTTTATAAGTATTTTGTATCTAGTTTTAGTAACCAAATAATATAAAAATATTTCCTTTACAAATGTTCCCTGTTGTCAGTCAGCATAATAGAGACCTGATGTTTAATTGTTTTTAAAAGCAATATCAATTACATTGACCAATATTATCTAACTCAGGGCAGTTTTGGAAATCTAATTCTCTTGCAGAAACATAATGTTACGAAACGGTAGTTGCAGTATTATATGATCGCTGTTTTCTATAAAATGGACACTCTCTTCTACTTCTTTTATGACCGGCACGGTTCTGTCCGCGAGGATATCGGTTATCGTGCTAAAAGGTACCTATTCTATGACCGGTCCAGAGTCTCAAAATCTCTCAAAGTCAAGCTTGAAAAAACAGATAGGCAAACACTAACTTACAATTACCTTCACATTTTATTAATTAATATATTAACCATCCATACTAATTAGATGTTATAAACGTAAAATCGTAGATATATATTTCCTGTTCGCGGCCAAAAAGCGACGCGACGGAACCTATTAGGGAATAACAGGTTTTGTATTCTTCAAAAGAATAATATTTAGCCTTAAAGAAGAAAAGTAAACTCTACTTCATAAATATCCTAAAATAGATTTACATTTTGGCCACAGTATCAAGGTAGTCATTACGGCCCGTCACTGGTCGTCTCGCACCTTACAAAGGAATCGACATTCATTGGAATTCTAATTAGGAAGAACCTTTTAATTTGCGATGTGCCTTCATCTGGTGAATTTAAATTTTCATGCAGGAAAAAATATTTAAAATGTTTCGCCATGGACTTGATCATTTAAATAAATGCTCTTTATTTTGATCCTCGAGATCATCTAATTGGACATTTTTATTTGGATTATTTATTTATAGATTCTTAAATAGGTAAACGGGCGAACTTCGAAGGATATACTGTGAAACTGTGGCTTGAGATTTCGAGAGAAAAATTTAGATGAAAGTATGCTGCAAAAAGTGAGTGCTATGCTATTCAAACTTTTATGATGCCCCGGGGAACCGTAACATATCCAACTTAGTGCTACTATGTAGCATGGACTGTGGTGGTTCAACGAGGAATAAAAATGGTTATTATTACTTCTTAAAATTAGCCGCTTATCAACAATGAAGCCTTAGGCTCCAGATAGACTGCCAAAATTGCAGTTGGTATACAGTTGGTATATAGTATAGTTCTAACAACTGCACGGTGTCGGTGTGTCCTAATACTTGGACCAACTGCATTAAACCAATTATGCAATTTCTTTTACGTCACACCTAACCAGAAAGTGGCTGCCCTGCCACTTCCTGGTGAAGGGGAGTGACATAAAATTTTGTACTTACCTTGGGTGTAAAAAAGAAAACCTCAGATCGCATATTAATTGCCCTGCCTTCAGTTCGAGCGTCCAATACCTGCGATCTGTGACATTGTTTGTTTTACCGCCCTAGTTAAAAAAAATTGTGTGCGTGTAACCTTTACGCGCGATTGAAGTAAAACTTCTTTGACGTAGATCACTGAAATGATTAAATTTTAACTGAAAAAAAAAAATATGACAGATACTTACGACCAATCGAAATTACTATTTTTAAATAGCGGAAACTACACAGACTATAGAATACTGAGCGTTACTTCCGTTAGAAAAATCTGAGTTACCCCCTAGTCGCGCCTAAAGAAGTTTTACTTCAAAAATGTATCATTTCTATTGACTTTACGAGCACAGCTAAGAAGTAAGTCTTAATTTTTATCGATGTACGTATCAATAATTTTAAAACCGACTTTGGCGTAGTGCGTAAGAGGGTCGTCTCCCACCCGGGAGGCACTTCCCCGCCACGTACCAATGTGTTTTCAAATTTTGAATTCATATATACGTTTAATCGACGCTTTTACGGTGAAGGAATACGTCGTGAGGAAACCTGCACACACCCATGAAGAAATTCTTAGGTTGTGTGTGAAGTCGACCAACCCGCACTTGGCCAGCGTGGTTGACTAAGGCCTAATCGCCCCTAATGTGGGGTAGGCTCGAGCCCCTCCGCGGGGACATGAGCTGTTGATGATGATGATGATGACGTATCAAGAGATTGTTTTTTTTAATTGCAAGGGGTTGGCAGACAAACATACGGCCTACCTAGTGGAGCCCTTCCCTACCCCGTGGAGCTCTGGCGACCTTACTCACCAACAAACACAACACCACAAAAATGTGTGTTATTTGACTGTGGCCTTCTGTAAGGTACCTACTACTACCCTAGTTCGCCAAGTATTCTACAAATTACAAAAAAATGTTCACACAAAAAAGTAAATAATATCATAAATAATACGTAATATTCCACACATGTTTTAAGCGGCGCCTCTCCCTATCATCGCATTTCGTCGCATTTTACGCAAAACTTTCAGGGACATTACAGTTTTGCACATACCACGGACAATTTCGCGCAGCTGTGCTTTTGCTGTAGGCTTAATAACATAACTATATAATAAAGTTCAATATGGCTTAAATTTAAAATGTAGTAAGTTTGCATTAGAATATAGGTGTCACAGATTTTTACTTCTATTAGATATCATAATCGACGAGCTCGTACGTCCATAATGATCGCAGTTGATCCCAAAGGGGATTGGTGTCAGGCAGGTGGCTGGCCATCATCATTTCAGCCGAGAGACGCCCACTGTTGGACATAGGCCTCCCCCAAGGATTTCCAACCCGATCGGTCCTGTCCACATCTAGCGGCTTCCCACGACCTTTACCTGATCTTCAGTCTAATACCAACGCTGAGTCTCCCGGTACGCCGTCGCCACTCGAAAACCTTTCCGCCCCAACGGTCTTCAGTCCTCCTCGGAATGTGCCCTGCCCACTGCCACTTAAAGTTCGCAATCATTTGGGATGTGTCGGTGGCCATAGTTCTCCAGCGGATCTCATCATTTCTGATATGATCACGTAGAGAAACTTCTAGCATAGCTCTTTGAGTGACTTCGCATGCGTATGGACCGCGTAACGTCGTCCGAATTTCCGGGATATGAAGAGTTCTAAAATTCGGCGCGTTCGGTTCAGCTGTGTGCGTCAACCTTTAAGAAAGTGACATTTCTGTCAGTGACTATGGCATTCAGAATATCACGAGATTAACGTTACGTGATTTTCATGTGGTTTTATAAGACACTAATAACACTGAGGAAAGTAAAACTAAAGTCTTGTTAGAAAAAATCTGAACGCGAAATATCTTCCTTGCAAAAAAGTTCGCACAGAGAAGGGTTAAATTGTTTCTGCCTACTACTTTCTTTTAAAAGTAACTTTCTTTTCAGTGAACAGGGAAAGTAGATTAGTTGTTTGTTTCCCTGATTTAGTTTGAAGGGATTTTTTTCGTTTGTGGCTACTTTTCATGTTTCTGTACCTACTTTTATTCGTTTTTTAATTTCATCTTTTGACGGGGAAGCTCCTGGCCTTCATATAACCTTTTTTTAAGTGACAATAAGGCCTAAGTTGGCAGAAAATATTACGGAAGCATTAGGAAGTGGACCGGCATTGCCTCCGTTGAACAACTGCTGCTTTAGGCTTGCGACTGACATATATGGCATACATGACAAGCTGACGGCCATCCTTTAAGATTGAAGAAATTTTAAAAAAGCGCAAAGCAAATTAAAAAATACTGCACCAAGGTGATTCCGAGTCTGAGTTTGTAATTAATTGAAATAGGTTGTATGATAAATTCGGCACCATGGAGGTATAAGTAAATAGGTTTAATGATGCTTTGAATTCACAAACTTAGTGCACACGATGGTCTAAGTTCAATTTACTTTACCTATTATCTTCTATCCTATTATCTTTATCAAAATCATTATTTACATCGTGCGATGAAAACGCATTGTGTCATCTTGAGTGAGTTGGCTAAACGTATTTTATCTGACTTTGAAGATCGACGATATGTAGGTACTCGTATAAATAGTCTGGCACACTAAGCTCACCTCTTTTTCAAACCCATTGTTTATTTTGGAAAAATACTCGATGTTTGTTATACTAGCAGCGCTTGTTTGTTTTTTTTATTTTGAGCCGCGATTGGTCGCTAGTTTAAATACAATGTAATAATACTTCAAAGTAGTTCTTCATTACTCTGCAAAGCAGTGAATAAAACCTAAACAGGTTTATGTGGCACTGCATTATAAAAATCAAATGTTGTAGGTTTGGGATTAACAGATAAATAAAATAATAAATACTTAATATTTTCCTTCAAATCACTATTGCCAGCGTAGTAGTGGTGAGCAAGTAAGTTTGACGTACTTCATAACAATCGCAGAAGTTAGGCTACTAAGTGCACGGTTGGTACTCGCAGTGACCATGCTTCAATTAGATGTTCCTTCGTACTTCGGAAGGTGCATTAACCTGGTGGTCCCTGGTGGTAAAAAACAAGGGACATGAGAGGTCAGAAATGGCGACTTATAAAATTTACCCCAGACTAGACTTGTACGGCTAACCAATAACCATGTGACAATAAGAAGATTCTGTATCGCATCGGTAGTTTATCATCATCATCAACAGCTCATATAATGTCCCCACCGAGGGGCTAGAGCCTACTCACATTAGGGGCGATTAGGCCTTAGTCAACCACGCTGGCCAAGTGCGGGTTGGTCGACTTCACACACAACCTAAAAATTTCTTCATAGGTGTGTGCACGTGCAGGTTTCACGTTGTTTTCCTTCACCGTAAAAGCGTCGATTAAACGTAGTCAAAGTCAAAGTCAAAATTTCTTTATTCATTTAGGTACAATTTGTACACTTATGAAAGTCAATTTTGATGCCATCGGTTCGAGTGTCTACCAGGAGGCCTTGTTCTGAGAAAAACCGGCAAGAAACTCAACAAGTTTTATCCTCCCTTTACAGTTTTCATAGTATTGATTTGGAAAGAGTCATACATAATGAATACATAATGAATCGTATGAATGTATCGGTAGTTATTAGTCTGCAAACGGAGTTAAAACGTTACTTTTATCTGCAACTTGTAAGGAGTTACTTGGAGTTATAAATCTTTAAAATTGTTAGAAAAGTGGTACTGAACGAACAAACAATGTTGGGAAGAGTTAGGGAGGAGCTTCTATCACATTCTGCCCGTAAATCTTCGGAATACGCTTGCCTCGAGAAAAAACATTGCGGATATTTCAGCTTATTCCGTTCAATGGTTGTTTTTAACCTAATTCAAAAGGGAGGTTTTCATTCGACGTTTATTTATACACTGCCAAACTGAACTGTGTTTATAAAAGAAGAATTTAATAGACTTCGTTTGAAAGAACAGACATTTCTTTGTTTGTTTTGTACTGGTCAAGCCAAATGAGAATGAATGTGAGCATTTAGCGCGCTTAAAAGCGTCTTGTCGGATTCTTTTAAAAATTCAAAGTTGTCTGTTTAGGTTCAGGGCAGTTAAGTTGATACAAAAGAAGTATTGGTATTTATCAATTGTAGGGGCGGATAAGGGGGTCCACGTCCGCAAGTCTCCTCGTGGCGGACCCTGGTAAAGCGGTGGGGAAACTTTCTCGGCGGGTGTGTGGCTTTTGATGTCAAGTGAGTCCCCTTGGCATTCGAAGTCACATGCCGTCGTCGAGCTGTTTTTGTTTTCCCGCCACGGCTAGTTCGGGACGGCCCTTTTCAGAGCCACGACCGCGCCCGAATTCCCCCGGGTGCGGTCCGATGGCTGCTCCCGGTTTCATCGTCAGGAGGACGCGCCAGGTCGAGCAGCCGTCGGTGGAGGAGTGGCTAGTCCATAAAACGTACAAATAAATGCAAAATTTGAAAACACATTGGTACGTGGCGGGGTTCGAACCGGTGCCTCCCGGGTGGGAGACAACGCCATTACGCACTACGCCCCAGACGCTATTACTGATTACTCAAAATTAATTACAAATATTCATCATATCAGCTTTTATAATTCGACCTACTGCTGGGACACAACGCCTCTCCCTCCATGTCATCGAAGGAGGTTTAAGCAGTAGTCCACCACGCTTGCCCAATACGCATTGGTGGACGGAGTATAATGTGATCAATACCATTTGCTGACCCATTAGTCGCCTTCTACGACACCATTAGGAGGACATGGGGTGATGCTATTCTACTCTGCCGGCATCACACGGCTGATTATAAATATTATCAAAGACTAATTCCTCGTTCCTTGTTCCTCCTTATAAATAGTTAAATATTTTGCTACATAAACTTAATTTTAAACAAACAATGATACCTACTGTAACCAAGCACTTAGCTAAATCGCCAATACAATACATAACAGCTCATAAACATTAAACAAAAACGTCTTCAAAATTTAAAATTTATTCACATAAATAAAACCACCTGGCTCTCAGCACTCCGCGGCAGCAGCGATGCAACGTGATTTCGTCAGTGACATGTAGCTCATAAAATTCATGGTCACGTATTCCCGTATTGAGGTGCACGGCACGTGAGTCTGACACATCTTGACGTCGAACATACCGGTACCATCCGGTAACGGAAAAAGCACTATCTGGTCCTTTAAATTTCGGAGTGGTACTACGAAAATAAACAAACTAAGGGTTGAGAGCAGTCAATTTGGATAGCTTAGAATTTCGGGGTAACATAAAAGGAAAAGAAAATATGTATAGTATAGAAATATGTTTATCCCAGATAATCAATCATTTTCGGTTATTAATAATAATTAAAAATGCAGGTCTAGTACTTACAGCGAACCACAACAAAGCATTGCTCACCGCGACGCATATCGTAAGCAGGTAATTATCGTGTGCTTGGTATGGCACGCCAACGATTTTGGGGTTTCGTGCCGCAAAGACCTGCTATGTTTTTACCTTTACTTTTTTACCCTCTATAAATAAAATTTACTGTGTTATTAATCACTGCCGTTTAAAAAGACAGTCAGCTCTCGAACTGTCGCTAATAACCCTTCCAGACACTTTAAAACCACAGCGCGTCCATACATCCCTACAAGTCAAACGAAGATCTCTGTGGGCTATAAATCAAAAAGTTCCACGGGCCTTCGCGGAACCCACATCAAACTACAGTTTTTTATTGCCCGAGTGTGATTTGAATATACGATAGTGTTCGAGCGCACTGACAACCGTTTAGATATTTTAGATTTGTCCGGGTTACCGCTATTTGTATTGTCCTAGACTGGTATTAGATGGAGACAAAAGATAGCGTCGAATTTCTTTCGATAAAAACAGCTCAATGATATAAAATGTTTTCTACGTTTGACTTAATGAGTTGACGGTTCAGCCCTACAATGCATATCGAGTTTCACCCGGGGTCGTGCGGGCTTAGGTATGCATGTTAAATTTAGTTGCAATAAGTTGAAGCATACTCGAGCTATCATGCTAACGCACAGACACACACACACACAGACATAATTCCAAAAACGGTATTTTTGGACTTAGGGAGGTCCAAAATGTGTAAATCCGTCAAAATCTGAAGGTCGAATTTTTTGACGATTACAAGACTTCCTGTTAAATTGTTACTAACCATAAATGTATCACTGTTATCTGATGAATAAATGAATTTATATTATTATTTCCTCTATTTCATTTAAAATAGTACTTGCTTGTGTGGAGATCTATCATTATTTAGAAAAATGATACGAGAGGAATTTCAAGCTATTTTCAAGGAACCTTTAGAATTTATTTCGCAATTAAGGGAAGAGTCGCAAAAGCAAACAATTGCTATGCAGAAATTAGTAGGAGCCCAAACATCTGCTAAAGAGAAATTAATTGTGAGCGAGCCCGTGGTTACTGTTATCTCTAAAAAGAAACATCAGCCGCAACATCCTTCATCACCACAAACTACAAAGGAACTTACTCAGACCTTGCTTCCCCAAAAGGTAAAAGAACAGAAGAAAGTTTCACCTATAAATAAGCCTTCACCGCCGCTGACTTCACTGCACGCTATCTCCCAAAGTTCCCAAGAAAAAATTACTCTCGTAGATCCCGATATCAATATTATTAATACAGGGAATAATTTGGACCGTTTGAATAAGGAAGAATGGAATGAAGTGAAGCGTAAGCGGGTTCGAACATCGCCACCAGGAGTTCTACGTGGCACGGCAACACTAGGTGCCACATTGTTGCGTGCGGCTGAGAGAAAGCGCTTCCTTCACCTATACTATGTTCAAGAAGGGACAACAGTTGAGCAGGTAAAAGCCCACTTAAAAGTTATATGTAATAGTGACGCCTGCTCGGTTGAGGCACTTAAAGCGCGAGGTAGCTATGCCTCCTTCAAACTTGGTATACCAATGAATCTGGCTGACCTGGTTATGTCTCCCGACAACTGGTCAGTAGACATCTGCATTAAGCCGTGGCGTCAGAATTTTCGTGCCAAAAAAGAGGATTAGTAGTAAACGACTTAGTAAAACAATTCAGTGCTATTACCAGAATGTTCGAGGGTTACGTTCAAAAACGGTAACGTTTTATCATAATGTTTCACAGTGTGAATATGATATCATCGCTTTAACTGAGACATTTCTGACAAGCTCTGTGTGTGATGGTGAACTCTTCCCCGCGGGATATGTGGTAGTTCGACGGGACCGTGCCGGTGACGTTGGTTGGGGAGGTGTTTTATTGGCGGTGCGCGAATGCTACTCGGTGTCTTTTATTGAGAATATTGACGGTTATACTCGTGACAAGGAAATAATATTTGTAATTATAAAATACAAAACACAAAAATTGTTATGTTGTGTTGTATACTTACCACCTAGCTATAAAGATGACCTGTCTTCTTAGCTAAAGATTGTCTAACAGTATTCAAGGAGCCTCTTCTTTACCTTTACAATCTCTGCTTAAAAAACTGTTCGTACCCTAAGCTGTGGAAACTTTCACGGGTAACACCTATACCAAAGGGGGATCTCAGTACTGAAATTACTATCTATAGACCTATTGCGGTTCTCTCTATTTTCGCGAAGGTATTCGAGGCAATAATAAATAACCACATAACCCGTCAGATAGGAAACTTATTACATAACAACCAGCATGGCTTCCGTAGATCGCGATCGACCACTACCAATCTTACGGCGCTTGTAGATTATGTTTATGCTGAAATGGACTCTGGCAGGCATGTAGATGCTGCCTATTTTGACTTTAAGAAAGCTTTTGACCTCGTAGATAATGACATCCTATTACGAAAGCTATCAATAATAGGTTTTACACCTAAATTGCTAAATTTGTTTGCCAGTTACCTTAAAGATCGTAGACAGTTTGTAAGACTGAATGGTTATGAGTCTAAAATCTTTTACACCCGATCGGGTGTAAGTCAGGGGAGTACCTTAGCACCGACACTTTTCTTAATAATGATTAATGACTTGCCTAAAGTGGTGAAGATGGCACAATGTCTTTTATTCGCCGATGATCTCAAGTTATACATGGGAATAGGAAACACTGCAAACGCGAATAACTTACAAAGCGACATTGATTCGGTATTGGAATGGAGTTGCATTAATCGTTTACCTTTTAATAAATCAAAATGTAAAGTTATAACGTTTACTCGTAAATTGACCTTTTTAAAATTTGACTATATACTATTTGACACTCCCATGGAAAGGGTTGACAGCATTAAAGATTTAGGTGTAATATTAGACTCCAAAATGGACTTCCACATGCACGTTACAGATATTTGTAAGATGGCAAACAAGACCTTAGGTTTTATTATTAGAACATCATCCGAGTTTAGTAACGTTTCGGTGGCTGGCGTATTGTACAATGCTTACGTGCGTAGCAAACTCGAATATGGGGCCGTCATATGGGATCCTTACGAAAATAAATACACTCTTTACATCGAGAGAATACAGCGAAAATTTGCGCGCTGGTTATATAAGAAACAGTTTGGGTACTACCCTTACATGTATCCTTCACTATTTGTGTCAGGCATGGTAGGCCTCGAAACGTTAACTCTGAGAAGAAAAATCCTTCTCGCAAGCCATTACCTCGCGATTTTATATAACAAGATTGACAGCCCGAATGTACTCGAAAGAGTGTGTCTTTCAGTCCCGGCGCGAATTCCGCAGGATGCGGTGGGGCTGGTGGCACCGCGCCGGCGACCGCGTCTGTTGCCGATACCTCTGACGCGAACCAAACATGCCGCACAAGCGCCCACCGTGCGCGCACTGCGCTTGATCGGGGACATGCTCGCTCAATACGGCGACTCGGACTTATTTAATGATGGACTAATGAAATTGATTTCAAAAATCCGTATGTTACTTGACTAAATTTTTGTTGTAGTTTTATTTTGTTAAGTTGACCATTCTGCTTTGACATGTATTTATTAATTTTCCTGGTGTCTGTTTCGATTAGATTTTGTTTTTTTTTGTTTTGTTTTGTTTTGTTAATTTGACTTATTGACCATATTGTTTTGACTAATGTTACTTGACTATTATCTTTTTTTCTGTAGTTTAATTTTTATCTATAGTTTGTTCTGACATGTATTATTCATTTTGACTTGTTTTGATTCTGTTTTTATTCTATTTTTCAAATGTTTATGTTATCTTGCTTAGTTGACCAGATTATTTTGACAAATGTATTGTTTAACGTGCCAGTGTGTTGGATTTTTTAATCTGTAAACTTGCATGCTAACTGAAATAAATAAATAAATAATACCAATATTTATCATTTTAGTTTAATTCTGTAATAATCAAAGTAAATAGTACCCAAAAAATAAGTCACTGCCAATTTCAAAATATTCCGATAACCTATTTGTAGGAACAATACTGCTCTAGCTGTAATTTTGTTTAGTCTTTGTTATAGGGAAATTTTAATTTTATTGGGCCTTGTCTGAATTCTGTAAAATAAATAACAGTATGAAAATAAAACTAGAAATAAAATCAAAATATATGAAATCGATTTATTGTGTTCCATCAAGTTATCGATAATCAGCACTTTCAGCATGACACCACTAGAACTATCCGGGCTCGATGTGAAAAAGACTATACTAGGAGTAGGACACAAACCCGACGGTAAATAAAAAAGCGACAATAGCCGAGGATTGCCGATAGGCATTAATAAAATTGTTGTACGGTAAATAAAATTTCATGGGCAATTAATCTGCTAATTAATGACTCTCGGTCATCCAAAGATTACCTGGAGGATAGTCATAATAATATTGCTTATTATGAAGATAATTATACCTACATAACTTTGTTATTGCTCGCCATATCAAAACACAGCACAAATATCTCTGTAGTCTAGTCTATCTACAGCTGATCCAGAGGTCTGGATTCAAATCCCAATAAGTATAAATTATTTATATTTTTTTAAGTCAATGGGTATGTACTCTGTTAATTTAGGTGCTACAAAATGTAAACAAATCAGCAGACTTACTCTTGAAACCAATCCCGATCGATCGACATTGTTATTGTGACGTTCCGTACTCTTTTGATTGTCGACACTAGCGCCACATTGGTATTTTATTACGTGGATATTGAGGGAACTAGTTCACGATGAGTTTTAGCCATGGAATTATTACTCAAACAGGAATGAGCTCTTCAAAATATTGATATTCAATTTTGGACTTTATCTATATGAGTTTAAGAACTAAAAACTAAAAAGTGCAAAAGTGTGCCGAGAGAGATAGCAATAACTGTACCTTTTATCTCGTTCCAACAGTGTTGCTACTGATAAATATTTTGTAATTTAGTATTTAAGAAACAACTATTGGAAGATGAAGTTGTTTATTTTAACTGCTTTTAATTCTAAAAGTACTGAAATTATTTTACGAAGAATAAAATAAATTAAATTTTCCATGTGCAGTACACTATTGGTAATTATAACAATAAGATGTAACGTTCATGAAATTCTATAGTGGTAGTATTAAAAATAAAAAAATTGCAACAACGATTCTTTATGTCAATGTCGTATACTCTCTAATCTGTGGTGTTGTTGTTGTTTTGGTGTTCATTTTTATGGTACTGTTTTTATGCGATCTTTCGTTATTTCTCTGAAATAAGAAGTTGTCCTTTAAGTTTTTTTAACAAAATGGTGAGAACTTGCATTATGGCGTCCTGTAAGAAGGAATATTACCCCGATTGTGGATTACGTTTTTATAGGTACGTAATTTTCGTTGTCATTGTAGTAGGGTTACCACGCGTGGTACCTATTAACATGATTATCGCAATTTTTAACCTTTTTAAATAAAAGTAATTTACATTACATAATTCTTGTTTTGCTTACAAGGTGGTATGGTAAGTTACTAGAATAAAGAATTGGCATTCACAAGTAATTACATGACATTGTATTGGTATAACAGGTATTGACTAATTCCTTTGTTCTCTGTATGCCTGAAACGTAATTAATCGTATCTATCGCTCTGTGACTAAAACTTTAGGAAAGAATTGATTTTTCCTTATTGTCAAGTAGTGATGAATTTTAGGCAAAACTCATTTTAGTCATAAACGGATTAAGGTGGATTGCGAAATAGTATAATGCGTATTAGGTATAGAACACAATAGGCAGCAGTCTATTGAATAGTTTAATCTTTTAGACAAGTAACGTTTTCTGCCAAAAACTACTTAAAAACTGAAAGAATGGGCTGTGTGACGCCGGCAGAGTAGAAAAGCATCATCCCATTTCCTTTTTTGAGTTTCATGAAGCCAACAATCAACAGTATAAAAAATATTCAAATTAATAACCCTAAATATTTTCAGGTAGCTTCAAAGAAAATTGAACTAATTAGTGATATAAGTTGACACAGGACAGTGGACACAGGTCTTTCTGCAATCATCTTCAGAATTCCGTTGTCGTTCCCCCTAGTGCGTGCCCCCCATGCCTGAAGCACTGCCGAATAGCGGCAGCCTCAACAGAATCCTGAAAGCGTTATTGTACTGGATACCTACCGTTATTGTACTGGATACGAAGTGCATTGTAGGCCCTCTGCGTGTATTTGACCCATAGGGCACTGGTGTAGAAACTTGACAGTAGGCTCAGAACAATGTTACTTTCATCTACTGTACGGCTAGCAAACCTATGTACCAACATGTTTGCTCGTACTGACAATGCCCTTCGCTCCCTTTCAATATCTGCGTCATCACTAAGAGTTTCAGTTACTATATGACCCAGGTACTTAAACTGTGAGACTCGTTACGCAAGGGTACGCCAGTAAGACAGATCGATGGTATATGATATGGCAGTTTATTTTTACCTCTCATCATCATCATCAACAACTCATATAATGTCCCCACCGAGGGACTCGAGCCTACCCCACATTAGGGGCGATTAGGTCTTAGTCAACCACGCTGGCCAAGTGCGGGTGCGGTTTTTACCTCTAATAACCATGAACTCACTGTTCCTTCCATTGTACAGACAACAGCACGTTGAGTTACCACAAACTGTCAAATTTTCCCAATCGATTATGCACTTTATATTGAATAGTCTTAGGTTGAAAATCGTTTGGAGAAATTTGACAGTTTTGTATAGCCCGACGTGCTGTTGACTGTACATACCTTAGTCGGCCATGATCGCTCGCGTAGGACTCGCAGATACCGAGAAGTTTTCTCAGACCCACTATCGATGGACTCTGCAATACCATATCGTCAGCATAACTTGCGTGTTGCTAAGCTCATTGATTAACTGATTTACATATAAATTAAACAGTTATAAGTACCTACAAGTTTTTTTTATGTAACAAAAAGTAGTTATTTTGCTGTTTTGTCGTTTATTTTTGTGTTATCTACCTGAGAAGTCTTTTATTTTTGTTAAATTTTTTATTTATTTTTGTTAAAATTAAAACTGTTAAAAAATGTTTATTTACGTTAAAATAATAATAGTTATACTGTAAATATTAATTGTGTAAGCGCTTAGAATGATGTTTAGTTTATTAGTTGCATTGATAATGTTGCAAAGACCTGCAAAGACATATATTTGACCTAAAATACTTGCACACGATCTTGTTTTAATGTACATTGATATTGTCGATGGTGTATATTGTGGATGGTGTGGTGGATATAATAAATAAACAAATAATAAATAAATTGTGTTTTATTTATAACCTAAATTAATTGTTCACAAATCGTTTGTCGCACTACTGTCGCGTTATTCCGAACTACAATGAATCGAAGAAAAGTTATTTCGCACAAACGTTGTTTGCACTTTAGTTTGTCGAACTCAAGTACCTGCAAGACCTGTAGGCCTATTCGCTAACTTTTTTTGACAGTTGAAAGTGATCATCACTGAGTGAATTACATATCCATTGCTGTTTTTACACGAGAAGTGCCATAATAGCGTGTCGTGTAAAACAGTAATGAATATGTAATCCACTCAGTGATGATCACTTTCAACTGTCAAAAAAAGTTAGCGAATAGCCCCCCTGTTCAGGCGCGCGCCGTTCAACAGCGAGCTGCCTAAACGCGTGACGATAAACCAGCCTAAAATTTTTAGGAGCCTATTTCAGGGTGAATGTAATATTAATTTTAAGAAAAATCCCTATTTTGTAGAAATCGTGGTCACAAATTTAAGAAAGGGACAAACGGTACAGTTATTCCTCTCTCGCTCGGCACACTTTTTTAAGCAAGAGCTCATTCCTGTTTGAGTAATAATTCCATGGTTTTAGCACAAAATCCGTACTCTTGACGCTATTTTGACATATTGGATTGTGACTGCATTGCGATTGAATTGCGTCAATGTTGTCATTTGTACAATAACCAAAGTGGTACTTTGTTTATATTGTGTGTTAATTTAATTTACTTCAAACGTAATATTTGTTCAGAGCTGTCAAAAGTGAAAGATGGGGTCTAAATATAAGCTAATAATTTATATGAATTTTCTTAATGCAATTTATTTATGAATCATAAGGATCTGTGGATGTTAACATTTATTTCACTATTCTTTATGTTAAGTCATCAGTGTGATTATTTGCTCACTTTTGCAATCATAATTCATAAGCTATGACATTGCTGAGTAACTGAATTAAATTATTTTTAATATCCTTTACTATTAGGTATAGTATTTAAAAAAATATTGATGATACTTTTAAAATTAGAAAATACACTGAAAACATCGACTGTCCTGACAACTGAAAAAAACATAAGCTCCAAGCACTGACAAATTTCGACAGCGAAAGCAGAGCCTTGGTGGTGTAGTGGTTAAGCTCCGCCCGGATTGCGGAGGATGCTGGGTTCGATTCCCGCCTGAGGCAGGTCGATGTTTTTCAGTGTATTTTTTCTAGTAGGTATTACAAATATTTACGCGTTTGTTAATGCAAAAAATATTCCATAATGTAAGGTAGTTTGATTTTAACTGGGCGTCAAATATTTGCAAAAAATTTTCGTTCGGATCTTAGAAGTGCAAATTGCAAAGATTTGATAAAACAATGTTTACCATAAAAACATGGGCACCAAGCACTGACTAATTTCGACAGGGAAAGCAGAGCCTCGGTGGCGTAGTGGTTAACGCAGCCGCCCGGAATGTGGAAGATGCTGGCTTCGATTCCCGCCTGAGGCAGTGTATTTTTTCTAGTATTGAAGACAGTTTACTTTTAGAGAAGACATTGGACGACAAAAATTGTCGTATGAAAGAACCTATTTTTGACTTGTTTTTAAACACCTGAATGAATAAGTCTGTCGCCATTTTAACGCTTATAATACATTTAATCAGATTGATTTTGCCTTTCATTATCTATTCTGTTCAGACAACCTCCAGGCATCTATCTGGCGTCTCTACTTACCTCCTGAAAACTTGGTCAAGGACTCGTAAACTTCCACGGAGGAATTAATAAACTGCCAACTGTTGAGTTATGTTATTGGGAGCCGGTAACACTAGATCGATATAAGCGAGTTTGATAGGACCCGCATCAACGCTGGAGCTGTCTAACTCTGCTGATTTATTATACTCCTCTTCTATTAATTCGGTGGTAGTGAGACTGGGCATATTGGAAGCGATAAAGAAGCTAAGCTATGCGAAGATTAAGCAGAACTGGCGCTACCAATAGTCAAAATGACTTAAAAATCTGTTTAGTCCGTCAGAGCCATAGATTTATACTTGCTGACGTTTATATATCGGTAATGAACGACTAGGGCGAGACCAAAAAATGCACCAATGGGTGAGTAATGCCCATGTGTGCGCGAAAAATAGTACTGCAGACTGACTGTTGCTGTCTTTTCCACGTGACTGACAGGCCGACTTAGGCCGCCTGCGTGTACGTGAAATGGTCTCGTCTATCTATCTTGCTCTAATATACGTATTACTATGCTCTTTCTCTTTCACATTGCCGATCTACAGTTTCCTATATCTATGGTCAGAACACGAAAATATTGGAATCAGAACAATTTTCTTTATTCGGGTGACTAATTTGCTCACTATACTCCTCAACCACTAAGAGACTGTTGCGGGAAGCACACATAAAATAGGACAGATCTTTATTTTACATCAACCAATTCAAATAAAAGTAATAGGTCTTTACGTATGAATTTGCTGATTCTTTAATACACACTATTAGCTATGTAACTTCTTTGCTTCGGTAGCTGTTTCAGTTTTTTATTTTTATTATGGATAAGGACTATTGGTAATTCAAAAGCGATCATACACGCTGCCTCGCGATCGGCCCGGTTCCTGCCTAGCCTGAGCACCTAGACAAGTGGCAAACGATACAATGTTTCTATCGAACGAATTTTTGACTACTACCTACTTATATTAGGTCCTTACCTATGAAATTGGTGTTTTATTATCTTGTACCTAAACTTGCAATTTCTTTAATTCAATTGTTGTTTTGGGTTCTTATTATTATTATTTTTTGAAACTACACTCTTTGCAAGATTTTTGTCTGTAATTAAATTATATTTCAATTGTTAAATTCTGAAAAGAAAGTGAAAATGACTCTTCAATCTTTTCATCGGAATTGACTATTTGATGCCTACTAACTCATTTTTTCATAATTTATTGATGCTAGACTTAGCCGAGGGTTGTTCGCTAATTTCCTCCAAATTTTGTAACATTAGGATTTATAGTTAAAAAAAATAGAGTTTGTATGGAACAACGCCAAGTTTTATGAAGATTTTCAAAAAGATATGTATTTTCCATACTAACGTTATTTAAAATTTCTAAAAAACTCCGTTGCCAAATCTTTTGAAACTGATTTGTTGTGAGGTACAATTTTGGTAGCAATTAATTTTACCGAATAACTTTCTCCTTGTTTTATTCTTGCGTAAATAACTCCTGCATAGGCCTTTATTGAACTATCACAGAACCCGTGAAGCTCAATTATGGACCCTTTAGTGCTCCCAATCCATCGAGGAATTTTAATGCTATTAACGTTTTCTATATCTTCCTTTAACTTGCACCATTCTCTTTGAGTTTTCAGCGGTAATGCGTCATCCCACTTTAGATTTTCTTGCCAAACAGTTTGAAACAATAACTTTAATTTTGTAATTACAGGCGCTAACCACCCCAACGGGTCAAATATTTTTGAGATTTCGGCTAATAATATTCTTTTGGTTATAATTTTCGTATCCTGAAATTTTATGTTGTATGTAAATGTAAATTCATCTTCGGTTGAATTCCATTGTAATCCCAATGTCTTTAACGTGTTTTCGGATTTAAAATAAAATATGTTGTCAGCATTTTCACTCTTAATAATATTCTCTATTAATCTAGGATCGTTTGACGCCCACTTTCGTAATGTGAAACCTCCTGATTTTAATAATTGGTTTAGTTGGGATAATAATATAAGTCCCGATTCAATGCTATGGAAACCATGGTGGACCTCATCCATGTAAAAATGATCTTCTAGTATTTTTGTAGCTTCAGGAAACTTCTTTTTCTCATCGGATGCTTAACGTCTTAGCGTCATCATGGCTAGAAAAGGAGCTGACTTTGTACCATAAGTAACTGTTTGTAACTGGTATTCTGTTAAGGGTTCCGATGGCGAGTTTCTCCATATTATCTTCTGTAGACCCTGATCTTCTACATCTATTAATATTTGCCTATACATCTTTTCAATATCTGCTGTATAAGCATATTGATATTGACGCCATTTAAGCAGCAATGATTGTAAATCGCGTTGTAAATTAGGGCCTTTACACATTACATCATTCAAGCTTTTGCCAGATGATGTTTTACCAGAAGCATTAAATACTACTCTTAATTTCGTAGTACACGAGTCATTACGAATTATTGCGTGATGGGGTGAAAAACATTCATTTTGTAGTTTAATTTTCGATACTTTCATGTGCCCTAGCTCGATATATTCCGTTATAAAATCTTTGTATTGATTTCCTAATTCTTGCTTCTTGCTTAAACTTCTTTCCAAGTTCTTAAATTGCGCTATTGCTATCTCCTTTGATGCTCCTAACTCTTGTTCAAAGTTTTCTTTCATGGGTATTTTTACTTGATATCTTCCATCTGACCTTCGTTTTGTTGTTTTGTTATAATAATCTATACACTGTTGATCTTCACATGATAATTCTTCTGATTCAATGATATCTTCGATTTCCCAAAACTTTTGGATTTCGTCTACCTTTGTTATTATAACGTTACATTGAAATTATTGTATATTTCCCACTAATAACCATCCTAGTTGTGATTTTTGAGCCAGTGGCTGATAATTAGTTTCCCCCCTGATAATTCCCTCTTGCATAATGATTGAGTAAACGTCGGCACCTAGCAACATATCCACTGGTCTACTGATATAAAATTCTGGATCCGCTAACTCGATATTATTGATATAATCCCATGTTGGTTTTGCAAATGATAAGTTTGGTAGATTTTTAATTAACTGATTCATGATAAATACCTCTACGTTTAATGAAAAATTGTTATAAATTGATTCACATATGATACTCATTTTTCCTTTGCAGTTGCTCTCATTTTCTCCCACGCCGAAAATAACTCCCTTGCATTGTATTCGATTGAGTCCCAATTGTTGAGCTGCGTGCTCCGTGATAAGTGATATTTGCGACCCTTGATCAATAAGTGCTCTTAAAACAATAATATTTCCAGAATTAGTTTTAACTTTGATCATGGCAGTGGATAGTAAAATCTCTGAAGTATCTTTTTGAGATGCATGTGAGCGATTTGCTCCATTTCCATTTTGTTGATTTTGATTATTATAAAAAGACGGTCTTGCATTAGTAAATGTGTAGGCAGAATTCACAGGTCTTTGACTTATTGCATCATGAATCAATGTATTGTGACACCTCGAACACACGCAGCAACGCCGAGGTGAAAAACACGGCTTTCCATAATGCGAATATAAGCAATTCTTGCAAATATCCATTCTAGACAGAGTTTTTAATTTTAAATCATTGGGTTGTTCCAGGAATTTTTGACAATTATAGAGTGCATGATCGAAGTTACACAATGGACATTTCTGTACTTGAGATGAAACATGATATGACTTATTGCCTGGCTTGGGGGAATATCTGTTAGAGTAGTTATTATTTTGATAATTGTTCGTATAATTATTTTTGTTCATATTATAACTATTAAATTGGGATTTTCTAGGAAAAGAATATTTATTTGTATGCATGTACTGTGGCTTATGCGTAATAGTATCTAATTTCTTCTTGGCTTGTTCAAGTACGGTAAATTTACTCTCGAGATAGTCCAAAAATTCTTGTAATATAGGTAATTCCCTCGGCTGTTTTAATGACTCTATGTAATCTGCATGCGAGTCATTATCTAATTTTTGTGACAAAATGTGAACTATTATAGGGTCCCACGTGCTTATGTCAATCCCAAGATTTTTGATGGCATTGAGGCTTTCATTTGTCGTATCATGCATATTTTTTAATTGAATTAAAGACTGCTGTTGCATATTTGGTAGGTTTAAAATAATATTAAGATGTGACGAAAAAATTAGCTTCTTATTTTCAAAGCGCTGATTTAAAATATCCCAACACCTAGTATAATTTTCGCTACTTATTTGTAAATGCTGAATCAAACGTTCCGCGTCTCCCCTGATTTTTCCTTTTAAATATTGCATTTTCTGAGCGTTTGATAAGGAGGGATTAAGATGCACAGTTTCCATAAATAAATTCTTAAAAGACATCCATTGGTGATAATTTCCGGTGAACGAAGGAAGATCTATTTGGGGAGTAATTTATTCCCTATGTGACACCGACCATAATTTTGAATTTATATTCTCTTTAAGTTTGTTGTACATATCTTCATAATACGTGAAAGAGTTCTCATATTCTTCATTTTCTCCGTCTAAAATACCATCAAGCTCCCAATGAAGAGTATCAATAACAGACCAACGAGATTGTAACTGTTTCAACACATCCTCAAATTTCCATTTTTCCGTAATATAGTTAACATCTATTCCTCTGGTAGTTCTCAAGAATGCTTTAAAATTAATCGATTGTTTATGTAACATCTCATCTAACTTACTTGTAGATCCAGTTGACTTCTTAAATTGAAATTCTTCCACATCGCATGACCTTTGCCCTACTTCCAATACAGACCCTGGCTTGTTTTGTGACACACTTGGTTTACTTCCACCGGCTTCTTCACTTTCAAGCAATTGATTCGACAGCCGATTGATATAATTTTTTATTTCCATGTAACAAGATTTAGTCCTCTCATAATCCCTACGAGCGAAATAAGGACGTTCCTTATCTTCATAAGGTAATAATTGCTGATGATTACTCTGATATTCCGACCAATATGATTCCAAAACTTCTGCTTTATCCTTAAAGTACCTCGAGGTTTTACGTTCTGGTCCATCTTTCTTCATATTCCTATACAGCTTTTCCATGTCATTGGAGATGTCTGCTTGTGATTCATAAATGTGTTCCATTTTGATAATAAGAAAATAATAAAATAGAAAATTCTTACTCAATGATGCTGAATAATCCAACAATATTGGATAGTTCCACCAACACTACACTTCACTTTTTTTTGCACTGGTTATACCCCGATTTACGAGATTTAGATATTCCCGACGACCGAGGTCCTGTGCCGCTCGAAGGACCAAAAATGTGCGAGGTAGTGCGGGGTTATTTGATAAATAATAAAGTCCGAGTCCTTTGATAATGATTATTCTATTTTGATAAATTTTACAATGATTTTCTATGCTATGTGTCGCGCGCGTCGCGATTGATATTACTTTTAGGACTGCCGCTTACAGTGGCGTTTGCTTAATTGCTAAGTTTACATATTGTAAGTGTTCGGTGCATTGAACCGAACAGGAGTGTATAATTGGGCAAGGCTTAGTTAAATATTGCATAAATAATTTAGACAAAAAAATAAGCCTGTCTATAAGTTACAACGATTCCAAGAGTTGATTCTGCTGACCAAATAAAAGAGCTGCTTAATTTTTAGTTTTTTTTTTTTAAATTCAATATTTAACTAATTATATTTTACATGCAAATCCGTAACAGTATAGTCCTCATTCGTAATAAAAATATAAAACTGAAACAGCTACACAATCAAAGAAGTTATACAGCTAATAGTGTGTAAGAAAAAAACGCCAATTTCATAGGTAAAAACCTATTACATTTGAACAACGGTCGCCATAAAGCTTTCTCAGTTAAAACATTAGTTACATACATTATAATTCTTTTCGTTAAGCGTTCGGCGCAATCGATTGGTCACTTGGCTGGGCCCTGGCGAGTGCGGGAGCAAATCCGCGTTACTTTAAAAGCCCCCTTTTATCAGCGGAAAACTTCACATGAAAATAAATAATATAATATTTTCATCAATATCGCTTCAACGCTTTCTATGTACTCAAACCTTAATATTAGATAGGATCAGATGACAAGCGTAAAAGTATGTTTATTTATTTTTTCTCTCAGAAAAAGACATAGTTCCAAGGTTGCCGCTGTAATGAATTAAGCTGGTTTCTATAAGGAATCTGCCATTCTAAGAGAGTATTTTTTTCTAATTTTGTCACAACCATCCTCAGATGGTAAGTTCAAAATTGGAAGGCTACAATGCCTGTATTTCGCTATATTTTAGGCTATGTATTTTTGTACAAACTTTTCAATTGAAGTTTCATTTTTAATGTTTCTTTTTGTGGCAAAAAAGAAAATTATATGAAAATCTCATTTAACCGCGTGATACCGCGTGATGAATAATTACATCATGTGAAACCTACTTAGTCAGTTTTTTGCGATTTTCAACTTGTTTTGGTTTAATTTACGTACACTCTCTTGTTTGTAATAATGACTGCTGTGTTAAGTCATGACTCTCAAAAAGAACCACTACCTTGTCAAATCGTGCATCAATATAACTTACAAGCTTAAAGGTATCGGCACACAGCCGGCGTGACGCGACGGTGGCGGGACGTCAGCGAGACGGGAGTGTTTGTAATATTTGAACTGTATGAGAGAGGTCACACAGAGCGGCGTGGCGTGACATGCCGAGCGCGACGCCGCTGTGTAACCTCTCTTATACAGTTCAATATATTACAAACACTCGCGTCCAGCTAGCGTCGCGCCGACGTCGCGTCCCGCCGGCTGTGTGGCGAGACCTTAAACTTTAAGGAAAAAAGTGTGTCTCTCACGATGTCTAACTTTTCTAGTTGTCATTCAACGTGTTAAATAGTCTACTAGTCAAGCGAGTAAACCAATTAGATACAATATCATTGGTAGGTTAAACCTTTTTTTTTCGATGAGAAATCCTTTACGATGTAGGGCTCTCCCTATGAGGGCTGTTTCCGGAACGGCACACACGGCAAAACGGCGTACGCCTCGTCTCCAAAAAGTCTCCGGGCTACCCGACCTAAGAGCAGGCCGGGCTGCGCCTGAGGGGTGAGTGAAACCTATGGCAGTATGGTAATATGTTGCACCGACCCTGAATAAATTGGGATCAGGGTAGGAAGAAGTAGATATAAGTACAGCTAATGTCAGTAATTAAAATTAAATAATTCACTAATCAAATTACATAAAAGTAAGAATCACATCACAAACATTAACATACCATGAACATACCTTACCCCATATAATACTAGAGTACGTTAAAGCAAGCAACGGGTTAAAAATACCCGGTTACACGTTAATAACTCAGTTCCGCCCAATACGGAGCATCCGGCCCGGGCCGGTGATGTACCGTGCGCCGGAACCGGACGGCGATAAGAAACTTAGAGCGATACTCCACGTAAATCTGATAACGGCGGTGAATTGGGGAAATTTACTTTTATAAACATGTCTGAAAACCTTGTGGGTGGAGAATATTATTTAGAATACTGTTTTTGGGATACTATGTTGGAATGTTAAAATTAGAACAGAATGGAATAGACGAGTTTTATTGTAAATCGACATAAAAAATTGTACATTTTTATCTATAATAATATAGTGTCGAGTGCCAGTTATGTACGGACGTGTTAGTGGTGTTTTTTAATTTATTGAATAAATTGTTTAATAAGTGCGGGAGCCCCGGGCTTCGCCCTCCTGACGGCGAGATTCCTCATCTAGCCGCCTTCGAAGTCCCCAGCGTTGAAAAAGTCGAAATCGAAATTGTGGCCGCATCGTCGGGGGATCGATCTTGGTCCCGCTGGAACGGGCGTCGCCGTCTTAGCCACTGGGCTGCGGGCGCTGGACGCGTGAGCGCGAAATTAGTAATTGCTTGCCGGTACACGCCTGTTACCACTGTACTGTTACGGAAAGCGACAACATCGCTCATCTGTCGTAATCTACCGTGGTAAAAGTCATCATGCCAGCTACACCAAGGAGCCAAATCTGTGCGGGTTGTCAACAGGAAATTAAGGGCGGGCGCATTACTTGCACTATTTCAATTTGCAAAAAAGCTTACGACCTCACATGCACCCAAACAAACGACCTGAACCGAGAAGAAATTGCTCACTGGGTTTGCCCGGAATGCCGAGCGACAAGAAGGAAAACGGTAGATATCAATACGCATAGATATCAAGACTTCATCAGATGATGAAGTCTGCAAGTTTTGTTTATTCGGGGTAGGTTTTTTCCGCAGCGTGACGTTCTCTAAGGAAACTGGTGGGGCGGCACTAATTCCCACCAGTTTCCTTAGAGAACGTCACGCTGCGGAAAAAACCTACCCCGAATAAACAAAACTTGCAGACTTCATCATCTGATGATCGCACAACGGGCATGGAGGAAAGTGTAATTTTGGATGTGATAAGAGAGTTGCGCTTAGAAATGAACACTAAAATGGATAAGCAATTGCAAGAATATAAACAGCTACAAAACAAAGTTACATGTATGGAGACAGAGTTAATGCATGTACGAAATATGTTAAAAGTAGTCGAAGAAAAAGCAAGTAAAGTAGATTCGTTAGAAAATATGATTAGAATACTAATACAAAAGAATGAAAAATTAGAAGCTAGTAATGTTACTCAAGTGTCGGTAGAACCACCAGTATTAGCCAAGTCATTTGCAAATACTGTTAAAAAAAGCTCGTCAGGCTCAGTACAAAATAGTGAGTATGTGGCCGCGAAATCAACAGGCGCTAGCAACAGTGAGAAAATAACACTAACTATGGGAGAAATTAAAACTAATTCAGGACATGACAAATATACAAAGAAACCAGAAGAAAAGGAAGAATGGACTTTAGTAAACAGGAAAAAGAGCAGATATCCGAATAGTGAGGTGAAAAAAGGAGGTAACACATCTGGTTTTGAAATTCAAGGCAGTGAAAAGAAAAAATATCTCCACGTTTGGCGATTAAGAACGAATACTACAATAGAATCCCTTGAAACGCACGTAAAGAGTATATGTGGGCAGGATGCAGCCGTGAAAGTGGACAAAATAAAACATAAGACTGAACGAGATTACGCATCTTTCATCATAGGTGTGCCCGAAAGCAAATATGACCTATTATGTCAGCCGGAAAATTGGTCTGTAAATATCGAGTTTTGCGAGTGGGTGTGGTTTCGCAAACAAACAAATAAGCCGAAGAACCCATAACGCAGTCGAAGTATTTTACCAAAATGTACGGGGTCTACGTACTAAATTAGAGGACTTCTATCATGCAGTGTCCTCTTCGGATATAGGTTTGTTTGCAATCACAGAAACTGGTTGTAATGATTCTATTTACGACGCCGAATTAATACCACCTAATTATACAATAATTCGATGTGATCGTGCAGACGGACGCAAGCAGGGAGGCGTATGTTTAGTGGCCACAGAGCGCTACGAGCTGCGACAAGTGGTGATACCCGGTGACGTGTTAATAGACAATCATACATTTGAAGTAGTCAGTGCCAGTGTTTATCGTGGTCAAAGATTTTTGTTTTTGATGTGTGTAGTCTATATTCCACCTAAAAATAGTGAAACGGAGTATATGATATTGTTTAGAATAATTGAACAATATTGTAATTTGTACAGTGCAGTGCTAGTAATAGGAGATTTTAATATGCATTCATGCCCAGTAACAGTAACTAACTATTATGAATATTTTTTGAGCTATTGCGGATTCACTCAAAGTAACAATATAAAAAATTGCAATTCTCGTCTATTGGATCTAGTTTTAAGTACATGGGACTGTGACAGTGTGAAAGTGAGGGAGGCGACTCCATTATTACCACCGGACCCACAACATCCTGCGCTGGTGGTGACAGTGCGCATTAGCGCGTCGTGGGCATTGCCTTATGAGTCCGTTTCACCGACGACAGGAATTAACTATGACTTATCAGACATGTGTGGGGCGAGTCACACTCACACTACAAATAAACAGTATGCGCCGGTGTATTGGAACTTTAATAAAGGTAATATAAATTGTTTATATTTTTCGTTAGCGTCTATGGATTGGACTCCTATGTGGAATATGGATTTAGATAAGAGTTTAGATTATTTTTATGATAAAATTAATTCTATTATAGATAGTTGTGTTCCAAGGAAAAAACGAAAATGTGGCAATTCAAGGTACAGTTACCCTGAGTGGTACACAACACAAATAATTCGCGACATAAAATTTAAGGCAATATTACATAAACGATATAAAGTGAGTAAGGCGGACAGTGATTATAGAGAATACGCGCAGTATAGAACTAGGGTGAAACAAACGATAAAGCTCGCACTTGAACAATACCAGAACCGTGTCCAAAATGCTCTGTTAAAGGACCCTAAAGCTTTTTGGAATTATATTAATTCGAAAAGGAGGCATAGAGGTCCACGTGGGGTAACCAGGGACGGTGAGATGATACCTGCAAACCAGTGTGCTACAGAATTCGCGAGGTATTTTCACTCTGTATATAGCCCAAAAAAGGCGAACCTGGACGTCAGTGAGAGCATAACGCAAGCGGCTGGAATTAACGAGGGTGCACGCGTGAGTTTAGATTGTTTGTTGCTGGAAGACGTTAAGGAGGCACTGCGAAGGCTTAAACCTAAAACCTCAGCTGGGCCTGACGGAATTCCTCCTTTTATTTTTAGGGATTGTAGAGAGGTGTTAGCCGAACCGCTACTTCACATATTTAATCTGTCCTTACGCTCGGCAGTGTTCCCTAGAAGGTGGAAGATAACTCGGGTTGTTCCGGTACCTAAAGGGGGTCCTTCATCTAAACTGGAAGACCACAGACCTGTGGCTGTCTTGTCGACTGCGGTGAAAGTTTTGGAGTCTGCAATCCATAAAAGGTTGTACTCGCAGGTTGATGAGCAGTTGTCTGAAGCTCAGCATGGTTTCAGGCCGTCTCGGAGTACCACTAGTAACCTACTTACATACATGACTGATTTGGTGCCGGTGGTTGACGGAGGAGCACAGGTAGACGTTGTCTACTTTGATTTCAGAAAGGCGTTCGATGTTGTTGATAACGACGTTCTATTAAAAAAGTTGGCAAGCGTCGGATTCACTCCACATCTGTTGAACCTCTTTGCCAGCTACATGCGAGACAGGCAGCAGTATGTTGAACATGGGGGGTACATCTCCGAGCCTTACTATACCTTGTCAGGCGTGAGTCAAGGCAGTAATCTTGGCCCTTTTGAATTTATTTTCATGGTAAATGATCTGCCGAGTGTGATAGAAAATGCTAAGTGCTTATTGTTCGCAGATGACCTGAAGCTGTACCTTACAGTTAGGGAACAAAGGGACAGTGAAATGCTGCAAAATGACATAAATAGAGTGGTATTGTGGAGTGAGGCAAATAAGTTACAGTTCAACACTTCCAAGTGTGTGACAATAACTTTTGCACGTGCACATCATCCTGTATTAAACATCTATACGGTCAATGGAGTGGCAGTGGCTAGGACCAAGGTAATTAGGGATTTGGGCGTACGACTCACTTCAGACCTTAGGTTTCGGGACCATATTACGACCGTTTGCAAAAAAGCATATCGCAGTTTGGGTTTCATCCTACGCGCAGCATACCGGTTCACTAACATAAATGCAATAATGGCATTGTACAATGCCTTAGTTTGTAATACTGGATTTCAACTGGTTGTATTTTCCTTTCCTAAATGGGTATATATGAAGTGAAACAACAATTTGATGGTTTGGCAGTACAATGTTTATTTAGGGTGGACAATATTCTGTTTGTTGCACTAGAAAAGTTATTTACTTACAATTTACATATTCCAAATAATATACCTTTGTGAGAATTCTCTTCCTTGAAAATACCTAGTTTACACAAGTTAGATTTTACACAATTTAGACCTTCTAACTTATATATCTAATAGTAAAATACAACCATAAAAATAATGAAAGGTAGGGTCCTGGAGTCTGCTCTGATCGTTAACGAGTGGAATTTGGGTATTACTATGTATAAATTATTAGTAAACGCGTTATGAGACAACCCTCTGCAGAGTATTTGTAGAACTCTTCGACAGTCAGCCGCTACCGTTTGGTTAGTGTAGTGTACCTGGATCAGTGCGTCGTGTCTTGGCTCTGATAGATCAGCCACTAGTTAGCTGTCTCTATATATTGTAGTTCACCGGTCACTTTTCCAAATTGATCTCACAACTCCAAACTCTGGTTTTGCGCAGGTCTCTCTACCCGGCGACTATATTTGTAATGGAAATTTGGGTCTCTAAACCCGTACCGACGACCCTGAAGATGTGTCATAATAAAACAACATCAATAAATGTTACACTACTCATTATAAAACCCCAAGAGGGAGTTGGAACCACAACTTGTCCAAAAACTAATATAAAACAACGGCAAATCTTTGAGCAATTACGAAACCCGACCAACAGTACTTAGAATATGATATCTCGAGATGTGAATTATTCATAATTTAAACAAATAGATCATTCATTGCCTAAAATTTCGAACCTGACAAAATATAATTACCTTAGTAGGTAGTCAGGCAATTTTTACAAGATGAGGCGGTTTTTTACAACCGAATTTACTAATTTACTGTAACACAAAATCAAGGCAATCACAGAATTTACTTTTAACTTTCAGAATAATTGAAAAACGATAAGAGTTTTATAGTTACCTTTCGGGTGAATTATTAACTCCTTAACGGTTATTTATCCGTTCCAGGATATTATGTAAATACGGAATTATCTTCCTTCCAAATTAGAAAATAGTTCTCCTTCGTTAATATAATCCTCGCATATGTTAATATCACGAAGATGTTTAATGTTCCTCAAAAATAAATTCAGCCTTGAATTTGAAATTCGAAATGCGAATGAATAATCTGACAAGCAAAAACAAACGTCCCTGATTGGTCGGCCTACCTATGGTTTTTTTAACGTCTGAGGCAAAGGAAAGTGAGTCCATACATCCGAATGAACGAAAAATTCTTGTCAATACGAATCTTTGCGAATAACTACTTTGAATGAATTTTGAACAACTAATATGATCCCCGTAAGCCTAACGTCACCTAAATAATGACGAGACTATAGAAAACGCTCTAACGCGCCCCAATTCAAAAACAAAGTGTAAAAATTCCATAAAGACGACCATAATCTCTAATATCGAACTGAAACATGATACAACTTACCAAGACAAGAAACTTTCGTCTGAACTATTTCTTTTTTTTTTTTTTTTTTTTTTATAAGTCGCTGGGTATAGAATTTATCACTTTGCCTAAATGTCAAACTTAATGCGAAACGGAACGTAATGTCACTTGTCAGATGACGATGTTGACTTTGAAAAATTGATAAATAAACAATGCTACAAGTTAGGAGTCAGCTTGAGTATAACGCGGTTATCTGGGCACCACATGAAATTAAGTATAGTCTCATGTTGGAGAGGGTACAAAATAAATTTATAAGATATTTATATTTGAAATATTATGGTGTTTATCCATTCTTTCCACTACAATATCCTACCTTATTCATATTAGGTATGGTGGGATATAACGAGCTTCGTGTTAGAAGGGACTACGCACTGGCGTCCTATTTAATAAAATTATTAAGAGGATACATTACAAATTGTAAGCTATTAGGCGCCCTAAATCTGAGTGTGCCGGATAGGTATGTTGAGCGAAGGAGGCGGCCACCATTGCTGGCGGTGCCGCGCGCGCGCACTAAGCTGCTTCAGGAGGCGCCGCTCACTCGCGCCACACGGCTCCTCAATAACATCCACAAACATATAGACTTGTTTATGTGTACTAAGAGTGAATTCGCAAGGGTTACACTTTATTTAATTTGCTATGGATATAATCCTTGATGCTGTCAGGGGGAAGTGGTCAGTAACGCCGACTGCGCTTAAAGCGGTTCGGGCTTGAGTCCTGATGGTGTTAGGTGTGGGGGTGATGAATATATGAACGCTTGTACGCGAGTTAGTTGTAGTTATCTGTCTGAATTGTTGTGTGTATAAAATAGTTAAGTTAGTAGATAAGTTATTATGATTTCTGTGTTAGTACTATCGCCTTGGAATTATCTGTAATGGTAGTATTAAGTTGGTTAAATAAATAAATAAATAAATTTTGAATGTATAGCACAATGGGCGGCCTTATCGCTTAAAGCGATCTCTTCCAGGCAACCTTCGGATAGACAGGAATTTTACATAAAATGAAATGGAAAGATGGACATGTAGCAACCTACTAAAAATTAAATTTATGAACATAAATATTAATAAACTATATAAAATTACTAATACATGCATATATTATAAATACATACCATTACAAACTACATACTAGTAGAGGAAAGCGAAGTCTTTTATCTGTAATTTAGTAGTTTTTGGTATCTAGTTTTTCTAAACTTGTTATAACGTAGATTTGACTTGTTTTTATTAATAGTACGAGAGCCCACGACCAAAACCATGTCTCATAGCAATACGGCAAAAACCCTATAAAATCGTTAGATTGTATGATTCTGAACCCGACTAGGTGTGTAGTAACGGTCGAAAGTGTAGCAACTGCGTGGGAGGCCATTTCTGCTGTGTCAAAAAAAAAAGACAGTCGGTATTATAGCAATACGTCTGATAGTGAAAATGTACATAGATTTTATAATTGTATTACGAAAAAGTTTGTTTTCAGACATTTTGCGCGTAGCATATAGCCTGAGCGCATTTTTGAAAATGTCAACAAATTTAGCCGACCTGTATCATAGCAATACGGATAAAAAAAATTTTCAACTTTTCGTATTGTTGCCATGATTACCAAAAACCTGTTTTCAGACACTTTAAGTGTAGCATATACTCCTAAAAACGAAAATAACGTTTCGGAGTCGCCTGGCCGACGCCTCTGTTAAATGTTTTTTTAAATTTACAGCCTTCATAGATATTCAAGAATCTCCCTTGTCTATTAATGTACTTTGACAGATGACAGATATAATACTAGAAAAATGCACTGAAAAACAGCAGATGACAGATGTCATTACTTATTTCTTTTGTAAAAGTTACTCAAGTGTGCTTTAAATAAAACCAAAACCGTTTTTTTTTTCAACTTCATCCCAGTTTCCTTTTGTGCGATTTATTTCAGTCCTTCAACTTCAATGTTACGGTTTCGGGTAAATTCTTTGTTAATTATCATCTAATAAATTCAGGGTCGCAACGTATTCATTGGTTTGTAACAAAAAATTCAAGATGCCTCAATACGATTTTTAAATGATATTTGAGTATCGAAAAGTTGTCTGATAGAGAAGGTGCTACACTTAATTTGTCTGATATAAATTTTTTGCACATGTGGACAACTTATTTTATCATGTCCAACAATTTTCAGACATATTGCTATGATACCGATCGGTAAAATTTGTTAACATTTTCAAAACGGTCTCAAAATTTAATGCGTTCACATTTCCGTCTGAAAATTGTTTTGTTCGCATCAAATAACCAAAATTTACTAATAAAAAAGATTTTCAGACGTATTGCTATGAGACATTTTTTTTGTCTCATTTTTAATTGTTTTAAGTGATTTTACGGGTTTGCGCTACACCACTAACGTCTGAAAAATATGTTTCCGGTATCTCAGAACTATCATTCAACTACACTCTGCAAATCAGACATATTGCTATGATGCAGTTCGGTAAAATTCTTTGACAATTTTGAAAATTCGGTCAGATCAAACGCTACGCGGAAAATGTCTGATATTGGTATTTTCGAGTTCAGGATAATCGTATCTATCGATTTGATGCGGTTTTGGCCGTATTGCTATGAGACAAAAATTTTGGTCGTGGGCTCTCGTACTATAAGTAGCTTTATAAATAACTTTCACTCCATACATACATCATTACATATTACATAATAAAACAGTTATTATATATAGTGTAGTTCCTTTACCAGTTTCCTAAACGTATTCAAGGATTGTGCTCATCTGATTTCGACAGGTAATGCATTCCTCAGCAGTTGCCTACATGTTGCATTGATGTCGCCAAACTAAGACTTATTTTAGACTAGCACGTTATTTTAAATTTTTTCTACCTTTGTAATGGACGGGTCGTTTGTGCTACAAACGAGGTATTTCTTTATCATACCGCCTCCCCCTCTAATAAGGTCCAGAGATCAGGGACTCAATTCTCAAAGGAGTACAAATTTGTGCTCGAGTGATGGTGGAGCTTGGTTTTAGTCCACCTAACTAGCTAGTGTCTTCCTTCCTTCTTACAATCCTGAGCCAGTCAAAAGAGAAGTAAAGAAGCACCTTACAGTTCGGCAAGGCGAGGATAGATAGCATTTGAACTGCACTTCTGCTTCCCCTCAGGTGGAATGAAGTAACGATTGTATTTATAAGATACCGAATTCCACCGTGGTTAAAGGTTACGGGTGAAGCTCGCTTCCAGTTTCGGCCTTATAATCATTTACCATCAAGTGAGAAGTCCTCAAGAGCTTTCCTGTCAAGATAAATACAATACACTCAATTGCTAAGTAGTAGAGAGACACTTATTTATTTTGTTTTAAAAATGCCTTCAAAACTAAAAACGGAGAAATATAAATTTTGAGGTCAAATTTAAATGGGACGAGATGACAAGCACTAGCTTCCAACGGTTGAAAGAATCTTCAAAATCGGTACACCCAGTATCTTATCTTATCTTATGTAGGGGCCGTGAGTTTCCCCACGGTGCACTTCGACCCAATGGGATCTTTTGTGTCTCCCCAGTCTCGTTCACTCTTGTCGGTCCTTGAATAAGCAAGCCATTAGTCTAACTATATCCATGGGCTTGAAGAGCCTGTAGTCTTCTGGCTTTGGGTAAGCCAATCCCAGGATATTTAATCTAGTCCTGGCTATGGAATCACAGTCACATAGTAGGTGTTCCATGGATTCCTGGTTATGCCCACATGCTCTGCAATTTGATGTTGTCGAAATTTGCATTTTGTTGAGCATGTGGTTTGTGGCGTAGTGCCCAGTAAAGAGTGATGTAACAAACATAAAAATAGCCGAATTGAGAACCTCTAGGCGAAAACTCTTTAACATGCCAAGGATGCCGGGCTCATCGCGTTGGAATGGGGGAGTTAGAAGCAGAGTCTAGGACTTATGAGCCAGATGTTCTTCTTTCCGATTCCGCGAGAACCGAAATTGTAATGGTAATATTACTGAAATTATTAAAATGAAATCTCGCTATTTACAGTTTGAAGCCGCCTGTCCTGGACACAGGACGGTATCAAACTCCTTGGCTGCCAAGAATATATGAGAACTTTATTGAGAATAAATTAAGAATATAACTAAAAAGTATCGTAGCAAGTGGAAAGAAGTGATCTCTATCTACACCTAACGACGGCGTGACTTTAAGTAGCGTTATATTTAAATAAAGGAGTCGGTCCACAAATTCTTCTTTAAAAACTGGTATAGCATATCAAGTAATCTTCGGTCACAATAAGCCCGCCTGCCGCGTCTTAAAAGCAACAGCTCAGATTACCAAAACAAAATCCCCAAAAATAAATCAATTCAGCAGCCACAGCGGCCTCTTAAAAACAGCCCGGCCGTTGAATAGGGCTGAACACTTAGCGGCCCAAAGTTTATGAGACGAAAACAAAGTTTCACCGCCTTTCATTCCTTCTTTGTGACGGTGCTTGGGAAATTTGCATTTTTGGAATTCAATTTGCCATTTTCGTTGGTGCTATTGTCCACGTGACAAGTGATGGAGATGGTTATTGATTGGTTTAGTTGCCTTTGGTTCATGTTAACTAGGGACGCTTTGTTAGGTAAAATATCATATATGAAAAACTCCACATCCTTCATACGAAACAATCCTAGAGAATGGCGTAAATTCTTATATGGGGGCAGTAGACAACAGGCCCATCTAATTTTGGGTGGGCTTACTTCGTAGTAGTACGTACGGCACTATGCCACAAACCACATACTCATAAAAAATCGCTAGTGGTCTCCCCTTGACTTTCTCGTATACCGGAAACGACTCAAACGTTGATAGAAACCTTATTTTTTGATGACATACAAGCATGTTAAATTATGGTCACCCATCCGAGTACCGACCGTGATCGACGACTCAAAAGATGATAGGAATCTTACATTTTGATGTCTTACATGCATGTTAAATTTGGTTGCAATAAGTTAAAGCATAGATGCTCGAGTTATCGTGCTAACGCACAGACACCCACACAGACATAATTCCAAAAACAGTATTTTTGGACTCACATGGGTGGTCCAAAACGTGTAAATCCGTCAAAATCTCGAGGTCGAATTTTTTGACTATTACAAGACTTCTTCTTTACTACGTATACGAGAAAGTAAAAATATACCTCTTAATAATACCTAGTTGCAGATCATGCGTATGATCAGGAACACCTGCTGTGTGACTGCGATTCTATAGCCAGGATTCCAATGAATATCCTGGGAAGAGCACATCCAAGGCCAGAGCAATTATTTTAGTCTATTTATATAATCAACGAGCGACAAGAGCTTAAGGAAAGGGAAGACACAGATGATCCCGATGGGTAGAAGTTCACAGTGAGGAGACTCACAGCCCTAAGCCTTGTAAGATAGATAATTGGGACCAGGAAAGGAGACAGATAGTGGACCTGTCGATGCAGTGTTAATGGAACTGTTTTCGATACAGCGACGCTGATCATTGTGGTGATTGGGATGACGTAAACAAGACTCATGTTTCTATTACGTGTTGTAAAATACGACTATAACCATAGATATAGGAAACTGTAGATGGGCAATGTGAAAGAGAAAGAGAACTCTAACACGTATATTAGAACGAGATAGATAGACGAGACCATTTCACGTACACGCAGGCGGCCTAAGTCGATATGTCAGTCACATAGAAAAGACAGCAACTGTCAGACTGCAGTACTTACTATTTCACGCACACATACGCATTACGCACACATTGGTGCATTTTTTTGTTCTCGCCCTAGTCGACTCTTTGCCAAACTATAACCGTCAGTAATTATAAATCTATGACGTGTATGTTTTCGAGAAATACTAATAAGTAGCTGATCAAAATTATTTACTTCCACCATTTTCAAATTGCCATAATTATCCGCGTCAGTAACCAGAAGTTTCCGCCAACATGGCGCCCGGCACTAAAACGCTAGATTTATTCATCGCATATCCTAATCAATTCAATACCAACCGAGATACCACGGGATTTCTGGATCAGTACTTCATTCATGGCTCGTAAACTTGAATCCTTTACGGCTTCACCCAGAGAAGGTGCGTCACAAACATACCTCAGTACAGATGACAACACATCAGGGCTAGCAGCTTCGCAGCAAAAAGGTATTTTAACAGCACGGAATAAAGTCGACTCTGATTCTTCTCTGATTCTTTCTGTGTCGTCTTGGATATTTCTGTCGACAATACACTTGAATAGCACTTTTATTTTAAAAACAACTTTAAACCATTCCGATAAGGGTTGTATTCGTTTCTGGAATAAAGCACAGGAATAGAATAAAGACGTCAAATATATGGCAGTATTCACCCACACATTATTCTTTTCGGTCTAAGTTTTATTATAGCGAAAATATAAACGAAATATAACCGTGTATTTGTGATATAGTTTTATTTTTAAATGAAAAACTACTTCTTTACTTTAAAATTATGTGATATAAAAGTCGTGTATATCGTCTCAGTGGTAAGTAACACTACCTAACACACCAACATCTGGGGCCGAAACCTGTTTGGGATTTTTTTTGCGTACAAACATTCACGGGTTATAATGTTTATAAATATATTTATTTATTAAACAATTATACATCCGTTATCCAGTGTTCAAAGCACCAGCAGGCCTAGACAAAAAGCACACTTCGAACTAAGTGACTATGCTTTTCTGTTGGGCGTGACCACAGATATATCAACTAAGGAGATCGGTCGAATCGCAGAGTTTATATGAAGACCGCGTGTCGCGATCAGCCTCCGTACTACATAACATGGTTCTAGTTGAGCATGCCGTAATATACACTATTCATTGCGCGCGTCATAAGGACTGCGAAGCAATGAAAGTTAAGCACAGCCGCAAAGGAGATCGGTCAAACCGCTGAGTTCATAGAAAGTCCGAGTGACGCGATCAGTGGCCGTACTACATAAAATGGTTCTAGTTGAGCATGTCGTAAAATACACTATTGATTGCGCGCGTACTAACAATTTGTAAGATAGTAACGCATAATTTAAAGCGAATGTGTTTTTATGAATAAAAGTCGGACTATTTGTTTAAATATTGTTTTTTAAATATAAATCTAAGTTTTTCGGTTCTTACGTGTGAAAAGTTATTTCCGTACTTGATAAATAACTGATTCACTGCAATGATTGCATGTTACAATGGAACAGGACGGCATTTTGAAAAAAAAAAAATCTTTATGACATACGTACGTATTCACTAAACATTATCGGACGGGGAACTGGCGGCAATGTATGCGCACTGGCCATACACTTGTCACAAGTTAAACGCCGGCTCGGCCTATCTCCTTGTATTATTAAATCTGTGGGCGTGACCAATCGTTTAGTTGACGACTAGTAGAATAGAACCGTTTCTATTTACTACATCAAAAATTGCATCTTCTCTGCCAATTAATATGAAAACAATCTACTGTCAAGATAGAACACGCCACATTTTTAATAATACAGAATAGAATCCTAGTAGGCAGCATCTTGACTAGCACTTTTCTATTAGCTTAATAGACGTGACACATCCAGCGCAAGTGTCAGTTGCATACATTTTTTATGTTTTCTATTATAGAAACCGCCAATAGAGTGTGATTTTGTCTAGGCTTACTATTCCTCTCATTTCATTTTACGACGTCAGTATACCGGTGAAGTTGAAGGGCCTTGTATATTTTCGCCATTCGTCCAGTTCTCGTATATGGCAGCGAAATTAGGCCAGTTTTGGAAAGATATATACAGCGAACTTCATGTCACCGAGATGAAGAATCTGGGGCATAGCAAACACGTTTCAGTAAAATCTTCTCCGATATTCTAGCCACATGTCCTAGGCCATAGGAGTATATACCGATGGCCCCCTCTTCGCCCTTCATCGCCAATACGATCTGTCTTAACCCGCTAGAACTACCGGGTAAGATCGCGTTCGCTAAGACCCGGTAAGCGTCAGCGAGCGACCTTGATCCATACTAATAAATGTCGTAAATTATGTGTAACTTTGCTCAACGTTGTTGGCCTCATGAGTATGATATTATGTATGGGCGTACAGTGATAGGGATCCAACATCTTTACCTAGTGTCTGAATCCAATACAACGAGCAAGCAGCCATATATCTGGGAACGGATCACTAGTTCATTCATGGCTCGTAAATTCTGATTCTTTTATGGGCATCCATTAGACGAGGTCGGAGCTCTTCCTCTGTGCATAAATATTACCGTTCAATGAACACAGTGAAACTACTTTTCTGCGGTAATGGACTTTGCGTTTGTGTTTGTTCTTGACGTAACGTCCCAAGTGTGTGTATTTAACACATTCTTGGGTTCTATAAACTAAAACTGCATCATTGGATTTTTTAAAACAATAATGATCATCGCTTCGATTATCGCTTCAACCAAGGTGGGCCAAGAACTATTTTATTAAAATTTATCATTTCCCATTAGTTTCCCGTATGTTATTACTTCCCAGATTCGATAGTGTTGTTAATAAGGATCGATCCTTATTAACGTTGGGTTCAAATTGGGTTCAAATCCTGGCTAGGATAATTAATTATTTGAGAAAGCCAATGATACAGTTTTTGTTTTCATCAAAATCGGTCTCGCGACTTCTTTGAGCATTTTTCGATATTCCTTATAGTTTAGGATTTGGCCCCGAAGACTCAGTTGAAAAATTTATTCCTGTATATTTATTTCGAATCTGACTTTAACTTTGACTTCAACTTTTGTCCTACAGTGATGCGCGCGCATCTTGAAATTTCACTCTCATCATTGATTTATAACTCGCCTAAAGAAATATGTCTTCAAAAAGTGAAGACATACTATTTAAACACCAACTATCCTTTAAATTTTAAAAGTAATATGATGACGTACGTACATAATATATGACGTAATATAGACGTGTCACGTGACCGTCTAATACGTGCACTCTAGTGGTAAGAAAGATACAAATAGGAAATAAGAAGATTCAAGGACAAATTTGTTGTCTTTACTTTTTTATTCGTTGTGTGGCTTCCAGTTCTACGTATAAATTTCTTGGATTCCACCGAATGATGAGACAACCAGTCCTTCAGTGGCTGAACACTCGCCCTTACTTACCATCAGCTGATAGGACCAAATACTTCCAAGGCAAAAGATAAAAACTTCTATTTATTTTATTTACTACAAATTAATTAAATTTCTGCTATAAAAGGCAACTGCTTCTTATTGCCCTATTAAAAGTAATTTATCTGACAGTTATCTGGGTCAGTGTGTGAAGCCAAGGACTGAGATAAATACAGTTGGAGCCGGTCCAGTTGGTTATTACTGTAACAAAACACTTAACAGAGAACCTACAACATGTATTTAAATTATAGATAAGAGAGAAGTTGAATCTTATTACCTCGTCACCATCGTAACTTACAAGTATATAATAGTATAAATTTACACTAACAGCCTTATTCATAAACATTCAATAAACCTATTGTAATTATTATTGTGTTAGAAAGTGTTTTGGCTCATTCATCTCGTGCCAGAGTGACAGAGACAAACGATATGTAAATCTCTAATAAAATTACTTGTTTTTATGAATAAGGGGGTAATTATCAAATCTATCATCTAAGTATAATATACGTGAGGCGCAAAGTTTCCGGAATGAATAAGAAAAAAATACTATTAAAGGTTAAAAATTAATTTATTGTTTCTCAAAATATTTTCCCTTTGCGTAAATCCACTTTTTCATTCAATTAAAACAATTTTGAAAACTTTTGTGCCACTCTTCGCATTTTTTTAAATTGCGCCACAATGTAAAAACAATTGACAGTCAAATGAAACCAACTGCATTCTACAGCCGAAGAGTTCTATTTTCAAATGTTGCAAACTTTTTAAATATTGTGTAAATTTATGTAAGTGGCCAGTACCAAGAACTTTTAGTGTGACCTACTACTACGTAGAGTTATTTTCCAATAACCTTCAAACCATTTGAAGATCTCCTCAACACAAACAATTTTTACTATAGAAGCAACTCTGAAATCACGAAAAAAGTCAGCTGTTTCATACAAAAGTACACCTACGAAACAAAATGTATGAAACAGCTGATATTTTTCACGATTTCAGAATCGCTTCCGTGGTAAAAGTTGTTTGTGTTCTAATGGTATAAAGGTTATTGGTGTTTTACAAATAACCCTATATAATCTATCCATACTTAGATAAAGAGGAAAGATTAGATTGTTTGTTTGCATTGAATAGGCTCCGAAACTACTTGACCGATACTAATGAAATTTGGTATGGAGATATTTTGAGATTATGCAAAGGACATAGGATACTTTCCGGCGCGATAACTGACATTAACGTGAGCGAAGCCGCGGGCGACCGCTAGTTAAGTAATAGTAGTATGTGTGTAAGATTTTGGTAGCTGCCTATATTTTATATTTTCTAATGCATTTGCCATCTGCAACTGCCATTAGAAAATTAAAATAACATAATTATAATAAAAAGTTGGTTTAAGCCGAATTCAAAACGTATACCACGGTTATAGAAAATTTAATTACCTAATTAATACCTTGTTATCACAATTATTCGTGTACATTAATATGATTAATTGAATTATATAGAAAAGCTTTTTACAAGATAAATAATCTGAATGTGTGGGAGTAATAACTACCAAAAATTTACGCATATAAAACTGTAACTTAAATTTTATTATATTGATAACTATTTATTGACTTGTATTGATGTTTTGAAATCATTACGAAATTGTAAGCTGTGGAGTTTCTTTCGCCATTACTTCTCCATCTCAGCATAATAATTATTATTTCGTCCCGAAATGGTGGTAGGGCTTTTGACGATTTAAAAGTACTTAGCAAAGTCCATTAAAATAAAGAGAGTTTTAATTTTCACATACCTGCAGGATGTTATACACGAATACTCTTGCCGCAAAATACACGTTTCCGTGTATGGGCTATGTAGTATAATGATATAATTATGTTATAAAATAATGTCTTGGAAATAAATAAAATTCTTTTATTCCTTACTGACTTAATATCCGCGCTTAATATCTTACTCACATTTTGGGTTGGCTGTAAGAGATCTCTTATCGAGATAACTGTGCCCATGCATACTTCGTTAATGTAGGTAAATTTGTTAATTTGTTATTAAGTGCAGCAAGGAGTTAAATATTTTTTTCGTTTGCATTCAACTTTCTTCGCAATTACAAATCAGTTCAAATCAAATGAAGCTGAAAAACCAACGGTAATTGCTTCTTACCAATAAAAAGCGGGCTTTAAAAAGGTAGTCTTAGCCCTCAACTCGTACTAATCTCGTAACAATATGAAAACGCTACAACTTCAATCCTATTGATGGTAAAAGCGAAAACATCACGACCTCTCGGTGCAGTTTTATTGCACGCTGACTTGAATGCTCACAATCGCCGCATTTAGATCGGCGAGATCGGGAGACGCCATCTTGGGTGTGCTACCGTTTGGTGACGTCATTTGAGAAACATTAAAATGTAGAAATTTTTAATTCTAAAATTCATCAAGGAAGTCTTATTAAAAAGCGAAAGATTACATTACTGACAATAACATTTATAATCTTTGCCTTCGCCAGCTTTGTGTTTGGTGACGTCATTTAAGAAACATTGGTCAAAGATATTTATTTCATCATATAAAAACAACAGTACAAGATTCTTCTAGTAAGCGATCAGGAGCCTAAACTAGGGTAACTCTGTTTTTCAGACCTTCAGGACCTACGTTAGTTAGGAAGAATGTGTAGGTAAATAATTGTAGACATTCTTGATACTGTCTACTAATGGCAGTAAGCTAGCTAATAAAATTAAATGAACCACCTCCTACATTGTACAAGCTTTGTATTTCCTACAAATCGATAATTATTCTTATTCGCTAGCTCGTAAAATATAACGTAAGTCCTTTTTATATCGTAACCTTTGATTGAAAAGTGCTAAGCGAAGTCTATTTAAAGAAACATCTTTTTATTTGATTTATGAAGGTCAAAAGAATCTCTATCAAGCACAAAAAAGATTGACCTGACAACTTATAATACCTACAATGAAATGAAAAAATAAAGGTAATAAAAAGTTAAAATAATATTATTGAAATAAAAACTTTTGACACATGATGAGAAACAAAACATCCTTCTTTTCTTTCTAATAACCTAATCGGCATGGCCAACGGTAGCACACCTAATCTTGGAATGCGTCCTGGCTTCGGAGAAAGTTGATTCGCAAATATGCGCGGTATTGGAGCGACGGGTTTTCCACTTGCTTTCCGTCTGGTGCGATTGGCATTTCAAATTGGAACGTTTCGCTTTAGATGCGGATAAGACGTATTAGATAACTCGTAAAACAGTGTCGCAAGGAAATGAAAGTTCCATCGCAATATTTGACGATGACCCAAATATGTTAGAGTTTTTCATACCGACAGAGAAGAGCTAAAAGATCATGTAGTTTGATTCTACCCTGATTGAGCAATTGAATGAATTACGGGCTCATCAGATGGAGCCAGGAAGGTCATTGGCAGTGACGCTCTCGTTGAGGCTAGTCTCCAGAGCCTCGACCACCGAAAATGTGTGGATTACATCTCGGAGAGTGCGAAACTTTTACATAATTTGATCCCTTATGTTGTGGATATATCTCCTATCCGCAAGAAGCAATTTGCTTCTGCGAACATTTTTCGAAAAGCTAAGGAGTGGAACTCCTTGTTGAGGTCTGTTTTCCCGGATCAGTATAATCATGGCATCTTAAAATCTTAAAAGCCATAATTGAACAAGCATCTTATAGGCGAGCGTGTATCATCTTAGACTAATGAACATACTAATAGGTGGTAGACCCATATGTAAGGTCGCCTGGGTAGGTACCACCGCCTTTCTTATTTCTACAGCGAAGCAATTAGCTGTGTTTCGAATTGAAGGGAAAGGTAGCCAGTGTAATTACTGTGCATGGAAGGCATATCATCTTAGTCCCCAGGATGGCAACGTACTTGCAGTGTTAAGTGATTTACCCTTAATATTGCAGGTATCTATAGGCGACGATAACCACCAACCCCACCAGTAGGCCTATTCGCTAACTTTTTTTGACAGTTGAAAGTGAGTGAATTACATATCCACTGCTGTTTTACAAGACACGCTATTATGCCACTTGTCGTGTAAAAACCACAATGGATATGTAATTCACTAGGTGACCATCACTTTCATCTGGCAAAAAAAGTTTGTTAATAGCCCCCCAGGTGGGCTGCAAGCTTGTTTGCCATCTTATAGTATAAAAAGAAACAAAAAATCGGAAGATGTAATTTCGTAGACAGTGTTAGGCATACAAAAGCTTATGGCGTAATAAAAAACGATAAATCAGTGCAAATTCGTTGTGTTCGCAGTCCTGTAGAGCTCAGCAGAAAAACATTTTTTACTGATCATTGCTGTTGGTGGCAGATCGCTTGTAGTAGAATAGGTGGGGATTCTTTACATCCCTAGGTGGTAGACCCATATGTAGGGTCGTCTGGGTAGGTACCACCGCCTTTCTTATTTCTGCCGTGAAGCAGTTCGCTGTGTTTCGGATTGAAGGGAAAGGTAGCCAGTGTAATTACTGGGCATGGAGGGCATATCATCTTAGTCCCCAGGATGGCAAACGCACTTGCGGTGTTAAGTGATTTACACTTAATATTGCAAGTGTCTATAGGCGGCGGTGACCACTTAACATCAGGTGGGCCGCAAGCTTGTTTGCCATCTCGTAACATAAAAAAAAGAAAAAAAAATCCCTCCTCTGAGAGCAAGGCCTGCCCTCCACGTGGAGTGCCAAATGACATCGCCTGTCATTCCGTGGATGGAGTATGGCGGTAGAGGAGCACCCTGTGTTTTGGTCGGTTCGTGTCCGACATAACCCGTTATCCCCCCGAAGCGGGTATACGTGGGCATTCTACAAGGGAAAAAATGGTGGCAGATCGCTTGTTCTGTAGAGACGGATTGTATTGTATGTACCAATTAAGCGATTAAGCGAGAGTAAAGCGTCGGTATCTGAACGCACAGGCAGGTGGACTCGATTTTTGATAGATATAGGAAACGTCAGTAATTGTACATCTATGATGTGAATGGAGATCACTCCCCGGCCAATAGGCTACCAACGTGAACCTACTCCTAGCACAAGCCCATTAGTTTACTTGGAGGGGCTAACATGAATAAATTAATTAGTCAGTAGCACATTAATATTATTCTGTAAAAAAAATGTTTTCTGTTCTATATATTTGTTTTAATTGTATTTGTTTATCGAAAATAACTAGTATCTTACCTGTATTCAATTGTATCCGATACGTAAATCAATCTAATGTAAAACAAGTTTATAAGGGACTTTAGCCTAAGAAGGGTCTTGAGACGCCCAATGACCGTCAAGGGTCGACCCTAACCTTGTACTTTACTTCTAGAAATGCTGATTTGGGATGACGTGGAATATTCTACAAAAACTTAAACCTTCTCTATTTTATAAATGGATTAATTTGTTAGAATCTGGGAGATCTTTTTCCTGAAACAGCAGATTGATTGGAGTCTGAATTAGATATCTTCATCTTAACTGTTATTAAGTAATAATAGCTCTATTGGAATCGTAAAATGTTGAAACATTTTTTTTAACTACGAGATGGCAGACAAGCTTGCAGCCCACCTGGTGTTAAGTGGTTACCGTCGCCTATAGACCTTGCAATAAATCACTTAACAGTGCAATTGCGTTGCCATCCTGGGGACTTAGATGATATGCCTTCCATGCCCAGCAATTACACTGGCTACCTTTCCCTTCAATTCGAAACACGGCGAACTGCTTCACCACAGAAATGAGAAAGGCGGTGATACCTGTAAGTAAGTGTAAGGTAAGTCTAAGCTTTCCCGAGATCCTCAAATACTGACGGAATACGACAAAGCTATTAATGCTATAACCATGGTCAAATTTGTTGCCTACGGCTTACCCCCCTGCCCACATACACACACAACAATTACCAAATGGATCGAGCGTAGCCTAAGACAATACCTACTCACACATAAAGTCATATCTGGCAGGCCAGTCACGCACATAAAAACAAAAAAAGTAACGCCTCCAGTAACCTAACAAACAAAGTCAACAACTAGAAAAAAAATTATACTTTACTTCTCCACTCCGGACTCCACTTCTGCTTACCATTAGGTGGAAAGGAGTCATTTGTTCGACCTTTTTATATTTAAAAAAAACTTAAAATCACCTCAGCAGTCCGGGTACATATATAAATATATGTACAACCAAAATATTCCCGCTAGTAAAATCTGTGCTACTAAAAAGCGAATTATTTTAAAAACCACGCGTAATAAAATTTAAAACATGCCTGGAACAAACAAAACAAGCTTCATTATCATATTATCAGCAGCTATTATTTAAAATTCACAACGGACCACCTCCTGACTGGAAAATAGTCGCCGCTACGAGCAATATTGTAGCAGCCTACGATAATTCGTAGCTGCTACGCGACTACGACGTAGTCAGTTGGCTCGTTTTACTTCTGTTTAAACTGTATTATCAGAACAAGATTCGGAAACTGTACTAAATTAAATAGAAAACGAAAAGGAAGAAAAAATCTATCAAATTGGTGACGAGACGGGAGTCGAACCCGCAATTGAAAACAATGTTTTCAAACAGCATGTCTAACTTAACTGTCTATACAAACGTCGAAGATCTTCATCATATAATGAGAAATTTTGTAAAAAAAAATCTCAATGAATGTTGAAGATGATCTTCTACTTTGGGCATACGTCAGCTGGTGACGTAATCAGTGACGTAAAAATTAAATAAATTCCTGTATAACTCAGATAAAACAGCCCGGACAGATGTTTTTCATCTTCTATTTAATTTGCTACATTTAAAAATAATCGAATGATGCCAAATAAAGTCTATGCTAATATTATAAGAAGGAAAGGTTTGAACGTTTGTTTGCATTGAATATGCTTCGACAAATGGACCTTGAGAAGGACAAAGAATACTTTTTTGGCGGAATAACCGACATTAACGCGAGAGAAGCCAGAGACAAGACCAGTACCGACCACACATTTGAATTCATCTGAACCAACGCGCGAAATCCCCTTAACCATAGATCCCCAAACCATCGAACGTTCGATCACACATTAAATTCATCTCTGTTCTATGAACCGAGAACCTTTTAAATTATTTCAACTAAAGGGTGAGAAACAATTACATTGACAAATGAATCTTGTAAAAAACTCTTGCAACTGTTCGTCTACACGGCATTTTTCCATGAGTGTTACACTAATTGCGTCTCATTATATAAAACCACAAAAAATATATATCTTCTTTTTAAAGATCAAAGAGTTTAATTTAAAAACTGAGTTCTTTTATTTCCATTAGCTTTTGAATGCAGTTTTTTATCTTTGTTTGCAGTAAAGAGGTTTTATGTTTGTGATGTATAAATGAATAAAGTTCTCACTGTAAAAATAGTAGACTTGAAAAATTTTAAGCGTATTTAAAATGAACGTTATTTCAGTCTTTTTATACTAGTGAAGTTTGTTAAGAATATTTATTTAACTCTCGTAAATAACATTTTAACTACCTATGTTTTTTCATGTGTTGAATTGTTTAAGTTTTGTAATTCGCGTAATTCGTTTATAGATCATTGTGTGGTGTAGGGAGAATGGATTATATATAAATAATAATGAAAAGCAATCTTTTTGCTTTAAAATGGGCATGTTAGAGAAAAAATTAAATGCAGGCTATTAGGAGAGTGATGAATATATATTCACTAGTGCCAGTGACTTTATATTCACTAGCTTCTGCCTACTACTTCGTCTGCGCAGTATCAGTATAAATTATAGGCTATATGTTATTCTAATGTATGAGCTATATTATTGTAAAGTTTCATTAAAATCCATTCAGTAGCGTGAAAGAGTAACAAACACAAATCCAGACATATATCCGTACAAACTTTCGAGTTTATAATATTAGTAGGATAGGACTGCAGAAGAAATAGAAGAATTCTGTAAGTAATGAGATGACAACTGATGGAGAAGAATAGAATGGAAAAAAGCATCATATAAATTGAGGCCATGTAGGAAGTAAAAATTAAAGAAAACTCAGTTTTAGTTAAATTTGGATGGGTTGTATTACATTTATAGAATTACTCTAAATACCATTGAAACTACATGGATGAGTTTCACCCTAGTTCATGTTGTAATAACAGGTATTGCGAGACTCCATTTTAAACTCATTAATTTTATTAACAATAGAATTGAATAACTGCATGGATGTAAATATGGCTTTGTTTTTAAGAAAAAGTTAAATAATAATATATTTCCACGCTCACACCAATTATCTAGCCCAAAGTAAGTATCATTTTCACAAGTTCTTTATGTTAAGGATACTAGATAACGATCATTATTAATATACATAATAATTTAAGATATTTTTATAGAATAAACTTCAATAAAGATATAAACAACCATGATTCGAATTCGAGCCCGGACCGCTTGATGTGTAGGCAGCTATACTGACCACTCCACCAAGACGACGACAAAATAAAAATATTTTATTTTATCTTAGAAACAAAGCCATATTTACATAATGAATGTAAGTAATTTATAAGACTTTTGTTACAAGTAAAAATAGTATTTGTTAATGCATTTTATTAAAGAGTACCTATTTAAAAAAAACTGTTTGTATACATTTTATACGGATGTAAATATGGCTTTGTTTCTAAGATAAAAGAAAATATTTTTTATTTTCTTTCTGTTTCTTTTCTGTCTGATTTATGTTTCTAAAATTTCTGTCACGTAATAAAGTTCCGCTAACACGAATTGATTCCCATTCACACGCTGGAATTCGGTGAAATTACTCAAATGTGACCTCTCTAAAATTAACACCTATGGATATGTAATAAAAATTATCTTTTTAGACCCTAAATAAATTAGAAGCATGGTAAGAGAAAAAGAACCACATCCAAAATTACTGCCCCATTACTGTTTTAAGCTCTCTTGTTTTGTTAAGTATTATTAAAATTTCACCCTCTCCGCACATTTCAATTCAACAAAACAGTCGTAACATCTTAAGCATTTAGCGAACAATCCCGCTGATGTATGTTTACAAGGACATGCGGAGATATGGATTCGACAAATCTCGCCTTGGCGCAGCCCCAGGGTTTGACTCGAATAAATAGCCTGGTGGATAAGGGTGACCATGGATTAAAACATTTGTTAAATGGTTTAAAATAAATTTAAAGTAGACGAAGCACTCGTTCTCCATTTCCTCCAACTGCAAATTGATGCAGTCACTTATAGCGTGGCATAATTTTCTGCAAACACAAACGGTCCAAAAAGGATTAAGGCTCGAATAAAATTGTCATTCTGAATGGATTCTAAAGCTACCTACGTACTTTATGATAATTGTAAGCAAATATTTCAATCCATTATAGTTTATAGCTGATTTCGGTATTTTGCTATTCTTACGAAGTATGCAATAAGTAGGTTTAAAGTGAAAGCATTTATTTCAATAGCCATGTGATGCCGGCAGAGTAGAATCGCATCACCCCATACCCTCCAATGAATATCGTAGAAGGCGACTTATGAATCAGCAAAGGGGTATTGTCCATCAATCCGATCAAACCTCCTTCACAAAGACAACGAAAGGCCTTGTGTCCCAGCAATGGGTCGAACTATAAAGGCTGTTATGATGTATTATTTCAAATACTATATGTCCCACATAATTACTTCCTACATTCCCTCTTATCGAATCTATTTTGGGTGTACATTTTTGGGTGACTTTATGGGGTTCAAACCAAGACAAAATATAGATCGCTTTAGCGATGGAATCTATGATTTAAATGTTTTTATAAATTATATTATTTTAATCCAGGCAGGGCACAGTGGACTAGCCGCTCGAATTTGAAGCGCCTGAACTGGTGTAGTCTCTTCACCTAACCTGTTATAGTATATACGTTTTGGTATGGTTTCGATTCGAGTCCTAGTTGGGGGCAAATATTTGAATCATTACATGGACAATGGAAGTCGTTGAAATAAATATTAATTGGTTCATCCTTGGTTGATTTCACATTTATGTTCAAAGGTTATCTATTGTCATTGGGAGGTTATCTAAAAATCAGATATACAATTTTTTATTAAAATTGTTTATTTTGATACTTTTCGTAAAGTCCAGTCAATTTTCAAAACATAATTCTTGATTTCGAAACACTTTAGTAATGAGACATAATGTCTCATGTAAGTTTGGCGGCATGGTTCCCCTATTTTCACGAGAAATTTGTTTGCACGTTTGTTCCTCGGATCTGCACGCTTCCCAGGTGAAATATTTCTTGCGCAAGATGTTTCATTACTTTGTACCAGTTTATACGAGTTTAAACTGTGACTTTAATTCTGTGAACTAGTACCAAAGTTGGTTATGTTTGTGCCAAGTTGTAATATTGTGGTTAAACATATTTTGAATGCAATAGGGCAGCTGTGTAGTTTGTTAGTGTCCGCATTTTTCTTTCAGATTTATTTTGAAGCTTTTCAAAGAATTCTGTGTTTTTTTTATTTATCGTGTTATATTTGGGAGAGATGGAAAGTGTGTCAGTGACATTGAGAAACGAGTGAACTTTGTGAATGGGGCTTTGCACGCTTTTATGGAAGTCAATTGCTGTCTGATAAGGTACATCAGGGTGTGCAGGATGATGTGCTGGCGTCAACACTGATCTATGAAAGTGAAAGATGGGAATGTTGGCCAGGTCTCGAGTTCTTTAAGTCCTTATTTAGGGACTGGACTCATTTTGGCAGAGCTCGCAAACTCCGACTAAAATGAGTCCTGAGTTCTGAGTCTTGAGTCTTTCGGTGAGTCCTAATTTAAAAGGACTCAACTCATAGAACTGAGTTTTTATTATAGAACTTAAGGTCTTCAAAAATACTGAAGCCTTACTGGAGAATTTGAGCACCCCAAAAAGACTTGTTGATTTTGTCGTCTTTTATAAGTTATTGATTATCGAATATTTTTCAATCAATTCATTCTTTTTAAGGCTGCCCGCCCACATCCGATAGTCGGTAACAGATTTTTTTTGTAAGGTAAAAATTGAAGCGACATTTTTTTAAAGGGAAAAGTTGAAGCTACTCGCCGCGTATATGGCGGTGATATTATCACCATCCATCGTGCCATCAAATTTTATAATAACTTGATGATATAAACTGGCGAACTCGTCACGTTTGACTTGCTCATGGATGTGACGGACGTCTAAAAGTATGTACCTATTAATTGTAAATTTACATCAACAAAATGAGAATGGAACTAACTTGTTCTAATGAACTAGCAATGAACTCGAGTCTTAAAAGTTTACTTAAATATATTATTGTAAAAAGACTGACTCGAGTCCTCGACTCTTCTTATGAGGACTCTTAAGTCTAGTCACTGGCTTGACTCTCATTTACGAGTTCAGTCCCTAAATTAGGATTTAAAGACCTCCTGGCCAATACTAGTTGGATATGGGAAGACATGAAAGCAGAATAAATTCGATAGTATTGAGCGCCTTGAGTAGCATCGCTGGGGTAAAATTGAGTGAGAAAGTAAGAGGTTTGGTTTGAAAAAAGACTAATGACAAAAATTGACAAAGGGATACTAAAATGGTTTGATCAGGTAATAAGGATGAGTGGAAGTAGATATAAGTACCTACATTTGCTTCACTTGTAAATAATCCTCAACCACTAATAAGATACGTATCTCTAAGATAATTAATTCTGTTAACACTTTAATCTATGATAGATAACAGATATTGATATTATGATAGTTGTCGCCAGGTGGATTTTATAAAACTAGTCGTACTACTAATCAAATCTAGCACTAGAAGGCCTAATTTCGGCCTACCCGCGAACTGTTGAAACCGAACTGAAAACCCGAAAATTTAATTCAATAATACAATAAAACCTACCAAGCCTGCGTCCTCACAAGGTGGACCGACGATCTGGTAAAGGCGGGAAGCTGCTGGATGAGGGCAGCCTTGGGGGTCCTTGGGAGAGGCATGTGTCCAACAGTGGGCGCCTCTTTGCTGATATAATGATACAAAAAGGCGCTATGTCGACAGAGTAACTTTAAGTATCAACTTAGTGGAAGTTTTCGATAAAAGTCAGTTGCAGCAACAAAAAAGCCCAGTTTACCGCTGCCGCGATTCTTTTTTTTTCAGTTAGTGTGCCCATGGATCATTTGATACAACTAGTACTAATTTGACAGTTGATAGTTGCGTCAATTTGAAACTGGTTCTGTCCTCGAATGCAGCAACTGAAAACTGACATCGATCACCGAAACTTACAACTGGAGTTGCTACGTCTTTTTTAATGGAAGGGGGCAAACGAGGAGATGGTTCACTTGATAATATGATCACCGCCGCCCATGGACATTTGTAACACCAGAGGAATAGCAAATGCGTTGCCAGCCTTTAAGAAAGGAATACGCTCTTTTTTTTGAAGATTTCGTGGTCGTATCTGATGACGGGAACACCGCTGAAACACAGTCTTGTGGTTCGGGCAACGGTTGCAGACAACAAACCATCCAGACTGTGGGGATGGATTTGACGTCGCGAGGATCGATGGCGGAATGCAGCGGCAGGTACAAGTCCGAACAACTCCTCAGAACACTCCCCGCAGTCTGCGTAGTTTCTTTAAGTTCTAAGTAAACAGTTATTTGCGAGTTGCCTGATGGCGCAATACGGAGATCAAGCTGCTCTGTCTGCATCTATGGCGCTTAAATTACATTTAATTTAATATGCGCTTTAATTACCTTTAATTATATAGTAAATTCAAATGTCTCAGTTATTGTTCATCAGTCTCATCCCAATATATAAATTTAAAATACTAAAAGACACCAATCAAAATAAAGAAACAAAATCTAACAAATTTAAGCTACTTTCACAAGAATAGAATTTTGTGGAAGCTATTAAAACCGGTCCTTCGAGCCAGATAGCAAACGAACTTTGCAGCATCCCGACCTTTTTCGGAATGTACCGGGATAAATCATAACGCAAGCGGTAATAAATTATTTCCATACGAATGAATTCAGTCTGTAGGCTGTATAGTTGCAAGAACGTATTGTTGTGTTTATGTCAAGTAAAATTTTTCAGTATTTTTTCAGGTGTAATGTTGTTTGTGTAATATCTGTACATGAGATTTACATTTCTAAGCTTAAAGATTTATTGGGTCGTTCACGGAGTGTCAAGCTATATATTAGTGCTGGAATTTAAAGGATTAGGCACATTTAGACCGCCTTTTTGAAACGAACACATGAGACAGGTTTTTGAATCGCGCTTGTGATGCTGAAACGTCAGCAATGTCATTAAAGTTACATACATTATTATCTTGCTCATAATCCGAAGAGGGGTTGAGCAGAGCTTTAGGTATTTTGGATACACATAGAGCCACACCTGGCAATATGGGTCACACGTAACCCCCAAACTAGTGACAGACAAATCAAACCCAAAGGAACTAAACCTTCATAAAAAATAACAATAATAAATCAATTTTTATTTTCTCATCACAATCAGGTTCACTAACACCCGTATTCACAAACACTACTATGAGGTTTCTCGACTGACGTTTTATTACTTCAAACCTTAAACTTTTGACATCTTTTGACATACTGACCTGTGCGTTGTGTTGGTTGTGTTATATAGCTAGCTAGCTTCTAGGTACCTAAGCTGTCCGTTCATTTTAAAGTACGCATAGTATTGTCTATGAATAGGTTTTTACGACCCTGTGCGTCCACGCGCACTATGAGACCTCAAAATTCTTGCCATATGGCACGCACTGAGAAATGCCTTATTTTGCATAGCATTGTTTTTTTACTAAGACAAGTATTGTTATTAACAAATTCAGTTAACCAACCAACAAAAGCCAACAACCAGGACAGATGTTACACTCTAAGGCCCGTATTACGGAATCATACTCAAAAATCAATCATGTCTTGAGACTCGTTTGTCACTTCCTTTCAAGCTAGGAGTAAGCCGTAAATACTAAAACAGATCCACGCACTAGGTATTTTGCTGGACTAGGCGGCACCTAGTCTTATTTTCGAAGTACTTGATCCACCTAGTATTTGTGTACATTGTACCGTAAACTATACTAGTTTTGACTCTACACGAAAACCCTTGAAGTAAGTTTCGCATGTACGCGTGAGATACATGTTCCGTCTTAGTATTACTTACTAAGACGGATACTCAGTTATACAATTTCCGACTGTAACACCACGGAGCAAGATCGAACAACATCGTGAATGAATACTTTACAAATACGCCGCACTCCATCCAGGTGCGTCATTGACGCGAAATAAAGGAATACTGACTGGCTGCAGATCGCATGCCATCTGTTTGTACTTCGTGGACTAGGTGGAACAGGTATTTGGATCAAGTATTTTTATGGATTAGGAACAGGTATACTAAGTACGAATTTTACCAATAGTCTGTTTTTTAACAAACGAATACTGAGTATGTCTGTCGCATATTTCCGATATTGACAGAGTGAGATGGGTTATGTTAGTGGTGGGACCAAAGCCTTTGTTCAAAATAATATTGGATATGGTATTAATATTTTAAGCCCTAAAACTTATAAATTAAATAATTATTGTTTAATACCAAAAGAATTTCAACGGGGACCAAGTCGCGAGTAAAAGCTAGTATAATATATTATTTAAAGTAGGACAATCGTGTTTCGCCAACAAATATGCGAATCAACCACAATTAAATTGGAGCCAGCCATGAACTTTATTTTCGCTGTACAGATAACGACAACCGAACGTAAATGACTAGACTTTATTCAGTTCTAATAAAAGCTATTTTCGGAAAACAGCCGGTATAACAATCGAAGTGTTGTCAGCATACCTTATTTCCTTTTATATAAGCTTCTCCGATTTCATGCGGTCCTATGGTTACCAGGAATTTTTATATTAAATTTTCTGGCCTCATTTCCAATTCTCCAGAAGGGTTCTCCAAATTGATTCTGACGTCCTATTTTCAACTTACCGGCGTTATAATTGAGATATTTATCGATAATTACCTATATTCGAATATATATTTGTGCTGGAAATTACCCCGACAATAATGTGAAACAAAAAATATGAGTTTAAACAAGACCGCGATTTCTAAATATGAAAATTTATATAGCAAGCTGACCCGGCAAATATTGTTCTGCCATTTTTTAGAGGTATGAAATATAATTAAACACCGGCAAAATTGGGGGAAAAAAGGTTGATTTTTGTATTTTTTTTAGACCACTATTTGCTATGCTAAAAAGATACTAAAATAAACATTAAAGTAGCATAGAAGATAATTGAGTAACAAAAAAACAATAAGCAACCAATTTACTACAAAAACAACAAATTTACTACAAAAATCAACCTTTTCTTTTATGTTTTCAAATTTTGAATTCATATATACGTTTAATCGACGCTTTTATGTTGAAGGAAAACATCGTGAGGAAACCTGAACACACCTATGAAGAAATTCTTAGGTTTTGTGTGAAGTCGACCAACCCGCACTTGGCCAGCGTGGTTGACTAAGGCCTGATCGCCCCTAATGTGGGTAGGCTTGAGCCCCTCGGTAGGGACATTATATGAGCTGTTGATGATAATGATATAATATTTTTAATTGTCCCTGTGATCTAGTAATGCGATACTGGTTACCAGCAACCTTGCAGGACTTGATTGAAGTCCTTCTGGGTGGCTACCACCGTCTTAAAGTCCGCAGTCATCGTCATAAGAATATAGACAATGTCATAAAAACAAGTTATAAAGGAAGAGTCTCTAAAGGTTATTATGGTTGAAAGGGACAGCCCCTTTTTTACTATGAACGCTACGAAATGGCAGCTACGAAACTGCTACGGACCGTAGCTGCGCTACGATCTTAATACTGTGAACCGAAAGACGATTTTTAATTGAACCAACTGTGATCGAGTCTTTATAATTGAACCAACTGCTGGGGCATAAAGCCTCTCCTTGTCATCTAAGGAGGTTTAGGCAGTAGTCCACCACGCTTGCCCAATGTGGATTGGCGGACGGAGTATAAGGTGATCGATACCCCTTTGCTGATCCATTAGTCGCCTTCTACGACATCCATTGGAGGGTATGGGGTGATGCAATTCTACTCTGGCAGCGGATCGTACCGGCACCAGCAAAATTTCTCGCCCACTATTTTTGACGATCCGGCCATGATACGATACGTGCATAGTCTAGTGAGCGTTCTATATTCATGCATACAAATTATATTTTTTTCATGTTTGCCGGTATTGTTACGGTCCTGTGAAAACAAAGCTTTCTTCTAAGAACACTTCAACGAATCTAAAATCAGTATCTCACTCTAATTTTAGCATTCACTAGCGTTGTCATTTTAAAACGGCCCAGGTTAAGAGGTCGTCTATCTAAGCTTGCTTTTATGAACGACCTCGCCGGAGTTTTGAGTTGAATAAGCTTTTGATGAAACACCCATTCAGCGGCCATCTTGGAGACAAGCGGCGTTTGAACTATGTTTGCTGAAGCTGATGTGTGTTGCTTTGGATGACATAATGTACATATTTAAACGATTTTTTTGCTTACATCAGCGGAACGATTGGGTTTAAAGTATATTTTAACTCGAGACAATCAAGATGAACTACAGAGTGATGCGTGTGATTATTTACGCTGATAGAAAACATTAGGAATAAAACTAAATGAATAAACTATGTAATTGTCAAACAAAAACCCCAGTATTGAAAACTAAAATGAAGTGAAACAATGTTTAGAAGCAAACTACTGATATAGGTTCTTTCCTACTTTGTGTTTTTTTATAATACATTAAAATGAAAATCGCAGCTTAATATTTAAATTACTTTAAATAATATATGTGCAACATAGTACAAAAGTAGTCTTCCTGAAAGACGGGGATACAGTAGCGAACTATGGACAATACTTCAATAAAATTTATTGTACCAATTTGTCAAAAAAAAAACTCAAAACTAATTTGTCCGCTTAATAATATGAACTACGTATTATTTACACAAAGCAAAGGGCTTAAGAAAGTCAAAGTTCACGCTCCCATTCAAAGCCACAGTATCAATACCATTTTAAGATCGGCAGACGTAGAATAGCTCGCTGTACTGTGATGAGACGAAATGAATACGTAGTTAGAAGTAAGTTAAAGTATGTTCTTAAGGTAAGATTCTGTGAGTCACGGTAAATAAGAGCGACAGAACGCGCATTCGAAGTAACGCGCCTGATGACATTGGAAACTTATTACATATAATAGTAACAGAACGTAAACGAGAGTGAGATAAAAATATAGTAGGTGAAATCCTGTCATATCGTGTAGACTCTGGTTTCTTATTAGGAAAATATTATATTAGGACGTTTATCACTTTGTAAATTTAGCAAAACAATCATGAATTTTTTGCACATGTGACATTTGACAATGCATACATTTTACTCTCGTGTCTATGTAGTGAATTTTCTGTTACGCATGATAGACACTGCAATCAATAAAATATTTTTTTGTGTCTTTGGTTGATATACATACTTTCGGAATGTGCAAACTTTCCTGATTATTTTATTTGAGTACTTGCATAAAAGTCAATCGTAATATCAGCTTTAAAAAATTGGTATAGTATGTCATACTATAAATGCATTTCACTTAATATCCGTCGTCGAGTGATATAACCGAATTGTGCTAACCATGACGCGCGTCATGGCTAGCACAATTAACAGCACAGTCGCGTGCGACTATCGCATTGGCAAACGCTCACGGAACTGTACCTTTACTCGAAGAACGCGTCAGCATACTGAACTTTCAGAGCTGCCTAATTAGTAAGTTTGCAGATTAGAGTCAGCGCTAAATTACCTACGAATGTTTGATTTCTATGGACAAACTTAAATGGGCTAAACTTCGAATTTCAAACAACTGTTCTAGCTAGAATCGACATCTTAAAGGTCAAAGCATCTAAAGAAGTCAAAGTTACCTGATGTGTTTTTATTTATTTAGTTCTACAAAGTGAAATGCTACAGTCAAAAGTACTATTTTAGTCCAGTTCAAATCGCTTTTAATTATTTGTGTCATTTAGGTTATAAAAATACCATTTTTTATAATCATGCCAAAGGAATAAAATCATAAATAAATTAGACGGGTATACCATTTCAATTATTCGACTCTACCGCAAAGTCCTCCCCGCTCAGACATAAAAAAAATATCATGAAACAAACTCTACTGAAAGTTATCTTGACCAGTCAAAAGTAGAGAGGATTAGGAGTTGTTACTGTAAAAATTGGCGAATTTATTTTTAGAGTTTTTAAGAAATGTTTCTGGTTGAAAACAAAACAACGAATATTTTATTGAATGTTTTTGTTACCATTTAAAGATTCTTGGCTATTTTCAGATAACCTGTGGGTTAGCCTGTCAAGAGCCTATTCTTTTCGCTGCATCTATAGTCTAATAGATCACACTGCAAAGTTGCATCTTAAGGACAGTTTTGAACGTATTCGAGAGGTGCTAGCGAGAGTCACTTTGCGTCCATACTTGCACGAGAACTGAATTAAACGCGTCGTTTAATGCACGGTCCGTGTGAGCTGGTATGCACAGACCTTCAGTCCTGTGAGACTCTCTTACGGGAGACATCTGACGTCTTAAGGTAGACATGTAACTGAGCGAGTCTCCCCGTTCCCTTCTAATCGCGGAACATCAGAGCCGAGGTTCGAGCTTTTAAACACACCCTCAGAACTGCCATTGAAAGAAACAAACGATTCTTCCCGTCGGAACTCTGCAGAGACAGTGAGTCGGACAGTGAGACCTGGTGACTAGAAATCCTTTACGGGAAGTTCTTTTTACAGGCTCCTCTACTCTGTAGGGCTTAAAGTTCCACAAGATCTTCGCCTTCCTAAAAATCTCACGCTTCCATCTTCGATCTTACCATTAGTGAGAAAGGCAAGTTACCCCAAAACAACAGAGGCGATATTAGCATATTCACCACCAACGTCAAATTTTTAAACATACGATCCTGGATTATAACAAATTAACTCAACTACGCTTTCACATTCTAAGTTTCTCTGAACGTAGCTCAATCAAAGATCTAACAGCAGCAAGTCAAACGCCGGTGTATATTTAAATCAGCACCAACACAAACCGCAACTCAGTTTAATCTGAGCTAGCTCGTTTGGAGTCTTATTGACGTAGTCATTCATTACTTGTCCATATATAATTAATCCTTTGAAAAGTGCTTAGTGGATATGTTAACTTAATTTGATGAACGATAATTACTATTCGTACTCGAGAGTTTTGATGGAGGATTTCGAGATAGTGACTTCGGTAGTGCGTTCTTGGTAACGATCATGAAAGCTTAGCTACTAAGTGCGCGGTCGGTACTCGGATGGGTGACCGAAAATTTTTATCTCGATTTTCCCCCGTGCTTGGGAATCGGCTGCTGAAGATTGAAAATAACATTGGATCGGTGATAGAGGAGGGTTAAAGGTCTGGACTTTAGGATTGCCTCAACTTGCGTAAACAAGATTGATAGTTCTTAAACGTTATATGTTGATTTCCTAATATTCTAGATAAAAGAAATTTGGCAGACTTTACACCGGCTTCCCAAAGTCCACCGAAATGCGATGAGTACGCGGGAGGAAAATTAAATTGTATTCCGTCATTAGCGCGCTGAAGGTAGATATACCTTCATTGTTCAGAATCTAGTAATTTCATTATTAACACATTCGATCCCAAAGAGTGTTGGTATCAGGCAGTAGGCCGGCCGTAAAAATCCAATCCCAAAACCTTTATCAGTATTGTAGATATCAAGACATTTACCGACCCAGGGTAAGAGACAGACGGAGAATTAAGATTCGTACTCAGGTGATGCACACCTTAAACTTTCAACACCCCTTTTTGCGTAAGTTCTAAAAAATGACTACCAAAATTGACAGTGATGAAAAAACTTACCTAGTAAATGTTCAAAGTGTCTGAAAACAAACGTGTAATGCTGCAATTAATACTAAATCATGGTACAATCGAGCGAGACGTGTCAAACGATGTAAGCGAGACCATTATGTTAAGCGATCAGATCTCCAACCCGGGACGAACAGCGTGCATTATGAAGTCGCAAAGCGAATACTAACTGACTTATAATTGCTGAGTCGGCAGGCAAGTTCTCGCGTGTTTGCTTTATCAAGCGAAGGCAGTGTTAACCTAATTTCATGGGAGTTGAGACGTGAACATTTTGATATTACAAATGCAGCTTTGACGACGTGAACTTATATGTGTAAATCTATTCTTGTTTTGTATTCGTGCTTTTTATGAATTATAAAACAATTGCCGAACGGCAGACCATCTTGTACGTAACGAAAAACATACACCAAAAAGTTGTCACAGGAAGAACATTTTGGTGTATGTTTTTGGTTATTAGATAAAGACAAAGTAAACTAAAAGAAAGCTCTAAATAATACTAAATGACGTATTGTACAGAAATAATTACTCACACCATTATGAGGAGTATAATTGTAATAAATTAAAATTTTAGGCGGAGAATTGTCTATTTAGGATATTTAGTTTTGATCATCCATTGGCTGCTGTTGATAGTGCGTTGCAAAATACATCGAATGCTCATTTATTTCTTCCTTTTTTGTTTCGTTTTTTTTATAACATAAAAAAAACAGAGTATAAAGAGAGACTCAAAGGCGTCGAGGACTCTGACCAGCTCTTCGATGGACCGGTTTTCTGAGAAGAAAGTGAACCGTAATACAACGTTATTGATTTCTTGTGATTCTTCCTGCGTCATAGGAAGGAAAAAGCAATTGAATCCAATGCGAGACTGGACTTAGTGATAAGTCCAGTCTCGCATTGGATTGACGGAACAATGCCGTTGATACTATGGTAATGGTGAAAGGTTTGATGAGATGGTCCAATCAAATCATGGAATGTGAATGGTGGATTATGTACCCTAATGGATAATGACCCCGGACCTCTAGATGTGATACCGGTGAGCCACTACTTTTTGTAGCTATAAAGTCGGTATACTCTTGGCAACATTAAGCTGAAGTGCTAAGAAGAAGCCAACGATGGAGCGAGCTTACTCAGAAGATGCCTAATCACTCGATGCCAAAATTGGGCTTCAATCACAAAGTTGCCATGCTTCAGTCACGATGCAAACCCGTTTCATCCTAACTAGACGATAAATCTTCTGAATTCTTCGTTCCGCCAGAGTTGTCAGATCTTCTGGTTTCTTAGTTTTACTAGTGTTGTAAAAAATAGGAGCGAAATCAACTAGTTACAATGTAATTCTGCGAGTTTGCACGGCTTCTATCGCAATGCAATACGACATAGTAGCGAAGCAGAAGCACGTCTGTTCTTATTTGCTTCTAGAAAAATCGCCGTGTGCGAATGCTCAGGAATATAAATGTTCTGTTTGCTCAGCACAATTGCTAGTTCTACTTTTCAGCTTTCCAATAATCTAAGCAGCTCTACAACATAACAGGCAGTAGGTAACAATTTCCCGCTTTGCACCAGGCTTCACTCACGTGCGGTGTGCCGCAACAAATAAATAGTGCAGAATGTTGTGCATTGTATTTAATTGTTTTGAATTTCAATTTTATTTTAAAAGCTATTCAAATAGTGCCAAATGTAGATTACGCATTGCCTGCATAGTTGGCGCTAGCAATGTGTAATTGTAATAGAACAAGACGAATGAGTTTATATAGAGGTAATAAGGAATTAGTCTCTAGCTAGATAATGTAAATGCATACATGCATACGCTCGTAATCACATGAGGGGTTGAGCAGACCCTTAGGTAACATTTTGTGAAGCACACGTGAAGCGACATCGGGTTTACAGTGCCCGCAAATTGTGACAGGTTGCCAGCCTGTCGCCAGTGATTTCGTCGTCTCTAGCCATACGTCAGCTGACGGCGTAATCAGAAATGATAAACGAAAACAATTTATATGATGGTTCTGTATAGCTCAGGTGGTATTTCGCTAATCAGACCCAAATAGACAGCAATAGGTCCCCATAACCGGATTAGTTCTTTAAACTGCGTATTTGTGCAAAGACAACCTTCTGAACTTTTCTATACATTGTATCACTGGCTACTAATAGAAACTTGGGACTCCTCCAACGCTATTGCGATCCGCGCGAAATGTAACACAGTTTCAATTGGGACATTCAAAAGAGGCGCTCGTTTGTCCTCTTTGTGGACATTGTTGAATAATCTCTTGAACAATTTGCTTAGGAAACGGGTATTTCCTGAGCCAACCTTTACCTGTATGCTGGCGGAATTTTCTTCTTCATGCAAACTTTATTTAGTAGTAATAATGTAATATTTTTTTCATACCAATTATAAAAGATAACGAACTAACTTCCTACCCTTAGCCTAATTTATTTGAGGTCAGCACTTTGCTATAGATTTTGGCATTGTTTTTTGGCTGGACATCATCCTGATACCAACCTACCTTACGAATGCTGTTGTAGTTGGTTTAGTCCCTTAACCCCCTAATCTAATAACCCGTTGGTGTTATGGTCTGGAAATCACGAATTCCTTCAGTCGGCTCTTAATACCCTGACGGGATAAAATAAGATATTTTCAAAAAATAAACTTTAATAAATATATAAACATCCATGGAAACCAGCGTCACAGCTTAGCCTGTGACATAAAGCTGAGTGGTAGTCCGTTTCGGCGCTAGGTATATGTACTATTCTTTTATGTATGTGATTATATTTTATAAGCCGAATAAAGATGTGTTTCCTTTTGCTTTCGTGGCTCATGAACGAACATGTTCAATTCATCACACAAATCAACCAGAATTCAATTAAGATGATGTCAAAATAAAGGTGAGCTTGAAAATGACGTCACCCGTTGTCTCAAAATGACCGACTCGAAGGACCAAATTTTCTGAAATAATTTAACACTGTTGTTGGACATAGACCTCCCCCAATGATCTTCAATAAGATCAGCCCTGTGCTGCGCTGCCTGCATCCGGTGGTTTTTCGCTAAGAAGCATTGGAACATACTCGTGTTTCTTCATTTTTACATCGTTTCACATGTCTTCTTAGAAACCAACAAGAGTGATTGTGAATGCCTAGCATTAATTTAGCCTCTATCAAAATCGAACAGGGAACCTTTCAATTTTATATTTAATAATCTGTATCAGATAAGCCATCAAAGTCCAACAAAAGAAATTTAGCAACCCGTAGGTAACTAGAAACAGGTACTTATGATTCAATTACAAATTCCAAAAGGCAATTTAAGTAAGTTCCGGAGGGCCCATCACCTCGAAATCGTCCCAATCATTCCATTGCCGCCATCGCTAGCATTAAGAACTTCATCCCGGCCAGCTAACGACCCGGAAATCTACTATCAATACCTACTAAATTTTCTTGCAAAGAAAAGAAAAAAAGTTGAAACGAATCCAATTTTAAGATGGGCGCGGGAACGAGGAACGTTCCGCAACGGACCCTATTGTTGCACCACTATTGAATTCGCGGTAATGCGGGTACTTTGAAATACATTTTTTCAATATTTATTGCTTTCTGCAATCGACTTTATCTTAAAGCCATAATGAGTATTGTCGCGATCATGTTTTGTCAGCCGAAGGTACTTTGAAAGGAACAATTCAGTTTATCTGGTCTGAAATAAATTACAAGCGTCTAGTTCTTATTTTCCTATTCCATTCTTTTAGACTGATAGTTGAAGGTAATTTTAATGAATAAAGCCCCTTTCATCGCTGCCATGTCATGAAAGATAGTGAATGTTACTTTACCCATGGGCATTTTCATCAAATGGAAAATAGAATCATAATCGGCCAGTGAGAACTGTGACTAAAATAAAGCGCATAATTTTAAGAAGTAGAGAAGGCATGATTAGAGAAAAACCTCTTTAAAACATACAGATATGGACAGTAGAACATGCGTAAAATTTAGAGTTTAAAATCTCATTTAATAAAAGTCTACGCCCTTCGTGTACTATTCACAATTCAATCTCAAAACTGAGCAGAAACATTGATCAATTGTTAACAAAATATTTGTATTACAGCTGAATTCTATTAAAATTCCCGTACTGAATACATTGTTTAGTATTCCTAACGAGTAGTTTACTAAGCGGATTTCTAGTTAACTAATCCTGAATATCCTAAGTTAGATTGAGAAATAAGTCAATTTCAATAACTATGTAAATTTGTTACAATTTTAAGTGAGCCGATAACAATCAGTTGACTTAAGCATTAGAATTTGAATATTTAATAACAAAGACGATTATTGTGAAACTTTTGAGTGGATTGGGTACATAGGTCAAAGTTCAAATAGAGTGAAAAAGTATGGAGTCGTTCTTTTTAGAACAAATCATACTGAGTTCTTATCCTAAGCCGTTAACGTTCCCATTCTTGACCACTTTCACACTTGTCAAGCTTATATTAATATACTAGCTTCCGCCCGCGACTTCGTCAGCGTGAACATTTTACCCTCTTAGGGGTGGAATTTCTAAAACTCCTTTCTTAGCGGATGTCTACGTCATAACATCTACCTGCATGCCAAGTTTCAGCCCGATCCGTCCAGTGGTTTGGGCTGTGCGTTGATAGATCACTATGTCAGTCAGTCACCTTTGACTTATATATTTATTTAGATATGAAAATAAAAACATTTTGGACTTGGTTAATGCGGGATAAATAGCGCGATCAGGCCCTTGGTAATCTAACAGCTGAATTAAAATTTGACTTTCAGAGCATACGAATTGAACCTGAGTTTTATTAAATCTTTTATTGCATTAAGAAATACATTAGTAAAAGCATGTACAAAGGTGAGCTTATCTCTAATAGAAATCTCTTCCAGCCAACCCTAGTGAGACAATTTATCAGCGGGACTAATGTGTACAAGTTGTTTGAAGAACACTTTAGGCCATATAATTTTTAGAAACAGACTAGCTAAACTCGACACGCTTATTAATAAAGATAATGTTGTAAAGATAATCTTTTTCTTGATCGTTTACTCTTGGCAGAGGTCATGGTAATGTAGGTCGCTGCACAACCTTTTCCACTGTCTTCCGCCTCTCTCCTTCTATCTCTCTCTAACCAAGATACAAAACACACACGTATTCAGAGGTGATTCTGTGAAGATTTTACTAGGTCAATCCATCACAGATGAGAGCGCCCCTGGCTGTTGAGTGATTCTCTCTACCCTGGTAAAGTTCATGGACAGCACAGAGGTACGCTCTCTGCCCTTGAAGATTTTCCTGGGCTGACTCACGATTTTAATCACGCAGGTGGCATCAAATGCCTAGGGGCCCGATGGGGCCAGCCGCAGGTGACCTCGCGGACGTATACAGTCTTCCTCGTGAGGCACACCGACAAGCGGAGCGTAGAGAACGTCGACGGTTTTTAGTGGGTATGCTGGAGTCTCAGAGAGTCCCATATAACCCCAATACGGTCCCTTATCGCAACTAGAGTAGATATAAAATCTTTCCCGTCGCAAAAAAAGGTGACATCAAAAGACCCAAGTGGAACACACCATTGAAGAGCGATTCCTACTTAATTGAAACAATCATAAATTAAATAAAAGACAGTTAGCGGCACATTAGCCTCTGGGACGGGATTGAAAAACGCTTCAATTCCGCTAATGCCCCATTAATCTTGACCGAGCTTAATAATGTTCTTCGTGTCACATTTCTACGACATTTACACTTACACCAATTCGTAGTTAAATCAAAGAAATTAGTATCATATTATTATCTTCTTGTCTAAAGTTAGGATTGCAGAATTTGCTTTAGTATTGAGTATCATAAGTGATACGTTACGACTTCTATTAGAATATTATTACTTTCTCGTATACGTAGTATAGAGAAAGTCATAATGTTCTAGTTATAATCCTCAAAAAATTAGACCTCGAGATTTTGACGGATTTACACGTTCTGGACTCCCTGAGTCCAAAAATACCGTTTTTGGAATTATGTCTGTGGGTGTGTCTGTGTATCTGTGCGTTAGCACGATAACTCGAGTATGCTTTAACTTATTGCAACTAAATTTAACATGCATGTATGACATCAAAATATAAAGTTTCTCTCAACTTTTGAGTCATTTCCGGTATACGAGAAAGTTAAAGGGAGACACTATCGATTTTTTCTGTACAGATGGCCTCAGAAATAGATTTAAACACTTTAGTGCCACGTCATAGCAACGCCAGCGCTTGTGCAGTTACAGTAGCTATCATTATGTATCAACGTTTTTTATAACACTTTACTAAAGTGTTCGTCCACTTCTGAGGCTATCTAACTAGCGGTAGTAAAATTAACTAGTTTAAACTACTGTTAAAAGTAAATTTTAATCTTTACTTTATGGAATAATTTTATTTTTGCGTTTACAAACGCGTAAATATAATACTAGAAAAATGCACTGAAAAAACGCGTTTGTAAACGCAAAAATAAAATTATTCCATAATGTAAGGTAGTTTCACCTTAGCTGGGCGTCAAATATTTGCAAAAATATTTCGTTCAGGTCTTGGAAGTGCAAATTTCAAAGATTTGATGAAACGATGTTTACCATAAAAACATAAGCACCAAGCACTGACAAATTTCGACAGCGAAAAGCAGTGCCTCGGTGGCGAAATTGGTTAACGCGTCCACCCGGATTGTGGAAGGTGCGGGTTCGAGTCCCGCCTGAGGCAAGTCGATTTTTTTCAGTGCATTTTTCTAGTATTATATTTACGCGTTTGTAAACGCAAAAATAAAATTATTCCATAATGTAAGGTAGTTTCATCTTAGCTGGGCGTCAAATATTTGCAAAAATATTTCGTTCGGGTCTTGGAAGTGCAAATTTCAAAGATTTGATGAAACGATGTTTACCATAAAAACATAAGCACCAAGCACTGACAAATTTCGACAGCGAAAAGCAGTGCCTCGGTGGCGAAATTGGTTAACGCGTCCACCCGGATTGTGGAAGGTGCGGGTTCGAGTCCCGCCTGAGGCAAGTCGATTTTTTTCAGTGCATTTTTCTAGTATCTTTACTTTAGTTTAAGAACTTGACGCTTCTCGTCGTTTCGCCTCTGTGTCAATGTTGAGCCGCAATTGGTCAAAGTTAACAAAGTCGTAATTAACAAAAATAACAAAGTGCCCATTGCCTCTTTATTTCAACTGACGCGCGTTAGTACGTACGTGTGTCGTACTGTGTAATGTTCATGTCGTGGCTCGCTCCGGATGCGGGCAAGGTGACGTTTACACTATTCGATTTTGTTAAAAAAGATTTACATGATTACACTAAAATCTTCTCTTTAATTATTTCGTCACAGTCCATTGAGCGCTTCGTCGTAAAGGGCAGAGTAGAGACCACTAGACCTGGTAGAAGATCACCCATGCGATGGACCGATCAAATAAAGTCTGCAGTGAGCGGTCCCTTGCATAAATGTACCAGAAACACCACAAACAGAGAAAGATGGCGGGACACCGTGAGGCAAGCAACATCAGCCCCCAAACCATCTACATGTTGACACGAAAAAGAATTTATTTCGTCACAAAACCGCTTGTTCAAAATAGGTTTTTACAAAGTCCTACTTACCGTGTGATAAACCTGGTATAGGTTAGTTTGGTGTCAGAGTTTTTCTTCCCTCTGACGTAACTTGTTTACGACTGCCGACGACCGAATCTTCCGGCAGCACCCAGGACCATCAGCTTAACGTGCCTTCCCAAGCACGAAGGAAAATCGAGTTGAAAAATTTTTCGGTCATCCGAGTGCTGACCACGCACTTTGTAGGTTATCTTTCGCGATCATTACGAATTACGAGACCCTATCGACCTTCTTAAACTAAAACGTAGTCTTATTTACATTTACATACATATAGTCACGCCTTTTTCCCACAGAGGTAGGCAGAGATCACTTGTTTCCGCTTGCTCGCTTCATCTTTTTTCATTACAGTTCTCATAGATGCTCGACGGTTTCGAGTTCTTTCACCTGGCCCTTTTTAAGACGTCTCCGATTTGTTTGATAAACGTTCGCCTCGTCCTGCATCTATATTCACTTCTGATTTATATATTACTAGCTTTTGCCCGCGACTTCGTCCGCGTAGAATAGTTACTTCGGGCAGCCTTTAAATTTTCTGATTATTTCTTCTAACCCAAGCGCCATATACCTACAATTTTTCATGGATTTTACTTAAAAAATTACGGATTTCCATACAAACTTTCATCCCCTATTTTACCCTCTTAGGGATTGAATTTCCAAAAATCTTAAAATACATCTATCTTAATTTGTAACTGTAAGGCCATGTACCAATTTTTATGAATTTTACTTTAATAATGACGGATTTTCATACTAACTTTTCACCCCCTTAGAGCGTAAATTTACAAAAATCCTTTCTTAATGCACCCCTGGACCTCATAAGGAACCTACGTACTAAATTGGGAATCTCTAGACTCAGTGGTTTGGGCTGTGACTTGATATGTCAGTCAGTACGTCAGCATTCATTTATATATATATATATAGATTATCCTTTTCGTCAATCTACTTTCTACATGACCGAACCATTTGAGCATTCCTTTTTCATTTCTTGTCACTATATCTTCTTTTAAACCACATCTCTTTCTTTTCATTTAATTAATTTAACTGGAATATGATGTGCAATAATAGATTATATTAACTAAATAGTGTGAAAGAACAATATCGGCAATTTGATCGGCGAAATCCTAGTATTGCATCGTCTGTTGTAAAAGCACCTAAAATAGAGCAGGGTTTTAATTACGTACCTCCAGGGCTCAAATTGCGGCTGTGATCATTGATTCATTCGTATTGCCATTCTAACCGGTGCTGTTTAATAGCAGCTATTCATTTCAGTGCACTAGAAAATAGTTTTTATTCCGGTATCCAAAATTTACAATAGCAGGCTTTATATAAATAAATTGTTAGATTTAATTTTTTATGAAATAATTTTTGCGGTTACAAACGCGTAAATATTTTTAATACTAGAAAAAATACAATGAAAAAAAATCTACCTACCTCAGGAGGGAATCGAACCCAGCATCTTCCGTAATCTGGGCGGCTGTGTTAACCACTACGCCACCGAGGCTCTGCTTTCGCTGTCGAAATTAGTCAGTGCTTGGTGTGCTTATATTTTTATGGTAAACATTGTTTCATCAAATCTTTGAAATATGCACTTCTAAGATCCCGACGAAATATTTTTGCAAATATTTAACGCCCAGTTAAGATGCTATGCGAACTATCTTACATTATGGAATAATTTTTTTTCTAGTATTATTTTTTTTAGTTTCTGAAAACTTCTGATCCCAAAAAAATCATTTCAGTCCACATATTAGATGACTTTTTCTTTTGTACAGAACACTAGCTGTGCTCGCGACTTCGTTCGTGTGGATTTCTCGTTTTTGCAACATTTTTATTGATGCTCTGCTCCTATTAGTCGTAGCGTGATGTTAAAGAGGCCTATAGTCTTCCTGGATAAATGGACTATTCAACACCTAAGGAATTATACAAAAAAACATTTATGCCCAAAGCTTAGTATTTTCCACTTATGTTAATAATTTGAACGTTTCTTCACAAAAGACTCTCTTGAGATTAACAATCTAATATGTTAAAAATAAAATATTTTTAGCAAAAAAATAGGAAAACCGACTTCAATGCGTACAAATTTAAACTAAAAAGTAAGAAATAAATAATATTTTTATGAATTAGTTGAAAAGAGCGTCATAGAAAACCAAGGAAAGTATTGATACACATTTATAATTCTTTATTTATAATTCATACTCCGATATATTTGGAGCCGGTGCCAGCTAGCCAAGGAGGATAGTGTTTGCAATTTTCAAACTTCACGGAGCGGCGGATTATTTCTTATCTTCATCATTCATTATTATGTATAGTTAATGGATTACTCAAGTTCGTATCTATTAGGTAAGTTTATTTTGCTTAGGCTGGCACCGACTCCAAATATATCGGAGTATGAATTATAAATAAAGAATTATAAATGTGTATCAATACTTTCCTTGGTTTTCTATGACGCTCTTTTCAACTAATTCATAAAAATATTATTTATTTCTTACTTTTTAGTTTAAATTTGTACGCATTGAAGTCAGTTGTCCTATTTTTTTGCTAAAAATATTTTATTTTATTATTTTTAGTGGAAATAAAGTAGGTATATTTTATTGAAAACGGATAGGCCTACTAGGCGCTCATTAAAACTTAATGGAAACTTTAACTAAAACGTTTTTTTTGTTATTACTGATTTGTTCAAAAAGGGTCGATTTATATCGATACAATTTATACGGGCCATCTCTGATCTTGACGTACCTAAAAAAGAATCATTAAAATCGAGTCGTAATACTCATAATTGACGGAGTACTCAGGTAACAAACACAAAAAACAGTCGGATAGAGAACTTCCTCTTTTTTTTAAATCGGTTAACAATTAATATCACGTCTCAGACCTATAGCTCATTACAAATGCCTGCCACTCATTCAAAATGAATGGTAAGTTAATGAACTATGAACCTAGTTATTTAACTTAAGTTCACAAAATAATTTGTCATAGTTTATGTGTTGACTATTGGACCTACTAACCAAAATTTCACTATTGCATATTAGGTAATGGCAAGTTCAAAAAAAAAATTTACATTATTTTTGTGTTCGTGGATGATATTATTATTTCATCCCCAACGAAATTATCATTTTAACAAAAAAGTACTGAACCAATTTCGGTATAATTTATACGGGACCACCTTTAGAGTATGTCCTTCCTAACGAAAAAAGAATCTTCAAAAAACATACAGTCGAATAGAGAACCTCCTCCTTTTTTGAAGTCGGTTGAAAATACTTTATTAGTTCTGACAATCGAAAATCATATCAACTTGTCAAATAAACATATCCAGCTCGATATTATTATGACTAAGATGGTAAAAAAACTGTAAAAACTGTAATGAAACTGTAAAAATTTAAGACGCATAGCTTACTTCATTTTGGAAGAGTGCTAAGATAAAAAAATAAGGTTAAATCTGGAATATTATTCATGTCATATTATGCCACAAGATCGTGTGGTATGCCGCGGAATCCCTTAGTATGCCGCGGGATGCCACAGGATGATTTAGTATGCCGAAGCGTGCCACGCCGTGCTGTGCCGTGCCGTCAGTGGGCACCGAGGCACCTGTCCACGGCACGTCATTTAATTTTGATGGACGCACTATGAACGGCAAACGGGACGTTGCCGCTCCGTGGACACAATTTAATTCGTTTAAAGATGCAAGCAATCGCATGATGAGTATCGCCTTAGTCGTATCGTCTCCGTGTCGTAATGTAAAAAGGCCCTTAAAACGACTCCGCTCGTAATTACCCGGCCCTGGCCGCAAATTACTTGCTGAGTGGCCAGATCGCACACGAATACAGCATTTGGGAGATACGAATTCAATTTTGTACTTTTTTAAAAGGGACCGTATTTGTGGTCTGTGAAAGTGCATTTTATCGTGTTACGTTTCGTCTAAGACTTCTTGAACATTACCAAAACAACATTACAAAGGGAACTATGTATGTTTTCGTTAATTGTCACCTAAAGTATAGGTGAATACTATAATATCAAAGCTCAAAACTAACAGTGGTTCGACGCCTTTGAAGTTGAGGAGAATGCCGCTTTTGTCTAAACAGCGTGCAGTAGATATACAGTGGATCAGCGTGTCCCGAGCGAGTGTATGCAGCTTGGGCTCAGCCCGCGTCCCCCACGATTGCCCTATCTAGATGTGCTTGTCGGACCACTGTAAGAACTTCCATAGTGTGATAATAGTTATGCTGTTCGCTATAAGAAATCATCAAACTTGAATAACTAGACCCAGAGCAAACCTACATTTTTTGTGACTATTGCTCCAAAAAGGTAGTTGTAATCTACGAGTACGTACCTAAAAAGGCTTAAAAAAATTTCAGTCCAATGCTGGACACAAAGCCTCTCCTTGTCATCGAAGGAGGTTTAGGCAGTAGTCCACTACGCTTGCCCAATGCGGATTGGTGGACGGAATATAAGGTGATTAATACCCCTTTGCTGATCTATTAGTCGCCTTCTATGATAACCATTGGAAGATGTGGGGTGATGGTATTCTACTCTGCCGGCAACGCATGGATAGTATGTTATATGTATGATCTTTATTAGTAAGAAAATAAGGTCGTGTCATTTTTATAAGCGGACAATTTCAACTTTACAGACTTAGCAATAAAGATAATGTCACGGACTAGATAGCACATAAAATCAGCAGTCTGCTATCATATGGGCCTAGCTTATTTCCGATATCTCTGGGCTTAGTTTTCTCTGTATGTTAAACACACGCAAACTTGCTAATAGTTAATCACAAATCTAATATATAAAATTCTCGTGTCGCGGTGTTTGTGGTCAAACTCCTCCGAAACGGCTTTCCCGATTCTCATGAAATTTTGTGTGCATATTGGGTAGGACTGCGAATTGGACAACATCTATTTTTTATCCCCCTAAATGTTAAGGGTAATCCACCCCTAATTTTTTTTTTAATTTATAAGGCAAAACAACGTTTGCCGGGTCAGCTAGTATTACTATAAGGTCTTAGAGTTCGGACGTGAACGTACAGGGGCGTAAAAACCTATTAATAGACAATACTTGAGTGGAAATCGGCACCGGTTCTTTAAAATCACGGAGTCTTTGTTTAATATAAACGTACAGATAAAGTAGCTAGCTAGATACATTACGCAACGCACAGGTCGCGATGTCAAAAGCAACTTCCGATGTCAAAAGTTTATAGTAATAAAACGTCAGTAAATTCAACGAAGTGACCTACGCAACAGAAACGAACCAATCACAGAGCTCTATTCTAACGACCGGTTGACCTGAGCCTGAGGGTTGCATCAAGTTTTATGCGCCTTCCACACTCTCGCCGAGAACCCCCGAGAACACCCGAGAAGCATGAATGTGATTAGTTTCTCGCGTTCTCGTTCTCGGGCTCGCCTGTTCTCGGCTCGGTGTCGGTTTTTTGGCCCGCTTCAAAGGGTTTCTCGGGCGAGAAGAAAGAACCGTATCACATTCTCGTTTGTTCTCGTTCGGCCTCACTGCGATGTAGGAAGTGATTTCCATCACATGTGTGTGCTTTGCATTTATTATTTTATTAATATAAGCTTTGAAACAGGGCCTGTCTAAATAATTAATTTTATCTACACTCATGCTTCTAATATTTTTTTGGTATTTGGGTGGTTCCTGGGGCGCTTAAATTTTCGTGTCACAGGCCAATATAATCAATATTATTTAGATTATTATATTTAAATAATTGTCAAAACCTAGAAGAACTACTACTCTCTTGAGGCATCATAAATAAAACTGCTTAATTTTTGTTTTAATAAAATAAAATCACATTTAAAACCTGAAAACGGGGATATTTTACCGATTTTCGACGTGTCACACGCGTCTCGCTTGCAATATTATCGTTAATATTATTTTAACTATATGGGATATTACCATAATTTATATATCATTAAAAAATACAGAAATGCCTCTATTCTTATATAAAATTTTGTTTAAAAACCTATCAATTTAGAGAAGTTGAGCCGTTGTAAAGATTTGTCACGCGGCGGGCTTAAATTGCACCCCACGACAAGATGGGAGTATTTCAGTGGTGTAAATATGAGATAAACCTTCAGTCATTGGTTGTCGAGGGTCTCTAGCTGTGTCCTGAACTTTTAATAGAGGAGTTGTGTCATTCGAGTACAAGCATAACTTTACAGGTCAGTTCTTATTTTAACTTTAATTTTGGTACACCTGGGTAGGTAAGATCTGTGGGTCGATTAAAAAATAGAAAGGTGAACCTATGGTTAAAACTGTTTCTAGAATATGATTTCCTTGCCATCTGAGTTGACTATGAGGTAAAAATATCTCCGATATTATTGCAAGTTTTTGAGTAGTTCATCAAAAACAAAATTGTCACGATCAGATCCATGGTCAAAATCAGATCCATGGTCTCAAATCTATGGATATTTTCCCATGGATCTGATGTTGCGTCATCAACACCAGTCCACAAGGCATTCCAAAAGTTGTTTGACGCTGTTCTTTTATTATGTGTATTACCCCACAGGCATGGAACAAGAGTATAAGGTGATAATGTTCCATAAAAAAAGAGACAACGCTTCTTAAGAGTTCTGAAATGCGGAAAAACCTTAATGATGCCACTCGACGTGTTGCGAAGAATTTGGAGAAGACGAAAGTCACGTTCAATGCACAAGTTAGTTATCCTAGAGTCTCTGTTAGTGGAAATTTGGTCCTCAAAGTTGTTCAGGAATACATTTACCTGGGACACATAGTCCAGTTGGGTAGAAGCCAGTAGGACGATCCAGTTCTGCTGCATCAGCATTTGGAAAGCTTAGACATATCTTTACTTCTTCCCTGTTATACAGCCCTAAGAATTAGTACGCTCAAGTGGAAATAGGCTGTACATGTCTGCCGGAGAACCGACAACCGTTAGAGCTGATGAATGCTGGAGTGGCGACAAGCATAGTATTAGACGCCTTACAATCAACCCGTTCTTGGTCTGATGACCTTAGGAGGACTGCTGGCAGCAACACAGGTTGTTTTGACTTAATTTGTTGACAAATCACGCTAGATTTCGAGACAAAGAGTACTCCGTGTTTCGAGATATATAATAGACCGTCTCGCATACAGGGTTGACAACTTCCAGCCTACTGAACAAATCGGATTCCTTAAAGGTAGTAGTACCATAGACACATGCATACGCTGCGGCAAGGTATACAGAATACCAAAGAATTCAATCTGCCATTTGCTGACCGTTTGTGGAATATAAGAAAACCTTCAATTGTGTCAAGATTTGGGCCATGCTCTAGTCACTCCAGAGGTGCCAAATAAACTATTGGTACATCCAAGTGAACGCCAAATGCATGGCATGGCGGCGTGTTGTGACTCTTCTTTCAAAAGGGCGATAGTGCCCAATTGAAGAACTATTAGTCCCATCACGCCCCTGAGTCATGTTTATAAGCTGTTTTTGAGGGTTATATATAACGATTCATTTTGTGCGCAGGTTTGACGACTTCCAGTCTCCTGAAAAGGCCAGATTCCGAAAAGACTTCAGTACCATAGATCTCATAATACTCTGAGACAGGTAATACAGAAGACCGAAGAGTACAACCTGCCACTATGCTTAGCATTTGTGGACTATGAGAAAAACCTTCGATTCTGTCGAGACCTGGGCCGTGCTCCAGTCACTCCAGAGGTGCCACATAGACTATCGATACATCCAAGTGTTGCGGTCACTGTAAGAAAACGCTACTATGTCGGTCCGCCTTCAGGACCAGAACTCAAAAACGATATATGTCCAAGGAGGCGTGAGACAGGGTGATATTATATCGCCGAAACTGTTCACAGCTGCGTTGGAGGAAGCGTTCAAGCTTTTGGACTGGAGAGCACTTGGCATCATAAATGACGAGTACTGGTTCATGTTCGCTTTGCCAATGATATCGTAGTTATGGCTGAGACCTTGGAAGACCTGGGCACAATGCTCGACGATCTCTGTAGGGTCTCCCAACAAGGGGGTCTTAAAATGAATACGGTTTAAGACGAAAATTATGTCTTATTATCATGTTGCACCCACTCCTGTAAAGGTTGAAAGCTCTGCACTGGAAGTTGTCGACCATTATGTTTACCTGGGACAAACAGTCCAACTGAGTAAGTCCAACTTCCAGAAAGAGGTCAAGCGACGAACCCAACTCGGCTAGGCAGCGTTCGGGAAGCTACGCGGCATATTCTCGGCTCATCTACAGCAGTGTCTCAAGACGAAAGTCTTTAATTTGTTTGTGTTGTCAGTGATGACCTAGGAACCGAAACGTGGCCGATTACAATGGGCCTCACAAGAAGGCTCAAGGTCACCCAAAAGGCAATGGAGAGGGCTATTCTCGGAGTTTCTTTTCGTGATAACATCAGTAATGATGAGATCCGCAGGAGAACCAAGGTCACCGACATAGTCCAAAGAATTGCGAACCTTAAGTGGCAGTGGGCAGGACACATTGGACTGGCGGCAGCTAGGGGCGGGAAAGTCCTCGAGTGGCAGCCACATACCGGGAAACGCAGCGTTGGTAAGCCCCCCAGAAGGTGGACCCACAAGGTCGATCTGGTAAATGCCGCGGGAATCCGCTGGATGCGTGCAGCGCAGGACCGACCGGTATGGAGAACCTTGGAGAGGCCTTTGTCCAACAGCGGGCGTCTTTCGGCTGAAATGATGATAATGATGACACCAAAGTGTTGTAGGCACTGTAATAAAACGCCACTGTGTCAGTCCACTTCCATGACCAGGACTCGAAGCCAATACGGCTCCAGCGAGGTGTAAGGTAGAGCGATGCTATCCAAAACTATTCAGAGTTAATTTGGAGGACGTGTTTAAGCTTCTTGCCTGGAGATGACTTCCCATCAACATAAATGGCAAGTAAATGCAATCTTTCACTTTGCAGAAGAAAAATGAGCATTGACAAAACAAAAATCATTCGTACTTAGGCACTCCTGTAAAGGTTGGAAGCTCTACAATCAAGTTGTTGAATATTAGGTTTACCGGGGGCTTTACAATGGCCTACGGAACTGAAGCGCGGTTAGTTACAATAGGCCTCATAAGATCGGTCAAGATGACTCAAAGACCCTCTAGTAGCGGTGGCATACCAGGAGACGAAGGTCGCGAGAAGTAGCCAGCTACTTATTACTACTTCATATTTTCCTTGTTTCTGATTATAAAACTTAAATAAACATATTTAAGAAGTGAACATAAGAAGTAAGTTAGAGAACGAGAAGGGTTGTAGTTAAGAGAGATCATAAAACTTAAGAATGTGTAAGCTAAGCATAGACAGAGAGAGAGAGAGACACGTGAAAGACTGAAAAATAATTCCAATTAATGTTAAAATAAAGAGACTATAAACCTTTTACATATATTGTTTTACCTTTATTCTATCCATTTTAGTATTGTTTACACTTCAATCAAATCCGTGGATTCTATAATCAGATCCATGGCTCCAAAAATTTCATTATTTTTTTCAAGACGTTCTATAAACTTTGAATGTGTGCCTCATGGATAGATATACTACTTTTTTGATTGTTTATTCAGTTGTAATTTTAGTTAGCACCTGTGATGAGAAAAAAAAACTGCCACGGATTTGACGATCAGAACACTTTTCTCAGGAATCAACCATTTAGTTAAGATCGAAATTCATAGCAATTCGTTCAGGTTTAAGTCCCGTCTCGCGAGAGTCTGGAGGGCCTATTACATTTTTTTTTTAGTTTCACTTTTTACAATTTCGTAAAAAATTAACATATTTTTAAAAATAGAACAACCCATTCATTTAAGTCAAGTTGACTTTTACGTTACTTTTTGCAAAAATGTAAAACGTAAAATTTGGTGTAACTGACCGTAGTCGTTTGAATATTGTTTAGGAGATGAAAGGCTTGCCATAGATATGGCACGCACTGAGAAATACGTTGTTTTACTTAGTGAATAAGGGCGTAAGTTGGTTAGGAGGCCAATCGACAGGTATCAAGTGCTAAAGGTGAGCAAAGATCGGACTCGCTTCACCTAAATTCTGAAAGCTTTAACCTCGACCTTCTGGTCTAGTTCAACCTCCGGAATCAGGTAATAAGGTTGGTCCAAAGGTATAAAGGTTGGACTCGATTCCAGAGGTGTATGAATTTGTGCTTTGTTTGGCTGGTGATAGGGCTTGTTTGTTACAGCTTTTACAATCAATCAATCAATCAATCATTTATTTGCTGAATACAATTTTTACAAAAAGGTCTTAAATACTATAAATTAGTTCTTGTATTCAGCCTGTAGTCAGGCATGCAAATATTTAATAAATGTCAAATTACACAATAGGTACTCTAATTCCTTACTATTAAGATTGTATGATATTATTTACTTTAATTTGGAAATATTGTTAGTTTCAAATTTAATTATTTAAGTGATATATGTCAATCAGGAATATTACAATGTCAATTAAAGTCACAAAAATAAATTAATAACAAAGAAAATTAAATTAATGTCAAATAAACAATTAAAATCATACTTCATGTCAATTATGGAATTCTACAATTGAATGATTTTCTTTTTTAAAATGATACGTGAGTTAGGGTATTTTACTATGTCACAGAAGTTTTATGAAATAAGGTAATGTGCCAATTCAGGAATGTTAAAATGTCAAAGAAAATCAATAAAATAATGTCAAAAAATTTCAAAAATCATCAAAATTATTTAACAATGTTACAATAATTCTACATCATTAAAACATTACTCGCATATACACACTATGTTTCTGTCTAATACATAGTCCTTAACATTATAATAACATTTATCAATGAGTATTTTTGTAAGTACTTATAAACTTAAATTTTTGTAAATTGCACAGCTTTATATTATCCGGCAGCTTATTATAAATTTTAGGAGCCATTTCAACTACACTTTTTTTCATAAGTGCTGTGTTACATATAGTGGTGCAAATTTTCGAGCTCCTGGGGCGGAGCCCACTGCGTATGATCTCTTTCGATTCAAATAGTCCAGGTACATATTAGCCGATCTGATATTGGACGTGTGGTATCTGTAGATAGAATGAGATGAAGTATTGGCCCGATTTTATCGGATAACGTGTACGTTATCCGATAAAATCGGGCCGATACTTCATTCTAATTTTATTTTAATTCTTCATTTTCAACAAAATTGATTTTCAAGACACCAACTCTTTCTATATTTACTTCTATTTTTACTCCTTCGTTGGCTTTGGTTTATATTTATTTAGAAACCTGTTCCTTATTTTGTTTTAAGTTTACTTGGGAGAATATTCTCTACGATAAAGTCTCCCACCCGGGAGGCACCGTTTCGAGCCCCGCCACGCACCAATGTGTTTTCAAATTTTTGAATGCATATATACGTTTGATCGACGCTTTTACGGTGAAGGAAAACATCGTGAGGAAACCTGCATACCTAGACCTATGAAGAAATTCTTGGGTTGTGTGTGAAGTCAACCAACCCGCACTTGGCCAGCGTGGTTGACTAAGGCCGTGGGGTAGACTCGAGCCTATCGGTGGAGACATTATATGAGCTGTTGTTAATGAACATGTGCCTGCCTGTGTCAAACAATTTTCAATAAACAGTCAGCAGTGAATCATTATAACAATTTTAAAACGATAAATATTTAAAATGCCGCTCGAATAAAGACTTCAAAAATTCTTAGCCGCAAACAAATTGTAACGATTTTTGTAATTAAAACGTAATATAAATGTAAATTGGAGCTTCTTGTTTAGGACTCTTAATTTGTAATTACAATTTCGGCAAAGGCAATGACAAATTTTAATTAAAAAAGGTTTACACCCGCCATCGGAGTCGCTTATACCTTCTTTCTTTTAATTAAAAAACCAAAAATGTCTGCAACGTAAAATTAATGGCCACCGATATTGTGTTATTGTGGGCTGTTTGTTTTGGTATTAGAGAAAATAAAAGTTATTACGAAGAAAAGTGGACGCAGATTCCTTGAGCCTTATTGTTATTGAAATAGGACTTAAATACGAATAGAATAGGTAATTTACTGGTGGTTTATGAATTTTTACTCCTTGATCGAATGGAGCAGAACATGCTAAAGTTTTTTCCTCACCTAAATAGAGAATTATTATAAATATCTAAATGTTTTTTTTCTGAGCTCGGTCCCAAATTAAAAGTGACAACGTTAATTCCAAATATTGAAGTTTGCACAGACTTCAATATTTTTTTAAACATAACATTATACATTTATTTCTCGCCTTGTTATGAAGGCGGTTTTTTATTTAAAAATAATTTATTTTATGCTTTTTACTGTTGTAAGTAAAAAGCAAAAAGTAAATTATTTTTATAAATTTTCAGGAACTATCTCGAAACCTTTTAGACAAAAAAGTAATAAAATGATAAAGATATCATCGAAGTCAATTAAATAGGAATAACTCAAAAACTACTCGTCAGATATCGATCAAATTTAAATGGGACCATATGACAAGCACCAGCCTTCAAACGATAAAATGAAAAAGTAAAAAAAGTAAAGAGTGATGTATTTTATAACACTCATAAAAAAACATACAGTCGAATTGAAAACCTTGTCCTTTTTTGAAGTCGGTTAAAAAACTACAGCTACTACTACTACTACTACTTTCAATTATGATTTCTCAAAACTCCCCAAAAATAATTTAATGATATTATCCCTAGACAATAGACATACTGATATAGGTAGATTTTGATATTAGATTTTTAATGCTTGACACCAACCCCCCTTGGGGACGACTGCTTCTTTCGATAGCACTTGGTACTACCAGCTTAACACGCCTTCCGAAGCAAAGAGGAGAATTTTCATTGAAATTATTTTCGGTCACCCATCCGAGTACCGACCACGCACTTGGTAGCTTAACTTTAGTAATCGTTGCTAAGAAGGCACTACTGCGGCGCCACCAATCTCCGCCAGGTATAAACTACGTGGTGAGCGATATTCTATCTTAAGATTAATATCTTGAGATATTTCATCTTTAGATAAAATCTTAAGATATTTTGTCTTTAGATAAAATCTTAAGATATGTTATCTTTAGATAAAATCTTAAGATATGTTATCTTTGGATAAAATCGTAAGATATGTTATCTTTAGATAAAATCTTAAGATATCTTATCTTCAGATAAAATATTAGAGTTTCTTCTCGTTTGTGTCCAATCGTAAATTAAAGCGAACTTGTTCCGTTCATAAATCCGCAGATTGGAGTGCTACACCCAGCCGACTTATCTAGCTCAAATAGGGCCTGGCGCTCGACGGCACGAGTCTAATCAAGCTGATGTGCGGTCAGTTCGGTTTAGCGAATTACCGCGCGGCGCTGATTAGTAGACTCGTCTGCAGAAGCGGGTGCGTACTGTTCTCCAAAAGTCATTTGACCTATTTTGTCTTTGACGGGGCAAGATTTTGGTCTTCGTCTCGGCAGATAGTAATTATTGATAACGCTGAAGGTGGACGCGAACATCGCCTATAACATTCGACCATTGAGGAACTGACTATCTTATTATATTACAACTGTCAGAACACAATAACGCGACTAACACTATTGTTATGGTGACTTTGAAGCGTTGGAAGCTAGCTTCTTCTTCTTCCTCGTTCCCTTATTGCTGAGGATCAAGATCACGTACGATCAGTTTCCACTTAAAGCGGTTGTGCGCGGTGTGAACTGCACGGTGTATGCTGCCGCACATTGCTGTCTTTGCTGTGTCAGACCACCCTATAGTCGCTCTTCCCTGGGCATGTCTGCCGTCCATTTTGCCCAGTATTGCTTGCTTCTCCAGACCATGCTTTGGAGACCGCATAATGTGTCCGAAGAAGTAGAGAGCTCTTCGTCGCCAGATAACGGAGAGCCGCGTGGTGATTTTAAGCTGATCCAAAATGGACTCATTGGTTCTTTTGGCAGTCTAAGGAATACGAAGTAGTCTTCGCCAACACCAGATCTCGAAGGCGTCTATCCTACTGTTAACGCGGTTTCTTACAGTCCAGGTCTCGGCTCTATATAAAAATATTGAGAAGACCAAAGCTCCAACCAGCTAAACGGACTTAAAACAAGATTTTGGTTGGTGTGGATATTGTTTTAAGTCCGCTTAGCTAGTTCATGCTTTGGCACTAATGTGTACTCCTCTCGGAGTCGACTACTGAGTCTCATTCCGGTGGGTGAACCAGTAGGCCACGAAGGTGGTGCTTTTACTACTTTACAGCTGGTCGAAAGGAACGCCACGTAACCCCGGAGCTCCACAGGGTAGGGAAGGAGTCTAGAATTGGCAGCGCTCGAGTGTCTCTTTAGTGCTGCAATCGTCTATAGGTTGCGATGACTGCGTAACCAGGCAGGCCTTATGCTTGTGTGCCAAGCAAATGACATAAAAGCGGTTTTATAATACAGCTACCCGAATAAATTGTAGTTAGTGAATGTATGTAAATCATCACCAGATTTTTGTTTTTGTATGACCAAGATTCATTAGAGTCGAAGAATTAAAGTATGTGAGTATATATCCACAATATAAACGATACAGTACTTGGACTCCATATACAGTGACGAATTGGCACGCACGCACGCGTACAAACGTCGTATACACGGCCGTTTTTGCCGTTTTGCCGGCTTTGCCGTTCAGAGCATGCTTAGCGGCCGTGTAAACGACGTTTGTATGTGTGCGTGCGCCGATACGTTACTATATATGGAGTCAAAGTACTGTATCGTTCTCTATATTGTGATATATCAGCCTAATTTATTTATAAATAACGTAAATAAGAAAATCAAATCTAGCCTTAATAACATAATACGTTTATTCGATTAAACGTTCAATATTAGAAGTAAGTGGTTTTGACTCCTAAAAAGTGTAATAATAGAGGTTAAAGAATGAAATTGCCGATTTTATTCCTCATTATTCATTAGTGTATAATTCCTTTAATACAATAGCTATTCCGATTATTCTTTTTTTATTTTAAACTTCATCACAAGGACTTATATTTATGTATAAAATTTTATTCTAATTTTATTTTTTTTCATTAGAAATACATCTTCAAAAACAGCTGGTCCTAAGAGGTGCCGGTTTCCGTTATCAAAATATGAATATATTTTTACAGGTGTCAATTCTCATTTAATTTTTCTCTAAGAATCCTATAGCTTAATGTTATCTAAATATATTCACAAAATTATACAAAATTTAGATTTGTGGTTCCTTAAAAAATCGCAAATATATTTGTATGGAAAAATGAATTTTCGTTAAATTCTGCATACAAAACGGCAATTTCATACTTAAACCCATAATATTAATTTATTTTCACGCCAGTCTAATAAAATTGTCTAGCCCAAATTAAGCATTATTGACAACTTGTATTACGGACAAATATTTTTATAATACAGTAATTTAGATATTTTTATAAATAAACTTAAATAAATAAACATAACATTATATTGTCCCGGCTGAGATGGTGACGATGAAATAAACAACTCGATTTGTGAACAAATGGTCGTGTTTAATATTACCAGGATTCGAAACGCGTCGCTTCATGTGTAAACAGCGTTTACTGACAAATCCACCACCGCGACGCCGTCAAGTATAATATTATAGGTTTTTGGAATAACGGGTGAATGCTTTGAGTAGCCAGTTCGGAACTCCTGAAGGAAACTTAACGTAATTATCTGGCTCAGCTTGCTATATTATCTCTGCCTAGCCGTGGACACTGCCTCAGCATTGCATAATGGACGGGATAAAGATTTGGCGTGCTATCATGGCATCAGTTAAACTAGCTGGATAATTAATTGTGTAGTTAGTAGTAGACTGGTAGAATATAAATAGTTCTATTGATACTTGTATTTTTTTACAAAAATGTCAAGTAAATGACTCCATGCTAGTGCGAGAAATACACCGTTGCGCCAGTCACCGCCTTGCCGACCTTTACAGAGCACATTATGAGCTCGGTGATCTATTATCTACTTATCCACAACATAAGTTCTTAATAATACTACATTTAGCTGACGCCACACCGCTGACGGGACGAAACTATATTAAAGACGTCACACCGCGACGTCCCCTTGTACTTCAACTCTCATACATACATCCGTCATTTCACAATAAAACAATGTCTTATACTCACAATAAACAACTGTCAAAAATAAATGTCTTTTTGTTATGCTGGTGGAACAATTTTAAATACTTTTAATATTTGTATTATTATTTTTAATATACGATAACAATAATATTTCCATTTACTACCAAAATGTGAGGGGTTTACGCACTAAATCACATAATTTTCTGGAGGCCGTTTTAACCAATAATTTCGACATAATATGTATAACTGAGACCTGGTTAAACGAGAATTTCCATGACTCTGAATATTTTGACCAGCGATATGAAATATATCGGTGCGATCGTAACATCGTTTTCACTGGTAAAGAACGAGGCGGTGGAGTATAGCGGTGCAGCGCGAACTAAGTTCCTGGCAACATGTAAACATGCGCGCGGACCCGCCCGCCGAGGAGATATGGGTGTCTGTGCCTCTGCGCGCGAATCTCACATCAAGCTCTGCCTCCTCTCGCTCTAATACTCCCTGTGCTCGCTATTTACATATAATATCAACGTATATAGCACACGGCACAAACTATAACTTATTATTAACTTCTTTTTACGACAGAGTGAACGAATTTATGGTGAAGAATTCCAATGATTTATTTCTGTTGCTGGGGGACTTTAATGTTACTAATGCGGAATGGATTTATAACGTAAACACTAACTCCATGGATATTCAAACAAACAATGATTATTTTGCCGGTCTGACAGCTGATTTTATGAATTTGTCCCTGCTATTACAATTCAACAATCAAAAGAATAACAACGGTAGGCTGTTAGATTTAGTGTTCAGTAACGTTAATTGTATTATCTCATCCTGTGAACATCCACTGGTATCTCAAGATCCTCATCATAAGGCTTTAGAAATTGACTTAAAGTTGAGCTTTTGTGATGTTCCACTCAAATTATCTTCAAGTAAGAAAAAATTATTTTATAAAGCTTACTTTGACGCAATAAGAACTGGTCTTAGGTCAATTGACTGGGACAAGGTATTTAGGCCCATGACCGACGTTGACTCGATGACAAACTATTTTTATGACGTTCTTGACGGTCTTGTTCACAAATATGTACCAACATGTAACTTAAATAATAAACACAAATATCCGCCTTGGTACAATAAACCTCTTATAAAATTATTTAAAGAAAAACAAAAAATTCATAAAAAATGGAAATTGTACGGTAATTTGAGTGATTATCATGCATTCTCAATGTTAAGGGCTCGCTTTAAAAAAATGTCAAATGAATATTATATTAAATATATAGACCACACAGAAGACAATATCACAAAAGACCCTAAGTTGTTTTGGGCATTCATAAAGTCTAAAAGAGCGACTAGTGACATACCTAGTAAAATGATATATAAAAATAAAACTCTTTCAAGCGGCAGTGACATTTGTAATGCATTCAATGAATACTTTCACTCTGTCTTTGTATCATCTTGTGTTGAAAGCAACACCTACTCGAGTAATATGCTTTCGACTATAGATATTAATTCTGTATACATAGATCCTGAAATGGTTTTAAAAGAATTAAAAAATGTAAATATACATAAAGGGCCTGGTTCGGACAATATCCATCCAGTTCTTGTCTCTGGCTGTGCTGAGGAACTAGTGAAACCTGTATCAGTAATTTTTCGTACATCTATACTGACTGGTGTATTCCCAAGTAAATGGAAAACGGCTTTAATAACACCAATTCCAAAGAATAATAAAAAAGCAGAAATTACTGAATATAGACCTATTTCGAAACTGTGCATTTTGGGTAAGGCTTTAGAAAAAATCGTTACATTGCACGTCTCAGCTGCTGTCCGTAATTATATTTCCCCACATCAACATGGATTTTTCAAACATCGCGGCGTAGACTCAAACATGGTTACTTTCGCAGACTTTTTGGCTAAGGCTATGGACAATAACTATCAGGTTGATGTCGTGTACACCGATTTTACAAAAGCATTTGATAAAATAAATCACGACATGCTCATTGAGAAACTTGAAAGAATTGGTGTGCACGGCAGCCTCCGTAGATGGATTGAGTCATACATAAAAAATAGGAGTCAGGCTGTTTGTGTAAAAGGTTACTGTTCACAATTCCTGCCAGTACCATCAGGCGTTCCTCAGGGATCACATTTAGGACCTCTGCTTTTTTCACTTTACATTAATGACATAGGCAAAGACCTTAAAAACAGTCATCACCTACTTTATGCCGATGATACAAAATTATTTCGTATTATTACGTCTATCAACGACTGTGCCAAATTGCAACATGACCTGCTAGCGTTCTGTGACTACTGCCAAGATAACCAACTTTTCCTCAATGTTAATAAATGCTCCATTATGTCATATACAAGAAAACACAATGTGATTAATTTTGAATATAAGTTGGATAATATTGTTCTTGAAAGAGTGAATAGCATTAGGGACTTAGGAGTAATAATGGATTCTAAATTAACATTTAATTCTCATATAGATCATATAGTTGCTACTGCATTCCGTAGTCTAGGTTTCATTCTAAGGGTTAGCAAGCCTTTACGTAGAGTACACACTCTCAAGATTCTTTATTTTTCATTCGTTCGCTCTGTCTTAGATTTTTGTAGTATGGTTTGGAGTCCTAATTATCAAATTCATATAAATAGGATTGAGAAAATTCAAAAGAAATTCTTGAAGTCTCTTAATTATAGAAATAATATTATAAATGAAACGTATGAAGAATCATTGGAAAGATATACTTTGCTTAGTCTTGCAAATAGGCGAAAAGCATTTGACATAACTTTTTTGTACAAATTAGTAAATTCATTAATTGATTCGCCGACACTTCTATCACAATTAACTTTCTCGGCCTATGCTCGTCTTCCAGTGCGCTCCTCACGTAAAATTGCACTTTTTGTTCCTCCGAGATTAAACAAAAATTATACTCGTAACTCATTTGTATGTCGTTCCACCAACATGTATAATAGACAATTTTATAATATAGATTTGTTTAATATGTCCCTTAATTGTGTTAAGTCACAATTGCGACGGATTTTGGGTGAATCGAGTCATTGATGATTATGATTTGATTTCCTCAGAGTTTGTTGTGATTTCATTAAGTTTAAAAAAAAAAAAAAAGTTTTGAATTTGCTTATGTTTTCACTTGACAAGACTTGATTTGTTTAATCGTTTTCTATATATTGTTGTGTAATTTTAAAGCATTTTCTTTTTTTGCTTTTGTGTTTAGCTTGCTTTGTTTCAGTCTGGTTTCCATGTAAGATGATATTTCAAAACCATTTTTCTCTTACTGTTATCGATTTGTAACTGTTGTACTATTGATTTACAACTTAATTAAATTGTATGTAAATTCCTTGATTTCCACAAACAATGTAAAACTTTCGTCCAACATGTTGTGAAACTCATTGATTTTTAATATTGTTTATATAGTTTTTTTTCGGCACTATTTAGGTCTTTAAAATATTGTTTGTAACTCGAACTTATTGTTAACAATAATGACTGTTTGTTGCCAAAATAAAATAAAATAAAAAAAAAAACTCTCAGCGTCACGCAGACGTTCCGTCGACGTGCCGTTCCGTACGCGGTGTGGCGTCAGATTGAGCTTCCTAATTAGTGTCGGCACAGAATTAGGACATTATTACATATAGGTTGGTACACGATTGCAGGCTTTTATGAGCGGTCAGAAAGTGTCTGAAAAGGCACGACGGTGTGCTGGCCCCAACACTCACGTATGGAAGTGAAAGTTGGGTATGGAAGAAAAGACAGTAAAGCAGAATAATGCGGGTGAAATTAGAGCCTTGAAGAGCATAGCTAGTTGTAAATAAAACAACTTTTACGGATTTAGATTTTACATGTTGTTATTACGGGATCCCGGTACTGTCATCCTATGACCACGAACGCTGAAAAGTGTTACGAAACGTCGGGCAATAATAACAACATGTAAATACTAATTACACACGAGTTAAATCCGTAAAAGTTGTTTTATTTACAATGTGTAGTGCTCGCGCAAATCTAAGAGAACATTGAGCAGCTGGTGTAAATATGAGTATCTATTAGATTATACAATGACATGATTAGAGAGATGTGTGGTTTGAAAGAAGATATAGTGACAATAATTGAGAAAGGGATGCTCAAATGGTTCGCTCGTGTAGAAGAGTTGTGTGAAATTAGAATGTAAAGAATGAAAGTAGTCTACAAAAAAGCCAGGTCAAAAATAAACTCGAAACCGCCAAGCACGTATGAAAACTATTACAAAAGTAGATGAAGGAAAGAAATATGTGAATACGCTTGGAACCTCCCGGAGCTGACCAAGCCGTTTCACATAGATCTGCTGGAAGAGCATTGTTGAAGCGGATGCACTCGGAACCCCGTCCTGCCTCTTCTAGAGCGGCTTACCAGCATCGCGTTATTCGGGTTTTGATTTCGATCTGCTAGCTCTGATGAATAAATATACAATAAAGAAAGAAATATGCAAAGAGCATGCAATTGGAACCGATCAGTTGCGTGAGCGCGAACGAGCACGCAAATGGAGCCAGTCGGCTGCGCGAGCGCGGAAGAACACGTCATCAGAGGCTGGCGGTCGGCTGGTTTCACACTAAGCGCATTTGGCTGACTCTCGAGTTTTCTCAATAACAAAAGAAGTGAAATGTAAAAATAAACCTTCTTTCAATCGTACAAAGCTCTAATTTACTTGCAATCTAAATCTGCTACTCCCTCCGAGCTGGTGTATGTGAAATGTGAACGAAAACGGCCACGCGGCGAACGCGGTCACTCTATGCGAGCGTCCTTATAGAAGCTTCGCTTCAAAACAAAAATAACTGATACTGTGCGTTCTACGAGTGTAGTTATATGATCTGAGTGTACGTTGTTTTCATCACGGGATATAACACATATTTAGAAACTTATTGACTATTGGGTAATTCAAAAATCATCTTTATACCCAGTCACACAAAACTCCTTTTCACTTGCGATCCCATAACGCAAGAAAGCACTTAAACACGCTCCCACACCCTCAGAAATAATTGCTTTCTCAACTAATACTATTTAATTTCGTTACCAAAATTTAAATACAGGACCTTTAACAGTATTACTTGTACTTCCTTCGTAAGTAGCTACTAAATCTTCTTAGAATTCTGACGAAATTGTATAATTATAGGATTTATAGGAAAAGGAATTTAATTATTAATAGAAGAAAAGTAGCTATTAATAAAATAAATCAGTTATTTAGTTTTTTTTAATAATGTCTAGAAAGCGACTTCATTCCACCTGGATGGTGGAATGTGGATCCCAAACCATGGTCGCACGTACGCTATATTTGCTTCGTTTTTTTACTCCTTGATCTCAAATTATACTAATTTCAAGGCAACAATAGATGAATGTTCTTTTCATGTCATCCAAATTCAGCCGTATGATCGTGGAATGAAATAAAAATGAAGCATTCACCGGAGAGAACATTCATTCTAATGAACCGTCTGATAAAACCTTCAGTTGGCACATATTTGGGGTTGGCAACACTGGTGTCAATACGCTTATAAAACAGCTGTTGCTCTAATTTGCGGTTTTAATTAAATAAAGTGAAAAATATTGGTCACTGTGTGAATAAAAATGTGTTATGTAGAATAAATAACAACTACAAACATTTGTAACTTAGTGCGAATCGATTAAGAACTCGATTGTCATAGTCGCCGGCCGGCGCCCGTTATCACAGAATCATCTTCAATTAAGTGTTAAAATAACCACAATCTAATCTACAGCATCGGCTGTAGGGCTTTCAATACCGGTATTCCGGGATCCCGTAATACCGTAATCACGTTTTTTTCTTGGTATTCTTCAATACCGGTATTGATCAGTCGATACCGTGATTTTACGGTATTACAAATCAACAATTCTTTATTAGATTTATATGAATATAATACGAAATTTTAGGCATGAACCTTACCTCAAAGTATGTACAACTAGAGGCACTGATTTTGAATCAATAATAAGAGTAAAGATGTGTGTCTTTGAAACCGGTAGGGGTGGTCAGGAAATATTTTTATCTGCAGCTCACAAACATGTACTGGTACCTACAAGTATAGAAGCTGAGCGAGCTATTTCTTTGTTGCATAAATAGCTGACTGAACTATTTATTCAACAAATTGAGAACTTCACTATCTGATAAGTCATTAAACGCTGTCCTTTTTAAGATCACACTTTCAGTTACAAAAAAATCCAAAATCTTAAGGTTTTATTGATTATGTTTATCGTTTTACTTTCGTTTCTTTTGAATATTGTTATTTAGGATTGTTTGATTAGTAATTATATGAATGTTAGAAGGTAAAAGAATAGGTGATTCTTAAGTAGTTAGCTATCTTAGCTATCGTTCACTATCTTCTTAGCAAGGAGAACAAACTACCTATGTGCAACTGTTTGTTTTTAAAGAATATTGCGTGGAGACGTGCGGATCATAACTACCTATAATATTTTTTTTAATGATGATAGCCATGCGAAGTTTAATCAATGGGAGGGTATTTTTTTATTTTAATATTTATTTATTTAACAAACTTAAATCTACCATTATAAGGTTTATATTTTGTTTATTAAAAAAATTTGGGTCTTTAATTTTTAGTTCCGCCGAACTATTAATAAAAGATTAGGGAAGGGTAGAAACAATATGTTAGTAGATAACAATGTATGTTTAATATTTTGTTAGCCGGTTTTTCATGTCTTTATTAGGTACCTATGTAACATAAATAAAGACAGGCATTTTATTTGAGTTCATATTTAATACCGTGATCCCGTGATCACGGTATTGAACATGCTAATACCGGTATTGATACCGGTATCGAAAAAATCCGGTATTTGAAAGCCCTAATCGGCTGCAACTATTACTGGGGGAGTATCGTTTTTCAAATCCTAAATACAAACACATAACACAATATCATATTTTTCACAAACATGCATGGAAATATTGTCATTATTTTCGAAAAAAGAACATGCGAAGTATCAAATTTACGGACAAAGAAAATCAAATCCATTGCTGGAGCGTTTTTTGAATTTGGAACGCTACAACGCTCCAGCAATGTTGTATGAAACGGCGTGCTGGAGTTATTAAATACTCTTTGATTCTCTTTTATCAATCGTGGTATACCGAAGTCTCTTTGCCTAGTACAAATTGCGTTCACGTGGGTGTATAGCCATAAATGCGTTTGTCTTTCGGCACAGGTGATAAATAAAAAATTGGCGAGAGTGTTTGGTGGGAAATCATGGCGTCTAGATGTCGATCTTTATTTCGATAATTCAAAATTGCTTCGGAGTGGCTTTTGTGCCGTGAAAGTGGTGTCGTTTTGTTGCATAAGCTTCCGTGTTGACGAACAGTTATGAGGAATCATTGAAATAAAGGTTTTGTGTATGTGGCGTTGAGAATTGTATAGTGGTTGGAAATCCCACTATACAATTTTCATCAGTCACCATCATGAGGTCTGTACCATGCATTTCTCGTCAAGCACTCCCTAGATGCATTAAAAAGTGTGGCACCCACATTTTAATGCAAAAACCAAGAAAGAAGATGAAACTGAAGACTTGGCTGTATGGGCTAGATCCCTCTGCCGTCCCGTAACAGGGAAAATTTAACTAAAAAAAAAATTGGCGGTAAAGCTGAAAATTCGTCTTGATTTGTTATTTACATACATAATATATTTATAAATTTATAATTAAAATGAGTTCCGACGGTTCAGAGAGTGAAAAGGAGATTGATTGTACTCCACCAGATTTTAACAACAATCGACCGGATTCAATGGCAAAAACATAAATCAATTTTTAATTAAACGCCCAGATATATATTTAGCGACAAAGGTAAAGTATGTTTTATTTCCCTGCATTCTTTTGAGAAAAGCACTATATATGCCTCGGCCGAAATGGCAATTGCCTGTCTCGTATTAGTGAAGTCCTCGCCTGTGGCTCGGCCTTCAAACTCATACTCGACCTGCAATTGCTTATTTCGCGGCCTTTGCAATAATATACTAAAGTTATTACTTGATTAATTATAGGGAAAGTTCTTAACGTAACCTTCATTAACTGTCACTTTAAAATTTTACAAATTCTTATCAGACCACATATTAAATTTGTACTTATATATTTCTCATTACATAAATAATACAACTTGAAGCGTCGGTGGCGTAGTGTGTAAGAGCGTCGTCTCCCACCCGGGAGGCACTGGTTCGATCCCCGCCACGTACCAATTTGTTTTTAAATTTTGAATTCATATGTACGTTTAATTGACGCTTTTACGGTGAAGGTAAAACATCGTGAGGAAATCTGCACACACCTATGAAGAAATTCTTAGGTTGTGTGTGAAGTCGACCAACCCGCACTTGGCCAGCATGGTTGACTAAGGCCTAATCACCACAAATGTGGGGTAGGCTCGAGCCCCTTGGTGGGAACATTATATAAGCTGTTGATGATGATGAAATAATACAAAGCGAGGAACTATTGGAGGAAGTATTGCTAATATTTCTATAAGATTATTAATTCACAATTATTTTGACACTCTTATGTATTTATTTAGGCTTACTCTTTTATTACTAACTTCAAATAATATTATATTGCCTGTTCAAAGCAGCTTCATGTTTTAGTAAAAGTTTTCCTGAGTTAAATCCATGTTAATATAGACACGCAATAGCAAATGGGGCCCAACGTTAATACCTAAAAAATGGGATCGAAAATTGGGATCCAATGAAAAAAATATTTTTTTTAAAATGGCCTTACAATGTAAAAACAATTGACAGTCAGATGAAACAAACTGCATGCACTGCTGCCAAAGAGTTCCATTTTCAAATGTTATAATTACTTTTTTTTTTTTGTTTCTTTTGTCCCTAACGGGACGGGCAAAGGTTATCAAGTCCATACAGCCCTGTCTGTATTAAGTCTTCCTTTTAAATCTTTTCTACAGTAGCTTTAATATATTTGTATATTGGAATGTAAGTGTCTGTATTATAATTACTTTTTTAAATATTGTTTATGTGTAAGTGGCCAGTTCCGGAAACTTATAGTGTGACCTATGCAAAACTACGTTTATATTCTAAATGTAGAGGTTGGCACCGACCTCAAAAAAACATTTTTAAACATAAATTAAACATAATTATTACTTAATTCTCCGTTTTTAGTTTAGAAGTCGGTTTTCTTACTATAAACGGATCGCCTCTTTTTCATATTAAAAAGAGGCGATAGCGTCCCAAGCTGATAAGTGTGCTTAGACCCTAATAATGATGCTAACATTATTTTAATCGCGGTAGACTGTTATAAAGCCAGGCGGACTTAATACAAGACCTACCACAAACCTGAAGCTGTTTTAATAAGACTTTATTTTTATGTTCACGTAATTGGGAATACATCCCATTTTTCTGAAGTCGCCAATTATAATATAATTCCCCGAAGTAACGGGGGTCTTATTTTGTATCAGTAGAAACGTTTCAGATATTTTTCTGCTGTGCGTTCGTTTTAAAGTACGTACGAACCCCCTCAAAGTATTGGCTGTAAATAGGTTTTTACGGTCCTATGCGTCTATGCACACCTGCGAGTCCTCATAATAATGTTTGTGAATAGTATGGGTGTGAGTACCTGAATATGACATTCGACACATTTCCTCACAATTGTGGGCGGTCAAGTACCTATCGGTGTAGAAACTCGGTCATGCGAGGATTAAGGGTACCTACAGATTTGTGAATTATAAATGAAATTACAAATTTCAAATGTAGTCATCCCAAACGTGTCAAAGGATGTATCTCTGTTAATTATACTTACCTACATCTAAGGCAAGTTGGAATGTTTAATAATTTACTAACGACCCAACCGTGTATGAGCTTAGTGATCCAGCAGAATCTAAGATATTATAGGTATTTTTATTTTGATAATGCTAGGACGGATCGGCGCGGCAGCATCGAGTAATCTTCGCACGGACCGCACATGACCGTACAGAGATATCAGCATGCTTACTTTTTGGAGGGCAATTAAACATAATTGAAAAATATATTTTTACGTTAAATATTCCATAAACACTAGAGCGATTTTAAATAACACCCTATTTATTTTCGATTACAGAGCCCACTCAATTACAATATTTTATTTACGGCTCACTGCAAGTTAACACCTACAGTTGATAAAAGAACTTAATTTGTTGCCATGTTTTCTTACGTTTATTGAACGTGAAAATGTCATGAAGCTTTTATGAAGCATATAAATAACTACATTGAGTCTCCCGAGCCGTCCCGTAATAGCGCACTGAAGGTCAGGCCGGTGAGGATGTTTAAAAAAAAGCTCCTCAGAGCACCAGTCGTCCTACAGACAGTAGAACGCGCTCAATGACGCAACATCGCGACGCTATTGGAGAGGCTCAAAAGGTGACCACTAAGGGTGACCACTTTTTCAAAGCTGATGATGCGGGTCGCGCCACGCTGCAATCTATCCAAAACGTCGAGTAAGTACGTGACAGAGCCATCTAATAGGTGTCAGCAATACTCTACGCAGAACCGTAGGTACTTGCGTCCTGTGTAGCAAGCACAGTTGATAAGGCGTGAATAAAACGCCCAACGTTGATTGTGCAACATAAAAATGAGTTGTCCTTGTTTGTTTGCTTTGGAGTGATGGCCACAGTTTGTCTGTAACAACGTAAACCAGCAGGTGTAGGTACTAGTCCTTAGAAGGAATTAATCTATCAGCTAACTATCTTTAATAACCAATACTTTGTAACAGAGTGAGTACTTTGTAACTCTTTCGCTTAAACGCTCGGTTTTACTGCCTTATATTCTACGATAGTCGTTAAGTAACAAATTGAAAACACAGAGACGGTGGTAGTTTCTTATGTGCGAAATTTATATGTGTTATTCGTAAGTGCGAAAAAAATAAAACAAAAATCAAAAACTTCTGCTATGTAATCAACACGTCTTATAATGGCCATGCTGTTAAGACTAAATTTCACAAGATCTGCAAAATAAGACTTCAATACCGCAAATCAAAATGTTTATACGTCCAAAACCTTAAAATCCCATAAGCACCCTTGACGAAAAGCCTGGAATTGGGAATTCTAAAAGTGGTAAGCTTAGTAAACCTAAGAACTTAGTTTCAAATTGAATCATAGGACAGAAATCAAATTGTTTTATTGAAACATCAGCAGGTAAGTGAATTGTCCTGCAAAATTGTTTATGAAAAAAAATAAGCGAAGAGGTCAGAACTACTAACGAAAACAATATAAAGTTGAATTGAAGAAATTTTATAGTCTTAGGTAGCCTGATCTGCTTTCATCCTATATTAGTAAATGCTCTTATAATAAGCGATCCAATTATTCGACTCTACAGACAAGGTCCAGTACGCTTGTTCGTAAAAAATAATACATACCTGTCGAGTGCCGATGGCAGCTATATACAAATGATATTTTAATCTTTCAGATTTTTGAATTTTCAATTTCAGATTTTTGAAAGTTATTAGATAATTCAAGTTTCGGTGAATCAGGAGCGGTATTTTCTACTATCGGTATTTACATTTTTGGTGTTTTGAACTTTTGATATTGAAGCTGTAGGTTTAATGTATTTAATTAGACAATTCAAATTAGGGTAATTAAATTCCATCTACTCACCAGAAAACCACAGCACATGTTAATAAATTACCACAACACTGTACTCTAAACAGAAATACATTTTGTGTAAAATGTTTATTATTTTTATATAATCTTATCTTATATATAAAATACGTGTAACGTTGTTTGTCAAACTACTTAACCGATTTTAATCAAAATTTAACCGTGTGCAGTTTGATCCAACTTGAGAGATAGGATAGTTTTTATCTGGATAAGTAGTCATATTTTTTTTACTGCAGATACAATGTTATAGGTAAGTAGTATGAAATTACCACAGCAACGCGTGGCCGGGACAGCTAGTATTATATGTTTCCAAAATTTAATTATGAAAACTTAGCAAACCCAACCGTAACTATGTGAACACATTTTTTTTATTGCGAAAGATCTTGGCCTTAATTTAGCCCATGGTACTTGTCTTTTACCAAAACTGATGGTAAGTGATGAATGATAAGGACGAAAAATGAAGCGGACCTCACCCGGACCCTCAATGACATTTACTCCTACCCAGGGACTGGCTTTCATATCATTAACTGTCAGAACACAGCAAGTTAATACTATTGTTATGGCGGCAGATATGCAGTTAAACAGATGCACAATACAGAGTACACCTGTTTGAGAATACAAGCCGACATCTGGAGCACAAAGCGGTAAGTACATTCACAAACGGCTCTTAAACAAGTGAGGGAACAGAAACGGGAGTATTTTCAGGGGATCTGAACATGCAAATCGACATATCTCTAGGCACTAACAACACGGTAGGTATATCAGAATTAGTCCAGTAACTACATCCAGTATGCGTCGAGTCCGGTAGTTCTGATTTTTTGCAGACTTGTTTATGATGTTGGCCTAATGAATAATCCAAGTTTATGACCTCGAGCGCCGAACGCAACTTTGTCAAAAATCGGAAAAACCGCAAAAAAAAATCGCTCAAATTTTGGCGATTATAACCCTAAAGGACTAGTATTTAAAAAAACTTTTGAGAACGTTTTGGAAGTAGACTAAAGTTTCTACAATATGATACTAGAATTATCTCTGTTGACCCAATAATTTCCGAGACTAAGCCTTTTAAAGTTTATCATTTTTTTCGAACTTTACAATTTTTTGCAATATTTTAGACGTCACTCGACAACTCTAGCGGGATGAAGTTCCATTTAGCTCCAGAGTGTGCTAGTGTTGCTCGTGTAAAGATCGATACTAAGTCACCTGACGCGCAACATCGAGGAGGATAATATATAGCAATCCAATCTAACAGTAACTCTGTTTTACATTCTCTTAGTCGACCTCAGACTACATCGAATTTAATACACGTATGCCACAAAGTACTAAGCAGTTAACGAGAACAAGCTAACCCTGAATAAAGGAACACAGCGGATAAAAATACTGGATAAAGGAACACAGCGGCACGGGGCAAAGACGCAGCTGATGAGCTAAATAGAAGAGGATCGAGCATAAAACCGATAGGTCCGGAACCAATATTTCCTCTCCCTGGAAGCTGGTTCAAATGTAGGATTTTAGAGCACTCCCACCTAGTACATACATGATAGATATTGGAACACCTTAGCGAATGGACTTCTAGTAGGGACCGGTGCAGCGAACTCTTAAAACACATATATGTATATAGAAAATACAATCTTTGAATTTGTTTCACAAGAAAAAAAGAAATATACGCGTTTTAGTTGACCTCCAGCCAACGGAACCCTCAATGGATTTAATCCTATTTATTTTTTTATCAGAAATAATAAACAGCTTTCAAAATCAGACATAAATTGAACTTTTAATTACTACAGTTACAAGAATATTGGTAAACTAGTGGTCGCCTGCAGCTTCGCTCGTGTTAATGTCCGTAATTATATAACCTATATAGCCTTCCTCGATAAATGGACTATCCAACACAAAATTATTTTTTCAATTTGAATCAGTAGTTCCTGCGATTAGCCGGTTCAACTAAACAAAGTCTTCAGCTTTACAATATTAATAAATATAGATTGTGAAGCCCACACCGTTATCCACGGATTGATATAATGTGTTACTCAATATTAAACTAACGTAGACGGAAACCCCAAAAAAAGATAACGATAAATAGAAACTGCTCCTACCGCCATGCAAGCAAACTATTTTTTCACCTCTCTAGCACCAAAATAACTATTTTGCTTCGTAAAATCTCGAAGGAAAACGCCTTTTGCAGATAATAAACGTGTATTTAAGTATTGCCTTGTTTTTTTCATCTATAACAATTATCTCACAGGAGAGGTTTTCACCTCTTGTAGTTGTGTGTTTCACACGAGAGCAATTTTTTTCTGTCGTGCCTTAAAATCGCTCACTGCTCAGTAGTCTATGAATCACTCGCTATGCTCTGATTCAATTCTAGACTTCGCTGCACAGAACACAGAAAGAGGTTAGAACGGCGATCAAACATCTTTTGTACGAGAACCGCTGTAGCCGGTTTTGCGCAAAACTTGTTTTTCTTGTTTTCTTTTGCACCAATAGAGATAAGTTCACCCTATCGTGCAGCATCAAACACAGCCAATCAAGAGAACGCCTCATCGAAATGAATCAATCACACACGTCCGTGGTTCCACAAACTTATCTTATCCGGTGGCTAAAACTAGAACTACAATTTACCCATAGTCATTTTGACATTTGTTCACCGCTAGCGACACCCACCATCAGTAAAATAAGTTTGTGGCACTGTACATTAATATAGTGATTGACAAGAACCTACAAGGAAGAGTTATCGATAGTAAATATTGTAAGATTTTTTAAACTTTCAAAAATAAAATTTCACTTTAATTATAGTTAAATTTTCAATGTACATACATGTATTTCAATGCAAATAAGCTATAATTATTTTATTTTTATAATGATCTTATTATATTTTTATATATCTTTTAAAAATAGTTACTAAAAGGATATCTATATATATATATATATATATATATATAAATGAATTGCTGTTCGTTAGTCTCGTTAAAACTTGAGAACGGCTAGACCGATTTAGCTGATTATGGTTTTGAAATGTTTGTCGTAGTCCAGGGAAGGTTTAAACGGTGAGAAAACATGGAGAAATTGCGAGGAAGATAGTAAAAAAAAAATTTTCATTTTCTCATATAAACTGTTCTGCCTACTTTCCTGTCAAACATTTGACGTTCGTCCCTTCGGTACGGTAGACTTGGGTCCATTCGAATTGAAGGACGTATTAAATTAATGGTTTTGAATCGACAACATATATCCACATTACTCAGATTATCGCGTATTTTTTAATTTAAATTTTAATATTTTGACGGTTGTCATTGTTGGTTCGTTAAGAAAATTTTGTCATTGTATTGATTATTTTGATGGTTGTCAATGTTTGGGATGTAAATAGAAAAAAGTCTTTATTGTGCTATTTCACACATACATTTGGCCGAGATTGAAAACTTTTACGGAGAGCTTTACGCGACATCACACACACCTGTTATTCAAGCCACCGATCCAACAGTCAAATTGACTCGACACTAAAAGACGGTTTGTAGGTACTCCGTGATACGAAGTACACCGGGTCATCTAGTAATTTATATAATATGCAATTAAGTGCCTATAATTACAATTTATGGATATTAGATAACGACAAACATACAGTCATACTAAGTAAAATGTTTTTAAAGATAAACTTAAATAAAATCAAACACAATCATTTAATGATTGTGTGATAAACCCGAACATTTTGTTCACCAGTCATGGTTGTCTATGTGTTTATTTAAGTATATCTTTTCTCCTATCAGGATTCTAATCGGGACCCCTTGATGTGAAGGCACCGTTATTGACCACTTTGCCACGGCGGTGCCCTAACTGTTAATATAATGTAATCTGAACGCTACCTCAGCATCTATGTAGTATGTATGAATGCTACCATAAAAAAAAAACTATTAAGAAAAGTAATGTCATGTTGATTGCCCGCGCTTTGATGGTAAAAACTACTATGTAAAATTATCTAATGTGATTGTGTAAAACTATAACAAGTAAAATAAAACTTCAGTAATATGTCAAAACTTTTATTAAAAACAACAATACAACACAAAATAACAAAACTAACGACATGTTTGGTACATGGAATAACAAGCTGGCACATCTATGTTGACACACTCATATAAATATTACGGTGATATTAAAAATTCTAAATAACAAAGCTAATCTAGAATTTCCCTATAAATTTTGATTTACTTACCGAACTATTTGTATGGAAAAAAATTAAATTAATTTAACAATTTTGAATCTTTTATAGGTAATACTTACATAGTACTTATGTGAATATGTTAGAAAAAGTAGGTGTACGCTTGTTATACCATCTACCAAACAGTCTGTCTGTATAGCAATAACAAATTTGTGGCATTTTAACTGACATACTTATATAATTTTTTTTTTACTTTAAACAAATATTACAAAAATATATTTATCGATATAACGCTATGTGTGCGTTCTTTTGGTGAGCACGACACTAATGGCTTTTACTACGTTGATGATCATTGTCAAAATACGCCACCGACAATTTCAGTGTACAACATTACGCGCTCTAAGTAATGTGGTAAAAATTGCAGGCGTACATTGCCGGTAATGCATATTTTTTTGAAAAATAATATGTGAGTTATCGTCATGACGAAGTTTTGGTGATTTTTACTGAAATATACTTATTATGATCAAGTTTATTACTAACCGATGAAAAGAAATTCCATTTTTAGTTACATTTGACACCTGACTTCTTGTTTTGCAAGAAATTACAGCACAAAAAGGCATATTCAAAAATTTATTTCGTAGCGCTTTACAATACACTATCCGTTGTTGTCAGTGAGTAACTAAGCAACATGATCGCAGTACTTCGATTTGAGCATGATATGACGAGTTTATCTGGCGCGCGTGCCCCGCCCACATAGCCCTTCTAACCTCTTTCTGTGTTCTGTGCTTCGCTGGTTCGTGATTTAATATCGGCACTCGCAGCAAAAAATAACTTTGCGCACTTGTTGAACAAATAACTATTGTTATAGTCATCCCGAGATTAATGCCTTACCTAACACGCACACTTCTATAGCAATTCGGTTGGGGGGAAAAAACACCCGAAAACAGTGTACACATACTGGGTCTAAAAGACATGAACAGTCAAACGAGAACCATGTCTTCTATACATCAAAATAAGACATATTTCAAAAAAATTATTGCTGGGAAATGATTTTTATTTTTTGGTGTTAAAAAAAATTGCAAATTGTACCGCGCAATGTAAAGGGCTCAACTCGCACGCAACTCGCAAAACCGCGATATTTTTGCTTGACGGCGGCCCCGTTCGTTAGTGTCCGTGCCCATCGAGTGAGCTACATTGAACGCTAACGTTTTGAAGCCATTTTTTGTTATGAAATACTAAAAAAAATAATAATGTTTCTTTGGACAATAATTAAGAAATAACGTATAGAATACGTTTTCATAAAAAAATGAAAAAAAAATTATGACTTTGACCTTCAATAAAATCGCAACTATCAACGGTGAGCAGAATACATGGTTTTCGTTTGACTGTTCGTTCATGTCTTTTACAGCCTGTATGTTTTAAAACAAAAAATCATGGAAAAAAGTCCAGGCAGGCACAACCCTATCTGCAATACAATGCGTTGTTTACGCTAGTTCCGATACCAAACCACAAATCACCAAGTGTTGTCAGCTTGGAAATCTCAAAATATGCCAATATTTCCATCGCCGCGGCGATAAATAACATCTGTGTTGCCAACTCGCTATTTCCACAAGCAATTTTCGTGCATTGATAGGTCATGAAGTTATTTTTTCAATGCCACCCGTCGCTACTTGATTTTTACAATGGACATTTGTGAACTATGTTTTAGTACTTTATGGCTTTTAAATGTTCTCAATTAACTGTCAGGAAATACCGCTGCCAAATCTATAATATAAGAGGAAGTGTGGTATATTATAGTAGAGGTTTCGGATTCAGACAGTACGAGCTTGTGCTTCGCTTGTCGTAGGACCTGTTTTAAGTAAGTCTGGCTAGCTGCCATCTTATCAAAGTCTGTCACCGAAACTACAACAAAGTAGCTAACAAAAATCTGCACATAGGCCCCAAATCTAAACCAAGTATTGATTTAAATAGAGTTCGTTAAATACCTACTTTTAATGCTTCAAAAACCTTACCACTTTCATCAAAACATACATACATGTATACATATAATCACACTCAAAATCCCAAAAGGGGTCGAGCAGAGCTTCAGGTCACATTTGGATACACATAAAGCCACGTCTGGCAGTATGGGCCATACAGTACCCCCCAAAATACACTAAAAGAGCACCAAACCTAAAAATTAACGATCCTTCAGTAAACAAACCAACTAAAGCCAGGACAAATATTACACTCAAAATCATCACACCAATCCGGGTATTCATCAAAACAGCTGTGAAAAATTCACACCATGAAACACCTAGAGAGCTAAAAGTGCATCTTGTTTCCCATGATCGCATCAAGACAGCGACAGATGAATTTCAAAGTTACGTTCCTTTGTCTGTGAAAGGAGCAACGCACATCAGGCTTTAAGCAGCGCGCTGTGTTCGTTATTAAAAATTTTGGTATCTTTAAATAACCTAAAAAATATTATATCCTCCCACATGTACATAATGTATTGTTTCTCCTATTTTTATTTACAACAAAGGAAGCTCTAGGATTTCATCTTACCTGATGCTAAATGAAGATAAGGTGGAAGCCAGCATCCCCCGGAACCCTCAACCAATGTTGGGATAGGATCGTAACTGTCGGAATCGTAACAATCATGCCGTTAACACTTTTGATAAGGGGACATGCGGATCTAAAATTATTTTATTTTATGGGACATACGAGCTGACGGTTCCCCTGATAGTAAGTGATCAACGCCGCCCATGGACATTTGCAACACCAGAGGAATCGCTAATGCGTTGCCGTTGCCATCCTTTAAGGAAGGAATACGCTTTTTTGAAGATTTTCGTATAGGTTCAGAAATACCGCTGGCGACAGTTGGTTCCACAATCTTGTGGTTCGTGGCAGAAAATTGCATCCAAACTGCCAGCTCTATTAAAATAAATACGAGAATGCTCCCAAATTCCATGTTATGATGCATTGACATTAACATTGCGAATAATCGCACGGTCATGTCATTCTTCAGAGCATGTCTGTTTCTAGTCCTTCGAGAAAAAACACAGGCTTGCCTTTATCTCTTCTCGGTAAAACAGATATATTTGATCTGACTCCGACTTTCCGAAATATCTACGTGCCGGTTAGCGACCATCTCGAGCTCTGGGTCTGGATAACTTGGCCAACTTCAGTTTCGGTCGCTTCTTCGAGTCCATTACTAGAGGAGGAGTTCGATGGCGTCATGAAAGTTAACTCTCAATTTATTTGAAGTGCAGTATGTCTTGCTATCGATATACCGCCAAATCCGCTTAGAAATATAAAATCATTTATGCTACAATCTTTTTTTTTAAAAAAATAGGAGCTCGTATTTTATGATTCTGATAGAAAATGTCCAACCAATGACAATAACTCTAGGGAATGAACTGTCTTAATTACGAGTATAACAAAAAGAAATTAAATTACTCATTGTTGGTGTTAACAGCACATAGGCACCTACCGCCCACGATGTTTTTGTTTTTGATCAAAAACAGCCACAATTTATATCTAAATATAATTTGATATCTCGACTAGAAAGTCTATAATGATTTGCGTCATTAACGTGTTAATGGAATTTGAAAAGATTCTAATTATAAAATATAAGTAGGTACATTATTCTAAAGAACAACCTTCTTGAGCGATATTAAAGACTGTTTTCTCAATATAGAAGCTTCAGATGATGTGGTGTCGATAGTATTAATTATTACTAATAATACCAAAATGGAGGTGAGCAGGACATATGATTAGGAGTAAGAAGGATAAATGGTCTAAGGACGTAACAGAGTGGTGCCCGAGACAACACAAAAGAAAAAAAGGGAGACAGCCTCACAGGAAGACGAGATTATAAAAATAGCGGGACATACTTGGAAAAGACAAGCGCAGAATCGCAATGCATGGCGAACTCTAGGGGAGGTCTATGCTGGACAGCAAGACAATCTTCACGTACCGGTGTCAAACAATTAAATAATATAATTTTAACTATATTGTAAGAAAGATTGTTAAATAAAGGCTATTATTATTATTATTATTAATAATACCAAAGGTAAAGAAAATATGTATACAGAGAGACGATGCTACGACCCACACGTTACTGTATTTATCAAAGTTATAAATCGATAATGTAGCTTTGTAATATAAAAATTAAGTATTGACGCACCCGCGTACTTTCTTTGGTTTTATCTAATTGTCTCTTTCATGGAATATTGATTACGCTTACAAACTCGTAAGTATTTTTAAAACTAGAAAATACACTGAAAAAAGAATCGACCTGCCCCAGGCGGGAATCGAACCCACCGTCCTCCGCAATCCGGGCGGCTGCGTCAACCACTACGCTATCAGGGCACTGCTTTTGCCGTGTTATTTTCTAGTTTTGAAAACATTTATGCGTTTGTAAACGCTACAATTATTCCATAATACAAGGTAGGTAGGTATAACCACAGTCAAAAAACTCGGCATACTTCTGAAGGTCGGATGTTATTTTACATCTAAGCAGGTCCAGGCGTGATTGTGGTAAAAAATCCTATCGAATATTACAAAAAGATTGTATATAAGATACTTGCTTCTTCTTGCTTCCAGTGCTGTGCGCCAAACCCCGCTAGATGTGCGCTGCACCGAAGTGACCGAGCTACGTGAAACAGAGTGACGTACACGGTCAAGAGGCAACCGCGCGCGGAAGCTAATGGGTGTTGCCATTTAAAAATGTATTTTTACCCCGCAGAATCTCTGTGATCTTTTGACCTTTGAACATTTGTATTTTTAAAAAATATAACTTTGGAATTATCTGTGCCAGTAACACGTTTCCTCCTTCTTACAATCGCATACTACGTACGCCATAAACTTCGAACTCCTTCGAAACAGGCATATTACTTATAGGTATAAAAACAAGAATCGGAAAGACTCATAAATTGGCCTATAGCAAACTTTAGGAAGATTCTTTCGGTAACCCATTTAGGCCTTACAAAACCCCAAACACGGAGACCCAATAAATCGCGCAGCGTTAAATAATACGAGCTATAGCAATAACCTTATAACGAAGCTATTGAAATATACGTAACACCCGATGAATATTCACGAATAGGTTCTATAAATTGTCTGAGTTTGCGATACGGGTTTGCACACTCCAATAGCTATATAAAACCAACAGACGACAGCCCTAAAGCCGCTTGCAGATTGTACTGTAGATGGCATAGGAACAGTGACATGGCGTAACAAACATGGCCTCTATCACGTCTGGGATAGATTCAATTCGATCTGGATATTATGGTCTTGATCCCGCAACGGGCATACGATTGAACGTGACGAAAGCCAGCCTCGTGGCATTTCAAAACGCACTGTGGTATTTGAACTCAGTTTCCTTGAGTGATTTTTTCAACTCCGTCTATCTATACTAAGCTTTTGCTCGCGGCTTCGTCCCCATTTTTTTACTAATCATACACAAATTTCCAATATACGATAGTAAACATGAGAAGTGAATGAGAATCCGAACTCATCTATATTTGTTCGGATTCTCATTCCCTTATTTTGAAACCCTAAGGGTAGCATTTCGAGAAATCTTTAAATATCTTTCTTTATTTTAACTGAAAGTTCATATACCAATTTTTATGGGCTTTACTTTAAAAATGATGGATTTCCATACAAATCTTCATCTCCCATTATAAACCAGGAGTCCAATTTTGAAAAATAACTCTTTCTTAATTTTTTACTGAACGGCCCTAATCCAATTTTAGTGAATTTTACTAAAAAATTTCCATACAAACTTTCATCCCCACGTGTGTCGAAATTTCAAAAATGCTACAATAAATACTTATTTGTTTTTCATAAGTGCCTTAATGCAATGATTCGTGGTTTTACCTTGACGAAAAAATACCCATATAATAATCGGTGTGAGCGTGGAAATATATTATTATACAAAAAACATTATTATATAATTACATATACCTATTATAGCATGGTGCCTTTCGATAGATTACAATTTAAAAGAGTATTTGCTTGAACATGTGTGAGTTCAACCTTTTTAAAAAAAATCGAATTCAGTTTTCAAACATGTGTCAACACGTCTTCCATCAATTCTGTTAAAAAAGGTTTGTGCAAGATTTGAAGTAGATTGGACTAAGGAATCACGTTACAAACATTGCCCCCCTTTTTCACCCCCTTAGGGGTAGAGTTTCGGAAAATCCTTTTTTATCGGATGCCTAAGTTATGCAAAGAACCAAAGAACACACCCTCCAAGTTTCAGGTCTCACTCTCCGTGTTTCGTAAGACACGTCAAGGCGGTGGTCCCGGGTGCAGGCGAATGATGCAGTCGTTTCTAAGGAGGGTTGGTGTTAGGCAAACCGCCGGCCGTAAAAATCTATCTTTATATTTTACCTAAAATATTAATTATTAAATATACATGGTGGAAATAAAAAATGGGCCCTGGAGATGAAGTACCTTAAATCTTTAATATATCTCAATTTACTGAAAGGAAACATTCCTTTATTTTTAAAAAGAAACACAACTGCATTCACAAAATTCTCAAAAAGCTTTCTCGAACCGGGAATCGAATCAACTAAAAAAACAAAAAATAACCCTTGCCATTTTATTTTACAAATCAATGCAGTCGATGTTAACCATAATAAAATTTGTTTCTGAAACACAGGGTCTTAGAAATAAAACAACATTATGAAATCATACATTTATTTTTCTCTCGAATCAAATCTAATCTTTAATTTTGTTATTGTTGCTCGAGATTATTGTTGTAATTAGGAAAAAAGAAAGTTTAATTTATTTACTTGAAATGTTGAATTTGTGTAGGTACAATTTAATTTTGAAATCTAACGATAATAATGGTAATTTTTATCGATTTTGTTTTGTTTTGCTACCATTCCATAATAAGTATTTTGTGTTATTAGTTATTAAAATAATGGCGTATTATGAGTAATTCAATTTAATAGAAGCATAAATTTTAAACAACAAGAATTACAATTTAGCCCTTCAGTGGTATGTTGACAGGTACCTGTCACCACTTAACTAATTACAATTAATTAATAAAACAATATTTAAAAAAATGTTTTGTTTTTTAGGGTTCCGTACCTCAAAAGGAAAAAACGGAACCCTTATAGGATCACTTTGTTGTCCGTCTGTCTGTCTGTCTGTCTGTCAAGACCCTTTATCTCAAGAACGCGTGGGCGTATCAAGCTGAAATTCACATGAAATACTCAGGTCTATTGTCCCTTTAAGCTGTGAAAATATCAAACTTCTAAGCCAAGCCAATCAAAAGATACAGCCGATTATGTCAATATTTTCAACAAATTTCCAACACTCGCAAAGGTATCAAAACCTACAGGATACTTCCCGTAAACTCAGAATCTTGAAATTTGGCATGAAGCATTGTCATATAATGCAAATATAGGAAAAATTGCGAAAATCACATTTATTTAGTTATACAGGGTTACAGGAAAAGTCGACCTAGATCCGTTAAGGGCGTGTAGTACACATCATTTCTGAATGATTTCACTATGGAACCCCCCATCCTAAACTTAATCGTTTTCGAGATATTCGTGTTTTAATTTTTTTTATGAAAATGCCCAATTTTTCGGCTATTCAATTGAATATTTTGAATTTTTTTGATTCTAATGATTATTTTTTCGGTTTTTTACATGAAGAATGAGATGGTTAATGACCTCAATGACTAAAATTGCACGTAAGTTAAGTAAATAGGTCATTGTAGACGATCGAAACTTAAGAAAATAAGTACAAATTATAAAAAAAAAATTTTCTTTTCTAGATATCTCAAAAATTTATCATGGCACTTGCTCTGCAGATATGCTTAAAAACATCTACATTTTATCAGCTATCCAACGAGGTATAACAACCTAGGGTTGTATTTAAACTCATAGAAAAAACATAGTTGAAAAGGTTCAGGTAGTAGGTCTAACGGTGAAACTTAGTTTCTAAGGCTACATGGGGCAGTCAGAATAAATAGCGCTTATTTAATCTAATTAATTTAACTTAAGTTCAGCATCATCATTTCAGCCTACTGGCTTCCACTACTGAACGGCCTCCCTCGGCTAGAATAGAATAGAATAGAAATAATCTTTATTGCACATCGACATAAATACAAAAAGATTACAGTAAACATTTACAGTACAATGCACAATGGGCTAGGTACAATCTTCATGCATCCATCGATGTCCCGCTATCCTGACCTAGGAGATCATTCAGTAATTCACCTAATGTTTTTGAATAAAATTTTATAGTTCATGTTCTACGTGTCCACCTCTATTTCGCACACATTTTCTAATTCTTTCACGTAGTCCACTTTTCACTACACCAGTGGTTAATGTTCTTCTTATGTCGTTAGCAGCATTAATTATCCTTTCTTTGAGAACTTCCACTGACGATATGGGGTTGAGCTCACTGTAAACGAGGCTCTTCATGTGCCCCCATACATAAAAATCCATGGGGGTCAGGTCGGGAGATCTGGCTGGCCAGGGTAAAGGCCCACCTCATCCAATCCATTTGTTAGGATAGTTAGTGTCCAACCAATCCCTAACGCTTCTTCTGAAATGAGCAGGGCAGCCATCATTTTGAAACCACATGTCCCGCAGTAATTGTAATGGGAGATCATCTAGTAGGTCACCTAAGTCACCTCTTAAGAAATTTTGATTTCGTTGTCTTGTTCCTCGTCGTCATCAATGACACGTGGTCTTCCTAAGTCCGTACGTCGTCGCAAAACAGAGCCAGTTTCACGAAGTCGTCGGTAAACTCCGTCGAAAACGCTCACATCAGGTACTCGACGGTCGGGATAGCGTCGTATGTACTCAGTCCGAACCTTTTCAACTATGTTTTTTTCTATGAGTTTAAATACAACCCTAGATTGTTATACCTCGTTGGATAGCTGATAAAATGTAGATGTTTTTAAGCACATCTGCAGAGCAAATGCCATGATAAATTTTTGAGATATCCAGAAAAGAAAAATATTTTTTTATAATTTGTACTTATTTTCTTAAGTTTCTATCGTCTGCAATGACCTATTTACTTAACTTACATGCAATTTTAGTCATTGAGGTCATTAACCATCTCATTCTTCATGTAAAAAACCAAAAAAATAATCATTAGAATAAAAATAAATCAAAATATTCAATTAAATAGCCGAAAAATTGGGCATTTTCATAAAAAAATTAAAACTCGAATATCTCGAAAACGGTTAAGTTTAGGATGGGGGGTTCCATAGTGAAATCATTCAGAAATGATGTGTACTACACGCCCTTAACGGATCTAGGTCGACTTTTCCTGTAACCCTGTATAATATAATAAAAATATTTTAATAAAATAAAACTTACTACCTTATTTCTCGTGCCTGCAGAAAGTTCATCAGAAGGAAGTGACGACGATACTTTTTAAGATTACAAGAATTATATAATAATTATTTGATTTAAGTGCTAGTGCATACAATATAAATACTATATCCAATATTGTTTTATTGTTATTTTTTTATGAAAATATGATATTCATAATATCACCTGAACAGAAAATGTTGTTGACGAATACAAAAAGTTTAGAAGTATTTAATATGAACGGTCCTTTACAATTTCAAAACAAGAAAGACGTCGGCCCTGCCCGTAACATGATCCATCTCACTCAGTCAATATCGGAGATATGCGAGAGACATACTCAGTACTCGTTTGTTAAAAAAAAACAGACTCATACTCATCCTACCCCCATTAGGGGTGATTAGGCCTTAGTCAACCACGCTGGCCAAGTGCGGGTTGGTCGACTTCACACACAACCTAAGAATTTCTTCATTGGTGTGTGCAGGTTTCCTCGCGATGTTTTCCTTCACCGTAAAAGCGTCGATTAAACGTACATTATGAATTCAAAATTTTAAAACATTTCGGAGTGAGGGTGATTATGTTGGAGAATAGGTGACGCTGGACAAGTATTTTCTGAATCACTCATTGTAAATAGCTATTTTTGTTTATAAAATGAGACAATAAAAAGTGTTACAATAATTTTATTAAGTTTTAATTTGGGACTTCTTAATAATAAAATATCTAATTGAAACTACTTATTATAAAACGTAAATAATTAGTCTGACAAGAATAATCGCAATAAAAGAGATATTATCTTAATCAAAACAATTCAGACAATAAATAATCACAAAACTTTTATTCTAGTAAATAATAAATTTAAATGATTGATTAATAAATTAGGTAATCTAATTTTAACTAATAAAAAGGGGTTCGATTCAGGTGTGATCCGTATCACATTTAAGACGTGCGCACTGGTCCGTTGCCTTAGCAGAAGTGAAGTCTCGCCATGCGGCGTCTTGCTTTTATAGACGGCCGCCCGGCCGGTCGCTTCCTTCTGAGCTATGACTCACGTGCACGTGTCACCTGAGCCGATGAGTGGTACGACTGGTACGACGATATTGTAAAGGCGCGCCAGCTGGCAAGTTAAATACCGACGCCGACACGGCCATTCTGCAACACGGTCGCCCTCGACCTGTAACTGACACAAAACTTGTGGCACAAAAATATATCAACCACTCTTTAAATCATCATGTAAGGAGGCCCCTGTCCTCGACTAGCAAATACTCTTAATACAAGGAGGCCCCTGTCCTCAACTTGCAAATACTCATATTAGAAGGAGGCCCCTGTCCTCAACTTTCAAATTCTCATATTACAAGGAGGCCCCTGTCCTCAACTTGCAAATTAAAAGGAGGCCCCTGTCCTCGACTTTTAATAAATACTCAAACTACAAGGAGGCCCCAGTCCTCAAATTGCAAATTAAAAGGAGGCCCCTGTCCTCGACTTTTAATAAATACTTAAACTACAAGGAGGCTCCAGTCCTCAACTTGCTAAATTCATCTCAATATAATAATATGTAATTATGTTCTGAAGTTATTTGGTATGAATTGATATGCAACATACTTACCTACTCAAGTGTAGCTCCATGAGCATCTTCTAACATTGGAAGTTGTGCTGACTCACCATTAGTGGCAGATGCATCTCTTGTCAAGGTATCATCATTTGGTGCCGCCGACACGGACTCTTGTTCGACGCATTCGCCAGGTTTTGGTGCTAACCTAAGTTGATCGTGAGCCACTTTTTTAGGCCTACCTCTTCCAGTTAACTTCTTCACCTGGTAGCGATCATTCGCAAGTATTTTCCAGATTTCGTAAGCGTCTGGATACTTCAAGTCGAGCCCTATCTGGCTTCGAGGATTTGTTTTGAATAATACTATTTCTCCTTTTTGAAATCTCTTGACTTTCGCTTTACCTTTCTCAAATCTCTCTTTGTCTTCCTTTCCTCTTATTTCAATTTTCTTTTGCATGTAACTATCAAGTTGATTACGATCCACGGTACCTTCAGCCTCGTCGATCAACGATATCAATTCTGCTGGTACAGCGTCTTGCCTTCCGGTGAGAGCTTTCAGTGGACTTACGTTCGTCGTCTTATTTTTAGTGCAGTTGATAGCCAATTGAAGGGCATCTAAACCTTTTTTCCAGTCCTTTGTTTCATAGTTGCGTATAATAGTTAGTCCATTTTTAACTACAGCCATAACGCGTTCCACTTGACCGTTAGTGCGGCTTACTCCTGGAGCTATGAAATGCTGATGAATGCCATGTTGCTTGCAGAATTCTTCAAATTCAGCTTTAAAGGCGGTATCCTGGTCACTTATAATTTGCCTGGGAGCTCCAAAAAGTGATACGAGGTGCTTAAGTGCACGAAGCATTGATGTTGCAGTCTTGTTTGTTGCATACGTGAGAGTAACAAATTTAGTGTATGCATCAATGATAACAACGACATATTCATGATTATTGTTTCTTTTAGTGAGATGGCCAGTCATGTCTATGTGTATTGTATCAAACGGGATAGGTTTCTTCTCTATAGGATACATTTGTACTTGCTTTGCTCCTGATGCTCCTTTGCTGGTTTTACAAATTACACAGTTGTCTATGAACCTTCTTACAGTAGACGATATCTCTGGGAACCAATAGGTCTCACGAATTTTTGAAAGTGTCTTCTCCCATCCAAAATGTTTTAATGCCGTATGATATGCATTAATAATGCTCCATTGATAAGACTTCGGAATCACTTTTTTCCATTTTTTGCATCCAGGTTCATCTTGTAGGTGTAGACGCTCTAGGACATAATCGCGTAAGCGGTACTCAGTCATATCGTTACCTTGTTCTAAGCTTTTGATTATTTTGGCTAGATCTTCATCTCGGCGTTGTTCAATTTTTAACCAAGTGTTTATATTCTGCATAAGATTAATGCATACCACAGGATTTCGGCTAAAAAAATCCGCGTGCTTCATACGACATCCTTGTCGATATTCAATTTTAAAATCATAGTGCTGTAGGAAAGACCACCACCTATGTATCCTAGGTAAAAGCTCATGTTTATGAGAGGATGCTTTAATAGCATTGCAGTCGGTCACAATTGTAAAAGTTCTGCCATAAAGGTATTGCCTAAAGTGCTTGATGGCGCGTACAATCGCAAGAGTTTCTAGCTCATAAGAATGGTAGTGACTTTCTGGTTCAGTAGTCCTCATGCTCATATACGCCACTACATGCTGTTGATCGTTCTTTACTTGAATAAGCACTGCACCCAATCCTGTACTGCTAGCATCGGTGTGGAGTTCAATCGGTGGTCCTTCTTGAAAAATGCAAAGAATTGGCGGAGAGGTCAAACGGCGAATTATATCGAGCCTTACATTCTCACATTCTGGCGTCCACTCAAACTTAGTATCCTTTTTGGTTAGATTGTACAAAGGAATCATTCTCTCTGAGAAAGATTGTATAAAACGCCTGAAGTAACCTGCAAGACCACAAAACTGACGTACCTGTTTTACATTAGTGGGTACTGGCGATTTCTCAAGAGCTTCTACTTTCCTTGGGCTAGGTCGAACTGTACCATTAGAGATCAGATTTCCAAGGTATTCAATGGATGTTTTGAAGAACGAACACTTTTTCGCATTCACCGTGAAGCCTGCTTCCGTTAAGGCAGCCAAAACTTTATCCAACAACTGTAGACCTTCACTGAATGTCTTGCATTTGATTAAAACATCATCCATATAGATCAATATATCGTCAAGTAGAGGTCGAAGTGCTGCCATTATCGCACGTTGGAATACAGATGGAGCATTCATTAATCCGAATGGCATTCTGACATATTCGTAAAGACCATCAGGTGTAATGAAAGCTGTTTTTGGAATCGATTCTTCATTTATAGGGATCTGATAAAAACCCTGAGCCATATCGAGACAAATAAAATATTTTGCATCTGATAACCTGTCAATTTGGTCAGATATGATTGGTAGTGGGAACTTAATAGGGATCGTATTTCGATTAAGTTCCCGATAGTCGGTACACATCCTATCTTCTCCGTTTTTCTTCTTAACAAGCAGAACTGGGCTTGCATAGTTGGAAGTACTTTCACGAACAATGCCATTGGAGATTAAATCATCCACAATCAATTTAACCTTTTGTCGTTCCACAGGCGCCATCCGATATGGTCGTCGTGATACAATTTTCGTAGGGTCTTTAAGCTGGATATCCAGATATCCAGTAGTAACACATTTCTTGGGAGCACCGCTAGCAAACGATTCTTGGTATTTACATAAGAGCGCTCTCAGAGTTAATAATTCGTGTTCGTCAGACAAATCTGTGTCTAAATTTTGAAACTTCTTTGGGTCTTCAGATACTTCTACAGTAGAAAAAACGTTGAATTTTCTTATAATAGTCGCATCTTTTTCAGTGACTAAAACATTCAATCCAGTACCCTTCACTATTTCTGCGCCTATAAGAAGATCAGAAGGAGATTCGTGGTCTTCCACAATATGAAAGGTGATTTCAATGTTGATACCGTTTATTGTACACATAACGTCGATTTGTTGGCAAGACAATATGGGGATACTTTCGCTACCAATTCCTTTTAGTAATAGAGAACAGTTTCCACGTTTTCCAGGTAGAGATGAGCTAAGCGATCTCCTGATCAACGATCGAGCAGCCCCGCTGTCATAAAATGCTGTATAAATTTTGTTCTTGATAGTGACTATCATTGGCGTTAAAATATCTTCTTGTTGTCCAGCAAAATTAATTTTTTCAGCTTCATATCCAATTTTCTTAAAACAGTTGGATTCTACGTGGCCCATTTTATCACAATAAGTACACTTAGGCCTAGGATGGTCACTTTTGTTTGTTGAACTTGAAGGGGAAGGGGTATTAAATAACGGCTTGGGATCACTAACCTTGTTATTTACCTTGCTACAATTCGTTTGAATATGTCCAGTCTCGCCACACTTAAAACATACGACGGATTCTTCTCGATTATTCCTTAGTCTTGGACGTTTTGCTGGTGGTTCGCCATTTCGTGGTTTTATTGTAGCTGCAACTGAAATTAATTCGGGCACAGTTAAGCATTTACTAGACAACAATCTCAAACGAAGAAATTCACTATCGACACAGCCTATAACTGCTTCAACTGCGTCTTTGTCTTTGTTACCGCTTACTACACGTTTCCATATATGCCAAGCTTTAGTTATAGATTCAGCTGGATTTGATGCATCAAATTTAAATTGACGTAACTTCAATACGTCATTAGAATAACGGGCTTCGGGCTCAAAGGTTTGTATTAAGGCTTCGCGCATATCGCTCCATACTGGTGACTTAACGAGCCATGTGTCCCCAAGAGTTTTGGCGCGACCTTGCAGTAGGCTTGCTATTTTAGTGCACACTTCATAATCTGTCAATCCCCAGTGGTTCTTTGCCTGGTCTACGTGCTCACACCAGTCTCGAACGGGTACTTCGCCATCAGGATTGTATGGTGCTATGTAGATATCACTCAATCTTGGTCGTTGAGTCGAAGCTGTAGCCTTATTAAGAATTCCTGCAAGAAACTCATGATTAACTTGCATATTAACATGCTGCTGACGTGTCAGATTTTCTAATATACTAGCCAATGCAGACAGGGTCTGATTTTGGTCAGAACTATGAGCGGGTGGAACAATTGATGTTCCTGGCATGATCCCACTTCTGATTTCGGAGTGAGGGTGATTATGTTGGAGAATAGGTGACGCTGGACAAGTATTTTCTGAATCACTCATTGTAAATAGCTATTTTTGTTTATAAAATGAGACAATAAAAAGTGTTACAATAATTTTATTAAGTTTTAATTTGGGACTTCTTAATAATAAAATATCTAATTGAAACTACTTATTATAAAACGTAAATAATTAGTCTGACAAGAATAATCGCAATAAAAGAGATATTATCTTAATCAAAACAATTCAGACAATAAATAATCACAAAACTTTTATTCTAGTAAATAATAAATTTAAATGATTGATTAATAAATTAGGTAATCTAATTTTAACTAATAAAAAGGGGTTCGATTCAGGTGTGATCCGTATCACATTTAAGACGTGCGCACTGGTCCGTTGCCTTAGCAGAAGTGAAGTCTCGCCATGCGGCGTCTTGCTTTTATAGACGGCCGCCCGGCCGGTCGCTTCCTTCTGAGCTATGACTCACGTGCACGTGTCACCTGAGCCGATGAGTGGTACGACTGGTACGACGATATTGTAAAGGCGCGCCAGCTGGCAAGTTAAATACCGACGCCGACAAACACATAGGTGTACGTGGCGGGGATCGAACCAGTGCCTCCCGGGTAGGAGACTAGTCTTCTATAAACTCAGCGATTTGACTGATCTCCTTAGATTGATATATCTGTGTTAAACCCCCTACCTCACCCGCAATTTAGCCTATTCTTTATTCCGTTCAAATACGCCCGACCTATTTTTCTCATGATATTTATTTTATTTTAATTACGTAGACTTGGTCAAAACTGTGTTAAGTAATAATGAATTCAGCTTTTTTTCATTTCAAAATGGGTCGCTTTAATTTGATTATAGACGCAAATTAAAATTAATCATTCCGCTTTGCGAATAATTTATTCATTACGTGACCTTTGGAACATCACTTAATTAAATTTAAGATAAATTTATTAGCGTACAATAATCTAAAGTTGTAAGGAAAATAAATGAGCTGTATTGTGTCCTGTGTTTGGGGTTTATTAAGATTATGACATCTAAACGTTCAATGTTTATTACAGTGCACGAGGAGCTTTTGTTCTGTGTTACGTCACCGTAATGTTATGTTATGATAAAGAGGAAGTTTGAAAGTAGCGCCAGTAAAAGAAATATTGAGAGCTCAGAAAAATATTTCAGGGTATATTTTCTTCATTTGAGTTATATGAGATATAAAAAAATGCAAACCTTGTTACTGTATACTTGTTATCTGTGAAGTTCAATAAAGAGTATGTAATAAACTTAAGAAGTGAACTGAAGTGAAAAAAAACTTAAGCTTATAACAAAGATGATAAATTGACGTGTATTATCTACATTAGCCTACATTAGATTCTCACTTAAGAGTCTGCCTCCCTTGGTAATAAAAAAAATAACCTTAGAACCTACCGATCAGAGAAATATTCAATTTACCCACAAATATTTCTTTTTATTTCAAAGATTGTTGTAAATTTTACCAAACCAAAGAACACACCCTCCAAGTTTCAGGTCTCACTCTCCGTGTTTCGTAAGACACGTCAAGGTGGTGGTCCCGGGTGCAGGCGAATGATGCAGTCGTTCCTAAGGAGGGTTGGTGTTAGGCAAGCCGCCGGCCGTAAAAATCTATCTTTATATTTTACCTAAAATATTAATTATTAAATATACATGGTGGAAATAAAAAATGGGCCCTGGAGATGAAGTACCTTAAATCTTTAATATATCTCAATTTACTGAAAGGAAACATTCCTTTATTTTTAAAAAGAAACACAACTGCATTCACAAAATTCTCAAAAAGCTTTCTCGAACCGGGAATCGAATCAACTAAAAAAACAAAAAATAACCCTTGCCATTTTATTTTACAAATCAATGCAGTCGATGTTAACCATAATAAAATTTGTTTCTGAAACACAGGGTCTTAGAAATAAAACAACATTATGAAATCATACATTTATTTTTCTCTCGAATCAAATCTAATCTTTAATTTTGTTATTGTTGCTCGAGATTATTGTTGTAATTAGGAAAAAAGAAAGTTTAATTTATTTACTTGAAATGTTGAATTTGTGTAGGTACAATTTAATTTTGAAATCTAACGATAATAATGGTAATTTTTATCGATTTTGTTTTGTTTTGCTACCATTCCATAATAAGTATTTTGTGTTATTAGTTATTAAAATAATGGCGTATTATGAGCTATTCAATTTAATAGAAGCATACATTTTAAACAACAAGAATTACAATTTAGCCCTTCAGTGGTATGGTGACAGGTACCTGTCACCACATAACTAATAACAATTAACTTATAAAACAATATTTAAAAAAATAGTTTGGTTTTTTTCATAAAAATATAATCGCTTAAAATTATGCGTTACTATCTTACAAATTGTATTACATTGCCGCTGTGCTTAACTTTCATTGCTTTGCACTCCTTAATACGCGCGCAATCAATAGTGTATGCTCATCTGTACTCTATTTTTCTTTAAGAAACGAGTACTGAAAATTTTGACAGCGTTGCTATTGATTCACGTAATCAACATAAATCAGGAAATCAGGTGGACCACCAAAATCAACGAAAAAGAAAAAATCTATTAAGTGTTATTAATAAATTTGATGATTTCAAACTGATGAATGACGACAAACGCTCTTCGACAAGTGGTGCATACAATTTATTTTCAAAATTAAATGCCTACATTAGATAAAATTCTGAACATCATGAAGGAACATGCTGATTTTCCGCTTATGTAGGATATATCAACATTATATAAAGTACCAAAAAAATTTAGAAAATGTGTTAGAACAGTTTATTATTCACATGCCTGCAGAAAGTTCATCAGAAGGAAGTGACGACGATACTTTTTAAGATTACAAGAAATATATGATAATTATTTGATTTAAAAGTTCTAGTGCATAAAATGTTAATACTATATCCAATATTGTTTTATTGTTATTTATTTATAAAAATATCATATTCATAATATCACCTGAACAGAAAATGTTGTTGACGAATTAACGAAACAAAAAGTTTAGAAGTATTTAATATGAACGGTTCTTTTAAAACAAGAAAGACGTCGGCTCTGCCCGTTACATGATCCATCTCACTCAGTCAATATCGGAGATATGCGAGAGACATACTCAGTACTCGTTTGTTAAAAAAAAGACAGACTCATCCTCATCCTACCCCCCATTAGGGGCGATTAGGCCTTAGTCAACCACGCTGGCCAAGTGCGGGTTGGTCGACTTCACACACAACCTAAGAATTTCTTCATTGGTGTGTGCAGGTTTCCTCACGATGTTTTCCTTCACCGTAAAAACGTCGATTAAACGTACATTATGAATTCAAAATTTGAAAACACATTGGTGTACGTGGCGGGGATCGAACCAGTGCTTCCCGGGTAGGAGACGACGCTCTTACGCACTACGCCACCGATGCTTACGGTGCTAAAAAAAAGAAACTATAGAACCATATTATGTAGTACAGCCGCTGATCGCGACACTCGGTCTTCTATAAACTCAGCGATTTGACTGATCTCCTTAGATTGATATATCTGTGTTAAACCCCCTACCTCACCCGCAATTTAGCCTATTCTTTATTCCGTTCAAATACGCCCGACCTATTTTTCTCATGATATTTATTTTATTTTAATTACGTAGACTTGGTCAAAACTGTGATAAGTAATAGTGAAATGAGCTTTTTTTCATTTCAAAATGGGTCGCTTTAATTTGATTATAGACGCAAATTAAAATTAATCATTCCGCTTTGCGAATAATTTATTCATTACGTGACCTTTGGAACATCACTTAATTAAATTTAAGATAAATTTATTAGCGTACAATAATCTAAAGTTGTAAGGAAAATAAATGAGCTGTATTGTGTGCTGTGTTTGGGGTTTATTAAGATTATGACATCTAGACGTTGAATGTTTATTATAGTGCACGAGGAGCTTTTTTATAGTGTTATGGCACGGTAATGTTGTGTTATGGTAAAGAGGAAGTTTGAAAGTAGCGCCAGTAAAAGAAATATTGTGAGCTCAGAAAAATATTTCAGGGTATGTTTTCTTCTTTTGAGTTATGTGAGATATAAAAAAATGCAAACCTTGTTACTGTAGACTTGTTATCTGTGAAGTTCAATAAAGAGTATGTAATAAACTTAAGAAGTGAACTGAAGTGAAAAAAAACTTAAGCTTATAACAAAGATGATAAAGCGACGTGTATCACCTACATTAGACTCTCATTAAAAGTCGGCCTCCCTTGGTCATAAAAAAATAACGTTAGAACCTACCGATCAGACAAATAGTCAATTTAGGTACCAACAAATATTTCTTTTTATTTCAAAGATTGTCGTAAATTTTAAAACAGTAATCACTTTTCTACTACAAGACTTTTCATTCTTTCTTATACTTAATTTATATCTGACTGGTCAAACCCCGATTTCGTCAATTTCAGTTTCGGCATTTGACTGATCAAAGTAATCTATCCCAGGCTTAACCCAAAATTCGATAGTCAAAGGTAGAAATACGTTATTGGTTTGTTCTTTAACTAAGGGTCTATGGCAGACCTGGGGTTTGACTAGCCAAACCGAGGAGCGCCGGAGATTCGATATTAGACCACAATATAATTACAAAACCATGACTCAAGAACAATAAGTTCGTTCGTGTTCATCACACATTCATTTGCCACTACCAGGATTCGAACCCAGATCTCCCAATATGTAGGCAGCATTACTGACTAGTTCACCAACGCCGCCATTGTCATTTGAACATATTTAGGAGTCCCTTGACATTTAGCTGTAGTGAAATCCGGGATGATTTTCATGTCTTCGCAGGGAATAAATCATTTTAGAGTACCTCTAATAAATGTTGGATTCCAAAGACTGAAGTTTGATCTTCAAGCCTGCAAACTTCAGCTACATCAGGCCCGTTGTGAATTTTAGTTACTTAATGAGAACCCTTAACGATCTAGTCCCGAACATGAATGCTAATAACTTTGTGTGCGTAATTACGAGTATAATTTAAGCTTGTAAGCCTGAAAATACCTTAGATTAAATCTGAGGCAAGTTCTATGATCAAGATTTCGCTATTTCAAATAGTTCATATACGAATTGAGAAGATTAGTATCTAGTGTAAAGTCCATCTCTGGTCTTTGGTAGCTTTATCTATTTTTTTGTTCACCAATGTTTATTTACACTTGAATAATAACAAATTAATAGAATTTACTCTGTAGTCATTACAGTGCATATTATAAAGTATTTGGCGCCAAACCATCGGGCATCGGGAAGAAGATTTTTGTTACGATAATTTAAAAATTGTTTCAGAGTGGATTTAATGCAGTGAAAGTGCTGTTTTTCAACCGACTTCAAAAAGGAGGAGGTTATCAATTCGGCTTTATGTTTTTAACGTCATAACTCGTTACTGGGTGGACCGATTTTGAAGATTCTTTCAATCTTTATAAGCTAGTGCTTGCCATGGTGTCCCATTTAAATTTGATCAACATCTGAAAATCAGTTTGGAGTTATTCCTAATAATGCCTATTTAATTGACATCGATGATATCGTAATCTTATCACTTGTGTGTCTCGAGGTAGTTTCCTGAAAACTTATATTCTTAAAACAATAAAAAGCAATAAATATAATTATTTTTAAATATAAAAAAACCGCCTTCAAAACTAAAAACGGAGAAATAAAAAATCTGTTTACAATAAAATATTTTTAGCAAAAAAAATAGGAAAACCGACTTCAATGCGTACAAATTTAAACTAAAAAGTAAGAAATAAATAATATTTTTATGAAGTAGTTGAAAAGAGCGTCATTGAAAACCAAGGAAAGTATTGATACACATTTATAATTCTTTATTTATAATTTATAGTCCTATTTATACAAGTAATACTCATAATTGACGGAGTATCAGGTAACAAACACAAAAAAACAGTCGGATAGAGAACTTTCTCTTTTTTAAAGTCGGTTAACAAATAATATTACGTCTCAGACCTATAGCTCATTACAAATGCCTACCATTCATTCAGAATGAATGGTATAGTTTTAATGGAAAGTTAATGAACTATGCAACTTGAAGAGAAACTTAAGTTCATAAAATAATTTGTCATAGTTTATGTGTTGACTATTGGACCTACTAACCAAAATTTCACTATTGCATATTAGGTAATAGCAAGTTCAAAAAAAAATTCATTTTTTTTTGTGTTCGTGGACGATGTCATTATTTAATCCCCAATGAAATTATCATTTCAACAAAAAAGTACTGAACCAATTTCGCTATAATTTATACGGGACCACCTTTGAAGTATGACCTTCCTAACGAAAAAAGAATCATCAAAATCGATTTATAATTGACGGAGTAATCGCGGAACATACATACAAAAAAAAACATACAGTCCAATCGAGAAGCTCCTCCTTTTTTTGTTTGAAGTCGTTTAAAAATCTAAATGTTTTTTGAGGTCGGTGCCAACCTCAATATTTGGATAAACGTTGTCATTTGAATTTGGGACAGACCTAAAAAATATAAACAGATTTTTTATTTCTCCGTTTTTAGTTTTGAAGGCGGTTTTTATTTTTAATGCATAGGCATCCATGTTGACGATCAGTTATGAGGAATTATTGAAATATTTATTGTTATTATGTAATAATAAGTATGAGCCAGACGCACAAAACGCGAATTGCCGATCCAATAGCATATTTTTTCAAACTGCCTGATATAACTCATGTTTACCACGAAAACAGCATCACGTATACATGCACACATAACGAATAAATAAAATAAAAATATCGTCGGTTGCAGGTGGTCCGTCTCGCAACGGCGTGGAAAATTTGAGTAATACGCTCGTCCCATCCGGGGTAACGTTTCGGAAGATATGTAGAGTCAGCGCCGGGGAATGGGTTCGCGTGTCAATATGTTACATATTTGATATTTCTTATCGGTAAATTTTGCTGTTTGGCGGAGGTCGCTTAATCAAATCTTGGATAAGTCAATGACATTTTTCGGATGGGTGATTTGGGAGACTAGTTTGTGCTCATTCCGATATTGGATTTTTGAGGTAAGACAACGCCACTAACTCAGACAAAAAAGTGAAGACCGAGCAAATGACGCACTGAGGCCACATAGATGCGTTTTTTTTATAAAAGGTCTAGCAAATAACTCCTTTCCACTTGATGATAAGCAGAAGTGAAGTCCAAATGCGAAGATAGCTAGTGCCAGAGATAAAGCGCCACGCTAGCCACCCTCGCTTTGCCGACCTGCAAGGTGCTTCTTCACGCCTCTTCTGAATGACCCAAGATTGTAGAAAGGAGGGAACACGTGTGCTGGCAGTGAATTCCATTTCGTATAACGAAACTACGCCTTGCCTTATTAAGCGTGGTTTATACAGAAGAGAGATGTGGCGTAGATATTTGTCCGCTGTGTCGTGGCCTCAATACTGATGTTGCGCGCAATGCGATGCGACGGCATTATAGTTACAGTTGGGTTTCGTGTCCTTTCTTTCAGGATTGCGAAAGCATAACAGGTGCGTCATCTAGTGGCGCGACGCGTCTTCTAGAGGCACGGGCGTAATTCGCTGTACTACAAAAACGACTCTATGCTACGTAATATTAAGCTTATATTGTGTTCTTTGACTATCCGCCATCGCCACGAGTCCGCGCTACGTCTCTTCGTTGAGCTACATGTGTGTGCTTGCAGTAACAAAGGCGTGGCCTAATTTTAAGGGCTTCAGTGCGTTCTTCACAGATCTTCGTATTTTTTTTTAATTGGTCTGAGCCCACTTACTAGTTCTTCAGTGAGCTGCGGCACTGCGTTTTACCACAACTAGAAGTAAGAATCAGTGTGTAATTTTTGTATATATTGCAATTATAACTTTGCATATAATATAAAAAAGGACTAATAAAACCATGTCACTCTCTTTAACTCTCGATAAAATATTGACAACGAAAGATATTTTAGGACCCAACCCTACGTCTATGTTTACTAATGTATTTGTATTGGAGTCGAAGGCGGAAAATATATGTCTCCGCCTTATAATATTATTGAGTTATCAAATAAATATAGTTCACAACACTCTATCCGGTGTATCACATTATACATCCATTCGCTGTCATATTTATATGACAACGCATCGCCGAGCGCTCCGCGACTTTTGTGAGGGAAATACAGATGTGTACTTGACAATACGGAATATATGGCGCTTGAATATAAGGATGAGGGATTTCTTTCATGTTTTTTGTTGTGTATTGAATTAATATTACATTAGAGTTAGTTACAGTAGTAAAAACGTGATCTTGAAAACAGATTGCTCTTGGATAAATTAGCAGATTATAAGATGAAATGTTGAAAATATAGAGAAGATTTTAGTGAAATCTTTTTTAATATCTAATACCCGGACTGCAGAGAAGATTTTATGTAACATCTGCCCTGGTTGTTGGCGTTGGCAATAGATTGTTTACTGAAGGATTGGCTGAGGTAGGCTGAACCTTAAGGCTCTGCTCAACCCGTCATGGGATTACGAGCGTGACCGTTGTATGGTATAAATTGGAATATCAACCCTACCCACGTAATTCGTCTTATTTTTTTTTAAGCCAATCTCTTTTTTTCTCTTTTCTTTCTAATTTTTAGGATTAGTGCAATATGTCACCTGCTATAGGGTTTAGGCTGCCTGACACCAACTCTCCTTGAAAATGCCTTGGGAGCGATAGAAACCCCTTGGTGTGAAGTTCTGCAGGGGGTTCAGAATCTCGGTCATTCGACTCGGGATGAGAAGGGATAGTCCTATTGGTGATCGCTAAATACACTGACTAATGGCTCAAATGCTTAAGAACATTTTACGTCAAAGCTGTTTTAGGTGCCTTATATGACAACAAGAAATCGAGGATTGTCGAGATACTTTCTACAGTAAGAATTTCCACTGTACTCCGTATAAATTTCTCCTTGTATGCAGAGAATCGACGTGGTACCTCGGCCATTTATTTCAAGACTTGGTCAGCCTCGGTGCTGATCCCCACCCTCAATTGCGGAAACAGACAATGGAACCCATCAAATAGGATCCGCATTTATTGCGCACTGCACCAAATCTGCTCGATTTTGAGTTGAAAATATACAGGAAAGAATTGTGGACTTTTCCGTTGCTTGGGAGTAAGTACATCCTTTCTTTTTCAATTAACTGGTGAGCAAACTAGAGTAGAAAGAAAGATTTGATTTTCATATAAAAAGTTCTAGCTCCAGCCCAGTCCGCTTGATGGTAAGCAGAAGTACAAAGATGCGAAAGAAGAAGTTAATTCGAGAGATAATTTAAGCGCCAAATTAGCTGCACTGGGACCGTATCCAACACCTTACAGAAGGCTGCAGTCAGCAAATAGTAATGTAATAAAAAGTGTGAATGTACGGATTATTTCCGTACGCAAGCATTTTATTTATTTTGTATGTTTTGTAAGCACTTAATTTATTACTCATTTCTGCAATTTATGTTTAAATTTTAATTATTCAATTATTAACTGGTACCCACTTTTATTAAAAGAAGTAAAATTGGACGGTCGTTTCTCTTCTACACCGCCCTCATCATCATCTTATTTAAATGTAACTAGCCTTTACTTAGTACCGCTATAGTGAATTATGAAACAATAAACTATTGCTGTACTGGCAGTCGCTCCTACCGCTTAAATTGTGAGCCCGAAACGGAATCCCCAGCGTGCGTTGGGTTGAAGTAAATTTTGTGGAGAACTATATTTAACATTGTATATCTTTTGACTGATAATTTGACATGACGATAACCTCTTTTTACACCACTTTTTAAGTAGGTATTTAACATAACATATTCCCAAAAACCCGGCACCGTAAATGTTTGGGACTTGTTGGTGACGTCGGATCACTATTTCATTGTGTATTTTTATTGTATATTTTTAAGACATATCAATTTATCTGTATTTTGATACTCTCTTCATTGTCGGTGCTCGCTCCGTATACATGTTAGGAAACCTTTTGGCTGAGAAAAAATCAAGTTTCCATCATCAGACACCGGAACCTCACATAGATATAGTCCACTCACCATCGTGTTTAAGTAAAACATCGATAGCTTCGCTCGCGGTAAGAACACAGGTAGCAGGTATGTTTTTAATGAGGAAGACATTTCCTACCAAACTCACACGTCATTTACGTTTCACGCTGCCAGACCGTTCCTTTTTTTGGCCGTATGTCTCCAATATAAGGCCCTAACGGTTGAACGGTTGCGTCGCATATTGCATACAGGAACGATTTCTGGCACATCGCCGCTGAGCCGGCAAAAGACGGATTTTGTTGATCCGACGACGAAGCGACTCGTGTGAAACCACTCCGAATGTGATGACAACTTCGGGCTAGGTTCGTAGCGAAACAGAACTGAATTCGAGCACAAAAATTAAATTTTTCAAAGAAATAAAGCTAAAAATTAGATATATTATTGATATAGCAAACCGTTTTTAAAGATATTTAGTAGAGTCAGCCGATATAAGGATTTATGGAACTCCTTCTTGGCATCCTAAAGTGAGAATCTCACGGTCCCTCCATTTCCATCAGTCAACGCGATGTGGATGTTATCCAAAAATTAATTGAACACAAGATTGCTCCATTTGCGTCAATTCAATTTACTTTAATTCTACGCAGCGACTTCTGACACGTTACGAAATGGACATGGGATCGGCAATACACGAGCGCGTTTGGAGTGATGGATTTGGATATCCAAAATTTTTCGTCACGCCATTCAAGTTGAATTGAGAACCTCCTGCTTTTTGAAGTCTGTTAAAAAGCTTTACGGCTGGCCGTCTGCCGGATACCAACCCTCCTTGGGAATGTAGTGTTTGATCATCATCATCGGCAGCTCATATAATGTCCCCACCGAGAGTTTCGAGCCTACCCCACATTAGGGGCGATTAGGCCTTAGTCAACCACGCTGGCCAAGTGCGGGTTGGTCAACTTCACACACAACCTAAGTATTTCTTCATATGTGTGTGCATGTGCAGGTTACCTCACGAAGCTTCGAATAAACGTACATATGAATTCAAAATTTGAAAACACATTGGAACGTGGCGGAGTTCGAATCGGTGCCGCCTGGGTGGGAGACGACGCCCTTACTCACTACGCTACTGACTCTTCCGGATTAATTTAAAGCTATTCAAGGAAGTCTCTGAAGTAATCTGACCGGACTTGACGAGTAATGAAATAGAAACGCGAGCAAAATTCGAATAAAATGAACTCAACAAAACAGATCGATGATTCGAAACTAAGCCGAGCTAAACCGTATTCATGTACTGCCTAATAAAAGACACAGCCATTAAAATTATTCGGCCAAATTACGCTGAACTATCCAACCGTCAAATTAATACTCAATTAACTAACAAAGCTAATCGCTTCCAAATCAGCCGCCGTTTTATTGCGGTGCGAGTTATCGATATATCGACATGCATACTACTGCCCATTAACGTGCAGAACTCCAATTGTTTGCGCCTCGTCGGCTCAGTAACAAAGTTACTGGTATTTTGCATCGAACGGTCACTTAAGGATAAGGGTAGAGAGCGATTCTTAAGCGATTTACATTTTATTAAAAACATCCATTTCTATCCTGTTATTAAAGCAAATTTAATTTCGTTGGATCCCAGTTTTCGATCCCATTTTTTAGATATTAACGTTGGGTCCCATTTCCTATTTCATTTGAATCCCATGTCGCTACAACATCTGCACTTTTCAGAAGAAAAGTGATCTTTATCAGATGTTAAAAAAGCAGTCTTTTGGAATCCAACGGAAATAGTTTATGCGATTCAACGAAAATGAAACGTATTTCTCTTCAATTTTTAAAATGTGGGATCCAACACCAAAATTATTAAACTGCGATTCAAAAGTGGGATCCGACGAAAATAAATCTACCCTACGTTCACCTTTCATATTTGATTTCCTTTTCATTCCATAATCTCTAACCGCCTGATCTGAGGCTATTGGGAGATCAACTAAAACATAGACATGATAAACTTTGAGTAACTTAATACCTAAAAGAATGCGAAAGATCTATTGTTTAACCACCAACTTTTACATTCTGATTATAACGCTTACCATTTCAAAAATCGTTAAAAATAATTTCATAACCTTGCAAACGTTCCAAAATCATTTGAGCGCAACATTTGTAGCACAAAATCGCTACCAGCATCAATGAGTAATGGGCCTTAATGGCCTTCGTCGAATTAAAACAATCGAGCCCCTGTTAAAATTCATTATGAATTACATCCAATGAAACTGGAAGTGAGTAAGTGGAATGCGCTTTTAATGGGTTTTTAAATTCTCGCTTTTCAGCGAAGCCAAAGGAATATAGTCGATACGATGATAACTTTAGTTTTTATGTTTCTTTCTTTGTGGAGTTTGCAATAAAATATTGGCCTATATATGTGCTGCCCCAATAATGTGCTGTGACGTCACAGTCTCCGACATATTGGGAACACAAGGCATGAGAACACCGTTCGTATCTATCCTGACTTCTTGTTCCGCCCAGCCATTTGACAAGATTCAGAGAACTGCCGATTAGCATCCCAGTACAAAAAAATTGGTTGTCTGTAAAGTCGGTTTACTGACGATAGTTGAACGTCTTAAGAAAATACTGATGGAATGGTAGCATTTTTCAAAAGAAAAATTTAATTTCATTTGTTTAATAGATTTCGCATTATAGTATGAATAAACTTGTAATAAAATCTCTTTGGCTATACTATTTGTATCTGGCTGGTTTTGGTATCATTGAAAGTTTAAATTTTAAAGAACATAATTCCAAATTCAAATTAGAGAATTAGATTCAGAGCGAGGTAACGCCGCATGACGTCATGTTTTTTCGTGCGTGCAGCCGGCTCTATCGAATTATAAGACGTTGTCACGTCAAAAAGTAACAGGAAGTTGTAGACAAGTAGAAAATCGTTTGCTTAAACTTTATTTGGGATTGGTGTAATAAGGAACATTTATTAGACAACATTTGGCCTACGAGACGCTTCCTTGCAACCTTCCTAGCGCATGACATTTTTAGTAGGTACCATACAAAATTCCCTTGTTCGCCTTTTTCGACACCAATTAGTAGAAAAATACGCTCCACCAACGACTTCGTCCACGTGGGTGGAGTGTTTTTTTTTATAAGGTCAAGCAAATGACTCCATTCCATTGTAGGACGGAGGGAACATGTTTTCTAATCACATATAGCCTATGCAACTCAAGAATAGTGCTGTCCGCGGCTTCGCTCGCGTTGATGTCGGTTATTATATAGCCCAGGGTTTCTTAAACTGTGCGACATTATCCCAGGCGCATTGATCGTGAGGCGATCCACATAGATTTGCCTATCTGTGTGATGCGAGCGAGTCGAGTAAATAAATGTAAAGAAAGAGATGAGAGTGGCGAACTTGAGCCCCATTTTGAGAAGCTATGCTCATCAAAGCAAGCACATATTTCTCATTAGTAGCAAGCCAACAAAGTAAAATAAGTATCTCTTGTCATAGTTATTGTTATGTTTTGTTTTTGTAGGTACTTATATTCTACCTTACTTTTTGGTCTGGAGTCGCAAAAATGGCAAATCCCTAAGGACGTCACAATAAAAATAAGTTTGGGTAGCTCTGAACGCCTGTCTATAGCCTTCCATTTTCAATTTGAATCAGTAGTTCCTGGGATTAGCGCGTTAAAACAAACAAACTCTTCAGCTTTACATTATTACTAGCTGTCCCGGCCACGCGTTGCTGTGGTAATTTCATTCCACCGTCCTATATCATTAAATTTGCAGTAAAAAAATGAGGACTACTTATCAAGATAAAAACCATCCTATCTCTCAAATTGGAACAAAACATACATTTGAAAAAAAGTTAAAATTGGATTGTTAGTTTCTGAGTTCATCCTGGACAAAGATCGCGACACGGAAATTCTATTTATCAGATGGATAGTTTAAAGTATAGAATAACATGAGCCTTTTCACTATACCTTACATTCTTTCCACTGCTGTGCACAAACCTTCCTACATGGTGGAAACACATGGTAGTAGAAGATCCGAACCTATATCGACCTTCACCGAGCTGATAATAGAATGAAACATATTTTATTATTAATTTAGTATATTAGAAAATATATTAAAAATGGGTTGTCTAAAAAAATCCTGGACAGACTATTTTTAATTATTTTTTGAAAAATGATTTTTAAAAAAAAATGAATAAAATATTGCAACATCAAGATAATAAGAAAATTTTGTCCTGACTGATAGTAGAAACCGTATAGAGTGTGCAGGCATTGGGTTGTCTATTATTTACCTGCGCGAACTACTGGGTTGTCAGGTATGAACAGGTATGTCGATATCAGTTACTTTCACTCGATTGGATAATAGAAAAAATTTTATATCATCATAAGCGCGCGACAAAATTTTCTTATTATCTTGATGTTGCAATATTTTATTAAAAATCATTTTTCAAAAAATAATTAAAAATAGTCTGGCCAGGATTTTTTTAGACAACCCATTTTTAATATATTTTCTAATATACTAAATAAATAATAAAATATGTTTCATTCTATTATCAGCTCGGTGAAGGTCGATTTAGGTTCGGATCTTAGACTATGGGAAGCTAAGTTCGTTTGATTGGCACTCTTTCAAAGCTTTAATTATTGCAAATGAGGTCCAGTTTATTCAGCCGAAATAGCTCAAGATAAGTTAATAAATGCACGGGCCGAAACCTCTCACCTTTCTACTTCAGTTCACGTGAAAACACATTGTGTTTTTTGAAGTTTGTTACTCAAATTGGTTTTGTTTTGAAAGGGAACAGGGCGAATGTTTTCCGAGTTAGAGAGCCAAGTTCAAAATCAAGAAGTTCAGGGATCGATGACTGCTAAAAAATTAACAGTAACAAGCCGCACCTTTTGTACTATTTATGTAATAAATAAATCGCCATTGGTGGTCTAGTGGCTCGACCACATTGCGATCGAGAGGACGCCATCCCAACCCGGGAGGGTTTGTTTCTCATAAAAAACTCACGCCCAACTTTCCTTGTGGCATACGGACCGAAATCATGGGAAAGTGCGTTGGTATTTACTATGGCTCTTTCCTCTCCGCACCTTCTTGACTCCCTTGATTTACTCTTCGTCCCTGTACATATATTTCCTCCTCTCCCCTTCTGGAACGATACAGTACGTGACTTCTCGTCGGTCTGCTCTCAGTTATCTCTCTCTCAGTTATCTTAATAAACCTTTTGTAAAACCCAGGACTGTAATTATGAATAAACAATTTATTTATTTATTTAGTTTCTTTACCTGTTTCCAACACAAATGTTCGCCGAATGGTGTGCCAGGAGTGCGCGAACTCGCGCAAAGCTTCAAAGTCACTGCGGCTACTGGTGTACGACAGGCCAGTACATCTCTCGGTTAAGTTGGTGGTAGGGCTGTTTTAATACCATCAGCCAGCTAAGTCTGTTGCTGTAAAAATAGTGTTAACCAGGGCCTGATTTACCCACAGCCTAATTAGGCTTAGAGTCTAGAGCGCAAGGCCCGAGAGAGCTCTGAAACTAATTTAAAATGAAATTAAAATAAATATGTAATAACAAATGGATGGTTTTTTTTTTATTGAATTCTATTGCAGATTGTCTCTGATGATATTTTCTGCGTCACCGGATTTTTAAGAAGGCGAAGACCTTGAGGGGTCCTCAAGCCTGTAGGTCGAACGTTCCTAGGGGATTACTGGGCGACCGAGCATCTCCCCCGTGGGGAGTCTCTCGACCGCCTAGCGTCCCTAGGGCGTTCGTGTCGGAAGGGAACAAACGGATGTGCGAAAAAGGCTTGTGCAACAAAACTGTTGGTCCCAAAGCTTTATTATCAAAGATAAAAGAAAAAGAAATGTGTCTCATAATGCAGCCAATTAGTTCCGGGCGTTCAATATAATCCCATATCCCTTTCATATGAAAATATGATATAGTCTTTGAGCATCCTCTCATCGTTTGGAGCCTCCAGGCTGCTCGTTTAAAAAAAATTGTATGGATAGATAGATACATTTACAACGAATATGTATACCTACAATTACGCTCATAATTCCAAAAGGGATTAAGCAGGACTTTAGGTAACACTTGGTTACCCATAAAGACATATCTCGCAGTATGGGCCATGTGGGCCTCCAGATGCCAGGTTGCCAGCCTGGGGCCTTTATAAAAGCGATTCAAATTCCACACGGTTGAGTATAGGTTCGTAAACTGAATGGTATATTTCGTACTACCATCTTCATATTACTTATTCTAGTTTGCATCAAAAGCAAGGAGCTTATATTACCTATAGAATGGAGTCATTAGTCAAATGAAAAAAGTGAGGGCAAAAATTTTGACAACCCTTGACATTTCTTGACATTTCTAGAGAGGCTCTGTCTCTTTCTAGTAGGGTGCCTATAGCAGAAAAAATAAATACGGACAATCTTGGACTTCGTTAAGTTAATAAAATTAATTAGTACTCAAAGTTTAAAATATTTTTGAGTTTACCATGACAAAGAATTAACATTCATAATAATTAGTTTTAATCTTCCGTACAACTGTCTGTTACTATAAGTAAATTTACACTTAACATTGGCGAAATATAAAAATGAAAAAGCTCTTTATTAAATGGACTTTGCTAAGTACTTTTAAATCGTCAAAAGCCCTACCACCATTTCGGGACGAAATAATAATTATTATGCTGAGATGGAGCAGAAATGGCGAAAGACTCCGGCGAAGAACTCCACAGCTTACAATTTTGTAATGATTTCAAAACATCAATACAAGTCAATAAATAATTATCAATTTAATTTAAGTTACAGTTTTACATGCGTATATTTTGGGTAGTTATTAAAAATAAATAAAGTAGTAGTAGTGGTAGTTTTATAAATTCTGTAACACACTAAGTTTATTCCTTGATAAAAACTTGATCACAAGAACTGTTCTATTTTAAATCTAAACATAAATAACAATCTAAACATTCATATATTACATATGTGACTCAAGAATTTATGTAAAACAAAGTTATATATACACACAATATTGATACTTAAAAGAACAAAATCCTTTATTATTATATGATACAGTGATATCCGCAGAATATAGTTACATATTCACATAGATACTTCTAAATTACAAAATATTGACCTAAAATATATTACTTTTATATCAATCGATGTTTCATAATACTTTATAATGATTGGCAAAATAATCGATTCTGTAAAACAACTAAGAAAAAAGTTACAGCTAATTTTGTATAAGATAAACTTAAAATCGCTCTGCTATAAAGAAAGAATTATGCAGATGTGACTTTGTTCTATCATGAGACCAACAATTAAAAATATGAATACCGGTAAAAGATGTAAAAGAATCATTTGTACTCGTAACTCGATTAATACTGGTTAACGTATGACAAGGTATGACAATTTGTCATGTGTTAACCAGTATTAAAAAAATATGCATAAAACGATAAGGATTTCCTATGTAAAGTTGGTCGGTACGCAACGTATCACACCATATATTTGGAATAGCCCGTATTAACTTTTTTCGGTTTCAAAGAGTTTGTACCTCATTCTTACTTTAAATTGAACGCCCGACGTATATATATATCAACTTATTATTTTATAATAATTCTGGAAATCCTAGTCACCCTAGTCAATTTGTTTACACATATTTGAATAAGTGATTTATGTATGAAAATTAATTAAATTCAGATAGTATTAAAGCCGAGTATCAGAAATTACTTTCCCCTATGGAGTTTCGCCCAATAACGATAATCATATGGAATTACATGTGAAAAACCAATTTTACTTAGGTGAACAATAATATGCAATTATAACACTTACAAGTGAAATTTCAGACTGCATCCTGGATACCACTCACTTCTGCAACCACGAACTATACAGCGATGCACCATTTTGCACTATTTATAGTTATTAAAATGTAAAAAGCCGTACCAAAATCGCGAGTCGATATTTATGAATACATCAATTACGACAATTTATGTCATGTTGAGATTTCGGGACATTGACACATGAAGTGAGTGCTGCCATTACATAAATCCTTTCATTTCCCATAAGTTATAGAAAGAATCACAATGATGATTTTCAAAATAAAATACAAACCTAAACATTAAAAGTAAATATATTATATTTATTTCTTTCATTGATAATAAATACTGATAATTGAATACAATATGTTAAGGTTTTAGCTACTTTTCTACTTTTGTTTTAGAAAGATGGCGAAATACTGGGGAAATCTTGTTTCTATGTAGTCGTGTTTAGAAAGAGATGACGACAATTTCTAGAAAGAGAAATGTGAAATTTGAAATGTCAAGTATTGTCAAAATTTTTGCCTTCACTTTGTTACTTTGTCTAATGACTCCATTCTTTAGTATAAGCTCCTTGATCAAAAGAATGAACGAAAGATGTCACTGTCTTTTTTTATTTTAATTCTCCGTTAGGTAAGACAACTAAAGCCCATACAGCCTCGTTTTTAGCATCTTTTTTTCAATAGCCTTTTTATTTTTGACGTGACAACGTCTTATAATTCGATAGAGCCGGCTGCACGCACGAAAAAACATGACACAAGCGGCGTTACCTCGCTCTGAGGCGTTCCATGTAAGGCCGGCAAAACAAATTAAATTAAATTTTTCTTTTGAAAAATGCTACCATTCCATCAGTATTTTCTTAAGACGTTGTCACGTTCAACTATCGTCAGTAAACCGACTTTATTTTATTTGAATATTACTTTTATTTATTTTAAAATACTTTACTTTATTTTCTTTATTCATTTAGATATAATTTGTACACTGATGAAAGTCAATTTTGATGGCATCGGTTCGAGAGTCTACCTTCTCTAAATTCTTCATACAAATTGAATGAATGATATCACGTTCGCGATTCAACTCTGAACTGAATCGCTGTCAAATGTAGCTCCAAAACTGAGTCGCGTAGATAGCGTCATAGTACGAATTAAAGGATTCTATTCAGTATAGATCTTAATTGGATCGCGATAAAAGATAGTGGTAAGGTAGCTGGCAAAGAGAATATAATCACTACGTTTTAGTAGCTGGCTCCTACATAAAAAGTGTATCAAAGCCTCAGTGAACCGAGAAACAAAGACCAATTAGCAGGACAAAAGTTACACACTTTAATCATCTCAACAGAGCCTTTAGACAACATGCTCACGCTTACAAGCGAGTCGGTTTGTCTAATCGCTAACGCTTCAGCGATAGCGATTATCGTTTGGTAGCCAAAGTGACAGAAACGTAGCGATCGCTTAATCGAGGCGTCGTATCGATAACTCAAAATTTTTGTCTATAGTTAGCGAGAGAAGAAATGTCAAAAATTGAAAATGACAAACTAACATAACCTAAATAAATTAAATTTATTTCATGAAGAGTTTTCGGCGTTTTCGCCACTTTGAATCTACTTATGTGTCCCATCGGTGGTTTGGTGGTTTACGATAATGTACCACACCACAAGTGTTGCGTACCGACCGAAGTAATTTACAACAGGACCTATAAGTTTCATCAATTTCATAGAATCATTTCTATTTTCTATGAAAAGACATACCTAGGTTATAGTTCCTAGTGAAAAAACCATAAAACATGCATCTACCTACGTGCCCTATATAAACATTTTGAGAAAAAAATTGTCATGGAGATAAATTGAAGATTGGTGCTTGTCCATCTTTATTTTTGAAACTCGAGATATCTTACCATAAACTGTTGAATACTGAGGAATACCATCAACTGTTCCCACAGAAATAGGTAATATTTTATTAACATTTATCTATCTAGCAATACATATATTCTTATTAACCATTATTTTGCACGTGTAGTTACAAATTTAATTAAATTTGTACATTGCAAAAGTTAAGCCAAGATGACTTTGATGACTACTTTTCTTAATGATATATTTTTATTTCATTTTCAGATCAATTCCGTGATAAGAGTTACTCGAGAAAGCGTCATGATCATTCTTATGCACCTTATGAGCGAAAACCACATAAGATAGCCTGTCTAGAAGTTTCTGGTATTTGTATTGTGTTTTTAATATTTTATGAGATTTCTCAAAAGACAGGAATAATTATGATTATTTCATTCTGTATGTGGTCTAGATCGCAGTTTAAAATCAGTATGTACCTACATCTTGAATCAGAAAGCTCCACACAGCACTTTCTATTAGGTTTATCAAGTTACCCAATATTCTAAGCCATTACCTAATTAATCTAAGCAATCTGTAAGCAATCTAAATTAACCACTCCACCACAACAGCATCAAATTAACGTCTAGTTATACAGAATTTCTGAGTGATTATCTTTTTCTCTCTAGATAAAAAGGTTTAATCAATTTTCTGTGAATTAGTGTAGAATTAGTATATAAATTATTAGGAAAATAAATCCTGTAATTTTCAACCTAAAGTTAAAATGCTTATTTTATTTTTCAGATGATCATCAGCAAACCAATTGACAAATTACCTATCAGTTACTGTAACACCTATAGTTGCATCAGGTGAAATACTGGGTCAGGAAAAAAATATGTAAGCAGTATTATTCTTTGAAATGGCCCTGGAAACTGACATATACAACAAGCAAGGATGACATTGTTGGATTTGTAGACTTAAATGAAAAATCGAGTAACTTTGCTGACCATGTTAGCTTTATGTAAAAAATAAATAAAAGATTAATGTAATTGTTTTATTTTATCAAAACTAGGAATCTTCAATCCTGGAGGAATAAAACTTTGAATAATGAGGAACAGAAAATCTAATTAATGTTTCCTGTTGCTCAAAATTAAAAGTTACATAAAATTAAATAAATTAACATTATAAAACTTTTATTTAATGATTCTTCTTAACAGCTTGTCGTCATGGATGTTTGTGCATCAATATAACATCAGTTTCACTGCACAAAATCCATTCCGAAACAATTTTTACTATCGAGTCAAAAAATCTACATCCGGAAGATATAGATTCACGCTATACACCACGCATTCACAATGTTCATACAAAAACATCAACAAATAGTTGTATGTACATACATACAAATACCTTAGGTCTGTTCTTTTAGGGGGTGAATGATCTCCTGTTTCATACAAATAAATCCCTAACATGAAAACTTTCACAAGCACACAAATAGTTTTGATTGTAAAATAATGAGAAATTGTTGTTAAGTTCCATAGGCATTTCTTTTGTCACCAGTGTTCAAAATGTGGAATATGTAAATCTATCTCCAAATAATAAATCAATCAGGCATTTTATTAAAGTTTTCTATTAGTTTCACAGATTAGAGAGTCTATAGTTTTTAGTCTCAAATATGTTTTGGGTGCATGAGATACACTCATTGTTACGGGCAGCCCACAACAAATTAAGATAATGTATTTTTAAATGATAACCTAAGCAAACAATTCATCATCATAACATAACAGCCTTTTTAATTACACTCACTGGACACAGGCCTCTCCTTGTTATCTGAGAAGGCTTAGGCAGTAGTTCACCACACTTGCCCAATGCAGATTGGTGGACAGCATATAAGGTGATCAATACCCCTTATCTGATCCATTAGCTTCCTTCTACGACGCCTATTTATAGATATAGGGTTGGTGGTGCTATTCTACTCTGCCAGCATGACACGGTCATGAGAATAACTATTACATATAAACTTTAATATACAACCACTGTGTACAAATAATGTATATTCTTACTAAAAAATACAACTATTCAATTTCAAACCCATTTAATACCGAAAATGTTTTACATTATAATCTAAATTTATTACAGTATTAACACTATTTTGATTATTGTTTTTATTTTTCGGTGTGTCCTCCTGACACGTAGGCCTCATCCAGCCTTTTCCATAGGTACTAATCTAATCTGTTCTTGGCCAACCGTAACCACAAAGGCTCTGCTACCCTCTTAATGTCATCTGACCATCTCCTCTTCTGTCTGCCCTTTTTCCTCTTACATTGATACCTGAATGGGTCCCCCATTCAGTAACATCTCTTGTCCACTTCTGTATGTTATTTCTAAGTATGGGCTCCGTCCATTTCCACTTTAATTTCTTTATCTTTTCCACTGTATCCTCCAGCTGTGTTAAGGGCTATTGCTTTGACTTTCTGTCCTTCCTTCCATAAAAGTATATCCCAGAATGCACCTCTACAAACTTTAATAACACTATATTACGCCTACGTAGCGTATGAAATAATAAAAACTATTTTTTTTGCTGATATTTTAATCTATAACGTGTTTCACAAGCGTTTTCTACATGGTCTCGGCGATCGAAAGCCAAGCGATCGATCGAAACGCTAGTTTGTCGGTTTCGAGTCTCAAAGCTGCATGTTGGCTACGCATTGTATGGGAAGTTAGCGAGCGACGCCTTCTATTGCTTGCGTTTCGGTTCAATAGAAACGAAAACTGACATTTGGCTAGCAATTTTCGACTCGATTATTTTGATGACGTCACTTTTCGATTGCTTATGTCAATCCCATACATTTTTTGACTTAGCGATAGCGAGAGCGATTGTCGAAGTGCATGTTGTCTAAAGCCCCAGTACGGGTTACAACGAATATGAGTGACACAAATCACACTAACCAAAATCGCGAATCCAAATGTACAGTGTAACTCAATTGTTTAATATTGCCACCATTAAAAATTCAGTCAGAACCACCTGGCAACTTTCCAGGCGCTGAGCGCTGGCCACCCCGGAGTCGCGCCAAATAAAAATTAATTATTATTGCCGTTTTCAGTTCCCTTTATTGTATGTTTGGCCGAAAATAAAATATGGCTGCACGTTCATTTTATAACTCGTGAACTGTTGATCTTTATGCGTGCCTTGCGCGAAAAATATGCGGGGAAACGCTGTATTTACGATTCCACTTTATACGCGGATGATAGATGCTTCGTTAATTTGAATTAGAATGGGCGAGTTTAACTTGTGAGTGGCTTTTATGGTTATTAGTGGGAAGTGGAATTTTGTGAATTTCTGCCCGTATAGAAATAACTAATCGTATATTATTTTGTGTGAACAATAATAACGTACTTCCAAAAAGTAGGAGGTTCTATATTCCACTACTTATATTATTTTATGTTTGTTCACCGCAATCTCTGTCATTTGTGAACGATTTTCGTTTTTTTTATTCGATAGTTTATACTCTTGTGGTGATCCCATTATCACCAAGTCAGGATCTGAGTGGAAATTGTGTGATAATTCTTTAAATAAAATATTATAGGAACGAATAGGTCGATAGTAATTGTCTTCTTTTAGGTTATTCAGGTAATCTGATGATGGAAGGAAAAGCTCCTTAGCCGTTAGGAGTTGGATGATAGTTGAATTCTTTCAGGTTATTCAGGGGAGCAGACGATGGAAGAAAAAGCTCCTTAGCCGTTAGAAGTTGGATTATAATTATTTGAATATTTTACCTAGTTACGAATAGACCGATAATAAATGATGTATTCTTTCATGATATTTTCTATATCTAGTGATGGAAGAAAAACTCCTTATCACGTTGAATGTCAGTCAGAAAAGCTGGACAATATGAAATTGCCACACGTTTTACTGTGCTAAAATAACTATGAATAGAGAGTATAAACATTGTAAGTTTTACATTATATACCTAATGAAGTCTGAAGAAGAATGAACCTATGAAGTCAACACTGCTAATTCAAATTCAAATAAGGTTCATTTTTTTTTCTTTTTTAACAAGGTACTAAGTTATATAGTTACATACATATTATTACATATGATTGTGGATCTCTCAACTAGCATTTGAAATTAAATTACTTGCGGTTGACAGTGTTGGTTTCACAACTACGATACTTCTTTTATTTTACCATTGCTTTGTAAAATACATATTGTGAAACTGTTAGTTAACCCCAATAAATGCAAAAAATATATATTATATTTATCACGCGTATTCGCGTGATCGATAATACAGTCCTCCTTGCAATACATGTGCTAAGCCCACTGTCACTTAAGGTTCGCAATTCTTTGGGCTATGTTGCATAGCCAAAAGACTTATCAATGTAAGTATTTAGGTTACAGTTTAGTTTAGTTTAGTACATAAAATAAAATTCTGATATAAGCAACAAATTATGACAAAAGCACCATCTACATGAATTTATAAGTACTAAGATAAACTTGAAGGAGTGCGATGTGAAAAGTTGATATACGTCGTAGTTGAAGTTCTCATTACTAGATGGCGCTATTATCATTAACAAAATATGTTCATAAAGAAACTGGTAACATTACATCCAATTTATTGTAAACCTTAACAATATCAAAATTGTCCGCATTAGAATTTTTTGTATGTACGTTTGTATGTTTGTTTCCAGACCAGTAGTTTAGATCTCATTTCTCTCTATCTTATTGTTGTTGTTGTGCCTCTCAGACTCCACTACTCCACAATATTCCTAGGGAAACTAAACATTTAGGCACTCGCAATACTTATCCACTGGTTTGTTCTCATAATATTACATTTATAATTATTACAATCGCATGTTATTTTATTAAAAAAATATTAGAAGTACAATCAAACACAATGAAAAACAAAATTTAATTTACTTGAAGAAATCTTTGTCGTAAGTACTAGATGAGGCCATCGTTCACCAACATCACCTGGTCCAATCGCTTAGACGAGCCCGTGAACTCATCAGTTCATCAGAATCCCCAAGCCAACGCTAAGCTGCATTCATAGTTAAAAGAAAAAACATGACGATATTTTATTTCCTATTATTTAACTATGCCTCGGAACTGTCAAACTTTAAATTTTTGCCCGTCATATCAATTAACCGACATTATATTATTCAGTTTGTTGATTCTGAGGTTGATTCAGGTTGGAAATTTATAGGTTACACCTATACCTATAAATTTCCAACCTGCAGTACCAGGCTACCATAACTATATAGGAGATGTTTAGCACAAGTAGGTACTATAATAGTTCAAGTAAATCCAAAACTATTTTCTCTGTGATTAAGTATCCATTGTGTAATATTTTGAGAATGTAATAGGTATTTTGAGAATATAATATTCTGTGAATATAATATGTTGCTAATATAATATCATGAGAACAAAGGTATCCACTCACAGATGTTTCGGAGACAGGACTTCTTCCTACGGCCCACTGATCTCTTTCCTTCGACTTTACGCGTCATAATGAAGAGAGAATGAAAATCGAAAATTATTATATTTCCACACTCACACAAATTATCTAGCCCAATTTAAGTATCATTAAGAACTTGTTTATTGATTTGGTTCACCTTTAATTGTTACACTTGTGAATGTATGTGTACAATATTTTTGAAATTAATGCTAAGGGTACAATAGTAGGTTGTTAACACTGCTTGCATAGAATAATAATAATTAAACTGTAGCTGTGACTGTAGTAAAGTTTACAAAAAAATATTTTTTTGCAAAGCATCGTTTGCCATTATAATGCTTGTATTTCATCTGAAAGATAGCTCCTGTAGCTCCACCAAACTGCATTTTCGTAACACGGCGCCATAAGATTCCACTAGCTTTACAAAATTATAAGTGTAAATTAAAATATATCTCTATAGTGGTTTCAATCAAGAATTTATCTTCCTAAAATATATAATTTCTTTGCAAAGTCTGTTCACATCGCTTCAAAGGTCTGAAAAATCCACAAAATGTGACAATTTTGATATAAATCGAGTGGACGGCCTGAAACCATACCCGATTATATGCAACTTTTTTACTTTCTCGTATACGTAGTACCTATCTAAAGAGGAAATCTTGTAATCGTAAAAAAAATTCGACCTCAAGATTTTAACGGATTTACACGTTTTGGACCTCCTTGAGTCCAAAAAAAACGTTTTTGATATTATGTCCATGTGTGTGTCTGTGCGTTAGCACGATAACTCGAGTATGCTTTAACTTATTGCAACTAAATTTAACATGCATGTATGATATATCAAAATATAAGGTTTCTATCAACTCTTAAATCGTCAATAATAACGAAAGTCACACCTAATACTACGGAAATCAACCTCAATCTGTATTGGCAGGTGCTATGTCTGATGTGCTGACAATTGTACTATAGCAATTGCCAATCTGCGATGAGTAATAATAATTAATGCCGTGGGCGCCGATATACAATGGCCAATAAGTCTCGCTGTATGAGCATGATGCTACCAACCTTTTTGCTGCAAACATCCGGGGTTATGAGAACTGCAACCATTTTATGCTCTGTTGCTTTTCCATATCATACTGTGTTCTTTTTAGAGTAACAAGCGTCACTGTCGTAATCTGTATTTCAACTTTGAAATCACCTTTATTTTTCCTGAAGGTGGCAAGTGATGTTAACTCCGAGGATTCACGCGAGCTTCACTCGAATTCTTCAACAACTGTGTGGCTATAATATCACTAACTCTTGGAACACAATAATTATTTAATTAAAACTATTGACGACAGTCTTTAAACAGCAGGTGGTAGCTAGCTAGGTGGATCACTACAAGATCTACCAACCGAACCGAGTAAAAACTCTACTCTCTACAATCTCCGCCGGCGCCCACAACTTCATCCATGTGGAATTTTGGATATATCGCGGTTGAATATATACCAGACATATCGCGTGGTAAGAATCCCTAATTGCTTTGAAAATAAAATACTTCCTATAATACTCAATTAAAGAAAATATAATAATTCTACCGGTGAAAGAATTTTTAAAATCGGTTCATTAATTTTTAGAGCATTAAAACACACAAATATTAGCATTAATGATTAGCATAGTATGAATTAGTGTCTATATCGCCGTCCAAGCATATAACTGGGCAGCCCGCCTAGCATGACCACCGAAACACGATATGATATAGCCATTCATCGCGTTGAACTCAACGAATTAGGAATGATAGTTGAACTGTCAAAAATTATTGGATATAAGTAACCGTCAACTTGAAATTTTATCGAAACTGCGAATATGTATAAGGCTTAAACATGTTCGCAGTTTCGACACATTTTCAAGATTGTGGTTATATCCAATAATTTTTAACAGTTCAACGCGATAAATGGCTATATCATATCATATCGTGTTTCGGTGGTCATGCTAGGCGGGCAGATCATGAAATCCCTCGGAATTTCATGAAACGCCGCAATTTAGGCTTAGGACCGTAAAAAACCACTGCTCGAGTATCAAATTTTCTAAGGGGGCGTCCATTGATTGCGTGAAGTGTTTTTGTCGATTTTCTGAGATTCAATAAATAAATTTATATAACCCCCTCCCCAAGTTATATTTTGTACTTTTACAATTTTATTTGATTGTTATATGGTGCATGATGATGTTGGTGATGCATAACAAACCCATTCTAACACAGTGATGCTTATGGAGTAATTTTTGCGTTAACAAACGCTAAACGTAAATATTTTTAAAACTTGAAAGAATACACTGAAAAAAGTCGACCTGCCCCAGGCGGGAATCGAACCCAGCATCTTCCGCAGTCCGGGCGGCTCCGTTAACCTCTACGCCACCAGGGTATTGCTTTCGCTGTCGAAATTTGTCAGTGCTTGGTGCTTATGTTTTTATGGTAAACATTGTTTCATCAAATCTTTGAAATTTGCACTTCTAAGATCCGAACAAAATATTTTTTCAAATATTTGACGCCCAGTTAAGATGAAACTACCTTATATTATGGAATAGGTTTTTGCGTTTACAAACGCGTAAATATTTTTAAAACTAGAAAAAATAATCTGATGTTAACTGGGCGTCAAATATTTGCAAAAATATTTCGTTCGGATCTTAGAAGTACAAATTACAAAATTTCTAAATTAAATCATAGCTGAGACACTCCTAATGAAAATGCTACTGAGCTTATAAAGAAGATTTGGGTTGGCCAGTGTGGCAAGCGTGTCTATGCTACGGTCGCTTCTTACCACCAGCCTATGTTTGTCTGCCCACTATTGGACATAAAACAATACTTTCAACCAAAAAAACTAAGGTAAAATCGAATAACTCATTTGGGAGCTTACGATCCCACAGACAGGCATACAGACAGACACACATACAAACGTTAACCACATAACACCCCTCTTTTTTCGTCGGCTAAAAAAATAACATACAAGATCGAGCTTGGTTAAATAATACGTGACAATTTATAACCCCACCTGCCGCCAACGCAAGCAAATTACAATTTACAAGTGAAATTGTAAAAGTAAGCATTTCGCTTTTTAATTGGTCACAGCATAACTAAACAGTCAGCTCAAATTATGTTTACTTTGACGCGGTCGACGGTCGACCTATTAACCCAGCAGGGGTGATCAACATTTCTTGATATGAATGTGTTTTTTTTTAACGAAGAAATCTACTCGTATGTATGTAACTATAATTAATATTATAATCATAAGTGTTGTAATTAATTTATTACTAATAGCCATTTGTACAAAATATAGTTAAAAAACTTATTGTGCGACGGCATGCATATCATCTGTCAGAGGCACAAGCTGTCTTTAAATGGACTTTCAACTCCCTTGATAAAAAAATATGTAATATATATAATATTATGTGGAATAAAAAATAGATTAAAGATAAATTAAAACGTAAAATATTGACTGCACGACTGCACGCTATACTCACTACCACAAGCCTCTCGGACTCTACATACGTACGGTTGAAATTTTATTGAAGAAATTTAAATGTTTTAGGTAGTCGGATTGCTTTTTAAATATAAATTAGTATTACTTATAGATGTTTCGTAATTTAACATGCATGTATGACATCAAAATATAAGATTTCTATCAATTGAGAGTAGTTTCCGGTATACGAGAAAGTCAAAGAGGGACCCCTCCCGATTTTTTTTTATTTTAACTTCATTTAAGTTTTAAAAATATATTAGCATTAGTTCTTCTTCTTTTAAATTTATGGCGATCGCTCGCGACACATAAAGATTACGCATTGCGCCAATGTCAAGTGAAAATGTACTTAAAGTACGGTAGATTGAGTTTAAAATGGAGTCTCACCACTTGCTTTTGCAACAAGAACTTGGGAGAAACTATGTACATTAGTTATAAGTGTTTTGTTTTAAGTTTTAATAAGAAGACTATTTCTATATGATTCATCGTAAAAATATGCAAAATGGCAGCAATTGAATCTAATCGGAAGATACTACTACAATTGGATTTTCAGGCCGTTATGAGCTATTTTAAAAGGTATGTTTATTGTTTGTTCATTTCCAAATCTTAAGTTGACTTAATTCTACTTTTTAATTGACATCCCAACCAAGATTAAACCCAGAATTACAGTGTTAAGTGTTAAGAGATAGATCTTTAGCTTTCAATAATTTGTGGTTTATTTAAAAAACTGACAAAAAGTTCTGATGATTCAAATAAATGACATCATAAAATCCGTCATTTTGATGGATCAGATAAAAGTTGCCTATTGATATATTTTTTGTATTATTACCATACAATAACCCACATCCAACGAACCAGTTGAATAACCGTTATAGCAGGACAAAGGACAAAAAATGTTGGCCACACCTGCGATTCGCATCGACCTTTGCGCATACGCATCGTACGGTCAGCAACGATCTAGTCCGGCCGCGGCACCCTGTCGTACCGGTTCTTCTACCGCTATCACAATATTTTCATCGGTATCTAACAAGATTAAAAAAGTGTATAAACTAGTCACTTATTATACCATGTGATAACAAATCACTCGTAGAAAGTTGTAAATGTGAAGTTCTTTATTTAAAAATGTCGGACTAAAACAAAAACTCCTTGCACTCACGTTGCATTCCATTTTCAAATTTATCTACATTTATTTTAAAAACAATGTGTAAAATTGCATTATAAACTTTTTACTGGGTAATCAATTGAGCCGGTTGGCGCGAAAAATGAATATTATTTTTAACCTGTGCTGAAAAGTGAAATCAAAATGAAGTGGTTTTTCGTGTTCTTTGTTTTGGCGCCAATTGCATGTGAAAGTGTGAATTTCATTCCTCAGAATTTGTCAAGGTGCGTATGAAACAAAAATATTTAATTAATTTTAGGGCTTACTTGTCGTATCAATGGCAGTACTATACAGTGTTAATCTACTTCAGATGCTAACGGTACCTAAATTCAGAAACTAAGCAAACACATAATTGTTTTATTGAGAGATAAATGTAGTGCTATTTTCTTAGCTTTCTAGGGTTTATTTATTTTTATAAAAAAATATATTAAACATACTGCAATATTGTCGCTGTGGTTTAGGAGTTCGCCTACCAGAGCTCTCAGGTTCGATGTGCCCACGTTCTCTTGGGATAATGATAGTTGTGATAGTACGTTACGTTTATTTAAACGCATCTTTAATGGGTCCATACTGACTCTCATAAAACTATTATTCCTGCTTTTTTATGCTAACGATTTTTATTCATAATATTATTTTTGGATAAATTTTTAATTCTAATATTGAAACTCATAACAATCTGTTCTCATTTTTTATTTATTTATACTGTCGTTACTCAGTGTAGTTTTTTTCCATTTAGGTTCCTTCATTCAACAGTCAGGTGGTCAGTTCTCATATTTTTTTATTCATGATGTCATTACTGAGAATAGATTTTACTCATTTTTTTATAACAATCCGTTTTCATATTTTTCTATTCATACTGTCGTTACTCAGAACATTTTTAACTCATAATTTCTTTTTCGTATATTTATCCTTTATTACAGACAGTTATCATAGTTTTCTTATTAATAATGTCATTACCAAGAAAGATAATAAAATATGAAAAGAGGTTTCTGGTGCTTTGCCGGCCGCTGCTCCGGCACGCTCGCGCATATAGGTCGCAAGTCTAACCTAACTTTTCTTTGTTGACGGGGAGGTCAAATGCATTTACGCATCGTCCCAGCGGGGTGGTGCAAACCGCAGGGAATATGTGGGACTCGAGGTAAAGGCGTTCCCTCCATACCCACTAAACATCCTCCCCACGTGAGCGCAACTACACCGAGACCGTCCCAAAGCTGCCCGTCTAGGCACTCCTTCCACCAATTGGTGGCCAGCAGCCACTCCTCCACCGACGGCTGCTCGACCTGGCGCGTCCTCCGAGGACACCGGGAGCAGCCATCGGACCGCAACCGGGCGACTTCGGGCGCAGTCGTGGCCTTGAAAAGGGCCGTCCGGAAATAGCCGTGGACAAAAACAACTCGACGATGGCATGTGACTGTGAATGCCAAGGGGCCACACTTGACATCAAAAGCCACACACCCGCCGAGAAAGTTTTCCCATCACGTTACCAGGGTCCGCCACGAGGAGGCTTCCGGACGTGGACCCCAATACTAACATAAATACCTAGGTACTAATAAATAATACATACATACATAATACCACAGATAATATAATACTATACTAGTAATAATATCAATATAGAATAATAATAATTTATAATAATATATTTCCACGCTCACACCAATTATCTAGCCCGAAGTAAGTATCATTAAGAACTTGTGTTACAGATACTAGATAACGGACATTTTTTTTTAACATACATAATAATTTTAGATATCTTTATAAATAAAATTAAATAAATATATAAACAACCATGACTCGCAAACAAATATTCGTGTTCGTCACACAAATATTTGCCGCTACCAGGATTCGAACCCGGACCGCTTGATGTGTAGGCAGCTATACTGACCACTCCACCACCACGTCGAACGGTATAGATGAAGAAGTTATATAGCAAGATCCATAGAAGTTAAATAAAATTTCAAATTATAAACATACATTTGCGCTGGCCTTTTTGGACATTACACAGTTTACTGCACATTATTCTAATTAACAAACTAAATAATTTGTCGATATTCCTCATTCCTTATTTTATGTTGCACAAAAGCCAAAGATTGTATTCCTTTCCATGCTTCCAACTTAGATTCGTGTTCATTACACAAACAAGGTCCCTAATAGGATTCGAACTTGGACTGTCTCATGTGTATATCGTTACTAAAGACTCCACCGCCAATCCGATAAATAAAATGAGACTTTAACGATAAGCAAACAAAGACCTTCATTTGTCAGTCTTATTGCACAAGGAAGTTATTAGAAGCAATTTGCTCGACGCATCATTTTTTGTACACGACAACAGGAAATAGCATAGTAATAAGCCCTTTGAGGTTGCTGAGGCGTGCATCTTGATTCATTCAAACTAAAGAGATGATTGTCTCATTAAGTCTCCAACAAAGTAAGCTTTATTCAAATGAGAGAAAGATTGAAAAGATATTGGCTAGTGGTAACGCACAGCACACCGCTCAATGTTCTTTGCAGAAAAACCAGAAAGTCAGCTTAGCTGAACACAGCACAGCGCAGCATAGCTCAGAGCTGTTCGTCATCCTACACTCGGAAAGAAGTCGCCTTATTTTTAAACTTCTCTCTGACTCATCATCATCTTTGTGCTTTCCCGGTTGTGCCATAAACGTTTTCCCGAGAGGGCCTGGGGTCCCCTGATCCCACGTTGTACATACAAACCTCAGATGATGGACATAAAACCAATATTCCTAAGTCATTGTATAAAACCAAAACCAAATCGGTTTTTATTTGGTTTTCATATATTTTCACATCTGACAGCTGTCAAGCTTTTGTCAAAATGTACATAGATTTGAAAACTAAGATGCGGGAGTTTCTCCCGAGTTCTTGTAAGAACACGTGTTGAGATACTCCATTTTTAACCTCAATCTACCGTACAATTGTCTGTTACTTTAAAAGTACATTTTTACTTCATCATCATCACATCACATCAACAGCTCATATAATGTCCCCACCGAGGGGCTCGAGCCTACCCACATTAAGGGCGATTAGGCCTTAGTCAACCACGCTGGCCAAATGCGGGTTGGTCGACTTCACACTCAACCTAAGAATTTCTTCATAGGTGTGTGCAGGTTTCCTCACGATGTTTTACTTCACCGTAAAAACGTCGATTAAACGTAAATATGAATTCAAAATTTGAAAACATAATTGTTACGTGGCGGGGATCGCACCAGTGCCTCCTGGGTGGGAGGCGACGGTCTTACGCACTACGCCACCGACGCTTCACATTAGCGCACCAAACTCAGAGCTGTAGTCACATTTTTACTTGACATTGGCGAAATGCGATAAATAATGCGAACGCCATTCATTTAAAGAAGAAGAAGAAGAACTAAGATTCGTTTTGGTTAATGCAATGCGAGTTGTAAATAAGGGGGCAGGAAGATGAAACGTTAACGTTAACGATAGAAACGCGATAGTTCTAAGCTTATGGGCTACTAGCTTTTCTTTGGTACCTACCCTTGGGGTATAGAAAATCAATGTGTTCATAGAAATTAATGTAATAATAAGTCTTTATATCGTCTTTTTCGGTCAAAGGTCACTTTTTCTAGAGATATGTAGTGTACCTAAACAATCGTTTAGTTCTATGAATCAACAGCAGCTGCCATTGTATTCAAAATATCATTGGAAATATTGTTTCTTTAGGGTGAGGATTTTCCAAGTAGAAGATTTTAGAACGTTTGGACATGAAAGTTGAAAATATTACTTATAGAACGCTCTTTCCTAGAATAGAATTTAAGTAGGTATGTATTTAGCAAAAATGTAGTACATAAACAAGATAATCAAAAGTGCAGGACACATCTACCGAGCTTGGCCATGCAAGACATTAAATTTAATACCTACTCAATTAACATTAAAACATATAGGTTCCCGAAATTATCGCCTCAAAAAGTTGTAACAATAACAAATTAATGTGATCTCCGCCATTTATTTATAACTAGCCTTTGGCCGCAACTTCGTCTGCCTGGAACTTTGGGCAGCATTTTAATTTTTTTACGGTACTTAATTTTTTACTAATCATACACATGTTTCCAATAAATATAACGTATAGTATTCATAGACAGATTCGTTTGGACTTTCATACGAACTTTCATCTCCCTTCACCCCCTATACATGTGGGTTAAAATTTCAAAAACACTATAACAAATACTTATTTATATAGATATTATCAAGTACATACATTCAAAGTTACATGGTTTAGCTTCGATAGTGACAAAAAAATCCCCATTTTGATTTTCAGACTTTGTTACCCCATTTCTCCCTATAGAAGTCGAATTTCGAAAAAACCTGAAACACATATTTACTCATTTTTCGATAGGAGTACTCGTGTGAAGTTTCAAATAAAATTGTCTAACTAATATCCATAAATATAGGAAACTGTATATCGGCAATGTAAAAGAGAAAGAGCATACTAACGCGTATATTAGAGCGAGATAGATAGACGAGACCATATCACGTACACGCAGGGGGCCTAAGGAGGCCTGTCAGTCACGTAGAAAAGACAGCAACTGTCAAACTCCAGTACTATTTATCTATTAATCATGCACACATGCGCATTACGCACACATCGGTGTATTCTTTTGGTCTCAACCTAGTCGATTCATTGCCAATCTATAAACGTCAGTAATAATAAATCTATGCTAATATCATATATAGTGTGTATTGCGAATTTCATAATGGACAAAGACATCGAACAAAGAGTTTGTCTTTTTCATCGCAAATGGAATTTCATGTTCGGAGTCACTGAAAATGTTACAGAAGGCTTACGGGAATGGACTTTAACAAAAACACGTGCTTATGATTGGTACAAAGCGTTTAAAAACGGTCGAGATGTAATGGAAGATTTGCCTCGCTCTGTTAGGCCATTAACGTCTGCAACTGAAATTACATCGCAAAAGTGAAAGAAATAGTAATAATAATAATATATATCAACTTTGAGAGAGAGAGCCGCCGAACATTCTGTATCTCACCTCAGATCCTTACCATTTTAAATAATCACTTGGATATAAAACATGTTGGTGCTCGGCTAGTCCCAAAAGACCTGAATTTTCTCCAAAACTCAATCGCATGAGACCCGCTGAGAACATGCTAGAACGAGTCAATTCCGACACAACATTCATGAAACGTGTTGTTACCGGTGACGAGACGTGGTTTTTGTTACGAGTTTGAACAGAAATTACCACCCCAGTATATCAAGAACAGTAGTACGTCTTCATACAAATTGGCAACTATCCATTAGAATGTGTGTGTGCGTACTCGGCGCCGTGTACGCACGCACTGTGACGCACACATGACATAAAATATAGGGACATAAGGTGGTCTTGCCGTCTCGATGTGATCGCGCGTTTTTATGTCATTGCAAATTCGCTCGCCGCTCGTTCTCGCCCGGCACATTTACGATTAGCCCTAGCGTCAACGCAGAGTAGGCTAATAACTCGCCGACAGCCCGCAGATGAACTACTGTTCTTGATATACTGTGTTACCACTTCGTGGCACCCGGTTTCAATCGGTAGAAGACATAAAGGAGAATTCGCGGCGAGAAGTGAACTTAATTCCGGAAACGGTTTAAAATGTTTTGATGATTGGATTATTCGTTGGCGTGAGAGTGTCGTTTCTGAAGGAGCATACTTTGAAGGTGATAAAATAAATTTGGATGAATAACTAAAATTTTGTGCATTATTGCTCTTTTCCCGGCATTTTCTTGACAGAATAGTACATACGTTATTTACATACTATCACCACAGTCTATATAAGTTCTTTGCTATCACTCTCATAATCTCAAAAGCAGAGTTACATCTGACTAAGATAATATGGCAATGCACTGCCTCAAAATAGTACCAGGTCGCCATCTGTTTCCTACATAAAAGGGGCATCAAATTCAAGAAGTAACTAAACATCCAGTGGACCAACAAATAAAGTCCGACAACTAGGACATTTTATAAACTCTAACACCAAATTCGAGCGAATAACAAATCAAAATTAAAATTTCTTAACAGACTTTGATTACTTTTAAATCTTCAAAAAGCCTACCACAGTGTACCCAATTCTATGTTATTTGGATAACTATTTTTATATGCTGATATTCCTCTGTATCATATATCACTTGAAACCGAACCAAATTAAAGTAACGAATTCTTTACAGTATTCCATGTACGGATAGTAACCATCTGTTCCTGGCGCCGGGAGTGCTCGCAGCTGGCGGTAGCAACAAGGCATGCATCTCCCGCTTCCATCCCGAAGGTGCAGCCAACATGATTGTGACACTCCTCACTGAGGATCGGGAAACTACTACATCAATCAAAGAACTACCTCCTGGTAAGTTGTTCGTCAATTTAAGGTTACAATACTAACTAAATCTAACTGACTATAACTAATGAAGGATGGAAGAGAGGAGATTTATTTGTTATTATTTTATATGTGACAAGGAAGCTCTTTAGGGAATGAATGAGGATGTTAAGGTGACGGCTGATCGACGAGAGTGGAAGAAGAAAATATACTTGACGCCGTCGTGGTGGAGTGGTCAGTATAGCTGGCTTCACATCAAGCGGTCTGGGTTCGAATCCTGGTAGCGGCAAATGTTTGTGTGACGAACACGAATGTTTGTTTGCGAGTCATGGTTGTTTATACATTTATTTAAGTTTATTTATAATAATATCTAAAATTATTATGTATATTAAATAAAAATGTCCGTTATCTTTTATCCGTAACACAAGTTCTTAATGATACTTACTTCGGGCTAAATAATTGGTGTGAGCGTGGAGATATATTATTATTATTATTATTACGTCGACTCCTAATAAAATTGTGAGCAAGGCAGGCATATGATGAAGAAGGAAGCTCTTTGTCTTCAACTCACCTGATGTTAAATGATGATAAGACCACGATGAGAGCGAGCATAACCCAGCGTCCTTAACTATTGAGGGACTGGCTATCTGATCTGTCGGAATACACTAAAGAGACTAAATCCTGTTGTAATATCTTCGAAATTCGATAACTTGGTAGTGGCTAACCCAGGCGGACTTCAAACAAGCCCTAGCAGCATCCAAACTGATCACATCACAAATTTGTACTGCTCTGGTGAGGATCGAATCCAGGACCTCCGGATCTAATAGTGTATTTAACTAATTTCGGAATATTGATTTTTCCTACAATATATACGATTACTTGTTCTAGGTGATGGGGGTTGCATTGAGATCACCGTGCCTCAGAAGCCTAACACAAAAGCGACACTGACGGTAAAGTTACGGTAAGATAATAATTATTTGAAACTATTGAGTATTCTCTTTGAGAAACGATTGCTTTTTGTCAGAGCTCCCAGGATCAATCGGGTGACATCCTTGGGGGAGGATATCCAGACAGATTAAGAGACGCTCTCGGAGAACTGGCTTATTAATCTAATATTTTATGTATTAATTTAGTATAATATTTCCTTTCAGCTATCCTGATTACCAATGTTCGTGGGAGAGATCAATGACAGTACGTATAGCTAGTGGAAGCGTGCTAGTAATACACTCGGAGAGAGCAAGATACAGGCCTGGGGAATCTCTACGAGCGAGGATTCTGGTGCTCAAAGCGGACCTAACTCCTATTAGTGGCGTGGTAAGTGAAAACATATACATACATCCTACTACTAATATTAAAAACTGTGAAATGTAGATGTTATGTTTATGCGGCAACCACGTGGCAACTTGGTTCTTTATGATGTGGTTGAAAGGTAAACAGTAACCGAGCTTATAGACGAATGCAATACCAACGTGTCTGTCCCGCGCTAGTCCCATTCTCCCCGTGGAGCTCTGGCAACCATACTCATCGAAAGAAACCTATAAGTACTACAAAAAGTCCTTAGTGTTATTTGCTGTGGTCTTGTACGGTGGAGGACCTCCACCAGTTCGGGCGGACCTCTCTATATTTGTATCCAACCACAGAAATAATAATAAAGAGGATAGAATTGCTTTGGTTCGCATAAATGCGTTTTTAAAGGCATGAGCAGCAATGGTTATGAAGTTTTATGTGTATGTTAATTACGTGTAGACCAATATTTCCTAGTGAAAGATTTTCTCAAGGTGTATTTTGATACAAAAGCATTACTACATTAAAATAATACATTCGAATGAAATGTGATCCCCTTATTAGTGTAATTACACGCTCTGGATGAGTTTCCGCAATTACCAATGCCTCAAAACACCATTTTAAGGCATTTTTATCACATTGATTGCGCACTTGTGTCCTAAAGAGACACTATCCTCTTTATTATTAATTTATGTGTATCCAACTCACTAAAATAGCCAACACCTAAGTTTCAGTAAACAATTTTATTTGTCAAGTAGAAGTCTATATAATAAAGCATAAGAAATCAATGTAGAGTCAGCAGAGAAATTATGATGTACTTAGCAAACTGTTAAACACTCAAGTTATTTGCATACTCGTCCAGAGGAATTAGGTCAGTGTTACGAGTGACTCATACCTGCCGAAGAGAAATTATTTATTTACGGAAATGAAACGCTGAGCACTTCTTAAGCGGTGCAATTTTTAATATTAACTTGGTTGACATCGAACGGTTAGTATGAGGCTGAGTGCAACGAATACACACTCTCGCAGCAATGTACTTAAAATCGCATGACCTTGAGATTGCAATCTTGATATTGATGTCAATGAACTGTGAATATTAATCTACGTCTCCGACTGTATTAATTGAGTATGGACAACAGATAGATAGGTTTACCAAGTTAAAAGTTGACAAACGTTAGCTATAATGTAAGGTAACTAAATGCCGATTCTATAAGTACTAATATTTATTATATTATAAAGCAGAAGAGTTTGTTTGTTTGGTTGAATGCTATAGGTAATCTCAGGCACACCTACTGATTCAAATTGAAAATTTCTTTTTGTGTTGGATAGTCTATTAATCTAGGCAGGTCATAATCTATATAACTTTAACGCGAGCGAATCCGCGGGTGACCACTAGTTTATTTTATTATATAGCTATTGCACTGGTTGTCCAGATGGTAAGAATCCAAGAATTTAAATAGTTACTTAAAATATTCTTATCTTATCTTATTTCATTCTTTATAATCCTTTGAAAATTATTTTTCAAATTTGTAGATACCAATAACTAGGTTAGACAAAATAGTGTTATAATTTCGTACTTTCTGCAAACGAATAACATAAATGTAATGAAATTCTAACTACCTCACTTTGTGACTCCAACAAAATCGGGCATTTCTTCATATGAGAAGCCGTCGTGGTGGAGTGGTCAGTAACGCTGCTTACACATCGGGCGGTCCAGGTTCGAGTCAATGTTAGTGTGATGCTCACGATCATTTGTTCATGAGTCATGGTTACTTATATATTTATTTAAGTTTATTTATAAAAATATCTAGAATATTAAGTATATTTGTCCGTTATCTAGTATCCATAACACAAGTTCTTAATGATACTTAATTTGGGCTAGATAATTGGTGTGAGCGTAGAAATCTGTAGAAATATATTAGGTTGGGGAAAAAGTCTTTTCGCATTATAGTATGTATAAACTTGTAATAAAATCTCTTTGGCTATACTATTTGTATCTGGCTGGTTTTGGTATCATTGAAAGTTTAAATTTTAACGAACATAATTCCAAATTCAAATTAGGAAAATGTGTGATTTTCATTTGTTTTTCGTACCGCCAAGATGAGTGAATCTAATGAAAAAATTCGATACATTTTAAAATTTTACTACAAAAAAGGTAAAAATGCAACGCAAGCCGCGAAAAAAATTTGCGATGTTTATGGACCTAGTGCAGTGTCTGTGAGAGTAGCACAAATTTGGTTTAAGCGTTTTCAATCCGGAAATTTTGATGTCAAAGATGCACGTCGCTCTGGTCGCCCTATTACAGATAAAATGGATGCCATTTTTGAAAAAGTGGAGCAAGATCGGCATGTCAGTAGTTACGACGTAGCTGAAGAACTGGGAATTGACCACAAAACAGTTTTGGCGCATTTGAAAAAAACTGGGTACACAAAAAAGCTCGACATTTGGGTACCTCACGAGCTCACTGAAAGAAACCTAATGAACCGTGTACTCATTTGTGATTCTTTATTACGACGTAATGAAACCGAACCATTTTTGAAGAAGCTGATGACTGGTGATAAAAAGTGGATCACGTACGACAAGAACGTGCGAAAAAGGTCGTGGTCAAAGGCCGGTCAGGCTTCACAGACTGTGGCGAAACCCGGGTTAACTCGCAACAAGGTGATGCTGTGTGTGTGGTGGGATTGGAAGGGCATTATTCATTATAAGCTGTTACCACCAGGCAGGACCATCGATTCTGAACTCTACTGCGAACAACTGATGAGATTAAAGCAAGAAGTTGAGAGAAAGCGGCCGGAATTAATCAGCAGAAGGGGTGTGGTTTTTCATCATGATAACGCTAGACCTCACACATCTTTAGCCACTCAGCAAAAATTAAGAGAGTTTGGCTGGGAGGTGTTAATGCATCCGCCGTATAGTCCTGACCTTGCACCTTCAGATTTCCACCTGTTTCGGTCTCTTCAGAATTCTTTAGGCAGTGTCAGGTTAACATCACGAGAGGACTGCCAAAACCACTTGTCGCGGTATTTTGACCAGAAGTCCCAAAATTTCTATAGCAATGGGATCATGTCCCTACCTACAAGATGGCAAAAAGTTATCGAACAAAATGGTACCTACATACTTTAGTTAAATGTAAATAAACTATATTAAAAAATGTTTTGAATTTTCTTAAAAAATGCGAAGAAACTTTTTCCCCAACCTATTATTATTATTTGCCAACTCAGTCGAGCGGACCCCGGAATGTCGGTGTCGGGACTTGCCAATGAGATAGCGTAAGATAGAGCTACAGTTTCATAGAATTGTATGCGTCCACCGATTTCGGTGTCGGTGCCGGGCCGGACCGAATAAACACCCATCTTCGTTTTCCCATAGAACCTGCTGGGTAAATCTTTTTTTCCCATCCTTGTTGGTATTTGTTTGTTGGATTACTGAGGCATTGCTGCCTTTTTGGGTTGGGTGTCCCATTTGCGTAGGCGACAGGCTGGCAAACTGTCATTTGGAGCTGGCTTTGTGTATAACTAAATGTTACCTAAAGCTCTGCGCAACCCCTTTTTATTTTAAAGATTTACGAACAAACAATAGGTAGTAGGTACAACTGTCACCGCCAGGAAGGATTCTTCCCAAATAAGTCTCTAAGATATTCTTAAAATGACATTACATTCAAAAAGCTGTTTGATTAGATATAGTTTTTTCGCTAGGATTACGAGAAAACACTTTTCTTAATGGTCTCAGTAGGTACACAATCTTCTAGACCGGTCGACACATTGACACCATTCTCGCAACTCCATAACTCATGACCGCTTTCTTCCGCGCTCATACATCAATGTTCTTATCGATTCAATAAACAAATAAACACATTAATATCTTGACACTCATCATTTATCTTAACCTGAATTTATCAAAAACAATCTTATGCTTGACGGCCGCTGGGGCGTTGGGTCCTCGAGTGGCGACCACGTACCGGTAAACGCAGTGTTGGTAAGCCCCCCCACAACGTGGACTAACGATCTGATAAGGGTCGGAGGAAGTCCTTCGATGCGGGCAGCGCAGGACCGACCGGTTTGGAGATCCTTGGTATGTCCAACAGCGGGCGTCTCTCGGCTGAAACGATAATGATGAGTCTGGTACTTTGGAAGTTATGTTAAAAGCCCTCGACACCCGCAACTTTTTGGAGCAATGAAAACGCACAATGACTGCGATAGCCGCGCTGGAGATAGCTCGAGCCCTAAGATCTCAGCCTAAATCGACGCGACTGGAATAGCCTGCTTAAATACCAGTCTTCGAATCTGGTGACTGAGAACGAATTGCTCACACTACCCACAGATTGTCACAACAGAGGATGCCATTGAACGTAGACAGATGCGCTCAGTTGGGAGGGCATTCCTCCAGATATGAAAAAGTCACTTTTCTATTTTGACTTTATTAAAAATTTCAATAATAATTAATAAACAAAAAGTGCAAGTTCCTTACCAATGTCTATAAAAAAACGGCAAAAACATCTTGTCTGTTGTATTGGTTTTATTTTAATTTAATTATTTATTTTTAAACTGAATATATAACTAAATTTTCAGTGAATATATATCAAGTGTCTACCTGTTGCCGTTATCGATATCGAGCAAAAACAAGCATCAAAAAAATTCACGTTTATTGTATGGGAGCCCCCTTAAATATATTTATTTCCTCAGTGAAAAAAGACAAAAGCTTAGTTATACTTTTGACCTGTTGTAATCCAAATTGTTTATTATTGATGATACTATTCTTTGAAAAGAACTGATTTACATTCTCTATATTTTTCAATAATTTTATCAATACAATATGTCTATAATAGTAATTGACCTGTAATTATTTTTATCAAAGAACCTCTTTTGTTATTAATTGGTCGTATTACGCCTATTTTTAATTTGTCTGGGTATGTGCTATTAGTTGTACATTTATTTATAAGTCTAGTTATCCATTGTCATAGGCCTCCTCCAAATACCGCCAATCCCTTATTTTAAACCACACTATCCTCTCCCCTCTATCCCTTTGACATATCATCCTGCCATCTTTTCAGTGCCCTGCCTCTGTTTCTTTTGCCAACCAGCCCGCCTAGCATGACCACCGAAACACGATATGATATGATATGATATAGCCATTTATCACGTTGAACTGTCAAAAATTATTGGATATAACCGTCAACTTGAAATTATGTCGAAACTACGAACATGTTATGGCTTATACATGTTCGCAGTTTCGATAAATTTTCAAGATTGTGGTTATATCCAATAATTTCTGACACTTCAACGCGATAAATGGCTATATCATATCATATCGTGTTTCGGTGGTCGTGCTAGGCGGGCTGGGGACACACCTCCGTAAGGTTTATTGCGTTTATTCCATTTATATTTTAGTAGCTCAAATATTCATGTTGATTCAGCTGTTCTCAGGTCACTGGGTTAAGGTGATCAATCACATCGTATAACGCTAATTATACATGCGTTTAATTTTTAAATAATAGGAAAACCTTGATCTGTCACGACTCACGATTGCATATTAATCGAATATAAAAACGTAGACAGTTGAACAAATTAGTTTTGCACTTAACGAAGTTATTGTTCAATGATTACCTATACTGCCTAGGTAATAAAAATAAACCATCGTGTTGGAAGCTGGATTTGAATGACATACTGTTGTGTTTTTAATATAAGGTACAGCATGACCACAGATTATAATGTAATATTGTAGAATACCGATGTTTCGTTAATCTGTGACAGAGTTGCGTTCGCGCCAGTCTTGATGGCGTCTTTTAAGCTAAGAAGAATTACAGTTGTAGCTTGTTGAATAACTAATAAATAATTACAAAACTAAGTAGTGTCTCAATATATAAAACATACTACATGTCGTCATGTGATGTCGGTAAAGTAGAATAGCATCACTCCACATCTTCTAATGGGTATCGTAAAATGGATCAACAAAAGGGTATTGATCACCTTATACTTAGACCACCGATCTACATTAGGCAAGCGTGTTGGACTACTGCCTAAGCCTCCTTCGATTACAAGGAGAGGCTTTGTGTCCCAGCAGTATAAAGGCTGTTATGATGATAATGTTGATGACTACATTATATATACCTACACATACATTCTAGAACTCTCATAATCCTAAAGGGTTGAACATTGAACAGACCTAGCATGCTTTAGGTAACATTTGGGTACACATATATCACAACTGCCAGGTGTGATTAGTACGGGCCTTATAGTGCCCCAAAAAAGCGACAGAGGTTGCCATTCTGTCGCCTACTTAAAAGGAGCTTAAAACCCAAAAAATAAAACTATAAAACACGCTTTTATAAATTTTAAATCGGGCTTAAAAATGAGAAATAACTTTTTAGTATATAACTTAAATGATGAACAAAAAGTATAATTATTATTTAAAGAATTCTAATCAGGATAATGGGATATTCTTATCAAATTATTGTAATATCATCGGTCTTTGATAAATCTATAAAGTTTGAATGAAATCTGACCGTTTAAAGTTGGTGAAAATCGAGCCCAAAGAGTCAGTTACAAACATACAGGTGAAACTAATATAGGCGCGTTAAAAACTAAACCTTCGGTGAATCAATGAACGATTTAAAAGTATTTAGCTATCCATTTACATAGAGAATTTGATTTGACATTACATACAATCAACAGCACATCAGGTAGTTTTACCACGGTAAACTTTAAAAAAAGGAAAAAGTAAAAATAAATAATGTAAAGGTGACAGTGAAGACAAGTCTCCCTAATCCAATGAACTCTAGCGAGAACCCGTTTATTACAGCAGATATGTGACGTCACCGTCATTATTAGTCCGTTATCATAAGCAGAGACCAGTATTTATAAACGCTACTGAGTGACATAATCATGGTAACTAAAACGATTACAACATTGAGCAACAAAAGAATTATTACTCAGATTGTAAGACATTAGCTTAATTGAAATTGATTCATTATTCACACCTAACATTTACTTACCTATTTGCTAACTAGTACATTTTTTGCTTCACAAGAACAAAAACTTGTAGTTCTTTAAATTTCGTTATCTCCAAAAAAAATTGCATGTCTACAAAGTTTATTCAATTTTGATTAAATTTTGTTAATTATTATATGTCTCATCTTAAAACAGCTTGAACTTGAACTGCTGAGATGTTTTCGAAAAATCTGTAATTCAGTTGGTCAAACTGCATTAGGATTTCATGTCGACTGCACACCGTCCATGCAATTTTGCAGTCGAAATTCGTTGAAATGCAGTCGTTCCTATAATTGAAATAACAATGAACAAAAATCTGTACCCTCGGTGAAAACTGATACAAGTCGAGTTGAAGCACTTTTTATATTTTTAGACATATATAATCAGTGTAAAATGCTCTATTTTTCTGTCTAATTCACGTAGTCGTATCTCTTCTGGTTACGGATATATTTTTTGTTCTCAATAATACAAGTCGAGTTATATCTGCGAAAGTCATTAAAGCTTTGTGTGTTATGCTATAACTTGACATCCACTAATCAAATTGAGTATAACTCATGTAAAAAATGAGTGTAAAATAATACAAATTCAGTTAAATCATCTTACCCATAAACAGTTCATTCATATAGGATTGTGTGTTATGATACAATTAAAAATGTATTACTGTTCACGACTCCATCTTTAAATAGCTCTAATATGAATAATGATTTAATTCGATATATTACATTTGCCACTTAATAAATATTGGTAAAATTTGCTGTATTCAAATATATTTCAAAATACATTATTTTTCACGAGACTGCTTATAAACTATTATGCTTGTGTCTATTTATACCACTCACTTATATCAAAAAAATTACCAGCTCCTTACAAGCATTGCAAAAAGTCTGTCGGTGTCAAGTGATATACAATTTGAGTCTTCAATTTTCTAATGAGTGGGTGTCATTCCGGCGCGAAAGAGGCAAATAGCGCACTTCACGGTGCGCCCGCCGCTGTGACAATGGTGATGGCATTCACTTAAATCATTAGACACGAAATTTGTTCACCGTGATCTGTCATTATTATTAATAAAACGTGATAATCACAACAGAGTTGTATTATTATACACAATATTTATTACGATTCTCTTAGTAATAATTGGTAATTTAATATAATAGCTTGATCATCAAGTGAGTACAAATTATTTAAAAGTACTTAGCAAAGGCCATCTAAATAAAGAGGTTTTTCATTTCATTTCATTTCAGGATTGATTAACAATATTCTAAAATATGTGTTTGTAGTGTTTCAAATATGAAGTGTTGCAGCTGCCACCCGCCTGAGCGAGTGGCTAATCCGTACTTAGAAAAAATCCAAAGCCACGGGTGCGATTGGAACCACCGACATCATGTATGTGAGGCATCATTCATTCCATGGCTCTCTCTACCAACATTAATAACGTCTATATGTAGTATCATCGTCTTAACTCAGTGAGTGTTTTTATTTTTATCTATATTTCTTACAAGCTGCACGTAACTAGGATCCGAAGTATGCCAAAGAAAATACGCAAGAATAATAAAGAGGAACAATGTACTAATTACATCGGATATCGGAGCTAGTAGTACAGCCAAGGAAAGAAGCTATGAAAAACAAAACAATAATGCAGAGGAAGAGACTAATTCTATGAACGTGACATCTGATATAGGACCCCATAGTAAAACAGAGAAAGAAAGAAAAGGAAAGAAACTATGAAATACAGAACAATAACAAAGAGACGGGGACTAATTACATGGAAGTGATATCGGATATAGAACCTAATAGTACAGTAGAGGAAAGAAGCTACGAAAAACAGAAAAAATACGCAGAGGAAGAAACTAACTACATGGATATGACATCGGAGATAGAACCTAAAATTAGGTACAACAGAGGAAAAAAGCTGTGAAACACTGAAAAATAACAAAGAGAAAGATGCTTATAACAAGAGCGGAGTAGCAGAGAAGATAAGAAAAGAATGACAGTGATAATGACCGCGACGGTATTAATGATGTTATTTCTGACTCCATACCACCAAGCAATTCTCTTCAGACATTTTTGATTTCAATGATGGCAGTAGTGATAACTACATTGCAAACAGTTCGGAGTTAAGCGATAAGGGTGAGGGGTTTAGTCAGAAAAAAAACGTAAACGTAAAAAAGGTACATTAAACCAATTATAATTCCTGAAAGTGAAAGCTGCTCAGAATTTAACGTGTTTAATCATCATCATCATCAACAGCTCATATAATGTCCCCACCGAGAACTCGAGCCTACCCCGCATTAGGGGCGATTAGGCCTTAGTCAACCACGCTGGCCAAGTGCGGGTTGGTCGACTTCACACACAACATAAGAATTTATTCATAGGTGTGTGCAGGTTTCCTCACGATGTTTTCCTTCACCGCAAAAGTGTCAAATAAACGTACATATGAAATCAAAATTTGAAAACACATTGGTACGTGGCGGGGTTAAAATCGATGCCTCCCGGTTGGGAGACAACGACCTTACGCACTACGCCACCGACGCTTTTCGCGTGTCTAATACAAAAGAAAAAAACGCCCACTACAAACTCGGAAAAACCGCCATCTTGAAATTTTATCGAAACTGCGAACATGTATCAAACATGTTTGCAGTTTCGATAAAATTTCAAGATTTTATCCAATGAATTTTGACAGTTCAAGCGATAAATGGCTATATCATATCATGTTTCGGTGGTCATGCTAGGAGGGTTGGAAAGATTAATATGTACGAAAAAGAAAGCGTCTTCAAAACTTGGAAGTAAACGTCATCAAGGAATATGCCAATAAATACAAACTTACTCACATAGGTATTGAGTAAAATATTTGCAAGGGTTGTTTTCTTAAAATATTAGGTGAATCTAGGTGAATCTTTTAATTAAATATTTATCAAATAATTTTGCGGCCGTGTGATGCTGGCAGAGTAGAATAGCATCACCCCATATCCTCCAATGGGTGTCATAGAAGGCGACTAATGGACCAGAAAACCAGATATTGATCACCTTATACTCCGTTCACCAACCCGTTTTGGGCAAGCGTGGTGGACTACTGCCTAAGCCTCCTTCGATGACAAGGAGTGGCCTTGTGTCCCAGCAGGGGTCGAGTTATAAAAGCTGGTATGATTAAATTACTTTAAGATTTTTAGCCTACAATAGAAACTACCATCAAACCATCAACCTAAAATTTTGCCTTAAAACTTAAAAAAAATTACTATTATTATACTGCCTTAACGAACTATATCATTTGACACGACCCAGTGCTCAAAACAAGTTGAAATGCATTACTAAACACATATATATTTTTTAATTTTTTTTTGTGTCAAATGATATATTTAGTATAAATATAACAATTTTGTACTTAAACAACTTCAAAGTAAAGATGCTTCTGTTTTACGATACTTTTGTTTTGGATCTAGTGTTAGTTATTATTATTAATGTATTTAAATGCTATTTCAATTTGTTGGTGTATTATTTTTCACCAATATCAATTACCCCAGTAGTTGTAGTGTAAAATAATATTATTTGACATAAATTATTTTACACATACTAAGTCTGATGTGACGGATAATACAATTATTATTTTTTCTATATTACTCCAAATGTATTAAATATAGTGCTATTATTCATATAACATAGTTTAGAGGCTAAAAATATCTATCGGAGTCATTTATTACATGTTGAATAAAATTGATAATAAAAGAGTAATACGCATATAAAAGTGCAATTTTTTTAAAGCCATTTTTCTCAAAACTGTCATTTCAGACTTATATCAGTTTTCACTGAGGGTACAGAAATATAAATACATATATACAAATCTAAACATTTGCTCATAAATTTATATAGGTATGTTAGCTACTCTTTAATCACCAGAACTTAAAGAAAAACAGTAATCTATTGACAAACCTTTAAAAGTGTGTTACTATACATGTACCTACTACTAATTTAAAGAACATTATTTCCTAAAAGTACAATCCCACTGAACTCTGTAACTAACACTTTTCAGATTGACGAAATTTGGCTCGAAGGACCACAAGGCGCGTGGACCGGCACCCGCGCCGCGCAATGGCAGCAAGTGCGTACGCACAAGGGTATCGCGCAATTTCAACACGACATAGACGAACTAGCACCACCTGGTCGCTGGACTATTCGGGCTAGTCTGGCAGATGGGACTCAGGTAAACTTTAAATGGTTACAGTTTTAATCACGATCTTATTTTCAGGTTTTTCTTAAACTTACTAATAACCCAACTACAATGCTTCTTGCGTTTTACACGAGGCCAATAATAACAAAGTAATCAAGCAAGACATTAAAGTAAAATAAAATTTTGAAATCATTTTATTATTCACTGGTCTGAAAACAATCTAACGCAATGGTTTGTGTTCATTTAGAGCATGCTAATTTGGGATAGGCTCAGTGTAATGTCTCTGCTATTAGCTTCGTGTAAATGTTCCATAAGAATCATAAGGATGATAATCTTACTTAAATCTGAGGAATCTGAGGAGAATTTTTTGAAAATATTTTTAAAGTGTGAAACACGCATTATTGTCTGGCTTAGATAGCCTAATAGACTATTTAATTACTATTGTTACTCTTACACTGAAGTTCAGAAATCTTTTTTATCGACACAGCAAGTAAAAAATACATATTGTTTTTAACTGGATTAACTGTGAGGGGTAGTGTCCATTGCAATGACAAACTTGCTGCGCCCATAGAAGGTACCCATTTTATAATCATTATGAAATTAGCTAATTTCTTACCGAATAAGGGAGTAAATTAGGTCACTAATAGACATTGCAAACATTGTATTCTTCAAATGTTGCAAATGTATGAATAAGCTACTATCTAGATCTAAGGTGAGCTATCAATTTATTTATCGTTTCTCTAGATTCCGTAATTCTAAGTGTTACAACTAGGTAATTCTAAGTGCTACTACTGTAAAGATATAAGAGATTTATAGGTTTGAAATCCGCTGTTAGTTACTCGCTACCTCTTATAACTCCTTCTATTTTGCAGGGTGCAGCTGCTTTTATGGTGGGCCACTATGAAATACCACCATTTCAACTGAGCGTCCAACACGCCCAGAAAGTTTTAAGAAGCAGTCATCGACTAGTTTGGACTGTGTGTGTTAGGTGAGTAACTTTATAGAATTTCTTTTTTGTTGAGAACAAACGATATTATAAGATTTCTTCAACAATTATTTATACTTTCCTGTATTAAAATTTCTATGTTAAACTTAGTTCCTCGCACATTCACGAACATTCATTTGTTTCCCAAACCGAAAAAATCGGGAGAGGTCTCCCCTTGACTTTCTCGTATACCGGAAACGACTCAAAGGATGATAGAAACCTTATATTTTGATGTCATACATGCGTATTAAATGCATGCAAGTGCGCGGTCGGTACTCGAATGGGTGACCAATCACCCATTCGAGTACCGACCGCGCACTTGGTTGCTTAACTTTCGTGATCGACGGCTGAAAATTTAATAGAAACCTTATATTTTGATGTCGTACATGTATGTTAAATTTGGCTGCAATAAGTTAAAGCATGCTCGAGTTATTGTGCTAACGCATAGACACACACACAGACATAATTCCAAAAAAATATTTTTGACTCAGGGAGCTCCAAAACGTGTAAATCTGTCAAAATCTCGAGGTCGAAATTTTTGACGAGTAGGTACAAGACTTCCTCCATACTACGTATACGAGAAAGTAAAAAGCAAAGGGTCCGGAAACCGAAGAAACTGTAGCAATAAACTTATCTTAGCAGAAAAACTATCGATTATTTTATACAAGGTGGGCCAAAAGAAGTCATCCGATGTTGTTTGGCTCTCTTTTTTATTCTAAATAAAAAACTTCGATTCTGTTTTTTGATTATGTTTATTTGAACCTTTAGAATTTTATTGGTCAAGCTGAGGAGATTATATCGGCCAGATGGGCGCCGTCACAATTTTGTTCCATACGGGCTCGTTTTATAGCATTTTTCATCACTTCTGCGAGAACCTTGGGCGACAGATTCTCGCACTTGAGGGCTTCCAAAGTCTCGAGCTTGTTCACGTAAACACGGGACTTCAAAAAACCCCACAAAGAAAAGTCTGGAACGCTTAAATCGGGTGATCTTGCAAAATCGCCAAAACGAGAGATAAGGCGACCCGGGAACTCCGCCTTCAGAATATCGGTTGTGGCTCGCGCAGTGTGTGCCGTTGATCTATTCTGTTGGAACCACATGTCCTTCAGTCCTAATTCGTCCAATTGCGGCAGAAAAAACTCGGTCAACATGGCCCAATAGCGCGCACCGTCCACTGCTGTCGTTTTCACTGCCAGCGCCATTCTAAAAAAAATGGCCCAATGACTCCTCCAGCGTGAACAGTGCACCATGTAGTCACCTTGAGTGGGTGTAATGGCTCCTCGTGAATCACTCGTGGATTTTCGGTGCCCCAGAAGCGATAGTTTTGCTTGTTAACGTATTCGCTGAGGTGGAAATGAGCCTCATCGCTCATTATGATTTTGGTCGGAAAAATAGACACGATTATTCCGCGTTCTTGGGGAGTGTATCGCTCCATGGCTTGTTCACTTGTATTCTGCATCTATCTAGTCTACAAATGTCAAAACAGATTTGACATTGGCGGCTATTTGCAAAAATGAGAGCATCTTCCAATAGGGTGATTTCTTTTGGCCCACCTTGTACATTGAGATTGATTTACCTGTATAGTTATTCGAATGGATAGTCCAACAGTTGGCAATGTTTGTTCATTAAAACTTAAAGAACGTAGGTGTAGAGGCTACTCAATCTAGTTTAAAATCTAACAAACCTCTTCAGGTATCCATGGAAAGAAGCAGTGGAAGGTATGCTGGTGATCCGCATACGGGGAGCGGGAGGAAACACGTTGCAACGTGAGTCGGGTACCGGCATTAAGACTGTGGTCGAAATAAAAGCTCCTCGAACTTGTCACAGGCACGCTGCAGCCGCTAGGAGGATCGGCCTCAATGGGACAAATCCTCCTGACGTTATTGTTGCCGATTTCTCTTTCCAGGTCAGGTTCTTAATACAACAATTCTTCTTCCTCACCTGAACCCAATTTATTTAGGGTCTATGCTATAACCATACTGCTATTTGGCATATTTTTATGTCCAATCGCTGCTTCATACCAACTCTCCTTAGGAATGCTCTTGCGGTTTACTCGCTACCACGCGAGTGTCCCCATGCGATAGTCTGCACGGAGTTCAGAATCTCTTACAGTCTGCTTTTGAGACACTCACGGGATGAGATTGGGTAGGAGTATACATATATCAATCTAGCATTATTACCATCTAATAATAAAATGGGCAGAAAACACATACTGGAAGCTCGTGGTGACGTTTACCAGAAGCATTCAATATGTGTTTTTTCTGCAGACTTTCTAGTAGAAATAGAATACTACGATAATTGCATCATCATAATTATCAGCCGAGGGACGTCCACTGTTGGATATTACACGATAGTTGGATATTACATAATAATTGAGTGATGTTTGAGAACGATCTGCAAGATAAAAGTTACATTCGTCAAGATATCAATTGTACTCTTTTAATAGATGAAGATCCAGCCAGATCTATGTTACAGCTCCGTCTGTAGAGAACGAATACTATAGATCCATAACATCGAAAAAATGGACAGATATTATAGAATCTATGAATATCTTTTCAGGAGGAAGGTACAAGTATATGGCAAAATACGACAGTAGTATCCCAGGTGGTAGACAATCCGATATCTTTGGAATTTATGATGAAGCATCGCGCTGTTATTTCACCGAGGCTGCCATATAAATTGAAAGTAAGTACAGACACTAAAATATAGTTGTTTCTATCCTTAATAGCTGTTGTTTAAGCACTGATTGGATGAATTAAGTCCTAGGTATATTTAGATTGAATAGGATAGCTCCTTGCCTTGCAAGTTTTAATAATGATCGAAAAACCGAAATAACCCGTTATCTTCCAAACGGCATATACCGGGATATATTTCGTTTAGAATATACCGGGCTTATAAGATACACCCTTCTTCGTCCAAAATGAGGAAGCTCGCTTAGAAAACTTTTAATTCTCCAGTTTTGTTAAAGACACTAGTTCTTTTTAATTTTATCACAATAGATATATTTCAATATCTTTGGTAAAAATTTAAGATAAAAGCAACGCGATGGGACGACAAGCCTGGAGCAAACGAACGCATTCGTGTATGTCGGGAGTCAACAAGATGGCCGCTGTCGAACACGAAATGGCCGACCAATAACAACTCAACGTGCTTCGACGCCGATACTGACAAGTGGGGAGAAGCACGGGTCACCTTTACGGCTAGTGACGATGGCAGCAGCTATTACACCTTCAAAGTAAGTCTTTTGCATTCGTATCTCCGTAGTATTACAGACAAAACAGAAAGACAGCTTTGATAACATTTCTTCTAATACTAGTGAAATACTCGTAGCACGAAGACATTATGTGTACTTATGTTTTTCAAATTATCATTTCTTTGAGCTGGTACTGAAAGAATGAAAACATTGCTATTTTTACTTATACGTGATGTCCGGTTTCGTCACGAATTCAAAAATGATCCCATTCGCATTCGGTCCCATTAGCATTTGGTCCCCTGCGCATTTTGTCCCATTCGCAAAATGGTCACCCATTGATATACGCATTAATATAAGTACATATTACGTCCAGGACTTCTGAGTTGAAATAAAGTGTAACGTATGTCCTGGTTGTTGGCTTTTGTTTGTTGGTTCACTGAAGATTTAGTTGTTTTTTTGGGTTTGAAGCCTCTTTATGGAGGCGACAGGCTGACAAAGTGGCACTATTTTCAAGCACTACATGGCCCTTACTGCCGGATGTGCCTTTATGTGTAACCAAATGTTGTCTAAGGCTCTCCTCAACGCCGTATGAATTGTCTATTTAGAAATAAAAAGGATTTAGATTTAACGAACGAACCCTACAACGAACTCCTTCATCTAATAACAACAGAGTTCATTTCCAGGCATCTCTACTAAATGACAGCAGTATCTCTGCGCCGCCCCTTCGTATCCCCGCGCAGGCTTGGGGCTCCGCTCAGGCGGCGTTGGGTCCTATCAAACCTAATACTGACAATAGCGAGACTCTTGTACCACTGTACATCAACTTGGACAGGATTGACAAGCCTCTCACCGTTCATTTTGTGGTAAGTCTTGAATTGAAATTGTCTTAATTAAATATTTAGATACACCAGCACTCGTCACCCTAATTCCCTGACCCCTAAATATGTGACCGTGAACTGGATCTAGGCCCAGTTCACGTCAGTCAGTTGTCACCTGACCTACTGAGAGAATTTTAACTTCAAAATGTCCGAATTTAATGCAAAGGAAATGTTTTATGAATGAACTAAATTACACTAAAAATTGCAATTGAAAGCGATAAAATATCGCGCTTTGCGCACTCGTTGACTTTGGCGTTGTCATGAATTTATTTATGTGTGACTTTCTGAGAAACCCAAACCCATAAACCATAAAAACAACTTATATCTCAAACAATCACTTACGCTAAACAAGCGCAACAGACATCGATTTGCGGATACTGCCCATACGAAAGAAGATGGTACTTGTAAAAATCTTATTATATTAAATTATTCAGATATTGGAGAAAACGAATGAGTTAATTATATAAAATATAGTAAAAGATATATAATTTCAGGTAATAACTCGTGGCAGCAACATCCAGAGATGGGGAGCGACAACACAATGTCCGTCCACTGGTTCCTCAGACTATATACCACTAACTTCAAGAAACAGTAAATGCTATAACTCCCAGACTAACTTTGATACCAAATGGCCCAAGTACGGTTCAAACATACCATTATATGGAACGAACTCTGCAATCTCCACATCGAACTCCGTTGACTACGGAACGAACCCAATTATCTATGGGACGAACTCATCGAAATTCGACCCAGATTCTTTATTAGACCGTCATTTGCGAGTGATGTTGCTAATAAATATAACGCACAAAATGTGTCCCGATAGCCATTTGATAGCGTACTTTTATTATAATGGAGAACTTATAAGTGCCAGCAAGCATTTTGAAATGGACGGCTGTTTTAATAACAAGGTAAGTTTATACAGGCTAGTACTCGTTGACATAGTACGTTATAATTTCGACATCGAAGACAAAACACCATTCTTCTTCCTTTGTCAGTCCGAGATGGTTCGGTTGTATACCGCTGAGCTTCAAGTATTTTATTTATTTATAATTTACAATAAACTACACAAATCCACGTTCTCTGTAGGTGGACATCTCCTGGGTTGCCAAAAATGTAACTCCGGGATCCACAGCATCATTGAGGATCTCATCTCCTGGGCCTGCGTTGTGTGCCCTCACTGTGTTAGATACAGCGATCAGACGGAACCAACCAGCCAGTTCTGTAAAAGATGAAATCCTGACTGCCTTAAGGAGGCTTATGGACAATCATAGAAACCTGACGGAATTTGATGTCACTGGAAATTGTTTTCTCTGTAAGTATTGATATTGCCCTGTTCCCAATTATATTGGTCGGCATAATAATTTTTCAATCTCGCTTTACCATTTATCTCTCACACAATCTATCCATCTTTTTCTTCTGTCTTTCTCTCCTTTTATACCCATTCATTCTTACATTCAAGTTTATCGCCTTCTTTGTCATCTCTCACACCAAGTATTTAGATCAAATTAATTATCTCGTACAAACACCGTCGTTACCGCAGTGTCAAAAAACGAAAGTGTGTGTTGCCAGTGATGACTTATGGCACTGAGACATGATCACTTACAATGCACCTCATAAGAAAGCCCAAGGTCCCCAAAGGACAATGAAGAGGGCTATGCTCGGTATTTTTTGCGAGATCCAATCAGGAATGAGGAGATCCGCAGAAGAACCAAAGTGTATATGGACAGAGCCCTTTAAAAGGATATAATAATAGAATCAATATCGTGTTCAAAATAATTCGGTTTCAGCCCGTTAATACCTTCTTTCTATTACACAGCGTCAGATATTGCAGAGCTACCTAGCAAAAGCCAAGAGCTGACAGCGACATGGTTCGCTCTGGCCGGCATCCGAGCATTGGGCGGCGGGGTCACTGACCCCCTCGCCAACTGCGCTCCTCCTCCGGCAGCTCTCATAGATGACGCCACTGTACCCAGGAGCGATTTTTCTGAGGTAGGTCTTGCTTTTTAATATTGAGCTACTAATGTGAATCAACCTCCTTCCTCACCGGCTTAGTGCGTTTTCGTTTCAGTAAAGAATCTGTAATTATTATTTAGCAAGAGTCATTTGACAGATTTGGTTTCAGTAAGGTATCGATTAATTTTATCCAGCCCGCCTTGTATGACCACCAAAACACGGTATTATATAGCCATTTATCGCTTTGAACTGCCAAAAATCATTGGACAAAACCGCCATCTTGAAATTTTAGCGAAACTGCGAACATTTATAAGATAATACATGTTCGCAGTTTCGATAAAATACACATAATAGCGATTTGTGTTTAATTTCAATAGTCTAACTTTTAAACACTTAAAGTTTATGTCGTTTCCAGTTCGAAACGACATTAACTTAACGTTTATTTTCTCACGCTCTCCCCAGACTTGGCTTTGGCGACTAAGCGTATTAGCCAACGGATCTGCAGTAGTATCAGGGCGAGCTCCTGATTCCATCAGCAGATTCGAAGCTTCTGCTGTATGTCTTTCCAGGACAGGGATTGCGGTGTCCACTCCAGCTGCCATACAGGTTTGTTAAAGTAATATAAAGACCTGGAAGGCGTCTGTTTATACGAAAACAAATATAATAGCTAGAGTAAGTAGAGTAGGCTATTATTTAAACATGAATGAAATGAAAAAGCTCTTTATTTAAATGGACTTTGCTAAGTACTTTATTAGGACATATAACCACCATCATCCAACCTCACATCTATTCTTGTCAAGATGCGGACTTCGTTAGTCCAATAGAAGAGTTTTTCCAATATAAGTCTATTTAATATGTACTGGGTAAATAATAACATCACAAACTGTAGCTTTCCTGAGACTTCAATTTGTTTTTGTTACATCTGGTTTCTCACACCGTTAATTAACTTTATCACTTTTATTGTAAGTCTTTCAATACAGATTATGTTTAAGTATATCATAACTAAGACAACTTTCGATCTTTCATCTAGGTGTTCCGGGAATTCTTTATCCATGCGGACAGTCCTCGACGACTGAAGCGTGGTGACTCTACCATAGTGCGATACAGACTCTTTAACCACTTATACAAACCTCTAAGTGTAAGTACAATCATTATCAACAGTCTATACGTTTCGAAATTTACCTTAGGCCTTCATAAGACTCAGAGTTTTTATCTGGATAATGAGATGGTGCTATATAATTACAACATGACGCTGGTCAAATAAGAAAATTATTGGAGCATTAAAAAAAACCTGCAACAGCAACTTTTTAAGGCATAGAATATAATTATATTGAAAACTAATTATAGTTTAATAATTTAGTAGTAGATTTTATTAAAGAAGAGCCTTTTTTATTCACCAATATAAGTCTTTAAATTAGATCTCTGTATAAACAAAAAAAAATGTTTAACCAACATTAGAATTCCAAATATAATTAATAACATATCTCAGTAATGTTTAATTTATGACAGGTCCAAATTCAATTCCTAACGGATTCCCACCTCAAAGGCCCTTCGGAACACGTAGAGGCTACCTGTGTTGGAGCCCGAGCTTCTTTAGCGAGACGGGTAGAAGTCTTCGCCAAGGAGTGGGGCGAAGCTCAACTCAGCATCAGAGCTAAATCCGTTCAGGACGGCAGCTGTGGAAACGCTACTGTGGCTACAGAAGGAGTCAGGTCTGTTATGGAAATAACTTGCGACTATCGCACCAGGGTGTTACACTAAACTTGTCAAATGTACTAGTATATCAGAAAATATAGGGTACTCAAACTCTCATATTTATTCTTTTTTACTTTCTCGTACGTAGTATAGAGGAAGTCTTGTAATCGTCAAAAAATTCGACCTCGAGATGTTGACAAATTTACACGTTTTGGACCTCCCTGAGTCCAAAAAAATTTTTTTGGAATTATGTCTGGTGTGTGTTTGTTGTGTGTCTGTGCGTTAGCACAATAACTCGAGCATGCTTTCATTTATTGCAAACAAATTTTACATGCGTGTATGGCATCAAAATATAAGGTTTCTATCAACTTTTGAGTCGTTTCCGGTATACGACATCCGGTATAGTCAAGGGGAGACCACTCCCGATTTTTTGCTAAATTCTTCATCTTTTTAGTCTCAACATTGAAGTCTTTGTTTGGTCCACTCCTACTCACTAAGACGAGTAACTGAAGGACTCAGCACGAGTTCATACCCACCACGGAAAACCAAAGTATAAGTTTATCTTACTAAAAATAATTATCAGTATCAAAGAATAACTTGTATTCAGCCGTTCTAAAAGTCAAGAGGTCTGTAAATGCAGGATATTACCATTATAATATGCAGATGTTCTTTAATAGAAATAATGGTAAAGATGGTCATTTGAGTGCTTTATTTTAAATGTCTTGTTTGTTGTTTTTTATTAATTATTACCAACATTTATAATATTTACACAAAACATACAGAGGTATAAAATAGTACATAGGTATTTTATGAACTAAACTATTGGATTTATATTTGGAAGGTTGTCCACAAAACTTTTTTAAAAATAAATTTCTATTTCAGTGACGAAATTATCATTAAAATCACTGTTGAATCAGAAGGTATTCCAGAACAGGAACATAAATCGATTCTTCTATGCGGCAAAGGTGAGTCAAAATATGAAAATATTCTTGTTTGTGGACTACTAATAAAATTAAAAGTAACATAGCAACTTTACTGTATTCAGTATTTTTAAGTCACTAGGCCGTTAAAAGCCAGTCCAAAAATTTTCTCGACTTTTGACAGACAAATTCACTGTGCCTAAACACTATACTATTGCTATGATTTTAAATCAAGTCTCCATTATGAATCCAATGCTTCTTATTAATAGTTCAATAGCATTTTATAATTCGTATATTGTTACTTGCTACTTTATTTTTAAAGTAACTCTATAATGTAATATAGATTACCAACTTAAACTACATACAATTATTTACCACACAGACAGCAAAGAGTCTACAAAATCAGAAATATCATGGTCATGGCTGAAGGTTGATCCCATTCCTGGAACAGAATCTCTCACTGTGTGGGCGACCGGGGATATCAACGGACCTTTGCTAGCTGTGAGTATTGAACCTCATATCCCTATGCACGTTCCTATCGGTATTTACCAAATATTTCAAGAAAGCAGTAATCAGATAGGTCTGCTTTCTTAAAAGGGCATATCTCCAAGTGTATCAGCGTTAAATTCAACATGCTAAAGAATTAAAGCTGAAATGGATAATTGGAAAAAAACTTTACTTTTCAGATTCAGGATAGCTCGTCTTTGTAAGGTCTGAGCTCTTAAATTGTTTAGACCTGAATTGAATCGTTCAAAATTAGTCACATATCATTGCAATAGGTTTGTAAGGGTACACCTACAGACCTCTTGAATTTAAGTTTGACTGATGTCTATTTTAATCGTTAGTTAAGACAGCCAAATTGGCCTGCAAGCAGTCCGGACTTGTCCTGCAAGCAGTCCAGAGAGAGACTAGTCTTATTATGCAACTGTTATACGATGACCATAGTCTATTACTGTGCTATGACTGGCCAGCTATTTAGCTACTCTTACGTTATCCCTGCAAGCAACATTGTTATTAGTAGTTCTGGAGCAGCAGAATTCTCAATCAGATCTAGAAGATTTAATAATAGACATTTGAGAGTACACCTTACATCTTTAATGTTTTTATAATTAGGTACTATAGTACTTTAATTAGATTAGATTCACATAATTTGCCGTTACTTTTAAATTCACCAGGACGCAGATGCGTTAGTGAAACTACCTCGAGGATGCGGGGAACAAAATATGGCGCGCCTTGCTACCAATTTACTGGCATTGACTCAGTTGCAACCTGGAAGTCCTGCAGCCGCTATAGCAAAAGAGCACGTGCGAAGAGGTAAGAGAAGACATGGCCAGCAATAAGTTCGAATTATGTAAAAGTGTGAATGTTCAAATACGATTTGAAGGATAATTTTGGCATAAAATCCTGCAGCGAGATTAGGAAATTATTCAAAAGTATTATAATGTATATGGATGACATAATCATATTTATAATTCAATCAAACTTTTGCATCTTATAAAAATAATAAAAAGTTCGAATTATGCAAAAGTGAATTAGTCAGGAAAATTTGACAGAATAAATCTGCAACAAGATTTGGAAACTATTTAAAAGTATTATAATGTATCTGAAATCTGGGCGACATGTAGGTATTTGCATTTCAATAACTTTGCATCTTATGAGAAGCTCATGAATATTGCGTATTTTCTTCGAGTAAATTATAAGGATGATGCAAGGCTTAGTTTTATCGTTTCACATTATTAGTTTTTAAATGTTTCGTAAGAAGTTGAATGAAAAGTCATTACTTTTTGAATTAACGTCCATCGTTGATGAGAAGTATTTATTTAAGGATTTACACGTCAGCTGCAGTACGTACATAGCGAAGGAGGATTTAGTGCTTTCGGATCAGCTGATGATACTCCCTCTACTTGGCTTACTGCTTTCTGTCTGCGGTACCTTCGCCGGGCACATCAGGTAATTGCACATCATTATAAGACAGAATGGTGTTCTCCTTGTTTAATATGTAAATTTTAATTTTTGTTGAGCGTATATTTTCTTTATATCTCTTTTAAAGAAAAGGAAAGGTTTTCCTATATTTCCAAAAAAGGGGTTTATTTATTATGCCTTAAGGTTAGTAAGCTATCGGAGTTTTTCCATTTTGTAGGTAATTCGAAACTTTCAGCAAAAACAATTAAGAACAATTTCTGGTGTAGGAGACACCATATTCAAGTTACACGAACGATGTAACAAATAAAACTGTCGAAAAAGTTTTATCAGGGCTTGGGTGAAGGTATATCATATTATATGGGATAGATATATCAAATCAGTCATATTTTAAAAAATATTATTTCATTTAGATAAAGTAGTTTAGCTAGCTTTCTAATAATAAAAAAGATTTTTACTCAGCCAGCATATCTTTAGGGCTTATCTTATATATTTAAATAGGATTTTTTACTACACTTTGATTTTTGGTTAATCCGATATTTCGGCGCAGTTATATGCGCCATGATCACGGATGAACTGAAGTCTTATGTGAGTTGATGTTATTGGCAGACAAATCTGTCTACCCTCTTTCTGAGTCTACTACGCTCGGCACCCGTACCACCGTTCTCAGTCTCACTATCTACTCGAAACCGCTGTCTACACACAACACTTATAGTATCTGGGCGTATCACGGCACAACTTTTATTTACCCCGGTTCCACATAAACTTATTACCGGATTCCAGGCGCTCGACAGTTTAAACCCATCCTCACGATTAAAATTTTTGTTTGTCTTAATTTCAATCGCTTCCCTTACCAATCTTGGTTTATAGTGGCGTTCTGTCGAGATGAGGTAACAAAGGTGGTTTAAATCCCGTTTTCTTTCATTCAAATGATAGTGACCACGTTAGCTTAAAACAATACATTTTTACTACACTACCTATTGACTACAGGCTAAAAATGTTTTTTTCCCAGATGCTAACCCCAGAACTGCCGATCCCTCCAGTAATAGAACGAGCTGAACGCTGGTTGCTAGACCAGCAAATGGAGAATGGTTGCTTCAGGAACATCGGCCAGGTCTTCCATAGGGAGTTCAAGGTAGGTATGATTTGCAAACGCCTTAAGGATAAAAAATATTTTCAGAATCTTAGTCCTGCATGTCTAAGTTATATCTAGTTATATCGAAAGCTTATAAACGTCTTATAGATCTTTAACGTTTTTATTGAATTTTTCTGGATTTGGTTTATTAGCAAGTAGAGTATTTTATGTATAGTTAGTAAAATTAAAGTTATATTTATTTTTTATTTCTCACTTCCAACAGTATCAGCAGTCTATATTCGTCCGACAATTGATAAATGGATAAAAACCACCATTTGATTTGTTGTTGCAAATTCTAAGTCCAATTGTAACATAAGCAGGGTCATATTTTGATTTTTTAAGCGTTATTCGAAAAAAATTAAAGAAAAGTTCAAATATACCTACATACTTGATATCGATTTAAGGTGGAAAAGATATAAGGATCGTAGCAAGTGAAAAGAAGTTATTTTGCTTGTCTACTCCCATGGGAGAAACGCGTGACTTTACATATGATATGTAGATACTCGTATTTATGAAAAACTAGTCATCTTATCCCAGAGACTACCGAGAAATCTGCTAAATAAAATGTGTACCATACAAGTCTATTTAAGAAGTAGAGATTCAGTTGTTATTAAATGTTCGCAATTATTAGCAGAGTTGGGCTCCTGGTTGTTGCGTTTTGCTGGTTGTTTCACTGGGTAGCAACCTGTCACTATTTTGAGGCACTGCATAGCCCATAATGCCGAATATGGCTTAATAGCCCAATTCTCATTCATAATTTTAAAAAAATTAAAATTAAAAAAACTTAATGTAATAAAATGATATGAGCATGATTGTATTATGTATTATCCCAGGGCGACATAAACGAAGATGAGGAGCTAGCCACGGTAGCTCTAGCAGCTTATGTGATCACCGCTCTCCTGGACAGTACCAGAGTTTTGCCCGTGAAAGTGATCCAGAACTCACTGGTGTGCCTCAGGGCACTAGGGAAGACCAGGTCTCCTGCTAAGGTCTATGCACAAGCCCTGCTAGGGTACGCCTTCATGAGGATAAGGGTATATGAAGACGAGCTCAGGAAGGTGAGAACATAAAAATCATAGATCACTATGTCATAATAAACATCAAATCAGCTGTGAGAAAATCATGACAGCTCACGTAGTTATCTAGCAAAACTCAGTCTTTTGAGGTATTAATAAAGGCAAATTGGCTTTCACTTATAGAAGCATAAATGCCACATGACTTAAGTAATTGTAATGTTGTGCTCCGACTGATGAAAAGGGTAAATTACATGTTATTTCCAAAAGTTTGCTTAGGTACTATTAATAGATACTTTGTGATATTATTTTAAAATGATTTGATATGTGTAATAAGCTTTTGCCCCTGGCAAATTTTAGCATAACTGGTCCTAATAATTTAGAACAATATCTGGTGACATATTGTTGTAAATTATCAGGACCATTGTTGACATCATTAAGGATAAGTCAGCTTTGGAAGAGTATAAAACGATACATTGGAACAAATATCTTGATTTCTTCTAACCACTTGATGCTTAGAAGAACAGTCATCAGCCTATTTACAGTGCTTTACTTCAGACGACCCTACATGATGAAATCTATTTTGAACCAAGCAAGATGTTGCAAACAATGTTAGTTTTGTTTCGAAAGGTCCTCTAGCGCTCTTGGGCTACAATGTAAGTTGTATGATATATCCCTTGTAGACTAACGAAGTCAGTCAATGGAACCGAAGAAGAGTGGCCAACCTTGGCCTGAAGGAAACCGAGGAAATGCAAGAAATGGTGGAACTGTTGAAGATAGCGCGCAGAACTGACGACTACGTCTGGTGGGAGACCAGTGAGTAATATTTACTTAAACCAATATTTAGTGTTAACTTTCTACGCTTATTTTCTAATTTAGGTATGTTATATATGAATGTTACATCTATCCGTATTGCTATTGTTTGTTATTTCACTGAACGTTAAGTGTCTTTTTTGCGCATCATTATATAAACTTTAGTGTTTTTTGTAAGTTAGGAAAGCTCTCTATTGCACCCATGCGGTAATTACGTCAAAGATCATATATAATCCTTTATCCCAAGGATGCCAGGAAGAGATTGCTTTATAGCACTAAAATCGCCTACTTCGTACTTGTCTGTTTTATTTTTCTGTATGTGTTTCCTATCTTATGTACTTGAAAGAGTTTTATAATTGTCACCTTACAGGTAGCCTATCAACGTCCATAGAAGCGACAGGATACGCTTTACTAGCTCTATCTCTGTCACCAAGACTACTGTCGTCTGGTGCACACGACGCTCGCGGAGCTTCTCGGTGGTTGTCCTCTCATAGGAACCCCCAAGGGGGATTCTTGTCCACACAGGTACTACTATAAAAACTAAATACATTATACTTTATATATCTTAAAGACGCAAAAGCACATTAGAATTGATATGTCCTAAGGACACAAAAGTACATTAGAATTGATGTCTTAAGGACACAAAAGTGGATTAAAATTGATATGTCCTAAGGAGAAAAAGCACCTACATTTAGATTCGATATATGATATGTCTTAAGGACACAAAAGTGCATTAGAATTGATATGTCCCAAGGACACAAAAATACATTAGACTTGATATGTCTTAAGAACACATAATTACATTAGAATTGATATGTCCTGAGGACACAAAACTACATTTGAATTGATATGTTCTAGGAACATAAAAGTACGTTAGAATTAGTATGTCATAGAGACACAACAGAGGGGTGTAAGGGGTTCCAAACAACAGCTGACGGAACCCAAGTCAACCTCACCTGCACGCGGTACACCCTGCCGAACAACAGACGAGGCTCTGGCGCTCCCCACCAACCCGCACTGGGCCAGCGTGGTGGGAAAAGGCCCAAACCCCCCCAAAATGGTATACAAACCCAACACAAGGCCCCAAGTGCCCGGCGGTACCGGAGGCCGTGCCAGCGGTGACGGACGTTGGCGAGGTGCCGGGACCAGGGGTGCCAAGAATCCCCGGGCGGCGATGATCTCCCGTCATACGACTTTGGCCCTGGCAACATATAACACACGCACACTGCGGACCGAGGAGAAGCTGCTGGAACTAGAGGAAGAATTGAGTAGGATTCGCTGGAGTATAGTGGGATTATCCGAAGTCCGAAGACAGGGCGAGGACACGGTGATTCTTAAATCCGGCAACCTACTCTATTTCCGGGAGGGCGAAGATCTGTCCCAAGGTGGTGTCGGGTTTATTGTCCACAAGTCTCTCGTGAACAACATTGTACAGATCGAAAGTGTGTCGAATAGGGTGGCGTACCTTATACTCAGAATCACCAAACGGTATTCGTTGAAGGTCATACAGGTATACGCCCCGACCTCGACACACCCCGACGAGGAAGTGGAAGTAATGTATGAGGACATTTCTCGGGCAATACATGCTTCCAGGACCCACTACACTGTTGTAATGGGAGACTTCAACGCAAGGCTAGGCAAACGTGGCGATGATGAGTTGAAAGTGGGGCAATTTGGAACTGGAATCCGGAACTACCGTGGACAAATGCTAGCCGAATATATGGAGAGAGAGGGACTCTATATGATGAACTCTTTCTTCAAGAAACGGCTGCATCGGAAATGGACCTGGGAAAGTCCGGATGGTACAACAAAAAATGAGATTGACTTCATCATGTCGACTAAGACTCGGATATTCAATGATGTCTCTGTGATCAATTCGTTTAACACGGGAAGCGATCACCGAATGGTAAGAGGCACATTGAATCTCAACGTCAAATCCGAACGGTATCGACTGATGAAGTCTACGCTCCGCCCTGAAGCCATCCAGATCCAAAACCCCGAGCGCTTTCAACTCGAACTGCAAAATCGCTTCGAATGCCTGGAGGACTGCATAGATGTGGACACTTACAATGACAGGTTCGTGGAAGCTGTTCTTACGGTGGGTTCAAAACTTTTCAAACCCAGCCGTACAAAAAAAGCGAAGAAAATCTCAGAGCCCACATTAAAGCTGATGGAGGAAAGACGAGGGATGGTTCTGCAGTCTTCTGAAGATGCTCGTAGGCGTCGGCAGCTCAACAAACATATCTCCAAGTGCTTAACTCGCGACATACGCCAATTTAATACAGAACGTATTAAAGAGGCCATCGAGCGGAACAAAGGCTCCAAAGTGTTCGCTAGAGATTTGTCGCTTGGAGAGAGCTTGCTGACGAAGCTGAAGACAGAGGACGGCAGAACCATCACATCACGACCTGAGCTTTTGGCCGAGATTGAAAACTTTTATGGACAGCTTTACGCGACATCACACCCACCTGTCATTCAGGCCACCGATCCAAGAGCCAAATTAACCCGACACTATACCGAAGATATCCCGGACGTCAGCCTGTACGAGATTAGTGTAGCTCTTAAACAGCTTAAGAACAACAAGGCGCCGGGTGATGACGGAGTGACAGCGGAGCTTCTGAAAGCAGGTGGACGACCGGTCCTGAAAGCTCTTCAGAGGCTATTTAACTCCGTTATACTCGAGGGCAAAACGCCAGAGGCATGGCATGGCGGCGTGGTGAGACTCTTCTTCAAAAAGGGCGACAGGGCCCAATTGAAGAACTATAGACCCATCACGCTGCTGAGTCATGTTTACAAGCTGTTTTCAAGAGTTATAACGAATCGTCTCGCGCGCAGGTTTGACGACTTCCAGCCTCCCGAACAAGCCGGATTCCGAAAAGGCTTCAGTACCATAGATCACATACATACGCTGCGGCAGGTTATACAGAAGACCGAAGAGTATAACCTGCCATTATGCTTAGCGTTCGTAGACTATGAGAAAGCCTTCGATTCTGTCGAGACCTGGGCAGTGCTCCAGTCACTCCAGAGGTGCCACATAGACTACCGATACATCCAAGTGTTGCGGTCACTGTACGAAAACGCCACTATGTCAGTTCGCCTTCAGGACCAGAATTCAAAACCCATACAGCTCCAGCGAGGCGTGAGACAGGGTGATGTTATATCGCCGAAACTGTTCACAGCTGCGTTGGAGGACGCGTTTAAGCTTCTGGACTGGAGAGGGCTTGGCATCAACATAAATGGCGAGTACATGACTCACCTTCGCTTTGCAGATGATATCGTGGTTATGGCTGAGACCTTGGAAGACCTGGGCGCAATGCTCGACGATCTCTGTAGAGTCTCCCAACAAGTGGGTCTTAAAATGAACATGGATAAGACGAAAATCATGTCTAATATCCATGTTGCACCCACTCCTGTAAAGGTTGGAAGCTCTACACTGGAAGTTGTCGACGATTATGTTTACCTGGGACAAACAGTCCAACTGGGTAAGTCCAACTTCCAGAAAGAGGTCAATCGACGAATCCAACTCGGCTGGGCAGCGTTCGGGAAGCTACGCGGCATATTCTCGTCCCATCTACCGCAGTGTCTCAAGACGAAAGTCTTTAATTCGTGTGTGTTGCCAGTGATGACTTACGGAACCGAAACGTGGCCGCTTACAATGGGCCTCATAAGAAGGCTCAAGGTCACCCAAAGGGCAATGGAGAGGGCTATGCTCGGAGTTTCTCTGCGTGATCATATCAGAAATGATGAGATCCGCAGGAGAACCAAGGTCACCGACATAGGCCAAAGAATTGCGAACCTCAAGTGGCAGTGGGCAGGGCACATTGCGAGAAGGACTGACGGCCGTTGGGGCGGAAAGGTCCTCGAGTGGCGACCACGTACCGGGAAACGCAGCGTTGGTAGGCCCCCCACAAGGTGGACTGACGATCTAGTTAAGGTCGCGGGAAGCCGCTGGATGCGGGCAGCGCAGGACCGACCGGTTTGGAGATCCTTGGGGGAGGCCTATGTCCAACAGTGGGCGTCTCTCGGCTGAAATGATGAGAGACACAAAAATAGGTAGATTAGAATTGATATGTCCTAAGGACACAAACATACATTAAAATTTATATGTCCTAAAGATACAAAAGTACATTAGGATTGATATCTTCTAAGAGCATAAAAAGCCATTTAACTAAAGAACTTCTTCCAGGATACTCTTGTAGCCTTGGAGGCCTTAACAGCCTGGTCCGCAGTACAACCAGCAGCACCAACCAACCTGACAGTGAAGACTACTACCAGAGCCTACTCCAAGACGATATACATCAGGCCATCGGACAAAATTCCTGAAGTAATAAAGATGGGCTCTGGAGACCACCTCAATGTGGCAGTTGAAGGTCGGCTCTTAATATATAATTTTAGATTTTATTTATATATGCTTGCCAACATTTGTGTTCATAAATTCATTCCTAATAGGTATGTACCTATATAATAAAAGCAATTGATAATTAACTAATTGCAACAAATACTTATCTATATGCATTTGCCAAATTTCATGTAAGTGAGCATTGGACCCCTTATAATAAGTTAGGGAAAAATTATGTAAACTTTATCCATTTTAAAACTGATATGAAACGGGACTTGAATAACCCTTCGATGTTTGGGTGACTATTTTACCTGTTGAGCACAGGTCTTTGCGGGAAACAAAGTACAGCTACATCTTCAACATGCGATAATTCTCTTGTTGTGTCGACACAACATAGTATTAACACAGTGTAAATAAGAATTAATATAGACTGTAATTCTACAGTGGATATATGCGATATATGACATTTTCAAAGCTGTCGAATCCCATTTCTTGCACGATTAAAAAGCCCAAGATAACCTACCTCGTTGTAGTATGCTACGGTTTGGCTACAGTGAATCGTCGTTTTCGCGAAATTTTATTGTAAATTTTAAAAATCGACATTTATTTTTTAATGTGTTACTTTAATTTTTAAAGATTTTAAAATTTTGTCAACAACCCTATTCAACTTCTCACTGCTATGCCCAACTAATAGATTCTTTCCTTCTCAACACCAGGAACTGGTTGCGCCCTGGTCCAGGCCACAAGGTCGTACAACCGCCTAACCCCAGCCGCTCCTCGCAGCGAGGTCCTGAGGGTGCAGGTGTCGGTGACCACTAACGGACCCTTCGACTGTGATCGGAACAACACCAACTGCTTCTGCGAAGCCGTTATAGAGGTATGTTTATATACTACAAGAAAGAGAGAGTGGAAGCGTTTGGTGGGAAACCAGAAGGTCTATTCGCTAACTTTTTTTGACAGATGAAAGTGAAGATCACCGAGTGAATTACATATCCATTGCTGTTTTACACTACACGCTATTAGTGCACTTGTAGTGTAAAAACAGCAATGAATATGTAAATCACTTGGTGATTATCATTTTCATCTGTCAACAAATATTAGCGGCAGGGCATCGAGAGGACGATTTTTGTTTCGAAAGCTCAAAACTGTTCGGAGTGGATTTTGTGCAGTGAAAGTGGTGTCGTTTCGTTGCATAAGCATCCGTGTTGACGAACAGTTATGAGAATGAGGAATTATTGAAATAAAGGTTTTGTGTATATTTTTTTTTTTTTTTTTTTTTTTTTTTAGATCTGCAATCAGCCTTTTGGCTTTAATCAGATGAGAGAAAATTATTTTAATGTCTTTACGGAGTTTGCACATCCTATGATGTGTCATCTCCCTTCGCATAACACGATTACACAGAGGCTAATCGTGCTCTTTTGAGTCGGAAAATGCAGTCATTTGCCATTGAAAGTGATGAGGCCAGATGGTTCCTATGTAGACTGAGCCTCTGCTTGTAGGCTGCAGTAGACCTTTCTATTTCTTCCCTGATCGATGAGACTTCAAGGTACTTATGAACTTCTGTGTTACGTGTGTACCATGGTGCATTACACAAACTCATTAATACTTTGTTCTGGAATCGTTGGAGTATTTCCAGGTTTGATTGACTTGCCGATCCCCAGAGCTGTATACCGTACGTCCACACCGGTTTTATGATGCATTTGTAGATCAGCAGTTTATTTTCCAAACTCAGTGAGGACTGTCTACCCACTAACCAATACAAGTTTTTAAATTTTTTATCTGCTTGCTCTCTTTTGGCCTTTATGTGATCTCGCCAAGTAAGCCTTCTGTCCAGATGCATCCCAAGGTATTTGACCGTTGTAGAATGTGGCAAAGCAGTTCCGTTAAGTGAAACAGAAGGGCAGTCTCCTCTCTTTAATGTGAAAGTTATGTGGGCAGATTTTGCAGCGCTAGCTCTGATTCTCCACTTCTTCAACCATCTTTCGACTCTGTTCAGGTGATGTTGTAGATTTATCGACGCAGTATTAGGGTCTTTATTGCAAGAGAGTAGAGCAGTATCGTCTGCGTAGGTTGCAGTCACCACTTCTTCTGATGTAGGAAGATCAGCAGTAAAGATTGTGTATAAGACAGGGCCCAATACTGAGCCCTGTGGCACCCCTGCTTCAATTTGGCAGATGGACGAGAGGCTATCTCCACATTGTACCTGGAATAATCTGTGTTGCAGATATGATTTGAGCAGCAAATATGCAGTATTTGGTAGGTGTAGCTTTAACTTATACAAGAGTCCCTTATGCCATACGCGATCGAAGGCCTGTTGTATATCAATGAACACAGCCGAACAATACTCTTTCCTCTCTAGCGTTTGCCTTATTGTGTGAGCTACACGGTGTATCTGTTCTGTTGTTCCATGGTTGGCACGGAAACCAAACTGGTGATCTGGTATTACTTTTTGTTCTTCGAGAACAGGGCGAAGGCGAACTAATATTAGTTTCTCGAAAACTTTAGATAATACGGGTAGAAGGCTTATGGGTCTGTATGAAGCAACTTCAGTGGGAGGTTTCCCTGGTTTAGGGACCATGTTAACAATGGACACTTTCCATAACTGCGGGAAATATTGCAGTCTCAGTATTGCATTGAAGAGAATTGTCAGAAGAACTATTCCTTTTCTCGGTAGCTGCTTTAGGACTTCTGCTGTTATTAAATCAAATCCTGGTGCTTTTTTGTGCTTTAGTTGATTTACAGTTCTTCTAACTTCTGCCGGTGTGACTGGCTTCAGCGGTAATGACATTTGTTGGTCGCTGTGTAAGAATGCATCAATCTCGTCTTCGGGGTGCATAGTGTCAGGTTCATTGGGTTTAAACACGTTCTTTAGGAAGTTGGCAAATAATTCTGCCTTGTCTTCAGACGTTCGTGACATATTACCATTCGGTTGCTTTAATGGAGGCATGTGTTCTATTGGCCTCTTTTTTAATGATTTGGTCATTTTCCAGAGTGAATAGTTGTCTGCTTTGTATGGAGTTAGAGTTTTTAGCTTGTTTTGTATGGTGCTGTTCTCGTTATCCCTAAGCAATTCCTTCAAGTCTTTTTGAGCCTTATTAAGAGCAGTCTTGTCTTGTCGGTTCCTGCTAGTATGCCATTGTCGTCTCAGTCTTCTCTTTGTATTTATCATCCTTCTTATTTCTAAAGTAACATCCTGAACATGGTGATTTACTTCTATATAAGGTGTTGATAGCCAGGCTGCTTTTTGTATTAGGTTGGTGGTATACCATGCAGTATTTTCAACATCCTCTTCCACCTTGAGCGGTATGCACAGGTTTGTGTTATCATCTATGTAATCTCGAAAGGCTTCCCAGTCAGTTTTATGATTATACAGATTTTCACGTGGTTCTCTCCAGATTACAGTGCTACTTAGTGTACATATCACGGGTGTGTGATCTGAGGAACCATCCAAACATGATTCCACTTTAGTGTAAATTCCTGACAATCCTTTAGTGATAAAGAAGTCTAAGAGATCTGGAATTTTGTTGGGGTCAGTTGGCCAGTATGTTGGTTCTCCTGTAGACAGTACATGGAAAGTATTGTTTTCAATGGCTTTTCTTAGTTCTCGGCCTCTTGTCGTCGTTAGTCGAGAACCCCAAAAAATGTTTTTAGAATTCCAATCTCCACCTGTTATGTATCTACTGCCAAGTATTTGGAAAAACTCTCTAAACATCCGCTCGTCTATTCGATGGCGTGGAGGACAATAGACTGCACTCACGCTCAATGAGCCCTGCCAGTCATCTATTGATATGACAGAAGCCTGTATATATGGTTTCACAAAGTTTGGGAGGATGTGATGCTTTATATTTTCTTTAACTATTACAGCAGCCCCAGCATGTGATGTTCCATCTGGGTGGTTTGCATAGTAGATATTGTATCCTCTTATTTTAATCACTCTTTGGTCGGTCAAATGTGTTTCTGAGATCAAAAGTATGTCTATATTATTGTGGTTTAGGAATAGTTCGACTTCTTGCTTATTTGAAGTCAAGCCATTTATGTTCCATGTAGCAATTCTTAAGAATTTCTCTTTTCCTGCTGGGCTATGAGCGTCGTTAGGAGGCCCATTAGGCTCCCCATTTGATGTATTAGGATATCTATCTTTTCAGACTGTTTTATTATAATTTGCTCAAGTGAGCTTGTTGGCTGAGATTGTATGTTCTCTGTTTTTCTATTCCAGTATCCACTATTCATAGTGTTGGATATATTCTCGGATATATGCGGAGCTCTTTTTCCCTGGCTATTTATTGATTGTTGTCTAATATAGCGGCTGGGTTGTAGTGGTGGGAATTTGTCTATTTGTGGACAGAATGTTGGAATGGATGATTTTGAATGCACTTTTGTGACTTCTGGTACTTTTCTTTTCACTGTTTGTGCCATTTTTCGTGTTTTTATTTCTTTATATACTTGGCATCCTTTGTAATTAGCTGGATGCTCGCCATAGCATAGAGTGCAGGTGGCTGGCGTGTTCCGATCCTTTTTTGGACAATCTGTTGTTTTGTGTCCTTCAGCACATTTAACACACCTATAAGGACGCATACAATTGTTTTTAGTGTGTCCGTATTGTTGGCACCTGGTACACTGAGGGATTTCAGTAGATTTTTTGGGATCTTCGATTTTAACTCTTGTGTGATATATAAATTCTATGTTTCTTACTTCTGGGTTGTTAGGACTGGGTTCTATGTTTACAAAGAACATGTTTAATGGCTTCTTATTTAGTCTGGATATCGCACAGATAACTTCTCCTCTGACCTTGTTGCCGGTTTTTTCTATTTCCTCAATTATAGCTGACTTTGGGGTGGTGTGATGTAGGTTTTTGATCACAATTCTGTAGCATCTGTGTTGTTTCTGTGTAAAAGTGTGGCCAATGAGGCCTTTGGTTCGGATAATTTCTATAAGGTCTTTGTATATTTCGGTTGACGGAGTCATTACTCTTAGTTGGTCTCTGTTAATGATCTTGAAGGAGAAACTGCCACTAGGTACAGAACTATTCAAGAGTTTTGTCAGTTCGGTTAAGTCTTCAATGCCATATAGGATAATAGGTGGTGGTTTAATAGTTTTTTTGTAACTAGTGGATGGTTCATCTTTAGATTCCTCTGTTAGATCTACAGGTAGGCCACTAAATCTGTTACAAGTATTGAAATCTGGTTTTTCTCTTTGTGGCGGGCTGTCCGATAGTCTCTTCCTTTTAGGACCGCGGTCAGATGGTACTCTTTGCCATGGGGGAGGGCAGATCATATTGTCACTATCTTTGGTGATTATCGTTGGAGATTTAGTAGGCAAAACCTTCACGCCAACATCTGAGGTACTGCCTAATGAAGACGATCGCTGTCTTGTGTTGAACAGGCTTGGATGGAATACCTGCTGTGTTAGTTTTTTGTTTTTGCTGCCAGTAGCATTCACCGACACGGGGGCCTGGTCGCCCGCTCCCGCGCAGTCTTCGGTAACATATTTCACACTCGCAGGCCCGGATACCTGCGAGCGCCGGGCGTTAGCCGGATCGCATGACAAATCAACATTCGTATCACTCATAATTCCATGTAATAACAATGTGGGACATACACATGTGGCTTTCCCAAGGCTACATGGTCACACTTTTAGGAGAGATTTAGTTCTCCTAGGCCTGTGTTATGCCTGTGGACAGGTTAATTGACCGCCGCCTGATGCTCGGCGTTGTTGCTCTTTTGGCACCACCCGGGGGACACGTGTAGGGTGGGCCTTGGAAAGGTGGTATTTCCTACGGACGCGAGCAACCTAGCCCCCCATGTTGAGCATTGTATAGTGGTTGGAAATCCCACTATACAATTCTCATCAGTCACCGTCATGAGGTCTGTACATTTCTCGCCAAGCACTCCCTAGATGCATTAAAATGTGTGGTATCCACATTTTATTGCAAAAATCAAGAGAGAAGATATGAAACTGAAGACTTGGCTGTATGGGCTAGATAGCTCGTAACAGTGAAATTTTAAGATAAAAAAATTAGAGAAAACGACGATGTCGGGTAGTTTTCGAACGGCACTCTTCTACGCTCAGCCGGCCTATTCGCTAACTTTTTTTGACATCTGAAAGTGATGATCACCGAGTGAATTGCATATCCATACGACGAGTGCCGTAATAGCGTGTTGTGTGTAACAGCATTGGATACGTAATTCACTCAGTGATCATCACTTTCATTTGTCACAAAAAGTTAGCGAATAGGCCTACTGGTCAATTCGGTTGTAAGGCACGTGGTCATCACCAGTGTCTCTAACTGCGCCTTAATGACGGTAGATTTGCTGTAGTTTTTATAAATCTACCATCTATATTGTGTTTATGAATTTTGTGGGGTAAAATGCAATGGAGTGCGCAGATTACAACCCCCTATTTTTAGCACTACCTACTAAGCAATGCCTAGCGTATTATAACATACACATGTTAAACCTCCTCTGCTTTCTAAATAGATAGGTAAGGACAAATGGAACATGTCATTTCAATAAGTGTGCGTTGGTTTAAATTTCCTTTCACCTATAAGGGAGAATTCACACGTGTCTACCACCACGCCACATCGCAGCGATAAAAAGTAGTCTAGCAGTGCAGTGTGAACAGTGGCGTATACACGCATACCTTAAGCTTCAACAGAGCTTTACATAACATTTGGTTACGAATAAGCCATAATATATGCAAATATCAGACACCAAAAATAGCTCTTTGTTCCCTTAGTAAAGAACCTATCACAGTCTATAGCCACACCTAACCAGAAAGTGGCATTTTCCGCCCACTACCAGTAGGTACCTACTGGTAGCGGGCGGAAAATGCCACTGGTGACAAAACTTTGTACTTACCTCGGGCGGTAAAAAAAGAAAGTCTCACATCGCATATATTAATCCTTTCGATATAAAAATACTTACGATCTGAGACAGCCTTCGTTTTATTTACCGCCATTAATAAATGAGCCGCGTGATGCCGGCAGAGTAGAATAGCATCACCCCATATCATCCAATGGGTGTCGTAGAAGGCGACTAATGGATCAGCAAAGGGGTATTGATCACCTTATACTACGTCCACCAATCCGCATGGGGCAAGCGTGGTGGACTACTGCCTAAACCTCCTTCAATGACAAGGCGAGGCCTTGTATCCCAGCAGTGGGTCGAATTATAAAGGCTGTTATGATGATGATGATGTGATTAATAAATGTAAATACCTACAGTACCCATAGTGTAAGTTTTTTCGTTTAAAATACGTAACTAATGTAATTGCGTTAAGATGTCGATTTGTATTGGAAACTTGAATAGCGCCTCTAGCGGAAAGAAGCGTGTTTCCCATACTACAATAGTTACGTAGGTACGTATTTTATGACTAAAAAAATTACACTACTGGTTCTGTTATTAAAATTTCCATGACCGGTTAGTGCGCTTACTAAAAGACTTAAACGCGATCTATTCACTTGTAGGAGATCTTTGGACATGTTGTCATTCTCTTGTAAGTAGTTTGTGGTTGACGTGTGGTTGTTGATACGTGTGAATACTCCCTAAATGTAACGCCACGACAAAAAGACGTCAACCCTTCCTACACATCATTTATGTAAATTACCTGAAAACATTACTAACAGATCATCAACTGATGAATATTGATAAATCCTCCATCGGTATAAATTACGCGTAATTTTCAAATCAAACCATTCAATTTCCACTGCTCGTAGTAAATTGACCTGTTACAATGAAGGTTCAATCTGTTCTCACGCTGGCTCTCTTCTCCATCTCCTTGGCATCAGGGAAGACGCCCACACAATACCTCTGCGGCAGAAGACTAGCTGATAGATTAGCTCTTTTATGCCCTTACTCGGAAACGAAGAAGAGATCCGAAAGTGACGTGTATACCTTTGAGGATCATATAGCCCCATATTTTGGGGCCTTCGAGGATGGAATTGCCCCTATTTATAACAAAGCTGCTGATGATGATAGGAAATCCCTATTGAGAAGCTATGGAGAATCAATCCAGAACGCCATTTCAAGTGACGGTAGATTGAGAGTAATCCTGAAAGGAGTAAGAGGTAAAAGGGGAGTTGTAGCTGAATGCTGTGATAAGCCATGCTCCGTCGATGAACTGCTCACGTATTGCTAAATTGAAGACTGAAATTATAATTAAGCGATCACTCCGAATTAAAATTTAAAGTGTATTAATTGTAAATAATAGTTAGTTAATGCCTTATCTTATATAGCTTTTTTATAAATGACTATCTATATAAATTTATATTGTGGTGAGAAGTGTTTTATTCCTTTATCTAAAATAGATTGTTAAGCAAGCGTCGAGAGCAAGCAATTCCAATGCAAGGTATTTAAACTAGGTATACAGGGTGAATTTTTCAAGTGGGCCTTCAAGGCCAAATCCTAAACTATAAGGAATATCGAAAAATGCTCAAAGGAGTCGCGAGCCCGATTTTGATGAAAACAATAACATGATGCCATTGTATTTTTGAAAAAAATAATGATCATCGCTTCAATCAAGGTGGAATAAGAAATATTTTATTAAAATTTAACATTTTGCATTAGTTTCTCGTATATCATTATACTTCCCAGAAATCGATCCATCGAATGGTGTAGTAATATAGGCTGTGTTTTTTGTTTCAAAATCATTGGGTTCGATTTCTAGCTAAGATTAATAATTTTTCAAAAATCCAATGATGCCGTTTTTCAATATTCCTTATAGTTTAGGATTCAGCGCTGAAGGCCCACTTGACAGTTTGAATATAAACTTGATGAACCCATGCTAAACTAACGCTTTACTAAAGAAGTGTAATTTAAGTTAACTTTTATTACGTTATCTGGTCACCAGACAAGCATACGGTCTGCCTGCTGGTAAGCAGTCACAATAATGATACAAAGTAGGTACCTACCTATCTTATAAAAACGTATTATCTCCAGGCGTGCGTTTGGTGGGCGCGGGGATTCCCGGAGATGGCTCTGCTAGAGATATGGCTGCCGTCCGCTATGACCGCTGATGCTTCTCTACTCTACAGTCAGCTAACTCCCGATGATCCATGTAAGTAGGTTATAACAAGATGTTTGTCATTATGAAAGTGTTGTTATATGACCCGCGCCGACTTCGCACTTCGGAAAATCCCACACTGAAAAAAATGTAGTCCAACTAAGATACGATTTCTCTTAGTTGGCATCAAAATGTATGTAATAATTATTAATATGTTTGTTATAAACAAGGAACCATAATTGCCAGAACAAATACATTTTATTCATTTCGATAAACATGGACCTGCTTAATGTAATCAAAGATCTTTGTTACATTGAGCATCGTTTCATGTTTTTGTTTAAGTTTACTACCTCCACTTTTTAAAACTAAATAAGTAGATATGTTCAGGTAACAAGCAACTTGTTAGCATTACACAATTTATATTATTGATTTTAACAAAGATCATGGTTGATTAAAATATGTGCCTATTTGCATTAATTATGAGCAGTGATCAAATTAAATATTTAGGTATCTTCGTGGTAACAAGCAACTTGTTCGGTTGACATACTTTATATTATTGATTTTAACAAAGATCATGGTTGATTAAAATATGTGCTTATTTACATTAAACTAGAGAAGTGTTCAAATTAAATATTCAGGTATCTTCGTGGTAACAAGCAACTTGTTAGGATCACATACTTTATATTATTGATTTTAACAAAGATCATGGTTGATTAAAATATGTGCCTATTTGCATTAAATAAGAGAAGTGATCAAATTAAATATATAGGTATCTTCGTGGTAACAAGCAACTTGTTCGGTTGACATACTTTATATTATTGATTTTAACAAAGATCATGGTTGATTAAAATATGTGCCTATTTACATTAAACTAGAGAAGTGTTCAAATTAAATATTCAGGTATCTTCGTGGTAACAAGCAACTTGTTAGGATCACTTTATATTATTGATTTTAACAAAGATCATGGTTGATTAAAATATGTGCCTATTTGCATTAAATAAGAGAAGTGATCAAATTAAATATTTAGGTATCTTCGTGGTAACAAGCAACTTGTTAGCATCGCATACTTTATATGATTGATTTTAAAAAAGATCATGGTTTATTTAAATGAGTGCTTATTTAAGTTAAAAAAGAGTTGATCAAATAAAATAATTAGTTACGCTCATGGTAACAAAGCAACTTGTTAGCGTCACATAATTTATATTATTAGTTTCAATAAAGATCTCCGTTGATTAAAATATGTGGTTATTTGAGTTAAACAAGAGAAGTAATCTAATTGAATAACACTTTGCAGTGTCCACCAATCGAACAAACTTCCCCCGCGCACCATCCGCGCTCCGCTCACTACCTTAGTTTTCCATAAGTCTAGGCGACGTCATAGTCAGCGGTACATTTTTTTCTCTGCAATCACTCAGTACCTACTCTCTATAATAATAGTCATTGGTCATTCAGTATAGATACAGATCTAGATAATCTCTCTAATCAGTGGATCTCAGCGCGTATTAAGTGGTAAATTGTTACGTAATAAAGCTTAAAAAGCTAGGTACCTAATAGTCTAGTGAGTGTTGACGTCGCTTTTAAATTTTAATTAAACTTAAAACAGTTTTAGGTTTTAGTTGTGGACGAGGAACTAATTTAACATGAAACCATGAAGTCAAACAATATTTGGTTACAAATAACTCGTCCTTGTAATCATAATAATAAACTTAAAAGTTTCCCGAGTTCACGTAAAATTTTACTGATTAATAAATCTAGTCCAGGAAATCAATATAAAAGTGCCAGCACTGACCCCTGAGAACATCAGTTATATTATTAAAAACACAGGGCAGAGGGTCCTCTTCATGAGCTGTTGGAGGAATTGGAAGAATGAATTTCATAATTATGATATACCTATATCGGTAAGTTTTTGTGTATGTAAATATACTTACCTATTTAATGAGTAACAATATTTAAATATTGAAACCCTTAAATATGAGCGAAGTTTGCCTACGCAGATTCAAATAAAATATTAGCCTACATTAAAGTGATGCACTGACCTTATTTTTATTTACAGGACCTGAATTTAACATTAACAAACTTTGAAATTCAACAAGACCTAAGCATTGTAATTGTTTCCTTAGAGGAGAGGTCGCACTTCAAATGCTTCAAACAGAACAGGAAGGAAGGTACCATAGTGGGGTATTAAAAAAAGCATGTTAAGAAAACTTAATGTTTGGAAGACCAGGATTTATTACGCTCTTCATCAGTAACAGGTATAAAAGAAAAATGTGTTTGGTTTGGTGTTCAAGATTTCGACTTATTCAATCAAATAGGTGTCGACTGTATGCATGACATTCTAGAAGGTGTTGCTAAATATGTGATGCAATTTGTACTTCTTCAGTATTTAAGACATTTTAAGCTCTCTTCATTGACTGAACTCAATAACAGAATTCAAACCTTTGAGTACGGTCCTGACTATAGGAATCAGCCATGTAACTTAGCTATGGATGAAACATCAGCTACAATTAAACGAAGTTTTTATAAAAGGTGAATTGCCTGATACTCTTAGAACAGTTCCTATTTCTTGTGCAACTCTTAATAAATCTGAAGAACTATTCATACGATTTTAACTATTCATTACTTAATAAATCTGAAGAACTATGCATACATTGTGTCAAAATAAGTCACTTAAAAATGTTACTTGGGCCACCGTATCTACTACACGGAATTTAAAAGGTACCATTTTAGTTTATACCACCAGCTCTGAGGATTCACTGCCTACTTTTTTATAGTGCAAAATGTTTTGTTGTATGATTTAAATAGTTTGATAATAATTGGACAATTATTGCAAACAACGGACGATCATTTTCTGCTTAAGAAGTTAAAGAACTAAAAGTAAAGGAAAATGTAATTTTTCATAAATATTTGCGGTTTCCTTACCATGTAATATAAATTTTCTTAGCAGTGGGAAAAAATGTGTTACTTTAAGATGTGCATTATAACTAATTGAAGATTATAAATAATTTTAATCATTAATAATCTTGATATACTTCATCGTTTATTTGTTAAAATTAATTAAGAATGTTAATTATAATATTCATAAATAATCTTTATTTATTCTAGCAAACGAAAGAATTCTTAAAGTGCACCACATCTTAAAGTAACATATTTTATAGTGGTTCATTAATAATAAACTAATACTTACCACAATGTTAATAATTTATTATGGATGTTATAACACTTTAATGCAGCTTATTACTTACTACGTTATTAGGGTGAAATGTACAAGGGATTTAAGCATTTTTGTAACATCATATACTGTGAACCTTTGACCAAATAAATCTATTCTATTTTATATACACGAGTTTTATTTCTTCTGCGCTAAATAAAGAATATTTGTTAAGGATTTTTATATAATTTTGTGTACCAATGTTTTAAGGCACGCCGGTTCAGTATTTTAGAAGGTATCATTACATTTTTACATAATCATTCCAAGTAGTAGGTATATAGCAAGTGTTAAAAATTGCCCCTGGTAGCAGTTTTGATATCAACTTCTAACATAAGCTATAGATAAATGTAGTGATACCTTCTAAAAATACGCAACTACGCCTTATACACAAAATTGGTGCATAGGATTTTATAAAAAAAAAAATAACTTAAAAATATCTAATTAATTTGATTATCCTCGTATTCGAAATAGTCACGAATTTCCTATTAACTATCCGTGCTCTTCAATTCACTTTATTGTCTTTTGCACATTAACAAAGTGACTTGTCTTTTATAAAGATTGTCAATCATCTCCTGATTTTTGTTTCCACTAAGATCTTAACTATCTTCGTATTCGGTGAAAGAGGCGCCCTCAGTGATTTTTACTAAATAAAAAAATCATTAATAATATCAGAGATTAATTTTATCTTATCAATTATTTGTGCTAATTTTATTTTATCAGGGATTAACGATTTTTCGTAAAAATCACTGAAGGCGCCACTTTCACCGAATACGAAGATAGTTAAGATCTTAGTGGAAACAAAAATCAGGAGATGATTGACAATCTTTATAATAACCAAGTCACTTTGTTACTATGCAAAAGAAAATAAAGTGAATTGAAGAACACTGGTAGTTAACAGAACAACGTTTTTTGACTATTTCGAATACGAGGATAGTCAAATTAATTAGTTATTTGATGCAAGATCTTAGTTGTGACAACAATTTACTTTCATAGATCTGATAATATGTCTTGTTTATTTCAAATAACAGGTTAGTTGAATCAATCAGTAACTTTTAATTATTTGATACAAGATCTTAGTTGTGACAAAAATGACTTTCATTGATCTGACAATTCTTTAAGGTTATTTAAAATAAAAGGATAGTTGAATTAAACAGTTACTTTTAGTTATTTGATGCACGATCTTAGTTGTGACAACCATGCACTTTCATTATTATGATAATGTCTCTTGTTTATTTTAAATAAGAGTTTAGTTGAATTAATTAGTTTTTTTATGTTACTTGACGCAAGATCTTAGTTGTAATAGCAAATGATATTGATTAATCCGACAAAGTTTGACAAACGTATCGATCAAGATCTTAGTTGAAACAACGGTAAATTTAGATAATGTGATACTTTTTCTTTATTACACTAAGCAAGATCTTAGTTGAAGTAAATATCTATCGGTGAATAAACCAATACATTACTTAGTTGACGAAACTATAATAATTCAACAAAGTTGTCTTAGTTGCAACAGTCAAGATCTATGTAGGCTCATATACAGTCAAGATGGTAATCATATCAAACAAGATGTTTATTAAAGCAATCAAAAATTTTTTTCAGTGCACTTCCTCGTCAGAGGGTGACATAAAATTTTGTACTTACCTCGGGCCGTAAAAAAGATATCGCATAAGTATTAATCGCAATCAAATACCTGCGATCTGAGACATTCTTTATTTCACCGCCCTTGGTAAGAAATGCACCTTTTTTATCGGAGAGGTCAAATTCATTTAAGCATCACCCCTAAGGGTGTCTTGGGTAATGTCAGCGCAGTTTAAGCCCGATGTCTACGCCATCTGTCCCCCACCTAAGCCATTCGTCATACCGGTCCCGCACGAGGGAGCAGGCTCGATCGGGTACGGCTGTGTCGTGTAGGCACCAAGCGCTAGCTTCGATAGGGCGGCGCTGCCTCCCATGACACCACCGCGGAAAACCAAACCAAAGGTCGCATCCATCCGCCACCTCTGAGCAGAGGCGTGTCAGGAGCGACCGACCACCTAGTTCCGCTCAAGGCGTCCCACCAGCGGCCGGCCAATCCACGACCCAAAGGTCTGCTGGTCCATCTTTCCGATATCAGCCGTTTGTGGAGGCACCAGACGTTACCCAGGGTGCACCGCAGGGCCACGTCCGAAAGCCTCTTCGTGGCGGACCCTGGTAACGTGGTGGGGAAACTATCTCAGCGGGTGTGTGGTTTTTGATATCAAGTGTGTCGCCTTGGCATTCGAAGTCACATGCCATCTTCAAGTTGTTTTTGTTTTCCCACCACGGCTAGTTCCGGAAACTTGACCTTGCCCGAAGTCCCCTGGGTGCGGTCCGATGGCTGATCCCGGTGTCCTCGTCAGGAGGACGCGCCAGGTCAAGCAGGTCGGTGGAGGAGTGGCTGCTGGCCACCAATTGGTGCAAGAAGTGCCTAGACGGGCAGCGTTGGGACCACCTCGGTGTAGTTGCGCTCACGTGCGCAGATCCCGAGCCGTCCCGTAATAGCGCACTGAAGGTCAGGCCGTGCAATGCATTTGACCTCCCCGTCAACAAAAAAAGGGTGAACCGCGAGGAGCACCCCAGTTAAGAAATGCATCTACTAATTTCGTGTTCTATCTGAATGACGGCATAAACAGATTTTTCCGTTCATCCCTAATCCACAAATTCGCGTGCAGTGCTCCGTCGTATCGAGCTGACTGCGAGCGGCAACCGCGCCACGTTGTACCTGAGCCCGCGCTCGCCGGTCCCGCGCGCCGCGTCCGCCTGCTACCGCGCGCACGTCACGGGCCCGCGCGCACGGACCCGCCCCGCGCGCGTGCGCCTGCTCGACTACTACAGCCCTGCTACCAATCATTCGCAGGTACCCACTATTGTTGCATTAAACTCCTTCACACACAAACACTTTTTACTTTCTCATACGTGGTATAGGGGAAGTCTCGTAATCGTAAAAAAAATTTTCCTCGAGATTTTGACGGACTTACATTACGTTTTGAACCTCCCTGAGTCCAATAATATTTTTTTTGGAATTATGTCTGTGTGTGTGTGTGTGTCTGTGCGTTAGCACGTTAACTCGAGTATGCTTTAACTTATTGCAACCAAATTTAACATGCATGTATAACATCAAAATATAAGGTTTATATCAACTTTTGAGTCGTCGATCACGAAAGTTAAGCAACCAAGTGCGTGGTCGGTACTCGGATGGGTGACCAAAATTTAACATGCATGTATGACATCAAAATAAAAGGTTTCTATCAACTTTTGAGTCGTTTCCGGTACACGAGAAAGTCAAGGGGAGACCACTCCCGATTTTTACTAGTTTAAACGGACGTCAAGCCCAGAAAGTCACAATCCTTCTGTAAACAAACAAATTAAATCTAACCAGAACAGATGTTACACTCAAAATAACCTCAGCAGTCAGCACACACAGCACTTTATTTATATGTGTACCCTTATTTTTATATTATAATATCATTGTATGCACTATAACACTTTGACAAAACAAAAAAGGACCAATGACATACAAAAACAATAGACATAGAAAACGGTTCAATAAATTCAAAACGAGATTAAAAAGTGTTCTGCCAGGATGACGGCTTACAACACCCACGCATAGGAATATCATCGATCACCCTACTATCTAACTAGAGGAACCACCAAGGCCACATTCCACGGCTCACTTTAAAATTCTGCAAGAACCCTAGAAAGGCCGACGGCAATAGTCACTGCAATAATTTAAACAAGATTTTGTCGAATGAAAATGGTTTCATTTTGAGAATTGATGTTAATGCAGCTAATGCTCAGACCAATTAATGTTATTTGTGATGAACATTGTGTTCCGTCAGTTGAAAATAAGATAGTCAGCATCATCATATGGTTCGTGGGCTACGGCGCACCTTCAAATTATTGTCATATTTTCATCTTCGGCTTAAAAAATCCTCAATTATATACCTAAGAAAAGAACTAGCTCACACAACATAATCGACACAATTTATTACTACAAGTAAACTGTTAATATAACCTTTTTCAGATGTACACTATACCAGAAGACTGCCCTCCACGCAATCCACCTAAAACTGATGATTTCGTGAAATCTGACAATCTATTCAGTAGGGCCAGATCTTTAACAGACAGTGGCGAAATAGTTATAACGCACGACTTCTCATTGAAAGACATTCCAGAAGGGTTACCTATTGAGTATCCACTATTTGACGCTTTTAATAGAGACGAGTTTGCTTATTTAAGTAAACCTGAAATCATACATAATTCTGAGCTGAATTATAATTCTGCTACTAATTACTTAAAGCAAGATGAAAAGAACCACATAGCGACTGTATTATCGGAAAACGTTGAGCAACTTAACAATGCGACGAATAGCAATACTAATGTATCTATTAAAGAACGTGATACTTATAAATATGATACAGAGGATCTACTTAGAAATTCAACAAAGGCTCAATTGGGGAATGTAAGTGATACATTGACGCATGATAAAGCAACAAGTTTCAGTGAAAACGTTGAAAGGAACAATGATGAAGTTGTAACTCCGAATAAAGATATTATAAATGACAAAGAAAAGCATGATTTTAACGAGATATATGTTCCTGCAGATAATTATCGCATAAAACCTACTACTAGTGCAGAAAGAGTGGATTATGAGCCAATAAATATTATAAAACCATCAAGCAATGATGGCGTAGTATCGATAACTGATTTCCTAAAAAAAGGTCAGGATTATTCAAAAGTTGAAAATCCAAATCTATCACATTTCCATGTGATTGATACAGAAGGAGATTTGGAAGTCCCTTCGGGAGTGGAAGGGCCAATACCTTCTGTGGTGTTACCTCCACCAAACTTTGTCCCACCGAGTGCAAATCAGGGTAAGTTTTGAATTTATATACATAATTGGTTATGTTATCTACTATAGCAATGAAGTGACAATCAATACCACTTGTTTCATGAAATGGACTTATTGAATGTGGAAGTCAAAAAACAAATGGCATGGACTCGAATTAGAGGTCGAGGTCGAGTTTATGTATATAGGGGTCAAGCAAATGGCTCTATTCCACCTGATGGTAAGCAGAAGTGGAGTCCAAATGCTGGTGTGAGAGATAAATTGCTTCTTCACGCCTCTTTTAAATGACCCAGGATTTCTACTCCCGAATCTTTTTCTGTGCTCGATTCTTTTTTCATGAGTTGATTTACAATAGTCAGTCAATAGCAGATAAATAATGTTTGTTTGAGTACTTTGGATAACAAAAATTAATCTGAAAACTCCCATCGCGTCCTTGTTGAGCGTCGAACTCCAAGTCAAATTAAACTCAAGCTTTTATTAAATGAAGGCTCACAGTCATTTAGACTCGAGAACTTTTGAAGGCTCAATTCGATGCTCAAATAGCTCAGGCGCGCTCAACTAGACTCAAAGCTCCCATCGAGCTCATAGAGGCCTGCAAATCTGACACGGGTTTCTAAAGAACTGTGTACTGTGGCGAATTTCTATACATTTTATCTTTCTATATATTCTACCTATACATATATCAAATCTTTTAATTAAATTAAAGTAATATATTAATAACTAAATTTAACAAAGTTTTACTGGTAAATACCACATGCAAACATAACTTTTAGCTTTAAATAAAGTAGTTATTATAACAAACTCTGTATAGTGTTATGAAACTTGTAGGTATATCTACATAAACAGTAAATTTTTCTACGCCAAGAAGTACCTTGGTAACTTTAATTCTGTCGTCACCAGACTATCCTCCTCCGACGGACAGCTACGCGAGAGGATTCCCTATCCGGCCTCAAGATTTATATTACTACTGCACCTACTACTTTCCGTATTACCGTCAGAATTTGCACGCTCCAAGAAGTTACAATGCTCCTGCTGGCTGAGAAGTGAACATTTTAAATCGCATGCGAATAAATTTAAAACTTTGGGGCTAAAAACCGGATCATTGCTCCTAACTCGATGTATGTTAAAATTTTTGTATGTAAAGGAATAATTCAATCAATTTCAATTATGTTGGTACAGCCAGCATCAGAAGTAGATTAACACTTTAGTACCTTGTCATAATAATCATTCGTACGTAACGGCAACTTCACAAGTTAGTATGAAATGGTATCTACTTTTCATGCTGACCGTACCTATAAAAAATAAAAAGTTGGTATTTGGAAAGACATAGATAAAGATACTATTTAGCGCCTATTAACTAAATCCAAAACAGTGCTGTTTTCGTAACAGCTTTGAATTCAAAACATAAGTTATGGGGCGAGAACGAACGTTTTATAAGATTTGGTTTTGGTTCTTGAAGGTTGGTAGTAGATATTTTTTTATTAACTTAGCACAACAATAATTATTTTGGTACATAAACCTTTTCTCTTTGTTCTACGCATTTAAATGCATTTATATCGTTAATTTTAAGGGACAATCTTCATAATATTGTAAATCAACTAGATTCATAGGCGACAGGCGGGCGTAATGAATAATGTAAGTAGATTTTGATTTACCAAGTAATAATGCTGTCATCGATAAAAAAGAAGAGTTTGTTTCTACGCAATTATTAATTTCTACTTCCTTAGTTGAATCTTAAGGCCAGCACAGACGGACGGAGTGGCGCCGAAATGATTAATTTTGTTGTCAACGTGGTGGAGTGGTCCGTAACGCTGCCTGGAGGTCAAGCAATCCGGGTTCGAATCCTGGTAGGAGCAAAACATTTAATTTTATTCACGACTCATGGTCGTTTAAGTATTTAAAATTATTTATTAATAATATCGAATTTATTATGTAGGACTTATAACGAGTGTAAAAGGACCTATGACAAAGCCGAGAACTACGTATTCCGCTCATCATTAAGACCACATTTTTCTTCTAGCATATACTTGGGAAATTAATAGTTATGAAGTTATTGAAAGTCAAAGTTAGATTTTTTTTTTCAAAAATTTTATGCAAACATATGGGCACATTATTTCTTAATTTTTGTCCAAAGAAACATTATCAAAATTTTAAGTCTTTCATACCAAAAAGTGGCTTTAAAACGTCAGCGCTCAATGTAACCACTCGATATCGGGGCCATTCAACTCGGCCGACCGAACGTCGCGCACGTCTCCACGTTGCTAAGCGCCGCACGACTTGTGCGCCGCATACATTGCGTGATATTTTTTGGAGTTTTTCTTAACATAACAAAATTAAAATCGTTGCCCAGCAATAATTTTTTCATGTGTTTCTTGTTTTGATGTATAGAATACGTACTTCAGCTTTATCTTAGATCTTTTTACACTCTGTATTTGTCCGTTATCTAGGTAGTATCGCTAGCTAACACAAGCTCTTATACAGGACGACCTGGAAGTTATTGCCATCCTTTTAAAATAAGACTCTTTCTGTTCCTTATACAAAAGGCCAACACCTATGCAATCAAAATGTACGGAAAAGATGATTTTTAGGGAACGGGACCCTATTACTAAGACTAAGACTCCGCTATCGAATTTAGTATGTGATATCCGACTGTCCGTCCGTCACCAGGCTGTATCTCATGAACCGTGATAGTTAGACAGTTGTAATTTTCACAGATGATGTGTTTCTGTTGCTGCTATAACAAGAAATACTAATAGACAGAATAAAATAAATATTTAAGGGGGCTTCCATACAACAAACGTGATATTTTGCTTGTTTTTGCTCGATATTGATAACGGCAACAGGTAGACGCTTGAAATATTCACAAAATATTTAGTTATAAATTACCTATAAAACAAATAATGAAATTTAAACAAAACAAGTTTTTAAGTAGGGCTCAGGGCTGACTTTACCCGGAGGTGCAAGTGGTGCAGTGCACCCGGACGCCAGCCAGTACAAAGGGGCGCTACAGGCTACAAAAGGCGTCACAGGCGCCATTGTTTACCTTTCCATAATTTTTGAAATCTAGGGGTGGGGGGTGCTAGAAATGTCTCCCAAGAGGGCGCTCGGGTAATTATTGCACCCGGGCGCCACATGGGCTGGAGACGCCTCTGGGGGGCTCCCATACAACAGACATGAATTTTGCCATTGTTTTATAGATAATGGTATGAAACCAGTGGCCAGTTTTTTTAAATTAATTGGTTTGCTTCATATTTGGGCAAAGCACTATAAATCTTGAGTAGTCTTATTTAATACCATGTCTTTCCAGTCATCCTGTATAATTAATTATACTTATTTTGTGTTAGATAATTGTCAATGGAATATTTTACATTATTATAGTAACAATTTAAATTAATTTAGGCAGTAATAAATCGGTATATCTAAGTCAAGCACTACTTTCCCTACTGTGACCGGCGGCTGGTGTACCTATATCACCAGACCACTCCTCCGGTGTAGGTACCCTCTAAAAGTATGTTGGTAAAGTTTGAATAAGTTGTTAAATGTAATATTCCGTGTGGGGTAATTTATTTTTGTAGTAGTCAGTAGGTAATTTAATAATGTCTTTATTCATAACAATTACAAGTATAAGAGGAGCTGTTATTCGTTCTAAAGTACAGACAGTACACTATGATGTAAGTACTGCCTGACACCAACTCTCGGAACTTGGGAACGACTACTATCTTTCGACAGCATTCGGGACCACCAGCTTAACATGCCTTCCGAAGCAACGAGGCAAATCGATTTGAAAAATTTTCGGTCACCCATCCGAGTACCGACCGCGCACTTAGTTGCTTAACTTTCGTAATCGTTGCCAAGATAACGCGTGATCGCGGTGTGTACTAACCATAGATTAATACAGGGTGTAAAAGACATGAACAGTCACCATCATAACATTTTCTTCCTTTAGACTATACCTGAAAATCCTGAAAATATTGGGAGGTCAAAGTCATAATTTTTTTTTCATTTTCTTATGAAAACATATTCTAAACATTATTTCTGACTTAATTATTGTCCAAAGAAACATTTATCAATTATTTTTGTATTTCATAACAAAAAATGACTTCCCAACGTTAGCGTTCAATGTAGCTCACTCGATACGCACGGACACAAACGAACGGGGCCGCCGCGCCGCGTCTGGCAAATTTATCGCGGTTTTGCGAGTTGCGAGCGAGTTGAGCGCTTTACATTGCACGGTACAATTTGCATTTTTTTTTAACACCAAGAAATTATCATCATTTCCCAGAAATTATTTTTTGAGATGTTTCTTATTTTGATGTATGGAATACATGGTTCTCGTTTGACAGTTCATGTCTTTTACACTCTGTATAAGTACTAACGTACATACTGACTACCTTTAGGAGCATCACACATCGCACACGGTGCGGCGACCGCGGCTGGCGAATTTTGTATGCGTGGCATATCCACAAGGACCACACATCGGACGCGGCGCGGTGCGGTTGCCAGAAATAATATTAATTGTATCTACAAAAATTATTATTTCTGTGGTCAGCAAGCATTGCCGACGCCGCGCCGCGTGCGTTGGACGGTGCTCCTAAAACTAATTTTATATTAAAAAAATATTTTTATGTCTTGTATTTATTTGCTTAGGTATCTTGTAAACTAAGAGTTGTGTTATTGATACATACGTCGTTTAGGTAATATAAGTACCTACCTATACCCGCCAATGCCAATATTTAGGTAGGTATGTAGGAAGTTTTGTAAATTTGCTGCTTATAAATTTAGTTTTTTATTTTATTTTACCCGTAATTAATTATGTTAAGGCTGTGAATATTATCTAATAAAGCAAGTAAATAACTAAGTACGGTGGTTTTTTTTAAAAAAAAACTTTTTTATAAGGCTCATACACACTAGCGTTTCTCCACCGCCCGCGCGCTACGCGGGCACTGGCGGCGCGGCGCAGCGGGCGGCGTAGTCTTTTCGACCCATCAATAGGTTAGTGCTGGCAATTTTGGCCGACGGCCCACTTAAGTGACAACCCGAACTACCTTTGTTTAAAGTAGGCAGTAGGTGTAGCGCAAGAAAATTATAGGTAAAACTAAGTACCAATATAAAAGTGTAGTCATAAAATTTGTCCTTAAGAGTCCTCTAGAGTGCCTACGTAAGACGTATTAGACGGTCTTATACGTGTGCTCTATAGGTTTGAAAGGGACAAATAGGAAGTAGGTAAACGGTTTCATAGATAAATATTTTCACCTCTCTTTATTGAGAGTATTCCAGTTTTACCTATTAATTTCTTGGTGTAGTGATTTTAGCATGATTATTTAAAAAATAACGCGATTGCTCAAATCACCTAGCTATGCTTTGTTGTAGACGCCTTAAAACTTGGTTGTGTTTTTTTTTATACCTACTAGTTAATGATTGATTATGACTTGTATCAGTTGTTGCTGTGGATGAAAAGCTGCTAAGTAGGTATAAGAAAAGACAGTGGTGGATACCTAGATAAGTTGTAAAGGTACCTACACTCCAGGGATGTAACGGAGGTAGTTTTATCGGAACCGAAGTCGGAGTCGGAGTTTTTAAATTTGATTTATCGGAATCGGAATCGGAGTCGGAATCGGAGTCGGAGGCAGGGTCAGAAGTGGTGGCATGAGAAAGAATTTTTATTTACAGACAAATAAAACATTCTTAACTATTTTTTTTTTAAATTATAAAATAAAACGCAAACAATGAAAAAAACCTTTCATAACAGTCGACACAGGCCGCCGTCGCCGCTATGTTATGCTTCGACCTCCGATTAAAACCTCCGATTTAAAAGTGTCGGAGCCGAAGTCGGAACCGAAGGTGTAATAATAATCGGAAGTTCCGACTTAACGGAACCGGAGTCGAAGCTCCGTAACATCCCTGCTACACTCAAGGTAAGTACGCTCGGCTATCCGCTGAGATTGCCGCCCCAAAGTATCTAGATAGATAATTATCGCGATAATTATCATGACAATTATCGTGGCAGTACGTAATGTTGAGGAAACAATCTATTCAATATTTTTGCACACAACTCAAATTACGCTAAGAATTAATAAAACAACTTCACTTACTCTATTTCGGCCACACACAAAACAAATGAATGAAGAAAATAACGAATAAGTGACAGTTCAGTCAGATACGGAAATGTGACGACGAGGGGAATCCCCGCTATTGACGTTTGGTGGTGCGTTCCGATACACGCAGTCATTGAATGCGACAAATAACAAGTGGCAAATATTTTCGATTATACTTATCAAGATAATTATTAACCTATTTATTTATATTTATTTATCTTTATAAGTACCACTTCAAACCCTGCCTACAGGTAGGCCTAGCCGCTAACTTTTCATTACAATTGAAACTGATGATCACAGAGTGAATTACATATCCATTGCTGTTTTACACGGAAAGCTTCTTCTTCTTTTTTTTTATTCGAATGGCGATCGCGACACATAAAGATTACGCATTACGCCAGTATCAAGTGAAAATTTTATAAAAGTAACCGACAATTGTACGGTAGATTGAGTTTAAAATGGAGTCTCTCAACACGTGTTCTTGCAACAAGAACTCGGGAAAAACTCCACACGGAAAGCTATTATCCAGTAATCCACTACTTTCAACTGTCAAAAAAAGTTAGCGAATAGCCCCCAAGGTCTACGTTTGAAGCCGGCAGTTTCACAACTTTACCTACGAACCTTCCAATCCTATTGCTTTGATAGTAGGTAGCTACCTACTTATACATAAGGAAATACGTTGTCCTTATCTTGCTAAGTAAGTAACTAATATAAATTAAACAATTTCCTCAAACCCAAATTACAGAAACAATTTTTTAATAATTTGCTTAAGCAAAGGAACACTAGTAGGTAGGTACCAAAAGCAGTCATAGTCATAGCACAGCCTATAGAAGTCTTAGGCCCTGTCCGCACAGCGATAAAATATTCGCGCGGAAATAATCCCGCACCGTATCGCGTTCAATTTGCATCAAACCACCAACGAATTAGGATCATTCCTAATTCGTTGCAAACCACAGATTTTTTCGCGCGATCCGCATGTGCGGATAGTCCTTTATGATCCTGTGTCACAGAATTTTGCGAAAAAACGCGCGGTGAAATATCGCTGTGCGGACAGGGCCTTAGTCATAGCCATGTAATAGCAAATAAAATTAAATAATGACGTGTAGCTACTATAGTCATGGAGGCGCGTAATATCTATACCTACTTACCTATTTATTGCTTTAAGTTAAGTAGCATCATTCTATGTCAGAGATTATCAAACTTATTTGTTTTACCGCCCCCTATGAAAATGAATTATTTCTCACCGCCCCCAATTTTTTATACACCTAAAACTTAAAAACCACGATTTCATTGCTTTAATTACACAAACTTCTGCACCTCCCTTCCTCCTGAGGCTGCTTCCGATTCCGATAGCCTTACTAATAAGGGGGCGTTTAGTCAGTAAGAAGGAGTAAGGCACAAACTCTTTTATCTCTTTGGACGCTCAATCGTACTGAGAAATTTAGGACAAGTTTCGAAGAACCCGCCAATTGCAACCGGATTGCACCAATAGCGTTATTTAACGAAAACTTGTTACAACTTGATTTAGTACGGCTATCCTATGAAATCTATGTTAAGTATTTTTAGTTTTTATATCATACCGGGCAGAAATATATACTAATTATTCGATATTGAGTAGTAGGTAAGGTAAGTTTTAATATCAGTGAATTTTACGATATAAAGTAAATGAAATTACAAATCAACCAACGCCCCCTTAAACTACGCCAACGCCCCCCATTTTTATCTGGATCACTTAACGCCCCCCGCTAGGTCTCCAACGCCCACAAGGGGGCGTTATCGCCCACTTTGAGAAAGACTGTTCTATGTAATTTTACTACATAAATGTCTAAGCAGGAATAAAACAAAATTAGTTCGATTCTGTTGTCTAGATTACATAATTAATAATTTTTTTATTTATTTTATTTTGAAATCAAACGGTCATTAACATTCAAAAATAGAGTCCGGCGCCACCACTGGAAGTCCACTACGCGGCGTTAGTGTCACATAATAAAAGCTTCGAGCAAATTATGTGCTGAGTGATCACTTACTACCGTACAGTTGATAGGTATTGTAGAATAACAAATAATCGTGGCAATATATTACAGTTTTCGAGCTCGGTCAAACGTATCGTCTCTTTTCATACATTGCCCACTGTTTCTGATAGATTACGCTAGAGGCGCTAGTAAGCAATGTATGAAACGTAGACAGAGAAGTATGAAAAGAGACGATACGTCTGACCGAGCTCGAAAAGTAACAAACTCCTACTAGGTGTAGGTGTGCCTTGGATCGTGCCGCTCTTGCCCCGCCTTCGCCGTCGCTCCGCTCGGCGCTGATTGCGAGTCCGCAGCCTAAGTACTGCCACCTGGGGAAAACTGTTTTTTAGAAAACCCTCGCAGCCCCCGTAGCACGGGACGTGGACAAAATCTCTCTCCACCACTTGACACTATTTCTTCTCAGGATTTAGTGAGAGTTAGAGCGAGAGGAAAATATTTTGTTTTCCCCGAGGAGAATTTGTCCACGTCCCGTGCTAGGGGGGCAGCTCTACCATTAGCTTATCTGCGGCTTCATTGCCTCTGTTGCCACTGTGTCCTATAATGTATTGAAGGATGATGAAATTTAAATTCCCTACCTTATTTGAGTGTCATAGCAGTGATCATAGAGTACAATGATACTACGGAAAGCAGTGATGTAGTGTCCTTGACCTTGACGTCACCAAGCAGTTACTATAGCAGAGAAACCTTACACACCTACAAAACAACACCTATTCCAAAACTTGCCACTAAGAAAACCAGAGGGACTTTCAATTCACGTTTTCCATGAATAGCATTAATAGGTTAATTTTTTTATGACCAAGCGTAGAGGCACAGACGAACTAAAACGGTTTTACGTTAAAGAAAACATCATGAGGAAAGCTGCACACACCTATGAAGAAATTACTTGGTTGTGTATGAAGTCGACCAATCCGCACTTTGCCAGCGTGCTTGTCTAGGGCCTAATCACCCCCTAATGTAGGGTAGGCTCGAGTCCCTTGGTGGGGACATTATAATGAGCTGTTGATGGTGGGGACATTATATGACCTGTTCTTCTTCTTCTTCTTTCTTTAATTAAATGGCGTTCGCGATATATGACGCATTTCGCCAATGTCAAGTAAAAATGCACTTATAGTAACAAACAATTGTACGGTAGATTGAGGTTAAAAATGGAGTCTCTCAACACGTGTTTTTACAACAAGAACTCGGGAGAAACTCCTATGAACTGTTGATGATGATGAAGCGGAGAGGTGAATATGTCAAGTGTCAAGAAGACAAGCTACTCATTAAAAAAGTAAATGGGGATTTGTTATTAAGAATTTTGGAACTAGGGGCAAAACACATACAAATGAGTAGTGTTATCTAACTGCAATCTTCTGTATGGTGGTATGCAGCAATACAATAGGGAATTATTTTTTACTTTATTCTTTACTACAGTCTGTAAGCCTACTAACCCGGCCCTCCGAATTAGTCTGCTGTAATATACCTCTAAAAATATAAGTTGTAAAATGAATGCTGTCGTGTTGGAGTGGTCAGTAACACTGCCTACACAACAAGAGGTCCGGGTTCCAGTCCTGGTAGGAGCAAATATTTGTGTGATGAACACGAACATTTTTTCACGAGTCATGGTTGTTTATGTATTTATTAAAGTTTATAATTGTTTTATGTCTATTAAATTTGCCGTTATCTTATCACTCCATAACACAAGTTCTTAATGATAGGTACTTAATTTGAACTAGATAATTGGTGTGAAAGAGGAAATATATTAATATTAATTAATATATGAATAAACATCATAGTTTAATTTCTACACGTTTTGATTTAAAACTGGCCAGACATAGTTCATTCCCTTAATTCATAAAGCAGGAAAATTAAATACCACAACTTTGACAAAGATAACAATAGCTGATAGGTTCATTCAATGGCTTTAACACACAGAGATAACTCTAGTGGCATTCGCAAACCCACTCAGAAGGGGAGTGGTCATCACAATGACTCATAAATATTTGTAACATACCAAAACTTTGGGTTTTCAACAATTTTGTTTTAATAGGTTGAACAAAATCCTATAATCAAACTGTTTACAACAACAAAATTGTGGTATTTTGCTATTTCCTGTATTAAGTCCCCAGAAATATTTATACTATCAAATAAATTTATAAGATAATTGTAATACTGTAAATGAAAAGAAACAGTAGTTAGCAACATTTTAATATATATTTTTATTCAAATTAATTCAATCATACATTACAGAATACTTAGATTTATAATGTATGTTTTTCATTAAAAATAATTATAATAATTACAAAATAATAATTATTGGCGTTATAATTGTTACATAGTATATGAAAAAAGTTATGCATCCATTCAAACTCTCAAGAACCATAATGGACATTGACCTTTTTATGTTTTTATACATTACATTTGAGCAAAACACAGAACAGAAAATTTCTATATGAAAAATAACCATAATATTGTGCTGTATGCTCATATACGTTGCATTAAAGCTATGTGGACAATTGATTAAATTAACTAGAATTTAAATGCACCATTGGGAACCATCCCATTATCTTCCCTATTCAGGCAACACAATGTTATGCAAGCAATATTTAATACAACTTAAATAATACTGATTTTACTAGTATCAATTTGGATGGATTATATTTCTCTTTTCTTCATGCAAATTTTATGAACAGTTGTAGTTATAAAACAGTGGTTTGAATTATTATTTTATGCATAATTGACATACATTTATCAAACAAATAAAAAAACAAAATGGTTACCTCATTGCTTACTTAACAATCAACTCTCAAAGCAAATAAATAATCAAATTCCAACTTGATGTCTCAATCATATGAATTCTCTACAGAACTTGTGACTGCCTTAAAGCAGATCCACACCTAAGTACAACATTACTTAAGAACTGCAATGCTACCAACATATGGGATATTATTGTAGAACAACTATTTGTTTCAGTGAATTTAACGGTCCAATCAAATCAGCCATTAACACTTTCAATAATTCTTCCATACTGAGAGTAACAAAATGCAATAAAATTTAACATTATGATAGCGATTCTTCTATATATTCATAGATAATACACACATGGTAGCAAGAAGCCCCAGTGCCAATAAACATTTGAACATGATTTTCTCTTACACAAGTATGTACAGAGGCGTGGAGCGGCCGCTGCGGCTCAGAGCGCAGCGGCAGGACATCATTGGCTCTTAAGCTCCTTTCCAATTGTGTAAGAGACAAGTCGGGCCCAATCAATCTTGCTACGAGTGACTGGCAACTGCCGTCTGAGAGCCTTAAATGTGGTGTCACTCATAGTTTTGTAGTTATCAGAAATTGCAGTTTGGTATGCATTCTCAGCATCACACACTAGTCTGACAAACTCCTTGGCGGTTGCAGCCTCTCCTGTCGCAACCAATGGCGAACGCACCTCTTTTGAACTTACAAGCTGTACATTTCCATCTTCATAATAATGCACCTGTACTCGCAGCATACCGCGGAGTTCCGCTGGTCCAGCACCGACAGTGAGAGTCCACACAGAGCGCCATCTCCCATTCCAATAATTCTTCGGCTGAAATTGGTGGTCTTCAATACATGCTATAAGTGAAACAGCACCAGACTCTAATGTACGACCGACTACTATACTGGCAACATGCTTGTAATGTGCGGCCACGTACGCGGTAAGCTCCTCGTCGAGCGCAGCACGCCAGGGCTCCGCCACTTTGTCAGGTTCATAAGGCTCGTATTCAGATGCTTCCTTACGTAAGTGGTCATATTTAAAAGATCTCTTAGAGCGTGGGTCGAAGAATCTACCACCACCGAGTTCATTGTGGTCAGTTATTAGGGTATGAAGCTCGGACCCTTCAAGGCGCACGGGCGTGAGCTGGTCCTTGTTGTACTGTGCAAACGCTCCACTTGCGCCTTCCTTAAGCAAGCTGTCATTGTTCAGAAGAACTCTTACATCATTGAATACTTCATTAAATTCACCAGGAGGCGAATGTAGAATAAAATCCGATACAATTCTAACTTTTTCCTGATCACTAATCACTTCGTCACCGTCCGCCGCCATTTTTGATACTTTTGACACTAATGACGGAATTGACGGCTGTGCAAAAATTTTGTAACCATACCTTGGAAACGTTCAAAAATACTAAAATTATATTAAAATGAAAACAAAATATTGCCGAAAAATATTGATTATATATTTTTATGTTAAATCATACATACATTATTTTAACAGTGGTACAAATATTAACAAATCAAATTAAATAATAATAATTACCGTAAGTAATTACCCTATTATAGCTAAATAAAAAAAAATATGATACCTACCAAATTATCATTAGAAATAATCATAGTTAATAGCAACTGTAGATCGGCAATGTTAAAAAAACATCCAACAACTCACACCTCCTCTTTTTTTGAAGTCGGTTGAAAAGAAATAGCATACTCATGAAGCTATAGTGAGCATACAAACCTCAGATACAAACCTTAACGCGTAGGTATATTAGAGCGAGATAGATAGACGAGGCCATCCACCAAGCCATTCATGTACACGCAGGGGACTTAAGGCGGCCTGTCAATTCAAAAGACAACTGTAATATAAATAATATTTTTCCTTTTTTTGGAAAAACTAAGTTTTTATATTTTCTTAGTTGACAAAGGTGTCTGGGAAAGTAGTAATCAAACTGCCTTCCTCAGCGACTCAGTGAGTTTCGATTGTGGTCTCGCCCTAGTCGATTTAATGCCAATCTACAAACGTCAGTTTTTGATATCACCATAGTATTTGTATGACTATGTTAGCATGGGTAGGCGCCGGCTTCATACCCCATGCACCAAACACCTTGTATATACCCTACAAAGTAGTACTTTGTCAAAATTCGTTCTATTCCTTTCACCTACAACCTTCTTGATTCTTATCTAATGGTGTCGCGACACTTAACCTTGCTCCGCCCAGACGCCTCAAAAAGGAAATCGCGACACTTCAATATTACGCATTTTGCTTAGAGCATACACAAACTAAGGCATTTTGCCAAAGTCGAGTGAAAATATATGTAAGTAACATAAAATTTATTGTACGGTAGATTGATTTAAAAACAAAAAAAATAACATTTAATGTAAACACCGACAAATTGATAGCTATGAAGTATGAACCATCTCGATCACGTCAGCTTTCAAACAAAAAAAAACCGCATCAAAATTTGTTTAGTCGTTTAGGAGCTACGATGCCACAGACAGACATACAGATACACAGACAGGTCAAACTTATATTATAACACCCCTCTTTTTGCGTCGGGGGCTTAAAATGGAGTCTCTCAACACGTGTTTTTACAGCAAGAACTCGGGAGAAACTCCTAAAGTAACTTTGTAAATTGGTGTCAGACCTCAGACCAATAATTCTCAGACTGGCAACCAAAGAGTATTTTAATCTGTCTACGATTTTAATATTAATAATAGGAATTCCATAGGAATTCTAATAAACCTCAGTAATAAACTGTGGGGAGTGTTTGGCGGGAAACCATGGCGTCTGGATGTCAATCTTTATTTCGATAATTCAAAATGAGGGTGGGAACAAGTGGGAACGGTATTTTTTTTTTAAATATAGACGTTTCAACTTAAAATATGGCATTTAAATTATTTCTGTAGCACTTCAAATGGTAAATTTTTAAAGTTTCGTAAAAATGGCCACCCGCTAATTTTTCCTTTATGCTGCATGCGCCTGGCGTGACGTCATAGAATTCTGTCGCTTGAGCGTCGTCGTTCGGAAAGGATTTGTCGCGCGCTTATTACCTATTATTCGAGAATAGACAGTATTATCAGAACATTTATCCTACATTAGTACGCGTCATTGCTGTGAAGATCATTTTGAGGATTCAAGGTGAGTTTTGTAAACCATAGTTAACTAACTCTTTAACCGACTTCCAACAAGGAGAAAGTTCTACGTTCGTTTGTAAGTATTTTTTTAATGTAGGTATGTTCACCAATATTTCTATCACTTGTGGACCGATTTTCAAAATTCATTTTTTATTCAATAGTGTATGTATACTCCTATACTCCTGATGTGGTCCCATTGTCACCAAGTCAGGATCCGATGATGAAGTCGAGGGCAACTCTCAAATTTTATAGGCATGTGTAACGTTTTTAAAATTTTTCCTAAAGCTATTCTAGTATTTGCGTTTGGTAGTCATCTCATGTTGATTAGCTGATGATGGAAGATAAAACTCCTTACCTGTTAGGAGTTGGTTGAGTTCTATAATTATATTTAAAAAACAACATTTATTTTTATTTTTCCCAAGCTCATTGCTTCGGAGTGGATTTTGTGCAGTGAAATTACACCAATTTCACTGCACAAAATCCATTCCAAAGTTTTGTTGCATAAAAGCATCCCCGCTGACGAACAACTAGGTCTGTTGCCATGCATTTCTTTCCAAGCACTCCCTGGATGCATTAAAATGTGCGACCCCCATATTTTAATGCAAACATCAAGAAAGAAGACATAAATACAGACAGGGCTGTATGGACTTGATATCCTTTGCCGGTCCCGTTAGGGACAAAAGAAACAGTGTGTTTGGCGGGAAACCATGGCGTCTGGATGTCGATCTTTATTTCGATAATTCAAAATTGCTTCGGAGTGGATTTTGTGCAGTGAAAGTGGTGTCGTTTTGTTGCATAAGCATCCGTGTTGACGAACAGTTATGAGGAATCATTGAAATAAAGGTTTTGTGTATGTGGCGTTGAGAATTGTATAGTGGTTGGAAATCCCACTATACAATTCTCATCAGTCACCACCATCTGTACCATGCATTTCTCGCCAAGCACTCCCTAGATGCATTAAAAAGTGTGGCACCCACATTTTAATGCAAAAATCAAGAAAGAAGATGAAACTAAAGACTTGGCTGTATGGGATATCCTTTGCCGTCCCGTAACAGGGAAAATTAAACCAAAAAAAAAAAAGAAACAAAAAAAAAGAACAAAAAAAAACATAATAGGGTGCGTTCCAAAACGATTAGGGTAGAGTAAATTTTACTCTAAGCCGTTCTAAAATACACTAGAGTGAAACCGAATGTATGCGAAAATTTACTCTGATAGTATCTTAGGGTAAAATTTAGAGTGCGTTCCAAAACCAGGTGAAGCCAAGGAGACAGCGTAAAAAAGCTTTCTAATTGGTGTAAAATAACAAAACTAACCAATGGTGAAAGCGCTTCTTAATAACGACCAATAGTAAGCTATCATTTACTCTACCCCGAGTAAATTGAAATCGTTTTGGAACGCACCCTTACTCTACCTTTACTCTACCCCGAGCGTTTTGGAACGCACCCTAAACTGTCATTACTGTCAACGTCAATTGCCTCAACTGTCATTCCCTGTCGCTCGCAAAAATTACCTAGTTTTGATTGTGTAACAATAAAAATCATATAATCGATCGAACTAATTCAAAAATGTTAAACTACAAATACTACGACACACCTGAGGGTCAAGATATATACAAGAAAGTATTTGTAACCTCCAAATATGCTGCTTTATCTGGTCTGGCAGCAGCTACATTCGACGTTCTCATGTACTCACACCCCAAAGGCATTATAAAAACCACCGGCAGATATCTGTATTATGTTGGGCCCCTGGTTGGAATGGCCACGGCTTTTACTGCTACCACTAACGTTGCCCAGAATATAAGAGGCAAAAACGATAAGTTTAATTACTTCCTCGGTGGTGCAGCTGCTGGCGCTGTTTTCGGCGCTTGGCAGAGGTCTATTGCAATTGCTTTCCCTATGGGAGTGCTGCTAGGTGTTGCAGCGGTTGTAAAGAAAACAGGTCTAGATGAAGGGTGGACCTTTTTTCCTGATTTTCCACATGCCACTAAATCAATAAAATCTGTAAAACATGATTGGTCAATTGTAAAAGATATTGAGGAACTCAAGAACTTTACCACAGGTATTCTGCAATTTATATTTTCCTTTTCTGCATGTTAATTTGCATGCCAGTATTCCGCTGCTCAGAGAGCCACAGAAGACCTTATATGAGTAATCGGATCTTAATCATATAAGATCTTTCGGTCGGAGTGTAGCCTTAGGGGCTCTATGGAAAAAAAGACTTAGAAAAATTTTGATGAATTTTTTTTACTACTGATAACCCACCCTTTTTATAGTCGTTTTAGATTCACCTTAATGTATGACCTGGTGGTGTGCAATCTTTTTGGGCGAGTCTAGTGTTTTATGCTCCCACATGACTGATTGATGGGTAGGTTAGGGTTATTTTTTTTTTCATGACCAGGCGGAGTGTGCACTGTTTTCGTAACAGTCTAGTCTAGTGTTTTATGGTGGGTTATCAGTAGTAAAAAAATTTCATCAAAATTTTTCTAAGTCTTTTTTTCCGTAGAGCCCCTAAGGCTACACTCCGACCGATCTTTCGAGATAGATCTATATATAAAATTCTCGTGTCGCTGTGTTTGTGGTTAAACTCCTCCGAAACGGCTTTCCCGATTCTCATGAAAGTGTGTGTGCATATTGGGTAGGTCTGAGAATCGGACAACATCTATTTTTTATCCCCGTAAATGTTAAGGGTAATCCACCCCAAAATATTTTTTTTAATACATATAACCCTAAATTTTTACTTTTTATCACCAGCCTCTATTTTTTATAGCCATTTTAGTAATTTAATCATTTTTGTAAAGCAAAATAACGTTTGCCGGGTCAGCTAGTAATCTATAAAATGGGTGTTTGTCATTCATTTTTATTTCAATTACATTTTGTGTATGTATAACACATTGTTGTAATGTGATTTTATAGATGAACAAAATGAAAAATATGTATAAAACAATAAAAATACAAATGTAATAAAAATTACTTTCTTTGTGTGAGCACTAACACAAAATGTCATCCTAAAGCAACATAAAGCGAGACCCAAATATATACTTATAAGCAATGAACATATTTATAGTAATTTAAGTATATCATTATTTTTTTTTTCTATTTTCAGGTTCTAAGTAAACAGCAAGGAATCTTAGAGTAGTAGTGTAAATAATGAAACTTCTATTTAAGTGTTACAGTGAAATATTCTAATAAATTATCAATTTTTTATTCTGTTTCCTTATTTTCCAAGAATAATAAATAGATTCAAGATATCCTTATACAGGTAGTCCAAAAAAAAAACCAAAAATTTGAATTTTTCTTCACTTATTAAAACCTTTGTCCATCCAAAAAAATACCCAAGTATGTTCCATATTGCGATAGAGTGCAGTAAATAGGAATGCACCTTGACCGTCGCCTGACTAGGAAAAATCAAATCAAAGCGAAAAGAGAGGAACTTAAATTGCGCTATAAAAACCTGTACTAGCTTTCTGCAAGAAACAGCAAGTTATCCACAGATAATAAACTTCTGATCTACAAGTCCATCCTAAAACCAGTGTGGATGTATGGCTTACCACTTTGGGGCAGCGCAAGCAACTCCCAACATATTGATCCTGCAGAGAATACAAAACTTTATCCTAAGATCACTGGCCGACGTGCCTCGGTTTATTACCAATCACGAGATTCATCAAGATCTTCAAATGAATACTGTTAATGAAGTACCGAAAAAGGGAAGAGATCCAGAGTGTCACAAATAAATACAGGAGCAAGCTGATCGCAGATAATAACTTAATATAAAAAAAATGAATTTTCCATGATTTTTCATGTGAAGTGAAATAAATAATCTTTAATTGTTCTCTTTGTAAAGTCTCCTTTTGATCGTTATAGTTTCTACACTCGCCAAAGAAATTTCTGTTTGGAGTGAAAATACAGAATTACTTATAACAGCACTTCTTTCTGAAGAAGAAAGAAACAAAAAAGGAAAAAAAAATAATAACGTGCAACTCAACCTTGGCCCCACACGGACTAGGTACAGTCGCCGTCCGATATATTGGAGCAATAATATCTAAGCAGATGCGGCTCAATAACTTCTATATACACAACTAACCGTTAATATCTGAACACATTCATAACGTCAAGTGTGTCTAAGCAGATGGTCTTATATATCTGAGCATTACATTGTATAAATCATCTCTACTAATTGAAAAGTTTAGTTTTACCCTGTGCGAGCCTCAGACCAGTGTGAAATCACTCTATAAGTGTGTGTGTGTGTGTCTAAGCCCATCAGAGGCCCGGGGCGGCAAAATTGAATGAGGCCCCCCAGCTTTAAAAAAAAAGGAGTTTTTTATGTTTATTGTAAACTTTTTAATGAAATTAACGGATAAGATCGCGTTTATTACTTTAAAATTTGAAAAAAGGCTTATTCGTTCGCGAAAATATCGGAACACACTAATAAACTATTATACAGGCTGTAAAAGACATGAACAGTCAAACGAGAACCATGTATTCTGCTCACCATCATAACATTTTTTTTCCTTTAGACTATACCTGGGAAATTGATAGTTACGATTTTATTGAAGGTCAAAGTCATAATTTTTTTTTTCATTTTTTTATGAAAACGTATTCTATACGTTATTTCTTAATTATTGTCCAAAGAAACATTATCATTTTTTTTACTATTTCATAACAAAAAATGGCTTCAAAACGTTAGCGTTCAATGTAGCTCACTCGATGCGCACGGACACTAAGGAACGGGGCCGCCGTCTGGCAAAATTATCGCGGTTTTGCGAGTTGTGTGCGAGTTGAGCCCTTTACATTGCGCGGTACAATTTGCAATTTTTTTTTTGAAATATGTCTTATTTTGATGTATAGAATACATGGTTCTCGTTTGACTGTTCATGTCTTTTACACCCAGTATATCAACGTAATGAATTTTAATACTTACATTTTAAATGAGGCCATGTTTATTTTTCGACGTAAATAGAAAATGTATGTAAATGAATGTAATGTAATGAATGTAAATGTAGGCGTACAAGAGTGAATTATTTGAACTTCATTCATTCAGGGATTCCTGGGGAAGTACCCGTTACAAAGACGGGAATTCCCCCAGCGTATCGGACGCGTTCAGTAAAGTTAAAAGAATTTTAGTACCATCTTGATGTAATTAAGTAGGTAGTAAGTACAGTCAATAGCACGTCGGGCTATACAAAACTGTCAAACTCCAAACAATTTTCATTAATATGTTGGTTTGTTTTGATGGTGTTTTTGTTAAGGATGCCAACCAATGGCTTAAATGGCATAAAACCCAGAAAAAAACGATGCCTTCACAGCTCCTCAGACTTTTTCAATACGTAGGTGTAAAAAAATAATAAAATCAAATTGTTAATCCACATTTATTCCTTACAACTAAAAAACAATAAGCAATCAAAAAAATGCTACATATAAATGTTATCTTCGTCTATGTTATGAAAAATAAGACTAGATAATAATAAATAATACATCTTTCACATATTTGCATTAGTATATTTTCTGAACGATAGAAGTCAGTAAAATAAAAATAATATTGAATGTTATTAAGTATATGCATCCGTTTTCTTAATGAAGTAACACATTAAAAATCGTTCAGAAACCTGTGAATGTCACAATCTTAATTTCAATCAGGTATACCATATCAGTTGCTAAACACGTACCACACACACCAAGTATTTTCAAAAATCTTTTTTGATAAATATGAGAAAAGGAATGTTCAAGATTCGTTTTTGGGATAACAGTTTATAAATTGAAATATTTCATTTTATCCAATCCATCACTGCTAGAATGTTTGAAATGGTTTATTTTGTCAGAACAAAATCTCGAAGTCACTTCCAATTCTCATGGTAACAATAATAAATACTTTAATAAATCATCAACAAAGTCACATTACGATTAGGATAAAAACAGAACCTTAGAAATTGGCATGTATTATTATTCAAATAACGGATTAATTATACCCCCATCGCATAAGCAGAAGATCCCTTCGCCTTCTCGTAGTAGGGAGCTTAAATTAAAAACAAGAGTTTTGAGCAACTACCTCCTAATCGTGCTGCAACAAGAAAATTAAATAATAAATAAATTATTAATAACCTTAAATGCACATTACATCTATATCAATCTCACACGGGTGCAAATTCCATAATCCTACTTACACGCTAAACAATTATAAAATACATACAAGTTGGGGCATTGCGGTTGCCTTGAAAATTTGGCTACAACGCAGACTTACAAATTCCGAACAATTGATACAATTTTGACTAGAAATTCGAACGTTGATGTAAGAATTTGAGCTTTATTACTAAACGTCGTAAATAATTAAATAGTAGGCAATACACATAAAGAGCTTCTTACAAAGGAAATTGTTTAGAGATTTGATCGCAGTCTCCCGAATTAATTGAAACGATATTACGATTACGAACGTCTGTACGTGGTTTATAGCTTTACTTTGCAATAGCGCAGATCAAATGTCTAAATCAATAATGGTTTCTCGAAGTCCTAGATATCTAGTAATCTGATATACAACTAGAAAGTTAAATCTACCGACATGACTTAAGTTCTTAACTACTGTTTGGCGAATTTTTGAAAACCTTATGAAGTATATTATATTATTCTCATCAGCCAGAGGCTCGTTCAGAGAGTACAACTTTTTACTCTAACGGCGTTCCGGACCTTTCGGTGTCAAGTTCGGTTCTCACAACTACCCTGTTCCGGATGGCCGAAGTTCCAACTTTTTGGCGATGGGTGTCCTTTAGATTCAGTAATGTCGGAAATACAATAAAAAGAGAATCGAATCTCAAATAAGTGTACAACTAAAACAATACAAGTGTAATGTAAAATTTTTAGGTTATAAAAACAACTGGTGTCGTTCGAAACCTCAGAAGACAAAAAACAAATCGTAGAGTAAAAAGTTGTACCCTCTAAACGCCCAATACTTATAAATATTTCAACCATTCTTCTAATGACAATACGGTCTTGCCATATAATAAAAAAATGTTGGTTGGTAATTTATTCGCCAAACTAATCGATCTACATTCGAGAAACCGTAGTAAGCTTAGGAACATTATCCCAATATAAAATTCACAAAATTTCAATAAAAAGCTGGAAGTCATATTTGGCACATAAAGCGATAGAATAAAATATGTAAGTATAAAATTTAAATCTTAATAAATTCGTAATTTCGGCACACAAAAACAGTCTGGGACATTGACAGTAAATACTTAGGATATACGAGAAGCAAATACGTTGTAATAAAATTTACATCTTTCATTTGAAATTAACAGTTATTTCAATAGACATAAGGTATAAATAAAATATTTTTAGCAAAAAAATAGGACAACCGACTTCAATGCGTACAAATTTAAACTAAAAAGTAAGAAATAAATAATATTTTTATGAAGTAGTTGAAAAGAGCGTCATAGAAAACCAAGGAAAGTATTGATACACATTTATAATTCTTTATTTATAATTCATACTCCGATATATTTGGAGCCGGTGCCAGCTAGCCAAGGAGGATAGTGTTTCCAATTTTCGAACTTCACGGAGCGGCGGATTATTTCTTATCTTCATCATTCATTATTATGTATAGTTAATGGATTAATCAAGCTCGTATCTATTAGGTAAGTTTATTTTGCTTAGGCTGGCACCGACTCCAAATATATCGGAGTATGAATTATAAATAAAGAATTATAAATGTGTATCAATACTTTCCTTGGTTTTCTATGACGCTCTTTTCAACTACTTCATAAAAATATTATTTATTTCTTACTTTTTAGTTTAAATTTGTACGCATTGAAGTCGGTTGTCCTATTTTTTTGCTAAAAATATTTTATTTTATTATTTTTAGTGGAAATAAAGTATATTTTATTGAAAACGGATAGGCCTACTAGGCGCTCATTAAAACTTAATGGAAACTTTAACTAAAACGTTTTTTTTGTTATTACTGATTTGTTCAAAAAGGATCGAATTTATATCGATACAATTTATACGGGCCATCTCTGATCTTGACGTACCTAAAAAGAATCATTAAAATCCGAGTCGTAATACTCATAATTGACGAAGTAATCAGGTAACAAACACAAAAAAAACAGTCGGATAGAGAACTTCTTCTTTTTTTTAAGTCGGTTAACAAATAATATCACGTCTCAGACCTATAGCTCATTACAAATGCCTGCCATTCATTCAAAATGAATGGTAAGTTAATGAACTATGAACCTAGTTATTTAACTTAAGTTCATAAAATAATTTGTCATAGTTTATGTGTTGACTATTGGACCTACTAACCAAAATTTCACTATTGCATATTAGGTAATAGCAAGTTCAAAAAAAAAATTTACATTATTTTTGTGTTCGTGGACGATATTATTATTTCATCCCCAATGAAATTATCATTTTAACAAAAAAGTACTGAACCAATTTCGGTATAATTTATACGGGACCACCTTTGGAGTATGTCCGTCCTAACGAAAAAAGAATCTTCAAAATCGATTCATAATTGACGGAGTAATCGCGGAACATACATACAAAAAAAAAAAAAAAAAAAAAAAAAAAAAAAAAACATACAGTCGAATAGAGAACCTCCTCCTTTTTTGAAGTCGGTTGAAAACAACAATACAGAAAGTGTTAATACAAAAAGACGCCACCTCAATATACTTTACAATCTAAATAAATTGCATCATCGACGTACTTTATTATTATTTGTTTAGCATGATCATAATAAAGTTAGTTCGTCCGCAATAATAGACATATGGATGAATTTGTCAATGTAAATTAACAACTAAACGAACTGAAAACCTTTGCCGCAGTTGTACTTGTGTACAATGAGGGTAGAATGATTTGTTTCGCGCGCTTCAAGAAAGAATAAATTTTCTGAAAATGACTGTAAAGATCACTTTGCCTCCCTTTTAATAAAAAAAAAGAAATTGAGGGTAGGTTAAAATTTTCTAAAACTCACATCGACGATTTCCCTGTTCCTAATTCTTAATAGAGTACTGCATTAATCGTTGTGTTAATAAAATAATCAAGTGACGTCGATAACACATTTAAGTACATCTATCAGTTCATATCTCGCCATTGGCTGGCTCCGCTTTCTTCTTTTCTGACGGAATTGGTTCCTCGATCTCTTCCTCTGAGACTTCTTCTACTTCTTCCTCGATCTCTTCCACTTCTATCTCCTCTTCAAGTTCTTCTTCGGAGAGTTCTTCGTCTTTCTGTAAACAAATAGTTTAATTGATTTTCATTATTAGGTACGTTAAGTTGATTTTGTCTCATTGTTGGACCCATGCCTTCGTAAGTGTAATCTTATGTTGGAGCCATGAATGTTACTGTGCTTGGACCCATATTGGGTGGTTGGGCGACTGAATCATTGTATTTTGTTTAGTGGTCTGTATTGGTGGCGAGTTATTATACTCTATCTTAATATATATAAATCTCGTGTCACAATGTTTGTCCTCAATGGACTCCTAAACCACTTAACCGATTTCAATCAAATTTGTACACCGTGTGCAGTTTGATCCAACTTGAGAGATAGGATAGTTTTTATCTTGATAAGTAGTCATTTTTTTTTTACTGCAGATACAATGTTACAGGTCAGTAGTATGAAATTACCACAGCAACGCGTGGCCGGGCAGCTAGTGTATTATAGATATGAATATAAAAAATGATAATTTTACTACACAATTATTACCTCAGCTGCTGGCTGCGTCAAAGCACTTGCCGTTGTGAACTCATCCACAGTAGATTCTGTAATTCGAAATAGCAACTCAATCATCAACAATACAGTTAAATGTGTGTCTATCATAGATATAGAAACTGTAGATCGGCAATATGAAAGAGAAAGAGCATACTAACGCGTATATTAGAGCGAGATAGATAGCAGATACCATTTCACGTACACGCTGGCGGCCTAGGTCGGCCTGTCATTTGGGGTCCACGTCTCGTGACGGACCCTGGTAACGTGGTGAGGAAACTTTCTCGGCGCGTGTGTGGCTTTTGGTGTCAAGTGTGTCCGCTTGGCATTCGAAGTCACATGCTATCGTCGAGTTGATTTTGTTTTCCCACCACGGCTAGTTCCGGACGGCCCTTTTCAGGGCCACGACCGCGCCCGGGATCCCCCGGGTGCAGTCCGATGGCTGCTCCCGGTGTCCTCGTCATGAGGACGCGCCAGGTCGAGCAGCCGTCGGTGAGGAGGCGGCCTATAAGGCCGGCGTCGGCCAGCGGCCCACAGGGGCTGGCGTCAGTCGGTAGCCCCTGTGGGCTGCTGGCCACCAATTGGTACACAAGGAGTGCCTAGACGGACAGCGTTGGGACGGTCTCGGTGTAGCTGCGCTCATGTGCGCTGATCCCGAGCCGTCCCGCAATAGCGCACTGGAGGTCAGGCCGGGGAGGTTGTTTAGTGGGTATGGAGGGAACGCCTTTACCTCGAGTCCCACATATCCCCTGCGGTTGGCACCACCCCGCGGGGACGATGCGTAAATGCATTTGACCTCCCCGTCAACAAAAAAAAAAGGTCGGCCTGTCAGTTAGTTTGAAAAGACAGCAACTGTCAGGCTGTGCATAGTGTAGTACCTACTATTTTTTACGCACACATGCGCATTACTCGCATTTTTTAGGTCTTGCCCAACTCATTTCAATAGCTATCTACTACCGTAAGTAATTACACTTCTATGGTGTTTACTGAAAGTACCTAGCTGTCTTAAATTTCTTTTTTCAAAATTTGGGATATCTTTTACCAACTTATTAATCCCAAAAAAGACATAAAAACAAGCTAGAAATCGTTAAAAGGTCTTCTGGAGCTGCGGCCATTGTCGGATTGCAAAATTATTTTTAGTTAGACTACGTATTAGTCCATCAAAATCTGTCCAGTTCATCTCAAATAAATAGTTGGCATGCTTACTTCTACATTTTTTAAAACCAACCCATTAAATTTTTCCCCTTCTTAGTTATTAATTATTTATTACCGACAGACCAAGAACATAAGATAAGTATTAATGTAATAACATAATCGTACCAAGTTCCTTCTCCGGCGTCTCTCTCGGCGCGTCCTGAATTAAAGATAGTGTCATCTTCCCGCTCACCACCATCTGCAATCAACCGTAAAACATTAATCTAAGATCGCTATGTGATTTATTACAATTAAAAATCAATTACTTAAGCAGGTTAATAAAATAATTATTAAAAGTTCGATACTTCCTGGGTGCAAACTATATATTTCCGTCTTTTGTTTATAATAACTATATATTCGGTGTCAGGGCAGGTACATGCTGCTTAAGTATTATGTAGTATCTAATTTAGTATTATTAACAGTTGTAAGACAAGTTTTATAGAGAAGGATAGTGTCCCTACAAAAAAAGGTTGAAAGCTTTCAAATGACACCTTGGTGTTGCAAGCGTCCCTAAGCAACGTACACCGCAAGATGAGATCCGTAAAGATCTAAGGTTACCGACGTGGCCCAAAGAATTGCGAATCTTAAGTGGCAGTGGACAGGGCACAAAATGGGACGGAATGGTCCTCAAGTGACGACCGCGTAATAAGCGACGAAGTAATAAGCGTGGTAGGCCCTCCGCAAGGTGGACCGACGATCTGGTGAAGGTCGCGGAAAACTTAAGGCCAACAGTGGATTGACATGATGATGATGCAGTGTCAATAAATGAGGTGTTACCGGCGAGTGCTTGGTGGGCGCTGGTCTGTCAGCCCGGTCCTCGAACTCTGCCACTAGCACGCGGGACTGCTGGGGGATCTCTCCCTCCAAGTAGATAGACTTCACCATTTCCGCTTCGTGCTGGAAAAAATAGAATTCTTGGTTTAGTACCTAACATATGAAGAGTCGGTGTAGAAAGCGGGTTGCCAGAGTCGATCCACTGATCGGTACTGATAAGCACTACATGAAGCAACCTGATATAGGCAGAGGCTGCCCGTCTATAGAAGCCTGGAAAACAGCGCTGATTGGCGCAGGTTGGAACATCCAAGCGACATTTGGAATTTACGGCGCGTTCTCCACAAACGTACCTATAGATAACACCTGCGCCAACTGCCAGTACCGGAAAGCGTTGGAACCAGATTTCTTTATGTTTATGCCCTTATATCATAGTCTGTCGCCACATGGTGAACAAAATTGACAATAATTCAAAAAAATAAGTTATGATAATTACGAAACCATTTGGAGCTTTCGTCATCTAGGACATGTCTAGGGCACTATATAATTTCTTCAGAGTTTATTACATGCTAAATTATGAGACATTTAAAAAAAATAACAGTACGTAATGGACAGCGTAGGATTACTAACAGAAAATATCTTTGCCATCCATCTTTTTTTTATTTATACCTATATAACAAACCAAACTTAACCTCAAAGATTTGACAGTAATTCATCTTTTTTTTAAAAATATGTAGACCCCATGACATTAACCCACAAAAATTATATAGTTGCACTAACATCGTTTTAGAATGAGTAAGTTTTGAAATTTTAAATTAAAACCGAATCAAAATTAAAGGAAATAAAAAAAATATGTGTTGAGTCTTTTAATGTCTATTTACCATCCATATATTAAAAAAAATACTAGGTACATCTCTCTACTAATCCATATAATAAAATCTATTAAGAAAATGTTATGTTGTCAATTGTATTCCGACAGTCGTAGAAGCTAGTCCCTCATTCGTTGAGGTTTCGGGTGAAGCTCTGTTTCACCTTGGGTCTGTTCACTCGTCTGTGTAACTGTTAGGCTTGAAGTACTTGCCATCTCATTCACACACAATAATGGATGAGTGAGATAGTTACCCAACTTAAATCAGGCGTCAAAAAGATTACTATTGATTGAATTTTTCAAGTGGGCGTGGATGGCCAAATCCAAAGCAACGAGTAAAGAGAAAGAAAAGTACTCAAAGGAGTCTCGGAACCGATTTTGTTGAAAACTAAAACTGCATCATTGAATTTTTGAAAAATCAATATTCTTGTTGATTTTGACAAAAAAAAACACAACCTGTATTATTACACCATTCAATAGTGTCGCTAATAAGGAACAAATTCTGGAAAGTAATGGCATACGACAAACATAAGGAAAGAGCTCATTTTTAACAAAATCCTTTTTTTATTTTTCTTACGTTACCAGTTATACCTTAACTAATTGATTGTTACAAACCAATGATGCAATGAATGATGCAGTTTTAGTTTTCATCAAAATCAGGCCCGAGACTCCTTTGAGTACTTTTCGCAATTCCTCATATTTGGCCATCCACGCCCACTTGAAAAATTCAACCTGTTTATGGTGATCCTGCTTGGACACTATCAACATTTGCGCGTTTTCTAAGATTGTGAAGACAATCTTCCCCAGACGTTTGAGTGTTGAAATTCAGTAGAAATAACTTACCACAAAATGTACCTCCAACCCCAAGTACAACAGCAAATAAAGTCGATGCAACATGAAAATTTACAAGAAAACCTTTCAGGAAATTTTGTTCACCTATCTTACCCGTTTTATTGGATGTAAAATAGGAATCGAACCCTTGTGTAAAACTAATAAGTACAGTCAACAAAGTTTCCGGTATACCATTTAGAAAACAGAATCCATTAAGGTAGTAGCACACTTATCAGCTTGGAAAGGGAACATAACGGAAACGACAGCGCCGGTACGTCGACTCAGATACGGCGAGACGACGCCGCCCTTGCGGTAACCTATCTCATCATCATAACATCCTTTACAATTCGACCCACTGCTGGGACACAAGGCCTCTCCTTGGCACCGAAGGAGGTTTAGGCAGTAGTCCACCACGCTTGCCCAATGCGGATTGGTGGACGGAGTATAAGGTGATCAATACCCCTTTACTGATCCATTAGTCGCCTTCTACGACACCCATTGGAGGATATGGGGCGATGCTATTCTACTCTGCCGGCATACATGGCCACGTAACCTATCTACCTCTTTTAAAATATAATATCATCGGTTGAAATGTCGTGTGACGTCACACTTAAGTACACCTTATACTTAGAAGTGACATCTCAAGCCGCTACACCTGAGCCCTGAACGTAGATGCTCTTGCTCTATTTTAAATATTTACTAATTTTAAAAAGAAAAAAATACGCATCTAGTTTTATTTTTGTAATCTATCTGACGCAAGACTTTATCATCATTCAAATCAAGGTGTTAGTAACCGTGGACATGTTAGTACTAAATAAAACTGCTTTGGGTACAGAGAAAAAAATCCTTTTATTAAAACATCAGAAATATAGAAAAGGGTTGCCAATTTTTAGGAGCAGTTTCATTTTGTACTTCCATTTTATGCGTGAATCTGTAGTAAGGTTGTTAGAACATGCAAAAGTATTTGGGAAAACATTTAGAAGTTCGAAGTAGCTAGAGTTCCGGTATAAAACCTAAAGTAGGTACGGTACAAAATAAAGAAGCACAGAGAAACTGACAGAAGGTTAAGAGGTTAAGATATTAATTTACTTCGAAACGTAAGGCATTTTAAGATAAGTACCTAATTTATTTGAAAAAAGATGATCATAAAATTAATTCAAGTAACTACAGATTCATACATAAACATGTCGCATGTGCTGGATATCTATAAAATTGCCAATCTTCCGATAAAGATGGTATACATACGAATATAATCTTTATCTAATAAAAATCAACTATCCGTCATTTCGAAAATTTTCTACTTTGAATTTTAACTTACAATTGTTTTTATATAAGTAGTTTTCAGAAAATTCTATGCATTTTGAATGAATTATAGTAGCTACATCCAATCTTGGCCAATTATGGCTAGTGTAATATAATATTCGATAGCTTAATTATTTAAATTAACACATCATTAAATACCATACTTTCGTACTGAAAAGAATATCATAATGTCATGTGTTTGAAAATATGAAAATTAACAAAATATAAACTATGAATGTTATTCTTGTAGGACCTTATTTGTATTCATACAAGCGCAAATGAGACGCGTTGCTAACGCATTGAATGGATTGGTTTACAATTTTTATAGGTAGGTACCCGTATGCGCGTATCAATAATGTGCGCCTTCTGCTCGTTTGAAAATAGTATATTTATTAACTAGGGCGGAAAACCAAAGAAGAATAGCAGGTATTTGACGCCCCAGATGAAGGCGAAGGCGATTAATATGCGATCTGAGGTTTTCATTTTTACCGACAGAGGTTTCAGTACAAAAATGCCACTTTCTGGTCAGGTGTGGCATAAACGTCATTTGTGCATAGGACCTTAGATGGTATGGATGGTATGCTATCGAGCGAAAATACTCCTTTTTTTCACAACAATACTTCAAATTTACTTTTCCCAAAAGGTTATTTCGATACAACTGTCAATTTACGTAATTTAGAAAACCGATAATTTGTAAAAATAAACTACTTATGTAGAAAATCGGCAATTATATAGATGAGCACCTAACATAAATAAACATTGAGGTAGCAATTATCAGTATGGAATGTAAAACAGAAGGTTTTTAAAAAAAAGGTTAACAATGCATAATTAGAAGCACCGTGAGATCTAACTACAACAACATTATGATCACTTGAAACGTAAACTCCACCGAGAAAACCACTCCACAACAGCATTCGCAAGGAGCGTTACTGTCAAGCAGGCGTAATGCATAAATGCAAGGAATTCATAGATAAAACTGGAAGCTACACTACCAATAAAAAGTGAAGAAAAAAAAATTTGTCCTTGAAACTTCTTATTTCCTATTTGTCTCTTTCTAACCACTAGAGCACACGTATTAGACGGTCACGTGACCGTCTAATACGTCATACGTACGTACGACATCGTATTACTTATGGAGAGAGTTAAGTGGGTGATCCATTGGCGAGCTAAGACCGCTGGCTCGTGGCGAGCCTGCGAGCTAAAGGTATAAACCGCCAATGGAGCACCTACATTACCGCGGTTTTAAAGTTCGCGGTTTTGGCTCGTTGGCTCTTCGTGCATGCTTGAAATCTTAAGACCGCGGTATAATAAACCGTCAATGGATCAGCCGAGCTTCGCGAGCCGACAGTCTTTTTCACGCTGCTGTAGCGAATGCACGCATGCCGCACGGCAAAATGGTAGATTTACGATCGTATAATCACGAGTTAGTACTTTAGAGTTGCACATAAGCGTTCATATGGGGAAATCGATACATGAAAAACTGCATCTTGTCTTTTTATTAAAGGGAAAATCAAGTTTAAAAAAAAACGTTGTCTCTCTTGCAGACAGTTTTTGACCCACACTTTGTGGAGTCTTTTTTTTTCTTTGGTGGTTCTTCTTGTAGTAGTATTCCTAAGTAGGTAATAAAGAAGTTCCGTCTGGGAGCACGTCATGACTTCGCCAACAATGAGAGTAGACTGTTTGGCACGCTAATGGATCACCACTACGAGTCGACAGTCCAACGAGCCTACAGTTTATACCGTTAGCTCGCCGACTCGCCAATGGATCACCCGCTTTAGAAGGAGACATGTAGGAAACGGAAACATTCAAAGATTATTTGGGGGTATAAAAAGTTGTCTTCACTTATTTATTGGTAATTGGGCTTCCAGTTTTACATTATATTTCTTGCATAAATGCAAGGTAATATGTTTTTCCGACCTCAAATGGGACCAGTGTAGGAAAAAGATATCTATCCACCGCATTTAGCCCAGTAATGGAACAGCTCAACTCTCCTAGGAATTGCAGAGGTTGTGGCTATGACCGGGAATCAATGGAAAACGTGTGGAACTGATTCTACAGCCGTAATGGGTGTTGTATTCAAAGTCATACAACATTGTAATAGAAATGTTATAAAACATTGTAATTAAGTCCTTATTCCGTGTCAGTAGAGCTTAGAGCGCAGTGGGGCTTGCGTTTCAAGCCTCATTCAACAAAATAGGTAACTAATAACAAACCAAGATGCTTAAATAACAGCTACTAGCTAAGTTGTAAATGTGTGCATAATTTATCAATACTTTTATACGATAATTAAAAACAATAAATAATTATTTTTAAATTGAAAATATGTTTTAAGCCCTTATAAGGTATTGGCATAATAGCTGCCACAGAAACTTTAACTTTGTTACTTCGTTATTATAAGGTTTAAACACAGTATAGAAGTTTTTAAAAACAATAATTTTGTCCTTATAAAGGATTAATACCACTGAATTGAAATATTATTAAGGGTGCTTTCACATGCACTAATTAAATAATAAATTAGAATACATTACTATTCATGCTGACATTCTAAGGTTCATTCAATTATTTACCAAAACAGTTACATAAATATATGACAAATATAAAAAAATACATAGAAGGAAGTTTAAAAATTAAAATCATATGATATATTGGACTGGCTTCTGAATTGTATAGTAAAGTTAATCAACAAAATCAGAAGTACTGACGTTATACATAACAAAAACTGTGCTTGATTGTAAAAACTTTTGTAACAATTCGTTAATAATATGAATAAAGTGCACATTTGTAATTTTCCAAACAGTTGCCTGTTTTAAAATTTACAAACTATAGATCATTAACTTATGTTGCCTCACCAGGTTTGTAATTACCATAACGACCTAATTTTTGAGCCAACTAGCACCACAAATACATTTGAAATGAAATGAAATGAAAAAGCTCTTTATATAGAATGGAATTTGCTAAGTACTTTTAAATCGTCAAAAGCCCTACCACCATTTCGGGACGAAATAATTATTTTACCTAAATAATTATTGTTATGCTGAGATGGAGAAGAAATGGCGAAAGAGATCCACATCTTACAATTTCGTAATGAATTCATAACATCATTAAAAACATTCATTTTAGGTGCTTAGCATACATTTATGATGCTTTAATTTTATAACTCCTAATTCAGATAAATTTTGAAACTATATGATATTTTTAAATGCGATCTGATGAATTAATTTATTCATCAGATCGCATTTAAAAATATCATAACAACTTTTCTTTGTTCCGTTTGGTTTTAAAATGGGTGTTTGCGATAAGTCAACTTTTGACATAAACCCATTTTATAACTTACCCAATGGAAGAACGTTAACGGATGTACAATCGTTCAATAAATATTAGACGTGTAACTATGTGATCTAGGCCATTTTATTTCAAAATTGATCTGGTTTAGGAGTTATAAAATTAAATGTAATGTTGGCGCTAGTTGCCAACATTACATTTCATTTTCATCCGCCATTTTCAACAAAATGGCGGATTAAGTCCAGCCAGTGAAGAATAATAGATACTAAAACATAAAACTGGTACAATTTAGGAGCCAATCCCAAAATAAAACATGTATATTCATTTTATGTTTGGACTGTTTTAAGATAGTATCCGGAAAAAGTGTACGTTTGCAAGCTTAACTGTACGGTTCAAAATATAAAACTGGTACAATTTATTTAGGAGTTAATGCCATATTAGATACTATGTCTTATAATTTAGTCTACGACATTATTTGTATGGGCTGGTTTATTTCTGTGTAAAATTGGAATAATAAAATACATTCATTTTATGTTTGGACTGTTTTAAGATAGTATCCTGAAAAAGTGTACGTTTGCAAGCTTAACTGTACGGTTCAAAATATAAAACTGGTACAATTTATTTAGGAGCCAATGCCATATTAGATACTATGTCTTATAATTTAGTCTACGACATTATTTGTATGGGCTGGTTTATTTCTGTGTAAAATTGGAATAATAAAATACATTCATTTTATGTTTGGACTGTTTTAAGATAGTATCCAGAAAAAGTGTACGTTTGCAAGCTTAACGGTACGGTTCAAAATATAAAACTGGTACAATTTAGGAGCCAATCCCATATTAGTTACTATGTCTTATAATTTAGTCTACGACATTATTTGCATGGCATGGTTAATTTTTGTGTAAAATAGGAAACATAAAATATATTTATTTTATGTTTGGACTGTTTAAAGATAGTAACCGGACAAGTGTACGTTTGCAAGCTTAACTGTATGGTTCAATCTCATAAGTAGATTAACACTTTAGTACTATGTGTCAGTCAGTAACGAACGTCAGTGCTTGTATGTACAGTAATAGTTGCTCTACCATTAAGTACGAGTAATTATTACGACAAGGTATTAATTTTTAATGCCTATCACACTAATATCAGACGTTATACTCAAATACTAAACGATAGGTCGCGTCGCGGAAGATCGGGTGTTAACTGTGATTAATACATATAAGTAAACTTCTAAAGGTGCTCTCACACGGCAGTTATATAACGTTAGCGAATGTTGCATAACATTTTTTGTTTAACTTATGTATAAGTTTTATAACTTTTGTTGTATAACATCATCCGATCGACAGCGGAACGTTAGCGGAAGGGCGCGGGGAGGAGGTTGGTCGTAAACGGGGAACGATTTGAACCAGTGTGGGAGCGTTTATAACATAGAACATTCTTAACATGTTGTAGCAAAATGTTACATATTATTATAACATGTGCTACTAACTACGTGTGCTGTGTGGGAGCACCTTTAAGATTGCAGTTCTGGCTTTGATCACCTACTTTTGTTTCTTTTTCGTTAGTTTCTGGTGTGTACGTAAGAATATTATGAGTCAGAGTTATCAGTATCGTATAATATCTGTGTGATGTGCACAGTGCAGTGGGGCCTCACCGATCGTGGCGGGGCCGGTGCGGGAAGAGGTGGGGGCGCTGGACACGCACCGTCCGTCGTATGCGCCGTCAGCTCCATTCCTATCACCTACGGCATAAAGTTGGTTTTGGAACGGCTATTCTAGACTACAAGTGTGGACAAACCACACTAACAACCGTATTCACAAATAATACTTGTCTAAGTAAAAAAAAATCGGGAGTGGTCTCCACTTGACTTTCTTGTATACCGGAAAGGACTCAAAGGTTGATAGAAACCTTATATTTTGATGTCATACATGCATGTTAAATTTTGGTCACCCATCCGAGTACCGACCGCGCACTTGTTTGCTTAACTTTCGTGATTGACGGCTCAAAAGTTGATAGAAACATTATATTTTGATGTCATACACGCATGTTAAATTTGTTTGCAATAAGTGAAAGCATGCTCGAGTTATCGTGCTAACGCACAGACACACACAGACATAAATCCAAAAAAAAAAATTTTTGGACTCGTGTAGGTCCAAAACGTGTAAATCCGTCAAAATCTCGAGGTCGGATTTTTTGACATTTACAAGACATCCTCTATACTACGTACGAGAAAGTAACAATGCCATGTGAAATGAAATTATCTCATTCGCAAGACTTTTGACGCCACAAAGTGCGCGTGGACGCACAGGGTCGTAAAAACCTATTCATAACAATATTTCAGTGGGTACCGATAGACACTATGCGCACTTTAAAACGAACTTACAGCTAAGATGCGTGCGCACAGCTAAGTAGATGTCACAAGCAATGTCCAGATGTCAAAAGCTTAATGTTTGAAGTGTCAGTAAATTCAACAATGTGAACTACGCAACAGAAACGAACCAATCACAGAGCTCTGTTCAAGGTAATGCGTTTGCTTATCCAAGAGTCAAGAGACCTAATAGTAATTTTTGTGAATATAGGTGTAAGGGCTATGCTTAGGGCCTGTTTCACAGGTTCCAAGTCACAGACCAAAAAAAAGTGAAGACAGAGCGCTGCGGAGAACATACGATAGAGAAATTTGACCTGATCCATGGTAAAACCTTGTCTTTTATTGACTTCAGAAAATATGCTTTCTAAAATATGTATTTGCTTTACTATAAACAATAGGTTCTAGCATGAGTGAGGACTCAATTTGCTCGATAGTACGCAGATCTACGACAAATGTCATATCTATGACGTTTCTAGTTTTAGTAAGTGGTTCGTCTCACAAACCTCGCCTCCAATCAAAAGAAAGTAAAATGTCATAAACCTATCATTGCGAGGAATGAAAATATATTTTACAAAACTAAGTCTCACCTTGACAGTGCCTTTCTCTTCATCTTCTCCATTTTCTGACTCCTTCTCTGAAGAATCCTCTTTGAGGGCTTCCTCCAAAAGTTCCGGAGTAGACTGTTTAGGATCCGATCTCTCTACGTCACGTTCTACGTGCCTCGCGTCATTTAAAAATTCTTCTAATTCTTCTGTACTTTTTACTAGATAATCGTCTTTAGAGGATTCTATGTTCTCTGTTAATTTCATAAGGTCTTCATTTGCGATTTTATGATTACTTTCTGTTATTTCATCTAAATCTTTTGTGAGATCTGGCGAAAGCTCTTTTTGTATTGGTTTCGTCTCATTAGTTTCTTCTAATGGCTCAGGAGTTGGTTCTTTCTGTTCAGGAGTGGATTCTTTCGGTTCAGGAGTAGGTTCTTTCGTTTTAGTAGTAGAATCTTTGGTTTCCAGAGTGGATTCTTTTGGTTCTGGAGTTGGTTCTTTTGGTTCAGGAATGGGTTCTATTGGTTCAGGAGTAGGTTCTTTCGCTTCAGGAATAGATTCTATTGGTTCGAAAGTAGGTTTTATTGGTTCAGGAGTGGCTTCTTTTAACTCAGGAGCAGATTCTTTTGGTTCAGGAGTACGTTCTTTTGGCTCCGGGGAAGATTCTTTTGGTTGAGATGCCGGTTCTTTGTTGAATTCGGGTTCAAACTCAATTAATTCCTCAGGTTCTGGCGAGTAATCTTTAGGCTCTGCAGTTGCTTCTTCAGTAGATTGTTTGGGCTCAGGGAATTGTTCGTCTTTAGCAGGTTCAGGAGTCTTTTCTTTGGATTTTTCTCTATATTCACTCGCAACTATGTGCACTGGTCCCGTGTTGTGGATTACTGTGCCATTCGTATACGGGCGAGCGTGATTATCCTGCAGGTCCTATAAGATTTAAAAATTCTATATAAATTTGATATACTATAATTTTAATGTATATAGATAATCTAGCTACTAAAGTAACACCTAATGTGATTACTTTGCTATAAGACTTTTGCGAAAAAAGACAAGCGTAAAGAAATAAAAATCATTGATCATAAAAAAAATCCAATAAGCATATCAACACGTTAGTGCTGTCCTACAGAACTTCACACAAAAAGTAAAAAAAACTTATTGTATTACAAACAGAATAATCTACGATTATCTAGCTTGCTATGCAACGGCAGGGTGTCTAAATATATTCAAATCAAATATTTTTTTATTTATTAATATTTTTTAATCAATATAACTTAATTCATTGATATTTTACTTATAATAATCAAACAAAATTACACAAACAAAAAACACGTACACGGATCTAAAAGCAAAAACCAAAATAAATAAGTTGGTTTATTTTTAGTTAGATTGATTGACAATTTTATTATTAAATTTTTCTTTTAGTTGTGTTATATTAGTAAGTTAGGCGTGGTAACTTAGGTACAGGCAGACATGGCGACAATCAACGATTAAACCTCATACGTCACGCTTATCTTCAATAAACAAAAATTAACAAATGCAAATAAAAGATTCATGTGGGTATACAGAAACGAAAATGTGCAATCTATTAAAATGCAATCAGATAATTACTATACAAGAAGCTCAATGGCTATGAGTATTTTGGGTTACGAGAAGTTTTGTAAGATTGCCAAAGTACGTTAATTACAGGTTTCATTATGAAATTTGCACATAAAATGCAAATTATGCACTTTTAAATAAAGAAAACCTGATCCTCTTTTGTCGAAACATTTGAGGAAATTAGAAAATCATATGACACTGCAAAAACAAAGATGCAAACAACACAATGGTTAAACAATAAAACTGATGCAAACTCTATGAAACTGATTAAACATGAAAGCGGTGAAAAAAAGGCACCCCTATGAACTAAGTTCAAATAAGGTATTGGAAGAGGCGTTTGAATAGGAAATGATCGCATTGAGGAGTTCTCTCGGGAACTATTCTAGGTCCCATTGGGATGTATGCCATGCAGAGACCTGTCGTTGCTGGTTTTGCGCGTAGCTCGCCTCCATCTGCTGCTGCACCTCCGCTACCAGGCCCGATATGGCCGTAACAACTGCCCGACAATATTTATTATTAATCATCAGTCAACACTTGATAAAGTCTCTAATTTTTGTTAGAGTTGTCGGTGATATTTGGTTATTAATGTAGATTTAAATTCTTCTTCTTATTTACCTACACATTACAACTTCAATTGTGACTGACAATTTCAATCACACCTAATCAATTAAAAATAAAGACTTTCCTATTCGTTTACACTTTGAGCGGTAATTTTATCGTCAATTTGGTTTATATTAATATCCATCAATGTTTTGCAATCGTTCAAGGTGTTTTTAATAAAATACTTAGTTAAGAAATTCATTTTAAGTTCAATTTTAACGTCGGTTTTATTATAACTAATAAGAAAAAAGAAAACGAAATCAATTTAAAAATAGAAATCATCAAAACAAACTATGAAGGACGGTGTCCAAAATAGCCGAGATGCATCAGACGCGCGACCCTGGATCGGAGCCAACAAGTACACCAATATGAACGTTATCATAATTTGATCTAACTTTAACTTAGAAGGGGTGTCCCGGTTGTAAAGTGGGTTTCAAATCTGTAATGTTGCAACATTTACAAACCAACGTTTTCGTAATAACCTGTGGTTAACAAACTATTGGCGTTAATAATTTTTAAGTGATTTTTAATCCGTTCCTTTTTATAACAACTACGTTAAAATTTATAGATTAATGCCATTCTATAGCTAGTATTTTGCTCTTCTCTTCTTTACAACAGGTTTCTCGCAAGTCGAAAGACTTTTTTATGTAATCTTCATTAAATTATTCGAATACGAGCGTTGAAAGTAATTTGATTAAATAGAAATTGCATATTATACAATTTGCTAAAACAAAGCTAACATAAAAATCTAAACAGGACAATTGGTTTATAGGTAAGCTAAAGAAAAACCACACATAGTCTGACGTTCACTTTCTGTTACTATTTCATAACCGATGCAAATTTAGCCATACTCCTTTAATTAATTCGAGCAAAATGTGATGAGAGACAATTAACACCCACTCTACAAAAGGTATCACAAAATCGATCTAAATCTATGTAAATAAGGTATACATTCGTCGGATGCATTTAGTCTGTGCGAATAAACACTCAAGTCCAATCGAGATAGGATGCTGAGATCAGCAGCCGTATTCACAAGTGTCCAAAATAGTTATTTCCATCTAGAACTCTGTCTCGATTTAATGGGTTGAAATAAAAAGAGACAGTAACAGTTTTTTTACTATTCGGATGCTTGCGAATGGGCAAATCGAAAAGTTATCATTATCCACTTGTTGCATATTTATCATAAACTAGTCGAATAATTTTCAGCCAGAACGCGTTATTTTTAAAGCAAATACAGCTTATAATCCTCAACAAGATTGGACTTTAAAGACTTAAGAGTTTCCGTCACCATGCCGCAAGCTCTATGGGAACAACTATAACACGCATATTTCAATATGGGTAACATGGGTTGACTTAAACATTGGTGATCTTCCTTTATTTCTCATAGAAAATGTTACTTACGCCTATATTACAAGTGTATCCTGAACAGTAGCACGAGAAAATTGATAGTTATTTTCGTTCAACTGTTTAATTGGGCTTGATGGAGATGGATGAAATTTTGAACAGCATTTGACTGTGGGAGTGATGCTTTTAGGGGTTTAAAATGTAACGATTTTATAATAAAAATATGCAAAATGGAAAATATAAATCACTGCGATTACGGTACATACGAAGTTGTGTCTCTTTTGAACGTAAATTGTGGAGTCAGGCTTTTTTTACATCTGCATATTCAGAACACATAAAAAGGAGAATTATGTCTAAGTACCATGACACTAAGTGACCCATATACGTGTATGCTCCTAATTCACTCTTGGTCTCATCGGCATATGTTGCCAATACAACATTATCAATAACTGTCCAAGTGCAAGAGCGCGCTCAAAACTATGCCAAACTTGTCACAACAGTTTAAACACGAGAACGGACACTTGCGGTGTTTGAAATCGTCATGCGATCTATTTGTCGTCTTTAGTATAAAAGCACAAATAATATTTCCCTTTTCTCGTGAACTATATATAATTTTGTTAAAAAACTAATTAAATATATTTGCATATTTTAATCTCCTCTATTTTGAAATATGATTAAAAATAGAAAAGGGTCAAAAATATTTCAGTCCCTCCCTATACATAATTATGCAACTTTAGATAATTCTTACGAAGACTTACGAATTACTTGAACAATGGATTCAATTGTAAATATTCCATTCATGAGCACATTCCATCCAAAAAGAAACAATACCGTGAATGTCGATTTTTCGTTCAATCAAGATAACAGATTTGAAACTTTAATATATCCTCATAATATTGCTCATGAAAAAGTTGAAGTTATTGAAGCAACTACGTTCTTGGATTACACTTTAGTATATACGCCCATGAAGTAGTAAAAGTTCTTAGAAACCCATTGAGAGATAAAGAAAGATCACTAGAAATCAATCCACTAATACCGCGTCGCGCTTCGCCAGCTGACCGACGATCCTTTGCATAGCGCGTTCGGTCTCCGCGAGCCGAGCTCGCAGCGCCTCCAGCTCTTCGTCTCCTAAGCAAACGCACCCCGCACAATTATAATCCCTAAAGCAGTACTTTTAAAGAACTAAAATTAAGTCTACCTTACGCATCTGAAAATGATAAGTACTACTTGTGCTTTGTTGAACACAAAACAATGTTATATCTAAAAACAAAAAGTTTATAACTGTGCAATGGAACAAGCTAGAGATTGAACTACCGAATGTTAAAAATAGGTGGAAGAATGAAAGATAGATTTTGGATTTAATATGAGTTTCTTTTGTCTCACTCAACAGCAAATCAATGTAGAAAGATTCATTTTCTGAAAAATTATACCGTAACTGTTTAAAATAACAATCTTTTTGCGATATCAATCGTGAATTCGTGACCAACGGAAAAATACTTCTTGGGATGAAGGACGCATACGTTTGAGAGCACACTCATTGAATAGTCTTTCACACTCGTTTGCTATAGTAGTCTGACACATCTATTCGGAGCTGACTACCGGAAAAGATCTATTAGAGATGATGAGAAACTTGCTCTTCCCTTAAACCTATTAAATATAAAATTGAAATCACAATTTCTGAAGTAAAATAAAGAATTTATATAATGTTTTCTACATTTTCACACTAATGAGAGTATATTTTAGTAAGTATTAAATACAATGTACACACTATTTTACATCAATAGATTGATTTAGTCATTTTCTAATATGAGTGACAAACGAAATAAGTATTTGCGAATTCTATTTATGAAGTTAATCAATTAACAAGTCGGTATCGAGCATTTGAACATCCTTGGGATCTAAATAACAAACAGCTAAACTTCGACAAGAAGATACAAAAAAAATAAAAATAAAATATGGGATTTATAATATTCTTCATCTCATCTAGAGTCACAAGCACGTGATTCAAGTGCATTAGTATTCTTCTACATTTCATTACAGATCCTATCCAATAGATAAAACTGCATCTTATTTCATGTACTCAAATGTCGTGAAACACAAATCTACATAACAAGTACATAGTACTTACTGGTGTCCCTCTCCTTTGGGCCTGCATGCGAAAAATTTCGTTCATTATAAATAAGCGAAATAACAATATAGACTTTATCACTCTTATTCTTGGAATAATAACGTAATAAGATCATTCGATGCAATGAGTGTAATTACTAGTCAAATATGTTAATTTATCTATAAAGGATATCCTGAACTTATTACTAACAAAAGCTAATTAATTTTGTAGGTTAACGTAGATTATACAAATATTAATGACCTGCGTTTAAATTATATTTGGGTTGCATACCACACCAATATTTATTAGTCATTTTCAAAATAATTTTATTTCTATTGATATATAGCAATATAAAAATGTATAAGACAAATAAAAACCATGTTAAAGCAGCCTTGGTTGGTGATAAAAACCTAAATCTTAGAAATTTAAATCAAGTCCACGGGCTAATAAATTAAAAGTAAATAATACAATAATTGTTGAAAGGTATTGTTCAATAGATTATGTAGTGGTCATAAAAGGTTTTTATGGAATTAGAACCATATCAATTAAAATGATTATTAAAGAAAAAAAAAACGATAAGTGCACCAACAAGTAGATTAGTCTTTTTTTTTTTTCTTCGATCGGATAATCTTCTTTGATAAAATAATTTTGAAAGATGGACATTTGTCAATTATTTGCTATCTTAACATCGTAACATTTGGGTTTGTTTGCCATTAGCATTATTTAATTATATCATATTGATAACACAAATTAGAATTGCGTTAGGTAAATAAAGAAGGCTACATTTTCCTCTTCGACGTAAGTGGATGATTTTGAGATAGTCCGCAATTTCACCATCGTCTTTACTTCCGTGTCGTTAGTGCCGCAGAGTAGCGTGTTAGAAAAATCTAGAATAATGTTCTTACCTAGCTTGTCAGGCGAGGTTCTGGAATCATCACGGAATACGCGTCTTCTAAATTGTGGGTCGGGGCTGATTGACTCGTACGTCGTGCTACCCGTGCGTTTGAAAAGAATCTATAAAGTAACAGACATAAGTTTTATATTATATACAATCAAAATAATTGGTTGCCAGATTTTTAAGGGCAATTAAGTAAAAAAAAATGGGAAATGAAAGTCAATATAATATCGATTTTCATTTCCCATAGCATGCAACGTTAGATCGCATATAAATTCTGCAACATAAACCATAGTTTCATAACACTTGAATAGTCTTTAACAAACAAACTACTCATCGTAAGTTTTTTCTACATATTGCGTATTTCATCGAAATAGTGATAGATCGACATATCGATATAACATTTTCCATAGATAATTATCTTTTTACATAAGTTTCAGTTTGCAAGATAGTTTTCACGTCAAATTTTATTACTATCCATCAATAGTGGGCTTTGGAAACATTATCGGTTTTTAAATATTTTTCTTTGTGGAAAAGTATAACAATTTATACAAAAAACATCAAGTTGGGACACTTCTGTGTCACGAACGCACGCAGTGTTTTATTTGTCCCACCTCTAGATATATAGAACCGTGTAGGTTCTCTTTTAAACCTGAGGTTGGCAGTACAGTTATCCCTTTGTACGAGGAATGTCCTCTAATAAAGAAGCAGGTGGGATAATGCTAAGATTGTCAATTTATTTGCAAGTCCGTTATGTCAAAGACAAAATATACAATTATCATACCTTGCTTAGCGTGTATACAAAAAAGACGATGATGCAAATGGTGTAGATAGGCATAACGAAACCCATTGAAGACTTGGGGGCTGGCACTGGTCCGCCGGGCGAGCCCAGTGGCGGCCTCATACCCGGGATTGGGGGTGGCTAGAAGAAAATAACACAATTACAATATTGAACTGACGTTACTTATTTGGATGACATATCAATCTCGTCTGTAGAAACAGATTTAAAGGAGTTATCGAAACTCGTAACAAAATCTAATTTTGATTTGCTTATGCAACATTTCAGACTGTTGCTTTCAATGTATTGGCCGAAGGTATTGGCAATTACTTCTTTGAATTAAGTACCTATAGTATTTAACTGTTCAGCAGATTAATCTAACCTAAACCTATGCAAATACTAAGTGGGTGACAAAAAATATCTAGAATGAGCGACTAACAAAAATTAAGATTATTTAGTTGCTCGGTTTATTATTTCCCATTAAGTATTAGTGTTATTTTCAGCATGAAATCCTACGTGTTAATTATGTAAGAAAGTATTAAGACAACTTTATTATTCAATTTTGGTTAGGTATTTTGTATTGACTAAACTTACATCACTCATATTAAAATATAGCTGTTATTAGCATAAACACATGCTTGATAATTGAAGCACTAATTCAACGACTATTTTGCGCCACAAATCGACCCTGACGATCGTGGTTGTATAGCTTGTATTTCTGTATAAACTCCTAAACTAAAGTCCTTTCCACTACACTTCTAGCTACAGTAACTTCACCGAAAAATTTTCTTGAATATATTTAATAAAGCACAGAACTTCCCAACTCCCAGCCCAATTAATAACACGACCGATCACCGTTTTGACGGCCGCTGGGAGACTATACTGAATCGAATTAATAAATACAGCTCAGTTCCCATTTACGTCGTCGTGGTTAGATGGTTTCCGGTAAATGCCGGTACACGGAACGTACAAATTTACAATTTTTCTTGAAAAACATTTGTATTGTAATTTCTATGAATCAATTTCTGAAAATTTACACGAATCTTCCTACAAACTTAAATAGATTATTCACGGAAATTCAGAATGGGGCTACGAAGCTTCTGTTTTTGGTGCATCCAATCCGATTAAACACGACTAATACGGCAGTTTTAAGAAATGATTTAAAAAAAAAATAAGTGAGTTGAATGCAATACGAAGAAATTATCTTCATAATACCTTAACCAGGGTTTATTATAAAATAGATACAAATTAAGTGCTACTTATTAAGTAAAGTAAATCATCAACAGTTGCATTCAAACAATCTCATCCAGTTTTGAGCACGATACATCAACTCCATATATTCTTGGCTCGTTTGCATAGATTTGCGTAATTTGGCAAATTTGCGCCGGTATCAAAACATAAATCACGTTTATGATATACAAAAATACTAAACGATATAAACGTTATACGTATTTGTTTTTATTGCATTGGCAACAGAAGTTACTTTCGGCAAAAAACTTCTTGAAAATGTTGACAAGCAATACCTAGAATTATTTTCATGTTCGATTAGATTCAACTATTATATAGATAAATAAGTTAATAATATATTAGTCTAGAGACGAAAACTCTTAAGGAGGGTATAGACTAGAGCAGTTACTTGTAACAGAACATCGAGCATTCGCTGATGAATCTTCGAACATGAAGATCGATGTTCTGTTACACCTACCTGATTTTAAAATCAAAGAGCTTTTTGGTGTAACATTTTTATCAAGTAAAGGCAAGAGCGCGGGTAACGAGGGGCGACGACTATCCTGAGTGCCTAGACAAGTGGCAAATGCTACACAACAATGCTACGATAAACAACACCAACTCTGATTTGACACGACGTGGCCATGTTTCCTCAGTATCATACATTATATACACCGTGATTTTTTAACCGTCTTAAATAATTCAAGGTGTGAAATTGCCAGTCAATAAGAACAACTCTTGCTATTCGACCATCATCGAAAACGCGAAAAAAAAGCTGTTCCATAAAAAATGTCAACACTTACGCAACCAAAATGTATGAAACAGACGGTTTTTTTTTTCACGATTTCGATGATGGTCCCATAGCAAGAGTCATTTGTGTTGGCTGTTAAGATTTAAAATTTAAGACGGTTATAAAAGCACGGTGTATAGTGGCGGCGCGGCGTAGGGTAAATTGGAACCTTACATTGATTCGGATCGGAACCTTACAGGGTGCCGAGTCCGCAACATTGCTGAGACGGAAGTCAGTAGCCAGCTTTTTGAATCTGAATCTTTTATTTTATGACTTTCTCGTATACGTAGTATTTTAGCTTTTTATTCAATCTCAATAGTATTTCACTTTTATATTAAAGTCTGTAATACCATCAGCATTAGAGGCAATCTTTTAAATATTAAGAAGATCAGAATCAGAATAAAGCTCAACAATAATATCAAAGCGATACGAAAATTTTATATCAGACTTCACGCGTATTGCCAATAGCATCAGAACATTCTAAAGTGAGAATCTTTCCTCATAATATCAAATAAAGGTGGTTTTATGGAAATGAAATCGTTTAAGAGCCCTTTGACATAATTTGAGCAGAATGGCGCAAATTTCAATTTTTTCATGCTCATTTTCAAAGAAACTATACAATATTGAACTTTTCAAGATATGAAAATCGATAGTGCCTTTCTTGTTCTTGTTATGTCTGGTCATATTTTTTAAATTTTATATTCGTATAATTTATAATAAATATTTTACAAACTTACCTCGTAAGCAAATTTGTTGTCGAGGAAAGTTTGACGCTGTATTTCACACCAATTAAAACAATTCTAGTAATTAAAAAAAATAGTCAAAGATATCATGCATATTTTACTAGTTATATCTGGTAACAGAATTTATTTGAGTTCGTTCATTCTACGTAAAAAAAAATCGTAAAGAAAGCCTATTTCAAGAAAAAACGTCTTGAATCAGCGTCCATTAATAGCCAAATAACTACAATTAAACCAAATAAATTTTCATTTTATGAAACTTTAATTTACTAGGAACATTTTGGTATATTAACATATTTTTAATATTGTAAAACGTAATTATAATGAATTATTAAAAGTACTATATATTCCGCATCGAAAGCAATGCGCTCTTCAGTGCCGCGCGAGCGCTCGTCAAGGTAGGACCTGTGTCACTCGTCCACGCGGCGCCTGGTACGGAGATCGTGAGCGAGTAGTAGAGAGTACTACTGAATTACACGCTGACCGAAACAATTTGATCTTTATGGAATAATTTTATTTTTGCGTAAATATTTTAATTTGATCTTTTTTGGATGAGTTTTTGAAATGAAGTTGTAACATATATTAAAAGCTTTTATTTAACTTGTAATGTTTATATGTATGTATGTATGTATGTTCGGGTCAAATCTTGCAACTGAATTTTAAAGCAGTTATCCTCAACCGATTGTGGTGAAATTTTGTATACACGTTTGGTCTGCATGACAATGCATGCTTAACTAAGTGACGTCATTCTAAACTTAATGGTTATAAATAAATGAAAGGGTTTTCTAAGAAGAATACGAAAAATAAAATTATTTTCATTTAATCCAAAACGGCTTTGTTTTGTATGTATTTTTTATTAAAAATTAACGTAAGTGTATTGGGAGACGGTTTAGACCGTGACATCTGGCTTAGCGAACTGACCGCCACTGCTGAAGTTCACCTTGGCCACCCTCGTGACCATCTTCAGCCACACTCACGTCTTCCATTACTGAAACTTACAAAGAGGAATAGCTAAGTGGTTTTCTTGTTACTCCAACAGCTCATATAATGTCCCCACCGAGGGGCTCGAGCCTACCCCACATTAGGGGCAATTAGGCCTTAGTGCGGGTTGGTCGACTTCACACACAACCTAAGAATTTCTTCCTAGGTGTGTGCAGGTTTCCTCACGATGTTTTCCTTCACCGTAAAAGCGTCGATTAAACGTACATATGAATTCAAAATTTGAAAACACATTGGTACGTGGCGGGGATCGAACCAGTGCCTCCCGGGTGGGATACGACGTTCTTACGCACTACGCCACCGACGCTTTCTTGTTACAATCGAAATCAAAAATATTGAGCGAAGAAAAAGCGAAGCTATATGACACTGTGATTTTATATTATTATTTTATTTTACTGGTATTTGGTATGTTTGAACTAAAACTAATAAATAAACGTAACTCAAAAATATATATCATCCCGAAATCCTTGGCAATATGTCTTTTAAATTAACTCTAAAACCCACTAAAATATCACAGGATTGCAATGATATACGTGGATGTTTGACTGTGGATAACGATTTAGTGTAAATTCCCTTGATACAAAACGCGACAACAGTTTGATATGAATATTAAATCACTGATATTTGCTTTATTTGTTGCACTTATAAAACACAAGTATGCAATCGAGAGCGCGGAATAGGCGATAGAGAAGCACGCCGATCGATTTACGTTAACACTTAAAATTCCGTAAACAGACTTTACAGACAACCATCTTTTTCAAAAATATACATCATATCAAAGCCTTTCGTAATATCTGTTTATGATTAAATCTTTAGAACACCAAAATATCTACAGATCACGTAGATATCCGTGGATGTAGGTACGTGAAATCACAAACGTCATTTAATAATTAAGGGTAACGATTTTTTTAAGCAAGTGGTTATTTTAAAAATACTCACTTTTTTTGTAATATATCTTTAAGAATAGAGCGATAAGTCATTGAAATATCTTGGGATCATCCCGATATCCATGGATGTAATATGGAATCAAAAAATCACATTAGTTACCATAGCCATTTCACCAATAAAAAAAAGTATCGGAAGAATAATATAAAAAAATATGGTTAGTTCAAAAATATATATCGTCTCGCAACCTTTTGTGATATAATAGGTTGGGGAAAAAGTTTCTTCGCATTTTTTAAGAAAATTCAAAACATTTTTTAATATAGTTTATTTACATTTAACTAAAGTATGTAGGTACCATTTTGTTCGATAACTTTTTGCCATCTTGTAGGTAGGGACATGATCCCATTGCTATAGAAATTTTGGGACTTCTGGTCAAAATACCGCGACAAGTGGTTTTGGCAGTCCTCTCGTGATGTTAACCTGACACTGCCTAAAGAATTCTGAAGAGACCGAAACAGGTGGAAATCTGAAGGTGCAAGGTCAGGACTATACGGCGGATGCATTAACACCTCCCAGCCAAACTCTCTTAATTTTTGCTGAGTGGCTAAAGATGTGTGAGGTCTAGCGTTATCATGATGAAAAACCACACCCCTTCTGTTGATTAATTCCGGCCGCTTTCTCTCAACTTCTTGATTTAATCTCATCAGTTGTTCGCAGTAGAGTTCAGAATCGATGGTCCTGCCTGGTGGTAACAGCTCATAATGAATAATGCCCTTCCAATCCCACCACACACACAGCATCACCTTGTTGCGAGTTAACCCGGGTTTCGCCACAGTCTGTGAAGCCTGACCGGCCTTTGACCACGACCTTTTTCGCACGTTCTTGTCATACGTGATCCACTTTTCATCACCAGTTATCAGCTTCTTCAAAAATGGTTCGGTTTCATTACGTCGTAATAAAGAATCACAAATGAGTACACGGTTCATTAGGTTTCTTTCAGTGAGCTCGTGAGGTACCCAAATGTCGAGCTTTTTTGTGTACCCAGTTTTTAGAAAAATGCACTGATAAAAATCGACTTGCCTCAGGCGGGACAAGGGTAAGTCGATTTTTATCAGTGCATTTTTCTAGTATTATATTTACGCGTTTGTAAACGCAAAAATAAAATTATTCCATACCCAGTTTTTTTCAAATGCGCCAAAACTGTTTTGTGGTCAATTCCCAGTTCTTCAGCTACGTCGTAACTACTGACATGCCGATCTTGCTCCACTTTTTCAAAAATGGCATCCATTTTATCTGTAATAGGGCGACCAGAGCGACGTGCATCTTTGACATCAAAATTTCCGGATTGAAAACGCTTAAACCAAATTTGTGCTACTCTCACAGACACTGCACTAGGTCCATAAACATCGCAAATTTTTTTCGCGGCTTGCGTTGCATTTTTACCTTTTTTGTGGTAAAATTTTAAAATGTATCGAATTTCTTCATTAGATACACTCATCTTGGCGGTACGAAAAACAAATGAAAATCACACATTTTCCTAATTTGAATTTGGAATTATGTTCTTTAAAATTTAAACTTTCAATGAAACCAAATCCAGCCAGATACAAATAGTATAGCCAAAGAGATTTTATTACAAGTTTATATATACTATAATGCGAAAAGACTTTTTCCCCAACCTAATATTTGTAAGCCTATAGCGATAGGCAACTGAAATATCATGAAGATACTTATGGATTTATTACATTGGGCAGCACAACATTAATCAGGTGCAATTATCCTTCCAGCAAAAACGACCCAATGTGACATAAATTATAAGGTTTATTTTTTAACCGTCTCCGCCGCGTGGCCTCACCACATCACTTGTGTACAAACTTCACCTAAAAATTATTAGCCCTACCCACAGATAATATAATACTATACTACCCTAAATAACTTCTAAATAAAATACATTAATTCATACATTGACAAGCATTTTCTGCGTCAAAGGTCGTGGGTTCGATTACCACTCAAGACAAATAATTTGTGTGATGAATACCTGTGTTTTTCTTGTGTCTGGGTTTTATATTATCTTTATATGTATACATTTGTAACTATCCGGTGTTTTTGATATCCGTGACACAAATGCTTTAGCTACATAACTCGGAATCAGATCAATAATAATAATATTTCCACACTCACATCAGCTTTCTAGCCTAAAGTATGTATCATTAAGAACTTGTGTTATGGATACTTACTAGCCAACGGACATTTTTAATATACATAATAATTATAGATATTTTTATAAATAAACTGAAATAAATATATAAACATTCATGACTCGTCGACAAATATTCGTGTTTGTCACACAAACATTTGCCGCTACCAGAATTCGAACCCGGACTGCTTAATGTGTAGGCAGCTATACTGACCACTCCACCAAGACGGCATCTTCAATGTGTGTCAATGTGTGTGATGCTGTATGATATTTATTTATTTTTATTTTATTCAGAATTCCCTACCCATAGGGAACTTTGAATAAAATAGGGTGCCAACGGGACCCGATTAATATGCCTCCGCTATGTGTCTGTCTCTCTGTCATATGGCTATATCTCTTACCATAATAGGTAGGCACTTGAAATATTCACAGAATACATTTATGCTTTTGTGGCCGCTATAACAACACCACCGTCACCCATCTCTCATTGATCAATAACCTAATGTGCTGTAATACGTGACATGAAACACGGACAGTAGATAGGTATCTATAAAAATATCTTTAAAACAAATTAAATATGTACTAACCAATACAAAAAAAAAACATCAAAGATCAAGATTATTTCGCAGACCTTAGTACTACTCACGCTGCCAAGTACGCGCACACAAGCGTACAGCGCGTTAAAAACCTAAAGTCGAGCGCTTACGATCGGTGAAAGGGCTCTTAAGGTAACTTCGCAAACAACATGCGAAACGTCGGAACAGCTCCATTCGTGGGCACCTACTTATGAAGTTGCGTTGAGAAATTGTGAGATAAGCGTCAATATTTGCTCTTTATCACGTAACTAGGGAAAATTTACGTTAGCTTGTTTGGAGCCGCACTGTGAACTCTCTAAGTAACCAAGTCACGTATATTTAGCTATTGATTAGAGGACATTGGATTAATGTAATGCCTATATCGAATGAGAATACTACACCAACGTAGCGAGCACAAAATTTTGGCTCAGATTTTTGATGGATTGATGGATAAGGCTTTTTCATCTGTTCCGAATTATTTTTCAGGTAACGGTGATGTGTCCGTACTATTTGTTCCGTACATTTTTTTTTTTCATTTTACATTCCTACGTAAAGCACACACTTTCAAAGTCAGATTTAATGCATAATTCAAAGCTTTCCTTAGCTTGCGGATTATTCTAATGTTTTGTATACTCTTTACATACTTTTTGAGCATTAGTCACACGTTCAAGTAGCCGAGACATACCGTGCGTAAACCGTGGAAGATTAAGAATGGTTAAAAATTTCGAAAACGATTACAAAATATTATGAGAAAAAATAAAATTCAAATATTTGTAAACTCGCGTACACATCAAACTACCACTATCTGTCAAATTTCCTCAAGAAAAATGTATTGAATGTTAGTTTTGGATAGTTTGACATCCATACAAACATAAACAAATCAAGTTCGGTGGTCGGTGTTCGCTGGCATTGCTCGCCCGACCCGGCCTAGACACACTGGACGCAATTAGACGGGACGCGTGCAACACAATTTAAGTACAGGCAGAAATGAGCTTTTACTATGCTATACCCATATACTAATACTAGATCCTGATTTCATTAATTAAAATAAATACATTTCGTGAAATGGTAAATAAGTAGTAAAATATGAGAATATTCCTATTGCAATTACAGTAGATAATAAAGTAGCATTACAAAAAGAACTGTATCAACGCCGAACTAACTTAATTTGGCGAAGGCAAAATATTAATATTGTCTAAATGGTGACCAATATAAGCCCTAGCAAGACACCAGTGAAGCAGTGGTATTAAATTACGATCATATACTGGAATATTATGAAGATCTTATCAATTGATTTTAAGTAAAATATATAAAGACCATGATAATATATTAATAAAGGTAACATTATAAAAACAGATGACTAAAAAAAATTGAAGCATCGAGTCACATATTCAACTCAAAAACAAGTTAACGATAGCCATCAGTGGAGACGATAAGAATTCAGTAAAACATAGTTAAAGTCAATTAACATTTTCTATTATCTCCTAATTGTTGAACCGAACGAAATTCTTTATACAATTGTTATGTAAATTAGACTTTAGACATCACTTGCCTTTGTGCACTCCAAAAAGTGTTTTGTAAAAATGAGCGCTATTCATGACGATTTGGAAACGGTTTTGTTTTAAATAATTTAAATGAACTAAAATGTTGAAGAGGTCATGTTAGAGAAACGACACGTAGATAAGTGTAGTGAGTGGTATATTAAAAAAAATATTTTTCAATTTTATTCTGAAGTTATAGACATTGTTTGAAGGATAATATGACATGAATATCGAGAACTAGCTGAAACAAGCGCTCATATAAAATCAATTCCTTCTTTGCAAACAGGACGAAACCTAATCATCATCATCAACAGCTCACATAATGTCCCCACCGAGGGGCTCGAGCCTACCCCATATTAGGGGCGATTAGGCCTTAGTCAACCACGCTGGCCAAGTGCGGATTGGTCGACTTCACACACAACCTAAGAATTACTTCATAGGTGTGTGCAGGTTTCCTCACGATGTTTTCCTTCACCGTAATAAAGAAGATAATTATATGATAAGGATTCGATGGTAAAAAAAAATCCCGTCAAGCGAATATCCTTATATAGGTAGACTAGAATAGAACGAAACAAATATTAGGTTGGGGAAAAAGTCTTTTCGCATTATAGTATGTATAAACTTGTAATAAAATCTCTTTGGCTATACTATTTGTATCTGGCTGGTTTTGGTATCATTGAAAGTTTAAATTTTAAAGAACAATTCCAAATTCAAATTAAGAAAATGTGTGATTTTCATTTGTTTTTCGTACCGCCAAGATGAGTGAATCTAATGAAGAAATTCGATACATTTTAAAATTTTACTACAAAAAAGGTAAAAATGCAACGCAAGCCGCGAAAAAAATTTGCGATGTTTATGGACCTAGTGCAGTGTCTGTGAGAGTAGCACAAATTTGGTTTAAGCGTTTTCAATCCGGAAATTTTGATGTCAAAGATGCACGTCGCTCTGGTTGCCCTATTACAGATAAAATGGATGATCATGAATGGAAAAAGTGGAGCAAGATCGGCATGTCAGTAGTTACGACGTAGCTGAAGAACTGGGAATTGACCACAAAACAGTTTTGGCGCATTTGAAAAAAACTGGGTACACAAAAAAGCTCGACATTTGGGTACCTCACGAGCTCACTGAAAGAAACCTAATGAACCGTGTACTCATTTGTGATTCTTTATTACGACGTAATGAAACCGAACCATTTTTGAAGAAGCTGATAACTGGTGATGAAAAGTTGATCACGTACGACAAGAACGTGCGAAAAAGGTCGTGGTCAAAGGCCGGTCAGGCTTCACAGACTGTGGCGAAACCCGGGTTAACTCGCAACAAGGTGATGCTGTGTGTGTGGTGGGATTGGAAGGGCATTATTCATTATGAGCTGTTACCACCAGGCAGGACCATCGATTCTGAACTCTACTGCGAACAACTGGTGAGATTAAAGCAAGAAGTTGAGAGAAAGCGACCGGAATAAATCAACAGAAGGGGTGTGGTTTTTCATCATGATAACGCTAGACCTCACACATCTTTAGCCACTCAGCAAAAATTAAGAGAGTTTGGCTGGAAGGTGTTAATGCATCCGCCGTATAGTCCTGACCTTGCACCTTCAGATTTCCACCTGTTTCGGTCTCTTCAGAATTCTTTAGGCAGTGTCAGGTTAACATCACGAGAGGACTGCCAAAACCACTTGTCGCGGTATTTTGACCAGAAGTCCCAAAATTTCTATAGCAATGGGATCATGTCCCTACCTACAAGATGGCAAAAAGTTATCGAACAAAATGGTACCTACATACTTTGTAAATAAACTATATTAAAAAATGTTTTGAATTTTCTTAAAAAATGCGAAGAAACTTTTTCCTCAACCTATTATTATACAGGCAAAGTTGATAGCTGACCGCACTCCACTTTTAAAAAATGCTAGATCTTCGCATGATTTCAACTATGTACTACGAAATGGTCATATCATAAACGTTACTGGAGAGCAAATCTCATCTCTTAGCATATTCGTCACTCACCTTTTCACGAAGCATTAATGGAATCTAAAGTTATCGGAGCTAAACCCATTTTCAATCCTACATCCTTCAAGTTTCAAACCTAATCTTATTTTGCTATTTTATTAGTAATTGCGTTTATTATTAGTAATAATAAATGTTATTAATTACTTTTTATGTTAGGAGATGGCAAACAAGCTTGCGGCCCACCTGATGCTAAGTGGTGGTGGTGGTGGACACTTGCAATATTAAGTGTAAATCGCTTAACACCGCAAGTGCGTTTGCCATCCTAGGGACTAAGATGATATGCCCTCCATGCCCAGTAATTACACTGGCTACCTTTCCCTTCAATCCGAAACACAGCGAACTGCTTCACGGCAGAAATAAGAAAGGCGGTGGTACCTACCTACCCAGACGACCCTACATATGGGTCTACCACCTAGTATTACTAATAAATTAGCAAAATAAGTTTCAGGTAAGATAATTTTGTTTTGGCCTGATTTGTAAAAAATATTACATATACCTACAAGCCAAAATAAAATTATCCTCCTGAAACGTTAGGTTAATAGAAATCGATCTAGATTTGTATGGCCTAAAATCAAGATTTGCCTTTAAAACCACATAAGGCTTTTAATAATTTATATTAAAATTTCATTCTTCGAAATCAATGTTCGATAGTTACGTAAACTTTTCATACATTCTCTTAACGCGTGCATCTATTTTGATGAGACTGAACCATGTTGAATACAAGCCAAAATGGTGTAGGATAATAGTTGTACGCATTCGTGTGGCGGTAATCCACATACTACATGTAATAACCAAAACGAACAAGATCATTTGTCGTGCAATAACAGCAGAAGGGATAGAAGATAAAATTGACAAAAGTGTTGACTATGTCTCTGTTAGTGACTTTAATGGTGTCGCATATCCTATAGTAGTAATAGCAATTGATAGTGCTACTAACGTAATATTTAATTAATTGAGAAGGAATTCGGAAAATCAGTTCAAGTCTACAAGCATAATGGAAAGAACCTTGAAATTAGTATCGTTCTGTTTCGGACAAAGCTGTGATTCTGCCTCCGATTCAATATGATTGCTTTACAAATCATGAATGTTTCTTAGGCTGATATAACACGTCACATGTGTATCGTGCCCTGTATGAGCAGCCGCACAGGAACCCCGAAATAATGAGCATGACATCATCTGCGTAACAGTCGATTCTTTCTAGCTTTGCATAGCTCAAGGTAAGAGAACTATGCGGGAAATATCTACTACCAATGTTATTTATGAAGGCCTTGCACCAATTCAATGAAAAGAAAACACAGCACACACAAACACACACAAAAGTAATGCAAACAAAATGTAAAACCTTAGATTAAAGCAAAAGGGTGTAAAACATATTACTATGTTAAGTCTTTTTTTTGTCTGAGTTCACGTCGTGGTTTTTAAGCATTAGCTTCAACATTTGGAGTTGTATAGGTAATACATATTTCTTTATAATAAGGTACCAATTATTAAATTACTGTTTTGTTTTTGTCATGCACATCTTGTAAATATTTTTTCTTTACTAATATTTTAGTACAATACCGTATTACCGTATACTCTATATTTTCATGGTAGTATGAAATAAAGAAAATTTGGGATATCAAGAGGCCGCACCGACCTCAAAAAAATAGTTAGCATATTGACTTTTAGATCGTTTAAAATATATAAAAAATATTTCTCCCTTTTTAGTTTATCCGGTATAATATTTTTTTATGTAAACATCTCCTTTGTAGGAGTGGTAGGAATGCACTATGGTTGTGACCAGACCCTTTTTTAAGGGCTGGATCCGCACCTGATTTAAGAAGTTTCGCTAATAGATAAACTGCATGTCCATTATATCTCTTGAAAAGCAATTCCAATTAAACCGAGAGCTTTGATTTCTTAATATTTTGTAATGTGTTATGAAGAGATAAATCCGCGGACCGCCTACTCCCTGGGCCAAGCGTTCAATGCCGTGCGCCAGCGCATATGTTATACGTGCAACCCAGCCTCAAGTGGGACATAATATTTGTCTTCGTGTTTCTTGTTTGCTTTGGTGTTCTCACCGACCGAGTTACAAACGGAGACTTCGCAAGATTTAGACGGAGATTACCAGTATTGAGGACGTGGATTAGCACTGATGCTCATACTATCAAAGAAGATTATTGCGTAATTGACTATTCAATTTTAGATAGCAGGTGTCGTTCGTCATATCCTCTGCAAGGGCTAGCTTTGCTAGGTTCACCATTGGATCGTGTTTGTAATGGTAACTTCTGCTTGAAGTGTGATTGAGGTTGCTTGGTCGTATTATATCACTTTTAAAAATAGGGCAAGGAAGAGAGGAAAGGAACCAATTATGTAATAGTGTCTCAAATATGTATTACCAGCATTTCGTTTCCTAATAAATGAGTCAACCTAGATCAAAATTAGGCATAAAAAGGTTTTCATAATTGGATACTTTATATTACTCTAAGATTTATAAATATTATAATTAATCTAAGGATACTTAATTACTTTGCTCTAAGCAATAAGTATAAATTTTTTAGAAGTGGTTTCTCTCGAGCGTTCTTCAACTCCGTGGTTCTTAATAACCTTCTAGCATAGCGTTGAAGAAGTATCAGAAGTTACTGGAGCATGATGCATAGGACTTTTGGTAATATTGTTTTCTCCGTGGTTCTTAATAATCTTCTAGCCTAGCGTTGAAGAAGTATCATAAGTTACTGGAGCAAGATCCATAGGACTTTTGGTAATATTGTATAATATCAGGTCTCATCGCAATCACTGTCAAATCTCAGTGCAGTGTATAATATATATTAGTATGTTATAATAACGTCGTGGCCGCTACAGCAATAACATTAAAACCAATAGTCTTTGATTAAAACAGTCGCTGTCGTTTTGGACTTTAAACGAAGTTAACAAAGTACGTACATAATTTAGCAAGAAAACCACACTTCATTCATGCCCAAAATTAGCGTCACTGGCATACGCTATCAAAGAATCTGAAGCAGTTCCGACATTACCACGTAGCTACATACCTAAATAAGACAAATTATGATAATTCATAACCGGTCTTTGCGTCATAGGCTGTTTTGAGAAAATTAAAGAAACGCAAACGTCGAATTATGCCCCGCCCACTTGAGAGTGCGCATGACGCCTACGTCCTCTCACGGGCACACACTGCACTAATCACAATCATTTAGTCGTACTTAAGATTCTTAAAAGGGATTAGCTTTTTGAAAATACAAATGAATTAACATAATATTATCATACATTAATAATTATAACAACGGTGACTGAGTCATGAGCATCTTTTGGAACTGCAGTTCACTGCAATAGCATTTCACCTTAGTCTTTTTTTACTGCAGATTGTCGCTGATGACATTTCCTGCGTCACCTGGTTTTTAAAAAGGAAGATCTTGGAAGATCCTCAAGCATGTAAGTCGATCGTTCCTAGGGAATTAATGGGCGACCGAGCATCTCCCTTTCGAAAGTCTCTCGACCGCCTAGCGTACCTAGGGCGTGCAAATCGGAAGGGTAACAAACAACCCTAGTCTCAGCCGCAATATATGGTTCTTATAGAAAAATATTTCATTATGCATTAAACCGGAAAATGTACGTAGATAGTATACTCACAGATTTCCCAGAAGCCTGTTAAGTTAATGACATTATGTGGTATTGGCCAGATTGTAGAGCCTGTAGAATCTTACAGGTATCAATAAATAGTAAAGAAATTTCCTAGGGGCCACCGATCACTTTCTCTCTTTAGGTATGACCACGCTTGAAAAAAATGAACCACCTTTCATGCCGTAAATACTCTTATGATCTGATCACTCCAGGAAGATTTAAATGTATTGTCCTAGAATTTTCTTTCGTCGCTCCTAAATGGGCTCTTATAGGAGCGACGCAAGAAGAATGAAGTTCGGGTAATAGAACAACAGTAAATCAGTACCTACTAAGTTTCATCGTAAACGTACAGAATATGTATACAAGCATTGGACCATCTTTGAAGTAAATATAAAAATATGTAAAAGGGTTTTTTGGTTCTTTTTTTAATAAATAAACCTGTAAAGGCATTTAGATTAATATTTTTTAATCGTATTTCTTTTTCTACCTATACTGATAATGTCGCTGATGTATGTCTATAATATCAAACTAATAATTAACGCTATTAAGGGCTGCGGACCTATTAGGTTAGGCAAGCAGATTGCGCCTTAAATTTTCTTCTCATATTCCTACCTATTTCAAAAAGAACAGAAAAATTCTATAAATACTCGTGCACCAGTCAGTGCATGTCCAATTTGAATCAAAAAATCACCACGAAACATTGATCACGACTAAACTTGCGTTTGCATCGAATTTGCAGCTCAAAATCAGTTGGCACACAGTGGGCGAAACCTACTTCCCTAATGGATCCGCAGCCTAAAAGCTTATTATACATACTTACGCCTCGAAGGTTAGAATTGAAGCAAAGCTGCCGAGCGTCCTATTGTTAAACCAATATAAATATAAGTGGTTGCAGTGTTTTGGTACGACTGAAGATGGAACGTTCAATGCATTTTTAAGATGACTATTATTAGTATCTCCTTTTTTCTTGATTTCTGGGACTGCTGTGTACCTATACTTAGATCTATCGCACTCCGCAATATTTGAAAGTTTGTTTCTTGGCGGTAGGTTATTTTATTTTTTATTGCATCTCATTTGCATATGCAATGAAGATAGATATTATATCCTTATTAGATACAAAAAAAAAATAAAAGGAAAACAATAAAAAGATAATTTACAATGCTAGTCGACAATCCTTGGTGGAGCATAATAGATAAGTCAATGAGGGAAGTAGTAGGTGTACTAATAAATGATACCTATCCAAAATTAAATTGCTACTTTACTTCAATATCATTATAGGAAGACATCCCGCTTTTGTACTTATTGGAACCAATAACAGAACTGTCCGTACTGTCTGATTTTTTAGGAGTAGGAGATATCTGGCAGTTTTTTTTATGTCAGTTGGTTTGTAGACAAGCATACGGCCTGCCTGGTGGTAAACAGCCACCGTAGCCTATAGTCGCTTGCAACACTGACGTGACACTCGCGCGATGCCAACCTTAGTCCTCTACCACGTGATCTGGCAACCTTACTCACCAACAGAAACACAACACCACAAAAAATAAGTGTTATTTGACTGTGTTCTTCTGTAAGGTGGAATAAGGCTGTAAATGTGTAAATTACTTACTTGGAACCAGTGACACAGGCACTTAGCGTCGAATCTAGTGGAATGCTTTGAAATTCCAATGTAGTTCTGAGCAGCCTATCTTGATGGAGTCTATCCTAGGACTTCTTGTAAATGCAGTCTCTAGACCTAATCTACCACTTCATTTAGGTCTCAGACCTGGAGACCCATTTTTGAATCATTCGACGTGAATCTTAAATTCATGCACGAAAGCAAAACGTAGGTATACGATTTTGAAACATTAGAAATGAGTGTTATAACATTTTTCATTTCATGTAGAAAAATGAAAACCGACAGATCATAACTCGTTGATTTCAGAAACCGGTAATGAGTTACGGGGAAATGGAACGTAAATTAAAAGTTATAATGTCACTGTTAGTTCTTTGATTTTCTACTGGTAGAATATCGCCACGAATGGGTCCGACCACTCGTTGCAAAATTCACGAGTATGAATATTCAAAACTAGCGATGTTAGGGATTCGCATACGAATATTGAGATTCCTGTACCAAAAAATTGCAATCACCTACCTACCTGGCAAAGGCGCATTCCAGCAATCACCACACAGACTGACCTTGATGTCCAGTTCAAAGTAAACCTCTAGGGGGGACGATCGTACCCTCACGTGCGGTGGCATCGCCACAGTCCTGGTGGTCGGGGGCGTCGGGACCCCAGCGGGGATAGCTCGACCCCTCTCTCGTAACGCAGGGTGGGGTCCGGCTCGCATCGGTGGCCGTTCTTGCTTCACTGCTGTAGGAAATAAAAAAGATTGCTGCACGGTCGTTTATGGCATTATTGAAGAGATGGCGGATGTTAAAGATGCATTTGTCCTCCATATCGACAACACAAAATTAGAGCTTCCATGATTTCAGCTCTCTTCTACAAAACACACTGATCGACGTTTAGTCCACACAACAGCACAACAGCATGATAGTATAGGAAGTCGAACGCATCGACGTCTTGGCGAACGCGCTCCAGAGTGACTAGACAAGTGGTAAAAGTTTCAAAGCGTTTCTCCGACTAACAACGCCAACTGTTAAGAGTTGACATGACTGTCGCCATGGTGTTTTCTCAGTAATATGTCTCATACATTTTATACTTTTCGTTGAGCGTTCGATGGAATCGACTGGCCACCTTGTCTAGGCACTCCTGAAGGCCGAATGAAACGAAACGCGTTTGGTCATCGACAGATGATAGATTGACGGCGAAACAGGGTAACCACGATTACCTGCATCCAAGACTGTGTTGTTGTAGTGTATAACATAGGTAGTTAGTCTATTCGCAGAGTTCTTTTATTAACTGCACGTATACTTATAATAAAGTATTATACATATTACAATAGCAAACTACGGTACGAGAAATGCGTACGCACAGCTGCGTATGAATTGCAATCGTATGACTCCGTAAACGGTCGATCGGCATAATGTGTACTTACTTATGTGCAATTTTCATCGGCAATATTGCGGAAGGCCGTCGATCAGTGTGTCTTGGCCCTAATGCATTTTTCCAGCGAAAAAAAGGTTGTATATTCGTAAAGGCATGAGAACACCCATACGTCTAAAATTCTAAATGAAGGAAACAATGAAAGATAAAGATTTAAAATAGATATATAGAGCTTCCAAGTTTTAGGAGACAATAGAACACATTGTTAATATCAAAATCAAAACACATTTCAAAAACAGCGTCAGTCGGACTGTGGAGCATGCGAGTATAAATATTATTATATTAGCTGTTTTATACGAAAATGATCTCGTACACAATTCCTTCACACCTGTTATTGCTTGCAATCATTTTGGTTATTATGCGTTAGTATAGAATAGTTGATTAGTATCCAGTTACGAAGTTATTACAGTATCAGTAGTAAAAAAACCGGTCAAGTGCGAGTCGGACTCGCGCACGAAGGCTAGCTTACCATCTTAATTTATAAATTACGTGTCACGTTGTTTGTCCGCGATGGACTCCTAAACTACTTAACCGATTTTAATTAAATTTGTACACCGTGTGCAGTTTGATCCAACTTGAGAGATAGGATAGCTTTTATCTTGATAAGCAGTCATATTTTTTTTACTGCAGATACAATGTTATAGGTCAGTAGAATGAAATGACCACAGCAACGCGTGGCCGGGACAGCTAGTTATCTATAAAAAAAAAACTGCAAAAAAACATGTCTGTTGTCCATCCATCCATATACTTTTGTTTTATTTTAATTTAATTATTTATTTTTAAAGTGAATACATAACTAAATATTCAAACGTCTACCTACCTGTTGCCGTTATCAATATCGAGCAAAAACAAGCAAAAAAAATCACGTTTGTTGTATGGAAGCCCCTTAAATATTTATTTTATTCTGTTTATTAGTATTTGTTGTTATAGTGGCAACAGAAATTCATCATCTGTGCATAATTTCAACTGTCTAACTATCACGGTTCATGAGATACAGCCTGATGACAGACGGACGTACGGACGGACAGCGGAGTCTTAGTAATAGGATCCCGTTTTATCCTTTGGGTACGGAACCTTATTAAACTGATCACTATTGACGTAAACTAAACAACATAAATACGAAGTGACCAGCCAAATATCTTGAAACCATTAGATACAAAAATTATGTCCTTCATTTAGTTACCTGGTTTATTTATTCCCCTTTTAAATCCTTTGGTTTTGGTTGCTGACTGCTGTCATGTCTCTATCAGACGACCATATCTGTTCCAAATGATTTATCATCGAACAGACGAGGAAACATGAAGGGAGGTTCCGAAAACGGCAATTTCATATAATGACCAAGGAGCTTGGTAATGACCTAATACTTGATGCCGCCAAAACAATACAAAATATACTTACCGAGCGAACAAAAAAATTGTAGAATAACCTGTTAATTATGTTAAACGATGTAATAACTACACCAATGCTACACATGCCTACACCATAAAAATCCCATAAACTTTGCGCCGCTGAAACAGTCATTTCCTAATTTAGCGATACAAACTACGTGAGTGAGTCACGCTTGCCGCCTGTATGATTAACAATCACACATCCTTCAGCTCATTAGATCTGTATAACGTTTAATGTACCAACTGTCCTGAACACCCAGTTCATCATCATGATTGGAAACACAGGTATTCAATAATATACAAGGAAGAAAAGAAAAATCTGCGTCGATGAAAATGGAATCGCAAATAATTCAGCGTCCTATAATTTTTTCTTTGTAAGTTTTCTTTAAAGTACCAAAATTAAGTGAGCAAGATTGCTTAAATGTAATGAATGTGATTTAAAGTGACAAACATACGACCCACAATTGTGTACCAATATTATCAAAGACTATTACATTATGGTAAGAAAAAGATTTCCTAAGATATATACTATTCATCTCACAACATAAAACGGTCCGCGACTTTTCTGGGAGAATCTCTGGTACTACCTACTGAACGCATCTCCTCACAAAGATTTATATTTACTAAAATAATGTTTCTGGCTTTTGAAATCGCTGGTTCCTAAAAAGTTTAACTAATTAACAGTATTCTAATTACACATACTCCGTTACCAAAACTAGGGTGTTAACAGTCAACACCGACGCGACCTACTTCATCAATTGGCACATTACTTAATTTGTTTAAAAAGCCCACATGGTAACCATGTACTATGTACGTCGTCTCTTTGTTATTTGTTACAACGCGTTAATAATAAAATAAACCATCTCGGTAACGTCAGTATGACCATATGTGAGCATCATGTGTGCCGTAACATTGGGGTAAACAGAAAGTTGCGAGCGAACTGAAGTTGATTTCCAAAGCTTAAAGTTTGGAAAGTTAGAATAAATCCACGTGCATATAGCACCGAATTTTTTTTTTGTTTTACTAAGATGAATTTGAAAACGTTAAAGATAATTTCTCAAGACCTCTAAGTATACTAAGCGAAACAACGTAATAAAGGTTGTTTATATAATATGCTCTGGATGGAGTTAAAACATTGCCAAATTATTCATAATAAGTATCCAACTAGCATGTTGTTTCGGAATCAATTAATATGCCAACTACTACTCGTATATCATTTAACTGAAATAATGTTACATTTGATAATTTTAATATGAGCTAAAATGTGGATTACTAAGATGTGTATCTTGATGAAAGTATTGAACTTTTGAACATTCATATGCTACGTCCAAAACTATTTTGAAACCCGATCTAGGATGATTCAAGATTAAAATTCAAAACCAACTCCTGAAATATCAATTATACTAGACACTATTTTGGATTTGAATTTAAATCAGAACTCTAATAAGCACTTATGCCAAATCAGGTAGAATGTTTTTAAACAAGTACATCACTAAATTCAATTTACTGCAATGTTATTAAAGGAACATGTTTTAAAGAGTTTGTCATCATCACTTCGTCTAATCTAGAACCGTTATTTCATGTGACCTTAACATGTGACAATGTGGCGTTAAAACTTTTGTTCTTGCCTCAAAGGCCTTAAAACGAGTCTTACTTGAAACGCCTTCCACACTACATTGTGAAAGCTAATGTCCGTCTATTTGTATTCACGTCTGTACAAAAGGCACGCAATCTTGAGTCAAGTTCATCACTGCTGCTTCCAATGCATACTGGAATAGGTTTGTTCGTTGAATAGCGTTTTAAAATTTTCCAAATGAATGAAACTTCGATAGAATGGATGAACTCCGTTATTAACTAAATATGTAATCTATTTAGTTCTTGATAATTCAATCTAAAAAATTCCTACTACTATTTAGTTAGTGCTTGCGTACTTTACAAACACCAATGAGGCTTTTGCGAAACATCAGTAAACCAACTACGGCTTTCTATCGAAGAGTAAGGATTTTTTTTTCAAACATGGGAATTTTACTAAAAATAAATTCCCGACAAAGAAATCGTCGTCTTCGACTCATAGAAAAGTATATACCTACCTATCACTCTTTCATATCAATGTAACAAAATAGGCGAACAATAGGTACCACCTTAAATTGGAATTGCGAGTACTAAATCTACTTTTTAGGAGAATTTTTTCTAAGCATAATTGATTTCTGTCTAGATCTACTTGTACTTGTTATTTCAGATTAGAGCTTTGAATATGCAAGTCTATAGTCTTACGTCGGTCGTGAAGCATTCAGAGGATATGCAAGTGACAAGTCCTTCGTGTTAGCCATCAAATTAGCAAATAGGGCTTTCATCGTATGCAATCATCCACTCGAGCGTCGGTATGCCAATTCACCGAGCGCAGTTTTACGTAAACGCCAACGCGTAGGTAATGCGCGCATTAAATTGAGATTCGTGCTCGAAGGCACGCGTAAGGAATCGTTCAGTGCTAATTCTAGCCTGCTACGTAATTCTGGTGTGATTGACAGTCGTGACCACGGGTAAAACTGAATGACAATCATTGGAAATCATCGAAGTGTGGTCATCAATGATGTCGCAAGAACACTACTGAGCACCTTGAACGTGGTTGATAGTGTTGCAAGCGCTTATAGGTTCCATCAGTAGCTGATTACCACTAGGCATGTCGTATGCTTGCCTGCCAACCATTTAACATAAATAAAATAAATAAGTTGAATTCGGATAATGTCCAACGTTTTATTGCCTCTTTTTTGGCTGCTTAAAATTTGCAAAATTATTGCAATCTTATTTTATACCATAACCTATTATGTTTTACCCGTCCTCGTAACATAAGCTCTTAATGAGTGTCGACTTAGTCCTGTTGTGGTGTGGGTACGATAATAATTTATTGATTATACTTTAAGGGCATTGCATCACGGTCGTTAATTTAAGTTCAAATAAACTTATTTATCGCATAATTAGCGACTCACAGAATAAAAACTAAGACTCGTAACGGATATTAAGTTACGAATATCAAATCTTGTGCTACTAATTAATATAATGTGAATAATAAATTCTTTTTATAAAAAGGGCCATCAAATGACACCACACCCGATGGAAGGCGCAAGTGGAAACAAGTGCGAGGATAGCTTATTATGCAAAAGAGCGTAACGCACCGCATTACCTTGTCGACCTGCAAGGAGTTTCTTTCTTTGAGTTTCTTCAAGGCTTTTAATTTAAAGGACCTATTTAGCTTCTTATTTAGCAAATGTGTTAATTATCTTGCACATAACTTCCTCATACAATTTCCAAAGTGCACTAAGAGTCTATAACGATCCTTCAACGTAATAAATAGAAAATTTTAAGCATATCTTACGCAACTTAAGTAGCATGCTGTTAGCATGTGATTTCAGTCAACACATTCATAACACTGTTAGTATTATTACCGATGCCACGGGAGTTGTGTTAGCACATTATTGTAGTGTTACACGACACAGCTTCGGCACAGCAACCGAATGAACATTCAAATCAGCTACTTTACGTGTATTTAAAGATACGTGAGCAGACTAGTCATTGTAAAATCTATTTTCAGCAAAGAATTTATAATCCATATTCGGTTGCTATATTAGGGCAGTATCGTGTAACATATGTTTTCTAAAACTAATGCAATCACGTCATCAAGCCGTTTAACTAACTGTCTTGCAGGGTCCAAGAGTTCAGGGCTTGGTGGCTGCTCACACTCCATTTGGGAACACCAAAATGTTCTTTGAGGCATGAGCTGTTGCTACTCTTCATAGTATCCAAAAGTTTCTTAGTTGTTTTGCCTACATTCTCATCACGTTTCAGAAAGGCTGCTATATCAACGCCACAGGTCTCATTGACCGCCTTCCTGCATTCTGCAGCGGCGAGCGGTGATAGTTTCCCATAGGCATGGACTACGCTACTGCAAACTTCATTGATCAGCTCCAGCACAGCCACTTCGGACTCAAACATGACCTCGCAGCAACCTGTTGGTAAACTAATTAGACTAGGCCAAGGAAAACAGAGTTTGACAGTTTTAACCAATTGTTTAGGAAAGTACAGACATCAACTGTTAAAGTTACTAATTTATAAATTAAAATAAAGTTATATGAATTTCAATATCAGCACAATAAAAGTTTTAAAATATTCTGTTCTATTTGCACAGATACAACATTAACACCCCGTATACACAAACAATACTTATCATAGTAAAAAACAATGCTATGCAAAATAAGACATTTCTCAGTGCGTGCCATATAGCAAGGATTTTGAAGTCTCATAGTGCACGTGGAGGCACATATTCGTAAAACCTATTCATAGACAATACTTAAGTGGGGATCGGAACTATGCGTACTTTAAAATGAACGCACAACGCACAGGTCGAGATGTCAAAAGCAACATCCAGATGTCAAAAGTTTAAAGTTTGAATGGAGTAATAAAAGGTCAGTACAGTAGGTACATTCAACGATGTGAACTAGGCAACAGAATCGAACCAATCACAGAGCTCTATTCAATGCAATGCGTTTACTTAACCAAGAGTCGAGAAACCTCATAGTAATGTTTGTGAATACGAGTGTAAGGAGACACATCGAACGCGGTGCGGCGACCGTGGCTGGCGAATTTTGTGTGCGTGTACTTACATGGTGCACCACACACCGAACCGTTAAAAGTATAAAATATTAATAACTTTCCTAATTTACTTTTTTCCATTAACATCACATTTATTTACTTTGTGACATTAGGTTTCACGACATCAGTCTACACAAAACTGTCAAATTTCTCTAATTGATTTTCAACCTTAAACGCATGTACTCAATAAGCACATTTGACAGTTTGTGGTAACCTGATGTGCTGTAGACTGTACCAATTTTTTCTTCATTCAAATAGCAAAAAAATTCATTATAATTTTTAAAAACATTAATGAATAATTCATTAATAATTTTACAGAGATGTTTTTTTCAGCTGTAAACCATATCTTTGTTAAAGAAAAAACTGATATACGGTTTTTAGTTTTAACAAAGATTACAATAACATTAAAGCTATGTGAATATTATTACTTTTTACATTTCTTTACATGAAACTTGACTTGCAAATTTGATGACCCAGACTACAAGTGGAACCCCACCCGGACACTCCCCAGACGGCCAGTAAACTAGGACAAATCCAGGGAAACCCGGACGGATGTCAACCCTAACCTGTATGTACTAGCTGATTTTTTTTCGCGATTTCAGAGTTACTTTTATAGTAAAATAGATGTTCAAATAGTTTGAAGGTTGTTGGTGTTTTACTCATAACCTTGTATAACAGCTATTACCACAATATCATAATAGCAATCGGAAGAAAATTTCAGTTAGAAGAAATTTTAATCCACACAAAATACCTAATACTCTTTAACTTTCATATATGCCAGTATATGCGTGAATGCATTATACATATACTGGCACACAGTGTGTCAGACCGACAAATCAAAAATTCATTATAATGCCAAACAATATCAACACCATGATAATGTTCTCTTAGATTTGCGCGAGCACTACACATTATAAATAAAACAACTTTTACGGATTTAACTCGCGTATTAAAAACAACATCGAGTTTCAAGAACAAAATAAAAATCAACATTAGATTTTTTTTATTAATATTGTTTTTCATTTTAAATAAATGAATAAAAACCTTAAAAAGTATTTGTTTTTTAGCCACACTAAACAATGTCAAAACAAATGAGGAAGCTACCAAAAAAAGCAAAAACAATTATATTTTTCGAGATAATAACGAAGTCAGTCATTGTCAGTCTCAGAGACCAATTGGACGAGTATGTGGTTAATACAAAAAAATATATATATTTTGTAAAACATTTGACTTATGAAGGGATAAAAACAGATTCTCACTTCATCTTCAATATACTGTTTTATTTTTTCAATTTGATCCAAAATTCAGTTTTTTATAATAATGCACACTTAAGTGGGTGTGCTATCTTGACAGTGAAAGGAGCAAGACAGAGACTGTTTCAGTAGATATACCAAAATTATATCTCTCATTCCCAAATTGTCTTTATTGAGTATTTGAGTGACAGTTATCGGACACAAAACTGTCACAACAGGACTATATTGATTGTGTGGTATGGGTAAACTCGTACTAAATATGAACTGCATTATTATAAGAATAATATTGAATGTTTAAAATAAAAGTAATGGTAAAGTAATAAAAAACCAAACACAGTATTTCCACCTTATCTAGAGATAAATAAGGAAAACTAGAAATATTATTTAATTAACTCTTTTATTCCGATAACACATTCAGGATTATTGATATTGTTACTATTTTCCTCTTTGTTACCCTTATTGGCTGTTATAAAGTAAGATACTAAAAGAATTTACTTTGAACTTAATACAATTAAATATTTTTTTTGTAACATAGCTCCAGTTAATATCTTAAAAATGTTTTAGTTAAATTCACTGTTTTATTCTGAAATAAGTTTATTATATTTCATTTATTAACTTTCTCAGATTATGAAGGTGTTAGGTACTCTTCATTTCTTTGTCAGTTAGATGTTAAGTTAGTTTTTTTCAAAATAGAGACAAAATTGTTAAACTTTGATGCTAATAAGTATAAAATCTGTTTTACTTTCAAATCTAAAAGAAAAAAAATATTAAACTTTGGTGCCAATATAAAATTGGTTTTATCTAGTTTCAAACACTAATAAAACACTTTAGCAATTATTTCAGTAAATAGGTAGGTACTATTTCTTACCTATGTAACAAACAAATAATATTCTGAAATAAATGGAAAATTTATAGTGCTGAGTTTATGATAAAGTTTACAGATGTTAATGACACCCAAAAAAAGTTTTCATCCTAATGTAAAAACAAGTTATTAATTTAAAATAAAGTGATATCCTATAAAATTGGCAATTTATTTTTTTAAAGAAACTGGTTTCAATAGTAATGATTTCAACGTTTCTTACATAAGCATCACATTCCATTTAGATCTTTCGTAAATTTAATAGGTACTCAAAGTCAACAACTGGACCGCGCTTTATTTACACTGCAATATCTTGTCCTCGTGAATGGTAAATACTTATCATTATTTACTTTTAATACAAGTTTTTAGATAACTACAGTCATAAAGTCTGAAGTTACCGTATCCTTTATTGCAGTAACAATTTTACAGACTTCAAAAGCTTATAATTAGATTAAAATGTAAAACAGCGACGTGAAGCGAGTGCCGCTCGCATACGTCCAGCGATATTGACATTGAGCTTGAGTTAAAAATACCGACTTTACCTGCCTCGCGGTCGAACTGGTTGGGCTTTAGCTGCTCCCGCGTGTGACCCAGGATCAGCGGGGACAGGATCCGGGGCCACAGCACCGCAAAACATCCCACAACAATCACTAATACAAACATCGTCTTCCGCGGACCCAACACCTCCTCGTTCGCCATTCTGTCGTCGTGTTTTCGTATCGTTTCGTCACGCACGTACACAGCCGGTCGCACTCTACGGGAACATCGTCGTGTGTGATAAAAATAAAGATTTCCTTCCCACGTCCAGCCGCAGAAGAAAAGCGCGCAACTGACAGCTGTCAAGACGCGCCCTCTCCCGGCGGAAACATTACGGGAGCGATCCAACTTTCTTCAATTTTACAGGAGCGTCTGCGTGCTTGTAATTATTTTCTTCAAGTGATGAAAGCCGGTGGATTGAGCTGGCTCGAAGTGACACAGCCGTATACAATGTTCAAACAGCTATGCCGACTTCTTGCCTTCCCAGCCACCGGCTCGGTTTGCAGCAATGGGCGATGGAAATCAACGGTGAGGTACAGTTCAAATGTTGACTTTATGAATTAACGTTTCGACGGACGAGCGTACGGCGCTCGCTGCGCAGAACTCGGTACAATATGCCTGGGCGCGGAGGCGGCGCCGGCTATTAACCCGTCCCCACCGCGAAGAGGACTTCACGCGCTCAGACGAATACTAATTAGCCACTTCTTTGTAGGTAAGTACATGGTGTCACACACGGTACATGCTGGATTCCACCCTCAGTCTTCATCGACTGTAGGACTTTTGATGACATTGTTGCTTTACAACAAATTAGCGGTACGTATAATAACAGAGAAGAATAATGACGCCATGTGTTCGTGGAGTGGTGGTCTCCTACGCACTGAAACGAACAACGTTGCTGTTTAGCGATCATACGTCACGCAATTTGTTTAGAAATGTGTTTATTAACGGAAAACATTATTTTTTATTAGTATGTAGGAGGTACCTTATCTTCCTTGTCTACGTAAATACTTAGATAAGTATGTAAATTAATGATTTAAGTCATTCATTTAATTCAATGTAAAAACACATTATAATAAAATGTCCTATCATACTTATAAATGTGTGGGAAAGTAACAAAAATATTGATTAAATATGTGTTTTTTTATTAAATTTTAAATTTACCTGCTTTAATATCATATCAAACTGCGGCACAGACAATAATTTTTAAGGACACTGAGTCATTATCACTAAAAAAGTAATTTTTGGGCTGACCGTACAAGTCTTACGCATATAAAATAATCCCCTACGTGGACAAAGTTCTAAGACAGTTACGGACCGTTTATTTGATAGATAGTATATATTGTGATTTATGATATAATGCATGGATATTTTACAATTTATTGCTTTTTAGAGTTTAGTTAGATGTTCTTATATGTATTTTATGAAATAGAAACTGGACAAAAGGTGAATTGATAAAGTTAGGTAATCGTATCGTAGACTTTTGTGGCTGCTTTATTTTCAATAGACTAATAAGCATTCTAAATAACATTTCTGAATATTATTAAACAGAGATATATTAAAATACTTATTTTTAATAAGTCGTTAGTATTCGGGTACCAAGAGTTTAATACCGTTTGATCATATAGATAGCCCATTTCACGCGGAAGCCTACACCAGAATATTAAATCACATTTCCTTCTCCCAATAGAAAAACAACGGAAATCACCCAGGATATCCTCTCTGTAAAAGGATAGCTGTCTCCATACCTTCCAGACTGTCATAAAACTATTCGTAATTACAAAATGGCGACGAGTAGTCATTTTGTAATGCATGCGCGTACGTCGTTTCCTGCGACCAAAACAGCGCTACCTAACCTATTGTTTTGTTGGAGGGGATGTGTGTGTTCTGAATACAGATATTATATTATTAATAGTTTAACTGTCGGTTTGGAAAAAATCAAATGCGACCAATCCAATGAGCCCAAACATGATACCTACCTACTTCTCCTACTAGATTTACTATGAGGAATTGGGTAAACTTCATAATTTAATCATGTTCTATAGACGTGCACTGTTAATTCAGTATTGTAGACCTATAGGACTCGCGTCTCCTTTCGACTCTTGCTTCAAATTTAACTGTCTATCTTTTTTATTATAAATATATCATTGGTCAGTGGCGGATTCACCAGTAGGCTGAGTAGGCTGGAGCCTAAGGCGGCAGATTTTAGGGGGCGGCAAATTGGGCCCAATTTTTTTTATTACACAGAGAAAACAAGCCAAACAAGGGAAAAAAGCTGATGTAATGAGGAAGATACAGCACAGTAAAGTTGCAAATTAATGTAATTAATATGATTGTGAACTCGGCATATGCTCGGTAGAACTAGGGTATCGAATTTCAGGAAGAAGAAGGGCGGCAATAATTTATTGGCCTACTGGCGGCAAATTTGTAAATCCGCCACTCTCATTGGTTACTAACGAATATTATATTTCAAATATTTTTAATCAATATGACTCTCCGAACTGAATCTAGGCTTTTACGTACCTACAAGACCTACATACATCGTTATAAACTTCGTTTCTATGCAACTTATGGCAGATATAGCGTCCAAGTGAGTTCTTTAGAGCGAAAACGCACTAGCAGCTGGCATTGATAATTTTTTATATGAAACCGCATGATATCAACGCACTGACTTGCGACCAGCCGTGCGGGTATCCTAGTATGTCCAAAGAATAGGCGGCGGACCGCAATAGTAGTATTAAACTGAGACGATACGGTTAGCCGGAATGTGGAGTGTCGCATGCGGCAGGCTCCACATGACGTCACGGCAGGTAACATCAGCAAAATCATTAAAGTTCCAGAACCTACCAAGATATATCAAATTTCGAATCAATCAGACCCGTAGAAGTAACTCAGATCCCTTCGTTATCTATACAAGCGCTGATGACTAACCAACCATAACGCAGCAGAACCTAGTAACGACACCAACTTTGTTTGATATAGGGCCACATCACAAGTCACAACACTACACATCATGGTCATCTATTAGTTTCACCTCTATGTTTGTAACTCGTATGTTTGTGGATCGATTTTGACCCACTTTAAACGGTCAGATTTCATGGATTTCATTCAATCTTTATAGATTTATCAAAGACCGATGACATTACAATAATTCAATAAGAATATCCCATTATCCTGATTTAAATCACCAGAACTAATAAGTTTGGAATGTTAGTTCACCTATACGACACTAGATGGCGTTGTCATTGTTAAGTTAACGGTGTCGCACTAAAAAGTGGATAATAAAATAATAGTTTTTTAAAAAAAACATCCTTTTATACATATTAAATCGGACTAAAATGTGAAAAATAACTTTCTAGTGTGGTACCTAAATGATGAACGAAAAGTATAATTATTATTTAGAAAAAAGCACGAAGTTCTTAATCTATCTTCATGGAAAAAAGCGTGTGGGGTGCGGGTGCTCACTCAAATTTAAAATTCGAAGATGCCTTATGATAGAAGCTAAATTAATATTGTAGGTATTGGAACATACCTGCAAAATTTTCTAGAAATGCAAGTGCATTGTTTTTCTGAATTACCGTAGTCACAGAAGTTGATATTTTTCACGGTCCGTGTCTAAAATAGTTTAGAAATTAAATTAACTATGTTGTGTAAACACGTTTTAGGGCAGCACTCCGTAGATAAGATAAGCGACCATCTGTGTCTCCCACGTGGGTGGCGCCCCGTCTGCGAGATGAATGGCCATGGTGATGCAAGCCTGTGACTCACTGATACGCCTCCAAAATGTAGGTGCTTGTACTTAGAATATAGAGGCAGAACAAAACAAGGCTTGTGAGATAACGCAAGGATAGATTTAAACATTAATGAATACAAAACATTCGATCGAAGCCAAAATTGAACCTGTCCGTACCCATAGTGTAAGATTTTTCGTATAAAAACGTCACTATTGTTATGACTTAAATTTCTATAGGAAACGTGAATAGCGCCCCTGGCCGAAAGAAGCGCAAATCATGTTTCCTACACAAATTGAGCTCTTAACGCAACTACAAAAAACTTACACTACGGGTCGGGTACTGTTACTAAATGAAAAAATGGTAGCCTAAATAGTACTTAGTGAAAAAAAAATAGTCGACGGCGAAAGCAATGTCCCGGTAGAGTAGTGGTTGACCATAGACTTTTAGTAGGTACTCCGTGTGGTTGACGCAGCCGCCCGGATTGCGGAAGAGCTGCTTTCGATTACCGCCCTGGACAGTAGATTTTATTAGACAGTTTCTTTTTTCGAATTTTAAAAATAATATAGCGTTCGTTAACGCATAAATATTTCAAAAAAAAATAGTAGGCATCTACCGGTGAAAGAATTCTTTATTAGTCTATTAGTTTTTGAAGCTATTCAACACCAACACACAAAAATGTTATCTTTTACTTTATCCTGACCGCCTAGCATGACCACCGAAACACGATATGATATAGCCATTTATCGCGTTGTACTGTAAAAAATTATTGTATATAATCGCCAAATTGAAATTTTATCGAAACTGCGCACATGTATAAGGCTTATACATGTTCGCAGTTTCGATAAATTTTCAAGATTGTGGTTATATCCAATAATTTTTGACAATACAACGCGATAAATGGCTGTATCATATCCTGTTTCGGTGGTCATGCTAGGCGAGCTGAACTCCTTGGCACTCCCCGCCCATTATGAGACCCACAGTAGGCCTATTCGCTAATTGAAACCAAACCAATGAGCCTAAACACAATAGGGTTCCTTTCATTTCGTGAGGAAATGCGCATACTGAGGACTCTAGATGGGTAATGCTGCTGCAGCATCAGCAAAGTCAGTGGCGGCGGAAGGGGCAAAGCTCCCCGGTTGCCAACGATAACTCCAAATGAATCACTCCAATGCCTCAACAGGGTTTCAATCTACCTTACGCCGTCACTGATTAGAGTTCCAGGATACCATACATAACGATTAGGTATGCCAGGGACCGATCAGTTTTGAGATCCTTGGGGGAGACCTATGCATATCTAACAGTGGGCACGTGTCTCGGCTGAAATGATGATACCTATTTGTAGAAGTTACTCATCCTTTTATCAACTATAAAAGAGTTGATAATCTTCAAACGGCTTAAAAGATATTCTTGAATCATACTCCCGCCCCGATCAAGTTAGGTTAGAAACTTGAAAGACGATTAAATCGCTAATAATTTTCAAAAATGTAATATGCATTCTAATAGCTACTTATATAATGTTTCACAAGGCGTCGACGGTGGCGACACCACGACGCATATTTTCGCGTACAGCCACACGTAGAGTGGAAGCGAGTACGCGATGAGAATCGAAACGCACAAACTAGCACGAGGTTTGTTTGACGAAAAAATACGAAGAAAAAAATCACTGCTATCTAAACCTACTTAGCTTGAAATCGTAGAATGGTGGAGTATCGCTCGAATTTAGCACTCTGATCTCGCAGAAATACCTTCTAGAAAACTGCAGTCAATTGGTATTAAAGTTGAGAATACCGTAATGTTACAAAGTAGAAAATGGAATGATGTGTCAGAACACGTGTACTTCCCTTCTACTTACAAGCGGTCCTTCAAAAGAGGCGTAAAAAATCACCTTGCAGGTCGGCTAGGTGTGTGTGCGATAGTGTCCTCTCTTTCGTGGCATTGGGACTCTTGCGAACTATGGAGTCATTTGCTAGGGCAATTTATATATTATGTCGCAGGATAATTGATAAGATAGGAAAGCTCTTCGACACACTCCGACAAGGAAGTGGAAGTAATGAACGAGACATTTCTCGGGCAATACATACATGCTTCCAGGGCCCACTACACTGTTGTCATGGGAGACTTTAACGCAAGGCTAGGAAAACGTGGCGATGATGAGTTTAAAGTGGGGCAATTTAAAACTGGAAACCGGATGGAATCACCTAAGCAGCCGTTCGAAAAAAGTGAAGAAAATATCAGAGCCCACATTAAAGCTAATGGAGAAAACACGTTGGATCGTTCTGCGTAGTCCTAAAGATGCTCGTAGGTTCTTCAGCTCAATAAACATCTCCAAAAGTGGCCATCGAGCGTTCACTAGAGATCTGTCGCTTAGCGAGAGCTTGCTGACGAAGCTGAAGAGAGAGGAGCGCAGAATCGTTTCGTTACATCGCGACCTATACCCGTAGTGTAAGGTTTTTCGTATAAATTACGGAACTATTGTAGAATGCGTTATTATTTGGTTATTATGAGCTCGATTTGTATATAAAACGTAAATAGCGCCCCTAGCGGAAAGAAGCGTAAATCATGTTTCCCATACAAATTGAGCTCAATAGTTGCGTATTTTATACTAAAAAACTTACAATACGTTAGAAGCACAAACTTAGTTAAAATAAAAATAATAGTACAAAAATACTAAAAAAAACACGCTTTTATGTTAAACACCCCACGCTTTTCTCTAAATAGTAATTATAATTTTTGTTCATCATTTAGTTTCTACACTAAAAAGTTATTTTTCACATTTTAGTTTTTTTATTTAACATAAAAGCGTGTTTTTAGTTTTATAAAATATTATTTTATTTTCCACTTTTTAGTTGCTTTTTAGTGAGAATTATAACCGCCTATGAAAGTACTTACTTTATGACAACGCCATCTAGTGACGTATAGCTGAACTAACATTCCAAACGTTTAATTTATTAGTCCTGGCGATTCTAATCAGGATAATGCGATATTCTTATCGAATTATTGTAATGTTATCGGTCTTTGATAAGTCTATAAAGTTTAAATGAAATCTGACCGTTTAAAGTGGGTCAAAATCGAGTCCAAACGAGTCAGTTACATACATACATACAAACAAACATACAGGTGAAACTAATATGAGCGTGTTAATGAATAAAACCTTAAGTGGCAGTGAGCAGCGCACATTGCGAGGAGGGGAAAGGTTCTCGAGTGGCGGCCGCTTACCAGGAGACGCAGTGTTGGCAGGCCCCCGACAAGGTGGACCGACGATCTGGTCATCACTCGGCTTAGATGATGATGATGAAAATAAAGTTAAAGATAGTACTTATTACATTTTAAAAAAACACCCAGATATACAATTATAATGTGTTTATTGGGATTTTGTTAGACTAGACCTTAGCGCTACTACAATAACATCATAGACTGTGGTGATGCTACTCTTGATCCAAGTCTCAAGATCCAATTAGTCGTGAGCAAAAGCTAGGTAGGTATATTAGCTCAGACCAATAAAAAAGTTTTTATTGGTCTGAGCTCCGGTATTTTATCACTAAAAATAAATACAAACTTCTGAGCGGTCCACATTATAATTTATATTTCATTTCGTAAACTCAGCACAAGGTTGCCGATTTTAGCGGAAATGTGAGAAAATGGCTGCTGACATGTGACGTCACAAGATGTCTGCTAGCCCGCGTTAAACACGGGTTCACGTTCAGCTTAAAAGAAAATGGGTGCGGTTGGGTTGGCGTTAATTAGCTTGTGTATGTAACATGTATAGAAATTAGTGTTTAAAGCGCTGATTTGAGGAACAGGGCGAAATGATAGCAAGAGGCTGATATACACAAGTATCTTTATTCTAGGTAAGTAAATCTAACTACTTCTTTCTTATCGTACACTTAACTTGGAACTTAGGTAAGCCTTGTCTCAGAGTTTTTACAAGTTGCCATTTCTGGCCTGTGACCCTGCCGGCCTATTCGCTAACTTTTTTTGACAGTGGAAAGTTATAATCACCGAGTCAATTATATATTGTCTAAGTTATATATCCATTCCTGTTTTACACGACAGCTCTTATGCCACTTGTAGTGTAAAAACAGCAATGGACATGTACCTAATTCACTTTCGTCTGTCAAAAAAAGTCAGCGAATAGCCCCTCCGATTCGTTTTTTAAGACTGCTATCTTTCGACAGTAGCCAGGACCACCAGCTTAACGTGCCTTCCGAAGTACGGAAGAAAATCTAATTGAAAACATTGTTGATCATACCTACGAGTATCTATCGTGCACTTCTTTTAAAGTAGCTCTTCTGCGATCGTTATGAAGAACCCACGACCGCCTCTACTTAACTAAAGAAACTAGAGCATTTCAGAAATCTTTTTGTCAATAACAAAGTGCTTCATGGGCACGGAGTAGTTAGGTATAGTCTTTGATAGGCACGGAGTATAGTCTTTGTTCATGAGTAACAGTAAGGGATCGTAAATTCGTAATATAAAAAAAAACATAGCAGCGCGGATTGATTTCCCTAGGGTCGCATGAGGCATTTACTTCGGAATGGATTGACCCAAGCATACGCTCGGATTCGCAAATATATTGTTACCACGCAAGCCTCAACCCGAGAGTCTTTGCACACCATGCGCTGCACAGACGCAGTTATTATAGTCTTTGGCTGCCGTAATGTCCCGCAAGTCCATCTCTTTCATTATTTTAAGAGCTCCCGACGATCGATAAGATTAAGACTCCCTACGATCCCTTGGCGGACGGTCGTCCGTCACTCGTCACATAGAGTAGGTCCTATCTACTATAAAAAAGGCATTGTATATACTTGAATAAAATTATTGCTATTATATAGTGTCCATAGAAGCACCGAATAATTTTCGCCCAACGTCACGTATACCCCGCTATTGTGCAAAGAACATTATAAATATGAACAATATAACTGATGCCTTATTGAACCTGTGTTATTGGTCACCGGGGGCCATATTCGTGAGGTACGGACCATTATTATGCGAGTGGCGTGCCCACCAAAGACATTCGAGCCGCACCAAACGAAGAAAAGAATCATGTCCAAGGAATTTATGTTCGGGCTGCGTAAAGGGCTACGATGCGATGAATGAGTAAATAGTACTTGGAATTTAGTTACTTTGAATTCGTATTAAGTTGTAGACAATGAATTGCCTATCTCTCTGTGGTTGTTGGGGGATTTAATGAAGGAAACGGCTGCATTTCTTTAATCTAGACTAGCATAAAATATGTGTACCTACCTACAACTTTATTTTATATCACCCAGTTTTACTTAACCATCAGATAAAAAAAGAATTGTGCATACAAAGGGCGACCTTAGCGGTAAAAAGATGTCTTTCGTTAGGATGGACAAGATTAAACAATACACCTAATGGAATGTTTTTTGTGTTTACAACTCAGACCAGACCAATAAAAAAGTCAAGACGGAGCATTCGTAAGCAACCGCGACGAAAAAAGTGAAGCCAAGAATCGGCTATGTGTGCGTGATTTACACACACATCGAGTGCTAGACGTGTGACGTAATATAAGCGTGCTAGAGAATAATATTGCCAGCATATGTCTCAAGTACCCAATATGTAAAAGTTATTTCAATATAAAACCATATGTCTCAAGTACCCAATATGTAAAAGTTATTTCAATATAAAACCAAGCTAGTGTACAATATTTTAATTGGTAATGACTGCTATAAAATAATCGAAATGTCAATTGTAGCTGATCATATAACGTACAACCACAGATTTATAATAATTACTGACGTTTATAGATTGGCAATGAATCGACTAGGGCGAGACCAAAAAATGCACCAATGAGTGAATAATGCATACGTGTGCGTGAAAAATAGTATTGCAGTCTGACAGTTGCTGTCATTTCTACGTGACTGACAGGCCGACCTAGGCCGCCTGTAAATACTGTACTGTACTGGTCGCGGTCTATTTATCTCGCTCTAATATACGTGTTAGTATGCTCTTCTATGTTGCCGATCTACAGTATTCTATAACGATGCATTTAACTGAGAGGAGTTTTATTAGTTTTATTTTCGAGATCCAAGATGGCGGACGCGACTTTTTAACATAATGTCAATATTTTATTATATGGGTATCATTTTCATAGTATTTGGTGGTCCCGATCTCAAAACAGATGTTGTATTTGTACAACATCTGTTTTGAGATCCAAGGTGGCGGACACGACTTTTAATTAAATATGACGTCAATATGGCTATCGCTTTCGTGGCTTTCGGTTGTCCCGATTACGAATACAACATCTATTTTTAGATCCAAGATGGCTGACGCAACTTTAAAAAAAAAATATCACTATGGGTATCGTGCCGGTCAAACATCTATTTTTTGTTCCAACATGGCGGACGCAACTTTTTAATAGAATATGAATATTTGTATCATTTTCGTGGTTTTCGGGGGTCTCCATTTCGAGTAGCACATCTTTTTCGAGATCCAAGATGGAGGACCCGACTTTTTATTAGAATATCAATATCGCTATCAGTGTCGTGGTTTTCGGGTATCCCGATTCCGAATAGAGAATCTGTTTCGAGATACAAGATAACGGACGCGACTTTTTAACATAATGTCAATATAGGTATCGTTTTCATGGTTTTCGGTTGTCCCGTCTACAAATACAATATGATTTTCTTATCCAAGATGGCGGACACGACTTTATGACAAAATGTCAATATGGGTTTCGTTCTCGTGATTTTTGGTGGTCCCGATTACGAATACATCATCTGTTTTGAGATCCAAGATGGCGGGGGCCATTTTTCAATATAATGTTATTATGGATATCGTTTTCGTGGTTTTTAGTGTTCCTAATTACGAGTACAACGTCTATTTTGAGATCCAAGATGGCATTATATCCGAAATTAGTGGGGTAACTATCCTGCTTTACTAAATAGTAAATAATTAAGTTAAACAACAAGTTATTGTTTGACAGTACAATATTTATTTTACATCTACTATCTCTAAAATAATAATTGTCTTCACAATATTGTGAAGACAATTATTATATTAATTCACCCAATGTAACAAAACAGTGAAAAAGACAAACAAAACGTTTCAGTGATTTTTCATTAAGGCAAATTAAGTACCATTACGATCTTGTATTCTGGATACTAAATAAAGGACTAATAACATCATAAACTAGATATTTGAAATCTAAACTTAAATTCACGTCAAAAGAAGAAGTCAGACTTAAAACTGTATAAACTAATAACGTAAAAACAATCAAAAATACTTTTTTTTGGAACAGCATTTTTTTATTCAACGCTTTCTTCGAAGTCTGCAGAGTAAATAATACTTAATTTTAAAGGGAATCAATCACCCTCATTTCTATTATTACGAAATGCGTCAATTCAGTTTTGTTTCCACGTTATTTCATTTGGGAACCTAAAGTAATATATAAAATAATTCTATCTTTTATACCCACTGCTGAGACACAAGGCTACTGCCTAAACCTTCTTCGATGACAAGGAGAGGCCTTGTCATTTAAGGAGGTTTAGGCAGGAGTCCACCACGCTTGCCCAATGCGGATTGGTGGACGGAGTATAAGATGATCAATACCCGTTCGCTTATCCGTTAGTCACCTTCTACGACACCTATTGGAGGAATAGGGTGATTATAATTCTTTAATAGAATATAATACAAACGAATGCGTGAGTGTCATGGAACACTCGATCGGAACAAAGTTATGACTGGGCACAGACAATACCATACGCGGTATCTACAAACTCAACATCCGCCAAGTCCGTACTGTGCAATAAGGAACTTCGTTCCGGAATTCGCGTCCAGTATCTTGGATCTCAAAATATGTTGTATTCTTCTTCTCACTTGCTAGACTTCTTTGCTAACTCGCCGTAAAGAACAAGATCTTTTATATTTGCATAATGTGTTATACAGTAAAATTGTTTCTCCCTACCTGCCAAGTCAATTGGATATTAACACAAAGCGCAATCCACGGACAACCAGTAAGACTTTTTATCTGCAAACTTATAAAAATAACACCTCATTTGATAATCCTCTAACGAGAATGTGTGGGTCTTACAACGAGATATCTCTTATGAACCCTCGTATACCACTTTTTTAAATATATTAGGTCTTGGGTTGAAAACACCCAAGACCTAATATATTTAAAAAAGTGGTTAAGCAACACTTTAGTGATTCTACCTGCGACTCCTATGTCGCTTAAAATTATTACTATAGATAGATAGATACTTATTTAATTTAGTTTATATGTAATATTGTTAATCTATAGGTTAAGGACCATTTTCTTTTACTGTTTGATCTAAAAAAATATGTGTCAACATAAGAAACATTTCAATTTAGCACAAAATCGAAAACCACAAAAACTATACCCATATTGACATTATGTTAATAATGTCGCATCCGCCATCTTGGATCTCAAAGTAGATGTTGTAATTGTAATTGGGACCACCGAAAACCACGAAAACGATAACCATATTGACATTATGTTAAAAAGTCGTGTCCACCAACTTTGATCGCATAATAGATATTGTATTCGTAATGAGGATCACCGAAAACCACAATAACTATACCCATATTGATATTATGTTAAAAAGTCGCATTCGCCATCTTGGATCTCAAAATAGTTGTTGTATTCGGAATGGGAACCACCGAAAACCACGAAAACGATACCCTTATTGACATTTTGTTCAAAAGTTGCGTCCGCCATCTTGGATCTCAAAATAGATGTTTTATTCGTAATCGGGATCACCGAAAACCCTGAAAACGAGACCCATATTGACTTTAAGTTAAAAAGTCATGTCCGCCATTTTGTATCTCAAAATAGTTGTTGGATTCGTGATCGGGACCACCAAAAACCAAAAAAGCGATACCTTTATTGATATTCTATTAAAAAGTAGCGTCCGCCATCTTGGATTTTAAAACAGACGTTACATTTGAAATCGGATCCTCCCAAAACCACAAAAATGATACCCATATTAATATTCTATTAAAAAGTCGCATCCGCGATCTTTGGTCTCGAAATAGATGTTCTATTCGTAATTGGGCCCCCAGAAAACCACGAAAATGATATCCATATTGAAAACCATCTTCACTAAAGAAAGTGTGAAAAAGGTCGTGACGGAAAACTCTTACACTTTATTTGTTTTAAAATATATATAACATCTGTAACACTATCGAAGCTACCCAATTATTGGGTAAAAATAAATTTCTTAATTGGCAACACTGATGCAATGGCGCCCGATAATCCCCAAATGCGTTCCGTAAATTACGTAATAATTATTTTTGTGAAATAATACGAGAATCAGTTAGTTACTTGTGGAAAGTAGTCCCTGATGACTTATTTTTAATACATGAGTTGTTTTGCAGCAGTATAAGACACATGATGGCATAATTACGCCATTTTTTAATTTCAAAATATTTGTCAACATTGTGTTACTCATGTCGTGCGTCGCGGCAGACTGGCGAGCGGCCGTCTTTATATTGCCGGTTCGTCATCATATTACTTGCCTCACTTATGAGCGCGGTTAGCTACGTCTAGACTTTTTTATTGGTCTGAGGTTTACAAACGCTTAAATATTTTTAAAACTAGAAAAAAATACACTGAAAAAATCGACCTGCTTTCCCGCCTGGAGCAGTACGATTTTTTTCAGTGTATTTTTTCTAGCTTTAAAAATATTTAAGTGTTTGCAAACGCAAAAATCATTCCATTATAATTATAGTAGTTTCATCTACTGGGCGTCAAATATTTGCAAAAAAATTTCGTTCGGATCTTAGAAGTGCCAAATATTTAATGTAATTATTTACCACTAGCTTTTGCCCGCGACTTCGTCCGCGTGGAATAGTTACTTTAGGCAGCATTTTTTGTGTAGGTACTTATTATGCTAAAAACACACATACAAACTGCAGTGCACTACAGTAAATGGCATTTTTACAATCTACCATTTTAAGTTTTTCCATCCTTTGCTACTTACACGCAACCTTTCATCCCCACATGGGTCAATATTTCAAAAACGCTAGAACAATATTTGCGTTTCATGGTTTTATCTTCGGTAATGAGGAATCGCATAAAAATTTTCATCTCATATTTCAGCCCCTTCATTCCCTTTTTCACAAAAAGGTAGCTTTTATTCCATTTCGAGGTTTAGTCTATGTTTGTACTAAATTTCAATGAATTCGGTTCAGGTGTTAGGCGTGAAAGCGATTAAGCTAAAAAGTCACGTCCACCATCTTGGATTTGAAAATGGATGCTGTATTCTGAATCCTGACTCCGAATACAGCATCCATTTTGAGACCTCCGAAAACTACAAAACTGATACCCATATCAAGTTTAAAATTCGCGTCCGCCATCTTGGATCTCAAAATGGAACCCTGTAAACCACGAAAATGATATCCATATTAATAATAAGTTAAGTAGCGTCCACCATCTTGGATCTAGAAATTGATGACGTAATTGGAATCGCGACCCCTGAAAACTACGAAATTGATACCCAAATCGCTTTTATGTTAAAAAGTCCCATTTGGCATCTTGGATCTCGACGTAGATGATAAAAAGTCCCATCTGCCATATTGGATTTCAAAATCGATGTTTTATTCGGAGTCAGAACCCCCAAAAATCTCGAAAATGATACCCATATCGATTTTACATTAAATAGTCGCAACCGCCATCTTGGATCTCGAAATAGATGTCGTATTCGGAATCGGGACCCCCGAAAACTACGAAAATGACACCCATATTGACATTTTGTCAAAAAGTCGCGTCCGCCATCTTGGATCTCGAAATAGATGTTTTATTCGTAATCCGGACCCCCAAAAACCACGAAAACGATACCCATATTGACATTATGTTAAAAATTCGCGTCCGCCATCTTGGATCTCAAAATGGATGGTGTATTAGGCATCGGGACCTCCGAAAACCACGAAAATGATACCCATATCGATATTATATTAAAAAGTCGCGACCGCCATCTTAGATCTCGACATAGATGTCGTATTCGGAATCGGGACCCTCAAAAGCCACGAAAATGATACCCATATTGACATTATGTTAAAAAGTCGCGTCCGCCATCTTGGGTCTTTTTAAAAATGGTTGTTGTATTGGGAATCGGGACCCCCGAAAACCACGAACATTTTATCCTTACCGAATTTATATTAAAAATTGGCAACCGCCATCTTGGATCTCGAAATAGATGTCGTATTCGAAATCGGGACCCCCGAAAACCACGAAAATGACACCCATATTGACATTTTGTCAAAAAGTCGCGTCCGCCATCTTGGATCTCGAAATAGATATTTTATTCGTAATCCGGACCCCCAAAAACCGCGAAAACGATACCCATATTCACATTATGTTAAAAATTCGCGTCCGCCATCTTGGATCTCAAAATGGATGGTGTATTAGCAATCGGGACCTCAGAAAACCACAAAAATTACACCTATATCGATTTTATATTAAAAAGTCGCGACCGTCATCTTGGATCTCGAAATAGATGTCGTATTCGGAATCGGGACCCTCAAAAACCACGAAAATGATACCCATATTGACATTTTGTCAAAAAGTCGCGTCCGCCATTTTGGATCTCGAAATAGATGTTTTATTCGTAATCCGGATCCCTAAAAACCACGAAAACGATACTCATATTGACATTATGTTAAAAAGTCGCGTCCGCCATCTTGGATCTCAAAATGGATGGTGTATTAGGCATCGGGACCTCCGAAAACCACGAAAATGATACCCATATCGATATTATATTAAAAAGTCACAACCGCCATCTTGGATTGGATTTTTATATGTTATCAAGTGTCTAAATTCAAAGTTTCATGGTTTTATCTTTAACCATGACGAACTTCCATACAAATTTTCATCCCCAATTTCATCCCCATACAGGTCAAAATTTCAAAAATCTTAGAACATATATTTCTTTCTGTCTTATTAAGTGCCTAAATTCAAAGTTTCATGGTTCTATCTTCAAAAATGACGAACTTCCATACAAACTTTCATCCCCTATTTCAACCCATACAACCTTTTGTTCGCGATAAAAAGTAGCCTATGTCCTTCCCCGAGATCTAATCTATAGTTGTACCAATTTTCATCAAAATCGGTTCAGTGGTTTAGACGTGAAAGCTTAACAGACAGACAGACAGACAGACAGACAGAGTTACTTTCGCATTTATAATATTAAGTTAGGATTAGGATAAAAGTATAAGCAAGAAGAACTAACAAATTTCGACAGCGAAAGCAGTGCCCCGGTAGCGTAGTGGTTAACGCAGCCGCCCGGATTGCGGAGGAGGCTGGGTTCATTTTCCGGAGCAGGTAAGTTTTTTTTCAGTGTATATTTTCTAGTTTTAAACAATACCTACTGAATTCGATCGAACACGCTGCTGACGCTGCGATCCAAGTAGCAGTACCCGTACTGTAAGTTTTTTCGTATAAAAAACGTAACTATTGTAATTGCGTTAAGAACTCTTTTTTTCCTCTAGGGGCGCGTTTCACGTTTCCTATACAAATCGAGCTCTTGACGCAACTACAATATTATAGTATTTTAAACAAAAAAACTTACAATTCTGAGCGGAGTAAATGTAATAAGTACCTAGGTATACAAAAAAAAACTACCGTCGACACGAAAGAAGAAGAAAAGATCTGAATAATCCTTGAGTACCTACGTTAAAGGGAACTCTGTTGAGAACACGGTTGAGAACGAGGTTTTATAAAGTAGGTATTCTCAGCTTCAACTATTTTTGGACAGACCTTTGAGGTCTCAGATTATACATACTTATTTTATTACTTACGAGCTTACGAGTAGTTATAAGTCCGACTTACGATTACCTGGACTGGAAGAGATCGCTTTTAGATTTTTTTATTGACTAGGTACTGCAGGTTGTCGCTGATGACATTGCCTGCGTCACCACGAAGACCTTGGGGGGTCCTCAAGGCTGTATTATGGGATTACTGGGCGACCGAGCATCCCCTACTCGATCGCCTAGCGTCCCTAGGGCGTCCGAATCGGAAGGGGATCGCTTTTAGCGATAAGGCCTCCCATCCCAGTGTGTAATACCTGCATTTAAATGTAATTAGGGGTTTTCTAAAAAATAATATTATTCGCCAGGTGGCAGCACTGTGGCATGAGGTCGACCTATCAAAATTTAATTCATAAATCCCAATGAATAGCCCTGAGGAATAGCCTAATACAGGATTCTTTGTCTAAGGCCTAATAATTCCTTAGTCATTGATAAATACTTATTTGACAATTTTATGACTTTTTTAGAGCGGGAATTTCCTAGGTTTAGAATGTCGATCTTTATTTCGATAATTCAAAATTGCTTCGGAGTGGATTTTGTGCAGTGAAAGCAATAGTGAAAGTCGTGTCGTTTCGTTGCATAAGCATCCGTGTTGACGAACAGTTAAAAGGAATCATTGAAATAAAGGTTTTGTGTATGTGGCGTTGAGAAATGTATAGTGGTTGGAAATCCCACTATATAATTCTCATCAGTCACAATCATGAGGTCTGTTGTCATACATTTCTTTCCCTATCACTCCCTAGATGCATTAAAATGTGTGACGCCCATATTTTAATGCAAACATCAAGAAAGAAGATAATAAAACTGAAGACTTGGCTGTATGGGCTAGATCCCTTTGCCGTCCCGTAACAGGGAAAATTAAAAAAACAACAACAACAAAGGGCTGTCACTGTCAAGCTGACACTGACAGTAAGAAATACAAAAAAAAAATATCTTTGTTGTGTTTTCTTTCACGCTAATTGTAATTAATTTTAATAATGCAGGACTTCACTAGTATATTAAATATAATATTTATTATAAGTGGCGGTGTGTTAACGTTCGTAATTTTGTTTATTTTCGCCAAAAGACAGATAACACGCTTCGCACTGAGATCACGAAGAGGTCCTCACGTTCCGATCGGAACTGATGCAAAAAAAGTAATTTATATTGTTAATCTATACAAAATCGCTATTTCTATTTTTGTTGCAAAATGAACTTATTATCCATGGCACAGTACAATATATACAATACTTACATCTACATATCCTTATCTAATGCATAGATGAATTTATAGGAACATATATTTTTATGTGAACCTTTGATTAGAGGTAAATTACGTTCAATTTAGGGTGCTTCAAATAATAATAATCAAGCTTTCTGTACTAAGCTGTGAAAGTATTTCAATTTCCATGCATTTTCTAGTAAATTCCATCGTAATCTCATCTCAGTCGAAACAAGCCTAAATATGTATTAGTTATAAAAAAAAAGTGTATACAAATATACTGGTATTATCATAGTTAGTAGCTTTCATAATAAATGTTTATTTATAATTGGTATATCAACAAGTAAACCATGCTAGTTCTGTATTCATTGATATTAATGTAATGATTGTCAATATTGTATAATTATATTGGTATATACTATAGATATTATCATGCTCATAGTCCCATGAGGGATGGAGCAGAGCCTTAGGGAACTTTAAGCCACATCTGGCAGTATAGGTCATGCAGTGCGTCCAAATAGTAACAGGTTCCCAGCCTGACATTATAAGAACTCAGGTGAAAATCTTTATGATAGCTAATTACAAAGATTTCACCTGAGTTCTTATTGTAATATCTTGTGAGTGTGAATTAAAAATAGGTACTGTTAAATTTCCGCAATAGATTTTGAACTCTATAATTATGGAATAAAGATGGAATTGTTTTGAAGAATCAGTTTTGAGTTGCCTTGAGAGCCTGCACATTCTTCGATTATTTGAAATAATTAATTCAATTCTACTAATATTATAAAGGCGAAAGTTTGTATGAATGTGTATTAGTTACTCGCAAAAACTAATGATGGATTTTAATTAATGTTTACAATAATAAAGCTCGTACATCAGAATAACATATAGGCTATAATTTATTATACTAATCCAAGAAGCTAGTTAAAATAGTTTCATAATGTACCTGTTTTTGGTTACACTTAGGATATGCCAAATCCGTTACTTGCCTGTATTACCCAGCCTAGTCCCCCGTGACGTACTGTAGCGTACTTTGGCTGGGGGGCTATGGCCAAGTAACGGTCAAAACTTTGGTTTTGGTTATGCTTATGCAAATGACGAAACTTGGATATTTTAACTGTAGTTAGAAATATTTTCTAATACTTAAATACCACACCTCACTAACAACCACTATGTATTTCAATTGTAATAGTATAGTACTACAATATAATGTTTGTTTTTCTTTCCAGTGTCTTAAGAAAGAAATTGAAAGGCGAATTGAAGCAGTACCCCGTATCATGCATGAACCACGGCTGCTGAGTGCCGAACCCTCACACTATATTGTAGAGCCGCCACAAAAGCCCTACTATTATAGATTCAGAGCTGTTGATGATGTTAAGACTCTTGGTAAGAATTGAAACAAACTAAAATATGTACTATTGTTTTTTAATTTCATTGAATATAGTAAATAAAATTTAATGATAATGAAGCAAAATTACATTGGTATTGTAGGATTGGTTGTGGCCAAGAAAGTTATAGGTGAAAGTGGAAGCCACAACTCGAACAAAAAGTGCTTCTATTCTATTCTATTCTTAATTAATGGCATTCACAAATCTTAAAGATTATGCATTTTGCCAAAGTCAAGTGAAAACTTAATTATAGTTACAAAATAATTGTACGGTAGGTTTCGGTTAAAAATGGAGTCTCTCAACACGTGTTTTTACAACAAGAACTCGGGACAAACTCCCAAAAAGTGCTTAAAACTTCTTATTATCCATTTATCTCCTAACCACTACAGCACGTGCCATGTGAACGTCTAATAGATCATACGTATGTACGTCATCATATTACTTGTGGGGAGAGTGAGAAAGAGACAGTTAGGAAATAAAAAAATTCAAAGGTAACTTTTTTGGTATTGTGGTCTTTTATTTTATTAAAAATTATACATTACAATAAAACTTAGTATGCCATATCCTACTTGAACATTTATGACGTAAAAAGAATTCGTAAATATTACAAATAAGCTAAAAGGCAAAATAATCCCTTTGCAGAGGGTACTGACTGATGACTGCACCACAGATTAGCACAATCTTCTTCTTTTTTAATTTATTAACAGCAATATTTAGACAAGAATTTTGCCCATATCAAGTGAATATTTGTTATCATCATCATCATCATCAATAGCTCATATAATGTCCCCACCGAGGGGCTCGAGCCTACCCCACATTAGGGGCGATTAGGCATTAGTCAACCACGCTGGCCAAGTGCGGGTTGGTCAACTTCACACACAACCTAAGAATTTCTTCATAGGTGTGTGCAGGTTTCCTCACGATGTTTTCCTTCACCGTAAAAGCGTCGGATAAACGTACATATGTATTCAAAATTTGAAAACACATTTGTACGTGGCGGGAATCAAACCAGTGCCTCCTGGGTGGGAGACAACGCTCTTACGCACTACGACACCGACGCTTCATTCGATTTGTTATCAATAAATTTATAATGTGCCACAACCTGTGAATAGACTTCTATTGATTAAGTTTGAAAAGTCATAACTTCAATTTTGAGCAGTCTTGACTTGCAACTATAACTATAGTACAAAAATGTGTTGTATAATTATGTAAGTTCGGAGTAAATTTAAAAAACGGGTCTTAAAAAGTTTTGTTTTTGTTTCTTCAGAAGATGAAATAGCTCACCAAGAGCCAGGTCTGCGGCGTCACCCACGCGAGTCCCTCCGCGCTTTCCTTTTGTCGTCCCTGGCCGCCCCTCTGGACGGCCTGGGCCAAAAGCTCGTGCATCAGTTCTGTGACACCTATGAGTATGCCAGACACCATCCCGGCGAATTCGGGGACGATGAATACCGTGCATACAGCAGACTGCTGCTGAAATTGTTAGATGCGTGAGTAGTAGTTAATGGTATTTTGTTTTATGTGCCCTTGCTAGCGACTGCCCTCCCTGGGGCCACGAGAGAAGGACCCCAAGATCAAGATAAAAAAATAGGTATCCAAAATTAGATGGAACCAACTTTTACCTTTTTTTTTCAGTCTTTTTAAAACATTGATTTTGCTTCTAACTTTTATTTAGCATGTTTAGTTATGATTGAAATTAATACCAAATGAAAACTAGGTGGTAGACTCATATGTAGGGTGGTCTGTGTAGGTACCACCGCCTTTCTAATTTCTGCCGTGAAGCAGTTCGCTGTGTTTCAGATTGAAGGGAAAGTTAGCCAGTGTAATTACTGATGGGCATGGAAGGCATATCATCTTAGTCCCCAGGATGGCAACGCACCGATAAGTGATTCACCCTTAATATTGTAAATGTCTATAGGCGACGGTAACCAACCACTTAACACCAGGTGGGCCGCAAACTTATTTGCATGACAGATTTTTTTTCCATGTTTTTCGTTTTCCATTTAATTTGGTATCAATTTCAATCATAACAGTCTTTATAACTTCGGTTGGGGTTCTTACTTGTAACAATCACTAATGATTGTTGCAAGTAAGAACTCCAACCGAACCATGGAACTTCTAAAGGTTCCATGGTTGCCCTAAGGCCTCCAGACCTCCAAATCTGGCCCTGTCTATCAATTGTTCTATACTAAAATTACGAGAAAAATATACATTGGCCACGTCAAAAGGTCTCGCTCCGCCACTTGAAATAACTTGAAATAACTGCTAAGGTTAAAATTTGCTTTATTATAATTCCGGTAAGTTATAATATAATATATATAATATATTTCCACGGTCACACCAATTATCTAGCCCGAAGTATCATTAAGAACTTGTGTTACGGATACTAGATAACGGACATTTTTTTTTTTTAATATACATAATAATTTTAGATATTTTTATAAATAAACTTAAATAAATGTATAAACAACCATGACTCGCAAACAAACATTCGTGTTCGTCACACAAACATTTGTCGCTACCAGGATTCGAACCCGGACCGCTTGATGTGAAGCCAGCTACTGACCACTCCACGACGACGGCGTCAGTAACACCACGGCGACAGTGCCACTGTAGGTTATTAGTAATTATTAAGAAATAATATTTGTACTATTAGCGCCCGCCTACTGAAGAGCGTTGGCGCATGTAGCCGCGGCTCCCCGCGCACCAGCCCCGGGCGCCGCACGCGGCTGCTGGACCCCGCCAGACTGCGCCCCGCAGCGCTTACCAACCGGCATTACACCGCGCTTGAGGTAACTTCACATTTGAAGTCCTCCCGCCCTGCCAGATCTCCAAATCCGAGGCGAAATCCACTGTTGTATAGTAAAATTAAAAATGCAGAACAATAATTACATATCTTTACTTATATTATTAGGTTGGGGGAAAAGTCTTTTCGCATTATAGTATGTATAAACTTGTAATAAAATCTCTTTGGCTATACTATTTGTATCTGGCTGGTTTTGGTATCATTGAAAGTTTAAATTTTAAAGAACATAATTCCAAATTCAAATTAGGAAAATGTTTGATTTTTATTTGTTTTTCGTACCGCCAAGATGAGTGAATCTAATGAAGAAATTCGATACATTTTAAAATTTTACTACAAAAAAGGTAAAAATGCAACGCAAGCCGCGAAAAATTTTTTCCATGTTTATGGACCTAGTGCAGTGTCTGTGAGAGTAGCACAAATTTGGTTTAAGCGTTTTCAATCCGGAAATTTTGATGTCAAAGATGCACGTCGCTCTGGTCGCCCTATTACAGATAAAATGGATGCCATTTTTGAAAAAGTGGAGCAAGATCGGCATGTCAGTAGTTACGACGTAGCTGAAGAACTGGGAATTGACCACAAAACAGTTTTGGCGCATTTGAAAAAAACTGGGTACACAAAAAAGCTCGACATTCGGGTACCTCACGAGCTCACTGAAAGAAACCTAATGAACCGTGTACTCATTTGTGATTCTTTATTACGACGTAATGAAACCGAACCATTTTTGAAGAAGCTGATAACTGGTGATGAAAAGTGGATCACTTACGACAAGAACGTGCGAAAAAGGTCGTGGTCAAAGGCCGGTCAGGCTTCACAGACTGTGGCGAAACCCGGGTTAACTCGCAACAAGGTGATGCTGTGTGTGTGGTGGGATTGGAAGGGCATTATTCATCATGAGCTGTTACCACCAGGCAGGACCATCGATTCTGAATTCTACTGCGAACAACTGATGAGATTAAAGCAAGAAGTTGAGAGAAAGCGTCCGGAATTAATCAACAGAAGGGGTGTGGTTTTTCATCATGATAACGCTAGACCTCACACATCTTTAGCCACTCAGCAAAAATTAAGAGAGTTTGGCTGGGAGGTGTTAATGCATCTGCCGTATAGTTCTGACCTTGCACCTTCAGATTTCCACCTGTTTCGGTCTCTTCAGAATTCTTTAGGCAGTGTCAGGTTAACATCACGAGAGGACTGCCAAAACCACTTGTCGCGGTATTTTGACCAGAAGTCCCAAAATTTCTATAGCAATGGGATCATGTCCCTACCTACAAGATGGCAAAAAGTTATCGAACAAAATGGTACCTACATACTTTAGTTAAATGTAAGTAAACTATATTAAAAAATGTTTTGAATTTTCTTAAAAAATGCGAAGAAACTTTTTCCCCAACCTATTATATCCGAGATAGGTATTATTTTAGCAATGAGACCGCTTTGTATATTTACTGAAAATACCGATTCAATAATTTTTATCTTACGAACGCGGGTGTGCGTCGGTGTCGACACTGACCGCTATCGTAAGATAAAAATTACTATATTTGAATGTAAGCTTATTTGGAAATATAATAATAATAAAATATACCCCTTTTAAGCAGTTGACTGAAAATCATTACCTAGTTACAAATTTCATTACTTCCATGAATTCTTGTTTATTGTGAAAATATTTCATATTTTTTTACCGACTTCAAAAAAAGAAGGAGATTCGACTTCATGATTTTTTATGTGTTATCTCATAACTCTTTACGGGGTGTACCGATTTTAAAGATTCTTATAACGTTTCGAAGCTGGTGCTCGTTATTTGGTCCCATTTAAATTTGATCGACATCTGACGAATTTTTGAGTTATACCTAATAATGCCTATTTTATTGACATCGATGATATCGTAATGTTATTACTTTTTTGTCTAAAAGATCTCGAGATATTCCTGAAAATTTCTATACTTACATTTCAACACAAAAAAGCAAAAAATAAATTATTTTAAATAAAAGAAACCGCCGTCATAACTAAAAGCGAAGAAATAAATATTTTGTTCCAAAAAATGTAAATGTTGTTTTGAGGTTGGTGCCAACCTCAATAATTGTAATAAACGTCGTCATTGTTTTTGGGACCGACCTCAAAAATACATTTAGATTTTTTTAAACAAAATGTTTATTTCTCCATTTTTAGTTTTGAAGCCGGTTATTTATTTTCCAAATACAAAATATTTCACATAAAAATCTATAGAATGCTCAGTGATCGTATCCTTCGGGACCCCTAGTTAAATTTTAAAGGAACACCGCTGTTTCCAGTCAGTTCCAGATTCTTATCATTTTATTTTTCTTTGAATTTTCAGAACATGCCCATAGAGTCTAAGTTAGAGGAAGAAGTGATCAGGGTCCCAGTGCGGAGCCCTACGGAGACGAAGCCTCCGGCGGACGAGACCGCCGTTTGACCACATGCGGACCGGCCACCCGCCGTCTCTTATATAACCCTCTAACCAACACGCAAGTAAGGGTCAGTTTACGTCCTGTCAAACGTACGTTCCGTCAAACGTTTAACGCTGTAACATTCAACGCTTTGTCAAACTTTCAACGTTTTGTCAAGCGTTTAACGTTTTATCAAAAGTTCAACGTTCAACGTTCTGCGAATAGGACGTCCTAAGAATCTAATTGTTTTGCGGCAGGTGACGTTTGCGAATAGGAAGTTCTGCACTTAAACATCGTAGTTAGTAAGTGTCAATCTAAAAGTTAGCATAGCAAATTCAACCTTATGTCCACAACATAAAGCGTATTCAACTACCAGAGCTGTAAGTTCACGCGTACTTTTTATCGCGATACAAATATGTGCATTATTTTATGAAGATAAGGCTGAATTTACGTTGCTCTCGTATGAATCAAACCTAAGCTAAGAGTGTAAAAAGATAAAACTGAATCCAAGATGGATATGATAGTGTAATGAATTCCGCTCTGATTTTACTCTCCCCTATAATAAAATGTAACTATTGTAGTTGCGTTAAGAGCTCAATTTGTATGGGAAACATGACTTGAGCTTCTCTCCGCTAGGGGCGCTATTCGCGTTTCCTATACAAATTGAGGTCTTAACTCAACTACAATAGTTACGTTTTTTATACTAAAAAAACTTACACTACAGGTACTGAAAATTTAGAACTTTGTAAAATAAGGTCTACCGAAACGGAAGTGGATACAAGAGGAAGGGTAAAGTGTTGATAGAATAAATGATCTCAATGATTAACAGTACCCGGTGAAAGCGTCGGTCTCGGTTCGATCCCCGCCACGTACCAATGTGTTTTCAAATTTTGAATTCATATGTACGTTTAATCGACGCTTTTACGGTGAAGGAAAACATCGTGAGGAACCCTGCACACACCTATGAAGAAATTCTTAGGTTGTGTATGAAGTCGACCAACCCGCACTTGGCCAGCGTGGTTGACTAAGGCCTAATCACCACAAATGTGGGGTAGGCTATAGCCCCTCGGTGGGGACATTATATAAGCCGTTGATGTGATGTGTGTAGTGTAATCTTTTTATTACAAAATACTTAACTATTTTAGTTGCGTTAAAAGCTCAAACTGTATGGGAAACATGATTTTCACGCTTCTCTCCGCTAGGGGCGCTATTCACGTTTCCTATGCAAATTTAGTTTTTAACGCATCTGAAATAGTTATAAAACTTACACTATGGGTACAGGTAGGCCAGTGGTATTTTTGTAAGCATTTTTGTCGCTGGAAATCTAATTAGATTACGCTAAGGTAATTAAAATTGTTTTTTTTTTGAACTTTTAAGACTTAAGAGGATATATAGTACGACGCGCACGTCTACATACAAACGAAGAAAACGTTGTTTTACCCCTATTTCTTATCTGATCTTTATAATGTATTAGAATGTTTTTAATAAAAAGAAAAATTCTACGACTGTACATTTTCCTTTTTTCAAAATTCGACATACATTTCAAGTTATTTTGAAAAAAAAGAAACAATTAAATTTTGAGAAAAGGAAAAAGAACTAGTAGGCATAGTTTTTAAGTATGTTAAAAGCATTCTAAAGTATCATAAACATCGGATTAGGTTTAGGGGTATAAAAAAGTTTTCTCCATTTGTGTTATTTTGTATGAAGACGGCGCTTGCCGTTCGTAGAAATAAAATAGTGATTTATATTTATTCAGTCTTCCCGCGACAAAAGTAGTCCCTTAAAGTCTGACCTATAAACTGGTGTATCAAAAACCACATCATGTATTAGATACTTACGTACAGTTGACTTCATAAATATTTGCACACTTAACCCCGCCTTGTTGAAGTGGTACAGTCGCATACACACCACAAAATCTGGGTTTGAATCTTGATTCAAATTGAAAAAATATTTGTGTTGGATAGTCCATTTATCGAGGAAGGATATATGCTATAATAAAACATCGCTACGACCAATAGGAGCTGAACAGCTAGTTAATTTATAGAAATCTAAATAAATACAGCACAAGTTCTTAATTTTACCACAGATAATATAATACTATACTAGATTTTACTTTTTAGTCTAGATAATTGGTGTAAGCCCGGAAATATCACAAACTTGTATATGTTTATGAAGTCGAATGTATTCGTAAAACTACTTGAAGATTTCAAGCAATAGAAGTGAATGTTATATTTCGCTAAATTGTAAATAATGTTTGTACATAATTATTTCTTTTCGTATTTGTACGTGCAATAATTGTGAAAATAATCGCTTACTCTTCTCTAATTATTATTTTAATTTGTGTATATAGTCGTAAGGTTAAGTAAAACATGTTATAAAAATAAACAATTTATTCTTAAATACTGGTTTTTATTTACAACAACTATAAAGATGTTTTTAGGGTGTTAATAAATTAATTAGGTGTCATATAAATAATAAAATAATGTTCATTGTTAATTTTTCATACAATGGATTAACAGTAAACATAATCAATGTCACGGTACAATAACAAATTAAATATAAATTAAAAACAAAATATGTATCTATATAGGTTTTAAAAGTTAACAGTCTTCCAAATTCGTAACACTTCTCGCGAAATGCCCTTCACTGAAAAGAAAATTAGATTTTTGCTATATAAATATAATAAAATTTCGTGAATTTCCCACATTTTATAATGCCCGGTTTAGATATTTCAGTCGTAATCCAGCGCTGGATTTGATCGGCTAGACTGGAATAATGTAAACCGGGCATAACACAACATTATTTTGAGGATGGCTAATGCGGCATGTATTAGAGCTTCTTCACACTAGCGTTTTCCAGCATAGGCGTTCCATGAACGTTAACGCGGCGTCTACGCTGCGACAACGCGAAGTATGCGTCGCGTTATTTCGGCGTCATTTACAATAGTGTGACGTCTGAGCCGCGCTAGCATAGCGTTCAATAGCCCCCCATCCACTAGCGTTATTCCTGCCGGAATATCCAATCTATAAGGAATGAATTTTAGTAGATGCGCAAAATATTTTTGTCCCTTCCAACGCGCCTGCACGACGCGACAACCTTGACTTAGTTACATAGAAAGTCGCAGGAAAGCATGTAGAGATGACATTAGTTAATGAACTCAACGGTTTTATTTATCCCTGCGATGTTCTCATGGATAAAAATCCATGAGGACAAGTCATACGGAATAAACGCTAGTGGATGGGGGGCTAATTACTGCAGAAGTAACGCCGCGTGAACGCGACCCAGACGTCGAGTTACCGCGGCGTCTAAAGTTTATCAAACGCCTACGCTGGATAAATGCTTGTGTGACGGGTTTATGGCCCAATTCAGTGCGATGGCAGTAGCCACTAGCGACTACTTAGCCGATAAAGCCCGCGAAATTATTTTAAAGTTAACCGCTTGTAAAGCTCGAAATGGTCTCGCGGCCGCGCTGCCTTTACGAGCTTTACACGAATATTAATTAACTTAATAGTAACGTAATCGTATCGAGAACGTTCTGAAACTAAAAAAATATAGGTATTCTAAATCTAAATCAGGATGTTATTAACATTTCTTGGGAAGTGATATTAACATTATAAACATATACGTAACATAATATTATAAATTGTTTTAAATTAAAAAGAAACAACGTTAATTGCTGATGCAAATACATAAATATTTCTTGCGTTTATGAAATAATTATTGGTTTATGAACGCTCTCTGTAGCCTTCTGGATTTTGACAATGATAGTTTCAAGTCATGATAACCGTTCATAAACCAATAATAGTCCACAGGTTACCCAACCGGATAATAGTCACAAAAGTAATAGTAATAATCATACAATCCGTGTCTTTTCCAAAAAAAATGTGTGCGTGTACTAGTGTACACACGTAAGAAGTGAAACTTCTTTATGGCCTTACATAGACATGAATACAAAAAAGATGGCGCGTAACCGAAAAATGTGACGGTAAATTTTTTTCCAACGCCGATAAAGAAGTTTCACTTTAACTGGATCTTGGCAAAATTGTCAAACCTGACAGGCCATAAATATAAAAAATTAATTGATTGAAACCTTATTGAAACCAATGATAATTAATAGACGAAAGGAACACTTTTTTTCATCAGCTATCAAAGTTGCTTTTTGCTTAAAAAACAATAATTATTATGTAGGTGTTTATGTTATTGTTAATTTAATTTAATTTCTCAAGTAATGTTAATAAAATACTGATTTATTTATTTAAATAAAGACTACAATTATTTCACACTGAAATTGTTCACCGCACGTGTGAATTGAGCCATCTCTCGCACTAGCTATATTTGCATTTGAACTTCCAATGCTACTTAACTTTAGATTGAATGGGGTCATTTGTTGCGCCTTTTTATAAAAAATAAAAGGTTAACTCACAGTTTAGTCCAGATCTTGTGCGTGGCGAACTGTGGCGAATGCCTAGAAGCTAATAGTGAGCGTTGACATGCCGCTGACGCCGCGTCGTCCGGCAACACGTCGCGGGTGTGACTTAGCCACTCCAGCGTCTAGAGACAGATATAGGTACAGTATGTTTAACATACAAACATAATCTAGGCAAGTATAACCTAGTCAGACTAGTGTGGGTACCGGGGCATGTAGGGATTAAAGGTAATGAAAATCGCTTGTTCCCAACGAGTCACACTGTAACCTGTAACACTGTGACTCGTTGGGACATCTTCCAACCTGAAGTACCAGGCTACCATGACTATGCAGGAGATGTTTAGCATACTATTTAATCATAAACATAATTGAGTTAAATAATCTTTTATAATAATAAGTAACCTTTTATATGAATTGTCCCAACGTATTAGAGTGTGACTGGTTGGGAATTATCGGTCCGATATGCGCAAACATTAAGTTACCAACAGTGCAAATGCCTTGGACCGGATTGAATACGGTGCAATGTGCACTATTTGCGAGCCATCAATTTGATCCACACTTTGTGTGTAAATGTCAAACGTCCAAGAAGAGTTATGTTAAAACTATTTAAACTACAATAACACTCTAGGATTATTAAAAGAGTAAAAAAAATATTGTAGTAAATATAGTAGCTATAACGAGTCTTTACATATTAGGTACAGTCCTGACACTGTAGGGTACACTCCGGTAACAATAGGGTACAGTCTGGTACCTTTAGGGTACAGTATGGCATTTGTAGGGTACAGTCTGTCACCTTTAGGGTACAGTATCATCTGTAGGGTACAGTCAGGCACCTGTTAGACAACTTGGACATATCGTACCTGTAGGGTACAATCCCGCCACGTGTCGCGCGCTAGTAAGGCAGCGATTGCAGCTGGTAGCAGTTTGTATCTATCGGCGCGATTAAGGTGACCAGTGTTAGAAACTAGCGCCCAACACCCGCTGAAGATAGCAGCACTCAGTGTGAACACATCGAACAAGTAAAGCTTGGCTGAAGCGTCTTCTGTCCTGCAATATACAATGACTTTATTAAGAGCAAAGAAAAATAAATTTAATGGTCTTATTTCGAAGTAGTCTGTAGTCAATACGTAGTGGCAATTATTAAAGATGAAGGATCTATTCTTCTTCTTCTTCGTCTTCAACCCTGTTTGACCCACTGCTGGGTATAGGTCTCCTCGTGGTTTTTCCAGAGTGCCCGGTCTTGTGCCACTCTTATCCACTGCCGACCCACCGTCTTTCTGATGTCGTCGGTCCATCTTGCTGGCGGACGTCCGACGCTTCTTTTGAATTCTCTCGGCCGCCATGATAAAATTTTGTGGCTCCACCTTTCGTCGTTTCGACGACATATGTGTCCCACCCACCGCCATTTGCGCTGGGCCACGGACCGCGCTACATCGGTCACACCGGTCCTTCTTCGTATCACAGTATTGGGTATACGGTCTTTCAGCGTGATACCGAGCATAGCACGCTCCATTTTGCGTTGCGCAATCTGAAGTTTCTGAACATGTTGGCAGGTAAGTGTACATGTCTCCGACCCATATGTCATGACCGGGAGCACACACTGATCATATGCGCGGCGTTTCAGGGCTATCGGCATTTTGCTCTTAAGCACTTCGGTCATATTGCTAAAGGCGCCCCAGCCCAAGTGGATACGGCGTTCTATTTCCCTTGCTTGACCAGACTTATCTAAGGTTATAATTTGGCCGAGATAAACGTACTCTTCCACCCTTCTTATATTATTCCCGTCTGTGATATAGTTTACGTCGACATTATTGGTCATAAATTTTGTCTTTGAGTCCGATCTTAAAAGAAGTCCAGTATAGTTCTCGAACCATCTGTTCTAACTCGTGTGTGCTCTCTGAAAAAATAACTATATCATCAGCAAAACGTAGATGGCTAAGGCGTACTCCATCAATGTTTATGCCTCTATCTGTCCAATCGAGAAGCTTGAAAGCATCCTCTAAGCATGATGTAAATAACTTGGTCACCTTGGCGTACGCCTCTTTTAACAGGCACAGGATCGGTTAATCCGTGGAGTTTAACTCGCAAAAATGCGTCTCTGTAAATTTCTCCGATGATATCCACATATCTGGAGTCCACCATACTTCTGCGTAGAGAGTGCATAACAGCCCAGTGTTCTACAGTGCTTTCTCGTAATCGATAAATGCAATCGCGAGGGGTCGGTTGTATTCTATGCACTTCTCTATGACTTGTTTTAAAGTAAATATGTGGTATAGAGTAGAGAATCCGCTTCTGAACCCAGCCTGTTCTACTGGTTGGGCTTGGTCAAGCCGAGTTTTCAAGCGCAGGGTAATCACCTTGGTAAAAAGCTTGTAAATGTGACTGAGGAGCGAAATTGGTCGGTAGTTGGCGAGTTGTGCCTTCTTGTGTAAAAGAACAACAGTTGCCTCCTTCCACGCTTTAGGCGTTGTCCCCTCAAATAAAGCTCTGTTAAAAAGCTGCTGCAGTTGTTTAATCATCGGCCGTCCGCCGTACTTCAGATGTTCCACAAGAACTTTTTCTTGTCCAGGTGATTTTCTGTTGCTCATTAACTTCAGGGCATTTTTATTTCGTACTGGCTAATATCAGGAAGTTCCTCTATTCTGTGTCTAGCAAGCGGGACTCTAGGATCGGTTCCATCAATTTGAGGTTTCGGTATTTTTGAACTATACAGAGTATTGTAAAATTTCTCCACCTCTTTGAGAATCTCTGTCCTGTCTGAAGTTAATTTGTTGCTAGTAGTCCACAGTTTGAAAATTTGCTTGCTTCCTGAACGCAGTTTTTTCCTGAAGACTTTGGGACCCTTATGTTGTTCAATAGTTTCCAGCACAGTGTCGTAGTTTCGTTGTCTAATGTCCTTCTTTATTGATTTCCTAATGCGCTTATTGATTTCTCGTATTTGATCGTGGTCATTTCGTTTAAACTCTTTTGTTCTTTCATTCAATAAGTTCATTGTTTCCTCAGAAAGAATTGACTTTTTATTTTGCGGTGGCTTCATTTCTCTAGCTGTTGATGTTATAGCTTCAACTAGTTCTGTGTTGATCTGATCTACGCTGCTATTTTTATCTGTGGCCTGTAGATCAGATCAGATCAATTCGTGCGGTTTCGCTATTTTTTTACTCAAAGTTTTAGGTTTAGATATTTACTTTTTGTATGTATTTATCATTAGACTGAATATCTCAGAAGAAAATTTTAGTTTTTTTAGAATGTTTTGTGTCTTTTTCGACTTTAAATAATAACCGTCATAATTATAAGCCATTTTATTGATATTTACCTCACAAAGATTATAGGAAAATTCGTAGTTTTTTAATATTTGGTATCCGGCATCCGGCCGGATAGTAAATTTAGGTCGAATACCGGATAGTTACCGGATATCCGTTTCATGTCTAATTTTAATTACTTACTCCTTAAAGGCTACTTGAGACCGCGCCATTAGTTGCAGGAACCAGTCGCGGGTGCTCTGATCGTCGGGTTTCGCCCCGCGCAGCGTCTGCGTCATACACTCGAGAGAGTGCTGTTGTTCACTACAAACATATAAATATAGTTTACTAGCTCCTGCCCGTGACTTCGTCTGCACAGGATTAATAGCCTATATTACAAATAATCCTAAAATACACGACTTACGCGAAATGGCCAGCTTGTGCATCGATCAACTCGTTGAGCCACACCAGCGGGCCCAGGGCACTTCGTATGGCCGCAGCCTTCCGAAGCGCTTCGCCAGTCACCTCCCACCAGCCGGACGGTGACGTCATACGCTCCAAATTTGTCGTCGGAAGAGACAGACACGTTTGAACGTAAGTGGGCCATACCTGGGGCAGATTGGTTTGTTTATGCTATATGATTGGATGGAAACATTGAATTAATTTCTAATTTAATTTGAGATGTTTGATATTCATACCAAATTACATAGAAAATGAAAACAAGACAAACCCGCTTGACACGTGTGATACGTGAAAGTCATTAAGGAACGTATACGTTGCGTACCGACCAACTTTAAATAGGAAATCCTTATCGACTTATGGATATTTTTTCAATACTGGTTAACACATGACAAGGTATATAACGAGTACAAATGATTCTTTTACAAATTTTACCGGTATTCATATTTTTAATTGTTGGTCCGTACAAGACGTGGTCGTTCTGTACCGACCAATTACATCGTATCATTTAGGCGTGTTATTAATTAAGTACAATTAAAATATGTCGAGTACTAAATAGTACACTTTTATGATTACATGAAATAATTTATTTTCAAAAACAAAATTTGGTCGCTACCCGGCGTATCACACGATTGACACGCAATCAGAGTCAAAAAACATAAATCTGGGTTTTCTAAAAAAATAATAGTATTCGCCAGGTGGCAGCACTGTGTCATGAGGTCGACCTGTCAAAATCTATCTATTATTAATGGCATTCGCGACACTGAAAAGATTTTTGAAACATTTTGCCAATGTCGAGTAAAAATGTAATTAAAGTACCTAATAAAAAAATTACCTAATTAGATTTGAGTTAAAAATGAAATTTTTAACACGGGTTTTTATAACAAGAACTCGAGAGAAACTCTGTCAAGAACTAATTCATAAATCCTCATTTGAGAATTTTATGACGTTTTTGAAGCGGCAATTTGGTGTTTTGACAGCAAGACCTCTTGCGTGAGTGGTGCCATATGGTTTCTCAAACACCCTCATTCGTCGTAATCTCGCACTCTAGTGTAGCTCAGTTGGAAGGTCGCGGATTCGAATCCCGGCTAAGGCAATATTTAATTTGGTACCTATAAATTTCAAACATTTTATACCAAGAATCTCTAGTGTTGACGACTGGAATCCGGTCGAAAAATCTTAAAACTTATAAAATTCTTAACTAATCAATTTTGTATAGTATTAAGTAGTGAGTGATGAGCAGATAATTATTTATTGCTTTTTTTTAGAATTCAACTCAAGGTATTACTAAAGTGAATACCACTTGTAAAAAGACCTAACAAAGTCGAAGTTTACGCATTTACGCAACGCACGGGAAACGATTTTCATTTTTTGGTGTTTATAAAACTCCATAAAATACCGCGCAATGTATACAGCGAGCAAGTCGCGCGGCGCTTAGCAACTTGGAGATGTGCGCGACGTTCGGTCGGCTGAGTTGAATGGCCCCGATGTCGAGTGGTTACATTGAGCGCTGACGTTTTAAAGCCATTTTTTGGTATGAAATACTTAAAATTTTGATAACGTTTCTTTGGACGAAAATTAAGAAATAATGTTTTCAATTTGTTTTCATAAAAATATTGAAAGAATATTTTAACTTTGACCTTCAATAACTTCTTAACTATTAATTTCCCAGGTATAGTCTAGAAGAACAAAATGGTCCTAATGATGAGCGGAATACGTAGTTCTCGGCTTTGTCATAGGTCTTTTTACACCCGTTATATAAAATGTACTCACAACACTGTCATCTGGTATGGTTGGAAAGTAATTCTCCACGAACTGCGACAGCAAAGTCCTATTGGCGTCATGTATCTTAGCTTCCAAGCACTCCTTGATCATCTTCAGTTGTGTCACGAACATAGGCTCATTGTCTACCAAGTCTTTGGGCTTGAGGCCAGCCGCTTCGTTCCAGGCTACACACATAGATTTCTCTATCGCGTGCCGGAGGGAGTTAGGGGGCATAGTTCGGCACAACACGGGCAACAACTCGAAAACAAGAAGCATATCCGATTCCTGGAATAAAGATTGGATTTTTGACAACGCTTTTCATATTTGATTAATAGAGTATGTATTTTTTTTTCTATTTTCCGCTTCTGTTTGATTTATCTGACATTTGCGTCCCCATAACGCCGGTGTCGTATTTGATATGCAATCGAAAAGCATTTTTATAATAAATGCCTTCTTTTTAGAGGATAACAAAAATTAAAAACTAGTATTTTTTATGTTTGTATTTCTACTATTTTTAACATACTAAGCATAATTTGTATAATGGTACGAAATCTTAACATCGATAAATCAAAAGGTGCATACTATTACATAGTGCAGTACTATTTGTCACGCCGACATGCGCATTACTCGCACATGGATGCATTTAGTTTTGGTCAAATAAATCTATGATGAAGATAAAATCTTCGACATTTCACTTTTACTTTAAAAATAATCATTACTTGACTTTCATGTCTTTAAAATCATAATCTGGTTAATGAGGTAAATGAGGTTGGGAACGGTGTTATTTTTTACTTTATCGTATACGTAGAATAGAGGAAGTCTTGTAATCGTAAAAAAATTCGACCTCAAGATTGTGACGGATTTACACGTTTTGGACCTCCATGAGTCCAAAAATATTCTTTTTGGAATTATGACTGTGTGTGTGTCTGTATGTCTGTGTGTGTGTCTGTATGTCTGTGTGTGTGTGTGTGTGTGTGCGTGTGTATGTCTGTGCGTTAGCACGATAACTCGAGCATGTTTTAACTTATTGCAACCAAATTTAACATGTGTGTATGACGTCAAAATATAGTTTCTATCAACTTTTGAGCCGTCGATCATGTAAAAATGTCCGCGCGCTAATTTTCCTCTGCGGGCGAGCGGGCGGCAAGCGCTGTTGATTGCACTGACGTCACATGAGCATTAGCCCCGCGCCAGCGACTGGAAGCGGTGTATTGTTTTTAAGTTCATTCTATGGTGATATATATTTATAACTTATTTTGTTATTATTATATTTGTCATGATTAGAGATGTTGATGCATCATAGGCCCCGTAAACCTACAATTGGCACTACTACTAGTTCCCCTATCTGTAACATTATTGAGGTCCAGTGTTGCAGAGCGGGAAAGAATGATAGTGAATGTATGGAATGCTAGGAACTTTCGTACTCACCTTGCAGACATCAGCGATTATACCCTGCAGATAGTTGTCAACTAGTCTCCTCGCTGACCCTGAGTTGTGTGCCTGTCTCGCTGCCAGCTTCAAGCAGCCAGAGGTCCAAAGAGCTCCCTTATGGAAGACCTCGTGTAAGAAGCACAGGTCCAACGGAGGCAGAGGTTTGGGATACTCCGCTGTCAGCACGTGGAGTATAGAAAGGAGGATTGCGTCGGGAAACTCGTACGATGGTGATGTTGCCTGATTAAAAAACGTTGGAGATAAGAGAAAAGATCAAACTTATCTGTACTTTTACACACGTATTACATACCAATCAAATTCGTTTTAGAAACATAATATTTCAAATTAAAATTAAAAGCGCTCAGAATAATAAAAGATTGCTTATTAGTTTATTATTATGCATTATTTACGAAGCGATCGAGCGTTTTGTTTTGTGCACATATCGGGACTTCGCGATAGAACTTCACAACGATGTACACCAAACACATCAAAAAATCTTGCGTTCACTTTGAAAAACAGTCATTTAAAAAATATTTACAACAGTGCTCATACAAGCTCGACAATTAATATGGAAACCTGGATTTGCCAAAGTTTCCGAAGAAGCTCGAAATAATTATTATAGAAGTTCCAACTATACTTATTTGTTCTAAAATTACTTTGAAAGTTGTTAGACATTATCTAATTATAAAAATATAATTTAAATAAATAAAAATTATAATACAATAATATGTATAATTAAGAAAACTATGCAATGTAAAAGTAATTAATGATTAAAAGTTACCTACTCTTCTATTAAAAGATCCATAATAATTAAATATATTGTATCTGTATTGTCCTATTTGAAATTCAAATAAATAGTTTGGTAAATATAAAAAATGTGTTTCTTATTTTTGTTGAAACTTAATTAAGGGAGGCATGACCTTTTTTTTTTTGTTCGGGGCGAAATAAAAGTTGGGCACCCTGCTCTAAAGAATCTCAGAAGTATAAAAATAATCATTACCTGTTTCCTGAAGCACTCCATGAGTCCCCTGACGACGCTGGTGGCGTGAAGGTACCCCAACCCTTGCGGTTCGACCCTGGCGTCGGGCTGGTACACTCCGCTTCGGTAAGCTCTGATCTCTCGCTCTATCAGCTTAATTGCTAACCGCTCCACTCCAGCCAAAGCGGCTTGATTCGTATACTTAAATACCTCGGGCCAAATTTCGCCTAACAAAAGAGACAATATATTCAGTTCATGCAGGGCTGCCAGACCTCACTTATTATCTAAGAGATAAAATGTGTGGGATTTAGTAGTAGTACTTGGAAGGTGTCGGTGGCGTAGTGCGTAAGAGCGTTGTTGTCTTCCACCCGGGAGGCTCTGGTTCGATCCCCGCCACGTACCAATGTGTTTTCAAATTTTGAATTCATATGTACGTTTAATCGACGCTTTTACGGTGAAGGAAAACATCGTGAGGAAACCTGCACACACCTATGAAGAAATTCTTAGGTCGTGTGTGAAGTCGACCAACCCGCACTTGGCCAGCGTGGTTGACTAAGGCCTAATCGCCCCTAATGTGGGGTAGGCTCGAGCCCCTCGGTGGGGACATTATATGAGCCGTTGATGATTCAGTTCAAACTGTACTTTTCCTTTCTGCTACCCTGCTCCCTTTATTGATATCGACAATATTGCTAATAGAATTTGGTATTAGTTTTTCACGGTCGTGTGCCTTCCTGATACCAAACCTCTTTGGGAACGACTGCTATCTTCCTACATCATCCGGGACCACCAGCTTAACCCTTTGTCTGGTAGTGGAAGATATATTGCCACCATATTTTGAACTTTACATCTATATGATAAGGTTGAAAAACAAATAACATATTTTTCACCTCTCCAGCACCAAAAGACCTCTTTTGCTTCGTAAAATCTCGAAATCTCGAAAAACGCTTTTTGCTGCGAGCTCTGAACAAGACTATAACATTCAATTTAAATTATTTTAGTAATAATTTTCAATAATTATTTTTTAAAATAAGAAACATGTATTAAAGTATTTTCTTGTTTTTTTCACCTTTAACAATTTTCCTGCTGGAGAGGTGAAACATATTTTTTTCTTTACCAGTCAAAGGGTTAACGTGCGTTCCGAAGCACGGAGAGAAATCGAGTTGAAAATTAAGCGCATTCGGTAGCTTAGCTTTGGTAATCATTACATAAAAAAGAAATTCCGAACTGCCACAACCGTCGCGATAACAATAGCGTTTACTTACAGCATTAGGGGGGACAATCAAAATTGAGTTATGCTGCGCTATGCTGAGCTATGCTCTATATATAGTTGAATCTCTCCTATATACTTCAGAGTGGTTGGACTACGCTATATAATTATCTCAATGTAAAAAGAGCGCTACCGGAATACTCACAAAGTCCAGCATGTTCTCCAGCTTTCTGGCCGCATCAGCGGGCCTCAAATACTTCAGGGTTGGACTCCGCTATGCAATCATTTCACAACGTAAAAAGAGAATACTCACAAGATATGTAGTCCAGCATGTTTTCCAGCTTCCTGGCCGCATCACCGTCTTCAAAAATTTAAGGTTAACTCAAGGTGGATTTCGCTATATAATCATCTCAATGTAAAAAGAGCGTTACCGCAATACTCACAAGGTATATAGTCCAGCACGTCCTCCGGTTTGCTGACCGCATCAGCAGGCTTCAACTACTTCAGAGTGGATGAACTACGCTATGCAAACATCTCACAACGTAAAACGAGAATACTCACAAGATATATGGTCCAGCATGTTCTCCAGCTTCCTGGCCGCATCGCCGTTTTCATATACTTCAGAGTGGTTGGACTACGCTATATAAACATTTCAATGTAAAAAGAGCGTTACCGCAATACTCACAAGGTATATAGTCCAGCACGTCCTCCGGCTTCCTGGCCGCATCAGCTGGCGTCTTACAATAAGAAGCTGGGAGCTTCACCGTCCGCCGGTACACTTCAGGGATATCTTTTAGCTTGTAGTCATCTATCTTGAAGTTGGCAAGGGCGTCGCAAGCAGCCTCAACTACTTCAGGGTGGTTGGACTCCGCTACGTAGGACCAGAGTTTGCGCGCAACATCCGATATTAGACGGTCATATTCTGGTGTCGCCACGCGAAGTACTGGTACTTCGGAGAGCAACTTGCAGATGCTGAAAATAACAATTGGCTTCAAAATTTTAAAACAAGTGTTTATTCATTTCGTCATCGTATCTCGTGACGTCAAATCCATCCCCACAGTCTTGATGCCTTCTTGACTACAAGACTGTGGAACCAACTTTGTAAGCGGTATTCCCGAGCCGGCCTTTAAGATTTTCCAAGACGTATGACATGGAAATCTTCCAATACATTTGCGATTTCTCTGATGTTGCCGATGTCCATGGGTGGCAGTGATCATCACCATCAGGTGAAACCAGTGTAATTAATTTTCAATAAATAATTAGGTACAGTCAACAGTACCCTTAATATGAGTTTTGATAGTTTTCGAGCTCGATCAAACGTATCGTCTCTTTTCATACATTGGCCACTGTTTCTGATAGTTTACGCTAGGGGCGCTAGTGGGCAATGTATGAAAAGAGACGATACGTTTGATCGAGCTCGAAAACTAACAAACTCATACTAGGGTTCCTGCAGATCAGTTTACAACAAACAGTCAAATTTTCCCAATCTACTTTGAGCTTTATAATACACGCGTTTATGGTTGAAAATCAATTAGAGAAATTTGACAGTGACAATCTCAAATTCTAGCCATCTACTCATATCTCTACCCCTTTAAATTTTTCATAGTATTGATTCAGAAAGAGATACCTATATATAGTAGATAGATATGTATGTTTTTATATCCTTTTGGTGTGCACAATTAAAATTAATACAGAGTTGTTCAATTAGCGGTCTTATCCGTAATATAATATATTTCCAAGGTCACATCAATTATCTAACCCAAAGTATCGTTAAGAACTTGTGTTATGGATAGTAGATAACGGACATTTTTAATATACCATAATAATTTTAGATATTTTTATAAATAAACTTAAATAAATATAAACAACCATGACCCTCACACAAATATTTGCCGCTCCCAGGATTCGAACCCGGACCGCTTGATGTGTACGCAGCTATACTGACCACTCGACCACGACGGCGTCAATAATATTAATATTAAACCATACCTATTCTTAAAAAGTCTGCACTAACACACAAACTAACAGTGATAATTTTTATTGATACCAACCTATATTAAAATATGGTGATATTTTTGGTGATCAATTACTATTTTTGGTTTAGTAGTGGCTCTTTTATTTTACCTTACATACAGGATGTAAAAGACATGAACAGTCAAACGAGAACCATGTATTCTGCTCACCACCATAACATTTTTTTTCCTTTAGACTATACCTGGGAAATTGATAGTTACGATTTTATTGAAGGTCAAAGTCATAATTTTTTTTTTATTTTTTTATGAAAACGTATTCTATACGTTATTTCTAAATAATTGTCCAAAGAAACATTATCATTTTTTTTAGTATTTCATAACAAAAAATGGCTTCAAAACGTTAGCGTTCAATGTAGCTCACTCGATGCGCACGGACACTAACGAACGGGGCCGCCGTCTGTCAAAATTATCGCGGTTTTGCGAGTTGCGTGCGAGTTGAGCCCTTTACATTGCGCGGTACAATTTGCAATTTTTTTTAAGACCAAAAAATAAAAATCATTTCCCAGCAATATTTTTTTTGAAATATGTCTTATTTTGATGTATAGAATACATGGTTCTCGTTTGACTATTCATGTCTTTTACACCCAGTATACATAGACATAATTCACATGTCGTAATAATAAAATAATTCCAGTAAGTACCCCACCTGGGTTGTACCGCAAGCCTGTTGTCTCGATCAAGGCGAGGTTGTAACGCGCGCCAGGTAGCCGGTGGGGCCACAGCGGCGGCGAGCCACAGCAGTCGCAGCGCGCCCAACGCCCGCGCTGTGGCCACACCGCCCGCCTTATCCGTGCAGCGGTTTAGAACTGACGAGATTATCGATACCAGCTCCAACCCGTGAGTGCTCGCTCTGGGATTGCAACATACAAGTGTAGATTTTGTACCTACATTTAAGAAATGTAAAATATATTTACATATATTAGGGGTTTAAGTATGAAATTGCCGTTATGTATGGAGAATTTAACGAAAATTATTTTTCCATACTATACATATTTGCGATTTTTTAAGGAACCACCAATCTAAATTTTATGTAATTTTGTGAATATATTTAGACAACATTAAGCTATAGGATACATAGAGAAAAAAATTGCAAATTGATATCTGTAAAAAAATATTCATATTTTTATAACGGAGACGGGCACCTCTTCGGACGAGCTGTTTTTGAAGATGTATTTCTAGTGAAAAAAATAAAAATAAGAATAAAATTTTATACATAAATATAAGTCCTTGTAATGAAGTTTAAAATAAAAAAAGAACAATGGACATAGCTATTGTATTAAAGGAATTATACACTAATGAATAATGAGGAAAAAATCGGCAATTTCATTCTTTAACCCCTATTATGTTTTCTTGATTGATGTAAACGTAGGTCTTATAGTTAGTTGTTATCTTTAGATGGACAATTGTATGACACATGCAATAATAGGAATTAAAATTTTGTCTTCGTGAATAATATTGTGTAAATAACTAATGCATTATTGGATTTTTTTTGTATGCCACACATTGTATTCTTATAACATTGTTAACCGGAGGATCTTAAATGTATGCTTACCACTTAAATTGAAAGGAATATCTGTAAGTACCAATCTAACAATAACATAAAATGGTGGTGGGTATCAAAATTTAAATTGCTTAGTTCAATAATAATAGGGGTTAAAGTATGAAATTGCCGATTTTTTCGTCATTATTCATTAGTGTATAATTCCTTTAATACAATAGCTATTTCCGATATTCTTTTTTTTATTTTAAACTTCATCACAAGGACTTATATTTATGTATAAAATTTTATTCTTAATTTAATTTTTTTCAATAGAATTACATCTTCAAAAACAGCGTCCTCAAAAACAAGTCCTAAGAGGTGCCGGTTTCAGTTACAAAAATATGAATATATTTTTACAGGTGTCAATTCTCAATTTTTTTCTCAAAGTATCCTATAGCTTAATGTTGTCTAAATATATTCACAAAATTATACAAAATTTAGATTTGTAGTTCCTTAAAAAATCGCAAATATATTTGTATGGAAAAATGAATTTTCGTTAAATTCTGCATACAAAACGGCAATTTCATACTTAAACCCCTAATATGCTTAATTGAATTATATAGAAAAGCTTTTCACAAGATAAATAATCCAAATGCGTGGGAGTAATAACTGCCCAAAATTTACGCATGCTGTTAAAATGTAACTTAAATTATATTGATCATTATTTATTGACTTGTTTGAAATCATTACGAAATTGTAAGCTGTGGAGTTTCTTTCGCCATTTCTTCTCCATCTCAGCATAATAATAATTATTCGTCCCGACATGGTGGTAGGGCTTTTGACGATTTAAAAGTACTTAGCAAAGTCCATTTAAATAAAGAGTTTTTTCATTTTCATAAATCGATGGTGGAAATAAACAGTTAGGCTAAGGGCACACTATACGTGCCAAGCTCAGAGCTAAGCTAGGAACAAGACGTGTGTACAAAATACATAATGGTCACATTCAAAGCGCCTACTAGCTTGGTGACACATATTTCACTTTCGCGTCGTCGTTGATGAGAACAGAACAAATAATATTTCTCTCTAAACTAAAGAAATTAATGTTGATTAAAAGCTTAGTGCTTAAATTTAATATATTTCATAATCAAAGGTGAATAGAATAATCTTTATTGTACACCTTTGTTTGTTTCAATATGTGTAAATTCTATTTGAATATTCCCGTCCAAATTGTCGTTAGAGTTCATGAGTTTCTGTTGCGTAGTTCACATCGTTGAATTTACTGACGACATATTACTTTAAACTTTTGACATCTTTGACTTTCATAAGTGTACAAATTGTACTTAAATAAATAAAGAAAATTTGACTTTGACTTTGTACGTCCAAGCACACTGTGAGACCTAAAGAGAAATGCCATGATTCGCATAGAATTGTTTTTTTACTTAGATAACTATTGTGTTTCTTTTTAAAACTGACCTGATCTCGCAGATCCTATAGACGGCCTCCGCTCTGGCCACATCCACCTCCCACTTGGTCTCGTCAGGGCGAGCCACCGTCGGGTCCACCAGCAGCTCTTGCAAGTACGGGAAACATCGTACCTGACGGTGTTACGTATAGAAAACAAAAAAAATATATATTTTTTATTTTTAAAATGACTCAATATCGTTGTATACTACATAACTTTAAACCAGTTGACAACACCTAATTATTGCTTTTAAACACACTTATATTAGTTTTACCTGTATGTAAATGACTCGTTTGGGCTTGATTTTGACCCACTTTAAACGGTCAGATTTCATTTAAAATTTATAGACTTATCAAAGACCGATGACGATTATAATTTTCGTTCATTATTTAGGTGCTATACTAAAAAGATATTTTTCACTTTTTAGCCCGATTTAATATAAAAACGTGTTTTTTAGTTTTTTTATACTATTATTTTTGCATACCATCGTTAGGTTCATTATTATTTTAACAAAGATAAGTTGTTGAGTCTAGTGTAGATTTTTCGGCATTGTTCATCGGTTAAACATTCGGTGTTGGCTAAGTAGGGTGATCTAAAGACTTAATAAACATAAAAATCATAAAGCGACAACACAGTATAGGTTCACGGCGACTTTATACATATTACAACTTTTGAATCGGCACCATGTCTTTTTCAATTCTCCACCTTATTGTATAGCAAAAAACATCAAAATCTATTGAAGATGAACTTGTGTCAAACTGTCTCAAATTAAGGGTGTATCCTTTTTTCCTTAAGTACCTGTTGATTACTTCAATTACCTGCGTTTCTGCGAGGCTTGTGTAGAGTGAAATCAGGAAAGAAGTAGGTACGCCTTTCCTGACTTTCAACTTGTTCAACATGGATACTATTATTGGGACGTTCTCCTGAAAATACACACAATAAGGTCAGTGGCTGTTTTACCCACAGGCTAATTTACCTTTACGCTAGAGGCACAAGACCCTAGAGGGAGGGACGGGGGAGGGGGATACTTATTTCCAGTTTAACATGCGTACGTAAAGGTACTTGAATTTAAAAACTTTCTCATCCTGGAAGGATGTTATTCATAGATTCATAGTTAGCCTAAGACTGTAAATCAGGCATTGAATAAGGTTTTGTAAATATCGCTTAAGTCCAAACATCAAACCCTAAAACCCAAATACCCGGACTACTGAAATGATTTCGAGTTTAAGGAGCACCGCACATCGCACGCGGTGCGGCGACCGTGGCTAGCGAATTTTTTATGCGTTTATATGGAACATGACATCAAACGCGGCGCGGGGCGGTTGCCACCCGCGCCGCGCCGCCGCGTCGTTAGTACTAACTTCAACACGAAATGTCAGCAAGCAAAGCCGATAACCGCTCCGCACCGCGTCTCAGCAGATCACCGCTCATCGGACATGCGTTGTGCGGTGCTCCTAAAATCTGTCTGTACCATAACCACCGAAACACGATATGATATACCCCTTTATCGCTTTGAACTTTCAAAAATCATTGGATGTAAATTGTAAACGCAATATTGAAATTTTATTGATACTGCGAACATACTACTATTTATAGTTTCGTTGAAATTTCAAGTTGGCGGTTATATCCAATGATTTTGAACAGTTCAAAGCGATAAATGGCTATGTCATATCGTGTTTCGGTGGTCATGCTAGGCGGGCTGCTCGTTGGCTTTAGTTGGTTTGTTTACTCAAGGATTGTTAATTTTTTAATTTGGTGCTCCTTTTGTGTAGGCGACAGGCTGGCAACCTGCTTATTGTGTAAACGAATATTACCTGAAGATCTGCTCGAACCCTTTTGAGATTTCAAGCGTGATTATATGTATGTAAACCCAAAAGTAACTAAACCTTCTAAGCCAGTGAAGAACAAACAAAAGTCGAAAACTAGGACAGATGTTACACTCGAGATCTTCTCAGAAGTCCGAACAATTTTTGACCAATAGAAAGGTTCCAAATAAGTTTCAGTTAGCGTTTATCTAATCTGACAAATAGTCTACACAAAACTGTCAATTTAACTACCAGATACATGTCACCTTATCTTCCGCACTTGGGCATTGGCTTAATCATGGTGGGAGCTCTCAAAGAAAATCATTCATTCATTATCCTAATCAGAAACTACGAAACCGGCCCTTATAAAATCATATCCAACAAAAAATTTGCATTTTATAAGTAACCTAACATAAGGGAAATTTCGAATTTCATATGTTAACAAAAGCGATTACCGATATTTATCGGGCTTCTCGTGGAGTACTTCACTGTTTCCAATAAAAACAAAACTTTTTCACTTACTTTAGTCTTCGCCATGAGAGGTAACGCCCGCAAACACTCCATTTTCACTTTCGGCGACGGATCATTCCCTATCTTATACATCAACACCGGCATCAGCATCACTGACACTTCTTTCTTCACATCCACAATACCGACTACTATCCTCAGAGCTCTCAGCACGAACTCCTCGAGCCAATCACCTCTCTTCTCCATCAGAAGACCAATCAGAAAAGGCGTAGTACTCTCTTTCGTGACATCGTCAACTGATTCTATATTTTCAAACCAACTTTTTATTTTGTCCGGATCGTCTCTGATCCGTTCCCAAGTTTCGATTATTTTGAAAGTAACAAAGAGACGATTGTCCGTATAAAGTAAGGACTGGAAGATATTGTTGGCTTTTAAATTCGGAGTGTGCAGTCTGGTGTCCTCTTTGCTGGTTTCATGTATATCGAGTATTTTTGCGGCGACTTTCAGAGCTGGCATAGTTAAGTGGGACGGTAGGTGTAACCACTGTAGGCATAGCGCCACAAATGTGTTTAGGGATAATTTAGAATACTCATATTTGGACACTATGTTCAGAGCTGCAAAAGAAAATACGATGATTTGGGTGAGATTTTTAAAAAGGTCAACCGGAAACCTTAGCTTCTGTATTAACTGTTGATAAGTTTGTTGTCTTTGACATAATCTCTCACCTGATTCACAATGAACCTTCAACCACTGTTTAACAAACAAGACTTTCGTTTCATTAACAATAATGATTACGTTACCACAATTGTTATAGCAACACTAGTCATGCGGACTTCAAACAAGTCCAGCTATCAATCATACCTAGCAGAAATTTTAACTGCCGCTGACCATTGAATTTGGGATCTTTGGATTTAATCGCTGAACCTAATCGCTTAGTGGCTTTTTGGAACTCATATCTTCTCTATTCTACGCAATTGTGTGACGAGCAACATGACAATGTCATGTCATAACCTGATGAAAACAAATCACTAAACCACAGAGCATTCAAGTGATAACTTACCCAAGTTGAGTAACTCGTGCAAGTAAAGTGCAGAGGTACGCGGCAAGTTGTCGGCCAACAGAATGAGGGTTAATCCCGCTACACTGTGAATCTCCGGTGCCTCCAGTGATAAGCAGCGCTCCATGAGGCTGTAGCAAGCACGGGGATCCCGGCTGGAAGAGAACAGAGAAGAAATAATCAACATTAGACTCGGAAAGTAGCTTCATAACTTGGCCGTAAAATAATAATTATGCTTTAATAATATTAACTAGTAGCCACCCGCGAGTATGTGGGTTACCGCGCCGAAGGGTCTGAAACTATCTTCATACCTAATTTCATCTATCTGATATAGATTAAATTGGATTTGGGATAGTTTATTGGAGATAGAGATAAGATAGTCTAGTGGAGATAAAGACCTTACCCAAATTCATGTATATCAGTTCAGCGGCTTAAGGCTTAAAGGTAAAAGGTAACAGACTGAATTACTTTCGCATTTAAGAGCAGATCTCAATAACACGGTAAGCGATTATTTGCGCCCCAACACTACCGCGTCCGATATCTATGTGGGCTATGTGGCTTGGTGCCTTTGCAATTTGTATCACAATTTATTGGTTATTTTTATATTTTTAAGAGCCATTTCACCGATCGTAAGCGCTCGACTTTAGGTTTTTTACGCGCTGTACGCTTGTGTGCGCGTACTTGGCAGCGTGAGTAGAACTATATTCTGCGAAATAATCTTGATCCTTAATGTATTTTTTTTGTATTGGTTAGTACATATTTAATGTGTTTTAAAGATATTTTTTATAGATACCTATCTACTGTCCGTGTTTCATGATACTCTTACTAAAGAACGTATTACAGCACAATAGTTATTGATCAATGAGAGATGGGTGAAGGTGGTATTGTTATGGCGGCCACAAAAGCATAAAGGTATTCTGTGAATATTTCAAGTGCCTACCTATTATGGTAAGAGATATAGCCATATGACAGAGAGACAGACACATAGCGGAGGCATATTAATCGGGTCCCGTTGGCATCCTGTTTTATTCAGAGTTCCCTATGGGTAGGGAACTCTGAATAAAATAAGAATAAAAAAATATCATACAGCGTCACACACATTGACACACATCGAAGATGCCGTTGGTGGAGCGGTCAGTATAACTAACCATATTTTTTTATTTATTCCTCCGATACTTTTTTTTTATTGGTTAAATGGCTATGGTAACTAATGTGAATTTTTTGATTCCATATTACATCCATGGATATTGGGGTGATCCCAAGATATTTCAATGACTTATCACTCTATTCTTAAAGCTATATTACAAAAAAAAGTGAGATGATATGTATTTTTAAAATAACCACTTGCTTAAAAAAAAGCCGTTACCCTTTAGTATTAAATGACGTTTGTGATTTCACGTACCTACATCCACGGATATCTACTTGATCTGTAGATATTTTTGATTTCTAAAGATTTAATCTTAAACAGATATTACGAAAGGCTTTGATATGGTGAATATTTCTGAAAAAAAATTGGTTGTCTGTAAAGTCGGTTTACTGACGATAGTTGAACGTGACAACGTCTTAAGAAAATACTGATGGAATGGTAGCATTTTTCAAAAGAAAAATTTAATTTCATTTGTTTTGCCGGCCTTACATGGAACGCCTCAGAGCGAGGTAACGCCGCATGCGTCATGTTTTTTCGTGCGTGCAGCCGGCTCTATCGAATTATAAGACGTTGTCACGTCAAAAATGGTTGTCTGTAAAGTCTGTTTACGGACGATAATTTTACGTGTTAACGTAAATACCGATCGTGCTTCTCTATCGCCTATTCCGCGTTCTCGATTGCATACTCTCCTGAGGCGGAACGTGACAAAGAATCATGTCTTTTTGTGCAGTCGGCTTTCGTTGATTTATAAGAGGTTATCACGTCAAACTACTTCACAATACATCCACGTATATCCATGCAATCCTGTGATATTTTGGTGATTTTAAGAGTTCATTTTAATGAAGAATTATCGTGGATTTCGAGATAGTATATATTTGTGTTTTATATGTGCAACAAATAAAGCAAATATTAGTGATTTTATATTCAAATCAGTTCGTTGTCGCGTTTTGTATCAAGGGAATTTTCACTAAATTTCGTTATCCATAATACATCCACGCATATCATTGCGATCCCGTGATATTTTAGTGGTTCTACGATTTAATTTAATAGACAAATTGCCAAGGATTTCGGGATTATATATATTTTTGAGTTACGTTCATTTATTAATTTTAGTGCAAACATAACAAATACCAGTAAAATAAAATAATAATATAAAATCACAGTGTCATATAGCTTCGCTTTTTCTTCGTTCAATATTTTGACGTGACAACGTCTTATAATTCGATAGAGCCGGCTGCACGCACGAAAAAACATGACGTCATGCGGCGTTACCTCGCTCAGAATCTAATTCTCTAATTTGAATTTGGAATTATGTTCTTTAAAATTTAAACTATCAATGATACCAAAACCAGCCAGATACAAATAGTATAGCCAAAGAGATTTTATTACAAGTTTATACATACTATAATTCGAAATCTATTAAACAAATGAAATTAAATTTTTCTTTTGAAAAATGCTAATGCTACCATTCCATCAGTATTTTCTTAAGACGTTGTCACGTTCAACTATCGTCAGTAAACCGACTTTACAGACAACCAATTTTTTGATTTCTATTGTAACAAGAAAACCACTTAGCTATTTCTACATACTTTTATCCCCTATTTCAACCCATTCAACCTTTTTTTCGAGATAAAAAGTAGCCTATGTCCTTTCCCGAGATCAAATCTATATTTGGGCTAAATTTCATCAAAAACGGTTCAGTGGTTTAGACGTGAAAGCTTAACAGACAGACAGACAGAGTTACTTTCGCATTTATAATATTATAAGGAAGTAAGGATTGTGAATATTGCTTGCCTTACATTGTGCCCGGTGCATGGCAACAAGCTCGCCACCTATTACATGGGGACCTAATCATATCTGGCGAAATGTGGGTGTTAACACCTCTGCCTATGCCTTCGGGGATAAAAGCGTGATGATATGTTTATGTGTATGTTTATAACCAGCTTCGTCATCAAATCAGCTTCAGGCCATCATAATATTGCTCAAGTATATCGTTATTTCGGCCAAGTTGAAAAATAAATTATTTGCTTTTTTAAGGCTGCAGAATTATCGCGTTTCCTTTTTAAACGCAACGGTAATAACTATCCTTGCGACCCATAGCTAAAAATAAATAAATAAAAAGAATGTTATTATTATACAAACTACTAGTATAATTCATACCAACATATTTAATAAGTAACAAAACTTAAACCAAAAACAAAACTCAAAATAGATCAAAACTATTTGTCGCAGTATGATTATGACTACTCGATACGAGCTAACGAATATCGGGACGCGGGAAAAAATAGCACAGGTCCTACCTGGACGGACGCTCGCGTCAGACTAATCGGAGCACGCTTGTGCATCGTGATTTATACTAATTTATTTCCCATTTCATATAAATATATTGACAAATTTATTGTTGATATTGACCAAATAACTTTAGAAATCAAAAGTCGAAGGAATATTGTTTATTTTGGGATAATTTTATTTTAGTTATTACGATGTATTTTAACCAAAATTGCCGATGAAATTATTATGTTAATGTTAGAAATTTGCCAAATGATTTATTTTTTTACTCATAAATGGTAATGAAATTCAAGAATCTATTTCATTAAGTACCGACTGGAACATATGTCCGATGATTCCTATATTTTTTTACGTTTATCATTTTAACATTATTAATAGAATAAGGACTTTGAAATTGAGTCTGCGAATGTTTTTCAGCAAAACGGTTGTGGGAGATCGAACATTACAAATTAATCAAATAAGTTTTAGTAATTTTGTTTCATTAAACGTCAACAACATAGATTGTCCTATTTATCTCAATTATTAAATAATATCTGGGTATTCCTTAAGATTGTGATATAGGACTCCAAAATCTCCGAAATTCGTGCAAAAACGTGAAATGGCTCTTAAGTGCAATAACGAGTTAAAACTTCCCGCTTCTGATACTGCCCTAATGGGTTCGGCACTTTATTATTATTTTTTATACTACGAGATGGCACACAAGCTTGCGGCCCACCCAAGTGGTTACCGTCGCCTATAGACACTTGCAATATTAATGGCAAATCGTTTAACATTGCAAGTGCGTTGCCATCCTGGGAAGTCAGATGATATTCCTTCCATGCCCAGTAATTACACTGTGAGAAGCGAGATCCATTAAGCGCGCATTCCACTGTAAGCGAGCGAGCTCCATACACAGTACATTTGAAATGCATTGCTGTATTTCTCTGGCGCTCTTTTAAGTAATCTATCATTTTGAGTTAAACGGAGTCTAAACCATATAGATGCGGACTCAGTAGTTTAGATTTTTGTATACTGGCATTATGCCACTTCTTTTACTCAAATACACGCCCAATCGATGCAATTCTTACCCATGTATGATAATTTCGTTGGACAGCCTTGCCAGCATGGGCAGTAGAGCGGTGACGTACACGCGGTCTTGCCGGTAGATTGCAGCGTCCGTCACCGCCGAGTAGGCGGCAAAAGCGGCGCTGATCAACTGCGGGTTGCATATCTGGACCAAAAAAGCCGAATAGCCCATTTTAATCACTAGGAAAGGTGTTTACGAAACTTAATTTCTGACTTTTCTTCTTCGTAATCTGGTTTCAATTTATTCATTGTCGGTACAAATAACATGTCTAACTTCCATTCATCTCTATCAGCTGTCATATCTTCACCTGATCCTCCTTCATTGAAATTATTCCTCACTCAATTCATCCATTGCTTTCTTTCTCCCCCTATAGAGGAGAAGAGGAAAAACGTAGAGTATGTTGAGAGATAGCTACTTATTTTCGGGCGTCTAGAGAATTCAATCTTAAAATCAACATTCTCAACATGGTTCGATGTTGATCCGCTATAAAACAACAGCTCTACCAGGTATTCGGTCAGCATTCTAATAGAATAGAATGTTAACCAGTAGCAATAAAAGTCCAAGTTTATTTTCTTGACAATTTTTGGTAATTTGTGCATTGTTTGATGAAGAATCGCAATGAGAAATACATTTTATTATTTCATAAAATTATAAATCTCATTACTAAATAATCAACAGTTTTTTGTTTCACTTCGATACGATGCGTATTTACAAAGTTATAAAACATTTAAGTTTAGTATAGAACTATAACACAGCTTCTAGTAGCTAGCGCGGGGCTAATTTACCTTGTGATATCAGAGGACTCAATATCGCTTGCCGCCCGCTCGCGTCTGCACAACATTTATACCTAATACACACTTTATATATTTTTTATTTGTTTTCTGGTTTAATTTGATTTATTAGCGGTCTCCCTACGCGGCGACGCTTATCTTAAAAATATTGATTTATTTAAGTTTATTTATAAAAAATATCCAAAATTATGTTGATAAAATTGTCCGTTGTCAATTTTATCACAGTCTCGAACATTAAGGTATTACGCACGCGACACGTCCTTTCCGTACGACGCTCCAGCGAATGAGAAGACGATGACGTCACTGCAGGCGCATGAACATTTAAATGAAAAAATTAGCGCGCTGAGAACTTTACGAATATTTTAAAAAAATGTGTAAAGCCATTTGAAGTGCTACAGAAAAAATTTAATGTTATATTTTAAGTTGAAATGTGTATAGTTAAAAAAAACCGTTCCCACTCTCATTATATGTAGGTATTTATTTATACTGATCTAATGATCAGTAAAATAAAATAAAGAAAGACAGTATACCTAAAACAGTAATACTAAGAAAGACCGATGTAAACGACGAAAGGTGAAGCCAAAAAATTCTATCACGGCAGCCGAGAACATGCAAAAGCGTCGGACGTCCGCCCGCAAGATGGACCGATGATATCACCAAGACGATTGGTACGTAGCGGAAATGAGTGGCACAAGTCCGGGCAGTCTGGAAGGACCATGAAGAGACCTATACCCAGAAGTGGGTCAAACAGGGTTGAAGAAGAAGAATTAAAATACAAGGTGTTGGATTTGTTTTACATCAACACTAATTACCTGTTGGCAACTTAAGCACGATAGTAGAAGTGAGAACTGTTCTGTCGACTGCGGCAAGCTAAGCAACAGCTGCCACGGCCTGACACCTCCTCGTTGTGGGTTACATGTAAGCCAAAGGAATACAGGACGAAGAAGTTCCAAGCTGTTTGAGCATACACTGTAACATACAATTAATTAATATTAGGTGCATTCTTCAAAATTATATTTTAATGTTGCTATACTAAGTTCAACTGTAAAATATAGATTACCTATTTATTATTTAATAAATCTGATTTAAGTGTCATCAAAACTTGTGCTACAGATTTAGTATTTTGTTTCTTATTTATTTATTTATTTAGGCACATCAACAATATAAACACGAAAATTACACAATTTCTTACACTTATAATAAGCATTAGGAAAAATCTCGAACTTTCCTTTTATTATTATTATTATTATAAATTATCAGGCAAACAGTTGTAGACAACTGATAGGTGCCTATATCCTGTTATTCTTATTAGTTTTTCTCTTATTTATTATTTATGTATTTGTATTATTTAGTATTTATGTATTTTTTAGGATGCTATTCTTTTATACTAGCTTTTGCCCACGGCTTTGTGTGGAATTTTAATGTGTCAAATCTATAGAATGGGCAACAGATATACAATTTTCTGAGATCTGAGCCTTTCTTTCATCCTGATGGTTCTGGGGTGATTGAATTACGTATGTTCATCCATCCAAACCTTCGCATTTTTACAAGCTTTTTCTATTAACTTGCAAAGTTTGTAGGTATGTATGTTCGGGTTAAACCTTGCAAATGATTTTTAAAGCAGTTATCCTCAACCGATTGTGATAAAATTTTGCATACCTACACATTTAGTTTCGATGACAACGCTTGCTTAGCTAAGTGACGTCATTATAAATCCAATATGGCGGCCAGCCCAAGGTGGCAGACTACTAATTTTTAGCACTACCATATTATAGGTATCAAATAAAAGAGATTGCTTTGAAGAATACTAATGAAATGTCTAAAAAATAAAAAAACTAATTACTATAAAAATCATTTTTATAAACAAACAACAAGTATAAGGTGATCAATACCCCTTTCCTAATCCATTAGTTGCCTTCTATGACACCCATTGGAGGATATGGGGAGATGCTATTCTACTCTGCCGGCATCACATGGCATAGCTTTTGTTTAAATGCTCTAAAAACAAACTTAAAATAACATCAAACCCATCAGTTTATTATATTACACAATGTATATGATATAAAAGCTCAGGAGATTTACTTGTGTACCTAGATAGAGCTCGCACCAAACATATAGTTGGCTCTGAAGTTGTTTCCACTTCATTTGCACAGCCGTATCAGGTGATACGGCTGTGCAAATACGAAATTGAACCTTGTTGGTAGGTACCAACAAGGTTCAATTTCGTACTGCTCACGTAATCGCCTTGTGTCCAGACCAAACGAAAGGAAACGAAAGAACTATGGTGCTAGCTCTACAAACAGAGACAGAATTGATAAAGAGAAGTTAATGAAACAAAAGCTAGTTGTAAAAAATGTTTTATATAGTAATTTATTTTGTTAGTAATAAGATAACCTTACAGGAGCAAACATAAATGCCTAACTTACATGTAATCAGGATGAGTGCAGAGTGCATGCATTTGAGTAAGAACATCATCTTCTGCATCCTTATTTTTCTCTAAGACTGTAATAAAAGGGTGTTGTGGGGACTTCAGTTTGAACTGACACTTATATGGTTGACCAGGCACCAGCCGCGACTTCAGATCCAGTATGAGGAGACCTGCCATTGTTGTTATTATTGCAGAGTAGTTACTGAAATTTTACAAACATAAATGATAAATCTTTTTTGTTTTTAGTACATACAAGTTATAAGTAGGTATTATATAATTATTTGCAATAGAAGCTACTGCTTTATTCTATACTTATAATAAAATTTTGTGGAATATTGGTATAGATTTGTGTCAGAAAATAAGTCTAATAAAGTATACCATTTACTTTACTATTTTGTTTTCTAAAACCAGATGCCTAAAGTTGCAGAATCACAGATTGCATGCGGCTGTTTATATTTGGTGCAAGGATGCAACTACTGGAAGGTTAAAGTAGACATTATTGATAAAGGTGCACCGTGTTCCTGAAGATATACATTAACTTTGAATAATACTCTCATAGCTCTTGTTACACGTATCATACAAAGGAAGTAGTAGTTTAAATAGCATAGTTTTTAAGTTATAAGTAATTTTAATTTAATTGTGTTGTGCAGGGAGAAAGAGTCTTTATCTGTGTGACGTTGCTACTTTGTGCAATCAAAACTATCACACTGAATTTCAAGAAAAGAATGTCAAGAAAAGTTTTGAAAAGTTTATGTGGACATGTGGACCAGAGTTTCAAATGCGAAGTTGCCAGCTAAGGTAAAGAGTAATTCATATTAGATAAATTACATTGAAGCATTAAGTTTGTATGAAAATAAAAAATGTTAAAGAAATTGGAGTTCATAAAAGTGTCCATAGTAAAAAATTATCAATGTCTGAATAACATACCGAAGTTAATGTATAACCTCAGGAACACGGTGTATAATCCCTCTCCTCTGTTAAATAATCAATACAAACTCAAGCCACCTTAATAGTAAATTGATGGATTATTTTTGAAGCAACACTTTCATCAACTCAATCTAAATATTATTAGAATTAGGGCTTATTTCAGAGATTCCAAGTAAGTTTCCATTGATGTTTATATGCAAGATAGTCTATACAAAACTATCAATTTAACTGTCAGGTATCTTCTAATCAGAACATGGTGACAACTTAATTTTTAAGACCAGCATACAATTTATTGGTACTTTAGATACATTTTAACTCAACATTGGTTAAATCAGCGAAGCCATTAACTAACTAAGATGAAGCATCCAACCTGTGAAACCAGCAAAAAATTTAAATAAAGTTTCAACTTACTGTGCAGTCGGCAATAAGGTTACTATGGTGGACATGGTATGGCCAATTTCCAGAACACCTAGTTCAACTAATGCAAGTAGACCCTGACAAGCGGTCAAGCTCACTACCATCTCCTTTGACGAACATTTCTCTCGCAAAAATTTTAATTCTTCATTTTCCACAACAAACTTCTGTCGTTCGGCTATCTTAAATTTGGATTTAATCGCAGCTATTAATTTATCTACCGCGTTAACTATCAACAAGCTATTGTTAGTATTCAGTTTGTACTCGATTTCGTCCATTTTCAATTATACTTTCAGAAGAATTTGCAATCGTAGCCGAAAACCATGTGAGAAAATGAGAAAAGTTTTGTTTGCAACACAACGTCAACAACAGCTGTTTGTCAATTTCTTTTTTTTTGGTTTATTTTTCCCTGTTACGGGACGGCAAAGGGATCTAGCCCATACAGCCAAGTCTTTAGTTTCATCTTCTTTCTTGAATTTTGCATTAAAATGTGGGTGCCACACTTTTTAATGCATCTAGGGAGTGCTTGGCGAGAAATGCATGGTACAGACCTCATGATGGTGACTGATGAGATTTGTATAATGGGATTTCCAACCTCTATACAATTCTCCACACTTTTATTTTTTCTATTGTGGGACGGTAAAGGCATCAAGCTCATATAGCCATGTATTTTCTATCTTCGTTCTTTCTTTTCGCATTAAAATGTGGATGTTACATACAGTGAACACGAATGCTTAATCATCGTAATAACACCATTTTCAATTCACGAATTTCACTCCTACGGATGAAAGTGATTATCAACGAGTGAATTACATATCTATTGCTGTATTACACGACATGCTATTATGGACTTGTCGTGTTAAAACAGCAATGGATATGTAATTCACTCGGTGATTACCACATTCATCTGTCAAGAAAAGTTAGCGAATAGACCGGCTGTGAACCAATAGGTCATTGCTGTGAACACATGTCTGATATGCGTCCACCTGCGTCCACTGACTCCGACAAATTTTAAATCATCGAAACAAAAATAGAACTGCCGGATGTCCGATGTCATCAAGTTTATAGGTAAAATTGGAATCCACAACCTGAACAAAAATTGAAGACAAAAATATTGACCTTGAAACTTCTTATTTCCTATTTGTCACTTTCTAACCACTAGTGCACAATCTTTGTAACCCTCTAACCACTAGAGCACGAGCAATCCGTGAGGTTAGAAAGATTGTGCTGTAGTGCTTAGAAAGGGACAAATAGGCAGTAAGCGGTTGCAGGGACTTTTTTGTCTTCACTTTTTTATTACTACGGCTTACTGTGGCTTCCAGTTTTACTCTCTAGCCATCAGGATTGTGTCTTGTTGTGGATAATGTGTGAGGATCACATTTTAATGCAAACGTAATTAGAAGAAAATACTGAACGAGATGTGTGGGCTAGATCCTTTGTCTACCCATATCTAATACTATGTATATAAGCCTAATAGGGAGAATCGAATAAATATTCCTCAGACCAATCGTCTGACTGAGAAATATAATATTCATTACGTGTTCATATTATTGGCGCTACGGAAGACAAGCGCTGTGACCTACTAGGTTGCAGCCTGTTGCAGCAGATGCTGAGTTTGGTTACTTATATGTAACTTTATTTATTAAAACAATTAAGTAATTAATTGTACCGCTTAATTTTTAATTGATAACCAAATCATTTCATTTCAGTAATCTTAGATTACCTAAACACCAGCCCGCCTAGCATGACCACCGTAACACGATATGATGTCTACCTAACATTTATCGCTTCGAACTGTCAAAAATCATTGGACCACAGAATCATTGGTCTGAGGGATAAACCGCCAATTTGAAATTTTATCGATGCGAACATGTAGGCTAATTGCCAAAGAAAAAAAACATGTAGGCTGATACATGTTCGCAGTTTCGATTTTTTTTTATGTTATGTTACGAGATGGCAAACAAGCTTGCGGCCCACCTGATGTTAAGTGGTCACCGCCGCCTATAGACACTTGCAATATTAAGTGTAAATCACTTAACACCGCAAGTGTGTTTGCCATCCTGGGGACTAAGATGATATGCCCTCCATGCCCAGTAATTACACTGGCTACCTTTCCCTTAAATCCGAAACACAGCGAACTGCTTCACGGCAGAAATAAGAAAGGCGATGGTACCTACACAGACGACCCTACATATGGGTCTACCACCTAGTTTTTGTAAATTGAAAAGTTTCGAAAAAAACGGCTATACCTATCAATCATATCATGTTTCGGTGGTTATGCTAGGGGGGCTGACCGTAAAGGACCCCATTATGAAACTGAAATCGATGTAGTAATTTATAAGCACCAGCTAATTGTCTTGAACTCTCAATATTATATTTAGATAATTTCGTCAAGAGATCAATCTCCTCCCCTTGTCATCCTCAAAATTTAGGCTTGCAATATTTCCTATTCCTATTTGAAATAATTAAATGACAATTAACGTTCAAGCTTTTTATTTTAGAACATTGGATTGCATACATACGCTTTGAAAACAACTGCATCTAAACAATAATATTAACTATTTAGTATAAAAGCATCTAAACATTTATTTTCAAATCATCACTAATATAAGATCTTATGACGTCTGCATAATTACGATCAGCCTTGAAACCCATATGGAAGCCACGAGTTGTATCAAATGAACCCGGAAACGAAGCGACTATTTTAGTTATGAATTCGTCTATCTCAAAGCGTACTAATGCCGCGACCTTTTCACCCGCAACACTTTTCAATGCCTCTAGCATCTCGCCAACACTTACAGTGATACCAGGTAACATGACTCCTCTCCACAAACCGAATGCAGTAGCTGGAACAATTGCGGCGTGAATAATGTTGCTAACTACAACACGTGGGCTGGTCAGCCATAGCTTGACATTTTTTGGAACAGGGCATACAGACTCCATACCGTTCAATGGCTCCCGTATGATGCCACTAGCAAAGGACGTCACTGCCTTATTTGGGGCCCCAGCTCTTACACTTACAGTAGGCAATCTTACTACTCGACCATCAATGAAACCTTTCCTCGAATAATCATTGATCATCAGCTCGCACATTGATTTTGTTGTTCCATACGTTGTCTCTGGCATCACTGCAGTGAAATCATCGAGCACGTCAGGTAGGTTTCCCCCAAAACAGCCTACAGTGCTCGTAAATACAAATTTAAGGGATGGGACTTTCTGTCGTGCTGTTTCTAGAAGTGCTCGTGTGACATCAAAATTCACTTTAAAACCGAGATCGAAGTCTGCTTCAGCGTGTCCGCTAACTATAGCGGCCAGATGGAAAAATACATCAGTATCTTTATCGATGATGACATCGGCAACTCCAGGAATCGTCAGATCTACTGCAATAACTTTCACACGCGGGTCAGATCTTGTGGAAGCTTTCACAGTATCGACCAATAATAATTCTTTCACTGCTATAGGAGATTCATCACGCAATAGTGCATCAGCCAATTTCGATCCAAGAAAACCAGCTCCTCCGGTTATCACTACTTTCATTTTAATAAGTTTAATGCCAATCTATTAGCGTCTACAAATAAATTTGATAAAATCGACAGACTCCTCTCTGGAGGCGAACTCACTATGTGCCATAATAAATAACTTGTTTAAATATACGGAGTAATTTATCAGTTGTTTGATAACGTATGAATACATTATATTATGTAACTGCAGTGATAAGTCGCGCTTGGAAAACTAGTAAGAAAGAATATAAAAACATGAAAAAAATAATGGTTTTTAATGAATATGCATAATATGTTAGGTTCCATCATAGTATGTACCTATATCTAACTACTTTGTGGGTTCCATTTGAAGCGATACTGCCGACGTGCGTGCACGCTATTGCAGGTCTGATGCAACTATACGTGGAATAAGGCAATTTAAATCAATTGCTTAGAAAAATATCCAATCCAGATACTTAATACTTACGTCCGAATTTAAAGAACTTTAACCTGAGAATAATCTGGGTCTTAACCTGTATAGGTACAGTAACGTTAAGCAATAAAAGCTTGTCTCGAGATTTATTGTGATTAAGATAAACGATAGATCGAATTAAATCTCGCGATAAGCTTTTATTGCTATTTAAAGTTTATTTTTATCATTTAAGTGCATTTAATTTAAAATAAAAGCTTTATTTAGAAATATTTTTTTCTGGTTAATTTATTTTTTTAATTTTTAGTCAATATTCGTATTATTCTCAGTAAACCCTTTCATTTGATACCCATATTGTAGAAATGCATTAAAAATAACTATTCCGCCATCTTGGATGGTCCGCCATATTGGATTTAGAATGACGTCAGCTTATTGTGTATTGTCATCCAAACTAAACGTATAAACAAAATTTCAGCTCAATCGGTTGAAGATATCTGCTTCAAAATCGAGTAGCAAGCACGATTCCACCGAACAAACATACATTGCAAGTTAAATAAAAACGGTATTTTTGGACTCAGCTCCAAAACGTGTAAATCCGTCAAAATCTCGAGGTCGAATTTTTTGACGATTACAATAAGACTTCCTATACTACGTAGGCATACGAGAAAGTAAAAAGAAATGTTGTAAGTACACAACTAATTCATGTAGGTATATTTTTGCAAACTGGTTTTATTAATAAATTGTAATAAGTAATTAAGTATTTAAGGAATAAGATTTTTTTCCACATATTTTGTTCGGTTCCTTTGGATAGTCAGCATCCACCACCTTCTTCTTGTCCATTTTTTTTTCAATAATACTTTAAAGTACTAAATGAATAAATAGCTGCGGCTGCTACACGGTCTCAATATTATGTATTTTGCGTGCGTACGTGTTGCGTCTTTTGAGAACAACACAGCAGACTGACCCACCTACAGACGTGTAAACAAACGGCTCGTGGAGATCCATCCGTGGACGTCTGCGGACGCACTGCGTGTAGAGGAGGCATTAGACGTTCAACGCAATCGATTGGTCAATTGGCTAGGTCCTCTAATATTAACGTTTGGAATGTTAGTTCAATTATACGTCACTAGATGGCGTTGTCATTGTTAACTTGGCGGTGTTAAGAATTTTTTTAATCATTTATGTATGTATGTAAGTATGTATGTACTTTCATCGGCAGTTATAATTCGCACTAAAAAGTATAGTTGTTTTATTTTTAAATAATGGGAGATTTGTGAACTTTTGTTCCACAGACTTTTATTGGTCTGAGCCTTAGACAATTTAACACTGATCTAAGGTCTGAGACACAAATCCTCATTATCACTTCGTTTGGCGGAAGAAAAGATCACAAATCACCGTTGATGGGGATTGTCGATACGGATTAGTGGAACCACCCACATACGTTGATTAGACTCTCCCGCAAACAGTCTACTCCACTTGATCATAAAAAATAACCTACTGATCACTCCTGGTCCTGACCACTACCATTTTTTGATAATGGGCTACTCGACCAATGGTCGAGATTTTTATGGTCCAGTAGCATTTTATGATATGCCGCCCATGATCGGGCTACGACATATACATGTTTACAAGCGTCTGTGATAAAGTTCATTCACTAGAAATAACAAATAAAAATAATAATAAATTGAAATAAACGTTGTAGCTTCCACAAGATCATTATATACGCGTCTGTGACAAAGCTCATTCACAAGAAATAATAAATTGAAATAAAGGTTTTAGAGTGAGTATGATGTTTAGAATTTTATAATAGGTAACTTTTATCTTTTACCGCCACATCATGAAATTTGACCTCAGTCATTTCTCACCATTCCCCTCTTCTACCCACATTAAAGTGTGTGAATCAACGAATTAGGAATTATATAGAAGCATAACTCCCTAACGAAGCCCGCTAAAACATGGTCCCAAACTCATACAATTAAACTGATAATACTAACGCGATACGCACACTGACAAAACAAAATACCTTGCTAAATTTATTTTCTACTCATCAATTCGTCAACTCATTTATTTGGTGCGCATCTTTACTTAGTAGGATAATATTAAGAGTGAAACGGAAATATCAAACCCAAGCGAGTTCGTGTGAAACGGATTATTAAGCGGTACACGCCCAAAGTATGTTACCTACTCTACTAACAGCGGCGAGGATGGTGTAATACAATAGGTGTCAAGTCATATTAAATATGAGTCGGTATCTATGACACGCGACTGATAAAAAAATATACGAGTATAGAATTTTAATTTTTTAACAACGTAATATGAGTTTTTTGTGTTTTAGTGACGCTTATTAGATTGCCACACTTTTTAGCTACCCGGCAGTATTTTTTTTAGGTCCGTGTGACTTAAACTTAACGAGATATTCTACTTTTACTAAAGGCACGCCCTAAACGATGATTAATAATTAAAAAGGCTGCCACTCCGAGGGAATTGAATTTCGACCCCATAAATGGGGGTTTTTCTATGATGAAATTATCTGTAAAAATGCCTTTAAAGTTTGTCGGGTCGGGCAACTAACACATTGTATGGCTCTAGACTTTTCGAAACTAAAAAGTTATTTTATTTCTAGCTGTACTTATCAAATACTTATTTTAAAATGCAGAGAAATATCTTATTTTCTGCATACTGTAACAAAAATAACATGTAACAAAAATAAGGCACAACCTCAAAGTATCTTACTATTACACAAATTAACCGATTGCAGTAATTAATTACAATTAACAGTAAGTAATTTTCAAATAGGTCATTGTTGGATGTCCTTGTAGATTTTTGCTTATGCCGTACAATTTTTGTAAAGTAAGTAATCTATTTTGATTGTAAAATTATTCAAAGTAGGAAATTTGTAACTATTTTGGTGCCAATTTCTTAAACAAATTGTTTTTTTTATTGTAACGATTCAGAAACCGATTTCAAACAAACAACTTTGAGGTCGTCCTTTATTTCTTTTGCACCTTGCATAATACAGGATCTATCGAATTTCGGTTAGTTTTTCAAAAGTAAGTAGCATATATAATTCCCATGATATTTAATAGTTTTTTATTGGTAATCTTATGATTGAAGGTCATTGTTCATAGTAAAATTTAAGCATCGTTATAGGTGTTTATTGGTAAACTCCTTTAAGAAGAGTGCTAGGCTTTTAAACTAGTTATAGCTAGACTAACAATCTTGATATTGTAACTGATATTGAGATATATTATTAATATATCTATACTATGCACAAAAAATATGAAACTATATATTATCGAGCCCTAATGCTGTGCTTACCTGTTAATTCAAGGACACTTGGCTTAGTTATAAGCTAAAGGTATCAAAATAGATCCAGCATTTTTTTTTGACAACCCTCTACCATCCTATACGAGTAGGCATTTATCGCTCGCACGGGGTCTCAGTCGGCGTACTTGTTTACTTATACTATGGTATTATGGATAGAATGATCTTCTAAATATTGGCTGCCAATTTTTTGTCAGCTCTAATTTCGCGCCATAATTTGCGTTTTGTATTCACTGGGCAAGTAGGTGAACAAAACCCGTTATACGTTCCACGGAAAATCATAATTATTTTTATTTAGTTTATAACGATTTGAATCCAATATCTATGGATTATTATGTCTTCATGTATATGAATTTACCTATGTCTTCATTCTCAAAACGTATAGAGCACACTTTACTGGCATTAGTTGGTAACGAGTCATCATCTCTTCTTTCTAAACGGAAAGCTGCAATGCACTGATCGTCGAATATCTTTTTTGGGGAAATAAATATGTTATTAATAAGAAACAGCAGGAAATCCAATTTTTAAAAACTCTATACTTAATACTAAATGTTTAGTTTAATAGTAACATATTAAAAACTGGTTGGCTACTGATTGCATAACACAGACAACTCAAGACGAACAAAACATGAAATTACTTTACTTACATGAGATAAATTATCCCGGTTTGTTTTTTACTTCCTTCTTTCCGTCTTTTACACCACTTTACCGCACAGGAGGTCATTTTTGTCCTTGGGAAATGAGCTGTTTATTGTATTTTTCGCAAAACTAAATGACACGGACGCTTGTCGCGGCAGACTGATGGACGCGTTGATAGTACTTTTTCGGCCCCGCCCACTTGGGGATAGTTTGCGTGTAACGATTTTTTGACGGAGTTCGTGTTCTATATAATTCCTAATTCGTTGGTGTGAATCCCATGTTAGTAATTAAGGGTGCGTTCCAAAACGCTCGGGGTAGAGTAAAGGTACAGTAAATTTTACCCTAAGGTACTATCAGAGTAAATTTTCGCATACATTCGGTTTCACTCTGGTGTATTTTAGAACGGCTTAGAGTAAAATTTACTCTACCCTAATCATTTTGGAACGCACCCTAAATTACATATAAGCTTTTTGGTAATTAATTTATACACTTTATACATCTATGGTGCCCAAGGAGCTTATAGATGGTACCATTGGTCTGAGGATGGTACCCATATTTTAACGCAAACTTCAGGAAAGAAAAAAAATTTAACCAATGATAGAGCTGTATGGGCCTAGATCCTTGCATTCTCTGAATAATGAGAATTTAAAACAACAAAAATGACAGTGACAGAAAAGAAAAATTGAGATGAAAAGGGCGCGAACGTTCGAAGCGATAGGCGGGATTTTTACGAATTTTTGGAAAATATCTTTAAAAGCCCTTTTTATTGTAATTAATTGTATATATTTTTAGTTTAAATTATCGAGTCACTGATAATATATGTAATTTAAATATTGTACAATGACTGAAGATAGTGGTGGTGGATCTTCCTCTCACAAGAGGAAAATACCTATGGAGGACGAATCTTCACCCACCAAAATAACTGCTAATTTCACAAACTCGAAGAGAGGTTTATTTAAAGATTATACACATTTATACCAAGAAGAAGGGAAAAAAGAATATCCAATATTGTTATCACCATCTTCTAGAAATAGCAAAATTGATGTCTTAAGTACTAACAAAATTTTACGGACCCTTCCTGGTATTTCATATATAAAGCCAATTGGGAATTTTCTAATGAAAGTTTATTTTAGTAATCTTAAAGATGCTAATAGTTTCTTATTAAACAAAAAAATATTGGAAAAAAATGAATGGCAAGCAAAAATTCCATATGATAATTTAGAAAGCCAAGGAATAATTAGAGCACCTGTTGAAATATCAGAGCAAAATTTATTACAATATCTCAAATCAATACATGAAGTTATCGGTGTCAAGCGATTCTTGAGAAAGTCTGGAGATACTTTTGTTCCTACACCAACAGTTTTAGTCACTTTCTTAAGTTCCACCCGTCCCGACCATGTTACATATGATCACATTTGGTTTGATGTCAATGAATATATAAAACCTGTTCGGCAATGTTTCGTCTGCTACAAGTTTGGCCACGGCAGAGGTTCCTGCAAAAGTGCTCAAATATGTTCAATTTGTTCAGGAAATCACTTCTTTAAAGAATGCACTAATAAGGATAGTATTAAATGCTCGAATTGTACTGGACCCCATATGGCTGTCAGTTCTTCATGTCCTATCAAATCCACCAAGATGAAGGAAACCAGGGACAGAATAAGTGGCAAGTTAACTTATTCCACAATGGCTGCCAAGCCCAAGATTACCGACTCCACTGCTCCTCAATATTCCTCGCCTCCTGTATTAAGTAAAAAAATCAATTTAAATACCCCACATAAAAGAGTACTATATAATGATATACTAAATTCTGATGATTTACTAAATGTTCTGACTAAAACAATTGTTGATATTATGAAGAAAAAAAATGATTCTAACCAACCTCCAGATGCTATCTCATCCAAAACAATTAAGGAACTCCTTATTAATAATTTAACTTAGATTTTACTTATGGATAATTTGCAAATAATTAAAAGTTTAAATATCTGTCACTGGAATTGCCGTAGCATTCTTCCTAAACTAGATCAATTAAAATATTTTCTTTCAAGTCATAGTAATTGTGATGTTCTTTTACTCAATGAAACTTGGTTAAGTCAAAATAAGTCTTTCAGGTTACCAGGATATAACATCATTCGCCAAGATTCTGAAAGGCCCCATGGGGGCATTGCAGTGGCCATTAAAGCTAAGTATTCCTTTACTACCGTGTTTACTTCTTCCAATTACCATTTTCAAAACTTATTAGTAACTGTAAATGCTGGTGATAATTATATTGATATACTTTGTGTATATATTCCACCTCCTCCAAATGGTAAATTTAATATAAAAATGTTAACTGATTCCTTTGGTGCAATCAAAAACAAAAATTATCTAATTATTGGTGATTTTAATGCTCACCACTCATCTTGGGGTTGTAGGTTTAATGACAGAAGAGGTAAGATTATTAATTCTTTTGCAGATGATAATAACCTGGTTTGTATGAATGACTTAATTGAAACTACTTTGGCGCCATTCGGTCAGGGTGGTAATGTCTTGGATTTGGTGTTTGCTTCTTTAGCAGTAAGTTCTAGTTGTTCCTTTGAAGTTCATGATGACCTTTTGAGTAGCAATCATTGTCCCATTTTGGTTAGCGTTTTATATAATGATCCTATAAACTCTTCCAGTGAAAATTCCCAAGTTGAATTGCTGCCCACCGCTAACACTAAGTCTTTATCGGATATTAATTTTAATAAAATTAATTGGTTTACATTTTCTGAACTCTGTGAAGATAATTTTTCAGAGTTTTCTTTGGATTGCGAGCCAATAATCAGCTATGATTCATTTATCAATATTTTAACTAGTATTTTAATGACATTTCCTACAAAATCTAGTAGTTGCCAGTATAGAAATAGAAAACGGAAATCCTTAATTTGGTGGAATGATTGTTGTTCACAGGCTGTTAATCGGGCTAAGCTCGCTCTTAGCTCATATAAAACTTATCCCACGCAAGAAAATTACATTATTTTTAAACAATTTGATGCCAGAAAGAAAAGAATTCTTTCTGAACAAAAACTCCAAAGTTGGGTAAATCTTACTTCATCTTTTAATAGAATGACACCTACAAAAATTATTTGGGATCACATTAAAAGATTTAAATTTGCTAAATTTGGCGCTTGCTCTACTAATTTAAACTTTTTTGAAAATTCCTTTAATGCTCATGCATTTTTAAATAAAGTAGCTTCTGGAAATACGGAAGAGCAATCTGAAACATTCTTTCTTAATTTCTTTGTTAAAGGTTCTGATTCTGCTCAGTGGATTCAGGATCCTTTTACGTATGATGAGTTTAAATCCTCTCTAGACAGCAAAAAGAAAAATTCATCGCCTGGTCCTGACCATATTCCCTACTCCGTAATAAAACACATGCCAAAACATGTTAAAATTATACTTTTAAATATTTTTAACCAATTGTGGTCTCATAGAACTATTCCTCCCGTCTGGAAAATGCAGTTTGTAGTTCCAATTAAAAAGCCTAATAGGGAATCCAATGATTTAGATGCTTATCGACCCATCTCATTAACTTCTTGTTTTGCGAAGTTGTTCGAAACTATGCTTAAGAATAGATTGGAATGGTATATTGAGCACCATTCTCTGATTCCTGATTATCAATTCGGTTTTCGTAAGGGCAAAAACACTATGTATAATTTAGGGTGCTTGGTCGGCGATATTGAAAACAACTTCAAAAATAATAAATTAACTTTAGCTGTTTTTTTGGACATTAAGGGAGCATTTGATAACATAAATCATGAATATTTAATCAACAGCTTACGCTCGCTGGGTATCCCTGGTTCAGTTTTATTCTGGATATTTAATTTTTTGAACAATCGAGTAGTCTCTTTAAAGATAAAAAATAAAATAGTTGGCCCCAGAAAGTCTTACAAAGGTACTCCTCAAGGGTCTGTTATTTCACCATTAATTTTTATTTTAAGTCTCGTTAATTTTATGAAAGTTATTCCCAAATCTGTAAAATATTCTTTCTACGCTGATGACTTAGTCTTATATTTAGACTGCAATGACTTAAGGCTAGGAGAAATCGTTATGAACGGTGTGCTAAAAAAGTTAAGCAGTATTCTTAATAATCAGTTAAAATTAGAAGTAAACGTAGAAAAAAGTTCTGTTATGGTTTTTAGTTTATATTATTTGTGTAGACCTAAAATTTATTTCAATAATTATTTATTACCTTTTAAGCTATCTGAAAAATATTTAGGTGTTATACTGGACTGTGAACTAACTTGGGGTCCTCATATAACGTATATATGCCAAAAGGCCGAACTTCGCATAAATATTTTAAAATCTCTGGTTGGAGTACGTTGGGGTTCTGATCCTAAGATCCTCAAATCATTATATATTTCTTTGGTTCGCAGTCAGTTTGACTATGGGTCTATGTTTTATTCACTTGCGTCTAATTCCTTGCTTCGAAAGCTTGACGTTGTACAAAATAAGGCTTTGCGCATTATTACTGGTGCAATGATGTCATCGCCTATAAATTCGTTAGAGGTGGAATCTGGCATAGTTCCTTTATTTATTAGAAGATGTTACTTAACTGATAAATTTTGTCTCAATTTAATTAGTCATGATAATGTTCTGACTAAGCGATTTCTTGAAAACTATACAATTCCAGATTATAATTATGCTTCTTTACCCGTTATTACTACCATTAGTGATTCCATTTCTTATTTGAATTTTAAATTTCAGGATATTGTTCACTGGCAATATAATAGCCCTTGCTTTTCATACAGTTTTGAGTCGATGATACGTCACATTCCAGTTACAGTTACAAAATTTAAATCAAAACACGAGTTTTATGAATTTTTGGATGAGAAAGTATATTATATTAAAATTTACACTGATGGATCTAAGACTAATGATCGCACGAGTTTTGCTTATTATGATTCGTCTAGTAAAATTGGAAAAGTTTTTTTGTGTAGTAATTATTTTTCAATTTATTCTGCAGAAATTTTAGGTATGATTTATGCCCTCAAATATGTCCTAAATAGATTAAACTCTCTCTCCGCTAACAAAGTTTTAATTTTATCCGATTCTATGAGTGCGTTATTGGCCTTGGACAAAATAACTATTAGTTATCATTGTAATTATCTAATTTATGAATTGCGATGGTTAGTTCATTTATTAAGCTGTAAAAATGTATTAATTGAGTTTTGTTGGGTTCCTAGTCACTCGGGCATTCTTGGCAACGAGTTAGTTGATACTCTTGCTAAGTCTGCCTCTAACATATCTATTAATGATGATTATAGTGTTCCCCATTTAGACTTAGTCAGAATTCTGAAAGAAAACCAACTTAAACGGTGGTGTTCTTCTTTGAATATCACCCGTCTCGAAAAGGGGAAGTGGCTTTCAGTTATTGCTCCTGCCCCTAGCACTAAAGCCTGGTTTGAGCATTCCTGTAAATATTTAGGTAGAAATTTTATAACTAGTATAAGTAGGTTAAGAATTGGACATTGTAAATTTCCCTCACATTTGTACAGGCTTAATTTAGATTCCAATAGCTCTTGTAAATATTGCTCTTCTGATTATTGTGATTTAAACCATTTGTTTTTAGAATGTAAATACTTTAATATTCAACGTCTGCTTTTAATTAGTTTGAGTAAAGAAATACTTAAGCCTGATGATTGTTTTCCGAAAGATTTTCAACATTTTCTGATGTATCCGCAATTATATAATATTATTTATGACTTTTATATTAATACGTTTGGGCCTCTGTAATATGTATATCAATTTAAATTTCTTTATTCTGTTTTGTATAATTTCACTGTTGTAAAATTGTTGTCTACTTTTCTTTCACTTTCTATTCTTGGATTTATTGTTATTTGTTATATTGTTACGTGTTAAGCTGATGGCCTCGTCGCCAATGCTAATAAAAAAAAAAAAAAAAAAAAAAAAAGAAAAATTGAATGCACTCAGTTTCCGTCTGTTTGTTTTCTAATATTTTTTTTCGCTGAGATTCATCGAACATATCTTTAAATCTCAAGATATTACTATCATTTTATTAACAATGTCTACACCACCCCGAGAAACAATACAGAAGCAGATACAACAAGATTGGGCAAACAGAGAATATATAGAAGTGATAACAGGAAGCATAAAAAAAATTACAGATTTCCTCAACTCATTTGGTATGTGAAAGTCTTTGTTTTATTCGTTATCATCTTAATTCTAATGGCGTTTCTAAAACATGCGTTACGTCGAATTGAGTATGCTTATATTAAAAATCTTTAATAACTGGATACTTGATCGAGCTTACTTCGAGCTAAATTTTGATATGAAGATTCCAACCAAGCACATTAAATTTTGGATGAATAAACAATTATGATTGAGTAAATAATAAAATAAATTAAAATTATATCATTTATGTATTTATTGTAATATGAAAGTTACTTATTTATAAATAATTATAAATTAAGATTTTGTTTTTCCTTTTTTACTACTTTCTAATACAAAAATTGTAGGTAAACATGTGGTCATTAAAAAAAAAATTGCGCCCCCCAGTAATTAACACATGTGTATTGTTGGTTATGGGGTCAAGAATATTTCGGATGGTTTCAGTGAAAATTATCAAAATGATTCATCTTGATGAGTTACTAACTATATAAACTAAAAAATTGGTGAATTTAACAAATATTTTATTGTTGTATTAAAAATAATATTTATTCTAGTTATTTTGCATTAAAATTACCTCGTATGAACGAGACGAAACTAATTTTAATTTTTAGTTTCATTCATACTTATCATCAATAATATTTTTTTGTTAATTTAGTACAAGTTTTTTATGATTGTTAGAAAAATATTTACATCATTATATTGTTTTATTTACATCATTATATCTTAGAGCTACATAATCGCCAGTAGCGCCAAGCTACCAACTACGAGTAGGTGCACTCAATGGAGAGCACACTCTACAAGTGAATAGTAAAAAAGACATCAAATCAGCTTATAGTCTGAGGACTGATTGCCGATAATATAACATAACAAAAAAAAAAAAATTTATTTTAAACTTACGTGGTCACTATCAATTAAATGTGAGAAAACAGGATTTATACCACATACCTCTGTTTTTTGAATTCTCCGATATTTCGGCGCAGTTTCATGCGCCATGGTCACGGATGGAATGTGACAATGAGGAATATCGGAGAATTCAAAAAACAGAGGCACGTGGTATAAATCCTGTTTTCTCACATTTAATTTACATCATTAGTTTGAAATCTAATGATGTAAATATTTTTCTAATTTTTAAATGATTTTATTGTATATTTCGACTGAGAACTTGTTCCAATTGTTTTAACATTAATTAGCAGCTCAACATATCTTATGTCTTGGTTTTAGACATGTCCTGCCGGTCTCGCCTTGCCACTCTAAATGAAAAGCTGACATCATTGGAGAGGAAAATTGATTACTTGGAAGCATGTGTAAGTTTAATAAAAACTATAATCCAACTTGGCTTTTACACAAGTACACTATCAAGCATTCAGAAATCCATATCAAGAAATCCAGTGTAACATGTCTGCATCGCACGATTCAAATGAAATGGATCATAGTACAGAAAGTCACACGTTTGTGTCCACTGATCCACATCATTCTGATCAAGAAATGTGAAAAATTGTACCGTGAAAGACATTTTCTGTCTGTATCCATTTGATGCTATGAAAGTTCCTTAGCTAAACTATTGCGAACCACAACACTGGTGAACCACATGTCATCAGTGGTGTTCCAGAACCAAAAAACCAAGAGTGTATTCCTATCTTAAAAGCCGGCAATGCATTTGTGATTGCTAATGTCCATGGGCAGCGGTGATCACTTAGCATCAGGTGAACAGTATGCTTGTTTGTCCCCTTTCCCATTAAAGAAAATCCTGTGCCATGTGGACAATTACCTTTAGAAAGTGTACAATACAAATATTGAACCACTCTCGTATAAGGTTGCCTGTGTTATAAGCAGTGATCAGATTTAGGTGACTATATTTACCTACAGTTTGTAGAATAGAGATCAAAATAGGAGACTTCCCTATAATAAGTTTTTTTATGGTAAATTTACCGGATCTTTCATTATGTGAATTTAAACATCTAATTATTAAAATTTACATTATAAAAGCTTTTCGTTTTGACACAACTGCTTAAAAAAGGAGTGCAATGTTTTCATGGTTCCTACTATGTTGTAATATCAAAACTCCATACCTAAGGAAGAATATTTACGCAAAAGAACTTTCTATTAAATTAATTTGATGTTTGTTTGTAGTTAAAATTCCAGTAAATTACTGTTAAGGTAAAAAAAATAGTTTTATGGAAGTCTCCCATTTTTATCTCTGTTCCACAAACTGTGGGTAAATATACTCACCCAATTCCGATCACTGGTGATGAGAGATGTGAATGTAAGATGTTAATGCATACATTGTAATTTAAATTTGTGATTGCTAATGTCCATGGGCAGCGGTGATCACTTAGCATCAGGTGAACAGTATGCTTGTTTGTCCCCTTTCCCATTAAAGAAAATCCTGTGCCATGTGGACAATTACCTTTAGAAAGTGTACAATACAAATATTGAACCACTCTCGTATAAGGTTGCCTGTGTTATAAGCAGTGATCAGATTTAGGTGACTATATTTACCTACAGTTTGTAGAATAGAGATCAAAATAGGAGACTTCCCTATAATAAGTTTTTTTATGGTAAATTTACCGGATCTTTCATTATGTGAATTTAAACATCTAATTATTAAAATTTACATTATAAAAGCTTTTCGTTTTGACACAACTGCTTAAAAAAGGAGTGCAATGTTTTCATGGTTCCTACTATGTTGTAATATCAAAACTCCATACCTAAGGAAGAATATTTACGCAAAAGAACTTTCTATTAAATTAATTTGATGTTTGTTTGTAGTTAAAATTCCAGTAAATTACTGTTAAGGTAAAAAAAATAGTTTTATGGAAGTCTCCCATTTTTATCTCTGTTCCACAAACTGTGGGTAAATATACTCACCCAATTCCGATCACTGGTGATGAGAGATGTGAATGTAAGATGTTAATGCATACATTGTAATTTAAATTTTTTACCTAATAATAAATAAAATTTTATTTTTCAGGTCACAAAAGGAGAAACATTAACATAAAAACAACCTGACATAAGTATTGTAATGTAAGTTTTTAAAAGTTTATCTAAAGAAATTAGCCAATATAAATATCATTTGTACTGTTAAATTTATGTCATGAGAACTGTTTTATGTGAAATTTTGTATAAGTTATTGATAATGATGAAAAAAAAACTTGAAAAATGTGCACAAATAAATCGAATATTCCTATAAAAAGTCATTAAATTCCAACAGACATAATTTAATTTATTTATACACATTAATTTTAATATAATAAATTAAAATGTTTAAGCAATAAGAAAATATTTTAATTTTTGTTTCTTAATTAGTTTTTCTGTAACCCATTAACATTTTGGTCTACAAGTATTAAATTAAAAATTTTAGAAAATCTAGTAAGTACTACATACTTGCAATTTCTCACAAATTATCCTGATTTAGCAAATAAAATGAAGAAGCTCTTTATTTAAATGGACTTTGCTATGTTCTTTTAAATCGTCAAAAGCCCTACCACCATTTCAGGACAAAATAATTATTTTACTCAAATAATTATTATTATGCTGAGAGGGAAAAGAACTGGCGATCGCCACACCAATTTCCGCAATTTCTTTCCCAAAATTTGGGTAGTTTTTAAGAATAATACTGCAGTCTTTCAAAATTATAAAACCTGTAACTAAAGGAAAATTTAATATTATTTTAGAAATGCATATCAAACCAACAACTTTTGCATATTTTTTCAAATGAAACATGTTTTCTAAATACACTTATACATTTCAAACATATTTATGCTTAAAAGTTTTATATTGAATCTCTTGGTAGTTCAGATTGTTTGAGATTCCAATGTTTCCAGCATTATCGCAACTCCTTGACCACCTCCACAGCTTGACGCAGCGATGCCCCTTCTTAAGTTCTTACGTCTAAAACAATTTGTAATTTTGATACATTTTAATAATGTTAGACAAATTGTAAAATGTACGTTGAAGGTAATGACTTCTATTCTAATGTAAAGTAAGATTTAAAGAACAAATAAGGCCCTGATCTCACTCTGGGATCTATCAGATAATGCGTGCCGCGTTTAGAGCTTCCAGTTGCTTACGAACGCCGGTGTAGACGGTCTACCTACGCATTCCCACTACTGACCGTGTTTTTGATGATAGCACGTTGATGGACGCGGTCAGATCAGAATGTCTGCTGTGCGGGTATTTGACCGCGTGACCGCCTTCTGTCCGGGGGCGTGCGCGTTCTTCTGACGTTAATTTAATAGTCAATTACGATTTAAAAGTGCAAATTTTAAATCTATTACTATGTATTAAAGTTTAAAGGAACTTTATGAATAATTTTGAAGCATTGAATAGTTCGGTGGCCAACCTATAAATTTCTTGGTGACCACCATTTGGACGCAATTCAGCACATGCCGGCTAACACTAAACAGAATCAGGGTCTAACTAACACTTTGAAAAATGCGCTATGTTTTTATGGGAGGCTTCTAAGTACTATTTTTAGGCAACTTTGTATTGTGCCCGCATGTAACTTACCGTAATTCGTACACTAGACTCACAAGCATCCTCGCCCCAGTAGCCCCTACAGGGTTGCCCATAGTTAGAGCTCCTCCATTCACATTCACTATTCCAAGGTCTATGTTCAATGTTTTAGCAGTTATTAACACTTGGGATGCGAATGTCTCATTAATCTGCAAAAGGCACAATTACATATGTTCAACAGAAAGATCCAGAAAGCTGTAAGTAAATAACTCCATTTGAATTCGGTTAATCATTCAGCGCTGCAGAAGGATAAGTCGTGGATACAGCTCAAAGCAACCAATATGTTTATGGTCTGTTTGTTTATGTAATACTGTACCTATATCGCGTGACAGTCTAACACGAAGATTTGAAACAATGTTGTGTATTTTCTAAAACCAAATTGTAAAATAGCACACCTCAAACAAATCCACGTCCTTCAAATTCAATCTTTCGAGGTCTAACAGTTTCTTGATAGCAAGAACTGCTCCGAGTCCTGTCTCTGCCGAACTGGTTCCAACAGTCGCCCAAGCGGTTATTCTGGCTAGTGGTTGTAGGTGGTGCTGGTGTATTGTTCCCTCTTCAGCCAGTATCAGTGCAGCCGCACCATCAGCTGGAGCCTGTTGAGTAAGCAAATATTTCAATGGTCGAATTATGAATTTGGGGTCAACTTCGCCGATGTTCTGAGTACATAGACATACAACTACCTGTCCTTGATTCTTGTTCTTTGTCTTTTTTCGAAGTTGTAGGTAAATATAAACCAGGAAGTTATATGTAGATTTGTATAAGATCATTGTCAAATTACGAATGTAAAAACTTGAATAGGTATGAGTAGGCACGTTTTCTTTGAAAGGAGATACCCACTTACCGATGAATTTCCTGTGGTGACTATCGAGCCTCCCTCAATAGTAGCTGGTAAATGTGATAGATTTTCTAACGTAACGTCTGCTTGCGGTACAACGTCTTTATCGAGAATCATATCCTTCTTCTTTATTTTTATATTTACTTTTGTTATTTCACTATTGAAAACCTTCAAGTCTCGAGCTGTAAAAGTAAAGGTTCTTAACTTCACTCATCATTTCAGCCGAGAGACACTCACTGTTGAACATAGGCCTCCCCCAAAGCTCTCCAAACCGATCGGTCTTGCGCTTTCGGCATCCAGTGGCTTTCCGAGAGCCGCGTCCACCTTTTGGAGGGCCTACCAACGCTGCGTCTCCTGGTACGTGCATGGTCGACACTCGACGACCTTTCCGCCCCATTGCCGCTGCCACTTAAGGTTCGGAATGCTTTAGGCTATGTCGATAACCTACTTAGTTAGTATCTCAACATTTCTGATTTGATCAACTCCGAGCATAGATCAATGATCCCTTGAGTGACTGAACCTTCTTATGAGACCCATTTTAAGCATACAGGGTTACAGGAAAAGTCGACCTAGATCCGTTAAGGGCGTGTAGTACACATCATTTCTGAATGATTTCACTATGGAACCCCCCATCCTAAACTTAATCGTTTTCGAGATATTCGAGTTTTAATTTTTTTTATGAAAATGCCCAATTTTTCGGCTATTCAATTGAATATTTTGAATTTTTTTGATTCTAATGATTATTTTTTCGGTTTTTTACATGAAGAATGAGATGGTTAATGACCTCAATGACTAAAATTACACGTAAGTTAAGTAAATGGGTCATTGTAGACGATCGAAACTTAAGAAAATAAGTACAAATTATAAAAAAAAAATTTTCTTTTCTGGATATCTCAAAAATTTATCATGGCACTTGCTCTGCAGATGTGCTTAAAAACATCTACATTTTATCAGCTATCCAACGAGGTATAACAACCTAGGGTTGTATTTAAACTCATAGAAAAAAACATAGTTGAAAAGGTTCAGGTAGTAGGTCTAACGGTGAAACTTAGTTTCCAAGGCTACATGGAGCATTCAGAATAAATAGCACTTATTTAATCTAATTAATTTGACTTAAGTTCAGCATCATCATTTCAGCCTACTGGCTTCCACTACTGAACGGCCTCCCTCGGCTAGGTACAATCTTCATGCATCCATCGATGTCCCGCTATCCTGACCTAGGAGATCATTCAGTAATTCACCTAATGTTTTTGAATAAAATTTTATAGTTCATGTTCTACGTGTCCACCTCTATTTCGCACACATTTTCTAATTCTTTCACGTAGTCCACTTTTCACTACACCAGTGGTTAATGTTCTTCTTATGTCGTTAGCAGCATTAATTATCCTTTCTTTGAGAACTTCCACTGACGATATGGGGTTGAGCTCACTGTAAACGAGGCTCTTCATGTGCCCCCATACATAAAAATCCATGGGGGTCAGGTCGGGAGATCTGGCTGGCCAGGGTAAAGGCCCACCTCGTCCAATCCATTTGTTAGGATAGTTAGTGTCCAACCAATCCCTAACGCTTCTTCTGAAATGAGCAGGGCAGCCATCATGTTGAAACCACATGTCCCACAGTAATTGTAATGGGAGATCATCTAGTAGGTCACCTAAGTCACCTCTTAAGAAATTTTGATTTCGTTGTCTTGTTCCTCGTCGTCATCAATGACACGTGGTCTTCCTAAGTCCGTACGTCGTCGCAAAACAGAGCCAGTTTCACGAAGTCGTCGGTAAACTCCGTCGAAAACGCTCACATCAGGTACTCGACGGTCGGGATAGCGTCGTATGTACTCAGTCCGAGCTTGTGCGAACCTTTTCAACTATGTTTTTTTCTATGAGTTTAAATACAACCCTAGATTGTTATACCTCGTTGGATAGCTGATAAAATGTAGATGTTTTTAAGCACATCTGCAGAGCAAGTGCCATAATAATTTTTGGAGATATCCAGAAAAGAAAAATATTTTTTTATAATTTGTACTTATTTTCTTAAGTTTCGATCGTCTGCAATGACCTATTTACTTAACTTACATGCAATTTTAGTCATTGAGGTCATTAACCATCTCATTCTTCATGTAAAAAACCAAAAAAATAATCATTAGAATAAAAAGAAATCAAAATATTCAATTAAATAGCCGAAAAATTGGGCATTTTCATAAAAAAATTAAAACTCGAATATCTCGAAAACGGTTAAGTTTAGGATGGGGGGTTCCATAGTGAAATCATTCAGAAATGATGTGTACTACACGCCCTTAATGGATCTAGGTCGACTTTTCCTGTAACCCTGTATAATTAAGTTACATAACTATACATGATTAAAACACTCTTAAAATATATCATTATATTATTCGCGTGTATAATATTTCTATTACCTATAGTGTCTCTACCGTGTTTAAGATCAGTACTAAAGAAAACAAAGTATTCTTAGTATCACCTGCCTTCCATTTCAGATTGCTCTGTACTGTATATTCATCTACTTCTCTTCTGGCAACCAGATACTTCTTGGCTAATTCCTCTGCAGTTTCTTCTAAACTCCTACCGCTGTAGCTGTCGGGGAACTGGGTCTGTATGTAGTCTTCCATTTGATAACTTTTGCCCAAAGTAGTGCCGAAACGAGCATCCTTGACTAGGTACGGTAAAGACGACATGATCTCTGTACCACCAGTTAGGGAAACTTTGCCTGTGCCCGTCAGGATATCCTGAGGAATTTCAAAAACTTGCATAGTAGTGAACAGGCAAGAGGTCCGAGCACTAACGCAAGAGTAACATTATTATCCCTCTCTTGTGTTAGTGTTGTCAGAGAGGCGAGGAGAAAGCAATAAAGGCTAGAGCTGTAAATATACCAAAATGTAGAAATTTTATCTCATGAATGTATGGAGGTATATACGTTCAATTAGCCTGCTTAACGTAATGTAAAAACGTACAATACACGTCGAAATATCACATTCTATAGTTTGTTATAAATTGATTACCAAAGCACCAGTAATGACGGCCTGCAGCCCTGAGCCACAGGCTTTATTGACTCCCAAAGCGGGTCGGTCTATTGGCACGCCTGAGTATAAGCCGCAGTACCGAGGAGTTTTTCCTCCGTCGCATTGGCTTAGCTGAAATGAGAGAAACCCGTGAAAAGAAACTGCAGTATTAATATAGATGTACGATAATCAAGAAGAATGCCAAGACGTATTGCTTTCAAACAAAATCCAAATTGGTTTTTAAGTTATAGAAGATCTAGGAATCTCCCGTGAAAAGCTTATCCAAAGTAAAAAAAAATAGTGGCTCTTTAGGCTCAAGGATATACTTTTAATTAAGCTGACTCCAGAAAAAATAGCAACAAAGGAAGGGGAGACAGAAAGATCCCAAGGAGTTAAAGTGCACAGTGATACTCTGTCTCATGGAAGTTTTCTTAGAAAAAATACGTTTGACATAATTTCCAAACATCTAATTAAACTAATATGAGCAACGTATGAGCTAAACGTAAAAGCTAAACATCATCAAAATTCAGTTACAGTAGGTTACAGTCTATTCAAGTTCTTAATACAGTTATTCACATTTATCTGGCTCAAAGGACCATTACGTGGTCACGATTCTTCATAATACTGCATAATATTTTTCTAAACTTACATAATGGACGTTGCCTACAACGGTGGTGTCGATGAGAGTAGGGTCTATCTTTGCCGCTTGGATGGCATCGCACGCCGCAGCAGCGAATGCATGTCCAGCTGTAGTCTCGCGAAGAGAACCCCCAAATTTACAGAAAGGAGTTCTTTTTGCCCCAATAATATAAATACCTGAAGTAAGTTTGTACAAGAATTAGGCCGCCTTTACACCTGTGAGTTTTACTTACTTAGTCACTTACGTAAGCGACTTACGGTAAATTTTCAAGTGTAAACACTCTTTGTAAGTGGCTTACTGTAATTTCTTACTACTTTCGTAAATTGAAAAATTACAGATCTGAACGCGTTCTAGTTTGTTTACTGAAGCGACTCACAGCTTATCGAATAAAATTGATAAGTTGAGAGCTTACACCAAAACAATATGCTTGAAACAAAAACAAAACAAATTCTGGTCACCAGACGAAGTAAAAAGTTTAATTACTGAAGTACGTCCCATACTGTGGTATAAAATTGAAAAATCCGTGTCAGTCCATTCTCAACTCCTTCGAAAAATTTTTAAACGCGCCTTGTGCCATTCTTTTTTCTAGCGAAGGTTTTACTCAGCATTTTCTTTCAGCATTTCGCCTTCTGGATAAAATAATATATACAGCAGCCGCTTGAACTAGGCGATGAGAAGGCATTTTGATTACTGATTCAGTAAGCATGTGTAAATGGGCGTGTAATAATTTATACAAGTTTAAACTCACAAAATTTACGTAAGCATTATTTACTGCAAGTTTATTTTAGGTGTAAATGCAACCGTAAGTAAGTTACATAAATATTACGAAACACATTAAACATATTAAAAACTTCACAATAAGAAATAATAGTACCTAATTTATTAAATAATGAAAATAATAAATATTTATAATTCTATTAGGAATCTATCTGAATCTACTAACCTTTGCAACTGAGCGACATATCCAAATCTGTTTCTTCTTTACTCTGTGTCTAAAATAAACCGTGACGTTAGGTACCCGATAAACTTGTTTACAAATCATAAACGTTATTCATGTTGTGAAGCGGTATGCAATCTATTCGTCCATTAAGTTGGGAATGTTGTTTTATCAGCTGGCTGCCTAAGCGAGATAAAAATTATACACAACTAAGTATTTGTACTTATAGGTACGCCGAAAAGATAGTGAAAATATTAAGAATTAAGATGCCAGTTGGAATCTTTTTCTAGCTTTTATTTAACTTGCCTTGTTCGTATGTAAGTTGTCCGTCAAAACTTCAAACCATTTTTCGACCACTTTTTGGTATTCGATTGAGCTGAAATATTGCAAAATTTCAGCTGATACACGTTTAGTTGGAATTGTCTAGCATGCATTACTAATCTCATGCGAAGCTTGTGGACGCAATGTATTGAGCCCTAGTAGGTAGGGTCATTGCGCCTGTTTGCCGACCGCTTCCCCTTTTCGTCCATTTAACCGCCCTCCTTGATATAACGCCAAAAAATAGCAAAACGGTTATACATAGGTCCTTAAAATATTTATGTATTACGACCTGAATAACTCCACAGTAAGTACATGCCTACACAGTTCACTGGAACGCGGCCATTAACTAGGATTAAGCTATGCAGTTTATGGTACCCGGCGAAAGAGTGAAAATGTGTCAAATATTGCAGAAAAAATAGTGACGTGCCGGAACTTACGCAGTAAATAAAAAATAGTTCTATTGTGTTTCTTGGTTTGTTTACTGTTTATACATATAGCTTGCTATAAATATAGTGTGGACGAATAGTTTATTATTCTAATTTACAATAATCAATATATAAAACGAAGTGGACGAGAAAGGGTACGCCCTTTTTATTAGAAAGTCCTAATCTCGACCGGGTGGTCTATAACAGGCCCGCCCATGTCAATTAGGTTCTGTCTGATATACGAAAATGCATGCAAGTAAACTAAATTTTATTTAGCAATATGAACTTTATGTGTACAAATATTTGCGATGGCCAATTTTCGTCCGCTTATTAGCTTTAATAAAGTATAAACCTAATACGTTGAAATGGCCTATGGTCGGAAATCGGGCATACAGTACAATACGTCCCAGTTTTCGACATACTCTGTTACAACAAACTAAAAGTGATTATTTAATGATACCTGCAACCAAATGTTACAATATTATTAAATGAAATAATATTAAAACAATTGAATGAAAAAATATTTACGACGGCCAATTTCAGTCCGCTTATTAGATTTAATAAAGTATAAATGTAAGACATTTAAATGGCATGCGGTCGAAAATTCGACAAGTAAAAAATCCTAGTTTTCGACATACTTTGTTATTTTAGAATAATTTAAAGTGATTATTTTATGATAGTGTAATAAAATTTTACAATATTATTTTTTCAAATAATATTCAAACAGTTGAATGAATGGGCCTAACAATGTCTTACAATGGGTCTGATAAGAAGGCTCAAGGTCACCCAAAGGGCAATGGAGAGGGCTATGCTCGGAGTTTCTCTGCGTGATCATATCATCCGCAGGAAAACCAAGGTCACCGACATAGCCCAAAGAATTGCGAACCTTAAGTGGCAGTGGGCAGGGCACATTGCGAGGAGGACTGACGGCCATTGAAGTGGAAGGAAAAGTCCTCGACTGGCAACAAAAACAGCTTCACGGAAACTCGGAGTCCTGAACAAGATGCGGCGTTTCTGCACGCCAAATCAACTTTGCTTGCTATACAAGACACAAGTACGGTCCTGCGTGGAGTATTGCTCGCACCTGTGCGATGGCTCTGCCAAGTACTTACTCGATGCTTTGGATAGGTTGTAGCGTCGCGCGGCTCGCATCATCGGCGACGAAGAGGTGGCTAAACACCTTGAGCCTCTCCAATTGCGTCGCAATGTTGCGTCATTGAGCGCTTTCTACCGTCTGTACCACAGCGAGTGCTCTGAGGAACTTTTTCCCTAATCCCACCATCTCCCTTCCTTTTAAGGACTACGCGCGCTGGTCTACGTTGTCACCGACAAACTGTGGCTACCATTCCAACGCGAACTAAGAAATTTGGCAACTCGTTTCTTTGTCGCACAATCAAGAAATGGAATTCACTGCCAGCACACGTGTTCCCTCCTTCCTATAATCCTGGGTCATTCAAAAGAGGCGTGAAGAAGCACCTTGCAGGTCAGCAAGGCGTGGGTGGCTAGCGCGGCAGTTTATCTCTCGCGCCAGCTATCTTCGCATTTGGACTCTACTTCTGCGTACCATCAGGTGGAATAGAGTCATTTGCTTGATCTTTTTATAAAAAAAAACCACGTACTGGGAAACGCAGCTTTGGTAGGCCCCCACAAGGTGGACTGATGATCTAGTAAAGGTCGCGGGAAGCCGCTGGATGCGGTCAGCGCAGGACCGACCGGTTAGGAGATCCTTGGGGGAGGCCTATGTCCTAAAGTCCTCGGCTGATATGATGATGATGAGTGAAAAAATATGCAAGTTTAACATCATATTTTAGGGGTTAAAAAGGCAAAACGGACTAACGGGTTGTTTTCGGCCTTGGATTCGGCCTTTGGCCTGGATCTTAGAAGGTCTTTTGCATTGTATTTTTTCTAGTTTTAAAAAATATTTACGCGTTTGTAAACGCAAAAATTATTACATATTATTATTAATTTATTTTAAAAATATGTTTTATAGAAATGTCGTGATTGTGATGTAAAAAATTATGATTATGTCTTGTTATATTATTCGTTGTCTTTCTATAAGTTTTATATATATTAATTGATTTGTCTGTATTATGAGATTCATATCATGTGAGTGTGTGAGTAAAGATATAAAAACAAAATTTAAATTAAGAGAAATGCCTAATTAATACGAAAACTAAGTCTGATCGCTTGTATTTTTTTTAATTAGATAACTATTAACAACTTTTTGTAACGAAGACTGATTTTTAGACTACAGTTATTATCTTGATTAACAATTTCATTTCAAAACATATTTTTATTCATGAAATCCATACTCAATTGATGCGGTCGAAAATAGGACAACTGGTGGACGAAAACTGAACTTTGCGGTCGGAAACTGGTAATATTGGCATTTTATTACTTATTTTAAAATATTAAAAACAACACGACTGTCACCACTAACACGTTCCCAATAATTACAAATAGACTAATATAGGAATTCATTTCAGTAGTTATTTTATAAAATTATAATAAAGAAATATTTTAATTTTATTTTCAAAGTTGATAACTCCACTAAGCGGACGATAACAGGCGTAATGACCCTACCTCGCCAACGCGCGTTGTGTGTTCGCGCGTAGAGATTCGCGTCGAATTCGCCCTTCTGGACAGTCTTAAATGAAGTCATTCTAAATCCTTTATGGTTTACGGCCCAAGTATCTACTGTGGACTAGTTATTTTTTGTGCACACGCATGATCTGGGTATATAATTTGGGGCTAAGGGGCCTCCACTCCTTTGTTGCCCCGAGGCCTCCAGATCTTTAAATCCGGCTCTGTGGGTATAAATGAAAGGGTTTGCTGAGAAAAATACAAAAATTTAATTGACTTTAGCATTACCTTATTATGAGTAGCAAATCAAGGAGCGACAAGAGTAAAGGGAAGGGAGGTACAAAAGATCTCGTTGGGTCTAAGTGCACTGTAAGGAGACTCACGGGCCCGTCATAAGAAGAGATGGGGTATCAAATGAAAGGGTTTGCTGAGAAGAATACGAATAAACTGACGCACTAAACAGAAGAAAATAAAATAAACTTTAAATTTAAAATGTTAAAAAAGCTTGTCGCTAGATTTACTTGTGTAGATAAAAAGCGATAGAATCGGAAAGAAAAGAGATAGACAGTAAATTAACGAAGATTGAAGTAAATCTCGCAAGAAACTTATAATTTTTTCTTTAAAGTTTATTTTATTTTCTTCTTTTTAGTGCACATTTAAATAAAAGCTTGTTTTTAAAAATTCGATTTTTATAGTATTATCAGTAAGAATTTTTAAGTTAAAAAAAATATATTTAAAAAAAAAATACAAGCTTTTATACTAAATCGGACTGAAAAGTGAAAAATAACTTTTAGTATCCAAACTAAATGATGAATGTTAAGTAGGTATAAGTAATTATTATTTAGAGAAAAGCGTGGGGTGCTCAATAACATTAGTTCTTGAAAATATTCGATCAGTACAATTAAATCGAGCACACATTATTATTATTATTTTACTATCCACTTTTTAGTGCGAATTATTACCAACGATGAAAGTATGTACTTAAATTATTTAAAAAAAATGTCAACACCGCCAACTTAACAATGACAACTCCATCTAGTGACGTATAACTGAACGAACATTCCAAACGTTTAATTTATTAGTCCTGGCGATTCTAATCAGGATAATGGGATATTCTTATCGAATTATTGTATCGAATCGATGTAATGTCATCGGTCTTTGATAAGTCTATAAAGTTTCAATGAAATCTGACGTTTATAAAGTGGGTCAAAATCGAGCCCAAATGAGTCAGTTACATACATACAAGTGAAACTAATACAAGCGTGTCAAAAAATACAGCTACAAGAAATTTATATAAACTATAAATTCCTTGTGCGCCTAGAACCTAGATGGGATTAAAAAAAACTGGCAAATTCTGTTCGGCTAATGTAGGGCGAAATGTAGGGAGATGAGTTTCCTGGGGTGGCTAGCATAAAAAATACGGTACCAATTTAGGGTAAATCGCTTCATTTTGCATCCTCGTTCCCTACATGATGTTATTCTATTTTATTTTATTTCATCATCATCATCAAGAGCTCATATAATGTCCCCACCGAGGGGCTCGAGCCTACACCACATTAGGGGCGATTAGGCCCTAGTCAACCACGCTGGCCAAGTGCCGGTTGGTCGACTTCACACATAACCTAAGAATCTCTTCATTGGTGTGTGCAGGTTTCCTCAAGATGTTTTCCTTCACCGGAAAAGCGTCGATTAAACGTACATATGAATTCAAAATTTGAAACACATGGCGGGCGGGGATCGAACCAGTGTCTCCCGGGTGGGAGACGACGTTCTTACGCACTAGGCCACCGACGCTTCAAATATTTTATTTAGTCTTTCTTATATAATATTTATGTAACTTAAAGTCATCATAAGATAAAATGACATAGGTAAATTGAATTTCACTCGAGTTCTTGTTGTAGTGTGTTGTGTTGTGAGACTACATTTTTCACGCAATCTATCGTAGAAATTTATTGTTAGGTCCCTACTATATAACAATTTCTATGTATAAAATTGTCTTGATATAACATTTTGACTTGACATTGGCAAAATGGGTAATCTTTACGTGTCGTGAAGAATAGAATATAATAGTTGGTAATTGAGAATGGTTTTTTTTTTCTCTTATGGGGGTAATCCCCGTATCTTAGCCTTTATGTAAGTGACGATAAGACGGAAGGTGCAAGCGAGCTTCACCCAGCAGCCTCAACCACTGAAGGTATGGCTCTTATCACAACTGTTGGAACACAATCAAGCTGTTCACACTTAATAATTTTAGATAACCAATTAGCGTTTAATGCCATTGAATGTATTAGTACATTGGCATGGAATGAGAGGAAAATGATAAAATAAGTATAAAACAGATGATGTATTGGTATAACAATAAAAAATCAGTCAACAATATATACAAGATTTACAGTAATATAGTTTTATATAGTTCTTTGGAGAATGTTAAACAGACTCGACCAGAAGTGCGATGCCTTGTCCGCCTCCGATACAAGCGGAGCCGATAGCACGCTTTAATCCGCGACGTCTGAAAGAAAGAAACACAGATGTAATAAGAAATACTTTTTAACACTTTCAATAGTTTGGATTTGAGAAAGTTATTGTATTAAAAAATACCCTGGATATCTCCGCAAATCAGTTATCAGATACTTACATAAATTCATAACCTATTCAATCAGATTTTATTTTAGTGAATCTTAATGATTAAGTAGTTTCCAAGTTACTAGACTACTATTACAGTCATTATCTGTGCTTTGGAAGGCATGTTAAGCTGTTGGTCCTGGCTCCTGAAAGATAGCAGTCGTTCCCTAGGAGGGTCGGTGTTAAGCAGGCACAGGATCGTACAAATCTAATGTCAAATCCTGTAGCAGTATTGTAGATATCAATACAAACTGAACCGACCCCAAATAAATTGGGAGCAGGGTAAGAGAAAGAGGTTCTAAGACCTTGTCCAGGAGAGCGAATTCACCGCGAATCTTGAAACTCGCGCGAAGCTTGTGGACGCAATGTATATTGAGCCCCAGTACCTCGCCAACGCGCGTAGAGATTCGCATTGAATTCGCTCTTCTGGACAAGGTCTAAGTCATTAAAGAAACAATTCATTACCTTAGTTCATGTGTCAAGTGCGCAATAATCCTGGCTCCAGATGCTCCAACAGGGTGGCCAATGGCCACAGCACCACCGTTCACGTTTAGTTTGCTCTGGTCCAATTTGAGTTCCTTGACGCACGCCAAAGTTTGCGCTGCGAAAGCTTCATTGATCTGAAGCAGAACATTCGAGTTAAACGTCGCTTATGGACATTTGCTAAGAATTTTGAAAAGAACTTCTCACTGTAATAAAAAGTTTTATTTTTGTCTACTTTTGTCGGTAAATGCAATCCTTTTGTAATTAAATATTATTATTTACATTTAGTTTTGTATCTTCAGATTAATAATAATTATTTAATGTTTATGTGTTTATTGCCAATTCTATTATTTTACCCGGAATTCTGAGATAACTTAAGAGTGAAAAATCTGTTCTGGTTTTGGCTTAGCTTATGTTAGTTCATTGAAGGTTTACTTGTATTTGATCGCTTTATGAATAACCAAATGTTGCCTAAGGCTCAGCTCAGCTCCTTTTAAGATATATTAAATGTCATTGTGTGTCTACTATATTTTACCTCAATCAAGTCTATATCATCAAGCTTCAGATTTGTGACTCTGAGCAGGTTCTGAATAGCGGGCACAGGGCCGATGCCCATGATACTGGGGTCTACGCCAACGAACGACCAGCCCACAAGACGACTGAGAGGGGTCAGGCTGTTCTGCTTCACTGCATCTTCACTGGCCAGTATCAACGCTCCGGCGCCGTCGTTGATTCCCTGTGAAATAATTGTAAGTATTTATTACTTATTTGATAAAGTGGTTAGTAAAAGTATGTGTGTGGCTGTGTGTGTGTGTGTGTGTGTGTGATAATCTATTTGTATAGATTTTAATTATTTTCACGCGATGATGAGCCTAGCTCATCATTTTGGCAATAGACATAAAATAATAATCAATACCAAAAAATCACCAACTGTTGTTCTTAGGTTGTGAAATCATTATGTGTAACTGCATCAACTTTGTAGAACATGAATTGGGTATACTTACAGAAGAGTTACCAGCTGTGACGACTCCACCCTTCCTGAAGAGCACCGGCAGCTTGCACAGGTCTTCGATCGTGGTGCTGGGGCGAGGGTGCTCGTCTGTGTCTACCACCACCTCCTGCTTCTTCACCTTTACAGTCACAGGAGCCATCTCCTCTTTGAACGCTCCAGCATCATAGGCTGCAGACAAATTGACAAGTCTTTTGGACATGGAATTATAGCAACGGCTGGGATCTTTGGTACATGATATAACAAACGGCTTAGGTACCTAGCTACTTTACCATACAAAACACGACTACTGGTCGACTAACCTATTTAAGAAATGTTAGTGGTCAGATCGGTCATCTGATGGATCGGTAGATTCAGGGTTATTTTTTATGACAAGCGGAATTTATTTATTTATTTTTATTTATTTATTTATTCCAATTACAAAATACATTTTGTGTCGGAAGTACATTTAGGCTTAAATTAAACTATTCTATTAAACAATACAAAAATTATGTCACATCACTTCATTAAAATTGGTTAATCAATTCATTAATGTCATAAAAACTTTTGTCTAACAAGAACTTCTTCAGGCCGAATGGACTCTGTGTGGGAGAGCCTAATGTCTTATGCACGTAGGTGCATAAGACATCACACATGTAGATGTGTGAGTTCACGGAGCACATAACAAAAGTGGTTTTGACCTTGCAATACAAAACATGTTGTATAGTTATCAAAAATTTAAATTACCAGCTTTCCATCTCTTCTGCGATTGAAGCGCGAACTCGTCGACTTCCCCTCTTTTCAGAGCATACTTCTCTGCTAAGTTCTCCGCAGTTTGCGGCATGGTGAAGTTGCAATATGTGTCCAAGGAGCCTGCTTGGAGCGAGTCTTCGAAATTTATCTTGGTGCCGAGGGTGGCACCGAAGCGAACATCACGAACGACGAATGGCATGGCGGACATGTTCTCAGTACCACCGGCGAGTGATACTTGTGCTGCACCAGTCATGATATCCTGGAGAAACGAGAGACAGGTATTGCATATTTAATAATAATTAAGAGTCTGATGCAGAAGGTAGTACTTCTAGACACGGTCCGTATAGTGATAAGGTTCCTGTCTCTGGATCTTTAACCACCGATGGGGAACTGCATTTTTAAATGTTATATTTATTTGGTGTTAGGCGTTGTAAAAAAAATATATTTAGGTGTTTGAGCCTTCGCTTGGCCCACTGTGAGATTAACCCCTTGAGTTTTACCTAGTTGTAGTGTGTTTATACCCTTATATTACTAATTACTTGTGAAAATGTGGGTACCCGCACAAGACCATAGATCACGCCTTTGCCGGCGGCCATTTTATACCTCAGTACGTCTTGAGTTTTCACGGTGAGCAGTGTGTTAAAAAATATTATAAAATAAAATTAGACAGTTATTTCGTTCTTATTTTAATATTCGTAATAGTGTAGAAGAGGACTCCGATGAGGTAATCCAGCTCCGACTGAAACCTAAATATCCGTTTTTTTACCCTTCGGGGGGAAAAACGGGTCTATTTAGAAATATTATTTCTATGTATGATTTAAATGTAATAAAAGAGATAATAATGTTATTTTGGCAACACTAACGCACACGCACACACACACACACATACACACACACACACACACGCGCACACACACACACACACACACACACACACACACATACATACATACCCACGAGCAAATCACAGATTTTCAACTGTAGCCCTAATATTAACCACTAACTATAAAAACAAAATGTCAATAGATAATGCATATATCAAAGTACGTACATCATCATCATCATCATAATCATTTCAGCCGAGAGACGTACATACATATAAACTTATAATTTATTATAATGATAGTATACATATAAAAAACCGTCGGTGGCATAGTGCATAAGGGCAATGTCTCCCACCCGAGAGGCACCGGCTCGAACCCCGCCACGTACCACTGTGTTTTCAAATTTTGAATTCATATGTACGTTTAATTGACGCTTTTACGGTGAAGGAAAACATCGCGAGGAAACCTGTACACACCTTTGAATAAATTCTTAGGTTGTGTGTCAAGTCTACCAACCCGCACTTAGCCAGCGTGGTAGAAAGGCCGAATCCTAAGGGGATGCTCAGACCAATAAAAAATGAATATCTATATACATATAATTGCTTGTTATTCGATAAAAATGTTATGAATATTAATAAACCCTTCCAACCATCTATTACTGCTACAAAACTTATGAGTACGGAAATGTATACACGTAGTGCGAGTAAGAGATAAATTGATTTAATCTTTGTAAAAGAAGTAAAATACACACGCTGTCTCAGTAGAATAGGTATGTAAAGTAATTATGACGATAAAATCGAAAGAACGAATCCCAGATATAGAGATTTGCTTTGTCCCATCCACAGAAGTAATTCAGTGCTAAATAATAAATAAATAAATAAAGTGTCAGGACCTCAGCAGCATGAGTTCCAGCTATGGAGGTTTATAAATAAATAGCAAATTAAAAACCAAGGATTAATATCTACATAAATAGGTATAATTGCCTGTTATTCGATAATGGAGATATGAATATTAATTAGTTGTTAATTAAAAACAAAGGTATGATTAATACACTTGATAAATATTTAATAGTGACAAAATTATACCCTTAAACCTTCCACTACCTGTAGACATGATCGGTTGCGCAGCAAGTAGGGAGATGTAACTTGTACTGTGTTTTAAAGCCAACCTTAGATTTTAACTGCCGTAAAGGATGAGAAATGATCCAGCATTTTGTTGCATGGTGGCGGAAACTTCCTGTGAAATCTACAGTTCAATTGATATGATACTTAGATGGTGCGCAAATTGCTCTTAGACCCTGATTGCTATACTTAAGTATATTAAATATTAATTTAGTATGTGATTATTATTAATAAATATTTAGGATGTTAAGTTCCTATACATGTTTAGTAGTTACAAATCGTTTTTTATTATGAAAGGGCCTCGATGCGTTCAGTCAGGTTCAATCAGTGTGATAGTTTCATACGACTTTCATGTTTCAATGAAAGTTTTCTTTTAAAAATGTTATATTGTTGGTTGGAAAACAATCTGTGACTGCTTATCATCAAGGGTTCAGGAGCCGCTCGATGATAAGCCGTCACATTTTAATTTATTAATCATGGCTTTAACTTTTAGTATATTGGCAATAAGAATTATCTGCTCCAAATTGCTTCCATCCTTGTGATCTTGCAAGCGTCTAAAGACTGCGATAACAGCTTATCGTCAGACGAGTCCTTTGCTTGTTTGACACTCAAGTATTAAAAACAGATGGCACAGGGTATGTTGAATATGATTCATTTATACGAAAGGGGTATCAAAGTATAATGTACCTGTGCGCTGTTGACGATAGCTTGGAATCCTGACCCGCAGAGCCTATTGACTCCCAGCGCTGGTTTCTCTTGTGCCACTCCGGCCTTGAGCGCGGCATGCCTAGGCGACAGGGCACCGTCTGAAGTACCGCTGAGCTAGAAGAAAAAAATATATCGTAAAATTAACGGTTTTGTAAACACTAAAAGCATTTATGTTTCTTTGATTATTGGAAAGAAAAAAAGTTGAACTGGTTTGATATCTATCTATATTATATACAGCTTTGTATTATACAGCTGCCAAATCTTTATGTACAAAAATCTCGTGTCACGCACGATGTTCCTCTAATTAAATTTTGTAAATGTGGTTTGCTTGGTTCAACTAAGACTATACTTAGATAGGAGAGTCTTTATCTCGGTTATTGATCACAATATTTTCTTCTTAAATCTCCACTTTAATAACTTACCGCATTAACCTGTCCGATGTTGACGGTATCAATAAGAGCAGGCGCGATGCTGGAAGCCTTGAAGGCTTCTTTGGCAGCTGTGGCTACCAGGTCTGCAGGATGTACGTCCCGCAACTTACCGCCCATGCGCCCGAACGGCGTCCGTTTTGCGGCAACGATGAAAATACCTGAAAGAGCAATATACATTTTTTTTATTTTATCTCTCTCGTGGGGTTGTAGTGTATGAAGCGCCTCTTCGTCTTATTAGTTATTATGTATGTCATATCAAACACTAGCACTTGTGCAGTAATAGTTTCCACCATTTTGTATTATTGATTATTATAACAAGGTACTAAAGTGTTAATCTACTTCTGATGCTGACCGTATTGATGTAGGTAATTTAATGTTGAATATTAGTAACTGCGCTCTGCCCGCGTGGAGGTTTTTTTAAAACAAATTACGGGTGTAAAAAGACCTATAACAAAGCCGAGAACTACATATTCCACTCATCATTAGGACCATTTTTTTCTTCTAGACTATACATGGAAAATTAATAGCTATAGAGTTATTGAAGGTCAACGTTGGATTTTTCTTTTCAAAATTTTTATGAAAACAAATTGAAAACATTATTTCCTAATTTTTGTGCAAAGAAACATTATCAAAATTTTAAGTACCTATATCATACCAAAAAATCGGGAGTGGTCTCCCATTGACTTTCTCGTATACCGGAAACGACTCAAAAGTCGATAGAAACCTTATATTTTGATGTCATACATGCATGTTAAATTTTGGTCACCCATCCGAGTACCGACCGCGCACTTGGTTGCTTAACTTTCGTGATCAAAGACTCAAAAGTTGATAGAAACCTTATACTTTAATGTCATACACGCATGTTAAATTTGGTTGCAATAAGTTATAGCATATTCGAGTTATCGTGCTAACGCACAGGCACACACACACAGACATAATTCCAAAAACGTTTTTTACTTTCTTGAGAGGAAGTCTTGTAATCGTAAAAAAATTAGACCTCGGGATTTTGGCGGATTTACACGTTTTGAACCTCCCCGAGTCCAAAAATATTTTTTTGGAATTATGTCTGTGTGTCTGTGCGTTAGCATGTTTACTCGAGCATGCATTAACTTATTGCAACCAAATTTAACATACGTGTATAACATCAAAATATAAGGTTTCTATCAAATTTTGAGCCGTCGATCACGAAAGTTAAGCAACCAAGTGCGCGGTCGGTACTCGGATGGGTACCAAAATTTAACATGCATGTATGACATAAAAATATAAGGTTTCTATCAAACTTTAAGTCGTTTCCGGTATACGAGAAAGTCAATGGGAGACCACTCCCGATTTTTTTGATCTCAGGGAGGTTCATACGTGTAAATCCGTCAAAATCTCGAGGTCGAATTTTTGACGATTACAAGACTTCTCTATACTACGTGTACGAGAAAGTAAAAATGGCTTTAAAACGTCAGCGCTCAATTTAATGATCACCTTGTACTCCGTTCACCGATCCGCATTGGGCATGGGCAAGCGTGGTGGACTACTGCCTAAACCTCCTTCGATAACAAGGAGAGGCCTTATGTCCCAGCAGTGGGTCGAATTATACAGGCTGTTATGATATGATGATGTTGTTTCTTGTTGATGTATAGACTTCGGCTTTGTCTTAGGTCTTTTTACAGCCTGTATATAATTTCAAAATAAAATACTAGGACATAACCATCACTGATCTATAGATAGAGAGTATATTTATGTCTCTCACTCTCACTGATTCCTCAAACTTAGTGATTTAATTATTTTTTTCGGTAAATTGATGCTAGATTTTGGCAACACTAACCAGAACACTGAATCATCTATAGCTTCATGCATCGAATGAACTTGTTATTTTGGACCTCGTGCTCGTAGGGGCAATGACCTTTTGATTGTTATTAAGAGGAAACACCACGGGCTAGAGAAATGAAAAATAGGTATTTGTAAAATCTATTGCTGTCGCGCAGTGCCCGGCCGCGCGAGCTATCAATGTGTGAGTGTGACTGTCAATGTTTGCGTGGCGCCGCGTCCGCCTGCGCTCGGCACGCTCCCAGAGACTTTCGTTACTCTGCCTTGCAGTCGACAAGTTGATTTCGGCGATTACGGAGTATTTGTTTCGTGTAATTATTGTATTACCTTATAATGTATTACTTCAATGTTTTATATCGCGCTTTCCTAGATAGACCAGCCCGCCTAGCATGAACACCGAAACACGATATGATATAGCCATTTATCGCTTTAAACTGTCAAAAATCATTGGATATAACCGCCAACTTGAAATTTTATCGAAACTGCGAACATGAGTGTTCGCAGCTTGTATAAAATTTCAAGGCGACTGTTATATCCTATTCCATTATCTATACTAATCTATACTAATAATAAAGCTGAAGAGTTTGTTTGTTTGGTTGAACCCTAAGATCTCAGCAACTACTGACTCAAATTGAAAAAATCTTTTTCCGTTGGATAGTTCATTTATCTAGGAAGGCTATAGGCTATATAACATCACGGTACGTCCAATGAATCAATGAAGAATGTTGCAAAAACGGGAGAAAAATATTTCTTTTCAACGCTTTCACTAAGTGCGCTGCGTAAACGGTTAAAGTTACGTAAAAATCATGTATGACGGAATTGTTTTCCATTAAATTTTCAAAAAAAAAGTCCGCGACAGCATATGTCTATCTTTTAAGGTTGGCTCACTATAACCTTTCTTTTTGGTAAACAAATTTGTTCTAAAATAATGCATTATCTGCGATGGTGTTTTTGTATGCATGATATTATTCCTTATTAAAATAAATACATTATTTATCACAAGTAATTAATTTTGTATAAAATTGTCCAGGACTTCATTTGATTTTAATGAATATCTTAAGAAAAAGCATAGTTTGAAATAAACGGAAAATAATAAATTTTGATTTTTAGAGTTTTCTTTGCGTGCGCTGCGTAAACGGTTAAAGTTACGCAAAAATTCTGTATCACAGAATTATTCTCCGTTAAAAGTTCTAAAAAAAAGTTTCAGACAGCATTTATCTATCTCTTAAGGCTGACTCGCTATAACCTATTTTTGTTAGTAAAATTTGTTCTAATTATTGCATTAGATGCGAAGGTATTTTTGTAAACATAATATTATTCCTTATCAAAATAAATACATTATTCATCACAAGTATTTAATTTTGTACAAAATTGTTCTTCACATCATTAGATTTCAATGAATATCTGCAGAGATATCATAGTTTTAACATAACTCCGCAGCTAAATAATGATCAAGTACTAGGTACGCACGCATCTATACTGAGTTGTTTTTTGTTTGGTTGAACGCGCTTATCTTAGGAACTACTGATCCCGTCAGATTCGGACGCCTTAGAAACTCTAATAGGTTCAGAGACTCCTCCGAGGGAGATGCTCACCGGTCAGGAATCCTCTCTGGAGTGATTCGACCTTAAAGCTTGAGGACCCACCGAGGTCCTCTCTTTTACTAAAAGCCCTGGTGACTCAAAGAAGGTCATCAGAGACATCTTGTAAAAATAGTAAAAAAAAACCGCCTAGAAGGAGTGGGACGCGTGAACGAAGGGTTCCGTGCCATAGATTTTATGAAACTGTCCGAAAATTATTTTTTCGCCCGCCCTAGGCAGTCGATCCGGGCTCAACTTTTGAAATCGCGACTTTCATTTCTTTCTCTACATTCATTTTCTATCGACTAGCTCGCATAGCAGCTAGACAGTCATTCTATGTGGATCGTCTCACTACGCCCGCCCCCGGGATAGAACCGCGAGCCCTGGGGTGCCAGGGCATCGCGACGCGCAGTATGGGAAACCCTGATATAGGCCTATATACCTCCATAGCATCACTCTACGACTAATAGGAGTTGAGCATCAATGAAAAATGTTGCGAAAATGGGAAATCCACGCGGACGAAGTCGTGGGCACAGCTAGTCCTATTATATAAGACAGTTCATAGCGATAAATGGCTATATCATATCGTGTTTCGGTGGTCATGCTAGGCGGGCAGGGTATGAACGCGGAAGGCGAACGGAACCCATAGGGGGGGCGATGGGATTAGTTTTCGCAGTGGCGGAAGGCCGCGTGATAATTCTAAGTTGCCAAAGAGGCAGTAAAGTTAATTTGAGCAGTAGCATCTGCGCAGTTGAGCTAACAATCGAACATCATAATGTGTTAAATACACTGCACGCAAAATATTTATCTAGAAATATCGATATCGATGAACAACACTAGGTTAAATCGATAAAATTATCGACTACATGTCACGTCATGAGTGTATACGTGTTAGTCCGCGTCTCCCTAACCTCAAGCCTCCCCCCGCAGAGTGCGATAGAGACAACGGCAGCTTGGACTGAAAATACCTATTAAAAGAACAGAAAATCAACGATTCGTAGTCCCCTGATTTCTTCTCCAAAACTTAACCGATTTAAGTACTTTTTTCATAAAAAAAATAACAAAGGCTTGAGCTGTGTTCCTATGTTTTAATTTTTTAATATAATTTAGTCAAATTTGTTTCCTGTATGTTTGAACACAAAGGAAAATTTGGCTATTTTTTTAGGTTTTTGAACGTTCATATATCTTTTAATAGTTAATTTATGAAAAAAACGAAAACATAGGGACATGTTAATAGGGGCCATAGATATTCAGGAAAAAAATTATAACTCTACCGGCATTATCCAGGGAGGAAACAGGGGACTACGTTTGTATGGAAAAACGGGCCTTGTGTTTCCTCTTAAAGAGTAATTGGTAAACAGAAAACTAGGTAAGTAGGTATACGGTTTTATTGGATTCATATTAATATTTTAGTTTCAAATATTATATTTTCTTTAACCCTCGGGGTTTTTTTAAGTAAGCCTATCTAATTTATAAGATAATTTGTTTCTATGTTGATGTTGATAATAGTTTGTTATCTATGTGGACTTTACTATCCGATTAAAATACATACATCATAGCAACGTTCAAATCTTTGGTAGGGAATTAGTTATAATTTTCACTTGAATTAATAAAGAAACTCATTTCGCACCAATAAATTTGTAAAGTATGAACCATTACAAGTAGGTAATCTACAATTGCCTACCTACCTATAGAAGTTATTTCTCTGCTTTTAAATTAATTGGATATATCCATAATCTAGTTCATAAGCGTGTTAATTACTGAACAATTTAAATAAAACTTACCCTTGTTTATGGCGACCGACATAATTGTAGTTATAAACTCACTTAACAATAATTATTATAATACTAACTACTATATGCAGTTATTCCGTGTCGATGTAAACCGGTGTTGCGTACCACTCGCGTGCCGGTTTTAATCGAATGAATGAGTCGTGCGACCACAGACTACTTAACTAACGACTGATATGGCGCGGCCTAACTAGCCTTACCTTCGACTTGACTTGCGTTGGTAGATAAAATATTTATGGAGAAGTTTTATAAATACATATTTTTCATTGTGACCTAGTTTATGTTTACTAAGGTTTCGAGTTGAACATAAGAAAAAAAGTGGTCTCCTAAAATTACCTATAATGTCAAGTTTCTCAGGTGCTTCGAAAGGTAGGGTGCTGTGTGCCGAGACTGTTGTACCCTGGCCTGGGCAATATTCGAGTCAGACAGAGAGATGTCGTCGGAACACCTTTGCCAGCGGATCTCAAGCCTCTGCCTACAGAGGATGAATGGGGCCGCACGTTTGGTTTTCCGTTGTGATGTCACGAGAGGCAGCACCGCCCTGTCGAGCTAGCGCCGCCGGGTGTCTACTTTACATCAGGGTCGTTTGAGTCTCCTTCAATGACCGGTGTTCCGGATGACTGCGGCTTTACCTAAGGGCAATGACGTCAGACAATTAGCTTAAATGGCGCTGAGTTTCATCCAAGTCGTCCGTGACGACACCACTGTGTGGGGGCCCCGGGAAAAGGTCAATTTAAGGGCCAGTGGAGCCAAAGTGTTCAGAGCCTTTTTGTCGGAGGGGGCAGGTTTCTAAAACCGGGGCGGTTCTCCCGTACTTACATGCATAACATCAGACCTTTTTTCCGGTGAAGCAACCTTGCTCATAGCGCTCTCAAAGACGAAGAAGTGTGTTATCGCACATCTACCAGAGGATACGTCAGTTTATTATCTACTTTATTTGCACCCGGGTGCTAAGGACTAGACGACCCTGCTACCTACTAAATCCAATTATCAAAAACCTTCCCGTGCTCTACTGTCATGGCGAACTTTGTATGTAGACCTTATATAATTACTAATAGCAAGAAAACATAAATGTTACCTACCTACCAACTAAGAACCTATTGTTATTTGGAAGATAAGTTCTATGCTAAAAGAAAGTTAGGTATACCTACCTACCTAAATTTTAATTATAAAACAGAATAAGCTCATTAGAAAGACAAATCACACTTCAGAAGAGGAGATGGAAGAGGACGTACCAGCAATATCCAGTATCATGAACAGCTCAGATAATGTCCCCACCGAGGGGCTCGAGCCTACACCACATTAGGGGCCGATTCGGCCTTAGTCAACCACGATGGCCAAGTGCGGGTTGGTCGACTTCACACACAACCTAAGAAATTCTTCATAGGTGTGTGCAGGTTTCCTCACGATGTTTTCCTTCACCGTAAAAGCGTCGGTTAAACGTAAGTACATATTAATTCAAAATTTGAAAACACATTGGAAATTGGTTGAAATATCCAGCATATGGAGAGACAATTTATGTTCAGAGCGCCAGAAGATATACTCTTAAAGTCGCAGCAAAATTCTGGAAAGGATCAGCATCGTCTGAACTCGAGCCGTTGTTTTTTAACACCCTTATATTAGTTTCACCTGTATGTTTGTAACTGACTCGTTTGGACTCGATTTTTACCCACTTCAAAAGGTCAGATTTCATTAAACTTTATAGACTTATCTAAGACCGATGACATTACAATAATTCGATAAGAATATCCCATTATCCTGATTAGAATCGCCAGGACTAATAAATTAATGTTTGGAATGTTAGTTAGTTCAGTTATACGTCACTAGATGGCACACTTTTATGTTACATAAATAAAAAACTAAAAAGCGAAAAAATTTCTTTTTAGTAAGTACTTATAGAAATTAAACGATGAACGAAAAGTATAATTACTATTTAGAGAAAAGCGTGGGGTGCTTAATTACATTAGTCATCTTGAAAATATTCGATCGGTACAAAAAGCGTTTTTTTTTAGTTTTTTTAAACTATTATTTTATTTTCCACTTTTTTGTACGAAATTCGATATTGCAACGCTCACTAATCGTAGCGCCTCGTCTCGGGGCAAGCTTGCGAACCGCAGTGCGTCCATAAAATAATACATACATATACCACATGTAAATTAAATAACCAACATCCTGAATACAGGTGGGTTGGGATTGTAATATTTTCTGGCATTTTTTTTTTCCAAAAAAAAAGGGTCTGATATATCAATTTCTGAAGCCGATCCCAGCCCACCTGTATTCAGAGGATGTTGGTTATTTAATTTACATGTTGGATAAATTCACGATCCCAATCGCAAAAGGGGTCCAGCAGAGCTTCATGTAACACTCGGTTACACACAGCCACATCTGGCAGTATGGGCCACACAGTAACTCAAAATAGCGACAGATTGCCAGCCTGACGCCTAAAATAAAATACCTATTTATTAATTACATCGGATAATAATGAACCTATTTATTAATTAGGTACATCGGAAATTAAAAGTGGAAAAGCGAAGAGTAAAAGGTGTTATACTTTCACAGATAATTATTTTCAAAGAAACTTTATCTAATAGCTAGCGTGAGAAAAGAGTACACAGTCAAATAAAACAAAACTGTTAATAAAAAAACATACTTTATTTACTTATACAAGCATAAAATATAATACATGTTGAACAAGTAAAACAATCAAGTGTACAACACAACAGATAACCACAAGTAAAATTTTCTTAATAGATAAACGTTACATCTACTTAATAAGTTTGTAAATCGATTTAAACGTTTTCCAAAAATATTTTTACATAACTCATTATTTACAACGGTCCCAATTACGCGCTATCAGTATGTCTTTTAATCTCGATAACAGTATGAGCGTTAAAATAAGCTCACGATTGCGGATTGCCAAATGGACTTTGATCCACAAGTGAAAAATATAATAAAATATATTTACAATGTGATTACACCGTTTGATTAATTATAAACTCTACGCGGTGGTCTTAGGGTTCATTTAGACGGCTTCGACCATGACAGCGATACCTTGTCCGCCGCCGATGCATGCGGAACCGATGCCTCGCTTCAAGCCACGCCGTCTGAAATAAAATAATACATTATAATATACATTGCTACTATTTACTAAAATATAACTGAAAAAAATCGGGAGTGGTCTCCCCTTGACTTTATCGTATACCGGAAACATCTCAAAAGTTGATAGAAACCTTATATTTTCATGTCAAAAATGTATCTTAAATTTTGGTCACCAATCCGAGTACCGACCGCGCACTTGGTTGCTTAACTTTCGTGATCGACGACTCAAAAGTTTATAGAAACCTTATATTTTGATGTCATACACGCATGTTAAATTTGGTTGCAATAAGTTAAAGCATACTCGATTTATTGTGCTAACGCACAGACACACACACTCAGACATAATTCCAAAAACGGTTTTTTTGGACTCGAGAGGTCCAAAACGTATAAATCCGGCAAAATGTCGAGGTCGATTTTTTTGACGATTACAAGACTTCTTCTATGCTACGTGTACGAGAAAGTAAAAACCCAAAATTATGTTTTCAGGACGGTCTAAATAGTGACGTCAAAATTTCCTCCCCGTGGAATAGCTACTTTGAGCTGCATTTTAATTTTTGGTACTTATTTTTTTACTAACCTTACACATATTTCCAATATACGATAGTAAACATAGATAGATTTGTTTGGACTTTGATTCACTTTTATCCCCCATATTAAAACCCTAAGGGTAGGATGTCGACAAATCTTAAAATATCTTTCCTTATTTTGAACTGAAAGTTCATATACCAATTTTTATGGGGTTTCCTTTAAAAGTGACGGATTTCCATACAAAGCTTCATCCCCTATTATTATAGCCTTAATGGTAGAATTTTAAAAATCTAAAATACCACATTCATAATTTTTAACGGAAATTCCATATAAGTAGGTACTTTAGTTTAAAAAAATAATTAAAGCATAAATTTTCAACAATCTCATTTCAAAAACATGTCCATTTTCTCATTAATCTAGCCTAAAAAATTCATCGAGCTTGTTGAACTGTGTTTGAGGAGAACGGTGATGACTTTGTATGTAGGAAAAAAGATCAAGGCTGTATCTATGTTTACAACCTCATAAAACACAAAAATGTACTACTAAAAAAAACTTTAAAAAAATCATAACTCGAAAACTACAAAATATTGTAGAACATACATATGGGCCGTTCGGGATCTAGGGCTACTCTATGTCTGGGCTTCATCTTTACACTATTTTTTGAGACACTGTATAATATATGTGTTATATAAACATGTCATAATTAATGTATGTGTTATATAAACATGTCATAATTACCTGAGTTCATGAACCAAGTGAGCAGTAATCCTAGAGCCAGAAGCGCCGAGAGGATGTCCGACGGCCGTGGCGCCGCCATTTACGTTCAGCTTCTCCAAGTCCAGCTTCAAAGCCTTCGCGCAAGACAACGTCTGGGCTACGAACGCCTCGTTTATCTGCCGATAAAATTTCAAGGTTAAATCAAGGTCAAAAGCTGTATTGGTGAGAATTCTGGCGTTTCTTCAACACAGACATGGCCGCGCCGTATAATATCAGTTTAGACTTCATAAGAGTCTCATGCTCTGCCGACTGAGCTGGCCGGGCTATTATCATGTGATGCCGGCAGAGTAGAATAGCATCACCCCATATCCTCCAATGGGTGTCGTAGAAGGCGACTAATGGATCAGCAAAGGGGTATTGATCACCTTATACTCCGTCCACCAATCCGCATTGGGCAAGCGTGTTGGATTACTACCTAAACCTCCTTCGATGACAAGGACATACCTTGTGTCCCAGCAGTGGGTCTAATTATAAAAGCTGTTATGATGATGATGATGATGAGACTTCATAAACTCTATCCCCCTTATTATAAAACATGGACTAAACTTAGTCATGGTTTAAAAATTGATGCTGTCACTTTTATTTGCTGAATGAAAGACAGGGCTAGCATCAGTTTTGAACTACGACTAACTTTAGTCTACGTTTTGTACTAATGAGGTATGAGCTGATGTGGACAGTTGTGCAGAGAGTAGAATACAATCCCGGGATCCCGAATCCGGGGGTCACGGGATCCCGACCCATTTTCGATCCCAAAAATACCGAGACTGCACTTTGGCTAGTCTCGGGATTTTCGGGATTACCACAATTAGGTTGCATTCCGTAATCCGTTGCGCGGTGATTTATATTGACTTAATTTTTTAATTTATTGGTTCACAGAAAAAAACTCAAATGATACAAAAGATTACATCTGCCAAACTGCGTAGTAGTTTGTCGGCAGTGGTTCTCGTCCTTAAACTACTTACTTTTACTAGATTAGTATTAAGTGACTTATAGGACACTTAATACATGATGACAAAGAGTAATAAAATAATTTCAGAAGTACAGCCTTAACAATATTTTTATCGACGGGAATTCCATGTACGAAAGTATAAATAGGTCAGTTAGATTTTTTTTTCGTTTCCTTCGTGACATTGTTACTCGCTGGATAGATATTAAATCTATCCAGCGAGTAACAATGTCACGAAGGTTACGTTACGTTACTTACAACATTTTAAATTTAAAAGTTATTTCAAAGGGCGGGTAACTTTGTTGAACATGAGAAAAACAATTTGTTTTCAGTGTAGAATAATGAAATAATGTTTAAGAATTTACTATTTATGCTTTTGTTTTATTTTAGCCCAATTAGTAACCACATCATTTTAAATTTAAAAGTTATTTCAAAGGGCGGGTAACTTTGTTGAACATGACAAAAACAATTTGTTTTCAGTGTAGAATAATGAAATAATGTTTAAGAATTTACTATTTATGCTTTTGTTTTATTTTAGCCCAATTAGTAACCACATCATTTTAAATTTAAAAGTTATTTCAAAGGGCGGGTAACTTTGTTGAACATGAGAAAAACAATTTGTTTTCAGTGTAGAATAATGAAATAATGTTTAAGAATTTACTATTTATGCTTTTGTTTTATTTTAGCCCAATTAGTAACCACATCATTTTAAATTTAAAAGTTATTTCAAAGGGCGGGTAACTTTGTTGAACATGAGAAAAACAATTTGTTTTCAGTGTAGAATAATGAAATAATGTTTAAGAATTTACTATTTATGCTTTTGTTTTATTTTAGCCCAATTAGTAACCACATTTTCAAATCCCGGAATTACGGGATTTTTATTGCGTAATCCCGGGATTTGAAAACATGCTTGATTACTTATTTTTTTATTCTATGGCAAGAAACCAGTTCTAAAAACTTTCAGTATCGCCCTCGTAAATTAGATAACGGTGAATACCAGACAGATCCAGCCCTGCTTATCTAGTAAAAGTATTTAAAAAAAAACGAAAATTACAATAGCATAATTACCTCTACAAGGTCGATGTCATTGAGGGTCATATTGGTGACCTTGAGCAGGTTCTGTATAGCAGGCACGGGCCCAATGCCCATGATGCTGGGGTCAACGCCCACGAAGGACCAGCCCACCAATCGTGCGAGCGGCTTCAGTCCTTTCGCTGCCTCTTCACTGGCCAGCACTAGGGCACCAGCGCCGTCACTGATACCCTGACAAGGCAGATAAACAGTTTTATATAATGATCCCTTTTTTAGGATAAATATTTGGCCAGAAATGACAAGGTAAAAAATATTACGAGTCCAATACCCTGAAGTCTTTCCGGTAGGGATCATGACTGAAAAAAATATGTTTACTGTCAGATAGAACACAAAAAAATATTGGACACGTATTTTCTTTTATCACGTAGCGGCGTAGGTTTGATATGAGAAATCAGTGTCTTGGCACGGTAAGATAATATTACCGTGGTCTTGGTCCTATCAAAATTAATTGACATAATTTTCTTGACGTCGTCTTCGGCGGGCATTTTGAAACGTCGGTCGATAAAAAGCAATGAATAAAATGCAGAACACTTAGTTAATACAAACGTGCGGGCTCCGCTTGACTGGAGACAAATAAATTATATGGAAACCTATTCATACACAAAAACATTACGGGTTTAAAACAATGAGTTTAAAAACGTTAGTCAATTCAACGAAGTGAACTACGCAACAGAAACGAACCAATCACAGAGCTCTTTTCAATGCAATGTGTTTTACAATTATGGAAGAGTCATTTGAGTATACATATTTTATGATATTAAAGGCTTGCCATATATGGCACGCACTGAGAAATAAATGCCTTACTTCGCATAGCATTGATTTTTACTTATATTTACAAGTATTGTTTGTGACTACTGGTGTAATGTAAAGTCTGTGATAGAATGAATCACAAAATAAACTTACTGAGGCGCTGCCAGCTGTCACCAAACCTTCCTTCTTGAATACGGGAGGAAGTTTCTTGAGTCCTTCAAGCGTTGTTTGTGGGCGAGGATGTTCATCCGTAGCAACTTGTACCTGCTTCTTCTTGATGGTCAAGGTGACTGGCTCGATCTCGGCCTTGAATACTCCGGCGTCATTGGCTATAGGCGTACAAGATATTGCAGATTGTAAAGGGTGCACATGGAACTCTCCAAAACTTTCCATTTAATTCTCATCCTTTTGAAATGAATGTGAGGGTTGATTGAGAATTTTGCAATATTGTTTTTTATTTAATTATTTTTAACTTGATAAATCAAAACTAATTTAATTATCATTACAAACGCAAAGCATGGGCAGTGCGCGCACCGCGCGCGTCAGGCTTATTCCAAAGAAATTAATTTTTGGATGAGTGTTATTTCAGTTACATTTTCTATTGTTAAATGTGAAGGTATAATGTGCAACTCTCATACAAAATTAAAGAAAACCATTCAAAAATTTTGGCCTTAGCATGATACTAGTCCAAAATTAGCATCATGTCTTTAGTTCAACATTTTATTGCGGCAAACAAAGTAAAAGAAAATTCAGTTCACTCTCAGTTTAACAAACTTACAGGCCTTCCATCTTTGTTGTGACCTAAGCGCGAAGTTGTCCACCTCGTCCCTGGTGATACTGAACTGAGCTCCGAGTTTCTCAGCAGTCATGCCCATAGGCAGGCCGCAATACGAGTCGGTGAGACCAGCCCAAAGCGTGTCTTCGAAGGCATAGTTCAGGCCAAGGGTCGCGCCGAACCTGACTCCTCGGACTGCGAATGGGGCTTGAGACATGTTCTCCACACCACCTGCTAGGGAGATCTGAGCGGCGCCAGTGAGGATATCCTAGTAAGGAAAGACGACAAATTTAGGCGACATCAGCTTTTAGTGCTCATCCATTTAAAGCTGCGAGTAGCTTGCGGGAGAATTGCGAAGAAAGAAACTGGGGCCGGTAAAATTAAAACTACCTCCCGCCCGTCGCCCGTGTATGTACAGATAACAGCACGGTGGGTTACCACAAACTGTCAAATTTTCCCAATCGATTATGCACTCTATATTCAATAGCCTTGGGTTGAAAAACGTTTGGAAAAATTTAACAGTTTTGTATAGCCCGACGTGCTGTTTACTGTACGTACAGTTACACGCACACCACACATGCAACGAAACTACACCTTGTCTTAAAAAACTACAAAATTGAAAATATTAATTACAGCTAAGAACAATCTCGATCACGTCAGCTTACAAACCTAAAATCCGCATCATTATTGGTCTATTCGTTTAGGAGCTAAGATGCCACAGACATACATACAGACAAACAATCCAGAATAGCTTACCTGGGCGCTGTTAACGACAGACTGGAATCCGGAGCCGCATAGCCTGTTGATGCCGAGCACGGGCTTCTCCTGAGGGATGCCGGCCTTCAGCGCGGCGTGCCGAGGCGTGTAGATGCCGTCCGTTTGGGTGCCCTAATGCGAATACATCTTCATTAACCAGCTTGTTTGTTAAGGGTAAAACTAGTATGTACTAAAACGTGCAAAAAAACTGTGTACAAGTTAAGTCTAGCCACATTTCTTACTCTGTGATCTAGCCTCACAGCTGCATAATCGCGCATCGCGAATATAACTTACTTATGTTAGCCTTGTAAAAATCGTGAGAAACATTGTGTTTGTAGTATCACAAATAATATAGTACGTAGTATGTAGCATATCTTCTGCGATCTTGCTCTTCCCCTCCATCCCTCAATATTCCAATTCATCTGTCCTATGGCTTGTGGTATATGCACAGCAAGACTTAATTCCCTGTCAGTTTTTAATGGGTACTCGTTTCTTCATACTTAGGGGTGAAGTACTTATCCTAAGTTTAAAATCCAGTGCCAGTGACGTGACTTACCTCAGATCATATTATATGATCTGAGTGACTTACCGACATAACCTGTCCCACGACGACAGTGTCGACCTTCTCGGGTGCGACATTGGCTTCCTTGAGCGCAGCGGTGGCAGCGATGGTCTGCAGCTCTGTCGCCGACGTGTTCCGGAACACACCGCCGAACGTACCGAAGGGGGTGCGTTTAGCGCCTACGATGAATATACCTGGGAAAAAATATCTTCCCATAGTGTCACCAGACCTTTGTTAAGTTGGGAAATACGTTTCGCATACGTGATGCGAGCGTGATGTTTGACTCTTCCTACGGAAGGCAGGGCCTATAATTACCTATACCCAATTACCCACTTAAACCCAACGATGTCCCTCACGTGCACCTTGGCGAACATCAGTGACTGCGACCTCCTTCCCGTCGTCGGACGAGAAGAAAATATTCCCCTCGAGTATGTCGCTGCCGGATGGGACCATAGGAACCATTGAAGAAAGTAGGAGGCATAAGATGCCCCGTGACATCTAGACATCGACCACTGGCGTTGAACGGTACAAAGAGGTTTGGGCTTCCCCAGCTAGGGCCCGTCTGGTCACGAGCCTCACCTGGCTCTGGTTTTTTTTTTCAACATGTCAAGCCGCGGTTCGGGACATCGTCAGACAAGCAACATCAGTTCCCAAACTACCTACACGACCAAGACCACTGGCAAGAGCGTTTTTGTACGCGTATCCTTGCTAATCTGTGCCTACCAGTCTCTCGTAAGTAGCCGCCCTACAATACAATTTCGCTATTCGACTCAGGAGAAACGCAGAATCGCTTGAAATAGCGTCGTGGAAGAAAAGCCGGGTAGTATACCCGATATCCCGAATTATTTATTTGCCTATATGTATTGTTGTGTAAGCGCGTCGTGTGTGATTTGGTAATAAATGTGTTTCTATTCTATTCTATTCTATTCTATTCTATTCTATCCGTAGGAATTATTATGCTCTTTGGCCGTAGGCAATCTATGGATCGCGTCGCTTGTGGATAGGGTCGTGGGAGAAAGGCCTAAGCGAGACGTGTTAGAAAGCGCCCCGGACGAGCGGCCGGGGCGCCAGGGCCGGATTTAAAGGTCTGGAGGCCTCGGGGCAACAAAGGAGTGGAGGCCCCTTAGCCCCAAATTATTTTCCAAATAAAATGAAAAAAAATTTTCAATCGAGTTTTTGGTTAAAAAACCGGCCAAGTGCGAGTTGGACTCGCACACCGAGGGTTCCGCCGTACAAACGTAGCGGTTTACAATTTATGACGTATTAAATCAAATTCTGAGTTCACGGGAAGTACCTTGTAGGTTTTGATTCCCTGGCGTGTGACGGAAATTCGTCTAAGGTGTCGGTATAAACTGCTGTATCTTTTGATCGCGTAAACTTAGAAGTTTGATTTTTTCACTGCTTAAAGGGACAATAGACCTAGGTATTTGGTATAAATTTCAATTTGATACCTTTATTCGTTCGTGAGAAATAAGGTAGTAAGTTTCATTTTATTAAAATATTTTTATTATATTATATAACTAAAAAAATGTGATTTTCGCAATTTTTCCTATATTTGCATTATATGACAATGCTTCATGCCAAATTTCAAGATTCTGAGTTTACGGGAAGTATCCTGTAGGTTTTGATTCCTTTGAGAGTGTCGGAAATTTGTCTAAGGTGTCGGTATAAACTGCTGTATCTTTTGATCGCGTAAACTTAGAAGTTTGATTTTTTCACTACTTAAAGGGACAATAGACCTAGGTATTTGGTATAAATTTCAATTTGATACCTTTATTCGTTCGTGAGAAATAAGGTAGAAAGTTTCATTTTATTAAAATATTTTTATTATATTATATAATTAAAAAAATGTGATTTTCGCAATTTTTCCTATATTTGCATTATATGACAATGCTTCATGCCAAATTTCAAGATTCTGAGTTTACGGGAAGTATCCTGTAGGTTTTGATTCCTTTGCGAGTGTCGGAAATTTGTTGAAAATATCGACATAATCGGCTGTATCTTTTGATTGGCTTGGCTTAGAAGTTTGATATTTTCACAGCTTAAAGGGACAATAGACCTAGGTATTTGGTATAAATTTCAATTTGATACCTTTATTCGTTCGTGAGAAATAAGGTAGTAAGTTTCATTTTATTAAAATATTTTTATTATATTATATAACTAAAAAAATGTGATTTTCGCAATTTTTCCTATATTTGCATTATATGACAATGCTTCATGCCAAATTTCAAGATTCTGAGTTTACGGGAAGTATCCTGTAGGTTTTGATTCCTTTGCGAGTGTCGGAAATTTGTCTAAGGTGTCGGTATAAACTGCTGTATCTTTTGATCGCGTTAACTTCGAAGTTTGATTTTTTCACTGCTTAAAGGGACAATAGACCTAGGTATTTGGTGTAAATTTCAATTTGATACCTTTATTCGTTCGTGAGAAATAAGGTAGTAAGTTTCATTTTATTAAAATATTTTTATTATATTATATAACTAAAAAAAATGTGATTTTCGCAATTTTTCCTATATTTGCATTATATGACAATGCTTCATGCCAAATTTCAAGATTCTGAGTTTACGGGAAGTATCCTGTAGGTTTTGATTCCTTTGAGAGTGTCGGAAATTTGTCTAAGGTGTCGGTATAAACTGCTGTATCTTTTGATTGGCTTGGCTTAGAAGTTTGATTTTTTCACTGCTTAAAGGGACAATAGACCTAGGTATTTGGTATAAATTTCAATTTGATACCTTTATTCGTTCGTGAGAAATAAGGTAGTAAGTTTCATTTTATTAAAATATTTTTATTATATTTTATAACTAAAAAATGTGATTTTCGCAATTTTTCCTATATTTGTATTATATGAAAATGCTTCATGCCAAATTTCAAGATTCTGAGTTTACGGGAAGTATCCTGTAGGTTTTGATTCCTTTGCGAGTGTCGGAAATTTGTTGAAAATATCGACATAATCGGCTGTATCTTTTGATTGGCTTGGCTTAGAAGTTTGATATTTTCACAGCCTAAAGGGACAATAGACCTGAGTATTTCATGTGAATTTCAGCTTGATACATCCACGCGTTCTTGAGATAAAGGGTCTTGACAGACAGACAGACAGACGGACGACAAAGTGATCCTATAAGGGTTCCGTTTTTTCCTTTTGAGAACCCTAAAAATGGGCATACTTCTTTACGACCTTTAATCAACGAACAAAATAGAATGATATTATTATTATTATTATTCATGTAATCATGTTTGTACAAAGTACCGTAGGTAAAGGTAAAACGCGAAATAAAATATAAAAGGAAAAGTTGTTTACTGGTGTATACTAGTCTGAATTTGAATTTTTTTTTCCGAAATCTATTGTGGGGGCCCCTCTTTTGTGGAGGCCCTGGGCTGTAGCCCCGCTTGCCCTCCCCTAAATCCGGCCCTGCGGGGCGCTGTGAAGATAAAATTAATGGCGGCCAAAAACTAATCTTTGCGACGCGGGCGCGCCGTGTAAATGTATGTGTCAATAATTATTTTTAAAATTTTTTTTTGAAATCAACTCAGAAGCCGATCCCAAACCATCTGTATTCAGGGTGTTGGTTATTTAATTTACATGTTGTATAATAGTATGTATATTGTACGTATATGTTGATATATACTATTTATAGATAAATATGTATGTAGGTACTCGTTGCAATATGTGATATAAATGTATTAGTAGGTTATGTAATATGTATGTAGTACCTACGTATGTATAAGTTGGTATTGAATGTACAATAAAGAATATTCTATCTATCTATACAGGTTAATTTTTCAAGTCGGACTTCAGGGCCAATCCTAAACTATAAGGAATATCGAAAAATGCGCAAAGGAAACAAAAACTGCATCATTGGATTTTTGAAAAAAATAATGATTTTCGCTTTATTTTGGATCAACCAAGGTGGAACAAGAAATATTTTATTAAAATTTAACATTTTCCATTAGTTTCCCATATACATATTATTACTTCCCAGAATTCGATCCTTAATAACAACACTATCGAATGGTGTCTTTGGTGGCGAATGGTGTTTTTTTTTTTCAAAATAATTGGTTTTTTTTTCAAAAGTCTTGGCTAGGATTATTGATTTTTCAAAAATCCAATGATGCAGTTTTTGTTTTCATCAAAATTGGGCTCGCGACTCCTTTAAGCATTTTTCGATATTCCTTATAGTTTAGGATTTAGCCGCGAAGGCCCACTTGAAAAATTCACAAATACAGTGAATTGTCAAAGTTAACGAAACTCGACTCGCTCTTGACTGTTTATTTACCTTACCTACACGACATTTAAAACCAAGTAGATTAGCTTTATGCAATATTGTCGCTATTTATCTAATTTTAACTGTGTTTTTAAGAAATGTTCAAAACATGTTCTTGTGCTTTTTATCATTAACATACTCTTGTTATTGTGTAATTGACCCTCATTTTAATAAAAATAAATATTTTTACTTTGTTTGTGGGTAACTAGTTCAGAAAAAAAAATTATAAAACTAATTATATTAGTCTAGGTTTGATCTATGCTAATATTACCGGCCGGCCTATTAAGTAGAAATCCTTAGCAATTTTCTAAAAAGAAGAATGGAGTTTGACCCCGCGGTTTGAGTAGGTACCTACACACTCACGAATTGTTTTTACCTTTTTAGTAACGCATATCATAAAATACTTAGATTATCTATTAAAAATTCAACATATCTTACCTTTTGCTGCCGCAGACATTTTGTAAACTAATAATATTTAAATGAAAAATATAAAAATTAAAGTTCAATAATACCGACCACTTCACGTCACGTCAAGAAAGTTTATGAATGAACGAAAGAAATCGAAACGAACGATTGAATGAATACTAATTGAATGATTGCGTAGACAGATAACGTACGAATGATTGATAAAATATGGCACAGAGTACCTTATGAAGCTATAGAGAAACTATAGCTTTATGGAGTACCTATAGAATAAAATTCAATTATTACTTGTGTAAAAAAGCCTAGCAAGATGATTTGCTGACAACCTATTTAATATTTTTTGATGTGGGACTTCTTTAACAACGTTGTGATTTGAAAATTCGATGAAACGAATAAGCAACACCAAACATTTTTGACGTGACAACGTCTTATAATTCGATAGAGCCGGCTGCACGCACGAAAAAACATGACGCATGCGGCGTTACCTCGCTCTGAGGCGTTCCATGTAAGGCCGGCAAAACAAATGAAATTAAATTTTTCTTTTGAAAAATGCTACCATTCCATCAGTATTTTCTTAAGACGTTGTCACGTTCAACTATCGTCAGTAAACCGACTTTACAGACCAACCAATTTTTTTTGACGCATAACGGTTTGTGTAGTTCAACATTTTAGCAACCAATCTATTGGTTCTGAAACGATTTTTGCTACTTGTTTTACTTCTGGTGCAGTCTGTGAACTGCAAACACACTACAGGAGGAGGTGGATAGCGCCGCGATCGTGTGCGCTAGATAGGTAAGTAAAGTAGGTAAACCAAAATTTTTAACTCAAGGAAGGATGCAACCGCTGGTCTCAGACCAAACACTTTTTATTTGGTCTGAGCCGCTGGTTTATTTTTTTTTTTGTTCAGTGGGGAAGTCTCGGGGGCAGCTCTGTTGAGACACGCCACAACCGGATTCATTAAGTATACCTCAATGAGGACCGGTGTTCCGGATGGCTGCTGCATGGTGTTACGGAAAAAAGCCCGGAGATAACGAATAGATGGGACAACTAACTCATTTAGGTGGGTATGCTATTAAAAAAAGTATACAATACTCCGGAATGGACCTAATATTGTTTATATAAGTTGTCAATGCCTAGACATGTGGGCAATGTATCTATTCTATTCTCAATTAATGGCGTCACGTCACATTAAGCGTACGCATTTTGCCAATATCAAGTGAAAATATAACTAAAGTAACAAAAATTGTACAGCTGATTGAGGTTAAAAATGGAGTCTCTCAACACGTGATTTTAGAACAAGAACTCGGGAGAAACTCCGTGGGCAATGTATGTTGTACTACATTTTCACTTGACATTGGAGAAATGTGTAATTTTTATGTGTCGCTATCGCCATCTATTTAAAAGAAGGAGTTATAAAAAAATTAGGCTTATTTATTATTATTATGTTAAATTAAACTCCCTCACCTAAATAGCATAAATACCTACTTATAGGATTTTTTTTATTAATTCTGTTAATGGCAATATTCACTAATTCAATAGTATCTCTAACTAGTCTGTGTAATAATCTTATCTGTGGGTGACATGAAATGAAATGACATTGACAGTTCGGATTTATTCTTTCCTATTTTTTTCTTTGCCAAAATCTTCAACAAAATCGTCTTGGTCATTTTGGTCAATCAAATATCAAATCAAAGACTGCTTATGCAATGAGCGATGGTCGCCCTGTAAGTGGCCAATTGAAGAAGTTTGTGTTTCGTGGTAAATCTTCGTCCAACGGAGACACACGAGGTGAATATCTGGAAATTATTGTGCCGGAGTTATTGTCTGCCGGCTACTCTTTTTACACGTGGCCTTCTGCACCTCTCCTCGCTTGGTACTTGTGGACGCAAAGACGACATTTACGTGGTCTTCGAGTGTTAGAACTTGGCTGTGGCACAGGTTTACCGGGGATTTTAGCAGCGAAGTGTGGAGCTCGTGTTACGCTCTCAGACTCTGTAGCTTTGCCAAGGTCTCTCAGGCATTTATCTACATGCTGTGAAGCCAACGGTTTAGTTCCAGACCGCGATATACAGATTCTGGGTTTGGCGTGGGGATTGTTCTTAACAGAAGTGCACACACTGCGTCCCGTTGATTTGATATTAGCCTCAGATTGTTTTTACGAACCTACACAGTTTGAAGAAGTTTTATCTACTGTCACTTACCTGTTGGACGGGACTGACGCTCGATTTTTGTGTGCTTACCAGGAACGCAGCACTGACTGGTCCATTGAAGCTCTATTGAAGAAGTGGGGTTTGAAAGGTGCTCTCCTGGACTTGGACTCACTCAGTGAAAGCTCCGGCGTAGACTACAGGGCCTTGATAGGAGAAAGATCTTTGCACCTGTTGGAGATAGTCGCTGCATAGGTTATGGCCAGCACAGTTAGAGCAGCCCGCCTGTATGTAGGCAATTTGCCATGGACCATAGGTCACCGTCAACTTAGAGAGTACTTTGCTCAGTTTGGTCCAGTACAGAGTGCAAGAGTAGTATTTGACCGTTCTACGGGACTAAGCAAAGGGTACGGATTCATTGAATTTGTTACTCCATCCGCAGCAGCTGATGCTACCAATAAACAAGTACATACTTTAGAAGGGTTGAACTTGACTGTGCAAGTTCAAAATAATTAGATACTGTAGATACTGCATTTATTATGGCGGAAGCTCTTCCAGAATATCCTGATTCAGATTTCTCTGATGAAGACCAAACACCTTTAGACATAGCTTTCAACAAAGCAGCTGACCATCTTCGCAAAATTACAAGTAAATTAAACAATAATCAACTTTTAGAATTGTATGGATTATTCAAACAGGGTACCGAAGGCAAATGTAATGCTCCTAAACCTGGTTGGTTGGATGGTAAAGGGCGTAAAAAATGGGAAGCATGGAGAGCACATGGGGACATGTCACAAGAGGAAGCTAAGCAGAAATATATTGATTTACTTCAAGTGTTAGATTCAGATTGGACACAAGAAATCATATCGAAACCAGCAGGACCAAAAGAGGCTTGGGTTGCAGTATCCGCCCTAAGATACTCACCTGAACCTGAACTGATACATGGCGAGCTGTCCTTGATCGAGGCAGCAAGGGAGGACTTTGGAGACCGTATCACAGAACTTTTGTCACAAAACCCTGAGTTAAAACATGAAAAAGATAATAATGGTTTGACTGCCTTGCATTGGGCAGCTGATAGAAATGCAACTAAGTCTCTGGTTGCTTTAATTGCTGGTGGTTGCCCACTAGACATAGGAGATGAATGTGGGCAGACTGCATTACACTATGCTTCATCTTGTGGCCATATAAAATCTACTGAAATATTACTAAAGGCTGGAGCTTCAATACTTAAAGACGAAGATGACTGCACACCAATTGATGTAGCAGCTGATGATGAAATAAGAAAGCTTCTGGAAGGTGCTAAGTAGTTTATAAATAGTGCCAGTTTTAATTTATAATTAATATTGAGTTAGTTACATTAGTTTAGATTATAAATTTGATAACTACTTGAAATAAAAGTGTCCATTAACATCTGCTGTTTTGATAACACTCAAATGCATAAAGATACCTGCGCATCTAACTTACACCAACTGTCAAAAGTAACTTTAAATAAAGGAGTATAGAGTTTCTGCCGAGTTCTTGTTTTAAAAACATGTGTTGAGAAACTACATTTTTTACTCATTCTACCGTACAATTTTTTGTTACTTTATGTAAATTTTCACTTTGCATTGGCGAAATGCGTAATCTTTATGTGTCGCGAACGCCAGCCAATTAAAAGAAGAAGAGAAGAGTTAAACAGGTACATTTTGTGTAGCATTTTATCTTATTTAAAAAACCAGCCTCAATACTTTCACTTGCTGCAGGTCACCATCTACATTTTTTTACTTGGTCTGTATATTGTTCAAAAAATCGTGGATACAGCCTAAAAAATGTATTAGTGTACCTATTATAACTATTACTTGTGTGGATGTGTTGGAAAATTCGAGTGTTCACATTGAGAATTTCATTGTTAGACACAATGAAAATGTAGATAGGAGATAGAAATGTAGGTAATGGTTATAAAAAAGGTTACTAATGGTTTTGTTCATAAAATCAAAATACAGTTACGTAATGTAGGTAATTATTTATTTTTCACTGCAACATTCAGTAATTGAAATAACTTTTTGACTTAACATATGGCATGTAACTGGTGGTCCTGACTGTTGTTGTTCTCAAGGTGGTGTCAGGTAGGCACCTAGGCAGATATCAAGACACTGCACCAACCCCAAATAAAATTGCGAGCAGGGAAGGAGAAAATAACTTGACGCACGAAGTTGTCTAAAAAGTGCATAATAGGTTTCCGAAATAAAACTATCAATAAGAAACAACATTTTTATTTAAATGGTGCCTTTTCTATATTTAAAAAAAAAACAATCATTCTCATGTTATCCTGTCATTACAAAAAAAAACTTAATAAATTTATAGTACCTATAAAATTGTAGCTACATACACTCCAAGATTTACAGAGCAACGTCCGATAAGTAGTGACCGAGTTTTTTGTAGGGGAAGAACGCACACGTCCTACAAAAAGTCGGTCAGCAAATGTAAGAGCGGTAGCACACGGCGTATTTTAAACGCGCCGACGACGCGCGTCGTCAGCGCGTTTAAAGCTATCGCTCTAATTTTTATGAAAGAACCCGTTGTCGATCCTATAAAAAGTCTAACGTGGGCGAGCGCCGTAAGATCTATATTTAAAGAGCCAAGCCGTCGCTTTAAGCTTTAGCGTTAGAATTATTAACAAACACTCAATTCATACGCAATCGTACACAACGTCATATTTCGAGAGATGGTAGAGCTTGAGGCAAGCTAAAACCAGGAGGGGTAGGTATAGAGCAGACAGGTTTTCAACCTGCCTCAAATACCTACCCAAAAATGTCTAAATAAAAGCACTTGGGACTATCAGAGCGAGACAGATATTTTCTAACCGAAACAGTAATATCTACGAGTAGGTTTTTTATGCAACTAGATGACAAACAAGCTGACACGGCAAATTTTAATCTATTTTGGGCTTACTTCTGTATGCGTTTATGGTTGGAAATCGATTGGAGAAATTTGACAGTTTTGGGTAGTCTGATTTGCTGATGTGCGTGCGTACCTACATTTTAAACAACACAAAATAGTATTAAGGTTCTAAAAATAAATATTTCAATCCGCTACGTATATGCAATTTGCATGACAGGACTATTAAGTACCTTATTCAATTTGTGTCGTGTAAAAATACATTTTCGAGAGCTTATTTAGGTAGTACTGACTATTTATATATTTATGCTACTGGCCTTCCTAATTAATTAAAGACACTCGTTTAGTTAATATTTAATATAATCCGTCTCTTACCTACTCTAATTAGCGGTGTAAAAAGTAGGTACAGTCAACAGCACGTCGGGTTATACAAAACTGTCGATTTTTAACCTAAGACTATTCAATATAAAGTGCATAATCGATTGGGAAAATTTGACAGTTTGTGGCAACCTAACGTGCTGTTGTCTGTCTGTACATAGCAAATGGGGGCGTTACCCTTATTTTAACACTTAATTAACTGTTTGTCTTAATCTGACAAATTTGCGTACCCGTATTGCCAGTGTCGTAATCCGACAAAAAATATTATAGACTAGCTTCTGCCCGCGACTTCGTCTGTTCGATTCACGCCTGGGGCAGATCGATTTTGTTCAGTGTATTTTTTCTAGTTTAAAGTTAGTTTACATTAATATTATTAGTTAAAATAACTTAATTAACAATTGTTACAAGGATAAAATTGAATGATGGAACAATAGTGAGTGTTTGTGTGTGATGATAAGATAGGGCTAAAGTAAGTTAGCTTCTCCCTAATGCTCAACCACAGAGGAATTGACTATTTTATAATAGCGGACGCCCGCGGCTTCGCTCGCGTTAACGTCGGATTTTTTTAGCCTAAAGCCTTCCTCGATAAACGGACTATCTAACACAAAAATAATTTTTCAATTTGAATCAGTAGTTCCTGAGATTAGCGCGTTCAAACAAACAAACTCTTCAGCTTTAAAATATTATAGTATAGATAGATTAACTGTTAGAACGCAATAATGGTGTTAACAGTTGTTATGGCTACAGACGTCGATAAGATGGATGAAGCCAGGCGGACTTATAACCAGTTCTACCGCCAAACGAGGACAAATTTGTACACCCTGGTAGAGATGAAAAGGATAGTTGTTTGGCCGGATACCGGATATCCGGCGAGCTGCGGGGCCGGATGGCCGGATATTTGCGCAGGTGCGGCGAACGCGATCAGATCAATTCGATCGGTTTCGCTAAGTTTTTACTAAAAGTTTTTTGTTTATATAACGGGTGTAAAAAACATGAACAGTCAAACGAAAACCATGTATTCTGCTCACCATCATAACATTTTTCTTCCTTTAGACTATACCTGGGAAATTGATAGTTACGATTTTATTGAAGGTCAAAGTCATATTTTTTTTTTCATATTTTTATGAAAACATATTCTAAACATTATTTCTTAATTATTGTCCAAACATTATATTTTTTTTTAGTATTTCATAACAAAAAATGGCTTCAAAACGTTAGCGTTCAATGTAGCTCACTCGATGCGCACGGACACAAACGAACGGGGCCGCCCCGCGCCGTCTGGCAAAAATATCACGTTTTTGCGAGTTGCGTGCGAGTTGAGCGCTTTACGTTGCGCAGTACAATTTGCAATATTTTCCCAGCAATTCTTTTTTGAAATGTGTCTTATTTTGATGTATAGAATACATGGTTCTCGTTGGACTGTCTTTTACACCTTGTCTTTATTATTTATGTATTAATCATTAGAGTGAATATCTGACAAGAACATTTTTGTTTTTTGGAAGGCTTTTTTGTAACTATTTCGACTTTAAACAAAAGCCGTCATAATTGTAAGGCCCTTTTATTGTTATTTACCTCACAAAGATTAATGTATTGCATTTTATTGTAGGAAAATGTCGTAATTTTTGAATATCCGGTATCCGGCCGGATATTGAGTTACTATCCGGTATCGGGCCAGATAGTAAATTTAGGCCGGATACCAGATAGTTACCGGATATCCGTTTCATCTTTACCCTGATGATGGAACCCAATGACCACTAGACCCACAAAAATAGACTTAAAATTACTTTATTACTCGGCTACTGTACAAATTTTCTTTAACGTAATACTTATCGATTATTAGTCTAAACTAAATAAAATTACTATCACAATAGTGGAGCCGCGGCAATCCGGCCCCTGTCTAATCCGCCGCCCCTTGTAATCCGACACACCTATCACTGTTGATTGTAGGTACCCTACATAAAAATTTCGGCAAATCATCACTAATATAATTCATGATTGGACAGGTTGCAACTTGTACGCTACACCACATTTTAGTTTTATATAAAAAATATCATTTAGAATGTTTAATTTACTAAATTCCATATACATAATTTAATATGTAGTCTGATTCATAGTTTAATAACATAGATTTTTGATTCCTAATTTGTCGGATTACAAACTTTTAATCACAACATTCCCAACTACAGAGGGTCACCCGTATTTACAAACATTACTATGAGGTTTCTCGACTCTTGGATAACTAAACGAATTGCATTGAATAAAGCTCTGTGATTGGTTCGTTTCTGTTGTATGTACTTGGAAGCGTCGGTGGCGTAGTAGTGCGTAGGGGCGTTGTCTCCCACACGGGAGGCACTGGTTCGATCCCCGCCACTTACCAATGTGTTTTCAAATTTTGAATTCACATGTACGTTTAATCGACGCTTTTACGGTGAAGCGAAACATCGTGAGGAAACCTGCACACACCTATGAAGAAATTCTTAGGTTGTGTGTGAAGTCAACCAACCCGCACTTGGCCAGCGTGGTTGACTAAGGCTTGATTGCCCCTACTGTGGGGTAGGCTCGAGCCCCTCGGTGGGGACATTATATGAGCAGTGTTGATGAATATGTACTTTGAGCATAAGCAATTTGCTAACTTGTCCCGCGGTACCAGGTGCTAATACCACGAGACTCATAATACAATCACGTTAGTAATTCATTGTCGCATATATATATAACCTAGGGCGAAGTTTACTTAGTCTCATATTTTCAGCTCCTGGTATGGTCGATTTTAGAAGTAGCTTAACACATTAATTGCCTCTTTGTTATAATAATTATTCATACATAAGGGTAATAACTATAGCGCACTGCGACATTGTACTAAATTGTTAACTTACTAATAATTCTGAGGACAATCGCACCTGTAAATTGGCCCTCGACACATCCAGTACCTATAAGATTACTCTTAAAGTTACTACAACCATTTCATGTAACCATCGGCCACAACATAAAGTGATCAATTAAGATCTGACCACGAAGTAGATATAGACCACCAAATCCTATTATGTTAATGTAATAAGATTTGGTGGTCTAGGAACGCCGAATCGCAAGTTCTTCGAGCCGGATTTTTTTATATTTATTTTATGTTACGGGATGGCAAACAAACTTGCGGCCCACCTGATGTTAAGTGCTAACCGCCGCTTATAGACACTTGCAATATTAAGTGTAAATTACTTAACGCCGCAAGTGCGTTTGCCATCCTGGGGACTAAGATGATATGCCCTCCATGCCCAGTAATTACACTGGCTACTTTTCCCTTTAATCAGAAACACAGCAAACTGCTTCACGGCAGAAATAAAAACAATATTATCAATACTGCAATCAATAGGATTAAAAGACATATCTACTTGATTTGTTGAGATTTCGTTGTGAATTTGGCCACTTTTGGTGCATTTAATGTCCATTTACCGGACAAATAGTTTTCCATTCAGTTAGATGCCCGAGTTATTAAACGTCTTTCACAGGCCGTTATCTCAGTGTTGCCAGCTGCTTTCGATAGAAAGTCCAAAGTTGCCAGCGCTAGTTATCTTTGACGTCCTTATGACCTAGCGCGTCTCCTGACTCCAGTTGTTTGAGAAGTCTGAACAGGGCTGCGGCTTCTCTGATCCGGCTGAACTCTATGCAGAAAGCTTCCACTTCTATGAATATTTCCTGTAATGTGAGAATAATAATATAGAATAATAAAGTCATATTAATATCTTTCAGATGGCGCCACTAAGACAAGAGGTCTTAGTGTGAAACATATGAAATTCGCGCTCCACCTCGTAAAAGTTACAAATGTGGATTTATTAAATAAGGTTTGACGGTAATGCCAAGAGAATCAGACTATAATAAGATGGTGGTAGGGTGTGGGTTTAGGCCCGAAAACATCGGAAAGTTTTTTTTAGATAATTAAATATTGTTTCGGAATGGAGTTTGTGCAGCAAAAGTGTTGTTATTTTGCTGCACAATCATCCATTTTGACGAGCAGTTATGAGGAATCATTTAAATAAAGGTTTTGTGGTGTGTATGGCGCTAAGCACACCGATCGGGCGTCGGGCGCGGACATCATTCTGTTTCATTCAAATACCGTACCAAACACACAGCAACAAGATCCCTAATTGAACAAATTCAACGCCGAAATGGCGTGCTAAGCGCGTCCGATGAGGGCCGTTGAATTTGTTCAATAAATGACCTTATTGCCATGTATTTAGTACGGTATTTGAATAATGTCCACGCCGCGTCCTTACCCGACGCCAGATTGGTGTGCTTCGCGCCTATGACGTTGAGAATTTTATAGTAGGACTTCCACCCAATCAGTCGCCATAATAAGGTCTGTTACCATACATTTCTCGCCAAGCACTCTCTAGATGGATTAAAATGTGTGACACCAAAATTTTTATGCTATCATCAAGAAAGAAGATAAACACTCAAGACATGTCTGTCATCCTCTACCTTTGTATCTAATACCGGTGGGTGAACTTAGACCAAAGAGGCGGTTGAATGTTGTTTTTTTAGTCTTGACAGCGTATTTCGCCATGGGAGTCTTTAACCACCAGACTTTATTGCAGTTGCCGTGTCCCCAAAGCCCGGTAAAATAAAAGAAATGAAAAAAGCAATATAATACAGCGTAATTAAACAAAAGAATTAGATTAAACGAGCAGTGGTCGGCGTGGCCAAATGGACACGATAATATTTGTTGGATTAATCCGACCTAGGCGGTGAAAAGTTTGAATGTGAACACAGCATGCATTAATAACAGTATAACTATAGTAATATATCTTAAATAATAAACATAATAATAAATATTTATTTCAGACTTTCAAAAATCCATATAATTTTTTTAGAAGCACTTGTTGGGTGACATAAAAAAAAAATTTAATTTACATTTCACAAAAAGAAATTACATTTTTTTCGTCGTCAACTTTCTTTCGGAGTCGTTCTCTCTACCACGGCCATAGCATCCTATTTAAATTTTAGCAGGAATTATGGAATTATGGACTTCATTTCAACCTCACCTGTACGTTGATGATCTTGTTCCTGATGAGCGACTGCAGGAACACGCAGACGAGCCTCACGAGCCGCGTCTGCATGTACCTATCCCGGATAGTCTCGCACGTTGATATGCAGTTGCTAATGTACAGGTACACGAAGTCCACTGGTAGGTCTACTGACGTCGTCAGCCTGTGGCGAAAATACCCCATTTATTTTGTACGATAGATTAACACAATAAGGCCTATCGCAAACGACAGACTATCCCCGACGCACTTTTTAGTCTGTGATAAGGGGCCATCCATAAATTACGTCACACGAATTTTAGGACTTTTTAACCCCTCCCCCCGTCCTTGTCACAGGTTGTCACATTTTTAGAACCCCTCCCCCCTGATGTGACGTCACATATTTTTTAATTTTATGCATGTATTTAGAAATAATCAAAAGAAAACAGTTATTTTAATTTTTTCTTATTTTTATTAAATAATCTTTCATAAAATCAACATCAAGTCAAATATTTTTGATAATAGAGAAAACAAACGACTAGTTACGAAACAATACAGTTGATTGTTATTGTAAGAGAGATAATCTCATAGCGAGAGTGCTAAAGTATTAAAAATATAGATCGTGTTCGAAAATTTTTAGATATTTTTATTCACATATAAATTTTGCGTTTTAGTACTTTAAATTTTAACATGTAACGTCACAAAGCTTTTGACCCCCCCCTGCCCCGTGTCACACAATGTCACATTCTGGTGACACCCTCCCCCCCCCCCCCCCTTTAACGTGTGACGTAATTTATGGATGACCCCTAATAGAACACGAGACGCGGAAAAATTCTGACACACAAAATATCTTGGTTTCCGATAAATCGTGCCATGCAAAAAGTGCGCCAAAAAATAGAAAGTTTGCTTCTACACGCGATAACGCAGATGACGCACACTTTAGTCCGTAGTCTGTCAAATTTTTTTTATGAAACGAGTACCGAAAATTTTAACTGTTTCGCTATTGGTCCACCCACGTATTGAACATAAAGTCGGTTTCACGCAAACGCTACAAAAGATCGGCTTGTATTATAAATCTGCAATAAACAAATATTGTTAGAGCAGTTTATTATTCACGTGTCTGCAGAAAGTTCATCAGAAGGAAGTGACGACGATACTTTTTAAGATTACAAGAATTATATAATAATTAATTGATTTATAAGTTCTAGTGCATAAAATATTAATACTATATCCAATATAGTGTTGAACAAAGGCGTTGGCCCTGCCTCTAACATGTCCCATCTCACTCTGTCAATATCGGAAATATGCGAGAGAGATACTCAGTACTAGTTTGTTAACCCTCTGGTAGTGGCAGATATATTGCCACCATATTTTGAACTTTATTTCTATGTGATAAGGTTGAAAAACAATGAAAAATATTTGTTTCTTTATCAGTCAAAGGGTTAAAAAAACCAGACTGTTTCACAGATGTGTTTTATTATCCTGCTTTTTATAATCTTTCTGCAAGAATAGGATGAACCTAAAATTCTCTATTTTTGTGCATTGAGTCTGTGAAATATCTGCCAAAGTTGCACTGTTTGTTTGCAATAGGCCTAATACCCACATGTTATGCATGAAATTAAATTTTTGTTACGGAAATCCACAAAAATAGATTGGCTTACCTGTTGACCACTTCCATAGAGTGCAAGGACATCTCCATATTGACGAGCACGGTGAAGTACTCCGTGATCTGCTGCGAGTTTATCAGCTTTAGCAGCACTGATATCGCCACCATAGGGTTGTTTTCCACCAAGTCAGGCAGCTGGATCAACGAACGGTTAACTCTAATTATTATTATTTTTTATAAACACGCAATAAGTGTAAAACACTCAGATACGGAAAAAACCGGACAAGTGCGAGTGGGACTCGCCCACCGAGGGTTCCGTAGAAATTTCTAGTTACAACATATTATAAATAGTTCAGGAACCGGATCTCGCAGTTCTTTCCGAGCTTTTTCCGAAATTCAGTAAAACCTTATTGTGTTATATAATTGTGGTTATACTAACAGTTCATACCTAAATTAGTTAGGTAAGTTAATTAAAGTTGTATTTTACTTTAATCTCAAATTTAATCTAGATTTGTAAGTGGCAACTGAAAAAAGAATGAATAGTATCGCATTGTACATCAATGCATTGCCATGTAGAATTGTCAGCTTCAGTTCAGCGCTATCTATTAGCGACGTTGCGAACCTAAAGTGTCGAAATATAAGTATTTTGCGGCATAAACGTTCGATTCTTTTTTTGCCTTAACTTAGAAGTTTGATTTTTTCACAGCTTTCGATACCTACACTCGTTCCCGAGATAAGCGCATACCTCGATGATTGATTACGTACTTTAATTGGAGGAGATACTTGTTTCAGTAAATTTTTGAACTGTGTTGCCCTAACTCATTATAGAACGAAAAATTACACGAATATGAGCTGGTGACTGCAAAAGAGTTACCAGGGTGTCGGGCCAGGAAGAGAGAGAGAGACTCGAAATACTCAGTTCTCGCAAGACTAACAACAAGAGCACAGTGGTTCAATTAGTAACATTTTTTTTCATATTAATCACACTTTTGTTCATCTGAATCATAGATTTATAATTACGGACGAGATTGGCAATGAATCGACTAGATCGAGACAAGAAAAGGAAGTAATGTGTGAGTAATGCGCATGTGTGCGTGAAAAATAGTACTTTAGTCTGACAGTTGCTGTCTTTTCTACGTGACTGACAGGCCGACTTAAGCCGTCTGCGTGTACATGAAATGGTCCCGTGTATCTCGTTCTTATATATGACTTAAGTATGCTTTTTGTGTTCCACATTGCCCATCTACAGTTCCCTATATCTATGTTCCGTGTAAAGTGAAAATATTATCTTCAAAAGGCTGGGAGTTTGATCACAATCATGCCTGATGGTAAAGCGATGTTGAGACTTAAGATGGTACACCCTCATTCAGATGATGGTTGTTCACTCTGACCCTTAAGTAGTTTAGATTATAATGATCCGGGAAAACAGACCTCGGCGAAGAGTTCCACTCCTTATCTTAAAAACTGAAGACGTGTTCTCATTTAAATCTCCTTCTTTGTCTCCTATCTAGCTCCAAAAAAAATATTCCATAGATATAGGAAACTGTGGATCGGCAATGTGAAAGAGAAAGAGCATACTAACGCTTATATTAGAGCGGGATGGATAGACGAGACCATTTCACGTACACGCAGGCGGCCTAAGTCACGTAGAAAAGACAGTAACTGTCAGACTGCAGTACTATTTTTTACGCACACATGCGCATTACTAACACATTGGTGCATTTTTGGTCTCGCACTAGCCGATTCATTGCCGATCTATAAACATCAATATTTTTTTTCACGTTCTCACACTTATTATCTAGCCCAAATTAAGTATCTTTAAGAACTTGTGTTATGGATACTAGATTACGGACCTTTTTTAAATACACATAATAATTTTACACCCGTATTCACAAACATTACTATGAAGTTTCTCGACTCTTGGATTAGTAAACGCATTGCATTGAATAGAGCTCTGTGATTGGTTAGTTCTGTTGCCTAGTTCACATCGTTGAATGTACTGACGTTTTATTACTTTAAACTTTTTACATTCGTTGCTTTTGACATCTCGACCTGTGCGTTGTGTAATATAGCTAGCTAGCTACCTAAGCTGTGCGTCCACGCGCACTATGAGACTTCAAAAGCCTTGCCATATGTCACGCACTGAGAAATGCCTTATTTTGCATAGCATTGTTTTTTACTTAGACAAGTATTGTTTGTGAATACCGGCGTCAGCAAAAATATTCGTGTTCGTCACACAAACATTTGCCGCATCATACATCTATAGACTATAGTCCGCGCAATATAATAGGCCCGTTTTGACAGATAGATACGTCAGTAGAATGTAACTGGGACGCAATCAAAACATACGCAAGCAAAAAATAAAAATAAATTATTGTATTTTTCAGTAATAAAAATACAATCTTATTTTAGCAAAATAAATAATATGCCATAACAAAAATAAAAACTATTCTTTTTCGCATAATATTTAAAGTTAAATGTAATTTTCTAATGTTCTGAAACTTCATAAAAACAGTTACATTCTTAATCTTTTTTTTCTTTAGTGCAGTGACTTAAATTGATCGTTAATTTCACGAATATATTCGGTGCAGTATACGAATATATTGTATCGAAATTGAAAAACAAGATTTCTAGGTTTCTAAATTAAATTAGAGTTAAATTATAAATTAAAAATTTTCAAAAATAGCGAATTGCATGTTTTTAATGCAAGTATCTTTAATGAAACAGGAAATTGATCAAATCCCAAGTGATTTGATCAAACCACTGAGGATGTTAAAATAACAACATGATTTTATCATTTTACTAAATGAATGTCTACACGTAGATATGTGGGATTTTTATTTATTATTAAAACCAGGATATAATTACGATTACAAAGCTCATATAATTGTGACTCGATTTCTCGTGTTAATCGTGTAAGTAAATAATCGATTATTTTGGTCACATCACCACTTACGATATTTTGACATGTGTCAAATCGGGCCTATTATATTGCGCGGACTATAGCCTGTATAACTACTATTACCTGAACCGGCGTGACTCCGACCTCGTATACTATACTAGGGTCTTGGTCCAGCAGAGCCAGTAATCGCTGCTGATGCTGCACACTGAGAGCGCCCTTCAACGCCAGCTGGGTCAACTCTTTGGCCTCCGCCACTGAGTTTGTAGATTCCTTTTCATCGGGCTTCTTCTCTTCAACTTTTTCTTTCTTCTCTTCCTAATGGAAAAAATAAATTTAACTTGTATTTTTTATGTTTTTATTTTATAGACAGGGTGACTGAACCACTTGATATACTGTTAGTGAGTCCAATACAAAATAAACTAAGTATTTGTTTGTTGACTAATTTTAACTGGGTACTTATACTTAATTATTGACCTTTTAAACGATAGCACCCGACTCTCAAACGAACAAATATATATAATTATTGTAAGATTTTGGATATAATATTTTTATTTTATGAATTATTTTAGTGGAAAACGTAGTTCAGAGATAAAAATGCATGCTTTTTGTCAAATAAATGGAACAGAAAATTTTGTCGGTTTAATCCAACAGATGCGGCAAATAGGTTAACTACTTCTGATGTTTATTAAATTCACTAAAATTGTTATTTTTTTTTCAGTATGTCCTTTAAAAAATATCGAATAAGGAAGTTGAATTTCTACAGGATGCCGTGACGCTATATTAGGAAAAATAGCGTTAGTGACGTCCCTTTAAATTAAACAATTTGTGTTTCGATACATAAAATTACTTTCGGTATAAAAAACCACCAAAAACATTCTGTAAAAAACTAGCCAAGTCTCGATGGAGCTGCTTGTTTATCTCTAAAAAGTAGCAACATTAACTATAATAATAAAGAAATCGTAGTAAGGAACCTGAGACTTGGCACGACTTTGTCTAGATTTCATTACTTTTTAGAGATAAACAAGCAGCTCCATCGAGACTTGGCTAGTTTTTTACAGAATGTTTTTGGTGGGATTTTACTTCTTTTTGCAGAAATAAATCAATATGCCCGATTTATTTTATTAGATTTTCTTATTTGACACAGTTTGATCTTTTTACTAGTTTTTTTTATTATTACAAAATCTTCGATTATCCTAGTTTTTATAGTTTTCCCTTTATGTGGCCATTAAACCCTAACTCTGTACCATATTTCAGCTCTCTGAGTTTATGGCAAGTACTAGTTCTATTCTGATGATCATGAGTGAGTGAGTGTCGTAAATGCGAAACTTTGCTTTCGCTTAACTTCGGAACTAAATGACCTACAGACTTGAAATTTTGGATTTTAAGTATGTGATTATTGCTTACTGCATCTATTCTGTTCTGGTCTTTTCCAGAGGTTCTCAAATAGGGGCCTGAAAATGCGGCGAAATGGTTCCAGTAAAGGATGGTACGGCGGTGTTTGCTTCGCGCTCGACTTGGCGGGGGCACTGCCGTGCCCCCAGTACCACCCGTAGTGTATGTTTTTTTAGTATAAAATACGCAACTATTGTAGTTGCGATAAGAGCTCATCTTGTATGGGAAACATGATTTACGCTTCTTTCCGGTAGGGGCGCTGTTCACGTTTCCTATACAAATCGAGCTCTTAACGCAACTACAATAGTTCCGTATTGAATACGGGAAAACTTACACTACGGGTACAGATCTAACCTTAGTTTTGTGTTGCTGCTGAGACTGGTTCTGTGTCTTTTTGTCTGTCTTCTCCGGCCTCAGTCCTAACAAGCCCTCGTAATCTGCGTCGTACATGGGTATATAAGTCCCTCGATTCGCAAGGTTCTTCCAAACGCCCTGGAAAATTTACATAAATCGTGTTAAAAATATCAAACGCAAAGAAAATAAGGCAACTTTGGATATTTTGCAGCACTTGTTAGAGTGATGAGATGCATCCCTTCCTCATCAGGCTCTTCATATCACCTGTTGGTAAGTAATGATAAGGCCGAAGGATGAAGTAACGTTCCGGAACGCTTAACCACTGTGGGAGTACGACTGTCTTACTAACTACCGGAACACAAGAGTTGCTGTTGATACTGTATATTTGGACTGGTGATAAATGGTGGTGCCAGGCAGACTTAAAACAAGTACAACTCTCAACCAAACTGAGGGTGCTTTCCCAGTCGCCCCCGCGGGGATTGCCACCGGACGCAAATGAGAATAAAAATTCCTAGTTGCCACCGGCGGCGGTGACTGGGTAGTCACTGCCCCCACTTTAGTTCGCTGTACACTGCTTTCTCCATGGAATGATCAGTAGGTTAGGATTTTTTTTATGACCAAACGGATCGCAATGGTTTTCTTCACAAGAAACCAAGCAATGTACAGCGAAACTGAAGTGAGGGCAATGCCTTCCCAGTCACCACCGGTGGCGAGTGGGAATTTTTATTCCCATTCGCCTCCGGTGGCAATCCCCGCGTGAGCGAATGGGAATAAAGGAAACTGAGCACAAATTTGTATTCCCCTGGGGCTCGAACCCATGATCTCTATATTCTTCAGTCCACTCGCTAGAGCATGGGGCTGTTAAATTTATATTGTGGTGGTATCATAGATTTATAATTACTGACGTTTATAGATTGGTATTGAATCGACTAGGGCGAGACCAAAATCGTGAGGAAGACGCCTTAAAGTTTTATTACTTCTTACCCGGACACACTGATACCATTGTCAACTAAGAAAATATCGATACCTATATAAAAAGTTACCGATAGGTGTCAATATCTACAGAAGTGGGGTTAGAAATAGGAGAAATTTCACGTATTTTTTTTTAGCTTAAATATAATTCCTATGCATTTAAAACTTAAATACCATAAATTTCTCTATAATTTGTGTATAATAATAACCTAACATCTTTTAAATTGCTGCATAGAAACGGCTAAATATTTCAGTCGCACTTTCCTGTAAAATGAATATTTATGAGGATTTTGATCTCTAGATGAATTACATCCAGGCACTGCACACGTAACCATATTAAATTGCGTTCGATAGATAACTATTTCCTTACCCGTAAACTTAGTTTTTACAAAAATAAGCAAACATATGATTTATTTTACAGCTGTCTTTTGAATTATCAGGCCGCCTTAAGTCTCCTGCGTGTACGTGATCGGTCTCATCTATCTATCTCTCTCTAATATACGCGTTAGTATGCTATTTCTTTTTAACATTACCGATCTACAGTGCATGTTATCTATGGATGGTTATCTATAGATATAATAAAGTAAACTATTTATCCTATAGAACTCATCATAAGGAGTCCCCCCACTAGCGAATGAATCGCGACGATTCTATACTAAAATACTCAATATAGAATTTAGTGGCTCGTCTGTAACATGGTCGCTATTGACTCGCACGTGTGGGTGACGCCTAAGTTATACAAGTACCTCGTCTGCAAAAGTCATCTCATTCGGATCCAGCATGAAGGTAGGCGGCGGTATAGGCCCAGCAGCCTTGAGGGTGCGATGCAACGGAAGGTACTCATTAGACATTAGCGCTTCCAGCAACTCTTTCATTGCCATACGATTTGGTGGACTTCTGATGAAGAAGAAAATTTAGATTGTAAGATGCTTGCTTCCAACGGCATGGCATCAAAATTGACTTTCATAAGTGTACAAATTGTACCTAAATAAATAAAGTAATTTTGACTTTGACAACCTCCAACTTTATCTGTGTTGACTTAAAATTATCCTATGGGGAAAACATTACCTTGTGTTCCTGCGCATCCTATTTGTCAATCCATGCTATTAGCAATTTTCATTCCAATCTATGGACCTCGTTTGGAGAGATTGAGTATCAAATACATAAACTTTGTCATTTTGCATCAAAAGGATTTTAATTAAATAGTTTAGATTCTAATGCATGTCATGTAATAAAAGACTATTGTCTTGTATGTGTAACATTTTTTTGCTATTTCATATTTGTGTACTTAATTTAAATAAATAAATGTGCTGGCGATTGATCGTACTAACAGCTGTATTGCCAATTATCTAGCCCAAAGTATGTATCATTAAGAACTTCTGTTATGGATTTTAGATAACATAATTTTTTTAAAAATACATAATAATTTTAGATATTTTTATAAATAAACTGAAATAAATATATAAACAAGCATCACTCGTCATCAAATATTCTTCTTTGTCACACAAATATTTTCCACTACCAGGATTCGAACTCGGACAGCTTGATGCATACTGAGCACTCCACCACGACGGCGTGTATTTTAAGTAGGGTTTGGCTTTTAATAAAATGATTGAAACCTGTTTGAGCAGCTTGCCAATGTAACAAGAAAAGAGTAAGTAGGTAAAGTAGGGCTATCCATTTCCGGCAACTGAACTGATAATTATAATCTCGTCTTAAGCCCAATTCACATCGCGATTACAGGCGGTCGGCACGGCAGTGGCCAGCAGGCCGAGTACATCACGTCTGAAAGTGGTCCCAGTGTCATACTAGTGTCTATTGATTGAGCCTTACGATGTGAAAGCCAATATAATTTTTACGATGCAATGTCGCAACACATGTATCGTGAAACCCTATCTTAGTGAATAAACCCCTTCAGTAGTCGCTTTCCATTCTGTCCAAGGTATAAGCTCAAAAATATTTAACACAATTCCAGATAATATTAGAAACATTGAAGACCTAAATAAATTTAAGAAAATATTATACTCATACTTAATCAGTAAGGCATATTACGAGATCCACGATTTCATAAAAGATGGGCAAAATATTTAATTTAACATAATTTTGGTCTAATTTAATATTTGAATTTGATATTATGTAACAGGCAGTACCTACCTGACTATTAAATTGTAGGTATAAACTTGTGGTTGTCACAGAAATATTTGTACGCCTTTTGGTTAACAAAGTTGCACATTATATTATTGTATGACATTTTGTATTTACTTTTGTGACAAATAAATGATTTGAATTTGAATTCAAAATTGCATTTTTCTACTAATTTTACTGCTATGGGCGACAAGTTAAGAACTTGTTTGAAATAATAGAGATCCTGGGCCTAAATTTTATTAAAGGCGTACTGGTATGGTAGTGGTGATTGGCACCCAGGACGGGGCAGTGTAGTTTCCCTCCGCCCCATCCCCTTTACGCCGATATGGTAACAAGCCTCATAATCATCATCATAATAGCCTTTGCAATTCGATTACCGATACCTTGTCATCAAAGGAGGTTTAGACAGTATGCCACCACACTTACCCAATGCGGATTGGTGGCGGAGTATAAGGTGATCAATACCCCTTTGCTGATCCATTAGTCGCCTTCTACAAAACCCATTGGAAGATATGGGGTGATGCTATTCTACTCTGCCGGCATCACAATATGCCTATGGTAATTTGGATTATTTGGTAATAAATATGTAGCAATCTTATAATTGACAATAAATTACCCATCACTCAGAGGAATTAATGCAGGAGCTGTTGCACGCGCCATTGAACTCATCTCCGTCATGCGCTCTGTGACTATGGCCTGCAATGAGGAGTAGTCGAACTCCAAGTCTTTGGTTGAAACTTCCGTCAACATCACCTGTTTGGCCGATTTCTTCATCACCTTGAAAAACATTTGTGTGTCTATAATTTACATACAACACTAATAATTAAAAAATATATAAGTACTGACAATTATAAATTCTAAAGGAAAATGCCCAATTTAGTAAGGGGCTTGATTGCGCTTTAATGAAATGCCAAGGAGCCAAGGACTGGAAAAATCTATAATTTATGAGGGAAATATGCAATTAAATTATGTTTGGGCAGTTTTGAGAAATAATTGTTATTAGTCATTTACATTTTCTTCTCTTAAATTTTCACTATTACGCATTTTAATGCCTCTGGAGTGCTTGGAAAAAATTCATGGCAACAGAACTAATGATGGTGACGTATGAGAATTGTATAGTGGGATTTCCACCGACTATAAAATTCTCAATGTCAAACACACCAGTCACACCACAAAACCTTTATTTCAATGATAACTGATTGTCAACAAGTCTATGATGATTCCAAGCCCTAAAAATCTATACATAATTATTATTTTTTGTTTTAATACTTTACGTGGCATTGCAACGCGTGCCAGATAGAGCTAGTCACTAATAATAATTATTTTGCCAATAAAAAAAAAATCTTACATCTTTAATTACTACAGGCACAAATCCATGGAGCTGCCCAATGAAGAGCCTCTCCTGTGGAGCAAGTGGCAACAGCCCTGGCTTGCCTTCCAAAAGATGGAGAAACAGTGAACTGAATGGATTCTCTAGCTTGTATATGTCATATAACAATGCCAATGCTACTACTCGTTGTCCAGGGAGAGATAAATCTCCTCCGGTCACCAGGGACGATAAGAGTAGACATACTGCAAATAAGACGGATTGATGAACATACAAACTATCATGCATAATCCTAAAAGGGTAGAGCAGAGCTATAAGTAACATTTGGTTACACATAAAGCCATATATGGCAGTAATGGACATGCCGCCAGCCTGTCACCAACATAAAAGTGGCATCAAATAGCAAAAAGTAATAGAACTTTGAGAATTGTTACTCACATACATAATCCTAAAATATTAATGCAAGGCTCCTTTGCATGCATGGCGTGCATGCCACTACATTGCATTATACTAATACACCAGCGTAAAGGATAACAAAGTAGGTACAGAAAATTTTATGATTTTACTAAAATTTAAAAACTTTTCTAGTGCATACTTACAGTTGAAGTGTTCCGTTTTCGGAAATCGCTTTTGTACTTGGACACATATTGAATCCAAAGTTTGTGAATCAATGGTCTGCTCTGAAAATAAACTACAAACAAAACATAAAAATTAATTCACAAATAAAACACCACAACATATTTACTATTTTAGGTTATGAATACATAGCTACTTACTCTAGTACATATTTACTATTTTCATTGATAAGTTGCTGTGACATATTTTATAATAATAGTTTTTAAGATTTAAATTAACAATATAGATTATTTAAAAGCTAATTACAGTAGGTTTAAACTCTAAACCACAACACAACAGCAAAACACAACAATGCATAACAACTTCCAGCTGTCACTGTCATCAAATATTTGACTGTCAAAGTCAGTGTCAATTGTCAATGTATTGCTGCGTTCCTGTAACGAAAATTTGTAGTTTCACTTGAGTTCTTATTGAGTTTCACTAGGAGTTTCTCCCGAGTTCTTGTTGTAAAAACACGTGTTAAGAGACTCCATTTTTAACCTCAATCTACCGTACAATTGGCTGTTACTTTAAAAGTGCATTTTTACTTTACATTGGCGAAATGCGATAAACAACGCGAACGCCATTCATTTAAAGAAGAAGAAGAGTTTCACTAGGATTACCTAGTCAGACGGAGTTTCTCCCGAGTTCTTATTGTAAAAACACGTGTTGAGAGACTCCATTTTTAACTCTAATTAACCGTACAATTTCACTTGACATTGGCAAAATGCGTACGTACTAAGTATCGCGACTATAGGCGACTATGATGTCGTATACTTACTTCATTCATTATAAAACTCAATCACCTAAACGTAAGTTTTGTTCCAATGAAACCATACAAAAACCCAAAATATAAGAAAACCTCAAAAAATAAATAAAACGTAAGCTTTGTAGGTATTTAAAATTTATTTACTTACAATACAGTTTGCAACTTTGAATTTCAAGGTAGCATTTAATGTGGATTGAAAAAACATCTCATCAAATAAGGAGCCTAAAGTTTTCTTAAAGTGTATTTTTTTTATATTTCAGGCTCTTAAATTATTGCGATCGTTAAGGTTTATGTCATTCTAACAGATTAATTAGGAAAATAGGTATTTCCCATTTAAGTAAAAATTCATCATCATCAACAGCTCGTTTATGTCCCCACCGAGGACACAGAATAATATGGACAAAATTATACTACATAATTTAGTCTTCAATAATTTATTGCCAGCCCGCCTAGCATGACCACCGAAACACGATAAGATATAGCCATTTATCGCTTTGAAGTGTCAAAAATCTTTGGATATAACTGCAATCATGAAATTTTGTCGATACTGCGAACATGTATAAGCCATATAAATGTTCGTTGGTAAAAGGGAGTTGAACCCATCATCCTGCGTGATTTTTCGGGTTGCGGGTTTTAGAACTATCGGATCTTAAGTGGTATTATCTATCGGATCTTAGAAGTGCAAACTTCATAGATTTGATGAAACAATGTTTACTTTAAAAATATAAGTACATACCTACCAAGCACTGATAAAATAATTTCGACGACGAAAGCAGTACCCTGGTAGCGTAGTGGTTGCGGAGGATGCTGGGTTCGATACCCGCCTGGGGTAGGTATTTCTATAAGTTCTATAAAGCTTATTTAAAACCGGTCATATAAATAAGTAGTGGATTAGAAAAGAAACGGTAGGTAATACGAAAATCTTCTCTAATTAGGCAAAATAAATTTATTCTACTATTTAAGCGCTATGTGTTCAATAAATAAATTTTAATAATTTAAGTATTTTAGTAGGTAATTAAATTATTCTAAAAATTAAAAATAAAATCCGTACCAAACGCAAACTTTAAAACAAAAAGAGTTTAAAATAAGTTATGTGTGCCTACCGTTATCTATTAAATATAATGATCTTTATTGAAATAAAGAATTTTATTTGTAAAGTGTAGACGCTCCGTGACGCCACTGAACCTTTTATCGAAATGCTAATTGTAAACGCACACTTCTTTTTATCTTGGCCATTCCTTACGCTGATAAGATTACAGCAGTCATACGCCCGCTTCCAATCACTCATGGTAGTTGATAAGTGAATTGTTAATACTTATTTACATCTTCGAGTCGTTTCGGTCGAAATTATAAGTGCGTGTGTAAGTGTGATTTGTGAAATGTAGCAAGTGAGGTTAAATTGAAGTGCTTCTAAGTGTTTTACCATCCAAGAATGCTAGATCCGCGTCGAGTTACAGTCATGCACAACGTCAGATCGGCGGAGGTGAATCCTCCTCGCCGAAATAGATCCTTATCTCTCACATCACGGCTTCTGATCAACAACAGTTTCTCTAGAGCTGAACCTCGGTTGTCTCTGCAATGTGAGGTTGGTGTGGTACATTTCGTTAACATCTAAATATAACTATGATTCGTACTTAATGTATAGGTATAGTTATAAATATCAGTATAATTATATAAATATCAGATAAAATATTAATCAGATATTTATAATGTTATATGCCTTTATTTAGAAGCATCAATGTGTATTTGTATTTTTGCAGTGGTTTGCGAGTAAATAATCAGGTTTATTATCACAATGATAAATTCTTATATAGGTAGGTACATACATACATTTTGGGTATACGCTTCTTAAGTATTATTAAATACAATAGGAAAATTTATTATAAAGACTTGGCTAAAAACAGTAAGCCTGGTTAGGTAAAATAGTTGTTTAAAAATACTGAAGTGACAAAGCTGTCACACAAATGTCAACGCGACTGTCACTTGTGAATATTCCTTCGCAATATTTTCGTTTTTTATTTGTGTATTTCTATTAACTGCATTATAAATTGGATAGTTTTGCTTTTGGTGTTTAGCTTTTTATAATAGATGTACCTATAAACTATTCTAATGTTAAGAAAGATTAGATATACTAGTAAAGGTGTGCGGAACTGCATCGTGTGAGAAACGTGTCACGATCTTTTACAACTGTTGTTCGAACCATTGGCATAAAAAAGGAATGTGTATTGTTTCCTATTACATCTGAAATTGTTATATTTTCTCATGGGTGATGGCTTGGCAGTCGGACTCACGTGTAAGTATTGCGGCTAACTTAGAATTATACAAAAGCCCTGCAAGTCTTGTAAACATGGCCTTGTCATTTGATTAAGATTTCAGCTTGTCGTAAATGCGAATCGACATCACTCATAAATACGATTGACTCGTTATGAATGAATATAATTGATACATTTGAGTAGGTGCAATTGCTTTTAATTTTGTTCAGGTTAGTATATTTAATGTTTGAGTCATATTTTGATCATCAGTACCAAAGTTATCTTAGATTTTGTTCCTAATAAGTAATCTATGTCGAAAACGAAAAGTAAAGACATGATTATCACCATCACACACTTAATGTAAATAATGTATTTAGAAATTCATAAAGAATAGGGCTAGTTAGAAATCATTATGATTAATAATTGAATGTCAATTCATGGTAATTAAGCATGTTTATCCTTATGGGTACATTCAAAAGTACAAAGAAAAGTATTGTAATATTTTATACATATGACATTGCTAATGATTATTTATTTTGTAGTGAAATTTTGTTAATACTCATTTTCCTTTCAATATCAGAAATTGTATGTTGATATTTGTAAATTACTAGAGATTACTTTCTGTTCATGTAATTAAGTAAAATTACATGAACAGAAAGTAATCTCTGTTCATGTAATTAAGTAAAGTAAAAAAACTGTATGGTAGATTTGGAATCTCAGAACATGTGTTTTTACAACAAGAACTCGGGAGAAAACCTTTTCTGTTCTGATTTATATCTTAAAGTACATATTGAAATATCGTCATAGTATTTGAGTACTCATTTTCATTTGATTTTATTGTTAATTTGTTTATTAGTATTTGTAAACACATTAAAATAACTAGAATTAGAGGATTATTTCTAAAATAAATTTTACATATTAATTAAGGGTGCGTTCCAAAACGCTCGGGGTAGAGTAAAGGTAGAGTAAATTTTACCCTAAGGTCCTATCAGAGTAAATTTTCGCATACATTCGGTTTCACTCTGGTGTATTTTAGAACGGCTTAGAGTAAAATTTACTCTACCCTAATCGTTTTGGAACGCACCCTAAGTTACATAAAGTAACCATCTAGTAAAAATCTAGAACTTTTCACCTATCATACATTTCTGAAAGAGAATATTTTAAATGATTATAACTTTACAATAGGTGATTTAACAGAATTCACTGGCAAATACTGTAATGCTTTTTTAGTAGTTGCAGCTAATATATTAACTAGTTATTAGTTCATATTAACCCTCCGTTTACTAGGAGACTAAAAGTGGTTATTGACATACCCCAAAATATAATGGTCAAAAATGCCAGATTAACTTGACTAGAGGAAATCAAGTATTTAATACACAGTAATAATAAACATTAAGTAAAATTTTGAAATGAAAGTATGTATTTAAACATTTTTATTAATTAAAAAGAAAGAACCAACAATGTGCTGTGTATGTGTACATTATAACTCATTTCTTCATTTGAGACATTAATCACATAAAATATTAATGGTAATGAGTTTTATTTCATTTAAAATCTTTGACACACATAAATTAAAATAATAACTTTCAAATATAAATCAGAAATTTCTATGAACGCACTATGCAAGGTGGGGTGTGTGATGCCCAAGAGCACTCTAGGGTCCTTGTGCTCTTTTGGTGGTAATCCCTGGATTGACGTAGCAACACCGATTGGAGCAGTAACATTCTAATTCCAGCCACTGAGAATTCTAAGTTTAGTGCTTTCACAGGTTTAAAATTATTGCTTTTCTCGTTGGACTGGGGTAAGGTACACCCTTCTGCAATTTCACTGTTTTCGCAGTATACTAAAAGTGAAGAAGTACATTTATATTGATTTGCGGGATTCATTTATACCAGGCATTTCATAATTGGGCATTTTGCCAGTTTCTGCCTGTCCACAGTCTGTCTCAGTGGATGAGGCGATGAGGGATCCTTTGCATCTTGTTTCCACCTTAAGGCTGGGCTAAAAGGCTTTGTACTTAATGGACAACTGTATTTTTATTGGAAATTATACTATACACTGATATTAAAAAGCTGAAGATTTTGTTTGTTGGCTGAACATATAATCTCAGGAACTACTGATTCAAATTGGATAATTCTTTTTATGTTGGGTAGTCCATTATTCGAGGAAAGCTATAATAACCGACATTAACGTGAGCAAAGCCATGGGAAACCCCTAATCAAATTATAGTAGTATTTGAGCACTTTGAAACTAGGTACTGAATTTCTTCTATAAATCTTCAACCCTATTTCAAAGCCATAGTTCAAAGTCTATTATGGAAGTTCTACAGTTTGTGGTTATCTGACATATCAACAACAACTTGTCTGTACAAACAATTTAACAAATACTTTAATTATAATATAGGTATATGGTTTCTAATAAGTGCATTGCTATACCTGAAATTCCAGGCTTAGAAACCTCTATTAGACCATTTGATTGTAGTGTCTTATCAACAGTGAGACTTGTACTAATGTTTGACACCAGTAGATCTTTTTAGGAGAAACTCTTATTTGTTTGAATCAAAGGCCAGCGGAACCCCAATATTCTTGTTGCCATAAAAACTATGGTTATAGTGTAAATTACGTCTGTGGCCAACAGCAGAAATCATGGTACATTGTAATTTTGAAATGTTTGTAAAATATGCCAAATTTATTTAGAAATAAAATCCTCCCATTGTGAGATGGGGATTGAACTATAGAACATTAACAATGCTCTTCCAAACTGAGCTACACAAGCCTTTGTAGGAGTTCTTCTTTTAAATTAATGGCTTTCACGACACAAAGATTATGCATTTTGCGAATGTCGTACTTAAAGTAACAGACAATTATTTTTGTATGGTAGATTGAATTAAAAATGAATTCTCTCAACACGTGTTTTTACAACAAGAACTCGGGAGAAACTCCAAAATCATATAATAATGTAAAATAATAATGATGTGTTATTAATAATAAATTCATTTTCAGACTGATGAAAACAGCTCCTTGCTTCGTCTGAAGATAATAGGAGCACATTCATTGGCGAAAAAGGATATATTTGGTGCTAGGTGAGTAATTTTGTTTTATTAAAATTTACAGTTATAAGCTAATAATATTACCTAACTAGGTGCTTTATATTTTCATAATCTTTAGACATTATGATATACATATTAATGAAAAATTCAGTGTTTTCCTTGCTGCTGGAACCTAGTAATTCACACGCCGTTTTTGAACAAGCAGCAACGGCGCGTGGGTATCGATACAAACGCAATAAGACGCATTGCTTACGTGCTGAATGAATAATTGTCGCTTGCATAAGTATCGATGCAAACACAAATTAAACGACGGAGTACACACACACCTATCAAACAAAACGCGCGTCTTCTGCTCGTTAGAAAAACGGCGTGTGTATCCCTTTAAATGTTGTTGTCTCTGTTCATATTTTTTCGCACGTCATAATTTCGCGTTTTTACAATTTTGCGTCGTCAATATTGGAGTAGGTGATAGCGAGTACCTACTTATTGTTATTTTAAGTAGGTTTATAAATTGTTTATTTTAAAATACTAAGCTTAGGTACTAAGATTCCGAGTTTTCCACAGTTTTCCTGTATGTAATGTGACTCATGGTAATTAAATAAGCTTAAAAACTATTTGTATTGAGTCATCTGTGACTGGTTACTGGGCATGGATGTTCTCGTATAGCTACTGGCGAAAACAAGATTTGATTAACAATTTTGACCTCTGTACATAATATAATATAATATATTTCTACGCGCACACCAATTATCTAGCCCCTAATTAAGTATCATTAAGAACTTGTGTTATGGATACTAGATAACGGACAAATTTGTATACATAATAATTTTTAAATATTTTTATAAATAAACATAAATAAATGTATGAACAACCATGACTCGTCAATAAATATTCGTGTTCGTCACACAAACATTTGCCGCTACCAGGACTCGAACCCGGACCGCTTGATGTGTAGGCAGCTATACTGACCACTCCACCAAGACGGCGGCGTCAAACGGCGACGGTGACATGCTACACTGATGATGATACCTAACATTTCAGAAGTAAATTAATAGAATATGTGACAACTAGAACTTTGGTAATTTCGGAATCGATTATCTGACAATTTTCGCAGAAAAGCAGTAGGTATATCTATAGGTGCCCCACACTTATCAACTGAGTAAATATCACTTAACGCATATTTTATTAAATTGTAAAAAAATACGATGATCGAATTTAAGTTTTTGGATACGATAATGATACTGCCTACGCCAGCACAAACACAGGACTATGACGTGTTATTTATTTAACTGTACGTCAGATACTTGGACAGACGCTCCAATTTTCAGCGATTGATGGTGACGTCAGGTTATTTACCGTTGTACTAATAATGAATGTACACTGAACCTTGAGAGGGTACTTCCCCCATAGAAATGTAAGCTATGTTTAACTTAAAATGCATATTTTAATCAAAGCGTAATAATTATTACCGTAATGTAGAGCTTGAATGATTGATAAGAATTTGACGCTTTATATTTAGATGCTTACTACCCTCAAAAGCTAGACAGTCCACAGGAAAGTTTGGTTAACTTTATCACAGTTTATACCCATGTCCAATAGTTTGGGTACTTATATGTCGCTTTCAGCGGGTTAATTTTGGCAGTTGATTTTACGCTTCGATGTGCAGTTTTGTCCTTACGTTTTCGATTCAAACATAAAGTTACGCCTTATTTCAATAGGGGTAGACAATATTCATTTCTTTCCACGCTTCGAGTCTTACTTATTTCTATCCAGTGGGGGAGCAAGACCTAAAGACGCGGGCAAGGTATAAAGCACGAGGCCCTAGAAACGAAGGCGAACGGTTTGAAAAAAAATCGTGATCCCACAAAGACCGATGAAAGCCGCTGGATGTGGGCAGCGCAGCACCATTACGTTGGAGATCCTTGAGGAAGGCCTCAAGTCCAACATTGGGGTCTTACGCGTCGAATAAACTGAAATATGTGCGGACGGCTTACGTCGCCCACGCTTTGTTCCGCCTTTTTCTATCGCATCAACTACTCTCTTTACATCCTCGGATATGATCGGTGATTTCGTGTACTTTTCGGTTCGACTCGGCTTAGCCTTTTTTTAAAGATATTTTAAATTTTATCTATAAACGTTCGCCAAGATCTTTCCCGTTCCACATGGTTACGGGATGTCGTGAAAGCCCACTGAGGGAGATTGTGAATCCCGTGCTTCCATCGCACCAAGGGGTCGCTCGGGCGATGTCAGTCAACCAATACAAATACAAATAAATATACAAATATTTTATTTCGGTAACTTAGTCTATTACAAATATTAGGTGTGGGAACTCCCCTTTACGCAAAACATCGCCTGTGTCAGGAAGAACCGCTCTTTTAACAATTAGTTACTTAACTAAGTTACGACCGTTAAATACTAAACAAGCAAGTAACCACACACAACACCATTACCAAGGACATAAAACTGTGCCAAAACATATAACAATACGTTGACATACTGTATGGACCCCAATGATATTATATTAATCTAGTGGTCGCTCTCAGTGGTGACTTTGATCCATCGAGCACATAACCAAATGATTATGTGCTCGATGCTTTGATCCAGCTGTGATCCAACCCAAAACAAATTTTTCAATTTAAATCAGTAGTTCCTGAGATTAAGTCGTTCAACCAACAAACAAACAAACTCTTGAGCTTTATAATATTAGTAGAGAAAAGAAACAGATAATTATCCTCACACACTGAAACCGAGTTGGTCACGTACTGTGCGTTTCAGAAGAAATTTTCTTCCGCGTACGCTTCGGTTGTGGAATGAATTCCTTGCCAAGTTTTCCCCTAAGGACTACGACATGGGTGTCTTCAAGAAAGGTGTGAAAAAGTTTTTGCTAGGTCGGCAACGCACGTGTGATACCCCTGGTATTGCAAGTGTCCATAGGCTGCGGTGACCGCTTACCATCAGGCGGATCGTATGCTTGTTTGCCACCAAAGTGGTATAAAAAAAAGGCGCGCACGTCGTGAAGACTCGTCCCAATAAAGCGTCCCAATTGGTACCTTTTTTTTGTTGACGGGGAGGTCAAATGCATTTACGCATCGTCCCTGCGGGGTGGTGCCAACCGCATGGCATATGTGGGACTCGAGATAAAGGCGTTCCCTCTATACCCACTAAACATCCTCCCCGGCCTGACCTTCAGTGCGCTTTTACGTGATGACTCGAAATCTGTGCACGTGAGCGCAACTACACCGAGACCGTCCCAACACTGCCCGTCTAGGCACTCCTTGCACCAATTGGTGGGCAGCCAGTCACTCCTCCACCGACGCCTGCTCGACCTGGCGCGTCCTCCTGACGAGGACACCGGGAGCAGCCATCGGACCGCACCCGGGGGACTTTGGGCGCGGTCGTGGCCCTGAAAAGGGCCGTCCGGAACTAGCCGTGGTGGGAAAACAAAAACACCTCGACGATGGCATGTGACTTCGAATGCCAAGGGGGCGCACTTGACATCAAAAGTCACACACCCGCCGAGAAAGTTTCCCCACCACGTTACCAGGGTCCGCCACGAGGAGGCTTCCGGACGTGGACCCTGTCCTAATTGGTACCTAGGTTCAGGGTAGGGAGAAGAGTTTTCTTTCCCCTGTGTCGTATCTGAGTTTTGTAATATTCTAGACCAGTTATTTGACACTGATCTCATGGTAATACATTTAATGTTATTTTGCTAGTTAATCGCCATCCATGCCGGTTTTTCGGCGGACATATCCAACGACGTATGGTAAACTTGAAACGTGTATAATCTGGTCTACTCCCTCACAAAAGTTGATGAAGAATTATGATTGTTAATATTGTTTTTTATTTATTTGCAGCGATCCGTATGTGCGAGTTGAACTACAAAAGGTCGATGGTGACATCACCCTCGAGACGTTTCTCACAAAAACCAAGAAAAAGGTAAATCATAATACTTACACTTCACATATCTTAGTAAAGTTCAAAATTAAGTGATGTAAATATATGACAGTGGAAGCGTTGGTGGCGTAGTGCGTAAGAGCATTGTCTTCCACCCGGGAGGCACTGGTTCGAACCCCGCCACGTACCGATGTGTTTTCAAATTTTGAATTCATATGTACGTTTAATCGACGCTTTTACGGTGAAAGAAAACATCGTGAGGAAACCTGCACACACCTATGAAGAAATTCTTAGGATATGTGTGAAGTCGACCAACCCGCATTTGGCCAGCGTGGTTGACTAAGGCCTAATCGCCCCCTAATGTGGGGTAGGCTCGAGCCCCTCGGTGGGGACATTATATGAGCTTTTGATGATGACGGTTTCAGATATAAGAACGGTTAGTGTAACTGCTTATAACATTTTCTTTCAATACGTAATTTTTAGAGATGCCTACCTATGTTGTACATATTTTCGGTTATGTCCGGCTTAAATCACATAAAATAGAACGTGACGCTATGTTATCCGTTTAATATAAAATTTGTAAAAGTGAAGGATCGGAGTGATACTCGAATGGATTACCAAAATGTTTTTGCAAATACAACCGCAAACGTGTTTTGCTGTTGCAACAAACTGTACCCTTAGTATGAGTTTTTGCAACACCAAACGAGTGATCGTCATCGTCAATACTATGAAACTATAGGTTTACTTAATACGTCGTAGTATAAGATTTAAATTTGGCACATAGTCTTCACGATATCGCCTACTCGATCACTCGATTATACGAACTTCACACTGTTTAGTTTTGTCTCTTTCATTTCTTATTAACAAAAAAGAGACAACATGTTCATTCGTTCCATTCACTCCCATTCATAGTATCTCTAACTAGTCTGTGCTCGATGAAAACAAACAAAATGTCTGCGTCACAGTGAGAGTCGTATTGATATTATTTATAAATTATTACTAAAACAGATAAGAAGTAATAGGTTTTGATACATAAACTATACCCAATTGTACTAAGGTGTTTAAACGGAAAAATAAAATGAAAATGTGCAAAACAAGTGCGTCGCAGTTTGAACAAATAGTGAATTTCATTGAGTGGTGTGTTTAAAAGGATATTATACAGAAAAATACTAATGTGCAATGCTTTTGGGAAAAATAATGATCTCGTGTCTGACGGCAAACGAGATTTAGAGCTGCAACAAAGGGAAATTGAACTCAAGCGAGCTTGCCTAGTGACAAACTCTATTAGCCATATTTATTTAGAAAATAAAATAATTTAATGTTATGTATTAATTAAACAATGTGTTTTATTTCCTTATTATACTACACTGTGATAGTGTCCTATTGTTTAAATTCTAGCTAAGACGACTAAAGCGTAGATAATTATTAAAGCGTCGGTCGTCTCTGTGACGAGTGAATATCCACACGGTAATATTATCGCCCGTCACGACAATACATACGCCGCGTGGAGACACTCACATAATTCGCTTATAGGTAGGTAAATATACACAGACATTATTGCTTGAGACTTATAAAGTAGAAGTTATATGCTTATAATTTATCAATGCGCCACTGCTGCATAACCTCCCGACGTTCCTGTGTACGTTGGTGGGCTTCATTAACCTCTTCAGCGACCATAATAAATGAAAATTATGGCGATAACATTGTAATAATTGTTGAAAATTTCGTTCGTTTACCTACTCACGGAATTTCTTTCATCGAGTGACGACACGATCAAACGTAATAGTATACTTACGACGACTTGTCAAAGTAACGACTCGTACTGCCAAAATGCATTCGTGAGGCGAAAACTATCAAAGTTTTCGTGTTACGTTAACTCGATTTAACTTATACTGCCGATTTTTGTTTTTGATAGTTTACGCTAGAGGCGCTAGTGGGCAATGTATGAAAAGAGACGATACGTTTGATCGAGCTCGAAAACTATCAAAACTCATACTAAGGGTACTGTTGTCTGTCTGAATTAAACTATGTTGTGATGTGATTTGTAGGTGTGCTACCTGTTATCAATATTTTTAGTACGAATACAATACGAAAAGTTTACCTTCTTATTTGTTTTTCTTTATTATTTCAGACATTGAATCCAGTATGGAATCAGGAATTCGTATTTCGGGTGAGTGTTGCACAACTTTTTTATTAATTTTGACAAGATAGCTTTTGATCTTCATTTCACTTGGTGATTGCAATTGCCTTTGTAATTCAATAATGATGGAGCACAGTTATGTCTCAGAGAAGTCTTGGTGCAGTCGATTACCAGCTTGGCGAAATGCCTTACATGTGACCACTAGCCTTACTCTTGGAACCAATCCCGCTCTATCGACATTGATATTGGGACACTCCGTACTCTTGAGTTTCGACACTAGCGCCAAATTGGATTCATATGGCGTGTATATTGAGAACGGGTTTTGTTCGAACTCAATAATTTTAAGTTCGATCATTATCCACGCATTAGGAATCCAAATTGGACGGTAGTGTCGAAACTCAAAAGTACGGACCGTCCCAATATCAATGTCGATAGATCGGGATTGTTTTCAAGAGTAAGTCTTTACACTTATCAACTCTGAGAGGAATCGCAACCGGATCGCCTTCCGCTTCGCCGTCCACCAGGCGTCAAGTTAACGTCAGCACGTTACCGAATCGGATCAGCAGCGACTCGGCTAAGGCGAGCCTTCCAATCAGTTTCAAACCTACAAATAATAAAATACGCGTGCAACACGACTGTAACTTGCTGAAGGCACGTTCGGCAATGGTAGTATGCTGCAGGCAAGCCGCGGGAGGGGTGAACGGCAAGCGTGATCGAAGAGACATACACCCGTATTCACAAACATTAATATGAGATCTCTCGACTCTTGGATAAGAAACGAACCAATCACAGAGCTCTATTCAACGCAATGGCATTGAATAGAGCTCTGTGATTGGTTCGTTTCTTATCGAAAGAGTCGAGAGATCTCATAGTGATGTTTGTGAATACGAGTGTTAGGCTCGTGTATGGAGAGACGTAAGCGGGTGGACGACGAGTCGTCAGCGCGGGGACTGGTAGTTGACCACTCACCGTTCGTGAGCTTGTCCTGAGGCGATCCGATGTCGTTACGTTGCTGATTAGTGTGTTACAGTATGGAGTTTCATACAAAGAATACTAAAGTCTCGAGTTGAGGTGATGCTGATCCGTGCTATGACCTTAATGATAATGACAGACCCTTTCGGAGTGTGACGTTTCCAGACCACAGTAAGGGGAAGAAGAATCTTTATGTTGCAACCATCTATAAACTACGGTAGAGCTCGCGCCAAACTTCTAGTTCGCTCTGAACACGTGGCGATTACCTGAGCAGTACGAAATTGAACCTTGTTGGTAGGCGGTAGGTACGGCTGTGCGAACGAAGCGTAAACAACTTCAGAGCGAACTAGAAGTTTGGCGCAAGCCATAACTGCTTACCATGAGATGGGCCGTATACTTGTATGCCATCCTTGAGACATGCGCTCATATAGCTGAGCGCAGCGCAGAGAATGTCTGCGAATTTTCAAAACGCATCACACATAAGGCCATTAATAAAAGATCTCCTTGAGAATACGCGGGTTTGCGCGCGGATACTCGTTGTTGCGCCAACAATTTTCAACATTAATTGGAATGGTTGGGCATTTAAAAATACGCCGCGCTGCGCTTAACCTGTGCGAGTCGGCTATCATAGTAAAATAAGATCACTCACGAAAGGTAGTCTACGCTAGCTCTAGTGCAGTTAATTTTCTACCGCTTATTGGTTATGTGGCAAAAATCTCTACTCCTGACCTTCATGACTTATAGGTTCGGCCTCAAGAGCACAAGCTTCTGATCCAAGTGTTCGACGAAAACCGCCTGACTAGGGATGACTTCCTGGGCATGGTGGAGGTGCCACTCGCCACGGTGCCCAGCGAGACGGCGGCCAGCGCTCGTCCCAACGTCGTTAAGTACTCGTTGCGCCCGCGCAGGTCTGTGTAAGTAATGGGCTAAGCATGCCGTGGATTATTTTTATTTTCACACAGTGTGGCTTCGCTTTAGGTAAGAGTTGGCACTGTTGTGCTATTCGAATTGGACTCATATGTATATGGTTGCTGGGAACGAAGATTTTTTGGTGTGATTAGTTTTTCCAACGCAGGCCTTTTTTTGCTGTCGGGGAGGTCAAATGCATTTACGCATCGTCCCTACGGGGAGGTGCCAACCGCAGGGGATATGTGTACTAATCAGAAATATGTGTTTGCTTTTCTGAGCATAGTGTCTCAAAACGGGGCGCAAGTTTGGAAATCGCCACCTTCATCTCTTTCTCTACATATATTTTCGCTCGACTCGCTCGCATGACACAGACAGCCAATCGTGGATCGCCCCACGATGCGACGCCCCTAGGACAATGCGACGCCCCTAGGACAATGCGACGACTCCCCAGGGCGTCGCGACGCACAGTTTGGGAAACCCTGACCTAGTCGATTCATTGCCAATGTATAAACGTCAGTAATTATCTTGATATATATACATTACGTGTCACGTTGTTGGTCCGCGATGGACTCCTAAACTACTTAACCGATTTTAATCGAATTTGTACACCGTGTGAAAAAGACATTTGAAGAGTATATTATCCTGAACCCAAGTAAAAGGCATTATGGTGAAATGAAAAATATGTGTATTTTTCCCCTTTTATTCATAGACTTCTTTCAAGGAACTTTCGTCTTTGGCCTGTCTTAGCATTCAGAAATAGTTTAGGAGTAGTCAACTTTAATCTTTCTTCTGCAATCATATACATAGTATTTTCTTGTAGTTCTAATAGCACGTAAAGTAATTTCTGGTTGATAATTTTCTTTTTGGAGAATTTTCTTTTATTCTTCATTAAAGAGTAGGTACAGACAAAATTAGGTGACATCTGAAACTCAACTTTGGCTGTTTTGGAATTTGGTACAAATTCGTATATCTTGGCAGACCGCCTACGGAAATCAGCTAAAGTTCAGTTTCAATTGTTGCCGAATTTGCTGCCATAAATGTGCGTTTTAAGTTTTACCTCTGGAATCCCTCTAATTTAAAACTAAGTTTTTTCTAATTGATTGAAAATATTGTTTGATTATTCTTGCTTTACTTAAACATTGTATTTCACTTGATTGTTTTGTATTGAATATTAATTTTATTATGGTAATTTAGAATGAAAGAAGGTATTAATTTATAGTACTTACATAATTTGCATTCCTAGCCCAGTTAGCTTAGTTGCAGGGAATAGCTGTAAATATATTTAAAAAGATATTATTAGTATTTTTAAGAATAGTTTAAACCAATATTTAATTTTTTTATAACCATATTGGTATGCATTTGTTTGACAAATATCCTCCAACAATGTTTGTTTATATTAATTTATAACCCTGCGTGACACTTGTAGCTTTAGATCAACCTTATCCAATGGCAATTAAAGCGATATTCGTTGACAAAATCTTCCTTTTAAATGACTGCAGTGTTATTTATTATACTTACAGTTAATTTGATTACCTGGTTTCAAAAAGTAGTTCGATTTGTAGTTTGTTTTTATATTCATTGTTATGTATTTGGAGTGTTGTGATGTGCCATTGTTGTATTATGTTATTAATGTATTTATATGTAATTAAGCTAGGATACGGAATATGGAGTCATCCAGTTTTGAATATTTTCGACGTATTATAGCAATCTAAAGTGAATAAAAAATAATTTGACTCGCATATAAACCCCAGCATAGTTAAAAAAAATCGATGACTCTTTAATACGAACTTTAAAAATTGTGCTATTTATTGAAAATGTTTCGTTATTTTTTGATACATGAATATTTTTACTTAATTTTTCGATTTAACCTAATTTTCACTACCAGTAAGGGAATAGATAACATTTTTCTTGGAATCAGGAAGGCAATCTGCCTCCTATCCGCGATCAGCTAGCGCTTTTAAAATTGGTTGGTTGTTCCTTTTCATGATTGGGTAGTATTTTTATCTCACGACCGCAGGTGAGCCATGAATGTGTGTAGATGTGTGCAAACCTTGGCGTCGACTACTGCAGAAACGCGTCGAATCGAGCCGAATCGCATTTATTCCTCCAATCCCTGTGCGTTGATGCGCTCGGTCGATACGATTCGGCGCGTAGCTAATGGACGCGGTTTCATAGTAAATATATAGGAAGCGAATTTCTGCGATTCGATCCGACTCGACTCGCTGCGCCTAGTAGACGCTTAGCTTAAGATATAATTGTAAAAACGGGATTTAACGCGATTAAATTACCTTTTTAATGCCTGACGTTTTAGCGGGGTTACACCGACCGTGGTCACAGGCGGACTGGAGAACATCTCAATAATTATGCCATACCGGACCATAAAGTGGCATTTTTTGACCGTTACGCGTACGGAAAAACCCATTTTCTGGTCAGATCAGGTCTGGTCAAAATTTTAGAAAATATGTACCGAGAATAGTATTTTATTTTGTTGGCTGGCTACTAATCAGAAACATGTGTTTGCTTTTCTGAGCATAGTTTCTCAAAACGGGGCGCAAGTTTGGAAATCGCCACCTTCATCTCTTTCTCTAATATTTTCGCTCGACTCGCTCGCATGACACAGACAGCCAATCGTGGATCGCCCCACATGCGACGCCCCTAGTACAATGCGACGACTCCCCAGGGCGTCGCGACGGCCAGTTTGGGAAACCCTGACCTAGTCGATTCATTGCCAATGTATAAACATCAATAATTATCTTAATATATATACATTACGTGTCACGTTGTTTGTCCGCGATGGACTCCTAAACTACTTAACCGATTTTAATCAAATTTGTACACCGTGTGCAGTTTGATCCAACTTGAAAGATAGGATAGTTTTTATCTTGATAAGCAGTCGTAATTTATTTTACTGCAAATTCAATGTAGGACAGCCGTATGAAATGTCCACAGCAGCGCGTGGTCGGGACAGCTAGGAAAATATAAAATCAATATGTATATTTGCATATGCGATGTGCACAGCAGGGATGCTGTCTGGCTGAATGACTATAATAATTTTAAAGTCATTAAGGCTTCTGCAAGAAAGAATTAACTTATCATTGGATTCCAGCGCTCGGTCCCGGGTTCGCGGCACCATCGAGGTGTACCACGCTCTGGTAGGCCGTGTGGGAGATGCAGAGGAGGCGTCTCCGGCGGGCGACGATTGGGAAATGGTGGAACCGACCGTGCAAGTGGGGCAGGTGCATCCGGTGAGTCTATGGACACTTTTTATTTTTTTATACAAAACTATTTTTTGATTAGTACAAAAATTTTAGCTCCTCAAATTAAACAACTTTTCCTAGGAACTAGGAACAACTTAACCAAGACTGAAATCGAGAAAAAAAATCAGCTGCTATGTTGTATAGAACAGCAGATTTTTTTTTCTGGATTTTTGGTTCCCTAGCTAAAGTTGTTCAATTTAAAAATTTTGTACCAATTAAAAAATAGTGGTGTATAGCAGACTAAAGCCGGGTCTTCTGCGACAAAATTTTAACAAAATATTGTTAGAAAACGTATTAGGGGCGTGGCCTAAATGTTAAATCGAATAAAAACGATTGAACATGTTTGCCGGAGCTTGTGGAAAACGCGCGGGGGTCGGGGAGGTTCGCCTGCGGGAACTGCGCCTATGAATATGAGGCGATACGCTACAGTCCGTAGTCGTTTCGTAGCCGATCTGTAGCGTCTATAGTAAAAAAGAGGCGTACCCTTTCCGACGTAATAAGTGTGCTATGAACTTTTTAAAGGTCGTTGATCAGATGATCGTTCTGACCTTTAATCGTGGATAGGTGAAAGACACGTGATTTGAGATGCTGCCTCAAATAAATGAAGTGGTGGAGGTTATGGATCCTTCAGTGAACACCGTGACATCGATATGGTGGAAGAAAAAATAGTCAATCGTAAAAGCAGGACGGTTCATAATAGATATCGAATCAAAATATTTCGTTTACGACAGTACTGATTTTACAAATGTAAAGATTTTTTACTGAACATTGCTGAAAATAGCAGCGGACGGGAAATATTCAATGTAACAATGTTTATGAACCATGTTTTGTTAAAATTTTTGCGCAGCGGACACGGCTCAATTGGCATTTTAGAGTCACGCGTATTTGCGCCCGCATGCAGACCAGACCCGCATGCGTGCTGCGGGCCACACGCAAAGCATATATTCCGCCATGCCGCAGTTTTATTGGGGGAAGGGAACTTGTACCAAAAATAATGTAAAGAAAGTAATTATCGCAAACATTATTTCAAAAAGGAAAAAGAGACTATTTACTGGAATTACGCAAGCGAGAGACTCGCGTGCGGATGCGAGTCCTTACCGCGTCACTAAAGTAGCACTAACTAACCCGGCCACGCGTGGTTGGTGGCTGGGTTGTGTCGTCAAATTCACTTCACCGCCATCTGTTAGATGTTTATGGAATTGCAGGGCCGGATTTAGGGGAGAGCAGGCGACCACAAGAGGGGGCCCAAATTTAGGCCAAAATTAGACGGATTTGCTACGTTTCTCAAAGTCTTCTTTACTTGATGTTTATTAAAAGCCTCCACTCCTTCATTGCCCTAGGGCCTCCAGACCTCCAAATCCGACCCTGTTTACAAATGGTTACATGCTATTGTCAATTATCAAACCATAACTTCATGCATATTAGCGGCTATATTAATCAAAGTGACCTCACTAGTGATATTTACTAATAGATTTTAACAGAATATCGCTAGTTTATTTTACTTTTTTATCATCTTTAATTTTACTAATGCTAGTAATATAATTTTGTTGCTCTTTTTACACCCTTAATGTAATGCCCCTAGCACCTTATTCCGTTGCAATAGAGTTGGTTTCTGTACATGTGCGTTGTACGTAGGGTGCGAGTGGCGGCGACGATGACTGGGAGCTGGTGGACCCTAGCGAGATAGCGCACGTAGTATGTCCACTGTATTCATTATTAGCAACCCCATTTAACACTGTCCTTTAAGTGTCGGTACCACCTAACCTTCTATAGCACCTCTCTTGATACACAGTTACGGTAGAAATTAAAGTAGAAACTATGTTCTTGCCATTTTCCTCGATTTAAAATTAATTTTGTTTTTCAAAAAAATTCAATCCTTTTTAATGGGTAAAGTTCCCTGAGAACCGAATTATTTCTCCGAGCGTATTGCTTGTTTTATTTGGTTCCAAATTTTAGAAAACAGTATAATTATATACTGGGTGTAAAATACATGAACAGTCAAACGAGAACCATGTATTCTATACATCAAAATAAGACATATGTATTTGAAAAAAAATATTGCTGGGAAATGATTTTTATTTTTTGTTGTTAAAAAAGATTGCAAATTGTACCGCGCAATGTAAAGGGTTCAACTCGCACGTAACTCGCAAAACCGCGATAATTTTGCCAGACGGCTGCTCCGTTTGTTACTGTCCGTGCGCATCGAGTAAGCTACATTGAACGCTAACGTTTTGAAGCCATTTTTTGTTATGAAATACTAAAAAAAATTATAATGTTTCTTTGGACAATAATTAAGAAATAATGTTTAGAATATGTTTTCATAAAAAATGAAAAAAAAAAATTATGACTTTGACCTTCAATAAAATCGTAACTATCAATTTCCCAGGTATAGTCTAAAAGGAAAAAAAATGTTATGATGGTGAGCAGAATACATGGTTTTCGTTTGACTGTTCATGTCTTTTACACCCTGTATGTGAGCTTATCTTTCGATAGATATAGGTATAAGCATTACATGACTCAAATATAGTAGAATTTTTCCTCACACCTAAATTTTATTCATTACTTGCTCGAATCTATTTCGGTATTCATTAAGACAATTAAAGAAGGCTTTGGTGGAGCTAGACACTCATTGCTTCTTATGCTTCTGTTGCTTGTTACGTTTTGACTATGTCTCCTTTTATATGTGGTATGCGGGGAGCAAAGGATTGTGTACATCATTATATTCAAGACTAAATTATATCTTGCTTTTACATTAAGATTTTTTATTGTATACTTACAGCACTAATGAGGACCTTGGAATGGGAAAGGCAATGGAGAGACAGGACTTAAATAGTCACCATCGCCTTATCTGATTATTCTCTAGCTCTTACTGTACATCTATAGCTAGAAACGAGTTGGTGAGCGAGTGTTTAGATGTGAACCTTGGGCTGTAAGCGAGTGTGCGAGTCGCTGGGCTATTAGCAAGTGTGCGAGAGAGACAAGCTAATTACTCGTACCATTCTTCCAGCTCTACTCGCTTCTCGTTAATCGGCCAGATAGACTGTGCCGCTGCAATAAATTAATTGTGACAGTTTTCGTCGTGCAGAGTGAACGCTATCATCTATTAATATTTCCATCTCATTTGTTCAGAAACATATTTTAATTGGACTTTTCTTGAACGAGAAAATAATAGGTTGTCGCTCATAACCATGGGTCAAGTGCCTAAGGGTGCTTACATAAAAGCCCGAAGACGAGAAGTGTTTGCCTTTGCTTGTAAAATAAATTCACGCTTCGAGCGTGAGTATTTCATATTTACACTAATATTATAGTTGCAATTATTGACGTCAACAAATAATTGTAATAAATTCAAACGCACCCGTGCGTCTGTTCCAGGGAGGGTGAAAAACTGGTTTGAGCCACTTATAGCATTGATCATTAGAGTTTCCAAAACGCCTAAAATACGCGACGTGTGTTAACTTACAGCCAGTCTTAACTTATTAAGCAAGTGAATATCAGTCGTATATATATTGTTGCAGACAATCGGTGGAGACCCCTTGCCTCCAGGGTGGGAAGAAAGGCAAGATGCTAACGGCCGCACGTATTATGTCAACCATATCGAGCGGTCTACGCAGTGGGAAAGGCCTAACATCACGTGAGTTTTTAAAAAGAGTATCAAATTGTTAAACTTGTAAGGTCAATTGGTGTTTGTGCTTTCAAATGTTTTATCGACAACAGTTTTTTGAGCGGCTCAATCGCAGTGTTGCGCGGTAACCCTCCATCGTAGATGTAATGCAGGAAATCCAACGACATTAATTAATCAGACCACTCTCAATCTATTGCAATACGAACCCTAAGAATTTCCGTACCACTAGCCGATACCGACTAGATGTATTTTTATGTTCATAAAGTAAATTTGTGTTCCAATACGCAGTGTTCGACCAAATATACCTACTTCTTAATTGTATGACAATGGAGCAAAATAGTATTTTTACGGAGAGGGCGCTACTTTGAACCACGAGCGAAGCGAAGGATTCTTGAGCACAGCGAGGTATTCAAAGTTCATTGCCCAAGGAAAAATAATTTGCTCTCGAGTCATATACTCTACTTTTCAATCCCCTCTCTATGAGAAATTATGTACTGAGTAACAAGAACAGAGATGTAATTCGCGCGCTTTTCTTTTTTTTTAGTTACCACGTACCAGCCAAGTCAATTTGCGTTCGATTTCTATGAATGATAATATCACATATAATATAATACTATACTAGTAATAATATGTTCCAAATTAAAATCTCATTTCCGCCCTCTAAAAAGTTCCTATCGGAAAAGAGCTATTTTGCTCCCACTTATAGAGGAACAAAGCGACACTTTTCGAATAGAAGGGATGAAAATATTCTTCCGAACTATGGTTTATTTTAATGTTTTTCTACTTTCTTAAATGGTAATGTATATGGGCATAAAAGGAGAAGAAGGCGTAAGAAAAGATGGATAGACTGTGTGAGAGATGATGAGGCAAAGAAAGAAGTGAGTGCTGAGATGACGGGTGAACGAATGACGAAAAGACCGTAAAAAAAAAAATTTCAACGTATCCTTCGTACACCCATAAATCAGTAGCAAGTTTACAATTTCATTGTGCCATGATAGAGCATATTATAATTGTAAAACTCGAGTACGTTTTGGTTTGGTCAAGTGCATTCGTTATATTTTAAGAATACCCATCTGTTATTTTTTTGAGTTTAACCATAAGATATAATACCACGAATTCACTATGCTTTGTCGAAGACACAGAAATTACTTTTGCGAAAATAACTTTCCTATGAAATCAACTTCTCTCGTAATCTTCAATTGATTAGACACTCGTTCATACGTGTTAATTACATTATCTGATACAACGATAACCGATTACTGATAAAGCATCAAAATAATTTTTGGGGTTTGGCACACATTGTAGACTCTTTTCTTTCACGTATCATAACTCAAGTCACAGTGTAAGTATGACTAAGCAGTAGGTTATGTGGAATATATCCTTGAAGATTGTAAAATGGAATTAACATAGAGATAATTGTGCCGTTATTCACAGTTCTATTTATAGTTTTACGGCAGCCAGATTATTATTCGATGAATGATTTTTGTAAGACAGCTTTTTATTTATTCGTATAAGGCGTCGGTGGCGTAGTGCGTAAGAGCGTTGTAGTGCGTAACTTTTAAATCACTTGGATTTCGTCTTGGTATTGCTGCACCGTAGGATACCCTGATTAGATACTAAATACTTAATTTTTTTTGGTGACGGGGAGGTCAAGTGCATATTTACGCATCGTCCCTGCGGTGTGGTGCCAACCGCAGGGGATATGTGGGACTCGAGGTAAAGGCGTTCCCTCCATACCCACTAAACATCCTCCCCGGGACGGCTCGGGATCTGCGCACTTGAGCGCAGCTTCACCGAGACCGTCCCAACGGTACACGTCTAGGCACTCCTTGTGCACAAATTGGTGGCCAGCAGCCCACTGGGCCTACCGATTAACGGCAACCCCTGTGGGCCGCTGGCCGGCGCCGCTCTCATAGGCCGCCTCCTCACCGACGGCTGCTCGACCTGGCGCGTCCTCCTGACGAGGACACCGGGAGCAGCCATCGGACCGCACCCGGGGGACTTAGGTCGCGGTCGTGGCCCTGAAAAGGGCCGTCCGGAACTAGCCGTGGTGGGAAAACAAAAACAACTCGACGATGGCATGTGCCTTCAAATGCCAAGAGGACTTGACATCAAAAGCCACACACCCGCCGAGAAAGTGTCCCCACCACGTTACCAGGGTCCGCCACGAGGAGGCTTCCGGACGGGGACACCAAATACTTAATAATTAGCATCGAATCCAAATATCATTATTGTGCACGTTATCCGTTATCCAGTGATTGTAGATTGGATGTTTATGATTGTTTCTTCTTTACTCGCGTAATAATTCTGGTATTGAAGATGTTCACACACGTATAATACCGCGTCAACTTTATCCTGGCACTTCACATGGCCGTATTTGTCAATTTTTTTTGCTGCATTCCTATCATACTATATACAGAATGAAAGAGATGCAGCTCAAACATTTGACAAATACGGCCGTGTGCAGTGCCAGCATTAGACAAAGCGGAGCGTGTCTAGGCAAATTAGTACTCTGTGGATCTATTGATATTATTTTAAATTAGTCATGTTCAATTATGGCAGGCGTGTGTTATGAGTTCATTGTTTCACTTGAAGATGAAAAACTGGGTATTATTTTGTGGGAGATTGAAGATTCACTCCCGATCGTTATAGGCAACGCTAGTGCGCACCGAGGTTGCGTATCGCAGCTAGCGTTTCCTATAACGATGCGTCGACGTACCGAGATAGCGAGATAGCGCGAGTGCGTAGAGTGCGTACTGAGGTTACGTGTCGCAGCTAGCGTTGCCTATAACGATCGAGAGTGAATCTTCAATCTCCCACAATTTAATGTAGATAAAGTATATATATAATTTAGTTTTTGGATTAACGTAGACTACTTATGTACGATACAAAATTTCCATAACGAATATGAAAGAATTAGTTTGGGTATTATTACGACTCTTTTTGAGTTGCTGGTGAAGACAAAAGGGAAATATATGCTACTTCTTTTTGATAAGTACATAGAGTTGATTTTTGTTTGACGATGTAACGTTAAACACTGAATTACTTATCTAGGTGTCAGTAGGAACGTACTGTTACGTATGCTTTCTAATATTGCGACAGTGATAACATGAATATAGAGGTGAACATCAACCTCGAACCTCTACAATAACATTGAGTAATTACGACATTAAAAGTTCCGAGCTTTTCTCTGGTGTTTTATTTCCATTTAGAAGTATGTGTCGACGACAAATCCATCCCCATAGTCTTGATGCTTCGCTATCCACAACCGTGCGTTTTTTGCGCAATTTCCTACCGCGGACCACAAGACTGTGGAACCAACTTTCGCCAGCGGTGTTCCCGAACCGATACGACCTGGACATCTTCAAAAAAAGAGCCTATTCCTTCCTTAAAGGCCGGCAACGCATTTGCGATGCCTCTGGTGTTGCAAATGTCCATGGGCGGCGGTGATCACTTACCATCAGGTGAACCGTCTGCTCGTTTGTCCCCTTTTTCCATAAAAAAAAAATTAAAATAAAAAAAGTATGTGTTGTACCATTTACTGTAACTAGTGCCAACAATTTGGCAATTCTTTGCTAGCACACTTGCTTCTTCTATGCAACTCGAGGTTTAAAAAAAGGATTTGAAAAAAAGGAAAGACCTTGAAGGTCTTCAAGGTGAAGACGGCGTGTGCTGTGCGTTTATTATTTCATGCACTAACTATCTACGCATTTGAAGTCCGTTCCCGATTGCCATTAGCCGGGATGGAGTCGTTTGCTAGGTTCATCTTCTGTCGCTTCGGTGGTTGTTTTTAAATTTTCCTCGACCATAATTCTGCCACTTGAATCGTAGATTCAGCAGCGTTCCATAGCTTATCAAGCGTGCTATTAGTATAGCACGCCGGTCAAGATGAGTGAGCCATGGTTTGCGGGGAGGCACCACACTCGCACTGGTCGTCACTGATGTAGCCCCAGCTACACATATTTTCCTTACAACGACCGACCTGTGTTCTCAAATCTATTCTGGTCGGCGGCAGCGGCAGTAGCTTATGGCCAGGGGCGAGATTTTTGCCATTTCTCTCCAGCGCCTGAGTCTCACCTGCGAGGGGTCTTCAGGTAGGCTGCACACGCTTTAGGAAACTGACGACTTAAGCCGTATGGGATAGGAACAGTGGACAGTGGGACGACCACATATTGGATGACGTGGACTCCTACTACGTCCTAACCACTATGCCGGTCAGTGGATACAGTAAATTCGGCGGGGTCGGCTTTAAGCAGCCCGTTAGAATCCGGCAGGTCCCTTTGGCCCTAACAGGACAGGCAAACTCTTCAGCTGAGTAGCATAGCGACAATGCAGTCGTTCGCAGCACTTCTGGCGAGGCACCTCATTTAGTGGAAGGTTGTTGTTGTAAACCTTTTTCCTGACTCCTTCACAATGTGATTTATAAGAAAGGGTTTGATAGGTCTTTTTTTATAATAAAAACTACCAAAATAGTATGTTACTATAATATACATTCTGGTATAAACCTGTATATCTAATTACGAAAATGTGTACATACTTAGTCCCTTTTACGTCACCCACGGGATTATGGCAGAACTATTTGTGTGGAGAAATTTGTTATTTATTTTAGATTAATAAATTTTTCATAACGCCATGGTATTTATATGCCTATGTTAACATAGGCGGTCGCTTGTTGTACCTACCATCTACAAAACGGCCTGCACAATAAGATTTATACCCCGCCTGGTCAATATGTAGGCCAATTTGCATATTGTCTACCCACAAGATTACGCGCTATCCGTAAACGACCGATATATTTATCCGTTGTGAATTGTCACCTATCTTATCAGCTAAGCTTTCGATATCGTTGGTTATTATTGGAAAAACAGTGCATCGATGAGGTTCAAAATATTCAGCAGGAGGATTTTAAGCAAAAAGTGTAGAGATGGGTGAGTCTACCACTGATTCCGGTATATCTAATGATAGTGTTGGGACAGTTTTTGACGGTAAAATTATTACTCGTATTTATGATGTCGTTCTTAGAATAACGACGTTTATGACTAATTGCGGTATATCTCATGTTAGTTAGGAAGGTTTTAACTTCATGGAAGTGAAAGTATATGTACCAGCTATAATTCAGATTTATTTAAGGCAACACTGGATATTATTTATTGTTGGAAATGTTTATTTTTCAAAAAATTATATATTCTTCAGTGCTTGTAGTATTTTTTTTTTGTGAAAAGTGAAAGTGGATGCAACTATTTTACAGTGTTTTCATTCTTAAAGTAATGCATAATATATCTGTACGATTGAATTTTAAACGGTTTGAGATGACCAAAGTGATGAAAAGTGTAGTTAAAAAAAATAAGAACCTAAAGCAGGTATTGAATTCAAGAAATTACAAGTTTACGTACAGTGGCGGACTTCCATTCTTAACAACTTAAAACTAGTTTCCTTCGACGTGTAAACTGATTTACTATAGTATTTTACTACGTTTTGCTACGAGTTCGCAAGCGATTTTGATCTTATGGTGCTCAAGCACGTGCTCATGCCCGATTGCCATTAGCCGGGATGGAGTCGTTTGCTAGGTTCATCTTCTGTCGCTTCGGTGGTTGTTTTTAAATTTTCCTCGACCATAATTCTGCCACTTGAATCGTAGATTCAGCAGCGTTCCATAGCTTATCAAGCGTGCTATTAGTATAGCACGCCGGTCAAGATGAGTGAGCCATGGTTTGCGGGGAGGCACCACACTCGCACTGTTTATTTTTTAATCTGTCCGCGCGAAAATAAGACGGCTTTTAATCCCGGTGGAACAAGGGTGCGAAGATCCGGTCTACACACGACGCGCTATACCCGGTACAGACTTGCCTCCGCCACGACACGATGTGGACGAGCCGAGGTCCGAGCATTTAGAGGCACCCTCGGGCATGTCGCTCCCCTCCGACACGGACGCCCTAGGGACGCTAGGCGGTCGAGAGACTCCCACGGGGGAGATGCTCGGTCGCCCAGTAATCCCCTAGGAACCTTCGACTTACAGGCTTCGGGACCCTCCAAGGCTCCGCCTTCTTAAAAACCCGGTGACACAGAAAATGTCATCAGAGACAATCTGCAGTACACAGTAAAAAATATATATGGGATGCGTTCTCTGCTTTATGAGAAAATGACATCCAAGGCGACGTTACAGGTGAAATAAATATTTACAGCCTTATTCATAAACACTCAATAAACCTATTTTAGTTATTACCTTGTTAAAAAGTGTTTTGTCTCATTCATCTCGTGCCAGAGTGACAGAGACAAACAATTTGTAAATCTCTAATAAATTCACTTGGTTTAATGAATAAGGGGGTTTGTATATAAGAAGATTGTAGGACTTTTGGAACCTTGTGCATTTTCTTCTGACATCAGTCAATGCGTAATTGTCTTTGTTTATACATTAAATTATTCGTCATGTTATCTGTTGTCCACTAAAATCTTAGGCGTAAATAATTGCAACATAATTTATTGTTTGTTTATTTTTTAATCTGATGTGACGAAAGCAATTATTTACGTTATCTATGTATTATTGCTATGAAGAAATTAGTTTATGATTTGAAATTGAGTACCTATTTCTTTTAAATAAATGTAATCATGGGCTGAGAGTAAATGAAGCGAAATAAATATGTACGGATGATAGCAAGTGAAATGGAATGATATCTGCCTATTCCTATGAGAGACGAGACACAATATGTGGTTTGCTTGAGTCTTTTATTGGTTATACAGTGTGAATTTTTCAAGTGGGCGTGGATGGCTAAATCTGAAAATAAGAGGAACAGCAAAAAGTACTCTAAGGAGTCTCGGTCCCGATATTGATGAAAACTAAAACTGCATGATTGAAAATTAATAATTAGGAAAAATATCCGTTTTGCGTTAAACCACATAACGTTTCTTCCATATATCTTTGGATTAAAATAAATATATTCCGTGAAATGATAACCCTTAACCATAAAAACAAACACACTTCAGTAATGGACGCGAACTTCGAGGTACCGCGTCAAAAATGCCCAATGACCTTTTCTACCTTATTCCGTAATCATAGACTTCAAAGACTATTAAACAAATATGGTATAGTTTAAGAGCCAACCCAATATTTGCTATTCTCCCCCAAACCTCTGTGCTTAACTCTTTATGTTAAAAATTTAATACTATTTAAATATATTTTACAATTGTTTTCAGACGTAACATGAGCGTGGAGTCCCAGGCGGAGCGCATGGAGACAGCCGCCACAGAGTTCCAACGACGATTTCACATCTCCGCGGACGACGAACACTCCAACTCCAGCCCTGCCACAGACCGAAGACAGGTAATATAGTCCTTAGCTATAACTAACAGCGGCAAATACCTTTTACATCTTCCTTTTATTTATTTTAATTCTTAATCTAAATTCTCTGACTTTTTAAATGACTTGAACAACATTTTTCACAAACCCGTCTTTTATGATGACATAAGTTAGAAAATATGGTTGTAATCGATAATACGTTGAGGTAGTGAGTAATCGCGCAATGTACTTTGGACCGTAAATATTATAATTTGTGTACGAAATTAGTTGGAAAACAAAATAACAATGAATGCCCTTATTTCAGCTAAAATATAAATTTCCTACCGTTTTGAAAACAGTTAGTTTTGAAAACGATAGAAAACCTTTTAAAAATCGAAAAAGCAAAACGAACGTCCGAATTTAAACTAGCTTAAATTTTTTAATAAAAATTTTGTGTCATCAAAATTGACTGTCCAGTCATATCGGACTATATTAAGAGCTGAGTCCAAGTTTTTATTAAAATTTAATATTCATTGCAACGTCATCAGTTTCGCAGGGATTTAATTAGTCAGAGATAGCCCAGTTTTTATTCATACTGCATGAATTCCTTTTGTATTTCAATACTAGCATACAATATTATAGATTTTATTTTGGTTGCTGTATTTAGCTTGATATTAATTTTAGATATCTAGGTACATCTCTTTGACTAATATCAGGCCAATATAATAGTATTTGTTAGTTCGTCATTGAAAGATTTCCAAAGGGTTTCCGTCAGTATTCGTACATATTGGATCCTTGAGGCTAACATAGCCACATAGATAGAGTGTACTAAAGTCACGCATAAATATATAATACAATATACAATGTAGGTATGTAATCAAAACATCTTGGAACCATGATGTCTAATTCATGTAGAAATATTTTGACACCTAATCGCTTCCGAGATGGAATGCATAATGATAAAGTGGATATTCCTTATTAATTAATTAATTATAGATCCACTTTAGCCTAATAATAACTAGGGAATTAGTATTTGTTGACGATGTAGAAATACTGTTACGACGCATCTACATAGTAAATTATACATAGGTAGGTATTCAGTTTAAGTTTAAATCTGCCTAACGGCAATATCTCATTTCTATTTAAAAAAAGAAGCATGTTTATGGAATAATTTTGGCGTTTACAAACGCGTAAATATTTTTAATACTAGAAAAAATACACGGATTTTTTTTTCAGTGTATTTTTTTCTAGAAGCATGTTTATTTAGTGACTACATAAAAAAAACCTAGTCGTATTGAAGTACAAACGCTAGTTGTCTGAGTTTTGTGTTTGTGCAACAAGGTTGAGAATGTATTGAAGAAATTTAACAGCTTTGGGGTCGTCATGTACTGACATACATGCCACTGTTGATAAATTACTAATCTATTTTAAAGACTGGTGATTTGTAAGGGACCTAAAAAGTATTGCATTTTAAACTTAATTGTAAGTAGATACAGTCCACCTTTTTTGTTGTAACGTGGTGCATTCTTACGTGTTTAATTAGAGTTGATGGAACTGCAAGTTGTTTTATTAATATCTAAGTAGGTTGTCAATCGACCGTTCATCGATTATACCATTTTGAGTGGACCCTATTCAGTCGCAATTAGAGTGGTTTTGCAATTAATTAATGCTATACTTGATGTGTCGTTGATTATACAGCTGCATGTGACTAGATGATGTCAATGGGCTGATGGTTTTTTATTTCTTTGGATATCTTACGCATATAACACATGTATATTTATTATATAACTACTTTAGAGCTATCGATAATTTTGGGGTATAGTTTCATGGTAATATATAACAAAATCGTAATTTAGTATATCTCGCGATATTATAAATGTATTAAAAAGTATTGTAAATAGATAATTTATCTTGAAATATAATTCATCAATTGCGACCAATCACTGCTCAATACAATCTATCTAATCTTGTGCGATGCTGCCCAGTGCAATATGGATGCTGTCCTGCCCTGTCATGCCAGTTGAGATACTTTTTATAAGCTGTCAAGACATAATTCTTCTAAATTAGATTTTGTAGCGTTAAGAATTCGTGACGTCATAAGATCCTATAGTCAACTGGCTGAACAGTAAATGACTTTCATACGCTTAAAAATCGAAGTGTATACATATTTTGAGATAAAGGATATTATGTGGCATAGCATGCCGTCTTCTTTTAACATCTTGTAATTATTTGTGAACGGCATAGATATAGGAAACTGTAGATCGGCAATGTAAAAGAGAAAGAGCATTCTAACGCATATATAAGAGCGAGATAGATAGACGAGACCATTTCACGTACACGCAGGGGGCCTAAGGAGGCCTGTCAGTCACGTAGCAAAGACAGCAACTGTCAGACTGCAGTACTATTTCTCATGCACTCATGCGCATTACGCACACATCGGTGTATTTTTTTGGTCTCACCCTAGTATACACTAGGGTGAGACTAGTCATTGCCAATCTATAAACGTCAGTAATAATAAATCTATGGTGAACGGCGTCATCATCCTTATTGTGAATCTGTCTAAGGTTTGAGAATCACCTGTTGCCAATTTTTCACCGGGTTATAATCTCGCGCGATTTATTATCATATTACGACTTTTTGTTCTATTTTGCGGGGCAGATACGTATAATATCACGTTATTTCAGTTTTTCATAATGCAGGGGCTGGTGTAATCATTATTCTAATAAATTTACTAAAACTTTCCCCTTGTTACACATTTTATGTCAATACTTAATAAATTCAAGCGATTATATATGAGCTTTGTGTAACTCTTTCTAACAAAAACATTACGCTGAAATTTCGTAATAATGAGTCTGAAAATTAATGACATCCCTATTTATTGCAAATGATTTAGAGGACCACTTTCCTAATAATTTATGGATTATGTACTCACTGTGCTTTTTGTCCGTTTGCGAATCGGCCGATATAAATTTGTTGAATTATTATGTTGAAAAGGCATAATCATTACCTGGCATGCATTTTTTAATCGATATAACGCATGAAATAAATCAATAATATGTTGCTGGCTACCGCATGAAGCTGTAGTGAAATACTAATACAGTTTATGATGCCCATTTCTTATGTAGCTTTTTGACATTGCCAATAATTGTATTTCAGCTGTAAACATCTTCAAGTCAAGAAAAATAATAAATTTCACCATTATTAATAATTGTATTCAGTACTATGTATTTGTAATATTATGACATGTTAACAGTAGTCCAATATTTCATTAATTTTACGTTCTAAGGCTGATTACTATAGTAATTTTCTATTTAGTTGAGATATAAGAATTCGTACTTATTTACATAGTAACTCCCTCATAAATACATACGGGTAAATCTGCATGATTCAACAAATGGAACAAGTGGTATTAATGGTTTCTCCAAAACCTATAGAATTGAGCACTAAAATAGGAAAAAATAACGATTTTAAGATATCGTGTAGTTTATTTCAGATTGTAAGTATGTAATTTTCATCGATATTTTTTTTCATTTCTCGCTTATCAATTTCCCACAAACGGAAAAAGAACAGTGGCTACACGTATCAGAGATAGAACATGTAACGAGGTCGCCTAAACAAGAACCATAGACATCCATTACGTTGTCCTCACAGTCATAGACAAAATGGCGGCACGGCTAGCTTGTTTGTGAATACTAACGTTATCATTCAAACGATAGTAAGAAACGCAAAACTTAAGTTACTGCTTTCATAAAAATATTAACGTACATACTGAATTATTATGAAATCTAATAAACAATATTCATACATTCGATTACAAAAAATATTTTTATGAATGTAGTTAAATGTGCGTTACTAAAATGTATTAACATACCACCCTCATCTGCACACATAAGTTTTGCGTTTGTAATAGTAAATGTAATCTCTAACAGGAGGATCTAAGCAATAGAAGCGGCGAGACTAACTCTACAGACCCAACGCCCTATTCCACGCCGATACGGTCCCCCGAACTCGGCCCTAGAATCGAACTGGCGGAACCGACAACTAGTTTAAGTGAAACCGACTGTGATAATAATTTAAGGGGTAACGATAATGCGGAGGAAGATGACGTGGTTTGCGCGAACGAAACCGCGCAATCTAACGATGTCAGAACTGACGATATTGTTGCTCAAGACAGCTGTGATAGCCAAGCGACTACTAGTCAAGATAACATAGTCGTCAATGATACACAAGTGCCTAATGACAGCGAGGAAGCGGTGGTTGAAGAAACCGTCGCTTCTGAAGAGGTTAACGGAGAAACTACAGATAGTGAACACGTAGATAACGTAAACCATAATGTGGATAGCGTAAACGTTGCAACTGTAGAAGCCAATCAGAGTGAAGAAACAGCTGTAACTGAAGAAATAACTAATACTGAAGAAATAACTAATACTGATGAAATAAATAATACTGAAGAAATAACTAATACTGAAGAAATAACTAATACTGAAGATGTAACTAATAATGAAGAATCTAATGAAACTGAAGCAGAGGGAACAGACTCTAATAACGAGGCAGTGACAATTGTTGACAATAATATAGAGACAAATGAGAATCATGTAGAAAATAACACAGACAGTGGAGAAGCGGCAGCTTCAGAGGAGTCTTTGACTTTTGACGAGAATCATTTTAGTACGCCGACGGGTGCTAGTCCGGCTGGGTCTCCGCGGCAGTCTCGGCGACGGCGGCGGACCACAATGAGCTCAATGGAGGACACCGAGGTAAGACTGCGGCTCGGTGCGGCCGGTGCAATATCCAGGCTTTGCGATCACAACCATTCATTGTCAAGTGTGAGCTGGAAGCATTTTTGTTCAAGAAACTTTAGGGATTTAGTTTCCGCTTGCAGGTTCTTTGTTGCAATATGTAACAGAAATGAGATTACAATGAATTTAAATTGCGTTGCAATTTCCTTAATCTTGTTTCTGTTGACAGTCTTCGTATCTGCAATTTTCCAAATTACATTGCAGCTTTATATTGCATTGGTATTATGCTTTCGGCTTACGCTTATTCTATTTTAATACATAAAGCTATTATCACAAAGCCTCATTATATCCGCATCGGCCGCACCAGCTACTTTCCCACGAGCGCGCTTTGGGATTATGTCTATGAGGACGCGTGAGGTTCAACAGCTATTGTGATGTCATTGCGGGCTTACGTCACTAACACGTCATTACTAATTGTCAGTGTATTGTCCCTCGTGTCAGTCCCTGTGTGAAATGTACAAAATCCAGTGACGTCTGTTAATGTATATGTTCAGCTAGGTGAATTGGTGCAGACATCAGTTGATATCTTTATTTGTATACACGCATATATATTTGTAGGGCTCAAATATTTTTAGTGCGTTTACACTTAATACATACATTTCTGTTTTGATTTACGGATACGTATTAAGAGCCATTTCACGTTTTTGCACGAATTTCGGAGATTTTGGAGTCCTATATCACAATCTTAAGGAATACCCAGATATTATTTAATAATTGATAAAAATAGGCCAATCTATGTTGTTGACGTTTAATGAAACAAAATTACTAAAACTTATTTGATTAATTTGTAATGTTCGATCTCCCACAACCGTTTTGCTGAAAAACATTCGCAGACTCAATTTCAAAGTCCTTATTCTATTAATAATGTTAAAATGATAAACGTAAAAAAATATAGGAATCATCGGACATATGTTCCAGTCGGTACTTAATGAAATAGATTCTTGAATTTCATTACCATTTATGAGTAAAAAAATAAATCATTTGGCAAATTTCTAACATTAACATAATAATTTCATCGCCAATTTTGGTTAAAATACATCGTAATAACTAAAATAAAATTATCCCAAAATAAACAATATTCCTTCGACTTTTGATTTCTAAAGTTATTTGGTCAATATCAACAATAAATTTGTCAATATATTTATATGAAATGTGAAATAAATTAGTATAAATCACGATGCACAAGCGTGCTCCGATTAGTCTGACGCGAGCGTCCGTCCAGGTAGGACCTGTGCTATTTTTTCCCGCGTCCCGATATTCGTTCGCTCGTATCGAGTAGTCATAATCATACTGCGACAAATAGTTTTGATCTATTTTGAGTTTTGTTTTTGGATTTAAGTTTTGTTACTTATTAAATATGTTGGTATGAATTATAGTAGTAGTTTGTATAATAATAACATTCTTTTTATTTATTTATTTTTAGCTATGGGTCGCAAGGATAGTTATTACCGTTGCGTTAAAAAAAAGGAAACGCGATAATTCTGCAGCCTTAAAAAAAGCAAATAATTTATTTTTCAACTTGGCCGAAATAACGATATACTTGAGCAATATTATGATGTCCTGAAGCTGATTTGATGACGGAGCTGGAAGCTGGTTATAAACATACACATAAACATATCATCACGCTTTTATCCCCGAAGGTATAGGCAGAGGTGTTAACACCCACATTTCGCCAGATATGATTAGGTCCCCATGTACGAGCACAATGTAAGGCAAGCAATATTCACAATCTTTACTTCCTTATATCCTTATAATATTATAAATGCGAAAGTAACTCTGTCTGTCTGTCTGTTAAGCTTTCACATCTAAACCACTGAACCGTTTTTGATGAAATTTAGTCCAAATATAGATTTGATCTCGGGAAAGGACATAGGCTACTTTTTATCTCGAAAAAAAGGTTGAATGGGTTGAAATAGGGGATGAAAGTATGTAGAAATAGCTAAGTGGTTTTCTTGTTACAATCGAAATCAAAAATATTGAACGAAGAAAAAGCGAAGCTATATGACACTGTGATTTTATATTATTATTTTATTTTACTGGTATTTGTTATGTTTGCACTAAAACTAATAAATGAACGTAACTCAAAAATATATATTATATGGAATAATTTTATTTTTGCGTTTACAAACGCGTAAATATAATACTAGAAAAATGCACTGAAAAAAATCGACTTGCCTCAGGCGGGACTCGAACCCGCACCTTCCACAATCCGGGTGGACGCGTTGACCAATTTCGCCACCGAGGCACTGCTTTTCGCTGTCGAAATTTGTCAGTGCTTGGTGCTTATGTTTTTATGGTAAACATCGTTTCATCAAATCTTTGAAATTTGCACTTCCAAGACCCGAACGAAATATTTTTGCAAATATTTGACGCCCAGCTAAGATGAAACTACCTTACATTATGGAATAATTTTATTTTTGCGTTTACAAACGCGTAAATATAATACTAGAAAAATGCACTGAAAAAAATCGACTTGCCTCAGGCGGGACTCGAACCCGCACCTTCCACAATCCGGGTGGACGCGTTGACCAATTTCGCCACCGAGGCACTGCTTTTCGCTGTCGAAATTTGTCAGTGCTTGGTGCTTATGTTTTTATGGTAAACATCGTTTCATCAAATCTTTGAAATTTGCACTTCCAAGACCCGAACGAAATATTTTTGCAAATATTTGACGCCCAGCTAAGATGAAACTACCTTACATTATGGAATAATTTTATTTTTGCTTTTACAAACGCGTAAATATAATACTAGAAAAATGCACTGAAAAAAATCGACTTGCCTCAGGCGGGACTCGAACCCGCACCTTCCACAATCCGGGTGGACGCGTTGACCAATTTCGCCACCGAGGCACTGCTTTTCGCTGTCGAAATTTGTCAGTGCTTGGTGCTTATGTTTTTATGGTAAACATCGTTTCATCAAATCTTTCAAATTTGCACTTCCAAGACCCGAACGAAATATTTTTGCAAATATTTGACGCCCAGCTAAGATGAAACTACCTTACATTATGGAATAATTTTATTTTGTAATTGTGACCCGGATTGTGGAAGGTGCGGGTTCGAGTCCCGCCTGAGGCAAGTCGATTTTTTTCAGTGCATTTTTCTAATATATATAATCCCGAAATCCTTGGCAATTTGTCTATTAAATTAAATCGTAAAACCACTAAAATATCACGGGATCGCAATGATATGCGTGGATGTATTATGGATAACGAAATTTAGTGAAAATTCCCTTGATACAAAACGCGACAACAAACTGATTTGAATATTAAATCACTGATATTTGCTTTATTTGTTGCACATATAATACACAAATATATACTATCCCGAAATCCACGATAATTCGTCATTAAAATGAACTCTTAAAATCACTTAAATATCACATGATTGCATGGATATACGTGGATGTATTGTGAAGTAGTTTGACGTGATAACGTCTTATAAATCAACGAAAGCCGACTGCACAAAAAGACATGATTCTTTGTCACTTTCCGCCTGAGGAGAGTATGCAATCGAGAGCGCGGAATAGGCGATAGAGAAGCACGATCGGTATTTACGTTAACACGTAAACTTATCGTCCGTAAACAGACTTTACAGACAACCATTTTTTTCAAAAATATTCACCATATCAAAGCCTTTCGTAATATCTGTTTAAGATTAAATCTTTAGAAATCAAAAATATCTACAGATCAAGTAGATATCCGTGGATGTAGGTACGTGAAATCACAAACATCATTTAATACTTAAGGGTAACGGCTTTTTTTTTAAGCAAGTGGTTATTTTAAAAATACATATCATCTCACTTTTTTTTGTAATATAGCTTTAAGAATAGAGCGATAAGTCATTGAAATATCTTGGGATCACCCCGATATCCATGGATGTAATATGGAATCTAAAAATTCACATTAGTTACCATAGCCATTTAACCAATAAAAAAAAAGTATCGGAGGAATATATAAAAAAATATGGTTAGTTATACTGACCGCTCCACCAACGGCATCTTCGATGTGTGTCAATGTGTGTGACGCTGTATGAAATTTTTTTATTCTTATTTTATTCAGAGTTCCCTACCCATAGGGAACTCTGAATAAAACAGGGTGCCAACGGGACCCGATTAATATGCCTCCGCTATGTGTCTGTCTCTCTGTCATATGGCTATATCTCTTACCATAATAGGTAGGCACTTGAAATATTCACAGAATACCTTTATGCTTTTGTGGCCGCCATAACAATACCACCTTCACCCATCTCTCATTGATCAATAACTATTGTGCTGTAATACGTTCTTTAGTATGAGTATCATGAAACACGGACAGTAGATAGGTATCTATAAAAAATATCTTTAAAACACATTAAATATGTACTAACCAATACAAAAAAATACATTAAGGATCAAGATTATTTCGCAGAATATAGTTCTACTCACGCTGCCAAGTACGCGCACACAAGCGTACAGCGCGTAAAAAACCTAAAGTCGAGCGCTTACGATCGGTGAAATGGCTCTTAACCAAGAATAGACAAAGATATGAACTCCATGTGTTCGTAATAAGTTTATTTTTACACTTTTGTTTCTTCTTGAATATAATAATAAGTATATCTTATATTCACGAACAGCGATACATAAAGCCACTAGCCTACATCTCTTCCACACGCCATTTTTCTCGCTTTTGCGTTTCTATTTAAGCATGCACGCATGTAATCACCGTAATTATTTACATGTATGTACTGTCTTGGTGTGAGTGCATGCAATTAAATTGTATATAGATTGATTATTTCACGTAGTCTTGTATTGTAGATTTTTAATACATAATCTAAGTTTTATTTTATGGCTATTGTAGATACTGATTTATCCAAAAGGTAGGAAATTGGAGTTGTTCTATAAGCAATCGATTGACTAAGTTCAGTTATTGATTGCTCTCTTTCTATCTAAAAGAAACTGAAAAATTGGTTATTACGACAGATTATTAGTTCTTTGATAATATTTTTATTAGAGTCTTTCATTTAAGCTGAAGAGTATTGTGCCTGAATCCTGTCAAATTATGCGTAATTCTTATTTGTATAATATAGTACTAAGAGACACAGATACACTGCACAATAATTATTGTGTTTGATCCTTTACATCCTGGTAATATAAAAATATTTATTTTAAACATAGATTTGTAAATATGAATCATTTGTCAAAGACAAAAGCTAGAACACGCTCGAGTAACATGTTTTATACAACTACGTGCTCTTATTAAGATTTCGATAATTTTGTATTATTGGTCAATCCGACGATAGAATTGATTCTGCTTGCTCCGTATGCAAGATTATTGCAGCAGCTTATTGATGCAGATTATTGATGCAGCAGTATGACCTTATTTAAATCCGAAAGATTACATCGCACAGCGTGATAAAAACAGCTTCACGAAAACTCGGAGTCCTGAACGAGGTGCGGCGTTTTTTCACGTCAGATCAACTATGCTTGCTATATAAGACGCAAGTACGGTCCTGCGTAGACTATTTCTCGCACCTGTGGGATCACTCCGTCAAGTACTTACTCGATGCTTTGGATAGATGGCAGCGTCGCGCGACCCGAATCATCGACGACGAAGAGGTGACCAACCACGAGGAGCCTCGAATTGCGTCGCGATGTTGCGTTATTGAGTGCGTTCTACCCTCTGTATCACGGCGAGTGCTCTGAGGTGCTTTTTCTCCTAATTTCACCATCTCCCTTCCTTAAAGACATATAAATAGTCATGTCCAAAATATTTATTCTGGAATGTTCTGAAATTAAATGTGCACGTGGTTGTATATGTCATACATAATAGCACAGTATCAAAGAGTGGAACACTGTATCGATTGAGCCTGTTAATTGGAAATTGAGCTACTGAGTAAATAACATCTTAATTATGGATGAATATAGTTATTGACGTTATTAAGTTTTTAGGATGAAACAGACGGGTCGTCGACAGACAGCACGCGGAGTAGCAGCGCTAGTAGTACGCAAAGTCAAAACCTGCCAAATAGTGATGGTAAGTAATTTCTTTTAACTATTGTGCCCTATATTAATTAGTATTTTACTTTTCGGGTGGGTTGCAGTGGGCGTAGATTAGCTTACTAGGAAACTTGTCCAAGTTTCTTCGTCTAACCTCAAAATCTTTATTCATGGTTAAAAGTACGGTCATTTGCAAAATGTATATTACTGACAGATTTTAGGTCTACGCGTTTTAATGAACCTGCTAATAACTAGCAAATTATTTTATTGATAAATTTTGAATGTTTCCCTACTGCATTCCGACATCCCACTAATATTATAAACGTGAAAGTTTGTATGGATGTATGTGTGTTTGTTACTCTTTCACGCAAGAACGGATTTTAATAAAACTTTACAATAATATAGCTTATACATCAGAATAACATAAAGGCTATAATTTAACTGACATTGACGCGAGCGAAGCTACGGCCGATCACTAGTTTTATAATAAACTTAAACCTACCCAACTACTATACTAAATTTTAAGTAAGTGGCGCGTATTTGCTTTATCTCTCTTTACAGAAGATCGCAATTAACTAATAATACTTTTTCGGAGTGGATAAGACAAATGTAAATCACTGATTTAATTGTAGTGTGTGAAGTATGTTTCCTGAGGTTACACTCTAGAAAATTGATAGATTTAAGAACTCTTTAAATGTAGCAACTCTTAAGAACAATTCAATTAACATATTCTTGTTTGCTTAGGTCTTCCTGCAGGCTGGACGATGCAGAGAGCGCCTAATGGCAGAATATTCTTTATCGACCACAATCAGAAGACCACCACATGGATAGATCCTAGGACAGGTTATTGTTATTTTATAATTAATAAGACAAAATGAACCTTCATTTTGTCTTGGGAAAGTATGTGATGCTACATAGTTCACACATAGTTAAAACAATACAGTTTCACTGTTGTACAGTCACAAGTATTTGTATCCACTGTTGTGGAGATTTCATCGCGTTTATTACCAGCGTAATGAGATTGTCGACCTATGAAATGTAGGTATATTACCGCTTCTGATTGTACGTAAACAATAATAAATTACTGGACTCTGAACATTATATTAGGTTGCACACGAAAGGTTTCCGAAATCCTTAAAACTAGAAAAGGAAGAAAAGATACAAAAGTGCCAGTTTGCCTGCTCTGTTGCCTACTTTATTTAAATTCCCAGTTTTTTTTCCTATTCCAATAAAATAGAACCACTTTATATGTGTAATTTGTTAACTTTCGGTGGGTCTACATCTGTGTTTATTCTGTGGCAGTTACCACCTAAAGTGCATAACGCTAAGGTCGTGTTTAGGTTGCGCGTCTAGCCTGCCGAGTGCAGCTGCAGCGTCAGCGGGGGCCGAGGCCGATGAACTAGGCCCGTTGCCCGAGGGCTGGGAGGAGAGAGTGCACACCGATGGAAGGATATTCTTCATCGATCACAGTAAGTGTTATACGTTTTATTAAGTTTTATTATAATGCACCAGGGATAGTTAATACATTCTATCATTCATTCATTAGAGTGAGATGCGTTACTTATTTTTGAAAGGATACTTTAAAATGTGTTTAAGAGTGTAGTATCTAGCTTGGCATGGCGGCCCGTTTACAGTTAGCGGGTAGGAAAGTAGACAGGAACATGTCTTAATTTTGTTAAATTCGAAGTACTGTTTTTTATGTATATACATATAACATAACATATTTCCACACTCACACCAATTATCTAGCCCAAAGTAAGTATCATTAAGAACTTGTGTTATGGATACGAGATAACGGACATTTTTAATATACATAATATTTTTTAGATATTTTTATAAATAAACTTAAATAAATATATAAACAAACATGACTCGTCAACAAATACTCGTGTTCATCAGACAAATATTTGCCGCTACCAGGACTCTAACCCGGACCGCTTGATGTGTAGGCAACTATATTGACCACTCCACCAAGACGGCGTCAAATATGTTATAAGGAATATTATCAAAGGGGCCGCCTTGTCAAGCTAGCGAGTACGCATACACTCTTAAACACATATTAGAGTATCCATTACGTAAGTTTCGTCACTTCAAAAATAAGTAATGTCTGGGGGCCATGGATCTTGAACTATAGGTACAATCGAGAAACTTCCCGGTGTAGCACTTGTAGGCTAATTACGTACCACGGCCACGGTACGTAATCTTCTTCTTTTTTAAATAAATGGCGTTTTGACAAAGATTACGGATTTCGCAAATATAAAGTGAAAATGTACTTATAGTAACAGACAATTGTACGGTAGATTAAGTTCAAAATGGAGTCTCACAACACGTGTTTTTACAACAAGAACTCGGGAGAAACTCCTAGGCTATAATCGCGTGGTACTGAAGTGTCTGATTGACGGGCGAGTTTGCTTGGCAACTGGTTTTAGCCAATAAGAGCAGACAATGTCGTCGGCCACGCTAGAGCGACTGCGCGGATGGGAGGAGACCTGCGGAAATGGAGTAAAGACGCTGCGCCCTATTGGCTGGGCTGCGTTACGTTAATATTTTATTGGCCGGAGTAGAAAGTAGGCGGTAATTGGTACAGCGCAGCCGCTTAAAGGATTCTGTTTGCTAAAAAGAATACCGGGAACTTTGTCGAATAAGCACATACAGCGTGTAAAAAGACCTAAGACAAAGCAGAAGTCTACGTATTCTATACATCAAAGAAAGAAACGTACCTATACAAAATTTATTGCTGGGAAACGATATTTATTTTTTGGTGTTAAAAAAAGCTTATAAAAATTTATGAGCTCCATAAGTACCTAAATATAAACACAGTCAAGGATGAAATTAGACGCCACAGCTCCAAATATAAATCAAGGCTAAAAAACCATCCTAACCATCTAGCAGTGCAACTCACAATCCCTAGGAGCATGGGACGATTAAAGAGGCGCAAAATTATGGAACTTGATAGTCAATTTTAGCTGACTGTAGTAACTTTAAGAGTGGAGTCCTAATGAGGACTTGAACTCTACACGCCAAATTCTCGCCACAAATCTGCTCATAGTCATGATAAACGCACAAAAAAAAATGCTCCAAAAAATATCGCGCAATGTATACAACGGGCGAGTCGCGCGGCGCTTAGCAACTTGGAGACGTTTGCGACGTTCGGTCGGCTGAGTTGAATGGCCCCGATATCGAGTGGTTACATTGAGCGCTGAAGTTTTAAAGCCACTTTTTGGTATGAAATACTTAAAAGTTGATAAACAGAAAAATCGTGAAAAAAAATCTAACTAACCTTCATTAACTTCTTAACTATAAATTTCCCAGGTATAGTCAAAAATGGTCCTAATGATGAGCGGAATACGTAGTTCTTGGCTTTGTCATAGGTCTTGTTACACCCGTTATAATTACGACTCATAATCCCTAGGGGTGAGCAGAGCTTTAGGTGTTATTTGATTGGTTACTGCCTGAACTTAGTGGCATTAACTTCAAAAACGTCGGCTTTTGTAGCCAAGACAGATGTTGCAATCTAACATCATTGTATATTCTTTATGAGTTGAAAGCGTGTTTCTATTTTCAACTCTGATTCGAAATTGATTCTATTGTTTTTTCCTTGCAGATACAAGAACCACACAATGGGAAGACCCACGTTTGTCGAACCCTCAGATCGCAGGCCCCGCTGTGCCTTACTCTCGTGACTACAAACGTAAATACGAGTACCTCAAGAGCCAACTGAGGAAGCCGGTATGTATTATATTTGGAACCTAAAACGTCACTTGTTTTAATATTTTATAGAACACTATAATTACACAATATGCTACATAAGAAGCAATTGTAAAATTGTAAGAAAAGGTCATGTCAAGGTCGATATACACTTTACGAGACCTGAACCGAAACTCAATTTATGTTTCTAAGGTAAAAAAAATTCCAACCGAATGTACCAACTGTAATGAAATCTGTAAATGATATTATAGCCTGCGAAGAAAACATCTTATTTTCACAATAGATCCAAATGATTTAGAAAAAATGGTGGCACATGTCTGGGAGGATGTCGAATAGCTCTGAGTGTGAAATTAGTCTAGAGCCTGCAGGTTTATTGTACAATTCAACGTTGGTTGTGCAAAAATGGTTCATTGAGATTAAATAATAAGTCTGCGGGACACTACTAGTGTCAAATAGATTCGTGAAAAAAGGCTTGATAGAATTTTAATTTCGGCTCTTATTTCATCCGTAATAACAATTGTTTTTCTGTGTATTGCATAAATTATCCCCCAAAATTAGGAATGTACATTACTTTACCTTAGAGCGATATCACACTGCTTATTTTAAACGCGCCGACGACGCGCGTATACGCGCTTCAAACGCGTGTTTCTATCATCAATAAAAACGCAACAATCAGCATGTACGGCGCCGAAAACGTCGTCGGCGCGTTTAAAATACGTCGTGTACTATAGCTCTTAGCTTAAGTGGAATATTTACAAATCCAATTTACGTTATCTATATTTTTCTTTCTTTGCAGAGCAACGTGCCTAATAAATTCGAAATAAAAGTGCGTCGTAATTCAATATTGGAGGATTCATATCGCATCATCAGTTCCGTACCAAGGCCTGACCTTCTGAAGACGAAGCTCTGGGTGGAGTTTGAATCTGAAGTTGGCCTCGGTAAGTTATGCGGCTCGACGGACCATTTGAATGTAAATGATCATTCATTCATTATAACAACACTGCACCTAAAATATCCTCTTATTTATTTTATCTATGCAAATATGAATTGACACATTTTACAAACATTCAAGATGCTGTGCAATTTTTATAAACAATTATTGTTTAGGTAAAAAACAATGCTATGCGCAACAAGGCAAGAACTCAGTGCGTGCAACATGGCAAGCCTTTCAATTCATAGACAATACTCTCGGATAACGACTCTTGGATAAATAAACGCTTTGCGTTGAATAGAGCTCTGTGATTGGTTCGTTTCTGCTGCCTAGTTCACGTCGTTGAATGTACTGACATTTTATTCTATTCTATTCTTCGTACGCATTTTGCCAATGTCAAGTGAAAATGTAACTACAGAAACAAAAATTGTACGGTTGATTGAGGTTAAAAATGGAGTCTCTCAACACGTGTTTTTACAACAAGAACTCGGGAGAAACTCCGACGTTTTATTACTTCAAACTATAAACTGTTGACATCTGGACGTTGCTTTTGACATCTATACCTCTGCGTTACGTAATATAGCTAGCTAACTACGTTATCTGTGCGTTCATTTTAAAGTACGCATAGTTCTGATCCCCACTCAAGTATTGTCTATGAATAGGGTTTTACGACCCTGGTGCGTCCACGCGTATTGTGGGACCTCATAGTAATGTTTGTCAATACTAGTGTGTATTTTGTTAGATTTCTATATACCTCTATGATTTTAATTTTACGTTTTACGCGCCTCTCGTTCATTAGAAAACACCACCGTTCTCTACATCAATACACGTACCGTCGACAAAGTTGTACCATTTGTAGCCGATAATCGTCCGCCACCGACGCGTCTGATTGACAGGTGACCCGCCTTCAATACCGGTTTGAGCCAATAAGAGACAACAATGTTATCGGCCATATTAAAGCGAGGAGGACACAGACGACCTACGGAATCCGAGTGAAGACGCTGCTTCTTATTGGCTGCGCTATATTACGTTAATATTCTATTGGCCGGGGTAAAAAGTAGGCGGGGCTTAGTGCAGAGCGGGTTTCTGATTGCTAAATGGAATGGAATACCGAGAACTTTGTTGACTGTACGTTCCAATGAGCATTGATAAATTGATTTCTGTTGCTACGCAGACTACGGCGGACTGGCGCGAGAGTGGTTCTTCCTACTATCCAAAGAGATGTTCAACCCCTACTATGGATTGTTTGAGTACTCTGCTATGGACAACTACACGCTACAGATTAACCCCAACTCCGGCGTCTGTAACGAGGAGCATCTCCACTACTTCACCTTTATTGGGAAGGTCGCTGGCATGGCGGTTTACCACGGGAAACTTTTGGATGGTAAGTTGTAGTTTGAAATTTCAAGTCTGAACAGCTTGCGTTATTTATTTATTGAATGCATTACAAGTGAAAGTAATATACCTATTGACTGAAATCACATGTACTTTTGCCAAGGTGTTGCAATATAAAAATTGAGAACAGAAAAGGACAGACATTTATTTAACTTTCTCTTTTAGGTATTCATCCAATGAGTAGTAACTTTTCTTAAGCAAAATATCTTTTAACATTTTTGTGTAAACTAATTCCTTTTCAACACTTTTAATATATTCCGGCGACTCATTATAAATTTTAATGGACATTGGGTACGGACCTGAGCTATGTAAAGTCAGTTTTCAATTTATCTGAATTAAGTTGTTGTTTTATAGTGTTATTATTTTGCGGTATAATTCACGTACCTGGGCTTCTTGCGTCTAGTCTATTCCAACAATTGATTAGCGATTTCTTTATATGTAAATTAAATGTTAGAAAACGGGATTTATACCGCGTACCTCTGTTTTTGAATTATACGATATTTCGGCGCAGTTTCATCCGCCATGGTCACGGATGAACTAAAGTCTATGCGAGTTTATGTTTATTGACAGACAAATCTGTCTACCCTCTTTCTAATTTTTTTATTACATGGATATTATAATGGATTAGAGTGTGCTTAAGCAAGCACTAACAGTAAATTTGATTGATACCGTTTAAAATAACTGTATTTATGCAACTAAAGTTTTTGAAACAAGTTGAGAGGGTTTTGGGGTGACTTTCTTTTTCGCAATATTTCCTATAGTGAATTCCCAACCTTTGTTCAGAGGCTTTACAAGTTATATTTGCTTATCTTTCAGCGTTCTTCATTCGGCCGTTCTACAAAATGATGCTCGGGAAGACCATTGAGTTGCAGGACATGGAGTCGGTCGACCTAGAGTATTATAATTCACTAATGTGGATAAAGGTATGTTGTACACATTTTTATTGTAAGTGTGTTCGTATGCCTGAAGAGGCGTCGAGCGTAATATTGTCCAAAGATTAGATTATAGAGCCGGATTATATTTTTTAAAAGTATTTATCTGTTCTGGCGACTGATGATTCGCCGCACATTCAAATATCCACTTACAACTACTACCACTTCTGAGGAAATGGAGGGGAATAAACAATTAAATAAGAATATAAATTACCATAATCATGGATCATAACATTAAAAAAAAGCTAATTTTATACGGTTGGAAGCTCTAATACGTACTATCAAGGTCTTGCAAACTTGACAGTTTAAAATTTTTTCGTTTGAAGCGAACCCTTTCTGTTGACCCCGCCTTCTATTACTGTTGACCAATATAAGAGCCCCCCGCAAGAGAAGCGTCGGTGGCGTCGTGCGTAAGAACGTCGTCTCCCACCCGGGAGACACTGGTTCGATTCCCGCCACGTACCAATGTGTTTTCAAATTTTTAATGCATATGTACGTTTAGTCGACGCTTTTACGGTTAAGGAAAACATCGTAAGGAAATCTGCACACACCTATGAAGAAATTCTTAGGTTGTGTGTGAAGTCCAACCCGCACTTGGCCAGCGTGGTTGACTAAGGCCTAATCGCCCCTAATGTGGGGTAGGCTCGAGCCCCTTGGTGGGGATATTATATGAGCTGCTGCTGATGATGATGATGATGAATAGAAGACCATCTTTTGTTCTGTAAGGCATCTGGTTGCCATTTATAAAAGGTCTTGTTTTAACAAATTGCAACTAGATGTCTTTACGGCAATGTTTGCTAATGCAATTGTATTGCATCACTCTAGGATCTTCACTCAGAATTCTATTGGTCTAAGGGTAGTCGTCGACAGTGTAATACAAAAACGACCCTTAAGGTGGAAGATTAGGGAGACCGCAATAGTACATAGCCCGCTCTCATTGGTCAAACCGGTATTGGGGGGCGGGTCGCTTGTCAGCCAGACAGGTCATTGCCACGAGATTATCGTCTACAAGTTGTAAACCGGGAACTTGTCCATTGTACGTGTAACTGGTATCTCTATAATTTAAGAGAATATAAAGGAAATTTAGTTGCAATTTTGTATGATAGATGGGTTTTGGTGTAGTTTGATGTTAACATTCCCCTCTTTATTGTTTAGGAAAACGATCCTACGGAGCTGGAGCTGACCTTCTCAGTAGACGAGGAGCAGTTAGGAAAGACTATACAACGAGAACTGAAGCCTGGAGGCGCAGCTATACCGGTTGACAACAATAACAAGGACGAATATATCAAGTATGTTTTAGCTTTATCCATTGTTATTTCGTTTGATGCCGGCAGAGTAGAATAGCATCAGCTCATATCCAGTGGGTGTTGTAGAAGATTACTAATTGATCAGCAAAAGGCTCTTGATTACCTTATGCCCCGTCCACCAATCCGCATTGGGCAAGCGTGGTGGACTACTGCCTAAACCTCCTTCGATAACAAGGAGAGGCCTTGTGTCCCAGCAGTGGATTGAATTAAAAAAACTGTTGTGATGATGAAAACCACATGAAGCAATAAAGAGTTTGAGTTTGAGTTTGAGTTTATTATCGGCTGGAATCACACCAGATACATATATGCAGCACGTGAAGGTTTATACGTGCGTAGTCGTGAACGCCCGAATACAGAGAGACGTATACGTCTACGTAATAACGTATACGTATTGCGATGGACACGACCCTGATGTGTGTGGATAGACCATAAGACTCCATTTTACCATAACACGTGTTATTACAGCAAGAACTGTGGTGAAACTCTCAAAGGTTAAAATGTGTAGAATTGACAGTATGGCACATTCGTACGCAGGCTGGTGATTCAATGGCGATTCGTGTCGCGCGTACACGTGCAGATGGAAGCGTTCCTGGCGGGACTCGGCGCGCTCGTGCCACTGGCGCTGCTTAAGATCTTCGACGAGAACGAGCTGGAGCTGCTGCTGTGCGGCATCCAGCATATCGACGTGCGGGACTGGCGCGCGCACACGCTCTACAAGGGCGACTACCACCACCACCACCTCGTGGTGCAGTGGTTCTGGCGGGTGAGCACTGACACTGACACATGCAGCACATGACACTGACACATGCAGCACGTGACTCTGACACGTGCAGCACATGACACTGACACATCCAGCACATTACACTGACACATGCAGCACATGACACTGACACACGCAGCACTTGACACTGACACATGCAGCATATGACACTGACACATGCAGCACATTACACTGACACATGCAGCACATGACACTGACACATCCAGTACATGACACTGACACACGCAGCACATGACACTGACACATCCAGTACATGACACTGACACATGCAGCACATGACACTGACACATCCAGTACATGACACTGACACATGCAGCACATGCCACTGACACATCCAGTACATGACACTGACACACGCAGCACATGACACTGACACATCCAGTACATGACACTGACACATGCAGCACATGACACTGACACATCCAGTACATGACACTGACACATGCAGCACATGACACTGACACATCCAGTACATGACACTGACACACGCAGCACATGACACTGACACATCCAGTACATGACACTGACACATGCAGCACATGACACTGACACATCCAGTACATGACACTGACACACGCAGCACATGACACTGACACATCCAGTACATGACACTGACACATGCAGCACATGACACTGACACATGCATCACATGACACTGACACATCAAGTGCAGCATTGAAGTATAACGATTATTATTGTTTGCAGGTTGTACTATCGTTCTCCAATGAGATGAGATCACGACTACTGCAGTTCGTGACTGGCACATCACGGGTGCCCATGAACGGGTTCAAAGAACTGTACGGATCGAATGGACCCCAGTTGTTTACTATAGAAAAGTGGGGTACCCCTGATAACTACCCCAGGGCGCATACGTGGTGAGTGTGTTTATAAAACCAGTGGATTTTTTTAATATATGAGAATTGGTAATCAGAATATTTTTCTTTGTAACTAAAGCTTATGCTTGAACCGTGTAAAAATGGGTGTGGCATTAGTAGTCATAAAAAACAATGTAGGACGTAATTCTTGTTATTAAATAAAAAAGTAATTTAGAACTTTTTTTTATTGGTTAAGGCAAATGTATTTGGTACAGACAAAAGCACGTTGGGTTACCACTAACTGTCAAAATTTCCCAATCGATTATGCCCTTTATGTTGAACAGTCTTAGGTTGAAAATCGTTTGGAGAAATTTGACAGTTTTGTATAGCCCGACGTGCTGTTGACTGTACAATACATTTGCCTTATCAAACATTGCCGTAAAGACATCTGTTTACAACACTTCACGACACATGCAGGCATTATAAATCATAAAAATTATAAAAATATCTCAATATTTTCAAAATCGTTTGACAATCAATCGCTGTCGCGTCCAAATCAAACTAAACCGCGTTTTGGAGGAAGTTGTAAGCACCGCCCACTTTGGCATACTTTTACGTGGCGCCATTATAGAACGTCAGAAATACTTCCATGTTTTATATGCGTTCACTGGTCTTTACTGGTAACTTTTTGTTGGGTCAAATGTTTTGTGTATTTTTCTGTACATTTCGAGGAATTATCAATACTTTTTCTTTGCAGCTTCAATCGTATCGACCTTCCCCCCTATGAGAGCTACCAGCAGCTACGAGAGAAACTCATCAAAGCCATTGAAGGCTCGCAAGGCTTCGCTGGCGTCGACTGAGACCTAATCCAAGTATTCTTCCGCAAGCTACGTTCGGCCACTTACTATTTAGTGCGAATCATTAGACGTACCACGGCCAACAATAGGTTAACTTAACTAAGGACTGTTTGATATTGCCTATTAAAACTGCATTCAACTGAACATCGTGATTTAATCAGCAAAAGTAAGATTTGAATTGGTTTTTGCTGGTCATGTTACTTCTTAAAGTTTTGCTGTATATAATTATGTAATCAATAAAGATCTGTTTCTGCAGTGTTTCGTGACATATTTGATAGAACAAAGCGAAAAGGAAAAGCTGGAGGATCTACTAACATATCTAACGACAGAATGTGTAGTCGGGATCCCCATAAGTCAACCTGAAATATGAAAAAACTCATAACCGATGAGAGTAATCATAATTGTATATGTTGGGATAGAAAAGAGGAAGTTAGTAGAAAAGACGTGGGAGAAAGGAAGAGTGATCGTGGGTATGAGGAGAGAGTAAGAGACAGAGAAAGCAACGACGGCCACACAGAACGATCGGAATTTGCTTCGGATCGGGAGATATTAGCTTGCGCCAAACTTCTAGTTCGCTCTGAAGTTGTTTCCGCTTCGTTCGCACAGCCGTACCGCCTACCAACAAGGTTCAATTTCGTACTGCTCAGGTTTTCGCCTAGTGTCAGAGCGAACTAGAATTTTGGCGCGAGCCCTACTAATTTAATCGTCGAGATTGATGAAACGTAGTCGTGTCGTTTTACGAACACTGCGCGAAATTGCGACGTGAAAAGTATAGATACAGCCCTGGTGATTCTCTTTTGAACCAGATAGCTTAGACAAGTGTCAAATGCTCCAAAATTTTCTACGTGTAAAGTTAAAGCCAGATGTACAGTCAACAGCACGTCGGGCTATACAATACTCAAATTTCTCCAAAAGATTTTCAACCTAAGGCTATTCAATATAAAGTGCATAATCGATTGGGAAAATTTGACAGTTTGTGGTAACCCAGCGTACTGTTGTCTGTACACAAAATTTCGAGGAATGCCAGCGTGCCTCCATAGATTTATAATTACTGAAGTTTTTAGATTGGCAATGAATCCATGTGTGCATGAAAAATAGTACTGCAGTCTGACAGTTGCTGTCTTTTCTACGTGACTGCGAGAACCTTAGGCCTCCTGCGTGTGCGTGAAATGGTCTCGTCTATCTATCTCGCTCTAATATACACTTTAGTATGTTCTTTCTCTTTTACATTGTCGATCTACAGGGATTAAGTCCCGTCTCAGCACTAGGATTTTTTTGTTTTCTATTTAATTTGGTATCAATTTCAATCATACCCAAGTAACCTTTCCCCACAAGTAATATGAAGACGTACGTAGTATGACGTATTAGACGGTCACGTGACACGTGGTCTAGTGGTTAGAAAGAGACAAATGGATAATAAGAAGTTTCAAAGTAATTTTTTTTGTCTTTTTTGTTCGAGTTGCGGCTTGCAGTTTTACCTATAAAATTCTTAGTCATGGCACGATACGATTTTGTGTCGTTTTATGTGTGGCCGGTAAAGGGATGAGTGCCAGCAAGAGGGATATTATTATATTAGTACTTCATGGATCTCAATTATGTATATCGAGAAAAGACAAAGGTGTTTACGTGCACACTGTACACATTACTGCTAAATATTCGTCGATCATATTTTGTTGATTAAGCATGCTGTTCAGTTGAATACCAGAATGTAATTCAAGGTTCGCGTTCCTTTGACGTAATACGAATGTTCTAAACTAGTTAAACTGTACAGTTTCTAGCCTGTAGCGCGTTGAATTAAGTGAGCTTAGGGCACGAAGGACCAAATATTTGGTCCTTTTAAGCTTGCTAAAGAAACTGCTATAAAATATTCCTTTAAAATTATATATAAAATTCTATTATTGAGTATGATAACATACTTTACATACCTTTTTTCAGTATTTTACGGAAATTTAAAGTTACTTATTTTCGTATTCATAAAATTAGCCCGGTACTGAATTTATGAATCGAAGATCAGAATTCACCTGATTTTGAAAACTATCTTTGGGTGTGTGTGGAGTAAAATTTACTATGCAGTGTATAATTATTTTGACATAGTTTTTTTTCCCACGTTATATCCGTATACGATCAGTAACATTTTATGCCCCACACTTCTTGGAAGAAGCATGATAATGATAGTCCAGTCAACGGGGCCTATGTAACCCAAACAATTCCTCCGTTGCTGACTTAAGTAATACAGATTATAGATGTACAATAATCCAACATTTTTATTTACTAGAAGTTAGGTATTTTTACCTAAACATAGAAAAAGCTCATAAATGTCATAAATACTTAGCTGTAAGAGGGCTTCGCATAGCCTTGTGTATATTGTTGGCAGTGCTGCCCTGGCTTGTCGACAGTCTTCTAGGTTATGCCAGTGTTGATTGTGCATGATGTTCCTTTGTTGATATATTTTGCCTTTATACCAACTGGCAGGGATCGGGATGATCAGATCAGCTCCGAAGACGGTGATTCCTGGGCCTCTCCTCGCTAGTGCATCTGCGGCTTCGTTGCCTTTGTCGCCGCTGTGTCCTTTAATCCATTGAAGGATGACCGGTTGCCTACCATATTGAGCGTTGTCGGTTAAATTATAGCCTATATGTTATTCTGGTGTATGAGCTATATTATTGTAAAGTTTCATTAAAAATCCGTTGAGTAGTTTTTGCGTGAAAGAGTAACAAACGCACATAAATCCATACAAACCGTCTCGATAATAATGTTAGTAGGATTTCCACGTTTAGGTAAAAATACCTAACTTCTCGTACATCTACAATCTGTATTACCTAACGTCATCACATGCAAAATTTCAACGAAGGAGGAATTTTTCGGAAGTCTATACAACAAACGTCCTCGTTGATTGGACTATGATACGAACTAGCACTGTCATGCTTTCTCAATAGACTTTGAAGTTTATGTGTAAAGCATAAGGTTAGAAATTAATAGGGAATTTTATGAGAAGCTGTTACGCGGGCGTTTGGAACTTATACTAAGGTTTAAGGACCAAACTCTCCCGTAACAAAACGCGATTTCATAATTAACCCAGAAAAGACGTCACTAGTCACATAATCATCCTTAGTGTCTTGATCATAGAGTACATATTTGCGAGTCTGGTCCTGGAATTGCTTTCTATATTTTTCCGATATTTTGGTTGAAATGGGGTTAGTAATCTCTCTGTACAAATTATAATAAGCCAAGATGAAAATAGTTATAAAGGAAATGACAATTCTTCCAAAAAGTAGTTGGATAGATTTTGCAATAAGATCTAAAAATCTTTAGGCTGCTTGTACAGACGACAGCAGGCTAGCAAAAACTTTATAAATTTCTTCAATAAAATTTCAATCTTATTCCTAAATCACTGAGTTCAAAGTCTATTGAAGAAATTTGATACTTTGTAGTAGCCTGATATGCCGTCCTCTGTCCAACGTGTAAAAATCCTGAAAGTAGTTTGTAAACTATTACCATTACATAAAACTCAATTTAAGTTGTCAAATTATTTAAGGTATAAGTATATCTAAATCTATTGAAATTATTTTTGGGTTATGTTTTTGACGTGACAACGTCTTATAATTCGATAGAGCCGGCTGCACGCACGAAAAAACATGACGTCATGCGGCGTTACCTCGCTCTGAATCTAATTCTCTAATTTGAATTTGGAATTATGTTCTTTAAAATTTAAACTTTCAATGATACCAAAACCAGCCAGATACAAATAGTATAGCCAAAGAGATTTTATTACAAGTTTATTCATACTATAATGCGAAATCTATTAAACAAATGAAATTAAATTTTTTTTTTGAAAAATGTGACCATTCCATCAGTATTTTCTTAAGACGTTGTCACGTTCAACTATCGTCAGTAAACCGACTTTACAGACAACCAATTTTTTTTTGTTTTCGGAACCTTATACGAAACAAACTACTTTAGCTTGTGTTATTTCTGTTACATATTGTATGTCTACTGCAAACGAGATCAGCGTGTGTTCGTACGCACTAGGTAAAAAAAATCCTTGTCTAGTCCCATCGTTTGTGTTCAGTTTTCAGCACAGATTAGTTCAGTGCTTAGTGGGAAAGATGACAAGAATTCTTTCGTAGATCCCTAGATGCGGTTTTTTATAGTGCGTACAAACAGTCTTACGGCTTTGTTAATATATTACGAGATAGCCTTTTGCTTTACTACGTTACTGCGGAAAGGATAAGTAGGGGCTAGAGTGAAATTATGTGAATTCATTTGCGTGAAAGTAGAAAGTATTGGTCGTAATTATTGTCAACGAGAAACATTAAAGACCTGATAAATTAAATGTCCTAAATTGATATAAAAGTATAAAATGTAGCGCTCGCTGAGGAGTTGTCGTAATAACTTAGGAAGGAATATAGGCATCACTGTATATGTAAAATATTAGATAGGCCGCTTTTTTAAATCTATTATCGATTCCTCTGTCGATTTTAACTCTAGTAGATAGCGCCTTTTGTAAGTAAGCGCTTTGTAAATAACAGGCGAATTAACGAGTTTTGGAATTGACACAGTCGTAAGTTTTCTTTCGAAATTTTTGTCGGCCGATGAATGGTTATTCTAAGAAGTCACTGTCGAAGAGCTTTTGTTTGGTATCGTCAAAACTGACAAATTTCTTCAATTAATTTTTTACCTTATTCCTTAGAAATAAAATTCAAAAACTATTGAAGAAATTTGTCAGTTTGCGGTAGTCATCTGCCATCGTCTGTACATTCTTTCGCGCTACTTGGACCAGCATGTAGTTGATGATGAACATCGCATCTGCCCTAAGATATAGGTATGTCAAATTAATATAAATTTGTTGATTATGTGGAATTCTTCTGTCAAATTTTGTCTATAGAGATATCTGTGTTGAGGGCTGTTCTCAATAGAACAATCAGCCCGTAATCTTTCTGATTATTCTATATTTTCTTTCACTAACCGAACTATTTATATTAAGATATTTGAGTTTTTGATATGACCAAATGACTATTAATTTCGTCTTGTGTGTCTATAATGAAAGGGACCATATGACTATTAATTTCGCCTTGTGTGTCTATAAAAAATACTGGAAGGGGTGGAATTGTTTCTAGTAATTTCGGCGCACACTCCAAGTTTGTTATATAGCACGATAGACGTGTTACTCTTCGGCAGTGTTCACATGTGAGTGTTAACGTAACTGAATTTAAATCGTGTTTCGCTAATAACGAATGCTCAAGCTTCGAAGCGACCGGTAATAGTGTTATTAGTGCTAGATGCGAGTGCCTACTTAGCAATATTCTTGTACATATTTATATCTATTAAGATGTGCCGGGTAACTTACGTTATTTTTGTTGTATTTATCGCTGTAATTCGCTGAAGCCAAAGTGTTGCTTATTGACATGTAAATAAAATCTCTCTTTGCATAACGGAGAAATAAATCTAATTGGATTGTTATGTCCTTATTATTGTAGTCTTATAATTCTTTTTTAGATGTTAAAAAGTGGAATTTGATGTATGTTAATCGGCGCATCTCTAGATAGCAAACTATTATTAGATTTACAACCTATGTCTTATGAGCGAAAACAAAATACTGCTAGCAATATTTTCTTATTTAGATATCTCACAAGAATCTTAAGTATTTCACGAAACTATGGTATGCTCTAAAATTCTATGTAAACAATAAATATCCAGCAACGATGATAATAGAAAAACTTACCAAAAACACAGATTTAGCCATACACATAAAAAAGCAATGGAAAGTGGAAAAGGGCCAAATTGTACCCACAGTAATATTTTCTACTGGAGTCATACCAAAGTCCCTAAAATTGAGTCTCGACGCTTTAGACATTCACACTTCAACATCACACTTATTACAAAAAGCTATTATCTTCAACACTTGTCGGATCACACGAAAATTTCTATCAACGTCACGTATAACATAAATAGCTTTCACAGTCATTTACAATTTCACGCTTGGTACCAACTCGCGTAGAAATTGATTCAACCTCAGTAAGGACAGAAATAATGGATGAGAAATAATAATAATATTTTATTATTATGGACCGAACCATTACATGAATTGTGAGCAATTTGTTTATAGGTCATTTGTTTACGAGAAAAACACACGACGTATCTTTTATCCACGAATGCGATAGACTTATTTCAACAAGTTAATTGTTCCTCGAGAAAGTTACTTTGATATAAGATGTGTTCAGTAACTTATTCACTCATCATTTTGCTTATTTAATTATGCAAAATCGATTATGCAAAATCGATAATTGATACCGAATATTATTCTTTAAAACCTGACAACTTAGATTGAATTTTGTTTGACATTTCATATGAAATCAGCTGATATGTCTTAGATTATTAAAAACGTATATATCCAAAACTAATAACATACATAATACTAATACATAATAACTAACATTATAAAGCTGTAGAGTTTGTTTGTTTGGTTGAACGTCCTAATCTCAGGAACTACTGATTCAAATTGATAACATATTTTTGTGTTGGATAGTCCCAATTATCGAGGAAGGCTATATAATAAATAACTGACATTAACGCGAGTGAAGCTGCGGGCGACCACTAGTCCAAAATGTAAATGCGATACGCCCCATTCGCTATGGATGGTTCAAATGGTTAAAATAACATTTAACGCAGTAAATATATTTTTTCGTGGAATAAAATTTATTAACTTTAATTTTTTAATTATATTTAAGCTACTTCAATCAATGTGTGGACATGGCTTTATACAGCAGATCTTTTATTTATGACGCCTCCATGTCAGCGAGTTGTAATTCGTTAGAATTGAGTGTTGAGGCTTTGGTAAAAGTTAGAGGACTTGAGTCGAACACATTATCCGATTTCATCCGATATTAGAATAGGATAGGAACGTCTAGCGGCGGCTTTAGTCGATGTGCTTATTTACAACACATTTGCTTTATTGCATTTACATTCCAATACCTCATTGTAGAGTGCAGTCTTGGATATAAGGAACATCTATGATATGCGTTTGCAATGGCGGAATAGTCCTCTAGGAAAAATCCCATAAAGTATTCGAACATACGCGATGTCCGCCGCTGCCGTCGGTAGCGGTAATACCTAATGAGGTTGTTTAGAAGGCATGTATTTATCTCGGTGACAAATTAATCTGAATTTGGGATTTAAAAAATAAATAAATCCGGTAGCAAAAATTATAGGTTGGCAGGTACAGTGAAGGATAATTTTAAATAGAAAGTAGCAACTTAATAATCTGTTGGAAGCTTTGTTTTAATATAAACTGGCATTGATTTCCAAATGCAGTGCTCTCCGTCGGGTGTTAAAAATAACCCTAAAATCACTAATCATGTAGGTGCATAAATAGGTAATCAATTACTTTACTCGTATGGAAGCCCAAGTTGCCAACAATACAATGTTTGTTATCCCACTGTTAATATAATAGTCGCCATGTCATTAATTATTGTACCTCGCCTATGACGTCATTCGCCATGTTTAATATGTTTGTTACCTTAAAGTAGCAGCCATTATTTAGTTTTTATAAATCCTTGCATTTTCAAGCTCATCTATTATTGCTAAAATAATTAATCGCTGCCAATTTATTTTTTTACTAACAATTAGTTAGCCGCCCTTTAAGTTGTTAGTCGCCTCGAAAATAATTATCCTTTTTAATTTGATACTCGCCAGGTAGCAGTACTGTGGCGGGAGGTCCAGTCACGTCACGACGTCGTAACACAGTATACCAAGAACAGTAGTTTATCTGCGGGCTGTCGGCGAGTTATTAGCGTACTCTTGCGTTGACGCTAGGGTTCGTAAATGTGCCGGGTGGGAACGAGCGGCGAGCGAATGTGCAATGACATAAAAACGCGCGATCACACCGAGACGGCGAGACCTCCTTATGCCCCCATATTTTATGTCAATGAGTGCGTGCGTACACGGCGCCGAGTACGCACGCACACATTCTAATGGATAGCGGCCAGTTTGTATGAAGACTGTTTTTGGTATACTGTGGTCTTAACCTCTTTATGTGTGGTAGCCCTTAGGCTTGGTAGACTTATCACCTCAGCACAGAACGGGTTCAAGCCTATTAATACCTTGTATTATTCTTAAAATTGTCGGAGCCAATGTAAAGCGTCTGCACTCGTGTGCACCGACATTTATATTGAATTAATTTATCTGCACATTCTTTGCATTACTTTTATTACTCCTTCATTTTATTAGATAATGGAGTATATCGATATATTTATAAAACACTTGGTATCGTTTTTGACATGTTATAGTGTTTCGGAGTTTCTATCAAACTTTAAATCTATCTGATTTTATGAAAACTTACTTTTTCATACTTTTACTTGTATTATATTGAAATCACAAATAGTGGGTTTAAGTTAAACCCGACGCGACGGTCAATTTGTATGAATAAAGTCGTATATTGAGCGTGTTGTTACGACTAACTTATTCCATATATTATTTACATCGTTTATTTAATCGAATATTATACTACCAAATTAAGAGAGCATTATTAAGATACATAATAGATAAAATCGCCGCCTTCTTAATTTGTCACAGTATCGATTTTGTTCTTAGAGCTAAAATTTAGTTAGTTTTAGCCTACATATAAATTATATTTTCTTATTCAAATCATTGTATATAATATTTGTATAAGGTGTAAAAAATTGCTAAGTTAGTTAAATAATTTTAAGATGCTTTTCCATTAAATGGGGAGCGACAAAAGTATATCGAAAGAAAAATTATTATGTGGTTCGCAGCAATGTTTTACACCCTGTATTTGCATAGAATTTAATTTATACGAAGTCACCATAAGGTATGTTAACGAATGATTACTTAATTATTTTAGTTACTTGTAGACTATTCAGTATATTTATAATACGTGTATTAGATGTATTTGTAAGTTTGAACGGCATTGGCAATAAATTAATGTTTCAACCGGGATCACCTTTTTGGCAGACATGTTTAATTTCGTGAAGTTTGTTTCCCGTCTCACTGAGCCTTATTTGGATACCAAAAATTAAGATTAACAATTATAATGAAATGTCATTGTTATTGTATCAGTTTAAAGAGGTCAGGTGAAAGTGTTGCGTCTCCTTGAGCCCTTGACTTTATGAACCGGAAGTGATGAGCCCGCCTGTGCAGGAAGAGGCTCGTCGAGCGATGACCTCTGAGCTTCGCTGACAGCGGCATTAAAAAAATTACTGCATATTGATAATGCTATTAAATCTTCTTATATTTATGAGTGAAATATATGATTCATGTGAAAATAATGCATCTTTCAACTCTACACACTTATCTTTTAATAGAGCTTATTTACATTCTGGATTTTTAACTCGATTATACAAGACTGCTCTGTCCGCCTTCGAAAAAGTATTATTCAAAAAAGAATCTTTGTTTTAACGCTACCAAAAATAACGCCACTAAAATAAATGAGTATTTGTTACTGTCAGAAAGGTGATCATTATGCTAAGAAAATGTGAAGTGTACACTTGTACAGATAGTAAAATGTCCAGTAAAATTAATTGAAGGAATATTCATTATTTCCTATATTTTTGATTGTGATTGCGCTTTGGTTCAGGCTCTACTTATTATTATTTAAAATGCCGCTTCAAACTTATAAATCTGTCAAATATCAAATCGATTTTAATTTAAATACAAAATTGTTCGCAGTTTCTCACAGTTACTGAAGACGTTAAAGTATTCTAATATCACTCTTATGTCAATTCAACAAGGGTTACTATAATGTTGAATCACTTTGCAATTTTATTATTAAGCAATAAAGCAATATGTAAGCAATATAATAAGGTACTAAATTGTAAGTACAATGATTTATTATGTAAATATGTGTCAATTGGTAATCTCTTTTTTATTATAATATCATGGGTAATCTCACAAACTGCAGGCGATTTTGTATTTAATTGGTCGATTTTAACAGGTGAAGGGTTGAACTTTACTTCGTCGGGAGATACAACCTTGTGCCTTTGAAAGATGTCTGTATATAAGTATTACGCAATAAAGACCTCTAGTGCAACGATATAGCGAATGAAGTTGAAATTGCAAGTACTTTATTAGTGTTTACTGTTATCAAACACGATTTCATAGAGAAATTTTAAGTGCCTATATTAACAGACGAAGTGGGAAATCCAAAACTTATGAAATAGGTATTTCTAAAACTCATCTATGTATGGTATTTTTTTATCTCACGCATGCATTGTTTCTGTGTCTGTCGCGTCAATACGGTAGTGCTCAATGCCGCACTAATGCATAGACAAAACCTGCATGTAGGTATATCTACCTATATGTCGCAGGGAAGTAACTTGCCATGCACTAACGTTTATTCCGTATGACTTGTCCTCATGGATAAACTGTAGAGAATCATCGTAGGGATAAATAAATCCGTTAAGGCCACTAACTAATGTAATCTCTACATGCTTTCCTTCGACTTTCTATGTAACTAAGTCAAGGTTGTGGTTGTTTCTATCTAACTAAGGCGTCGCGTCGTGCAGGCGCGACGGAAGGGACAAAAATATATCACCATCATTCTTTCGCGCTTTGCCCATCTACTAGAATTCATTCTTTATGGATTGGACATTTCGGCAGGAATAAACGTCAGTGGAAGACTCACTAATTAGGAAATCTGAGATTTCATGAAGTCACTAGGGATAAGTGAAACCACCGAAATGTCGAAATTCTTATTTGTTACGTCTTCTTACTAAACATGTTTTGTGATAGGTACTTCGGTTCACTAAACTTTAATATAGTAAAATAAGAAAAGTATAAGACAATAGACTCCCTCACAAACAGTTTCCCCCCTAAGTCATAAAAAAATAAACCTGAACCTACTGGTACTGATCACTGAAATAAATGCAGTATCTATCAGTAATACAAATAAAGTACCTAATTTACTATTCTGACCGCGCGGGGTGAACTGCTTTGAGGAGAGTCTTATGTCTTAGACTTTCCTCCTCTTCCCTATAATCTAGTGATTATAGTTCAATGAAACGACATATCAATAAACGAGTTCAGTAAAAAGACGCAATAAACAATAATATTCGCTATCTTCCGATTCGATTTCGTGTAATCCTTCGATTTTCTCATTTCCCTACGACGCATACAAACAGTGATGGCTGAGATGAAAATACTTTAACTTCACCTCAGTTTCCTTTAATTGCGATTGTACAGCGATTGTAAAGCACTCTTTCAGATTTCCCGTTTCGTCCTATCTAATTTATAGTACATACGTAATTATGAGAACTTGTCCGACGGTGTTTGTAGTTGAGTTCAACCCAGTCACAGAGTCGTGCCTCGCGAGTCGTGTGGTGTGAACGCAACGCTTTACGCGACTGATTAGGTACAAATATTACAGATATTTATAATCTATGCTCTTTGCACGTCTAACGGCCGGTATGAATTTTCTATCCACAGTTACAGTCGTCTAGTAAGTATGTAAACAGAAGGTTAGTAGCTAAACTTCAGTAGGCTTGTTTATAACTGTGGATAGAATATTCAAACCGGCGTTAAATTCGCTAGTGGACGGTTACTTTGAACAATGTTTGATGTTGTTGCGTTACTGTGCCGATATTTATATTATTATATAAATATTCTGTAAATAGTTTATTGAAACGAATAATTCATGCAAATAAAATGTTATTAATCGAATTCTGTGTTGTTATTTTATTCTTATGTATTTTTAATATGTTAAAGCTCTACCGCCACCTCTGCTAAAATATTTTAATTTCTCAAGTTTCAAATAAGTTCCCATTATAAGGCGATCTCAGACCAATGATCATTGGTCTGAGGAGGCGATCGACCCAAAACAACCAATAAAATACTGTCAGTTAAAATACTGTCAATTAACTGTCAGATATCTCCCACTGAACCAGTGAAACTAGCTATTAGATAATAGGAAAAGATTTAATTAAATACCTAATTAATTTATTTTTAAGTAAAATCTATAGTATAATATTATAATTATAAAGCTGAAAAGTTTGTTTGGTTGAACGCGCTAATCTCAGGAACAACTGATTCAAGTTGGAAAAATCTTTTTGTATTGGATAGTACATTTATCGACGAAGACTATGGCTATAATAATAGACTTTAACGCGAGCGAAGCCGCGGGCGACCACTAGCATTAGATATACGTACCAACATCATTTCTATAAATAAAACAACTTTTACGGATTTAACTCGCGTGTTATTAGATTTTACATGTTGTTATTATTGCCAGACGTTTCGTAACACTTTTCAGCGTTCGTGGTCACGGAATGACTAAAGATGATAGGTTGTCATATTTTATGAAATAGTTAAATCTACCGTCACTTTAATTATTAATTTGGAGTGTTCCGTTTCACGCAAACGGAGCTCACGGTGTCATTAGGTCTTGCTGTGTGGTGGTTTGCTTGAGTTTTAATAATTTTAATTACTGGATCCCAAGCAGGTGGTATGGCCCAACCATCTTCTCTATTGAAATTTGGGTGTTTCTTTATTTCAATAGCCTCGCGCAACAACTTTGGGATGTATCGACGTTCCTTGGCGAGAATGTGTGGTTTACGAAACGTCGGGCAATAATAACAACATGTAAAATCTAATTACACGCGAGTTAAATCCGTAAAAGTTGTTTTATTTATAATGTGTAGTGCTCACGCAAATCTAAGAGAACATTAATATCATTTCTCTTCGTAATAAAAATATCGGCGTATTTGTTTCCGTGTTACTGTAGGCAGTAGGTACGTGTAGAGCAGTTTTCTTTCCCTGGATTTAGTTTTGATTTTAATTTTAGACCGCTGCTGGCTGTACTATTTCAAACTAGCCACTGTCACCAGCCAGCTACCCACTGCGTGACTACACCTTGCAAATTACCATTACGGCGGCTAATCTCGTATGCAGATCACAAAACTGTTTTAAATAAAATTTAGGTTAAGTTAAAGCATTGAATTCGACAGCTTTGTCTTACGTGTAGGTAGGTACCTATACTAATACCTACCTATGTTCGTCGATAGTAGTCTCAGACCTGTACCCGTAGTGTAAGTATACAAAACGCACCGATTCTAGTTGCGTTAAGAGCTCAATTTGTATGGGAAACATGATTTGCGCTTCTCTCCGCTAGGGGCGCTGTTCGAGTTTCCTATACAAATTGAGCTCATAACGCAACTAGAATCGGTGCGTTTTGTATACTAAAAAACTTACACTAAGTAGTAGTAGTCCTTTGAGTGTCGAAGCTGGTATATAACGCAGTGATTGCGCGATTTTGTAATCGCAAAAGGAAAGCAATATTATTTGATGGTCGGTTATTGGATGGGTGGCCATTTTTATTTTTGAATTTCATGAGAGTAGCGCGACAAGGTACTAAAACTTAAAATAATGTCCCACATGCGCAGTCGTTGACATCAGCCTACATTCTGGACAATTCGCCTCCATCCCTGTGAATCTTACTTATTGACAAAAAAAAACTAATAAGAAGTAAGTAGGTTAAATAGAGAAATATGAAGATAAAAATCAAGGCTTATCAGTATAGGAGATCGAGTGTTTTTCCTACCAAAATAGTTCATAACAGCTGCGATGAGCGTTTTTTGCATATGTTACCGGCCAAACCCGAATTTAGGACGAACTAGTTTCTCCTAGGCCAAACCAATAGCCAAACCAAAGTAGGTGCTAAGTCGCATAAAGGACTCGTTATGCGATTTAGCACCTACCATGGCTGAGTGATGGGTAGGTTAGGGTTCTTGTTTTATGACCAGGCGGAGTGCACAGTTTTTTTGGGAGAGTCTTGTGTTTTATGCACCTACATGGCTGAGTGATGGGTAGGTTAGTGAACTGGTTTGGCCTAGGGAAAACTAGTTTATCCTAAAATCGGGTTTGGCATGTAACACATATATCAGAATCTTCAACTGATCAGGAACTTGATGGTAAGCGACAGTAGTGTCCAAATGCGAAGATAGAAAGAAAGAAAGAAATCTTTATTCGGCTTATAAAATATGATCACATACATAAAAGAAGTACATATACCTAGCGCCGAAACGGACTACCACTGAGCTTTATGTCACAGGCTAAGCTGTGACGCTGGTTTTCAGTGGTAGCCGGTGATGCGAGTTAGATGGCAACATTAACATTAATATTAACATTAACATAGCGAGATTACACCTTCGCCGTACTGCAAGGTTCCTTCGTCTCTTTTGAAGGACCCAGTATTTAAGAAGGATGGTAACACGTGCGCTGGCATTGAATTCAATTTCTTGACTGGCGCGAAATAGAAATGGGTTGCCTAATTTTGTGCGCGTTGGAATGGTACCACAGTTGGTGGCAACATAGGCCACCACGCGTGGTTCTAAGTGGTCTTACTTCTAAATGCCAGGGCCAAAGGTAGATTTAGGTTAGATTGCGGTAGCATTTCAGCTGGATTTAAAAAAACCCTGCCATTAATTAAACCTACTACAATTTTATCCTGGCTCTGAGGTCAGCGATCCCTGACTTTGGCGGTTTCTCCATTGCCCGCTGTCATCGAGGTAGCGATGCGTAATAGGAGGTGCCTAGATTTATTGTGGCCGCCTGACCAACGCAAGCCCGTCGGGAGCTGATCTCAGCCTGAAATAAATTGCGATCTCGTTGACGTCCTGATGACGGCGGCGGTGGAGAAACAACCAGCGGATTGTGCGTTGCCTCTACCTGGTTGCAACACTACTCTTGTTTCAAAAGGTACTTGTCCGTTGGGGTTGTGACGTCACACCAGTAACACAAATCCTGCAACCCACATCTGCTCATCGGCCGTTGACCAACACGTGCATTTTTCGTACACCTGACGAAATCTCTTGGGAAGGGCGCCTGACCTTCGGCGCTCGTTGTGCAAGTGGCCCGCAGTCAGTCTCCGCGTCTTGACTGCAGCTTATGCATCACGCGTCACACACGATCGTAGACATGTATAGTTTAAGTGTTTTTGTTTTGTTGTTCTTCGGGATCGATGGGAGTTTGGTGGAATTTAATGGTAAGTTGCGTGCATTTAAAATTAAGATAATAGTAGGTGGATATTATTTATCTAATATGGAAAATTGTAAAACTGTTGTTATTATTATAAGTATATCTATTCTATACGAATAAAGTTAACTTTAATATCTAAAATTTAGAATAAATAGGAATGGTTGGAGTTTTGAACTAAGCAGCACAGCTCACTACTGAAAAATGTAACACACCAAAGGAATGTTTTCAACTTAATAATTAAATTATCAACAATTTTCAATTCATCCCAAAAAATTACAATAAATTGACGACTATTTTTAACATCTTATCTAGCTACAAGCTTCCGCCCGCGACTTCGTTCGCGTGGACATTTTTCCCTCCTAAGGGGTGGAATTTCCAAAAATTCTTTCGGATGCCTACACTGTATAAATAAGGTATCTATGTACTATGTAATTTCAAGTCTCTAGGTTCAGCGGTTTAGGCTGTGCGTTGATATCACAGTTAAATAGTCAGGACTTTGAATTTTATATAATATACTTACATGTAGATTGGAGAAGTCTCCTAATTTTTGTCTTTCTCATAAAAGTTTGAATTTCTTTGATTTAAATAATATAATAATTATTGTCTATATACTCCTGATATACTCAGATCGTATAAGTATCTATAACTCAATAAATAATATCTATTGTCCCAGTGTCATAATAATAATTTATAAAATAATTATTTCGTCCCGAAAAAGTGGTAGGGCATTTAACGATTGAAAAGTACGTACTTAGCTAATTCCATTTAAATAAAGATTTTTCATTCATTCGTTCATGTTAACGAATTAATTCGACCATCACACTATTGCGGCACTACATGTATCGTTTCGAATGCAGTTTTGTAATTAATTATTTTTGACTTGATATACCTACTTAAATGTTACAAAAGCGATGTCAAGTTTCATAATTTAAAAGTTTACTATTACCTTTATACTTATTTATTGCAGAGGTTCTAGTTTGAAATACCTAGTGGCAGTAAACAAAATAACAACATAGGTAGATTATGGTATACTTAAGACAAGTTTTTCTATTCGGTAAATGGTGAAATTAAGGTAACCAAAAAATTTCTTCATTAAATAATTACATACAAGTTGAGGTAGGACGCAGCTGATTATTCACAAAAATGTGGATTAACCGAATTGGGGCACTTCCACTGCAGTCAAGTAACTCTACATTTTCGTATTTTTGTGGTTCCATTGGTGAGTAAGGTTGCTACAGCTCCATGGGAAGGGGATGGGGTTAGTCTAGATCTATAGCCATCCATACGGTGATTGGTTACTATCAGGCGGACCATTGCTTGTTTGTAAAACACCATAGCATGCGTAGATAACTGTTGAAAAATTTTTGGTCACCCATCCGAGTTCCTACCTACTGCGCACTTGTTAAGTTACCAACTGCGCGCTTTCGTGATCATTAGGTACTTACGAAGAAGGCACGACCGAGGTGCCTTCGGTCTGGCAATATAAGACTAAAATACAATTTATCTATTGTATCATGTAAGGGGCGTTCAATAAAAAGTGAGAATGAGTATGTTGACGGTTGCCGGCACGGAGTAATTAATGTAGTCTTTGGTTGCCGGTAACTTTTAATACCTAAATGTTATTTTTAACCCCCGACGCAAAAAGAGGGGTGTTATAAGTTTGACCTGTCTGTGTGTCTGTCTGTGGCATCGTAGCTACTAAACGAATGGACCAATTTTGATGCAGTTTTTTTGTTTGAAAGCTGACGTGATTGAGATGGTTCTTAGCTATAAATTTATGTCGGCCGGGTCACATATTTTTTTTTATCTATGGCTATAGTCGCCTTTTAGCTTAATACACTTGGAATATATTTTTTCTAAGCTGAAAATTCACGTCTTAATTTTTTTTTATCCTGAGCACCTAAAAATTCTGTACTGCAGCGACTGCTGCTTCATCATTTTCGATAATCTATGTCCTTACAAAGACTTTTTCAACCTTGGAAATAGTCAGAAATTACTAGGGGTAAGGTAGGGTGAATAAGGAGGATGCTAAAGTATTTCAAAATTTTCAAAGCCAGCATCTCTAATTGCAGCCTTATTAACGGCGGACCTGTGAGCTGGGGCATTATCAATGGAACAAAAAATGTTTTACCAATTTGCCTCGCTGTTTCTCGCGAATTTAGCAATTTTTACTTTCTCGTATACGTAGTCTTGTAATCGACAATAAATTCGACATCGAGATTTTGACGGATTTACACGTTTTGGACCTCCCTGAGTCCAAAAATACCGTTTTTGACAGACAGACACACACCACAGACATAATTATGTATGAGTGTGTGTGTCTGTGTCTGTGCGTAAGCACGATAACTCGAGTTCCTATGCTTTAACTTATTGCAACCAAATTTAACATGCATGTATGACATCAAAATGTAAGGTTTCTATTAACTTTTGAGTCGTCGATCACGAAAGTTAAGCAACCAAGTGCGTAGTCGGTACTCGGATGGGTGACCAAAATTTAACATGCATGTATGACATCAAAATATAAGGTTTCTGTCAACTTTTGAGTCCTTTCCGTTATACGAGAAAGTTACGGGAGACCACTCCCGATTTTTTTTATTTTATTTGTTCTGCTTACAAAGAGCCTGTAATGGTAGCTCCATGATAGAGATATTCCATCATGACCACTCGTATAGTACACGAGTGGTCATGATGGAATATCCAGAAAAGAGAGGTCACCACCGTTGTGGGGCGGCCAGAGCGAGGGTCAGTTTGGTGCATGTTCTTCCACGTTTAAATTTGGCGCACCAACATGTAACTGTGGAATACGGTTGTGCATTTGCTCGTAAAGTATCCCGTTATTCATGATTATCTCGTTCTGTAGTGAAATTTTTCAAGCGCAGGTATTTAATAACCACGCGTCATTAAATTTTTTGCCATTTTCGACAATGTGCTACGACCGGCTGCAAGTAAAAGACTTTCCTTTTTATGTGGGTGATCCATTGGCGAGCTAAGACCGCTGAGACGCCACGAGCCTGCGAGCTAAAGGTATAAACCGCCAATGGAACACCTACATTACCGCGGTTTTAAAGTTCGCGGTTTGGCTCGTTGGCTATTCGTGCATGCTTGAAATCCTAAGACCGCGGTATAATAAACCGTCAGTGGATCAGCCGAACTTTGCGAACCGACAGTCTTTTCGAACGCGACGAAAAAATCGACGCTGCTGTAGCGAACGCACGCATGTCGCACGCCTATTTTGGTATTACCAAATAGCAAAATGGCAGATTTACGATCACGAGTTAGTACTTTAGAGTTGCACATCTTTTTATTAAAGGGAAAATCAAATTGTTAAAAAAAAATTGGTTGTCTGTAAAGTCGGTTTACTGACGATAGTTGAACGTGACAACGTCTTAAGAAAATACTGATGGAATGGTAGCATTTTTCAAAAGAAAAATTTAATTTCATTTGTTTAATAGATTTCGCATCATAGTATGAATAAACTTGTAATAAAATCTCTTTGGCTATACTATTTGTATCTGGCTGGTTTTGGTATCATTGAAAGTTTAAATTTTAAAGAACATAATTCCAAATTCAAATTAGAGAATTAGATTCAGAGCGAGGTAACGCCGCATGACGTCATGTTTTTTCGTGCGTGCAGCCGGCTCTATCGAATTATAAGACGTTGTCACGTCAAAAACGTTGTCTCTCTTGCAGCCAGTTTTTGACCCACACTTTGTGGAGTCTTTTTTTTCTTTGGTGGATCTTCTTGTAGTAGTATTCCTAAGTAGCTTAATAAAGTAGTTCCGTCTGGGAGCACGCTATGACTTCGCCAACGATGAGAGTAGACTGTTTGGCACGCTAATGGATCACCACTCCGAGTCGACAGTCCAACGAGCTTACAGTTTATACCGTTAGCTCACCGACTCGCCAATGGATCACCCGCTTTAAAAACAAAATATAGGTACTCAAATTATTTCTTTTTTTTAAATCAACTAGTATTCCAGCTTTAATAGCCAGTGTTAACTCTTTCCAGTTTCAAAGAGTTTGTAACTCATTCTCACTTAATATTGAACGCTCTACCGTAGAGCCTCTACGTACCTACATGTATCACGGAATAGAGTCTCATCACGGAAGAGATACGTTGACTAGAATTTTTTAGGGAGGTTCGCCATCTTATTATCCCGGAAACGCCGTAGCGGCCGTCTGCCGGCATGATTATGGTTTTATACCACGTTTCTCAGATTTGCTCTAGCTTCTTGACTAAAAGATATGCTAAATTAACTGTTTTCTTTTTACTTCAGAAACGCAGTTTTCGGAGCTACCCCCGTTATACGGACTGGACGAGTGGTCCCAATGTCAGCGGCCCGGGGATGTGTACTGTATGGTGGACGCCGCGCTGGTGGCCGACGGAGACTCCCCTATACTGACATTGTTACAAGTAAGACAAATACAGTCATACTGTCTCGCTCGTAACCACAACTGGGTTGAGCAGAGCTTTCAGTAACATTTCATCATTATGATCAGCCAAGAGACACCCGCAAGGAAACGTCGGTGGCGTAGTGTGTAAGGGCGTTGTCTCCCGCCCGGGAGGCACCGGTTCGAACCCAGCCACATACCAATTTGTTTTCACATTTCAAATTGAATGTACCTACGTTTAATCGACGCTTTTACGATGAAGGAAAACATCGTGAGGAAACCTGCACACACCTATGAAGAAATTCTTAGGTTGTGTGTGATGTCGACCAACACGCAATTGTCCAGCGTGGTTAACTAAGGCCTAATCGCCCCTAATGTCGCCCTTCGGTGGGAACATTATATGAGCTGTTGATGAAGAGACGCACACATCTTCAACCTGATACGTCTTACGCTGCCCGTATCTAGCGGCTTCGAAGACCCTTACCAAATCGTGTAGGTCCACATTGTGGTGGGACTACCAATGCTGCGTCTCTCGGTACGCTCGGTCGTTACTCGAGGACCTTTCCGCCCCATCGGCCGTTAGTCCGCCTCGCAATGTGCATTGCTCATTGCTACTTAAGGTTTGCAAGGCTATATCGGTGACTTTGGTTCTCATGCGGTACTCATCATTTCTGACATGATTAGAAACGTTTTGGTTGTACCTACATATAAAATACATTTGGCAGTATGGGCTCTAAACAGTAAGACAGCACGATTAATAAAGGAATTCAGTTAAATATTCATCCTTTCCTTGTTTGGGACTACATGTTGTAGATAACATATGTATAATTTATTACTAATTTTTATTATTATTTACTGAATATACACTATACAGAATGTTGTTTTTGTTAGCTTAAAATATTTTTTATTGTTTCCTTTTTTGCCCTCCGAAACGTCCACCACGTTTCGGACTACATGGTGCAGATAACATAATTAGGTTTAATTTATTTTATGTATTTAAATATTTATTTTATGTGTTTTAAAAAGAATTGTTTTGACAGTTGTGAAATAACATTTGTCGCTTAAGTCTCCAATTTTTTACTTTAAGTATTTTTTCACACCCAAATTTAATTTTATACTTGTTTATTCATTATTAAACCAAAACATTCCTTTCATCGAGTAGTCTTCATGGAAAACTCGAGCCTTGCCTGAGTCACTCTTTCTCGACTCAGGAGGCTCAAGCTTTCTTATAATACTTTTTATTTGAAAGTTAAAAAAGAGAACTTTACCCTTAACCCATGAATTTATTTAAGTTAACATCCATCTCCTGTTTTATTGGTAATTAATTGAAGATCACACAGTCTTCCCCTTGACTCCCGAGCTGAACTCTGAAGGTGGACCGGCTCGTGCGCTTGACATCAATGATTTATTGTTATCTTTGTAGCCAGTTTACAATAATATGTTTACTCTGAAGTAGGTGACTGGCATGTAAGGATATTTCTACATTCGTATTATTATTTTTAAATAGGGAAAAATAATTTTAAATTTTATTTTTATTACAGTTTTAGGTAAAATGGATGCAGCTTTTTGCTTATGAATTATGTAGTCCCCTTCCGGTTAGGCCTATTCACAAAAAATATGATATTTGTATAAATTTGATAATTAGGCTACGCTACATAGAATGTAAACATATTAATTTATTATGGACTAATTTTTTCGTTTCGAAACGCGTAAATATTTTTAATACTACAAAAATACACTGAATTTTTTTTTTAGTTTTTTTATACTTCGGTCACGGTAATATTAAATATTACCGTGGTTCGGTGATTATCTTTCGGTTATCACAAAGTAGTAGTACTACCACTACCACTTTACTATAACGCTACTGTGACCCTTGTCCTGTAAAAACAGCAACGTATAAGTAACTAACTCGGTGATTATCACTTTTATGTGTCAAAAAAGTTAGCGAAGTAGTGTGGTAGAGTTTTCTCCCGAGTTCTTGTTGCAAAAACACGTGTTGAGAGACTCCATTTTAAACTCAATCTACCGTACAATTGTCGGTTACTTTAAGTACATTTTCACTTGATATTGGCGCAATGCTTAATTTTTATGTGTCGCGATAGCCATTAAAGAAGAAGAAGAAGAAGACCGGCTGGTAGGCGTCCGTTTGCAATTGTATACAATCTAACACGATTACCAGAGGTTCCCAAACTATGCAATTTTGGAAAACCTAAACAGTATCTCTTTGACTATACGTAAGAAGTGTAAATATTTAAAAAAAAATTAAAAACATATTTACTCTAAAGTTTACCTGTTTACTATAAAAGTTAAATAAAATTAGTGAAAAAACATTGTGTTTCGTAGACAGACGGAGCATATTACCACTCTATTGGGTACCTATGTCCACTCTATTGGATACCTCGATGCATCACTGTTACAACTATCTATAAGCCACGGTGTCTGTTGTTTACCATCAGGCAGGCCATATGCTTGTTTGTCAACCACATAGCATAAAAATCAACTAAAAAGCAGTCAATAGACCAATACTAGAGTTATATGCGTTCACTGACCAATACTGTTACTTAGATTAATATAAGAGTTATATGCGTTCACTGACCAATACTGTTACTTAGATTAATATAAGAGTTATATGCGTTCACTGACCAATACTGTTACTTAGATTAACACTAGAGTTATATGCGTTCACTGACCAATACTGTTACTTAGATTAATATAAGAGTTATATGCGTTCACTGACCAATACTGTTACTTAGATTAACACTAGAGTTATATGCGTTCACTGACCAATACTGTTACTTATATTAACGCTAGAGTTATATGCGTTCACTGACCAATACTGTTACTTAGATTAACACTAGAGTTATATGCGTTCACTGATCAATACTGTTACTTAGATTAAAGCTTTTGCTTTAATATAACAACTGATAACATTATTGACACGTCATTGATAAGATGGTATTAGCTAGTCAGGCTCATTTAAAACTGTTTTGTTGTATAATATTACTAGCGACTCGCCCCGGCTTCACACGGGTAGTAGAGTAATTTATAACCCTTGACAAATTATACGTACCTCCTCATGAGTCACTCTATCTATAGTGGAAAACCGCATGCAAATCCGTTCCAGTGGCTCTAGCATGACCACTAAAACACGATATGATATAGCCATTTATCGCGTTGAACTGTCAAAAATTATTGGATATGGTTATTAGCTATTAGATATATAAAAAATTATCGAAACTGCGAACATGTATAAGCCTTATGTGCGCAGTTTCGTTAATTTTTAAGATTGCGGTTATATTCAATAATTTTTGACAGTTCAACGCGATAAATTGCTATATCATATCGTGTTTCGGTGGTCATGCTAGGCGGGCTGTAGTTTGACTTTATCGCGAACAGACAGTTAGACAGATGCGGCAGAGGACTTTGTTTTAAATAGGTATTTATGTAGTTATAGTAAATAGCCGTGTTATGTTGCTGTTTATAACTATTTCTTTCCATTCTAAAATAACTAGCATCCACCCGCGACTTTGCCCGCGTATATTTTTTTTTGCAATAAAATATCAGCTATGTTCTTCAGTGAAAAAGTGGAAATCTAGGGTTGAAAGAATTTTTAAAATTGGTTTAGAAGTTTTTGAGCCTATTCATCACAAACATACAAATCTTTTCTCAATACAATCACTACATAGTATAAAACAAAGTCGCTTCCGCCGTCTGTCTGTCCCTATGTATGCTTAGATCTTTAAAACTACGCAACGGATTTTGATGCGTTTTTTTTTAATAGATAGAGTGATTCTTAAGGAAGGTTTATATGTATAATACATGCATATTTACATAAGCATTGCACCCGTGCGAAGCCAGGGCGGGTCGCTAGTATTAGTATAAAAGTATAATTTCTGAACGTCTCATGTGTAATCTTACGATCGGACGTACTATCTAATATAAAGAAATTTTTATATGGTCATGTTGTTTTCAATGTTTTATCTATAAAACAAATCAACGGAGAGTTATGCGGCCTTGAGCAGGCGTTTAACATAGGTTAATACAAATAACTATGTATGTTGTAAAAGCAACCTTTACGTGTCAATAGTTCTCATCTAGAGACAGGCGGATTGCACGCAAGTTACACCAATACTTCGTCCTCGAAATGAAGATTCTAAGCCCTGGCAGAGAACACGGTTTTATTTTAACTAAATTAGTGCCCGGACTGTAGAGAGAGATGATTTACAGTGGAATATCTGTCCTACATACATCATCATCATCAACATCAACAGCTCATATAATGTCCCCACCGAGGGGCTCGAGCCTACCCCGCATTAGGGGCGATTAGGCCTTAGTCAACCACGCTGGCCAAGTGCGGGTTGGTCGACTTCACACACAACCTAAGAATTTCTTCATAGGTGTGTGCAGGTTTCCTCACGATGTTTTTCCTTCACCGTAGAAGCGTCGATTAAACGTACATATGAATTCAAAATTTGAAAACACATTGGTACGTGGCGGGGATCGAACCAGTGCCTCCCGGGTGGGAGACGACGCTCGTACGCACTACGCCACCGACGACGCTACTGTTTTTGTCAGCGCGCTGCGCGAGCGCTATAGTTGGTTAATACTGGCACAACTCCGCTCCGCTCCTCTCCTCTCCGCTCCAGTGAACTGGCCGCCTACCAGTCTATTTTAGCAATAATTAAGTACCTATATCAAAATCAAATTCTTGGAGCGCTTTACCTAGCGCAGTGGTTAATTAGCCAGTGAAAAAAAAAATGTAATTTGGTAGGTAAAATAAAACCATTTAGAAGTAGGCAGTACTAGTGTTAATAGTAAATAGCCTGCCCTACGAATAATAAGCGATCTCCATTCGATTATACAGACTAATATTAATAGAATCTACTAAGGATTTATCAACAAACGGTGTTATTTGGTTAACAATTTTCACACACTACAATCCGCCGCGACGTTTTGTTTTGTAACACGGCGCGTTGTACGATACGGCGACATTACATGGGAATGCAGTAAAAGTATAGAGTATGTTCCTATTAGGTAAGAATGCAATTTAAAATTCTCCGAACTGACCTTTATAAATAAACTGTCAGTGGCAATGACTGACGGCCTAGTGGCCTAATGTCTATTATCTACTCATTTTAATTATTACAATAAATTCACGGTAACTGCACGTCGTCGTATGACCTTAAACAAACACACTTATTTATTGGAAAAATAATTGACAAGTGTATTGATAGAGCTGCAATTTAAACAATTTGTAAATATTAATTGTGTGGCATAATATGGGAAAAGCTGTCTGACTATGTGCATTAAAATATATAATAATATTCCAGAATATATTAAAGACCTTAATACGATTAATACACTTAAACACAAATTATATAGATGGTTAAATGAAAATAACTTTTATGACCTGAAAGAATTTTTTAACTATAATATTTAACTAGACTTAAGTTCCAACATTGTATGCCTAATAGGCTAATTGTGAGAAACTACGGTAAAAATAATATTATTAATTAAGATCTTTATGTACCACAATTAGAACAATAAAGATTATTATTATTATAAGTTAGGGCGATTTCAGATTAGCGTTTTTTTGGATTTGGCGCTACAACCGGATTCGCGTATTCGGACTTATTTCGGCGTGTTAGTTCGAACTGGTAGTGGTGAGTCCGTATCATCATGGATTATTGACGTCGTCTTGGTGGAGTGGTCAGTATAGCTGCCTACACATCAAGCGGTTCTGGTTCAAGTCCTGGTAGAAGCAAATGTTTGTGTGACGAACACGAATATTTGTTGACGAGTCATGGTTGTTTATATATTTATTTATGTTTATTTATAAATATATCTAAAAAATATTATGTATAAAAATTGTCCGTTATCTAGTATCCATAACACAAGTTCTTAATGACACTTAATTTGGTCTAGATAATTGGTGTGAGCGTAGAAAAATATTATTATAATTATTAGGTAAGCGCGTCAACGCTCGTACGAGTTGCGCGTGTAGCATAAAGCGCTTCCAAAAAAGAACTTATACGCGGGTATAAACCTGTGTGGTGTAAGAATCTGGTATTAATTTTTTAAACTAGATTTAGTAATCTACATTGCGACCCCAGTTTAGTTTTGTCTTTTCATCCAAAGGCTTTTTAAATATAAGGCCACCTCTTACACAGTCTAGACTTAGAAATATACCTATCTGTATTTTTATTATTTTTCTTTGAGTGCAATAAAAAAGTCTCCTTGATTTTAGCAATGATTTTTACTACCGTAGATTTTTATGTGCTCCTAGGTATTCTAAGCTCTATCTCCAACGGCAATCGGTTTGCACTTTAGATTCTACATCTTCCGTATATTATATTATACATAATATTTTTGTAAATTCTATCTCTGAGCATTACTTCGTCCTACCACCTTTGACCCAAATGATCTGCAAATTTATTGTCAAGTGGCACCGGACCTAATCGGAATCGTAATAATTTATTTCAATGTTTCTGTATTTTTATTTAAATTAAGTATTGATAATTGCCGGCAGGAGTACTCTCAAGAGACGCTGAAGCATTACAACAGGAGCCAGGTGCACCGTGGGCTGTGCATGTCACGGTGTGCATCCGACGAGGACTTGTCGCCGGAGGCGGCAGCCGAGCGATGCCTCAATCACACTCTCGCGCCATATAACTTACAGGTATCGTATAAAATGCTGCTTTCTCCGAGGGCGTGCATTCGATTTAAGTTACATAATAAAATTGTCACATTTTGTGGATTTTTCAGACCTTATTTTGAAGCGATGTCAACAGACTTTGCAAAGAAATTATGTGATAAAGGAAGATTTCCGAAAACCAGAAAACAGTTTTACGAAAATGCAATCTTTCAGGTGAAAAACAAGCATTATAATGGCAAACAATGCTTTGCAAAAATGGTTTTTCCAATAGAAAATACACTATTATATACCGCTATAGAGCCTAAATAAAAAAATATATAAAACATATTGAAAAGGGATAGCAAAAAAAAAATATAAATTGGAAAATTTTAATGAGGATTTTTACAATGTTTTTGAAATTAATCTCATTTAATATACTTACTTTATTATAATACATATAATGCTAGACATAATAACGATATTATAACATTGTTAAATGTTATCAGATATTTGTAATAATTATTTAAAAAATGGTCTAAATCCGAGCTCGCGGCCATTTTTAGATCATCCCGGGTCTTCCCAGTTAGTGGACCTATCGCTCTGCGAGCAATATCTATGTGTGCATGGGGTCACATAGACATGTGTATCCAATAACAATACAGCGATAAAAAAAATATTGGTACCTACTTCGATGAATTCACGCTCTTAAGTCTACCAAAATTGCCACAGAATGTTACTTAAATATGACTGCGCACAGAGAAAAGACAGGGTAGTGGAGGTAAGAGTTGAAGAATCATGAGGCCTTGCTCCTGGTCCGCTTCTCTTTTTGTATAAAAAGGTGAAGCAAATGTCAAATGACTCCATTCCACTTGATGGTAAGCAGAAGTGGAGTCCAAATACGAAGATAGCTAGTGCGAGAGATGAATTGCCGCGCTAGCCACCCTCGCCTCGCCGACCATGCAAGGTACTTCTTCACGCCTCTTTTGAATGACCCAGGATTGTACCAACATGAGGATGTAATGCTAAGAATTTTACTTATATTTTGGAAGCTACTCTGAGCGTTTGAAGTGTTACGTGATTTGAGTACATCCCTTACACCATTTTGAACTCAGCCAATTTATTAAACACCTATGACATGTCACTTTTAAATAGCTTATTCATTAAACAATTTGTTTTATTTTACTAAGTTTCTCTATTTTCCCGCTTCCTATACATAATTACTTTTATATTACATTATGTATGTGATATTGAATGTGATGTTACTTACACTATCCTTGATAGTTTGCCCTCGATTACTGCAAAGGTTTTTACTTATATTAAAATTATAACGTCTGTCACTTATGTTAAGCATACGTGATCATAATAATTATGAATTGAAAGATATTATGGCACGACGGCCATGTAAGTGTACACTGTGTAAACATGATAATTATTAAGATGTACAATCGTTAGGTTTCAAGGAAAGAACTAAAGTGGTTGGAAGAGGAAAGAAATTTTTCTGACAAATTTATTGTTTATGTTTGAAATTTTGTTACCTACCATGTTATTTATCGTCTGCGTTGTAAATTGTTTATATCAATTTGAAATGATGTAAACAAATAAATGATACAAACAACAACGCGGACGACAATTTACCAAGCGAAAATTTGAAATTACCCCCAAAATTTGAACTTACCCCCAACCTTGGGGATCATTACAAATTCGCTATGAAAAAGCCAGTGAACATGTAGCATTGGTGAAAGAAGTTTTAAGATCGGTCCTGAGGAATTAAGTCTGCATATTACAAACATTCAAACATAAATCTCATCATTTTCCTACTGTGCTCCAAATTTATCTGGGGTCGGTGCTGATTGCCTTGATATCGACAATAGTTGCTTAAAGCTTTGCTTCTTAAGGATTTGGTATTAGATGGTTACGTCCTGTCGGCTACTTTAGGTACGATTTCTATCTTTCGACAGCTACCGAGACCACCAGCTTAACGTGTCTTCCGAAGTACGGGGGAAAATCGATTTGAAAAATTTTCGGTCAGAGCACGAAAGTTAAGCAACCAAGTGGCCAACTTGGTAGCTTAACTTTCTGATCTGAGAGATTCTTTATTTTACCGCTCTAGTTAATAAAATGTACTAGGTATTATTTATTATGAAGCGTCGGTGGCGTAGTGCGTAAGAGCGTTGTTATCCCCCGGGAGGCACCGGTTCGAATCCCACCACGTACCAATGTGTTTTAAAATTTTTAATTCTTATGTACGTCGACGCTTTTACGGTGAAGGAAAACATCGTGAGGAAACACCTGCACACACCTATTAAGAAATTCTTAGGTTGTGTGTGACGTCGACCAACCCGCACTTGGCCAGCGTGGTTAACTAAGGCCTAATTATTATGGGTAATGTGGGGTAAGCTCGAGCAATTATATGAGCTGTTGATGATGATTATTTATTACTGCATTGTTTCGGGGCTATATTTACGTCACTCACTGCGACCCATAAAGATCAGTTCTATAGACCAGTGACTAGCCTCCAAGTAAGGCCTATTGAGGACTTACTTATATTGTCCTTTAGCTGTCTAAAAATGATAACATCTAGCTTGGATCTTTTCGATACCCTCTGGGTCCTGGGTCCAGAATGTGTCTCCCCAAATGTACTTTTCCATTGTGAACGAGAGGTTCACAAAAGCAAGGAGGTGCATATGTGTTTGATCATTATGGTAATATTACAGGCGGAGGTTTTGTCAGTGGGCTGGTGTAACACGATGTCTCAGGGAGAGGCGTCGGGTGGAGCGCGCGCACTGGCTGCCCTCAGCATCCTGCTGGTGGCCGTGGTCTTCCTGGCTACCACCCTGCATATACTAGGGGATCGTTGCGCTAAAGTTGATGGTATGTAGTATGGCCTTTTGAGTTAACTATGTTTATTTACTTTTTAATATAGATTGTTAAGTATACGCCTATACTAACATAATATGTTCATATAAATAATATGGTGTTATCAACATCCAGCATTGTATAATTTATTTTTAAAAAAACTTAATAATTCGGGCAGTAAAATCAAATGTATAGGATATGTATAGGATTTTTCAAAATTATTTTTAAAATTGAGATTTACGACAACACCGTACTATTTATAGAGGGTGCAGTACAGGTGCTCGCTGTTATCCCATACTATACCAAACCTTCTGTATATTTTTGCCACTTTGTTTATAGTAAATGATAGTAAAGGATGCGCATTTTCTTACATAACTTTTCAATTCCTATCATTGGAGGTCCGAAAATATTTCTCATACCATTTAAAACCATAATGATCATTCTTCATAACAAATCATTCTTCATAACTTCATAAAACATAATCATTGAAATTCATAATATCATTAATCATACATTTTTGGGGCGAGTCTAGTGATTTATGCACCTACATGGCTGGTTGATGGGTAGGTTAGGGTTATTTTTTTTATGACCAGGCGGAGTGCACTGTTTTTGTAAGCAACAAGGTAGTAACAGTATTAATAAAAAAAAATATGATCAGTAACTGGTTATGAGCTCCGTTGGTAGTAATAAAAATGTATGAATAAAAAAAGTATGAAGAATAAAATTATGAAGAGTGATTATTATGAACACAAATCGGTAGTACGACAAAGAATAGGATTTAAAATATTATGTGAGCCAATATGGACCCGATAGTAAACGACAAAATTTTGGTGTACCTACTGTTTCGGTTGCGATAACAAGTGGGGTCGCTTACGCTGCAATTCTTAGATAATTACGCTACTTACGATATACATTGGTTATGTTTACTTACGGTTACGGTTACTCTAAAATATAGTTAAACTTTTTTGGTAACGATAAATTTAGCATTTGCTGTAACTTTCGAATTGGTTGGTTTTTGGCGGGAAATGTCGATGAACCGAGTCCGTTATAGTTTAAAATGTCGTTTGCGATGAAAAACTCTGTTTGGGTAAAAATGTTGCTTACGATAAGTCGGCGGTAATGGCTTGATATTTATTTTGATTACGATATTTCACTGCGATTCTCTAAATTAATTTAATTTTCATAGTAAGTATATCAGGATAGTTTAAGTAAAAAATATATACTTCTACATGTCTAATTGAAAGAAAGATCTTTAAACTTCACTATACACATAGAACCAAATATTACCAAATGCACAAATATATTGGCTGGGCAGGCAAATCGTATGTATTTGGCAATGATTGCAATAATAAGCTGATATGTGCTCAAATGCGACCGGTTTGGCAGTTAACTAAGATAAAAGTGGAGAGGCGGCCTTGACCGCTCGTTATATCTGCGGTTTGTTTGGTTACGTCACGAAAGATAAGGGCAGGTGCTCACTATAATACTTATTCTAATAATTGTTTAAGGTAATTACGAGTATCTCACAAACTACCTAAATAAAATACCTATGTATATACTACTGAATTATTTACACTATATTTAGAAATACTATCTTATTTTCATTCTAGATATCAATTAAATTGTTAAAAACGATAAATAATTGTATGCTCATAGATGTTTTGAATTTTATTTATTGATAATAATACAGGTAATCTATATAATTTATAAATACTAATATGTAAAGTGGAAAGATTTGTATGTTTGTAACGAACGAACTCAAAAACTACTTGACCAGTTTTCATGAAATTTGTTATAAATATAGATTTTATGTTTGTACCGAATAAAGTAAAAAACGACTAGACCGATTTTGATAAAATTCGGTATGGAGATACTGGGAAGGACATAGGATCCTTTTTGGTGCGATTACCGATATTAACGTTAGTGATTACTAATTATTAATTAAGTCATAAGAGTATAATATTAACTTGATTAATATAAGGTCAAAAAATAAGTGAAAATATTTTCATATCTATGATCGCCTTCGTAGCTTAGTGTACGCCCACTAAAATAATTCACCAATCAACCAAAACAACCAATCAGGCCCAAAGGTTTCAGGTTAGATACCCAGGGGAGTACAAATTTGTCCGCGATTTCAGAGTTGGTTGCGCAATAAAACTTGTTTGTGGTGATGAAATGTTCAAATGGTTTAAAGGTTGTTGGTGTTTTACCCTGTAGGTATGTATATTAGTATATTTTTTGTTTTCATTAAATACTATTGCTATTTCATACTAGGTGAGACCCATATGTAAGGTCGTCTGGGTAGGTACCACCGTCTTTCTTATTTCTGCCGTGAAGCAGTTCGCTGTGTTTCGGATTTAAGGGAAAGGTAGCCAGTGTAATTACTGGGCATGGAAGGCTTATCATCTTAGTCCCCAGAATGGTAACACACTTGCAGTGTTAAGTGATTTACCCTTAATATTACAAGTGTCTATAGGCGACGGTAACTCACCTGGTATTAGGTGTTCGGTCCAGTTCGGCCCAGCTTGTTTGCCTCTCGTAATAATTATAAAAAAAAACATATTACTTCCGTATTAAAATTTTTTATAGACACCATATCCTACTAATATCATATTATAAACGCGAAAGGTTTTATGAATGGATCGGTGTATGTTTGTAACTCTGTCACGAATAAACAACAGAATGGATTTTAATGAAAATTTAAAACAATATAGTTCATTCATTACTAGTGTATGACGGCCTTTACTTTATTGACTTTGAGTAGTGCTCTATGTTATTATTCAACATTCTACGTGAAATGCATTTGTTTTCTTTATTTAACAAACTACTTATTTAATAATTTCGAAACAGTTTGTTTAAGAGCAACTTGTAATATTTTGGAGTGATTAAAAAATATCGGTTACGAGGCTAATACGAAGCGCGTTGAAGTCTTTTGTATGTAAAATAAAGTTTATGACCGTAAAATTAAAAGTAAAAGTACATTGTGTGACTTTTTTGAAAAGATTTTTGGGTCTTTTTTTGTTTATTTATAGAAGGAAAAAGACTGCAAGTAGTGTCACATACAAAAAAACGGAAGGAATTCAAGAGAACCGTAATATTTTAAGGAACAAAAATTAAGCGTCCTTGTTTAGTCTCTTTTAATTATGAACCTTTGTGTGTGTTACTTTTTCTTTTTCACCGAAACAAGAGCTGTTACAGACAGATTTATTTAACAAGAACTTTTACTTTTTCATATGAAATAAAACTTCTTCTTTTTAAAGAAATGGCGATCGCGACACATAAAGATTACCCATTTTCGCCAATGTCAAGTGAAAATGTACTTAAGGTAACGGAAATGTACGGAAGATAATGGAGTCTCTCAACACGTGTTTTTACAACAAGAACTCGGGAGAAACTCCTAAGAAAACTTTTTAGAATTTATGTAATATAGATGCTCTTTTTATGTGTCATCCTGTGTCAACTATGTTGATGCACTACATGACTCATACTGCCATAATGTGGCTTTATGTGTAATCTCGTAGGTGTAGCAAATAAATTAATAAAAAACATTAACACAAAAACAAAAACAAGTCCACTAATCCGCATTGGGCAAGCGTGGTAGACTACTGCCTAAACCTCTTTCGATAACAAGGAGAGGTTTGTGCAGCTAGTGGGTCGAATTATAAAGGCTGTTACGTTGAATAAAAAACATCAAAATTTGTTTTTTCAGGAAACAGGTATTTGCTGGCGTTTTCCATAAAGAAAAACTGGGAGATTCTGACTTACGACCGGTCGAAGCCGCGCAGTGATGACCGCATGAAGGACCTCACCTGTATCGAGGGTATCAGGTAGGCTAATCCGGCAAAGAATTTTGTTGAACAATTTTAAAAGACAGGAGGAGGAGGTCGGTTGCGCCACGATCGTGGATTCTTAGTAACGATCACGAAAGTTAAGCAACCAAGTGCGCGGTCGGTACTCGGATGGGTGGCCGAAAATTTTTCAATTCGGTTTTCCTCCGTGCTTCGGAAGGCTCGTTAAGCTGGTGGTCCCGGGTACTGTGGAAAGATAGCAGTTGTTCCCAAGGAGGGTTGGTGTAAGGCACACGACCGTAAAAATATAATGCCAAATCCTTATGCAGTATTGTCGATATCAAGGCATACTGCACCGACCACAAATAAATTGTGAGCAGAGTAAGAATATGTATGAATGAATTTGAAGAGACAACCGACTTTGCAAACTAGGCGCTTTGTGCGGGTGCTGGGTTCATCGTACCGTTTACGACAGATAGAGGAACCCAGATGTCTTTATAATTTTACTTGACAATAATTATTATTCTGTTTACCTAGATACATTCTATTAAGGACTAATTTTTTAGTCCTTAGATATTATTTCTTCGTCCGATATCGTACTATACTTACGGATAAATTAAAATTACATTGTCAGTTGTCATTTCGTGTCTTGTATTTGATTTCAAGTGACATTTGCTCCAGTTTGGGTAATAATTTAACTTAATTTTTATCTCACGATTGAAACATCAGGCCAAAGTTGGTATGTAATCGGTAGGTTTACAATCTATTTATTAGGCATTTATCCGGTATTACATACGAAATTATTTTTCTAAATATTAATTTGATACAATGTATAACACTAAAAATGTAACATTTAATTTTTAGGTATTTATTATTATTAAAATTTCTAACATTAGGTACATAATTAACGAAATGAAAGGATGAGGAAAATTATTTTGTTACACTATAAGGTCAAATAATTTAATTTTTAGCATCTACTCAATTAGATTGTTTGTATGTGCCAATCTCGCCGATGATGATATTTCTGTTTCTATTTCAGGTTTATCGGCATGCAATGCGTTATATTCTCCCATGTTATGCTGATTTACATTTATTCATACACTGACAATCCTCAGTTTATTGAGAAGGTAAGCTATTTGCTGTTACTAGAAGTTAAAATATACTCCCTTGTAAATTATACAGCAAGAGGTGAATGAACTTCACGCCACAGCGCTGCCACCTAATTTGATGTCCCCGGCTGATGATGGATGATGTAAATAAAATATTACACCACTTTTCGCTGAGGTCGTAATTAACCAGTAGAATTTTTATTTCAATTTTATACATCCTAGGTATTAAAAATTTTCGAGGAAACGAACCATCAGGCTAATGAGATTCGGTCATTCAAATTTCGAGGAAACGAACTATCGGGCTAATAAATCTTACAGGAAACAAATATTCCCCAAATCGATCTTCATATGAAATGTCGCATAGGAAACATGTTTCTGTGAATAGTGTTTCGATATGGCGTAGGAAACCCACGAAAAATGCCTTAAAAACTTAGTTTTGATTTCGATTTTGAATTTTCGCGCGGAAATCCGCCATGCTTTTTCGGCCCGTGACGTCACTTCGTTAGTAAACAAAACAACTGCGATTTCATAATCAACACAAAGCACGATACAAATCTACTTTGTTTACTAACGGAATGACGTCATTTCAATATGGCGAACGGCATTTTCAAGAAGTCGATTTTTAAACTTGAATTATAAAATTTAAATTGCATATTTATGGTTAAATATCGATGTTTCTCTGCAATATCTATCATAAAAATACAATTTTATTTTTTTTCTTTCATGGTGTAAAATACCCTATTGTAACTGCTCGATTCCATGCCATTCCAACAGGTGCGATGAAAGCCAAGAGCTTCAATACTCAGACACTAGACTTAGTCGATAAAAAGAAATCATGTTATTTACTCCAGTGTCAATATTCCAGATGTACGACCAGTTCGGGTGGCAGATGGTGCTGAACTCCCCGGTGTGGCTGCAGGCCTTCTTCTCCATGTCGGGCTTCCTCACGGCCTACTCCGCGCTTATCACCATGGATAAGAACCCCATTACGCTGTTCAAATGCGTCATGGGAGTCTTTAATAGATGGATAAGGTGAGTTTGTAGTGGGTAAAATTTTTATGTAGGTACTGGGTTTTTTACGGTTAAATTTGTTTCTAAATCATTAATATAATAGTTCTACATTAATAATAAATTATTAACATAATGAGGATTGAACGGTTGGAGTATCGCCATAGTGTGAATTTCAACTCATTTGTGGTGAGAGTATCGACTGACCATCTATCGACTTTAATGTCAGAAGAATTATGGCCGAAAGGTGTAATGGTCCGGCGTTTCGAGGCCGTCTACTGACCCCACGAAGCGTCAAACGTCGTAGTTAAATCGTGTTAATCGTGTCTATTTACTAACATAATCTAAGTTTTATTTTTAATACTAGAAAAAATACACTGAAAAAATCGACCGAGGTTAACGCAGCCGCCCGGATTGCGGAAGATGCTGGGTTCGATTCCCGCCTGAGGCAGGTCGATTTTTTTCAGTGTATTTTTTCTAGTATTAAAAATATTTACGCGTTTGTAAACGCAGAAATTATACCATAAGTTTTATATACTAATATGTAATACATAAAAATACTATATAATACTATGTCTGTTAGTTTATATAGTATTTATTATATGGGCCTTTCTAGCTTGAACTAAAAAGTTTATTTTTAATACAGTTGCTCAAAAAGTGGCGTATTGCAGGGACGTATAGCGTTCGGGATGTGGGCTATTACATACTCGTGCTTTTTTTTACCTTTCCCGAACTCGTGCGTTATCTTTCCCAACTGTCAAAATAATGTCTATTAAAAAGAAAAACTAACCATAAAGTTTTTACTAAAAAAAATCATAGAAGTTTTTATGATTCATGCAAATACGTATATTTCTAAAAAGAAGCTACTAATTTGTTTCAATATCAGATTTAATAATTTGATTGAATGAGCTAGGTTAGGTTTCGTTTCATTTCATCTCATTAAATTTTTTTTTTCATTTCATGTCAATAAAAAAATTCTACTGAAGACTTGGCTGTATGGGCATAGTTCCCTTTTTCTACCCAGAATGGGTGAAGAAAACAAAAAAAGGTCTGTACCATGCATTTCTCGCCAAGCACTCCCTAGATGCATTAAAAAGTGTGGCACCCACATTTTAATGCAAAAATCAAGAAAGAAGATGAAACTAAAGACTTGGCTGTATGGGCTAGATCCCTTTGCCGTCCCGTAACAGGGAAAATTGAACCAAAAAAAAAACAAAAAAAACTGCTTATATTCTTTTACGGTTGGCGCCATTTTCTAAAACTTTTCGAGTTTAGTTGTTTGTTGCACTAAATGAGTAATTTCGACGATATTTTATTTGAATGAACACCACCGGAAATCATTATAATTGCACAAAATGCTTCGGAGAACATTTTACCGGAAAAGTCAAAAAGTCGCTACATATCTACATACGACGAATTTATTGCGTCGAGAGAAGAGAAAAAAGCAAATAGTTTTTCAGGAAATCTTATGTTGGCATACTTCTCCGATATCTCAGCAAAATTAAAACCTACGTTATGTTCGAGGTATTATAACTTTTATAAGAAATAAATTATTAGTTAGTTGAGTTTATTGTTTTTATTATTTTATTAAATTGCTTCATTTTTTCGCAACTGTATTAAAAATAGTCGTTCAGTACACGTGCGGAACCGTCATTGCAACTTGTTCCGACTGTCAACACTCGCCTTCGGCTGCGCCTCGGCTCGGGTAGACATTTGTCGGAACTCTTTGCAATGACAGCCTTTCCACACTTGTAATGAAAAATACTATATTATTATTATTATAATAGTTTCTGCATAGCACAATCAGAAAACGTTATAAATTAACGCTTTGTTGTGGTCAGACTGACGCCGGCGGCGGGCGTAGCGCTGTGGTTCACGATGTCGTGGTACGAGGTGCTGGGCGCGGGCCCGCAGTGGGGCTGGCTGGTGGCGCGCGAGGCTCACGACTGCCGCGAGCGCTGGTGGTACCACATCCTCTACCTGCACAACCACCTGCCCATGGGCAAGTTCTGCATGGGACACACCTGGTCTGTATTTCCTTTTTTGCTTTCTCCCCTCATTTCCTTTTGCGTGATGAGAGTAGTCGTGCGATGATTCAACATGGGTGTCCTAAAAGAATGACGACCGATGATACGATGCGTTCTCATCGCACAATGAGATCAACGTAAAAGATTTCTTTAGAGTGGACACTCTAATCGTACCAATAGACTTGCGAGCTTATTCAGGACTGATTCAGCTCGCAAGTCATCGCGCAAGCACAGAAACATTACTTTCATCGCGCAATGTAATCGCATCTTATCATCGTACGATTAGAGTGCGATGAGAACCCATCGTATCATCGATCGTCATTCTATTAAGACACCCCAATCAGGACTGATTGAGAGATCTTAAGAATTCATCGTGCGATGAGAATTAAGACGACGCCAAAAGGAAGGAGGCCTTCCCGAACCCGAGGGAGAAGCGGTGAATCCTGCATTGGACACCTATAGGTTGGCTTATTATAGGTTATGTTGGACTATCGACTATACGCCTTTTGATTAAGCCTAGTAGATATAGAAAATGAAAGCGCACCCTCAGGAACAGGGGAGGTGCACGTACTACCTTCATCTTTAGGGCTATTTTTACATAAAGTCACTCCCATAGGCGTAGCCATCTTTTATTGTCATTTGCTACTTTCCTCATATTATTTCTATCGCTTCGTCTAGTTGTCATAAATGCGCGGCGATTTATATTACTTTTGACCTTGCCAATATTTAAGATTTTTTTGGGGTGAGCGCAAAGATGTGAATCACGTTTCCCATTCAAATTAAGTTTATTACGTAACTATAATAGGGTCTAAGATAAGATCCCAAATATACTCTCTCACTAGTACAAGAACAATGACAAATATTTATTTACAGAGTCGAAAGCTTAAGATAAATCACAGAGAACACCAAGAGCGTCGCGTAATTCTTCCCAAGCAGCATGTACCTCATTTAAAAACTCAACTCCTGCATCAATGATGGAGCGATCCCGAGTGAACTCAATTTGTTTTTGAGAAGGAGAGGGCTATGCTCGGAGTTTGTCCAGTTTATTGCTATAATTAAGTAACCTTGTTCGTCCTGCAGGTACCTGGCAGCAGATATGCAGCTGCACGTGGTTGGGCTGCTGCTACTGCTAGTGCTGGCATCACGGAGACGCGCCGCACTGCCCGCACTCGTCCTGCTACTGCTGGGCTCGGGACTGGCCGCCGGGCTGGTCACGTACCTCTATCACTTGACACCCATAGGCACGGGGCAGGCGCCCGAGTGAGTAACAGATTGTGTACGACGTGGGCCCTTATTACCCGACTGCAAAGGGTTATGTTTTTCGCGCGTATCTTGTATGTATATTTGTAACTCTTTATTACTTCATATCTTTCAAACGGCTGAACGGATTTGGAAAATTAACCTATCGTTAGATTTTTATTGACAGCCCAAGTGTTCTTAGGTAAAAGATATCATAAAAAAATAACATAGCGGCTGTGAGATGATATTATTAGAAGTGATTTTTTTTCTCTAGAATTCATCAATATGGGTATCAAATTAAAGGGCTTATATATCCTATTTATCATAAGGATTTTAAAAAGGTAATATCATGAGCGTATTATATAAATAAATAAAAAGATAAAAAAAAAATTTAAAGATCTGAAAAACCTGCCTACTTGAAATGACAGGCAACTGATAAGATGGAAACACAAGATCAAATATAAAAGGCAAACTTATTGATGGTAGTTTTTATAACGTTCAACATAGTTTATAACTATATTTTGAAGGTATTTTATAACTTGTCCAATAGCTTATGAAGACGACCGTTCGTTAAACTATCACAATCAGTTAAAAGTACTTAAAAAACTGTAATTAAAAAAGTAAGTATAATCGTTTTGATTTTGTTTCTCTCTATCACCTAGAGTACTCCGCACCATGTTCGCCGGCTCCCAGATCCTGACTTTGGTGTATTTGCCCAGCTGGATGAACCTGGCTGGCTACGTGGCCGGGATGGCCACTGCCTTCATTCTCTACGAGCTTCAGGACAGAGGGATCAAACTCAATCAGAATAAGGTTATTATCATGTTGAGATACACTTGGGCATTCACTAATGAGCATATTACGTTACAGGTACAAAACGGGGCGTTTTAACGAGCATTCTAGCAAGTGTTCTATCGAACAGTTTAGCGAAACGATAGCAAATTTGCTTCGAGCGTTTTTCCGGAAGAAGCCCAACTGGCTTCCTGTCAGCGATCACAGGTACACTCGTATCCTTTGTGTCCTCTTCAACATCCTTTACAATCCAATCCTATCCTGCCTATCTTCGAGAGCGTTTCTCTTTCTCCAGGTCTCCCGATGATCCCTGCAGACCACATCCTCGCACCCTTTAAACATCCAACCTCACAAATACGATTTCTATTCTTACTTCTTAACTGTCCTTGCAGTCAGACTGGGGAACTCATTACTATCCTCGATTCGCAACTCTCAAACAATAGCACCGTTCAAGATACGAGTAGGAGCGCATTTTCTTTCCTAAAATTCTGCTTAAATATGTCTCTTGAAGATGGAGTTAAGTCAGCAAAACAGCCCTTTGGCTGACTACTGTAGCGAGCCTGTGTCGATTCCATTTTGTTGACTCAAACAGAGAACGGTCTAGTTTTCACTATGGTGGAAGACAGCGTGGAAGAGAGCGTGCTCTGTAGTTATTTAGCCACCCATGGGCTCGCGGTATCCATAAATAATTTCTATACTACAACAAGTCCACGTTCCGCTTTGCTTTAACGATTAATACCGACTTTTCGAGATTGTCGGGATTCGGAACCGCTGACCGTTATGTGACCAAAGTATTTGGGTATAATTTGCTAACAAGCTGTCGCTCCTCCCCTACTCTGTTGAGGTCTGATATCTTTAAGGGCGGAGCACATTTATCAGCTCAGAAACGGATCAGCATCGCCTCAACTCGAACCGTTTAGTATTCTTTGTTACTGTAATACACTAATCAGCAACTTAACGACATCGGATCGCCTCAGGACAAGCTCACGAACGGTGGTGAGTGGTCAACTCGTCGTCCAACCGCTTACGTCTCTCCGAACGCGAGCCTATGTCCTCGCGAGCCTCCCGTGGCTTGCCTGCAGCAATATACTGTTGAAAAACGTGCCTTTAGCAAGTTACAGCTAGTATTTTATTGAATTTGTAGGTCTGAAGATTGGCAGGCTCGCCGTAACCGAGACACGTCTAGTGTTGTTATACATATATGTTACAGGCCAAACCCGATTTTAGGATAAACTAGTTTTCGCTAGGCCAAACCAGTTCACTAACCTACCCATCACTCTGCCATGTAGGTGCATAAAACACAAGACTTTCCCAAACTGTGCACTCCGCCTGGTCATAAAAAAGTAACCCTAACCTACCCATCACTCAGTAATGGTAGGTGCTAAATCGCATAGAGGACTAATTGGTTTGGCCTAGGAAAAACTAGTTTATCCTAAAATCGGGTTTGGCCGGGACCTAACATATACATAAAAATCCAATACTTAACAACTACCAGGCGATGTGCTTGTCTGGTAACCATTCAACATAAAAAGCCATGGTTCGCTTCAGTGGTTCAACGCGGCGTTCCACGGCGCGCTGTCACTGGGCGGGTGCGTGGTGATGAGCGGCGCGGTGTTCCTGCGGGACGCGGCGCCGGCCCGCTGGGCGGCCGCGCTCTACGCCGCCCTCGACCGACCGCTGGTGGCGCTCTGCTTCAACCTCTTCATGCTCGGCTGCTTCCTCAACTGCAAATGTTAGTACCACACTACCTACTTATAAGTTAAAAACTAAAAATCGGGAGTGGTCTCCCCTTGACTTTCTCGTAGATAAATAAAATATTCACGTACACCATTAAAATAAAAGTATAACATAAAAAAAATGAAAACAACACATATAAGACAATGTACAATGGGCGGTCTTATCGCTGTAGAAGCGATTTCTTCCAGACAACCTTTGGATGGACAGCATAGACATGTTATAATAATGAGGGAAGTTGTAGGTGTACCGTTACTACGTTGTACTCGTATACCGGAAACAAATCAAAAGTTGGAAAAATGCACTGAAAAAAATCGACTTGCCTCAGGCGGGACTCGAACCCGCATCTTCCGCAATCCGGGCGGCTGCGTTGACCAATTACGCCACCGAGACACTGCTTTTCGCTGTCTAATTGATCAACGCAGCCGCCCGGATTGCGGAAGATGCGGGTTCGAGTCCCGCCTGAGGCAAGTCGATTTTTTTCAGTGCATTTTTCTAGTATTAATATTTACGCGTTTGTAAACGCAAAAATAAAATTATTCCATAATGTAAGGTAGTTTCATCTTAGCTGGGCGTCAAATATTTGCAAAAATATTTCGTTCGGGTCTTAGAAGTGCAAATTTCAAAGATTTGATGAAACAATGTTTACCATAAAAACATAAGGGTGAATTTCAACAGGTCCAAAAAAATTCTCATTTCCGTGGACTTTTTTATCTTAAAGTTTTTTTAAAAACTAAATCGCGGGTTTTAAAGTTTTTGATAATGTATGTATTCTTGCTCAATATCTAGCAGATAACATAAAAAACAAACGAGATATACAAGATTAAAAATTTCGTGCCACGGCGATGAAACATGCTTGCTCGGCAATGAAACAAGCCTCCACGGCAATGAAAGAACTATGCCACGGGAATGAACGCATCCACGGAAATGAAAATCTATATTCAAAAAAAAATCCCTACTAATATTATAGCTTTTACATCTAAACCACTGAACCGATTTTGATGAAATTTGTTACACATATAGACTAGAGCTCGGGGAAGAACATAGGCTACTTTGGTTTGAAGGGGTTGAAATAGGGGATGAAAGTGTGTATGGCAGTTCGTCATTTTCGAAGATAGAACCATAAAACTTTGAATTTAGGCACATCTTTTATTTTGCAAAAAAAAAAGGCTTGAAGGGGTTGAAATAGGGGATGAAAGTTTGTATGGCAGTTCGTCATTTTTGAAGATAGAACCATGAAACTTTGCATGCAGGCACTTGATAAGAAATAAATAAATATTTGTTCTAGCGTTTTTGATATATTTACCCATGTGGGGATGAAATAGGGGATGAAAGTTCGTAAGGAAATAAAAACAAAGTCACACATTCACGTCTAACACACCACACACTAAACATTGTCAATATGGGTATCGGTTTCGTGGTTATTGTGGGTCCGGATTACGAATAAATGTATTTCGAGATCTAAGATGGCGGTTGCGACTTTTTAATATAAGATCGATATGGGTATAATTTTAATGGTTTTTGGGGGTCCCGATTCCCAATACAACACCCATTTGAGATCCAAGATGGCGGGCGCGACTTTTAAAAAATGTCAATATTGGTATCGTTTTCGTGGTTTCTGTGGGTCCGGATTACGAAAAAAGCATCTATTTCGAGATCTAAGATGGCGGACGCAACTTTTTGACAAAATGTCAATATGGGTATCATTTTCGTGATTTTCGGGGGACCCGATTCCGAATACGAAATCTATTTCGAGATTCAAGATGGCGGTTGCGACTTTTTTTTATGTTACGGGATGGCAAACCAGCTTGCGGCCCACCTGATGTTAAGCGGTCACCGCCGCCTATTGACACTTGCAATATTTAGTGTAAATCACTTAACACCGCAAGTGCGTTTGCCATCCTGGGGACTAGGGCTTTCAAATACCGGATTTTTTCGATACCGGTATCAATACCGGTATTAGCATGTTCAATACCGTGATCACGGGATCACGGTATTAAACGTCATTAAACATGAACTCAAACAAAACGCCCGTTTTATTTCTAATCAGTCTTTATTTCTGTTACATAGGTACCTAATAAAGACATGAAAAACAGGCTAACAAAAAATTAAACATAGGTACATTGTTATCTACTAACATGTTGTTTCTACCCTTCCCGGGTAATCTTTTATTAATAGTTCGGCGGAACTAAAAATTAAAGACCCAAAATTATTTATCAAACAAAATATAAACTTTTATAATAAAAAAAAAATACAACAAAAATACCCTCCTATTAATTAAATTTCGCATGGCAATCACCATTAAAAAAAATTATTATAGGTAGATTAGATTACTTAACAATCATCTATTCTTTTACCTTGTAACATTCATATAATTACTAATCAAACAATCCTAAATAACAATATTCAAAAGAAACGAAAATAAAACAATAAACATAATCAATAAAACCTTAAGATTTTGGAATTTTTTGTAACTGAAAGGACAGCGTGTTATCTTAAAAAGGACAGCGTTTAATGACTTATCAGATAGCGAACTTCTCAATTTGTTGCATAAATAGCTGGCTGAAGAAAAAGCTCGCTCAGCTTCTACACTTTTAGGTACTACAGATAGTAAATATTTGTAAGCTGCAGTTAAAAATATTTCCTGACCACCCCCACCGGTTTCGAAGACACACATCTCTACTCTTATTATTGATTCACAAAATCAGTGCCTGTAGTTGTACTTTGAGGTAAGGTTCATGCCTAACATTTCGTCTTAAATTCATATAACTCTAATAAAGAATTGTTGATTTGTAATACCGTAAAATCACGGTATCGACTGATCAATACCGGTATTGAAGAATACTAAGAAAAAAACGTGATTACGGTATTACGGGATCCCGGAATACCGGTATTGAAAGCCCTACTGGGGACTAAGATGATATGCCCTCCATGCCCAGTAATTACACTGGCTACCTTTCCCTTCAATCCGAAACACAGCGAACTGCTTCACGGCAGAAATAAGAAAGGCGGTGGTACCTACCCAGACGACCCTACATATGGGTCTACCACCTAGACTTTTAAATATAAGATCAATATAGGTATCATTTTTATGGTATTCGGGGGTCCCGATTCCCAATACAACTGTTCGGGACTCTTTTTAGCATAGTTTTTTAATATACTTTTTGATAAGATTGACAATGTCACTTCTAAATAAAACCACGTCTTGAAAATACAGATTTTTATTCAAGATATTAATTTAGATAGTCAACCAACAACCGATTACATAAAACCACGGTTTTTAACCCCAACAATAAGATGGCGACCGTTGGCGAATTAAAAAAGAACCGCAAAGTTTATCGCATGATGTGCACAACATCAGCAAAAAAGATTGAAGAGGTCATTACCGCTGGGAACCCAGACCTACTGAGGGCATACTATGAGCCATTGAAATCGAATGTAGAAAAACTGATTAAGAATGACGATGAATTAAGAGCCAAAGTTGAAGCGGACGATAGTATAACAGATGAGGAAATGATGCAAATTTTGGATATAGAAGAGAGCATCAACCGAAGCATCCAATACAGGCTACTCCTGACCAAATGTGAGCCTATTTTGTCAAATTTTCTTAACCCTAAGGCTGCTGATGAGAGTTACAATAATAAAGATAACCCTAGCAAGGTCACTGAAGTAAGTTTTTCAAACAGAAATTATTATTTGCCGGCCGAATTGAAACAATTTGATGAAGAAATTGAAAATTTTATAGAGACTACCATAAATGAAGAATCCATCAAAAATAAAGACCAGAACGAGCTATCACCTAAGTGTGAGGAGAAGGTACAGATAACGAAGAATAGTTTGCATGAAAGTAGGATTCGGAGTAGACAACCTACGGCATATTTCGTAACTACAGACATAAAGCTAACGGATAAGAAACACAACATCATCTTTATGCATCGTAAACATTTTGTAGGAAATTCCGTCGATGCTAAAAATGTATTATTGCAAATCGACGTAATAGACTGCAACCGAAAGTATATACAATTTTTTTGGTGGGCACACAAAGAACTTAACAAATTTTACCTATACCTATCAGCATCGTTGAGTAGTTTTTGGCATTGCATCGATTACTTTCTTGCATTTGCTACAATACTAGAGTGGAAGCTGAGTAATCTCTCCAGGATCACCGTGGCGGGGAGGGTGGTATGAGCGTATATTTATAACAGTAGAAGAATTATTTATTTGTTGTTGTAGCTCGACCTGCTGGTAAATGAAATTTCCTCTTTGAAAAATTTTTCTCATCGACAACTATGTCGATGAGAAAAATTTTTCAAAGAGGAAATTTTTCAAAGCCGATAATAATGATAGCCGTGACTATCACGGCTATCATTATTATCGGCAGTCGAATAGTATTTTTTTGTTTCCCTTTTTATCCCTTGGGAGGATGTTCGGGACTCTTTTTAGCATAGTTTTTTAATATACTTTTTGATAAGATTGACAATGTCACTTCTAAATAAAACCACGTCTTGAAAATACAGATTTTTATTCAAGATATTAATTTAGATAGTCAACCAACAACCGATTACATAAAACCACGGTTTTTAACCCCAACAACAACATCCATTTTGGAACCCAAGATGGCGGACGCGACTTTTTAACATAATGTCAATATTGGTATCGTTTTCGTGGTTTTTGTGGATCCGGTTTACGAATAAAACATCTATTTCGAGATCCAAGATGGCGGACGCGACTTTTTGACAAAATGTCAATATGGGTATCATTTTCGTGGTTTTCGGGGGTCCCGATTCCGAATACGACATCTATTTCGAGATCTAAGATGGCGGTTGCGACTTTTTGATATAAAATCGAAATGGGTATTATTTTTATGGTTTTCGGGGTCCCGATTCCCAATACAACATCCATTCTGAGAACCAAGATGACGGACGTGACTTTTTAATTTAATATCAATATGGATATCATTTGGTGGTTTTTGGAGGTTCTGACTCCGAATACAACATCTATTTTGATATCCAAGATGGCGGACGTGACTTTTTACTTAAAAGCAATATAAGTATAATTTTTGAGGTTTTCGGCGGTCTTGATTCCGAATACAACTTTTATTTCGAGATCCAAGATGGCAGATACACCTTTTGGATATAAAATCGATCATTTTCTTAGTTTTCGGGGGTCCTGATTCCGAACACAACATCCATTTTGAGATGCAAGATGTTGGACGCGACTTATTAACTTAATCGCTTTTACGCCATACTCCCGAACCGACTCTGATGAAATTTGGTACAAAAATAGACTAAACCTCGAAATTGAATAAAAGCTACTTTTATGTAAAAAAGGGAATGAAGGGGTTGAAATAAGAGATTAAATATTTTTTCATCCCACCACCTCGGAAAGTGTAATTTTGCGCTTCGAAATCTGTCTGGAAAATTCTATTTTATTCGCTTGAGCGGCAAAGTAGATTTGAATTTAGAACATCACATATAATGAGTACTCAATATAATTGTAAATTCAAAACGTCATTAAACCTATTTAATGTAACCTCTATGGTGCCAAATTTATGATTAGAATGAAGATTATTTTGTCATTTCCTCGCTGAGGTGGGATGAAAAGTTACGTATTGCACTCGAGTGGAAAGATTTTTCACCTTGTGCTCGTTTGTTTCCCTCGCTGACGCTCAGGATTCTAATTTAGAATCACTCGCTGCGCTCGTGATTCAACTTTAGAATCCTTCGCTTGCCAATCGGTCATCCAAATCGAGCACGCGGTTAAAAAGGAACTTTCCACTCTTGTATAATAAATAACTATTATGAGATTCCTCATTACCAAAGATAAGACCATGAAATTTTAAATAGCACGCAAAAAATATGCAGATATTTGTTTTAGCGTTTTTATAAAGTTAGCAAAGGATGGAAAAACAAAAAAGCTAGTTTGTAAAAATGTATTAAAATAATCTATTTACAGTTATGCACAGCAGTTTGTATGGGTATCTTTTCCAAAATAAGTGCCCAAAAAAAAATGCTACCCAAAGTAACTATTCCACGCGGACGAAGTCTAGCACGCGGGCAAAAGCTAGTTTTATACTATATGTACTTACTTGAGTATTATCGTCATCATTTTGAAAGTAACTCCTTCTATCTGTCTGTTATGCTTTCACGCTTAAATCACCCAACCTATTTTGATAAAATTTGGAATATACATGGATTAGACTTTAAGAAATATAGGTTATCCCTTACACCGACCCACGCAAGCGCAGCTGCAGGAGAAAAGCCAGCATTTGGTATTTAGTTTCATTATCAAAAAATTATTTAATGCCATTATAACTTTTTGTAATTGAAAACTGTTTTGGTGATTCTCAAAACTGATTAATTTTTCAGTATTTTTAATTTTTTTTTGGGATATGGTTATATGTTTTTATCAACATTGTATGTGGGGCAGAGGCGTATAATTTCAATTTTGAGTTTATTTTCATATAATTTCATTATCAAAAAATTATTTAATGCCATTATAACTTTTTGTAATTGGAAACTGTTTTGGTGATTCTCAAAACTGATTAATTTTTTAATATTTTTAATTTTTTTTTGGGATATGGTTATATATTTTTATCAACATTGTATGTGGGGCAGAGGCGTATAATTTCAATTTTGAATTTATTTTCATATATAATATGTATATTGTTGCGGTCAATACTCGGCACTACCTGTATTACAGGTAAAGATGTATTTTTTGCCTTATCTTATCATGGCAATAAAAACATAAGTCACGGAAATGAAACACGTGGCCACGGAAATGAAACACCTGGCCACGGCAATGAAACTAAATTGTGTTACAAGGCATGGCAATGAAATTTTTTTCATTTCCGTGTCTTTTTTTTCATTGCCATAGCAAATTTTGGCCACGGAAACCACGGCAATGAAAGCATGGCGATGAAAATCAAGGCAAAAATATAAAATAACAAAAAAACTATTAGTTATTCGAGGTAATAAACACTTCACAAATAAACATATGAGAAATGGCATTCTATTGAAAACTCAATCATGAGGACAAACTTATTCATATAGAAGTTATACCTATCCACGGCGATGAAAGAAAAAATGACGACAACATAAAAAATGGAATACTTTTATTTATAGCGCAAAAACGCATGCACTTGTGTACGTCCTTCCGCGTCGAGTACTTAGGCGACACTAATATGCAACGCTTAGTGCACAAGGAGGGGGCCGCAAGTTGTTAGATAAAACAATATTCTTAAAAATGTTTAGGACATGGCGATGAAAGTTTGTTCTGGGACAAATGCATTTAGAATAACCATTCGTTGTACTGTTTAATAATTTGAATAAATGTATTCCGTAACAATACTTTAACTATTCACGCATCAAATAAAACTAAATTTCAATATAAATAATCAATAGTTTTTTAGCAATGAGGTATAATATACATCAAGGTGACGTGTGGACAAACACGGCAATGAAAGATTTCGAGGTTTAATATTTTTTTTTGAAGTACCTATTATTCTTATTATTAAAATATTTAGTGCCCCACATAGATAACTATTTCATTTATCTAGAAAAAAAATGAGAACGTTATAGCTTTGTTTTTTAATACCGATTTCATCGATGCCACGCAATTTTTGGTCCCGGGAAATTCACCCATAAGCACCAAGCACTGACAAATTTTGACAGCGAAAAGCAGTGTCTCGGTGGCGTAATCGGTAATCCAAAAACGGTATTTTTGGACTCAGGGAGTCGAAAACGTGTAAATCCGTTAAAATCTCGAGGTCGTATTTTTTGACGATTACAAGACTTCCTATATACTACGTATACGAGAAAGTAAAAATGGGATTTTAGGCTCGGCATTTTAACTTCACTGAGCGTCGCCACGTCGTGGGACCGCAAATCCATACTTTATTTACCATTATCAATGTTCTATTTATTTGTACTTATTCTGGTTTATTCACCTCATGCAAAAAGCCGTTATTTTAAACGCCTTTAAAATCGTCCGCAAATTCCATTCATTATAAAATAACAGTCCGTAGTCGTTTGGCCAAAAGCTCGCGACTACGTTCAAATCTCCAGAAATGGGTGGACATAAGTCTGAAATAATAATAACACATGAAACGTAACTCTCTCTTTCTATCTTCATTAACTTATACCTCCCTCTCAACTTCCGTTCGCCTTGCCCGATCACACTTTCCGTTTACCGTTCACGCATTCACCAGCTTACTCCACAAGTCAAGCGTGCGTAAAGAAGTTTTACTTCAATAAGTATGCATACAAAAATTCATAAAACTTCTCTTGATAATCAAGTAAATTACTTTTTTTTATGTATGTATCTCATGAAGCTATAGGTATGTATTAGGTCCCCACCTATGAAATTGGCGTTTTTTTTTCTTACAGACTATTAGCTGTGTTCTTCTTTGATTTAGTCGGTGTTTCAGTTTTATATTTTAATTATGAATAAGGACTATACTGTTACGGATTTGCATGTAGTAAACTTATAATTATTTAAATGTTTATTTAAAAAAATAAACCTGGTGAGCAGAATCAACTCTTGAAATCGTTGTAACTCATGGACAGGCCCATCTTTTGTCTAAATCATTGATGGAATACTTAACTAAGTCTTGCTCAATTATACACTCCACATTTCAAAAGATTTGGCAACGGAGTTTTTTAGAAATTTTAAATAACGTTAGTATGGAAAATACACATTTTATTGAAAATCTTCATAAAAATTGTTCCATACTAACTCTATTTTTTTTTAACTATAAATCCTAATGTTACAAAATTTGTAGGAAATAAGCGAACAACCCTCGGCCAAGTCTAGCATCAATAAATTATGAAAAAATCAAGTCTGTCCATGACTTAGTAGGCATCAAATCGTTAATTCTGATGAAGAGATTAAAGAGTCATTTTCACATTTTTTTCAGAATTTAATAATTGAAATTTAATTTAATTACAGACTAAAATCTTGTAAAGAGTGTAGTTTCAAAAAATAATAATAATATGAACCTAAAACAACTATTGAATTAAAGAAATTGCAAGTTTAGGTACAAGATAATAAAACGCCAATTTTAAAGGTAAGGACCTAATATGTATCTGACATTGTTTCCAGCGGCCCTCCGAGACATGTTCGAGTGGCGCGGGTTCCACGTGCTGGGTCGTCTGTCGTACTGCGTGTTCATCATCCACTTCATCGTGCTGCGGCTCATCCTCGCCGGCAACACGCAGCTCAACCACGCTTCCATCTACTCTTTGGTGAGAATCTGGATCATCATTATCTTTTTTTTTGACTGACACTGCAGACGGTGGCTGATGACTTGTTCTGCGGCAGCGAGTTTTTAAGAAGGCGGAGATTTTGGGGGGGTCCTCGAGCCTGTAAGTCGAACGTTCCTAGGGCGTTACTAAGCGATCGAGCATCGTCCTCTCTGGGCCGGCCGTTCGAGTCGAGTGAGAGCGACCATGGAACTTATATCCCTAACTGGAACGCTAACGGCAACATCAAATCGTTCCGAAGATTTAGCTACATAAAAGAATGGTGTCTATTTCTACTAATGTGTCCATACAGTTGTAAGAAAGAGACACACTCAATTCTTGTCGCTGTCTGACGGAACGTTTTCCTCTTTTAAAATGATAAAATCAAAAATAAGACCTTAAACCTATATGTATAAAATACAATATTCATTTCATGACATTGTTTCGTGAGTATTCCAGTTAGATATTGGTACAAGTTCCTTGGGAGCGACATGCCCGACTGTGCCTCGGGCTCGGACCGAATACAGCGCGCAGTGTGTAGACCGGAATTTCGCACTCTTGTTCGACGGGTGCGCGATTTGCAAAAGTGTGTCTAGTACCTGGGTGTTTAGTGTTGCTTTGAGAACTACGCGGTGGTAATGGTAACGGAGCATTAGCGCTCGTGATTGGATCTTTTATCGTTCGCTACACGGTGAACGAATGATTAAAATTTATATACAATTAAAAATAGAAAAAGAGAAACAAAAAAAAATCTGTCATAATAAGTGCTGAGACGGGATTGGATCCTGCGAACTTTCGAAATCCGGGGGCCCGCGCTTCCACCTGAGCTACACAGGACTATGAGATCACGACGAATTTATTTATGTCTTTCGTTTCTGGTTGCATCATAAGCTGACGTATGCCTAAGAGCCAGCACGCACGGGTTACTTTTGTCACAGTGACTGTTTGATCACAGTGACTGTTTGGTCACTCTAATCAAGCCCTTGGATATATATGGAGATGCGCGCACGCTACGACGTAACGCGCGCGCGCATCTCCATACAATATTCACAGATGTACATTTCTTCCTGGTAGTTGACTGGACTAAAATTTTGCTTCTTTTTCGCAATTTCAGGTGACCCTTCTAATATCAGTGTCTGTGCTGTCTTATCTGCTGGCTGTCCCGTACTGTCTGCTGGTAGAAATGCCCGCCATAGAGCTGTGGCGCGCGTGCACCAAAGGGGAGAGAAGGACCCCGCGGGTGAGGCCCGAGGTCCAACCGACCCCGCCGCAAACCGTCAAGCCTCTAGACCTCGTCGCCAATATCAGAAGACGGCAAGAGGTCTAGGCTCATAAGTGTAGAGAATCAGACTAATCAGATGATACTTTATATAATTAATAGGGTTATTCAGCCTAAAACATTACGTTTCAAAATAAACTTTGAGCCTCTAATGTGTCCTTTAGCAATGTTAAAAATGTTTGCGAGATCATAAATTTGTATTGCTTGCATTTTGTAGAACGCGTCTGTTTTAAAATATGAAGGCTACGGAACAGCGACTACGAAACCGCTACGGACCGTAGCGCATCGCCTCATTTCATAGTAAAAGGAGGATGCTACGTCCTTAAAAGTGAATATTTTTTGTAAGTAGGGCAGCGGACTCGAAGTCAGCGACGAGCGGGGCGACGGCGGGCCACAACGGCGCGAGAGTGGCGCGATTCAATGCATATATCGCAGGCGGATCTTATAGAACGCCGCATTACAAAACAGCGTGGCGGATTGTAGTGTATGAGAATTATTATTGTTAACCAAAAAAATAAAACAGTTTGTTGATAAATCCGTAGTAGATTTTATCAATATTAGTCTGTATAAACGAATGGAGATCGCTTATTATTATTAGGTTCAGGTTATTTTTTTATGACCAAGTGGAGTGGAATTATTGTTACTCATCACTCTCACAGACTACAATCCGCCACGCCGTTTTGTAATACGGCGTCTTATACGATCCGCCTGCGACATATATTTAAATAGAACTGGCCACGCACGAGCGATGCGCTCCAGTCTGTATTCACGTAGTGTTGTGCATTTATTCAATGCTTTTTATCGACCGAAGTTTAAAAATTCCCGCCAAAGAGAAAATAATTTCAATTATTTTTAACAGGACAAAGACACTAATTTGTCATAACACAACATTAGGCCTCTCTAGCACCGGTCGATTTGCCCGCTGGCTTCGAGGTCGGTTTGGCGTCCGCCGCGTCGCTGACTTCGAGTCCGCGGCCTAATACTTAGTCTTAGATATTTTTAACCGTCTTTTAAGATTTTTTTTCAAATTAGAAGCGACTGCGTTGAACAGATGCGTCGTCATGTATCAAGAGGATACAACTCATCTAAGTGTTAGCGTTTTGCTATCAACGGATTGGTTACGCGTTGGACTGTTAAGTTCTGATTAATAGTGTCTCTAAGTTAGATGAAAGACTTTGTCAGTATAAAAAAGAAAGTCCCAAGTAATATATGTCTGCCCTTATTAGTTCTTGTTTTTCACTGTAATAGTTCGCATTTTTTGTATAAAGGATTTTGTAAATTTAAAGAACCGAACTGGTTCAGAGGATGAAAAAAAAACGAACACTATCTGGGCAAAGTCGCGAAGGGGCAGAGAAAAAAGATATGTTATATGCTCAATGTGATGTGTTTTGTGAGTCAATGTGTACCTACGAATGTTAATTTTAAGTTGTTCGAAGAACTGCCATTATTAGTCAAGTTCGTTGCCTAAAATTAGTCTTATAATGTATCTAATTTGTACAAATTTTAAATTTAGTTGATTATAATTTGTAATATATAGGTACTTAATAATTGTAATTGTTAATTAAGAGTTTTATATTTAAGAATTTGTCGCCAGTACTTAGATAAAAAAATATGTATTTTAAATATCGAAATTATTTACTACTCTAATAACCTAATAATGTATATTTTCATACTCGTTACATAGGTAATATTTTGATAATTAGTCATTACCTTCTTTAGTCATTATTACATATTATAATCTCGCATTTAACCACATCGCGCCAATTATTCCTCATAGCCGATGAGAATTTAGCCGTGCCATGATACATATTTACGCTTTGTACTTATATATTTATTGCTTGTATGTCATATCACAAGATAACCCATTGGTCTAATTAATAACTATATATTTTGTAAAAGTCTCATATTGTTAATGCAAGTAATGTCGGTATTTCAATTTATTGAAATCAATCTTACTATCGTAGAATAGTAACTTGAGTCAAGTGTCGAAATGATGGAACTGTGCTTTTATCATTACCACCCGTTGTTGATAAAACTATATCGAACTCCATTATCGAATGTTCGATGTATTAAATTATTCGATGAAGAAATTTCAAATCTATAGTACCTAATACATTAAAGAGGGGAAATATTTAAATGTTTGTAACGAATAAATTCAAAAACTAGGTTTTCAAAATGTTTTTCATCATTAGAATGCTGATTTAAACAAATTTACGTGGACGAAGTCGCAGGCGGAGCGCTAGTATTCAATAAATCGACGGTTCAATACATTGACGATGACGGTTCACTACATCGAATTCAGATTATTTCATTTAGGTCATGTTCATTTAGGTAAGGTAAGAACTATGACCAATGCAACGAGCGAGCCGAGCGAGCAAAGCGAGCGTGCAGTGGCCGGCGAAGCGCAAGAAAACGGTGCGCCGAAAAAATATCGCGGTTTGCAGTCATTCCGTTATGCGCCCAAGTAGATTCGCTTTCTCCATTTGAACTGCATAGCAACAACCTGAGTGTGGACCTCGTTATCACAGCCTGTGACGTGCGATCACAATAATTCTTGTAGGTACTATTATTATCTAATTACATTGTTCTTTTTATTAATTTTGTTTCATTGATTTACTTCAGCTGATTGTTTTCGTAGCGCGTAGTTTGTGTTGTGAGAATAAAATTATTTCTATTCTATTCTAGGAATAGGGCTCATTGCCTTATGATGGCACCTACACTTTGAACGTTATATTATTTCGTTGCTTTCAAGTAGAGTGAATAGTTGATAATATGATAATTCTATGATCAGGCGTGTGTGGACTAATTGTACCTACTACAATATAAAAATAAATATGTAAATAATAATATGCGTTTGTCTCGGTTCACGGGGCATAGGTACAGATATGAACAATATGTGTAAACATAAGAATGTTATTGTAAGTTATATTAACATTATGGTCATTAAAATCAGTTATTTTTTTACATTACTCTTTTATTTCTTGCATATATAAAGTCCTCGGAAAAAAAACGCCAATATTTTATTCCATCGATCAATAGGTAAAGAAAGATAACCCTAGACTAGTGTACAGTATTATGTTATCTTTGGCCGTGTTAAAATTTATACAATGGCTGGAAGTTGTATGGTTTTCATAAGACTTACTTAAACTTACCTACGACTCGATCGAGTTTGTAGTAGATCGGCAACGTGACTAGTTCACATACACGCAGGCGGCCTAAATCGACCCGACAGTCACCTCCTGGACCAGAAAGCAACTGTCAGACTTCAGTACTTTTTTAATAGCACGCACTCCTGCGCATTACTTACACATTGGTGCATTATTTTGGTCTCACCCATAGATTTATAATTACTGACGCTTATAGATTGGCAATGAATCGACTAGGGCGAGACCAAAAAAATACACCTACGTGTGAGTAATGCACATGTGTGCGTAAAAATAGTATTGCAGTCTGACAGTTACTGTCTTTTCTACGTGACTGACAGGCCGCTTGCGAGTACGTGAAATGGTCTCGTTTATCCATCTCGCTCTAATATAAGCGTTAGTATGCTCTTTCTCTTTCACATTGCGAGCTACAGTTTCCTATATCTATGGTCTCGCCCTACACGTTCATTGCCAATCTATAAACGTCAGTAGATAATTATAAATCTATGCTATTGGGTTAATTAACCATTTTGACGCGGTGGGGAACAGTACCTACCTTTAGTATGAGTTTTTTAGGTTTCGAGCTCGATCAAAAGTATCGTCCCTTTTCATACATTGCCCACTAGCGCCTCTAGCGTAAACTATCAGAAACAGTGGGCAATGTATGAAAAGAGACGATACGTTTGATCGAGTTTGAAAATTATCAAGACTCATACTAAGGGTACGGGTGAATAAAATAAAATACAGTTTCCTTGTAAAAAACATTGTTCATTATATTTCTCTGACCTTAATAGGTGTACTTTATTTCTGGCACGTCAGCCGTTTTAATCCCTAAATAAAATCTAGCTGAATCCTATCCAGCGTTCATGGAACAACATCGGTTAAAAATTAAGTACGTTATTTTATTAATATATATTTACGTGCAATGAAATCCACTCACCGGTACGCTTTGGTTCAGAACTCCATAATCAAAATCTACAATTAGTATACTAATTTTTAACCTCGTATGTTAAACAAGAACCTAAACTTACATTAGACCAGTTTTTACTGAAATAGATTTTGGTTTATTGATTTTACAAATTGAAAACCAAATACCGTTAAAAGAGGAAACATTTTTGAGGAAATCAGATGAATTTTAAGGGTCAATAAATCTGTAAAATTAATCAATTATTCAATAAACAATGATTCAATTAACTCTGAATACTTTGCATAGTCACAGAAATGGCGTATGACGTAAAAATGAGAAACCAAGGTTTCCGAAGAAATGAGTCTATTGTCACTAATACTTCGTTTATCGATGTTTAGAGTAGATTAAATAAAGCTTATGAAATATTATAATACATTCAAATTATATTTACAGGTTTTGTTTATCTAATCTTATTTTATATATTAAGAATCGAAACCTATGAGGTGAGTCGATTTTATTGCACGTAAGTGTAGTAATCTAGTATGGCGGCCAAGTAACTGTGCCGCCTTTGGACAGATGTCGCTATACAATAGTGCTCATACAAGCGCGACGATTAATAAAGAAACCTGAATCGCGCAAACGAAGTTTCCGAAGAAGTTCGATATGCATATCAAAAGGTTGCGTGTTCAAATCATTCTTAAGTTTTTACCGCCCTAGTTAATAAATACACCGGCCATAAAAAAAGTTTCATTCTTCTATCATTATATACCTATACTTACATTAAATTCTTAAAACATTAGTAATTAAATTATATATTTACATCCATATTTCTTAACAAAATTATAATATTGAGCGCAGACTTATTAAAATCCCTTGACATTTTTATACTGTACTTATTTTATACACATTTGTCTTAATGTATTTAAGCCCATACTTTAACAAGAAACTTAAAATAAATAAATCACTCTTAAACCACAGCTATATAATAATTGCCTGCTATAATAAGTGCTCAGATGAACCTAGAAATGGGCACCAAACGAATGACAATTTACATTCTTAGTGACAGCAAAGCGCCACTTAAAGCCTGAACTACCTACAAAGTCAATTCAAAACTAGTTTTGAATGCGATGTACCTACACACTAAATTATCTAGACAAACACAATCTAGTCAGACTAGTGTGGGTACCGGGACATGTAGGGATTGAAGGTAATGAAAATGCTGACAAACTAGCAAGGAAAGGATCGGCTCAAGACCTCAATGGGCCCGAGCCTTTTGTAGGATTATCTAGAAGTACCATAAAAATGGCACTAAAGGAGTAGTGTCAAAAGAGACACCTCATGGAATGGTAGTCCACTCCCCGACTGAAACACTCAAAGAAATTTGTAGGATCCTCACACATAGGCTTCCTTAAAAGAGTGGGAAGAATCAGCAGAACCCAAATCCGCTGCCTCATAGGTGCTCTCACTGGCCACTTTGCCACTAAAAGACACCTGTGTACAATAGGCAAAGCTGAAGACCCTATCTGTAGAATGTGTGGTGAGGAGGAAGAAAGAATGGAGCACATACTATGTGACTGCGATGCACTAGCCAATAGGCGACTAAAGGTCCTGGGCTTAGCTTACCCTAAGCCAGAGGATTTTATAGACCTTACTCCCGCCAACATCGTGAAACTCATACAAAATGTTTTCGATGTTGGCGGGGATGGGTGATAAGGAAAGGGGAAGCACAAAAGATCCCACAGGGTCGAAGTGCTCTGAGACACAGCCTCAGCTTCTTGCATAATAATAATAATAATAACAAACCACAGCTAATAATGAGGTATCACTTCATTTCTATTAATAAAAAAATATTGCACTATTTCTATCCTACTTCAGGTCTTTCAGTATTACTACTCTCATTTAAATGATAATACTACCCTTAATTGCAATTAACTTCCTTGGACCTATAAATTTTACTACCGCATAACATTGGTAGAAAAATTAGGAAAAATAATACCTATAAAATAAATATTTCCTACAAGATATCACAAAATTTAGTAAAATTACAAACAATTTGAAAGAAATTGGGTATCTTAAACATGTTAATAATAATTATTTATTAACAATAACTACGTCACTCAAAATAAACTGTGTTTTCATTCTGTTTTATATGGTTTAGCATTACTATAAACATCGTTAGCTTTCTCGTTATAATACACATCATTTCCGTTACTAAGTGCAATGTTACCATTTGTATGTACATTTCCGTTACTGTACCCAATCTTTCCGTTGCTGTGTACAGAGCTTGCGTTACAATATATACAGCTTCCGTTATCCTGAACCCTGGTTCCGTTACTGAGTGCACTGAGTCCGTTATGTTTGGCAGATACATTTTCGATTTTCTTAGGTCGTGAGCCGGTGATTAAAAGTAATTTGATGAGTTGACTAAATGGAGCTTCTACCGCCATGTGTAGAATGAAGCCGCAGACTGTAGATAGAAATACCAAGCCACAATAATTTTGTACCTGAAAGGCAAAAAAAAAATGATTCATTATTTTGTAATAGATTTAGTGAAACACGATTAAAAATATAGCATTATGAAGATGCGGCAGAGATGTGTTAATTGTTCGAGATACTCACAAGATATGTGAAGGATAGATAGTTGGTGGTGGTCTTGGGCCCTTCGATGTAGCGTAGTACGGTCACATGCACCGCGAACATGCAGTAAGTCAACTTGGACATCTGCGCCCATATTGGCCATTCCAAGATTCTTCGGTATATTACGATTGCTGCAAACAATTCTTTAATCAGTCTCAGTGACAATAAGGGAATATGGATTAGCTTAGTCGGTTATTATGATATGTTGATTGATTTGATCAGAGATACAGCACAAGTAAATTTTTATGGTGATCTTTTTTAAGGAGATGTCATTGTATTTTCTTTTTCATTATAATTATTGTAAAAGCTAAGAAAATCTTGCAATTGTTTACTGGAAATAGACCTCGAAAGCATTTTAGAAAGAATAATAAATAACTAGATTGGAAAACACGGGGTCTCCATACTGTTACAGTATGGAGACCCCGTGTTTAGGAAGCCAACTGTGGTTTGGAGAAGTTAGGAAAACGTATTTGGGAGGTATTTGAGAGCTTAAAAACTGTGAGCATAATAGATCATAGAGTCCATTTGAGCAGTGGCTTAACTATATCATAATGGGACACGTGGCAAATTCCACCCAAGCTAATAAAATTTATTTATTTACTTTTGAAAATTGTCTTTAAGCTAATTTCCCTTTCCAATGTGACATGGCCGGGACCCCACTTCCCTTCCACTCAACTTCCACTATTTCAACAATTCTCTTCAGAGAATTGTGGAATTGATTGTGCTGTGTGAATTGTGTTATATTGACTTTCACCGTTAAATATGACAGGTTTCGTTAATGTACTCACTCTCAGCTTTCGTGGCGGTCGCAACGATGACTAACGAGATGAGTACGCCAAATATAGGTTTCTGTAGAACTGAGTAGAGTATCCGCTGGTACATCGGCGGTCGCGGTCCGTCGTCCAGGAACAGTAGGAACGTGGCGCCCGTCACTGCTAACATCATTGGAAACAGCAGCCACGTCGTGTACGCTAGGAACTGTGTGGTGTGCATAATAAATGTTGTTTCTCAATATACAGTTATTAACAGACTAATAAAGGAGGATGTTGTCAGCTTTTTTTAGGTATGTTCCCCGATTACTCGAAGAAGCCTAGACCGATTTGAAAAAAATCTTATTTTGTTTGAAAGAGTAACCATACTTTCCAAATGATCCCATGGAAAATTAACATGAATCGGTTCAGTTCAGTAGTTTTTTAAGAATTGTGATAACACGGAGCCAATATATAAAAGGAAACTGTGACCGGAAAAGGCGGTCTTATTGCTAATATTCAATTTCTTGAATCTTGGGTTATAGGACATATTTTAACGGTCAATAAAAGGTGAGGCAGGAATAGAGAATCTTCTGTAATAGCTTAAAGTAGTGAATTAAAATTACTGTCACTGATACTCAACCAATTACAATAAACGGGAATCAAAATTAGACCCTTCACACTTTAGGAACGCCATTCGAAGTAGTCACGTTATTGCAGGTCACAGACATGTGGACGTTTACTTTTGGTGTGAATAAGAACCTCCGAAATCTATCGTTTGAGCAGTCACACTGTGGGGTACCTACTCCAAATAGTTGAGAAAATAAAAACACAATACCTAGGCAGTATTTAAAAATTACACAGGAACATGTGGAAAAAATTACTGCGAACTTGATTTTTAATGGACTAATATTCTTGTGGTCTGGTGATTTAATAACTTTCGCCATTTTCGTCACTTACCATCAAGTGAGATTTAGATAAGACCTTCCCTGTCAAAGTTGAAAAAAAAAAACAAAGAAAGAAGAAAAGAAAACGCGGTGAAATCGAGGAACTGACCTTTTTGACTTTGGCCGGGACTTGCTTGATGCCAGTATGCAAGTCGTAAACCCAGTAGCCGAGGGCCATGCCAATCACGAAGCAAGGGATGTTCGTGTGGGTACGCTTATAAGTGTTGTGAAATGTCATATCTTTCATGAAGTATTCCCGAATGTTTCTGGAAAGGAAGATTTTTTTTTTATATTACGAGATGGCAAACAAGCTTTCGGCCCATCTGGTGTTAAGTAGTTAACATGATGATGACCAGTGTCTATAACACTTGCAATATTAAGGGTAAATCACTTAACACTGCAAGTGCGTAGCCATCCTGGGAACTAAGATGATATGCCTTCCATGCCCAGTAATTACACCTTTCCCTTCAATCCGAAACAGCGAACTGCTTCACGGCAGAAATAAGAAAGGCGTTGGTACCTACCCAGACGACCCAACATATGGATAGACCCACCTAGTAAATATTTGAGATGTTTCTGTTTTGACTAAAGTTTTGATATTCATACTTTTAAAATGCGAATAATTATTAATCGCAGGTTCCTCTTACGAAGCGTTTTAACCCATCGGATTATTTTGTGCCTTTTTCCCTTTTATTGTTCTTTTGCTTCCTGTATGTATGAACCATCAGTGTTACTATGTATATCCGTGGCTTTGACGAGCCTCTAGTAAGATAAGTCATTCCTAAGACATTTATACAGTGAATACATATTCATAAAGGTACTTAATAAATTCTATCATGTTTCATGGATATCAAAAAACTCGTATTTTGGAAAAAAATAAGAGAATCGTTTCATTAGTTATTGACATCTTTGTGTCAGCTGTTGCTTCTTAGGAAAATAAGATGCTTCGCTGGATATAGACAAATAAAATACAACGTCTAAGGAAAATGCATCAAAATTTGTAACACTACCTCGATTAGGGATAAGATGGTAAGACTAAAGTTAGATTCCTTCCTTTTTCTACTATAATTCACAGAATCAATGCTGTTTTGTTAAGAAGGTTTATATGCCTATATATGAAAATTATATATGCCTACTTAATAAATCAGAAACGAAAATAATTATTCTAAAATACACATTGCACTTATCCCAAAGTAAATTGAGTCCAGCGTAGGAAGGTCAAGGTACTCACTCAGCAGCCACCAGGAAGGTGGCGTCCAGATCTAAGCGGTAGGTTTCGATGGCGGGCAGGAGGAGCCCCACCAGGAACAGAGTCAGTAGCGCGCGGTTCCTGGCCTTCACTGACGGGGACAGTAAGATGATGATCAAACCTACCACGTGCAGGTGCATGTCTGCTGCTATAGACCTGTACATGATGAAAGCAAGCATTCTAATGATACTTTGCTAAATCAGCACCATATAATATTTAAGTATACGACGCGTGGCGGAGTAGTCAGTATCGCTACCTAAACTTAGAGCGGTCCTGGTTTGAGTTCGAATCGAATCAACACAAAAAATAACTTCACTCACTTGTTGAACAACTGATCAAAGTAATTTTTTGCTGCAAGTGCCGACTTTAAATCAGGAACTAGCGAAGTAGCCCGAGTGATTCATAAAAAGGGACTAGGTACTGAGTGATTTAATTTTAAGGCACGAGATAATATTTGTTATACAAGGCTGCAAAGTCGTTTGTTGAACTTGTATTGAAATTTGAGCAAGCGATGGATTCTAAATCCCGAGCGAAGCGAGGGTTTCAATGTTACGAGACGCAGAATAACGTTGCTGCCAAGCGCAACATATAGTTTTTCACCTCACTACAGTGCTATTTTAAATAGTTAAAAATATTTACGCATTTGTAAACGCAAAAATTATTCCATAATTATTAATGATGCCAAACAAAAATTAGAAACAAAATTATTGTAGGGTCTTACCAGTTCTGTATGTGACAGGCGGAGTCATCCACGTAATTGTTGTAGTACAGAATGTGAGCCAGCCAGTTCTTGCGGCAGTCTCGGGACTCCACCGCTATATGATGCTGCAGGCGACGACACAGAATATAGAATAAAATAATGGAGGAGTTCGATGGTGCCGCGGTCAAATATCTTCATCTTTTTGTTCGTCGTGTGGTTAACCTAATGCATAAACGCTTCATCTCTGCAGTACGATATGAGCATAATAATTTCAACTATTCACAGAGCGAATCGGGTTTTGTACGCGTATCCTGACAGTCTCTCGCGTGACAAAGTCAAAGTCATTTCTTTATTCATTTAGGTACAATTTGTTCACTTATGTAAGTCAATTTTGATGCCATCGGTTCAAGAGTCTACCAAGAGGCCTTTAAGTAGCCGCCATATAATTTCACTATGTTCCGCACGGGACAACGCGTTTGATACCAGTCGCACGCTACTGGTTGAACGCACGCTACCCGAGTCGCATACGCGTTGCAATACTTGATGTGTACTTGAAGAAGTATACTTGTTGAAAATAGCCTTGTTTATGTATTTATGTTAAATTAAAAGTATAAAATTATCATCATCTTTTCATGCGACAAATGTTCTACATTTAATATTTGTTGCAAGATACGGGTCCACACAAAATTTTCTTTTTCGTCTGTTTTTGTAACCGAATTGATAGAGTGCATACCAGTAGGCGACCTATCAAGTCTCAATCGCGTCGCAGTCGCGTCGCTTGTGAATAGCGTGGGATAAAGGCTTTAAACTTTTTATTTATTTATTTTATCTTAGGAAGACCAACAGCTTATAAACTAAAAAGACATATTAGTAACAACGGAGGCCAATTAGAGATCCCTACTAGTAAAACTAGGATAACTTATGTTGATAATTTACACATCTTAAAATACATTAGATAGGTAGAATCAGTACGACATATTGCAATAATGCACAAAAATATTTTACTAGGTGGTGGACTATGAAGGGTCGTCTGGGTAGGTACCACCGCCTTTATTATTTCTGCCGTGAAACAGTTCGCTGTGTTTCGGATTGAAGGGAAAGGTAGCCAGTGTAATTACTGGGCATGGAAGGCATATCATCTTAGTCCCCAGGATGGCAACGCACTTGCAGTGTTGAGTGATTTACCCTTAATACTGCAAGTGTCTATAGGCGACGGTAACCACTTAACACCAGGTGGGTCGCAAGCTTGTTTGCCATCTTGTAGTAAGTATGAAAAAAAAAATGAATTGCGAATAGATACATTGATACATTAGGTACAATACAAAACGTTACTATAAAAGAATATTTAATAAAATATCAGTAGAACTTACATGGTAGTTGGGACAGTAGCGTGTGAACCTAAACCAGGTGGCGGTGAGCAGGAGCAATACGATGTTCACGGGCGCCAGTCTGCAAGTAACGAACAAGTGACTTACTGCAATCTTGAAGTCATCGTGCGGTGAGAACTCAACGTGTCATCGTAGGATTGTTGCCAAATAAATGAAAATGAAAATGAAAAAGCTCTTTATTTAAATAATAATATAATAATAGTAATAATATCTCCACGCTCACACCAATTATCTAGCCCGAAGTAAGTATCATTAAGAACTTGTGTTACGGATACTAGATAACGGACATTTTTTTTAATAATACATAATATTTTTAGATATTTTTATAATTAAACTTAAATAAATATATAAACAACCATGACTCGCAAACAAACATTCGAGTTCGTCACACAAACATTTGCCGCTACCAGGATTCGAACCCGGACCGCTTGATGTGTAGCCAGCTGTACTGACCACTCCACCACGACGGCGTCAAATGGACTTTGCTAAGTACTTTTAAATCCTCAAAACCCTACCACCATTTCGGGACGAATAATTATTATTATGCTGATACGACGCTATTTGATAACGTACAAGATTTCTTCAGAGTATCATAATTAAAGCTCACAAGTCATCGCGCGAGCACAGAAAATGCTTAATAACGATCGTTTGATGGTTGTGATCGTGCGATCAGGTGATCAAATCTAGGTGCAGAAATTTTGGAGTGTTTTAACGCATGCAGACCCGGTAAACAAATTAACTTCTATTCTAAGATTGCAGCCGTCTGTGTCGCAATAGTGCGGGGGGCAAGTGACGATCGTCATCGTGTGATTGCCATCGCGCTATCTATTAGGACACTCCTGTTGAACACTACTCTCATCGCGCGACGAAAATGCATCGCGTCATCGTTCGACAGCTGCCAATCAGGACAAAAACGCCTAAAATTTGTAGGAAACGTTTGAAAAATAGACCGATTAATGATATTTTATTAACTATATGAAAGTAACTAGATAAAATCTGTCATGATCGAACCTTCAGTTCTGTAATATTAACTATATCTTTGACTGCAATTTTTTAAATTGTCATGCCGGCTCCACACTGTCGTCCAACATTTGCAATCTATTTTTGGGGAAAATCTTTCACACAAATCACACACACACTAATACAATCCGTTTCATATAACAATACGATCCGCCTGCTACATGTACATCGCAATCACATCGCGATAGGTTGTACATATGTACAACGCGCAATGTGTGGCCACGCACATTCGCCGTTAGCCGACGAAGCTTATCGCCCGAATGTTATCGCGATATGGGCGGCCGTAGCATACGAAAAAATCGGGAGTGATGGTCTCCCCTTGACTTTCTCGTATACCGGAAACGACTCAAAAGTTGATAAAAACCTTATATTTTGTTGTCATACCTGCATGTTAAATTTTGGTCACTCATCCGAGTACCGACCGCGCACTTGGTTGCTTAGCTTTCGTGATCAACGACTCAAAAGTTGATAGAAACCTTATATTTTGATATCATACATGCATGTTAAATTTGGTTGCAATAAGTTGAAGCATGCTCGAGTTATCGTGCTAACGCACAGACACATACACAGACATAATTCCAAAAACGGTATTTTTGGACTCAGGGATGTCCAAAACGTGTATATCCGTCAAAACCACCATTGATGCGGGAGTTGAGTTGTTAAAGGAGGTATTTGCTGCTTGGGAAGAATCACGCGACGCCCTTGGGGTTTTCTGTGATTTATCTAAAGCTTTTGACTGTGTTAATCATGATACTCTGGTCAGGAAATTACACCATTACGGCGTTAGGAACAAGGCTCTCAACCTCATGACTTCATACCTGAGCAATAGAATACAGAAAGTTGATATAAATGGTAAAAGATCTCCAGGTTCTCTAGTCACAATAGGTGTTCCGCAGGGCTCAATTCTTGGTCCATTTCTCTTTCTAGTGTACATAAATGACTTGCCTTACTACATAAGGGACAATCATGACATTGTGTTGTTTGCGGATGACACTTCTTTGATTTTCAAAATAAATAGAAAATTAGATAATTATGACGAAGTGAACAATGCACTTGCGAAAGTAGTTTATTGGTTTGATATTATTAACTTGTTGCTGAATGAAAAAAAAACCAAATTAGTTAAGTTTACTACACCGAATGTGAGATGTGTAGAAACTAATGTACAAATAAATGGAGTAGAATTGAAACCTGTAGAAACAACAACTTTCTTAGGAGTAATGTTAGACTCTAAATTGCAATGGGGTCCACATATTGTAAAACTTTCGGGTAAACTAAGTTCTGCGGCATATGCAGTTAAAACTATTAGGCGGCTAACTGATATAGATACTGCTAGAATGGTTTATTTCAGTTATTTTCACAGCATAATGTCTTATGGAATTCTTCTCTGGGGGAGTGCTGCAGATATTAATACCATCTTTGTTCTGCAAAAACGGGCTGTTAGAGCAATCTATCAACTAGGTCCGCGTGACTCCCTCAGAGAAAAGTTCAAGGAGATAAATATTCTAACTGTGTCATCACAATATATATTGGAAAACTTACTATATGTTAAGAAAAATATTACGAATTTTTCCGAGAAATGTCATACGCACAATGTAAATACTAGGAAGAAACACGATTTGGTTGTATATAAAACTCGTCTCCACAGAATAAGCAATTCCTTTATGGGCCAATGTATACGTTTTTACAATAAGCTTCCGAAGAATATTAGAGACTTGCCTATTAATAAATTTAAAAAAACTGTAAAATCTAAATTATATAAAAAAGCTTATTACAAGTTAAATGATTATTTAAATGATCCAAATGCGTGGGAGTAAAATCTGCCCAAATTTACGCATTTAAAATTGTAATTTATTCATATTGATATATCTATGGACATGTAATGATGTTTTGAAATCATTACGAAATTGTAAGCTGCGGAGTTTCTTTCGCCATTTCTTCTCCGTCTCAGCATAATAATAATTATTTAAGTAAAATAATTATTTCGTCGAAATGGTGGTAGGGCTTTTGACGATTTAAAAGTACTTAGCAAAGTCCATTTAAATAAAGAGCTTTTTCATTTCATTTCATTCAAAATCTCGAGGTTGAATTTTTTGACGATTACAAGACTTCCTCTATACTACGTAAGTATACGAGAAAGTAAAAAGAAAAAGCTCTAGACGAAGTGATCCGCTATGGGCAACGAATTATTGTCTATGGGTTCCTTTTTTCTTCTGATGTCTGGAAACGTAAACATAAAATAGATATTTGTTTTTCCTCACCTCAACCACCTGATAAGGATACTCTTGGGCAGCATGAGCCAGTTCATCTTCCGCGTCTCCCGGAGCATCTGGAAGTTGTACGTCATCAGGAAGCCGGACAGGACGAAGAATGTCAGCGTGATCGTGTGCCCTTGGAACACGAACTGGAGGTACCACGTTTGAAGAGCCTGTGGGAAAATTAACAGAGTACAGGATGTTTGGTACGGTCAGCATTAGAAGTAGTTAACCAACGCCAGCGCTTGTGCCGTATAGTTGCATGGAATTGATGATGACTAAAGATACAAAAGTTTTAATGTAATTCTGATGCTGACTGTACATGGTATAACAAGCGAGTACTACCCATGCTAACAAAGTCATATAAAAAGCATGATGTTCTCTAAAATTCTAAACTGTATTTTTTTTTATTTCTCCCTACCAATAGCTCGGTCAGTAAAACACCACGTATGGGAAATTTCAAAATTTGTTTTTACAATTTCGAATTTTTGATGCCATTTATACCTAGACAGTATAAAATTAGTTAAAATTTCGAATTTTTGATGCTATTTTTAGGTATATGACAGTAATAAATTAGCTGTACCACAGAATATACAACGAAGAAAGTTTCTTCTGAAACTCACACTCAGTACGTGACCAATTTGATTCCAGTGTATGAGGATGAATAGAATAACCCTGTCGATAGCGAGAGGTGCGGTTTTAGAAAGAAGCTGTTCGCCTCATGTCAAATTCCCCAGCACACGTTCTATAAATGGTAGAAAACGCATAAGGGTAGTCTAGAAAGTAGTGCATTATAAAGCTTAGTTGTTAAGTTATTTGTGATTTTATTTTAATCAATTTAATTTGCTCGTACCTATGTACAGAGTAAGTGTCTTTATCTATATGTGCTATGTTGACGTTTAGTGGAAATAAATGATTTAAACTGCTTATTGCATTCACTAAGGGATAAACAATAATACAATTTAGGTACTTTTCCATCAAACATTTTGTTTTGAGTATGAAAATTAAAATTTCCTAAATGTAAGTATTCATAACAAAAAGTGACTAATGAACGCACCATAATCAACACATCTATGCGACCACTTCTTGGATCACATCAGAGTTGGTACGGTTTGGTTATCATTGTTTCGATTTCAATAACAAAGAAACTTCTACTTTATTTATCGTATTTACGAATACACCAAATATTTCGACAAATAGGTACAGCGGGTACAGCGTTATCGCCACTGAATACGAATGCAAAGTGATGTAACGCCTTAAGAGTTTTGTTTAATTTTATACTCACATGTTCAAGCCATTCAGGGTTATCAGGGGCGGAGAATGGTATGAGAGGAGCGTGTCCCAGAATCACCAGGACGGTCGTCATGAATCTGCACAAAATATAAACTACTGAAGCTCTACACAGACAACCTGACCTGAGCAGGCTCTGGCCACTGCAAGACAGTTATCTCTACAATACAATACTAAAAGAGACTGATGCTTGCAGATTCTGCGGACAAGAGCGTGAAACCTCCTGTCACTTTGTAAACCTCTCATTCACAAAAGAAACCGACATTTGGGGAGACACATTCTCGACCCAGATGATATCAAAACAATTCAAGCTGAAAAATGAATTTATTAGCAGCCTGAAAGTAGCACCAAGGATTGAGAGATAAACGACTTTTTTTTGTTGACGAGGAGGTCAAGTGCATTTACGCATCGTCCCTGCGGGGTGGTACTAACCGGAGGGGATATGTGGGACTCGAGGTAAAGGTGTTCCCACCATATCCACTAAACATCCTCCCTGGCCTGACTTCAGTGCTATTACGGGACGGCTCGGGATCTGCGCACGTGAGCGCAACTAAACCGAGACTATTCCAACGCTGCCCGTCTAGGCTCTCTTTGCACCAATTGGTGGCCAGCAGCCACTCCTCCACCGACGGCTGCTCGACCTGACGCGTCCTCCTGACGAGGACACCGGGAGCAGCCATCGGACCGCACCCGGAGGACTTCAGGCGCGGTCGTAGCTCTGAAAAGGGCCGTCCGGAATTAGCCGTAGTAGGAAAACAAAAACAACTCGACGATGGCATGTGACTTCGAATGCCAAGGGGACACACTTGACATCAAAAGCCACACACCCGCCAGATAGTTTATTCACCACGTTACCAGGGTCCGCCACAAGGAGGCTTCCGAACGTGGACCCCTGAGAGATAAACGTCTAGCATAGTAAAGACATATAATGAGAAGAGATGATAATCGTGTGATAAAGATGATGAACATGAATATGGGTGGGTATAGGGAAAAAGACCGAAGAAAATATGGACAGATTGTGTGGGGTGTCTGGAAAAAACGGGGTGTATGGAAGAGGTAAACATTTTACACACACATACGATCACGCTCGGCGTTCTAAGAGGGATTGGGTAAGGCTTTAGATAACATTTGGTTACACATAAAGCCACATACGGCAGTATGGGACATGCAGTGCCTCCAAATAGTGGCAAAAAAGAAAAACAAAAAAACAAGCGCACAAAAAATCTTGAAAATAGGTCTTACCAAAACAAAAAAATGACAAAAGTGAAAGTGACAGGGTTCAAGGTCCGTCTCAGCACTTCTCCATCCTCCTCCGCCGTTCCGTAGCGTTCATAATAAAAAAGGCGTTCCCTTTCCTAGTTGATAAGTGTGCAATGTTTAAAAGCAGTTACCGACGAAGCTTCATTTCATTACCTTATTCCATTGAGGGCCATCAGCTTTGATTTACGGGGGTGCGAAGTCGGCGGTTCCTTTAATCGGTCCCAATTGCTTCGAAGGGAGAAACTCAGTAGCAATCCTAAAAGAAAAAAATGCGCGTGTTTTTTCTGGTCGATAAAATATAAAACCAATGCATACATTTAGTTATAACTGGCTGCACCCTATCACGAAAGGTAGACAGATTATACTGGGTGTAAAAGACATGAACAGTCAAACGAGAACCATGTATTCTATACATCAAAATAAGACATATTTCAAAAAAATTATTGCTGGGAAATGATTTTTATTTTTTGGTGTTAAAAAAATTGCAAATTGTACCGCGCAATGTAAAGGGCTCAACTCGCACGCAACTCGCAAAACCGCCATAATTTTGCCAGACGGCGGCCCCGTTCGTTAGTGTCCGTACGCATCGAGTGAGCTACATTGAACGCTAACGTTTTGAAGCCATTTTTTATTATGAAATACTGAAAAAATGATAATGTTTCTTTGGACAATAATTAAGAAATAACGTAAAGAATACGTTTTCATAAAATAATGAAAATAAAAATTATGACTTTGACCTTCAATAAAATCGTAACTATCAATTTCCCAGGTATAGTCTAAAAGAAAAAAAAAATTATGATGGTGAGCAGAATACATGGTTCTCGTTTGACTGTTCATGTCTTTTACACCCTGTTTAGTAATTAGTCCAGTGATGGAGAAGAAGAGATTACCTACCGAGGATAAATTTGTGAGAGATTCTAAATTGACGCGGTTCTTTTAAATTTAATATCATCTTAGTTTTATTAATAAAACATTATAATTGCAAAATTTTCAAATCGCATGGGATATAAAAAAACAATTGTCCCATTCCAAATTTCCCCTTGCTTCCTAATTTGTGTACAATTTTTTTAATTTCAATAGTGATCAAGTCATGTGAATGGACACTGCTCAAGAGAGCAGTGTCGTACCCACAGATATATCAATCTAAGGAGATCGGTCAAATCGCTGAGTTCATAGGAAGTCCGAGTGACGCGATCAGTGGCCGTATATACATAACATAACAGGCCTACATAACATGGCTATAGTTGAGCATGCCGTAATATACACTATTGATTAAGCAATGAAAGTTAAGCACAGCCGTAATGTAATACAATTTGTGAGATAGTAACGTATAATTTTAAGCGATTATGTTTTTATGAATAAAAGTCGGACTATTTGTTTAAATATTCTTTTTTAAATATAAATCTAAGTTTTTCGGTTCTTACGTGTGAAAAGTTATTCCATTTCTTGATAAATAACTGATTCACTGCAATGATTGCATGTTACAGTTGAACAGGACGGCATTTTGAAAGAAAAACTGATATTTATTTCTGACGTAGGTACGTACGTGTTCACTCGACTTTATCGGAAGGCGAACTGGCGGCAATGTATGCCCGCTGGGCATACACTTGTCACAAGTTAAACGCCAGCTTGGCCTATCTCCTTGTATTGTTAAATCTGTGGTCGCACCTATACACTACTCTCTTGAGCAGTGACCGCATGCGAGTAAAATGCGTAACTTTTTAAAAGATTATTGGTTCGTATTTCATTTATGGCATCAATACGTGTTTCTACATTTTAATTATAAGAAAAAAAAATAACGTGTTGTCATAGATTGGTATTTTTTTCTAGAATTAGCCATTGATAGACAACAGAACCAAGTTTTACAATAGTTGGAAGAAGTTTGCTAATTGTTAACACGTGAACAAAACATTACGACAGAACCAGCGAAATAATCGAATCTCCCGCACATCGCCAGATAATTGATAAAGTCGTCAGATAAATTGATGGAAACGTCCAACTAAATTCAGAAATTGCACAAAATTAGTGTGGATTGACTCTAAAATTATATTGTTAACAGTGCAATCGCAGTGATTTGAAATGCCCCTTAAATTATTATAATATTTAACTGTGATCTTACTATATGCAAAACATATTAATTTTTGATACTAATTATGTTGATTCTTGTTCGTTTTTGTATTAATTCAGTCAATTTGTATCCCAAAATATATTAATTTCAATAAAGTTAATAATGAAATGGTTTTATATTTTTATATGAATTTGGTACCTATACATTAAAATAATTCCTACAATTTGGGGTCTCAGGTGACCCCAAATTGTAGGAATTATTTAACCCCATGCGAGTAGATTTGGAATTGTGTTCGTGCTAATTAATTACTCGCACGAACAAAATTAAAACCAAATTCGGGATATAATGATCAAGTCAACGCAAATAATTATATCATTATTTGATTGCCCTTCTTGCAATTTTATTTGAAGTTCAGTGTAATATGTTTTCCTCTTTATACCTACATCTCGGTCAGCCCTCATTTTAGCATTAACTCCTTTTTTTGCCACATCTACTCTCAATACCATCTATCCATATTTTCTTCGGTCTTCATCTCCCTCTATATCATCCACATGATTCATATTTTCATTTGGCATACTTATAAATATGGCAAACAATAGCAAATAGTTTTTGTTAAATAAAAATATATGTCGGGGAAAACGTCAGGATTTTTGCCCGAAGTCATACATAATCAAACACTTTAAAATAACTTGGGATTGATTAGATAATCACAGATTCATTATGAAAGGCGGTGGATTCGGACGCCTGTTACAATACGACTGCACTGCTCGGTGTCTCGATCAAAAGTGCCCGCGAGTAAGTACTTCCATGACCGCGAGCCGCAAGTTCTTGCCGCTACAGCTCGCGCAGTGTTGCTAACTAAGCGCAAAAAATTCGAACACCCTCAAGTCTGTTCGGACTTACGTTCCGATCGGAATCCACGACATATACTGGGTGTGAAAGACATGAACAGTCAAACGAGAACCATGTATTCTATACATCAAAATAACATAATTCAAAAAAAAATATTGCTGGGAAATGATTTTTATTTTTTGGTGTTAAAAAAAATTGCAAATTGTACCGCGCAATGTAAAGGGCTCAACTCGCACGCAACTCGCAAAACCGCGATAATTTTGACAGACGGCGGCCCCGTTCGTTAGTGTCCGTGCGCATCGAGTGAGCTACATTGAACGCTAACGTTTTGAAGCCATTTTTTGTTATGAAATACTAAAAAAAATTATAATGTTTCTTTGGACAATAATTAATAAATGACGTATAGAGTACGTTTTCATAAAAAAATTAAAAATAAATTTATGACCTTCAATAAAATCGTAACTATCAATTTCCCAGGTATAGTCTATAGGAAGAAAAATGTTACGATGGTGAGCAGAATACATGGTTCTCGTTTGACTGTTCATGTCTTTTACACCCTGTATATTTATTTTAAAAGAAAACTGGGATATAACTTACCTTCTTTGCCTTTTTTCCCCATACCCATATCGTAGACGGTAGCCAAGAATATTAAAGCTATTAATGCGAAGAAGCAGAACGCTGCAGTCTTGTCTAAGTAATCCACCTTATGTCTGTCATCGTTGTTCTTGTAACAATGATACTCATACACCTTAGCTTTAAGCCCATATTTGTTTGACAGCGTCTCGTTGAGGCACGCCTCTGCAGCGCTCATCAGCTCCGTAATGGAGTTTCCCTTGTGGTATTGTTTGCATCGATCTGTCATACAGAGGCCGTACACTATATGGGTGTAGTTGTAATGTCGTGATGCGGAGGTTGAGTAGTTCTGGAACAAGTTAATTGGAAAACTGAAAAAAAATCAGGCAAAAGAGCAGTTACCAGTCACCTGTGGGAAACGGTCAAAATACTTCTTGTGAAAAAAAATTAACATGAGTTTATAAATCTTTGATTTGAATAGGTGTAGATGAGGGTAATAGAATATTAACACATGATATAATAACATAGTCGATATTTTGAGATTTCGCTTAAGTACATAAATATTCGATATTATGAACATTCGATCATTTAAGCTTTTGATGTATTGACAATTCGTTTTTTGAGCTTTCGATAAAATGAACGTTCGATTATTTGAATGTTCGATACATCGTTGTCGATCAATTGATGTTCGATGATTTGGTATTCGTAATGGCGTAGGGGATCCACCTGACCTACATGGACAAATTAAAATTACATAGGTTGTCATTTCGTGTCTTGTTTATCTTGTATTTGATTTCAAGTGACCTTTGCTGCAGTCTGGATAATAATTTAACTGTCTGATAAGATAACTTTTATCTCACAATTGAAAAATGAGCCCTTAGAATAATATACTTTTACTAGTTTTTGCCCGCGACTTCGTCTGGGTGGAATTATTTGCTATGGGCAGCAAATTATAATCTTTTTAGGGTAAATACACATACAAACTGCTGTCTGTGGTTTAATGTAAATGAGTATGACGGATGTAGATTGGGGCCCAGCTTCACTGGTTAATTGCATGACGTGATTGTAGGCTTTGGGAAGGATATAGCATAATTTAATTCTGAAAATTCACGCGGAAATTTGTTAGAGTAGTCATTAATTTCTCAACCAAGAAAGTCACCTCGCCATAGCCACACCATAGCCACTAGTACTCGTAGTAATTAAATAATAAATATAAAAAACAAAGGTACTATTACCTCAGTTTTTTTGCCCCAGTGTCAATAGAATCATTAATTCACGAGACTGCTAAGTTAGTTTATTAAAGTTAAGTCTGCTATAAGGCTAATTACCACGACACGTGTTCGACCCCGGAAGTGGTCTGTCTGCCCGTGCGTCCATATCTAATTGGCGACCAATGGGGTCGACAATTACACTTAGTCTTTTAAGGTTGTTTCTTTATTTTTAGCATAACTGCTTAGAAAACTTCCGCGGCACCACGTGATTCGCATTGAGATTTTATATACAGGCTGTTCGGTACATGGGGTATGAAACGGGCACCTACCCTTACTAACAGAGTCATATAAATACTATGGTGACATATTCAAAATAGTAAAAATATATATTTTTTTAATTTTACATATATGTTAGACCAGTCTTTCTCAAAGTGGGCGATAACGCCCCCTTGTGGGCGTTGGAGACCTCGAGGGGGGCGTTAAGGGACCCAGAAAAAAATAGGGGGGGGGGGGGGGTTGGCGTAGCTTAGGGGAGCGTTTTTATATATTTTAAAATTCACTAATATTAAAAGCTACCTACTTCTCAATATCGAATAATCAGTGTAGGTATATATTTCTGCCCTGTATGATGGTATAAAAGCTAAAAATACTTAACATAGATTTCGCAGGATAGCCCGTACGCCGTACGCAATCAAGTTGTAACAAGTTTTGTTAAATAAACAAGTTTGTTTGTGTTTATGTAATTAAAGTAATGAAATTGTGGTTTTTAAGTTTTAGGAGTGTATAAAAAATTGGGGGCGCTGAGAATAATTGATTTTTATAAGGGGGCGGTAAAAGAAATAAGTTTGATAATCTCTGTGTTAGACGCCTTCGTAGTGGAGTGGTCAGTAACGCTGCCATAAACACATCGGGCGGTCCCGGTTCGAATCCTGGTAGTGGCAAATGTTGCTGTGATGAACACGAATAAGTATTTAGCACAAGTTCTTAATGATACTTAATTTGGGCTTGATAATTGGTGTAAGCGTGGAAAAATAAATAAAATAATAAAATTTTGTTTTTATGATCCTAATATTTGTATGGAGAAATCAGTTCTTTTTTTCAATTTCAAAATTTTGATATCATCAAAGTATTTATACGACTATGTTAGCATAGGTATATAGGTGCCCACTTGATGCCCCATGTACCAAATATTATGTATATAAAGAAGACTTTTTTGACTTTAGTTAATCAGAAGTCTTGAAGGCGTTGTGGAGCAGTATACACTATACATGTGTTGATAGGGACACTCAATTTAGGTGCTAGGTTAGGACATACCTTCGCGTTAGCAATTTTATAAATTAACTAATTCCTTGTCCAGAAGAGAGAATTCGCCGCGAATCTTTACGCGCGAACACATACTGAATCTCAACGCGCGAATAAGATACTCGCGCGAAGTTTGTGGACGGAATGTAGGTATTATTGAGCCCAAGTACCAACGCGCGTTGTGTGTTCGCGCGTAGAGATTTGCGCGAATTCACTCTCCTGGACAAGGTCTGTAGGTTCATAGTAGTAGTAGTTCTGTAGTATCATCAGTAGGTTCATAATTTTGTTATGACTAGCAGGGTAGAGTCTAAAGTAAGAAATATACACACTCCGTTAATGTACAGTGGTACCTAACGCAGTATATTTTCCAGTTACTATTTTTATATGTGGTGCTTGAAAATATATGTAGTATTGTAGTAGATTTTTGCGCTCGCACTAATAAGGTTTTAAATTTAGGGTAAATTAGGGTTTTCTAAAATAGTACTCGCCAGGTGGCAGCACTGTAGTTTGAGGTCTAGTCACCTTTCGTGACTGTTTTTATTTATTCATCTTACTTTATCAATTTTATGATATTTTTAAGACCAGATAATCAAACACCGACAATGTAATCTCGATGGCGGGAGACGCCAGGCCAGACACGAATAAGAATAATCGTTTTCTATATTTTCTATAACTTACGATTTTATTATTGGTAAATTATAAAGTTCACGCCAGTGCAGATAAGTTCACGGTCGTCAACAATATTATGAGAATAAACGGTTCTACTTAAGCACAGTGTGTGCATTTAATTATTGTTGTCAATCGTTGCAAATAAAAGACGTTTGTTATAATTGACTAAGTAAATTATTGTTTTAAAGGTGGTATGGTATAGGTTATAATCGTTAACATAGAACTTCTTATGGCACTTTTCTTATGGAAGTTTGCTTTTTAATGTTGTGTTAATTAACTGCAATTTCATAGGAAATTCGCTAGTTCGTTGTGCCCTACCTCGACTGTATAGCCCATACTCTCTATTTTTTAGCAGATATTTTTATAAATAAACTTAAATACATAAACCACCATGAGTCGTGAACAAATTTTGTGTCAGTACACAAACATTTGCTTCCATCACACTCGAGCGTGTATACTTCGTAAACTCACATACATTCATATGATCACGCTCGTCCTAAGAGGCGTTAAGCAGAGTCATATGTAACATTTCGATACACATACAGCCACATATGGCAGTATGGGCCATAAAGTCTGTCCACATACTGACAGGTTGCCAGCTTGTCACCTACAAAGAGGGCCAAACCCAAACCGTAACAATCCTTCAGTAAACAAACAAACAGAAGCCAACTACCAGGAAAAATGTTACCTCATATCATTGAGGAAGTTACACCCGTAATTGTACCGGGTGCTAAGCACCAAGGGGTGACAACGACAGCACCAAAAGGGGTGACATCGTTACAGTTACAGAATGCTATCATTTAGTACCTAGTACTGGTGTGGCGTAATAGTCCCTAAGCGTCGACACCCCCTCGCCACCCCTGTTCCAATCTGCCCTACGCCGCCACTGCTTACTTATGGATAGTTACTATTAAAACAAATGCAGTACTCACAACCATCAGATCGTAGAGGTCATTCTGGTGCTCCACCACGATCACTGCGGAGGAGGTGCAGTACACGCCGCCCGGCTTGCCAACGCAGGGGGAGAACTTATCCAAGTGCACCAATGGAGGGAAGCTGGCGAACTCCTCCTCTGAAAATAATTAACATTAGTTGCCTGAAAAATATCAATGTGTTGCTTTGCTAAACACAGATTGCGCGCTGGGTTACCGACCTTTAAACGTGGATTGTACGCGCGAAAGCCTTCGTGCTCAATCATGCGCGATTTTGCGACTATTTTTTATTAGTTTGTTTAGGCACACGTGCTTTCACGCGCGATTACCTACTCGTATTCGTTTTTGATCTAATCGCGATAGACCGCGCGTGTTGGGTGCACTTCGCAGGTGTGGCCCAAAAGTACCTATATTTCATACCGCAAAAAAAAAATCAATTTATAAATGAACAACGTTCAACGGTCAGCTAGTCTGGAATAAAATTGAAAATATAGTTGTGGCATATTATAAACTAGTCACAATGTCATTCAAGGAGTCAATTCTGCTTATATTCATTTTTTCTAAATTAGGTACTAGTATATAGTTCATAGGTAGGACTTATTATGCAAATATAACTAGGTAATATAACCTGTTTAATTCTTAATGTAATCTAGTCATTAGAATTAGTAACACAATTTAATTTTAATTTATTAAAATATTGTAACGACACAACATGAGCAGGAGTGCTGAAATTTTACAACAAACGGGTAATAAAAAATCGGGAGTGGTCTCCCCTTGACTTTATCGTATACCGGAAACGACTCAAATGTTGATAGAAACCTTATATTTTGATGTCATACATGCATGTTAAATTTTGGTCACCCATCCGAGTACCGACCGCGCACTTGGTTGCTTAACTTTCGTGATCGACGGCTCGAAAGTTGATAGAAACTTTATATTTTGATGTCATACACGCATGTTAAATTTGGTTGCAATAAGTAAAAGCATGCTCGAGTTATCGTGCTAATGCACAGACACACACACAGAGATAGGTAATTCCAAAAACGGTATTTTGGTAAACGTGTAAACCCGTCAAAATCTGGAAATATTTTTTTTGACGATTACAATACTTCCTCTACAACATGTAAATTAAATAACCAACACCCTGAATACAGGTGGTTTGTGATCGGCTTCTGAGTTGATTTCAATTTTTTTTTAAAAAAATACGATTTTTTGCTGAAAAAAAAACAAAAGTACCCAGAAAATATTGTACAACATTTTCTGAGTATGTACTTATGTTTTTTTTTTTAAATCGTTTTTTTTTTAAATATTGAAATCAACTCAGAAGCCGATCCCAAACCACCTGTATTCAGGGTGTTGGTTATTTAATTTACATGTTGTATACTACGTAGGTACGAGAAAGTAAAAAATAAAGAAAGTAGAGTAAAATAGAGGTAAGACCGAAATTGTAATAACAAAAATGTAAATTAAAAAAGTAAAACTCTTAACAGTAAAAAATGATTTTTTTTCTCTTGGCTTTTTAACCTTATTATAAAAATCTGTTAATATTTTCAAGATGAGATATGTACTTAATCATTATAAATTTTTTATATACTTAATCATTCTCAGTTTGTCGGTGGCACCATAAATCATCACGGGTAGTTATTTAGTCCCTAAAATGAAGGAGATGGTGAGATTAGAGAATTCCATAGAGCACTCTCCGTGGTATAGACGGTAGAATGCGCAACCTATCTAAAGCATCGAGTAAGTAGTTGGCGGAGCTATCCTACAGGTGCGAGCAATACCTACTCTAAGCAGGACCGTACAGTACGGTCCTGCTTAGAGTAACTTGCGTCTTGCATAGCAAGGCGTGAAATAATTATGCCGCTTTTCAGGACACCGAGTTTCCGTGGAGCTGTTGCTTAATTTTTGCGAGTGTTACGTAGAAGGCACACCCGAACCTAGGTTTGATAATAAATAACTGTGGAAATTATCGTTATCTAGTGAGGAATAGGCTGTAGCTTACGGGGTATACCGGGACTTAAGTAAGGACAAGTGTGACCAAAAAAAGTTTGAGCCGAGCTTGCCTGCGCGATCAATACGCTAGAAAACTGTCTTCTATTTATATTCGACGCATAGTTTCCGAGAAAACAATCCCTAAGGGGGTAAAATAGGGGTTGAAAGTTTGTATGGAAATCCATAATTTTTTGAGTAAAATCCATGAAAATTTGTAGGTATATGGCGCTTGGGTTAGAAGAAATAATAAGAAAAAAATGCTGCCCGAAGTAACTATTCAACGCGAACGAAGTCGCGGGCATAAGCTAGTAATATTATAAAGGGCAAAAACTGTACGTTTGTTACGAATAAATTTACTATTATAAAGACATAGGCTATATTTGATTTTAAAAATCTCCTCGGGGACGATCGCTAGTTACTTACTTTTTATGTTAAATAATAACATAAGAACTTTTTAGTTTTTCTCTATAGCTATTATCTATGGTTAATTGTCATAATTCATTTTAGCGATTGTAAAAGCAAATTTATATTTTGTTCAATAAAAAATGTTTTATTATATTTCTTTGTTATTCTATTAACAAAAGTGGTGCTTAGGATACAGGTTATAATTTATATACTTCGTAGACGAAGTCGCAATTAGAAGCTAGTGTAATAATGAAATAGGTTAAACAAAAGATAAACATAAATTGTAAATAAGCAATTACGACCGTCACATAGATAATAAACAAAAGAAATCTATTAATACTGTATGAATCACTTACTCAATTATAATCATTAAGTACCTAGACAACAATACAAATGATTATGGCGTCCTTTACTTAAAAGGATTAGAGTGATCGGGAATCGAACGTGTATCTAATTGAAGTCACTTACCAGTCAAAGTATAATATCCTCTAGCTCCATGTAGAAAACTCGCGATAACAAAAAATAAAATTCCCGCCATTTTCCGCGTACAATAAAAAAAAAAAGAATTTGCGTTTAAAACTTTAAATAGAGAACTAATATTTATGTCACACAGTCCATGGTATTATGCCGATGATTTTTTTTTATTTTAATTTAAATTTTTTAAAATTTATTTACATGCACGCCTTCGAGTCAACCCTTCGAGTCGTGCAGCTGGTAACGACTGTTCCTCAAAATCCGTGTTTGTATTGACAGTATGACAACCACATTTGGTTAGAAAATGTATTTGGGTTACGCAGTGAAATATTAATAGATGAGTCATGGGACATAGTTCTTTATGTTTATTTCATTGAGGTTAGTTTTAATCTATTGTTTGGTGATGAGTGTTAATTAAATATTATTTATGATTTTTTTTTAACTGGACTTGTTGGCGCTTTGCTATCTTACTGTAAGTCAACAAGTTATACTTATTATAAATAACTAGCTGTGCCCCCGACTTCGTCCTCGAGGATTTCCCGTTTTTGCTACATTTTTCATTGATACTCAACTCCTTTTAGTTATAGCCTATATAGCTTATATCAGTGTTTCCCAAACTATGCGTCGCGACGCCCTGGGGTGCCTTATATTTTTATGGTAACATTTTTTCAATCTATTTTCTAATTTTAAAATATTTGCGCGTTCGTTAAAGCCAAAATAATTCCAAAAAAGCTATGTTTTTATTTTTTATGTACTTAACTTGGCTATTACTATAACGGGGGGAGGGCTCGTAAAAATTGGCAAATTCCTAAGGGCGTCACTATGAAAATAAGTTTGGGAAGCCCTGGCATAAAGTCTTCCTCGATAAATGGACTATCAAAAAATTTTGTTTTAGAGTTCTGTACCTAAGAGGTAAAACGGGATCATAGACTCCGCTGTCCGTCAGTCCGTTCGTCTGTAACCAGGCTGTATCTCATGAACCATGATAGTTAGACAGTTGAAATTGTCTCAGATAACGTATTTATGGTGCCGCTATAATAACAAATACTAATAAATAGAATAAAATAAATATTGAAGGGGCTCCCATAGAACAAACGTGATTTTTTTGCTGGATATTGATAACGGCAACAGACAGACGCTTTAAATATTCGCAGAATATTTAGTTAAATATTTACTTTAATAAAATTCAATTGATTGAATTAAAATAAAACAAATAAGAATTTAAGGGGGGCACCCAGATAACAAACGTGATTTTTTTTTGCTCGATATTGATATCCCTAAAAGGTAGAGATGCTTGAAAGAGTCACAGAATATTGACTTTATTATTCACTTTAAAAATAATTAATTACATTGAAATAAAATTAATATTTAAGGGGGCTCCTGTACCTACAACCAACGTGATATTTTTCTCGGTCTTCTGTCGGGATTACAGGTAGAAACTTCAAATAACAAAATATTTATTTAAAATTAAATTATTCCGACTCTCACTTGGCTTTTTTCTTTACTATTTTTGCAGGATGTCTCTGATGATCTCCGATGAGTCACCGGGGTTTTAGTAAAGGAGAAGACCTAGGTGGGTCCTCAAGCTTTAAGGTCGAATCACTCTAGAGAGGATTCCTGACCGGTGAGCATCTCCCTCGGAGGAGTCTCTGAAACTATTAGAGTCTCTAAGGCGTCCGAATCTACCGGGATCAGTACTTCCTGAGATTAGCGCGTTTAACCAAACAAAAAAACAACTCCTCATCTTTAAAATATTAAGTATAGATGTGTGCGTAGTACTTGATCATTATTTTGCTGCGGAGTTATTTTAAAATTATGATATCTCTGAAGATATTCATTGAAATGTAATGATGTCTTAAACAATTTTGTACAAAATTAAATACTTGTGATAAATAATGTATGTATTTTCATAAGGAATAATATCATGCATACAAAAACACCATCGCAGATAATTCATTATTTTAGAACAAATTTGATTACCAAAAAGAAAGGTTATAGTGAGCCAACCTTAAAAGATAGACATATGCTGTCGCGGACTTTTTTTTTAATTTCAAAGGGGAACAATTCCTTGATACCTACATGACTTTTCCATAACTTTAACCGTTTAAGCAGCGCACGCAGTGAAAGCTTTGAAAATAAATATTTTTCTCCCGTTTTTGCAACATTCTTCATTGATGCTCAGCAAAGAGTATATAATACACTACGTTTAGATGCTCAGCTCCTATTGGACGTACCGCGATGTTATATAGCCTTCCTAGATAAATGGACTATCCAATGCAAAAATATTTTTTCAATTTGAATCAGTAGTTGCTGAGATGTTAGGGTTCAACCAACCAACCAAACAAACAAACTCTTCAGCTATATTATTAGTAGAGCTAAAGGCTTGGAGCTTGCTTGGACCCAGAGTGGTAGCATGAAGTTGTTAATGGACATAATTGCAAGATAAAGGCATTTCTTTCTTCTTCATTTTCAGACTTTTTCTCTCTTATATTAATCTTTTATGGCTTCGTATTTAAGCATTTAGCCAATGTCCAGTGAAAATAGTTATTTTACACTAAATAGTACAGCAGATTGAATTACCAATGGAGTCTCTTTACACGTTTTTTTACAACAAGAACACGGGATAAACTTTTTTTTCTTTCTTTGGGAAATCTATGAAATTTATTGATTTTTGTCGATTTTTACTGTCAAATTTTGTTTATCGATATGGATGGGTTTGGTAGTCCAGTCAACAAGTTCAAAAACGTGAAAAATAGAGATAAAGCTCCTAAAAATATGAGCAATAGCTCATTGGATTCGGAACGACCTCTAGAAAAATGAGTTTTGAGGATTTTACTGCACGTAAAAAATTGCAATTGTTATTAACAAAATAAGATGAAAAAAAAGAGGTATTTACGTTTTTATTAATAACTCATAAACTATTAATATTTACGATATTTGGAAAAAAGGTCCTTAAAGAGGAGGAAATTTCCGAAAAAAAAGTCCCAACTCCCGGAACTCTACCTCTATTATTTATAATTTTAATTTAACGCTGAAAATAGGGCTCCGCGCAGCCATTACGGCATGGGCGCACTGCCGTTAAAGACAGTTTCTTACATAAAATTATTTTTTTATAGTGACAAATATGAATTTAAAAATTTAAATAAATTATGGTGTCATCCAGATACTTGAAAGAATATATTCCCGTTGGAAAAAAATTTTTAAATTAATTTTTCAAAAAGTTATGCAATTGTTAATTAACGAATTTTTTTCCTATCTCCGTTTTCATAAATGACGACATAAAAATTTAAATAATAAACCTATAAATTTTTGGCTCTGTGGAGCTCTTCTTATATATATACTTAACAAGATCCCGCGATAAAAGTTTATTAAAGTTAATTATTTTGTTTATTACAATTTTTTAAAGTTAACAAAAAATGAAAAGTCTAAGAAATGTTATTAAAAAATTTTTTTTAAACAAATGTTATATTATTGCTGCTTTCTTATCCAACAATGGCATTAAGTAACATCGGAAAAATTTTTTTTACATCATTTGTTAAGAAATTGTTTATAAACAAATAGACAAGTTTAATATTTAAAGAATTTTTTTTTTTACCATTATGTTGTCTTGGCAAAATAATGATTTTTTTAAAAAAAAATTTTTCTTAAATAATTTTTTTTATTGTTTATAATCGTTTTTTCATATTTCGATTGTTTAAATAATTAGTTAAGGAATGATTTTCTCCTTGAAAATCATAATTGGCATTTCTTCATAGGTAAATAGAAAAAAATTTTTTTTTTATTAATAATTTCATTGTTTGTTAACTTAACAATTTGTTATAAACAAATTCTAACTACCGTTATATTTTTTTTCTAGAGCTAAAAAAAATAACAAAAACAGCCATATATATCAAAATACTAAAAAAAAAAATTAATATAAAAGCGTTATAAAAAATAGAAAAAATTTTTTTAGTATTTTGATATATATGGCTGTTTTTGTTATTTTTTTTAGCTCTAGAAAAAAAATATAACGGTAGTTAGAATTTGTTTATAGCAAATTGTTAAGTTAACAAACAATGAAATTATTGATAAAAAAAAATTTTTTTTCTATTTACCTATGAAGAAATGCCAATTATAATTTTTAAGGAGAAAATCATTCCTTAACTAATTATTTAAACAATCGAAATATAAAAAAAACGATTATAAACAATAAAAAAAATTATTTAAGAAAAATTTTTAAAAAAAAAAATCATTATTTTGCCAAGACAACATAATGGTAAAAAAAAAATTTCTTTAAATATTAAACTTGTCTATTTGTTTATAAACAATTTCTTAACAAATGATGTAAAAAAAATTTTTCCGATGTTACTTAATGCCATTGTTGGATAAGAAAGCAGCAATAATATAACATTTGTTTAAAAAAATTTTTTTAATAACATTTCTTAGACTTTTCATTTTTTGTTAACTTTAAAAAATTGTAATAAACAAAATAATTAACTTTAATAAACTTTTATCACGGGATCTTGTTAAGTATATATATAAGAAGAGCTCCACAGAGCCAAAAATTTATAGGTTTATTATTTAAATTTTTATGTCGTCATTTATGAAAACGGAGATAGGAAAAAAATTCGTTAATTAACAATTGCATAACTTTTTGAAAAATTAATTAAAAAAAATTTTTCCAACGGGAATATATTCTTTCAGGTATCTGGATGACACCATAATTTATTTAAATTTTTAAATTCATATTTGTTACTATAAAAAAATAATTTTATGTAAGAAACTGTCTTTAACGGCAGTGCGCCCATGCCGTAATGGCTGCGCGGAGCCCAATTTTCAGCGTTAAATTAAAATTATAAATAATAGAGGTAGAGTTCCGGGATCTGGGACTTTTTTTTCGGAAATTTCCTCCTCTTTAAGGACCTTTTTTCCAAATATCGTAAATATTAATAGTTTATGAGTTATTAATAAAAACGTAAATACCTCTCTTTTTTCATCTTATTTTGTTAATAACAATTGCAATTTTTTACGTGCAGTAAAATCCTCAAAACTCATTTTTCTAGAGGTCGTTCCGAATCCAATGAGCTATTGTTCATATTTTTAGGAGCTTTATCTCTATTTTTCACGTTTTTGAACTTGTTGACTGGACTATGGTTTGAAGAACTTATAGTAGAGTATTTATGAGGTCGGCAAATACTAATGTAATATTTCCTCGGCTTATCTCTATTAACCGACTTCAAAAAAAGGAGGAAGTTCTCATTTCGTATTAATTTTTGTTTTTTTAGTTCCCCGTTTACTCAAAGACGCGACCGATTTGGAAGACTCTTATTTTCAGGAGTTTTTGCGTGAAAGAATAAGTCACGTTTATAATATTAGTAGGATTTTCATGGAACTTTCTAAATTGTTACGTTAGTCTCAAAACTTGTAAACATAGAAATTTACAAAATAAAAGTATTTTTGATTTTTTCATACGTGAATATTTTACATTATTGAGTTGAGTAGTTTTACTAGAATTGTGAATGTACACAGTATCTTCGAAGTTGTTAGCCAATTTCGACGATTCTTTTTTTTAATAATCAAAGTCTGTCTCGAAATGATTTCCTGAAAATTATACAGTGTTAAAACAGTACTATTTTATTATTCTGAAAAATTACAAAAATCTTGTTTCAAATTTAATTATCGATACTAATAACATAATTTTAGGAATGATAATATATCCAAAAAAATATCTTAATCAAATGGTTAATTTAAAGAATCTTACACCTCTCTGTTCTTGAAGTCTTTTTTTTAGTAAAAGTAGCCCATTAAGTACTAGTACTTTAGTACTTACTTTTTTTAATGATTATTAAAGCTGAGAGTCTAGCAAATTCTCCAGACTTACTTAGGAACCATTAAGCTACCTATTAGAATTTTAAAATTGAAGTTGAAATTTTATAACATAATTCACCGTATTTAACGTATATTTTTACTTTGGACCCACTTTTTGAAAACTTCCATCAAAGTTACAAAAGCAAAAAAAAATACCTGGAGAAAGTTTTCTACTTCGTGTGCTGATTTTGTTTAAGTTGTTCAGGTCGAAATTTTTCGTAATTTCAGTAAAAAATAAATACCTCGAAAACTATTAAAAATCGCAGAACATACATGTGGGTGATTCGGATAACCCAAGATACGATTCGGATAATGTCTGGACTTCCGCTCGACAGCATTTTTTGGAACACCCTGAATAGCCAGTTTTAATTGGTAGAATTCCCACTTATCTTCACATACCATCGAGAAAGATAAAGAGATTCTTAAAGATAAACATAGACAATTAAAGCTATGACTTATGAACGAATTCTCGCTACTTATTTTTTGTTCAAAAAAGGAAGTAAAAGAAAAGCTCTCACTGAATGCGCTAAACGCTTACAAATGATAACAAATTAATGTTTTATTTGTTAACTAACAGTGTTGCTTAGAATGCTTACTAATATTATCTAACATGATAATATTTTTTTATCATTGTGATCAAATCTTGTTTAGAAAATCTATATTAATATTTGTAAACATTTTCTATATCGGTTCATATTTTCTAGTCAATTTATATAATGGGTAGGTGATTTATGAGAAGTTTTGAATAAATTTTCTATAGGTAGTAATTACAGAAAGCTACGATGCTACGACCCTATTAGCTGATTCAGGATAATTTTTAATATTTTTTTGTAACACATTTGCTCGTAAAGGGTCTCTTATTATTTCATCGATTTCAATATCGTATTGTGTCCTATGGTACAGGTATTCAGCTACCTTTTTTGGCACTAGTCTCATACAAACTAGATTAAGCAAAATATTGTGAAAAATAAAAATTGATTTATAAAAAAAGAAATGTTTTATCTATTATTATTGTATCTCATTACGTACTTGTGCGTTATTGTAATGTAAAACGCAAGAGTTTTTTTTTAATAAATTAAAACGCACGATTTATCGAGATGCTCCGTCTAACAAACGGTACTTTTTTAAATCATAGCAAAGAGTTTTTATGTCACAGAAGTGGTCAACATTTTATGAATAAAATTAACTTTGGGAGATAAAATGTTGGATAAAATATATTAATCTTAATACTTATATTAAATGCGTCGGTGGCGTAGTGCGTAAGAGCGTCGTCTCCCACCCGGGAGGCACTGGTTCGATGCCCGCCACGTACCAATGTGTTTTAAAATTTTGAATTCGTATGTACGTGTAATCGACTCTTTTATGGTGAAGGAAAACATCGTGAGGAAACCTGCACACACCTGTGAAGAAATTCTTAGGTTATGTGTGTGAAGTCGACCAACCCGCACTTGGCCAGCGTGGTTGACTAAGGCCTAATCGCCCCTAATGTGGGGTAGGCTCGAGCCCTTCGGTGGGGACATTATATGAGCTGTTGATGATGACTTATAGTAAATAAATCAATCTTCCTTTAAATAATTTTGTTCATCTTATTTGGTGGGCAGACAAGCATATGGCCTGCCTGGCGGTAAGCACTCACTGTATCTTAATAATAGAAGCTTGCATCACTGATGTGACACTAGCGCGCTACCAAACCCGGTACCCTGCACTACCCCTTGGAGCGAAATGGAGTGGAATGAAAAACGAATGGGGTGAATTAATTCACTTCGTGCTGGTATATGAAAAACTTCATTTGAGTAATCAATAGAGTCATAAAGGGTTAAAGAATATTCCATTCCATTTTTAGTTATGTGAAAATGTTTGTGTCAAAGTTGATATTTGGTGAATAACTACACAAGAAATCTATTCCTAAAATTCCATCGGCCTTCAAGCAATGTTGTACTTAAATAAATATTATGAGGAATAAAATTAAAAAAGCAGAAATGTTATCGAAAACATGTAGCTTGGTACCTAATTATTAAAATCAACATGTTGGTGCTGTTTTAGTGATTCAGACAAAGATGAACAAAGCTACTAGAAGTAATGTGACCACCGATGCCATTTACGACTGTCTCAATAGCCTCTTGGGACCGCGTGGCCTCGTGTGAGTACATAGACAATTAAAGGTTCTACTGTCGTCCTGTTGATTGATTTTAAGGTAATGCATACATATTTAGGCAGTATCGGCACCTATAATAAATAAAAAAATCTCGTTTACCTATTGAAACAATCCGTGTTCATTTATGAGCTGACTTCGTGAAGAGCTGGATCCTCCTTGGCACATGGTTAGTTAAATGGTGATTAATCACAATTTTATGAAATATATGCTCTAATTAAATTTATATCATGAAATAATATTAATGAGCTATACGGAAACCGATTTATTTTCGTAATTAATTAAAATTCTTTATGCCAAAACACCAGAGGAATTACGAGTATGTTATGTACTCGTGTGAGTACTCGCGGTCCCAACATGAACTAACTCATACGAAGCATATCAATTATTTTTTAAAATAAATTAATAATATTTTCATGGTTGACCAAATATTACAAGCACTAGCTAAATCAGACGGAGTGTCAGATGAAGACACTGCACCATCAAATGATGTCGGTGTCGGTGTCCGTGTGTAGGTATCGCGAGGACATTTAACTACTTAATTTTAGGTTTTCCTTAATTATTTCTATTAAATTTAAAAAAGTATGTTTTGGTTATATTTTGCTTACTTCCTTACTAATATTATAAATGCGAAAGTAACTCTGTCTGTCTGTCTGTCTGTTAAGCTTTCACGTCTAAACCACTGAGCCGATTTTGATGAAAATTGGTACAACTATAGATTAGATCTTGGGGAAGGACATAGGCTACTTTTTATCGCGAAAAAAAGGTTGTATCGGTTGAAATAGGGGATGAAAGTTTGTATGGAAGTTCGTCATTTTTGAAGATAAAACCATGATACTTTGAAATTAGGGACTTAATAAGAAAGAAAGAAATATTAGTTCTAGGATTTTTGAAATTTAGACCCATGTGGGAATAAAATTGGGGATGAAAATTTGTATGGAAGTTCGTCATGGTAAAAGCTAAAACCATGAAACTTTCAATTTAGACACTTGATAAGAAATAAAAATCCAATCCAAGATGGCGGTTGTGACTTTTTAATATAATATCGATATGGGTATCATTTTCGTGGTTTTCGGAGGTCCCGATTCCTAATACACCATCCATTTTGAGATCCAAGATGGCGGACGCGACTTTTTAACATAATGTCAATATGGGTATCGTTTTCGTGGTTTTTAGGGATCCTTATTACGAAGAAAACATCTATTTCGAGATCCAAGATGGCGGACGCGACTTTTTGACAAAATGTCAATATGGGTATCATTTTCGTGGTTTTTGAGGGTCCCGATTCCATTCGATAAGGGTAAAATTTTCGGAGGTCCCGATTCCCAATACAACAACCATTTTTAAAAAGACCCAAGATGGCGGACGCGACTTTTTAACATAATGTCAATATGGGTATCATTTTCGTGGCTTTTGAGGGTCCCGATTCCGAATACGACATCTATTTCGAGATCCAAGATGGCGGTCGCGACTTTTTAATATAAAATCGATATGGGTGTCATTTTTGTGGTTTTCTGAGGTCCCGATTCCTAATACATCATCCATTTTGAGATCCAAGATGGCGGACGCGAATTTTTAACATAATGTCAATATGGGTATCGTTTTCGTGGTTTTTGGGGGTCCGGATTACGAATAAAACATCTATTTCGAGATCCAAGATGGCGGACGCGACTTTTTGACAAAATGTCAATATGGGTGTCATTTTCGTAGTTTTCGGGGGTCCCGATTCCGAATACGATATCTATTTCGAGATCCAAGATGGCGGTTGCGACTATTTAATGTAAAATCGATATGGGTATAATTTTCGAGATTTTTGGGGGTTCTGACTCCGAATAAAACATCGATTTTGAGATCCAAGATGGCGGACGTGACTTTTTAACTTAATAGGAATATGGGTATCATTTTCGGGGTTTTCGGGGGTCCTGATTCCAAATACATCATCTACGTCGGGATCCAAGATGGCAGATAGGACTTTTTATCATCTACGTCGAGATCCAAGATGGCAGATGGGACTTTTTAACATAAAAGCGATTTGGGTATCAATTTCGTAGTTTTCGGGGGTCGCGATTCCAAGTACGTCATCAATTTCTAGATCCAAGATGGTGGACGCTACTTAACTTATTATTAATATGGATATCATTTTCGTGGTTTACAGGGTTCCATTTTGAGATCCAAGATGGCGGACGCGAATTTTAAACTTGATATGGGTATCAGTTTTTTAGTTTTCGGAGGTCTCAAAATGGATGCTGTATTCGGAGTCAGGATTCAGAATACAGCATCCATTTTGAGATCTAAGATGGTGGACGTGACTTTTTAGCTTAATCGCTTTCACGCCTAACACCTGAATCGAATTTATTGAAATTTGGTACAAAAATAAACTAAACCTCGAAATGGAATAAAAGCTACCTTTTTGTGAAAAAGGGAATGAAGGGGCTGAAATATGAGATGAAAATTTTTATGCTATTCCTCATTACCGAAGATAAAACCATGAAACGCATATATTGTTCTAGCATTTTTGAAATATTGACCCATGTGGGGATGAAAGGTTGCGTGTAAGTAGCAAAGGATGGAAAAACTTAAAATGGTAGATTGTAAAAATGCCATTTACTGTAGTGCACTGCAGTTTGTATGTGTGTTTTTGCATAATAAGTACCTACACAAAAAATGCTGCCTAAAGTAACTATTCCACGCGGACGAAGTCGCGGGCAAAAGCTATATACTATATACAAGGTGTTTGGTACATGGGGTATGAAGCCGACCATGCTAACATAGTCATATAAATATCTATATATATATATATATATACATATATAATTCATTTTTTTTTACAATTTAAAGTTTTTGATATTACCATAGTATTTATATGACTATGTTAGCATGGGTAGGTGCCGGCTTCATACCCCATGTACAGACAACAGCACGTTGGGTTACCACAAGCTGTCAAATTTTCCCAATCGATTATGCACTTTATATTCAATAGCGTTAGGTTGAAAATCATTTGGAGAAATTTGACAGTTTTGTATAGCCCGACGTGCTGTTGACTGTACCAAACACGTTGTATACATGTTACGGTAAGTGTGATTAATTTAAAATTATTAATAATTACCAACAATCTACTCTACCTATAATATTAAAAATGCGAAAGTAACTCTGTCTGTCTGTCTGTTAAGCTTTCACGTCTAAACCACTGAACCGATTTTGATGAAATTTGGTACAAATATAGCTCGGGGAAGGACATAGGCTGCTTTTTATCGCGAAAAAAGGAGTTGAAGGGGTTGAAATAGGGGATGAAAGTATGTATGGAAGTTCGTCATTTTTGAAGATAGAACCATGAAAATTTGAGTTTAGGCACTTAATAAGAAAGAAAGATATATTTGTTCTAGGATTTTTGAAGTTTTGACCTGTGTGGGGGTGAAATAGGGGTTGAAAGTTTGTATGGGCGTTCGTCAATGTTAGAGATAAAACAATGAAACTTTGAATTTAGGCACGTAATAAGAAATAAATAAATATTTGTTCTAGCGTTTTTGAAATATTTACCCATGTGGGGATAAAAAAGACGATGAAAGTACGTAAGGAAGTCCAAGCAAAGTCACGCTTTCGCGCTTGCACTTGAACTGATCGCCCCAGATTTTTCTTATCAAAACAATTTCATATGGAACATTTTTTTGGGTTTACAAACGCGTAAATATTTTTAACACTAGAAACCCCTCCGCCTGTCTGAAAAAAGGGCAGGACGATTTTTATTTGATTTTTCCAGTCTCAAAAATATTTACGCCTTTGTAAACGCAAAAAAATATTGCACACTATAAGGTAGTTTCATCTTAACTGGACGTCAAATATTTGCAAAAATATTACGTTCGGATCTTAGAAGTGCAAATTTCAATGATTTGATGAAATAAAATATTTTTAGCAAAAAAATAGGAAAACCGACTTCAATGCGTACAAATTTAAACTGAAAAGTAAGAAATAAATAATATTTTTATGAAATAGTTGAAAAGAGCGTCATAGAAAAAAAAGGAAAGTATTGATACACATTTATAATTCTTTATTTATAATTCATACTCCGATATATTTGGAGCCGGTGCCAGCTAGCCAAGGAGGATAGTGGGGGGTATAAAGCAAAATTACCAATCTTTGATTTGATTTTTAGACCCCAAAATAGGCCACAAGCCACCCCATTTTTTTAAAGTAGATATTACATTATATTTGAAAGATTTTGGTCTGGGCGAAAACATATAATGAAATATTTTTAAGCATGGAAAAATATCACGAACTTACCTTTAATTTCCAGCTTAAATCAGTTTATTTTCAATGCTATGCATATTATTGCGTCCATATTTTAATACATAATATCAAACTATATTACAAAGCATCCCTACTAGGGATTTTACAAAATAATGAATACTTTCCGACTTATTATTATAAAACCAATTTGTCGCTTACTACTTTCTTATTCCGCGCAAAACGCATTAGTCTATCGCGCCTCACCCGTTGTAACAGACATGTTTTGTTTCATCAATCAGTCATGACACTCCGTTGAGACGAGTGGGCTGCGTTTCTGTGCTCCGCCACCGGCCCGAGAAAATACTTCGACGCAATTATGGCAAATAAAAAAAAAATGCGAAAACACTCTAAGAAAGAGCTTAGAAATTTAAAAATTCAACTCATGAATAATTGTCGGAGGTATGTACATTGCTTTTATTATATTATATAAGTAGTTTAACCAAAAAATATCGCAATTTGGCGTTTTAGCTCACGGCACAATGTAACAATGTCGGCGCGGGTAGCAGTAAACGCAAAACCAATAGATGCTTTTGACTACTCATGAATTGGTGCAAAGTTTCAATTGTGTGGTGTGTGTAAAGTATTTTTTAACCAACTACCAAAAAGGAGGAGGTATTCGTCTGTATGTATTTTTTTATGTATGTACACGTACAGTCAGTTTCAGAAGTGATAGTGGACATTTTATCTCTACAATTATATCGTTACCAACCAAGCCATCAGGAGTAGCTGCTAAAAATAGTATTTCACCGTCTATGAACAGCCCACATGGATTTATTTGCACTCCTTCTTGTACTGCAAGCTGTTTAAGAACGATTGCTTCATTATCTATACCATGTTTTAATGAAACAACGTTCGATATATCGCTCAATACTATCACTGGTGGTAGGACGTCGTTTAATGATTTTCCCAAAGTTAAAGGCTGTCAATAAATTTCTGCGAAGTTCTAACCATTCACTACTATCCGTTTGTAAGATAGTGGCTCTTTCGATCTGTGATCGTTCGGTATCAGTCTTCTTTAAGTTATTTAAAAAACTACGTTTTGCCATTTCGTACACATCTGCTGCCATATCAGGTTTTTGGCAGGTGTGAGTCCCATAATTCTTGTCGTTGACTGAAAGCAATGCCGGTTTATTGTAAAAACGTAGTTTCCTAAGATTTTAACTTTTTTGGCGCAACTTATTTTTGCAAATTCTCTTCTCTTCAAAAGTTTTTGACTTTGATTTCGGGATCTTGCCTACAAGCGATTTTTGTATATTATACAACGGTCTCTTAGTATTGTATGCTATTACAGCAGTCGCACACCTGGACTGATATGTTCGCCGTTGTATTAAATTTGTTCTTTTGCCGCCCACGAACTTCGCAATTATGCTATTGAATTGTTCTACAGCATTACTGTCATAATCATTGATGAGACTTCGTGAATGTGTAGCGACTAAGCCCACAATATATTGTATTTTAGCCCAGAATGAGGAACTTTTTACTTTGACCACCAGATCTTCACTGCAAAATTTCCATGCATGATACAAAAACAAAAAAATGTACCTGTCATAAAATGTAAATATTTTTTTATGTAACCAAAGATCTTATATGTTAAAATACACTGATTTTGATAAAAATCCACAGAAAAATGTAATAAAGAATAATGGCCAATTTTACGAACATTGTCTTAGCTTTGGACAATCCAAAGTAGTATCTTGTCAACTCTTGTCATAAATAACAAGAATGTGATATAGCATGCCACTTGGTTTGAGCATGCCACATAAGATTGACATTAACATAATCAAAACTGAAAGTAACATTATATTTTATGAATAAATGATTTAATTACCAATAATTATTTTTTTGAAGAATGTGCATACCTGGTAATTATTCTGAGCGATTAGCATGATTTTATAAAAAAAAAAATATAATTGATGTAAATAAAACTTTATTTATATACTTTGTTATAACCTTGCAGGGTTCATGTGTTGAGCTATATTTTACTTGTAAGTACCTACCTCATATATTTGTAAACACACACAATGAATAAATTATTTGAATTTGAATTTATTATATTTTATTTACCATCAGCGAAAAGTATTAAAAATCCACATATCAAAGTATAGGTAATGGATAGATAGTCCGACTCGTGCTTAGCCAATTTTATCTAGTTATTTCGCGTATACTATGTGCGATCACAAAAAAGAAAAATCATGAAGCGAGTGCCATCTTGCGGCTGCGAACTGCGATGTGCAAGAGGGGAAGGGTGAAACGCGCGGGTGAATTCTGATATTTTTCTTGGTTTATGCCCGATCTTAACGGAGCGGCGGATTATTTCTCATCTTTATTATGCATTCATTATTATGTATAGTTAATGGATTAATCAAGTTCGTATCTATTAGGTAATTTTGTTTTGCTTAGGCTGGCACCGACTCCAAATATATCGGAGTATGAATTATAAATAAAGAATTATAAATGTGTATCAATACTTTCCTTGGTTTTCTATGACGCTCTTTTCAACTATTTCATAAAAATATTATTTATTTCTTACTTTTTAGTTTAAATTTGTACGCATTGAAGTCGGTTTTCCTATTTTTTTGCTAAAAATATTTTATTTTATTATTTTTAGTGGAAATCACTACATAGTATAAAACAAAGTCGCTATCCGCCGTCTGTCTGTCCCTATGTATGCTTAGATCTTTAAAACTACGCAACGGATTTTGATGTGGTTTTTTTTAATAGATAGAGTGATTCTTAAGGAAGGTTTATATGTATAATACATGCATATTCACATAACCATTGCACCCGTTCGAAGCCGGGGCGGGACGCTAGTTAAGTATATTTTATTGAAAATGGATAAATGGATAGGCGCTCATTGAAACTTAACGGAAATGTAAACAATTTTTTTTTTGTTATTAATGATTTGTTCATAAAGGGTCGAATTTATAATAATAATAATAATAATAAATCTTTATTGAGCCAAAGCAAAGTACATGGTGTCTTACAAAACATGATATTGTTTTTTATGCGAGGCACATTCTAAAGACGGAGTGAGTCGTTAACATCTGTGCTAGTTTTATAATAAAACTGTGTGACAGACGCTAACTCTTCCAGATTATTGTTTCAAACATTATGCCAAACTAATTATTTTAACATAATTCTTACATGTTAATGCAAGTAAGTACTATATAATTATGAGCTATACTAATATTATGGTGTATTTGTGGTGGGTGTGATGTGTGTGTGTGTGTGTGTGTGGTGTGTGTGCGTGTGTGTGTATGTGTGTGTGCGTGTGCGTGTATGTGTGTGTGTGTGTGTGTGTGTGTGTGTGTGTGTGTGTGTGTGTGTGTGTGTGTGTGTGTGTGTGTGTGTGTGTGTGTGTGTGTGTGTGTGTGTGTGTGTGTGTGTGTGTGAGTGAGTGTATTTTACCATGGTGATTTTATTAACTCCTCTGTTTGACAGTAGTTGAGCTTCTGCAGCCAGTTTTTCATTGTTGTTTTAAGTTTTTTCCTTGGAAGCGGATAGATGTTAAGTATTTTGTTAATTTTATTGTACAGATATAAGCTACGTACACAATATTGTTACACAATATTTATATCGATACAATTTATACGGGCCATCTCTGATCTTGACGTACCTAAAAAAAGAATCACTAAAATCGAGTCGTAATACTCATAATTGACGGAGTATTAGATAACAAACACAAAAAAAAACAGTCGGATAGAGAACTTCCTCTTTTTTTTAAGTCGGTTAACAAATTATATCACGTCTCAGACCTATAGCTCATTACAAATGCCTACCATTCATTCAGAATGAATGGTATAGTTTTAATGGTAAGTTAATGAACTATGAAACTTGAAGAGAAACTAGTTATTTAACTTAAGTTCATAAAATAATTTGTCATAGTTTATGTGTTGACTATTGGACCTACTAACCAAAATTTCACTATTGCATATTAGGTAATGGCAAGTTCAAAAAAAAATTGTCATTATTTTTGTGTTCGTGGACGATATTATTGTTTCATCCCCAATGAAATTATCATTTCAACAAAAAAGTACTGAACCAATTTCGGTATAATTTATACGGGACCACCTTTGAAGTCTGACCTTCCTAACGAAAAAAGAATCATCAAAATCGATTCATTAATGACGGAGTAATCGCGGAACATACATACAAAAAAAAAAAAAAAAAAACATACAGTCGAACCTCCTCCTTTTTTTTGTTTGAAGTCGGTTAAAAAATGTTTACCATAAAAACATAAGCACCAAGCACTGACAAATTTCGACGGCGAAAGTGCCCTGGACGCGTACCTAGTGGTAAACGCAGCCGCCCGGATTGCGGAGGATGCTGGGTTCGATTCCCTCCTGGGACAGGTCGATATTTTCAGTGTATTTTTTCTTGTCTTAAAAACAATTCTAATTTCATTTCGTTATTCAATTTGACTGTCATTGACAAAAAGTGCGCGTATGTATGTCCTCTGTTATCGGTATCGGTGCGCGCTCTCGCCAATCAATACGTAACTCATGGGTTTTATAAATTTATCTCTTTCTAATTACGGGTTTGCCTAATTATTAAGTGATCTATACATAAAACTTTCTTTGAATAGTCAAAGTCATTATCGCTGATTATTAGTCATAAACAATTAAAGCACAAAATATTCCTCGTGAACACAAAATAAACTACGGGGAATCGCCGCAAGTCAGAATAGACGGTGTTGCCAGCAGTTGCTACAAAATATCATTCAAAGAAAGGGAATTCGTCACAGAATAACTAATGAAAAATACCATACTCTTTTCAATTGGTCCGAATTTGTACTTGCAATAAAAATATGAAATGCTTTCAATTTTTTTTTAATTATTGTGAAATTTTGCCGCCCCCTCAGATGTGCCGCCCGGGGCGGGCCGCCCCCCTGCCCCCCCTACGCTACGCCACTGCGTAGACTTTAGGTGCCGAGTTAATTTAACCGTGTAACATGATGGCATTTAGGACCATTTTGGCTTTGAATTAGTATGAAGGTAACCTATCTACCTCGTTTTAAATATAATATCATTGCCTACTACCTTAGACAAAGCCTACTACTTAGTATTTGGCATTTGAGTTACGCCCGCCGCTTGCCTGACACCAACTCTCCCTGGGAACGACTGCTATCTTTCGACAACACTCGGGACCACCAACTTAACGAGCCTTCCGAAGCACGGAGAAAAATCAATTTGAAAAATTTTCGATCATCCATCCCAGTTTCAATGACTGATACGAATTCTAATGACTGACTTATCAAAACTTTAACATAAACAAATTTACTTACTACATTTTTTTTTACTTAATTATATTATTGCTTTTTTTTATTAAGCATTGTTGGACATTATAATTCATTATAACGTACATCATTCAATATTAATATTCAAAATGAGTATTGCAATTAAAAATAACTTTACATTGTTAGTAAATAATCTGATCCGTTTGAGTAATTCTCAGTTAATCACTACACACTCAGGCACTAGACACACTTTTGTCATACACCGCACTCGTCGAACAAGGGTGCGAAGATCCGGTCTACATACGACGCGCTATACCCGGCACAGTCATGTACCGGGGCGCTTCTCCCCGCCTCCACCAGGACACGAAGTGCCCAAGCCGAGGTCCGAGCCTTTAGAGGCACCCTCGGGCATGTCGCTCCCTACCGACACGGACGCCCTAGGGACGCTAGGCGGTCGAGAGACTCCCAACGGGTGAGATGCTCGGTCGCCCAGTAATCCCCTAGGAACGTTCGACCTACAGGCTTGAGGACCCCCCAAGGTCTTCGCCTTCTTAAAAACCCGGTGACGCAGAAAATGTCATCAGAGACAATCTGCAATAGAATTAAAAAAAAAAATGTAAATAATTTTACATTAAGTAGACACGATTCAATAGATACTTAATGATTTAATTTTAAACGGATTTATTATTAAGTATCTATTATTGTTAAAATGCTAGATTATTTTCTCATGTATAGTATCTGAACATAATGAAATCAAAGATGTTATAAAAAAAACCATCAAGATCAAGAAAAAAACAATAATTAAGCTTGAAGTATGGTGGAAAAGAAATCCCCGAAGACGATGATCGCCTAATCTCTCAACAGGCTTTAGTGTTGACATCTCACCTATCTTAATAGTAACTTTTTGTAATAACTCATTCTAATCTATTCTAATACGATTAAGACATGATCTGATAATAATGGACGTTTCCCGGGCGCTGCGGGGGTCAGCTCAGGTCACTGTCAAGAACACAACTACATAATTGTCATTCGCTCCGTATTGACGTATGTTGACAAACTAAATATAAGACTGCAGATGGTCATTCTATTTTGAAAATTATCTCAAAAAAAAGGCGTTAAGGCAATCCACAAAAGCTTAAAAAAGAACATGTGTCTATTCAACGGGTCCCCCATCATAACGATCAGTAGCGTTATTATAGTTCTAAAGACATTTCATAGATCTGACCCGATCACGATGTTTTCGCGGCCATCAACGGAAACTTTTGGATTTGTATTGTAACACACCTATTATAATTACGTATAAATTAACATCTCAACTAATGCCATATTTGAACCAAATTCGGGCTGCTCCAAAATCGAAGGACTAGTAGGCTGTGCCCTCATTATATCAACCAAGAGACGCTCATTATTGTACATACGCCTTCCCCAAGCATCTCCAACCCAATTGGCCTTGCGCTGCCCGCATCCAGCGGCTTTCCGCATCCACTGGCTTCACGCGCACTTCTGATCCACCGCACTACCAAACGACACTACCAGAGTTGTGTCGCGGGGAATATTTTTTTCCTTCTGCACTACCAAGCCAGTAGTGTTGTGGGTAATTTATAAGGGCCTTACATCTCCATTCCCATCGATACTACTACTCTAAATATAAAATTTGAAAATTTTTGGATTGTTTTGTAATAATTTAAGTTTATACCCCAACCTCTATGCGAATTTGCAGTTTGACAGACTTTACTGAAAACAAAATAACGCTTAAAAGGGCTTAAGTACTGAAAATCTTCACCAACCGGATTTTGCAGCCATGTGACTGTTGGCCACGTAGTAAATAATAAAAAAAAAATGCAGTTGACCTTCTGCGGTGTACTATTTAGTGTAAGTAACAAGTCAGTTCTTGGACTGCTTGGTCACCATTTTATAGTTTGTGGTCACAAAGGTTGCATTGTTATGGAGTAATTATGACAATGAGAAGAGATGCGTTGATTCATAAGCGTAGAGCGTTTAAGGTCCCTGATCCAAGAAGTTTATATTTTACCTACTTGATCCAACGTTTGATGTTCGAACAGCGCCGACGCTTACGTTATACCTTGTCCAGTAGAGCGAATACGCCGCAATCTGTACGCGCGAACACATACTGAAGCTCAACGACCAAATTTAAAACTCGCGCGTAGCTTGTGGGCGCAATGTATTGAGCCCCAGTACGTCGCCAACGCGCCTTGTATGTTTGCGCATAGAGATTCGCGGCGAATTCGCTCTTCAGGACAGGGTCTTAGGTTCGCAGCCCGTTTATACGGCGGGCGGAGGAACACGCACGCCTAGCATGACCACTGAAACACGATTTATGATAGCCATGTATCGCTTTGAACTTTCAATAATCATTGGATATAAACGCAATCATGAAATTTTATCGATACTGCGAACATGTTTATGCCTTATTCATGTTCGCAGTTTCGATAAAATTTCAAGTTGACGGTTATATCCACAGATTTAATAATACAAGGATTAACTTGTGACAAGTGTATGCCCACAGGGCATACATTTCCGCCACTTCGCCTTCCGATAAAGTCAAGTGAATACGTAACTCAGCGATTCGACCGATCTCCTTTGCGGCTGTGCTTAACTTTCATCGCTTCGCAGTCCTTAAGACGCGCGCAATGAATAGTGTATATTACGGCATGCTCAACTAGAACCATGTTGTGTAGTACGGCCGGTGATGGCGACACTCGGTCTTCCTATGAACTCTGCGATTCGACCGATCTCCTTAGATTGATATATCTGTGTTTATCTGTGTATTTTTAACAGTTCAAAGCGATAAATGGCTATATCATATCGTGTTTCAGTGGTCATGCTAGGTGGGCTGGCTCGCTGAGGCGCGGTACGCGAAGCGGACTGCGGGATACAAACATACGGCGATGTGCACCACCCGTTTGTTTGAATTGTAGCGTCGCATATGGCGGAAGCGCCCGCCCAGCGCAACGCGTCGCCTGAAGCCCCGCGGGTCTTGTTTTGTAAATCAAAATTATGAATATTGTTCTATTATTCTATTATTAATTAATGGAATCGCGATATATATAAACGTACGCATTTTGGCAATTTGATCGGTTTATTTGATTTGAAAATGGAGTCTCTCAACACGTGTTTTTACAACATGAACTCGGGAGAAACTCCATGAACATCGTTATCGAAGCAAGGAGTTAATATCCGCGACAGAGTCCCAAGACTTTTGCGAACATTCTTTGATTCTGTTTTAGTTAACGTTACTAAATTCAAATAAAACTAAATGTATCAAATTTTCGTTACCAAATGTCAAGCAGGTCAGTACAAATATTAAAATTAACGAAGAAATTATACAATGTGTTGACTCAACAGTATTTTTAGGAATAACTTTAGATTCACGTCTACAATGGAATCCTCATATTACTACCCTATCAGGAAGACTTAGCTCTGCTGCTTTTGCTGTTAAAAAGATAAGATTACTGTCTGATGTTGAGACGGCAAGACTTGTATATTTCAGTTACTTCCATAGTGTTATGTCATATGGTATATTGCTGTGGGGATCAGCAGCTGATATTCAAGACATTTTTGTATTACAAAAGAGAGCCGTACGCGCCATTTATAAACTAAGACCTCGTGACTCGCTTAGGGAGTTATTTAAAGAAATCAATATATTGACGGTTGCTTCCCAATATATATATGACAACATTATGTATGTTCATAAAAATTTACATACATTTTTAAAGAAAAGTGATTATCACAATTTAAACACAAGATATAGAAATAAACTTTCTGTACCAAGCTTCAGACTTCATAAAACTAGTCACTCATTCATGGGGAAATGTATACAAATATATAATAAACTCCCACATCATGTAACTGAACTTCCGTCACATAAATTTAAGCTTCACATTAAACAAATTTTAATGAAGAAAGCGTATTATAAAGTTCAGGAATATATAGACGACAAAAATGTGTGGACACATCCAAATGTGCTCGATTCTCCATTTTAATCTAGTGAGATATCAATGTGTAAAATTTCAATTCTCTAATTGACAATATTGTAAGGAAGGATGTCTTAAATCACATTTTTTATATATATTTATTTATTGTAAGTTTAATTATGAGTCTTTATTTTATTATATTATTATGATTAATTATTAAAGACTTGACAATGTGAATTATGACTCTTTCCAAATCAATACTATGAAAACTGTAAAGGGAGGATAAAACTTGTTGAGTTTCTTGCCGGTTCTTCTCAGAACAAGGCCTCCTGGTAGACTCTCGAACCGATGGCATCAAAATTGACTTTCATAAGTGTACAAATTGTACCTAAATGAATAAAGTAATTTTGACTTTGACTTTGACTTAATATTTAGATTTTCTGAATAAATTTCTTAATTCCACTACACTGGCTTCTCTCGCTGCCCAACTATATTTGGTCAGATATATTAGTATATGGTGTTGCCATATTTTGTTAATGACTTCTTAAATCAAGGTATTTATTGGCTTGCATAGCGTGGTCTTTGGGGAGGTTTTCTCATGGTACATTCTCAGCTCGATCAGAGTTCATAAAGGTAAACCGTAATTTATCGATAAAGGAAATGACTACACGTAATCGATTATAAATCTATGTCAACGTTGGTAGGTATGCTTTAATTATAGTATTTTAACTAATTTCAAAGTAAATCGATGTCAAAGTAGATTCTTTGCACGTGACCACGTGAGTGCGACATCACGCGATCTTTGAAGAGCGTAGTTAGTAGCGTTAAAAATGGCGAAACATAACATTTTATTTTGATGATATATTTTTTATGTGATGAACACGAATATTTGTTCATGATTCCCGAGTCATGAAGCTTCTAAACACCATGATTATCTATTACTCAATTGGTTTTACATATAACCTGATATTATAATTCCATTAAAATGAAATGAAATGAAAAAGCTCTTTATTTAAATGGATTTTGCTAAGCACTTTTAGCATTAGCTAGTTAAAAGCAAAATTATGGTATTTGAAAAAAAAAACACCACAAAAATAATGTATTAAATTTATCTGGTGTTTTTTATGACTGTACGTTAATATTATTACTATTTCATTGTTTGAGGGCTATTTACGTTGCCTATGAAGATCTATTGTGACTAGCCTCCAGGTAAAGTAAGTGCCTTACACGTACTCCTTTAGCTGGGCACTGTCTAAAAATGATAAGATATTCCCGGATAGGATTGTTTTCATATCATCTGGGTCGAGATTGTGTCTTTCCTGTCGGTTTTTTTTGTTTGTGAATGAGAGGTTTACAAAAGCACAGGGAGGTGCATTGGTGTTTCACGCTCCTGTTCGCAGAATCCGCAAGCATCAATCTCTTTTAGTCTCATGTGGTAGAGATGTCTGTTCAGCTGGCAGTGACCAGTCAGAGCCCTAGTCGTTATACTCAGGTGTCCCTTGTTGAGCTTCAGTAGCTCGTCAGAGTATGGTTTGGTTAGTGCTTTTGAGTGTCTTAACCCAGGCGCATAGAGTATCTTTTCAACCGACTTCAAAAAGGAGAAGGTTATCAATTCGACTGTTTTTGTTTTTTTTAATGTTTGTTACCTCATAACTCTTTACTGGGTGTACCGATTTTGAAGATTCTTTCGAACTTTGGAAGCAGGTGCTTGTCATTTGGTCCCATTCACATATAATCGACATCTGACGAGTAGTTTTAAAATTATCCCTAATAATGCCTATTCAATTGACATCGATGATATCGTAATCTTATCACTTGTGTGTCTAAAAGATCTCGAGATCGTTTCCTGAAAATTTACATACTTAAAACACTAAAAAGCAAAAAATAAAATTATTTTTAAATAAAAAAAACCGCCTTCAAAACTAAAAACGAAGAAATAAAAATTCTGTTTGTAAAAATCTAAATGTTTTTATGAGGTCGGTGCCAACCTCAATATTTGGATTAAACGTTGTTACTTATATTTGGGACCGACCTCATAAAAACATTTAGATTTTTATAAACAGAATTTTTATTTCTTCGTTTTTAGTTTTGAAGGCGGTTTTTTTTTATACAACCCAGGCGTTCTTCCCAGTTTGTTTTAGTAGTGGTAGGGCACAGCGAACTAGCTAGCCGCTCGAATTTGGAACACCCTTTGGAACAACCTATTCGCTAATTTTTTTGACAGATGAAAGTGATTGTCGCCGAGTAAATTGCATACCCATTGCTGTTTTTACACGACAAGTGCCATAATAGCGTGTCGTGTAAAACATCAATGGATATGTAATTCACTCGGTGATCATCACTTTCAACTGTCAAAAACAGTTGATAGGCCTACCGAATTGGTGCGGTTTGGTGTAGAGCTAGAGGCGGCGCGCCAGTGCGTTTTAGCTCGATTCACATCTGCGTAAATCGATACGATGACATTACAACATCAGTTATTTAACAACAGATACGATACTATAGTATCGTATTACGATTACTTGAAGGTCAATGATACGTGGTCCTTCACGGTTCACATGATATTTTGTATTGTTACTTGAATTGGTCACCAATATGAAGCCTAATAAATAAATGAAATAAATGTAGTAATTAGGATTGATGATGAGCATGTTCAACCGACTTCAAAAAGGAGGAGATTATAAATTCCTTCGACATTTGGAAGCTGGTGCTTGTCATGTAGTCCCGTTAAAAAAATTTAATGACTCTGACGAGCAGTTTTTGAGTTATTCCTAATAATGCCTATTTAATTGACATCGATGATATAATCTTATCACTGTGAGTCTAAAAGATTTCGAGATAGTTTTCTGAACATTTACATACTTATACATTAAAAAGGAAAAAGGAGGGGGGGGGGGGGGGGGATGAAAACTGCTGAGACGCCTCTGACTATAAGTATATAGTTACCTAAATTAAATACATAGCACATAACTTATTGGTGTAGGTTGATGCACGATAGACACATTGCCTATTGAATTAAGTGAGGATCGTTTTTTTATACTTCATTCGACTGAACAACCGATACGATTTTTAATAAGAAGTTACTTAATATTGGGGTGAAACCTTCGATATTCGTAGCATCGTGCTTCTTATCGTCCCGCCTCATAAACAAAATAAGGGTGGTAAAGTCTACAACTACAAAAATAAACGCTATACAAAGCAATACCTTTTAATTATTTCCATGATACTAAGTGGTAATGTCGTGCAAATTGTTTGATAATTTTTCTATTCTTCGAGAAAAGTATTTATTTTCTAGATGAATGTAAAGAAAAGGAGCGCCTTTTTCTTTTTACCTCTGACAATGTGTGTAAATGTTTTATTTTATATCGGTGCCCCCAGTACCTACAGAGTTGCGAGGTAACGAACATAAAAAAAAACCAATCGAATTGAAGTCGACCTCCGTCCTCCTTTTTGAAGTCGGTTGAAAAATGCCCAAAAAACGTCAATCATCACGTTATTTGGCTTTACTTTAGATGTTACACTCAAAATTATCCCAGCATTCCGGGTATTGCAATATTTCATATAGTTTGTATTTAATAATTTGTTATACAAAGTAATTAATATTTTAACCTTAAAAGAGCATTTTTATCATGTTTTAATATTGATTTAATTCAAGTAAAAAAAAAAAACAATTATTCAATATTCCTTCTCGTCTCCTACCATGGTCCCAATTTATTTGGGGTCGTTAATTTTGTTTACATAATATCATTAAAAACGTAATAAAATAGGTATGTTCATATACCAGAAAATTTAAATAACTCAGTGCCATCTCTGTTAACTGTAACGAACTAATTAAGTACTTAGCTTAGGTACAATTGAGGTTATATACAATAGAGGTCACCCACTATAAAACTTTGCATAGCCATATAGCATAATGGATTTTTTAAAATATCAAAGCACTTTGTTTAGTCAGATTTTTAATATAAAATATTAAATGCATTTACCATTTTACAGTTAATAAATATAATGATATAAATGTAAAGTGGATATTTTAATTGATGAGGAAAATGCGGACTCTCTTAGTTTATATTTAAGAACAGAGATGGCACTAGTTGATGTGTTTTTTTCGTTTTTTTTTAAGCTGGTTTGAAATAACATTTGAAAGAATAAAGGTAAAGTAAGAACTTTATCTAAGGGTATGAAACAGTAGGTACTTACTTATATTTTTTTTGATAAGATGCTACTTTTTCACATAAAAATATGTAATTAATGATATTATGTACAAGATGAATGAAATTTTATGAAAATAGGTCCAATAGTTTCAGAGCTATGTATTTTTTTTATTTTGGCAAGACGCAAGACCTATTTTAAACCAATAAAGAAATTTCACTTTAAAAGTCGCGTTCGCCATCATGGATCTCCAAATAGATGTTCTATTCCTGATGAAATGATACCCACAGGGCCGGATTTAAAGGTCTGGAGGCCTCGGGGCAACAAAGGAGTGGAGGCCCCTTAGCCCCAAATTATTTTCCAAATAAAATGAACAATTTTTTTCAATCGAGTTTTCGGTTAAAAAATAGGCATACTTCTTTACGACCTTTAATCAACGAACAAAATAGAAAGATATTATTATTATTATTATTCATGTAATCATGTTTGTACAAAGTACCGTAGGTAAAGGTAAAACGCGAAATAAAATATGAAATGAAAAGTTGTTTACTGGTGTTTACTAGTCTGAATTTGAATTTTTTTTTCCGAAGTCCCTATTGTGGGGGCCCCTCTTTTGTGAAGGCCCTGGGCTGTAGCTCCGCTTGCCCTCCCCTAAATCCGGCCCTGGATACCCATACGAAATGCACTAGTTTTGAAATGTTTTCATAGTGATTTATTTGTGGTAGGACCTAGTCTAGTTTCACGCGTATGTTTTTGTCATAATTTACGCTCTTTTTGTTACCATGTGATGATCGTCCGATAGTATAATCGGAAAAAAATTGAAAATGAAAAAGCTCTTTATTTAAATGGACTTTGCTAAGTACTTTTAAATCGTCAAAAGCCCTACCACCATTTTGGGAAGAATAATTATTATTATGCTGAGATGGAGAAGAAATGGCGAAAGAAACTCCACATCTTACAATGTCGTAATGATGTAAAAACATCAATACAAGTCAATAATAGTTATTTATTATACAAGAGTGGAAAGTTCCTTTTTAACCGCGTGCTCGATTTGGATGACCGAGCATGCGAAGGATTCTAAAGTTGAATCACGAGCGCAGCGAGTGATTCTAAATTAGAATCCTGAGCGTCAGCGAGGGAAACAAACGAGCACAAGGTGAAAAATCTTTCCACTCGAGTGCAATACGTAACTTTTCATCCCACCTCAGCGAGGAAATGACAAAATAATCTTCATTCTAATCATAAATTTGGCACCATAGAGGTTACATTAAATAGGTTTAATGACGTTTTGAATTTACAATTATATTGAGTACTCATTATATGTGATGTTCTAAATTCAAATCTACTTTGCCGCTCAAGCGAATAAAATAGAATTTTCCAGCCAGATTTCGAAGCGCAAAATTACACTTTCCGAGGTGGTGGGATGAAAATAATTTTATCTACACTCATGTCATAATTTTCGAATTACGATATCAAAGGTGAACATAAAATGACATACTTTTTAATACAGATAATCAAAATTAAAATTAAAAAAAAACAACCTGTAACATAATGACCATTATAACACCGGTTCGACTCATTATGATACAGCAACCTGTAACATAATGACCATTATAACACCGGTTCGACTCATTATGATACAGTTATTTTTCTTAAATACTCGGGAAGGCAAAGGGATCTGTTTGTGATTAGTAAAAAATAAACAAATCTGTGTTTCCAATACGGTGCGAACAAGCATATTCAAATAGAAAATGAGAAAAAAGCACTTGTTTTGGAAAACGTAATATTTGTCTTTCCTGTTGTTTTATTTGAATTTATGTATGAGTGTAGATAAAGTAGTGTATGCAACTGCATATAACACGGGTATTAAAACACTCGTTACTATTATGAAACTCGCTGCGCTCGTTTCATAAACTCACACTCGTGTTTTAATACCCTTCATTATATGACAGTTGCATAAACTACTATTATTGTTACCCTTATATTATAACCCGTTTCAAAAAAAGAAATCTACAACCCAGGCCACGTTTCATATGGTTCATAAAATCCTAAACAATTACAATGCAAAAAGGTATACGTCTGTTCTGTTCTTAGATATGACAAGTGCTTTTGACTTGGTATCACATAGTACCCTGTCAACGAAATTGGAACACTCTGGTATAAGAGGTTCAGCTTTGAAATGGCTTCAATCCTATCTGAAAAATCGTCAACAATGTGTAGAAATATCGCGAACCAACTATCATAGTCATCGTCATGGTCTAGTTCGAACATACAAGTCGGAGTATCTTTTCAAAAATCGCGGTGTTCCACAGGGGAGCGTACTAGGTCCGCTTTTGTTTCTTCTATACATTAATGACCTCCCTGATATTTTAACACACAAGGTGATAGTGTTTGCTGACGACGTATCGATAATAGTAACTTCAGATGCGAATGTCACTATTGATGGTCATAACAATGATATTCTAAATACTTTGATGACAACAAACAATTGGCTCAATGATAACAATTTGAAAATTAATATAAATAAAACAAAATTAGTAAACTTCAACAATTTCAAAAATAAAAACGCGACTGTTAATTTTAATGGACATATACTAAAAAGCTAAAGTAATGTAACATTCTTAGGTACGATTATTGACACAAAGTTAAGCTGGAAGTTGCAGGTAGATATGTTGTGCAACAAGGTTAACAGTTTCTCTTTTGCTTTATATAAGCTAACGACATTAGCAAACAAAGACATAGCTAGGACCGCTTATTTCGCGTATGTCGAATCTGTGATTAGGTATAACATTGCTATATCGACACCTGCAAGGAAAAACATCGTAATTCAGTTTTTGACATTTTTCAGCAGAGCAAAACAAAGATTTGAAAAATTCTTACACGTTTCGGTTGAGTCCTATTGGCAAACATTCTTGAAAATTTAAGTAAATGGGGCAAGACAAAAACGACTGTATGATTATGATTCCATAAATTTATATATTTAATGAGTTATTTTATATTATTATTTTTGTGAGTTACAATCAAATCTGTCCACATTATATTTTATAATATGATATTGTAACTCGGACATACAATGGCTTGTTGAATCAAATTACTATATTCGTAGGATATAATAATTGTATGTCTGAGATACAGTTATTAAAATGTTTAAGTGTAGATTTAAGACTTACTGTTTGAAATAATTAAGTATTATAAATTAAAAATCTTTATTATATTATTCACAATCAGTCTTCCAATCAATTAGTATACTTTCAACTAGAAAATGTAATTGACTAAACATAGTTAACTTAATTATTAATCTAATGTATCATTCTGAATTTGAGGATTCATTTATTAATTATCGATCACAGTTTTTAATCAACCAATATTCTCAGTTATGTAAAAAATATTAGTTAAAATAGGTAGTTAATTACGTGTGATGCCGGCAGAGTAGATATAGCATCACCCCATAATTATCCTCCAATGGGTGTCGTAGAAGGCGACTAATGGATCTATAAAGGGGTATAGATCACCTCATACCCCGTCCACCAATTCGCATTCGGCAAGCGTGGTGGACTACTGCCTAAGCCTCCTTCGATGAAAGGCCTTGTGTCCCAGCTGTGGGTCAAATTATAAAGGCTGTTATGATCAGGTACTTAATTAGAATCAGATGAATCATTTCAACGTGTGACAGTTATGTGAGGTAATGCTAGATAATAACTGTGAGAAATGGCAGGAATAGCATTACTTTCACATAAGTTTTCTAAGTCTTTATACTTTGGTGAAGAGAGAGGTAATGGCGCATTATAAGCTTTTGGGACATTCCTCGGTAACTCTTCTAGCTCTTTATTTTGAGCTCCTTTGGCAGAGCGCCCTTTAGCTGCTGGAACAGATACTGCTCTGTTGCATTAGATCTATGGTCATTTCACAGTCACTCAGTGAATTATATTAAAAGTGAATCAGATTTGGTAAGTTACTGCTATAACGGATATGCATAATAGCCGTAACATATATTATATAACCGTAACATAGAAAACAGTTACCAACACACCGGTGTGTTGGTAAGCAATAGAGCAAACATCTTAAAAGCTATTGAAGATTATTACCGAATGCTATATTCGCCGAGGTCAGAAGACCTAGTAAGTCGAACTGCTCAAAAATATTAAACATTGGGTCTGAAGAAATACCGGAAATAAATAGCGATGAGATTTGGAATGCTTTATCCAAAGTAAAAAGTGGAAAAGCTGGAGGAGAGGATGGCATACTACCGGAAATGCTAAAAGAAGGAGGTGAACTGCTAATCGCAAAGCTGGCGGACCTCTTTAATGAATGCTTGGCACTGGGAAACATACCGAAGAACTGGGAAACGGCGCTGGTAATATTACTATATAAGAAAGGGGTTAAAGCTTACCTCAATAACTACAGACCCATTAGTTTGCTCTCGCAAACGTACAAACTTTTTTCGAAGGTTCTGACAAACCGCCTGACGAGAAAACTGGACTTTTACCAACCTAGAGAACAGGCTGGATTTAGACAGGGATACTGTACACTCGACCACATTTTAACCATGAGGGTGCTTATCGAAAAAAGTACGGAAAACCAAATTCCGCTGTGGTTAGCTTTCATAGAGTATAAAAAAGCCTTTGACAGTGTCGAAACGTGGTCCGTCTCGGAAGCACTACGAAACGCTAGAATAGACCATCGCTACACCCATATTATAGAAAGCATCTATAAAAAACGCATCTCTGAAGGTAGCTATTTCTCAGCACACTAAGCCTGTTAAGATCAAAAGGGGTGTCAGGCCCCTGCCTGGGACACTATCTCACATAAACTGTTTACCTTGGTACTAGAAGACATCTTTAAGAAACTTGACTGGGAAAATAGAGGCATTGAGATAGCAGGCGCACGTCTATCGAACCTCCATTTCGCAGATGACATAGTGCTATTCGATAGTGATCCCCAAGAACTGCAGATTATGGTTCATGAACTACAAGAGGCATCTCTTAACGTAGGGCTGGAAAAAAATCTCACGAAAACCAAGATCATGACAACCGATAAGAAAACATAACAAAAATCACAGTCAAAGGCACGCCACTAGAACAGGTCAACAAATATGTCTATCTCGGTCAAGAAATCAAACTTGGAAAAGAAAACCAGGAAACAGAAATAAACAGGCGAATACGACTAGGTTGGGCTGCATTTGCGAAACTGGACTTTGCTTTTAAGATGAATCTCACCAATGCCCAAAAAGCACTTATATTCAACCAGTGTGTCCTACCAGTACTTACCTACGGGGCTGAGACTTGTGTGACTACCAAAGCGATTCTCCAGAGGCTCATTGTCACTCAAAGAGCGATGGAACGTAGGCTGGTAGGAGTAACTTTAAAAGACCGCCAGACCAACAAGTGGCTGAGAAAACAGAGCAAAGTTTCAGATATTGTGAAGCGAATAGCCAAACTGAAGTGGCAATGGGCAGGTCATATAGCCCGAAAATCAGATTTATGGTGCAAGGCTCTATTAGAATGGAGGCCGTGGGGCTTTAAAAGACCAGTTGGCAGACCGCAAATGAGATGGAAAGATGACATCAGAAAAGTAGCGGGCCAAAATTGGATACTGACAGCCCAAAACAGAGGAAAGTGGAGAGGGTTGAAGGAGGCCTACACCAAATTGGTTGACGATGGCTTAAGATGATGATGATGATGATAGAAAACAGTATTTATTGCGTAGGGCATAAAGATGGTTCCGTTGAGTTGCGTTGCAGGCCACGGGACATCCACTGAGATAAGCAGTGAAAATCAGGTCGGATGATTAGTCGGATGTTCGGGGTAATCAGGGATAGCCCAGGACTCACACATATCCCCTGCGGTTGGCACCATCCCGCAGGGAGATGCCTAAAAGTATTTATTCTCCCCGTGATAAAGGGGCATAAAGATGGTCAAGCTGTATAGCTTGATGTACAAACACAATAATTAAAACCTTACTTAATTATCTATTGGTGCATTTGTATAAAAAATAACCGTTTTCTTCAGACGGTAGGTATTCCGACATTTCCGGTGAAAAATTTCTTCGGTTTCATTAGATATAGTAACTTTGTCCTGTCTTTTAACTGGAGTACGCTGTCGAAGATTATATTTAACACGTCAAGACCTGCTTGGGCAACTGACTTTCGGGAATGAAAACATTGTAGGTATGACTTACTTAGGTATAATATGGACAGATCATGCAAACCATTGCAGAGAAAATAATTGTATGTCGGGTTACAATGTCGAATCCAATATTTTGTTCCATATTATTAGGATTGTATCTAAAGTTGCGATGAAGTCTAGTTACAAACTAAATAATTATTTTTTGTAAAAAGATTGCAATTAAAGATAAGATGAAAGTTTCGTTAAAATGAAATAATAATTTCTAAGAACAAGCTTGTACCTAGTATTACAATTTTATTCATGTAAACTTTTTATGGGCAGCATAAAAAGTGACATGTAACTAAATATACAATTTTGGTATCTGTAGTTGATCCCCACTTACAATGTTTTTACACTCTCTAGATTTGAAACTATTAGGATTTTAGATACGATGATAGGTGCAAAATATTCCGCATTTTTTTTTAAAGAAGAAAGTCATCTTATCTCAAAAGCGCCTAAAACTGAGTTACGATGTTTTTCCTTGCAGGTGTCGATATGGGGAAATGATGTAGATATCAAAAATCTATTTATTGCCCAAAAAAGATGTATAAGATCAATATGTTGTATACCGTCAGAGACTTCATGTAAATTATACTTCAGATCACTGGGGATACTAACATTGCCATCTATTTACATACTAGAAATTTGTATTTTTGTCAAATCAAACCTTAGCATTTTCACAGAAGCGAAGGACGTCTACAGGACAAATTCCAGAAATCCCCACAGATTGGTTTTGGACGAAACCCCTAAAACCGTTAGTTATTTAAAAAAATGCTATGCCATGTCCATTAAAATTTACAATAAGCTTCCATATTTACTAAAAGAGTTGCAACTCACTAGATTTAAGCATGTGTTACGGAGATGGTTGCTGCATGAGACATTTACGAAATTGACGAATACTTAAGATATAAGGACAACAACACTATTGTGTCTTTTCTTTAATCATTTAAATCTTTGCCAAATGAAATGTATGACATAATAATTTATAACAATAATTTTTAAATTTTAATTTCTGTAATTTATATTTGTATGCTGAATTCTAGCTAAATGTGAAAGCCTTTCCAAAATAAACTGTATCATTCACATCTATGTAATATCACATTTAATGACAAATAAAGTATTATTATTATTATTATTAAGCCAGTATGGTGCAGTGTGGGTGCAGTAGAGGTTTCTGAACTAAGTTTATATTGGAAATCTATTTTTAAAACAATTGGACTACGGGACTAATAAGCGGCGTTGTTAGTCCACCTACAGAAATAGTTGGACCAACCATAGAAGGTAGGTACAGTCAGCATCTAAAGTAGCTTAACACTTTAGTACCATTCATAACAACGAGCGCTTGAGCAGTAACAGATAGTACCATTTTATATGATAGCTAGATATGCTAGCTGTTCCCGCGACTTTGTTCGCGTGGATTCCCCCTTTTTGCAACATTTTTCATCGGTACTCAGCTCCTATTGGTTGTAACGTGATGTTAAGGCTTATCCCTCTTCGATAAATGGACTATCCAACACAAAAAGAATTTTTCAATTTGAATCAGTGCTCCTGAGATTAGTGCGTTCAACCAAACAAACAAACGGTTCTTCGACTTTAAAGTATTAGTATAAGGTACATTTAGCCATATTATGACGCCGGCAGAGTAGAATAGCATTACTCCATATCCTCCAATGGGTGTCGTAGAAGGCGACTAATGGATCAGCAAAGGCGTATAGATCACCTTATACTCCGTCCACCAATCCGCATCGCCTAAACTTCCTTCGATGACAAGGAGAGGCCTTGTGTCCCAACAGTGGGTCTAATGGGGCCTGTTATTATGATGATGAATGATTATTACGACAAGGAACTAAAGTGAATCTACTTCTGATGCTGAGCGTACGGCAGTTCAACTGATTGGACTGACAGATATATCAATCTAAGGAGATCGGTCGAATCGCCGAGTTCATAGGAAGACCGAGTGTTGCGATCAGCGGCTGTACTACATAACATGGTTCTAGTTGAGCATGCCGTAAAATACACTATTCAATGCGCGCGTCATAAGGACTGCGAAGCAATGAAAGTCAAGCAAAACCGCAAAGGAGATCGGCCAAATCGCTGAGTTCATGGGAAGTCCGAGTGACGCGAACTGTCGGCAATGTATGCACACTGTGCATACACTTGTCACTTGTATGACTGACCAATTGGACCACTGCCTCCGGACTCACTTTAATGGGCCGATATAGCACTGTTTATTGATAGTTTGGAATAAAAGATAAACTAATGGCATAAACTGGATTTATATCTATTCGATACAAGATTTTCTGGTTTCCTTCAAACAATTTAAATACATGGTTGATTTACATAATGTCAAAATCTTACCAAAGCAAATAAAACCGCGCAGCTGAATTGTCTATCGCGTCAACCTATTCATGACCTTAAATAAATTTATTCATGAATTCATCATTACAAAACTCGATATTAATATCTATTTATAGACAATACTATTTTTAGGTATACCTTAAATGCAGTTCACCTTAAAAGAATTCGGCGCAGCGTTAGGTACGTAGAAAGTTGGCATTCACCATCAATTTTCAAAAGTTTGACAAAAAATATTATAAAGTGATGCAAGCAATTCTTGGTAATTTGTTCAAACAATTTTCCAATGAGATTTTTCCACTTTTGTAATAGCCGAGTGGATTGTTAATTCGTATATCATTTTGGACGGACCTTTCGTTTTGATATAATTTCACCATTATTATAAAAGTTAAAAAATTCGTGTGTAAATGTGTTAAAATTTCAATATTAATTTGACACTGACCGTGCAAAAATAACAATACTAACATAATTTTCGAAATGGGATTAAATGTATGAAATAACGAAATGTTTACCAAACGCAACTTTTTTGTAGGTATAGTTTGAGGTTTACCAAGTGGGAAGTTTACCAGATGGGAAGTAGCCGTATTGTGAGCTGTCAAACTTAATCCTTGCGAAGGCAGATTGACAAAATAGCAGTGGTAGTAGAGTGCGTCGGCTGTTTCGTAAAAACTTTACTTCACGGTGCGTGTAGAATAGAAGTTAATTGATACTTTGTACAATTTGCTGGTAAGTTACGACAGTTTGGCGGGGCATAACGCAGACAGAGATAATGTAAATGCATCCACAAACTGTTATGGCTCATAAGCGGTCATAGAAATAAATGTTTATTCGGCTATAAAATGTTATAAAATAATCACACACATAAAAAATCGGGAGTGGTCTCCTCTTGACTTTCTCGTATACGGAAACGACTCAAAAGTTGATAGAAACCTTATATTTTGATGTTATACACGCATGTTAAATTTGGTTGCAATAAGTTAAAGCATGCTCGAGTTATCGTGCTAAGGCACAGACACGCACACAGACACAATTCAAAAAACGGTATTTTTGAACTCAGGGAGGTCTAAAACGTGTAAATCCGTCAAAATGTCGAGGTCGAATTTTTTGCCGATTACAAGACTTCCTATAAACTACGTACGAGAAAGTAAAAATGTACTGGCGGCGAAATGGACTACACTCAGCTTTATGTTACAGATTCCTTTTTTCAATACCGGTATTTTCGGTTCTAATGTAGTTGGAATACCGTTTAACCGAGATTTTCGGTATTTGATTAAATATTTACTTGTGCAATGTAGGCAACAGGTATTAAATCACAATAAAGATACTTTTTATTACATACATAAAGTCGCGTCTCTTTCTCATAGGGATAGGTTGATATGCTTGGCAAAATTAAGGCGCTAGGCAACTTCCTGGTAGAGCTGGGATGGCTGGAGTGATCCGGTCCACACCCTCCGAAGCAAAATAGGCGCACCAGCCGTCGAGTTGCGGAAACTGCCCGTACGAGAAGAAGGTTGATATCACTTGTTTCCACTTGATGCGACACATATTTTTTAAGACTTTATCGTCTTGATCGATAAACGTTCGCTTAGGCCTTCTCCGACCCGCATCTCTGTTCACTTCCGAATTCCGATCCTTTTCGGCAATCTACTTTTACACATCCTTTCTACACGACCCAATGATTTGAGCATCTTTTTGTCACTATATGTACCGAAATTTACGAAAACCCCGGTTTTGATTATTCTAATCCCGGGACTGGAAAGAGTTTAAAATTCGCTCGGTATCTCCGTATTTTCGAGAATCGGGATCCCGGTTTGCGACCCACATTCAGGAACCTACATGCAAATTCATACTAGCAGCACAGCGTAAAAACATACAGTGGTTCAAAGCCATTCAAGTTGATGAAAATGCCGCTTTTGTCTAGAAAGCGTGCAGTAGACATACAGTGATGCTGGGGCCGCACTTGCGCCTATCGTCACGAAGCTTCGTGCTAGGACACGATACACGCAGATGTGACCGGCCGTTATCGGCTATCGTCACGAATATTCGGGTTGCTTGTGTGTTATCGGCCGGGAGGCGGTACGTCAAGGTTTTAGCGCGCTAACCTATCGCGCTGCGTGGTCAGACATGCGCTCAGATTGGTCTGAGGACATGCGTTGTTCATTTCGAAGGTTTTTCTCCATTAGTTCAGACGCGTACGGGTGACTAAGTATACGATACAGCTGAGTTATTTTTTATAATTAATGCATTACGTAATTATTAGCACACAATTTAAAAGTAAAGAAAGTGATTATGCATAGTTAAACGCAAAGAAGGATAATAATACTACGCAATTTACACGTCTGGAAATGATTTCGGCCATCTTGGATTATTGCACGATAGTTCGTGCAAATAAAGAAATGCCACATGCTTTATCGCGATAACTTTGCTCGGGCCGCACTTGCGTGTATCGTACGAAGTATCGCCACGCATTACTTCGGGACGATAGGCGCAAGTGCGGCCCCAGCATGAATCAGCGTATACCAAACGACTTATGACAGTTTGGTAGCGCCACCGCGCCCCTCTTGTCCCGCGTCCCCCTCACGATTGCCCTGTCTAGACGTAGTCGTTGGCTGTCTGTAAGAGCTTATATAGCGATGTATAGACGCTATTAGGTTTAGGGTTTAGGTTAAGGTTTCCTGCAACATGTGAGAAACATGAAAAGTCTTCTAGAAACAAGACTTCGCCTGCAAACCGTGTACAAAGTTCAAAGTACACACGATCGCTTCGGAATATTATTGTAATTTATTCAGAGTCTTAAAGCAAAGTAAATTATTAGCCAATGACTCTGATTTAGAAACATGAATACGTACACAATGTTAAAACGTGATTTTTTATAATTATAAGATGAACAATAAGTAGATATGTAGTTAGATGAATAGATATAATAAGGCACAACTTCAATACATAAATACTCGTATAATACTACGAAAAAGGTAATGTACCTACAGTCGTACATACATAGCACAGTACAATGTATGTAGTACATCACCTTTTTGATAATGTAGGTAAATCTCAAAATACATTGTGCGAGTGCAGGTCAGGGTGCCTACCCAAAATTACCTACATATTTTTACTTTCTCGTATACATAGTATAGAGGAAGTCTTGTAATCGTCAAAAAATTCGACCCCGAGATTTTGACGGATTTACACGTTTCGGAACTCCCTGAGTCCAAAAAAATATTTTTGGAATCATGTCTGTGTGTCTGTGCGTTAGCACGATAACTCGAGTAAGCTTTAACTTATTGCAACCAAATTTAACATGCATGTATGATACATCAAAATATAAAGTTTCTATCAACTTTTGAGACATCGATCACGAAAGTTAAGCAACCAAGTGAGCGGTCGGCTCTTTATAAAATTAACCCTTTCGAAGATAATCATGCGTAAAATTGACGAACGAGTTTTAAGTAGGTGTAATGTGATGAACTACAAAATATGATTATCTTTCTAAGGTTAATTTGATGTTTGATTTTACGTAGTATAAATTCCAGTAAATTACCGGTAAGGTAAAAAAAAGTTTTAAGGAAGCCTTAGATTTTTATCTCTGTTCTACAAACTGTAGGTAAATATTCTCACCCAATTCCGATCACTGATGGTGACTGTGATGAAAGTAAATGAAGCCAAAGAAATATGTAAGGATCGTAGGAAGTGAAAACAAGTTATCTCTGCCTACAAAATGGGAAAAAGGTGTGACTTTATGTATGTATGAAGTTTTAATTACAGGTTAGAGGAGAGATGAGAGGGACATCAGCCACCAGCATTAGACACTCCTAATAAGCAAAAAGTGTAGAACAACTGTAACCAGACTATGGAAAAAAGAATAGAGAATGAAATTGGTTAAAATCGGGGTTTACAACTGCACTAGAATTCAATAGAAATCTACTATCAAAATGAAGCCGCGTGATGGCGGCAGAGTAGAATAACATTACCCCATATCCTCCAATGGGTGTCGTCAGGTGACCAATGAACCAGCAAAGGGGTATTGATCACCTTATACTCCGTCCACCAATCCGCATTGGGCAAGCGTGGTGGACTACTGCCTAAACCTACTTCGATGACAAGGAGAGGTATTGTGTCCCAGCAGTGGGTCGAATTATAAAGGCTGTTATGACGACAATCAAACATCATTTTGACATGACAGTCGTAATCCTATTTTTGGCCATTTCACATTGCTTAACAATAACAACAAAATTTTGTGTACAAACTTCAAAGGAATTAAATTAAAATAGGTTACTCTCAAGGTCCTCCTCTTGTAAAATCGGTTAAAATGTAGCCTATGTTGTCCGAATCATAATAAAGAATTGATTGGCACCCTATTCATCAAAATCAGATCAATAGTTTAGGCTCTATAGTAGGAAATTGTAAATACAAGCGTACAAACTTACATACCTTGTGTATATAGGCTTCTAAAATCATTAGGCTTCCTTTTGGTTTCGCCGTAGTTCGATAAAAAACTTCTGAGCGAGACCTGAAAGAGCCCGACCGTCTACCAAAATCAGTATGTTTTTTCCGTTCGGATCGGAGAATTAGTGTAAAGTGCTAAGTATAAACATGTTATTACGTAACCTACTTACTCCGTACACGACTCTTAAAAATTTGCTTTATGTACGTTTTCAATAATTGCAACAGTTAACATTTGCGTCTGATACGGAATTGATGTGAATAATAATAATTCAATTGGTTTAAAAATTTATAGCTTGAAAAACTAATACAACTTATTACCTAAACTAAGTTTTTCACAAAAAAAATATCATTCGACATTTGTAAATTAATAGCCATCAAAAAAGGTCTGATGTAAAATTTCTTATTTTCCAAATTTCATTAAAAATAACAATAATAAACATAATTGAAATTAATTGTGAATAATTTATGTGCTAGCCAATTTAACCTGGTGCATAAATCGGCAGTCAAATAATTTACAGTGATATAATATTCCACGAACATTAAGTAACGTGTACGATGCAGTGCAATATGTGTAAACACGACCCCAGAATCTAACAAACGTCACAGCATCTCTCATAAGGCCATCTAAGAACTAGATTACAAGGATATGTTACAATACAAACCCCACAGTTGTGAGAACGCCGCCGTAACTGGCTGGGCGGTGTACGCAGCGGAAAAAAATAACAACAGAAGAGTTTGAAATCAAGATCGAATAAATCCTTCTTTTGTCAACATGATTAAAAAAGAAATGCGATTTGAAAAGTAGTTCGAATTGCGCGGTTTTCGCGGGAATAGAACTGTCATTTTTTTTCTGAAAACTTTAGAGACAAAATGAATTGGTTAATTGTGTTTGCTGTTGTGTGGGGGAGCAGTGAGGCAGTGATATACAAATTGAATGGTAAGTACCTACCATTATCTATTGGTTTTACATACGTAGGTACTCTCACCCTCGTAATCAGTTTCATATCATCATAAGTTTGAGCAGAGCTATTACACATAAAACCACATTATGTCTCCATGAGCTCCATATAGTATTTGGATTCCCCTTTTTAATGTGACAATATTAAAGTTATTGATTTTGTATTGATGATTATTGTAGTTGTTATATTATGCGACATGGATTGTATTTTTTACTTGGTTTTTGTTTTTATTAACATTGACACAAAAGTCTCTCTGCTTCCTGCACCGCCTATTATTATTTCTGTGGACTTTCTTCCGAGTTCTTGTTGTAAAAACACGTGTTGATTGAGAGACTCCATTTTTAACCTCAATCTACCGTACAATTGTCTGTCACTATAAGTACATTTTTACTTGACATTGGCGAAATGCTTTATATGTCGTGAACGCCACATTATTATTTCTGCACTGCCTATTATTATTTCTGTGACCAGCTTTCCAGTTTACTGGCAGGTTTATTGTATTAGGGTTTTTTTTTAAATTTGAAGTGGTTGGTAGACGAGCATACTGACGTGGCACTCGCGCGCTGTCAAGTGCCAACCCTAGTCCCCTTCCTCCCTACCCCGTGAAGCTCCGGTGATCTTACTCACCAACAGAAAAACAGTGTTGTGTTTCTGTCCTTGCACAAAATTTTTGTGTTATTTGACTGTGTTCTTCTGTAAAGTGGAGGTACTAACAAAAAATCCAGGACTAAAATATCCGCCATTTAACGTTTTTGTCTTCAGTAAGGTTTGTTTAAATAAAAATATATTGGTAAAATTAAAACGGAATAAATATTCTTTAATAAAAGACTTATGTCTTACGGATTAACCTTGTTTATTACTTACAATCCAAGCTATAATTACATATGTTTTAAGTAAAGATCTAACAATTAGTCCTTATTAAGTGGGGAAGTAATATTATTTTTCCTTGTTTTTCATTCACGTCATATATTTATGAAGGAAGCCGTTAACGTATTTGTACACATACATAATAATATGTTTATTTTATATTCTGCGTTTTTTTTTCATGTTTGATAGTGAAGCTCGAAAGTAGCACCAGTGGCAAAATTGAGAGCTAAAAAGCATGGTATGGTATGGGCATGTAATGAGAAAGGATGATAATCATGTGATAAAGGTGATGAACATGAATGTGGACGGTATAGAGGGAGAGGAAGACCGAAGAAAAGATGAATATGTGTGTGTGTGAGGAAAGGTATGGAAAAGAAAGGAGTTAATGCTGAGATGACGGCTGACAGAGATGTATGAGTAGAGTGAGATATATTTCATAACAAAAAATGGCTTCAAATCGCTAGCGTTTAATGTAGCTCACGCTCACTCGATGCGCACCGATAAAACGAACGATACCGCGCACCGTCTGGCAAAATTATCGCGGTTTTGCGAGTTGCGCGCGAGTTGAGCGCTTTACATTGCGCGGTAAATTTGCAATTTTTTTAACACCAAAAAATTAAAATGATTTCTATGCAATTATTTTTCGAAATGTTTGTTATTTTGATGTATAGAATACATGCTGGTTCTTGTTTGAATGTTCATGTCTTTTACACACTGTACAATAATATTTCTTATCTCAGAATCAAAACGCATAATATCAATTATTACAGAATTTAACGTGATCGGCAAGCGTCCGTGCGAATGATAAAAGAGTCTATAAATTTCTTTATTGTTCGTTATATGTTGTAACTATTGTTAATAAGGAAAAGTGATATACAATTACAATTAAAAGACGATTTCAATTAAAAGATTCATAACAATTGATCGTAGTACCTATGTGTTTGATAAATTACTATTAATTATTTAAGGACTCATTTTTTATGGCCCGGCTAGGCACCCTTGCTTTGCAGATCTGTAAGGTGCTTCATGGCACCTTTAAAATGACCCAAAATTGTAACAAGGGAACACGTGTGCTGGCACAGAATTTAATTTCTTGCATTCTATTCTATTCTTAATTAATGGCTCCGCACTATTATGAAGATTAGGCACGCATTTTGATGATGTCAAATTAAAAATTATCTAAATAATTATTTTATAGCAACACGAACTCGGGTGAAACTTATTTCATTTCTTGATTGAGCAACTTAGAAATGGGTTGTCAAACTTTCTTAGTGCGCGTTGGAATGGTGCATGGCCACTCGTTGGTAGTTTTTGAGTATGTAGGCCACATTTAATACTCTAGTCTAGCGTCTTGATAAGATCACGAGCAGTTTGTGTTCAAGTTGAGATGCTGGCACTTCACATGACCGTATTTGTCAAATGTTTGAGCTGCATTTCTCTCATTCTGTACACATTACTATGATAGTGGTTGCAGCACAAATGTTTGACATGTAAAGTGTGAAGTTCCAGCAAATATTTAAAACGAATTCGGTGCATGCAAATGCGCGCGCAAAGAATAATAATAATAATAATAATATATTTCTACGCTCACACCAATTATCTAGCCCAAATTAAGTATCTTTAAGAACTTGTGTTATGGATACTAGATAAAGGACAAATATACTTAATAATCTAGATATTTTTATAAATAAACTTAAATAAATATATAAACAACCATGACTCATGAACAAATGCTCGTGTTCATCACAGTAACATTTGCCACTACCAGGACTCGAACCCGGACCTCTCGATGTGTAGACAGCGTTACTGACCACTCCACCAACATCCATAGAAGTTCTAAATAGTTCTAATTTAGCCGTAGTTAGCACGGTCCGTGAGATCCGCCTAAAGTATAAGCTAAAAATAAAAATAAACAAGGTCAATGAATCCTATAAAGAGAAGGCAAAATAAAGTTACCGATATAGCAATAATTTGATGGGTCAAAGACGCACGACATTAATACGGGGATATGACGTCACACGTCATCATTAAAATTACTCTCGTATATATCGAAACCAAGGAGCTTATACTAAGAATGGAGTCATTAGTCAAATTAACAAAGTGAGGGCAAAAATTTTGACAATACTTGACATTTCAAATTACACATTTCTCTTTCTAGAAATTGTCGTCATCTCTTTCTAAACACGACTACATAGAAACAAGATTTTCCCAGTATTTCGCCATCTTTCTAAAACAAAAGTAGAAAAGTAGCTAAAAACTTAACATATTGTATTCAATTATCAGTATTTATTATCAATGAAAGAAATAAATATAATATATTGACTTTTAACGTTTAGGTTTGTATTTCAATCAACTGGTGTATCATTGTGTTTTTTCCATAACTTATGGGAAATTAAGGGATTTATATAATGACAGCTTTGTCTTCATACGTCAATCACGTTGATGTCCCGAAATCTCAACATGACATATTGATAGGTATCGACTCGCGATTTTGGTACGGCTTTTTACATTTTAATAACTATAAATAGTGCAAAATGGTGCATTGCTGTATAGTTCGTGGTTGCAGAAGTGAGTGGTATCCAGGATGCAGTGTGAAATTTCACTTGTAAGTGTTATAATTGCATATTATTGTTCACCTAAGTAAAATTGGTTTTTCACATGTAATTCCATATGATTATCGTTATTGGGCGAAACTCCATAGGGGAAAGTAATTTCTGATACTCGGCTTTCATACTATCTGAATTTAATTAATTTTCATACATAAATTACTTAGTCAAATATGTGTAAACAAATTGACTAGGGTGACTAGGATTTCCGGAATTATAAAGAAATAATATCCCTTTCTATTCATTCCTTTTATAAATGGCAATCAAAATTGATATATTATTTTATTTAATTATTTGAAATAACTGTTCCATGGATAAAATACATAAATAGTTTTACGCATTTTTAGTACGAAATGTTTATTTACAAATAAAATATGTAATTTTTACTATGTAATTTGTGTATAATGTAAATTATTTTATTTGAGAAAAAGATAATGAGAGTATTGATTGGATTTTACTAGTGTAATAATGTTTATCTTTCACATTTGCATGTACTAACATGCAACGCAGATACATTGCACACAGACAGACAGTATTAATAAAATTGTGGCTGCGCTCTTCTGCACTTGTAATCAAATAGCATATTAAAATCTATCAAATGATAGTTTTTAATATGCTATTTGATTACAAGTTAAAAGTGTCTGTATACATAAAATTTTCTTTTCTTTTTAGATTTCCGAAGCGACGGACCATATGGTTGTCTATTGTGCCTTTAAAAACCAAATTTTATGAAATTTCGAAAATATGTAGCCTGCACTTTCAAGACACCAACTGCTTACGGCAAACTTCAAGCCCTTTTTTCAATAAAACCACTTCTCAATCACTTTTCAAAGGCAACCCTTGAAATGGTTAGTAAAATTTTTCGTGGTAATATACAGTTAATAGAGCTAAAATGTTTGGGAAATCATTTTAAGGGTATCAGGCATCATCAATTATTGAATATACAATGACTCAATTAAATTTTAACATTTTGCATAGTCACAAAAATGGCGTATGACGTAAAAATGAGAAACCAGGGTTTCCGAAGTAATTAGTCTAATGTCACCAACACTTCATTTATCGATGTTTAGAGTAGGTTAAATAAAGCGTAAAATATACATTCAAATTAAGTTAATATATTACACTACACACATACATTCAAAATACTAGGTGGTAGACCCATATGTAGGGTCGTCTGGGTAGGTACCACTGCCTTTCTTATTTCTGCCGTGAAGCAGTTCGCTGTGTTTCGGATTGAAGGAAAAGGTAGCCAGTGTAATTACGGGGCATGGAGGGCATATCATCTTAGTCCCCAGTATGGCAAACGCACTTGCGGTGTTAAGTAATTTACACTTAATATTGCAAGTGTCTATAGGCGGCGGTGACCACTTAACATCAGGTGGGCCGCAAGCTTGTTTGCCATCTCGTAACATAAAAAAAAAATATAGTATGAATAAATTCTAATCTAGTCCGTTACACTTTTATCTTGATTATGCTATGCCCAAATGGGCAACATGATGTGGTGGTGTTGTTTATGAACATCTGTTATTTACATTCATGAATGCAATAAATTACTAGAAAAATTATTATTATTTGAACTATTAATTATTTGAACTCTTGTGTTTAACCCCTAATTGGGGTCCAAGATTAGGCTAAGGTAGCCGCTGTCGCCTCCGCACCTTCACTTCCGCCCAGGACTGGACTCACAGTGAGCAGCAGTACAAGCCGCCCTAACTCGTCCCACCGAGTGACCCTCACCGAGACCATCTCCGGCTACCACCAGGTGGGAGCACGTGAGACCTTACCCGTGGCACAAGACTGTCCGTGATTAATTTGTGCTACAGGCACCCTACTAGAAAGAGACAGGGCCTCTCTAGCAATGTCAAGTAATGTCAAGTGTTGTCAAAATTTTTGCCCTCACTTTGTTCATTTGTCTAATGACTCCATTCTATAGGTAAAATATAAGCTCCTTGATCGAAACAAACTTGTCATAGTATTTATTTTATAAATTGATGTTCGAAATACACTCATCAAAAGTGTCTGGGGATCAAGTACGTTAGAGTATCGCAGCAACTGAGGATTATTATTATAACTTTTTTAAGATAGTTATTGCTTCTTATGTTTTTAATTTCACTGTTATAATTAACGAATTTTCCTTAAAATTTTATTAAAATAGATGTATAGTTTCCTATATAAGTGGGTAATATGGTTAAAGATAAAGATTGACTTGATCCCATCCCAAGACACTTTTGATGAGAGATATTACCCGCACTAAAATGAAATGAAATGTTATTTATTTGATAGCACTTGCATATTACAAATATTGAATTGATTGTGTAAATATCTGTCCCGGTTGTAGGTACTTGTTAGCTTTTGTTTGATGTGCACTGTAGGTTTGTTATTTATCTACACTACTTTTTGGGTGTGATGCCCCTTTTGTGTAGGTGATAGGTTATGCTGGCAACTTATCACTACTTTGAGGAACAGCTTGGCCTATACTGCAAGATTTATGTGTAACCTCATTTTACCTAAAATTCTGCTCAACCCCTTTATGGATTATGACTGTGATTGATATCTCTTACTACCTCAATCAAATACTAATATAATAATTCATTTATTGCATCAGATAATAAAATCCATTAAACATAAAAATAAAAATACAAATAGTGGTTATTAGTAACAATTTTACTTAAAAACTATGTTAGTAGCTAAATGTTGACATACACTTGTTACGTAACATTAAATAGGACCTACAGCAATGCCACGGCATGTTATTTTTCCAGTCCGCGAATCACGGCTATCTTACCCCACACGATATCTCACAGCAGTGATTCACGTACCGGACATCCAACCTGCTGGCGATCATACTGAGGATGCTGTTGGAGCTGCCCCGCACCCTGCGCACCAGTGATGCGCATCTCTTGCGCATTGTGGCATAGAAGCAGTCTACACGATGTTCGGCAAACATTCCTGATGCGCTACAAAAACGAGGCAGCCCCAATAGCAACCTGAAGGCATTATTATATTGCACTCTGAACGTATTGTACGCTTTCTGTGTAAATTTAGCCCATAAGCTGCAAGAGTAGAAAGAAGTGCAATAAGCTCTAAATAGGGTGATTTTCACACTGTTTGAGCAGTGAGAAAACCTTCGCACCAGCATGTTAGCTCTTACTGATAGTGCCCTCCGTTCTCTTTCGATGTCTGCATTGTCTTTAAGGTCGGGAGTCAATACATGACCTAGATATTTAAACCTATAAACCCTGAAAAACAAATGAAATATTTATAAAAAGTTATTTTAATTTAAAGCTAGATTTGCACCTTCCGATGTGATTCTGTCTGTAAGACGCGCTTACAAGTCTCAGATGAGAAAGAGGAAAACAAAAAAAGTCAATATCAATAATAACGTATGCCTGAGTAGTATATGGTTCAATATACTCCAAAAAATATTTCAGTATATTTTTTGGTGTACCTTTATTGAAATATACACCGTGTTTTTTTTGATATCCCATAACTTTAGGGTTTTGATCAGACCATGTAAAAGATTCAAATTGTATATAAATTATTTGTCAAATCAAAAGTTTTTTTTTCTCTTTTCCATACAAATTCATTCGGCCAAACTATGTTTTTGTATGGAAAAGAGAATAAAAAACTTTTGATTTGACAAATGATTTATATGCAATTTGAATCTTTTAGATGGTCTGATCAAAATCCTAAAGTTATGGGATATACACGGTGTATATCAGCAAACTGACAGGCTCACAGCGCACTGCAAGTTTTCACTATATCATGGCAGCGGGAACCATGCGTTCAACTCCGCTATGCACTTCTCAGCGTCGCTCCACTCTAACTCCAATCTAAACCATATACTCTCTAATCTGTGATCTAAACCAGCGTGCTATTATCTTTATACCTACATAAAAATCTCGTATTATGTCACGATGTTCGTTTTCTCTAATCTCCGTATTAATCCAGATATTAATTAAATTAAAATAATACGGTCAATAATCATTTTAGCATTCAGTTAAAATTATTACATTACATCATTTTCCACAACATTAATAAGAACAGGAAGATCAAGTGGAAAACATGTTAACTAATTATAAGTATAAGACATATTAACAATAAAAATGCCACAAAGCAAATTGAAAAGCATTAAGTCATACAAGCAGAACGTTAATAAAAATTTTGTAATTATGCAATTTTTAATTATCTCATGGTGCGGTACGTCACAATAACAGATACAAAATTAAAACGGTATAAAATTTTGAAAACAGGTGCAGTGTCGTGTTCAAGTACTGAGAAATTGACCTCGCGCCCCTTTCGCGGGTTTTCTATGTCTGCTATTCCGCTGAGCTACGCAGGATTGTGGAACATCGAGGAGTATACTCTACTATGACTCTACTCTATCGTTTCTTATTGAGTCACAAACTGACATATTTTTTCATTTCCAAACCTTTCATAAAAATAAATAAAATCATCAGCAAAAATAAAGCGATGATAAATGCCATCCAAAATCTAGCTAATAGGAATACTATTAAAGTCACCAAGGAAGTACCAACGTGATAGCACAATACCAAGCATTTGAAAATACCAGTGTAGACGCATCATTGAACTTCTTTTCGAATCCTGAGGAAGAGCCGAAATGTCTAATCTCAAAAAACTATATACTCGTTTGTTACCATTGAACAATAACGAATTCTTAATTATGCTGTAAACGTTGAGAATATGGCGAGTTTTTTGCTTTAGAACATAAATTGATTCATTCAAAAAGTAGTTTCCTATACACCTAGCTAGGCGAAAGAGAGAAACGATTGGAAAAAAATTGCAACTTTCCTGTAGCTTCAAATACTTTGTGTCATATTAAGTACGTTCGCGCACTGATTAGGCTTTAATAAATATACTAATCCGGTTTTATTATAGCAAAAAATAATAAAAACTGGCTACATTATCAATCAATGTGCTTAAAAGCGTGTCAAGAGCAAGCCTTATGGTCAATTTTTAGTGAAATTGAATAGCTATTCAATTCTTCAATTTATTTTTAACTAAGTTACATAATCTTTCGTAGGTCATCTAAAATGCTATAGAGCTCACGAATTATTAAAAAAGTTTCCTCGTATAAAAACATAAAATAAATTATAAAATAAAGCTATAGGCTTAACCTAAGAATCAGGACAGGCGTTGCATTCTGACTGAATCATCGAAGCAGTCCGGATATCCTACTATAGCCCCAACTTATTTATGACTAGCGCTCCGCCAGCGATTAGGGAGTTTTTTCAGTATAATCTAAAGCCTATATCCCTCGGGAATAATATAGCATTCTAATGGTGAAATAATTTTTGAAATTAATGCATTAGATTTGAATTTATTCGTTACAAACATACAAATCTTTCCTCTTTTTAATATTAGTGTAGATCGGTATATAGGATCTACACAGATCGGTCTATATGTACCGGTAAATGTAATTATTATTATACTTACCTCGTGATTTGATAAATGTGATGATAACTGTGGTGTGGTGTGGTAGGTGCATAAGACACTACTCTTCCAAAAACATTGCACTCCGCCTGGTCATAAAAAAAAATAACCCTAACCTATCACTCAGCCACAGGTTTCGAAAGGATAAATCAATAAAGTTTGATAATTATTAATAATAACAGGTAAAAGTAAATAATTAATTACTTTTGCCTTCAATTTTGGTAATTATTAATAATTGTTAGTTATTATTAATAATTTTCAATTAATCTCGTTTACCGTAACATATACATATCAACGTACACATTTTTTATTTATATCATTCCTTAGACAACCTATGTTGTTTTTTTGCTACGGTCTTCTTCTTCGCCTCAATCCTTGAACATTCAAATTCACTTTCCTACCAAATTTGTTTATTCGCTATTTCCTCACATAACATGTCCATTCATACCAACCAATTATTGTTTTTCTGTCAGTGGAGCACTTTATAACTCCTTTTAGTTAGGTTTACCCATTTCATTGACTCCACGCATCTATCTCACTGAGACCTCACCAGTCTCGTCTCACCTGTGTCCAACCTTTTTTCATCTATCCCTTTCATGGCCTTACACTCCGAACTGTCACGCTAGGTTATATACACAATAACACACAGTAAAAAAAGTCGGGAGTGGTCTCCCCTTGACTTTCTCGTATACCGGAAATGACTCAAAGGTTGATAGAAACCCTGTATTTTGATGTCATACATGCATGTTAGATTTTGGACACCCATCCGAGTACCGACCGCGCACTTGGTTGCTTAACTTTCGTGATCGACGGCTCAAAATTTGATAGAAACCTTATATTTTGATTTCATGCACGTATGTTAAATTTGGTTGCAATAAGGTAAAGCATTTATCGTGCTAACGCACAGACACACACACAGACATAATTCCAAAAAAAATTTTTTGGACTCAGGAAGGTCCAAAACGTGTAAATCCGTCAAAATCTCGAGGTCGAATTTTTTGATGATTACAAGACTTCCTCTATACTACGTATACGAGAAAGTAATAATTACTATGTAGCAGCGTTGCAGACTTGCAAAAAATCAGAACTACTGGATTTGACGGTCAAATCCGGTAGTTTGACGCATACTACCCCATACTTTCAGGCGACAAAGTTACTGGACAATTGATCTTTTTTTTACCATTACTGAACAGAAAGATAAAAAATGCTGTCTTTTAATATAAAAATTCAAACGTACCTAGTCTTGTGGACCTCATGGGGTCGACAATATTTTTAGAGTGATAAGGCAGCCATTCCCTCAGCACAGAAGAAGTAGATACACTCAGTGTGATGTACCCCAAGAGCTTCCCCGTGAAAGACAAACGGTTCGGTTCACTTAAAATTAAAGTTATTTTAAACACACAAATTATGCAGCGCATTCCACATTCGAGACTTTTCTTAATTGATCGTCAAAATTTACATTTTCAACCATTATGCACAAGGAAAAAAATTATTGATAGTCATCGATTCCTAAAAAGTTGTTATTATGAGTTCGGAAATCGTTGAATACCTTGGCGGGGACTATTTTTAAAGATAATTATTGCTTAGATAATAAATAAAACACACTAAAATAATATACTTCAATGAAAGACGTCAATTTAATCAGTACGTAATGGAATCTCCAATATAATTTAGAAAAATAATGTAACTATTAGTTATTTATATTAAGAAGTCTGGAGAAGGAAATAGAGGAGAAGGAATTGTACATTCAACAATGTTTATAACATCGTTTTAAAAATAATTATAATAATTCGTGGAGTAAAATATTATAAATGCGAAAGTAACTCTGTCCTGTCTGTCTGTCTCACGCTTTCACGCCTAAAGCACTGAACCGATTTTGATGAAATTTGGTATGGAGATAGTTGAAACCCTGGAAATCACATAGAACTTTTCGGCGCGATAATCGATATTGACGCGAGTGAATCCGCGGCCGACCACTAGTAATTTAATTGAATATAAATGAAAAACATTCATCATCATCAACAGCTCATATAATTTCACCACCGAGGGGCTCGAGCCTACCCCACATTAGGGGAGATTAGGCCTTAGTCAACCATGCTGGCCAAGTGGGGGTTGGTCGACTTCACACAATTTCTTCATAGGTGTGTGCGTGCAGGTTTCCTCACGATGTTTGCCTTCACCGTAAAAGCGTTGATTAAATGTACAGACAACAGCACGTTGGGTTACCACAAACTGTCAAATTTTCCCAATCGATTATGCACTTTAAAATGAATGGTCTTAGATTGAAAATCGTTTGGAGAAATTTGACAGTTTTGTATAGCCCGACGTGCTGTTGACTGTACATAAAAATCTCGATGTGGTTGGGTATTGTCACCCAACACATCGCAACCATGATGCAGCCTCGCACATACTGTCCAAACGGTTCGACGGCAATATGTGGTTCCTGTGAATTAAACTATTAATTTTCATGCAAATTAACTGCCATCCACGAGTTGCCGTTGTGGTCTGGTCTGTGGGTGACGTTTGTAAGCTGGTTTATCACAAAATTCGTTCAAAGTCGAATCAAATCGCGTGAATCGCAACACTGAGATCGACAGACAACGTCACGCGACCGCGACCGTCATTATTATATTTTTTTAAATTATGCGGAGGGTCACAGCCTCAGCGGACTAAAATAGAACTCGTTTTTCTGTTTTAGTTCAACAGTTGCATGTATTTCATTCTTTATTCGCAATGACTCATTTAATTTTCCTGTGACACAAACAGCGGAATGTTCCGGTTTGACAAGAAAAGTGATCACGCGTGATTAACTGTCCCATGGAAGACGACAATCAACTATGATTGAGAATTTCATGATAAAATTGAATAAGACATGGCCGTGCCTCATTTTTCTGGCAACTTTACTAGGTACACTATCACACGCGACTTTTAACGCAAAAAGGTCGAGCTAAGTTTAAGGTAAAATTTGGTTACACATAAAGCCTAATCTGGTAGTGTGGGTCATACAGCCTCAAAATAGAGACAGATTGTCAGCCTGTTGCTTATAAAAGAAGGGAGAGGAAGAAGTTTCTCCCGAGTTCTTGTTTGATTAATAATAATAATAAACTTTTTATTTCAGGCTACAAAGGCCCATACAATAAATACCTTATAAACTAACATACATAGTATTATAGTATAATTTTGGGCAGTAAATAAAACTTAGATTATGTTAATAAATAGAAACTTAATTTACACGATTTGATTTGATTTGATTGATGAATTGAAACTTAGTAACACGTGTTATGAGACTCTATGCTTAACTCAATCTAGCGTAGAATTTATTGTTACTATAAATATATTTCCACTGGACTCGACTAAATTCGCAATACAATTAATTGTCGCGAAGGCATTAATTAAGAATAGAATAGAATGTAAAACGTTTTCTCCATTTGTACGGAGACGTACGCGCCGTACACGTCCTCCTCATAAGATTTAGTTACATTTTGGGTCTAAAATATTAATGCCCTTTTCAAATTAATCTATGGGCTTACTAATAATAACTTATTATTAAATTGTTATAGACCTAATTTTAATTTATTTTCTTCAGCAAATGTCAAGTAGGTCAGTACCAGTACAAATATTAAAATGAATGATATAATAATACGCTGTGTTGCCTCCATCGTATTTTAGGGATAACTCAAAAGCTAGGTTGGTTGTTTTTTGTTGAAAAACGACGGATTTTTCCGATGCTGAAAAGGCGGGCCTCATATATTTCAGTTTGTTCCATAGTATTACGCCATAATTAAGGCCAGTTGTTCAGAAGCTGATATTAACTAAAAGTTTTTATATTATAAAAGAGAGCAGTGCATTAATTAAAGCGTTAATATGTTCTTTGTTGTATCATCTTACACGCAGTCTATCCGTCTTTTCTTATTATTTATCCTATTCCCCATACACACACATTCATTCTTAAGGAGCAAAATCACAGAGTAATTAATAAACTTTACTTTGTGGTAAAATAGTGTCTTTAATGTATTTAAGTTTTGAAGACATTAAATTTTTCCGTCAAAATTTGTGTCAGGTGGTAGAATTGTATAGTGAGTAAAAACAATCATACAAAAACATATTATAAGGTATCATTGTTGACATTGAACTAGAGTTCAAGTAGAACTAAATAGAGGAAACTACCTCTAACTGCTACAGATTGCGTTTAATTTCTGCAAATTCATGTCGTTTTTGTAAATAATAGACATTTCTAACAATCACAATGGGTTTACTAATTTATTTTTAAACGGTGATTATGCTATTGTTATAATTTTAGTATTTAATTATTTCAGTACTCTAAATTAGTCGGAAATAGACCTTTGGGTGAAGGTCTTAGGTGATATATCAATAATTTATCATAGGGCCATAATTATATGTTGTAAGTTGGTGACTCACAGACATAATAAGTCAGCGTTGCATGGTCATTTCATTGCACTCCCGATGAAAATTCATATGACAATACTTATGCTTTTCGAATTACTTATAAAAGTTATTTTAGTTTGGTAAGCCTGACCTGCAGCCGACTTTTTTTTTGTCAAATAATATCAAAATTTATATAAAAAAAAATTAATTAAAGGTACGTTTTTGATTTCTTTATAGCGCAGTGAAGATGAAACGGTTGATTATAAAAGTCCATTTAATCACTAACATTTTTGGGTTGACTGGAAGAGATCTCTCGTAGAGGTAGATTTGCCCTTGAACCTTATTACTATTTTTTAATAACAAAATTACATTTTTTAATAGTATTTTTTATTATATAAATAGAAATTAGACATTAAAAGACTCGACACATATTTTTTAATTTTCTATTATTTTGATTCGTATTTTAAATTAACATTTCAAAACTTATTCATTCTAAAACGACGTAACTTTCAATGTAGGATTTTCGTGGGTTAATGTATGGGTCTACATAAGTAAAAAAAAATGACATAACTGTCAAATCTTTGAAATTCGGGCCTGGATTCTTTGCTCAGAGGAATTTTTTATTTTATCGGGCCATTTATTTTAAAAAATGGATGGCAAAGACATTTTCTGCTAGCAATCCTACGCTGTCCATTTGTGGTACAGTCAACAGCACGTCGGGCTATACAAAACTGTGTAATACTCGATTTCAACTGGTTGTATTTTCCTTTCCTAAATGGGTATATATGAAGTGAAACAACAATTTGATGGTTTGGCAGTACAATGTTTATTTAGGGTGGACAATATTCTGTTTGTTGCACTAGAAAAGTTATTTACTTACAATTTACATATTCCAAATAATATACCTTTGTGAGAATTCTCTTCCTTGAAAATACCTAGTTTACACAAGTTAGATTTTACACAATTTAGACCTTCTAACTTATATATCTAATAGTAAAATACAACCATAAAAATAATGAAAGGTAGGGTCCTGGAGTCTGCTCTGATCGTTAACGAGTGGAATTTGGGTATTACTATGTATAAATTATTAGTAAACGCGTTATGAGACAACCTTCTGCAGAGTATTTGTAGAACTCTTCGACAGTCAGCCGCTACCGTTTGGTTAGTGTAGTGTACCTGGATCAGTGCGTTGTGTCTTGGCTCTGATAGATCAGCCACTAGTTAGCTCTCTCTATATATTGTAGTTCACCGGTCACTTTTCCAAATTGATCTCACACCTCCAAACTCTGGTTTTGCGCAGGTCTCTCTACCAGGCGACTATATTTGTAATGGAAATTTGGGTCTCTAAACCCGTACCGACGACCCTGAAGATGTGTCATAATAAAACAACATCAATAAATGTTACACTACTCATTATAAAACCCCAAGAGGGAGTTGGAACCACAACTTGTCCAAAAACTAATATAAAACAACGGCAAATCTTTGAGCAATTACGAAACCCGACCAACAGTACTTAGAATATGATCTCTCGAGATGTGAATTATTCATAATTTAAACAAATAGATCATTCATTGCCTAAAATTTCGAACCTGACAAAATATAATTACCTTAGTAGGTAGTCAGGCAATTTTTACAAGATGAGGCGGTTTTTTACAACCGAATTTACTAATTTACTGTAACACAAAATCAAGGCAATCACAGAATTTACTTTTAACTTTCAGAATAATTGAAAAACGATAAGAGTTTTATAGTTACCTTTCGGGTGAATTATTAACTCCTTAACGGTTATTTATCCGTTCCAGGACATTAGGAAAATACGGAATTATCTTCCTTCCAAATTAGAAAATAGTTCTCCTTCGTTAATATAATCCTCGCATATGTTATTATCACGAAGATGTTTAATGTTCCTCAAAAATAAATTCAGCCTTGAATTTGAAATTCGAAATGCGAATGAATAATCTGACAAGCAAAAACAAACGTCCCTGATTGGTCGGCCTACCTATGGTTTTTTTAACGTCTGAGGCGAAGGAAAATGAGTCCATACATCCGAATGAACGAAATATTCTTGTCAATACGAATCTTTGCGAATAACTACTTTGAATGAATTTTGAACAACTAATATGATCCCCGTAAGCCTAACGTCACCTAAATAATGACGAGACTATAGAAAACGCTCTAACGCGCCCCAATTCAAAAACAAGGTGTAAGAATTCCACACAGACGACCATAATCTCTAATATCGAACTGAAACATGATACAACTTACCAAGACAAGAAACTTTCGTCTGAACTATTTCTTTTTTTTTTTTTTTTTTTTTTTATAAGTCGCTGGGTATAGAATTTATCACTTTGCCTAAATGTCAAACTTAATGCGAAACGGAACGTAATGTCACTTGTCAGATTACGATGTTGACTTTGAAAAATTGATAAATAAACAATGCTACAACTGTCAAATTTCTCTAAACGACTTTCAACCTAAGGCTATTCAATATAAAGTGCATAATCGTTTGGGAAAATTTGACAGTTTGTGGTAACCCAACGTGCTGCTGTCTGTACATTTAGTTTAGCGAGTAATAAATTCTGAACAATATATAGTGTTCTAGATGACCAAGGCTCCAAATAATTTGTTTTTTTTTCTTAAGTAATGTCAATTGTTATTTATAAAGTTAAATTAAGAGTAAATCTAGTTTAATTCAAGGAAAGTACTTCTCTTTTAGACGACTTTTTGCTGTTTGTCACAAATGTGCGAAATCGGGGTCATCAGGCTCTACATGACTCTACAATAATCTTGTTTAGCGATATTTTTATGGTGTTATTATTTATTAGTTGTCGCCCGCGGCTTCCCGTCCGATATATGTTGGTTATCATATAGCCAATAACCTTCCTTGATAACTTGACTATCCCACAATATAAGAATTTCTCAATTTGAATCAGTAATTACTGAGATTAGCGAGCTCAAACAAACAAACTCTTCAGCTTTATAATTATTATTAAAATATAGGTACATAAAAATGGCACGGTAACCTATAGAAAACTACAAAACTATAATGTATCCGTTGCTGAATTGTGTAATTTTTTGTATTAAAACTTTGGGTTTGCATAGTTTGCTACTTAGGTAATAAAATTTAAATGCTTATCACGTCATTGTCTACGTCACGAACAAAATAAATTAGCATATTTAATTTCTTCTGCCGCTATTATAAATAACTCTAAACCAGCTATTTGTCGTTATTACTACTACTTTGTATGCGGATTTGTACATTAACCGACAAGCAATTAAATTATGTCCCAGGCGGTAGACTACTGTGTAGGAAAATCCAGTTAATGATAACTGTGGGTAATCACTCGTTTCCTATAACAAATGAACCGATTAGCTATATCATTAAACCAATAAGGTCGATAGACAAAGAAAGTTATAGCAGAAAAAGGTAATTTATGTAACTGTCACATAATAGGGGTTATTAAAAACGAGCCTTGGTGAGTTTTTTAATAGTATCCACTAGTACTAGAAAAATGCACTGAAAAAAATCGACTTGCCTCAGGCGGGATTCGAACTTCCACAATCCGGGCGGTGGAAGATGCGGGTTCGAGTCCCGCCTGAGGCAAGTAGATTTTTTTCAGTGCATTTTTCTAGTATTAATATGTACGCGTTTGTAAACGCAAAAATAAAATTATTCCATAGTATCCACTAGTGTTTTAAAACCAAGTTATGTGCAGTACATACACTACTTTATCTACACTCATACATAAATTTAAATGAATACAAAAATATTTTTATAAACAAGCTTCAAAAATAATAAAATAAAGTAAACTTTAAATTTTATACTAAAAATAATAAAATAAAATAAACTTTAAATTTTATACTTTTAATACAAATTTTAAATTTAAAATTTTGTATTAAAAGCTTGTTACGAGATTTGCTTCGATCATCGTTTATTTACTACTAGCTTTTGCTTGCGACTTGGTCCCCATGGGGTTAAAATTCGAAAAATCCTAACATACATCATTCTTAATGTTTAGCCGATAAGCCTAATATACCAATTTGTATGGATTTTACCATAAAAATGTCGGATTTCTCATACAAACTTTCAGCCCCTATTTCATCCCTTTTAGGGGTTGAATTTCGAGATATTCCTAAATACCCCTTTCTTAATTTTTAACCAAAAGGCCATATACCAATTTTTGTGGATTTTACTTCAGAAATGACGGATTTCTCATACAAACTTACATCCCCTATTTTATCCCTTTAGACGTTGAAATTCGAAAAATTCCAAAACACGGCATTCCTAATTTTTAACGGAAAAGCCATATACCAATTTGCATAGATTTTACTATAAAAATGACAGATTTCCCATAGAAACTTTCATCCCCTTAGAGGTTGATTTTTGAGAAATTCCAAAATACCTCTTTCTTAATTTTTAATCGAAGACCATATTTTTATGGTTAGGTGGACGGATTTTGTATAGAAATCCGTCATTTCTAAAGAAAATTTAAAATGATGGATTCCCATACAACGCTTCATCCCCTCTTTTATATTGAATTTCGAAAAATCCGGCCTATCCCTTGCCTACATCATAAAAGGCACCTCTGTGCAAAAATTCAGCCATCTATCAATCGAAAAACAGCAAATGGTCGAATAATGGTTTGCAAATTTTGACGGAGAACTTACATTACATACGAACAATGCAAGTTATGGGCGTACACTTGGTTTACGTCAAAATTGACACATTTTGTGGATTTTCCAGACTTAATTTTGAAGCGATGTGAACAGACTTCGCAAAGAAATTATATATTATAGGAAGATTAATTCTTGATTAAATTACTATAGAGAGATATTGTAATTCACACTTATAGTTTTTTAAACAAGGCAAATCTTATAGCGCAGTATTACGAAAATGCAGTATGGAGCTATCTTTCAGATAAAATACCATTATAATGGCAAACAGGCTTCGCGAAAATTGTTTTTTCAATAGAAAATATACTAGTCTAAACCACTATAGAGCCCAAATGAGATAATACCAAAAATATTTACAAATTAGTAAACTTTAATGACGATTTTTACAATATATTTGAAATTAAACATTGAATGTACTTATTATATTAAAAAAAATATAACGCTAGACATAATAATGCTATTATAACATTGTTAAAGGCACTTAGATATTTTTAATAATTTAATGAAAAATGGTCTAAATCCGAGCTCGCGGGCATCAGCTAGTGGCTAATTGGCTATGTATTGGTTCACATAGACATGTGTATATTATATATTCGAATTATGATCTCAATACTGCAGATAAAAAGTATTACCTACTACTTCTTTTTTTCGCGACTTCTCTTCACATTCACTTCATGGATTCACCATATGAGTGCTATACCGTATGGGTCCATAGCGTAACTTATAGGTTTAAGGAGGCCTCTCGACGGCAGTCACCCACATTATAGGTAGGTAGTGTGGAAGATGTGTTAGGAAAATGGTTGGAAAAATGAAGCAAAACAAAAATGTGGATCGAGTGAGCTTTTTTACACTAATTTTTCAGTGACTAAAAAGGAAACTTAATAGGTTTTATGTACTAAAATTATAAACGTATTTTTATGTTACACTAATAAGTACTATAATACACTCATAAGTTCAATACTGCACCTGCTGACGAGTGCGAAGCCCCGGTCCACACTCGTCAAATTACGTTGCCATTTCAATCTACGCATTGAGTCGTCGCTGACTTCGAGTCCGTGGGCGGCACGCTCTGGTCTGAGGCTTCCTACAGAGGACTTTCCTCAGAGACGCCTCGTAAAAATTAACGACAACACATTCATATCGACATTTTCTAGTTATATTTGTGGTATGTGTGTATACCTAATGTGTATTTTTTTAAATATATTCTAAATGCGCTGCTAACACATTAGTATTAATCCTATTAACCCCTCCAACTAAGTTTAACTGCAGCCGGAGATTGAACTACGCCCATACAGAAACCGTGTCCACCTGCCTGCGCACTCTGCTACCGACGCTTAATTTATTTGAATTAATTAGTATTATTACGTGTAACTTATTTGAATGGATTAATTATAATCTGAAATAAAATGATTTGAATAAATCCTGAGCCGCGGGGACTTAATCCCCTAGTGAATATATCACAATACGGTAAGTATAACAAAGAGTGGCGTGACACAAAATAATTATGTTAAGTTCAGTACTTAAATTTAAATTGCCATTAGCTATTAGCTGTTACACAATAATTAGCAACGGAAGATCCTTGTAATGTTGTAACTCGTGTGTAATATAAACCATTTTTGCAAAACCTATCAAATGGAGAAATACAATACAACGATTGTGTCACGCAATACGAACAAATTAAAACTATTCTATTGGTCGAAACACATTTCCCTAAATATCTACAGTAGTACATTACTGCAGAGTCCGGGAAGTTAGGGATTGCCGGATGAGTCAGCGAGGCCTTGACAATAACTACGAGTCCGGCAAGCCGATTCCCGCCGAGGCATGTACTTGTAGTGCTTTTCTCAATAAATGTGAGGTAATAATGAAAGACGCAATACCAACCAACCAAAACCGACCAAAACAAACCAAAAGTTTTATTATGAATTTAAAAACCAATAGTAGTTTATGAAACTGGTACATAATGAGGGGTATTATACACCAGTGTGAGTTTAAAAAACGAGCAAAGCGAGATTTTTTAAAGCATCACACGTGTGTGTAATACCTAGTTATGTGCAGTTTCATACACTACTATAATTAATCTCATACATTAAATTTATATATCAAATAAAAGATAGAGATTGATACATTTTATTTATTGGTTATTGTAAATGTTAACATTTTGTTTAAGTATTACATTTACCAACCCGCACTTGGCCAGCGTGGTTGACTAAGGCCTAATCGCCCCTAATGTGGGGTAGGCTCGAGCCCCTCGGTGGGGACATTATATGAGCTGTTGATGATGATGATTACAATTTATGAAGTTGAATATGGAATTGTGTTGCGTTGGCGTTAGACGTACTCGTATCAACCTCTACACTTATTTAGCTTTCGCCGTCGAAATTTGTCAGTGCTTGGTTCTTATGTTTTTGTAGTACCTAAAATTTTTTCAGTCTATTTTCTAATTTTAAAATATTTACACTTTCGTTAACGCAAAAATAATTCCAAAAAAGTGTGTGATATAACTTTTAAGTCGAATCACCCCAGAGAGGATTCTTGACCGGTGAGCATTTCCCTCAGAGGAATCTCTGACTGAATCTATTAGGGTCTCTAAGGCGTTCGAGTCGGACGGGGTCAGTAGGCCCGAGATTAGCGCGTCAACTAAACAAACAAACAACTCTTCAGCTTCAAAACATTAAGTATAGACACAGATAATAGGTATATTACCATACGTATGTATGCGTGCGTGGTACTTGATCATTATTTTACGGAGTTTATTATTTTAAAACTATAATATCTTCATTAAAATCGGAACAATTTTGTACAAAACTAAATACTTGTGATGAATAATCTATTAATTTTGGTAAGGTATAATATAAATGTTTACAAAACACCTTCGCATATAATGCATTATTTAAAAAAAATTTGATTACCAAAAAATAGTTATAGTGAGCCAACCTTAACAGATAGTCATATGCTGTCGCGGACTTTTCGTTATAACTTTTAAATGAGAACAATTCCGTCGTACATTATTTTTCCGTAACTTTAACCGTTTAAGCAGCGAAAGCTTTGAAAATGAATTATTCTCTCCCGTTTTTGCATCATTTTTTATTGATACTCAGCTCTTATTGGTCGTAGAGTGATGTTATATAGCCTATAGCCTTCCTCCATAAATGGACTATCTAACACAAAAAGAATTTTTCGATTCAAATCAAAATCGAAGTTGCTGAGATCTTAGGGTTCAACCAAACAAACAAACTTGTGTGAATCTATACTAATAATAAAGCTTCTGCTTTATTATTATTATTAATAAAGCTGAAGCTTTATTATTAGTATAGATTCACACCGGTACTTCGTTACCGCTGGAGTGTAAAAATTCAATATGAGTTAATTGGTTCCTTATTGTGCGTAGCACTTACTGTTTATTAAAACCGCTAGGGACTACGGAATAGTCTTAATCAATGCTATGATTAATTGACACGTAGGACTTATTTAACATAATGAATGAAACTAACCAAGGTTACTGCAATATATTAGTATGTACTAATCAACCTGCCATAAACTTTATCTCCTAGATTTAACGTCCAATATATTATTAGCATTTAGTTTATAGTCAGAAATAAAAAATAATAATATTTCTGTAAAGAAGTAAAGATTGTGAATTTCATTCATTCAGCTACATTATTCCTGAGAGACATAGGCTACATTATTTTCACTTAACAACATCGAAAAGATTCTGTGTGTTCATTGTGTCATTACCGATATCTGAGTGCAAAAGTGCATTCTGCTAGTGTTGAAAGAGATTTTTTCATTTCTCATACTCGGAAAGTAACGTTTCTTTGATCTGAGTATTAAGTGGAACACGCTAATTCCCACCACTGGCCGGGAAAAACTCATTAGTAATTGCTTCCTTGAGCGGGAATAATTTTTTCATCCCCTTTATTCGAAAATATCGCTTTGTTCTATAAGTGGGAGCAAAATAGCTCTTTTCCGATAGGAATTTTTAGCGGGCGGAAATGGGAGTGGAATTTGGAACATAATTATTATATCATTCATAGAAATCGAACGCAAATTGTATGAATTACTGTCTGGTGCGTGTTAGCTGGAAGCACGGGGACCCGCGCTAGCTAAAAAAAAAAACAAAAGCGCGCGAATTACGTCTCTGTTCATGTTACTCGAATTCTAACCTAACCTTTCTGTTCAATAATTTTCTATACCGCCAGTCCACTGAAAATGAATTAATACTTAGCTTATACCACAGTCTAAAAAAGTTCTTATATACAATTTTAATGCGGCAACCTCATTTTTAGAATAATCGTACTGGGCCAGCACGACGACTGCATAAAAAAATTCAAATCATTTTTTCTAAGCATTTTTTTTTCTAATTTAGTTTACTTTCCTTCATTTTGATTATAATAAGATCGTAAGAAATCATAAATTATAAGCGAGTTTAACAGCCATGAAGATATAAATTTAACACATGAAGATTTGGTGTACCTACAGTACTGCCCTCATTTATGGAGTAAATGCCAGCTAGGACCATTCTACGCCTTTAAAAGACGAGCTGTGAGAGTCGTTGACGATAGTGAATCCCTCCTTAGGAGAGATTTTGCCTCCTTATTCGTTTTCTACCGGTTGTATAATGGAATGTGTTCTGAGAAACTATTTGATATGATACCAACAGCTTCTTTCTATCACCGCATCGCTAGCCATCGACAGAGTATTCATCCTCATCTTCCCACACTAGAACCAGTTGGTCATGTACTGTGCGTTTTAGAAGAAACTTTCTTCCTCGTACGCTGCGGTTGTGAATGAACTCTCAGTCGATGTTTTAAAAAGCCTAGAGATTTTTTTTATCTTTTTACTTTTTTTGCGTCGCAAAATGTGTGATACCCCTGGCGACAACGTTTTTACCAAAATCAAATCGTTATCGTTTTCATATATTTTAACAGGTGTCAGTTGTCAAAACGTATGAAAACGATAACGATTTGATTTTGGTTTTAAATTTCGTAAATAGCGCGATCGGGGAACTGGTATTGCAAGTGTCCATAGGCTGCCTGCGGTGACTGCTTACCAGGCGGACTAATTGTTTGCCACCAATGTGGTGTAAAAACACACAAGTCGTATAAATCAATAAATTATATCAAGAGATCAGAACTGCTATAGTTCTCACATACCCATATAAGTATGTCATGTAGCGATATACCATGTAGAGATACTTATCGATAGTAGGGTAATTAAAAATAGTATATTTTTTAATGCAAGTGCAAAATTTTATGTCAGCCTCTGTACGGGAAGTGGGATTTTCCGTACGCGTAGTGGGCGAAAAATGCCTCTGTTCAGCCCCATTCTGGTCAGGTATAGCCTAAAATAGTTTTACATCAATGTTCATTAAGCACTGAAACTATATTATTTGAGTACTGAATTGGTTCATTTAATTAAAACTCCTTTTCTACCCCGTAATATCTTTGTTTCCAGACACGGACTACTACAGAATGCCACCCCTGTACGGGTTGGACGATTACAAAAGCTGCATGATTGAAGCGGATGGGACATACTGCCTGGGGGACTTCGGGCTGCTGCCAGACGACTCTGACCTGTATAAAATGATAAAGGTAATTTATAAATAAATAAGTAATTTTTTTTTTTTTTTGCAATTTTATAACTGCGATCAGTCGCCAGACTTTTATCAGTTGTGTTGAGTGAAGGTGGTTATTGAAGAGCAGCAGGCCAGTGCCTTGCTGTCTACTCAGAATATGTAACACCTTTTCAATCTACTGATCACATTGGCGTTAAGTAATCCAGAAGCAAGTGGATTAGGGTGGATTACGAGACGATCAAAGTACGATTTCTTGTGACACTCAATTTCTGAGGTCACTGTTGCCATATTTAAGTACTCGTGGACTTCATCATTCTTCGCAAACCAAGGAGCATTTACAATGTTAAATCATCAGTTGTAAATAAGTAAATAAAGAACTTTTATTATAATGGACATTGATAATACAATTAACCATATATACGAGCATTATTGTATTATAATATAGTAAGAAATACAAAATAAGACTATATGGATTTGGTTGGTTTATAGGATGTTTTTTTTTAATTTTAAATTTGATTATGAATACAGGTAATTAAAATTAAAAAAAACAACAGCAGTATGTCATTTTATGTTCACATTTGAGATCGTAATTCATTCGAATTATAACCGGTTATGTCATGGGGGTAGGTAAATATTTTTAATGACACGAATATATGCAGTGAACGCGTTGTTTTATATGCATTTTAGGCAAATCACCCAATTTAATCATACCATAACATATTACACAAATAAAATTACTTGACTTGATTTGAACATCAATATTATCAAATAGTATCTGTATTTAACACCAGTTGACGAAAAGTGTATACCAGTAAGTTATGATGTCATAATGTGCTAAAAGAGTTAACATCATAAACATTTATATCTACAGACTGGGCTGGTATTTATATTTATTGGGTGAATCAACAGCTATAACATTCTTAAATATTAAACAAGATGGATTATTGTAAGCCAATAACAGATTCACACATAGTATATAACAATAGAGTACAATCATAACATGAGCACAACTTAACACTTAAAAACAAGAATACAACAAGACTAATACAACAAGAATACCTACTTATATTATGGTTATATGCATGACAAGCTTAAAATTTCATTTATGAAACCATTACACAAGCTGATAAACAATACCGATCAATTGCAATGTGACCGATAGTTTAAAAAGTGTTTGGAAACAAACTACTATTTTTTATAATTAACAATGAAGCTCTTGGCCTTCATCTCACCTGTTATATAAGGCTGAACATGGAATCGAGCTTCACCCTGAACCCTCAACCTCAGAGGAACTGGCTATCTTATGATTAACTGTCGGAACACAATAATAGTCCCCCATCCACTAGTGTCCAAACTATAAGGAATGAATTCAAGTGGATGGGCATATCCCAAAGGAATGATGGTATCAATATCTTTTTGACCCTTCCATCGCGCCTGCACGACGGCGACGCGACCACCTTGACTTAGTTACATAGAAAGTCGCAGGAAAGCCAATCATTCCTAATTCGTTGAGGAAAGCATGTAGAGATGATATTAGTTAGCCTCAACGGTTTTATTTATCCTTACGATGATTCTCTACAGTTTATCCATGAGGACAAGTTATAAGGAACGTTAGTGGAATGAGGGGCTAATGTTGCTAACATTATTATTATGGCAGCAGACTTTGATATTATGATGGTAGCTAGCCAAGCAAACTTGAAACAATGCTACCACCAACCAAATGGAACAAAAGTTTTGTACACTGGGGATCGAACCCTGGACATGGGATCTAATTCCGGTGGATCAACTACTAGGTCCAGTGCGTTTTGGCAACAGAAAATGTTTACGTTTGCGTAGCGCACTAAACGATTAGGTAATTTTGTAGATACTCGTAACTAGTAGTTTTCTCTTTATGTTTCTTCATGTAGTAATAGTCAGAATAAGCATAGCGATCTGAGCTCGATTAATCGTATAATCTATTTTTGGGCCTCGGTGTTTTGATCGATCTCTCGTACAGAAACATGCAGTTAATCGATATTTCGGACACCGTTGTAGGAGATTGCTTATACGGCTATACTAAGAAGTTAATACAGCGTGTCCAGAATGCTTGTGCTCATTTTTGTTTCCATATACCACGTAGAGCTCATATAACACCATATCTTAACCGAGAAAACCTTTTGAATATGGAATCCAGACGTGTACTTCATTTTGCTTGTTTGTTGTTTGGCATTGTGAGGACGCAAACACCTTCTTACTTGTTTGATAAGTTGTCTTTCTCTAGTAGATCAGTCAGGATAGCATCGCGACTTTTATGTCCTAAGCACCACACAGCTGCGTTTCGTGGAAGCTTTCGGTATGCTGCCACGAAATGCTGGAATAACATACCTCCACCTATGAGAAAGTGTGAAACAATATGGTCTTTTAGGCATAATTATAGAAGTTTTTTACTAAATCTGCAAAAAGTTAAACATTTGTAAGCTTGTGGTTAAGGAGATTGCAAGCTATCTTGTTCGGTACTTTTTCCGAATGAATGAAAGGTATTTTTCTTTTTTTGTTCTCTTTAATATAAAAGTAGCCATTTCTTTTTATTTTCTATTTTATTTAATTTTCAAACTGCTATTATTATAATTAAATTTTTTTGTGTAAATACGGTGCGGCGTAGCGTACAGTCGTTCTCCCACGCATATGGTGTCCACGGAAGACCAGCGTCGTGGCGTTCATGACGCCCGGCATATGCTGAGTTGGACTTCCATTCAGCATTACAATAGATTATTTGTATATTAATTAATTCTCATTGTGATAATTGTATCTACTCGTATATTTGTGTGCTGAATAAATATTTATTCTATTCTATTCTATTCTATTTCACTTTAGAAAATCCACGTTAGATTTTTCTTTTTGGTAAAAACTCTACAATTACTAGCTGTCCCGGTCACGCGTTGCTGTAGTAATTTCATACTATTGTCCAATAACCTTGAATTTGCAGTAAAAAACAATTAGGAGTACTTATCAAGATTTCAAGTTGAAACCAAATACACATTTAAAAAAAGTTAAAATCAACAGTTTCGGAGTTCATCCCGGACAAATATTGTGACACGGGAATCATATATATGTTTTCAATAAAATTTATTCATAATTAAATTATAAATACAAACTCGAAATAAAAACTATTTTTGGGAAATCAATCTTTTAGACCTCGATTTTTTTGTGAATAGATTATTTAATCAGATTGCGATTAGAATCGATTAAAAGCGATCTTTTTCAAGAAGCATCAGAAAATAAACACGAGTGCTATGACTTCGACCTTCAGTTAGTACATAAACAAAGAGAGAATCATCATAATTGACACGATAACCAAACACAATACTAAAATTTACCTAGATTTCCTTGCGTAGGTCATTATTACTCAAGATTGAATTAATAGAATTATCTAGACACGATTTTTATGGTAGTCTATTATTAAAGTTATTATAGTCATTCCAATCAAAAATGTACCTAGCAGCAATAATCATTGATGTACATACATGTATACTATGTAGGGGAGAGAGTAGCCATTATTGGATTGGACGGCACTATAAATATTATAGTGCCGTCCAATCCAATAATGGTGTAATGTAATTCCTAGAACAACAAGAAGCGTCGGTGGCGTAGTGTGTAAGAGCATCTTCTCCCACCCGGGAGGCACTGGTTCGATCCCCGCCACGTACCAATGTGTTTTCAAATTTTGAATTCATATGTACGTTTAATCGACGCTTTTACGGTAAAGGAAAACATCGTGAGGAAACCTGCACACACCTAAGAAGAAATTCTTAGGTTGTGTGTGAAGTCGACCAACCCGCCCTTGGCCAGCGTGGTTGACTAAGCCCTAATCGCCCCTAATGTGGGGTAGGCTCGAGCCCCTCGGTGGGGACATTATATGAGCTGTTGATGATGATGATAAATTCCTACAACTGACGACCTAATTTTTGAATTTTTTGATACATAATAGCGGGATATTAATAGCGTAAACTCGACTCGTATAGCCAGTGAAGAACAATAGGTATAGGTCAATGATATTATAGTATAGGGACCGTAAGTAGCTTAGTAAGTAGTTATTTGTTATGCAAGATTGCAAGGCTGCATAATTGTTTTTTGGCTCGAGAACTTGTATTGAAATCGGAGCGATATAGGATTGAATAAAATACATAATTATATACGTAGAATCCTGAGCATAGCGAGGATTTTAAAGGTACGAGACACAGATTAACTTTGCTGCCAAGCGCAACACACGATTTTTCACCTCACTATAGCGAGGAAAATGATAGGTGCAAAACACGCTTTTATGTTAAAACGGGACTAAAGAGTGAAAAACAACTTTTGAAGTGAAACTTCTTTATCGGCGTTGGAAAAAAATTTACCGTCACATTTTTCGGTTACGCGTCACATTTTTCCGTTACGCGCCATCTTTTTAACCGACTTCCCAACAGGAGGAGGTTCTGTATTCGTCTGTATGTATTTTTTTTTTATGTATGTACACCGATATCTCCGTCATTTCTGGACCGATTTTCAAAATTCTTTTTGTATTCGATAGTGTTTGCTCCCGAGGTGGTCCCATTGTCACCAAGTCAGGATCTGATGATGGGAAGCCAGGGAAATCGAGGGCAACCCTCAAATTTTATAGGCATGTACAACGATTTTCATATTTTTTCTAAAACTATACTAGCATTTGCGTCTGGTAGTCACCATCTCATGTTGATGAGCTGATGATGGAAAGTAAATGTATGTTCACCGATATCTCTGTCATTTGTAGACCGATTTTCAAAATTCTTTTTTTATTCGATAGTGTATACTCCTGAGGTGGTCCCATTGTCACCAAGTCAGGATCTAATGATGCAAAGCTAGGAAAATCGAGGGCAACCCTCGAAAAACAACGGAAAGGGAGAGTTATTCATATTTTTTATAAAGCTATTCTAGTATGATTGCGTCTGGTAGTCATCTCATGTTGATGAGCTGATGATGGATGGTAAAACTCCTTAATTGTTAGGAGTTGAACGATAATTCTTTAAATATTAAAGGTACCTAAAGAGCGATAGTTGTATTCTTTCAGGCTATTCAGGTGAGCTGGTGATGGAAGGAGAAACTCCATAACGATTAAGATTTAGATGATAATTCTTTAAATATTAAAGGCCTACCTTTAATACCTAAAGACCGATAATTGTATTCTTTCAGCTTGTTAGGTGAGCTGATGATTGAAGGCAAAGCACCGTAATACTTAGTATTTAGATGTTAAACTTGTACAAAACTGTAACATTTTGTCACACATAAAACCACCTCTGGCAGTATGGACCATGCAGTGCCTATAAATAGTGACAGGTTGCCAGCCTGTCGCCTACATAAAAGGGGCACAAAACCCAAAAAGTAATCCCCCGAATGGCAACGCAATAAGTAATTTATCCTTAATATTGCAGGTGTCTATAGGCGACGGAACCACTTAACGCCGAGTGGGCCGAAAGTTTGTTGGCCATCTCGTAATATATATAAAAAAGCAACAATTATTCTACATAAAACACTAAAAATAGAAAAATAAACAACTGTTCAAAAAAAGTCCAACCGACTTCAAAAAGCATAAAAATAACATAATTATTATTAAAATGTGTGCTAGGTACCTGCAGTACTGTGTGAAGTCGGTGCCAAGCCAACTAGGTATTCTATAGGTCCGCCTGCCACATCAGACTCATTGATCACACCATCCCGCGATTGCGACCGACCGAACGCGCCAGCTTAGGTGATGAGGGGCTCGTGGTGCTGAACGATTGGCATGGCTTGGCACTGGGTTCAAACAGTACTGCAGGTACCTAGCACACATTTTAATAATAATTATGTTATTTTTATGCTTTTTGAAGTCGGTTGGACTTTTTTTTGAAAAGTTGTTTATTTGTATTCATGTCTATGTAAGGCCATAAAGAAGTTTCACTTCTTACGTGTGTACACTAGTACACGCACACATTTTTTTTAGTATAGAAACTAAATGATAAACGAACAGTATAATTATTATTTAAAGAAAAGCGTGGGGTGCTCGATAACATTAGTTCTTGAAAATATTCGATCGGTACAATTAAATTCTTATTTTATTTTCGTCGATGAAGTACAAAAATTATTTAAAAAAAAACTCAACACCACCAACTATGACCACGCCATCTAGTGACGTATAACTGAACTAACATTCATAACGTTTAATTTATTAGACCTGGGGCCCAATTCTCGTGCATTCGAAAAAAGTTCACATTCGTAAAAAAATCAGTACAGAGAGAGAGAGAGAGAGAGAGAGAGAGTTCAGTAGAATAGAAATAATTACCACACGGAAAAAGTTCGAATGCACGAGAATTGGGCCCCTGGCGATTCTAATCAGGCAGGATAATAAGACATTCTTATCGAATTATTGTAATGTCATCGGTCTTGGATAAGTCTATAAAGTTTAAATTAAATCTGACCGTTTAAAGTGGGTCAAAATTGCGTACAAAGGAGTCGGTTACATACAAGCAAACATACAGGTGAAGCTTATATAAGCGTATTAATAACAGATTAATTAATATAATAAATTAGTGTTATTGATTTTAAAAATCAAAAGTACAATAACTGCAATTGGTTTAACTTTCAATAAGTTAATTTTATTTATGCTTGTTTTTGTCACTTGTATACTATAATTAGGTAAATTATTTAGGAAACGGAAGAATGTTTAGTTTAATTATAGTTACTTTTAGCATCGAGTAAATGCTCCAAAGTGTGCTTAATTTCCTTGTTTCAGATAGTAAAGATAGATAGTTCATGAATTATGATACCATAAATAATCTCAGAAAACCTTTTCACGCCTTTAGAATGTCTCCATGCATTGAACAAAGTGTACACTTTTATGTACTTTTCACGTGAGTTTTCCGGAAGGAAACTCAATTTGGCATTATGTACCACTTGCACTCTTCAGGTGTTAAAATTACATCTTTGTCGCTGCTGAACTCGCTCATATTTTCTGATTTCTTACGATTTTATTAAAAACCAAAATGTACGAAAGTGAACTGAATAAGGAATGAAATGACTGAATAAATGAAAAATAAATCAAGCAATCATCGTGCTGGCCAGAGCGATTATTCTATAAATGAGGTTAAGTATTAATGCATTGAACGCGCGGTATAGAAAATTATTGAATAGAAAGGTTTGAATTTTAAAAAACTTTTGCCACGCTAGCGGTTAAAATGTACTTTTCCATTCAGATTCGCGAATGACAAACAGAATCTTTCCGAGGTTCACAACTTCGGTGGAAACAATCTATTACATAGAACGCACGCAGCTGTTAGTCAATCATAATCTCGCCAGGATACCAAGAACATTTATGGGGAAATACATTAATGCCATTTCCTAGAAGCGACGTGGAATCACTTACCGTGGTAACGCAATTAAAACATTACTTGCGAGAATGGGCGAACTCCAGCAAGGAGTCATAAGGGGTGGGGCCCTACGTTATTAAATGCATTATCGATTTATTACAAGTTATTAAATATTACTCGCTGCTAGCTACCTGTAACTATTTGGATGTTTCCAAATAGTGACAGGTGTCTGCATGGCCAATATGTACTGCCAGATGTGTCTTTGTGTGTCACGAAATGTTACCTTAGGCTTAATATTTTTTTTTTATTCTTGACATGGATACAAAGTCCTTCAGTCGTACACTAATTTCCACGTCGTTGTTATACGTATATAGTTACAAAAGTAATTAAACTTTTTGAATGTTGACCAAATTCAAAAAGTTCCTATTTAAGAGGAAAAAGGTTAGTACATCATTAAATGAAAGTATTCTTCTATCTCCTACCCTGCCCCTCAGGTAGATCATAGCTTGTATTGAAAACTGAACATAGGCTACTTTTTATCTTAATAATTCGTTGATGTGGGACGAATTCACTGCTTTATTGGAAAGCAAACAACTAGTGGCCAGTAATATTAAATTTCAAAAACACTCATTCTCATATTTTACAAAAAATAAATATTCAGAAAATATAAATTCAATATATCTATTCATAACTTTAAACATATAAAATAAATGAATATAATTATCATTATCCATAATACTGGTCGCAAAACTAATCAAGACATTAATATAGAAGCTCATATTCATAATGATATAACATTTTGATCCCATTAACACGAAACTAAGACTAGGTTACTATTATTCTAGGGTTACGCAAAGAAGGCTGTTTTAATGAAGCCATAAAGTTATGTCAATGAAAAATAATCGTATCAATGAATAATGGATGAAAATGTGAAATGAATTTTACTAGGTGGTAGACCTACATATAAGCAAGGCCGTCTAGGTAGAGCTAGGACTGGGGTCTACGTCCGGAAGCCTTCTTGTGGCGGACCCTGATAACGTGGTGGGGAAACTTTCTCGGCGGGTGTGTGGCTTTTGATGTCGAGTGTCCCTTGGCATTCGAAGTCACATAATCGTCGAGTTGTTTTTGTTTTCCCACCACGGCTAGTTCTGGACACCCCACATTAGGGGCGATTAGGCCTTAGTCAACCACGCTAGCCAAGTGCGGGTTGGTCGACTTCACACACAATCCAAGAATTTCTTCATAGGTGTTTCCTCACGATGTTTTCCTTCACCGTAAAACCAGCGATTAAACGTACATATGAATTCAAAATTTGAAAACACATCGGTATGTGGCGGGGATCGAACCAGTGCCTCCCGGGTGGGAGACAACGCTCTTGCGCACTACGCCACCGACACTGGGTGGTGCCAGTCCTCCTTGTGCACCAATTGGTAGCCACCAGCCCACCGGTGCTACCGACTAACGCCAGCCCTTGTGGGCCGCTGGCCGACGCCGGCCTTATAGGCCACCTCCTCACCGAGGGCTGCTCGACATGGCGCGTCCTCCTGACGAGGACACCGGGAGCAGCCATCGGACCGCACCCGGGGGACTTAGGGCGCGATCGTGGCCCTGAAAAGGGCCGTCCGGAACTAGCCGTGGTGGGAATACAAAAACAACTCGACGATGGCATGTGACTTCGAATGCCAAGGGGGCACACTTGACATCAAAAGCCACGTACCCGCCGAAAAGTTTCCCCACCACGTTACCAGGGTCCGCCACGAGGAGGCTTCCGGACGTGGACAGGTGGCCAGCCCGTCGTCCATCCAAAGATCGTAAATTAACAATACAGTAGTTCACAATAGATACGTTATCTCATGTGTCCCCCACTATAGTCTCAACCAACTTATAACACAAATTTTCTATTTATCTATAAGTAAACACATTTTTTAAACGAATAATATAAAAAATAATGTCAGCCCTAACCATAGTAATTTATAGCTAATGGTATTTGATCTAGAGAATGCAAGATCACGGGCATCGAAGCCTTTGAACCATAACTACGGTATCAGAGTTCCTATGTCATGAGTCATAAGGTCGAATATTGCATAAAATCGTAATCAAGTAAAGCTCTTAGTACGTATGTAATTACACACCGCGTTGTGGACTGGACACCTTTCGCCTTGTAGCTATTCATTTTCTATTCATAAAACAATTACCGCAATATAAACATGTCCAGTCAATACTAGAAGTAGGAAGTCGATTCAAAATCAAAACCCTTAAATTAATAGGTAATTCTAACTTATATTATAAACGCGAAAGTGAGTTTGTTTTTGTTACGCTTTCACGCCTAAACCACTGCACCGATTTTGATGAAATATGGTATGAAGATAGTTTAAGGCCCTGCGAAGGACTACTTTTTGCCGCAATAACCGACTTTAACGTGAGTAAAGCCGCGGGCGACCGCTAGTATTTCGCAGAAATGATATAATAATGTAACATATCGCATAATTATACACGGTGAATTTTTAGTAGCTGTCGAGCCGAAGTCATTTTATTAGGTAGGTCAATACAAACAACTTTTGCTGGGACCATCATGAGATTCGTGAAATAATAAAACATTTGTTCCATACAAAAGTGAAACACCTACGTAACCAAAATGTATGGAACACCATTATTTATTCGTGCCACTAAATATGCTTCGTATTTATTTAAAGTGGAACTTCTTCAACAAATAGTAAATCTTATCTCACACCCAGAGAGTTCAAAGTTGTTTAAGTAAATCTGACAGTTTTTATTAGTCTAATGTGTTAATAAAACTAGTACTGATAATATTAGCATCAATTTTAAGTTGCATAATTTTCAATTTCAGGAATACTCTGATTTCAAGCTAAAGCACTTCAACCACACTAAACTACACAGAGGAATATGTGTAACAAGATCCTGCACAAAATACTACAAAAGAAATGGAACAGATGGCGTAAAGAACGCCCTTGAGGCATGCGTAAACGAGACTATCTGGAGAGATTACAAAATGCAAGTCAAACTAGAGAATATTCTGTATTGTAACAGAGGAAAACAGAAAATTATACTAGATTATTATGACGTCAGCGTAGCGATAGTTTACGTAATAATACTGACACTCAACATTATCGGAAGCATATATGATATCATGTTGAGAAGAAAACATGAAAAATCAGGTTTGTTGAACACTTTACTAGGTATGGGGTAATTTTAAGATTTTAAGTCATAAATATAACAATAGAATAAAGTATAGGTACTCACATGAAAAGAAGAAGTATAATTTCAATATACATACATACGATCATGCTCGTAATCCCATGAGGGTTTGAGCACAGCCTTATGTAACGTTACAATTAAAGCCATATCTGGCAGTCTGTGCCATGCAATGCCTCTAAATAGTGACAGGTTTCCAGCCTATCGCCTACATAGAAGGGGCACCAAACCCAAAAGTAACAATCCGTCAATAATATGTTACAAACACGAGACCACTATCGCCAACAAATTTAATTTTATAACTACATATTAAGTTTAAGGAGCGGCCGTAACATTTTCCTTAAACTTCATCATCATATCAGCCAAGAGACGCCCACTGTTTACCAGATCCTGTCCACCTTAACGTTACGGTGATATTGAGAATCAAGTGAGCTGGAAACTTGGTGAATGAGGCTTTGTACGCTTTTATGACTGGTCAGGAATCGGAAAAGGCACGACTGGCAGTGCATGATGGTGGGCTGCTGGTCTTAACACTGATGTATTGAAGTGAAGGTTGGGTATGGGATAAAGACAAGAAAATATATAACAAATGAGAGCTTGCAGGAGCACGATTGGTCTAAAATTTAGTGACAGGTTATGCAATGACATAATAAGAGATGTAGGGCTTGAAAGAACATAATATTGACAAGAATTGAGAAAGGGATGCTCAAATTTTAATGATACATTTAAATTTGATCATGTAGAAAACACATGTCAAGTAGATTGCCAAAAAGAACACATAAATCGGAAGTGAACGGAGATGCGGGACTAGGAACACCTAGGCGAACGTTTTTCGATCAAATCGAAGACGTCGTCAAAAAGGGCCAACTCAAAACTACTCGAAACCGCCGAGTATGTATCAAGACTGTGATCAAAGTAGATGAAGCGAAAGAAATATGTAAGGATCGTAGCAAGTGCCGCTATGGGAAAAGACGTGACTGTATATATGTATGTTTAATAAGTTTAATGTAAAATGTTTCTGAATGACATTTTACTAGTATATGAAAATCATTAGTTCAAAATAAAACATGTTGTTCTATAGCCGGCGCCAGGGCATTCAAAGTTTGAGTAAAGTTTGAACACACATTAAATACCTGTCACATTTGAAACATTTGTATGTATTTTTGACTTTGCACAAATACTCAAATGCCCGTGCCACACTTCGTGACTTTGTAGGTATTTGCGTATTTGAACACATGTCTGGCGCTTATTAGTACCCACTCGTAGTTACTTAATTTTATGTGGTTGATATTATAGTTCATTTTGGTCAAATCACTTATTTTGCTTTCAGGTAATCGGTTCTTATTAGCTTTCTCTATTCGTCGTAACTGGAAAAAATTAGTGGCATCGAGTAGCAAAGGTCCAGATCCTCGTCTTGAACGATTGAAACTGTTTCATGGACTGAGGTAATCGTTTCCATGATTAATTCATTTTTTTACTTTGATCATAATTCAAATCTGATTCATTATTGTCTCTTACTTCTGTTTCATTGAATCTTCACCTATTAAGCAGTTTCTCTGTTATTATACGTAACGGGCAACTGGAGAAATTCAGTCATTATGAATAATGACCTGGCAGTATTAATGTGGACTGGTCGAAAGAAGACACTGATTTAGTAATGTATCATAGACTATGTGCACCATCACATTGCTCACTTGACTGGTATTTTCACTCTTCATAATGGCCGGATTTCTCAAGTTAACCTTAACATACATATTCACCTTGCAAATTAAAATTATAATGCTCGCAAATAATACTAATTTATTATCAAACCCTATATGAAATTCGTACTTATATTACTCTATTGTTTCAGAACAATGACCATGGTTTGTGTGTTCTTTTCGCACACAGTTCTTGTTATGGCATACGCCTACGTTGAGAATCCACTATACATTGAAGAGGTAACGTCTCATTATACAATATAACTTGATCCATATTATCTTGCATTTGCCGAAACAAGAAACTCACTACAGTTAATTTCAATGTTATAATTTGAAACTACGAAAATTCAAATTCAATGTGAAAAAAACGTTTATTGGCAAACCAGAGATATCAAGCAGGTATGCGGGCACAAGGAAGGCTCCTTGCTGAATTCCTTTCTGTTATAGCGCCGTAGCATAAGCAAAACTCGCGGGTTCCTGATTCAAGTAACTACCGAAAAATATTGCCTACTGCTTTATAATCAAAATCACTTATTATTATTTTGCTAATGTATAACACTACCTGATTAAAAAGAACCCTTAAACCCCTTTAGAGTACTTCAACCCGGCCCTTTTTCAAGACTTCTTCGATTTAATCGATAAAAGCGTTCACCTAGGTCTTTCTCGACCGCATACTTCCGAATCTATCCTTTTTTCAATCTCCTTCCATACATCCTTTCTACACCATCTAACCATTTGAGCATCCATTTTCTAGAGTTAATTTTTTTCTGATTATCCTAAAAATAATTAATAATCCATTAAAAATCTGCATCAAGTATCGGTATAACAAAGGCGAGTGTTGAAGTGTAAGTATATCTTACGGACTGCATTGCTATTCAAAAATAAAAAAAAAACTTAGGTACTTGGTACAGTCACAGATAGTACTATACTAGTACCTAGTAGAGTCACGAGCAATAATTATTATCCCCTTTTGTTATTTCAACAATTTTATTTCCTACCATCGAAATAGTTGCATAATATTAGCTCGTGTCTGCATTGAAGGAATGCTGGAGTTTCTCCCGAGTTCTTGTTGTAAAAACACGTGTTAAGAGACTCCATTTTTAACTCAAATCTAATGTAAAATTTTTTATTACTATATTACATTTTCACTTGAAATTGGCAGAATGCACAATCTATAAATGCCGTGAATGCCAATAATTAAGAATAGAATAGAAGGAATGATATACAAACTACTAAAAAAAAATTTCATTTATTTAATTACAAATACTTTTATTTTCTCACAGGCTTACGAGGACCCTTTGAAACAGATTCTCTTCAATGGCAGCATAGTGACGCACACATTTTTTGTAATGTCCAGCTTCCTGCTGTCCTACAACTTGATGATCTACTCAGAGAAACACACGATTGGCTGGACGCACTGGCCTAAAGGCGTGCTACTCAGATGGCTAAGGTAAAATGTAATGGTTTTATACAACTGAAGTTGACATTCCTTAAGGCAGCCTCATCTATGCTACTCTTTCCCTGCCCTAACGCCCTTAAAACGGCTCATCTTTTAAACAAGGTACCTTAAATACCAAGTTTACTCTTTTTGTACAGATAGAGGCACTATAGATAGAAAAATTATAGAAATTTTCCGGTTAAAAACTACTACTACTAGTTTTTAAGATATAATATATCAAAATTACGTAAAAATACGTGCCGCGGCACCGGCCGGCCTGGCAAAGCACCATAAACTACTTTTTTTGTGTATATCATGAAAAGGGTTTTACTGGTGCATTTTGAAATTTTTAATTATTTTATTTTTTTGACAATTTTGCAGAAGGTCCGGGGTAATATCAGTTATGTGTTTATTATTGATTTTTTCTGTTTTATTCAATGTGTGGAAATGCCTTTGAGCTATGTCAAATTATTAAGAATTCTTTCATGTAATATTTGATATTGTTTGCTGCGCAAAAATAAATTAATAAATAAATAACATGTTACAGGTTAACACCAGCGTACGCCTTAGTGATCGCCACCATCGCTACATGGATGCGGCATCTGGGCTCCGGGCCCATGTGGGACATGATAGTTTCCTCCGAGACAGTGGCCTGCCGCCAGTATTGGTGGTCGCATATACTCTACATCAACAACTACCTATACAAAGACTCGTTCTGCTTGCCACAGACTTGGTAACTATTCATTTATCACCTTTTCACACTTTGCATGAACTAGTTAGTAAACTGAACGGTGTCCTGAAATACTGTGGTGAATGGTTCGCCTTTAACACTTAAAATTCTTTGGGCTATGTCGGTGACCTTAGTTCTCCTGCGGATCTTTTAATTTTTTGGTATAATCGCGCAGAAAATCTGCGAGCATAGCCCTCTCCATTGCCCTTTGAGTGAGCCTTATGAAACTAATCTTAGATCCTCATTCTTTCTTAAGAGAAAGAAATTTCTGTGTTCTATGCCTAAGACTGCACATGTAGTGCAGTATGTCTTGCTGTATGACTAAAAATCGACAAAACCGACTTCAAAACTAAAAAGCATAAATAACATAATAAAGATTTATCTACACTCGCGTCCTCAGACCAACGATTATCATTGGTCTGAGCTCGCGTCATATTATTCGAATTACGATTTCCAATGTGAACATAAAATGAGCTTCTGGCGGAGCGCTTGATGATTGATATAAATGCGAAGATCTGTGTTTGCAATACGGCGAGAGCAATTGTATATGAAAATTGAACATTGAGAAAAAAAGGACAAATGCTTTTTTCTATTGCGTTTTCCAGAACTTGGCCTTTGGAAAATTGGCCTTTTTTGTTTCAAATATTTGAATTTATGTATGAGTATAGATAAAGTAGTGTATGTAACTTATTTTTATGTTACGAGATGGCAAACAAGCTTGCGGCCCACCTGATGTTAAGTAGTCACCGCCGCCTATAGATACTTGCAATATTAAGTGTAAATCACTTAACACCGCAAGTACGTTTGCCATCCTGGGGACTAAGATGATATGCGCTACATGCCCAGTAATTACACTGGCTACCTTTCCCTTCAATCCGAAACACAGCGAACTGCTTCACGGCAGAAATAACAAAGGCGGTGGCACCTACCCAGACGACCCTACATATGGGTCTACCACCTAGTAATATGTAACTGCACATAACTTGGTATTATGTGACAGTTACATTAAACTAATATTTTCAACGATAAAGTCAATAGCTCAAAAATATAGTTGGCATATTGACTATTAGGCCCGTATTACAGAATGACTCTCAGAAGTCAAACATGTCTTGAGAATCGTTTGTCACTTTCTGTCACGCACAAAGTGATAGAGACTAGAGACGTAGGACGCTCAAGTCAGCGTTCAATCTTGAAACACATTCTATAAAACGAACATTAGATCACTTTTAGATCATTTAAACTAGGCATGGAAGGTATATCATTTTAGTCCCCAGGATGGCAACGCATATGCAGTGTTAAGTGATTTACCCTTAATATTGCAAGTGTCTATAGTATAAGCGACGGTAACCACTTAACACCAGGTGGGCCGCAAGCTTTTATGCGATCTCGTAGTATAAATAAATCTTTACTAGTTATTTTTTAGTTTTTGAAGCCGGTTTTTTTTAATTAACCATGATTTTTTTTAGAAAATGACATTCTAATTTATTAGTAAAGATACAAATTTTCGAAAAAAAAAATCGGGAGTGGTCTCCCCTTGACTTTCTCGTATACTGGAAACTACTCAAAGGTTGATAGAAACCTTATATTTTGATGTCATACATGCATGTTAACTTTTGGTCACCCATCCAAGTACTGACCGCGCACTTGGTTGCTTAACTTTCGTGACCGACGGCTCAAAAGTTGATAGAAACCTTATATTTTGATGTCATACACGCATGTTAAATTTGGTTGCAATAAGTTAAAGCATGCTCGAGTGATCGTGCTAACGCACAGACACACACACAGACATACAAACACACAGACACACACACAGGAACACACACAGAGACATAATTCCAAAAAAAATATTTTTGGACTCAGGGAGGTCCAATTCGTGTAAATCCGTCAAAACCTCGAGGTCGAATTTTTTGACGATTACAAGAGTTCCTCTATACTACGTACGAGAAAGTAACAAAATGTAGATATCTTTCGTCATTTCCAACGCTACTACAGACCTTACACCATGTCAATGTGAACAGGTATTTAGCAGCGGACACGCAGTTGTTCGTATTGGGCCTCCTCCTGTGCATAATATTCCGCGGCAAGAGAGCGCGGGTCGGCGCGCTGACGGCGAGCTTCCTGCTGGCCATCGCCATCGTCGTCCTGCACACTTACTACCAAGACCTAGACGCCGTCGTTATACAGAGTCCTGAGTGAGTCGGAAACTATCCCTTTATCACCTTCTATACAAGTTTTCCTAATTTGTAATGGATATTCCGGACATGTCCCGTATGGGGTGGCGGGTCAGCTAGTATAGTATAACTTTTGATCATTTTGTACCACTCGAAATGATTATACTACTACTACTACTACTACTACTACTACTACTGCTACTACTACTAAAACATATACTACTGATAAAATTGAACGCAATATTGTCACATACGTATTAAATTTAAATTTTCGTTAGAAAATAAAAAGATTAAATATCTTTTTCTACAGAACTTTGTATCGTTTTATCGTTTTCTACAGAACTGTAGATCGTTTTTCTACAGAACTGTGGATCGTTTTCACCAAATTATTTTCATACAAAGCTCTGCCTAGATCTGGGTACCATCTTAGGCATCATCGTCGCTTTCCATCAGGTGATTGTGATCAAACGCCTATCCTATAGAACATAAGAATTCCAACACAGAAGTAATGGGTTCAAAATTATAGTATTTAAAAAAAAAGAAGTCAAGCACATGACTCTATTTCACCTGATGGTAAGCAGAAGTGTAGTAAAAATGCAAAGATAGTTAGTGCAAGAGATAATAATAATAATAATCGTTTACTGACAAGAAGAACAAAGATACCTACACAACAATATTTGCAAACTCTAAAATGATAACATAATTAACTTAAATTGTGTATACACTTATTTTATGAATTGTTGGTACCTAAACTAGGCCTAGCCTGTATTTTAGGTACCAAGTTCTCAAGCAAGAGATACGCCACGCTAGACACCCTCGCCTTGCCGACCTGCAAGGTGCTTCTTCACGCTTACTTTGAATGACCCAGGATTGTAGGAAGGAGGGAACACAATATTATCGTCTCCAATACCAATAATTGTCTACAGAACATACCGCGACCTTTATGCCCATGACAACACATTCCGGCTGATGTACATTCGGGGTCACACGAACCTCTCCACGTACACCCTGGGCTTGGCCGGCGGGTTCATCGCATACTACTGGCAGCAGCAGCGGAAAGACGTCACACCGTACAAGGTACAGTAACTTATCAATCCCGGTCGGTTGATATCTACCGCAAGACAATTAAAAACAATTGTCTGGATTATAATAAGGATTAAAATCCAGACACAACTGGGTTAAAGGCCTAATAAATGACTTGATGTGGCACTTGAGACGGAAATTAGTTTCCCTGGATTCACCGTGCGGGTGACGGGTCCATAGTGGCCACAATTATATGACACATTTCTCTCTATGCAACCATATTTTAAATGAAAAACAAATTACAAAACAAAACGATTAAAAAGCTGGATATTATAACTAGTGTAGAATGTGGTTGGGTTCGCCACATCTTCAGCGAAAAGGGAAGTACTTCCGCCGAGCTAGGTGTTCACTAGGGGACCGCAATTTTTAAAATGGTACCACAATGTAAAAAGCAATTGACAGTCATATGAAACAAACTGCATTCGACAGCCAAAGAATTCCATTTTCAAATGCTGTAATTACTTTTTAAATATTGTTTATGTAAGTGTGTGTATAACAAAATATCTGAGCAGAGCAAAATATTGAAAATTTTGAGATTAGAGTCAATTTCGACCTCGCTTAGAGTCTGATATTTCGACGCTGTAAATATCTGATAGGGCTCACAATAGATGTAATCAAATAAGAGTGAAACTGCAAATATAATAAAATTATTTCCAGCAAGTTTAAAAGAAAGCGACGATGTAATTTAAGGTACGATATTTATCTCCGAATTCCAAAATAATTAAATAAAACAATTTGAAAAATCAGCATGCAATATTAGGCTATAGAAATTCTTTCAAATTGTTCCGTCTTGTGGTTTGCTGGAGAGAGGTCATATCACCAGTTGTTGGGTTCGTAATATCTTGTAAAAAGCTCGTCGCTTTTCATAATAAATATCAATAATCGGATCGGTGGCGTAAACGCTCTTAATAGTAATTAATTAGATTTGACGATGATTGTTGCAGCGGTACCGCTATTTATTCTGGGCCCTACTCCTCGTGGGCGTAGCGGTTCTCTTGTCCGGGGGCTTGTTCTACGGCGACCAACCGCGGACGTCCACGTGGCTCCGCGTCGTGTACGCAGCAATCTACAAGCCGCTTTTCCAAATATTGGTGGTGCTCTTCATAGTAGCGAGCGTTTTCAAGTATGAGAGTAAGTATTGAATTTTAAATGTATCAAAACTGTATAAAAAGAAACGATTTTTTTTTATAAATAACTAAAAATGTTTAACACAACTGCCACTGTAAGGCCACTATAGTCTATTTTTTTTAAAGAAACTAGTACCGAATATTTTGACTGCGTTGTTATTGGTCAGAGTAATCAACATAAAGTCCGTTTCACACAAATGCCACAAAGGACCGACTTGTATGATAATTGTGCCATGAACAAATATTGTGACGCCGCGCGCTCTCTTATCAAGCAGCAAATAACAAAAGTATATAAATTGATGAAGTTTGAACACTTTTGCTACAAAGAGTAACTAAAGTGGATAGTCAAAAGTGGACGACATGTGTCAATCATGTGATTAACAAATATAGAAACAAAAATGTACGAAGTTATTATTGTTGATTGATTGATTGTCATTATTGTTTAACTTTAGAAAGTTACAGCAGTTTATTATTCACGTGTCTGCAGTAAGTTCGTCAGAAAGAAGTGACAACGATACTTTTTAAGATTACAAGAAATATACATATAATAATTATTTCATTTATAATTTCTAGCGCATAAAATATTAATACTATATCCAATATGGTATGTATGGTTTTATTGTTATTTATTTTTGAAAATATCATTACATCACGCGAACAGAAAGTTTTGTTAACGAATACAATAAGTTTAGAAGTATTTAATATGAAAGTGTCTCCACAATTTCAAAACAAGAACAAAGGCGTCGTCGGCCCGGCCCGTAACATGAGCCATCTCACTCTGTCAATATCGGAGATATGCGAGAGACATATTCAGTACTCATTTATTAAAAAAAACAGACTATAGACTGAAAAGTCATTGTACGAAATTATCTCTGCTCGGCGACCGTACTATCTAACGGACTTTAATAATAGGGATGGGTAAGTACCCATCCCTATTATTTAAACCGCACATTCGCGTTTCAGACTTATACCGGCCCGTAGTGGAGTGGCGTGGTTGGGCGTGGTCTGGGCGCGTGTCGTACTGCGCCTTCCTCATACACACCATCTTCCAGCGCGGGCTGGTCGGCGGCCAGGCGCGACCTACCTACATGACCGATTATTACGTTGTGAGTATTTTTAACCGACTTCAAAAAAGGAGGAAGAAAAAAAACGTAAAAAATACAGTCGAATTGATAATCGACTGTATTTTTTTTGTTTTTCTATGTTTTTTACCTCATAACTCTTTACTGGGTGTACCGATTTTGAAGATTCTTTCGGCCTTTGAAAGCCGGTGCTTCTCATGTGGTCCTATTTAAATTAGATCGACATCTGACGAGCAGTTTTCAAGTTATAGAGATAAAGCCTATTTAATTGACATCGATGATATCGTAATGTTATCACTTGTGTGTCTAAAAGATCTCGAGATACGTTTCCTGAAAATTTGTATACTTAAAACACTAAAAAGCATAAATAAATTATTTTTAAATAAAAAAACCGCCTTCGAAACTAAAAAAGGGAGATTTTTTATATATAAATCTATATAAATAGGTTTGTTTTATTGAGGTCGGTGCCGAGCTCAATATTTGGAATAAACGTTTTTAATTCTATTTGGGACCGACCTCATAAAATTTTTATAAAGATTTTTTTTTATTTCTCCGTTTAAAGTTTTGAAGGCGGTTTTTTTATTTAAAAATATTTTGTGAAGCAAAACTTCTTTACCCTTGACTCGGGGAGTAAGCTGACGAGAGCGTTACGGAAGTTGTATGAGAGTGATGAGGTGAAACCACTGTAAAATTCTCAACGTCATATACACCACGGAACCCTTATTTCAATGATTCCTCATAACAGCAGATCGTCGATATGGATGTTTGTGCATTAAAATAACACTACTTTCACTATTCAAATTCCACTCTGAAACATTTTTGGAATTATTGCAATAAAATTTTTGAAGGTGACCGACATTTTACAACCTTAATACCATACAGCCTGTATAGTAAGGGCGAGTACACAACACTGAACGCATAGTGGATATTTCCAATGTGTAGTGCGATGACGCACTGCCTTTCATTTAATGTCCAGACTTTGAACTAAATGAGCGCGTTTAAGCAAGATGGCAAATTACGGTGAACTACCTGATATCCTTAGATCATGAATGTCCCGTCCTTTGGGACAAAACTATACCAGAGTGCCTAGATAAGTGGCAAACGCTACAAAGCGTTTCTGAGAATAACAACGCAAACTCTAACTTTTGACACGACAATCGCCATGGTGTTTCTTCTTCTTAATCTTTTTTAAGTAAGCATTTAGCTAAATTTAATGTAAGCATTTAGAAAATTGGGTGGCCAAAATTACGTGGCAGGAAATAACGTAGAATTTTTTCACCCACCCAAGCACCCATTGGAAAAATATCACATTGACCCTACAGGCACATTCTATTTTTTATTCTTAGTTATTATAAATTCACAATTTTTCTTTTTTCTATTTAATTTTGTTTTATCTATTTTTAATCCATTTTCGTCACAATAAAAAGGCCCTGCCAGAAAAACAGCCCTCTTACAGCATTATGTCGTAGGAGCACATGCTGAGGCAAGTTCCTTTTGACCTTGCACAGGGTAATTCATTAATGTATATAGTTATGTTAATTTGTATTTTAGTTAACTTCCTGCTTTGTGACGTGGTCAATAAATGTATTTTCTTTCTTTCTTTTTCAAAAATTGTAATTCTACACTAAAATTGTACGGTAGATTGAATTTGACGTGTTATTCCAACAAGAACTCGGTAGAAATCTCGCCATTCTCGGTTAGACGTCAGTTTCATCCATCATATTGCTTTTCGTTAAGCGTTCAATGCGATCGATCAGCCCTTTGTTTGATACTGATGTTTATTGTCTAATCGTACCATGTTGTATTGCGATTAAATTTTTGCGTTGCGTCATTGCATTGCATTGCAGTGTTGTGTCCTCGCCCTAAGGCCTTGTTTCATATTGAAATTGGCTCAAGTGTAATCGTACCTCCATTGTCATTAAGATGGTGGTCCTTCTGGCGACGGTCTTCCTGTCGTACGCGTGCGCATGCGCGCTGTACCTACTGGTGGAGGCGCCGGCGGGCAGCGTCACGCGCGCATTCACCGCTCCTAGAGAACGCGCGCCCAACACAGATCCGCCGCCCGACGAGCGGATCAGGGGGTAGTTTCAAAAATTTTGTATTTCGGGCACCGTCGAATTTAACTTCTATCCAGTTCTATCCGATTCTTAAATGGCTTTGCGACAATTTAGCCACGTCAAAATACCTATTTAAAGTTTCTCAATAAATTGTTAGGTAGATTGAGTTAAAAATTGAGTCTCGCAACACGTGTTATTACAATAAGAAATCTGGTAAAACTCTGATTTTTAACTTATGACAAACAGCCTGACAGGATTAGGGGGTAGTTTTAAAACTTTGTACTTGGGACACTGTCGAATTTAACTTATGACAAACAACCCGACTAATGGAATTAGGGGGTAGTAGGAAATCTTTGTACTTCGGCCACTGTAGAATTTAACTTATGAAAAACAACCCGACGACAGGATTAGGGGGTAGTTAGAAAACTTTTCTTCGCCAACACTGTCGAGTTTAATTTATAACATCTGTACAGTGAATGATTCACACCTGCGCATTTACAGTGTAACTACTTAATTGGCATCTTTTTCTATGTAAATGTATAATCATCTCTTGTTTTTGACCTTTTTAGGCTGGAGTTCACCAACATTTAAACAGGCAATTATTATTTAACTGACGGTTTTTGACATTTTATCGTATAGAAGAATTGTCAAAAACTGACGGTTAACTTTTAATCATTTGTTTTACGTGTTGGTGAACTCCAGCCTAAGTCAACTTTATTTCTTTCTATTTCTTATGTTTTTCATTAAAATGACGGAGTCAGCGTTTTTTATAACGCAGCCCCTCAGTCGAATCCTGTTGGAAACTTAATTTATGTGATATCTTGTTTTAAGCTAGTTAATTTATATAAAACTATTTGAAATATCATGTATAAACGTGTCTAGGTAAATATGTATATTATGTAAATGTAAAAGGCCGTAAATGGGTAAATCTTAGGTTTTACATGTAAATATTTTATATAAAAAAAATGGTTTCCGGGATCTTGCCATTTGCTTAGGACTTGCTAACTTTTGCCAATGACGGATGGTAAATGTTGGTTTTTGAATTAAACAGTTTAATGTTTTATGTGCCTACATGGCAAGTGGTAGGTAGGTTTAAGGTAATTTTTTATGACTATGCGGAATGCATCGACCTACTTTTTATGTTAGTATGTTATGCATTATTAATAAGTTTTCACTTGTTTATTTTTCAACGTATACCGTGTGTCTGAGGTAAATCCTAAGATTTTCCGAGTGGATGTTAGTAAAATATCGAAAGAAACGAAAATAATCAAACCACAGAGCAGTTCGGGTTTTGCCATTAAAGTTGGCGAATCTTAGGATTTACTGGAAATAAGATTTACCGTAGTACGGGCTTTTGCATATGTGATTGAACTTTGAACCTCGTAAGGATAGTTTTGTTTTATTTTTAAACTAAATGAATGTTTGCTTGGCCAAATATATCTATTTTGTAAATGTGTATATTTTGTTTTAAAAAATGTCTCTACACTGATTAAACGCCCTAAAAACCGTTCAAGTTGAAAGGGAGCTGACCAGGTGAGTACGTTGGTCCAAGTAGTAAAATATGTGCTTGGGTCGATGTCGTGCTGCCAAGAATATCTATTTCTTTTTAAAAAAAAATGCTCTATTGCGAGACGGCTCGGGATCTGCACATGTGAGCGCAACTACACCGAGACCGTCCCAATGCTGCCCGTCTAGGCACTCCTTGTGCACCAATTGGTGAATAGGGCTACCGACTAACGCCAGCCCGACGCCGGCCTTATAGGCCACCTCCTCACCGACGGCTGCTCGACCTGGCGCGTCCCCCTGACGAGGACACCGGGAGCACCCATCGGACCGCACCCGGGGACTTCGGGCGCGGTCGTGGCCCTGAAAAGAGCCGTCCGGAACTAGCCGTGGTGGGAAAACAAAAACAACTCGACGATGGCATGAGACTTCGAATGCCAAGGCGACACACTTGACATCAAAAGCCACACACCCGCCGAGAAAGTTTCCCCACCACGTTACCAGGGTCCGCCACGAGGAGGCTTCCGGACGTGGACCCCAGGAATATCTATTCCTACAAATATTAGAAAAGAACATACTAAATGAAATATATTAAAAGGTGAATATATAATCAAATATGGAGCAATAAAACAAAACAACTTTGACAAGAAGTCCCTTTCGGCTCGAACGTCAGAGACTAGTCGGGCATTTTGATCAATTTGCATTTTAGACCACTATTTTCATACCACGAATAAAAGCAGACACAAGTTTACGGCAATACTATCTTACGGTTAAGTATTAAATCTGTAAGCTGTAGGGTTGCGTGCTTTTCGGTACCCATGAGAAAAGACAGAACCGCAGTCTTCTCTCTACTGTAAGACCTCATTCATATTTTCGGATCTTATAAAATATTTCAGTCGGATATTTTTATCTCAGAAAGTGAGAGGGATAGATAATAGCTGAACATACGAGAATCGATTAACAGAGTACCTACCATCACAGAGGCCCTCTGGTCCTTATTTATTTGGAGTCAGTCCAACATGTCACTATATTGCTATAAGTTATGCCTGCCTCACACCAACCCTACTTGCGATTCTGCTTGTCAGGTATCCTCAGCTGTGATCTCTCTAACTACGGTCTCTATCATAAAATGACAGTAATAAAAAAACAGTGTTTTTTTCGTACTCTGACGTTGGCAGAATCACCGTCTAAAAGCGGTGGAGCCATACAAAAAAAAAAGAAGAAGAAGAACCCTACTTGCGATTGGTTTATTGACACCGCACGAGCGTGCCTTGGTAAAGCTTGCGCCAAACTTCTAGAAGTCAAATACGGAATCTCGACGCACAAAATACCGATGAATGCTAATACGATGCTACAAGATTGCGATGCACATTTTTCGAAAGACCGTCACTGCGAATCCACAATACTTCGATGCACATCACCGCGATAGACCTTTACTGCGATACTTCTGAACTTCGATGCACGTTAACGAGAACCAGCCAGATCTCGGAAAGTATCGGAAAAATTAAAGTATTTTGACCACAGACTTTTAGTAGCGAACTTGTAAAGACATCTACTGAATCACAGACCACAAAGCATCAAAGATAAAAAACATATAACGACTAAAGTGTGGTCCCTCACTCCTCACATGAAAGACCCAATTAGTTAATATTACCGAATCTAATTTATTTCTTTTTTTACACAAAGTTTTAATAAGAGTCTTAAAACATTTTGTAAAAAAGAAATGGAAATAATATCGACGCTATACTTAAAGATAGCGATTATTAAAACTGGTCCCTCAATCCTCATATCCACTGACATTGTGAGTCTACAGTTGTTAGACGAGAGGAATATCAGAAAGTTTAGTATAGGTACTGTTGGGATCGAATTACAAAGACAACTTTTTCTCGCTTATTTTACCTTTATTCTCAGGTAACTTTACATAATTTATTATAAAACAAAATACATTTTGTTGACTTCTATAAAAATATCCTATTTTTAATAAATCTTCCTGTCAATCAATTATTGTCATACCCCACTGACCTCTATTATACAATAATTGAAGTCAGTGTCATACCCCATCAATCATAAAAACTACCTTCTAGTAATGCCTACAACCAAACAGGTCATTACAGTACTCAACTTTTAGTATAGTTTCTTTTAAATAATACAATTAATAGGTATCTAACGAATCCACTGTTGAACTTAAGACCTCTCAAGGATCTTCCTCAGTTTTTTTTTGTTAAATAGTCCAATATACATACTGGGTGTAAAAGACATGAACAGTCAAACGAGAACCATGTATTCTATAGATCAAAATAAGACATATTTCAAAAATATTTATTGCTGGGAAATGATTTTTATTTTTTGGTGTTAAAAAAAATTGCAAATTGTACCGCGCAATGTAAAGGCCTCACTCACACGCAACTCGCAAAACCGCGATATTTTTGCTTGACGGCGGCCCCGTTCGTTAGTGTCCGTGCCCATCGAGTGAGCTACATTGAACGCTAACGATTTGAAGCCATTTCGCTACCTCGGCCGAATAAAGCCGCATTATCAAAAAGTAAATTTTACAGGAGAAATAAAAAACGCAAAAATTGTAATTATGCAGAGCCTACTGTGTCAATTCTAGAGTGTGATATATCAAAATAAGCAGAAAAAAAACAGAATCAAATCAAAATAATAGGGTACTTTTTATAAAAAAGAGTTGTAATGTTATAGCCAAAAATCCTATTGATTTTATATTCTTCTGAATCTTTTGGTACATCTCTGGATGCAACCGATTTATACATCTTTATTCAGCGAAATACTAGACCATTAATGTGAAGCAACATTTAATTACGATACTATCATGAATCCAGTCACTCTATGCAATGAAATCTTACTACGTTATTCGCCTAATGTGAGTAAACTATGAGTTGGGGTACTAACAGTTTAACTTAATTTTATTTTTTTTCTTTTACGATTAAGATAACGTTACTTCATAAAAATTTACTAAAAAAAAAAGTATTTTTTTCGTTTTTATTTTCAATAAAGTTGATTAACAAAATAATATAATTTAAGCCTCGTTTTATTCATACACATATCTATCAGTATCTATTCTTGAGATCAAAGATAAAATACGATTATAAATCGCAGTCAAAATCCAAACTATTAGCAAAACATCTCTTGACAAAAATAGCTTCTTACCCGTAGTATAACAATATTTTGGAATCAATTAATCATGATTTCTCATAAAGTGTGTCCATAGGACTTTTTATAAGAAATAAAAAACATTTTTTTACCTAACGCCAGTTGAATAAGCCAAAAAAAAGTATCCTATGTATTCTCTACTTACTCGTAGATACAATTAATTTTTGTAACAATAAATTGCAAAGTGTACTTAAACAGACAATTTAAAGTTTAATTTATTGTTTTAGGGTGCCATGTGAAAACAATCTGACTGCGATTTCTATTAGGAACTTATTTGTTGTTTTGACATGGCACCATACAACATAATGAATTAAACCTTTAGAGCAACTAATTCAACAAACAACAACTTAAGAAACAAAACATAATAAACCTTTTTGGTAACAAAATTAATCAGGAATAAAGATATCAATCAAATCAAAAAATCTCTCACTTATAAAGTCTCATTATTTATTACACTTTTGATTTCTATAACAATTAATCATTCTCATCATCACCTTCATCAGTTCTTTTCAACTTGCGCATTATTACACTGATTTCGGATTACCAAATTTCTGTAAAATCCTTGATATATTTCTGGTATTGCTCCTGATGTGCAAAGACTCAAAAGATCTCAAACTTCTAGCAAGTTCACGTCTGCTGACAGAGTATGTACATTATTTCGACTTCTGCGGGAGCTAATTACTGAACCTTTGTCGGTTTTTATATATTTTTGTGTTTCATTTAGCCCATATTTGAAATAGATGGTATTCTGCTTCGTTATCGTACCTTTGACCAATATACTCTTTCTCCTTCATTGTCTTGAGTCCAGTTCATTACTTTTTGATTTACTAATTTTTTTGATGTTATAAAAATCTTGTTGACTCATTTCTTTTACCTGAAATGTTTCTCCTTCAATTTTTGCGTTTTCGACTATAAAATAAATTTGCTCTGGACTATAAATGGTATGGTGTTTTTTGGCGCGTTCGATGCATGAATGCATCATATCAACTTCGGACTGGCTGTGCCCACTAACGAAAAACCGATGAGTGATAATAATTTTTAAGGATTTACAAGCATACTGGTACATAACAAAGATAAATCTATTACGGTTTTGGCCAGTGCACGCATCAGAATAAAAGGACAACTCGTTCTTGCCTTCCTTTACTTCATTTTTGATGTAATGCCATAAACAGCTGCCGACTTCTATTGCACCTCTGTTTGGAATTTGCTGATTCCATAGAAAGCAATATCCTTTTTTCCTTATCAAATCGTTTACTGTAAAATTGTAAATAGCAAACTTTCGCTTGTAATGAAAAGCACTGACTTCAGATTGAGGTACGTATAACACTTTTTCTAGATGGAAACAGGCTACTGTTTTTCTGGTGCTATCCGTGGCACATTTTTCCAAGTTCATCATCTTTCTTACTTCATCTTTTTCTTTTAAGTGTCTATCGTAATCATCCTTCAACTCTGATTTTCTTTCTTCATCCGCGTTTTTATATATACTACATCTTTCACATTGATATTTCTTTGGTCTAAAAAAAATAATTATATTAAATTTTGTGTTAAAAATCATTTCATATTTATGTTTCGATGCCATTGTGCATTCCATAAATTCAACTTTTGCGGAAAACCAGGTCTTGTAAAGTCTGTACATTTTTGAAATATTTAGCTCCTCACTTAGATTATCTTTTGCACTCCTTTTTCGAGTATAATGAGACGCTATAGCAGGGAATTCCTGAATATGTAGAATTACGCTGTTTTTCGTCAGTTCTTTTCTTTTCCGAGGCCGATTTTCATGCTTTCCTCTGAGGTTTGTTACTACGGAATTTTGTTTGTCTATAGCTGTATAGACAACTCTATCAGAAATACCAAGTGTATTGAAAAACATCTTTGTCTTTTTACATACTATCTCTTCAGAACTCAATTCTTCGTTTGATGGCAAAAAAAAGAGTTTGTGTTCTATTAGATTTTCTTTTAAGCTACAGTCTTTATTGTGTTTGATGTCACGTGTCTTAGAATCCACTCCCATTGTTTCTCATGATCTCCGATTCGCCATACAAATTAAATATTTTCTTTCTTGTAGCTGTATTTATTTTTTCGGAACACTTTCGCTTGCAACTACAGACTACACCTATTTTTTTTCTTCTCTCGTTTTATGCGATCGAACACTAACATACTTTTGTCCAGAATTCTTTAATATTTTGTTTTTGTTATCTTTCCATTTTCCTTCGTTTCTTTTTCTTTTTCTAGTTTTGATAATGGACAAATCAGACTTTTCTTCAATTACTGCTTCAGTCTCGCTGTTTGTTTCTATATTCTCTCATCTAATATATCAGCTTCTGCGTCGGTTTTATCACATTCAGCGTCTATTCTGCGTCGGTTTTATCACATTCAGCGACGCCGTCGTGGTGGAGTGGTCAGTACAGCTGGCTACACATCAAGCGGTCCGGGTTCGAATCCTGGTAGCGGAAAATGTTTGTGTGACGAACACGAATGTTTGTTTGCGAGTCATGGTTGCTTATATATTTATTTATGTTTATTTATAAAAATATTTAAAATTATTATGTATATTAAAAAAAAATGTCCGTTATCTAGTATCCGTAACACAAGTTCTTAATGATACTTACTTCGGGCTAGATAATAGGTGTGAGCGTGGAAATATATTATTATATTATTATTATATTATTTCTTCAGCAATAGTTTCTGTATCGGTTTCAATAGATGGAGTTTCTATTCCTTTTGCAACTGTTTCCGCATTGATGTGAACAGATCCAGCTTCTAATTCTTCTGTGTCACCATTGACATTTTGCTGGTATACAATTTCTTCTTCGGTTTCTTCAGATACGACTTCTATTTCTACATCATTTTATCTTCTAAGACTTGCTGATATTGTGACTCGATTTCTTTCGAGATTATATTGTCAGCCATATGTAAGATAGACGGCGACGTATCATTACATACTAACATGATATTTTGATTATCATCAATAATTTCAAAGAGGGAGTCATGATTTTTATTCAGGGTAATCAATCGTTTTTTGCTGTTCTGGTGGGATGTAATTTGTATAAAATATTTTCTCTTTATATTGTTCAGGTTTTTCATCTGCGGAATGTGAAGTTGTAGTTGTTTCTCTAAGATTAATACACTTTTTTGTTTCAGGTGCTGAAATTTGTGCTTGTATACATAATACATTATTTTGATCTTGTTTCGGGGATTGTTCTGCTTTTTCGATTTGTCTTTCTAGTTTTTCAAAAAATTCTTCTATGTTGGAAATTTCAGGAATCACTGCTGATTTATTTATGTAAATAGCTGACGGGGACGCTACAAAGTTTACATCAGAGAAAGAAAGCGTTGATTTAGGCGTGCACGTTAAAGAATTCAATTCGTTGTTTAACTCGGAAGGACATGACAATGTGTTTATTATTTGTGATATTTGTGTATCATCTTAAGGACAAGGCTTAGTGGGTAAAGGTTATACTATACTATTCTTTGAGCAATATTCATGTATCTCTAAATCTGTTGGGTATTCTTGATTTGTTGGTTGAATCGCGTGCAGTTAACACTGGAATAAGGAAGAGGGCGGCGCGGGAGTATTGTGCAAAACCCATTCGCATAGTATTATAAAATGATCCGCAATCCACTTATGCTTTAAGTTCTTGTTAAAGTTTTTTAAAAGTCTTTACGTAAACAATGATGCTTTCATTAAAAATAGTAATTATTTAGGCAATATCCTATTGCGTAAATACTATTTCATTAAGTTTCTACTAAAACAGTCGCAAAAATGTCTGCTTTCAAAGCTGTGTAATAGTTCCAGCGAATAACGCAGTAAAGTACTTGTACGTAAATAGGGTTTTAATTTTTTCTACGTAATGAACTAGAGTGCTCATATTCTTCGCTAAGACTGCGAAGTTTTTTTAGGTACAAAAATAGATTTTTCCCAATAACTTTAAATTGGTATAACCCTAAATTTTGAAAAAAATCCCAGTAATGCGGCATACTATGTAGAATACGAAAATGCAAGAAAACAAATAAAGCAGTAACCGTCACTTGCGTCTTTATTCGGCCGGGGTAGCGATTTTTTGTTATGAAATACTAAAAAAATGATAATGTTTCTTTGGACAATAATTAAGAAATAATATATAGAATACGTATACATAAAAAAATTTTAAAAAAAATTATGACTTTGACCTTCAATAAAATCGCAACTATCAATTTCCTAGGTATAGTCTAAAGGAAAAAAAATGTTATGATGGTGAGCAGAATACATGGTTTTCGTTTGACTGTTCATGTCTTTTACACCCTGTATAAGGAGGTGGGGGAGGAGGGAGAGAGGACACTAAGAAAGGGCCCGTGTACTTTACTTCGCCCACGTCAAATTTAGGTCTTGCTCCGCCACTGGCTTATTCCTAGTTGATAATGCCAGTCGATGAGTCGAGCCACTCTTCTAAATAAAAAATGGTAGTTTTCTGATAAGTATAGGTTTCGGGTGCCTATATGTGCTGTATTCGATTAAAAGGGCATTTTTTTGTTTAAAAAAAGGTAGCTAGTTAATACAATTTAGAAATCAAAGTTGTAACATGAAACGCCTGGCATGATTGTTAGAGCAAAAACTCTGAGTCAAGTTACTTTTTTGCTATCTATCTAGTAAAATACTGCGGTAGGTACCTACCTTTTTATTTCTTTCCGAGTACCGGAAAGTAGGATTGAAATGAAAAGTTGAATTTACAATTGTTTGAGAACTTTTAATATAGGCTGACGCATTTAAAAGCATTGCCAGCTCAATGAGAACGCAAACAGAAAGTATAACTACCGCTTTTTGGCGCCGTGACCGGGTAACACACTGATAGACTTAGTTTTAAATATAGCAAATAAATAATTACAAAACTTTAAAAGTTGTTTTTGTTTTTACTTCATCAGAAAAATATTTGGAGTATAAGAGTAAGCCTCTTATACTCCAAATATTTTTCTACAATATAACTATAACGCTTTCGCATCGTGGAGTGGTCAATAACGCTGCCTTTTTAAGAAATGGCTATATTTGCATTACCTACCTAATTACAAAAATGAAGATTTTTATATAGGCCAACCGCGCTTCTATCAAGAAATTTATAGATAAAACTGGAAGCCACAACTCGAACAAAAAGTGATGACAAAAAATTTGACCTTGAAACTTCTTAATATCCTTTTGTCTCTTACTAACCACTAGGTGATACGTATTAGACGGCCACGTGACCATAAAATATGTACGTTCGTCATCATATTACTTGTGGGGGAGTTAGAAAGAGACAGGTAGGGAAAGGAAACATTCAAAGGTTACTTGGGGTCAAAAAAGTTGTCATCACTTTTAGTAGTGTGGCTTCAACCCATAGATATAGGAAACTGTAGAGCGGCAATGTAAAAGAGAAAGAGCATACTAACGCGTGTATTAGAGAGAGACAGATAGACGAGACCATTTCAGGTACACGCAGGCGGCCTAAGGAGGCCTGTCAGTTACGTAGAAAAGACAACAACTGTCAAACTGCAGTACTATTTTTTAATGCACACATGTGCATTACGCACACATCGGTGTATTTTTTTGGTCTTGCCCTAGTCGATTCATAGCCAATCTATACACGTCAGTAATAATAAATCTATGGTCATACGTATTAGACGGTCACGTACGTCACCATATTACTTGTGGCGTAGATTGAGAATATAGATAAGTCATCAGCGTACACCTAAGCGAGATAGCAATATATCTACATACTATACCTATAGCTACAACAATAGACTAAGTATTGGCTTTTACAGCCAATTATACAACAATTCACCATTACTTCAAACGAAATCACACAAAATACTGCGTATTAGAATGATAAGATTGTTAAAACTGACATAAAATCATTTAAAATGATGTGAAATATCAGATTTTTATATTTGCCACCAAAGCAATGGTGGCAAACATAAAAATCCGATACGCAAACAGAGAAAAAAAAACTGTTTTGGCCTGCTCTCCCGTATGTATCAGACATATAAGCTTTCTCACTCTAATTATTATTATTCTTTAGTTGGTCATCTATACTCTATTCTCAATCTACGACTTGTGGGGAGAGTTAGAAAGAGACAGGTAGGCAACGGAAACATTCAAAGTTTACTTGGGGTCAAAAAAGTTGTCATCACTTTTTAATTAGAAGTGTGGCTTCATTTGTTGTCTTGTCTTCTTCCATAGACCAGATGAGTGACCAAATAAAACTTCACAGCTTCCTTAAATGGACAAGAAAGATATAAAAATATCACATTTTATTTCACAGATACAATTGGGTATTTTTATAATTATTAAAATAAACATAAAATAGGTTTTCACAATATCTTCGTGTATTTAGTTATTTCACAGCATTTTAATTATAATTACTAGATATGTATATTACAAACTTTATATAGGAGCTTAGTCGATTAATACAGACTTACTATAGTTAATACGTACAACAAAAAAGATTGTAGGTACAATTATAGAGGCCTATTCACATATAGTTTCTTGGTTCGAAGATAAGGCTATCGAAGGAAATAAAAAATATGATAATTTTGGCCTAATTAACATTTTTGCTACCGACACATAAACAACATGTAAATTAAATAACCAACACCCTGAATGCAGGTGGTTTGGGATCGGCTTCTGAGTTGATTTCAAAAATTTTTTATACAAAAAAACGTTTTTTTTTTTTGAAAAAAAACAAAAGTACCCAGAAAATGTTGTACAATATTTTCTGGGTACTTTTTTTTTTCGAGTCATGCCCACGTGAGCAGAGTTCTGATATTTTTTACACCGATTACAAAATTAAACAATTATAGAGGTATGGACACAGCTTGTTACACTTGAATATACACGGAAAGGTGTTTTTTTTTCAATGCCTTCGTATTGGTACATGGGCGTATTTGTACAGAACAACCTCCTTGAAAACAATTTCATAGGTACGTACCTATCGACATAAATTTCTTTTCAAACTGGCTTCCTTTAATATCAAGAGTATCAGAAAATGATTTCTAGCTGCCCTATTAAGTAAAGTTTTATAATAAGTACTACATAATTTTTATAACAAGTTGTTACTAGAACTTAGGTGGGTAATAGTCGAAAAAGTAGTTTAGCTGTGATCATACTTATTTTTACTTTAACCAAGTTACCGAGATAACAATCAGAAAATAATGAGTTCTAGGATTATTTCATTCGTTACATGTAAAAAATAATAATTAGGTTTTACAATTAATTAACAAAGTACCTATAATATAGGTAGGTAAAACTTTAGCACTTTAACACTAGCACACTTACAGCTCGGAACCGTCTTTTTCATATTCCTTATAAAGAGGCGATACGCTACGATTTTTACGCCGCAGTTTCGTAGCGTTCATAGTGTGGTGTCCTCCGGAGTGTCCGGAGAGGGTTGTGCTATAACACTAAGTCACTCTATGATTTGTACACTGTGGTGGCAAACGTCCGCTCGGTCCGGCGGTCGGAACACGACTGACTCAACCGAGTCGTCACCGCCATTACGGCGTATACCTTTATTTCTATTCCACAACTACCCACATATTTAGTAAGACATCACACATAGTATTAAAACAGGTGTTCCCTTTCCATGGGGATAATGACAACTGCCCGCCTAGCATGACCACCGAAACACGATATGATATAGCCATTTATCGCTTTGAACTATCAAAAATCATTAGATATAAACGCAATCTTGAAATTTTATCGATACTCCGAACATGTATAAGTTCACAGTTTCGATAAAATTTCAAGTTGGCGATTATATCCAATGATTTTTAAGAGTTCAAAGCGATAAATGGCTATATCATATCGTGCTTCGGTGGTCATGCTAGGCGGGCTGTGTTATGAAACCACGTTATCGTCAATAAAATCTGTGGGAGGTAAGAACTAGTTGTATATTACTATAAGGAGGTAGTTCCAAAGTGGTATGTTACGAATATTCGCATCTTCCGCAAATGCATCCGCATTCGCGTTTGCATCAATAATTATGAGCTTTTACGATTGCTGATTCATATCTGCAACAAGCATATGCACCTACTTAATTTATCACCTCCACCAACCAGTGTTCCCAGCGAACAACTATTTAGTGGAGCAAAATTGGCGGAGGAGGAGTATAGTATTTATGATTCGCGAACAAACAAGTTGTAGGTTGAAAAATCTGCAATACATTAATTATAACCTATATTTTAGTATTAAATATATTTATTAATTTTATATGCAATTATTTAAAAAGTTTTTCGTTCGTATTTTCGGACCTATCCGTCTCTTTCAATCGTATCTTAGTTTCAGAGTAAGTGAGAGGGATAGATATAGCCGAATATACGGGAATTGATTAACATAATTGGGCCCTCTGGTTCCAAACGGCAGCAAGTCAGACTCTGCGAACACATATACCTACAAATAGAAGCGTAACTAAGGCCAAAAATGGTCCAATCATAATTAATCCGGGGTGGGCGGGGCTTAAAAATTATGCCGCGAGTGAATTCAGTATGAGTGTTGTCATGACTACCTTCGTAGCTCTGTAATAATTATATTTTATTTTAAACAGGTTTTTTAATGAAGCCGTAATAAATGCCCGCTTAGCAACGTTAAAGTTAAAATAGCCATTTTTTCACAAAAAATCCTTCCTAGTTACGCTTCTATGTGTACCTATATGTGTTCGCAGGTCAGACTATCCAAAGCTGACATATTTCTTCAGTAAATTTTCAACCTAAATTCATAGCTAGTAATTACAATTGTCTATTGAAGAAATAGTTCAGTTTGTGATACTCCGACGTGCATCTCTTTGTATCTAGATGCAAGTTTAAATTCAGAAATTAAAATTAATATAAGACAAATATAAATTATTTGTATACTGAGACGCTATTATTAAAGTTATGTATTCACTTAGCAAAATTTGAGGCGCAACATATTGCCCTACATGTTAGCAACGTCTCCCAATACACAATCATTGACCGACAGCGTGTCGCTTAAGAATCTAATATTGATATCTGCTGCATGACAGAATTGCCGTAAATGTTTTGCACGCCTATACATTCGATGCTCAACTACCTCTTGAAACGAGACAAACATTTTCGTCATTTCTCTTGTATTATATTATGTCACAGCTCCCTCACGACTGAATATGAGCATTCAAATAAAGACGTTTGCACGTACACGGTAGATGCATAATAAAATGGCAAACAACACACGGTATGTGAGCTTTGTCCAAATTTAGCTATTGTAAAATGGGTTTATTGGGAAAGAGCTTAAGCCCATATTTGCAAACTCATTTTTCTGTTGTGCGGGAGCGGTGTGGTGTAAAGTAAATGGGATACCTTTAGAGCTCTGACTCATTACAACGCCATGGTGACGTCAACAGCTACGTCCAAAAAGCTAAAGCCTTGTATCCAGCACCAATTGCGGCGCAACGAGAACGCGAACGTTGCACAACAACGCGCGACATTGCTAGCAGGCGCATGGAAAGACAATGGCAGCTGCTCGTTGCCGATCAACTTGATGAGCAACACGTTTTGCAACATGTCGCGATCCAAATGTTGCCAAGTGGATACTAGGCTTAATAATACTGAAATGTATTACCAAACTAACTTTGCCACAGTTTAGCAACGTCGCCAATTCAAGCATTATAAGCCTGCGTCAACATGGCGTCTTAATGACGTAGAGCTCTTAGTAGAAGGAGATCTAAATAACATCCAATCGCACTAGATCTTTGACAAGTCCGCTGAACCTCTCGGCGTACAACTCATTCGGCGTCACGATAAAGTCGTCGAGATCGGCGTTAACATCGTCAGTACGGGGCGCGCTCTCTGCCTCCACTGTCACCACGGGCAGGATTAGCACGCCCAGGAGCAACGCGTAAGGGAGCGTCTGGAAATAGAATAAAAAGCATATTATATCGATGCCTTAATTGGCTAACCATAACAGCATCTATATTTCGACCCACTGCTGGGACACTTCCTTATCGTCGAAGGAGGTTTAGGCAGTAGTCCACCACGCATACCCAATGCTAATTGGTGGATTTTTGGCAAACCTAGCTAGTTTGCCATATGGACAATTTGTTTCAGGAGACACTTAAAATATTACAACGAATTAGGTATATCTACAATCTCAACTATAAAATATATTTTTGACGAAATGTGGAGTTTGTTGTTTTTTCCATATTAAGGTATCGATATGAGAAATCCTGTTGTATCTCACTCAACGCTCACTTCCATTCCACGTGTCATACAAAAGTATTAAATAGTGGATTGCTAAATTACTACCCTAGTTTAGCAATCTACTATTTCCTACCCTGGAAGGAATAGAATCCTTTTACTCGTGTTAAGCACTCTTCTTTTCATTTCGAAAATAAGGAAAGTCAAATAGAACATTTGTTAACTGGGCGGTAAAACAAATGTCTCAGATCAGTATCTGTTTAATATGCGATTTGAGACTTTTTTACCACCCAAGGTAAGTACAAAATTTTATGTCACCAGGAAGTGGGATTTTCCGTATGCGTAGCGGGCGGTAAAATGCCACTTTCTGGTCACGTGTGGTAGATAAAATAATAAGCGTTAATTGTTTAATATCTAAATAATAAATAAGACGCAGTAACCGACAATCGTCTAATTACTCCATTCACACGGTCCACACATTGCACTGCATTGACGACATTATTTGACCCAGTTTCGAATAAGAAAAGATGTGATGATTATGACCTCTTTTCATGGACATTTTTTATTACATCTGCTATCTAATATGACCTGATTAGTGCTAAATATAGTAGTATTGCTAGAAAAACAAAATTTAATTGCTTAATCATCTTCTAGCCGATTAAAATATAATCAATATTAATTTTGCATATAGATGATAAATAAAGTTTATTTTTAAACACTAAATCTAACTATAAATCTAACTAAATCGATGCATATTTTTTATTTTAACTGGCTCTTCATTTGGTCTGAACTTACCGCCTTCAAATCCTCATCAAACTTCTCTCTAGGGTAGACACCGTCAATATCCATCTGGTACATGCTGAGTTCTCGTCCCAGCTGGTGGTAGTAATGCTCCACCAACTCCTCGTAGTGATGCTTCCTGAAGTGCACGTCGGACCCCAAGAAGATGAGGTAGACGAGGTCAGTGACCGGGCAGCCCGTGCGCACCGTCTGGTAGTCAATGACGATTGTTTGCAACTTGCCTTCCTGGAATTATCAACATTGTCTAATTAGATTTTGCTTTTAAACATTAAACTATTCACTAAACATTAATTACTTCCTTGAAATACTATAAGTTGCTAGTAGTACAGTCAGCATCAATAGTTGAGCAGTAAGCCAGACTGCCACATGCCATACACAGATTTAATAATGCAAGGAGATAGGCCAAGCCGGGGTTTAACTTGTGACAAGTGACAAGTGTATGCCCTGTGGGCATACATTTCCGCCACTTCACCTTCCGATAAAGTCAACTGAATACATAACTCAGCGATTTGACCGATCTCTGCGGCTGTGCTTAATTTTCAACGCGCGCAATTAATAGTTTATATTACGGCATGTGCAACTAGAACCATGTTATGTAGTACGGCCGCTGATCGCGACACTCGGTCTTCCTATGAACTCGATGATTCGGCCAATCTCCTTAGATTGATATATCTGTGATACCATATGTAATAATGCATTTGATTGCAATGAACTTACAAATAAACTTAGTTATGTTGTCCCAAGATCGTCAAATATACGTGACAGCAGGGGTGCGCAATATCCCACGTGTCGTATATGTCCCATACTGGTAGAAAACTATAATGATTTTTTTGTTGACCATATTTTACTTATCAGCACCCAGATTTAGAAAATTCTCAGTAGAAATTGTAAACAAGCCCCCAAGCTGTTAATCTCAATCACCAGCTATTTTTTCTTACTCTCTATTAATTGGTTAATATTGTATTCAGCCACAATAGTATCTACTCTCTAGTTTTTTTTATTAATTAGTTGGTTATGCATTTATTATTGTAAGTACTAACACTGCTATTAATTGTAAATATTTAATGTATAACCGTTTGTTATTCTCAATAAAATAAAATAAAAACAAATAGTTGACACCATTATGTATGAATGACAAGTTACTAATTTAATCTTCTTTATTATGACAAGGTACTAATTTAATCTACAAATTCCATATCAGAATAAATCTAAACAGACCCTTGTCATTTTTCTATTAGTGATGAGCAAGATAGGTAGGGAGAGAAAGGAAAAACCGATAAAAATGTCAATTGATATTTTTAACCTCAATCAACCATACAATTTTTGTTAAACTTTAGTTACATTTTCACTTGACATTGGCAAAATGCGTACGCTTAATGCGACGTGACGCCATTAATTAAGAATAGAATAGAATAGTTCTGATAAGTTGACATTTATTCTTTATCTTTGGCCCAAGTAGGTAGGTATAGTCACTAGTACCTACTTCAAGGACGTAATTTAGTTTTACCGACAAATTGATATTCTAATTAGTACGGTGATTCAACAAGTGTTCTGAAAACTTTCAGAAGACTTGTACAGATGGACAAAGACGTAGGTAACGTCTGTCTATACAAGTGTTTTGAAATTTATTCTATAATCATATGGTATAGATAGACTATCGCGCAAATAGAATCCTCAATTCCTGACCCATGGTAGAACCTTATCACAAGTAAAGGAAAAGACATATCTGTTGTATTTATCAAGTTAATAAAAGTCAGATTGGTTTTAGACAAGGTTTTAACGTAGTTAGTATTCTATTTGCGCGATCGAATATTGGTTTATCATAAAACGAAAAGTTTTATCACTAACAGTCGCTACGGAAAACGCTTGAAGATAGCGCCACAGCAAATTAAATCAAATTAAGCTATCTATGAGTATGTACAGGTACAGTGACCGCTTTCATTTTGATTTGATTGCGATGTCATGGACAAAAATATGCTAGAATCGGACGATAATAACGCAGTTGTGTGACCACTCGCAAAAACGTATCGGATATTTTCTGTCGATATAAAGGTCGCGGGAAGCCGCTGGATGCGGGCAGCGCAGGACCGGTCGGATTTGATGATCCTTGGGGGGAGCAACGGTTGTCTCTCGACTAAAATGATTTTCTTTAGGTAAGGGAGGAGGAAGCCTTGTAATCGTCAAAAAATTTGAACTCGAGATTTTGATGGCTTTACACGTTTTGGACCTCAATGAGTCCAAAATAACGGTTTTTGGAATTATGTATGTGTGTATATCTGTGTGTCTGTGCGTTAGCACGATAACTCGAGTATGCTTTAACTTATTGGAACCAAATTTAACATGCATGGTCATCAAAATATAAGATTTCTATCAACTTTTGAGTCGTCGATCACGACAGTTAAGCAACCAACTGCGCGGTCGGTACTCGGATGGGTGACCAAAATTTAACATGCATGTCTGACATCAAAATATAAGGTTTCTATCGACTTTTGAGTCGTTTCCGGTGTAGGTACGAGAAAGTCAAAGGGAGACCACTCCTGATTATTGTAGATGCTGACTAAAATGTTTTATGTTTACTTTGGCCTTAAAGTTACCCAAATTTTCAGCTTAGCTGTTCGCATTGTAAACTAGTTAGCAAATCGCTTTGTGCTGGATGGTTGGGATATCAACAATATTTGGGCGATAATTTAATCTGCGTCTTGTGTTCCGATAAGGAAATGCTGGTGGAATTAGCCGTTTGTTCCTAACAAACCAATAGTAGCCAATTGAAAACCAGTCTAGGGTTTTTTTAATACCTGACAATTATGCTGAATTGGCCACCTATATTTGACGCAGTCATGGGACAATAACACCTAAGTTGGTTAAATAAATAAATAAAATAAATAAAGTAGGTACTATTATTTGATATTTGTTTTTTTTATTCTTTTCCCTAATAATTTACAGTGCTACATCTTATGTCGCATGTCTGTGTTAAACTCAGATCATAATTATAAGTGTTAAAATAAAAATAAAAAATCTTTCTATATTTAATTTAAAAATAACTCTACGTGGACGAAGTCGCGAGCGGCGCGCTAGTAAACCAATAAAAATAAAAATGCGCCAAATCTGTCCCATATAATTTAAAAAAACAAACGCATTGAGCCCTTTTACCTCTGTTATCTAGTGCATCAACCGCACTTGGCCCTGTTTTATTAGGGAAAGCCAGTTCTAAGTAACACCCTTGACACGGGCCCTCGCCTTGGGTTCGTTGTCATGTCAGCGGAATGCACTTGAACATACCTAATTAAATAACCTTAGGATATTTATGTAATCTGGCTTTGCACTAAACTTGTTTCTATTAAAAAGGGTGTTCGCTAACACAGATCGAATTATCCCAATAGTTGGATGAAACAGTTTTTTTTTGCTATAACACTTTACACATAGTTATAGTATCACAATCTGTCAATGTGGTGTATATTATGTTAAGAAAAACCTGAAACACGTACTCGTATTTACTCATTTATCAATAGATACTTACTCCCATGAAGTTTCGATTAAAATATTATAATTAATCTATTTTCCCCGTACAAATAAATGAAATAAACAAAATTGTGTGTGTCAGCTCCGACGCACGACTGGAGTTTACTCCGAGACAGGTGAGATGGCGCCTGACCTTCAAAAACGTAACGAGGTCATTCATCGATAGATTTTGCTCCTCACATTTTTCTCATACCGGGCCCCTTATATATGCAAATCAATTCTTAAGGAGTAAACTCCAATAAAATGTGTTTTATTTCAGACAACTAAAACTGGTCCATAGATGTTAGTACAAAAGTAAAATAAAAACAAATAAAATAAAAGACATAGCCTATGTTAGTAATTTAAAATAGAAATTAGTGAACAGATATAGGCGACTGATGAGGTCGACTATACTTGTCGTACAAACTTTCATCCCCTATTTAAAGCCCTGAAGGGTTGAATTTTGCAAACCCTAAAACACAACCTGAAGCACTGTGAAGATTTAAATAAAATTGTCTAATTAATCTGGTTTCCTCATACAAACTTTCATCCCCTATTGTTAACGATCGAATTTCGAAAAATCCATAAAAGGAACCTCTGTGCAAAATTTCAGCTATCAAAGTCCAAGGGTATGGGCTGGGCGTTGATCAATCCGTCAGAGCACAGGTCAGAGTTAGGAATTCTCTTTTTAAATAATTATTTTTAACTATAAAAGACACAAATATGTATGTGTACATGATGTAAAAGACATTAACAGTCAAACGAGAACCATGATTTCTATACATCAAAATAAGAAACATTTCAAAAAATAATTAGTGGGAAATGATGTTTATTTTTTGGTGTTAAAAAAAAATGAAAATTTTACAACTCGCACGCAACTCGCAAAACCGCGATAATTTTGCCAGACGGGGCGCCCCCGTTCGTTTGTGTTCGTGCGCATCAAGTGAGCTACATTGAACGCTAACGTTTTGAAGCCGTTTTTTGTTATGAAATACTAAAAAAATTGATAATGTTTCCTTGAACAATATTTAAGAAATAATGTTTAGAATATGTTTTCATAAAAACATAAAGACAAAAAAATATAACTTTGACCTTCAATAAAATCGTAACTATGAATAGTCTAAAGGAAATAAAATGTTATGATGGTGAGCAGAATACATGGTTCTCGTTTGACTGTTTATGTCTTTTACACCCTGTATAGTTAATAAAACAATAACTAAAGTGGTTGTAAATATTTTTTTCGGTCCATTTAATCTATATCGACGAGGAGAGGGTATAAAAAAATGGACCAACATACCTCCTGGCAACATCCAAAATCATAATAAGTAGGCTTTTCGCAGTTCAAAATTATCTATAGAACGCAAAAATATTAAAGTATGCTTGACGATAACAGATGATAATTATGCAATTAAATTGCTGCGATATAAAAATGAAGAAATATTTTCCTGTCTTTTTTACTAAAAAAATTTGACGAAAAAATTTAACCTCGTTTGTGTTATGGTTTTTATTTGACTTCTAACCTTTTTAACAAGGCTACACGTACAGAGAGACGCATGAATTTAGGTAAGGAATCACAAAACCTCACAAAAACGTATATTATCAGGGTCGTGCCAGCGAGGTGACGCGTCCAGAGAAAAACGAACGTCGTGTATGTTCACCGCACATGTCTATGCTACGCACGTGACGCACGTCACGTCCGTCGCCGCGCCCCGGCCCGTAAGGGCACGGTTGCTTTAAGCGGGATCCAGATATAATCATTTGCCCGATCCGATCAGCGTATCCGTATCAGCGTATCATGTATCTAACCCAGTATCAAGTTGTGGACGCTTCGATTTGCTCCGTATGACAAATGTATGAAACCGAGATGACATGGGACGGGCCGTATCATAACGGCGTATCAAGATCGCGTATCATGATACGCATATCATCACCCGTCCACATATGCGATCACGATACGCGTCGGCGATACGGATACGCTGATCGGATTGGGCAAATGATACATATCTGGACCCGGATTTATGCGGCATACGTTACGGAAAATGCATTGCGTTTGACGCGCACTATTTTAATAAACACACAGCAATCACCGTTGGTTGTTTTTTTTTACGTTTGACGCAACGGCAATCGTCGGCTGAAATGTATGGGGAAAAAGAACGGCGCTTGCCGCATTCGTCTTCCGCAGCGTTTGCCGCATAAAATAAGCGAGCGCATAGTCGCCGTGCGAACGTAATCATATAGCTACTGTCACTAACGTCGATATGATAAAATTTCGTGTAAGGTATACGGGAAAAATGTTGTCGTGTGAACGTAGCCAGAGGAACTTGAAATAGTAGATTGCTTGATATATGAGGACGTAGTTAGACGAGTACAAAATAGTCCGAGTAGGAATTTATTCACTCTAATTTTCATTTTGAATACAAGGAAAGTAGAAAGTCAGTACCCGTAGTTGCGTTAAGAGCTCAATTTGTATAGGAAACGTGAACAGCGCCCCTAGCGGAGAGAAGTGTTCCCATACAAATTGAGCTCTTAACGCAACTACAATCGTTGCATTTTGTATACTAAAGAACTTACACTACGGGTACTGCTCGCCACTTCATAAAATTATTGCATGTACCTACTATATTTAACTTTCTTTCCCGTGAACACGAAAGCTGTTACGAAACGTCGGGCAATAATAATAACGAAATGTAAAATCTAATTACAAGCGAGTAAAATCCGTAAAAGTTGTTTAGGAAATATTCGGCAAAAGATTTTGGATTTTTTTTGCCTTGTCTATATACGAATCTGGGGTTTCAGAATCGCTTAAACTAATTTATATCATGTAAGCATATTAGCACGGTAATATTATCTATGCAGTAGGTATTGTGTCTCGGCCCTGTCCTTGAAATAACTGGCTACGGCCGCCGCCGCCTACAGTATTTTAATTTGAAAGAAAGAAAATAAATTTATTGGCCTTCACAGAGCACGATATTACCTAATTATTAATAAACTATAACAACACATACATAAAGAAAAGAAACGTTAACAAAAACAAACATACACACATTATATACCTACTATTTACTTTATATTTAATTTCTACATTTCTTGTTCTATGATTGTAAATATTTTATTTTACTTAAGTATATGTAAAAAAAATATGTTGTGAATGAAATAGGAAGTGTTCAATAAAATACATGTTTTCTTAGGTAATATTTAAAAAAAAAAGTTATAGATTTGAGACAAAAATATTTACGCCTTGACTGAGACGTAGGTACTATATTGTCACTGAAACACTTTTATTTTCAAGAAATTACATATTATTATCAACAAACAAAATATTGTTTTTTAAACTCCGCACAAATATCCCTATTTTATAATTTTCTATCTATCAATTCCTGTCAACAATCCGTCTCTTTTCCAAATTACCTAACAACCTGCCAGTATACACCAAAAAAATCCGATCACTACAATACCTACCATTTATTACTCTCGTAAATTATTTCATAATGATATTTCATCATATTTAATAATATAATATATGTAGTTAAGTTATATGTTGGTACATAAGTAAGTAGATAGCCTAGTCTAGGAAACTAACTACCTACGTATTATGTAGTTTTGTTTTTACGCGAGCGTAGGTAGGTTACTTGTTTGTGTCTTTTTTCACCCTATCCACTTATTTATATATTATTCCAGATTATGCCCGATAGAAAAATTTAAATACCGAAATATTAAAAACAAATTACGTACTAGTAGATAGGTACATAAAAAATATTGCTCTTTGCCATTTTGAATTATGTAGGTATCTACTTAATTCAATCAAATATTCACAATACAAATAGCACGTTTATGCACGGCTAACTGCTTAAAAAACAACTCACACCGTTCGGTAGTCGCTGCGGCGCATTCGCGACTGGATGCTCACCGGGTGCCCCGCGAACTCGAGGCGCGTAGCATGACGCGCTTTCCGACCGTTTGTATGAAGATAGAATACTGTATAGATAATATTACCGTGATATTAGTCTACAAAATCAAGATTTTGAATTTACGCACAGCGTTACAGAGTTATTATCACGCCAAATTAGTCTTTTTCACAGATTACTAAGAGTAAGTATTATGTCTAAATAGTATTATTTTAATTTATTTAAATTCTTTTTTATTTTTTTGGCTTTTATACGTTTCTTCTTTTTCTAAATTTTGTTATTTTTTAAAAGGTTCTTTAGTATTCTTTGTTGTTGTTTCAAGATTTCTTATTTTTTTCAAATTCTTTGAGTAAAAAAAAATTAAAGAGCCGGGGATGTGGGCGTTCCGTGGTCTAACAGGGTCTAAAAAGATATCTGTGCATATGTCGCAGTCATATCCTTTAATACACCGTATACCAAACGGCTAGGCGGATTGTAGTGTGTGAGAATGATGAGTGACAATAATTCCACTCCACTTGGTTATAAAATAAATATTATTATTTAACTCTGATATAATCGCAGATCATAGATTGTTGTAATACTATGACTATATGATTTTAATTTCCATCGCCATTAGTTATACTGACAGTGTGTAAGGTCGCCGGAAATACTGAACGACCTCTGGCTACACAAGCAAATTCTACAGAAGGCAATTAGAGAATTACAGCAATCAGGCAAACAGAATGAGTGTGCAAGATCTCTGAAGCATGTAAATAGATGAACGATTACGGCGGTGACGGCACATCTGAGCCTGCACAGAGTTAAGGTCGTCGCACATTTAGGAAGGAAACGCCTTTATTTTACTATGAACGCTACGGAATGGCGGCGGCTACACAACGTAGCGTATCGCCTCCTTTTCATAATAAACAAAGACGATAGGTTTAAGAAAGATCTGGTCGGAGTTAGTACAAATTTCGAGCTGATAATGTCTCAGCAATCCAGGTCCTAAGATAAGTTTCTGTAAATAACGATGAGATAGCGTATGCGACAACAAACACAAACAATCACTAGGAAACACTTATCTAAGTAAGTACTCTGATTCAAGTAGGTCCTATGTGCATTGTAATGAGTGCAGTATCACGTGTAGTCGACAATGTAATCAAGTAGCTAATAAAACAATCTTACTACAACAATCATACTACGAAGAACATACATACTCAAATTAGTTTTACAAAAAAGAGCCAAATACAGAAAATACAACTTAGAAATACGAATGACTTGGTTCTACGGACTCCAAGAACAAATTATGGCAAAAGAAACATTTTATTTGAAGGTGCAAAAATTTACAATAAACTTCCCAAGGATATTAAAAACATTCCATCAATAAATACATATAAAAAACTTGTAAAACATTACATTACATCAAACATATAGTCCAAATTTTGCCGATTTACTGGTGAACATTTATATTTACAAATTATTGTATAGTTACCAGTTATAACATCAATAATAATGATTAAAACCAATACATTGAAACGTATATCAAAATAAATGAAAGCCACATCTAGTGAATTGTGAGCGTAGTTTAGTTTACACATCTGTGTTTTTATCACTACACCTGAGGCCGTGTAATGGCATTTGTGGCGGTGAATCCGTTAAGTATTTTGTTACTACCCTCATAATATGTACGTCTTTCCAATTGTGTTTTTGTGTTTTTCTCATGTAAGTGAATGTATGTATATTTTTTAATGAGAATAAATATCTTAAACCGTATCATATTTATTACATCAACAATGCGATCATATTTTAAAAATATATATCTACAAACCTGTCGCAATCTTCCAATGCGATTAACACACGCAAAATTTCACAGTACTAAATCATTAAATTTTGTCGGATTCACGAGTCATGCTTACTTATATTTTAGGCGACGATAAATGCTGGCGACCCTACTTATATACTTTATACTTATATTATAGTGTGCGGTGCTTCCCGCACCTGCTTAGGACACTCAGAAACCAGAAAACTATTCATTTTTACTTTTTCTCATATATAGGAGAATAGGTATTTAAAAAATGAAATTATCTACAAGTGAATAAAATTTTACAAAAATTGCTCCAATAATTTCAGAGTTGCCTATGTCATTTTTACTTTCTCGTATTACGTGGTTTATATTTATAGGAAGTCTTGTAATCATCAAAAAATTCGACCTCGTATTTTGACGGATTTACACATTCTGAACTAAGTCCAAAAATACCGTTTTTGGAATTATGTCTGTGTGTATGTCTGTGTGTCTGTGCGTTAACACGATAACTCGAGTATGCTTAATATAACCATCTTCCATGACCCCGTCTATCTGGGGTCCTCGTCCGGAAGCCTCCTCGTGGCGGACCCTGGTAACGTGGTGGGGAAACTTTCTCGGCGGGCGTGTGGCTTTTAATGTCAAGTCCCCTTGGCATTCGAAATCACATGCTATCGTCGAGTTGTTTATGTTTTCCCACCACTTCTAGTTCCGGGCGGCCCTTTTCAGGGCCACGACTGCGCGCGAAGTCCCCCGGGTACGGTCCGATGGCTGCTCCCGGTGTAGGCCGGCGTCGACCAGCAGCCCGCAGGGGCTGGCGTTAGTCGGTAGCCCCAGAGGGCTGCTTGCTACCAATTGGTGCACAAGGAGTGCCTACACTGGCAGCGTTGGGACGGTCTCGGTGTAGTTGCGCTCACGTGCGCAGATCCCGACCCGTACTGCAGGTCAGGCCGGGGAGGATGTTTAGTGGGTATGGAGGGAACGTATTTACCTCGAGTCCCACATATCCCCTGCGGTTGGCACCACCCCGCAGGGACGATGCGTAAATGCATTTGAATTCCCCGTCAACAAAAAAAAGGCCCCCCATCTATATCAACAATTTGGAAACAAAAGACCTCGCTTGCGCATTTTAATGATTTAATATTGGTTAGGATTAGTACAACACGCGCGTAATATACAGCCTTGAGCTCTAATTATAAAGCTAATGCAAATCTTGCATCTATACTTAGGTGTTCAAACAACTTATACTGAATTTTAATAACATAACCATAATCTACAGTTTTGCTTACTAGGCATAAAAAATTTGACTGATATCCTTTCCTATATAAAATATGTCAAAATTCTACCGGTAACCGCTACCAAGGTACCTAGTTAAAGTTGATTTTATCTTGCTAATACGGCTAAGGCAACTTGGTTCACGAGATCACTCATTGGCGCCAAGCGCGCGATTTCCTTCCGACTCGAACACCGTAGGCTAGGCCTAAAAGACTCTTATCTTATCTGCGTAGCAGGTTCGCCTTCCAGACAAGCTCAAGGATCCCCCAAGGCATAAGAACCGGCTATGTTCGGTCAACTATATCGAATCTTACTTGATTTTATATCACCATGATTATTAAAAATATAAAATACTAGCTTTTGCACGCGACTATGTCCGCGTGGAATAGTTACTTTGGGTAGCATTTTTATATTCTGAGGGTACTTATTTTGCAAAAAATACACAGATAAATAGCTTATTTTAATACATTTTTACAAACTTTTGTAATTTTATAAACGTTGTTTGTTTTTCCATCCTTTGCTAACTTCCATATGACCTTTCATCCCCTATTTCATCCCCACACGCCAATCAAAATTTCAAAAACGCTACAACTATTGTTTTACTTCTTATCAAGTGTCTAAATACAAAGTTTCGTGGTTTTATTTTCGAAACTGAGGAATCCCATACAAACTTTCATCCCTTATTTCAAACCGTTTATGCCCTTTTTTTCACACAAAAGGTAGCTTATGTTCTATCTCAAGGTCTAGTCTATTTTTGTGCCAAATTTCATATTTATCAGTTGAAGTGTTAGGCGTGAAAGCGTGACTTTGTTTGGTCTTTCTTACGACCTTTCATCCGCTATTTAATCCCCACACAGACGAAATTTTTAAAAATCATAGAACAAATATTTATTTATTACTTATTAAGTGCCTAAGTTCAAAATTTCATGGTTTTATCTTCAACAATGACTAACTTCCATACAAATTTTCATCTCCTATTTCAACCTCTTCCTCGTCGTGAAAGCTTAACAGACAGACAGAAAGACATGTATGGATCAAGGGCTATTCAAAGTGTCATGAATTTATCTTCGATAATGAGGAATCCCATAATAACTTTAATATCTTATTTCAACCCCTTGATTACCTTTTTTACAACAAAACGTAGCCTATGTTCTATCTCAATGTCTAGTCTATTTTTGTAGCAAATTTCATCAAAATCAATTCGGGTGTTAGGCGTGAAAGCGTGACTTGGTTTGGCCTTCTTTACGACCTTTCGTCCCGTATTCCATTCTCACACTGGTCAATATTTCAAAAACGTTAGAACAGATATTTATTTATTTCTTATCAAGTGCCTCAATACAAAGTTTCATGGTTTAATTTTCAAGAATCAAACGCTTCAAGCCTTTTTTGCAATAAAAAGTAACCTATGTCCTTTTCCGGGCTCTAGTTTGTATTTGTAGCAAATTTCATCAAAATCGGTTCAATTGTTTAGACGTGAAAGCTTAACAGACAGACAGAAAGACATGTATGGATCAAGGGCTATTCAAAGTGTCATGAATTTATCTTCGATATTGAGGAATCCCATAAAAACTTTAATATCTTATTTCAACAGACAGACAGAGTTACTTTCTCATTTATAATATTAGTAGGGATAATACACCATGACCATTGTATCATACAGCAATTATGCAAGGCATTGATTGTGTTTGTAAATTAATTGTAGAATTATGTTGAGTCGATTAATGTTTTTTTTGCGAATTATATTTTTATTTTCAAAAACAAAGACTGATTATTTATTCAATTTCCTTGAAACCTGCGTGCAAAAAATAAATAGTTACGTTCTCTGAAGTGCCAAAAACGACTTCGTGATAAGAATGATGGCTGGGTAAAAATATAATAATGCTGTTAAGTCTGTCGGATAAATTACCAAAACACATCATTTTTACTTTCTGGTACGTAGTATAGAGGAAGTCTTGTAATCGTCAAAAAATTCGACCTCGAGATTTTGACGGATTTAAACGTTTTGGACCTCCCTGAGTCCAAAAATATTTCGTTTTTGGAGTTAATGTCTGTGTGTCTGTACGTTAGCACGATAACTCGAGCATGCTTTAACTTATTGCAGCCAAATCATTAATCAGGTTTCTATCAACTTTTGAGCCGTCGATCACGAAAGTTAAGCAACCAAGTGCGCGGTCGGTACTCCGATGGGTTACCAAAATTTAACATGCATGTATGACATCAAAATGTAAGGTTTCTATCAACCTTTGAGTCGTTTCCGGTATACGAGAAAGTCAAGGGGAGACCACTTCCGATTTTTTCTTAATAAAATCAGTAAATATTTAAAAAGATATAGAGCATCTATGTAAATTCAATGAAGTGGGGGCGTGTTGTCAAAATTGTGGTGTGACGTCACGCTTCCGTCGTCATTATTCGTTTAAAGAAAAAATACGTGCCCAATATTTTTTTGGTCTACTTATCAGACGACTTGTACAGAATTTTGAAACAGTGCACATTATAATCTTGGAACTACATGTTTGGGTCAAATATGCATTTGAGCTAAACATCTAGTTCCAAGAATGACAGTAATGATCACTTTGTATAATTAATTAATAATATTTCCGGCACATAGATCGTCTAATCTTTAAGGATACCGGAAACATCGTCTAACAGTTTATGAATAGCAATACGTATTCATTTAAATATCAATCAGAATGCACGATTGATTGAAGGCGGTGCCACTGTCTTCCCATGTCTTGTTCAAGTGGATGATCGCACTAATATAAACAAGAGAACCAAAACTAAATTACTGACAAAACACATAAATAAATTATTGTTTTTAACCCTGTAAAGATTTTCTAACCTATCAACTGCTTTTCAATAAATTTAATAAAATGAAAATAAACTCAATGGTAGCCAGTGTAATTACTGGACATGGAAGGCATATCATCTTAGTCCCCAGGATGGCAACGCACTTGCAGTGTTAAGTGATTTACCCTTAATATTGCAAGTGTCTATAGGCGACGGAAACCACTTAGCACCAGGTGGGCCACAAGCTGGTTTGCCATCTCGTATTATAAAAAAACTGACCTGTCTTTTAAATAGTAGATTGCTGGGCCTGTAATCACCATGCACCAGAATGGGTCGGCCTCTGGGCCTGTTGTACATAACATACGCCTCAGTCCCTGCCTTCTCAAAGTATTTGTACACTTTGTCCCGGTACTTCTCGTCTATCACCTGCACAGCGCTGCCGATCATCTTAGCCCACAAATCCTTGCTGTTATCCTCTTGAGTTATCCGTTCAAAATGCACCTGCTCAGCTATCGAGTCATATAACACTGGGTCTTCTTTCTCAAGGATAAATGAAAGCGCGTGGTATTTCGCTAAAGCCGTGGCTGCACTGGCCGCGTGCTCCCAATCCAACGGTTTGAATCTGTTGTAACTGCTGTAACCTGCCGCCACGAGATTCTCCAACACAACAGTCTCGTTACCTTTCTTCTGGGATCCGCCGTAATACTTCGGGAAAACGAATCTTTGGTTATCGGGCACTTGATACTTTTCCTGCAGATTGCTCCATATGCTCACTAATTTATTGTAAATTAACTCCTCTGTTCGATAAAAGCGGTCAACATTGACTCGGGCTCTGATTTTCTCTCCGAAATTGCCGACTTTAGCGAAGAGTTTGAGGTCAGGTTTGGGCGGTGTCGTAATAGTGGCCAAGTAAAGCTGGGACGTGTAGTTAGCACCGCCGCTGGTCATTTCTTGGAGTTCGATATTGTTTTCGTCGTATTGGTGTTCATGCGCAATGACGCGCAAGAGTTCGCGCAGCGTGCTTTCGCCGTGCGCCATGGCTCGCGGTGCGTAAGCGACTATCGGGGACTCAAACACAAACAGTGACTCAGGGACCCAGCATCGCGTTTCACCGGCTTTTTAGATGTGACGCAATATCAATTCTTTGGGTCACGGCACATTGCGCAGTGACATTGGATTTTTTTCGTGAGACCTCTGTTATAAAAAAGCATTAGGTTTACCTTTGTAGTTTATCCAAAAGTTTGCAAATAAACATTGAAGATACGAAGATAGCTTCAATAATGTTAAAAATTTCATAATTGCTGAGAACAAAATACCAACTTAACTGGAAAATATTTTAGTACCAATGAACCAGAATACTTTGACCCTTAGTATCCAAACAACATGTAGGTATAATAATTTATTTATTTATTGGAAATAGAACACAGCACAATATCAATTAGAGTCACAATGTTTACAATTCAATTTTATAGGCCAATTACGACTATTTCACATATTACATTTTCAACGTAAACTGCACGCGATAACACTAACTTAATCTTAAATTTATCTCTCTTTTATTGAGTTTACTCAAGGGAAGCTGACACAATTAGTTACATAAGTAATAAATAATATTTTATAACACCTAAAATACCATACTATACTGAACATATACCATATACATACACCCACCATATACACAATAATATATTTTTAGCAAAAAAAAATAGGAAAACCGACTTCAATGCGTACAAATTTAAACTAAAAAGTAAGAAATAAATAATATTTTTATGAAGTAGTTGAAAAGAGCGTTATAGAAAACCAAGGAAAGTATTGATACACATTTTTAATGTGAATATTTTAAATATTTTAAAATTAGAAAGTAGACCGAAAAAATGTTACCATAATAACATAAGTACCAAGCGCCGACAAATTTCGACGGCGAAAGCAATGTCACGGTAGCGTAGTGGTTCACGCAGCCGCACGGATTGCGGAAGATTCTGTGTTCGGTTCCCGCCATGGACAGCCGATTTTTTTAGTGTATTTTCTTATTTTAAAAACATCTCAAAACCGGGCTCAACTTTTGAAATCGCGACTTTCATTTCTTTCTCTACATTTATTTTCGTTCATCTAGCTCGCATAGCTGGCTAGACAGCGAATCGATCATTGAAAAATGTTGCAAAAACGGAAAATCCACGCGGACGAAGTCGCGGGCACAGCTGGTACCTATATAATAACCAATATAACATTCAGCTCAACCCATACACGTCTGCGCCGCGCGCGGGACGCGGACGGGACGAGCTCCGTCAGTGGTTGGCAGAAATATTATTGCGTTGACAAAAATATCATCGGACGTCAGCCTATACGAGATTAGTGTAGCTCTCAAACAGCTCAAGAACAACAAGGCGCCGGGTGATGACGGAATAACAGCGGAGCTTCTGAAAGCAGGTGGACGAACGGTCCTGAAAGCTCTTCAGAGGCTATTTAACTCCGTCATACTCGAGGGTAAAACGCCTAAGGCTTGGCACGGGGGCGTGGTGGGACTTTTCTTCAAAAAGGGCGATAGGACCCAATTGAAGAACTATAGACCCATCACGCTTCTGAGTCATGTTTACAAGCTGTTTTCGAGAGTTATAACGAACCGTCTCGCACGCAGGTTTGACGACTTCCAGCCTCCCGAACAAGCCGGATTCCGAAAAGGCTTTAGTACCATAGACCACATACATACGCTGCGGCAGGTTATACAGAAGACCGAGGAATATAACCTGCCATTATGCTTGGCGTTTGTGGACTATGAGAAGGCCTTCGATTCTGTCGAGACTTGGGCCGTGCTCCAGTCACTCCAGAGTTGCCAAATAGACTATCGGTACATCAAAGTATTGCAGTCACTGTATGAAAACGCCACTATGTCAGTCCGCCTCCAGGACCAAAAGTCAAAACCCATACAGCTCCAACGAGGTGTGAGACAGGGCGATGTGATATCGCCGAAACTGTTCACAGCTGCGCTGGAGGACGTGTTTAAGCTTCTGGACTGGAGAGGACTTGGCATCAACATTAATGGCGAGTACATGACTCACCTTCGCTTTGCAGATGATATCGTAGTCATGGCTGAGACCTTGGAAGAACTGGGCAATATGCTCGACGATCTCTGTAGAGTCTCCCAACAAGTGGGTCTTAAAATGAACATGGATAAGACGAAAATTATGTCGAATTCGCATGTCGTACCCACTCCTGTGAAGGTTGGAAGCTCTACACTGGAAATTGTCGACGATTACGTTTACCTAGGACAAACAGTCCAACTTGGTAAGTCCAATTTCCAGAAAGAGGTCAATCGACGAATCCGACTGGGCTGGGCAGCGTTCGGGAAGCTACGTGGCATATTCTCGGCCTATCTACCGCAGTGTCTCAAGACGAAAGTCTTTAATTCGTGTGTGTTGCCAGTGATGACCTACGGAACCGAAACGTGGCCGCTTACAATGGGTCTCATAAGAAGGCTCAAGGTCACTCAAAGGGCAATGGAGAGGGCTATGCTCGGAGTTTCTCTGCGTGATCGTATCAGAAATGATGAGATCCGCAGGAGAACCAAGGTCACCGACATAGCCCAAAGAATTGCGAACCTTAAGTGCCAATGGGCAGGGCACATTGCTAGGAGAACTGACGGCCGTTGGGGCGGAAAGGTTCTTGAATGGCGGCCGCGTACCGGGAGACGCAGCGTTGGTAGGCCCCCCACAAGGTGGACTGACGATCTGGTGAAGGTCGCGGGAAGCCGCTGGATGCGGGCAGCGCAGGACCGTTCGGGTTGGAGATCCTTGGGGGAGGCTTATGTCCAACAGTGGACGTCTCTCGGCTGATATGATGATGATGATGATGACAAAAATATCATCGCATACTTTTTATTATAATAGCCAGCGACGGAGCTCCATAGAACGAATGTCCGATCGACACGGCCCGGCCACGGCCCAGACGTGAGCGCACAGACCATCATCTTTACGACTTCATTATCATTAAAGAACTATCAACAAGATTGAACACAAATACCCTTTTATTCGCTATTTTTTGAGTTGTACAACTGTCTTTTGATTTGATTTTGAAACAGTTTCTTGGAGCCAACAAAGATATCAATATGGTTAAACTTATCATTAAGTATAAGTACGTGGCATCCTAGTTAATACTGAGTTCTGTCCGTAGTTAGTGCGGTGTTGTGGAACATTGTAGCAAGCGAGTGTGCCTCGTTCCACGCGGGGAGGTGCTCAGAGCGATGAGTTCGACAAGTTTGGGACAATCGAGACGGCCGCGAATGATATCGTATAATAAGCCCGTATCCAAAACTGATCGCCGTTCCGCTAAAGTTAATATGTTGTAAGTTCTACAAATTCTCTCGTATTCAGCGCCCAGTTAAATTTTTCTACATTTAAAATTTAGATGTCGAAAAATTTTTTGAAAAATTTTTTGATGGTTTGGATGTAAACATCGTAGCGTGGAGACTATACAGGGGCGACATACTCTAGGATGCTACGCACATAAGCGTAATATAATACTTTTAAACTAAGCGGATCCCTGAAAGGTTGGCAGGTGCGCATAACAAAGCCGATAGTCCTGAACGCCCTCCCTCTAATAATGTCCATGTGAGTAGATATTAGCATCTATCGAAGTAGACACCCAAGTCGCGGACCATCTCCGTCCTCTCCATTACGCCGTCAAAATGGTATGCATCTACAATAGGATTTTTTTTTCGAGTAAAACTCTTACACTGACACTTTTGAATGTTGACTGCAAGTTTTATTATTAATGTAATATTTATGTAGATTATTGAGATCATGTTGTAATTGTTCACAGTCACTAACACTTCGTATTTTCATATAAATCTTTTTGTCATCGGCGTTTAATAGGTGTTTCGAATTTTCGATAACACTGCTCATGTCATTTATATATGCGTTTTAAAAGAGAGGGCCAAGATGAGATCCCTGAGGGATTCCAGAGGGGATAGAGACGTAATCCGACCTATGACCACCGAGAACAACCACCTGTGAACGATTTGTAAGATAAGAGCGAACCCAGCTCAACAAGTCGCCATGCATTCCGAGACTCTGAAGTTTCTGAAGAAGGAAGCCGTGGTCAACGCGGTCAAAGGCTTTTTCGAAATCTGTATAGACCACGTCAACCTGGCCACCCCCCTCCATCGCTCCGAGAACAAAATCAACGAACAAAGCTAAGTTAGACGTAGTGGACTGACCACGCAGAAAACCGTGTTGTGCTTGTGGGATGCTTTTAGCAATAGTCGAATAGATAAATTCGTACACCAGCTTCTCGAAAAGTTTGCCAATAGTATTGAGAATCGGAATAGGACGATAATTTGCAATCAAGGACAAGGAACCTTTTTTATGGATTGGTACAGTCAACAGCACGTCGGGCTATACAAAACTGTCAAATTTCTCCAAACGATTTTAAACCTAAGGCTATTCAATATAAAGTGCATAATCAATTGGAAAAATTTGATAGTTTGTGGTAACCCAACGTGCTGTTGTCTGTACAATCTGTGCCTGTTTCCAAATATCAAGAAAAACACATTCCTATATTACAATAAAATTGTAATCGGAGAGCAAAGACTCTCAGCACATGAGGCGAGGAACAATGGAGGAATGCCGTCACAGCCAGCACCTTTGCTCTTGTCTTTGTATTATATATCTCTCTCTCTCTCTTGTTCTTCTTGCTATTTCTTTCCATCCAAAGGTTGCCAGGAAGAAATCGCTTTTTAGTGATAAGGCCGCCCATTGTACAATTTATTTATCGAACTATGTCTGTATTATTTACTTTAATTTTGGTGTACAATAAAGCTTATTCATTCATTCATACATACAATAAACGAAGTTAATAAAAGAGAACGTTTTGACCACTAATGGGCGACTGACTAATAACGTAATAATTAATTTGAGCTCGATAATTAGTACGAGCTAAAAAGTCCTAGTCCTAAAGTTAATTATTTTAATTTCCATCGCCATTAGATATACTGACAGTGTGTAAGGTCGCCGGAAATACTGAACGACGTCTGGCTACACAAGCAAATCAAATAAAAAAAAATTACAGCAATCAGGCACAAACAGAATGAGTGTGCAAGATCTCTGAAGCATGTAAATAGATCAACGATTACGGCGGTGACGACACATCTGAGCCTGCACAGAGTTAAGGTCGTCGCACATTTATCAGCTTAGAAACGAAACGCCTTTTTTACTATGAACACTACGGAATGGCGGCGGCCACGGAACTTAGCGTATCGCCTCTTTTTAACACGTTTATTTTCACCTCTATGTTTGTAACTCGTATGCTTGTATGTAACTGACTCTTCAGGCTCGATTTTGACCCACTTTAAACCGTCAGAATACATTCAAACTTTATAGATTTATCAAAGACCGAAGAAATTACAATAATTCAATAAGCATATCCCATTATCCTGGTTAGAATCGCCAGGACTAATAAATTAAACGTTTCGAATGTTATTTCTGCTATACGTCACTAGATGGCGTTGTCATTGTTAATTTGGCGGTGTCGGACTAAAATGTGGATAATAAAATAATAGTTTTTAAAAAACTTAAATACTCGCTTTTAATATTAAATCGGACTAAAAAGTGAAAAATAACTTTTAAGTATAAAACCTAAATGATGAACGAAAAGTGAAATTATTATTTAGAGAAAAGCGTGGGGTGCTCAATAACATTAGTTCTTGAAAATATTCGATGGTGCATACAATTAAATTGAGCACCGCACGCTTTTCTCTAAATAATAATTATACTTTTCGTTCATCATTTAGGTTCTATACTAAAAAATTGGTTGTCTGTAAAGTCGGTTTACTGACAATAGTTGAACGTGACAACGTCTTAAGAAAATACTGATGGTATGGTAGCATTTTTCAAAAGAAAAATTTAATTTCATTTGTTTAATAGATTTTTGCTTGCACTTCAAGCCTTACATGGAACGCCACAAAGCGAGATAACGCCGCATGAGTCATGTCTTTTCGTGCGTCCAGCCGGCTCTATCGAATTATAAGACGTTGTCACGTCAAAAGTTAATTTTCACTATTTAGTCCGGTTTAATATGTATAAAAGCGTGTTTCTCAGTTTTTTTTAAACTATTCTTTTTCATAGTAATCAATAGCGATAGGGTTAAGTTCCCTTTTCGAGCTGATAAGTGTCTCAGCAATCCAGGTCCTAAGATAAGTTTCTGTAAATAACGATGAGATAGCGAAAACAAACACAAACAATCACTAGGAAACACTTATCTAAGTAAGTACTCTGCTTCAAGTAGGTCCTATGTGCATTGTAATGAGTGCAGTATCACGTGTAGTCGACAATCTAATCAAGTAGCTAATAAAACAAAATTACTACAACAATCATATTTATTACACCAACAATGCGATCATATTTTAAAAATATATATCTACAAACCTATCGCAATCTTCTTAAGTCCTATAATTTTCCAATGCGATTAACACACGCAAAATTTCACAGTACTAAATCATTAAATTTTGTCGGATTCACGAGTCATGCTTACTTATATTTTAGGCGACGATAAATGCTGGCGATCCTACTTATATACATACTTTATACTTATATTATAGTGTGCGGTGCTTCCCGCACCTACTTAGGACACTCAGAAACCAGAAAACTATTCATTTTTACTTTTTCTCATATGAATAGGTATTTAAAAAATGAAATTATCTACAAGAGAAGAAAATTTTACAAAAATTGCTCCAATAATTTCAGAGTTATGTCATTTTTACTTTCTCGTATTACTTAGTAAGTATAGAGGAAGTCTTGTAATCGTCAAAAAATTCGATTTCGAGATTTTGACGGATTTACACGTTTTGGACCTCCCTGAGTCCAAAAATACCGTTTTTGGAATTATGTCTGTGTGTATGTCTGTGTGACTGTGCCTTAGCACGATAACTCGAGTATGCTTTAACTTATTGCAACCAAATTTAACATGCATGTACGACACATAAATATAAGGTTTCTATCAACTTTTGAGTCATCGATCACGAAAGTTAAGCAAACAAGTGCGCGGTCGGTACTCGGATGGGTGACCAAAATTTAACATGGATGTATGACATCAAAATACAAGCTTTCTATCGACGGTTGAGTCGTTTCTGGTATACGAGAAAGTCAATGGGAGACCACTCCCGATTTTTTTATACGTAGTGGCTTGTATGTATTAGGTTGGGGAAAAAGTCTTTTCGCATTATAGTATGTATAAACCTCAGACCAATAAAAAGTATAAACTTGTAATAAAATCTCTTTGGCTATACTATTTGTATCTGGCTGGTTTTGGTATCATTGAAAGTTTAAATTTTAAAGAACATAATTCAAAATTCAAATTAGGAAAATGTGTGATTTACATTTGTTTTTCGTACCGCCAAGATGAGTGAATCTAATGAAGAAATTCGATACATTTTAAAATTTTACTACAAAAAAGGTAAAAATGCAACGTATGTTCTTAATCTAAGATGCAACGCAAGCCGCGAAAAAAATTTGCGATGTTTATGGATCTAGTGCAGTGTCTGTGAGAGTAGCACAAATTTGGTTTGAGCGTTTTCAATCCGGAAATTTTGATGTCAAAGATGCACGTCGCTCTGGTCGCCCTATTACAGATAAAATGGATGCCATTTTTGAAAAAGTGGAGCAAGATCGGCATGTCAGTAGTTACGACGTAGCTGAAGAACTGGGAATTGACCACAAAACAGTTTTGGCGCATTTGAAAAAAACTGGGTACACAAAAAAGCTCGACATTTGGGTACCTCACGAGCTCACTGAAAGAAACCTAATGAACCGTGTACTCATTTGTGATTCTTTATTACGACGTAATGAAACCGAACCATTTTTGAAGAAGCTGATAACTGGTGATGAAAAGTGGATCACGTACGACAAGAACGAGCGAAAAAGGTCGTGGTCAAAGGCCGGTCAGGCTTCACAGACTGTGGCGAAACCCGGGTTAACTCGCAACAAGGTGATGCTGTGTGGTGGGATTGGAAGGGCATTATTCATTATGAGCTGTTACCACCAGGCAGGACCATCGATTCTGAACTCTACTGCGAACAACTGATGAGATTAAAGCAAGAAGTTGAGAGAAAGCGGCCGGAATTAATCAACAGAAAGGGTGTGGTTTTTCATCATGATAACGCTAGACCTCACACATCTTTAGCCACTCAGCGAAAATTAAGAGAGTTTGGCTGGGAGGTGTTAATGTATCCGCCGTATAGTCCTGACCGTGCACCTTCAGATTTCCACCTGTTTCGGTCTCTTCAGAATTCTTTAGGCAGTGTCAGGTTAACATCACGAGAGGACTGCCAAAACCACTTGTCGCGGTATTTTGACCAGAAGTCCCAAAATTTCTATAGCAATGGGATCATGTCCCTACCTACAAGATGGCAAAAAGTTATCGAACAAAATGGTACCTACATACTTTAGTTAAATGTAAATAAACTATTTAAAAAATGTTTTGAATTTTCTTAAAAAATGCGAAGAAACTTTTTCCCCAACCTATTATACAAAAAAAACGTACAATACTTTGTACATACGGCCGTACCCCAAGCCGTTTAGTTGTCACCGCGAGGGAAACCCGGGTGTTATGGTTTGCACGGAGTTCAGATAACGGCGTTGGTCGTCTCTTACAACACCTAAGCGATGAAAAGGAATCGTTGTACTAGTTTGGTCCTGTGCTTTTGTGAACCTCTCATTCATAAAAGAAACCGACCTTTGGAGAGACAATTCTCAACCCAGATGATATCAAAACCATCATCGGGGAAAATCTTATCATTTTTAGACAGTGCCCAGCTAAAGGAGTCCATGTAAGGCCTCTATGGGACTTACTAGGATTCTAGTGACAATAGATCTAATAAAGGTCGAAGTGTCGAAAATAGCCCCGAAATGCCGAAATAATATTAAATAGTTTGGAACAAGCCAATCAAAATTGAAAAAACGCTACAAAAATTGTTTTACTTCTTATCAAGTGTCTAAATACAAAGTTTCATGGTTTTATCTTCAAGACTGAGGAATCCCATACAAACGTTCTACCCTTATTTCAAACCCTTTATGCCCTTTTTTACAATAAAAGGTAGTTGATGTCCTATTTCAAGGTCTATTTTTGTGCCAAATTTCATAATAATCAGTTCAAGTGTTAGGCGTAAAAGTGTGACTTTGTTTGGTCTTTCTTACGACCTTTCATCCCCTATTTAATCCTCACACAGATGAAAATTTCAAAAATCATAGAACAAATATTAATTTATTACTTATTAATTACCTAAGTTCAAACCCAAGTAGCACAAGTAGCAGTTTAACATATCACCTTTGGTGTAAATTGGAACATTTAGCTTTAATAACCATTTATTAAGGTTCAACCGTGATCTTTAACCAGTGAATTACACTTTGATCGTTATAATAGCATTATATAAGTTATAATGGATACTCTTGTTACGTTATTTAAGTAGAAAATGCTGTCCAAAATGCTTTCTTGCAGCATTTAGCATCTTTATATTACATTGGCTGCTTAAGAGAATTTTAATGGTATAAAAATATGATAATTGCTGTATATAGGTGTCGGGTTAGACAGTAAAAATGCTGGTTTTAACAGTTCCTTAGTGAACTATCGTACAGCCTAAAGTATCAGTTAGGTGTAAATTTACAATGATTTAATTCCAAAAGTGGCATATCGGTTCACCTAAGTTCTATTACGCAGCATTTATGGAGTCGCCATTTTATTATTCTTATCACCATTATATAATATTGTTTTCTATGATTTGTTTATAATCTCTGCGCTTTATTTATGTTAACTATATACCTACTGCCAATAATAATAAAAACAAAGCATAAATTAAAAATATGGTATACGAAAATTTTTGTAACATATTTCTAATCAAAAATGTAATATATACGAGGCGCGTAAAAAATTTGCTATAAATTGATATATAGATGCACAGAAAACTCGCGTCCCCAATTGATTTCACGATATTAACGTGATAAACACTAACCAAAATATATATATAATAATTACACTGACACCATTAGCAGTTCACGGACATCGCAGAATATTTAAAGACGATTGTCAAAATAGTACACCAAAAATATAAAAGGGCGTTCTCGAAAACTTAAAGATGCATAAGATGACCGTGGAGAGCGTATTTTTAGTGCCTCTGCTGCTTAAGAGGTAACATGTGTCCTATTAAATATCTGATACACAGCTTAGTGAACCAAAATAACTCTTATATAATACTACTATAATGCCGTTATAACGAAATGTGACCTAAATGTGAACTATAGGCTGTATAATTTGTGCCCATTTAAGAGTTATAAAGGCTGAGAATGCGCTGTAAACACCTTTATAACACCATCTTAAACAGCTCTTAGTATCTAGGTATACCATAAGGCAGCCGCTGTACAGCCTTTATGTGCTTACTGGGAAGTTTCATGATTTTATCTTCAAAATCGACGAACTACCATACAAACTTTCATCCCCTAATTCAGCCTCTTCATGCCATTTTTTTGGGAAAAAAAGTAACCTACGTCCTTTGCCGACCTCTAGTCTGTATTTATACCAAATTTATTTTCATTTTCATTCATTAATTTTCAAAGTATCATGGATTAATCTTCGGTAATAAGGAATCCCATAAAAACTTTCATATCTTATTTAAAACTCTTGATTACCTTTTTTACAACAAAACGTAGCCTATATCTCAATGTCTAGTATATTTTTGTAGCAAATTTCATCAAAATCAATTCAGGCGTGAAAGCGTGACTTGGTTTGGCCTTCTTTACGACCTTTTCCATTCTCACGCGGATCAATATTTCAAAAACGCTAGAACAGAAATTTATTTATTTCTTATCAAGTGCCTCAAAACAAAGTTTCATGGTTTAATTTTCAAGAATGACGAACTTCCATACAAATTTTCATCCCCTATTTCAATCAACCCCTTCAAGCCTTTTTTGCAATAAAAAGTAACCTGTGTCCTTTTCCGGGCTCTAGTTTGTATTTGTACCAAATTTCATCAAAATCGGTTCAGTTGTTTAGACGTGAAAGCTTAACAGACAGACAGAGTTACTTTCGCATTTATAATATTAGTAGGGATAATACACCATGACCATTGTATCATACAGCAATTATGCAAGGCATTGATTGTGTTTGTAAATTAATTGTAGAATTATGTTGAGTCGATTAATGTCTTTTTTGGCAAATTATAATTTATTTTCAAAAACAAAGACTGATTATTTATTCAATTTCCTTGAAACCTGCGTGCAAAAATAAATAGTTACGTTCTCTGAAGTGCCAAAAAGGACTTCGTGATAAGAATGATGGCTGATGGGTAAAAATATAAGAATGCTGTTATTAGACATGTCATTTTTACTTTCTCGTACGTAGTATAGAGGAAGTCTTGTAATCGTCATAAAATTCGACCTCGAGATTTTGACGGATTTACAAGTTTTGGACCTCCCTGAGTACAAAAAGATTTTTTTTGGAGTTAATGTCTGTGTGTCTCTGTGTGTGTGTCTGTGCGTTAGCACGATAACTCGAGCATGCTTTAACTTATTGCAACCAAATCATTAATAAAGTTTCTATCAACTTTTGAGCAGGCGATCACGAAAGTTAAGCAACCAAGTGCGTGGTCGGTATTCTGATGGGTGACCAAAATTTAACATGCATGTATGAAATCAAAATATAAGGTTTCTATCAACCTTTGAGTCGTTTCCGGTATACTAGAAAGTCAAGGGGAGACCACTTCCGATTTTTTCTTAATAAAATCAGTAAATATTTAAAAAGATATAGAGTATCTATGTAAATTCAATGTAATGGGGGCGTGTTGTCAAAATTGTGGTGTGACGTCACGCTTTCGTCGTCATTATTCGTTTAAAGAAAAAATACGTGCCCAATATTTTTTTGGTCTACTTATCAGACGACTTGTACAGAATGTTGAAACAGTGCACGTTATAATCTTGGAATTACATGTTTGGGTCAAATATGCATTTGAGCTTAACATCTAGTTCCATGAATGACAGTAATGATCACTTTGTATAATTAATTAATAATATTTCCGGCACATAGATCGTCTAATCTTTAAGGATACCGGAAACATCGTCTAACAGTTTATGAATAGCAATACGTATTCATTTAAATATCACTCAGAATGCACGATTGAAGGTGATGGCACTGTCTTCCCGTGTCTTGTTCAAGTTGACGATCGCACTAATAAAACAAGAGAACCAAAACTAAATCACTGACAAAACACATAAATAAATTATTGTTTTTAAGACTGTAATGATTTTCTAACATATCAACTGCTGGAATAATTTTATTTTTGCGTTTATAAACGCGTAAATATTTTTAATACTAGAAAAAATGCACTGAAAAAACTTTTATTTTCTAGTATTTAAATATTTACGCGTTTGTAAACGCAAAAATAAAATTATTCCATAATGTAAGGTAGTTTCATTTAACTGGGCGTCAAATATTTCGTTCGGGTCTTAGAAGTGCAAATTTCAAAGATTTGATGAAACAATGTTTACCTTAAAAACAAGCACCAAGCACTGACAAATTTCGGCAGCGAAAGCAGTGTCTCGGTGGCGTAATGGTCAACACAGCCGCCCGGATTGCGGAAAATGCGGGTGCGATTCCCGCCTGAGGCAAGTCGATTTTTATCAATGCACTTTTTCTAGTATTAAAAATATCAACTGCTTTTCGGTAAACTTAATGAAATAAAAATAAACTAAATGGTATCCAATGTAATTACTGGACATGGAAGGCATATCATCTTAGTCCCCAGGATGGCAACGCACTTGCAGTGTTAAGTGATTTACACATAATTTTGCAAGTGTCTATTAACGACGGTAACCACTTAACACCAGGTGGGCCACAAGCTTGCTCGTATTATAAAAAAAAACTGACCTGTCTTTTAAATAGTAGATTGCTGGGCCTGTAATCACCATGCACCAGAATGGGTCGGCCTCTGGGCCTGTTGTACAAATCATACGCCTCAGTCCCTGCCTTCTCAAAGTATTTGTACACTTTGTCCCGGTACTTCTCGTCTATCACCTGCACAGCGCCGCCGACCATCTTAGCCCATAAATCCTCGGTGTTATCATCTTGAGTTATCCGTTCAAAATGTACCTGCTTAACTATTGAGTCATATAACAATGGGTCTTCTTTCTCAAGGATAAATGAAAGCGCATGGTATTTCGCTAAAGCCGTGGCTGCACTGGCCGCGTGCTCCCAATCCAACGGCTTAAATCTGTTGTAACTGCTGTAACCTGCCGCCACGAGATTCTCCAACACAACAGTCTCGTTACCTTTCTTCTGGGATCCACCGTAATACTTCGGGAAAACGAATCTTTGGTTATCGGGCACTTGATACTTCTCCTGCAGATTGCTCCATATGCTCACTAATTTGTTGTAAATTAACTTCTCTGTTCGATACAAGCGGTCAACATTGACTCTGGCTCTGATTTTCTCTCCGAAATTGCCGACTTTAGCGAAGAGTTTGAGGTCAGGTTTAGGCGGTGTCGTTATAGTGGCCAAGTAAAGCTGGGACGTGTAGTTAGCACCGCCGCTGGTCATTTCTTGGAGTTCGATATTGTTTTCGTCGTATTGGTGTTCGTGCGCAATAACGCGCAAGAGTTCGCGCAGCGTGCTTTCGCCGTGCGCCATGGCTCGCGGTGCGTAGGCAACTATCGGGGACTCAAACACAAACAGTGACTCAGGGACCCAGCATCGCGTTTCACCGGCTTATTAGATGTGACGCAATATCAATTCTATGGGTCACGTCACACTGCGCGGTGACATTGGATTTTTTTCGTGAGACCTCTGATATTAGAAAAGCATTAGGTTTGGTTTACCTTTGTAGTTTATTCAAAGGTTTCCAGATAAACATTGAAGATACGAACATAGCTTGAATAATGTTAAACATTTCATAATTGCTGAGAAAAAATACCAACTTAACTAGAAATATTTTAGTACCAAGGAACCTTGACTCTTAGTATCCAAACAACTTGTAGGTATTATAATAAGCCAATAAAATCAAATATAGGATACCAATTCTTCTACCAATTACAATACAAATTATAATTGATAGGAGGACTTAATATTTACTAAAACAAATAAATAAGTAATAAATAATGCACCTATTTAAGTGTTAAAATTTAAGCGAAATATCTCGACAACAAACTGCTTACTGCTTATGCCACTAATTTAAGGGAATGTAAAATAATGAAATTCAATAGGAGAAAATTGTCGGTGTTGGGTAGTTTTCCAACCGTTTCAACCTTTCTCAACATCTAGCCAATATTTGTATCAAACATCACAATCGGAAGCGCGAAAGTGTGATTTTATTTAGTTAATGACAAACTCCCATATCTAGACTATCATCACTATTTATAACTCTTCATGCCCTTTTTTACAAAAAAAAAAAGATAGCTTTATGTCTTTTTATAGGTGTAATATATTTTTGTGCCTAATTTCATCAAAATCAAAAGCGTGAAACCGTAACTTTGTTTCTACTTCCATACGACCTTTCATCCCCACACCACACGGGTCAAACTTTCAAAAACGCTAGCACAAATATTTATTATTTCATCAAGTAGGTACCTACATTTAAAGTTTCGTTGTTTTATCTTCAACAATGAAGAACTTCCATGCAAACTTTCATCCCTTATTTCAAGCCTTTATATTGCAATAATAAAAGATAGCCTATTTACTATGTTATTTTGATGTTATGTCATTGTAAAATTTCATTTAAATCCATTCAGTACCCAGTTTTGCGTGAAAGACTAACAAACATACATCCAGACATGCCATCCATACAAATTTTAGCGTTTATTTATTTAACAATTTATGTACACACAAAACAATTACAAAAGAAAAGAAAGAAAGAAAACATTTATTGACCACGACAGAACAACAGAAAAATAACATAACAAAGTAGGTACACATTTAAATAAATACCTACACAATATCCTGTGCGGGGCCAAAAGGTACCTGCCTCAGCATGTGCTCCTGGAACAACATAGTGCAGCAGGAACGCTGTTTTTCTGGCAGGACCTTCTTTGCTGTGACATACGGGTATCATGCTGTCCACAAAATAAATAACATAGATACATTTAGGTAAATAAAATACTACGAATATATTTATATAATAGGGATAAATATAAAATACGGAAAAATTACATTATTAGTAGGATAAATACATGAGTAGGTATAATCCGCAATTGTTGCACAAAGATCCGTACTTTGACATCACCAATCAACTTTAAATAAAAAGTACTTACCTATTCTCTGTTTTTATTTTATCAAAATCCGATCAAATCAAATCAAATCATTTATTTGTGGTTCACATGTCAATTAGATCTTAAATAAAATTCATAGGTACAAAATGTGACCTGCCGTAAAAGGCGTACAAATGTCAATAAAATATCTAATAAGTTTGATCAATTTAGATTAATAAAATTTACACGAGCAGTTAATTACCTACCCAAATAAATAGTCTAACATTACCATATATAATTTGTCAGACGATTTTACGTGATTAGGCGGGTCTTCCCTCACCAAGCGCGCTGCCTCGCGCGAGGCTGCTCGCTTATATTAAAACATAAATATAATAAGTACTTTTTATACTGGTTATTGGCCCCCTAAGGATTTTTAGAAGTCGTGGGCGGAAGCTTGTAAAAAATAAGTGTCTGCTTCACAATCAAAAAGTTAGTTCTGAGTAGCTTAGATACGAAGAACTTGTTAGGTACCAACTTTTAAATCCCTACTTATGATGATTTATCATATGACAGCTACTGTTTATTTATCCCATTTAACCTCGGGGTTGATTTTTGAACAAATACGAAATATGTGTTTGTTTATTTGTTTTATTTTCCAACCATAAGCCTAAATAATAAATTTAATGAAGGACTTTCCAGATACAACGATTCATCCCCCTTTTCAGCCGAAGGGGTGGAATTTCCAAAAATTCTTTCTTGGTGGATGCCTACACTGTATAGGTATTTATGTGCAAAATTTCAAGTCTTTAGGTTCAGTTGTTTGGGCTGTGCGTTGATATCTCAGTTAATTAGTCAGGACTTTGAAGTTTGTATATATAATATCATAGATAATAATATATTTCTACGCTCACACCAATTATCTGGCCCAAATTAAGTAAGTATCATTAAGAACTTGTGTTAGGAACTAGATAACGACCTTAAATATACATAATAGTATATATAATTTCAGAAATAAAATTAAATAAATACATAAACAACCATGACTCGTGAACAAATGTTCGTGTTCATCACACATCAAGCGGTCCGACTTGAACCCGGACCGCTTGATGTGTAGGCAGCGTTACTGACCACTCCACCACGACGGCGTCAATATATAGAATTCGGCGATTATGGTATGGTATGATTAGGCGATATATAGAATCGAGCTTTATGTAATATAGATTGAAATAAAGGTGGTTCATCCGATGTGTGGCATGAATACCGGACAACGAATCGCTCTGCCACCGCACGGAGGCTTAAGTTTTTAAACATACGATCAAGATCGTTATCCTATGAGGGGTTGAGCAGAGCCTTAGGCAACATTTTGTTACACATAAAGCCACATCTGGCAGTATGGGCCATGCAGTGCCTCCAAACAGTGACAGGTTGCCAGCCTGTCGCCTACGTAAAAGGGGCACCAAACCCAAAAAGTAACAATCCTCCAGTACACAAAACAATCTAACGCAAAAACCAACAAAATCCACCAACTCAAATCTATATCTTTGTATTTTTCTCTCTAACGATGATAATTTGTTTCTCAGAATAAGTGTACTTATGTTTAATTAAGGAAACTAAAGGTCATACCAGTATGTTGTATGTATGTGTAAAATGATTGTATACTAGCGACCCGCCCCGGCTTCGCACGGGTGCAATGCTTATATAAATATGCATGTATTATACATATAAACTTTCCTTAAGAATCACTCTATCTATTAAAAAAAACGCATCAAAATCTGTTGCATAGTTTTAAAGATACATACATAGGGACAGACAGACGGCGGAAGCGACTTTGTTTTATACTATGTAGTGATTGAGTGTTTGTTTCTGAAATAAATAAATAACAACCAGGACAGATATTACACTCAAAATTATGTCAGTAGCTCGTACTCCAAAAGTAGGAAAACTATAAACCTTTTATTACTGCATCATAGAAATTATATTTCACCTACGCTAAGTAGATACACGCTACATCCTTGGGACTTAATTTGTTCTTCATTGTCAATTTCATGACCAACCAACAACAATAAAACTAGCGACCTCTCCGTAGGGTTGCCAAAAGACTTCCATAAAAGAGAAGCCGATAATATCTTTAGATTCTCTTTCCTTTTTTCCCTTCGAGGACTGTAGGAGAAGGAGAAGAATTAATTTATATCGGACTCCCAATAAGGTGGACCTACCGACTAAACACCACTCTTAGGTCTTAAGCTTAAGATGGCCTAGAAGGCTTCATGAGATGCTGACATTTTTTTTTTTTGAGAAAAGGGCACGAAGAGGTTGAAATAAGGAATGAAAGTTAGTATGGGAGTTCGTCACTAGCGAAGATAAGACCACAAAACTTTGAATTTAGGTATTAATAAGAAATATTAATATTCGTTTTAGCGTTTTTTAATTATTCCCCATATGGCGTTGAAAGGTCGTATGGAAGTAGGGTTACCCCCCGTCCGTATTAGTCTGGACATGTCCGGACTTCTAGAGATCTGACCGGACTTTGTCCGGCCATTTAGTTTGTCCGGATTTTTGTTTTACATGGAATATGAGTAATAAAACTTACATAGGTAAGTGATTTAATCTTTATTAATGTCCCACTCATCTCAAAGCGACTGCTCCATACTACTGTTACGAAGTACGTACCTACCTACCTGATGTTTGCATTTTATGATTAAAATGTCCGGACTTTATTGAACTTGTCAGGTTTTTTGTCAGGACTTTTCAAATTTCTAAATGGTAACCCTATATGGAAGTCAAACAAAGTCCAAAAATGCTGCCCAACGTAACTATTTTACGCGGATAAAATCGCAGACAAAAGCTAGGATATAGGATTATGGATAAAAATATGAAGTTTTGTAAGAAAAATATATCGTAATTTGAAAAAACAACAAACTTTTAATTTTGTTCTACGCTCATCCCAAAATGTTTCAAAAATAAAATAAAATTGTCCACCCACGCGAAGACGGGATGTGCCACTAGTACGAAATAACAAAGTGTTAATAGCTCTGCGAAGGACGCAACTGAGGCCGGTAAATTAAAACTACGCCCCGCGGTCGCCCGTGTACTTACACGTTTACACGCATACACATGTAACGAAACTACGCCTTGCTTTCATAAAAACACAGGCCGCGAGCAGGCTTTCCCGCCACCTTTTTTTTACTTTCTCGTATCGGAGTATAGAGGAAGTCTTGTATCGTCAAAAAATTGGACCTCGAGATTTTGACGGATTTACACGTTTTGGACCTCCCTGAGTCCACAAATATTTTTTTTGGATTTATGTCTGTGTGTCTGTACGTTAGCACGATAACTAGAGTATGCTTTAACTTATTGGAACCAAATTTAACATGCATGTATAACATCAAAATATAAGGTTTCTATCAACTTTTGAGCAGTCGATCACGAAAGTTAAGCAGCCAAGTGTGTGGTCGGCACTCGGATGAGTGACCAAAATTTAACATAGGTACATGTATGACATCAAAATATAAGGTTTCTATCAACTTTTGAGTCGTTTCCGGTATACGAGAAAGTCAAGGGGCGACCACTCCCGATTTTATTTAGTCTGAGGTACGTACAACCCTAGCTTGTCAGCGAATAAAATGATAGCTGAATGAATAGAATAGTATATCAGATAATAGGCGGATGGTGATCGCCGCGGATTGGGATCAAGGAGAGTCGTCACACTTTACTATCAGCATGTTATTTGTATAATTCATTCATTCATTGCTAATCACATGTTCGCATTACAGTCATAATTTTTGCTCGGTTGGTGTTAGGGCTTGTTCGAAAGCCCGCCTTGTTACCACTTATCAAACTCTGACGTCATACGAATAGTGAAGGGGTAACATGCAATTATCGAACATGAAATTTTGAAAAAGACACTCATAAAACTAGACTACTTATCTAATGGGTTTTTCAACAAGAACTTTGTTTTATAAATCAAAGTAAAACAATGAATTTAGATGACAATGATTCAAGTTTTTATCGTATTAACAAAAGTTAGGTTTGGAAATTATGAATGAATAATTATATCTGATAAATGTCCACCACGACCACCATTACAGGTGTCGATTCTTTCATCAAAGTTTTTAATAACTTTTTCTCAAAATCACGCCTCTAGACCACATAGCACACCATACAGTCACTAGTTCAGCATGTAAAGGCTTCTCGACAATCTGTCTTGGATTTTAGGAAGCCCAAATGCGGCAATTTTGCTTGTTGACGTAGCTGACAAATGAAAATGGTTTTCGACTGAAAAAAAGTTTTTTTCAGAAAAACCAACGGGTTGCTCTTAAATGAATTGTGCAAATCTACGGCGATTTTAATGATCGGCATCAATTGCACTTTGTAAGGCTTTAAAGCCTTACAAAGTGCAATTGATGTCTTACGCAGAATTTGCCATGTGATTGTTGTGGATAATCTTAATTGTTGAGAACGTCGGGGAATTGACAAATTCGCATCTTCTTCAACACTGTGGCTAACAGGTGCAATGTTTTCCCGGGAACGACCCGGTCGAACACGCGTTGGTATTGGAACATTATATACCGAGCCTTTAGAGTCAACTTTATTGACTATATTTTTAAAAGCGGTCTCAGAAGGACGATCATTTTGTCCGAAAATATACAGAATTTTACGAAATGTACATATTCTTTAGAGATCCTCCATATTCATAGTGAAATTTTATTATTTTAATGCGATTTTCGAGTGAAATTGAATTCATTGTAACAATTGCCCAAGCGTCTACTACAGATATCTCAAAAAACTGGTTCCCCTTCGGTTGGTCAACAGTTATTAAACAAATTTACAGATGACAAGCAACGAAATTCAAAGTGATCATTTCGCAAACCAACGTTCGATTTATTTATGTTTCACAAACTTTACATCTCACCAAGTAATTGTTTCATATATTGTCATTTTGCAAAAGAACTTTAGTCAATTTTTCCTAACACAAATACGTTAAACGACAAAGATCTATTGACCAATTTTTCTTTAATAATATGGTTACTTGGTCTAAAGACATTAGGCAATTTATGGTATGGCACCGTATCATTTCTTAACTTTTCACACTAAAAACATAACGATTGACCAATTTTTCTTTAATAAAATGGTAACTTAGTCTAAAGACGTTAGGCAATTTATGGTATGGCACCGTATCATTTCTTTTACTTAGGAACTTTTCATACTAAAAACATTAGAATTATAAAAACACAAAGAAATTGTTCAATAATAGTTTATGGGTGCCATTCGGTTCGCCTAAAAATTTTGCGATTGCTTCTTGTATTCTTGCTTGCTACATGGATGCTTGCATTGCATGATGTATGCATGCTTGCATTGCATGATGTATGCATGCTTGCATGCATTGCATAGTGCATGCATGTGTGAGATCTTGGGCTTTAATTTGTACATTAAGCCCAAGATAATAATAATTCTAATAATGTTTGTTAACTTATACAATGATAATAATGATTTGTTATGAATTAGAAACTGATTTCTATGATAAAAAGTAGTTGTCGTGGTAACCGACATAATTGTTTCGTTTAAGTATAGGATATTGAGAATATATTTATGTTGGAATAGTTTGGTAAAATAATAATAATATCATTTTTATTTATTAATTTATTAATCATGAATTTACAAATAGTTTTATATAATAAAACTATATTTATTACGACGCTTTGGTACAAGCGTTACCGGTAGTCAGAGGCGAGGCGGGGTAGCTGACATAAAACGAGCCGCTTCCGCGTAGTAGCGGCATTCTCGTTCGAGCCGTCACAGTGAACACTACTCTGCCTCCTGTCAGTGTTATCTGATTCTGAGTACCTATTTGCTGGATAAAATATAAGTATTCTTTACTTTTGGGTAAGAAGTAAGACATAATTCTCTCTACGTTTTCTTTCAACGTATTTCAGTAAGTATAATCTAACATCAGAAGTGGGATCGTCCTAATAAAAGGTATGTACAAGTGAAATATTTTCGAATCAAAAGTGCTAAGATCTCCAATTTTAAGTTTAGTTGAGTAAAGAAACATATTGATATATGATTATGGCTGATCTGTGCATTACATTTGGTCAGGGCGACTCCCTGACAATGAGATGTGTGGGTTATTCATTTTCATGTAAAAAAAAAAAATTTTTTTTTTCGTTATATACCTACTAGTTCAATGGGCTTAGTGCCACGTCAGGGCTACTCTCTGATAGTGTTAATTCCTGTTGGATTGGGGGTTGATGATATGTTTCGCTTATTGTGTAATATAATAGTAAAACATATTTTCCGTAGTTAGACTGGCATTTCGATGTTCGATCGGGGCTACTCTCCGATAGCATTGAGATGTGTCGACTAACGCAGACTATTTATTATTGTGTAGTGAAATATATGTTTCGTAGTTAGACTGGCATTTCGATGTTCGATCGGGGCTACTCTCCGATAGCATTGTTAAGTGTCGACTAACGCAGACTATTTATTATTGTGTAGTGAAATATATGTTTCGTAGTTAGACTGGCATTTCGACGTTCGATCGGGGCTACTCTCCGATAGCATTGAAATGTGACTACTGACGCCGATGATATATATGATTATAATATTGAAGCCTACTAAAAAGATTTGAGTTTGAAGCACTTTGGTTCCATTCGAGTGTTGGTATGTTTATTATAATTAAAGAATGAGAAATCATTAGATTACATAGGAATTCACTTGCTGAGAAATTTTAAATGTGAGCTAGTGAACGTACGTGGACAATAAATTAGTATCTAACAAAATAAGGTATTACGAAAAAAAACGCGCAAAATTTTCTCGCTCTACCGACATCACAAATATCTTGCAGCTGTAACTATGGGTGTGTAAAAACCAGCTTGACAAATTAACAATTTTATTGTGCATACCGCTCTTTTATAAAAAGAGTTTCTCCAGAGTTCTTGTTACGGAATCGCTTGTGGAGAGATTTTTTTTTTACTCTAACTGCGTACAATTTATTGTTATTTATATTAAAAAAACGCATTTTTTATAGTGCTTGATAAAGTTTTTTATTTAAAGATGGTATCATACTTATTATGATAATTGTAAGGCTTGATGATATTTGGAATTAATTATCGGTTTCCAAGCGAATTAAATATTTCTACTGGCAACACCGGAAGTTCGAATGAACTAAAGCGAGGCATGTTGCCGGATCGAGTCACTTTTTGCTGACTGTCGCCGTGTACGGTGGAATTACCAGTGATTTGTATTATTTGTTACCAACCAGTTTGTAAGAATATAGAAGTAACATTATAAAAATGAAGGATTCTTACAATTCAACTTGAAGGAATAAAGCAAGGTAATTCTGTGTTTTTCATTTGATTTAATTCTGTGCCGTTCGTTAAATTTTATTAGTGCCGTTAATGTAGGTAGTGCAAACATTTTTATTGCATTGGATGTACCACGTGGCCAATTGAGATCTACGGGGAGTTTGAATTAATTTCAAAGTATCCCTTTTGTTAATGAGGGTAGTCCAAAAATTTTTTTTTCATTGGATGTACCACGTGGCATGGGGGGTGAAAATTTCATTATTTTTGGGCTACGAAGCACCGTTTTCGAGATAAAGATGAGTATCAATTAATTTGAATTAATTTTAGAGTAACTTTTTTATTAATGAGGGTAGTCCAAAAACTTTTAATGCATTGGATGTATTACGTGGCCGGTTGGGGTCTACGGGGGAGAAAATTTCATTATTTTTGGGCTACGAAGCACCGTTTTGGAGATATTTAAGTTTTTATCTACAGTTCCATAAAATTAGTATATGTGTACCACTCTCTAGATAAAGGGAGGTCAGAGCATTGAATCGCTTTGGTGAGTGTTCTAATAACATTGTAATTGTTAATTTCAATTGCATTAGACCAGTTATTCAAATAATTGGATTGCTTTGACGGCAGATTCGTTGTTCATTGGCTAGCCACAACACAAACCTGTGGCGAACAGAACCTAATACTGATCTACGGAGATTTTATGAATTTATGGGTATTTTTATTGAAAATTCCCACAGTTTTTAAAAAAAAATTAAAATGGTAATTGGGTAGTTGCAATTACATTTTGTAATTGATAATAATTTTGAGTTACATTGTTTTCAAGAATGGATATTATTTTAGAGGATAATAAACTAAGTAAGTAATAATTTGACTTCTTTGATATGAACTGGCAAAAAAAAAAAAGAATAGTTACATAGCACTTTGGAGATTTTATGTCTACCCGATGTTTATACTAACGTAATGGTGCCATTAATGAAATACAATGACAATTTTGTATTTTGGCTTTGGAGATGTAGTAAAATCGACAGTAAGTAACAAGCATAATGAAAGTGTCCTGCCACCTTCATTTAGAAAAATGACAATTTTGCTAGCTATCTTTTTATAGCTTTGTTTAGATTGTTGTATGAAGCAAAAAAAAAAAGGTTAATACATTTTTGTATTTCAAAAAAAAAAGGTAAAAGTAAACATATTTGTGTAACTGAATATGATTGGTTAAATCTATTTCGGTTATTGTATAAATTGGGATGTATAAAAGCGTCGGCGGCGTGGTGCGTGGGGGCGTTGTCTTCTGCCCGGGAGGCACCGGTTCGAGCCCCGCCGCGTACCAATGTGTTTTCAGATTTTGGATTCATATGTGGTTTGATCGACTTTTTACGGTGAAGGAAAACATCGTGAGGAAACCTGCGCACACCTATGAAGAAATTCATAGGATGTGTGTGAAGTCGACCAACCCGCACTTGGCCAGCGTGGTTGACTAAGGCCTAATCGCCCCTAGTGTGGGGTGGGCTCAAGCCCCTCGGTGGGGACATTGTGAGCTGTTGATGATGATGATCATAAATTGAGAAATTTTATATACTAAGTTTGCTGACAACATTAGGTAGTTTGGGCAACTTTCGCTAGATGGCGATGCCTACACCTTTTACGTAGTTTAAGTAAAATAATTAATGCTTTAATGTTCCATTGGCCGCAATACCCGACATAAAGAAACTAATATGGATATTGAGTCGGCATTAAAAATAGTTTTCGTCAAATTTCTCGTCAGATTGGCCGAACGTATATTCGAAAATCTACTGGCTAAATTCCTTCGTGTTTATGTGGATGATCTTTTGATACCATGTGAATCTATAGAGCAGGGCCTTGTTTAGCAGGACCTCTCCAAAAAGGTAATTTACGGAATATTGCTATATCAAAAAAAATGCGATTTTGGCAAGCAGTAATGATACATGTATGAGAATTTTGTCGCAGATGTTTTAGCAAACTAGGCGATTAATTAATTATGTAGGTATAGTTTTATTGTTTAAAACAATGATTGCCTTAATTAGAAGATGTTTTAACAATTGAATGTGATGTTTTAAAGATAGAAACGCTTGGCAAATAGTGATTGCCTGACATAATATGACTAATCTATGACGACAGGTATGGAAGGCAGTGTGAGATAGTTCTATTGCTGCTGATTGTTAAACTGGTGTAATGTCTGGACATCACGATGCAGCACGTGGTGGGGCAAAGCACGACAGTTGGACATAGTTGTTACTGCTTGATCGGCCTGGTGAAAAAGTCTGGACATTACAAGGCAGTATGTAATGGGATTGATCACGACAGCCCGATGAGATTTAGTATGATAGCTGCTGATTGTTAAACTGGTGTAATGTCTGGACATCACGATGCAGCACGTGGTGGGACAAAGCACGACAGTTGAACATGGTTATTGGTTAGATAATGGCTTATTAGTTAGATCTTGATAAATCAATATTTTATTCTAGAATTATCCAAATACGATTTAACAGATGACTAGTAGACACCTACTTGACGAGTAACCAGAAATCACTTCGAGAACGAAGTGCTCTGCAGAATGGCCGTGTGAGATCTTGGGCTTTAATTTGTACATTAAGCCCAAGATAATAATAATTCTAATAATGTTTGTTAACTTATACAATGATAATAATGATTTGTTATGAATTAGAAACTGATTTCTATGATAAAAAGTAGTTGTCGTGGTAACCGACATAATTGTTTCGTTTAAGTATAGGATATTGAGAATATATTTATGTTGGAATAGTTTGGTAAAATAATAATAATATCATTTTTATTTATTAATTTATTAATCATGAATTTACAAATAGTTTTATATAATAAAACTATATTTATTACGACGCTTTGGTACAAGCGTTACCGGTAGTCAGAGGCGAGGCGGGGTAGCTGACATAAAACGAGCCGCTTCCGCGTAGTAGCGGCATTCTCGTTCGAGCCGTCACAGTGAACACTACTCTGCCTCCTGTCAGTGTTATCTGATTCTGAGTACCTATTTGCTGGATAAAATATAAGTATTCTTTACTTTTGGGTAAGAAGTAAGACATAATTCTCTCTACGTTTTCTTTCAACGTATTTCAGTAAGTATAATCTAACACATGCTTGCTGTATGAATAATTGGATTGCATGCTGTCTGCCTGCCTGCGAGATGCTTGCCGGGGGGTGCAGGGGGGCTGGCCCCCCTGCTCGGGGGGGTCGGGGGGCCTGAGGCCCCCCGCTATAAAGAAAAACCATAAGTACGAAAATAAACCTAGGTTAGGTTAGGTTAGACTTGTGACCACGCATAGCGGAGCGAGCGAAGCGAGCGGAGCATTGTATTGCTTGCTGCATGCTTGCTTGCATGCTTGCTTGCATGCTTGCTTGCATCCTTGCTTGCATGCTGCGTGCTTGCTTGCATATCGTTTTCTGGGTTAGGTTGACATGAAAACAGCGCACAAGCCGAGCAAGCGAAGCGAGCGTTCCGCGGCAGCGGCCGGCGAGTGCCTGAAGCGATTTGAGGGCGATTTCACTGTATTTGAAAAATTGAAATTTTAGTAAATAACAAGATTTTTTATTTTAAAATAAATATATTTTTTTTAATTTTAGTAAACAAAACGTTTGTAATTGAAATTTAGTCAAACAAACTATTTGTAAAATAACATTTTTGGTTTTTGTAACTTGTTAATTTGAAAATTAGCAAATTGAAATTTTAGTAAACAAAAAGTTTGTAATTGAAATTTAGTCAAACAAATCATTTGTAAAATAACATTTTTGGTTTTTGTAACTTGTTGATATGTCAGTTTGTCTTTTAAAAATTTAATTAACAATGCATTTTTGAAATGACTGCTTATCATATGGATGTTTGCGTTTTGATGTCATTGTTAAAGCATTAGTTTGCGTAATGAAACATTGACAAATGTTGCTTGCGAAATGGTAATTTGCCAATGAATTGTGTGCGAAACATTAGAGAACCCAAAAAACTAAATGTTAAAACTGACATTTAGTTCCGGTGTAATCATATTGAAAAACAAAGTTCTTGTTGAAAACCCCTTTATATCTACTATAGTTATTAAAAGCCAAAGTCCTGACTCACTGTCTGACTGATCAACGCCCAGCCCATACCCTTGGACCCAGATAGCTCAAATTTTGCACAGAGGTTCCTTTTATGACGTAGGCAAGGGATAAGGCCGGATTTTTCGAAATTCTACCCCTAAGGGGGTAAAATAGGGTATGACAGTTTGTATGGTAAATCCGTCATTTTTATAGTAAAACCCATCCAAATTGGTTTATGCCTTTTCCGTTAAAAAATAAGAATGAAGTCTTTTAGGATTTCTCGAAATTCAACCCCTAAGGGGATGAAATAGGGAATGAAAATTTGTGTGGAAAATCCATCATTTTTTTAGTAAAATCCATACAAATTGGTATATGGTTTTTCCGTTTAAAATTTAGAAAGAAGTATTTTAGGATTTCTCGAAATTCAACCCTTAAGGGAATGATATAGGGGATGCAAGTTTGTATGGGAAATCCGACATTTTTATAGTAAAATACATAACAATTGGTAAATGGCTTATGGGCTAAAAATTAAGAATTATATATGTTACGATTATGGAATAATTTTATTTTTGCGTTTACAAACGCGTAAATATAATACTAGAAAAATGCACTGAAAAAAATCGACTTGCCTCAGGCGGGACTCGAACCCGCACCTTCCACAATCCGGGGGGACGCGTTGACCAATTTCGCCACCGAGGCACTGCTTTTCGCTGTCGAAATTTGTCAGTGCTTGGTGCTTATGTTTTTATGGTAAACATCGTTTCATCAAATCTTTGAAATTTGCACTTCCAAGACCCGAACGAAATATTTTTGCAAATATTTGACGCCCAGCTAAGATGAAACTACCTTACATTATGGAATAATTTTATTTTTGCGTTTACCACCCGGATTGTGGAAGGTGCGGGTTCGAGTCCCGCCTGAGGCAAGTCGATTTTTTTCAGTGCATTTTTCTAGTATGTTACGATTTTTAGAATTTTATCCCCACGGGGACGAAGTCGCGAGCAAAAGCTAGTATGTACCTAATAAATTATTACCAGTCTTACCAGAATAAAAAAAAGTGACAAAGCTCCGAAATTACTGGAGATATTTTCATAATACCTACTTCATTCATCATGAATAAATTGATTATTTAAACATTTATTTGAGAAAAAGTAGCAAATCAATTTACGTTTTCTGTGTGCTTCCTGAGTGTGTTATGCGGGTGCGGAATGCTTCAGTCGATGGCCGAGGTCGCCAGCACTTTATCGTCACCTTAACATACTTGTGTGATAAAATAAAAATTCTGTTTATAAAAATCTAAATGTTTTTTTGAGGTCGGTCCCAAATACAAGTAAAAACGTTTAATCCAAATATTGAGGTTGGCACCGACCTCAAAAAAACATTTAGATTTTTATAAACAGAATTTTTATTTCTTCGTTTTTAGTTTTGAAGGCGGTTTTTTTTTATTTAAAAATAACTTTATTTTTTGCTTTTTAGTGTTTTAAGTATGTAAATTTTCAGGAAACGATCCCGAGATCTTTTAGACACACAAGACTAAGTGATAAGATTACGATATCATCGATGTCAATTAAATAGGCATTATTAGGGATAATTTCAAAACTACTCGTCAGATGTCGATTAAATTTCAATGGGACCAAATGACAAGCACCTGCTTCCAAAGTCGAAAAAATCTTCAAAATCGGTACACCCAGTAAAGAGTTATGAGGTAACAAACATTTAAAAAAAAAAAAAAAAAAAACATACAGTCGAATTGATAACCTCCTCCTTTTTGAAGTCGGTTGAAAATAGCCAGCCCATCAGAGGGTCCCCAGTGAAGTTCACTTCCATTTTCGTTCAGTAATGGACTGCCATACACTCATTTGGTAGACGCCTGTCCACTGTATATCTGTCTACTGCACGCTGTCTAGACAAAAGCGGCATTTTCCTCAACTTCAAAGAACCACTGTAAGTTTTAAGCTGTGCGACTAATAAAATTTATCTTTAAAGTTTATTGTCTTCGCCATGACGATTTTAGTAGGTCGTTATCGTTAACTGCATAGACAATAATTAAGATTAAGTACATACTATTTAATTTTGATAACTTATCACATCAGTTTAATTAATGATAACCACAATAAATAACAATAGGTGAGATCGCGTACATAAAGCAACGGCGGGTACAAAAGTTACAAATGTGCTTCAATCTAGCGGAGCCACTCGAGCTAGACCGAAAAAAAATAGTGGCAATGCTTTGCTTGTTCAATATACCTCATGAACTTATTAACAAGGTCCAAAGGTCCATGTCACAGATATATCAATCTAAGGAGATCGGTCGAATCGCCGAGTTCATAATTATGGAGACCGAGTGTCGCGATCAGCCTCCGTACTACAACACATGGTTTTAGCTGAGCATGTCGTAATATATACACTATTCATTGCGCGCGTCGTAAGGACTGCGAAGCAATGAAAACTAAGCACAGCCGCAAAGGAGATCGGTCAAATCGTTGAGTTCATAGGAAGTCCGAGCCGTGTCCGAGTGACGCGATCAGCGGCCGTACTACATAAAATGGTTCTAGTTGAGCATGTCGTAATATATACTATTGATTGCGCGCGTATTAAGGAGTGCGAAGCAATGAAAGTTAGGCACCGCTGCAATATAATACAATTTGTAAGAATAGTAACGCATAATTTAAAGCGATTGTGTTTTTATGAATAAAAGTCGGACTATTTTTTAGATATTGTTTTTTTAAATATAAATCTAAGTTTTTCGGGTCTTATTTACGTGTGGAAAGTTATTCCATTACTTGATAAATAACTGATTCACTGCAATGATTGCATGTTACAGTGGAACATGGCGGCATTTTAAAAGAAAAACTGATATTTCTTTCTGACACACGTACGTATTCATTCGACATTATTGGACGGCGAACTGGCGAAAATGTATGCGCACTGTGCATACACTTGTCACAAGTTAAACGCTGGCCCGACCTATCTCCCTTGTATTATTAAATGTGTGGTCTATGCATTTTCAATCATTAAAGAAATTACGATAAATCGCCTCATCCATACAGTGGGCCCTCGCTTGTATTACCTACGCTCCGAATAATTAAAAATATTACTGGCCGTAGCTTATCCCAAAGTACCTCTCGATTTGTGTCCCAAGGCATCTTTTTTTATTTATTTTATTTTTATTTTACGAGATGGCAAAAAAGCTTGCGGCCCACCTGGTGTTGAGTGGTTACCGTCGCCTATAGACACTTGCAATATTAAGTGTAAATCACTTAACACCGCAAGTGCGTTTGCCATCCTGGGGACTAAGATGATATGCCCTCAATGCCCAGTAATTACACTGGCTAACTTTCCCTTCAATCCGAAACACAGCGAACTGCTTCACGACAGAAATAAGAAAGGCGGTGGTACCTACACAGACGACCCTACATATGGGTCTACTACCTAGTGAAATCTTTAATAGAACAAGAGAAATTCAGCAAGAAAATTTTGTCTTTCCAGCGGGGCCCTTTGTAATTTGAATTAAAACTATATACCTAATTAGTGCAGAAAATGCCCACCATTGTAATGTATTACCCATAAACCTCACAGTTATTCTCGATTTACCAATTTTTTCAGTTTCTCTACTCTTTATTATATAGGTATACAAAATAATGTAGTAGGAACCTAGGTAGCAGGCGTTTGGTGCAACGAAGAGTTAAGAAGACCTTCCGGACTCCGAGAGAAGGAGGAACTTCACTCCTACAGTTGGAGTAAAGTTGAAATGCAGTCCATCTACCTGAGGACTAAAGGTCGTAACACACGCATCGTCTCTTTTTCTGAGTAAAAGTAAAAGTGAATACGGAGGCGACTTAAACTCATAATGCGAGCACACTGGGACGCCGGTATCTAAAACAAATCTAAACCACGTGGACTCTATTCTCATTCGGTCCCAGCGAAACTACTCGTACTGTGAAAACCCGGCTTTAGAGTAGGTACCTACAGTCCCTCCAACAATCGTTTACTTCGGGTTACTTGTGTGAGATCTTAAAGTACATTATTGCAAAGGCTGCGAAATAGGCAATTGCAGGTCGAGTATGAAGGTCTCGGCCACACAGCCGGCGTGACCCGCCGGCTGTGTGGCGAGACCTTGAGTACGCCGTTTCATGCAACATTGCTGGAGCATTGTATTGTTCCAAATTCAAAAAACGCTCCAGCAATGGATGTGGTTTTCTTTGTCCGTAAATTCGATACATCGCGTGTTCTTTTTTCGAAAATAATGACAATATTTCCATGCATGTTTGAGAAAAAATATTTTAACTTATATTTGGTAGACCGAACACAAGAACTCCAAATATACCCATCATTGTAGGTACTAAGCTATAGTTTCCAACCAGTATTTCTCTGATACGTCTTTGCTCTGGGTCATTAAAAGTTGGCCATTGTATCAAACTACGATAATTATGTTAAGTACCTATTTGACTACGATAATGGTTGCTACTATTAACACAGACAGAGATAAATATGCAATTAGTAAAATATTTAATCATAGCCAAATGACTCGAGTTGTTTGTTGGTAGCTAGTTATCTATAAGATAAAACAAGATTTCACTAGGTGTAGGGTCGTCTAGGTTGGTACCACCGCCTTTCTTATTTCTGCCGTGAAGCAGTTTGCTGTGTTTCGGATTGAAGGGAAAGGTAGCCAGTGTAATTACGGGGCATGGAGGGCATATCATTACACTTAATATTGCAAGTGTCTATAGGCGGCGGTGACCACTTAACATCAGGTGGGCCGCAAGCTTGTTTGCCATCTCGTACATAAAAAAAAAAGTTTAAAAAGAAATCTTTTTAAAAACAAGGTTTTAGTTCTTGTGGTAACCATCTAAAAACAAAGTACTCGTCAAGACGAATCAAACGAGCCGAAAGTCGATGGGGTTGCGTCGTTTCATTACAGAGATCCTATGAGTTCCAGCTCCATCATCAGACCCTGGTTACCATTGAAAGACAATCTACTCGTCAAGACCATACAAACAAGCCCAAACTCGATGAGATTGTGTTGTTTCATTGTGAAGTTCCTATGGCCACCTCCCAGCTCCATCATCAGATCAGCACCATGTCATCATAATATTGCATTCTCACGCGATTTACACATGTATGCAAAATTTCAGCTCAATCAGTAACCGGGAAGTGGATACAAAATTTGATAATTGAAAAAGGTATAATATTACTTAATAGCTTTTGCTCGCGACTTCGTCCCCATGGAATAATTACTTTGAGCAGCATTTTAATTTTTGGTGCTTATTTCTTTACTAATCATGCCCACCAATATACGATAGTAAACATAGATAGATTTATTTGGACTTTCATTCCCTTTTATCCCCTATTTTAAAACCCTAATGGTAAGATTTCGAGAAATCTTAAAATGTCTTTCCTTATTTTGAACTGAAAGTTCATATACCAATTTTATGGGGTTTACTTTAAAAATTACGGATTTCCATACAAAACTTCATCCCTTTTATACCCTAAGGGTTAAATTTCAATTCCTAAAATACGTCATTCCTAATTTTTTACCGAATAACCACATGGTTATCATTGTTGGTTCGTTCGTTCGCTCGGTTCGTTAAACTTTATGAACTAAAATCCAAATTTTGGTGGATGTTGGGATCGAGATCGTACGGTCGGTAAAGGTCTATGCAACTTTAAGGGAACGTGCGCCTAAGGATGAGACACTCCTCACTCTACTTGCGGAAGCAGAGGCGATCGTAAATTCACGCGCGCTTACTCATGTATCGGTGGACCCTGACGCCCTTCCATTTTTTGATTGGCTCATCTTCCACAAGCGTGCCACCCGTTAGTTTTAACGACAACGTACTCCTAGGGCGAGCGGAATGGAGGAAGGCTTTACGGCTGGCGGATTTCTTTTGGGCACGATGGGTGAAGGAGGTCCTCCCGATAATGGAGCCACTTCATCAACCACAGCAAGGTTCAGATATTCAGATCGCTACCGGAGACCTCGCCCTTGTTGTTGACCTCAATCTTCCACGAGGTGTATGGCCTCGAGGCCTAGTAACGGCGGCACACCCAGGTCGGGATGGGGTGGTAGGGCTGGGACGTGTCGTCGTCCCACAGCAAGGTTGTGAAACTTAACTTTTTATAAGGTTTGTAACATATTTCATAATTAGTTTCCATTTAACTCTGCAACAATTAATTAATAAAATGCAAAGTCCTGACTCACTGTCTGACTGATCAACGCCCAGCCCATACCCTTGGACCTAGATAGCTGAAATTTTGCACAGAGGTACATTTTATGACGTATGCAAGGGATAAGGCAGATTTTTGAAATTCAACCCTTAAGGCGAAACATAGTGGAATGACAGTTTGTATGGAAATCCGTCATTATTAAAGTGTAATCCATAAAAAAAATGTATAAGATTTTTCCGTTTTTCCATTAAAAATTATGAAAGAGGAATTCAAACCCTATGGGGATGAAATAAGGGATGAATGTTTGTATGAGAAATCCATGATTTTTTAATAAAATCCATACAAATTCCATGTATATTATATATTTGAAGTCTGTAAATTTGTAAAAAAAAATCCTGAATTTTACACGAAACGTGAAGATAAACCCACAAAATATTCTCTAAGACCTGACCGTAGAAAACAACTCTTAGCACCACCATCCCGAATTCCCGACTGAAACTGTCATCATTTGGCCCGCTGGAGCTGTCCATAAAACTATATAAATAATCACCTACCTGAAACAATAGAAAACGAAGCCAAAGACAGAGACTTTAGCGATTAAAACATTTACTACTTACAAAATGCTACTATGCAGTTATCGAATACATGGAGGATAAATCAAATTGCAATAAACATATAATACTACTATTATTATAGAAGCGTCGGTGGCGTAGTGTGTAAGAGCGTCGTCTTCCGCCCGGGAGGCACTGGTTCGAACCTCGTCACGTACCAATGTGTTTTCAAATTTTGAATTCATATGTACGTTTAATCGACGCTTTTACCGTGAAGGAAAACATCGTGAGGAAACCTGCACACACCTATGAAGAAATTCTTAGGTTGTGTGTGAAGTCGACCAATTCGCACTTGGCCAGCGTGGTTGACTAATGTCTAATCGCCCCTAATGTGGGGTAGGCTCGAGCCCCTCGGTGGGGACATTAATGAGCTGTTGATAACTACTATTATACATGCTCACAATATAAATAACTACAGACCAATAAGTTTGTTACAATTTCTTTACAAACTGTTCACTAAAATTATTTTATCAAGAATTAAGAAAGACCTTGATTCTCAACAACCGCGAGTGCAAGCAGGTTTTAGAGCTAACTACTCAACTTTGGATCACATATTTACGGAAAGGCAGGTTATTGAAAAGTGCATGGAATATGGGAAAACATTGCCGTTGTTGATTATTCCAAAGCATTTGATTCAATTAGTCATGACAAACTCTGCACAGCGCTGAACGAGCAGGGAGTTAATGTAAAATACGTGAATGTGCTTCGGAAATTGTACCTGAAGGGAAAAGCGGTTGTAAAACTCGAAATGAAAGGAAATTCGTTTAAACTTGAAAGAGGGGTAAGACAAGGAGATCCTATATCACCCAACCTTTTCAATGCAATTCTGGAGCATATTTCCCGCAGGCTAGAATGGTCGGAAATGGGACTGAACATAAATGGAGAATATCTAAATAATCTAAGATTTGCTGATGACATCGTTATAATATCAGAGAATTTTGAACATCTACAATACATGCTACACACTCTGGACCTTAGTAGCAGAGATTGTGGTCTAGAAATGAATCTGGAAAAGACTTGCGTCATGACGAATGGAGAAAGAAGAAAGGTTCTCATTCATAATGAAGAAATAAGATACGTGGACGAGTACACTTACTTGGGTCAGGTTATTAGTTTGATGGGTCATTACACTATAGAAGTGGAAAGAAGAATAAAGAAGGCATGGTCTGCATACTGGTCATTGAATCAAATTTTCAAATCTAAAATGGACGTCAAATTAAAGAGGATTGCTGTCGACTCTGTTATAACTCCAACTCTATTATATGGATGTCAAACATGGCCGATAACGAGAGAAATAATATAAATATGTCAAAAATAGTGTTAAAATATTGATTTATGTTATTTTAAAGTTTATAGCAAAAGTATAATATGATTATAGATTTTAAGTAATTAATGTTTGCAGTGCCCCTACGGGGTATCACAGGAACTACAGCCTATGTATAAAACCCTTATTGTTATGTGATACGCAATAAAGATATTTGATTTGATTTGATTTGAAATTGGTAGATGGCCTTTCGGTCAAAAATTAAGAAAGAGATATTTTAGGATTTCTCGAAATTCTAGAAAAAGGGATAAAATAGGGGATGAAAGTTTGTATGGGAAATCCGTCATTTTTATAGAAAAATCCATGAAAATAGGTACATGGTTTTTCGCACAGAACAGATAAAAGAAATTAGAAGTCGTGACCGATCTTGATGAAATTTGATATGAAGATGATATAGGAATAAGACAAAGGATACTTTTTGGCGCGATAACCGACATTAACGCGAGCGAAGCCGCGGGCGGCAAAGTATAAAAAAACGATTACCTACTCCAGCCAGATAAGCACCCCAATATATGGCTGGGTCGCGCGGTCACGGTCAAACAAATCTAATATTTAGGTTGAGCTATCCAATTTTTAATCTAGGTCATTGTAAATTTGTGGCCCAATATCGCGTATACTAATCAAGGCCGATGGTACCGGAGTAAAATAGCCAAAATAATCAAAGTGATTAACTTAACATTAAAAATATTACAGCAACAAAAAGCACTATCTAATTTTGAACACGTCGCGCGTCGTCATGTTGGATAATCTATTCGATTATATCGCTCAAAATTAATATGATAACAATTTGATATGTACATTTAAATACTCCTACGCGACTGCCAAATGAAGTCTAATAAATAGTTTCACGGACGGATCTCAGCATGGCGGACGCGCGCGAAGTGTTACTGCGTAGAATTCTCAACGACATCGCTAAAGAACAACATTATGACAATTATGAGTTGAAAGTGAAAGGGCTTCCGCCGACCGGAGCCAACTTCACTTCCCAACTATTCCACTCGACCATCGCAGCCCCAAGCAAGAAAGACATCAACGTCTTTGCCAAAGTGTCTGTCGTGGGTGAGACAATGCGAAGTCAAATGCCCTTCAATCTTTTTCTTAATGAAGCCTATGTATACAAGAAGCTATTGAATATTTATAAGCAGCTAGAAGAAGACAACATGGTTCCAGAAGAGCATAGACTGGTCAGTCCGAAATATTACGGAAGTAACGAAACATGCCTCGAGGAGGTGCTCGTTCTCGAAGACTTGAGTACGCAGGGCTACACGACCCACGACAGACTGACGCCAGTGGAATGGGATTATGCGTCCAAAGCCGTGGAGCAGCTAGCAAAGCTCCACGCGCTTTCTTTCGCTTTCCAAGAGAAATACCCGAAAGATTATGAGGAAGCTTCAGGTCTATTACAGAGGGAGCCACCAAATGATAGTTTAGGGGTAATGTTCGAGCAGATGATACAAAGTGTCTTGGATAAAATGAGCGATGAATACAAGGACAAGTTACAGCAATTCGTCTTGCCGTACAAAGACGTGGAGAAAATAATGAACTACTACCTCCCGCAAAAACATCCGATCCTGGTGCACGCGGACTTCCGCATGAGCAACCTGATGCACAAAGTCGACGAGGTAATTATTTGACTATTACCTAACTATTATTACAGAACCTACATAAAACTACATCCGTAGGCACTTTTACCAGTGTATATCAAAATCGGTTCCTTGTTATTTAGTTTGGATTTCCTTACGACCTTTCATCCATTAAAAATTTCAAAAAAGCTAGAACACAAGTGCATAGCTTCTATAAGCTTAGAAACCTTCCAATGAGGTACTAATATAGTACGGTGACTTTCGCGACTTTCCAACTTTAAAGAGGATGAATATAACATATTTTTAGCAAAAAAATACGAATACCGACTTCAAGACGTACAAATTTAAACTAAAAAGTAAGAAATAAATAATATTTTTATTAAGTTGTTGAAAAGAGCGTCATAGAAAACCAAGGAAAGTATTGATACACATTTATAATTCTTTATTTATAATTCATACTCCGATATATTTGGAGTCGGTGCCAGCCTAAGCAAAATAAACTTAACTGAACCAATTTCGGTATAATTCATACGGGACCACCTCTGAAGTATGACCTTCCTAATGAAAAAAGAATCATCAAAATCGATTCATAATTGACGGAGTAATCGCGGAACATACATACAAAAAAAAACATACAGTCGAATAGAGAACCTCCTCTTTTTTTGAAATCGGTTAAAAATAGGATAGAGTTTTCAATCGTCTCAAAATAAAATGTAATTTAAATCAAAAGCACTTAGGAGTATTGATAACAACTTCGAAGTAAATCATCGCCAAAATAATTTTCTACGCTTTTGTAACCTCGTTATGGACGGACGAATGCCTGGGATTATTGTCTTGTGACCAGGGTCGCCAGGTGTTCGGTATTTTACCGAACCGTTTATTTTAGCACTGTGTTCGGTGTTCGGTATGACAAAAATACCGAAGTATGGGAGGTTCGGTATTTTTTTTTGATAAATTTTTCTCCCTAATAAACGAATCGTGGCCTCGATTTTCATAAACCCTAGGATAAGCAATACGGCAAGTGAGGAGCTTTTTTTTTTTTGCTCACTGTTCGGTATTTTTTTGGAAAAGACCTGGCAACCCTGCTTGTGACTCAAGTGTAGGTTCGCAGAGCGATAGTTCCACTGTGTTAGACTGTGCCTCAAACACCGTCAAGTATGTACTTCGTGCAAACGATTATTTTACTTTGTTAGCTGCGGTAGGTAGACAATGGTATAATAATAAATAAGCTTCTCATCCGTATATTGTAATCTATGATGAATGATACAATATGGCATATGGTAACACAAATTTGTCACCGTATTTAATCTTAAAAACATTAAATTTTATTATTCACCGGTGAAAAATTATTCCTTTACCGTGTTCCTTGAATACTTTACGTATCAGTGATTAAATTAATAAAAAAACACAACACACACTTCCATGTAGGTATTTGACACACGCGCTTAAATACTCTTTTGTTTATCCTGATTTCTGATGATCTGATTCTGATTGAAAGCATGCTTCTTAATTAATAGGTGGTACTGGGGTTGGTTACTAGATGGCGCTACTTTTTTCACAATGACAGATCCCAAGATGGACTATCTATACATTAGTACTTATTCTATAGTCAAATTAAGAATAGAATAGAACCTTAATAATGTTAAAACCACTTAAACTTACAAATTAAATTAATTATGGTCGAATTTCGACCACTGAACGGCCACTAATATGTATAATTAGGTACAAAATTTCTCTATTTTCTGTTTCCAATGCTTCTTGGTAAATAAACACAACAACGTTACTAACATCTGCCTTTTTAATTTTCAGAATGGGCAACTAAAAGTTGTGATCGTCGACTACCAGACCATGTGCGTCGGGAACCCTTCCAACGACCTCCTGTACTTCATCTTCACTGGGACGGACGCCGAATTCCGCAAGAAACATTACCAGCAACTTATTGACCACTACTATGAGCAACTCAGCCTCGCGCTTACCAGGCTACACATGGACGCTAACGAACTCTTCTCCAGAAAAGAATTTGACGAGGAGTATAAAAATGTACTCGTAACCATTAAACTATTATTACTATACTTCTACTTATAACTCAATGCTCGTAACTAAGGTAATATATCGCAGCCATAACATACAACATGTTTTATAAAATGGCGCGCTGGATGGTAGTGTGTAAATGGTTATCCAATTCAAAGTACCCATGCATGCATTGCAAGCGTGCTTCTTAGAGTTGTACCTGGTACTGGAATTGGTTACTAGATGGCCCTACTTTTTTCACAACTCTCAAGATGGACATCTAATCTATATCTATACGTTAGTATTTATTGAGAATAGAAGAGAACCTAATGTTTAACCTTATAATTTTAATTAATTATGGTCGAATTTCGACTAATGGGTGACCGACTACTAGCTCATTTGGAATGGTGTGGTAAATATTACTGCACAAGATTATGAATGAGATTCATTATGGTATTAGACACAGAACACAGAAAGAGGTGTGTTCTGTGGTATTAGAGTACGTATTAATTTCCTTCTAATGCTGGCTGGCTTTACAGTCGATAGCTCCAATGTTTTAAGACAAGTGATGTGTCCTTAGACAATGATCCTTTGTCTAAGGCTGTTTCTGATACCTAGGTACTTTTTTAATATGCCTGTTTATTCCTAGATGGCGCCCTTCGGATTGCTAATAGCAATAATGTTGCTACCCATGATCACCGTGGACATTGAACACGTGAAGGAGGACAACGAGAGCCTGGAGACGATGTCCAAAATGCTTGAGCACACCAACCAGATAGCGTTGCAGAGAATTCACGAAGTCGTCGCAGATTATGTCCGGTGGGGGCTGCTATAAGCACGTGGGGGAGAGAATATTGTAATTGATTTCAGTATTAAAGTAATATGTATCTACTGTATTTCGCATGATTATTTTGTGTATAGACAGCCGGATTTGGAGGATCTGGGGCAAGGAAGGAGCGGCGGCCCCGTAAAAGTTGTTAAACTACCTACTTAGTTTTTTTGTAATTCTTCTTCTGCTTTGAAATCAATAGCGTTTGCGACACAAAGATTAACCTTTGCCAAAGTCGAGTGAAAATCTCATGAAAATGTTGGTACCTACTTAAAGTAACGAACAATTTTACGGTAGATTAAGTTAAAAAATGCGTGTTGAGAACACGTGTTTTCACAACAAAAACTCGGGTGAAACTCCTTTTTTAATATAATATTACGTAATGGGTGCGCATTTTCTTACATAATTTCTCAATTCCTGTCATTGGAGGTCCGAAAATATTTCTCATATCATTTACAACCATAATGATCATTCTTCATAACTTCATAAAACATAATCATTGAAATTCATAATATCATTAATCATACATTTTTGGGCGAGTCTAGTGTTTTATGCACCTACATGGCTGGGTGATGGGTAGGTTAGGGTTATTTTTTTATGACCAGGCGGAGCGCACTGTTTTTTTAAGCAACAAGGTAGTAACAGTAATAATAAAAAAAAATATGATTACTAACTGTTATGAGCTCCGTTGGTAGTAATAAAAATGTATGAATAAAAAAAGTATGGAAAATTAAATTACGAAGAGTGATTATTATGAACACAAATCGGTAGTAAGGCAAAGAATAGGATTTAGAATATCATGTGAGCCAATATGGACCCTTACGTAACACACTAGGGACTTGTCATAGAAAGCGCTATAAGCGTACAGCCAGGGCGCTGTGGAAATAACATTCAATGTATGGCGCCCTTCTTCTCTGTCGTTTCCCTCTTGGTAGAGCGGTCGTGACCACAACCGCTCTACCAAGAATTGAGGCGTTCGCGTCGTTGGTAGAGGCAGACACAGCTCTCCGTACGATCTCCAACTATCTCTCTCTGTTGGCAGACTCTCTGGTGCAGTCAGGCACTCGGCTACCCACTGCGGATTTTACTGAATGAATACCTTGAGGGATTCCTAAAATACGATATGCTTAATTTTTAACGAAAAAGCCATAGGTATATAAAATGTTATGGATTTTACTGTAAAAATTACTATAATATACTTAATTTACCATACAAACTTTCATCCCCTATTTCATCCCCATAGAGATTGAGTTTCGAAAAATCATAAAATACCTTTCTTAATTTTGAACCGAAAGGCCAATACCAATTTTATGGATTTACTTTTAAAATGACGGATTTCCTGTACCAACTTTCATTCCCTATTTCATCCCCTTAGAGGTTGATTTTCGAGAAATCCTAAAATACGTCGTTCTTAATTTTTAACCGAAAAGTCATATACCGATTTGTATGGATTTCACTATAAAAATGACGGACTTCCGTCCGGACAAAAAATCCGGCCTTATCCCTTGCCTATGACGACGTAATTATTTCGTCGAAATGGTGGTAGGGCTTTTGACGATTTAAAAGTACTTAGCAAAGTCCATTTAAATAAAGAGCTTTTTCATTTCATTTCATTTCGTAGATGATGACGTAGCAAAGGGATAAGGAAGATAGCTGGCAATATAGCTGGCTAGCTAAGATAGCTGGCTAGCAAGGGAGATAGCTGAAATTTTACACAGCGGTTCCTTTTCCTAACTCTAGACCTGAAGAAATCTATGGATCTTTGGGGACTGTCAGTCAGAACTATCTCATCCATTATAAGTATAATAGCTCCTTATTTAGTAGTCGTATTTAACAGTTGTATTGACTCGATGAAACATAGTAAAATTATACCGTTATTTAAATCTGGCGAATCCTCAGATCCCACCAATTTTCGGCCAGTTTCTATTTTACCAACTATAAGTAAAATCTTTGTGAGACTAATGCTCAATCAACTATTAAAGCATTTCAATAAATATAACATATTTCATCAAAAGCAATTCGGGTTCACTCGGGGTCGCTCCACCATTGACGCGGGAGTTGAGTTGTTAAAGGAGGTATTTGCTGCTTGGGAAGAATCACGTGATGCTCTTGGGGTTTTCTGTGATTTATCTAAAGCTTTCGACTGTGATAATCATGATACTCTGGTCAGGAAATTACGACATTAGGAACAAGGCTCTCAACCTAATGACTTCATACCTGAGCAATAGAATACAGAAAGTTGATATAAATGGCAAAAGATCTTCAGGTTCTCTATTCACAATAGGTGTTCCGCGGGGCTCAATTCTTGGTCCATTTCTCTTTCTAGTGTACATAAATGACTTACCTTACTACATAATGGACAATCATGATATTGTGTTGTTTGCGGATGACACTTCTTTGATTTTCAAAATAAATAGGAAATTAGATAATTATGACGAAGTTAACAATGCACTCGCAAAAGTAGTTTATTGGTTTAATATTAATAACTTGTTGCTTAATGAAAAAAAAAACAAATTAGTTAAGTTTACTACGCCGAATGTGAGACGCGTAGAAACGAAGGTACAAATAAATGGGGTTGAATTGAAACTTGTGGAAACAACAACTTTCTTAGGAATAATGTTAGACTCCAAATTGCAATGGGGTCCATATATTGTAAAACTTTCGGGTAAACTAAGTTCTGCGGCATATGCAGTTAAAACTATTAGGCGGCTAACTGATGTCGATACCGCTAGAATGTTTTATTTCAGTTATTTTCACAGCATAATGTTGTATAGGATTATTCTCTGGGGGAGTGCTGCAGATATAAATACCATCTTTGTTCTGCAAAAACGGGCTGTTAGAGCAATCTATCAACTAGGTCCGCGTGACTCCCTCAGATAAAAGTTCAAGGAGATAAATATTCTAACTGTGTCTTTACAATATATACGGGAAAACTTACTATAAGTAATGAAAAACATTATGCATTTTTCTGAAAAATGCCATACGCACAATGTAAATACTAGGAAGAAACACGATCTGGTTGTTAAAACTCGTCTCCACAGAATAAACAATTCCTTTGTGGGCCAATGTATACGTTTTTACAATAAGCTTCCGAAGAATATTAGAGATTTGCCTGTTAACAAGTTTAAAAAAACTGTAAAAACCAAATTATATAAAAAAGCTTATTACAAGATAAATGATTATTTAAATGATACAAATGCGTGGGAGTAAAATCTGCCCAAAAACGCATTCAAAAAATTTTATTTATATATTGAGATATCTATTGACTTGTAATGATGTTTTGAAATCATTACGAAATTGTAAGCTGTGGAGTTTCTTTCGCCGTTTCTTCTCCATCTCAGCATATTAATAATTGTTCGTCCCGAAATGGTGGTAGGGCTTTTGACGATTTAAAAGTACTTAGCAAAGTCCATTTAAATAAAGAGATTTTTCATTTCATTTTATGAAAAAGGAACCTCTGTGTAAAATTTCAGCTATCTAGGTCCAAGGATATGGACTGGGTGTTGATCAGTCAGACAGTGTGTCAGGACTTTGCCTTTTATCCCCACCATAACTATGCAGGAGATGTTTAGCATACTATTCATTCATAATATTAATACATAATTGGGTTAAATAATCGTTTTTAATAATAAGTAACCTCTTATATGATTATGGTAGCCTGGGGGGTAGTTTAGTAGTTAAAGTTGGAGCACTCATTTGATCTTCCTTTCATAATTCGATTTCGAAACCACTTTATAAATTTGTTATAGCATCTTCGTTCGATTGCTACCTGCATGTAAAATTATGATTATTACTTACTCGATTTTTGCAAAATGTAGTTGATTTTAAGGTATGGCTGTACGGTTTTTGACTTAAATATTTTATGGGCCAAAAGAGTGCTTCAAAAATATTTTCAACCCGTGTCAAGGGGCGTGTGGGTACCGTAAAGACAATTTTAGGCCAAATGGGCGAATTTTGAGGGGCGGACCTACGGGTGCGAGACCGCAAGCCACTCAGACGGCAATATTTTTCATTTCTCATACTCGGAAAGTAGCGTTTGTTTGATCTAAGTATTGGGTGGAATCACCCTATCCTACCACAAGCCGGGTAAAACGCATAGTAATTGCTTCCTTCCCTAGAACGGGAAGGAATTAAAAAAAAATAGTTTAAAAAACTAAAAAAACACGCTTTTATATTAAATCGGACTAAAATTTGAAAATTAACTTTTTAGTATAGAAACTAAATGATGAACGTATTGGGTGAAATACGCTAATTACCACCACAGCTCACTATCCATTGCTGTTTTTAGACGACAAGTGCCATAATAGCGTGTCGTGTAAATCAGAATGGATAACTATGTAATTCACTCGGTGATTACCTATTAAGAGTACTTTCACCTGCCAAAAAAAGTTAAAGAATAGGCCTACCTACATGCTTTCGTATATTGTAAAAACTGTAAGTTTCTGTATGTTTGTGTCCTGTACCGGTAAGAACGATCCCCGGCTATGAAACCTTGTTCGTGGTAGCTTCATCTGGTAACAGATAATAAAGGTGTATAAAATTAGGTCTTAAAGTCTATATAGTATACAGATCAGTTTTATTTGGTTTGTAAAAACGCCAGAAATCGCTTCGTCCATTGACAGACACTTAGTGCGGTGGCCACCCTCTGACAGGCAGTCTTAAAATATAAGAACATCTGATTATTATTTACGCATCGAGCACATAACCAATCTCAGATTGAAACTACGCGTCATACTAGCGATGGGGATACACAGGCATGCATAATTAAGTTTTTATCGATATCGTTACCTAGCTATCAAAATAAATACTTAATAAAACAAAAATACTAAATTAAAACTTATTTATTTTCTTTATAAATTTTACAGTAAATCTAAATTCATCAAAATCTTTTCAGAAAAAGTACCAGAAGGCGACCTTGACAAAAAATACAAAGTAAAGAATTGATGACAAACAAAGTTTTACATTGTCAATCAAATAAGTAAACATAAAATTAAAATCATAGCGAGTTAAAGTATAAAATAATACAGAAAGTAACACATATGTATAAAATCTGTGAAAAGTGGTAAACCATCAGTGAAAGTGCTAAAAGTGAATTATAGTTCGTAAAATTTAGCTTGACCGCTGCGACAGATGTCAGAGTCACATTCCTAGGGCTGGGACAATGTTGATATATGAAAATATTTATCGAATCAATCCGATTAATTAGGTATCGATTATTGTTATGTGGCTTTTGTTTGGATAATTTCCACAGGCTATATAATTCGATTCTTTTCGACAATAACGTGACATTTGTATTAAAATTACATAAAATTCGTATGTCATGTTATTGTTACAAAAAAGCGAATTAAATTTATGGAAACCAAACACGATGATTGCAAAATATTGTATATAAAATTGTTCTATAAATAAATTTAAGCAAAATGGACCGATTTTTTAGATCGAGGTAAGTAACACATTTTATTATGTTTTTATGTAGTGTACACTAAATTAAATACCGTTTTCTCTAAATATTATTTTCGATTTATTCATTCAGTCGTAGATTTATGTATTTAGTCGTACATCACGTACAACACTATTCTTGCAATCCTGTCAATAAAGTATGACGTTTTCGTAGAGTAAATTAATTGTTACAAAATTCTAAACTTGCTGGGCATGTGCTCGATGACAGCTATCCCAGCGATCAAGCTAAATTTTACGACCTATAGTGACTAACATAAAACGCGAATTAAGTTAAAACAGTTTTCATTATATTTTCACAAAGAAATGTTACTTACAACGAAAAAACAATTCTATGTCCAAGGGATAACATGTTATTGAATTGCAAATATCGATACACATTTAGATTTATGTTATTGCAGCATGTGGCAACACTAGTAAATACTGTTTTAGGTAAGATTGACAGTTTGACGTTAGCGCAAAAGCGCTTACCTGTTTCGGAGACGGAGGGCGCATATTATCACTCTATTGTATATCACTCTATATTATCTACTCACGATGTTTTCCTTCACCGTAAAAGAGTCGATTAAACGTACATATGAATTCAAAATTTGAAAACACATTGGTACGTGGCAGGGATCGAACCAGTACCTCCCGGGTGGGAGACGACGCTCTTACGCACTACGCCACCGACGCTTGAAACCTTCTATTTTGATGTCATACATTGCATGTTAAATTTGGTTGCAATAAGTTAAAGCATACTCAAGTTATCGTGCTAACGCACAGACACACACACACACATAATTCCAAAAACGGTATTTTTTCTCAGGGAGGTCCATAATGTGTAAATTTTTTGACGATTATTCTAATAGTCAACCATTGAGTGAATATTAAATTATATTGATACGTTTAAAAATTTAATTCTAGAGATAATTTGATACTATGGAGATTATTGGCATAAAATGACATCACCTTTTACCAATTTAACGCTTTAACACCTTGTAATTATTTGTGAATGGTGCCAACATCCTTATTGCATAAATTAAAGGCGCACAAATTACACCACCGCGTCACCACCGCTAACCATCCCGCCGAATCAGAGAGAATACCCACTAAACAAATGCAATTCTATTTTTAAAATCCCTTTCCGCTCTAGGGAAGGAAGCAATTACTATGCGTTTTTCCCGGCCTGTGGTGGGAATTCGCATATTCCACCCAATACTCGGTACCCGTAGTGTAAGTTTTTTAGTATAAAAAACGCAACTACTTTAGTTGCGTTATGAGCTCAATTTCTATAGGAAACGCGAACAGCGCCCCTAGCGGAGAGAAGCGCAAATCATGTTTCCCATACAAATTGAGCTCTTAACGCAACTACAATCGGTGCGTTTTGTATACTAAAAAACTTACACTAAGGGTACAAACGCTACTTTCCGAGTATGAGAAAAGACGCAAAAGATCCCATTGGGTCGAATTGCACCGTGAGGAAACTCACGGCCCCATCATAAGATAAGAGTATGAGGAATGAAATATATTGCCGTCTGAACGGCGCAAGTCCGAAAGCTGAAACCGGGTTGCGAGCGAAATAGCGCGTTCGTCTATTGAAAACTTTTAAACCTACTTCAAAAAAGCATGAGGTTCTCAATTCGATTGTACGTTTTTTACGCGTGTTGCCTCTTAACTTTTTACAGGGTTTACCGATTTTGATATTTTTTTTTACATTCGGAAGCGAATTCAAATGTGAGCGACATTTGACGAGTAGTTTTTGAGTTATCTCTATTAATGCGTATGACACTGTATGACACTGATGATAATATAAGAATAATAATACATAATTATTATTACTTTCTCGTATACGTAGTATAGAAGAAGTCTTGTAATCGTAAAAAAATCGACCTCGAGATTTTGACGGATTTACACGTTTTGGACCTTCCTGAGTCCAATAATACCGTTTTTGGAATTATGTCTGTGTGTGTGTACAGCTCATATAATGTTCCGACCGAACGGCCCGAGCCTACCCAACAATAGGCCTTATACAACCACACTGGCCATGTGCGGGCTGGTCACATACAACTTAAGAATTTCTTGATAGGTGTGTGCAGGTTTCCTCATGATGTTTTCCTTCACCGTAAAAGCGTCGATTAAACGTACTTATGAATTCATAATTTAAAACGCATTGGTGCGTGGCGTGGTTCCAAACCGGTGCCGGTGCCTCCCGGGTGGGAGACAATGCTCTTACACACAACGCCACTGACACTTTAAAATACAGAACTAAGAATGCGATATCTTTGAAAGATCACGGATGCCTGATAAATATTATCAGGCATCCGATGATATTTTATTTGCAGGCATCCGTAATTACATCCGTAAGCGATGTATTGATAATATTTATTAGTTTTGTATCCATTCGATTGCATCATAAACGATGATATTTTATTAAGTAGGTAATATCATCTATACTAATATACTAATAATAAAGCTGAAGAGTTTGTTTGTTTGTTTGTTTGTTTGGTTGAACCCTAAGATCTCAGCAACTAATGACTCAAATTGAAAAATTCTTTTTCCGTTGGATAGTCCATTTATCTAGGAAGGCTATAGGCTATATTACATCACGGTATGTCCAATAGAAGCTGAGTATTAATGAAGATTGTTGCAAAAACGGGAGAAAAATATTTCTTTTCAAAGCTTTCACTGCGTGCGCTGCGTAAACGGTTAAAGTTACGGAAAAATCATGTATGACGGAATTGTTGTCCATTAAATTTTATAAAAAAAAGTCCGCGACAGCATATGTCTATCTTTTATGGTTGGCTCACTATAACCTTTCTTTTTGGTAATCAAATTTGTTTTAAAATAATGCATTATCTGCGATGGTGTTTTTGTATGCATGATGTTATTCCTTATCAAAATAAATACATTATTTATCATAAGTATTTAATTTTGCACAAAATTGTTCATGACTTCATTTGATTTCAATGAATATCTTAAGAAATATCATAGTTTGAAATAAACGGAAAATAATAAATTTTGATTTTCAGACTTTTCTTTGCGTGCGCTGCGTAAACGGTTAAAGAAACGCAAAATTTATGTTTAACAGAATTATTCTCCTTTAAAAGGTCTACAAAAAAGTTCCAGACAGCATTTATCTATCTCTTAAGGTTGACTCGCTATAACCTATTTTTGTTAACAAATTTTGTTCTAAAATAATGCATTAGATGCGAAGGTATTTTTGTAAACATCATATTATTCCTTATCAAAATGAATACATTATTCATCATAAGTATTTAATTCTGTACAAAATTGTTCTTTACATCATTAGATTTCAATGAATATCTTCCGAGATATCATAGTTTTAACATAACTCCGCCGCTAAATAATGTTCAAGTACTACGCACGCATCTATACTGAGTTGTTTTTTGTTTGGTTGAACGCGCTTATCTTAGGAACTACTGATCCCGTCAGATTCGGACGTCTTAGAGACTTTAATAGGTTCAGAGACTCCTCCGAGGGAGATGCTCACCGGTCAGGAATCCTCTCTGGAGTGATTCGACCTTAAAGCTTGAGGAGCCACCGAGGTCCTCTTCTTTACTAAAAGCCCTGGTGACTCAAAGAAGGTCATCAGAGACATCCTGTAAAAATAGTAAAAAAAAAACGCCTAGAAGGAGTCGAACCCGTGAACGAAGGGTTCCATGCCATAGATTTTTTCAAAACTGTCCGAAAATTATTTGAATTTTAAATTAAATATTTTGTTAATATTTGAAGTTTCTACCTGTTATCGTTATTGAGACCGAGAAATAAATCACGTTTATTTTATTGTAATTTAATTATTTATTTTTAAAGAAGCGTCGGTGGCGTAGTGCGTAAGAGCGTCGTCTCTGGCACTGGAGGCACTGGTTCGATCCCCGCCACGTACTAATGTGTTTTCAAATTTTGAATGCATATGTACGTTTAATGACGCTTTTACGGTGAAGGAAAAACATCGTGAGGAAACCTGCACACACCTATGAAGAAATTCTTAGGTTGTGTGTGAAGTCGACCAACCCGCACTTGGCCAGCGTGGTTGACTAAGGCCTAATCGCCCCAATGTGGGGTAGGCTCGAGCCCCTCAGTGGGGACATTATATGAGCTGTTGAAGAAGTTGAAGTAATTATTTATTTTTAAAGTGAATATTATAACTAATCATTCTATGAATATTTCAAGCGTCTATCTGTTGCCGTAATCAAAATCGACCAAAAAAAGTCACATTTATTTTATGGGAGCCCCTTCAATATTTATTTTATTCTATTTATTAGTATTTGTTGTTATAGCGGCACCAGAACTACGTCATCTGAGAAAATTTCAACTGTCTAACTATCATGGTCAATGATATACAGCCTGGTGACAGATGGACAGACGGACGGACGGATGGCGGAGTCTTAGTAATAGGATCCCGTTTTACCCTTTGGGTACAGAAACCTAAAAAGGCGAACTACTGATTCAAATTAAAAAAATCTTTGATTGTCTATTTATCGAGGAAGACTATAGGCCAGGACTTCCCAAACTTATTTTCATAGTGACGCCCTTAGGAATTTTTAAATTTTTACGAGCCCTCCCCCCGTTATAGAAACAGCCAAGTTAAGTACATACCTACAAAAACAAAAAAAACGGATGCAGCCGCCCGGATTGCGAAAGATGCTGTGTTCGATTTTTTCGCCCGCCCTAGACAGTCGATCCGGGCTCAAGGTTTGAATTCGCGACTTTCATTTCTTTCTCGACATTTATTTTCGTTCGACTAGCTCGCATAGCAGCTAGACAGCCATTCTATGTGGATCGTCTCACTACGCCCGCCCCCGGGATAGAACCGCGAACCCTGGGGTGCCACGGCATCGCGACGCGCAGTATGGGAAACCCTGATATAGGCCTATATACCTCCATAGCATCACTCTATGACTAATAGGAGTTGAGCATCAATGAAAAATGCTGCAAAAATGGGAAATCCACGCGGACGAAGTCGCGGGCACAGCTAGTTGATCATAAATATGAAATTAATGCAAATTCTATCATAGTCACGAGCTAATATACCTAAACCCAGATAGAGACACTGTTTTTACTTTCTCGTATAAGTACGTAGTATAGTATAGAGGAAGTCTTGTAATCGTAAAAAAAATCTACCTCGAGATTTTGACGGCTTTACACGTTTTGGACCTCCTGAGTCCAATAATACCGTGTTTGGAATTATGTCTGTATGTGTGTCTGTCTGTCTGTATGTCTGTGTGTCTGTATGTCTGTGTGTCTGTGCGTTAGCACGATAACTCGAGTACTTAATGCTTTAACTTAAGTATTGCAACCAAACATGCATGCATGACATATAAATATAGGGTTTCTAACAACTTTCGAGTCGTCTATCACGCAAGCAAAGCAACCAAGTGCGAGATCAGTACCTACTCGGATGGGTGACCAAAATTTAACATGTATGTATGACATCAAAATATAAGGTTTCTATCAACTTTTGAGTCGTTTCCAGTGTACGAGAAAGTCAACAGGAAACCACTCCCGATTTTTATTGTACAGTAAAGTAAACATACTTAGTTGCCCCTGTTACACCTTGTAATATTATTAACTCAGCCTTTTTACTTTCTCGTATACGTAGTATAGAGGAAGTCTTGTAATCGTCAAAAAATTCGATCTCGAGATTTTGACGGATTTACACGTTTTGGACCTCCCTGAGTCCAAAAATACAAGACCACTACACATAATGCTAGACCACTCCCGATTTTTATTCTCATGTTATTGGGTACTTCTTAGTCTAAAAGATCTCTAGGTAGTTTCCTGAAAATGTATATACTTACAATAGATACTAAAAAGCAAAACGTAAATTATTTAAAAAAAAAACTTAAAAAGGAGAAATAAAAATTTTATGTTTACATAAATCTAAATGCTTTTTTGAGGTTTCTGCCAACCTCAATATTTGGAATAAGCGTAGTCACTTGTCTTTGGAACCGACCTCAAATCAAATAAACATTATTTTAGTTTTGAAGGCGGGTTTTTTAAAGATAACGAAAGCCTGTAGGCCTTAGACAAAGGATTGTCTAAGCTGAAATATATGATAATCACTGAGTAAATTACATATCCATTTCTGACTTACACGACACGCTATTATGACACTTGTCGTGTAAAACAGTAATGGATATGGATATTTTCACTCGGTGATTATCACTTTCATTTGTCAAAAAAAAGTTAGCAAATAGACCCTCTAAATTCGTGGCACAATATCGCATAGTCTTATCAAGGCCGATGGTTGTTAAGAAGTAAAAATAGCCGAAATAATAAAACGGATTAACATAACAATGAAAACATTAACTACACAACAAATTACACTAAGATTACACCACTTATCTATTTTTGAACACGTCATGTCGGATAACCTATTCGATTACATCGGTCAAAATTAATGTGATAACAATTTGATATGTACATTCGAATACTACTACGCGACTGCCAAGTGAAGTCTATTAAATAGTTTAACGGGCGGATCTCAGCATGGCGGACGCGCGCGAAGTGTTACTGCGGAGTATTCTCAACGACATCGCTAAAGAACAACATTATGACAATTATGAGTTGAAAGTGAAAGGGCTTCCGCCGACCGGAGCCAACTTTACTTCCCAACTGTTTCACTCGACCATCGCAGCCCCAAGCAAGAAAGACATCAACGTCTTCGCCAAAGTGTCTGTAGTGGGTGAGACACTGCGAAAACAAATGCCCTTCAACTTTTTTATTATTGAAGCCTATGTGTACAAGAAGCTATTGAACATTTATAAACAGCTAGAAGAAGACAATATGGTTCCAGAAGAGCATAGACTGGTCAGTCCGAAATATTACGGAAGTAACGAAACATACCTCGAGGAGGTGCTCGTTCTCGAAGACTTGAGTACGCAGGGCTACACGACCCACGACAGACTGACACCAGTGGACTGGGAGTATGCGTCCAAAGCCGTGGAGCAGCTAGCAAAGCTCCACGCGCTTTCTCTCGCTTTCCGAGAGAAATACCCGGAAGATTATGAGGAAGCTTCAGGTTTATTACAGAAGGAATCCCCTAATGATAGTATAGGGGAAATGTTCGAGCAGATGATACAAAGTGTCTTGGACAAAATGGACGAGGATAACAAGGAGAAGATAAAGAAATTCTTCTTGCCGTACAAAGATATAGAGAACATGATGAGCTTCTATCTCCCACATAAACATCCGATGATAGTACACGCGGACTTCCGCGTGAGCAACCTGATGCACAAGGTCGACGAGGTAATTATTTGACGATCACATAACTATTACGGGTACAGTCAACAGCCAGGAATTAGATGAACAAAAAAAATATTAAAATTATTTTTTTTTACTTGTAAGTATTTATTTGTATAATGCATCATTTAAATATTTATTATCGGTAGCTTTCATTTATGGCGGGTTTCAATAACATAACTAACTAATAACTACAGACAGTTTTCATGGCAACGGTAGAATTTTAACCACTTTAACATATTTTTTATTTATATAGGATATTATGGAATATTTTTTTGTGTTTACAAACGCGTTAATATTTTTAATACTAGAAAAAAACACTGAAAAAAATCTACCTGCCTCAGGCGGGAATCGAACCCAGCATCTTCGAGCGGCTGCGTTAACCACTACGTCACCGAGGCACTGTTTTCGCTATCGAAATATGTCAGTGCTTGGTGCTTATGTTTTTATGGTAAATATTGTTTCATCAAATCTTTGAAAAAGTAAAACCGGAAACCGGCCATTAGTAAACTTAGTTTTGATATTGATCATCAACTTTTGCAGTTGACTGTACCTTATATCATATTAATTAATGTTACATCAAGTCGCTTATATTTTAGCTGGCATAGTGAAAAATGTCATTCAGAATTAATGAACCTCAATATTTTTAAATAATTATTTTTCACAGGTTATTTTAATTTCTTCGTGGTCGGGTTACACTTTTTTGAACTTTTTTCTTATTTTGTTCATCTTCATCTAAATAAAGTAGCACATAGTTAAGAAAAATCGAATTTGATAAGGGTAATCCATTTATACTTATATGATCAGTGCCCGTAGTGTAAGTTTTTTCATAAGTATATAAATTCACTATTGTAGTTGCGTTCAGAGCTTAATTTGTATAGGAAACGTGAATAGGGCCCATTTATTTTTTTGTCGGGGAGGTCAAATGCATTTACGCATCGTCCCTGCGGGGTGGTGCCAACCACAGGGGATATGTGGGACTCGAGGTAAAGGCGTTCCCTCCATACCCACTAAACATTCTCACCGGCCTGACCTCCAGTGCGCTATTGCGGGACGGCTCGGGATCTGCGCACGTGAGCGCAACTACACCGAGATCGTCCCAACGCTGCCCGTCTAGGCACTCCTTGTGCACCAATTGGTAGCCAGCAGCCAACAGGGGCTACCAACTAACGCCAGCTCCTGTGGGCCGCTGGCCGACGCCAGTCTTATAAGCCGCCTCCTCACCGACGGTTGCTCGACCTGGAGCGTCCTCCTGACGAGGACATCGGGAGCAGCCGGTGGCCTTCAGGCGCGGTCGTGGCCCTGAAAAGGGCCGGCCGGAACTAGCCGTGGTGGGAAAACAAAAACAACTTGATGATGGCATGTGACTTCGAATGCCAAGGCGACACAGTTGACATCAAAAGCCACACACCCGCCGAGAAAGTTTCCCCACCACGTTACCAGGGTCCGCCACGAGGAGGCTTCCGGACGTGGACCAAATGAATAGGGCCCCTAGCAGAAATAATCGTAAAGCATGTTTCCCATACAAATTGAGCTCTTAACGCGACTATAGTAGTTACGTTTTTTATGCTGAAAAACTTACACTACGGGTACTGAGGTAGGTACCCACTTGTTATACCGTTTATCAAACATCCTGTTTATATAGCCAATATAACATGCATGTAGGTAAATAATAAAAGGCTCTTGAATTGCGCACTAACTAACAACATTCAGACATGTCTAATGACGTGCATAGATTACGCAATAAACATGCATACAATTAGACTTTAATTGATACCTTATTAAGTATGCAGCTCATGCTAAAAATTTGTCTAGCAAATAAGCCCTGTGTAGTACAAATAACTCAGACGCCGTAGTGGTAGAGTACCTAACTACTCAGTATAAGTTGTTTTCCTAATTGGTAAACAATCGTAAAAGATTTATTTCGTGTGTCCAAATCACAGTATACCAAGAACAGTAGTTTATCTACGGGCTGCCGGCGAGTTTTTAGCCTACTCTGCGTGGACGCTAGGGCTATCGTCAGGGGCGGCCCTAGCTAAATTTTTAGGTGGTGCGAAAATCTCCTCCGCCCCTCCCCTCCTCGCAAAAAATAGAGCTCTTTCTATGCAGTTATGCAACTTTAATTGAAGACATTGGCAATGCCCGTGGCGCTTTATTACTCTACCAGCCCGCCTAGCATGACCACCGAAACACGATATGATATAGCCATTTATCGCGTCGAACTGTCAAAAATTATTGCATCGATCGTACGGTCTCACAGCCGGACCACTGTAATATTATCTATCATTACCGTGCCCGTACGCCCCTCAAATTTCGCCCTTTTGCCTAAAATTGTTCTTTCGCCCCTTATTACGTTACTCACACGCCCCTTGGCACGGGGGGTGAAAATATTTTTAATATTATTGAAGCACTCGTTTGCCCCTTGAAATATTTAAGTCAAAAACCGTACGGTCACACCTTGAAAATATTTTTAATATTTTTGAAGCACTCGTCCGCCCCTTGAAATATTTAAGTCAAAAACCGTACCGTCACACCTTAAAATCAACTACATTTTGCAAAAAATCGAGTAAGTAATAATCATAATGTTTACATGCAGGTAGCAATCAAATAAGATGCTATCACAAAATTAGTACAGTTGGCATTTAGATGATTTTTTAAAACCAACAGGTTTTATCGGAGATCAAACTCCTTTGAAAATCCAGGACATTGTCGAAATGGAAGAAAATACACAGACACACAGACCTACAGACCAAAGATACACAGACACGTCAAACTTTTTTTTTTTTTTGACTGACTACTGCAGTTTGCCGCTGATGGCATTTACTGCTTTACCAGGTTTTGACGTGACAACGTCTTATAATTCGATAGAGCCGGCTGCACGCACGAAAAAACATGACGCATGCGGCGTTACCATGTAAGGCCGGCAAAACAAATGAAATTAAATTTTTCTTTTGAAAAATGCTACCATTCCATCAGTATTTTCTTAAGACGTTGTTACGTTCAACTATCGTCAGTAAACCGACTTTTTTAAGAAGGCGAAGACCTTAGAGGGTCCTCAAGCCTGGAAGTCGGGCGTTCCTAGGGGATTACTAGGCGACCGAGCATCTCCCCCGTGGGGAGTCTCTCGACCTAGCGTCCCTAGGGCGTGCGCTACGGAAGGGGACGTCAAACCAATAACACCCGGCTTTTTGCGTCGGGGCGGGGGATGAAAATGTATGAAAAACGTTTACACTACGGCCACTCACCGGCCACTGGTGCGTGGCGGGCGACCACGTTGGTTCATTTGCGCGGAGCCTTACTTCGATGATTCTGTTCACCGATTGCACGGTAATAGATAACATTACCGTGCCGATTGCACGTTAGATAAAGGTAGAAAAAACTTAAGAACACGGGTTATCGTTAACTGAATATTATTTAATATTCAGTTAACGACAACCCATGTCGTAAAGTGCTCTTTCACTATTTCGAAACGATGGTAAAATTAGTATGAATCTGTGGTGAAAACATTATGTATTGAACGTTAGCTGCATTTAACAAGATAAAAAAGTCTTGGCATTATTTATCGCGCGATAATATAAGCGTAGGCCACACCGCCAGCGGGCGAGTGAGCGAGCAAGCTGGCGGGCGAAGGAAAAAATTTAGTGTGTCTAGTCCATGTATTGTGTGCTATCATACCCTAGTGCTCTCTAGCAACACGCACGCTCAAAACCGGGCTCGGCGACCCCTAAAATGGTGGCGCCCGTGTGCAACGCACACTCGACACAAAAGGTAAAGCCGTCCCTGAGAGCTATACAAACCGAGCTAAACTGGGTTCAAACCGTAAATTACGCTGTACGCTTTTAAATATAATATACTAGCGGTTGCCCACGGCTTACCACGCCACGGGTTATCACGCCAAAGAGTCCTAAGCTAATCCTATGTCTTTCCCAGGGTATCTAACCAAATTTCATCAAAATCGATTCACTTGTTTAGGCATGAAAGCGTAACAAACAAACAAAGTCACTTTCGCATTTATAATATAAATATATATTTCCAACATGAAGTACCAGGCTGCCATAACTATGTAGGAGTTTGTACATACAATTGGCGGGCGAGCCGATCGAGCATCGTTTCACCTCTTTTCATGATTCGCAGGGTTGCCAGGTGTTCGGTATTTTACCGAACCGTTCGGTATTTTAGCACTGTGTTCGGTATGACAAAAATACCGAAGTTGGTTCGGTATTTGTTTTCTGAATAATTTTTCTCCCTAATAAACGAATCGTGGCCTCGTCATCAGGGCCCATCTATCCATTTCACCGCTCTCTGGGGAAAAGCACCCCCCCTAGTAATAAAATCCGGAGATTCGACATAGTGAAGTTATTTTCATAAACCAAAAGAGTCAAAGGATCGGCAATACTGCAAGTGAGGAGCTTTTTTTTTTTTGCTCACTGTTCGGTTTTTTTTTTAATAGACCTAGCAACCATGTTAACACCATGCACTGAGAGTTACGCTAACGAGATAAACTATAGCACCGCTGGCATTGTCGAATATTTTATTCTCGCATCGTTTTTATCGCTGAAAAAGAGGCGACGCCAGACTCCCTCGCCAGCTGCCGGTGTGGCCTGCGCTTATCGCTTCCATTCATCATTCATTTTGAAGCATTTCATTCACCTTGACATCTATAAATAATTGATAAAACAGTCAAAAACAAACGGGAACGTTAACGATTTAGTTTTGGTATCTACGAAGATAAGGCCCCAGAGATTAATTTGTAGGTACCTAAGCTCATAAAAAATCATAATTATGTTTTAAAACATTATAAGATAATTATCGCTCTTTATCCAATAATTGGTCGATGACATCACGTTTTTATCTAAATATTATGATAACCAAATGACATACGATATCTCAATGGCATAGATAGATTGTGGACGTTTTAAACGTAGGTAAATAAATATTTTAACGCGAGCTACGCGAGTAACTCAGCATGGCGGACGAGCGCGAAGTTTTACTACGACGAATTCTGGACGACATCGCTAAAGAACAACATTATGAGGATTATAAGTTGGAGGTTAAAGGGCTTCCCCCAACCGGAGCCAACTTCACTTCCCAACTGTTCCACTCGACCATCACGGCCCAAAGCAAGAAGGACATCAACGTCTTCGCCAAAGTGTCTGTTATGGGAGAGACAGTACGAACTCAATGGCCTACAAACTTATTCGCCATGGAAGCTCATGTATACAAGAAGATATTAAAAATGTATAAACAGCTAGAAGAAGACAACATGGTTCCAGAAGAGCATAGGCTGATTAGTCCAAAATATTACGGAGGAAGTGAAACTTACTTAGAGGAGGTGCTCGTTCTCGAAGACATGAGCACGCAGGGGTACACGACCTACGATAGACTGACGCCAGTGGACTGGGAATATGCGTCCAAAGCCGTGGAACAGCTAGCAAAGCTCCACGCGCTTTCTCTCGCTTATCAAAAGAAATACCCGACAAATTTTGAGCAAGATTCCAAGTTTTTAGAGAAGAAAATTCCTAAAGACGACGCCATGGATTTGATGTACGATCAGATGTTTAAAAATATTTTGGAAAAGATCGACGAAGAGTACAAGGAAAAGCTGAGGCTGTTTTTATTGGAGTACACTAGTGGTATTGTAGAGAAGATAATGACTATGCTGCTTCCGATCAAACAGCCGATGTTGGTACACACCGATTTCCGAGTAAGCAACTTGATGCACAAGGTTGATGAGGTAATGTTCGTGTTGCATTAAGAACACTTTATTTTTTTTCTACATAAGAAGTCAGTGAAGTATGATCTCATTCTATTTATATCTATCCATCATATCCATCTATTGTATTTTACATGTACTTACGTAATTCTCAAGTCTTCATTCTAGCCTGCGAACACATATACAATGTGTTCGCAGATTCTAGCACCCATTGTTATAAAGGTTTTATATCACGCCTGGAAGAGATAGGTTAGCAATAAAGGCGCCTATTATATTTAAAAAGTATGTATGTATTCAAAATATTTAAAAAAAAAACAGAGTTTTCGCCCTTAGGTATGTTGTTGATCTTCCTCCCATTCGCACGAAGCGATTTGCTTTCACCTTCATTATGTGAACGGCTAAGGAATGGAATTCTTCACCGAGGTCTATTTTCCCGGATGAGTGAACAAGCATCTTCTAGGCGAGCGTGTATGTACCAATAGGCCTCATCATCGCTTTCAATCGGGCGTAATTGTGCTCAAACGCTCAGCATATTTCGAATTAAAAAAAAAATCCGCAAAAGTGCCTATTGTTCTAAGATGGGCAGAATAACAACGAATAAACTTTTACCTGTCAGATAGTTCCTACAACTACCAGTACAAAAAATTGGGAGTGGTCTCCCCTTGACTTTCTCGTATACCGGAAAGGACTTAAAAGTTGATAGAAACCTTATATTTTAATGTCATACATGCATGTTAAATTTTGGTCACCCATCCGAGTACCGACCGCGCACTTGGTTGCTTAACTTTCTATCTTTCTATCGATCGACGGCTCAAAAGTTGATAGAAACCTTAATTTTGATGTCATATATATGCATGTTAAATTTGGTTGCAATAAGTTAAAGCATACTTACTCGAGTTATTGTGCTAACGCACAGACATACAGACACACACACAGCCATAATTCCAAAAACGGTGTTTTTGTACTCGGGGAGGTCCAAAACATGTAAATCCGTCAAAATCTCGAGGTCGATTTTTTTACGATTACAAGACTTCCTCTATACATAGGTACTAGGTACCTATACTACGTACTTATATGAGAAAGTAAAAACAGTGTCTCTATCTGGGTTTATAGTAAAAACAATGTCTCTATATTAGCTCGTGACTATGATCGACGCACGACATGAGTAACACAATGTTGACAAATATTTTGAAATTAAAAAATGGCGTAATTATGCCTTCATGTGTCTTATACTGCTGCAAAACAACTCATGTATTAAAAATAAGTCATCAGGGACTACTTTCCACAAGTAACTAACTGATTCTCGTATTATTTCTAATTTCATATTTATGATTAATGATATTACCTACTTAATAAAATATCATTGTTTATGATGCAATCGAATGAATACAAAACTAATAAATATTATCAATTCATCGCTTACGGATGTAATTATTTATAAAATATCATTGGACGCCTGATAATATTTATCAGGCATCCGTGATCTTTCAAAGATATCGCATTCTTAGTTCTGTATTTTAAAGCGTCAGTGGCGTAGTGTGTAAGAGCATTGTCTCCCACCCGGGAGGCACCGGCACCGGTTCGAACCTCGCCACGTACCAATGCGTTTCAAATTTTGAATTCATATGTACCTACGTTTAATCGACGATTTTACGGTGAAGAAAAACATCATGAGAAAACCTGTACACACCTATCAAGAAATTCTTAAGTTGTGTGTGACCAACCCGCACATGGCCAGCGTGGTTGTTTAAGCCCTAATCGCCCCTAATGTAGGGTAGGCTCGGGCCCTTCGGTCGGAACATTATATGTGCTGTTGATGATCTGTATTTTAAAATTGTTTATCCTTTTTTCTTTCTTTTTATCGTTCCCCAATTACTGAGGATCGGCCATATCTCCAGCTGTTCGGAGATCTGGTCCGACCATTTCTTTGGGCTTCGACCTCTGGGTCATTGCCTTTGCTTGAACGGCATTGCCTAATTGTTTACTTCAGCGATATAGGTGTTTATCTGTAGGTCGTCGTCGTATCGCCTCTTTTTGCTATGAATAATAGTTTAAAAAAACACGCTTTTGTATAAAATAAAAAACTATAAACTGAAAAATAACTTTTTAGTAAATATAGAAACTAAATGATGAACGAAAAGTATAATTACTATTTAGAGAAAAGCGTGGGGTGCTCAATTACATTAGTTCTTGAAAATATTCGATCGGTACAATTAAATTGATTACCCCACGCTTTTCTCTAAATAGTAATTATACTTTTCGTTCATTATTTAGTTTCTATATTAAAAGTTATTTTTCACTTTTTAGTTTGTTATAACATAAAAGCGTGTTTTTTAGTTTTTTTAAACTATTATTTTATTTTCCATTTTTTAGTGCGAATTATAAGCGCCGATGAAAGTGCTTACTTAATGACAACGCCATCTAGTGACGTATAGCTGAAGTAACATTCCAAACGTTTAATTGTTTAATGGCATTTAATGGCGATCCTAATCAGGTAATCGAATTATTGTAATGTCATCTGTCTTTGATAAGTCTATAAAGTTTAAATGAAATCTGACCGTTTAAAGTGGGTCAAAATCGAGTCAGTTACAGCGTGTTAAAAAGAGGCGATGCGCTACACTGTCGTAGGTAGTCGCAAAGAGTATTTATTACACTACGTTTAGGTAGTCGCTCAATAGCCGCCGTTCCACAGCGTTCGTTAGTAAAGAGGCGTTTCCTTTCCGAGATGATAAGTGATGTGCTTCAACTTTATATCGCGAAGCCAATATCGCGATATTCCCTAAGATCGAGGTAGTTCCCAACTATCTCGATCTTACGGAATACAAATACGTAAGGTCAATCTACGGGTAACATTTATTCGTTGGGTAGCACGGTCAAACTACGACAAACTGTTATTTTCCTCAGTAGGTGTTGAACTCAAAGACTGAAGACAAATATTGCAAAAAAAATATTGAATTAGTCGCTGTTAAGCCCCTGCAGCAGTTTGTATCTCTATTAAAAATTCATAACCGTACCCTGGGTAAGAATCCCTGTATGGGTGCATACAAAGTTTATCTATTTTTAGGTAGGGCTCCTAGGTAAATAAAAACAGCAACTTCATTAACATCTGCCTTTTTAATTTTCAGAATGGGCAACTAAAAGTTGTTGTCGTCGACTACCAGACCATGTGCGTCGGGAACCCTTCCAACGACCTCCTGTACTTCATCTTCACTGGGACGGACGCCGAATTCCGCAGGAAACATTACCAGCAACTCATTGACCACTACTATGAGCAGCTCAGCCTCGCGCTCACCAGGCTAAACATGGACGCTAACAAACTCTTCCCCAGAAAAGACTTTGACGAGGAATATAATAAGGTAACTAAGTATAGTAAATTTTGTTGGGTTCCAATTACTTTAATATCGTCAAGAAACGCGTCTACCTATATTGATATTTTTAAAGCAAGTTCTATACAACAAGTGAAAATTGCCCAAAATGGGTCAAAAAATAATACCTACCTAGTTAGTTAAAAAAACCTTAAAAAACACGCTTTTATGTTAAATCGGACTAAAAAGTGAAAAATAACTTTTTAGTAGGTTAAATAGAAACTAAATGATGAACGAAAAGTACCTACTTACCTTTAAACATTATTAATTTAGAGAAAAGCTTGGGTTGCTCAATAACATTAGTTCATGAAAATATTCGATCGATACCTACCTACAATTAAATTGAGCACCCTACGCTTTTCTCTAAATATCAATTAAACTTTTCGTTAATCATTTAGTTCCTTTAGGTACCTAAGTACTAAAAGTTATTGACTTTTTAGTCTGATTTAACATAAAAGCGTGTTTTTTAGTTTTTTTTTTAAGTATTATTTTATTTTTAACTTTTTAATGCGAATTATAACCGCTGATGAAAGTACTTATAATAAATAAATAAAAACTCAACACCATCTAGTGACGTATAACAGAACTAACATTATAAACGTCGTAACATTAGTCCTAGCGATTAAATCAGGATAAAATGACCTTCAGCTGGCTGTACAGTCGATAGCTCCAGTATTTGACTACTAGTTTTTTAATAGGTATGCCTGTTTACTCCTAGATGGCGCCCTTCGGATTGCTAATAGCAATAATGTTGCTACCCTTGGTCACCGTGGACATTGAACACGTGAAGGAGGATAACGAGAGCCTGGAGACGATGTCCAAAATGCTTGAGAACACCAACCAGATGGCGTTGCAGAGAATTCACGAAGTCGTCGCAGATTATGTCCGGTGGGGGCTGTTATAAGCACGTGGGGGAGAGAATATTGTAATTGATTTCAGTATTAAAGTAATAATAATATGTATCTACTGTATTTCGCCTGATTATTTTTTGTGTATAGGACGACAATAACCCGATGCGGATTGGTTGGACGAAGTATAAGGTGAATCAATATCCCATTGCTGATCCATTAGTCGCCTTCTACGACACCCATTGGAGGATATGGGGTGATGCTATTCTACTTGCTGCCAACAAAATAAATCTTCAACTAGGTACTTATGTATTTCATTATTAGAGGAACTTTGGCATAATTAGTAGGAACAGATCTCATCGGCTGACAGATTTGCCGAAGTAGAAGTTATATAGGTTGCTCCCTCGTTTATGTATTTATTGAAACCGACCCTAAGGTTTCTAGTCAGTCGCAGCCAAGGAACTTATATCCCTTAGGCCCTGTCCGCACAGCGATAAAACATTCTCGCGGAAATAATTCCGCACCGTATCGCGTTCAATTTGCATCAAACCACAGATTTTATTCGCGCGATTTTTTTACTGCATGTGCGGATAGTCCTATAAGATCCCATGTGTCACAGAATTTTGCGAGAAAAAACGTGCGGTGAAATATCGCTGTGCGGACAGGGCCTAGCTGGAATGCTCACGAAACACAACATTATTTAACAAGTAGGTTATCTTTCTTTTGTATGTAGGTACATACCATAGTATTTTAACGTGACTTTTTTTGGATTGTTTTAAAATTGTTACTAAGGAAGCTGGAGGAATCACTAACTCCTAAAATACAGGACATCCTAGTTTGGGAGTTAGGGATCACTTATCACAAAGCAATATTGTTCTACTTTAAGGAGACTTTTACAATTTATTATGTGTCAATGTACTTACTTTTTTGAATAAATTATTATTATTATTATTATCGCTGTGCGGAAAGGCCCTAAGACAAGTTCCTTGGTCGCAGCGGAGTAAAATAAAAATTATTTTTCGGTGGCATTTATCTAAATAGTAGTCTTTGCTTTTACTAAATTAGCAGGAACACAACAGTTGGATTTGGGTTGCTATTTATATAAAATAGCTCTTTCGCTTTAGCTCGTAGGTACTGTAGGTATCTACCACTTACGAACGAACTAGCCAAAAATTATTTTCCATTTTTATAGGCCAGAGAACAAAGGAGTTGAGAACCTACCTAATAATAGATACCAATTACAATAAAACAAGTAATATTTTCGAATTTTCCTTTTATTATCTCAGGAATTGTTTGTTTCCATATTAATATAATATCATAGTTTCATTACAGTGAATACATGTCCGCAGGTAATGACGAATGCACGAACGCTGGTACTCAACTGGCTTACAGATTAATTCGAATGATAACAGTTAACGGGAACACTTTTTGAACTAGCGAATTATAATAAAATGAGCGTATACAGCATGATTAACAGAGTTTGTACTCGAGATAGAACGCTCAGATAAGTATACATAATGTTCAAAGTTGATTAGCCTCATTTCGGTCCTAGGGGGTGTTATTTCTATACTATTTCGCCAGTTCAAAAGTGTGACCAGTGCAAAAATAAAACAATAACAGCGGTCACAGAGGATCGCAACAAAAACACAGCCATCAAATAAAACATATGCGTAACACCATACAAATTAGGTCGTAATTGGAGCAGCTAGCCCTACATCAATATTCGCGACCCCGGAGTACCGACATTCAATTCAATAATTTACTTGGTCGTACACGCTATAATATTACAAACGTACACAACTTCATTATATAAACATTTATTTTATATAACTTTATCATATTTATTATAAGGTATGTAACTAGTAGAATTTGTCTAATCTTGCATTTTACTACAACGACGTGCAATAAACAATATTACTGTCGTAGATAAATTAAGCGTTATTGCGTTGAACTGTGACGTAAATATAAAATCAAAATTTTTGTAGAAAATACAGTCATTGGCTTAATATTAAAATATACTACTACTCGGGCACATAAACTTCGGTCTGGGCGGAGTATCAACATGTGAGTGCGAGGAGTAAGTTGTAGAGAAGCTTTAGGCCCACAGACCGAAGTCGACGTGAGCGCGTCGTATAAGCTTGCGACTACGTTCATAAATAACAGGCGATATGTGGATACCAGTAACATCGTAAGCTAACATTAGATTATGTATTTATAGTAATAAATAGTACCTATTCGCGGCGTGACAGCCCGGCGTCCTCCACGGCGCCTAATCTACCGACTACACGGGACCTAGTACAGTCGCCATCAGATATATTGGAGCAGTCAATGTGACCAAATACTTCTGAACAGTCTAAAATGTCAATAAGTTCCATACACTACAGTTACCAATAATATCTGAACATTCATTACTTCAATAATATCTGAGCAGATGCGGCTCAATAACTTCTATACACACAACTAACCAATATATCTGAAACCATTCATAACGTCAAGAGTATCTCAGCAGCTGGAGAAAAGAGAACGTTTTCATAAATATGTCCTGGTTTTGATGGTGTTTTTGTTGACACATGACGTGTGTGACACACACACACACACACACTTATAGAGTGAGCTCACACAGGGTAAAACTAAGACCATCTGCTTAGATACACTTGACGGTATGAATGTGTTCAGATATTATTGGTCAGTTGTGTGTATAGACGTTATTGAGCCGCATCTGCTCAGATATTATTAAAGTAATGAATGTTCAGATATTATTGGTAACTTGTAGTGTATGGAACTTGTTGACATTTTAGACTGTTCAGAAGTATTTGGTCACTTTGACTGCTCCAATATATCTGACGGCGACTGTACAATCCTGGAGGGAGCCGCGCGGTGTTCACAGATAGAAAACATCTAAGACGCTAAATCACAAGAATTTGATTATAAATAGTTATTGTATCTTAGAACAATCCTCCGTCCCTGTCGCGAAACAAACCAGCGATGATATGACATACATTGTACTATGACCGTATAGAGTATAATAAATGCGTCACTATAAAATCAATTTCAACAATAACAGGTCATATATTTATATAAGGAATCAAACGATTACTACCTACGTGACAATTATGATATCTAGCGAAATAAAATTCAGCAAGAAACTAAAATGCATTCATTCATCATCATCATAAAACTCCATAACAATGTATTAATTCCAGTAATTTCCCTAACCACGGTGCCTTGAGTAGATAGCTGTATTAACTCGTTAAGCCCCGTTCGCGCTCAGGAGCGCGAGAACACAATTAAAATCAATTGTGTCTGGATATTAATAATCGTCGATGGATTAAATAAAATAGAAATGTAAAAAAAACTCATTCCATTACAAAACTTTGGTAGTCATCTCTAATAGTCTCCGAAATTTATACAGCAGGTATCTCATTTCATTGCATCACCGAGTACATATTCGCCGAGCTGCGGGGTTTCAAACTTTAGTGAAAGTACAAAACTATAACGTATTTCGAATTTTCGACATATTACTAACGATTCGGTCAATCCTAGGAGAGACTTCTTCAGGCAAACACCGAAACCCGAATTGATCAAACGGGGTTTGACCAGTCAAACCTAGATAACGTATCTATATGTTAAATGTTGCATTATGCAGTTTAAAACCACAGTAATGAATTGCAAATGAAGCCATTACTATCACTGTTCCTATACACTGACTTGGCTCATTGCTCGTGTCAAATTAGCTACTTGACCTGCCGAAACAAATAGCTTCAACTATCAACAATTACCTGCTCCCCGCCAGTATACAATTAGTATCATTTTAACCTGGCAAGCTCGAGACACCCTACCTAAATTTCATTGTAATTCAGAAATTCAAAACAGCGGATAATATGAGCGCAAACATGGCGTATTTTCGACTATTCGGCATATTTTCTTTAATTCAATTACAGATTATAGAGTATTTTAGATTAGTAGATTAATGTACTCATTCATAGAATATCTCTCTCTCTCTCTAGCACAAAATGGAAATCGAAAAGGCCTGGGTGTACACTTACATAAGTATTTTACCATATTTTAATAAACCCCAAAATGTTCGCTCCACAACAGTTCTCAACACCCATTGGCCAAGAATCGCTGCCTTTAGAAATGCTACGCGATAAAGAGACTTACAAACTTCGTTGCATAAGCGGCGAGTTATACACAACAGCCAATCAATGAAAAATAATTTATCCCATCAATCTAATTCGTAACGGGGGGATTTCTACCTCAGTCCAAATAACCAGATTTTTTGCTCATTATGGCAACATGTGAGTCTCAACAGATCACACTAGTCCCAGATTCTCTTGGTCTATGTATTTTCTATAATTAGCTAATTCAGAATAACAATACTACAATATCTCTTGTTTCAGTCATCCTGAAGACATTGTACCGTTCATACAATTTTCATTCAAAAGGTTCCTTCACTTCTACAGCAGCAGAAATATTACAGAATATTAGAACTGAATCAAAATCCATTAAAATCTGGAATATGATACACATAAAATAGTGAATATTAATTATAATACCCGAATCTAAGTCTAGTTTACATTATAATTCGTAAGACTTCATCCCTCAATACCTTGATCATTATCCAATATTTCGTCCTTTGCGAACTTACTAAGAGTAACGGGGGACAGCCATTTTCATAGATACTTTTTATTTCCAGATATAGGGTTCAAAACTTTTCTAAACCACTCCCAATATGAGCATTAATATCAAAGCCTCGCGGAAGAAAAATCTTATGCAGGCAGTAAGACATCTCAAATAATCTCAATTATTCTGTATGTTGTCCCGACGTCATCTATATCTACATTGCCTTCGTATAATTATGGCGCGCGGTCATAAACAAGCTAGCTAATGATTAATTTGCAAACAGCTAGGTTACTATTGGATTTCCTGGAAACTGACCAATGGAGACTTCTTATAAGTGCTTGTTTGATCAGTCTTCCAAAATCCAATGTAACTTTGATGACGAGAAAACGATTGTGCATGTTATCCCTACAACCTATTCAATTCTTTATTCGCAACATTTTATAAGAGACTAGCTATCCGGCCACGCGTTGCTGCGGTAATTTAATACTACTGTTCTTTAACGTTGAATTTGCAGTAAAAAAAAATGAAGACTACTTATCAAGATAAAAACTATCCTATCTCTCAAGTTAGAACAAAACACAACACACATTTAAAAAAAAGTTAAAATCGGATTCTAAGTTTCGGAGTTCATCCCGGAGAAACATCGTGGACCGGGAATTATGTATAATAGATTTACAAAGAGTGTTGGAAAATAATGCTCCTCAATCACTTTTCGTAGCTTCCGAAACAGTAACAGTGTGGACTAAGATTTATTAGATACCTATTCATAAGATTTGTCTCGCGATTCTATATGATAATATATACATCCTCAAGGCCAAAGTTATTTTTATTGAAAATATTATACATACATTTTGCTGATATTACTTCGGGCCATACTACCGTATATTATCGCCTTATATTACTACATATATCCTATCATACTAATCAAACTTCAATATCTAAAACATGCGACAATCGATTCACATCGCTACCAACAAAGTACGGAGTATATTTAGCGCAATCTGATATCATTTAGCTAAAACTTCCAAGCATTCCAGTGTTGCCATGTACCGCGCACCGTCACTACCAACTTATTTTATCTGTTTCTGAAATATTATAGTTCTATTTTTATAATTTAGCATTAAATACACATATACACGCCAACGTCAAGAATTAAAGTTTATTCCGCTATTACTGATGTAGGTACATACAATACATGATAACAGAAGGGTCGCGAGGACCGCGCGGCACTCTGAACGAATTAAATACAGTACACAAAAATATATAACTCTGTACGTTTTGTAAACTCTAAGAATTTGTCGTTTAATATCCAACTCAATCGCATGTAGATAGTACTTAGTAATGCTGAATTGAATATGACACACGTTGAGTTCAAGAAAAAGCGACAGAGAGAACAATCGGCCCGATTCTATATCTGTAAATTATAACGAACAGAGACTCTTAAGCATGTGAAATTTAGATCCATTTATACACTGTTTGCCTAGCCAAATATAATTGGCTATTAACGGGCTCGGGATTACAAAAGGGTATAGAACGAGGCCCAGTGTTGCGATAGACTCACTATAAGTTCAACAAAATATTATAATTAAATAATATTTCACAACAATTATGTCTAAGCTACCACGCTGCCTAATTGTAAAAATATATATGTATAAATAAAGGTTGTTAAGTGCAGTCAATTAGAGTATATAGCGCGCGCGGTCCCATGAACCACAAACAACAGCGCCTAAGAAAGAGATAACAACTTTAGGATAATATTTACCCATAAACACACTGGTATCAAGTTACAGTTACACGCTTAGTTTACAGTTATATATAATTTATCTCCTATTGACTAAGGGCCGCTTGGCGAGACACTCCTGTCCACAGATGGGCGTAACTAATGTCTCTACAATATGTGCTTCTTAATTTAGTTATTGTACCGAGGCGGCGCATAGGGTCCGTGCGCACGTAAGCAAGTGTTGCGACTCTAAATAGCTAACTCGAACGCTAAGTAAAAATCTACCAATTTGGTAGGAATTTTATTTTTATTGCAACATTTTTTTGTTATATTCATTTTTATACTTTTTCCTCGATAGTAAATTTATAATAAAGACTGGCGACACATTTTCATAACTGAAATAATTTCGTTTGTCTCGGTATACATATAAATTTTAAGTAACACGTGTGTTTATCACTCACTAGTTTACGCATTCGCTAAAAAGAGAAGACGACACAGACAGCGATTTGAAAGGCACTACAGAATAGAAATAGCTTGCTGCACAACTGACACACACAGACTTGAAATGACAAAATACATTCAACAATAATATTTTTATTTGAGCATTCGGTGGTCGATTGATAAACTTTGGGCATATTATATAAAACTATTATATTATTTACTTCTCTTTATGATTGACATTATTTAGTACCACGCGTTTGCAACCGCATTCAGCGCACTGTTAACATAATAATAAACAACAAAAACAAACAATCATACCGCGAAATGCACGTTGTACTTCAACAGACACACAGCAGCTCTGTACAAAACAAACATACCACAATTATACAACTTTATAACCAACAAACGATGAACTCGATACACCTTAAAAGAAATTTACAGCTATAATATCCCGACATATTATAGAAATATAAATATGTCAAAAGACAATAAAATAATTTATATAAATTATATCAATTTTACAGACAGTTCTATAGTTATTAATTAACCTTTCGTCTAACTCTACCATAAAAATTAATCACAGGGCATAAATTAAATTCAAAAAACGTTAAGAGTATGGCGTACTCTTTATGCACGCTAAAATAACTAGAAAACGGCAATTCCGAAGTAGTGTAAATTTAGCATCAATTAATACTGAAGTTAGAAATGTTGCTCTCAATAAAAAAGCTACAATTATGGTAGATTATATCATCCACCACTTAGTGTACTACAACATTCTAATATTGAACTTCAATTTAACGTGAGCTGTATAGGCGATGATATGAACATAAACTGCAGTAAGTTTCATGCAATACAATATAATTTAACACTAACAGACTATACACATGAAGCTTTAGGCCTCGGTTCGCAGACAACAATATATTACAGTTATACAATATTCGAGCCACCGTCGTTTAGAAAAACCGTCCATTTTAACATATTCCAAGGAGATTCTAAGCTGCATAGTCTATTATATACTATTTTGACAAAATAAAATTATGAACTCTACATTAACCGTATGAAACTCAAATGAACGAGTTTTCTAGACGTTGACGGCGTGAATCAGACGCCCAGAGCCTAGGCTTTGATCGAGAACCCCAACAATGTACACTCGAATTGACTAGTGACGATTCAATGTTTCAAACCGTATTTCTTTTTCAAAATACTAAACAATGATTTTAGTTTAAATCGCGATTAACGGGTTCTATGTTAGTTTAAAATAAAAAAATACCGGCGCGTTCATCGAAGTCTCACATCGTTTATCACTTTATCTGATATTAGTCATATCGTATTCATTTACGAACCATTTTTGGTTTGTTCTACACCGAAAGCTATTAGATATTGAGGGGACTGCAATACATTGTTCAACAGCCTAATTATATCCCACAGTTAATCACAGAACTTCGACTTAGATCTTTTGGGTCGGAGGTTGACCTAAACTGGTAGAAACAACCGACAACAGCTTAAGAGGCTGACACGAGAACGGATCTGAAAAAATCTGAATCGGCCACGATCTTAAATGCGAGCGTTTATGAAATGACATACCAGAAATTTTCATTTTTCCGTTTCGTTTTAAAATGGTTTATTGCGATAAGTGGCCACTTAATAACATAACGGAAGAACGTAAACGAGTGTAGAGTAGTTCAATAAATATTTGACGTTTATGTAATCGTGGCCGTTTTAAGTTTTTCATAATTGATCTGGTTTAGAAGCGGTAAAATTAAATGTAATGCGGTAGTTGGCTCGAGTCAGCCTACGTGACGGACCTATTAACGTGCCGAAGTAAAGAGGAATTGGGGTATGTGTCACTAAAATGCGAGACGCCGACGATTACGCCAGTGGAATGCTGATCGACGAACAACTAAACAATCTCCGTCCGTCACTTCTCCTGCCGCGAGATGGCCAACGCCAGCTGAAGCTCTGCGTCCTCCTGCCGCCGGCGCGCGTCTGCTTCAGCCTGCAGGCGACGAGACTCTGCCGATGCCCACGCCCACTGCTGCTCCTCCGACGGGATACTCTCCGCGCTCCGAGCCTCCGCTTTCGCCTTCTTCTCCTTCGCGTGGCGAGTCCTGCCGATGCCGCCTATCGTGTGCACTAGCGACTTCGCGTACTTGACCGGCTTCGGGCTCTTCTCCTTTTTAGCGGGCAGCGTGGTCGACGGCCAGGTCTCATTGAGGTTCCGGTTGTGGTCGGCACCCCAGCGCGCCCAGTCGTCCTCGTCTTTGGCCGGCTTCGCGGGTTTGTCGGGCCAGGCGTCGGTTTTGGCGGCCCAGTTGTCCAACTTGCCGGCGGTGGCCCAATTGTCATCGGCGGCCCAGTTGTCTTCGGGCCACGCGGCCCAGCCGTCGGGCGCGGCGAACGGGTCCCGAGTGGAGACGGGCGGAGCCGACACGCGGCCCGATGGCAGGCGACGGGTAGCGTCCGTGACGTCGGCGAAGGGGTCATCGATGTTGAAAGGGTCCTCGTAGCGGTAGTCCTTGAAGGGGTCCTCGGTGAAGTCCATGGCGCTGGCTGCGCGGCTCTGGACGCAACAAAGGGTCAGTGAGAGGGGGTTAGCCGCTGCGGACAGGCAGTACGCTGGCCGCCCCGCCGCCGCCGCTCCTTAGCGCTGCAAGTGGGGACAAGCACACGAGCCGTGTTAGCATGTTAGTGGCAGTGAGCGGCCGCGACAGATCCGCGCTACACTCACATGTACACGTGCATTATAATCAGTACTATTTTTTTTTAAAGCGATTGTTACTATCAATATAAACAATGAATTATACAGGATTATTTGTAATACATGAACAACCTTCAAACCAATTGAAGATCTCATCAGCACAAACCACTTTTACTATGGAAGCAACTATGAAATCGCGAAAAATATTGAAGCTGGTCGGTCCATACAACTCGTCTGAAATGTATGGAATTGTAGATTCATTCCTCGCGATTTGGTTCCATAGTAAAAGTTGTTTGTATTTATGACATCGTCAAATAGTTTGAAGGTTTAGTGTATTACAAATGAATCAAATAATCCTGTATACTCGCAAAAATACAGGTGATATTGATGTATTTGGAATGACGCTGCAGGTTTATTCGTGATTTTATAGTTCCCTTCAAAAAGAGAAGTTGTATATTTCAATAGACCTACAGACGAATACCCAAACCTGAACTGGCTTCCTAAAGCTTATGTAATCTCGTTTGTTCGCTATTATGTATGAGCAAGATGGCATGCATTTTAGCGACATAACTAATAAGGATTTGAAGATTCAGTCCTAATCCCATTAGAATTATTAAAAATTCTGTAGCAATGTTGAAGTCAGGAAAAATTGCAATATGCCCCAGCAAATACATCACACACCTGCTTTTTGCGTATCCATAATTGCTCCTATAAACATATTCTTGAAGGTAAAAATCGCTCTTAAAATATTTGCACCAAGAAAAACCAATCTATATAAAACCGTTCCGAGTGTAGATGCGCATCCGACACGTCCTCGATATAATATTAATAAGTGTTATTGTATTATACACATAAGGAAAGTTTGAAGAAAAATATAATAAATAAAATATTGAAAATAAATGAAAACGAATGAACTGAATTTGAAAATGATCAAGAAATTGGAGGGGTGAAAGCGACCGGTCAAACAGGCGAAAATATACATACACAGCAGTGCATATTATATGAAATTATGTGTGCAATATGTTATATATAAATAGCGTTCTATATGAAACGATGCGTGATCTACGTGGTGGCATGAAGATGATAATGGTGCAATGCAAGTAAAAGCAAAATATTGTTATGTAGGTACACATGCAAAACAAGTCACATCCATCAATAAAAAGCATATTTACTGTCCAACGGAAACATTTTATTACTTTACAATTAATTACAATAAAAAAAATATTGTACTCACGGCTGCGAGTCAGGCTACCCAAAACTAACAAATTACTTTTTAAAACTTTCAACATTATTAGACAGTAATAGACTCCAAAAACTATTGAGAAAATTTGACAGGGCACCACATATACCACAAACCAATAAAATACCAAAAATTCAATAAGGTTTCTACCATTTTGAGTTTCTCCCGAGTTCTTGTTGTAATAACACATGTTAAGAGACTACGTTTTTATCTCAATATGCCCTACAATTAATTGTTACTTTAGATAAATTTTCACTTGACATTTGCAAAATTCGTAATCTTTGTGTATCGCGAGGAGATTAATTAAGAATAGAGTGGAATGAAAGCATTGAAATAATTTATTCCTGACATTGTGTAATTTTACTTAAAATAGTTTATATATCCAACGAGATACGCCAAATGTAATACTTTTTTTTTTCTATATAAAGATTATATTTAAAAGCTTTGATATAATATATTTCTGATCCATCATGTGCAAATAAATCTCAATTTTGAGCTTGCCTATTATAGACGCACAGATTAAACGGAACTGATTTATAGGTGGACAGTAGTAGCTTTTTATCGGAGATATGACAAACAAGTACGAGGAGCGCTCATTTCATCGAGGTAAATGAAAATTCTATTCATTGATGTATAATTTATAAACACATATAATATTAATAAAGGTATTAAATTACACATTCCATTGGCTAATAAAATGGGTAAATTAGTCTGATAGCAAGAATTGATCGCTCCTAGTATTAAACATGAAACGCAACAGAGAAAGTAAATTCAGACAATAACAATATTTACAAATACTGGGTGTAAAAGACATGAACAGTCAAACGAGAACCATGTATTCTATACATCAAAATAAGACATATTTCAAAAAAAATATTACTGGGAAATGATTTTTATTTTTTGGTGTTAAAAAAAATTGCAAATTGTACCGCGCAATGTAAAGGGCTCAACTCGCACGCAACTCGCAAAACCGCGATAATTTTGCCAGACGGCGGCCCCGTTCGTTATTGTCCGTGCGCATCAAGTGAGCTACATTGAACGCTAACGTTTTGAAGCCATTTTTTTATGAAATACTAAAAAAAAATATAATGTTTCTTTGGAAAATAATTAAGAAATAACGTATGGAACGTTTTCATAAAAAAATGAAAAAAAAATATGACTTTTACCTTCAATAAAATCGTAACTATCAATTTCCCAGGTATAGTCTGAAGGAAAAAAAATGTTATGATGGTGATCAGAATACATGGTTCTCGTTTGACTGTTCATGTCTTTTACACCCTGTATACAAGGCAAACTTGAGCGGTTCGAAACAACGATACCTACTTTGATGTTCGTAGGATTATATAATTTGAAATAATAATTTAATTAATAGGAATTATAATGAAGGGATTTAAAAAAGTTGTAAGCACTTTCATATTACAGTACAAAATAAATCCTCATGGTTTTAATAAGGCGATAATCTACGCGCACGTCACAAACATATAAGTAAATTAGTAAAAAATTCAACGAAAAGAGTCTTCATGCTATCTCATAGTTTTATGTCATAATAATAGAGATATAAGATTTATTATCATCCTATTTCATTAGTCAATTTCAACCCTATTCTATGGACATAGAGTTCAAAGTCTATTGAGCGAATGTAATAATGCGTTGTCAAATTTATCAAATAAGACAGCCAATCAAAAGAAATATCCACGATATGTAAAATATAACCTATTCATATGAAGATAGAACTTAAATTACCTTCGCTAATGTCGAATTATGAGCCCTACAATATTTTATAAAGCATGGATTAACACGCCTATCACGGCTACCGTAGCTTATGAACAGTAAAACATGTCTCTATAGTAGAATAGTCAAAAAGTATCAGAAGTACATTTATTTCTATTTATATACAAAGGGAACATTTATGAACGTGAAATAAAAAAGTAAATAGGTAACTTCAGAAACCTAACTCTACGACAGAGACACAGTACTACCAAAAGAAGGGATTTACGGCCGAATGGAATGGACTATGTCCTATACTATATATATTGTATCTTGTCCAAACCTTTAAAGCAATTGATTTCTCAATATAAAGCTCCCAATTCATTAAGAAATGACGACTAGAAGATAGCATTCCGCCTTCATTGTCAAGCAGACATACACAGAATTACATACATTTTACTTTCTCTGCAGCACAAAATAATACCAAATAATATTAGCTTTTTTACTATGGCAACGGCTGGCATACTGCGGCACTAAGGGGAGGGGCAAACACATCCAAAATAAAATCAACCAAATAAAATCTGAAAATCAAAAAGTTAGCTTAACAACCATTCACAAAATACTGCGACTTATTATTGATAGTTTAGTTATACATGTAATATCGAAAAAAAGTCGCATTATTTTGTAAATTTAAATATAAAAATAAACTTATATTACAATCACTGTTTTTAATTAAAAATCTAATAGGAATTAAATGTATGTATCCTCAAATTGGAATATGGAATATAAAAAACTGATAATTTATTCCAAATTACATAAATTTTACTGTATAACATATTTATTATATCACAGTGACATTGAAATTTTTTTTTCGTTTTTAGTATCCATAACACAAATTCTTAATAATAAATGTATTGTTTACAGCGTTACATTCGTGTAGGCTTCTTTAGATTGACGAAGAGCGATAGAAACAAAAATTAAAAACTTCCATGAATTACTGTTGTTTTGCTGAAAATCACTGAATAATTACTGAAATGTCAGTAAACTTTGCCTACGATCAAGTCCAGGTTCAAAATCCACATCACAACATACAAAATTTTAGAATATGTTTTTGATAAATACTGTACTTATACGACTATGTTAGCACAGGTCGTTGTCCAATTGTCAACCATGTACAGACGCCTGCAGACCATGCTACACAAAACTGTCATTTTTTAGATTTGCAACCTTATTCCACTATCCGAGAGTTCAGTTTTTGAAGAAATTTCGACAGCTTGTAGTAGCCTGTTCTGCCGGTGTCTGTACCAAACATTCTGTATGTTACTCGTACAGAGTTAAATGTGGCAGTGTTAGGCCAAACACACATTGTATGCGTTTTCGTACAAACTTGCCTCGTACGAACGATCCTCGGGATCGTTCGTACGAGGCAACCAAGTACTAACGGTGCTTCGCTTTGTGTAAATTAGGCGTGCGTACAATCGACAAACTTTACGGTGTACCACTTGTAGGCGATGTTTGGTCACCGGTTCGAGCCAATAAGAACAGAAAATTATCTTCGCCCACGTAGAACGACTGCGCGGAGAGGAGGTGACTTGCAGCAGCATAGAAGACGCCATTAGAGACGCCTGCCTTATTGACTGCAGCCTTTTACATTAATATTCTATTGGTCGGAGTAAAAAGTGGGGGCTTCCAGTTACCTATAAATTTCCTAAGGAATATTTTTTCCGTTTACAAACGCGTAAATATTTTTTAAAGTAGAAAAATACACTGAAAAAAATCGACCTGCCCCAGCCGGGAATCGAACGCAGCATCCTCCGCAATCCGGGCAGCTGCGTAAGCAGTGCCCTGGTAGCTTAGTGGTTAACGCAGCCGCCGGGATTGCGGAGGATGCTGCGTTCGATTTCCGGCTGGGGCAGGTCAATTTTTTTCAGTGCATTTTTTCTAGTTTTATAAATTTTTGTTTTTATTCTATGTATAGTCGATAAGTCTTCGCTCAGTCAGGTTTTTTTTATGTTACGAGATGGCAAACAAGCTTGCGGCCCACCTGATGTTAAGTGGTCACCGCCGCCTATAGACACTTGCAATATTAAGTGTAATACATGTAACACCGCAAGTGCGTTTGCCATCCTGGGGACTAAGATGATATGCCCTCCATGCCCAGTAATTACACTGGCTACCTTTCTCTTCAATCCGAAACACAGCGAACTGCTTCACGGCAGAAATAAGAAAGGCGGTGGTACCTACCCAGACGACCCTACATATGGGTCTACCACCTAGTTAAATCTCTGACGATCATTTGTAAGAGTCAAATTCGTACGAAAACGGCTGTGCGCCTGGCCTTAGACCACAATATAAATGTGATTAGTGTTGTGTGTGTGCGTGTGTTCTTGTGTGCTTGTATGCGTGTGTACTTGTGTGCGTGTGTGTGTTTGTGTGTGTGTGTGTGTGTGTGTGTGTGTGTGTGCGAGTGTGTGAGGCGGTGTACCTTGTGCGGGGGGTTGGGTCGGGGCGGGGCGGGGCGCGGCGGCGGGGCCTTGTTGGCCTTGGGCGGCAGGCGCGGGGTGGGGGAGGACGAGCCGCTGGCCGCCGCGCCCGTGGGCCGCGTCGGCGCGTGCAGCACGGCGAACGGGTCCGACTCCCATGCGCCCTGGAAACGGCAATACCGGTACAGCAAAAGTACATTGTTCACCGCGGGACGAAAGTGACAGATTACGATTATTAGGAATCGAACTTTCGCCCAAGTGTTACATAGTGCTTTATAATACACCTGTGAGGAACATTCAAAGACTTGTTAAATTTAAATAAGTAGTACCTATAATAAAATTATAAAGAGATAATGATTATGCGCGAACCCGCTGGCGGCGGCGCCGCGTTAGAAAAATATTTTGATACAACTTTTCCTCTCGATAAACACGTTAGAAATGGAATTTCATACAACTTTTCCATATTTAGGTCGAAGAAAAGATCAACTTTCTCTTTTCAATTTGACGGGAATAATAGCTACTGTTCCGATCAGGTGTAGTATAAAAATCGTTTTCACCTCTACAGCACCAAAATACCTCTTTTGCTTCGTTAAATCTCGAAGGAAAAGCGCTTTTTACTGCGAGCTCTGAACAAGACTGCAACGTTCAATCTAAATTATTTTAGTAATCTTACTTTTAATTTTCAATGATTATTTTTAAGATAATAAACGTGTAAAGATAATAAAAGTATATAATTATTACTAGCCGACCTCGCAAACGTTGTTCTGCCATTTTTTTTTCTTTATATTGGTATTAAATATACTTTTTTATCACATCTATTTGAAAAGATATAGTTTGTTCCACGTTAACAGGGACTAAAATAGCGTTTTAATCCCTAGGGACCAAAAGTTATTTCAATTAGGAGTAGATATTGTTTGTAAAAGTTCCAATCACCAAAGAGATCAATCACGAATATTTTATGAACAAGTCACAGGCTGTATAATAAACTAACCACGTGCTAATAAACTCGCTGAAAAAGTTACAGTTGCGTTTACTTATTTTCTTATAGCGAGAGATAAAAAGTAGAGTTTCCACTTCGGGAGCAACACTATTTTAAAGCTCGAGAATCCTCGCACTGGACTCAAAAAACGCTCTCGCCTTTAAAATAATTCTTTGCTCCCTCGGTAAACAATCTACTATTTATTACGACCCATTCTCATTCGTACCAAATATATACATTTTTTAATAAAAATTGGTCCAAACGTCTCGCATGAGTGCGACCGACCGTTAGGAGATTTACAGCTCTAAAGAGTTTACATGAAAACAAATTAAAATTACGGAAACTTCACCAACGAGATGGTGAGCTAGAAAATAGGTTGAGAACAGATAGAAAATGTACTACAAACTTACGTCATCATTAGATTTGCTTTTGTCGGTAGGCGCGAACGCATCACCCGCGAACGGATCTGCGTTCGGCGCGAACGGATCTGAACCGAATTCATCCTGGGCAATACAAAAAAAAACAATAAGTAAACTCTCATAATCAATTTCCAGTAAAAGTTAAAACAAAAAACCCAGTGATAAAAGTCATAATACCATTTATTGCCACATATTGGTATATAATAGAAATTTCACATAAACATGGCCCTGTACGTGTTGTAGCAATCAAATAAAGTTTATTATTATTATTATTATTATTATTACGAATATCGCAAATCAAGTTTATTATAAACTATGAGAAAAATTTAGCCCTCAAATGTTGCAGTGCCCTTGCAGGGCATCACATGTTTACTTTCGACTGTTATTGTATCATCTTTGTCGTATTGTGGCATGCAATAAAGAAATTGGATTTAAAAAAAAAATCACTAAAAAATCGGGAGCGCTCTTCTCTTGACTCCCTCGTATGCCAGAAACGACTCAAAAGTTGATAGAAAGCTTATATTTTGATGTCATACATGCATGTTTAATTTTGGTCACCCATCCGAGTACGGGCCACGCACTTGGTTGCTTAACTTTCGTGATCGACGACTCAAAAGTTTCTATCAAGAAACATTATATTTATGTGTCATACATGCATGTCAAATTTGGTTACAATAAGTCAAAACAAACTCGAGTTATCGTGCTAACGCACATACACACACACACAGACATAATTTCAAAAAAATATTTGGACTCAGGGAGGTCCAAAACGTGTAAATCCGTCAAAATCTCGAGGTCAAGTTTTTTGACGATTACAAGACTTCCTCTATACTTATACGTATACGAGAAAGTAAAAAATCCTAAAACACAACTTCTTAAAACTATTTGAATGGGGAAATGAATAAAGCAACTTACCTGTCCTGTTTTTGAGTTACTATTGAACGCGAACGGATCGTTCGGCGAGGCTGTGCCGAATGCCGAATCTTTAAAGGGGTCTGAGCCGAACGCGGCCGATCCGTTCATCGCGCCGAATTCATTTTTGGAGAAAGAGTCGTCCTCCTAAACAAAAAGAAGATAGAAATGTATATAATACTAATATTAGTACTTAACTAACTTCGATAAACGGTGTTTTTTATAAAAGAAAAAAACTAATATAGACATTTCAACTTAAAATATTACATAATTTTATTTTTCTGTAGCACTTCAAATGCCTTTACAATATTTTTTTAAAGATTCCTAATAATGTCCGCGCGCTATTTTTTTCTTTAAAGCTGCATGCGCCTGACGTGATGTCATCGTAATCATACTAGCTCGAGGGTCGTACGGAAAGGACGTGTCGCGCGCGTAATATCTTAAATTTGTGACAGTATTAATAGTTATAATAGATAACGGACAATTTTAATAACATAAAAAAATTTTATATTTTTTATAAATAAACATAAATAACTATTTTTAAAATGAGCGTCGTTGCGTCAGGAGGCCACTAATAAGTCAAATTAAACCAGAATAGAAATAAAAAATATAATGATAAAGTATGGATTAGGTATAAATGTTGTGCGGACGCGAGCGGACGGCAAGCGCTATTGAGTTCTCTGACGTCACACGGCCATTAGCTCCGCGCTAGCGACTTGAGACGGTGTTATAGTTTTATACCAAACTTAAATGTATTATAACTTTGTAAATACGCATCGTATCGAACTGAAATAAAAACTGTTGATTATTTGTAATGAAATCTATAAATTTTTGAAATAAAAACGATTATTTTATTTTTCCCAAGCACATTACAGAGGGTTTACAGAAGAGCTCAGTCAAATAACTACCAGGAGTCAGAATAATAAAGGCTCACCAGTGCATCATTGGGCGTGGCTCCCCGCACCAACTTTTCCAGATGTTCAGCGGAGAACTGCGGCTGCAACGTCACGCCCAGGTCACCCGCTTCCATGGCCGTCAGCGCTGACGTCATCAGCCGGTGCTGTTCCTCTAGGTGGGAGATCTTGATGTTCACCTGCACGCAAATATTTAAGCTATAGACTCGGTCTTCAATAGTCGACGATCATCCGTACCAGGCCGAGTATGAGCACGGTGCACTAGTTAGCTACCGAATTCGCGAGTGTATTCCTAAATCCGTACTTGGTTAAAAATTAAAGAATGATAAAAAGATTGATCGCTATTGGTTGATGCTTTTCGCGCTTCGTCCGTGACGCGTCAGTCAACTGTCAGATAAATGCAGCCTTGAAATAATTTTTCTATCTTAGGGCGCCTATAAATTTGTCTTTTTCGCGTTTCTATTTGTATATGGATTTATTAAGCAGCGCGACTGCAATAATGTTGCCGAAATTAAAGGCGTTACAGCGCATACCATAGTTTTACCTCTTTTCATAATTCGGTTCACACCGTGAACTACAAAGATAAGCTATCTCTGTAACTCGCGGTGTCAACCGTACCTCTAGTATGAGTTTGTTAGTTTTCGAGCTCGATTCACTAGCGCCTCTAGCGTAAACTATCAGAAACAGTGGGCAATGTATGAAAAGAGACGATACGTTTAATCGAACCCGAAAACGATTAAAACTCATACTAAGGGCACCGATCTATGAAATGATGTAAAACGATGCTCGCCCGGTTCACTGCCTCGCAGTGTTGCCTGCGCTTAATGCTATTGTTCAAGGTTCATTACAATAGCAATTTTGCAATCGGGTGTTTACGTGCGAGCACGAAAGTTTAGGCGATTATCACACTGACTCCGCGCCCCGCAGCGGTGTGCGGAGGTACAGATCTGCGTCACCGGAGCGGACTAGTACGACGGCCACGGGCCAAATATAAACTACACAGTCAACTTAAAAATAAACAAACTCATTCAGTATGCTGCAACTATTATATTAGTGTAGTTTTGGTTCAAATATAAATCTATCCACGCCAATATCCATTGTTAATGTCCTGGCGTTTTAAAACCCCGCGCGGTGCTGCGGATTCATTGTGCCCTACCCCGTATCTGCCATGCCGCGGTTCGCGACGGTGCAAGGTGCAGTGTGAATCGCCTTAGTTAACAAATCTGCGAGTGCAATCCATAATCCGTACCGTCATCGTGAACAAGGTGAGAGTCTACACCGGTTGAGTCAAGTCAAAGTTCGTCGGCCGCCTGTTCGACCTCGTTGGCCAGCGCCTGCTCCAACTCCCGTAGAGTTCGCAAAGGCCCTACTGGTGCTTCCGACTCGGCAGGATAATGACCAGTTGTGATAAGAACAGAGGTTGTACCTGTCTGACCGCGGATTCGGAGCGTCGCAGCTGCGCCGTAAGTCCGTCCGCAGCCTGTTCGGCCTCTGCGACCTCAGTATGCTAGCTACTGCTCCCGCTCCCGCAGCGAGTGCACGGGGGCCCTACGCCTCCGTCTCGGAAGGCTAATGATGATAAATGGTGAAGAAAGGCTGTCTATACCTGGCTGGGCGCAAGCACGCGACGTAAGTCCGTCCGCAGCCTGTTCGGCTTCAGTAGCTGGCAACTGCTCCCGCAGCAGGCCCTACGCCTCCGTCTCGGAAGGCTAATGATGATGAACGGTGAACAAGAGCAGTCTATACCTGGCTGAGCTCAAGCACGGAGCGTCGCAGCTGCGCTGTAAGTCCGTCCGCAGCCTGTTCGGCCTCTGCGGCCTCAGTAGCTAGCAACTGCTCTCGCTCCCGCAGCGAGTGCACGGGGGCCCACGCCTCCGTCTCGGAAGGCTAATGATGATAAATGGTGAAGAAAGGATGTCTATACCTGGCTGAGCGCAAGCACGCGACGTAAGTCCGTCCGCAGCCTGTTCGGCCTCGGCGGCCTCAGTAGCTAGCAACTGCTCCCGCAGCGAGTGCACGGGGGCCTAACGCCTCCGTCTCGGTAGGCATTGAAGATGAATGGTGAACAAGAGCAGTCTATACCTGGCTGAGCGCAAGCACGGAGCGTCGCAGCTGCGCTGTAAGTCCGTCCGCAGCCTGTTCGGCCTCGGCGGCCTCGCTGGCCAGCGCCTGCTCCCGCTCCCGCAGCGAGTGCGCGGCGGCCCTACGCGCGGCGACCTCGGCCTCGGTTTCGGCCGCCGCCGCCTCTTGCGCGGACACCTGCGACCGTAGCTTCTCCACCTGCACCGCGCATACTGCTATTCAATACCCCCAGTTATTTACAAATTTCTGCTCTGTTTTGTTGATACGACGTTTTTGAGGGTCAAGTAAGGCCCACTATAATAGTAGTTTATGTAACTGTCACATAATAGTAACACGATTGGGAAAGGCTAGTTTTTTAAGAGTATTTTAATACCAAGTTATGTTCAGCACATACACTACTTTATCTACACTCATACATAAATTCAAATAAAACGAAAAATACCAATATTACGTTTTGTGCTGTTTTCTCAATTTTCCATTTGAATATACTTGTTCGCGCCGCATTGAAAACATAGATCCGTGTATTTTTAATAATCACCAAGCGCTCCCCCAGAACTGTCCAATCGGAAACGTGATACGTTATGCATCGAACCAATAACAGGGCGTCGGATTTCTTAACGCAACCAATCGAGCCAATAGAATAATTACGTACTAAAAACAAATTTCCGTTTTGCCATATGTTTGTTATTTTTTAAGAAAAATATCTGTAACATAATGAGTTAAACCGGTGTTATAATCGTAATTATGTTACAGGTTGTTTTTTAATTTTTATTTTGATTATCAAAAAAAGTAAAGTATGTCTACCTTTGAGATCGTAATTCAAAAATTATGACATGAGTGTAGATAAAATATATAACACATATGGATGTGCAAGACAAAAAGAATTATTTCAAATTAGCAAAATTAAAATCATTCCGAAAATTATGCGAATGGTTTTATAATTTAAAATCGATGTAACATTAATTATACATACATACAACTGTGAACTGAAATTCCATTACCAAATCAATACTTTTAATTCGAAACTACTTTAAAAATAATTCGTACCTGTGTTTTTAAGTCGTTTAGTCTCTTTTGTGCTTCCCCTTTTTGGTTTTCTAACTGTTTTAGTGTAGCTGTCAATGTATCTAGTTCACTCTGAAAATAAACAAAAAATTAGAGCATTCCGTTCTAAACTCTTGTCAGATTTGAGCATCTCTGTCTCAATTCTTGTGACTATAATTTATTTTAAAATTAATCTTCTCATCACGTCATTGTATCCTGTCACTCAATTTTACACCAGCCATGCTAGCCATAAATAAGATGTCTAAATATTAACCTGTAGACCATCAGCCTCGCCAGTCTTGACCGTTAGCTCTCTCTGCTTAGAAGCGAGCTCGGCGTCCAACGCCAGTCGTTCCCGAGCAAGAGCGTCCACTTCTCTGGCGATCGCTTCCATCTCCGGCGTTGGCTGCGGTCCTAGGTTTAGAGCCGGTTCTGTTTTCTGAAACCAAAGACGTATATAGCTATTAAGTTTCGAAAAGAAAACATTTCAGTGACGGTACGGTAGTACTATCACACCCCAGATACTCGACAGACACTACATACATGTATTCGTGACGTCTAAATGAAAAGGTAAAACTCCTCGATAACTCAGAATCGTTGGCGGTGTGAGGAAGCCCCGATTGGTGGGGGAGAGGGAACATAGTGTACATTCTACACGTAGTATTATTATATGTTATGTACTATTCAGTGCCAGCAACCATGTTAATGAGTTTCTTTTATATTTGTCAAGAAAGCCTTCATCTCACCTGTTGATTAGACAGTACCAGCAAACTTCGTCCGTAATCATAAACCATTGAAAGCTGTCTATCTTCTTATTAACTGTCGGAACAGTTGTAGCAAAACGAGATTAACAGAATAATGTATTGTATCTACGTATATTATTCTTTGTTTTTGTTAATTTATATTCGGTTAGTGTACCAAATGTTGATAAAATATCAAAAGTATTCTTGTCATGAAAAAACCTGTGACAAAATAATAGCTGGCATAAAGAAAATTATAAATGAACACGTTCAAAATACAAATATTATAAATTCGACTAAATATTCAAACGCCCGTCAAATGATAAAAATGGTTATACATTTGTCAAAAATTGCATTAATTTTAATAATTTTTCCAATCGAATCAACATGGTGCACTCCAAACAAATCTTCTATTAACAATACGATGGCTAATAGATATAAAAATGTCCAAAGACGAAACCAGAATATCAATAAATGGGAGGTTGAAACTGAGGACAGTCTCGAATATCCAAGTAAGTTTTCGCAAACAAACACGCAACTATACCACATTTACGTAAGACCGGGATTACGAGACAAACCGAATTATTTATTTTATTTTCTTATATTTTATAATAATTTTCTAGGAGGCGACAAACACAAGCTGCAGCAAATATCAGCCTTATGGTCAGAGCACTACGCATGCTTATCGCGTGTCGCGGCGACGGTGACAAAATCAGGCAATCTGCCCGGGGTGCACGTGACTGCGTTCGTTGGAGCCGTGGCGAGATTACCCTGCGGGCTCTGCGTTGCGCCTGACGAACACGATGCCGTCAATTGGGTTTACTCACTCGTATGTAAAATTGTATCTTTTGATATTGACAGGGAAGCTCTCGGCTTCATCTCACTGAAGGTAGCTAGTGTAATTACTAGGCATGGAAGGTGCACTTCAGGTGTTGAGTGATTTACCCTTAATATTTCAAATAGGCGACGGTAACCACTTAACACCTGGTGGGCCGCTAGCTTTTTATCATCTCGTAGTATTCAATAAAAGTAAATCTATATATAGTATAAAATGAAATCGCTCTTTTTGTATGTGCACTTAGAACTTTTAAGTTACAGTTTTCAGCTATAGACAGCGCGCTTCAAGAGGAAGGTTAATATGTATAATACATGCATATTGTAGTAGAGAAAAGCCGAGTAATTCCGTTCGAAGCCGGGACGGGTCGCTAGTAAAGTATATTTCTAAAATTAACTAGAGCACACAAGTTATTGCCAGTTTATTTATTTTTTAATATTGCCAGCACAACACTTTTTCTAACATTACTCTGTATTTATTCCTTAATAAAGTTTAAATATAGCAATAAAAATAATATAATAATAAAATTCTAGTCACCCAGTTCAAAATTCGGGCAGTTACTTCCAAAACAACACATAATCAAAGAGACCAATGGGAACCTAACTATCTACAGCGTCAGAGACGACGACACCGGCGTATACATGTGTACAGTCGGAAACAGTGTCGGGGGAGCGGTGATTTTGGACATAGCAAACGGTTATGATGTCGTAAGTAGTTAGAAGAGTATGGACGATATATTACTCTTCTCATCCAATATTAGCCACTGCCAATATTGTAGCGGGTCTTAAAGTGTATCTCAAAATCTTTGTAATTTTATTTTCATCACATTTGTAGGTTGTTCCTACAATTGTTATGAAATTAAAATTACCCAGTGGTGGCGACCGGGTATAAACCCAGTCCGAAGGGGAAAAATTCCAATTCTTGACTCTATTTCTCATCACTGGTGACGACTATTTTTCGTCAGATTTTTCTGATTCATCAATAAGCATTCTTGTTTATTTTGTTACTTTGTGTATTTTATTTCCAACTTTAATTAAGTAAATAAATAAAAATTATATAGTAAAACACAGAGACCATATTAAAATTCCACATACAAAAACTATTTATTTATTTTTTATTTATTTATTTTTATTAGGTCTACCAACAGTTGTTTACAATGATACATGCAATCAGACTCATTCTCAATCAACTTAATAAATGTAACAACCAATTATAGGTAAACACCACTTGCTTAGCTATAAACACAATTTTGTACACTAAGTTTCTGAAACTTAACTATTATTTAACAATTAACTTAAATTACTTTAAAAAATTATAACAAAAATTAAGAAAGAGATAAAAAAGAGAACAAGAATACTAAGGGCTGATTATAGATAAAACTATTCTTTCTTCTTTTATTGTCTAAGCAAATAATATATATAATAATTTAACGCAATGTAATTTAATTAATTTTAGTAATCTAACTTAATTTACTTTAATCTATTCTAATTTAATTTAATTTAATATTTATTTATTTTAATTCAATTTAAATCCCTACTATTATTTAGGTTGCTTCAGGTGTTCCCATATAACTTTGCGGAATATATGTATGGAGTCAGAGTGTAAGTCAATCAAGTCACTGACACTGTTCACCAATTTGCATAATCTGGGTACGGGAGAACTCGTTCCGAGTACAGTTCTTCTAAGCGGTGGACACAATGGGGTAATTGGTGCTCTAGGATTTCTGAATGGAACGCGGAATTTAAACATGCTTAACAGGTGTGGGCAGTCTATTTTGTTGTTAAAAATTTTGTAGGCTAACATAGCATCCATGAGGTCTCTGCGTTTGTCTAATGAAAGTAAATTATAATGTTGCAGTCTGTTATTATAGGCAACTAGTTTTTTAGCTTTATTTTCGGCAAACGTTAGATGCCACATAAAGCGTTTTTGTATGCGTTCCAAGCGTAAAGAGTGTACAGAGTAGTGTGGACGCCAGACTACACTGCAATATTCCAAGATGCTTCGGACCAAACTATTAAACAATATTATTTTAGTCTTACTATATTTGAGGCATTTAGCATTTCTGAGTACAAAACCTAACATTTTGGAAGCTTTATTACATACATTCTCAATTTGTGGCTTGAATGTTAGTTTTGAGTCAAATATAACACCAAGGTCCCTTATCGTGTCCACAAACTGAACTATATTGCTGTTGATACTATAATTATGGACCAAATTATTACTCTTTCTAGAAAATCTCATGTTATAACACTTATTATAATTTAGTCGCATTTTATTTTAACTGCACCAGTTTATGAGAGTGTTGATATCATACTGCAGACACTTCGCATCATCCTCAGATACTATAACTCTTGCAAATTTTAAGTCGTCTGCATATAAAAATGGTTCAGAGAATTGAAGGCAGTTTGGGAGGTCATTTATGAATATATTGAAGAGGATGGGACCCAGATGAGACCCCTGAGGCACGCCAGAGCTTGTGCTGCGAGTAGTTGAGCTAAACCCGTTTATTACTACATAAAAAGATCTATCGGAGATGTAGGATATCAACCAGTTCAAAAAAGACCCTGTTATCCCATAGGCTTTTAGTTTTTGTATCAAAATATCATGAGGAACTCTATCAAAGGCTTTACTGAAATCAGTATAAATAACATCCACTTGTTTACCAGCATCAATAGCCTTTGCCAAATACTCCGTGAACGTAATAAGATTAGTGCTGGTAGACCTAGAGGCCACAAAGCCATGTTGGTGATCACTGAGATAAAGTTCGAAATGTTTCTGAAGAGATGGACAAAGCAATGACTCAAATATTTTAGCAAAGGTTGGCAATATTGAAATGGGTCTATAATTCGAAATAAGTTCATCGCTGCCACATTTAAGAACCGGGACTACCTTAGCTGTTTTCCATAAGGAGGGGAATACTCCTGTTGCCAGAGAACAATTGAAAACAGCTAGTAATGGCTCCACTAACTCGGATGCGCAGGTTTTGATAAAAACGGGCGGTATCTCATCTGGTCCTGCACCCTTATTACCATCTATTGATTTCAGCCTGGACAATACACTTTCTCGATCCAACACAGGGGCATTTAGGCATAATGAGTTTAATGTTAGGTTTTTAAGATAACTCGAATTGATACCCGTTCTAGTATTTTCAGTAGGACTATCTTCGTAAACAGCTGAAAAAGCAGTTGCAAACATTTCTGTGATAATTTTAGTATCTGAGGTTGCAGTGCTTCCATCAGTCATGTGTGCTGGATATCTACTAGAACCGCCTCTTTTACTTTTAACCAATGACCAAAACAACTTTGGGTTCTCATTGAGCCCCCCCTCGAGTTTTCCCATGTGATCATTATAACAAAGAGTAGCCAATCTCCCGCATCTTTTATTGAGAATATCTAATTCAATTTTGTCCAAAGGGTTATGATATTTTTTATAGCGAAGTCTAATCTTATTTTTCTCTTTAAGAGCCTTTATTATACTTTGATTAAACCACGGTGGATAACAATTTTTTCTTCTAGTTGTTTGTGGAACGTATTTTACTATTAATTTATTAATTTCCGTATTAAATATACTAACCATATTATCAACTGCATTATTAGAGTTTAGCAATGATTTCCAATCTAACTGTCCTAATTCCGAACGAATAGAATCATAATCAGCCCTTTTGAAATTTGGTTTTACAATTACAGGATTATACAATAAACTCTTTATTTTTAGATACCTAATTGAGATTTCCAGTGGTGGATGATATTGATCCACAACACTTAAGGGACTAAGACTCTCATTCACAACACATGACGTTACATTAGTTAATACAAGATCTAAAACACGTCCTGACTTATTTGTAACTTTGTTAAATTGTGTAAGTCTATTTACAAATGTAAAATCTAATAGGTGTTCACATACAGCCGGTAAGGGAGGGATACAACAGTCACTATCCATCAGTGTCCAGTTTATTTGGCTCAAGTTGAAGTCGCCAATAATGCAAATAGGAGAATGGTATTTTTCCATTATAGCACTACAATTATTAGTAAAACTGTTTACAGATGTATGTTTGACAGGTGGCGGAAGATAAACTGCACAGAGAGCCAGTTGGTTAACTTTGGACGAGAGATGAATATCTATCGTTACCCATAAATCCTCACAAAGAGTCTCCCATTCACTAATACGCCTTGAGTGGACTTTCTTTGATATGGCTATCAGTACACCACCCCCGTCCTTAGGACACAGCAGACCGAGCGATTCCCTATCTCGCCTATAAACTTTATAACGGCTGTCAAAAAGCTCGTTGTCTTGTATTGAGCTGTTTAGCCATGTTTCAGTTAGAATAATGACATCATAATTATTACAACATATATTATTATAAAATGAATAAGTTTTAGTACGAAGTCCTCGACAATTCTGATAAAATATTTTTAAACTATTGAATTTTACGATTTATTTCTATATTATGCATGCGTTTTTTTAAATAAATTATACAATTTTACTTAAATCAATCATATCTCTAACAACCAAATAACCTGAATCATCATTCTTTCTAACAAATATCTTGCCGCTTCTCATCCAGACATATTTATAGCCCTTTTCCTTCGCACGAAGTCTTACTGCAGCGTGCAGGGCCTTATTATGGGGCGACAAGTGTTCCACTACGAATACGGGCATTTTATCACCACTAAAGCCCAGGTGTGTTGTGTTCAGCTTGTCCCTAGGGTTATCCCTATTAAATTTATAAGTAGCAGCTAGTATTTGGTCTCGAATTTTAGGTGAAGCGCACTGCACTACAATCGACCTGGGACGAGTGTTTGAGTTGCTCATTTTGGCTACACGACTGCAGTTCATAATATCATTCTCATTCAACTTGCAATTAATTGTATTCCCTAATTGCGAAATAATTGTCACTAAGTTTTCATTTTTGTTCTCTGGCACACATTGTATTTCCAGGTTATTGGATCTAGATTGCTGCTCAAGGTAGTTTAGGCGATGAGTAAGGTCGGTCACTGTAGAATTCAGTTTAACGCAATCACCCTTCAGCTCCTTCATAGTATTGGCTGCAACTTGTTGTTCAACTTCTATACTATCAAATCGCTCGTTCATAAATGTCATTGAATTGGTTATATGCGCTATTTCTTCCTTCAGCGGTGTAAGTTGTTCATTAAGGTTTCTTGCCATAGATTCGTTGAACTTCATGTACATTAATTCAAGTTCTTTCTTAAATACATCCTGTACGATCGTCCGCACATCGTCAGCAGTAACAGTAGCGGCGGACACAGACGTGGCTGGAGTAGGAGGTGAATTGAGAGCGACCCTTTTATTTCCTCTAGATGTGGATGCATTTCGTAAGGGAGTCGTGTCCTTTTTAGTGGATTTTGGCATTTTGCTTGTACAGTTTGGGCATTTCCAATTTTCAGGTTTATCTGACATTTCTGACATGGACAGACACGCATAATGGTACTTTTTATTACAGTTGCTGCAATCGATAGACCTTTCATTCACTGTGTCACCATTATCGCAGCAACCCCAGGTAGATTTATTTAGCATGTTTACTTTTGACGTCATTGCTATGTAAAAATCCACAGGAAAAATAAATTAAAATTTCAAAGCTTTTCCTTCAGTCTTCGAATATATTTTTATTCCACTTCAATTATGAAAAACAACGAGAAAAAAAATGAGAAAAAATTTTGACAAAAAAAAAAAAAATGTGAGTTCACGAGGGATGGAACCGCGGCACTCGCGAAACAGTAAAATAAAAGCAAAATATATAGTTGTTGCACCACCAGTTGAACAAAGTTGGTGACGAATTTAAGGTATATTTTATACAAGCTATTTGAAATTATGCTCTTTATGTGCAAAAAATTTCTAAAGATCTTTTGTTCATAAACACTCGAAGATTCTCAAATTACCCTCAGCTTAATTACTGCTTTAGAAAATAGTTCAAGTTTTTTTGAAATATATCAAATACGTTTCAGATTCAGTTGACGGCACTTATACTGACACTTTGCTAATAAGATTACGCACACACTGATACTAATTTCACTACTATTATCGTGAAGTTTAGCTGGTTATTAAATAAAAATAACGGAGACAGAATATTCGTGTCTTTACTGTATGATAGTTACTTATTATTGACTATGCAAATAACTCTTGCCATTCTAGGTAAAAACAGGATCAACAAGAGGCCCCTATGCCGCACCGCCTATTTCCATTAACATAGGGAACATGGCTTTAAAAGTTTTTACATCTTGGTCTCGTTGGAGTCAATGCAGTGTCTGTGGTCAAGTGGGCAGAAGACGAAGACATGGGATGTGCTATGTAAAATTATTACATAGTAAAATAAAGGTACGCAAAGTAGTACGCCTTAAGGATTTATTTAATTATATTAACACCAGCTATTTGATAGATCAATACAGTAAAAGATCAAAGAAGCGTTTATATATCGTCATTATACTCGCCTTACATCGCAAGTATCCACAATAAATATGGTTATACCTATATGACAACAGTCAAGTCATTTATAAATTCCAGATTCGCGGCGATGAGGTGCTACAAGAAGTATCTGATCCATTAGATCATAAACTGAAACTGACGTTGAATCGTCATACGCTAAAAATATTTGAAGGTATGATAAAATTTCGAAAATTTTAAGACCAAATTGTCTGGGCTAATATAATTAATGGGACTTCATACAATAGAGTTGATACAATACAACCCTATTTTATCTTGGTAGAAAAAGATTTCCAGGGCATAAAAATCGCATGTTTGCTTTGCTACGAAACATATTTTCACTTTAGGAATACACATTTTCCCATTTTATTGTTCCTCCATATTTACTCTACTTTAATAATGTATTTCCTATTTTTGCCCAAGCTTTTCCTGATGGTATACCGTGCCACTCGCGATACTTGCCTCCGCAGGTTCGCGACCTGCCTTCCATTGGACAACGACGGAACGAAATCATGATAGGACTTTGCAAAGTGAGTAAAACAGTGAATTTTGGTTGAATTTGCCTGTAAATGTCCTTGATTGCTTCATCCTAAGATCATAAAGCGTCTTATGCGCCTACCACACGTACATGATTGCGCATGTCGGCTTGTACACTGAACACTGTGCGTGTAGTTGGTAAAACGGTAGTATGCGCGAACGAACCCCAAAGCTTGGCTTGATGCATGCGCAAGCAAAACTGTGGTCAAGCATGCACGTGTGGTAAGCGCATTAGTCTACTATGGTACATTTGGTTTTGTTATTATGAAATATGTTCAAATTGGCGGGCCATTTGTATAGACAAATGGCCCGCCAATTTCATCTAACGTTATACGAATATAATGTGACAAATAGACATTTTACTGCGATATACTTATAATGACGGCTTATCGTGGACAATGTAAGAGTAGTAGTCAAAAATGGACATTTGTTGAACGTTTGTATCGTTTGTCATTTGTCTAGGCAATCATTCTTATATTTCCAGTCCAAATGCGATAATCCATCTGTTTTCGAAGTTCAATCTATCCACGGCACAGTGTTAGAGCGAGCCAACAATAGCGCTGGCATCTACTCCCTTTGGCAACAACTACCTCTGCCAGCGTCTCATCTTCTCACTCGCACTCTCTTTATACCTCGAGGAGAGAAGCTGAACATTTCCTGCCCCGGGTAAGAAGAACATAACAAATGTGTTTTGAAAGTAAAATCACAATCACGCGATACACAAGTTCCATATTAGCTTTTACTATAATGTAATACATATTATTGTATCCTATAAACTGGCCAATTTCCTCAATAGACTTTGAACTCTATGAATATCAAAATAAGGTTCAAAATGTATAGTAAAAATATACACTTTTGGGTAGCATGACCTGCTGCCGTCTGTATAAGACAAAGCTTTAATCGCTGCTATCGCAAATATTAAGAGTGAAGAATTCAATAAAATTATGTCTTTTAATAGAATCCTAAATCCCAGATAATTTCTACTAATGTTTCTATTTCAATTAAAATCTTATACGCCTATATATCTACACACGCAGGCACGTAAGCAACTACGCAAATACACCCAAACGCACGCTATATTTTTGCTTTTCTTACGAAAGACGCGGCATTAAGAACCATTTTCTATTTTTCAGAATATCTTTACGCGACATCCCATTGACCTGGCGAGTGGGTATGAAGGTTGTAAATCCAAGAACCTTAGACCGTCAAAGCGCTGGACGAGTACATCTTACCGCTAGAGACGAACTCGCCTTCAATGACGTCACATACTCTGACGCCAATTTGTATAGGTAAAGTTTACCCGAGACAGAACATTACATTATGCACTACACTTTCTGCAGCGACCAATATTCTACTCCACTTTATTATAATAAAACTCATGACACAAGCCGTAAGTATATGGCTCCACCTTCAATATACAGAGACTAATTTATTATGCCCGTTGTACACAGAATCAATCAGCGGTATTAAGAACATTACTAAAGTATCAAACATTAAAATTTCAATGTGTTGAAGAGGTCTTGGACTCCCACGCCAAATTTATTAAAAAATTATTTGTATTTATAAAAATATAATTTTGATGCTATAAGACCGGTATAACCGGTATACTTCGATATTTTTGGCATACCTACTAGAAAAAATGCGTTGCTTTTGCTGAGTCCTAGATAGCTCAGCTAAAATAGCAGGAAAGCGAAAATAGCCAGTTCAGTTGACCAGAGTTATATTTTTTATTTTAGTATATTTTGACATCTAACAATTTCTTAACCAGTTGCTGGCAACGAGACGTCTTGATTGGGACAGTCAAATTGGTAGTATGGGAGGGGCCTCAGCCGCGGTGGAATCACCACATGTTGCTGTTCACGGTGTTGGTTATCGCCGCCTTCGTGTTACGACAGACTGACAAAGCTTTGCATGAGAAAAAGCGCCACTTAGGAATGTTGTGAAACAATACTACTTCAAATTTTATGATTAAATTTGGACATCGGGTCGTACTGTACTTTAATTTCACCTTACAAAACGTTTTAAATCTATAAAGTAAAAGGAAAACGTCCTACGTTTTAAAATAATGTTGCTACGCAACAGTTGATAACATATTTTATTTTGGAAAAAAAACCTAAAGCTCTGTACAGACCTGCGCACATGCACGAACCGTGCGGATCGCGTGCCTCCTAACCCTTTGTCTGGTAGTGGCAAATATTACCATCTTATCATCAAATATTGCCATTATTTTTTGAACTTTATGTCTATAATATAATATAATATATTTCCACGCTCACACCAATTATCTAGCCCAAAGTAAGTATCATTAAGAACTTGTGTTATGGATACTAGATAACGGACATTTTTTTTTTTATATACATAATATTTTTAGATATTTTTATAAATAAACTTAAATAAATATATAAACAACCATGACTCGTCAACAAATACTCGAGTTCATCACACAAATATTTGTCGCTACCAGGACTCGAACCCGGACCGCTTGATGTGTAGCCAGCCATACTGACCGCTCCACTAAGACGCGTCTATGTGATAAGGTTGAAAAACAACAAAAGATATTTTTTTCTTTACCAGTCAAAAGGTTAAGAACATAGTTAAGACACTTGAGATGTTCGCAAACGGTTCGCGTGCAAGTGTAAATAATCTCCACGACGAACATGAACTAGCGATTCCTGTGCATATTAAGGACACATTTGAACGTGTCGCGTTCTGCTTGCGGGCGGTTCGCGTGCATGAGACAGTTTGCCGATCCTGTGATCCTTCCTTCGAGTGTATCTCAGTATTTCCATGGAAATACAAAATGTAAATTGTGGGACAATGTTTTTTTCATAGTATTATGCCATCATTTCCATGGCGACAAATCGTAAATAGTAAGAGCTGTTTCAGAATACATTAGGGTGCGCTAAATGTGGGAGGCGTGCTTTATAACATACCCATAAACAAGAATAAAGAAATAAGTAGAAGACCACTAAAGAGGTCGTAACTGTTCATACTTGCTGGCAGTATTTTTGCCAAATCAGAAAACAAAACATTTCTTTCGTATCATGAAATCAATATTTTTTTGAAATGTTTCTCATTTTGATGTATAGAATACATGGTTCTCGTTTGACTGTTCATGTATTTTACACTCTATATAATAGACAAAATATTCGAAATATCTGTGCACAACCCTAATGCTACGGCCGCACACATCGCGATAACATTCGTGCGATAATCTTCGCCTTCGGCCTACCGCGAATGTGCATGGCCACACATTGCGCGCTGTAAAGTCTGTCGAGATGTTATCCAAAAAACAAAACGGCCGCGGTCGGCCTATATTTTAGGGCAATTATTTGTTATTCTGTCAGGAATTATTGTTTAAGAAAAAAGCAAGGCTAAACAATATTGACTCACACTCCTAATTACTAATAAGTTCTAAAATCCTGTCGTTATTACAATCCATGGTAGAAAACTAATTTAAACCAATACGTCCGATGCGCACGATGTCTGTGCGCCAACTGAAGACCGCGAAGTGTGGCTACGCAAGCGAAGGACATCGCGATAAAAACGCTTTGATGTGCGCCAGTTTACCGACAACGGCGCGATGCCCTTGCGACTTCGCACGAAGTATTCGCGAATACTTGGCTAGACACATCGATAACGCGAATATTCGCGGTCTGTGCGGCCGCAGCATAATAGTGCGCGCTCGCTCTCACCTGGTCGACGGCCGGGTGCGCGGGCGCAGCGAGGGCTGGCGCGGGCCGGCACGAGGGCGGCACCATGTCCGGCGCCAGCGACGCGGGCGGCGCGCGGCCCTGTACCGCGCGCCGCACCAGCCACATGGCCAGCGCGAACTGCTCGCGGGACAGCTTGCCCGCCCCCTCCGTGTCGCATAACCCCCTACACACAAAGTTCCATTTCATTCATTCATCAACAGCTCATATAATGTCCTCGCCGAGGGAAACATTGGTACGAGGTAGGTTCGAACCGGTGCCTCCCGAGTGGGAGACAACGCCCTTACGCACTTCGCCACTTAAAAATGGCACTAAAGGAGTATTGTCAAAAGAGGCACCTCAGGGAATGGTTGTCCACTCCCCGACTGACACACTCAAAGAAGTTTTTAGGATCCTCACACATAGGCTACCATTAAAAGAATTCTTCTGGTTCGGTATCGTAATAGTTGGTTGTTTATATAAATTGTTATTTAATTATAATTTAATATATCAAATGTTATCTTTCATAAAATAATCTAATTGTTTCGTTACTTTTTTTTATATAGTTTAGTTTAGTTTAAGATTCTTATTCATCATATTTTGCCACATTATTTTAATTAACTCAGACACGCACGTTATGATGTTATGATATATTAGTAAATCACGATATGTACATTTATATTGGATTATTGTCTAGCGAAGATTGTTAATTTGCCTATATTTAATACTTTAGTAACTTTAATCTGTTAATGTACTTATTATAAATAAATAAATAAAAAAAATGGGAAGAATCAGCAGAACCCAAATCCGCTGCCTCATAGGCGCTCTCACTGGCCACTTTGCCACTAGAAGACACCTGTGCACAATAGGCAAAGCTGATGACCCCATCTGTAGAATGTGTGGTGAGGAGGAAGAAAGCATGGAGCACATACTATGTGACTGCGATGCACTAGCCAACAGGCGACTAAGGGTCCTAGGTTTAGCTTACCCTAAACCAGAGGACTTTATAGAACTTATTCCCGCCAACATCGTGAAACTCATACAAAATGTTTTCGATGTTGGCGGGGATGGGTGATAAGGAAAGGGGAAGCACAAAAGATCCCATAGGGTCGAATTGCTCTGAGATACGGCCTCAGCCCCTTATTTAAGAATAAGAATATTGCATGATTATATGTATGTAAAATAATAAAATAAACTTCAGAAAAAGCTGAACTCACCATATATGCGCAAGAGTTTGCTGCGGCAATCCCGACTCTAGGAACGTGTGTTTAATCTCCGCCCCGGACACGAACCCGTCCCGGTCCTGGTCCGCGGCGAAGAACTGTGCGTCGTACTGCGCCTTCTCCGCCGGGGTCACCACCCACGTCGTGGCCGTCAGCGGAGCCGCCATAGTGGCCGTTATAGGAGCCCCCATGGTCGCCGGGACGCCCGGAATGGGGGACGGCGCAGTTTGTGATGGGGGCTGGAAGTACCGAGTGTTTTTTTTTTATTAATTTAATCAGCTATTGTAGTCACAATGAATATTGACTAATACAGGGTTTTCTAAACAGTGCATCGCGACGCCCAGGGGCGAATATAACGGGTGTAAAAAGACCTTTGACAAAGTCGAGAACTACGTATTCCGCTCATCATAAGGACCATTTTTGACGTGACAACGTCTTATAATTCGATAGAGCCGGCTGCACGCACGAAAAAACATGACGCATGCGGCGTTACCTCGCTCTGAGGCGTTCCATGTAAGGCCGGCAAAACAAATAAAATTAAATTTTTCTTTTGAAAAATGCTACCATTCCATCAGTATTTTCTTAAGACGTTGTCACGTTCAACTATCGTCAGTAAACCGACTTTACAGACAACCAATTTTTTTTCTTCGAGACTGTATCTGGGAAATTAATAGTTATGAAGTTATTGACGATCTAAATTAGAATTTCAAGATTTTTATTAAAACAAATTGAAAACATTATTTCTTAATTTTTGTCCAAAGAAACTTATAGTATTTTTACATGGTACTGACCGTGGAGAGGTCGAGCAGGCCCTCGAGCAGCTGTGCGTTGGAGGGCGGGTTGTGCGAGGGCGGGCGCGGCGGCGGGTGGCGCGGCTGCGGCGAGGGCGGGCGGGAGGGCGGCCGCGAGGGCGGGCGGGACGGCGGCCGCGACGGGGGCCGCGCGGGCCGGGCGCGCAGCTCAGGCGGCAGGCTCGTCGGCACCGCGTGCTTCTCCAGCGCTTTGTACACCAGGTGCATCGCCTGACACGGGCCATAAATTAAACATTAAAGGCTTTGTCTAATAAAACGCGTAGAGATCATCTAATCTAAAACCACGCGAGTAAATAAACGGAACAGAGAATAAGCTTCATACAACAGCGCGAATCGGTTGCACCACTACAAGCACGCAGGGCATGCGTGCGTGAACACTGGCCGCTAGTCGCACACGTGTCGAGACTGGAAAAAAACGGTTTACGCTCGCACAGCCAGTTGACAATCTCCGGGTTAGCACGACGCACGTTCAGCTAAAAGATTGTAATTTTTATATGCCATGCGAGTGTTTCCTGTTAGATTATTTATTTGAAAAAACTATAAGTCAGATTCAGAATTTGCCACACCATCAAAAGAAATAATAAATTGTTATAAAACAAAAATTATAAAAATAAAATTATTAGAGTAAGTAATTTGTAAAGTTTCCATCGTACTGAATAACAAAACTATTTAAATTTGTTAAATAGTTTGTTTCATTTTTCTTGAGCTATTGTGACAACCCTACCAAAATAGGTGACAATTCTGCACGTTTTTAAGAAGGTGTCTTCTTTACACAGGATAAGTAAGTGACTCGCAAATTCGAGGAAAGTCACTGTTGACTCGGTATTGGCCTAGTATAAGTTGATTTGGATCAGTACAGCGCTGTCGCTAGCGCCGACTTCAATATTCCTATTACTGACCGAATGTAAATGGTGTGGTCGGTTCTCGGCGCCAGCACTGACGCCTGTCGCCGACTCTTTACTTACCGTGTAAATCAGCCTTTATTGGTAGGATGAGTCGTTCGTACAACGTGATATAAATTAACATTTTATATATGAAATCATATATCTAAAAAACTCACCACCAAGAACTCATGCCTGTCTAGCATGCCATCTTTGTCCTGGTCCGCCAGATCCCAGATTTTTCCGAGTGTATCCAGCGGCAATTTTGACTCCATCAACACACCTTTCACCTGAAATAATAGTGGTAGGTTTAAAACTTTTGAATTTTCCGCCATTCCTACCTATCCATCCTAACATTTTTATTCCAAGTGTCCTTACTAACATGGTTACTTGGAAATTTCTATTGGTGACCGTTTTCAAGAGCGGCGGCCATTCCGTTCCGGTCGTTGGCAATGGCGAAATCAGTAGGGATTGGACCTTTAAACTGTAAATTCATACCTATAAACTGTAAAGTAACTTAGTTGAAGCAATTCACAATTAAGAAATAAATTATTGTGTACTAGTCTAAGATCCGAACCTAAATCGACCTTCACCGAGCTGATAATAGAATGAAACATATTTTATTATTAATTTAGTATATTAGAAAATATATTAAAAATGGGTTGTCTAAAAAAATCCTGGACAGACTATTTTTAATTATTTTTTGAAAAATGATTTTTAATAAAATATTGCAACATCAAGATAATAAGAAAATTTTGTCGCGCGCTTATGATGATATAAAATTTTTTCTATTATCCAATCGAGTGAAAGTAACTGATATCGACATACCTGTTCATACCTGACAACCCAGTAGTTCGCGCAGGTAAATAATAGACAACCCAATGCCTGCACATTCTATACGGTTTCTACTATCAGTCAGGACAAAATTTTCTTATTATCTTGATGTTGCAATATTTTACTCATTTTTTTTTAAAAATCACTTTTCAAAAAACAATTAAAAATAGTCTGTCCAGGATTTTTTTAGACAACCCATTTTTAATATATTTTCTAATATACTAAATTAATAATAAAATATGTTTCATTCTATTATCAGCTCGGTGAAGGTCGATATAGGTTCGGATCTTCTACTATACTATTTAAAAAGAAAATTAGACGTGAAGTTTGCTTTTGTTTTACGTTACAAATAGCAACGACTACACGCATCAATGACCGTGATCACAAACACGGACCTTATTCCCGGCGATGAGACCATTGTTGGGCTGCAGCGAGTCGAACAGCTGGCTGTATTTGTCTCGCTCGCTGGGCTTCATGCTCCAGTCGCTGAGAGGCACCGCGGGCCGAGCTGGTGCCGCCGTTTGAGACACCTTTGGGATTTCACCCTGCGGAAAAACGGTTACATTCTTAAATATTGTAGTAAGTGCAAAGTGATGGTGGGAACGAGAAAGGCGTGACCGCGTATTAGGTCCATAGCAAATGCCATTTACTCGGTACCTAATTCAATTTTATTAAAGTTGTCACATTTGGTACATTTCCTGCGTCACCGGGTTTTTAAGAAGGCGAAGTCCTTGGAAGATCCTGAAGCATGTAAGTCGAACGTTCCTAGGGGATTACTGGGCGACCGAGCATCTCCCTCTGGGGGAGTCTCTCGACCGCCTAGCGTCACTAGGGCTTCCGAATCGGAAGGGTGATTCAATTTTATTGGAGCTAATATACAGGAGCTAGCGACCCGCCCCTGCTTCGCACAGATATTTATTTACTCTTTATTGCACTTCAAATGACAAAATTACGGTAATACAGTTTGCAAAGGCGAACTTATCTCTATAAGAGATCTCTTCCAGCCAACCCAAAACGTCAGTGAGGTATTATGTCAGTGACGTTTGGGAGACAAGAAGTAGTAGTCAAAAATTACTTTAACCTAAACAAATTATACTTTTGAACATTCCTCTTGAAGCACACTATCTATTAATAAAAACCTCATTGAAATCCGTTGCGTAGTTTAAAAGTTCTAAGCGTAGTTACATACAGGAAGAGTGACTTTGTTTTATACATGTGAGTATGAGTATAAATTTGTATTATGGATGTTATTTCCCGTGGGCTGACTCTTACCTACAATCTAAAGCCCTACACTAGTTATCAAGTTGTCTCGAAGACGAATCTGTATACAAGTGGTTCGCGCATCTGTGCCTCGTTTCGATGTGAGTTTCTTACAACCAATCTCAATCTCAAGGCAAGGGAGCAAGGGAGAGAATTTGTACATGTGGGTCTTTGTACTACAGCGAGACATTTCGTTTTAGGGTAGATGTAACAGGGCAGGAAGGCGAGGAATCTAAACTCCATTTGCTATTTAGTGGGATGCAGCCATTTATTACACCAGATTAAAAAAAAAACAAGTCCAATTCTTGAAAAATTCATAATGAGATTTTGATTTTAAATCTTTCGGAATGCACCCTCGTCAAGTCGTTAATCCTGTTATCGGACGATAGCAGTCATTAGTAGAAGAAAATATCTCTTGATATCGTTCTATTCGACAATAGGATTCGACTAAACAACTTGCTTAAAAATTTGATTAAAGAAACTATAAAATTTACATCGCGTTAAAGTACTCAAGTATTTCTATAATTGATTACTTTATCGCGATATCAAAATAGCGTGGTCAAAAATATTGAGCAGAATAAACGCAAAATCGCAGGAATTCGTACTGCAGCCAGGATGGGAAATCTTCGCGAACTGGAACAAGAATTATGACGCTTCTCGTCGTCGAGCTGTATCGATGGAGGAGTTTCAAACGAGAACGTAATAAAGCTTTCAAGAATAGCCTGTACATCTTAAAACAATAAAAGTTAAGCCCTGTATTAGCTATTAAATTCGTCTGAAACTTACGACTTTAGGCGGCGGCACCTCCGTATTTATATTGCTCATGTTGATGTCGCGGCCGGCCTGCGCCAGCGCCACCAGCTTCAGCGCCACAAAAAGGCCCGCCTGCAAATAATACAACCAAAACATTGTTCAAAATATAATCATTAACTAAAAAAAACTCTATGGTTATTATAATAATTAGAGCTGTATTATTCTTAAGGAAATTGGGTCTACGAGTACCTGATACGGCCCTAAACAAGTGTTTCTATCGTAGAGAAACATGCATACAATCGTCCGATGCTGATGTGTGTTTATTACCTATTAGATTTAATTTAAAAAGTGGGAAACACGATCACGATCGATAAGCCAAAATCGTGACGAAAAATAATGATATCCAAATCCATCACTCTAACTCCAAATCCGCGCGCTCGTGTGTTGCCTAGACATGGGCTGGATTAGGTAAATTCCGTACCTAATCCACCTATTCCTAATATTTAAAAATACCTAATCCAAATACCTGTTCCTAATATTTATTGAATACTTATCTAACCACATATTTAATATTCGGAATGTGGAAGGTATTTTCATTAGTAAGTATCGATATTAGGTAATAGGGTCCTACTGGATATTCAGAATGATTGCTCGCGAATATTAAGTTAATGAAAAATGTAATAAATATGCTACTCATAAGTGTGTTAATTAGGTATGAAGTTCATGCAACACTGTTGCCGGTCCCACGTCCATTTCGGGACGTGTCAGAAGTCGCTGCGTAGAATGAAAGTAAATTGGAGTGACGCAAATGGAGCAATCAAGTGTTTCATCAATTTTTGGATGACATCCACATCGCGCCGACTGATAGAAATGGAGTGATCGTGAGTTCCCCACTTACCAAGTGTCACCTTTATATGTAAAAACAGTTCATATTACCATTACAATAAGGTCAGTCTACAATATTGCTCTTCGTTATGTTTATTTAATTTAGACACAAAAGAACTTTAAGGTCATAAGATAATGATAAGAAACAGATAAGAAAAACGTACACTATTTGTTTTTAAATGTGTTATTTATCTGTCTGCTATAAAAAAAATGTTAAAAGAACTTTTAAAATATGCATGAATCAAATTCTGTGACATATTGAAGATGCATGCATTCTTTCGTTGAAATAATAGTGACCACGTTAGTTTATTACAACAATACATTTTCGATAATGTTAAGTAGGTGTGCCTACCTATAATGTCAGCTATGATAAGCTATAATAATGGCTGCTCCTAAATATACATAGGTACCTAATTAACCTCAGTTCGAAGAGGTATTACCCCGATAGAGGCCACGAGATCATATCCTTAGGATAAAGTGTAATTTTTTTTTACCAATAAAATAAAATATCATACATTAGCAAAATGAAACAGGTGTTTAGCAACAATCCTAATAAGGACAGTCGCGGCTGATACACGTGTCTATCTATACCATACATAACAGAGTAGAAAAGGCGATAAATTAATTAACGCGACACAGCTGTAGGACATGACTTGAGTGTACTTGACAACACAGACGGAACCTCCATTGGATTATTAAATATAATTAAATGTATATTCAATACCTTATATCTTTTTCAACGCTGTGAGTAATACAATTAATCGGATATAACAGCCATTACCTAGTGATATTCTAAATTTATGCAAGATAACAAATAAATACCTATATCTATGTCGTCGGTGGATCGTATAGTTGGGCAAATCGTGATATACCTGGGCACATTGTGTCGTGATACGCCGCAATTATGTCGTAGGCCAATAGACTCTCCCACCAACAGTCCACCACGCTTGGTCATAAAAAGAAATACCCTGAATCTCCTGATCACTCATGCATGACCACTACCATTTTTAAAAAATGGTGTACCACTGATCGAGATTTTTATGGTCCAGCAACGTTTCATGATATGCCGGCATATCACTATCTGCCCAACTATACAGTCGGTCCACGACATAATAATTTAATTAAAATGTTATAAATCGAACTTAAAATAACAAAGACCTACTTTTCTAAAATGAATTACTTTTTCAAAACCCGTACAAATTTTTAACGTCATGACAAATAACGAGAAGCAGCACAAAATTTCAGCCCAGAAAAAAAGAAAAGAATTCGGATATACTTATAAATCACTAGCTGGCCAGGCAAACGTTGCTCTGCCATATATATTTTATCTTTTTAGCGATATGAAATATACTTTACCAAATAAGCACAAAATATCATAAAAATCGCGGACCAGTCGCTTCGAAGAACTGCGACCACAAACTCCGTAATACGAGATTTTTCATACATGCTATAATAAACTTCAAAACAAGCAAATATTTTTCCTCGAATCCGGGTACCTCCAGATTTTGTAATTAACATTGCAATCAGGCGTAACCTTAACCGTGGTTATACTCGGAACGCTTACAAGTTTCACGACGTAATTACAGGAGGCCGGGCATTGAAACTTGACTACAGAGGGGGGGAGGTATCGAATCAACGTGAGAGCCTTCCGAAAGGTATTAATTAAGCATTTAATGAGCGAGTTGAACTCCTTAAAGCCGGTGCGGATAACACTTTAAAACCTTTTTAAAACCGGCAAGACATGTTCGATCGCATACTTATCTAGAATATCAAGAACACATGTTTACGCAAATAAATATTCTAATCTAGCGTCGAGTTGGCAACCGAATGGTGCAAATGAGCTTCTAGACTCGGCGTAGGGAGCCCGGGATCCAACGGATAACGTACGCACCATACATGCAATACAAATTGCATAACTATCCTGCTCATGCCTAGATCAATATAACTCCAGTCCTAAAAGGGTTGAATGAAACCAACAAACAAAAGACGGCAACCAGGACAGATGCTGCACTCAAACGTGTCAGAAGGCCGGGTAATAAACGGCACGTCCGGGACTAAGAGAAAGGCAGATACAGGCTTAAGAAAAGTAGGGTTATGGTAAAGTGAACGACCATGACTATAAAATTCCTATTACCTTTGCTGTATATGCAGTGATTGTTAAATAAGTAAATATCTACCTTTTAAATTTCCTTGATAGCACTCACAGCCCACATAACTCAAGTCAACAAGAGGAACCATATGCCGCCGGCCGGTCCATTCACTACGTTCACAAATCGCGATAACGTATCGTCCAATTTGTAATCATACACCAGACGCATCCTCCGCTAAATTAGAGCGACGCACCGTATTCAGTAATACTAATTTGTGAGTAAATTAATTTTTAATTGGCTTTACTGGCCTTGATACTACATGTTTTAAGCCATATATTAATTTGAGATTACTATCCATCCCATAGATATAGGAAATGTAGATCGGTAATGTGAAAGAGAAAGAACATACTCAAGTGTATATTAGAACGCGACGCGATAGATAGAAGAGACAATTTCACGTACACGCAGGCGGCTTAGGTCGGCCTGTAGTCACGTTGAAAAGACAGCAACTGTCAGACTGCAGTAGGTATAATTTTTCACGCACACGTGCATATTACTCACATATTGGTGCATTTATTTGGTCGCGCCCTATTCGATTCATTGCCAATCTATATACGTCAGTGATTATAAATCTATGATCCATCCAGAAATCGAAATCCCCGAGCATGAAGTAATGAGAGTAGATGAAGCAATATATGAAAGGAACGTACCCAGTGGAAATTAGTTAGTGATCCCCAATTACATCTATTGGAGAAAATCTTTAGTGTGTATGAATTGATCCATTCATATAGGTAGTCTCCGTAAAAAACGTTATCTCCGTACATTGGCCCATTCGTTGGCGGGCGCGGTATCTCAATAAAATATCAATGCCCGCCCATCAATCAGCATCTTCGGTATTGACTGTGTCTTGTGTAAAGCTTGTTCGTAGTTTTCTGTGACCTACTTACCTACCTAGTGAGACTCTAGATATTCGTTTCAGTAAGGCTTATAATAATTCGTGACATTCCAAAGATCCCTCAGAAAGTATCTATAGAGATATTCCACTACAATAGGTTTACGACATAACCGTTTTAGTTAGCTCACACTGGCTATTCACAGTCACTAGCCAATTATTCGAATATTCGTATGCTAGCCCTACTCGGTGAAGAGTTTTCCAAATTCATATTTTCTAGGATTGAAAATATTGGAATAGTAGCTGCTACAATTATTATACTAATAAGTTCCCAGTTTGATGGAAAAATCAAGTTTCACCAATAGTTTGGTCACAGGCTTTCCATTTACCTATATATTTTTTTATATAAACGTTTATATTATTAATATTATTATTATTTCTTCTCCATTTGTATAATTAATATATAAAAAAATTAGCTTTAGGCAACATTTAGTTACACATAAAACTTTTGGCAGTATGGGACATGCGGTGCCTCCAACAGTGAGGTTGCCAGACTGTCGCCTACACAAATGGAGACCTAACCCAATAAAGTAGCAATCCTTCAGTAATTCAACAATCAGTTGTGACAGAAAGAAGTTATAATGTGAGATTTTACAGTGATTATAGTGATTAATTTTGTTAATAGTGATTTGTTGGTAAAAAAGTTGCGTAAGCCTAAGGGCGCACTGGTGACTTTTGTCACAGTTACTATTCAGTCACTCTAATCAAGCCCGTGGATATATCTCCATATATTATATGGATATATGGAGGTGCGCACACGTTACGACGACGTGACAACTGGGTTGATATTTGGTGCATCTCCATACATTCCACGAGAGTGACGAAATCTAAGGAAGAAATAGTCACCGTGACAAAAGTCACCAGTGCGCGCCATCTCTATCTAAATTTTGAACGGCCCTCAGCCTCCACTTTAATTTACTTAATATGCTCAATAACTCTTTTTATTTTTCGTAAAAATTAACTACCATTGGCTAAAATGTGATCTAGGGGCGCTTTATAAATATCCGCATATTTTTTTGAGATTATTCTTTAGACATTATATAGAGATATGATTTTTATCTCGATTGAAAAATATTCAGACTTGCTGACTCTACAAACATATGACTGATAACCTGATATCAAATGAGCATATCATAAAAGTCATTCACCAAAGTAAGATGTTGTATGTTATCTTGAAGATAAGGCGCAAAGAATTAAGAAATGATGTTTGAATGTACCAAACTGTTTCATTATACAACAGAAACTAAAATTGAACATTATACAAGTTTCTCTAACGATGTGGTTCACCTGCCAGGATAAGATACCGAGGCTTTGATCCCCATGTGGGCACACGGTTTGGTTGATAAGTGGGTAGATACCTAAATCCTGTTTTATGTCCGACTTGCGAGCCGCCACCATCTTCAATTCACAACCCAAGCATGACATGACACCATATTATCAGTATTGTTCTTTTCCTACTTGATGGTCGAAACAGAATTGAATCGAAGAAAGTCGAATCGGTACATGATTGGTGAACGTCTGCGCATGGTACGCGAAAGGGTTGGTCAGCAACGGAAAACTCAAGTGGGCATAGTCGAATACTTTTCAATAAAAAGTACCTGACACATTCCTAGGGTGTTCGTGGTATGATACGGTCTAGTGGACAGAGAACTTTAAAAGCTACATCATCATAATTTCAGCCGAGAGACGCCCACTGTTGAACATAGACCTCCCCAAGCTACACCAAACCGATCGGTCGCTGCCCGCATCCAGCGGCTGCAACTCGAGGACCTTTCCGCCCCGTCGGCCGTCAGTCCTCCTCGCAATGTGCCATGCCACTGAGACATACTCCGGAAAAGCTACATACTCCAACCTAAACAAGGATACGACGAAACGGTCGTGTCCCTAGGTACAAACATTATATTTCCAACTCTATGGTTATTTAAAGGTTTGCTTTAAATAATTTACGCAAATAAATTGCAACACACGAACCCCTTGAAAGCTTACTTAGCAAGACTAATATTAGCAACAAAGGTGTTGTCGATAGGGTTGATCTGACGTCACAGGCGGCGGCTATTCTCGAGACTTGCCCATTATTGTTTCACAAAGGTTACGCTGAAATATTGAGAAAGCAGAAGGCTTCAAGTTACATCCAATAAGTTGCCTTAAAAATACCCTTAATATTCAAGCCTGTTAATATTTGGATCGAGGCCAAGTTTAAAAGTTATTGTTATAGTTCGTACTAGGTACAAAAAGTTTTTGAATCAAAGTCAAATAATTGTTGAGTAATAAATGTAATGGGCACTTTTTTCGACTGGTGTAGAGCGGTCACGAATAGGACTGCACTTTTCTTTCCGTGAGTGCCGTAAAAGCCGACTTAAAGAGACTCTGAACCCCATGAAGACCATCGCACCAATAAACATTTCCATGAGCGTTGGTGTCAGGCAGGCACCTGGCCATAAAACTATGCCGAAACCTCTCTTAGAGCCAGACATCGAGGACGTCTAGGGCAATCATGAGGAGGGTGCGGGACGAGAGGGGCGCGGTGGCGCTACCAAACTGCCTTACACTCGTTTGGTAGACGCTGGTCCATTGAATGCCTACTGCACGCTGTCTAGACAAAGCGGCATTTTTCTCGCCTTCAAACGCATCGAACCACTGTATGTTTTTACGCTGTGCTGTAGCAATGTGTTAACATACCGACTTCAAATAAAAATAGAAGGTCCTTGAAAGAAAAGAAAATTAATGATTCTCGGTATACAAAACTAATAGTGTTTTAGTGAATAGCTAACGAAACGCCTTTGAAGTTGAGGAAAATGGCGCTTTTTTCTAGACAGAGTATAGTAGACCTAACAGTGGACCAGCGGCTACCGAGCGAGTGTATGGCAGTTCGGTGGCGCCACCGCGCCAGTGGCGATGCATAATGTGTAGTCTTGGGTTGGCTCCAGACTAATTAGGTAGTTCATTTCTCTATAAAAAACTAACTTAACATGGGGGGCTTGAATAAAATTTATTAGCGCCGACGTAATCGTAGTCGCGAGAGGCCGCGCAAGTTTGGTTTGGCGGCACTAACTGCGCCAACTTAGAGGAATCGGCACTGTACCGCGCCCCTCTCCTCCCGCTCCCCCCTCACAATTGCCCTGTCTAGACATGCTCGATGGCCGACTGTAAGAACTTATACAGGATGTATTTTTCAAGCGGACCTTCAGGATCAAATCGTAAACTTTATGGAATATCGAAAAATGCTCAAAGGAGTCGCGTGCCCGAAATTGATGAAAACAAAAACTGAATCAAGAAAAGAGAGTCTAGTGTTTTATGCACCTATGTGGCTGATTGATGGGTATTATGTATAATTGTGAATCTTTACCCTACTCCTATGCTACCCTACCTTATTCATACCCCTACCCGATCCTTACCCCAAAGATGGCAAGTTTATGTACCTATATTTTAATGATCAAACGATATTGTATTCACACTAAGTTATAAAATTCGATGTTACTAACAGTATTTTATTGGTGTCAATTTGCAGATTTTTTTGATGCTATTGTTTGAATACTATGTCATAAATTCATATGCTTAAAAATCAATATCGAACTTAGTCATTTTTATAGAAGCTTAAATCTATGATATTTGCGGCTAAAATAGCATATTAGAAGTGCATGAATTGTGGCTGACTACTTAATTTAGAAAGCAGGTCCGATTTTTAGAGGACCATATTGATAATTATTAGAAGTTCGATTAATTACATGCCTACATTATATCACATTACCTTATCAAGGTAACCCTTGCCGGTGGGGTCAGAGAGGTCCCAAATCTTGCTAAGGACCACATCACTGAGGTATGACTTCTTAAGGAACCGAGCTGCATCAAGTGCCTGTATTGCCCCCGTACCCTGGGGGTCCACCTGAAAACATGAAGGATGGTTAATAACCTTTTTTACTTCAAGAGCCTATCTTTCTCTTTGTCAAGGCGTTATTCTGGATGACAGCAAAATTTCATATAGGTATTAGAAATACAAATCCAGTTGTTATGTAGGTATTCTATGTCACTGATCAACTAAAAAACTTTGCCATTGCAATGCCAAAATAGTTACAACATAGGTACAGGGTAGTGGAGGTGAGTTTGGTGCTTCAAAAGGGGACTCCTTAACCTATGTTTCAGTCACATCACAAGTCCCAGAGGCAGTGCGCCTGGCTCCCGTCTTTGAAACACTATGACCAAGCACCCGCACAGTGAATGAATGCTATGACTCTTAATCTCATCTGTAGTCTCTTATACTGTATCCTCAGGAAAAAAATATGAAGGTATTGTCTTGGTTTATTATTAACAACACTAGACATATCCAACAGTGGCGATTCCACCAAGTATGCGAGGTGGGCGCATCACATAAGTTAACACACTAATCAAAGAAACATACACTTTAGTAAAAAATTACTAATGGCTTTATTTATTTTTGGAGTCGTGAGTGCTCATGCACCAAGTGATTTCATCGGAGCAGTAATTTTATTCAAGGGTTTGCTCACCTCAGTTCTGTTTTAGTAGGCAAATATTACTCAGCTGGTCTGAGCTTGGAAAGTCACACTTTGCATGAAAATTTTGAATCTATTAGGTTGTGTTTAAATTTTTAGTAACTTTGAATGATGATGTTCAGAAAAATTAATTTGTACAATACTGGCGACAACCACTTCTGTGGAGCGTTCTTATTCTGCATTGAAAAGAATTCAAACATACCTTAGAAGTACACCAGGACAGGCGAGACTAAGTTCCTTAGCTCTTTTATTAATTGAAAAGGTGATGTTAGTTGAAATGCTAAACAGTGATGATTTTCATAAACATATAATTGAAAAAAAATCTTATTCTTCATTTGACAAATAGACTTGATACATAAATAATAACTATATAAAATTATATAATTTAATAATTAATAAAAGTAAATTTTTGTTAATTTTAGTTTTTTATTGGAATAAAAGTAGGTAAGTAGGTAGGTAAGTTTCGTTAATTTAAGGTAGGTAATTTCGTTAATTTTAGTTTTTTATTGGAATAAACCTAGCTTTAGCCTGGCACCAACCCAAAACTACACACAGGGAGTTGCCACTGCTAATACAAATAGGTAGATCAATAGTCAAGCTATTGGCTTTATCCATATACTTACAAAACCTATTTTAGTTATTACCTTTCAATATTACCTATAAAATAATATTTTTTTTAGGATACTTTACTTACAGGTGACAGTTATTTATGAATAGGTATACCTAAGACTGATAATTATGCATAAAACTTAAAAACTAAACTATTACCTAAATATATAAAAGTATAAATGTATTATATTTTCTGATACAGAATTATACCCTGACATTTTATTATCATTGTTATTTAAATAAAAGCAAAATAAAGACTAAAAAAGTTTAACAATGGTGTATGGTCAGAATAATGTCAAGAAATAGTCAGTGTTTAGAAAGAAAACATGCAAGACATAATTTTTCTTAATTCAACTATTTTAAAATACTCTCAACTCAACAATGAAAATAATAAAACAAAACTTTGAATAGAAAGAAGCACTAATTAGATTATAGACACTAATAAGTACAATTTTGATGAAGTTTGAGACAGTCATGACCCTGGGAAGGACACGGGATACTTTTAGGTGTGATAACTGACTTGCGAGTGAAGCCGCAGGCTACCACTAGTATTATAGAATTCTACTTTGAACATGTATTTCATATACAACACTAAATTAAGTGATTAAAACTGTCTGCTTTTTTTAAAGCATTTGAAAATCTCAATGTAAATGAAAATAATAAAACAAAACTTTGAATAGAAAGAAGCACTAATTAGATTATAGACACTAATAAGTACAATTTTGATGAAGTTTGAGACAGTCATGACCCTGGGAAGGACACGGGATACTTTTTGGTGTGATAACTGACTTGCGAGTGAAGCCGCAGGCTACCACTAGTATTATAGAATTCTACTTTGAACATGTATTTCATATACAACACTAAATTAAGTGATTAAAACTGTCTGCTTTTTTTAAAGCATTTGAAAATCTCAATGTAACCAACCAAACTATTACACATGCAAAGCATTTATTTGAATTTTATCTGTATGGCCGTTCACTAATGGAGACAATAACTACATTTCAATGGAAATTAATTAGTAATAAGTTTGGTGAATTGATATTTCATTAATATTTTTACCATTACAACTTTGATATAATTTAAAATTAGCTTTTTAAATATGGTAAAAATGTTCTATCTATTCTTAATTAATGGCATTCGCAAATCTTAAAGATTATGCATTTTGCCAATGTCAAGTGAAAATTTAATTAAAATTACAAATAATTGTACGGTAGATTTTGGTTAAAAATGGAGTCTCTCAACACGTGTTTTTACAACAAGAACTCGGGAGAAACTTGGTAAAAATGTTTGCACTACACTACATTACACACAAAAACGGTTAATAGATCACACTTCAAAACAAGATTCTGATAGGTGGAAAATTGGAAGATGGTATAAAATAGTACTGACTGTATTTTAAAATGAGTGATTTCACTTAAACAATATAATTGTATTTAAATTAAATACATAAAATTATGATAAAGCTATAATTTGACATCTTATTCAAATTGTTAAATTCTGTTGTAAATCTCTGTTAACTAGTAATATTCAGAACTGAGTATGTTATTATATATAAATTAATTAGAGTAACCGGCACGAAATTCCATCTTAAGTACCTTCAACATGTAATCTAACGAAGATTGATTGATTGTTAAAATGAATGTAATGAAAAACAAGACAGTTGCTTTTAACTTGATACTTACTTGGTGATAATAGGCTTCGTAAATTGCACTGTGGGTTCCTGCCACCTGCAATGGTTCAATCCACATTTTGGTCACTAAAATTTCACCGAAATTGGTCAAAAGAAGACTTATTTTGAATCACTATGGGTGTGACATTTCAACTCTGGCCATGACTTTCAATGTTCTTGGCTAAATCCAATAAAATGCTTAGAGTTATCGATAAGTATGTAGGACAGCTGGCACTAATGAACACTGCACTTCGATCTATATTAATTGTAAATCAATTAAATGACGATACAAGTAGAAATTTAATATATTTTAAACAGCGTATCCAATGACGGTGCGACACTTTACTAACGATTATATCAATAAAACAAACACTGGTATGTTATTAAGACGCCACAAAACGATAGACGAGTAGTTAAAGTCTTAAAATAGCAATAATTCCTTTTAGATAACACTGTAATAACTCTAAAATTCCGATTTCATTCTACCTGAGTAGGAGAAGGCAAGGCAGCCATTTTTTACATCTCCTCGTCGACCAATCAATAGCAGTCAAAGACTAAAGACTTTTGACAGACGACAGCACGGACACATAGATAATAAAAAAATGTTTAAGCCTGACTTCAGATAAAAAATGTAGATTTCAATTTCAATACAATCGAAAAGAAATTTATTTTTTTTATAATTCCATTTTCGTTATTTTGCCAATAATGTATGTATGCATACATTTCTTGGTTTATACTGCCGTATTTTTTTTATCTTTTTTCACTTTTAATCTTTCGCGTTGCATGAATAACATGAGTAAAAACGTAATTCCACCCACAGAATGTTTCTTCTGCTACCTACAGAATAAACATTTTGTGGGTAGAAGTCGAGTATGAATACCTCACATATGGAATGATGACGAGTTAACTCCCGAGTTCTTGTTGTAAAAACACGTGCTGAGAGACTCCATTTTTAACCTCAATCTATTGTTACTTTAAAAGTACATTTTTACTTAACATTGGTGAAATGCGATAAATAACGCGAACGCCATTCATATAAAGAAGAGGAATGATGACATTGCTGTTCTATAGACATATTCTTTCTAATCCAGTAACACTAAATCCAGTCCGCCTGTGATGATGTGATCATGGTCGGCCATAAACCGGCTGAAACCTCATGCAATATAATCGCGTTAATTCGCGTTTTACTCATGTTAAGCCGCCGTGTTAGGAATTCCTAACAAAATAAAGGAAACAACAGATTTTTTACAACATTTACCATTTTATTTCTGAGTACTATAAATATTAACATTAACATTCTCACACTTTCTTATTAATGTCTGCCACATCAACATAATGCTTTAATCGTTGAACCCCACGAGACATTATATCAAAACAAGGTAGTTTCTTCAAGTTTTCCATCCATTCCATTACCCTAACGTGTCGTTCATGAAACGGTATGATTAGGAGAAGAGAGCTAACCGTAGCAGCGCAGCAAATATCACAAAGCGACATCTACGACAAGATATTAAAAAAATTAACACACAATTTTTATAATAAGGCTTGTTCACTATCAGTAAAAAAAAGCTATATATCTACTATCTACTAGAGAACGAGCAACTGATATTTGTTTTATACGAGTAGGTACAATTTTAATTAATAATAACAATAAATAGTTTTAAATAAAAATAAACAATCACTAACTACTCATGAAGTAGGTAACTAAATTAGCAATTTTGAGCTGCGGCAACGTGACGAATTTACACTAAAAGGCATTCTTAAAATTTCTTCGTGATAGACTAGTACCTAATATTTTTTGACAAGGAAACGTGAGTAATTGTAGTCTTAGGGCCAGTGCCCACTAACGGCATGGCATAGCACACGGCGTGGTACGCTTCGGCATGCCGAATCATCCTGTGCTCACACCAAGGATCCAAATCCTGTAGCATACACATCAAGACGACAGCATGCGCCATCTGGCGCTCACTTGCAGTCAATTCAGTAGGTACTGTGCTAGGTCAACCTTATTTTAATTACATAGCACTCACTTTCCTTTAACAAGTTTGCTATTTTCATTGAAATAAGGTCGAAAATTATTTGTCTACGCCCCGGGCGGTGTCATGCCGTCACTGGGAGCCGGCCCCTAGAGTACTTAGGCAGTGCACGGTTAGGGTCTCAGATCATATTTACTTAAATAATCTGAGGTTAGGGTATTGTATTACAAGTGTTTACAGAATACGGTAACCGCTTACCATCAGCACTTATGCTGGCATAAGTGCTGATGGTAAGCGGTTACCGTATTCTGTAAACACTTGTAATACGACAATTACTGCAATACTACGACTTCTAATACGACAATTATGCAAGTACCACACATCAATTTGATTTACGATAGGATTTTTATCAATGCTAGTCAATTCCATATTAAATTACCTTGTCCCCAGCTAACCACTTGTACTTATTCAGTTGCAGCTCCAGGTAGTCCAAAAGATTATACCATTTTTCAATTTCACTCTTATCCAGTAACTGTTTGCCGGCAAAATAATTTGTCTGTAAATAGAATTTTATAATTTTAAAGCAGTAACTGTATTTTATTACAAAATATGTTTAATAATACCCACATTTCAACACAAAATTTGGCAGATACCAAAAATTTTATTATTATATATATAAACATCGCTATAAAGCGCCGAGTAAATTTCCGCGATCTTTCACGATCTGTGTACGGTAATTAACCGTGATTTGGGTGACTGCTCTTCCAAATGAGGTGCAAGTACAATGTGAGCACACAAAGTATTTGTTCCAGTCAATCATTTCTTATTACGTCATAAGCTGACGTATTTTTTGGTTTTTTGTCTCGTTTCGCTGGACTTACTTTAATCATACTCACAAATATAAAACTATCCAAAGGAAATAGTGATCCAGAATTAAAGAATAACATCTGGTCAACTCTGGCCTTCTCCATAATGTCGTCAGGGTACAAGTCCTGGGTGTCCTTTTGCCGACACAGATACAGAGCGATAGCATGACTGTCGCATATCACTTCTTCGCCGATTTGAAGAGCAGGAACCTTTTGAAGCGGATTTATCTGTAAAGAACAATTGACAAAATTTTAATATATGTATCGAGGCTCAGCGCTGATTACACTCGAAAACCTTTAAAACTATTTTATAATAATAATATATTTCTACGCTCACACCAATTATCTAGCCCAAATTAAGTAGCTTGTGTTATGGATGCTAGATAACGGGCAAATATATTTATTAATCGAGATATTTTTATAAATAAACTTAAATAAATATATAAACAACCATGACTCATGAACAAATGATCGTGTTCTTCACACTAACATTTGCCACTACCAGGACTCGAACCCGGACCGCCCGATGTGTAGGCAGCGTTACTGACCACTCCACCACGGCGGCGTCAAATATGTTTGAACGTGACATAAAATGCTATAATATTTATTTTTATACCCATTCGGCTTCGAGTAAGCGCACATGGCTTAGAATAGAAACAATCGTTGGTGTGATGAACACAAAAAGTTTACGAACTATGTTCATTTAATATACTTTCAATAAACTCGCTCATCTTAGAAGAACTGAAGTACACGACTAAAATATACCTTAGTATAAAATTCCGTTTTATTTTCGCTCTTAAATAAATCAATTTCTTTGAATTTGACTTCAACTTCAAGCAGCGACGCAGTCATAAGGACAAATCGGACAGGCGGAGAAGCTTCATCGCCGTAAAGAATTGGAGTCATGCTTCTTACAATGCTCCTGGGAAAAAAAATCAACAGTTTAATACGAAATATAAATGACAATAAGAAGGAAAGAGTAGGGTACAGGTACCTAATATGTATAATAAGTCTAGACTCCACTCTAGTTAAATTTACCAGCAACATCCTGAGTAGGTAAGGATTTTTTTATCTTGACAACCGAAGCTCTTGTCGTCATCTCACCTGACAGTAAGATGATTATTGCTAAAGGTAAAAGCAAGTTTCAATGGAACCCCCCAACCAAACACTGTGTAACTGGCAGTGAATGGCACCAGCACCTTGTCCGTATGTTTGATTGCTACTTTTTGACGTGACAACGTCTTATAATTCGATAGAGCCGGCTGCACGCACGAAAAAATTGGTTGTCTGTAAAGTCGGTTTACTGACGATAGTTGAACGTGACAACGTCTTAAGAAAATACTGATGGAATGGTAGCATTTTTCAAAAGAAAAATTTAATTTCATTTGTTTTGCCGGCCTTACATGGAACGCCTCAGAGCGAGGTAACGCCGCATGCGTCATGTTTTTTCGTGCGTGCAGCCGGCTCTATCGAATTATAAGACGTTGTCACGTCAAAAACATGACGCATGCGGCGTTACCTCGCTCTGAGGCGTTCCATGTAAGGCCGGCAAAACAAATGAAATTAAATTTTTCTTTTGAAAAATGCTACCATTCCATCAGTATTTTCTTAAGACGTTGTCACGTTGAACTATCGTCAGTAAACCGACTTTACAGACCAACCAATTTTTTTTTAGATTAAAAAATTACAGTTATTTATAAAAAGATTCTTCTTACCTATTATTGAAACGTCGACAAGGGAAAATGTTAAAGAACATCGATCTAATACGCGTAATGAACATGTTTGAAATTATTAAATAAAATAATAAATTAACAAATGCTCCATAAATAAGTAGAAGAAAAAGCTGTTATTAATCTCGGACACAAACGTTCGAATAACAAGCTTCCGTTAGTAAAATGATTCCATGTTTAAAAAACAGGAGCTGAAGTGGAATCGTGTTACATTATGCATTCTTTTTGTAACTGCTTATTTATGAAACCGTTTATCCCTCCGGGTCTGCATCTTTTTTTTGCTTATATTAGCAACTACCTATCTGTATGTATTTTGTGAAACCTAAAAATAGATTCGGAGTTTTCAAACACGTTAAAAATATTTAAAAAAAAATAAGGGTTTTGTTTTAATTTACGCAGAAAGTGTTTATGACCTTCTCACCTGAAATTAATTAAGACAAGATCAACGGTACCATACGTTTAGTAATAGACAAGTCTAAATTCATGGGATTATTCACTAATAAAATTAATAAAAAAAACAACTGTACAAGGTGTATTGTAACAGGAGACACGTACACTCGGAAAGTAGTTTGTGCGGCACGCGCGGTGCGTTGACTGTCCTTGCTATGCGCATAGTATATACATATAGCTTTTTACACTATCTTTTGCGTTTAAATAATGAAGATAATTAGTTGTAAAGTATCATTGTTAAAATGATTAACTAATATATGACCAATTATTACTTTCTAACAAACTACATTCATGATATGCGTAATTTCTGTTACACGTTGTAGATGTCGAAATTAAGAGAATATTATTTATTTTATAAAATTAATAAAAAAAAGTAGTGGCTTATAAAATATTAAACAGTTTTGTACGCGAAAGTACCTACTTTTTATTATTGATTTCATATTCTGGCCAGTTGAATTGAACGAACCTCATGAATTACTTAACATAATGTGACGTCAAAACGACATTGCTCTGAAAGCCAATTTTTCATAATTCCTCGTATTTCTTTTAATTTTATAATGAGCATCTAAATTCAACTCGGTAACATCAAAACATAACAAAATAAATAAAAAAAGATAAATAATGCCTGTAACTTCAAGAAATTCTTAGAATGGGAGTTGGTGGAAGTAAGCAAGTGGTCACGAGCGGTCTCAAGTAATTTTTTGTTGTTGTACTAACGCCTATATGTTATAATGATACATACTTTAATATTTATTGTTGTTATGAAAACGTTACACATTAATCTAGTTTTGATGCTAAGTTCCTTATATGGCGAATGATTTGAGTGAGGTTTATCTTCACGGTGCACTTCGACCAATCGGTATCTTTTGTATGTTGAAGAGCCTGTAATATTATATCCTTATTGGATAGATAGGCCATTCGCGGGATGAGCCTATTATCATCTCATTTAGTCACGCTCACATTCCCAAAGGGGGTCGAGCAGAGCTTCAGGTGACATTCGGTTACACACAAAGCCACATCTGGCAGTATGGACCGTACAGTACCCCCAAAAATAGTGACAGGCTGGCAGCCTGTCGTCTACACAAAAGGGGCACCAAACCCAAAAATTAACAATCCATCTGTAAAAAAAACAACTACTTAAAGTCAACGATCAGGACAGATGTTTTACTCAAAATCATCTCAGCACTCCGGGTACCTACTGAGCCTATCAATAACACATAATTATATTATTTTAGAGAACCTCTCAATTCTGGGGTTAGAGTATATTTTTCCGTACGCAAAGCTTACATATTTTCAGACACTGCACATTATGGAAGGCAGACCGTAGCCCAGCATGTCGGGCAGTCATGATGGCGTTGGACGCAATGAACTTGAGCATTACGGAAGTGGACGTGAACATTGATAAAGGGGAACATAAAACTGCTGAGCTCACAGCTGTGAGTATCCTATACAAAAGATTAAGGCCCCTTTACGGTCTTCTGTAGGCAATCAAGAGTACCTATCTAATTTATAGAAATTACTGAAACACAGCGGTATCAGTAAAGAAATGCAACTTAAAGCACTTAATTAAGAAATGTCGCACTCTAAAATTACTCTCGCTATTGCTCCTTTTTATACTATCTGTACCAGTAGTGTAAGTACACTTACGTGCAATGAAATCGACTCACCGGTACGCTTTGGTTTCGAGCTCCCTAATCGGAAATCTACAATTCGTAAATACTAATTTTTAACTCCATGTGTTAAACAAGAACCTAAACTTACATTAGACCAGTTTTTACTGTGATAGATTTTAGTTTATTGATTTTACAAAATTAAAACCAAATACAGTTAAAAGAGCTAACATTTTTGGGAAAATCAGCTGAATTTTAAGGGTCAATAAATCTGTAAGATGAATCAATTATTCAATAAACAATGATTTAATTAACTCTGAACACTCTGCATAGTCACAGAAATGGCGTATGACGTAAAAATGAGAAACCAGGGTTTCTGAAGAAATGAGTCTATTTGTCATCAATACTTCGCTTATCGGTATTTAGAGTAGATTAAATAAAGCTTATCAAATTATATTTACAGGTTTTGTTTATCTAATCTTATTTTTATATACCGATATATTAAGAATCGAAACCTACGAGGCGAGTCAATTTCATTGCACGTAAGTGTAGTTTAGTATAAAATACGTACGAGTACCTAACTATTGTAGTTGCGTTAAGAGCTCCATTTGTATGGGAAACACGAATTACGCTTCTTTCCGCTAGGGTCGCTATTCACGTTTCCTAAGCATAAGCAGGCATACGGCCATCCTGATAATATAAGTCACCCACCGTAGCTTACTTTAAGCTTCTTGAGCTTATATATCACAGGTTCTCGCAACACATGTATCATTATGTATCATTCGAACACAGACAACTCTAATCCTGGTGGTCTGCTGGTGGTGGATAAAGTACGCTCAAAATTCAAGCCACTAATCTGCTGTGGCACCTGTCATAATTGATACGGGAGCATTCAATAGAAATACACTAACTTGCTAATATTGCGTTTAATTTTCAGTACAACTCGCTTCAGACAGTGCCTATATTCAAAGATCGAGATCTAGTATTACACGACAGGTGAGACGAAAACACAATTACTTGATAATCACCGAGCTATTTACTTATGGTTTTTGTGTGTTTATTTACTGGTGCTTATCATTTTAGTATTTTAAGTTTAAAAATGAAATCTCATAAATTTTTAAATAATCAAAATATAGCCTATGTTAGCAGTGAAAATGCAGCATTGTATCGATGAAAGGTTTTTTAAAATCGGGCCGGTGCCTAACGTACGAATAGAGACGGATCAAAGCACACGCCCCACCGATGACACCACCGGCCACGAGGTTCGAGGGGGCGCGCACCTCGAACATATTTTAGCCAAGAGACGCCCACTATTGGACTTCATGCTGAGCTGCCCGCATCCAGTGGCTTCCCATGATCTTTCGTCGGTCCACCTCTTTATGGGGGTGCCTAGACCTATGGGCCCTTGCTCACGTCCAATGTAGGTCTTGCTCCGCCATTGCACACAAACGTACAGATATCTTATCTTTAGAGGTAATATTAGTGTAAATTACTTTCCGATTTCAGTCACGCCATCATGACGTACCTCGCCAGCCGGTACTGCAACAGCGGGCGGTTCCTCCCCAAGGACCAGGGAGGGCGAGCGCTAACGGATCAGCTGTTACATTTTGACAGTGGAATATTATATCCTCGCTATCAAGCTGCTGTCGTTAGTCCTCCATCTATTTTTGTTCATACATACGTACATATGGGAGTCATACAAACATAATGACCCGCCATTCTGCAGTTTTTTTAATAATCGGAGACATCGGCAGAAAATAATAAAAAATATGAAACTTAGATTACAGTTTGGTCACAATTTTTAAACTTATTTCTGTTCCTCATATTTTTAATAAAAAAGATTATCAAGATAGTTCATCCCCCATTTCCACCTACTTAAGCAGAAATGGAGTCAACACTGGAACTATTAGTATGTATGTATGTACCATACTCGTAGCTACCTAAGATTCTTTAATCTAGCCCTTATTTAAAATTGTATTAACCATCTGTAGGTACCTAACCTAGGGAATACAATTTGAAATTGGCTTATAGGTTAGTTATATTGGATTACGGTCAACTTATTTTTTAATTCAAATTAATTATGTACACTTTGCTGACTTTGCTTTTGCATTAAAAAATGTAAGCTGACCACCTAAGGTTTAATATAACAGCTTGCTAATCTTACTAGACATACATAACTTAATAAAAAAAATACTCTGTGATAAATACCTTTTGTAAATAAAAAAATACTTTGTGATAAATACTTTTTGTAAATAAAAAAATACTCTGTGATAAATACCTTTTTGCCTCGAAGCCGTTACTTGGATTATAACTACCTACCGGGTAGTTGATAAAAATGCAGAATAATTCGTGTCCACCCACAATCCTACCAAGATAATTTATTTCTTTGACTATTTAACGGCTCCGGAAAATATCCATCAAGCCTTGTCTACAGCCATTTTAATTCTTCTTTCTTGATGTTTACTTTAAAATATGGTATCACACATTTTAATGCATCTAGGGAGTACTTGTCGAGAAATTCATGGCAACAGGCCTCATGATGGCGACTGATGATTGTGGGATATTATCGATTGTTTCACGCCAAACATCCACCAAGATAAGATAATTATTTTGGTGGATGTTTGGTGCTCCAGTTATCGTCATCCTGAAGGTGGACAACTTTCTATTCGTCGGCAGCGATGGTACCTACCATCTGACCGATTAAAGGCTTCTTTCGTAATACGTGCGATGCGATGCGACATCGCATATAAAAAAAGAACTACTTGTTAAAAAGACATACCTGCACATGATTCCCACCTGACGGCAAGCTAGGTGGAATCCAATTGCGAAGATAACTGCTGCTGAAGTACCTATACACGCACGTACCGCATTATAGCCACAGTAACCTCCCTCATACATGGCGCCTTCTTTGCGCCTCTTTTGAAGGATCCAGGGTCGTAAGAAGGAGGAACACGTGTAAAAGCAGAGCCGTCCTTTTATTTATTGTGCGAAATATAAGGAAAAAACCTCCTTCGAATACTATCTTCATGGTATAGACGATAGACTGATCTATACTAATATTATAAAGCTGAAGACTTTGTTTGTCTATTTGGTTGGTTGAACGTGCTAATCTCTTTTCGTGTTGGATAGTCCATTTATCGACGAAGGCTATAAACGTCACCCTGCGACCAATAGGAGCTGAGTATCAATAAAAAAATATGGCAAAAACGGGAAATCCGTGCAAACGAGTTCGTGGGCACAGCTAGTGTAAGAATAAGATGCATGTACAAATGTAAATTGTTAAATTTTGCATTTGATTTTTAGTCGTTTACATGATAGCGGACTCTTTGAGAAACAAATCTTATTAATATAAATGCAATTTGGATGGATGGACATAATTATGCGTATGTTCGCTACTCAATCATACCAGAACAGTAGAACGGCTCTGGCTGAAATTTAGCGCAGTGATGGATTATAGTCTAGAGTAGCACATAGGCTTATTGGCGTGATAGACAACATCCACCTGGGTAGAGCAGAGCGGGTAGAGCGAGTGGTTATTAGAATACACCTATATAATTTGTAAACCATTCGTTTTCAGAATCCAATACTCTACGAGAACTGCACTTTCCTGTTGCCCCAGCAATTGTGTGACATTCAGCGGGCCTACCGAGACCTCGAGAGCTTGTTGTTGGGGAAGATATGGCTTATGGGCAACTTGCCGGGCCTGGCTGACATCAGCATCGCAGCCACTATCAGCACCCTCAACATTCTCGTACCTATTGACCAAACCAGGTACAGTACATTTATCTGGTGAACGTTGATGAACCGTAGCTGTATGTTTAGATGTGTATAAAACATTCTCTCTGTATGTCTATTACTGAAGAAGCGCTAGCGTTTCTATGACATGGTACGAAAGTGTCAAACTACTTCTGTTGCCGACTGTACAGAGACAATTTTTTTTTAATTTATTTAATGAACAAGAATCTACAGAACTTTAAGATAGTGTTTTACAATTTACATTTAAAACTTAATGCCACTTACAGACTCTCACGATGTACGTGTGACAGTTAAGTCGTGAGGTAGATCTACAATAATAGTTAATTTTCTAATTTAATACAGAAAAAAAGGAACAAATTCAAAATACAATACTTACTTAAAAAAATAATTTGAATGTATATCTACACACAGCAAGGGCGCACCCACTTTCGAGAAATAAAAATATTATATCTCAGTACCTACATATCATCCTATGCTTAAAACATCGTGAGTGGTCAGTAACGCCTTCTACACGTCAAGGAGTCAGGATCGAATCCTGGTGGGAGCAAATGTTTGTACGATGAACACGAACCTTTGTGCACGTCACGAGTCATAGTCGTATATGTTTATTTAAGTTACTTAATTATAACTTATTTATCAATTTTATTATTACCTAGTATACAGTACAGAAGTTCTTAATCATGTTTAATTTGGACTAAATAAATCCTTTCTTAGATATCCCAGATTGTCTAGCTGGCTTTGTCGAATGTCCGAAGAACTATACTACATCACAGCCAATAAAAAAGGACTTGCCGAGTTTGCCAGACGAATAGGTTAGTTATAAAATTATCATAGATACGATCAGTGGTTAGATAAATCTTATTTACATCGATTAGTTCATGGAACACAGAAAGATCTATGTTCTGCGGATTAGTTGTACTACATTGTGTATTTTTAGTGGCTCTTGAGCCGAAGCCATTTAATAAGTAAGTAGGCCAGTACAAAAAACGCTTGCTATGGACCCCATCCACCTTGCAATCGCACTTATTTCACGCTGATTCGCGCGAAACAGCAATTATATTTTTATTCACAATTTCTATGTAGGTCCCAGTCCCATAGGAAGCATTGTTTGTATTGACCTACCTATTAAATAAAAGGGCTTTGGCTCGACAGCTCCTTAAATTACACCATGTAATAAACACATACAATTTACCAAAGAATAATCAAAACCGAAAAAAAACTAAATATTGCTGCTAAATTTAGTTTTTTTTCGGTTCGGGACTGAAACATTTTAGCTGCAAGAAAATTCTAAAGCTTTAATATTTTTGGTAATGTATAATCTATAGTTCTAAAAAAAAATGACAACTGATTAACGTGAAATAAACATATTTAAAGTAATATATATAGTATATATTTTATAACATATAATTACGCTCACAATCATAAAAGGGGTCGAGCAGAGTTTCAGGTAAACTCCACAAAATAGTGACAGGTTGTCCACCAGCCTTTCGCCTACACATAAGTCAAGTTGTATATTATTGTAGTTATGGCTTGGCGTGGTGTAGCTTGGAGCGATCGTGAGTTCCCCACTTTTTTTAAAAGTACTTCGTCCGTTCGTACATTTGACAACGACGTTTAAAAAGGCACTTATTTCTGTTGATCACTTATTTGTAGGTAATTAGGTAATACATACATATAATGCAAGTCAGGACTGTAATGATGATGAGTAAGAGGCCCCATGCAATAAATATTAATATTTCATTCAGCTCCAAATTAACCCATATTGTGGTGTGTCAGCGTATCATGGATGAGTTAGATAAGTAACATTATTTTTTATCTCAAAACAGATCGAGGTGGCATTACCGATGACGATTACGAGTTCAAGTGCCCTCGCAGCTCCACAAGAAGACGAGAAAGTGTGCCCGACAGCAGTGAATTGCATATAAAAAGTGAAATACCATAAATTTCATTACAATACATTATATTTTTTACACAGTTGTAACAGATAGGTACTTACAAAAAAACTGGATTGAATGACTAGCTACTAGTTCTTATTTTCACTTTCTCGTATAAGTAAATAGAAGAAGTCCTGTAATTGTCAAAAATACGACCTCGAGATTTTAACGGATTTACACGTTTTGGACCGCTGATGTAGCTCAGGCTGTCTGGATAAATGATAAATCTTCAAAATAGCTTACATTTAAGTAGGTCAATAGGGCAATTTATATGATGGCTAAACACCCTTATTTTAGAAAAGGTGACGCTACAGAATCTTAGATAATCAATCGAAAACGTGTCCAGCCAGCTTGAAAAACCACTTTTCGCTGGTCTCTCAATCTCGTTAACGAAAGTGATTTTGACGACTTTTTGCATATCAACGGGCGTCACATAAATTTGGGACGTTCATCAAGATAAAAGTTTTGTGATACGTGCTGTACGGTTTAGTAGAAAAATGCAAAAATCTGTGTCCAGCCAGCTTGAATTTACGTATAAAACTTCTGGCTGGCACTTCTGAATCTTAATAACGGGAGCGTTTTCGAATATGTTTCCTCTACTAACATGTGTGACGCAAATTGTGACGGTAATAAATAAAGAACGTTTGATTTATGGCGTCACGTTAAGGGGTTTACGAGAAATCAATTAAAAACTAATGTCCAGCCAGCTTGAAGTGCAAGAAAAATCACTGACAAATGTTGCTTTAAAATTTGTTACCGTGGGTGACTTCCCTTGACAAATCCTCTGTCTGAAAATTATAACTATATTAAAACTTAACAAACCGCAAAAATACCAATTTAATGATAAATCTGTGAAGGCCCTTATTCTCCAAAATTCAATCTATTGAAAATGGAATAAATCTATGTAAGTGAAAATATTTATGAGTACTCTGAACGCTTACAAACTTACCAATGAACAGTTACGAAGCATACATATAAAAGATCATTTTAATCAAATATACGTAAATGGAGATTGACGATTCATAAGACTGGTTGTTTGTGTATAATATATTATTTATATAACTTTAAATGCAAATATAGAATTGAAACTTTGCTCCTTACATGTATTTGACCACCTTGCCACCCAATATCTTTATGAAGCTGACTGTACGTAATGGTAATGGCGTTGTAGTATAGGGTGGTTACAAACTAGCGCTTTTTTCTGTGCGTATACAGTCTCACACGTGCTAATTTTCATTCTTAATAAAACGCAATTTAATACAATGTTCACTGCATAGCAAGTGTATGTGTTATGTAGTTAACATTGGGTTAATTTTGAATATATTCTTAGAATCGTACTTGACACGTGACTTGAGAGTGTTGACGATCAAATAACTTTAAACTGGTGGGTGTTATCAGTAGAGATATATGCAATAGGGGTTTTGGTGAGTGGAATCACTAATAGGTTCATTGGTGTGCATAACGTGGAAAGTTTTATAGCGCTTTTACCATCGTACCATATTATGCCAATTGCCGTATATTTCTCATCAAGCCATAGATTTATAATTACTGACGTTTATAGTTTGGCATTGAGTCGACTAATTAAGGCGAGACCAAAAAAATGCACCAATAGGAGCATTTTTTTTAGGTAGGAGCAAATGTTTGTATGATGAATACGAACATTATTTAAGTTTATTTACAAAAATATCTATACTATTGTGTATATTCAATTTGTCTGTTATCTAGTATTGTTGAGGACATCACTATGAAGATGTCACATCACTAACGGATTATTATAAAAAGAAAGTTAGTTGTAAGAAAGATGGCTACTTGTGAATTGTACTTAGTGTGTAAAAACCAAATAAAAGATTAATTAGTAAATACAGTTTATTAATACCAAAAACCATGCAAAACATGGTGTCAGGTGGACTCCCGGAGTTGGATTTCAGCGGAAATCTGGCACTTAACTATGAGAGTTGGAGTCAACGATTCAAAATTTTTATTGAAGCTAATGACTTGGAGCACGTGTCTGAAAAAAGAAAAATTTGCATATTACTGAATTTCATTGGTGAGAAAGGGATACGAATTTATAATTCATTTAGTTGCAATGGCGATGAGACTGTAGATAAAGTGCTTAAACTGTTCAAAACTTATTTTTCTCCTAAGAAAAGCTTAACAATATATAGAAATGATTTCTTTACTCTTCAACAAAAGGAACGGACACTTGAAGATTATTTTCAAACTGTTATTAATCTTGGAATTTCATGCGAATTGGGAGAGCTCAGAGAAAGCCTTACAGTGTGCAAAATCATCTCAGGCTTGGATGCTAAATATAATAACCTCAAAATTAAGTTAATGGCTGAAGAGGACAAAAATTTAAACTTGGAATATGTAATGAAGTATTTGCTCAGTGCGGAAAACTCTAGGATCTATTTAGAAGACCAAAATAAAAGTGACAGGAATGAAATATGTTACGTTAATAAAACAAAGCAAAAGCTAATTAAAAATTGCAGAAATTGTGGCCAAATAGAACATGAGATTAAAAAATGTCCAGCATTTGGAAAATTATGTTATAAGTGCAATGGCAGAAATCATTTTGGTAAAATGTGTCGCAAAATAATGAAAAATCAACAAGTGAATATGATAGAGGAAGAAACCAATAATGAGGAGGGTGATTTCTTCATAGGCCATGTGGGCAATGACATTATGCAAGAATTCATGGTAAGAAATAAAAAGATACTCATAAAAATGGATACCGGTGCTGCATGCAATGTAATAGGAACTGAAACGTATAAACGGCTGGCCTTAGAAGATAGTGATTTATTTCCATGCAATAAAAATGTTATCCAATTAGACGGGAAGCGTGTCCCGGTTCGTGGGAAATGCTGGCTACATTTAATACACCCTAATGGTTGTACATATAATGTAAATTTTATTGTAATTGAAGGTCAAGTGCCTACCCTCTTAGGTTGTAAAACATGTCTCAAATATAATTTTATTTCAGCAAACACTAATCTTGTAAATGTTTTGAATTTAGAATGTGAAGATAGGCAATACAATGTCAATAAATTAATTCAATCACTAAAATCTACTTACAGTAAGCTGTTTGATGGTGGTCTTGGTTGCATTCCTGGAACAGTTAATATTCAATTAAACAGTAATGCTGTGCCAAATGTTCAAGCAGCCCGACGCGTGCCATTTTCACTACTGCCTGAACTTCGAGAAGAATTGACTAGAATGGAGACATTAGGTGTTATTGAAAAAGTCAACACACCTACACAATGGGTAAATAATTTTGTTTCTGTCAGGAAACCAAATGGTAAGTTGAGAATATGCATAGATCCCAGAGCTCTCAATAAGTTCGTCATACAACCTAAATACCAATTACCAACAATTGATGAAATAAAAAGCAAAATTAAAAATGCCAAAGTTTTTGCATTGCTTGATGCATCAAATGGATTTTGGATGCTTAATTTAAATGAAGAGAGTTCTGAGCTATGCACCTTCATAACACCCTTTGGAAGGTATAAATTCAAGAGACTCCCTTTTGGTATTTGTTCTGCACCTGAAGAGTTCAGTAGAATCATGACACAAATGTTTGAAAATGTAGAAGGAGTAATACCCTATATCGATGATTTATGTTTATATGCAGAATCTAATAACCAGTTGTATGAAAGGTTAACAATGGTACTAGATATTGCATTAAAAAATGGTATAAAATTCAATGAATCAAAATGCAAGTTTTTTGTTAATGAACTTCTTTTTGTGGGGCATAAATTTACATCTAATGGTATGTTACCAGATCCTAGTAAAGTACAAGCAGTAATGAATATGGAACATCCTACAAATAGGAAAGAGTTGGAGAGATTTTTAGGTATGTGTAATTATCTATCACGTTTTATATCAAATTATTCTAAGTTAACAGAACCTTTGAGAATATTATTGAAAAAAGATACTGAATTTATATGGGACAGTAATCAAGAACATACAGTCAAGTTGTTGAAAAAGGCTTTATGTAGCAGCCCTTGTTTAGCCTTCTTCAACACAAATCAAGACATAGTTTTATCAGTAGACAGTTCATCTACGGCCCTGGGTGCAGTAGTGTTACAAAATGATAAACCTGTTGCATTTGGATCTCGCTCTCTAAATAATACGGAGCAAAATTATTGTCAGCTGGAAAAAGAAATGTTGGCCATAGTGTTTGGCTGTTATAAAATGCATCAGTATACGTATGGCCGTAGAGTTTTTGTTGAAACTGACCATAAGCCACTAGAGACTTTATTTAAAAAACCACTGTATAAAGTACCTGCCCGGTTGCAGAGAATGATGCTAGCAGTACAAGGATATAATTTAGTAGTCAAATACAAACCAGGTAGATTATTATTTATTGCTGACACATTGTCTCGTAGTTGTCCAAATAAAGAAGTAGGAAAAATAAAAGAATTTAAAGAAAATATTATTCTTCATGTAAAATTATTAAAAGAAAGTTTGCCAGTGTCTAATGTGAAATTGAAAGAAATACAAGAAGCAACAAAATTTGATCAAACGCTTACCAAAATAATAAATTATTTAAAAATAGGATGGCCAAGCAACTTAAACAAAATAGATAAAGATGTTAAGACTTATTGGACATTCAGAGATGAGCTTAGTACTTTAGATGGAATTGTTTTAAAAAGTAACCTAATAGTTATTCCAAATTCTTTAAAAACTGAAATGCTTGAAATTATTCATCAAGGACATGTTGGTGTGAGTTCATGTAAAGCTAGGGCAAGATCATGTATATTTTGGCCTGACATAAATAAAGATATAGAAATATTTGTTAGAAGTTGTTATCCTTGTGCTAAATATCAATCAAATGTCTCAAAGGAACCACTCATCACACACTCAATTGAAAAAATTCCTTGGTATAAAGTTGGGATAGATATATGTACGTTTGAAAATAAGGATTACTTAATATTCATGGACTATTACTCTAAGTACATAGAAGTTTGTAAATTGGACACTCTGTCGAGTAATTATGTAATAGAAAATTGTAAATCTGTTTTTGCAAGACATGGCATACCCTCTACAGTGATTACTGATAGTGGAACTCAATTTACTTGTGAAATGTTTAAAAAATTTGCTAGTAATTATAAATTCAATCATGTTATGTCTAGTCCTAAACATTCACAATCAAATGGTCAAGTGGAGAGTGGTGTAAAAATATTTAAGAATATATTAAAAAAATGTAAAGAGGATAAATCAGATCCATATTTAGGCTTATTAAATTATCGTAACACAGTAAAACCCCATATGCCATCTCCTGCACAATTGTTATTTTCTAGAACATTGAATTCTTTGTTACCAATTTCAAAAAGTCAATTAATACCAAGAAAATTTAATTATAATGAAAATTTTTACAAACATAGAGACTCTGTTGAAAAATATTATAATAAAACCTCACGATTTCAAACTGAATTATTAGTAGGACAAAATGTGTATTTTAAAAAGACATTAGATTCAAATTGGTTAAAAGGACAGATAATCAGAAAATGTAAAGAACCTCGGTCATATTTAATTAGAGATGAACAAGGAAGGATTTATAGAAGGAATAGGAAATATATCAAATTGTCATTCCAGGAAAATAATGATTTTACCTATGGTAATAAGAGTGTAACTGAAAATTATTTTGATTTTGTTCATGCACCTGATGTGTTACCTAATGTGGTTGGTGATTCTAGTAATCAGACTTCTAGTAATGTAAGCAGCTCAAGTACAAATGATTGTCAGATAAGTAGCAGTAATAATGTTGTAATAAATAATAAAAAATGTGTAGGAGTAAGTCGGCATGGCCGTAGTATTGTAAGACCTAAAAAATTTGATGATTATGTTGAACACAATGATTCTGATTGTAATTAATGTAGTATGTAATTGTTTGATTCTTTTTAAAATTTTGATAAAAGGGGGGATGTTGAGGACATCACTATGAAGATGTCACATCACTAACGGATTATTATAAAAAGAAAGTTAGTTGTAAGAAAGATGGCTACTTGTGAATTGTACTTAGTGTGTAAAAACCAAATAAAAGATTAATTAGTAAATACAGTTTATTAATACCAAAAACCATGCAAAACAAGTATCCATAACACAAGTTCAAGTTCTTAATGATACTTAATTTGGGCTAGTTAATTGGTGTGAGCGTGAATAATAAATATAAAAAAACGAATAAAAATAATTCTATTCTATTAGATTCTATTCTATTCTTAATTAATGGCGTCGCGTCGCATTAAGCGTACGCATTTTGCCAATGTCAAGTGAAAATGTAATTATAGTAACAAAAATTGTACGTTGTTGATTGAGGTTAAAAATAGAGTCTCTCAACACGTGTTTTTACAACAAGAACTCGGGAGAAACTCTTCAAAAAATAAAAATAAATAGAGTACTGCATTCTGACAGTTGGTGTTTTTTCTACGTGATGACAGGCCTACCTAGGCCGCCTACGTGAACGTGAAATGCCCTCGTCTATATATGTCTCTCTAATATACGCGTTACTATGCTCTTTCTTTTTCACATTGCCAATCTACAGAGTTTCCCATATCCAGGAAACTATGTAGGATTTATAGGAATAGGTAGGTATATAGGAAACTGTAGATGGGAAATGTGAAAGAAAAAGAGTATACTTACACGTATATTAGAAGGATATAGATAGAAGAGACCATTTCACGTAGGTACTCGCAGGCGGCCTAAGTCGGCCTGTCAGTCACGTAGAAAAGACGGCAGCTGTCAGACTGCATTTTTTGGTCTCGCCCGTCTCGCCTTAGTCGACTCAATGGTCAATCTATGCCTATATCTATGCATCAAGCCTTAGATTAAGCCGTGTCCCCACTAGAGCCACGCGGCTTTTAGTGGCCGCGAGGCCCTGCCTCGCGAGGCTTATTTGTAATGTAGTTTTAGGCCTCCCTCACGTACACACTCACGAGGCTCTGCCACGCGGCTTGGCCGAATGGAGCCACGCTGCTTTAGATACCTGCATCAAACACTCTATCTATTCTTAATTAATGGCGTCGCGACGCATTAAACGTACGTATTTTGCCAATGTCAAGCGAAAAATAACTAAAGTAACAAAAATTGTACGGTTGATTTGGTGTAAAAATGGAGTCTCTCAACACGCGTTTTTACAACAAGAACTCGGGATAAACTCCTATCAAGCACTCAGTGGATCTGTGGATGTAATAAATAATGTTAAAATGTAGGCATAAATAATTATATTTTGGCACCAAAAATGTTTTTTTTTAATAGGGCTGTAAACTAAATTAGTTTGCCTTAACTGAAAACGGAAGTACTTAAAAAGATAAGAAAATGATAATCGATCGATTTAATAGTTATGTATTCTCTAGTCTATGATCATTATGTCGATTATGTCGGTATTTACCACATCACTCAGAGTTATAGAGGATACATCACTATTCTGGAATCCACTTGTCAATGCCAACGTGCTGTCATTGTTGTTTCTTTCTAGTAAAAAAAATACTTCTATGATTTTTGTTGTTTCTTTAGACATATTCTTTCTAATCTGTGTTGTTGTTGAGTGGTGGTGGTGGCGATGTTCTGAATCGAAGAGAAGGGATGAGTGAGTGAAGAGCGCAAATACAATTATTTATGTAGATTATCAAACCCAGCTCTCTATTGTTCACTTAAGTTCACATCACAAGGGAAATGTAAAAACTTCACAACCGACGTCGCTTCTCACGGAATGCAAAGAAAGTGTACGTGAAAGGTTTAACCAGTGTTATGATCGTGATAGTGCCTAGTTCAGTGTCATCATAATACGCTCTGTCCTCGACTTACGATACGACCGGTCGTTATGACATGCTAACGTAATTTGACCGGGTTTTGGCAGTGTATTTTAGATATTCGTAAATTGCGAAAGCGTAATAATACCTTTATAGTTCCGCGAGTGATGTCTGGCTTTCAAGATACGATGCCAAAAATGGGACATGTAACCGATTTACGAGAGCAATGGTTGGTGCGCGCTGATGGAGCGTTAGCACACCGTCTCCAGGACCGCGAAATCTCTTCGCACCTATGTGAGAATAGGTACCGAAATCAACAAATACGTGAAGATTTTCCTGTAGCTCTTAACGAGCAACGAGGTATAGACCATGAAGTCCACTTGCGTGAGATGGCGCGTCGTCGACAAGCGGAAATTGATGCTGAAATCGCGAGAGAGATGGCCGAAATTAATCTACGAAGGCAACGTCGGCAACAGTCTTCTGACCTCATCCAACAACCCAGTTCATCTCGACCTTTGCCTCCCCCACCAGCACCTGTAACAGTTAGTAGTGATCTTAACCCAGAAGAATTAGGACTTTCGGCCGCAGAATTAGAAGAGATGAGAAGAAGGTTGGAACAGGAAGAAAAAGATGCAAAATTGGCAAGAGAGTTAAGCCACGAAGCCCAAGGCCATGATGCATTGCTTGCAGACATGAGGTGTGCAGTTGAGGCTCAGGACGGGGAACTTGCTAGGTTGCTTCAAGAAAGAGAATATAAGAAACTTCAAAGAGCTAAAGAGAAGGCTAGGCAGAAGGCACTGTTGAAGAAACAGCAGAGACTGGCAGCTCAACAGCAACTAGGACTACCGCCATCATTACAACAGGAGAATGAGCCAACAACACCACAGGCCACCCTCTGTGATGCTTATAGCAACCCTAGAGATTTGATTAGTAATCACTCAAAGTTGAGGTTGTGTAAATCTGTGGACTCAGACTTGAATTATGTGGAACCTTTTGAAAAGGAGCACATACAATCAAAAGCTAGTGCACTGCATGCAAAGGAAATGTCTAACCAATATTATGCCCAAAATCAGCCAGGCACTTCAAGTTCTAGCATGAACGCCTCGCATATGCACAGCCAATCATTTGAAACTGATGATCAAAGTCCTTCAAACAGTAATTCACTACATCATAGACATCCTCCACCGCCTCCTATGTCAGGTAAGAAGCCTCGTTTTCCTGATCCTGTGAGCATAAGGCCGGCTTCACACTACCCCACAGATGACACACTTCTTTCAGACCATAACATATCCAGTATACCACACAGCTTTAGTGAAAATAACAATCTTTATAGCTCAACATTCCCAATGGACCAAGGAGGTGGGACTCCAGGTCAATTGAGCCAAGACACCTCACAAAATTCAAAGAGGTTGTCTGTTATATCTGACATTACATCCGATAGTGCCTCTAAAAAGAAGTCGAAGCAAGCAGAAATGCAACGGAAAAGAAAGGGTTGCAAAATACAATGATTTGACAGTAGTTGGAGGTCAGAAACATAGTGTTGATTTTAGTCAAAGTATAATTATAATCTGCAAACTAAGAATCTTTACACTGAATCTCTAGTTTTAGATTTTCTTATATTTTATTCTCACTTTCTTAATGATTATTTATGTATGTATAAATACTCTGTAATACTTGGCCTTGGTAATGCTATTGCAACTTTTCTTGAAATTGTTATTGCTCAAGGCCTTATGTATAATTACAGAAGTACCTGCAGGAACCAATGAGCCATTTTTAATTATCTTAAGGTTTTTGGTGTGCCTTAAACTAGTTTTAAGATTGTACTAACATAACATTCCAATTTGTGATTGATGACAATCCTCTCATTGATAAGAATCTCTTGAATTAAGAATAAACACAGTGAATTGATTATAATTCTAAATTACTTTGAATATTTACCTCAGTATAGTATATACTCAAAGTGTATGATATCTAAAGCAAAATGCTCAATTTGAAAGGGTTTTAATATTAAAAATGATACAATATTGTACTTAAACTATAAGACTGATAAAGTTTACCTTATCACACTTTTGGATTAATATTAATTTTGCTAGATTTATTTTGTGCCTAAGTCGGTGCTTCGGTCTTCTATTATAGATATTCATGATTAATGTTGATGTTATAATTATATGAGAGTGTTTCTGAAATCTATTAACACTTTCTACTTTATATGAGGCCATATTTAAATTATAATAATTTATACAGTGCACTGCAACTGCATTTCACTAACTTGCTCTACCTAACTACCCATAGGTGACTGGTTTTTAGGTAAGTTAATTTTACAATATGTATGCAATCCTATATAACCAGTGACTGTTAAATCTTATATGCAGTGTTTTGGAAATCTCCATGTTTTCTCAAATGTCACAAATATTTGTGTTAACTCCAATATTTTTCTATGATTACTTAGAAATACTTAACTATATTCATTCACTATTTAATTTAAAATATAATTTCTCAATTTATGTGTAGGTTGGTTACGTGTATTTTTTCTCAATGAATGTGTTGGTGATTCCGTTTGGTAGTTTGGCTATAAAACACATTGGCTGCTTGAAACTAAGAAATGTTGTCATTGTTTTTGTTTTATAGAATTCTTAAAAGATTGGAGGGTGAATAGAAGGAATAATTTATGAAGAGTTCAGTTTTATACTCTGAACCTAGCTGCTAGCCAGATTGTAAAACTTATACAAAAACAAAACCACAGTTGGCCATCGATATGAATGTCTTGAAATCCTGTGATTCGCCGAGCTGCGTAACACGCGCACCAGCCTGCCGAATTCCCTGAAAGATATTGAACCTGTACAAAAGAAAATCAGTCATACACACAGAATGGAAAAGATATTAGTCCTAATTAAAATACGAGTATTATAAAAGCGAATTGTTTAGTATGTTATTTAGCGCCGAAGATGTTAAAGGCGATTATAGGCTAACTTTTCTCTCAAATATGATTTCAGTTTCATCAATATTTTTTTAATGGGTGCCGTAGTAGCCCCACTTGTAATAACGTCCCGCGCTGATAGCGCCACAAAAAACTACCTACGTCATGGGGCCAGGTCCTAGGCAAGTCCCCATCCCTGGTCTCCGATTTTGATGTTACTTCTCGAGACGAAAGCGACGCAGAGCTGGTGCCGGATATTCAGACAATCGGCAAAACTTAAGGCTGGCCAATAAGTCCGCGAAAGTTCTCGCGGTGGAAAACTGCGTCCGGAAGATTCGCGCTCGCGTCAGTCGGTCGTGGTCTGGAAAAACATGAGCGAGTTCGCTACTGTTTCTGCCTCCTGTCACCAAAGTATGTGGTCTCGGTCTCTTGACGTTGGATTCATAGCAGTTTTAATAGTTTTTATTTGAATAACCGCTCCCAGACACCGCCCATAAATGCAGCTGAAGCAGTGAAAAGCTACATCAGTACACCAAATATGTGATCATGATTTTCCTATTGAAATCTCTACCCCATGAAACTTGCGGTCAGCAACGGATATGATAAAATTCGGTACAAATAGTATTTTATTTCAATTTAAATGAAGACCACCACAACATATTCATTGAGATATTATTATTATCATTAAACGATAAGCTTTAATTGTAATTTATGGCCTTCTATGTGCCTTAATGGAACCGAACCAAACTTGATAATTTATTACATTTAGTACTTACTATAATGACGTAGATATAAATATTTACTTTTATAATTAGATAACCCAATTAGAACATAAGTTTCGTATACAATACGAATATAATTTTCATTCTCCATGTGTTCTTATTATTCTATAAGCATTATTTATGAAATAACTATCATAAATTAACATTTATTTGATAAAGATTCTGAATGAATGACATCCAGCAGTTGTAGGGCTAGTACCTGTTGTTGAATGTAGGTCCTAACTGATTTTTTGTGGCTTACTGAAATAGTGAAAGTATTATTTTCACTAAAACTAAGCTAGACACAAAATGTAGCTGACTCCGACTCGCAGTGCGTGAACCATGAAAACGGAAGTCTTTATGTGCTTGGTCTGTTGTGACTAATCTCCGAGTAATTAAAGTACACGGCCTTGCTTGGTACGTAGTTTTATCCACGTACAATAACAAAAATTACGTGTCCATTCGTTTGACGAAATTTTGCATAATACTTTGTGACAGATTCGTATACAAATATGCTACTATCAAAGATTTCAATCGTTTAATTAAACCACAAATGTCTTTTTCTTCTCCACTGCATAAAAGTGAGTCAAACAGCGAGTGCGGCGTTAGGCTAAGAACTCACGGAGCGATTTCTACGAGCGCCCGCGGTTTTGGAGACCGCAACACTTGTTGTATCATGTAGTATAATGAAATGCAAATAGCAAATTTCACGACGCGATTTACAACCGCAGCGGCGGGCGCGGTTGTTTGTGGCTCCTAGACGGCGGCCAACCGCTGCTGTTTCCAAGGTGCCGCTTTTTTGAATGAGTGGATGCACCCAGAATCTTTTAGGCCCGTCTTGCGATATTCGCCCGCCAAGCTTGCGGGCCATAATCGCAACCGCGGCAGGCACAGTACCCCTGCACATTGCCCACTAGCGCCTCTACCGTAAACTATCAGAAACAGTGGGCAATGTATGAAATGTTTGATCGAGCTCGAAAACGAGAAAAACTCATACTAAGGCCTCAGAACTGCGGTTTCGGAGTTTAGAAACAAAACAGTGGTCCCGCAACCGCTGGGGGCGCGGGTAGTAACCGCTCTATCAGTTCTTAGCCTAAGGCCTTTTGCACAAGATAAAAATATTTATAGTGTCTTATAAGAAATCTACATAACTATGTAAAATATAAGTATGTAAACAGCGTAATCTATCATAAAGCACACCATACAATTACAAATAAAAACCTGGCGCCAAACTAGGCGCGGGATAACATGGGTCTTTGAGAACCCTCCGCGCCCCACCAAACGCTACACCCGTTTAGTGTTGCCACACCCTGCACCAATACACCATACACTAACCCGGCACTGTACGACGTGCATAAGGGAAAAGCTGTTCCCTAAGGCACTATTGTTAGTGACGTGATTGTGCTATGGTGGGTAAGACACAGCTTACACGTGTGCGGTTTCATTTACGCAACAGTTGTCACACAGAAAAGGAAGCGGTTTCGTACGTTGCAATGTAAACGGTCGCACCTCCCCACGCTCGCTGTTTGACGAAGCCTTTATTTCACCGATGTTCGGATAGTGCGGTGAAAGCTATGAAAATTTTGGTAATTACATAAATATTGCACATTGGACAGTGATTACTACGAGTACCTTTTAGTAATATTACTGATTTGTAAGGGCACAAATGTCTGCGTGCAGCTGTTTATATATTTTATTTATAGGTAGGTACCAAACTATACATTATGTATTTGTATCTTTAAAATTATTTCTAAAATGTTCTTCAAAGCTAATGGTGTAAAGTTCAGTTGAGGATTATGTTGCAATAAATCTGATTTATACAATTATTTTTTTGTCTTTTATTTAATGAAGTTTCATGGCAGCAATGTTTGAAACCAAATAAAATAGAAAACGTAAAATAATAATAGTAGACTATAGAAAACGTAAAATAATAATAAGCAATTGCAGGTCAAGTATGAGTTTGAAGGCCGAGCCGTAGGCGAGGACTTCACTAACACGATACAGGCAATTGCCATTTCCGCGGAGGCATATACATATAGTACTTTTCTCAAAAGAATGCAGGGAAATAACACATACTTTACCTTTGTCGCTAAATATTACATCTGGGGCTTTAATTAAAAATTGCTATATGTTTTTGCCTTTGAGTCCGGTCGATTGTTGTTTAAATCTGGTGGAGTACAATCAACCTCCATTTCTTTTCTTTTTTGATTATTTTTATAATATGTTATGTATGTAAATATCAAAAAAGCGTGGGGTACTCAATTTAATTGTACCGATCGAATATTTCCAAGAACAAATGTTATTGAGCACCCCACGCTTTTCTCTAAATAATATTTACAGGTACAGTCAGCTTCATAAATATCTGAGTGTCAAGACTGATCAAAATAATCTAACAGACAAAAATTCAATATTATATGCGCTGCTAGAGTATCTTATTGTTGTAACCATCCAGAGTAGTCAATATTATCTAAACAACACAATTCCAATATTATGTAACGTGTTAAGATGCGCAATAATATATTCGCGAATAACTATTCAATGGTATCTAAGCACGCAAAGTTATCAAAAATATCTTGGTAGTAAAGAAAAGTAAACGCTAATATGGGGTATTACGGTCCATATACTCCCTACCTGTAAACTAGCAGAGCTGTCATATGCATATGTCATATGACAAATGCAGGGGCTCTAAATCTAAGGTATTAATTTTACCAAATTCTACAAATCATTATTGAAGTGAAACTTCTTTATCGGCGTTGGAAAAAAATTTACCGTCACATTTTTCGGTTACGCGCCATCTTTTTTGTATTCATGTCTATGTAAGGCCATAAAGAAGTTTCACTTCTTACGTGTGTACACTAGTACACGCACACATTTTTATTTATTAATATAAACTAATTGCTAAAATACTGAAATTAACTGCTGATTAAAATATCAGTCAGTGAAAAGTAAATAATTACAGATTTAAATGCAATTTTCTATTGCAACTTAGACATGTTTTTGGATAAAAGGCTGCATATTTAATCGAATTTAGTATATCATGAGTCATGAATAAATCGTCATCAACAGCTCATATAACGTCTCCACCGAGGGTCTCGAGCCTACCCTACATTAGGCGATTAGACCTTAGTCAACCACGCTGGCCAAGTGCGGGTTGGACGTTTGCGTTCCCGTTGAGGGTCCACATTGGAATTTTAAGCTTTTGAATGCGTCAGCCTATAGTAAAAGTTCTCAAACAATTGTAAATTCAACCTTTTATTTATAAAAGAAGACACTTAAATTTATAATCGGTTGAAGGTGGTCCCTCAATCGTTACTGACAGGTATCCATATCTTATAATCTTGGTATTTCAAATATTATTGTGGTTCCCACTTAATATGAACTTATAACGTTCGATCTAGAGACCACCTTCTGCATGCTACTTCTTTTTATTCAGTGAACAGGAAAATGTGATATTTAATATAATTCTTTTTACTAATGTTTTAGTAAGAGTAGTCATTATTAGAAGTTGTAAATTTTACCTAGAATATAAGATCACGATCAAGAGTCACGATTAAGGGACCACCTTTAACCGATTATAACTTTTGAGTATCATCTTTTCCAAATGAAAGGTTGAATTTACAATTGTTTGAGAACTTTTACTATAGGCTTAGTTTATTTTATTATTCTGCATGTTAAATCACTAATGCAATTAAATACTACATACGTTTTTCCTCTTCTTTTAGGATATAGGTATTGCTCACAATAACGTAATCATCCGCTATGACACTGCTGAGAGTCTCAATTAAAATATTATTTATCTCCTCTAGTTTAAACTATTTAAAATAATATTGATGATCTTTTTTATTTCTGTAGCGTTATATTTTGTTACCTTGGGTTATCAATCTCTGATAACATCAATTCAAAATCGTTTAGGGAGTTCGTCCACTAGCGACAATCGCTGAGCTATTTTGTTATAGAATATTAAATAATCAGAGTTCAATACTGAAACGCTTAGTTGCTACAAAAAGTTGTTCATCATTAAAGTCGGTCTGTATCCCGAGCGAAGCGATTGTCGCTGTAAAAAGGAACGAGCGGAAATTAACTTGCTAACAAAATTGCTCACAAAATCGCTGACAGAAGTTGTCATAAAAATTCGTTGCTACCGTGGGCGAGTTTCCATGGCAAATTTTCCGTCTGAAAATTGTAACTAAATTAAAACATAACAAATCGCAAAAACACCAATTTAAATAAAAATTTGTGAAGGCCCTTAATGTCTAACTTTCAATCTATTGAAAATGGAATAATTTATATAAGTGAAGCAAAAGTGAAGATATTAATGAGTACTCTGAACGCTTAGATACCAATGAACAGTTACGATGCGTACATATAAAAGATCATTTTAATCGTGTATATGTAATTGAAGATTTATGGTATGAAGATATTTATGACTGTTTGTTTGTGTACAATATTTTGATAACTTTGAATGGAAAGATATTATTGAAACTTTGCTCCTAACATGTTTTTGACCACCTTGGCACCTCATATCATTATGAAGCTGACTGTACCTACTTTTAATTTATCATTTAGGTTCTATACTAAAAAGTATTTTTTCACTTTTAAGTCCGATTTAATATGTATAAAAGCGTGTTTTTTTTAAACTATTATTTTTATAATTGTTTTATGTGTGTAGGTAAGTCCTACAATAAAGGATAATTAATAAATGCCAATATCAAACAGCGATTAAATGCTATAAAGTATTGATACGAAAACAGAGTCATCGGACAAGAACCGGCCTCGATGCCGCTCGTCCGTGCACTTGAGAAAAAATCTAAACTGCATTCCGGGGCATTTAGTCATTGAACACATGATCAGTTCATGTGTCATGACGTGATCAAAACTCGTACCGTATGCAATCTTACTTTGTACAGTTATTTAGAAAACGAGTAAGTATAATAAATAGGTTACTAGGTGGTAGACCCATAATGTAGGGTCGTCTGAGTAGGTACCACCGTGTAATTAGTAAGTATTTGTTGTTATATCGGCAGCAGAAGTACATCATCTGTAAAAATTTTAACAGAAGTACATCGTCTGTGAAAACTATCAGGGTTAATGAGATAGGTACAGCCTGGTGACAGACGGGCGGACGGACAGCGGAGTCTTAGTAATACTAGTACCTACTTATAGTATTATTTATCTGTGCTAATAGGGTTCCGTTTTACCCTTTAGGTACGGAACCCTAAAAAATAGCCAGTCGTCAACCCTCTGCGTTAAAAAATTGAAGGCCAGAGCTTCATATGGAAGATTATACAGGTTGAATTTTTCAAGTGGCCCTTCAGGGCCAGATCCTACACTATAAATAAGGAATATTTTAATGAAAACAAAAACTGCATCTATGGAATTTTGAAAAATTAATAATCCTAGTCAGGAATCGAATCCAAAGATTTTGAAAAAAAGCTGCATTGTTAGTATTACACCATTCGATAGTGTTGTTAATGAGATCCATTTCTGGGAAGTAATGAATACGGGAAACTAATGGAAAATTTTAATAAATATTTCTTGTTGCACCATGGTTGAAGCGATAATCAAAGCGATGAATCATTATTTTATCAATCAATCCAATGATGTAGTTTTTGTTTTCATCAAAATTAGGCTCGCAACTCCTTTGAGCATCTTTCGATATTCCTTATAGTTTAGGATTTGGCCCTGAAGGCCCACTTGAAAAATTCACCCTGTATAAAGTACCTAGGTATCTACCGACCTCATACCGACTGGATGTTTTAGTTATAGTCATTTGTGTTATCTGCTAACCACAATTAGCTGTGTACAACATAATTATAATCATTAGGTACACTTAGGAACAACTGTGACACGCCTAGTGGGCGTTAAAATAACCAAGATAAGGATAAATGAATAGTCTGATCGGTAGGTTAATTTTAAAACTTATTATCTACCTGCTGCTTTGCTTATAATTCAACCCACTGCTGGGACACAAGGCCTCTCCTTGTCATCGAAGGATGTTTAGGCAGTAGTCCACCACGCTTGCCCAGTGCGGATTGATGGACAGAGTATAAAGTGATCAATACCCCTTGGCTGATCCATTAGTCGCCTCCTACGACACCCAGTGGAGGATATTGGTGATGCTATTCTACTCTGGATGGCATATATCATCCCGCCGCAGCTTAACGCAGCGCACGGCCTAAATACATGCCATCCATACATAACGGTACGGAAATATAATATGCAAGTGCGGACTTATCTCTGATAAAGTTTTTAACGTAGTATTAGAAAACTTCAACTTGTGACATAATTTGTTTATTTATTCAAACAATAATACCTATTCATTAAAGAAATACCATATCACACTCTATTTACTTAATGAAATATTTGCCGCTACCTGGATTCGAACCCGCATAAACATCACGCCTTACGCGTAGTTTAAATTGCTTTAGTGTAAGGCCTTACGTCATGTAGGTAACACATAAACACTTTTCTATAAATCTAATACGTAAAAATTACATAACATTCGAGCGCTTGTTCATTCTATAAGCATGTTATTTTAAAAAATGCCTTCTCATGACTTTCACTGTAACGAGCATTTGTAAGATGGAACTGAGAGTTAGCGTAATAGGTACGTACCTAGCTATAATTTAATTACAGGCGTGTGTTTTAGAAGTAGGTACCTAATCTGAGATTATCGGTTAAATTAATTTACATAATACGATAAACGAATTAACTAACTAGGTAAGCATGTAGAATGTTTAGTAGTTGTAGGACAGTTAAATATTGTCAAAACTTCCACTTCATCCACCAATTTAGGTACCTTTTTTTGCTATTCAAAAATAAAAATAATAATCTAGGTAGTACCTATGCTAATATTATAGTACCTACATACCTTTTTTTGTTGTTGTCGGGGTGGTCAAATGCATTTACGCATCGTCACTGCGGGGTGGTGCCAACCGCAGGGGATATGTGGGACTCGAGGTAAAGGCGTTCCCTCCATCCATACCCACTAAACATCCTCCCCGGCCTGACCTCCAGTGCACTATAATATTACGGGACGGCTCGGGATCTGCGCACGTGAGCGCAACTACACTGAGACCCTCCCAACGCTACCCATCTAGGCACTCCTTGTACACCAATTGGTGGCCAGCAGCCCACAGGGGCTACCGACTAACGCCAGCCCCTGTGGGCCGCTGGTCGGCCAGCGGCCTTATAGGCCGCCTCCTCACCGACGGCTGGTCGACCTGGCGCGTCCTCCTGACGAAGACACCGGGAGCAGCCATCGGACCGCACCCGGGGGACTTCGGGCGCGGTCGTGGCCCTGAAAAGGGTCGTCCGGAACTAGCCGTGGTGGGAAAACAAAAACAACTTGACGATGGCATTGTGACTTCGAATGCCAAGGCGACACAGTTGACATCAAAAGCCACACACCGATAGTACCCTATACCTATACTATATACAGGACAGAGATGTACAAAATACTTTTAAAAATGTATTTAAATACAAAATACAAATACTTTTCTAATTTAGTATTTCAAATGCAAAATACAAAATACTTTTTCTTTTTGTATTTAAATACTAAATACAAAATAGGTATTTTCAAAATACTTTATTCAAATAAAATACTTTCATATGGAATGATAATAATAATAATTTCACTGTTGGACATAGGCCTCCCCCAAGGATCTCCAAACCGGTCGGTCCTGCGCTGACCGCATCCAGCGGCTTCCCGCGACCTTTACCACATCGTCAGTCCACCTTGTGGGGAGCCTATCAACGCTGCGTTTCCCGGTACGTGGTCGCCACTCGAGGACCTTTCCGCCTCAACGGCCGTCAGTACTCCTCGCAATGTGCCCGCAATTCTTTGGGCTATGTCGGTGATCTTGGTTCTGCGAATCTCAACATTTCTGATATGATCACGCAGAGAAACTCCGAGCATAGCTCTCTCCACTGCCCTTTGGGTGACCTTGAGCCTTCTTACGAGGCTTATTGTAAGCGGCCACGTTTCGGTTCCATAGGTCATCACTGGCAACACACACGAATTAAAAACTTTCTTGTCTTGAGACACTGCGGTAGATGGCCTGAGAATATGCCACGTAGCTTCCCGAACGCTGCCCAGCCGAGTTGGATTCGTCGATTGACTTCTTTCTGGCCCAGGTCTCGACAGAATCGAAGGCTTTCTTATAGTCCACAAACGCTAAGCATAATGGCAGATTATACTCTTCGGTCTTCTGTTTAATTTGGCTCTTGAAAAAACAAGGAACAGGTGTGGTTGATGTCACGTAAAGCTGTCTATAAACGTTTTCAATTGAGGCCGAAAGCTTAGGTTGCGATAAAATGATGCTGCCGTTCTCTGTCTTCAGCTTCGTCAGCAAGCTCTCTCCACGCGCCAGATCTCTAACGAACACTTTGGAGCCTTTGTTCTGCCCGAAGACCTGTTTAATACTTTCCGTATTAAATTGGCGTATGTCGAGAGTTAGGAACTTGAAGATCTGTTTAGTGAGCTGCCGGCGCCGACGAGCGTCTTCAGAGCACTGCAGAACCATTTCACGTCTTTCCTCCATCAGCCTTAACGTAAGCTCTGAGATTTTCTTGTCTTTTTTGGCACAGCGGGGATTAAAGATCTTTGAACCCACCGCAAGGACAGCTTCTACGAACCTGTCATTGCATGTGTCCACATCTATGCAGTCCTCCAGGCATTCGAAACAATTTTGTAGTTCAAGTTGAAAGTGTTCGGGGTTTGGGACCTTTCGGATTTGACCTTGAGATTCAATGTGCCTCTTACCAATCGGTGATCGCTGCCCGTGCTTATACTTAGCAGTGCTGCAGTACCTACTTTAAGTAAAAAAGTATTTTGTATTTTACAAATACAAAATGCATCTCGTATAGTATTTCAAATAAAATACAAAATACTTTTTTTAAAAAGTATTTTAGTACAAAATACAAAATACGTATTTTGTATTTGGTATTTGTATTTTAAATACAAGTATTTCAAATAAGTCACAACTCTGATACAGGAGATACGTATATGCCAAAGTAACTTCATTACCTTGTCATAGTCTAAGAGGACAGCGCCTTCCGTGTCAGGATGCACTGATGGTTCCCTGATCGCAGTAAAAGTGTTGGCGGGGCAAGTCGGTTCAGGTCCGACAACCTTGTTATCACCCCGGATAGCGTGCATTGTGATATGCGTGGGCACTTCACAGGTATAAAAAAATTGTGTGCGTGTAACCTTTACGCGCGATTGAAGTAAAACTTCTTTGACGTAGATCACTGAAATGATTAAATGTTAACTGAAAAAAAAAAAATACGACAGATACTTACGACCAATCGAAATTACTATTTTTAAATAGCGGAAATTACACAGACTATAGAATACTGAGCGTTACTTCCGTTAGAAAAATCTGAGTTACCCCCTAGTCGCGCCTAAAGAAATTTTACTTCAAAAAGGTTTAAGGGTTTAAGTAGGTGAAGTACCTACACTCATACAGAACCGATTTAGGTAGAAGCAATTATATAGGTATCATTGGCTAGATGACATTAGTTTGTAGGTGTACATTACTCTATTTTAAACTTTGATCTTAAATATAAGTTAATTTATCTCTTTTGTAGTTTGCCTTGGAACACAAAGGGCGTCTCAGGTCACTGGCGCCACTCGTTTTTCCCACGAAATTACACATTATTTCAATAGGTGTGGGTAAGGTAGGTACGTAAGTTTGTGAAGGGATCGTTTTTAGAATAAACATTAACTCTGTGAGAATAACCAACCGTATTAACACGGTAATTTCTTATGGGTAAGGTTAGGTTAAGTAAGGTTATCCTGGTAATGTGTCGCCCTTATATTTTGACTTGTTTTATTTATTAGATAGGTACCCCGCTACGCTATAAAGAAAAGGTAGGTTAAGGTCTTGGATTAAAGCAAAAGAAAATTTAATTTATATATTCAGATGTTGAATTGTTGAGTAAAAGTACCATTTTTAACTATTCATTTTTGTTATGAATTTTGCATGTTCAAGGATTTGTTATTGTGAATTTCATGATTTCTAGTAATAAAAATGTTTAAATAAAATCATTACACATTACTGCTTATTTAATTAATCTCCTTTCTTAAAACTCCTTTCTTTGCCATAGATATCATCTCTCACACAATCTATCTCTTTTCTTCGAGCTTCCTCTCTTTCTATACCCGTCCACATTCAAATTCATTATCAAAGAAAGAAGAGATCTTTCTTTTCTTCTTTGATACAGTTTTGTCATTCAATATTGTAGGGGTAAATAAATAAAAGTACACATTAAAATTTTAAATTGACTATGTTCATCACAATAAACAAAAATAAATACAAAAATATGTCACAAGAGGATAGATCTGAATATAGTTGGTTACTGCATGAGGATATTGCGAAACACGAGATATATGAATAAACAGTGTCACTGGCGGTAGTGTTTAATATAGGATGTGATTATAATACAATTGAAAACAGCGTTGTGTAGTTTAGGCGCGATTGGTCTAATTCCATTTCCCGGTTTGTCCAAGGAGGCCTAAAAATAGTATTCGCCAGGTGGCAGCACTATAGCAAGAAGTCTAACTACTGTCAAGACTTAATTTATAAATCCTCATTTTTTAGAGTGGCAACTTCCGTGTTTTGACACCAAGACCTTTGTCTACGTGGTGCCATCATAAGGTTTATCAAAAACCCTCATTTGCTAAAAATTGGTATGTAATTCAAAACTGCCCGAGCAGTTTCACACCTATGGAAGTTAGCGGATGTAGCAAAAAGGCCGCAAGTATTATGTTACACTGTGACCAAGCAAAGACCAAGCGGGCCGCAGTTGCTGCCGGCGAAGTGCCAAAAAACTATGTATTTAGTTTGTTGCTTAATTTCAGAGTAATAATTTGCGATTGCGAATTGTGTCGACCACGAATAGGATTAAATGCAATGATATTATATTTAAAAAGAGGTAGATAGGTTACCTTCATACTAATTCAAAGTATATCATGTTACACGGTCAAATTAACTCGGCACTAAAGTCTACGATTTCATGTTGTCGTATGTGGCGAGTTAACATGGCCGTATTGTAAGTTGTGAGTAAGACAACATGATATCTAGCAATAGAGTAAACGAGAAAGATATATGTTGTGCTATGCTCGGGTGTGCTAATTATCTTACTTTTAGGGTGCCACTTTTTGCAAGCAAGTCTACCTCTTTTTAAATATAATACTTATTATTGATTATATGCCAATTTGGTAAAATTGCAAACTGGACCAATCGCGCCTAAAGGTGTTGTATAAAACAGGATAACTAGGCAGTGTTAGGGTGATCAATCAACATTGAGGTATTATAAGCGCACTAAGGTTTGTTTGTTTCAAATCTAAGAGGATTGGTTCGATTAAATAGAGCATAGCACAGCGTAGGATAGATCAATGTTGACAAACGCAGTCAAGCGTCAGTTTAAAATTTACATATTCGCATTCTTTCGAATTCGGGTATCCTTAAATTCTCATGGAAAATGTGTGCCTTTAAATTGACGCTTCGACTGTGTGTCAGTGTGCCACAAGCCTTAGAGCCCTTCACACTAGCGTTTGTCCAGCGTCATCATCATCATTATCAACAGCTCATATAATTTCCCCAACGAGGGGCTCGAGCCTACCCCACATTAGGGGCGATTAGGCCTTAGTCAACCACGCTGGCCAAGTGGGGGTTGGTCGACTGCACATACAACCTAAGAATTTCTTCATAGGTGTGTGCAGGTTTCCTCACGATGTTTTCCTTCACCGTAAAAGCGTCGATTAAACGTACATATGATTTAAAAATTTGAAAACACATTGTGGCGCGGATCGAACCAGTGCCTTCCGGGTGGGAGACGACGCTCTTACGCACTACGTCACCGACGCTTGTCCAGCGTAAGCCACAGTAACGCGGCGTCTAGTATAGCGTTCAATTTGCTGCCAAATAAACGCCGAAACAACGCAAAGTACACGTCGCGTTTATTGGCTATGTTGGACAGACGCTAGTGAAGGAGCTCTTACATGTGTTTACAATCATACTACTATATTCAACCTAGAGTACCTAGGGCAAGTGGCCAATACACCGGGCTTTCATAACCGTCTTAAATAATTAAAGGTGTCAAAGTGACAGTCAATACAAACGACTCTTGCTATGGGACTATCATCGAAATCACGAAAAAAAAATCAACTGTTTCATACATTTCGATGATACATTGAATTATTTAAGACGGTTAAAAAAGCACGGTGTATATTCCATTGAGCGATTAACAAATAGAATATAATGAATGAAACTAACAAAACATTATGTCATTATTGTGACAATTGTTCAAGAATTTTTAGATTTTAATTGCAGAAACGGTTAGAAGCCACTTGCCTAAGCATACAGGACAGATGACAAACATCACACACTCAACACTGTTATCAATACAGATTTGATCCAGTTCCATACATATAAGGTCAAATAAGACCAAAAGGCTGTCTAAATAAAATAAATGTCCCCTGACCCATGATTGAAATCATCGGGCATTCATAAGTTGAGGTCGGAATTAGGTATATTTCATACCGTGAAAGAATAAAGTGGATATGCCTCAAATACCGAGATTATTTTAAAGAGCAGAATAAGCCCGTGATTTATTAAGTAAAAAAGCTATTTACTTTTACACAATTTAAACCACTGCACGCGCAACATTGCCAAAACATCAACTACATCACATGTCCGAAGTTGCAAAATTCCAATGTCGGAAGTGAACACTTCAAATCTTAGTGGTACTTTAAATGGATCAGACAAGAAAAATGAGTCTGGTGGGACGTTTGAATAAGCAAACCCTCAGGAGTCTAGGATAAAAGCAAAAGTATTTTCGTATTTATAAAAAAGGCGAAGTATAAGTATGAGAATTTGCTTAAGACTATTAATAATTACTATTGTGAATTAATGTAAATACCAATAAAAATTGTATGTTAATTATCTTTTATATTTATTTGTAATATTGTTGGCCACACGGGATTGTCTGTTAGAAATCCCGGGACGATCCATATTAATATCAGCATTTAGATGCGAGTACCTGAATAACTCTACCTAATTCGGACCTCTTTAATAAGGCAAGACCATAAAGGAACGCATGGGTAAAGTAAGCATATAATAGGGAGAAATATGTATAATAATCCATTAAGTCCATCTGACAAGTATTTTGTAGATAATTGAATGAGTAAAATTTTAGAAAATTATTATAGAGCATCCAAGCTCAGGCGTGGGGCTTGTGACGTAACGCTTTCGTAAAGTGTTCGAAATACAAGTCAAATGACATTTCAACTCACTGTATCGCCGTCAATTTATCCACATGATAAAAGAAAAAATATGTGTCTAATATTTTTTGTTTGTTTGATGGACGAATCAGAATCTTTCAGTCATCATTCCTATTACGGTATTCTCAGAAAGGATAGATAAATTTTGGATTTTACGTGATTTGTGAGAGCAGTTAGCTTTCAAAATATTTTCTTTGACGAGAGACACTTGCAGTATATAATTTACTCACAAAACACATAGCAAAGTATTATTCCAAGACATCTTATAGACTGAATACAATTCTGCAAGGGAGATGTATGTTAAGAAATTGTCTACTCATTAGTGTGCAACTATTTAATACAGACACTTCCAGAAATGTTAAAGATGTAATTAATAATTTATACCGATATATAGAAAATAGTAGTAATTGAAACTATGATTGTACGAGTATTATTTCGTTTTGATTCTAAGTCAATTTATTAAACTTACGGAACTATATCACCTCTTTTTACCGACGTGCTACACTTTATAGATATTCCGTAGCCGTTGTTCCGTAGCGCTCATTAAAAAAGAGGCATTCCCTTTATAAGCTGATAAGTGTACTAGGACCCTAAATGGCCTAAGTCACATTGCACTTCTAAAAAATTTTGAACTTACGAACTGGACCAAATCAAACTTAAAACTGAATAACATTAGCTTTCTGATATCTTGTAGGGCAAAGGTTGCCAAAATTAGTATCAATATTTTTGTCTTTCTCATAAAAATGTGCTTAGAGCCCACCTTTAAATTGTTCCATGCAGCTTTTCCAATAGTTTAAAACCTGTCAAGTGACTGGTGTATTTTATACAAAATAAATATTCCTTCAAAATCTGCACGAATCAATTTATGAATGGCCTCTTATAATTTTATTAAAGCTAATGTCTGTCTGTTGCTATTTAGCCAAATTAGCTGCTTGTTTTTTTGCTTTAACTAATTCCACTAGCTCCTTGTATCTTTTCATGCAGTCTTTTTTAGTACGGTTGGGTATACAGTCTGCAATCTTCTCCCATCGCTCTGGCGTGCTCACAGGGAAGGTTTTGATTGCCTGTTCTAACAATTCCTGTTCAGTTTTTGTCCAGGGCTTATCTTCCTTGGCAGTTTCTTTATCATTCTTGGGTTCTTCAGCTTTAGGTTTAGATGTTCCATTTACTAATTTAACTCCACTGTCGCTCTTTGAGATGCTGTTGTCATCAACATGGTTGACCATTTTCTTTTTTTCTTTTTCAAATTGATCAAATGCTTCTTCATTTGCTGCTTTTTTGAGACTGCTTTTAGAGAAGTCAGAGCTTTGCAAATCTTTAGCCTTATTCAGTACTTCTTTAGCTGTGAAACGCTTGTCATCAGTGAAAGTACTGTGCTGATTTAAAAAGTTGGCTACTACATCCCATCTTTGATTAGTACCCGCTGGGAACAAGTTTACAGCTTTTATTAGCAATTGTGTCATGTCAGCAGTCCATTCTATGGGTGCTTTCATAGCAGACTCCTTCTTGGCCTTCTGTTCTTCAGCCTTTTTAGTTTCAAACAAAGCTTTTCTTTCAGCTTCCAGTTTTTCATCAGTTTCTTTGACAGTCTTCAAGAAAGCTTCCCGACCTGATGCCTCTAGATCTTTCATAAAATCTTGTAATTCAACAACTTTCATCATGTCACATATCTTTTCTACAGCTGCCATATGAGCCACAGTTTCACTGTCATTCCCAGCATAATAATTGTTTGATTTGCATAGATCCCTAAGTGCCTTTTTCTCTTTTCTCAAAACCTTTTTTAATTGTTCTCGTTCAGCTCTAGCTGCTTCAATACGAGCTCGTTCAGCCTCTTCTGCCTTTTGTTTAGCAGCTAGCGCTTCCTTCATAAGGCGTTCCTCCTCAGCTTTCTTAGCTTGTACAGCATCCTGAAATTATTGACAAACTTTTTATATTCCCTATACTTCAAAAATTTTCATTACAAACTTGACATTTAAGTTGGTATGTGCTTGGTTTTTATTTATGCAAGCTTTTCCTTTATACATTGTAAATAACACCTATTACTATGGGACCATCATCAAAATCGCGAATAAAATCAGCTCCTCCATACAAGCACAACCACAATATTAATGGAAGGGCAGATTTAATTTTTTGCAATTGGGATAATGGTCCCATAGTAAGATTTGTTTGTAATGACCTAATAAAGTAGCTTTGGCTTGACAGCCACTAAAATTTTACCATGTATAAACAACGATGACTCACAAACCAATGTTTATGTTCATCACAAAAACATTAGATTTTTTGTGATGAATGTGACAAAAAACATTAGAATATAGTATATTAGTATTTACGTAACTTGTTAAGCACATGAATTAAGTAAGAAATGGATGCTGACAGTAAGCAAATTAATATTGGTTTTATATAGTACTTTAGCATAATTATAGGTATTAATTAAAGTAAAAGGAATAGGGCATAAAGCACATGTTGAGAAAATGAAGACATGAACATGGTAGTAGTAACATGTAACTAATTAAGTGTAAACTAAATACTTGTTGCGCAGATAATATCTATGTTACAGGAATGAACTGGGTTTTGATTTTACAGAACACCAATTGTTCCACCATCGTAGAACCTGTTTCTAAAATGACAAAGATTATTATACTATTACGAGACTAATAAAAAAAATTCGTTACTTATTATCTTGACAAAGCTTCACTGAAAAATAATTTTATTTGCAAACACTTGATTTCATTTCAAAAGAATTTTACTGCATGTTTTTTTTGTTTTTGTAATGCATTTTATTAATTTAATTATAAGAGTATTTGTATTTACCTGTCTTGCTCGCTTAGCAGCTAATTTTTTGTCCTTATCCTCTTGTTTAAAACGCAGAATCCTTGGGTCATTTGAATAGGCTGAATCAACTAAGCTACGTATCCTGGCCATCTCTTCTTTCTTTAGTTTAGCCCTAGCGGCTTTGTTCTGCTTCTCTATCCACCGCCTCTCCTCACGGTCTGCCCCCCGCTCTTTCTCTTCTTCATCGAGATAGGAAAACTCACGCCAGGAATCAAACTCATACCAAAAAGCATAAAATCTTTCAACTTGTTCTCTAGGGCTATTCTCATCTCCTAATAAAGGCACATTCTTTTTTTCTGACCAATGTGCATTAATCTCAAAGTATTTACCAAAAGCCTTGTAGAAGCCTTCCTTTTTTATTTCTGTTGTGGTGGGTATTGCGTCGTCTACTAGTGGATCTACAGAGTCATACGATCTCCGTTTGATTGGAGTTCCTAGAATTTCGTAAGCTTTGGTAATACACGAGAAATAATCGTCGTCACTTCGGACGTCTTCGCCCTGAGCCTTTCGTTTGTCAGGGTGGTGTTTCAAGACTTTTTGTCTGTACGCACGTTTAATGTCATCATCAGTAGCCTTAGATCGCAAATTTTTCATGCCCAAAACGGCATAATGGTCTTGAGACTTCCAATCCTTTGGGTCTAAACTCCTTAAGTACTCCACATCATCATCAAAAATCACCTCTGCTGCTTTTTCTTTTGAATCTGTCGTTTGGAACAAGGCATCCTCACCGTGACATTTTACATTGTAATATCTCAAAAATGAAGCACCGGCACATTCCACTTTCCGTTTCACAAATGGAAATGGTATTGCCACCACCCGACAATCGTTATTAGTATCTCCCTCGGTCATTTTAAAGAAATGTTTGAAATGAAATACGAGCACGGTATTAACATAACCTAAAAGTGAAATAAACAGTTACGGAACGTGTCACGCACAAATCATTAAAATAAATAACTTAAGACTTGGAAGAATTAGGAATAAGGCGACTACCATATAATCGTATCACCGTAAAAAAAAGAACACCATGCTTTTAACATTAAATCGCGCCATGAAAAGACACAGATGTTTTTAGATAAATTCACTGAATGAATGAAAATTTTGATAGATTGAAGAATGAACGAAAAACGGACATTAGTGAATGAATAATAGATAACTATAGAGCTCTCTAGAGTTTCATGGAATGAATGAAGAATGAAGCAAATAAAAATGAATGAGTGGACTATGCACTTCCTTTTCCTTCTACCCCTTCTACCCTTAAGCAGGCCACCCACGCTCATGTTTACCAGAGGCTTTAGACAACATGCATTTCGAAAATCGCTCTCGCTATCGCTAAGTCAAAAAATATATGAGATTGACATAAGCAATCGAAAAGTGATCGATTGCTTATGTCAATCCCATACATTTTTTGACTTAGCGATAGCGAGAGCGATTGTCGAAATGCGTGTTGTCTAAAGCCTTTGACAGGTTTAAGGCCCTGTCCGCACAGCGATATTTCACCGCGCGTTTTTTTCTCGCAAAATTCTGTGACACATAGGTTTCTCTGTCTACGCATAGGATCTTATAGGACTATCCGAACATGCGGAAAAAAAATCGCGAGAAAAAATCTGTGGTTTGATGCCAATTGAACGCGATATTATTTCCGCGCGAATATTTTATTGAAAGTGACAAAATTGTCGGATTGATTAAAAAGGCTCAGTCTTAATCTAGCTTCGTGCGCGGATATTAGTCTATTTCCACACGTAGTATCTCTACTCTAATTAGTCTGTGATTTACATAATACCAACCTCAGAACAAAAATCAGCTGACTGATAAGAAACGTCAAACGTTTCCAAGTACTTTTTAAATAATTTTTGCATAGTTTTTCATTAAAAAATAACAGTTTTTATTAGTTTAAAATCATAAAAATCGAGAAAAGTGCTACAATTATGTGTAACGATATGGAGAGTTTGTTCAAACCGATAGTAATTGTGACCGGGTTTGGTCCGTTCGTAAACCATCCGGTAAATGCAAGTTGGGAAGCTGTGAAGCTGATGAACAAAGAAGAAATCGAAAAGAAACACAACATAGAACTAGTTCTGCTGGAGATGTCTGTGACCTATAATAATGTGGACGAGTTTGTGCCCGCCTTATGGGATACTCACACACCCAAGGTAGGTGTTAATGTTTTTACTGATTTTTATTTTACCCATAAATTTAATTATGGCATAGTGCATACGCGGTATTGTACCTACATAGGGTAGATGGCTGCACGTCAATTCACAACAGATTTTTTTTTCATAAAAATGAATTATGGATGAAAAATCATTTAATTAAGACAGTTAATACCAGGATAGCCTGACCTAAATATTAGCGTCCATTTAATTTTATAAAATGATAGTTTATCTTTTTAAAAAAATTTATGAACGCTAATATCTACAGACTTATCCATTGAAAATTCATCAAGGTGATCCAAAAAAAAGGTCAAAATTTGAGAATGACATCACCTATTTCAGTTGATGATCCATGTGGGAGTGTCCAGCATAGCCAATTGTTTCACACTGGAGATGCAAGCTCACAGGAAAGGGTATCAGCGCTTAGATTACTATGACAGCTGCCCTGCAAACAATGTATGCCCTGCCGAAGGGGCAATAAGGTTGCACACAAAATTGAATGTGGAACAAATATGCAAAGAATTCAATGATAGCTATCTTCCTGATGAAACCTGTAAGGCTGTTTCTTCAAAAGATGCTGGAAGGTGAGGAATTAGTTTCATGAGTAAAGGTACCTTTGACCTGCAAATGGTCAATTTGTTTTACTTGAGGATCCAACCAGGGCCTCAGTCAACAAGAAAATTGTTATCCAAATTCTATTTACAAGTAATTCTGTATTCAATGTTTGTTATTATTTGACTTGAATATAAGTCTTTAATTGCAGGTATCTATGTGAATATATCTACTATACATCACTGAGTGTGGACAACACGAGAACCCTATTTGTGCATGTCCCAGACACAAATATATATTCGTCAGAGCAGACAGCTCGGGGTCTAGAGCGAATTCTAGAACTCTGTCTAGAACAGCTCAAACAAGAAGAGGATTGCAGGGAGGTTACTGAACAGATGAAAGATACTAACTTAAGTGATGAGGACAATAAACTATAGATATGTGTTGTGAAAGATAATTTTATACTAATATTGTACCACCGAGTATATTTCTCTTGTGTTACTGTAAAGGCGTGACTCAATATATTTATTGTATCATGTGGTTTTTATAGATGTTACATAAAATTTCTAGAACCGACATGAATCCTGTGAGGGCACTACAATTTTTATAATTATTAAAAATTGAATTTTCCACATTTTAAATTCAAAATTAAATACATACTATACTAATTAGTATTATATAAAAATGTCAACATATAAAATTTTAATTCTAAATTACTAAGTATGATAAATTATTGAATGAAAATAAATTCCAAATTAGATTCATAATAAGTGTTATTTTCTAACATACTTACTAAAGGTCCTCCTGCAAAGTGTAAAAGCAGTTTTCCATCAAATAGTTTTTCAAAATTCTAGTAAATGATTTAATATTGGTGTCATTTTTAATTATTATGGGAAGTTTATTGTAGATTTTTATGGCGGTAACATGTTCCCGAGGTGTGGAGTTTAAGGTTAGATTGTGGTAAGGCTAATCGATTTTTATGTCTTAGATTCATTGTTCCGGTGTAGAGGTATTTTACTTGGCGGAATAAGTGATAATTATTTAATTTTGTTCATTTTAACAATGGAATTTAACTGACATTTTCGCGAAGAGGACACGACGTATTTTTGGGTAATATTTTTGGTAGGTCATCTAAATATAGTAAACAGCCGATTACGCTTCCTTGCGGTATAGACATTTTTACTTGTAGGTAATATAATATATCCGATCGAATTTTAGTTATATAGCCATAGATTAATATAAGTACCTACTTATTATATAGCCCGATTTAATGGTTTTCCACCTCAAGAAACCGTTGTATTGATAGGTACACCTGCAGAGTCGAAAATACTTTGACAGAGGCAACAAGTTAGGTATTCCATATAAGCTCCTTGGGTATTCCCTTGAATATTCCCTTTTTTCTATACCTACTTTGAAATTGAAAACACCCCGAATATTGAAGCGCCATCTTGTAATCAGTCTTGCCTTTTATAAGTTTGCTTTAAACAAAAAGCATGCTCTGGAAAGCAGTAGTAGCTTGAAAGTATGCTATTTTGGGGTGCGTTCCAAAACGATCTCAATTTACTCGGGTTAGAGTAAATGGTAGCTCACTATTGGTCGTTATTAAGAAGTGCTTTCACCATTGGTTAGTTTTGTTAAATTATAGTTAATTTACACCAATTAGAAAGCTATCTTACGCTGTCTACTTGGGGGTCATCCATAAATTACGTCACACGTTAAAGGGGGGGGAGGGTATCACCAGAATGTGACATTGTGTGACACGGGGCAGGGGGGGTCAAAAGCTTTGTGACGTTACATGTTAAAATTTAAAGTACTAAAACGCGAAATTTATATGTGAATAAAAAAATCTAAAAATTTTCGAACTCGATCTACATATATTTTTAATACTTTAGCACTCTCGCTATGAGATTATCTCTCTTGCAATAACAATCAACTTCTAGAGCGGCGTTGTAATGCAAGTTAGACACAAAATTCACGAGAGTTCTGGTAAGGGTTTGAGTAGGTTTAAGAAAAAAAAAAGAAAAAATTTAAATAACTGTTTTCTTTTGATTATTTCTAAATACATGCATGAAATTAAAAAATGTGTGACGTCACATCAGGGGGGAGGGGTTCTAAAAATGTGACAACCTGTGACAAGGACGGGGGGAGGGGTTAAAAAGTTCTAAAATTCGTGTGACGTAATTTATGGATGGCCCCTTGGCTTCACCTGGTTTTGGAACGCACTCCTAATAGCGTGCTGTATTTCACTGCTTTTAATGTGATTACTACTGCCCACTAGATGTCACCAGTTGATTCCAAAACAGGAGTTGGGTCTGAGTCTATATTGCAGAGGTAACTTTGAAATTTAATGAAGAAAAGGGAAAATATTTAGGTTTTTCACTAATATTACTCGAGTTTTTAACGAATTAGATGACCTGCATTTCACTCGTGATAAGTATTTCTTTTTATAAGATTTGTCACTTCACCTTTTAGTTTGGTAACAGTTGGAAGGTACTTAAGTCTCTCTGAGAGGCTTCGAATAATCTTAGTCCAAACTTGTACACTTTTATAGTAAAAATATGGGGAGTACACTGACACTTTTGAAATTTTTGGAATGATTTCTTTGAAGCTCAGAGGAAGGTGCTTTAGTCTTTCCTCTGAGCTTTGAAGGATCGACGTTTGATGGCAGAAACTCAGACCAATAAAAAGTCAGATATGATGTTCCTTTATAAAATAATTAGCCACAAGATAGATAGCACTCACCTACTTGGTCAGGTAAAGATTGTTGTCCCAAACAAATATCCTCGTCATAAAATACACGTTAACCTTTTTCACACACCATATTCCAGAACTATTAACTTATGGCGGCATTACTTATAGGTACTTTGGCGAGAATATGCAATAAGTAGGTATAACGAAATTTTAGACAAAATACCTCACTGACATTTTCAATAACTCTTTCATAGTTAGGCTAAGCTTTTAGGAATAAATTACTGCATTTTCTGCAGCCTGTCAGTTGACACTCAGCGTAATCTTTGTTTCAGTAAATTTATGTAAGTTAGTAACTACTTAGTAAATAAGATTTAAATACCTTTTTAGCAAGTACCTACTGTGTATATCTGTAATTGGCAAACACCTACCTCAGACCAATAAAGGTAGGTAGGTACCTATTGTAATTGTTGAACGTGTCTTGCTGTTGATGCAACAAATAGCCCTATTATTTGTGCCACTTTTAAGGGTAAAGCAGCGCTGTATCAGTCGATACAATTACTGTAGAGCTTGTTTATAGAGTCAATACCGTATATAAAAACGTCTATCCGGCTACTGTAGCGCTCGTTATAGAGCTTGTTGGGTTGGGTTGATAGAGAGGTGGTGGTTATTGTACCATTGTTCCACCCTTTTAAGGGCCTGTTGCATAAGCGCAGTTAGTTACTGTGCTCATGAATTTCCCTCTTATCATAACCACTATGTCATCCGCATAACCAATGGTATATAATGGTCCATTGTTTAAATCTTTCAATAGAGACTCAATGACTAGGCACCACAGTAGTGGAGACAGTACACCACCTTGGGGGCAACCTATTGCGGTTTTGATGCACGCATTGTCTCCCATCAGTGACGATGTTATTATTCTCCCTTTCAGCATGTTATTGATCCACTTACAAAGTGTTGGATCAATTCCATGACATACTGCAGCCTTGTGAATAGACTCATGCATGGTCTTATCAAAGGCTTCTTCTACATCTAGAAATGCTGCCATGCAGATTTCTTGTGCCTCTAAGCTCCCTTCTATTTTATCTACCACCAGTTGCAAGGCCGTTTCAGTCGACTTGCCGGGTTGATATGCACATTGAAGCCCGTGAAGAGGTTTCCTTTTCAATGGCTCTTCCCTGATATGTCGGTCAATGAGCTTTTCGAGGTTTTTGAGCAAAAAGGATGACAGGCTAATGAGCCTATAATTTTTGTGTAGGTTTATTTGTACACACCTGAGTCCCTCCATCGCGTCGTTTAATTTAACTGGACCCACCCCCGAGTAGTTCCTCCTCCATCGCGATGTCCCCCTCGTCATCTGTGGTAGGATCATCCCGCCGAACTCCTGCAGAAAGGCGCCCGTACCCACTGTATTTCGTGAGGACGGGCGACTATCCAGGGTAGGTTCTGACAGGATATTCCTGTACACATCTGACCCCCCTCCAGGCCCATATGCTCCACCTTCTCTCCCTGAGCATGGTCCCTTTGAGCTCCCACCACCTGCTCGTTCATTCTCCTTTCAGACAGATCCTCAAGGAGTTTAAACGAACAATATTCAATGTCCCCCGGAAGCATGTCACCGGCCTCTGCGATTACTCCAGCGAACACCCTATCCATGAGGACGACGCGATGGATGTGTGATTCCTCTACAAGAGTACTCACAACTCTCCAATCGTTCGTCCTCAGAGACGGGCTGAACCTCTAGACTCTAGAGGATCCGCAGAGCCCTGATGTTATCCGTCAGTGCTATGTTACGGCTCCGGTAGGCCATTTTTATTGGTTTTGGGAGCTCTGCCGGTCCCACAACTTTTAATTTGGTCCCCCCTAGCTCCTTCCCTTCTACCTCAGTACGGACCCATCGTGCAGCCACGTCATCACTGCATGACACTTCAATAGCGCCCATAGTGGTGACATGACCCACCGTGAAAATTGGGAGAGGAGCCGGAGCCTCCTCCAGCCTCTCAGTAATGAGCTGCCTCAGGTCCTCAGCTTATAAGTAAGTCCCCGGGTAGTTCTTTATATCTATTAAGTATTTATGCAAGTAGTAAGTAGGTACTTACCTAATAAAGATAGTCAAGATAATAATATACATAATATCAGTATGACTTTCTAAATTTATTTGTTCCATAAACGATTTAATTATAATTATCTAAAAAAAACGCTAAGTGTAGATACACAATACTCACAATGACACTCGAAAACGTAATAGTGATACGATAAGCGCAACTCAACGTCATTGTAGGTAATTACTTATTATAAAAACCACAGAACAGATAATATATATCTATGTTCTGTGATAAAAACAAATGACAAACACTTCCGATCGTGTTTGTTATGAAATCTGTTCTTCTATTGGTCAGTCACGTTCATCCGCGTCCACATCATCCACACAAAACGGGGAGGCCGGTCTCCTAGGAACTGCCTAAAAGGGATATTCGTCTATCCACCGGACCGCACCCGTACCCGGAATCACCGAGGTCACCGGGACCCCACTCCTCGGGCACCAATCCAACCGGCGTGATGGTTAACCCCACGAGATTATTCGTGGTATAAGGTAGCTTCACGGGCTGGTTAGGTACTTTCGAATTCCTGGACTATGCTTTGCCACGGGCGGAAGCAGTTCATCATAACACTCCCTTTATAATTCAACCCACTGCTCTAAGACACGAGGCTTCCTTTTCATCGAAGAAGGTTTAGGCAGTAGTCCACCACGCTTGCCCAATACCTGTGCCCAATACGGATTGGTGGACGTAGTATAATGTCATCAATACTCCTTTGCTTTTTTTTTTACAATGTTTGGAAAACTTACAGCTGCTTGAGTATCTATATTAAAGTAAAGCCAATTACAAGTTTTCACATATATTTGCTGATCTATTAGGCCGTTTGGCCGATATGGGATGATGCTGTTCTACTCTATCACATGTCTACCTGCTGGCATCATATTATGGCCATCAGGATAACCGTCTCTAACGGATCTCGGCCAGCGAAGTGACGCAGTCTTTCCGGCATCAGTTTGACCAATGTAGATTATTACCTGTGTAGCGGCAACGTCCACAGCAGCTAGTTATACGCTGGTTAATCCTGAAACCAGTGGCGGATTTACAAATTTGCCGCCAGTACAGTAGGCTAATCAATTTTTGCCGCTCTTTACTTCTGAAATTCGATATACCCTAGTTCCATCAAGCATATGCCTAGTTCACAATATTAATTACATTTCCAACTATATTTTACTCTGAGGCCTTAGTACGAGTTTGTTAGTTTTCGAGCTCGATCAAACGTATCGTCTCTTTTCATACATTGCCCACTAGCGCCCCTAGCGTAAACTATCAGAAACAGTGGCCAATGTATGAAAAAAGACGATATGTTTGATCGAGCTCGAAAACTATCAAAACTCGTACTAAGGTCTCTGTATTCCTAATTACATCAGCTTTTGCCCTTTATTAAAAAATAAAACAATTTTGGGACTCACATTCACATTTTTTTTCCAAATTTGCCGCCTCCTAAAATCTGCCGCCCTTAGGCTCCAGCCTACTGGTAAATCCGCCACTGCCTGAAACACGCTCAATGAGCACTTTACGTGGGTAAGGTAGTACAGTAGTAGGGCCTCGATAGTCCGAACACCCAAAAATATACCCTGTTCGGATGCCCGGATGTTACGCAGCGTTCGGATTATAGTATGTACAAATTATAGACATTTTTGGTAATAAAACGAAACTATTTATATTAAAAACAATGTTTTAATCATGTAAAACTATTAAAAAACAAAAGTCTTTATTTAAAAAAAAACTGAAACTTTTTTTAAAAATAACGACATTTTTCCGAAATAGAAATTAATGTCGACTTCGTCTGCCCTTTCGCACAGCTTTAGTATGTGGAATCCTTGAACCTGGTTCCGATGCTTCTAATTCGAGTTCACTTTCTCTGTCTTGCTCATTTGTTACTTGTTACTTTCTCGTACGTAGTAAGTACCTATAGGGGAAGTCTTGTAATAGTCAAAAAATTCGACCTCGAGATTTTGACGGATTTACACTTTTTGGACCTACCTTAGTCCAAAAAATTTTTTTTGGAATTATGTCTGTGTGTGTGACTGTGTGTCTGTGCGTTAGCACGATAACTCTAGCATGCTTTAACTTATTGTAACCAAATTTAACATACGTGTATAACATCAAAATATAAGGTTTCTATCAAATTTTGAGCCGTCGATCACGAAAGTTAAGCAACCAAGTGCGTGGTCGGTACTCGGATGGGTGACCAAAATTTTCTCACTATGCCTTCATCAGTTAAGGGCTCCTGGCAATGAATATCATCATTGCTAACCAATAAGTAGTGAAATGACTGGAATGCGACCGCGTGGCGCTGCGGGACGATTATAGAGGCGTTCGGATTAGCTAGAGTTCGGACTATCGAGGCCATATCGAGGCCCTACTGTAACTAACTAGACGAGCGTTTTAAGCCTACATACTATCAGCCTTGAATTTACATTTATCTTTTATCTATAATACCGACAATAGCACGTAAGGTTAACACAAATTGAGAATGTTAATAGGTATGTCAAATCGCTTGAAAGTTTGTTACAGTAAAGCTTGTATGTATACAAATACACTAGTTTTTGTTGTAGTCAAAAATACCTATTAGTTTTGATTTTAGAGGCATTTAAACTTACGATAAATATTGAGTTCCGTTAACGTGACCGCATGTGACGTCATTTCACAACGCGGTGACAGTAGGTCAGTAGGTACGCAGTATTTTGTTTTGTTTTCATCCGCGCATTACGTTAATAGTGTTTAATTAGTATAGTTTATGGTGTTAATATTCGCTTATTGAAATGGATGAAGGATTCGAAAAAGGGCAATCTGATAATCTGTCTAAAATAGATGCACTAATGGTTGCCCACATATCAACAAATAGTGATTCCGTTGCCCACGTATCAACAAATAGTGATTTCGTTGCCGCCGAAATGCGATTTAACTTTTCTTGCTATTTAGAAAATAATATATCCGTTTTAAATTGAGAGAAAGTCAAGGGGACCGCTCCCAATTTTTTAAAAATATTTATTAACAGTCATGTTTGATTTATGGACACTTTCAGCTGTACTTGCTTACTTTTTTTGATATTTCTAAACACTGATCATTATTACCGACATTTATTGGATTCTCTATTACTATTTCGTTTTCACGGCAAGCAACAAATATAACTGCAGGCTTGTCTAATGCCGAAGTTTCTCAACAAAAAAAATTGATTATTTTTGCACTGCAGATCTTACAGGTTTATCTTCCTTTGTTTAATTTTTCACTCAGCCATCTAATAAATATTTCTTTCTTTCTTTCTAATATTTAATATAGTTCTCCATATCATTCTTAATCTAAAACAAATAAAAAATCTCATAAACCAGATTTTTACTCAAGCAGAGCAGTAGATAAAGTCTAGTATAGATTAAAAGTTGTGTAGAAAACAAAGGACAACGCAAATCAGTTGCATTGTTCTTTAAACATAATAATAATCTATGTATAAACATAAGTTCAGACACCAAAGGTTTTGCACCTTTGACCTGATTTTCTGTTTATACGTAAGTACTAAGTAAATGCAAACTACGTTGAAGTACCTACATTAAAAATTATCAGTATAGGTACATACATCAAAATGGTCTTCACAACAAGAAACTTCACAATATGAAAAACTTTGCTTTTATCTTCAAATGGATATAATATCTCTATAGCTTTTATCCATTTCTTTCGCGTTTGGATGTCTTTTGGAACGATAAAAAACAATTTGTCAGGGGCATTGGTGGTTGTATTTGTACATTTCGGCACAACACATGATTTCCCAGTATTTGGATTGGATATTTTTGAAAGTACCTATTTATAATTTCTAATGAAACGTAAGACGACACCGTCCTGAGAGCGCGAGCGGACTGAGCTATTGTGAAATGACGTCACACCGTTAATGCATCGATTGAGAGTCCGCATCGCACGTTTGCTTCTATAAATCGGAAACTAATTGATGTATCGAAGTAATTCTTTTACTTGTATTTTTTGTTTTTGACAGAGAATACAGAATACGGACAGCTAATAATAAAAAATAGTACATACATTAATTTTGCCCATCGATTTTGCAGTAGGTATATTTCAAATAATTTTAGTTTGATAATTGATGGCAAAAAATATCAGTTGTGGTAAATAACTGACCTGTTGTTGGGTGTATATAATTTTTGTCTGTTATGATGACTTTCTGTTTTTAATCTAATTTAATGAAGCATGATTACATTACATATATACGTAACTTAATATCTACTACATATCTCTTCATTATCTACATGCCTATTAATTTAATGTTCAATATCAATGCGAATTACGATTTCCATACCACATATAAGGAAAATGAAATTGTAAATAAAGTCAATCGCGTAACATATATGTAGTGAGGCATATTTAAGTTATATCCAAATATATAGCTACAAGTGTATATCCAAAATATTATCATGATAGTGGAAAAGGACGTAGCTTTCGAAGAGACCCTCAAGAAAATCGCTGAAGAAAATGGTTACAAGGACTATAATTTGCAAATAAAGCCTGTGGATTCTGGAGGAGCTAACTACAGTTCTCATCTCTACTCCGGTAAGATCTCCGCGCCAAACAAACCCGACATCAATTGGTTCGCGAAGGTCTCAATCTCGAATCCGAATTTCATCGACGAAGTTCCGATAGATTTATATAAACAGGAGGAGTACGCTTATACGACACTCCTGAAAACTTTTGAAGATCTTGAAAATAGGTTTGACGTGCCTCTAGAGTATAGATTGTTGAAGCCTAAACTGTACGGACATAGATGGGTGGACAGTCGCCAGATCATAGTGCTTCAAGACCTTTCAGCGGATGGATTTAAATCACACGAAAGATGCGAGTCTTTCCAGTGGCCATACGCGTCAGCTGCTGTGCAACAACTAGCAATTTTTCATGCGCTATCCTTGTCGTACCGGCACTACCATCCAGAAGAATTTAAACACTTTCAAGATACATTTGTCGAGGCTAGCACAAATATGTTTTTAAAAGCAGCAGAAGGTCCCATTAAAGCGAATGTAGCTTTAATCAAGGAAGAAAATCGGGAGAGGCTGGAAAAGTTCCTAGAAAATTTACCTGAAGTATTGGGCAATATGCGTAAGCCATGCAAAATACCAGTAGTGGCGCATGGAGATTACAGAATAAGCAATTTAATGCACAAAAATGAGGAGGTAAGACAGTTTTATGTAACAGCTAGTCAAATAAGGGAAATATTAGGTCGTTACATATAAAATTGGTACTTTATATGAAGGCTTTGAAACAAATGTATTTTACATATACCTAAGTAAGCGTCTCAGCGACTGGGACAACAGCTATGACACTTGAACTTGTTTATAAATCTGTATTTATATATTCTTTTGGCTATAATAAATTAACTATAAGTATATTACATCCAGTAATTATAATTTACTTTTTTGTCACTATTGAAAAACGTTTGACCACACTCTCACCTTCTGACCGATCTTAAGCGAAGATGTGGCCTACGATGTTACATGATTATCTAGAAATAGCCTATTCACTCTCGCCTTGAAGGCACCTAAGCTATTATAAGTATCAGGGAACACATCAGCAGGTAACAAGTTCCACTCCTTAGCTGTTCGCATTATAAAAGAGTTAGCAAATCACTTCGTGCGGATGGTAGGGACATCAACAACATAAGGGTAGTAATTTAACCTGCGTCTTGTGTCCCGATAGTGAAATGGGGCTGGTGGAATTAATTCATGTGATTCCGTCGCAGACTCTCCAAAATGTATCCTATAAAATAGCGATAGAGTAGCTACCTTTCGGCGATAGCCGAAACTTGATAGCTTGGCGTCTGTGAGTTTTGGGTTGCCAATAAGTCGCTTAACTTTTTTTTTTCTATCGAATCCAAGCTGCAAGCTGGTATTTCGCTGATCCGTCCCAAAGATGGTGACAATACTCCATAACAGGGCGGGTTTCTGCTTCATATAAAAGAAGCAGCTGCTGTGGTGTGAAGTATCGCTTTACCTTCGAGAGTACCTACACCGAGCTTTTTGGCAGCAGTTTTTGCTATGGATTTGATATAATCGCCGAAGTTCAGATCAGATGATATTTTCATCCCTAGTAGACAGCTACTAGGGATGAAAATATCATCTGATCAGTCATGGTGTATCCATACAGCGCAGTCCATGGTGTATCCATACAGATGGATACACCATGGACTGCGCTGTGTTACTCTCCCAGTGGTCGAGCTTTTTATGGTCCAGTAGCGTTTCAGAATTTTCGTCTATAGTGTCTGCGCGAACGAAGATTACCGACTCGCCTTATTTATTTCTCGTATGCGTTAAAAAAACACTGTGAGAATAGGTTCGTAGATATGTGATATTCACAAAGACTCCAAATTGTGTATGTAATTATTGTAACTTTTTTCAGAATGGTAAAATTTCGCTCATAGCAATAGACTACCAAACATATCACATGGGATCACCAGTAAACGATTTAATGTACTTCATCATAACGGGGTCAGACGCGGAGTTCCGAAAGAAACACTACCGGCAACTGTTAGACTACTACTACGAGCAGCTGAGCCTGGCGCTCACCAGGCTACACCTGGACCCTGAAGAGGTCTTCTCCAGAAAAGACTACGAATACGAGCTGAAAGAGGTAATTTTTGATAGTATCTTTTAACCGGACTGTTGAGATGATTTTGAGTCTAACATCTGTCCTTTGGTCCTGGTAGTTGGCTTTTATTTGTCCGAGTCCTGAATCATTGTTACTTTTTGACTTAGTAGTTGCCATTTTTACGTAGGCGACAGACCGGCAACCTATTACTTCTGCCAGATGTAACTTGTTGTGTAGTGAATGCCTGTCCTTTGGATTGTTTGAAGCGAGCGGGGTGAGGCTGCAGAGCAGTAGAAACGAGAAAATATTAACCAATAGGATTGCATGAAACTGTCTATTGGAGCAGAGAGAAGATTTTATGCAATCCTATTGGTTAATATTTCCTCGTTTCTCCGCACCGCTCCAATGGATAGGCAGACGGGTACGCGTGTTTTGTTGACCATTTTCTGACTAAGTCACATATACAGGGTGTAAAAGACATGAACAGTCAAACGAGAACCATGTATTCTATACATCAAAATAATACCCATTTCAAAAAATAATTGCTGGGAAATGATTTTTATTTTTTGGTGTTAAAAATACTGCAAATTGTACTGCGCAACGTAAAGCGCTCAACTCGCACGCAACTCGCAAAACCGTGATATTTTTGCCAGACGGCGGCTCCGTTCGTTTGTGTCCGTGCACATCGAGTGAGCTACATTGAACGTTAACGTTTTGAAGCCATTTTTGTTATGAAATACTAAAAAAATTATGATGTTTCTTTGGACAATAATTAAGAAATAATGTTTAGAATATGTTTTCATAAAAATATGAATAAAAATTATGACTTTGACTTTCAATAAAATCGTAACTATCAATTTCCCAGGTATAGTCTAAAGGAAGAAAAATGTTATGATGGTGAGCAGAATACATAGTTTTCGTTTGACTGTTCATGTCTTTTACGCCCGTTACATACATATAGGTAGGTATATGATGTTAGGAGTCACCGCATCTGCCCTTGGCGAGATGTCGCGAAATTTAGTGCCACGCCCTTCCCCGACCTCTTATTAACTCAGTGCCTTTATAAGTACATAATACGTGAGATTTGTCAATATTTGTATTCATACAAAACACAATTTACCTACTTCATTATTTTGTTCAATACTTGTATTTAAGATTGCTGAGATCGTAATCGTAATCTAGACAAAGCAGCGATAAAAATAAAACCAGTAAAGTAAAAATGTCAAGAGACATTTTGTAACTTTAATTTAACCCAATATTCTCGGTCGCAAATAAAATTACGTGATATATGCTCTCTTCAACGTGAGATTGGGTGAGATTTGGCACGATTCCCTCCCCCGTAATTATGGACGCCCCCTAACTCATCATCATCATCAAAACCCATATTGCTGGGACACAAGTCCTGTCATCGAAGGAGGTTTAGGCAGTCCACCACGCATGCCCAATGCGGATTGATGGACAGAGTATAAGGTGATCAATTCAATACCTACCCCTTTGCTGATCTATTAGTCGCCTTGTACGACACCCATTGGAGGATACGGGGTGATGCTACTTTGCCGGCATGATATGCCCCCTAATTAATTCTTTCTATTTTTCAGTACACGAAGAACGGTCTACTGTTCTCTTTGTTCATCATTCCGTTAGTCACCGTGGACTACGAGAACGTTCCGAACATGGAAAGCGAAACCTTGGAGTTGGGAGACATCATGCAGATGAAGCCTAGTGAACTGGGTATACAGAGACTTAATGAAATAGTACAGGATTACATCGACTGGGGGGAAATCTAATGTCATCTAAACTCCCGTGTCATATTAGACTGACCCCGTACCCTTTGTGCGTAAGTTTTTTAGTGTTAAAACTCGTAATTATTTAAGTTGCGGTCCTTTCCGCTAGCGGCGCTAACTTCACCGAGCGACGGTACCATATTATTAGGTACACACTTCTCTGTCTACGATTACAGTCCTCCGATCGCGCTATTTACAACGTTTTTACCAAAACCAAATCGTTGTCGTTTTCATACGTTTTGACAGCTGAACCCTGCAGTCCAAAATGCGCATACACTACCAACGTTACCAAGCAACGGTGCCAACGCCTTGGACCGAATTGAATTCGGTGCTATGTGCACTATTTGCGTGCAATCAATTTGATTAACGCTTTGTGTGTTTGGTAAATGGCAAACGTCTAAGAAGAGGTTATGTAAAAACCATTTAAACGCTAAAATAGCACTCTAGGATTGTTAATAGAGTAGGTAAAATAAAATTATTGTAGTAAATAAATTAAAATTATTGTAGATATAACGGGTCTTTATTAATTCAAAACTAAAATGTTTACTCTAATAAATCACATACTTAAACGTCAAATTCGAGTTTGACATTTGCGCACACACTGCGCTACCTTCTTTTTCGTGTACACCGTTAGCACTGCTTAATGACGTCACTCATGACGTCACATATTTTTGTTGGTACGAATACGTTCAATTTGATTCCATGCGTGCGTGCGCTATCGGTGCCGATAGCGCACATAAGCGCAATTTGGACCGCGGTGAAACTCTTGTCAAAATGTATGAAAAGCACTCAGACCAATAAAAAGAAAAGCATAACGATTTGGTTTTGGGAAAAACGTTGTAAATAGCGCGATAAGCCCCCAGGGCCCTATTTTATAAAGCTACAAGTTACAAGTGATACCTACTGGCAACTATGGATTGTAATGACAAGTTACAAGTAACATGCGTTTTCACCTCGGTTTGTAACTACCTCTTGTAATCTACAAGTTGAAAATCTCGATTATAATTCCAAACCGAACATCACTACTTATACTTACAGAAAGAATTTTTCAATCCTAAACTATGGAATAGGGTATCGAAAAATGCTCAAAGGAGTAGCGAGCCCGATTTTGATGAAAACAAAAACTGCATCATTGGATTGATTGGCCCACTTGAAAAATTCATTCTGTACTTATATTAAAAAAATGGATTTATTGTTTAAGTTTGTTTAATAAAATACATAATTTTAATGTTGATGCTGTACTGTGGTATAATATAAGTCTGATTTTTTAAATCTAAAATAAGTAGGCAGATAAGTATTCCAATTTTGATGTTGTAGGTATAAGTCTGATTATTTAAATCAATAAATAAGTATTAAAAGGTTGATGTTGTTTAATTCGTAATACACTTTTATGGTATTATTTTATTTTATTTTATAAATCTGATAACGAAAATATAAAGTCGTAGTACAGCAAATCTGGTTGAGTTGAATGCCAAGAAAACTTAGGTGTGCGCGTTTACGGCTAAAACGTCGCCATTCCTTTCCCTTCCCTCTCTCCAGAGCACAACACTAACGCTACAGAACAGTATCACCTTGCTCGGTATGGACTTATCGGACCTAAATCCGAAGGACTACATCGAAAGCGTGATCAAAACAGCTTCACGGAAACTCGGAGTCCTGAACAAGGTGCGGCGTTTTTTCACGCCAAATCCAACGAATTAGGATCATTCCTAATTCGTTGGCCAAATCAACTTTGCTTTCTATACAAGACGCAAGTAAGGTCCTGCATGGAGTATTGCTCGCACCTGTGGGATGGCTCTGCCAAGTACTTACTCGATGCTTTGGATAGGTTGCAGCGGCGCGCGGCCCGCATCATCGGCGACGAAGAGGTGACTAAACATCTTGAGCCTCTCCAATTGCGTCGCAATGTTACGTCATTGAGCACTTTCTACCGTCTGTACCACGGCGAGTGGTCTGAGGAACTTTTTTTGTTAATCCCACCATCTCCCTTCCTTTTAAGGACTACGCGTGCTGGTCTACGTTGTCACCGACAAACTGTGGCTACCATTCCAACGCGAACTAAGAAATTTGGCAACTCGTTTCTTTGTCGCACAATCAAGAAATGGAATTCACTGCCAACACACGTGTTCCCTCATTCCTACAATCCTGGGTCATTCAAAAGAGGCGTGGAGAAGCACCTTGCAGGTCAGCAAGGCGAGGGAGGCTAGCGCGGCAGTTTATCTCTCGCGCCAGCTATCTTCGCATTTGGACTCTACTTCTGCTTACCATCAGGTGGAATGGAGTCATTTGCTTGACCTATTTATATATAAAAAAAAGTATAAATAACTATTTTAGTTGCGTTATGAGCTCAATCAATTTATATGGGAATCGTGAATAGCGCCATTTCCCATAGCAATAAAGTTACGTTTTCATTTCAATATGTACCGTCCTTCTACAAAACTTACTTACTATACCTACGGGCTACGGGTACCGAATACCGATCAATGGATCGAGGGTCGAAGTAGATACCAACAAACTAGAAAACAATCACTGAAAAAGGTCGACCTGCTCCAGGCGGGAATCGAACCCAGCATTCTCCGCAATCCTGCGGGCGACTGCGACGCTACCGGGGCACTGCTTTCGCTGTCGAAATTTGTCAGTGCTTGTTGATTATGTTTTTATGGTAAACATTGTTTCATCAAATCATAGAAATTTACACTTCTAAGATCCTGAATGAAATGCTGGATTCGCTTCCCACCTGGAGCAGGACGATTTTTTTCAGTGTGTTTTTTTTTTCTTGTTTGTAAAATATTTACCCGTTTGTAAACGCAAAAATTATTTCATAGATACCAACAGCTGGTTAGGCAGCAATACTCGACGCACTGGAAATTTTCTCCAACAAACAACCTATTCCTTGGAGTTTAAAGTCGATGTTTTCGACAGTTTAGTACCTACCTTAGAGTCAGACCAACACTCAGACCAACTGAGGTTGAGGTTCAGAACCTTTCTTTATTGGTCTGAGGACCAACAAAGAAAGTTTTTATTCGTCTGATTTAGTACTTTTATGTAATAAGTTTTCTCGTATCTTTCAGAATCTGTTATTGGGTCTAATATTCGCGTTGTTCTCGCTGCCAGTAGTGACGGTGGAAGAGCAGAATGCGCTCGCTCTGGGCCAGGAGCTGAAGGTGGAGAGCATTTTACAAGTGGAGGTCAGCCAAGTCTGCAAGGAGAGGCTCAACGGTATCGTCAGGGACTACGTACAGTGGGGGGGATACGTAGCAAATTTGTTTGATATTCCCAAAGAACTATTTTGGTCACGGTTTTGTGGTAGTCTCGGTCGAAGCTCCGACTGAAAGTTGTCACCGTATCCGGTAGGCGTCGTAGACATCCACATATTGCTTATTATTATTAAAAATGATTCGTAAAATAAACACTTATTTATTATTTTTTGTTTAATGTTAGAATACAATAATAGAATAAAAACATTAAGCACTCATTACCGGTGTTGGACTGGCTAAAACCAGGAATAGTCTGGCTGAGGTGTCAGGCCTGCAGGGGCACTGAAAAGGAGCCGTGACTGGGCGAGGCTAGGTAGACAAATTTAGGTAAGGTTCCTTAACGCCCCAGTGGCGGTGTGCGAGGGAAGGATAAGCGCACTGACCTTGAACACGTTGTTTGGAACTCCTTGCTTTCAATTTTACAATCAAAGCTTAAAAGGTCTCGGGAAGTTTTTGAAGTTACTTAAAATTAATGTAACTTTATTTTTTTTTTTCACAATAAATAATTGCTGAACATGTAAAGATTTTATTTAAGTAGGTACTTAGTAGAATATTTTTTTTAAAAATAAGTAAAAAAAATCTATGGGGTATTTCTGGGTACCTACGCAAAATGTCAGCAATCCAAAAACAAATTTTAGACGTAACCTTTTGGGCCAACCTTTATATATTTCTATGGAACAGAACACAATGTTTGGACCGTAAAATTAGGAAGGTTCGATTGATTAGTAAGGTACATATTGTTGTGAGGGAATGGTGAATGATTTGAATTATTTTTAATTATAAAACTAGAGAGGCAACTTAGATGTATCCTAATGTATATCTAACAAACATAAAGTTTGATGGATTCAACACGAATCCTTGTTCAATTCAGGTTTTTGGTAAAACATCCCATTTAATAAAGTCATCAACAATTTCGTTGAGCCGCACGCTGGCTAGATCACTGGGTGTCACGTTGGCGAATGCGTCGAGGTCCCCAGACAATACCGGTGCATTTTCCTCATCTACGGTCGTTAGAGGCAGGGCCATTAACGCGAATACTAGCCCAAGCATCAAACACTGTAACAAAAATTTACATAATTAGTAATTTTTTTTCAACGTTATCATCATCATTTCAGTCGAGAGACGCCCACCGATTCCATCCGCATCGGTCTTGCGCTGCCCGCACCTAGCGGCTTCTAGTGACCTTTAGCAGATCGTTTGTCGGTCCACCTTGGGGCTTATTTTCCCGGTACGCGGTCGCAATCGAATATTTTGGCTATGTAGTGTAGAATCTTGTAGAATATAGACCAGTATTGCCTTTTTTGACGTGACAACGTCTTATAATTCGATAGAGCCGGCTGCACGCACGAAAAAACATGACGTCATGCGGCGTTACCTCGCTCTGAATCTAATTCTCTAATTTGAATTTGGAATTATGTTCTTTAAAATTTAAACTTTCAATGATACCAAAACCAGCCAGATACAAATAGTATAGCCAAAGAGATTTTATTACAAGTTTATTCATACTATAATGCGAAATCTATTAAACAAATGAAATTAAATTTTTCTTTTGAAAAATGCTACCATTCCATCAGTATTTTCTTAAGACGTTGTCACGTTCAACTATCGTCAGTAAACCGACTTTACAGACAACCAATTTTTTTGTATTCAAAGTTCTAAAATAATGAATTATCTACAACGAAAAGACGACGAAGGGTGACGAAGGTGTTTTTGTAGGAAACCCATCACTTTATCGCAATTAACTTAAACGATTTTCATTCCCAATAAAACTATTGGCAGGTCTTTCTATACAAATTTAACAACTCCTAGAATCAGGTTACATCGCAATATCATTTCCTCGAATAGTTATTATCTCGAAACTCATTCTATCATTATTTCTTTTCATATTTTATGTATTTTTTTGAAGTAATGTTAATTCAATGTTTTGTTACCCATAATTTTGTTTCCAAGTAAGTTTCATTTTGCAGAATAGTTGAAACATCATTTTTTACAATACTAAAGTCATTTATAGTCGTACAGCTATAAATAGTCGTTTTGCATGGTGCTTTATCGCCAAAAGCAGATCGAGCGATGCTCTGTTGACTCTGTTGAGCTGTCAAATTACACTTAAAATCGTAGAAAATCATACTATACGAACATTTTCCCGAGTTAAATCCATGATGTAGGAAGACACACAATTTTTTAAATGGCGCCACAGTGAAAAAATAATCGACAGTCAGATGAAATAAACTGCATTCTACAGCCAAAGAGTTCCATTTTCAAATGTTGTAAGTAATTACTTTTTAAATATTGTTTATGTAAGTTGCCAGTTCCGGATACTTTTAGTGTGATCTATGTTCTTAAAGCATTCTCACCTTTAATTTCAGAAGTGAAATCAGGTTTTGATGTTAAAAAAGTGGTCTTCACGACATTGATATAATTTAACATATATTATTTATCTATTTATGGAATTTTACTTCACAATCGCTTTTGTAGTGTTGCAAATATTTGCATTTCCCACATTATTTTCAATTAGGTACACTCTTATTCAAAAAGATATTTTATTAAAAAATATTGAGAGTGGGAATGATAATAATAATAATATATTCGCCCACACCAAATATCTTGCCCAAAGTAAAAAGTACGAGTATCATTAAGAACTTGTGTTATGGATACTACATAACGGACATTTTTAAAATTAGTAGGTACCTACCTACTAACGTAATACTTTTAGATATTTTTATAAATATTCTTAATAAATATAATAAACAACCAGGACTCACAAAGAAATATTCGTGTTCATCACACAAATATTTGCCGCTATAGTCGCTATACTGACCACTCCACACTCCACCACTACGGCGTCTAACTAAAGTAGAGAGGTACTTAATAGTTTTTATAAAAAATGAGCCTTATATGAATTTCCCTGTTGTGGTATTAACTTAGTTGTTTTTATTTATGCCAAAAGAAGGATTTGAAAAACTTACCTCCTTCATTTCAAACTCAAAATCTTCCTTTGGGAAAACTTTGGTGTCAAGCTCCAATCTAGCGAGTGCGAGGGTCAACTGCTCATAGTAATGGTCTAGAAGTTTCTGGTAATACTTTTCCCTGAATTCCACATTCGAGCCGGTGAAGATGAAAAATACCAGGTCCCTGGACACAGACCCCACGTAGATAGTCTGATAATCTAAAAGGACCATTTCATAATTCCCATTCTGCAAAACAAAGGGCTTATTGAGGTGACGTAAAATTATCACTATAACTCATAATATCTTGTTCATTAAAGATCATCAGTTTTTTGATATCTCGTCAGTACTGTTTGCTCTTCAAGGTTGAGATTATGGTTGACGATGTAATATAACAAGTGCATGGATTTGATTTCAAATAAAAGTGATATAAAGAACATTACCTTGTGAATTTTGTGCATTATATTGCTGACTCTAAAATCTCCGTGAACTATCGTAGGTCGCCGCAACGTTCCATAAGTTAATGCCAGTATCCTAGCATTGTTTTTTTCTAAATAGTCCGATACCATGTCCCTGTTTTCAGCTGTCACTAATTCTAAGCCTTTCTTCATCATTTGGTTCAATAAACCTAACTGAGTATCTGACACCTCAACAGGTTGAAATCCTTTCTTCAATTCTTTAGTCTCTTCTGGGTAATAGGTTTCCATGGCTATGCCAAGTGCGTGGAACTTTGCTATTTCTTCTATAGCCTTAGATGCATAGTTCCATGTTATCGGTTCTATTCTATTATACGTTTCGAAGCCTTGATAACCCAGATCCTCAATTAACAACACTTCTTCAAGGTTCTTGTCACTGTACCAGTATAATTCCGGCATTCTCAGCCTATTTTCTATGGGTACGTTGTATCGTTCTTCTAATCTTTCAAATACCTTTGATACCTTGCTGTAAACCAGTTGTTCTACAGAATAGATAAAGGTGGGCATTTGGGAGCGAAAATCTTCTAATAATGATGCCACTTTGCCAAAAAACCTGAGATCTTTTTGATTTGGTGCAGATATCTTGCCATTGTAAAGCTTAGAAGTAAAGTTTGCTCCCCCTGACGTCATCGGACTGATCTCCAACGTGTATCCTTCATAATTGCGGTGTTTCGCCAAATCGTGAAGAGATTTCTCTAGTATTTTTTGTAGCGGATCGTCCATATCGAATGATTAGAGCAAACTGAATGAAATAAAATTATCGCGTGTATTTTTATCACTCTGGCAATATTACCTTCATTTAAGGAAGTGCTATTTATATCTGTGTTGTTTTAGGATTTACGAGATACGTGATATCACGAGATAGTGAAATGATTTTGCAATTTGATACTGTGTGTAGGTATCTGAAATGAAACTAATTTTTATGTTAAGCAATGCAATGATATTATAAACTAATCTTATGTATATCTTTAAATAAGTTGTTTTTATATGTATTGAAATTTAGACCTAATTTATCGACAGTGAAAAGAAGTCAATCCCCCATAGCCGAGCCAAACAAAACGATTTTTTTTTTTAAGAAATTCTATGAAATCTCGCAGACCTGCCCGTGTCGGACCGTTTTGAATCTCCAAGAAGCCCAGAAATTCGGATAACGTCACCAGACATGGCGCGGGTGATGCGGACGACTGCGCGGATGCGCTCGCATTATCATCATATCAGCCTTTAGAATTCGACCCACTGCTGGGACACAAGGCCTCTCCTTGTCATGTCATCGAAGGAGGTTTAGGCAGTAGGCCACAAGGTTGCCCAATGCGGATTGGAGGACGGAGTATAAGGTGATCAATACCACTTTGCTGATCCATTAGTTGCCTTCTACGACACACATTGGAGGATATGGGGTGATGCTATTCTACTCTGCTGGCATCACATGGCCAGTGCAACTATTTCTTTGGCGCTTTCCATTCTTTCGGTGCGGTCGATTCTTTCGGTCCGAGGCCTCCTTGACTTACGTTCGTTCGGCGCTGCGTTCGGCTCGCCTAATGTGCGTCCACCTTTATCGTCACTTACCATCACGTGAGATAAAGGCGAGTTTCCCGGTAAAGTAAGAATGACTAGTATGACGTGTTTGATATTGTCAAATAAAGTTATCAATGCTTTTTAAAATCCGGCTAAATATCAATGCTGTAAATTCGGCTAGTTATCAATGCTTTAAATCCGGCTAGCTATCAATGCTTTAAATCCGGCTAGTTATCATCACATGACTTGAGTGATTCTCACATACCTATCACATAAAAAAACGATCTATTCATATTAAACATTGAAATGAACTCATAGTAAACATTTTTTTTATTTTCACTTAGTATCTCTGACCAATCACTGTTCAGACGGCCAATCGACGGATATCAGGCGCTAGAAGTGAGTAAAAATCTTCTAAAGAAGAATTGAAATTAAATGATTAATAATCTAAAAAAGATTTTTACTCATTTAATTTCAATTCAATCTGAAGATTTTTATATAAGTATTTTTTTATAAGTATGTTATTCAGGGGGCTATTTTAAAACTATATGCAATCAACCAGACAAATCCTTCCTCCCGAACACAAAAAACATTGTCAAGTCCATAACTCCTACACGGATCAGACTAGCAATGTCGTTAAAACAGTAGGTACGTAGTTTGTGTATAAAAAAGTGGAGGGGTGGGGGGGGGGGGGGGCGGACAATAACCCTCCTTTACATTATAATGAAGTCCCGGACGTATAAAATGAAGACGCGTAGGTAATTTCTAAGTGGGATACAAGAAGGATAATTAAATAACATTATAAACGTTGTTTAAAATTTAGCTTTTAATTATGGTACAGAGGCTATTTATCTTTTTGCATTGTGAGGAACAAACCACAAATAATATAATATTATGCAGTACAGATACTTGAACCAATCAAGATAATAATGCAAGGCCTCAATTGGACAAAAACGCAGTGCTAAACCTAACACGCAATATGACGGACGCGCACCAGATCACATTGAGAAGTGTTCTAGGTACATGATGTTGCTAAACAGCGAAGCTACGTGGACTACGAACTGGAGGTCACACCGATTTTCACAGGCGGAGCTAATTACAGCTCGAAGTTGTACGGTGGAAAGATAATCGCTCCCGATCGACCAGACCTGAAATTCTTCGCGAAGGTTGCAGCAGTTGGCGACGATTTTCGAGAACAGGCGCCGACCGATTTGTTTTACACTGAGCAATTTGCCTACAAGACTTTATCAGGTATCTTCGATAAGATACAAGATGATAACAATGTTGCTTCTAATGATAGATTGCGAATGCCTAAACTGTATGGGTGGTCATCGGTGCCACCTCATGAAGTAGTCGTGATGGAAGATCTGTCGACACAAGGTTTTGCGACTCACGACAGGCATAAAGCGTTCCAATGGCCTTATGCTGCAGCAGCCGTACGACAATTGGCAATCTTCCACGCCCTCTCCACCGCCATGGAACATAACTACAACGCAGAGTACGAGGAACTTAAAAATAATGTTTCACTAAAGAAGTTTAACGGAGATGAATCCATTATGAGCTCAGTAGAACAAACGGTTGACCGTTCTATAAACATAGTTGATGAGGAAAACAGGGAACGCTTGAGAACTTACTTGGCTAAGAATATGCCGGCGATGATGTCAGCGTTCTACGAGTTACAGGAACGACCTGTTCTGGTGCACGGTGATTTTAGGATGAGCAATACTATGCATAAAGTGCACGAGGTATGTGCAAAACTTAGCTTATTTGTAAGATCACACCACAGGTCACACTACCGCTTACGAAAACTCTGCATTTTGCACTGTCATGGTCAAAATACTTGCTAGGCAAGTATACAAGACACTACTTTAAATGATGATTCATTCAATAGTTGTTTACATGTAGCTATATTTAGTAGTAACTAGTGGCCACTCGCGGCTTCCTAAGCATGGATGTCGGTTATCTATCACGTCCGGCGCTTATTTGAGAAATCTTTCAAGCCCCTTTTCGCGATAAAAACTATCCCACTTATATACTCTCTCTCTCTCTCTCTCTCTCTACGCAAATTTAATTTAATTTTTTTTTCAATTTAGTCAGTTATAAACTCGTAGGTAGTAATTGATTTAATTTTGTTTGGTTGTGCAATATCCGGAACACGAGTGCATAATGATATTAATGATACTTACCTACTTATTTTTAGCTAGATGAGTAGATATCATTAAGAACTCGAAAAGCACAAAAAAGTTTATGTGTAGTAGATACTGAAGAATGAATTTATTATTATGAATTGATATGACCATGGAATTGTCTAAAAAAGCATTCACACGCGATGATTTGCCTTGGAATTATTATTATGCTAAAATGTTGGCCGTATATGACCTTTACATGGACCTTGGTAGGTCATTAGATATAGTCAAAGAGACTTCCCCGTGAAGGCACTCACACAGAGACAACATGTATGTCTATAAATAGTTTGTACTTTGTACACATTCGTGGCTCACGCTCGTGAGATAAAAATACATTTTTTTTACTAAATCCCAAACTTCCTTTGGTTAAATCAGATGTTAACTCTGTTTTTATTCATCAAATAAAAGTGACAGCATCCAGGTTTAAACTTTACCTATATGATCCGAGGTTTTAAACCATGACTAACTTTAGTCCACGTTTTATAATAAAGGGGTTTAGGTACCTACTCCGCCTCCGTGCTAAATCCGAAGCGGATGTTTGATTCGTTGTACTACTAACTTAGGTACTCTTCAGTCTTGCGATTCTGTGATCTCACTTCGTACCTCACATCTCAATTCGATTTTAGCTGTCAAACGCAAACTAATATTTCACAATAAAGGGAATATTTTTAATGAATATGATATGTCATATGAAGTTAATATCTATCTACTGCCATGGCTTAGTTCGTTTTCAGTTTACTCAACAAAACAAAAAAGATCAAATCAAAATCAAAAATCTTTATTTTCATTTACAACTAAAACTTAACAAATTAGTAACTGGAAAAGATTTCCCGTAAAATTTTACATCTCTAAATTCGAAATTAAACGCGAGTGCGTGAGGTGAGAAGTGAGATCTTTACAGAATCGCACGGCTGATCTTATATTTTTAATCTAGGACGGAAAATGCGAAGTCATCGTTTTGGACTACCAGACCCTCCACATCGGCTACGTCGCCAAGGACTTGCTGTACTTCATCTTCACGGGCTCGGACTCTGTGTTCCGCAAGGACCACTACCAGCAGCTCCTCGACCACTACTACGTGGAGTATAGCATGGCTCTCATGAGGCTACGACTGGACCCGGAGAAGATCCTCCCCAAGAAAGAATTTGATAATGAAATCCAGAAGGTACGATTTGGTATTAAGTATTTAGAATTAGGTACCTAAGTGGTAGGTCGTCTCCCGGCCGGGAGGCACTCGTTCTATCCCCGCCACGTACCAATGTATTTTCAAATTTTGAATTCATATGTACCTACGTTTAATCGACGCTTTTACGGTGAAGGAAAACGTGAAGAAACCTGCACGGCTGGATTTCATAGACCCAGTTATAATTCGTAGTGCCTTTGATTGGATAATGTCCCACTTCTTTAACTCGTTAAGCCCCGTTCGCGCTCAGGAGCGCGAGAACACAATTAAAATCAATTGTGTCTGGATATTAATAATCGTCCAGGGATTAATGACTCAATATTTCCCAGTTGTAAAAGAAAAGTGGCATAGTCTAAAACGCTGCGGATCAGGGCATTATAGGATGAGCACCCCACCAAACACCAGAAAGGCATCTGCACACACCTATGAAGAAATTCTTAGGTTGTGTGTTAAGTCGACCAACCCGCACTTGGCCAGCGTGGTTGACTAAGGCCTAATCGCCCCTTTTTTTGTGACGGGGAGGTCAAATGCATTTACACATCGTCCCTGCGGGGTGGTGCCAACCCCAGGGGGTATGTGGGGCTCAAGGTAAAGGAGTTCCCTCACTACCCACTAAACATCCTCCCCGGCCTGACCTTCTTCGCGCTTTTACGGGGCGGCTCGGGATCTGTGCAAGCACAACTAGCACCGAGACCTAATCGCCCCTAATGTGGGGTAGGCTCGAGCCCCTCGGTGGGGACATTATATGAGCTGTTGATGATAGGGGAAGCGGGTCCAAAGCGGGGACACCCCGCTCTAAATTCACAATTTTAAACTAACCGCGGGATGCGTCCGATGGACGTTACCAAGAAGGTTGACAACCTTCTTGGACGTTACCAACAGCGTAGACTACAAATTGTGCCACACTGGAAAATTTCTCTTTTCAATCCTTATTATTCCCTATTTTTTTTCCTAGAGTTCTAAGTCTATCAAGAAGTTGGACAGCTTAGCACAGAGCACAGAATGATATCTGTTTTAGCAGCTATCACATAGATTGTTAGACCCTTGGCTAGACCCAAGAAGGACAACTTTCTTGGCTAGACCCATAGATTTATTACTGACGTTTATAGATGAGCAATGAATCGACTAGGCCGAGAACAAAAAAATGCTGCGCATGTGTGCGTGTAAAATAGTACTGCAGTCTGCAGATAGTCGCTGTCTTTTCTACGTGTCTGAGGAGGCCGACCTAGGTCTCGTCTATCTCGTTCTAATATACGTGTTGGTATGCTCTTTCTCTTTGCCCATCTACAGTTACACTGCAATTAGTCTACACTACAATAAATTTTCTCGTATCTTTCAGAACCTGTCCCTGGGTATAATATTCGCGTTGTTCTCGCTGCCGGTGGTAACGGTAGAAGAGCAGAACGCGCCCGCTCTCGACCAGGAGTTGAAAGTGGAGAGCATTCTGCGGGTGGAGGCCAGTCAGGTCTGCAAGGAGCGACTCAACGGTATCATCAGGGACTACGTACAATGGGAGATACTTTGATCGATTTATTAATTAAATGTAGCCAATTACACGGTATTTTTCTTTGGCATTCCCACAGATACATCAATCTAAGGAGATCGGTTGAATCGCCGAGTTCATAGGAAGACCGAGTGTCACGATCAGCGGCCGTACTACGTAACATGTTTCTAGTTGAGCATGCCGTAATATACACTATTCATTGCGCGCGTCATAAGGACTGCGAAGCGATGAAAGTTATGCACTGTCGCAAAGGAGATCGGTCGAATCGCTGAGTTACGTATTCACTTGACTTTATCGGAAGGCGATTTGGCGGAAATGTATGCCCACTGGGCATACACTTGTCACAAGTTAAACGCCGGCTTGGCCTATCTCCTTGTATTATTAAATCTGTAGACATTCCCAAAGAACTATCTCGGTCATAGAGAATACTTTTTGAGCATTCGTTTGAGCTGATTTTTTGCATAGGTGCACGGGCTTACCGGATAGTTACCGGCCAAAGTGCTATACGATTTGTGCCACAATAAGTATGATTGTGTGGACATAGTGAATAGGTTAAGTTACCAAGTGCCAGTCAGACCGCGCATGCGAGCTTGTCGATCTAATAAGCTATTTGCTACACCAAGATTTAGAACTAAAACTGGCAAACGCTCTCCTCTTGCGCGGTTGACTGACACTTACAACAACTACTTTAGTGATATAGATATACTTACAATTAGAATTGGTGTGTTCAAAAATATTATTAAGACAAAATTGCATGAAGTCAACACTGCTAGTTCAAATTCAAATTAAGTTAATTTTTTTTCTTTTTTAACGAGGTACTAAGTTACATAGTTACATACATATTATCACATATGATTATCGATCTCTCAACTAGCATTTGAAATTAAATTAGGGTCATTGCGCCTGTTTGCCGACCGCTTCCCCTTTTCGTCCATTTAACTGCCCTCCTTGATATAACGCCAAAAAATAGCAAAACGGTTATACATAGGTCCTTAAAATATTTATGTATTACGACCTGAATAACTTCACAGTAAGTACATGCCTACACAGTTCACTGGAAAGCGGCCATTAACTAGGATTAAGCTATGCAGTTTATGGTACCCGGCGAAAGAGTGAAAATATGTCAAATATTGCAGAAAAAATAGTGACGTGCCGGAACTTACGCAGTAAATAAAAAATAGTTCTATTGTGTTTCTTGGTTTGTTTACTGTTTATACATATAGCTTGCTATAGATATAGTGTGGACGAATAGTTTATTATTCTAATTTACAATAATTAATATATAAAACGAAGTGGACGAGAAATGGTACGCCCTTTTTATTAGAAAGTCCTAATCTCGACCGGGTGGTCTGTAACAGGCCCGCCCATGTCAATTAGGTTTTGTCTGATATACGAAAATGCATGTAAGTAAACTAAATTTTATTTAGCAATATGAACTTTATGTGTACAAATATTTGCGATGGCCAATTTTCGTCCGCTTATTAGCTTTAATAAAGTATAAACCTAATACGTTGAAATGGCCTATGGTCGGAAATCGGGCATAAAGTACAATACGTCCCAGTTTTCGACATACTCTGTTACAACAAACTAAAAGTGATTATTTTATGATACCTGCAACCAAATGTTACAATATTATTAAATGAAATAATATTAAAACAATTGAATGAAAAAATATTTACGACGGCCAATTTCAGTCCGCTTATTAGATTTAATAAAGTATAATTAATGTAAGACATTTAACCTCCATAGCCCCGTTCGCGCTCAGGAGCGCGAGAACACAATTAAAATCAATTGTGTCTGGATATTAATAATCGTCCAGGGATTAAATGGCATGCGGGTCGAAAATTCGACATAAAGTAAAAAATCACAGTTTTCGACATACTTTGTTATTTTAGAATAAATTAAAGTGATTATTTTATGATAGTGTAATAAAATTTTACAATATTATTTTTTCAAATAATATTCAAACAGTTGAATGAATGGGCCTTACAATGTCTTACAATTGGTCTTATCAGACCCATTGTAAGGCTCAAGGTCACCCAAAGGGCAATGGAGAGGGCTATGCTCGGAGTTACTCTGCGTGATCATGTCAGAAATGATGAGATCCGCAGGAGAACCAAGGTCACCGACATAGCCCAAAGAATTGCGAACCTTAAGTGGCACTGGGCAGGGCACATTGCGAGGAGGACCGACGGCCATTGGGGTGGAAGGAAAAGTCCTCGACTGGCAACCACGTACTGGGAAACGCAGCTTTGGTAAGCCCCCACAAGGTGGACTGATAATCTAGTAAAGGTCGCGGGAAGCCGCTGGATGCGGTCAGCGCAGGACCGACCGGTTAGGAGATCCTTGGGGGAGGCCTATGTCCTAAAGTCTCTCGGCTGATATGATGATGATGAATGAAAAAATATGCAAGTTTAACATCATATTTTAGGGGTTAAAAAGGCAAAATGGACTAACGGGTTGTTTTCGGCCAATTTTCTTTAAATTTGAATTATTATGATGGTCTCAAGACGAAAGTCTTTAATTCGTGTGTGTTGCCAGTGATGACTTACGGAACCGAAACGTGGCCGCTTACAATGGGCCTCATAAGAAGGCTCAAGGTCACCCAAAGGGCAATGGAGAGAGCTATGCTCGGAGTTTCTCTGCGTGATCATATCAGAAATGATGAGATCCGCAGGAGAACCAAGGTCACCGACATAGGCCAAAGAATTGCGAACCTCAAGTGGCAGTGGGCAGGGCACATTGCGAGGAGGACTGACGGCCGTTGGGGCGGAAAGGTCTTCGAGTGGCGACCACGTACCGGGAAACGCAGCGTTGGTAGGTCCACAAGGTGGACTGACGATCTAGTTAAGGTCGCGGGAAGCCGCTGGATGCGGGCAGCGCAGGACCGACCGGTTTGGAGATCCTTGGGGGAGGCCTATGTCCAACAGTGGGCGTCTTTCGGGTGAAATGATGATGATGGATAATAGTAATGAGCTCATTATTTGAATAGTGATTGGTGTTATTTTTTATGGTAAATGGTTGGCAGACAAGCATACGTCCTGCCTGGTGGTAATCAGCAACTGTAGCCTTAGATGCTTGCAACAGTGATCTGACACTCGCGCGCTGTCAACCCTTATCCCTTCCCCGTGGAGCCCTAGCGACCTTACTTACCAACAGAAATACAACACCACAAAAATTTTTTTTTGACTGTGGTGTTTTGTAATGGGGAGGTAGGTACTACCTAGAATTTGCAGCCCGAACTTGGGGTGCAAATTCTAGCGGCTAGTCTGTTGTGCCCTACCTTGATTAACAATTTCATTTTAAAACATATTTTTATTCATGAAATCCATACTCAATTGATGCGGTCGAAAATAGGACAACTGGTGGACGAAAACTGAACTTTGCGGTCGGAAACTGGTAATATTGGCATTTTATTACTTATTTTAAAATATTAAAAACAATATGACTGTCACCACTAACACGTTCGCAATAATGATAAATAGACTAATATAGGAATTCATTTCAGTAGTTATTTTATAAAATTATAATAAATAAATATTTTAATTTTATTTTCAAAGTTGATAACTCCACTAAGTGGACGATAACAGGCGTAATGACCCTACTTGCGGTTGACAGTGTTGGTTTCACAATAAGACTTCTTTTATTTTGCCATTGATTTGTAAAATACATATTGTGAAACTGTTAGTTAACCCCAATAAATGAAACAAAAAAAAAAAATCCGTTCCATCTCTAATAACAACAACAAACATGGCGTAACAATTCGGGTGACAGTGATTCCACATTACATTAATCTCTCAAGGCCAGTTTAAACTACAATTTCACAATTTCATCACTAGTATTGAGTGACCGATTATCCTCGTCCTCGGCACGAGTGATATTACGATAATTTGAGGTGACTAATAGAAAGCATCACAGAACATAGATATAAGAGGTTCTATGTTCTGTGGAAAGCATAGTAATAGGTTGGGGGAAAATTCAAAACATTTTTTAATATAGTTTATTTACATTTAACTAAAGTATGTAGGTACCATTTTGTTCGATAACTTTTTGCCATCTTGTAGGTAGGGACATGATCCCATTGCTATAGAAATTTTGGGACTTCTGGTCAAAATACCGCGACAAGTGGTTTTGGCAGTCCTCTCGTGATGTTAACCTGACACTGCCTAAAGAATTCTGAAGAGACCGAAACAGGTGGAAATCTGAAGGTGCAAGGTCAGGACTATACGGCGGATGGATTAACACCTCCCAGCCAAACTCTCTTAATTTTTGCTGAGTGGCTAAAGATGTGTGAGGTCTAGCGTTATCATGATGAAAAACCACACCCCTTCTGTTGATTAATTCCGGCCGCTTTCTCTCAACTTCTTGCTTTAATCTCATCAGTTGTTCGCAGTAGAGTTCAGAATCGATGGTCCTGCCTGGTGGTAACAGCTCATAATGAATAATGCCCTTCCAAGCCCACCACACACACAGCATCACCTTGTTGCGAGTTAACCCGGGTTTCGCCACAGTCTGTGAAGCCTGACCGGCCTTTGACCACGACCTTTTTCGCACGTTCTTGTCGTACGTGATCCACTTTTCATCACCAGTTATCAGCTTCTTCAAAAATGGTTCGGTTTCATTACGTCGTAATAAAGAATCACAAATGAGTACACGGTTCATTAGGTTTCTTTCAGTGACCTCGTGAGGTACCCAAATGTCGAGCTTTTTTGGGTACCCAGTTTTTTTCAAATGCGCCAAAACTGTTTTGTGGTCAATTCCCAGTTCTTCAGCTACGTCGTAACTACTGACATGCCGATCTTGCTCCACTTTTCAAAAATGGAATCCATTTTATCTGTAATAGGGCGACCAGAGCGACGTGCATCTTTGACATCAAAATTTCCGGATTGAAAACGCTTAAACCAAATTTGTGCTACTCTCACAGACACTGCACTAGGTCCATAAACATCGCAAATATTTTTCGCGGCTTGCGTTGCATTTTTACCTTTTTTGTAGTAAAATTTTAAAATGTATCGAATTTCTTCATTAGATTCACTCATCTTGGCGGTACGAAAAACAAATGAAAATCACACATTTTCCTAATTTGAATTTGGAATTATGTTCTTTAAAATTTAAACTTTCAATGATACCAAACCCAGCCAGATACAAATAGTATAGCCAAAGAGATTTTATTACAAGTTTATACATACTATAATGCGAAAAGACTTTTTCCCCAACCTAATATAATTGCATATTGACAATTATACCTACTATGCTTTCTATAAGTCACCTCAAATTATCGTTTCTAAAAAAAATCGGGAGTGGTCTCCCCTTGACTTTCTCGTATGCCGGAAACAACTCAAAAGTTGATTGAAATTTGATGTCATACATGCATATTAAATTTTGGTCACCCATCCGAGTAAAGACCGCACACTTGGTTGCTTAACTTTCGTGATCGACGACTCAAAAGTTGATAGAAACCTTATATTTTGATGTTAAGCACGCATGTTAAATTTGGTTGCAATAAGTTAAAGCATACTCGAGTTATCGTGCTAACGCACAGACAAATTCCATAAAATATTTTTAGCAAAAAAATAGGACAACCGACTTCAATGCGTACAAATTTAAACTAAAAAGTAAGAAATAAATAATATTTTTATGAATAAGTTGAAAAGAGCGTCATAGAAAACCAAGGAAAGTATTGATACACATTTATAATTCTTTATTTATAATTCATACTCCGATATATTTGGAGCCGGTGCCAGCTAGCCAAGGAGGATAGTGTTTGCAATTTTCGAACTTCACGGAGCGGCGGATTATTTCTTATCTTCATCATTCATTATTATGTATAGTTAATGGATTAATCAAGTTCGTATCTATTAGGTAAGTTTATTTTGCTTAGGCTGGCACTGACTCCAAATATATCGGAGTATGAATTATAAATAAAGAATTATAAATGTGTATCAGTAGGGTATTATTGGGCATTCTGGCACACTTTTTTAGCACTCCATTGATCTCACTATCGTTCGATCAATTTCGTAAAAAAGTGTGCCAGGATGCCCAATAACAGTAGTGAAAATCACGAAGTGGTCTTAAGTTTTGCAGTTTTGCATCACATTGTTCTGTGTAGGTGATTTACTAAAAGGCTGATTTAAAATGCGAAGTGAATTAGACACTCCAATATTAAATTGAAAGCGTTTTTTGATTTAGCTGCTAAACCCCCCTTCATGATTATTGGCTGTTGGATAATTATCCTCTCTATAACTGCCGTGGTATGAATATAAAACCAGATATTTATAAATACATTCATTCTCTCTACCTACATCGATCTGTATGGATACTACCTACGATGAAATTTATTAAACAACCACTATCTTTGCAATTTCAAAAAATTTGCCCAGATGAGGTAGTATCTGTTCATCGACATGGAAAATTGCTACCTAATATGATTAGATGTCTTGTTTGTGGGCCGTCAAACTGTGGGAAAACAAACTTACTTATTGGCCTTCTACTACATGAAAATGGACTGCGGTTTAAAAATGTGTATTTATACTCTAAGACGCTATATCAATCCAAATATGTATACCTAGAAAAGGTTTTGAATTTAGTGCCAGAGGTATCATTCGCAAAATATCGAGATAATGACTTGATCGTGAGTCCACACGAGGCTAAACCACATTCAGTAATAATTTTCGATGATGTAGCATGTGAAAATCAATCCAACATGCGAGATTATTTTGCAATGGGTAGGCATAAATTTATTGACTGTTTTTACTTAAATCAAACTTACACTAAAGTTCCTAAACAGTTGGTAAGAGATAACGCCAACCTAATAATATTATTCAAACAAGACGATATCAACTTACGTCATGTATACGATGAACATGTTAGTACTGATATGTCGTGGCCAGAGTTTAAAGAATTGTCTTCGAAAATTTGGAAGATTCCGTATAATTATTTAGTAATTAATAAGGATTGTCCGAAAAATAAAGGTGGATACAGGATGAATTTTGATACTTTTGTTAAATTTGATTAATAAATAAAATGAGATTCATACCAGTTCAGATTCATTTCGCCTAAAAAACTATTAGACATAACACGTGAACTTCTACAGTTTATTAAATGGAACAGAAAATAAAAAATCAAGTGGTTGAAGCTTCAGAAGCTGTCAAAAAGAAAGTCAAAGAAATGCGTTTAATGGAAAGTGAAAATGAAAAAATGTTAGATACAGTTTTTAAACCCGTTACGACTTCACTCAATCAAATTATACAACATAAAAAACATTTACAGACATCAAAGCATTCTATGAATGATTCAGTGAGAGATTCCTTTCTCATGAAAGATGAGAATCTTTCTCTAGACTCCGAGGACTTTGAGAAAACCTTTAAGAATAAAAATAGCATTTGCAGTTCTCAAGATTCTGATGAAATGGATCAAAACTTAGATGGAAATGCTATTGACGAGTCTGATCCTAACAACACAAGTAATCTTTCGTTCAGAACAATAGACTCAATACCTAGTTTAGATGGAACTTCTTGGTCAATGTCTTCTGAAATATTTAGGGATGTTCCATTTGGTGTTAGAAGAGAACGAGGTAAATTAATGATGGGTACATCTCGTGTAGAAATGAATGATAAAAAAATATCAATAGCAGGTCATGAGTACAGAAAAACTCCTGGTTTGTGTGAGCTTTTATTTAAGAAAGTACCCAATTTAGAGCTGATAACGGAAAGCGATGGACAAGTGTATAAAGCAATACTGATAGAAACTAACGCTCACCGTCGAGATTATGATCCAAAGAAGCCAATCAAATCTAATAAAGGCAGAAAATATTTAAATATTATAAGACCACTATTTAAGTTACGTAAACCTTCAACATCTTCTGTTTCATCGAGTGTAAGTAATGTTAACTATGTTAGTGAGGGTGAAGGACTACGTGTGAAGAAAAATTATAGAAAAGATACTGATTATATTTACTGGGATGATCCTAACGAGCTTGTGGAGAGACTGAAATTACTAATTGCCTCTAAACATGCTGGAAATACTGGGCTAGATAATGAAATTATATCCATAATTGAGGAATTACGTGAAAGTGGTATTATAAATTAGATATTATAATTTTATTTTTCTATTATCACTCCACCATTTGCTCGGACTACTTCTCTGGACGAAAATGAATATTGATAAATTCGGACATTCTGTTCATAAAAGATTACGTTTCTCGGAAATATTAGATTTAACAGATAACTCTTTAGTAAAATCAGAAAGTGGTCATTATGATGCTAAGTCATCGCGATTAACTGGAATCAAAGAACCATTGGTACCTGATGATGCGGTAAACAAAAAGTATGTAGATGAAAAAGTTTTTGGTTTATGTACAAAAAAAGAAATTTCCATTTTTATGGTAACAATAAAAGAGGAAATCGCATCAAGCTTAAAGCAGTTAGAGAAAACATTTTGTACAAAAGACTACGTCGAAAAGTTAATTGCTAAGCGAAATAATGATCAAGCAGCAAGTAGTAAACGAAATCCATAGATCAGCACGTAAAAATTTCGACAGAAGATCTGTTATTTTAAAAGGAATAGATGATTTATGGCAAGCTGATTTAATTGATTTCCAGACCATAAAGAAGTATAATAAAGGTTTTGCTTATATTTTAGTCGTCATTGATTGTTTCACTAAATACGCTTGGGCAATTCCTTTAAAAACAAAGACAAAAAGAGCTGTCGTTGACGCGTTTTCGGCTATTTTGACGCAAAGTGGTCGTTGCCCTCGTAACTTACAAACTGACATGGGAACAGAATTTTACAACGATTCCTTTAAATCACTTGTGCAGTCACTGAAAATAAATCACTATTCATCATATTCAACTAAAAAGGCTTCAATTGTTGAAAGACTAATTCGAACATTAAAGAATAAAATTCATATGCTTTTTAGCTATAAAGGTAGTTATAAATGGATAGGGAAAACTTTGATCGACGTTTTGAATACCTACAATAATAATGTACACCGGATTACTAAATTTAAACCAGCGGATGTGAATTCTGAAAACGAAATAATTGTTAGGAATAATATCAAAAACAGTCAAACCAGACCAAATAAAAAGCAAAAGATTAATTTTAAAATAGGTGACTGTGTACGCATAAGTAAATATAAAAGTAGTTTTGATAAAGGGTATACCCCCAACTGGTCTACAGAGATATTTATAATTAAAAAGGTTAATAAAACTACTCCAGTTACATTTCACATTCAAGATCAGAGAAAGCAACAAATATTAGGCTCTTTTTATCAAGAGGAATTGCAGAAAACGAAATATCCTAATGTTTATTTAATTGAAAGGGTAATAAAAAAAATGGGACGCAAACTCCTTGTCAAGTGGTTGGGTCTTTCAGATACCGAAAATAGTTGGATTAATAGCAATTCAGTTGTACAATAATATAAGTGCAGCTTTATACATATCATTATCATTATATAAAAAGAAATGCTAGGAGGAGGACTTATAAACAATTTGATTAATAACTTACCTGTAGAACTTCACTTACCGGGATACAACTATTGTGGACCAGGAACAAAATTAAAAAAAAGATTGGCAAGAGGCGATAAAGGAATTAATCAGTTGGACGAAGCTTGTAAGCACCACGACATTGCATATACAAATTATACGGATTTACCTAACCGACACAAAGCAGACCTGCAACTGTTGGACATGGCTAAAAAACGCTTGCATTCAAAAGATGTGGGAAAAGGAGAAAAATTAGCTTCGTGGTTGGTTAGCAAAGTTATGAAAGCTAAAGTAAAAACAGGCTCTGGAGTTAAAAAGTTTAAATCAATGGTTTCGAAAATAAATTCAAAAATAAACAAAATGAAACCAAAAAGTCATACATCGTTAATCAATTATGCTTATAAAGCTGCTAAAAAAGTTATTCCAAAATGTGGAAATTTCCGACTTCCACGTGTCATACCGATTCCCAAAACTGGTGGGATATTACCTTTGATACCTATTTTCGCGGGTTTGTCTGCTCTTGGTGCTTTAGCTGGAGGTGCAGCTGGCGTAGCTAAAACAGTAAATGAGTATAAATCAGCTCAAAAGAACTTGAATGAGCTGGAGCGTCACAACAAAACAATGGAAGCAATTGCTATAGGAAAAGGTCTTTACATCAAACCGTATAAAAAAGGCAGCGGTCTATTTATAAACATTAAAAAAAACTAGTCCGTAGGCTACCCCGACGTGCTCTAACAAATATTGATATCATTAACCATTCTCATGATATACCATATTTCCGAGGAGTCTATATGAGAGATATGATGCCTCATAAAGCAAAACCGATCGAGTGTGGTATTGTTAACTTAGATAGTTATATGAACAATGGTAGTCATTGGGTAGCCTATGTAAAACTTAATAACTACTGTGAATATTTTGATAGTTTCGGTGATTTGAAGCCTCCTAAAGAAATAGTGGAGTATTTAGGTTCGAATAATATTTATTATAATTATGCTCGGTATCAGAATTTTAACAGTGTTAATTGTGGTCATTTGTGTATATTTTTTTTAAGGAATTTTTGGAATAAATATAGTATATAAACATTCATCCCTTGTTTCATTTCGTCATTTCCACGATGTCTTTTACTTTATCCATAACTGGTAAAAGTTCAATATTAACCACAAATTATTTACCAACTTTGGAACTGGATGGTGATTATGAGTGTTCTTTATTACATTTCTCCACCTTCAATTCTATACCAAATATTACAAAAAATAACAACAAATTTTATTATGGTAATGGTGAGGTTGTAGAAATTCCTGAAGGAACTTACGAGCTTCACGATATATATGACTTTATTAAGGCTAATATAAAAGGTTGTATGTTCAAATTATTTTGTAATAACAACACTCTTAAAACCACAATATACTGCACAAAGGATATTCATTTTGAAATGCAAAATTCTCTTGGAGATTTATTGGGCTATGGTAAAGTTCTTCTGAAAAGTAATAAATTACATGAGTCTCCCTTTCCTGTAAACATTTTATCAACAACAGTGGTACGCATCGAATGTGATATTGTTAGCGGTTCATATATCAACGGAAAATCAAGTCACATAATACATGAATTTGTTCCAAATGTGCCACCAGGTTATAGAATAATAGAAATACCAAAGAACACAATATACTTTCCAGTCAATAGACACTCTATTAATAGTATTAACATAAGGATTTTGGATAGCCTCAATAACCTTATCGATCTTCGTGGTGAAGAAGTACAATTGTATTTGCATATAAGAAAATATGATCGATTACAATAAAAACAGTATTCCACACATTCAAAAGATTAGTGGTTATCGTGCGATCCGAAAGAGAACACTTGCTTGTGGTAAAAGACAGAAATTATCTGAAGAGAATAAACAATTTTTGAAATTGATTGGGCTGTTGAAATGAATATCTTAAATATTACGAATACCCCTGTTTATGACAACTCGATAGAATGTATTGAAACTCATTCATACAAGCCTTACATAACAAGCTTCAACAGAAACGATGAAATAAGAATTCCAATAAACCAACAAGACTTATACATACTTCCAAGTGCAAGCACTTTGTATTTGGAAGGGATCGTCAATGTTTTCAAAAATGATAACAAGGATAGAGCGCCGTCATTTCATTTTACCAATAACTCACTTATGTATCTGTTCCAAGATATACGCTATGAATTGAACGGTGTTGAAATAGATAAAGTAAAGAATGCGGGCATTACTACTACTATGAAATCTTTATTATCTATGAATGACATCGAATCGAAGATATCTCAAGCATGGGGATGGGATATACAAGGCGTTAAAAATGATATTGGCGGTCATTTTTCTGCATCAATTCCACTTAGTCACATACTTGGATTTGCTGAAGACTATAAAAAAGTAATAGTAAATTGCAAACATGAGCTTGTTTTATTGCGAAGTAATACAGACCTTAACGCTTTAAAACTTAACACCGGTGAAACTGTGCGAAGTATTGAAATACATAAAATAATTTGGCGCATGCCTCATATTAAAGTATCAGACAGAGAAAAGGTTAAGTTACTTAAACTTCTTGAAAAAGATAGACCTATACAATTAGCGTTCAGAAATTGGGATATCTATGAATACCCATTACTTCCGAAGACTACGAAACATACTTGGTCTATAAAAACTTCAACACAAATTGAGAAGCCTCGATATGTGATTCTTGGACTACAAACTAACAGAAAAAATGACGTGTCTAAGGATATGTCCAGATTTGACCATTGCAACTTGCGTGACGTTAAAGTTTATTTAAATTCTACCTATTATCCGTACGAAAGCTATAATACAGATTTCGCAAAGCATTCTTTTGCTTTAATATACGAGCAGTTCGTAAATTTTCAACAGTCTTACTATGGTCGTAGATCTAGTTGTTTGTTAAGTGCTCAAGAATATAAAGACATTGCGCCATTATTCGTAATAGATTGTTCGAGACAAAACGATAACATAAAAACTGGACCCGTAATTAATATTCGCCTGGAGCTGGAGAGTCATAAAGAAATACCAGATCAGACGTCAGCATACTGTTTAATATTGAACGATTGTATCGTAGAATACAAACCTTTGAGTAATATTGTTCGCAAAATATCATGAGTTCAACTATTTTTGTTGACGTTCAAGGTTTTAAAGACTACCGTGGTAATTTCATAATAAAGGAGCTAGCGTTATCTACGAAGGAATTTACTCAAGTCTTTTTGATAAAGCCCCCATATCCGTATTCAAAGTTAACACCAGAAGAAAAAAGAAGAGTTAGGTGGATTGAAAGAAATAGAAATATTTATTGGAGCGAAGGAAATATTGACTACAGGGAATTCAAAAGATTAATTATTCCGATTTTACAAAATAAAACTATAGTAATGAAGGGGGTAGAAAAGCAGAAATGGATAAAAGACTTGTGTGATAACTGTATCTTGATAGACATCGAAGCTAAAGGCAGTCCTAATTTTGCAACGTTGTATGAAAATTATTGTAAATGTGCTTCTAGTTTTAATTGTTTAAACCATAATAATGTCTGTGCTCTCAGAAATGTTATATGTATTAAAAAGTGGTGCATTGAAAATAATATGTCAATTACAGATTTTTAAATAAATAAAGTATATTAAGTAAGTCTTTTATTTCTAACGATACCTCATAATGTGGGATAAAATCAAACAACAGTTTGCCTCAAAGTGTAGTATAATGAAATAAGAATAGGACACAGATATTTACAATTATCAAATGAGAATAAAGAATATTAAACATTTAAGACAAACTATTTACATCAGTACGCTCTTTTATTTACAATGTATCTCCGAAGGATTATATGTAACTAGAGAAGTTACACACAATTCCTACGCGAGAAATTTAATTTATGAAATTATAGATTATGATTATAGCCTTAGAAATTATAGCTATAACCACACAATGATTTGGAGATCTTATTAATCAAACCCTCCGTTTGGTCTAGTATAGGGTCCATATTCTCAGTGACCACGTATTGTGCAGACACCATTGAGTCCTCTAACATTTCATTAGATCTCTCCATATCTATTATTTCAATTTTGATTAAGCGCCGTCCTCGCGTAGGCGCACTCTTTACTATAAACGAGTGGCAATCTCTCAGGAAGGAGCTTCTTTTTTGTTTCCTCCTCCGAGTGATCCTCTTCATCGCCTTTAAAACTTTGCGTTGCAAAGGCGAATCAGGTCTGTCTTCACTCGAAGGCCTCCTCACGAACTCCTCCGTGAACCCTTCCAGAGGATCTTGAGCGTCTTGCCACATCGCTCGCTGTTCATTCGCAACAGAATTGTCATCGGGAATATAGGTGATTTGCGAAGAAGTGTTCTGAAATTAATTAGAATTATCGTGAGATACATTACTTATTACTTACAAACCCCCCATCTTCACTGTGGTAGGTAGACATATTTATTACTCACCATGATAACTGACGTTCACTTAGTTTCGTGTTTTCACAAGAATTAATTGTTGATGCAAATAAGCGATTATATATATACCAGTCATATTTTGCTGTAGGTGTGTGTATGTGTTTGCGTTTGTATTGACCTACATCTGTAATTTTGTCTGACATAGCAGAAAGACGAGTTAAATTACTAGGACTTCGGACTCATCAATAACATGTCGCGACTTGCTATTTTTGCATTACTCACAGTTCTAGGCATCACATTTCTTTTTGTCTGACATAGCAGAAAGACGAGTTAAATTACTAGGACTTCGGACTCATCAATAACATGTCGCGACTTGCTATTTTTGCATTACTCACAGTTCTAGGCATCACATTTCTTTTTGTCTGACATAGCAGAAAGACGAGTTAAATTACTAGGACTTCGGACTCATCAATAACATGTCGCGACTTGCTATTTTTGCATTACTCACAGTTCTAGGCATCACATTTCTTTTTGTCTGACATAGCAGAAAGACGAGTTAAATTACTAGGACTTCGGACTCATCAATAACATGTCGCGACTTGCTATTTTTGCATTACTCACAGTTCTAGGCATCACATTTCTGTTTATACAATTACAATTTGATGAGTGAGTTTACAATTTTATTAGGTTCAATGATAACTATAGAACAGTTAGGAAGATGTATTTAAAATAAAAATGCAGTTGTTAATGTATAAACGTTTATATTTATGTAATATTAAAATAATTCTGGGTACCGTTATTACATTCTAATCTTATTAAACTTATCTTAAATACAAATTACAAATTGACATTTGCGTAGAAAACATTACAATACAAAACATTACCTAAATTGAGAAATATGGAAACACAAACACTACAAAAACTATAGTACAATAGGTGGTCTTATTTCTAACACATTACATTATTTACTTATAACTCTATGTCTATTTTAATCCAGAAATCCGAAAAACGTAGATAAATGTCAACTTACTGGGTTTTCAGTAATAAAAACATTCATAACTTACAAGTGAAAATTGTGAGGTTTACAGTGAAAACAACATTCATAACTTCTAAGAAAATATAAATGGATGAATACTAAGATAAAGTATCCCTGTGACCCCATGATAAAGTTGAAATTTTATTTTTTAGTATGATACGTTTGTCGTCATTACCTGACAGGGCAATTTTGTTCTGTTCCTGTGTAAATATATCGTGTTTAAGGGACTTAAAAATTATATTCTTCTTTCGTAGAAAAGCATTTGTTTTTAATATGTTAGAGTAATCTTTAAAGTAAACTTTTTTTATTACTTGTTTCTGTATGCCTTTTGCTTTCTTTAATTCATCTTGCAGTGTTTTAATACAATATAATTTCGACCTTAAACCTACAAACTCTGAAATTAAATTTCCACCTAGTTCATCTTTAAACAAACCTGGTACTTTTTTGTTCTGATCTGGAATACCGTAAGAGTTATTTTCAGGATAATTACTAGTATCAAAATACTGAAGAAAATGTGATTTTAAATCTTTGTAAAAATCTTTGCTTTCTATAGAATAAAGAAAACTGTCTGTATCTGTATAGCAAAGCTTTATCTTTTCAGCATAAAAAGGTTTCATTACCGAGTAATGAAAATCAAACATATGGCTTTTCGATGTTTCCAAAACAGAAAAGCCTATGTATATAGGTTTGTCCAAAATAATTGATTCCGGTTTCATTTGAACTGCTACAAAATTTTCTGTAAAAATAGTAGCACTATGAAAGTTTGGGCGAGCTATCAGTTGCTCAGCTGATAAACTTTTCTTCGTTTTGTTTTCCTCATCACTCCACTTATTGACCAATTTTACAGTGACTCTCTTCTCAGTGTCCTCCAAGGTTTTTCCAAATATACTATTGTTTAGTAATTTGAAAAAATCTTGTTCAAAGGTAGAACTCGCTTGTTTTCGTAACTCTGTGTTCATGTCAATGTATTGCTTTAAATAAGGACTCTGATTGAATTGAATTACTCTATGTATTTTTTTTAACAATAACCCATGTTTCAAACATGTTTTTAGATGAACAAAATGGATAACATAAAAATATTTTTCGTATAAATTTGGAATTAATTTTGAAGTTTTTGAACCTGGCGGAGTAAATTTTTGAGCACAGAATGGAAAATCGTTATGATCATCATGCAAATACTCAGGATATTCCAAGTCAACTTCTAGTATATATCCAATGTCCCCGTCAGTTGGTACATTTCGAAAGTCAATTCTATCAATTTCTTGTTTATTCAATAATTTAAAATTTGAATGGGGCAAAGAGGCACACATCGCATAACCATACAGGTTATTACAATCAATGTAAACTAAGAAATTGTCTTTCTCTATTGGATTATAAGTTTGTAAATACTTATTATTGGCCTTTGAATATCTTGTAGAACATAAACATATACCACCACGTATACCTTTTTGAATCATTCTTAATATTTCCAAATTACTTATTAATTCTAATTTCACGTTTGTTTTTAAAAGCATAGCATCGAAACTTAGGCTAGGGGCTGTTACATAAAAGGCTGGATCTAATTTATAATTTGTCTTACATGTTTCTCGAAAACTTTCGAAGACATCCGCTAATAAGAGTACGTCCGACTTTAGATATAAATCAGTGTATTCTCCTAGATTTAATAATTTAAAAGATTTCCAAACTCTTTTTGCATGTTCATAATCTGTTTCGGATATATTACTATTAAATAATTTGTTGAAAAAACAGTCGTGTGGTGGTAGTTCTTGGTCTTCAAACGAACTCCAACTAGTCATATAATCGTAAGGATATACACCTTTACGTCGTAACAAGTCAAAATGCTTCTGAGATGGGAAAAATCGATGGAGGTGTTTGAAATCACTATCATTCAAGCTAGCAACCAGTTTCTCTAAGCTTGTCCCCAAAAATTTAAAAGAATCAACAAAACGAACAGGTACGATATCCTTGTCATTAATTTGAAAAAGTTTAGTAAACGATATATAATTTTCTTTAGTCTTTGCTATCACTTGTATTCTACCTGGTAACTCACCTAATTGTCGTATAAAAAGATGACTATCATAACCTGCCAAATTATGAAAGAATATAGGAATAAATTTTGGCAAACGGAACTTGATATTGCAATATGAATGAGCTGCACCGCGGTAACGTCCTGTAAGATGACAGTGATCTCTGACTTTATCGTCAAATAATATTTGATCGCAAAGAAAACATTTTGATGAGTTAGTAAAATGAACTTTGTCTTGATCTGTTAAAGACTTTGGTAGTGGCGACTGTAAAATATTATAAATAATAACTACATCCGCTAATAAATGTTCTAAGAACTTTTCTACACAGGAGGGACCGCGATAAGAAACGTACTTGTTGCGTGAGCTATCATAGGAACATACAATGTAGTATCCAAATGCAGCAGGCACATGTTTTTGCAACGACGATGTGCAGTCTCCATAGTTTGACTCAGATGGTATTAACAATGATTCGAAATCTGCGTAAATAACAAAAGGTATATTTTGCATTCGTTCGAAATGTTCAAATTGTAGTAGATTTCCCTTTTTTGGTAAAATTGTTGCTACACCACTACAAAGATGAGATTCTAATTTATCATTGTCATCAAAAAATAGCATACAATCTTCGCACAAATATATTTTAGAATGGTGTTTAGTCAATTGTTTGCGAAGTAATTTAGATAAATCTTTGATTAGACAGTAATGAGTACGTTTTCCATTCTCAAGAAAAAGCATGTTAACGTGGTGTTTTTTTCGAAATTCACTTTTGTATAGTGGTCCGACAACTTGACTGTTATTTTTGAGACCATAAATGTTAACACTAATACGAGGATTATTTTTTTCAAAAATTTTAATATCTGAAAACCCCACCGGAAACGAAATATCTCTAACATTGAGTACACTTTCAAAATGTGGATAGGCTGAAGTTCGCTGCGCATTATTTTTTACAGGAAAAAGTGAAGCCACGACACACCATAAAAAACAATAATCGTCAAAATTTTGAATATTGACGCATGCTTTTTTGTGTTTTATTGTCTTAGGTAAATCTATATAACTTGAGGCTCTCATAGGGTTGTATTTATTTATGTTTACTTCCAGGTATAGACTTTTCAAATAAGCCCAACCGCTATCTCTTTCTTCAAATTCTTCGACTTTTTTACACAACAAACTAGTTATATTTGAAAATAAATCAAGAAAGTCATAATTTTGGTGCAAAATAATGTTTTCGGTGGCAAAAGATTTAACGGCAACTGACTTATTTTTATGCAAAAAAAATTGACAAAACAACTCGAAATTCACTTTCAGATTAGTATGACTTTGAATTCGTGATGATAGTAACAGACTTACTCGTCCGCGCAAATGAGACAAAAATTCAACGGGTGTGTACACACGAACCGGTTGTTCAGGTACCTCGCTATTGCGAGCAACACCATCGCATCGAATTCGATATGACGCTATACGACTGCGGAAAGCGCTATGAACTTTTTCAATGCCTTCACTTTCAACAACCGAACTATTGTCTTTGTGTAAAATACTTTTTAAGTGAGCAGAGAAAGCCCTATTTTTAATGGATATGTTACACACTGAACAGAATATAGTCTTCGACATAATGAATTTGTTTTCACTGTGTTAGCCGATGAAGTGACTAATGTAGGTAAATACACCGTATATAAACTAATGGTAAACTAAGAAGTTAAGTATATGAAAAAAAGTAAAACGAATATTAATTGACCAAAATATAATTTACTGTGGAAGGAACATTAACTAGTTAGGTACCCAGCTTAATATAATCAATTACTTACATTTTCTTTTTGTGATTATAAAATGTTCCCTCCTCAGTAAATTTTGTTTTAGCAATTTTAACGAATTGCTTCAATGCAAGGAATTCCTCAGACTCCGAGTCACCCTGCAATCGTAACCAAACGATTGCCTTGTCGCACTTCTCCAAACCAGCAAGGTCGCGTACCTCTTCCGTGCTGTAGAGTCGTAACTCCGCCACCAACCCACCGTTGAGCTGCGCCGTGCGACGAGTCACGCCGCCAGGTACTCGACGCGTCAAGACGCTCTCGACTTTACTTGGGTTGCGGACTGGAACCTCTTCGTCCGACTCTGTGTCGAACAACCACTCGGAAGCTTCGGTCGAAGAGGAGGATGCCACCTGTTGCTTGGAAGGCACCGACTTCGTCTTACTTTTCTTCTTGGAGCTAGAGGAATTGAAAACATAATTTATAATTATTGTAGTTTAACATCTACATTTCGTAGACGTAAAATAGCGAACTAATAAGTAATAGAAAATTAAAGTCACCTTACGACTTCTTCGTCAGTGTCAAAGAAAAGGCTTGACTGGTTCTTAGCAGCGCGCTTGGTATACTTGGCTTCAGACCTGAAATGTGAAGAATACCAATACTGTATTAAGATAAGATTTTATGTGTGGAAAATAATTTCCTGGCAAACACAACATATTATAACAAACATTCAGCGAAGCAAGTTAAATTTAAACAAAGTGGAAAGACGATAAAAACTTACGAACATTGTTTGGGTCGATTTGTTTTTCCGATGTAGATTTGAATCTCGCTGGTTCTTCAGGTAGTAGTGGGTAGGTACTACGTTAGCACTATTATCGGTGAGTAGTGACTTAGAAAGCACCTTGGAGCACTGGTGAGGTGACTACCATTTTACCGCTTTTTATTACAAGTAAACTGCAAAACTAGCAATAATTGAACAGGAGTGACCAACCTTTCTTATTATTTATAATTATCCATTCTATATAAAACCGATTAGTATTATTAAAAACACTACTGTAAGTAATTTTGTGTTCATGTAAATAGACATGGAACGAGTATTTTTATTCACCATAATAGAAGTATGCATTTATATTATGTGCATCCGTTATATTTGCTGACAAAAGATGCCAATTAGCACTTATAATATTACAATATGTCATCAATTTTGTTTTGTTAAATTAATTATTAAAAATGACACCGAATGTGCTAATCTAATGCCTGTGAGCGTGTGAACGTGTGTCTAATTGCTGATGCTGGGGCCGCACTTGCGCCTATCGTCACGAAGCTTCGTGCTAGGACACGATACACGCAGATGTGACCGGCCGTTATCGGCTATCGTCACGAATATTCGGGTTGCTTGTGCGTTATCGGCCGGGAGGCGGTACGTCAGGGTTTTAGCGCGCTAACCTATCGCGCTGCGTGGTCAGACATGCGTTGTTCATTTCGAAGGTTGTTCTCCATTAGTTCAGACGCGTACGGGTGACTAAGTATACGATACAGCTGAGTTATTTTTTATAATAAATGCATTACGTAATTATTAGCACACAATTTAGAAGTAAACAAAGTGATTATGCATAGTTATACGCAAAGAAGGATAATAATACTACGCAATTTACACGTCTGGAAATGATTTCGGACATCTTGGATTATTGCACGATAGTTCGTGCAAATAAAGAAATGCCACATGCTTTATCGCGATAACTTTGCTCGGGCCGCACTTGCGTGTATCGTACGAAGTATCGCCACGCATTACTTCGGAACGATAGGCGCAAGTGCGGCCCCAGCATGACTCTAAGCATCACATGCAACATAAAGACTATTTCATAAGAATGAAAATTATTTAATACTAGTTTTAGCCCGTGACTTCGTATGCGTAGGATTAGTATAATTATAGCTTTTATGTTATTCTGATGTATGAGCTATGAGGTTATAATACATTCAGTAGTTTTTGCGTGAACGAGTAACAAACATACAAACTTTCTCGTTTATAAACGTTTATCAGCGATTCATAATAATCACAACAGCCTTGGGACACATGGTCTCTTCTTGTCAACAAAGGAGGTTTTTTAGATCATAGTCCGCCACGCTGCTTGCCCAATGCGGATTGGTGGATGGAGTATATGGTGATCAATACTCTTTGTTGATCAGAGTATTTGAAAGTTACAAACAATAAATAGGTTTGCTGTATTACCAAGATTACGGTATTAACAATGTATGTATAACATAACAATCAGGATGATTACCTATACATAAACTATGAGTTTATTTTCATAACAATTTATCTTGGAAGCCTATTAAATAACAATATCTTTATTCACATATTAAATCATAGTTATTATAACGTGAGTACGAAGCCTTATTATTTAAACTGAACTCGTAATCGGAGACCTGATCAATTTTATTAAATTTAATATAATTCATTTCATATTTGTTATTGCTGATAAGTGAATTTTCATGGGAATGCTTTGAAAACTGATTGGCTAAATAATATATAAAAGCCGTGATTATTTATCAGTAATTCAGAGCATGTCTTGACAGTGATCGAAAAACACAAGTGTTTTCCTCTGGCTCGAGGGTTCACGTTTGACGACGTTAGAGTGTATTTTGACACAGTTATTTAGCCGGGGATAAAGTCCTGGAAGCCAGGAAGCCCCAAGTTGTTAAGTTCTGTGATCATTATTGCGCTGCTATACCTAGTTAAATGCCTCCATAGCCTGAGATAGAAAACCTTGAAAATGTGTTTAGTAAATTGCAATCAAACATGCTAATGTATACCGCTTTCGGTCAAACCACACAAGTGTTTTCCTTTGGGTTGAGGATTCACGTTTGACAAGGTTAGAGTGTATATTGACACAGATACTTGGCCGGGGATAAAGTCCTGGAAGCTAGGGAGCCCCAAGTTGTTAAGTTCTGTGATCATTATTGCACTGCTATACCTAGTTAAATGCCTCAATAGCCCGAGGTTGAAGACCTTGAAAACGTGTTTAGTAGACCGAAATCAGGTATGCTAACTTATGAAGTTTGCGATCGAACCACACAAGTGTTTTCCTCTGCATTGGGGGCTTAAGTTTGACGAGGTTAGAGTGTATATTGACACAGATACTTAGCCGGGGATAAAGTCCTGATAGCCAGGGAGCCCCAAGATGTTAAGTTCTGTGATCATTATTGCACTGCTATACCGAGTTAAATGCCTCCATAGCCTGAGATAGAAAATCTTGAAAATGTGTTTAGTAAATTGCAATCAATCATGTTAATGTATACCGCTTTCGGTCAAACTACACAAGTGTTTTCCTTTGGGTTGAGGATTCACATTTATCGAGGTTAGAGTGTATATTGACACAGATAAATACTTAGCCGGGGATAAAGTCCTGGAAGCCAGGGAGCCCCAAGTTGTTAAGTTCTGTGATCATTATTGCACTGCTATACCTAGTTAAATGCCTCAATAGCCCGAGGTTGAAGACCTTGAAAACGTGTTTAGTAGACTGAAATCAGGTATGCTAACTTATGAAGTTTGCGATCGAACCACACAAGTGTTTTCCTCTGCACTGGGGGCTTAAGTTTGACGAGGTTAGAGTGTATATTGACACAGATACTTAGCCGGGATAAAGTCCTGATAGCCAGGGAGCCCCGAGATGTTAAGTTCTGTGATCATTATTGCACTGCTATACCGAGTTAAATGTCTCCATAGCCTGAGATAGAAAATCTTGAAAATGTGTTTAGTAAATTGCAATCAATCATGTTAATGTATACCGCTTTCGGTCAAACTACACAAGTGTTTTCCTTTGGGTTGAGGATTCACATTTATCGAGGTTAGAGTGTATATTGACACAGATAGATACTTAGCCGGGGATAAAGTCCTGGAAGCCAGGGAGCCCCAAGTTGTTAAGTTCTGTGATCATTATTGCACTGCTATACCTAGTTAAATGCCTCAATAGCCCGAGGTTGAAGACCTTGAAAACGTGTTTAGTAGACTGAAATCAGGTATGCTGACTTATGAAGTTTGCGATCGAACCACACAAGTGTTTTCCTCTGCATTGGGGGCTTAAGTTTGACGAGGTTAGAGTGTATATTGACACAGAAAGGTACTTAGCCGGGGATAAAGTCCTGAAAGCCAGGGAGCCTCAAGATGTTAAGTTCTGTGATCATTATTGCACTGCTATACCGAGTTAAATGCCTCCATAGCTTAGGATAGAAAATCTTGAAAATGTGTTTAGTAAATTGCAATCAAACATGTTAATGTACACCGCTTTCGGTCAAACCACACAAGTATTTTCCTTTGGGTTGAGGATTCACATTTATCGAGGTTAGAGTGTATATTGACACAGAAAGGTACTTAGCCGGGGATAAAGTCCTGAAAGCCAGGGAGCCTCAAGATGTTAAGTTCTGTGATCATTATTGCACTGCTATACCGAGTTAAATGCCTCCATAGCTTAGGATAGAAAATCTTGAAAATGTGTTTAGTAAATTGCAATCAAACATGTAAATGTACACCGCTTTCGGTCAAACCACACAAGTATTTTCCTTTGGGTTGAGGATTCACATTTATCGAGGTTAGAGTGTATATTGACACAGATAGGTACTTAGCCGGGGATAAAGTCCTGGAAGCCAGGGAGCCCCAAGTTGTTAAGTTCTGTGATCATTATTGCACTGCTATACCTAGTTAAATGCCTAATAGCCGGAGGTTGAAGACCATGAAAACGTGTTCAGTAGACTGAAATCAAGTATGCTAACTTAATGATGATCGAAACACACAATATTGTTGTCCTTCGATATAACAATTATGATTTATAGTTGATACCTAATGTTATAAAATACGACAAGCCACTTCGCAAAAATTAAAACTTCTTCATGATTTTCACTACTATTATTGGACATCCTGGCACACTTTTTTACGACATTGATCGATGATTTATAACTTTCAATTTAATATTTCATTGGAGTGTCTAATTCACTTCGCATTTTAAATCAGCCTTTTAGTAAATCACCTACACAGAACAATGTGATGCAAAACTGCAAAACTTAAGACCACTTCGTGATTTTCACTACTGTTATTGGGCATCCTGGCACACTTTTTTACGAAATTGATCGAACGATAGTGAGATCAATGGAGTGCTAAAAAAGTGTGCCAGAATGCCCAATAATACCCTACTTGTATCAATACTTTCCTTGGTTTTCTATGACGCTCTTTTCAACTTATTCATAAAAATATTATTTATTTCTTACTTTTTAGTTTAAATTTGTACGCATTGAAGTCGGTTGTCCTATTTTTTTGCTAAAAATATTTTATTTTATTATTTTTAGTGGGAATAAAGTATATTTTATTGAAAACGGATAGGCCTACTAGGCGCTCATTAAAACTTAATGGAAACTTTAACTAACACGTTTTTTTTGTTATTAGGTACTGATTTGTTCAAAAAGGGTCGAATTTATATCGATACAATTTATACGGGCCATCTCTGATCTTGACGTACCTAAAAAAGAATCATTAAAATCGAGTCGTAATACTCATAATTGACGAAGTAATCAGGTAACAAACACAAAAAAACAGTCGGATAGAGAACTTCCTCTTTTTTTAAAAGTCGGTTAACAAATAATATCACGTCTCAGACCTATAGCTCATTACAAATGCCTGCCATTCATTCAAAATGAATGGTAAGTTAATGAACTATGAACCTAGTTATTTAACTTAAGTTCATAAAATAATTTGTCATAGTTTATGTGTTGACTATTGGACCTACTAACCAAAATTTCACTATTGCATATTAGGTAATGGCAAGTTCAAAAAAAAAATTGACACTATTTTTGTGTTCGTGGACGATATTATTGTTTCATCCCCAATGAAATTATCATTTTAACAAAAAAGTACTGAACCAATTTCGGTATAATTTATACGGGACCACCTTTGGAGTATGTCCTTCCTAACGAAAAAAGAATCTTCAAAATCGATTCATAATTGACGGAGTAATCGCGGAACATACATACAAAAAAAAAAAAAAAAAAAAAACATACAGTCGAATAGAGAACCTCCTCCTTTTTTGAAGTCGTTAATGAACTATGAACCTAGTTATTTAACTTAAGTTCATAAAATAATTTGTCATAGTTTATATGTTGACTATTGGACCTACTAACCAAAATTTCACTATTGCATATTAGGTAATGGCAAGTTCAAAAAAAAAAATTGACATTATTTTTGTGTTCGTGGACGATATTATTGTTTCATCCCCAATGAAATTATCATTTTAACAAAAAAGTACTGAACCAATTTCGGTATAATTTATACGGGACCACCTTTGGAGTATGTCCTTCCTAACGAAAAAAGAATCTTCAAAATCGATTCATAATTGACGGAGTAATCGCGGAACATACATACAAAAAAAAAAAAAAAACATACAGTCGAATAGAGAACCTCCTCCTTTTTTGAAGTCGGTTGAAAAATGGGACGACTCAGGGAGGTCCAAAACGTGACAAAATCTCGAGGTCGAATTTTTCGACGATTACAAGACGTCCTCTACATATTATACTACGTAAAAGTATACGAGAAAGTAACAAACAACATTCGTAGCTTTTAGCTGAAGTACATACTAACTAATTACATACCTACCTACATATAGGTACATGTATGGTATGTATCTTACAGTTAATAGTAGATACTATCACGGTCATAGCCCCAAAATGATTGAGCAGGCCTGTAGGTAACATTTCGTTACACATAAAGACCATAAAGTCACAAATGGCAGTATGGGCCATGGAGATTTTTTAAAGTTATTTGTTGGCAGAGAAGCATACGGCCTGCCTGGTGGTAAGCAGTCACCGTAGCCTATAGACGCTTGCAACCACAGAACAAATAAAAGAGGTAAGAAGTCGTAAGTGGGCGGGGCGCGCGCGCTGCTGGTTATGAGTAAACACTCATATTCCATCCTTTTCGAAGAGGAAAAATAATCTAAAACACCGTCTTGTGCTATTTTAACTGGCAGGAATGAAAGTAAGACTCATAATCTTACTAATGGACACATTTCTTTTTTCTTTTTTCACCGGTAAGTGCAAATATACTTAGGTACCTACTGTTAAATTGAAAAAATATTATGTCGCGTGTGGCGACACTGGCTCTGGTATTAACATCGCTTGATACGACTTCTAAACTCTTTTATCTGTACCCTTAGTGTAAGTTTTTTAGTAGGTATACAAAACGCACCTATTCTATTTGCGTTAAGAGCTCAATTTGTATAGGAAACGCGAACAGCGCCCCTAGCGGAGAGAAGCGCAAATCATGTTTCCCATACAAATTGAGCTCTTAACGCAACTAGAATCGGTGCGTTTTGTATACTAAAATAATTACACTAATCACTCAGGTACCCGTAGTGTAAGTTTTTTAGTATACAAAACGCACCGATTCTAGTTGCGTTAAGAGCTCAAGAGCTTTAGTGCGATTATGCGATTATATATCGCCAACTAGAATAAGACATAACCATGACAACGCCATCTAGTGACGAATAACTGAACTAACATCACAATCTTTTAATTTATTAGTCCTGGCGATTCTAATCAGGATAATGGGATATTCTTATCAAATTATTGTAATGTCATCGGTCTTTGAAAAGTCTATAAAGTTTAAATGAAATCTGACCGTTTAAAGTTGGTCAAAATTGCGTACAAAGGAGTCGGTTACAAACATACAAACAGGTAACAAGCAAGCAAGCAAACATACAGGTCAAGCTTATATAAGCGTGTAAAAAAATATCTTTTTATTTGCTTATAAACTAGAGAACTACCTCGTACGGCTCCTCGTAAGATTCATCAAAATCAGTTCATAATTGGCGGAGTAAATCGAACAAACACAAAAAAATAACAACACAAAGTCGTATAGAGAACCCTCCGTTTTTGGAAGTGAATTAAAAATTAGTTTATTTGAAGTTACAAAATTTTGGTAAACCTTTACGGTTAAAATATCATATTATTTAATGGCAAAAAATAGATAAAAATGTTTCAAACTTAATTAAATTTGAGGACCCGTTCACACCAAAAGTGTTGCCAGTCTCCGACGCGACGACTTTGAGGACGGACGCTGAGGACATATAATAAAAGACCTTTTTTCTTTCACACTATGCTGACAATACATTCTGCTACGTAGACTATCAGCGTTCATACCGCTAGCCGAAAGAAAGAATCGGCCGATAGTCAGCAACAGCGGGTAGCGTAATTTAAATAGCGTATAGTCGGTTTGGTGTGAACGAAAAGTTAACGTAGAATACGGTAAATTCAGGTATTGACGGTACGTGACGGCGCTGCGAACTTTTGGTTTGATCGTGTCTTAAGGCTGATGTCTGAAATGGGTTTTATCCTAATAGGTACTGTAAAATGTTACCCCTTTCTTCTGTAACTTATCCTAATTTTATTCTTAAAATTCGTTCTGCTGAGATTAGCATGCAGTAGGTACTTTTATAGCACCCCCCACTTAATAAAATCGTCCACAAATTCGTTAAGTCTGTGGATGCAGACAGCGCTCGGCTTCGCTTTCATGATCGTCTCCATCTCCAGCTCATCGTCGAGGGTCGGCGCGTCCTTCTCGTCCACGGTCACCACCGGCAGGGTGTACATGGCGTACACGAGGAGGTTCTTGAAATTCTGAAATAAGAAAGAATGATCCGTTAATTTCGTTGGATTCTCCCCGTCCTTTGTAGCTCAAAACTCAAAATGGTTTCGTTCAGTAAAAGTATTGACTGGTCAAAAGAACTTTTATTTAATTGTTTAACGTGGTAGTTTCATGAGGTTCATGGATTTTTAATGACAAAGCAAAGATAATTTTCTGCGTTACAGTTACAGTCGAATAATTGATATCGTATCTTTGGGTAGGTAGGCAGAATTACGATCATCTGCGTCGACAGCATCGGCACCGTCTGTCGACAGCACAGTCTCGGAGAGGTATTCGTCTGATGCGAAGTCTGGTGCAGATGTGCGATCATCGAGGAAGGCGATGATGGCGGGAATACCTAAATGCAACCCTGGAAGCTGGTTCCATCTGGGGGTGAAGCTGACTTGGTTGGATTCAATCCCTCCAAAACACAGTTTTATCTCTTCTCGGCGAAACGGAGTCCATTCCATCTGACTCCGACTTTTCGAAATGTCACCGTGCCGGTTAGAACCATCTCAAGCTCTTGGGTCTGGATATCCTGTCAAACTGTATAATTTCGCGGTCGCTACAACGAGTCCATTGCTAAAACCGCTGCCAAAAAACTTAGAATAGTTTCTAAGGTAATACGATATTTTATATCTGAGCTGCTCCTAAGTCCTTATCGAGCCCAAATTCGCTCCTGCTTGGAGTACTGTGGTCACCTTTGGGACGGAAATGCTTGATATCAATTCGTTGCATTGATTGTGGTCGAACAGTTCAAAAAAATGTCACACACCTCCTTAAGTTCCTTGTCAAAGTCCTCCCTGGAGTAGACCTTGGCGGGGTCCAGCTGCAGCCTGGTCAGCGCGAGCGACAGCTGCTCGTAGTAGTGGTCCAGCAGACGCTGATAGTGGTCCTTGCGGAACTGGGCGTCCGAACCCGTAGCGATGAAGTACAGCAGGTCGTTCACTGCCGACCCCATGTGGAGGGTCTGGTAGTCCACCACGTAGAGTTTGATTTTCTCGTTCTGAAATAGATAAAAAAAAAAAATACAATAATAAATGTGGCACGTAGAGTCCGCGCTAGTGTCACATAATAAATGCTGCTAGTAAATTAAGTGCTTAATATCTCTTTGTAGGTTACCACCACATCAATCTAAGGAGATCGGTCGAATCGCCGAGTTCATATGAAGACCGAGTGTCGCGATCAGCCTCCGTACTACATAACATGGTTCTATATACTGGGTGTAAAAGACATGAACAGTCAAACAAGAACCATGTATTCTATACATCAAAATAAGACATATTTCAAAAAAATTATTGCTGGGAAATGATTTTTATTTTTTGGTGTTAAAAAAAATTGCAAATTGTACCACGCAATGTAAAGGGCTCAACTCGCACGCAACTCGCAAAACCGCGATATTTTGCCAGACGGTGGATCCGTTCGTTAGTGTCCGTGCGCATCGAGTGAGCTACATTGAACGCTAACGTTTTGAAGCCATTTTTTGTAATGAAATACTAAAAAAATGATAATGTTTCTTTGGACAATAATTAAGAAATAACGTATAGAATACGTTTTCATAAAAAAATAAAAAAAAATAATGACTTTGACCTTCAATAAAATCGTAACTATCAATTTCCCAGGTATAGTCTAAGGGAAAAAAAATGTTATGATGATGAGCAGAATACATGGTTCTCGTTTGACTGTTCATGTCTTTTACACCCTGTATAGTTGAGCATGTCGTAATATACACTATTGATTGCGCGAGTATTAAGGACTGCGAAGCAACGAAAGTTAAGCACAGCCGCAATATAATACAATTTGTAAGATAGTAACGCATAATTTAAAGTGATTGTGTTTTTATGAATAAAGGTCGGACTATTTGTTTAAATATTGTTTTTTAAATATAAATCTAAGTTTTCCGGTTCTTACGTGTTGATAAATAACTGATTCACTGCAATGATTGCATGTTACAGTTGAACAGGACGGCATTTTGAAAGAAAAACGGATATTTCTTTCTGACATACGTACGAGTACGTATTCACTCGACTTTATCGGTGTGCGAACTGGCGGCAATGTATGCCCACTGTACATACACTTGTCACAAGTTAAACGCCGGCTTGGCCTATCTCGTACAGTTGATAGGTATTATAGAATAAAAAATAATAGTGCGAATAAAAAGTTTATTCTTTCTCACAATGCGAGACTCGGGGAATTTAGTTCCAGTTTTTCCGCGGGACTTGAGTGGTGGCGCGTACGTACTCTACAGTTAATAGGTACGTAGGTTAAAATCTCAGGTTAAAATATACGTCTTTCAGCCTTTAAAGCCTTTAAGTGATCATTGCCTACCAATGGGAGAAAGGCTTTCTCCCATTGGTAGGCAATGATCACTTCTTTCAACTTGCTACGATCAACGATCCTTAGACACGGTGAATTTTTAGTAGCCAGCCGTTCATCAGCCATTTTAATGGCAGGTCGATACACAAAACACTTGCTATAGGCACAGATAATATAATACTATACTAGTCTATAGGATTTCGGAATCGCGTAAAAAACAGCTATTCCATAGCTCAGACCAATTTATTGGTCTGAGTTCCATAGGTACATTTTTGTTGCGTAGTTTTTGCACTTTTGTCAAAAACAGCTGATATTTTTTCCCGATTTCGATCATAACGTTACTTAAAACAAAGATGCCGAACAAAAATATTATATAAACACGCTTATATTAGTTTCACCTGTATGTTTGTTTGTTTTTTGTTTGTATGTATGTAACCGACTCCTTTGTACGCAATTTTGACCCACTTTAAACGGTCAGATTTCATTTAAACTTTATAGACTTATCAAAGACCGATGACATTACAATAATTCGATAAGAATATCCCATTATCCTGATTAGAATCGCCAGGACTAATAAATTAAATGTTTGGAATGTTAGTTCAGCTATACGTCACTAGATGGCGTTGTCATTAATTGTACTTTCATCGGCGGTTATAATTCGTACTAAAAAATTGTTTATTTTCTACCTTTTTAGTGTGATTTTTTATTCCCAATGTTAGAAAAATGTTTTTTTTTATTGATTATTGCAGATTGTCTCTGATGAGTGATGACAGTTACTGCGTCACCGGGTTTCTGAAAAATGTAAAATACCTTTTTCCCGTACGGCGCGTGCGGTGCGTGTATATGTGCGTTCACCTTAACAACACACGTGCACAAATTATAAACATAGGGTTGACACCTCTTGCATGTCAAAAAAATAGTAACTGTGTATAATTATAGATGCAGATTAGCTTTGTGTGCGTAATTGTAAGTGTGGCAGCTCTCAGTGCCGGTAGGTATATTGACACAAATAAAATGGCTCAAACGCGTTTGTGAGATAAAAATACAGGACGTGAATCATTCGACTTTTAAAAAAACTCTGGCTTTTGTGTAAGTAAGTAATTAAAAAACTACTGCTTAAACAAGCAAACTACTATACTTATTGCCCTTTTTACTCAAACAATTGGCTAACCCGCGAATAAAAATATTACACGTAAATCATTCGACTTTTGATTACATAAAACACTGACTTTTGTGTAATATTAAAAATTACTGGTTAACAATTTTTTTTTGAAGCGTTGGTGGCGTAGTCTGTAAGAACGTCGGCTTCCACCCGGGAGGCACTGGTTCGAACCCTGCAACGTACCAATGTGTTTTTATTTTTCAAATTTTGAAGTCATATGTACGTTTAATCGACGTTTTTAGGGTGAAATACAACACTGTGAGGAAACCTACACACACCTATGAAGAAATTCTTAAGTTGTGTGTGAAGTCGACTAAGCTGCATTTGGCCAGCGTGGTTGACTAAGGCCTAATAGCCCCTAATGTGGGGTAGGGTCGAGCCCCTCGGTGGGGAGAGGACATTAATGCGCTGTTGAGATGATGATGATAACAACAATTTTATCTCACGCAGGCGGATGAGCCATAACTGTGTAGAAATGCATGCAGATTGAGGCAGATTGTCTCTGTGTGCAAATTAAAGAACGGCAGCTCTCTGTGCCGGCAAACAAAAGTTAAGACAGGATTATTGCCATTTTTCTTTTTCAGAATAACATTAAAACCTCAAGGTCTGACGCCATAAATTTTTCAGTAAACTATTTCGAGACTTTGATCTTTAAGACAAAAAAACAATCATTGAAATTGGTTAACAACTTTCGAAGATATCGACGCATTTTGGAGCAGTTGGAAAAAAATCATATTGTGACTGCGTATTTTCACGATACTAATAAAACTACTGAGCCGATTTATGAAAAAAAATTATGGGACCAAAGGGCAACTACTCCGCATCGAAAAAAAGACTCATTTCAATCGGATTAGAAATATCGGTGTAATCGGTGTACTTATTTACGTATAAAAACATACTAACCGAATTGAGAACCTCCCTCCTTTTTGAAGTCAATTTAAAAATAGCTCACCCGCGCTCGTGAGATAAAAATATTAGACGTGTATCATTCGACTTTTTCGCAAAACATAAATCCACGCGAACGAAGTCAGGGGCACAGTTAGTTCCTTATAAGTAGCAAGGTCTAGGAAAAATACCACTGCTTTGTTTTTGTCGATCGCTGTGCAAGTGAGACCCTATTATTGCAAGCGTTTGCACGCAGTGCACACTACCTTCATAACCTAGATTGATTGTTTAACCCTAGGTTACACATCTTACTTTTCGACGCTTATCACAAATCTTCGTCGTTTCGACTACAACATTTAATAACAGAGGTAAAGGTTTTTTATTAAAATAAAACGTGTAATAAATTATTTCTTTTTATTTTAAATACGTAGGTATTTAGTTTTATTTATTACTAACTTTGAAATTACTAACTTTTTTTAAATTTTAAATTATAAAAAAAAAATATTCTCCATATAAATAGTTCGATCAAAAAACAAAATGTATGGAAAATTTAAAAAATATTTCTACAATTTTGAAATTTTAATATCACCATAGTATTTATATGCCTATGTTAGTATGGGTAGGTGCCGGCTTACCCCGTGTACCAAAAACCTTGTATAAATAAAACAAATCTACAAAAGAAAAAATATGCAAAAAATACTCAAACTAAAAAATTACGTTATTATAAATCTTCGTCGATGCGTAGTTACGCTATTAAAAACCTTCGTCAATGGTTGCTATAATGGCGCACATTTAGTTACCGCGAGAAGAAAATACTGTGATTTATTTAAACCCGTGTCGTCGAATCGACGAAGGTTTGTTATCTAGTCTAGGTTTTACGAAACTTTTCATTGAGTTGATTTCAAAACAACACAATATAAATATGTAATGTCAAAATTCACTCACCTCATCGATTTTGTGCAAAATATTGCTCATCCTGAAATCTCCGTGCGCGATCACCGGCTTTTTGCTAGGCAGGTAAACATCAGACATGATTTTTTCCATATCCCCCAAGTAATTAAGGACTCTCGCCCTATTCTCCTCTCTCACTAAATTTATGGTCCTTGCCACGGACAATTGTACATTCTTCGCCATTGACGTACTTATGGTGGACACTCCCCACTTGAATATTTCGAGAGTTTTCGCATGTTCTTTAGGGTACGAGTGCTGCATGGAAAAAGATAACGCATGGAAAATAGCCAACTGCTGGACAGAAGCAGCGGCGTACTTCCAGTCGAATGGTAGCAGGCGATCGTGCGTGGCAAACCCTTGAGCCGTCAAGTCTTCCAGCACCACCACTTCCCTCGGCGACAGGTCCTGATACCCGTATAACTCCGGTACACACAGTCTGAACTCATCGGGCACCTCATTCCGCTTCTCTATATCTTGAAACACGCACAGCAGATGCGTGTAAGCGTACTGCTCGATTTGATACACTTGAGCTACATCGCGGCGATGCTTTTCATGAATAACGGCAACTTTGGCAAACCATTTTAGGTCAGAATGATTTGGCGCGGAGATCATGCCAGCGAACAGTCGCGAGCTGTAGTTCGCGCCGCCAGAAGATATCGGTTCTAACTGCAATTTGCAGTTTTCGTACTTTTTCTCTTTGACAATTTTAAGCAGCGTCGCTCTCAAAGCCTTCTCTGTCACGTCCGTCATCCTCGAAGCCGTGTCGGGTATCTAAACAATAAACTACGCCGTTATTTATTTATTATTATCTTGTCTACTAACTTGCTGCATAATCTTACTTGTTAAATGTGATACAAATCTATGATGCTGATATAATTAGGTACAATTGGCATTATGTCAAGGGAAACTCAGTTGAACTGATATGACTCATATCACGTAGACTTAAAACAGCTGTGAATGCATTTGCATCTTAGATTTGCATATTGATAATGCTAGTTGTTGTCAATTGTCATAACTTCCGATATGTTTACTAAGAATCGTGCGATGTTTAGTGTACGTTTGCTTTACATTGCTGCTTTATAAAGTATCTGTATTTACCTTATAATGATATCATAGTAATGTCAGTGTAATGGTGTAGGCTAAATATTTCTAATCATTTACGTTCCCTAGGTACCTTTGTAAATATGAGTACCTACCTACTACAAACTATTCAATATAATTATCTTATCTCTACAAGTAGGTACCTACTACTTAATATCTGGCTACTTATAGATATTCTATTGAATTAGAAGTTTTTGGTCAATGAAACAATTAAAAGAATTAGAATAGGTACAACTTAGTACGACTTTTTGAAGGCCTTAAATGCGGGTACTTATTCTTTTTAATCCTATTCACAACAAAAATGGAAAAATATTACATAAGTAAATAAAAGATTCACATTAGCTTATTAAGAAACAGTTATTTTTAAGTCAGATCCAAAAATGTATTTAATTAATATAATAGAGTAAAACACTATATTAAATCAATCAAACCCACGTAGGTAAGTAATTTTTACTTATTTGCCATGTTATAAGTAAGTACATATTACAGAATCGATAAAGCGTAATACAACAGAATAAGTATCTAAGCATTTAATCAATTTCAGGTCAAACCATCATCATCATAAAATCACTATTCACTGCAATAAATATTTAGATTAATCTGTATACAATTACAATGTGTAACAGCCATGACGCACTCCCTGAATGTAAATAATAAGTGAGTTATTTAGGTATTCATTTAATCATTTAGCATAATGTAAAATAACTACTTTATAAATTGACTAGTGGTCGGCCGCGGCTTCGCTCGCGTCAATGTCGGTTAATTCTGTAAAAATATTAAAATAAAGATAAAGCTATTAGTGCAAATAATGGTACTTCTAGTATCACTTAATGATGTTATAAATAGCCTCCTCAGGTGTCGCGAATATCCCAATAAGTCGTTTTGTTTGACCCCTCATTATACCCTTTGTTATTCTGATGTATGAGCTATATTATTATAAAGTTCCATTAAAATCCGTTTAGTAGTTTTTGTGGGAAAGAGGAACAAACACACATACATCCATACAAATCTGTTCACGGTCGGTGTAACCCAGCTGAAACGGCAGGCAATTAAAAGGTAACATAATTTCTAAAATATCGTTCATTTTCTACAATATCGTTCACTTTCCTTCTCAGACCTAGATATAAGTACCTACTTAATTTCTTGTAAAAAAAAGTTGGCAACCCTACGCATTACCGGACGATTATGCGGACTGACAAGCAAACTGGATGGAGTATTCCGGGATACGTATCTACGTGCTACGGTCAGCAACAGAAGTGGATTAACACTTTATTAATTAATTTATTTGTTAAGAAACAAACGGTCATACCAGCTATAACATGCAATTTAAAGTATTATTAAAGGAATAGACCTGTAGTTCCCTTAATTGTTTAATTTTATAAAAAAATAGTTTCACTGATCTCTAACAGAGAAACATGACAGAATGTTTCACTGAAAATCTTGTGGTTGTCTATTATTATAAACAATGAATCACCAATTACAAAATGCTTACTTTATGTTATTTATAGCGCAACTGAATAGCAATCCACATCTGACAAAATAATACTTATATGTTTTTATTGTACAGTAAACATGCTTTATACTAAACCTGATCGGAACAGGTAGGTAGCTATAATTCTCTCGAATTGAAAAGAGAAAGTGGATCTTTTCTTTGACCTAAATATGCGGGAGGAAAAGTTGTATGAAATTCCATTACTAACGTGTTTAGCGTAGCGGGAGGAAAAGTTGTATCAAAATCTATTTCTACTAACGCGGTGAAAATACAGGCCATTGCTTTCGAAGAACATCTGCAACTAGTGTTGCAGACTCCGGTGCAGACTTAACAACAATCAAACGCCACGGTGGTTGGAAATCGTGCATCGTCGCGCGCGGAAGGTTATATTGAGGATTCCATCTAAATGTCCAATAGAAGGAAGAATAATAAATCTTCCTAAAAATCTGTATTATTTAATTTAAGTACGTAACTGTACAAATTGTTACATAATCATTAATTAATTTAGTCATAACTTGCAATATCTTGTCCCATGCAAATGTAATAATCTCTTTATAATATTATTATACTGTTTATTTCAATTTAAAAAGTCTTTGAATGTTCTTCACATGTGTAGTATGAAGCGCTATATAACACTTGGGAGAAAGTTCGATTCCTAACTCGGGAGTATTGTGGCTGCTCCCTTGTTGGTAATCTGTTATATTCTTCCTGCGATGAACAATGTACTATAGTTGCTCCTGTTACAGTGAAACCAACTGTAACAGGAGCAACTATAGTACATTATAGAACAAAGTGTTACACCAACTGTTACACCTTGTAATATCATTATCTCAGCTTTTTTCAGTCTGAGATTATTATGTGTTAGGTTAGGGTAGGATTATTGTGAAATCCGAATTATTAGAACGCTAAGCTAGGCTTTTCCAAAATTCACGGGGGACGAAACCGGGGTCCAAAGCTTGTATGGAGAAACAATATTAGACTTTACCCCGAATTTAACACGAGCGAAGGCGGTGTCAAAAGCTGGTTGCTTATAAAGGTAGTTAAACTTAAACTAATTTTATTAGGCTAAAATAATATCTACATACAATACATACATGAATAATCAGTCACACTCATTATTCCAAAGAGGTTAGGCAGAGCTTTAGGCAAAATTTGGTCACACACAAAGACACAACCTGACTGATTATTTAACAACAATAAAATTTTAAATCAATTATTTTTTAAAGAATTACAAAGTTATTAATTATTATACGTACCAAAGTCAGATGTTTTATAGTCAAATATTCGCACTGTACCTCCAGTGGTACCTTGTGTATTATCGTCGTCGCGTCGAGGGACTGAACTATTTTATGACAGAAAAATCAATTGAGGTCCATAATATTATAACTACCTTCGGGCAAACACAAATGTTATCATAGTAACGCATGGTCTAGGTACCTACCTAGACAAAGATAACATGAGGGTAGATAGATTTCTTTGCTGGTAAAAGACGGTTAGGAAATATTTCGCACCCCCAGATCGAAAGTGCCTTAATTCATAATTCATGTTTTGTGGGAAATTTTAAAAATTAAAAGCAATCTATGCATTTTAAATCTCAGTATATTTTTAGGATTATCTTTCTGTTATAAGCCAAAAGATACTTTAAAAAATTGTTTGTTCTGTTATAAAATATTAATAAATAATAACATCCTAAAACATGGCATTTTAGTAGGTATAGGTAATATAATAATTTAAATATAAATGCCTCATTTAGAAATAGATCAGTTTCATTTTTAAAACTTGTAATGAAATGGTAATGATGAAATAAATAAAATGGCCGAACTAGACTCAAGTCATTACACATAACTTCATATACAACATATAATTTAAATAACCAACATCCCGAATACAGGTGGGTTGGGATAGGCTTCTGAGTTGATTTAAAAAAAAAGTTTTTTTTTAAATAAAAAAAAAATGCTGGAAATAATTACAATATTTTTTTTTTAAATCAACTCAGAAGCCGATCCCAACCCACCTGTATTCAGGATGTTGGTTATTTAAATCACATGTTGTATATAATTCCTAATTCGTTGGTTGTATAGTACAATAATAGCCGAAGTAGACTTAGGTCAGTACTATTAGTTTCACTTATAGTCTAAATTTTCCTTATACAAACATTGGTCATTTTAAGATTAGGATTTTATTTAAATGTATAACTTACTTTTGTGTAAAATAACGATGCACTGAGCCTTAGGTAATTTTAATAACAACAAAATAACGTCCCGCCGCAGACGAAACACTGAATCGAGCACTGTTGTTCCGGGGGAATGGATGGGACGCGCGGGTAAGAAAGAGTCACAATATCAGTCAGTTTATCCAGTTCTAGCACGAATTCGTCAGTTTTTGAAAGACTAGCTGATAGATCATATTTTTGTGAGTCAGTTCGTGTTTTTAACTCAATTCACCAAAATTTTGAGTTGAGTCACTTTCGTTCTGGGGGTGCAATTTGTGGTTAGGAGCACGGTAATATTATCTATATATTACCGTGTTAGGAGCGTATTCGTATAAATTGTATAAGTAAGTTTTAAATCCAAGATTGACATTTGAAAAAAATAATTTCTTTCTTTCTTTCTTTAAAATATTTTTTTGATCTTTGCTCTTTTTATGGATTCTCGTCTTAGACGAATTCTGTCCATTTCATTAATAAGTAAGTAGGTAATATTTTGCGATAATAAGCAATCATTATTTTGTCTGTAAAGTAGTTTATTCAAATTTACAAATCTCTTTTGTCAAATACATACATTACCATTACCTTAACAGCTATACTCCAAACGTGTCCAATCATAACTTTTTGCTTGCCTAGAGTGAAAAACAATTCGTAATTAATTACAATTACTAACATACTATATTGCTGTTAGACAAAACAAGGCGCCGATCGAATGGTGGAGTGGTCAGCACTAAGGGGGGTGGGTGACACACGGACACGACAGCTAGGTAGGAGGATGGGGTCCATGTCCGGAAGCCTCCTCGTGGCGGACTCTGGTAACGTGGCGGGGAAACTTTCTCGGCGGGTGTGTGGCTTTTGATGTCGTGTGTCAGCTTGGCATTCGAAGTCACATGCCATCGTCGAGTTGTTTTTGTTTTCCCACCACGGCTAGTTCCGGACGGCCCTTTTCAGGGCCACGTCCGCGCCCGAAGTCCCCCGGGTGCGGTCCGATGGCTGCTCCCGATGTCCTCGTCAGGAGGACGCGCCAGGTCGAGCAGCCGTCGGTGAGGAGGCGGCCTATAAGGCCGGCGTCGGCCAGCGGCTCCTTTTATTAGCAGTTTAAAAGGAGCGCTTCGAGAAAAAGTTTTAGGGCGCTTCTTTGGGAGCGCTCCAAAATGAGAGCGCTTCGAGGAATACCTCAGCGCCAGACATGTGTTCAAAATCAAATACGCAGTTATAGCCAAATACCTACGAAGACATGAAGTGTGCCACGGGCATTTGGGTATTTGTGCAAAGTTTGAACACACATTTTAAAATGTGTGTTAAGTACTTAAATTGTTTGTACCTATAGTAAAAAGTTATCGAACTATAGACCGATATCACTACTCCCTTCTATATCAAAAGTTTTAGAGAAAATTATCAACAAGAGGCTGGTAAACTACCTTGAGAAATATAAGCTCATCTCATCTTGTCAATTCGGTTTCCGAGCAAAGTTGTCCACTGCTGATGCGGTACATCATCTAACCGACTTAGTAACTCAAGAAATGGGTCAAGGCCACCACACATTAGGAGTTTTCCTAGACATGACCAAGGCTTTTGACACAATATCAGTACCTTTACTTCTAAACAAGTTAGAAAGTCTTGGTATAAGGGGAATCCAGTTGAAACTTTTTGCAGACTATTTAAGTGAACGGTACCAATGTGTCAAAATAGGAAATACACTAAGTCATGACCAAAAAAGCTCAGGTTTTGGTATTCCACAGGGAAGCATCCTCGGCCCTACTCTATTCCTAGTATATATCAATAGCCTATGTAATCTAAACATCAATCACTGTAAGATTATATCGTACGCCGATGACACAGCTTTGATATTTACTGCCAAAACAAGTACAGACTTATATAATTATGCACAACAGGGCTTAAATATTGTGAATGGTTGGCTTCGTTGCAATTTACTAACATTAAATGCTGAGAAGACAAAATATATTCACTTCAATATGCGAAAAAATCACCAATATGTTACTAACCCGCACTTATATGCACATAATTGTCTTAACCCTTTCAACAATTCGTGTGATTGCCCAATTATTCTCAATACAACTAACATAAAATATCTTGGTATTATAATTGATGATACACTATCATTTAGACAACACATTCAAAATTTAGTGAATAGAGCCCGTAAATTGATATATATATTTAAGAAACTCCGGTCCATCGCAGATAAACAGTTAATAACCCAAGTCTATACGGCGTTATGTCAATCTGTAATCCAGTATTGTATTACCTCTTGGGGCGGAGCACTCAAAACTATTTTGCTCCCCTTGGAACGAGCTCAAAGGGCAATTTTAAAAGTATCCAACTATCTGCCTTTTTTATATCCTACTCGCCAACTATATGAAACTTGTAAGGTTTTAACTGTCCGCCAACTCTTCATAATGCACACATTACTAAAACAACACAATATGCTCCCGTTTGATAAAAATTTTATAAATAAAAGACGAAGAGATATAGTCTGCAGTTCAATTAATACCTCGAAATTTAGCTATACAAATAGATTTTTTTCATTTATAGGTCCCTTGTTGTATAATAGAGTAAATATATTACTGAATATTTATGAGCTAAATTATTATAATTGTAAGAAAATTATATTTAAGTACCTCCAAAGTTTATCTTATGAACAAACTGAGGAGTTAATGTTAATCTATAAATAACTAGAATTAATTCGATTCAGCTTTTTTGGAATGTTTGTATAAATAATCACTTTTACTTGTAATTTACTAAATGTGTAAGAATTTGTGCAATTAGATTTAAAAACGTGTAAGCACTTTCACGCCTGAAACACAGGTTTAACCTAGTTCAGGCAAACAATAATAACTATCATGATTTTTTTAAATGTAAATAAATATTTTTATATTTATTTACATTTAAAAAAATCATGTACTTTACTTATGAATAAACAATTTATTTATTTATTATTTATTTATTGAAGTAAAACTTCTTTAGGCGCGACTAGGGGGTAACTCAGATTTTTCTCACGGAAGTAACGCTCATATTCTATAGTCTGAGGCCTTAGTACGAGTTTGTTAGTTTTCGAGCTCGATCAAACGTATCGTCTCTTTTCATACATTGTTATACGTTTGATCGAGCTCGAAAACTAACAAACTCGTACTAAGGCCTCTGTGTAGTTTCCGCTATTTAAAAATAGTAATTTCGATTGGTCGTAAGTATCTGTCATATATTTTTTTTTTTCACTTAAAATTTAATCATTTCAGTGATCTACGTCAAAGAAGTTTTACTTCAATCGCGCGTAAAGGTTACACGCACACAATTTTTTTTTATACTTTTTAGTTGGATTTAGATTTAATAATAAGCGTGTTTTTCAAACTACTATTTTATCATCCACTTTTTAGTGCGAATTATAACCACCGATGAAAGTACTTATACCTACCTATTATTAAAAAATTCTTAACACTCAACGCCCGCCAACGTAACAATGACAACGCCATCTAGTGACGAATAGCTGAACTAACATTCATTTAATATAAAAGCGGGTTTTAAGTTTTTTTAAACAATTTTTTTTTTTACTAAAGTCTGCGGAAAATGACGAAAGTTCCTAAAATCTATAGGTCTAGTACCCGTGGTGTAAGTTATTTAGTTTTTAGTACCTACCTACGTTACTATTGTATGTATAGTTGCGTTAAGAGCTCGATTTATATGGGAAACGTGAATAGCGCCCCTAGTGGAAAGAAGCTTAAATCGTGTTTCCCGTACAAATGGAACTTTACGTTTCCTATGCGAAATAAAAAATCGGGAGTGGTCTCCCCTTGACTATCTCGTATACCGGAAACGAGTCAAAAGTAGATAGATTTGAACTTTATATTTTGATGTCATACATGCATGTTAAATTTGGTTGCATTAAGTTAAAGCATACTCGAGTTACCGTGCTAACGCACAGACACACAGACATAATTCCAAAAACGGTATTTTTGGACTCGGGAGGTCCAAAACGTGTAGGTAAATCCGTCAAATCTCGAGGTCGAATTTTTTACGAATGCTACGCAGGGCCGGATTTAAAGGTCTGGAGGCCTCGGGGCAACAAAGGAGTGGAGGCCCCTTAGCCCCAAATTATTTTCCAAATAAAATGAACAATTTTTTTCAATCGAGTTTTCGGTTAAAAAATTGTCATACTTCTTTACGACCTTTAATCAACGAACAAAATATTATTCATGTAATCATGTTTGTACAAAGTACCGTAGGTAAAGGTAAAACGCGAAATAAAATATGAAAGGAAAAGTTGTTTACTGGTGTTTACGTTGTCTGAATTTGAATTATTTTTTTCTGAAGTCTCTATTGTGGGGGCCCTCTTTTGTGGAGGCCCTGGGCTGTAGGTAGACCCGCTTGCCCTCCCCTAAATCCGGCCCTGATGCTACGTGTACGAGAAAGTAAAAACTTACACTACGGGTACTTCAAATCGGTTTCTATATTTATTTTTAAGGTTAACCTAGTGGTGAAAAACCTATCGGCAAAGGCGGGAATGTTGCGACCCGGTATTTTATTTAGGAGGCTCCCTAACATACTAGCGCCAAATTAGATTCATAATTGCGCGGACTATTGACTAATATTGAGTAGGTACCTACAGATTTCGATAGAATTCAATCATATCTAGTTCACTCAATATCAACGCAATATGAATCCAATTTGGCGCTAGTGTCAAAACTTAAGAGTAGGTACGAAGCGTTCCAAATATCAATGTCGGTATAATTATTATATCATGAAACTAGGAACACGAAAAACTCCATCCCGATATCATGCCACCACGAAAATAGTTTACACGAATAATGTTTACCCGAATCAAAGGTACCTACCTAACCACGAATCAAATCAGGTACTCCGACGGGTTCCCCTTTGGTTGACCAACAGTTATTAAACAAATTTACAGATAACAAGCAACGAAATGCAAAGTTATCATTTCGCAAATCAACGTTCCATTTATTTACGTTTCACAAACTTTACATCTCATAAAGTAATTTCTTCATATATTGTCATTTTGCAAAAGAACATTAGTAAACTTTTCCTAACACAAATATGTTAAACGACAAAGATCTATTGACCAATTTTTCTTTAATAATATGTATACTTAGTCTAAAGACATTGGGCAATTTATGGTATGGCACCGTATCATTTCTTAATTTTTCATACTAAAAACATAAGAATTATAAAAATACAAAGAAATTCTTCAATAATAGTTTATTAGTGCCATTCGGTTCGCCTAAAAATTTTGCGATTGCTTCTTGAATTCTTGCTTGCTACATGGATGCTTGCATTGCATGATGTATGCATGCTTGCATTTGCATGCTGTATGAATAATTGGATTGCATGCTGTATGCCTGCCTGCGAGATGCTTGCCGGGGGTGCAGGGGGCCGCTATAAAGAAAAACCATAAGTACGAAAATAAACCTAGGTTAGGTTAGGATAGACTTGTGACCACGCATAGCGGAGCGAGCGAAGCGAGCGGAGCATTGTATTGCTTGCTGCATGCTTGCTTTGCTGCATGCTAGCTTGCATGCTGCATGCTTGCTTGCATGCTGCATGCTTGCTTGCATGCTGCATGCTCGCTTGCATGCTGCATACTTGCTTGCATGTTGCATACTTGCTTGCATGCTGCATGCTTGCCTGCATGCTGCATACTTGCTTACAAGAAAAGTCGATACCTGAAATCGTGGAATAGTTTTCTGGGTTAGGTTGACATGAATACAGCGCACAAGCCGAGCGAGCGAAGCGAGAGTGCCGCGGCAGCGGCCGTCGAGTGCCAGAAGCGATTTTAGGGCGTTTTCACTGTATTCGAAAAATAGCAAATTGAAATTTTAGTAAACAAAACGTTTGTAATTGAAATTTAGTCAAACAAATTATTTGTAAAATAACATTTTTGGTTTTTGTAACTTGTTAATTTGAAAAATAGCAAATTGAAATTTTAGTATACAAAACGTTTGTAATTGAAATTTAGTCAAACAAATTATTTGTAAAATAACATTTTTGGTTTTTGTAACTTGTTGATATGTCAGTATGTCTTTTAAAAATTTATTTACCAATGCATTTTTGAAATGCCTGCTTATCATATGCATGTTTGCGTTTTGATGTCCTTGTTAAAGCATTAGTTTGCGTAATGAAATATTGACAAATGTTGCTTGCGAAATGGTGATTTGCTAATCAATTGTGTGCGAAACATTAGAGAACCACTCCGACGACACGGTTAGTTGATCTTGGCCGACGGAACGGTTCGACGTGAACACATTCGCATAGGTTAGCTAGGAGCGAAGCGACGAGCGGTAAGGCGTTTCTCACATCGTCGTTGAGATTTCGTGGTAGTGTGGGTACATTGATTCGTGGTAACTATTTTCGTGGTGGCGTGATTTCGGGATGGAGTTATTCGTGTTCCAAGTTTCGTGATTGAGTATCACGGATTTAAAGAGTAGGTACCTACGGCTACAGGCAAAGACTTAGGTTACAGGTACCTATTTTAATTTCGGTTTAAAGAGCGCCAGATAGTACCCGTAGTGTAAGTTTTTTAGTATAAAAAACGCAACTACTTTAGTTGCGTTAAGAGCTCAATTTGTGTAGGAAACGGAGGAAACGTGAACAGCGCCCCTAGCGGAGAGAAGCGAGGCCTTAGTACGAGTTTGTTAGTTTTCGAGCTCGATCAAACGTATCGTCTCTTTTCATACATTGCCCACTAGCGCCCCTAGCGTAAACTATCAGAAACAGTGGCCAATGTATGAAGAAAGACGATACGTTTGATCGAGCTCGAAAACTATCAAAACTCATATGTTTGTGGTAGCTTGATATGCTGTTGACTGTAAGCTGCAGGCGACAGCTATTACTAATATATTTCTAAGTTTTCAGAACTTCAGTGGAACCAAAATTGACTGTACGATTAGATACGTAACGTAACCTCACCAAGCTCACGAGCGACTTTCGTTCTTATTACAAGGAATCGAAGCGCAGAATCAGTTACAGGGTTGGCATGAAATTCACACATGATTACGATGAAGTTCGCTAACATAATACCATAGTCTTCGGCTAAAACACACCCTTGTTTGTCTTTTAGAACCAATATACTCAGACCAATAAAAAAATTGGTCTGAGCCAATATATCTATATTTATCTAATCTTTTGTCCTTGATTATCCACAGTGCATTGGTCAATCATTTACAAACATTGACAAACTGTACGGAATAATTGTATGGGATAATTTTTGCGTTTACAAACGTGTAAATATACTAAAAAAGACACACTGAAATAAATCGACCTGCCTCAGGCGGGAATCGAACCCAGCATCTTCCGCAATCCGGGCAGCTGCGTCGCTTTCGAAATTTGTCAGTGCTTGGTGCTTATGTTTTTATGGCAAACATTGTTTCATCAAATCTTTGAAATTTGCACAAGGAGAAGGGAACACATACTATCTGATAAGGAGCACTAAATGGGTTATAAGTACCATACCTGCGGATGCTGTGAAGCGCATAGCACGTGCTTAAGTAATAGTAATGTAGTAAAGTAACAAATACAATAAAACTTTATTAATATCCACTCAAATTTAAATGGTATGTACCTATCAAACTAAATTAATAACAGTTAAATGAGCGATCCCTATGAACTATAAACGATCTCTGACTTTTTTATTGGTCTGAGTGGTTAGTGTAAGTTTTTTAATATACAAAACGCACCGATTCTAGTTGCGTTAAGAGCTCAATTTGTATGGGAAACATGATTTGCGCTTCTCTCCGCTAGGGGCGCTGTTCGCGTTTCCTATACAAAGTGAGCTCTTAACGCAACTAGAATCGGTGCGTTTTGTATACTAAAAAACTTACACTAACCACTGAGCTCCAAAATAAATATTTTTCAATCATCGAGACTGTTGAGAGCCACTTTCCAACAGCATCCAATAATCTCTAGAGCAAGTCTTTGTTTGGGGTAGATTCGAATCCATCGTCATATTTAGGATTTTTGTCATACTGAACATTATATGCACTGTCGATATATAGGTACCTAAGTTGAGATAACGTAAAAGTTTAGAACTAAAACAAAGTTGTTTGTGTTGCCAGTAGCGCGCGCCTCACGCAATATTCGATCGCAAGTCTACCTCGAGGAAATTCTATAATGGAACAAGAAGAAAATAGATCTCCCCGTGACAATGACGAGACGAGAGATGCCGACAATGCTGATGATGAAATACAGTATCCAAGATACAAATTGACGGTGGAAGTACCAATTTTTTTGTCAATGTTCGCTGTTGCCATTGCAGGTTTGTAGAGTTTAATGGTATACCTACTAGTGTTTGTACCTACCGTAATTAGATTTAATAGTTCCGGGTTCGATCCACAGATTATAATTTTGTGATTTTGTTTTGTAGATATCGATACAAACGCATTTAAAAAAAATATAAACTTCAGATTTTTTTCTCACTTTGTCTCCAGGTGCACCTTTAAGCAACCTCGTGATGTACAGAACCTGCGTACACGCCTTGAACCATACTGTGTATGAATGTAAATCGTTCCTCGCCCCGGAGACCATAAACCACACGCAGGAACTCGAGGATGACGTGCAGAAATACGTGTCTTTTGTGTTTACTGTGAAGACTATTATGGAGACGATAATACCGGCTGTGTTGTCCATTTTTATTGGCGCGTGGTGCGACGTTCATGGAAGAAGACCGACGATTATTTGGCCTTTGTTTGGTGAGATTGCGTTGATTGTACACTATTCGTTAAATATGAAGGTACAACTCTTTATTTTTGTGCCGAAATGTTCCCAACTGATCCGAGGTTCCCAAGGAGGGCTGGTGTCAGCCAGCCGGCGGGCGTAAAAATCTAATGCCAATAGTTATTTGTTCAACAAGTGAGCAAAGTAATTTTTTGCTGCGAGTGCCGATATTAAATCACGAACCAGCGAAGTAGTCTAGGCGCAGTGAGTGATTAGGCGCGAGACAAAAAAATTTGCTCTCGTGTGAAACATACAACTTTCCACCTCTCCAGCGGAAAAATTGTTATAGGTGAGAAAACAAGGCAATACTTTAATACATGTTTATTATCTTAAAAATAATTATTGAAAATTAAAAGTGAGAATACTAAAATAATTTAGATTGAACGTTACAGTAGTCTTGTTCAGAACTCGGAACAAAAAGCGTTTTTCCTTCGAGATTTTACGAAGCGAAAGAGGTCTTTTGGTGCTGGCACAGATTTAATAATACAAGGAGATAGGCCAAGCCGGCGTTTAACTTGCGACAAGTGTATGCCCTGTGGCATACATTTCCGCCACTTCGCCTTCCGATAAAGTCAAGTGAATACGTAACTCAGCGATTTGACCGATCTCCTTTGCGGCTGTGCTTAAATTTCATCGCTCCAATGAATAGTGTATATTACGGCATGCTCAACTAGAACCATGTTATGTAGTACGGCCGCTGATCGCAACACTCGGTCTTCCTATAAACTCGGCGATTCGACCGATCTCCTTAGATTGATATATCTGTGGTCACGATATAGGTACTAAAGACAATACTGCTAAAGATTTCTCACCTTTCTCACCTCTCTAGCACTCAAAGATTGAACGATTGAACAACATTGAACGATAACGTTTTGAACACAGTTTTTGTTATGAAATACTAAAAAAAAATTATAATGTTTCTTTGGACAATATTGAGAAATATCGTATAGAATACGTTTTTATAAAAAATTAAAAAAAAAATATGACTTTGACCTTCAATAAAATCGTAACTATCTATTTCCCAGGTATAGTCTAGAGGAAAAAAAATGTTATGATGGTGAGCACAATACATGGTTCTCGTTTGACTGTTCATATCTTTTACACCCTGTATATTGAGAATTAGTCAGAGTTTAATTTCATTTGGAGAATTTGACATCAATCACTAAGTAATATTTTATGTCTTAATTAGCTGTGCCCGCGACTTCGTCCGGGTAGAATTTACCAAAAGAATTAAAAAGTAGCCTAAGTTACTGCTTATTACACCAGCTACCTGCAAAAAGTCCTGTCAAAATTGGTCCAGCCGTTTCAGAGATTAGCCGGAACAAACAGACAGACAAAAATTGTAAAAAATGTTATTTTGGTGTATGTACCTTATACCTATATATTCTTATGCATGTAAAAAAACGGTTATTTCAATATTACAAACAGACACTCCAATTTAATTTATATGTATAGATATAGATGTATAGATTATCAGCAAATTAATGATGATGAAGGTACACCATATGTGTCTTTGCATCGGGAATATTGTGAATAAATAATATCTACATAATGGCATTAAACATTAAAACTTTAAATCATTTATAAATTTGTCAATTGGTAAAAATGTTTATCACTACTGTCAGTGGACTGAAAGGTACGAAATTATCTCTGCTCGCCGACCGTACTTTACACTTTTTAACTAATCTTTGCTATCGTGTGTGCAGTTAGTCATCTGTCTTATCGTTTAGGTAGACGGCACTTAGTAGGAGTGTTGTCTTATCGCCGAAGAATAATTTTTAGGGGTCATTGACATTTTTGATGAATTAAGTTGACGAACGCCCTTTTTATTGTTTATTTTATTGTTTACCAGGTTTATACCTGGTAGAAATTCCAAAGTCTTGAAGTTAAAATAGACGTAGCCGCAGATCAAAGCGAAATTCAATGTTTTTGATGGACTATGCTCTTGGTACAGTCAGCATCAGAAGTAGATTAACCTTAGTACAGCCATAATTTCAACCGAGAGTCACCCACTGTAGGAAACAGGCCTCCCCTAAGGATCTCCAAACGGGTCGGTCCTGCTGCCCGCATCCAGAGGCTTCCCGCGACCTTTACCAGATCCTCATCAGTACACCTTGTGGGGGGCCAACCAACGCTGTGCCTGGAAGCACTTTAGAAAGAAGTACCAAATTTATCGCTTTTTTGGGGTGATGGGGAAAAGAGGGAGGAGGCTGCTTACCCCCTCCTACACATTTTTTATATAAAATGCATGGATTAAAAAAACTTAATACTGTTACCTATATCATCAAGAAACACAGAACTGTTTTTATCTCCCATCCAACTTCTGCAAAATTGTCAAAAACTGAGAAAAAAATCCTAATTGCATCATAAAAACCCAAAAGACATACTGGGTGTAAAAGACATGAACAGTCAAACGAGAACCATGTATTCTACACATCAAAAAAGACATATTTGAAAAAAAATATTGCTGGGAAATGATTTTTATTTTTTGGTGTTAAAAAAAATTGCAAATTGTACCGCGCAATGTAAAGGGCTCAACTCGCACGCAACTCGGAAAACCGCGATAATTTTGCCCGTCGTCGGCCGGCGCGGCGGCCCCGTTCGTTAGTGTCCGTGCACATCGAGTGAGCTACATTGAACGCTAACGTTTTGAAGTAATATTTTGTTATGAAATGTATGTAATTATGGAATATTTTATCTGAACATTTATATATAAAACTTCTTCTTTGGTGGGTACCAAATACAGCAGAGCGGTCGGTACCCGTAGTTTAAGATTCCGTAGTTTAAGATTTTTCGCTTAAAAAACACAACTATTGTAGTTGCGTAAATAATGTTTCCCATACAAATTAGAGCTCTTAACGCAACTACAATAGTAACTTTTTTTAAACGAAAAATCTTACACTATGAATAGTTAGGTATCGCTTGGTTCGCGTGAACGGGCGTGACTGCGAGGCTGGGCAGATATTTACTCCTGTGGGCTGGTTGAGCTAATATCAAGCGTGTTAGCTAGTAGGTTATCATAAACTAAATTTTTTGCTAATTAATTTTGTACTTTATAACAAACATGTTTAGGTGGAAAGTTATTGGAGAAACGTCTCATAAAGGGGTCATCAGGGTTTCCAAAAGTCACAACTGTTATTTGTATCTTTTGAAACCACTCTTGTTGAAACATTAAAATTATATTCCTATTATTTATAGGTATCTTTGTCAGCAGCAGTTTGGCCGTGGTGTATAGCCTGGACCAATCCTTGGGCCCGTGGTGGTTCGTGGTGACAGTGTTGCCATACTCGATTAGTGGCGGTTTCGTAGTGTTGGTCACTGCCTCCATGTGCTATGTCAGTGACATCAGTAGTAATGACAATAGGAGTCTAAGGTAAAGTGTAGTGCCTTTTTACTTTCTCGCATACATAGTATAGAGCAAGTCTTGTAATCGTCAAAAAATTCGACCTCGAGATTACACTTTTCCTCCCCAAGTCCAAAAACACCGTTTTTGGAATTATATCTGTGTGTCTGTGCGTTAGGATAACTCGAGTATGCTTTAACTTATTGCAACCAAAAACATGCATGACATCAAAATACACCGTGTTTCTGAGGTTATACATTATCTTCGGCATGTTATTCAGACTACCTATTAAATTGATCATTTTTAACCTTATTAAATTGTCTAAGTTTTTAACTATGGAAACTTTTATGAATTCCAATTTCTTTAAAATTTTCATACAAACATTAAGTTTGTATGAAAATTTTAAAGAAATTAAGCTTAGATGTAATTTATTTAATATAAATTACTCTTTACCTGAGCTGGCAACGTCGCATTTGAAACTCTTGTCCACATGTCCGACATGTCCACATAAACTTTTCTTGGCGTTCTTTTCTTGAAATTCAGTTTGATAGTTTTGGTTGCACAAAGTGGCAACATCTCACAGATAAAGACTCTTCTTGCCACGAATATTACCGTGCTCTTGCACAACACAATTAAATTAGTTAAACTTAAATTACCAATAACTTAAAAACTATTACGATATGTTTGACAAGGTCAAGAATGTGGCTCAGGCTGTCTGGACAAATCTTCAAAATAGCTTACATTTAAGTAGGTCAATAGGGCATTTTATGTGACGGCTAACCACCCTTACTTCAGAAGTGGTGACGCTACAGAGTCTTAGATAATCGATCGAAACCGTGTCCAGCCAGCTTGAAAAACCACTTTTCGCTGGTCTCTCAATCTCGGTAACGGAAGTGGTTTTGAAGACTTTTTGCATATCAACGGGCGTCACATAAATTTGTGACGGGCATCGAGCTAAAAGTTTTATGATACGTACAGCGGTTTATTAGAAAAATGCAAAAATCTGTGTCCAGCCAGCTTGAATTTACGTATAAAACTTCTGGCTGGCACTTCTGAATCTCGATAACGGGAGCGTTTTCGAATATGGTTCCTCTACTAACTAAATGTGACGCAAGTTGTGACGGTAATAACGTTTGATTTATGGCGTCACGTGTAATGGTTTACGAGAAATCAATTAAAAACTGGTGTCCAGCCAGCTTGAAGTTCAAGCTGGCTGGACACACATATCTCCGCTGCCTGATGGTCTACGGCCTTCGTAATATGTTAAAGTTTTTGTGACGGGGACGATAATGATAATCTGATGTTGTGACGGAGAAAGTTTACGTAGTTTTAAAGATATTGATCATTTAATTTTTTCCATACAAACATCTATTAATAATGTTAGGTGACCATAATTTTACACAAATAAAGGATTTCTTTTTAATCGACTTATCGGCCGGTTGTGGCCACACCTGCATTGTATTTGATTTTTTACGTGAGAATAGGTTTTCCCGCAGTAAAAAAAATTAAATAAAAAAAACCGCCTTCAAAACTAAAAACGGGAGAAATAAAAGTTTTGTTTATAAAAATCTAAATGTTTTTAGAGGTCGGTCCCGAATACAAGTGACAACGTTTATTACAAATATTGAGGTTGGCACCGACCTCAAAAAAAAATAGATTTTTATAAACAAAATTTTTATTTTTCCCGTTTTTAGTTTTGAAGGCGGTTTTTTCCTCTATTTTGTGTTTTAAGTATAGAAATTTTCAGGAAACTACTTCAAGATCTTACCTACTACCTACGAATTACCTCAAGACACACAAGTGATAAAATTATGATATCATCAATGTCAATTAAATAGGCATTATTAGGGATAACTCAAAAACTATTTGTCAGATGTCGATAAAATTTAAATGGGACCCCATGACAAGCACTAGCTTCCAAAGGTCAAAAGAATCTTCAAAATCGGTCCACTCAGTAACGAGTTATGAGGTAAGAAACACTAAAAAAACATACAGTCGAATTAATAACCTCCTCCTTTTTTGAATTCGGTTAAAAAAGCGTAAATAAGTGTTAATTCAAAATAATAATTGACTACCAGCGCTGCCTAAAAAGAGCCCCCACTTATTATTTTGTGTTACTTTTTGCCCATCATTAGTTTTTACGAGTTGAATAGTCAGATTGTCAGAATAGTTTTCTTTCCTAATTAAGTCCACCATTTGTATATCTACTGGTAAGAATTTCGAAATAAGTCTCCTTTTTTGGAGGTAGAGGAGGGTGGGGGGAAGGAAGGGAGGGGGTGGAAGTCGCCCCCGAAGTAAAAAAAAGTAAGCATTTCCGGCATTCGAAATTTACGAATGCCGGAAATGCTTACTTTTTTTTATAAAAAATTTACCTCAAAATATATGAAAAAACCCTAACCTACCTATCACCCAGCCATGTAGGTGCATAAAACACTAGACACGAAAACTCGAAAGCAACCAACGGAATGACGCAATTTAACGCTGTCAGAAATGTCAAAACTATTATCAAAATAGTGGATTGGCGTTTCGTTTCACGCGTTTTAGTACTTCAAACTAACTTCAAAAGTTTTAAAATCTTATCATAACCTAAAAAAGTATAGAAATTACGTTTTGTTTCACGCAATCACAATACAATAAATACGAATATAAAAAAAAAATTAAAATATTTAAAGGCAACTCCAGCAGCCGAAATTGTTTTAGGGTGATCTTACGGAGCTTCCTTGAGCCCCCTACACATTCAGTTTCCTCAGATTCAGGCGACTCGTTTCGAAGTCCGACCCTATCTACTTACTCTCCGATTAGGGGCCAGGCTTCCAAGTGAAAGCTTTCGAAATGCAACTGGGATATTCGCTAGGATGAAGATTTGTACCCACATCTACTATTTTTTGTGCAATAAAGAATAAATAAGGTACCTAATTAAAATAAATGCTTTACCGTCGTTAATTTGTTTTCTTTTTTCCCACCTCAATGAGAAAATATTAACTATCATTTTTTTGAGAAAACCCAGAGTAAGTACCTAGTCGTAGGGCGCGCCATAATCGGTATAGCATGCGGGTGATGAAAGAGTCTGATTCAGAGGAAGAGAACATAATTATGATTCGAACAGTTGTCCTAGTAGTACCAACTTTAAGCAACAGATGGCGACACCAACATCAACTACCTACCTATTGAACCCAAGTCGGTCTGCGGCAGCGTATGAGCACGTTCAGAAATTGTTCAGTATCTTTTCGTGACCAAGATATTTTCTAAAAAATATTTTTACAGTAAAATATAACTAAATATACTTAAAATATTTTTGACTCTCTTTGCCGGAAAGTATTTACTTTTAATAGAATTTTTAGAAGAAAAAAGAAACCATTGTATCCTGTGTTGCTATAGCATTATTTATGCAATAGCATTAATTATTTATGCTTACCATGAAAAACACCAATACTTACCCACTAAAAAGAGTAGTTATCTGCACGTAAATAATCAATTACGCAAAAAATTACCCCCTTTCAACACCTCTACGCTTTTGTCTTCTATCAATTAAAATATCTAGGTACTGTAAATGTAGGTTAGTAGGTAGGTATTAATATCACCAATACACGTATTTTCGTTCATTAAAGCCTTAAAATAATATACTTGTTTCTACATAAAACCTACAATATTGGTAACCCTACTGCAGTGTTTGTATGAAAATAATTTAATGATCAATATCTTTGAAACTACGTAAACTTTCTCCGTCACAACATCAGATTATCATTATCGTCCCCGTCACAAAAACTTGAACATATTTCGAAGGCCGTAGACCATCAGGCAGCGGAGATATGTGTGTCCAGCCAGCTTGAACTTCAAGCTGGCTGGACACCAGTTTTTAATTGATTTCTCGTAAACCATTACACGTGACGCCATAAATCAAACGTTATTACCGTCACAACTTGCGTCACATTTAGTTAGTAGAGGAACCATATTCGAAAACGCTCCCGTTATTGAGATTCAGAAGTGCCAGCCAGAAGTTTTATACGTAAATTCAAGCTGGCTGGACACAGATTTTTGCATTTTTCTAATAAACCGCTGTACGTATCACGAAACTTTTAGCTCGATGCCCGTCACAAATTTATGTGACGCCCGTTGACATGCAAAAAGTCGTCAAAATCACTTCCGTTACCGAGATTGAGAGACCAGCGAAAAGTGGTTTTTCAAGCTGGCTGGACACGGTTTCGATCGATTATCTAAGACTCTGTAGCGTCACCACTTCTGAACTAAGGGTGGTTAGCCGTCACATAAAATGCCCTATTGACCTACTTAAATGTAAGCTATTTTGAAGATTTGTCCAGACAGCCTGAGCCACATGGTCAAGAGCTATAGAAGTATTATTCAAAGTTAATGTATATCCTCAGGAACACGGTATATAAGTTTCTATCAACTTTTCAGTCAATTATTTTTTTCTTTTTCGTTTCCAGTATACGACAAAGTCAAGGGGAGACCACTCCGGATTTTTTAAATATTTGTTATACCAATACCACTGTACTTACACTGTTACAGTAAGCAGAGGCCTTAGTACGAGTTTGTTAGTTTTCGAGCTCGATCAAACGTATCGTCTCTTTTCATACATTGCCCACTAGCGCCTCTAGCGTAAACTATCAGAAACAGTGGCCAATGTATGAGGAAAGACGATACGTTTGATCGAGCTCGAAAACTATCAAAACTCATACTAAGGCCTCAGTCACCGTAGCGTAGCAGTCGCCTTGCAACACTGACAAGACACTCGCGTGATGTGCCAGTCCTAATCCCCTTCTCTTCCCCGTGGATCTCTGGCGCTTTACCACAGACCTTACTCTCCAACAGAAACACAACACCACAAAAATGCGGTATTATTTGCCTGTGGTCTTCTGTAAAAAGTGGAGATTCCCCCCAGTTCGGGCGTCCTAAATTCAAGCGTCTAGTTCGCTGTGTGTGCCCTACCTCGACAGATAGGCACATATGCCACGGTAATGTTATTATATCCAGTATATATCCGTATTCACAAACATTACTATGAGATCTCTCGACTCTTGGATAAAAAACGAACCAATCACAGAGCTCTATTGAATGCTATTGAATAGAGCTCTGTGATTGGTTCGATTCTTATCCAAGAGATCTATATAATATTTATATAGTAATGTTTGTTAATACGGTTGTAAGGGTACTGAGTGTCGTGTTAGGCACACACTCGTTCGCGACCGGTCGTACTGAGTGTGTACCGAATTCGGGTAACGTGGGCTGGGCGGGCATAACTCGCGTTCCAACCGTTTGTATGAAGATACAATACTGGCTTTTATAACATTACCATGCCTATGCCCTGTGTATGCCTATGGTCTCAATTTTGGTGATTACGTTCGTTGCACAACCTGTTCTAAGTATATATTAGTATTTTTTGGCTTGCCACGATCTTTACACCTTTTAGGTGGACCTGCTCGAGAGCACTAAATAGAATCACCTGGAGAGAACTAGTGAGGAGTGTCTGTGGTGATCACGTCCCTTATAATGTGGTGTCGACTAAGGAGAGAGAGATCGTCTGGACATAGCCGCGATCGACTGGCTCACTATCCCAGATTTACTCGTATATCATAGTTTCTCAACCTATATGTTTTTGTAGACCTATTGTTACTTATCTCTACCATTTGTCGCGTAACATTTAAACGGGTAATACTATTAATTTTGTCTGGGACTTCTACTGGTCACTAAAAGATTCAAACGCCTACAGCTGCATGCATTAACTAATTGGGAGTATTTTTTTTCTCAGAACTATTAAGTTTACGTTTTTTTTCAGAATGATGTGCATACAAATATCCATAATGCTAGCTTCGGCTCTAGGAGCAATAAGCAGCCCGTATTTGATGCGCGTGGTGGGGAACATGGCGAACCTCCTGCTGATATCGGCTACTTTTTATGCTCTTGCATATTGTTACGCTGTCATCTTTATACTGGAGTCCTTGAGATCAGCAGTACCAGTAAGGCATTATGATTACCTGTTACCTACTTGCTTAAAAATTCACTGATTTTTGCGGGTTGATTTTCGCGAGTTAGCGATTGCTGATGAATAAAGATTCGTATGAAGCAACCAGCCCTAGAAAGGCGACCTTTACCGCCAATGGTTTACCCAGATGTTACAGAACTACGAACCATAGTAAGTAGGTAATATATTTTCAGGGAACCATACTAACAGTCATAAACCTGAGCAATCTGAAACAGTTGTTTAGAACAAGTTTCACGCGGAGACCGGATAACGGCAGGAGCATTACGTTCCTCGTTGTGGGCGCATCATTTCTGTCGATCCTCGGCGCGTACGGGATTGCAGGCCTTGACTACATGTATACAAGATCCAAAATCCATTGGACCATGAAAGATTATACAATGTATTCATCTTTCAACACCGCTATTAACTTCAGCGGCTCGATCCTTGCTGTTGGAGTAGTACAGAAGTTATTTGGAATAAGCGATCTGGTCTACTCCATGGTGGGGCTGATGTCTGCCGCTTCAGAATATTTCATTAAGGGATTTGCAACGAAGACGTGGCATATGTATTTTGGTGAGTAGGTCTTATCTCTCGTCTATCTTAAGAGTGAATATGTTGTGGGCAGATCGTAGAATAGTTGGGCAGATAGTGATATCCGGCATATCGTGGAACGCTATACTGGACCATAAAAATCTCGACCACGGATTCGAGTACCTAACCCATTTTCTAACAGTGGTCAGCTTCAGTTTTTTTTTATGACCAAGCTGGGTGAAAATATGTTACTTGACCTGACCTGTGGTCGAGATTTTTATGGTCCAGTCGCGTTTCACAATATGCCCAACTATACGATCGGCTGATGACGTATAATAGACATAGGAATTAGGTATGATATGAAGAGTTTTGGAAGAAATTACGTAGGTAATAATAATAAGCCATTCATTTCATACCTATCAATATTAAATTACAAAATATTTATAATACTAGAAAAAATACACTAAAAAAATCGACTTGCCTCTGCGGCTGCGTTAACCAAGTCGAAATTTGTCAGTGCTTGGTGCTTATGTTGAAAGATAAGCACCAAGCACTGACAAATTTCGACAGCGAAAGCAGTGCCTCGGTGGCGTAGTTGTTAAAGCAGCCGCCCGAATTGCAGATGCTGGGTTCGATTCCCGGATTCCCGCATGAGGCAGGCCGACATTTTTCAGTGTATTTTCTCTAGTATTAAAAATATTTACGCGTTTTTAACCGCAAAAATTAATCTACAAAATATTTGTTAAGTATTCATAATGCTTGTTTAATTTATATTAACATTCGCCAACTGATATGAACCCATTAGATGAAGGCCTCCCCCCACTCATTACAATGACTTCTGTGTTTTAACACTTTCATCCAGTCCTTACCGACACATTAAGTGATGTCATTAACCCATCATCTTTTTGGTCTGCTCACTTCGGACCTTTCCATTGTGTGACTCAATGTGTCCATTTTTTGGTGTGTGTGAGGATTGAGGGCCACTTTGTCATATTCTCTTAAAAATGTACCTATGATTTAGTGTGCGTTCTAAAAGAAATGTGAAAGCCTGAAACGACTTTGTGAAACCTTTGAAAGGCGAGTTATAGGCTGAAAGGTTGGGCCCTCAATCCTCTATGTGAGGATTGAGGGCCCACCTGTAACTAGTAAACTAAACACTCTACAGAAAAACTTTTTATATCAAAATCTAACGCTACGTTAAAAAAAAACTGTGAAGTTAAAGATATCAGCGCATAACGCTATAGTATTTGGTATACTGCAATTCAAAGTGGGCCCTCAATCCTCACGCTTGCAAAAATTTGTTACCAAAAATAAACAAAATTGGTTTACTTTCAGACATTGTCTGCTTATCCAATGCGTTAGTTAAAAAATGTGAAATTTTGTGGAAGCGAGAGCTTGCTCCAACTCCTCCTGGTTTTATAGAAATGACCTTGATAATGTTTGGGCCCTCAATCCTCCATCTGTTTCTTGTTTTTCTTTATTATGTATTGTGTAGGCATAATTTGACAAAGCTAATGTATTCTGCTTTTGTGAAAAAAAATGTGAAATAAATTGACATTAAGAGTAATTTGAAAGACTCATTTATTATTGCAGAAAACAATATTTTAATTTTTATTGTATAAATAATTTTTCACTAAGTAAGATTTGACAGCAGGGTGGCCACAAATTCTAATTATGTCAAAAACGACCGTTGTTGGCACAGACTAGTTAGGATTTTCGAATAAACATTTTTAAATTTTCCCTATTACGGGACGGCAAAGGCATCTAGCCCATATGTTAAGTATGTAGGACCGATCAGAAAACACAGTAGTAAGTATTAGAAACACTTTTATTAACTAGGTAACAAACTTCGAATACAAAATGAGATTTTGGGGGAGCAGCGCGCGACGTACTTGCTCGCATTTGTGTTTAGCACTGGCCTTGAAATGATTTAGCGGAAGGTGAAACTAGGCCAATCCCCCCGCCACCCGCGCCCCTGTAACGTACCCCGCGCGCCGCTCCCTAACAACCATTTTCAAATATTAAAAACTCCCGCGCGTCGTTAACATAGCCCACCCCAAGTGCTGCGCCATCAGCAGCACTCAACACCGATTGGAATTCGTACGACGCGTGTGACAGACCTGGCTAATGTCCCCGACTTCGTTTTTATTTCAACCATTCGGACCCGCCTATCTTTTCCGGGTAGAATTTTACTAACCAAGCCCCGTGGCCACGTATTCCTCGGATTGTTTGGATCCACTATCAACACGAGGTCCCCAACTTGTAAAGACCTTTGCTCTTCTTGCCACTTTTTTCTCGGTAGCATCTCAGGAAGCACCTCTCTCACCCACCGATGCCAATACATATCAGCAAGCCTCTGTGAAATACGCCATTGTTTTCTTAAATAAGTATCTGTATCGTCAAATACACCCAGGCGTGGTAAGTTGGATGAAGATCCAATAAGGAAATGGTTTGGAGTTAATGTTTCAGAGCTTCCCGGCTCCACTGAAACATGTAGCAAAGGTCGACTATTCACCATGTTTTCTATCTCAGCCAGCAAAGTGATAAATGTCTCCTCTCGTGGGGCGCGCTCCTTCAACACCACATGGAGCGACGTTTTTACGCTGCGAATTAAGCGCTCCCATGCCCCACCCCAGTGTGGGCTCGCTGGAGGGATGAAGGTCCATTTGATCCCTCGATTTAATGTTTCGTTTTTCAGCTGCCCCTCGTTTAGTTGCATCATAGATTTTCTCAGTTCTGTTTCGGACCCTCTCAAGTTCGTACCGTTGTCCGAGAACAGGTTTTGGGGCCAACCGCGTCTTGCAGCCATGCGTCGCAGAGCCATAATAAAGGAATCTGAAGTAAGGGACGCTACTATTTCAATGTGTATAGCCCTCACCGTCAAGCAAGTAAAGAGCACTCCGTAACGCTTTTCACGCCGCCTTCCGAGCGTTACTTCTATGGGACCGAAAAGGTCCACACCACAGAACGTGAATGGACGATGATGGTGAGCCATTCTAGCTTCGGGTAAGTCTCCAATCCTCGGTATTATTGGTTTGCTTTTTCTAAGACGACAGAAGTTGCATTTGGAGGCGACACTTCGGACGGTAGGTCGCAGTTTAAGAATCCAATATTTTTGCTTTAGTTCGTTAACTACCATTTCTCGATTACCGTGTGCAGCTTTAATATGGTAATCTCGTACAATCAATTTGGTGATATATTCTTGACCATCTAATATGACAGGTTGTTTTGTTTCAGGTGAGATATCTACGGCAGCACCAATTCTCCCACATGCCCTGAGGAGCCCGTCTTCGTCGAGCATCGGTGATAAGGTAAGTAGTCTACTAGACTTAGGTAAGTGTTCTCCTTTTTTTATTATAGCTATTTCTTGTCGAAATGATTGAATTTGTGAATGCTTTAATAATGCTTGCTTAGCTTTCTCCATCAAAATTAAGTCATCCGTACCAGATTTTTTCACAACAGATATGAATTTTAAAACCATATACATTGCACGAGTCAATTTTAACCACGACGAAAATCTTGTCGGTTCCGGTATACAATATGTTTCTTTCTCACACGTTACTAACGATACAGATTCTAATTGTGATTCATGTACTAGTTGTAAATTATTTTTAGGCCAATCATTCTCTTGACTACGAAGAAACGTAGGGCCGTGTAACCATTCGTGTTGCAGAGTCGAAATATCATAATTCTCGCGCGTTGCAACGTCCGCTATGTTCAACTTAGTAGGTACATATCTCCATTCCCTTGAATCTGTTAGTTCATCTATTTCGCCTAATCTAAATGCAACAAATGTCTTATAATTTCTTGATCGGTTTGTTATCCAATGTAGGACTGTTGATGAATCTCTCCAAAATATTTTTCGATCGGGTTTGATTCTATGTTCGTTTATTATTGTATTAGCAAGACGCGCGGCCAACACACTAGCTTGTAACTCTAAGCGGGGCACCGTCGTAGTCTTTACCGGTGCTACACGGCATTTGCTTGCTACGAACGCTACAAATATTTTATTATTATAGCTCCATCGCCAGTAAGCCACCGTACACATTGCTTTGGTGGACGCGTCGCAGAATACATGAAGTTGTAGATCTATATACATATCTATAGCTCGCGCAGGTGTACCGTTCGCCTCTAACGCGCACGCTGATGATGAATCATGTATATGCGTTCGCTCTGTCTTGCTCGCACCCAGGCTGGCGGCATTATAGTGTCTCGGTAAGCTTACGTCACGTAATAATGAAAGCAGTTGGATCCATCTTCGCCATTTAAAATATATATCATTAGGTATACTCTCGTCCCAATTTATATTTACTTGCCAGCATTCTTGCATAATAATTTTTCCCGTAATAGTTATTGGTGCGAGATATCCATAAACGTCGAAAATAGACATAATTATTTTTAAAATTTGTCTTTTTGTAGGTATTTGTTTACCATTCGCTAAGCTCTCCGGAATGCACTTTAGGGAGACGTCGAATTTTAATAAATCGTCATGTGGTTCCCATATTAGCCCTAGCGTACGTTCGCCTTGATGTTCATTTTGCTGGCCGATTTTGAACTTAAATGCCGCCTCACCTAAGTCTTCCTTTGGAATGCAGTTAAGAAGCCTTTTGCTGTTGCTTGTCCAGTTTCTTATGTGAAAATTTCCCTGGTGATGAATATAGCTTACTTCCTTTACTAAATTAATAGCCGTATCTTCATCAATTACACTATCTATATAATCGTCCATATAATGCGAACTAATTATGGCCTCCGTCGCGCTAGGCATGCTATTTTTGAAGCGCTCAGCGTTTTTATTTTTTACGTACTGTGCGATGAAGGGTGAGCAATTAGCGCCAAATATGAGAGATGTCATTACGTAGGTTTTTATATTGGTGTCAGTTTTATTTCTGAATAAGAATTTAAAGGCATTTTGATCTTCTGGAATTATTTTTACGCGCAGAAACATGTCCTTTATATCTGCGGTGACAGCTATTTTATTTTCTCTAAACCTCAACATAATACCAAATAAAGACTGAAGTAGGTCCGGTCCCTTCAAAAGGTAGTCATTCAGAGATACCCCGTTGACCTGCGCTGCTGCATCGAAGACGAGTCGCAACTTTTTCTTATTCGGGTTATCAACCCCAAAATGGGGCAAGTACCATTGTTTGTTACTTTTATTAATTGTTGAATTATTTTCCTCACATGACAACTGTTTGGCGTAGCCGTTATCAACTAAATGTTGCATTCGCTCTCGGTATCGTTTGGCATACTCTTCATTTTTTTTCATTTTGTTTTCCACCCCCAATAATCTAGAAATCGCATTAGGGTAGGTATTAGGCATACAGCAATTTTCGTCTCTCCAGGGTAATCCTACGTACCACTCTGTGCCCTTGAGGGTTGTTGTCCGTTCCAAAACATCTAGGGCGCGTATGTCCTCAGAGTTCTGCCGTGGTTTAGCAGATACGCCCATAGATTCAATTGAAAAAAATCGATTAACGCTCTTATGTAACTCCTGGCAGCATAAATCGTCATTATTTTGTACGACAAGCATTGTATGGTGAGAGGGTGCAGAAGAGGATAAAACGGTTGCACGACCATGCAAACACCATCCGAGGGGAGTACGCGTGGCACACGGTTCATTGGCGGAACCTACCACAGTTTCCAGAGGCACTAATAAATGATAATTATCTTGTCCGATAAGTATTTGTGGGTGGTGTTGTTCAATACATAATTTAGTTTTTAATGACTTTAAGTGATTATATTTTTCACAGTTTACAATAGTTAAATCTTGTTTTGGCAAATTAAGTTCATCAACACTACGCGCCTGAATACTAAAAACAGTTCCGGACTTACCCGATAGAGGGACATCAACCAGCTGACTGTCACACACAAGCTCGGTATTATCCCAAGCCCCACGCACCCGCAAGCGCCCCTTACGGCCACTCAAACCTGCCTGCTCGGCAAGTGTCGCACTTATCAGTGATACTGTAGACCCGTCATCGAGCAGAGCGGTCGTACATACCACACCGCACGGACCGTGTATGTTTATAGGTACAACTTTTAACAACACCGCACAAGACGTATTTTGGCTCGTATTTATATGGGCAACAGTCTCGGCACGGTAATATTATCTATACAGTATTCTATCTTCATACAAACGGTCGGAAAGCGCGTCATGCTACGCGCCTCGAGTTCGCGGGGCACCCGGTGGGCATCCAGTCGCGAATGCGCCGCAGCGACCACCGAACGGTGTGAATTGTTTTTTAAGCAGTTAGCCGTGCATAAACGTGCGATTTGTATTGTGAATATTTGATTGAATTAAGTAGATACCTACATAATTCAAAATGGCAAAGAGCAATATTTTTTATGTACCTATCTACTAGTACGTAATTTGTTTTTAATATTTAGGTATTTCAATTTTTCCATCGGGCAAAATCTGGAATAATATATAAATAAGTGGATAGGGTGAAAAAAGACACAAACAAGTAACCTACCTACGCTCGCGTTAAAAACAAAACTACATAATACGTAGGTAGGTAGTTTCCTAGACTAGGCTATCTACTTACTTATGTACCAACATATAACTTAACTACATATATTATTAAATATGATGAAATATCATTATGAAATAATTTACGAGAGTAATAAATGGTAGGTATTGTAGTGATCGGATTTTTTTGGTGTATACTGGCAGGTTGTTAGGTAATTTGGAAAAGAGACGGATTGTTGACAGGAATTGATAGATGGAAAATTATAAAATAGGGATATTTGTGCGGAGTTTAAAAAACAATATTTTGTTTGTTGATAATAATATGTAATTTCTTGAAAATAAAAGTGTGACAATATAGTACCTACGTCTTAGTCAAGGCGTAAATATTTTTGTCTCAAATCTATATTTTTTTTTATTACGTATTACCTAAAAAGACATGCATTTTATTGAACACTTCCTATTTCATTCACAGCATATTTTTTTTACATATAAGTAAAATAAAATATTTACAATCATAGAACAAGAAATGTAGAAATTAAATATAAAGTAAATAGTAGGTATATAATGTGTGTATGTTAGTTTTTGTTAACGTTTCTTTTCTTTATGTATGTGTTGTTATAGTTTATTAATAATTAGGTAATATCGTGCTCTGTGAAGGCCAATAAATTTATTTTCTTTCTTTCAAATTAAAATACTGTAGGCGGGCAGCCCTTCCGCGTGTTTACGCCCCGCTCGGCCGTAGCCAGTTATTTCAAGGACAGGGCCGAGTCACAATACTGCATAGATAATATTACCGTGGTCTCGGTTTGCGCTTCTGCTTCTACACCCGGTACTGACACTATATTATTTACGATTTTTCGCGGCACGTAATGCAATAAGCGATGGTGACATTGTCCACAGTCATCCACATCACACACCGGCGCGGGACAAGTTAGCCTGTCATGTTGCGATAACAAACACTTATAACATACACCGTAACGCTTCACGTATTGCCAGCGTTCCTTACGCAGCGATTTTTTAAAACGTTTGCACTCAGTTAGCTTATGTTCAGATTTTTTACAAAACTGACACTTTCCCTCCGATAGTGTACTTTGTACTAACACAGTCTGTTGTGGTTCACTATTGTAGACGTTGTATTGTTTTTTATCCGGTTTCAAATACAGTAAATTAGCACCGGACTGAGACAGTTTCAAGGCTTCTTCGTGTAGAAATTCCGTCAACATTGTTAATCGACACTTATTTCCTCTCTTAGCTAATTCGTAACTGTAGTCAGACCACTTTGATATAAGTACTGTAGGCAGCTTATTCAATATTATTGTCACTACGTTCACACCTTGCAGATACTCTTCTCTTCCTAATGCACGAACTGCAGTTACGTAATTGTTTACTTTAATAGAAAACCTGACGATATCTTTATGATAATCTGGGGGCAACGGTGATAACTTTCTTATATCACTGAATATCTTCGACAAAATTATTTCAGGGTTGCCAAACTGTAATTTTAGAGTGGACATCACTATTTCAGGAGTTGTTGATGTGATGAGCAACGACGAGACCGCCTCACGGGCCGGGCCACGAAGACATCTTCGCAATCGCCAAAGGTTTTCTTTGTCACTGAATTTACACAGTTCAGTGGATTCTTCATATGCTTGTTGAAATTGTAGCCACTCCATGCTGTCACCTGTGAATATAGGTAGGTCTCGTGGTGTACTGATGCGGCTAAGAAAATTAACGTTTTGATTGCTTGTGACGGTGTGGGTAACGAGATTATTGATTGCAGCGGCCAATTGCTGAGCTGAGCCATCAGGTCCAGCGGAAGGTTCCGCTGGTAAGTTCAACGTATCCTGAATATTATCCATCTTGTGAATACGCTGTTCTCTCAGTTCCAATACACTGCGGTCTACCCACTTCTCGACGTCACTTTTGTTGGACTGCTCTGTAATAGCAGACTTCGATCGTGAACTGTAATCATTATCTTCTAGTGCAGCGATTTCCGCCGCTAACTTTATATCTATTAGTTCCATTTGTATACGAGCTTTCTCTTGTGCTGCTTCCAGTTCCAGCTGTTTTTTGCGCGCTACCGTCGACGAAGAAGAGGATCTTTGCATGGACTTCGGTTTTCCAGAAGTGGATGGTGGCGGTTTGTCTTGTTTTTGTTCGTTAATTCTCATCATACTGTCCATTTCTATTGTTTTATTAACCATTGTGTTCTCTTCTTTTACAGGTGTTTCGCAGACGAGCTGGTTCGTCGACGGTACATGCGGTTGCTGCTGGATAACGACAGAATTCTCACTGCATTTGGCTTGAATTTGTCTTTTGAGAGCGCCTCGAGTATTATATGTTTTTTCTGAGGGTAATGGAGTCCTTGTTGTCATTTCGCACTGATAATTCGGCTCGAAGACCACTTTGTTAAGTATGTAGGACCGATCAGAAAACACAGTAGTAAGTATTAGAAACACTTTTATTAACTAGGTAACAAACTTCGAATACAAAATGAGATTTTGGGGGAGCAGCGCGCGACGTACTTGCTCGCATTTGTGTTTAGCACTGGCCTTGAAATGATTTAGCGGAAGGTGAAACTAGGCCAATCCCCCCGCCACCCGCGCCCCTGTAACGTACCCCGCGCGCCGCTCCCTAACAACCATTTTCAAATATTAAAAACTCCCGCGCGTCGTTAACACCATACATCCATGGCTTAAGTTTTCTGTCTTCTTTTTGTTGATTTTCACATAAAAATGTGGGTGTCACACATCGTAATACATCTAGGAAGTGTTTGGCGAGAAATGCATGGCAACAGACCGCATCAGCTGGAAATGCAGTCACACCACAAAACCCTTACGATTCAATGACAGCACACTAATTTACCACCAACTGTCTTTCCCCAATGGATAATAAACTCTAATGATAGGGCATTATATTGAAAATCGATTGAAGAAATATGACAGTTTAGGATACTATTTTGTTCTGTTGACTCTGAATAGAGTCACAATCACCTGTAGAAAATTCTATTTTCTCTTGTTTGGTAAGCGCGCTAACAAACTAAAATGCCGAAACGTACTCATATTAAAATGTCTATACCTACAATAACGTGTGCAAAACTCAACGATAAGCGGGCACCAAAAGCAAAAAATATAACTCCACTTTCATTTTAATAAAAAAACATTGACATAGGCTTCGAAAACTGCCACACCTTGGGATTTTATCTGCTACTACACTTTTTCTAACATTTCTGATTTTTTTATTTGAATATGCTAATCAACAAAACATCACTAAAACCATTAAAATCCCAGAATATCTGTCGTTTTTAAACAAAACTCAATAAAGATTAATAATTTCTCAACTAAACTCAATAATTTTCCCTAAAATTTTTAAAGATTTTTACTTTGTCTTCACTTTCACGCATCGTGGTGTAAAAAAACTTGGCGTTACTAAGTTTGAGAACTTGTATACTACTTACTCTAGGGAAATTATCTACAAAAAAATCATAAATTATAATTTTTGATGCCATTAATTTTTGTCATGGGCTCAAAATAGGTTTTTATCATTGAAAAATACTGAATGAAACAAAAAAAAAATGTAGAAACAATTCTATTCTCTTTATTGCATTATTAATATTACAGTAAATGTTCGAATTGTTTGCCACTGGCATACAGCATCGCATTAAAAAATATCCTTTTATTCTACGTGCTTTTTTGACGTGATTTTTGACGAAGCTCATCTAATGTTGCCATGGTTTTTATTAGATGCAGTTGAAACAAACCCAATAGAAAAAGTCCAGTCTAGATGAGTGAACGTGGTGGCCTTAAGTTAGGACCTGTTGCTGGTTGAATCTTATTTAAAAGAAGACATGTATTTGAATATTCTATGATGTGTTTTTTAGAATATGTCATTGTATCAGTTTGGGTCTACCAATTTGTCTGTCATGAAGTGAGCAATACAAATTTTACAGTTTTACACTATTTCTTTAATTTCACGATAATGACACGCTCAGACCGTGGGAAGCACGGCCAGATGTGCAGAAAAGAGAGAATTAAAAGATAGGTTAAATTTAACACTATTTATTAAAATAAAGGGCGTGAGTGGGGTTTCGCACTGGGGTTCTCGCACTTTAGAAAGAGAGACTTAGCTTCAGCGGTTAGCGCAGGAAGCGGCAGGAACCAGGCACGTCGACTACCAGCGTGGTCGGCGTGGGTTCAGCTTCGGCCGGTAGGGTGGCACGAAGCACAGCAGCGGAGCAGCAGGGTAGGCGGCTGCCCGTAGATAGGATCCCCTAGTTCGGGGATCGCGTACTACAGTTAATAACTTCAAGAAGGATTACTAAACTATAGCTGGAGAAAACGGAAGAAGAGCCCAGTTTCTCCGAGCTACAGTTTAAATACTCCAAATCTTCTGGAAACTTCCCAAAATTTGTAGTGGGAGTTCCGTTTAGTGAATAATGCAACCATAACCAAAGGATAGTTTATACAGAGTATCTGTATCTATGGTTGCTGCAGTAAAACATGTAAACAAAAATAATTTAATTTTAAATCAGATTTTCCATGGGCAGAAAATACAAGTTAAAATATATTAGTTATTTAATTAATTTATGGCACAAATTAGATGGGCCAAAAGGCTTGTATACAAAGTTCGAGATATTTTTAAAATGGAGGGTATCAGAATATTTGTTATAAATAATAGAATTTAGAAGCGGGTATCGGCGTCAGCCGACATGAGAACTGTCATTAGTAAACAGATCAAAACAAGTTAACAATTGCTGTGTTTATATTTGTTTTAAAAACAAGTAAAAGTTAATATTAGTCTAGAATATTTAATTATTATAGTTGATAGTTATGTGATGCTTTGTTTTGTATGGATTTTTTATTAAAAATCAACGTAAGTATATTGAAAGACGGTTTAGACCGTGACATATCCCCCCCTTTAGTGTAGGATTTTGCTTGACAAAAATCCCCTAAAGAAGTCTACACTCTCAAAAAGAAACTAAAACTTCAGAGTAATAGTTATATAGAACATTCAGACACTCAAGATACAACACAACTGCAAAAGAGTACCCTGCAACATTGACGAGAGGTATCGACAATACAAGATTTAGAGTCTTGGTAGTACCTAGGACTACAGATGCGAGGCAAAAGAGAGTAATCCAGTTGTTTAGCAACCGAAAAACAATAAGGTCACAGCTGTGAAAGTAAAATCAAGAGATACTTCAAAGTATTCTATAAAAGAATAAGAGCGCAGTTTAAGTAGAGTATTCTCCAGTTAAAAATGGAAAAAATGGAAGGGATTTTTTTTGAAAAAAAATTGTTTAGCAATTTTATTTTTACTATAGAAAATTTTGTAAAAAAAACAAAGCAATAAAATCACGACCAGTAAAAGAATTCAACAAAATTTTCATTTGGTTAGAACCAAATGCATTTGTGAACAAAAAAACAAGACAGCTTTATAAGATAAGGAACTGTTTCCTTATTTTAACAATAATTATATTTTGTTTTAAATTATTCAAAAGGAAACAATACAACAGAATGTATGTTTTGTTGTATTTTAAATGTGAGTTATAGTTTTTGAAATTATTATATTTATAGTTTTAGACTATAAATACAATAATTTTTTAAGATTGTTTTTATGTTAGTAATTTTAATATTTTACATTAGTTAAGAGTATTTATTTAGTTTAAAATCTTTGATATGCCAAGATCCTAGATTTTTACCTTTCATATCAACCAATTCATAGACCAAGGGCGATAGTTTAGATTTAATACGACATTTAATATATTTAGGAGCAAGTTTTTTAGAAAATTGCTTATCTTTGTCGCTTTGATAGTAAGTTTTTCGCCAGACAATATCATTAACGTTGAAGTCAAAGTTTTTGCGACGAAGATTATAAGGACCACAATTACGAGAATGCGACTTGATTAGAGAGCTTTGGACCTGGTCAAAGATTTTCCTTAGTTTTCCAGTATTTTCTGCATAGGCATCTCGAGCTGTGAAAACTATATCGTCGGTTTGATCAACGTCAACGTAGTGAGAACCACATGAAACCAATTCTCTCCCGAAGACCAGAAACGATGGGGTATATCCCGTTACTTCACTTACAGCAGTATTGAGAGCGAACTGAATTTTTGGTATATTTAGATCCCAAATCCTGTGATCCTCGTTGATGAATGTGGAAACAGCCGTCATAATAGTTTTATTATAACGCTCGACAGTATTTACCTGCGGCGTATATTTAGGCGTATAACGTACTTTAGGTACTTTATATTGAGAAAACATATGTTGTAATTTTTGACTTACGAACTGTTTTCCATTATCCATCAGAATTGTACTGGGAATGCCATGTACAAGAAAGACTTTTTCTTCTAAAATATTTGTTACGACTTCGGCAGTAGCTCGACGTATAGGAAATAATAATGAATATTTAGAGAAACAACAAGTTACGACAAGCAGCATTGTATTTTGCTTCCTAGATGGAGGCAATGGACCAACCAAATCCACGCTAATCATTTGGAATGGTCTAGAACATTCCTTAGGTCGACCCATAAGTCCTAAGGTAGGGTGATTAGCATGTTTATGAGAGTTACAAGCATCACAATCATTTACGAACGTAGCAACATCTTTATGCATACCAGGCCAGAAATATTTTAAAGATATACGTTTTAAAGTTTTATAGATACCGAGATGACCAGAAGTAGGATTAGAGTGATTATCAATAATGATACTAGTGCGACTGTCTTTCGGAACTACTTCTTTCCATTCAAATTCCTTAGCTAAGGGATTTAAAGTTTTAATAAATTTATATAATTTATTATCATTAATTTTATAATTTGGAAAAGATGTAGGCGAGGATTTACAACCGTCAAATATCTCCAAGTACCAAGGATCTGATACTGGTGATGAAGATGAACTTGCACTATCTATAGCCGCTACAGGCACAGCGCGAGATAGGGAATCTGGAACAACATTGTCTTTGCCACGTCTGTGTTTAATGTCGAAGTTGAATGCAGATAGACGAATTCCCCACCTAGCTAGACGTCCTGTAGGGTTATTAATATTAAGAAACCATTTTAAAGAGGAATGGTCTGTATATACGGTAAACTTCCTACCATTGTCCAAGTAACAACGCCAATGTTCTATAGCCGCAATTACTGCGAGTGCTTCGCGCTCCGTAGCGCTATAGTTGCGTTCTTGGGCTGACAAGGATTTACTCATGTAGGCTATAACCCTCTCTTCGCCGTTCTGGATCTGAGTCAATACCCCACCAATGCCATAATCGCTGGCGTCGGTGTGAACTTGGAATGGTTCCGAATAGTCAGGACAAGATAGAATGGGAGGTGACGACAAACACTCTTTGAGTTTATTGAAAGCAGACTCTGCCTCCGGCGTCCAGACAAAAGGAGGTGCAGTCTTACCTTGAGAGGTAAGTTTGTTAAGAGGCGCAGCCAAGGTGCTAAAGTTAGGGATAAAGCGACGGTACCAAGAGGCAGTACCTAAGAAACGGCGAACTTCCTTCTTATTCGATGGTGTAGGATAGTTTGTAATAACGTCTACTTTCTCTGGATCTGCATGAAGACCACTAGAGTCAACGACGTAACCCAAATACCTTAGTTTTTCCCTGAAAAACTGACACTTTTCAAAGTTAATTGTAAGGTTCGCATATTTTAGTTTATCTAGAACACGCGAAAGTAAAGACATATGTTCCTCAAAAGTATTTGACACCGTTATGATGTCATCGATGAAAACATACACTTTGTTCTCAAATTCAGGCCCATAAAAGAGCAAATCTACCAATCTTTGCTGCGTAGCGGGCGCATTGGTTAACCCGAAGGGCATAGACTTAAATTGAAAGGTTCCCCTAGCGGGAACATAGAATGCAGTCTTGCATCTATCTTCAGGCTTTATTAAAACCTGCCAAAAAGATTTTGAAAGATCAACACTGGAAAGATATTTAGCATCTCTGAGATTATCAAGTATCTCAGTGATATAAGGTAAGCTATAGGCATCCTTACGAGTGACAGAGTTTAGTTTTCTGCTGTCTAAACATAACCTATATTCACCGTTTTTCTTAGGTGTTAGAAGGACGGGATTAGACCAGGGACTATCACATGGTTCGACAACGTCCTCTTTAAGCATCTCATCTAGTTGATCACTGAGAATGGATTGTTTTTGAGGAGACATACGGTAATATCGTTGTCGTATCGGAACCGCATCAACAGTATCGATAGCATGAGTTATCAATGAAGTACGACCCAAACCACATTCCTCATAAGAAATTCCGCGAAATTTGGAAATAATATGAATGAATGAATGAATGAATGAATAAGCTTTATTGTACACCAAAATTAAAGTAAATAATACAGACATAGTTCGATAAAATAAATTGTACAATGGGCGGCCTTATCACTAAAAAGCGATTTCTTCCAGGCAACCTTTGGATGGAAAGAAATAGCAAGAAGAACAAAAAAGGGGTTGATGGTGCATCAATTAATTAATTATACCGTTATAAATATTATGACAAAATGACATTCCTTACTTACTAAAATATCCTACATAATATATAACTTAAGTACAAACATATACAAATAAAACAGAAATACAACATATACCTACCTACATATATACAAATATACACATAAATACAACATATACATACATTTATACAAATAATATATACTATGAATAAATATATAAATACATATAAAAGAACAGACTAACATATACATGGATTTATATCACAATGAGAGATAGTAATCCTTAACTAATCCTTTAAATGTATGCAAGGATTGCGCTTTCCTTATTGTTAATGGCAAAGCATTCCATAAACGTGCCGACTGCACCGAAAAAGATTTGCCAAGAAAAGCAGTGGAATGTTTTGGGATCACCAAACTCAAGTTCTCCGAAGATCTCAACAACCGGGGATGAGATTCATGAAGGAATTGGAACCGATCTTTGAGGTAGGATGGATAAGTGGGATTAAAGAGGATATTATACAGGAGGGACACAATATGAGCATTCCGGCGAAGGCGAATTGGCAACCATTTGAGTTTAAGGCGAAATTCAGATACATGATCATATTTGCGTAGTCCAAATATGAATCTAATACAAACATTTTGGAGCCGCTCTAGTTTATTAAGTTGCTCTTCAGTGACGTCTAAGTAGCAAGTATCGGCATAATCAAGGATAGGCAGGAGAAGGGATTGAGCCAGCGCAATTTTAGTGGCGATGGGAAGAAAGTTACGTAGCCTCCTTAGAGAACCGAAGGAAGCGAATAATTTGCGACTGACCTCCTGCAATTGACAACTCCAAGATAGGGTTGAGTCAATTAAAAGGCCCAGATTTTTGACATGGTCACTAACTGGTAGAATAACCCCATCGAAGCATATATTTGGAATTTTCGACCAATCAATTTTGGATATAGTCCTACTACTACCGACAACAATTACCTGGGTCTTAGATGGGTTCACCATGAGTCCGTACGAATTACTCCACTGGCATATAGAAGCTAAATCTATGTTTAAAGTATTAACAGCGTCAACCAGATTCTCAACGGGAGCTTGAACATAAACTTGGAGATCATCTGCGTAAAGGTGGTAGGATGAAACAAGTTGACTAGAGATTGAATTAATGAAAATAGCAAATAACAGAGGAGATAATACGCCGCCCTGAGGCACCCCAGCAGAAGAATTGCACCAAGAAGAATAACTATCTTCAATGCGGATCCGCTGGCGGCGACCAAACAGGTAATTACGAAAGAAGTCAATGGCCGTAGGAGATATGTTAAGAGAGCGTAAAATACCGAGCAATATGTCAAAGTCAACTGTATTGAATGCGTTGCTGAAATCGAGCAACGACAAAAGTGTAACTTTACCAGACTCCATACCACATCTGATATCATCAGTTATCTTAATTAATGCAGTGGTAGTGCTATGACCGGAACGAAAACCAGATTGAAAAGGATTTAACAGCTTATTAGTGCGAAGAAAAGAATTAATTTGGGTATGGACTAGACGTTCAAGGACTTTGGATAAAAAAGGAAGGATGGAGATGGGGCGAAATTCAGAAAAGGATTTAGGATGTGATTTCTTGGGTAAAGGAGTAATAAGGGAGTCTTTCCATGCCGTTGGGAATACACCACAAGAAATAGTAAAGTTAAGTATGTGGGATATAGCAGGGAGGATTTGGTCAAGGACAAGTATTATCATTTTTCGGCTGATAGAGTCACAGCCCACTGCATTTGAAGTATTCGATAAAATACTGCTCTTAACATCACTATCGGAAAATTGACTGAAGAAAAATAATGAGGTACTAGGAACTGGACGAGATGAAAGAGTATTTAAAGTATTCAATTTAATATTGCCGTCAAAAGTAGGTGACGACGTGAAATGTTGATTGAGAGCGTTAATGTCTAGATTATTAGGAAGAGAGGATTGTCGCAACTTTCCAATTCCCATAGATCTTAGAAATTTCCACACTTTGGAGGAATCTTCATTTTCGACTGAATTATGGATATAGCGGCGTTGAGCGTTCCTACAAACCTTGTTGCAGTGATTCCGGATGACTACATATTTCTCCCAATTTATATCTGAAGACCGACGTTTATACCTAGATTTTGCCACAGCTTTTCTATGCAATAAATTTTTTATGTCATCAGTTAACCAAGGAGATGGCAAATGCTTAATTTTGATACTGCGGATAGGTGCATGCCTGTCATACAAATTATTTAATGTGTTATTAAAATACTCCACTTTATCATCTATGTTGGAAAGAGAAAGTAAACGAGACCAATCAATACCTATAGCATCTTCCCGAAGTTTCTCAATATCCATGCCACCAAAATTGCGCTGGAGTAAAGTTTTAGGTTTAGATTTGGGGGGGCGGATTTTGTAGGAAAGATATAACAAGTCGTGATAAGAGAATGCGTCGGCTGGAAGTTGACCATGCTTAACGATATGATCGAGAGAGGAAACAAACATAAGGTCAAGAAGAGAAGGGGCACAGTTGGGGAAGTGGTGGGTAGCATTTAAAGCCGGAACATATAAATTATTCGAAGATAGAAGACATTGAAGTGAAGATGATCGGGAATCTTTTTTAAGAAGACACGTGTTGAAATCCCCCATAATAATGGTATGACTGTAAGAAGGGCAATATTTTTCAAGAAGAGTATCTAACGAAGAGAAGAAGTTAATGCGAAGTGAAGGGGAATAATATACCCCCAGCAAAACTTTGCTATGGTTAAGTATGACTTCCACAAAGAGATGTTCCCCGGCATCAGACGGTGGGGGTTGCGGAGACATATCGACAATACGGAAAGGAATATGCGAACGAATGTATATGGCAACACCACCCCCACCGCCCACCATGCGATCATTTCTTATTAGGTGGAAGTCAGGCAAGGAATATGAAATAGAGGAAAGACAAGGCTTTAGCCATGATTCGGACACCAAAATGGCATGTATGTTCTTACAGTCAAAGGCAGTAAGCATGTCAGAAAAATGAGCCGGAATGCTTTGGGCGTTAAAATGAATTACATTAAAGTTGTTGGGAACACCGAAAAACTGAGATTCGAGGCAATCAACCAGACTAGGCAGACTAACAAAACTGTCAGAGCTGCTAGTGTTAACGGATAAATACTCATCGCTGTCACTGCTTAAATCCATAAAAATAAATTACAGAAAATTCAATAAGTAAATAAAATAAAAATAATAATAATCACAACTTAAAAAAACAAAAGAAAAAAAATAAACTAAATAAATAAATAATATTAACAACAATAATTAAATAATAAATAAATAAAATAATAATAAAAAAAATAAAAAAAAAAAATACACTTAAGATACTACCACTCGCCAGTAGTCAAATCGAGTGAAGTTTAACACTAAAAAAAGACTAAAATCTACACAATAGTGAAATTAAAATATTTACAAAAGCGGAGAAAAATAACATAGATAAAAACTTTGCCATGACTAAAACAAACATGACAAAAATTACAACTAAAGTTACATCTAAAGGCATGGCTGTACGGACCAGATACCTTTGTCTTCCCAGAAAAGGGAGAAATTAAAAACAAACTAAAAAAGTATTTGACAATGACAAGACGGCAAAATAAATTAAATAGTCACGTATCTCTAACTAGTCTGTGGTCACAGATTACAACAGAGTGTCATACAATTTGTGAAAGAAAAAATCAACCACCTTACATTTAGTTATACCTAAGAATTATTGTAATAATTATTTTTAACATACTACCTGAGACATACATACAAAGAGAAGAGATAGTGCAATCATTGAAAGATATTTAGTGAGAACGAAGGCCGTACTACTAAGCGTAGACTTATGACAAAGTGATGTTGTGGAATTCACCGAATGTATAGCAATGAAAAACACTGAGGAGCTATCACTTTTTCATGGCTGCAGCCCGCTTGATCTTCGGTAACGGCTTCGACTGTGGAACTGTTTTTGGTGCTTCCATGTTGATCTTGTTGAGGTCAACCATCGTTATTACTCGATGACGAGTGTTATCATGGCAAAGAACGTAAATACAGCCATTCTTAGACCAGCACTTGTTTACGCCAAACCGTTCTCTAGCAGCCATAAAGACTTCGTGCCGATCTCGCGTTAGAAACTCAGATACCGCTATGCCCGTACCTTTCAGTTGAGTTTTAGCAAACCACAGTTTGTCACGAATAGCCATCTCTTTAAGTTTCACAAGGATAGGCCTGCACTTCCGAGAATCCAGCGCCCTTCCCATCCTGTGGCACCTATTAATGTCTTCTATACGAAAATCTTTAGCCTTCAAGTTGTCACAACAGACCTTGGCTACCACAGCAAACAAATCCTCATCTTTCTTCTCTTCAACACCATGTAGCAGTAATATTTTTCGGCGCCCTTGCATTTCAAGGCGATCCACATTACGAGCAAGTACATCAAATTGACTTTGAAGGGCATTAAGAGACTCACAGATGAACGCCTTAAATGCAGCAAAATCTGAAGCCAAAGGACCCGAGCTTGCAGTAGATGGTGCTTTTTGCAGTTCTGCCTCGAAGTTGGACATCCGAGTGTTGAAAGCGGCCCTCATTTCAGACAGTGATTGCATGAAGTTCTCCATTGTTGTGCAGTGTTGTGTAATAGTTAATAAAGGAATTATTATAGAAAGGAGATAACACTTGGCGAGTGAGTTAACTATTTCACCATTTATTTGAGTACATTAGAAATAACAATTTAAGCTGATTAATATTAAATAAAGAAATTTTAACTTGGAGCTCAAAATTATTGACCACTTTGTACAACTACCCCCGAAAAAAAAAAAAAAAAAAAAAAAAAAAAAAAAAAAAATCATCAGCAGCTTCCTTTTGTTTCTCAGATAGTTGAGCATATGAAAAAATATGTTTAGGGTCGTCAAGGGCTATGTTAGAAATATTAGTCTCCTGAGATGCATTGACTACTAGGCCATCGAGTTCACTAGGAAACAATCCAAAAGTTGTCCAGAAATCCATACCTAAGATTAGATTGTTTTGTATTTCTGGTACAATATAAAGTTTTATATTATAGGTTTTTCTATTAAAAGTTAAAGGTAAAATAAGGTATTTAGAAGCATAAAATTTTTGACCGCCAGCTGCAGAAAGCTGTAACGGATTACAAGAATAAATTTTATAATTTTGTTTTTTGAAAAATTCATCAGAACTATTGCCCAATAAAGATATGCCTGAACCAGTATCTAACAGACCAACGAGTTTCTTATTATTAACGTATAAGTTTATATAGGGACGTGAAAATTTATTTTCAGATTCCAGGATTGGAGACACCGAGTGGTTAGAAAAGACGTTCGAAACAAAAGCTAACCACTGATTCCACTCGGTCTCACTGCAGAAATTATTAAATTTTGAGCGATCAGAGTCGCCATTTCTCCAATCCTGGCAAACTAGTTTTTTGGGTTGCATTTAGTGCAATCCGGAGTACGTACACCCTTTTTTCCACACTTAAAACATATTATTGTTCTTGGTTGTGTACAAGCCTTTAGACTATGCGAGTTAGTACGACACCTCGGGCAGTATAGAGTTGCTGAAGCTACAGCAGTAACAAAAGACTTCGGTTTTATAGTACCGTTATAAGATTTATAAGTAGGTTTTTCAACACTAACAGAAGCGCTGGATTTGCCCTTATAAGCGAACTCAGGAGCTAGAGTTGAAGAACTAGGAGCAGAAGGCTCATTAAATTTTTTAAACTGGCATTGTACCTTTTCGAAATTTTGGCATACAGCCTTAAGCGTGTCAATATTTAATATTGGCCAAACAGAAGCTAATGCGTTAGCATAACAAGGTCGGATGTTATGTGTAATGATCTCCAATTTTTCAACCTCAGGCAAGGGCTTAGTAAGACGAGAGAACATGCCATCCATTATAGATAGGTAAATACTAATATTTTCGCCTTCGCCTTGAAAACGACACCTAATTTCTGACAAAAATTGGTAGTCAAAATCATGTGGACTAAAATCCGATTTTAAAGCATCAACGACCTGAGACCAACTATCCACCTTGGGCTTAATGCACCGGAACCAATGAAGAGCATCGTCCGTGAAAATTTCATAGCCGAAAGACAGCAACTTATCATGATCAATGCCTCTTGCCTCAACAAATTCGTCCACTTTTTGAACGAACGCACGCACACACGACTTGCCATTAAATTTTAGTTTTGATAAATCCGGAGTACGGTTTTTATCAACAGTTAGACCAATGATTGCCCTTTGCAAATCGTCAACAGATAAGGTAGTCTTGCTAGATGGTGACAATGTTCTAAGCTCGGTCATTTGCGACTCAAAATTTTGTTTGCAGTCGGAAAGAACCGCATCCAAATCATTCTCGTCCACCTCGATCCTATTTAACCGGTGATAAATATGGTTGAGTAAGACTTCCGTTCTCAAAAATAAATTTTTATCGAATTTGTTATTTAAAGATTTTATATTTTTAAAAGATTTATCTAAACAGGCCACAACTCCGTCTAAATCCTCAGAAGGAGGCAAATATGAAAGTGAAATTGTTTCAGTTGGAAACTCCTTACTCAATTTCACTATCTGCTTTCTTAATTCGAACACAGTGTCAGCCGGAGTTTGACCGCGCAAAGCAACCTCATATTCGAGCTCAGATTTTTGTAATGAGAGGAAATTAATACTTGTATTTTCCGCCATAGTAAAGTACAACTCTATAACTTACAAAAGAGACTAAGGCGAGTGTGTGCGAAACAATTCAATTGCAGCGTTAGAGAAAAAAAAAAAAAAAAATTAAGTGGGTAGCTATTAAAAAATTAACAACTGGCAAAAATTAAACTTTTTTTAGTAAAAAGAATAGTAATAGCTTAGGGCTATCACCCAATGGAAATTAATTATAAAATATAATTAAATTAAATATAATTTAACTAAAAATAAAAAAAACATAGGTACCCACCTAAACAAAAATTAAAATAAAAAAGAGAGAAAAAAAAATGAGAACCACAGAGCGAAGAACCCTGAGCGAGTTGGGCGCCACTGACACGCTCAGACCGTGGGAAGCACGGCCAGATGTGCAGAAAAGAGAGAATTAAAAGATAGGTTAAATTTAACACTATTTATTAAAATAAAGGGCGTGAGTGGGGTTTCGCACTGGGGTTCTCGCACTTTAGAAAGAGAGACTTAGCTTCAGCGGTTAGCGCAGGAAGCGGCAGGAACCAGGCACGTCGACTACCAGCGTGGTCGGCGTGGGTTCAGCTTCGGCCGGTAGGGTGGCACGAAGCACAGCAGCGGAGCAGCAGGGTAGGCGGCTGCCCGTAGATAGGATCCCCTAGTTCGGGGATCGCGTACTACAGTTAATAACTTCAAGAAGGATTACTAAACTATAGCTGGAGAAAACGGAAGAAGAGCCCAGTTTCTCCGAGCTACAGTTTAAATACTCCAAATCTTCTGGAAACTTCCCAAAATTTGTAGTGGGAGTTCCGTTTAGTGAATAATGCAACCATAACCAAAGGATAGTTTATACAGAGTATCTGTATCTATGGTTGCTGCAGTAAAACATGTAAACAAAAATAATTTAATTTTAAATCAGATTTTCCATGGGCAGAAAATACAAGTTAAAATATATTAGTTATTTAATTAATTTATGGCACAAATTAGATGGGCCAAAAGGCTTGTATACAAAGTTCGAGATATTTTTAAAATGGAGGGTATCAGAATATTTGTTATAAATAATAGAATTTAGAAGCGGGTATCGGCGTCAGCCGACATGAGAACTGTCATTAGTAAACAGATCAAAACAAGTTAACAATTGCTGTGTTTATATTTGTTTTAAAAACAAGTAAAAGTTAATATTAGTCTAGAATATTTAATTATTATAGTTGATAGTTATGTGATGCTTTGTTTTGTATGGATTTTTTATTAAAAATCAACGTAAGTATATTGAAAGACGGTTTAGACCGTGACAATAACTTTGCAACAGGTTATGGGCCCAGGAGATATATAAGTGCATATATAGTGTGTAATCAGTAAATTTTGTGATATTTGTGGTATCTTCGGTAAAATTTCCAGATTGAGCTATGAGTGGTCAAGGTAACAGTTTCTCGATTGAAAAACTTAGAGGTAGGGAGAACTATCGCATGTGGAAGTTCAACATGAGAAACTTGTTGGTACATGATGATCTGTGGAAAACTATTGAAGGTTTTCCGGTCAACGACTCATCTACTCCAGAGGTAAGATTACGATGTGATGAGAAAGCTCTGTCAAAAATATGTCTTTTGATAGACAGCAGCTGTATCTCACACGTCATGGATGCAAGGACTGCCAAAGAAGCTTGGTTAAATCTGGAGAAAGCATATGAAGACAAAGGACTCGGGCGGAGGTTGCGACTGCTGAGAGAATTCTGTAGTGTCAGGTTAGATGACTTTGGAGGTGACATGGAGCAGTATGTCAACCATTGTTTGTCATTATCACAACAACTCGCAGCTGTCAACAAGCCGGTAGATGATGAATTCCTGGCAGCGATCATTCTACAAGGTCTTCCTTCTAAATATGAACCTATGATTATGGCACTGGAAAGTATGTCAGAACTGACAAGCGACTTTGTCAAAGCTAAACTTCTTCAAGGTGATAAATGGATTGATAGAAGTGGCGAGTGCTTAGTAACAAAGGAATCCAGAGTAACTGAGGTTAAAGAAAAGAAGAAGAAGTGGAAGTGCTGGAAATGCGGTAAAGTTGGTCACGGTAAGAAAGATTGCAAACAGAACGAGAACGCAATGTTGGTAACTCGTGAATCGTTGGATTCCTTCTATGTGGATTCTGGGGCCTCAGAACACATGACTGGGAGACGAGACTGGTTGCAGAATTTTTCTACACATAGTACAAAAGTAAGTGTGGCTAATGGACAAGCATTGAACTGTATAGGAATCGGTAACATTAAAATAAGAGTTGGTGACCGTGATTTTATACTAAAAGACGTGATGTTTATTCCGGGATTGAGTGTTAATTTAATATCTGTAAGTAGTTTATGTAAGAAAGGTTTTAGAGTGGAATTTATTAGTACATTTTGTAATATTTTTCAAAGCAATTTACATGTTGCTACAATTAGTTGTTTGGGTGGCGTATACAAACTGCATACTAATTTCGTGGCATTTAGTACTAATAATGAGGTTACAAAGGAGTCCTGGCATAAAAGATTAGGTCATATAAATTTTGACAGCCTTCAAAAGTTGTCGAATGTTATTAAGTTTCAGGAAAATATTGAAAACGAATTTTGTTCAACATGTATTCAAAGTAAACAAACGCGTTTTCCGTGCAAACCAAATCTTGGACGAGAAGTGGTTAAGAAGCGACTGGACCTAATTCATACGGACTTGTGTTATATACCTATTTCGTCTCACTCAGGTAAGAAATATATTTTAACCTTTCTTGATGATCACTCTAGGAAAGTATTCGTCTATTTTATAAAATATAAAAGTGAGGTCACTGCGGTAACTAAGGAGTTTATAAAGCTGGTCGAAAATCAATGTGAATGTAAAGTAAAAGTTGTCAGATCTGATAATGGGACGGAGTATGTGAACGAGGAGTTGAGTAAATATTTTAGAGATAAAGGCATTTTACACCAACTAACAGTTCCATACTGTCATCAGACTAATGCTTCCATTGAAAGATTGAATAGGACAATTTTGGAACGCGTAAGGTGTTTGTTATTACACTCAGGATTAAGTCATAAAATGTGGGCTGAGGCAGCTAATACTGCTGCGTATCTTATCAATCGTTCACCATCCAGTAGGATAGGTGGAAAAACGCCTGAAGAAGTTTGGTCCGGTAAAGATGTGACTTATGATCATTTGAGGGTTTTCGGATGTGAAGCTTTTGTTCATACTCCAACTAAACAAAGTAAACTAGAGTCAAGAAGTAAGCGGTATATTTTCGTGGGTTATGACGAAAATAACAAGGCTTATAGGTTATACGACCCAAATACTCATAAAGTGATAAGGAGTCGTGATGTAATTTTTAACGAAGCTGTCTTTCCATCTAAATCGTCTAATAATGATAGTCGGAATTTTACACCTGTGTTCCTTTCAGGGGAAGAAGAGACATCTATTGAGGGGAAGATAGACTCTTCTGATGAGACAGTTGCTGGTAGCAGCAGTGGGCTACACAGTGATGTTATTAATGATGTGGCAACCAATATCCCGGTATTAGTCAGGGATAACGGCGACGACACTTCGATTTGTGATGATAGCACCGACGTACTTTTACCCAGGTACAATTTTAGACCTAGACACCCTAAAACTATGTATGTCAAGGATTTTCTACCAGTTGAGCCAACTTCTGTGAAGGAGGCGTTAAACTCTGAACAAAGTGATTTGTGGCGTCAAGCGATGCAGGAAGAAATTAACTCCTTCATAGAACATGATGCTTGGGAACTGGTTGATAGGGAAATGGGTAAGAACGTTGTGAAAAATAAGTGGATCTTCAAAATCAAGTGTGACGCCGAGGGGAAGATATCCCGGTATAAGGCAAGGTTGGTTGCGAAGGGTTTCACACAAAAGTACGGCGAGGATTACACTGAAACGTTTTCTCCTGTAGTACGGTACAGTTCGATGAGGCTTTTGTTTGCACTGGCAGTTGAGATGGATCTGGAGATTGACCATCTTGATGTTCAAACTGCATTTCTTAATGGCGGCTTGGATAAGGAGATTTTCATGTGTCAACCGGAGGGATTTATAACAGCGGGAAATGAAAATAAAGTTTATAGATTGAAGAAGGCAGTCTATGGTCTGAAGCAAGCATCCCGTGCTTGGTATCAGAAGGTCAAAGAGGTTCTTCTATCTATTGGATATTCGCAATGTCAACTGGAACAGTGTATTTTTATAAAGCGTTTTGAGAAGTCTGTTGTTTTTATAGCTCTTTATGTTGATGATTTTATTATTTGCTATAATGATATTACTTTAGCAGAACAGTTAAAGGATAGTCTTAGGAAGCCTTTTAGAATAAAAGACTTAGGTGCGGTTCGTCATGTTCTAGGTGTCGCTGTAGAACGCGACAGGGTGAACAAGACGATGAAGCTATGCCAGGTACAACATGTAGACCACATCCTAGACCGTTTTGGCATGACGGAATGTAAGGCAGTCAAGACTCCTTTGGACGCGAATGTCAAGTTTACTGACAACAAAATTTTAGAACAAGGTAATGTTCCTTATCAGCAGTTAATAGGGAGCCTCATGTATCTAAGTGTGTTTACGAGGCCCGATATAACGTATGCAGTTTCGTATTTGAGCCAATTTAATACATGTCATACTATGGAGCATTGGATTGCAGCTAAGCGCGTTTTAAGATATCTTAAGGGTACACGTGAAGCTAGCTTAATGTTTAGTAGGTCGAACTGTATGCAAATACAGGGATACGTAGACGCGGATTGGGGTGGTGACGTTCGTGATCGAAAGTCGTTTTCGGGGTTTCTTTTTAAGTTTGCTGGAAATATAATATCGTGGGAATGCCGAAAACAGACATGTGTCAGCTTGTCTAGCACTGAGGCTGAGTACATCGCGTTAAGCGAGGCTGCCAAAGAGGCAACTTATTTAAAAAGTCTATTGTTAGAATTGACTGTTGGTGGTTCGGACTTGTGTATTGAATTACACTGTGACAATCAATCCGCACAAAAGTTAGCAGTCAATCCAGTGTTTCACAGACGATCGAAACATATTGATATTCGGTATCATTATATCCGAGGGGCGGTAGATAACGGTACTGTGAGAATTAGTTATCTCCCAACCGAAGTAATGGTGGCAGATATTCTGACCAAACCGTTGTATGCTGATAAGCATAAGTTTTGTTTTACTGAACTGGGGTTAATCTAGTGTACGAAGTTCAGTTACTAGATGTTAAGTTCATGTTGAGTTTATTTATTTGTGTATGAATTGTTACATAATTTTAAATTGTGATTCAGGGGAAGTGTTGCTGGTTGAATCTTATTTAAAAGAAGACATGTATTTGAATATTCTATGATGTGTTTTTTAGAATATGTCATTGTATCAGTTTGGGTCTACCAATTTGTCTGTCATGAAGTGAGCAATACAAATTTTACAGTTTTACACTATTTCTTTAATTTCATGATAACTTTGCAACAGGACCAAGTTGCCCGATTCGCCAGATCCAAGGCGCATGGCGTGTGGCGCTCGGTGTCCACCACTGCGGCCGTGTGCACACCCTGCACCATAGGTAAAGTCGCCTCTGGACCAGCAGTCGTTGACACTTTTTAACGCGCGGAATGGCGTGATTATAAATACAATATATTTACCTTTTTGCACGAAAATTGTAATTTGTTTATTAGGTTATCGCGATTTTATAAAGAAATGATAACTTCAAGGAGCAAAGACGAATAAAATAGTGTTTACATCACTGGACATCCTAAAAGAGGCCAATCTTGCTAATAAAAGTCTACTCTCGCCAAAATAAAAATAAATTAAATTTACCGTCCTCTCAGTATTTTGAAAACACTATATTATTCATGAGCTCTGCTCAATACACAGTCAGCTGAGTTATCGCACTGTTGTAGCGTCAGGTTCGGGTGTTGTTGTGGAAAATATGTGACAGTTACATTTGAATGTAAACTTCAAGAATAAAGTACTGAAAACAAGGCTGTATGGGCTAGATCCTTTTTCCTTCCCAAGGCAAAATTTAATTTAAAAAAACATATTTAAAAAAAACTGTAGCATAAAATATATTACTATTAAACTACGACTTATTCAGTTGTGTTTAGTAGGAAACCACGGCGTCTGGATGTCGATCTTTGTTTTGATAATTCAAAATTGCTTCGGTGTGGATTTTGTGCAGTGAAATTGGTGTTGTTTCGATGCATAAGCTTGACGATCAGGTCTTGACTTGAGGAATCATTGATATAAGGGTTTTGTGGTGTGACTGGTGTGTATGACGTTGAGTATTTTATAGTGGGATTTCCAGCTCATGAGTCGTCATCATGAGGTCTGTTGCCATGCATTTCTCGCCAAGCACTCCCTAGATGATGGTGATGAGATGCATTAAGATGTGTGACACCCACATTTTAATGTGAAAATCAACAAAAAGAAGACAGAAAACTTAAGCCATGGATGTATGGGCTAGATGCCTTTGCCGTCCCGTAATAGGGAAAATTTAAAAAAATTTATTCGAAAATCCTAATTAGTCTGTGCCAACAACGGTAGTTTTTGACATAATTAGAATTTGTGGCCACCCTGCTGTCAAATCTTACTTAGTGAAAAATTATTTATACAATAAAAATTAAAATATTGTTTTCTGCAATAATAAATGAGTCTTTCAAATTACTCTTAGTGTCAATTTATTTCACATTTTTTTTCACAAAAACAGAATATCTTAGCTTTGTCAAATTATGCCTACACAATACATAATAAAGAAAAACAAGAAACAGATGGAGGATTGAGGGCCCAAACATTATTAAGGTCATTTCTATAAAACCAGGAGGAGTTCGAGCAAGCTCTCGGTTCCACAAAATTTCACATTTTTTAACTAACGCATTGGTTAAGTGGACAATATCTGAAAATAAACCAATTTTGTTTATTGTTGGTAACAAGGTGGGCCCTCAATCCTCACATAGAGGATTGAGGGCCCAACCTTTCAGCCTATAACTCGCCTTTCAAAGGTTTCACAAAGTCGTTTCAGGCTTTCACATTTCTTTTAGAACGCACACTAAATCATAGGTACATTTTTAAGAGAATATGACAAAGTGGCCCTCAATCCTCACACACACCATTTTTTGTCTTGGAAGCGCGATATGTGACCTGCCTACTGCCACTGTCACTTCAAGGCGTTGGAGAGAGCATCTGTTACTTTAGTTAGATCTCTAATATTTTGCTTATTTTTTTAATTTTCTTAATTTTTAGAATACTCTCCATTGCCTTCTGAGTGGTGCAGATCTTAGCTTTTATTTTTTCTTTATATGTCCAGGTCTGGCATCCATATAGCAATGTTGGCAGTATACGGTAGGATTCCTAAGTGAATGACTGTCTCACTCAACATCTTACGTTAATCATCCCGTTGTAATTATGGAATAAGAATTTGACGTTGTATTAATACTTAATTATGGTATTCAAGAATATGTTTGTTTGTGAACACCTGTGACTGTGACTTTTACGCAGCAACGAGCCTATAAACGGCAACATTTCTTGGAACCCGTTTATGAGGGTATATTTGCATGACCATTTTTTCTTGTCTTGAATTAATTACATATTCACTTACACTTTTAGCAAATTTTGAATTTCTATCCAAAAGTACCTATTCCAGTTCATCCCGCAACAATTTTGAATGCTATTCATTATTTGCAGGTTCTGCTATATCATTATTCGGGGCGGTATCAGGCACACTGCTGAGATCTTTCCTTACAAAAATGTATGTTGAAAATGATACAGGAAAGGTGATGTCTCTATTGTCTACGGCGGAGGCGATATCCCCGGTATTAGCTCCGATATTGTATAACAGTTTATATGTTTATACGCTGGATGTGTTTCCCGGGTCGATTTACCTCATGAGTTCCGGGATTGATTTACTATGTTTCAGCTTTTTAGGGTAAGTATTAAGGGTTTTAACGACTAAATGCAAAAGTCTCAAGAATAATTAAATGCGAGTAGACAGTTAATTCACATTTAGGTCGGGTAAGTATAGTATAGGGCATAATGAGACAAACCATATGCTTAACACCCTTAACCGGGTTGTCACCTTAAACCATGGGTCCATTAGGACCCAGAGACAATAAAAAACTTTAATTTTTAAACGCGCTAAGCGAGATGCCTGCTCTTTTATGCGACGGGAACCGGGAGTTCAGCGCTTAAAGTTAACTGTAAATGGTTAGTAGGTGCTTCCGCTGGGTCCATTTGGATCCACTATTCCTGTTACGTATGTTTATTTCTGACTGACTTTTCATTTTTCATTGTTTTAGGGATATTGATATAATAATTAGGCGACATTTAACTATAACTATATTAAGGATTTATTATTAGACGAAATCACCGTACCGTATAGCTAAACTAACATTCCAAACGTTTAATTTATTAGTCCTGGCGATTGTAAACAGGATAATGGGATATTCTTATTGAATTATTGTAATTTCATCGGTCTTTAATAAATCTATAAAGTTTAAATTAAATCTGACTGTTTAAAGTGGGTCAAAAAAGAGTCAAAAAATGGGATTGACATAAGCAACCGAAAAGATCAGGAAAGAAAAGATCGACTGCTTATGTCCATCCCTCTGACTATAATAATTTTCTATGTGACTGACAGGTCGACTAACCTACTTTCAAAAAATATAATACTCTATTTTTTAATTTCAGGGTCATTTTGTATCTACAAAGGAGAGCTATCACCGGGTACTATTCTATTAATGATGATTAGTACGAATAAAACTTTAATGTGATATAATAATAAGAAAACAACATTTAGGGAATGTAAGAATAATACAATGTTTTTCATATAATTTTTTTTATTAATAAAGTAACTTGTAACAACAAAAGTGTGTTTATAACTATGGAGTACTATTATTTCAGAAGGCGATTTAGTACATATTACACGTCGTAAAAAATACTAACTGAGACTGTTATAAACTATTGAATTTTGAACTAAACATTAATTATGGCAAAATTATGATGCAAATCTATCTCTACTTATAGTAATGATCACAGATTATAATCATAAAACATTCTATGTCTTGTTGAAATTTGTACAGGGAGTCATAGATAATGTCAAGTAGGTTAACATTTATAACAATAAAATGTCTTAAAATATGTAAGTAGATGAGGTTAGTAACTTTGTACAATTGAGATTCCGTTTAGAACTTAGTCGAGACTAAATAAAAACGCTCCCGAAAATACTTTTGTATCTCTTACGAGATAGGACGATAAACCTATAAAATAACACGCAACTATGTTTTAAAATATCAACTGAGCAACTTTAAACTTTACACATCACAGATTTGTGTTACGCATTTTAAAAAAGGCAAACTTTTGTCCAATGCCCATCTTAAATCCTGATCTCTTAGAACAATAAAAAAAAACAGAAAATGAAAACGAAAAAGAATCAATCTTAAGTATAAATCTTTAACCAATGCAACTTATAAACTTAAGTAAGTACAACAATGATGTATGACAACCAATGGGACTTATGCAATAAACGAAGAAGGTGGTAACTTAATCCTTAAAAAATAAATTCTTAGGTCTAAATGTTAATGTAATCCTGAGCAGTCTTGAAGTCCGAGGTTTGTTAGTAATTATAATGTCACTGTGGGAACTTGTATCTTCACCGCCGAGGTATACTGGCTTAAGTTGTATACAGGTGACTAAGAACACATTGGTACCCTTGTAAATTAAGACTCAATAACGATTCATAGTGCTTATGCCGAATATGAAGCAAGGCAAGCGACCTAAAAAATACACACCTATGTAAACAAAATGTACGGAACAGCTATTAGTTTAGTATTGCCTTATATTGAGCACTATGAATAGGGATGTGTCCTGTCAAGTCAGCGGAGATACATTTTAATGGATCGTACTTAACTGGTCAGCAAATTAACCTAACCTAAACCTATGCAAATACTAAGCGGGAGAAAAAATAATTAATGGGCTACTAAAAAATTATTAGTCGCCCATTTAGTAGGTATCTTTAGTTGCTCATTCTGGATTTTTTTAGTTGCTCTATTTATTATTTCCTCTTTTAAATAGCTGTCAAAAACTAGTTTCTAAAATAAATTCTCACCTCGATTTTGTATTCTCGAATTTGTGACGTCACAAATTCTTATAGTCAACCGAGGTAATATTAAATGATTTTGATACGCTAAAAATCAATTTAATATAGATAATTTCAAACGAATGGAGAACTTTTACGAATTTAACACATTGTAATTATTTGTGAATGGTATCAACATCCCTATCATGAGTAATCTTATTTTAACACAAAGCCAATGTGTTCCCAGCCACGGAACTTACGCCGTATGCATGGTGTCAGACCTTTCACTGGGGTCGGCATAAGCACCAATGATATACACGCACCACTTGTTGCACACAAATCAAAAGGACACTATACACTCACAGTACAAGTGGTATAATTTCAAGTTGTCCATGTCTACCATTCTTCGTCGGGCTCCTGGCCTTGGTCGGCTGGCGGCGCGACGCTGTTGAAGTTCTGAAATTAGAAATAAAAAATGTTGACTTATATGAACCTAGAGACCCGCCCCGGCTTTTCTCTACTTTCGCATGTATTATAAATATTAATCTTCTTCTTGAAGAACTCAATGTATTGCTGGAAACGGCAGCGGTATTGCTAGAAATCGGTTGCGTAAAATTCTAAGCAGAAAAAGCGAATTTCATTTTATACTATGTAGATATAGAAATTATAAATTGAAGTTTCAATTCAAAGTTGAATATGAAAATAATTTCTAGGAGACAAAACCTCAGTAAGCTTACTTTTAATAAAGGGTAGAATATTAGAACCAGTCGTAAATGAATAAAGGACTACGTTGTTTCACTGTATCAAAAATCTTTTACTACATAAAAATATCACATAGGCGAATGATTGAAGCTGTATCAAAAATCTTTTACTTAACAATATCACATAGGCGAATGATTGAAGCTATATGCATTATCCTGACAAATAATAGGTGTACAATCAAGAAATGGAATTCATTGCCAGCACAGTTCGCTTCTTTGGAGTGTGGCAGCCAAATAACTTGCCCTGGTAAAACAAGCACTGTATGTAGCTGTGTTTGGCAACTAGACTATTTTAACCACCTCCATGTTCTAGCTAGTGGTCCACCAGTATTAAATCCACGTTCAGGATTCGATCCCCAGGGAAATACAAATTTGTACTTGTTATGGTCGGTGGTAGGACTTTTTTCAAGGCAGCCTGGCTAGCTACTATCTAATCAAAATCTGTCGCCATAATAAAGTTAACTGTGAGCGGTCAGAAGGTGTCTGAGAAGGCACAACTGGCTGTGCACCAACATAACGGTGTGCTAGTTCCAACACGAATGGAAGTGAATTGGGTATGGGAGAAAAGGCTGGGCCCGATCTAGGGGGGGACAAGCCGGACATTTGTCGCGGCATAATTGAGAGTAAAGGGCGGCTAAAATTTTTTTGCCCAGAGCGGCGAAATGGCTAGATCGGGCCCTGCCTTGAGGAGTATGGCTGGTGTGAAATTGAGTGACAGTGGTTTAAAAGAAGATATAGTGCCAAGAACACGCTGTATGTATGTATGTATAATGTTAACAGCATTATTGTGTTCCGACAAATAAATTAATGATAAGATAACCAGCCTTCTGTGGTTGAGGGTTCGACGTGAAGCTTGATTTATCTTCGGCCTTACCGTCACGTACCATCAGGTGAGATGAAAGCGAAAGGCGTCGTGAATTAACAAGCAAAAAGTTTTAAAAAAACTGGGCAACTGGAAAACTAAGAGTCCTCCAGTCGGTAAAATGTAGTCTGTTACCCTGACCATAATGTGACGAATAGATTCGACATCTTAGTCATCATAATGGGATAAATAGTTTAGGCGCTACGGAGGAACGTACGTAAATAAAAACATACATACATAGACTGCTAAAATCATAACCCTTTTGGCTTCGCCGTAGTCGGGTAAAAAAAGCAAAGGGCAGCAGCCCTTTTGAATGAACCAAAGGGTGACTACAAACAAGCACTAATGCGTATATTATATCGTACTAACTCAGAGAGGAACAATACGAATGATTACATCATCTATGTGAATCTGCTGCCGCGCTGTCAACGCGCTATGTGAAAGCGACCTAGCAATGAATTCTACATAAATTACCTTAACACAATTCGTCCTCTTTAGAATGCATGAAAAACAAGAATTGTAATAAACAAATATGTAATTGAAATAATAAAATTTTCAAATTATACTCTATAATAATATAGAGGAAAGATTCAAACGTAAGAACAGTCCAACCAGAGTCGACCAACGCCCACTTGGCCAGCGTGGTTGACTAAGGCCTAATTGCCCCTAATGTGGGGTAGGCTCGAGCCCCTCGGTGGGGACATTATATGATCTGTTGTGATGATGATAGAGGAAAGATTTGGTATGTTTGAACTGAATAGGCCCAAAAACTACTGGAGCAATAGTAAAAATTTTCCACGGAGTAACATATTTTATTGCAAAAAAAAAACAAGTGGACAAAGTCGCGGACGAAGTGCTAGTATACCTGAAACTAGTAGGATAACTATCAGAAAATGTCTTTGCCATCTTTTATTATAGTTTATAGCCCAAACTTCAAAGATTTGACAGTTGCGTCACCTTTTTTTTACTTTTATGGAGCCCATGCCATTAACCCACAAAAATCATGTCAGGCTAAGTTTTGAAAGTTTAAATTAAAATACTTAAGAATCATAATTAAAGAAAATTAACAAATACATGTTGGGTCTTTGTATATTTTCCATCCATATAAAAAATACTATTAAAAAAATGTAATATTGTCAATTACAGGATGTTAAATAACACGAATTTGGCTACCCAAAAATGTTGATTTCTTCAACAAACTGTCAACTTTGTCATAGGACTAGAGTTAAAAGTCAATTGAGCCTTTGCCAACTCGCTCACAGTTCTGTACCAAGACCTAAGTTTTAAACAAGAATAGCACTTACTCGGACATCGCTGCCTCCATATTTGTTGCCCTTGTATGTGGCAGTGCCACCACCCTCCAAGAAATCAGGTACAGATTGGTCAGCTTGCCGTAATATCTTGGCGAGGTCCGCGATTAGTGCACCGTCCTGTTATAGCAAAAATATCAAAATTAGTACAGATATGAGACAGAGACTCTGATATAAATAGGGCTGATTAATTGATGTTTATCACGTTTTCTCAGTCCAATACAATAGCGGTCGCTGTGTAGTAAGTCGAGAATACAATCCCGAACATGTTTTTAAAAACTGGTTTTACGGGATTTTTGATGCGGAATCCTAGGATTCCGGTACTATTCCGGGATGTGGTTACTAATTGGGCTAAAACAATAGATTAGTAAGTTTTTAAACATTATGCCATTACTCAACACTGACAGTATATTACTTTTCTTACGTTCAACAAAGTACCCAGACATTTGATAAACTTTCACTTTTAAAATTTAAGTCGCTCGCTGGTAAAATAATAATAAATTAAAAAAATTATTCATAACAGACCTATTTACACTTGCTAAATATATTGTTAGGGTTGTACCTGTGAAATTATTACTCTTTGCAATCATCTAAAAAGTTTCTTATAAATAATCTAGTCCACCAATCTGCATTGGGCAAGTGTGGTAGACTGCCCAAACCTCCTTCGATAATAAGGAGAGGCCTCGTGTCCTTACTGTGGATCAATTTAAAAAGGCTGTTGTGAAGTAGTCTATCTAATCAAGATAAACCCAAGGTGCAACGGATTACGGAATGCAAACTAGACATTTATTTTTAGGTATTTTCAGAAAAATGGGCCAGGATCCCGTGACCCCGGGATAGTATTCTCCAGTAGTAAGGCACAGAGTACATGCCCCCGTATGAGGCTTAAACAACTTTATACGTACACAAAGAAATTGCTCGGACTTATTTTGTAAACTTTACAATTTTATTATTATTTTACATAATTAGCAATACATCCGCCGTCGTGGTGGAGTGGTCAGTATAGCTGGCTTCACATCAAGCGGTCCGGGTTCGAATCCTGGTAGCGGCAAATGTTTGTGTGACGAACACGAATGTTTGTTTGCGGGTCATGGTTGTTTATATATTTATTTAAATTTATTTATAAAAAAAAAAAATATCTAAAATTATTATGTATATTAAAAAAAAAATGTCCGTTATCTAGTATCCGTAACACAAGTTCTTAATGATACTTACTTCGGGCTAGATAATTGGTGTGAGCGTAGAAATATATTATTATTATTATTATTATATGTAGTTTATTTTCATACCTGATCGGGGTCATAGAATGACACAGCTTTGCCCCTGTTGCCCACACGGCCAGTCCTGCCAATTCTATGCACATACTCGTCTATGCTTTTAGGTAGGTCATAATTAACAACTATGTCGACATTCTTGATATCTGTAGAAAAGTAAAAACATACTTAAATAAAAATATAATATAAAATTTTCTTCATAACACATTCTAAAGAATTTATCTACTAAATTATGTAATTAGTTTGGAGACACAATATAGAGGGTTTCTGGGAAGACTATGAAATCCTTTTAGTAGGATTTTCATGGGTCGTCTTTTTGACTGACTACTGAAGTTTGCCGCTGATGGCATTTACTGCTTTACCGGGTTTTTAACTCGAGTATGCTTTAACTTATTGCAACCAAATATAACATGCATGTATGACATCAAAATATAAGATTGCTATCAACTTTTGAGTCGTTTCCGGTATACGAGAAAGTCAAAGGGAGACCACTAGCGATTTTATTTTACTAACCTAATCCTCTTGCGGCGACGGCTGTGGCTACCAGTATAAGGTGTCCGCCAGTTTTGAAGTTGTGCAGCGCCTCCTCTCGTTCGCGCTGCATCCTGTCGCCGTGGATGGATGACGTCAGCTTCTGCTGCTCCGAGAGCATGGCCGCGATGAAGTCCGCATTGCGCTTAGTCTCCACGAACACCAGGATACGTTTGCCGTCTATAACAAACAGTTTAAACATCTTACTACAGTTTTATAATGGCCGGTTTTTAGTAACTTATCTATCTGCACTTTTGCTCACAAGATAAGATTTTGACAGATATCCTATGCAAAATATGTCAATTTTGTACCGCCATGGAAACTGATCGGTCGTTATATAGGTTGGTTATGTTATTGAAACCCGTCATGAGTGCATAATTTTTTTCACCTCTCCAGCACGAAAAGACCTCTTTTGCTTCGTAAAACCTCGAAGCAAAAACGCTTTTTGCTGCGAGCAGTTTTTTTTTTAACAATTTTTTCGCTGGAGAGGTGAAAAGTTGTATGTTTCACACGAGAGTATTTTTTTTGTCTAGTGCCTTTAAATCACACACTGCGCTCAGTAGTCTATTTATACTTCGCTGGTTCGTGATTTAATACTGGCACTTTGAAATGAACCTATATTTAATAGAAATTCTTCAAACAGCGATTCCTTTCGGCCCATTTTTGGACAGAGTCCATCAGCATAATGTGCTGTAGTACATCTACTTTACGACACGCGCTGCAATTAGGTGAAAATATCTATTGCAGTATAGTTTATGTCTGTGAATAGGCACACCAATTAAAGTACACATTTTGATCATTCTTATGCCTCTTTCCAAACGGGTCGGTGCATTTTGGAAAACGTGTGTGCATGTAATCAAATAAGAGCTTCCTGACTGCATCGTTTCGGTACAGATTCTGTAGCGTATCACTTGATTCGACTTCACACATGAATCCACACGTGACTCTACACATGATTCTACACATGACTCTACACATGACTCCACAGTCCCATTATTCCCGCACAACGTCCCCACCGCTCACGATAAAACAAACGTTACCGCACCGAAACCGAGCCAGTAAAGAAATGATTCTCTGTAAAGAGAGCCTGTACCAAAAACAGTACCTGTAGTATAAGTTTTTTAGTACATAAAACGTTTGTAGTTGCGTTAAGAGCTCAATCTGTATAGGAAACGTGAATAGCGCCCCTAGCGAAGAGAATCGTAAATCATGTTTCCCATACAAATTGAGCTCTTAACACAACTACAATAGTAACGTGTTTTATACTAAATAACTTACACTACGGGTACAGGAATATTCAGCCAACAAATAAAAGTATATTTTTATCACAATTTTTATGTAATATTCTTGGCCTTGTACCCACCATTTTCCTCAATGAGGCTCTTTAACGTTTTCTGCTTCTCATATTTGGAGACTTCATGGAAGATTTGTTCTACGTCTGCGCTGGCACCACCTACTATGCCGACTGCCACGAACAAGTAATTATTCAAGAAGCGACCGGCAAGACGTTGAATGTCTTCCGGGAAAGTGGCAGAGAACATCAGTGTTTGGCGGTCAGCCTAAAAAAAGTAAAACATTGGAGATTAAGGTCTATATTGAACCATGACTGATTGTAAGACATAAATATACACAAAAAAATCATATAAATCGGCCGGGCGTTGACACGAGATTTGATTATACATATTAGATAAAATAAGGTAAATTAATGTTCCTATTTTTCGTCCAAACTTTTTTCATTGTCAACAATTAAAAAAAGATTTTTTTAAAACGGAAACGAAGTGCATGATTTTGAGTAAATCCAATTAATGGTGATAATAAAAGGTACTATTGACTGTACCAGAAGTTACTGTACAAGCAGAAGTAGATGATGTACCCTAAAGAAATAAATTCTGCCTAAAGTAACTATTCCATGCGGAAGAAGTTGCAGGCAAAAGCTAGTATAAATTAAAAGCAAAATAAACATAGAAATGTAAAAATTTCGGAAAGTTTATTCATCTTGCGGGTGTAAGTAGCCATTTGGGTAATACATAATTTAATTTTCTATATCCATAGCTTTCATTTGATCTTAGTCTAAATTTTGATCATCTACTTTTGCTGACATTTCTACCTGAATATTTTACAACATTAGCGGTATAAATTATTAGCACTCACCAAAGGCACCATAGTGGTATGGTCCATCATCTTCTCGACACTGGGTATGAAGCCCATATCAAGCATCCGGTCAGCCTCATCGAGAACTACGAAGCGAACACTCTCGAATGACACACGGCTGCGGTCCACGAAGTCGTGCAGACGGCCTGGAGTAGCCACTAGGATGTGGCAGCCTCGCTGAATAAATAATCCTTATTTGTACCAGTTATATTAACATTGACTGGACTGCATAGATGATTTTGAGTGTAACATCTGTCCTGGTTGGCTTTAGTTGGTTTGTTTACTGAAGAATTGTTAATTTTTGGGTTTGGTGTCCCTTTTTGTGTAGGTGACAAGCTAGCAACCTGTCACTACTTTGGGGTTAGTTGTAAGACCTGTACAGTACCTGTACTGCCAGATGTGGCTTTATGTGTAACTGAATGTTACCTGAAGCTCTGCTCGACCCCTATTAGGATAATGAGCGTGATTATATGTCTGTATATCATAACAGGCATACAGTAAGCAGTTACCTATTGCATGGCCCATACTACATACAACTCTTCTCCACAGAATAAAAAAGACCTTTTTATGGGCCCATGTGTATGTTTTCACAACAAAAAGTCTGAATATTACTAGATTTGTCTATCAATAAAAGATAATAACTTATTAACAGGTAAATAATCCAAATGACTGTAAGTAATATCTACCACTTTACACATGTAAAACGAGAACTGATATGGCTTTTCCAGTAACCAAATGTTATTTTAAGCTCTACTCAACATGAACTAGCCACAAACAGGCTGATTTGTCGACCTGTTTGTCATTTGTCACACTCTAGTCGAAAATCTAGCAACTCTGAAATGACCTAGGTGTCTGGTCAAAAGTCCACGTCGGTTTAGCATACGACCTGGGTATCTGTGTCTTTAATTCAATGTTTACTTACAGCAATGTTATCACCCTGATGACGAACAGCTGTGCCTCCGTAAGCAACTGCAATCTTTAGCACAGAGCCGTAGGAGAACTTTCTAGCTTCATTGAATATCTGTAGGGTCAACTCTCGTGTAGGCGACACTATAATAACCTATAAATGAATAGCGAATTTTAGTTAACAATAATAAGTATATTGCTAAAGTGCAGTCGCCGAAAAGAGATAGTTTCGTACATTGAAACCACAGTAGGCATTCTTGTCGCACCTGCGCAATTATGTGGCTGTCACGCTCACACAGGTGTAGTGACCGCCCCTTTTAGATTCTAAGCCTTTTGAACATAGTAATATGCTGTTAACGTGTGCACGTGTTCGATAAAAGTCGCGAGTTAGAATTCTCTAAATTATTATAAATATTACTTATTAATCAGAGTTTAATTTCATTTGGAGAATTTGAAATTAATTACTAAGTAAAGTATTTTGTCTTATTTATCAGCCAAAGGTACACCAAATGCCTCTTTGCATCAATAGCTATAGCTAGATGATATCAAGCCCAATCTCCGCTTAACTTTGTGAATAATGCTACACACATAACCCCTATTGTGTCGCCGCCATTTTGTAAAATTTCGCGCATGTGTCACTTACTTCCGGACTTTCCGTCGCGAATTTTCCGGGTGTAAAAAAATAATAATAATTTTTTTGTAATAAAACTATAAATATGAGTTTTTGACACTAAAATCGTTATTTAATAAGCTAACAGAATATAATATAATTAGTACAGTTATATTTTCAAATAATAATAGTAATAATCATCATTTTCATCATCGGAAAACTGTGGAGGGGGGGATCGACCTCCAGGAGGTCGGCCGACACACAGGCGTTTTTGACAGCGACCTCCAGGAGGCCGCGCGACACACAAGGGGATATTAATACAGAATGTAATTAAAAACTTTAAATTTTATAAATTTGATTATTAGTAAAATTTTTTAACAAGATTGTCAGTAAGCTGAAGTCATTTTGAGAAATTATCACTGCTCGGCGACCGTACTATCAATATTCATACAAAAATACCGAAGCTTTTTAATAACAAAGAGTGAATCTACAATACCTGTGGCTGTGCACATCCATTCCCTCCAATTATTAGTTCCCGAGGATCTTGCAGTAAAGTGTTTATAATAGGAAGCAAAAACGCTGCCTGGAAAACAACAAAGAATTGAATAAATTCAGATTGACCAAAAATTTCAAATTAGATATTTTTGTTAAATTATGAATAAGAATTTATACTAACCGTTTTCCCAGAACCAGTTTGGGCACAACCCATGAGATCTCGTCCATTCATAATAATTGGTATTGCATGTTTCTGTATTGGTGTAGGTTTCTTGTAGCCAGATTTTAATATGTTATCTAAAACATACTTCCTAAGGTTGGCGTGCTCGAAGCTATCTATAGGCCGAGGTGGGTTTTCGCCGCTCACCTTAAAATATAAAAAATCTATTGTAGATTATATTATAAATAAATAAAAAAATGCTTATATTCAGGAAGTTTTGAATATTGGTGGAGATCTTTGTTGCGGCCTGCCTCTCTGTGAAGACAACAACATCAAGCATTCTACAATACAACTTATCTGGCGGAATTTACAAGGCGACGAATTTATCTAATGTGCCGTACAGCTGTACCCCCACCCCACACTCATAAATCATTCGTCGCATCGAAAGCACGAAATTTATTTGTAATTACCTCATTTTCATTAAATACGTCTAAAAGTATTTTCCCGAGTTTAAATATAAGATCCATTGTGTTCACCACGAAACAATCTTATTTAAACAAACATATATTTTTTTAAATTACAACTTTCTAGAATTTTACGAGCAATATTAGAATAAATTATTACTAATCAAAGCACTCTTATTCCACTCACTTTAACAGCAATGCAGTCAAACTTGTCAAAGTTGATCCCAGAGCTTATAGTGCTGCTGAAGATCTCTGTTTCATCATTGGACGGTTCCGGAGGCACATAAGTCACTGGTTCCTTCTTCGGTTCACCATCTTCTCCCGTTTCTTCCTCTGCGTTATCTCGATCTCTGTCCCCGTCTCCTCTGCCTCCGCCTCGGCCACCCCGTCCCCCTCGGCCACGACCTCTCCCTCTTTCCCCTCTCTCGCCTCTTTCTTTATCTCTATCATCGTAACTGTCACCTAGACAGGAATGCGAAAATTCATTTGTTTCAAAATCAAGTAAGAACCTACTTCATGAACTTTTAAGCTTGTAAATGATCAAGTAATAGTAACATTATATTAATTCTTAATGTGATTATGTTTATATTACAAATGTTAAGGTTGACACTGACCTCAAAAACATTTATAAAGATAAAATTTTTATTACTCCATTTTTAGTTTTGAAGGTGGGGTTCTTTTTAATTTAAAAATATTAAATTTGTTGCTTTTTAGTGTTATAAGTATAGAAATTTTCAGGAAACTATCTCGAGATATTTTATTAAATAAACAAGTAATAAAATGATAACGATATAATGGAATAATTTTTACGTTTACAAACGCTTAAAAAATTTAAAACTAGAAAAAATACAGTGAAAAAAATCGACCTGCCTCAGCCGGGAATCGACCATAAAATGTTAAGTTTACCATAAAAACATAAGCACCAAGCACTGACAAATTTCGACAGCGAAAGCAGTGCCTCGGTGGCGTAGTGGTTAACGCAGCCGCCCGGAGTGCGGAAGATGCTGGGTTCGATTTTTTTCAGTGTATTTTTTTTATTATTAATAATATTTACGCGTTTGTAAACGCAAAAATTATTCCATAATGTAACGTAGTTTCATCTTAACTAGGCGTGAAATATTTGCAAAATATTTTTCATCCCACCACCTCGGAAAGTGTAATTTTGCGCTTCGAAATCTGGCTGGAAAATTCTATTTTATTCGCTTGAGTGGCAAAGTAGATTTGAATTTAGAACATCACATATAATGAGTACTCAATATAAATGTAAATTCAAAACGTCATTAAACCTATTTAATGTAACCTCTATGGTGCCAAATTTATGATTAGAACTTTTTAAATTGTGAAAAAATTCTTTTTCATTTTGTCATTTCCTCGCTGAGGTGGGATGAAAAGTTACGTATTGCACTCGAGTGGAAAGATTTTTCACCTTGTGCTCGTTTGTTTCCCTCGCTGACGCTCAGGATTCTAATTTAGAATCACTCGCTGCGCTCGTGATTCAACTTTAGAATCCTTCGCTTGCTCGGTCATCCAAATCGAGCACGCGGTTAAAAAGGAACTTTCCACTCTTGTATAATAAATAACTATTGTTTCACATTTTTATTCTAAAAATCTCGAGTTTTGGCGTGAAAGAGTAACAAACATACACCCATCCAGACGTCCACATCAACCTTCAGTTTATAATATTGGGTTTAACCAGGAAAATAGATTTCAAAATTTTCAAAACTTTTTTAAGAGGTATGTTGTTGCAACATACCTCTTACAAAACGAATTCGAGATTATTTCGAAGGAAACGAGAATAGTTTCCCAGGCAGGATGGACGCTTGTCTGCCAACCTCTTAACATAAAAAATGTCAGAAGTAAATACATATCATTGCTAGAACTGTAATCAGGTACTATCGCGGAGTCTGAAAACTTATCACGTTATGGGTCGTTCTTGTACTATTGAATACTTACAAAGCTTTTTAGCGTTATTAGACGTTTATCAATAATGATTTTCGGGATTCTCATTATAACAAGCTAATAAACCTATTTTAATTTTTTTATGAATAAGACTGCAAGTGTGTGATGCAATACAATACAGCAAACTTTGCCGTAAAGACATCTGGTTGTAATTTACTTAAATAATGACCTTTTTTTAATGAATTGCAACCAGATGTTTTACGGAATAAAATAGGGTCTTCTTTTGGTATACTGGCCAACAAAAAAGACTTGGTTCAAACGAAAAAGTTTAAAATGATAAATTTTACCCTGATCTTTAAACAGCTTTTGGATGATGCAGTCCTATTGTTTAACGCTGAATGCGTTTGTAATTCTGAGTAAAAAGTGGGACTAAGCAATGGGTTTCAAAATTCTTTAGAAATTTGATAGTCGGATACAACATTGCAAAACGTTTATCGGATTACCGCCATAGTGTTGTACCCCACTGTATGTGGATTATTGCTGTAGTTTGCGTGTAGAGCAAGAGGTCGCCTAAACACCTAAGTTTACAATTACGATCTTCATAACAATAAAGAATTTTACAATGAAAATACCGCTTGTTCCCAAAGAGTCACACTGTAACCTGTAACACTTTTCGAAATTTACGAAATACGAATACTCACTTAACAAATTGATTGGATTGTGAACTTTTCAGTCTGTATGTTTCCAACCTGAAGTACCAGGCTACCATGACTATGCAGGAGATGTTTAGCATACTATTAAATCATAATCCTAATACATAATTGGGTTAAATAATCTTTTATAATAATAAGTAATCTGGTTGGGAATTATTTTACAAAGTTGTCCCAACGAGTAACAGTGTTACAGGTTACAGTGTGACTCGTTGGGAACAAGCAGAAAATACTTATCTGCACAACATTAGCAATGAAAGTGCTGTTAGTATTATTATCCGCTGTCTGCACATGTTAGCAAGTCAATTACACAATTGGAACAAACAAAAAAGGAATGTGCTGCATTTAAAGTTGCTGTTGCATTATGTTTATGTAAGGTATATTGTTGGTGCAAATTAAAAGTACTTAATATTATTAATAATTTAGACAATGGACTAAATTATGTTGGCTTGGTAACTAAACATGCTTACTATCGATAAACAACTAAAATGAGGTGGGATTTTAATGATAAGTAAAAATATTTGAGAATAAGCTGTCTACATACCTGATTATTTTATTCAGTGTTGAGATGATTTTTATTATTATTTTTAGTGCAATAAAATGAACAAAAAAGTTTCACTGTTGGTGGTGAAAAAAAATGCATTAGCCAAGAAGAATTAGAGATAATAACAACCCATAAATTAGTATTTCTTCCTTTAATAAACCTAAATGGAAAAAATAAGACCATAACAATCACAATAATTAACTGCCATTGCATGGTTCCAAAAAGACAATATGTTAATTTTTAATGTAGATTTTTGTTTTCTTTTAAATACAATTGAAGAAAAAACTGCAATCGTAATAAGCGATAAGTATTACATTTATATATTTAATTTATAATATTTTTAAACTATAAAATAAACTGAAAAATATCGACCTGCCCCAGGCGGGAATCGAACCCGAATACAACGCTATACGGGCGGCTGCGTTAACTACTACGCTACCAGGGCACTGCTTTCGCCGTCGATATTTGTCAGTCAGTGCTTGGTGCACGTTTCTAGTTTTCGTCTAAATTTCACCAAAACTTTTTCGTTATAGTTTCGTTAATTTTCGTCAAATCACGGGCGAAATCAAAAACATAAGCACCAAGCACTGAGGCTTGGTGCTTATGTTTTTAATTTCGACGGTGAAAGCAGTGCCATGGTAGCGTAGTGGTTAACGCAGCCGCACGGATTGCGGAGGAAGCTGGGTTCGATTCCCGCCTGGGGCAGGTCGATATTTTTCAGTGTATTTTCTAGTTTTAAAGAGATTTTATTTATACCTAATAACTGATGTAATTATTTCTTACTTAGTGAAATAGTACTGTAAAATGATATGAATGTGACATGATTTAAATCAAATAAATCCGATTAAAATCAAATGAGAAAGACAGCAATTTTTCATAAAATGAAAATGAAATATGTACCTATTTATGTTAAATGATAGACCTTTTTGTTTTAGGAGGTAAACTACAATGAACATTATAAAGTAGCTTATAGCTTGTTTTAATATTCTAGCGAATTTGAAAGTTAATGAAAGCTAAGCAATTAATTACTGTTAATTATTAAACAAACGAATATTAATTTGCATTATTTTCTGTTTAGGTGTGATATTTTAAGGTTATGATTGGTGTATTTATGATGAAAGTGGAGTTAATTCAAATAGGTCTAAGTTTTGTAATTTTAATTAACCAACACAAATACCAAACATTGAACAAAAACTAATACACCTCCAGGTACCTTTTATTCTGTTTGTCTTTCCTGGAAAGAAAATGGACAGTATGATTTGAAAATGCCACCTTGTGATATACAATACAAAAAAGTTATGTTTGGAAGTAGGTGCTACGCTAACAACAAGTACTTTAGAAAATAATTTCTAAAATATATAAAAAGGGTAGCAATAAAAAATTACCGCCTTTTATTCGCCCGCGTCATTGTCGGTTATCGCATAAAAAAGTAATTCCTCTCATTCTCAAACTATTTCCATCAACATAGTTTCTGTGGTTTAGGTGTGAAAGCGTAAAAAGCAAACAAACTTACTTACGTATTTATAATAAAAATTAGGATTGTACAAAATTGTGTGTTTTATAGATCTTACCATAATTTAATTTTAACTCACTAAACGTTGGCATCGGTATCGCCGATATTTTTATAAGGGTATCGGCAGCGTATCGGCAAAAAAGCGTATCGATGCATCCCTAACGGATGTTTTAAAAATGAAATGTAACATTACTTACCATTAGTTTCATAATCGCCTCTGCTACCGCCCCGGCCGCCTCGCCCCCCGCGACCTCTCCCGCCCCCGCGGCCACCTCGACCCCGCCTCTCGCCGAATCCATTACTTTCGACGTTTTTGTCAAAATCTGAGAAAAGATGCAATGGTTAGGTATATTATAAATAATAAAATGAAAAAAGAAATCGGGAGTGGTCTCCCCTTGACTTTCTCGTATACCGGAAACGACTCAAAAGTTGATAGAAACCTTATATTTTGATGTCATACATGTTAAATTTTGGTCACAGCAGACTAACTGCTCGAATTTGGAGCAGCCCCAATTCGGGTGTTACCTGCACCTTACATAATACCACAGTCGAATGACAATACATTTTTGTGGTGTTGTTCTATTGGTGAGAAAGGTCGCTAGAGCTCCACGGGGTAAGGAAGGCAACAAGGGTTGGAGCGCGCGAGTGTCATAACAGTGTTCTTATTCTTCTTTAAATAAGTGGCGTTCGCGACACATAAAGATTACGTATTTCGCCAATGTTAAGTGAAAATGCACATAAAGTAACAGGCAAATTGAGGTTAAAAAATCGGGAGTGGTCTCCCCTTGACTTTCTCGTATACCAGAAACGACTCAAAAGTTGATAGAAACCTTATATTTTGATTCTATTCTTTTCATGTTAAATTTTGGTCAACCATCCGAGTACCGACCGCACACTTGGTTGCTTAACTTTCGTGATCGACGACTCAAAAGTTGATATTTGGATGTTATACATGCATGTTAAATTTAGTTGCAATAAGTTAAAGCATACTCGAGTTATCGTGCCAACAGACACAGACATAATTCCAAAAACGGTATTTTTGGAATAACGGAGGTCCAAGACGTGTAAGTCCGTCAAAATCTCGAGGTTGAATTTTTGACGATTACAAGACTTCCTCAATACTACGTATACGAGAAAGTAAAAATGGAGTCTCAACACGTGTTTTTACAACAAGAACTCGCGAGAATCTCCCAGTGTTGCAATTGTCTATAAGATTATGATGGTTGCTTACCAAGCAGGCTGTATGCTTGGCTCCCAAACGTGTAACTTAAATAAAAATCGAATTTCTGAAACTATACCAGCAAGCAAGCAAGATTACTAAAGTGTGCATAAAAAATAGTAGTCAAGAAACTTACTAAAAGAAATGTATTATTATGCCCAAAATTTGTTGGCAACAAAAAAAAGCAGTATGTTGACACTTGAAAAATTCCAAGAGACCATTCAGCTGAACTTATCTCAAGTACCTACCTACCTTTTTAAGTGTTAGCATTCACAAATAACAAAACTTGGCTTAGCATTATGTGATGATTATTTTGAAGGTTACAGTTTTTTATTATACACAACTTCAACGCTGACATTAATAATTTAACCTTAAATTAGGAACTTGTTTTGATTCTAGGCAATGAACATACATAATTAATTAGATATTTTTATAAACAAACAATCATGTGTATGTGAGAATGGTCCTATTTATCACAGACTCAAACAAATTAAAAAAATACAGAAAGAGCACTACTGTGAAGAAAAAACTGAGACATTTTATTTCTATGTGGTGTGTGAGTCGGTTTTAATAGTATAAGGCTAGGGGTAGTTTCATTACATGTGTGTATGCCCAGTTTTATTTTAAAACGTCAGTTTTTTGTTTGCAGCAGCTACGTCTATGCTTTTTTTATTTAATCTGAACTCACAGAAACATTTGTTTTGTTCCCACCACAATTCAAACCATGCATTGTCAAGACAGCCCGAAACCACACCACTGTGATGTTGTGGTGCCGTTTACAATTTTTTTAGGGGTGCATTCCAAAACGATCTTAATTTACTCGGGGTAGAGTAAATTGTAGCTCACTATTGGTCTTTATTAAGAAGCGCTTTCACCATTGGTTAGTTTTGTTAAACTATAGTCAATTTACACCAATTAGAAAGCTGTCATAGGCTGTCTACTTGACTTAACCTGATTTTGGAAAGCACTCTAGGTAACTACACCACAATAATGAAGTTCTAATACATAAGTTATGTATGCATTTATATCATCTGTCATGTTGTGATCTTACGAATGGTGCGAATGATAAATAATTAATATTGATAAATGCATACTGAGTTTTGTGTTAGAACTTCATTACTGTTGTGTAGTAACCTAAAATAATTGTAGATGACACCACAACGGTGCAGTTTCATGGTGTCATCAACAATGCATGATTCAAACCAGAACCTCTCAGTGGTTAGGTGGTTGTAGCTAACCTATCGTATCATGACAGTGTAGTGTAATAAACTAGGTGATGCACCACATAACACACAAATGTTGGTATTTCCCTTCTTAATTTTCAAAAATAGTGAATTAAATTTGACATTTAATTATAAAAAAAAACTCCAATAATACAATCCTCTATTATATTAAGTTTGGTGTGTACTAAACACAAACTCTTTACTACTAATAATAAATAATGTTTATCAAATTTATCAAACAGAAAGTTTCATCAGATTTCTTATTGTAGTAACTCCTATTGAGACACCATTTTTAACCCCTGCAAAATGAGAGTTATAAATGTATGTATGTGTCTGTGGCAGCGTTGCCAGAAGGTTACTTTTGTAACCTTTTAGGTGATTTTTAACTCCGAAAGGTTACTTTCAGGTTACACTACTCAAAAGGTTACTTTTAGGTGATTTTTCGGATCTTGTAAATAAAATCCGGAGATTCGACATAGTAAAGCTATTTTTATATAAAAAACCTTATTTGGTCGGTTTTTTGTGCGCGACTCAAAGGATCGGCAATACGGCACAAGTGAGGAGCTTTTTTTTTTTTTTTTTTGCTCATTTTTCGGTATTTTTTTGGAAAAAACCGTGCAACTCTGACCATACCACTGAAAAAAAAATGAAAGGTTATTTTTACACTAAAAGGTTTCTTTTTTATATATTTAAGGTTACTTTTGTCAACACCCGGCTGGCAACACTGGTCTGTGGCATCATAGCTCTGTATCATAGCGTAAATGAATGGACCAATTTTAATGGATTTTTTTGTTGGAAAGACGCATTTACAGGATGTTTCTTGGCTAGGGGGTTACTAGGTACTTAGTTTTCAATTCATTCCACCAAACAATTTTAAGTTTTAAATATCTAGTATCACTCGACATTGGTTTTACATAACTCTGCAAAGCCAAGGATTTGACATGGAGTTTATATCAAGGGAGGTAACTTGACTTTGATCATCACCATTCATTCTCATTTGATGCAAGTACATGTATACTTGGTGGGTGAATAAGTTCAAAGTTCTCAGCTCCATGGAAGCCAAAACTATTGTCTTCATGAATTTTGTTGCAAGCTGTTTAGCTGGTGAAATATTTGTAATGATCCATAATGAAAAAATATCTACCTATCTTTAGACAAGGCGTACACCACATAGTCCCCAGTTGAGTGAATAACTTACCATCTTCAAATGATTGGAAACCCCTGCCACGGGAAAGACTGTGGCCTTCGTCTACAGCTGGGTCATCATAGTTGTTATAGTTGTTTGAGACTGGAGGTGGAATCACCTGAGAAAATAGAGTTATTATTGAATAAATTGAGTAATATCCTAATCAATACAAACAAGAAAAATAAATGGGTAAGTAGTCATGGTGCCAAGCAAGTTAAAATCAATAAATTTTTAGTCATCTATTACAATATTTCGTATCGTAGTGGCAAATAATAAAAAATATTGGATTCATTAGGGCACAAAATAATAATATACAAAACTTACAAGTGCAGGAGAATCATCCCATTCGTCATCCATTGCCTGAAAAGAGCAGAGGTAATCAGTTAGATATTATTTGTAAATTGTCTGGCAGTATACCACGTGAATCTAGTTTATGAGCAGTAAGCAAAGTTATGTACTTACATGTAACTTACAAAATTACTATAGTAAATTGAATTAGATATGTACAAAATTGATTGACTGACAATTATTATTACAAGTTTTGCAACTGAATACGTTTTCAAATAGGAATTAAACAGTTTTAATAAATGTATCAGTAAATTTAAAATCTAATGTCGGTACCTAACCGGCAAGAATTCTACAACACGTGTGTTGATGTTCTTAAGATAATAACTTATTAAATTACAGGTGGAAGAAACTAAAAATATGCTCACCAATGCAAAATAATTACGTCCTAACAATAAATTTGTTTTTTTAGATATAAATGAAAATAAATGCGAACAAAGAAGATTGCCTCCCTTGTTGCTATGATGGCGGCGCTTGAGATAAGAAAAAGAAAAGGAGGCGAAATTGTATTTGGCTTCGGCTTGTTGTGATTTCGCACTATTGAATGTTTTTTTCACTCATAGGAACGTCACTAATCTACGATTTTTATTCAATCTCGTAGCTGTGCAGTCCTGCAAACAAAAGTGGATAGTTAGCTAGCTTACAACTTAGCGTGCGTTCCAAATCGATTTTAATCATGAAGCTATAGGTAAAACTGGAGGCCACACCCAGTACTAAAAAAATGAGGCTTGGTAGGTATGAAAATTTCTCATACTAATTTGTTGTTAGTAGTCTAGTTTCGAATCTGCGGATTTTAGAAAAAGAACTCAATTTTTGATGTTTTACTAACCAATAATTCTATTATTGGTCTGAGATGAGACCATAATTCTATTCTTGAAAATCGAGAAAAAAAATTTGCTGTTCCATACAATATAGCAATACCTAATCCTCTAAAATGTATGAAACAGCTGAATTTTTTTTCTTGATTTCAGTCTTGGTCCCATGGCAGAAGTTGTTCAATTTGATGAGTGGGACCGACCACATGCTAAAATTTTTCTGGTATTTAAAAAAAAGCCGTGTATTAACTATGCGTTTTATGCGTCAGTGTATCACATGCTACTGGGAATTGAAATCCCAACAGTCCAGTCAGTGGAACCTCTGGGACCTAAATACCAGTAGTCCCATGATGGGACTACTCCACTGGGACTAGTGGGAATACATGCCTTGGGTGGTCCTCAAGCCTGTAGGGCAGTCGTTACTGTTGCGGACTACAAAATTTTAAATTTGAATATGGCAACGGCGGCGTCTCCTGCTGCTCCATCGGGCGGCGTGGGTTTTGGGAACGTGCCATCGACAACCTAGCGCCTTTAGAATAGTGCGTAAAAGATTCTCGGCTTTATATTTCCATGCATCCCAGTTGCTTTTTCCATCAAGTAAACCAATTTGAATTTTACCCGTAAAATCCATTTTTAAGAAATAAGGTAGGGCGGGCTCATACCCTGTTGTGGACTATGGAATTCACACACGAGTTTTGTATAAGTAGATATTTATTAGCACTTACAAAACATTATAAGTTTTCAAAAAAAAAATTGGTTGTCTGTAAAGTCGGTTTACTGACGATAATTGAACGTGACAACGTCTTAAGAAAATACTGATGGAATGGTAGCATTTTTCAAAAGAAAAATTTAATTTCATTTGTATAATAGATTTCGCATTATAGTATGTATAAACTTGTAATAAAATCTCTCTGGCTATACTATTTGTATCTGGCTGGTTTTGGTATCATTGAAAGTTTAAATTTTAAAGAACATAATTCCAAATTCAAATTAGAGAGTTAGATTCAGAGCGAGGTAACGTCGCATGACGTCATGTTTTTTCGTGCGTGCAGCCGGCTCTATCCAATGACGTAGGAATTCTATGGACTCGGCCTATTTTATAAAGCTATAGTTATTTATTTATATATTTTGCGGCCAGGCAGCCATATTGTGTGACATACCTGTCACTTAGTTTTGGGTACTTCATTTGTCAACGCGATGTAAACATTAACAAAATTAACATTTATCTTTCTGTTTCTGGAGATCTCTTCGTTTAAATTACACGAAATTGTGAAAGAATATTCCGTCATGATGCTTAGGTGTAGTGGAATAAGGTGTGGTTCAAGGAAAGACAAAAATCAGCAAAGTTTAACGTTGCACTGGTAGGTCTTAAAATTTTCAAGTAAATAGTAATGATTTTTAACATTTATGGGTACTCTGAATTATTTCACAATTTTATCGATCCATATGATTCCACCCATGTGGATTTCACTTCAAGATTATGCTTTAATTTGGATAAAATTTGGATGAAAGTAATTGACGATAATACTAATCATGACAATTTTATATTTGAGGGGGCTTAGGGGCAAATGGAGTACCTTTAAAATAGCATCTTAATATCGGATAATTATACTTATACGATACGATCCTTATACGATTTAAAAAGGAGGATTGATAAAAAAAATACTGGTTCATAGTGTCCTTAAGGTTTTTTTACTCTTTAAACTTGGAAAGTGTTTAATTAATTTTTATTATTTATGTTTTAGAATTCTTTGAACCTTATCAATTATAATGGCTTCATGCAGCTAAAGATCATAATAAGAAATTTTAAAAAAATGCTAATACCAAACCAAAAATATTAAGATTTAAATTTTCATCTCGAATATATCTCAGAGGTTTTTTTTTTTAGGTTACCAAGAAGTGAATATAGAAAGAAAATCTGGATAGAAGCAATAGGAGTGGAAAATTTAAGACCATACTCAAAGCAAATTTTTATATGCTCTCTACATTTTAATGAAACGGCATTCAACAGGACTCTTGATGTCGGTAGACTGCGAGATGGTGCTATACCGTCATCTCTTTTAGTGGCAATACTATGAAAACTGCAAAGGGTTCCGGTTCTTCTCAGAACAAGGCCTCCTGGTAGATTATTGAACCGATGGCATTAAACTTGACTTTCATAAGTCTACAAATTGTACTACTAAATGAATAAAGAAATTTGAGTTAGACTTTGGTTGTTTAGTCAAATTAATAATAAATATATTGATTTATGTCCTATTATTTCTTTTATTATTTTAGCAAAATATCTTTGGTGTGTTTAATTTTAACCGTTTGCTTTAGTTAGATATTGGCTCCCGCCAGCCAACTTTACAACTACCCTAAGAACTCGGTTGAAACTCCCTGTGTGCTTCGGAAGGTTAAGCTGGTGCTTAACCTTCCGAAGCACACAGGGAGTTTCATCCGAGTTCTTGTTGCAATAAGGGAGATATTATAGAAAGCTCACCGGGCGCGCGCCGTGAAAATGTATAGTGAGTGGGCGTGCGCCCGTGACTCAAAGTATCTTTCGTTCCTAAGCCGCCATTCATTTTGTCTTTCACGAAATAATTTTATCGATATAGCAAGATACTACCGAACAGCACTATACCAGCTGCCAGTCAGCCATTTTGTGTGCTTAACCGGCACGCTTTTTTAGTCGGTAGGGCACGTCCATAGAATTCCTACGTCATTGGCTCTATCGAATTATAAGACGTTGTCACGTCAAAAAAAATCACTTTTTGACATGGAATATTGACTTATCGTTTTAATTTGACTGTTTATCATTAAAAAGTTTCATATCGCTATATAAACTTTAAAATATTCTTGGGGATTACTGGCGACCGAGCATCTCCCCCTTGGGGAATCTCTCGATCACTTAGCGTCCCTAGGGCAACCGAATCGGAAGAGAGCTTACAGGGACGTCACTAATGTTCGATTATTTATTCAATTAAGTAGCTGTGCAGTACAGCAAACAAAAGTGGATAGTGAGCTACATAGACAATTAATCATAGTGTAAAAAATAGGTCCCTCAGCCCAGCTTGAAAGAAAAAGAATTAACTAAAGTCTATGGACTTGGCTTGACATTGACAGCACGTCAGGCATTTTTATGTTGTCTCTATTTAAAACGTAGACAGAGAAAACTATAGACTGCTGGACATTCTTTATTTCACTTACACTAGAAAAGGATGCTCATATACGCGTGGCTGATGAAAAAAAGAGACATAGAGAATCATTTTTTGTCCCTCACTGCGTGGCCGGTTTTTTCAAGGCCAGCAACTCAGTTGCTAAACAAACTTTGACGTTTCTTGCGGGTGACAAACTAATTATTACGTTTTTGGTTTGTTTCTTCAAATACGAAGAACTGTTTTGTGCTATTTATGTGCCTGAAGGTGGTTATGTACAGAGTGCATCTTTAGAAAATGGTGCGGTGCAGCATAATAGGATGTAAAAGTAATAGTGCGAGAAAAATTAGTGGGTTGTCTTTTCATTCGTAAGTAGACATTATTCCCGACTATTTTACTTATTTATCATAGTTAAATATCCTAATTTTAGTTCATTTTTAACAAATGATATCAAGCTCATCATGTTTTTGATAAATACGTGAGATTTTAAATATTTTTGTTAACATAACCTCTCAAGTCAGTACTGCTAGTTTTTTGGTAGAAAATTTCCCTAAAAGAAGGCAATATTCTTAATTGTCAATTTAAGGGTATCTTGTATTGTCATTTTTAGATTTCTTGGTGATCCTGAGCCGAGTAGTTTGTGGAACTTAATGATTTCTTAACAATTAATATACAATTTAAGAATAAACTGAGTAACCGGTAGGGTTACTCAGTTTATGCTTAAGTTGTTTGTCCATCCTCAATCAAAGTTCAAAACAATTCGTTATTTATTTATAAAGTATATTGTTAAAGAAAATATCTATCACCTTACAGATTTTGCACATCCCAATATTGTTCAGCCGGTGGAAGTGGAAAATTGTGAAATCATGTGTCATGAAAACCCAATTACAGATTATGTAAGTTATGAAATTTTACACATTAAATTTGTCTCATAATTATTTTAAATGTTTATATACATTTTATTTTTTACCAGAATGAATCTGATGTTATCAGTTGCACAGCAAGAAAGCACATCTGTGTCATCAATGGTGAAAAAAGGTTTGAGTGTTTTAAATACTCAAAATTCACCAGGAGCAGTTAAGATTGTAAGTAATCTCTTCATTCACAAAAATATGATCACTATTTTTCTCTACAAATAAATATACATACTAATGTATTTTAATTTTTAGATGGACGAATCTTATGTAACAAGTATTACAAGCAACATCTGTATCTTCGATGGTGAAAAAAGATTCAAGTGCTTTAAATACTCAAAATACACCTGGAGCAGTTAAGACTGTAAGAAATCTCATCATTCACATACGAATGTTCAGTATTTTTCTTCTCAAACAAATATACATGCTCCTAATTTGTTGATGATGATGAATAGATTATAAATTTATACTCAGCAATATTAATTGTTATCAAGTAAGTTTCATGGAACTAATCAATATTTTGATTTTTAGAGTTCATCTCCTGACTATACCTTGCGAACATTAAAAAGGAAATGTAAAACTGAACAAACAAGTTAATAAAATACTAATTATAAAAAATAACTTGACTGCATGAAATTACCACTCAAAAGTGAAAAGCTCCATGATTTATTGTGAAATGTATGCACCGTGTATTATATTTTATTTGATACCTACATAAACAACAAATATATTTAAATGTATTACAGATACTTTATAATATGTTTTAAATCACTGCAGGTTTGGCGTCTAAAATCCGCCACTTTGTTTTTTATATTTTTAGTTACTCAGTGTCAGTCGCGCTATCAAGACTAATCTAACGACACCTCGTATGTAAAATCCTTCAAGCCATTCAGGCAGTAGCAGGGAATATAAAAATTTACAAACATACACTCAAATAACATAACCCTCCTTCGGAGGCAGTTGGGTAAAAATATCATATACATACTGCTTTTCCACCCTGCAGTTTCATTGGAGTAAAATGTTTCACTCAATTATAATGTAGCATTCTAATGGTGAAAGAATTTTTGAAAACGAACCAATACTTTGTGTTTATTCGTGTATGTTTGTAACATACAAAAAATAAAATATTTCCAGCATCTAAAATCGTGTAATATTTTGTAATAAATACATATCTAATTTGGCAATGTCTTAGGCTAAGTAAAAAGGGATAACTTATAAATTACTAATTTGTATGAAAAGTTACTTGTGAGTGTTTGTAAATTGTAATTAGTGAATATAATAAAAATATCCTATTATATTTTCGATTGTTTTTATTTTATTTCTAACAATACTTCTTTACTATACGGGCAGTTTTAAAGAGACTGCCTTTTCATTATTACTTTCTCGTACGTAGTAAAGAGGAAGTCTTGTAATCGTCAAAAAATTCGACCTCGAGATTTTGACGGATTTACACGTTTTGGACCTCCCTGAGTCCAAAAATATCGTTTTTGAAATTATGTTGTCTGTGCGTTAGCACGATAACTCGAGTATGCTTTAACGTATTGCATCCAAATTTAACATACGTGTATGACATCAAAATAGAAGGTTTCTATCAACTTTTGAGCCATCGATCACGAAAGTTAAAGCAACCAAGTGCGCGGTCGGTACTCGGATGGGTGACCAAAATTTAACATGCATGTAGGTATGACATCAAAATATAAGGTTTCTATCAACTTTTGAGTCGTTTTCGGTATACCTACGAGAAAGTCAAGGGGAGATCACTTCCGATTTTTTTTTTACATTTATTTGTAGTTTTTCCTTTCTTCTATGTTTATTTCCATGTTCACTGGCGAATACTTAGCAGAATTAGGTATTATATTAATCAGTACCTACCATTACTTACATTACTAAATATTTAATTATTGGCATCCGCACGCATTCAATTCATAAGATTTATCCCCGATGTTTGGAAACTAGGTATGTATTTGTCATTTCAGTTCTAATAATGAATTATAAAAAGTTTCCTAGTAATATTTTTAACATGTAACTACCTACTAAGTATTAGCATGTCAGTTTTTTGTATACAAAAAGGGAACAGAGAGTATGGGGTAAGTTTATCCTTACCTGGCAACTCTAAATCTAGTATGTACTTTTTTTTCTGTCCCTTTCAGCGACACGCTTACTAGCTGTCTATAGGTTTCTCTGTCTACGATTTAAAACATAGTTTTAGAATGAGAAAGCTAGCGAGCTTTTTGCTTTTTTAAAGAAGTTGAATGATTGTTTGTTGAAGTGTGAAGTGTAGTGAGTGGTGGTTGGTTTTGGTTACCTACTACATTACTCTTTGGTATGGCCGTGTTGTGACTTTGTGACCTTAGTTATTTTACTGATAAACACTTTTGTTTGGATGCAAAATATACGCAATTGATATAAAAAATGAACGAAGTTTATTCGTGTAAAGTAGACCCAACCAGGTTACCAGATTGAATTAAAGTTTTTTTCATTGGCGTCCTCTTGTGTTTATATGGTTTTTTGTGATTTACGATGGCTTTGAGTGAAGGCACGGTCTCGGTGTTAGTGGTGACTGAGCGTGCGCCTATCACGATTGAATGCCCTACGAGAACATATACCGCTGAGGACTTGTGCATTTATTTATGCAAGAGGTACAATATACCACCATTGACCCGAACCTTGTTTGCGTTAAGAATCAAAGGCACCCCGTACTTTCTTAAGGATAACAGTGAAGTTCTCTTGGGATCCAGAAACTATGAGCTCAGGATTCGCTACAAGGCAAGTATTTTCTCATGTTAATGTTGTTACTTACATCTAATTATCCACAGGAAGAGCGCACATCTCATACATTATGTATGTTTTCATTCATAATTAATTATTTCTCAAAGGTCTTTCTAGGAATTTCTTGTTGCTAGAAGAAATTTCTGATTCCTATTTTAAAAGTCTGTTGAGATTTTAACAGTTTCGTTTGTATTCTTTAAAGTTGTGTTTTCTGTAGGTAATATTTTTTTGTTGTTGTAGATAAGATAGTATTAGTGTGATTTTGACTACAGATGAAACAGATATCTAGTAACTATCCAGTATTCTGCCGAAATTTACTATCTGGCTGGGTACCGCATAGTAACTTAATATCTGGCTGGATACTGGATATTCAAAAACTATGACAACTTCCTATAATTAAATGCAATAAATTAATCTTTGTGAGGTTAATATAAAAAAAATGGTTTATAATCAAGACAGCTTTTATTTCAAGTCGAAAAAGTTACAAAAAAGCCATAAGGTCTTCCAAAAAACTAAAATTTTCTTCTGAGATACTCTAAAGATAAGTACAGAAATAGTAAATATCTACACTAAAAACTTTCAGTAAAAACAAAGCTGAATTGATCTGATTGCATTTGCCGCACCTGTGCAACGCTAAACTCGTCACAACATAAACGAGACAATGGGCTGAATATCTGGCCCGATATCCGTCCATCCGGACTCGCAGCTATCAGGATATCCGGTATTGGGCCAAACAACTATCCGTTTCGTCTGTAGTTTTGACCTTTTAATCAAAAGTTTTTTATAACTTTTTTTCAGGTGAAACAATTACTAATATATAATATTTGAGATTTTGTGTATGCATTCTGATTGAATGATTAATGTTGGTTCACAAAAGTTTTAGTTGTTTTTTGGGTTTGATGTGTCTTATAGTTTAATAGGCGGCAAGCTGGTAATCTCACACTATTTTGAGGAACAAAATGGCTCATACTGCCAGATGTGACTATGTGACTAAACCACTTGTTACCTAAAGCTTACCTTATGGTTTTACGAGTGTGGTAGTATGTATGTATGCAGGATTTGAAATGATAATTATCATTGATAATTATTAGTGATGGGCCGAATGCGGTTTGTACTGAATACGAACTTCGGACGAACATTCAGTAATAAATAAAGATTCGGCCGAACTTCAATTATTTTTGCTGCATTTTCTCGGGAGCAACAGGTCTCAACTCACTCTGGTATTTAAAATTTACCAAGGGCAGATGATGATGCAAAAACACCAACGATTTAGCTTTATCTGGCAGGCGTCTATTATGTTCCCGCTTGTAAAGAGTTCCCGCCTCTGAAAAAAGTGACTCAGAATACACTGAGCTTCCAGAAGACAATAAAAATATTTGTGCCAAAAATGTAAGGGATGTAAGGGAACTTGTCCTTATTCTTAGCCCACCAGTTAAATGGACATTGGTTGTTGGGCAGCAATACATCATTCAGATATCTATAGTCTAGTTTTGAAGCAATTGGACTTGTCGTGTCTTCTACAAAATTTGGTAATTTTGCTGCTGCCAGTTCCTCATAGAAAATCCAAAACGTTCTATGTATGTACTTTATGATATTTTGATACTTTCATAAATATAATTATTTTTAAAACTACGTTATTATTTCAATGTAAAGAGGTCCATTTCAATAATAATAATTCACTAATATAAAAATAAGTTGATTATATTTCATAAAAAAAGATTCAATTGTTAAGTAATAACGAATTACAAAGATTAATAAATAACTGATTATAAAGTTTTAATTATTTTAATAAAAATTGAAGAGTAATTTTAATCTTATCTTGCACCGAATATTTGGCATTGGATCCGAAAGTCAGAATGCGGAAGTTTGGTTGAAGCCGCTGAAATTCGGTTAAGCAGAATGAGAAACGAATTTCGGCCCATCCCCAATAATTATGTATTTGATAATTAATATTTAGATAATTATCAAGACAAATATAGATTGATAATTATCGTGATAAGTATAATCTAAAATATTTGCCACTAGTTATTTGTCGCATTCAACGAATGCGTGTATCAGAACGCGCCACTTAACGTCAATAGAGGAGATTCCTCGCGTCGTCAGGTGTACGTATGTGTTCGTAATAATATCGCGTTCAATTTGCATCAAACCACAGATTTTTTCGCGCGATTTTTTTACCGCATGTGCTATAAGATCCTATGTGTCACAGAATTTTGCGCCTTCATCGACAGGACCTTACTCACTCGTGCACACTGTTGCAAAAAATTTAATCGCTATTATGAGCGCACACTCGCGGGCTCGGCTAACCGACGTACCACCATATCGCCTAACGTTGTTATATCGTTGTTTCTGTCGCAAAATTTGTAGATGAAAAATTCTATTGTTATGTGAAACAGTAGTTTATTTGAATAGAAAATTACTTCCGTGTGATAAGCAACTCCGTTTTAGGATAACTTTAATGTTTCTGGTCGTCGTTTACAAGAAAACACTCCACAACCAATAATTTTTACGAGGTCCGCTTAGCGACAGTATCGAATTCAAAATGGTGGTCGGTCGTCGCGGCGAACTAGTTTTTATAAACTGACATGAACTTTGTTCATGTACTTTGGCAGAGGGGAAGCGTCCGCTTGCCACGTCCCGTATTAAATTGTCTAAGCCTAAGTGATACAAAAACTTGTGTTTTATTTCGATTTCTTTTTTCTTCTTTTTTAATTAAATGGCGTTCGCGATATGTAACGCATTTCGCCAATATCAAGTAAAAATGTGCTTTTAAGTAGCAGACAATTGTACGGTAGATTGAGGTTAAAAGTGGAGTCTCTCAACACGTGTTTTTACAACAAGAACTCGGGAGAAACTCCTTCGATTTCTTTATCGTTTAGCCTAAACTTTATCAACAATGTCTAAGCAGCAGTAGATTGTGTGGGATCTTTTTTCAAATGTGTTTAATAAAAAGAGACTGATGTGTTCTATTTGTACGAAATATTTTGGTTATACATGAGAGAAATGATTTACCTATTATTTCAAAATATTTTTTACATTCGAATATTTCGAATGCAAAAATCTCCGAATAACATTTCGAATGAATTATTCGATGCCCATCTCTACTATCGAGACCTGATACTAAAATAAATAAGCTTCTTGCCTGATACTGTGCCTTAGACAACAGAGGCCTTAGTATGAGTTTTGATAGTTTTCGAGCTCGATCAAACGTATCGTCTTTCTTCATACATTGGCCACTGTTTCTGATAGTTTACGCTAGGGGCGCTAGTGGGCAATGTATGAAAAGAGACGATACGTTTGATCGAGCTCGAAAACTAACAAACTCGTACTAAGGCCTCAGGATTCTTTGTCTAAGTACCTACTGTGCTTATTTAATTATATATTACCTGTCAATCATAGTATGTGTCAATTCTTAACATACTTGGCTTATTATAAGCTTATCGAAACTGGCCCAGTATATTTTATACAGTTTAGCATCACAGTATACCAAGAACAGTAGTTTATCTGCGGGCTGTCGGCGAATTATTAGCCTACTCTGCGTTGACGCTAGGGCTATCGTAAATGTGCCGGGCGGGAACGAATTGTATTCTCTTTGCGGGTGAATGTGCAATGACAAAAACCCGCGATCACACGGAGACGGCGAGACCACCAATATGCCCCCATATTTTTATGTCAATTTGTGCGTTACAGTGCCTGCGTGTACGGCGCCGAGTACGCACGCATACATTCTAATGGATAGCGGCCAGTTTGTATGAAGACGTATTACTGTTCTTGGTATACTGTGATACCATCGTATGCGAGTAGGCTATTATCGCTTGCACGGGGTCTCAAGCGGCGTACTTGTTTACTTTATACTATAGTCTTCCCGTACACGCGCTTACGTCTCTCCGTGCGGTACGCGAGCTTACGTCTCTCCGTGCGGTACGCGAGCTTACGTCTATTCGTCCGCACTTGCCCCTTTCACTCCTCCAGCGGCCGGCCTGCCTGCAGTATACTACGATTGCCGAACGTGCTTTCATTCACAAGGCAACTTACAGTTGTGTTGCGGGCATGTTTTCTTGAATGTAGCCGAAGCGGAGGTGCTGATCCGATCACCTGTTAGCGAGACGAAAGGCGATACCTACAGTTACGACCAGGGTTGCCAGGTTTTAGGTATTTTACCGAACCGTTCGGTATTTTAGCACCGTGTTCGGTGTTCGGTAAGACAAAAATACCGAAATATGGGAGGTTCGGTATTTTTTTCTGATAAATTTTTCTCCCTAATAAACGAATCGACTGACAAATTTTACGCAATTGGCAATCGGCATCGATGTTGCACACTCCATGAGTGAAGAAGACGAGAGAAGAGACGAGAAAAGAGGCAGAGACGAGACGTAGTATGGCAACCTTCCTCGTCATGCTGCCCAGCGCTCCCTATTTCGTCGGTTTTCTGTGCGCGACAAGTAATGAGCTTGTTTTTTTCTCACTGTACGGTATTTTTTTTGAAAAGACCTGGCAACCCTGGTTACGACCCCTTTCTGATTTGATAATTGTTACTGTGACCTTTAGTGTGATCCGTCGAGATGTTGCGGCATTAGGCGGTCTCTAACGTAACGTTAGATAGTGCTCAAAGGGTTATTTTCCCTAATTCCACCTCACTACCATCTAAGGACGACCATATGGTGTCTTGTCACTGTGGTTAGCAACTCAACGACAACAAAGAAATTTGGCAACATCGTACAATCACGAATTCAAATCCTCTGCAAACACATGTTTTCTTCTTACAATCCTGGTTAGTTCAATGTAGTGCTAATACTATCTCCTGCATTAGCTTTTTTTTTGTATTTGCACTCCACTCTCGCTTTCCATTATTTCGCAAAGGTATATAAACTACTTCTAGGATAGTTACTTTCCGTTCACATTAGAATCATGAAATCTGGCGAGAAACAAAAAATAATGAGAGATTATGGAATAATTTTATTTTTTTTACTAAAATATTTACGCGCTTGTAAACAAGCGCGTAAATATTTTAGTACTGGAAAAATGCACTGAAAAAATTCGACTTGCCTCAGGCGGGAATCGAACCCGCATCTTCCGCTATCCGGGCGGCTGCGTTGACCATTACGCCACCGAGACACTGCTTTTCGCTGTCGAAATTTGTCAGTGCTTGGTGCTTATGTTTTTATGGTAAACATTGTTTCATCAAATCTTTGAAATTTGCACTTCTAAGACCCGAACGAAATATTTTTGTATATATTTTTTTTTATGAGAGATTGGAAAAAAGCTCCCAAGCATACCACACAGTCGCACAAGCGTACAGTCTGTACCTTGAATTTAACGACCAGCGTCTTCGCACTCGTCTACATATGCGGTATGATGTGTGCCAACTAGCGCTAATGTGCTATTACGAACGTCTTCGCAATGTCGGGCCGATGTTACTAATCGGACTGTAGTGCGCCGATCAATCCGAGCGATGGATTACAAGCAACAAGATGATTGTGGAGGTGTTATGGAGGCTTCTTCGTTGCAACTCGACGACTTTTGTGTTTTGGGTCGGAGGTTGTCAGGCTGGATCAATACAGCCATCCCAAATCTTTTTTTATGTCAAGTGGTTAGCAGACAAGCATTATAGTCCCCCTCCCGTTTCGAAATAGCGTCTAGGTGTGTCTTTAGAACTTCATTTTGTAATTATTTAATCTGTAAACGTTTCTGTGCAGGTTCCTAGACTGGGTCTATTGATGTCACTGGATGAGACTACATTTGACTATTATTTCCAACAAGCGCGAATAGATATCAATGAGAACCGAGTTCCAGAAATTAAGTATCCAGACCACAAAAAGGAATTGCTTGGCCTTGGAATTTCAGATATGTAAGTACCTTTTTGTAATAAAATATTAACAATTAATTGTTGTACAATGTGGAGTCCGGGAGTGACTTCAAAGAAACAATAAGTATTCGTTAAGACGTCTAGTTTATTACTAATGAACTTAATACTAATTACAAAATACCTTAGGCTTAGCCTAACTTAATTCTAAGTCAGAAGAGGCGTGCCATACACTACAGTTGATCATGATGTTCCTTGAATATGCTTTAGTTTTATGAGGCACTAGCTAGTATTGTTGGCTGTAGATGTTCTTGACATTTCCAGCGACATTGCCATCGTTCTCTAGCCTGTAAAAGCCGAGTCCAGATCATTTGCTACGCAACATGTAATGCACGAGTATAATGAGTACAGTCCGCGCATGCTAGGCGAACGTTTGTTCCCAACAGCTTTTAGAGCGCAATTGGGAGCCCAGGGCAGCGGAATTCGCGGCGAGCAGAACTGTTGCGAATGACCAATCCCATCATACTGCGCGCACTCAAAGCGTTCGTTGAAAGACCGTTATAATAGGCGGGACCCTACGCGCGCCCTTCGAATGCACGCATGACTTAAAATGTATGGAAAATGTTGCATTGCATGTTTTGCAAATATGTAATGTGGACTGGGCTCAAGGCGAACCTTCCAAGAGGATTTCTAGTCGACGAACATCTCCAATCGATTTGATTCTAGGGTGTTCGAGCTGGAAGGGTTACTTACATAGGCCATCAACCCTAACTGGCCTTGATGGCCCCGTAGTACTCTGGCCTTCGAGAAGCCATTCCCAGGACACTCCTAGTCCCGACTATTGCAATCGCAGTCACACAACAAGTGTTTCATTGATTCTTGGCTACACTTATAGCTACTTGCACTGAAGATTGATAATGTTGAAAGTTGCATTCTCTTCAAGTAACAGTCCAAGCCATGTGATGCCGGCTGAGTAAAATAGCATCACCCCATATCCTCTACGGGTGTCGTAGAAGGCGACTAATAGATCAGCAAAGGGGAATTGATCACCTTATACTCCGTTGACAAGCTGGGCAAGCGTTGTGGACTACTGCCTAAACCTCCTTCGATGACCTGGAGAGGCCTCGTGTCCCAGCAGTAGGTCGAATTATAAAGGCTGTTATGATGAACAGTCCAATAGAACTATTCGACAACAACAGATGCATGAAATGTTGTTTTGTTGTTCCCGTAGGATAATTTTAAATCCACGCAAACGATGTTGCTAAAGCATCTTCTTTTTCCTAGTCTGCTCCCAATTTATTGAAGGTCTATACGTTTTGGCATTTGATTTTTATGGTCGTCGGTCCACCTGAAACCAACCCTCATTGGGAGGGTGATGTAGAGCATATTTGCCGTAATTTATTATTATTTAAAAGAATAAAATTAATGTGCTGCAACACATTAATATTAATCCTTGTTAACGCCTCCAATTAAGCTAATGCGCTTGTGTTAGCAGTGGGTTCACGTCGCTAGTCTAACGGCGGCCGAGGACCGATCTCCATTCACACAGAAATCTAGTACACCTGCCTGCGCGTTCAGCTACCGACGCTTCTAAATTTATGAAAACATCACATAATCAATTATGCTTTTTACAATAGCGCTGTTTATATGTTGAAGTATCGGCAATTACCTAATCTATCGCCGCGGTAATGGATATTGACACCGGATGCATCTCTATAAATAAGGTTGTACTTGTATTTTTGATCCCGTTAACTTGTACAGATACATATTAAAGCATTTACTATTATCATAATTTGTTACTACATCAGCTCTATTAAAAGCTTATTTTGTGTCATTGATTCTAATTAATTATTCAATCAAATAATTGGTTTAGAAATTTATTTGAAAATTTCTAAACCACAGTACATAAAAACAAACAGCTGTTTCTGTGACTCCTAATAATATATGTGATTCCAAGCACAAAATAAAAATAATGCAGAAGGCAAGGACTTAATGCAGAGGAGCGCAAGATTACCATGCTCGGAGTTACTGGAGTTACTCTGCGCGATCATATCAGAAATGATGAGATCCGTAGGAGAAGTCAGGTCACCGACATAGCCCAAAGAATTGCGAACCTTAAGTGCCAGGGGGCAGGGCACATTGCGGGGAAGACTACCGGCCTTTGGGGCGGAAAGGTGCTCGAATGCGGCCGCGTACCGGGAGACGCAGCGTTGGTAGGCCCCCACAAGGTGGACCGACCATCTAGTAAAGGTCGCAGGAAGCCTCTGGATGCGAACAGCTCATTACCGATCGATTCGGAGATCGTTGGTGGAGGCCTATGTCTAACAGTGGACGTCTTTTGGGTATGAAGATGTTCTGAGATATGTATCGATGCCTGTGTGCAGTGATAAGCGACAAATCTATGAAGTTTGCCCTCTTACCTTCTTTACACACTTTATGTTGTGCTCTAACAGACTTCAATCGTAGGTATTCACGTCTTATAAAAATGACATGGGGAACAATGGCACCATAATTATTTAACTACTCAAGTAATGAGATCTCTTTCAAGGCTGTAAGTAATTAAATGTATCAACATTATCTCTGTTTTTACTACATTTGTGCATGTTTGTCAGCCATTACCTAAATTTACATAATTAGACTGATTCTAGATAATAAAATGTGCTATAAACGTAGTATGTGTATTATCACATTTCAGTTACTGGTTATCACAATATACTTACGTCTTAAATAAACGACATATTTCTCAGTATTTTATTTTAGGTATGGGTTTTTTTTAATAAAAATATCCAGCAAATTATATCCCTTCCATTATTTACGCGTTAAGGAAAAATTTATAACATTGGGTAAAAACCCAGACTGCTGAGATGTTTGCAGTGTAACAACTGTCATCATCTCAATCACAACAGCCTTTGACCTACTGCTCAGACACAAGGCCTTGTCAACGAAGGAGGTATAGACAGTAGTCAATGCGGATTGGTGGACGGAGTATAAGGTGATCAATACCCCTTTGCTGATCCATTAGTCGCCTTCTACAACACAAATTGGATGATATGGGGTGATGCTATTCTACTCTGCCGGCATCGCATGGCGCCGGGCTAGAAATCTTTTAAAACTTAGGATTACACGGCGCAGCCACCAGTATTACTCAGTCAAAAAGAACCCAAATAAATTAGCACCAAAATGATAGGAAGATGAGATGAGACCTCGCATCCACCAAGAAAATTATACCAATTTTTTTCAGTAGTTTATCTGTTTAACCCAATTATTTGTTTCAGGTGCCGCGCTATAACAGAAGAGAACTTGTCTGTCAATGAAGTGCTAAGAAATTGCAAGAAATATATACCAAAAATAATTAATAAACGCCATGGCCCGTATCCTAAGCGACACGCGACCATGGTCCTACCTAAACTGTATGCGATGTGCTATAGTATCAAGTAAGTAAATATTAGCATGATAAATGTTGGTTTATTTATAATTTAAATCCGTGTAATGCAAGTTTGGTTTGTCCTTGTAATTTTTTTTTACATTTTTTTATGTTTTCTAAGTATACAAACCTCTTAACGAAAATAACGCACTCCCTGAAAGTAGTATAGGTTCATTCGCCTGGTTTGTGTCCGAAGGTGAGAGGCTAGATTGCGTCGTTGAAGATATCACATATCATTATACAAATTATTAATAACGTTAGCATCAATCTGGTTTGAATGTTTTATTTTCTTAATTCAAGATAGCGGGTATCTTTGTGCTGTGCAAAACTAACGCAGCCAATTAGAAGCTCGTAAAACTTAGTCTTGTTTGTGGCGCCTCAGTTCTCGCGCTAGTGTTTTTATTACCTATATTTGGCTCGCTTGCCTATGTTTGCATTGTTAGAAGAGATGGTAAATTCTGGGCTAACACAAACTTACCACCGCCTGATAGCATACAGTCAACGTACCCGTAGTTATGAAACATCAATGACTTTTGCACCGTCAAAAGCAACAGGATATTATCTAAGTATATCCCCAGACAGGTGCTCCTGAAAACATTTTAACGAGCTGATTTAAAACTTTGATGCTTCTATTAAAGTACTTGGGAACTTATTGCCTACTAGCTAATTTGGCCACACTTAGCGTCATCTGCCTACCCGGTTTCTAAGTGGCAATATACTTTGTCCCGTCATACTTCTAGATCGGCCGTCATCATATTATTCTTATTCTTATGCAAGGGGCTGAGGCCGTGTCTCTGAGCACTTCGACCCTATGGGATCTTTTGTGCTTCCCCTTTCCTTATCACCCATCCCCGCCAAGCCGTCATCATAACACTTTTGCATGTTATAAAAGAAAACATGCAAAAGTGTTATGATGACGGACTTTCGGTCTTCCTTTCCTGATAGGAGGAGTCCTATACTTACCATCCACATCCATCCAATAAAATAATGTATTAAATATAAAGAAACTGAATTTTTATTTATAAACATAATATAAGACCTGTAACCGTAAAAGCGTACTGTCACAGAACTTAGTATTGCTTTGATTAGGGTAAGTGAAGTGTCTATTGAAATTGCGAGCTGGGTTGTTGTCGGTTCGTCTTGAGAGGAAGTGAGCGGTCATTCAGTTTATTACATTCTAAAGGAAGTATCATATTTGCGTCGCGTTTGATTTATCATTCGTGTTGATATAAACACATAGGTCTATATTTGTAGGACAGATCAAACCGAGCAATAGGTTGACGAAAAAAAAAGTTTATTTTTGAAACTTTATTTTTTATTTTATTTCGGGTTTAGTGAAGAGCGAATCGGCAACAAGCGAAAAAACATCTTCGTCTTCCTATTTTTTTTTATAAAATATTTGTAAATGTATTGCTTAAATAAATAAAATTGTAATTAAATAAAAACTAAAATGCTTATATTTTATTATGTCATATTACCTAATATTAGCCCCCCATCCACGACCGCTTATTCCTGCCGGAATGTCCAATCTTTATGGAATGAATTATAGTGGATGGGCAAGCGCACCTGCACGACGTAACAACCTTGACTTAGTTACATGGACAGTTACAGAGATGACATTAGTTAGTGGCCTCAACTTTATTATTTATCCCTATGATGATTCTCTACAGTTTATCCATGAAGACAAGTCATACGGAATAAACGGTAGTGGATGGTGGGCTAATGATAGTTTGCTAATCGCTTTTTGAGAATGGTAGTGGATTCCACAATCTGATTGCATGAGCAGTGAAGGAATATGGATAAATGTAAGTTTTATGAGGTGGAATTGTAAAGAAGGGTGCGAAGGTATCGTTGACAAGGAACATCATTGGACCTGAGGGAGAAACGTTCACGACGATATATACCAGTGGTGCCCATACTTTTTTCAATGGAGTTTTTTCAATTGGAACGACACTTTGTACTAACAACTATCAAAAATTATTAACAAAACAAATTCTTTAAGTAAAACTTCAATGGATGCTAAGTCTCAAATTTTTATTTTATAATCATACAATATTACAATATAATTTTTTAATGGTACAATATTAGGCATATTAGGTTTATTTATCGTGACGTCGAAGCATGACATTGATGGTTTTCCGCAAAATTTTCGTAGTTAGGACTATTTTCACTCAAAGCTAGACGCAAGCACTAATGTTAGGTGCTCTCATTTGTACGAGTACCTACGATATTTTAATATTATTATTTTCATCTGAGAAAATGCAGACTCGCACAGATATGTCGATGCGAAGAACGCAGTTATTTGCAAAGATATTTGCTTTATCAATGGATAGTTCATTTCAGGTATAGAAGACCAGAAAGGATTACCTACTGTCGCCAGCTCTAGCTTTTAAGTTGATATCCGATAATAACTTCAAAATTTCTTCTTGAATTGTTATACATTCCATGTCGAACAAGTTACTCATGCTAGAAGAGATTTCTTGTATGTTCGTGCAATTGAATGGGTATGATATAAATGCCAAAATATTCTCAATTTTTTTTTATTTCTTCAAAGCGTCTTTGAAACTCATCGAGAACTTTTCTCACTTCTTCCTCGTATGTAACGAAACTAGCATAGTTTTAGTAGATTTTTTTTAATTTGGTGTTTCTATACGTCGCTTTTAGGTTTAGGTACATCTTCTAGGCGATCGACCTCAAAACCTCTCGCGATCGACCGGTCGATCGCGATCGACTGTATGGGCACCTCTGATATATACGAAGTCATTCTAATAAGTAGGTCAATACAAAAAAACTCCTTAGCTGTTCCGTATATTTTGGTTGCGTAGGTTTTGCATTTTCAATTCAATTAAATGCTTTATTGCTATTCCACAAGGGCTGTGAGGTCTTAATGATAACTTAAATAGTACATCATAGAACCTGTCGGGCACAGCAAATTGAAAAGGAGGAGAGTACAATTTCAATTAATACCTATTAATTATTAACTCGTTAAGTAACCTTTATTCATAAAATAGTTACTTAAACCAAGATGAGAATATATTATAATTAAATAATTATGGTTTTGTATGGAACAACTGATTTTTTCTTCGCCTTTTCGATGTTGGTCCCATATAGCAAGAATTGTTCATAACATGACCTATTAAAATTGCAGAGGAGGCAAAGGATTCGAATGTTCCTTCGATCCCTGATGGGAGGCCAGTTTAGTTTCTTCCGAAAATCAAACACGTCAATATTTTTTCAGTTACCTAAAGGACAAATACATGGTGCAGTTGTATGGATTGGCGCCTAACTATTTAGCGGAGGAGTATGACAATGTGTTATGGTTAAATGGCGACGTGACGACCCCCGTGAAACTTATGGTGGCGCCCTTTCATGGGCAGCAGCCGGGCATAAGACTTTACGACTATGATAAGAGAGAAGTGAGTGGATATTTATTATAGTATTAATTAAGGACATGTTACATAATGTTTATGTAGACCCATATGTAGGGTCTTCTGGGTAGGTACCACTGCCTTTCTTATTACTGCCGCGAAACAGTTCGCTGTGTTTCGCATTGAAGGGAAAGGTAGCCAGTGTAATTACTGGGCATGGAAGGCTATCTTAGTCGCCAGAATGGCAACGCTCTTGCAGTGTTGAGTGATTTACCCTATTGTATGTGTCTATAGGCGACGGTAACCACTTAACACCAGATGGGCCGCAAGCTTGTTTGCCATCTCGTAGTATAAAAAAGAGTTCCCATTAGTGTTTATACAAACTGCACCTTAAATGCGGATTAACTCGTAAGTAAAACTTGTGAAAATAGAACCTTAACGTTTTATTTGGTAGCAGAAAAACAATCAAACCTCCGTCTTCAGGTAAAAAGCTTTAGATTTTTATCTCGCCTGATGATGATAAATGCGAAAGACGGTCAGCTTCATTCGGAAACCTCGATTGCAGAGAACTGTCTACTTTAAAGCTATTGTTGTAGTGGCTGATTTTCATAAGATGCTGATGAAAAGGTAACCAGGAAATAGACCTATAATCAACTAAACCTAGCAACTTTGTAATTGAATCCAGAACCAGTTTCGTACCATCATAGCAGATAAGTCTGTGTGTAATTGAAACCTTTGTCTTATTTACGAATACACCGATAACCTTAGAGCGACGCGAATAGCCAAATGAAGTGCCGCCTTTAAAGTGTATATTTAAAACACCACGCTTCTGAAATTTATGCCCGTTTTCACCAACAGTCTCTTATGCTTAGGGCTCCCTTAAGCGAAATTCAAGGAACTCTTACAGGGAAATTCGTTTTTATCAACGCTTAGGTATCACCTAAAAACTTAAGGAACTCTTAATATTTAAGGCCCCGATTTTGCTCTCCTTATCGGTTCCCTAGCCTTGTTTACCATTCGTGAGTTAATTTTAGTATAGAAAATATGTGTATTTCTCTTCAATAAGCAGAGATTTGTATCAGTTTTTTGAGATTTTACAAATTACAAGCGTTAGAAACCGTAAAAATGGTTTCGAGTCAACTGCCAAAAATACCACAAAAAATTAAGCATTGGATTTATTGATTTTTTTTATAATCCTTACTAATATTATAAATGCGAAAGTAACTCTGTCTGTCTGTCTTTCTGTCTGTCTGTCTGTCTGTCTGTCTGTCTGTCTGTCTGTTAAGCTTTCACGTCTAAACCACTGAACCGATTTTGATGGAAATTGGTACAAATATAGATTATATCTCGGGGAAGGACATAGGCTACTTTTTATCTCGAAAAAAAGGTTGTATGGGTTGAAAAAGGGGATGAAAGTTTGTATGGAAGTTCGTCATTTTTGAAGATAGAACCATGAAACTTTGAATTTAGGCACTTAATAAGACAAAAAGAAATATTTGTTCTAAGATTTTTTAAATTTTGACCTGTATGGGGGTGAAATAGTGGATGAAAGTTTGTATGGGACTTCGTCATTGTTAAAGATAAAACCATGATACTTTGAAATTAGGGACTTGATAAGAAATAAAGATCCAATCCAAGATGACGGTTGTGACTTTTTTAATATAATATCGATATGGGTATCACTTTTTTGGTTTTCGGAGGTCCCGATTAGATCCAAGATGGCGGACGCGACTTTTTGACAATATGTCAATATGGGTATCGTTTTCGTGGTTTTTGGGTGTCCGGATTACGAATAAAGCATCTATAACGAGATCCAATATGGCGGACGTGACTTTTTGACATGATGTCAATACGGGTATCATTTTCGTGGTTTTCGGAGGTCCCGATTCCTAATACACCATCCATTTTGAGATCCAAGATGGCGGACGCGAATTTTTAACATAATGTCAATATGGGTATCGTTTTCGCGGTTTTTGGGGGTCCGGATTACGAATAAAACATCTACTGGGTGTAAAAGACATGAGCAGTCAAACGAAAACCACGTATTCTATACATCAAAATAAGACATATTTCAAAAAAAATATTGCTGGGAAATGATTTTTATTTTTTGGTGTTACAAAAAATTGCAAATTGTACCGCGCAATGTAAAGGGCTCAACTCGCACGCAACTCGCAAAACCGCGATAATTTTGCTTGACGGCGGCCCCGTTCGTTAGTGTCCGTGCGCATCGAGTGAGCTACATTGAACGCTAACGTTTTGAAGCCGTTTTTTGTTATGAAATACTAAAAAAAATGATAATGTTTCTTTGGACAATAATTAAGAAATAACGTATAGAATACGTTTTCATAAAAAAATGAAAAAAAAAATTATGACTTTGACCTTCAATAAAATCGTAACTATCAATTTCCCAGGTATAGTCTAAAGGAAGAAAAATGTTATGACGGTGAGCAGAATACATGGTTTTCGTTTGACTGCTCATGTCTTTTACACCCTGTATTTCGAGATCCAAGATGGCGGACGCGACTTTTTGACAAAATGTCAATATGGGTGTCATTTTCGTGGTTTTCGGGGGTCCCGATTCCGAATACGACATCTATTTCGAGATCCAAGATGGCGGTTGAGACTATTTAATGTAAAATCGATATGGGTATCATTTTCGAGATTTTTGGGGGTTCTGACTCCGAATAAAACATCGATTTTGAGATCCAAGATGGCGGACGCGAATTTTTAACATAATGTCAATATGGGTATCGTTTTCGTGGTTTTTGGGGGTCCGGATTACGAATAAAAGATCTATTTCGAGATCCAAGATGGCGGACGCGACTTTTTGACAAAATGTCAATATGGGTGTAATTTTCGTGGTTTTCGGGGGTCCCGATTCCGAATACGACATCTATTTCGAGATCCAAGATGGCGGTTGCGACTATTTAATGTAAAATCGATATGGGTATCATTTTCGAGATTTTTTGGGGTTCTGACTCCGAATAAAATATCGATTTTGAGATCCAAGATGGCGGACGTGACTTTTTAACTTAATAGGAATATGGGTATCATTTTCGAGATTTTTGGGGGTTCTGACTCCGAATAAAACATCGATTTTCAGATCCAAGATGGCGGACGCGAATTTTTAACATAATGTCAATATGGGTATCGTTTTCGTGGTTTTTGCGGGTCCGGATTACGAATAAAACATCTATTTCGAGATCCAAGATGGCGGACGCGACTTTTTGACAAAATGTCAATATGGGTGTCATTTTCGTGGTTTTCGGGGGTCCCGATTCCGAATAAGACATCTATTTCGAGATCCAAGATGGCGGTTGCGACTATTTAATGTAAAATCGATATGGGTATCATTTTCGAGATTTTTGGGGGTTCTGACTCCGGATAAAACACCGATTTTGAGATCCAAGATGGCGGACGTGACTTTTTAACTTAATAGGAATATGGGTATCATTTTCGAGGTTTTCGGGGGTCCTGATTCCAAATACATCATCTACGTCGAGATCCAAGATGGCAGATGGGATTTTTTATCATCTACGTCGAGGTCCAAGATGGCAGATGGGACTTTCTAACATAAAAGCGATTTGGGTATCAATTTCGTAGTTTTCGGGGGTCGCGATTCCAAATACGTCATCAATTTCTAGATCCAAGATGGTAGACGCTACTTAACTTATTATTAATATGGATATCATTTTCGTGGTTTACAGGGTTCCATTTTGATATCCAAGATGGCAGACGCGAATTTTAAACTTGATATGGGTATCAGTTTTGTAGTTTTCGGAGGTCTCAAAATGGATGCTGTATTCGGAGTCAGGATTCAGAATACAACATCCATTTTGAGATCCAAGATGGTGGACGTGACTTTTTAGCTTAATCGCTTTCACGCCTAACACCTAACACCAAAAAAGGGAATGAAGGGGTTGAAATATGAGATGAAAATTTTTATGCGATTCCTCATTACCGAAGATAAGACCATGAAACACAAATATTGTTCTAGCGTTTTTGAAATATTGACCCATGTGGGGATGAAAGGTTGCGAGTAAGTAGCAAATGATGGAGAAACATAAAATGGTAGATTGTAAAAATGTCATTTACTGTAGTGCACTGCAGTTTGTATGTGTGTTTTTTGCATAATAAGTACCTACACAAAAAAATGCTGCCTAAAGTAATTATTCCACGCGGACGAAGTCGCGGGCAAAAGCTAGTAACTAATAAGTATAATAAATATTTGTCAAATCTTGTACGCACGCCGCCGTTTCACGACGTGATGTCTTTGGTCATATTATGACCATCATCATAGGATCAAAGTAATAGTAAATAAAAAAAAATCGTCTTTATTTTTTACTAAGTGTTCAATTTTCGAGATATATATTTATAGCCTAAGAGCCAGTGGAAGGCTACCTGTATGTATTTGACCAGACTTGAGGTTTTGTACAGTGAGGCCCCTATACCTACCATATATGAGATGGGGGTTCACTAAGCCCCAAGTGGTGGACACGGCGCGCGCTCAAGCAAGACAGGTATCGATTTTTGGCGAATTTTTAATGCATTTGACGACGTCTGCCGTTTTTAAAATTTGATAATATATTATTATTATTATCTAAAAACAACAATGGCAGACCATTATCGCGCGGTTAACATTGTGGCAGACAGTTTTGAAAGTGCTGAAAAAAATTAAATTTTGAATTTATTTGAAGAGATCTGCCATTGATATATTTTATTTATTAGGGTCTTGAAAACTTATATTCATCACGGCAGACGACTTCATTGAGTACACACATCAGCAGACAACAAAATCTTTGCTACTATCCGGTCAGATGTATGTGTATTACGTTCCCTATTTTACATCAATATGATTTACTTTATCACTGTGATTAACTAAAATTGAAAAGTTTGATGATTAATAAGTTTGATGATAAAAAAGTTAGTATATTTTGGAAGAATCTCAAATATTAAGGTATATTGCAGATAACAAATAATTATTCAAATATTTATTTAATTTTCTTCTTTTTATTTATTTAAGACATAATTAAAAAAAATGAATAACAAAATATGAAACGTGCATGCAATAAAAAAAAATGTATGTTTTTTTTACTTATTTAAATCTTTATTCATCGTCATCGGAATCATGGTCGTCGTGGTGTGACTCGTCTTCATCATCCATAGAATCGGAATCTGTAAAAAAATAATTTCAAAATAAAAATAATTTGTAAAGTGATCCGAATATATTCGATTAAATTTGGTTATTAATGAACTTACCATGGACTTGGGTGATTAAGTCGCTCACAGAAGTTGGAAGTTGATCACCTTCGAACCATTTGAATAAAAATTATAGAATGTTATTAGAGCCTCTGATACTGATATTTTAATTATAATGATTGGTAATATGACACAATTAAAAAATTCTGATTCCAATATTTGGATGCTCAATGGAACAGGAAATAACGAAAGGTAAAAGATTTAAATAAGTAAAAAAAACATACATTTTTTTTATTGCATGCACGTTTCATATTTTGTTATTCATTTTTTTTTCATTATGTCTTAAATAAATAAAAAGAAGAAAATTAAATAAATATTTGAATAATTATTTGTTATCTGCAATATACCTTAATATTTGAGATTCTTCCAAAATATACTAACTTTTTTATCATCAAACTTATTAATCATCAAACTTATCAATTTTAGTTAATCACAGTGATGAAGTAAATCATATTGATGTAAAATAGGGAACGTAATACACATACATCTGACCGGATAGTAGCAAAGATTTTGTTGTCTGCTGATGTGTGTACTCAATGAAGTCGTCTGCCGTGATGAATATAAGTTTTCAAGACCCTAATAAATAAAATATATCAATGGCAGATCTCTTCAAATAAATTCAAAATTTAATTTTTTTCAGCACTTTCAAAACTGTCTGCCACAATGTTAACCGCGCGATAATGGTCTGCCATTGTTGTTTTTAGATAATAATAATAATATATTATCAAATTTTAAAAACGGCAGACGTCGTCAAATGCATTAAAAATTCGCCAAAAATCGATACCTGTTTTGCTTGAGCGCGCGCCGTGTCCACCACTTGGGGCTTAGTGAACCCCCATCTCATATATGGTAGGTATAGGGGCCTCACTGTACAAAACCCCAAGTCTGGTCAAATACATACAGGTAGCCTTCCACTGGCTCTTAGGCTATTATACTTTCATCCACATAAAAAATGTCATAGCTGTCACTTAGTAAAGAGTCCCCTTATTAGGTAACACTTAGCACTGTAAAAATGAATTTAAGTAAGTATTCGATTTAGGTGTTACTTAGTGTAAGAGACGCCTACTTAGGGATCGGTTAGGAACTGGTTGGTGAAAACGGGCATTAGGGTCTTAAAATTGGATAAGACATTAATGTCCGTTTTACCAACAATCCCTAAATTTTAAGGGACTCCTAACTAGTTTTAGGTGGCCCTTAATGAAATTTTTCGTTTCACCAACACATAGGAGACTCTTAACGCCTAAGGGAACCCCTAAACTTTGGGGGCTCGATTTTTGGCCTCCTAATAACAAAAATATAGTTAACCCCTAAAAAGGTGTTCCCTAGCATAGTGAAAACGAATTTAGGTAAGAGGACTGTTTAAGGACTCACTTAAGATAAGTGTTGCCTATCTAAGTAATGCTTTAGGGATTGTTAGTGAAAACGGGCATAAATGTGCGCTACAGATTTAAAATTTAAATGCAGCGATGAAAATTAAAATGTGACACATTGATGCGATAACTTGTTTAACGGCCTCGTATTTTTTTTATTGCAGTGGACTCAAGTATGCACGATAGAGGGTTTAATATATTTAATGAGAAATGGCAACTGTGAGTTGGAAGTGTCAAGGAGAGGCACACCGTTGTTTTTTAAGTTTCCATCTGACGTAGAACTGTCGTCATTTATATCTGTTTGCGACGGATATTACAGGTAATATTTGTAGAGTATATTGACACAGCAGTATGTGATTTGTGTACGAGTTAAAATTGGCGAGATAACGGGAATTTTAACGTCTAAGTTATACCGTAATATTGAACTCGTAGTGGAGTGGTCAGTAACGCTGGCTATACATTAATGGTGCAGGTTCGAATCTTAGTAGGTACGAATGTTTGACTCGTGAGCACAACCATTTTTGTATGAGCTATGTTTGTTCTTAAAGTTTTTTCGTGTCATAATTTTAGTAAGAAAAAAGTGAAAGATGTGGTCCTTTGGTGGACAATTATGATTATTGTGGTCGTCTGAGATTTTTTTTAACGAAAATAACATTGATTTATTTCACATTAGGAAATGTTTCAAACATAATTAAAATAAAAAATAAAAGAAAAGTAAAGATGTCTAATCAACTATCTTTTCACTAAACAAGCGATTTCTTTAATACAACTGTGGCAGACTGGCAGCCAATGCCGCCTCCTCAGAGATCACATAGATGGCGCTACACAATAGTGCTTTTACAAGCGCGACAATTAGTATGGGAACCTGATTCGTGCAAAACGAAGTGCTTGAAAGGTGGTCGATGTATATACCTACAATTTGCAACTACAGACAGTTGGATCGCAGTCCCCGGGCAACTACACCTTGCCTGGCGGAAGTACTTCCCTTTGGACTTCCTACACAATCTTCATCACCATCATCATATCATCCAAGCACTGTTGGACATAGGCCTCCCCAAGGATCTCCAACCCGTTCAGTTCGGCGCTGCCCGCATCCAGAGGTTTCCCGCGACCTTTACCAGATTGGTCCGCATTCATACAATCTTATTTAATTAAGTATTATATAACTAATTCTATTTTTTGATAAGTCAAATGTATCCGCAGACTGATGGTGAAATGGACATTCAACTTATCAAAAGACGACGAGACTCCATCTCTGAAGCAACTCCAAAAGATGAAATGTCACGGTCCTGTAGGGTGAGTGTAATTGACAATCAACTCAATCAACCTACTTACTGCTACTGTTGGATCAATTCGACAAACATTTGCGTACCCGTACCGCGCGCGTCGGGTTTATCAGACAAAAAACAAACTCGTATATAATGTTTTTCTTTTTTCTGTGACCGTGCTGCACTGAAATAATTTATTAAATAAAGATATCATGTACAAAATTATTCCTATAATATTAATTGCTTGCTATAAATAGGGACTATGCATAATTTTTTTAGGTTTTAAAATTAATTCTACACAGCTACTATTTATAAAACTGAAAGAATTTTAGAAAAGGCTTACAACCACATAAAAACCACATAAAATGCAATTTCTAATTAAAATATCTCTGGTATTTTTTGGCTAAAAACAATTCTTTTTTACTATTGGCAGTACAATTGTACGTATTTTTTAAAATAAATGTATTCATCATTTTCCTACCCTCCTTCCAATTTATTTAGTGTCGGTGCAATATGCCTTGATATCGACAATACACAATAAATCTAAAAATAAATACCTACAACAAATAAGGATAGGATAGATATTTTTAGGAATTTTAATTAAGAAACTAAAGTGTAATCAATTGTATTTATAATCAAGTGTAATGATTACTTGATCAACTATTTATCAAATACAAACATTATTTTAATATAAGACAGTGTTATTAAAACAAAAAGCAGATTAAACGAGTAGTGGTATTTGGTCGTAAATATACGACCTTAGCGAAATGGGCGCGAAAATATTCGTCGGATTAATCCGACCTTGGCGGTTAAAGGGATTTATCATTGCTTATAGTGTTGCTTGTGTTATTTTATCGATTGATAATCGGGCGCTAGAGTCACGTCAATTGATATCAAACCGAGCGTTTAAAAAGTTAAATTGTTGGAAACCGTCTTCTTCCTTTCTCATACCCTACTTCCTATTTAACTGTGGTCGGTGTAATATATCCTATATCGAAGATATTGCTATAGGGTATAAGCATTATATAATTTACGATTACGGCTAGGGTTGTCACCTTTTTTTGACACAAATGAAGTATTTTAACATTTAAGAAGAAAAAAAAATAAAGTACACAGCCTCAAAGAAGAGTACAAATGAAATCAAATAAGTTTATTTGCTTAAAACACAGTTATAAAGTTCTTAATTTCAAACAACGTGCATGTGTTCAGCCCGCATGCAGACGTGCAAAACTTTACAAATTATATGTAATTGTCAAATAATTATAAGTACTTATTTATTTAACCTATTTATCTTTATAAACAATTTTTAATTTTATTTTCGCTACACTAATAATTATGTATACGTAACAAGTCAGTAACAGTCAAAGTAAGTTCACGTCCTAAATAGAATATTTTAGCGTACTTTATTGGTGTCGTAAATTATAAAGTACACCTGCGCGAAATGGAGTACAATACTCTATTTTAAAGTACGGGTGGCAACCCTAATTACCCTCATTGGAAAATAAATTGTTAGATACTGTTTTTCTTTTAATTGTTGATTGTTGTCCACAGAGGCGCGTTTTCATACCGGAAATTGGAAGAGAAACGCGCGAAGAAACATGGTTGCTACATACTTAGACAATGCCAGGATGATTATAATATTTACTATTTAGATGTTTGTAATAAAACTAGGTAAGTATTTAACGTTATATTTTATTGTCAATTGGTTCACAGTATGTATTAAAAGACAAATATGCTATTAAGATTTATTTTATATACTAAAATAGTATTTAAATATAATTTTAAGTTTATCAGAAATAAAAGGTTTTCAGAATTTTTAAGGACACATCTGACAAACGTAATTTGAGCTTCTTTGGGTAAACGTTTCCCACAAATTGAACTTAAAACACATCTAGAATTGTTAAAATTTATTTTCGCACTAAAAATCTTTCACTAAGGCAAAGAACTTTCACGACTATGATTTTTCATTCTAGGACCATAGAAACCCACAAAATAGAATATAAAGGACACTGTTTTGAGTTTAACGAGAAGGAGTATTACGATATAGACGCCATAAGAACCAGTCACCACGATCCTGCTGAGAAAATGTTTTTGAACGAATGTATACCGCCGTCTGAGTTCGGTGAGATATCAAAAATAATTTTAGAAGCACGAAAATGTTATACAAACTTATTAAAAACAGGATTTTTGGGAATTTACTTTGTTTTTTTTTTCTAGATCAATCACAGTTATTATTATGCAGTGAAACCGTAAAAAAAGGTGTTCGTATTGATCACACTGAACTGCAAGAAGTACTGAAGGAAAAGAAAAGTCCGCGGTGTATTCTCAATAAGGATATCATGTTATTTATAGGTAAGAACTATTTAGTGATGATGTAATCATAGATGTATAACTTTAATATTTACTTTAATAGAAATTTGCGCATAAACGCATTGAAATGAATCGTGCGAGATCAAAAACGCCACTAATGTGCGAATAATGCACATGTGTGCGTGACAAATGGACTGACAGTTGCTGTCTTTTGAAATTGACTAACAGGCCTACCTAGGCCGCCAGCGTGTACGTGAAATGGTCTCGTGTATCTGTCTCTCTCTAATATACACGTTAGTATGCTCTTTCTCTTTCACATTGCCGATCTAAAGTTCCTAAATCTATGGTTGGCTTGAGCGGATAAGCAGCTCCAATTTGAATTTGTGCATGTTCTGGAGGAGTACCTGGTGTATTTATTAATTATGGTATATTATTGTCAGGTTCTGAGAACATGGGGTCTGGAAACATAACGGTGACGTACAAGGCGTACTGGAATCTCGATGAAACAAAAAAAGTAATAGTAGCATTCAAAGCTTTACAACGGGAAGACCATTTGAAGGTAACGTTTAGGCCTTTTATGTATTTAATTACACTTGAGCCGAATTCTATAAAGAATAAATGGAAACAAACCACTAACATTTTTGTAGGAGTAATGAGCACGAAAGGTACCCATACAAAATGAATCAATTTGCTCAAGTATAGCTGATGCCTGTGACTTTTGTCCCAAGCGTACATTTTTTCGGGATAAAAAGTAACCTTAATTTATCTCTGTGCACATTTAACCAAGCGTGATTGAGGAACAAATATCCATACAAACATTCTAAATTTTGCATTTATGTGGTATTTTTTTTTATGTTAATCACAATCATTTGATGATGGAACCTTGGACCTTATCTTAAATTAACACTCTTCTCTAATGAAATAAAAAAATAATAAAATCTTTATCGATCGATTATGCTTATTCTTCTGTTACTATGAAATTATTTGACTGTTCTTTGTTGTAGGAGTTCATAGAGTTAGTGAGCAAGTACGTATGTGTGCAGTCGTCTTCGCTAGTTCGTCTGTACGGCGTTACTCTCAATTCTCCCACTGCACTCGTGTTGGAGTATATTCCGCATGGACCGTTTGACGAATACCTTAGGTGAGAACCATGATACATTTAAATAAAAATTATTATGTCAATAAAATGCGAAGTTCATGATTAAGTGGCACATGTTACATAAGTGAAATTGGCTTGTGAAGAATACATAATGGTAGCAACTTTTGCAGAACAAGAGGTATTTAAAGGTTATGTTAGGAGGCTGTCTGTTTATTGCTTATTAGGATTACAATTTTGTTTTATTGACAACATTGATTTTTATAAAATATAGTTGTAAAATTGTTTTCACCTCTCCAGCACCAAAATACCTCTTTTGCTTCGAGAGAGGCGAAAAGTTGTATGCTCCACACGAGAGCAAATTTCTTTTAGCTCTTATCATTAAACCACTCAGTGCGCTCAGTACTCTATTTATTAGACCAAGCTGGTTCGTGATTTAAAGTCGGCACTCGCAGCAAAAAATAACTTTGCTCACTTGTTGAACAATAGTTATTTGTTTAACAAGTGAGCAAAGTTATTTTTTGCTGCGAGTGCCGATATAAAATCACAAACCAGCGAAGTAGTCTAGAATTACTGAGCGCAGCGAGTGATTTAAAAGCACGAGACAAAAAAAAAATGCTTCTCGTGTGAAACATGCAACTTTTCACCTTTCCAGCGAGAAAATTGTTATAGGTGAGAAAAACAAGAAATTATTTAAATACATGTTTGTTACGCTAAAATTTAGTATTGAAAATAAAAGTAAAATTACTGACATTGTGTTAAGTTGAACGTTACAGTCGTATTTGGAGCTCGCAGCAAAAAGCGTTTTTGCTTCTAGATTTTACGAGGCAAAAGAGGTCTTTTGGTGCTGTATAGGTGAAAATAACTACTTCTAATTAATTCATTTAGGTACAGTGAGCAAAGTTCCCAGTATTGCATTTGGCAAATAGAATCTTTTAAACGACTGCACCAAGCCCCGCCTATTTTTTACTACGACCAATAGAGTATTAACATAAAAGGCACAGCCAATAAGGCGCTACGTCACTCAGCTTCCGCAGGTCGCGTCCCCTCCGCGCAGTCGCTCTAGAGTGGCTATCGAGCACATAACCAATAGAGGAGAAATGTCACTTATTTTGTTCTAAAATAATTCCGCCCACGTGTCATACTAGAGATGAGGATACACAGGCATGCAAATGTTATTATCGATATCGTTACCTAGCTATGAAAATAAACAGTTAATAAAACAAATACTAAATAAAAGTAAACTTATTTATTTTCTTTACAAATTTTACAGTAAATCACAAAAATCAAAATTCATCAAAATCTAATCAGAAAAAAGTACCAGAAGGCGACCTTCACAGAAAAATCAAAATAAAAAGTTAAACATAAAATTAGAAAATCATAGCGAGTTAAAGTACGAAAAATATCAATACACGTTTAGATTTATGATAATGCAACACTATACATAGTGCGATTGGCAGTTTGACGTTAGTGAAAAAATCGGGAGTGGTCTCCCCTTGACTTTCTCGTATACCAGAAAGGACTCAAAAGTTGATAGAAACCTTATATTTTGATGTTATACATGCATGTTAAATTTGGTTACAATAAGTTAAAGCATACTCGAGTTATCGTGCTTACGCACAGACACACACACAGAAATAATTCCAAAAAAAAATATATTTTACTCAGGGAGGTCCAAAACGTGTAAATCCGTCAAAATCTCAAGGTCTAATTTTTTTACGGTTTTTACTTTCTCGTATACGTAGTATAGACATCCTCTATACTACGTATACGAGAAAGTAAAAACACTAACCTTTTTCGCCGACGGAGGGTGCGTATTACCACTCAATTGGTTATGGGCTCGATGAGAGTGGCCGACAACGTTATTGGCTCAAACCGGTGTTGGGGGGCGATAAGCATTATCGCCTCCAAGTGGTCGGGATCTTTGCCGACTGTACATCCAGTATTCGAATTTTTAATCATCATCATCATCATCATCACAGCCTTTATAATTCGACCCACTGCTGGGACACAAGGCCTCCTTTTCAACGAAGGAGGTTTAGGCAGTAGTCCACCACGCTTGCCCAATGCGGATTGGTGGACGGAGTACGAAGTGATCAATACCCCTTTGCTGGTCCATTAGGCGCCTTCTACGACACCCATTGGAGGATATGGAGTGATGCTATTCTACTCTGCCGGCATCACGCGGCCTTTTTAATATGATATTATTGTTCAATAGGAAACACAAGGATTCTATAAATTTAATACACCTGAAAAAAGTGGCTGCAACGCTAGCTCGCGCTCTATGGGACTTGTCTGAGGCGGGGCTCATACACGGATACATCCGATGTCGGCGGCTGTTGTTGGTCGCTCATGACGAAGAACGTATCGTGGTCAAACTCTCTGGACCTAGTTTACGATCCTACACACGTGAGGAGTAAGTTCTTTTTGTTTTATTTTTTATTTTTAGAGATGGGTCTAGCCCGCCTAGCATGACTACTGAAACACGATTATGATATAGCCATTTATCGGTTTTAACTGTCAAAACCATTGGATATAACCGCCAACTTGAAGTTTTATCGAAATTGCGAAGATGTAGAAGGCTTATACATGTTCGCAGTTTCGATAAAATTTCAAGATAGCTGTTATATCCCATGATTTTTGACAGTTAAAAGCGATAAATGGCTATATCATATCGTGATTCGGTGGTCATGCTAGGCGGGTAGGACTATATAAAGTTTCATTAGAGGAGATATAGTGGTTTTTTTTTTACTGGGACAGTATGGAGAAATCCAAAACCATAGAAGATACAGGGAACGGGCCTAAGGAACCATTTATTCTTTTTTTGTAAAAAAAAATGACAAAGTAATTTTTTTGGTCAAGCGTGAGTTGTCCATAGAAATAAGTCATTTTAAAAAAAAAAACTTTTGATGCAGATCGACTCAGTTTCATATAGGGAATATTTCATTGTATCGAAAGATAAAAATCTGAGCAGCAGAAGTTAGTCAAATTTAATAAAATGTTTCTCATACAACAGGTTAGTTCAAAGTAGGTACCCATCTACCGCATCACAGTCGTACAAAAAGCGTTCCATATTAAAAAATGAGATTTTATTTGCACTCTAGTATTGGAACTGGACTATCCATAATGTGGATTTGTGTCGCTGAGGTTAGATAGGGATTATAAGGTTTACTTACTGCAAGTAGTATTTTAATGTTAACTTATGGTTTAGTTCGCAATGTGTGTCGATAGCGTCTTTAACTAAATCTAAAATCCCCGACAAAGAGGAAATTTAGGTTGAGGACAATAAATAATTATAGGCATTCATTTTTCCGTTTCCTTTGAAACCTCGGAATAAAGTCTATTAAAATGAAATATTGAGTAAATATTTCAAACTAATCCATCAATTCTTTTTTCGAGATATGTCCGGACACAATTATTATACAGTAGTAGAAATTTTAATACAGATTAGATAATTTGCACTAACCCAAACTTATCAGTTATTGACATTTCACGGATGTTTTCAAAGTTACTCCGGAGATAAACTAAAGGCCTAGAGGTCTCGTGGATTTAAAGTTAGTAACTTGGTTTATCTATTTTTTAGTGATAAACAACTATCAATCGGTTTGACGCTCCTTTTTTATTTGCGACGGAAAAGATTTTATATCTACCCTAGTTGCGATAAGCGGTCGCTCTGTGGTTATGTGGAACTCTATGGTACTCCAGCATATCCACTAAAACCTTTGACGTTCTTTGCGCCTCGCTTGTCGGTGTGCCTCACGAGGAACACTGTATACGTCCGCAAGGCCACACCAAGAACGGTGGGGATATTCTATCAGCTTTGAGATGTGCAATGCGAGCGACGAGGCCCCATCTCTGGCTTCCCCATTCAGGCCGGTGGAGGGTGAATATTTGCCTCCTCCTACCTCTACGCCTCCTGCGCATGGGCTCCATTATGGGATTGTCCTCCCTAGCCCGTACCGAAGCCTCCTTTTGGTGCATTACTTGCTCGCAAAAGCAGACCATTGCCTCCCAGCAGCTGTCGGCAGGTCGGCATCGAGAGATCTGCACTGACTGACGCGACGTGAGCACTGTGCTCTGTGACCCTGGATCGGCACGCTTGCAGCGTATGCTGCGCTGTGTCTCCGTCACTCCCACAATGTATACGACGTTCCCTGCTACCGATATCGTTATCAAGTCGAGTATATCGAACTTTAATGTCAATTTTTGTTTATCGATAGTTCCGTACTTGCACTGTGCTGTCTAATGATGCAATGTGACTGTCAGTCGAAACCGCAGTGCAAGCATGAAGTTGTCGATGGACATTATATCGATCGACATAAGCATCTGTCCTCTTCTGTCGTTAAGAATATCTGTCAAATTAATCTATCTTTGTCGATTATTTTACTGTCTAATTTTGTTTGTCGAAGTCCTGTATAAAATCTTTCGATGTTTTGGACTAAACCAATGAAAAATAAATTGGAAATAAATTAATATAACAAGTTGATATTATTTTATTAGTATACACTGGATTCCCGTGGACTTCTTCGGCGAGAAGAACTTTGCGAAGCGGTCAGCTGTGGGTGATATTTGGGCGTTCGCCACCACGCTGTGGGAGGTATTCTCTTATGGCCAATCACCTGCTACCACCAACCCCGTCTTGACTGAAAAGGTATGTTTTTGAATATTTTTTTGTATCACATCGTTTGTACTGTTTTTATGCTAATGAACATACATAAAGTCACGCCTTGTTTCCTTTTGCTACGATCCTTTCACTTCATCTACTTTCATCACAGTCTTCATATTTACTCGGCGTACTTTTGACTTGGCCCTTTTTAAAGCGCCGTCTTCGATTTGTTCGATAATACTTCGCCTAAGTCTTCTCAGTGCCACATCTCCGTTTACTTCCAATTTATATTATATACTTTTCGTCAATCTACTTTTTCACATCCTTTGTACATGCCCGAACCATTTGAGCATCCCTTTCTCAATTCTTCTCACTATCTTCATTCATACCACACATCTCTCTTATCACTTCATTGCATGACAAACTATAGTTCGTAAAATTTAGCTTGATCGCTGCGACAGCTGTCATCAACCACATGCCCAGCAAGTTTAGAATTTTGTAACAATTAATTTACTCTACGAAAAAGTCATACTTTATTCACAGGATTGCAAGAATAGTGTTGTACGCGATGTACGACTAAATAAATAAATCTACGACAAAATGAATAAATCGAAACTAATATTTAGAGAAAACGGTATTTAAAATTAGTGTACACTACATAAAAACATAATAAAATGTGTTACTTACCTCGATCTAAAAAATCGGTCCATTTTGCTTAAATTTATTTATAGATCAATTTTTTATACAATATTTTGCAATCATCGTGTGTGATTTCCTTATACTTAATTCGCTTTTTTGTAACAATAACATGACATACGAATTTTATGTAATTTTAATAAAAATGTTACGTTATTGTCGAAAAGAATCTAATTATAAAAATGTTGAAAATATCCAAACAAAAGCCACATAACAATAATCGATACCTATTTAATCGAACTGATTCGAATATTTTCATCAACATTGTCCCACCCCTAGGAATGTGACTTTGACATCTGTCGCAGCGATCAAGCTAAATTTTACGAACTATAATAGAGTAATAGCATCATTCAACATAATTATGTCAGCTTGTGTGTGATGTAGTTTTAAACTAGAGCAAATTCATCGTGTCAAGTAGGCACACGGCCCTAAAAAGCTAATTGCCAAATACTATAGCAGTATTGTCGATATCAAGACATACTATACCGACCGCAAATAAAATAGGAGCAGGGTAGGAGAAAAAATATTCCTTTAGACATGCGTATGTTTGCATTGCATTATGACTTTTTTTCAGAGTTACGAGCTAGGTGATCGATTGCTGCGGCCTACTATCTGTCCGGCGGAAGTTTGGGCGCTCATGAACCAGTGCTGGAAGTCGACGCCGATACGGCCGCAGGAGATTATGCGGGATATGAACCACATGCTACATAGGGGTAAGCTCTGTCGCGAACGTTTGGCGAGGTACGCCACAGCGGAATAGCCGCTCGAATATCTTCATATTCGAATTGGGTTAGTACAGTCGCCGTCAGATATATTGGAGCATTCGAAGTGATCAAATACTTCGGAACAGTTTAAAATATCAATAAGTTTCATACACTACAAGTTACCAATAATATCTGAACATTCATTACTTCAATAATATCTGAGCAGATGCTGCTCAATAACTTCTATACACACAACTAACCAATAATGTCTAAACACATTCATAACGTGAAGTGTATCTACCCAGCTGGGGAAAAGAGAACGTTTTCATTAATATAATGGATTGCTTGCCCAATGCGGATTGGTGGATGGAGTAGAAGGTGATCAATACACCTTTGCTCTGTTGTGATCAATACGCCTTCTACAAAACCCACTGGAGGAGATGGGGTGATGCTATTCTACTCTGCCGACATCAGACGGCCAAAAGATCTAAAAAGTTGAAGATAATATCACATGCAAATTTTGTGCGTTCTAAGTCTTAATGGTAATTGCATTAGTTTACTGTTTCTTTTTACAGAGTATGTGCCCATTCACGATTATGCTGAGCCAAAGATATTCCTAAACCATCCCATGGACAATACTGCCATTGTTTCAAGTAAGTTCTTACTATTTTTTCACCCGAAAGAAAATGTATTTGATCATAGCATAATGCATTTACGTGTCTTCCATGTAGTAATATCTAACTTACGTTTTTTACGTTACTTACGTTTTTGGCCGTAAGAGATATTTTATAAGATAAGTTCGCCTTCGCAATTTGTAGTACTGTACCCTTTCTATTGTGTAAATTATTTAGTCCTGTAAAGAGTAAAATAAAAAGTTGAAAAATATTTGTTTCTGCTGCCCTTCAATCTAATAAGTTATTTGGATTGTTATGGGATCGTATCAGTTTTGGACAGCCCTGCCTTAGGATATGATTTCCCCAAAGAAGCGACAATTTAATTTGAATCCTGAATGTTTGGGATGTTAATTTTAAATATTACCTTACAGGTGACAGGTTCGCTCCCAGTGAACACAGCGACGCCAGCAGTAATAAGTCCCTCATATCAGAGCTTAGTGCATTGTCTTTAAACGGCACTCTAGTCAACCACTTTGAAAATAATGTGAGTATTGAATGTAATTTTCTTCACAGCCTTGTGACTATTTTGTATCTACGCGAAAAGCAATATCTAGCGAAAAACATTTTTCACCTCTCCAGCACCAAAAGACCTCTTTTGCTTCGTGAAATCTCGAAGGAAAAACGCTTTTTGCTGAGAGCTTTGAACAGGACTGTAACATTCAATCTTAATTATTTTAGTAATCTTACTTTTAATTTTCAATGGTCATTTTTAAGATAATAAACATGTATAGTAAATATGTAAAGTATTGCCTTGTTTTTCTCACCTATAACAATTTCCTCGTTGGAGAGGTGAAAAGTTGTATGTTTCACACGAGAGCAAATTTTTTTGTCTCGTGCCTTTAATCGCACACTGCGCTCAGTAGTCTGTTCTGCTGGTTCGTGATTTAATATCGGCACTCGCAGCAAAAAATAACTTTGCTCACTTGTTGAACAAATAACTATTAATTGATTTTATAAAGTCTAGCAAATGACCCCAAGTAAAAGTGAAGTCCAAATAGCTAATGCAAGAGTTATTATATGCGACCCAATAGCCACCCACGTTGTATGTTTTACAAACACAATTTTTTTTATTTTAAAACAATTTTAAGTGGCTTGGAATTAAAATCCTTCGGCATACACTGAATAGTTTTGTATATGTTTCATCATAACAGACCGATATAATTGGACCCACTGCCGGGATACAAGGCCTCCTTGTCATCGAAAGAGGTATAGGCAGTAGTCCACCACGCTTGCCTAATGCGGATTGGTGAACGGAGTATAATACCCCTTTAATATACTATTAATACCCCTTTGCTGATCCATTAGTCGCCTTCTACGACACTTTGTTACTTCAGTATTTTAACTGAAAGAGGAATTCTTAAATAATAAGGAACTAATTAAATATGTATAACTATTTATAAGAGTGTCTCGCTGTTCTCAGATAAGCCTTAGAGGCTTGAGAGTAACAGCCTCATTGTAAACTGTATGTATACTCGCAATGTATTGAACAAATAAATTATAAAAAAAACTATACATGAGCTTAATTTGAAAAAGTTTAAATGTAAACAATAAGTACTTATTTTTGTATGAGGGAAGGTAGCCAGTGAAAGAGACAAACGTATACAATATGACATTTGGATTGTTTATATTTATTCTTTATCGAAGTAAGGTCGCGATTCAATTGCGTATGTATGCAAGTATGCCGTCATATTTGCGTAAAGTTGCTTGCATTGGAAACATGTTTTTGAGAGTGTACATACAAGTGGAGATGTTGAACAATCGTACAGGATATCATGGGTGGAAGACGTTCTACTGTGGTTAGTGTTGCTTGCAGAGTCATTTCTGATATAATAATATATTACCGTTTGAATAAATAAAAGAAGCAACGTCGTCGGATTCACAGTCCAACCAATATTTGCGGGTTCAATTTGTACGCCACTTGAATAAAAAATGTACAACCTACATACAAGTAGTAACTTGTATGCAGGTTTGTTCAAGTTGTATGCAATTTGCTACTTGGCGTCATACTGGCATACCAGACTTACCTAATTAAGAGTCTTAAATATTACCTTTAATTGTCTACAGTTCCCGAACAACAAACTGGGCCGTTCCTTAGACGATAGCACGTTAGCGCTCGCGCTTCGTGGCGATTCTTTGATTCGCAACGGGTTGGGCGCTAGTACTAGTTGCTCGGGAGACGAAATGGGCGAACAGTTCGTGGCCGGCGGCCAGCCGAGACACATGCGGCCTATTATAACGCGAGAAGCTGAATACTTCGTCACTCTAGTGAAGAGGATAGGAAGTGTAAGTCCTTATGAATTTATTCGAATTTTGTTCCTAATTTTATTTGGCACGATTTATAATGTTTGAAATTTATACCAAACTAGCTGTCCCGCCACATGTTGTGGTTAATTTGCCGAAAAAAATTTGTAATAAATACATCATTCTTCTAAATATGGTTACATTTGTGTTGAGTTTGTTTGAATATATTTACGGTGCTTTAATTTTTTCCAAATATATTTAAAAAAAATTCAACTTAAAATATGACTTTTTTTTTCTGTAGCAACTTAAATGGCTTCACAATAAATTTTGAAAGCTTCGTGAAAATGTCCGCGCGCAAATTTAAAACTGCAATGCTCTTGCCGTGACGTAATCGTCCTCTCACTCGCTCGAGCGTCGTACGGAAAGGACATGTTGCGCGCGTCATGTCTTAATATTCGAGACTGTGTTATAGTTATAGATAACGGACAATTTTAATAACATAATAATTTTGGATATTTCTATAAATAAATATTTTTAATAAGATCGTCGTCGCGTCGGGGGACCGGTAATAAATGAAATGAGATGAAAAATAAAAATATAATGATAAAGTATGGGTTAGGTATAAATTTTGTGCGAACGCGAGCGGGCGGCAAGCGCTGTAGAGTCCACTGACGTCACACATTAGCCAGCGACTGGAAACGGTGTATAGTTTTATATCAAACTTAAATGTATTATAACTTTGTAAATACGTATCGTATCGAAGTGAAATAAAAACCGTTGATTATTTGGTAATGAGATCTATAATTTTATGTTTTTCCAAACTCATTGCAAGAACGTTGTCTGTTGACAGGGTAATTACGGTGAGGTATACCGCGGGTTTATTGTGGGCAAGGATGAGCGGCAGGAGGTAGCCATTAAGAAGTTAACGAGGCATGTCACTGATAAGGACAGTTCGCTCTACGTCGACTTCAAGAATGAATTCGAGATTATGAAGGTGAGTTTGAGATCATAATGACAGTTAGGATAATGAGAAATAATGAATACCCATCCAAAAGAATACCAGTGATATAAGCTTGTGGCAATTGCATTGTAGAAGTTTGTGAAATTATTCAAACTTTGTACGGTTGTTAAGTTTAATTTGTTCAAGCTAATATGTTGGCTAATACTTAAAATTTTAATTCAAATTGACAATCAATCAATGGATGTTGCGGCCGTGATGAGGTTCTAACATAGTTTTCGATCCATAATATGTTTATACAGAGTTGGAACATGTATATTATAACGGCTGTAGAAAAACCTATGACAAAGCCGAGAACTACGTATTCCACTCATCATTAGGACCATTTTTTTCTTCTAGACTATACCTGGGAAATTAATAGTTATGAAGTTATTGAAGGTCAAAGTTATATTTCATTTCTCTTAAAGGTTTTTATGAAAATATATTGATCACATTATTTCTTAATTTTTGTTGAAACAATTTTAAGTATTTTATTCCAAAAGGTGGCTTTAAAACGTCAGCGCTCAATATAACCACTCGATATCAGGGCCATTCAACTCAGCCGACCGAACGTCGCGCACGTCTCCAAGTTGCTAAGCGCCGCGCGATTTGCGCGATTTATGGATTGCGCGGTATTTTTTGGAGTTTTTTTAACGCCAAAAAATAAAAATCTTTCTTAGCAATATATTTTTTATACGTTTCTTGTTTTGATGTATAGAAGCGTAGACTTCGGCTTTGTCATAGGTCTTTTTTCACCCTGTATATCCAGCTTGTTTGGAAACTTCGTTAACGCGATTCAGGTTGCCATACTAATAGTCGCGATTGTATGAGCACCAAGAAATTCATAGGTAAAACTAGAAGCCATACTACCAATAAAAAGGTGAAGACAAAAAAATTGTCCTTGTAACTTATTTCCTATTTGCTTCATTCATTTGACGGTCACGTGACGTCATACTTGGGGTCAAAAAAGTTGTGTTCACTTTTTTATATGTAGTGTAGCTTCTAGTTTTACCTCTAAATTTCTTGATGAGCACTGTTGTTTAGCACTATCTATGCGGAGGCAGCTGAGTTACTTGGCCGCCGCACTTTGATGTTTGCACTGACATTATTCGGTTGGCTGCCCACTGTTGTCGCCAACTATCAATATACCGCCACGTAGATCTCTACACGTGAGTCCAACATGCTGGCCCTGGAGGTTTTACATTTGCATCGCTGCAAAAACAGGTGGTGCGCGCTTTGTGCCCAATTTGCCCAAAGCACGCCTATAACCAACAACGAGCTTAGACGCGCGTATAAAACGCTGGTCTGAAACCGCCCTCAGGCTGCCTGTCCATTGGAACGGCGGTGAGCGAGGGGAAAATCCACCAATAGAATTCCACGAACTCTCCGCTCCCGAAACCGAGCAGATATTTTATGCAATTCTATTGATGGATTTTTACCTCCGCCGCCTCGCTCCGCTCCAATGTACAGTGCAGTGCAATGATAAGGAGTAATATAACAGTAAATCTTTTTTCATCCCACCACCTCGGAAAGTGTAATTTTGCGCTTCGAAATCTGGCTGGAAAATTCTATTTTATTCGCTTGAGCGGCAAAGTAGATTTGAATTTAGAACATCACATATAATGAGTACTCAATATAATTGTAAATTCAAAACGTCATTAAACCTATTTAATGTAACCTCTATGGTGCCAAATTTATGATTAGAATGAAGATTATTTTGTCATTTCCTCGCTGAGGTGGGATGAAAAGTTACGTATTGCACTCGAGTGGAAAGATTTTTCACCTTGTGCTCGTTTGTTTCCCTCGCTGACGCTCAGGATTCTAATTTAGAATCACTCGCTGCGCTCGTGATTCAACTTTAGAATCCTTCGCTTGCTCGGTCATCCAAATCGAGCACGCGGTTAAAAAGGAACTTTCCACTCTTGTATAATAAATAACTATTTCCAGTCATTAAACCACAAGAACATAGTACACATCCTAGGCTACTCTTCGGCGCCGGACGTGATGATAGTCATGGAATATATGGAAGAAGGCTCGCTTAACTCCTACCTCGGTTTCCAAGGGCACAACTTGTCTCATATGCATTTCCTAAAATATGCAGAAGACATTGCTACGGTGAGTTGGATCAAAGTGCGTCAATAAATAAGCAACTGACTCAGTGCTGTCGCCGAGCAGAGACAATTTTGTACAATGACCTTTCTGTGTAGTGGCAGTTGTTTTAAACATTGTTACCAATGGTCAAATTTATAAAATTATGTAAAATTTAATGTTTTTAATTACTTTCCGTGTTATTAATGAAAAGAAATGAAATGAAAAGGCTCTTTATTTAAATGGACTTTGCTAAGTACTTTTAAATCGTCAAAAGCATTATTCACAATTTTATGCGGTGCTCGAACTTGCGATCAACTAGCCATAGCTATTACCGATGCAAAGATGCATTGATGCCTATTTGCTGATAAATAAGACATATAATACTTACTTTTATTTTACTTTACGGACGTCATTATGTCTCTCCGTGAAGTCTAGAGTGCTTCTTTTATTGCACGATTTTACATTATCATGTGACCATACTTTACTCTGTGTTTACGCATGTATCTCATTTTTATATCATGATTGGATGTTCTTTGTTTGTTAGTCTGACCAATACAGTTTTTGATCAAAATATTATTAAGATTTTCACTTTTGATATAGGGCATGGAATATGTATCTCAGAAGAACATCGTTCACCGCGATCTGGCGACTCGAAACATCTTAGTGATGGACAAGTTCCACGTGAAGATATCTGACTTCGGGCTCGCTCGTACAATACCCAAAGACGATGACCAGTACAAGCTGAAGACTGAAAGACTGTTGCCAGTTAACTGGTATGTGTGATCTAATCTGTCTTTCTTATGAATACGCGTAGACAAATCTCATGTTCAAGGTCATGTGATTTGCTCTACAATTTTAATAGGAAATATTGAATTTTCACTCTAAACACCATATAAAAGAGCTAATTCTGTGGCGCCTGTGTCCACAGGTTTATGACACGTCAAGATACACACACAATTCAATTGAAATTTAGTAGTGTCATGGGAGAAGTACCGTACTGTCCATCAATGTGACATTAAATTATTTTTGTGGAGAGTCTTTAAATGTCTTATCAGCAGGTTTTGGACGTTCTACAATCACCACAAATTATTTTTCAGATTGCAATGGCAAAGGTGCTATAATTGCATTAAACATATAACGCGCCCCTAGAGAGTAGATGACAATGGAACTCAATTGCATAAGATACCTGTATGATATATCTACTACGGAGAAGTTCTCCCAATAGCCTAAAGGTCCCACCAACGCTCATGCCTTACAATTTCACCTATGACGCTCTAAAGGCCATTGCGGCTAACATTAATAGTTATTTAAAAGAAAAATACACATATTTCTTTCTACCATTATTGTCAGGTTTGCTGGCAGAGATTTCATTAGAAATAAGCAGCACCTTTGTACCAAGGTATCTTTGTAATGTGTAATTTGTCTTAATTTTCGTGTATACAGTACATTCATAAATAAATATAGAAAGATATTATATATATTTTACTACCACTTTCACAGGTACGCGCCGGAATCGGCAATTAGTCCGTACATGTTTTCAACCAAAAGTGATGTGTGGTCATACGGCGTGACCATATGGGAGATCTTCACTCGCGCCAAGGTGGTAGTGCCCAAGTTTGATTTGAGCCGACCTAAAGAGCGTGCGTCTTGGTAAGTTCATAATTTATATCCTTCACCCTTATCAGCACTTCTGTAATTTGAAATGAAGGCCAATAACTACCAAGGAAAAAAACGTATTAACTCTTTTAAGAATATTTGATTGAACTCTTTATAATCGAAGGTTATTCTTTTAATAAAGGGTCTATAACAAAGTGCAGTCGAATACCTATATATCCTCTCATGAATCGGTAGTTGATATATCTCGTTTCAATATCGTTAAGTCAATAAATGCGCTTGTTTGATATTCAATTTTGGGTTTAATTCTTATAAGCGTACATACTTATTTAAAAGGATGCATTAGTTCTACCGTTCAGTTATTTTATTGGTTGTAGTGAATATGGAAGAAAAGTACAAATTTTTGTATGTACTTAAGCTAAAATTTTACATGGCCCTTCGAGCCGGATAATATGTAATTTTGTTTGTTTTTGCAGTTTTCAAATACCCGACGATTGCCCTTCAGAAATATATCGGTACCTGATGACTGATTGTTGGAACTTAGACCCTAACCGGAGGCCAAGTTTCACCGACCTCAAAGAAAAGTCAAAAATATTCCAAGAGGATTTCCTACGACCAAAACACATAGGAAATGACTGAAGTATATAGGAATTGATATTAGAACTTCACCAGTACGTACTGTTTTGTGTATATTTTATGCAGTTAGAAAAATAACTGTGTTGCCAGTGTACAAATACTATATTTAATGTTGCCCATATTTTTAATCTAGTTATTTGTAAGTCGTTTAAATTTGTGTATTTGTTTTATCCTGAAGAGAACTGATAATGTATTGAGAGAATAAATCATATATATTTTGTTTTTATACTCTACGTTTCATACTATTAATATATTATGCATTTTAAATACGTACTTTATATTTTTTACATTGCACAGTGCGAATGATCAATCATTTAAAGTTTTTAATCGTATTTTTGTAGAAGATGTAAATTAGGAATTATTTTTAGAGAGAATAATTTATGCAATATACACACCGTATGCTTTGGTTTTGCTTTTAAATGTTAAGATTCCGGAAAAGTCTTAGTGAATCTTATTATAAATAATTGACTTAACCTAAATACGTACCTATCTTCCGAAAGTTAAAATGCAATCTGGATATTTTGAGAAATGGAAAGATTAATAAAGACTTATCCAATTTATTTTATACTCGAAAAACAATACGGGGATCTAATTTTGCTCACAGCTCACGAATACTTCTGTTTTAATTGAATTTCTAATATTGGTGCATTATTATTTATAATTTTACGTTATGGTTAGAAATTTAGTAGACATTGATTCTTCCAGGTTATCGACTTTCGAACTGTGGGCGTTACAGATAATAGTACCTACTTATTATTGATGCTAATATTTTTAAATCGTGGTTGATATATTCTAAATAAAGGTTTTATTACACCAATATATGTTCTTAAATACAGCCACATTTTTACGTCTTCACCTGAATCTGACTAAACAATATAAGCGCGCTTTACAAATGTAATGAATCAATATTTCGAAAATCGATAAGCTTGAAGAGTCATCTCTCGAAAAGATCGAATAAATTTCAGTGAAAAAGATATGTAAATATAAAAATATGATACAAATGACTTATTGTAAATACATGTTTTGTGGTTCCTCGAAGCATTTGCCTTAGTTCTGTACCTCGTTTTATTCTGTAAATATTTTGTTAGTTTCATTGTTTTAGTGTTAAGTATACGTAAATAATTTCATCATCTAGTGTAACTTAATTAACGTGCAATCAATTCAGTACGAATATCTGAAAATTTGTCTATAAACTATAGATAATCTTTCGGATATTCGTATATTTAATTTAAAAATTAGTAAATTAACTTTCATTACGTAATAAATGAAACGTAATTTTTGAAAGACTTTCTTAGGACAACAAAGATCTATATATTTGGGAACATTGAAGTGTTAGTGTAATTTGAAAGTTGGTATGCAAAGGTCTATAGTTTATTCAAATGCTAGTTTAGATGTTTCTTTTAAACTTTAAGGGAAATGTTAATATTAATAGGAATACGTTATCTAAGCTAGTGCAAGGAGAGTATACGTTAAGCCGGCTCCAGATATGATCATTTGCCCGATCCGATCAGCGTATCCGTATCAGCGTATCATGTATCAAGCCCCGTATCAAGTTGTGGACGCCTCGATTTGCTCCGTATGACAATCGAATGAAACCGACATGACATGGGACGGGCCGTATCATAACGGCGTATCATCACCCGTCCACATATGCGATCATGATACGCGTCGGCGATACGGATACGCTCATCGGATCGGGTAAATGATGCATATCTGGACCCGGCTTTAGGCCTATAGCAGACGACGGACTTTTTGTTCGATTTAGTCACATCGTGATCTTTATCACTAATGCTGCGGCCGCATACATCGCGATGTCGCGAATATTCGCGTTATCGCGATGTGTCTAGCCAACTATTCGCGAATACTTCGCCACTTCGTGCGAAGGCGCAAGGACATCGCGCCGTTGTCGGTAAACTGGCGCACATCAAAGCGTTTTTATCGCGATGTCCTTCGCTTGCGTGGCCACACTTCGTGGTCTTCAGTCGGCGCACAGACATCGTGCGCATCGGACGTATTAGTCTAAATTAGTTTTCTACCATGGATTGGAATAACGACAGGATTTTAGAACTTATTAGCAATTAGGAGTGTGAGTCAATATTGTTTAGCCTTGCTTTTTTCTTAAACAATAATTCCTGACAGAATAAAAAATAATTGTCCTAAAATATAAGCTGACTGCGTCGTCCATTTTGTTTTTTGCGTAACATCGCGATCACATCGCGACAGACTTTACAGCGCGCAATGTGTGGCCATGCACATTCGCGGTAGGCCGAAGGCGAAGATTATCACACGAATGTTATCGCGATGTGTGCGGCCGTAGCATAAGAGCGTAAAGTTTAACTTGCATTTTTATTAACATAAGTAAAAACAGGAACTAACGCGATTAGATCACCTTGTAAAATGCCTGACGTTTCGGCTGGGTTACACCGACCCTGGTCACAGGCGGACTGTCGGTTAGGCGTCAGTTGTCTATAATTGTCTTCTTATAAAAATGTCGACCTTATTCTCTTAGTAATAAGAATCACTACGCGAAAAGGAACAGACAAAAATTCCGTAGTCTGCTATGGGTCTTAGTTTGAGGAAAGTTTTGAGTTAGAATATGAGCGAGTAGGATATTATAGTACTTTTGACCCCTATTGTGTGCGAGTGAGATGGCATGAGCTTGGATCAGACATTTAACAAATAAACGTTGCAGTATTCGGCTGTTTGTCCCGTATTCCACCGAAGAAATGGGCGGAGAAGAGATTTCGAATTTCTTTATTACCGTGTCGTTTGTTTATGAGTACTTGTTATTTCTATGACACGTCTCTGTTCTCGTTAACATCTCCGTTTGGTGGAACTAAAACCTTAGGGGGGATTCGACCGAATTTAAACCTACGCCGAGGTAAATATTATAGCAATAAATTTTGTTACAGAAAATGGTTATAAAACTTCTAAAAGTTTAATTCTTTTGGTTTCATAAGGCGATGTTTACTCATGGATGAAACGTTACACTACTTAAGTCGAATCTGCTGTTTATAGATACTTTTTATTGTATGCAAATGAGAGATATGAAATGATTATATTTTGCTAGTCTAACCATTCTTTGTTGTCCGCATCGATGCCTTTAGTCAGTTACATCCATGTTAGTTAATATTATAAATAGTGAATTATTTGAAAAAGTACTTACATTACACGTTGAATTGATCTTAAGCAGCAATAGAAACTGCTTTTGCAGTTCATTTGTAACACTAAATACGTAAATTTGGGTTTGGTCTAATCCAAAACTGCGTCACGCGATAAGACAATTGTTCCATAATGTAAGGTAGTTTCATATTAACTGGGCGTCCAATATTTGCAAAAATATTTCGTTCAGGTCTTAGACGTGCAAATTTCAAAGATTTGATAAAACAATGTTTACCATAAAAACATAAGCACCAAGCACTGACAAATTTCGACAGCGAAAAGCAGTGTCTCGGTGGCGTAATGGTCAACGCAGCCGCCCGGATTACGGAAGATGCGGGTTCGTGTCCCGCCTGAGGCAAGTCGATTTTTTTCAATGCATTTTTCTAGTATTAATATTTACGCGTTTGTAATAGCAAAAATAAAATTATTCCAAGACAATATGAATTAGTATCTGTACGTCCACTTGCGTCCGTTGATACGTAGACGATACGCACGAACAACGAACACGCATTGCATCAGGTCGCAGTTTTTCCACTTTCTGTCTAGTATGTTATTAAAATCTAAACCCAGTTTTTAAGAAAAAGGCCATGAGACGTATTTGTGAATTTTAACTGTTCCTTCTTATTCGGATTTGGCCATAGACCTAACACAAAATAACATAATTTTGAAGAAATAATGCATCTCAGATTGGTTGCTGCATTATTGACTCCTAAACCAAAGATGATATTAGTGGTATTTTTAGGTAATTTAAGACTTATGTAATCGTTATATATTGTAGACTATTTTATGTGTAAATATTTTGACTAGGTATTTTGTATGTAGGTATCAGCAATTGACATGTCGCGTTTCTATCTTTTGCTGTTTTTATAAGAATATAATTGAAGTGGCGTGATTTGGTATGTGATTAAATAGACTGAGACGAAGGACGGTGCTAAATTGTGTAACGAACTTTTATGGTAGTTGTTGGAGTGATTGATAGATAAGTAAGTGGATTTTCCGTAGGAAATGGTTTTACTCGCGTGCGATGGCATAACCTTTAGGCGTCGTCTGTCTACTGTCCTAGTGTATTAAAAAATGTCTAATTCAAAGGTTACCAAAAGCGCGTTTGGTGCGTTTTGCAGTTAGAGTAAAAAGTACTCGTGTGCTACCTCAGTTCGAGGTTTATGCAGAAATTATTGTGTGCGAAGTGCCTTTTTCTATTTTAGTAACAAAACAAGGAAAATACGTTGTTTGTTTCTTAAAGAGCATTTGTTATTATTAACAAATATTTAATACTGATTCTCTGATGAGGATCTGTAATCTTTCTTGTCTACCTAAACTATTAGTTGTGAAGGTCACATGTTTGGACATATATGTAAAAATGGTTTGAACAATTCTCGCTGACGAGTTTTGCCTAGTTTTGTCTTTTTGCCGTTTTATTTTTCTCCCGTCTCATTAAACGTGTTTATTAACGTAATATTTTGTCGCTAATAAGACAATGAAATTGATTGTGCGTAGCTTTAATCGTGTCTGGTTTTATGAAAATCAGATCATAATTATTATTGAGCTTGTTTCATAACTTTAATATCACCTTATTGTAATGTTAATACTTTATTATAGTCTGTTTTTTTTTTAACAAACGAGTACTGAGTATGTATCTTGCATATTTCCGATATTGACAGTGTGATAGGTCATGTTAGGGGCGGGGCCAACGCCTTTGTTCAAAATAATATTGGATATAGTATTCATATTTTATGCACTAGAACTTATAAATGAAATAATTGTTATATAATTCTTGTAATCTTAAAAAGTATCGTCGTCACTTCCTTCTGATGAACTTTCTGCAGACACGTGAATAATAAACTGCTCTAACAATGCACCATTTATCATACAAGCTGGTATTTTGAGGCGTTTGTGTGAAACGGACTTTATGTTGATTACATGGACCAATAGCAACACAGTCAAAATTATTCAGTACACGTTTCTTAAAAAAATAGACTATAGTAAAGCCTTGTATTCATTATAGGACAAATGTATTGCTGTAGCCTATTTACCGCTTCCGTCGGATTCATCCGACAAATTTTTGCGTGCTCGTACCGACCGTGACGTATACATCCGACAAAGATATACATTAGTACTTAACGTTTTTTTAGTTGCGTGCTATGCTCAAGTAATTCATAAAATAAAGATATCGTATATGATCGGTCTCTAAAGTGTTGAAAAAAAACAAGTACAAAGTTAAGTACCTAACAAATTTTATCAATTGATATCAAACATGCGTTTAAACGTTAAGATGTCGGGCGAAGTCTACTCCAGATATTTATTATCCACATACTAAATTCGGGTGATATTTAACCATATCACCCGAAGAGGCTGTGTTTTTAGTTATGCTTTATACAACATGTAACAGAAATAACGCATATTAGTTTTTTTTTGGATTCGGCTTCCGAATCGTCACAATGGAATAAAATATTATAATTTGGTCAAAACATTACTCAAAAATTAATAAAACATCCCTATAATAGACAAGTAAAAAGTATTATGTTATCTGTGGTTTTATGTAATGATAATAAAATTTACATAAACTGTACGATATAAAAAAAAAACTACACTGACATCACACAACGACCTATTTTAAAATAAAAATGACTTAAATTGGTTAAATTGTGTTATTTCTGTTAAAAGTACGCTGTATAAGTGTGAAGTAAAAGTAGAAGTAAAGGTTTTGTAAGTGCCGTATGAGGTCGCCTGACATCGCTCCACATCATTAGCAAGGCATGCTGCGCGAAAATTCTAAATTTATTCACTAATGTAAAGACGAGGCCTATTTTTGCTGCACTTTCGTGAATCTTGTAGTGTAAAATTTACGTGTAATTTTTCAGTAACCGCTAGTTTTTGTCTTTTTCTATTTGATGTCTGGTCAGCGTTTCATAATGGGCTGTTTAAATGTTGATAGGCTTCACCAATATAAACAGGCGATTATTATTTAACAGACTGTTTCTGACATTTTGAAATAATATGAAAATGGGTGATTTTCTGCAAACAATCTTTCTGTAGTGAGAGACAAAATTGGTGCTAAGACTAATGAAAGGAATAATAATTATATATTTCTTTGTTATACATTTAGCGTTGTATGGGATATATGCAGGTTTTAACTAACGCCCCATAAAACGTTTCACCAACTAAAGAGTTACCTAGCTTTAGGACCAATTGAAAGTGATAGTTTTTGCTATAGAGTTGAGAGAGAACTCGAGAGATTTATTGCTTCACGTCGACTAATAATGAATTTTCGGAAATATTGGTCGATCCATTTTCTCAAATTCTTTATTGTCAAATAATGTAATGGGTAAAAATTCTTTTAGCGTATATAGGGCCCATAAGCGTTGGTGAAACGCACGAACTTAGCAACTTAGTTAGTTATTTACAAATTTAGGTGACATTGGTGAAATGCGTCTTTTGGGTGCTATATCTGTAATGGAATTAAATTTTATTTAGAGTTTATTATATCATAGTAAACTAGATCTACTAAATTGTTTGGATTAAAAGTTAGCAATCATTTCGGTGAAATTTCCGTCACTCGTAACTTAGGTACTCGACAACTAGTTGTATGGCAAAAATTTTGTATTAGTTTGTGAGAATAATAAAATTTTAATAGTAAAGTACGTGAAGTGGATTTTGCAGTTACGAAATTGGCCTTAATGCTTCGAATAAATGCAGCTATTAATTTTTATTGAGCTCTTTTTAAATATTATATTTAATAATATGTAAATAATATATGTACTTTTGGACTAACAAGCGAGATTCAGACGACAGCAGACAAAGCCACCCAAAATTGTCAATTTTTAAAATCTTCAACTGTATTTTAAAGTCAGTAGTACAAATTCTAATGAACAAAATTGACATTTTGTGGTTACCAGATCTGCCGCTGTACATTTTCGGATATTTGTGTTCAATTCAAGTATTTATTTCAATTTACATCAAAATCTACGTTGACCTAGATTATTATCGAGAGAACAAGAGTTGCTTTTTAAATACACATCAATTGTTATAAACCTACAATGAATATTTTATTTACAAAAATACAAAAACAATGTTCCTGATCATACCTGTTAATAATATTGGTGCTCGAAAATAGTTTTCTTTTTCTGTAAATTGTTCTTTATTTAGGTAAAGCATTACAAATTACATTTGAATATTTAAGATATTATATCTGTAAAGTTTATAATTTTCTGTCAATTTGGAATTATTATTCCACCTTTAGTGTTAGTTATTGAGTTTTAAAAACTTAACTAGTTGAGTTGCGTTATGAACTCGGTATGAGAACTTGACTAGCGTACTTAGCAGAAACAACCGCATTCACATTTGCCTTATAAATTGAGCTCACAACGCAACTAAAACATTTAGGTTTTCTTACACTAAAAACCTTCTAATTTCCTGTCAATTATTTGGAGGGCGTAGTGTTGTGCGTAGCTTGTACGGAAAAGTCAATTTACGCGTCTGTCAATTAATTTAAAATATAGACTGTTGCACGTCGTGTAAGCTGTTTTACTTTTTGTTAATATGTGCGTCCAATTGTAATTAATGTATTGCCAGTGTTTGTAAATATTGCGTAGGTAAGTCACTGTTTTATTGCGTTTCTAAGACTGGATGCGTTTTCGGGCAATGTAGAAAAAAACACATTTAGCAATAGTTTGTGATGTGTATGACTGGCTTTATATAAGGGACAATATTTTTCATACAATTTGTTAATGTAAAATGAATCCTTTTGTCCCTCTTATAAAGCACAACCCCGAGGTTGTTTAACTAGTCTCCCTTCTCTTATCTAAATCATTGCGTGAAAATAGATCGTATTGCTATAACAATGGGGTTGTTTTCATTCCACTCGCAACGTTATAGGCACGTCGAAACAGATACAAATCGATTAATAGTACAATTTACTACTAATATTATCACGAACAAATAGCAATTTAAACTATTTAATTACGAACGCAGCTTGAGTGAATTTTATATGTTTTTGTAAATATGGATAACGTATTTATATTGTTTGTTTCCTCAGAATTTATATGCCTATATTGTACAAAAATCATTGCCTAAACGCATTATATTATTCTCAATGTATATTAGTTTATTTTTAGAAAATGTGACTATTATTGTAATTAATTCATTTTGGACGTAAGTTTTATTCATAGATTCGTGTCACGTGATGTTCGCACAAATGATGTTTGTGGAAATGTTTTAAATAATAATTTAATTAAGTTTTAGATAATGTATTGTCGCATTCGAAATATTATTTGTAAAAATGTTTTTACATTGAACGAAACGCGCAATGTCTATGTCATTTGCCATGAAATTTAAAATAAATTATTATACTTAATGATTATGATAGTTTTAATAGTATCTACAGACTTATTCTTCCTATTCCTTAATGATATTATCGTGGTATAAGTGGCATAATTCAATATTAATAAAGTTTTTTTTCTCTTTATGAAGCCATACACTATAAGAGCGATACACACGGAATCTCAAGTACGCCGACGCTGCGCGTTTTAGGTACACGCCATAGATATAGGAAACTGTAGATCGGCAATGTAAAAGAGAAAGAGCATACTATCCCGTATATTAGAGCGAGATAGATAGACGAGACCATTTGACGTAGGTACACGCGTGGGGCCTAAAGAGGCCTGTCAGTCACGTAGAAAAGACAGCAACTGTCAGATTGCAGTACTATTTTTATGCACACATGCGCATTACGCACACATCGGTGTATTTTTTTGGTCTCACCCAAGGAGCTTATATTTTATACCTTCATGGTCTCACCCTAGTCGATTCATTGCCAATCTATAAACGTCAGTAATAATAAATCTATGGTGCGCGCGTTTTCGGCGCCGTACATGCAGATTGCTTCGTTTGTTTGTATTGATGATAAAAACGCAATGGAATCGTGCGTATAGAGTGGCGGAGGAGAACCGTGACCGGGAATACAAAGTATCTGGTAGCGCGTATACTATACGCGTGTCATCGGCGCGTTGTCTGCGCGTTTTAAATACGCACTGTGCTATCACACCAATGGTTAAGCCGGCTAATTATTAAGTTAATAAAGCTGTTGAATGGCAAGTCGAGTTCGCGCACTCCTGGCACACCATTCGACGAACTTTCGAGTAGGACAAAGGTAAAGAGACTGAGAGACGCCCGACGCTAAGTCACGTTACTGTATCGTTTCTAGCCCCAGAAGGGGGAGAGTTGGTATCAAGGGACAAAGGACGAAGAGTAAAAAATAACTTGTAGAGAGTCAAGACAGTGCGGAGGGGAAAGAGCCCAATGCAAGTACCGCCGCACTCTCCCGACGATTCGGTCCGTACGCCGTGAGGCAGGAAGGACCATGGGTTGGAGGTGGGTTTGTTGAATGGCAAGTGGTATCTATAAGCTTATCCTTATCAATATTAATATGTGTAAGTAATATTGGACCAGCTGGTCTATTCGCGCTAACTTTTCTTGACAGATGAAAGTAATAATGGCCAACAAATGCTTTATTTCTTTTGATAATCACCGAGTAAATTACATATCCATTGCTGTTTTACACGACAAGTGCCATAATAGCGTGTCGTATAAAACAGCCATGCGATGGATATGAAATTCACTCGCTGATCATCACTTTCATCTGTCAAAAAAAACTTAGCGAATAGGCCTACTGGATTGGGGATAGAACTTGCGGAGATATTTAAAAAGCGTAACAATTCTCTTGGTTGACATGGTACTTTGCTGAGAATACGTCAGTTTCATACAATATACTTATTATTTTCGTTAAAACCTTGGACAAAGGATCCAATTGTCTAAGCGTTAACGTTCGATGGAATCGTAGGCCACTTGTCTAGGAACTTGGGTCTTGGATTTATTTATTAGTTCACAGGTCTGGTTATTTTTGGGTTTGATGCCGTATTTGTCAAACATTTGTACTGCATCTCTCTTATTAGGTATATTATGCATCTCTCTTATATAGTAGGTACCTATATTAAGTCGTAGGCGGATCGTATAACGCCGTGTAACAAAACGGCGCGTCTGATTATAGTGTGTGAGAATTTTTAACCAAATAAAACCTTTTGTTGGTAAATTCGCAGTAGATTCTATCAATATTAGCACAGTATACCAAGAACAGTATATAATAAGTATGTCTTCATACAAACTGGCCGCTATCCATTAGAATGTGTGCTTGCCTACTCGGCGCCGTGCACGCACGCACTGCGACGCACACATTGACATAAAAATATGGGGGCATAAGGTGGTTTGGCCGTCTTGGAGTGATCGCGCGTTTTTATGTCATTGCACATTCGCTCGCCGCTCGTTTCCGCCCGGCACATTTACGATAGCCCTAGCGTCAACGCAGAGTAAGGCTAATAACTCGCCGACAGCCCGCAGAAGATTTTTCTTAATTTTAAATCTTAATTTTCATTATTAATATATTTATTTTAATTTTAATATTTATTCTTGATTTGAAATTAATTTTTATTCTAATTGTAATTTGTATAATTTATTTTTTCAATGATCCGCTTATAATTTGCTGTGCATGCTGTGGATTACAGTCCAGTCTATGTACTTTGAATAATGTTGTTAAATCTTAAGATTGTAATCTGTATGTGTACCATAAATAAATAAATAAATAGATTAACTACTTTTCTTAGTATACTGTGATAATAGTCTGTATAATCGAATGGAGATCGCTTATCATTGGTAGGTTCAGGTTATTTTTTTTTGTGACCAAGCCGAGTGGAATTATTGTTACTCACAAGTTACTCATCACTCACACACTACAATCCGCCGCAACGTTTTGTAATACGGCGTCTTATACGATCCGCCTGCAACTTAATATACTACGATAGAGATGCAGCACAAATGTATGCACCAAATGCAGGGGCGGATCTACTTAAAGGCTTTTTGGGCTGCAGCCCAGGGCCCCGCGAATACAGAGGGCCCCCAACCGAACTGAAACCAATAGACGATATTGTCAATTATAAAAATTATCTAGAATTTTATAACCTGTCAATTTATTTTGCAATAAATAAGTAATGTTTTAATAAATAAATAAAATATTTTGTTTTCCTACTTTCTTCCCGTACTTAACATATATTACATAACATATATCTACATCACTACAGAAAACAGTTTCTTGTCAAAATGGCAATTAGTTGAGTAATTAGGTAGGACCCCTAAGCAGTATTAGCCCAGGGCCCCACAAATTCAAGATCCGCCCCTGACCACATGGACAAGGACGCAGCTGCGTCCTACGGACTGCGTGCGGACGATGCGCCCGGCCGCGCGCCCTGGCCGCTTTGTATATCAAGTCCCCAACAAATTTAAAGTTCATTTTATTATTTTATGCTCTAAACATTTATATAAAATATATTTTTAATAATGACTTTTGATGATCATAAATTACTGTTGATATTGCAGGAAAATATAAAATGATTTTAGATATAGGTAGTGAAATTTCTTCTCCATCTCAGCATAGGTAATAATAATTATTCGAAATGGTGGTAAGGCTTTTGACGATTTAAAAGTACTTAGCAAAGTCCATTTAAATAAATAAAGCTTTTTCATTTTCATTTTTCTATAAGTAAATTTTCTTGTAAACTCAATCAAAAAGCTCCAAAACTTTATTTACGGGGCAAGTACACTTTTCATGTTTTCCAATTTGACTTTCCTAGTTAACGTAGAGCGTGATGTTTGTAAATTGTGGTATGTGGCTAAACAGTTACCTAAGTAGTTTATACTTTGAACTTGGATTTTAGCTCACATGCTTATAAAACTGATATCTTGTAATTATGATAATGCCAGCGACGCTTTGCTGTACTAAACATAGCTGTAAAACAGATTGCAACGGAGCAGAGAAACAATAATCACACCAAAATTTCATAATACACACGGATACATCAATAAAAAAAAAATCTAAGGAGATCGGTCGAATCGCCGAGTTTATAGGAAGACCGAGTGTCGCGATCAGCGGCCGTACTACATAACATGTTTCTAGTTGAGCATGCCGTAATATACACTATTCATTGCGCGCGAAGCGATGAAAGCAAAGGAGATCGGTCGAATCGCTGAATTACGTATTCACTTGACTTGACTTTATCGAAAGGCGAAGTGGCGGAAATGTATGCCCACAGGGCATACACTTGTCACAAGTTAAACGCCGGCTTGTCCTATCTCCTTGTATTATTAAATCTGTGATAATACATAACATAGCTCACAAAAATAGGAATGTCTGCAGAAGAAACGTCTGACACACGTTATGTTCGCCTTACAATAGTAGCGAAACAACAATGGCGAATACACAAACGTACACAAAGCTATTATTTGCGTTTGTCGTCTGAATCAGTTTCTGCAGTGTACACGCGCGCGTGTAATTTTGTTATAGCTTAATTATCATCTCTTTATGCTCGCCCACAATGCACTACCGCATAAAACACGGTTAATTTAAATATAATGTAATTATTGAGCCAACGTTTGTGTTTGCACGATCGATGCTTTAGGAGCTTAATATTGAATGTTCAATGATTGAGATTATATGCAAATTGGTGATTTAAATATTATATGGGACGCTGTTTTTGGTATTAATAAGCCTCGGGACTTTCATAGGGGAAGTTAGTGTGTAAATAGGTAATGTTGACATGTCTTTAAATCATTACCAAATAGGGAATATGCATAATTTTTTTAGGTTTTAGAATTAATTCTACACAGTTACCAATTTACAAATCTGAAAGTATTTTAGAAAAATATTGATGGATTACCTACCTGAACCTGACTTACAACCACATAAAGTTGTGTGTTAGACAAGGAGATCTCTGTGTTCTGTGAGGACATCCATAGATTTATGATTAGGTACTTTGTCCTTCATCGTAACGTAAGTAACCATTGAGCAACTGGTCCTCTGAAGCTTCAAGGCGACAAGGGGCTGCCCGCAAGGAGGCGTACTATCGCCACTGCTATGGTCCCTTGTCATAGATGAACTTTTAGTTAGATCCTCGGAAATGGATCTTAATGTACAGGGCTATGCTGACGACGTAGTGGCCTGTGTTATAGGCCCTTGTCAAAGTACTGTATCCTCAATTTTACAGAAAACCCTTAACATAATTGTTAAGTGGTGTTCGGAAAATCAACTGACTGTAAATCCTACCAAAACAATTGTTGTTCCCTTTACTAGGAAGAGGAAGCTGGATAAGCTTTCAACACTGACTATTAAAGGAACAACTATACCATTTTCCTCAGAAGTCAAATACTTGGGCGTAACCATCGACAAGAGACTGACCTGGGAATCACATCTTAAGAATACCATCCAAAAAGCTAAAACCGCCTTAGGAATATGCCAACGTCTAACGGGGACGAGATGGGGGTTAAACCCGAAAATCGCCCTTTGGCTCTATACCACCATTGTCAGGCCGTCAATAACATACGCCTGTCCGGTATGGGGCTCAAAAGCACTGCAAGTAACTGCGATCAAAAAACTGACAGGCTTGCAGCGCACTGCGTGCCTCATGGCAACGGGTGCCATTCGATCAACTCCAGCCATAGCCCTTAATGCACTTCTCAGCCTCCCACCCCTCCACCTCTATATTGAGAAAGAGATGAAGGCTGGCATTTACAGGACTAACGCTGGCATAAAACACTGGAAATCTCAAACAATGAGGTCTTTACACCAAAAAGTGTTTGAATGTCCACCACTCGCAATGACATCAGATGTCTTGCTTCCAGAGTTTAACTTCTACAAGAAGTTTACCGTGGAACTGACTAAAAGGGAAGACTGGGCACAACGCCTTAATAGTGATCCCTTGGACGTCGGAAGCCTAGTATGGTTTACTGATGGCTCCAAAATGGGCCCTAACGTAGGATGTGGCATATATGCTGCCAAGCCCAAGGTCAGAGAAGCATAAACCTTGGTAAATATGCCACCATTTTCCAGGCGGAAATTTGTGCCATAATTGAATGTGTACAAGCCAACCGCCAGCGAAACTACGTTAACCAAAATATAGTAATATATTCAGACAGCCAGGCAGCTCTACTAGCACTAAACGGTAACGTTTTAAAGTCAAAGCTAGTAAAAGACTGCGTGGAAAAACTAAATGACCTGGGGCAACAAAACAAGATCACCCTCAAATGGGTGCCGGGTCATTCTGGAATCATCGGTAACGAAAAGGCCGATGAGCTAGCAAGGGCTGGGGCTCAAGGTCTACAGTTTGGCCCAGAACCTTTCTGTGGTATCTCAAAGAACCAGGCCATGCAATACTTAAAAACCCACCTTCTCCAAGAGGCAAAAGCGGACTGGCAAAGAACGCCTGGGTTAACACACTCAAAAGCACTAATCGAACCATACTCTCGCAAGCGCACTGACGAGCTACTGAAGCTTAACAGGGGCAACCTGAACGTGTTGATTAGGGCTTTGACTGGCCACTGCAAGCTAAACAGACATCTCTACAATATGAGACTAAAAGATACTGATGCTTGCAGATTCTGTGAACAGGAGCGTGAAACACCAGTACACCTCCTTTGCTCTTGTGAATGTCTCATTCACAAAAGAAGCCGACATTTGGGAAGACACATTCTTGACCCAGACGATATCAAAACAATCCGAGCTAGGAATATCTTATCATTTTTAGAAAGTGCCCAGCTAAAGGAGTACATGTAAGGCCTCAATAGGACTTACTTGGAGGCTAGTCACAATAGATCTTTATAGGTCGCAGTGACGCAAAAAGCCCCGAATTGTCTAAATAATAATAATAACTGGTCCTCTCTAGCGAAACTTAATTATCACGGCGGTGGTTAGCCGAGGACGCTTCAAACAGTGTGATCATCTAGATGGCTGGACCAAATTAGACATGGATATGAGACCATGACCACTCTTTACTACGTATTTGGTACTATTTACTACCTATAATGAAATATTTGCTATCTTGGCGTTAAGAAATATTAGGTCCCCACCTATGAAATTGGCGTTTTTTTTCTTACAGACTACTTACTTCTTTGATTTAGTCGCTGTTTCAGTTTTATATTTTAATTATGAATAAGGACTATACTGTTACGGATTTGCATGTAGTAAACTTAGAATTATTTAAATGTTTATTTAAAAAAAAATGTGACTGTATTATTTTGTCAGCAGAATCAACTCTTGGAATCGTTGTAACTCATGGACAGGCCCATCTTTTGTCTAAATCATTGATGCAATACTTAACCAATTCTTGCTCAATTATACACTCCAAATTTCAAAAGATTTGGCAACGGAGTTTTTTTTAGAAATTTTAAATAACGTTAGTATGGTAAATACACATTTAATTGAAAATCTTCATAAAAATTGGCGTTGTTCCATACTAACTCTATTTTTTTTTAACTATTAATCCTAATGTTACAAAATCTGGAGGAAATAAGCGAACAACTCTCGGCTAAGTCTAGCATCAATAAATTATGCAAAAATCAAGTCTGTCCAGGAGTTAGTGAAATGAAATGAAATATAATTTAATTACAGACAAAAATATGGCAAAGAGTGTAGTTTCAAATAATAATAATAATAAGAACCTAAAACAATTATTGAATTAAAGAAATTGCAAGTTTAGGTACAAGATAATAAAACGCTAATTTCATAGGTAAGGACCTAATATATTGTTAAAATAAAGTGGTCAGGCATTCTGATTACCTACAGGTTGGCTATTGGCAGGTCAGCTGATACGGTCCGCCTGACGGTAGGTAAGCGCATCCTAAGGACACTTGCAATACCCGGGTCCTCACAAGTGCGTTTAACTACTGACCTACCAGAAACTATTCACGTCTTTCTTGAAGACACCCTAATGGTACTCGTAGTCCTTTCTCGACATAGTTCATTCCACAACCAAAGCGTACCTACGTGGAAGAAAAATTCTTCAGAAACGCATAATACGTGACCAACTCTGTTCCAATGTGTGAGGATGAAGATTCCGTCGATGGCGAGCAAGAAGCTGTTGGTATCATGTCAAATAGTTCTCAGAATATATTCTGTTAATAACCTAACCGGTAGAAAACGCATAATGATGCAAAATCTCCTAAGATAAAGGGTATTTATTAATTTTCCTCAAAAGTAGGTACCTAGTTTTGATACTTATTACGCTATGTCCGAAATCTAGAGAATTTAACACTTCCGATGGAAGAAGACAATGTATTACGCCGACCCCAAAGTATAACTGAAAGTAGGGCGGGCAAATGATGAATGATGACATCTTTTGTGAATAATTTTCTGTAACATAAGTAGAGTTAGGATAGACATTATCGCTTAAAGTATCATAGAGAGCGTTGACATAGGTACAGCCTTCAAACTTACGAACAATATTGTAAAAATGATTTTGGAATTTAGTCACTGACAATATCGCATAGTACCTAATTTATTTTATGCCACACCCAGAAAGTGGCATTTTACGCGTGGTCAGGGGCTGACTGTGACCAAAAAAAATTATTAAAAAAAAAGCCTCTGATCGCATTAATCGCGCTCGCCTTCAGCTCGGGCGTCAAATACTGTGATATGTAGGTTTGCCATACGTCCGGATTTAGTCCGGATTATCCGGAGTTGTCATCCATGTCCGGACATGTCGTGCCGTCCGAATTTTTTGATTTTTATTATGTTTATAACAAGCGTCGCGTCGGTGGCGTAGAGCGTAAGAACGTCGTCTCCCACCCGGGAGGCACTGGTGCGATCCCCGCCACGTACCAATGTGTTTTCAAAATTTGAAATCATATGTACGTTTAATCGACGCTTTTACTAAGTACACAATATTATACAAAGTGATTATTTTCTTAAACGTTGTGCGAAGAAGTGATTTTCGACTAAACGTTATTAGGGGCCATCCATAAATTACGTCACACAAATTTTAGGACTTTTTAACCCCTCCCCCCGTCCTTGTCACAGGTTGTCACATTTTTAGAACCCCTCCCCCCTGATGTGACGTCACACATTTTTTAATTTTATGCATGTATTTAGAAATAATCAAAAGAAAACAGTTTTTTTTCTTTTTTTTTTCTTAAACCTACTCAAACCCTTACCAGAACTCTCGTGAATTTTGTGTCTAACTTGCATTACAACGCAGCTCTAGAAGTTGATTGTTATTGCAAGAGAGATAATCTCATAGTGAGAGTGCTAAAGTATTAAAAATATAGATCGAGTTCGAAAAATTTTAGATTTTTTTATTCACATATAAATTTCGCGTTTTAGTACTTTAAATTTTAACATGTAACGTCACAAAGCTTTTGACCCCCCCCCCCCCCTGCCCCGTGTCACACAATGTCACATTCTGGTGATACTCTCCCCCCCTTTAACGTGTGACGTAATTTATGGATGACCCCTTATACCAAACGAGGGTGAACCTTTTTGGGGTTCCCCTTCGGTTGGTCAACAGTTATTAAACAAATTTACAGATGACAAGCAACGAAATTCAAAGTGATCATTTCGCAAACCAACGTTCGATTTATTTATGTTTCACAAACTTTACATCTCACCAAGTAATTGTTTCATATATTGTCATTTTGCAAAAGAACTTTAGTCAATTTTTCCTAACACAAATACGTTAAACGACAAAGATCTATTGACCAATTTTTCTTTAATAATATGGTTACTTGGTCTAAAGACATTAGGCAATTTATGGTATGGCACCGTATCATTTCTTAACTTTTCACACTAAAAACATAACGATTGACCAATTTTTCTTTAATAAAATGGTAACTTAGTCTAAAGACGTTAGGCAATTTATGGTATGGCACCGTATCATTTCTTTTACTTAGGAACTTTTCATACTAAAAACATAAGAATTATAAAAACACAAAGAAATTTTTCAATAATAGTTTATGGGTGCCATTCGGTTCGCCTAAAAATTTCGCGATTGCTTCTTGTATTCTTGCTTGCTACATGGATGCTTGCATTGCATGATCTATGCATGCTTGCATTGCATGATGTGTGCATGCTTGCATGCATTGCATAGTGCATGCATGCTTGCATTGCATGCTGTATGAATAATTGGATTGCATGCTGTATGCCTGCCTGCGAGATGCTTGCCGAGGGGTGCAGGGGGGCTTGCCGAGGGGTGCAGGGGGGCTGGCCCCCCTGCTCGGGGGGGTCGGGGGGCCTGAGGCCCCCCGCTATAAAGAAAAACCATGAGTACGAAAATAAACCTAGGTTAGGTTAGGTTAGACTTGTGACCACGCATAGCGGAGCGAGCGAAGCGAGCGGAGCATTGTATTGCTTGCTGCATGCTTGCTTGCATGCTGCATGCTTGCTTGCATGCTGCATGCTTGCTTGCATGCTGCATGCTTGCTTGCATGCTGCATGCTTGCTTGCATGCTTGCTTGCATGCTTGCTTGCATGCTGCGTGCTTGCTTGCATATCGTTTTCTGGGTTAGGTTGACATGAAAACAGCGCACAAGCCGAGCAAGCGAAGCGAGTGTTTCGCGGCAGCGGCCGGCGAGTGCCTGAAGCGATTTGAGGGTGATTTCACTGTATTTGAAAAATAGCAAATTGAAATTTTAGTAAACAACAAGATTTTTTATTTTAAAATAAATATTTTTTTTTAATTTTAGTAAACTAAACGTTTGTAATTGAAATTTAGTCAAACAAACTATTTGTAAAATAACATTTTTGGTTTTTGTAACTTGTTAATTTGAAAATTAGCGAATTGAAATTTTAGTAAACAAAAAGTTTGTAATTGAAATTTAGTCAAACAAATCATTTGTAAAATAACATTTTTGGTTTTTGTAACTTGTTGATATGTCAGTATGTCTTTTAAAAATTTAATTAACAATGCATTTTTGAAATGACTGCTTATCATATGGATGTTTGCGTTTTGATGTCATTGTTAAAGCATTAGTTTGCGTAATGAAACATTGACAAATGTTGCTTGCGAAATGGTAATTTGCCAATGAATTGTGTGCCAAACATTAGAGAACCCCTTTTTGGAGCGATAACCGACATTACCATGAGCGAAGCCGCGAGCGACCGCTAGTTTAAATATAATCATTTAAAATACCTTGTTTTCTGTAGCGCCTCCATTGAATAAATATTAGATTAGAACGCTTATATAATTAAAAAACCTTCAAATTGTTCATTTAATCTCATTATTCTATTAAGTTTGTCCACGCCGCCTATTCTCATAACCAATATCATGATTGAGCACTTAGAAATTCCTCAAAAAAACAACTTCAGAGAAAGCAATAATATTAAATAATTTGGGACGCCCGCCGCGTCAATTAGTAATCTAACCAAATTGGAAATGTCGAAACAACCAATTATTATAATAACAAAAACGTTATCAACCCTTAAAGTGTCAATGGTAGTAGGTAATTTCCTTGTTCTTAGCATTGGGATTTTTGGTACTTTCACTCTTGCTGATTACTAGCATGAAATCATGCTATTATTGAGTAAATGTTACTATTACGATAATTATGTGTTTACGACATGCTCGTATTATGCATGCTTTTAAGTAGCATGCTAGTTAATCGATCGCCCTGCTATCATCGAGCGTGCTACCTGAGGCGGATCTGGAAAGGGGACTGGTAGCCAGTGTTTACGAAATTGCAACGTTAGTAGATTCGAACTGAAATATGATTCATGAAATTAGCGACGAACATTTCACTGAAAAGTATATAGTCTCTAATTCATAAAAAACGAGTGTGAGACACACGACTGAAGTGAAACTTCTTTATTAATAATAATAATATAAAAAGTATCTCAACTGACTTGACAGGCAACACCCCTGTTTCTAGGGTTGCCAACTCTCGAAAGGACCAACCCGGGAGAATATTTTTCGGTTTTGCACCACAAAATCATAAAAATTTTACATGAAAAATCGAAGTTTGTTATTACCTGTAACTCTGCTTTTACTAAAGAAATACTCATTCGATTTCTTTCCTTGCTCCATGCTTGCTCCATTATGCTGAATACGCGCTCGCATGAAGCATTAGAGAGATAAATGAAAATGAATTAGAAAAACCGGAGAAATTATTGCTCTCTCAGTCGGGAGGTTAACCATTATTACCGGAGTCTCCCGGGCAATCCTGGAGGGTTGGGAACCCTTTTTTTTTGACGATGGAAAACCAATTTACCATACCGCACGCTGGCTAGGCGTGCGACGTGTGCAGGGATCACCGACGCGGAACAGCGCCAGTACTACCTGCTAAAAACCACCGGTACCCTCCTAAACCCTTATGGGGGCGCTTTGGGATCGGCGCACTATACGTGCGCCATTTCACCAAAGCGTCCCCGGGCTGGCCCGGTCCAACAGTGGACCGGGCGACGCGCCTGTGGGGGATTACTCTAGGGTACTAGGTAATCCCCAGACGGGGTGGCCTATGCCGATTGGCACCAAGGACGCGCGGCTTGCCAAGCCGCGCCCAGACCACCTTAGGGCCGACGAAGACCGGCGGGCATAGCCGCTTGCCTTCTCCGGCCCTGCCGTCTACGCCGGAGGGGAGCGGCTAGAACATCCTCCTCCCGCTCCCTCTCCGCTGCCTCCTTCTGAAGAGGGTTGGGAACCCTACCTGTACCCGTAGTGTAAGTTTTTTTAGTATAAAATACGTAACTATTGTAGTTGCGTTACGAAAAACGTACACTAAGGCCGTCACGCGCTGTGTTCTAAATTTAAAAGTAACTTCCGTTCGCTTCATCCGATCACACTTTTCCTAACTCATTCACCAGCTTACTCCCCAAGTCAAGCGTGCGTAAAGAAGTTTTACTTCAAATAAATAGCTTGAACCTACCATAGGTAGCATTTCCATTCGATTATTCCCACTTCACACTATTATTGATAGGCCTTCCCAACATATAAAGTAGTTACAAAGACATTCTTCAAAGTGGGATGAACTGTCCTTATATCCTTGCTTTTAGTTTTGCTTCCATAGTAGGTACCTACTGTTATGGGGGTCGAGACCTATAAATTGTAAGACTGAATAATCCCGCATTGTATATAGAACTGCTAGATTATGTTGGCCCTCCTTTTCGGAGTCCTCGTTAGATTGAGGCTTAATTCTCTATTAGAGTGGCGTCATTCATGGAGATGGGTTAGTGATAAGGGCCTGATTAGCGTTAAAACTTACAGCGACAGCATAAAGGCGAGTTCAGTGATACAAATAGTGACAATATATATTTATAATTTAATAAAATTGCTTGACCTGAGCCAAAGCGTGTGTTCTAATCTTGTTGTCCACACAATTCGAACCCCACTGGAGGATATCAATAAAAAAAATGCGTTATCCGCCAGGGGTTACGCTACGCTACCGCAATTTTTTTGTAGTTACCGGCGTACACTGGGATGAAAGGAGTTGCCTTATTTCTGATTGGCGAAAATAGTTTTCATTATTACTTATAATAAACCTAATAACTGCATTATAAAATTCAAGCGCACATTCTTACAATAGTTGTCGGATTGTCTGCGTTCAAATTCAAACATTACTATGATTGAAAGTTGTCCGACAAAATGTGTTTATGTTTGGTAAACAATTTTGTCAATGGAAAACAGTTATCTATAACCAAAGCAAGTTTGAAACATGTGTAACTACCAAAACAGTGGACTATTTTTTAAAAATGTAATTTGATATTAAAATAATAACATATCCCGCTACGCTGTGTTCATCAGAATCGAGTAATGTGATGAATTGGAATGCGACGTTGATACATTTCTTTACCTAAGCAGGTAAGTGTTACTTTTTATATTATTAACTGTACCTACTATCGGATACACTGTTGTAATGTTTACTGTGTTCTAAGTAGACAATGTCAATGTGTGTGCCCGGTTAATCGTGTTCTCATAAAACACGCTAGTTTGAGCAAAACGTTGCAGTTTTCTTGGATTCCCGTCAATCCTGAACATTTATCTTGAGCTTACTCACATGATTACGGAATGGGTTCTAGAGCATTCGATAAAATGGCGTCTTGTAATTACTACTTAGTGTTGCGTGATTTGCATGAAAGTTTTATCTACTTATATCAAAATGTCTACATTGAGATAATAGTGATACATGACGATCTCGATAAAATATTCTTAAAATATTAGCCCCCCATCCACTAGAGTTTATTCCTGCTGGATGGGTAAAGCGCGAAACGGTGTTAAAATCTTTGGCTTAGGTGGCTACTGGACCATAAAAATCTCGACCTTCGGCCGAGTTGCCTATTGCCTAAAAATTGTAGTGGTCAGGTCGGTGGTAGTCGTCAAAAATAACCCTAACCTACCCAGCGGGTAGGCAAGGGTTATTTTTTTTTATGACTACCTTTCTACTCTGCCATGTAGGTTGCATAAAACATAATTAATAACTAATAAAATAACCCTAACATACCCAGTGGCCACTACCATTTTTAGGCAATAGGCAACTCGGCCGGAGGTCGAGGTTTTTATGGTCCAGTAACCACCTAAGCCAAATCTTTCTGTCCCTTCCGTCCCGCCTGCACGACGCGACAACTTTGACTAAGTTAGAAGTTGCAGGAAAGCATGTAGAGATGACATTAGTTAGTGGCTTCAACGTGGTTTTATTTATCCCTACAATGATTCTCTACCATGTTTATCCATGAGGACAAGTCATACGCAATAAACGCTAGTGGATGGGGGGCTATGTCAGGCGACTATTGTAGATAAGTTATTGATACCGAGCATTAGTAGTTCAACATTACTTAGTAGCATAGTCAATGGTGCCAATTCTGTTGTGCCACTCTCTAAACTAAACTAACCTAAAAAATTTCTAATTTTAATTTAGTTTTAATCATTTGCTATTCTGTTGTCACGTCTAACCTAATTTAATCTTTCTTTTTTGACAGGACTAGCGCGTCTTAGTTGAATTGAACAGTGTTACCCGTTTAGTAGATTGATAAAAATAAAGAACGAATGGAGAATGAATGAAAGGGGTATTTTTAAGAAAAGTTATAATAATAAACTTTTTAAAATTAATTTGAAAGAAGTTAAAGGTATTAACCAACGTATGTGAGTTTAACGAAAGCATAAAAACTATTATTTTAATTTTTTATCTAATATATTTGAATTAAAATTTTGGAAGTCTTTAGCGGAAAATACTGACATCAAAATATAAATTTTTGTGCACGTGATTTGAATATCAAGGGGACACACTTGACATCAAAAGCTACACACCCGCCGAGAAAGTTTCCCCATCATGTTACCAGGGTCCGCCACGAGGAGGCTTCCGGACGGTCCAGAGGGCCTAGACAACATGCATTTCCACATTCGCTCTTGCTAAATCCAAAAATGGATGGGATTGACATAGGCAATCGAAGTGACTTTTCGATCGCTTATGTCAATCCCATTCATTTTTTGATTTAGCGATAGCGTGAGCGAGTGTCGAAATGCATGTTGTTGAGGCCCTCAGTAATGCTTTGCATCGTGTTATAAAATGTTTCTTTCTCGCTTGAAGATATGGCTGTATGGGCTATATCCCTTTTCCATCCCGTGATAGGGAAAACAAAAAAAACGTGGATAGCTTTTCTACTTTATAAAAAAGCCCGTCTACCTACATCTTAGATTATATGTGGATTATATAATCTAAGACCACATATACCTCTCTGCGGAACTTATCAAACCTGCTGATACAAAATTCTCCATCTTTCATACGGCTACCCTACTACTTATTTTCGAAATCTAATTAATCCCACTAATGCTGATTCTCTGATTATGCGTTATGAACACAGATCACTTAGTTAATAATAATAATATATTTCTACGCTCACATCAATTATCTAGCCCAAATTAAGTATCTTTAAGAACTTGTGTTATGGATACCTACTAGATAACGGACAAATATACTTACTTATTAATCTAGATATTTTTATAAATAAACTTAGATAAATATATAAACAACCATGACTCATGAACAAATGCTCGTGTTCATCACACTAACATTTGCCTCTACAAGGACTCGAACCCGGACCGCCCGATGTGTAGGCAGCGTTACTGACCACTCCACCACGGCGGCGTCAAAGTTGGTGATGAACTATTCATGTGTTCTCAAAAACTAATTTTAATCGACATCAATTTACACGTCGTCTAAATTTAGCTTGACATTTCTAAATTTAGAGATATTTTGACATAAAACTTAGACAACAGAATAGCGAATAGCTAAATTGAGTAACTAAATCAACTTTAATCCTGTCAGATTAAAATTTAGTTTATTTCTGTCATTTTAGTCCGTTACAGAATAGGAATCGCAATCTGACAGCACTAAACCTAATTTTAGTTAAGTTTAGTCTAGTTTGTGCCAACGGAATCGGCACCAATATCTCTAAATTTAGAAATGTCAAGCTAAATTTAGACTACGTGTAAATTGATGTCGATTAAAATTAGTTTTTGAGAACACATGAATAGTTCATCACCAACTTTGACGCCGCCGTGGTGGAGTGGTCAGTAACGCTGCCTACACATCGGGCGGTCCGGGTTCGAATCCTTGTAGAGGCAAATGTGTGATGAACACGAGCATTTGTTCATGAGTCATGGTTGTTTATATATTTATTGAAGTTTATTTATAAAAATTATGTAGATTATTAAGTAAGTATATTTGTCCGCTAACTAATAGGTATCCATAACACAAGTTCTTAAAGATACATAATTTGGGCTAGATAATTGGTGTGAGCGTAGAAATATATTATTATTATTATTAACTAAGTGATCTGTGTTCATCACGCATAATCAGAGAATCAGCTCTAGTGGGATTAATTATATTTCGAAAATAAGTAGTAGGGTAGCCGTATGAAAGATGGAGAATTTTGTATTAGCAGGTTTGTTATGTTCCGCAGAGAGGTATATGTAGGTAGACAGGCTTTTTTTATATGTAGAAAAACTATCCACGTGTTTTTTGTTTTCCCTATCACGGGATGGAAAAGGTATATAGCCCATACAGCCATATCTTCAAGCGAGAAAAAAAACATTTGATAACACGATGCAAAGCATCACTGAGGGCCTCGACAACATGCATTTCGACACTCGCTCCCGCTATCGCTAAATCAAAAAATGTATGGGATTGACAAGAGTCAAGAGGAAGTCAACAAAACAAAAAAAGGCCCTCGGGACCGTTGCATTCGTATCGTATGCACATAGACGTGTACGTGAACGTTGCATGTGTTTTCTGTTTCTATATACAGAGTGACTGATAATTAGTGGCAGACCCGTTAAGGAGAGATAGAAGAGGACAATACTAATTGTCCTCTTCTATCTCTCCTTAGCGGGTAACTGCTCGTCAACACGGATATAATTTGTGAATAAAAATAACACCGCTTTCCTGCACAAAATCCACTCCAATGCAATTTTGAATTATCGAAACAAAAATCCGTATTTTGATGTCAGTATTTTCCGCTAAACACTTCCAAAGTTTTAATTCAAATATATTAGAAAAAAAATAAAATAATAGTTTTTATGCTTTCGTTTAACTCACATACGTTGGTTAATACCTTTAACTACTTTCAAATTAATTTTAAAAAGTTTATTATTATAAATTTTCTTAAAAATACCCCTTTCATTCATTCTCCATTCGTTCTTTATTTTTATCAATCTACTAAGCGGGTAACACTGTTCAATTCAACTAAGACGCGCTAGTCCTGTCAAAAAAGAAAGATTAAATTAGGTTAGACGTGACAACAGAATAGCAAATGATTAAAACTAAATTAAAATTAGAATTTTTTTAGGTTAGTTTAGTTTAGAGAGTGGCACAACGGAATTGGCACCAATGTATCTAAACTGCTTTTAAGATTTTAATTTCTGCGTTTTTGTTATTATTGTCTGACGTTTCGTATAACTTGTCAGCGTTCGTGGTCCTGTGGGCTTAGACAAGTGGCAATCGTTTCATTCCGAAAATATATCGAAATTCGTCATCGTCGGCCATATTTATTTATTTATTTATTCGGTCAACAAAACAGATAACGATACAAACGGGTAACACTTAGACTGAACACTGAAGTTTTGTTCCAGATTGCTATCCTACTTTATGTTAACAATTCAATATATTGGGTAATCTGTTAGTAAAGACTTGCTAACAAATAAAGTTAGTATCTTAATAATAATAAAACACTTTTATTGCACACAAAACATAAATTAATATACAGGACAAGTAGACATAAAGAAACAGCACAAAGTAGGCGGCCTTATTGCTAACAAGCAATTTCTTCCAGGCTACCTTGAGGGAAAAGCCAAAAATATATATTATATACATAATTAAAACTGATGGTGGGTGCAGGAAAGAACTAAGAATTATCTTATAAGCTAATAAAAAAAACCAACTTAATGAGTTTAAAAATAAAAAACAAAAGATATCCTTGCCAATGCAGTTGCTTTATAGATTTTTTAAATCTTCCAAATTTGTGGTTGAAAATATCAAAATCTTTATTATTACGAAATTGATTAGAAATCTCATTGTAAAGTCGATAATTCTAGAAATTAGGTTATATATTACTTTGTTGTCTACAGCGTCTTAGCTTAAAAAAGATTTGTACTAAATGTTATAAGATTCTTAATTTTTAATATGTATACAATCTCACGACCTGACCTGACCCGATCTCGACTTTGAGGAAAATATGCATGTCTTAGCGACTTAGAAAGTTTCTCTAATAGTAGAAGATCCGAACCTATATCGACCTTCACCGAGCTGATAATAGAATGAAACATATTTTATTATTTATTTAGTATATTAGAAAATATATTAAAAATGGGTTGTCTAAAAAAATCCTGGACAGACTATTTTTAATTATTTTTTGAAAAATGATTTTTAAAAAAAAATGAATAAAATATTGCAACATCAAGATAATAAGAAAATTTTGTCCTGACTGATAGTAGAAACCGTATAGAATGTGCAGGCATTGGGTTGTCTATTATTTACCTGCGCGAACTACTGGGTTGTCAGGTATGAACAGGTATGTCGATATCAGTTACTTTCACTCGATTGGATAATAGAAAAAATTTTATATCATCATAAGCGCGCGAAAAAATTTTCTTATTATCTTGATGTTGCAATATTTTATTAAAAATCATTTTTCAAAAAATAATTAAAAATAGTCTGTCCAGGATTTTTTTTGACAACCCATTTTTAATATATTTTCTAATATACTAAATTAATAATAAAATATGTTTCATTCTATTATCAGCTCGGTGAAGGTCGATTTAGGTTCGGATCTTAGACTATAACGTACCCGGCGTACCTGGCAGTTGAAGAGTTTTCGTGTCCGCTCGGGACATAGAATATTTCTCAAAGTTCATTAAGACTGACTTAAAACTGTCTTTACTAAGCCCAATCAAGATTTAGAACAATTTGCTCCGAAGTTGAACATGTGCCAAAAATTTTATGAATACCATGTATATTTACGGTCCATAGTCGCATCAACTTTCACAATTATATCATCTACGGTCTTTAGAAAATTGATTCCCCCTGCTATATGCGTCCGATCCCGGTGATCTTCGTGTCACCTGGGTCTACTCCCTCAACCCCTTTTACCCTCATTTTTCATAAGAGCAGCAACAACAAAAAAATATAAAAAATGAATTAAAAATGAAATAAAATTTATTTGATGTGTGCAAAGAAGTATAACTTTTCACGCGCGTACATAAGTAGACGCACCCATTTTTTTAAATTACTTTCTTTTTTTTGCTCTCCGTTTGCTACACTTCCTACCCAACACGTTGATTGAGCCAATGTTATCTTTCCGTCGTAAATAAATGAGTAAATCTGATTTTTTTCCACGAGCTATTGTTTTAACGGTGCTTTGACGTCAGCGGCGTATTTTAGTTTTTAATGATTTTGCGACCAATGAAGGTCGCGAGTGAGGTAACCTGTGTGTAGTAACAGATGCGTTATATTTAGATAATTTTTTTGTTTAAATTAGGTATCATTAATGTTTTATTTATTGGTATAGAGGAAAAACGAGTTGAAAAAGTTTCGGTCACCCATCTCAGTACTGACCGCGCTCTTGGTAGCTTACCTTTCGTGATCATTACGAAGAACGCACGACCGCGGCGCCATCGACCTCCTCTAACTATTACTTTATTTTTTAACCCCTGACGTTTCGTAATGGGAAATATAAAAACGTAATCTTCTTAACAGGTAGGTAGTATAAATATTTCATTAAGTACCTAATTGATTTTTTATTGGTTTTTCAATGAAATCCTATTTAATATAGAAGTTAATATTGGATTATTCCTTATACGAGATTTTGGCAGCACAGTAAGGAAGAAACAAGTTTGAGGTGAAAGTAAAAAAATAATGATCTTTCTCTGTTTTTAGTTTTGGAGGCGGTTTTTTTTTATTTCGCTCGAATGGGTCAGCAAAGGACACTACTTTCACCTCATACTCCGTCCATCAATCGGCATTGGGCAAGCGTAGTGGACTACTGCCTAAACCTACTTTGATGACAAGGAGAGGCCTTATGTCCCAGCAGTGGGTCGAATTATAAAGGCTGTAGGTAATGATGATGATATTTTATCTTAATTAGGTAATGGGGTGCTACTAACTTCGTACATATGCAGAGGGCGGAGAGAAGAGGGAGATTGATACTTAAAAAGAGCATTCGGTTACCGTTCCTAATGTCAACTGTTTTACGTGAAATTAACGTTAATTTAATTAAATAGAAAAAACAGTGCCTTGATAACATCAAATATAATTTACTAACACTAACTGTATTTCTTCTTAAAATAAAACCAGATTGAAATTTGTGAAATTCCACCTTATTTTCAGAGTATTTAGCCTCTAGGATTGTACTACGCGCTAATTACCCTCACTGAATGTTCCATTGTCTCTCTGTAATTATATTAATTAAATTATATTAATTACAGGATACCTATAATATTCATGCCAGAAAATCTTGTCCCTCTTAAACTAAATGACGGAGAATTAGAACGAACTTAACCTACAGAAGTAGGTAAATGCGCGAGTAAAAAATTTGGAGTTCTAAAAAGCTTTTGAAATTCTAAGGGTTCAAATTTTATTACTCGCCTAGAAACCATTAGCAGATATTAATAACTAAATTTGTGTTTAAAAATATATGATATAGCTACTAAATTGTTTAGGATTATGCGAATCAAATGTAAAAGTAAAACTTTTAATGTAACTTTTTTGACAAATCGATTGAATTAAGAATAATTTTCGAAAATAGCAAATGAAAAACGAAGCCATCATTCTAATTACAAATCTCTCTTCGTAGAATTAGTTTATTTATCTGTTAAAAGCAACCAAACATTAATTTCATTAACGAAGACTAAAACATTTTCCGTTTTACGGGAAGCACAAATATTAAAACAGCCTAATTACTTTCTGCCGTAGCAATGGAATTGGCCAACTTTTTTGATAGCTTTTTATTTCATCTAAATTATATTTTCTAAGAATGTGACGGAGAGAGTGTGTGAGAGTGACAGTTTTCAAGATAAATTACGTAATGATTGCACACGGGCGCCACATGGGCTAGAGACGCCTCTGGCACGAGGGCTTAAGATGCTACAGGCTACGTAGAGTGATGGATAGAAGCCTTTTCGGATTCCATATCGATGTCTTCTTAGCATCTCCTTGTCCGTTGCGGGGAAGATACTAGGTAATTTATGTGGATAAGAATCCTTTATTTTACATAGGTACACACGAAATTGACGCGCGCTGACAGATATCATTAGAGCGAAAAGAGTACACAATAGGTAATAGCCGGGAAGAAATTGTCGCAACCACAGATATATCAATCTAAGGAGATCGGTCGAATCGCCGAGTTCATAGGAAGACCGAGTGTCGCGATCAGCGGCCGTACTACATAACATGGCTCTAGTCGAGCATGCCGTAATATACACTATTCATTGCGCGCGTCATAAGGACTGCGAAGCGATGAAAGTTAAGCACAGCCGCAAAGGAGATCAGTCGAATCGCTGAGTTACCTATTGACTTTATCGAAAGGCGAAGTGGCGGAAATGTATGCCCACAGGGCATACATTTGTCGCAAGTTAAACGTCGGCTTGGCCTATCTCCTTGTATTATTAAATCTGTGGTCGCAACTGTTTGGTGCGATGCAGAGCGGCGACCGCGGCTGGCGAATTTTGTATGTGTGTATATTATGAAGATTCTGTTATATCAAATTCAATGCTTTATCACCTGCTAAACTTTACACAGAAAAAGCAATAAATTATATTCTGATTCTGATATTATTTTCTCTGAGTTATTTAAGGAATAAACCCTATTACTCGTAATAATTATCAATCCTGTAGATATAATACAAAATATAAGGCTCAAAGCCCACATATTCGGAGAATCTATTAAATTAAAAGCTTACCAATTTCGAAAGGAGTTTTGTGCTCAACAGTCCTTTGAAGATTAACGGTAATTAGATAATAACTACTAGGAAATGTTGCTTCAATTTTACGACAAAGGCTATTTTAATAATATTGATATTAGTACAGATAATTTAATCACTGGTAATACTGGTATTTAAGGGTTATATATTTATATCAATGTGAAATCAAAACAAATCATATTTATTAACAAATTTAGAAAAATATCAACATTAATTTACTACCCACCTAGGAAATGTCGCCTACCACCATTAGTGATAAAGAACTATCTTCGATTTTATTGTTCTAAATCAATGTTTCAATTTGATTTGCTTTGAATTAATGTGCTAAAAATTTGCAGGTACATGAAATAACAAAGAAAATTCTTTGTTTTTATATAGGTACTTATACCTATTTTTTTTTAAATAATAATAATAATAAATAATAAATGCGTTTATTTCAGTAATCTTAGATACAATATTTTGCTGGGGCTTCCCAGTAAGTACAGTAGGTAATCAAAAGATACTTGTGATGGAAATGACCTGCTTCTTCCCTTGTGGATAACAGTAGTAAATTACATAAAACAAAACAAATGTATGATATAACAACAATTTCATATAAGAAATTGAGAAATTTGATTCCAAGAAAAAAAAATTACAATATTAATAAACTTATTAGGTAGTGCATGTTTGGTGATGGTATCAGAATTTAGCTATGAGATGTTATGAATGAGTATGCGTGTGTGTGTGTGTGTGTGTGTGTGTTTGTGTGTGTGTTTGTGTGTGTGTTTGTGTGTGTTGTGTGTTTGTTAAGCAATTCTAGTCAAAAGATTTTCGACTTCAACATAAGTAAGTGTCTCTAACCATGGCGTCAGACATTTTTTACACATATATAGTTGCAAAGGGTATATTTTGAGTATTTTATTTGTAACGAATTTAGTAACTACTAATTTAATTTCATTGTTTGTTAGTAAGTATACTCCCATAGCCACAGAACACGTGCCCATAGCAATACACCTACAAACCTTATTGGTTTTCTAAGTGCTATAATGATTAAGTTATTGTATTTCTTTATTGTTAAATAAATAAAAATATGTATCAGGCTTGCAGTGGGTGATCAGTACCCGTAGTGTAAGTTTATTAGTATAAAATACGAAACTATTGTAGTTGCGTTAAGAGCTCAATTTGTATGGGAAACATGATTTACGCTTCTTTCCCCTAGGGGCGCTATTCACGTTTCCTATACAAATCGAGCTCTTAACGCAACTACAATAGTAACGAAAAAACTTACACTACTCGTACAGGTCAAATATTTAAGCAATATCAGTAGTAGATTCATACGGGCTCAAGCTGAACTTTGAACTCTGCGGCTGCATGGTCAGCAGCTACACATAGTCAAAATTTTCTGCGATGAACGAAACCAGGGCTAGTAGCTCTGGTTTCGTTCATCGCAGGGCAGTTCCTATCAACTATCCAATGGAGACGTTCCTATTAACATATCCTTGCTGTTCAGGCTGACACCCTGGCACAGCAGCCTCTCCACGTATACTAGCGGGATATCTACTCGTATTTCAGTAAAAATGTGTGACAAAATGAGCAGAGAGAAACGTAATTATTTGGGAAAAGTGCGTTCAATGCTCGTAATCTTCTGAAAATCTAGCAAAATAATATTTTTCTAAAATAAAATTTCAGTAATAAATTTAAACTATAGATTATACCTGCCGAAAATTTTGGACAATGAATAGAATGTTAATCATAAAATGATACCAATTTAAAAAAAGGCAGTTTGTTATTTAGTATTATTTCATAAAAAAAAATAAGGAATAATAAACTGACCCAAGACTCGTTAACTTTACCGACCTCGTTAAGTTTCATTTTTATCTACGAATTTTTCTAACGACCTTTAGGTCTTGATATTTTTTTACATACAAGGGATTTCTCTCATCATCAATTAACAACGGCCTTTGAAACAGAATTAGGCGTGTGTAATTAATATTGAAAACAGTGCTTTAGCTGAAACGTTTCGAAAGGGGCATATTTTTGTCTGTATTTTTCAGCTAAGTTCAATTCACTCCCTGAATATGCTATTTTTAAATAGCAATGCTCCGAGGCCATTACCCTGGGAGGCAATGGCCTCCTTTTTTCATGTCGTGGTGCCAACCATAGCCTTAGCTATGGTCGGCAGCGAGACATCTGTACCGACTGACGCGACGAGGACATTGCCATCTGCGAACCAGGACCTCGCAGCGTATGCTGCCCTGTGTTGTCGTGACTCCCACATTTATGGCACTGGGTTGACGGCTCCCTCCTGGCGATCTTGTGCGGGTAATATCCAAAGCAACCGTGGTCTGACATCACCTACACAAGTCGGAAAGAGAGTGAGCTGTACCACCGGCCCACCCACTCGGCCAGACTTAGCTATATTAGGTCCAGTGGCCCGCTGTTGGCACCTCCAATCTATGCCTCCACTTGGACATAACATAGCGCTGAGCCTTGTCCCGCCATCGCTGTATGAACTCTGGCGACGGACGGACTCCTTCAAATCGGACTCGTGCACATCGGTTGTAGACCTGTGTCAATCCAAGTACGTCCAGATCCCAAGGCAGAATCCCTGCAAGTACGCACATGCAGCCTCGTATGAAATTGTGTGGTATTCGCGTATCGCCCTGTTCGCCATGACCCGCTGCGGTCACCGAAGCAGAGCCCGAGCATTAGACGACAGGGTCTCTGTCGTCTAATGCTCGGGCTATATATTAACTTAATAATTGCCATAGACCGCACCACCCTGGTATAGAGTCTACGGCAAGTCGAGTCTGGTCCACCCACGTTAGGGAGGAGCCGTCCAGCGCGTGCCACTAATTTTGGTCCGAGACGCAGAAAGTGCTCTTTGAACGATCAACGACCGAGAATCGGCCTAAGGTAGCGCATATGCGCTGAAACTGGGATGCGGACATACTTACGCACCTTCGTGCGCATCTGCTGGTTGTTTTCGCCGGGGTCAACGAAACAAGAGGGCTTCCGTTTTCTTCATGGCGCATTCAAAAATTTAAAACATTATAATTGGTTAGTTTCTCCATACAATGACTCAAACTTCTCTTGATGTATAGGTAGAGGATGTTCATAAACGTAAAACCTAAAAATCGGGAGTGGTCTCCCCTTGACTTTCTCGTATACTGGAAACGACTCAAAGGTTGATAAAAACCTTATATTTTGATGTCATACATGCATGTTAAATTTTGGTCACCCATGCGAGTACCGACCGCGCACTTGGTTGCTTAACTTTCGTGATAGACAGCTCAAAATTTGATAGAAACCTTATATTTTGATGTCATACACGTATGTTAAATTTGGTTGCCATAAGTTAAAGCACGCTCGAGTTATCATGCTAACCCACAGAAACACACACAGACATAATTCCAAAAACGGTATTTTTGGACTCAGGGAGGTCTAAAACGTGTAAATCCATCAAAATCTCGTTTTGATGGATTTACGAAGGTTGAATTTTTTGACGATTACAGGATTTCCTCTATACTTTGGACTCAGGGAGGTGTAAATCCATCAAAATCTCGATGTTGAATTTTTTGACGATTACAGGACTTCCTCTATACTACGTATACGAGAAAGCAAAAATGTTACCAATAATTACTACAATAAGAATTATGTGGCGTATTAGTTAAACACAAACGTGACCTAATAAACATTGGATCGAAACACTCTTACTAATGAGACGAATGCCACATCACTTAATTATAGAGTAATGTTCTATTTTGATCGATTTTTTTCAAGTCGCTTCAAGTATCCGGAATAGTAGCTGTGTGTGTCAATGTGGTTCTATAGCCAGAACTAGAATGAGAGTCCTAGGAATTGCCCATCCAAAGCCAGAACACTACAGATCTCTTCAAGCCCATGGCCCATGGATGTAGTTAGGCTGAATAGATCCCAATGGTTCGAAGTGCACCGTCACTCACGCCCTGCGATAAGATAAGATCCTTATTCGATAGTCAATGATTAAACGTAACTCCTACTGATGCACAACGGAAAATCGATTTTCAAAAATTTCTTGGTGCTTATGTTTGTCAGTGCTTGGGTGCTTATGTTTGTCAGTGCTTGGTGCTTATGTTTGAAACAATGTTTACCTTAAAACATAAGCACCAAGCAATGACAAATTTTGGCAGCGAAAGCAGAGCCTCAGTTGCGTAGTGGTTAACGCAGCCGCCCGGATTGCGGAAGATGCTGGGTTCGATTGCCGCCTAAGGCAGTCGATTTTTTTCAGTGTGTTTTTTCTAGTATAAATATCAGCAGACTAAAGAGCTAAGAACTTCCCTGTAATTTCCACAAGGTAAGTAGTAGCAAGTCAGTAACAGGCGCCAGTGGTGGTGCCGAGAACTGCCCACTCCGTTCACATGAAGTCAGTAAGCGGGAATATTGAACGCACGCCACGACAGGACTTTCCTCGAATTTGCGAGTCTATTGCTTACACATTGTAAATCAACTAAGTCGTCTTCGCCTTAGGACGAGGGAGAGAAGTATTAAGAGTAAACATCAATTATTGATTATGGCTTAGTCAGGATCAGATGTTGAAATGACAAAACGATAATGGAAGGAAAACAATATGTGCTGGCATAAAACAAAATTGGGGCAATGGAATAACGACTCATGTTACTTCATTAATAGGTTACTAATTGTATGGGTAGAAATGAATGACTCTCTTTGAACTGACGAACAAATCTGTCTCAAATGTTCTAAGGTGATGAGTACATTATATATGTCACAGTTAAAACCCGATTTCAGTTGAAACGCGTTTTCTCTACTTTAAACTAGTTTTCACTATACTAACTATTATATACTATATATAGTTTGTTACAACTAGAATTAGCTGCTCTTCAAAAAAGAATATCAGTGAAAACTAGTTGTAACTATACAAAATCCGCTTTCTCGAACGTTTCAGAAAAAACTGTTTCTACCGATTTCAGAGTTCGTGCTTTAGACTTAAATATTAATATTGGAATAACAAACATTGTATTATGGGCTTCCATACGAGTAAAGTAATTGATTACGTAACTTTTTTGTTTCTGTGAATAGTAGGTTAGGGTTACTTTTTTATGACTGTTTTTAGGAATCGATGCCAGTTTAAATAAAAAAGCATACAACTTATCTTCAATCCCCAACAAGTTTCTCTGATAGGTACTAGTTTAAAATATACTCCGTGTAATGATGCCCTTAGTGCTAAAGCTTACAACAAAATTAATAAGATCAGGCACATATACTTATTACCCAAATTTGAAGCTAAACGCGCGATCGAGGAATACTTGCTGACACTCAATTATAGTGAAACTGAAAACCTTACACCTCACACACACACACACACACACACATTATATATATAAATATATATAGGCTGGCAACCTCCACTATTTTGGGGTGATGTAAGGCCCTTACTGACAGATGCAGCTTTACGTGTAACCTAACGCTCCTAAACCTAAAGCTCTGCTCAACCCTTTTTGGGGTTGCGAGCGTGATCATATGAATCTTTGTATATAACATTACTATACATAATAATATACTGGGTGTAAAAGACATGAACAGTCAAACGAAAACCACGTATTCTATACATCAAAATAAGACATATTTCAAAAAAAATATTGCTGGGAAATGATTTTTATTTTTTGGTGTTACAAAAAATTGCAAATTGTACCGCGCAATGTAAAGGGCTCAACTCGCACGCAACTCGCAATACCGCGATAATTTTGCTTGACGGCGGCCCCGTTCGTTAGTGTCCGTGCGCATCGAGTGAGCTACATTGAACGCTAACGTTTTGAAGCCATTTTTTGTAATGAAATACTAAAAAAAATGATAATGTTTCTTTAGACAATAATTAAGAAATAACGTATAGAATACGTTTTCATAAAAAAATGAAAAAAATAATTATGACTTTGACCTTCAATAAAATCGTAACTATCAATTTCCCAGGTATAGTTTAAAGGAAGAAAAATGTTATGACGGTGAGCAGAATATATGGTTTTCGTTTGACTGCTCATGTCTTTTACACCCTGTATATATGACAACATAATTATATATTATATTTTATTATCCATTGTTACATTTTTTTTCTACTTTTATTGTATTCATTACATCCGGACTATCACTTTTGGCTTGTTAACCGAAAATTATGAGATACTATCTATGCATTTTCTAAGAGGAATCACTGGTAACCTAAGATACAGGATTATCCTAGTTTAGGAGCCAGGGGCTTAAATAGGTTATTGCATGCAACTATAATACCATCGTTTTAGAATCCTATGTAAACAGTTTGTACATCTATTATTATAAACTTCGATGAAAGAACTAGTTTTATCTAAAATTTAAATATTTAAAGTAATAAAAACTATGGAATAATTTTATTTTTGCGTTTACAAACGCGTAAATATAATATTAGAAAAATGCACTGAAAAAAATCGACTTGCCTCAGGCGGGACTCGAACCCGCACCTTCCACAATCCGGGTGGACGCGTTGACCAATTTCGCCACCGAGGCACTGCTTTTCGCTGTCGAAATTTGTCAGTGCTTGGTGCTTATGTTTTTATGGTAAACATCGTTTCATCAAATCTTTGAAATTTGCACTTCCAAGACCCGAACGAAATATTTTTGCAAATATTTGACGCCCAGCTAAGATGAAACTACCTTACATTATGGAATAATTTTATTTTTGCGTTTACAGACGCGTAAATATAATGCACCTTCCACAATCCGGGTGGTCCACCCAGATTGTGGAAGGTGCGGGTTCGAGTCCCGCCTGAGGCAAGTCGATTTTTTTCAGTGCATTTTTCTAATAATAAAAACTAGTTTTAACTAGGAAAATGCGTTTAACAAATGCAGTTAGTAAAAACTAGTTTTAGCTAGGAAAACACGTTTTAACTAAAAACGAGTTTTAACGGTAACATATACATTTCATTTCATACACATGTGCTGCGGCGTCCTAGCTCCATAGTGAAGATCGAAATGGCCGGTGACATAACTTTAGGACAATATTCTGACAGTAGGAAAATAAGACGATTACGAAGACTTTGTTAATATAGTGAAAACTGGTTTTTTATTTCTATAACCGACCCTCGCTGACGACAAGACCAAACAACATGAAAGATTTTACATCTATCTTGTGCGATGGGACCCACAGAATGATTATATTCAATATAAAGTTTTGACGCCGTCGTCGTGGTGGAGTGGTCAGTAACGCTGCCTGCACATCGGGCGTTCCGGGTTCGAGTCCTGGTAGTGGCAAATGTTAGTGTGATGAACACGAATATTTGTTCATGATGCATGGTTGTTTATATATTTATTTAAGTTTATTTATGAAATATGTAGATTGTTATGTATATTTGTCCGTTATCTAGTATCCATAGCACAAGTTTTTCATGATACTCAATTTGATAATTGGTGTCAGCGTGGAAATATATTATATTATTATTATATTATATTCGACTATCTATGTTGCTTGCCGTCTGATGCCGGCAGAGTAGAATAGCATCACCCCGTATCCTCCAATGAGTGTCGTAGAAGGCGACTAATCGATCAGCAAAGGGGTATTGATGATCTTATACTCCGACCACCAATCCGCATTGGGCAAGCGTGGTGGACAACTGCCTACCCCTCCTTCGATAAAAAGGAGAGGCCTTGTGTCCCATCAGTGGGTTGAATTTTAAAGATGTATCATAACATCCTCTATATTGCAGCATTTCTTCTTGATACTGAATGACGATGGCCTAATGCTGTGGCCGGCAGAAGATTTTATGAGAGAATATCCATTGAATGCTTTGGGTATTCACTCATGCCAAATTCGGGAGGAAATGAAATGCAAGTGACGGAGACCCATTCCATCGCTCGCGTCATGGAAAAGATGTCTACCTTTTTTATTGATGACACGCCACTCTAGTCTGGTTGTAGATCTTGATACTCCTGTCTACGAGTTGTCCATAAAATACTATGATGAGCAGTTTGACAGCGCGACCCGTTCTCAACGCTTATCTAGAGCATATCAAAGTCAAAAAAGGAAAATAATCTTCTTAGCTATAATTGATAGGTAGTTGACAGTCTGTTGAGACAGACGTATTAATATACCTATACTAGCTGACCCGGCCAACTTCGTACCGCCTAACAGTCGATTCTTTAATATTTTTTAAGTACTTATTCTGCTGCTAGACCCGGTGTCCCGAATAGCAGAAAAAGAAAGTTAGTAAGTCAACAATTACATTATGTAATTTTTTTTTTTTTTAATTTTTTTTAATTTTTCTCTCCGTAAGAACCATTCTCGTACTGCAAGGTAAATTACAAAAAAAGAATTAGCGAAATCGGTCGCCCGCTCTCGAGATTTGCGCTTAGCAACACATTCAGCGATTAATTTTTTTATTATAGTTCACAATCATGTCTCTACTTCTCCTTACAGCCGGATCCAGACGTGAGTAACGCTTGATGTTATTTATCCGTAACGCGAATTGAGCGTGTGGACGGCAATAAAAACAACACTGTAATTGATCTCAGACTGTAATGCTCTTAAGTATACACGATCCATTATTAAGGTACTTACAGAAACTCATATATATTACAATAGCTTGCTTAAAATAAGCATGCTCTTTGGCGTTCGATTTTTGAACAAAATAAGCATGCTAATTTCTTGTAAAGTACACACACTACTAAGTAGCAATTGCTCAATGGTGTCATGCTTTGGTGCTAGTAATGAGCATGTCTATACCTTTAAATTAAGCGTACACGCGTACACGTCTTGATCAGGCTCTAATGAGTAGTAGGTATACTGGGTGTAAAAGATAACAGTCAAAAGAGAACCATGTATTCTATACATCAAAATAAGACACATTTCAAAAAATAATTGCTGGGAAATGATTTTTATTTTTTGGTTTTAAAAATATTGCAAATTGTACTGCGCAACGTAAAGCGCTCAACTCGCACGCAACTCGCAAAACCGTGATATTTTTGCCAGACGGCGCGGGGTGGCCCCGTTCGTTTGTGTCCGTGCGCATCGAGTGAGCTACATTGAACGCTAACATTTTGAAGCCATTTTTTGTTATGAAATACTAAAAAAAATGATAATGTTTCTTTGGGCAATAATTAAGAAATAATGTTTAGAATATGTTTTAATAAAAATATGAAAAAAAAATTATGACTTTGACCTTCAATAAAATCGTAACTATCAATTTCCCAGGTATAGTCTATAGGCAGAAAAATGTTATGATGGTGACCAGAATACATGGTTTTCGTTTGACTGTTCATGTCTTTTACACCCGTTATTTATTCTTTGTATATGTCTCAACCATAGCTTTATAATTTAATTACTGACATTTATAGATTGGGGATGAATCAACTAGGCCAAGAACAAAATAATTAAGCAATGTGTGAGTAATGCGCATGTTTGCGTGAAAAATAGTATCTACCAATATGATAGTTGCTGTCTTTTCTACGTAACTGACTTGGGTCTCGTCTATCTATCTCGCTCTAATATACGCGTCAGTATGCTCTTTCTCTTTCACATTGCCGATCTACAGTTTCCTATAGATATCTATGTCAACTCATCTGTCGAACGTCTTCGGAGTACTTAGGTACAGGTTCGATGGTCTTATTATCAGACATAATCGAATCACGTACATGTGGATTGCTTCCCATTTATGACGAACTCCTACACCTTTATTATTGACAAAACTTGCTTAAAAGTATCAGGAAATAAATGAAACAAAATTCAATTTTCTGATACGGAATTGTTGGAATTTTCCGTTATTATTTTCTTACAATGCAATAAGATACCTACTCGTATAATAAACATCTTCTTTTTCAAGGAAGTGGATGATGTGAATTGAAACCTGTTACATTCAAGAGTTTTTCTATTGGAAAATTATGGTAAGTAGAGAGGAATTTCTCGGAGTTCTTGTTTAAATAACACGTGTTGAGAGACTCCATTTCTAACTCAAATCTACCGTACAATTTTTGTTACTTTAATTAGATTTTCACTTGACATTGGCAAAATGCGTAACTTTCATGTATCGCGACGCCATTAATTAAGAATAGAAGAATACGTTCTATATTATCTTCGCCGTCTTGGTGGAGTGGTCAGTATACTCAGTGGCGTAACTATAGGGTGGCATGGCTGGAAAAATGCCACGCGCCCCGCGAGAACGAAAAATTTCAAAATTTTTGTCTGGGTTCGAGTCCTGGTAGCGGCAAATGTTTGTGTGACGAACACGAATATTTGTTTGTTCATGGTTGTTTATATATTTATAAGTTAATTTATAAAAATATCTGAAAATTATTTTGTATATAAAAAAATGTCCGTTGTCTAGTATCTATAACACAAGTTCTTAATGATACTTAATTTGGGCAAGATAATTGGTGTGAGCGTAGAAAATATTTGACTCCCAGTTAGGATGAAACTACCTTACATTATGGAATAATTTTAGCGTTTACAAACGCGTAAATATTTTTAAAACATGAAAAAATATACTGAAAAAAAAAATCGACCTGCCCCAGGCGGGATCGAACCTAGCATTCTCCACAATCCGGGCGGCTGCGTTAACGCAGCAAGTAGATTTTTTTCAGTGTATTTTTTCTACTTTCAATAAAAAGTTATAAATCCTTCTAATATTATAAATGCAAAAGTTTGTACCGATGTACCTATGTCTGGATATCTGTATGTATGGATGTATGGTACTCTTTTACACAAAAAGTATTGCATGTATTTTAATGCAACTTTACAATAATATAGCTCATACATCAGAATAACATATAGGCTACCTATAATACTAGAAAAATGCACTGAAAAAAATCGACTTGCCTCAGGCGGGACTCGAACCCGCACCTTCCACAATCCGGGTGGATGCGTTGACCAATTTCGCCACCGAGGCACTGCTTTTCGCTGTCGAAATTTGTCAGTGCTTGGTGCTTATGTTTTTATGGTAAACATCGTTTCATCAAATCTTTGAAATTTGCACTTCCAAGACCCGAACGAAATATTTTTGCAAATATTTGACGCCCAGCTAAGATGAAACTACCTTACATTATGGAATAATTTTATTTTTGCGTTTACAAACGCGTAAATATAATACTAGAAAAATGTACTGAAAAAAAATCGACTTGCCTCAGGCGGGACTCGAACCCGCACCTTCCACAACCCGGATTGTGGAAGGTGCGGGTTCGAGTCCCGCCTGAGGCAAGTCGATTTTTTTCAGTGCATTTTTCTAGTATTATATTTACGCGTTTGTAAACGCAAAAATAAAATTATTCCATAATATAGGCTACCTTTTATTGCAAAAAGCTTGAAGGGGTCGAAATAAGGGATGAAAGTTTGTATGGAAGTTCTTCATTGTTAAAGATAAAACCATGAAATGAAATCCAAAAACGCCCTCCTAAATAACTATTCCACGGGGACGATGTCACGGGCAAAAGCTAGTATAATATAAAATAATATTAAAAAATAGAGTGATATATTATTATACCAAAGATCCATTAAATGAAATGCTATTATAACGGTTTTCCTTGACAAGCATTTTGTCCTATGAAATTAATTTACAAAACGAAATAAAAATGTTTCATTGAAAGCTGGAACGATCTTGGCCGTTTCCCAAGAATTACTTCACGCATAGGTAGTTTCGTTACCGAAAAAATAAGATTCTAAAAAATATTATTTTCTCAAATAGTTTTCCGAACTTGAAGAGTTGTACTTTAACTTTATTCGGGCTTTGCAAAACTGATTTTCCCATTGCTAAACTATTACAACGATTATCTAGTTGTATAAAATCAGTGTATCGATTAATCGACTATCTAAAACAGTACAGTGGTCCGTGTAATCGTGTACCCATGAATAATAGAAGAGTGATAGGCTTTTAGTGAGCTTGTAAATAAAGCTGCATAGACAGTAATTAAAGATAAAGTCCGATAAAGATAGTATTAAGTGTACGGGGCAGGCAACAGGACGGCTGAATGCCAGTTCTGAGAGAATCGTCGGTCTGGCCAACCGCCGCGCACTCAGGGCCGTTTGCGCGCGCATTACGAAAAAGAAATAAAAAAGTGAACATTAAAGGCGCGAAATCATCAAATAAATTGTTTTCTAGTTTGCTTTGATAAGAAACTTTTATTTGGATTGCGTTTGTGTAAGTAGCAACATCTTTTTATCTTAAAAACATTATCTTTGAATGTAAACACACAGGAAGTATTAGCGCGTCCAAACAAACATGGGAAAGAATTTTGTTTAGTATTAGAAATGAAGTAAAAAATGTTCGTATATTTTGATTTGATTGGCAAAATCATATGCTTAGTGAAATGTTTGAACTTCAGTCGTACATATTACTTAAACATTTTAGAATCTTAGGCATTGAAACGTAAAATTATTTTGTTTTAAAAAAATATAATTATCTAATACGTTTTCCTTCCATTACTTCAACGATTTTAATTACGTGTGTGCACTTATATTCAGATTTCTGTTATTATCTAATTATGTAAAACTAGGAAATCCAAAATGGTAAGTTTTTTATTTTGATAAGTCAACAATATTCTTAAATATTTTCGAACAGGAAAGTGAAAATATAAAAAAATATTGTTTACGTAAACTGTTGATTGAATTTTCATAATGTCTTAAAATCTACTTACATACGACATAATTTGTCTACAACAATTATTATGTAATTATGTATTGTTTTATATTAAAATATTTTAATGAATAATCTATAACTAGTTAAATTTCTTATAATAGTTATGCTTCTTGTCGGAGATATTTTGAAAAATTTCCATATTACTGGTGACATGTAAATCCTGTAATACAGTTTTGTAAAACCTACTTCAAGCACCAGTCATAATAAAAACTATACCATATCATAAGTAGTTGTATAATCCAACAACACTGTGAAAAGAAAAACTAACTAAGTATTTTTTTATTTATATTTTAGCGAAATTAGTTTCATTCGGTACTTGGCTTTACACAGATTTTGTCCATTTATAAAAATGAGCATTTATGATTAATGATAGCAAATTACTATTGATTTTCATCATACTTGATATTTCATAGCGGTTTAATTATATTAGTGATGGCAGCACTAAAATAATTATACGTTAGAGCTAATCCTTTCAGTTTATATGTAGAAAGAAAGCTCTACTTTTTATCCGACTAAGGCGAACTGAAAGGTAAGTAATGTTTGTCTAACGTATGTATGTTTGTATTTATGTAAGTTCCTCCATAGCGCCTAAACTAAATCCTATTGCGGTGAAAGGTCCGGGAAACGTAAGGACACATTTTGACCTACTTTTTAATCGGCTTAAAAAAGGAGGAGGTTCTCAATTCGACTGTATTTTTTTGTTTGTTTTATGTTTGTTGCCTCATAACTCTTTACTGGGTGTACCGGTTTTGATGATACTTTCGACCTTTGGAAGGTGGTGCTTGTCATGTGGTCCCATTTAAATTTGATCGACATCTGACGAGCAGTTTTTGAATTATCCCTAATAATGGCTATTTAATTGACATCGATGATACCGTAATCGTATCACTTATATGTTTAAAAGGTCTCGAGATAGTTTCCTGAAATTTTCTATACTTAAAACACTAAAAAGCATAAATAAATTATTTTTAAATAAAAAAAACCGGCCAAGTGCGAGTCGGACTCGCACACCGAGGGTTCCTCGGTATAAACTGCTGTATCTTTTGATCGCGTTAACTTAGAAGTTTGATTTTTTCACTGCTTAAAGGGACAATAGACCTAGGTATTTGGTTTAAATTTCAATTTGATACCTTTATTCGTTCGTGAGAAATAAGGTAGTAAGTTTCATTTTATTAAAATATTTTTATTATATTATATAACTAAAAAAATGTGATTTTCGCAATTTTTCCTATATTTGCATTATATGACAATGCTTCATGCCAAATTTCAAGATTCTGAGTTTACGGGAAGTATCCTGTAGGTTTTGATTCCTTTGCGAGTGTCGGAAATTTGTTGAAAATATCGACATAATCGGCTGTATCTTTTGATTGGCTTGGCTTAGAAGTTTGATATTTTCACAGCTTAAAGGGACAATAGACCTGAGTATTTCATGAGAATTTCAGCTTGATACGTCCACGCGTTCTTGAGATAAAGGGTCTTGACAGACAGACAGACGGACAACAAAGTGATCCTATAAGGGTTCCGTTTTTTCCTTTTGAGGTACGGAACCCTAAAAACCGCCTTTAAAACTAAGAACGGTAAACTAAGAGAGGTCGGTGCCAACCTCAATATTTAGAATAAACGTTGTCACTTGTATTTAGGACCGACCTCAAAAAAATTAAGATTTTTATAAACAAATATTTTATTTCTCCGTTTTTGGTTTTGAAGGCGGTTTTTTTGTAGTGAGTTTATTTTACCTTGTAAACCCCGATTTTAACCGAATTCATTAATTTCTTTTTTTTTCGTCGTCTGGTTAAAGTTTTTTAAACTTTTTGCTTATTTTTTTATCTGTTTTTTATACCACATTGGTGGGAATCGAGCATATTTCGCGCATAAGGGTAAAAATCACTACAGAAATTTGGACATAATATTATGTAACTCTGAATAACCATCCAAATTTTACATCCAAAGTTGTAATTGCAACTTATCTATCAACCAAACTCGTTCTGTTATTGTTGTTGTTTTAAATTTTACCCGTATCAGGGAAAACTTAGGTACCTATCTTTTCTTTATCCATGTCTGTAGTTAATATATCTTTCTCCCTTGTTAATATTTTTAGTTGTTTAAATAAAAATTTGCCTGCACTTAAACTCTATTTTATGACGCAGGAAAAACTTCGTCTATCAGTCTATGTTTCTAAATGTTATTTTTGTTATTTGTTTATATAAGTACAAAAAATCAACAGTATTTAACCGTAGTTGTAACCTATACTTATTATCTAATCTTACAGCCACTGACGCACTTTACTAGTATTTCTAAATAAATTGAGCTCTTGACGCAACTAAAATAGTTGCGTTTTTTAAAGGAAAATAATAACACAACGGGTACCTGCAGAGGAGGTGGATGCTCACTGTTGACGAGTAGATAACAGAATATTAAACTGATATAATCATATAGTTACATGTAATCATGTTTATACAATAAATGTTTTACCCACCTAAACATAAATATGATATACAAAATATGAAAAGATAAATTAATTAGTACTTCACAATTAATCCCTGGACGATTATTAATATCCAGACACAATTGATTTTAATTGTGTTCTCGCGCTCCTGAGCGCGAACGGGGCTTAACGAGTTAAGAACTATTCACAAATATTGTGTGTTCATTACATTGCAAGTATTCTGCCAATGTTCTTTCTGACGGAGTGCAATGACGGAAAGAATCTTTACTGAGGATAAAATGGATCGACTGCGTAACTAACATTTTCTCAATTTTTGTTTTAAGGCCTTTCTTTTTTTAAAAGGTGTCCTGCAATGATTTTATCATCGCAACGTATGGCAGATTTTTAACATTTCTATTAGGTTTACACCTACACTTAATTCCAAGTGTAATATTCCAATATGTATATAGCTAATCTATAATATAAAAATGCACAAATCTCGAGATTCGCTGAACCGATTTAGCTATTTATTTTTAATAATATTCCTTGAAGTACGAGGATGGTTCTTACGGAGAGAAAAAAATAATAATAAAAAAATATTTAATTACATAATGCAATTGTTGACTTATTAACTTTCTTTTTTCTGCTATTCGGAACACCGGGTCTAGAATAGCAGAAAAAGTGATATAAAAATAATAATTAAAGATACTGTTAGGCGGTACGAAGTTCGCCGGGTCAGCTAGTAGTTAATATGTAGTCATGTGATTTGATGATTGACTAGTATCATTTGAATAGCCGTCGAGGCCAGTCACCTCTATTTATTAGAATTGGTTTCGGGGACGATTGCGAGTCCTTGTTAAGACATTTGTATGTTGAATGGCGTGAGTCATTATTGTTTACGTTTATTTACTTCATTAGTTTTTCCCCGTGACATCGTAATTTAATAAATACTATAATTTTAATACTGCAATAAATGTGGTATGGAATTAGCATATAGATGATTTACAAGTTCGATTTAGGTTTACCTAATTGGTATGAATAGTGCGTATATTATTGTGTTATTGCAAACCTATACGACTTAGTATTATGAAAAGGTAAAACTCGTAAGTTTCTTTGTAAGAAGCAATCTCTGGAACTACAGAACTGATTTTGATAATTCTTTTCCCAATGGAAAGCTACATTATGCCTGAGTGAGAAAGGTTATATAATTCTGAAATAACAATATTTGTTATTGAATTACGAGAAAAACGGGCTGGTGTTGTGAAAAGGGACGTCCAGTGAAGTGGGCATGGGTCAGCTGGCTGGAAGTTGATCAGTCAGTCAGGACTTTTATTACAAACTTAGATTACTATAGCAAACTTAACTGACTGATCAACATCCAGCCCATGCTCTTGGACCTGTACAGCTGCACAAAGGTTTCATTTAAGATGTAGATAAGGTCATATTTTTCGAAATTCATCTCCTAAGGGGGTAAAATAGGGAATGAAAGTTTGTAAGGGAACCAAAATAAGTTAAACTATTTAATTCAAAACTTAACAAAAGTAGGTACTCCTATCTATAAATGAGTATACCGTGATTCACACTTGAAAAATAAACATGTGTTTGATTATTTTAAAATTAATTACTATCAAAAAGAAAAAGCTGCCAAAGTAACAATTCCACGCGGAATAAGTTGCGGGCAAAAGGTAGTTAGTTATATTTTGTCTATTCTGTACAAGTTTCTAATTAAACTTAAGTTGAGAGATTGTCATAACGTAAAAACATTATTCGTCATTTTGAATTACCTGAATATATTTGTTGGGGACTATTCTATGACTAAATAACTATATCACTTACTATTACGGAAACCCCATTGGAATCCCAAATGTTTTCAAGACGGTTACGTAAACAGGAAAACATTGAATGCAATAAAGTTATCATGCAAAGTATTAAGCATGAGAATAACTGAGATGATTTAGAGAGTATAACATTTTTTTTCTCCATGTTTAATCTGCGATTAGGGTTACCATTTAGAAATTTGAAAAGTCCTGACACAATGCCTGACAGTTCAAAAAAGTCCGGACATTTTAATCACAAAATGCAAACATCAGCACTTCAGTACGCACTTCGTAAAAGTAGTATAGACTTGGTAGCTAACACTCGCTTTTCGATGAGTGGGACGTTAATAAAGATTAAATAACTTACTTATGTAAGTTTTATTACTCATATTCCTTCTAAATTAAAAAATCCGGACAAACTAGAGGGCCGGACAAAGTCCGGACAGAGATCGAGTATCAGAAGGTGCTATAATATAAGCAGACCCTTGTGTGCCGCGCGGCCTCCTGGAGGTCGCTGTCAAAAACGCCTGTGAGTCGGCCGGCCTCCTGGAGGTCGGTCGCCCCCACCATAGTTTTCCGATTATGAAAATGATTACTATTATTATTATTATTTAAAAATATAACTGTACTAATTATATTATATTCTGTTAGCTTATTTTATAACGATTATAGTGACAAAAACTCATATTCATAGTTTCATTAAAATTTTAAAGATTTTGAATTTTTATTACAAGCGGAAAATTCGCGACAGGAAGTCCGGAAGTAAGTGATACATGCGCCAAATGCTACAAAATGGCGGCGACTCAATAGGGGAGTTAAATGATACTGGAGGCAGGTGAGTGAGAGAGAGACTTGGTCCATTGATAGGTCCTCATCAATATCGGAACTCGGACAAAAAGCACTTTCGAAATCCTTATTCTGTACCCGGATCCATATGGGTCATCTTTTTAGACGCTGAGTTTGGTTTCGTTGCTGGAGTTTCTGTGCAAGGTGGTTGGGTGGATGTTTGAGGCGAGTTCTGTAGCCTTGCATCAGATTATCAGACTCTTGTTTAACGGTGGTAACAATTTGGGGGTAATAGACCTCTTTGTTAGTCATAAACCAGGGTGAGTTAGATATTGTTCTTAACATCGAGATTTGCAACCGTTGTAGTATCTCAATGTTGGAATTGCTGGCAGAGCCCCATAGTTGTAGTCCATAAGTACTAAAGGGCTTAAGGTTGGCTCTATAAATTAGTAAATTATTATCACTGTTGACATTCTTGATCTTTTTTCCTAGTAACCAGTACAGTTCTCTGGAGAGGACATTTAATTGATTCCTTTTCCTTGATGTGAGTTTTCCATTTGATGGTTCAGGTGCATACACAAGTATGTCACATTGTCAATATGTGATAGAGTCTCACCAGCTCGTTCCACCGGGGGACAATTATCATGCCTTACTTGCCTCCAAGTCATCTCAAATGACATGGGCTGGGTAGAAAAAGCAAGTGGTTTTTCCAATTATCAAGCCAGTAACTGAACCGGTGAAGGGCTTCTGAAGGTGGTTAGATGCCTCGCCAGGATCGAAGTCGTTGGCTAGGATGGCCGTATCATCAGCAAAAGTAGCCAAAACCACCGTTCTGTTGCTCAATTCATAGCGATTTAGTCGTTTAAACACCATTTTGTATTCACGTACCTACGTCAAATGAACCGATTTTGAAGTCGCTCGATTGCAATATCGTTAAACCATCGTCGAACCGTATTCAGCGAATAAATCGTATTAAAATCGCACCTGCTGCAGTGATCTCAAAACAACGACAGCCAAAGGTTACAAGTTCAAGTCACATCTCGTTTTTCTTTTTTTAATTTTAGTCTATTCACTTATGTCTCATAAAAAATAGTCAGAAAACTATAGTACTTTTTGTGTTGAATAATGGTAATTAATTTTGAAATATCGTACACAAAAGAGTCGACGACAATAGCATATTACGAGCCTTTAAATAGAATAAGAAATGTGGAATTGTAATATGGCCTGGCCTTGCTCATTGTATTATAATTCTTGTATACTGTGGGCACCTGGGCGGCAAAAATAAAAAGCGAAAAAGCTTTGCTTTAAGGTGGCCTAGACAGTCTTTAGTGAATATGACTGTCTTTATGCACATAAAGTAATAAACACACAAAGTTCAATCTGTGGATGATTTATAATATCTAGACACAATTTATTTTTATTGTCTCGCGGTAGATATCTACCGTGCGGGAACGAAAAGGTTAACTTTTTACAACCCACAATAGATGATTTTAGAGAGGTTCAGGTTTTAAAGCTAAAAAAATCATCAATTCATCATGTGACAGTATCTTTGAATAAGTCTATTGACTTGAAGAAATTTTTGAATCTTTGGGGACTGTTAGTCAAACCAATCTCATCCATTATAACTATAATAGCTCTTTATTTAGTTGTCATATTTATCAGCTGTATTGGTTCTGGTGTGTTTCCTGATTTGATGAAACATTTTTTTACCCAACACAAATTATACCGTTATTTAAATCTGGAGAAAACTCAGATCCCACTAATTTTCGGCCTGTTTATATTCTGCCAACTATAACTAAGATCTTTGAAAAGCTAATGCTTAATCAACCACTGAAGCTTTTTAATAAATATAACTTATTTCATCGAAAACAACGGGCTTACACGGGCTCGATCAACTATTGAGGCTGGGGCTTGGGCTGTTTTAAATATATCGGCTTTAGAATTTATTAACAAAATAATCAATGGGCCTCCTATAGAATGAAATGGCAGAATTTAACCGACACTGTCTCTACGTTTTCAGTATGGGTGCGCTCAATGCCGGCACTGACGCATACAGTGATAATTGGGATGATGACTTGGTGAAAATATAATAATTCTATTAAGTCTGTCGGAGAGATTACCAAAAAATCGGGAGTGGTCTCCCTTTGACTTGCTCGTATACCAGAAACGACGCAAAATTGATAAGAACCTTATATTTTGATGTCATACATGTTCAATTTTCAGTCACCCATCCGAGTACCGACCGCGCAATATGTTGCTTAACTTTCGTGATCGACGACTCAAAAGTTGATATAAACCTTATATTTTGATGTCATACATGCATGTTAAATTTGGTTGCAATAAGTTAAAGCATACTCGAGTTATCGTGCTAGAGCGCACAGACACACATACATAATTCCAATAATGTTTTTTTTTAAACTCAGGGAGGTCTAAAACATGTAAATCCGTCAAAATCTCGAGGTTGAATTTTTTGACGATTACAAGACTTCCTTTTCTACTGTGTATACGAGAAAGTAAAAATACTGTAGGTAGTTAGCAATTCATTTTGGCCGCTACAACACGGTATGAAAGAAGCCTATCTTCTTTAGCTTCTGATCATCAATTTCGTAGCCTATTTTTTTAAAGAACCGAGTTCCGAAAATTTTGAGGCGTTGCATTCACAGAACATAGATCTATGTTCTGTGGTTGCATTGGTCCACGTAATCAACATCACACAAACGCCACAAAAGACCGGCTTGTATGATAAATGTGCCATGAACAAATATTGTTAGGGCAGTTTATTATTCACGTGTCTGCAGAAAGTTCATCAGAAGGAAGTGCGTCGTCACATTCTTAAGATTACAAGAATATATAGTGATTATTTGATTTATAAGTTCTAGTGCATAAAATATATACAATATTGTTTTGAACTAGCGTTGGCCCCGCCCCTAACATGACCCATCTCACTTTGTCAATATCTGATAATATGCGGAAATATGCGAGAGACATACCCAGTACTCTATTATGGAATAATTTTTGCGTTTATAAACGCGTAAATATTTTTAATACTAGAAAAAATACACTGAAAAAATCGACCTGCCTCAGGCGGGAATCGAACCCAGCATCTTCCGCAATCCGGGCGGCTGCGTTAACCACTACGCCACCGAGGCACTGCTTTTCGCTGTCGAAATTTGTCAGTGCATAGTGCTTATATTTTTATTGTAAACATTGTTTCATCAAATCTTTGAAATTTGCACTTCTAAGATCCGAACGAAATATTTTTGCATTATTTGACGCCCAGTTAAGGTGAAACTACCTTACATTATATTGGAATAATTTTCGCGTTTAGAAACGCGTAAATATTTTTAATACGAGAAAAATACTCAGTACTCGTTTGTTAAAAAAACAGACTATAGTCTTACTTAAACGACAGCTTATTCCAATCGATCATTTAAGGTACTAATGGGCATCTATTATTTGGTAAAAAAATATGCTACGCAAAGATTTTCGCGAGTTTCTGTTAATTTGATAAAATATTACGTCAAAGAAACAGGTCTAAAAATATCGCCTTGTTTTCTAGTAGATTCTTTATTATATTCAACGATACTTAAACGTGTTTTATAAATCTATCTAGGGAATTTGATCCTTATTACGTGGAAAAGGGAATGGATAAATTGTGTCAAGATAATAAATTACCAAAAAATAACAAAATGGTTGTCGATTAATTAATAGGTGAGGACATGTATCTATTGAGGCCTGAGATTGAGGCAAGTATTGAGGCAAAAAGATTGACAGACAGCATGTCATTGTATGGAAAATATCTGAAATATAAGCTACTTGACAATATCGAAAATATTGTGTCAATAATAAATTACTGTCTTTTTGTATGTACACATAATCATAATATTCTTACAACTAGACAAATACACTGAAACAAAACACCAGGCGGGAATTAAACCCAGAATCCTCCGCAATCCGGGCGGCTGCGTTATCCGGATTGTAGAGGATGCTGGGTTCAATCCCTCCTGGGGCAGATCGATTATTTTCAGTGTATTTTTTCTAGATGTAAAAATATTTTCATCCCACCACCTCGGAAAGTGTAATTTTGCGCTTCGAAATCTGGCTGGAAAATTCTATTTTATTCGCTTGAGCGGCAAAGTAGATTTGAATTTAGAACATCACATATAATGAGTACTCAATATAATTGTAAATTCAAAACGTCATTAAACCTATTTAATGTAACCTCTATGGTGCCAAATTTATGATTAGAACTTTTTAAATTGTGAAAAAATTCTTTTTCATTTTGTCATTTCCTCGCTGAGGTGGGATGAAAAGTTACGTATTGCACTCGAGTGGAAAGATTTTTCACCTTGTGCTCGTTTGTTTCCCTCGCTGACGCTCAGGATTCTAATTTAGAATCACTCGCTGCGCTCGTGATTCAACTTTAGAATCCTTCGCTTGCTCGGTCATCCAAATCGAGCACGCGGTTAAAAAGGAACTTTACACTCTTGTATAATAAATAACTATTACGCGTTTGTAAACGCAAAAATTATTCCATAACTTCCTTTCTTATTTGTTAACTGTTTACTTAGCACCTAAATTAAAAGAAATCTCATCGTCATCAACAGGTCATAATCCCCACCGAGGGGCTCGAGCATATCCCACATTTGGGGCGATTAGGCCTTTGTCAACCACGCTGGCCAAGTGCGGGTTGATAAAAAGAAATGTATTTGACATTAATACAAAATGGTACCTATCAAATCTTAAATTAATTAGTTCATTTCATAAATTGAAATTAATATCAGCAGAGGCAGTACAATAATTTGCACAAAGAAATCGCATTTGAAACTGATATTTTTAAGGACACGCCCGCTCTATTTAGAAAAAGAATCTTGTCTTCTTTCACGGTCATTCTGCATAATTTAAGTTAAGATTAATATTAAAGTTGAAGTTAAAATCTTAAATGTAGAATTTAAAACTAATTAGTTATTAATCATATTGTAAACCTTTGTTTCTTAAATTAATTCCATTGTTTGTTTATTTTTTGTTTTTTTTTGTCTTCTAAATTCATTTAATTGTTCGGATTCATTTATATCTTATGTCCACTATGCATGCCGTGGCGACCTGTAAGGAAAACTGAACTTAGATTAAGTCCTAGTTCCCATGTACTTATTTTTTTTTGAGTGTGTCTAGTTTAAGTTTTGTTGGTTGTCCTATTAAATAAATAAATAAATATATTTTTTTTAAAGATAAATGATCTAAATGCGTGGGAGTGCAAGTTGCCCAAAATATACGCATGTAAAATTGTAATTTTAATATTTTGATATATCTATTGACCGATAATGATGTTTTGAAATAATTACGAAATTGTAAGCTTTGGAGTTTTTTTTGCCCGTTTCTTCTCCGTTCCATCATAATAATAATTTCGTCCCGAAACGGTGGTAAAGTTCATTTAAATAATTTTTTTGATGTTGAATGAGATAATGAGCATGTTACAAATAAAATAATGAGAATGAAAATGAAGGCTGATGAAAAAATCGGGAGTGGTCTCTCCTTGACTTTCTCGTATATCCTTAACGTGCCGACGAAACCCGAAGGAAAATAGATTTTGAAAAATTTTGGTCAACCATCCGAGTACCGACCGCGCACTTGGTTGCTTAACTTTCATGATCGACGACTCAAAAGTTGATAGAAACTTTATATTTTGATGTCATACACACATGTTAAATTTGGTCGCAACAAGTTAAAGCATACTCGAGTTATCGTGCTAACGCACAGACACACACACAAACATAATTCAATAAAAATTTTATTATAACATTATTTTGTTAGAGAAATAGTGTAATAATTAATTTCATTTCGATATACTATTTGTAAAGTTCGTCAATATAAACTCGTTTTGAGTTTTATATTTTAAATTTTACGATGTGAGAGTAGATAAAAATCATTATGAACGTATTGAAAATATCCTAAGATGAGACGACAACGCATGGATATCATGGATTTGTTGTGCGCATGCAGGGTCCATTGTGTTGCTTGCAGCTAGGAGCAGCATGATTGACCCAAGCGTAGCGCGTGTATGCCACACAACTGCACAGGTTTCCATACCATACACGCTCATGTTTACCTGAACAGTTCACCTGAACAGTTAAACCTGTCAGGTAAATATGAGCGTGGATGGCTACCTTTAGCCACGCATCAGCACTTAGCTCCATTACCGAAACCAAGACATTATGCCTGTTATATAAAAAGGTTTATCAATGGCTTGAGGACAATCCAACGCAATTGTTTCTATTTAGACGATGCCGATATTGGATTGGCTCAGTGTATTATCTCAGCTATTGGACAAGTGTCAATGAGCCATTATAGTGTATTCGTGTATAATAGACGAGAATAAATTAACATACGAATTAAATGTCGCTTCAAAATATCATATCTAAATTAACTTTTGGTGTTGTTATCATTACGAATATGGCTTTAATAATGGAAATTTTTTTGTACCTAGGAATGACTTTTTGACGGGTGACGTCCTTTTAATAACATAGCAAAGGCTTTGAAAACTCTCATAAAGAGATAAATATTAGGCGATAAGCGCGAGGATTAAAGGTCAACAAAATGTGACGTCACTGTTCTCATAAATGCTAGGACTATTTTAATATTACGAAAACCCATTACTGTCACAAAAATGGATGTACTATAATCTCTGTAGCTGTCATAATAAGAGTCAATATGGATCTGCTTTTATATGGGGTCATATTTTATAGGGTACCTAATGTGGCAAATTATTTTATACAGCTGTTTGTTATTCGCTACTTTTTTCGTTTGTATATTTTGATCCCTCTGATCTATACCTCGGGAACCGTAAATTTTTGAACTGCTCAAGCACGGAAACCATCGATATTATACGAGGAAATTTGAAAGTAGCATCAATGGCAGAAAGACTGAGGGGTAACAGATTGGCAAGAATGAGAGTGAACGTGGATGGATATAGATGGAGAGCAAGACAAAAGACAACATTGATAGACTGTGTGAAAGATGATATTATGGCAAAGAAAGGTATTAACGTTGAGACGGCTGATTGAAGAGAGTGGAAAAAGAAAACATTACGCCGACCCGAATAAAATTACGAGCTGGTCATAAAATGCTATCGATATTGAATTTATTCCGTTCACAGCAAAACCACGCATTACTATAACGCTCGTGTTAACGATAGCTGTACAAACATGATTTAAAAGCAATTTGTAACATGATATTTTGGCGCGCACATGTGCCAGGAAGAAACTATTTTATCTCGGATATCATGTGACACTGAATGATTGTACTTGAAATGTCCATAAAGTTGTAATTTAAAGTTAAATTATGTTCGTATGCGGTAGTCTGAGTATTGGTAATTAGCGAGAAAAAACACAGAGGAAATATGCTACAAGGTATATCATGAGACAGACATGAGATGACACGAGAGAAGAGAATGAGTGACGTACATACAAACTGACATACAAAAATATAATATTTATAAAATTTAAATGTATGTCAAAAGGGTGTTATATTCATCATCATCATCGCAGCCCTTATAATTCGACCCACTGCTGGGACACAAGGCCTCTCCTTGTCATCGAAGGAGGTATAGGCAGTAGTCCACCACGCTTGCCCAATGCGGATTGGTGGACGGAGTATAAGGTGATCAATACCCCTTTGCTTATCCATTAATCGCCTTCTACGACACCCATTGGAGGATATGGGGTGATGGTATTTTACTCTGCCGGCATCACGCGGGCACGTGTTAATATTAGATGGATACAAAAAAAAGGTTTGGTCGAACACTGAGTGAAATCTTACGCTCATTAGAAGAGGGATATCATTTTTAACCCCGACGCGAAAAGTTGGTGTTATAAAGTTTCACATGTCTGTGTATCTGTGGGTGTGTGTAGCTCGTAAACAAATGAACTGATTTTTATACGTTTTCTTTGTTCGAAAGCTGACGTGATCGTGATGGTTCATAGATACAATTCATGAAAATCTGTTCAGGCTTTTAAAGGTCATCAGCTCTCTATTGAATAATATTAAAGAAAAATGTAATTTAAGATCCTACCTAACTATCGGAATTGGAATCCGCGAGTAATTTAAAAGGAATGGAATAAAAATAAACCTCCAACACAAAAAAAACTAGAAAGTTTTTATTTTTATTTTTGGACTTTCCCACCCGTCTTCATTTTAACTGATGCTAAGGTTGTAGGGGGAAGCGAGCTTCACCCGGTATGCTCCTATGTGAGATAATAAGCTACGCAGTCGAACTCATTAGATTTATTTAAAAAATCGCGAGTGGTCTCCCCTTGACTTTCTCGTATACCGGAAACGACAGAAAAGTTGATAGAAGCCTTATATTTTGATGTCATAGATGCATGTTAAATTTTGGTCACCCATCCGATTACCCACCGCGCACTTGGTTGCTTAACTTTCGTAATCGACGACTCATAAGTTGATAGAAACCTTATATTTTGATTTCATAAACAACAAAAAACCGTAAATACTGTAACGCATTTTTACCTATTTGCACGGATTTTATCAAGGAAGATTAATCATTCGTTGTCAGGGAAGTTCGATTCAATATTGACCAAAGTAAAATTGAATTTGCTCAGTTATAGCACAGTCTATAGACTGTGGTTATAGTGTGGAGCCGGAGCACAGTTCTATACACATACACTACACATACGTATATAGCGATAAATGTAGTTTTTTTTTCGGAAAATTGTAAGTCTTGTGACTAGTTTCCTTTAGCACTTTCTGCGCTTTTGACAATCTGCGCTTTTGTCATTGTTGCTCTTTTGACAATTTGCGATCGTTTGTCATTTTGCGCTTTTGACCTTATGCTCCTAATCGCTTGTAACGTAACGTCTTTCCTTGTTTATTTTCGTTATCCCCTTCGGGTTGATAGATAGGCTTCTATTAGACTATTACTTGTACCTATATTAGACTAATACATCATGTTTACTTCCTCAACAGAATATTAAAAAGCCAGTGCATTAAAAAGCCAGCCAGCCAGTTTACGAACAACAATTAATATAACTCGGCTACTGATAAATCTATTAACTTCTGAATTGATAACTCAGCGAATAATCAAATTTTGTAAGTCAGCTACTTTAAATATTTTAGAGATTCAACATCAGAATCTGTTTGTTAGTATTGACAATTATAGTTCAGGCATATGTCGTAGGTCGTAGGGTTATTATCAAAGCTCAAATGTTACAGTACTGTCAAAGTTATAAACTTCCTCTGAGTTATGAACTTACAAACTTTTTTTAAGTTTGGGTTAAGTTAGAACCGCGACTAAAACAAAACGCGATAAAGACTTGGGATTTGTTTAGTCCTGTTTTTCGTTGGCTAGCTTCGTATGGCTAAACGACTGCCCTGAACATATAAATGTATAATGTTTTCACTGGCTATTGACATTTAAATGTTCATTAATAAATTATTAAGACTTTAATAATCTCATACAACGTTCGTGAAAGAATCATTTAGATTAAAGGTTTTCAAGTTGTTTCCTTTCGTTTTACAAGGAGAAGACAGGAGAAGACGCATATTTGCTACCATGTTATGACAGTAACCATCATCATAACAGCCTTTACAATTCGACCCACTGCTGGGACACAAGGCCTCTCTTTGTCATCGAAGGAGGTTTAGGGAGTAGTCCACCACGCTTGCCCAATGCGGATTGGTGGACGGAGTACACGGTGATCAATATTCCCTTTGCTGGTCCATAGGTCGCCTTCTACGACACCCATTAGAGGATACGGGGTGATGCTATTCTACTCTGCCGGCATCACACGGCTGTTTGAAATGTTCAATCATTTTAAACGACTTCAGTGGAAAGCAATGCCGTTTTTATTTTTCTGTATAATTTAATCGTATAACTCTAAAACATTCCGATAGATGTTTGCCAAGCAACGAGAAAATATTTACTCGTTATTGAGCAACCTCAAGAAGATTTTGTAGGTAGGTACCTAAATGAACTCCAATATCTGTTAACGTAACTAGGAATTTCATGTTTTTATTTTCAAGATTGTAGCGATACGAAAAGTCCCTAAAGCTTTTTAATACGAAATACGAGTATTCAGCTATCAAGCATTACATATTAATAGATATGATATTTATTCATTGTAAGGGCAGTCGCCCATACTTCAATTTGACATCTCCTTTGAAAAAGAGATAGGGTACCTACCTATTTCTTTTTTGTATAGATATAATTTGAAATCAGACAAAATACGTACTTACTTTTCGTAGTTTCGTAGAATTGAATTAAGATAAAAACTAGGTATCTGTAGAATTTGTAGCATAAAATAGATACCTAGTATAAAAATGAGTGGGTATGAAAGTTACTTCAAAGGGAGACTATATTTGATTTTGTAAATATGTGGCGAAAACATGCTGGGGTTGTTCGTAACTTTGTTTATCAAATGGACATTAAGAACTTCAAATTTTTAACAAGCCTTAAATTATCTGGTGGTTGGAAACCGAATTACATGAAAAAAGAGACACTTGGTAATTTTAATCCCACTTGTGATACCACGGTTTTTTTATTGAAAAATAATTTATTTTTTGCTTTTTAGTGTTTTCAGGAAACTATCCCGAGATATTTTAGACAAACAAGGAATAGAACTATTACGATATCATCAACGTCAATTAAATACGCATTATTATAGATAGCTCAAAAACTATACGATAGATGTCAATCGAATTTAAATGGGTCCAGATGACAAGCACCGGCTTCCAAATATTGAAAGAATCTTCAAAATCGGTACACTAAGTAAAGAGTTATGAGGTAACAAAAATAAAAAAACTTTTTGAAGTCAGTTAAAGAGGCGATACCTTTCCGAGCTGATAAGTGTGCTACCACCTTTAGGAAGATTCTGAACCCCGCGCAGACCGTCGCACCGAGGGGTCACTCGCGCGGTGGAGAGTCAACCACCCAGAACAGCATTTCCAATTAGCGTTGGTGTCATGCAGACACTTGGACAATTGGACATGTGTAGTGACATTTTGCACCGACCCAAATAAATTAGTAGCAGGGTAGAGAGAAAAAATCGTCGGTGGCGTAGTACGTAAGGGCTTCGCCTCCCACCCGGGAGGCACCGGTTTAAACCCCGCCGTGTACCAATTTGTTTTCCAATTTTGAATTCATATGTACGTTTAATCGACGCTTTTACGGTGAAGGAAAACATCGTGAGGAAACTTGCACACACCTATCAAGAAATTCTTAGGTTGTGTGTGAAGTCGACCAACCCGCACTTGGCCAGCGTGGTTGACTAAGGCCTTATCGCCCCTAATGTGGGGTAGGCACGACCCCTCGGTGGGGACATTATATGAGCTGTTGATGACGATGATGATGATAGGGTAGGAAGACGATTGAAATACTTTTCATGGCTGTTAACGTCTAGACGCTCGAAATTGTGACTTTTTCGGATCCTAAAACGAGCGTCTAGATGTTAAGAGGTAAGAAAATTCCAACATTCTTACTTACGTACTTGTGTAGAAAAAGCTCGCAACCTTGTAATGAGGGTTGTATTAAAAGTTTTACTTGTTCCATCGTCTTACGGTTTCGGTTTTTTTTGCTTTCATTCTTATAACGACATAGTCCTTTTGTATAAGTATTTATTTTAGGTATGATTTACATCGACCAGCGCGCGTCGGATCGCATTTACTTTTGTTAAAAAGAAGTTTGAATGTATCTCTAGTGAAACTGAAAGTTTCGTTTAGGTTATTATTATTATTTGTTGTGAAATACATAGAGCGCATAATTGCAATAAAGCTATTTCTGCAAACAGCATTTCCTCAAAAACGATTCTCCGCTCAATCGGCACCAATATAAAGATTTTTCTATTGGGCCTTCAGGGCCAAATAATATATAAGGAACTAGCTTTTGCCCGCGACTTCGTCCGCGTGGAATAGTTACTTTAGGCAGCATTTTTTGTGTAGGTACTTATTATGCAAAAAACACACATACAAACTGCAGTGCACTACAGTAATAAATGGCATTTTTACAATCTACCATTTTAAGTTTTTCCATCCTTTGCTACTTACACGCAATCTTTCATCCCCACATAGGTCAATATTTCAAACACGCTAGAACAATATTTGCGTTTCATGGTTTTATCTTCGGTAATGAGAAATCGCATAAAAATTTTCATCTCATATTTCAGCCCCTTCATTCCCTTTTTCACAAAAAGGTAGCTTTTATTCCATTTCGAGATTTAGTCTATATTTGTATCAAATTTCAATAAATTCGGTTCAGGTGTTAAGCGTGAAAGCGATTAAGCTAAAAAGTCACGTCCACCATCTTGGATCTCAAAATGGATGCTGTATTCTGAATCGTGACTCCGAATACAGCATCCATTTTGAGACCTCGGAAAACTACAAAACTGATACCCATATCAAGTTTAAAATTCGCGTCCGCCATCTTGGATCTCAAAATGGAACCCTGTAAACCACGAAAATGATATCCATATTAATAATAAGTTAAGTAGCGTCCACCATCTTGGATCTAGAAATTGATGACGTACTTGGAATCGCGACCCCCGAAAACTACGAAATTGATACCGAAATCGCTTTTATGCTAAAAAGTTCCATCTGCCATCTTGGATCTCGACGTAGATGATAAAAAGTCCCATCTGCCATCTTGGATTCCGACGTAGATGATGTATTTGGAATCAGGACCCCCGAAAACCTCGAAAATGATACGCATATTCCTATTAAGTTAAAAAATCATGTCCGCTATCTTGGATCTCAAAATCGATGTTTTATTCGGAGTCAGAACCCCCAAAATCCTCGAAAATGATACCCATATCGATTTTACATGAAATAGTCGCAACCGCCATCTTGGATCTCGAAATAGATGTCGTATTCGGAATCGGGACGCCCGAAAACCACGAAAATGACACCCATATTGACGTTTTGTCAAAAAGTCGCATCCGCCATCTTGGATCTCGAAATAGATGTTTTATTCATAATCCGGACCCCCAAAAACCACGAAAACGATACCCATATTGACATTATGTCAAAAATTCACGTCCGCCATCTTGGATCTCAAAATAGATGGTGTATTAGGAATCGAGGCCTCAGAAAACCAAAAAAATGACACCCATATCGATTTTATATTATAAAGTCGCAACCGCCATCTTGGATCTCGAAATAGATGTCGTATTCGGAATCGGGACCCTCAAAAGCCACGAAAATGATACCCATATTGACATTATGTTAAAAAGTCGCGTCCGCTATCTTGGGCCTTTTTAAAAATGGTTTGTTGTATTGGGAATCGGGACCTCCGAAAACCACGAAAATTTTACCCTAATCGAATTTATATTAAAAAGTGCAACCGCCATCTTGGATCTCGAAATAGATGTCGTATTCGAAATCGGGACCCCCGAAAACCACGAAAATGACACCTATATTGACATTATGTTAAAAATTCGCGTCCGCCATTTTGGATCTCAAAATGGATGGTGTATTAGCAATCGGGATCTCAGAAAACCACAAAAATGACACCCATATCGATTTTTATTAAAAAGTCGCGACCGCCATCTTGGATCTCGAAATAGATGTTGTATTCAGAATCGGGACCCTCAAAAACCACGAAAATGATACCCATATTGACATTTTGTCAAAAAGTCGCGTCCGCCATCTTGGATCTCGAAATAGATGTTTTATTCGTAATCCGGATCCCTAAAAACCACGAAAACGATACTCATATTGACATTATATAAAAAAGTCGCGTCCGCCATCTTGGATCTCAAAATGGATGGTGTATTAGGAATCGGGACCTCCGAAAACCACGAAAATGATACCCATATCGATATTATATTAAAAAGTCACAACCTCCATCTTGGATTGGATTTTTATTTCTTATCAAGTGTCTAAATTCAAAGTTTCATGGTTTTATCTTTATCCATGACGAACTTCCATACAAATTTTCATCCCCACACGGGTCTAAATTTTAAAAATCCTAGAACTAATATTTCTTTCTTTCTTATTAAGTCCCTAATTTCTAAGTATCATGGTTTTATCTTTAACAATGACTAAGTCCCATACAAACTTTCATCCACTATTTCACCCCCATACAGGTCAAAATTTCAAAAATCTTAGAACAAATATTTCTTTCTGTCTCATTAAGTGCCTAAATTCAAAGTTTCATGGTTCTATCTTCAAAAATGACGAACTTCCATACAAACTTTCATCCCCTATTTCAACCCATACAACCTTTTTTTCGTGATAAAAAGTAGCCTATGTCCTTCCCCGAGATCTAATCTATAGTTGTACCAATTTTCATCAAAATCGATTCAGTGGTTTAGACGTGAAAGCTTAACAGACAGACAGACAGACAGACAGACAGGCAGACAGAAAGACAGACAGACAGAGTTAATTTCGCATTTATAATATTAGTAAGGATTTTGTTATTTTATTAATCAATTCAATGATGCAGTTTTTGTTTTCATGTTTTGCCATCAAAATCAGGCTCACGACTCCTTTGATTAAATTTTTCGATATTCCTCATAGTTTAGGATTTGGCACTGAAGGCCCACTTGAAAAATTAATCCTGTATAATAACGGAAACAGAATTTTTAATATTTTCTCATTAGGTGCGTACATACATACGTATGGTACGGTAGGTACATGACGAACTCGGTACCATTGTGTGAGGATGATGGCGAGCTGTGCGGTGATAGAAGGAAGTTTCAATGTCATGTAGTTCCTGAGAACATATTCATCTACAAAAATATAGACTTTACTTGCTGCGAATACAGTCCATTTTCCCCAGTATAAGCCCAGTCGCGCTCTTATCGATGTAAATCGTACCTAACACCCAATTAGGTTAACGGTCTCCTAACTGAGGCTGTCGCAGCGCGTAACGACCACCAATAGTGTCGATTATTTAAATAACCTTCATAGAGTTAATTGGTATCCCGAAAGATATTTGATCTTGTCTGCTAGCGTCACTTCTAATTTCCTGTCCTGCCTAAAATCGCACTTCATCTAATTCGTGGTTGCCGTCAATGCCAAGTCAATGCTTGTCACTTGATTTCGGAATACATTTTCATTTCCGCGAAGAGATGAAGAAAAGAAAGTGAAGTTTACGCTTTGATACATTCAATTTCTTTTTTTTTTCTCATTTCTTTTTCTATTCAATGTCAGTGGTATAAATGCTTTTAGAAATTTCCCTAACCATTAATGCCAATAATAGTATGTTATTGCAAAGGCCGCGAAATAGGCAATTGCCATTTCCGCTGAGACATATATAGAATAGAATAGAATAGAAATAATCTTTATTGCACATCGACATGAATATAAAAAGATTACAGTAAACATTTACAGTACAATACACAATGGGCGGCCTTATCGCTAGTTGCGATCTCTTCCAGGCAACCTTTGGATGGACAGGATTAAAACAAATAAACAGAGGGAAGATGGCGATGCTACAATTCAATAATAGCTAAACGTAACAAATAATGATACATAACTACACTAAATACCTACATTGCATATATGTATAAAATACATAATAAATAAATATAATATATAAATGTATGTACATATATAATAAATAAAAATAATTACCATAAAATATGTAATTATAAATTTATACTTACTTGATACACTACTTACCGTAAGAATCACAATTTTGCAGTGATAGATAGTGCTCCTTTACCTGCTTTCCGAAAACACTGAGCGGTTGTGCCTACATATATAGTGTGCATATATAGTGCTTTTCTCAAAAGAATACAAGGAGATAAAACATACTTTACCTTTGATGCTAAATATAATATCATCTGGGGCTTTAATTAAAAATTGCTTGATGTTTTTGCCTTTGAATCCGGTCGATTGTCGTTTAATCTGGTGGAGTACAATCAATCTCCATTTCACACTCTGAACCGTTGGAACTCATTTTTATTATTAAATTTATATGTATAATGTATTATTTATGTAAATAACCAATCAAGCTTTGCCGCCAATTTTCTATTTATCATCTGTGCCGAAAGACAAACGAATGTATGGCAATACAGCCACGTGAACGCAATTTGTACTGAGCAAAGAGTATTTGGTATACCAAGATTGATAAAAGACATCCAATCAAAGAGTATTTAATAATAAATAGTTATTTGCTGTCATAAAATATAAAGACCGACAGCGGCGTCCATTTTGTTTCTTGCGCAACATCGCGATCACATCGCGACCGACTTTACAGCGCGCAATGTGTGGCCATGCACATTCGCGGTAGGCCGAAGGCGAAGATTATCGCACGAATGTTATCGCGATGTGTGCGGCCGTAACACTAGGGTATTTTACATCACAAAAGAAAAATATAAAATTGCATTTTTATGATAGATATTGCAAAAACTAAACGAGAAACATCGATTTTTATTCATAAATGTGCAATTTAAATTTTATGAATCAATTTTGAAAATCAACTTTCTTAATCTGTGCCTAATATCTTTAAAATAGCGTTCGCCATATTAGAATGTGACATGACGTCACTCCGTTAGTAAACAAAACATCAGCAGTAAAAGCATGGCAGCTAGCGTTTATACGCAAAAAATCAAAATCGAAAATAAAACTAACTTTATAAGACATTTTTGGTTTTATAAAATTGAAATAAAAATTCTACTGGTTAATTACGACAGTAGGGAGAAGTCTGAAGCTATTAAAGATAGCGAAATTTATTCTTAGGAACCATGGCGTCGATTTTAGATGCGCCCGACCGCCTAGCGTCCCTAGGGCCTCCGAGTCGGGAAGGAGCGACATTCCCGAGGGTAGCTCTAAAGGCTCGGACCTCGGCTCGGGCACATCATGTCATGGCGGAGACGAGGAGAAGTGCCCCGGTACATATCTGTACCAAGTATAGCGCGTAGTGTGTAGACCGGATCTTCGCACTCTTGTTCGACTAGTGCGGTGCATAACAAAATGTAGGACGTGTACAGCGATACAAGCGCGCGTTCAAAAATTGCAATGTGTAAAGATAATTAATAAAGTCAAGAAATTCTCCTACCTTGTAATTTCTACAGATGTTTTCAAAGAGAAACCTGTACTCTGCGGGACCTTCTGATGAGCATCCTGAATCTAAGAATATTTCCTTTTGAGAGTATACATTAAAAAAAAAATTAGTTCTATTTTTCTAGATCAATTTGGTATTCATCGGCCATTAAATCGCGCCACAAACGGGGAAAATACTATAATATTTTATGTTAATATATCTGGATATAAAAATATAGCATCTAAGGTATTGCACATGGTTCAGTTACGATAATTACCCTCGGCTTCTCTCAAAGGCTTGCTTAGGGTTGACACGTCCTTGTCCTTGTAAATCTTATATTAATATGAATAATAAGGCGTTATAATTAGGCTTTTAAGATAGCTTATCAGACGATTATTCTGATTCTGATCGATATTGATATGTATCAGGATGTCTCTACATCGCTCGGCATCTTCACGATACTGTAATATGATAACATAAAGTTTTGATAGCTCATACAAACTGTATGGTTAGTAATATTTTAGGAATCTCGCTTGCAGGAAGTTAAAAAAAGCATATATTCTTCATATCATTCTTTTCCTTGTGAAATAAATTTGTTCTTGACAGGATTCGATAAAACAAATATAGAAGTAATGGCCCATATAATTCACGGATCGTTACAACAGGGGGTCGCGCTGAATTCAGACAAGTGTTTCCCAAGAATATCTAATGATTGAGGAAAAAGTACTTTGTTTGCCGAATTGTATTGTTTCGTAACCTTTTTCTACCTATACATAATACAAGAATCTACTATTATCCCAAACGCTATATGTATAAACTAGCTGTCCCTGCCACGCGCTGCTGTGGTAATTTCATACTACTGTCCTATAACATTGTATCTGCAGTAAAAAAATATATGACTACTTATCAAGATAAAAACTATCCTATCTCTCAAGTTGGATCAAACTTCACACGGTGTATAAATTTGATTAAAATCGGTTAGGTAGTTTTGGAGTCTATCGCGGACAAACAACGTGACACGTAATTTATATATATTAAGATATAAATAAATAAAGAATTAAGATTACTCTAATAGGTTTCGCGAAGTGAAACTAATAATAACTTGTAACCCGAATTATTGGGTCAAATTCTTTAAGCATTTCGTAACATGTTAAATATATGAAACAGAATGTCTACAAGAAACTTAATGCGATAATGTACGGACGTATTCAGATATCGGTTTCTCTTTTGATGTTCAACGAAAGCGAGTAATCTTAATTCTTTATTTATTTATTTAAATACTAGCTTCCGCCCGCGACTTCGTCCGCGTGGACATTCGAGGGGACCAATAACCAGGATTTCTATCCTTGTAATGTATTCTATGTAATTTCATCAAAATCAGAACAGCCGTTTTTATGTGATTAGGCGGGTCCTCCCTCACCAAGCGCGTTGCCTCGCGCGAGGCTGAACGATTCGGTCTTCCAGCAACGTTTCAGTTTTCGTCGGGCCAGCAAGCGTAGACCCTAGAAAGCAAGGGGAAGGTATGATTAATAGTACATTATTGCAAAGGCCGCGAAATAGGCAATTGCAGGTCGAGTATGAGTTTGGAGGCCGAGCCGTAGGCGAGGACTTCACTAATACGAGGACTTCACTAATACGAGGCATATATAGTGCTTTTCTCAAAAGAATGCAGGGAAATAAAACATAAAAAACAATTTACCTTTGTCGCTAATTATATATCATCTGGGGCTTTAATTAAAAATTCTTTATGTTTTTGCCTTTGAATCAGGTCGATTGTCGTTTAAATCTGGTGGAGTACAACCAATCTCCATTTCACTCCCTGAATCGTCGGAATTCATTTTAATTATTAAATTTATAAATATTTGATGTACGTAAATAACAAATCAAGACGAATTTTCAGCTTTGCCGCCAATTTTCTATTTATCACCAAGACAAAGGCATCTATGGCTATATATACAGCCACGTGAACGCAATTTGTACTAAGCAAAGAGAAATTAAGGGTGCCAAGATTGATAAAAGAGATCCAATCAAAGAGTATTTAATAACTCCAGCACGCCGTTTCATACAACATTGCTGGAGCGTTGTAATGTTCCAAATTCAAAAAACGCTCCAGCAATGGATTTGGTTTTCTTTGTCGGTAAATTCGATACTTCGCGTGTTCTTTTTTCGAAAATAATGACAATATTATTTCCATGCATGTTTGAGAAAAGAATATTATTATTATAGATAGATTACATAATTTATAGAGCATGCTTCATTCAGCTACATGAAAGGACATATAATTTCATAGTCTATCGCTGATAGCTGATATTAATTTTAGATTATGTAAGTTAATCCTAAACACTAATTGAAGCTACAGGCTAAATCTGCTTTAAGCAGCCGTTTCATTATCCAATAAATTTTAATTAACTAGGTATTACGCACCTGAACTTAGGTGTCTTATAAAAATTGTATTTTAAAAATTTACGCGTCTAATGTTTTTTGGTATTCTATCTGACAGACGTAATAGAATTATTATATTTTTAGCCAGTCATCTTCCTTATTATTTTATTCCTTATATTAGTCGGATTTTATTCGGAAAATTATTCAGACTGCAAAGATGTTTATGTTAGTGCAACATAATGTCCTGATTTCTTTTGTTTTTTTTTCTGTTAATTCACTGAAGGTTTGGTACTTTTAAGGGTTCTGTACTCAAAGGGTAAAACTGACCCTATTAGGAACTACCCCGCTGTTCGTCCGTCTGTCGCCAGGCTGTATCTCATGAACCGTGATAGTTAGACAATTGAAATCTTCACAAATGATGTAGTTCTGTTGCCGCTATAACAACTAATACTAATAAACATAAAAATAAAAATATTTAAGGGGCTCCCGTACAACAAACATGTTCTTTTTGCTGTTTTTGCTCGATATTGATAACCGCAACAGCTGGTAGACGCTTGAAATATTCACAGAATATTTAGGTTCTATATTCACTTTAAAAATTCATAATTAAATTAAAATAAAACAAATATTTAAGGGGGACAAAAACGTCATGATTTTTGCCGTTTTTTTTATGGATAATGGTACGGAACCCTTCGTGAGCAAGTCCGACTTGCACTTGGCCAGTTTTTTATCTTTGATGCTCCTTTTTTTGGGTGACAGGCTGGTTACCTATCACTTTTTTGAGGTTCTGTATGGCCCATACTGCACTCCCGGCAGTATGGGCCATACAGAGCCTCAAAAAAGTTTATGTGTAACCAAGACAGTGCTACCCAAGGCTCCCTCTGCCTCAACCACATTTTAGGGTTTGAGTGTGATATTATATATTACTTTAGTTAAATGTAAATAAACTATATTAAAAAATGTTATGAATTTTCTTAAAAAATGCGAAGAAACTTTTTCTCCAACCTATTATGATGTATGTAGAAAAAATAAGGTGGGTGTAGTAGGGTACATAGTTATAATTAAATAAGGTAGGATGTTAAAGAAAATGGTCGATTAAGATTAAACCGAACATCTCGGTTTAATCATCATTGACCATTTTCTTTCGAACTTATTTCCTGGGGTTGCTCTATTACGGAAAAGTCATTGTACTAACAGTCGATGAAATTGTCTGAAATTGGTCTCATACGATTGTACAGCAGCATACTAAACTACCACGCACAGTAAAATGTTCCCAATGGATTTTGGGCACTTAATAAATGGCATAATGTTCATTTATTGAAGAGTCATATTTAGAGAAATCTAATAGAGTACCCCTCGAAATAGTGACAGGTTGACCGCCTGTTGCCTATACAAAGGGGCACCAAAACCAAATTTAACAATCGTTAAATAAACCAATCAACTAAAGCAAACGACCAGTCCAGATGTTACACTCAAAACCATCTCAAAAGTCCGGGAGAGGTTGAACCGCTTTATTTTTATTTTCATTCATTTATATTTCCATTCAATTAATGATTCAAAAGAAATTCCTATAATATAAACACGCTCAGCTCGTAAAACGGTAGATATTAAATCATTACAAAGTTATCGTTATTGAAAACGTGGCAAATACGCGTTAAGCGTTATAAAAATATTAAATGGACATTTTTGTTTACAGTCATTTCGTTTTACGGTTTATAGCTTCCTGGGACCTGACGTGGACTGGAAATTATCACATACAGTTACTCTACAATTCTATGTATCTTATTTTTATTGTTTAATATTTTTCTGTCGGTTCGATTTACAAATCTAACCCATTTTTAAATCCACTTAAACACACAAAAAAATCTTCAAAATCAGCCAATGAAAAAATTGGGAGTGGTCTCCCCTTGACTTTCTCGTATACCGGAAACGACTCAATAGTTGATAGAAACCTTATATTTTGATGTCATACATGCATGTTAAATTTGATTGCAATAAGCTAAAGGATACTCGAGTTATCGTGCTAACGCACAGACACACACACACACACACACACACACGCAGACATAATTCCAAAAAAAATATTTTTGACTCGGGGAGGTCCAAAACGTGTAAATCCGTCAAAATCTCGGTCGAATATTTTTTGACGATTACAAGACTTCCTCTGTACTACGTACCTAACGAGAAAGTAATGAAAAGAATATTGATAATGCTAGTCTGTGGATTAGCGGTCCCCGACGCGGTAACGTTCACCTTAAAATTGTGCCAAAAGATTTTTTTTATTAATTTTTTTTATTGGTACGGATTAAACTCGCGTGTAATTAGATTTTACATGATGTTATTATTGCCCGACGTTTCGTAACACTTTTCAGAGTTCGTGGTCACGGGATGACTCCCTGAAAAGTTTTTTTATTTATAATGTGTAGTGCTCGCGCAAATCTAAGAGAACATTATTTTTTAAAGTTAATAATCAACTCCGTCTTGGAAGAGTGGTCAGTGAGGTGCGCTATACAGGCAAAGTCGATGTGTGTTCACGTTTAACATTTATTCATTGTTATTATATTTTCATTGATCGATTTATTCCAATAACAAAATACATAAACATATATCATATCGACAGTTCTATCGTATACCTAATTATCTTCGACAGTCGTTTACGTCTATTGCATCAATCGTGATTCTACGTTTAGGATATTGAATTGAAGATACAGGTGATTGATGGTTCTATCTTTCCATAGTACAGTCTGCTTCAAACTCAATTTGTCACGTCTTCTATAATCTTCGGGAAAGCCCGTATAAATTGGAAACGGAAAGTACATAATTCATAATCCTAAAACAAATGATTCACAAATGATGCACACCCTCAAAATCCAAAATAAAACAAATTAGGTAGGTACCATTGTAAATGGTTTTTCCACAAATGCTTGAGCGCAGTGTCCGCTAAGATATTTAGCTGGTGTTTTAGTTTTTTTTTATTATGTATAATAGGGTTTACAATAAGCGAGCACTCAGGCTGTATCTCATGAACCGTGATAGTTAGACAGTAGAAATTTTCACAAATGATGTAGTTCTATTGCCGCTATAACAACTAATACTAATAAACATAATAAAATAAATATTTAAGGGGCTCCCGTACAACAAACATGTTATTTTTGCTGTTTTTGCTCGATATTGATAACCGCAACAGCTGGTAGACGCTTGAAATATTCACAGAATATTTAGGTTCTATTTCTAAAAATTCATAATTAAATTAAAATAAAACATATATTTAAGGGGGACAAAAAGTCATGATTTTTGCCGTTTTTTATGGATAATGGTACGGAACCCTTCGTAAGCAAGTCCGACTTGCACTTGGCTAACATAGCCATATAAATAATAAAGTGTTTACAACAATTAATTATTGTATAATAAATAATTATAAAATACTATTTTAGCTTACCTTCCCTTTCCCCTAAGCCTCATTGGCTCTCATTACTTTTCGCACTACTCGAAATTATGAACGCAGTAATCTCGGACACTGAAATATAAAGTTTGGCCGAAAAGCCTACATCAAAATTTCAAAGAATGCAACTCGGCCATAATGTTTGTGAATACGGGTGTTAGATTGTCTTCGATCTCTTTATAATACGAGTGGCAAGTTTTATTGCTCTTTGATGGTCAGGTCTCGGATTAGAATACTGGAAGGGCAGACGTAAGCTCCCTTTCGTTCCGAACCACTCTGATCCCTATCTGAATAAAACTCAAACTCAAATTTCTTTATTCATTTAGGTACAATTAGTACACTTATGAAAGTCAAGTTTGATGTCATCGGTTCAATCAGGAGGCCTTGTTCTGAGAAGAACCGGCAAGAAATTCAACAAGTTTTATCCTCCTTTACAGTTTTCATAGTATTGATTTGGAAAGAGTCACAGAATATAATTCACATTGTCAAGTCTTTAACAATTAATCACAATAATGTAATAAAATAAAGACAAATAATTAAACTGAAAATAAAAATATGTATATAAAAAAATGTGAATTTAAATACTATCATTATTATTACCACAATTTACAATTTTTTGATAACACTGTACTGTAAGAATGTACCAATTATAGGTCTCTATTGTTAGCATGGGTAAGTGTTTACTTGCATACCATGTAGCAAACACCTGTATGTTCGATTTATGAAATATTATGCGAACGTGACTAACAATGTGAATTGATCGACCTCTGTACTCAAATTCGGTTGTAGTTTGCGGTGGGTTGGCCCTTGTATTAATTGGTGTCAGTCTTTCTGCGTGTTTCCTACGTTGTAACTCTTGGTGTGTGCATGCAATTTGTTAATAGCTTTATTTTCAGAGTCAGTGCAATGTTTTGTACTGGATATGAAAACTACACTTTCGCGTTAGAGGTGGCAGCTATAAAAATATATAAAAATATATCTTTTGCTAATATTATACACAATAGTGGTCGCCCGCGTCGCGGATTCGCTCGTATTAATATCGGTTATTATATTGCCTTCCTCGATAAATGGAATATCCAACACAAAAATATTTTTCAATCAGTAGTCTCTGAGATTAGCGGGTTCAACCATCCAATCAAACAAACGATTTAGCTTTTTAGTATTACTATAGATTTATTTCAGCTCGCAGGTCATCTCTTGCTAAAATAAAACAATACCGACTGTCAGTGCGTCAATAAATTGCGAAGACCAGGCGGAGGACACACACTTGTCATTACCAGAATATTTTATAAACCTAGACCGCTTGATTAATTTAAAAATTGAGGCAGCGTTAAACGCTACTCTTCCACGACAGCCTCAACATTAAGGAACTAATATTGAGAATACTTAAAATAAACGTGTTATTGTATATTGAGAATACTTAAAACAACGTGTTATTATAACACCAGTTATTACCTACATAGTCGGGAGCTGGTAAAATTCTTTACAACTTTTTAATAACCTATAAAAATATATGACGTGCCCTTTTAGACAGTTTATATTAAAGACGCTCGTAATACTGATTGAAGGCGCGGTTATATTTAGTGAAGGGACTGATGATTTCAACATCAGGACGGGACTCGAGTTTGGTGCCGATTGAGAGACTTATCTGTGTCTAATGCCACAATAAAGCCGTGCCGATATGATTAGCACAGTTTGACTGCGCGACTCATTTTGTTCAGTGGACTGTGCTTTCTTGAAGATCATCATTATCGTTAACTGCACGGCACAGAAAAAAGATTTGCCAACTTTTCACGAATTAAATCTAAATCGAGGTTATCCTTCTACTATCGATGTTACCCCAATCTCCATTCCTCTTTTGAAAGACTAGCTGTAAGTAGGTGTCACTGGCAGAAATCCTTTTTTTGATTCTGCAACAGAGAAAATTGTGTTGTCAAACTTTTTGGTGGTGTTGAAATAGTTATTTACGAGCTTAGACAAAGAATCCTGTTTTCGAGCCTTATTTTGGTTAATACCTACTACATGAATTTGTCTATGCTTTAGTCAATACACTGTCTATTAAATAATACACCAACGACATATTTTACACAATTGGTTATGTGTAGGATGTGGCTAGGTTCGCCACATCTTCGGCGACAAGGGAAAATCTTCCGCCAAGGTAGGTGTTCGCTCGGGGACCGCGGCCCTACTGTACATCGTTGGAAGTTGTTTATATATTATACTGATGTCCCTCGGAAACTTCGTAAGCGCGATTTAGGTTTGCATTACGTTTTGTGACGTTTCTGTGTCGTATCTTGGCTCCGAATTTACATTTGTACTTTTAGCTGATCAACCATTTCTCAGTTACTCGATACTGTCTATGTAGCGCTGTGACGTAGCCGCTACAGCTGTACAAATTAATAATGTTCAAAATAGCCCAAAGAATTTCGAAAAGTACTTAGCAAAGTTCATTTAAATAAAGAGCTTTTTCATTTTTCATTTTCATGAAACTCAATTGGCATTAGTGGTCAGTGGGCAGGACGCATTGCGAGGACCGACGACTGTTGGGGAGGAAGGGTCGTCGGTCGGCGACCGCATACCTGGAAATGCAGCTTTGTTAGGAGCGAAAATGTCTCTCACTATAAATTTCAGCAGTTCGGGTATAACCGCAGGAAAATCGACTACAAAAATTTAGTCTCGTATCTCCAGAATCAAACTTTCAGTTTGTCTTTTTTGATTGTTACTCGTACTCGGCTCTATGGACCTCTTTCATTGCTAACTAGTAGGTAGTATTTTTGGTACTCTATCAATACAAAAAAAATTCAAGCGAAAAAGACGCTTCGCTGTTCATATCGGAACATTTATCGAGAATTTTACTTCACGGTACAGTTCACAGCCTAAATCCGATTAGCGAATTCGCTAACTGAGCAAAGCCCACTTGTTTCAGCTTATATGCCGACGACTTGGCATGAGTGCAAACTGTGCAATAACCAATGAACATTTTTTCGGTGCCACTTACGACCTTATTTATTAGCTTTTAGAGTTCCTTCTGAAGACATAATAATGTAATGAGATTGAATTGATGTTAGGTTATAAGATATGGTTTATTAAGAGATGAAGACGAAGAGCTTCCATGTCAATAATAAAAAAAATAAACATATTTCGATAAGATTCAATTTGAAAATTATTTCTTATTAGAACCACGTTTATAATGTTTAGATCATGGTTACCTACTCCATAAATTACCCTGGTGCTTAATAACCACAAGGAAGACCATTTTACAGAATTCCATATGTGTGTTACTTCATAAAAAGTTATGAAGTAACACACATAAAAAACATACAGTCGAATTAAGAACCTCCTTCTATTTTGAAGTCGATAAAAAAAGGAGGTGTGTATAGGTGACATGATGGAGTAATTTGTAGAACTTTTTATAACAAAAACATGATATAGAATACCATATTAAGGTACGAAAATAACACATTTTTAAAATATCACTTTAAAATGGAAATCAGCTCTAGCTGCTGAGTACTGCATCAAAACTTTTATTCTACATGCTTTAGTGCAGCTGCGCATTAGAAGTAAATAAAAATTTGGAGTTTAATAAAAGCTGAATTAACCATGCCACAACCACGACTCATCTACAAACTTCGTTAATTTTCCTATTAAAACTGCAAAAGTTTTGATAGCCAATAACAACTGGACTAGTTAGTTGTCAAGTCAATTATAAAACTAAAATAGGATCCATCATTTCGCTTCGAAAAAAATAAAACTTCGAATTCACGTTTTATTTTAACCTCCTCCAAAATTCATGAAAATCGGTTAAGCGGATTACGCATAAAAGCAATAGTAAATTGTTTGACAAGGGAGGAATGGAATCAATTACAATATGACGACGTAGTTAGACTATAGTCCGAGTAGGAATTGATTCCTTCTACCCGTGTTAAGGCACTCTACTTTTCATTTCAAATACCAGGAAATTAAAAAGTAGTTTTTCTAAAATATTTATTTATTAAACTACTAATAAAATTTTGTCTGTTTTTTTAGATTAGAGAGAGTATGTTTAAAGAATCTTTTAAAATTTTAAACACATCGCATCATGGCCGCTGTCCGGGTGTTGCTTGTCAAAAAAGTTGAAATCTCAAATTGAAATACTTTTTAATAGCTGTCAAAACATAATTATTCTTCCAAAGATTTTGTATGGCATTACGAAATTGCGTCTAAATTCTTATAGTCAACTGACAGAATATTAAATGATTTTGATACGTTTGAAAATCAAATTCTAGTAATAATTTGAAACGATGGAGATTTTCTGGCATAAAATGACATCACCATTTACCAATTTTTCATTTTAACACCTTGCAATTATTTGTGAATGGTTTCAACATCCCTAACGTTTATAGTCTTTTTAAATTTGGAACACACCTCGTTAACGCTGCGCTGCTAACCGTCCCGCCGAATCAGAGAATACTCACTAATCAAATTCAGTTCTATTTTTAAAATTCATTCCCGCTTTAGGCAAGGAAGCAATTACTATGAGTTTTTCTCGGCATGTGGTGGAATTCGCGTGTTTCGCCCAATACTCAGATCAAAGAAACGGTACTTTCCAAGTATGATAAATGAAAACAAACAAAATTACTTTCGCAATTATAAAGTTAGAACAAGCTCAGAAGTTTCCTATCATCTTTATGTACTTTCCAATTTCCTTATTCTTCAGCTCCCAATTAATTTGGGTCAGTTCAGTATGTCTTGCTATTGATATACTGTTATAGATTTTAGCATTAGATTATACATGCGGTCGCCTACCTGACATGAAACTTTCGAATTTAAGGTTTTATTAGAGAAAACCAAACTTCGGATTAGATCTCTGACTTCTTGGCGTGTAGACTGCGTTACAGAGTAGGTACTCCATCAAGAGAGTGGCAAAAACTAGGTGGTAGATTTTCATTACATTACCAAACTCGCTGAGAGAGATTCTAGTCATGCTCTTATACCCTAACTTAAAAATCGGGAGTGGTCTCCCCAAAACCGGAAACGACTCAAAACAAAACGACAAAAGTTGATAGACACCTTATATTTTGATGCATGTTAAATATTGGTCACCCATCCGAGTACCGACCGCGCACTTGATCACTTGACACACTTTCGTGATCGACGACTCAAAAGTTGATAGAAACCTTATATTATGATGTCATTTAAGCATGTTAAATTTGGTTGCAAACACACAGACACACACACATACGTAACTCCAAAAGCGGTATTTTTGGACTCAGGGAAGTCCAAAACGATTTACACGTTTTGGTCAAAATCTCGAGGTCGAATTTTTTGACGATTACAAGACTTCCTCTATATTAAAAATACAGGAAAGTTGTAAAAATACACTCAAGAGCAAACAAGCAAAACGTTTAAAATAGGGTAACACGACTATGGAAGAAAAGAATGGAATGAAACCGGTTAAAAGCGGGGTTTACAAGGTAAAGTCGACCCTTCTTTTGATAAAGTCGGTTAAAATGTAGCTTATATTAGCTGAATTATAATAACAAATCGATTGACACCTTATTCATCAAACTCGGATGACTCGTTAAGGCGCTACGGAGGATCATACAAACATACATAGCTAGACTGTTAAAATCATAAGATACCCTTTTGGCTTGGCGTAGCCGGGTGAAAAATAATGACTGAAAAAGATTAGATGTAATTAATTGTGTGAATCGAAAGTACTTTGACGAATGTTTGTCGAAAGTATTTTAATTAAGGGCCAGGATAAAAGTATCCGAAATTTCCAAGCATGCATAAGGATTTGATGACAGTAGATGAAGCGAAGTAATTATGTATGGGTTGTAGGAAGCGGAAAGAAGCGATCTGTGCCTACCCCTATTAGAGAAGGCAACGACGCTGTTTTTTACGATTTTCTTTCACATTTTACGATCTTTTCACATTTATTTCAATGTATTATTATAATAATAATATAATGATTTCTTGGTTACCATTCTTAATGATTTTTTTTCCACTGTGTGTGATTAATAATTAAAAGCAATATTGAGAACATATTGATTGTGAACATAATATTGATTTAGAACACTAACAAATACATAGTTGCGGTGTAACATATGATTTTAGTCTTTATTCTTACGCTACACCGACTTCCGCGACCGACGATCGACGTTAGCATAGGAGGGAACTTCGACTAAAGTGTGTTACAGTATTTTTAGCCCCCGACGCAAAAAGATGGGTTTATAAGTTTGACCTGTCTGTGTATCTGTTTGTTTGTATGTCTGTGTGTCTGTCTGTGGCATCGTAGCTCCGAAACGAATGGACCAATTTTGATGCGATTTTTAGGGTTCCGTACGGAACGGAACCCTTATAGGATCACTTTGTTGTCCGTCTGTGTCTGTCTGTCTGTCAAGACCCTTTATCTCAAGAACGCGTGGGCGTATCAAGCTAAAATTCACATGAAATACTCAAGTCTATTGTCCCTTTAAGCTGTGAAAATAACAAACTTCTAAGCCAAGCCAATCAAAAGATACAGCCGATTATGTCGATATTTTCAACAAATTTCCGACACTCGCAAAGGAATCAAAACCTACAGGATACTTTCCGTAAACTCAGAATCTTGAAATTTGGCATGAAGCATTGTCATATAATGCAAATATAGGAAAAATTGCGAAAATTACATTTTTTTAGTTATATAATATAATAAAAATATTTTAATAAAATAAAACTTACTACCTTATTTCTCACGAACGAATAAAGGTATCAAATTGAAATTTAAACCAAATACCTAGGTCTATTGTCCCTTTAAGCAGTGAAAAAATCAAACTTCTAAGTTAACGCGATCAAAATATACAGCAGTTTATACCGACACCTTAGACGAATTTCCGTCACACGCTAGGGAATCAAAACCTACAAGGTACTTCTACGTTTGTACGGCGGAACCCTCGGTGTGCGAGTCCGACTCGCACTTGGCCGGATTTTTTTGTTTGAAAGCTGACGTGATCGAGATGGTTCTTAGCTATAAATTTATGTCGGGATTTACATAACATTTTCAATTTCGTAGTTTTCTTTGTTGAAGTTCATTAACTTTTTTATTTCACGAACACGTCTGATGCATGACTGTGATTGCCAGAGACATGAGAGTCTATGTGTGTGAACGCAGGCACGGAGCGCGCTCGCATTACGCACATAGAGAAAATGTGAATACAATGTATATAACAATACAATGTATATAACATAACAGTGGCTGACTTTCGTGAATAAAAATACTGTAGGGAAAAGCTTAATATCCAAAGTAAAGATACAAGACACATCAAAGTTGTAGCATTGTTTATTTATCAATTTGTCAAAGTCAACATCGTCATCTGACAAGTGACATTACGTTCCGTTTCGCATTAAGTTTGACATTTAGGCAAAGTGATAAATTCTATACCCAGCGACTTATAAAAAAAAAAAAAAAAAAAAGAAATAGTTCAGACGAAAGTTTCTTGTCTTAATAAGTTGTATCATGTTTCAGTTCGATATTAGACCTTGGGGGTCTCTGTATAGAATTTTTGCACTTTGTTTTTGAATTGGGGCGCGTTAGAGCGTTTTCTATAGTCTCGTCATTATTTAGGTGACGTTAGGCTTACGGGGATCATATTAGTTGTTCAAAATTCATTCAAAGTAGTTATTCGCAAAGATTCGTATTGACAAGAATTTTTCGTTCATTCGGATGTATGGACTCACTTTCCTTTGCCTCAGACGTTAAAAAAACCATAGGTAGGCCGACCAATCAGGGACGTTTGTTTTTGCTTGTCAGATTATTCATTCGCATTTCGAATTTCAAATTCAAGGCTGAATTTATTTTTGAGGAACATTAAACATCTTCGTGATAATAACATATGCGAGGATTATATTAACGAAGGAGAACTATTTTCTAATTTGGAAGGAAGATAATTCCGTATTTTCATAATATCCTGGAACGGAAAAATAACCGTTAAGGAGTTAATAATTCACCCGAAAGGTAACTATAAAACTCTTATCGTTTTTCAATTATTCTGAAAGTTAAAGGTAAATTCTGTGATTGCCTTGATTTTGTGTTACAGTAAATTAGTAAATTCGGTTGTAAAAAACCGCCTCATCTTGTAAAAATTGCCTGACTACCTACTAAGGTAATTATATTTTGTCAGGTTCGAAATTTTAGGCAATGAATGATCTATTTGTTTAAATTATGAATAATTCACATCTCGAGAGATCATATTCTAAGTACTGTTGGTCGGGTTTCGTAATTGCTCAAAGATTTGCCGTTGTTTTATATTAGTTTTTGGACAAGTTGTGGTTCCAACTCCCTCTTGGGGTTTTATAATGAGTAGTGTAACATTTATTGATGTTGTTTTATTATGACACATCTTCAGGGTCGTCGGTACGGGTTTAGAGACCCAAATTTCCATTACAAATATAGTCGCCTGGTAGAGAGACCTGCGCAAAACCAGAGTTTGGAGGTGTGAGATCAATTTGGAAAAGTGACCGGTGAACTACAATATATAGAGAGAGCTAACTAGTGGCTGATCTATCAGAGCCAAGACACAACGCACTGATCCAGGTACACTACACTAACCAAACGGTAGCGGCTGACTGTCGAAGAGCTCTACAAATACTCTGCAGAAGGTTGTCTCATAACGCGTTTACTAATAATTTATACATAGTAATACCCAAATTCCACTCGTTAACGATCAGAGCAGACTCCAGGACCCTACCTTGCATTATTTTTATGGTTGTATTTTACTATTAGATATATAAGTTAGAAGGTCTAAATTGTGTAAAATCTAACTTGTGTAAACTAGGTATTTTCAAGGAAGAGAATTCTCACAAAGGTATATTATTTGGAATATGTAAATTGTAAGTAAATAACTTTTCTAGTGCAACAAACAGAATATTGTCCACCCTAAATAAACATTGTACTGCCAAACCATCAAATTGTTGTTTCACTTCATATATACCCCTTTAGGAAAGGAAAATACAACCAGTTGGAATCGAGTATTACAAAGTCCAAATAAATACCAATAGTTGTACGGTTCAAACAATCAAGGAAAACACTTGATCCCGGATACGGCAAAACCGTCATCCAGTTTATACCGCTGGGAACTTATATAGGAATACGTAATATTTATTTTGCCATTTTTTCCTCAATCACGAAGAGACCTGCGTCACGTTTCGGAAACTAGCCGAATCATGTCCATGATGCCTACGCTCACAAACTTTTTTGTTTACCGTTCCACTAAAAATAATGTATATAAAAATAATGTCTTTCTTGTCACTTTTTGGATACACATAATGTAGGTACGAATCATTTTGTTTGGCACTTTGTGTTTATTGAAAAAAGGACGAAAAGGTAAGCAGCCCTTCTAAAGAACTCACTACGACGCTCATTTTGATTTCACCGGTTAAGTTCTAGATTTATCGTTTAAAATTGAAACGAGTTTAGATGTATAGTGCGGAGAAAGGCGGAGAATCATGTTCATTACCCGACTACCAAAAAGGAGGAGGTTCTATGTTCCGCTGTATGTTTTTTATGTTAGTATACACCGATATCTCTGTCATTTATGAACCGATTTTCAAAAGTCTTTAATATTTCTTTTTGTGAAATATTTGTTTGCTTTTGACAGCGGCTAGAGATACCAAGTGCAGGAAAGGTGCTTCTTCACGCTAAGGACCTTAGTAAGAAGGCACAGAAATCTATTTCTTGTTGTTGTTGCTGTAATGATAAGACGGTGACAACCATAGGGAACTGTAGATCGGCAATGTAAAAGAGAATGAGCATAATAACGAGCATAATAACGTAAGTATTAAATTAAATTAAATCGTTTATTCAACAGAAATATGCAAATAACTTACATTCTTCACAACAACGTAGCTTACCATTATTTTTAACGCACATTTATAAACTAATAACATTGATAAATCTAATATATAAAATTCTCGTGTCGCGGTGTTTGTGGTTAAACTCCTCCGAAACGGCTTACCCGATTCTCATGAAATTTTGTGTGCATATTGGGTAGGTCTGAGAATCGGACAACATCTATTTTTTATCCCCCTAAATGTTAAGGGTAATCCACCCCTAAATTTTTTTTTAAATTTTTGGACGAAATTTTTTGTTTCTATTTTTTTATTATGTGGCATTAAAAAATACATACAATCCTAAATTTTTACTTTTTTATCACCAACCCCTATTTTTTTATAGCAATTTAGTAATTTAATCATTTTTGTAAGGCATAATAACGTTTGCCGGGTCAGCTAGTAATATATATGGTTTTAACTAGCGGACCCGATAGACTTCGTCCTGTCATAAAGAAATTATTCGAATTTTTCTCGCCGTAAAAACCATCCTTGAACTTCAAGAACATTTTAAAAAAAGAATTGGCCAAATTGGTCTAGGCGTTGTTGAGTTATGGGCTTACCAACACATTTTGCGATTCATTTTTATATTATAGAAGATTTCAACTCGATACCTTCACTCGTTCCCGAGATAAAGGGTCTTGACAGACAGACGGAAAATTATCCTATAAGGGTTCCGTATTTTCCTTTTCAGGTACGGAACCCTAAAAACTATGACTGTACGTTTTCCTTTTTTCAAAAGTATTGTTTTTTTTACTTCAAATATTAAAAAAAGGAAAACGTACAGATATAGATTTTTTTCATATTAAAAACATTCTAATGCATCTTATAGATCGGATAAGAAAGAGGAGTTGAAAATAAACAGCGATACTAAAGTAATGAATATTAATCAATTATACAATTACAATATTTGCATACTAGTAAGAAAAATTTTAAAAAGCTCACTCCATACTAGCATAAAATGTTGCAAAACCTAAACGGAGCACTCACCGCGCTATTTTTCTCGTACTACCCAAGATAAGAACCAATTACGGCAAAAAAATTATCACTTTTGAAGGAGAGCAGCTGTATAACAAAATACCCTCAAATATAAAAAAATTAAGCTCGCTAAGAGCCTGCGCGCATTGCGGCAGCAACCGGTGCGGTTTGCTCCCGCAAAAATCTGTGATGTATGAACTACAGTGGAGGTACGCGCACTGCGGCTGTTCAACCGCATGCGGCTAAAAAATCTGTGATTTGCTACAGATTTCTTGCGGTGCGGTACCGCACGGTTTTTTTGCATCCAATGAACTTGTATGCAACCCCGCGCACTGCGGCAGAAAAACCGTAGCGCGCAGCAGTCAGTAGTGATCGAGTCACGACGGAAGAATGTTGTCGCCGAGCGCGTCCGACGACGCGGCGGCCAAAGCGGTCGCTGATGTCAATATTGATGCCCTTATAATAGAAGTACAAAGTCAGCCCGTACTGTGGGACAAAACTCTTAGAGGATACGAAGACAGAATTATTAAATTAAACATGATGAGAAGGTTATAGAAAATTGGAATGAGTTGTCAATTGGAGAAAAACAAAAAATTGGTAGGTAAGGTTTTTTTATTATTTTCGAATTGAGGATACTTTTTTGGAAACGTTCGCAAATCATTATATCTCATATAGAAAAAACCCTTCATAGGTCTCAATGCTGTTAATGGATGAACCCAATATTGCTTGCCTTTCCGTTTTCTTGCCGTTAATATTAAATAAATGCAAATCCGAAGCCTGGTTTCGTAGTCCGTGCTGGTCGACCTTCCGCTGAGGAATGGCAAAACTTGCGGCTGTTTAACCGCAATGCGCGCGCCTAATGGTTTCAGAATTACGTCGTACCGGTTTTAAAACCGCAGCCGCAACTCGCCGCACCGCAATGCGCGCTAGGCCTTAGTGCATTCAAAATGAAACGTGCACAACATATTTTGGAAAGTACATAACACCTTTAATAAGAATGCGCTAGGTGAGTATTTACCTACCTAAAAAGATGTATTACGCGATTGGACGAAGTATTAGAGAGTTTTACCTAAAAATAAAACTTACCTATTATTTTTTATTCAATATCCGGAATCCATCTTGAGTCAAGCACCTGTCTTTCTACCTTTTCAGTCAGCGTTTCCGGTCCTTTCCCATACAAAGTGGCGCCCCCTATAGTATCGTTGTAGAACTACTTACTTGGCGCGCGCGTGCACCGGGTTTTGTCTTGTCATTATGCACTCATGATGCACCAGGTAGGCCTTACCTGGATTCCGGATATTGAATAAAAAATAATAGGTAAGTTTTATTTTTAGGTAAAACTCTCTATTATTTGTTTAGTATCAATATCCGGAATCCATCTTGAGTGATATGTTTGTTGTCACCTGGTGCCAATAACTTTAATGAAGTTATGGACGCTATAATGTGTAAGAAATTGATTAGAAATGTAAATTAAGATTGAAATAATGATATGATATAAATTTGCCATGTAATGTATTATTAATGATTAAACAATATCACATCATTAACTATTCCAGTCACTATAATTTAAGTAGAACAAGAGACCTGGTTCAATCATTACTCGCTGCATCAAACTAATCTGACAAAGAAACTGATTGTATGTTAGGTAGGTACTTAAATGTTGATTAGTAATTATTTCTCTCTGATAGTAATTTCAAAATGTATATATGTACAGTTTTTCAATTACCAGTAGCAATATGTTTATGCAATGAAAATTTAACTAACCAATTCAGGGAAGCTACTGATGAACGTACCGAAATAGGAGTGGCCTCTACCCCTATCAGCCACTTTTAAAAATTATTTTATCCAACCAGCAATCACAGCTATCTTGCTGTTATAAACAATCATTATTTATACTATTAATATTTTGCTTACGACTCGAAGATAATTTTATAATCTTGGCCAGAAAAGTACATTTATTTATTTATTGGATCTAAACCTTCAAACGGACTGTCTGTGATCTTCTGTTTTGTATTTCGTATGCGTTTTAGAACCAAGAACTAGTATAAGATATAAGTAATACCATAGTATAAGATTAGACTTTTCATCAATTGGACTATCTTCCTCCATGCGCAATAGGGTAAGATCGTGTACTCGTCTGCCTGACGCTAATACCTACATGTGCAATTTTTGAAACTTGGTAAAGGCAGTTTTTATCAAGTTTGTGTCTATAGATTAATAATCCTTATAATAAATTGAGTGAGCTACTGAATTTGTTTTCCTCGTGTTTTATAAAGAATTTTGAAGAAAGTTAAAATCAGCAATTTGAACGTTCATAGTTTGTTTTTCGTTTATTTATATGCAAGGTAACGAGCAACTTGATCAGTATTAGGGTATTAAAAGTTTAATGACCGGGACTTATAAGTCCATATAGGTATTATTATTATTGTTGGTCGAAAGCAGCGAACCCGACTTAAGGAGTGCTTGATCCTGATCCGTCCAAATATATATTTCTTCCTGTTATAAGTTCTATTTATATCCTTCTAAGTCCAGATCTTGAATGTCTAGCACTGGGGTGTACATATTTTGTCAAATCTATTAGCGTTTGCGCTGGAATTAGATTTAAAACGGTGCCTGTACCGCTCGGCGTTAATTTCCTAAAACACTGTCATAGTTCGGCGCAATTAGGATGTATTTTTCACTGGCTTGGTTCAGATGACTGAGATATCTGGGAATTTAATTCGGAGGCGGAAACGCAACACTAGTGCCACTGGTGACAGCAGTTTTTATGGATCATTGTTTCCTCGCCTCAGTATCACATAAGCAGACTTCGATGCAAATGTCTGCCCCCCTCTCTGATGATCAAAGGACGAGTAACAGCGTTCATGTGAATGGGCGTACTTGCTCGTATTGTTTTGTACCCCCATCCTATGTCTGTCTGAACTGAACTGGTTGTGGAATCTTTTCTTATCGGTAGGGGTGACTCTTCCACACCTGTAGACTGAAAGGATTACAGTGACCGATAGTGAAGACGACCCCGTTACAAATTTAGTCTCCCCCCTTAGCGTTTGGCACTGTTGAGGGACCACTTTTCTGTCTTAAGCTGTAGCGTGTGAAGCGTAGCGAAGTGCGTTTCGTAGCGATAGGCACTTCAACTGTAAAAATGGGATGACCCCGTTATGTTACAAATGTGTCAAAGTTAAGTCTCCCCATTAGTGTTTGGTACTGTTCGAGGGACCACAAGTCTTAAGCTGTAGCTGAAGTACGTTTCGTAGCGATAGGCACTTCAACTGTAACAATGGGACGACCCCGTTATGTTACAAATGTGTCAAAGTTAAGTCTCCCCATTAGTGTTTGGTACTGTTAGAGGGACCACAAATCTTAAGCTGTAGCTGAAGTACGTTTCGTAGCGATAGGCACTTCAACTGTAACAATGGGACGACCCCGTTATGTTACAAATGTGTCAAAGTTAAGTCTCCCCATTAGTGTTTGGTACTGTTAGAGGGACCACTAAGTCTTAAGCTGTAGCTGAAGTGCGTTGCGTGGCGATAGGCATTTAATCTGTGGATGATTAATAATATTCATACAATTGACTTTAATTGTCTCGTGGTAGATATCTACAGAGCGGTGATTGATAGGTTAATCTGCGACAAAGAGGCGACCACGCTTAGTTACAAATGTGGCAAAGTTAAGTCTCCCCATTAGCATTTGGTACTGTTTGAGGGACCACTTTCCTGCCTTTCCTGAGCTGTTGCTGAAGTGCTTTGCGTAGCGATAGGCACTTCGACTCCGACAAGGACATTGCGTTGCGTTTTGTGTCCTTAGTTATGCCGAGCAACTATAGGCATTGAGTCAGAGTCAGAACAGACTTTTTAAAATTAATTTTTCAGCTGCATGATATTTATCGCTAAGGCTATGTCTTCACGCAGTTGTATCGACTGGTTGGTAAAGGGAAAGTCTCAATTCAGTTGCCTAGTTAGTCACTGTATCGAATGTTTTTATGGTCTAAGCAAGACCGATCATTTGAAGCAATCGATGATGATTGGGATCCTGGTGATTATTCTTCGTATTCCAAAAACGTTGGTACACGAAAATGGCTGAGTAGTTGGGAATAGTTTGTGTCATTTCAAGTAGTTTTGCTCCAGGTTGACGATAGGGCAGTGGCTGCTGTGTGAAATCTAGTTTTGGTATCAAAAAGAACGTTTAAAAATAGCTGAGGCTTTGTTCGACTGATTCCTGTATTCCAGATTCTAACATTGTTTAGTTCTTGTGTAATTGTGTTAGAAGTAGTTTTCGTTATGTAACTTTATATGGCAAATGTAATCCGGAACGATTTTCGGCGGGTTTATTATGAATGGAATTCGTGCAGCTGTTGTCAATGTTGAAATTGTATTAGAGAGCTGCCCTGAAATCTTTTGTAGTCATTGGCGCCGCTCATTTTTAAAAGAAGTGTGATTTAAAGATTTTTGTATCTTCTATATATTTCCCAGTTTGCCTGTGGAAGAGAGCTTCTCACGGAACCGACAAAACTGAGGGAATGGCTATGTTATCGTTTACTAGTTGAACATAACAACGCCAATAACACTATTGCTATGACGACAGACTTTGGAGATGGTGGCAGCCAATCAAACGGACCCCAATTAAGTCCTACCACCAACCAACCCAAGCACAATTCTGCACTACCCTGGGGATCGAACCCAGGACTCTGACGGTGGATGAATAACTGTCGCATGGATACGGTTTGAAGTGATCAAATCCGCCCTCTAAATAAATCATCCGTAAAAGTAAAGTTAACGAACATTTTACTGAAAATCAATTAATTCTTTAGAGTCCACTACTAAAGTTTACAGGGTAGTTACAATTCCTGTTTCTCCATGTTTCTCTGCTCCATTTAGTGCAATCAAATAGCAAAACATTTGTTGACGTAGCAAATGACCGTTCCAACAAATAAAAATCGTTTCAAAGGTCATTAACATAAAGCACTACGAAGCGGAGGGTAGCCAGATATTTTTTCTGTGCACCGGCAAAACGAACAGCCTAGTAATCGTCACAGTTAAACATTTTTAATAACTGATTACCACGACCTTCGCTTGCACGTTCGTATATAGAATCCTAAACAGTCGTAAAGTCGCAACCAACTGTTGCGACAAAATAAGCAAAATACTTTTCGGCTCATTCTCGGCGTAAGTTGAGGTCATTCGAATCAACCGCCAGACAAAGGTTTTTTGAGTTTGTGAAACAACCTTCACCAAAAATGCAATTTGACAAAATTAAAAAGAATATGTGAGAATTCAAAATTTACATAACTCACGGTTTCCTGTTTTTTAGTGCACTGTCCGGGAAACGAAACTGGGTCGCTAGAATGAGAATCTTGCATGCATACCACTAAACCAGCAGTGCTTGTCGGATGACTCACTGGTATCCAAACTCGACGATGGAGATCGATCACGTTTTTATCACATTTACTTCACTTACAACAATGAGATTTGAATTTTCCGTATTTAAATAAAAATCACTTGTATTTGTAGGGAAAGGAACCTAATAATTATAAAATTAATAAAAATATTTTAAAATAATTCGTATTCGTTTTTTGTAACTGACTTGTGAAAGGCGCGAAAAACGACGCTATAATGACAAGACAAAACCCGGTGCACGCGCGCGCCAAGTAAGTAGTTCTACAACGATACTATAGGGGGCGCCACTTTGTATGGGAAAGGACCGGAAACGCTGACTGAAAAGGTAGAAAGACAGGTGCTTGACTCAAGATGGATTCCGGATATTGATACTAAACAAATAATAGTTCATATTAATAATTTAAGTTAAATTATGTTCTCATGTAAGTGACTGTAATCATGTCTTTTTTGAGAATGAATAACCGTAAAAATGTTTTCATCATGTGTATGGATACGTGCGCGACGTTCTATCCTCAGTCCCATAACAATTTTGTCTACGAAGTTCATTTGTCAAGAATAAAAGCCGAGCTATTATCTAACAAAATAAGAGGAACATTTCCAAACCAAAATGTCTTTCATTCTTTAACTTGAAAGACTCCTCTCGGATTTAAAAGCAAGCCGGAAAATGTTTTACTGAAATACCTCTGAAGTTGCTTATTAAGACGTTTATACTGGAGTCATCAGCCGTTTATGCTACGAAAGTAAGAAGAATTTTCCTCTATTGAATAACAAAATTAGTCTCAAAAACAAAAAATGTCGCTTACTTTCGTAGTAGTATTACAGAATGACACTCAGAAGTCAAACATGTCTTGAGAATCTTCTGTCACTTTCTATCACGTACAAAGTGATAGAGACGTAGGACGCTCAAGTCGGTGTTCATTCTTGAAACTTGTTCTATAATACGAACATTAATCTAATATTTAAAAAGAGAAAAGAAATTAAGCATTTTTCAAAAATCCTCGGCATATCATTATAGGCCGCGATTTCGGTTTAGAGGGCTACTGACAAATTGCCTACGATATAAGTATGTATTTTAAAATGTGTGACACCCATATTTAACCAAGAAAACAGAATAACGAAAAATTAATTCCAGATTAGATTAATTTGCCTTCCCTCAAAATGGAATTCCCACCTGGAATTAACGTCATTCGAAAAGATTTATTTTGATTTAAAAGATATTCATTATACTGAGTTTAGCTGTAATTTTGATAATATTTTTATTACACTATTAACATCAAATCAGTTACAGTTATCACATGGCTCACCTGCATTCGTGAGGTAAAAATACTGTGACCACCGAGAGCATAAGCTTGTCTGAAGCACGCAAAAGCTCGAGATAAATTTTTGGTGACCCATCGTGAACGGGCAAAAACACAATAGGTATGCTTTGTTTCCGTAATCGAAATAGAAGCTCCCCAGTATATACTATGATAAAAATACTCTAGGAAAACGTTGTTTACTGGCAAAAGATTTTTGGACATTAATGATATTAGATCGGATTTCTTCAGTTACAGATAAAATAATATTACATGCTCACACAATAAAAGTTATTACTATTGTTACATAGCGAAAGTTGTATCATTCGGTTTGTAAGTAATATGATACTAATAAGTTGTATCAAACGTGACCTTTATTCTTGCGATTTATTATTAACTTTCCTTATAAATTGATGGACAGAATATATCTTCAATTTGAAGAAGCGGTTTGCTTGGAAGCGTCTCATCTGATCGCATGTGATTATAAAGCTTGCGGCTTCATCATCAACAACAAACGGATCTTGCGGATCCGATTGTTGTTTTGCGTCAGTGCAGTGTGAGTTTGGTTCAATAATATAATGATATAGTCGGATCTCAAGCGGGTTTAGATTTTATTGTATTTAATTTAAACCACAATTTATTTAATTCTTTGACATAGATTACCGTACGTACTTGTACAATGCAATCTGATGGTAAATGATGACAAGGGGTGGTAGCGAGCTTCATTATGAACCCTCAACGACTGAGGGTTTATTTATAGCTAACTGTCGTGATACAACAATGCTGTTAACACTATCACGGCGACAGAATAGCGCACGCGAAAGAACGTGCGTGTAAAGGGTGTTAGAAAGGAAAGGAACGAGTAGGTACGCGCCGAGTGTGGAAAACAACGCGGTTTGAAAAACTGTCGCGTGTCTATCTCGCGCGCGAATAGCCTTTAAACACCTTCTTTCTGTTGTCAAAAACAAACCCGAGTAATCGCGCAGGAAAGAATGTGTTATTAAACAAACTAGTAAAAAATAATCGCACGTGATTATTTTTTATTCCGTGCACTCTTCTGAGCTCGCGCGCTGTAGCGTGTAAAGGCAGCGTGATAATATGATGATAGCCTTTGTCTGGATTTAAAACAAAACATAATCATCAACCAAACTGACTCTAAATTCGTACAGCAATAGAGAAACTTTAAAAGTACTACCGTGGCTGCTAGGAACATAGTGAATGAGACTTTGCTTTTTATGAACGGTCAGAAGGTGAATAAAGAGGTATTAATGATGGCCGTGCATGATGATGTGCTAGTACGATGACGATGTGAGGAGGTGACAAAATCATAATCAAAAAAACTAGGCATATGCTCGTTAGAACTAGGGTATCGAATTTCAAAAGCATACTATAAGGTGTCTGATTACATAAATGATTCTAACGCATGGGGGTGAATTTGCTCGAGGTCCATGCATTTTAAATATGTTTATTAATTATGCATATAATCTATGGTGTGTCTTATAGTTGACTCGGAAGCATAACTTTAGTTTAAATTTGTTTTAGTTAATAATCAAGAAGCATGTGTATGTCATTCTCACTAAAAAGGTCCTGTGGCGGTGTCGTCTTGCGTCGGGTCGTTACGTTCCCTAAAATATGGTTGAGCGAAGCGATGGCTGATTCTTGCGTCATGCCTGTGAACAGGTGCCGCCAGCGGGGCCTGGTCATCTCATGTTTTCTTGATTGATGTAAACGTAGGTCTTATAATTAGTTGTTATCTTTAGATGGACAATTGTATGACACATGCAATAATAATATGTAATAATTGTTTCTTTATGTATACCACACATTGTATTGTTAACCGGAGGATCTTAAATGTATGCTTACCACTTATATTGAAAGGAATATCTGTAAGTACCTAACTAACAATAACATAAAATGGTGGTGGGTATCAAAATTTGAATTGCTTAGTTCAATAATATGATTAATTAAATTATGTATATAGAAAAGCTTTTCACAAGATAAATAATCCAAATGCGTGGGAGTAATAACTACCCAAACTTTACGCATGTTAAAATGTAACTTAAATTATATTGATAATTATTTATTGACTTGTATTGATGTTTTGAAATCATTACGAAATTGTAAGCTGTGGAGTTTCTTTCGCCATTTCTTCTCCATCTCAGCATATTAATAATTATTCGTCCCGAAATGGTGGTAGGGTTTTGACGATTTAAAAGTACTTAGCAAAGTCCATTTAAATAAAGAGCTTTTTCATTTCATTTTCATTTCATTTCATTTTCATTTCATTTTCATTTTCATTTCATTTCAGAGGCGGCAAAAAATTATTAGCCTACTGGCGGCTTTGTAGGTAAATCTGTCATTGCTGTGATATTGTGATATGCGACTCATATCACAATATCACAGCAATGACGGATTTAGCAAAATAACCTTATAAAAAGGATACTCATTTTCCTACCCTGCTCGCAATTTTTGATTTGGTGTCAGTGCAGTAGGTATACCTTGATTTGGCATTCGGTTTTTACGGCCGGCCGCCTGCCTGACTCCTTGGGGACGACTGTTATCTTTCGACAGCACCCGGGACCACCAGCTTAATGCTACGCATGCTTAACGCTAACCAGAACGGAGGAAAAATGTTTTTCTCAAACATGCATGTCATTATTTTCGAAAAAAGAACACGCGAAGTATCGAATTTACGGACAAATAGAAAACCAAATCCATTGCTGGAGCGTTTTTTGAATTTGGAACATTACAACGCTCCAGCAATGTTGTATGAAACGGCGTGCTGGAGTTATAAATACTCTTTGATTGGATCTCTTTTATCAATCTTCGCATACTAAAGGCTCTTTGTTTGTTTATAAATTTAATAATTAAAATGAGTTTCGACGGTTCAGAGAGTGAAATGGAGATTGATTGTACTCCACCAAATTTACGACAATCGACCGGATTCAAATGCAAAAAATCGAAGATTTTACTGGCAAAACTATAAAGCAATTTTTAATTAAAGCCCCAGATGATATATATTTGGCTACAAAGGTTTTATTTCCCTGCATTTTTTTGAGAAAAGCACTATATATACCTGGGCCGAAATGGCAATTGCCTGACTCGTATTAGTCAAACTCATACTCGACCTGCAATTGCCTATTTCGCGGCTTTTGCAATAATGTACTATTGAAAAAATTTCGTTCATCCATGCAAGTACCGATAGCGCACTTGGTTGCTTAACTTTCGTGATCTTTACCAAGAAGACACGACAGCGCTATTGACCTTCTTCTATGGGAAAAAGGCTCCTGTGCTGTACTTACTCAATCGATGAGCGAACTACTAGAACATGGCACTGTTTGTTTAATGTTTTCCACTTTGCTGTTTTATAAAAATCTAAATTCCTCAAATCATTGAATAGAATTTCAATATCAGACTTTTCATTTCATCTGCTTTGATTAGTAATGCACGCACATATATCTCTTTCTTTGATCTTCCGCAAGTCTCGTAAAATATTATTTTACTGCTCACTTAGGTAGCGTTGTTTTTAAACTTTAAAACAATGATGTCGTTCATTCGGAGCAGCTAAAAATGTTCTCTTATAATAACACCACGCACAAATCCAGATGCGACCGTATCAAATGTCGGTCTATATTCAATCACCTTCAATTCACACCGAAGCGTTAATCGTTCAACGTAAACACCTATATATGTAGGTGCATCTATTGCCCAGATTTTTTTACGCCCGACGTAAAAATAATAATTATAATAAATTTATTGCACACAACACAAATAATACAAAAGAAGAAACTTAAATACACAGCACACATTCCACAACAGTCAAATACCTTGGGATGCATCTGGACAGAAGGCTTACTTGGCGAGATCACATAAAGGCCAAAAGAGAGCAAGCAGATAAAAAATTTAAAAACTTGTATTGGTTAGTGGGTAGACAGTCCTCACTGAGTTTGGAAAATAAACTGCTGATCTACAAATGCATCATAAAACCGGTGTGGACGTACGGTATACAGCTCTGGGGATCGGCAAGTCAATCAAACCTGGAAATACTCCAACGATTCCAGAACAAAGTATTAATGAGTTTGTGTAATGCACCATGGTACACACGTAACACAGAAGTTCATAAGTACCTTGAAGTCTCATCGATCAGGGAAGAAATAGAAAGGTCTACTGCAGCCTACAAGCAGAGGCTCAGTCTGCATAGGAACCATCTGGCCTCATCACTTTCAATGGCAAATGACTGCATTTTCCGACTCAAAAGAGCACGATTAGCCTCTGTGTAATCGTGTTATGCGAAGGGAGATGACACATCATAGGATGTGCAAACTCCGTAAAGACATTAAAATAATTTTCTCTCATCTGATTAAAGCCAAAAGGCTGATTGCAGATCTTAAAAAAAAAAAAAAAAAAAAAAAAAAAAATACACAGCACAACATAGGCGGCCTTAATGCTTAACATCAATCTCTTCCAGGCAACCCAGAGTTAGAGGAGATGCTAAGAGAAATATGGAAAGGGTGCAGAATTAAGAAAAAGTGTTCAATATCTATACATACTACTTACTTCATGGTTAAATTCTGTGTTTAAATTAAAAGAAAAAAGAGAGGTGGTATAATCACATGGTGTTTATCTGTGTCTCTGTATAGCTGTGTATCTGTCTATGGCACCGTAGCTTCTAAAGAGATAATCCGGTCTTGATTCTTTTATTGTTTGAAATGTATACTTGATTGGAAGTGTTCTTAGCTATGATTCAAGGATATTATTCTTGTTAATCCGTCTGAAGCTCATTAGCTTTTTTATAATGTGGTCAATTTCCAACTCTCTAGATGGTAGGAATGGAATTTTGACTTAATTTCGGGTGGAACGGTGTCAGAAATCGGTTGCAGGAATTACGCTGAACCTTCCTTTTACACTTCTAATGATACATGTGGTAGAAAATGAAAAGAAATCTACGTCTCTAAGCAAAGTTCATGGGCGTAGCTGCTTAGAATATATGAATAATATGTTTATAAAACCAGTATCAATTATACAGATATGGAGATAGAAAGAATATTATGAAAACTAAAGAGAGCTTGTCTATCTTAAAAACAGTCTTCTCCGATCCATTCGAGTAATACTCAGATGAACACTACACACTCGGGCACTAGACACACTTTTGTTATACAGCACTCGTCGAACAAGGGTGCGAAGACCCGGTCTACATACGACGCGCTATACCCGGTACAGACATGTACCGGTGCGCTTCTCCCCGCCTCCGCCACGACACGATGTGCTCGAGCAGAGGTCCGAGCCTTTAGAGGGTGCGCCTCTAAAGGCTCGGACCTCGGCTCGGGCATGTCGCTCCCTTCCGACACGGACGCCCTAGGGACGCTAGGCGTTCGAGAGACTCCCCACGGGGGAGATGCTCGGTCGCCCAGTAAGCCACTAGGAATGTTCGACCTACAGGCTTGAGGACCCCCCAAGGTCTTCGCCTTCTTAAAAACCCGCTGATGCAGAAAATGTCATCAGAGACAATCTGCAATAGAATTAAAAAAAAACACAGTCTTCTTTCAAAACGTCAAAATAGATATTTTCGTTCCGTCAACTTTGTATTCCGAAGTTTTCATCAGAAACACTGGAAAAATCCAAATGTTTGTCTAATTAAATTGCTTTAAAAAAAGAGAAAAAGAAGTATTTCCAAGGCCTTTTATGAACCTAAAATTGGATTTACTAAATAACAAATATACTTACGTATTTGATATCAACCATTTATTAATAAAAACAAAAAAAAACATAACATTACTTAATTTTCTTACAATCCGTTTCTTAGTTGCACGCGACCGGTCTACCATCTTGGGAACTACTGCTGATTCAGTGATGCCAAACGTGGTAATTTTTTTTACTACATTTCGGGGAAAATTGTATACCATATCAAATTAAAAAATAAGTAGTAAAGAATGTTTTCACTTTTTTTTCCACAGAATTTCTGTAAGTTGAAGGTCTCAAATTCATATTTGAGACCTTATACTATGAAAAGAATAAGGTTAAAATGAAATTGGAAAAATGTATACTTATTAATCAAACACGCGGCACATTGCAAAATTATACGTATAGTAAACGTCATCATCATCATCATCAACAGCTCATATAATGTCCCCACTGAGGGGCTCGAGCCTACCCCATATTAGGGGCGATTAGGCCTTAGTCAACCACGATGGCCAAGTGCGGGTTGGTCGACTTCACACACAACCTAAGAATTTCTTCATAGGTGTGTGCAGGTTTCCTCACGATGTTTTCCTTCACCGTAAAAGCGTCGATTAATCGTACATATGAATTCAAAATTTGAAAACACATTGGTACGTGGCGGGGATCGCCTCCCGGGTGGGAGACGACGCTCTTACGCACTACGCCACCGACGCTAGTAAACGTACGGCTTTTCATTTTTCCTCGCTCTTGTTGGACAATTACTGCAGATGATAAGGGTTATTATAGGCAACTTAAGACGGCATAGATCGTATAAAACATCATAAAGGTCTTTGCACACTTATCAGGTTGAAAAGGCGAACGCCTCTAACGCTACCGAATAGCGACTACGAAACAGCTACGGACTGTAGCGCCTCGCCTCTTCTTCAAGGCAGGCACAATGACGCAGAAGCGAAGCGACAATTTGAAGATATAACATAGATTTAATAATTTATTATTATTTCTATGATTTACTAAGATGATTTATAATAACTTGACCCTTATCTCTATTTAGATAAATGCTTTGGGTGCTATCGATGCTCTGTATAGGTTGCGACGTCGCACAATCCGCATCATCAGCGACGTAGAGGTGACCAATCGTCTTGAGCCTCTCCAATTGCGTCACAATGTTAAAAGGGACACCACCAATCACAAAAAGTAACCTACAGTAAACAAACAAATAAAATCCAACAACAACGTGTTATACTCTAAGTCATCTCAGGTTTACTTTTCATTTGATTTCAATTTAATTAACTGTTTCTATTTATTTAATTTATCTTAGGAAGACAAACAGCTTATAAACTGATTGATATGATTGATTTTTTTGACATGACAAATGATTTTTTTTTAATAGACACTAGCAAGTGAGACCATTAGAGATCTCCACTATTAAGACTAGATTTTTTTTACATCATACAATAGATTGAAACGGTACGATAGCACGTTATTACATCTTCTTATAATTAATAACGCACAATATAGAGTTGAGTAAATATATTAAAATATGTATAAGATGTTTTTCTATCTCTAACAAAGAAATACCTGCTTAGTGCATGTCTCGCCGCCCCCACATTCTATTTTGTAAAAAAGATAAATATTTAAACACGAAAGCAAGTTAATATTAAAATATCACTATACCTAATTGCTACCTCAGACCAATGAATAATTAATGTAAAAGTAACTTTGTTCAAGTTAGCATATTTTTAGAAAATTCTGAAAAGTCATTCAAACAAATTTGAATGACAACTATTGTAAAACTTTGTTTTGGTAGAATTGGACTAAATTATAGTTATTTTACATTTTTAATATTTGAAATGTGTGTTTTAGGTCTATATTGATAAAGTTTATTTGTAGATAAGTTTTAACGAAAAATTTGATGAAAGTTGTTTGAGTATTATTAAAGTGTTATAATTATATTTTGGTTTTATTTTGTAGTTATCCCAATATTTTGTTCAATACGTCCTAAGAATGTTTAACTAAATTTAAATTTTTGGGAAGTTTATAGGTTGTAAAACATTTTATATTGGCTAATTGTATATTAATTTTTGTTTTGATTTGATTATTTAGAAAACTCCTAATAAATAGTTATAGTTTTATAAATATTACTGTAGTGCCTTCACAGGGTTCATGTGCTATCATATGTAAATTGTGTAACATCTTATTTAAAAAAAATCTCTCTCAAGCTGATATGCACCTTACGGCTGGTGTAGCTGCCTGTCTCCTAGTATCGTTTCAAGGGATATTGCAGAATATTGAGTGCAAGAGGCACCTCACGTATTGTCAGTCCCTGATTGATTAAAGCTACTGCTTCTGCAAGTTAGACTGGTGCTTAAGTCATCTTTTTGGTTTAATGAACAGTTAAATTCAATTCACAAAGTCACAGTCCAGTACCATGCGCTACACATTTACAGTACTGACTTGAAATCTTGAACTTGTTGACTCAAATGTCCCGGTGCGACTAAAACTTAAAAACTGACACTCAAACATTATGCATTATACTCTTGAAATTTTAACCTACCACTTTAAGCATAATTTGTTACAAACACTAACAAATTTTGCTGCTGCGAAATAAGGACTTGGCCAAGATTCCGTGCCGGTGAGTGTGTTTCTAATCTTATCATCAACAGCTCATATAATTACCTAGTCCTTACGATTTACCAGCGATCAGGCCTTAGTGAATCACGCTGTCCAAGTGCGGGTTGGTCGATTTTACATAGAACCTAAGAATTTCTTCATAGGTTTGTGCATGTTTTCCTTCACCGTAAAAGCGTCGATTAAACGTACAATTATGAATTCAAAAGTTGAAAACACATTGGTACGTGGCGGCGTTCGAACGGTTGCCTCCCGGGTGGGAGACAACGCCCTTATGCACTACGCCACCGACGCTTCTTATAATCTTGTTCTTATAAGTTTTAATATAATTAAATATATATGATTTTTCTGTAGATTTACACTATTCTAGTAGTCTCTTTCTTGAACCACTTCGAAAATGGTCAGTAATCGGGACCCCACTGTGACTTTTGTCAAGCTTTGGGGTGCCTTCGTCTAACGTAACGCTATTTATCGTAGCCTGAATAATAACGGCGCCGAGGTAGCGACACATACATTAACAATGGCCGCCTGTCTACCGCTTTGATCTCGGTGAGAAATAATCGTGGTCTCGGATCCTAAGCTGTCAAATTCCACATGAGCGATGCACCCATAACTAACATCACCCTTATGGCGCTATTTACTAACGAAAAACCGAGGAGTAGAGGGCAGCAGAGATATATGACAGTCTCAACTATCAACCAACCAACATGTATAGAGAGAAAATATGGTCGTCGCATCGTACTCGGAGCTTGAAAGTTTTGTCGCCTCTTGACATTGTTACAAGAATTCAAGATTGCCATTCACACATCAATGATCTCGATCTCAATAGATTTTTCGGATCGGATATCCGAGAATAATTACCTTATGATATAGATAACACTTCTCGAGATCCTTATCCAACGTGTGCTGATCTTACATCTTTATGATTTTCTGTTGTTAAGGTAATTCTGTTTTGAGTATATTTTTGGTATAACGTACAACGCTAGCGCGTGTCGTGTGTACGAGAACTTGAAGCCTGTGTAGACTTTCAGCCCTTGTGTGTTGTTTTAGGCCGGGAGTCTTTCACTTCAATGTTGGTCCAAGTTTCCCTTTGACGCAACACGCACAGAATTTTTGATTAGACGTGTTCCATTTATAAATTTTACAATTTTGTTTGTAATTGTTTTGTGAGAGAATGAATTTTCAATCGTAAATTATAATTTGATGTTTACATTTACGGCTTTATGGGATTTTTATGTACCATTTGGGATTTTAAATGTATTAGATTTAAAATAAGCCGAGAAACATACTATAAATATCCTCAGTTATCGCTTTGGCTGAATTTCGTTAGTAGTTATCTCGTAAGTATTTTATTTTAAGCTTAGTGAAGACGAGAGGAGGTGTGAGCACTTCATACTCAACGTAAAATACTCGCCACACTGGCTTTAAACCCGTACACAACTCTGCTTCGCTTCGGTGGATACACCTTCTCCTCTCCTCTCCGCACATCTTCACTTTAATGGAATTTTTAATGCTTGCTCGACATCGGGGTGTTGGCATTTGATTTTTACAGTTTCACGACACATACTATGAAAATCGGGAGCGGTCTCCCCTTGACTTTCTCGTATACCGGAAACGACTCAAAGGTTGACAGAAACCTTATATTTTGATCAGTTTTATATTTCAATCAGTTTTTACTTTAAGCGGCTTTGTTGGACGAATAAAGTTTCTGACTTTTAAGATTTATGTGGTTGTAAACATAGATACAGCCTTGATTTTTTTTCCTCACATAGCTGAGTATATGACTAGCCAAACAAAGTCATCACCATTCTCCTCAGTGGAATTATTCGCAAGAATTTGCTTACCCAGATTGGAGCCAATTATCTCTCATAGTTTTGAAGCCGTAGGTACTATCCTTTATTTTATTTTTTTTCACTCCGCGTGGCCTTAAAAAAATCTGAACCTATCAATAATAAGCGATCTCCATTCATTTAAACAGACTAATATTGATAGAATCTACTACGGATTTATTAAGAAACGGTTTTCAATAATCACACACTTCAATCTGCCGTGCCCTTTTGTAATACGATGTGTATACGATCCGCCTGCGACATTATACAACAAATTACACACGGCCGAGCGTAACTCATAAAGTTTTATGCCCGTTTTTGTGAGGTACATTTTGTGTGATCGTTGCCTACTTATGGCTGGTTGGCTGTGTCGAAGCAATTTATTTTCAGTGACGCGTTGTGTTTCACATCACTGAATAATGGTATCGACATCGTGAGTAAATAACTAATTTTACAAAATTTTAAATAGTACTTAGGTATCTAGCCGTAAACTATTTCATAGAATAATAACAATAATCTTAATATAGCCAAGAGCCTCGATAAACACCTTAAGAGGCTTGCGTTAGGTGTTTGGATCGAGAGTCAGATGCAGAAGGCAGTACTTTTGGACACGGCCCGTATAGTGAGGAGGTTCCTGTCTCTGGATCCTTAACCACCGGTAGCCGGGACCCTGATCTTGCTACCGATCGGGAACTGCATTTTTGTATTTTTAAATGTTATATTTTGTAGTGTTTATACATTATAAACATTTTATATTTAAAAATATAATTTTGTATGTATTTTAAATGAAATAAAGGAGATCTTAATATATATCACTAGCCCAAAGTAAGTATCATTAAGAACTTGTGTTATGGATACTAGATAACATTTTTTAAAATCTTAATCTATATATAAAAATTACGTGTCACATTGTTTGTCCGCGATGGACTCCTAAACTACTTAACCGATTTTAATCAAATTTGTACACCGTGTGCAGTTTGATTCAACTTGAGAGATAGGATAGTTTTTATCTTGATAAGTAGTCATATATTTTTTACTGCTGATACAATGTTATAGCTCAGTAGTATGAAATTACCACAGCAAGGCGTGGCCGGGACAGCTAGTATAATATATTTCCACGCTGACACCAATTATCTAGCCCAAAGTAAGTATCATTAAGAACTTGTGTTAAGGATACTAGATACCATTTTTTTAATATACATAATAATTTTAAATATTTTTATAAATAAACTCGACTCGCAAACAAATATTCGTGTTCGTCACACAAATATTTATCACTACCAGGATTCGAACCCGGACCGCTTGATGTGTAGACGGCGTCGGCGGATGTAGCAGTACTGTATTTACCGACTTCAAAAAAAGGCGGAGGTTCTCTTAATTCGACTGTATGTTTTTTTGTGAGTTACCTATCTCATTTTTTACCGAGTGTACCGATTTCGAAGATTCTTTTAACGTTTGGAAGCTGGTGCTTGTGATGTGGTAGGTATTTGATTGACATCTGACGAGTCGTTTTTGACTTACCCCTGATAATGCCTATTTAATTAAGATCGATGAATCGTTATCATTTTATTACTTATTTGTCTAAAATATCTCGAGATTGTTTCCTGATAATTTCTATTTGTACTTACACCACTAAAAAAATATATTTTTTACTACAATAACAAAAACAGTAAAAAAATTCGTTATTTAAAAATTATATTTTTTTACAAGTATAGGTAATCGAAAATATTAATAGGTACTAAACTAAATATTAGTAAGGATTTCAGAAATTACGTTGTTATACATAGGAATATAATAATCAATTCTATTAACAGGTAAAACAATTAGGTATGTTTATTCTAAATCAATTTCGATTCAATTAAGATTTCAATTTCATTGCTTCAACGGCATTGAGACGTCTGAATACATTTCAATGCGATTGCGCAGTATCATTGAAAGCTTAAATTCACTGAACGCTTTCAATGCAATTGTTTCAATATTGGTCATTGACGTCATTGTTCAATGCGATTGAAATGTTTGAACATGAAGATTGAACGATAACTCATTCCGTGCACGTCAGTGAAGCGTTCGCGAGCACGAGTTGATGTGACATCGCATTGCGTTAAGTGAACATTGAATGTCATTGAAATGGTTTACATGCAAATTAGAAACGTTGTTTAATGGGCAATGTTCGATCATAGTGTTTCAATTTTGTTGAAACGTGTAAAATCGGCTTAAAGTCGATTCTGATTCAAACTCAAAATTACTTAACAAAGCAGGAACATTGAAGAAATTAATTAAACTAAAGAGCTTTGTGAAGTTTAAATATTTATATTAAAATAGTTTCATAACACACCACGTCTTATGTTACTTTCCCAAACTTTTACTAAGTATACCTTTGACGAGTTAAATTGTGGCAAGTTATTACTAAAGTTTCTAAAGAATTTGCTCACAGCTTCGCACGCCCTAATTAATAATTTTTTTTTATGCTTTGTTTTCCACTTGTTTTTAGGCATTTTTATTGTTCAAAAATATTTTATTAAATTAATAATAATTATAATCAATCAGTAGGTACTAAATACTGGGTGTAAAAGACACGAACAGTCAAACGAGAACCATGTATTCTATACATGTAAAAAAATTGCAAATTGTACCGCGCAATGTAAAGGGCTCAACTCGCACGCAACTCGCAAAACCGCGATAATTTTGTCAGACGGCGGCCCCGTTCGTTAGTGTCCTTGCGCATCGAGGGAGCTACATTGAACGCTAACGTTTTGAAGCCATTTTTTGTAATGAAATACTAAAAAAAATGATAATGTTTCTGTGGACAATAATTAAGAAATAACGTATAGAATACGTTTTCATAAAAACATGAAAAAAAAAATTATGACTTTGACCTTCAATAAAATCGTAACTATCAATTTCCCAGGTATAGTCTAAAGGAAGAAAACTATTATCATGGTGAGCAGAACACATGGTTCTCGTTTGACTGTTCATGTCTTTTACATCCTGTATATCATTATTAGCTAAATAAATTATAAAACAAAATATCTAGTTTTCCAAGTGAAGGGAAACTTTTTTGAGATTTGTAGAATAAAATTTGTCAACGAGAGCAATACCTAGTTTTTTTCTAGACGAAAGCTACCATGCATTTCATCCGCTGCACCCCTGATAACATTGTCAGTCGTTTCAGTAGTTAGGATACCGAATTGAAAAGGTTGATGGAGACGCACTCGTGCGTCCTTCATAACGATCGCTGTAGTTAAGCTACTAAGCACGCGGTTGGCACTCGGATCATCATCAACAGCTCATATAATGTGCCCACCGAGGGGCTCGAGCCTACCCCACATTAGGGGCGATTAGGCCTTAGTCAACCACGCTGGCCAAGTGCGGGTTGGTCGACTTCACACACATCCTAAGAATTACTTCATAGGTGTGTGCAGGTTTCCTCACGATGTTTTCCTTCACCGTAAAAGCGTCTATTAAACGTACATATGAATTCAAAATTTGAAAACACATTGGTACATGGCGGGATTCGAACCGGTGCCTCCCGGGTGGAAGACAACGCTCTTACGAACTATGCGACCAAAACTGTTTCAACTTTAACACACGGAAGGCACGTGAAGCTGGTAATCTTGGCTGTCTAAAGATGGTAGTCCATAATACAAGTCACGTCATGCCAGAAATGGCGACTTACAAAAACTCTGACACCATGGCAACCGTTACTGCACAAGCGCTGGTGTTGCAATGGCATGGTACTAAAATGTTAATATACTTCTGATGCTGACGTACTACGTTTTAACCACACAATAAGAGGACCTAATTGTAGTCTGTAATAGACACAAGACGATACAAAGGTCAAATTCTCACGCTTTCCGCGGAAGTCGCGAGCCTTTATAAAAACAATTTGAGCCTAATTGTCCCTTGTGATCTCGACGGTCCTCGAATGTTCTCGATAGTTAGTCTCTCGAGACGCCAAGTGACGTGAATGATGGATGAACGTTCTCGGCTAAAGCTACAACGGATTATCGTATCAGAATGTCAATGTATCGATATCCCAGTAAACAAGGATATCTGTACGCATTGACAATGTTTATTAAAGCCTATTGCTAAACTTAGTTTAGTTTATAGGTTATCAAAATATAATCATAAGTAATTTTGAGTTTGCTTAAATAATTAACACGTATTTTGGTTAATGCGAAATGCGTTACATATCGCCAACGCCATTTAATTAAAAAGGAAAAAGAAACTGATAGAGACGTACGACGCTCAAGTCGGCGTTGATTCTTGAGACTCATTCTATAATACGTGCCTATAACTAGGAAATTATGGGAGTTGACAAAACTTCCTTCGAAATCGCATAAGTTGTAAAACAGGATTGTCTCATAACACCAATATTTTTAAACGCTTTTTGAAGCATACCTTCCAAAATGAGTAGAGAAGAATGTCAGCACAGAGTAATAAATAAACCCTATAGGATATATTACTTTGTGATGCTAGTGCAGTTTGCATTAAAAAACAGTTCAACGTGCAATATGCAGACTCTGCGTCGTATTCGTCGAAGTCAGCTAACAATTTCTCAAAGGTTTTTTTTAATCAATTAATTTATTTCTTTAGCAGATATTGTGATTATGTGAACGCAAATTTTGATAATATCTAAGTATCTAACTTTGTGTTCTTAAGAACGAGCAGAGGAAAAGTTGTACAAATAAGTACTAAGCCTAGAGAAATACCTGTTCAGAAACGACAAAGCGCGTTCAAAGCTTTATGCATGATTGAGTAGGTAACATAACATGTTATTTCATCTATGTCGCTTATAATAATATACCACCAACAAATAATGATTCTAGTCACATTACAAACGGAAATTTATTAGCCCTGGCGATTCTAATCAGGATAATGGAATATTCTTATCGAATTATTGTAATGTCATCAGTCTTTGATGAGTCTATAAAGTTTGAAATCTGACCGTTTAAAGTGGGTCAAAATTGCGTACAGAGGAGTCCGTTACAAACATACAAGCTAGCAAGCAAGCAAACATATAGGTGAAGCTTGTATAAGCGTGTTCAAAAAGAGGAGTTGCATTTCCGGGCCGATAAGTGTACCATCTTTATGTCACTTTTCTATTTTGATAATTTTAATAAGATCTTTTTTCAAGATTATTTTAATACACCAAAATGTACTAATTTTGAAATGTGCATAATGATTTGTTGTGTAAGTAGTCTAGTTTCTGGCGTAGGTATATAGATTAATTAGCTAAATTCTCTAAAAAATTTAAATGCTCGTAAATTTCTCAGTATAAATTGCACGATACCACTTATTTTCTCTTTAACAAGCCCAGTTACACATTGTAATAAATAATAATAATAAAAATCGTTTATTTCTCACCGCATACCAAATAAGTCCATATTATAGATGTAGAATAAAATTACAACACAGTTATAAATATGCCTAGAAATAATATGTCCAGATTGGGATGCGGATCGCTGATGCCTGTGGTAGGTAATAAAACCTGTATTACAGGTCACCAGGTCTCCATCCTCCGGGACCACTAACAGTTCAAACAGTTAGAGAGAGATACAATTGGAGATTTATAACTAAATATACAATCTACAGATTGAAATTTGGCGAGACGTAAACATGGAGACACAGTGGAATACCTAGACTAAAGACTAAAAACTAAAATTATAATTGGTATTTATATCTACGAGTATATTAATTTAATATTTCAATGTATGTAAATATTTTTGCAGTGTGTGTTTGTGAGAGAGTTTAGATGAATGAGTATAAGAGGTGTAAGAGTGAGAGTGTTTATGTTAAAAGCTTGAGTAAATTTTCCGTGTGTTCATAAGATTGCTTTTGAAGCCAGTCAAGTCAACATTAACTCTTCATTATGTAGTGACAAGCTGAATCTACATCCAATGCCTCAAAATCAACATTCTGAATATTCGAGCTCGGGTTGTGCATGAGACGGGAATGAACGACTACTTGTCTAAGGTCCCAAGCGAATTTGCTTCTATATTTCTGTAACCCAAACATACTAAATCATTACGTACTCTTGCATTGAAAATACATGCAAAATTGTACCCATAGTAATGCAAATATTGAGCAATTAAGGAATGCCAATCCAAACTCAGTGACTTAATTTTTTAAGTCGAGTTTTAGTTGGGCATTCTCTAAAAAGCAATTATGTAGTATTCGCTAAAGTGAACGGCGAGTAAAATAAAGGTACTACAAAATTATTTTCAAAGGTAAATATTTATTTATTGTATTTGGGAACTCAACAGCCTATTGTTATACTTGATTGTATCTATGTATACATAAAATAACTGGATGATAATTTTGAATGCAAGAAGTAAACATTTAACTGTAATCACAAATCTTCATAGTTTTAGTAGTCGAACTTAGTAACTTGTTATTGATTCTATGTTTTGTGTTAAATATATCTACCCACATTTTTCAACTTCTTTGTTAACATACTGTTTTGTTATTACTGTATATATATATTATTTATCCCGCAAACAAATGGCCGTCCCTTGAAGGCAAAAGTGCATTTAAACCGGCGTCCACCTGCTTTTGGCGTCCGCATACCGGACGCCACTTTGTTTGTCGGTGGCACTTATGTCCTATTAGCCTTAGCTAACCATAGAACAAATATCGACAGAAGTCATAATGTCAAGCAGTTGGCAACAAAAATATTTTGAGAAGTTCCGCGCGCAATCGTCGCAGAAGTGTGGCGCTGCTGCAGAGCGTATATCTACTGTGTGTATACTTTAAATTTGTTTGACAACTGAATCGCGTTTCCGGCATCCGCATATTGCGACGTTGCCAGCGTTCTCAAATACTTTGGTTATTAAGAATTCGTAAAACATTCATTATAAAAAACCGTATTTTAGTGCCGCTGGTCCTGTACGCTTTGCGTACTATCCGGCGCCCGGTTTCAATACCCCGGAGAAAACGTTTTACTTCCCCTAATTCTTGTCTGATCTTTATGATCTTTTAGAATGTATTTAATATAGGTACCTACTAAAAACTACTTCTGTACGTTTTCCTTTTTCAAAATTCACTTTTTTTAAAGTAACTTTAAATGTATGTCGCATTTTAAAAATAGCAGAACGGACGGACATATAGGTACACTATATTATTTTTATTAAAAACATTCTAACACATAGAGATCGTATAATAAATAGGAAAGTAAAAAGATTTTTCCGTTTGTATGGAGGCGAGCTCGCCGTACCTCCTCCTCCTCTTGACGATTAGCGGTGTTACATAAAAACGCCAATTAAACCTATATCAGTTAAACCTTTCTTAACTGCATTGAATTGTTAAAATTATTAATTAAAACTATTTAGTTAAAATAGTCAGAGCAAAGATGATCTGACTGCTATCTCTAACTAAGTACTAGTTTTAAAATAATTGTAATAAATAAACTTTAATACTATCTCAAAGACAGTCTGTCTTTGCCATGTGATGCCGGCAGAGTAGAATAGCATGACCCCATATCTTCCAATGGGTGTCGTCATAGAAGGCGACTAATACATCAACAAAGGAGAACATTAAAGTATTAATTAAAGTACATTAAAGTGTAATAGATGCCTATACATATAAATATTATATATTATTTGCGTGGCAATCGGTTAGGATTGCTGTTCACCTTATAATCATGTATAGATATTTTAACAATGAAAATAAAATTAAATAAAAGAGCTAGGCAAAGATTAAAGTCTGATTAAACCCAAAGAATAAATCTGCGGAAATAAATCTCTATTTCATTCATTAATTGTTATAACATGATTTTGTTGGTCTGGGTATGACTCCCTTTACTGATATTATAATTCGTGTGTTTCAGGTCTCATTTGTGATTAGGGACTTTGATCATGATCTCATTAGTGTGATTACTATCTCATTTGTGTTATAATTTTATTTATGTTTGCTTGATTTTTAAAGGTTGTTTTAAAATTAAAGTTAATTTTGATAGTAATGTACCTTATTTTTATTGACCCACACATTTTAAAGTTATTGATTGACAAAAAAGATTCTCGAAAATTGGCTAGAAAAGTGCAATTTTAATTCAGAGAGTGAAATTGACCGAGTTACCCTATATCAATAAAATGTAGATTAATAAATACATAGAACTAAAGGAAAGAAGTTATTTTTATTCAATACTTTATTCAATAATAGATTACAATCCATACTAATAATATAACTAAACCAATTTGAAGTAAATTTAGTATGGAGATAGTTTCAGACCCGGGGACGAACATGTGATACTTTTGTCCCCAAAATCATCTCCAAAAGGGGTAAAAAAGGAGGGTAGAAGTTTGTACAGGGAATCTATATCCGCTAAACAGATTTAAATTATTTTTGGTATGAAGATAGTATGACGTAGGATAGTTTTTATCCACGAAATTGTCCTCTAAGGGGGTAAAAAGGGGTGAAAGTTTCTACAACCACAATACTGAATGTGATGATTAATTGGTATCGCTATTTGCATTTGTTATTTGGTATCAAAAAACGACGTAAAGCTATGTACACTGTACGGACGCCTAATAGCTGTATACGGACGTTCAATAGCCATATACGGACGCCCAATAGCTATATACGGACGCCCAATAGCTATATACGGACGCCCAATAGCTATATACAAACGCCCAATAGCTGTATACGGACGCCCAATAGCTGTATACGGACGCCCAATAGCTATATCATATACGGACGTCCAATAGCTGTATACGGACGTTCAATAGCTATATACGGACGTTCAATAGCCGATCGATGATGATCTTGATTGCAGGCATACGGTACTATTCGAGACGGTACTATGTGGCTGCAAGATACCAACTGTGAGATGAAAGCATTATTATCTATCATTTTATTAATGTAAATAAGAAATTTTATAGGTAGATAGATAGATAGATATAACTCTTTATTGTTGTTGTTGTTTTGTTTTTCCTGTATGTTATAATAAAGAGTTATATCTATCTACCTATAAAATTTCTTATTTACATTAATAAAATGATAGATAATAATGCTTTCATCTCACAGTTGGTATCTTGCAGCCACATAGTACCGTCTCGAATAGTACCGTATGCCTGCAATCAAGATCATCATCGATCGGCTATTGAACGTCCGTATATAGCTATTGAACGTCCGTATACAGCTATTGGACGTCCGTATATGATATAGCTATTGGGCGTCCGTATACAGCTATTGGGCGTTTGTATATAGCTATTGGGCGTCCGTATATAGCTATTGGGCGTCCGTATATAGCTATTGGGCGTCCGTATATGGCTATTTAACGTCCGTATACAGCTATTAGGCGTCCGTACAGTGTACATAGCTTTACGTCGTTTTTTGATACCAAATAACAAATGCAAATACCGATACCAATTAATCATCACATTCAGTATTGTGGTTGTAGAAACTTTCACCCCCTTAGAGGACGATTTCGTGGATAAAAACTATCCTATGTCATACTATCTTCATACCAAAAATAATTTAAATCTGTTTAGCGGATATAGATTCCCTGTACAAACTTCTACCCTCCTTTTTTACCCCTTTTGGAGATGATTTTGGGGACAAAAGTATCACATGTTCGTCCCCGGGTCTGAAACTATCTCCATACTAAATTTACTTCAAATTGGTTTAGTTATATTATTAGTATGGATTGTAATCTATTAATGAATAAAGTATTTAATAAAAATAACTTCTTTCCTTTAGTTCTATGTATTTATTAATCTACATTTTATTGATATAGGGTAACTCGGTCAATTTCACTCTCTGAATTAAAATTGCACTTTTCTAGCCAATTTTGGAGAATCTTCTTTGTCAATCAAAAACTTTAAAATGTGTGGGTCAATAAAAATAAGGTACATTACTATCAAAATTAACTTTAATTTTAAAACAACCTTTAACAATCAAGCAAACATAAATAAAATTATAACACAAATGAGATAGTAATCACACTAATGAGATCATGATCAAAGTCCCTAATCACAAATGAGACCTGAAACACACGAATTATAATATCAATAAAGGGAGTCATACCCAGACCAACAAAATCATGTTATAACAATTAATGAATGAAATAGAGATTTATTTCCGCAGATTTATTCTTTGGGTTTAATCAGACTTTAATCTTTGCCTAGCTCTTTTATTTAATTTTATTTTCATTGTTAAAATATCTATACATGATTATAAGGTGAACAGCAATCCTAACCGATTGCCACGCAAATGATATATTTATATGTATAGGCATCTATTACACTTTAATGTACTTTAATTAATACTTTAATGTTCCCCTTTGTTGATGTATTAGTCGCCTTCTATGACGACACCCATTAGAAGATATGGGGTGATGCTATTCTACTCTGCCGGCATCACATGGCAAAGACAGACTGTCTTTGAGATGTTTAATAGTATTAAAGTTTATTCATTACAATTATTTTAAAACTAGTACTTAGTTAGAGATAGCAGTCAGAGCATCTTTGCTCTGACTATTTTAACTAAACTGTTTTAATTAATAATTTTAACAATTCAATGCAGTTAAGAAAGGTTTAACTGAAATAGGTTTAATTGGCGTTTTTATGTAACACCGCTAATCGTCAAGAGGAGGAGGAGGTACGGCGAGCTCGCCTCCATACAAACGGAAAAATCTTTTTACTTTCCTATTTATTATACGATCTCAATGTGTTAGAATGTTTTTAATAAAAATAATATAGTGTACCTATATGTCCGTCCGTTCTGCTATGTTTAAAATGCGACATACATTTAAAGTTACTTTTAAAAAAAAGTGAATTTCGAAAAAGGAAAACGTACAGAAGTAGTTTTTAGTACCTATATTAAATACATTCTAAAAGATCATAAAGATCAGACAAGAATTAGGGGAAGTAAAACGTTTTCTCCGGGGTATTGAAACCGGGCGCCGGATAGTACGCAAAGCGTACAGGACCAGCGGCACTAAAATACGGTTTGTTATAATGAATGTTTTACGAATTCTTAATAACCAAAGTATTTGAGAACGCTGGCAACGTCGCAATATGCGGACGCCGGCAACGCGGTTCAGTTGACAAACAAATTTAAAGTATACACACTGTAGATATACGCTCTGCAGCAGCGCCACACTTCTGCGACGATTGCGCGCGGAACTTCTCAAAATATTTTTGTTGCCAACTGCTTGACATTATGACTTCTGTCGATATTTGTTCTACGGTTAGCTAAGACTAATAGGACATAAGTGCCACCGACAAACAAAGTGGCGTCCGGTATGCGGACGCCAAAAGCAGGTGGACGCCGGTTTAAATGCACTTTTGCCTTCAGGGGACGGCCATTTGTTTGCGGGATAAATATATATATATATATAGATATATATATATATATATATATATATATATATATATTTGTGTCAATAAAGATTATTATTGTACTGTACATGCTACCCATACAACAGGTCGATAAGTTTATAAGCAATGTCGCGTATAAAAATAAATGTATATCGTATATAAATTAGTTTAAAATACTATGGAAAAAAAGAAATAAAAGGAAATGTTAACATCGGGGTTTACAAGGTAACATCGACTCCTATTGTTAGAGTTAGTAACAATGTAGCTGAATATTACCTGGACCTTAATAACGAATCAATTTACACCTTATTCATCAAAATCTGATGAATGGTTTAGGCGCCACGGAAGAGGAAGAACGTACCTTTTTTTGTGACGATGGAAAATCCATTTACGGACCATACCGTACGCTGGCTAGGCGTACGGCGTGTGCGGGACTCACCGGCGCGGAATAGCGCCGGTCCTACTCCGCTAAAACCCACGAGTACTATCCTAAGCCCGTATGGGGGCGTTTTGGGATCGGCGCACATAGTGTGCGCCATTACACCAAAACGACGGTTGAACATACCTACGTAAAAAAAACATACGTACATAGACTGCTACAATTATAATCCTTCCTTTTGAGTTCGCCGTAGTCGGGTAAAAACAAACATCATATCATCCCAAAATATTAATTATTATAAATTAAATTTGAAGGATCTATTTAATTTAACCCATAAAAAATAATTGACCCTTCATAAGTTTCAGACATTCACCTAAAAACTTTTTACTAACCGAGGACTTTAATATTGACAAGATTATTTTGTTACAGATCAAAACATGACATCGTCCATGCGACTACGCAACACACAGCACAGTCATCGTAAAACGATTGACAATACATACTTCAAGTGATGAACAAAGACTCATATCCTCATCCACAATGCTCTCTGACGAAAGCATCCGTCACACGATATCCAACCACTCAAACTTCGATGAATCAAAATTTTTATCTTTATTTAAGCAAAGAGGGTACAACCGAAGCTCTAGTTTAGGAGAAGTCTTGAAGGCTTTGGAGAGCTGGCGAAATGAATATAATAATATATCAATCCATAAAGAATGCGACAGATTCTGCTCTGGCGATTTTCGTGAGCTTATTTTGGCTTACAATAGCATTCATGGATATGTTAGTTTGATGGTAAGTAAACTTTCTTTTCATAAAATGTTTTCTTTGTGTGTTGACTTAGATAGAGGGAGCTATTGATTACTTTTTTAATGAATAATGGCGCATTTTCATTGGTCGTTAACTTGTTCGGTATACAGCATACGGGGAGTCCCCGCAGGCGAGATAACAACCAATGAAAGTTACAAGTCGATACGTGTTCATTACACCATCTGCGAGGATTCCCCGCATGCTTTATACCGACCGTGATATCGACCAATGAAATTCATCGGTCGATATACTGCTTGCAACTGGGGATATGGTATCGAAACGAAAGTATCGATACTGTAGGTACTCATGAGTTGTATCGAATGAACACAGACACTCAAAATTGCTTCACATAACTTTAATTGTTGATCCATGGCAAGAATGTCTGTTTTAGTGTCACTCTTGTTAATAACTGGACTAATATGGTTCTCCTACACCCTGCATGCGGGCCCTGTTGACTAATGAAAACGGTTCCCCGAATGCGGTCACTGTGGCATGCATTCCAGAAATGTCTCGCATCTCGCATGCGGCCCCTAACGACTAATGAAACTGCGCCATAAGGCGCTATGCAGTCCGTATTGCGGCAACAGGCAACTTGCAACTAGCTGTTTACATATAACTTAAAGAAACTGCGCAGACATAGCAATTACTTTAGTTGTGAATTTCGATTATCAACATTAGTTGTCAGTTGCTGCACTCGTGGATCATTTGACGCAATCTAGCAACTGTCAACTTTGTGCTAGTTGTGATCCATAATCCCACTGATAGTTGATCATGGATTTGACACTCATTTGACAATTTATTTATTAGAATCGCCGCAACAACAGACTGGGCCTTTTTGTTACTGCAATTGTCAACCTTTAACGAAAACTATTAAAAATTTGATAGCCACTTCACCAAGTTGATAGTTTCTTCAACTAAGCTGATAGTTACTTACACTAAATTGATAGTTACTTCAACTAAGTTGATAGTTACTTCAACTAAGTTGATAGTTACTTCAACTAAGTTGATAGTTACTTCAACTAAGTTGATAGTGTCTTCAACGAAATTGACTTTGATCTTTATTTCGCCTGATGTAAGCGATGATGAGACCGGAGATATAAGCAAGTTCCACCCGGAAACTTCCGCTACCATGACTGGCTATTTTTTCTGTTTTCAACACACAATAATGTTTTTAACGCTACCGATATTTTTGATGGTGCAATCAAGAAGAAGGAAGTCCTTTTAAATAATCTTCTTTTTATCTGGACTTTTTCTTTTGATTCATTTTCCTTATTGTTATTTTACGTTGTTGCTTTTGTTGAAAATTAAATTCAAGACAAATTAATCTAAGGAAAAGTAGCCGGAATATGTACAATACGCTAAGAGTTTACAGAAAAAAAGAATGAATTTGCAAAAGAGAACTTTTCAATAGAATTCTTTATCCTTGTACGAGTATTATAATCCCAAATAGATTTGTACAATTATAATCAAGAAGCTGTGCCTTTTTCTCGTGACACGAGAACTTTGTTCTCGTGTTATGATGTTGTATAGCCTATAGCCTTCCTTGATAAATGGACTATCCAACACAAAAATATTTTTCAATTTGAATCAGTAGTTCCTGAGATTAGCGCGTTCAAGCAAACAAATAAACTCTTCAGCTTTATAATATTAGTATAGATTATAACGGATGTAAAAGACATGAACAGTCAAACGAAAACCATGTATTCTGCTCACCATCATAACATTTTTGTTCCTTTAAACTATACCTGGGAAATTGATAGTTACGATTTTATTGAAGGTCAAAGTCATATTTTTTTTTATGAAAACATATTCTAAATATTATTTCTTAATTATTGTCCAAAGAAACATTATAATTTTTTTTAGTATTTCATAACAAAAAATGGCTTCAAAACGTTAGCGTTCAATGTAGCTCACTCGATGTGCACGGACACAAACGAATGGGGCCGCCCCGTCAGGCAAAAATTTCACGGTTTTGTGAGTTGCGTGCGAGTTGAGCGGTTTACGTTGCGCAGTACAATTTGCAATATTTTTTAACACCAAAAAATAAAAATCATTTCCCATCAATTATTTTTTGAAATGTGTCTTATTTTGATGTATAGAATACATGGTTCTCGTTTGACTGTTCATGTCTTTTACACCCTGTATATAATCTACTGTTATGTTACTTATTGTCATGAATGTTGCAAATAGTCAAATCAAAATTACGTATCGCTGGACTGCAAAGATGATTTAGAGTTAAGTATCTGTCCTGGTTTCTGTTTGTTGGATTACTGAAGCATTGCTACTTTTTTGGGTTAGGTGTTTTGTATAGGCAACAGGCTAGCAACCTTTCGTTATTAGATAACTAAATGTTACCTAGAGCTCTGGTCAATTCCCTTTGAGATTATATGCGTGATTATATGTGTGTTGTGTGTAAGATTACGTGTTTTGCGTTTCTCATGGCCCGTGCTGCTAGATAGTGGTTCACAACTAGTCACACGTTTCTTATTTCTGCCGTGAAGCAGTTCGCTGTGATTCGGATTGAAGGGAGAGGTAGCCAGTGTAATTACTGGGCATGGAAGGCATATCATCTTAGTCCCCAGGATGGCAAACGCACTTGCGGTGTTAAGTGATTTACACTTAATATTGCAAGTGTCTATAGGCGGCGGTGACCACTTAACATCAGGTGGACCGCAAGCTTGTTTGCCATCTAGTAACATAAAAAAAACATGTAAGTGACTATATTTTCTCTAAGTCATCAACTATCAACTTGACCTCTTTTGAGACGGTGGGTGTTATTGTGTTTTCTCCTGAAAACTAATACTTATTTATGTTCCAGGTATGCCTATTCGGCAGTCTCGCTAATGTGTTGAACGTGGCTGTGCTGACGCGGAGGGACCTCGCTCAGATACCCATCAATAGATTGCTCAAATGGCTCGCCGTGGCCGATGTTTTCGTTATGATGGAATACGTGCCTTTTTCTATTTATCGATATTTGGTAAGTAATTTTTTATTAGAATTTTTACTGTAGACTAGGGACCCAGAATTTGCCTTGTCTAATCCTTTAAGGATACCAAGCAATGCACAGCGGATTATTCACTCAAATTTTAAGTGGCTAAACTGGACCTTACAGAAGTTAAATAAGAATACACTGTCAGAGTTTTACTGGGTAAGTTATTAGGTTAGAGTTGGCAGTGCGGGAGTGACACAGCAGTGCTATTATTGTCTATAAGCTACGGTGAATGCTTACCACAAGGCCGACTGACGGCCACATACTTGCTTGCTTACTACATGGTCTTAAGTCATGGTAGGACGAACTAAAGTTTTAGCGACACGAGCACGCTTGGGACGAGAACTGGACGAAAGGACGATCTGCTTGTGCCCGGCACCTTTGGGTATGCAGACGACAGCACTTTAGTCGAGTGTTTGGAACTATACAGGATGTCGCCAATTGGAGCGATGCTAACTTGGTGAAGATCAACCGACCGAAAATCCATAGCAAAAACTGCTGCCAAAAAGCTGGGTGTACTCTCGAAGGTTAAACGATACTTCACAACACAGCAGCTGCTTCTTTTATATAAAGCACAAATCCGCCCGGTCATGGAGTATTGCTGCCATCTTTGGGACGGATCAGCGAAATACCAGCTTGAAGCTTTGGATTCGGTAGAAAAAAGAGCTAAGTGACTTATTGGCAACCCAAAACTCACAAACGCCAAGTTATCAATTTTATAGAATACACTTTGGCGAGTGTGCGACGGAATTACATGAATTAATTCCACCAGTCCCATTTCACTACCCAGACACAAGACGCAGATTAAATTACCACCCATATGTTGTTCATGTCCCTACCATTTTAGGTTTGCAAACTCTTTTATTAAGCGAACAGCTAAGGAGTGTAACTTGTTGAATGCTGACATGTCTTATAACTTGGTTGCCTTCAAAGCGAGAGTGAATAGGCTATTTCTAGGTAAGCATGTTACATCGTAGGCCACATCTTCGCTTAAGATCAGGTGACAGTGTGTAAAGGAAGTAATGTGGATGTTGAGGATTGTGAAGGATTTTGTAGAGGATGTGCATACTTCTGTGAAGGCGGATCTACAATAACTTTGCAGGAAATTCATGCACGCGGTCATATTTCCATAAGGCAAAAATAAAACGAATAGCCAAATTCTGAAGGCGCTCCAGCTCTTTAAGTATTTCCTCTATTGCATCTAAATAACAGACGTCAGCACAGTCGAGAATTAGGAGTAGGAGAGCTTATTTTGCTATGTATACGAACGACATTTCAAAGACTGATATTGTAATCGGCTCTGTACTACGTGAGTCGAACTTGATACACCAGTGGTATAGCAAGCTGTGACTTATTTCAGTTTGAAGGTCATAAATAATAGTTTCATTTATTAGCATTACACCATCAATGAGACACCTGGAGTTTACGCGCAAAGTAGTCGTGGTTGCGGTAAGAGTACACCACTGGGGTCGAAACCGCCTATTCTCTTTTGCAGCAATTTGTTAATAATAATGACAAAGAGAGAACAACTTATGGCAATGCCATAAACAAAAAGCATTTATGAATGAGTTTATATATCCCTTTAATCCGGGTTGTAAGAGGTCGAAAAAGTTCTGAAAGTAAAAGTCCCTAATGGAAACTGGAATTCTGAGTGAAGAGGCGTAAAACTTTCATATCATTTTTTGCGTACCTTTTCAACACAAACGTTTTAGTTTAATGTATTTCGTCGGTAAATGTAGTTATTTTTACGCGTGGAATGACGTGGGTAACTCTTAAGGAATCGGTAAGGGTCAATTCATACTAGCGTAGAGTCGAAGCACATCGAAGCAAAATTCTTCACAATTAAGGCTTGTTGCACGACGCGCAGACGCGCTTATTCCGTCGAATGTGCGTGTATCGGCGTGTCCTTTTTTTGTCTCAGAAAAAAATTGTGCACTTCGTTTTTTTAGCAATGATCGGAATGCATTGTGTGAAAATGCAGTAAAAATGCAGACTACGATGTTACATGCCTACCTAGACGTAGCTTACGAAGTGAATCTTAAATTCATGCACGAAAGCAAAACGTATACGAAATTAGTTTCGATTGCTCCTAATTTTACGTATTTTTGAAACATTAGAAATGAGTGTTGCCCTAAAACTCGAATTTCATAACATTTTTCATTTCATGCTAATAAAATAAAAACCGGAAGGCCATAACCGGTAATGAGTTACGGGGAAACGGAACGTAAATTAAAAGTTATAATGTCACTGTCAGTGATTTGATTTTTCACTGGTACAACCAGGATTCTTTGTCTAAGGGTACAACGAACATGGGTTGATGATGATGATAATGATGAGTGGGTGAGACCACTCGTTGCAAAATTCACGAGTGTGAATATTCAAAAATTGCGATTTTAGGGATTCGCATACTAATCTTGCGATTTCATACACGATTTGGAATTCTAATGATTCAAAAATGCGTCTCTTGACCTGCGACATCTTTCATTCATTCTTTCGATGCAGTAATATGAAGATGATGGTACGAAATAATACGATTCAGCTTACGAACCTTTACTCAACCGTGGGGAATTTGAATAGCTTATATAAAGATGGTGGTAAGCATAGGATACAGAAACTCTTTCTGTGTTTCGTTGTGGTAAGGCTCCTGTATATTTACTAAGGTCTCAAACTACCTTTGGCATTCGAAGTCACATGCCATCGTCAAGTTGTTTTTGTTTTCCTACCACGGCTAGTTCCGGACGGCCCTATTCAGGGCCACGACCGCACCCGAAGTCCCCCGGGTCCCCCGTCAGGAAGACGCGCCAAGTCGAGCAGCCGTCGGTGAAGAGGCGGCCTATAAAGCCGGCGTCGGCCAGCGGTCTACAGGAGCTGGTGTTAGTCGGTAGCCCCTGTGGGCTGCTGACCACCAATTGGTGCACAAGGAGTGCCTAGACGGGTAGCGTTGGGACGGTCTCGGTGTAGTTGCGCTTACGTGCGCAGATCCCGAGCCGTCCCGTAATAGCGCACTGGAGGTCAGGCCGGGGAGGATGTTTAGTGGGTATGGAGGGAACGCCTTTACCTCGAGCCCCACATATCCCCTGCGGTTGGCACCACCGCGCAGGGGCGATGCGTAAATCCATTTGACCTCCCCGACAAAAAAAGGTCCCATACTACCTATCTCTATGTCATATTTCATCTAAAAATCCCTTCAGAGGTTTAAGCGTTAAACGATAACACCCAGACTTACTTTCGCATTTAATTTTTTTTTTTTTTTTCAACGCTCACTCCAATTATCTAGCCCAAAGTAAGTATCATTAAGAACTTGTGTTATGGATACTAGATAACGGACATATTTTTTTTTATATACATAATATTTTTAGATATTTTTATAAATAAACTTAAATAAATATATAAACAACCATGACTCGTCAACAAATACTCGTGTTCGTCACACAAATATTTGCCGCTACCAGGACTCGAACCCGGACCGCTTGATGTGTAGGCAGCTATACTGACCACTCCACCAAGAAGGCGTCAAAAATTATAGTATGGATAGTAAATTCCAGTAAAAGCGTTGGTCGATACGGGTGTTTATAGTTAACGTCAGGGTCGAATCTGGACGTTATGGTTTAATTACGAAGTTAACGCGTCAATTAATTACTGCCGACCTTCTTTTTGGACATTTCGTTACGCCTAATCACTGCGATAAAATGGTTGGTTTCTAGACGGTTTGAATCACTCGTTTTACAAAATTTGTTGTTGTACCGTGTTGTAGAATACCACAGTGTAAATACATTTTTGGCGTAAAATCAGCTCGGAAAAGTTACGCATCTTTTTTACCCCCGACGTGTAGCTCCTAAGCGAATGGATCGATTTTGATGAGGTTTTAAACACGCTTATATTAGTTTCACCTGTATGTTTGTAACTGACTCTTTGGGCTCGATTTTGACCCACTTGAAACCGTCAGATTTCATTCAAACTTTATAGATTTATCAAAGACCGATGACATTACAATAATTCAATAAGAATATCCCATTATCCTGCTTAGAGTCGCCAGGACTAATAAATTAAACGTTTGGAATATTAGTTCAGTTATACGTCACTAGATGGCGTTGTCATTGTTAAGTTGGCGGTGTCACACTAAAAAGTGGATAATAAAATAATAGTTTTAAAAAAACTAAAAAACACGCTTTTGTACATATGAAATTGGACTAAAAAGTGAAAAATAACTTTTTAGTATAGAACCTAAATGATGAACGAAAAGTATAATTATTATTTAGAGAAAAGCGTGGGGTGCTCAATAACATAAGTTCTTGAAAATATTCGATCGGTACAATTAAATTGAGCACCCCACGCTTTTCTGTAAATAATAATTATACTTTTCGTTCATCATTTAGGTTCTACACTAAAAAGTTATTTTTGACTTTTTAGTCCGATTTAATAGGTATGTATAAAAGCGTGTTTTTTAGTTAAAATATATTCTTACGATAGAATATTTTTTTAACACTAAAATTAATTAATTGAAGACAGCCTAACTGACTTGTACCTAACTCACACTCTGGAAAAATACAGTAGCACTTTGTTTTAGATTATGAAAAAATCTACCCTCTCCTCAGCTCATCATTTATATTGCTGTGCCCATCAGGGTCCATAATTGTGCCTTTACTGTAACTACTTAAGAACCCATGTAAAAATTATGGTATGCAATAAAACATTTGAATTTGAATTAGTTTTTTTAAAACTATTATTTTTTTAACACTACCTACAGTACCTACACGCGCCCCTTTTCTTCACATAAGTACACGCGTGGCCTACTATAGGCCATTTTAAAATGTCAATTAATCTATATAACTCATTATATTATTAAAACAACGAATGTAATGGAAAAGTTATTTATATTTCTTAGTTTTACAAACTTTTTTCTAGGGAAAATTATTAAAAATAGTAAACAATCAACAGTTTAGTAAATATTAAAAAAAAAACAACAAACATGGCACTTCTAGGTTGATGTAATTTTTACTAATTTTAGACTTAGCCAAAATATAAAAAATCTTTGTTTTCGTAGCAATTAGGACACACTTTTGCTTTGTGTTCAGGACCAATCCATTTATTGTAAGTCTTACACCACTTTTTTGTTGACTTATTTTGGGCCCTTAAGCAGAGTGCACATTGACCAACTCGACCTATCTTTGGGGTCAATTCTTGAACTGTGTTGCCCAAAAGAGCTTCTATCCTAAATTTAAGTTGTCAGGGAAGAGGTATTGGACTTTTATTTTATCTACTTACATAAATATTAGTGCATCTTACCAAGATTTGCATGAAAAATAATTCATAACACAATACCGGATCCTTCGCATTCCTAGCAGCGTCGGCTTTTGGGCCTAGTGGGTAGTGTTATGCGGTTGAATCCGCGTTGTTGGTGGAACATCTTTCTGCCATATAGTTCCGTTCGTTGATTTACAGACTGGACTGCGCCTTCTGGTTGCTAGTTGCGAGAGTGGATAGTCATCTGAATCTGATATTTCGTCAAATGTACTTAATCTTTTTTCTTCATTTTCGCGGAGTTCTGACTCGAGGACTAGGGCCTGTAGGTCTGGTTCTGGCTGAACTTCATCATCTTCGCTCTCAATCACTTCTTCATCATCAGTTTCCAACTCATGCAAACACTTTTGTATTTGTGAATCCTCCATGACGTATTCGGAAACAAATCTGAAAAATTACATAAATCAAAACAAGAGATACACTATTTACAACTTGTAATGACTATTTAAATAATATTATTATCATGTAAATACATATAAACACACAATTGATACTAGAATAGTGAGATAACCGCGCTGTAAATCAATAATACATCAAAAGTTACATACCTGACTTTGGTGCAACAATACATGCGCGGACTACTATGTTAGTCCCTCACTTTTTGGCGATAAATTACTAATAACTGCGTCGGCGCTGGGGTCACACTATTGAGCGGGGTACTGAGGTTGTGACAAATACAACAGACGAGGCTTACCTGGAATCGCTAAACTAAGAAGTTATTGCAAAAAGAATTATCGTGGTCTACCTACCATAGTAGGCCGCGCGTGTACTCTAGTGTTAACAGGTCAACATCTATCCGATCCGCTAGGAGCTGTATAAATATAGGGCGCGGTTATTTTATGCAGCGGCTATTGTCGCTGCGTACAACGCAAAAACAACCAACGATCATTGCTGAAACGATTTTATTTAGCTTGACCTGTTTGTTGTGTTTTGTTTGTTTGGGTCAAATTATGAATAACTAATTTGACCCAAACAACAAAACACAATAAACAGGTCAAGCTAAATAAAATCGTTTAAGCAATGATCGTTAATTTTATCCCTGATGACAATGCAATTGCTTAAATTCAGTATCATTGTATATCCGAGATGGCCGCAGATACATATTGGTGGATTTTTTTTTCATATCCCCCTCAATATGGGTATCAAATGAAAGGGCTTGACTAGTAGAATACAGTACACTATGACAAAAAATTAAAAACTAGAAAATAATATAAGTAAAAACATTTTTAAGTTAAACGGGCTTAACAAAACTCCTAAAACCTAAAAAATAATTATATAGGTCCTAGCTACTAAAAAAAAAATTAAGCGGTTTTAAAAAAACTACTTACTTTAAAATATTTTGAAAATAAATATTGTGTAGGTCTACTCATCACACACTCCTTATCAATCTAGGAAATTGATCAGTTACGATTTAATTTTTTGTCGATCAATGCTCTACGTTGATGAGGAAAGTGGTATGATGACTAGACCTACATAATATTTTTTTTAGATTTTATAGTAAGTAGTTTTTTTTAAACCGCTTAAATTATTTTTGTATTTTTTATTTTTCTGTATTATAATTAGTGTGCGTCAATCTTAATGCTTTTTCGGCAACGTTTGCCGGCATAAAACAACCGTGCGATTAATTAATACATAACAATTAATTTCCCAACAGCTGTTGCCTGGGCAGCAGGATTGGCCGTACTCCTGGGCGGTGTACATGCTGTTCCACATGCACTTCACGCAGATCTTGCATACGGCCTCCATTCTACTTACACTCTCCCTAGCCGTCTGGAGGTATTTAGCGATCAAGTAAGTATAAGTTCATTGCTGGTTCAGCGGGATTTTTTGGGGGTGCCAAACGTCACTTATGCCTCTCTCAAAGGCCCTCTACATTTAAATATGAACGACTAGTGGGCGCCAGGTTCTCCATGTAATCGTTCTCCTACTAGTGGGTGCCAGGTCGTTCATTTAATCGCGCTCCTACTAGTGGGGTGCCAGGTTCTCCATGTAATCGCGCGCCTACTAGTGGACGCCATGTTCCCTGTGTAATCGCGCGCCTACTTGAGGGTGCCATGTCCATATCACCGAGCGCCTGCTAGTGGGTGTCATGTCCTCCATGGAATCACGCGCCTACTAGTTATGTCAGTTTCATACATTATAATATTCTATTTGTAAAAGCTGATGTTTAACTTACCACCATTTATATTAGGGGTTTAAGTATGAAATTGCCGTTTTGTATGGAGAATTTAACGAAAATTCATTTTTCATACAAATATATTTGCGATTTTTTAAAGAACCACAAATCTAAATTTAATGTAATTTTGTGGATATATTTAGACAACATTAAGCTATAGGATACGTAGAGAAAAAATTTGAGAATAGATACCTGTAAAAAATATTCATATTTTTATAACGGAGACGGACACCTCTCAGGACGAGATGTTTTTGAAGATGTATTTCTAGTGAAAAAAATAAAAATAAGAATAAAATTTTATACATACCAGCGCGGTGTGGCTTCGCGTCCGCACGTCACTTGGGGTCCATACTGAAAACCAGCGCTGTGCTGCGCCTGGTCGTAGTATAGCAATAAGCTGAGTATGGACCTCGTTGCCATGAACTACGACGTGCGATCACAATAATTTTATAATACCCTAACTATTTACCCTATTATTTTACTATTATTTTAGTTCTTTCATTGTTTTATTTATTTGCCTATATGTATTGTTGTGTAAGCGCGTCGTGTGTGATTTGGTAATAAATGTGTTTCTATTCTATTCTATTCTATTCTACATAAATATAAGTCCTTGTAATGAAATTTAAAATAATAAAAGAATAATGGACATACCTATTCTATTAAAGGAATTATACACTAATGAATAATTAGGAAAAAAACGGCAATTTCATACTTTAACCCCTATTATTAAGAAAAGTCACTGTTAAACAAAAACAATTGATCATCAAAAATATCACCTTATTTTAATGTAACATTAGTTTATCGATAAAACCGTAGCAGATTTTAGCAATATTAGTCTGTGTAGGTAGTCAAACGAAGATTGCTTATTATTGGTAGGTTCAGGTTATTTTTTTTATGACCAAGCGGATGGTGTTATTGTCACATATCACTCACACATACTGCACTTTGCCGCTCCGTTTTGTGACACGGTGTGTTATTCGATATGGCTGTGTTTGTAGTGTACTTAAATCAACATATAGTTTATTGTTTAGTTGTGTACATCAAAGACTTTCCGCGTATGTAATTTCCTGTATGCGTTTTGTAATTTCCTCTCCTTCCAAAGTTTGTCTGGAAGAGATCGCTGTTAGATGCAGCGATAAGACATTCCATTATGCATCTCGATTATTTTTATGATTTATTTATTCCTTTGAAATTAGTTTTGGAATACATATTTTAGTGTTTAGTATTTTTTTTTAGTAAGAGAACTTAAGGGTTGTAAATAGTTTTTCTTCGTCAAAATATTTGTTCTCATTGTAAAGCGTTGGATGGTATAGATTTGCCACTGGTTTAGGCAGTCAGTATTAGCCAGGCGAACTCGTTCCTTAGACGTTTGAATAGATAATTATTACATTTCTCGTCATCATCATCATATTTCAAATATCATCTCTCATAGTTGATTTAATCGCGCGGTCACCGTAGGGTATCTATCTGAAAATTTTGCAAAGTCTCTACACAACAAAACGAGTGCTATCGCCCAGTTAGTATGACCGCCCAGGTTTTTTTTTGTAGTACGAATTATGTTGCGTTGTTTATGCTTCGTGATTTCGTTAATATTTTGTTGTATTTAAAAATGAATTAGGTGTTATAATAAAACAAATTGTTTTGTATACTTTACGCACGTGTAATGAGAAACGAACATCCTCAAATACCAAGTTATTAAAACCAATAAGTACTACGATCTAACAAACTAAATAACAAAAATAAAAAAAAAACCGCCTTCAAAAAACGGGAGAAATAAAAATTTTGTTTATAAAAATCTAAATGTTTTTTGAGGTCGGTCCCAAATACAAGTGACAATGTTTATTACAAATATTGAGGTTGGGACCGACCTCAAAAAACATTTAGATTTTTATAAACAAATTTTTTATTTCTCCCGTTTTTTGAAGGCGGTTTTTTTTTTATTTAAAAATTTTTTTTTCTGCTTTTTAGTGTTTTAAGTATATAAATTTTCAGGAAACTACCTCAAGATCTTTTAGACACACAAGTGATAAAATTACGATATCATCAATGTCAATTAAATAGGCATTATTAGGGATAACTCAAAAACTACTTGTCAGATGTCGATAAAATTTAAATGGGACCCCATGACAAGCACTAGCTTCCAAAGGTCAAAAGAATCTTAAAAATCGGTCTACCCAGTAACGAGTTATGAGGTAACAAACATTAAAAAAAAAAAAAAAAAAACATACAGTCGAATTGATAACCTCCTCCTTTTTGAAGTCGGTTAAAAAAGGGTATGACTTTCGACAGACCACAACAAAGGGGTTGCTAAGCGCTAATTCTAGTAAAACATGCATAGCAATGAATATGCAAGATTCCTATTTTCCTTAAAAATAAATTGTGTAGTAAGCTTTAAAATTGTGTAGGTAGGTACAGTGGCGGCGTAGGGTATACAGGGTGTAAAAGACATGAACAGTCAAACGAGAACCATGTATTCTGCTCACCACCATAACATTTTTTTTCCTTTAGACTATACCTGGGAAATTGATAGTTACGATTTTATTGAAGGTCAAAGTCATAATTTTTTTTTTCATTTTTTTATGAAAACGTATTCTGTACGTTATTGGTAAATAATTGTCCAAAGAAACATTATCATTTTTTTTAGTATTTCATAACAAAAAATGGCTTCATTAGCGTTCAATGTAGCTCACTCGATGCGCACGGACACTAACGAACGGGGCCGCCGTCTGGGAAAATCATCGCGGTTTTGGCGAGTTGCGTGTGAGTTGAGCCCTTTACATTGCGCGGTACAATTTGCAATTTTTTTTAACACCAAAAAATAAAAATCATTTCCCATCAATATTTTTTTTGAAATATGTCTTATTTTGATGTATAGAATACATGGTTCTCGTTTGACTGTTCATGTCTTTTACACCCAGTATTTGAACCGTAACGTTGTCACCCCGGGTCGTTGGGGTTATTATAGGGGAAACATTATAGTAACATCCTATTTCTCGTATGTTAGCGTTAAAAAGTATACAGTTTGGTTATCCGAAAAAAAAACGGTTTACACAAATGTTCCACAATTAATTCTGAAAGTCCCACGCTCTACCTGTAGGTCTGTGAAAAATAATACATGTGTATATTTCGATTATCTTTATCTGTACAAAATTATCATTTAATTTAAATTTTAAATTCAATGCCTCATAAACACAAACGATTATATGTATGATTATAATATTTATCAATATCTTACATAGTCATCGCATCATATACTTAAGCTTAATGTATTGTTACGAAAAAAATGTTTTCAATACGCAAAATGCAAATTTTAATGAGCTTTAATTCCAATTTTATAAATTACATTTTAACAATGCCACTTCGCTCTATAGAGCATAAAACTCTTTTCCATAAGTAATATTTTATGCAACAAAAGAGTTTCGATCACACCAGAATAGTTAAAATATTTCTGATACGTGTGTATTATCAGCGTTTGAATACAAAATAAAACAAAATAATAAATAAAAGAATTTTATTTTATTCAAACTACCTTAATTACTTTTCGAGATGTTAAAACCTGATATATGTATAAGGTAATAGTTAAGAAATATCCATTTATAAAAATAAGTGTGCTAAGATAGATCTTACTCACTGGATTAGCTGCAAAACAAAAAAAAATATTCATCATTTTTTGCTTTCATATTATCTATCTATCTATATATAATATATAAAAATGAATTGCTGTTCGTTAGTCTCGCTAAAACTCGAGAACGGCTGAACGGATTTATCTTATCTTGGTCTTGAAATGTTTGTCGTAGTCCAGGGAAGGTTTAAAAGGTGAGAAAATATGGAAAAATTGCGAGGAAGATAGTAAAAACAACAATTTCATTTTCCCAAATAAACTGTTCTGCCTACTTTCCTGTCAAACATTTGACGTTCCGCCATTTTATCGAAGGAAGAGTTTTAATGTCGTTAGGATAGGTGCAAAGAAGTTTAGTACTCCGTGAATAGGTGATACGAAGTACACCGGGTCATCTAGTTTAATATATATTTCTTAAAATTACGCAAACTCCCAGGTATTTAGCGCCAAATATTTCCTAGGTGCATTAATAGATGTTTTGTTGAAAGTAAAAGAAATAAAAGTCAATATTCAATATCTAACTTCTCAATATATTTGTCTTATATTAGTGCAAAAGTGCAAAATTACCCTATTATAAAATTACCATATTGTAGGATGATTGAAATTTTAACAACAAAAATCTTATCCTGTTTTTCCGTTAATATCAAGTGTATCTTGGGTGGAATTAATCTCAACCAAGGCCTATTTATAGCATTTTATCCAGACTAATTGTATACTCGTGTAACAGTCCTCTATATTTTCAGGTATCCGTCGCACAGCGCGTCGCTATGTACAGACAGAAGATGTACAATAGCTATTTTGGCCAGCTTCATCCTATCTCCGATATTGTGTATACCTTCCTACTTCGTAAGTAACATTATCTAGTAATAATTTATGCCATACAAAATTAGAGATTGCAGTAATTATGACATATTAAATTATGCTCAAATATTTTAGGAATACTTATAATAGGCCAAATAAAATTAGGTTTTTATATAGCTATGGCAAATTAAATTATGCTGCTAAATATTTGCCTAATTTCATTTGGTATAGTAATGGTATACCAAATAAAATTAGGGATTTAATTTATAATGCTTAATAATAATATACCCTTAGACAGTAATTCCACTTAAAAGTTATGCGAAGGAAACATTATCTGACATAAGAGTTATGCTATTTGTTGATTATGCCAATTTTCAATCAAGACTTTAGGATATTCAACATTATGCGAAAAGTTCCGCCCCCCGGCAAAATCAAAGGCCAAATCATATAAACTTTGCTCTCAATAAAGCGTAGATTCTTGTTTATAAACTACGTTAGGCTTACATTTTAAGGCACCGCCATTTGTGAACTTGTACCGAGCCGAGGCGATGTCGTTACGTAGGCGATTAATGTGCGTTACAGTATGGAGTAACAAAGAGCAGAAAAAGAATACTAAATGGCTCAAGTAGAGGCGATGCTGATTCGTTTCTGAGTTGATAAGTGTGTTACGTCTTCAATATTTGGGTATTATACTGCATCACTCTCATTCAACAGAATTAAAGCATTCAAATACGAGTTTAAGCACGTACACTGTAGATGCACTTTACATTGACACAATAAATAGTAAACATCAGTAGCGCGCAGCGCGCTGTAAGCGAGTTTGCCGCCATATCGCCATTGTAAATTGTATCTTTTGAAAAAGAGCTTTAGCCTATATTTTTGCATACTAACACTTTTATCGGTTGTGTGGGAGTGGTGCGGTGTAAATAAGCTATGACAGGGGCTCCTAATCTTTTTACTTTCTCGTATATGTAGTATAGAGAAAGTCTTGTAATCGTAAAAAAATTCGACCTCGAGATTTGGATGGATTTACACGTTTTGGACCTCCCTGAGTCCAAAAATATTTTTTTTGGAATTATGTCTGTGTGTTTGTCTGTGTCTGTGCGTTAGCACGATAGCTCGAGTATGCTTTAACTTATTGCAACCAAATTTAACATGCATGCAGGGCCGTCTTTAACCTATTGGAGGCCCTGGGCATATTAGGATAATGGGGCCCCTATGACTCAGGAACTAGGGACTTTGTATTTGATCTGAGGGGGGCCCTATCGATCGCGGGGCCCTGGGCACTTGCCCAAAGTGCCCACTGGGAAAGAGGGGTCTGCATGCATGTATAACATCAAAATATAAGGTTTCTATCAACTTCCGAGTCGTCGATCACGAAAGTTAAGCAACCAAGTGTGTGGTCGTTACTCGGATGGGTGACCAAAATTTAACATGCATGTATGACATCAAAATATAAGTTTTCTATCAACTTTGGAGTCGATTCCGGTATACGAGACAGTCAAGGGGAGACCACTCCCGATTTTTCTGCCCGCGGCTCACTTACTAATTTAGTATTTTGTCACGGCACCCTATTCGGCGGTGCTCAAAATAAGAATTGCTGCTTTATGATCGGCTCACGTCGTCGCTCTTTACTTTCTATGGCGCACACTTTGGGAACCCCTGATCTACGATCTTTAGCCGGCAATGCGTCGGAAGCAGTTGTAAAGGTATTGACAGCTGCAGCCTTTGTCGTTGACTGACAGTGCCGCTCGTCTGTAACTGACCTTCCGCAACACGCCATCCGCCACCATTACAATGTATTATATCTCAGTTATGCGAGAAGCGTCCAGTTCATTTATGTAGTAAGAGTCACGTTTCTATCTCGATCTGGTAGTGCAAACTTGAAGTTGTCGATGGACATAAATCGATCGACAAGCACTTATTAACTCTGTCAAATTAGTCGATAAAATCGATTAATTTGACAGACATTTTTAAAACATCGGATTTCAATTGAATTTCACTGTAAAATTTTGGTTATCGTTATTTAGTTACGGGCTCGTATTACCGGACGGGCATGGTAGTCTAGTCAACAAATTGAAAATGATCTAAAATTGAGATACTGCTCTTATGATTATATGTGATGATGCCTAGAAAAAGAGAGCCGAAATCGTGTACTAGCACATAAAAATGCTAAGGTAATAAATAAAAAATTAAAGACGAGAAAACAGCATTAAAAAAGAATTTAAAAAATCTGAAAGAGGAGGAAATTTGCAATAAAAACTCCCTACTCCCGGAACTCTACCTCCGTTATTTATAATTTTAATTTAGTGCTGACAATGGGTCTCCGCGCGCCCCATTTACGTTTTGCGCGTGGCGTCAAAAGTGAGTATGATACAATGATTAAACTTATAAGGTATTGAATAAATCTTTACAAATTCGAAAAAATATGGTGTATTCAGAAAACTTTAAATAATTTATTCCCGTTGAAGATTTAACTTTAAGTTAATTTTTCAACAAAAAAACATCTTTAACTTCCGTCTTCATTGTAAATTAAAAAAAGTAGTTAATGTTTTTATAGCTTTTGCACTTTTTTATCTGCTTTCGGTACATTTTTCTAGGTGTCATTCCGGATCCAATAAGCTATATCACATAATTTTAAGAGGCTATTCTTTGTTTGAGCAAAACTACCTACAACAACTTGTCTAATGAAACACACGATCGTACTCAGAGTTCTTGTTGTATACGTTAGTAGACCGATTTCTCGTGATTTCTTTCATCTTACGTTGAGGACAATTAGATTGTGAGTTTGCTATTAAATGTAATAAATTTTATTAGATATGAGTCTTTCAATAATACAATAAATGATTGCAGAACACGTAAACTTACCAACTTGATTTCTTCCCTCAATTTAAAAATGCTCCCATTTTCCTCTCCTACACATTACTTCCCTAACTGCAACCCCTCTCAGATTGATATAGCCATAGTATCTAATCCCAACCTTGTGTCACAATTCGGGCAATTAACTGCTCCTTTCTCCCACCACGACCTTCTATTTCTCACTTACAAAGTGCGCCCTCCAAAAGCCAAGTCTAAAGTAATTCTTCGGCGTAACTTTAAGCATATGAATTTAAGCCGTTTGCGGGAGGATGTGAAGGGTATTGACTGGACTACGGTCTTGTCGACTGACAACATAGATTGTATGGTTGATGACTTTACCGCCATACTAACTAGAGTATATGATGATCATGCTCCGCTTCGACCGGTACGTATCAGACATCTTCCTGCACCTTGGCTAACCACGGAAATTCGGAGTCTCATGACTAAGCGCGACAAAGCCAAAACACGCTATAAACAAAATCGTAACGAACTTTACCTTGCACAATATAAAAAGTTACGCAACCGTTGCAATAGGATGTGTAGAGACGCCAAGCGTAATTTTGTCCATTCTGAGATTGAGAGCAAACACCCTAAGCATATTTGGAGCTTCTTAAGGACCTTAGGCGTGGGCGAGTCCACAGTGGCTTGCCCTAACACTGTGGATCTAAATGATTTAAACAACCATTTCTCTTCTTCCCCGATTATTTTAGAAAAGTCATCTAAGTCGTCTTCACTAACTTTCCTTTCAAATCTCGTCCCACCAGAATGTTCAGCCTTTTCTCTTTCTACAATTTCTGATGATACTGTCGCGAAGAGTATCCTTTCAATCTCCTCTAAGGCGGTTGGTAGTGATGGTCTGAGTCTGGAAATGATCCTGCCAGTTTTGGAAGATATTGTGCCAATTATCACTCACATTATTAATTTTTCGTTGACGCGCAATATCTTCCCTACGCAATGGAAGAAAGCCTGCGTCATACCGCTGCCCAAAACTACCAATCCCTCCTCCTTATCCGATTACCGTCCTATTTCTATACTCCCTATCCTATCCAAAGTCCTGGAGTCGGTCGTTCACAAACAGCTCCATGAATATCTCGTAGTGAACACTCTATTATCACCTTACCAATCTGGTTTCCGCCCTTCCCACAGCACAATTAGTGCACTGCTGAATGTAACGGAGGATATTCGCTCAGCGATGGATAATACTATGCTGACGGCGATTGTCTTGTTGGACTTCAGCAGTGCATTCAATTCTGTCGACCATGATTTACTCCTCGGTGCTCTTCGCTCAGTAAACATCTCACCTCCAGTTATACAGTGGTTTAAATCTTACTTGTTTGGTCGCCAGCAGTGCGTAAAGTTAGATAATATGTATTCAAACTGGTCATATCTTGCAGCTGGTGTACCTCACGGTAGCGTGCTTTCTCCATTACTCTTTTCTATTTTCATTAACATGATCTCTCCTGCTATTACTTCCCCTTTTCACCTTTACGCTGATGACCTCCAAATTTATCAACATTTCAAACTTTCTGAAGTCAGTGGCACTATCGACCTATTAAATAAGGATATGCTTTCGATTGAGGCTTGGACTAAATCATTTGGCTTGATTGTCAACCCTGCAAAATCCCAGACCATGATTGTGGGTAGCCCCAGGCTTAGAAGTAAATTGGATTGGAGTACGATTACCCTAATTTCCTATGCTGGAACTAACATCCCTTACTCTGAGAAAGTTAAAAATCTGGGCCTTACCATGGACTGTACTTTATCATGGTCACCTCACGTCAACGAGGTAAGTCGGCGTATGCACTACTCGTTCCATTCTCTCAAACGGCTTCAATATTTTCTCCCGTTTAAGACTAAAATTATGCTTGCGCAAACCCTCCTTCTTCCTATTCTTGACTACGCCGACGTTTGTTACCTGGATATTACAGAGGAGCTACTCAACAAACTGGAACGTCTGCAAAATCTCGCGATCCGCTTTATCTTTGGATTACGGAAATATGACCGCGTCTCCAAATTCCGCGAACAACTGAACTGGCTGCCAATTCGCGAACGCCGAAATATGCACATCCTCTCTGTTCTGCACAAAATCCTCAGAGACCCCAACTCTCCCTCCTATCTACGTTCCCGATTTCAACTACTTCCTGCACCGTCCCGTCCTCAACGCTCATGCATCACCAGGATGCTCCAACTTCCTAAGAGTAATACAAATTTCTTTTTTCACTCCTTCTCTGTCCGCGCTGCTCTATTGTGGAATCGGCTGCCATCAGACGTCCAAGAATGCCCATCTGCTCATTCTTTTAAATATAAATTGAAAAAACACTTATTCACGTGTCTATCACAGTCATCAACAACTTACTAATAAATATTTATTATATTTATGTTATATTGTATGTATTTATGTTTGTGTATATGTATTTGATTAAGAAGTATATTATGTATTTATTTATATAATTATATGCAGTTAATGTTATATTACTTTAGATATTTTTTTTTGTACTTATTTGCACTTTTGTCTCACCCACGTATTATTATAGTTTCCCACTTTCATTCTGGGTTGGCTGGAAGAGATCTCTTATAGAGATAAGTTCGCCCTTGCATACTATTTTACTCTGTAATCATATGTATACCTTTATGAAGTGCAATAAAAGAGTTATTCATATTATGAATCAAAAACGATTGGAGAGAAAATATAACGGGAATATAATAAAACATACGCATTACCTACTTAAATATATGTACAAGCTATTTTAATATGTAGGTCAATCAACAATCAACTCTTGAGGGACCATCATCAAAACAGTGAAAAAAAAAATTCTGTTCATTTTGGTTGCGTACGTGTTGCAATTTTGTATGCAACAACTCATATTTGTCACGATTTTGATGCTGATGTCCCATAGCAAGAGTTGATTGTATTATATATTTTTTTACACACGAGAATTACAAAAAAGGAACACATTAGATTATAAAAGGTACAAAAGGTTTGGCTTATTTCTAAAAGAAATCTCTTCCAACCCATCTGTGATAGGAAACACGTTTTAGCAATGTTGATGTCACGTGTACTAATATACTGGGTGTAAAAGACATGAACAGTCAAACGAAAACCACGTATTCTATACATCAAAATAAGACATATTTCAAAAAAAATATTGCTGGGAAATGATTTTTATTTTTTGGTGTTACAAAAAATTGCAAATTGTACCGCGCAATGTAAAGGGCTCAACTCGCACGCAACTCGCAATACCGCGATCATTTTGCTTGACGGCCGCCCCGTTCGTTAGTGTCCGTGCGCATCGAGTGAGCTACATTGAACGCTAACGTTTTGAAGCCATTTTTTGTTATGAAATACTAAAAAAAATGATAATGTTTCTTTACACAATAATTAAGAAATAACGTATAGAATACGTTTTCATAAAAAAATGAAAAAAAAAATTATGACTTTGACCTTCAATAAAATCGTAACTATCAATTTCCCATGTATAGTTTAAAGGAAGAAAAATGTTATGACGGTGAGCAGAATACATGGTTTTCGTTTGACTGCTCATGTCTTTTACACCCTGTATATTTACATAAATGTTATTACTTATACTAAAAATATATACTTTTATATTAAACACTATTATATCTTCTTCTTCTTCTTCAACCCTGCTTGACCCACTGCTGGGTATAGGTCTCCTCATGGTTCTTCCAGAGTGCCCGGTCTTATGCCACTCTTATCCACTGCCGACCCACCGTCTTTGTGATGTCGTCGGTCCATCTTGCTGGCGGACGTCCGACGTTTCTTTTGAATGCTCTCGGCCGCCATGATAAAATTTTGTGGCTCCACCTTTCGTCGTTTCGACGACATATGTGGTGCCACCCACCGCCATATGCGCTGGGCCACGGACCGCGCTACATCGCTCACACCGGTCCTTCTTCGTATCACAGTATTAGGTATACGGTCTTTCAGCGTGATACTATTATGTACTTTATTATATACTATATTATATGGAAGTAATAGGAGAACACATATTTAAGATAAGGAAAGATAGTGCTCTTTTACTTTCTTCTCAAACTGCCGGCGGCAGAGCATTCGATAATTTGACTGCATGAACAGTAATCGAGTCAATAAAAAATATATTCTTGAAGACTATATGCGCCGGCAACATCGCGTTGCTGTGACTTTTCTCAGACTCTGCAACGCTCCAGTAGTAGTGTCTGGGACTTGCTACCCAGGTAAAAGGTATAAGCACACATCTTTATGAGTCGTCGGCATAATAATAGCTAAATAGCTTATCATCATGCCGATTAATCATATTAAATGAATCAAATATATGGCGAAATCTAATAAGATTTTAATAACCATTTCTATACCTTAGCCTTATGAGCTAGTGGCAACATAGCTACGACCAGTTATATTATAAACTATAGATATATTACGTTCACGTATTATAAACTATAGATATATTATTTAAGTAAAATAATTATTTCGTCGAAATGGTGGTTGGGCTTTTGACGATTTAAAAGTATTTAGCAAAGTCCATTTAAATAAAGAGCTTTTTCATTTTCATTTTTAATAGAAATAAGGTTAAAAATCTATGAAATACTTTTTTTTCATAGAGGGTTAAGCTATACAGGATGATAAATCCAAATGGATCAGTAGGGTGAAGTCAGAAATAATGAAAGATTGTGTCTGACTTCTCCCATCTATTTGGATTCATCAGCCTGTATTACTCAAGGAAATAGTTACACAATGCGCACAACTGGTTTATCCCGCATAAGCCCCGTAAATTGTGTGTACTTGACACAATTTCCATTACAAAAGAAGAGTTTCATAACTGAACGAATAAAGTAAACCGCATCGCCTTATTCGGTCATTCGTATTCAAATAGAATACAGTTTCGAATTCCTAAGAAACGAGTAGCTCTTGACGTATATTTAACGACATCTTTGCAATTTTATGTATTCATTTTACTTTGATACGTGGACTGTTGAGACGATTTTAAGTGTAACATTTGTCCTGGATGTTGGGTTTTATTTTTTTTGTTTACTGAAGGACTGTTTCTTTTTGGCTTTCGTGCCCTTTTTAGGCAGGCGACAGGCTGGAAAATTCTCACTATTTGGAGCCATACTGCCAGTGTGGCTTTATGTGTAACGAAGTGTTACCCAAGGCTCTGCTCAACGCCTCTTGGGCCTATAAGCGTGGTCGTATGTATGTGTGTATTTTCCTTTGAATAGACACACTGTTTGACTGAAGTTATTGCAGTATTAACTCTTGACCATCTACCATATATCCACATATAACCACCTGTTACACGTCTATGAGACCCAGCACTAAAATGATTCCATATTTTAAAATTTTATTGTGAAAGGTTTTATTTCTAACTAAAAACAGTTTAGGAATTTAATAAACTTTTTATTAGAAAAAGAAAAATACTGTTAAATTAACATTATTTCTTATAAATTCTATCATTATATTATAGGTTAACCTGATTTCTAAGGTTAAATATTAACATATTTGGTCATTGTGATCCCTGAATATAATCACAGAGAGTAAAAACTTCTGTATGTTCATTTATGAAATAATGAACAATAATAAATAAAATCAAAATTTAAACAAATTTGCAGACCCCGTGACAGAACAGCTTGATAGAGCACTCGTGGTAGGTGCTCATCGTCTCCAGATTAGAACTTTTGATCTTCAGGTACTCTTCTCTCTTTCGTGTCACTCTTGACAAAGTGGTCGTAGTCAACATGTAGGTGGTTTGGGGGCTGTTATTGCTCGCCTCACAATGTACCGCCATCTTTCTTTGTTTGTGGTGTTCTTGGTACACTCATGCAAGGGACCGCCCACTGCACCCTTAATTTGATCGGTCCATTGCATGGATGACCTTCCACGAGGTCCAGTGCCCTCTTCTTTGCCTTGCAGGAGGCGCTCAATGGACTGTGTACGTCTTGAGACGTCTACGAATTATTTTAAAATACGAGTCTCAAGTCTCAACTATATTAGATACCCGCTGCCTGATACCGAGTTCTTGGAGTATAGAAATGATGGTAATCTCGGTAAAACTCGGCCAGGAAAATCCAAGCATATTTCTCCAGTACCACATTTCTAGAGCATCTGTCTTCTTCTTCTCGATTTCACGTAACATCCGCGCCTCGGCAGCGTACAAAAATATGGGGAAAAGAAAAGACATAGTATGGTTGTATATCGGATCGATGTCAAGTAAATTAAGGCCAGGGTTGGGTTGTTTCTTACATACAACTGGCAGAAAAGGCAAGATTCCTGCTAAGATTCATGTTGTGGGATTTTATGGGATTGTTTAAAATCTATTTCATTTCAAAAGAATAGAAATATATTGAATTTTCAAAGAAAAATAGCACTTAGCAACATTAATAAACTTAGCAAAATAGAACAAAAGAATGCAAGCATCAATTCATTTAACCCGTTAGCAACGCATTTGCATTTGTATTGATACCAACGCGACTCGCCGGTGTGCTTAACAATACCACGTGTAGTTGGCTTATGAGGCTAATCACACAACTTACCATCAGCTACCCAGCTTGATCTGACCAAATAAAAATATTAACTGTACTTTATCTTCCACAGGTATTCACAATACACAAAGATTTCACAATGGACAGATACGCGACGACACCGAAAAAAGTGTATTACGTGGACTCGGATCACGACGGCACTTTGTACCAGATAAATTTTTGGGTTCACGCAGTTCTGATCAAACTATTACCTTGCTTCATACTGACTCTTATAAGTGCTTGGTTGATACGAGCATTGTATCTGGCGAACAATAGGAAGAAAATGCTGAAGGGATACAATGCTTGTCAAACTACGACCATAGTGAATGGCAGTCGCGGTATCTTTAGCCGCAAGTCAAATAAGCGGTCCAAAGCCGAGCGGAGGACGGACCGGACTACCAAGATGCTTGTGGCAGTGCTACTACTGTTCCTGATGACTGAGTTTCCTCAAGGAATTTTAGGTTAGTAATCTTTACTTAAAGATAAAATCTTTGACAGCGAAGCTCTTCGCCTTTTATCCTGCCATAAGCCATGAGATAGTGGCCGTGTCATGCCGGTAGAGTAGCGTCACCCCATATCCTCCAACGGCTGTCGTATAAGGTGAATAATGGATCAGCAAAGTATTATAGATCCGTCCTTAGCCATCCACCAATCCGCATTGGCCAAGCATGGTGGACTACTGCCTAACTCTCCTTCGATAACAAGAAGAGGCCTTGTGTCCCAGGTCGAATTATAAAGGCTGAAGAAATGGTCTAAATCTGAGCTCGCGGCCCTTTTTCGATCGTACACCCCGGGTCTTCAAAGCTAGTGGACCTATCGTTCTGCGAGCAATGTCTATTTGTGTATGGGGTCACATAGACGTTCGAATCTAACAACACAAAATTGTGTGTGTCAGCTCTGACGCACGACTGGAGTTTACTCCGAGACAGGTGAGATGGCGCACCTGCTGTCATCCGTGTTTTGACAGTTAGAAAGTTGCGCGAAAAAGGAATGCGCACCAAAAACGTAACGAGGTCATTCGAGGTCATTCATCGATAGATTTTACTCCTCACATTTTTCTCATACCGGACCCCTTATTATGCAAATCGATTCTTAAGGAGTAAACTCCAACAATAGAGCGAAAAAATATTATTCTAACTTCGATGAATGCACGCTCTTAAAAAAAAAGAACCGCGGATCCGACTCGACACTCCGCGTGTTACGGTTTTCTGTCCCAAGAATTTGAATACAAACTGGCAATAGAACATTCATCATCATAACAGACCCACTGCTGGGACACAAGGCCTCTCCTTGTCACCGAAGGAGATTTAGGTAGTAGTCTACCATGCTTGCTCAATGCGGATTGGAGGACGGAGTATAAGGTGATCAATACCCCGTTGCTGTTCCATTAGTCGCCTTCTATAAAACCCATTGGAGGATATGGGGTGATGCTTTTCTACTCTGCCGGCATCATACGGCTTGGGTGTCGGGCTTAATTACTAAAAGAACATTATAGTAATTAAATTGTTGAGCTCATGCTTTAAGCCGTTGATCCTGGCTACTGCAGCTGTTATCATACATACCTACAATACATACAAGCTTTAGGTAACATTTGGTTACACAAAAAGCCACATGGGACATATAGTACCCTAAAATTGTGACAGATTGCTAGCCTGTTGCCTACACAAAAGGGGAACCTAACCCAAAAAGTAACAATCAAACAAAAGCCAACGACCGGACATATTCCAAATCATCTCAACAGTCCGGGTTTAGCTGTTATCAGATTATCCGTTATTCATACATGGAAACTTTAATAATATCGCCATAAATCACTTATAACTTATCGCAGGAGCTCTGCATGACTGTACACCTAAACTAATTCATTTAGAAAGAAGATATACGACCCACCCGTTTCCTAGACACGTTTATAAATCCTATCTTCCTCAATATATGCCCGATATAATAAAAGCAATGTGTATTTTCTGTCATCCCGGCAGCGTATTACCAAACTATAAACTATCACTGACAGGCGTTGGTCCAAAATTGAATGTACAGACGATGACGCCAGAACAGGCATCTACAGACTGTTAAATTTCTTCAACACACTGAAGTTTTGAAGATTTTTAACAACTTGGGAAAGACTGTCTGTCTGAATCTGCTGTCATTTGTACTTGTAGTTGAACACGTCTTATCAACTGCCAGGGAAGATTCTGTATTTAGATACAGATTCTGTGATATATATAAGTATAATTTATACTTCTAAATCTGAACAATTTTGAATCTGAACATTTTAAATGTTTATCAAATTTATTGTGCGATATTTCATTGTTAAACATGAAAAATTAACAAAAGAACAATAGCGGTTCATTCAATAAATCAATTCAAAAAATATTCACGTCTGCTATGTGACTGTGGCCGTTTTAAATTTTCACTGGAGCTGAAAGTGAAAATTAAATCTATCACTGGAGCTTCGTGTTAGACCCTTAAACGCACAAAACAAAGTGATCCAGTACAATCTGTGGAAACCTGTAGTTATCCACAGTTTGGAAATACGCATCCAGGTATTACCTATTTGATATAAGATAAGCAAGGTCGGTGACACGGCGTTTACTATGTACCAATCATAAAAACCAAACTATTTTCATTATGGCTCGTTATCGTATTAATAAAACCTTAATCGAACCACATATCATACTTAACAAAAGGGTATTAGAGCGGGGGTTACGTTCCCTATTGTTGCATGAGTTTCTTTTGTTACGATTTCACTGCGATAAGCCGCTTTCATATTTTTCTTGTGACGTAAGCCAGTGTAGAATACTCGAGTAATTGTAGTGACTCCAGCATAAGGTCCTCCAGAAAAAAATGTCTAACCATAATGTAATTTTTCGGCCATAGATCGCGATGTGTTCCCAGAACCAATCCTTACCATCATCTTTATACAAGCGATTCAAATTCTACTTTGTTCAGTATAGGTCCTAAACTGGATCGTATGATTTCGTACCTGAGTAGCGTTTGCAGCGATTGAATGAATGAACATTGTCCCTGGTTCGTTACTTTTATTTAAAGATAGCACGTTTCGTATTTCGGAATGAGATTAGTTAGTATAACTTTGGCATTCCAAGTAGTTTGTAGTTCGAGTCATTCTAAATTTATTCTTATTGTTACGATCATAAACATGGCAAAAGCAAGATCTGTGTTATCGAACTCAAAAGTCGAATATGACAACTGTGAAGCGGTATTATAGATGATGACATTTAATGGTGAATTAATTTATTATCTTCTTAACCAGATTGAGGTATACATTAAGATTTATGATTGAAATTGATACCAAATTAAATGGTAAACGAAAAATATGGAAAGAAAATCCTGTCATGGATAAATGCTGAGACGGGACTTGAACCTTTCCCTATCCAGGCAATGCCCTTAACAAATAGAGCTATACTAGAAAAATGCACTAAAAAAAATCGACTTGCCTCAGGCGGGACTCGATTTTTTTTCAGTGCATTTTTTAGTATTAATATTTACGCACGTTATGTTTACGTTTGTAAACGCAAACATAAAATTATAACAAATAGAGCTATACCTAAACACGACAAATTTAGCCATGTCTTTCGTTTCTGATTATGCCATCAAGCTGACGTATGCCCAACAATGTTGCATATTTACATCTTTACCACCCGATGAGTTATTTTTACAAATACCGTTTATCGAAAGTTAAGTTAGACATTTTGCTTTTTGAAACATTAATTTTGATTGATCATGAAGTTATTAAGTAAATATCGCAAAACATGTAAAGAAGATCCTGTCATGGATAAGTGCTGAGACAGGACTTGACCTGCGACCTTCACTATCTACTGGGTGTAAAAGACATGAACAGTCAAACGAGAACCATGTATTCTATACATCAAAATAAGACATATTTCAAAAAAATTATTGCTGGGAAATGATTTTTATTTTTTGGTGTTAAAAAAATTGCAAATTGTACCGCGCAATGTAAAGCGCTCAACTCGCACGCAACTCGCAAAACCGCGATATTTTTGCTTGACGGCGGCCCCGTTCGTTAGTGTCCGTGCCCATCGAGTGAGCTACATGGAACGCTAACGTTTTGAAGCCATTTTTTGTTATGAAATACTAAAAAAAATGATAATGTTTCTTTGGACAATAATTAAGAAATAACGTATAGAAAAAGTTTTCATAAAAAAATGAAAAAAAAATATGACTTTGACCTTCAATAAAATCGCAACTATCAATTTCCCAGGTACAGTCTAAAGGAAAAAAAATGTTATGATGGTGAGCAGAATACATGGTTTTCGTTTGACTGTTCATGTCTTTTACACCCTGTATATCTATAATACTAATAATAAAGCTAGAGATTTTGTTTGTTTGTGTGTGTTGTTGAACCCTAAAATCTCAGCAACTACTGATTCAAATTGAAAAAATCTTTTTGCGTTAGATAGTCGATTTAACGAGGAAGGTTATAGGCTATCTAACATCACGGTACGTCCAATAAAAACTGAGCATCAATGAAGAATGTTGCAAAACGGGAGAAAATATTTCTTTTCAAAGCTTTCACTGCGTGCGGTGTTACGCAAAAATCATGTATAACGGAATTATACTCCTTTAAAAGTTCTAAAAAAGTCCCAGACAATATTAATTATCTGTCTTTTAAGGTTGACTCGCTATAGCCTATTTTTGATAATAAAATTTGTTCAAAGGCATTTTTGTAAATATAATATTATTCCTTATTAAAATTAATACGTTATTCATCACAAGTATTTAATTTTGTACAAAATTGTTCTAGACGTTCATTTCGAATTTAGCTGCTAAATTTTATGGAAAATATTTTGATTTGTTGAGTAAACTAATAACGAAGTAAGCTAGTAGGTAGTGTATAACGACATTAAATCTAATTTAGAAATAATATTGATTAAAAATCTTAATTTTAATGTGAAATATTTGTTTGCATTTCACAGCTAAATTCGAAAAGACGTGAGGTGTGAAGTGAGATCCTTACAGAATCGCACGTAGGAAGTGTTTTTAGATATGATTCAAGAAAGATTAGCTCGTATATTGTGTCTATCGACATGTCTCGTCGATTCGAAATTGGGGTGCGGTGTCTTTAATGATAGTATTGCTGTTCCACTTGGAATCTGCAGCATATCCAACTCATCACGAAATTACAAGAGGGTCATCATGTTTGGGCTCAATCATAGATATAGGATAGATCTGTAGATCGGCAATGTAAAAGAGAAAGAGCATACTAACGCATATATTAGAGCGAGATAGATATACGAGACAATTTTACGTACACGCAGGGGGCCTAAAGAGGCCTGTCAGTCACGTAGAAAATACAGCAACTGTCAGACTGCAGTACTAATTTTCATGCACACATGCGCATTATGCACACATCGGTGTATTTTTTTGGTCTCACCCTAGTCGATTCATTGCCAATCTATAAACGTCAGTAATAATAAATCTATGGGCTCAATGGAATCACAGAACACAATGGAGTCTCAAAGTATTATTATTATCTGTGTCTCAATGAATGGTTCATACGCATAGATTGAAAAATACAGACCAGAGTGGGCGTTGGAGAGTGTTGAGGATACATATCAAAGAGTTATTTAGCAGTCGAGGATTTTTAATGAAAATTCATTTAACGTTTACCTACTGTTCTACAGTGTATTTATGTTTCTTTCACAGGTCTCCTGAGCGGCATACTGGGTCGTTGCTTCTTCAAGCGGTGCTACGATCTGTTCGGGGAGCTGATGGATGCTCTCGCACTCCTCAACGGAGCCATTAATTTCGTTCTCTACTGCTCGATGTCCAGACAGTTCAGGACTACCTTTGGTCTAATGATTAGGAACAAGTGTGTTACTGCCCAAAGAACCAATTCCCATACCGAATTGCAAACGACGTATGTTTGATTGAAACTTATATGAAATCGAGAGACTTTGTAGTTTTGGGGTGTTGATCAGTTTGAAGTGAAAGTGAACTTTTATATGGGTGTGTTTTAAGTGTTTGCCTAGGTCGAAGTGATTATAAATGAATTGTAGATAGTATAATAGATAAGAAAATCGATATGAACCTATATCTTCCTAATAAAGCACTTATGGTGTATTCTGCAAAACTTATTTATTGATTATTTACTGATACTTGCCTTCTAAATACCTATCTAAAATATGTTATCTTGTGTATTGAATGCCTGTTTCTAAATTATGGCATTCAAATTACTTACTTAAAAATATTAGCAATAATTGAATTGTTTTGAAACAGCTGCCATGTTGTAAATAATATTATCGCGGCTGAGCTTAGTATGGCTTACTAAAAACGGTTACCAATCCAGTTTCTTTTACAAAAATATCGAAGACTCAGCTTTGGTTGGTCATAAAATAAACTATCGATTATGGATTTTTCGGCGACACATTCATCTGTGAACGGTATTTTGAGATCAACTATTCCGCCACCACTGTGACATTTGTCATATGCATATGGGACTAGGGGACTAGACAAAGATTTAGGTTGACATTGTGCTATACTATATAGCGTACACAACGAAGATACTATACAATATATTTTATTAAAATACGTCTCCATTGTAGTTGCGTTAAGAGCTCGATTTGTATAGGAAACTTGAATAGCGCCCCTAGCGGAAAGAAGCGTATATCGTGTTTCCCATACAAATGGAGCTATTAACGCAACTCTACAATAGTTGCATATTTTGTATTAAAAAACTTACACTACGAGCACCGGACTGATTGGTAGAGATGATTTTGAATGTAACATGCATAACTCAGAATCATTCCAACAGCAAAATAATGAGATTGACGCCGTCGTGGTGGAGTGGCCAGTAACGTTGCCTACACATGAATCGGTCCGGCTTCGAGTTCTCGTAGAAGCAACTGTTTGTGTGATGAACACGAACATTTGTTTACGAGTCATGGTTGTTTATGTATTTATATAAGTTTATTTATAAAAAAAATATTATTATGTCCGTTATATAGTATCCATAACACAAGTTCTTAATGACACTTAATTTGGGCCAGATAATTGGTGTGAGCGTGAAATATTATTATTATTATTAGAGGAAAATAGAAAATAATCATGTCAAAGAATTTGTGTTGAAATCTAACTTTTAAGTTTTAGTTTATTTGCTATTGACAGTGTTGCTTGAGAAACCTCAAAACACATATCAGGAAAAACCATCGAGCACATAGCCGAGCTCTATGGGAAAAACAAATTACGGCCGGGAATACAAATGAATGTTACTGTATTCTCGGTGTTATCATGTTTTCACGTTCATTTGTTTTTCTCAAGTTCACACGTTCATAATTATGTTTTCTCCTCTCCAGTACCAAAAGAGCTTTTTTGCTTTGTAAAATCTTGAAGCAAAAACAGTTTTTGCTGGGAGCCCCGAACAAGACTGTAATGGTCAATCTACACAATGTCTGTAATTTTACTTTTTATTTTTAATAGGTACTAATTTTTAGCGTAATTAAACATGTATTTAAATATTGTCTTGTTTTTCTCACATATAATTTTTTTCTCGCTGGACAGGCGAATAGTTGTTTTTATCTGATGCTTTTAAATCGTAATTGGCAGAATAACAAATAAATATTTAGAATCTTAGATAGAAGGAAATATTTAGATAGAACAAATTATTTTTATCCGACGCTTTTAAATTGTGATTGGCAGATGGTTTCTGTTACTAACACATAAATGGAACTATGTTGTCTTAATAAATTAATTATATTATTATTTAAATCACTCACTGCGACCAGTAGTAAATTTTTGAAGTATTTCGCTGGTTCGTGATTAAAAGTCTACACTCGCAGGAAAAAAAGTGTGCGTGTGCGTGTTCGTGTGCGTGTGCGTGTTCGTGTGCGTGGGCGTGCGCGCGCGCGCGCGCGTGTGTGTGTGTATGTGTGTGTGTGTGTGTGTGTGTGTGTGTGTGTGGGTGTGTGTGAGTGGGTGTGAGTGGGTGTGTGGGTGTGGGTGTGTGTGTGTGTGTGGGTATGTGTGGGTGTGTGTTCGTTCGTGTATTGTTTGTGTATGTGTGGCGTCATCAGAATTAATATTTTGATTTTATATTATAAATAAAAGGAGTGATTCTGTGTCTTCCCATGTTTTCATTTTAAATGGTTAAAGTTATTAGTTTCTTTGTGACTTTTATCATAAAATTAGTGAGCAGATTGAGTAATGGATTGTGTTTGAGTGAATTTAGTCTTAACTCTCGAAATATAATACTATATCTCTCCTCTTTGGTCAAAATACTCATAATAAGTGAATTCACTCAATATAGTGATGATGATGAAGTATGCTTATAATAGCAAATAAATTTACTTATAAATCAATAATTACCTAATTATTTTTACATGACATTTTATTAAGATACGACCTACTTTCACAGTAATAACAGACGACACGGCGTTTTTTATATGAGCGGGTGACGGGCGCGTTTCTCCAGAGTTAAGCCTAGAGTAAGCGCGTCATCTTATCTTAAAAATTGTTCTATAGATTGAATTAACTGGAGTCTCTCAACACGTGTCTGAGAGACTCCAGTTAATTCAATCTATAGAACAATTTTAGTGTAAAATAAGATATTGGCTAATGCAAAATGCTTAATGCAAAACCATAATCATGATTAAGTTAAGATGACGCGCTTACCCTAGGCGTTTCGAATGTTCGTTTAGTTAACATTATCGATACAAACGCGTGCCGTTTGGGCGTTTGAAAAACGTCGTCTCAACTACTCTCTAGGAATCATCGGAAAACTGACGCCTGCGCGGCGACCGGCATACACGCTCAGTTTTACCTGAACAGTTAAAACTGTTCAGGTATACAATATGTAAATTCATATTTTTTCGCTCGCCTGAACAGGTGTGGAAACCTGCGCAGTTTTGCGGCAGACACGCTCATGTTTACCTGAACAGTTGAAACTGTCATGTAAACCTGAGCGTGGATGCTTTACGGTCGCATCAACGCGGTGTGGCCTCTCGTCCGCACGTCACCTGGGGTCCACACTGAAAACCAGCGCTGTGTTGCGACTGTGTCGTAGCATAGCAACAAGCTGAGTTTGGACCTCGTTGTCACAGCCTACGACGTGCGATCACAATGATTCCTGCACTATTATTTTTTAAGTGTATTGTTCTTTTTTATTTTTTACTTGTAAGTTATTTATTTATTTCATTGTTTATTTAGCACGTCGTTTGTGTTGTGAGAATAAAATTATTTCTATTCTATTCTAACTATATAGGTAGTACGTTACAAGAAGAACGAGCGGGTTAACCGATATATCCCATTTCGCAATGCAAAGGACGATGCTGATCTACGATGATCATCATTTCGTTCTTTGGGAAAGTAAGTAGTACGAGAAGAAGACGAACGCAGCTCAATATTCTTACGCCAGTCGCACCAAATGTTACGTTTTACAATTTTGCAAAAAGTAACATAAAGCCGGGTCCAGACGTGTGTAACGTGAATGTAATTTATCCCGTGACGTAACTCGAATTTAGCGTATGAACGGCACTACAAGCGTTACAGTAAGACCTTGTCCAGAAGCGCGAATTCACCGCGAATCTTTACGCGCGAACAGACAACCCACGTTGGCGAGGTACTGGGGCTCGATACATTGCGTCCACAAGCTTCGCGCGAGTTTCAAATTCGCGCGTTGAGCCTCAGTATTGGTTCGCGCGTAACGATTCACGGCGAATTCGCTCTTCTTAGTGCGGTCCACACGATAACGCTGCACACATTACACGATTATATTACGTTACTTGTTACACACGTCTGTTAACTGGCTTAAAAATCAATTTAATTCATAGGAAGGGTTGTGCCATTTTTTATAGGTATAAGTATATAGATATGTAATTTTTTTATGAAATTGCAAAAGGTATAATCACAAATTTAATAATACAAGGAGATAGGCCAAGCCGGCGTTTATCTTGTGACAAGTGTATGCCCTGTGGGCATACATTACCGCCACTCCGCCTTCCGATAAAGTCAAGTGAATACGTAATTCAGCGATTTGACCGATCTCCTTTGCGGCTGTGCTTAACTTTCATCGCTTCGCAGTCCTTAAGACGCGCGCAATGAATAGTGTATATTACGGCATGCTCAACTAGAACCATGTTATGTAGTACGGCCGCTGATCGCGACAGTCGGTCTCCCTATGAACTCGGCGATTCGATCGATCTCCTTAGATTGATATATCTGTGGGTCTAATATATCCTGGTGCAAACGGTCGGTAAGCTTTTCACTGTAAAAAAATAAACAATTTGTATTGGAAACGTGATGTGCACTCCTTTCCGCTAGGGGCGCCTAGGGGAATTTCCCTTACAAAATGAGCTCTTATGTAAAATAACTACGTTATCTTACGCTTAAGGTACAAGTGATACTCAGTATTGTTCGGGTGTACAAAGGAGTATCATTCGGTCTATTTGATCAGCTACTCCGAACCCCTGTTTGCAACTTTCTTTTGTCAAACAGTGACAAAAGAAAAGCAGTATGTACATACATGTAATATGAAACGCTTACTAACATAAAACGTCGAGGTTTGTATAACATCATATTTCAGTAGCCACGCATAACAGCGGTTATGACTCTTGTCCGGGACTTCAACAGGAAAATAACTAAAGAAAGAACACGAAACTTGTAGGAGCTTTAGTAAGCCGTTTATGGTACATATTACACCCATAAAAAGATATTGTTACGTAAATACGCTCGTGATATTCATCGCTTTGGCAACTTAATAAATGGTTTGTTACTTTCGCGGGGTATTGTTCAGAAATTGCGGGAAAAGTTTCTTAGATCTTCACAAGAATTGACATAATAAATATGGTACCTAACTAATTTGTTCAATCTTGTTTGATGTAAAAATAGTTATCGAACTACATTCAGTTGAATTTAGAGAAACCCTAAAATATTTCTTTCTTAACTTTTAACTGAAGGCCACATACCAATTGTTATGGATTTTACTACAAAATGACGGATTTCCCATACAAACTTTTATCCCCTATTTTATCCCGTTAGGGGTTGAATTTCAAAAAATCCTAAATGTCATTCTTCATTTAAAACCGAAAAGCCATATACCAATGTTTATGTATTTTACTATAAAAGTGACGAATTTGCCTTTCAAATTTTCATCCCCTATTTCATCTCATTAGGGGTTGAATTTCGAGAAATCCTAAAATACATCTTTTTTAATTTTGAACCGAAAGGCAATACAGGTACTATATTTTATGGATTTTACTTTAAAAATGACAGATTTCCATACAAACTGTCGTTTCCTATTTTACCCCCTTAGGGGTTAAATTTCGAAAAATCCAGCCTTATTCCTTTGGAAAATCTGTGCAAAATTTCAGCTATCTAGATCTAAGGGTATGGACTAGGCGTTGATAAGTCAGTCAGCCAGGACTTTTCTTTTAATATAATAGACTAGCTGACCCCACAAACGTTGTTTTGCCTTATAAATTAAAAAAAAAGTTTAGGGTGGACAACCCTTATCACTAAGGGGTATGAAAAATATATGTTAGCCGATTCTCAGACCTACTCAATATGCTCACAAAATTTCATGAGAATCGGTCAAGACGTTTCGGAGGACTACGGGAACGAACATTGTGTCACGAGAATTTTATATATAAGATAGATTATTTTTATGGTGGCTCTTATATAATAGATTATTTTTATGGTGTTTTTCAATATTGGTGTGTTTCTCAAATTCTAATTTAGAATGAGTTTATGTCTCGGTTTCAGTGCGGTAATGATACAAGTGAGCTAAGTTGCTCATTACGAGTGCGTAACTCAGCAGAGTATGTATTGAGCAGAGCTTACGAGTGTCATACGACTGTTTTCAACCGACTTCAAAAGGAGGAGGTTATCAATTCGACTGTATGTTTTTTTTTTAATGTTTGTTACCTCATAACTCTTTCCTGGGTGTATCGATTTTGAAGATTCTTTCGACCTTTTGAAGAAGGTGCTTGTCATTTGGACCCATTCAAATTTAATCGACATCTGACTAGTAGTTTTAAAGTTATCCCTAATAATGCCTATTTTTAGTTTTGAAGGCGGTTTTTTTTATTTAAAAATAATTATAACACACTTGGAGGAAGCAAATTAAACTTATTTTTTATTTTAGCGATATAAGTCTTGCAATATAGCACTTTGATTTTGGCGGGAGTAGGCGGTGTTAAAATAATTAATTTCTTCGTCTTCGTGCCAGAAGTCATCATGTCTATATTTAATCGCGATAAAATAAGTGACGAGAACAATCTCGTGCAAACACATTATTGTACTTTTTTTCAATGCCGTGCGCAAAAAAAAATAGAGGCAACGGTAGCCGGACATAGAGCCGTGTTTAAAAACATATAATTGAATAAATCTGTGCATAATACTTAAATTAGATTCAATAAGTTGTAAAAAATTTGGTATCTTAAAAACACGTTGGAATTCTTTTTCTAAAAATAAGAACTTAGTTCATAGTCATAGTTTCTTGCTGAAAATAAAAAATAGAATATTTAGCCTATTGCAATGGGGTAAGGAAATGTTGCGTAAGGGACCCCATTACGATACTGAAAACGGTGTAGTAATGGCGGTTTTATAAGTGTTGAAAATCCAATTTATTAGTTTCTTGCTATTATTTCCACATCTTATTAAGCCTATTTTGTTTTTTCTTTATTGTTTATAAGTGGTCTGTATACAATTATATAGTTACTACAAAGTTATTATTTGTCTATTCGTTTGACGTGTTAATTCATGCCTAATATGCGTCGATACGATATAGTCATAAAAACGAGTCACGACAGAACCCGATATGTAAACTCTGATGAGGGCATAACGGATTAACCGCTCGAATTTGAAGGCATCAGTTTTAATAGAGTTATTTGAATGTGTTCTTTTGCAAGGTGGAGTAGTATTTTCGTCTATACGCTTCAGTGACTACTTATCACCATGCAGGCCGTATGTTTGTTCTCAACCACATAGGGTAAAGAAGTGTTACAGACACGGTTGATAATTTCAATCAATAATTTTCAATTTTGTTTTGGTCATAGTTTTTTTTGGAATGATTAGCGGAAAATATAGTAGTTCGCGAAAAATTGCATAATTTTAATAAAAGTAAGTATTTAATTTGAACAGTTTTTTTTTATTAGCGGAAGGCAATAGAGCAGTTACAAGTCACCTTTGGGAAGTGGTCAAAGTACTGCTTGTAAAAAAAAATTAACATGAGTTCATAAATCTTTGATTTCAATGGGTGTAGATGAGGGTAATAGAATATTAACACATGGTATGAAAATATAGTTGATATTTTTAAATTTCGATTACATGTTCGATATAATGAATATTCGATATAATGAACGTTCGATCATTTACTACTACTACTATTCTTAATTAATGGCGTCGCGTCGCATTAAGCGTACGCATTTTGCCAATGTCAAGTGAAAATGTAACTAAAGTAACAACAATTGTACGTATGATTGAGGTTAAAAATGGAGTCTCTCAACACGTGTTTTTACAACAACAACACGGGAGAAATCATTTAAACTTTCGATGTTCGATCATTTAAACTTTCGATGTTTTGAAGACTCGATGTATTGACATTTAAATTTTTTGAGCTTTCGATAAAAAGAACGTTCGATTATTTGAATGTTCGATACATCGTTGTCGATTAATTGGTATTCGATTTGGCGTAGGGGATCCTTATCCTGCACACCTCAGTTTTATGATATTCTATAGGATACGGTGACCGCTTAACATCAAGCGGGCCGTAAGGTCATTTGTGCTGCATAAAAAATGCTTTGGAGGCAGATAATAAATTAAAAATATTATGAGCCAACAATGGAAACTAAAACAGACATAATTTTTGATGTACCTACATTATAACACCAGATACGTTTTATGAGGATATTTGGCGTTCAGTTTATTTGTTCACAAATCGAGCTGGCAACTTGCCAAAGACTAGCAGAGTTTGGACTACAAGGGGGCTAAATTAGGAGAAGTTTAAAATTCGAACAGAACTTATAATGATTCTCTTATTTCAGTGATTAAGAACTAATTGCGTTCAAAATGGTGACCATGGCAACGAATATGAGTTTGAAATTTGAACAGGTAAGTATTCACTAATTACGAGTTAAGTGTACGAACGAAGACGTTACGTCCGTTGTCTTGGTGGCTTACGAAATTGGTTCCTGAGGTCTTGGGCCAAATTTCCCTGGGAATACAATAGGGTTGGTTGGTAGTAGGACTTGTTTTAAGTCTACCTGCCTAACTGTGCCATATTATCATATAAAATTATTTATTTACTCTTTATTGCACTTAAAATAACAAAATTACGGTAATACAGTTTGCAAGGGCGAACTTATCTCTATAAGAGATCTCTTCCAGCCAACCCAAAACGTCAGTTAGGTATTAATGTCAGTAGGTGGGAGACAAGAAAGTGCATTAAAAGATAAGATAAAAATAATAAGTAGTATTTTAAACATAGAAAAGTTATTAAATTAAATACATATAGACTTTAATACAATATAAATACGCTAATATAATACATACAAATAAATACATATAAAAATATAATAGACTACATTACAGATTGCGATAAACTGACTGACACTTAAAAATTAATACAAAAAAGACACTAAGATGAATGCAACTGAAAGTGTTTTTTAAATTTAAACTTAAGAGCATTAGCTGAAGGACACTCTTGGATATCGAAAGGTAGCCGATGCCGAATTATATCAAGTTCGGAATCTTTTGACCCAAGATCAATGCCAAGCCGTGCATGATATTTGGGAGACATTGATATTTGTTGTTTTATGTTTAGGCGAAAATACTAAAATACTATCTGACAAAAACTTAAAATCCAGCTGTAAGGATGTAGTGTTTTTTGTTGGTTATAAATAGGTCGAGCCAACGATTCCATTTCATCTGATGGTAAGCAGAAGCAGAGTCCAAACAACATCTTTTTTCTAGAAAAATGCACTGAAAAAAAATCGACTTGCCTCAGGCGGGACACGAACCCGCATCTTCCGCAATCCTGGCGGCTGCGTTGACTATTACGCCACCGAGACACTGCTTTTCGCTGTCGAAATTTGTCAATGCTTGGTGCTTATGTTTTTATGGTAAACATTGTTTCACTAAATCTTTGAAATTTGCACTTCTAAGACCCGAACCAAATATTTTTGCAAATATTTGACGCCCAGTTAAGATGAAACTACCTTACATTATGGAATAATTTTATTTTTGCGTTTACAAACGCGTAAATATTAATACTAAAAAAATGCACTGAAAAAAATCGACTTGCCTCAGATCAGTCCCGCCTGAGGCAAGTCGATTTTTTTCAGTGACTTTTACTAGTATTCATATTTACGCGTTTGTAAACGCAAAAATAATTGTTCCGTAACTGGGCTTAAAATATTCCAAAATTTTTTTTCAACAACATTTGTTAACATCTCCTTTGTATGACCTAGAATTATAAGAAGGGAACAAGTATGGTGACAGTGAATGGAAGGTTGGTTGAAAAGATTGTTGGTCGCGCGACGCTCCAACCTATCCAAAGCATCGAGCAAGTAATTGGCGTAGTACTCCCAGAGGTACGAGCAATGCTGTACGCAGGAGCGGTCCTGCCTCTTGTTAAGCAAGCTCAGTTGATCAAGCGTGAGAAAACGCCGCTCCTTGGTCAGGACGCAGAGTTTCCGTGAAGCTGTTTTTATCACGCTTTCAATGTAATCCTTTGCACTAAGCCGCCGCGAACCTCCATACCGAGCATGGTGATACTCATATCCCGTATAAGATCCCATTAATTAATCTCCTTTATTAAATTTAAACCCCGACGAATTTAGTTTTAAAAACAACTTTAGATTCATCATCAACAGTTCATATAATGTCATGTCCCCACAGTATTTTCGAAAAAAGAACACGCGAAGTATCCAATTTACGGACAAAGAAAATCAAATCCAATGCTGGAGCGTTTTTTGAATTTCGAACGCTACAATGCTCCAGCAATGTTGTATGAAACGGCGTGCCGGAGTTATTAAATACTCTTTGATTGGATCTCTTTTATTAATCGTGGTATACCGAAGTCTCTTTTCTTAGTACAAATTGCGTTCACGTGGCTGTAAAGCTATAAATGCGTTTGTCTTTCGGCACAGGTGATAAATAGAAAATTGGCGGCAAAGCTAAAAATTCGTCTTGATTTGTTATTTACTATATTTATAAATTTAATAATTAAAATGAGTTCCGACGGTTCAGAGAGTGAAATGGAGAATAATTGTACTCCACCAGATTTAAACGACAATCGACCGGATTCAAAGGCAAAAACATCAAGCAATTTTTAATTAAAGCCCCAGATGATACATATATATGATACGTATATATTTAGTGACAAAAGTAAAGTATGTTTTATTTCCCTGCATTCTTTTGAGAAAAGCACTATATATGCCTCGGCCGAAATGGCAATTGCCTGTCTCGTATTAGTGAAGTCCTCGCCTGCGGCTCAGCCTTCAAAATCATACTCGACTTGCAATTGCCTATTTTGCGGCCTTTGCAATAATGTACTATTGATACAACTTTTCCTCCCGCTAAACACATTAGAAATGGAATTTCATACAACTTTTCCTCCCGCATATTGAGGTCGAAGAAAATATCAACTTTCTCTTTTCAATTTGAGGGAATAATAGCTACTGTTCCGATCAGGTGTAGTATAAAATATTTTTTTCTGTGAGGCTAAATCAAGCAAAAATTCACGATGTATACTTTGATAGAGAGAAAAGCATCGCAAAAGTTTCGAATAATAATAGAGGTTAAAGAATGAAATTGCCAATTTTTTTCCTCATTATTCATTAGTGTATAATTCCTATAATACAATAGCTATGCCCATTATTCTTTTTTTTATTTTAAACTTCATTACAAGGACTTGTATTTATGTATAAAATTTTATTCTTATTTTTATTTTTTTTTCACTAGAAATACATCTTCAAAAACAGCTCGTCCTAAGAGGTTCCGTTATAAAAATATGATTTTTTGTTACAGATATCAGTTCTCAATTATTTTATTCTATGTATCCTATAGCTTAATGTTGTCTAAATATATCCACAAAATTTAGATTTGTGGTTCCTTAAAAAATCGCAAATATATTTGTATGGAAAAATGAATTTTCGTTAAATTCTCCATACAAAACGGCAATTTCATACTTAAACCCCTAATATTATGTAGATTAGGAAATTAAAAATAAACAAATCGTCTACTCGTGGTCAAATCAACCACAAAAGGTTTCCTGGTAAGGTATTTTGTCGATACAAAATAATAAATTATTTCCGCAAAGTTTAGAGAATTATCAATATTCATTAAAATAACCTGATAATAGAATAAAATTGGAAAACAGGCAGATATAAGAAAAACATTATCATGACAGTATACAAATTCAACACTCTAACTGTTGAAAATTATTCATCTCACATATTACGCTAATAATACCAAAAGAGCCGAGCAGAGCTTTAGCATTTGGTTACAAAACTGGCAGTATGAGCCGTACAGTACCCACCTCAATATAGTGACAGTAGGTTCCCAGCCTGTTGTCTATGTAAATGGGTATTAAATCCAAAAAGGGACTAACCTTTCAGTGATTGATTCATTGATATATTTGTCAGTATTCGGGTTGCGCCAAAAAACCGGCAATCGGAACAGATAAGTACACTCTAAAACTAATATCAGCAGTCCCGATGAAGCCACCTCATTATTAACCAAAATATGATCACTAAGTATGTATCCTATTACGTGATATTGGAATATGAATCTGTAACTACCACGTTTCAAATATCAGAAGGGTGAATTTGGTCTGCACTAATATGAAATCAATTCCCTTGACGATGGTTAACCCAATTAAGAGCCTAATTCACGTCTATATTATGATGCGGGTTCTCTTTTAATATAACGAGGTCGATAGCGCCGCGGGCGTGCGTTCTTAGTAACCAAAGTTAAGCAACCAAGTTCGCGGTCAGTACTCGGATGGGTGACCGATTTTTTTTAAATCGATTTTCCTCCGTGCTTTGGATGACACGCTATGCTGGTCCCGGGTGCTGTCTAAAGATAATAGTCGTCCCCAAGGAGGGTTGGTGCCAGAGAGGTACATGGCCGTAAAAATCCAATGCCAAATCCTTAAAGGGCTGAATCGGGCCAACCAGCGCTACCATAACATTTCGAAGGGGACTGACTGTCGATGGGGCGGAAAGGTTCTCAAGTGACGGCCGCGTACACCCAAAAGGCGGACAGAAGATCTGGTAAACGTCGCGCACAAGCCTCGTGCAAGATCCTTGTGGCAGGCCATAGGCCAAACAGTCTCTAGGCTGACATGATGAGCCAAAATTATGAGTTGTCCGTAAGTTATTCTATAACGAAACTAAAGTCTAATTTTGTTAAATACTTTCTCTGTTCTGTCAGACAAAACTAGTCTTATAATATAACTAGCTGTCCCGGGCGCGCGTTGCTGTGGTAATTTTATACTACTGACCTATAACATTGTATCTGCATTAAAAAAAATATGACTATACTTATCAAGATAAAAACTATCCTATCTCTCAAGTTGGATCAAACTGCACATGGTGTACAAATTTGATTAAAATCGGTTAAGTAGTTTAGGAGTCCATCGTGGACAAACAACGTGACACGTAATTTACATATATTAAGATTATTCGTCATTGTACACATGGGTAAGAAAAGTGAAAGATCTGGCAAAAAACTTGTCGTCGTAAAGTCGGATAGAGCCACATTAACTTTGAGTGAATTTCAGAAACCCGGTCAAATTTCCGTAAACAGAAAATGAAGAAGACTTCATTTACTGTTTACGGAAATTTGACCGGGACGATGCTCTAAATAACTGTTACACGCGGCAGAAGTCGCGGGCAAAAGCTAGTTATAAATAAAACAACTTTTACGGATTTAACTAATTACACGCGAGTTAAATACGATGCTCTAAATAACTATTACACGCGGCAGAAGTCGCGGGCAAAAGCTAGTTATAAATAAAACAACTTTTACGGATTTAACTAATTACACGCGAGTTAAATACGTAAAAGTTGAATTAGGCTTTTTTGAACGAAGGTTTCTTTTCATCGAAGATTCAGCACAATTCAGTCCAAACCTGTACCTACTACATAAACTAAAACCCGGTACCTACTACATAAATAAACTAAGAAGTTTATGTTAACAAAATAGATTTACCAAAGATCCTTGGCGTGGGATATAGCATTTCCTCCTTGATACGTATCTACAATTACCAATAACAATCAGGGTGAGATGAACCCTATTGACTCCAATTAGCGAGTAATTACAAAAACATAAACTTCTCAATCAGGTGAGCGTCCCAAATGGGCCTACTCGATTGTCGAAGGCTTGTCAACAGCGAACATTTAATCAGCATTACACATGTCACGCCCCTCGACATATTTCATGATTAATTACATTCGCACAACAAATTGGACCGCTTATGGTATATCACGAATAATAAAATACATACAGTCATGCTCTAAATCCCAAAAAGCGGTAAGTAGAGTTTAGGTAATATTTGGTTAATTAAAAAGCTGCATTTTGCAGCAATGGCCATGTGGTGCCTCAAAATAATTATAGGTTGTCAGCCATAAAAGAGGCATATAAGTAACAAACCTTCAGTGAACGTTTAGTTTTGGATATTTCTGTGGAGATTTAACCATTAATATTTTAGAAAAATATACATTCACTAGTTGTTGTCATTTATTCTCTACATTTTTGATTAGAACTCGATTCGAATATCGGTTATGTCGTCACCTCCACGGCAAACTTACGAATCTGCAGTTTTTGTAAATTTGACATATCTAAAAAAAATTGCACCTTATGTTGTACTACATAGGTGTGATCCATTCATTGTATTTAAAAACAGCAGGATTTTGAAAATCTAATGTATCTAAGAATTTATTACATCTGCATCATAACAAATTTATTATCAATTTAATGTTTCAAAACGCTCTCCTGTAAAATTTGTTTTTTGCAGTTTCGTAAGTTTACCATAAAGGTGACGATGTATTGGGATATCTTTCTAGGTTTTATCTTTTTACGTCAACATTTTCTAATTTTTTAAAGTTATTCTGCAATTCGGGGCAGAGACGATTCTAACAAAGCATTGATCATCAAAATCGGTCCAGCCGTTCTTAAGTTATAAATGGTGCAACTAACCCGACTTTGTTTTATGTATATAGATATTGCAAATGTCTATAGGTGACGGCAACCACTTAACACCAGGTGGACCGCAAGCTTATTTACCATCTCCTCATATAAAAAAGGTGCCGCTGCAATCCATAACAAATATTAACGGTGAACCTTTATCGTCTAGACGGTCTAACAGAGAACGGAGACTACCTAAGAAATTATAAGGCTGTCATGAAAGACTAGTACGTGATGTAATATAACATTAAATTAAACGTAAAATCTTGTCTTCATTTTGTCTAATAGTACCTATATTAAATGAAGTATATAATTAGTATTGACTAAATTTTAATTCATTGTGTGGTCACACTATTCTGTTTGTTTTCATAGGATTGAAAAAATATATTATCTCACCTAAGATGAAAGAAATACAGAACATATTCTTTTCGTAGGTACGTTTTATCGATTCAAATGTTGCCAACGCGGTCGGTACTCCTTTACGGATCTGCCTTATAGGTGTTTTTATATCTCTACAGTGTTACCGTACTCGAGTGTCTATTAATACCATTTTTAATATTAGAGTGGGGTTGGATCTATTAAATTAATCTAATTTTAGATACCTATTATTTAGAAGGAACTTACTTCTAAAAGTTGAGTACACTAGACGTTCGGTTATTCCTCTCGTCTAGCAACTGTAGACGAACAATATTAGTGGACGTGAGGATTGAGGGACTAATTTTAATAATCACTATCTTCAAGTAGCGTCGACATTTTTCCATTTCTTTTCTTTAAATATGCTTTAATACTCTTATTAAAACTTTGTGTACAAAAATAAATAATTGTGATTCGGTAATATTCACTAAATTATGGTCTTTTTTGTGTGGAGTGAGTCTTTGTGGTCTGTGTTTCAGTAGATATATTTAAAAGTTCGCTACTGAAAGTGTGTAGTCACAATACCTAAATTTTTCAGATACTTTCCGAGATCTGGCTGATGGCCTGTGAGGACTGAGGGACCACACTTTATGGACTACAGTCCGTTTTTATTAATTTAGGCTACAATTTTTTAGATTTAGCCTACATTTGTTGTAAGTCTTCTACTAAATCCTTCTAAATTTATTTTGCAAAATACCCTGGTCCATCAGTTCACACGCACATCCACTTAACACCAGGTAAGTCGCAAGCTTGTTTGTCATCTCGTAATATAAAAAATATAAAAATCGTGGTAAACAACAGAAGTTCAATGCTATTAATTCTTTTGTAAGGTTCCTCTCGATACACGTTCCAAGAAATATCCATTACATTTTTTTCCTCTAACAGGTATTATAAACAGACAGCGACGTAAAAACCTTAAGTCGTGATAATGTTATACACTCACGTTTTTGATTTAACAAGGTAACTTTCTCCACAAACAAAAGATATTTATTAACAGACTTCAAAAAGTCAGGAGTGGTCTCCCCTTGACTTTCTCGTATACCGGAAACGACTCAAAAGAGAAAAAAACTGATAGAAGCCTTATATTTTGATGTCATACATGCATGTTAAAGTTTGGTCACCCATACGAGTACCAACCGCGCACTTGGTTGCTTAACTCAAAAGTTAATAGAAACCTTATATTTTGATTTCATACATGTATGTTAAATTTGGTTGCAATAAGTTAAAGCATACTCGAGTTATCACACAGACACACAAACGGACATGATTCCAAAAGCAATATTTTTTTGGACTCAGGAAGGTCCAAATCGCGTCAAACGTGTAATCCGTCAAAAGTTTGAGGTCGAATTTTTTTACGATTACAAGACATCCTCTGTACTACGTATGCGAGAAAGTATAAAGGAGGCAACCAATTCTTTCCTACCAGTATGTATGTGATATTGTCAGAATTGCACTATTATTGTACATGTAAGTTAGTCTATATCAGCTTCGAAACATGGGTGCCAAATTGTATGTTTATCCCAGCTTATCTCAAAACCTATACATAAGTCGGATTGCAAACATTCATGTTCAGTTAGACTAAGTATAGTCCAACTTTGGGAACTGTGCAAGATTCATAAAAACGGTTCAGTAGTTTTTGTGATAGACAGTTCAGTCTCTAAGAAAATGTGTCGTTGGCCTTACTACACGTAAAATATAAATAAATAATTGAGTAAAGGTAAAACAAAATTAAGTAATTAGTTTGTATTCGGGTTATATGACCCAAACGGACGATGGCATCTTCATGTCCATTTGTGCTATTCTAATCCAGGTAGTTGAAGGTCTACCACGCCTTCGATTTCGCTATTTCCATCCCTGTTAGCGGAATCGAGGGTCATATTGTGTTCTTTATTGCGTCGCATGACATGACCATACCAGCGCAGACGGTCAGCAAACTTAAGTTTATGATCCTCTAATGTGCTCATTCCTAATTTCATTCATTAAAGTAACTCCTCCGTGCCATCTTAGCATTTACAGCACGGATGGGTTCGAGTACAGTTCGTACGCTACGAAAGTCAAAGATGCCATCGGTTCAAGAGTAAACCAAGAGGACTTGTTCTGAGAAGAACCGGGAAGAGTTTCTTGCTCTTTGTTCTCAGGACAAGGTCTCCGCATAATAATCCGCATATAAAACCGTCAGCGCAATTTTCAAATATTAGTATTTATCAAGCACTTAAAGAGAATAATGAAAAAACCGCCTAGCAGTGACTATGGTTTTTCATTTTGAATTCCTCTTTTTTTGAAGCAATTTTTGAGCAAAAATATTTTGATAATACATTATATTATCTGCGATAATACTTTATAATTATAATAGAAAACATTATAAAGCTAAGTAGTTCTAAAAATAATACACCATTTTGTATTTAAAATGGGTAAGTATGATGATTTAAGGTCAGATGAAGTGACCTTTGGTGTACCGCCAATCCTAAATATACATTTTATACGGTTTCATATTTTATATGAAACCGTATAAAATGTAATTCGTAGCTGAAACCGTAGGTCGTAGTAAGTTCGTAGCGCTCGTAGCAACATAAGTCGTATTTCGATGTATTTCCTTTAAGATATTAGTCATGTTAGTAAATATTTGAGTAATTCTGACTTTTTTTTGTCGGGAAGGTCAAATGCATTTACGCATCGTCCCTGGGGGGTGGTGCCAACTCCAGGGGATATGTGGGACTCGAGGTAAAGGCGTTCCCTCCATACCCACTAAACATCCTCCCCGGCCTGACCTCCAGTGCGCTATTACGGGACGGCTCGGGATCTGCGCACGTGAGCGTAACTACACCGAGACCGTCCCAACGCTGCCCGTCTAGGCACTCCTTGTGCACCAATTGGTGGCAAGCAGCCCACAGGGGCTACCGACTAACGCCAGCCCCTGTGGGCCGCTGGCCGACGCCGGCCTTATAGGCCGCCTCCTTACCGACGGCTGCTCGACCTGGTGCATCCTCCTGACGAGGACACCGGGAGCAGCCATCGGACCGCACCCGAGGTCATTGGGTGAGGCCGTGGTCCTGAAAAGGGCCGGAACTAGCCATGGTGGGAAAACAAAAACAACTCGACGTTGGCAAGTGACTTCGAATGCCAAGCGGACACACTTGGCATCAAAAGTCACGCACCCGCCGAGAAAGTTTCCCCACCACGTTACCAGGGTCCGCCACGAAGAAACTTCCGGACGTGGACCCCTGAGTAATTCTGACCTATTTCGTAATACGTGAAATGTTACAAGTTGAACGATGAATTCTATCATTGCATCCATTACCATAATTGGATTCGCAGAAACTTGGACCGTCGATATTGCATCCCAACAGACCATAAACTATCAATAAATTGTGTACCGGTATCCGTTTTAGGCTAAATTAATTTTATATATTTATTTAACAGACTTACCAACTAAATACAAATATATATTGAAATATTAAGCCTATCCCCTACCTCATGGAGTTTTGGCAACTCTTGTAAGGCCCCGTATCTACGTCTATCTACACGGAGTTGCAAATGACGAATGTCTTATAAGTTCTTAAATAACAGTTATTAATTGTTTTACTGTTAAACGAGGTTACTCGTTAAGTCATACGTTCAAAGCGCAATGATACACGAATGCAAAAGTTTTAAAATAAATTAATATATAAACTACTTGTACGCTTGACAACTGTAGGTACTCAAGGACTGAAAAATGCAGTCTTCTATAGGATAGGGGTAGTTTAGGTTCGTATTGTAGCTCACTCACTCACTCATTCACCCATTCATTCATGTGCCCTTTTTATAAAAAGTTAAGTGTACACGCTATCTTGAGAGAGGAAAGGACTAGACAGATATGTTACATTCGATTTAGAAAATAATGTTTGTCTCCATGTTGCCCTGAGATAGCATATGATTGGCGTTTATCCTTGGCCATGAGACATGCACTGTTGTGTTATAGAGATGAGATTACATCAAAAGCCGATAGCACGTATGTATGTGCAGATGACGGCAGATCAGTCAGACTCCCACAATTCCTTCTATATATTAATCTATTATCATCTGTACACCTAGTCATTGTAATTCTCCGAACTAATATTATTTTGATCTAGAGGTCACCAGTCTGATTCCCAGGGGAGTACAAATTAGCGCTTGGCTTGGTCGGTGGCTAGCTACAAGCATCTCGTATCATTATCAAAACCTGTCGCCATAATAGTAATACATATACAGCACGGACGGTCGCCGTCTAATGGGACTGTGCCTTCATGGGTCATGCAGTGCCTCCAAATAGTGACAGATTGCCAGCCTGTCGTCTACATAAAAGGAAGTAGGTGGTAGACCCATATGTAAGGTCGTCTGGGCAGGTACCACCGCCTTTCTTATTTCTGCCGTGAAGCAGCTCGCTGTGTTTCGGATTGAAGGGAAAGGTAGCCAGTGTAATTACTGAGCATGGAAGGAGGAAATATCATCCTAGTCCCCAGGATGGCAACGAGCTTGCAGTGTTAAGTGATTTCCCCTAATTATTGCAAGTGTCTATAGGCGACGGTAACCACTTAACATCAGGTGGGCCGCAAGTTTGTTTGCCACCTCGTAATATAAAAAAACAACCGGGACATACTGATGTTAAACTCAAACTTATCTCGGCAGTCTGAGAAACCAGTAGTAACCAAAAATATTTCGTTCGGATCTTAGAAGTGCAAATTTCAAAGATTTGATGAAACATTGCTTACCATTAAAAATAAGCACCAAGCACTGACAAATTTTGACAGCATAAGCGGTGCCCCGGTGGCGTAATTGCGGAAGATGCTGGGTTCGATTCATGCCTGGGGCAGGTCGTTTCTTTTAGTGTATTTTTTCGATGAAATGATTTTTCTATAAATGATTCCATATCACATTACTTACTTATATATTTCTACTGACATTTTTATTTTTGTTTTCTTATATTATTTTAGAACAATAATTCTTTGTTCAGTTATGTGATATTTACTAATATTTTGCAATATTTGCTTTCTTATCTTATTCTAATATATTATGAAACTTCGTGTTAATTGTGTTTAATTTCTACCTTTATATAATATAGTTTATTTATATCTATCTGTCCTTCTGTGGTTGAGGGTTCCAGGAGAAACTCAATTCCATCTTCACCCTTATCGTAACTTACCAACAGGTAATTAAGGTCAAGAGCTTGTATTGCCTGTTGTAAGTTTCTAAAGGCATTGAACATACTACAAACAGCGATCAAACATAACTTGAATAAACGTTGCCAAGTACACTAGAAGTATTAAAACTTTGTGCCCTCTAACAGCTCTCAAACGCTTGTTTAGACTTTAAATAGTTACAACAGTAACCAGAATAGATTTGTTGTTTACTCCCTGTAAGTAACTATTCCATTCGGACGAAGTCGCAGGCACAAGCTAGTCCTTTATAAAGTTCTAACCTTTCCCTTACACCAAACCGCAATATAATATGAAATTCTCTTCGAGCGAAAAGAAAATTCAATATACTTATGTGAATGGTATGAAATGGAATTCAGAAAATTGAAAGTAAGGTTTTGAAATTGGCCAATTTAGCTTGGACATGTCGGCTATACATAAAGCTAAAAGCATTTGGACTCCGCGTTTCGCTAAAAACAACTAGGGCTAAATAGTATTTCATAAAATTAATAGAGAATAGGTTTGATAGACATGTCTATTTAGTTGGTACTTCACGCCTCTTTTGAATGACCCACGGTTGTAAGAAGGAGGCAACACATGTACTGGGAGTGAATTCCATTTCTTGAGTGTGTGACATAGAGATGTGTTGCCAAAATTAGTTGGTGATGGAATGGTAGCCACAGTTTGTCGGTGACAACGTAAGCTTTTCTAGCTTACGTTGTCGGTCGTCATAGTTAGAACAAAGTACATAGTTAAAAAAGCTACGGTGGTGTAGTGCGTAAGAGCGTCGTTTTCCGCCCGGGAGGCACTGGTTCGAACCCCGCCACGTACCTATAGTGTTTTAAAATTTTGAATTCATAGTATGTTTAATCAACGCTTTTACGGTGAAGGAAAACCTCGCGAGGAAACCTGCACACACCTATGAAGAAATTCTTAGGTTGTGTGTGAAGTCGACCAACCCGCACTTGGCCAGCGACTAAGGCCTAATCGCCCCTAATGTGGGGTAGGCTTGAAACCCTCGGTAAGGACATTATTATGAGCTGTCGATGATGATGATGATGACCCAGTTAAAACGAAGGGTGATGGTGGGATTAGGGAAAAAAGCTACTCAGAGTACTTGTACTGGTAAAGGCGTTAGAACGCGCTCAATTACGCAACATCGCGACGTAACTCGAGAGGCTCAAGATGGTTGGTCAACTCCACGTCGCCGACGATGAGGGTCGCGCAACGCTGCAACATATTAGGTCTTTACTTATTAAAAAATAAAACTACACTTCTTACAAGTTTTTTTTTGTAGTTAAATTATATTTCAATTGTTAGAGCCGGCAGAGTAGAATAGCATCACCCTATCCCCCAATGGGTGTCGTAGAAGGCTACTAATGGATCAGCAAAGGGGTATTGATCACCTTATACTCCGTCTACCAATTCGCATTGGGCAAGCGTGGTGGACTATTGCCTTTACCTCCTTTGATGACAAGGAGACGCCTTGTGTTCCAACAGTGGGTCGAATTATAAAGGCTGTTATGATGATGAGGATTTATAGTTAAAAAAATAATAGAGTTAGTATGGAATAACGCCAATTTTTATGAAGCTTTTCAAAAAAATATGTATTTTCCATACTAACGTTATTTCAAATTTCGAAACAACTCCCTTGTCAAATCTTTTGAAATTTGGAGTGTATAGTTGGGCAAGACTTAGTTAAATATTGCATCAATATTTTAGATAAAAAATAAGCCTGTCCATAAGTTACATCGATTCCAAGAGTTGATTCTGCTGACCAAATAAAAGAGCCACTTTATGTTTTTTTTTTAATTATACATTTAAATAATTATAATTTCACTACATGCAAATCCGGAACAGTATAGTCCATATTCATAATAAAAATATAAATCTGAAACAGCTACTAAATCAAAGACGTTACAAAGCTAATAGTATGTAAGAAAAAATACGCGAATTTCATAGGTAAAGACCTAATATTCAAAATGACAGACGGCACCAGGTGAAGCTCAGTTCCTCCTTCCATCTCCACTCCACTTACCATTAGGTGAGCTGAAAGTCAATAGATTCCCCAGCAAGTTTAAAACAATCTCTATTAACTGTGAACATATAGTTCTTAAATAAATACTAGCGACCCGACAGACATTGAACTGTTAAAAAAATATATATGTGATATGGGATCGAATTGTAAATATGAATCATTCTCGGAAAGAAATTTCATTAAAATCGGTCCAAATGTTTGATGGAGTTTAGTGACAGACACACGAACAGAAGAATTTTTATTAAAAAAGATATATCGTGTTAGCAGATACGCGAAAAATACTCAATCTTGTCATCTGCCAGCACAGTAGAATATAGATTTATTATGTACAAAATTGAAAGTATGCGGCACTTGGGTGGTTGTAGGTTACCCAGCTCGCCACAGATAGGTAGGTGGGTTCTAATTAAACAACTTAATTTAGACAATTGTTTATTCCTAAACTTCCGTGGCCATCACACGTCCTGGTCTTGAGGTAGGTAGTCAAGGGAACACTGGCCTGAACCGTCGATCGTAGCGGTGGTAGTTCCTCTTCAACCAACAGCCCTCCAGGTCTCCAAATAGTTTAGCCAGCCTGTAGCACCAGCCTGTATTTAGCTGCTAATTAGCTTACCCAATTGGTAATTAGGGTAAGGCGTAGGTAGTTCCCCAGCGGGATTTCACTATAATTACGAACTGTTTTAGCAGTTTTAGAGTATGTATGTATTAAGATATAAAGAGCGCTTGACACGGCCACCTCTTTCGATGCGATTATCTGGTCTGCGAAGAAATCGAAGACGCCCGAACCCGAACCGGTTTAGCCAGATCGTGAATCGACGAACTCAAGTTTAGAGATGCGCAAGCTCAATAGAACTTACAATAACACGTACTGAGAATTCCGTATATTAATAAGTTAATTATAGTTTAAGTATAAGTATTAGATTTAAGTTCGTAGTTATTTAATTATTTTTCTTGTAATATTTATTGTATTAGAATTAAGTGTAGTTAATAATAGAAATGTAAGGTTTATTTAGATATTAGTTGTTTATTGCCTTTTTTTTTCAATTAACCTATAGTGCATATTAAGGTACAACGTTACAAGTAAGTAGGTACTTCAGATTCAGGCGAAAATGTTGGCACTTAAATCATTCAATGAGTTTAATACCCATAATGGTACCCTTTTTTTATCGGGGAGGTCAAATGCATTTACGCATCGTCCCTGCGGGGTGGTGCCAACCGCAGGGGATATGTGGGACTCGAGGTAAAGGCGTTCCCTCCATACCCACTAAACATCCTCCCCGGCTCTAGTGCGCTATAGCGGGACGGCTCGGGATCTGCGCACGCGAGCGCAACCGAACTAAACCGAGACCGTCCCAACGCTGCCCGTCTAGGCACTCCTTGTGCACCAATTGGTGGCCAGCAGCCCACAGGGACTACCGACTAACGCCAGCCCCTGTGAGCCGGGAGGCGGCCTTATAGGCCGCATCCTCACCGACGGCTGCTCGACCTGGCGCGTCCTCCTGACGAGGACACCGGGAGCAGCCATCGGACCGCACCCGAGGGACTTCGGGCGCGGTCGTGGCCGTCCGGAACTAGCTGTGGTGGGAAAACAAAAACAACTCGACGATGGAATGTGACTTCGAATGCCAAGCAATGTAACTTGACATCAAAAGTCACAACCAGCCGAGAAAGTTTCCCCACCACGTTACCAGGGTCCGCCACGAGGAGGCTTCCGGACGTGGACCCCACCCATATTGGTACCCTACCTGCAATGACATTAATGAAGAACTGTCCCGAATGAAGGCAGCTCTAATGGTGTCGCCAAACGTTTCCTATAAAATTAGATCGGCTTCAACCACGCAAGGCGATTACTGTAGATACTATTGTATATGTGATGATAACTAAACAAAGTCTCACATCGGACTGTACTGAGTTGAGATTAAAATTCTGAGCAGTTCTGAGCTATTAACATAGTTGATACACACGTCAAAAGGGCCGCAGCCCGGTAGTCGCCTCCAACCTCCCCTTATAGCGACCCCTTTCCACTCAACATTCTGAGCTAGTATTCTGAGTATCCTTGTCTGGACCTAAACAATTTATCTGAGTCTTGAAACTGAGATCGACCTGAGAACATGTTATTATCAACATAATGTGTGCCTGAGTTATAACACTGAGATAACGGTAGGTATGTAATTATCGACTAAATGCACATAGGTATATTCAATGCAAAAACATAGAATTAAAGCACATTCGTAAAACACTAAATTGTACAAACTCACGGTTTCTTGGAATGCACCGTTCGTGTCGGTTAATCGGCTGCGTCTGCGACACGAACGCAAGACGTTCGTTTGCACAGTTGATGTCTACAGCCAACCGAAGTAGTATTTCTACAGTTTATGAACTTTCGCGGCATTCGCGACAAATGGTTTGGGAACGCAACAACTGTGAGGAAGAAAGGAGCTGTTGTTTGCCTATTTATATTGTTTAGGTTACAAAGAAATATATTAGACGCCGCTGTGGTGGTGTGGTCAGTAACGCTGCCTACACATCGGGCGGTCCGGGTTCGAGTCCTGGTCGTGGCAAATGTTAGTGTGATTGTTGAAACTACTTGCTGTCAATGTGGGCACACCTGAATTCAAATTTAAGAATTTGATATCTGTCTGTCTGTGCCAATGTCACTCTACAAAAAAACGTCTTCCTGTATACTTATGAAAAGTATTAAATATCCTAATCCTCAAACCAGTTACTCTTATTTTACTGCCACTGCAACAGGTTATGGGCCTGCGTTTCGAGTAACGAAAAAGAAAAAGTGAGAAAGCGTAAAGTGCTATGGAAAATCACAATAATATTCCATCGGCCAAGCAGCCGGCACACAGTTCACCAGGTATTTCCATAAATAAATTAAATGGTAGAAACTTCAATACATGGATTTTTGCAATCGAATGTCTTCTGACTGATCTGGACCTATGGGATGTCACTATAAGACCAGTTGACCAAAATGACCCAGAGGCCAAGAGAAAGGACTCAAAAGCGCGAGCAAAAATATGTCTAACATGTGAAGAATCAATATACCCGGTCATAAGATCTTCGAAAACCGCATACGACACATTAAGCTGTCTAAAGAAGGCGTATGCCGACAGCGGTCTCACGCGAAGACTTCAGCTTATGAAGAAGCTACTCACCAACAAATTTCATGGGGATATCCAAGGTTATGTAAATACTACATTAGCTACACAGCAAGAGCTACTTGGAATAGGAGCAGGTGTAGAAGACGAGTTCCTAGGCATAATAATGCTAGCCGGCCTACCGGACAAGTACCAGCCACTCGTCATGACACTTGAACACTCAAACGTCAAGATCACTTCGGATAATGTAGTGTCAGCACTCCTCAAAGAAGACTCTCGCGTGCACACTACCAGTACCCAAGGACATGAAGAACCTTCAACCTCGGCACTAGTATGCAAACAGAAGAAAAAATTATTCTGTATATTTTGTAAAAAATCGGGGCACTTAGTTGGGCATTGTAGGAATAAAAACAAACAAGCTTCAGCAAAGGTTTATTCTAACAATACATCAGAATTTACACTTTCATCTTGTTTAAATAATCCTTCACCCACAGGTTCACAAGATTGGTTCCTAGATTCCGGTGCCAGCTCACACATGAGCAACTGGAAATATTGGTTCGAGGATATCTCGCCTCACATTATTCCAATCCACGTTGCGAATAAGAGCCAAATTCTCAGTCAAGGCAGAGGTACTGTAAATATTAATATTACCGATTATGTATATAAGATCAAAAACGTTTTAAATATTCCTGGTCTCGCCACAAACTTGTTGTCTGTAAGCAAATTGGTACAAAATGGTTACGATGTTTTGTTTACATCGTCAGGCGCAACGATTACTTTGTCAAATAAAAGTCAATCTCCAATGTCAGGGAAAGTCATAGCGACAGCCTCACTCTATAAAGGTATGTACAGGCTAGATGTGGACAAATCAAATGCATTGTACACATCTACAAAAGACTCCGCTGAACTCTGGCATAGACGCCTTGGTCATCTGAATGCCAACACTATGCGAATACTAAAAAATAAATGTATAGGCATAGATTATAATGATCAATTTACAGAGAAGTGTGTTCCTTGCCTACAAGGTAAACTTTCTAAGAAACCTTTCAAAAGTTCCGTTAGTAAATCGAGTAAGGTCCTGGAACTAATTCATTCCGATCTTTGTGGGCCTATGAGCACACACTCGTGGGGCGGTGCCCTATATTTGCTAACATTTACAGACGACTTTAGTCGCAAAACTTTTGGATATTTATTAAAATTAAAATCAGAGGTTTATAGGAAGTTTGTAGAGTTTAAGCACTTAGTAGAGAACCAGACTGGCGAACGTATTAAAGTTCTGCGTTCCGATAATGGGCGCGAATATGTCAATAAAGATATGAGCACTTTTCTAAAGGAGAACGGTATTGTACATCAAACCACGGTAGTGTGCACGCCTAACCAGAATGGTGTCTCTGAACGCTGCAATAGAACCATCATCGAGAAAGCCAGATCTATGCTGAAGGATTGTAATCTTTCGTTAGCGTATTGGGGTGAAGCGGTAAATACCGCGATATACTTAAAGAATCGTACGCCTACACAAGCCTTAAGGAACAAGATTCCCGAAGAAGTTTGGACGAGAAAGAAAATTAATCTCTCTCATCTAAAGGTTTTTGGTTGTGAAGCCTATGTTTTAGTGCCAGAAGAAAAACGATCCAAACTGGATTCTAAAACGCAAACCTGCATTTTCGTAGGCTATTCGACTGAGAGCAAAGGCTATAGGCTTATTGACCCCAAAAATCCTCGCAAAATAATAATAGCGAGAGACGTCGTGTTCATAGAAAACAAAACCGTGACAACCATGTCTAACCCGGAACTTTCATGTAGCGAAATACTTTCCTCCCCATCACAACCACAACAAGTCTATGTACCCCTGGATACCGAATCACAACCACAGCCTCCTGTGTCACAACCAGGTACATCATCTGCGACGATGGATACGTCACCTGTAGAATACCTGCCAGATTCAGATGAATGTACGACTCCTGCGGCTTCGCCGGTTGTTATCGAGTCTGAACATGTAGAGCCAGAAATTGAATCTCAAAGGAGATATCCAATGAGAGACAGACGTCCACCTCAGAGATATGAGGAAAAGCTCTACATTACCTCAGATCAGGAACCCGAAACCTACAAGGAAGTAATGAATCATCCACAAAAGGAGAAGTGGCTTGACGCTATGAAAGCTGAATTCGATTCTCTTCAGAAGCACGGTACATGGATTCTTGTAGATCGACCTGGTAGAAAAACTACCAAGTGTAAATGGGTCTTTAAAATTAAAAAAGATACCAGTGGAAATGTAACTAAGTACAAGGCAAGACTAGTAGCCAAAGGCTTCACTCAAGTTGCCGGAGTGGACTACGGTGAAACTTTTTCTCCAGTTGCTAGGTTGTCCTCTGTACGTCTTTTATTTGCATTCGCTGCTCACCGCGGTTTGACAGTAGACCACCTCGACGTTGAAACTGCATTCTTGAATGGCGATCTAGACGAGGAGATTTTTATGGAGCAGCCCGAAGGCTTCTCTACTGACCCGAAAGAAAAAGTATGTCTTTTAAAGAAAGCCCTCTACGGTTTAAAACAAGCTCCACGTCAATGGAATGTCAAAGTATGTGAAGCTATGCAAAAGCTTTCACTCAAACAGACGGCCAACGAACATTGTCTGTATTATAGACGAGAAGGCAACGATCTTCTTATTGTTGCCGTATTTGTAGACGATTTCTTCATTGTCAGCACTAGCAATAGTATGAAGGATCAATTTAAAATTGCACTTAAAGAGGCCTTTACTGTCAAAGATCTTGGAACCTGCAAGGATTGTCTTGGCATGAGAATAGAACAAAGTCAAGACGGTATCTCTCTCGATCAGACAAAGTACATCGAAAAGTTATTGAATAAATTTGGCATGTCAGACGCAATTTCGGTTACCACACCATTAGAACCCGGCTTAAAACTGGAATTACCTAAGAAGGAGGATGAAATGCAGATGTCCCGTACCAAGAGCTCATCGGCTCATTAATGTACATTGCGATATGTACAAGACCGGATATAGCCCATGCCGTCTCGTACTTATCTCAATTCAATGCACATTACGGGGAGGTACACTGGAAGGCCGCTAAGCGAGTCCTGAGGTACCTAAAAGGTACCCAAAACCTCAAATTGGTATTTCGTCCCACTGCCCAGTTTTGCCCTATGGGATACGTCGACGCGGACTATGGAAACAATCTTGTGGACCGACGTTCATACACAGGATTCGTCTTCCTAATGAGCGGCTCACCCATTTCTTGGGAAGCTCGCAAGCAGCGAACCGTGGCGCTTTCCACCACAGAGGCCGAGTACATGGCTCTCGCTGATGCTTGCAAGGAGGCCATATACCTTCTGTCGCTCATTAACGAAGTCTTTTCCATCGCTCATCCCATCGACATATACACTGACAATCAAAGCTCATTAAAACTCGCCCATAATAACACATACCATTCACGCACGAAACACATAGACATAAGACACCACTTCGTTCGCGACACACTCACAAATCACAAGATAAAACTACACTACATATCCACAAACAACATGATAGCCGACATACTCACCAAACCTTTGCCGAAGCTTAAGCACAACAAATGTGCCAGCTCTCTAGGTCTAGGTTAGGTTAGTCGTGTACAGTTTTTTTTATCGTGTTTTATCTTTGTATGTATTAGTAGTAATGTGTGTACAGTGTGTACAGTTAGTGTAAAGTGGATTTATATAGGATGTTTTTTTTTACTGTGTGTTAAGTGTTGTATAGTGTTTTTTTTGAGTTAAGATGTTTTGATAGGTCTTTTACGGTTCACATACAGGGTGTCCACATTGCGGGTGGGTGTTGAAACTACTTGCTGTCAATGTGGGCACACCTGAATTCAAATTTAAGAATTTGATATCTGTCTGTCTGTGCCAATGTCACTCTACAAAAAAACGTCTTCCTGTATACTTATGAAAAGTATTAAATATCCTAATCCTCAAACCAGTTACTCTTATTTTACTGCCACTGCAACAGTGATGAACACGATCATTTGTTCATGAGTCATGGTTGTTTATATATTTATTTAAGTTTATTTTTAAAAATAACTAGATTATTATGTATATTTATCCGTTATCTAGTATCCATATCACAAGTTCTTAGGCCAAGCGCGCACTACGATTTTTTGTAGCGCGATAATTTTGACGCAGGAATGCAACGTATGAGGTAGTACGGCAGTGCGCGCACATGCGAGTAGTAAATCGTAGCGATTTTAAAATTGTGATTTGTCACAATTTGCTGCGATTGCTCGCGATGCGATTATCGCGGAAGTTTAAACTGCAGCGTATGGATTTGTATGGTCCCGCGCGCACTGCGACAGAAAAATCGCACACTCGGACCGGCCGGTGCCCATTCGTGTTCCGTTCTTTCGAGAATAAACATGTCGGCGCCTCCATCTCCATTGGAGTACCAATACGAAACGAGACTAGATGTGGAACATTTAATAATCGATGCGAACTGATTTTATTTTTTTATTCTATAATAGCCATTAAACTTTTGTGTTGTGTTTCTGATAAAAGAAACCTTTAATAAATCTATCCGCTGTAAAAGAATGAGTCCAGTATTGACAATATTTTTTTTTCTCTCCGAAGTAGTAAATAGAGACAAGCAACTTGTACTGAATTCATCATGAGACTGAGCAATGACTATATATTTTTTTATCCCAGTGCGTGCACTGTACTTTCTGCGATAATTTGCAGCGTGATTCTAAAATCGTATCGCAAGAAGTAAAATCGTAGTGCGCGCTTGGCCTAAAAGATACTTAATTTGGGCTAGATAAAATTGGTGTCAGCGAAGTAACATATTATCTATCAGAAAAGTAAAAAGGTTATATTTTAAATGGTATCGTTTACTATATGGAACACATTGGGATTGATCGTCGTCAATAAGGCTTTAAACACACGCGATCGACGGTTTTGTAAGAAACCTAATTTTTAATTTTCATTACAGAATGTTGTCGAGGAAGTCGACCCACTGCACACCTATTTTTGTATGACGTAATCAATTCACGTTATGAAAATATCCTTGCGAATATATTAGAATGCTAAATCCAGAATAATCTATTTAAAGAGTAATTTATTCATTAAATCAGTAGCTTTTACTTAGTCATTAATGAGAACGTTATTTCAAGCGATATATATGGTCCCCCAAAGTGAGATTTAAGCACACGCGCTACGAAGAGCTTAGGAGGGTTTAGAAATAAATTTGTGCGTTATTTTTTTGTTATTTTATTTTAATTATATCAGCCAGTCGTCATATGATGCCGGCAGAGTAGAATAGCATCACCCCGTATTTCGATGGGTGTCGTAGGAAGCAACTCATGGTTCAGTAAGCCGGTATTGATCACCCGTCCACCAATCCGCACTGGGCAAGCGTGGTGCCCCAACCTCCTTCGATGAGAAGAAGAGGCCCTGTGTCCAAGTGCAGTGGGTCGAATTGGAAAGGGTGTTATAATGATTAAAATATTTATTTATGTCTTAGGAAGACCAACAGCTTATCAACTAAATAGACATATAACTAGCAACTGAGGCCAAATAAAGGTCCCCACTAGGAGCACTAAAATTACTTGCATTACACATTTCTAGTTTTTGGAGTTTACTCCTTAAGAATCGATTTGCATATATAAGGGACCCGGTATGAGAAAAATGTGAGGAGTAAAATCTATCGATGAATGACCTCGTTACGTATTTGAAGGTCAAAGTCATAATTGGTGCGCATTCTATGTCGCGCAACTTTCTAATTGTCAAAACACGGATGACAGCAGGTGCGCCATCTCACCTGTCTCGGAGTAAACTCCAGTCGTGCGCCGGAGCTGACACACACAATTTTCCTAGTACATTACACATAAATTAAAATACAATAGATAGCTAGGTTGAAACGGTACGATAATACGTTAATACATTGTCGTAAATATAATAATGCACAATATGGAGTAGAGTGAATACAATATAAGAATTATTTTCTATCTCTACCAAAGAAATACCTGCATAGTGCTGCTGTGTGTTATGATGATATCTTTTCCTCTTCATTAGGCTTTTTTAAAAGTAAAATTTGCACTGAGCTGTCATAAGCATATTCATTAACTAAATGATTTAAAGTATAATGCCAACCATTACATTTATTTTTGCAAACGCGACGCAAAGGAGATTATATGTTTAACAAACAATAATGTTCAGTTAAGTTTAGTTGCAAATATAATTTTGTGGACTTGTTCAGTGTATTGCCAACAGCTTATACATCGTACAATAAATAATCAAGAATGGACTCAAAGTCAAGGATAGTTGTTAAGCATAAACCTTAGTTATGGCGCGGAAAAGGAGACATAGCACTCTAGGAAATACGAGAAGGATTTATTAGACTAGTGGGTAATTAAGAAGCCCTGCATTATTTATGCTAAGCAACTTTGCATCGTCGAAGACTTTACTAAAGGAAACACTATTTTAGCACTTGATGTACTAACTCTTCCTACCGCAGTATAATCTCTTTAATATTCAAATTACGTTGTCGACGTCATTTTTATATTTCACACACAGCTCCCACCCAAAGTACCTCGGTGTTGTGCTGGTATAAATCTATGGTTTTGTCAAAGAAGGTTTTCTTCATCTTCTTGAAATAAATGGCGTTCGCGACACATAAAGATTACGTATTTCGCCAATGTCAAATGAAAATGTAGGTAGTAGGTACTTATAAATAATAGACAATTGTACAGTAAATATGAAGTTAAAAATGGAGTCTCTTTGTTTTTACAACAAGAACTCGGGAGAATCTCGAAGAAGGTTTTCTATATATCAGTCCTCAGGCCAATCTCCGAGTATCAGTCCATCTCCTAATGTCAATCAAATTATTATAAAATAGACATTTAGAACTTGTGACCTAAATGTGTGCATGCAATTGTGATCCTTAAGGTGGTAAACATTTTCTGACCGCGACTGTGTATACTAATACTAACATCTGGTAACACATAATAATAAAGCCACATCTGGCAGTATGGGTCATGCTTTGCAAAATAACAAAATAACAGGTTCCTGTCAACAATATAAAAAGGCAATACAAGTAAAAAGTAATTGTAAGCTTTAGTTTCTGCAAAACTTAGTTACAGAATGACACTCAGAAGTCAAACATGTCTTGAGAATCGTCTGTCACTTTCTATCACGCACAAAGTGATAGAGACGTAGGACGCTCAAGTCGACGTTCATTCTTGAAACTTATACTATAATACGAACATTAGACAAAATCAAAACCTCTTTATTTAAACTTAGCTAAGTACATCAAACAAATATAGCTTAAATCATGCTACCGTTGAAAGAAAATTATTATTTTATTTAAAAACTGTTTTATATGGTGACGAAGAAAAATCAGCGACTCTATTCAAACACCATACTAATATTTACTCTTTAATACTTTTATCTGTAGTAGACCACCATATTTCTTCCAGGGAAAGCAAAGAAAATACAAACAAGAGCGGATGAATCAAGACAAAAGGCGGCCAATGGTCTAAAACAAATAGTTTTAGGTACAAAAGGGTTCCAAAAATGGACAACAAATGGCAATGTACACTACGTAGTAGACGGGACTTCAATTGGATTGGTTTGTTTATCTACGAAAGTTTTTTGAGAATGCGTAGCAAAAGTGTTTTAAGCAGATGAGGGAAAATACAAACACGAAGCAAAAAACATTTCTACTTTTTCGTCTAAGTTAAATCAGAACCAATAGAATTCAAATGTTTAATTCAAGGCCACTAACATAGGGCGTGACTACTTGACATACTGAATTACGTGTGCTATAAGCACAATTTGACACATATTTTTGGCATAATTAGTAACTTCACGCTATTGATCTTTTATAAGATCTGGTTGTGGTCGGGTCAGAAACCGTGATCCCTAACCCTGTCACAACCGTACTCTTATTACTCAAAAAGTAAGGCACAAATTCTTGGGATAAGTGTCACAGTAACACACATGTAAAGTTACCATTTTGTGCCAAAGTAAAAACTCCGATCTATGTCGTGGTCGGATCAGGAATCACAACACCGTTTGAGCTAGTGCTCTGCTTAACCCGATAGATGACATGGATTGCCACTTTATAAAAATAACCATAGAGTTAAAAAAAAATCAGATAAGGGAAAGCTCGGAAAAAGTAATACCATGGCTAACATTTTTTTATTATAAATAAAATTGTATCGCATGTCACAATGACAGTCTTTTAACTAAATTAAATTAAAATGAAAACGTATGTCAGTTTGATTTAATTAATCACGAGAAAAATGGTATTTAAAATCAAAAATATTTTTTTTAAACTTTGAAGTATTTACTAAAGTACAAATCAAAAAGCACTATTAAAACTTTGAAGCGCTTTTGACAGAACAACTACAAGCCTACAAGTCATTGACTTGTCTGTGTTTTAAACAATATACAAATTTAAAATGTTTAGAACATCTGATATTCAAACAATGTGTACTCGTTATTATAGTTCGTAGGCGTAACGACTCAATACTTTGATCTCAGAGAATAAACAGTTGTGTTTTGATAGCCAGTAAACAGGAGCTCAATGTATACACATCATATCAAAATACCAGAGACAATTAAAGATAACTGGTGAACTTGACAGCCTAATTAATTAAAATTTAACTAATATTAAAAACTAGCTGACAAAATTGAGAGCTACTTATAAAAATTAATACAATACACGTTTACTAAATTTCATTAAAATTGGTTCAGTAGTTTCCGAAAAAAAAATGCGATTTTAGGTTTTGGCTACAAACGAATACTTAATCAAAGAACTTAGAAAAAAAAAATTGGTTGTCTGTAAAGTCGGTTTACTGACGATAGTTGAACGTGACAACGTCTTAAGAAAATACTGATGGAATGGTAGCATTTTTCAAAAGAAAAAATTAATTTCATTTGTTTAATAGATTTCGCATTATAGTATGAATAAACTTGTAATAAAATCTCTTTGGCTATACTATTTGTATCTGGCTGGTTTTGGTATCATTGAAAGTTTAAATTTTAAAGAACATAATTCCAAATTCAAATTAGAGAATTAGATTCAGAGCGAGGTAACGCCGCATGACGTCATGTTTTTACGTGCGTGCAGCCGGCTCTATCGAATTATAAGACGTTGTCACGTCAAAAGCATTTATTCTGAAATCACAGGCAGAAACTTCTCTTTATACAGAATGGAAACCTTGCAGTGGGACAGTCAGGGGAAGTGCCTGAACCTTAGCTTAACACGAAAATGATCTAAAGAGGTTATCATAATTTTTTGTGAAATTCCTTTTAAAAAATTTACGCAAAAACTTTTTGGATGCCAATCGATCCCGTTTCTAATACTGATAAAAAAATCCTATGGGTGGTCCCATAGAATATTTTGATGACTTTTTTATTGAAGTACTAAAAAAGTCAGAAATTGTAAAAAAAGTCTTGAAAAAATGTGAAATTGAAGTACATCTGAAAAATAAAATTAAAGACAAATGATATCTAATTTTTCTTAAAATCAAATTAATTCTCATTGTTTAAAACTTGATAATTTCCAAAAAACCTGAAAGACTCGGTAAGCGCAATTTTGTTATACAATAAGAATCCAGTTTTTCAGGGGGTACGCTTGTCGTGACTTACGCACTGGTGCTCATTCAGTTTCACAATAAATGATGATCGGATCACTGAGTATTTTTCATTTAGTTTACGCTTCAAGCATATTGGGAAATGAAGAGAAATATATCATGCCATACCATGCAGTGGGGTCAATAAATGTATTGTTTCGAACATGTTTACTAATTTTAACTTTATTTCATTGTATTTTTTCTAGATTTAAACAACTATTTACGCGTTTGTAATCGCAAAAAATATTCCATAATATAAGGTAGTTTCATCTTAACTGGGCGTCAAATATTTGTAAAAATATTTCGTTCGGACCTTAGAAGTATAAATTTCAAAGATTTGATGAAACAATATTTACGATAAAAACATAAGCACCAAGCACTGACAAATTTCGACAGCGAAAGCAGTGCTCTGGTGGCGTAGTGGTTAACGCAGCCGCCCGGATTGCGGAAGATGCTGGGTTCGATTCCCGCCTGGGGCAAGTCATTTTTTTTCAGTGTATTTTTTCTAGTTTCAAAAAACTATTTGTAATCGCAAAATATATTCCATATTGTTTACTAACTTTAATTTATTGTCTAATATAAAAATTGCCTTATTTTTATTTCCGTACTACATAACATGTCACTCGTAAACCCCACCATAATTTGGAAAGTGCGCAAACCTGTGTTGATATTGTAATGTTTAATGTTTAAAACATCATGTAACAACGCTCAATCCCAAACGTAGAGCTTAAAGCCGGGTTCAGATATGTATCATTTGCCCGATCCGATTAGCGTATCCGTATCGCCGACGCGTATCATGATCGCATATGTGGACGGGTGATGATACGCGTATCATGATACGCGATCTTGATACGCCGTTATGATACGGCCCGTCCCATGTCATGTTGGTTTCATACGATTGTCATACGGGGCTTGATAAGTGATACGCTGATACGGATACGCTGATCGGATCGGGAAAATTATACATATCTGGACCCGCCTTTTGTTGCATAGCAACGGTTGTTTGTGCCACATCAATATATTATCGCTTTGTAATAATATCAGCATAGATATAGGAAACTGTAGATCGGTAATGAAACGAAAGAGAAAGAGTATACTCATGCGTATATTAAAGCAAGATAGATAGACGAGACCATTTTACGTACACGAAGGCGGCCCAAGTCGGTCTGTCAGTCACGTAGAAAAGCCGGCATCTGTCAGATTGCAGTGGGTGCTATTTTTCATGCACATTATTATTAGTCAATGATTATCAGTAAGTTTTCTAATTATTCAATTTTCTGTGCAATTATCTTAATTTTTTTCCGTTAGAACTTTCTACAAAGTACTAGAAAGCTTAGGAAACAAATATGAATCAAATAGGTAAAGTTTGTTTATACATACAAAGTGTATTAGTAAATTTAGATAACAAATAGCAATTTTAAGAATCATCTTTTTCAATTACATATTCGTTCTTAATGCTAATACAATAAGGATGTTAATATATTAGAAGTGATCTTTCCTATACAATTCTAATAGCTTAGACCGGTTATTTATTCATGTGGCTTAGACCCTGCATCAATCAACGCTATATCGAGTAAAAAAGTTCTATTGTTGCCAAGTTTTTGAAAGATGACCAAAATACTGCAAAGTAAAATAAGCTTTAAAGGCTCCAAAATAAGGAACATATTTTAAACGTTTGTTTCGATGAAAAAGTTCGTCAATCTAAATTTAATCAAAACTCCCTTAACTTTTATTCGATCAGAGTTATATTTATACAAGTGTATCGAACATCATATATTTTGATAACGAGAAAAGTACCTATATTAATTTAATTTTAGGAATTGGGGCCAAGCTATATTTACCTGATTGAAAGGTACAAATTGTTAATATTAATTTGCTATTCATTGTGTATTGACTTTTCCAATAAGAAACTTTTTTTTAAAATAAACATTTCAAATTTTTGCTGTCGCATGACATAATTTATAATTAATAAAAATACCAGAGATTTTTTTGAATTAGGTTAATGTACCCTATACATTATTTACTTTCATACCTCCTCGTCTCAGGGTGGTTCCTCGGGCGCTTAATTTTTCGTGTCACAGGCCAATATAATCTATATTATTTAGATTTTTGTATTTAAATAATTGTCAAAACCTTGAAGAATTAGTATTCTCTAGATAGCTCGTGTTCTAGCTCGTATAATCCATGTTGATACTGACTCACCACTACCAGTTCGAACGAACACGACGGAATAAACCCGTGTATGCGAATTCGGTTTATTGAACTACGTATGAGAAAAACGCTTAAATTTGTAACCGTCCTTAGTTCAGGTTTGCTTACACAACCAGTCAAACTTGGGCTTTAATCTGCTCCTTGGTTCATTGCAACTACTTAGATTTGAAAGATTTAATAAGTTTGGTGCATCCGTATGAATTATGGACTTTGTCGGAACTTAACTCCAAGTTTGCCTTTTAAAAGACTTTCTAGGAAATAAAATACCATTTAAGGCCGTTTGAAGAACCAACCGAACGTGACTACTGTGAATGAACGTGTTAGAGTTCTGAAAACCTACTAATTCCAGGTAATATTTAAAATGAGCATTTATGGCATTTTCATTTTTCAACCGACTTTAAAAAGGAGAAAGATTATCACTTGTGTGAAATTGTAAAAATGTATACACTTAAAACTAAACAGCACAAAATAAATTATTTTCAAAACTAAATACAGAAATAAAAATTCTGTTTATGAAAATCTAAACGTTTCTTTGAGGTCGGTGCCAACCTCAATATTTGTAATAAACGTTGTCACTTGTATTTCGGACCGACCTCAAAAAAACATTTAGATTTTTAAAAACAGATTAAAGACAGATTCATTCCTCTGTTTTTAGTTTTGAAAGCGTTTCTTTATTTAAAAAGTATTTATTAATGTTAACTTACATAGCGTGTGTTGTGGAAAATTTAAATAACTGAACAGTTTTCTTGAAACGATAAAGACTCTCTCTCTCTTCTGTCCCTACCTTAATCTTAATTATGGCTCCACATTAAGCATTTAGCCAATGTTGTGTAAAAATAGTTATTCTACACTAAATTGTACGGTAAATTGAATCAACAATGAAGTCTCTCAACACGTGTCTTCACAACAAGAACTCAAGTAAAACTCACTCTCTTCTATTCATTCGCAAACAATATTATTGATATTATGAAAGATATATTACAAGGAGACCCTTTTGTGACAGTACAATGAAAATATTCGCAACAAAAAAGCAGAAAATCGAGTATCAATCAAGTATACCATTTTCACTATGTGATAGGAGTTCCAATATTACAAAATATTTATTGTGATGTGAATGTTGCGGACCTCCTTGCCTAAAGCATGGTTTTTTGTTCTTTCCTTAGTTTAAACCTGGTTCTTTCAGTTCAATGTTCAAACAATCAAAATCTAACGACCTGTGGCACCAAATATTTTTTTTTCACAATTTCGTAAAAATAACATTTATCTATTTAAAAATGGAACAACCCATTCCTATGAATTAAGTTGAATTCTATTTGCAAACTTGTAAAAGGGTAATACTTGGTGCAACTGGCCGCTTACTTACACCCGTATTCACAAACATTACATGAGTTCGGGAAGCTACGTAAAATCTTCTCGTCCGAATTACCACAGTGTCTCAAAACGAAAGTTTTTGACCAGTGTGTGTTGCCAGTGATGACTTATGGCACTGAAAAGTGGTCACTTACAATGGGCCTGATAAGAAAGCTCAAGGTCACCCAAAGGGCAATGGAGAGGGCTATGCTCGGTGTTTCTTTACGAGATCGAATCAGGAATGAGGAGATCCGTAGAAGAACTAAAGTTTACGACATAAGGTAAACGTCCCAGTATTCGTCAGTTTCTGAACTTGGCTGACTTTGCAGTGATGCTGTGCTTAAAGTATATCAGATAATGAAAGGTGTATTGCATGACTAGGTGCAAAATGTATCTTAGTTTTTATTTAAATATTAATTTTAAGTCAAAATAATTAAGAAATATAATAAAACTCCATCAATATGAAAAAAAGACGATTTGTACCAGTACTCGACAGGTTTGTCCCATTAATCGTCAAAATGACCCAGTAGTCGTCAATTTTTTGATACCAAATTGAACTCTACGCCCTTACAGATAAGTTTCACAAACTGTAGAAATTACTTTTCAGCTTTGAACCGAAACATATTATTTTAAAGAATGTGCTAGCTGCAGTTTGGTCTGTGGAACATAAAACAACTAGTTTTAATTAATTCAGTCTTTATATGTACCTCTTTATATGGACATCTAATAAACAATCAAAAATATATCTACTGTTAAAAATTTACATAAAGAAAAAAAAAGATTTTCTGTAATCTACTGAGTACCTACTTAACCAGTCTCTCAATTCAGGAACTTAGGTAATACGGAACTCTAGTTATACTCTTCATATTTAACATACATCTACCAAACATAAGGCCCAATTGAAGAATTATAGACCCATCCCGCTCCTGAGTCATGTTTATAAGCTGTTTTCGAGGGTTGTAACGGATCGTCTCGCACGCAGGTTTGACGACTTCCACCCTCCCGAACAAGCCGGATTCCGAAAAGGCTTCAGTACCATAGATCATATACTCGTACATACGCTGCGGCAGGTTATACAGAAGACCGAAGAGTATAATCTGCCATTATGCTTAGCGTTTGTGGACTATGAGAAAGCCTTCGATTCTGTCGAGACCTGGGCCGTGCTCCAGTCACTCCAGAGGTGCCACATAGACTATCGATATATCCAAGTGTTGCGGTCACTGTACGAAAACGCCACTATGTCAGTCCGCCTTCAGGACCAGAACTCCAAACCCATACAGCTCCAGCGAGGCGTGAGACAGGGTGATGTCATATCACCGAAACTGTTCACAGCTGCGTTGGAGGACGCGTTTAAGCTTCTGGACTGGAGAGGACTTGGCATCAACATAAATGGCGAGTACATGACTCACCTTCGCTTTGCCGATGATATCATAGTTATGGCTGAGACCTTGGAAGAGCTGGGCACAATGCTTGACGATCTCTGTATAGTCTCCCAACAAGTGGGTCTTAAAATGAACATGGATAAGACGAAAATCATGTCTAATGTCCATGTCGCACCCACTCCTGTAAAGGTTGGAAGCTCTACACTGGAAGTTGTCGACCATTATGTTTACTTGGGACAAACAGTCCAACTGGGTAAGTCCAACTTCCAGAAAGAGGTCAATCGACGAATCCAACTCGGCTGGGCAGCGTTCGGGAAGCTACGCGGCATATTCTCGGCCCATCTACCGCAGTGTCTTAAGACGAAAGTCTTTGATTCGTGTGTGTTGCCAGTGATGACCTATGGAACCGAAACGTGGCCCCTTACAATGGGCCTCATAAGAAGGCTCAAAGTCACCCAAAGGGCAATGGAGAGGGCTATGCTCGGAGTTTCTCTGCGCGATCACATCAGAAATGATGAGATCCGCAGGAGAACCAAGGTCACCGATATAGCCCAAAGAATTGCGAACCTTAAGTGGCAGTGGGCAGGGCACATTGCGAGGAGGACTGACGGCCGCTGGGGCGGAAAGGTCCTTGAGTGGCGACCACGTACCGGGAAACGCAGCGTTGGTAGGCCTCCCACAAGGTGGACTGACGATCTGGTAAAGGTCGCGGGAAGCCGCTGGATGCGGACAGCGCAGGACTGACCGGTTTGAAGATCCTGGGGGAGGCCTATGTCCAACAGTGGGCGTCTCTCGGCTGAAATGATGATGATGATGATGATACCAAACATTATTATACTCTAACAAACAAACATTATTAAATTAGGTTCACAACGGTACCACTAAGAATACCATTCTGCGCACGCTGAATGCAGAGTATATTAGTCTTACTAGCAAGGCTCCACATTTGGATGCCGTAGGTCCAAATTGGTTTCAATACGACGTTGTAAATTAGAAGGTTATTATCAACTGATAGTACCGAGTTTCTCCCCATGAGCCAGTGTAAGTTTCGGAACTTTTTATTCATTTGGTCTCTCTTCTGTTTGATATGTTGCTTCCAGGTCAGTCTCCTATCAAGGTGAAATCCCAGGTACTCCACGCAGTCTCTGTGTGGCAGTATATCATCACCTAGTCTTACGGCAGGAAGGTCTGAAGTGAAGATGTTATACAGTACTGGACCAAGAACTGAATCCTGCGGAACTCCTGCCTGTATGCTGTATAGATTTGGTCGTGCCTCTCCCTGTTTCACTTGAAATCATAGGTCGTGGCCCTGAAATGGCCGTCCGGAACTAGCTGTGGTGGGGAAACAAAAACAACTCGACGATGGCATGTGACTTCGAATGCCAAGGGGACTTGACATCAAAATCCACACACCCCCCGAGGAGGCTTCCGGACGAGGACCAGACCCTTCTTAACCTATGCTTTTCCAGGATAATTTGTTTAATGGCAAGTGAATTGTTAGAGATCATACTTTTTACATTTTGAGTCGGTGTGTTAATCCAGGCCGCAACTTGAATTAGGTTGGTGATATATCTGCAGGCCTCATCCACCTCGTTTTGGTCCTTAAGAGGGATTGACAGAGTAATGTTTTCGTCAATGTAGCTTTTGAAACCTTCCCAATCTGTTTTACGATTTGTTAATGTCTCCGAAGTTTCTCGTGTAAATAGGCAAGTGCCCAAGTCCAGAATGACTGGCGTGTGGTCTGAAAATCCATCTAGACTAGACTCAACAGCTGTATTTAAATATTTCCCGATAAAGAAGTCGAGAAGATCGGGTACTCTCCGTTGATCACTTGGCCAGTATGTCGGTTCACCGGTCGAGATCGGCTTAAGATGATTTATGTTAATGCAACGTTTCAGTTCTCGACCTCTGGTATTAGTACAGCGAGAGCCCCAAAAGGTATGTTTGCAATTCCGATCACCACCAGCTACGAATCTTGGGCCCAAGGTTTGAAAGAAGTCACCAAACATTTGGGTTGTTATTCTATGTCTTGGCGGGCAGTATATTGAGGAGAGCGTAGTGCTACCAGCACGGTCTTCCAGTTTTATTGAAGTGGCCTGTAGGTGAGATGTAGAGTACGGTTCCATGATTGAGTGTTTGAGGTTAGTTCTAATTACAAGTGCCGTTCCCGCATGCGCTCTGTTTTAATTAATTAGTGAATTAGTGAGTCATTTATGAATGTGTTACTACACATTATAAATATGTTGCAATCTGATTTACCTAAGTATGCCTAAAAATTAATACAAAAAAAACATGCGCAAAGCGGTAGAAAAATAATGTTTTGTCTTACTACTGAAAGTTGCTATATGACTCATATCAGATTTAGCAAGCGCACCAACCGGAATTCCTTGGAGCACAACAATACGACTTACAACTACTCAAAATTAAAGAACTGGCATCTTCCGACTTTAAAAAAAAAGAAACGAAATTTTTAATCTCGAAATTATAATTTAATGCACATAAAACCAAAGCCCGAACCACTTTGTACGACTAATGCTATTATTTAATTTAATTTAGTCCGTATTGCATGGTTATAAAGATTTAAATTCGATATAATGACGGATTTATGTTCAAACTTCCAGATATGCCCCTGTTACCGACAGATTGCAATCAACTTTAGATCGTATTGCCGGCACATTAAATCTAAATTACTTTAATGACGGAAACAGGATCAAATTTTAAAACGTGTCCTGGTAACCGGCAGAATTACAATTAACTTTAGTTTTTATTCCATAGTGATAAGAGCTAAATTCCTGTGACGACGGAATTAGGTTCATACTTGAAGCGTGTCCTATTTACCGTCAGATCAATGGGTAAACTGACGGCTATTGGCTCATGTGACGGTTTTTGTGACCCAAAATATGTCACTTACAAAAAACATAATCTAAATATTAAAAATGATTAATTTTATAGGTTACTAGCTGTGCCCGCGCGACTTCGTCCGCGTGGATTTCCCGTTTTTGCAACATTTTTTATTGATGCCCAACTCCTATTAGTCGTAGAGTGATGTTATGGACGTATATAAGCCTATATCACGGTTTCCTAAGCTGTGCGTCGCGACGCCCTGGGGTGTCGCGGTTCTATCTCGGGGGCGGGCGTCGTGAGACGATCCACATAGAATGGCTGTCTAGCTAGCTTAGCGAGGTAGTCGAACGAAAATAAATGTAGACAAAGAAATGTAAGTCGCGATTTCTAAACTTGAACCCGGTTTTGAGATGCTCTGTTTTTAAAATAAGAAAATACACTGAAAAAAATCGACCGTCCGGCGCGGGCGAAAAAATCGAATAAGCATCTTTACGCTACCGGGACATTGCTTTAGCCGTCGAAATTTGTCTGTGCTACTTTATGTTTATATGGTAATTTGTTTTCAGTCTTTCTAATTTTAAAATATTTGCGCATTCGTTAACGCCTAAATAATTCAAAATAAGCTATGTTTTTGTTTTTGTAGGTATGTACTTAACTTGGCTGTTACTATAACGGGGGGAGGGCTCGTAAAAATTAGAAAATTCCTAAGGGCGTCACTATGAAAATAAGTTTGGGAAGCTCTGTCCTATAGTGTTCCTCGATAAATAGACAATCATAGAATTTTTCAGATCAGTAGTTCCCCTTTGTAGGATTCTGTACCCAAAGGGTAAAACGGGATCCTATTACTAAGACTCATAAATAGAATAAAATAAATACTAATAAATAGAATAAAATAAATATTGAAGGGGCTCCCATAAAATAAGCGTGACTTTTTTTGGTCGATTTTGATAACGGCAACAGATAGACGCTTGAAGTAATCACAGAATATTTAGTTATATTATTCACTTTTAAAATACAACAACAAACGTGTTTTATTTCTCGGTCTTATTAACGATAAAAACAGGTAGAAACTTGAAATATTAACAAAATATTTAATTTAAATTTCAAATAATTTTTGGAGATTTTTGATAAAATCTATAGCACGGAACCCTTCGTTCGCGCGTTCGTATCCTTCTAGGTGGTTTTTTTTTTGCAGGCTATCTCTGATGACCTTCTTGAAGTCACCAGGGCTTTTAGTAAAGGAGAGGACCTCGATGGGTCCTCAAGCTTTAAGGTCGAATCACTCCAAAGAGGATTCCTGACCGGTGAGCATCTCCCTCGGAGGAGTCTCTGAACCTATTAGTCTCTAATGCGTCCGAATCTGACGGGATCAGTAGTTCCTAAGATAAGCGCGTTCATCTAAACAAAAAAACAACTCAGTATAGATGCGTGCGTAGTACTTGATCATTATTTAGCTGCGGAGTTATGTTAATACTGTAATATCTCTGAAGATATTCATTGAAATCTAATGATGTAAAGAGCACTTTTGTACAAAATTAAATACTTGTGATGAATAAAGTATAAATTTTGATAAGGAATAATATGATTTTTACAAAAATACCTTCGCATCTAATGCATTATTTTAGAACAAAATTTATTAACTAAAACAGGTTATAGCGAGTCAACCTTAAGAGATAGATAAATGCTGTCTGGAACTTTTTTTTAGAACTTTTAGAGGAAAATAATTCCGTGATACATAATTTTTGCGTAACTTTAACCGTTTACCCAGCGCACGCAACAAAAGCTCTGAAAATCAAAATTTATTATTTTCCGTTTATTTCAAACTATGATATCTCTTAGGATATTCATTGAAATCAAATGAGGTCATTAACAATTTTGTTCAAAATTAAATACTTGTGATAAATAATGTATTTATTTTGATAAGGAATAATATCATGCATACAAAAATACCATCGCAGATAAACTTTTGATTAAAAAAAAATTTGATTACCAAAAAGAAAGGTTATAGTGAGTTAACCATAAAAGATAAACATATGCTGTCGCGGACTTTTTTTTAGAAAATTTAATGGAGAATAATTCTGTCATACATAATTTTTCCGTAACTTTAACCGTTTATGCAGCGCACGCAGGGAAAGCTTTGAAATGAAATATTTTTCTCCCGTTTTTGCAACATTCTTCATTAATGCTCAGCTCCTATTGGACGTACCGTGATGTTATATAGCCTATAGCCTTCCTAGATAAATGGACTATCCAACGGAAAAAGAATTTTTCAATTTGAGTCAGTAGTTGCTGAGATCTTAGGGTTCAACCAAACAAACAAACAAACAAACAAACAAACAAACAAACAAACAAACAAACAATCAAACAAACAAACAAACAAACAAACTCTTCAGCTTTATTATTAGTATAGATATAGATATTGCTAGACAATTTACTTATCTATTACAAAAAGTATTTGCACTCTCCCTGTAAATAAAAAACACTGCACGACAGAGGAAGAAACATAAGCTGGTAGACGTCAGTTCTAGTACCTAAATTAGCAAAAAAATTAAAAAATCGGCAATGCTTACCTTCGAACGCGTGTGTTGTAGTCGCCATATGTTTTTCAAAAGAATGTTCACATTATAATTATGCTAAATATGTCTAAGAATGTGTTGCCAACAAAAATAGAGCTTTGTGTGGTAGGATATCAGTGATATTTGCATTTTTTGGAAAACTGACGAGTACTGGGACACTGTCGACATTACGTACTTCTACCTTAGCCCAAAGAATTGCCAAACTTAAGTGGCAGTGGGCGGGGCACATTGCTCGGAGAGCAGATGGCCGATGGGGCCGAACAGTTCTCGAGTGGCGACCGCGCACCGGACGACGCAGTGTGGGTAGGCCCCCCACAAGGTGGACTGACGACCTGGTTAAGGCTGCTGGTCACGCCTGGATGCGAGTAGCACAGGATCGGTCGTTGTGGCGTTCTTTGGGGGAGGCCTATGTTCAGCAGTGGACGTCATGTGGCTGAAATGATGATGATGATGACATGAGATCTCTCGACTCCTGTATAAGAAACGAACCAATCACAGAGCTCTATTAAAAGCAATGGCATTGAATATACCTCTGTGATTGGTTCGCTCTGTAATTCAACGCAATGGCGTTGAATAGGGCTCTGTGATTGGTTCGTTTCTTATCCAAGAGTCGAGAGATCTCATACTAATGTTTGTTAATACGGGTGTTAGTGTTCTAGTCACATATTGTAATAACTAACATTTATTAAAATTAGTAACTAAAATAATTAGTATACGTAATCACGGCTGTGACAAGTAAATCCCTTTCCTTCACATTCCTATTCGGTTTAGAAAAAAAATTGAAGATTCCTGTGTTTTTACATTAAACGGTGATTACTTCCTGAAAGCCTGGTACTTAATTAACACGTAACGTTTAGCGAAATACTTATTCTCGTTTCGTAAAAGAAACAAATTTCAAGGTAATTTCAACAGCGTTTGCTGAGGCTTAATGAATAAACTCGTCTAAAAAGGAATTTTTGTTAAAGAAAATATTATAATTAATTGAAAAACGTCCGATGTAAAGAGAAAATATGGCTGTTATCCATTACCTCCCACGTGTTCGGGATGAACAATAGTCATACACAGTTCGGTGCACGCGTACTCGTTAGACGTAAGTTATAGTTAATAGCCTTAGGTTTTAATTTCAATTCAATTTTGTGTCTCTTGGTTTTAATCCTTACGTGTCTTTTATGTCTTAATAGTTAGCTAGATAGGTTAACACTAATAATTAAACTTACAATAAAAATATAATTTAAGATTTAAGACGTCTAACTTTACAATATTGTCAATTAGATACTTAAAATTGTACACGTATTGATATCTCAGTACATACATAAAGTCAGGCCTTTTGAGGGGTAGACATCACTTGCTTGCACTTGCTACGATTTACATAATTTGATCCCCCCTGCCCCTTTCTACCACCGGACGACCAGGCGCGGCGAGGGCTTTCACCCTTATGTTGTTGACATTTCTCCAATTTGCACTAAGCGATTTGCTTCCGCTTTCATTATGCGAACAGCTGAGGACTAGAACTCTTTGCCGAGGTCTGTTTTCCTGGATCAGTATAATCTGGATATCTTTAAGGCCAGAGTGAACAAGCATCTTCTAGGCGAGCGTGTACCATGGGGTCCACGTCCGGAAGCCTCCTCGTGGCGATCCTAGTAACGTGGTGGGGAAACTTTCTCGGCGAGTGTGTGGCTTTTGATGTCAAGGGTATCCCCTTGGCATTCGAAGTCACATGCCATCGTCGAGTTGTTTTTTTTTTCCCACCACAGCTAGTTCGGGACGGCCCTTTTCAGGGCCACGACCGCGCCCGAAGTCCCCCGGGTGCGGTCCGATGGCTGCTCCCGGTGTCCTCGTCAGGAGGACGCGCCAGGTCGAGCAGCCGTCGGTGAGGAGGCGGCCTATAAGGCCGGCGTCGGCCAGCGGCCCACAGGGGCTGGCGTTAGTCGGCAGCCCCTGTGGGCTGCTGGCTACCAATTGGTGCACAAGGAGTGCCTAGACGGGCAGCGTTGGGACGGTCTCGGTGTAGTTGCGCCCACGTGCGTAGATCCCGAGCCGTCCCGTAATAGCGCACTGGAGGTCAGGCCGGGGAGGATGTTTAGTGGGTATGGAGGGAATGCCTTTACCTCGAGTCCCACATATCCCCTGCGGTTGGCACCACCCCGCAGGGACGATGCGTAAATGCATCGAGCGTGTACCATAGGCCTCATCATCGCTTTCCATCAGGCATGGTTGTCAAACGCCCAGCCTATTCAACATAAAAAAACGATCGCAAAATCTTTTTCGCTACATCTAATCTCGTCACTTAGCGAGTACTTTTGACCAGGCCATATCATTCATTAGAACTGTGGTAAGAAAAAAAAGTCTTTTGTAAAATACTTTCCTTTAATTAACGCTACAAATTCCAGCGGATAATCTAAAAATATTTCGTTGTGAACGTTAATTAGTTGGTACTTATCACGATTTATTTAACGAAATAAAATTCAGAGGACCTTTTTAAATTGAGCCAGTAAATTAAATTGTAAGATGGCTACATTTAGTATAGCAAAAGTCTTGTTCTGTAAATTGATACGAGGTTATCGACTTTCGGAAGATAAAAATTAAAAAAAACTGTTTTATTTGCGTTTGTTTATAATTTTTTAAAGAGATACAAAAAAACTTCACGCTCATCAATTTTCAATCAAGAAATTTTTTATTTCGCATATTTTTCATCGAAATTTTCATCCACTAAACATTTTAAGAGACTGTATTATAAAACCTTCTTGGACTTATAGTTTAACCTTATGTGAGAGTATGAAATTCATTAATTAGTCAATAAAACTCTTTGTCCTGGCGTTATCACTAAGTATAGCAGAAGTTACAAGCTTTGACTGGTTTAGTACGACGCGATCTTTCGGGCTACGTGCTTGTGTGGCGCGCTGACCTCAGTTTCATTCCCTATTTTACGATTTCAATAAATAAACAAACACAAAACTGTTGAATGTAAATTTAAATTTCATGGTTCTATTTTCAAAGCTTCTGCAGTGATTTGTTTGAAGTTTTCCAACGGTGATAATTTGTGGTAGTTTCGAACTGTCGTTATTTCAATTGGTTTAATCGTAAGTATTTTTTAAAAGCTTTTTTTATATACTAAACTTTCCTATAAGTTGTTTAAAGCAATTCATATTAGTTTAAAATTAAATTACCTATAACAAAAATCCAATTTCCGTTTCATTATTTAATATCAAAAGTTTATTTCGAATATGAAACCCACGTACTTTCAAAATAGCATCGATTATAATTAAACATGTTTTTTATCTATCTAATAGATAACAGGTGTCTCATTTTATGATAAATGTTTTCGAACTGATATCAATTACAAATACATTAAGCTTATATCAACTGATATTGTGTTTAATGAAAAGGGAGGTACGATGATTTATGTGTGTACAATTTGTATGTGCTTTTAGGTGGAATTAATTGTATGATTATGCTGAAGATATAGTTTCAGTTAATATTAAACTTTTCAAAACAAAGCGATAACTTAAAATGTAACGGAGATAAATTATTATTATTGGTACTTTTAATTGACTATTATAATTATGTCGAATAAATCGTTTTGGTAAGTGTAATTTTCCAGTTTATCGCAAGGTTTTAATTTCAGCTGTATTTTTACTTTCTCCTATAGGTTCGTAGTAAAGAGGAAGTCTTGTAATTGTCAAAAAAATTTGACCTCGAGATTTTGACGGATTTACACGTTTTGGACCTCACTGAGTACAAAAATACCGTTTTTGGAATGTGTGTGTCTGTGCGTTAGCACGATAATTCGAGTATGCTTTAACTTATTGAAACCAAATTTAACATGCATGTATAACATCAAAATATAAGGTTTCTATCAACTATTGAGACGTCGATCACGAAAGTTAAGCAACCAAGTGCGCGGTCGGTATTCGGATGGGTGACCAAAATTTAACATCCATGTATGACATCAAATTATAAAGTTTCTATCAACTTTTGAGTCGTTTCCGGTATAAGAGAAAGTCAAGGGGAGAACACTCCCGATTTTTTATTATTATCATAGGTAAGCAGTTGTGCACACTCACCTGACCTTTGCTGAAGATGCGGACTACAATGCTACATCCTTACCTAGAAGTAGCCTATTCACTCTCGTCTTGAAGGCACTCAAGTTATAATTTTCAGAGAACACACCTGCAGGCATCGAGTTCCACTGCTTAGCTGTTCGCCATTTAAATGAGTTAGCAAATCGCTCTTCGCGGATGGTTGGGATATCAACCAACATGCAACAAAGGGAGGTGCGACACCCACATTGTATTGTGAAAATCAAAAAGAAGATATTAAACCTGCGACTTGTAATGTATGAAGCACAAAGAGAATACGAATTATCGTCGTTTTAAAGTTACGATTTGATGGCTCTAATTTTACTTTTTTTTCAGTGTAATTTTTATGTATTCTTTATTGACTTTATTATTTTCATCCTCACGCCAGGCCACGCATTTCTTATTTTAGAGTGCTTAAATGTCGGTTGAACTGCCGAATTTTCTCAACTACTTATTAAAAATCCGCGTTAAACTGACATACAATTTACCAGATTTCCGTTACAAATAAAATAATAATACTATCTTAGCGGTGTTGCAAACATGGATAACTCGAAAAGAATACCTATTATTACTTTGTAAGGACTTTGTTTATTTATTCGTCGCCCGACTTTGGCTGAACTTGTTGCGCTATTCCGTAAAGTAATTATTTATTTACGTAAAAAAGGTTATTACAAGATTCATGATTATTTAAATGAACCAATTCCGCGTGATATAAAACCATTGAGATATAATGTATAGAGAAGACACCATCACTCAAAAAAATTGTTTTAATCTAAGCTTTTGACACTATTAGTTGCTTTTAGCCACGAAGTCAGAAAAATAAGCTTCTTGTTTCTAGCAAACAACTTCGTGTCAAAAGATGTAATTAAAATCTAAATAAAATCTAAGGTCAGAAGAGAGTTGATTGTTAATTGAAAAAGGTGTGCAATGCAAAAAATAACTACTGTTGAACGCATCGAATATAGGTGTGTGTTGAGTAGAGATATTGCACAAATAATTCTAGGAACACGGTGATATGTAAAGGAATAATTTTTACCGCTGAATAATTAAATATAATCTTACACACCAGTCACACCACAAAATCTTTATTTCAATGATTCCTCATAACTGTTCGTCAACACGGATGCTTATGCAACGAAACGACACCAATTTCACTACACAAAATCCTATCGCAAAAAACTATCGAAACAAAGATCGACGTCCAGACGCCATTGTTTCCCGCTAAACACCCCCTTTATGAAGCCTGTTTTGGCAGTTATCAAAATATGGTAAGTGGTGATGTAACTGAAGTAATCTATTACTTACGTACACGATTAACACGACAAATATATGACCTTTTAATCGTACTTATTTTGTTGTTAATTTGAGAATGTAGTATAATAACAATTAGAACACAAAAAACTTAAGAAAAATAGCAATATAATAACGATTTTATTTTGAATCTTTAATTGTGTAGCAAAGGGAATAAAGGACTTTAACGGATTTAGTATGGAATCATGACTTATAGAATTTTTGAATTATTTTGTATAGAGCTTCAACTTAGCAAAATGGAGTGATAAAGTCTGAAAATCAACAGGCTATATTTTCGTCATTATTGAAGATAAAACAATGAAACTTTGAATTTAGATACTTGATACTACGTAAATAAGTATTTATTCTAGGTGAAATCTATCTATGTTATACGTAAATTTATAGTAATAAATTAAGTACCTACACAAAAAAGTTATAATGTTGCCCTAAGTAACTTTTCCACGCGGACGAAGTCGGGGGCAAAAGCTGGTCATGGCTGGTCAAGTTTGCTTAAATAATTATTTACTTTGCTTAAATAATTTTTTGCGTTTACAAACGCGTAAAATTAACGTATTTCTATTGTGGAATAGCAATAAATCATTGAATTGAATTAAATATTTTTTAAACTAGAAAAAATAAACTGAAAAAAAGCGTTAACTACTACGCTACAATGCGTACCATAACTAAAGCACCAAACACTGACAAACACATGAGCGAAAGCAGTCCCATGGTAGCGTAGTGGTTAACGCAGCCGCCCGGATTGCGGAGGATGCTGGGTTCGATTCCCGCCTGGGGCATGTAGATTTTTTTTAGTGTAATTTTTATTTATCAAATTCGCCTATTTTTAGCTTACTTATTGATACTAACATATTTGAATTTAGTTTTTTCGTGTCACAATTTTTATTTGATCTTGGCCAAGTGAACGTCAGTCGTTTTATAATTATTTGTTAGTTCAAGTGTCGCTATTATTTTTTTGTAAATTCACAACGTCTCGAGCGGTGAAACGGCGTATAAAATTTCTTCTATTCTCAGAAGGGGGAGGACATTTTACATCATTATGCTCTTTGAAGTTAAAGGAGCATTGAATTATATCACGCATAAGAAAACTCAGAAATTTGTAATAAAGATAAATTTTAAAAGTAAATAAAAGTCTGTTTATTATACTTTTTCAATTAAAGGCATGGGTATGACTCCAAAGACTTAGGAATCCTAAGTCATTGGTATGACTCCAAACATTGTAACTTCAAAGAAACTGAAAGGTAATAACTTTACTGATAGTCATCGAATATTTTTTGCGTTTACTAACGCGTAAATATTTTTAATACTATTAAAAATATTAACGCGTTTGTAAACGCAAAAATTATTTCATAGTGTAAGGTAGTTTCATCTTAACTGGGCGTCAAATATTTGCAAAAATATTATCTTAGAACTGCAAAGGAGATGTTCCATATTGGTACTTGAAAACCTCCCACGATAAATTATATATTTAACGAAAGCTTACGCTCTGAGGATCTTGAATATACCGTTTTTGTAATTTTAGTCCAACGCATTTTCGAGTAATTTTAAGTTAAGTGTATGCAAGAAATCTAACCTTTAAATCGAATATTCTCTGATTATATAATGATTAAAAATATTAAAATCTCTATTGTTAGTCAGAAACAAGAGCAAAAACTAACTTGTCGTGTTCTTATAACAATATTTATGAAAAAAAATGCAAAATAATTGTAGGCTGAAAAAAACTGACCCCATGCCCAGTTATAAAACAAATATTTTGACAAGACTTCAGGTCAACTGTCATTACTGACACGTCTTCCTTTTTTAAATTGAAATTAAAATCTTTGTATAACGATTTTTTGAGCCAGAATAAAATGCTGTTTTTTGTTAAAATGCAGGGATTTAAAATTAGAGTTTTTGTCCTATAATATTCTTAAAAATATCCTCTTTCATCTCATATAACTTGTGTCTTGGGGGGTGGTCTAGTACCAGCCTCCATACAAATTCGGAACATCTCCTTTCAAAGATTTGATGAAACTATATTTACCATAAAAACATAAGCACCAAGCACTGACAAATTTCGACAGCGAAAGCAGTGCCTCGGTGGCGTAGTGGTTAACGCAGCCGCCCAGATTGCGGAAGATGCTGGGTTCGATTCCTGCCTGAGGCAGGTCGATTTTCTTCAGTGTATTTACTAATAGTCACCAAAATATACACCCATTGCTGGTAAATCTAGGAAAACATTTGTGCCAAAGTAATAAATGCGAGACACACCGCAAGCTTCTTTGTACCTAGGTGCTTTAATTCATACGTCGAACTACAGCTTAAGTCACATCAGCGACTCAAAACGTGAACGAAATATCTGACTGTTCCAGTGAAGCTCATTAGTTCACGGTTGTTTGAATCGCTAGTTCTCCTTACTGCCGTGTCTGTAGTATACCTACGATGAACGCTCACCAGAGAAGACCTATGTTTATGAAATATCAACAAGTCTTTAGAAAATTGAAACATTGCCAGCTCGATTAATTCAAGGTGTCGTTACCTAACATTTGCAATTAGGCAAGGCATGTTCGAAAAATGTATATTTCGAAATGTGTTGTGTGAGATTCGTCTCTGTAGAGACTCGATTAATCTGACTAATTAATGTTGTCGTTAAGCATTCGGATAATCGAAAATCTGGAAACCTACTACTAAGGCTGTTATTATAGTTTGCGTCCTGGGCGCGCGCCGTGAAAATGTATGGCACCCAATCACTCGCCATACGTTTTCATGACGCGCGCCCGAGGCACATCGACTTATAGGTAATTCGTTAGAGTCTTTTTGGGGTATTATTTGGTTATTGCGCATTTCTTTTTATTTATTTAGGACAATCAACAAGACACACATCACAGCTAGTATATAAAAGTTACCTCAAATTACATTATTAATGCTGTCTTAGTTAAAGATTGCCACGGCATGCATAGTGGACTAACAATTAAAATAAATTTAACATAAACATTGTGGGCAGGTTTGGCCATCCTCCTTTAAAATAAGGTTTATTATTATGATTAAGTCTTAATTTCCTATTATATATGTTGTTTACGGGTCAAGACACACTGATCGACGGTCTTTCGCAATATTTCCTATGAAAATAACTAATGTGCTTCATTAGTAACACATTATGCGGATCGGCCGCTAACCGAGTCACGCGGACCGGCCAAGTTCTTTCAAAAAATTAACTTGTCATATAAGTTTGTCTTTCCTTCTTTCTTTCTATAGAGGCCGATATCTCTTCCATTCAGTGCTATTACTTATAACTTTTATGAGCATTCAATATGTGCTTTAAATCAATGTTCCTAGGTCTACAGACAATTTGTATCGACATATCACAATTCGTCATCATAATTGTCGCACTTTCGAATTTTGGTGTTTTTAGCATACTAAAAACAGATCACCTTCATCTACTAACGTCTTCAATGTTGTGATGTCTCGCCTGTTCTTCAAGATTATCAACATTTTTGCTTTTGATCCGGTTTCTGTTGTCAAACACAATATCAATATGGTATATTTGCGAGTCTATCAGCGGGTGTTTGTACAGCTTCCGTAAAAAGTTTGTGAATATTCGTGCTAAAAAGTTTGTCTTGGATTGAAATATTATTAGAAGCCAGAACATTTAACAAAAACGTTCCTTGAAAATAAATACTTAAAAATGTTTCAAAGAAAAACGTTTTAAACTTTATAATTTTTATAATACGATAGTATTGTTGCGAAGCTCTACTGTGTTATAAAAAATTATAAGGATTATAATGTTATAAGAACATTTTGTAAATTGAAGTAATTTTTATCTTTTTATAAGAAAGTAGCCATTCCAGACATCTAATTCGGAGAAGTAAGGGGAAGAATAAACACGTTTCGCGATATTATTTTTTTTTTGTATAGAAAAGCTTTATTGAGTTTAAAAAAAGTAAGGATTAAAGTGTAAGAATCTTAGAGTATATATTACAGATATACTCTAAGGTAAGAACAATTTGTGACTTTAAGATTTTATTTTCTGCTTTTTTAAAGCCATTGTAGACATCTGATTCGGAGAAGTACCTAAGGGGCAATAGTGAGTTCTTTACTGAATTATAAGGCAAACATCTTTATATATATATATATATATATATATATATATATATAAAAGACATGAACAGTCAAACGAGAACCATGTATTCTGCTCACCATCATAACATTTTTCTTCCTTTAGACTACACCTGGGAAATTGATAGTTACGATTTTATTGAAGGTCAAAGTCATAATTTTTTTTTTCATTTTTTTATGAAATCGTATTCTATACGTTATTTCTTAATTATTGTCCAAAGAAACATTATCATTTTTTTTAGTATTTCATAACAAAAAATGGTTTCAAAACGTTAGCGTTCAATGTAGCTCACTCGATGCGCACGGACACTAACGAACGGGGCCGCCGTCTGGCAAAATCATCGCGGTTTTGCGAGTTGCGTGCGAGTTGAGCCCTTTACATTGCGCGGTACAATTTGCAATTATTTTTAACACCAAAAAATAAAAATCATTTCCCAGCAATATTTTTTTTGAAATATGTCTTATTTTGATGTATAGAATACGTGGTTCTCGTTTGACTGTTCATGTCTTTTACACCCAGTATATAATTATATGTAAAAACTTCGTGCCACCGTATTCGTCCGTAGTAATCTAATAACTCGAAACCACTAAACCGATGTTCGCGTTATTGATTGCGCGCGTATTAAGGACTGCGAAGCAATGAAAGTTAAGCACAGCCGCAATGTAAGACAATTTGTAAGATAGTAACGCATAATTTAAAGCGATTGTGTTTTTATGAATAAAGGTCAGTCTATTTGTTTAAATATTGTTTTTTAAATATAAATCTAAGTTTTTCGGTTCTTACGTGTGAAAAGTTATTCCATTACTTGATAAACAACTGATCCACTGCAATGATTGCATGTTACAGTAGAACAGGACGGCATTTTGAAAGAAAAACGGATATTTATTTCTGATTTACGTACGTATTCACTCGACTTTATCGGACGGCGAACTGGCGGCAATGTATGCCCACTGGGCATACACTTGTCACAAGTTAAACGCTGGCTTGGCCTATCTCCTTGTATTATTAAATCTGTGATGTAAATACTCCGACTAGTCAAGAACAAGTCTTAAGCTGAAACTTAAGAGCTCTTCGTTCGGCACAATTTGTAAGCTTATCAAAGTCAAACTCTAAGCCATCCGTTTCTAAGTATACCTGGAGACCTTGTATTGAGAAGAATTGGCAAGAAATTTGGCAACCTTGTACATTATAAATACGAAAGTAAGTTTGTTTGTTTGTTACGCTTTCACGCCTAAACTACTCTACCGATTTATGAAATTTGGCAAGAAAATAGTTTGAAACTCTGAAAATGATAGGGAATACCTTTTTAAAATCACGTTAATAGCTAAAAAAGAAAATTCTTGCGTTTATGAATTATTATTGGCTTAAGAACGGTTTCCGTGACCTCCTTGATTTTGATAAAATCTCGTAAAAAAATTTTTTTCGACGAAAGTTTTGTGAAAGAGGGAGGAAATGAAGTCAATCTGCTTTAAGGTTTCGTAAAAATAATACCTATGGCTAATGAGAATTCATTTACCGTGGAGTTTGTTCTACATTTGAACACTATCAATTCAATCTTACAAAGTTTTAAATGGCAGACTTATTCTCGTGGGGGCCACGTGGACCCCACGCCTGATATTTTTTTGTATTTTTAAAAAACTATGCATCATACGCATCCGCCATTTCAGCTAATCTCATTACATTGCTACTCGCGGAGGGTGCCGGAAGTTGGACGCTATAGCTTTTACCAGAGTGGAGGTAGGCGTACGTTTTGGGGGCCGCGCGGCCCCCACGATACCAGTTACGTAAGTTCTTAGTAAATATTTTATTTCATTTATTCGTATGTTTTATGTTATTTTGACGTAGTTTCTCCCGAGTTCTTGCTGTAAAAACACTTTAGTTACATTTTCACTTGACATTGGCAAAATGCGTACGCCATTATTAAGAAGAGAATAGAAGTTATTTTGACAAGATGGCGAGACCTTTAATATTTAAGACGATAGAAGAGACATTGAACGATGATTCTGACTCCGAATCAGTGCTCGGTGGTCACCCAGAAGACCAAATCAGCGACAATGATTGAATAAGCTAGTTGGTATGGATTTTTTAGTATTCATAATTGGGAACAACTGCTTTGTTCCGCTAGCAGCCTGGGCCACCAGCTTAACGTGCCTTCCGAAGCCCGGAGGAAAATGGAGTTGAATAATTTTTGGCCACCCATCCAAGTACTGACCACGTACTTGGTAGCTTAACTTTTGTGATCGTTACGCAGAACGCACGACCGACTTGCCATCAACCGTCACAACTAGATTCTGATGGAATAGGTTATCTCTGCTTGAAATAAGTTACTTGAAGGTTGAATAATATTAAAAATACAAGATGAAGAACAAAGCACCAGTCGAGTAAAATTGTTCAACAATATCTATTATTCTTGTGTTGGAAAATTGTTTCCTTTATTTTTTTCCAGCGTATCAAAACGAGCCAATTACCGTAAGTAATTAATATTATTATTTTCATTGCAAATGAATTTCCAAACTGAGAATAGTGTGAATTAGTGGCCGCCCTCAGCTTCGCTCGCGTCAAATTATAGCCTGTATGCCCTGACCCGAGGATACCATAAAGTGACACGTCAAATCGTACACTAAGGTGTACGCTTTGACACATACATCACGTAGGTACATCACATCCATCACGTACATACATCAGAATAAGTTCTGATGTATAAGTTTTTGCGTGAAAGAGTAACGAACACACATACAACCATACAAACTTTCACGTTTATAATATTAGTAGGATAGTTTATGTAACTGTCACATGATAGAGATTATTAAAACTCAACCGGGAGATTAAAATACAAACCTTCATTGACAAGTTTTTATCGTAGGTATATACCACGCGCATATACGATAAAAAATTCATATAGCATACATAAGGGTAGCTAGGGGCTTGTTTGTAACAGTTTTCATAAAAACTAATATATCTTGAAATCTATTGATTAAATTGCTACTAAATAAAGATGGATGAATGCTGTAACTCTTCCTCTACCAGCTCAAGTAGAAATAATACTATAACTATTGGCCATTATTTCACAATCAATTATTTTCTTTTTTTTGACGCCGCCGTGGTAAAGTGGTCAGTAACGCTGCCTACACATCGGGCGGTCCGGGTTCGAGTCCTGGTAGTGGCAAATGTTAATGTGATGAACACGATCATTTTTTCATGAGTCATGGTTGTTAATATATTTATTTAAGTTTATTTATAAAAATAACTAGATAAGTATATTTGTCCATTATCTAGTAACCATAACACAAGTTCTTAAAGATAATTGGTGTGAGCGTAGAAATATATTATTATTATTTTATTATTACTTTAGAAGAAGTGCGGTGTTACAACTTACCTCGTGCTTGGGGCAAGTTGTAACGTCTACCGGGGCAAGTAGTAACGACAAAAAAGACGACACTAATATCTCTAATCATTTATTTTTTGTTTATTTTTAACAAAATTGACATATTTCTAAAGTAGGTATTATGTAATTCTTAACAAAAATCAACTGAAATACCCTTTTAAGTAATCAAGACCTAAAAATTAAGTAATTATCAGTTTTATTTAGTTAAACACTACTTATAATCCTCATAGCACTTTTAAATCACAGTTAGTAATTAACTTATTTATATCTAAGGTATTCTTCGTAATTATCTCTTTTTAATATCTATCTAACAAAGTATTGTACTTAAATAATAATCAACATGAATGATCCTACTAATCCTATGCCCTTCGTACTGTAGTTTACGTTTTGCGCTTTTGTAAAATTTTAAAATCTCTTATAAATGCAAATAACTTAGATACTTCCGAGTCATGGATCATTCGAAAAAATATGCCCCCGCCGGTTATGGCTAACTTACCTTCCTGTAGATTACAAATTTCGAAACCCTTTAGCGCATACCGGCGTAGATTACGCTGGGCCTTTATCTATTTCTCTCGTTATGAAGCGTGGCATGCGTAGCCAAAAGGCTTACCTTTGTATTTTTGTATGTTTGACCACGAGGGCAGTACATATAGAAATTGCACCCGATTAAGCACCCATTCTTTTTTAAACGCATTTAAAAGATTTATTTCACGTCGCGGCCCGATCGAGAAAATTTATTCTGATCAAGGCACAGATTTTGTAGGCGCCAAACCCTATTTAAATAATCTTTATAATTTTTTGTTTTCCGCTTCTTGTACGGAAAAATATAAAATTGAGTTAAGCGAAAATAATATTCACCGGAGAGGACGGGCGCGTAAGAATCGCTTTAGTTAAAACGAAAACTGATGTACTTAAACGTCCTATTATCAGACTTTGTCCCCTTCCTAAGTTGCAATAATTTTATTTTACTTTAATTAGGGACATATGAGCTGTTGATGATGAATAAGTTAATCCGCTTTATTTCAGTAATTTTTATATGCCCTTCTCTCTCTCTCGCTGAGAGGTTACTATTTAGAAAGAGGACCTTTCAAGGCGGGGAGGGAGTGTGTTTCGGCTGTTCGTTTAATTTGGGTCTATGATGGCCAGCGGCCCAAGTTATATGAAACGACGGAAGAGGGCGCTGCAACAAACACTGCGTGTTGTGTGTCTTTCTTGCCAAGATGGTTTTAGTCAGTGACCGCACTGGTTTTATTTTAGTACGTTTCGTTATCATTCCGCATAATTAATTTTGTTACCGCTAATAGTTAATATATTTAAGAACAATTTCGTGTCGAAATAGAAGAAAAGGAACTGATTGTGACTCCTACTGCACTGACCAGTTGTGGACGCAAGTGCTACTCTGAAGACCCACGGGAACATCGTCAGGGCGCGCCCTACCTGAAGCACTGATCGAGCCAATTATCAAGTAAGCGATTTCAAATAACTTGGAATTGTGGATTTTGCAGAGTATACATAGTTGCGAACGGTTGCTTTCCTACTCTTAGCCTTGGTCACATAGATACTTCTTTTTTTTCTTTTTTCTATTGCTCCCAAGGGATGTAAAATTAAGCGTTACGAAGGGCGCTTTACATAAACTACTAATATGTTATTTAGTTGTTACTAATATCTTACCTATTACCTACGAGTAATTTCTAGATGCCTTTACAATCTTTGAATAGGCGAGGTCTTACGACTTATTTGCCAGAAAAATAGGTCGTTTTTATAAAGGTGTTGTTGTTGAGCTAAGAATAGGGACCTAATATTCATTATTTCGGCAATTTTCATGAATAAGGCATCAAATCACTTTTTATTGCTTTTTTTTCAAAGTTAATGTCAAAGAAAAATGGGACTCTCCAACTATCTTTGTATTTAATGGATCCTATTTTCGTCTACAGTATGGAATTATTTGAAAAAATCTTCTTTATGTTTATAATACACTTCTATAAATTATAGAAAATTTTGGAAAAATCCGATCTGTATCTTTTTTAACAGCTGTGAAACAAACTACATAAATTAAATATTAATTTGTAACTGTTACTGTTCAGAATTTAGTTATTCTATCATTATCTTTAGTGTTTATGCTAACAATGTTAAAAAACGATGGATAGACTGTATTTAAATCTGGAACGTTTAATTTACCTTTATGTAAAGTCGCGTCACGTCACGTCAATCCCATGGATATAATCCATGGGATTGACGTGGATATTTGATTTCTCATGTGAGAGTTTTCTACGAATATCAGAAGTCTGGCTTTTATTACGCGAACTACGCATACCATTTGTAAACATAAAATGGTTTTGGAATCCGCAAACGGGCGGTTGTGTCTGTTATCCTCATGACGTTCTTTTGTGATTTGTGAATGACTCATTTTATTCAGTTTTACAAAATGTATGATTGACTGGACCCAGTCTGGATGAGGATGTTGAGATTTTTAAATAAATACCAAATTGTTTCATTATTAACTTTCTTTTTACTTTACTTTCATCGTTTAAAAGCTGCATGGTAGACAAACAAACATCCAGCTCGCCTTACCCTATAGGCATGGACGTTTTCCATTTCCCCCCAATAGGTTTCCCCCAAACGGTGGAAGATGGAAATTGTCATGTCATCAGAAAGCTACTTTGTTTTATACAATTTTTCCATCGGTAGAATGTGTGGTGAGGAGGAAGAAAGCATGGAGCACATAACATGTGACTGTGATGCACTAGCAAATAGGCGACTAAGGGTCCCGGGTTTAGGTTACCCTAAACCAGAGGATAACTTAGGAGACCTTATTCCCGCCAACATCGTGAAACTCATAGAAAATGTTTTCGATGTTGGCGGGGATGGGTGACAAGGAAAGGGGAAGCACAAAAGATCACATAGGGTCGAAGTGCTCCGAGACACGGCCTCAGCCCCTTGCATAAGAATAAGAATAACAAGACTATACAACTTTTTGATTTTTAAATAAACTCTTCCCATCTTCCCCCAATGTCACAATCGGGGGAAGATGACAAGAAAATTTTCCATCTTCCCCCGATTGTGACATTGGGGGAGGTTTTTTTCCACTCTCATACCAATTATCTAGCCTAAGTTAAGAACCATTAAGAACTTGTCTTATGGATACTAGATAACGGACAAATTTAATAATACTTATCAGTATGGATAATTATTATAAATAAACTTAAATAAATACAGTAACAACGATGACTCGTGAACAAATATTCGTGTTCATTTCACTAACATTAGCTCCTACCAGGACTCGAACCCGGACCGCTGTGTAAGCAGCATTACTGACCACTCCACCACGACGGCGTCGTAAGATGGGAAGAGTTTATCTAAAAAAATGTATAAAACAAAAAAGCTTTTTCTTTTCTTTTGAACGCTTTGAACTTTTAAAATACGTAACGGATTTCAATGCCGTTTTCATCAATATATATAATAGTGATTCAAGAGGAAGGTTTAAAAGTATAATTCGTTAAAGTAAGAGGTAACACACATAAAAAAATAGTCTAATTGAGCAGCTCCTCCTTTTTTAAGTCGGTTAAAAATAGTAATAGTTGGTAGAGCAATTACTTTATTCAAGTAATTACTTTCACTTGTGTAAGTGTTAATGAAAACTATTTTTTTAAATCCTGTTTTTGTGACAGTGTAATGGTTATCTACAAACAAAAAACTCTAATATTTTTTTAATAACAGAGTACTTAATGATTATTATTTTTTGCATACCAACTCCTCTCTCTCCAGTATTGTACTAAGCTCTTTGAAATATAATTGTGTACAATTATATTTCAAAGAGCTTAGTACAATACTATTCTCTATAATGCAATTTTCATCATTCAAATCTCCTTTTATCCCCTACTTAAAGCAAATGTCTGAGTCAGATTTTTAAAAAATAAAAAGCCGACTAAAATCTGCAAATAATTAGCGTGTAATGTCGAACAACAGAGAGAAAATACAAAATTTACGTTATTACAGCTAAGTTTGAAAATGTTGTTATTTTTCATAGCAATACAGAAAATTATAATCTTGTTATTAAATGAGAGAATAAATAAAATGGCTTGTAACTTATATAAAATTATTTTTTATGCCGTCGTGGTAGACAGTTCATCCAGCAATGGATCGAGCTTACGTTTGAATTCTAGGTAGTGACAAAATTTTAGTGTATTGAAAACGATCATTTGTTCACGAGTAAAAATGGTTTATCCTAATCCTTACTTACTTATTACTAACTAATATTATAAATTCAAAAGTGCCTTTGTTTGTTTGTTACGCCTTCACGCCTACCACTAAACCGGTTTTAAGAATTGTTCGCCAAAAGAAAGCTACATTATCAAGGAGTAAAATAGGATGTATTTATTTATTTTTAATTAGATATCCTTACGAAATTACGATAATTTATTTGTTATACAATTTACGCTACGGAAATCTCTTTGACACTTTATTAAACGTGATCTACGATTTTGTTATCATGTGTGGAAAATTATGTTAAAACTTGGGTGAAACAAAGTTCAAACAAGAAGTCAGTGTTTAATAAATAAGAGTTTGTTTGTTACTCTTTCACGTAAAAACTACTTTATGGATTTTAATGAAATTTTGTAATATATAGCTCCTATTATATCAGAATAACATATGTGCTTTGATCTATACTATATAATTATCCCAGTACGCATATATTTATTGAAGTTAGTTTATAAGTGTTAAAATTAATGTATATTTGTCCGTTATCTAGTTTCTAAGTTAATATGTATATACTTAGGGCGTTTAATATAAAGCCACAATGAGGTACAAACTCTTTGGAATCGAAAAAAGTATATACTGGCCATTACAGCTGGGATGAGGCTGGGATAGTAATTTAAGATTCAAAAAAAGCAACAATTTGATTATGTTTTGTTTTTTTAAAAAAGGAAGTCTTTTGTTTGCAGGCTGTCGTAGCATGTTGTCGAAAATAGAGAAAATTGAATACCAGGTGATCATTTACTATCTGAGCGTGAAAATTTTCACTATGGAACGGGATAATCAACACTTACAGGATCTTTACTTAGGACATAGCTAATTTGTAAATGTCATTACAAATTGTTAAAGGCTGGGTGTTTCTTGCGCCGTTTCTTCTCTCCTGCTACTAATTCGACGAAGCGGTGGTTGGGAATATGCTTATTAGTGGTAGTTTTATTTTTAAAATAATTAATTTAATACTTATGAAATTATAATTTTAAAACTGGGACAATTTAAAAATATCCGATTGACAACCACTTAAAGTTATCACTATTACTGGTATCATACCTACCTTATTTTTTTTTCTCTCATACATATTTCCTGTTGTGACGATTTTAAAGTACTTTGTAATTGAGTCTATTTAAATAAAGAACTTTTGACTTCGACTTTGACTTAAGGACCCAATGTAATTCCACAGTTGCAGGTTGGTGCGCCTAATTTAAATGTGGAAGAACATCCACCAAATATGACCCAGGCTCGGGCCACCCCATAACGGTAGTGACTTCTCTTTTCTGGGATAGTAAAGAGGTGTTCATGAGGGAATAGGGTGTCCACAAAAAATATTACTTAGTCTTTGATAACTGTTCTATTTTTTTTCTTCCATCGTAATAATATTTATATTATGTATATTGTTTGTTTTGCAAATATATACTACTGCTTACTTCCTTGACTTGGATACTAGAGATAAGTTTAGCGAAAAATAAATAATGAAATAGAAGATTGAAAACAGACCTCCTCTATACTATCTGTGTATGATATTAACGATTCGATTTGATAACATTAACGATTCGCTGTTGCTATTCTTAGTAAACATTCTTAAACGCTGAGTTTATAATAACATAATAAATATTATAATTGCCGCGCTAACGGTCAGCTACCCGTCTTTAACCTTGGCCGTAAAGTAAATAAATTATAAAAGTTATTTAAGACATCAAATAGTCGCGGTAGGGAATAACGGAATAGCCGTTCGAATTTTGAGCTCTGTGGTGTTTCTGTTCTTGAATTAGGTTGCCACAGAGCTCCATGGGGTAGGTAAGGGGACTGGGGACTACGATTGGCAGCTCGCGAGTGTCACGTCCATAGAGTGTATGTTACTTACGTTAGTAAATTGGCATTGAAATGAATCAGATGAGACCAAAAAGAAAGAGTAATGGGCATGTGTGCGTGACAAATAGTATTGTACTATGCAAGGAGCTTATACTAAGAATGGAGTCATTACACAAATTAACAAAGTGAGGGCAAAAATTTTGACAATACTTGACATTTCAAATTTCACATTTCTCTTTCTAGAAATTGTCGTCATCTCTTTCTAAACACGACTACATAGAAACAAGATTTCCCCAGTATTTAGCCATCTTTCTAAAACAAAAGTAGAAAAGTAGCTAAAAACTTAACATATTGTATTCAATTATCAGTATTTATTATCTATGAAAGAAATAAATATAATATATTTACTTTTAATGTTTAGGTTTGTATTTTATTTTGAAAATCATCATTGTGAGTCTTTCTATAACTTATGGGAAATGAAAGGATTTATGTAATGGCAGCACTATCTTCATGTGTCAATGTCCCGAAATCTCAACATGACATAAATTGCCGTAATTGACGTATTCATAAATATCGACTCGCGATTTTGGTACGGCTTTTTACTTTAAAATAAGGATAAATATTGCAAAATGTCGAATGGATAGTTATTTCGTGCTGGCAGAAGTGAGTAGTATTGAGGATGCAGTGTGAATTTCACTTGTAAGTGTCATAATTGCATATAATATTGTTCAATCTATAAATTTCATTTTTCACCCGTAATTCCAGATTATTAGCGTTATTTTGCAAAACTCCATAAAAGGGAGAAATTTCTGATACTCGCATTTAATCCTATCTTAGAATTTAATGAATTTTTGTACATAATTTACTTATTCAAATATTTGTAAACAAATGACTAGGGTGACTAGGATTTCCGGAATTATAAGGAAATAATATCCCTTTCTATCCATTCCTTTTATAAATGGCAATCAAAATTGATAGATTATTTTATTTAATTCTTTGAAATAACTGAAGACATGAGTGGATAAAGGAGCTATGTTACATTTTTAATAATTTTTATTTTTTGCCTTCAATGAAGGTGTTGTGTACTTACAAATGATATTAGATCTTAAAACAACTAAGTTTAAACCCAAACTTAGTTGTTTTAAGATCTAATATCATTTGTAAGTACATAACACCTTCATTTAAGGCAAAAAATAAAAATTATTAAAAATGCTTAGACAAAGAATAAAAATGTAACATAGCTCCTTCATCCACTCATGTCTTCAACTGTTACATAGATAAAATACATAAAAAGTTTTACCCATTTTTAGTTCGAAATGTTTATTTACAAATAAAATATGTAATTTGTGTAATGTAAATTATTTTATTTGAGAAAAAGATAATGAGAGTATTGATTGGATTGTACTAGTGTAATAATGTTTATCATTCACATTTGCATGTACTAACATGCAACGCAGATACGTTGCACACAGACAGACAGTATTAATAAAATTGTGGCTGCGCTCTTCTGCACTTGTAATCAAATAGCATATTAAAATCTATCAAATGATAGATTTTAATATGCTATTTGATTACAAGTTAAAAGTGTACATAAATATTTATATACACTTTTAACTTGTATACATAAAATTTTCTTTTCTTTTTAGATTTCCGAAGCGACGGACCATATGGTTGTCTATTGTGCCTTTAAAAACAAAATTTTATGAAAGTTCGAAAATATGTAGCTTCCACTTTCAAGACACCGACACTTTCAAGGCAACTGCTTATGTCAAACTTCAAGCCCTTTTTTCAATAAAACCACTACTCAATCACTTTTCACGATCTTGTCAGGAATCGCATACAAAGGCTTGGTGATTCGGTCTTGCGCTTGCGTGGTTCGCTAAGTAAATTGAGCACCGACTAATACTAATTAACTAATTTGATAATCGTGTGCAATAATAGTTATTTATTTAATGTGTTTAACCCCTAATTGGGGTCCACGATTAGGCTAAGGTAGTCGCTGTCGCCTCCGCTACTTCACTTCCGCCCAGGGCTGGACTTACAGTGAGCAGCAGTACAAGCCGCCCTAACTCGTCCCACCGAGCGACCCTCACCGAGACCATCTCCGGCTACCACCAGGGGAGTACACGCTATTGGGCATTATACCACCATTTAATAAATTGTTCTGCACGGATCTCTCGTGTCTCATTTAACTCCCTATATCTTAGGACCGTGGGAGCACGTGAGACCTTACCCATGGCACAAGACTGTCCGTGATTAATTTGTGCTACAGGCACCCTACTAGAAAGAGACAGAGCCTCTCTAGAAATGTCAAGAAATGTCAAGTGTTGTCAAAACTTTTGCCCTCACTTTGTTCATTTGACTAATGACTCCATTCTATAGGTAAAATATAAGCTCCTTGTGTACTATGGCACAGCCTGACAGTTGCTGTCTTTTCAAACTGATTAACAGGCCGGCCGTGTATGTGAAATGGTCTCATCTATCTATCTCGCTCTAATATACGCGTATATTATGCTTTTTCTCTTAAACCTATGCCAATGTGTTACCTCTAAAAAATTTTGTCACTAGTGCTGGTGTACCTCTCGAGTAATAAGGTTGAAATATTATTTTCATACGGTTGTCATACGGAGCAAATCGAGGCGTCCACAATGGCTTGATACGCTTGTCTGATCGGGCAAATGATCATATCTGGACCCCCTAAATGCCTTTAAAAAATCTTAGACTAAAGTATGGCAATGAATCAAATTATCGTTCTCGGTTCACACAGACTTTCTTACGTACTTAGCTGTAATCTTGTTGTGAATTTATCGATTCTCAAGTCTAAAATTTGAAATTAAGCATTTTCTTCATCAAAGAACAAGATTTCAATCCGAAAAGTTTTAACCGCCTCTGTGAGCCAATCGGTTGTCCGTCGGCATCAGACACTTTACCGCCTTTTCTGAGTTAAGTTCCTGGATGGGTACAAATTATCTTGATTTGGCTGACGGCCGGGATTATTTTACTATCACTATATTTCTTTCGTAACATAATGTTAATTAAGTATTAATTTAATTCAGCAATAGAATAGATTAGAATAGAAATGATAATGTTTACTGTTCATTTGTACAAGTTGTCTAGTTTATAAACGTACTAGCTGTGCCCGCGACTTCGTCCGCGTGTATTTTGAATCCAGAGCGGAGCAATGGATTCTAAAATAGAATCCTAAGCGCAGCGAGGGATTCAAAGTACTTACTTTTAATCTTGCTGGAGCATTAAAATAGTGTTGCTCCCGAGGTGGACACCCTACTTTTTACCACCTTCTGGAACAAAATTAGTAAATGCACCTATGAATATGTGAGAAAAGTCATCAACAACTCAAATAATGTCTCCTTCTTTATTATTGTTTCGAGGGGCTAAAGCCCACATTAGGGGCGATTAGGCCTTAGTCAACCACGCTGGCCAAGTGCGGGTTGGTCGACTTCACTCACATCCTAAGAATTTCTTCATAGGTGTATGCAGGTTTCCTCATGATGTTTTCCTTCGCCGTAAAAGCGTCGATTAAACGTACATATGAATACAAGAACAATAGGACAAGACATAGTAAATTTAAAGGCTAATGTTTATATTGATCTCTTTGGTGATTGGATTATAACGCTATAATTTTAGTCCCTATTAACGTAGAACAAATTATTAATGTAATAACTTTTCAATTAGATGTGATAAAAAATCATAGTTGACTGACACTTTTTTATGTAAGACGCTAGAGGTGTAACATTTTTTATTAAAATATTCGTAAAATAGGTATTTTTTATTTTGTTTTAAAAACATGTTTAACAAACATAAATAGATATATGATCACGCTCCCAAGAGGGGCGGAGAAAAGCCTTAGGTAAAATTCCGTTACACAATCGTTACAAAATCCGTTACAAAACCACATCAAGCAGCATGGACCATGCATTGCCTCCAAATAGTGATAGGTTGCCAGCTTGTCGCCTATATAATAGGATATTTTTATATGTTCTGTTCATATATATGTATTTGTTTTAAACAGTTTTGTATTTATTTATATAAGTATGTATTGTAGGTATATTCACATAATATTTTATTAACACTTAAGGACTCGCTACTGGGTCCAATGGACCCAGTCCTTCGTATTTGACTTTATAACTTTTTAAATTCGATTTCTACACAGTTGCCGACCTTAGTACCATTCAACGATAGTTTAACACAGTAAATTATGTCGTTGGTTGCCAATCAGCGCGCTGATAATAAGAACTACGGTCATAAAAGGTAATTATGGGTCTGTTGGACCCGGTAGCGACTATATACCTATTTATTTTATTAGTACACGGGCACTCCGTTTCTCCGCATGTCTCCTATCACAGGTAGGATTTAAGAGATTTCTTATAGAAATAAGCTACACTTTTTGTACTATTTATAATTTATAACTTTCCTATTTTTGTTATTATTATATACAATAAATTATTAAATGAATAATTTAATAAAAGTGGCAACAAACAAAAAAAGAAACAATCCTGCAGTAAACATTCAATCAAAAGCCAACGACCAGGACTGGGTTAAAAAATATTCTAATTCCTTTATAACTAAAGGATAAACATATAAGGGAGCTAAGTCCCCCACGAGTATATATGTGTAGACTGAAAATAGCGAGTATTGCTAAGGGTTAAAGGAGAGCGATTACACTATACATTTATTATTACTGACGTTTGTAGATTGGCAACGACTCGACAAGAGCCAGACCAAAAAAATGCACAAATGTATGAGTAATGCGCATGTGTGCGTGAAAAATAGTACTGCAGTCAGACAGTTGCAGTTTTTTCAACGTGACTGACTGGCTGTCTTCGGCCGCCTGCGTGTACGTGAAATGGTATCATCTATCTATCTTTCTCTAATATACGGGATAGTATGCTATTTCTCTTTTACATTGCCGATCTACAGTTTACTATATCTATAGATTACACAGCTTTAATTTAGATTTGGTCAACGAACCCTGCGTTCATTCTTAGATGTGGTACATAATTTAATTTGGGATACATTTTACGTGATGTTATTAGACAAAGAGCTAATCAATGCAAATTGAATGTTAAGAGTTAAGAGCGTAAGCTTCAGACTAATTACTGCTTTTACAAACAAAATAATGAAACATCTGAGCTAAAGGATTATTAGAAGTAATTGAGAATAATTATTTTGTTTTAGCAACCAGTCTCCGACGTGTTGATAGACTTGTTTATTATCTATACTACATCATCATCATCATCAACAGCTCATATAATGATATAATGCCCCCACCGAGGGGCTCGAGCCTCCCCCACATTAGGGGGGATTATCAGCGCGCTGATTGGCAACCAACGACATAATTTGCTGTGTTAAACTATCGTTGAAAGGTAGGTACTAAGGTCGGCAACTGTAAAGGACTCCATTGGACCCAGTAGCGAGTCCCTAAGTGTTAATCGCAAATGTTGGGCAATGACGCAACGGCTATCTCACTACTTCAATGTGGTACACCAAGGCAAAATAACAATTTAGTCTGGAGAAGTACGTCACCTACAGAAATTCGCAAAATCATCAACAAAATTATAAACAAAAATTCCTTTGGTTACGATGAAATGCCAATATCTATTATGAAGGAAAATATTGATGTGTTAGCTGAAACTCTTTCATCTTATTTTAATGAGTGTTATAAGAAGGAAGTATTTTCAGATTACTATAAAATTGCAAAAATAATTCCAATTAACAAGAAAGGGATAAAAACAGACCCAAAGAATTATAGACCCATACTGCCCACCAGACACTAAAGTGCAGTAATAGCCCTTGGATGATTTTTCGTTTTATTAGTGATTCTGAAAGCAGGTTTCATAAAGTTTCTGCTGAATTAACTAATTTTTTTCTCGGACAATTAGGTAGTTTTTAATTAACAGTTTTACTCTTACTGCAAAACCAATAATATTAACAATTAAGCGTAGTTTCCCAACTAAAATGCAGTATATATTAAAGTGGAGACGAAATTTTAAGGTTTCCTATTTAAAATGCAGTAAGCAATCAAACTTTACGGCCCTTTAGATAGTTTTATATTTCAGTGAAAAAAAATTAAAAACTAATTAATATGCAGTAAAATTTACCTCCATACAATCTATTTTTACTACTATTAGAAAAAATATATTAATTGGCACGAACTCCCAACTAAAATGCAGTAAAATCAAAGCTAGCCGCATTTTAGTTGTGAATACTTAACACTCCTTAATTATTATAAACTGACTAAAATGCAGTAAAATACAGCATTACTGCAGATTAGTTTGGAAAACATAGTGACACACATATGGTTATTCCCAGATAAAGTGCAGTAATACCAAACTAGGGCCACTTATTCCACCAAGTAGATTGATCTTCTGGAAAAACCTTTCTGTTTGTTCTACACCCCAAGAACCAGAAGAATCATTTTTTGATATTGATGAATAGTGTTGAATTTTTAATGTTATATTTTATTACTAAGAGTCTGTGATTTTTCTGTTTATGTTCAAAGGATTTGACGGGTTTATTCTAAGAAATAATGTGCCTTAAATGTAATTTAAGACTTATTATGTACAACAAAAAACTTAATATTTTTTTCTGGTCTGTTTTGAAAATTGTATGTAGGTAACTTTAATTAGATTTTATTACTTCAATAACAGTACATTTTTGCGATTGAGTTTCTTTTTATAATTATAAGACTGATTTATACAATTTTATAGTTATAAGACTGATTTATAATGATACATAAATGACGAGACTGGCTGTGCATTAGATTTTGATACATACTTTTTATTATTTTAAACCTAGTATTAAGAATATTAAGAGGCTTCAAAAGCTAAACTCAACCAATGTTATTTTAAGCGTATCAAACTGTTAAAAGTAACAAGTTATTCCTAGAAACTAATTATTTAAGACTTACTTATGTAGACTGTGTAGTTATGTAAGCGTGTGATGTTTTGTATATGATTTAAATGTACCTGAACGTTGATCTTAAGATAATGTCCACCATTTAAAAATACGCACGTAAGTATATTTTATTACTTATTAAACATTTAATATCTTAATGTTATTATTATGTGAAAACTGACACTTTTTTTGGATTAGAAGAAGTTTTTTTTTATATGTGATTTTTATTTCATTAAGTTGAATTATTGTTATTAATTATGTAAAAATAAACGTTTTATAAAATATTACCTAGCTATTTTTCTTACTGCACTAGTAAAACGAACACTTTTTTCTATAAAACCAACTAACATGCAGTATTTTTTTTCACCTTACTGCATTTTAGTTGGGTTTCTTGACAAAACAACTAATCCAAACGCAGTAATGCTACTTTATACTGCGTTTTAATCAGTTTTAATGTTTTTTTTTATAAAAAAGGCGGTGCAGTAATTCGCGCCAAAATAGTAAATGGTCATTAATAAATTTATTTATAAGGATATATTTTTTTTTATTGCTAAGACGTGTGAACCTACGCCTATAGAACATTTCAGGATTATTATTTTTTTGTTTATACATCTGCTTATTTTTTATATCAAATTCTTAACTTTAAATGGCGTTTGCTCGCAATCGTTATTTTGCGGTTACTGCACTTTAGTCTCTGGTGGGCAGCATATCATTGCTACCCACTTTATCAAAAATCTTTGAAAAGGTCATTAAAATTCAATTAATAGAATATATATAGATTTATAGATAGATTTTTTTCAGATCATTTTTCTAGTTTTTTAGATTTTACATTTTTTTTTAATTTGTTAACAGGCAAAACTCTAATAATCTTCGGAAGCTTATTGTAAAATGTATACATTGGTCCACAAAGGAATTGTTTATTCTGTGGAGTCGAGTTTTATATACAACCAGATCGTGTTTGTTCTTAGTACTTATTTACATTATGCGTATGGCATTTCTGAGAAAAATGTATAATTATTTTTCTTTACATACAGTTTTCCAGTTTATATTGTGATGACACAGTTAGAATATTTATCTCCTTGAACCTTTCTCTAAGGGAGTCATGCGGACCTAGTTGATAGATTGCTCTAACAGCCCGTTTTTGCAGAACAAAGATGGATTAAGAAAATATAATGATTTATATATACCAACACGGGGGTGTTATGTATAAAGCTCACTTTTGTTTTGTCTATAAATATTTTGTGTAAGTATCGCAGATAGGTAGGTATGCTTAACCCTCCGTGTACCAGGTGACTAAAAGTCGGATCCCCTACGCCATATTTTACCAATTCATCGAATATCAATTAATCGCCAACGATGTATCAAACATTCAAATAATCGAACGTTCATTTTATCGAAAGCTCAAAGATCGAAATGTAAAAAATCCTTCTTCTGAAAAAAATTTAACATAAGTTCATAAATCTTTGATTTGAAAAGGTGTAGATGAGGGTAATAGAATATTGACACATTATGGTATGATAATACAGTCGAAATTTCGATTACATAAATGTTCGATTTAATGAATATTCGATATTATGTACGTTAGCTCATTTAAACTTTCGATATTTTGAAGACTCCGTGTATTGACAATTCGATTATTTGAATGTTTGATACAACATTGTCGATTAATGGCAGATTAACTTTTTTTTAGAAGAAATAAAGTATTTAGTAATTATAAATATGTTATAATTATGTTAAAGTAAAATTTTGAAATTTAAACATTTTTAGTAATTAAAAACAAAACACCAACAATTTTTTGCTTATGCGTTAATTATTATACCGTTTTTCATCTGACACATTAGTCATATAAAATATTAATGGTAATGAATGGTGGGGTGTGAGATGCCCACGGGCGCTTTAGGGTCCTACTGCTCCCTTGGTGGTGACCCCCGGACTGACTTAGCAACACTGATTGGAGCAGCACCATTCTAATACCGAGAAATTCGAAGTTCATCATCTTCACAGTTTTACAATTATTGTGTTTTTCGTGGGACTGGGGTGTGTCACACCCCACCTGATAAAAGGAGGGTTAATCATTTGCTCAAACAACTACTAAGATAAAGTGTCCGATTACTAAGGACTAGGTGAGCGTTGACATCGCCTTTGTCTATATCAATGGGTCGCTAACATTGGATGGGGCTAACGAAGTGCGATGTAGGCAATTGCTAGAACTTTTATAAACAATAATTATGATTTAATGAATTATATTTGTGACGAAATGACCCTGCCGGAGGTGGCCAGTGATGTCACTATGGGTTCAGGACGCAAGTCCCGCCAACAAATTTATGTATTTAATTGTGGTTCAACCGAAGATTACACTTATTGGTGGCTTTTCGACATCACATGGACAAGATGCCATTATGGACTCCTCATTCTTAGTGAAGACGCTCGAATGGGGGTAGCCAGGCGTGCAGCACGCTCACACCAAATATCGTCACTCATCGTTTATTTTTAAAAATGCTTATGTAAAATAGGTGAATTAGTTTTTAGAGGATCAAATAATATTGTCCCTTTTTTAATTACTCTAACGGTCTACGTTCTCAGTGTAACTTCAATTATATCAGTACTGTGATGTTTAGTTGTGTGCCCATTATTCTCGCATATTTAGAAAATAAAAACTAGTATTCATTCTAGTTAAAGTGAGTATATTCCTTCATCAACAGTATATTCCTTAATCAGCACTTATTAATGAAATTTAGTAAATTTTAAAGATGTGTGAATGTTAGTTTATACTATATTGTTATTATGAATCCATCAACCATGATTCAGATGGTACGGTAAAATAAAGGCTTACCTTGACCCATTTATGACAAGATGTCTAGTAAAATTGTCCCTTTTATCTTGTTATAACTGAGTGTATAAATAATTGCTTTCGAAATATTTCGAAAAGACAATATTTGACAGTTTATCTGAAGCCAGTGACGTGGTAAATGTAATTATAGGAAGTTGTAATTACAAGCAAGCAATTTCCTTTTGATGTGAGTTGCAATTAGGCACTAGTGTCAAATGTACACAGTCATTAATTTGATATTAACTAATACTACCTACACTATTTTAACTGTACACTATGACTTGGTAATAAGGTTAATAATTAATCAAAGATATTTGTCAGTCATCTGTTTGATCTAAAACAGTCTGCCCACATCAAAGACTAGTACAATATAGTTAACACTACCTTATAAACGTGGAGTACCATTATTTATAGAACCAAGCAGGCATGTTTCAAAACCATCACCCAGTCTTACAACTGTTTTATTATTATTATTTGGACAATTCGGGACTTTTTGCGTCACTGCGACCTATAAAGATCTACTGCGACTAGCCTCCAAGTAAGTCCTATTGAGGCCTTACATGTACTCCTTTAGCTGGACACCATCTAAAAATGATAACATATTCCTAGCTCGGATTGTTTTGCTATCGTCTGGGTCGAGAATTTGTCTTCCCAAATGTCGGCTTCTTTTGTGAATGAGATATTCACAAGAGCACAGGGGGTGCATTGGTGTTTCACGCTCCTGTTCACAGAATCTGCAAGCATCAGTATCTTTTAATCACCATTTACAACTGTTTGATAATTTTATTAGTACTTTACTACTTGCACTTTTTCATTTTTTTTAAGTCTGTTTTCGAAGGTACTGCTGTTATAACTGCTAAACATGATTTCTTTGGAAGGTGTCCGTGAACAAATGCCTAAGGCAATAGGAGATGGCTCCTTAGAATGCCCCACAAGCAAAAATCTATACGTCACGATCAAAGTTGGATTTCTGAGTTAGTTTTACACTCTATTAAAATATTACATGTCAGGTATTGCTGTTAATAGTAGGGTTTTAAAGTTACAAGCACATTTGGCACCTTAAAATTGTGATCATTTTAGTAAGTAAGTATTTAAATATTATTATTACTATGCATTTATATATTCATTGATATATATCTATATTTTAAATAAATAACATTTATATGTTCACGTTATTATTACGATAAAAGCCTTGACCGCCGTCATTGAATGGCGGAAAAAAAATCCGTTTTATAAAGTACCTAGATAACGGAGATTGAAGGGAATTAAAGGTTACAACCACATAAAATCTTTTTTGCCTATTAAGCAATTATAACTTATCAATTAAACGTTTAAATTTTACTAATATGTATTTAAAAGGTCTATAATATTTTCTAATGGTATTGTTTTTGTGTGTGTCAAAACCAGTGGCTCAAAAGCCTTCATGACATAGCCATAACGTAAAGGAATTGTATACAATCAAGAGCTGTTTTTAAATCCTTTTTTCAATTTAATTTTTAACTGCGCTAGATACGTTAAATCCATGTATACACTTGCATTCTATAATTTAAATAGAGTTATTTTAAAATAACATTATCTGGTCTCTTCATATTTTTCAGTGTTCAAACATGAAACGACTCTGGGGTAGGAATGGGCCATCTCCTTTGAAGATTTTCTGGACTAAAACAACAAAAACGAATACTTAGCTCTGGAGGCTAAGTGGGCAGTCAAGTCAAGTCAGTGGAATACGAAATTCGTATATTTAAATAGCGATTGTTTGGTCAATTTACTAGGTGGTAGACATGTATGTAGAGTCGTGTGGGTAGGTACCACCGCCTTTCTTATTTCAGTCGTGAAACAGTTTACTGAATATTATACAATTTATAAGTACTACTTATTATAATACTAGCTTGGTCCGCGACTTTGTTCGCGTGTTATGATGTTATATAGCCTATAGCCTTCCTCGATAAATGGACTATCCAAAACAAAAATATTTTTTCAATTTCAATCAGTAGTTCCTGAGATTAACGCGTTCAAACAAACAAACAAACTTATCAGCTTTATAGTATTAGTACAGATTAATTAAAAAAATAGTAATTACTCATGAAAATAGAATTATAAAGTAACTTATTACGTCAACACTTATAACTTGATATAACAATGATAAAACCTACTTTTTTATTTATCTGATATACTCTTCATTGGTCTGTCAGACCACTTATGCTGTATAGCTCCCATCGGATATGTCACAGCAAGTCAACTGCACTAGCAACACTTTCTTCTATGTATTTCACTCCAGTAGTTAGAAACATTTTTACATTTCCTGTGGTCTGTGAGACCAGTGTTAATGAATTTAGGGTTAAATCAAAGGCAGATTTAAATGTCTCATACATAGCCAGTCACAATACCTTAGAGAACTTAATATTTTCTGAAATAAGTAAGATCGCAGACAGAAATAAATTTCGCCATCTATCATCGTTTTTCATGTATATTTTGCTAACATGTTCTTCGTAAACAACATTAGTTAGATAGTTATAATAAATACACGTAGGTATTTATACAGGTTACAAAGGTTTAACGGATATAAGGAAAATATAATGATACAAGAGTAAGACAATATTTTTGTCTCGAATTAAACGAAAATATCTTATTTACTCTCGCTACAATGATGGCATTTATTAAAGGGCTATTGTAAATATATCTTATGCTATTTTGCACATTATTTTTCCTAAGCTGCTCACAATTTATCTGGTGTCGGTGCAATATGCGTTGATATCGACAGTACTGCTTAAGGGTATTATTAACACTTGAGGACTCGCTGCTGGTCCTTGGTATATTACTTTTGATGTTCGATTTCTAGATTTCCACGTTAGTGTAAGCAAATTATATCATTCAGCGCGCTGCAAATGAGAACTGTCGTCATAAAAGTTATGAATGGGTCCGCTAGACCCATTTATATACCTTGATACATACATACTGATTACAAATTATATACTGATACATGATGATTTCATTGTTACTTTACATAGATAAGTTTACTGTGTTGCTTTAAGAAAAAAAATCATCAAATAATGATTCGCCTCTTCTTAATATAAAACTAAGGAGAAATTTATAAATTTTTTTATAACTAAAAATAATAAAAATATTATTTAATTCAATATAATAATGCTTTTAATGCTTTTTAAGCCTTTTAGATCCTAGTATTCATCAATATGGGTATCAAATCAAAGGGCTTATCATAAGGATTTCAAAAGGGTATATCATGACCGTATTATATAAAAAACTGAAAAGATAAAAATAAAACAATAAAAAACTAAAAAAATCAAATATTAAAGGCACACTTAAAACATATTGATGGTATTTTTTAGAACTTTTGTTCAACATAAGCATGCCATTATGAATCATTTGACTTATTATTAATTTCTATGCCACCGACTGCATGTTGAACAAAATTTCTAAAAACTACCATCTATATAGAAAGAATACACTGAAAAAAATCGACCTGCCCCAGGCGGGAATCGAACCAAGCATCTTCCAAAAACTATTTACGCGTAGCGCAAAAATTATTCCATACCATCAATATGTTTTAAGTATGATATTTGATCTTGTTTCCATCTTTTCAGTTGACTAATTGTCTTTTTATGCAGGCGGGTTTTTTTTAGTTTTTTTACGAAAGCATGACGTTACAAGCCTCTACCCCTGAATTTCGTCACACGAGCAAAAACTGGAATTAACGCTATTAGATTTCTAACGCATTTATTCCCGTTTTTAATCATGTTATTATTTCGTAAATACGTGGCTTTTTGCGCCACTGCGACCTATGGAGATCTACTGTGACTAGCCTCCAAGTAAGTCCTATTGAGGCCTTACTCCTTTAACTGTGTACTATCTAAAAATGATAAGATATTCTTAGCTTAGATTATTTTGATATCTCTCTCGTCTCTCCAAGTATCGGCTTATTTTGTGAATGAGAGCTTCACAAGAGTACAGGAGGTGCATTGGTGTTTCACGCTCCTGTTCACAGGACATGCAAGCATCACGTCGCTACTTCCCCAGTAGGTATGGTGGGCGTTGGCGTCGCATACTCATGTATTATTCTTTAAAAAAACATGCAACGCAAAAGTTTCTAAGTGGTTTTGTCACACGACATTTCACGCACTGTATTGCTTTTATTATTTGTACATGTGATATAGTAATAGTAGTTGTTACTGATACACGGTACGCGGGCAAAATAAAGTAGGAAATCTTGAGAAAACTGTGTATTTTCGGAACAACAATTAGGCACTTTACAATATTAGAGCGACGTGAGGCGTCGCTGGAGTATGGTCGCGGACTGACCTGGTGACGTGCGCAACGCAGGCGCACCGTTAACAAAAGGCTAACAAACATATAGCGGGTACATCTTAAAAATTTAGAAACATTTCGTAAATACCTTATAACTAATTAAACTAAGTAATGAGCGCGTCGTTTACACTCCCCACCCCAGTGCTGCTTCAGCACTAATCTACCAAAGAGATGGGCGCGACGCGCGACGCAGACCGCCGGCGAAGGGTATCGGTCTTGGTTTTTACATCTACCACTCAAACCCGTCCGTCCTTGCCAGGATACACTTGAACGACAAGTCCCTTTTGCCACAAATTGCGTGGCGCATTAGGGTCGACAACTAAAACTAGATCACTCACCTGTAATGGCTTAATTCTGCTCCTCGTTCCACTTTCGCCTTGGGAGTAGCTCTGGCAAAATCTCCTTCACCCATCGCTGCCAGTACATATCGGCTAATCTCTGAGACTTACGCCAAAGCTTTCGAAGGTAAAAGTCAGATTCGTCGAATTTACCTAAAGAGGGTAAACTTGAGGAGCCGCCCAAGAGAAAGTGGTTTGGGGCTAATATTTCTACATCGTCTGAATCAACTGAAACGTGCATCAAGGGACGGCTATTAACTATATTTTCAACCTTAGCCATCAATGTGCTGAGAACCTCCTCTCTTGGTGCACGCTCGTTGAGTATCACCCGGAGGGATACCTAGACGCTACGTATAAGCCGCTCCCATGCCCCACCCCAATGGGGACTGACAAGCGGAATAAAATTCCACTGGATGGCATTATTTGTTGCTTCAATTTTCAAAGGCTCATAATCGAGTTCTTTAATTGACTTGCGCAATTCCGTAGCCGAACCTCGTAGGTTAGTTCCATTGTCCGAGTATAAATGTCCTGGCCATCCACGCCGGGCCGCCATGCGACGTAACGCCATAATGAGTGAGTCAGAACTAAGCGAGCTCACTAATTCGATATGAACGGCGCGAACGGTAAGACACGTAAATAAGACACCATACCTCTTGGCCCTTCGCCTACCAATAGTCACTTCCATTGGGCCGAACAGATCCAATCCGCAGTAGGTAAAAGGCCGTTGGTGGTGAGCCATACGAGCCGTAGACCACTGCGCTTGATAAATTGCCATCGAACCTTGCGTAGTGACTTTTTGAATTTTTTACATTCCGTCAAGGCGTGCTTAGACTCTTTACAAAACTGGCAATTAGCATCATTCTTCTCAGCTTGCAATAACACAGTCTGTAACCGAGGTGCGCATTCTGGCTGTTTTTTATAGTCACTTCTTGTATTCGTAAAATAAATATTCGAAGTAGTTGACACCTTTAAGGCCTCTTCGCTCAGGAAGTCAGCCAAAATTAACATTCTAGAATTCTGTCCTATTGTGATCAATGGGAAACTATAATCCGTCCATTTTGATAATAGTACCGGTAGAAGTTTGGATATAATTATGGCGACTATGCTCATACCTTGGATATACTCCTCTCGTCCACTAGACCGTACAGCTTCAATAAAGTTTTGGACCTTTACTGAAAACGGTATGATATCCTTTTGGTAGTCCTGTGATAGTGGCTGTAATTTCTTTATATCTTGGACTATTCTATAAACTATGCAATCAGGATTACCAAATCTTAGTTCTAGTGTTTTAATTATTTTTTCCGGTGACGTTGCACTGATCAACATAGCGGCGACTGCCTATGCCCTGGCTGACTGCGGTCCAACCATTGCTGAACGTTGCAGTGGAGACTGTCATTGTCATCTTCTGTGTGTGAACTGTATTCCATATCTTGGAGATCCGCAATATCCGTTTGTAACTTTTTATTAATAAGTTCCATTTGTATTTTGCCTGTTTGTATCGCAGCTTCTAATTCCAATTTTTGGGCATTTATTGAACGCGTTGATGAGCGTTGCGATTTTCCGTTGCTCTTTACGGAAGCGAGTAGTGACGATCGTGCTGCAGGTTTTAGTTGCAGCTGCGGTTGTGGCGTCTCCAGCTTAACACTGCTTCCGGGTAAATCTTGCGCTGCCATAGTGCTGGGCACGACATCATCTTGCTGGTCACGCTCTTTACGCAACGTGCTCCGTGTATGAACCATTTTTTGCGGCGTGTGGAACATAGATCCGGCTCGAAGGACCACTGATACACGGTACGCGGGCAAAATAAAGTAGGAAATCTTGAGAAAACTGTGTATTTTCGGAACAACAATTATGCACTTTACAATATTAGAGCGACGTGAGGCGTCGCTGGAGTATGGTCGCGGACTGACCTGGTGACGTGCGCAACGCAGGCGCACCGTTAACAAAAGGCTAACAAACATATAGCGGGTACATCTTAAAAATTTAGAAACATTTCGTAAATACCTTATAACTAATTAAACTAAGTAATGAACGCGTCGTTTACAGTAGTGATATTCTGTTAGTCGGAGATTTGGTCCTCGAAGTTGTGCAGGAATATATCTACCAAGGACAGATAGTCCAGTTGGGTAGAAACAACTTCGAGAAAGAAGCCAATAGAAGGATCCATTTGGGCTGGGCAGCATTTGGAAAGCTAAGGCATATCTTTACGTCTTCCCTGCCACAATGCCTGAAGACTAAGGTGTTTAATCAGTGTGTCCTACCAGTAATGACCTATGCAGCGGAAACGTGGTCACTTACCAGAGGATTAGTCCACAAATTTAAAGTCGCTCAGCGTGCTATGGAGAGGGCTATGCTTGGTATCTCGCTAAGACACAGGGTACGTAACGAGCACATTCGTCACCGAACGAAGGTTATCGACATAGCCCAAAGAATAAGTACGCTGAAGTGGCAATGGGCTGGGCATGTCTGCCGGAGAACCGACACCCGTTGGAGCAGACGAATCTTGGAGTGGAGACCACGTTAAGGCAAACGTAGTGTAGGGCGCCCTGCGACCCGTTGGTCTGATGAAGGGGGACTGCTGGCAGCGGCTGGATGCGGGAAGCCCAGGATAGAAAAAGATGGCGTGACATGACGGAGGCCTACGTTCAGCAGTGGATGGACACAGGCTGTTGACTTGACTTGACTATATGTGATATAAGAAAAAAAAATGTCTAATATTTTAACATGTTTTATCTGGAATAATTTTATTTTTGCGTTTACAAACGCGTAAATATGAATACTAGAAAAATGCACTGAAAAAAAAATCGACTTGCCTCAGGCGGGACTCGAACCCGCATCTTCCGCAATCCGGGCAATTTCAATAATGTGCGGCAATTTCTAATGTTTTATCTGACGGAAAATACTGAATTTTTCATTTATCATCCCTATTCTAAATAAAAAATGTGCCCTCTCGCACCTCAAGAAATTTGTTCCAACTTTGTAACCTAAATGTACGTTTGTCATGATTATTCATAAACTGGTTTCTCTAGAGGATAGGTATGTTGTGGCCTTTCGTTTTATATGCAAATTGACCAGATTTCGTCTAAGTAAGGTAGCCTTTGCTGTCATTGGGCGTGGCAGATATTAACCGCCTGATTTAACATATATACGAGAACACAGTCTGTTGTATGTACTTGTTACTTTTTATTTTGGACGTGTTTCACCCCTTACTGATACTGATAGATACTCAGTACTATCTGATAAATAACACTACTAGGCAGATAAAACTACCCGATATTTTCTCTGTTTCACCATCAAAATAGGTATCTGATAGTTTGAGACAAAGATTTATGTAATATTTGAATATCAAAGTACCTGATAGTTTAACTGAGACGTATATTTATTTGAATACAGTTTCACTGAAATTTGCGTGTTTCATATATAAGATGTTTAAGACCAAATTTCCCGTTATTTGTATGATAGGATAGTATTACAAGGAAAAAAATCCTAAACACAGAGATAAAGGTCCTCTATTGTTCATGCCATTTTTAAGGTTAGCAGCTGCCAGGGTTTTTTTAAGTATGCCTCCTTTAAGATATGAAATGATTTACCACCACCTATTCGGGTTGTTTTAATCTTTCACTTCAAAGTTTTCGTAAAATGTGTCGCGACGAATGGCTGCTTAAACGGCAGTCCCGTGCACTCGCCCGAGGCTGACTGAATCCGCGTGTATTGTCGTGTAATATTTTTTATTTCTCAAATTATAACTCACATTAATATTAGAATTAGGAACATTTTCTAATTGTAAACTCTATTACTCGATGTAAATTAAATACCTATTTACTTAATTGGGTATAAGGGTATGGCAGAATAACTTAGGTTGTGGACTCTCTACAACCACTGAGCCAGAAGCCGTTTTGTCTTGTAAGTTTAATTTTGAAATAACTGTGTATATTTGTATTTTTTTACTTAGAGACAAATAAAAACATTATTATTAATCTTATATTTGATTATTGAATACGAGATGAGTAGTGTTTTATGCACCTCACCTACATGGCTGAGCGAAGGGTAGGTTAGGGTTATTTTTTATGACTAGGTGGATTGATTGTAGTTTTTTTTTGTGGCCAGGGGCCATCCATAAATTACGTCACACGAATTTTAGGACTTTTTAACCCCTCCCCCCTTCCTTGTCACATTTTTAGAACCCCTCCCCCCTGATGTGACGTCACACATTTTTTAATTTTATGCATGTATTTAGAAATAATCAAAAGAAAACAGTTTTTTTTTTCTTAAACCTACTCAAACCCTTACCAGAACGTCACAAGCTTTTGACCCCCCCTGCCCCGTGTCACACAATGTCACATTCTGGTGATACCCTCCCCCCCCCCCCCCTTTAACGTGTGACGTAATTTATGGATGACCCCCCACAGCGCGTTATGAGCTATTTTATAGATCAATGAGTTATCGGTCTTTGAGAGTAACAGACACAATACATCTGTAGGTTGTCGTCTGGAAACACAGATTGTTCAATACTTTTTTATCTCTTGTTAGATTAACAAACTCTTTGGTGTCCAACAATCCATAAATCTAAGCGATTTATTCTTCTTGTAAAGGTTTGCTTCTTGTTTATTTTTCAAAGAGAAAATCAAACGACACGCTCAGACATTTCATGTATATTTCATTTATTCGCTTAGTTCGTTTGGCACAGTACCTATTTATAGCAGCTTTTGTGTGGATTCTGTTTTAAGCAAAATTTATTGTAGGGTCCGGGTGTCGCAAAGGAGGTGCATCAAAAATACACTTTTTCCCCCAAATTGGCGAAAAACATAGCTATCAAAAAAGAGATTTTTCAAAATGTTAAAAAAAACAATTTTAACATATTTAGTATGGAGCTAGGACTTAGAAAAATTTTGATCGATTTTGTATGACGAAAAGATATAGCCGAATTTCCGTGGTAGTTTATGGAACTAGAACTTCGCGTGTAGGTCGACCTAACCAAAACCAATATTATATCTACCTAACCTTTATTGTTTGATTGTGAGACTCAAGAGTTCCAAATCACACCATAAATCCCAAAAGCCTTTCATTAGCACTTCAGTAAAATGTAAAAAAGTCGTTTCTGGCGCTTCGCCGGCCGCTACCGTGGCATGCTCGCTCGGCTCGAGCGTATAGGTCGCAAGTCGAACCTAACCTAAACCAATATTATACCTTTTTCTTTTTTTTTGTTGTCGGGGAGGTGTAATGCATTTACGCATCGTCCCTGCAGGGTGGTGCCAACCGCAGGGGATATGTGGGACTCGAGGTAAAGGCGTTCCCTCCATACCCATTAAACATACTCCCCGGCCTGACCTCCAGTGCGCTATTGCGGGACGGCTCGGGATCTGCGCAAGTGAGTGCAATTACACCGAGACCGTCCCAACGCTACCCGTCTAGGCACTCCTTGTGCACCAATTGGTAGCCAGCAGCCCACAGGGGCTACCGACTAACGCCAGCCCCCGTGGGCCACTGGCCGACGCCGGCCTTAGAGGCCGCCTCCACACCGACGGCTGCTCGACCTGGCGCGTCCTCCTGACGAGGACACCGGGAGCAGCCATCGGACCGCACCCGGGGGACATCGGGCGCGGTCGTGGCCCTGAAAAGGGCCGTCCGGAACTAGCCAGCATGGTAGGAAAACAAAAACAACTCGACGATGGCATGTGATGTCGAATGCCAAGGGGACTTGACATCAAAAGCCACACACCTGCCAAGAAAGTTTCCCCACCACGTTACCAGGGTCCGCCACGAGGAGGCTTCCGGACGTAGACCCCAAACCAATATTATACCTAACCTACCCAATTGTTGTTTGGCGCACGGTGTGTCGGGGTTGACGATATTTTCGACCAAAATAAGAAACTCACACTTTACCGTTTTTTATTACTTCATTAGGTGTGTCATAATTAGCTCCGGGGTATTAAAGGGGATCAATTGTTTTTTTATTTTTCGCTCCAATGCAAGATATTAGCTTTTTTGTTACTAATTTTAATTTCCATAGAAAACAATCAAAAACTGCCAAGTCCTGAGTTTCAGTTAAAATTTGTAGCTCCATACTAAAAAATCGGGAGTGGTCTCCCCTTGACTTTTATATTTTGATATCATACATGCATGTTAAATTTTGGTCACCCATCCGAGTACCGACCACGCACTTGGTTGCTTAACTTTCGTGATTGACGACTCAAAAGTTGAAAGAAACCAAAAGTATTTTGATGTCATAGATGCATGTTAAATTTGGTGGCAGTAAGTTAAAGCATACTCGAGTTATCGTGCTAACGCACAGACAGGCACACAGACATAATTCCAAAAACAGTATTTTTTGACTCAGGGAGGTCAAAACGTGTAAATCCGTCAATATCTCGAGGTCGAATTTTTTGACGATTACAAGACTTCCTTTAAAAGTAAAAACAGTAGAAATAATTTTACTGTAAAAAATTGATCTAGTTTCCATCTCATTGCACTGTTCACTATCCAAATTCATCTAGTAATTTACCTACAAAGATTTATACAAAAGCAAATGACACTCGACGATTTGACAAAGTTCTCAGTCTATTGCGAAGGGAAGTAAGTAATAGCACCCTTCCTCAATTGTCGTCTGCAGAATGATTGTAAAACCAGTCGTACGTGAAGTAGTAATTATAGTTTGCATAATGGTCCGAGTAACTGACGTCGAAGGGATAACAGAGTCATAAAATACCCATTACTTATAAATTTATTCCAATAAAACGGAACCAGAATTTTAAATGTACTAACTTAATTCGGTGGTGTTTTAATTATTCTTTCTCCGATCCTACCTTTTCTTTTCAACCTTTGGAGTCGTTGTCGAAGGGATATCGACAATACTGCTAAAAGTCGTCTTATCAACTCAGTTTTGAACGACACTTAAAACAAAAACAGAGAATTGAAAATTTTATTTATAATAATCTAAATGTTTTTTTGAGGTCGGTCCCAAATACAAGTGACAACGTTTATTCCAAATATTGAGGTTGGCACCGACTTACAAGTATTTCGAACTATCTCGAGATCATTTAGACCAACAAGGAATAGAACTGTTTAGATATCATCGACGTCATTAAATAGGCATTATTAGGGATAACTTCACAACTACATTCAAAATATGGGACCACATGACACCAACTTCCAGAGGTTGAAAGAGTCTTCAAAATCGGTACAAACAGTAAAAAGTTTTGAGGTAATAAACTAAAAAAAATATAGTCAAATTGAGAACCTCCTCCTTTTTTGAAGTCGGTTAAAAAAGAGACGTTACGTCCGTAAGAAGTCCATAGTCGTTTCGTAGCCGCCGATCCATAGCGTTCATATTAAACGTTGATTATCCACTTATATCTTCAAAATCGGCCCGTACGTCCAATTTCTTTTTTTGCTTAGAAATCAAAAGGGTTAATGCAGGAAGGGTAGTTTCTAAACCCTATTTTACGAATGACCGAATTGTACCTATGTCATGAACCTTCAAGCCCGTAATTGCTCTATTAAAATTTATTGATGGTGGTCTTTCCGTGGCAGGTTCACGTATAAGGTCTAAAAAATCCTAATGTTGTTTGTGCAAAAAAACATAATGTGCCTGGCATGTTTTAATTATAATTATATCATATGGTCATGTAACCCTCCCTGGGTACCACTGCTTTCTCGACAGCTGACGGGAACACCAGTTCAACGCGCCTTCCGAAGCATGGATGAAAACTGAGTTGAAAATTTTTCGATCACCCATCCGAGTACCGATCGCGCACTTCGCAGCTTAGCTCTAGTGATCTTTACAAAGAACGCGACCGCGGTGCCATCGACCTTAATCCTCTGATTAATAAGCAGATTTTCGGACAATGTTATAGAAGCGGATTATTTGAAGTGAGATTTACGAGCGATTGTTGAGTAAAGTTATCGGAAAGATTAATTGATTGAATTGTACCAAAATTCTATGGAACTAGTTACTTTAATTATCAAATTCCGTTACCATAACTATACCTAGTATTATAAGCATTAAGCTCGTTAAGATTTATGAAAATCTTATAGAAAAATGTTATTATTTAATGAAAGAATTTTGCGATGTTTAATGGTAGGTACTTTCATTATGTGTTAAATCTTATTTGTTACCTACTATTACAAATTCCTACCTTATTATAATTTTAAGTGTTTTGTCATCATCATAACAGCCTTTAATTCGACCCACTGCTGGGACACAAGGCCTCTCCTTGTCATCGAAGTAGGTTTAGGCAGTAGTCCAACATGCTTGCCTAATGCGGATTGGTGGATGGAGTATAAAGTCATCAATACCCCTTTGCTGATCCTTTAGTAGCCTACTACGACACCCATTGGAGGATATGAGGTGAAGCTATTCTACTCTGCCGGCATCACACGGAAGTGTTGTCACAGAAATAATAATAAATATATTTATTATTTTATAAAATTATAAAAACTATGATTAGTTTGTAAACGAAAAAATAATTCCTTATTACATAATATCATTATTTTTATTATATTTCGAAACCATTACAGGGTCATGTTCCAACGTGTGGCAATGAATGATGTGAAACTATTATTATTGGTTTCTTAAAGATAAAGTAGCCAGAACCTCACAGTGGTTGAGGGTTCCGGGCATAAACTTTTAATATTGACGTTTATAGGTTAATCCAATAGGGTAAGACCACGGTAAGACCAAAAAATGCACCAATGTGTAAGTAATGCGTATGTGTGCGTGAGAAATAGTACTGAAGTCTGACAGTTGCTGTCTTTTCTACGTGACTGACAGGCCGACCTAGGCCGCCTGAGATTACTATTTTAAAATGAACGTTAAAATGAATGAAATTTAATGTTTTATATACAGGGTGTCCCAACAAATAGTGTAAAGCTGAAGCCCAGAGATAGAGTAGTCCTAGACAAACCCGAATAACCTCTATGTATGTTCTACGATTTTTAGTAGTTTTCGAGTTATGATTTTTTTTATTTGTTTTTAGTTGTTTCTGACTTTCAAGACATTTTTGTGTTTTATGAGGTTGTAAACATTGATACGACTTTATTTTTTTTTCCATCACATAGCTGAATACATGACTACCCAAACAAAGTCATCACCTTTCTCCTCGGATGTAAACACAGTGCAACAAAAAAAGTAATCCCTTACAACAAACAAAAAAGCTTTTATGAATAATTTAGTTTAAAATAATAATAATAAAAGAAACATCAATTTTCTTTCAATTCAATTTCAAAAACATATCCGTTTTATAATCAACCTACCGTAAAAAAAATCAAAAAGCTATCTCATCAACAACATAATTAAAATTTGATTAAAAAATCACACCTCGAACACGACAAAAAATCGTAGAACATATACCTACTATCTCTGGGCTTTATACCTATTATCTGTATCAGCTTTATACCATTTTTTGAGACACCCGTATATAAGTCCCTTTATATTAATAATATAAATTATAAAAGAGAGAAAAAAATGCCTCAAAAAAACCTCTCTCTCTTGCCCCTACAGTAATATACGAACGTAACTCTTCTATCTTTACTAACTCATATCACACTCTCAACTTCCGTTCCGTTCGTTTCCGTTCTCACTTTCGTAACGTTCTCGTCGCGCATTCATCTTACTCCCCAAGTCAAGCGTGCGTAAAGAAGTTTTACTTCAAAAAACCACAAACGGTAATTAACGCGATTAGATTGCTTTGTAAAATGCCTGAAGTTTCAGCCGAGTTTCACCAACTGCCGACCGTAGTCACAGCCGGAGTCCTATGAACCCGTTTCTAATTTAATGTTAATCATGGACAAGTTTAAAAGTTGTTAAATATTCAGATAACTTTCTCCTCGACATTTGAGAACTTGCCAGGGTCAACCTTTGTATGGAGAATTGAAGAAGAAATCTTGTTTTTCTTGAGAAGTAAACTTTGAAGAGTCTTTTTACTGTTTTCTACTCGATTCTACAATATACTTAACAAGCTGAGGGCCTAGCCAAGTGACCAGTCAATGACGTTGAACGTCTAACGAAAATAATAATAATGTATGAAACTGACGTTTTAGTGAGAAAGCTCTATGGCGACCGTAGTCAAAAATTAGCCTCCCATCCACTAGCGCTTATTTCGTGTGACTTGTCCTCATGCTGGGGCCGCACTTGCGCCTATCGTCACGAAGCTTCGTGCTAGGACACGATACACGCAGATGTGACCGGCCGTTATCGGCTATCGTCACGAATATTCGGGTTGCTTGTGCGTTATCGGCCGGGAGGCGGTACGTCAGGGTTTTAGCGCGCTAACCTATCGCGCTGCGTGGTCAGACATGCGTTGTTCATTTCGAAGGTTGTTCTCCATTAGTTCAGACGCGTACGGGTGACTAAGTATACGATACAGCTGAGTTATTTTTTATAATAAATGCATTACGTAATTATTAGCACACAATTTAGAAGTAAAGAAAGTGATTATGCATAGTTAAACGCAAAGAAGGATAATAATACTACGCAATTTACACGTCTGGAAATGATTTCGGCCATCTTGGATTATTGCACGATAGTTCGTGCAAATAAAGAAATGCCACATGCTTTATCGCGATAACTTTGCTCGGGCCGCACTTGCGTGTATCGTACGAACTATCGCCACGCATTACTTCGGGACGATAGGCGCAAGTGCGGCCCCAGCATCATAGATAAACTGTAGAGAAACATCTTAAGGATAAATAAAACCGTTGAGGCCACTAACTAAATGTCATCTCTACATGTTTTCCTGCGACTTTATCATTCCTCGCCAGTCTGAGAAGAAAAACAATCCTTTTGTACCCACGAACGGATACTACTGGATGGGGGGCTATTATCATTTCGTTCGATACAGACGTTGTATTATTTGCCACTCGTCTAGGCCCCCTGGAACGCCTACAGAATCTAGCAATTCGTTTTATTTTAGGGTTGCGGAAATTTGACCGTGTTGATGAATTTCGTTAAAAGTTAATGTGGCTCCCTATCCGACTTCGCTTAATGTGCACATCCTATTCCTACTTACAAAATCCTTCACAATCCTCAACATCCAGATTATTTGCGTCCCCGTTTTAATTTCATTCCGCCCAATTCTCGTCCTAACCGTGCTTGCGTCACGAAAACTATAGTTCGTCCTGTATCCAAATCCAAATTTTTTGCCAGATCATTCACTGTTACTGCTACGCAATTGTGGAACAAGGAGTGGAGACTATAGAGAGTCCATCTTTCAAACTCGATTTAGTTGTATATGTATTTGTAAGTATGTAGATAATTGTAATGATAAATATACAGGGTGTAAAAGACATGAGCAGTCAAACGAGAACCATGTATTCTGCTCACCGTCATAACATTTTTCTTCCTTTAGACTATACCTGGGAAATTGATAGTTACGATTTTATTGAAGGTCAAAGTCATAAATTTTTTTTTCATTTTTTTTATGAAAACCTATTCTATACGTTATTTCTTAATTATTGTCCAAAGAAACATTATCATTTTTTTTAGTATTTCGTAACAAAACATGGCTTCAAAACGTTAGCGTTCAATGTACCTCACTCGATGCGCACGCACACTAACGATCTAAATTAAAAGATCTAAATTATCATAGTATATTAGTCCGTTGTTATATCCATAATACAATCTTTAATGTTCATCATCATCAGCTCATATTATTATAATGTGGGGCCATTATAATGATATGAGCTATTGATGATGATGAGGGACTCGAGCCTACCCCACATTAGGGGCGATTAGGCCTTAGTCAACCACGCTGGCCAAATGCGGGTTGTTAGACTTTACACACAACCTAAGAATTTCTTCATAGGTGTGTGCAGGTTTCCTCACGATGTTTTCCTTCACCGTAAAAGCGACGATTAAACGTACATAATTGAATTCAAAATTTGAAAACACATAGTTACGTGGCGGGGTTCGAACCAGTGCCTCCCGGGTGGGAGACAACGCCCTTACGCACTACGCCACCGTCGCTTCATCTTTAATGTTACCTGAATTAATTTGGACAAAAAGCAACACAGTTCGGGTTCTACAATTAATATTTGCTGATGACTATTTCGACGTAAAAGCCATAGTTAATTGAACCAATATTAATTTAATAGAAGAAACTTACTTATAGGTCATTGTTCGTGAAATATTATAGTGAACAAGAAACATCTACATATAAGTGTACCTTAAGACTGAAATTATAATTACACCGTTAGACCTTGACTAACAAAAATAATTGTCAATTAATATTGAATATTTGATTTCAATATTTGAACCTATGGTTTGAACTGAACTTAACTACGGCATCTCATAGCAGAAATTCTTCGTGTAGGTATTCAGAACTTTGTTAATAGTGAGGCATCGTCTTTGATCAATATAGCTCGAGAACTATTGAACCTAGTTCATAGAAAAATAATAATACCCACGGTACCTATAATTTTGTTTTGATCCACGATTCGGGCATATGCATATTTATTTTCATATATATTATTATTTGATTCACGTATTAAAACATAAAAGATAATTAATTAATAATAGAGATATTGGATCAATAACGGATTAGAGTTTTGCAGCGGTGTGTGGTTTGCGGTGAATTCGTCTACTCTTCAACGAATGTTTGAGGTGAAAGAGAATGAACAATCAATGCCAAACAATATGCACCTCTCCGCTCAGCGTTTGGGGAACGTAGAACGCCAATAGCCGGGTCCATACATGACGATTAATTTTGTATCGGCGATACCGCGATCCAGGGTTGTGAATCACGACCTAAATCGCCGACAATACAATACAGTGCTGCGCGCGATCGGAGCGCGTTGGATCGTGCGGTGTAGACTTGGCTAATCAGGGCTCCATGCATTGCACATAATATAGATATGTATTTAAAATATGTGTGTATAATATTTGACTAGATTATTATTATAAAATAATAATGGTTAGTAGTTTAACAGTGAAATTTCATAGTAGGAGTTGTAATTCAAATAGTACGTGGCTGGGAAAAAGGGGGAAAAATGGAACATGGGGCCGCTACGGAGCGACGGCTCACTCAGCCCTTCCGATTCGGACGCCCTAGGGACGCTAGGCGGTCGAGACACTCCCAAGAGGGAGATGCTTGGTCGGCCAGTAATCTATCGTCCCTGCGGGGTGGTGCCAACCGCAGGGGATATGTGGGACTCGAGGTAAAGGCGTTCCCTCCATACCCACTAAACATCCTCCCCGGACTGACCTCCAGTGCGCTATTACGGGACGGCTCGGGATCTGCGCACGTGAGCGCAACTACACCGAGACCGTCCCAACGCTGCCCGTCTAGGCACTCCTTGCACCAATTGGTGGTCCACCGACGGCTAGTCCCCTAGGAACGTTCGACCTATAGCTTTGAGGACCTTCCAAGGTCTTCGCCTTCTCTGAGAAGGTCATCAGACACATCCTGCAAAATGAGTCCAAAAAAAAAACAACTCGTTGCCTTTGGGCCAGCGGGGTGTAACATAAGCATTCGCGATATGATAATTTTCATTATTGCCCAATTTATTTTATGGGTATCCCATCTATCCATGACTTATATACTTTGTAATTTCTTGTATCTACATAACGTTATAACATTATATGTATATCATTATAAATTGATACAGTGCTTATGTAAATTATATACTATAAAATAATTATAACATGAAGTATCAATGACTTTATGTTTGAATTTTAATAACGTAGTACTGTAAGTAAATGGATTCCTGTACCTATATAAATAGTATGTAACGCCAAATATAGTAAAATATAAGCAGAATAATATTTGGTTTCATAATTATTAGAAGAGCGGACGGACGAAAGGTTTTGTAGTCAATTACGCGGTATTACAGAAATCTTAAAGCCAGGTAGAGAGAGAGAGCGGTGTAGTGAACGGTGAGCGTAGTTGCAACGGAAATGGGCGTGGTAAACCTATACCTGGGGTCATTTAAGAAAAGAACAATGGAGGGGCGTTTACTTTTAGATTAGACAATCTCTACCGACCGCGCACTTTGTGGCTGTTTAGTATTCAATTTTAAATTATGAGATTAAAATTAATTTCGTCTTTCATCGTCAGTCTTTGAAGTAAACAAGGCATAATAATGTGATTTTAGATTGCAAGTTTCTACAATAATACGAAATCGGTCTGACAATCTAAAAATTATCCCCTATTCGGTAAGACAAATATTGTGTTACACAGGCCAACTAGATAGAAGCACTTTCTTAATTAGTCGTCAACAACGCTGATATAACGATAGAATGACCGACGACGAGCTATGGATATGGAGAGTATGTACATAATATACAAAGCGACATGTCAATGCTATGATTGACATTGAGTGAATACGCACTTTCGTTCGACTCATTCATCTTCTTTTTACAACAAGCTTTTATTTAATCTGAACTGTTCGTATTTTGACCGACAACTTATTTACATGTTTACATACTTACGTAAATATGTGAGTATTTTGTCCGTCAAAATTAGCAAACCATTTTTCTTTTCTCATATCTTCAACCGTCAAACTAAATAATAAATTAAAAAATAACTCTACTACATTTAAACGTTTTACAAATTTCGTAATAAAATTAATAAATGCTTGTTTCGTTTAAAATAAAATACTATACCATATCATTGATCGCATTCATGGTTAAAAAAACGTTTGAATATTGGGTTGCCAATATTATGGTTAAAAACCAATTCCAATTGAATTGATTTGAGTATCGGCGTGTAAATCTAGTTTATGAATGTTGTTATAAAAATTAAAATACTTACAAAATGTTCAAAGCAAAAAATATAAACGGCGTGTTATACCTCTTTCTGTGTGTTTTATATGATCCGCCTGTGAGATAATCTACCACCAAAAGGTCCTTTATTTAATTGGACACTGCTAAGGACTTTTAAATCGTGTTTTTTTTTATAACAAAAAGTCAAGCAAATAAAATGAAATGAAAAAGATCTTTATTTAAATGGACTTTGCTAAGTATTTTTAAATCCCTACCAAAAAGCCGTCAAAAGCCCTACCATCGTTTCGTCAAAAATAATCTATCACTAGTACATTGAGGATTGCCCATTATAATGACGACAAGAATATTTTTTTATACGACGCTGACAAAGTTCACGCCTTTTTGCTCATACACAATATCAAAGAACGAGAGAGTAGCAAGCGTTTGAATATTCGACAGTTAAAAGTCTACTCGCAATAAAAGGCTTCAATCAAATCAAAATGGAATATGCAAAGGTGCTGAAATCGAATATCTAGAAAGGTGCTATCAATTAAGGTGACACAACAAAGGATGCTCCAAGTTCATTGCATTTCAGTTGCATTCTCGCTGTAGTCTACATTTCCTACATAATAAAACTGACGACGGTACAAATACACTCAACAATCTAAGTTTTCGATATGGTTCACGTTGAATATTTTTTTAGTCGCTTAAATTAAGATGGTTTTTATTATTAACGTCTCTAGTGAAGTTTTTATGGGGAAAATAATGTTAGTTCAAATACACTCACTAACACGAAAATTAACACTGTTATCATACACGGCATAATTAAATTTCTTTCCAATTTCTTTGTCCTTTATGCATTTTAATACCGAGTGTTTGCTCCTCGTGCCATGATAACAGCTTGAATGCGTTCTGGCATGCTTTGAATGATGTTTCGTACGTCCACTTGTGAAAGGCAGTTCCAAGCATCCAACACTGAACTTCGGAGCTCGTTTGTTTGCTTAGGGTTGGGAGAAGTTAGTCCTCCGTTTTAGCATATCTCAGATGTGACAGATGGGATTTAAATCTGGGCTTCGATCAATCTTCTGCATATTTGCGATTCCAACGCCATGAAGGTATTCGTCCGCGCATCATGCTTCCTGTGGACCAGCATTGTCGTGTATCAAAAGGAACTGGTCGTACCCAATAAATCCCATATAGGGCACAACAAAAGTTTGTAAGAAACTACAAAAAATAATATCCTAAAAGCTTCTGAAAATGTTATTTTTATTTCATTACGTCTTATTGGCTATAAATATTCCGACCTAATAAATATTAGAAGACATTAACAAGGGCAAGGCGCCCCGCTGCCACGAAATAAGTTCACTCAAAGTGCTCAATATAACATGTAACAGAAAATAACCTCAGAAATAACGCACCTACTGAAATTCTATTCATGCAATGTTATTTTTATTTCATTCATTGATATTCTACTAATCCCCATCGACTTGTCCCATCAATTGGAGATTGTGAATTGTTTTTCTACAAATAGTAACAACATAGATTTCGACTTGTTAACCGACTTCGAAAATTCAAAAAAGGAGGTTCTCTATTTCTTTGACTAAATAAAAAAAAATACTATGATTCCTTTATTAAATAATTAACTCATCTCTGCAGCATTTGAGACCTAAAGATTTTTCTTTAAATTTTGGAAACATGTGAAAACTTGTAATTGCCTCTAATTTACTCAAGGTCAAGGGTCATAGGAGAACCAAGGTCACCGACATAGGCCAAAGAATTGCGTACCTTAAGTGGCAGTGGGCAGGGCACATTGCGAGGAGGACTGATGGCCATTAGGGCGGAAAGGTCCTCGAGTGGCGACCACGTACCGGGAAACGCAGCGTTGGTAGACCCCCACAAGGTGGACTGACGATCTAGTAAAGGTCTCGGGAAGCCGCTGGATGCGGGCAGCGCAGGACCGACCGGTTTGGAGATCCTTGGGGGAGGCCTATGTCCAACAGTGGGCGTCTCTCGGCTGAAATGATGATGATGATAATGATACTGTGTATTAGCTGTAAGTTTTTCTCAAAAGTGTAAAATAAAATAAATACATATTCAGTACTAATTAATTTGATAATGGGGATAGATCCCACAGGCATCCAGGTACTTAAACACTTTAGACTCGTTCCTTAAGGCCGGCTACGCTTGGCATAAAAAAATAAACCTAAACCTACATATCACACAGGCTGATTAGCACTTAATGAGGATATGTGGAAGAAAAGTTCAAAACCTCCCACGGGGCAAGTCGATGGGGATTAGAGGAGTAATCGTAAAAATAGGTCGTTGTGTGATAACCTTGTATAATTTTGTTTGTATTGTACCGTTTTTTAAGCTTTATTACCATTACACAAAACTTAATTTTAGCTGTCAAATTAAGATAAGCGTATAAGTATATTAATTATTTTTGGGTCAATTCTTAGTCCAATGTTTTTTTCATTGTTACGATTCAGAGGCCGTTTCCAAGAAAACTAGGTTTCAGAGTGTGCGTTATTTCTGCTACACACTGAATATAACCTCAACAGGAACACATTAATAATAATAATAAGAGCCTTGATAAACACCTTAAGAAGCTCGCGTTAGGTGGTTGGATCAATAGTCAAATGCAGAAAACAGTACTTCTAAAAAACGGCCCGTATAGTGACCCTGCTCTTGCTACCGATGGGGAACTGCATTTCTCGTATACGTAGTATAGGAGGAAGTCTTGTAAAAATTCGACTTCGAGATTTTGACGGATTTACACGTTTTGGACCTCCCTGAGTCCAAAAAACCGTTTTTGGAATTATTTCTGTGTGTGTGTCTGTGCGTTAGCAAGATAACTCGAGTATGCTTTAACTTATTGCAACCAAATTTAACATGCATGTATGATGTTGCGGGCTCCGTATTGAATAATAACACCACTGGTTAACATATTGGAGTATAATTCCTGACTAGTTTTAATAACAAAAAATACAGTATACCGGGTGGAATTTTGTAATGCCACCTGAAGGGAAAGTATTCTTAATTTTACTCAAAGGAAACATTCCTTTATTTTTGAAAATAAAGAAAACTGCATTCAAAATTTTTCGAAAATTCGCTTGCCACACCCGGGAATAGAACGAACTAAAATCTGTAAAAATTACACTATGTACTTTTATTGCATCGATCGTTAGGGTCATTTATAAAGACGAAATCTCTCCAAAAAACTTGATAATTGAAATGAAAGGAAAGCCATGAAAAAGGACTTATAAATTCAATGGGTCAAGTTAAAGCACTTTTACTCAAAGATCCATGTTAGTAGTTAATAATTATCATTGACGTCATTTATAAGTACATTAAAATGAATGAATTTGTTAGAAGAATAAATTTGTGTATTCAAGAGAATGGAGCCCATTTCGAGCAACTAATTAGTTAGTTTACCATTTTATGTAAATAAATAAAATAATTAAGGGTTTCATGGCTTTCCTTTCATTTAATTTATTAAGTTTTATACAGAGATTACGTCTTAATAATTGACCCTAACGATCGATGCAATAAAAGTACAGGATGTAATTTTTACAGATTTTAGTTGGTTTGACTACCGGGTGTGGCAAGTGAATTTTCGAAAACCTTTGAAAGCAATTTTCTTTATTTTCAAAAATAAAGGAATGTTTCCTTTGAGTAAAATTTTCTATCTACAGTATTAAGAGTACTTTCCCTTCAGGTGGCATTACGAAATTCCACCCTGTATAAATCTATTTACAAAGAAAGTAGTGTGAGAGATCTGTCTTTGCAGAAAATATCACATAACAGGAACATGCGACATTTTCTTATTATGTCACGTTATTACCATTTACCACGTCTGTTACGTGAATATTGTGCTGACGGCACATATGTTTTATAATAATGTTTATCTACACTCATGTCATAATATTCGAATTACGATATCAAAGGTGAACATAAAATGACATACTTTTTAATACAGATAATCAAAATTAAAATTAAAAAAAACAACCTGTAACATAATGACCATTATAACACCGGTTCGACTCATTATGATACAGCAACCTGTAACATAATGACCATTATAACACCGGTTCGACTCATTTTTCATTTCAAAAAATTTGACTCCTAATAATTTGCAAAAAGCCACAACAAATAGTTTGTTGCCAGAAAAATCGGACGCCACTACTTTATCTTCACTAATGCAATTAGTCAAACAACAAGAGTAAAAGCATTAGTGAAGATAAAGTAGTGTATGCAACTGCATATAACACGGGTATTAAAACACTCGTTACTATTATGAAACTCGCTGCGCTCGTTTCATAAACTCACACTCGTGTTTTAATACCCTTCATTATATGACAGTTGCATAAACTACTATTATTTATTTCTCTTTCACAATATAGCCATTACAAAAGTTATCAATAAGAAAATACTTAAGAACAATTTAATAACCATATTGTGAGAGACTGGCTTCTGTACTAGGAAAACCTGTGTTACAGATTACCAGGCCCTCACCATCTCACTATTAGATGACATCAAAATATAAAGTTTCTATCAACTTTTGAGTCGTCGATCACTAAAGTTAAGCAAGCAAGTGCGCGGTCGGTACTCGGACCTTGGGTGACCGAAAATTTAACATACATGAATGACATCAAAATATACTTGTATCGACTTTCGAGTCGTTTCCGGTATACGAGAAAGTCACGGGGAGACCACTCCCGATTTTTTATTTTTTTAAATATTTTTTAGTGTTACTTATACATTGTCTACAATCGTCAAAATCGGTACACCCACTAAAAAGTAACATAAAAAAATATACAATCGAATTGAGTACCTTCTCCTTTTTTTGAAGTCAGTAATTAGGTATGTCTCCGTCGGCATTCCGATATCCTCAGTTTATTTTAGGCTGAGTATAATATTTTCTTACTACCGAAGGCTGCTTTTTAAGATTTCTGATGTCTTTGCGAGGATGACGTGTCTTTTTGACACTGTGTGATGTAGGTAATAAGGGTAGGTACAAATATTTTATACTCACCTTTTTTGGAGCAACACGATTTACCTTTAATATAATATTGAAATAATATTATTTTATGAATCCCAAATCCATTCGAAGTCCTCACAGTACCCTTGGAATTATTTTGAAATGTGAATACTTGTGGGATTTTTTTCGTATCTATTCAGAATTAATTAATTAATCATTAGATTATCAATAAAATAAAATATATCCCACTGAAAAGAGGAATTATATTATTTGTTATAAAGAATTTGTTAAGTTAGTCTTTTTCCTTTGAGACTCCTAGTTTATTCATTTATACTCTATACTAATGAGGAAAGATTGTATGTTTGTAACGAATAAACTCAAAAAAAAATTACACCGATTTTGATGAAATTTGGTATAAATATAGATTAAATATTTAGAAACAATATAGGCTACCTTTCATCCCCTATTTCATGCCCACACAGGATTTATCTGCTATATCATTCGACACAGGTCAAAATTTAAAAAACGGTAGAACAAATATTTATTTATTTCTTATTAAGTTTCATTCCTTATTTCAAACACTTCAAGCCTTTTTCTCAAGATAAAGGTAACCTGTGTCCAAAAAGAAAGATATCTCCTTGCCTATGTCCTTTCCTAACTTCTAATCAATATTTGTACCAAATGTGATCAAAATCGGTCTAGTAGTTTTTGAGTTTAATCGTTACAAACATACAAACTTTTCTAATTATAAAAATGAAAGATTCTCTCTACGCTTTTTCCAAAATGTTTAAAAGATAAAAATGTCCACCTGTGCAAAGCCGGGACGTACCGCTAATTAAATAGGTACAGACAACAGCACGTTGGGCTACCACAAACTGTCAAATTTTCCCAATCGATTATGCACTTTATATTGAATAGCCTTAGGTTGAAAATCGTTTGGGGAAATTTGACAGTTTTGTATAGCCCGGCGTGCTGTTGACTGTACCTAATAGATATTTATCGGCCTATGTTTAACTTAACACCATTACTTACAACACCAATACAAATAGTAGATAATTGATCACCAAAATTATCACCATATTATAAAATAAAATCAGATTTTTTTTTAGTAAAACAATTTTGTAGGTCCTAGCTTCAGTCATCTTACAACTCACCTCATCAATCTTGGACAGTAATCAGACATTAAGATAAAATCGTGGGGCATAGTGTAAATAGCTATAGATAGAAATTGTCTATCAACCGTTAGTTACACTACGTCTCAGTTACCTACGTGACACTTGCGCGCTGCCAACCCTTCCCTAAGCTGTGGACCTCTGCCCGTCTAGCATGACCACCGAAACACGATATGATATAGCCATTTATCGCGTTGAACTGTCAAAAATTATTGGATGTAACAGTCAACTTGAAATTTTATTGAAACTGCAAACATGTTAAGGCTTATACATGTTCGCAGTTTCGATAAATTTTCAAGATTGCGGTTACATCCAATAATTTTACAACACCACAAAAGTGTACTGTGGTCTTCTGTAAGGTGGAAGTACTACTCCAATTCGGGATGCTCCAGATGGGATGATGTATATATTTAGGTTTGTTTTTACGTATGTTCCACTCTACCGCCTAAACTATTCATCTGATTTTGGTGAGTGAGGTGAAATCTTTGACAAGAGGAGTGAATTTTTCCTTGTAACCGATTATAATTAAGTTCCTTTAAAGTTTGTACGCAAAATCTTGTTGTTAACCAATGTGAAATGGCCAAAACTGGAACTACGATTGTCATGCCAAAATGATGTTCGATTGTCGAATTCTATTGAAATCGAGTGCCGTTTTATAATAATTCCGTAGCCGGGTTACAGGGTTTAACACTTATTGCTCGTTACTAGAGAGATTTGGGTTTCCATATTTATCTTCTTCTTCTTCTTGAAATAAGTGGCGTTCGTGACACATAAAGATTACGCATTTCGCCAATAACAAGTGAACATGCACATAAACTAACAGACAATTGTACGGTAAATTGAGGTTAAAAAACCGGCCAAGTGCGAGTCGGACTCGCACACCGAGGGTTCCGCCGTACAAACGTAGCGGTTTACAATTTATAAACTGCTGTATCTTTTGATCGCGTTAATTTAGAAGTTTGATTTTTTCACTGCTTAAAGACACAATAGACCTAGGTATTTAGTATAAATTTCAATTTAATACCTTTATTCGTTCGTGAGAAATAAGGTAGTATTTTTTTTTATTTTTTTTATTTGCATTATATGACAATGCTTCATGCCAAATTTCAAGATTCTGAGTTTACGGGAAGTATCCTGTAGGTTTTGATTCCTTTGCGAGTGTCGGAAATTTGTTGAAAATATCGACATAATCGGCTGTATCTTTTGATTGGCTTGGCTTAGAAGTTTGATATTTTCACAGCTTAAAGGGACAATAGACCTGAGTATTTCATGTAAATTTCAGCTTGATACGTCCACGCGTTCTTGAGATAAAGGGTCTTGACAGACAGACAGACAGACGGACAACAAAGTGATCCTATAAGGGTTCCGTTTTTTCCTTTTGAGGTACGGAACCCTAAAAATGAAGTCTCTCAATACGTGTTTTTTATAATAAGAACTCGGGAGAAACTTCCATATTTATCTGATTATTGAAATTTTAGTCCTAGTTAAAACTAACAAAATGTTTTCGACTGGTAGATCTGCCATCGGAAAATAGCGAAAGCCATGAGTCATAAATTGCTTGTCCTTTTACGACACACTTAAGTTTAACATAAAGCTCTCACTTAGGGCCCTTTCAAACTAACATGGTGCCATGAAATCATTTTAGCTTACGCCTACATACAAATGGAAATAAATGGAATTTGTTTTTTTCCTATTGCGAGTAGGTACGTTACGTGTTACAGAGTACGCAGTAGACTGTAAGAAGAAATCAATCATTCTTTTTCATTGGCACGCATTTGTTTTTTGACAGGTGTTTCTTCCAATATTACGAATATTGTTGAGTGGTAATGTGGTAATTTGGTGGTAATAAATATCAATGGCATTGTTTGACTGGAACAAAACGAACAACAGAACAAAACAATACTTATTATGTAAAGGTGAGTGCAGATTAATAAGAATACATGTTGTAACGCACAGTTATCTAGCATTTATAAGTGTGATCGAAATGTCTTACAAAACAAAGCTTGATTGTGGTAATTAATATCTGCAGCAATGTTTAATAAAATTAGCGTGGCACATGTACCGCGGCTCGACAGTATAACTTATAACGTTGTTACCACAGAACACAGACTGTGATCTGTGATTTTTATGTTGCACTTTTCTAGTAATGTGTACAGTCAATGTTATACACCCTTATCTCACCTGAGGCCTTTTTTGTTGACGAGGAGGTCAAATGCATTTACGTATCGTCCCTGCGGGGTGGTGCCAACCGCAGGGGATATGTGGGACTCGAGGTAAAGGCGTTCACTCCATACCCACAAAACATCCTCCCGGGCCTGACCTCCAGTGCGCTATTACGGGTCGGCTCGGGATCTGCGCACGTGGGCGCAACTACACCGAGACCGTCCCAACGCTGACTGTCTAGGCAGTCCTTGTGCACAAATTGGTGGCCAGCAGCCCACAGGGGCTACCGACTTACGCCAGCCCCTGTGGGCCGCTTGCCGACGCCGGCCTTAAAGGCCGCCTCCTTACCGACGGCTGCTCGACCTGGCGCGTCCTCCTGACGAGGACACTGGGAGCAGCCATCGGACCACACCCGGGGAACTTCGAGCGCGGTCGTGGCCCTGAAAAGGGCCGTCCGGAACTAGCCGTGGTGGGAAAACAAAAACAACTCGACGATGGCATGTGACTTCGAATGCCAAGGCGACACACTTGACTTCAAAAGCCACACACCCGACCCGCCCAGAAAGTTTCGCCACCATGCTATCACGGTCCGCCACGAGGAGGCGGACGTGGACCCCATCTCACCTGAGGCCTAAGCATCAAATATTTGCGAGAATCTTACCGTATCTTATCGAGAAATGTTCTAAAACTACAAAGAATAAAATCTTAATCAATATTTAATTAATATTTCTTGGGAAATTATAAATCTAATATATGAAATATTTGCAAAAAAAAAACCTTAATAGCTGAAGAAAGTAAGTGAATATTTCTTACGTTTACAAATTATTATTGGTTATAATAAATTTTTTGAATCCGTGTTTCTGAAAATCAAGTAAGTCACGAAAAGCGTTCATAAACCAATAATAATATCATTTTCATTTTCAAGTTATGAGAACTATGCTTTGATTTTAATTCACTTTTTGTATTCGCGGAATATCGTGTTTATTGTTGGCTTTAACTTCAAAACTTTTGTTGTTATTATCATCATGTTTTTCTTGTTTGAATGGTTATTGGAGTACCAAAAGGTAATTAAATATTGGGATTGTCAAGGTTAATCGACTTGATGTAAATAAGACCGAAAAATAAATTGTACTTTTATAATATGTAATTAATGTTAGAAAAGGAATTATTTCAATTTAATTATCCAACGATAATTTATCCATGCTATTTTTTCAACGAAGACTGCAAATATTCTATTTGTACCTTAACTAAACATTTAAGTCGTTATATTTGTTATTTTTACACGATAGTGTCATATGACGACAAAGTATTATGAAATGTCAGCTTTTAGGGCAATTTTAAAAAAAGTATGCGACATAACGAAAAGGATTGCTAAGCTTAAGTGGCAGTGCGCAGAGCACATTGATCGAAGAGCGGATGGTTGATGGGGTCAAAGGGCTCGTGAGTGGTGACCACGCACCGGACGACGCAGTGTGGGTAGCCCCCAAAATTGACTGATGACCTGATGACGTTCTTTGGGGGAGGCCTATGTTCAGTAGTGGACGTCATGTGGCTGAAATGATCATGATGAAGTTAACTTTATAACTTGAACTGCTGCCTCTGAGGTCTAGTAGGATTTTTTTCGATCTCCTCTGTTTCATATAGAGAGCCCATAGAACACGTGATAGAGCCATTGTTTGGTCTATTTCAATATGTTTTACTATTTTGTTCTATCAGTTGAACAATTGTTTTTTTTTTAATTATAAGTGACTGGAGCACGGTCCAGGTGTTGATAGAATCGAAGGCTTTCTGGTAGTCCAACAAAGCTAAGCTATACGTCAGCTTGATGACGCAATAAAAAAAAAAACGAAAGACATGGTTAAATTCGTCGTGGTCAAACAGTCCTGTGTTAGCTCAGTTGGAAGAGCAGTCGCCCGGACAGCGAAAGGTCGCGGGTTCAAGTCCCGTCTCAGCACTTATCCATGACAGGATTTTTTCCATGTTTTTCGTTTCTATTTAATTTGGTATCAATTTCAATCATAATGTTATTATAATTATTACGATAATTTATTGTATGACCTACATTGCTAAAGTGATAAACATGTTTTGGGCTCATTTATTTAGACTTAAATTTTAATTAATATGTTTTTGGGCCATACCAAAAACTTGCTACTTTCATTTAATATTTGCTTTTATTTATTATGACTATTAATTTCATACTCGTGCCGACAGCTCAAGAGGATGCTTTTAGATGTTTTTATACAATTTGTCTACTGTCACCTTCAAAATATTAGGCATCTTTGCCGGAATTGTTTACTTAACGAAATACTTAGCACAAAATTGCTAAATTATACGAAATTTTTTATATTCAGCATTATAGAATATTTGACTAGCATGCCAAGATATTTGAGGATGCAGATGATTTTCTATTTAAAATTGCATTGCACCAGCTCCATCCTAAAAAAGACACTAGTCAAATAACTTTTTGATTTGTTGAGAAATGTAAACAACATAGTACTAAGCGTACAATCATCATCATCATTTCAGCCGAGAGACGCCTTACATCCACATAGGGGTGAATTTCCCGGGACCAAAAATTGCGTGGCATCGATGAAATCGGTATTAAAAAACAAAGCTATAACGTTCTTATTTTTTTATAGATAAATGAAATAGTTATCTATGTGGGGCACTAAATATTTTAATAATAGGAATAATAGGTACTTCAAAAAAAATTATTAAACCTCGAAATCTTTCATTGCCGTGTTTGTCCACACGTCACCTTGATGTATATTATACCTCATTGCTAAAAATCTATTGATTATTTATATTGAAATTTAGTTTTATTTGATGCGTGAATAGTTAAAGTATTGTTACGGAATACATTTATTCAAATTATTAAACAATACAACGAATGGTTATTCTAAATGCATTTGTCCCAGAACAAACTTTCATCGCCATGTCCTAAACATTTTTAAGAATATTGTTTTATCTAACAACTTGCGGCCCCCTCCTTGTGCGCTAAGCGTTGCATATTAGTGTCGCCTAAGTACTCGACGCGGAAGGACGAACACAAGTGCATGCGTTTTTGTGCTATAAATAAAAGTATTCCATTTTTTATGTTGTCGTCATTTTTTTTTTCATCGCCGTGGATAGGTATAACTTCTATATGAATAAGTTTGTCCTCATGATTGAGTTTTCAATAGAATGCCATTTCTCATCTGTTTATTTGTGAAGTGTTTATTACCTCGAATAACTAATAGCTTTTTTGTTATTTTATATTTTTGCCTTGATTTTCATCGCCATGCTTTCATTGCTGTGGTTTCCGTGGCCAAAATTTGCTATGGCAATGAAAAAAAAGACACGGAAATGAAAAAAATTTCATTGCCATGCCTTGTAACACAATTTAGTTTCATTGCCGTGGCCAGGTGTTTCATTTCCGTGGCCAGGTGTTTCATTTCCGTGACTTATGTTTTTATTGTCATGATAAGATAAGGCAAAAAATACATCTTTACCTGTAATACAGGTAGTGCCGAGTATTGACCGCAACAATATACATATGTATATGAAAATAAACTCAAAATTGAAATTATACGCCTCTGCCCCACATACAATGTTGATAAAAATATATAACCATATCCCAAAAATAAATTAAAAATACTGAAAAATTAATCAGTTTTGAGAATCACCAAAACAGTTTTTAATTACAAAAAGTTATAATGGCATTAAAGAATTTTTTGATAATGAAACTGAATACCAAATGCTGGCTTTTCTCCTGCAGCTGCGCTTGCGTGGGTCGGTGTAAGGGATAACCTATATTTCTTAAAGTCTAATCCATGTATATTCCAAATTTTATCAAAATAGGTTCGGTGATTTAAGCGTGAAAGCATAACAGACAGAAGGAGTTACTTTCAAAATGATGACGATAATACTCAAGTTAGTACATATATAAAACTAGCTTTTGCCCGCGTGCTAGACTTCGTCAGCGTGGAATAGTTACTTTGGGTAGCATTTTTATTTTTTTGGGCACTTATTTTGCAAAAGATACCCATACAAACTGCTGTGCATTACTGTAAATAGATTATAATACATTTTTACAAACTACCTTTTTTGTTTTTCCATCCTTTGCTAACTTTCATGCGACCTTCCATCCCCTATTTCATCCCCACATGGGTCAATATTTCAAAAAACGCTAAAACAAATATCTGCATATTTTTTGCGTGCTATTTAAAATTTCATGGTCTTATCTTTGGTAATGAGGAATCTCATAAAAATATTTAATCTCTTATTTCAACCCCTTCATTCCCTTTTTTACAAAAAAGTAGCTTTTATTCAATTTCGAGGTTTAGTCTATTTTTGTACCAAATTTCATCAGAGTCGGTTCGGGAGTATGGCGTAAAAGCGATTAAGTTAATAAGTAGCGTCCAACATCTTGCATCTCAAAATGGATGTTGTGTTCCCGAAAACTAAGAAAATGATCGATTTTATATCCAAAAGGCGTATCCGCCATCTTGGATCTCGAAATAAAAGTTGTATTCGGAATCAAGACCGCCGAAAACCTCAAAAATTATACTTATATTGCTTTTGAGTAAAAAGTCACGTCCGCCATCTTGGATATCAAAATAGATGTTGTATTCGGAGTCAGAACCTCCAAAAACCACCAAATAGATACCCATATCGATATTAAATTAAAAAGTCGCGTCCGCCATCTTGGTTCTCAGAATGGATGTTGTATTGGGAATCGGGACCCCGAAAACCATAAAAATAATACCCATTTCGATTTTATATTAAAAAGTCGCAACCGCCATCTTAGATCTCGAAATAGATGTCGTATTCGGAATCGGGACCCCCGAAAACCACGAAAATGATACCCATATTGACATTTTGTCAAAAAGTCGCGTCTGCCATCTTTGATCTCGAAATAGATGTTTTATTCGTAAACCGGACCCACAAAAACCACGAAAATTATACCAATATTGACATTATGTTAAAAAGTCGCGTCCGCCATCTTGGGTCTCAAAATGGATGTTGTATTGGGAATCGGGACCCCCCGAATACCATAAAAATGATACCTATATTGATCTTATATTTAAAAGTCGCAACCGCCATCTTGGATCTCGAAATAGATTTCGTATTCGGAATCGGGTCCCCCGAAAATCATGAAAATGATACCCATATTGACATTTTGTCAAAAAGTTGCGTCCGCCATCTTAGATCTCGAAATAGATGCTTTTTTCGTAATCCGGACCCACAGAAACCACGAAAACGATACCAATATTGACATTGTTTAAAAGTCGCGCCCGCCATCTTGGATCTCAAATGGGTGTTGTATTGGGAATCGGGACCCCCAAAAACCATTAAAATTATACCCATATCGATCTTATATTAAAAAGTCGCAACCGCCATCTTGGATCTCGAAATACATTTATTCGTAATCCGGACCCACAATAACCACGAAACCGATACCCATATTGACAATGTTTAGTGTGTGGTGTGTTAGACGTGAATGTGTGACTTTGTTTTTATTTCCTTACGAACTTTCATCCCCACATGGGTAAATATATCAAAAACGCTAGAACAAATATTTATTTATTTCTTATCAAGTGTCTACATGCAAAGTTTCATGGTTTCGTCTTTAACAATGACGAATTCCATACAAACTTTCATCCCCCATTTCACCCCCTAACAGGTCAAAATTTCAAAAATTTTTGATCAAATATTCATTTTTTTTCATAAGAAGTGCCTAAATTCAAAGTTTAATGGTTCTATCTTCGAAAATGACGAACTGCCATACAAACTTTCATCCCCTATTTCAACCCCTTCAAGCCAAAGTAGCCCAAGTTCTTCCCCGAGCTCTAGTCTATATGTTAACAAATTTCATTCAAATCGGTTCAGTGGTTTAGATGTAAAAGCTATAATATTAGTAGGGATTTTATGTTGAATATAGATTTTCATTTCCGTGGATGCGTTCATTCCAGTGGCATAGTTCTTTCATTGCCGTGGAGGCTTGTTTCATTGCCGAGCACGCATGTTTCATCGCCGTGGCACGAAATTTTTAATCTTGTATATCAAAAATTTTTGATCAAATATTCATTTTTTTCATAAGAAGTGCCTAAATTCAAAGTTTAATGGTTCTATCTTCGAAAATGACGAACTGCCATACAAACTTTCATCCCCTATTTCAACCCCTTCAAGCCAAAGTAGCCCAAGTTCTTCCCCGAGCTCTAGTCTATATGTTAACAAATTTCATTCAAATCGGTTCAGTGGTTTAGATGTAAAAGCTATAATATTAGTAGGGATTTTATGTTGAATATAGATTTTCATTTCCGTGGATGCGTTCATTCCCGTGGCATAGTTCTTTCATTGCCGTGGAGGCTTGTTTCATTGCCGAGCACGCATGTTTCATCGCCGTGGCACGAAATTTTTAATCTTGTATATCTCGTTTGTTTTTTATGTTATCTGCTAGATATTGAGGAAGAATACATACATTATCAAAAACTTTAAAACCCGCAATTTAGTTTTTAAAAAAACTTTAAGATAAAAAAGTCCACGGAAATGAGATTTTTTTTGGACCTGTTGAAATTCACCCATAGGCTTCCTCCAACAATCTGAAAAAGGGGCGCTCTTGTGCTGTCCGCATTCAGCGGCTTCCCGCGACCTTCACCAGATCGTCAGTCCACCTTGCGGGGGGCCTATCAACGCTTATAATAAGTCACATTAAATTTGTTAGGATTTGTTAGGAAAGAAAATTGTGATGAAATTCTACAGATTCCCGCCACAGAGATTCTTTGTCTACCCTAATCCGAGAAAATATATAGTTGGAATAAGGAACAGTAATGGTAAAAAATACATAACAAGGAAGGTTATGGGTAAAAGAAAGACTAGTATGAAGAATGCAAGAACGAGAAGAAAGACAGCGATAACTATAATAAACGAAGAAGTGTTAATCATTCTTGATTGGTTTAACAACGTTTAGTCGAAAATCTTTCCGGCTAATTTTAGTTACGATAAAGTCATTCCGCATATTATTATTCATTTGACTGAATATTTAATTGGTAGAATTTTTTTAACATTTTTATTTTTTTGAAATAATGTCATTTCACCTAATTTTGCAATGCACAATTTCATTTTCATCCCACCACCTCGGAAAGTGTAATTTTGCGCTTCGAAATCTGGCTGGAAAATTCTATTTTATTCGCTTGAGTGGCAAAGTAGATTTGAATTTAGAACATCACATATAATGAGTACTCAATATAATTGTAAATTCAAAACGTCATTAAACCTATTTAATGTAACCTCTATGGTGCCAAATTTATGATTAGAACTTTTTAAATTGTGAAAAAATTCTTTTTCATTTTGTCATTTCCTCGCTGAGGTGGGATGAAAAGTTACGTATTGCACTCGAGTGGAAAGATTTTTCACCTTGTGCTCGTTTGTTTCCCTCGCTGACGCTCAGGATTCTAATTTAGAATCACTCGCTGCGCTCGTGATTCAACTTTAGAATCCTTCGCTTGCTCGGTCATCCAAATCGAGCACGCGGTTAAAAAGGAACTTTCCACTCTTTTATAATAAATAACTATTAACCTTTTGTTTAACTAGACTAATAATTTGATAATACCATAGTATGTATATGACTATTTTAGCATGGGAAGAGGTGAAATTTCTATTTGCTATTTTTAAATTTAATACGGTGAAAACGCCCTTAAGTCGCTTCTGCCACTCGCTTGCTAGAAAACAGCAGAACTTTTTTATAATATGGAATTATTTTTGCGTTTACTAACGCGTACATATTTTTAAAACTAGAAAATACACTGCAAAAATCGACCTGCCCCGAGCAATGCTAACTGTTACTGTGCCAAGGTACGCGGGGGCGAAATGAAAGCACAAACTACTTGAAGATCGGTATATTAGCAAAACAACTGTGACTAAATAGCTTAAGGCGTCGTGCGGCGTCGCTAGTGTATGGTCGCGGACTGGCGTACGTGACGCGCAACGCAGGCGCGGTCTAGATATTTTCTAGTCACAATTTATTGTGGGTACATTCCAAACACTTACACATAAAATCTTAAAAATACCAAATGAATGAGCGCGTCGCTAACACCAACCATTAAAACTTAAGCACCAAGCACTGAAAATTGTCGAAAAAGCAGTGTCCCCTGTAGCGTAGTGGTTAACGCAGCCGCCCGGATTGCGGAAGATGCTGCGTTCGATTCCCGCCTGGGGCAGGTTGACTTTTTCAGTGTATTTTCCGTTACAATTTCTAAAAATAAAAATTAACAGTCCTCAAACTTTAATAGGGAATTATGTTTTGTGATACAGTGAGAAATTCTCGAGTCTCTATAGTTGCACTCTGTTTCCTCCTACACAGGTCGGTACTCGTTCTTGAGTACCGAAGCTGTACAGGTTGTTTATAGAAAATGAAGATATTTGCCTCTCGCCGAGTTATTTACCAAGTTCATAAGGAGATTATACGAGGAGTAGCGGAACACCCGCATATTAGTTGCGTCTGCATATATATTTTTTAATAAAATTAATTCTATGTTACTAAGTGCAAAATTGCGTCCTAACCTTGACATTTTTTAATATTGATCCAGTCATAGATTTATAATTACTGACGTTTATAGATTGGCAATGAATCGACTAGGTCATTTTTGGTCTTACAAAAAAGCAACCAATGTGTGAGTAATGATCGGGGCCCTGGGTCCCGATCGCGGTAATATATAAACATAAATAATTATCTTCGTTTGTTTTCCAGCTGCGTTTGCGTTCTATTTGAGTTCCAGTCAACGTGAAATTCCGTATCGCGCTAAAGTTTACGCGCAAGCTAAGATGAAACGCAGCTAGAACACAAGGGTATTATAAACATTAGAGATGTAACCCTATTATTTACATTGTTACGTGATATTTAAGTAAAATCGATGGTCGACTGGGTAATTTTTTGTCACCGCACTGGGTTTGACAGCCGTTTCAAGCGCGGGAATTATGTCATGACGTAAGTATTGTTTGAAAGATTGAGTCGTCTTTTTCAAAGTGCTTAAAAATATATATAAGAGAGAATATTTTTAAGCACTTTTATCATCATATATTAACATCATATTTATAATAAAATTTTAAGTAAAGCATCAAAAATCCTCTAACATTCGTGTAACGTTTGAGAAAAAGTAACGTCCTTTGAAATGTAACATAAATGTACCTTGGACAGCGTTTGTGTTTCATCTGCGTTCGACATGCGTTCGCAGCATCTATCAAATCAACACCGAGATACAAAAACATCGAAAAGTTGCGTTTCGTCTGTGTTCCATTTGCGCTTCAACTTGAAATGTTTTACGGCGAACCCTGACAGTTGATGTCGTTTCTACGTGACTGACAGGTCGACATGGACCGACTGCGTGTACGTGAAATGGTCGCGTCTATCTATCTCGCTCTATACGAGTTAGTTTGATCTTTCTCTTTCACCTTGCCGATCTACAGTTTCCTATATCTATGGATCCAGTAGTTTTTGAGCCTATACATTACAAACATTCAAATCTTTTATGTTGATTATTATTAATATAGAATAGAAGTACAGACTGGACGACAAAAACTATGTCTAAGCTTGAGTTGTTCAATAAATTTAACAATTATTATCTTTTACCTGTTTCTTTGGACAATACCGATAAATATTTTTAAAATACATGTAATGTTTCTCTGTATTTGTCTGTATACTAACAGTTACCGCATGACACTAAGCAGATTACTCGCCGAAGGTATGGCAATCTTACTTGACAATTTTGTTTTTATTTGGCTATAACACCGGAAAATAACAAGAAACTTTCGTAGGATTCTAAATGAGAGATAAATTGTATTATTTTACGCCCACATTTTCGCAAATTGATAAACTTACCTAACTCACGCGTAAAATAATAAGTAAGCAATAACCAAACGTCATGTGCGCTCTGATTTGTTGATTAAGTCACTTGTTCCTTCTCCTTCCTCTCCCCCGTCATTGTTCACCACGGACCATAAACAAACCGGTTGCTCGTGTGTTTTTGTACAGTTTTTAATGTTGTAACTGTGTTAATAGTTTTAGTACAGTTACACAAACTGTGAAAATAGTTTTTTTTTTGCAAATCTGTACCTAACTCTCTGGACACAAGCATTGCCACTGTCAACATCGACCAATCAGAGAGCAGTGTGTTATTTGCCGTATTTTAAAAAAGCGTAGAATTAAAAGCTCTTCTTTGATTGGTCGAACCGTTTAGAATCTTACGAATGGATATTCGTTAGTTTATAAATTTACCACGAGACGTCGCAAATTGATAAATTTGCGAAAATGTGGGCGTAAAATAATATAATTTATCTTTCGTTTTAAAGTTTATAAATTTCCTAGTAAATTTATAAACTTGCGGATCTTGTTATCTTCCGGTGACAGCTACATTCTTCTAAAAGGTGAAGGTTCTCAAATTGAGCTATATTTTTTTAGTGGAAAAATCCCTCTTTGCATAACATAAGCAAGAGGAGCCTATGTGGTAACGTAGCTCTTCCTCCTAGAGAACTTAATGCAATTACTGTTTGTGCCGAGTCTAGGACGGCAGTGCCCGCTACCGGTCATTAAATTAATCAGAACATTATTCATCCCTCCACTCACTCTTAAAAATATTTATTAGCTACGTTTACCAGAAAACAATGTGGCATCACATTTTATCATTGATCGTAATACTGTTAATTCTTTGTTGCAGGTAAAATCAAGAAAGTGTTATGCGATGAGACTGTTTGTGTTTTATCTGAAAAAATGTCGCTTGAAGATAGCGGGTCGAACATAACCCAAGCACTAACGAATTTGTTTGAGGAAATGCTACTAGTCACAGATGTGGAAAATCAAAATGGAAGCAACGTAGACCTATCTCAATTCCTATCGGCGTTGAAAGAACAATCGTCCCGGAATAGTAGTCATGAGCCTCTGGACTTCGGTACCCTGGTGAAGTTAGTGGACGGCTGGCGAAGCAGACTGAACCTTACGAAGGTTTCGGAGGCGTCTTGCAATTACTGCGATGGAAACTTTCGGGATATAGTGCTTGGATACAACAGTATACATGGATACATTAGTCTATTAGTAAGTATTAAATTTAAGCTTTCTCTTTTCTCTGCGTGTTTAAGTACGTTCTACGTAATATTGTTAAATAAAGAGCATCTGTGGATATCAAAAATTTTCCTCTTAATTTTCCTTATTCTTAGGGAGGTGCATTAGGGTGGTTCTGGTTGTTTTAAGATGATGAATGAAGGGAAATAATGTGACGCTAGGGCCGGAAATAGCGACACATAAATCTGTTAGACCAGGGTGCAATAATTCACAAAACATTCTAATCAAAAGTATGAAAATTACTAATTCTAATTGAAAACTCTGTACTAATCTTTCCACAAAATGGAACCAGACGAGATAGGTAACAGTTAAGCTAGCTAATCTTGAGAAAATCCGCTGCTCATTTAGTGACAATTATCATAAATGTCCTTCTCATTAATCCGAGCAACCGGAATATTCAAATTCAAAGCTGCCATTGGTTGTTCAGTTTCTATTTCTGTTTTCAATAGGCTCCTTTAATTAAGGCTTCAATAATTGAAATCTTTGACAAATTAAAATTTATTTATAAAACATTTACCATTTGAGATCAGTTTGCAGTACTTAATTCTGTTCTTGGAGATTTATGTAAATCAGTCACATACCGGGAGAACCCAATTTTGACTATTACATTGCATGCGTTATGATTTTCTAAGAACACTACTTTTTGATTTTTTGAAATCCATCCATAAATGGCAAAGTTATTTAATATTTTATAGAGTCTTATTAAAAAACGCACCCCTCACGGCCCTGGATACTGATGACGTCATTCGACACAATCCGCGCGCGATCGCATACGCATATTCGTGGTTCGTAGTGAACACTGTCGGTTTTTTGAAGTTTTTTGCATTGTCGGGTTATTGTTTCTGTGTTATGTAATAATTAACAACAAATTGAAAGATGGATTTGAAAAAGGACAGTCCGATAATCTACCTAAAGTTGATTCTTTCATGGTTTTTACTTTCTCGTATACGTAGTAAGTATAGAGGAAGTCTTGTAGTCGTTAAAAAAATCGACCTCGAGATTTTGACGGATTTACACGTTTTGGATCTCCCTGAGTCTAAAAATACCTTTTTGAAATTAAGCATGTGTGTGTGTCACTGTGTGTCTGTGAGTTAGCACCTCAGACCAATGATTATAATCATTGGTCTGAGGTTAGCACCATAACTCCAGTATGCTTTGACTTATGGCAACCAAATTTAACATGCGTGTATGACATCAAAAAAGGTTTCTATCAACTTTTGAGTCGTCGATCACGAAAGTTAAGCAACCAAGTGCGCGGTCGGTACTCAGATGGGTGACCAAAAATTAACATGCATGTATGACATCAAAATATAAGGTTTCTATCGACATTTGAGTCGTTTCTGGTGTACGAGAATGTCAAGGGGACACCACTCCCGATTTTTGAATATTTAAATAATCATGTGAAGTATACCGAAATCCGCGGTTGGAAGCTATAAAGGTAAGTATACCTAATTTAATGTCTTAGTTAGTTCAAGCATAGGTACTTCTTTACATGAGGGTCGACATCCGGAAGCCTCCTCGTGGCGGACCCTGGTAACGTGGTGGGGAAACTTTCTCGGCGGGTGTGTGGCTTTTGATGTCAAGTGTCCCTTGGCATTCGAAGTCACATGCCATCGTCGAGTTGTTTTTGTTTTCCCACCACGGCTAGTTCCGGACGGCCCTTTTCAGGGCCACGACCGCGCCAGTCCCGAGGGTGCAATCCGATGGCTGTTCCCGGTGTCCTCGTCAGGAGAACGCGCCAGGTCGAGCAGCCGTCGGTGAGGAGGCGGCCTATAAGGCCAGCATCGGCCAGCGGCCCACAGGGGCTGGCGTCAGTCAGTAGCCCCTGTGGGCTGCTGGCCAACAATTAGTGCACAAGGAGTGCCTAGACGGGCAGCGTTAGGAAGGTCTCGGTGTAGTTGCGCTCACGTGCAGATCCCGAGCCGTCCCGCAATAGTGCACTGGAGGTCAGGCCAGTAGCGGGGAGGCACGCATTTACCTCGAGTCCCACATATCCCTTGCGGTTAGCACCACCCCGCAGAGACGATGCGTAAATGAATTTGACCTCCCCGTCAATAAAAAAAGGTACTTCTTTACATGGCAGGTTATAAATGTGAAAGTTTGGATATTTGTTACTCAATCACGCCTAAATCGCTTAACCCATTTTGATGAAATTTGGTAGGGAGATAGTTTGAACCCTGGGGATGGACATAGGCTACATTTTATCCCACTGCTGAGCATAGGCGCGATATAACGTGCAGTCCACGCGGGCGATGTAACGTGTAGTTCACGCGGGCGATATAACGTGTAGTCCACGCGGGCGATTTATCGTGTTGTCCACTACTTATATCCCTACTTTGATGATTGTTAATTGTTATTAACCCACACGTTTATTTTAGGGCTGAGACAAAATTACATAAAAGGATTAAGTTTCATTCTTTTATCTATCAATAAAATAGGTAAAATTTCATAATACGAGGATACATAAGTATATTAAAACTTACGTCGAAATGATCTTCGCAACAGTAATGAGTACTTTTGCTTGTTAAAGGATCTCTCTTCATAACACTACAGCACTTTATTCTAGCTTTTAGGTCCGTTGGAACACGAAAAATAGTTTGTCCGGCGTACCTACTACTAGTTGTACTCTTGCACTTTGGCACGATACAATATTTGTAAGACATTTTTATAGGCTATTGATGTCACCCCTATTGGTCTGAGATGTCACCAATGTCACCATACACAACAATAAATTTAGAACAAAACGACCGGGACAAGCACAACTCAAAAAGAGCATTGCGCGTGGCGACGGCGCGGGATTTGTGTCGGATGACGTCACGCGCTCGCGGCTCATACTCTCGGCCGTTTTTTGAACTGCTGCAGTAAAATCGCTGTATCTTCGTCATTTCTTATCCGATTTGAATATTTTTTTCACAGTATGTCATGGTTTTCTTACTGTTATAAAACTGCATACTTAATAAAAAACGTGACTGATCCTCATTGAGACTTCATGTAATATATGCGTAGGGCGAATTTTGAGTCGCCGACTTGATTTGATTCGAAAGATTGAGGATAACACCTTTTTTATGTTATTTGTTTGGCAGACAAGCTTACGGCCAGCCTAGTGGTAAGTACTCTCCTTAGCCTATAGACGCTTGCAATACAGGGGTGTCACTCAGGCGGCACCAACCCTAGGGCTCTTTCCTACCACGTCGAGCTCTGTCAACCTTACACACCAACAGAAACGCAAAACCACAATAGTGTTTTTTGATTGAGGTGTTTTGTAAGGTGGAGGTACCTACAAGCCCAGTTAGGGCACTCCAAAGTCGGCTAGTCCGCTGCTCACTACCACGACTGGATAATTTAAGCACAGGATCGGTATATACAGGATAAGTGAAGCACACAAATAGAAGCCTTTTTTTAAAAAAAAATACAAAATCCTTTAAGATATTTTGTGAAAGGCGCACTGTGTACGCCTCGTCTCCGGGCTACCTAACCCAATAGCAGGCTGGAATGCAGCTGAGGAAGATTACTCTAGGATTCATTTATTTCCCGCCTGAGGCAAGCCGATTTTTTTTTTCAGTGCATTTTTCTAGTATTAACATTTATGCGCTTGTAAACGCAAAAATAAAATTATTCCAAGATTTATTTTACTCTTGAAAACTAAATTAGATGTGTAAAAGAACGCGTTGGTATATTTGAACTGTGATCCTCTGTAAAACGAATCCACTTTGCCCTTCCTCTTACTATTCTGACTTAAATACATAATACCTTATTACTGTCATTAATCAATCTCAAACAGCAAACGCAATCAGTCCAATCATAAAGTATTAGTCATCGTAATCGTGATAACCATGATAACAAATCCAATTTTGCGTTCAAAGGCTTTATTGATGGACGTAAATACTTTCAATCTCAAAACACAGAAAAGATAATTATTTAATTTAATGTAATTGGTTTCCGATGTAATTTGATACTACTGCCCCTCACCCGCAAAATCTCCGTGTGGAATAAGAGTGCACAATTTACGCCGCACATCGACCAATTTACGCCAAAAATCTATCGTCTAAGTGGCAATTTGTCTAGCACGTAGATGACTAGGGGTCCACGTTCGGAAGCCTCCTCGTGACGGACCCTGGTAACGTGGTGGGGAAACTTTCTTGGCGGGTGTGTGGCTTTTAATGTCAAGTGAGTCCCCTTGGCATTCGGAGTCATATGCCATCGTCGAGTTGTTATTGTTTTCCCACCACGGCTAGAACCGGACGGCCCTTTTCAGGGCCACAACCGCGCCTGAAGTCTCCCGGGTGCGGTCCGATTATTGCTCCCGGTGTCCTCGTCCGGTGGACGCGCCAGGTCGAGCAGCTGTCCGTGGAGGAGTGGCTTCTGGCCACCAATTGGTGCAAGGGGTGCCTAGACGGGCAGCGTTGAGACGGTCTCGGTGTACTTGCGCGAGCCGTTCCGTAATAGCGCACTGAAGGTCAGGCCGGAGAGGATGTTTAGTGGGTATTAAAGAAACGTATTTACCTCGAGTCTCATATATCCACTGCGGTTGGCACCACCCCGCCCGCAGGGACGATGCGTAACTGCATTTGACAAAAAAAAGGCCGTAGATGATTAAAGCAGTCCCAAAGTAGACTAGCATCTGACTTTTGCTGAATGCGCATGTGTACATGAAAAATAGTGCCGCATTTGACAGTTGCTGTCTTTTCTACGTGACTAACAGGCCTCCTTAGGCCCCCTGCGTGTACATGAAATGGTCTCGTATATCTATCTCGCTCTAATATACGCGTTAGTATGCTCTTTCTCTTTTATATTGCCTTCCTACATTTTTCTATAACTATGATTAAACTAGTAGTAACATTTGTCAACCGGTGTGAATGGGGTAGCGATTCAATTTTAACAAACGATGAGACTGGGTGACCTGCGTCACCGGTAGCCGGGCGTGCGCATTCGTCCGAAACTTTGAACAGCTTTTAAATGCAAGGAATCTATCAGACAGGCAGTCAGGCGGTCAAGTGTCGGTCAACCTGACGAAGCAGAACGCGAAAAGCGTGACAGCTTTATTTCCGATCGCGCTGTTCAAACGTCAGAATGAATTTAATAACACGTCTAATGATTTTGGTCCCGAGACAAAGATGTATAAGAGACAATGAGAAAGCTGAAAAAATGGCAAGAAGTGGATCAAAAAGTTGCAGACCTTGAACCTTTTATTCCATTTTCTAAAATCTATATCAGCAGAATCATCAAAGAACATGTCTATAAAGGACATCGTATGGAATGCAAATAGTTGCCTGGTATAAAACATTTCCTTCCTCCTTCTTATGAGACAATTCAAGTGGATGGATTAATTGATATACCTAATATGGTGGCAACAGAAAATAAATGCGCCTAATCTTGGGTGGACTCACTATGCCACAAATCACGTTCATAACAAAATGCAACTCTCAATAACCTCAAATTTCAGAGCTTGTGGATAATACCGGGAATCAATGGAACACCTACTGAACATCTACTAGCCAGGATTACAATTAAGTCATGGTTATGGCTAATCTAAGGCCACCCATTATAAGCTCGTCAAAAAATACACGATGTATCAAAATAAAAAAACAATATAAAAAGGCTAATTTGCAACAGTAAGATTTAAGAAACTTAATGAATGATCAAACAGCGTCAATAGGAGTACCTATGCTAGGTGGAAACATACTATCGGACGCGGCTGATGGACGTGGCTACAGCCGCGACTGGTGCAGTGTGCACAGTCATTTGGGACGCGGTTTGAGTGGCTCCGGGCGGTCATTCCTCAAATAAGTATTGACGAAAGAACATGTCAAGTGGTAAAAGTAAAGACAATTTTTTCGAAATAGCAGCAGCAGCATTATGTTGTCCACGCCGAAAGAAAATAAAAAGAAGCGTTTGGGTCAATGAAATAAATAAGAAAAGAACTGAGGCTTATGGATTGCAGACGAACATAGGTATAAACTTTATTTGAGGAGGAACGAAGACTAATTAATTTTTTGCTGAGCTTATTAGAAAATTATATTGAAAAACAATTAGCACAGTTTCGTACTCCTATATATCAATTCTCTGCTTCGAACACTTTCCAATAAGTTATTCTTCCATTTTTAACTCCACGCACGTGTGAGCATCAGAGTAGTCAGAGTCCATCTAACGCGCGGACGCGTCCCGCAACCCGTGCACACTGTCAACGGACGCTTTTGGCTGACAAACCATCCAGCGCGCCAGATTCCCTTCCGACGTCCGACCGTCGAAGGACCGCCACGTCTGCAACTTACGTCCGATAGTTTGCACAGTTTAGGGTATGTTTCATTCTCTACATACGTCGCGATAATACGATAAGGCGCGGTTGCGCGTCTATTAGCCGCGTCCGATAGTGTGTTTCCAGCTTAATACTTAGTTCATATTGAAATCATTTTCCGAGAATCACGACGAATTTTCACTCGGTTCCATAGAATAAAATCAAGTCAGTTACAAAATAAACAGCGTACAGAATGCAAGCTTCATACGCGATAAAGCAACGCACTATGCACCTTTCACGGACACGGAACCTCAAAACTGACCGAGTGCGAGAGTGGTGTGCTAAAACCGATCGATTTGTGAAGTTGTCTTTTATTTTGAGGCGCTCATCACGACTTTCGAAGATCTTAGCATTCTGATCGAGCATATTCTTCTTCCTCATCCCCTACCCTGCTTACCTTTTTTGTAGTCGGTGCAGTATTGTCTTGTCATTTTAATCTTGACTGTTCGCTACCAACTTATCATATAAGTGCTCCTTTTTACTTTCTCATATACGTAGTAAGTATAAATATAGAGGAAGTCTTGTTATCGTCAAAAAATTCGACCTCGAGATTTTGACGGTTTAACAAGGTTTGGACCTCCCTGAGTCCAAAAATATCGTTTTTGCAATTTATATGACATCAAAATATAAGGTTTCTATCAACCTTTGAGTTTTTTCCGGTAACGAGGAAGTCAAGGGAAGACCACTCCCGATTTGTCTCCGTAGCTGTCACTTAAAACAATTTGTTATAAATGTTATATAACTTTGAAATATTTAATAAGATAAGATAATATAAGATAAAATTTATTTCTTTATAAACTTAGTCTAGAGACATATTTAACATCTAAATAATTTACAAAAGTATAGTGATATAGAAAATAATAATTAATTAATGCTGAGAGAATTACTTACATAATAAAATTAAGGTCTAAGAGTTCTTAATTAATTTGACACCTAAACTAAGTAAAAGAGTTTACCTGTGTCTTAGGCGTCTAAAGTAATATATCTACGTGCGTTAATGTAGGTTATGCTTGGCTGACAACATTAATTTATAACAATTAAGAATAATGATTTGAGTTCTGTTTATTTAATATTTAATCACATATTAGATAGCCATTAACAACTTCGGTGCAGCGCCTTAAGCGCCCTCATAATCGATTGTACTTATATATCTTTCAGCATGCTTCCTGGCTGGACATTGCTCATCACCAGTTTTATGCTGGCTTGGTTTATTGAACCGTCGGCAAGACGCACAAAGTGGTGGTTCTTGTTTTTAGGGCTTCCTTCATTACGTGTCCAATACCTCCACAGTGACTACTAGTGAAGTCTGTTTCTCGACAATACTTTGCAGAGTGGCCATACTGCTGACACTTAAAACATCTAGTTGTTAAAGTAAAGTCTCTTACGGGGCAGGAGGTCCATTTCAGCTGGAACTTCTAGTATGAAATTGCAATAAGATGAGTCTTTTTTAACAGATTTATGGCTAAGTTTAATTGTGCTCAAAAACTTGTCACGATGAATATGTGGGTGCTTGTCGGAGATATTCTGTTTATAAATAGAGTCTAATAATTCATTCTCGGTAGTATTGGAGGACACACCTAATAATATATTTGGTCTCCGTTTTTAGGCTAATTTCCCCGTTATTAAATACCTACAATATGACTGTTATACCCACACCTATTTTGAAGTATAATATAAGTATATCGAGACTTTGTAATGGTTTTACTAGAGAATGAATCGTTTTAGGCGTTGGAAATCATCCTACGGGGGAAATCTACTTCTAATATTCGACGAATACTAGAGATTTGCTTGCTTTTTACCTCATTCACCTAAATTGTCTTGAAATACAGAAGCACTAATCTGACTGAACATAATGAAAGCGCACACGATACATATTTTATGCATTATTCTTCCTTTGAAAATAATAGATTATATGACAAGGGTAGAAACTAGTGTTTTACGGCGAGGACGCTACTTTGAACCACGAGCGAAGCGAAGAATTCTAAAGTAGAATCCTTCGATTCGCTCATAGTTCAAGGTATATCGCCCGAGGGAAAAATAATTTGCTCTCGAGTCATACAGTCTACTTTTCATATCTACTCTTTCTATGAGAAAATAAGTACTGAGGAACAAGAACAGAGACCTAATTCACATGCTTTTGTTTTTTTTTAGGGTTCCGTACCTCAAAAGGAAAAAACGGAACCCTTATAGGATCACTTTGTCGTCCGTCTGTCTGTCTGTCTGTCAAGACCCTTTATCTCAAGAACGCGTTTACGTATCAAGCTGAAATTCACATGAAATACTCAGGTCTATTGTCCCTTTAAGCTGTGAAAATATCAAACTTCTAAGCCAAGCCAATCAAAAGATACAGCCGATTATGTCGATATTTTCAACAAATTTCCGACACTCGCAAAGGAATCAAAACCTACAGGATACTTCCCGTAAACTCAGAATCTTGAAATTTGGCATGAAACATTGTCATATAATGCAAATATAGGAAAAATTGCGAAAATCACATTTTTTTAGTTATATAATATAATAAAAATATTTTAATAAAATGAAATTTACTACCTTATTTCTCACGAACGAATAAAGGTATCAAATTGAAATTTATACCAAATACCTAGGTCTATTGTCCCTTTAAGCAGTGAAAAAATCAAACTTCTAAGTTAACGCGATCAAAAGATACAGCAGTTTATACCGACACCTTAGACAAATTTCCGACACTCGCAAAGGAATCAAAACCTACAGGATACTTCCCGTAAACTCAGAATCTTGAAATTTGGCATGAAGCATTTTCATATAATGCAAATATAGGAAAAAATGCGAAAATCACATTTTTTTAGTTATATAATATAATAAAAATATTTTAATAAAATGAAACTTACTACCTTATTTCTCACGAACGAATAAAGGTATCAAATTGAAATTTATACCAAATACCTAGGTCTATTGTCCCTTTAAGCAGTGAAAAAATCAAACTTCTAAGTTAACGCGATCAAAAGATACAGCAGTTTATACCGACACCTTAGACAAATTTCCGACACTCGCAAAGGATTCAAAACCTACAGGATACTTCCCGTAAACTCAGAATCTTGAAATTTGGCATGAAGCATTGTCATATAATGCAAATATAGGAAAAAATGCGAAAATCACATTTTTTTAGTTATATAATATGATAAAAATATTTTAATAAAATGAAACTTACTACCTTATTTCTCACGAACAAATAAAGGTATCAAATTGAAATTTATACCAAATACCTAGGTCTATTGTCCCTTTAAGCTGTGAAAATATCAAACTTCTAAGCCAAGCCAATGAAAAGATACAGCCGATTATGTCGATATTTTCAACAAATTTCCGACACTCACAAAGGAATCAAAACCTACAGGATACTTCCCGTAAACTCAGACTCTTGAAATTTGGCATGAAGCATTGTCATATAATGCAAATATAGGAAAAATTGCGAAAATTACATTTTTTTAGTTACATAATATAATAAAAATATTTTAATAAAATGAAACTTACTACCTTATTTCTCACGAACGAATAAAGGTATCAAATTGAAATTTATACCAAATACCTAGGTTTATTGTCCCTTTAAGCTGTGAAAATATCAAACTTCTAAGTTAACGCGATCAAAAGATACAACAGTTTATACCGACACCTTAGACAAACCGACACCCGCAAAGGAATCAAAACCTACAGGATACTTCCCGTAAACTCAGAATCTTGAAATTTGGCATGAAGCATTGTCATATAATGCAAATATAGGAAAAATTGCGAAAATCACATTTTTTTTAGTTATATAATATAATAAAAATATTTTAATAAAATGAAACTTACTACCTTATTTCTCACGAACGAATAAAGGTATCAAATTGAAATTTATACCAAATACCTAAGTCTATTGTCCCTTTAAGCAGTGAAAAAATCAAACTTCTAAGTTAACGCGATCAAAAAATACAGCAGTTTATACCGACACCTTAGACGAATTTCCGTCACACGCTAGGGAATCAAAACCTACAAGGTACTTCCCGTGAACTCAGAATTTGATTTAATACGTCATAAATTGTAAACCGCTACGTTTGTACGGCGGAACCCTCGGTGTGCGAGTCCGACTCGCACTTGGCCGGTTTTTTTTACTTGTTTCCCCGCTCCGTGCAGCCAACTCGTACCAGCCAGTAATTTATACAAGTTGCGTGCGTTCGATTTTTGAATGATATATGTTCGAAATTTAGACCTCATTTCCGCACACTAAAATCTTCCTAACGGAAAAGAGCTATTTTGCTCCCACTTATAAGATGAGTATTTCTTGTATTGACAGTATCTCTTGTTCGTTTTTCCTTATTTCTTTTACAAACACTAATAATGAGCTTATTGTGAAGCTTTTTATCCTTTGTTCTTTTAATAGGTTATTTTCTTCTTCTGACATTTAAGATAAATAGAATAGAATATGAAATTCTTATCGAAGAAAAAACAATCAAACATTGTCTTTATCATGTATAAGCGATAAAAATTGGTTGTTTATTTTTTCAATCCACATATAATTAAAGGAATTTTCATAGACTTGTTTCTAAAAGCCTTTATAGTAAATTAGTTAGGTTGTCATTGGCTTTCCCCTTTTTAATGACTATCGAAAAATCATTTACGGACCGTATCGTAACGTTGGCAAGGCAATGAGGCGTCTATGGGTTGTCGATCTAGGCGTTACATATTATCTCAATTCCTTTACGGTGAAGTCGGAACTACTTTTAGTTAACCTTACTCCCATTTTCATATCTTTAGAGGAGTTATCCCTGAGCACATAGAGCAGACTTGATTAATTACGAATGATCTGGAATATTTTCCGAATCGACAGGATTTTTAATTATAGATGCTTAATTATTACAATTTGCAAATTTCCTTTGTGTTTTAAATGAAACTAATTTCGATATTGCGAGTAATTACATTCCCAAAGAAGTATGTTGTGAAGTAAAGATTCCGGGAAGCTGTAGGAGAGAGAGTGCTATTTCAGGTGGCAATTTAGTTCCGCGCGGCTCTTGCACGAATATGGAACGCAGTCGCAAACATTGGAAATAAGATACTTTTTCTCATATTTATGGTTATGTTAGTGAAGCCACGGTAATTCGACAAACGTTTTATAGGGCGATGTCGGATTTTTAAATTTGTCGGATTATAGAGTACTGCCTAAGACCCGCTATAGTTCGGAATTTTGGGAATAAAAGTACCTTGTAATCCGCCAATTTAGAAAACAATAAATCTATGTAGTTAAATTATGAAGCATACTACATAATTATGTATGTAGAATTTAGTAAATTAAACATCTTGAGCAATATTTTATTATAAAAATAAAATGTGGTGTCACGTACAAGTTACAACCTGTCCACCAGTCATGCATTATATTAGTGACGATATGCCCAAATTTTTATGTAGGGTACCTACAATCAACCTTGATAGGTGTGTCGGATTACAAGGGGTGGCGGATTATACCAGGGCCGGATTACCGCGGCTCCACTGCAGTGAAATTTAGATGAGCAGTTCTGGAGCTGGAGGAAAGAGAGGACGATGTCGCGATGACGCGGGGGAAAAGAGATAGATATACTCCAGGCAATTATAACACAAAAATTGAAATATGTTTTTGTTTTTCGTATTTACAGAAATATGAAAAATTAGATTTAAATAATACTATCTACGTTTCTCAAGCACTTCAGTTAACAAGTAAAATTAGTGTTTAAAATTTAACATGAATGACATGCATGTGTGACATCAAAATATAAGGTTTCTTTCAATTTTTGAGTCGTTTTCGGTATACGAAAAAGTCAAGGGGAAACTATACTCCTGATTTTATCTTTTACGTATAGTGGTTTAATTTAGTGCCAACTTTGAAGATTCTTCTGTCAAGAGAATTATTACCAATCGTGTTTCTTTCTTTAGCAATCACTAGGTATTAATCGTCAACTTTAACGGGTACAAAATTTCAAAATTGTTGATTTTATAACGAAACCCAAAGGTTCTAGAACCTTGTAATTAGTAATGCTTGACTTAATATCTACGTTTCTCAAGTAGGTAATAAACTCCATTTGACAAATCCGCTTACTATCTGCGGCAAGACACGATTCTAAGAAGCTTATGTTTTACTTCGGGCGCGATTCTGTTCGAGTGAGCACAGACATGCAATGCATTACCAAGTGACATAAAATATTAATATAAAATATTTTGATAACATCGATAACATATATTTAAAGATAAACTTAAAAAACCTATCATTTTTTTTATGTTACGAGATAGCAAACGGCCCACCTATAGACACTTGCAATATTAAGTGTAAATCACTTAACGCCGTAACTGCGTTTGCCATCCTGGGGACTAAGATGATATGCCCTCCATGCCCAGTAATTACACTGGCTACCTTTCCCTTCAATCCGAAACACAGCGAAATGCTTCACGGCAGAAGTAAGAAAGGCGGTGGTACCTACCCAGACGACCCTACATATGGGTCTACCACCTAGTATTATTACCTACCAACTAGTATTGTAAACTCTTTGTTAAGTAAGATCTCAGAAGCTAATTTTATTACTTAGGTGGTATTATAGGTAAATGAGGAGGTCGATGGCGCCGCGGTCATGCGTTCTTGGTAACGATCATGAAAGTTAAGCAACTAAGTTCGCGGTCAGTACTCGGATGGGTGAACGATATTTTTTCCAGTGGATTTTAAGCGTCTGTTACACAAGGAGAGTTTCTCGGACGCGAGCGGCGATTTCTTCTAGGCAATAATATGGTCGTCTAGTATAAACATTAAAATACCCTTCCAATGCATTAACATCTTCCTCATCCAATCACAAACGCGTAATATATTCAGCTGGCAGGCGTCGTTTTGAAATCATGGAATAACCTGCAAAAAAATTTAAAAACAAGTTGTGAAAAAGCATATACAAACCCTAAGCATTCGTCGAAACGACGAATATTTTCGTAATATATCGAAAAATAACATATTTACTCGCCAGACTCGGTCACATTCTGAAAGAGCACGGTAAACACTAAGTTGACAAGAGACGTCGCGATGATCGGCGACCTCGTCAAAAAGAGACAAGGATATTTCTGTTGCGTATTCGTCGTTTCGACGAAGGTTAGGTGTCTAGGGTTAAGTCTGTCTTCCAGGATTGTTTACTGTATAATAATAAAAATCCTGGACTTACAAAAATCTTGCAATTTGGGATATCCTCGCCTTCATTTCGAACAAGGCCTTAAGAATAATAATAGGGGTTAAAGTATGAAATTGCCGATTTTTTCGTCATTGTCCATTAGTGTATAATTCGTTTAATACATAGCTATGTCAATTATTCTTTTTTTGTTTTAAACTTCAGTACAAGGACTTTTATTTCTGTATAAAATTTTATTCTCATTTTATTTTTTTCACTAGAAATAAATCTTCAAAAACAGCTCGTCATAAGAGGTGTCCGTCTCCGTTATAAAAATATGAATATTTTTTTACAGGTATCAATTCTCAATTTTTTTCTTTAAGTATCCTATAGCTTAATGTTGTCTCAATATATCCACAAAATTACACAAAATTAATATAAGTATTTCCTTAAAAAATCGCAAATATATTTGTATGGAAAAATGAATTTTCGTTAAATTCTCCATACAAAACGGCAATTATATACTTAAACACCTAATATTTAAATCAGCGAACACTAACGAAACATAACACACAAAAACTTTCTACTTTTCTTCGCTAACGACTCCAAAGTTAGAGCCTGTATCGAGAATTTTCCAAAACTAATTTTCCGTTATATTAAAGTGTCTAACTCCGATTAGGTTCAGTTAAAATAAAAATTTGATGTGGGATATAAAGAAGACGCTTAATAACGTTGATAAAAATATAAATATGATTATATAATAAAGTAAAATAATAATATGATAAAGTATTATTTGCTAAAGGCGTAGTGTGACATGGAACCATTCATCGGATTTTTGTTAATTTATTGGATATTTATTATTTTTATAGTTTACTAGTGCTCCATCCGCTACTTCGTCGGCGTATTTTTTCTAATAAAATATAGCCTAAGTCACTTACGAACAGCTCAGGAATAATTTATCATTTTAACGGTGAAAGAATTTTTGAATTCGGTCCATTTGAGCTTATTAGTTAGAAACATACAAATATTCCTCTTGTTGTATTGTTTTATAGGCCCTCCAGACTCACGCGAGAAGTCTCGCCGAGAAGTCTCGCCGAGACTTGACCCGAGAAACGAGAAGGTTACCTTCTCACTACCCGAGAAACGAGAAGGTTAAAATTCACGCGACCTTCTCACTTGCGTTCTCGACCGTCATGCGAAATGGACGACTGACAGTGCAGCGGCTTTGATATTTACAGTAAACCGTTTGTAGGACCGTAAAAAGTTTGTAAAAAAAGTTTGTAGGATCGAAAAAGCGAAGGAGTGATATTATAAATATTAGCACAACCTAACATTATAATTATATCATCCGTTTTTACTAGGATATTGGTTGTTTTAATGTTAGCAATGAGCTGTTTTAGAATATTTTATAGAGGATACCAAATTAAATAGAATAGAAAAAAAACCTGGAATGGAATAGATAATTGCTGAGACGGGACTTAACCTGAACGAATTGCTATGAATTTCGATCTTAACTAAATACCAAAAAAAAATTAGAAGCAAAATCAATGTTTTAAAAAGAAGATTTAAAGCATGAGTTTAGATAAAAATAATTGTTTAGGCAGGCCCTGTTTCAAAGCTCAGATTAATTAAATATAAAAATAATAAATGCAAAGCACACAATGTGATGGAAATCACTTCCTACATCGTAGTGAGGCCGAACGAGAACAAACGAGAATGTGATACGGTTCTCTTTCGACGCCGTCTTGGTGGAGTGGTCAGTATAGCTGCCTACACATCAAGCGGTCCGGGTTCGAGTCCTGGTAGCGGCAAATATTTGTGTGATGAACACGAGTATTTGTTGACGAGTCATGGTTGTTTATATATTTATTTAAGTTTATTTATAAAAATATTATGTATATTAAAAAAAAATGTCCGTTATCTAGTATCCATAACACAAGTTCTTAATTATACTTACTTTGGGCTAGATAATTGGTGTGAGCGTGGAAATATATTATTATTATTATTATTTATTATTATCTTTTCTCGCCCGAGAAACCCTTCGAAGCGGGCCAAAAAACCGACACCGAGACGAGAACAGGCGAGCCCGAGTCCGAGAACGCGAGAAACTAATCATATTCACGTTTCTCGGGTGTTCTTGGGGGTTCTCGGCGAGAGTGTGGAGGGCGCATGAAACTTACGTGGTCACTATCAATTAAATATAAGAAACGGATGTCACGTATGTCACGGATGATTTAATTCCTCTATCTTTTGTTTCTATAATCTGTCTCAACTTATAATCATTAGTCTGAGGTCTCAACACCTATCATAAAAGGGATTTTCCCTTGTTTTTCGTTTTCTACTAAAGGTGTAAATTCAATCCTATTTCTTTGTATATTAAAATGTTAAGAGTGTTCCACATTATTTGATCCGATATCAGTATCGGCAGCCGTTACAATATCGGGATTAGTCAAAATAACTGTACGAAATATGTACAGTCAACAGCACGTCGGGCTATACAAAACTGTCAAATTTCTACAAATGATTTTCAAACTAAGGCTATTCAATATAAAGTGCATAATCAATTGGGAAAATTCAACAGTTTGTGGTATTTTACATTTCCGGCCCGATATCGGATGATTAAATTTTATACATTTGTCCTTGATACCGATATGGGATCGATAGTGTGGAACCAACTACTCTAAGTGTGGAGTTTCTCCCGAGTTCTTGTTGCACGTTGAGAGACTCCATTTTTAATCAAAATCTACCGTAGAAGTTTTTGTAACCATAATTAAATTTTCATGTGACATTGGTTTCAATGCATAAACTTTAACGCCGACGCAACCAATGAAGAGCGATTTTGTGTAACTGTAAGTGTGACCTATGGTGAGTGTTACTCAACGCTGTCTCTTAAACTTAAGGTTCATAATTGTAATTTGTGGGCGTGATTGCGTAGTACGGTTTCGTTCTTTTGAGTGCGTGCATTAATAGTAAGTAGAGGGGATAAAGCGGCGACACTGGTTCCGGTAGTAATTGCAAACCAAAGCAATTCTTTCCTCTTTACTATTATTTCTTTGGATGTCGACCAACCCGCACTTGGCCAGCGTGGTTGACTAAAGCCTAATCGCCCCTAAAGTGGGGTAGGCTCGAGCCCCTCGGTGGCGACATTATATTATGAGCCGTTGATGATGATGGGACAATAATAAGTAGGTACTACTTATTATTGTCCCATCTGATTTTGGTATCCAGACTCTACATCAAGAGGAAGTGGAAGTTACTTTACCCAAACTATTTATCAAAAAAAGTTTTCAGCAAAGCAGTAAGGATGATTTGTACAAAATCTGTGCTACGTTTAACACAATTAAACTCTATCCGCCTTTATATGGCATGCAACTGATGATATTTTATTTATATTATAGAATAGAATAGAATAGAATAGAATAGAATAGAATAGAATAGAATAATCTTTATTGCACACCAGTGAAAAAACAGGAACAGTTAAATATGAATAATACAAAATAAAATGTACAATGGGCGGTCTTATCGCTAATGAGCGATCTCTTCCAGACAACCTTTGGATGGACAGGAAAGACTAACTAAAATAGTGGAAGTTGTTGGTGTACGGTCTAATACATAAGACTTATAAATATTAATAATACTATATCTATATGTATAAAGATATATAAATATATATAAGTAAATAAATATTATAATATATATGTATAAAAATTAATAAATACATATTAGTAAATATAAGTATAAGCTTATAGATAATACAAATAAATACTAATGCACTCATACGTATATAAATGTATGGAATAAATATACTTAGATACAATATGCATAATAACAAGTGTATACATAGATGATTAATACAGAGAAAGGAATTACATTGCCAAATAGTGATCTTTAACTTGCGAGATAAAAACATCCCGCGACTGCGCTTTCCTTATTGGAATAGGCAATGAATTCCACAACAAAGCTGCCTGAACCGTAAACGATTTACCGAAGAAACTGGTGGAATGCATTGGGATTGACAGCCTTAGATTCTCCGATGACCTTAGTGCACGAGAGTCAGTATCATTCGCGTAAACAAACCGTTCCTTGAGATACGACGGTGTTGTAGGAACAAAAAGAATGCTGTAAAGCAGGGAAAGGATATGAACATTCCGGCGAAAGCGAATTGGCAACCACTTGAGTTTACGGCGAAAATCTGACACGTGATCATATTTGCGTAATCCAAATATAAATCGAATACAAAAGTTTTGAAGCCGCTCAAGTTTAACAAGTTGCTCTTCGGTGACATCGAGATAAGAGGTATCAGCATAGTCGAGGATAGGTAGGAGAAGGGATTGAGCTAGCGCAATTTTGGTCGCTGTAGGTAGGAAATACTGTCTTTTTAATGATCTCGCCGATGCGAACAATTTTCGACTAACTTCCTGCAGCTGGACATTCCAAGATAGGTTTTTATCAATGTGGAGACCTAGGCTTTTGACATGATCACTGAACGTTAAGGGTACCCCATCAAAAGTAACACCGGGAATTTGCGACCAATCAATTTTAGCATACAGTCTACTGCTACCCACAACAATAACTTGGGTCTTTGCAGGATTCACTGTAAGGCCATACGATTTTCCCCATAGGTTAATACTCTGTAAATCAGCGTTTATACTACTTATGGCGCTACTTAGTTGGTCAACAGCAACTTGAGAATATATTTGTAAATCATCTGCGTAAAGGTGGTAGGAAGAAGTTAACTGGCTAGTGATAGATTTTATATATATTGTGAAAAGTAATGGAGATAAAACGCCGCCCTGAGGTACCCCAGCGGATATAAGGCCCCAATTAGAACGTGTATCTTCAATAAATATCCGCTGTCGACGACCAGTCAGGTAATTATGAAACCAATCAATCACCGTAGGAGATATGTTAAGAGTGCGTAGAATGGCAATTAAAATGTCAAAATCTACAGTGTTAAAGGCGTTGCTGAAATCAATCAATGTCAGCACCGTAAGGCTACCGTTATCCATGCCAGCTCTTATATCGTCGGTAATTTTTACCAATGCGGTTGTGGTACTGTGCCCTCGACGAAAACCAGACTGGAAAGGATTCAGAAGTTGATGGCGGCAAAGAAATTCATTGATTTGAGTGTGAACTAACCGCTCGAGTACCTTGGAAAGGAAAGGAAGGATGGAAATAGGTCGATAGTCTGCAAAGGATGCAGGATGGGATTTTTTGGGTATAGATAATTAGGGTCTTAAGATTTTCTGCTTTATTCCTTCCTAATTACTAAGGTCGTGATTCCCCGCGTAATTATTTCTACTGGACAATGGTCCGCCCTAAATGAATCGTAGATATTGGTATGGAGGGTTACGCAGAGAGATCCATCTAATAGGTTGCTATCAATAACGGTCGACCTTGGCAGTTACTGTAATTATTTCCATGTTCTAGCATTGAGGTTTATAATATCCTAAATTATACGGTGAATGTCATGATACCGGCCGAGTAGAATAGCACCACCCCATATCCTCCAACTAATGAAGACAGAAGGCGACTAATGGTACCGCTCCTCAAAAACTGTGATCATCTTTATTCTATGGAACCTAGGGTCCCAAATATTTTAAAGTGAGGAACCTCATGCTTCGCTAGGAACACCCCAGGAAACTCGTGAGTTTCCTGGGTAAAAATATCACCACTATCCAGCAGATTTTGTACAAATTATCCTTACTGCTTTGCTGAAAACTTCTTTTGATAGATAGGCGTCCCCTTTTTTTTGTGACGATGGGAAATCCATTTACGGCACGCTGGCTGGGCGTACGGCGTATACGGGGCTCACCGGCGTGGAAGCTCCGGTCCTACTCCGCTAAAACCTACCGGTACCCTCCTAAACCCTTATGGGGGCATTTTGGGATCGGCGTGTGCGCCATTTCACCAATACGCCTCCGGGCTAGCCCAAATCAATTCAGCATCATCATCATCAGCCTATCGCAGTCCACGGCTGGACATAGGCCTCTCAAAATGTTCGCCACATCGATCAATTTTCGGCTTCTCACATCTAGCTCCTGCCAGCCACCCTACGCAAATTGTCACTCCACCACCATGAGGGTGTCCCACATTGCGTTTAGCGAGACGCTGTCTCCACTCAAGAATTGCCCATTGCCACTTCAGCTTGCTAATTCGGTGGTCTATTTCGATAACGTCCGTCTCCGTCAGCATAATAATAATTATTTAAGTAAAATAATTATTTCGTCGAAATGGTGGTAGGGCTTTTGACGATTTAAAAGTACTTAGCAAAGTCCATTTAAATAAAGAGCTTTTTCATTTCATTTCATTAACTTTGGTTCCCAATTAAGCATACTGTCAGGTATCAAAATATATATAACTCAAAGCAGACTGACTGACATAGTGATCTATCAACGCACAGCCCAAACCACTGGACGGATCGGGCTGAAATTTGGCATGCAGGTAGATGTTATGACGTAGGCATCCGCTATGAAAGGATTTCTGGAAATTCCACCCCTAAGGGGTGGATGGAAAATTTTACTAGTAGCTAGTTAAAAATATACCTGACACCGATTTTAAATTAGCACCTTTTTTACAGTTGACAGCCGAATATCTAAAAAGAGCCATATTCACAAAAAATATAGATGAGTAGAGACAGCACCAACTATATGGCTCAAATCATTTTAAATAAGTACAAATTTTGGCCATCGCATTTCACTTTGGAATTTATTTCTCACAAGATTCATTCTATTTATGTTCGCTTTGATTGAAATCAGTGCGTTTCAAGGGCAGCCATCAGTTCCAGTTTCTTTGCACAGTTTATAGCTATCAACTATTTTTTTTATTTCTACTTGTTTAGATTAATATCACTATTTCTGATTTTACTTTTTTCCTTTTAGTCTGTTGTGGGTTCGTGAACAATAGGTGAACAGTAAGTCTTCAAACAAAAGAGCAAAATACTTTATATTAACTTTTGTTCTCAGAACATTTCTCGTATTTATAAAATATTATAAATGTACTCTGATTTGAACAACTATAATATTATATTTGATTTAAACTGAGTGTATACCGCGGACGTATACATTGACGGAACATCGGTCGGCGTGACGCTGAACGTTGCATGCGAGTGCGTTGCACCGAGTACTACGTTATTGTCACTGGTAAAGTTAATTTTACCTGAAACTTTAACAATAACCATCAAAGGCCACCTTTTGTTGCAACGTCGTGTAAAATGTTATAGTTAAAGTTAAAAGGGTTACAAGTGAAAAGACGTTTCCCGTCCCAAAAATTCACAGGGATAAATTTTTGATAATGACAATAGTTCAAATTGCGTTGTCAAACACAAACCACCTTAAGTCATTGAAATTGAAATTGATTGCATGACAGTTGACACACACAAACTGTAAATTTAACGCTAACTGTCCGAAGTTGAGCGGATATGGTTATCGTTATTTATTACATCATTTTAACCATTGTTAAAATGATGCAACCTGTATTTCGCTTAACCAGATATTTGACGGCACCTTTGGCATTTGTTATCGTTATAGTTACTTGGTGCAACCGAGCGTTAGTCACTAGAAAAAGGCACTGAAAAAAAATCTACTTGCCTCAGACGGGACTCGAACCCGCATCTTTCACAATCCGGGCGGACGCGTTGACCATTACGCCACCGAGACCGAGATCCGGGTCCGCCCGGATTGTGGAAGATGCGGGTTCGAGTCCCGCCTGAGGCAAGTCGATTTTTTCAGTTCTTTTTTCTAGTATTAATATTTACGCGTTTGTAAACGCAAAAATAAAATTATTCCATAATGTAAGGTAGTTTCATCTTAACTGAGCGTCAAATATTTGCAAACATATTTCGTTCGGGTCTTAGAAGTGCAAATTTCAAAGATTTGATGAAACAATGTTTACCATAAAAACATAAGTGCCAAGCACTGACAAATTTCGACAGCGAAAAGCAGTGTCTCGTTGGCGTAATGGTCAACGCGTCCGCCCGGATTGTGGAAGATGCGGGTTCTAGTCCCGCCTGAGGCAAGTCGATTTTTTTCAGTGCATTTTTCTAGTAGTAATAATTCTACTGAATAAGTAATAATACCTACTAAAATTAAGGTATAATACTGATGAATAAATTGTAACCTATTTTACCATCTTGATGTAACACGGTATTACGCAAATAAAGATATTATATTCTGTAACTATTATTAATTAGTAATATCCAAGATCCCTGAGGGTCTCAGACTGGAGCGCAGAAATACTTGGCCTAGTCTCGAGAAATTTCTAATAGAAAATAATTAATAAAATGATTTTTTTTTAACACGCTATATTGTTGTCCAGGTCACAGCTTACTTATATTTTCCATTTATTTTAACCGCAGAATTACTAATAAGACAAATCCCACGATATGCTAGATATTCTAAAGCTGCGATTCCCTTGAGATGAATTATGCTTAGTTGGTACGGAAGTTTCTGATTTACATTTATTTTATATTGCTCCTTCAAAATGGGTTTTCTATTATTAATATAAAACCATTCTGAACGAGCGTAGGTAATTTTGTGAGTTGTGTGTCACGCATATTCTGTCGCGGGATTATGTACCTTAGATTATCTAGCTCATTTTGCGTCGTGTGGTAAAGGAATAGGCAAATAAAATAAAATCTGCGCTTTTGTATGACACCGGCCGCAGCAGAATAGGCGCAGGGAATAGGATCAAAAACGCGCGACTCATAAAATTAAGCTCGCTTGACTTCACCCTAATGGTGTAAATCAGAAGACTTATAATGTTTTACCGAATTTTAAGCGCAATTATTTTGTTTGCTATTACATTGTTCGGCATAACTATTTCATGTCTGTTTTATTTGCCATTATTATCAAATTAAATAAACTAATTTTCACAATTTTCATTTGTCATAACCAACCGTCATAATATGGAATGGAGCTATTTGCTTGACATTTTTATATACTAAAATACGCATTTACACTTATTCCGTTCTTCCTCGAGTGGCGACCGTGTTGGTACTTACCTTGTCAGTCGATCCAGCGGTATTTTTTCCCTGTTCGCCATACTGATCTAACATATAGGAAATCGTGTTCTTATTCGATCGATTCTAATTAAAGAGTAGAGTCATTTGCAAAATAGTTTTTTTGAAAGTTAATAACCTAATAACCAAAATTCGAATCATAAAATATATAATCATCTTATAATATATGGGAGGTTGTAATATTAAAAGATTTCCCATTGGGCTCATTAATCGATGAACGGGAAACAACCCTTAGGTACTGTTGCAGAAATACCAAGGCAGTTTTATAATTATAGTAAAATTAAAACTTTTATTGAAAAGTAAAATTTAAAACGCCCGCCACGGATTAGAAAGAATATGTCTAAACGCCCGCTCATAGTCGTGGGCAAGAAGGTTGTGTCGCGGGTTTAGGAGGAAGGGAAGAAACAATGTTGCCATAGGCAAAATATATACAAAAGTATACCAGTTATATTGGAAATTAAATATAAAATCGTGGTATAACAAATTATTATTTCTTGACAATAATAAATTAGTTTTAAAATATTAAAATTTAATAAAAATAAATATTATGTTCTGTACTGAACAGGTACATTACAAAAAGCTCAGAAAAATATCTAAAATAATGTTACCATAAAAACATAAGTTACCAATTTGCACTGACAAATTTTGACTGCGTGAGCAGTGTCCCGGTAACGTAGTAGTTGACGCAGCCGCCTGGATAGTGTAAGATGCCTGGGTTCGATTCCCGCCCTCGAAAAGTCAATCTATTTCAGTGTATTTTTTCTAAGTTTAATAGTATTTGCGCGTTTGTTAACGCAGAAAAATTCCATAATAAAAATTGTTATTATATTTGAATTTAAATATCTAGTACATAATAGTCTCTCTTATAGGCTTTAGATCTTACTCTCTTTCAAGGTATTAATTATGTTTTGAATTCCCTTCAATTGCTAATAAATTTGTCTAAGTAGTATCTTAAGGTAATTTTATTCATTTGGAAAATTAATTTTATCACCGAAAAGGCATTCGCTGAAATGAATATGATTGAACATCTTGGTATATATTTAATTTCACCATTACCATCATTATGGAATTAATCTCACTCAAATTCCATTACTTATATCTGTTCAGTGGTTTGAGACCTGAAAAGTTAACTGACGAAATACAGTCACTTTCACATTTAATCATAGTATTAGACTCCGATATGGTTCAACTAAATTATTTTTTCTTTAAATGTGTGTTTCCTTAATACATTTATCATTCAATTAAAATATTCCTCAATGTTTTTTTAATTTTTTATAAGCAAATAACCATTTATTTCGAAAATCTTGACTAAGAATTCCTTACCAGACATTTGTTTTTTTTATAAACAGACCATGCAAATAAGTCCGTGCGACATGATGTAAGCTGAAGTAGAGTCTCAACGCAAAGTGTGGGAGATAAAGGCCCACACTAGCAACCCTCGCCTTGCTGACCTGCAATGTAGGGGAAGTCCGAGAGAGTTGAACCGCTTTTTGTTTAAAGTATCGTACTTATAAATGAGGCTTAGTGATTCAATTATAACAATAAACAGTAGCTCATTTATTTAGGTTTACTTATGCATAATTACTTTTTCGATATTAGAATACTGAAATATGTTATATGTATTTGAATGAAAAATGGGATATGATTCGACTCTCCCCACCCTTAGGGACACTTAACCGGGGTCTGGTGCGAGTTTAACATTGATTTTTAAAGGGGAAAATAAAAACATTTTGCAGTGTAATTAAAACAACTTTTACGGATCTAACTCACGTATAATTAGATTTTACATGTTGTTATTATGCCGGACGTGATAGATGACACTTTCACAATATTACCAACGGATAAGGTTTCAGCATTTCCTAACCTGAAAAGAAATTTGGCAACTCGTTTCTTTGTCGCACCAACAAGAAATGGAATTCACTGCCAACACACGTGTTCCTTCCTACAATCCTGGGTCATCCAAAAGAGGCGTGAAGAAGCACCTTGCAGGTCAGCAAGGCAAGGGTGGCTAACGCGGCAGTGTATCTCTCGCACCAGCTCTATCTTCGCATTTGGGCTCTACTTCTGCTTACCATCAGGTGGAATGGAGTCATTTGCTTGACCTTTTTATAAAAAAAGCATGTAAAATCTAATTATACGCGAGTTAAATCCGTAAAAGTTTTTTTATTTACAATGCGTAGTGCTCGCGCAAATCTAAGAGAACAGAACTGTATAGGTTATCATCATCATCATCATCTTAAGCCATCGTCAACCAATTTGGTGTAAGCCTCCTTCAACCCTCTCCACTTTCCTCTGTTTTGGGCTGTCAGTATCCAATTTTGGCCCGCTACTTTTCTGATGTCATCTTTCCATCTCATTTGCGGTCTGCCAACTGGTCTTTTAAAGCCCCACGGCCTCCATTCTAATAGAGCCTTGCACCATGAATCTGTTTTTCGGGCTATATGACCTGCCCATTGCCCATTGTCAAATGTATAGGTAAACCAAATGAAACCCCGACAAAAGAACAACGTACTGGCAACTGGCAAAGGCAAATATTTTATATGATCGTAGTCCAGTCAACTGGACTATGTCAACTGTAAATGGGCTAGAAAGGAGATAGATAAGTTTTATGTATGGAACATTATATATTTTTAGTCTTTCATTTCAATTGTAATGGATATACAAAGAGAGAAGTGTAAATATGTAATGAAGCCTAATTGTGAAGCAGTTCGCAGTATGCGGGTAAAAGGGGTAAAATAAGCAGAGACCGATAAAGTACACACTCCTAAAATTCAATTCTAGATTTGGCACGCTCGAATGGCTAAGGTTCTGTTTACCTTGAACGAGCAAATCATAGGTTAAATTAATCTAGAAATATTCAGTTTTGTTGCTTATCTTGGTAGGTTTTGCTAACTAGCCGTAGAATTTTGTAATGTATTGTATCGAACATCTGTCCAAATCTGGCGATCTTATTGTGTTTCTATCCTCTGCGATTGATGTGACTCAATTTTTACCAATTTTTACACTTTCAGTAACGTGCTAGTAGGCTAGACACCACTATGACAGCAGAATATTTTTCTAAATTTGTGTTGCAAACCTATTTAAGCTATATTTTCAAAACATTGTCAAGGTATCTTTTTTAATTAGATTAACTTAAAAAAGTAACGTAAAAGTTGTTTAAGTTAACGTAAAAGTTATTTTATTTACAATACATACAGTTCTTTCAAATTCAAATTTCTTTATTGTATAACGGGTTTACATTTTGGTGTTGAGTTTTATAAAAGTGTCACCATTATTCATGTAGATCGTTATAATGACATTTATGTCCAACAGTGGACGTAATATAACTATAACGTAAACATAACTTGTTATCATTGTAGTGCTCTGACAGGGTTCATGGTGCAACTTTTATAGCCTTCCCCCAACGATCTCCAATAAGATAGATTAAGTTTATAAATAGTAACAAACAGTTTTTAACAGTTAGGGACTCGCTACTGGGTCTCAAACAGTTCTTAACAGTTAGGGACCCGCTAATGGACCCAGTTCTTCGTATTTGGCTAAATAACTTTTTGAACTCTATTTCTACACAGTGGCCGAGCTTTAGTACCTTTCAACGATAGTTGGCAACCAACGCGCTGATAATAAGAACTACGGTCATAAAAGGTAATAATAATTATTATTTCCACTGTACCCGGTAGCGACTAACTACGTAACTGATTTTTTGATGCTTTTATTACTGTTTATTTACTTTATTATTGTCTTTTTCATCAGAAATAGCCACTAGTAAGCTTTTGAAGTGTAAGTATGTGAATGAACTTTTTTTTTTACATGGAATGGGTTCACTCTTGGCAACACTCTGTGCAGGAGAGCTAAGAGGAAGCCGAAGATGGAGCGAGTTTACCCAGAAGATGCCTATTCACTCTTACCTTAAATAGAGCAGAGTTACTATTTGGGAATATGGAGGCCGGCAGGGAATTCCACTCTTTAGCGGTGCGCATAATAAGTGATGTTGAAAACCGCTTAGTACGCATAGGCGGAATTTGTACGAGGTAGGGATGGTAACCTGAAGTCCGTCTAGACTCCCGATGGTAAAAAGGAGATGGTGGAATAAGCTCATGCAGCTCAAGAGCACACTCGCCAAAGTACAATCTATAAAACACCGACAGGCAGGCCACTCTGCGACGATGAGCCAAACTTTGCAGATTAGCATGCACCAGCCTATCATCACCTATAAGTTTCCTGCCTCTGCGGTCAACCGAGTCAAGAGCGGCAAGTTGATATTTTGTTGAACCGTCCCAAAGATGGCAACAATACTCCATGCAGGATCGAATCTGAGCCTTATATAAGGTCAAAAGTTGATGCGGCGTGAAGCATCGTTTAACCTTCTTAAGAATACCCAGTTTTTTGGCCGCAGTTTGAGCTTTTGAAAAGATGGTTTCGCCGAAGTTGAGGTTGGCTGTGAACTTCATGCCAAGGAGCTCAAAGGTGTCTGAAACTGGAATAGATGTACCTCGGAAAGTAGGAGTCAGATTAAAAGGACTCTTTTTTGCGGAGAACAGACTTTTAACAGACTGAAGGAACTGCTTTGAAACTAAAAGTTATAATATTTTTTTTTTGGCGGGTTTATTTTAGGGTTATGTTGTAGTCTATGTCAGTGGAAAACGAAAGAAAATACACTTTTTTTTAAAGTGCTTTTTTGATTTAAGGATCGCATGTGAAGTATAATATTGTTTGAAATGTCTTATTTATTTTTATATAATTACGGTTATAGGTATTACAAATGATAATTTTTTTTTTACTTTTCAAAGTCGATTTATGTGATTTTTTTATGATAATTGACCTTTCATTGTCATTATTTTAGATAGGTTTACTATGTTGCTTTAAAGAAATAATAATAAAAAAATATAAATAAATATCATAAAAAAGTATTTTATTCTATATTATATTTCTTTTAAAATATAATAATTAATAATATTTTAAAGTAAATATTTACTCTTGTAATGCATATTTATAATAAACTTGCAATATTTTACCCGATAGCGAGTATGAGTGTTACGAATAAGGGCGCGAGTCCTCAAGTGTTAAATACAAATTTTCATATTCAGACACAAGTTTATGGTTTATTGCATTGATATTATTTTGAGTAAGTATGTATTCCAAAAAATTTTGCACACATAAAACAAGTAGGATATATACAAAATGTCGATTCGATTTTTTCTGACGAATTTAGCAATATCAAGTTTAGCTACCTCTACAACTTTCTCTATTATCAATATTCACTGATCGTTGAGATTTATTACAATTTTTTAACTTTATTCCATCATTTTCTTTCATACACCAATGGAACTCAGTCACTCTTTTTTTAAGAATCAAAAATCCATTGAGCTCCGATTTTCCAAAAGTTTCTTAGTTAAATGATCGCCTTAAGTCCACACTAACTTGTTCATTCACAATAACAATACAAGTATTTATCTTTCAAAGTTTCAAAAGGGTTCTTCAGCTTCAAACTTCTTAAGTCCGTATCAAGGGTACAGGAGCACATAATATTGTTAAAGGCATGTTTTAAGAACTTGCTAATTAAGGAAATACTTTGTTAATCGAATTGTTGAGACCCATTTCAAACGATTTGATGGTACCGGATGGAAAGGCTATCTGTAATTTAAAAAAAACGCGATACTCTGCATCTAGTAACGTTTTATCGACTGCTTTATGCAACAAGGAAATTAAACAAGTTAGCACGTTTGACAAAAATTATAATTATTTTCACGCTAAGATCATTTTAACTAGCCTAAATAAAGTTTATGAATTTATCTTATGTATGTCAGATAAAAGACAAACATACCTACATACCGTCTTAAGTATTATTATAACTAATTATTTAATAAATAAATATTTTTTGATATGGATGGAGAGGCTACTATTCTCACCTTCAAGCTATTCTTTGACTTAAAAATATAAAAAAGTATAAAATATTTTTAAATAAAGTATATTAAATTTATCCTGCATTACGGCATTTTTGAAAGCATAAAAGATGCCATAGTATCCTCATGAACTGTCAAATTATAATCTTGTTTTTAAATATTCATAACACTCACACCAATTATCTAGCCCGAAGTAAGTATCATTAAGAACTTGTGTTACGGATACTAGATAACGGACATTTTTTTTTAATATACCTAATAATTCAGATATAATAAACTTAAATAAATATATAAACAACCGCCGACCGCTTGATGTGTAGGCAGCTATACTGATCACTCCACCACGACGGCGTCGAATTAATAAAAATATAAAAAATACCTGAGGTAAAAATAGCAACGTTACAAAGTCATTGTTGACCGGGGTCGTAATGATCCTATTGCAGGTTCACCTTAAATGTGAACACAAATAATATGTGTTATTTTGTCGTTAGCTTAAATTAAAAGTATCGTATAAAATTCCACAGCAATATTAACCTCAATAAAACTTAAGTTTCAATTAAACGGTACCTAATTACCCTATTTCTGACTCGTTGATACGAGCTTTGAAAAGTAACGAGTAGGCTTTTATTGAATTTCAATTACCCACTTACGTGCGAACAATACAATTTTGCCTAAAGTATTTACCTACATAGTTAAAAAATAATAATTGTAAAACCTTGTGGCTAGTAAGCGAAACGAGTAGACTTATACCCGGCGTTAATATTTTCACTCATAATTATACAGTTAGGGCTGGTGGAGGTAATGGCGAATGGCTGCGTAACTACCTACCTACTTCTGAAAAAATCGGGAGTGGTCTCCCCTGGACTTTCTCGTATAACGCAAATGACTCAAAAGTTTATGTAAATTTTGATGTTATATATGCATGTTAAATTTTGACCACCCATCCGAGTACTGACCCGCGCACTTGGTTTCTTCGTCAAAAAAACGACCTCGATAGTTTTTTGAAGAATTTACACGTTTTGGACCACCCTGAGTCCAAAAATACGGTTTTTGGAATTATGTCTGTGTGTGTGTCTGTACGTTAGCACGATAACTCGAGTACGCTTTAACTTATTGCAACCAAATTTAACAAGCATGTACGACATAAAAATATAAGGTTGATATCAACTTTTGAGTCGTCGTTGAAGTTAAGCAAACAAGTGCGCGTTCGGTACTCGGATGGGTGACCAAAATTAACGTGCATGTATGACATTAAGATATTATAAGGTTTCTTTCAACAACGTTTCCAGTATACGAGAAAGGCAAGGGGAGACCACTCCTGATTTCTTCAGTCTTTTACTGCTACTATTCACAGTCATGCTTATAACTTTCCTTGTCACATGTTTATCATTTCTTCTTATTACGTGTCCGTACCACACTAGTAAGCTATCTCTCAATCTTTCTGTCATTGGTGCCACATTCATATTATATACATCAATCTGCTTATATAAATTTGACTACAGCCTTTATAATTCGACTGCTAATACATAAGGCCTCTTCTTCTTATCGAAGGTAGTTTAGGCAGTAGTCCAAAACGCTTGCCCAATGCGGTTTGGTGAACGGAGTATAAGGTGATAATATAATTTGCAGATCCATTATGCCGCCTTCTACGACATCCATTGGAGGATATGGGGTAATGCTATTTCACTCTGCTGGCATCACATGTAAATTAACTGGTCGTGGTGTAATATAAAATTTGTTTAACGGGTCGTATTAACTGGAAGGTCACAGTAAAATTTTAAATTTTGTCACAACTTTATTCACTTGTGAAAAGGCTTATTTTCATTAGAGTAAAACTTTTATGAAATTTGCTTTGATTCAGTAAAACGTTTTACATTAGCCGCAAGAACACAAAAGCCCTAAGCTTACACAAACTCCTTGTGTCTAAATACATATATTATAACGAACCCCTAACATACAAGACGTAGGTACCAACTAATAAATGTTATGTTTTTGTTAAAACGTACAAAAACAGCCAAAAAGCCTTGAGGTGGAATTGCGGGTCATATCCAGGTTTCTCTCAAAAATGGCGATTGCTTGTGCAACCACTGTGCAACTAATGTTTACTTTCTCGTATATGTAGTATAGAGGAAGTCTTGTAATCGTCAAAAAATTCGATCTCGAGACTTTGACGGATTTACACGTTTTCGACCTCCCTGAGTCCAAAAATACCGTTTTTGGAATTATGTCTGTGTGTGTGTGTCTATGCGTTAGCACGATAACTCGAGTCATGCTTTGACTTATTGCAACCAAATTTAACATGCATGTATGACATCAAAATATAATGTTTCTATCAACTTTTGAGTCGTCGATCACGAAAGTTGAGCAACCAAGTGCGGGGTCGGTACTGGGATGGGTAACAAATATAAGGTTTCTATCAACTGTTGAGTCCTTTCCGGTATACGAAAAAGTCAAGGGGAGACGACTCCCGATTTTCATTCTTCCTTTTAAGATAATCATTACTGTAGGCCCAAATGCCTGAGATTCTTTATGAAGACGAGAACCTGTTTTTCTAGCCTGTCAGTATCTTCTTAAGATTTCATTCGACAGTTAATCATCTCTCTGTCTTCTAGAGTCTCCGCGGGGTTGGAATCGATAGAATAGTAATTTTAAATAACAGTAAGTAAATAATATGTCATTATGCAATTATGCATATTGTTTCAATACTATTCTTTTGTCGTATTTCAAAATAATATGTTTGCAAATTCTGTTCACATCGTCGGTAATCTATCATTATTCAGGTAGGCAACAATAATGTTGAGGATCGTGGTATAATCCACATTAACTGGTAGCTGGCCACTAAACATCATGTTTGTATAATGTTCTTTTTATAGTTGACAATGTTAATTTGGTATCCATGTAAACAAGCTGTGTAAAATATACCTCTGAAGAACTTCTGGCGTTTGAAATAACGTGTGATAGATTTTTATATCATGTATTTTTAGAAATAATTTATTTAATAATTTAGTCTATCATCTTATATACAAAATTCTCGTGTCACAATGTTCGTTCCCGTACTCCTCCGAAACGGCTTGACCGATTCTCATGAAATTTTGTGAGCATATTGAGTAGGTCTGAGAATCGGCTAACATCTATTTTTCATACCCCTTAGTGGTAAGGGTTGTCCACCCTTAATTTTTTTTTTAATTTATAAGGCAAAACATCGTTTGCGGCTTTTTTAGGTACCTACGAAACCTATTAAACGCGCTTACCTACGAAAGGAGAAATGAGTGATGCGAGAGGCGAATGTTGTGTGTACTGATAAATATACCTACAGATACACAAAAATATTTTAAATATTAGGGGTTTAAGTATGAATTTGCGTTTTGTATGGAGAATTTAACGAAAATTAATTTTTCCATACAAATATATTTGCGATTTATCAAGGAACCACAAATCTAAATTTTGTGTAATTTTGTGGATATATTTAGACAACATTAAGCTATAGGATACATAGAGAATAAAATTGTGAATTGATATCTATAAAAAAAATATTCATATTTTTATAACGGAGTCGGGCACTCTTAGGACGAGCTGTTTTTGAAGATGTATTTCTAGTCAAAAAAATAAAAATAAGAATATTGTTTTTACGTAAACATAAGTCCTTGTAATGAAGTTTAAAATAAAAAAATAATAGACATAGCTATTGTATTAAAGGAATTATACACTAATGAATAATGAGGAAAAAATCAGCAATTTCATTCTTTAACCCCTATTACCTACATAAAACATAATCGGCCTTATTCACAAACACTCAATAGACCTATTTTAGTTATTACCTTGTTAAAAGGTGTTCTGTCTCATTCATCTCGTGCCAGAGTGACAGCGACAAAAAATTTGTAAGTACCTATCTAATAAATTCACTTGTTTTTATGAATAAGGGGAAATATCTATATTACTAAATACTAATGCAATACATTACCTGTCAATAAATATGGTATAACACGATATTATATCTACATATTTGTTTAAAAATATACAGTTTCACATACATAAATCTGACATAAATAAAGGTAGTGCGCTTTCACTCTTTTCTTGAAGAGAGGAAGTGACGAAATTTCTCGTAATGCTGGCGGTAGTTCATTCCATAGCTTTCTTATTCTTATTCTTAAATAAGGGGCTGAGGCCGTATCTCAGAGCACTTCGACTCTATGGGATCTTTTGTGCTTCCCCTTTCCTTATCAACCATCCCCGCCAACATCGAAAACATGTTGTATGAGTTTCACGATGTTGGCGGGAATGAGGTCTATAAAGTCCTCTGGTTTAGGGTAAGCTAAACCTAGGACCCTTAGTCGCCTGTTGGCTATTGCACACATAGTATGTGCTCCATGCTTTCTTCCTCTTCACCACACATTCTACAGATGGGGTCATCAGCTTTGCCTATTGGCATGAACAGTAAGTTCATAAATCAGTATGGTAAGGATTGGAAAGAAGCTAGAAAGAAGCTGAAATTAGTTATGAATAGTCTATCCGACTGAGGGTCTTTTGAGTCAGTCTGGCCTAGATACAGCTTGTAGTGTATGCGCATCCTATTCACCCTCTCACTTCCACAGACAATAACTGTCTCGTTCGCACCACGTCAGTTATACGAGAACCGTCGGCGAGAGCAGAGTGCGAGAGCCATTCGGTGAGAGTAAGCGTGTTGGTAGTCTGTGCCATTAAGTGCGTGTACGAGCCAGTGTAAGACAGGTTCTACAATTGGCGACGAGGACAAAGGTCAGATTGTTTAAGTTATTAAAACAAAAAATGGAAATGTGTATGTATGTATCACAAATGAAAAAATAGGTAGGTAGGTACTTGTTTATAGCGTTGCAAAATGAGAGATTTATGCTGCCTACTATAAGTATAGTACTGCAGTAAGCTACGAATACTCTTGTCTAAATTGTAGATAAAAAATGTAGGTACTTATTACCCAACTTAAATAGCTTTTACCCAAATACTCGTGGTGTAATTCTTGCAGGTGTTGTTTATTTTGTATAACAAAGTGGGCAGATCTGTAAAGCGGTTTGTTACAAATAAAAGTGCCTTAAAATAGTAATAGTGTTTACATTCAGTATTTCGTTTTCGTTCAACTTTAATTGCGGGACAGATGCGCCATAATAATAAAATGGCCTGGACATTTGAGAGTACACCTAAGTTCACATTTTGTTCTTAATACTATTATCTACCTACAATTTTGTCGGTTTCCTCAGTATTTTTTATTTGTTCTAAGAGGTGTGTTAAACAGTACATATACATAAAATATGGCTTAAAATAATAATATATTATCATGATTTATCGATGTATAGATAAGTAAGTATGTATTGCCTTGGTTAAACAGCGCCATCTGTTGCAGACTAGCAACAACAGCTTGCAGCAAGCTGCTTGCTAACAAATCAATCTGAGTGCTACCGAATAGGTTAAAAATTGTAGTCGTAGTTACATAGATGTCGCTAGCAGTACCACTTTGTACATACGGAGTTCATTCCACGATAGCTCTCACAATTAATTGTATAGCTCTAATCTCTTAATTGACGAAAGGTAATAATCAACTTTAATAAAATTCGTAATGATTTCTTATAACTTTATATAGTAATTAAATTAACTTATAACAAATGTATAAATCATACTAGTCCACTCTTATTGTTTAAATGTTCATCGGGTGACGTGTAAAATAAATAAATATATAATAATAATAATTAAAATATGAACTGGTAAATTGCTCACATACGGTAGAATTATACCTAGCCATATAAGTAAAATCCATGATAATGTGATACATACATACCATAAGTTGTTCAGTCGGTACAAATGTGCCGGGGTAAAATTGGTACAAATGTACTATGGCAAAGTTGGTACAAATGTACCATGGTTAAGGTGGTACAAATGTACCGTGGTTGAATGGGTACAAATGTCCCATGGTTGAGTTGGTACAAATGTACCGTGGTTGAATGGGTACAAATGTCCCATGGTTAAGGTGGTACAAATGTACCGTGGTTGAATGGGTACAAATGTCCCATGGTTAAGTGGTACAAATGTACCGTGGTTGAATGGGTACAAATGTCCCATGGTTGAGTTGGTACAAATGTACCGTGGTTAAATGGGTACAAATGTCCCATGGTTGAGTTGGTACAAATGTACCGTGGTTTAATGGGTACAAATGTCCCATGGTTGAGTTGGTACAAATGTACCGCGGTTGAATGGGTACAAATGTCCCATGGTTGAGTTGGTACAAATGTACCGTGGTTTAATGGGTACAAATGTCCCATGGTTGAGTTGGTACAAATGTACCGCGGTTGAATGGGTACAAATGTCCCATGGTTGAGTTGGTACAAATGTACCGCGTTTAAATTAGAACTTTGGTACAAATGTACCCTAATGACATTGGAACGATACAAACAAAGTAGCAAAAGTATATGGTGCTGCCATTAAATTGGTAGGCTATGTCATGCTGCCATTAAATTGGTAGGTTGTATAATGCTGCCATTAAATTGGTAGGTTATGTCATGCTGCCATTAAATTGGTAGGTTATATGATGCTGCCATTAAATTGGTAGGTTATATGGTGCTGCCATTAAATTGGTAGGTTATATCATGCTGCCTTTAAATTGGTAGGTGCTGCCATTAAATTGGTAGGTTATATGATGCTACCATTAAATTGGTAGGTTATGGTGAAGGAAACATCGTGAAAAAACCTGCACACACCTATGAGGAAATTCTTAATAGGTTGTGTGTGAGGTCGACCAGCCCGCACTTGGCCAGCGTGGTTGACTGGGGCTTGATCACTCCTAGTGTGGGGTGGGCTCGAGCCCCTCGTTGGAAATGAGCCGTTGATGCGATTTAAGTGGTAGGTAATGTTGTCATTTAATTGGCAGATTATAATTATTATATGCTGCTATTTAATAGGCAGGTTTTGTATAAGGCGGTCTTGAGATAAAAAATGGTAATTTAGATTACGAACTTATGTCGTTAAAATTAATAATTACATTGTAATTAAATTACAGCAATTTGAATTATTTACTGATTTCACGACATAGCAGTTCGTTGCTAATTGCAACACAAAACTGTAGCGATAAAAACGCAATGCTGTTAGTATTATTTTTGTGAACAGCTTTATAAGAAGGTATAAATGTAGTTGGTTAGTTGCAATTACATTTTGTATTCCTAATTGTTAAAGAATTACATTGAGCCCAAAAAGTAGCACTTTGCAAATTTTATGTGTACGTAAAAAAATTAATATTATGACGACCGTATTGTCGTAGTTATAATTATTTTGTTATTCCGTGTCATTTTAAACGTTGAGATTAGTTCCGTGTCATTTTGTGCAGCTATGACTGCAATATAGTTTACCTTGGTTTTTATTTTTATTTTACCCTGGTGATATAAAGGGTTGTATTTAAATACATGTCACGTAAATTAGGTCCGAGTCGCGAATAATTAAAAAAAAAAAAAAAAAAATCTAACTCGCGGAGTTGCCCTATTTTGTCGTGGTGTGATCAACAATTAATTTAGTCAAAACTTTGGTTTCATTACACTTGACGGATTAGACCTCATGTTTGTATAGTATTGACAAGTGACTTGTAGACTGACTGGTATAGTCACAGGTAGTATCATGGGCGGTTAGAAACATAATGAGTAAAGCTGCTTACGTAAGTAACGTTAAATGATTAAGATGGGAGTTAGGTGGCTACTCACGACATGCATTTGACTAATAACTATTGGAAACCATTAACTGTGTGATATGGAATCAAAAAACCGAGGGACTGAGTTTTGATGTAGCCGAAGGACTGTACTGCGTTATTCGAAGTCGAAGTACTCTTGACTGAAGGACTGGTTGACATTACGGATAACACGTGTTTGCGTGTGTGCCGTAGTGTGATCATGGTCATATTTGATGGAGCGGAAGGTAGTAGGAACTTGACAGTCAGTCTTATTTCACAATTGTGCCATTGAATCACATGTGTTGAGTCACATGTGTGGAATCGCATGTGTGGAGTCTCAAGAGAGTCTTTTGCGGATTTTTGCAAGTTTCTTGTGAGTCACGTGTAGGGTAATGTAGAGATAAATGCCAGAATGTTGTGTACCATTCGGAAGTTAAGGTCGAGGTCTATTGCGGCCTAAGTGATACCTAATGAGTCTCGAATACTATACGAGGACTCGAATAGTGTTCTAATGGCCGTATATTTGACCGTAGCGTGTAGTAAGTGGATGATGCATACATGCGCAGGGTTCCACGGTGTTGGACGCGCGTGTCATTGAGAGCAATTGTGATCGCTGTTCGGCTGCGAGTCGTAAAATTAGAGGTTTAACTCGTTAAGCCCCGTTCGCGCTCAGGAGCGCGAGAACACAATTAAAATCAATTGTGTCTGGATATTAATAATCGTCGATGGATTAACTCCAGTTAATTCAATGCAGTAGCGACGTTTGATATGCGGTACATGACCCTAGTTAATGATGTTCATGTTTTATTATGATCTCTAAGTTGCAATACTTAGTTCTAAGCATTGATTTAATGTACTAAGTCTTTAAAGACCTTATTCCATGTAATTTCGGTAGAGATTTCTAATGTTATTTTTGTTAGAAAGACGAAGAAAATACTGTAAAACTATTTTATTCACATACAAAGCAATAGTTAAGAGTGGTCGAAGCACATACTTTAGTAATTTTGATATTTTCTGGTTCTGGTTGAAAATGAACAGACCAATTAGATTGAGTTGGACCTGGAATTCAGGGGGCCATTTAAAATTATATGAGCACTTGACAATGACCGTTAAGTTTTAAAGGCACTAAGCTCTAGGCGTAGATACAAGTCTCTCATTCTCATGGTAGATTAAGCCCGAAGGAAAGTAGCTGTGGTCATCAGTGATTCAGTCTTATATAGAGTCTAATGTAGAGTCTTATGTAGAGTCTTAAGTAATGTTTTATGCAGAGTCTTACGGAGAGTAATGTGTGAGGGCATATTATGTTAATGACATGAGTATGCAATGCAGAAGATTGGGTTGTGAGGAATGTTAAAAGGACATTCTTGTCGAAGAAATATCCTTCACTCGAAAAAGGTAAAGGGAAAACTGTAGTACAGGAAAAGGAGAAGGAGAAGGTGAAGAAAGTTCAGATGAATAAACAATGCGTTTTGAGTTATGTACAATTTATTTTATTTTTATTTGGTTCAATGCTTAGCAGTTGAATGAATAAAAAAAATGTGATAAGGAAGGGATGTAGTGTATGCGCATCCTATTCACCCTCTCACTTCCACAGACAATAACTGTCTCGTTCGCACCACGTCAGTTATACGAGAACCGTCGGCGAGAGCAGAGTGCGAGAGCCATTCGGTGAGAGTAAGCGTGTTGGTAGTCTGTGCCATTAAGTGCGTGTACGAGCCAGTGTAAGACAGGTTCTACACAGCTATTAACAAAACACGGCACTGGGTCTAATTCTGGACGCGATAAAAAAATAATTGCCACTGAGCACCACACATCGTACGTGGTGCGGCTGGCGAGTTTTGCATGCGTGTTTATGTAGCAACGGAGCACCACACCTATCGAGCGCGGCGCGGTGCGGTTGACACGCGCGGCGCGGCGCGTCGCCGGTACCAATGTCAACACAAAGTGTCCGCAAGCATTGCCGATAAACCGCACCGCATCGCGTCTCTGCAGAGCTACGCACATCGGACGCAGCGCGTGCGTTGTACGGTGCCCCAACTGCCAAATTTATAATCCAAGATAGTTTATTGTTTCGAGACGTCACTCGAAAGATGAATTACACCGTAAAACGTAATTTATAGCTAATACTCACCTCTATCTGGACTCAACCTTCCAAGAATTGTTTAATTAGTATCCAAATGTATTAAAAGGTTGCCAAGACTAATAAATAATGGATTTTATGGCAGCTTAATATTGCCACAGAATAAATACTTTACTCGGTTCAACTACTTTAAATCAAATGCCTTATTAAAATAGGGAATCTGAAATTGATATACATTATAGTATATATTTTGATTTGCTATACTTACATATCATTTTTAGTTCTTTTATAGCCAAACGCTCTGTTTATCTAAAAAAGTATAAGATAAAAACATTTTTTTTCTAGAAGTGTAAATCTGTAATAAGTTTACTCGTTTTTAATTTTAAACATAAGTTTAGTAAAACAAAATAAAATCAAAATTATTTAGTCTTAGGATTTTCAAGAGCAATACAATTCTAGATGTGATCACTTGACATCTAGAATGAACCAAACTAAAAAAACAAAACTCTATTACGTTGTTCCAAGAGCTTGCTTTTAAAATAAAATAAATCTTGTCATCTTCGCAACTTTAACTTCGAGTTGTTCCAATTCAGTAGAGTAGTGCATGATTGAATGTACTTAGCTATTGAATTAAATAGAGTACAATCGATAACAAGACGCACTGTCTCGACCCTGAATAAATTGAGAACAGCGATGGAGGACGAAGAAGATGAAGATTTTCAGATTCTTATTAGGTTTAAAGAATATATTTCTCATAAAAACACTAAGTTCATTTATGAGACATACAAATTTCACAAAAATAACGTTTTTCGGTTTCTGGAGCGCCGGCTTTTTTTATCAAGTCTTCAGGGAATATTATGATTACATACAATCTGACTAAGGTTCCTTTTAAATTCATTTTTACTGTCACAACTTCTTAATTCACCAGGCAACTCATTGCACAGCTTTACTCCCTCAAATAGTATCGTTTTTTTCGCATAATTATTTCGCACGAACGGAAGTTGCAATTTGTTTGTATCATTCAGACTGTGTATATGTATTTTTTTATGTAGCACTATACTAGATTGAATGGAGTTTGTAGATATTCTTGACAAGTATAATCCTTCCTTATCCTTATCCTTACTAATATTATAAATGCGAAAGTAACTCTGTCTGTCTGTCTGTCTGTCTGTCTGTTAAGCTTTCACGTCTAAACCACTGAACTGATTTTGATGAAAATTGGTACAACTATAGATTAGATCTCGGGGAAGGACATAGGCTACTTTTTATCGCGAAGAAAAGGTTGTATGGGTTGAAATACGGGATGAAAGTTTGTATGGAAGTTCGTCATTTTTGAAGATAGAACCATGAAACTTTGAATTTAGGCACTTAATAAGACAGAAAGAAATATTTGTTCTAAGATTTTTGAAATTTAGACCTGTATGGGGGTGAAATAGTGGATGAAAGTTTGTATGGGACTTCGTCATTGTTAAAGATAAAACCATGATACTTTGAAATTAGTCTCTTAATAAGAAAGAAAGAAATATTTTATCTAGCGTTTTTGAAATATTGACCCACGTGGGGATGAAATAGGGGATGAAAGGTCGTAAGAACCCCCAGTACAAAAATACATCCAAGATGGCGGACGCGACTTTTTAACATATTGTCAATATGGGTATCGTTTTCGTGGTTTTTGGGGGTCCGGATTACGAATAAAACATCTATATCGAGATCCAAGATGGCGGACGTGACGTTTTGAGAAAATGTCAATACGGGTATCATTTCCGTGGTTATCGGGGGTCCCGATTCCGAATACACCATCTATTTTGAGATCCAAGATGGCGGACGTGACTTTTTAACATAATGTCAATATGGGTATCATTTTCGTGGTTTTCGGGGGTTCCGATTCCGAATACGACATCTATTTCGAGATCCAAGATGGCGGTTGGGACTTCTTAATATAAAATCGATATGGCTATCATTTTCTTGGTTTTTGGAGGTCCCGATTACTAATACACCATCCATTTTGAGATCCAAGATGGCGGACGCGACTTTTTAACATAATGTCAAGATGGGTATCGTTTTCGTGGTTTTTGGGGGTCCGGATTACGAATAAAACATCTTTTTCTAGATCCAAGATGGCGGACGCGACTTTTTGACAAAATGTCAATATGGATATCGTTTTCGTGGTTTTTGGGGGTCCTAATTCCGAATACACTATCCATTTTGAGATCCAAGATGGCGGACGTGACTTTTTAACATATTATTAAAAAGGATATCATTTTCGTGGTTTATAGGGTGCGGATTATCCATTTTGAGATCCAAGATGGCGGACGCGACTTTTTAACTTAATGACTTTCACGCCCATACCTGAACCGATTTTGATGTTTGGTACAAAAATAGACTAAACGTCGAAATGGAATAAAAGCTTTTTTGTAAAAGAGGGAATGAAGGGCTTGAAATATGAGATGAAATTTTTTATGAGATTCCTCATTACCAAAGATAAAACCATGAAATTTTTAATAGCACGGGATAAGAAATAAGCATATATTTGTTCTAGCGTTTTTGAAATATTGACCCATGTGGGGATGAAAGGTTGCATGTAAGTTAGCAAAGGATGGGAAAACATAAAATGATAGATTGTAAAAATGCCATATACAGTATAGTACACGGCAGTTTTTATGTGTATTTTTTGCAAAATAAGTACGTATACAAAGAAATAAAATGCTGCCTAAAGTAACTATTCGCAAGAAAGCAAGTGATACGCAATAAAGATATTTGATTTGATTTAACTATTCCACGCGGACGAAGTCGCGGGCAAAAGCTAGTATTTATATAGTTGTTTAATATTAAGCAATTTACTTTTTTCGTATAATTGTTTTGTTGGAAATAGTGGTAGTGATATAATATTTTAATAATTTTATTTTTTAGTCTTTGTAATTGCTGCGGCCGTTCCCCATAATTGTATCAATTATTCTAAGTGAGATTTTACTAATGAATTATAAATAATCTTGCTAGCTTTGCTTGGAATGCAATGTCCAGTCTTACAATTAATAATCTCAGTAATTGAATCAGTTTTGTTTTGATATAGTCGATGTGCCATTTCCATGTCAACTGGTCATCCATCCATAGTCCGAGGTACCTTTCACGGAAAGAACGTTTGATAACTTCGTTATTTACAGTAAGTGGCGCGAAAGTAGGTATGTGCTTATTTTTAGGACTAATAATCATGTATGACGTTTTAGACGTGTTTATAGGTAATAAAACACAATATTGTAGGATATTGTGTAAACAAAAAAAAACAAATAAAATCACACAAAACAAGATAACCTTTTTTATCGAATTCACACCAAAAATGTGGTTGAGTATATGATTTATAAAATAAAAATACGAATTACTTAACAAAATTATTAACTTGCACTCTGAGGTATTTTATGCACCTACATGCATACGGTGTCGTCCTACGTCGGGTCGTTACGTTCCCTAAAATATGGTTGAGCGAAGCGATGGCTGATTCTTGCGTCATGCCTGTGAACAGGTGCCGCCAGCGGAGCCTGGTCATGTTTTCTTAGTCGTTATCTTTAGATGGACAATTGTATGACATATGCAATAATAATATGTAATAGTTGGATTTTTTTTGTATACCACACATTGTATTCTTATAACATTGTTATCCGGAGGATCTTAAATGTATGCTTACCACTTAAATTGAAAGGAATATCTGTAAGTACCTATCTAACAATAACATAAAATGGTGGTGGGTATCAAAATTTAAATTGCTTAGTTCAATAATATGATTAATTAAATTATATAGAAAATCTTTTCACAAGATAAATAATCCAAATGCGTGGGAGTAATAACTACCCAAACTTTACGCATGTTAAAATGTAACTTAAAATATATTGATAATTATTTATTGACTTGTATTGATGTTTTGAAATCATTACAAAATTGTAAGCTGTGGAGTTTCTTTCGCCATTTCTTCTCCATCTCAGCATAATAATAATTATTCGTCCCGAAATGGTGGTAGGGTTTTGACGATTTAAAAGTACTTAGCAAAGTCCATTTAAATAAAGAGCTTTTTCATTTCATTTCATTTTCATGGCTGAGTGATGGGTAGTAGGTTAGGGTTATTTCTTTTTTATGACTAGGCGGAGTGCATTTTTTTTGAGAGAGTTTTAATTACATAAAGGTAACTGACTTAAATGGTTTTTAATTTAGCATAAACGATATTCCTAAAAGTAAATTACATAATGGTTTTCCTAAATTTTATTTATTAAGTGTGCATAATTCAGTATTTTTGGTGGAACTTTGAAAAATTTTGTTCGAAAAAAGAGAATATACATACAGGTGTAAAAGACATGAGCAGCCAAACGAAAACCATGTATTCTGCTCACCGTCATAACATTTTTCTTCCTATAAACTATACCTGGGAAATTGATAGTTACGATTTTATTGAAGGTCAAAGTCATAATTTATTTTTTAATTTTTTTATGAAAACGTATTCTATACGTTATTTCTTAATTATTGTCCAAAGAAACATTATCATTTTTTTTAGTATTTCATAACAAAAAATGGCTTCAAAACGTTAGCGTTCAATGTAGCTCACTCGATGCGCACGGACACTAACGAACGGGGCCGCCGTCAAGCAAAATTATCGCGGTATTGCGAGTTGCGTGCGAGTTGAGCCCTTTACATTGCGCGGTACAATTTGCAATTTTTTGTAACACCAAAAAATAAAAATCATTTCCCAGCAATATTTTTTTTGAAATATGTCTTATTTTGATGTATAGAATACATGGTTTTCGTTTGACTGTTCATGTCTTTTACACCCAGTATATCGATTTAAATACATGCCATTTGAAAATTAACTTAATTTATGATTTCTTTAAAAAAAAAATCTTCAATTCCAGGTTTGTTTCTTCGGAAGCCTCGCCAACGCTCTGAACGTAGCGGTACTGACGCGACGTGACCTGGCGGCGGCTCCAATCAACAGGCTGCTGAAATGGCTCGCTGTGGCTGATGTCTTCGTCATGTTGGAATATGTTCCATTTGCTATATATAGATATCTGGTAAGTTGTATAATTTTACCAACTTTATTTCATTTTACGACTGGCGTCCCAGCCACGGGTGGAAATGGCAAATAAATAAATAGCGGACTGTATAAACTAATTTACTGTTCGTTTTACAATAATAATAATAATTCATTTATTTTCAAATTTGCATCCATAGTATGTTCATAATCACATAAATTAAATAAGTCAATAGTAATAAAAATAAAACAAAAAACTAAAACTAGAAACTTATATAATATGTACGACCCTATTTTATTTCATTTTGCGGCACAAACTACTGGCGTCAAATGCAATGTGATCCAGGGCCTCAAGATTGCGCTATCTACCCTTTCAGCAAATACATTCAGGAGGCTGTTGGTGCTGTCCCGCACCCTCCCCATCAGAGATGCGACCCGCGTGCGTATGATATCATGGAATCCATCTGTGTGCGCCTCTGCAAACATCCCCAATGCGCTGCAGTATCTTGGTAACCCCAACAGTGCCCTGAATGCATTATTATATTGGACGCGTAGGGCGCTGTAAGCTTTTTGAGTGTAGTTAATCCATAAGCTGCAGGTATAAAATTGGCAATATGCCTTAAGCAGCATGATCTTTACATTTTAGTGCACTTAGCAAACCTACGAATCAACATATTAGTTCTCACTCCCAGCGGCCTACGCTCCCTCTCAATGTCCAAGTCATCGCTCTGCGACACTGTGACCCAGTGCCTCAGGTATTTGAATTCTGACACCACTTTAAAAGGAGTGCCATCCAGTGTAACCGGCGGCACAGAAACATTATGCTTAGTTCCATTTCATGTGGTGTGGTTTTGCTTTTGTTATGTTGAGGTATCTAAAACAATTTCTAATGTTAGAACAATTTTGCAGGAATAATTAATTAATAGGGGTAATTAGGAACGTTCACATTACCCCCCCTTTCATAGTTCCTAATTACCCGAAGTAGGCAACTCAAATCAAAATGGCCGTTACTTGCAGTATTATCTTTGATGCCCTTAAAACTGCAATAAAATGTATAAACAGATATCACATGTAAGATATTAACAACCCTTCCGACACGGACGCCCTAGGGACGCTAGGCGGTCGAGAGACTCCCCACGGGGGAGATGCTCGGTCGCCCAGTAATCCCCTAAGAACGTTCGACCTGCAGGCTTGAGGATCCCCCAAGGTCTTCGCCTTCTTAAAAACCAGGTGACGCAGAAAATGTCATCAGAGACAATCTGCAATAGAATTCCAAAAAAGAATAAGATATTCACAATAGGTGACGTCTTTAAGCTCAAAAATATGCTTATTATATTGATTTCTACATACGGCAAAATTTTTAACGAAAAACGTTATAATGTTGTCTTACTCAACCTGACAGGATGCGCGCGTCTTCTCACTTACACTTCTGCGAGCGAAATAAGGGACCTCAAACGCGTCTACTTAAACGTACGCGGGTGGTGTTGTGTGGGTAGTGTATTCAACTGTTCCTAATTACCCACCGTTCTCAATTACCCCACCTTTCCCTAATTGGCACTCTAATAAATACGATAATAACCGGTAATAAATTATGCACAAGTTTTGAACGCACTTCGACATCAGTGGACTGAGACAACCATAAGTCATGGCGTTCTCTTTTTCACTCTATAACGGACCAACCAACGACATCTTTTATTCATTCTTTCAGAATCAGTAATATGAAGATGATGGTACGAAATAAGACAGTGTACGAACCTAAACCAACAGTGTGGAATTTGAATCGCTTTTATAAAGATGTTGGTTTAAGGCCTACTAAAGTGATAACTCGAGCTACTTTTGTATGCATTATAAACACAAAGCATGACTGTTGTGTTTTGGCATTATTATTTAAAAAACGCGTATCGCTCAGTCGCCGAACTATACTGCCAAATGCCACCTTCGGTTTATAGGTCTTAAAATTAAACGTTGTCTACAACAATGAAATCCCAAACCACCCCTTACTCGATTTCGTAATAAGTTCATAACTTCAGTCATAATGTATCCAACTCCTTACGGGATGGGTTTGTGATTAATCAAAGGCGTGTAGGTAACCCGCACATAATTCGCAAAATTAATCAAAATATGCGACTGAAGTAGGAAACATTACGTTTTAATCTCTTTAATTAAGTAAAATACGGATCATATATCAACGCTTATCTAATTAAGTCATTACTTTTGACTAACGTAATTTTATATACACAGTCTTGTGTTCTTTGAGTGATCTTCACTGCTGGAATACATGGCCTCTCCTTGTAATCAAATTTGGTTTGCCCAATGCGGATTGGTGGACGGAGTATAAGGTGATCAATACCCCTTTGCTGATCTATTAGTCGCCTTCTACGACACCAATTGAGGTTATGGGCTTTTCTATTCTACCAGCATTAGAAAGCCTTGGCCATGGCAACGTTGGCTAGATGTTGCTTGCCTGACGCTTTAATATTGACGTCGGTATTATCCACTAAGAACGATCGGTATCATTGTGGGGGAGTTTTGTGACCCGGGCAACGCACCGTTGGAGAATTGCGATAAGGTACTAGGCTATGCTAGCCATGTGCAGAACACACCGTATGCCTGGACAAGACTAACAGTTAAAGCGCCCATAAAAGCCCACAACCGACAAATATTACACTCTAAATTACTCAGCATCAGTCCTGATAAACACAAATATTGATTAATGTGTTTTTTGTTATTCTCTGAACAGATCCTGCCGGGCCAACGCGAGATGCCATACAACTGGGCGGTGTACCTCCTCTTCCATATGCACTTCACACAAGTGTTCCATACGGCATCGATCTGTCTGACACTCTCACTTGCCGTCTGGAGATACGTCGCTATCAAGTGAGTAACATTCTAATATATAAAATACTCGTGTCGCGGTGTTTGTGGTTAAGCTCCTCCGAAACGGCTTTCCCGATTCTCATGAAATTTTGTGTGCATATTGGGTAGGTCTGAGAATCGGACAACATCTATTTTTTATCCCCCTTAATGTTAAGGGTAATCCACCCCTAAATTTTCGACAAAAGTTTTTGTTTTTATTTTTTTATTATGTGGCATTAAAAATACATACAACCCTAAATTTTTACTTTTTTATCACCAACCCCTATTTTTGAAGTAAAACTTTTTTAGGCGCGAATAGGGGGTAACTCAGATTTTTCTAACGGAAGTAACGCTCAGTATTCTATAGTCTGTGTAGTTTCCGCTATTTAAAAATAGTAATTTCGATTGGTCGTAAGTATCTGTCATATTTTTTTTTTCAGTTAAAATTTAATCATTTCAGTGATCTACGTCAAAGAAGTTTTACTTCAATCGCGCGTAAAGGTTACACGCACACAATTTTTTTATAGCCATTTTAGTAATTTAATCATTTTTGTAAGGCAAAATAACGTTTGCCGGGTCAGCTAGTATTAATATATAATTAATTCTATTCATCATTATCTTCATACGAAAAAGGATCTCTTTTCCGTACGCATAGCCCAAACTGCTGGGTCTAAGATTCCAAATTTGGTACTTAGGTTCCATATGGGGTCCAGGGGTGCACTAAGAAAGGATTTTTGGAAATTCACCCTCTAAGGTGGTGAAAAGGGGGTGAAAAGTTTGTATGGAAATCCGTCATTTTTAAGTACAATCCATGAGAATTGGTAGGTATATGATCTTTCTGTTAAAAAATAAATAAGACATATTTTAGGATTTCTATAAATTCTACCCTAAAGGGGGGTGGATATGTAGGGAAAAATGGGGTGACATCACAAAGGCTGAAAATCAACATGGGGATTTTTTCCTCTTAGGCACTTGATAAGAAGTAAATATTAAAGTGCTGCCCGAAGTAACTAATCCTCGCGGACGAAGTCGCGGACAAAAGCTAGCTGTATAAAATTCCCGTGTTCCGATGTTTGTCCGAGATATACTGCGAAACGAACAATCCAATTTTAACTTTTTTTAATGTGCGTTTGGTTACAACTTGAGAGATAGGATAGTTTTTGTCTTGATAAGTCCTCTTTTTCAACCGACTTCAAAAAAGGAGGAGGTTCTCTATTCGACTGTATGTTTTTTTTTTTAACCGACTTCAAAAAAGGAGGAGGTTATCAATTCGACTGTATGTTTTTTTTTTTTTTTTTTTTTTTAATGTTTGTTACCTCATAACTCGTTACTGGGTGGACCGATTTTTAAGATTCTGTTGACCTTTGGAAGCTAGTGCTTGTCATGGGGTCCCATTTAAATTTTATCGACATCGGACAAGTAGTTTTTGAGTTATCCCTAATAATGCCTATTTAATTGACATTGACGATATCGTAATTTTATCACTTGTGTGTCTAAAAGATCTCAAGGTAGTTTCCTGAAAATTTCTATACTTAGAACACTAAAAAGCAGAAAAACAAATTTTTAAATAAAAAAAAACCGCCTTCAAAAAACGGGAGAAATAAAAATTTTGTTTATAAAAATCTAAATGTTTTTTGAGGTCGGTCCCAACCTCAATATTTGTAATAAACGTTGTCACTTGTATTTGGGACCGACCTCAAAAAACATTTAGATTTTTATAAACAAAATTTTTATTTCTCCCGTTTTTTGAAGGCGGTTTTTTTTTATTTAAAAATTTTTTTGTATGTATGTTCCGCGATTACTCCGTCAATTATGAATCGATTTTGATGATTCTTTTTTTGTTAGGAAGGTCATACTTCAAAGATGGTCCCGTATAAATTATACTGAAATTGGTTCAGTACTTTTTTGTTGAAATGATAATTTCATTGCGGATGAAATAATGATATCGTCCACGAACACAAAAATCATGACAATTTTTTTTTTGAACTTGCTATTACCTAATATGCTAAAGTGAAATTTTGGTTAGTAGTTCCAATAGTCAACACGTAAACTATGACAAATTATTTTATGAACTTAAGTTAAATAACTAGGTTCATAGTTCATTAACTTAACATTCATTTTGAATGAATGGCAGGCATTTCTAATGAGCTATACGTGACGTCTGAGACGTAGTATGAATTATATAAAGATTTATAAATGTGTATCAATACTTTCCTTGGTTTTCTATGACGCTCTTTTCAACTACTTCATAAAAAAAAAAAAATTTTAAATAAAAAAAAAACCGCCTTCAAAAAACGGGAGAAATAAAAATTTTGTTTATAAAAATCTAAATGTTTTTTGAGGTCGGTCCCAAATACAAGTGACAACGTTTATTACAAATATTGAGGTTGGGACCGACCTCAAAAAACATTTAGATTTTTATAAACAAAATTTTTATTTCTCCCGTTTTTTGAAGGCGGTTTTTTTTTATTTAAAATTTTTTTTTCTGCTTTTTAGTGTTTAGAGTAATGATATTTACCGGAAACTACCTCAAGATCTTTTAGACACACAAGTGACAAAATTACGATATCATCAATGTGAATTAATAGGCATTATTAGGGATAACTCAAAAACTACTTGTCAGATGTCGATAAAATTTAAATGGGACCCCATGACAAGCAGTAGCTTCCAAAGGTCAAAAGAATTTTAAAAATCGGTCCACCCAGTAACGAGTTATGAGGTAACAAACATTAAAAAAAAAAAAAAAAAAAAAAAACATACAGTCGAATTGATAACCTCCTCCTTTTTTGAAGTCGGTTAAATATTATTTATTTCTTACTTTTTAGTTTATATTTGCACGCATTGAAGTCGGTTGTCGTATTTTTTTGCTAAAAATATTTTATTACTACAACATTCGATGTTATAGGACAGTAGAATGAAATTACCACAGCAAGTCGTGGCCGGGACAGCTAGTATTTATATAGTAAAGAATCTGTGAAACCGGCCCTTAGAGTATGAAATATATGTAGTGGTTATTGTACTTTAATAGCAAAAGATCAATAAGAAAGAAACAATAATATTATGTAACTTTCATTCGGTGACAAAATATACTTGTTGCGTACCATGTTTTTTAACAAGATATTTATTTATTTATTTATTTAAAAACTTTATTGCACAAAAGAAAGTACAAATGGCGGACTTAATGCTAGACAGCATTCTCTACCAGTCAACCAGTAAGGTGCGTGAGAAAGAGTGTTGAAGGCAGGATATTTAATAAAAATGTGAATAAATATTTAGATAAATAAATATACGATTATACAATTCATACATAAATACCTTTTCCATATACATATAATACATACAAATAGATACCTACATATACCTAATATAATATACACACATAATATATACTACCTACATATATAATATATTTATTAATGTTAAAACAAATATTCTTTGTTGTCAGATATATATTTTATGTCAATTTTAGATAGTGATGTCGTACTAACCTCTTAAAGGAGACCTTATTAAGAGCACTTTGTACGGACGGTGGTAGTGCATTCCAAAGGCGAATAGCGGTAAGGGTGAAAGACTTGGAGGCAAAAGTAGTGTGGTGTACCGGTGTATGAAGCCTAAGGGTATTACTGGAGCGAAGATTGAGGTTATGAGATGACCCCAGATATTGAAACCTGGATTTCAAATAATCAGGGGCCCGTGGATCGAACAATATGTTGAACAGGAAACAAACAACTCTTAGATTTCTTCGCTCACGAATAGGAAGCCATTTGAGTTGATTGCGATAACTAGAAATATGGTCGTATTTACGAAGCCCATAGATGAAACGGATGCAAGAATTGATTAGACGATCCAACTTATCAAGAAGCTGTTGATTGGCATCGGATAAACACACATCTGCATAGTCAATAATAGGGAGAACAACAGATTGCACCAACATAATCTTAGTCTTAGGTGGCAGGAAGTGTTTTAAATTGTAAAGAACTCTAAGACTGTTGTGCACTTTCCGGCTAGTCTCTTTTACATGCTCATCCCAACTGAGTGAACCATCAATAAAAACACCCAAATTCTTCACATGACGTTGGAAAGGTATTACAGTACCGTTGTAGTGCAGAGGTGACATAGAATCATAGTTCATAATAGCAAGTTGCCGTGAACTGCCCAAGATAATGGCTTGGCATTTACAGGGATTGACCTCGATTCCATAATTTATTGACCATGCCAATATTTTACTTAGGTCATTATTGACTGATGAAATCGCTTCACTCAGATTTGTACTTTTACTTTGAGTGTATATCTGTAGATCGTCAGCATATAAATGGTAAGAGCATTGAAGTTGAGATGTAAGAGAATTTATAAATAAAGAAAATAGAAGTGGTGAAAGTATTCCGCCTTGAGGGACACCAGCAGTTAGATTGCACCAGTTTGATACTGTTTTATCGACACGAACAGCTTGCTGACGTCCCTGAAGATATGAGGAGAACCATTTCTGCACTGAGGATGAAAAGTTTGAAGAGGACAGAATGGCAAGGAGGATGTCATGGTCGACCGCGTTAAAAGCGTTAGAAAAGTCAATTAAGACAAGGACGGTAATCATAGACTTATCCATGCCATCACGAATGTCTTCTAAGACCCTGGTTAGTGCCGTTGTCGTGCTATGCCCGGGTCTGAACCCTGATTGAAATGGACTGAGCAGTTTGTTGGCGAAGACATAGGACGAAAGCTGCTTGTGAACGACAGCTTCCAGGATCTTGGAGAGAAAAGGGAGTATGGATATAGGTCGGAAATGTGTAAGGGAGGTGGGATTAGGTGTTTTAGGAATTGGGATTGTGTGTGCTTTGCCCCATAAAGATGGAAAAGCACCAGAGGTAAGGGAACGGTTAATAATGAAAACAAGAATAGGGAGAATACAATCTAGGATAAGAAGTACCATAGACCTGCTTACTTTATCACAACCAACAGCTTTGGATTTAATGGATTGGATGATTTTACGTACTTCATCCTCAGTGACAGTGGTGAACATAAACTGATTTAGGACACTGGAGACAGTCAAAGAGCTAATAACGGAGAGAGTTTGAGACTTGACACGTGGAAGTATTGCCTTGACAGCGGTAAAATGGCTATTAAGCGCATCGAGTGAAAAAGAGGGCGTAGTGACTACAGCTGATTTACCGATGCCCAATGTACGTAAAAATCTCCATGTTCCAGCAGGTGACGAATCTAATATATTCTGATGGATGTAACGGCGTTTAGCAGCTCTTACCATTTGATTACAGCGATTTCTTGAAGCCTTAAATGAGTTCCAGTTATAGTCACTGCGGCACCTTTTGAAAATACGAAAGGCTTTGTCTCGCTTTCTCATCGCCATACGCACACCTTCTGTTATCCAGGGTGCCGGCGCTCGCCTTAGCTTAACATTGGTCACGGGTGCATGAACATCGAAGAGCCTAAGTATCTTTGAGTTGAATGATCTGACCATATCATCGATTGAAGGAGCATCGCTAACTGAGGACCAGTCAATAGCACGAGCATCCCTAATAAGCTCTTCACTATTCACTTTTTTAAAGTTCCTCATTGATATGATGGCAGGTTCATTTTTTGGTGGTTTGACATTGTATGATAAAAATATGAGATCATGCCTTGAGAACCCCGGTGCTGAGAATTGACCGTGTTTGCGAGCATGAGAAGTCGAGGATACTGCAATCATATCTATCCATGTATCTGGTGTAGATATATTGTGATGAGTGGGACTAAGTGGTAGTATGAATAAGTCACTCGCTTCCATAATCGACTTTAATTTGTGTGTGTTTGAAGAGTTCTTTAAAAGGTCAGTATTAAAATCACCCATGATTATATGATGAGTGTAATCCGCGCCAACCAATTCAAGAAATGAGTCCAAATCGGAGAAATAGTCAATAGAAGGAGGACAATAAATTACGGCTAATATAACTTTAACACCCTTGAAAGCAACCTCGAGTGCTAAAAACTCCATACAGCCATATTGAGATGAGGACGAAGCTATTACTCTGGAAGGAATGGAACTACTTAAGTAGATGGCAACACCACCTCCACCCTTGCCTACACGGTCGTTGCGCGTTAGCACATAACCTGGCAAACAGTAGGCCGCTGAATTCATACAGGGCTTAAACCAGCTCTCCGACACTAGTACGGCATGCACGACATCACAAGAGAAGCTACCAAGTAATTCGGAGTAATGCGATGGAATACTCTGCGCATTGATGTGACAAACATTGAAGCTTCGACCGATTGGTTGAAATTCTTGTGACAATAACAATTTTAAGGTGCGTATGTTACCATTATCACTATCAGCAGAGCTATACGATGAACTTGAATCGTCAAGAGATTGATAATCATCTAAATCTGACATTAATAAGAAATTAATAATATTAAAATAGTATTAAAATTAAATCTAAATAATATATTAAATGAATATATATATATGATATAAAAATAAAGTAAATAAAATATATATATAAGATGAGCTAAAATTATAAGTAAAAAAAAATGCATATAAACACACCAACACACCTTGCCAATTAAAGGTTCACAATTTATAAATTCAATAAAATAGTAAAATAGTAAAAATTAACAGTAAAGAAATATTAACAAAATATAACACATAATCAAAGTTTAAACTTAACTATCAAACTAACAAACAATGACATCAGAATTACGTTGGGAAGGAACAACTCCAACATGTGCTAGTGACAAAAAATCTATTAATTAAATGGTAATGGAACACAGCCATGCTGTCATTGTCAATTGGCCCGTTTGATATTCGGTGTCACTGTCAAATAATATCATTCAGACAAAATATAAAATTAGGCAATTACTTATTCTTCAAACGTGTTATTTAAATGTACCCTGTTTTTGTAATTAATAAATAACGTTTAGTTGTAGTCTAGTTATGAAGGTAAATAAAAAAAAAAAAAAAGATTACACAATACAACAAAGAGACTACTTAAACCACTTAAACAAACTTACAGACAGAGAAACCGCTTATTTAGAAGACGTCTTAGCCGTTCGCTTGGTCCTCATCGTAGTCTGCTTGGTATTTAAGGACGAAGAGACGATCTTTGTCTTCTTGTCTTCATTTGCTGCCTGAGTGGATGCTACGGGATGCTGTGCAATGAGTTCGGACAGTTGTGCATCCGAAGAAACTCTGACACGGGTACCGTCGGGAGTTTTGATATAAATGTTGCCTTCGGTGGACCACGCATTTGCAACTCCAAAACTTTTACGGGCGGACTGGAACAGGGCTTGGCGCGACTTTGTTAAGAACTCATTAAGGACTAGAGTGGATCCTTTCAGCTTAGTCTTGTTTCTCCAAACGCTAGAACGAATCCCGAAATCCATGAAATGCATAACAACAGGTCTTATGCGGCTCGCACTACTACTAGAGCCCAATCTAAAACATGCTTTAACTGATTCTGGCATAAGTTCACTGAGGCCTAGATGTTTTTGAAGCAAAGACACTGCCGTCTCACGCACATCTTCATCCGGATCCTCTGGGACTCCATTTAGGAGAAGATATTTACGCCTGTGCCTCATCTCAATGACGTCAACTGCAGTAGAGATATCGGCGATCTGCTGTCTCAGGAGTGTCAGTATGTTCCAGACGACATCTTTAAAAGCTCTGAATTCTTCATACACCTGTGATACAGTCTCTTTCTTTGGAGAGCCTGATGATGATGATATCAGCTTCGCCTCAAATTCATTCATCTTCTGCGTCAGTCTAACTTCCAGGGACTTTTGAGTTTCCATTATTGTGGCTGCGCTTGACATCCTTATAGTATTTAATTGCAAGTGATCAAGTGGTAAACCAGATTTTGAGAAAAATTCGTAGTGGCAGGTATGTGTGAGTGTGCTTCAGTCAAATACACATGTCAGGATCAAACCCACAATATATGTAGTGTAGTTTGGTGTTATTAATGATTTAAACACAACTAAATGATACATTAATTATTATATTAAATTTAATTAAAATTTTGATTATGACACACAAGTTGCCTAATTGAATGCCTACCCCCAAAAAAAAGCCTAGAATACCTAGAATGTTACCCTGGCTAGAAAATTATTCTAAATAGGAATTTCTCTTATTTAATTAGTTATAAACTACGAACACTACTGTGTGATTAATGATTTCTGTAGGCCATTGATAACTCTAGAAAGCTATCATAAACACAAAAATATGAAAAACTTAAAAAAAAAATATTCGACTGCGGCCTTATAGAAGATGGGCGTAATTTCCCTAGGGCGGATATGCCGGGATCCACGTCCGGAAGCCTCCTCGTGGCGGACCCTGGTAACGTGGTGGGAAAACTTTCTCGGCGCGTGTGTGGCTTTTGATGTCAAGTGCCCTTGGCATTCGAAGTCACATGCCATCGTCGAGTTGTTTTTGTTTTTCCACCACGGCTAGTTCCGGACGGCCCTTTTCAGGGCCACGACCGCACCCAAAGTCCCCCGGGGGTGGTCCGATGCTCCCGGTGTCCTCGTCAGGAGGACGCGCCAAGTCGAGCAGCCGTCGATGAGGAGGCGGCCTATAAGGCTGGTGTTAGTCGGTAGCCCCTGTGGGCTGCTAGCCACCAATTGGTGCACAAGGAGTGCCTAGACGGGCAGCGTTGGGACGGTATCGGTGTAGTTGCGCTCACGTGCGCAGATCGCGAGCCGTCCCACAATAGCGCACTGGAAGTCAGGCCGCGGAGGATGTTTAGTGGGTATGGAGGGAACGTCTTTACCTCGAGTACCACATATCCCCCGTGGTTGGCACCACCCAGCAGGGACGATGCGTAAATACATTTGACCTCCCCGTCAGCAAAAAAAAGGGCGGATATGCCAAATTCGAGACACTTCGCCCTTGCGACTTCAATTAAGTTACGCCAACCTTTGAAGCTAGTCTATTTATAATTAAATGTGCTAGAAGATAACATAACTACACAACACATTTATTGTTTGAGGTTATCGACTTTGAAACCTCGGTTTGCGGTGCGTCATAAAACTTTTACTTTAAACTTAATATCATAAAGCTGAGATGTAAGATCGGTAGGTCGAGACCGCTGTTATGTACTAAAAGCAGTTTTACTACTAGTACTAAGACAATAAAGGTTACGAGGAGCTTGTAATTTGTGTTATTTTACCTCTATTAAATTTAGTAGTAGAACGGAATGGTATTGCTTTCTACAACTTCAAATGGTCATCGTTGTACAATACACTCTGTCGAGAAACTGGAATGGATGATTTGTTTATGGTTCCAAATTAAATTTTGGTGCGGAGTTTGAGTTGCTTCTGTTATTTACTTATGGGTGAATTTCAACAAATGTCATTCGACGGCTCCTAAGTATACTGAGTCATCTAAAAAATTTGGGTTTTTCCAGTTTTTGGCATATTTATAAAAATTAAATCATTTCCTATCTACCTATGTTGAAAAAAGTTTATATTCCTATAATTAACTGAAATAAAATGACGACATACTGGATCAAGTGTTATCATTTATTTTTTGCACATAGTATATGCATTTATTTATTTAGTACACTGAGTCAAGTGTATCTTTACCAGTATGAGAACAATTCTCATATTATTTATGCTGTCGTTACTAACGTTAAAACAAGAAAGTACTTTTAAAGTACCTTTAGTTCTTTTTGCGCACCTTTAAAGGCAATGATGCACTTGGAACTGCCTACCATATGTTGCGCTTTATGTTGGTTCGCTAATTACAAGTACTTATTTAAAGTAAACACAATAAAATAAGTTACCACGCAATACTTTGTGATATCATAAAGATCAAGTTCTTGTTTGAAAACAAGTAATAATCACAATATTATTGCTTTTTACAACAGATAACATTTCAGTTAATAACTCACGTAGATTGCCTGTTACAGTAAAACTGATAATCATTAAATGAAAATGTCGTATCTTATTTGCATAAATGTGTGTAATCAACTGTAGGTACCCTTCATGTGATTATTCGGTTTGATTATTAGATACTGCCTGACTTATTTATAAAGCGAAGGTACCGGTACTCGCAAGGTATCAGCCAAAAATAGATTATTTGATGAAAATTCGAATAAGAATGAGAATTTAAATTTAAATTTAAAACAGTATGTTATGTATTAAGGATGAGGCAATACGAGTAAGAGTTGCGTACTTTAGGTCGCGCAACTATTCGCCTTAAGGTCGTTGTACAGTTATCAACTAGGAAAAGGATCGTCATCGGTCTTATAATTATTTGTTATCTTTAGATAGACAATCGTATGACACATGCACTAATAATATGTAATAATTGTTTTTTTTTTTGTGTATACCACACATTGTATTCTTATAACATTGTTAACCGGAGGATCTTAAATATATGCTAACCACTTAAATTGAAAGGAATATCTGTAAGTACCTGTCCTAACCTGACCTAACAATAACATAAAATGGTGGTGGGTATCAAAATTTAAATTGCTTAGTTCAATAATATGATTAATTAAATTATATAGAAAAGCTTTTCACAAGATAAATAATCCAAATGCGTGGGAGTAATAACTACCCAAACTTTACGCATGTTAAAAGGTAACTTAAATTATATTGATAATTATTTATTGACTTGTATTGATGATTTGAAATCATTACTAAATTGTAAGCTGTGGAGTTTCTTTCGCCATTTCTTCTCCATCTCAGCATAATAATAATTATTCGTCCCGAAATGGTGGTAGGGTTTTGACGATTTAAAAGTACTTAGCAAAGTCCATTTAAATAAAGAGCTTTTTCATTTCATTTCATTTCATAGTTAAGGTCAAGGTTATCCCTTCGCTACGCCGTCCACCAGGCTCAACCTAACGGAAGCACGAAACCAAATCGGATCAGAAGCTTTGGTATGTCGCCTTTTAATCAGTTTTAAAACTATAAATTGAAGAAAACACGCGCGCAACACGTCTGTAGCTTGACTAGTGTCATTCACAACGTTCGGCAACAGCGTCATAGCACAATACAGAGAACTACACATTTTTTTTCCTCCCCTAACTTCACGAGTTGGAGTGAGAGAGCCTCGGGACAAGGTCACCAGCTTGTCCCGGGGCAAGGCGATGTCGTTACGTTGTGCTTTTGTGTGTTACAGAGTATGGAGATTCAAACAAAGAATACGCCTTGAGTGTGGAGATTCAAACAAAGAATACTAAACGCCTTGAGTGGAGGCAGTGCTGATCCGTTACCGATTCCGTTTGATCCAAACAAGTCTTAAGTTTAAGTTTCGTCTAAATAAATATTATATAAACTTAGGTACAGCAACGGCAGGGGTCCACGTCCGGAAGGCTCCTCGTGGCGGACCCTGGTAACGTGGTGGGGAAACTTTCTCGGCGGGTTGTGTGGCTTTTGATGTCAAGTGTGTCGCCTTGGCATTCGAAGTCACATGCCATCGTCAAGATGTTTTTGTTTTCCCACCACGGCTAGTTCCGTACGGCCCTTTTCAGGGCCACGACCGCACCCGAAGTCCCCGGGTGCGGTCCGATGGCTGCTCCCGGTGTCCTCGTCAGGAGGACGCGCCAGGTCGAGCAGCCGTCGGTGAGGAGGCGGCCTATAAGTAGTCGGTAGCCCCTGTGGGCTGCTGGCTACCAATTGGTGCACAAGGAGTCCCTAGACGGGCAGCGTTGGGACGGTCTCGGTGTAGTTGCGCTCACGTGCGCATATCCCGAGCCGTCCCGTAATAGCGCACTGGAGGTCAGGCCGGGGAGGATGTTTAGTGGGTATGGAGGGAACGCCTTTACCTCGAGTCCCACATATCCCCTGCGGTTGGCACCACCCCGTAGAGACGACGCGTAAATGCATTTGACCTCCCCGAGAACAAAAGAAAAGGTGGTAGACCCATGTAGGGCCGTCTGGGTAGGTACCACCGCCTTTTTTATTTCTGGCGTGAAGCAGTTCGTTGTGTTTCGGATTGAAGGGAAAGGTATCCAGTGTGATTACTGGGCATGGAAAGCATATTATCTTAGTCCCCAGGATGGCAACGTACTTGCAGAGTTGAGTGATTTATCCTTAATATTGCAAGTGTCCATAGGCGACGGTAATTACCACCACCACTTAACACTAGGTGGACCGCAAGATTGTTTGTTATCTCATAGTATGAAAAAAATAGCTAAAATAACTCTCTGGAAAATAGATAAGCAAACGGTATATATTACCACACTCATGTGATATTACACAAATGTTTACTCCAGTATGATTAATGTTATTATGAATGAGCTCTCTTTTAATGTTTTTAGAATATAATCCTGCCTGATCCACGGTAAAATCTTGTCTTAAATCAAACTGACTCTCAATTATTTATTTTGTAAATATTTTCTGAAAAAATACAAAATCAATTGACGACGCTCGACTAGACAAAACAAACCACAATTAGAGTCCATACGTTCTATCGAAATTTTTAACCTTGAAATTATTTTCATCCATTCAAGCACAGTCATAACATTTATTGAAGAAAAGAAATTGATTTGTAGTTATTAGAATTGATTTGCCATCAAAAATATGTATTGTATTTGTTGATCGGGGCAAATGTTAAGTCATTAGGGATTAGACGATCCTTTTTACATCGAAAAGAAATTCCGTACTACGCAATCATGCCCACAATTAACATTTATTAACCTTACGTTTAAGAGACAGCGTTGAGTAATACTCAGCATAAGGCACACTCACACTACACAACGTCGCTCTTCTTTGGTCGCGTCGGCATAATGGTTGTTATCATGTCTGTCCGTATCGTATCTGTACCATGAACTTTAGTGCTAGAGAGAAGGGGTATCGAATAACAGTGATATGCAAAATAAGGCATTTCTCAGTGCGTGCCATATGGAAAGGAAAATCTCATAGTGCGCGTGGACGCACAGGGTCGTAAAAACCTATTCATAGACAGTACTTAAGTGGGGTTCGGAACTATGCATACCTTAAAATGAACGCAAGCAACGTTCAGATGTCAAAAGCTTAAAGTTTGAAGAAGGTTTGAAGTAAGAAAACGTTAGTACCTAGGTTAGTACATTCAACGATGTCAACTAGGCAACAGAATTGAACCAATCATAGTAGAAGTAAAATTGGAGAAGTAAAGGCATTGCATTGAATAGAGCTCTAGCTCTATTCAATGCAATGCCTTTACTTCTCCAAGAGTCGAGAAACCTCATAGTTATGTTTGTGAAAACGGTTTTAGGCACTTTTATTCTCTTTATTATTATTTCTGTGGTCTCGTAGCCGAAGGTTTCAAACTCTTTCTACGCTCAGGATTCTATATTTGAACCTCTCGCTTCTTCGCTTGTATTGGAACCTGAGGAAGCGAAGGATTCTTGGATTGACAAGAATCCTTCGCTTGCTCAGGTTCCAATACAAGCAAGTTTGCAGCCTTGCATAATAAATAACTAACTATACTGGGTGTAAAAGACATGAACAGTAAAACGAGAACCATGTATTCTAGACATATTTCAAAAAAAATATTGCTGGGAAATGATTTTTATTTTTTGGTGTTAAAAAAAATTGCAAATTGTACCGCGCAATGTAAAGGGCTCAACTCGCACGCAACTCGCAAAACCGCGATAATTTTGCCAGACGGCGGCGGCCCCGTTCGTTAGTGTCCGAGCGCATCGAGTGAGCTACATTGAACGCTAACGTTTTGAAGCCATTTTTTGTTATGAAATACTAAAAAAAATGATAATGTTTCTTTATACAATAATCAAGAAATACGTGTAGAATACGTTTTCATAAAATATATATTTTCATAAAAAAATTAAAAAAAAAATTATGACTTTGACTTTCAATAAAATCGTAACTATCAATTTCCCAGGTATAGTCTAAAGGAAGAAAAATGTTATGATGGTGAGCAGAATACATGGTTCTCGTTTGACTGTTCATGTCTTTTACACCCTGTATTTAATTAAGTAGCAATGATTTCCTAATTAAATCATCGTCATTTCAGCCGAGAGACGCCCACTGTTAGACATATGCCTCGCCTAAGGATCTCCGACCTAATCGGTACTGCTCTGGCCGTTTTTGCAATCGTGTACACGCAGTAGAGAGAGTACGTTTAAAGGCAGCTAATGTGCGTGTATATTTACACAGGATCACCCGTATTATGTAATATGTTTGTGTATTATAACTATTGTTTGGAATACCTTATGTAAGGGTTCGAATGTTAATTAGTTTGTCTATTTTCAAAATCTATGCATTGTTGATTAGGAAGGAACTTTTAATTTTAATATAATTCAATTTTTCAATTCAATTCCAATTTCAATTCAATTCATGCAGTATAAGTTATGTAATAATATTATTGTGAAATTGAATTAAAGATCTGTTTTCCCTTTGAATTTGTTTTTAATTTATTTGGGCTCATTTATTTATAAAATGCCTGTGATAGTTTGAACATTTATAATTAATCACTATTAATAAGGAAATTTATTAATTTATAAGTAAAAGTGACAGGTAGCAGTAGCAGGGCGTCATTGTACCGTACCAATATTTACTGTAACACCTTTTTAACATGTAACTTGTAATGAATAAATAAAATAAATATTCACAATACTTTACCAAAAACAGCTAATTCGAAAATGTTTAATGAAGAGTTTATCGAAATCACCTTTAATAGTTTATTATTAGACTTTGAACTGACGCCACCTTCTGACATTCAGTACCTACCTACAAAGTAAAACTAATTAAAACTATTAAATTTTATTAGTTAAGCTTTTTTATGAAACGAAATACTAATACACAAAAGTATCCTTATTAAGAGTTTGTATCAATTAAAGTTTAAATAAATTGTATTTTTTGTTTTTTTTTGAGAATCTAAATTTTTCAATATTATGATATTTTTAATTTTGTTGATTGAATTATGAAACATTGTTTCAGATACTCCGATCGAAACCACATATTATGCACAGAGAGGAGGTGCAGCTTAGCCATTATCAGCAGCTTCATAATACCACCGATTCTTTGTATACCTACATTCATGGTAAGAAATTACTATTAATCTATCTTTTATATTCGTTTATAAATTCTTTATCTTATTTAACTTAAAATCAGTAATAGCAAAAGTTATCGAAAGATATGTACAGTCAACAGCACGTCGGGCTATACAAAACTGTCAAATTTCTCCAAACGATTTTCAACCTAAGACCATTGAATATAAAGTGCATAATCGATTGGGAAAATTTGACAGTTTGTGGTAACCCAACGTGCTGTTGTCTGTACAAAGGTGAGCTTATCTCTAAAAGAGCAGAGATCCACCTGCTTGGGATCCAGTAATTAAAAATTATTAAAACTCAAGCAAACCACCACACAGCAAGACCTAATGACACCGTGAGCTCCGTTTGCGTGAAACGGAACACTCCAAATTAATAATTAAAGTGACGCTAGATTTAACTATTTCATAAAATTTGACAACCTACATCTTTAGTCATCCCGTGAGCACGAACGCTGAAAAGTGTTACGAAACGTCGGGCAATAATAACATCAAGTAAAATCTAATTACACGCGAGTTAAATCCGTAAAAGTAGGGAATAACGCGTGCGTCGTTTATATTTTGGTAGCCATAATAAATAAAATTTTATTTAAGTCATTATTAAGCAAATGTCAAAAATTAAATCAATATTAAGAATAACTGAAGAATAAAAACCATTTCTGGCAATTTGAATAATAATAATACATCTCCATGCTCACACCAATTACCTAAACCAATTTAAATAGCAATATGAACTTGTGTAATGGATACTAAATAACGGACAAATATAGATAAAAATCTAGATATTTTATAAACTTTAAAAAAATATATAAACAACTATGACTCGTGACAAATTTCGTGTTCATTACACAAACATTTGCCAGTACGATGATTCGAACCCGGACCGCGCGATGTGTAGGCACGGCAGCGTTACCACTCCACCACGACTGCGTCGAATATATCATTGATTAGCATAAGTATTAATGTATGAAATGTCATATATAATTTTACATTGTGAAATTAACACAAGCAAGAATTATTAGAATATTCGTAAAATTTTTGTATTTGCTTATTTGATAATAATGTCCCAAGACATATTATTTTAAGATGATTGAATATTTCTACAGTTAGAAAGAATTGCTAATCTTTTTGTTTATTCAAGTTAAGCCTACACAGTAACAGCCATTTTCAATAATACAAAGTCACTATCTGCAAACTTTTTGTGAGGAGTTTTTCGAACTAACATCTTCTAACGAGACAAAGTGACTTGAGCAATGAGCATATCGAATAATAATTATTTAATATTTATTGACTAAAATCTATACAAAGTTGTAAATTAACTGTGATTTTTATAAATTCACAGTAAATAAACCATATGCAATTAGATTAGCCAGAATTAAATACTAATTACTTAATATTGATTTCCTCAGGTTTTCGACATCCACACAACAGTGGTTTTGGAAGCCACTGGGCCAATAATTTTGTACCATGTTGACGCTGACCAAGAAGGCCAGCTTTACCAGATCAATTTCTGGGTACACGCGGTGCTCATAAAGCTCTTGCCTTGCTTCATACTGACCGTCATAAGCCTGTGGCTGGTAAGAGAAGTGTACAGCGCAAATCAGCATCAAAAGAAGGTACGCGTGTACAACGCTTGTCCGACCAACAACAAGCAGATAAAACGACAATGCAAGGCTGACAGAAGAACTAACAGAACAACGAAGATGTTAGTAGCCGTCCTTCTCTTGTTCCTTGTGACGGAACTGCCTCAAGGAATCCTGGGGCTGCTCAGTGGACTCCTTGGCCGTTGCTTCTTCAAACGATGCTACGATCTTTTCGGGGAGTTGATGGACGCTCTGGCTTTGCTTAATGGGGCGATCAACTTCGTCTTGTACTGCTCGATGTCTCGGCAATTCCGCATGACCTTCGGCCAGTTGATGTGGCGTGCTCATCTGCACAAGTGGCCTCCACCAACGGCGTCACATTCCGATGGGCAGAACACGTAAGTATTTTAATACATTATATGCAAAACAATTTGGTATATATAAGCAACTATCTATTAAGACAGCCAGAAATATCAAGTCGGTAGTTGTTTGGAATAGATACTCGTAAATGTCGGATGTGCCTGTGTATCGTTAATATTTATGCCCAATATGTTTTAATATCGTATAGGATATGAGTCACGTATTTTGGACGGACTTTTGCGATTGCTTACTGTGCTTTCTGTAGGACATGTTGATATCTTTTAGTTAAATTGGGATTTTTCTGAATGCTCGTCTTATTGGCAAATTTCCAGCGAAGATATAGCAAGCAGATAACACTATCTTTAGCGTTCAGTTTCTGCGAAAATTTATTTATTACTCTGATGTATGTAAGTTGGGTAAAATATGAGGAAAAGTTAAAAAAGAAAACGTTTACGTTACATCGGCTGCGTACAACAATAACATTATATCATTGTGAATAACAAAAGTCTTTACATGAGACTTGCAGAGAGGAAGACCTGGAGCAATGCACACATTCATCGTAATATTATCATCTGAGCTATGTGAGTAAATTTTTATCCATCCGCTTTAATGCCCCATTCTGATCCATAAAGGGCGACAGGGGGGAATCCGGGAGTCGCTAATTGATCCATCATCTGAGCTAATTACATGTAGACACGTAGAAAATTCAGTCGAAGAATACAATACAATACAATACAAATATTCTTTATTGCACACTTAAATTGACATACACAGAAACAAAAATTACACAAAGAATAGTACAATAGGCGGCCTTATTGCTAGGCAGCAATCTCTTCCAGGCAACCTGCAGTTAAGGAAAATCTGAATATAAATTATTTAATAATGGGTGCAAGAATAAAAACAAAATAGCAGAAATAAATTTTAATATGTATATAAAAAAAGATAATATTATTATACAAATACATAAATATTATAGAAAAATATAAAATTAGGTATATTATAGGTACATAAACTAAGGAGAGGTATGAAGAAAGTACCTCTTTACTTGATTCTTAAAGGAATCCAATGTCTGAGCCCTCCTAATAACCTCAGGCAAAGAATTCCACAACCGGACAGCATGCACAGCGAAGGAATAAGATCGGAAGTCAGAGGAATGGATTGGGATATCTAAGGTTAGAGTAGCAGATGAGCGTAAAGTACGATTTAAGGAATGGGACCGAAAAGAAAAAACTTTAGCGAAATAGGATGGAGAAGTAGGTAGGAAAAGAATGGAGTACAGTAGAGAAAGGATGTGTAAGTCTCTGCGCCGGCGAATAGGAAGCCAATTAAGTTTAGAGCGAAAGTACGAAACGTGGTCAAACTTTCTCAAGTTAAATATGAACCTGATACATAAATTCTGCAGACGCTCGAGTTTATTAAGGAGATCCTCCGAGAGATCCACGTAACTAACGTCAGCGTAATCAATTATTGAGAGCAGAAGAGACTGTGCCAGCATTATTTTGGTACTGGTTGGCAAAAAATTACGCATACGTCGAAGCGAGGAATACGATGCAAACATTTTCTTTCTGATGTTATCGATATGTGGTTTCCAGGTTAGACACTGATCAAAAATTACACCAAGGTTTTTCACAGTTTTGGCGTATGGTATAATAGTGTTATCAAGGTTGATAGCAGGCAAAAGGTCCGCATCAAGTCTACTCATAAAATAAGGACTGCCAATGATGATGCACTGGCTTTTTTCTGCATTTAACTTTAAGCCATATAATTTACTCCACGTACAGATAGATGTTAGATCTGCATTAATAATGTCAATTGCACGAGCAATTGAATACGTCTGTTCATACGTGAAAGTGGGTCTCATTTTGAACAAATTTTCTTTAGATAGTGAGTAAGCTTTACAAAAAAAAATCTTGGTCTTACTTTAGTTTAAGATACTACTTATTCTTTATTGTACACATAAAAACCATGAAAGAAAATACATTAATAAAGACATGTACAAAGGTGAGCTTATCTTATTTAGAAGAGATCTCTTCCAGCCAACCCTAGCTTTTGTATGATAATTAAACTTTAATTACGGGTATAATGTGTACTACTAGTTGCTTTATAAAATTAAATAAAGACAATAAGAATATCATGACAACTATATAACATAATATGTATATATTATTAATATACACTATGTTGTATAAAAGAAATTGATCCTCATGAATTACTCTTTCGGTTGGTATCATAAAATACATAATGTTTTTTTTTCACATTTCACCGGTTCGATTCTTGACTCAAGCAGATCTCAAAAATATTTAAATTTAGTTTTAATAATTTCTCAAAATGTTTCCGTTCAGTAAAAGTTGCCATCATCATTAAGAGACTTTTCCTCAAACCACTTATTTCCCATCCTGTATATTATATAAGCAATGGAATAACGCAAATATAATTCTTAAACTAACAGTAGTTTAAGAATTATAATGTACAGGTAGTACAGACTACATATATTGCGTAATTATAAACGGAGTATTAACTAACAGCGATATATATACAAGGATATTTCATAAGTCGACAGATTCTTGCTTTAACAGAAAATTCTATGCAGCTAATTTCCTTTTATTACAATAAATTATTTCAAGAAACGCCCCCACTTTCGAACTTACTACAAAGAAAAGGATTGCTCGTTGATATTAAATCTAGACAGTATCTACTCAAAAGATACAATGGAATTTTCCACTTCAAATAGAACGGTCTCTCTTGGGACGACGGTACTTTGATTAATTTAAGATAAGCTATGTAGAGATTGTTCCTAAGTCAATAAGGCCGGTAAATAAGGAGACTTCATATAAATATTAAATGGCCGTAATTATTACTGCATTTTATAACACACTTATAAATGGTTGGTCTAAAGCGCCTAGTCCACGATGGATTAAAATAACGTAGAGCGAGTCTCATAGGCCAATCTACGACGTGTACACATTAGCGAGACTATCCTAAGCTAGAGTATCACTACAGTCTACGTAGACACGCTCGACTACTCTCAGAAGGCGTCGTGGACGCAGGTGCGAGAGTGACACAAGCGATATGAATAGGGAGCTCTCGAATTATCTACATTACATGCTTTAATCAGTCTAGCTAGGGCTTGAGTCAGCGAAACACGTGTTTTGTTAGTTTATAAGTCACAGTAAGATTTTATGAAGCAGGAATTTTGAGTTTCGACTACAAGACATCTTGATAAAATGGTTCCAACTACCCTCATTAGTAGCTTTTTTACTGTCCAGAAATAAACTTTATTTAAAATAATCATGGCTGATTAGACCAGTGAAGATAATTTTAAATAGAGTTTATTTAAAATAGACTTACTGCTGATTAGTGCTTCACGTCTTAAAATAACTTTTCTAGCTACGAGACGTAAGATTTTCACAAGCAAACATTTGAATTCTTAAATACGCACTCGTCTAAAAGTGAATAAGCTGAACTTTTCGTAATAAAATCTTGATTTCATGAATCTTAAGTTTAATTAATTACATACAGTAGAAAGTGACGGTAGGACACTTTCGGCGCGTTCGGTGACACCGTTCGTTGTCTAGTTAACTACATAACATTATATGTGAAATAACATGAGTGAAATGACACTAAATAACTACTATACTACTACCTAACTGAAATAATTTTTCACAAAAATTCTAGAAAAATAATGTCATAAATGGACTCCAATGCAAACCTATAAATTATTGTGTTATACAGAGTGAATTTTTCAAGTGGGCCTTCAGAGCCAAATCCTAAACTATAAGGAATATCGAAAAATGCTCAAAGGAGTCGCGAGTCCGATTTTGATGAAAACAAAAACTGCATGTATATCTATACTAGACTACAGGTAGTGTAGAATAGATTATGATGGAATAAAATAGTAGTTTACTATTATTCCATTGTAATATATTCTACACTACCTTTTATTTTTTAACTCCGCATGTTGATGGTTGCGCGGGAGCATATATTCATCCGCACTCACCATCTGCAGTTGACTTATAGGTCACTATTTCCCCCAATGAGGTAGAGAGGACACAAGATGCCACAATACTCGGCACTGAAGCCATCGGGGAGCACATACCACAAATGGTAGCTCAACCGCACCCCACTTGGTCTGGTAGTTGGTATAGGGATGGGAGCAGCCGCGACTGTTGCCCCTTCCATCCATCCATTCCAGGGTACACCACAAGGAGGTCTACCAGCTCCGTAACCCATATTCTACATTACCTACCCTACACATAGCTTAAAGACTCTACTGTACTCTATAGTTTTAATGTCTTCTTCTATTTATTGTGTTGTTAGATTTTGACCTCAGATACCACTATATCAGTCCTCAGACTGTCCTCTGCCAGAGCATGGCCAGAGCTGAGTAGGCTACTGAACTACTCAGTTCTATTTAATGCCATCCGACTTATAACAGAACTCAGTACGCTTTAATACTCAGGTCTAAGGCTAATATCTTATATAGTGGTCACCCTAAGGTCCGAGACACGCTACATACTTAATAAATAGAAGATGGAAAAAATAACATTGTATAATTATTTTCATTATTTTGTTGCAGAGCGAAATCATCGGTTCCGTGAGGAAGGCTGGTACAAGAGAAACACGCAAACATTTTGCAACAATTCTTATAAATATCAAATTTATTAAACTCAATCGTTACTAAGTTGGTGTTCAGACACAATGGACAGTATTTTAGAACATAAGTTATTATTTAAACAGTATGCGATAATTAAGGGATGACATTAGAATTGGGGGCTTTTCAATGTGTCAGCCTTTGATAAAAGTTCTCAAACAATTGTAAATTCATCCTCTGATTGTGATTACGAGTTATGTATACCATGCAATCCACCGAGGGCCACTTTTAACCGATTCTAACTTTTGAGTGGCTACTTTTGAGTATACAAACGTATTGCACAAGCGTGCATTTGAACTATGGTATATCGCGTATATCACAGAACAGTTCCGTCGCAAAAGTTCATCGTATTTGGCTACTTTTACAAGCTTGAAGATGAGTTTAAAATTATTAGATAACTTTTACTAACATATTTTACTCAAAAATTCAATGTGGTCCCTCAACGAGAAGACGAGAACGCACATCTTTAAACTGTATTAAGAAGAATGCTTACTGTGAAGTCGAATGGTCAATCAAGTAAAGTCTGGGGGCTTTAAATGTTAACGGGTGGTGATGTATGTAATGTCTACGTTATGATTTTTTAAAGTAAAAATAGGAAAGTCCGCACTCTCACCTGATCTTAAATGACGATTTACGATCGTCGATCGTCGATCGACGATTGACGAATACCGATTTTACATGCTTACCTAGAAGTAGCCTATTGGGTCTAGCTTTGAAGGCACCCAAGTTAAATTTTCAGGGAACACATTAGCAGGTAACAAGTTCCACTCTTTTTGTTAACTCCTCTCTTTAATTACTGTTTAGTATGAAGTAGGTATTTGAAAGAGAACATATTTTTCATAGTTACTAAAACTTTTAAAAGTTCATCAGCTAACTTTAAGAAATAGTCTAAAAACTACCTCTCATTATTCAGTTAGTAGTAAAGAAGCCAATTTCAAGGTTTGCAAGATAGAAATAGGCTAAAGCTTATTCATAAAAATTCTTTTGCAACAGAATTAAAAAAAAAAGTGACGAATAGCGATTCACGAGATTATGTTTTTTTTCGTAACTCACGCTGTATCGCATATGTATTGTTATTTTAACTTTTACATTATTTTTATTGATCAATAGTTAGACTCGGGCTTTTGCAGATTCAGTTCGCATATTTAGAGATATTTTACAAGTACCCTCCACCATGTACACTATTTTTGTCTCACGAACGCGGGACAACCATTACGGTTTATGATTATTTTTTACTTGGGAACTCAACAGCTTCTTTTATAATTACCTATACATGTACAGTAATAATTTAATATGATAAATTATTTCACCGAAATGCTGTATGGTAGCTATGTATGTATATGTCGCGTATCAAAATTAGTGTTACGATCTGCACCCAACCAAATGGAAGTAGGGAACTATGTTTACAACATGCCTATATTGTGAACATCTCCCTACTTCAATTTAGTGCGTCTTAAGCCAATGACAGAATTTCGCGACTTACTTTAACATCATCATCATCTTAAGCCTTCCTCAAACAATTTGGTGTAGGCCTCCTTCAACCTCCTCCACTTTCCTCTGTTTTGGGCTGTCAGTATCAAATTTTGGCTCACTACTTTTCTGATGTCATCTGTCCATTTCATTTACGGTCTGCCAACTGGTCTTTTAAAGCCACATGGTCGCCATTCTATTAGAGCCTTGTACTACAAATCTGTTTTACGGGCTATAGGTATGACCTGGTATGACGAAAATGCTCGGAATTCATTGGACAGAACCAATGAATCGATTCTAGCCGACCTGAAGGCACCAATGAGACTCAGTACCACTTGCTTGCGGAGGAGTTTTGAGTTCTTTGGCCACATTGCCCGGAAAAGAGGTGACAATTTAGAAAAGCTACTTATAACGGGCAAGGTGAGCGGTAAGAGACCGAGAGGCAGAAGTTCAATGCGTTGGTCGGACCAAATTCGCTCGACCTTAAACTCCTCGGTGCACGATGCCATCCACGCCGCCGAAGATAGAGCGAACTGACGTAAGATAGTCCAGGACGTTGTTCAAAGAGGCCACGACCCTCAGCATTGAGGATAAACGACGCAAGGAGGAGGAGGTATGACCTGCTCATTGCCAAATCAGTTTGGCTATTCATTTCACAATATCGAAAACTTTGCTTTGTTTTCTCAGCCACTTGTTAGTCCTGCGGTCGTTTAAAGTTACTTCTATCAGCCTACGTTCCATCGCTCTTTGAGTGACAATGGGCCTCTGGAGAATCGCTTTATTAGTCACCCAAGTCTCAGCTCCGCAGGTAAGTACTGGTAAGGACACACTGGTTAAATACTATATAAGTGCTTTTTGGGTATTGGTGAGGTTCATCGTAAAGCAAAGCCCAGTTTCGCAAACGCAGCCCAATCAGTTTTCTGGTTTTCTTTTCCAAGTTTAATTTCTTGGCCGAGATAGACATATTTTAACATAATTTTATTAAATATGCTATATTTTATGCAATTCACTGTACAGTACAACGCAGCGAAAAACCAATACCACAAGACAGTCATCTGTTATACTGTCTTCGGCTATTTCGTTACAATATCATACTTCAACAAATTTCTAGCGCTTTCAAGCACGTCATCTAGAATGAGTGTAATTTTAGAAAGTAATTACAAACTTAGTAACAATTAAGCAACACAACTCAAAAACATATAAAAGTGTTTTCAAGTTGTGGTACTTATTTGTTTTATTACTTCCTTATTGGTTCATTTCATTTTCAGATAAAACATAAATAACAAACAACTCCTCAGAGCAATTACTTAAATAACTTTCGGAACGATTGAAGACAAATTTGACTTAGGAAGTTTAACTTCACAGATCAGTATTTTGTGCTAAAATCTCAGACTAAAATACAATGTACTTATTGGCAAAACAAACTTGACTTTCTGTACCTAATTAATTTATGACTTCCTGATTTGAGGCTACCTTCTATATAATTTCGAGCATAAAGATCATGTTCATATAAAATAAACAGTGAATAATAAATAAGTGGTATTTTGAATGGTAGAGAGACACTAAGGGATCTGCTTATAATTTAAATTAATGAGGGTGTCTAAGAAACCTGATAGCACTAGTTAGACAAGATATCTTGGTGTCAAAACACGTAAGAATTCCCCACGAAGGATGATTAATATAAGCTTCTTGGAATTCCCACTCTAAAAACGTCTTAAAATCGAAATATTTGGACTTAGGCTGAGGCCACACCGCGGACGAAACGGGACGTTGACGTCAGCGTGTGCGCGAAAGCGGGATATTGCGGTGTGACGTCTACGACATTTCCTATATTATAACCATCAGCATCACGCACACGTTGACTTCAGAATTAACTCTTGACAGGACCTTATGCGCTGCCACCTGGCGTTTAAATTTGTACTCCTCTGGGGCTCAAACTCTGGTGATGGAATAATTAGCATTAGCAGTATTTAATTGCTATGGGACTATTAGCAATTATTAAATTAATTTTAGTTGTTAAATTAAATGAATGCTTCGCATTGATCGCCTACATTCGCGTCCCGAAATATTATCGCTATTGTTAACGCTAACTGACTACTAATGCTAATAGCCGGGTCCACACCGGACGATCCAACGCGTTCCAATCGCACGCGGCAGTACAGGAGCGTTCGGTGTGGACTTGTCGCGCATGATCCTAGACCACGCATTCTATTGTGGTTGTGGATTGAGGGATCGCCGATCCAAAATGGATCGTCTGGTGTGGACCCGGCTAATGAATTGTTATTTATCGTTTCGTTCCGTGCGATGCGAACAAATGAATTCACGGATCGGGCCGACAGTGTACACGATGGCTTATGAAGGAATAGCTGCTAATGCTAAAATGAATTAAATGCTATTTCGTTTCTTAAATGAGACATATTGCAAGGATTCTAAAAAAAATATTTAAAATAAAAATGTATTATTAAACATTAGAAATTATGAATACCTTTTTTTGACGGGGAGGTCAAATACATTTACGCGTCGTCCCTGCGGGGTGGTGCCAACCGCAGAGGATATGTGGGACTCGAGGTAAAGGCGTTCCCTCCATACCCACTAAACATCCTCCCCGGCCTGACCTCCAGTGCGCTATTACAGGACGGCTCGGGATCTGCGCACGTGAGCGAAAATACACCGAGACGGGCAGCGTTGGGAGAACGCTGCCCGTCTAGGCACTCTTTGCACCAATTGGTGACCTCCTCCACCGACGGCTGCTCGACCTGGCGCGTCCACCTGACGAGGACACTGGGAGCAGCCATAGGACCGCACCCGGGGGACTTCGGACGCGGTCATGGCCCTGAAAAGGGCCGTCCAGAACTAGCCATGGTGGGAAAACAAAAACAACTCGACGATGGCATGTGATTTCGAATGCCAAGGGGACACACTTGACATCAAAAGCCACACGCCCGCCGAGAAAGTTTCCCTACCACGTTACCAGGGTCCGCCACGAGGAGGTTTCCAGACGTGGACCCCAGAAATTATGAATACCTAATGTTACTTAAGTGAAATTAAAAAGATAAGAATTTCACGAATCACAGCTATAATCACAATCGTATTAAAAACAGACTTTATTAAATAGCATAGCAATTACAAGGAGCATGCTTAGTCGTGAAAATTAGAATGCTAATTAAATTTAGCATTAATGTCCATTACTAAACGAACCAGAGGCCCCTGGATCTAATTCCGATGGGAGACCCACTATACCAGGGAGCCTGGTAATATTTCTTATTTGAATTTAGATTTCAATACCACATCGTTTCAATGCCGATTTTTTTTTATTTTTGAATGACTACTGCAGTTTGCCGCTGATGGCATTTACTGCTTCACTGGATTTTTTAAGAAGGCGAAAACCTTGGAGGGTCCTCAAGCCTGTAGGGCGGACGTTCCTAGGGGATTACTGGGCGACCGATAGGTGTGTACAAGTAGTTATATGTAAAGTAACAAACAAAAAATATAACAAGTAAATTTTAGTAGGTACTTAATTAAAATTTACTTTTTTACCCTACTTCTGTCCTGAATATATAATATGAAGCGATTTTCTTCATCTCTTTACATACAGTAAAAAAATCACACAAAACATGCGCCCTCAAAACGGTCACTATGGCAATGTTTACGATCAATGAAAATGCTGGAACCGAAATAGAGAATACAACAGCAATCCTTTGTGTTTTATTACCATATTAAATTTGTCAGTTGCAAAGTTTATCGACTGTATATCCGAAACACGAATAACGAATATGTTTCCCTTTGGACTAATTTCCTGAAAGTGACGCGTGTAACGATCATTTATTTACTTGAGAAATCTTTCATTTAAACTAATTCTCTACACACTTTAACTCAATCTGTATTTGTTTACATTTCATTTTATACGTTCGGTGTAGGTCATGTAAAAAAAGAATGGAAAGAATTTGTAAATAAGCATTTGCCGTAAGATTTTAATTTGTTAGAAATTAAAATCTCTAAAGCTTTTATTAAATGTTAAGGTTTTTGGGTCCCTAAGCACTTTCATCGTAATTTCATTGTCATTGTTGAAGCAAAAGCCTATGCTCCAACAAAATTGCTCCTAGATAATAGAAAAAAATATCTTCAAATCAGTTTTATTTGCCCAAGCATTTATTTGCGTTGTAATAAAAAAGAAGCACAAGTCATAAAGAGATCGATAGTTCACGGGTGTACTCAACAACATTCGTAAAAGCATTGATATTCAGCCCTCGGACCAAATAAACTTTTTATTTGGTCTGAGATTCACAGACTTGTGAGCGAAAAAAGGTCATTAGTCCGAGTGATTCAGGTGTGATAAACTATTTTCTTAGCAAAATTAACCACATTATTGATTGAATGAGACGAGGTTTATGGCGGCGCAGTCGTGCCTTTTTAGTAACGATCATGAAAGTTAGGATACCCAGTACGTCGTCGGTATTTTTTTTCTATTTATTTGGGACAACAAACAGTCTTTCAATATGTGTTGCTTAGGTATATACATTATAAATATACATCATTGTAAGACCAACACCGTTGGTCACATATTATTTTAGTAACTGAGACAAGTGTTTACAAATTTTATAAGGAACTTTGTCAGAAATATATAGGCACTATTTGACATTACAACGGCCAACTTTATGATATTCGGATGGGCGACCGAAAAATTTTCAGCTCGAATTTCCTCCGTGCTTCGGAAGGCACGAAGCTATGGTCCCGGCTGCTGTCAAAGAAATAGGAATAGTCTTTCCCAAGGACAGTTATTTTTATGTAAATTTTATGTCATTGGTAGACAAGCATACGGCTTACCCGATAGTAAGCAGCCACCGTAGCGTATAGACGCTTGCATCACTGACGTGACACTCACGCGCTGCCAACTCTAATCTCCTTCCCTATCTTGTGGAGCTGGAGTAGGTGTCAGGTAGGGGGCCAGCCGTAAATATATATTAAATTGAGAGCAAGATTAAAAGGGTTTATAGAATATGAACAGAGTTCTCTTAAACTTATACGGTTGCTAACATTAAAATGTGAGACGCGAAGCACACCGTTCTGGCGTAAAGGGCACGGCGCGGACATCATTAAAATACCTTACCAAACACACGGCAATAGGGTCATTAATTGAACAAATTCAATTGCATTTGTTCAATTAATGACCTTATTGCCGTGTGTTTGGTACGGTCCGTGTCCTTGCCAGACGCCAGATTGGTGTGCTTCGCGCCTGAGACAGCGGAATTTATACCTAGCACTTTTATTTTGCAATTGTTCCGATATTTCGGCACATTAGCCATGGCCACGAACGAAAGTGTCTTTGCAAGTTGATATTTATTGGCAAACAAATCTGTCTACCCTCGTTCTGAGTATTTTATTACACTCAGCAGCCGAAGCCGAATAAAGGCTGGCGCCCACTACGCAAGGCGTGGCAAATGATTTTTTCTTTGACAAATCGCTGGTTTGCAACAATACCGACGGAACTAAAAATTATTAATTGAAGAATAATTTTTAGTTTCGTCGGTTTGGCGATTTAAATTTCCTTAACGATGTTTTAATGCTTACCGCAAAATGTAAACTATTTATTGAGGATTTTCTTTACTGATTGAAGGAAATTTAATCGTAGTAGGTACTACGTATATAACACATAAAAATAGTATTAAAACTTTTATTGATAAGATAGAAACACATAATCATCCAAAGGGTCTGAGTCATAATTTCCGAATTGCATTTGTTAGACGAATCATAGTTTGAATTGTATTTCTTTCGAAAGTTTTAGATGCGAATGACTTTCTGCCGACGAACGTTAGTTCAAAAGATTTTACCTATTTTAATGAACGGTCCGTCAACTATCTACCTATAGTACGGTATTATAATATCTGTGGTACGGGTGCCTTTTTTGATAATAAAATTGAAAACGTATAAAATAAAAAGAAGGTAAAAAAACGACAAAAATAATAATTTTTATTTCAAAATCTGTTTATTTTGATTGACGTACAAAACCAATTTTGATACTTTTTGAACATGATGTTCTCTTGACTGTATGTAAAATTGATAATGAATTTAGATATAAAAAAGATTTTACTTGGATAGATGATTTTTTTTTACCCTAAATAACATGTTTGAAAATAATTTTTAAATAAATAAAACCGCCTTCAAAACTAAAAACGGGAGAAATATGTGTAAAAGCGCATTTTCATTAGTCGTTATGGCCCGCATTCGGGGTGCAGGAGATTTATGTAACGTATGCCATAGAACCAGAATTCGGGAAGCGTTTTCATTGGTTGCTCTAGCTCGCATCCCAAAGAAATTGGTAATCTTGATAGATTTTCTCCTAGTTTAATATTTGTGAATCTGACAAATGGTCAGCCATGTTGCTTTCGCGTAGCAATAATGACACGTGGCGAGGGATTGAGAATTCCCGTGTGCTTTTTATCGACTGCTGAGTTTCATTGATCCCTAGCTTACGGGAGACTGCAAGCATGCACTCCCCGCATGCAAGCTATTGACCGAGTTATCGACTAATGAAAATGCGCCTTAACTGACACGGGTATGTATTTAGGATTTACGCTAAAGTTTTTTGTATTAAATGCATAATGATGCTGTCTCTTTATAACGAATGTTGACACGGAATCAGCGCTTCGTCTCTGTTCACGATAAAATATCAAAGTTTTATGATCGGTTGGTATACTTCTGTATACTTAATTCAATTTGACAGAATTTTGAGTTACGTCGTTATTTTCGCTAACCAGCGAAATGATTTTCGACCTTATTTCAAAGAATTTAGTACTGACATTCTTTTATTTTACCACGAATAAGTTGATCCGTCTCCCGTACTTCACCAAGACGCCACGGGATACGGCACACTTCTGCAACACTTGAGATGAGACGCATAGGTTGTCATGTTGTTAAAGGAAAGTGAGTGCTAAATTAATAAACATAAGGTTGAATTTAGTATATACCTGATGTGGTATGCCACAAGATAGTGTGATACGTCGCGGAATCTTTCTATATGCCGCGAAATGCCACAGGATGATATGGTGTATCGTCAGTGCACGCCGGCCCTTAAGGACCACCTAAATGCAATCAATCAATCAATCTGGCCTTGAGGTTCTCGTCAACCATTGTATTGTAGTGTGTGGGCGATGTTCGATGGCCATCGGCTGATGAATGCGGCATCAAGAAAGCAAATTTATAATTTTCCGTCGCAAGTTTTCAATGCAAGATCTACGGCATTTACGCTTTTATTTCGTATACTTACTTAAGTTGAAAGCTTTTTCCGTTCATCTTTGGTTCATCCAGGGCCAAGTCCATTTCTTGTGAGTGATATGATATAAGTACAGATTTCGCAAACTACTATGAAATTAAATATGTAAATATACTTTTACATATTTAACTCTCAAGAATTTTGGTTTTAAATTTTGTTAATAATGCTCGATGAGAATTGTAAACTGCGTTTATACCATGACCGTATGTGAAAATATACCTTTTTTATTGGAGAAATCAAATGCATTTACGCATCATCCCTGCAGTACGATGCAACTGCAGGGGTATGTGAGACTCGAGGTACAGGCGTCCCCCCCACCCCCGCCCCCCCCTAAACCCCCCACTAAACGTCCTCTTTAGGCATCGTCAAAAGTCATAACGACTATTTCGAGCCGAAATAATCATTTTACTCAAATCATTATTATTATGCTGAGATGGAGAAGAAGTGGCGAAAGAAACTCCACAGCTTACAATTTCGTAATGATTTCAAAACAATATTACAGATAATAACAATATAATTCAAATTACAGTTTAAAAATCCGTAAATTTTGGACAGTTATTACTTACGTGCATTTGGATTATTTATTATGTAGGTATAATAAATTATCTTGTAAAAATCTTTTCTATTTAACTATTGATACCCACCACCATTTTCTGTTAATGTCAGATAGATTACTTTCAATTTAGGTGCTAAGCATACATTTATGATCCTCCGGTTAACAAATATATAAGAATACAATATGTGGTTTGGTAAAAAAAAAATCCAATAATGCACAGTCTGTAACCGCGCGCGGTTCCTAACCCAAAAAATCGGGAGTGGTCTCCCCTTGACCTTCTCGTATACAGGAAACGACTCAAAGGTTGATAGAAACCTTATATTTTCATGTCATATAATACATGCGTGTTAAATTTTGGTCACCCATCCAAGTACCGACCGCGCACTTAGCTGCTTAACTTTCGTGATCGACACTCAAAAGTTGATAGAAACCTTATATTTTGGTATCAAACATGCATGTTAAGTTTGGTTGCAATAAGTTAAAGCATGCTCGAGTTATCGTGCTAACGCACAAACACAGACATAATTCCAAAAAAAAATTTTTGGACTCAGAGAGGTCCAAACGTGTAAATCCGTCAAAATCTCGAGGTCGAATTTTTTCACGATTACAAGACTTCTTCTATACCTACTACGTTACGAGAAAGTAAAAATCAATGATTTTTACGTGGATTTGCAACGCATGTTGGGTGTAGTTAGTACCTATCTACATAAAAAGTAGTGGCGCGTACGTGAGTAAAAATACTGTACCTACCTTAGATTAAACCCTTTTTGCTTTAATCTAAGGTACTACTACATTTATGATCAGGTGAAAGCTGTTTAATATTGTCGTTTCTCAATATAATAATAACAGTTTCTGCGAATTTGTTATTAATGTTGTCACATTATAAAATTTAATTAAGATTGTGAATTCCTCGACCGTTCAAAAACATTGAAGCGATCAAGTTTCTCTTGTACTTAGTTTAAGAAGTGTATTAAGTAAATGTTTCGATGTTGTTTGTTAAATTTTAATTAAGCTTGTTTGTGAAATATGCTCAGGATTGTAAATATATTTTGATAAATAAAGTTTTTATTGTAGTATATATTTTACTTTTGAATTCTCATTGTTGACTTATTTTATTGGCATGTCTAGCCTAGGATTACTTTTGCGTACCCATTGAAGCCAAAATGGGTCACTCGACAAATTGTCAAAATTTTTATGGTCCAGTAACCACCTAACCTATTCGGAGTACCTATAGTGCGCAACAACGACGATTGAGACAGATACTGAACCCAAGAGGAAATAAATGTGCCACTCACGAACACGAGGCGTCAGTAAACTACTTACCCACAGCAGCATTCCCAAGGAGCATTCGTGTCATTGGCAGGTACGCGGACATCAAACTGTACCAAACCTAGAGCAGTATGGTGACAAATGCGCCGAGCCCAAATAAGTTGGGAAGAAGGTAGAAAAAAGAAGGTCTTACCCTTAGATTAAAGCAAAAAATCGGGAGAGGTCTCCCGTCGACTTTCTCGTAAACCGGAAACGACTCAAAAGTCGATAGAAGCATTATATTTTGATGACATACATGCACCTTAAACCCATCCGAGTACCGACCGTGCACTTGGATGCTTAACTTTCGTGATCGACTACTCAAAAGCTGATAGAAACCTTATATTTTGATGTCATACATGCATGTTAAATTTGGTTGCAATAAGTTAAAGCATACTCGAGTTATCGTGCTAACGCACAGACACACACAGAGACATAATTCCAAAAACGGTATTTTTGGACTCAGGGAAGTCCAAAACGTGTAAATCCGTCAAAATCGAGAGGTCAAATTTCTTGACGATTACAAGACTTCCTCTATACTACGTATACGAGAAAGTAAAAAGGGAAGATACGTTACCCGAGTAACGCGCGTGTGTCTACAAAACTGAGACCAATGGCCTTACTACATCTCAGCTGCATCGTTAGGTAAGCGAGATGAAAAATGCAAGAGTCGTGCGAGAGCGACACGTTCAGCATAGTTTGTCCGTGTATTTGACGAGGCTTTGCCGTATCTTCACTTTTGGTTTAAACTAAGGTCTTACCAGTGTTTTACTCGTTATAATGAACTTAATAACTTCCACGATTCCCTGTTCTCACTGTACCCCGTGATGCTGATGTCACCAGTCTACATAAGTTCATCTAGACAGGGTAATGATGATGGGGATGGAGCATCAGAGGGGCGCGGTGGCGTCACCGAACTGCCATCCACTCGTTCGGTAGACGCTGGTCCAATGTTAGACAAAAGCGGAATTTTCCTCAACTTCGAAAGTGTCGAAGCACAGTACCCGTAGTGTATGTTTTTTAGTATAAAATACGCAACTATTGTAGTTGCGATAAGAGGTCAATTTGTATGGGAAACACGATTTACGCTTCTTTCCGCTAGAGGCGCTGTTCACGTTTCCTATACAAATCGAGCTCTTAACGCAACTACAATAGTTCCGTATTGAATACGGGAAAACTTACACTACGGGTACTGTATGATTTTACGCTGTGCTGATGTCAAGATGATTATGTTGGTTGTAATTCGATTATTTCCTTAATTTACAAAGGCATAATATCCTTTGATAATGTGATTGATACTAATGCTACAAATTAGCTTCAATTAGCGATCATGCATTGCGAAATAACACATAATTAAGTACACTTACAGCGCGTGTACATTTTCCTCTGCACCGTATACCCGCACGAATCAATGCATTCCTCGTTAATTAAGAGGTGGAAGGTACTCATAATTTTAAAACTTTAAATATTAGGTTGGGGAAAAAGTCTTTTCGCATTATAGTATGTATAAACTTGTAATAAAATCTCTTTGGCTATACTATTTCTATCTGGCTGGTTTTGGTATCATTGAAAGTTTAAATTTTAAAGAACATAATTCCAAATTCAAATTAGGAAAATGTGTGATTTTCATTTGTTTTTCGTACCGCCAAGATGAGTGAATCTAATGAAGAAATTCGATACATTTTAAATTTTTACTACAAAAAAGGTAAAAATGCAACGCAAGCCGCGAAAAAAATTTGCGATGTTTATGGACCTAGTGCAGTGTCTGTGAGAGTAGCATAAATTTGGTTTAAGCGTTTTCAATCCGGAAATTTTGATGTCAAAGATGCACGTCGCTCTGGTCGCCCTATTACAGATAAAATGGATGCCATTTTTGAAAAAGTGGAGCAAGATCGGCATGTCAGTAGTTACGACGTAGCTGAAGAACTAGGAATTGACCACAAAACAGTTTTGGCGCATTTGAAAAAAACTGGGTACACAAAAAAGCTCGACATTTGGGTACCTCACGAGCTCACTGAAAGAAACCTAATGAACCATGTACTCATTTGTGATTCTTTATTACGACGTAATGAAACCGAACCATTTTTGAAAAAGCTGATAACTGGTGATGAAAAGTGGATCACGTACGACAAGAACGTGCGAAAAAGGTCGTGGTCAAAGGCCGGTCAGGCTTCACAGACTGTGGCGAAACCCGGGTTAACTCGCAACAAGGTGATGCTGTGTGTGTGGTGAGATTGGAAGGGCATTATTCATTATGAGCTAATACCACCAGGCAGGACCATCGATTCTGAACTCTACTGCGAACAACTGATGAGATTAAAGCAAGAAGTTGAGAGAAAGCGGCCGGAATTAATCAACAGAAGGGGTGTGGTTTTTCATCATGATAACGCTAGACCTCACACATCTTTAGCCACTCAGCAAAAATTAAGAGAGTTTGGCTGGGAGGTGTTAATGCATCCGCCGTATAGTCCTGACCTTGCACCTTCAGATTTCCACCTGTTTCGGTCTCTTCAGAATTCTTTAGGCAGTGTCAGGTTAACATCACGAGAGGACTGCCAAAACCACTTGTCGCGGTATTTTGACCAGAAGTCCCAAAATTTCTATAGCAATGGGATCATGTCCCTACCTACAAGATGGCAAAAAGTTATCGAACAAAATGGTACCTACATACTTTAGTTAAATGTAAATAAACTATATTAAAAAATGTTTTGAATTTTCTTAAAAAATGCGAAGAAAATTTTTCCCCAACCTATTATAATGCATAGATTGTGTTATTGTTTTCAAAGAAAAATACACCAGATTCGCGATTAGTCTGCGAATAAGCCACTTGTTTTTTTATGTAGGTACTACATAGGTGCATATTTTTTTATATATTAATTATTACTCTTTATTGCAATTTAAAATACATAAAAGCACAAAAACAGAAAACATATTTTGCAAAGGCGGACTTATCTCTAAAAGAGATCTCTTCCTTTTTGTGTTTTTCACGGTTTTACGCTATACCCGGAGAGCTAAGATGATTTTCAGCTTAGGTTAAAGGGAAGATAAGATAACCTCCTTATGGCATTTATCAAAAAGTAGACCTTGTGATGTGAACCACATAAACAAACATTGAAAGAGTGTGAGTGACACACTCTGTCAATGAAGGTTACGTACAGCATCGTTACTTAGACAAAGAATCCTCGTTAAGATGCCGAATAGTTCCGATCGAGAAAGGGAGATAGAGTGATCACTTACTACGTGAGCGCGAGCGAGTTAGCGAGTCTCGAGACGTCACTATATTACAAAGTAGCGTCAGCGCTTCAGCGTATTTTTTGTTTCGTTTAACCAAAATATCCGAATAATATGTATTTTCTAATAGGAATCTTCTTGAAAATATTACTTTTTAGTGTATTTATGCTTGAAACGTTATTTATTGAATTTTTTTTAGTGATTTTTTCACGGTATAGTGTGTAAAAGACATGAACAGTCAAACGAGAACCATGTATTCTGCTCACCATCATAACATTTTTTTTCCTTTACACTATACCTGGGAAATTGATAGTTGCGATTTTATTGAAGGTCAAAGTCATAATTTTTTTTTATTTTTATTAAGAAAACGTATTCTAAACATTATTTCTTAATTATAGTCCAAAGAAACATTATGATTTTTTTTAGTATTTCATAACAAAAAATGGCTTCAAAACGTTAGCCTTCGTAGCTCACTCGATGCGCACGGACCTAACGCGGGGCCGCCGTCTGGCAAAATTATCGCGGTTTTGCGAATTGCGTGTGAGTTAAGCCCTTTACATTGCGTGGTACAATTTGCAATTTTTTTAAACAGCAAAAAATAAAAATCATTTCCCAGCAATATTTTTTCTGAAATATGTCTTATTTTGATGTATAGAATACATGGTTTTCGTTTGACTGTTCACGTGTTTTACACCCAGTAGATACACAGAAAGTAATTTTTACGCTATTTTTCTTATTAGTAATTATTTCTTTCACAATATAGCACGGACCATGCACGTACAAACGATTCACCGTTCTGTTGGATACTGAGACGTAGTAGGTCCATTGGACACAGTTTTGTAGGCACCCGGGCGTTACTCGAATCACGTATCTTCCCTTTTTCGTTTTAATCTAAGATTTTTAGTGTAAACATCTATGCTGGTTGTTGGCTTTCGCGTTAGATTGTTAAGTGAATGATTGTTACTTTTTGGGTTTGGTGCCCCTTTTATGTTGGCGTCGGGCAACCTGTAATAATTTGAAGGAAAATAAATAAATAAGGCTCTGCTTAACTCCTCATGGAATTACGAGCGTCATCGTAAGTGATCGTAAGTACCTATGTAAGAATTGCGATCCTCAAGTGGCAGTGGGATACATATATGTACGTTTAATCGACGCTTTTATGGTGAAAGAAAATATCGTGAGGAAACCTGTACACACCTATGAAGAAATTCTTAGGTTGTGTGTGAAGTCGACCAACCCGCACTTGGCCAGCGTGGTTGACTAAGGCCTAATAGCCCTTAATGTGGGGTAGGCTCGAGCCCCTCGGTGGGGACATTATATGAGTTGTTGATGAAACATAAATATACAGGTTGGTCCAAGAGGTGGTGTATGAAAATGGTTTTTCACCTCTCCAGCCACAAAGACATCTTTTGCTTCGCAAAATCTCGAAGCAAAAACGCTTTTTGCTGCGAGCTCCGACCAAGACTGTAACGTACAATCTAAGTATTTTTAGTTATGTTACTTTAATTTTTATAATTAATTTAAAGACATTAAACACGTATAAAAGTATTGTCTTGTTTTTTTTTTCACCTAAAACAATTTTCTCGCTGGAAGGTGAAAAGCACGAGAGCTAATTTTTTGTCTCGTGCCTATAAATCATGAACTAGCGAAATAGTCTAGAATTTATAATTATTATGGTATGGTATTATGGCACTACAGAAAGTTTACCTTTACACTGCATTATAACCATAAAACCCTTAAATTAATAATTATGAAATACATAGAACAGCACAAGTTAATTTACACCGTGCAACGCCATCTGTATGCCATTCTGTGGAGTTACATCGTCACTGGAGGAATGAGCTCTCACTGTGTAAAAAGCAGATGTAAGTCGTGTCAACATTTAGCCGAGCATGCTCTTATTTTGTTGTAATAAATGATATGGTGTCACTTCCGTAGAGTTCCGCGGTAGACTGGTTGGCCGATTTAACTGCCGTGGCGGAGTGAGTACAGACTACCTTACGTTTTTAACAAATTAATTAAGTACAATCTTTTCGAAATATCTACTAGCGTTGTTGTATGTATGTAGATATTTATAAAGGTGAGCTTATCTCATGGAGAGATCTCTTCCATCCATCGGATGTTGAAGATGTAATCTTTGACATTGTGAGGCATACATGAGCTTCTGACATAAGCAGAAACAAAAGACGTGAACAAATTCGTCGTGATCTCACAGTCCCGTGTAAATCAGTAGAAGAGCAACTTATTCCGATAGCGAAATGTCTTGGGATCGAGTCCCGTTTCATAATTAGATGATGACAATGTTTTTTTAAATATTTCCAATGTTATTATGTCTATGTTTGTAATACTGTATTGTATATCAATCAATCAATCAATCGTTTATTGCAGAACCATAATGTGATATAAGATGTTACATATAAAGTAAGACCAATATTATGGACCTTGTCAGGCACGCAATAAAAGTACTAGGAGAGAGGAAGTATATAGTATTATAATTATCATCAATAGAGTATATCATTCAATATAGTATAAATCATTATTTAAGTACCTATTATTTACCTAAAATTATTCATAAAAAGTTATAGCAACCTATAAAATAAAATATAATTACTATATTATTTATTTATTAAATATATTTTAATTGTATATTATTATTATTGTATGTATTATCAATAAAGTATTCATTAATATCATAATAGCATTTATTAGTTAAGAATTGTTTCAATTGTCTATTATATCTTGTATATTTATTATATCTTGCAATAATATCTTGAATGTTACTGCTGTAACTAACATAATATTATCCTACAAACTGCCTAGAGCATCTAGCAACATGAACAGGACGTCAATCTTGAAACGTAACATAATGCTCCTCACACACCTAGGGTCACCTAGTATATGCTCTGAGGCTTTGTTAATACAATTAAATTCGATGTAATATTGAAACACGTTGCATGCAACTACAAATTCAAATTTCACATAGCGAAATAGCCTCTACAATTTGGAGCGCATGAACTGAGGAACTTACAGTACCCTTGTAACAGTACGTGCCCTATGGTCCAACTCTGGCAGTATGGTCCACTAATCAAACAAGTTTCCCGTCACTATTTTATTTTATTGAGTTACTTAAACAGCTTCAAATGGTATATAAAAGGCACTCTGAAAATAATATAAAATACACTGTAGAAACTAAACAATAAAACACTTAAAACTGATACACAAGAATATAAAAAGGTTTAACAAAAGGTACTCACAATTTTAGTGCCTTGATATAATTTTATAAGTAGGTACGAATTATAGTAAAGGCCCAAGCCGAGGTCAGAGCGAGACCCTTAGGTACGTTAGTAATGTAGCTATGTGTTCTGTGACACGGTCAGTAATGGAATGCACAGAGAAGGTAATCACTACGTTTTAATGGAATGAATCAAAAATGAACCAAATGTCATGATGAATAATGATTTTGAATTTGATAGATACTTTTTTTTAAAAATACAGCCAGTAATAAAGATGACGATGGTATTATAACATGGCAATGTTATAGTACCACGTTACACCCTTAGTATGAGTTTTGACAGTTTTCGAGCTTGATCAAACGTTTCCATATTATGAATTCATACGTTTAATCGACGCTTTTACCGTGAAGGAAAACGTCGTGAGGAAACCTGCACACACCTACGAAGAAATTCTTAGGTTGTGTGTGAAGTCGACCAACCCCTAATGCGGGGAAAGCTCGAGCCCCTTGGGGGCATTATATGAGCTGTTGATGATGATGTCGATACGCCTCCAAAACTATGAAACGGATATTTGCTTCAAGCACAGATAAGGTTATATAAACAGAAACTACCCATGCCTGATCAATAAATAAAGATCAATAAAGATACGTTTTAGTCATTTATTTCCGGAACCTTTCTTTTCGCATAATGTTTTTATTATAAAGACGCTTGGCATAGCTCACTAGACATAATCGTGGAATAGAATAGCAATCTAATTAACTTCTCACATTTTTATGAGGGTTTACTTATCCAAAGGCAGAATATTATCAAGCATAGGTAATTAAAAAAAATCCTGATATTTTCAATATTGGTACTCCTAATTATATAAGTAAGTACCTAATTACATTATTGTATGATAAGTGGGTTCGGGATTTCTAGTGCCTACTTGCTAACTGATTTACTGCGATGATTGCATGTAACAGTTGAACAGGACGGCATTTTGATAAAAAAAACGTAAATTTCTTTCTGACACATGTACGTTTTCACTTGACTTTATCGGACGGCGAACTGGCGGCAATGTATGCCCGGGGGGCTTACACTCATCGCAAGTTAAACGTCAGCTTGGCCTATCGCGTTGCATTGCATATAATGCTACTTTACTTTTAAAGTTACTTTTTTTTGTGAGTGCCGACTTTAAATAGTCTACTGAGCGCAATGAGTATAGTAAAAGCAGAAGTCACGAGACGTCATTATACAATAGCGACAAAATAAAAAAAAAACTGTAAGCAAGATTAAAGCACATTGAAAATGTATTAATCGTGAAACAGGTAAAATAAACCCACTCGATTGGCAATGATTTCAACGCTGAAATTAAAACATTTACTAAATTGTTTATTTTAGTTAGTAATAATTATGCGTGGTTATTAAATAAATCAACTGAAGATAATAATATAAATAGCAACTGGAACTATGTATATTATAACAGTAGAATTTAAAAATCCTTTAAGAAAAAAAATCTTTAAGAAACTAAAAGCAATTACTTACAAAACAATTTCATAACTTTAATCCACCAAGATTCCTCAGGCTCCTGTCTATATTTAGCAAAACGGGAATTAAATACCCTACGCTTCGTTGATTCGCATTTGCAGTTTTACTGCTTAGCAATGCAACGCCAATGTTATTTAGTTATTGTAATTCAGGTGCTTTGTCAGTCGGACTGTTTCTATTTCAACACTAGAACCACCTAGAACTAAGCGAATATATCTTACCCAAGTTGAGAGTAAGAGATAGCGCCATAGTCATGCGATGCTTTCTATGAGATTATTGTAAAAATTAACTTCCGTCTGTTTCGAATACAGGGTGTAAAAGACATGAACAGTCAAACGAGAACTATGTATTCTGCTCACCATCATAACATTTTTTTCCTTTAGACTATACCTGGGAAATTTATAGTTACGATTTTATTGAAGGTCAAAGTCATATTTTTTTTATGAAAACGTATTCTAAACATTATTTCTTAATTATTGTCCAAAGAAACATTATCATTTTTTTAGTATTTCATAATAAATAAAATATTTTTAGCAAAAAAATAGGAAAACCGACTTCAATGCGTACAAATTTAAACTAAAAAGTAAGAAATAAATAATATTTTTATGAAGTAGTTGAAAAGAGCGTCATAGAAAACCAAGGAAAGTATTGATACACATTTATAATTCTTTATTTATAATTCATACTCCGTTATATTTAGAGCCGGTGCCAGCTAGCCAAGGAGGATAGTGTTTGCAATTTTCCTTTGCAATTTTCGAACTTCACGGAGCGGCGGATTATTTCTCATCTTTATTATGCATTCATTATTATGTATAGTTAATGGATTTATCAAGTTTGTATCTATTAGGTAAGTTTATTTTGCTTAGGCTGGCACCGACTCCAAATATATCGGAGTATGAATTATAAATAAAGAATTATAAATGTGTATCAATACTTTCCTTGGTTTTCTATGACGCTCTTTTCAACTACTTCATAAAAATATTATTTATTTCTTACTTTTTAGTTTAAATTTGTACGCATTGAAGTCGGTTTTCCTATTTTTTTGCTAAAAATATTTTATTATATTATTTTTAGTGGAAATCACTACATAGTATAAAACAAAGTCGCTATCTGTCTGTCCCTATGTATGCTTAGATCTTTGAAACTACGCAACGGATTTTGATGCGGTTTTTTGATAGATAGAATGATTCTTAAGGAAGGTTTATATGTATAATACATGCATATTCACATAAGCATTGCACCCGTGCGAAGCCAGGGCGGGTCGCTAGTCAAGTATATTTTATTGAAAATGGATAGGCCTACTGGATAAATGGATAGGCGCTCATTAAAACTTAACGGAAACGTAAACAAAATTTTTTTTTGTTATTAATGATTTGTTCATAAAGGGTCGAATTTATATCGATACAATTTATACGGGCCATCTCTGATCTTGACGTACCTAAAAAAAGAATCACTAAAATCGAGTCGTAATACTCATAATTGACGGAGTATCAGATAACAAAAACAAAAAAACAGTCGGATAGAGAACTTCCTCTTTTTTTAAGTCGGTTAACAAATTATATCACGTCTCAGACCTATAGCTCATTACAAATGCCTACCATTCATTCAGAATGAATGGTATAGTTTTAATGGTAAGGTAATGAACTATGAAACTTGAAGAGAAACTGGTTATTTAACTTAAGTTCATAAAATAATTTGTCATAGTTTATGTGTTGACTATTGGACCTACTAACCAAAATTTCAATATTGCATATTAGGTAAATTAGGTAATAGCAAGTTCAAAAAAAAAATTGTCATTATTTTTGTGTTCTTGGACGATATCATTGTTTCATCCCCAATGAAATTATCATTTCAACAAAAAAGTACTGAACCATTTTCGGTATAATTTATACGGGACCCCCTTTGAAGTATGACCTTCCTAACGAAAAAAGAATCATCAAAATCGATTCATTATTGACGGAGTAATCGCGGAACATACATACAAAAAAAAAAAAAAAAAAACATACTGTCGAATAGAGAACCTCCTCCTTTTTTTGTTTGAAGTCGATTTCTAAAATAATAACTTAAGTCAATGTTAAAATTTGCATCTCCTTGAATATATCACTAACCATTTCGTCATTCTGTTTACGAAATAATATTCTTAAACAACGTTTTTGCAAGACGTTTGTACTAGTTATATTGACGAAATTGCCCCAAAATATAATGCCATAACTTAAAATGGAATAAATATTGGCATGGTGACTTAAAGCTACCTCCACAGACGATACATCAATAAATACCGACAATGCATAGCAGTAACTATTATTTTTGTTAATAATTTTTCCAAATGAAACTTCCAGATAAGGTGAGTGTCTAATGTTAGTCCTCAAAAATTTGTATGATCAGTTGCATTGCTAAGTGTTTATTTAGTGGTTCTTTTTTATAATTTCGTACTCGTGGTATGTTAGTTTTTTGTAGATTAAGTTTTTAATTTAACACACAATCACACACATGTGCCTTCTTGTAATTATTGTCGTGACTAACTTGAATGGGAAGACTGGCCTTCACGACAAAGGGAAGGGTAATTGATTTTTACAATAATCACATAGAAAGCATCGCATGACTATGGCGCTATCTCTAACTCTGCAACTTAGGTTAAGAGATATTCGCTTAGTTCTAGGTAGGTCTAGTGTTCTATTGAAATAGAAATAGTCCGACTAACGAAGCATCTGCACCTGGATTACAACAACTAACATTGAATGAACTGAATTAGAACAACTAACATAACATTGGTGTTGCATTCCTTCGATTCCTAAGCAGTAAAGTTGCCAGTGGTGGTAACCCCCCTCGACCACCCCTCTTATTTCCAATTTTACTATTTTTTATTTTATTTTCTATACGGTATTTGCTGGCAAGGCCCCCTGAAATTGAGGGTCCGGTGCGATGCCCCGGCTTGCCCCTATGTAGCTACGCCGCTGTATGTACAAAAAAATTGTCTTCTGTACTCCCAATATTCTGTAATAAGGTCGTCAAACCACGTAGGAGTGGTTTACCTTTACTAATACTGTTATATTCCTCCGTGACGTAAACACGACTGCCATGAAACGCGCCCTAACCTGAAATAAACGACTTCGCCAATAAATATCGTAAATAAGGTAAATTCAACGAAAATTATGGGCCATAATAAAGTATGTGCTTTTGTTGCGAAATCAATAAACAGTAACAGGGTAGGTAGATAATTACGAAACAGTACCTAATGTTAGCCGTGTTTTGCCGGCAGAGTAGAATAGCACCACCCCAATTTTCCAATGGGTGTCGTAGAAGGCAAATAATGGATCAGCAAAGGGATATTGATCACCTTATATTCCGTTCATCACCAATCCGTATGAGGTGAGCGTGGTGGAGTACTGCCTAAACCTCATCATATCAGCTGAGAGACGTCCACTGTTGGACATAAGCCAAGCAAGGATCTCCAAACCGAACGGTCCTGCGCTGCCCGCATCCAACGGCTTCCTGCGACCTTTATCAGATGAAGGTCCACCTTGGGCCTACCAACGCTGCGTCTCCAGGTACGCGGCCACTACTCAAGAACCTTGCCTAAACCTCCTTCGATGATAAGGAAAGGCCTTGTGTCCCAGCAGTGGATTGAATTATAAAGACTGTTCTAAAGATATAATGACGACTTAATGTTCTGTTGAGTGTTGTCAGCAATTAGGCTATATTGACTTTCGAAAACCCTTTTCAGGAAGACGTTCTATCGTCAGCGTCCAATTATTGAGAACGTCGCATAAAGTAGATCGGTATGCATGGTAAAAACAAGGTACGTACTGCCAGAAAGTACCTTGCTTCTTATGTTATTTGATTGGAAGACTAGCATACTGCATGTCTGCAGACCTTTGATGTGACATAGGCGCGGTGCCAACGCTAGTGTCGGCGAACCTTTTTCTGTATGTGCGGTTTACTATGGTTTAATTTGAATTTTAATTGACGTGTTAGGAATATGAGAAATTTTTGGTTTGTCAGATTTAGATTGAAGTAAGTTTTTTTTGTTTGTGTTTTTTATAAGTTTTGTACGCTCCAATATATAGTATATTTTTAACCCTGAATTCGTACGCGTTTTATTTACGTTAACACGAGTTCAGGGCAAGGCATAGCGCCAGTTTACTATCCACGACATATGGCGACCGTGACAGTGAGCAGAGAATCTCATACGATGGATAGAGTACGGTTGGAGCGTACAGTAGCAAGAAGACAATAACTGCCAACAAGTTGGAGGAATATTTGGAAAATAAGGAGACGTCTACCCATATTATTGCAGAGTTCAGTAAGTTGAAAAAAGAATACAATAATTTGGTAGCGGTTCAGAACCAGTACTTCAACTTGTGGTTAGACTCAGAGATCCGTGATGAAAAGCTTATAGAGGACGAGAGTGATAGCGCTGATGAATATGAAACGAGGTGGTATTATATTGAACAAAGAGTAAAAGAGGCCACAGAAATGATGGATGAAAATAAGAGCAGATGTGATTCTAGGAGAACAGTTATGTCAAGAAATGCCATGAATGACAGTATCGCTGGACATAATGAGTCACCAAATATGTCTCGTCATTTACGTTTACCGAAGTTGGAACTACCCAAATTTAACGGCGAAATCAGAAAATGGCTTCCGTTTTGGGCTCAGTTTAAAAAGATAGATTTAGACGACAAGGTTGATTTAGAGGATAAATTTCAGTATCTTATACAGAGTATGGAGATTGGATCGAGCGCCAGAGAGTTAGTTGAGAGTTTTCCTCCATCAGCAGAAAATTACCCGAAAGTGCTAGAACAATTAAAGCAAAGATTCGCTCGCGACGAAGTAGTAACTGAGGACTACGTACGGGAATTACTTCAGCTCACGCTTGCGCAAGCTAAAGGTCAGCCTAGCACTGCTATAAGACCTCTGTATGATAAGATCATTACTCAAATCTTGGCGTTATAGTCACTTGGAGTTAACCAGGACAAATATGCTGCATTTCTGTATCCCATGGTAGAATCTGCGTTGCCAGTTGATATATTGCGGGCATGGAGCAGGTCACATTTGCAGGCGGAGAAAGGTAGTCGAATGTCGAAGCTACTTAACTTTATAAAGACAGAAGTAGAAGCTGAGGAAAGGATTCAGTTAGCGAGAAATAGTTTCACCAAGGAGAGTGTAGGTCCGTCAACATCATGCTTTACAGCCGCTAGCAAGAATAATAGACACAATGACATAAAAAGTCAAACTGACGTGGAGCACCGAGGTGAGAGAACGCAAACCTGCATATGGTGTGACAAGCAGTCTCATACAAGCTCAGAATGCTCATCGACAGTAACGATGTCGTTAGATGAACGCCGTAATTTCTTGAAGCGGAAGGACGCATGTTACATTTGTCTGAAGGTTGGCCACATGGCAAGTAAATGTAGAAAGTATGTGAATTGCGTAGCTTGCCAAAGAAGACACTTTTCGATAATGTGTGAGGCATTGAACAATAATGGCAAGAAAGATGAACCGACGGACAATACGAACGACAAACAAACAATACTGAATCAGTTTGCATCTACTAGAGTAAACACCGTGCTTTTGCAAACGTTGATGATAAATGTAGTTCATGGGCATAAAACAGTAACTGTACGAGCTTTGATAGACTCGGGGGCTCAACGATCGTTTATAAAGAAAAGTGTAGCGGAAAGCCTGAAATTAGAAGCGATAGGGAAGCAAGAGATAAGTCATACGTTGTTTGGTGGAGTAGTTACTAAAAGGCAAATACATAAAGTGTATGAAGTACAAGTTTCAGGTATTAATCAGAGCTACGAAATAAAAATCGAGATGCTGGAGCAAGATATAATATGTGGTTACTTACCTAAACTAAGGCAGGGTGAATTACTATTTAAGTTACAGCAAAAAGGTATTCACATAACAGATTGTATAAGTAATCAAAGTGAGGTCAGCATATTAATAGGTTCTGATGTTCTAGGGTCAATTCTAACGGGACGATCAGTACGAGTAGACAGCAATCTGCTTGCAATGGAGACTAAGCTAGGATAGACGGTTCAGGGCCCTGCAGTGGGCGTATATTGCGCTAGCGAAGTACCGGTAAGTGCTCTTTCTTGCTCGTATGACGTCGAGGACCTTTGGAAATTAGAAACGTTAGGGATCACTGATGATAGTGAAGTTAAGGCGCAAGGTAAAATAGAGGCCGATGTAGTACATTTTTTCGAGCAAACGATAAGAATAAACGATGAAGGGCGATACGAAGTAATACTACCATGGAAAGATTTAGTTGGGATACTTTCCACGAATTTTCGTATAGCCGAAAAACGTGTTAGGTCTACCACTAAAAAGTTGAGTAAGTTAGGTATATTATCAGATTATAGCAACGTTTTTCAAGAGTGGTTGGATGGTGGCATCATAGAAGAGGTTATTGAGGACGATAAAGATATAGGTCATTATATGCCACACCATGCGCTAGTCAAGGAATCGAGCGCAACGACTAAGATTAGGCCAGTTTTTGATGCCTCTGCCACTGATAAAGGTGGCGTGAGTTTAAATGGCTGCCTAGAAAAGGGCACTAATTTAATAGAGTTAATCCCAAAATTACTTATGAATTTTAGGAAGGGTTTAATTGGGATTACAGCCGATATTAAGAAGGCCTTTTTACAAATATCGGTTAAAGAGAGAGATCGCCAGTTTTTGAAATTTTGGTGCTGGCAGGATATTGATCATTTGGATAAGGGCATGAAGACTTTTAGACATAGTCGCGTAGTTTTCGGGCTCACTACTAGTCCTTATTTATTGTCCACTACTACCCTGCACTATCTAAGCATATTCCTACGTTCGGACGTCGACGGAGTAGCATCTGTTCGATTGGAATGGCGTTTCATACCTCCGAAACCGCCATGGTGGGGAGGGTTTTGGGAGCGTATGGTGGGCCTAGTGAAGAATCTCATACGTCGCATGTTAGGCAAAGCAAGTTTAAGTGAGGTCGAATTATACACGGCGTTATGTGAAGTAGAGGCAGTCATCAATGCTCGTCCCATTACATATATTTCAGATAATACTCAAACTTTAAAACCGCTAATGGGGTATTAGTTAGGCCGCTGCAAAGACTTTATTCGCTGGAGGTCTCGGCGTCATACGAGCATGAGGTGTCTGTCTACACAGTCGGGTACCGGTGATAAACGCTGTACCGTGCCTCAGAGTCAAAGTGACACTTCAAAGGTCTCGCGTGCTGGTCGTCCCATTAGGGCTCCGGTAAGGTTAGATCTGTAAATAGATTATTGCAGATTTCATCGGCAACGGCGGGAGTATGTCGGCGAACCTTTTTCTGTATGTGCGGTTTACTATGGTTTAATTTGAATTTTAATTGACGTGTTAGGAATATGAGAAAATTTTGGTTTGTCAGATTTAGATTGAAGTAAGTTTTTTTTGTTTGTGTTTTTTATAAGTTTTGTACGCTCCAATATATAGTATATTTTTAACCCTGAATTCGTACGCGTTTTATTTACGTTAACACGAGTTCAGGGCAAGGCATAGCGCCAGTTTACTATCCACGACAGCTAGTCTCTTTCCCTACCCCGTGGAGCTCTAGCAACTTCACTCATCACGAGAAACATAACACCACAGCAATGTAGTGTTATTTGACTGTGGTCTTGTTGTCTTCTGTAAGTACTATCCCAACTCAGGTCCTCCAAATTAGAGGGGCTACTCCCTACATCGACTATTTATGTTGTTTCAAAATACTGAAATCGCCCTTAGTATCGGCAAACCTTTATAAATTATACATAAAATGTTAATGTAATGAATTTTCGATAAAGACATCAAAATAAATATGAGATTCGTGTAAGCAAAATTATACTTTAAAAAGCTTTCGGGCCGTTGGCTGCTGATGCGCGTATGACTCCCTTACAGCGTCACCGAGTTATTAAGAAGGTGATGATCTTAGTGGTTCCTCAAGCCGGTAAGGCGAACCTCTCGGTCTTTCTGTCGATTAGAGTTTGAGCCTGAAGGGGCTTTTGGTCGTTCACAGTTGCCTATTCGTATTTTAAAAAATACGGACTTTCAACTGTTAAAATTGATTGTAGTATGTTTAAACTTATTTTATTTCTTACATTACTTAACAATAATAAACATTATTACAATATTTAATATCACAACATTCGCAACTATAGCCTGTTCCTATCCAATTTATAGGTATTATTATTATGTAAAGAGTAGGTGGCCGCATGATGCCGGCAGAGTAGAATAGCATCACCCCATATCCTCGGGGTCATCCCTAATGGGTCAGCAAAGGGGTATTGATCACCTTATACTCCGTCTACCAATCCGCATTGGGAAAGTGTGGTGGACTATTGCCTATACCTCCTTCGTTGAAAAGGAGAGGCCTTGTGTCCCAGCAGTGGGTCAAATTATAAAGGTTGTGATGATGATGATCCGCAAACCAAAAAGTAACTTAACCTTCAGTGAACTAATCAACAAAACACGACAACGAGGACAGCAGATATTGCGCAGACTACAACCATCTCAGCAGTCGGGTTAAATAAAAAGAATTGTCATTTAATATGAGGTACTGCATTCGCCTCCCAACAAAGCTACAACGAATCCATCATAACTTCGCCATTATTAACTCTGGAACCATAACGGCATTAATAGTCCTTTCAATTTGCTTCCATTAATAAACCCAGGTGTCATTTATATAGGAGAGACTTTTTTGATCGTGTTATTAGTAAGAATAAAAACTTTCTTGAGTGTTGTTTCTGACTTTTACACCTTTAAATCCCGGTTTACACAGAACCCGTTCCTGACCACCGACTACTGGGTGGTCAGAAGTCAGTATTATAAAACATGGACTAAAGTTCTTCTTTTAAATTAATGGCGATCGCGCCAATATCAAGTGAAAATGTACTTAAAGTAACCGACGATTGTACGGTAGGTTGAGTTTAAAAATGGAGTCTCTCAACACGTGTTTTTGCCACAAGAGCTCGTGAGAAACTCTCGAACTAAAGTTAGTCATAATTTAAAACTGATGCTCACTTTTATTTGCTGAACGAAAGACAGAGTTAGCATCATGTACATTCTATGCTGTCTTTATAGTACTGTCGCAATCCCGACGTGTTCTCACTACTGGGTCTGCATAGGTGTCAGCAGTAGGTACCCAGCTACTGTGTTACAAGTTCTGGTTCAGGTGTTTCGACCCAATCGTTTTCACTGGGGCCAGTAAAATGGCTGATCAATGCAATATATTTAGGAAAATATACGACTTTTATTCTTGGTGAACATTTGATGGTAATTCCCAAAAGCCAGAAGAGGAAGAAAAATTTGGACCGCCATTTTAAACGCCAACGAAGATAAGATCTGACTGTAAAGGCTTATTCTACTTCTTTTAAAAATATTGCGTTTGCGATACATAAACATTACACATTTTGCCAATGTCGAGGGAAAATGTACTTTAGTAACAAATAGTTTTGTACTACAGATTGAATTAAAAATGAAGTCCCTCAACACGAGATTTTACAACAAGAACTCGGGAGAGACTCGACTGTCCAGACCAGACGTCCACTGTCTTTTGACGTTAATCTATATCAGTCGTGTCATAATTTGCAACGCAGCGGTTGTAGTATCCGAATATTATAACTATTTAAGTACTATTGAAGGTAGCCAGTGTAATTACTGGGCATGGAAGGCATATCATCTTAGTCCCCGGTTGGCAACACACTTGCAGTGTTAAGTAATTTACCCTTAATATTGCAAGTGCCTACAGGCGACGGTAACCACTTTACACCAGGTGGTATTGAGCCCCTATAAGGAGAGTCCTCCTTATGCGTTTTCTATAGGCTGTATAATGGAATGTGTTCTGAGGAACTATTTGACATGATGCCAACAGTTTCTTTCTATCACCGCATCGGCGGGGTATAATTTTCTTCCGCGTACGCTTCGGTTGGGGAATGAACTCCCTGTCGAGGTTTTCCCTAAGGACTACAACATGGGTGTCTTTAAGAAAGCTGTAAAAAAGTTTTTGCTAGGTCGGCAACGCATGTGTGATACCCCTGGTATTACAAGTGTCCATAGGCAGCGAAGACCTCTTACCATCAGGCGGATCTTGTGCTTGTTTGCCACCAATGTGGTATGAAAAAAAAGGTGGCCGCCAGCTTGTTTGCCATCTCGTAGTATAAAGAAAAACTACCAGATTTAATCTTTTTTTCTTCATTTCTTTATAACTTCGGAAGAACTTGGTGTGAGAAACTTGCAAATTTAATATACATAATTTCTTACCTTGCATTACTGCCGTCCCGACCGCCCGTCCATAAAAATTCTCAGTTTGACCTATCTAAAGAGAGTCGTTAAAACAAGCTTAGTAAGGTTTCTGGAGTAGCGACGTAAAACGCCTTCTTTACGGCACTTTATCATTTCTTACTATAAGCTTAAGATTTGGAATAAAATAACCTTGAGAACTCGTTCCCATTTGTCGTGTGTCGGACCCAGATTTCGAATGGATAGAATACTTTGTGTGACGCGGACAAAAAATCGGTGTGGGCCAAGTGTGAATAGCTTCACATAAAATGTTCTGCCACTACAACATGCGATTGAAATCCGGATCCGGCAGTCGATAAATATAGGAAAGAGGTCTGAAACACAAACATGAAATTACTCCTAGAGATGCCTTATTATCTTTAGTCTAAAGATAATAGATACATAAATAGTATTGATCACCTTACACTCCGTCCACCAATCCTCATTGGGCAAGGGACTACTGCCTCCTTCGATGATAAAGAGGCCTTATTGTGGCTTTATGTCCAAGCTGTGCGTCGAATTGTAAAGGCTGTTATGATGATTGTACCTCCTCTTTATTTTCCTGCGCCTTTTCCGCGAGAATATGTGCACAACTGTATTAACTTTACCTAATTATGGCAAAACTCAACTTCTCCGTACGCACAATTTACATAAAAAGTGATACACGTATTTTTTGTTCACGTATTATTATTATAATATATTCTAGCGGTCGCCCACGGCATGCATGCCATTTACCGCGCCAAAAAGTCCTGTATCCATTCCGGGGTCTCAAACTATCTCCAAACCAAACTTCATCACAATCGGTTTAGTGGTTAAGGCGTGAAAGCGTAACAAACAAACAAACGCACTATCGCATTAATAATATTAGTTAGGATATATCTTTAGCTAGTCGTCAAAATAGAATTTTTAACTTGTTTAGATTGTTCATTAATATTTTTCATAAATAGTTTTAGAAATTTTGCGTCTCTGCCAAGCAGGCCCAATATTGAACGCCGGGTGCACGCAAGAAAAAGCATGAATCATTGTCACGTTCCGCCTGAGCCGAGCGTGCAAGTGAGAGCGCGGAACAAGCGATAGAGAGGCACGATCGGCCTAAGCAAATATAAGCTTCTTGGCCTAAGCGTTTGGCTTATGTATGACGTTATCGCGTAAAATTATCGTCCGTAAATCGACTTTACAGGCAACCAATTTTTTTCATTATATGGCCTATATTAGTCTTCTACTAAATCCTTTGAAATGTATTGTGCAAAATATCAGTGTGGTCCCTCAGTTCACACGCATATTATAAATTATGTTCCTAAGAATATAATTATCTATAAACGAAGACAATTTTTCCGTGGTCTGGTTACCGTATTTCACACTTTTAGCTTTATATATTTAATATGTACAGATACGAAGCTTCCCTAAAAATAAGATGGTGCCGATAAGTCCCTATGGATTAGGTGCTGTATCAAGCTGTCTGCCTTTTAAGAAAAGACTGATAGATACCATTCGTCAAGTATTGTAAACGCACCACTTGCCTTCAACTCGCTGAATAATTTTGGGCAACTTTATAGCTAGTTATCCATCACAGCCTGGGTCGCTTCCATTGAAAACTTCGAGCAGTTGGCAACAAACCGCCTACGATTGCGGAGTGATTTAGACTTAAATGGCGTCTACAGCAGAACATAATTTGCATCTTCTGCAGGCCCCGAAAAGATGTAGGGTGTTCAAATTAAGTACCTTATCTGGTAAAATAAAATTGTGTATGAGCATCCGACGCGGGATGCAAATAATGAGGTACCTACCTACTCATTATAAAGCATTATTACACAAGTATTAGATAATTACTTAAAAGCGATGTTTCGCCAATGAATTGGCAAGTAATTTATATTAGAAAAACAATTTTATTCTTTATATTTAATAACTGTTTTCAGGTGGTTTCTTAATGTCACTGTTGATCGGACGATCCATTGGTGTGATATGTTCCGCAAATCGCTTCACAGGAATTGAACCACGCTTCAAAGAATAATAGCGACCCTAACACATTAATGTCGGTGCGAAATCATTAACACGTATGCCTCCGACGTGTGGTTCATATAGTTTACATAATAATATTATACTCATAGGTAAAAGGCAATTAATCTGACTTATTGCTTTATTTTGCGGAAAAAGCATTGGAACCTCATGGTTACGCCTTCAACCTATCACCGTTATATCAAAGTCTGTCTTCGTGATAGTGTTATTGTGTAACGACATTTAATAATAAGTCCCGGGGTGGTTGATGGGTCCGTGATGTCACCTTCAGTCTAATCGACACTGTATTCAGGTGAGACAAAGAAAAAATTGCATGTGTGTCGCATTGAGACGAGACAAAGGAGATAGCGCGTAAGTCATATACAGGGATAGCTAAAATCTGCAAACATTCCGATCTAGTCGCAAAACTCGATGATGTCTAACCTCTTGGAAAAGCATTTTCATGCACGTAGGCTTATTGTTTGGAGATAATAGATAATTAAAGAAGGGTGGAAAGGAAGCAATGCCTGTGAGTGAGAATTTTATTCGTGTCGAATTCTCTACTTAGACTTCTCATTTTGAATATAAGAAAAGTATCTAAAAAGAGTTTGGTATTGGTCTGAGTATTTGATTGGCTATTTGGCTGGCATTATACCAGGCATAGGGTTGGGCAGTTTTGGGTATTGATTGGGCTGCCTAGCCGGCGTTCGGCGTTGGCGCTGGGCATTAGATTTACCCGTGGTCCCAATACTATTTTAATTAGCAGAATTATTTTCCGCCGTAAGGAGGAAAAAAGTATTCCTTCCTTTGCTCGGGTTCCATAAATTTTGCTTTGCTGTAAGAAATTGTTAACATATTTTCTTAGGTATCCATGATTGATAGCACCACTGGAGTAGTTGGAAAATTGTAAAGACAAAACAAAAAAATAAAGCAATACCAAAAAGCGGAATGTGAACATTCACCTAAGCAATAAATTAAATCACATTGGCGTTGTCCTCTATATATTAGGTCTTAAATAAAGATCAATAAGAATTCCAGTAAATTCGCTGCAGATTGAAGAAAATGTAAATGATTCCGTGCTCAGGGTGCAAATGCTATCGTGACGGGAATGTTGTCAATGGGATTGTTGCCTTCAGTAACACCCTACTATTTTGCTGCGATGCAAAAGCATGAACTAAAATTCTGGAAAGTAGTATTAAAAATAATAAGATTTCCTTAAGAAATATCCTTTCTATCCTAAACAAACCCGTAGAATACTCAAACTGGACAAATTCCATGCATTAGACTTAGACCATGGAATCTGAACCTTAGGTATTCAATGGAACATCAACCAAGAAGCCTCAGATTATAGCTTAGAAACCGATTGCTGTTACAGAGGAAAAAATTTTGATGTGTAAGCGTTGCTTGCAAAACAAATGGGTGGAAATCTCATACGTTTGCATTCCCCTTTTTGTGTAGATTGTGTGGCATAATTTCAGAATAAAAATCGGCAATATATTACGTTAAATATTTAATTTAGGTACATGTTCAAATTGTCAATTTATAAAACCAATATAGCGTTATTGCTTGTTGCTCTCTCATTCCTTTGACTCGTAAGCGTAAATTAATTTAAAGGGCGAAAATACATGAATCAAACATTCTTTTTACAAGTTCGAAGCAAAAATTGGAACTGGGTTATATGTGTGAAAATGTTAGATACATATCTAGAGACGCTAAGATATAGAGAAACGGGGCATGGTGGATTAGACTGTCCCTTTAGAGAGATATTAATTTCCCTAAGGAAGACCCATAGAATATACCTGTTCTGTTGGAAGACCTATCTATCATTTAGCCTTAATCTAGCGAAAAACCCACCTCTTTTTCTCTCAAAGATTGCCGGATTATGTTAGACAATAGCTTTCTTTATAAGCTTGTTAATGGTCTGAACTGGTCAGACTTGCTTTCAAGAGTTAGTATTAATGTCCCTATTAATTTGTGAGTGTTTATATTGAGGTGCTTTTTCTATCTTATTAAACTGTATGAAGCGTCGGTGGCGTAGTGCGTAAGAGCGTTGTCTCCTACCCGGGAGGCACTCACACCAATTATCTAGCCCAAAGTAAGTATCATTAAGAACTTGTGTAATGGATACAAGATAACGGACATTTTTTTTACAAAATATTTTTAGATATTTTTATAAATAAACTTAAATAAATATATAAACAACCATGACTCGTCAGCAAATACTCGTGTTCATCACACAAAATTTGCCGCTACCAGGACTCGAACCCGGACCGCTTGTTGTGTAGGCAACTATACTGACCACTCCACCAAGACGGCGTCGGCACTGGTTCGATCCCCGCCACCAATGTGTTTTAAAATTTTGAATTCATATAATATGTACGTTTAATCGACGCTTTTACGGCGAAGGAAAACATCGTGAGGAAACCTGCACACACCTATGAAGAAATTCTCAGGTTTTGTGTGAATTCGACCAACCCGCACTGGGCCAGATGATTGACTAAGGCCTAATCGCCCTTAATGTGGGGTAGGCTCGAGCCCCTCGGTGGGGACGTTGTATGAGCTGTTGATGAAACTGTATTCAGTAAGTTTTGTAGGAGCGACCTTGGATTTTGTAGTAGAATACTTCAAAAGTTATATGCATATTCAATCTAAAGGTGGTCATAGGAACTCAGTAAAGAAACGACGCAACCGCATCGAATCTTGGGTCGTTTGATTCGTCTTGACGAGTACTTTGTTGCTAGATGGTAACCAGTGTATGATGATGGAGCTTCAAGGTGGCCATAGGATGTCAGTAATTAAGCGACACAATGCGTAGAGTTTGATTCGTGTTAATGGGATTGGGTGGACTGTTTTTGATAGGTGGTGAGTGGTGGTGGTTTGCTGGACGTAAATATGCGACCCATCTTTGGAAAATAAAGTTCGATCGTTCCGTTTGTTATGAATGTGAATTCTATCTTGTATTAAATGAATTAGATGGCTGACCCAATGCCAAGATGAGCTCGTGCCGAGGGCTGAATGGTATGAGGGTGTATAAACACGACATAATTTTCTAATTTTAAAAGTTACTTTTGTCAAATGTATGGTAACTAATTCAAGAGCTATTTTTTATTAATATCATACATTACTTCACACGTCGCGTAACGCCCGTAAAAAATATATGGCACACTTACTTAAGTTAAGTACCGAAATTGTTATAGTCTATAAACTCGCGATAAAAGCATAAAGCTTACGGAGACAAAAATGTATTTATGTATAGTATTTGAGAAAGATATATGTGTGGTTTGAAAGAAGATACAGTTACAAGAATTGAGAAAGTGTAAGGTTAAAACGTTACAATAAAGTCAAAACCATGTATGGCCTGTGCTATTAAAAAAAAATTGTGTGTGTCAGCTCTGACGGACGACTGGAGTTTACTCCGAGACAGGTGAGATGGCGCACCTGCTGTCATCCGTGTTTTGACAATTAGAAAGTTGCGCGACATAGGATGCGCACCAATTATGACTTTGACCTTCAAAAACGTAACGAGGTCATTCATCGATAGATTTTACTCCTCACATTAGTCTCATACCAGGCCCCTTATATATGCAAATCGATTCTTAAGGAGTAAACTCCAAAAATGCTGTCGTCGCGTCCTCGAAGTTCCTACCGGAGCGACGCGTACCACGCCTCTAGGCCACGGTAATGCATCACCCCGTGACACAGCGAATTTGCAAGCAATTAAGGAGCACGTACGCCGTCTCAAGGTAACTTCATACGTAGCTTTCGTCAACGCATTTTCTGTTTCTTCGAAACACGTTCATCGCCTCTCGGTGTCTTCATATATGGCATTCGACAAGCAATTATATTATCCTTGAAGTGCGCGTTATAATAATTAAATTCAGTTTATAGTTAATTCCCGAATCCAGGTCCCAATTTTATTTACTGGTTGAATCCCTGGCTACAACTTTTGCAGCGGCCGTGCTAGAGAGAGTAAAGGAGACTGAGCACCTGGTCGACCGCTGCTGATCCTGAAGGTTCCTGCCGGACTAAGAACTCCTGCACCGTATAGTACCATGGATCGCACGACTCCACGCAGAGGCGGCGGACTCCCTCCTCAGGGCTCCCCAGATTGGGTAGGATACGGTGCAATTCACCCGCTACCCTCTCGATCCGTGTGACGAGGCGCCGAAAGTGTTCCTCAAAGCCCAATCGGCCGTCTAGTGTGAGGCCCAAGTACTTGATGTACCCTACCTCGACTAGGAAGAATTCTAGCCTGAGCCAAATTGCATCCCACCGAGCATCTCTAACAATCTCACATTTAAAACAAATAAAAGTAACCCAAACATACCCAACGAGATGACCAGCTGGGGTATTCGCATCTGTTGCAAAGGCATTCAATTTCGGACACATTATACCGATCCTATTTGCCATTTTGCGTAAAAGTGGAATGGAATGTGGCTTCCAGAGCGCTAGTAAAACACGAGTGTATGTTGTCGGAATAAATGAATTCCCATAGGAAGTGTTAAATATTTTTTATAGGTAACAGGGCTCTTTGCTTTATCGTCTGTTTACTATCAGGTAAATGATGATAAGGCTGAGATTAAAAATAATAAAATTTAGGTTTACTATAAAGGCGCAATAGGAAAAATTTCTATTTAAACTATATAAGAACACAACGTTTATCGTTTTTAATAAGCCGGCCAGTCACAAGCATATTCAAAGTGTTATCACCTCTACAGCACCAAAATACCTCTTTTGCTTCGTAAAATCTCGAAGGAAAAACGCTTTTTGCTGCGAGCTTTGAACAAGACTAACGTTCAATCTAAATTATTTTAGTAATCATACTTTTAATTTTCAATAGTTGTTTTGAAAATAATAAACATGTATTAGAGTATTGCCTTGTTTTTCTCATCTGTAACAATTTTCTCGCTGGAGAGGTGAAAAGTTGTATGTTTCACATGAGAGCAAACTTTTGGAGTTTACTCCTTAAGAATCGATTTGCATATACAACATGTAAATGAAATAACCAACACCCTGAATACAGGTGGTTGGGGATCGGCTCCTGAGTTGAATTCAATATTTAAAAAAAAAACCATTTTTGTGGAAAAAAAAACAAAAAAAAAAAGGATTTTTGTTTTTTTTTCAAAAAAAAATCTTTTTTCTTAAAATAATCTTGAAATAAACTCAGAAGCCGATCCCCAACCACCTGTATTCAGGGTGTTGGTTATTTCATTTACATGTTGTATAAGGGGCCCGGTATGAGAAAAATAGGAGGAGTAAAATCTATCGATGAATGACCTCGTTACGTTTTTGAAGTTCAAAGTCATAATTGGTGCGCATTCTATGTGGCGCAACTTTCTAATTGTCAAAACACGGATGACAGCAGGTGCGCCATCTCACCTGTCTCAGAGTAAACTCCAGTCGTGCGTCGGAGCTGACACACACAATTTTTTTTGTCACTTGTCTTTAAATCACTCACTGCGCTTAGTAGTCTATTTATGAATCACTTGCTATGCTAGACTACTTCGCTAGTTCGTGATTTAATATCGGCACTCGCAGCAAAAACTAACTTTGCTCACTTGTTGAACAAATGACTATTTCACCTCTCCAGCACCAAAAGAGCTCTTTTGCTTATTATTGCTCAAGCGTATTCAAATAGTTTTCACCTCTTCAGTCCAGCACCAATAGAGCTCTTTTACTCTGTAAAATCTCGAAGCAAAGGCTCGTTTAAGACGTCCTGGCCCGATCATATTTATTGGCCAGATCATGAAATGTGCGACATATCATGAAATGCTACTGGACCATAAAACTGTCGACCACTGGTCGAGTAGCCCGTTATCTAAAAATGGTAGTGGTCAGGAGTGATCAATAGTATATGGTTATTTTTTACGATCAAGCGGAGTGGACTGTTCGTGGGAGTCTAATCTACGTATCGTATCGTATCTACGTAGGTACGTATAGACTCTCCCACAACCAGTCCTGTCCGGTCATAAAAAAATCGGGAGTGCTCTCCCCTTGACTTTCTCGGATACCGGAAACAACTCAAAAGTTAATAGAAACCTTATATTTGTCAACCATCCGAGTACCAACCACACACTTAGCTTAACTTTCAGATCGACACTCAAAAGTTGATAGAAACCTTATATTTTGGTATCAAACATGCATGTTAAATTTGGTTGCAATAAGTTAAAGCATACTCGAGTTATCGTGCTAACGCACAGACACACATAGAGAGAAATAATTCCAAAAACGGTATTTTTGGTCTAGTTGGGGAGGTTCAAAACGTGTAAATCCGTAAAATCTCGAGGTCGAATTTTGACGATTACAAGACTTCCTCTATACGTCTACGAGAAAGTAAAAATAACCTTGAACTCCATCATCCTCTATCTATACTAATAATAAAGCTGAAGAGTTTGTTTGTTTGTTTGTTTGTTTGTTTGTTTGTTTGGTTGAACCCTAAGATCTCAGCAACTACTGACTCAAATTGAAAAATTCTTTTTTCGTTGGATAGTCCATTTATCTAGGAAGGCTATAGGCTATATAACATCACGGTACGTCCAATAGGAGCTGAGCATTAATGAAGAATGTTGCAAAAACGGGAGAAAAATATTTCATTTCAAAGCTTTCCCTGCATGCGCTGCGTAAACGGTTAAAGTTACGGAAAAATTACGTATGACAGAATTATTTTCCATTAAATTTTCTAAAAAAAAGTCCGCTATAGCATATGTTTATCTTTTATGGTTAGCTCACTATAACTTTTCTTTTTGGTAATCAAATTTTTTTTAATCAAAAGTTTATCTGCGATGGTGTTTTTGTATGCATGATATTATTCCTTATCAAAATAAATACATTAATTATCACAAGCATTTAATTTTGAACAAAATTGTTAATGACCTCATTTGATTTCAATGAATATCTTAAGAGATATCATAGTTTGAAATAAACGGAAAATAATAAATTTTGATTTTCAGAGCTTTTGTTGCGTGCGCTGGGTAAACGGTTAAAGTTACGCAAAAATCATGTATCACGGAATTATTTTCCTTTAAAAGTTCTAAAAAAAAGTTCCAGACAGCATTTATCTATCTCTTAAGGTTGACTCGCTATAACCTATTTTAGTTAATAAAATTTGTTCTAAAATAATGCATTAGATGCGAAGGTATTTTTGTAAAAATCTTATTATTCCTTATCAAAATTTATACTTTATTCATCACAAGTATTTAATTTTGTACAAAATTGTTCTTTACATCATTAGATTTCAATGAATATCTTCAAAGATATTACAGTTTTAACATAACTCCGCAGCTAAATAATGATCAAGTACTACGCACGCATCTATACTTAATTTTTTTTTTGTTTAGTTGAACGCGCTTATCTTAGGAACTACTGATCCCGTCAGATTCGGACGCATTAGAGACTAATAGGTTCAGAGAATCCTCCGAAGGAGATGCTCACCGGTCAGGAATCCTCTTTGGAGTGATTCGACCTTAAAGCTTGAGGACCCATCGAGGTCCTGTCCTTTACTAAAAGCCCTGGTGACTTCAAGAAGGTCATCAGAGATAGCCTGCAAAAAAAAACCACCTAGAAGGAGTCGAACGCGCGAACGAAGGGTTCCGTGCCATAGATTTTATCAAAAATCTCCAAAAATTACTTGAAATTTTAATTAAATATTTTGTTAATATTTCAAGTTTCTACCTACCGACCAAAAAAAGTCACGCTTATTTTATGGGAGCCCCTTCAATATTTATTTTATTCTATTTATGAGTCTTAGTAATAGGATCCCGTTTTACCCTTTGGGTACAGAATCCTACAAAGGGGAACTACTGATCTGAAAAATTCTATGATTGTCTATTTATCGAGGAACACTATAGGCCAGAGCTTCACAAACTTATTTTCATAGTGACGCCCTTAGGAATTTTCTAATTTTTACGAGCCCTCCCCCCGTTATAGTAACAGCCAAGTTAAGTACATACCTACAAAAACAAAAACATAGCTTTTTTTGAATTATTTAGGCGTTAACGAATGCGCAAATATTTTAAAATAAGAAAGACTGAAAAAAAAATTACCATAAAAACATAAAGTAGCACAGACAAATTTCGACGGCGAAAGCAATGTCCCGGTAGCATAAAGATGCTTATTCGATTTTTTCGCCCGCGCTGGACGGTCGATTTATTTCAGTGTATTTTCTTATTTTAGAAACAGAGCATCTCAAAACCGGGTTCAAGTTTAGAAATTGCGACTTACATTTCTTTGTCTACATTTATTTTCGTTCGACTAGCTCGCTAAGCTAGCTAGACAGCCATTCTATGTGGATCGTCTCACGATGCCCGCCCCCGGGATAGAACCGCGACACCCCAGGGCGTCGCGACGCACAGCTTAGGAAACCGTGATATAGGCTTATATACCTCCATAACATCACTCTACGACTAATAGGAGTTGAGCATCAATGAAAAATGTTGCAAAAACGGGAAATCCACGCGGACGAAGTCGCGCGGGCACAGCTAGTCATTCATATGACCATAGCACATAATTATAATACAACTAGCTGACTATTATTTTGCTTGAATGTTATTTTGCCTTACAAAAATGATTAAATTACTAAAATGGCTATAAAAAAATAGGGGTTGGTGATAAAAAAGTAAAAATTTAGGGTTGTATGTATTTTTAATGCCACATAATAAAAAAAAAAACAAAATATTACGTCCAAAAATTAACAAAAAAAATTAAGGGTGAACAACCCTTATCACTTAGGGGTATGGAAAATAGATAGTAGCCGATTCGCAGACCTACTGAATACGCATACAAAGTTTCATGAAAATCGGTCAAGCCGTTTCGGAGGAGTACGGGTACTAACATTGTGACATGGAAATTTTATATATAAGATACATCATAGTAAAATAACACTAGGTACATTTTGTGGTCCTGTGTTCACCAGGGGTAGGGAACGGGACTAGGGTTGGAAGCGCGCGATTGTCACGTCAGTGTTACAAACGTCTATAGGCTACGGTAGCCGCTGTTGTTTAAAAATCTAACCCCACCTGTGAGATGGCGGATTTCCGCCACTTAAGAAGTGTCGTATTACGTGGCTTATCTCAAACAATTCATTAGCTTTGTTAATGCGATAAGGTCGGGAATGTGTTTATTAGGAACTTGGATGTATGATACACATTCATTGCAACAGTGTTTAGAGAAAAAAAAAACAATCTATGGTTAGAATTTGCGTTCAAAAGTGAGGGTATTTGAAGTTATCGCGTTTTTTATTTATTATATTTATATTTATTGTTTGTAACAGACTTGTTACATTATGTTATGATGATGAAATTAAATGCTACTTATTATTTAACATTTCCTATCATTTTCTTATATACATAGAATTTCAAATACATAGATTACCTTATGTAATATATAACATAACAATAAAAATATTATATTACGGTTGAATAGATTTAAAGAAATAGGTAGAGAAACAATTTAAGAACAAAAATCAAGAAAAGAAAGCCTTAATTCTTAGTAGAACTGGAGTTATTACAGTTTTTTTAAAATTCGAACCATAAAAAACCCTTGCCTGTGACGTGGCTGAAATCCGCCACCACTGTATTGACATCAATCACTCATCTGACAGTTCAAAACTCTTCCACGGATGAAAGGGTAGCTGACCACCAGGCAGGCCATATGCTTGTCTAACATTTAAAATCTAGTATATTTTAGGGCCAAATTTTATTATAGAATTATTTGTTTACCGCAACAGTTGCGGTAAGCAAATAATACTATAATAAAATTGAACTTTTTAACAATTTCGTTTAAAGTTACTGTATTCGAAATTGTTAAAAATTTCAAAATAGCATGTATTGTATCGGCCCATATCAATCATATTGACCTTTGATAAAACTTTGTTTTGACTGCTGACTAATTATTGGAACCAACACGAGTTTGTTTACTTCCACTAATTAGGAATTAAATAAATATGTTTTCAGTAATTTCTGCGATCGTTAATTGCACAAAGCTAATAATGAATTATTGTGTGCAATGTATTTGATATTGAATTTCCTTTTCGGGTCTTAAAATATATTACGGTTAGTAACAATTTAACATAATAACTAATGATAATAAATAGTACATTATTATAATTTACAATTAAAATGATCTTATATATTGAGGAACTGCTACCTTACCGCCATAGATATAAGAAACTGTAGATCAGCAATATGAAAGAGAAAGAGCATACTAACGCGTATATTAGAGCGAGATAGATAGACGAGACCATTTCACGTACACGTAGGGGGCCTAAGGCGGCCTGTCAGTCACGTAGAAAAGACAGCAACTGTCAGACTGCAGAACTATCACTTCAGACCCTATCACAGATATATCAATCTTAAGGAGATCGGTCGAATCGCCGAGTTCATAGGAAGACCGAGTAACGCGATCACCGGCCGCACTATTTTAGTTGAGCATGCCGTAATATACACTATTCATTGCGCGCGTCATAAGGACTGCGAATCAATGAAAGTTAAGCATAACCGCAAACTAAGACCGCAAAGGAGATTTTTAAAACTATATTTTTCACGCACGCATGCGCATTAGTCACACATTGGTGCATTTTTTGGTCTCGCCCTAGTTGATTTATTGCCAATCTATAAACGTCAGTTTTGTAAATCTATGCTTACCACCATTTTTTATCGCGATCCAATATACGACCTAAACTGAATGGAACTCAAGTATTCTTAAATATAAAATAAACATAAAAATATTCAAATAATAAAAAAAGGTTATTGAAAAAATAATACTAAAGAGGCTGTGTGGGCTTTAGTTCTCCTTGCCTTCCCTAAAAATCGGGAAAATAAAAATAAAGACGGAGTGTTTGGCGGGAAATAATGGCGTCTGGATGTCGATCTTTATTTCGATAATTCAAAATTGCTTCGGAGTGGATTTGTGCAGTGAAAGTGGTGTTGTTTCGTTGCTTAAGCATCCGTGTTGACGAACAGTTATGAGGAATCATTGAAATAAAGGTTTTGTGTATGTGGCGTTGAGAATTGTATAGTGGTTGGAAATCCCACTATACAATTCTCATCAGTCACAGTCATGAGGTCTGTTGCCATGCATTTCTTTCCAAGCACTCCCTATATGCATTAAAATGTGCGACGCCCATATTTTAATGCAAACATCAAGAAAGAAGACATAAATACAGACAGGGCTGTATGGACTTGATATCCTTTGCCCGTCCCGCTAGGTACAAAAGAAACGAAAAAAAAAAATAAGGAGACCAGTGACAATTTTCATTTATTCTTTCGATGCAGACGCGAATCAGTATTGGAGTTTCTCCCGAGTTCTTGTTGTAACAACACGTGTTAAGAGACTCCATTTTTAACTTCAATCAACCGTACAATTTTTGTTCCTTTAGTTACATTTTCACTTGACATTGGCAAAATGCGTACTCGCGACGCCATTAATTAAGAATAGAATAGAATCAATATTGTGTAGATGATGGTACGAAAAAATACGACTCAGTTTACGAACTTTTAAACCGTGTGGAATTTGAATCCTTTGTAGTTATGCCATTGGGTGATTCTTTAGTGGAGGCACGATTATTTTCAATCGTATAGTACGCTATCTCCTTGGTTTGCTCCGATACCGACACATGTTACGCATCGTCCCTGCGGGGTGGTGCCAACCGCAGGCGATATGTGGGACTGGAGGTAAAGGCGTTCCCTCCGTACCCACTAAACATCCTCCCCGGCCTGACCTCCAGTGCGCTATTGCGGGACGGCTCGGGATCTGCGCACGTGAACGCAACTATACCGAGTCCCAACGCTACCCGTCTAGGCACTTCTTGTGCACCAATTGGTGGCCAGCAGCCCACAGGGGCTACCGAATAACGCCAGCCCCTGTGGGCCGCTGTCCGACGGCTGCTTGACCTGGCGCGTCCTCCTGGCGAGAACACCGGGAGCAGCCATCGGACCGCACAAGGGGGACTTCGGGCGCGGTCGTAGCCCTGAAAAGGGCCGTCTGGAACTAGCTGGGGTGGGAAAAAAAACAACTTGACGATGGCATGTGATTTCGAATGCCAAGCGGACACACTTGACATCAAAAGCCGCCCTAAAAGTTTCCCCACCACGATACCAGGGTCCGCCCAAGGAGGCTTCCGGACGTGGACCCCTCCTCAAGAAATGCCAAGACAAGTAGCTAATTTATTAACATAACATTTGGCACGGCGTGGCAAATGATTTTCGACTTTATTAATAACGAAATTAGCATCATCATTCTTTTATTTTACACGAATAGGTCGAAATATAATATACCGAAGCGTGCCGCAGTACTCTTAAGGATCCGACAATCGCGTCCTTCGGCACGTGAGACGTACACCTCTGGAGAGACGTGCACGTGAGACATTACTTCGGGTTGTTAAAGGAAAGTGAGTGCTGAGTAATTAAAATAAGGTTGAATCTAGCCACACAGTTCTTGCTAACGCTTACTGAATAATAACTTTTTGGAATTTTGTTTTCAGTTCTATTTTGCTCAGACAAGCCTCGGCGGTAATCCTGCAACAAACATTAATTAAAATTGTTATATTTTACTAATGGATTCTAGTAAAATATCACTAAACTTAATATTTGGCTTATTCTAAATGTATAAAATCAAAACTCAAAAGTTTTATAGTTAAATGGACTTTGCTAAGCCACTTTTAATTAAAATCGTCAACCTATCAAAGTGCTTGGTATTCCAAACATTATTCTTGTGATATTAATTTTGTTAGTTTCGTATAGTTTTGAGCCGAGTTAGAACTTGTGACATCAGTGACTGAGACCGATAAGTTACTAACTAGAAACCCACTATACTGATTTAAAGATCTCTTATTTAATGATAATAATCTTTATTTGTGTAAGGACATGGTATACTGGGTGTAAAAGACATGAACAGTCAAACGAGAACCATGTATTCTATACATCAAAATAAGACATATTTCAAAATAAATACTGCTGGGAAATGATTTTTTTTTTGGTATTAAAAAAATTGCAAATTGTACCGCGCAATGTAAAGGGCTCAACTCGCACACAACTCGCAAAACCGCGATAATTTTGACAGACGGAGCGGCCCCGTTCGTTAGTGTCCGTCCGTGCGCATCGAGTGAGCTACATTGAACGCTAACGTTTTGAAGCCATTTTTCTTATGAAATTCTAACAAAAATGATAATGGTTCTTTGGACAATAATTAAGAAATAACGTATAGAATACGTTTTCATAAAAAAATTAAAAAAAAAATATGTCTTTGACCTTCAATAAAATCGCAACTATCAATTTCCCAGGTATAGTTTAAAGTAAAAAAATTCTGAGTTCACGGGAAGTACCTTGTAGGTTTTGATTCCCTAGCGTGTGACGGAAATTCGTCTAAGGTGTCCGTATAAACTGCTGTATCTTTTGATCGCGTTAACTTAGAAGTTTGATTTTTTCACTGCTTAAAGGGACAATAGACCTAGGTATTTGGTATAAATTTCAATTTGATACCTTTATTCGTTCGTGAGAAATAAGGTAGTAAGTTTCATTTTATTATATTAAAATATTTTCAACCGACTTCAAAAAAATAGGAGGTTCTCTATTCGACTGTATGTTTTTTTTTTTTTTTTTTTGTATGTATGTTCCGCGATTACTCCTTCAATTATGAATTGATTTTGAAGATTCTTTTTTCGTTAGGAAGGACATACTCCAAAGGTGGTCCCGTATAAATTATAATGAAATTGGTTCAGTACTTTTTTGTTAAAATGATAATTTCATTGGGGATGAAATAATAAAATCGTCCACGAACACAAAAATAATGTCAATTTTTTTTTTGAACTTGCCATTACCTAATATGCAATAGTGAAATTTTGGTTAGTAGGTCCAATAGTCAACACATAAACTATGACAAATTATTTTATGAACTTAAGTCAAATAACTAGGTTCATAGTTCATTAAGTAACCATTCATTTTGAATGAATGGCAGGCATTTGTAATGAGATATAGGTCTGAGATGTGATATTATTTGTTAACCGACTTAAAAAAAAGAGGAAGTTCTGTATCCGACTGTTTTTTTGTGTTTGTTACCTGATTACTTCGTCAATTATGAGTATTACGACTCGATTTTAATGATTCTTTTTTAGGTACGTCAAGATCAGAGATGGCCCGTATAAATTTTATCTATATAAATTCGACCCTTTTTGAACAAATCAGTAATAGCAAAAAAAACGTTTTAGTTAAAGTTTCCATTAAGTTTTAATGAGCGCCTAGTAGGCCTATCCGTTTTCAATAAAATATACTTTATTTCCACTTAAAATAATAAAATAAAATATTTGTAGCAAAAAAATAGGACAACCGACTTCAATGCGTACAAATTTAAACTAAAAAGTAAGAAATAAATAATATTTTTATGAAGTAGTTGAAAAGAGCGTCATAGAAAACCAAGGAAAGTATTGATACACATTTATAATTCTTTATTTATAATTCATACTCCGATATATTTGGAGTCGGTGCCAGCCTAAGCAAAATAAACTTACCTAATAGATACAAACTTGATTAATCCATTAACTATACATAATAATGAATGCATAATAAAGATGAGAAATAATCGGCCGCTCCGTGAAGTTCGAAAATTGCAAACACTATCCTCCTTGGCTAGCTGGCACCGGCTCCAAATATATCGGAGTATGAATTATAAATAAAGAATTATAAATGTGTATCAATACTTTCCTTGGTTTTCTATGACGCTCTTTTCAACTAATTCATAAAAATATTATTTATTTCTTACTTTTTAGTTTAAATTTGTACGCATTGAAGTCGGTTGTCCTATTTTTTTGCTAAAAATATTTTATATGACAATGCTTCATGCCAAATTTCAAGATTCTGAGTCTACGGGAAGTATCCTGTAGGTTTTGATTCCTTTGCAAGTGTCGGAAATTTGTTGAAAATATCGACATAATCGGCTGTATCTTTTGATTGGCTTGGCTTAGAAGTTTGATATTTTCACAGCTTAAAGGGACAATAGACCTAGGTATTTGGTATAAATTTCAATTTGATACCTTTATTCGTTCGTGAGAAATAAGGTAGTAAGTTTCATTTTATTAAAATATTTTTATTATATTATATAACTAAAAAAATGTGATTTTCGCAATTTTTCCTATATTTGCATTATATTACAATGCTTCATGCTAAATTTCAAGATTCTAAGTTTACGGGAAGTATCCTGTAGGTTTTGATTCCTTTGCGAGTGTCGGAAATTTGTCTAAGGTGTCGGTATAAACTGCTGTATCTTTTGATCGCGTTAACTTAGAAGTTTGATTTTTTCACTGCTTAAAGGGACAATAGACTTAAGTATTTGGTATAAATTTCAATTTGATACCTTTATTCGTTCGTGAGAAATAAGGTAGTAAGTTTCATTTTATTAAAATATTTTTATTATATTATATAACTAAAAAAATGTGATTTTCGCAATTTTTCCTATATTTGCATTATATGACAATGCTTCATGCCAAATTTCAAGATTCTGAGTTTACGGGAAGTATCCTGTAGGTTTTGATTCCTTTGCGAGTGTCGGAAATTTGTTGAAAATATCGACATAATCGGCTGTATATTGATTGGCTTGGCTTAGAAGTTTGATATTTTCACAGCTTAAAGGGACAATAGACCTGAGTATTTCATGTGAATTTCAGCTTGATACGTCCACGCGTTCTTGAGATAAAGGGTCTTGACAGACAGACAGACAGACGGACAACAAAGTGATCCTATAAGGGTTCCGTTTTTTCCTTTTGAGGTACGGAACCCTAAAAAATGTTATGATGGTGAGCAGAATACATGGTTCTCGTTTGACTGTTCATGTCTTTTCAATAAAGGTGTAATAATCAATTATAAAGCGCCAATGTCTTGCTGATTTGCATGTAAAATATTTGAGTGCATAAATACATTAATTAAAACTTGTCATCAAAAAATTCCACGAAATAAAAAAGATTTTGTCATTAATAAATTTATACGGTCTCTTTTTAAATAAATTTGAATTCAACATTTTAAATTCATTTGGAATTCTATCATAAATACGATCACACGTAGTTAGACAGTTTTTGCTATATTACGAGTAATTTATCTGATTTTGGTACATCTCTCAAAAGATATAAAATACATATATAAGATAAAAGATATAAGGATCACGTTTGAGTCTCCAATTAACATCGCTAGCTTTCAGAAATATTTCTTTATGTCCATTGTCCATGAACAAAAAAACAAATTTCATATATATACAATATTACAATAAATATATGCAATATGAAATCGGTATGTTCGTATGTATGTATGTATGGTTAGTGTAAACCAATTGTGATCAATTGTGATATTCAAATCATGTCGTTACGTTAACGTGGCTTATAGATCAATTAAAAGTTTTTTTTTAATGTACTAGGCAATAAATTTTTTTAGGTCACCTGTCTAAGCAGACAAGTCACATTAAAAAAATAAAATAAAATTTTCAATTCAATTTAATTCAATCATTTATTGCTTTCATGTTGCTTACAATAATATGGTGTCAAACATGAACCCTATATAATAAGGGTACCGCAATATACATAATAGTACAAATAAAAGTTAAAATGATAATCTTAATATATATAAATCTCGTGTCACAATGTTTGTCCTCAATGGACTCCTAAACCACTTAACCGATTTCAATCAAATTTGTACACCGTGTGCAGTTTGATCCAACTTGAGAGATAAGATAGTTTTTATCTTGATAAGTAGTCATTTTTTTTACTGCAGATACAATGTTACAGGTCAGTAGTATGAAATTACCACAGCAACGCGTGGCCGGGCAGCTAGTAATATACAGGGTGTAAAAGACATGAACAGTCAAACGAGAACCATGTATTCTGCTCACCATCATAACATTTTTCTTCCTTTAGACTACACCTGGGAAATTGATAGTTACGATTTTATTAAAGGTCAAAGTCATTATTTTTTTTTTCATATTTTTATGAAAACGTATTCTATACGTTATTTCTTAATTATTGTCTAAAGAAACATTATCATTTTTTTTAGTATTTCATAACAAAAAATGGCTTCAAAACGTTAGCGTTCAATGTAGCTTACTCGATGCGCAAGGACATTAACGAACGGGGCCGCCGTCTGACAAAATTATCGCGGTTTTGCGAGTTGCGTGCGAGATGAGCCCTTTACATTGCGCGGTACAATTTGCAATTTTTTTTACCCCAAAAAATAAATATCATTTCCCAGCAATATTTTTTTTGAAATATGTCTTATTTTGATGTATAGAATACATGTTTCTTGTTTGACTGTTCATGTCTTTTACACCCAGTATAAAGAGAAATTAAGATAATCCACTACAATATGTCAATATAGCAAAAGTTAGTTTTAGTTTTAATTAAATACAGAGAAATTAAAATAATTTTGACCCCTTTTAAAAACAATCAAGTAGTGATTGAAATTATCATAATAAAAGTTTTTGAAATTGAAATAGATTGAAATAGCCATATTCTAATGAATCATGCATACCCGACTAGCTTGCGATAACCGCAGAAAATAATTTAAACTTCAGAATCCGCAGATTTACGTGCGGATTTTGCATTGGTAATCTCTTAAGTAATATCATGCCTAATTCTGCAATATTAGATCAGGTTTTGTACTAGATCCCATCTGTAAGTCAATGAGAGGGACTTGCCGTTAAGCGTAGGGTCTAATCCTTTGTAGATTAAGACAGTGGATCCTCAATCAGGGTCAACTATCTGCACTTACGCATCTAATCCAAACAGTTAAAGGACAATCGGTAGGCAAACTTTACAGCATCTAAGGTTCGAAACACATAATCGTTATAGTAGTAGTATGTAGGTGCTGTTTTATGCATTGTGTGTCGCGCGGCCTCCTGGAGGTCACTCTCAAAAACGCCTGTATCGGCCGGCCTTTTGGAGGTCAATCCATCCCCCCACTAATTTCTGATGATGAAAATGATGATGATAATTATTATTATTATTATTATTTGAAAACATAACTGTACTACTATATTATATTTGTATATTATATTCTGTTACCTTATTTTATAACGCCTTTAGTGACAAAAAGTCTTATTTATAGATAAATTTGTCAGATTTCTTTCTGATTTTCGTTTATTTCGGTATATTTTCTTTTTCTGCGTGCTAGTATTAGTTATTTTTATATAATAATGTATCATCATGTCAGCTCTCGAATATCTCCAACCCGGTCCTGCGCTGCCCACATCCAGCAGCTTTCCGCGACCTTTACTAAATCGTGGGGCACTTCCCAAAGGTGCGTCCCCCGGTTACGGCCGCGACTCGAGGAGCTTTCAGCCCCAACGGCCATCAGACTTTCTCGCAATGTACCCACTGCCACTAGTATGCGTGCTTCAAAGATTTAATAATCTAAGAAAATATTAATAATCGTGCTATACTGTGAATGTAATAACTGTGGCTCCAATCTAGAGCCAAAGAGCGCTTCTATAAAACCAGCTTGGTCACGCGAAATAATAGTACCGTTCTGTCAGTAATTACCTAAGTGTACCCTGGTGTATTTTAATGTCAGCATTGACCTATGTGCTCAAATGCAATGCTCGGAAAATCTCAACTATATCGGGTCTATTTACTTACAGGACTGTTCCACATTTTATTTAGGTGCATAAGTAAGGTCAGCGTCATAATTATTTAAGCACTTAACATGACCAAAGAGATATTATAACGTGTAGAAATTAAATTTAGAATCGAATAGAATAGAATAGAATATATCTTTATTGTACATCGACCAAATCAAAAATACAAAGATTGTAACCTTAAAATAAATCGTACAAAGGGCGACCTTATCGCTAAAAGCGATCTCTTCCAGGTAACCTTAGGATGGACAGGATTTAGAACTAAAGCGTTCGAGGGAAGATGGCGATGTCTAACTTAATAAATATTTATTATGACAAATACATGCAATTGCTACATACTATAATACATATATATGATATATAAACTAAATATAACAAATATATATAATATGTATATATATCTAAATATATAAATACATATCAACTAAAATATACAGGGTGTAAAAGACATGAGCAGTCAAACGAGAACCATGTATTCTGCTCACCGTCATAACATTTTTCTTCCTTTAGACTATACCTGGGAAATTGATAGTTACGATTTTATTGAAGGTCAAAGTCATAATTTTTTTTTTTAATTTTTTTATGAAAACGTATTCTATACGTTATTTCTTAATTATTGTCCAAAGAAACATTATCATTTTTTTTAGTATTTCATAACAAAAAATGGCTTCAAAACGTTTCAAAAATTTAGATACGTTACCGATAAATTACAAAGTTACCTTATTAATCTAATCACGCAAAGTGTGGTATATTTCATAATAGAAAATGTTAGGTCATATGGGTCCTAACTATTCTTTGTTATTACTAAAATATGTATGTCTTATTTTGTACATGACGACACTGGTATGTTTTTGTTTTAATACGAATCTAACACATACGATTAGAAATAACCTTACTATCTAAAATTTATTTATATTAATGATTTATAATAAAATTTAATGTTGCCAATTTTAAATACCTATACTACTGTGGATGCCTCATACAATACGCCTACTCTGGCTGCGTACTTGTAAATGAAATAACACAGAATAATTTTGGCTACTTCAGATAGGTAATTCGATCTAATTCACGCTAAATCTGGTACAGTACCAGACTTAAATAAATTTATAAACTTAATTTATTTTAGAAAGCACTCAAGGGCGTTTACGCCATCGATTATCGATATTTAAAGTACTTACAAGATATTACGAACCCAACAACTGCCGATATGACATACGATATGGCAAGCTTCAAACTTTTTTATTGGTCTAAGTCTTCAAAGGACATATTTTTACGAATTTACATTATTCTAAAATATATATACATCGTAGAGTTAGTATGTTACATTTAGAAAACAATGGTTTACAACTATCTCAATTTCTTGTGTTGAATATTATTTTTATTTCCTTTTCTTTTGCATGGGGAGGAGGTTTGAACTTTGAGGCGTCTGCAATATATCCACACATAATGATCCCATAGCTTGTGAGCAAAGAGTGTGCGTTTGCATAAATGTTGAGAGAGCTGTTTTAATGTCTGTGGTCCTTTTAACTTTCCGGAAAGCGTACGCAAATGAAGATAATTTTGATTTATTTTTTTGTATTTGGCTTTTCCAATTTAGTTGTGAAGCTAATACTAGGCCTAAAAGTACAAATTCGTTTACTGTTTCTAAATTTACATTATGAAAACGCAAGCGCCCGGGAAAAAGGTACCAAATCCCCGTAAGTTAGTTTGCAACTGCCGTAATAACATTTTCGATAAAACTAAAAAAGTCTTATTTGAGCTGAATGGTTCGTATCGGGACCTGTCAAATACGCTACACCGTGCCAATAGCTGACTGTTGGCAGCGAGCTATATTATAGGTTGTGCCCGGGGCGCCCGTCGTAAAAAAGTTTGAAGTGGACGGACGCGCGTCCGCGACGCAAAATACCTAGAATTTAATTTCGTTGGTTGGTCGGCCATACATTTTATCTTCACTGCACCTTGTACGTAGACTATAATATCAACCTTACAACAGCTACATATTTATCATAAGTTGGTAACCAACTTTTTTGTCACTCCGTATTAGATGTGAGAGCATGACTGTTGTTAATATATTGATAAAAATAAAATAAAATACATTTATTTCAGACCATCAACAATACAATTTAAGAAAGCAATATTAAAAAAATGAAAAATTATAATCTCATTGCCATTAGAGTTAAAAATCAAAATTAAAATAATATAAAAATAATAACATGCAAACCTCTAATATTTTGCTAAAACTCTTTGAAATCTAATTTTAAATATGTGTACATAGATCAACAAAGGAATTGTTTATTATAATATGGTGACGAGTTTTATGTAAGTACAAGCTATTAAACAAAATAACGCCAATTATATTCTTTACGAATTTACGAAAATTGTCAAGATTATAAACAATGACTGATGTTCTGGAGAAGTATCGTCGGGTGTGATATCATTAGATGCTACCAGCCACCGCAAGGTTGATTTAGGTTGGCAGTAACATGACAAGAAGCCTACTCTTAATTAATTCGGACACTTTACATCAGTGTGTGTATATTTTCATATACGTCGAAATTAAAATAATGTGTTATTTTCGTAACAATATAATGTATTCTGTGTGTGTGTGTGCCTGAGTGTGTGCGTGCGTGCGTGCGTGCGTGCGTACGTGCGTGTGTGTGTGTGTGTGTGTGTGAATGCATGTGTGTGTTTTATACACAACAATTATTTTCAAGCCACTTTATTGTGTGTACTAACACACGTGGATTAAAAATTGAAGTAAATAAACTGTAATATTAATTTTATTATGGCTAACATAGCCTACTTAAATACCTAATAATTATGAAACTTATTTTCGTTGCGTTTAGTGACCCATAAATTATGTTGACTGTCTTATATATAACACTGTATATAACAGAGAAAACACTATTTCAATAATTCTCTAGCAGTAGTAGCTAGCCTTTCTAATTTGTTCTACTTCACGTGATAACCCTATTACTCAAGATAAAACGTGAGGAACATTTGCCGTTGTAAGCGCTAGCTTGCATATTTTCACCGTGATCACCTTAAGGAGCCTTAAGGTTAAATGTGAGTTTACATCAAGCGACAGTTTTTGAAATAAAACTTATAATAGGTATTGAATTTGTTTCCATTGTTTCGGTTAATTGTTGAGCATTATTTAATAAAAATATAATTTGGTACTATTTTCAAATGTTGCTAGATAAATAAGCAGTAAATTCAATGTGTTCAAATATCTAACCGAATAGATCCAAGGTATTTGTAAAAATATCTCATCGAATGTTGATGTTCAAAAGCAGACTAGTAGCTTGTTTGGGCCTTGAGTGTAATGAGTCACCTAGCGGGTATCACTGTAAAACGAACATTCTAGAATGTCCACCATCCACCAATCGTCCCCATTTTTTACTTGCTTTAAGGCGCCAAAAGTAGTCGACGCCAGGCCAGCGAAGGAGTTCCGTATAATTTTGCAGAGATCTCGCCGATAAGTTCAGAACGGCAAATTGCTGGAATGTGCTGACCTGCTACTATAGAAAAGTAGCCTCTGCCTAAATCAACTTGCTTTATTTATCAGTTGTCAGTACTGATAATAAGTAACTATATGTGCCGGTGTATCGAGCCTGGTAATCAACTTTCATGTATGTATACGCCCTTAGGCATACGTCAACAGTGACGCAGGAACGAAATACTTGGATAAGTGGTTCGTGTCCCGTCTCGGCACTTGATCATGACAGGGTGTTTTTTTTTCAATAATTTTTAATGCATTATTGTAAAACACATATAATACATAGCACGTACACAAAAACTTGCGAGGTTTACCTGAGTATGGTGAGTCACTCTAACATAAACATGTGCGTGAGAACTGAGGGACCACATTTAACAAAATAAAAATCAAAGGATTTAGTAGAAGACTTATAACAAATGTAGACCAAAACTAAAAAATGTAACCTTAATATATTAAAAACCACATCGCATAAAGTGTGGTCCCTCAGTCCTCACAGGCCACCACCCAGATCTCGGAAAGTATATGAAAAATTTAGGTATTGTAACTAAAGACTTTCAGTAGATAACTTGCAAAGATATCTACTGTAGACAGACCACAAAGCATCAAAGATGAAAAATGTATAACAACTAAAGTCCCTCACGCCACACAACAAAGATCAAAATTTAGTGAATATTACCGAATCAAATTTATTTCTTTTGTACACAAAGATTTAATAAGAGTATTAAGACATAATGCAAAAAATAAATGGAAAAAATATTGACTTGAAGATAGCGATTATTAAAACTGGTCCCTCGATCCTCACGTCCACTGACATTGTGTGTCTACAGTTGCTAGACGAGAGGAATATCAGAATTTCTAGTGTACTCAACTTTGAGTACAAAGTTTATTTGAAAGAAACTTTGTACTCAAAGTTGAGTACTAATAGGGATCTAAAATTGTGTATTTCTTTCATCTTAGCTAAGAAAATATTATTTTTCTTTTTAATCCTATGAAAACAGATAAAATAGTGTGACCAAACAATGAAACAAAAAAAAATTGGGAGTAGTCTCCTTGAATTTCTCGTATACCAGAAACGACTCAAAGTTTGATAGAAACCTTATATTTTGATGTCATACCTGCATGTTAAATTTTGGTCACCTATCCAAGTACCGACCACGCACTTGGTTGCTTAACTTTCGTGATCGACGGCTCAAAATTTGATAGAAACCTTATATTTTGATATCATACACGCATGTTAAATTTGTTTGCAATAAGTTAAAGCATGCTCGAGCTATCGTGTTAACGCACAGACAGACACACAGACATAATTCCAAAAAAAAAAAAAATCGGACTCAGGGAGGTCCAAAACGTGTAAATCCGTCAAAATCTTGAGGTCGAATTTTTTGACGATTACAAGACTTCCTCTATACTACGTATGCAAGAAAGTAATAAAAACAAGGTTTTATGGATAGTTTAATGTTACTACATTATTTAATTGTTAAAACCGGAAAAGTGCGCTTCGGACTCGTCCACCGAGGGTTCCGTACAAATTTGTATTTTTTTGCGGCATAAACGGCCGTATCTTAGGTTTTGCGTTTTTTTCACGGCTTCAAGGAACTAGGGCCTCACCACCACCTTTTATCGCGATCCAATTTAAGACCTAAACTGCATAGAATCGTTTAATCTGTACTATAAGACTCAATTTTGGCGCTACTGTCAACAGCGATTCAGTTCAGGGTTGAATCGCGAACGCGATAGCAATCATTCAATTTGTATGAAGGATTCATATCACGACCTTCCTAAACAACCTAAACTGACGCACTCACCTGTCACCTTAAGCGTTTCATTAGAAGTTACAAATCATTAACCTAAAATGTCTTCTATGTGCCTTTTGAAGTGAATTTTATTTTATTTTGAGTTAAATTACACAAGTTTTGAACGCACTTCAACATCAGTAGACTGAGACTACCATCAGTCATTAGTTATGTTTATATAGCGCTCTCTTTTTCACTCTATAAAGGACCAACCAGTGACATCTTTCATTCATTAATTCCATGCAAATAGTCCAGTCAACAAGTTCAAAAACGTGAAAAATAGAGATAAAGCTCCTAAAAATATGAGCAATAGCTCATTGGATTCGGAACGACCTCTAGAAAAATGAGTTTTGAGGATTTTACTGCACGTAAAAAATTGCAATTGTTATTAACAAAATAAGATGAAAAAAAAGAGGTATTTACGTTTTTGTTAATAACTCATAAACTATTAATATTTAAGATATTTGGAAAAAAGGTCCTTAAAGAGGAGGAAATTTCCAAAAAAAAAGTCCCAGCTCTCGGAACTCTACCTCTATTATTTATAACTTTAATTTAACGCTGAAAATAGGGTTCCGCGCAGCCATTACGGCATGGGCGCACTGCCGTTAAAGACAGTTTCTTACATAAAATTATTTTTTATAGTAACAAATATGAATTTAAAAATTTAAATAAATTATGGTGTCATCCAGATACTTAAAAGAATATATTCCCGTTGGAAAAAAATTTTTAAATTAATTTTTCAAAAAGTTATGCAATTGTTAATTAACGAATTTTTTTCCTATCTCCGTTTTCATAAATGACGACATAAAAATTTAAATAATAAACCTATAAATTTTTGGCTCTGTGGAGCTCTTCTTATATATATACTTAACAAGATCCCGCGATAAAAGTTTATTAAAATTAATTATTTTGTTTATAATAATTTTTTAAAGTTAACAAAAAATGAAAAGTCTAAGAAATGTTATTAAAAAAATTTTTTTAAACAAATGTTACATTATTGCTGCTTTCTTATCCAACAATGGCATTAAGTAACATCGGAAATTTTTTTTTTACATCATTTGTTAAAAAATTGTTTATAAACAAATAGACAAGTTTAATATTTAAAGAAATTTTTTTTTTACCATTGTGTTGTCTTGGCAAAATAATGATTTTTAAAAAAAAAATTTTTCTTAAATATTTTTTTTTATTGTTTATAATCGTTTTTTTTATATTTCGATTGTTTAAATAATTAGTTAAGGAATGATTTTTTCTTTAAAAATCATAATTGGCATTTCTTCATAGGTAAATAGAAAAAAAAATTTTTTTTATCAATAATTTCATTGTTTGTTAACTTAACAATTTGTTATAAACAAATTCTAACTACCGTTATATTTTTTTTCTAGAGCTAAAAAAAATAACAAAAACAGCCATATATATCAAAATTCAAAAAATCGGGTAATATTTAAAAGCGTTATAAAAAATAGAAAAAATTTTTTTTTAGTATTTTGATATATATGGCTGTTTTTGTTATTTTTTTTAGCTCTAGAAAAAAAATATAACGGTAGTTAGAATTTGTTTATAACAAATTGTTAAGTTAACAAACAATGAAATTATTGATAAAAAAAAATTTTTTTTTCTATTTACCTATGAAGAAATGCCAATTATGATTTTTAAAGAAAAAATCATTCCTTAACTAATTATTTAAACAATCGAAATATAAAAAAAACGATTATAAACAATAAAAAAAATTATTTAAGAAAAATTTTTTTTTTAAAAATCATTATTTTGCCAAGACAACACAATGGTAAAAAAAAAATTTCTTTAAATATTAAACTTGTCTATTTGTTTATAAACAATTTTTTAACAAATGATGTAAAAAAAAAATTTCCGATGTTACTTAATGCCATTGTTGGATAAGAAAGCAGCAATAATGTAACATTTGTTTAAAAAAATTTTTTTAATAACATTTCTTAGACTTTTCATTTTTTGTTAACTTTAAAAAATTATTATAAACAAAATAATTAACTTTAATAAACTTTTATCGCGGGATCTTGTTAAGTATATATATAAGAAGAGCTCCACAGAGCCAAAAATTTATAGGTTTGTTATTTAAATTTTTATGTCGTCATTTATGAAAACGGAGATAGGAAAAAAATTCGTTAATTAACAATTGCATAACTTTTTGAAAAATTAATTTAAAATTTTTTTTCCAACGGGAATATATTCTTTTAAGTATCTGGATGACACCATAATTTATTTAAATTTTTAAATTCATATTTGTTACTATAAAAAATAATTTTATGTAAGAAACTGTCTTTAACGGCAGTGCGCCCATGCCGTAATGGCTGCGCGGAACCCTATTTTCAGCGTTAAATTAAAGTTATAAATAATAGAGGTAGAGTTCCGAGAGCTGGGACTTTTTTTTTGTAAATTTCCTCCTCTTTAAGGACCTTTTTTCCAAATATCTTAAATATTAATAGTTTATGAGTTATTAACAAAAACGTAAATACCTCTTTTTTTCATCTTATTTTGTTAATAACAATTGCAATTTTTTACGTGCAGTAAAATCCTCAAAACTCATTTTTCTAGAGGTCGTTCCGAATCCAATGAGCTATTGCTCATATTTTTAGGAGCTTTATCTCTATTTTTCACGTTTTTGAACTTGTTGACTGGACTAAAACGCGAATCAGGAGAAGATAATTGTACGAAATAATACGATTCAGTGTACGAACCTAAACTCAACTGTGTGGAATTTGAATCGCTTTTATAAAGATGGTGGTAAGGCCCCTATAGACTTGAGTATATGGTTTTAATTTGAACGCGATACCTCCACGCGTTCCCGTGATAAAGGCAAACCTCGATGATTCTTTTATAATTAAATGGCGTTCGCGATATGTAACGCATATCGCCAATATCAAGGGAAAATGTGTATTAAGTAGCAGACGAGAGCAGTTGGTACGGTAGATTGAGGTTAAAAGTGGAGTCTCTCAACACGTGTTTTTACAGCAAGAACTCGGGAGAAACTCCCCTCGATGATTGATTACGTACTTTAAATAAAGACCGACCGGATAAGATACGGCCGTTTATGCCGCAAAAAATACAAGTCTGTACGGAACCCAGTGTGGTCCCTCAGTTCACACGCAGATACATAAACACATATTTATTGTACTAATATCACGACCAAGGCAATAACTTTGATATATTGATTATCGATATTCGTATTATTTTCTACAACCTTGTACTTTTTTATAATTTATTTTTGTGAAATATAATTTGGTATAGTTGTCATTTTCAAGCATTAATACATTTCGGGCAAAGTTTTTCTAGAGTGGTGTCTGAGATGAAATACTTGAAGACGTTGGACAATTAAACACAAAACAATTGCTTTTTAAATAATAAACTCAATTGGGTTCAAAGTTTTAAAAGGAGTTAGTTATTCACAATTGAACATGTACTAGCTTTGATTAAATTTGATACATAAAATAAGCCACTATGGAACTCACAAAGAAAATCGTAAGCAAAAAGCATCTAGAATATACTCATCTAGACGTTCATGTTTTTTCATAAATAATGTTACAAAAACGACACTGTCATCTTTAAATGTCATATTTAAACTTAACTGTTCATTACATGTGTATATATGTCAAAAAAAGAATTTATATTCGGTTTTTAAATAATAAATATGAATACGAGGTAAAATTTGAATATAATATTCTTTTTTATTTACTTTAATATTTTCGTTTGTATTCAATTTAAATCAAAGAATATTATTTCCCTTTTATTTTTAGGTTTTATTGGACTAATTACATTTGATAGAATATTAATTGTCAGTCACGCTGTTGAATTCGTAATCTAGCGGTGTAGCTACGAGCTACGTGCTACGTGCTACGTGCTACGATTATGCTACAACACGTTTCCCTTTTGAAGTTGTCTACGAGCACACGAATAATTCACAAGCACTCGACAAAAACATAAATGATATGTATTTCGTAAGAAAAATTATATCACACGAATTTCCACGTTCTTCAGGAATAATTGAAGAGCGGAGAGTGCATCAGTTGCCTGCTGATGTGTTGTGACGTGACAATTTGAGTTTCTTTCGATCTGCATTAAAAAGGCTACCTCTCAGTAAATATAATTGTCGCTATAGTACACTTCTTTGTTTATGATCAGGGAAAGTAAATAACGTCGTGGGCTGATCGATCATGATATGCTAGGATATCGTGAAACGCGACGGGACCACACAATTCTTGGCGACTGGTGGAGTTCCAGGTCGAGTCGAGTGAAACCCAACTACACTTACAAACATCAAATGTGTACCCTAAATCCTTGAGTTATGTTTTGTTCTTAAATATCACAAATAACTATTTAATTTAACACAATTAATATGGATCATTTTACGAGCAATTCGCTGATTACTATGATTCTTTCGTATTTTGAATTCGTTTCTTTTTTTGTTTTCATCATGATAGCCCTTATAATTCGACCCACTGCTGGGACACAAGGCCTCTCCTTGTCATAGAAGGAGGTTAAGGCAATAGTCCATCACGCTTGCCCAATGCGGATTGGTGGACGGAGTATAAGGTGATCAATACCTCTTTGCTGATCCATTAGTCATTGGAGGATATGGGATGACGCTTTTCTACTCTGCCAGCATCACCTGATTTTTTTTGTATTAAATTAAAATTATAATTTAATTATTATGTAAATCTACCTCACTTGATCTGTCACACGTACAAAGTGAGAATCTGTAACTGGCATTTTAATTGTAAAATACTGTCTTAAAGTGCTGTAGATTCTATGTTCAATAAAGTGGGTGATAAATAATTAAAAACAATATTTTCTAAAAATGGTAGGTAATTATCAGTAGGTTTAGGGACATTTTTTTAATGACAAAGCGGGGTGGGCTGTTTTACTTGACCAGTGGTCGAGATTTTATGGTCCAGTCGCAACTGAAACGCGTTTCACGATATGCCGGCATATCACGTTCTGTCCAACTATACGACCGGCTGACGAATTATAAAAATACAAATTTACCTGTTCGCAAAAAAAATATAGAATTGAAAAGAAATCTAAGCTTTTGGTGACAAAAACATAGTGTTTTTTTAAAACTTTCAATTGACTTGCAATACGTATATGTACGTACGGGTCAAATCTTGCAACTGAATTGAATCGAATGAAAGGGTTTGCTGAGAAGAATACGAATAATGTGACTAAAGTGATAAAAGTATATAAAAGAAATTTCTAAAAGAAAACATTTTTAAAAGTAAGCTTTCATTGAAATGCTCTGAAAAGAATAAAAAAACTTTAAATTGAATGAAACCCATCAATTTATTACATACATTAGGCAATTTAAATTATATAACAGATTGTAGCGATATCTACTTATAGAGATTTACTTAAAGATAGCTAATAGATCTTAGCAAATAGAAAGGTTAAGCGAAGTAAATCTTACGATAAGCAATTATTATCGAAATTAATTCTACTAATACTTTGTTATTGTCAGTAAGTTACTCTTCTTTCGCATTAGGTTAAGCACCTGAAATTACAGATGTAAGCTTTGGGAAAAAAAATGATTTCAACCATCATTCAATCAATGCTCACACCGTTGAAAGGCATTTCTTTTCTTAGAGCGGAAGAAGTTAATATTTACTTTTTATTTGAAACTTAAAATTACTTTTACTGTGTATAAATTATATGTGAAATATTGAATGGTGTAAACGGCACGTTTTAGGTTTAGTAAGCAGCTATGTAGGGTTGTTCCAAGAGGAATTTAGTTTACGTCGGGCGTTGCTACTAAAATAAATCTGTCTATTATAAATTAAACAACTTTTACGGATTTAACTCGCGTGTAATTAGATTTTACATTTTGTTATTATTGCCTGACGTTTCGTAACACTTACTTGCAGCGTTCGTGGTCACGGGATGATGCTTTATTTACAATGTGTGTAACTGAACCCCCCTTAATGTAAATAAAATGAATATATGAATACTCATATCAATTATACAAGACAGAATATAAGTAATTTGTTTTCAGGAATTAAGAATTTCCTAAGGCCAATATCGTCTAGTACCCATGTTGTGAAGTAGTAACCAAAATTCTTTTAGAATATAGAGAATGAAATATGGACAGCATAAGAGAACTTATAACGTCGAAATTTAATAACGTTCTTTAGTAATTGCATAAAAAAAAAATAAGGAAGTTGAAGCTCCATCCTCGCTTCAATCGGTGAGTGACAAGGCCAATGTCAATCCACTCCCCCCTTCCAAAACCACAGGAAGTTCCTCATTAAGAAAACCTAAATTATAAATATAGAAACACTTGCCAACACTTTGCCATGGATTGTGAATGTGGTGTGATTTTAAACCAAAATGTAAGGTTGCAATTGATTAAGATTGAGTTCACCAAACTTCTGACATCCTAAGTTTGAATGAAAATTATTCCAACCAAGAATATTTAAATTCTGAAAAGGAACTGAGTTGTGAATTCAGTCAGCGCTATTCGCAATGTATTGTTTGTGTTGCAATACATCCCTTCCTTAAGAGCGGGCATAAACCAAGAAAAATATCAGAATTCACCCGCGCGTTTCACCCTTCCCCTCTTGCACATCGCAGTTCGCAGCCGCAAGGTGGCACTCGCTTCATGATTTTTCTTTTTTGTGATCGCACATAGTATACGCGAAAAACTAGATAAAATTGGCTAAGCACGAGTCGGACTATCTATCCATTACCTATACTTTGACATGTGGATTTTTAATACTTTTCGCTGATGGTAAATAGATATAATAAATTCAGATTCAAATAATTTATTCATTGTGTGTGTTTACAAAGATATGAGGTAGGTACTTACAAGTAAAATATAGCTCAACACATGAACCCTGCAAGGTTATAACAAAGTATATAAATAAAGTTTTATTTACATCAATTATATTTTTTTTTTATAAAATCATGCTAATCGCTCAGAATAATTACCAGGTATGCACATTCTTCAAAAAAATAATTATTGGTAATTAAATCATTTATTCATAAAATATAATGTTACTTTCAGTTTTGATTATGTTAATGTCAATCTGATGTGACATGCTCAAACCAAGTGGTATGCTATATCACATTCTTGTTATTTATGACAAGAGTTGACAAGATACCACTTTGGATTGTCCAAAGCTAAGACAATGTTCGTAAAATTGGCCATTATTCTTTATTACATTTTTCTGTGGATTTTTATCAAAATCAGTGTATTTTAACATATAAGATCTTTGGTTACATAAAAAAATATTTACATTTTATGACAGGTACATTTTTTTTGTATTATACATGCATGGAAATTTTGCAGTAAAGATCTGGTGGTCAAAGTAAAAAGTTCCTCATTCTGGGCTAAAATACAATATATTGTGGGCATAGTCGCTACACATTCACGAAGTCGCATCAATGATTCCATCATCAGCTCACCTGAAAAACCTAAAAGAATACAACTATCGGTATTTAGGTACCTCTAATACTTAAATTATCACTAACCAACTCCTAATAGTTAAGGAGTTTTACCATACATTATCAGCTCATCAACACGAGATGACAACCAGACGCAAATACTAGAATAGCTTTATAAAAAATATGAATAACCCTCTCTTTCTGTTCTTTTCCGAGGGTTGCCCTCGATTTCTCTACCTTCTCATCATCAGATCCTGGGGCCCAATTCTCGTGCATTCGAAAAAAGTTCACATTCGTAAAAAATTTCGAAGATCGAAATTTTTTCGAAGAAAACACTATTTGTGTATTCTCAGGACTTCACAATCGAATAATTTCGAACGAACGTCACTCGAACGCTTCGAGTGCTAAATACCAGTAGAAGTCGGAATTCGTATACGAATCTACCTGTCAAACTTCCCTATATTGAGGTTAAGTTGTATTGTTGTGGTTTTTTGTTTGGTTTGTTTGTTTATTTGTGAGATTCAAAATCGATATGTCGATACGGGCTTCGTAAATAATATAAAAATGATTTGGAGATGGCGGCGGCTTCGGCTTCGCTACACTTAACATAGTTTTTATTTGTATTTCTACAGTAAAATCACATTTTCCATCAAGAGATCACAATAATTATAAAGCTTTTCATTTTTAATTAATCTATAGTAATAACAACAAAAAAAAAATCAGCTGAGCCGCTGTTGACACTAACTTGACTGACAGATGCGACGTTCCGTTTAGTTAAATGCACGTTAGTAAATAATATAAATTCGACCTTCTTTTATATTTTCTGTAATGATCAGTACCAACCAATTTATATATTTTGTATCATAATGTAAAAATAAAAGTATTAAGCATAAAATTTTAGCCTAAAGACTATAATTATTTACAATTAAAATATTTTGACAAATTGATTTTAAAAACGCTCGAAACGAAACGTAATTGTTTGTCTATGCTATGTACGACTGCATAGTTCGATTGGTAATTCTTCTATTGGTACTGAGAATACGATCTTTAGGAAACCATTCGAACTTTTCAGTAGAATAGAAATAATTACCACACGGAAAAAGTTCGAATGCACGAGAATTGGGCCCCTGACTTGGTAAGAACGGGACTACCTCAGGAGTATACATACACTATCGAATAAAAAAAGAAATTTGAGAAACGGTCCACAAATGGCAGAGATATCGGTGAACAGATATTTACCTTCCATCATCAGCTCATAAACATGAAATGATGACTACCCGGTGCAAATAATAGAATAGGTTTAGGAAAAATATGAAAAACGTTATATATGCGTATAAAATTTGAGGGTTGCCCTCGATTTCCCTGGCTTCCCATCATCAGATCCTGACTTGGTGACAATGGGACCTCAGGAGTATACACTATCGAATAAAAAAAGAATTTTGAAAATCGGTCCACAAATGACAGAGATATCGGTGTACGGGTCACCATCAAAAGTAGATGAACACTGTAGTACCTTGTCATAATAATATTTCATACATAATTGTAGCAACTATTACTGCACAAACGCTGGCGTTGCTATGACATGGTGCTAAAGTGATCATCTACTTCTGAAACTGACTGTACGTGTACATACATAAAAAAATACATACAGACGAATATCTCCTCCTTTTTGGTAGTTGGTTAAAAATACTTTACACACACCACACAATTGAAACTTTGCACCAATTCATGAGTAGTCAAAAACATCTATTTTTTTGCGTTTACTGCTACCCGCGCCGACATTGTTACATTGTGCCGTGAGCTAAAACGTCAAATTGCGATATTTTTTGGTTAAACTACTTATATAATATAATAAAAGCAATGTACATACCTCCGACAATTATTCATGAGTTGAATTTTTAAATTTCTAAGCTCTTTCTTAGAGTGTTTTCGCATTTTATTTTTATTTCCCATATTTTTGACGAAGTATTTTCTCGAGCCGGTGGCGGAACACAGAAACACAGCCTACTCGTCTCAACGGAGCAGTCAAGACTGATTGATGAAACAAAACATGCCCGTTACCACGGGTGAAGCGCGATAGACTGATGCGTTTTGCGCGGAATAAGAACGTAATAAGCGACAAATTGGTTTTATGAAAATAAGTCGTAAAGTATTCATTATTTTTTAAAATCCCTAGTAGGGCTGCTTTGTAATATAGTTTTATATTATGTATTAAAATATTGACGCAGTAATATGCATAGCATTGAAAATAAACTGATTTAAGCTGGAAATTAAAGGTAAGTTCGTGATATTTTTCCATGCTTAAAAATATTTCATTATATGTTTTTTCCCAGACTAAAATCTCTCAAATATAATGTTATATCTATTTTAAAAAAATGGGGTGGCTTGTGGCTTATTTTGGGGTCTAAAAATCAAATCAAAGATTGGTAATTTTGCTTTATACCCCCTCTTAATCTAAATAGTTCCGTTTTTTTGTTTGAATTAGATCCATTCTGATCGTGTCGCGATCACCGTAATGTATCGTTCAGAGAACTCGCACAAAATAATCACTCGCTTAATTTTGGAGCATGTGGAGTGTATTTAGTCATAGTCTCAGCTGCGTGTAGAGTATTGGTTTTATTTTGGTACGCAAAGTCGTTCATTTAAACTGACTTATTTAACCTATGCCCAAACTAAAACCAGGTGTATATCCATAACGAAATGTTTCCAAACTGTCCCCATACTTACAATGTTATTAAAGAAAATATAAAATTACAAAGTTTAAATATAGTTATAATTTCTTGTAATGTGAGTTTATTTAAATGTTGTTCTTCATAAGAATAGTAAAGAATTTATAACTAAATATCATGAAGCACAATCATAAAACAAATTCTCGAATGATCTGAAATTCTTAGTACGTAAATTGGGTTATAAAGGCCTAAGTATAGTTTTTAGAATAATCTGGAATGCACAGTAGGTAAATTGGGTTATAAAGGTTTAAATATAGAGTTAAAATTATAGTTTAGATTATTTCAATATTATAATAGTATAGATTCAATAAAAGTTTTGGTAAAGAAATTCAAGTTAATAAGTTCTAGTTTATTTTGTTACAGGGTTAATGTAATCACAATTAATATCTTATTATATTTTTATGTCGTTTAGATTTACCCTAACCATATTGTAATAATAATAATATATTTTCACGCTCACACCAATCATCCAGCTGGAGGCAAGCATCATTAAGAACCTGTGCCACGGACACCAGATAACGGACATTCTTTATTTTTTAATATACATAATAATTGCAGACTTCTTTACAAACAAACCCAAACAAATATATAAACAACCATGGCTCGCAAACAAACACTCGCGTTCGTCACACAAACACTCGCCGCCACCAGGACTCGAACCCGGACCGCCCGACGCGCAGCCAGCCACACCGACCACTCCACCACGACGGCGTGTCCCTTTATACATAACGAATATTACCTACCTACACCCTAATCCAAATCAAATATTAATATTAAAGTTCCGTATGAAATAAACTCAAAACGTGAACCAACTGGACCGAATACCCTTTGTTGGTTTATTACATCGGTACACATACGCCCATAAAACTACAAAACGTCACTTGTCACGAAATTTATCGAATAATCCGTAATAACATAACAAGAAATACATAGTATATCAAAACAAAACAAAACACAAAACAAAGTAATGAAATTGAAAAGGAAAAAAAGTCAAACCCATAACAACCACCACCTTGTCATTTTATATTGAGTAATTACATTATTTACTTTGTCCTAAATTATATCAAAACACTAAATCACTCAATTTTGAAATGACCTGACTTGCTTGGTTCCGAATATACTGGGTGTAAAAGACATGAACAGTCAAACGAAAACCACGTATTCTATACATCAAAATAAGACATATTTCAAAAAAAATATTGCTGGGAAATGATTTTTATTTTTTGGTGTTACAAAAAATTGCAAATTGTACCGCGCAATGTAAAGGGCTCAACTCGCACGCAACTCGCAATACCGCGATAATTTTGCTTGACGGCGGCCCCGGTCGTTAGTGTCCGTGCGCATCGAGTGAGCTACATTGAACGCTAACGTTTTGAAGCCATTTTTTGTTATGAAATACTAAAAAAAATGATAATGTTTCTTTGGACAATAATTAAGAAATAACGTATAAATAACGTTTTCATAAAAAAATGAAAAAAAAAATTATGACTTTGACCTTCAATAAAATCGTAACTATCAATTTCCCAGGTATAGTTTAAAGGAAGAAAAATGTTATGACGGTGAGCAGAATACATGGTTTTCGTTTGACTGCTCATGTCTTTTACACCCTGTATATACTTTATATTTATGTATATTTTCAAATGACAAACAAAATTGTCAATACAATTATGAAATAATAGGACTGCAATATTTCAAACCAAGCTAGTCTAAACAAAAAGCACAAACCTACGTAGTCTTCTCGATCTTGGGTCTCCAGCTATTTCTGGAAGAAAATAGCTATAAAATACACCCCCAATTTAACTACCTAATAACCCATAAGCATGGAGACCCCAGATCTATCTGGATCATTCGGAACATTTCCTTGAATCCACGCCGGCCGCCAAATCACTAATCCACTCCACTTAAAAATCTCCTCCAGACTCCTCGCAGTGCCCGCCTTGCCACCTGACCACTTTACTTAAAAATTCAAGACTGACTGTCACTGTTCGCAAGTTTTTGTTTCTACGTCGTCTCGAACCAACGCCCTATTTCCCTAACTTATGGGCGTATGCATACATTATCATCTACAATTATAAATCTTAATGCTTGTTAAAACGAGAGAAATTTGCTAATCACATTCCTACTTACCTCAAACAAACACACAAAAAAATTACCACGCGGGGTTTTTCCCAAAAAAATATTAACTATTGCACATTCGTTCCTTACGTTCAACAATTTAAGGTTCATTTCTATTTAATCTGGCCTGAGACTGAATTCCATGGGAACGCTATCGTAAAACTATTGTCTTTTTTTTTTTTGTGGAATCTTCCAGATATTATTCTGTAGCCTACTACACTATCGAAATGAATTTAAAATATTATTTTCCTTATACTTGTTAATTTACTTGATATTATGATTTTTATATGCATACAGTATTGTCTAATTGATTAATTTGCTTATATCTATAACTAATAATAGAGGCTTGTCCGTTACATGTGTAGCGCAAATCTAAGAAAACATTGTAAATCTGTCTACTATAGTTAAATAATTATGTTTTTTTGAAACCTGACTTTACTAAAGTACAGAATATTGGAGATTTTCTTTCCGAAAATCTGTTGGATCATATTTTGTAAACTGATTTTTGTTTTTTTTTTTCTGGCCTATAACTGTATGTGTGTAAAGTAGTATGGAAAAGTCAAGCGTTATAAAAAAAAGCTAGTTTTAGTTTCGAAGGATTGGAGGATTTTGTTACCAACACATTTTTCTTAGGCTTAAATCTTGGGATATAAATTTATATAAAAAGAGATAATTTTTCGGTCTTTTATTGCAACTTTTACTTAGAGTTTGGGACATATCAACTTTAGTAAACACAAAACCTAATCAAATAATATATTAGGTTGGGGAAAAAGTCTTTTCGCATTATAGTATGTATAAACTTGTAATAAAATCTCCTGAAAGTTTAAATTTTAAAGAACATAATTCCAAATTCAAATTAGGAAAATGTGTGATTTTCATTTGTTTTTCGTACCGCCAAGATGAGTGAATCTAATGAAGAAATTCGATACATTTTAAAATTTTACTACAAAAAAGGTAAAAATGCAACGCAAGCCGCGAAAAAAATTTGCGATGTTTATGGACCTAGTGCAGTGTCTGTGAGAGTAGCACAAATTTGGTTTAAGCGTTTTCAATCCGGAAATTTTGATGTCAAAGATGCACGTCGCTCTGGTCGCCCTATTACAGATAAAATGGATGCCATTTTTGAAAAAGTGGAGCAAGATCGGCATGTCAGTAGTTACGACGTAGCTGAAGAACTGGGAATTGACCACAAAACAGTTTTGGCGCATTTGAAAAAAACTGGGTACACAAAAAAGCTCGACATTTGGGTACCTCACGAGCTCACTGAAAGAAACCTAATGAACCGTGTACTCATTTGTGATTCTTTATTACGACGTAATGAAACCGAACCGTTTTTGAAGAAGCTGATAACTGGTGATGAAAAGTGGATCACGTACGACAAGAAAGTGCGAAAAAGGTCGTGATCAAAGGCCGGTCAGGCTTCACAGACTGTGGCGAAACCCGGGTTAACTCGCAACAAGGTGATGCTGTTTGTGTGGTGGGATTGGAAGGGCATTATTCATTATGAGCTGTTACCACCAGGCAGGACCATCGATTCTGAACTCTACTGCGAACAACTGATGAGATTAAAGCAAGAAGTTGAGAGAAAGCGGCCGGAATTAATCAACAGAAGGGGTGTGGTTTTTCATCATGATAACGCTAGACCTCACACATCTTTAGCCACTCAGCAAAAATTAAGAGAGTTTGGCTGGGAGGTGTTAATGCATCCGCCGTATAATCCTGACCTTGCACCTTCAGATTTCCACCTGTTTCGGTCTCTTCAGAATTCTTTAGGCAGTGTCAGGTTAACATCACGAGAGGACTGCCAAAACCACTTGTCGCGGTATTTTGACCAGAAGTCCCAAAATTTCTATAGCAATGGGATCATGTCCCTACCTACAAGATGGCAAAAAGTTATCGAACAAAATGGTACCTACATACTTTAGTTAAATGTAAATAAACTATATTAAAAAATGTTTTGAATTTTCTTAAAAAATGCGAAGAAACTTTTTCCCCAACCTATTACATTATGCATTTACGATCTTAGAAGAGGTTCGGGTGACTTTACCGCCTTATATTATGAGAATAGTAAGGTGGCACGAAGCAAAAACTTGCCTCGTGTCAGTGTTACTGCTAACTATTACAAAAGTAAGATCGCACTAGTGCCAGATTCTTAGCGTACCAGTTGCCACCTAGGTCTGTTTTATGTAGGGTGTAAAATTTCCCCACCTGGATTTTGCGCTTTCAGAGACGCTAATTTAAGGTTATTCTTATTCTTAAATAAGGGGCTGAGACCGTATCTCAGAGCACTTCGACCCTATGGGATCTTTTGTGCTTCCCCTTTCCTTATCACCCATCCCCGCCAACATCGAAAACATTTTGTATGAGTTTCACGATATTGGCGGGAATAAGGTCTATAAGGTCCTCTGGTTTAGGGTAAGCTAAGCCTAGGACCCTTAGTCGCCTGTTGGCTAGTGCATCGCAGTCACATAGTATGTGCTCCGTGCTTTCTTCCTCTTCACCACACATTCTACAGATGGGGTCATCAGCTTTGCCTATTGTGCACAGGTGTTTTCTAGTGGCAAAGTGGCCAGTGAGAGCACCTAATTTAAGGTTGAAAATCGATTAGAGAAATTTGAAAGTTTCGGTCGTCCCTCCTATCGCAGACACACGTGCTTGAGTACCCATAAGAGTTTCTCCCGAGTTCTTGTTGTAATAACACGTGTTGAGGGACTTCATTTTTAACTCCATTTATTTTAAGAACAAGAAGAAGAAGAGTACCCATAAGATCAAAATCGCTTGCGCACTGGTAGCATAACGTATTAAAACACTACTAAATTAGTTTACGTGTGCAAGTCCGTCACAGTAGCTAGGCTCCACTTTCATGTCAAATTCTGTTATCACAATAACAATTTTAACAGCATTGTTGTCTTTCGACATCGATAAAATAGCTAGCCTCCTCAGTGATTCTGGGTCAAGCTCGAGACCTTCAGCCTTTTCGTCACTTCCTTCAAATTCAAAGAATCTTTCATGAAAAACGTTTTCTATCTAAAACAGCCCATTAAAGCAATAGCTCAAATTTCACTTTCATAAATATTTACTTGCATCTAATACAAAGGTTAGATAATACGTCGTACACATTACTGTGCCAACAACATGCTAAAAGGGTTATTTATGATTCTAATAGCCGTGCTCGAGTTATCGTTGGAACTATTTTCATTGTTTACGGGAGCGATAATAAAAATCAAGGAATGGTGTAGTGAAATGGAGTGATGGAATGGAGTTTTAGACAAGAATAGTCGCAAAATATTTTGTCGGATAAACACCTACGGAATATTAGGACGCAACTCGAGGAGGAATTATGAAACACCAAAGATGAGACCCCCAAGAAGTGACTATGACTATCGAACGAAAACTGTTCGATACTGCTATTGTACCCATACTAGCCTGTGGCTGTCAAACAGTGTGGCTGTAAAATGAAAACCCGAAACTCGTCAGAACGCTGCGGAAATGCTTGATGCATGATGGGAAAGAGGATATCTCATAAAATCAGGAGCACAACTATAAAACAAGAAACAAAAATAACGAAGGATCTTACAGTAACAATAAAAAACTGCAAGTCACACAATAATAGGAAACCAAAAATGATGAAGAACAATACGATACCTCCCGCGTATATTGTTGTAAGCAACAAAATAGCATTTTCTGTTTTTTAACATAAAGAGGTACAATTATGTGTATTTTATTGATTACTTGTAACAGATTTTAAAAAATGACAATTTTACCAGGAGTTATGAGAAGTAAATTGTTATATGTTTCAAATGTGCCCCACGTAGCGTGTTGCAAAATGCAATACAACAAAGTACGTGGTGCGGGAAGCGGCGCGCGCGGCGCAGAGAGCTATTGCATGTGATACATGAAACAGTTCACGCCGGGCGCTTCAACCGCACGCACGAAAAACTGATACAGTAGGTTATTATTGCAGAAAATACTAAAACGTGTTTTTATCACATTCTTTTACAATGTGTCGTTAGAAAATTCAAACAAGAGCTCAAAAACTATATGATTTGGCCAATACTAGTGCCGTAAGAAGAGATGAAAATGATGAATCAATTGAAATATATCACAACCAGCAAGTTCTCGCAAAGGAACAAGCCAGTTTCGATAACATTAGTGATATTAATAATAGAAGTACGCAAGGTAAGTAGTATTGAAATCAGTAGTGTATTTTATAAGATTTTTTATATCCACGTCAACCAAGAATGTTGTATGTGATATATGCAACATTTTACATGGGAAAATCTAGTGTTAATTGGTATTGTAAGTTGACATACAACAAGATACGTCGGATGACTAATCATAAAATAATGTTAAGTAGTACATGTAGTATTTTACATCGGAATTGAAAAAAACAAAGTTTGTATTAAAAATACATACAACATTTTACGTCGCAAATACTTAAAACTTACAATATTTTACGTTGAAATTGCTCACAAAGTTCAAAGTTTTAGATACTTATTCTGTTATAAAATTACGTATTCACATTTTTTACGACTACGTCATAATATTGTTGGAGCAAAACATAATTGATTATTGGCTAATCTTACTTAATCTACGTTATTTTATGGAGCACTGACCATTGATCGGCTCTTATCTTAACTAGCGATAGTTGATGATGAGGGTAAAGATGTTGCTCGTTGCAAGTGATGCAAAAATTAAACTAGCATTAAGCGGATTTTGAAAATAATGTATAATTTTTATTCTCAAAGTAGTTTGTATAATATCAATTTAATTGAGTATTTTATTGTTGTTACAGAATCTCCACTTCCAATCGATTTTAAATAATACGAGATTAACGAACTTGCAAAATTAAATGAAGATGACGTTTTTGAGAGTTCTGAAGCTTTCTGTACCCACGAAATAAGCAAGAATTATCCCACTCCTAGTATTCCGAGTACATCTCATCCTTCCCCATACTGCATTATAAACCATTTAGATTATTATTGCAATAATTACTTGCGCCCGTAATATATCGGAAAAGAAAATGAGTTGCCTTTCGAAGCTGCAACTTCTACCAATACTCCTGCATTTAAATCGGAGTGTTCAACTCCTCAAGCAAACACTCCACTACCTTGATTTTCAAATGATAACCCTCAGCCTTAATCTATAATACGATCCAGAAAAGACAAGGGTAACGTTAGAAAGTGGCATGTAAAAGACTGGCTAGATGTCAAAAGGAAAACTCCCAGAAATTTGGGTAAGGAATATGTAACCCGAAAAGAGATTGTCAAAGCAAAAAGAGAAATGGGCCCGCCGTGTTCTTGCCGCATGAAGTGTTTCGATAAACTCAGTCAAGAACAAAGAGAGATTTTTTTTGACAAGTTTTGGAGTTTAGGCAACCTACACAAACTATGACTAGTCTCAACATAATATTTGACTAATCTAGCCACGAGAAAAATAAAGCGAAGAACGTTTACATATTTTATATCAAGGCGAAAATTTACACTTAAATACAGATTGCCAACTTCTTCTGATGATTAAATAATTAATCGTTTTAATGTGTGTAAGAGGATTTTTATAAGTGACGCATAGTGATTTTTCGAGTTTCGCTCATTTTTAGCGGACCAGAATAGGACGAAAAATATTAAGGTGGAAAATGTTCAATGGAATAAAATAAAAAAAGTACGAGTTTGCGTCGGCGATCCATCTCAAACACTGAAACTGCTAAAACAGGTAACAGTGAGCGAAACTCAAAAAATCACTATGCGTCATGGTATTTTAAAAAATCTTTTTACACACATTAACGCAGTTAATGATTTTATCCTCAGAAGAAGTTGACAATCTGTATTTAAGTATAAATTTACGCCTTGATATAAAATGTGTAAACGTTCTTCGCTTTATTTTTCTCGTGACTAGATTAGTCAAATATGTTGAGATAAGTCATAGTTTGTGTCGGTTGCCAAAACTCTAAAACTTGTCGAAAATTTTCTGTCTTTGTTCTTGACCGAGTTTATCGAACCACTACATGCGGCAAGAACACGGCGGGTCCATTTCTCAGTTTGCTTAAATATAAGCTTCTTGGCTTTGACAATCTCTTTTCTGGTTACATATTCCTTACCAAAATTTCTGAGAGTTTTCCTTTTGACATCTAGCCAGTCTTTTACATGCCACTTTCTAACGTTACCCTTGTCTTTTCTGGAACGTATTATAGATTAAGGCTGAGGGCTATCATATGAAAAACAAGGCAGTGGAGTGTTTGCTTGAGGAGTTGAACACTCCGATTTAAATGCAGGAGTATTGGTTGAGTTGCAGCTTCGAAAGGCAACTCATTTTCTTTTTTTTTGATATAATACGGGCGCAAGTAATTATTTCAATTATAATCTAAATGGTTTATACTGCAGTATGGGGAAGGATGAGATGTACTCGGAATACTAGGAGTGGGATTATTCTTGCTTATTTCGTGGTTACAGAAAGCTTCAGAACTCGTTAATGTGTCAAATTATATTTTATAAAATACCTACGCTGCTGATTTATAGTGACTGTGTTAATTATATGAAAAAAAAAAAGATTTTATTTTGGTAATTTTAAGGAGAATCTCTATTTTTTGCTATCTATCTTTAAAGTTTTTAATACTAAAGTTACCTCCAAAAATGTGACTAGTATTCATATTTTATTTAACTTGCTACACATTAAGTATAAAAATAAATTTGATTTTTAAAGTAAAACAGCTATTTCATTTATTTTTGTTCTGATATCGTAGACATACAATAATTTTTTGTCCATTTACAACCACGTAAATTATAGTATGTAGTAGATACAATAGAATCTTCCTTTGTCAGTCCAACGTAAAATGTTGTAAAGTACACATAACATAGTAGGCGTTCATATTATTCCTTGATAAAGTGTTGTATGTGCAATATCTCAAAAACTAGCTATAATTTAATAAAATCTTTAATATAGAATTAATAAGAAAATAATTGTAAGCCTTCAAACGAAATTTCATTTAAATACAATGATAGTTGTAGATTTTATTCATAACTACAACTTTGAATCTCTCTCCTGTAAAGTCCTAGTTTTGAACATACAATGGTTTACTCCGGAGGTATCGAATAATTTTCTGGTTTAACGGGTACAGAAGAAGGAAAAGAGGGAGGCTATTGGAGATGGCTTGATGACATAAGAATGCCGGCTGGTATGGACAGGCAGAAATGTAGGAAGTTGGAAGAGAAAGACCTCTTCCGACTTCTTTTATTTCTGCCTATGGAAGGCATACGGCAATAATGTCGGTGGCAAATAGTAATTAACAATCATTTAATGAATAATAATTGATTAATGATCAATAAATGCAGTGGATGTTGAAAATAAAATAGTGTATTATAATTCAATGTATCTGAAATCTATGTAAATTGTCTGAATATAGGCTTCTATATACTCGAGGAGGTAAATTGGCGCCCCGTCGTGCGTTCTATGTAATGATCAGAAAAGTTTAAAAGAAAAGTAAAATTTTTATAAGTCGATTTTTCTCCGTTCTTCGGAAGACATTAAGCTGGTGGTCCCGGGTGCTGTCGAAAGATAGTAGTGGTAAATAAACTATTTCCAATGAGTGTTGGTATTAGGCAGGCGGCTAGCCTTCCAAGAGCCTTCCTCGATAAATGTACTATCGAACACAAAACGATTTTTTCAATATAAAGCAGTAGTTCCTGAGAAAAGGCGTCTGTAAGCTCCAACTTCCACTTCATTCATTTAGGTACACTTAAAATCAAATTTAATGCCATCCGATCACGACTCTACCTTACGGTCTTGTTCTGAGAAGAACGGATGAAAATATCAGCAACTTCGTTCCTCCCTTTCCTTACATATTCCATAATAACATTGTATTAACACTAGTTTGAATTTTTAATACATTCCTTCTCTTAATATTAAAAGTTGCTTGAGACTTTCGCATAGTATTGGTATTGAATATAAATAAAACTTATTTATATCATTAGGAACTTAATTAGTTTTTAAGTTTTTATAAAGGTTCCAGTACACTTTTGTGGAGTCGTATGGGACTGGAATTTTGTTAGCACTCCGTGACTGTTGATTAATCTCGGGCTTTTCCGTGACAATCTCGGTTGATTCCGTGGCCGGGTATAAGATGACATAAATCAAGACCCACAAAGCGCATTATACAGTATACACTGCATAGAAAGGTCCAGTCACTCAGCATTCTTTAATATCAAGATGAACTCCACTAAAACCAATTGATGAAATTATTCACATTAAACATTGAAGAAATGCTAGACGAAAGTTCTAAGCAAATTTACATGTAAGTAAAAAAAAAATAACCAATATGTAATACAGTTTTTTATAAACATAGAAGTTTTTATGTAAATTACGGCTAAAAAATTATACTTGACAATTAAGTAAAGCTATATCCAGACCTACGCAATTGCACGAACCGCGTACACTACGCGCCCCGAACGGCTATTGGCCACGTCAAATATATTGCACGCGTGCTTCTCGTCAACTGTTAGCGTGACTTTATGTGCTACTCGCGTCCAAGGAACGCGTAGTTCTTGTGCAAGGAAGGATCGCAGGAGCGGCCAACTGTCTCTCGCACGGGAACCGCTCGCTATAAGCACGCGAACACGTCCAAGTGTCCTAAGATGCACTGCACAGGTCAAACTGCACAGGTCGTGTTCGTCTTGCCCATATGTGTCTAACCTATGTTTTTAAGAGGCACGCATGGTTCGTGCACGAACGCAGGTCTAGACAAAGCTTAAGAAATCTAGCTTATTTAATTACGTGACCAACTCGATTTACGAATAAATTCTTTTGTCTGCTATCCTGTAGGTATGATAAATATTCCATGTTACCTACTTCTGACGTTCCATGTTCAAATATAAATATTGACTGGCGGGCTATTGTGAACTTCGAGTTCACTGCGCGACTACAGCGTTGGAGTGCCAGCATTTTACTATAACGGAAAATTTCATGACATTATTGAGACATTGCCGAACAGATGGAAATAGATTTAAACTCACGTCTCGAGCATTCGAATTGCGAGCGATAAGAACTGGTGAATAGTGTTGTGACTCCATTCATTGTACTTGTACTATTAAAGATGATTTTTATATTATTAACAAGCTGACCCCACAAACGTCGTTCTGCCATATACCTGTATTTTAAAATTTTAGAAATATACTTTACGACCTTTTCTTACTCCTACCAAATGGACAAAAAATTATATAAAATTCGGTCGAGCTGTTTCAGAAGAGTGCGTACACAAACATCGTGCCGCGAAATTTTTATTCTAGTCTTGCCATACGTTCTGTCCCAACTTAAAGAGGGTGTTCTTAAATAATATAATGTCGTATTATTATTGCGAAATCGGGGTTGTTAGAAAAAAAGTAGGTAGCGAGGTACGGAGCGTAGCGAAGCCATACTACCAGAACAACCTAGTCATTAATTTATGGGTAAATGTGTACGTATATTTATGTATGCATATTAAACTCCCACATAATATGTTAATGAAGAAAGCGTTTAAAAAGTTCAGGAATATATGTATGTATAGGCGATAATAATGGGTGGACACATAATTACAAATATGCACAATTCTCCAATGTACAATTAATTCAAAATAGACAAAAATGGTAAGGGAAGACGTCATAAATCACATTTATCTACTCTCACATCGTAAAATTTACAATATAAAACTCAAAACGAGTTTATATTTTAACTTATACTTAATATTAACATGTCTGTAATAATTTATTAGTGGAAACTTTATTGATAAGTGTACTATTTTCAAATTTGTTTTTATTGTAATTGTGTACAAATATTGTTTGTTTCCCAAATATAATAAATAATAAAAAATAATAATAATTCGTTGTTGTGTTTCGCTGGATAATTATTATTGTTTATTAAAATGTCTGATAGAGAAACTGAAGAAAATTTAACGCCGCCCGACATTTTAGAGACTGCGGCAATTGTAATATACAAAATGTTAACACTTACAATAACCAATAAATAAACTGTATCAATCTCTATCTTTCATATGATATATTCAATATATGAGATCAGACAAAGTAGTGTCTGAAACTGCACATATTATAAATAGGTATTACACACTCGTCAACACCCCTCATTATGTACCAGTTTCATAAACTACTATTTTATTATAAGTTTTATTATTCGTTTTGATTTTATAAATTATTATGATTAATTATTGAATACTTGATGGGAATTATGACTATTTCCAAATCAATATTATAAAAACTGTGAAGGGAGGGTAAAACTTGCGAAGTTTCTGGCCAGTTTTTCTCAGAACAAGGCCTCCCGGTACACTAAAATCAAAATTTGCATTCATAAGTGTACAAATATACCTGAGTAAATGATGATGAAAATTTTTACTCTGACTTTGCATAGCGGAGCCCTTGCAGTGACGAGAGTGTGACATGGATAAGTAATCACTGGAAGTGGTCAACCGGTTGAACGTTGCTAATGAATATGGTATTGACAACTCAGTGGCTACACGAACCACTGAGCTGTCCAGTACATCTTATTGCGTTAATTACAGTGGACGGTTAATTTACAATTTAAATGACCTCTGTTTGTTCTACATTTAAGTTTAACATTATATACTTCTATTGCATGTTAAAATCTTGATAAAGGGATGTTATTTATTGATTAAAATTTATAAAGTACCTAAAATTCTTCTTTTTTTCCTACCCTGCCCCAATTTATTCGGGCTCAGTGCAATATGTCTCTTTGTCGATAATACTGATATATGACTATTAGATTAGGCTTTAATATTAGATTCTTACGGTCTGCCGCCTTCCTGATATTAACCCTACTTGGAAACGAGTGCAGCAAGTACGTGCCTTCTGAAGCACGGTGGAAAATTGAGTATTTACAATGCAGATTAAATTTTATTTTTAATATATGTATATGTTATTTTGATGTATTAGCTATTATATTGTAAAGATTCAAAATCTATCGAGTACTTTTTACGTAAAAGAGCATACAAACTAACAAACTTTCCCGTTTATAATAGTAAGTAGTAGGATATGCTTGGAAACAAGGATAGATTAGATACAAACATCGCTTATCTTATCAGATCTCGGGTCAACATATCGCACCTGTCATAATATTTGCTAAAAGGGTTGAGAAGAGCCTTAGATCATATTTAATAAAGCCACATTAGGCAGTACGTTCTGGTCGTACCTACATTGCCTCAGAATTGAAAATGAGATTTTTTATTAATATTAAAATTATCTAAGAAAATATTCGAATTCATATTATTATCCTCTTGTAACTTTTTCGGCGAATTGCGTCTCAAGCACCAATTTTTGAAAGATCCGTTACCTTGTCGTATCAAGATAAAAATAAATTGTATATCTAAATCAGGATTTTATTAACAATTCTTGTGAATTTACTCGTAGGTATATTAAATTTATATTAACATTATAAACATATGCTTAATATAATATGTATTAAATTATTTTAAATTAAATAAAATCAACGTTAATAGCTTAAGAAAACAAATAAATTAAATATTTTTTGCACCTATGATTTATTCTTGGTTAAAGAATGGTTTCTCTGACCTTCTTAGATAGGAACCTGTAAAGCTCATCGCTCTGCCATTGCCTAGTACTAGAATATAAATCAAATGATACTTTAGCTGTAAGACACAACCACAGATATATCTAAGGAGATCGGTCAAATCGCTGAGTTTATAGGAAGACTGAGTGTCGTGATCAGCGGCCGTACTACATAACATGGTTATAGTTGAGCATGCCGTAATATACACTATTTATTGCGCGCGTCACAAAGACTGCGAAGCAATGAAAGTTAAGCACAGCCGCAAAGGAGATCGGTCAAATCGCTGAGTTCATATGAAGTCCGAGTGACGCGGACGAGGCGGCCGTACTACATAACATGGTTCTAGTTGAGCATGCCGTAATATACACTATTGATTGCGCACGTATTAAGTACTGCGAAGCAATGAAAGTTAAGCACAGCCGCAATGTAATAAAATTTGTAAGATACTCGTAGTAACGCATAATTTTAAGCGATTATGTTTTTAAGAATAAAAGTTGAACTATTTGTTTGAATATTGTTTTTTAAATATAAATCTAAGTTTTCGGTTCTTACGTGTAAAAAGTTATTCCATTATTTGATAAATAACTGATTCACTGCAATTATTGAATCTTACAGTTGAACAGAACAGCAAGAAAAACGGATATTTCTTTCTGACATACGTACGTATTCACTCGACTTTATCGGAAGGCTAACTGGCGGCAATGTATGCCCGCTGGGCATTTACTTGTCACAAGTTGAACGCCGGCTTGGCCTATCTCCTGTATTATTAAATCTGTGGACACAACGCTTAAATTAGAAATTACCGTTTTTGTGCATATGGTTCCACGGCGTACCCTTGTTACACGATTTAAAGACTAGACTTCCAATATTTTATAATCAGGTTTGCTATGAGGCTGGCTGTTTTCTTTTTTGCCAACTTTATTTCTCAAAATAAATTCTAATAAGGATAGAAGTGAGTTCGGTTTTTTATTCGTTTATTTTTAAGGGCATAGTTTGTACAGAGCTTAACCTGGGCTTACTATGTTTTGAGACTTCAAAGAAGCTTCCAAGTATACATATTTGAAAATAAAATTGACACCATACTTCAACTTTTATTATTTATGACTACCATCATCATAAATTCAGATGCCCATGAGTGGGCGTTTCTGGACATAGGTCTCCCCCAAGGATATCTAACCCGATCGAGTCTGTCCAACCCATCCAGTCCTGACGGTGTCAGGGCTCCCATCTTTTACCTGCACCGGGTGCACCCTGCTGAACAACATTACGGACGAGGCTCTGGCGCTTCTCTCACCAACCCACACTGGGCCAGCATGTCATACTCGGCCCTTATACAATAAAATCGGTTTAAATTCCTTTTATGTGCAAACCGCTACCGGCTCCGAATGAATCTAATTTTTCTGTACTCTTTTCAACTGACCAAAATTGTATTCTATGTCCCGAATAAATTTAAAAGAAGGTTTAATGAAATTTCCAAGCGTCATTCGACCAATTAACTGGCTGGACTCGTAGTATTCAATTTAAATTCTGCCTAATTTAAAGTACTTTTAATAAGTAGAACATAGGGGATTAACCTTGCATTTGGATGATCTTGCAAATTTAGGATAATTTTTCATCGTGTACGTACTTCTTAGTTACTTTTAAGCAATCTATAAATTTTAAATCAAAAAATAAGTTTATATTTCTTTAGTTTTATTTTTTGCCAGAATTATATTTAAGTATATCTATTTAAAATATGTGAATCTGCTCGATGTTGCATTAGCTTTTTGTGATAAACCAGGTTTTCTTAAAGCGTTGTAAGTGAAACCATCATAAATGTTTGTTTTTATTATTGTATAACATTCATAAATACTCAATAAACCTATTTTAGTTATTACCTTGTTAAAAAGTGTTCTGTCTCATTCATCTCCTGCCAGAGTGACAGAGACAAACAATTTGTAAACCTCTAATAAATTAACTTGTTTTTATGAATAAGGGGCATAAAAAACCGCTCTAATTTAGAGCGCCAAAACCGGGGCATTAGGTACCTTCACCTTACAGAAGACTGTAGTGAAATATAAGGTTACCAGAGCTCCCGCGACATGAAGTTAGGGCTGTAGAGATGATGACTGGGTAAAAATATAAAAAAAAAACCGGCCAAGTGCGAGTTGGACTCGCACACCGAGGGTTCCGCCCTACAAACGCAGCGGTTTACAATTTATGACGTATTAAATCAAATTCTGAGTTCACGGGAAATACCTTGTAGGTTTTGATTCCCTAGCGTGTGACGGAAATTCGTCTAAGGTGTCGGTATAAACTGCTGTATCTTTTGACCGCGTTAACTTAGAAGTTTGATTTTTTCACTGCTTAAAGGGACTATAGACCTAGGTATTTGGTATAAATTTCAATTTGATACCTTTATTCGTTCGTAAGATATAACTAAAAAAATGTGATTTTCGCAATTTTTCCTATATTTGCATTATATGACAATGCTTCATGCCAAATTTCAAGATTCTGAGTTTACGGGAAGTATCCTGTAGGTTTTGATTCCTTTGCGAGTGTCGGAAATTTGTTGAAAATATCGACATAATCGGCTGTATCTTTTGATTGGCTTGGCTTAGAAGTTTGATTTTTTCGCTGCTTAAAGGGACAATAGACTTAGGTATTCGGTATAAATTTCAATTTTATACCTTTATTCGTTCGTGAGAAATAAGGTAGTAAGTTTCATTTTATTAAAATATTTTTATTATATTACTAGCTGCCCGGCCACGCGTTGCTGTGGTAATTTTATACTACTGACCTGTAACATTGTATCTGCAGTAAAAAAAAAAATGACTACTTAACAAGATAAAAACTATCCCTTCTCTCAAGTTGGATCAAACTGCACACGGTGTACAAATTTGATTGAAATCGGTTAAGTGGTTTAGGAGTCCATTGAGGACAAACATTGTGACACGAGATTTATATATATTAAGATATAACTAAAAAAATGTGATTTTCGCAATTTTTCCTATATTTGCATTATATGACAATGCTTCATGCCAAATTTCAAGATTCTGAGTTTACGGGAAGTATCCTGTAGGTTTTGATTCCTTTGCGAGTGTCGGAAATTTGTTGAAAATATCGACATAATCGGCTGTATCTTTTGATTGGCTTGGCTTAGAAGTTTGATATTTTCACAGCTTAAAGGGACAATAGACCTGAGTATTTCATGTGAATTTCAGCTTGATACGTCCACGCGTTCTTGAGATAAAGGGTCTTGACAGACAGACAGCCAGACAGACAGACGGACAACAAAGTGATCCTATAAGGGTTCCGTTTTTTCCTTTTGAGGTATGGAACCCTAAAAATTACATAAACGTCGCGCAGTAATTGTTGATGTCGCTGGTCCTCATGACGTCAACTATCTGAAAGCTGAAAATAATAACTGTCTTGATTTAGCTGGCTACGGATTATTGGCTATAGTCTTTCAGCTCACGAGATTATTTGGAGATTATTGATATGTGGGACATCGATTCGGCAATTATTGTTCCAATAGGCATATCTGCCCGTGATTTGATAGCCAAGAGCCTCGATAAACATCTTAAGGGGCTCGCGTTAGGTGGTTGGATCAAGAGTCAGATGCAGGGTAGTACATATTTTTAGACACGGCAAGTATAGTGACAAGGATCCTGTCTCTGGATCCATAACCACCGGTAGCCGGGACCATGATGTTGCTACCGATGGGCACTGGATTTTTGTATTTTGAATGCTATATTTTTTGTGATAAAAAATTAGAAATACACATTATTTTATATGTATTTTAAAAGGTAATGTAATGAAGGAGATAATAATTGAAATCATTTATTTTTCTCATCACATAGGTATAACATAATACCTTGGTAAATATAAAAACCCATACCCAGGAAAACCTATACACAGGATATCCTATACCCAGTGGTGAGAGATCTAGTGCCTGAAGTAGGTTTATGAATAACGCTATAGGTTTATGAGTTACGGAATGTTTTGCAGTTTATGATGTACTATTAGGGGTTTAAGTATGAAATTGCCGTTTTGTATGGAGAATTTAACCAAAAATCATTTTCAAATATATTTGCTATTTTTTAAGGAAACACAAATCTAAATTTTGTGTTATTTTGTGGATATATTTAGACAACATTAAGCTATAGGATAGTTAAAGCAAAAAAATTGAGAATTGATACATGTAAAAAATATTCATATTTTTATAACGGCGACGGGCACCTCTTCGGACGAGCTGTTTTTGAAAAAAATAAGAATAAAATTTTATACATAAATATAAGTCCTTGTAATGAAGTTTAAAATAAAAAAAGAATAATGGATATAGCTATTGTATTAAAGGAATTATACACTAATGAATAATGAGGAAAAAATCAGCAATTTCATACTTTAACCCCTATTATTAATGCTATCAAATCCGTCAGATAGATTACCAAAAAACATAACGCACATATTTTTTTTACTTAATCTTAAATAAATTTACTGTTTTGTTCAGCGGGGTTTTTAGAAACACTGTTCTTATCACCAAATTCACTCATTGCAAATAAGAATGCACAATATTAGAATACACTTTTATTTATTATAAGCTACTTAAAATTATGGTAACAATTTGGGTTTATGTACTTACAGTTTCAATCCAAGATCAAGGAAAGACATTGTGTAAAGTGTTGGCACACTTTACACAATGTCTTGCCTCTAGCGAAGTCCGAACAGTAATGCCTCACTTAGCTATTGCCTACTTTCTAGCTGACCTATCGGTTCATGAACACAAATCAAAAATGGCGGGAGGCAGCACTATCGTATAGTCAAATCATGATTAATAGCCTTGCGTACAGATTTTTCTCATGAATGAAATAAATCTTTAAAATTTTTCATCATTTTTACAAGTTACTTTTAGTTTTAAAAATTTTGCCTTAGGCGTTGCCTATTACCTAGCTTAGCTCCCTTTTTATCAGTTCTCTATCACAAATCAAAAAATGGCGGGAGGCAGCATAGGTGGCGCTTCCATAGACAAATCGCGATTGATTTAAATAATTTTGCATACAGATTTTTTACATGCATGAAAGAAATCTTTAAAATCATGAATTATTTTTCTAAGTTTATTTTAATCTTCAAAATATTTTAAATCTTAATTCTAGTCGAAACATCCGGTAGAAAAATGGCGGCTAAATATAAATGAAAAATACGGGTCCACATTGGCTCACTTAATATTCTAAATCCTATTCTTTGTCTTACTACCGATTTGTGTTCATAATAATCATCCTTCATAATTTTATTTTTCCATTTCAAATACATATACTTTTTTATTTCAGATCTTTTTTCTTCATAACTTTCAATAATCAAATTGCTTTAATTAATAATGTTGTTACTAAGAACATACTTCAACTCATAATGTTGTTGTTCAGAATAACTTACATTATAACAGACAATCATCATATTTTTTGTATTATAATTTTTGTATTAAGAAAGGCAATTCAGTAATAATTCAGTGAAAACGCCCTTAAGTCGCTTCTGGCACTCGCCGGCCGCTACCGCGGCACGCTCCTAACCTAACTCGCTCGTCGCTTCGCTCCTCGCTAACCTATTGTTCAGTTGAACATTCGATGAAATGAAAATTATACCACCTGGACAATACATCATTGAACATTATACTTTTTGATCAATAGCGTATGAATACAGACATCATGATTTTCAATAATATGGACAAATACACTTATGATTAAGAAATGTATAAAAACAAATATTAGAATAAATCACATTTATGAATATTATAGTTATTTGTTCGAATGATTATGAGTTTCGATCATTAGCATAGAAAAATATATTAAAAAGAATATTAGTAAAAATTAAGTGTATGAATAATGATATTATGAATTTCAATGATTATGTTTTTAAATATGTAGTTTTTAATTTTTTATATGAAGAATGCTCATTATGGTTTTAAATGGTATGAGAAATATTTTCGGACCTTCAATGATAGGAATTGAAAAGTTATGTAAGAAAATGCGCACCCGAAAAATACACTTCAAATTTTGCATAAACCTTTTATAACAGAATTGATGAAAGACGTCTGTCTTAATTTATTGAAATTCATCCCCTAACGGGGTTAAAAAGGGGAGGAAAGTATTTTTGGCGACGATTTGCTTCGAAGTTGATATCAAAACTCCTTAGTGCATTTGATTTAAATTACATTTTTAGTTTGAAATTTATTCAAAAATGCTTGAACTCACACATAAGCAAATAAATAATAAATAACTTGTGACGAGTTATGCCGAGCGGTCGCTAGTTCGCCGTCCGTTAAAGTCGAGTGAATACTACGTCAGAAAGAAATATCCGTTTTTCTTTCAAAATGTCGTCTTATTCAACTGTAACATGCAATCATTGTAGTCAATCAGTTGTTTATCAAGTAATGGAATAACTTTTCACTTGTAAGAACCGAAAAACATAGATTTATATTTAAAAAGAAATATTTAAACAAATAGTCCGATTTTTTTCATAAACTCATAATCGCTTAAAATTATGCGTTAATATATTACAAATTGTATTATTGCAACTGTGCTTAAATTTGATTGCTTCGCAGTCCTTTATTGCGGCATGCTTACTTAAAACCATGTTATGTAGTACGGCCGCTGATCGCGTCACTCGGACTTCCTATGAATTCAGCGATTTGACCGATCTCCTATGCGGCTGTTCTTAACTTTTATTGCTTCGCAGTTCTTAAAACGCGCGCGATGAATAATGTATATTACGGCATGCTCAACTAGAACCATGTTATGTAGTACGGCCGCTGATCACGACACTCAGTCTACCTATCAACTCGGCGATTCAACCGATCTCCTTAAATTGATATATGTGCTCGTTTTATTCAAGCACAGACAATTTATTCTATTCAATAAACTCAATAATAAAACACTCTTCAATCCCACATAATTACAGCTTTCTTTTCAATGAAATATTAGAAAATATTCAGTCGTACCTATATCGCGAATGTAATTGAATAGAATTTTTTCCATGTAAGGATAAATTTATAAAGCATAAAAGTACTTTGTTGCCAACTGATATTTTTTTCAATACTTTTTGTTATACAAAGTGTGGGATAGAACGTTTTTATATGGCGCTGACACAAATGCGGCGTCGGAAAAGTGTGAATAGCTTCATTTTTTATTGTTATTATTAAAAAGGTCAAGCATGATTGCATTCCACCTGATGATAAGCAGAAGGAGTTATGTCTTTTTAGACTTATTCGTAAATTAAATTTTATTACCATTACACCTTCGGACGTGTTTGCGTACTGATCGCGAGCGTTTCAGGTGCAAAAGACAGTTTGCTGCTCCTGTGATAGCAAACAAACGTTCTTGCGCGCAAAAGGCTTACAAGAAGCAACCCGTGCACTAAATTTCACGCTTTCAATAGCCGTGCTCGAGTTGCGTAGTGTGCATGATTTATGCACGTACCCAGGTCTTCTTTAGATTCAAGCGTTATTCACTACCGCCGTAGGTAGCGAAAATCGCTGCTGTATGCCATATTCTCACTGTTCAAAGCGAATTCGGAAGAAAAGAGCTTTATTAACCTTTAAGTACTCGCGTTGTTTAGGATCACATTCCGTCACGCGTGGAGTCCAGAAGTATCCCCAATATAAATTTACATATATATTCAGAATATATTAATATTTTTTAAAAGTCGTTTTAGATTATAAGAAAAGACATTATAATATTTATGAAAGTATTTATTAATAATAAAACAATCAGTCTTTAGACAGTAAGGAACATTTTTATCAAATGAACAATCGCGTACATAGAATTTTCAAGGCAAATGTTTAATGTACTAAAATTTCACAAAAGAGTCAACCTCTGACTAACTTACTGTTTTTTTCTAATAAAATAAGAATCAAAAACAAGTAACTATAAGAAAAATCAACAATAAACATTACAGAAAAGAAATTGACAATACTTATATCACCTACCTCTTCCCATATGTTCTCTTGAGGCGTGTCTCCTATGCCTTCGCTTTTAGAGTCACTAAAATCGTGTATAATTTGTGCAATTTGATTTTCGAATTTGAATTTGATTAAGAAGTCTCTCTTGTGATAATTCCATGGGAAAAAATATCACAACGACACCTAAAGAACACATATATACAAGTGACTAAATAAGAGTTTCTCCCGAGTACTTGTTCTCAATCTACCGTACAATTGTCTGCGACTTTAAGTGCATTTTCATTTGACATTGGCGAAATGCTTCATATTTAATGTGTCGCGATCGCCATTAATTTAAATAGAAGAAGAAGTGTCTTAATAATGTCATGTAGGGAATAATGTACATAATGTAAAAAGGTTACTACAACTAAATACTTATATTGTGACTATCCACAATAAATTGATATTCGCTTGACATGCACGTACAATGTGTTAATTTGATTGAAGCGCTTTTATATTTTAACGAGATATTTTTTCGTTGGTCACTTCTAAAACAATTTTGTTATGGACATGTCGAATACAACAAACACGACAAAAATTAAAATGCACGTCGAAAGTAACAATGCGTTTTTTAACAAAAAATCTAGTTACTATTAAACAATAACGAACTGAGATCAATCTCCACGATCCCCAAACTATACTTATATGCTCAAAATTGACGTGGGAATTTCGTAAATATTAATGTATTTTTCTTAACTTAATTCATAACAATATATTTTATACTTTCCTGCTTACACGTACATTTTGACTTTTATTTCATATTTTACTCTTTTACTGTTCTATACCGCCTTCTTTCGTTATATAGTTCTATATAACTTTATTCGACATAATTCAAATCAAATTTATCATAATTAATCTTAAATCAATGATCCTTTGCTTCTGACAATCGTCCGACCCATGGTACATTCACCGTGCATGCTACGTTAACGTTTCGTCCCGGCCGCGGTATTGCGTCAGCTTGAGTGTAAGTATAAGACCCGTATTACAGAATGACACTCAGAAACCAATCATGTCTTGAGAATCGTTTGTCACTTTCTATCTAACACAAATAGATAGAGACGGACGACGCTCAGTGCAGCGTTGATTCTTGAGACTCGTTATATAAAACGAACATAAGAATATGTAAGCCTTCTACACCAGCCACGGATACACTAGGGGACAAGTATCCCGTGACACGTGTCCCCATTGGCGTCGGGTGCAACGTAGCTGAACCCCGCTCGATCGTCCGCGTCGCTACCGACTTTAGTCGTGTAAGACATTACACGACTAAAGTCGGTAGCGACTTCACTTGACATGTCACCGATACGTGTGGCAGGACCTTTATCTTTTACTCTATCCGTGGCTACGCGAAGTTTATTTCTTCACGCGAAGATGAAGAGTAGTTCATATCAACAGCTCATATAATGTCCCCACCGAGAGGCCCGAGCCTACCCTACATTCAGGGCGATTAGGCCTTAGTCAACCACGCTGGCCAAGTGTGGGTTGGTCGACTTCACACACAACCTCAGAATTTCTTCATAGGTGTGTGCAGGTTTCCTCACGATGTTTTCCTTCACCCTAAAAGCATCGATTAAACGTTTATATGAATTCAAAATTTGAAAACACATTGGTACGTGGGGGGGTTCGGACCGGTGCCTCCCGGGTGGAAGACAACCGCTATTACGCACTACGCCACCGACGCTTCGATGAAAGTAGTTATTAAGCATTTAATACCGTCCCTCTATGCAAGCTTCAATCACGACAATTTAAAGAGAATAATCTCGGACCGCAAAAGTATCGTATAATACTATATTGTGCCAATTACGACGACGCCCAGACCTGGATTAATGAGGTCATCACGTTGTCACCTGTCACCGGTCACAATTTTGTGTAAATAATTAGTATGACAAGGTATTATAGTAGATATTCAATTTTAAGATAGAACTATGTAATTTTCGTTCTTCTGTTTCTTTGAATAACAAAACTACTTCTTCCTTTTTTTGTGTTATCCTAGTCTCAATAAAATTTATGTCGCATAGTTTCAAGTCGGCTGTCTGGCACCATCCAATCTTTCGAATGTTGTTAGTAATTTACCTACACCGGAAGCTACACTAGAATTGTACAGTATAAGTGTGTAGTAATAATGTTAATCCAATGCAAACGATCTGGTGCCAAACGCCGAGGCCGGCAGTACACTGGAGGACCAGGCGTAGTGCGTATATAGTGTACAGTCTGATGTTTGACTTCGCGTTTGGTCAATGTTGGGAATTGAGCTAATAAAGTATGATGCTTACTCTTTCCAGATATTGCTTTAATACTTTGCAGTATGACAGGGCTTACTAGTAACTGCCGTTGACAGTGCAGTTACACTATCTAGTAAGATAAGACCATTCTTACTGACAACCAGGAAACAATAATATGCGCTGAAGTCCGCCCCTATAATAGGCTTGTCCACATCTGCCACAACGAAATTCCAGGAACTTTCCCGTCGAAGCTCTAGGTTGCGGTGCATTTTCATTAATCCGTTGGTACGGATGCTGGAACCATTGGCTGCTGTAAGCCTGTAATCAGTAGGTGTTATATATACACATAAAATTACGAGGCAGAATGCAAAGATCGGAGCCTAAGTCAATTAAGTACTGAATTTTACTTTCTCTGTCAGTAACAAAAGGGCGCTTTCCTTATTATAATTGCAAAGAAAATACATTTGATTAAGGATTTTTGGATAACACGTCCTCCTTCCCTTGGGGCCCGTAAGGTCTTTTTAGTTCTTCCGTTCCTCTCTCTTTCGCTCCTTCTTGGGGGGGTAAAAAGGGGAGAGGCTGAAGAGACAGAAAGAGCGAGCGTAATCTAATAGGTTGTGGTATTAATAAAAAATATGTCAACACAAACAATAATAACTAACTGACTACGTGTTGATATCAGAATTAAATGATGAGATTCGAAAAAGAACAAAGGGCACCAGCATCGGCACCGGCGGCTGTTGGGACGGAAAAGTCCTCAAATGACGGCCGTAGACCGAGAGACGGAGCATTGGTAGGCCCCTAACAGGGGGGTCCACGTCCGGAAGCCTCCACGTGGCGGACCCAAGTAACGTGGTAGGGAAACTTTCTCGGCGGTTGTGTGGCTTTTGATGTCAAGAGGCATTCGAAGCCACATGCCATCGTCGAGCTGTTTTTGTTTTTCCACCACCATAGCTAGTTCCAAACGGCCCTTTTCAGTGCCACAAACGCGCCCGAAGTCCCCCGGGTGCATTCCGATGGCTGCCCCCGGTGTCCTCGTCAGGAGGACGCGCCAGATTGAGCAGCTGTCAGTGGAGGAGTGGCTGCTGGCTACGAATTAATGCAAGGAGTGCCTAGAGTTGGGACAGTCTCAGTGTAGTTGCGCTCACGTGCGCAGATACCGAGCCGTCCCTTAATAGCGCACTGACGGTCAGGCCGGGGAGGATGTTTAGTGGGTATCTAGGGGACGGCTTTACCTCGAGTCCCACATATCCCCTGCGGTTGGCACCACCCCGCAGCGACGATGCGTAAATATATTTGACCTAGCCGTCAACAAAAAAAGGCCCCCAACAGGGTTGACCGACGATCTGGTAAAGGTCATCGTAAGGCCGATCGCGAGGCCCACGTCCATTGGATGGATGTTTCTGGGCTGATATGATGAAACAAAGAAAATCAAATTAAAAATAACAGAGAGACACGATGGGATATAATAACAAAATGTGTAACGCAAAAAAAATATATTGTGTTATTTATGTATTTCACCCGCAGCTCCGCGCGTGTATGTCGGATATCGGAATTTATTCCAGGGTATCAAAATATTTCCCTACCTTTCATCTAAACCGCTTTATCGGTTTAAGCCTGAAAAGATAACATACCAAGTTAGTATCGTATTTATAACATTAAACATAATAACAATGTCAATATAAATAATTTATGAATGATTTTAGAATTAGGATGTAGATGTAATTATGTATGTATTATGTAATTATGTAATGTAATTAAGATTAAGATGTAAGTATTTGCTCATGTCAAAATATTCAGTACTCAATCACATATTGCAATCCATAATGTTACAAACAATATAAGGTCACACATCATTATAGACCCTGTCGGGCACAGCAAAGCGAGTTCATTTAGATTATAGAAGCACTCTTCAATAAGCCATCGTTTTAGTTTAGGTGGGAACAAGCTAGTGGTTAATTGTCTGAATTCTTTCAGAATTCTATTATAAACACGTATAGGTATTGCGAAACAGTTATTGTTATGAAGAGTACTATTAACTTTCATCATCATCAACAGCTCATATAATGCCCCCACCGAGGGGCTCGAGCCTACCCCACATTAGGGGCGATTAGGCCTTAGTCAACCACGCTGGCCAAGTGCGGGTTGGTCGACTTCACACAAGAATTTCATTATAGGTGTGTGCAGGTTTCCTCACGATGTTTTCCTTCACCGTAAAAGCGTCGATTAAACGTACATAAGAATTCAAAATTTGAAAACACATTGGTACGTGGGGGGTTGAACCGGTGCTTCCCGGGTGGGAGACAACGCCCTTACGCACTACGCCACCGCTTTCTATTACTATTTACTTTAGGTAATAATACTAATTTAAATAGATCTCTTGGTCTTAACCCTTTTACATGAGTTTGAATTTTGAAAAATATCATATTTTTACTCACAAACCTCCCTATTTCTAGTATGTACAATTGTACATACACGTCAAGGAAAGTATTTTGTATTTTCTAAAAATGAGCCTACAACGATCGCGAGGTCCTATGTCGCTTATGGCGCGTAGGCATTTCTATTGTTTGAGCAGTAAACGCTTTCTGCACCATCAGTCGAATTTCCCCTCAAGATTATTCCGTATCTCGACACTGACGATACGTGACCATGATAAGCCAGAAAGGCTGTCTTTTCATTTGTGGTGATTCTTAGTCGGTTGCAGTGGCCAGTCAGAGCTCTAATCAACACGTTCAGGTTACCCCTGTTGAGCTTCAGTAGCTGGTCAGTGCGCTACCGAGACTATGGTTCGATTAGTGTTTTTGAGTGTGTTAACGCGGGCGTTCTTTACCAGTCCAGTTTTGCCTCTGGAAAGAGGTTAGTTTTTTAGTATTCCATGGCCTGGTGCTTTGAAATACCACTGAAAGGTTCTGGGCAAAACTGTAGACCTTGAGCATCAGTCCCTGCTAGCTCATCGGCCTTTTCGTTACTGATGATTCCATAGTGACTCCGTTTGTTGTCTTAGGTTCATTTAGTTTTTCCACGCAGTCTTTTACTAGCTTTGACTTTAGAACTTTACCATTTAGTGCTAGTAGAGCTGCCTGTCTTTCTGAATACATTACTATAAATTCTGGTTAACGTAGTTTCGCTGGCAGTTGGCTTGTACAGATTCAATTATGCCACAAACACCATCAGTGAACCACACTAGGCATCCAACGTCCAAGGGATCACTATTACGGCGTTGTGCCCAGTCCTCCCTTTTAGTCAGTTCGACGGTAAACTGCTGGTGGTAGTTAAACTCAGGAAGCAAGACATCTGAAATCATTACGAGTGGTGGACATTCAAACACTTTTTGGTGCGTGGACCTTATTGTTTGAGATTTCCAGTGTTTTATACCAGCGTTTGTGCTGTAAATGTCAGCATTCATCTATTTCTCAATATAGAGGTGGGGAGGTGCATTTAGAGCTATGGCTGGAGTTGATCGAATGGCACCCTTTGCCATAAGGCACGCAGTGCGCTGCAAGGCTGTCAGTTTGATCTGATCACAGTTACTTGCAATGCTTTTGAACCACATACCGGACAGGCGTAAGTTATTGACGGCCTGACAATGGTGGTATAGAGCCATAGAGCGATTTTTTGGTTTAACCCTCATGTCATCTCCGTTAAATGTTGGCATATTCCTTAGGCGGTTTTAGCCTTTTGGATGGTGTTCTTGTTTCGTTTCGTCCGGCAGTGACACATCGATGCGTTCTCCTCGTCGAATGATATGAGGAGGTAGCGGCCGTAGATGTTTTCGCGCCAAGGTGCATGTGAGGGACATCGTGGGAATTTAGCGGGTAGGCCCTGGTTCACTTTTTTTTGTCGTGGAGGTCAAATACATATACGCATCGTCCCTGCGGGGTGGTGCCAACCGCAGGGGATATGTGGGACTCGAGGTAAAGGCGCTCCCTCCATACCCACTAAATATCCTCCCCGGCCTGACCTCCAGTGCGCTATTACGGGACGGCTCGGGATCTACGCACGTATAGGCCACCTCCTCACCGACGGCTGCTCGACCTGGCGCGTCCTCCTGACGAGGACACCGGGAGCAGCCATCGGACCGCACCAGGGGGACTTCGGGTGCGGCCGTGGCCCTGAAAAGGGCCGTCCGGAACTAGCCGTGGTGGGAAAACAAAAACAACTCGACGATGGCATGTGACTTCGAATGCCAAGGGGATAGGGGGCCCTTGACATCAAAAGCCACACACTCGCCGAGAAATTTTCCCCACCACGTTACCAGGATCCACCACGAGGAGGCTTCCGCCTCCCCAGGCATGACGTATGCGTAACACATTTCCTAACGTTAAAAAAAAGTCAGTCTCTTGTCCATGGTTACGCCCAAGTAAAAGACTTCGGCCGTCCTAACTTGGGCCGTCCGCCATATTGCATTTAGAATGACGTCATTTAGCTTAGCATACATTGTCATCCAAACTAAACGTGTACGCAAAATTTCAGCTCAATCGAATGCCAAGAAATGGTCAAAAATGGTTTGCCAATTTTGTCGGACAACTTGCATACTTACTTATTTACATACATACGAACAGTGCAAAGTAGCCAACATTTAAACTTAAGCTTAAGCTTAAGTTAAGCTAACTTAAGCACTCGTGACGTCATAGTTTATAATTATGTGATCTATATCAACAAAACAAACAGTATTAGTGTTTTGAACAACGTTGCTTTGAAAGTGAATTTTTCTGATAAATTAATTATGTAACATTAAATGGCTACAGAGTATTGTAAATTACACCTTTGATTTCAACAGAGATAAAATCGGAATTTGATGTTTAAAAAGTGCTCATCACGTTAATTACTTGCTCAAAAAGAAATTTTATCACTAAATATTTATGGACAGACAAAATTGCAAAGTAAAAAAGTTTATATAAATACATGCATACCCTATTGACAAAATAGCTGTCTTTGACAAGTTAATAAAAGTCAGTTTAATTAAGGCGACAATATTGTTGGCGACTTAGATCATAATGAGCATACATAGCACTCATAAAACAAACAGAAAATGAGGAAACTAATAAATTAGTATAACAAGGTGCCATTTTTCCTCATGTAAATATTTCAATAATGAAAAACAACAAGATGAATAAACTCTTATGAAAAAAGCTCCTGTAGTTTCAGAATTATGTCATTGTTTTATTTTGATAAGACCAGGATAAGACTCAAATATCTATTTTTAACGACTTCAATAAAGGAGGAGGTTCTCAATTTGACTTTATGTTTTTTAAGTGTGTTGCCTCATAACTAGGTGCACCAATTTTGAAGATTCTTTCTAACTTTTGGAAGCTGATGTTTGTCGTGTGGTCCGTGTGCTCCAATTTAAATTAAATTGATATCTGATAAGTAGTTTTTGAGTTTTTTAATAATGTCTTTTTATTTGACATCGACGATATCGTTGTCATTTTATTACTTGGATAAAAGATCTCGAGATAGTTTCCTGAAAAAGTCTGCTTACTGAAGAGCACAAAATAAATTACTATTAAATAAAAAAACACCGCTTTCAAAACTATAAACGTGATATAAAAATTATAGTTATATGTTTAAAAAATCGGGAGTGGTCTCCCCTTGACTTTCTCGTATACCGGAAAGGTTGAGAGAAACCTTATATTTTGATGTCTTACATGCATGTTAAATTTTAGTCACCCATCCAACTACCGCGCACTTGGTTGCTTAACTTTCGTGATCGACGGCGCAAAATTTCATAGAAACCTTATATTTTGATGTCATACTCGTATGTTAAATTTGGTTGCAATAAGTTGAAGCATGCTCGAGTTGTCGTGCTAACGCACAGACACACAGACATAATTCCAAAAAAAATATTTTTGGACTTAGGGAGGTCCAAAACGTGTAAAACCGTCAAAATCTCGAGGTCGAATTTTTTGACGATTACAAGACTTCCTGTATACTGCGTATACGAGAAAGTAAAAATATAAAAAAAAAATGAGGTACGTGCCAGCATCAATATTTGGAATAAACGTAGTCATTTGTATTTGCGACCGCCCCAAACACATTTAATTTTTTTTTAAACATAAAATCGTTTTTAGTTTTGAAGGCAGTTATCTGCACTAAAATGTATAAACTTTGTTATGTTTTCATACTGATTTATTGTGTAAGTAGTCTAGTTCTACGTTTTTTTTTTGTTTACGCGATTATTGTTCATGCGTTCAATAATTGGTAAAAATTGCATCTATTTGCTCGACAGTACACGGTAACAACAGCGCTCTACCAAATGGCTCAGTCGCGATCGTAACTTTGCTAAAGCTCGTCGTGGGCTGTGCTCCGAACTTCGGGGGTTTCGGTGTCGTAAAGTTTTGAAATTGGAACGTTTCTGTGTCAATAAAAAATAATAAAGTTTAAATAGCTTATAGTACGTGAATGAGTTTGGTTCTCTTTGAGCTTGTGAGTTTGTGTTTAGTAAAAAGTTTTGAAGAAGTGCAGTGATTATAAAAGTAAGTAATTATAATAGTATTTTGTTAATTCTAAAGCTGTAATACATTTATTTCGTAATAATATGCACAATGTCAGCTACTTATTAGCTCTACATCGAGAAAAAAAATGCAATCCTTTACATAATTTTGTAAAAAAAAAATTGTTTGAACAAATTATGCTTGAATCAGATATCAAATATCCACAATGACTATTATCCTCCGTGTAAGTATATAAAAAGCCAAAGTACTGAAGTGTACAGTCTGCATTAAAATTGGATTAACATTAACACTTTAGTACCATGTCATATTAACTCTAACGCTTGTGTAGTGATAGTTGCCAATATCTTTTATGTTAATAATACCATAATAATGATACCATATAAAGAACAAATATACCTTATTTCATAAATACTAAAATAATATATAAACAACCATGGCTCGTGAGCTAATGTTCGTGTTCATCACACAATCATTTGTCAATACTAGGATTCGAACCCGGGCAACCCAATGTGTAGGCAGCGTTAGTGACTACTCGAGCACGACGGTGACTAACATTATACAAATTATTATTATGACAAAGTACTAAAGTCTACTTCTGCTGACTGTTCTTGTTTGTGATTATTCTGTCAATGGGGATTAGGAAATTCTTAACTCTGACTTTCTCCAGAGTTCTTGTTGTAATAACACGTGTTGAGAGACTCCATTTATAACTCAATCTTGACGCCGTCTTGGTGGAGTGGTCAGTATAGCTGCCTACACATCAAGCGGTCCGGGTTCGAGTCCTGGTAGCGGCAAATATTTGTGTGATGAACACGAGTATTTGTTGACGAGTCATGGTTGTTTATATATTTATTTAAGTTTATTTATAAAAATATCTTAAAATATTATGTATATTAATAATGTCCGTTATCTAGTATCCTTAACACAAGTTCGTAATGATACTTACTTTGGGCTAGATAATTGGTGTGAGCGTGGAAATATGTTATTATATTATATTATCTACCGTACTATTTATTGTAACTTTGTATAGGTACTTACACTTTTACTTGACAATGGCTAAACACGTAATCTTTGTCGCGAAGTCAGTAGGTAATTAAGAATAGAAAATGAACTCTGGCTCATCTAGGATTAACAAACAGTTTTGTGCAGTCCAAATTTCGATTTTACATGATTCCAAATGTTCGAGAAATGTAATTAGCATCACAAAAAACTATGAAAAATCGCGTCGTAATAATCACAGGAAAGTAACAAAAAAGCCAACGTAATCGATTGGCCACTTGAATAGGGTCTCAGGGGTTCTCTAATGTTTCGCAGACAATTGATTAGCAAATTACCATTTCGCAAGCAACAATTGTCAATGTTTCATTACGCAAACTAATGCTTTAACAATGACATCAAAACGCAAACATGCATATGATAAGCAGACGTTTTAAAAATGCATTGTTAATTAAATTTTTAAAAGACATACTGACATATCAACAAGTTACAAAAACCAAAAATATTATTTTACAAATGATTTGTTTGACTAAATTTCAATTACAAACTTTTTGTTTACTAAAATTTCAATTTGCTATTTTTCAAATTAACAAGTTACAAAAACCAAAAATGTTATTTTACAAATAGTTTGTTTACCAATACCCAGAACTCAAAATTCCGCTGAAGGTTGGCACGACAAATAAATGAAATAATTGATAAATACCATCCTGGTTTTATCACTTGATTAATGAGTTAATTAAGGAAAGCGTTTCCAACAAAAGTGAAGCTATACTATCAGGAGCTCCTCCTGAGAAAAAAAGAAAAAAATATGAAGATAAAGATGCACGCATAGAGAGAATACTTCAAATACTTTTAAAATTATAATACACATGATGTATAATAAATTTACAACGTAAGAAAAAAAAAATTATTTTTAAATAAAAAAATCTTGTTGTTTACTAAAATTTCAATTTCCTATTTTTAAAATACAGTGAAATCGCTTCAGGCCGGCCGCTGCCGCGGAACACTCGCTTCGCTTGCTCGGCTTGTGCGCTGTTTTCATGTCAACCTAACCCAGAAAACTATATGCAAGCAAGCAGGCAGCATGCAAGCAAGCATGCAAGCAAGCATGCAACATGCAAGCAAGCATGCAGCATGCAAGCAAGCATGCAGCATGCAGCAAGCAATACAATGCTCCGCTCGCTTCGCTCGCTCCGCTATGCGTGGTCACAAGTCTAACCTAACCTAACCTAGGTTTATTTTCGTACTTATGGTTTTTCTTAATAGCGGGGGGCCTCAGGCCCCCCTGCACCCCCCGGCAAGCATCTCGCAGGCAGGCATACAGCATGCAATCCAATTATTCATACAGCATGCAATGCAAGCATGCATACACTATGCAATGCAAGCATGCATACATCATGCAATGCAAGCATCCATGTAGCAAGCAAGAATACAAGAAGCAATCGCAAAATTTTTAGGCGAACCGAATGGCACCCATAAACTATTATTGAACAATTTCTTTGTGTTTTTATAATTCTTATGTTTTTAGTATGAAAAGTTAAGAAATGATACGGTGCCATACCATAAATTGCCCAATGTCTTTAGACTAAGTTACCATTTTATGTATTAAAGAAACATTGGTCAATCGTTATGTTTTTAGTATGAAAAGTTAAGAAATGATACGGTGCCATACCATAAATTGCCTAATGTCTTTAGACTAAGTAACCATATTATTAAAAAAAAATTGGTCAATAGATCTTTGTCGTTTAACGTATTTGTGTTAGGAAAAATTGACTAAAGTTCTTTTGCAAAATGACAATATATGAAACAATTACTTGCTGAGATGTAAAGTTTGTGAAACATAAATAAATGGAACGTTGGTTTGCGAAATGATCACTTTGAATTTCGTTGCTTGTCATCTGTAAATTTGTTTAATAACTGTTGATCAACCGAAGGGGAACCGGTCTCAGGACTGTTCGATCACGAATCAATTCAAGTATTTTCACTTATTTATTGTTTTATTGCACACAAGTACAAAATGCTTGGTATTCCAATCCAACTGTGATGGGAAAGATGAGAATCGTGGATGTCGCATTACGAATAAATAAATATATGTGCCATGTGATGCTGGCAGAGTAGAACAGCGTTACCCCATATTATACAATGGGTGTTGTAGAAGGCGACTAATGGATCAGCAAAGGGGTATCGATTACCTTATACTCCGTCCACCAATCCGCATTGGGCAAGCGTAGTGGACTACTACCTAAACCTCCTTCGATGACAAGGAGAGGTCTTGTATCCCAGCAGTGGGTCGAATTATAAAGGCTGTTATGACATGATGAAATATATGCTCTTATTGTAGCGGCCAATGCCGTCCGTGAATGGCGCTGTACAATAGTGCTCATACAAGCGCGATACTTATTATAGGAACCTGAATCGCGCAAACGATATTTCTAAAGGTGCTCGCTGTATTTACAAGTTCCGACTACAGACAGTTGGACCGCAGGTCCCGGGCAGACAACACCTTGCCCGGCGTACTTCCCTTTGGACTTCCTACACTATTGTAAATAAAGTTCTTTTACTAGTAGTGATAGACCAAGGAGTTTATATTTTAGACACATATGTAGGGTCGTTAGGTACTACCGCCTTTCTTATTTCTGCCGTGAAGCAGTTCGCTGTTTCGGATTGAAGGGAAAGGTAGCTACTGGAATAACTTACCTAGCTGTTTCGTAGACGCTGTTTCGTAGCAATCATAGAAAAAATGGAAAGGATCCTCAATAACCTGGTCCGTTACCTAGAGGGTTACTCTCTGAGCAACATTCGACAGTACGGCTTTAGGCCTAAACGATCGACGGGTGACCTTCTAGCGTACATGACGCATGTCTGGGGTCAAGGACAAGCGTGGCGAGTCATTGACTATCAGCCTTGATATCGCCAAAGCTTTTGATAGGGTCTGGCACAAAAGTCTTCTCTCGAAGCTTCTGGCATATGGTCTGCTCGTACAGCTCTGTACCTGGGTGGCTAACTTTCTACATGAGCGTAGAATTCGTGTCCTCTCTGATGGATGCAGTTCGCGGTTCATGTCAGTGAATGCCTGTGTTCCCCAGGGTTCCGTTTTATCCCCCACACTGTTTCTTCTGCATATCAATGATATAATCCCTCTTGGGAACATCCATTGCTATGGCAGACGACAGTACAGTGCATGCGGTATATGTCGGACACGCAGTTTCTTTACACCTATATATATACTGTGCTTGCTATACAAGACGCAAGTACCGTCCTGTGTGGTCCTAGTGGCTCCGCCAAGTACTTACTCGATGCTTTGGATAGGTTGCAGCGTCGCGCGACCCGCATTATCGACGACGTAGAGGTAACCAAACATCTTGAGCCTCTCCAATTGCGTTGCGATCTTGCGTCATTGAGCGCGTTCTACCGTCTGTTCCACGGCGAGTGCTCTGAGAAGCTTTTTTTCTTATCCCACCATCTCCCTTCTTTTTAAGGACTACGGGTAAAGGTGTACGGTGTCACCGACAAGCTGTGGCTAGCATTCCAACGCGAACTAAGAAATTTGGCAACTCGTTTCTTTGTCGCACAATCAAGAAAGGGAATTCACTGCCAGCACACGTGTTCCCTCCTTCCTACAATCCTGGGTCATTCAAAAGAGGCGTGATGAAGCACCTTGCAGGTTGGTAAGGCAAGGGTGGCTAGCGCGGCGGTTCATCTCTCGCGCCATTTATTTTCGCATTTGGACTCCACTTCTGCTTACCATCAGGTGGAATGGAGTCATTTGCTAGACATTTTTATAAAAAAAATCGGGAGTGGTCTCCCCTTGACTTCTCGTACACCGGAAGCGACTCAATAATTTGATAGAAACCTTATATTTTGATGTCATACATGCATGTTAAATAAGTTAAAGAATACTCGAGTTATCGTGCAAACGCACAGACACACACACATACATAATTCTAAAAACGGTATTTTTGGACTCAGCTGAGTCCAAAAACGTGTATATCCGTCAAAATGTCGAGGTCGAATTTTTTGACTATTACAAGACTTCCTCTATACTATGTACCTATATGAGAACGCAAAAAGAGGTTGCAGAAAATCTATTTCATTTATAACACTTACACACAGCAAGGATGAAATAGTAGTTATTTTTTATAGTACTCCAATTGCATCCTGAGCGTAGCGAGAGTTTCAATTTCAAAGGAACGAGACACGGAATAGCTTTGCTTCCGAGTGAAACTCGCAATTATTCATCCCACTACAACGAAACAAACGCTAAGTACAAAAAACAGCTTAAATTATATTAAATGGTGTTAATGATTTCAAGAATAAAAAGTAAAATTGCTGTGAACATTCTGAAAACGAGGCTGGCGTGTTAACATGAATAAATTAATGCATTTTCAGTGTGGACTGAATAGAATAATACAACAATGGCGCTACAAAAAAAGAATGTCTCTGATCGCGGGTATATGACGGCCGAGCTGAAGGCAAGGGAGATTTATATGGGATTTGAGGCATTTTTACTGCCTGAGGTACGAGGTAGTAGGTACAAAATTTTATGTCACCTCCTGACTAGGAAGTGGGATTTTCCGTACGAGTAGCATGCGGAGAATGTGTGGCACAAAATTATTGAATAGGAAAGTGTTAGGCACTAACCTCTTTTTGTATGAATTATTATTGTTAATTTTTAGGTTTTAAAGGAGAAGGCCCATTTCTGCCCCAAAGTCGTTTCATGTTTGAATAATGAAAAATATGAAGAGACCAGATAATGTTATTTTAAAATAACTCTATTTAAATTATAGAATGCTAGTGTGTAAATGGATACAACGTATCTAGCGGGTTTTAAAATTAAATTGAAAAAAGGATTTATAAACTGCTCTTGATTATATACATTTCCTTTACGTTATGGCTTTGTCATAAAGGCTTTTGAGCCACAGTAATAGTGTAATTTATCAGTCAGTATATCTTATACTGACTGATAAATTACCTGATACAAAAACAATACCATTAGAAAATATTATAGACCTTTAAATACATATTAGTAAAATATTTACGTTCAATTGATAAGTTATAATTACTTATTAGACAAAAGGATTTCATGTGGTTGTAAGTTTAATTCCCTTGATTCTCCGATATGTGTAGGTACTTTAATGACAGGCGGTCAAGATTTTTAATGTAATAATTACGTGTACATGTAAATGTTATTTATTTAAAAGATAAATAATACATAAATGAATATATAAATGCATAGTAATAATAATATTTAAATGCATAGTAGATAATATGTACTAGCTTACTAAAATTATCACAATTTTATGGTGTCAAATGTGCTTGCTTCAAAACCCCACTATTTACAGCAATAACTGATATGTAATATTAAAATATTACTAGTCATATTAAAATATTAGATATCAGTTAAAATATTACATATCAGTTATTGCTGTAAATAGTGGGGCTTTGAAGTCTATCAAAATAGAGTGTAAAACTAACTTAGAAATCTAACCTTAATCGTGACGCATAGATTTTTACTTGTGGGGCAAACATTGTATGGCGAGTGGTCCATCTCCTTTATGTCGATCTTGAATTTTTTTTTTTTTTTTTTTTATGTGATGAGATGGCAAACAAGCTTACGGCCCACCTGATGTTAAGTGGTCACCGCCGCCTATAGACACTTGCAATATTAAGTGTAAATCACTTAACACCGCAAGTGCGTTTGCCATCGTGGGGACTAAGATGATATGCCCTCCATGCCCAGTAATTATACTGGCTACCTTTCCCTTCAAACCGAAACACAGCGAACTGCTTCACGACAGAAATAAGAAAGGCGGTGGTACCTACCCAGACGACCCTACATATGGGTCTACCACCTAGTACAATAAATAAATAAAATGTTTTTAAGTTGTCACTTCGCTAAAAGATTTGGTAATCCAATGTAAGGAATAAAAAATATTAATTTCAGAACCTGCAAACGTGTTCTTTACAGAAATTTCGAATGGAGTTTCTCCCGAGTTCTTTTTGTAAAAACACGTGTTGACAGACTGCATTTTTAACTCAATCTACCAATGATATTATATTTAAAAAATTTAAATTTAATATCATTGCAATCTACCGTACAATTCTCTGTTACTTAGACTACATTTTCACTTGACATGGGCGGAATGCGTAATCTTTATGTATCGCGATAGCCATTTATGTAAAAGACGAAGAAAGGTTCGAAGTTTAAAATCTCTTTTCTCTTCCACGCTAGCGGATAAAATAAAATGCGCTTTTGCACTCAGATTTCAAATAATAAACAGATTCTTTCCGAGCTTTGAGGTGAACAATATGACTCAAAAAGGTTTTAAATCTTTCTACTAACTTTCTGGTTTTAACCCTGATAACTTATTTTGGAGTCGGTGCAGTGTGTATTGATATTGACAACACTGCTAAACTATACGCCGTCTTGGTGGAGTGGTCAGTTTAGCTGCCTACACATCAAGCGGTCCAGGCTCGAGTCCTGGTAGCGGCAAATATTTGTGTGATGAACACTTTGTTGACGAGTCATGGTTGTTTATATATAAATTTATTTAAGTTTATTTATAAAAATATCTATAAATAATATGTATATTAAAAATGTCCGTTATCTAGTATCCATACCACAAGTTCTTAATGATACTTACTTTGCGCTAGATAATTGGTGTGATCGTGGAAATATATTATTATTAGGTATTATTATTACCCACTAGAATATTTTTTCTTTACACATAACTAGTAACGTAACTTGGTTATGTACGAAGACTAAGGGAAAAAATACACTGACAAAACTCTACCTGCCTCAGGCGGGATCAATTTGGCATTACGTTTTTACGACCGGCCGCCTACCTGACACCTCTCTCCTTGGGAACAACTGTTAACATTTTGTTGGGAATCTTGGAGAGAGAATGTGAATAAACACAACGTTAAGAGGTTTTAAAAACGAATTTAATTATAAATCTAATCAGATGCTAGACTACGACCAAACAATTTAAAAAACGCACCGAAAAACATGACATAAAAAGAAAAGTATAACAAATTCATAGATGGAAAAAGGTTTTGTGCTGACGAGATTTCTAACACATTTAATAACAGCTGTGACCACCAGCCTAATGTGCCTTCCGAAGCACGGAGGGAAAAATACTTGAAAAAATGTTCGGTTGCCACAGATAATATCTGTTTAAATCAATCTAAGGAGATCGGTTAAATCGCTGAGTGAAAACTGAGTGTCGCGAACAGCGGCCGTACTACATAACATGGTTCTAGTTGAGCATGCCGTGTCTATTTACTGAGCGCGTCTTAAGGACTGGGTGTATTGCTGATAGAACTTTACCTACAGCGGATTAGCTTCTCTGCCTCTCGAAATTAAAACGTCTGGAATTGCACAAAAGATCGTTCGTGGAATTGGTTTTTCTGTCAATGAAAATCGTTTGAGGTCCACGGTGTTGGGGTCATGTTATATTTAATTTTCAGACACATTTTGAATGACACTCTTATATTTGTCTTGTTTCTGCAAAGAAGAAGCACGCGTTTACAATCTTTTGCGGATTTGACGCCGCCGTGGTGCAGTGGTCAGTAGCGCTGGCTACACATCGGGCGGTCCGGGTTCGAGTCCTAGTATTGGCAAATGTTAGTGTGATGAACACGATCATTTGTTCATGAGTGATGGTTGTTTATATATTTATTTAATTTTATATATAAAAATATCTAGATTATTAAGCATATTTGTCCGTTATCTAGTATCCATAACACAAGTTCTTAAAGATACTTATTTTGGGCTAGACAATTGGTGTGGGCGTAGAAATATATTATTATTATATTATTGTTTTATTATCATTATAATTTCATCTTTAGAAAAATAGGTGGTAGGTATTTATAGTCAAACAAAACAATGACTCCAAAATTATCCCAAACAAGTGTCAGACCAATTATTTGGACCCCTATGGAATATACGAGTAGGTGCACTCAATGGAGAGCACACTCTACAAGTGAATAGCAAAACATCAAATCAGCTTATACATAGTCTGAGGACTGATTGCCGATAATATAACAAAAAAAAACCTATGGAATAAAAACAATGGATTTGCAACATTGATGCATCATAATTCCGTTTTTAAACCGACTATACTTCCAGATGTTAATCATGTTCCAAATGGTTATTTGACTCCAGCATTAACGTAAGAGTCGCTTCTGTGTTACGCGACGCCACTTAAAGGGGTACGAGCTCATAATAAAAACACTTCAACTTTGTTATGCTAGCATGTTGCTGGCTGTGACATTCTCGTCTAATTTACAAAATAATATATTATCTGTTAACGTACTTGTAGAAATTACCGTTTTGAAGCGTTTTTACGAAGAATTCGCTTAAATTATCGGTTTCGTTATTTCAGTTCGGAGGCTTGCTCGTTCCAAGATAGGTCACGAAAAATTTTATAATCTGGAGCTCAATTATTCTTCTTAAGTAACTTTTAGTCGGCGGTCCCGATTATTAGGGAAAATATTTCTACGCGCTAATCTGCATTGTCCACCCCACAGAAATATTAATAAGGAGGACAGAATTGCTTTGGTTCGCATTTACTACCGGAACCATTGTAGCCGCTTTATACCCTCTACTTACTATCAATGCACGCAATCAAAATAACGAAACCGTACTACGCAATCACGCCCACAATTTACAATCATGAACCTTACGTTGAAGATACAGCGTTGTGTAACACACAAACAACAACACATGGTTCTAGTTGAGCATGCCGTAATATGTATTGGGGTGCGCATTTTCTTACATAACTTTTCAATTCCTATCATTGGAGTTCCGAAAATATTTCTCATACCATTTAAAACCATAATGATCATTCTTCGTAACAAATCATTCTATAAAACTTCATAAAACATAATCATTGAAATTCATAATATTATTAATCATACATTTTTGGGCGAGTCTAGTGTTTTATGCACCTACATTGCTGGGTGATGGGTAGGTTAGGGTTATTTTTTTATGACCAGGCGGAGTGCACTGTTTTTGTAAGCAACAAGGTAGTAACAGTATTAATCAAAAAAATATGATCACTAACTGTTATGAGCTCCGTTGGTAGTAATAAAAATGTATGAATAAAAAAGTATGAAAAATAAAATTATGAAGAGTGATTATTATGAACACAAATCGGTAGTAAGACAAAGAATAGGATTTATAATATCATGTGAGCCAATATATTTGCCCGCGTACTAAGTACTGCCAAGCAATGAAAGTTAAGCACAGCTTCAATGTAATACGGTCTGTAAGATAGTAACGCATAATTTTAAGCGATTATGTTTTTATGAATAAAAATCAGACTATTTGTTTAGATAATATTGTTTTTAGGGTTCCGTATCTCAAAAGGAAAAACGGAACCCTTATAGGATCACTTTGTTGTCCGTCTGTCTGTCTGTCTGTCAAGACCCTTTATCTCAAGAACGCGTGACGTATCAAGCTGAAATTCACATGAGATACTCAGGTCTTTTGTCCCTTTAAGCTGTGAAAATATCAAACTTCTAAGCCAAGCCAATCAAAAGATACAGCCGATTATGTCGATATTTTCAACAAATTTCCGACACTCGCAAAGGAATCAAAACCTACAGGATACTTCCCGTAAACTCAGAATCTTGAAATTTGGCATGAAGCATTGTCATATAATGCAAATATAGGAAAAATTGCGAAAATTACATTTTTTTAGTTATATAATATAATAAAAATATTTTAATAAAATGAAACTTACTATCTTATTTCTCACGAACGAATAAAGGTATCAAATTGAAATTTTTACTAGGTCTATTGTCACTTTAAGCAGTGAAAAAATCAAACTTCTAAGTTAACGCGATCAAAGGATACAGCAGTTTATACCGAGGAACCCTGGGTGTCCGACCGAAGTCCGACTCGCACTTGGCCGGTTTTTTAAATATGAATCTAAGTTTTTCGGTTCTTACGTGTGAAAAGTACATGCAAATAAATAAATAAAGTTATTCCATTGCCTGATAAATAGTTGATTCACTGCAATGAATCCATTTTACAGTTGAACAGGACGGCATTTTGAAAAAAAAAACGGATATTTCTTTTTGACATACGATCTTAGGAATGAACTTATGTCACTGACGACCAAAATATGGGCTCCTTCGAGAACGGCGTGAAAAAGATTTTGCTAAGTCGGCAACGCATTAAGCCTATCTGGATCTGAGGTTTCAACTATGGGGAGCAACCTGTAGTTCAAATCTAAATATAATTCAAAGAACGCAGAACTACATTCTCAAACAAATTTCAACACTCCCTGGTTTATCAGAAACTCAGTCCACAATGGCTATATATGCCAACAGTAAAAGGAGAACTCAAGCAAGCTACAAAGAAGTACAAATATAGACTGGAAAATCATCCGAACCAGTTATCTATCGAGCTCACAATACCAAACTCCAGAAACTGGTTGAAATGACACCGGATCCTCCGACTTGGCGACACTGAATGAGGCAACGTATTAAGGAGTCATTCTTGTTGGGGAGTGCCTTGACATGTAAACAGCTCACACACCAAATCTGCTCATAGTCCGATGACCCATATGACACCCGTAAGAACATACACAATTTTAAAAAGAAAAGTGACGTTAGGAATCTGAATACTAGGTACAAAGATAAATTAGTGGTTCCAAAGCTCAGACTTGCCAAGACCAGTAATTCATTTGTAGAGAATAGCATAAGGTTTTACAATAGAATACCAGATGAACTGTTAACTTTGATGGATATACAATTCAAAGAGAGAATTAAAAGTCAACTGATCGCTAAAGCGTACTATAGGGTGAAAGACTTCACCAAAGATAACCACCCATGGCAATAAAAAGTTATGTATAGTTTCTACATAGTTATACTGACGAGAATAGGTATGTACCTACTCGATATCTAATACCATTTATATTTCAATAGCTACATATTTGTATTTAACGTCAATAAGTGCTTTGTTAAAAGCCTACATTGAAAACAAAGTAAACAAACAAACAAACATAGGCTACCGTAACTGCTTTCCATCAGGCGGATCGTATGCCTGTTTGCCACCAATGTAGTAAACACAAAAAGGTAAGTCCCTAATCTAATTTTCAAGACCTACATTAATCATTCGTGGATCACGTGTGGCCCAATGAAATAAATACTTTAATGTACTTAATCAAAAACTCAGTGTACACAGCGATAAGCCGTAAAAGCATTATGATTGATATGGAAAATCAATTAATTTTGATGTGTACAGATAGTAATTTATGAACTTGTAGTCATCACTATTCTTGTCATTGTATTTACCTTCACGATTGTTATTTTATAATAAACAGCTGTCCCACGCGTTGCTGTGGTAAATTCATACTACTGTCCTATAACATTGACTTTCTCGAATACCGGAAACGACTCAAAAGTTGATAGAAACCTTATATTTTGATGTCATACATGCATGTTAAATTTTCGGTCCCCCATCCGAGTACCGACCGCGCACTTGGTTGCTTAACTTTCGTGATCGACAGCTCAAAAGTTGACAGAAATCTTATATTTTGATGTCATACATGAATGTTACCTTTGGTTGAAATAAGTTAAAGCATACTCGAGTTATCGTGCTAACGCACACACACATAATACCAAAAACTCTTTTGGACTGAGTAAGGTCCAAAATGTGTAAATCAGTCAAAATCTTGAGGTCGAATTTTTTGACGATACCTATACGAGAAAGTAAAAATGAGGACTACTAAACAAGATAAAAACTATCCTATCTTTCAAGTTAGAACAAAATACATTTTTATTTTTTAAGTTAAAATGTATTGTTAGTTTCAGAGTTCATCCCGGACAAACATCATGACACGGGAATTATATATAGATTGACATGGTAGGAAACTATACTGGGCCCCTTACTAATATTTATCTGTGCTAACAGTATTATATTATCTGTGCTAATATGCAAGCTATTTATAATTTACTAGCTTTGGCCCGCAGCTTCGTCCGCGTGGATATAGTTTCATTGGGCAGCATTTTAATTTTTGTTGGCTACTTATTTTTGTACTAATCATACACATATTTCCAATAAATATACGTACAGCAAACATGGACTTCCATACTTTCATCCTATTCATTTGACTCGAAATTTCAAAAAGGCTAGAACAAATAACTAACCAAATTAATTTCTTATCGAGTGCCTAAAATCAAAGTTTTATGGTTTTATCTTCAATAATGTCGAAAAATTACCCATATTGATTTTATAACTTTGTTACCTTATTTCCCCATTTTCGGGGTGGAAATCTGATAAACTCTGTAATATTTGTTCCGGTACTTATTTATCGGTAGAAGTACTTCTTTCGAAGTTTCGAATCAAATATCCAACTAATCTTGTTTCCCATACAAAATTTGGATCCCGTTTTATCTCTTTAGGGAGTGAATTATGGAAAAGTATTTTCTTAGTGCACCCTTAGACCACCTTAGACGTCGCTAAGAACCTACATGTCAAATTTTAAATATCTAGACCCAACGGTTTGGGCCGTGCGTTAATATTATATCAGTCAATCACTCGGTCAGTTTCTTCTTTTTAAACCCTTATAGAGAATGATGGATGATTATACGTCCGCCACGATGGTTTTTAAAATCAATCTTGTCTTCGTAGTCAGCGATCCGATGGACCATACAAAATTGACTTTCTCGTTTACCGGAAACGACTCAAAAGTTGATAGAAACCTTATATTTTGATGTCATATTGATATTTTGATACATGCATGTTAAATTTTCGGTCACCCATCCGAATATCGAGCGCGCACTTGGTTGCCTAACTTTCGTGATCGACGACTCAATTTTTTTTATGTTATAGATGGCAAACAAGCTTGCGGCCCACCTGATGTTAAGTGGTCACCGCCTATTATGGGTCTACCATCTAGTAGTTGATAGAAACCTAATATTTTGATATCGTAATATATGCATATATACATGTAAAATTTGGTTACAATAAGTTAAAGCATACTCGAGTTATCGAATATAATGCAATGTAATTCAATGGACTTGTAGGCGTTTTGGATTATGTCTTTAAGCTAACAAGTGTTATCAAAATAAATAAATAAATAAAAACGTGTAGATTCGTCAAAAATTCGAGGTCGAATTTTTTGACGATTACAAGACTTCATCTATACTACATATACGAGAAAGTAAAAATACCCACGTTGATTTTCAGACTTTACCTAATCACCCTTTTAGGGATAGAATTCTGAAAAAAAACACGTATTTACTCATAATATATCGACAAGAATACTCCTGTGAGGTTTTGAATAGTAATAATAATAATAATAAACTGAAACTATTTGCCCATAACAGTTCCCATTTGACAGCCTTACTGAAGGTTACTGAAGCTTTCAGTAATGCTATCAAAATGGAATTCGGTGTGGACAAATGTGCAGTCATGCATGTAAAGCGTGGTCAGATAATGGAATCCGCGGGTATACAACTCTCGGATTCTATTCACCTTAGATCTCTCTCCGTAAACGAAACCTATAAATATTTAGGTATGTCACAGGCATTAGGCATCAACGATGCTGACATGAAACAGTCATTTCGTGAGCGTTTCTTGGGGCGCCTTTCAAAAGTCCTTAAAAGTCTTTTGTCGGGCGGAAACAAGGTTCGTGCATATAATGGCTGGGTCATGCCGCTATTGATGTATTCCTTTGGTATACTTAAATGGACTCAAACTGAACTGGATGCTCTGGATAGAAAAGTTCGTACATTGTTAACAGCACACCGCATGCATCACCCACGTTCCTCGACCATGAGATTGTAGATCCCGCGGAAATGCGGTGGTCGTGGCTTCTTAAACGCTAACACACTGCATAACCGCGAGATAGACAATCTTAGGGAGTATTTCCACATCGATATGGGGATTCATAGAGATGTAGTTGCTGTTGACAATGGACTCACTACTCTATTTTTAGCAAAAGAAAACTGGTGCAAACCTGTAGTACTTAGTACTTCGGACCGCAACGTTGTATGGCAAATCAAGGAATTACATTGCAGATTCTACCGGGCTCTTCATGGGCCCGACGTAGATTTACTAGCCTCAGTATCCTGGCTACGTTTCGGTGACCTTTTTGGTGAAACCGAAGGTTTTGTCTGTGCAATTATGGATGAAATTGTGATGACGAATAACTACCGGAGGTTTATTCTGAGAGATGGCACATTGGGTATTTGTCGAGCGTGCCATCGTCCGGGTGAATCCCTCAGACATATAATCTCCGGTTGTTCTCGTCTCGCAAATGGCGAGTATTTGCATAGACATAACCAAGTGGCCAGGATAATACACCAACAACTTGCTTTGCGATACAATCTTGTGGAATCCGAGGTGCCTTACTATAGGTATGCCCCAGAACAGGTTCTTGAAAATAGCCATGCCACATTGTATTGGAATCGATCTATCATTACAGACAGGACTATTGTAGCTAACAAGCCCGATATTGTATTGATGGATCGACACGAACGCCGCGCAATAATTGTTGATGTCGCTGTTCCCCTTGACGACAACCTTGTCAAAGCTGAAAAAGATAAAGAAAACAAATATCTTGATTTGGATCAGGAGGTTGTTGACATGTGGGACATCGATTCAGCAATTGTTGTTCCGATAGTCATATCTGCCCACGGTCTGATAGCTAAGAGCCTCGATAAACACATTAAGAGGCTCGCGTTAGGTGGTTGGATCAAGAGTCAGATGCAGAAGGCAGTACTTCTAGACACGGCCCATATAGTGAGAAGATTCCTGTCTCTGGATCCTTAACCACCGGTAGCCGGGACCCTGATCTTGCTGCCGATGGGGAACTGCATTTTTGTATTTTTAAGTGTTATATTTTTTTGTGTTAAACATTGTAAAAAAATAATATTTAGAAATATAATTTTGTATGTATTTTAAATTAAATAAAATGATAATTATAATAGTCTAACTAATCTTGTTTGTTGTTATAATTAAATTGTTTACTTTATGTTTTTCTAATTGTGTATGCAATAAAGCGTTAATTATTATTATTTCCTTATTTAAACTTTGTTCCCATATTTTAATGGGTTGGATTTCGAATACTTCGTCCTCATACCTTATCTGAATCATAAAAATTTAGCAGAGGTTCGTGCAAAATTTCAGCTGTCTAGGTTCAAGAGGCTGGACTGGGCATACTTTGTAATAATTTTATTTTTGCGTTTACAAACGCGTAAATATAATACTAGAAAAATGCACTGAAAAAAAATCCCGCCTGAGGCAAGTCGATTTTTTTCAGTGCATTTTTCTAGTATTATATTTCTGGGCATACTTTTCTTAAGTTTTCTTTATCTAACGTAAGTCATCGCGTCGCATGTGCTAAACGTGTCATCGATCCAGCCTTATGTCGCTGTAACTGTCCGGAGAGCAAGGGCGGATCCAGCTTTGGCGCCAGGGGGGGGTCACATAGTCGTGGTCAAGTCCAGTGGCGTGGGTGCAAAATGCAACGGGCCACGGGTAATTTCAAAACTAGGGGGGGGGGGGGGGTGTATTTAATTTTGATAATAATAGATACAGGTAAAAAGTACGATTCAAAAACCGGATGATTTTGGAAAACCGGTTTTTCCGATTTTCATTCAAAAAAAACCGGCTATATCGATTTTTTCAGGTTTGAGGTAAAAGTCAATAAAAATTGAAAAAATAGGAATATTTTTTTCTTTTATATTAAATTCTAGATTTGCATGATAAACACTTTTTGATGTAAAGAAATAAGTGATTTACTTCAAAAAGTGTTTGAATGTCCACGCTCTCGCAATGACATCAGATGTCTTGTTGATGAAGTACCATGGAACTGATTAAAAGGGTGGACTGGGCACAACATCGTTATAGTAATTCGGTAGCCATAAGACTCAGACCAATAACAATAATTTTTGGTCTGAGCCTTAAGAGTGGGTCATCGGTAGCGAAAAGGTCAATAAGCTAGCAAGGCCTGGGACTAGAGGACTACAATTTGGCCCAGAGCCTTTCTGTCGTATCCCAAAGAACCAGGCTATGAAATACTTAAAAACCCACCTCCTCTGAGAGGCAAAAGCGGACTGGCAAAGAACGCATGGGTTAACACATTCAAAATCGGACCATACTCCCGTAAGCGCACTAACCAGCAGTGATGGAAATCGCCCCGAAACAACGAAATAATAAAAGTGGCGCCAGGTCATGGAATTCTCCATGAACTGGCGCCACTTTTATCAGTAGAACCAAAATGTTCTGAGCCAGAGAACCAGCTCAGAACATTTTGGTTCTACTGATAATACGACGGAGTGCTTGTATCAGTCTGCTCTGAATTCTGATACCTGGGCTATACATACAGCACAACGGTAATATAGACCGAGATGTCAATCATCGAGTAAGCTCAGGATGGATGAAATGGCGGCAGGTTACGAGGATAATTTGGGACTCCCATTGAGGCCCCTCAATGGTACAGTACGGCTTTAGGCCGAAACGATCGACGGGTGACCTTCTAGCGTACATGACGCATGTCTGGGGTGAAGCCATAGACAAGCGTGGCAAGTCATTGGCTGTCAGCCTTGATATCGCCAAAGCTTTTGATAGGGTCTGGCACAAAAGTCTTCTCTCCAAGCTTCCGACGTATGGTCTGCCTGCTCAGCTTTGTACCTGGGTGGCTGGCTTCCTGCATGAGCGAAGAATTCGTGTCCTCTGCGACGGATGCAGTTCGCGGTTCATGTCAGTGAATGCCGGTGTTCCCCAGGGTTCCGTTTTATCCCCTACACTGTTTCTTCTGCATATCAATGATATGATTCCGCTTGGGAACATCCATTGCTATGCAGACGACAGTACAGTGCATGCGGGCTACTTCGGACACGTAAAGGCTGGACGGGCAGAAACCGTAGAGAGTGGTGAGAATCTTGTCATTGAACTCAACCGAGAGCTCGACCTTGTTTCTCAATGGGGTACAGCAAATCTGGTTGAGTTCAATGCCAAGAAAACTCAGGTGTGCGCGTTTACGGCTAAAACGTCGCCATTCTCCATCTCCAGAGCACAACACTAACGCTACAGAGCAGTATCACCTTGCTCGGTATGGAGGTTCGCAGCGACTTGAATCCGAAGGACTACATCGAAAGCGTGATAAAAACAGCATCACGGAAACTCGGAGTCCTGAACAAGGTGCGGCGTTTCTTCACGCCAAATCAACTTTGCTTGCTATACAAGACGCAAGTACGGTCCTGCGTGGAGTATTGCTCGCACCTGTGGGATGGCTCCGCCAAGTACTTACTCGATGCTTTGGATAGGTTGCAGCGTCGCGCGGCCCGCATCATCGGCGACGAAGAGGTGACTAAAAACCTTGAGCCTCTCCAATTGCGTCGCAATGTTGCGTCATTGAGCGCTTTCTACCGTCTGTACCACGGCGAGTGCTCTGAGGAACTTTTTTCCCTAATCCCACCATCACCCTTCCTTTTAAGGACTACGCGTGCTGGTCTACGTTGTCACCGACAAACTGTGGCTACCTTTCCAACGCGAACTAAGAAATTTGGCAACTCGTTTCTTTGTCGCACAATCAAAAAATGGAATTCACTGCCAGCACACGTGTTCCCTCCTTCCTATAATCCTGGGTCATTCAAAAGAGGCGTGAAGAAGCACCTTGCAGGTCAGCAAGGCGTGGGTGGCTAGCGCGGCAGTTTATCTCTCGCGCCAGCTATCTTCGCATTTGGACTCTACTTCTGCTTACCATCAGGTGGAATAGAGTCATTTGCTTGACCTTTTTACGAAAAAAAAAAAAAATGGGAGTATGTAAGCGGCCTCAATGGGCCGCTTAAAATGAGCCTCATAAGAGGCTTAAGGTCACGAAAAGGGCAATGGAGAGGGCTATGCTTGGAGTTCCTCTGCTTGATCATATCAGAAATGATGAGGTCTGCAGGAGAATCAAGGTTACCGACATAGCCCGATTGACGGCCATTGGGCCGGAAAGGTCCTCGAGTGGCGACCACGTACCGGAAACGCAGCATTGGTAGGCTCCCCACAAGGTGGACCGATGATCTGGTAAAGGTCGCGGGAAACAGCTGGATACGAGCAGCGCAGGACCAACCAGTTTGAAGATCCTTGGGGGAGGCCTATGTCCAACAGTGGGCGTCTCTGGGCTAAAATGATGATGTCACTCCCCTTGATTACCTCAAAATCTATAAAAGCATCTTGAGATCTATCGTCCTGCATGGATCAGAAAGTTTGGCATTAAAGCGAATGGATGAAAATAGATAACACGTGCATTTGTGGCAACAATTTTTAAGAACACCATTACAGATTGAAATTTTGTTTAACTTAGTACTTTATTACTAAAGTTTAGTCGTAGCGGTTGAAGTTAGGTCTAGCTAGACGTTAGTCGAAACCTTGTCGAAACATGGCAAAAAAACCCTCAGATCAAGAAAAACACGAAGGTGCATGGCGGCCATGGCGCGGTAAATTCAAATTTTCCCGAATAATGCGTTTGCTGTCAAAGTATTATATTAAATTATTTAAATATTGAAAGTACTTAATTAATAAAAAAAAATTAAAATATATAAAAACATTATTTTAATTAGTGGTCCACCTAGGTCCTGGACCCAGCCCAGGGGGGGGTCATGACCCCCATGACCCCCCCCCTGGATCCGCCCTTGCCGGAGAGTGGCTCGTGCGGCTCTCTTCCCTGTTTGCTGCAGGGTGATGTATGAAAACAATAAGTGGACTTACAACCAATGACAACTATCATCCTATTTTATACATTAAGGGTAGAATTACATAAAGTCCTAAAATACCTCTTTCTTAATTTTTAACCAAAAGACCTTATACTAATTTTCATAGATTTTACTTTTAAAATGATGGATTTGCATACAGACTTTCTTTACCTGTTTTTATACACTTAAGGGTAGAATTTCGGGAAATCCTAAAACACCTCTTTCTTAATTTTAAACCGATAGGTCATATACCAATTTTTATGGATCTTACTTCTAAAAAAGAGGAATTTCCCATACACACATTTATTCCCTATTTTATCCCCTTAGGAGTTGAATTTCGAGAAGTCCTAAAATTTAATTTTTAACCGAAAAGTCATGTACCAATTTACTACATGGATTTTACTATAAAGATGACGGATTTCCATACAAACTTTCATCCCCTATTTAAACCCTTAGGGGTTGAATTTCGAAAATTCCGGCCCTATCACTTGCCTACGTCATAAGAGAAACCTTCAAAATTCCAGCTATCTAGGTCGAGGGTATGTGCTGGGCGTTGATCAGTCACCCATGAGTCAGAACTTTTCTTCACTACATAGTATAAAACAAAGTCGCTTTCCGCCGTCTGTCGGTATATGCATGCTTAGATCTTTAAAACTACGCAACAGATTTTGATGCGGTTTTTTTTAATAGATAGAGTGATTCTTAAGTAAGGTTTATATGTATAATACATGCATATTTACATAAGCATTGCACCCGTGCGAAGACGGGGCGGGTCGCTAGTTTTATATAAAGAATAGATTATTTTTAACAATGCTACTATAAAAATGACCTATCCTCATTACAAACGTATAGCATGGGCACTATGGGCATTCCCCACACCGCGAGGGATAGAGACGGATATCGCTCACTTTTTTTGACACTTGATTGCGATAGTCACCGAGCTATGCACCTAACTGATCCACTGCTACTTTACTATAACGCTATTGTGATATTTGTCCTGTTAAAGCAGCAATGTAATTTGCACGCTAGTTATACACTCTAATTGTCGCAGGTGGATTGCAAGAAAACTAATTTAGGGGTGCGCGTTACTTCTGTTACACTTTGTATGCCACACAGAAATAGAAAACTATGCAAAGATAAACTATTCGAATAAAATAAAACAAAACTCTTTTAATGCACACAAAATCAAAAGTATTTCCAATTCAACCCGGAGTGCTGAAATATTACAGTCTAAAGACGGGTCCAGGAGCATGTAACGCGTATGTAATTTAATTTATATACTTTAAATTAATTGATGTATATGTCGGGGATATCGTCAGGATTTATCTAGAATCACGATCTCACATACGAATGCCAAGTCAATTTATCAACACACATCACAAAGAGGAGAACGAGAGTAGTGCCTGGGACTTGTGACCCAGTGTGTAGGTTTACCTAGGGCACTCGCCTTCACTTCTCTCTAACTATTATCACACAACTGTCGGACATAGCTTCCACAAGCATTCCTAATAGAACCATAGAAACGTCCGCACTCAGCGACGGCTCGAACTAGACTGAGCTCTGTCGAGCGCGCACCGCTGCAACAAAGGCGCGCCCCACCATTATTACGTCGCATCGTACGATAGCTCGTGCGGCGCTGACGTCACTCGCAATCCCACTATTTCCAATGAAAATAACAAATTTAATTACAATTGAACCTAATAATGTCATAGCGCAGTCATATATATATATGACTGCGCTATATAAAAGAGGTTTATATATAACTACCTACTTCGAAACTTAAAAACTATGGTTGCAAGAAGGTCTGCAACACTCAGAGTCTGGCTTCATCATCTAATTCCATCTGATAAGATGGTTACCATCTTCCCCATAGAGTTTCGTGTAACTTTAAAGTAGCAAAGTAATTTATTTCGTCGTCCCAAGTATTTTCCACAACATTTTTTACCCTTTTTTCCTCGTTTAAACCTTACCTAAATGAAAATACGAGGAACAGTTTTTAATTATGACCGACGTACATTTTATGTATGAAGTAGGCTCGACCTTTTGTTTTCGAGTTGTAAATTTTATTAATTTACTTAGGTATTTCGTAATTGTTATTTATTCCATCGCATTAGAATTATTTGAAACGGTTATTTGTTAAGCACAAAATAAAACTTCAGCGTAAAAACTAGGTATGTGAAATATTCCTGTACAATTTATTTATTTTTTCAATCAATGTACACACAAAACAATTACAAAAGAAGACATATATTACACAGAGAACTGTAAAGAAGGTACTGATTATTCGTAAAACAAATCTCTTCCAGCAGCCTCATATACGGTAGAGAGATTTGGATTAATTGTAGAGTGTGAACCCGATTTTTTAATAAATATAATTAAGTGATAATAAATTAATACCTAGATACAAATCAATACAGTAATAAAATACAGTAAAAATATTAAAAACAAACGTATTTAGACAGAGATTATTGAAAAATAATGTGATCTTACTAGTGTCTTAACCTTTTGGTCCCCGCTCGGTAGATATCTACCGCAAGACAGTTAAAAACAATTGTGTCTTCATTTTATTAGTGATTGATGAGTTAAGAGTATAGTTTGTGACTTCCGAATCAAGAACGCTAACGAGTTCCACAATCTGACTGCATGGACAGTGAAGGAATAGGAATAAAAACGGTATTACGATATGAGATATAATATAAAGAAGGTTGAGAAAATGTGGTCGGCAGGGATTATCATGAGACCTGGAGAAAGAGATACGTTTGAGAAGGTATATAGGATAAGATGGGTAGTAAAGGATTTTGATGAGTAAAAGAATACGAGTGTTCCTACGAACCATGATACGAAGCCGGTTTAGTTTCTTTCGAAAATCAGAGACAATAAAATTTTCAATTTTTATTAAAAAATCTCATGCAAAGGTTTTGAAGACGCTCCAATTTATTTGAGATCTCTTCAGTAAATTGTATGTTGGGTAAATATTTTGAGTCAACCGATTAACCATTTTCCGTATTTTGCGTTCATACGGAAGTTTAATTTATATTACTTACAATGATAAATAAGTTTCACATACATTATTTTCGTCGTCCTTTTCGTCGATGAAATTTTCGTCGGAAAAGTCTAAGTCGGTTCTATGAATATTTGTCTGAATAGGAGAATAAAAACAAATTATTGGTAGCTCAGATTACTAAGCAAAAGGCATATCGTCCGTTCGGAAATAGATCGGAATAATTACTTGCGGGAAACATTGGCTATGGGTATGTGACATCCAAATTCAGAATATCTTGGCTAAATACCTAATAAATACAAAAATTTCTATACCTTTTTCATTTTGATTTAGGGGTTAGCATTTTCTTTCATAACTTTTCAATTCCTATCACTACAATGATATCATATCAATCATTGGAGGTCCGAAAATATTTCTCATGCCATTTAAAACCATAATGATCATTCTTCATAACAAATCATTCTAAAAAACTTCATGAAACATAATCATTGATATTCATAATATCATTAATCATACATTTTTGGGCGAGTCTAGTGTTTTATGCACCTACAAATGGCTGGGTAGGTTAGGGTTATTTTTATTTATGACCAGGCGGAGTGCACTTTTTTTGTAAGCAACAAGTTCATAACAGTATAAAAAAAAAATCACTAACTGTTATGAGCTCCGTTGGCAGTAATAAAAAGTATGAAAAATAAAATTATGAAGAGTGATTATTATGAACACAAATCGGTATTAAGACAAAGTTTAAGAATATGATTTAGAATATTATGTGAGCCAATATGGACCCTTGAATTAGCTTATTACCAGTTTACTACCAATCCTTTTACCAACCTTCAAAAAATATTTTGAGTGCAACATCTGTTCTGGTCGTTTGATTTAGTTGATTTGTTTACTGAAGAATTGTTAGGTTTTGAGTTTGGTGCCCCTTTTGTGTAGGCAACAGGCTGGCAACCTGTCACTTCTTTGGGGTACTGTATGGCCCATACTGCCATATGTGGCTTTGTGTAATTGAAGCTCTGCTCGACCCCTTTTGAGAGTGTGAGCATGATTATATGTAAGTACGTATTTATGTATAAAATCATAATTAGGTAGTTCTCTATTAGTAATTAAAGAAAAAAAACACAAAGGATGATGCTACAAGTTTATAATATAATAAGGAAGAGACTTGACACGAGAGAAGAGAAGGAGTGAAGTACAAACTGACATACAAAAATATAATATACAATTTTTAAAAAGACGGCCAGGGTGTTAATATTAGATAGATACAAAAAAAAGGTTTGGTCGAACATTCTCAAATCAATGCACGGACCCTTAACAATAAAATTGGACTACGTTTTTTATTTGAATTATTTTCTGAATCATTTAGGCTACATTGAAATATCGAAACCCACATTTAGTGGATCGCGTTCAAACAAACGTTTAAAATTTTATTGTTGGTTTGATTTGGGGAAAACTCCAGGAAATATTTTTGAACGTTTTCATCTCATCATCAAGTATTCAACGATCAGGCTCCCTCTGGAGGCCTCCACGTATGAAACGTTTGTGAGATTAAATCGAGTTTATGCTTGAATATTTACGTGCCGATTTAGGTGGGGCGGGAGATGTTTTGATTCGTATAGAAGGCAAAACAGCACGCCTTAGAATTTGTGTCAATTTGTTTACATAATTCTCGTCAACATACTTTCTTTGACATTATTTCCGCTTATGTCGCTTTTTGTAGACGTTCGCTAATGAAATTATTTTAATGTATACTTAACAATACATTATAAACCGATCGGAACGCCCGTTCTGTTAAATATCCCAGCCTTAAAAATACGGCTCAGCTTTAGAACCTTATAGAATAGGTTCATACTTTTTGTGTAACACATTAATTGTAATTTAATTTATATAAATGTTCAGAGAAATTTGGCCCACAGTGCTAAGGAGAAGGCGAGAGAAGAGAGAACCCAAAAGATTTGGGTTCTCTCTTTGCCTCTAACTCGACTTTGAACGATGGAGGAGCCGAACCACCTACTATCCCTTGGTGCGGTTACTCTATGCCGGAAATCTCTATCACGCAGCGCGTGATCCAGCGAGAGTTACTAGCTCTAGACGTTCATAAGTCGAGCGGGCCAGACGCCATACCGGCAGTGGTGCTAAACTAGCATTGTCGTGGCGCCAGATGATACGGCGTTTATGGTTATTTTAAAGGAGTTTGTCAATCATTTCCGGCAAACAAATGGTCATGTACCAGTCACTATTCGGTACGACGATTTTCTAAGAAACAGTAGCCACGTGTCGAGTTTTATTAAAATAGAAGCAATCATCCGCTTTGATGCACTTTTCACGTGCGCCGCTTTGGTTGGTTTTGGCTCATCTTGAAAGACCCGTACGCTCGATTACTGCTTTGTTTTGGGATTGTAGCAATAACATCATGTTTCGTCACCTGTTACTATGTCTTACACCAAATTTGACGCATATTCGTTAAATCTGGTAAGCATGGCACTGCACCAAGTGACGCGGTCCGTTTTTTGAGCCTCTGTCCACCGCGAGCACAGCTTTCTCACACCTAATCGTTTGTGTAGGATTGATTTTAATTGACTCATATCTATCTCTAAAGATGCGCGAATCTTATGGTAGGTCACATGCCTGTCTGTTTCAATTAGCATCGATGTTTTTGATGTTGTCAGCGGACACGACAGACACGCTTGAATTCTGCAAACCAGCTATAAAATAGTCGTCTTACATGGTGCTTCATCGCCAAGCAGATTGAAGCCGAGCGATGCTCTGACGAGTTGTCAAATTACACTTAAAATCGTAGAAAATCATACTACGAAAAATTGATTAATAGGATAGAATTGAATCCCTATTATTTTTTTATTGAAAGTTAGGGGTAAAATAATTAAAATTAAAATTGATAAGATCATTATTTTTAAGTTAAATCGTTAAATCCATGTTATTGTAGACACGCAATTTTTAAAATGGCGCCACAATGTAAAAGGTAAAAACTATGGACATTCAGACAAAGAGTTCCATTTTCAAATGTAATTTTTTTTAAAATATTGTTTATGTAAGTGGCCTGTTCCGGAAACTTATAGTGTATCTATGTAGTAGTAGTAGCAGTAACTATTCAAAACGTCGTCTTCAGCCGTAACCACAATATGCGTGAGTCGCTACGAAATGTCGAGTACAAAACAGTGTAAACCATATCAAAGTATTTGCGAAGCGAAGTAATAAGAATATTGTCTCATGCGTCTTATATTACAAGAGAACTTTATAAATAAGAGTCTTGAAACTGTCAAGATTAAAGCGAATAATTATTTAGCGGAGTAGAATTGAAAAAAACACATTTGCTACCTACACTATTTATGTAAGAGGATATTACCTACGGCGAGCATTTTACTTAATAGTATCAGTACTTATGAAGTGTCTCACTTAGCCGAGGCAAAATCAACTTGGGCCGCAGCTTGCCCTGTTACCGAAATGCCAGCCTCGACTTGCTCCCAGAGACAGTGGGACGAGCCACTCTGCAATTTGCAGAGTGACGTGAACACGTCATCCAACTCTCGGGCGCGGTTGTGGCCCTGAAAACGGCTGTCCGGAACTAGCCGTGGTGGGAATGTAGACCCTTGTGAATGTTATGTGATACCTACGCAATAAAGATATTTGATTTGGAAAACAAAAACAACTCGACGATGGCATGTGACTTCGAGTGCCAAGCAGACACACTACTTTCGCCTAGGTATCGCCTGTAATGTCCTCCATCAATGCTGCTGTCGTATCATCATCAACCGCTGTGTTATAATGGTCGATAATCTTGGTCACCATGGTCTCTCTTAGACGAGAAGTGAAGCCGGTTTACAAGACATGCCGATGCTAATGACATCATCCGCCGGGCTCTTATGATTACCGGAATGCCCGCCGCTTTAGAGTCTAATGGTTTAGCGCGCGATGATGGTAAGAGGCCTGACGGTATGACCCTCGTTCTCTGGAAGAAGGGAAAATGTCTGGTATGGGACGTCATTTGCGCGGACACCAACTATGTCCCTATTCCAGCTACCTAAGCAATGTCCGGATCGGCTGCAGCTACCGCTGAATCTATCAGACGGCGCAAATAAGCTGGTTTCTCAGGTGACTACTCATTTGAGCCGTGTCGGGGTAGACAAAAGTTTTCACGAAAATCCCACCGAAAAACAGCGGTGGGATTTTCGTGAAAATTTTCCTCTCAGGTAGCCATATGTAATTCTTTTATAATAAACAAAGTTCTCATGGAGTCAATGTGGCGCATGCGTTTCTATCTATCGGTTTGCAATTAATTTCACGGGATACATGAGGCCGTAAGACGGACTGACCAAAAATATTGTACACTCCATTGCGCTTACAGATTACACATTGATTATTTTTACTTTCTCGTATACGTAGTATAGAGGAAGTCTTGTAATCGTCAAAAAATTCGACCTCGAGATTTTGACGGATTAACAGGTTTTGGACCTCCCTGAGTCCAAAAAAATTTTTTTTGGAATTTTGTCTGTGTTTGTGTCTGTGAGTTAGCACGATAACTCGAGCATGTTTTAACTTATTGCAACCAAATTTAACATACGTGTATGACATCAAAATATAAGGTTTCTATCAAATTTTAAGCCGTCGATCACGAAAGTTAAGCAACCAAGTACGCGGTCGGTACTCGGATGGGTGACCAAAATTTAACATGCATGTATGACTTCAAAATATAAGGTTTCTATCAACCTTTGAGTCGTTTCCAGTATACGAGAACGTCCCGATTTTTTTTAATCTGTCCAGGAGTCTTCGAGTAGTCAGGGAACATTCCTAAAAAAGTTGAAAATGAATTGAGAACCTTCAAAAAAGGAGGGATTTGAAGTGGGTTAAAAATACTGAATTAAAATCCTATCATTCATTTGGGCGTTATGATGCCACGATGATATGTGGGTATACAAAGTTACAAGCACACCCTTCTTTTTGGTCGGGGATTAAAAATGTCTGAAACTGACATATTTCTGACAAAACATCATACCTTTTCCTAACAATTCACACAAGTGAATTGTTAGAATTAGCGTTTTTACCAGCAGAAACGCTTTGGAGCAGCTTGTTGTTGTTTGATATTTCTGATCTTTTTAGATAAAGCCTAAAAATCCTAATGAAATTGCTAGCCGCGCATTTGCCGTCCCACTCTGCATTGAGCCTTTATATGGCTTAGAGGATGAAGTAAACTCATATTAAGTAGTACATGGAGGCTCGTCTCTTCCGTTCGCACTGCTCGCTTATGCCCACAGAAATTGTGCTTATGCCGCAAACCAATCGTTCATGAAAATGAAAACTTCAATAACATCAAATTGTAAAGCATTGGCTATAACTGGGGATCGATGGAAAATTTCCTGAGCGGCAGTGATTTTAAATCCATGATTAGATGCTTTTATAGCCATTAGTAAATCTCCTGAGGATAGAGTATTCACAGCCAAAGCAGTATAGGCTCTTCAAACCCAGTGATAAAGTTAGCTTAACGGCCTATAAAAGGCACTTTTCAGAATTAGCGAAGCCTTGTGCTCGTTGGGGGTGGATTGTAAAGACCGGCAGTCCGGTATTTATGCCGGATATAGGACGTGATTGAATTGGATTGGTTGGGTCCAAACTAAGTAGAGTTGCAGACGGCTTCCCGGTGTAAGTTCCCGATGTCGTATTGCACCTTGGAAGGATGCCCTGAGAGTATGTTTGGTGAGCAGTAGAGGAAACGGCTATACCTTCAAGCCCCACTTACCAGCCGTGGGCGCACGCCCGCGACGCTAAGTTTTTTTTTTTTTTTTTTTTTTTATAAAAAGGTCAAGCAAATGACTCCATTCCACCTGATGGTAAGCAGAAGTAGAGTCCAAATGCGAAGATAGCTGACGCGAGAGATAAACTGCCGCGCTAGCCACCCACGCCTTGCTGACCTGCAAGGTGCTTCTTCACGCCTCTTTTGAATGACCCAGTGCGACAAAGAAACGAGTTGATAAATTTCTTAGTTCGCGTTGGAATGGTAGCCACAGTTTGTCGGTGATAACGTAGACCAGCACGCGTAGTCCTTAAAAGGAAGGGAGATGGTGGGATCAGGGAAAAAAGTTCCTCAGAGCACTCGCCGTGGTACAGACGGTAGAAAGCGCTCAATGACGCAACATTGCGACGCAATTGGAGAGGCTCAAGGTTTTTAGTCACCTCTTCGTCGCCGATGATGCGGGCCGCGCGACGCTGCAACCTATCCAAAGCATCGAGTAAGTACTTTTCGGAGCCATCCCACAGGTGCGAGCAATACTCCACGCAGGACCGTACTTGCGTCTTGTATAGCAAGCAAAGTTGATTTGGCGTGAAGAAACGCCGCACCTTGTTCAGGACTCCGAGTTTCCGTGAAGCTGTTTTTATCACGCTTTCGATGTAGTCCTTCGGATTCAAGTCGCTGCGAACCTCCATACCGAGCAAGGTGATACTGCTCTGTAGCGTTAGTGTTGTGCTCTGGAGAGAGGGAAAAGAAAGGAATGGCGACGTTTTAGCCGTAAACGCGCACACCTGAGTTTTCTTGGCATTGAACTCAACCAGATTTGCTGTACCCCATTGAGAAACAAGGTCGAGCTCTCGGTTGAGTTCAATGACAAGATTCTCACGACTCTCTACGGTTTCTGCCCGTCCAGCCTTTGCGTGTCCGAAGTAGCCCGCATGCACTGTACTGTCGTCTGCATAGCAATGGATGTTCCCAAGCGGAATCATATCATTGATATGCAGAAGAAACAGTGTAGGGGATAAAACGGAACCCTGGGGAACACCGGCATTCACTGACATGAACCGCGAACTGCATCCGTCGCAGAGGACACGAATTCTTCGCTCATGCAGGAAGCCAGCCACCCAGGTACAAAGCTGAGCAGGCAGACCAAACGTCGGAAGCTTGGAAAGAAGACTTTTGTGCCAGACCCTATCAAAAGCTTTGGCGATATCAAGGCTGACAGCCAATGACTCGCCACGCTTGTCCATGGCTTCACCCCAGACATGCGTCATGTACGCTAGAAGGTCACCCGTCGATCGTTTCGGCCTAAAGCCGTACTGTCGATTGTTGATCAGAGAGTGACCCTCTAGGTAACGGACCAGGTGGTTGTTGAGGATCCTTTCCATAACTTTGCAAAGTACCGAGGTGACTGCTATTGGCCGATAGTTGGCCGGGTCTGAGCGGTCCCCTTTTTTGGGAACATGCTGCACATTAGCCTCTCTCCAAGCTTCCGGCACATGTCCAGAAGAGTAAGAGATCTGGTAAAGGCGCGTGAGTACGGGAGACAACTCCGCTGCACATTTCTTAAGTACAATGCCCGGGATGCCATCGGGTCCACTAGCTTTCCGGACGTCGAGTGATTGCAGTTCCGCACGAACATCACGCTGCCTGATTTTAATGTCAGGCATCGTGGAGCCACAATGAGGTAGTGACGGTGGCTGTGCATTGCAATCATCGACTTGGGAATTAGCCGCAAAGAGTCTTGCCAGAAGATCGGCTTTCTCCTGCGGCTTATGAGCTAAAGACCCATCCAGACATCTCAGGGGTGGCAGCGAGGGCTGGCAGAAGTTGCTTTGCACGGCTTTGGCCAGACGCCAGTAACTACGGGAGCCCTTAGGATGCGTTACCAATTCGTGGCCAATGCGTGCGACGCGCTGGGCATCCGCTCTTATGTAAGCCTTCTTACAGGACTTGGAAGCATTGTTGTAGGCTGCTTTCAGTGACTCGATATCAGGAGCTTTAAGAGCCCGACCACTGATCCAAGCGCGATACGCCGCCTGTTTCTGTGAAACAGCAACAGCACAATCGCGGCTGAACCAGAGGTTACGTCTGCCCTTACTGATGAGATCGGAATGTGGAATGTAATATTCCATACCCAATACAATCTCCTCAGTAATGGCAGCGGCGCAAGCTGATGTATCGTTATCACTGAAGCAGCGTTGCTTCCAAGGGATGGACGCAAAGTAGTCGCGCATACCATCCCAATCTGCAGACCCATAATGCCAGAGCCGGCGCTTAGCAACCGCCGGTTGTGGAAGCTTGGCCTGCGGCACTTTGGAGGATATCAGGCAGTGGTCAGATGAGCCTAGAGGGGCTCGGACCTCTACCTGATATCCCTCAGGATGGGTCGTGAGCAGAAGGTCCAGTAAAGAAGGCGCTTGACTTGCAATGTCTGGGATCCTGGTGGGCTGATCAACCAGTTGTGACAAGTCGTGCGTGAGAGCGAATGCATGAGCAGAGATCCCTGCATGGTCAGTTTTGGAGGAACTTAACCACAAACTGTGGTGAGCATTGAAGTCCCCCAAAAACACCAGTTCTGCATTGGGATACTGCTCCTGCGCGTCATCTGCCACCCGACTCAGATGTTCAAAAAGTCGAGTTGTCTCAGCGTCTCCGGTGTGGGATCTGTAAAGACACACGTAGACTCTAGCCGAGGGGCCAGAGTCGACGTGTACCCCTAGCATGGAGAAGGATGGGTCTTCCAGGCAGCTCAAACGGCGACAGCAAACATCCGCCCGAACATACAAGCATACTCCGGCTTTCGCTTTGAAGGACTCTTCAAGCATGTAGCCGGGATAATTCAAGTAGCTAGTGTCAGCGGGCGGCAATATTTGCGTCTCCGTCAGAAACAACAATGCAGGTCGTGCTGACTCAAGGTATTGGTGGACAGCATTGAGGTTACTGTGGAGTCCGCGTATGTTGCAGAACTCAACCTCAAACGGTGTGGAGGGAGTGGGGTTGTGCACCGCTGTAAAACCTGATTGTTTTTTGTTGGCTGCCATGGGAAAAGGAGAAAGAGACGTGAATCAAGTGGGCGTTACCGCGACAGTTCCGGACAAAGTGGGGAGGCTGGTTTCACCGTGGAACTGCCTAAAAAGGATATTCATCGATCCGCCGGACGGAAGGGCCCCCGTACCCCCCCGGGAGTGGCCGCCGGGACCCCACATCCCGGTCACCAACCGGCACGACGATCCACCCCGAGATTATGCGTGGCATGATAGGGCAGCCTCGCGAGCTGGTTAGGCACGCTTGGGCCCCTGCACTATGCCACGGGCGGCCAGCGGGATAACCGTTTCTACAGGTCTCCCTGGCCGGCGGATCGACGCATTCCTCCCGGCATCGGCTTCACCAATGTCGCCCCTGGACCGAAATATGTCGCGGTAACGCCCACTCAAGCTCTGGTTGTACGCTGGCTGATCCCGAAACGCGCTCAATGAGCACTTCACGGGTTTTACACCACGCGTACGGTGGTAACTAACCAGGCGGGCGTTAGGCCCTACCACCAGTTTAGCGGATGGTCGCTCATAAATCCCTTAGTCGCCTCCTACGACACCCAGGGGAAAGAGAAGGGGCAGTGACTACGGTATTCTTATAGACCGTCACTATTTCGTTCATTAGGCGGCCATACATTTTATCTTCACTGCGCCCCGCGCTTTGTAACATAACAGCCTTAAATTAACTTAAAGAAGAAAAAAGACTTTTCATTCATCAAACAGAAATTCTAGATAGAATTAATTGGGACAGTTTTGTGTTCCTTTCAGACGAAAAAACGTTTCTAATTTAGGCAATTTTCAAAAGCATAATTCACACGCACGCACCTCAATTAACCACACGTGCACTTAAAAATATTACTTTATGGATAAAGCGAATTATGTAACTAGGCAGAAAAAACAATTCGTTTAACTCATTTTTCATTAAACTTCGTATCGCATATTGCTTATTTTTATAAGTACCTACATACAGGGTGTAAAAGACATGAACAGTCAAACGAGAACCATGTATTCTATACATCAAAATAAGACATATTTCAAAAAAATTATTGCTGGGAAATGATTTTTATTTTTTGGTGTTAAAAAAAATTGCAAATTGTACCGCGCAATGTAAAGGCCTCAACTCACACGCAACTCGCAAAACTGCGTTAATTTTTCCAGACGGCGGCCCCGTTCGTTAATGACCGTGCGCATCGAGTGAGCTACATTGAACGCTAACGTTTTGAAGCCATTTTTTGTTATGAAATACTAAAAAAAAATATAATGTTTCCTGGGACAATAATGAAGAAATAACGTATAGAATACATTTTCATAAAAAAATGAAAAAAAAATTTATGACTTTGACCTTCAATAAAATCGTAACTATCAATTTCCCAGGTATAGTCTAAAGGAAAAAAAATGTTATGATGGTGAGCAGAATACATGGTTCTCGTTTGACTGTTCATGTCATTTACATCCTGTATAATGTAAGAACAGACACGTTAAGTTAATGACAAATTAAAAATCGAAAAGGTTTCAACGATAACGAAATAAAGGCTTTGAGATTTGGGTTCTGGGACTCTTTTAAAGATATTCTGCGTTATCGGTATCACATCAAGGCACATGTATAATCTGCCAGACCGCCTAAATAGGTCAAAATAACCACAATAGGAGGCTTGCGAACAAAAGGGTCAGTTTTTTGTTTCATATTCACCAAAGGTCAGACGCTAATTTTAAAACATGGGATATAAATTATTTAGGAGGATAGCACGACGAGCTCTGTCTGCATATAAACAGAGAAAAAGTTTTTATTTCTCACACTCGGAAAGTAGCGTTTATTTGATCTGAGTATTGGGTGGAATACGCTAATTCACACCACTGGCCGGGAAAAAATCATAGTAATTGCTTCCTTCCCTAGAGGAGAGCGGTAATAAATCTTAAAAATAGAACAGTACTTAGTGAATACTCTCTCAAATTCGGCGGGATCTCAGATCATATAAGTAAAGGGCGGTATAATTAGCGGGGGTGACACGGTGTGTTCTATATTTAAAAAGATTCTTCGTACAGACAACAGCACGTTGGGTTACCACAAGCTGTCAAAATTTCCCAATCGATTATGCACTTTATATTGAATAGTTTTAGGTTGAAAATCGTTTGGAGAAATTTGACAGTTTTGTATAGCCCGACGTGCTGTTGACTGTACATTAGGGTAGTTTACACCATTCACAAATAATTCCAAGATGGTAAATTGGTAAAAAGTGATGTCATTTTGTGCCAGCAAATGTCCATCAAAATATTTCTAGAATTTGATTTTTTTGCGTATCAAAATCAATTAATATTCAATCAGTTGACTAAAAGAATATATGGCGTCGTGCCGTACGAAATCTATGGAAGAATAATTATTTTGACAGCTAATAAAAAGTGTCTTATCTGACTTGACAGGCAACACGCCTAGACAAGTGGCGAACGATACAACGTTTCTATTAAACGAAATGATAATAGCCCCCCATTCACTAGAGTTTATTCCTGCCGGAAAGTCTAATTTTTATGTAATGAATTCTAGAGGATGAGCAAAGCGCGAAAGAATGACGGTGTTAAAATCTCTTCGTCCCCTTCGTCACGCCTACACAAAGGCGCGACAACCAGGGACTTAGTGGCGTTTTGTTTTCTCTCGGTTTTGGATATCGGTTTTGTTCTCATGTCAGATTAGAGCAGCAATTTTAGTATTTAGCTCCGCGTCGATTGCTGCACGCTCAGCTTGCGCTTGCAACGTAGCTAAATCAGCTAGTCTACGTGCACGCTCGGCTTCCAGGGCAAGCCGCTGCGTGACTACGTATGCTGAAGAGCTTTCTTTAAAAGAAGCACTCATGTTACTGGCTTGAGACCTTGTTTTCACCATTTAACATCAAAAAAAATCACAAATTACAATACGTAACACAAAAGAATTAAAGAATAATAATAAAGACGTGATTAATCCGGAAAATAAAAACTTTTGACACCAAACATATAAAGAATAACATATACACCGCACTCTACCAAATATATTTTACAACTCATATAAAAACAATAAAATATAAAATATGTCATACAAAATCTCATAAGAGTAATACAAAATAGAATATAAAAAAGAGTTGCCGGTAGCCAGTGTCTGTCGCAAACAACAGTATTATCAGATGTACGATTATGTCGTATTTTTAGCACGTATGAATTAAAGACAGGAATCATAATATAGTAAAAGAAGAATATTTTTATCTCACGAACGCGAGTGAGCTATTATAAATGCTAGCGGCAGCGTTCCGTGCCGGCACTCACGCACACATAAATAATGTGCATGTACATTTACACAAACAAACATGACTCACCCGCGTTCCTGAGGTAAAAACTATACATGAATCTTTCGACTTTTAAAAATTACTTGAGTAAATCATTTAAAAACATTGGTTTTTGTATTTTTTTTAAAGTAGGTCGGTACATACCTTATTTAACAACCTTATTTAACTTACCTTATTTATTATTTAACAAGCATATCGCTATACATATTTCATGTTTTATCCAAACTCTGCCTTCTTTAATGTTTATTTATGCATTCGCAATCGATTAATTCATAGAAATTGCAATATTTTGCTCACCATGTTGATTTTGAAATGAAAGTATTCCATAAAGATAACACAAAATGACTGGTATTATCTTAACAGGGCAACAATCTTTATAAAGCAACATGATATTATAAATAAAACAACTTTTACGGATTTAACAGACTTAACACGCGAGTTAAATCCGTAAAAGTTGTTTTATTACCTATAGATAATTTTAAATTATAAATTTTAATAATAACAATAGTAATGTATAAATAATATGTTTTAGTGTAATAATAATGTTTTGTTTTGATTTTGATGTTTAAGAATGATTCTAATGATAATGTTAAGTGTTAGCTACTAGCTACTACGATGGGTTCATGTAGCTTGTTAATGATTTTTTTGAGTAGACATTTCAAATTGGTGGTCCCAGTTGCTATTGAAAAAATCAGTGCCAAAACAAGTCGGATTAGAGGCCAAAATACATCAGACAAAAGTTTTTGAATAAAAAACACCGCCTGCGAAACTAATAATGGAGACATAGGCAAGGAGCTTATATTTTACTTTCTATCTTCGTGAGACATAGGTAATAATTTTGATTAAAAAAATCGATTTTTTTTTTTGCGATCGTTACCTAATACAAGTGACAACGTTAACCTAATATGGAGGTTGGTACGATGAGCGATTTTTAAATATTTTTTTTAGTTTGTTAAGTATAGAAGTTTTCAGGAAACTTTTAGGCAAACAAGCAATAAGATTAGGATATCATCGATATCAATAATGCCTATTTAGGCATTATTAGGGATAGTTTCATAGGAAAATTTATTTTTAAGAAAAATTATGTAATTATATACCTTTACATAATTTTTCTATAAATAAATACAAAAAATATATGTTTTCTAATTAACAACTTTTTATTTCTATCAAAATTTCACAAAACGTCACCCAAATAACATATAGTTACACACAAAGCCATATCTGGCAGCATGGGCCACACGGCACCCCCAAAAAGGTGACAGGCTGCCAGGCTGTCGTCTATACTTCACATGAAATGTTATCAATAAACCCTTTACTAAACAGTGGTCAGATAAAAGCAAGTGTTAAAGTTCGTCTACGATATGTTTTGCTAAATAAAATGGAAAATACTTTTGAAGTGCTTCTCGTGACATTCTTGTCAGCAGCAAAATATTATATTATTGACCAATGAAAACGGTTTTCCAAAAACGTTACGGAATCCTTATGAACGCTCATTGAGGAAGTGGCGCTTATCGAAATTATATTTCTCAGAATACACATACATTTTTAATATCACTCGACTTGCTATCAATAAAATATCTCACAATATATTTTTATTTGTAGCTTTCATTTTAATCTTATATATTCATCGACAATGGCAACTGTATCAAATAAAATCTGAGCCGCAATACGTCTTCTTTTCAATTTTTCTTCATTGTACCCGAATTCCCTCCTGTCATGAACCATTATTCATAATTTATCAATATTTACTTCAACATAACCTTACACATTTTCCTGTAAGCTTGTCCTGATCACGCTTATAATTTTTTCTATATTTTACAAAGATTTAAAGACATTTTATGTTCACTATTTATTTAACTTGCAGCGCACCTGGTGTTAAGTGGCTACCGTCGCCTATAGACACTTGCAATATTGCTACGTCCGCACACATCGCTATAACATTCGTACGACAACCTTCGCCTACGGCGCTGTAAAGTATGTGTAATGTTACGCAAGAAACAAAATGGTCGCCGAGATCGGTCTATATTTTATGGCAGCAAATAATATTTTTTTATTGTTACAGGAAATATTGTATAAGAAAAAATCAAGGCTAAACAATATAGAATCACACTCCAAATTGCTAATAAGATCTAAAATCTGGTCGTTATTCCAATCCATGGAAGAAAACACGATGTATGTGCGCCGACTGATCACGAAGTGTGACCACGCAAGCGAAAAACATCGCGATCACAGATATTTCATTTAAGCTGTGATCGCAATAAAAACACTTTGATGTACCATTGTACGAGCAGGTCGCGGTGTTGTAAAGCGCCGGTTCCCACAAGTACATGGAAAGGTTTATGCATGTCTCTCATAGGTGTAACTTGCCGACGATGCACGTAGCTTCTGACCCGCGGAATGTGATTGGTTCTCGCTGCTGACCACGCAGCCGCAGAGTTCAATGTTCAGCTGGTAGCTCGAACTTACTCCCGACCGTGAAGAGTGGTGTGGTGGTGGTCTTCGTCTGGTTGCTGCTCACGCAGCCGCAGAGTTTAATGTTCGACCGGTAGCTTGAACATACTCCCGACCGTGAAAGGTGGTGTGGTATTGGTGATATTCCTCTGGTTGCTGTTGAGGTAGATGTCATTCCTGCTCGTTGTTGTTGCACGTTGTGGTTCGTGGATTCTCCACAGTCAACGGCGACTTCTCAGTTCACTGGTGAAACCCGCTGGTGGGAAGCCAGTGACCGATTCGCTTCGCAGTGACATTGGTGATAATCTTGCTTGACTCTTGGTGGTTTGTAATGAGCGCAGACGAAGCCTCTTGAAAATGATGTTTGCAGTGAGACGATGTTGCTTGTTGGTGGTTTACTTGTTACCCTATGAGAAACAGACTGATTGGTAGGGAACAAATGGTAAGAAGAGGAAGGAAAGTTATAAAAATTAAATAATTGTATGGTAAAATATTATTTGGTAAATTGAGTATAAAACTTATTATAAATATATCAAATGTTAGCTTATTGTTAGTAAAGTTTTTAAATGTTTATAAGGGTTCAATGGTTGTCCTGCCTGGTATTGGTTTGCAGTGCATGGGCGACTTTGGTAATGGTTAGATGATTGCCTCCTGATTGGTTTGCAGCACAAGAGCGGGTTTGATGATGGTCAGTTGGTTGCCCTGCCTGCTATTGGTTTGCAATGCAAGGGCAATTATGGTAATGGTGAATGAATGGTAAAATTATTACCCTGCCTGCTTATTGGTCTCGCAGAGCAAAGGCAAATTTGGTGATGATTAAATGGTGACCCTGCCTGCTAAATGGTTTTGCAGCGCAAGGGCGAGATTGTTAATGGTTCAATGGTTAAATAAATAGTAGCCCTGCTGCTTATTGGTATTGCAGCGCTAGGGCGAGTATGGTAATGGTGAACAATGGTTAAATTATTGCCCTGCCTGCTTATTGGTCGCGCAGCGCAAGGGCGAGGTTGGTGATGGTTAGATGAATGGTTGATGATTGCTCTTGTACTGCTAATTAGTATGCAGTGCAAGGGTGAGTTGGTAGATGATAAATGTTTTTTTTTAAGTAATCGATTTCTAATAGCGAAAATATGTTGAAATTAGGTATCATCTTCGATCATCTACAACCGTGGATACAGCACGTCATACAATAACAAAGCTGAAACTTGGCACATGTGAAAAATTCACCATATTATGCTTCTACTGGCTTTGTCCATACATTGCCGCAGACACCTCAGTCCTTTAAAATGTCTTCACTCATTACACAGTAATGTAAAAAAACAGTCACTTGAAGCTACCTAAGGTAATTTTTGAAGCTGAAACGAACAAAAAGTGCAGAGGAGTAGCAACGAGCTGTTATTTTTTATTTATCTAAAAAATATATTTAGTTTTCTTCGTATTTATTTTCTACTCTTTAGATATTATGCATTCTAATTAAATTCATTATTATTAGTAGATAAAAATCGATGACTTTTAATCAAGCCGAGTCGTCATGTGAACGACGTATAGTTTTGAATACTTGATAAAGATTTATTTAAATAAAACTTGAAAAAATATTAAGTTGAATAAGTAGCTGTGTGTATAAAGTATTTTTACTGAGGTCTGCGGTATTTATTTCAGGCTTAATTACTTGCCCTGAAATAAATTAATCTTGTTTAAAACTTGCCTTTTGGAGTTACGGTTCCTTTCAAAATTTTAGTGTTGTGAAGTGTGTGATTTTATCATGATAAAAAAACAAGTAAGATTTTTAAATGACTTATTATTATTTAAATAAGATAACCCAATACTAGGGTCTGCACTATTTATTTTATTGTAGATTACGTGCCTTGAAATAAATTTATCTTGTTCCAAACTTGTCTTTTAGATTTACATTTTTTTTCTAAATTTTCTTGCCTGGAAATATAGTGAAGTCTTAAATCGACATATTTTTCGATAATGGCCTTCGTCAGATGATAGACATGATGAAATTGATTGAAAGCTGAAAATAGATCATTTTAATTTACTACACTAATTTAAAAATATATATGAATGGCTATACGAATATATAGGAACTCCATTCCTAAAAACTTGACTATGTTCCGATTTTATTATGTATTTTGTCTCACTTTGGCTATGAGTGTGAAAGGGATGGCTAAGGGCCGTTGTTTTATGAAATTATTTTATAATTTTCAATAACCAAAGCGTATTTCAAGCTAGTTTTAGCATAAGTTCAGTCTCAAATTTTATTAAAAATACTAACTTACTGGTGGTAAGTCACACCATGTTTTTTAACTAGAATTTAGGAGTGATTTTTACAATCTTTTACGGAGCATTTTGACATGTTTACCGTTTGACAAATCATGCATCACTGAATGCAAAGTCCGCTACGGCTGCGTTTTAGCGGAGTTTGAAGTGTGCCACCGACGCTATTGCCGTGCATTATCCACGGTTGTAGATGATCGAAGGGTATCATTATAAACTCTTTAAAATATTATTTAGTTATTTTAAGTGGAACAGCCCGCGCAACGCCATTGAAGTTTTGAAAAAAAAGTTCATGTACACACTTTTACACCTTAAGTTACACTTTGATGTTGGGTTTAGTTTAATGTTTTAATTAGTATCCATTAAAATACACGTTACTTTTTTACTTTTGTTATATAGACTGTGTTGTTTATTAAAAGAGGATTCCAGGAAAGTTATGAAGAAATTCTATAGTAGGCGTGATTTTTTGTATAAATATAAATAATTTTTTTGATAACTTTTATGTGTATTTGTTTAGGTTTTTTTATTTTAAACGTTAATATATGTCTTTCACTAAATGATTGTGGTGTTTCAATAGCATTAAGGATTTTTTTAATAAAAAGTATTTTGTAAAACATGTTTTTTTTTAAACTTATAATTGAAGCGCATGCGCGGGCTGAAAATGTTTGTTTATTTAACCGTTTTTTAGCTAAAACTACTTTTTTAGGTACACTACAACATAATATTACTATGAGAATTTGATTCATCAACTTTTATTTTTTTCCATACTAGAGTGACCCACCCTACATACATATACAGTAATAGGAGAACACATATTTAAGACAAGGAAATATAGTGCTCTTTTACTTTCTTCTTAAACAATGCGAGTGAACTAATTTCACGTATCGCCGACGGCAGAGCATTCCATAATTTGACCGCATGAACAGTAAACGAGTCTATATAAAAGTTAGCTCAGAAGTTAGGTACTGGAAGGAAGTTTGAGTAGGGTACGGAGGTGCGATCTGCAAGTTACATCGGGAGCATCAGCAAAATTAAAACGCTCGCGAAGATATATAGGATATGTTGGGTTCAGCAAAATATTGAAAAGAAGAAAAAGGGTGTCGGCGAAGACGAATAGGGAGCCATTTTAGTTGTGATCGAAAGTGTGAAACATGGTCATATTTACTTAACCGAAAAATGAATCGTATACACTAATTTTAGTCGCTCTAGCTTGTTAAGAAGCTCCTCCGTGAGGATAACCAGCGCCAGCGTAATCCAAAATAGGTGACTGTGCCAAGGAAATTCTGGTCTCGAGAGGTAATAAGTACCTATTGGAGATATTTCAGGGTATGGAAAGAGCTTAAAACGCCTAAGAAAATTACTCCGAGATTTCTGGCAGATGTACAGAATGGTATTATAGTACCACCTAAGTTTAAAGGTGACAGCGCATTTAAATCCAGTTGCTTTGTTGAGTACTGACTACCATTGAGTAAAACTTTAGACTTCGATGGATTAATACTAATTCCTAAAGATTTAGCCCAATCACTGACCCTCTCCTGATCCATGTTTAGGGCCGCAGTCGCATCGTCGATATCAGAGATGGAGAAGCGTCGATATAGCTGCATATCGACATTTCTCGAGTAGGTATTTTTAAATATTAGGTGTTTTAAAATTGTGCCCTTCGTAAATAGATTTCTATTGTGGCCGTAGGGATTTCAACCATTGACACCGACTTTGATACTGCCAACATACATAAACAATAGCGTTACCTCGCTAACAACGAATAAATATTCTATTTTAATCTCTAATGTAACTATAATAGCTCATAAATTTCCATAAAGTTTAATTTATACCAACGCAACTCCTAAACTAAAAACTATTTACTGCTAATAAGACAAGTAGGTCTGCTTACCTTACCTACAAGGCTAGAGTTCCTCAAATATCCAACACGTTAAACTTGGTTCATTGGTGAAGTTTATTTACTGATAAACTAAGTTTCAAGTGTTGGATAATAATTGTTATGAACTTCTGAAAATGATTTGAGCTCTTCTGATACAGCTATGTACGCAATAATTAAATTCGGATTTTACAACTTCTTAGAAAATAATAAGCTTATCTTTTGGTCATAATACGTCTTTCGATAGTTTCTTGATAGGCACACATCCTTCAGCCGTGTGATGCCGGCAGAGTAGAATAGCATCAGCCCATATCCTCCAATGGGTGTCGTAGAAGGCGACTAATGGAAGAGCAAAGGGGTATTGATCACCTTATACTCCATCCACCAATCCGCATTGAGAGGCCTTGTGTTTCAGCAGAGGATCGAATTATAAAGGCTTTTATGATGACACAATCCTTTTGCAGTGCAACCTCTAATATCGATGTACTAGTGTAATTTCGGCTCCTTTTATATCGAACGATACAAGTATAAACGCCCTGTATGTGCTTGTGTGTTTCTCCGTGATTGACACAAGTCGGAGAAGACGCTCATTCAAAATCCTCATATACATCTTATAAATTTCCAAACCTCCGTTGGGAATTGATCGGGTCCAGTTACTTTACTGTTTTTCATTTTGGAGGTGGCTGTTCTGACCCCGGCTTCGGTTATTGCGTCGATTGGTCCCTGTGCTCTAAGCTCCACTTTGTCTGGTTATCTTAGGAACTCTTCGTTCATTATAGTCACCATTCCATCTGTGATTAATGGATATTAATCACATCGCATTACGTGTATATAAGTATCTATATGAACGAGGTTTTCTGTTCAATATTACAGGTTTCATGAAAAATGTTCTATTCTATTCTATTCTGAATTAATGGCGTCTCGATACATTAAAGTTACTCATTTTGCCAATGTCAAGTGAAAAAGTAATTAAATAACAAAAATTGTACGGTAGATTTGAGTTAAAATGGAGTCTCTCAACACGTGTTTTTACAACGAGAACTCGGGAAAAACTCCATGAAAAAGGTTTTATTAATATATAAAATCACATTTAATTTAATTTAGAATATACCAATAGAATAAAAAATTAATATCTTTCTTAGAAACTAATAATTTGTTCGATGGATCTGATCCAATAAATGCTTTTAATTGTCTTGTTAAAAAAGTTACTTTTTATTCGTTTCTTCGATACAACATTTTCCACTCTACTAAGATGTAGGCGGCAAGAAGTAGACCGTCACTGTTCATTCATTTATCTTCGGATACATTATTAGAAAAATAAAGAAAAGCGAAATCCGCCTTGTTTCTAACAAAATCAATAAATCGGAAAACTTATCCTGTTAATTTTGTTACTTAATCTATTACCTATATAAAAGGCAGAGTCCTGACTCACTGTTTGACTGATCAACGCCCAGCCCATACCCTTGGATCTAGATAGCTGAACTTTTGCACAGGGGTTCCTTTTATGACGTAGGTAAGGGATAAGGCCAGATTTTTCGAAATTCAACCACTAAGAGGGTAAAATAGGGAATGACAGTTCGTATGGAAATCCGTCATTTTTAAAGTAAAAACCATAAAAATTGGTATATTATAGCCTTTCGATTAAAAATTAATAAAACGGTATTTAAGAATTTCTCGAAATTAAACCCCTAAAGGGATGAAAGTTTGTATGAGAAGTCCATCATTTTTATAGTAAAATCCGTACAAATTGGTTTATGGCTTTTCCATTAAAAATGAAGAATGACGTATTTTAGGATTTCTCGAAATTCAACCCCTAAGCGGATGAAATAAGGGATGAAAGTTTGTATGGGAAATCCGTTATTTTTATAGAAAAATCTATAAAAATTGGTGTTAGTATGAGTATAGTTAAAAATTAAAAAATATGTTTTTTAAGATTTTTAGAAATTTAATAGGGGGTAAAATAGGGGATGAAATTTTGTATGGAAAATCCGTCATTATTGTAGTAAAATCCATAAAAATTGGTATATGGTTTATCAGCTAAAAATTAAGAATGATATAATATGTTACGATTTTTCGAATGTTAACCCCTAAGGGCGTTAAATAGGGGATGACAGTTTGTATGGGAAATCCGTCATTTACATAGGTAGGTACTAAAGTCGATAAAAATTTATATAGCTTTTCGGATAAAAATTAAGAAAGGGATTATTTTAGGATTTCTCGAAATTCTACCATTAGGGTTTTAAAAGAGGTAATGTGTATGGTAGTATCTATAAATTTTATTTAATATTTTGTAAGTAATGACAATTATTAATTTGTATTTTTTACTGCGTTGTTTAAATTTACATATAGCGGTTCTGATTTTACGCACCACCTACTATTATTTCTGTACCTAGCTCTCTGGTTGACTGGTAGAGAATGCCTTATGGCATTAAGTCCGCCATTTGTACATACCTTTATTTTGTGCAAGAATTTTTTAAATAAATAAGAAATAAAAATAAGTACGTAGTAATTAGAGAACTTAGTCTGTATTACCTATTTCATTAAATAAAAAAAAATATGTCATAGATGATAAAGTTTATAGTTTAAAGTTAATTGATTCCGCGATAAAGTCAAGTGAATACGTAATTCAGCGATTCGACCGATCTCCTTTGCGGCTGTGCTTAACTGTCATCGCTACGCAGTCCTTAAGACGCGCGCAATGATTAGTGTATATTACGGCATGCTCAACTAGAACCATGTTATGTAGTACGGCCGCTGATCGCGACACTCGGTCTTCCTATGCACTCGGCGATTCGACCGATCTCCTTAGATTGATATATCTGTGGTTACGAGCATAGCTGTCTCTATATAAAAAGTTATTTCTATCCAATAAACCTTAATTTACTTGATAAAATAACGTTCAAACAAGAATTCCAAGTAGCTATATCAAATTAAATTACAGCGTACTGGAAATTATACTTCAGTAATTTTACTTAATAAATAATATTGATAACATTTCGTAAATTAAACGTGATCAATGGCTATAAGAACATTGACATTTTATATAACTAAGCTACGGTCGGGCTCACAAGTGGGTAATTTAGGCGAAGGTTTCCCAAACAGAATACTTCAGAACTTTTGTGTTTTAATTATTATAAATCAACAATTCCGAAATTCTTACATGTTTAACGTTGAAAAAACCCCTGTAGTATTTGATAAAGCACTATACACTAGCTGATACCATTCGTTCTGTATTTTAGTTAGGTACTCTCAAAACCCGCTCAAAAGAAGTGGCTACTTTCAGCGGTAGCCCATCTTGTGAGTAAACAGTAAACTAAAAAACACAAAACAATATGAAATTATCTGGTAAATATTATAGATGTTCACGTTCAAAGTATTGACCAAATCTAAAATGCTTATTTTAGATATGCTTAATAAAATAAATGGCTTTCGTGGGATTACACATTTTGCCAATGTCAAATGAAATCAATGTTTTACATAAGATTGTACGGTATAGAAAAAAAATGGAGTCTCACAACAACAATTATTGCATAGATATCCAGTTTGGAAGACCGTATTGTATGCCTATGACGCCGTCTCGGGATCGGAAACTGCAATATTTCCGGTTACTGACTGCATGACACGGTGCGTTCAGTTCTCGGCGCCAGCACTGGTGCCTGTTAGCTGTTACTGGCTCTATACTTACGCTGTAATCAGCCTTAAGGTGGAATGGAGTAATTTGCTTGGCCTTTCTATATTAAAAAAAAAGAAAACAACAGCCATGACAGTTATTACACTCCAGCAACGGGCAACCCGTTTTTACAGGTAAACTCAGACCATTAAAAAAATCGTAAGTATGTAAAATCACGCTGATATTAAGAACTTTTTCGAAAAGCAATTACGTTTTTTTAAACATACATTTACACGTGGAGTTTTGTTTACCATAAAAACATAAGCAGCAAGCACTGAGAAATTTCGACAGCGAAAGCAGTGCCCTGTTGGCGTAGTGATGTGGATCGCGGAAGATGCTGGGTTTGATACCCGCTTGCGGCAGGTCGATTTTTTTCAGTGTATTTTTTCTGGTTTTAAAAATATTTACGCGTTTGTAAACACAAAAATTATTCCATATTCTAAGAGAGTGTTTTTTTTTTACGAAAGAAGCCAACCGCCGATAATTGAAAGCCTATAATTTACCTTATTTCCGATGTATTCCATTTCACGTAGACCGACAGGCAGTACAAAGCGGAGTCTCATTTGGAATAAATGAGACTCACTTTGGGCTCCACGTGTAAGTATCTAAATTAATAAGTGCCAGTCATACTATTCAACGAGACACAACACGTGCAAAGACTTGATTACCTTGTGACGCCTATCGTTTCGACAAGAAATACTTTATTCAAATGTCTTTTAATAAAACTGACTTTGCTAAGTACTTTTAAGGGACGTAGCACACTTATCAGCTCGGAAAGGGAACGCCCATTTTTTATATTAACACGCTTAAATAAGTTTCACCTGTTTGTTTGCTTGTATGTAACCGACTCCTTTGTACGCAATTTTGACCCACTTTAAACGGTCAGATTTCATTTTAATTTCATATACTTATGAAAGACCGATGATATTACAATAATTCGATAAGAATATCGCATTAAATTGATTAGAATCGCCAGGACTAATAAATCAAACGACCGGAATGTTAGTTCAGTTATACGTCACTAGATGGCGTTATCCTTGTTAAGTTGTTGGTATTGGGAGTTTTTTTAATCATAAGTATAAGTACTTTCATCGGTGGTTATAGTTCACACTAAAAAATGGAAGTAAAGTAAAGTAAAATATCAGTTTAAAAAAACTACTAAAAACACGCTTTTGTGTTAAATCGGACTAAAAAGTGATTAATATTTTTTAATGAAGAAACTACTTAAATGTTGAACGAAAAGTATAATTATTAATTAGAGAAAAGCGTGGGGTGCTCAATTTAATTGTACTGATCGAATATTTTCAAGAACTTATGTTATTGAGCAGACCTTATGTTACTTATACATTTCGTTCGTCCATCAATTATTTTCTATACCTGCTAAAAGGTTATTTTTCACTTTTTAGGGTGTTTTTAATATCGTGCGGATTTCATCACGCACGCGGGATTGCTCCGCATGCGGAAAATTTCACGCAGCGTGAGACAGGCTAGCCCGCGATCTAGTTTTCTGCGGGCTGCTATGCGTTGTGGTTGTGAACAATGGACGACGCCCCGTATGACAGTAAAATGTACACTGGACTTCATAGAACTGCTCACGCACGCGGGGTCTCCGCGCGGGGCATCTCGCCCCGCGTCCCGCGTGCGTATCCTACGCATTACAATAAATACTTGTATGAAAAGTACACTTCCGGATGTAACGCATGCGGGGCAATCCCGCGTGCGTGATGAAATCCGCACGATATTAAAAACACCCTTGGTCCAATTTAAAATGAAAGCTTGTTTTTTTTAGTTTTTTTTTTACTATGAACGGAATAGCGGCTACAGAGACGGCTTCGAAACGACTACGGACCGTGGCGCATCACCTCATTTTCCTAGTTCCGCGTTGATAAGTGTTAGGAGCTTTAGACCTTTTTCAGAGCAATGCGACATGCAATAAAATGCTCTGAAACGACTTTTGGTATGCAGCGGAAATACGTGTGAGGTACTTGAGAAGCGAGGAATAGCGAGGCGCTTACGTGTTACTGGTATACAGAGGCAGGTAGGGTATGCGGAAAGCCACCCGGCTTTCCGCCGACTCATTAAGAGGTCTAGCACGTAATGTATCTGATACTGTATCAATCTACAAGTGTGTACGACTCGTCTACGGTCACTGCGTATCTAGTTACGAGCCCGGCATCCGCAGTGCTCGCGAAGATTCCACCCCGACAACACGTATTGTCTGAAATCACTTTCAGCCGTATACTGAGTAGAAGGAAGAATAAGTTTTGCGTCGAACCAATGAACACCATCATGGTGTAGACTCTACTTTATGATGATATTCGTTCAAAGTTCGTGTCGACGCGTATTCACTACACGCCGTCCACAAGCTTAAGTAAAATTTAGTTAGACTAGTTTTGTCACAGATTCTCCTTAATTAATTTCCAAAAAGGATGGTTTTGCATCAAAATAAAATCACTTTAAGCTGTGACCCCTTAGGCAAATAGTTTTCCAGCTGACTGTTAATCTTCCTTTTCAGAAACTGGCAATTCGGTTTATTTTCGTTGTGAAGAAAATGTATTTGAATTTCTCACAAAGACTTCGCCGAAATGTGCAAACCCTGTCCCTGCTAATTAAAATGCTCAGCATGTGTTTGTACGAGGATTTCATCCAGTTTGCAGCTCAAATTCAGCAAGCTGACAGTCAACCGCAAACTGTTTGCATAATGGGGCCGCATTATACTAGTACTTATGATATAAGTGCGGTAAGTTGAAAATTACAGCCGAGGCGATTTTGCTAGCCTGCACCGTAGGCGAGGGCTACAAGAAAGCAGACGCTGTAATTATCAAAGCGCACGTATGTCATACGACGTTTTATGACATATTTGCGAGGAAATAATTAATAAATTCATCACTACTTGAAGACATTTTCAAATAAAAACTATACAGCGAAAAGAAAATGCGCGCTTTTATTAGCAAAGGCACAAAAAACAGTTAGTATTACTAATAAAGTAAATTAATATTTTGTGTTTTTGTTACAGATAAATGGTTGTAATTTATTATCAAAATTAATTAAATTAAAATTAAATCTTTATTTATTATATTCTAACTCCCAAAGTTAATTTTATTCATAAAATTTTGACCGCTTTTCCGACATAAAAACTCTTTGCTGAGATTTAAAAAAGTACCGTTCGTTTTTAGACGGAGCTTCTTGATAAACCGTGCGTTTTACTTTACATTATCGCACAAGTGCGTAATTACAATACGATATTGAAATTAGTGCATTGAGAGACCATTTACGAGCAAATGTGATATAAAATCCATTTTCGACACAATGCTTTGAACTAGCGAAAAGAAAATCAGACTCCGACATGAAAGTGCTACAAACTAGCGCTCCAAAAGTTGTGAGTTTCAAGAATTGGTTTGATTTGAATTTCGAACGCTTTCTTAAGAAGTCTAGAAATACGTATAAATTTCTCTTGGGATGGTTTCTTGTTGTTCAGGATTGTGAAAAAAGTTTCCTTACATTTACTTATAATGGCATATATTTATTTACACTGAGTGATCATTAAATATTGAGCTATGTTAGTAGTTATTAGCGCTCCTGCACACGACGCCGCCACCGCGCCGTCACCGTGCCGCCGCCGCACCTTTACACTGTAGATACGCGCCGCGTAAATCACGCCACCGCGCCGCTCCCGCGCCGTCAAAGCATAATTTTACCGGTCCACTATACTGTTGTTAGTAATACATTGCTAGTTACGAAGATCGCACGTAACACACCCGAAAAGATGTCTAATTTAATGAAAAAAAAGAAGTTAATGCTTGCTTACTAATTATGTATAGAACATGGCAAATTGCGTCGTAAGTCCGCTAGAATGTTTATTTATTTTTATTTATTTATTTATTAGGTATACCAACGATTGTTACAACAATACAAACTCTTATGTCTAGTTAATTAGATGAAAACTAATTGCACAATCAATTATAGGTATACACCGCATGCAACGAGTTACAGTTACTGAGAATGCTTAGGAATGATTTTTATTTGTACATACTGTAATAATATTTTATAAGTAACAAAAAAGATACAAAACAGAAAAGTAAAATATCTTATCTGTGATAAAATCTACATCTATCTACATCTTGGCTATTAATGTTTTTTTTAGACTTGCTAATGACATATAATGTACATCTAAAAACTCACTAGATTTGTTATACAATTTGGTAAGTCTACATATAGGAGAGTTTGCGCCTAGCACTGTTCTACGAAATGGACGAGAAAATGGTTCGATTTGCTTGCGGGGAATTCGTGAAGGAACACGGATGTTGATCTTACTCAACAGAGCTGGGCATTGCAGTTGATTTCTTATAATTTTGTAAAAGAAGGATAGATCTAGTATATCCCTGCGATTGTCCAGACTCTGCATGTTGAGGAGTTCTAGCATGTCTTTGTAGGGCAGTGATCTTTTACTCCTGAAATGAGAGAAGATCACGTGTCTCACTAGTCGTTTTTGAATTCGTTCAATTCGTAGTATGTGGGTAGCGTAATGAGGTCGCCAAACTACGCTGCCATATTCCAAAATAGATCTTACCAAACTGTTGAACAAAGTGATTTTAGTGGATGGTTTATTAAAGACCCTTGCACTTCTGATAACAAACCCTAACAATTTTGATGCTCTTTTTACAATGTGGTCGATATGCGGAATAAATGTCAATTTGCTATCCAGAAGCACTCCTAAGTCCTTAATTATCTCAGTTTCACACAGTTTTTCCCCTTCAATGTAATAGACAGAAGGAATAGGGCTCAGTTTTCTATTAAATTTTATATGCACACATTTACTTGCGTTGAGCTCCATTCCATTCCTCCTGCACCAACCTAAGACTGCATTAAGATCACTTTGAAGAAGAGAGACATCTCTCGGTGATTCAATAACTTTCCATAGCTTTAGATCATCAGCAAATAACGAAGGGGATGCATGAATAACAACTTGGGGTAAGTCGTTGACGAATACATTGAAGAGGATTGGTCCCAAATGTGAGCCCTGAGGAACACCGGCTTTTACCTTATACATGATGGAGGAAAATCCATTAACGACCACATAGAACCTACGCTCAGAAAGGTATGATTCCAACCAGGCAAGAACAGATCCGTCTATACCATATGACTTCAACTTCAACAGGAGTTGATAATGTGGGACCCTGTCAAATGCCTTGCTGAAGTCAGTGTACAATGCATCGACCTGCTTATTAACATCCAAATGACTGATAATATCCTCTATATAAGTGACTAAGTTAGTATTAGTTGATCTGTTGAATGTTGTGGGTGCATCCTATGCTGTCAGTAAGGGAACAATATGGTGAATTTCATACATTTTACGAACACTTCTCTGTCCTCCACTAAACTTATAAACGTTTCGCAATCAAAATTTTCCATGGTGGTTTCCTAAAAAGTAACGCACGTTCACATACGTAGGCGGCCGGGAATGGAATAGCTACATAGCAGCGACGCGGAGGGGGAAGCGGCAGGGGCGCGGTGGGGGCGCGGTGTCGGCGCGCCCTACCGACACGGACGCCCTAGGGACGCTAGGCGGTCGAGAGACTCCCCACGGGGGAGATGCTCGGTCGCTCAGTAATCCCCTAAGAACGTTCGACCTACAGGACCTTGGACCGGCTTGAGGACCCCTCAAGGTCTTCGCCTACTTAAAAACCCGGTGACGCAGAAAATGTCATCAGAGACAATTTGCAATAATAAAAAAAAGGTGACGGCGCGGTGGCGGCATCGTCTGCAGGAGCGCTTACTCTGTGATGTTGCGCTGTGCTGTGCAAATTTTTTGTGTTGTGCAAGTTTAATGTTTTAATTAGCGCTCCGTCCGCGACTTCGTCTACATACCTATAGCCTTCCTCGTTGAATGGACTCCATTTCCATCCAACACAAAAATAATTTTTCAATTTGAATCAGAAGTTCCTGAGATGAGCGCGTTCAACCAAACAAACAAACAAACTCTTCAGCTTTATTAGCATAGCACAGTCACATTAGTATAGATTTAAACAATGCGCAGACACACGCGGCATTAATGTGGCACAGCGCATCATAACTCTATGTTGATTGATCACCTTTGTGATAGTGGTGCATAAACAACTAAAACAACAAACGTATAGTAAAAAAACAGTCTGAGGTTTTCCACTTATAGCTAAAGCAATCAATTCAACAAAAATATTTTAAACATTCTTTTTTCAAAGTTGGTTTTCATGTCTAATAAAGTTCAATATTTACAGGAAAATTAAACTCATTAGCATCTCTTTGTAACCTGTAGATCATTACTTAATATGTAAAATACTTTGGGATCAAAGGAGTTAATAAATTATGGATAACCTTAAAATAGTTTAATGTGAAGGTTAATAATTTAATTACTAAGTATAATATGGAATAGGCCGAACGAATGAATTAATATTATTAATCCCTATTTCTCCGAACTTCCTCGATAATTTTTACTTCTCGTATACGTAGTACCTATAGAGGAAGTCTTGTAATCGTAAAAAAATCGATAATTTTTTTGGAATTATGTCTGTGCGTGTGTCTGTGCGTTAGCATGATAACTTGAGTATCCTTTAACTTATTGCAACCAAATTATTCTAACAACTTTTGAGTCATCGATCACGAAAGTTAAGCAACCAAGTGGGTGGTCGGTACTCGGATGGGTGACAAAAATTTAACATGCATGTATGACATCCAAATATAATGTTTCTATCAACTTTTGAGTCGTTTCCGGTATACGAGAAAGTCAAGGGGAAACCACTCCCGATTTTTTCCAAATAGGCTGACTAATCGTTGACGATTAATTTTATTAGGTATATTAAAAGGTTGCGTATATGACCTAAACTTTTGTAGAACTAAGATAGAACCTATAGTAGTTTAAAACAGTATTTTACAATTAACATTAATGCCGATTACATATTCTCACTTTGTACGTGTGACAGTTAAAGTCGTGAATTTATTGAAAAAACAAACAAAACAAAATGTTAAAACAACTGTAACCCGACTTCGGAAAAAAGAAAGTAATGATAGGTTTTACAAGGTAAAATCAACTCCTTCTATTGTTAAAGTCGGTTAAAATACGGCACAATGAGGGCCTAGTGCGAAGGCGCCTTAACGTGGTGCAAAATCCCAGAGTTTTCCTTTCACAAATCTGACCTTTTTCGATAAATTTGCTCACATCGCATAACGCTCAAATAATATTCTTTGTTTACCGTTTGACCTTTCGGCAATTATTCCGAGTGCACAACAAGGCGAGAGTCAAAGAAAACAGTCAACATTGGACTTTTAATCGACTTTGGCGTGTTTTTTTCAGTTTCGGTTCAGTTTGAAGGCGCCACTCCGAAGCTTGTTGACTAGTTCGCATATCAATCTCGTAAACCCACATCTCGTCACCAGTAACAATGCGTTTCATGAATGTTAAGTCGGAATTGACTCATTCTAGCATGTCCTCAGCGACTATCGTGCGATTGAGTTTTTGGAGACAATTCAGGTTTTTTTGGGACTAGCCGAGTGGCAACATGCTTCATACCCAAGTGATTATTTAAAATGGTACGGATCGACTCGTGAGACGCGGAAAGTTCGGCGGCTATCTCTCTCAAAGTTGAATGAGGATTTTCAGTCAATATTTCGTTATTACGTTGATGGCCTACCAGAGCGAGGCAAATCTTCCATCACATCTGGACTGCTTTGTATCACTCATAAGCACGTGTTTTTGATAAAGTCGATTCCGAAAACCTTCTGTAACATTTTCAGTGACTCGCGAACACGAAATTCCATTGGCGATGCAAATTTTTGCATCGCCAATGGAATTTCGTGTTAAGACTAACTCTAAAGACTAACTCTTTTTACGATGTGTTTGTCCAATGAAATTCACAATATACACTAGATATGATAATAACTAAAAACAGCACTTTATTTAATAAAAATAACATATGCAACTCAAACTCAACAACAAAGAAATTAATTTGGAACCATAAACAAATCATTCGTTTCCGATACTTTTTTGACTGAATGAATATCCATAAACAAACAATCGGAACCCGAGTTCGGCACACACTCGGCAATATTCGCGACCGGTCGTGGTAGGTACTGAGTGTGTGTCGAACTCTGGTCAGGTCTGGTGTTATCAAACTATTTGATATGGTTTGAATTTACATAATTTTGTCTTCAGCAAATATTAGATATAAGAAAAAGATGTAGGGATTTTGGTGTTCGATTGGCTACGGCAGCCAATCCGCTGTAAGGAATTCTCGGCCGCCTACCCAACTAGCACACTAGTGGAAATAACAGCCTATTTTGCACCTTTTAGCTGCACAGTAGTGCTTTAGGAGTTCAGAAAGTGGTTTTAAGTTCTACTAATGCTTTCGTAACTGCTCATAGCTGTAGGTAATCCGCTGTTAGGAATTCTTGGCCGCCTAGTGTGTGAGCTCCCATACGCCATCATATCTGACTGACTGTCGGAAGCCTAATTGCACCCATATTAAGGCCCTCCAACCACATAGTGCTCGAAGGGCTTTAATATTCTGACTTTGGATGTGTGAATATTACGGTGACTGCTTATCCACCATAAAATATTATTATGAAAGCTATTCAAAATATTCATATTAAACATTATTAGAAAAGATACTAAGAGTTGAAGCTCGAATCAAAATACTAAGAATTACTTTTTTAATATTACATCTAAAGCTAATCCAATAAAGCACTGCGCACGAATTCCATGAAGAAACATGACTTCATATCGAATCAAAATATTATATGAAGTTACTGTCGCAACACACTTCAATATAAAATTCCTCAGTAACATGTGTGTGATATAGTCACGATAGATATCTTTTAGGCTAGATTACTTTATGTATCTAATACTAGCGTTCCGCCCCTGACTTCATCCACGTAGAGTTTTTTGTTTAATAATATAAGTACTTTCATCGGTGGTTATAATTCGCACTAAAAAGAGGATAATAAAATAATAGTTTAAACTAAAAAACACGCTTTTATATTAAATCGAACTAAAAAGTGAAAAATAACTTTTTCACTTTTTAGTTCGATATTCGCTACCGTAAAATGAACTAGATTCGGGCGCCGCATATAAATAATAAATAGGCGCCCTGGGTAAAATAAATTAATTGAATGAGTCTTGTGCGAAGCCCTGACCTGACCGGTGGTAACAAAAATTGTTACAGACCGACCAGTTTGGAGATCCTTGGGGGAGTCCTTTGTCCAACAGTGGGCGTCTCTCGGCTGAAATGATGACGATGATGATGTAATTAACTATATTATAGTCCGCGCAATATAATAGGCCCGTTTTGACACATGTCAAAATATCGTTAGTGGTGATGTGACCATAATAATCGATTACTTACCTACACGATTAACATGAGAAATCGAGTCACAATTATATGAGCTTTGTAATCGTAATTATTTAATGTTATTAATTTGAGAATAGGGAAATGATGTGTGAATAAAAAAATAATTTACAATTACGCTTCTAAATATTTTGGAGAGAAACATAACCATATTATGTTTATGTTGATGTCAAAATATTGAACTACAAACCGTCAAAATTTATCTTTTTCTTTTCATTTAATTTTCAAATCATAATTCACAACGGTGCTAAAGAAGTTTCTCTCCAAAATTTATTTAGAAGCGTAATTGTAAATTAATTTTTTATTCACACATCATTTCTGTGTTCAATTCACACACGACAGAAGTGACACTTCAGACCAATAGCAAAAGTGATTTCAGTAGCAATATTATTATTATATTGCTACTGAAATCACTTTTGCTATAAATAATTTATGTTCACAGCTTTAATATTATTTAATTAAAATAAGCTAAATGGTTGCGGTTAGTCTTGATTAGAGCACGTACTAAGCTATCTGCTAAAGTTATAAGCAGATTTGAAGAGAAATTACAAAATTTAATTTAGACATTTTATGAAGAAAATATGAGTCATGGCGTACATTTTTAAACACAGTTTAATAGAATAATATGCTAGTATTATATTGAACACAATGTTCGATGTTCATTATCGGTATACACATCACATTTTTAAAAAAAATTAAGAGAAGAGTTTGTAATATAATAAAAAATTATATTTTTTTTTCAGAAATTCTCAATAGTCTTTTCACTCAAGGGCGTGCACTCGATTTCTGTCAAAATTGTCACATATTGTGGATTTTTCAGACCTAATTTTGAAACGATGTGAACAGATTTTGCAAAGAAATTATATATTATAGGAAGATTTTTTCTTTATTAAAACCACTTATAGAGATATTTTAATTTACATTTTTAGTTTTTTAAAGCAAGGCGAATCTTATAGCGCAGTTTTATGAAAATGCAGTTTGGAATACCAGATGAAATACCAGCATTATAATGGCAAACAATACTCTGCCAAAATTGTTTTTCCAATAGAACATATGGGATTCTAAACCACTATACAGCCCAAATAAGTAAAAAGTTGAGATAACATATTAAAAAGGGATATCAAAAATATTTATAAATTGGTAAATTTTAGTGACGATTCCTACAATGTATTTGAAATTAAACTCATTTAATGTACTTATTTTAATAAAAAACATATAATGCTAGACATAATAATGATATTATAACATTGTTACGCACTCAGATATTTTTAATAATTTAATGAAAAATGATCGAAATCCGAGCTCGAAAATCGAAATCCGCCATTTTTCGATTGTACACCCCGGGTCTTCCCAGCTAGTGGACTTATCGCTCTGCGAGTAATATCCATGTGTGTGTGTGGTCACATAGACATGTATATCTAACAATAAACAAAAATGATGACTAGGTGGTAGACCCATATGTAGGGTCGTCTGGGTAGGTACCACCGCCTTTCTTATTTCTGCCGTGAAGCAGTTCGCTGTGTTTCGGATTGAAGGGAAAGGTAGCCAGTGTAATTACTGGGCATGGAGGGCATATCATCTTAGTCCCCAGGATGGCAAACGCACTTGCGGTGTTAAGTGATTTACACTTAATATTTATTGCAAGTGTCTATAGGCGGCGGTGACCACATAACATCAGGTAGGCTGCAACCTTATTTGCCATCTCGTAACATAAAAAAAAAATATTAAACATATACTTATTTAACTTGTATGCTAGTTCGAAAATTTTTAAAAAAAGAAGTACATAGTCAGATTATATTTTCCCAAAAGAAAAATGTGCATACAAAACTTTTAAGACGTGCTAATGATTTATGCTTACATACCCCAAGAACTAACTATGGGAAAAAGAACATTATGTACGAGGGTGCAAAATTATATAACAAACTCCCCAAAAATATTAAAGAAGCTAAATTAACGTCCACTTTTAAAAGGCTCTTAAAACAACATATACTGAATAAATATGATATTTGAATAAAAATATAGGTAAATACAAGAAATATAAATAATCTAATATTCATAACTTAGTAAGTGATTATAATCCTTTTTCAATAATGTATTTTGAAGCTTAAATCTCTCACGTAAGTGAATTAATTAATCTCACGTAATTCTTGTGAGAAAAATAAAGATATTAAACCACATAATACTGCGAAAAAAAAATTTGATACTTCGATGAATGCACGCTCATAAGTAAATAATTGTTATAATTAAATACTACTCCCTTCCTACGTTTCATCTCGCACAATCCCGCACGGAGCAGTTCTAAATAACTAGTTCAGTAGAAAATAATACCCTTTATTTGTTCCAGATACGAACACAGACAATATGGCCTGAGAACATTATTTAAAACTCCAGGTGGTGCAATAAACGAAATAAAAATGTCGAATAAATCTCAAACACTCCTGGATATATTCCAAGAGATATTAGCGGCATCGGGGAATTCCTCGGAGGTATTGAACGAGACGCAAATAGTGTCGGTTCTAAGGGAACAATCGAAGAATGGGGCTGATGGTGAACTGGAGGCCACCCTGGTGAAGATGATGAAGGATGCGAGAAGGAAGCTGAACGTGACGTTTGGCGCGTGTGATTACTGCACTGGAGAAGTTTGGGATGTGGTCGAGGCTTATAACGGCATCCATGGATATGTCAGTCTACTGGTAAGAATCACATTTTAAACTTTCGTGTTGGATTATTCACTTGGATAGTTAAGAATAATAAACTTTTACAAATATGTGCTAATATTATAAATTACTAGCTTACATCAACCAATGTATGCGCATACTATCGCTAAATTAGGTTTCATACAAACAGTAAACTACATTTCAGCAAACAGTGCTCTCATATGAATAAGATACCTTTTTGATTACAACTAGCATTGTACCGAGTCGTTCACAAAGTTACATTTTTGAAGCCTAAGTATGATGTATGTATATATAGTGTGTATAAATACACTTATTTCTTTTATATCTATAAAGTTTACCTAAAACACCAAAAGTACGTGTGTGGATGTATGTGTGTGTATGTGTATATGTGAGTGTGTGTGTGTATGTGAGTGTGTGTATGTTTGTGTCTGTGTACAGTGAGTGAGTGTATGCATGTAATTTACTCGCTTAAGTCATTAAAGTTGACCAATCACGAATTTAAGGTTATAAAATTTTCCGTATCAGTATACATAGAATTACAATGATATTTACATTGAAAATTTATAAAAAATATACAATTTTACGATACAACGGCTGAATAGCTGTTGTATCGTAAAATTGTATATTTTTAAGACTTGCTTTACCTTTTTATAAATCAACGGACCCAGGAAATCAAAGAACCTCCGTGCGAATTGGATGCTGATAAGCAATAAAGTGTTAACCCTCATGAACTTTGTTTTGAGAAAATGGCGTCTTAAGATGCCAAACGAATTCTTTTAAAGTTTGTTCCAAAAAATATGTATACACTCTTCCATTCTCCCTCTAACAAAAAGAATAATGGATAATAAATAGGTGATGTATTATATGAATATATCAAAACCTTAGTATTTGAACTTTTGTGGGTTAACACATTTTTGCTTATCAGCATCCAATTATCAGTTCGCTCATGGCCACCGCCGCCGAACGTCGGAACCCAGGTACTGGTAAGAACAGTCTTTTTATGCTTTACCTTCGTCTTACCTCATGTTACGAGGTAGTATGGTTCACCGAATCTTTTATAAACAATCCAATCCACTTAGTCATAAAACAATAAACCTAACCTACCGATAACAAGTGATCTCCATTCGAATATGCACAATAATGTTGATAGAACCAACAATAGCTCTTGGGATTGTTACCCTCCGTAAGTGGATCGATTCTTTGTTTCTATTATATCCCTTCGACAAATATACCTCCATTTGTCTAATAAACAAGGAACGTAATGCGATACTAAGAATATTACTATATCTGTACGCCTATACCGCAATCCTTATTATCTTTTTCCTGTTAATCAGAGAAGTGATACAGGGCTTTTAATGCTCGTGTTTTGCGAATTGAAATCATTAGTGTACACACATTACGAGATTTAACAAAGACTAAAAGATTTATTGCTTAGTTTTTAAAATAGAAGGAATACAATATATTTATTTGCATCAACATGTGTAGATCCTTAGATAATTTATTAATAAAACTTGCTTTAAACTTGTTGTCAAAATATGACATGCAAAATTGTAATAAAACATAATAATAAAATAATGAAATCTTTGTTTTATACCATTCAAAATATCTTACTACTTAATTAAAATTTAGTACATAATTTATTTAATTCATTTTGTAATATGTAGTTTATTATTATGAATTAACATTTTTAAATTGATATGTTTTTTAATTTAATTCTAAACAAATTTTTAGAGTTTACTCTTTAAGAATCGATTTGCATATATAAGGCGCCCGGTATGAGAAAAATGTGAGGAGTAAAATCTATCGATGAATGACCTCGAATGACCTCGTTACGTTTTTGGTGCGCATCCTATGTCGCGCAACTTTCTAATTGTCAAAACACGGATGACAGCAGGTGCGCCATCTCACCTGTCTCGGAGTAAACTCCAGTCGTGCGTCGGAGCTGACACACACAATTTTTATTTACCTTATCGTTGTATGTGCTCTCTCTCTTATAATATGATTGTTTTTCAGGTGCCATGCATGTAATACTATTTTATAGAAGAGTAGTTCGCGAGCTGTAGTAAGAGTGTAGGAAGAGTTTATTTATTTGCATCTCGTCTATTTCTATTTGTTCTATTTCTTCTTTGTCTATTTATAGTTCTAAGATTTAAGATTGTGGAGAAAAATAAAGAAATTTTATTATTATTATAATAAACTTTCCATTTGCTTAATTAAAAACACAGTGGAATGATTCTAAGAATTGGAGCGTATATTTTTTTACTTATAACTTTTCCAATCATACCCGGACTGCTCAAAAAACATTTTTAGACATAAAATTTTTATTTCTCCGTTTTTAGTTTTGAAGCCGGATTTGTTTTATTTAAAAATAATTTATTTTTTACTTTTCAGTGCTGTAAGTAGGTATAGACATTTTCAGGAAACTATTTCGAGATCTTTTAAACAAACAAGTAATAAAATTATAACGATATCATCGATATCCATTCAATAAGCATTATTAGGGATAACTCAAAAACTACTCGTCAGATGGCGCTCAAATTTAAATGGCACTACATGACAAACACCAGCTTTCATACATAAAAAGAATCATCATGATCGGTACACCCAGTAAAAAGTTACGGGGTAACACACATAAAAAATAAACAGTCGAATTGAGAACCTCCACCTTTATAGGGTTCCGTACCTCAAAAGGAAAAACGGAACCATTATAGGATCATTTTGTTGTCCGTCTGTCCGTCAAAACCCTTTATCTCGGGAACGAGTGGAGGTATCGAGTTGAAATTAAAACCATATACTCAGGTCATTTGAAGGTGTGAAAAAAACAATATTCTGCCGTTTATACCCCAAAAAACGTATATTCCGACACTCAAGGTAATCGAAATTCATAGGGTACTTACAGTTGACCTACAGCTATGAAATTTGGCAAGTAATATTTTCTTATACCACAGGTACAGGAAAAACCCTGAAAACTATACAAAAAAAACTATACAAATTATTCCATATACATTTGTAATTAAATCATATAATATTTTGACACTCTTTGTTAGGTTCGCAACGTCGCTAATAGATGGCGCTGAACCGAAACCTACAATTCTAAATGCAACTTTAATGTACAATGCAATTCTATTCATATTTTTTTCAGTCACCACTTACAAATCTTGATCAAAGTTGAGATTTAAGTAAAAACAACTTTAATTGGGTTACTTAACTAATTTAGGTATGAACTGTTAGTATAACCACAATTTATAAAACACTATAAGGTTTTGGAAACTGAATTTTGGGAAAAGCTCGGAAAAAACTGCTAGACTCGATTCCTGAACTATTTGTAATAGTTGTAAGTAACTACAATTTTATACGGAACCTTCGGTGGGCGAGTCCGACTCGCATTTGTCCGGTTTTTTTTGAAGTCAGTTAAAGATATTCGAGGCTTGATCTACGAATTATGCCAATTTTCCAATATGAAAACAATTCAAAACATTTACCTAGACTTGTTTATTCTTTGTCTAAGGTCTGAATCCTTGAAAATTGATAAATGTCAAGTGTTATTGAAAACAGAATTAGAATTCCAATGTAAATAATACTTGAAAAGGCTCGTAAAATTCAATAACTGCCCGAGTTTATAAACGTACATTATCTACGTATTTTATGACGAGGAGAACACAGCTTACGTTCGGAAAACCGCATTATTTTTTTATTAATCTTAGTAAATATTATGAATCAACCTCATTAAAAAAAAATACAATATCTACTTAGATAGAATTCTAACCCTTTCATTACCCGAGACTGCTCTTCTGACGAACCTCCTAAGAAGATTTCTAGTAGACGAGCGTATTCTGGAGTGTCTTTCCCGATTAGTCTCTAATACTATACGCCTGAGGGGTGCCTCTGAGGACTTGGTCCTCGTATAGGCTCTTACACTATCAATTCAAATCAATTTATTTCAGATATTTTATATCCATATTTTATACAAAATCCATTTTTAACATTATTTAATAAAATTCCAAACAAATAGATTACATAATTAATGAATACAATTAATACAACATTAAAATTTAAAATTATAAAAACATGTCAAATAATGTTAAGTCAAACAAAAAAATAAATATGTCAAAAAGTCATTAAATATGTATATAATGTCTATCAATGTAACTATCGATACATTCCATATATAAAGTGAAGCATTTTTAACCGACGAAAAAAAGGAGGAGGTTCTCAATTCTACTGTATTTTTTTATGTGTGTTACCTCACAACTCTTTACTGAGTGTACCGATTTTGAAGATTCTTTTAACGTTTGGAAGTTGGTACTTGTCATTTGGTCCCATTTAAATTTAATCGACATCTGACAAGTACTTTTTGAATTATCTCTAATAATGCGAGTAATGGTTTTTTATATATTTATTTAAGTTTATTTATGAAAATATCTTAAAATATTATGTTTATTAAAAATGTCCGTTATCTAGTATCCATAACACAAGTTCTTAATGATACTTACTTTGGGCTAGATAATTGGTGTGAGCGTGGAAATATATTATATTATTAATGCCTATTTCATTGACATGGATGATATCGAAATCTTATTACGGTTGGCACCACCCCGCAGGGACGATGCGTAAATGCATTTGACCTCCTCGTCAACAAAAAAAGGCCCTCAGTATAGGTTACCTACACTCTAAGGGCCAGCGCCCACTGGCAGCATGGCACGGCACGGCGCGGCACGGCATGCTTTGGCTTGCCGAATCATCAACAGCCACAGTTGTAAAACTAATGTGGCTGTTATCTTGCACACTATTGTCCTCTGATAAAGCTCTAAATCATTATAACCAGCCTTTTTAATTCGATAAACTGCTGGGAGACAAGGCCTCTCCTTGTCATCGAAGGAGGTTTAGGCTGTCCACCACGCTTGCCCAATGCGGATTGGTGAACGAAGTATAAGATGATTAATACCTCTTTGCTGATCCTTTAGTCGCCTTCTACGACTCCCATTAGAGGATACGCTGCCGGCATCACACGGCCATGGAAAGTTCTAACCACTTTTTAATTTATTTATCCTGTGTCATGCCGCGGCATACTGTATGTTCCCGCGGTATATTGTGGTATACCACTACAAGACGGCTAACTAATTTGACGCTCACTTGCATTCAGTTCACTGTACTAGTTCAACCTTATTTTAATTACTTGACATCCTTTAACAGCATGAAACCTATGCGTCTCATTTGTTACAACGCCGCGTGCCGAGGAATCTTGTGCACGAGGCATTACAACCTATCCGTGATAACTTAATTGAAATAAAGTCGAAAAGCATTGGTCCACGAAAAAACTTTTGCTAGCCGTCATTGGTCGCCGGCCCTGAAACAACGTCAGGGTCATTCAAAGAGATAATAATCTGAAATATTTAAATACTCATGATATTATACGAAATATAACTTCTTGTCTCATGTCTAATAGGTGACGAAATTGAATTTTACAAACACATAAATTTTTTATATAGGTACTTACTCGTGAGCATTAAAATTTTAAGCAAAAAATATTTTACAAATGTTTGCAAATAGACTATTCGCAGAAAAACTTAATTGAAAAGTACTGTTTTTCAGAACTAATAAACTATTAATTCAATCCTACTGTCAGCGAATATAAATGTACAATAATTAATAAATGTACAATTAATAAAGGATTTCATTTCAAATTAAAAGCTACTAATTAATGACTACGTGGGATAAAGAATAGTTTTAGAAAAATACGTTCTACTCACACAATAACACTCGTAATTATTTTAGACGAAAAACACATTAATTATTAATGGAATATGAAAAAGGATTACACATAAATGCTATCGCGCATAACTTCAAAATGGTTAAATAGATATGTAGGTAACATTAAAATTTGATTGCACATAAAGTCACATCTACCAAATTATTATTATGTTAATAATAACTCATTTTCACGAATACTTGTAGGTCTCGAAGTATTCGTGGAATAGGAAGTACTCTTAGGAGGATCTTAAATTAGGTATGAGATATAAAATAATACATTATGTTTATATGTCCATAAATAAATTACAGTTTTAATATACCTAAAGATGTTAAAAAGCTAGGTAGCTTTTCATATTTATTTCGCTGTTAATTTTAAAAAGCACTTAATAATTTCTTATTCGTCCCGAAACGGTGTGGTAGGGTTTTTGAAGGAGGATTTAAAGTACTTAGCAAAGTCCACTTAAATTAAAAACTTTTTGATTTTGATTTATTATTAATCATAAATTATTTCTACGCCCACACCAAATCTAGCTCAAATTAAATATAATTAAAAATAGTGATAACATTACCGTGAAATAGGTTTCATGTATTCTAGATGATGATCCCACTAAATTCCGTATCTCTTTAATGAACCTTAATTAAATATATTTGTGAAAATAAAAAGCCATGTCGGGAACAAAATGTGCGTCATTTTCTTACCTATTCAAACAAATGTGAGAAAACAAGATTGTTAATTTACCTAATAGGTACCACGCAGCAATATCGGAACGGAATAATCACAAAACTTTCGGTGAGGATGTAAGTGTTACGGTAATAATTATTAATAATTACCAAAATAAGACAAAAGTAGTTAATTATTTACTTTTACTTTACCGGTTATTATATAATTATCAATTCGATTCGAACCCTGTGACTGAGTGATGTGATGGGTAGGTTACATTTGTTGCACTATGTAAGTAATGTAATATAAATAATTTTACTGAATTGATAATTTATCAATCAAAAGGTTATTTATTTTGTAAACGGTCGGTCCATGAATATACTATATAATATAGTCCCATGTCTACTATTATATACTATAATATACTATAATAAATATAAATCCACATACCATACTACAAAGTACACTTAACTAACAGACAGTTCGGGCACGGTTCGGGTTAACAATTATATTATAAACTCAATAATGATTATATGTTTAATAATAAGACAGTTCGTTCAACATCAACAAACAACATACTTTTAATTACTAACTAACTATTAATACAAATTAAATAAGTCACGTAGTATAAATTAATATAAAACGCAACTTCAAAAATACTTATAAAAGGCGACTAATGGATACCTGAAATCTATCAAACAGTAGTTTTACGAACGTTGTAACCAGACAACGATAGCGCGATTCAGAGGAGTAGCGCGCCATCTATTGGAGACAATATTAAACTTTGTCGACTTGAACTGAGTGGTGAAGTAAATTACCCAAACATTTAGTTATGAAAGCTAATTAAATACTAATAGAAATCATTAAATGCGTTTATTATGGCTCTGTTTTATAATGGTATTAGACAAAAACATTGGACAGTCTTCACATCATCACTGCTGATCAGAGGCGGATTATCCTAAAGGCAAACTAGGCATGTGCCTAGGGGCGCGAGGATACAAAGGGGCGCGCGGGCGGAATTGTAAAAAAAAAAAAGAAAAAATATATAATATAGTATACAATTAATTGCGCCAGTTAAAAAGCCAGCTATTTACACAATGAAAACTCTAATTTTGCTTACAACCTCAATTTGACATATAATATAAAAATATAACAAAAGATGACTGACTAAAACTTACGCCTACAAAGAACCTTTTTTTTGTGGGAAATCCATTTATGGACCTTATCACACGCTGGCTGTACGGCGCGGCGTGAGCTGGACACACCGGCGTGGAATAGCGCCGGTCCAACTCCGCTAAAACCCACCGCGGTACCATCTTTAGCTCTTATGGGGACGTTTTGGGATCGTCGCATATAGTGTGCCATTACACCAAAACACGCCTACAAAGAACCTTGCCGACGGTACATGATCTCTGATTGAAGTTGGAAAGATACGACTGCAATGCTCTTCGCGTCGGCCGCCAGTGAGTATCGACTATCGGACGTTCCTGCTTCTAAAATTGAGGGTGCTGCGCTTGATTTTTTTTTAATTTACCGAGTATTAATAAATTCTTAAAATAAAAGCGCCAGACAGTTCACGACGGCGTTCGTTTCTCATATTTGCCCGATCGAGAAAGAAATCCGGGACCTTCCGCGCTTACGGCAGATAGCTAGGCCACTATTTACACTATCGAGGTCGAATTAAGTAAGTAACTATAATATATTAAAGTTAGTTAATTATATAATTAAATATAACATACACTGATTTTTTTTTATCCTGTTAAATAATTTAAATCATATCACGCCTGTAAAGCCAGAAATTATTATATAGGGAATTTCATAATTTTTAGGTTTACATGCCAGTCGTACAAAAAAAATTTAAAATATTGTAAACCGAAATCGTAAGATCTGTCCGACAACATCGATCTCATGTAAACTCATGCTCATTTTTCGTTTCGGTCATACTATACTAAGATTTATCCCTACTAATATTATAAATGCGAAAGTAACTCTGTCCGTCTGTCTGTTAAGCTTTCATGTCCAAACCACTGAACCGATTTTGATGAAATTTGGTATACTTGAGCTCGGGGAAGGACATAGGGTAGGTACTTTTTATTGCGAAAAATAGGCATGAAGGGGTTGAAATAGGGGATGAAAGTTTGTATGGAAATTCGTCATTGTTAAAGATAAAATTATGAAATTTTGAATTTAGGCACTTGATTGATACAAAATAAATAATTATTTTTTCTAGCGTTTTTGAAATATTTACCCATGTGGGGATAAAATGGGGGATGAAAGGTCGGTCGTAAGGAAGTCCAAAAAAAGTCACGCTTTTTCAAAAGTCACGCTCAAACATCAAAATCAGTAGAGGTGTTAGGCGTGAAAGCGCTCAACTGATTTTGATGAAATTTGTTACATAAATAAACTAGACCTTGAGATCCTTGAGATAGGACATAAGCTACCTTTTTTGTTAAAGAGGTCATAAAGGGGTTGAAATAAGGGATGAAAGTTTGTGTGCGATTCTTCAATATCGAAGATAAAACCACGAAACTTTGCATATAGGCACTTGATAAGAAGTAAATAAATATCTAATCTAGCGTTTTTGAAATTTTGATGCGTGTGGGAATATAATAGGGCATGAAAGCACAATGAAAGGTCGTAAACAGGTCTAATCAAAGTCACGCTTTCACGCCTAACAGCTGAACCGGTTTTTATGTAATTTGGTACAAAAATAGACTATCCCTTGAGAAAAAATAGAAGCTAAATTTTGTTGTAAAAATGGCATGAAGGGGTTGAAAGTAGGGATGAAAGTTTGTTTGAGATTCCTCATCGAAGATAAAACCAATAAACTTTGTATTTAAGCACGTGATAACAAGTAAAAAAAATGTTGTAGCGTTTTTGGAAATTTGACACCCGACAACTAGGGAATGAAAGGTCGTATGGAAGTTAGCAAAAGATGGAAGACCAAAAAAAATAGTTTTTAAAAGGTATTAAAATAAGCTATTTAAAGTAATCTATATCAATTTATGAGTATAGAAGTACCCTAAAAAATGCTACCCAAAGTGACTATTCCACACAGACGAAGTCGCAGGCAAAAGTTAGTTTTTAATATACCTAGGGGCGCCGATGAGATACTCGCCTACGGCGCACTCAACGTATAATCCGCCTCTGCTGCTGATGAGTACTGACTGTTGGATGCAAAAGTCAGTCGCTTGCCGCCACTTAACCAGAGTTTGACGTGAAAAATATAATTTTAGATATAAAATTAAATGTAGGTATCTATTAGCGGCGCTAGTTGGGTCGAGTCAGCCCCTAAACTATTAATATGACGACAGGCACCAGCCCGCCTAGCACGACCAGTATGACCACCGAAACACGATATATAGCCATTTATCACTTTGAACTGTCAAAAAAATGGATATAACCGCAATCTTGAAATTTTATCGAAACTGCGAACTTGTATAAGGCTTATACATGTTCGCAGTAAGTATCTATAAAATTTCAAGATTGCGGTTTATCTAACGATTTTTGACAGTTCAAAGAAATAAATGGCTATATCATATCGTGTTTCGGTGGTCATGCTAGGCGGGCAGGAGGTTAATTAAAGCCACTCTGGCACTAGGCAGGGTTCGTATTCATCTTTATTTTTGTACCCGATTACTTAAAGACGCCTGGACCGATTTCAAAAATTCTTATTAGTTTAAAAGGGTATAGGTACTACTTTCCAATGGTCCGATGAAATAGATATTCACATGAATCGGTATGCTAGTTTTACTTTTACTATGGTCAGAGATGTACAAAATACTTTTAAAAATGTATTTAAATACAAAATGCAAATACTTTTCTAATTTAGTATTTCAAATGCAAAATACAAAATACTTTTTGTATTTAAATACTAAATACAAAATAGGTATTTTCAAAATACTTTATTCAAATAAAATACTTTCATATGGAATGATAATAATAATTTCACTGTTGGACATTGGCCTCCCCCAAGGATCTCCAAAACAGGTCCTGCGCTGACCGCATCCAGCGGCTTCGCGCGACCTTTACCATATCGTCAGTCCACCTTGTGGGGGGCCTATCAACGCTGCGATTCCCGGTACGTGGTCGCCACTCGAGGACCTTTCCGCCTCAACGGGCGTCAGTACTCCTCGCAATGTGCCCTGCCCACTGCCACTTAAGGTTCGCAATTCTTTGGGCTATGTCGGTGATCTTGGTTCTCCTGCGAATCTCAACATTTCTAATATGATCATCCAGAGAAACTCCGAGCATAGCTCTATCCACTGCTCTTTGGGTGACCTTGAGCCTTCTTACGAGACTTATTGTAAGCGGCCACGTTTCGGTTTCATAGGCCATCACTGCGGTAGATGGGCCGAGAATATGCCACGTAGCTTCCCGAACGCTGCCCAGCCGAGTTGGATTCGTCGATTGACCTCATTCTGGGCCAGGTCTCGACAGAATCGAATGCTTTCTCATAGTCCACAAACGCTAAGCATAATGGCAGATTATACTCTTCGGTCTTCTGTTTAATTTGGCTCTTGAAAAAACAAAGAACAGTGTGGTTGATGTCACGTAAAGCTGTCCATAAACGTTTTCAATTGCGGCCAAAAGCTTAGGTTGCGATAAAACGATTCTGCCGTCCTCTGTCTTCAGCTTCGTCCGCAAGCTCTCACCACGCGCCAGATCTCTAACGAACACTTTGAACCCTGTGTTCTGCTCGAAGACCTCTTTAATACGTTCCGTATTAAATTGGCGTATGTCGAGGGTTCGGAACTTGAAGATCTGTTTAGTGAGCTGCCGGAGCCGACGAGCGTCTTCAGAGCACTGCAGAACCAGTTCACGTCTTTCCTCCATCAGCCTTAACGTAAGCTCTGAGATTATTTTCTTTTTTGGCACAGCGGGGATTAAAGATCCTTGAACCCACCGTAAGGACAGCTTCTACGAACCTGTCATTGCATGTGTCCACATCTATGTAGTCCTCCAGGCATTCGAAACAATTTTGTAGTTAGAGTTGAAAGTGTTCGGGGTTTGGGACCTTTCGGATTTGACCTTGAGATTCAATGTGCCTCTTACCAATCGGTGATCGCTTCCCGTGCTTAAACTTAGCAGTGCTGCAGTACCTACTTTAAGTAAAAAAATATTTTGTATTTTACAAATACAAAATGCATCTCGTATAGTATTTCAAATAAAATACAAAATACTTTTTTATAAAAGTATTTTAGTACAAAATACAAAATACGTATTTTGTATTTCGTATTTGTATTTTAAATACAAGTATTTCAAATAAGTCACAACTCTGACTATGGTCGGTGCCAACCTCGCTATATGGAATAAACTTTGTCACTTGTCTTTGGCACCGACCTCAAAAAAATATAGAAGGCATTAATTAATTAGTTGTCACTTCTTCAGATATCTTAAAAACCTTATACATTTCTCTAAAAAGATTAGTCAGTTTTGGCAAGTCTGAATTTTAGCACATGAATTTTATTTTTATTTGTAGTCTTAAAGTTACCACTTAAATAACTTTAACACTAGAAATAAAATAGAAATAATTGGTTATGGAAAAAAAAATCAGTAGGCATTTAATTTCTTATTACTATTTTTTTTTTGTTTTGAAGGGGTTTTTTATTTTATTCTCGTATTGAAATTGTATTTTTGTTATACCTACGTGTTATATCGCGTTGATACATTTAAGACCCGTGAATTGAGACGCTATCTCAAATAAAATAAATCAGATTCCCTCGCGGTGGATACCAGAATTCAAATCAAAATATTTTGCAAATGTAAAGATTTATTAAAAAAAAAACTTTGTTTGCTGAAAATTTTTATTAACAATGTATTGTCAAAATTTTGGCACAGCCGATACGGCTAGTATGTAGGTTACGGAGTTGATGTACGATGACGCTGGTCGCTGGTCTCTGGCATCCCAGTGTAAATCGGCCCTAATTTTTTATGACGAAAGATAATGAAAATGGGGACCTTAATAGGATAGTGCTGCGCGCACGTATCCATACAAACTTAGAAAACGTTTTCTTACCCTTATTTCTTATCCGCACTTTATGATGTATTAGAATGTTTTTATTAAAAAGAAAAATATACGCCTGTGCGTTTTCCGGTTTTCAAAATTCGACATAAGTAGGTACCTACAAATTATTTTGACCAAAAAAATGTCGAAAAAAGATATAATTATGGTCGAATGATTTCCTTACTTATAGTCCGCGCAATATAATAGGCCCGTTTTGACACATGTCAAAATATCGTCAGTGGTGATGTGACCAAAATAATCGATTACTTACGTACACTATTAACATGAGAAATCGAATCTGAACTACATGAGCTTTGTACAGACACTAGCGCCACCTAGGGAGTACTGGAGACTAATATTGCGAATACTTTTAATTCATAAAATTTATTCCTAGTATTTTATGCGACGAAAGGTTACTTAAATTTCGTAATTCATTATTAATTGATTAAAGTACTTTAAAATAATCCTATAAATTAATCGGCATCCTAAACAATATCAAATTGATAATCACAGTAGGTCGAGTAGGTCAGCCTACTTAATACGGCTAAATTGAGAATGTCAGTTCCCTAGTTATAATACAATATAATACCTGGGGCCTGTTTAGTAAACGCGACAATGACATTCGACAGGCGACAGGTGACAATTCGACAATATGACAATTTGTTGTTTAATAAAGATTATTACTGACAAATTTGTCACGGTGGAAAATCTACAAATATGTCGACTTGTCGTGACATATTACTTCTGTTTAATAAACGATTTCGCTTGACAGGCGACAGGTGACAATTTGTCAGGAAATACTTGACAAATTTGTTTTATTAAACACTAAATTGTCATAACAGGTGGAGATATTTGTCGAATTGTCAGAAATTTGCGACAGGCACCCATACCCAATGTCAAGACAATTCGATAATGACCTAATAATTAGAAAAAATGGTTTAAAGGGCATTGATGGATAGTAGTAGCAGTGATGATAAATATTTGGTGCAAATTGTATGTACGACGACGTACATTTAAACCAAGAATTAACTTTTCTTTCGATGTAATTGATAGGATATTTCTAGAGCGCTTTCGTGTATGTAAAACTACCGTTGAATACTATATAATAAACAAAGTTGGACAGCACACACAAAAGTAAAATTGTTATATTTTTAAAATTACCATGATATTCCTCATACGCATAGTTCGAAATCGTGATATGACAAATATGGCAAAAAAGTGACAAATTTGTCAATTGCTGTGACAATTATGTCAAAGAATATGACATTTGTTCGTTGAATAAAACTGACAATTATGACAAAATGCGACAGGTGAAATCTGACAATTAATTGTCGCCTTTATTAAATAGGATATTAATCTTACAATTATGTCAATATTTCACCTGTCACATTTGGACATATTTGTCAGTTTTTATTAAACGACAATTGTCGCAGAATCCGACTTTTTTGTCAAAAAGTGACAAAATTGTCGGATTGTCGTGTTTATTAAATAGGCCCCTGCTAGTTATAATATTTCAATCTTGTCGTTTAATACTGTCAATCGTTGTGTGTTTCTGAACAAGTAAAAAATATTGTGGTGTGTGTGATTTTTACAAGCAGATGAAACTAGTGCTTACGGCGCATATTGGCACGTAGGTGTAGGTATGTATACGTTACACGCAGGCCGTCCGAAGCATATAAGGACGTATGTATAGTCTATAGTAGTGTATGAGTAATATATTGAGGTAGGCAGTGCTCAAATGCCTTTACTATGAGACCGCCCCTGACTACTGTAACTAATATGTATGTTAGCACACTACTTAAACTTACTAACATCTAGACTAAAATTACAAAATTATTATGATTATCTATACTATTTTACTTATTCCAAAGATAAAATTGTTTGTTTGTTTATAACGAATAAACTCATAAACTATTACACCTATTTTAAAAACTCTATGTTTTCCAATATGCAAAAATAAACATTTACCAACTCAATTTAGAATAAGTCATTTATAAACGAGAGCAAAATCTACGAGTTTCAAAACCTTTAATAAGTTTTAAAATGAGGAGTTAACTGGCGAAATAATATAATTTTCTGCCTTGAAAGTCTAATTTACAGCGCAGCGGAGCGGACTTTTAAATTCGAGAGGTCTCTTGAATTTGAATCGCTGATTTGATCAAAACTCAGTTTCGATGGAAGGGAGCAACTGAAGTTAGGGACAGCGTACGCGATCAAAATGTGGTTCTAAGGAAGAAAGCAGGGAGAAAGGGACAAAACATTCTTCATAATAGAAACGACAAAATCGTAATATCGCGAGATTACGTCATTGGCGAAAATTCAAGAATAACGTCACTGTAATATGTGAGGCATTCGCGACTGGGTGCCGGCCGAGTGCACGCCGAACTCGAGGCGCGTATATACGACGCGCTTTCCGACCGTCTGAATGAAGATAGAATACTGTATAGACCGTGGTATAGATAACATTACCGAGATAACGTGGACGACGCGTCAACCTCCTCTCTCTATAACCTTCCTTACGCGGCAGCCGGTTACCGCTCGTGACGTCATCTAGCCTTTCAATCCGTCCCCAAGCGACAGCCGGCTGGCGCGCTCTCCCACAGGTAATCACCTTATTTCAACCAGTTAATTTATACTACTTTAGTACGAAGAAGTTTGGTGATTTGCGTCGTTTGATAAGTTTAATTACAATTTAAATATAATATTTTCTCATATTGGCCGTTGTAAAACTTAGTAAAACACTATAATAAAACACGACAATTCCCTCCGTGACGAGCATCGCCACGTGATTAGGGTACCTATTACGTCATTTTTTGAAAACTGTTTCAAATCAAATCAGAGGTTGTAATTTACCAGTAGAATTTTTATTTCAATTTTAAAAAAACAAAAATGCCTTAAAAGTTAGTTTTATTTTTAATTGAAATTTTTTTGTATGGAAATCCGTCATTTATAAAGTAAAATCGATAAAAATTGGTGTACGGCCTTTCAGCTGAAATTATGTAAGAAGTTTTAGGATTTTTAAAAATTTAATCCCTAAGGAAGTTTGTATGGAAATCTGCATTTTTAAAGTAAAATCGATGAAAATTGGTAGGTATATGGCGCTTGGGGTCCACGTCCGGAAGCCTCCTCGTGGCGGACCCTAGTATCGTGGTAGGGAATCTTTCTTGGTGGGTGTGTGGCTTTTGATGTCAAGTGTCCCTTGGCATTCGAAGGCACATGCCATCGTCGAGTTGTTTTTGTTTTCCTACCACGGCTAGTTCCGGACGGCCCTTTTCAGGGCCACGACCGCGCCCGAAGTCCCCCAGGTGCGGTCCGATGGCTGCTCCCGGTGTCCTCGTCAGGAGGACGCGCCAGGTCGAGCAGCCGTCGGTGAGGAGGCGGCCTATAAGGCCAGCGTCGGCCAGCGGATGGCGTTAGTCGGTAGCCCCTGTGGTCTGCTGGCTACCAATTGGTGCACAAGGAGTGCCTAGACGGGCGGCGTTGGGACGGTCTCGGTATACTTGCGCTCACGTGCGCAGATCCCGAGCCGTCCCGCAATAGCGCACTGGAGGTCAGGCCGGGGAGGATGTTTATAATAATAATAATAATAATAAACTTTTATTTCAGGCTACAAAGGCCCATACAATAAATACCTTATAAACTAACATACATAATATTACATAATTTTGGTTAATAAATAAAACTTAAATTATGTTAGTAAATAGACACTTAATTAACACGATTTGACTGCGACGTGTGACGCTTCGTGGTGTCAGGTAGACGGCCTCGGAAACGCCGGAACCTTACACCTTTCGGCCAGAATTCTTCCGTCATGAAGGTCGACAGATGGTCGGTCGGTACTCTCACCACAAATGAGTTAAAATTCACATTATGGCGAGACTCCAACCGTTCAACCCTCAAGTGGAACTTGGTCTTCACTTTCATGTCATCTGGCGCTCGGTATAGACGGACGTGTGTACATATCGCGTTATTAAGATGTCAACTAAATGTGATAATTGTGGTAAAAATATTACTAAAACGAAGCCGGCAGTGGAGTGCACAAGATGTGAAAAGATAGTGCATCAGACCAATCAATGTACTGGGCTAACGAACAAACAGCTTGCTGCACTTCGAGCATCTGATAATCTGGACTGGACCTGCAGTGATTGTCAGAATAACTCAAGTAGACGTCGATCTCACATCATTTCTAACGACGAGGAAGATGAGGACGATGACGCGAGTGAGACACCGGCAGTCCAACTGGATATAAAGAAGCTGAGCAGCAGTATATCCAAGGAAGTGGAAAAGGGACTGAGGAAGGATCTTAAGGATATATGTCAATCTATCCAATACAACTCAGATAAAATGGACGAGCTTATAAAAACTGTAGATATTTTAAAAGGAACAATCACTGATTTGCAAAAGAAGAATGTCGAATTGACTAATCGTAATAACTATTTAGAGGTGAGGGTAGGAGCTTTAGAACAACGTATGCAGGAAAAGGAGCAGAATGATTTAAAGGAATATGCTGAGATTCATAATATACCGTTTAGTAGCGGTGAAAATCCTATGAAGATCGCAAGTGACGTTGCTAAAAAACTCAACCAAAGCGTCGAAGATATTGTAGAAGTGACGCGACTACCTGAAAAGAAGGGTAGGGCGGGAGCGATACAAATCAAGCTGAGAAGCGAGCAACAGCAAACATCCTGGGTCTCAGCATTTAAATCTAGTTCTTCCAAAATTACAGTTTCTGATGTTATAAATCACACTTCTAACCCAAGTAAAACTATATTTGTATGTGAAGCCCTCACTTCTTACAATAAGCAGCTCTTATTCCAAGCGAAGCAAGAACTTAACAACCTATTTAGATATATTTGGATTAAAAAAGGAGTGCTACGCGTACGGAAGGAAGGAGAAAACCAGAAAACATTTGTTATACGATCCACCAACGATATTCAAAAACTCAAGTCACCGTCTGACACGGTGTCTCGTTCGTAAGTCGTAACTTGCCTAAACACGTATAATTATTATTCTATCTACCTATATTTAATTCTAATTGATCTATTTTATTATAATCACTTTAAACTTAAAATGGATATTTCTTTAGACGAAGTATTCGAAATTAACGATTGTAGTGACCTTAGGGTCTTTCTAAATAATGTTCCTAAAAAGATTTCACTTCTATGTATACATATGAATATCAGATCAATTATAAAAAAATTTGCTGCCTTGGAACAATGCATCCACTCTTCGCCTAAAGTCCCAGATGTTATTATGCTTACTGAAGTTAATATTACTGACGCTGTCAGTAATTTATTCAATATAAAAGGATATAATATGTACACTAAGTTAAGAAATAACCAAAGAGGGGGTGGCATCATAGTTTATGTTAAAAACAAGTATAAATTTAAGTTAAGCTGCTACAAAACACAACACTTTGAGAGCTTAATAGGATTACTTATAACTTGTAACTACACTGCGACTTTGTGCTGTGTATATCGGCCTCCTAGTAAAAGTAAGCACTTATTTGTCAAAGAACTCGACTCGGTATTAGGGAGAATTCATAGACAATCAGATTTGTACCTACTGGGTGATATGAACATCGACTTGCAGACAGAATGTCCTATAAAACATATTTACAACACCGCTCTGTATGATCATGGCTTAGTGTGCGGGATCACCGAATACACACGTATGGAGATAGCGAACAATAGACTAAGTAAATCTTGTATCGATCACATTTACGCACGATCCCACGCACTCAACCTGTACACAGCGGCGCTCGGAACTGTACTGGCCGACCATCGTATCATCGCTATTGCTGCGGTTGATACCTTGACGGATTGTGAAAACATACGAGCGGATCTTCGCTTAAGTACTCGTTATGACTATGATGTATTGAAAAAAAAACTTAAATCACTGGATTGGCAACCTTTGAAAGAAATTTTAGATCCAAACAAAATATACGAGATAATAGTAAATAAAATACAAAAATGTTACAATGAATCAAAAACCGAAGAAAAATTTTTCAAAAGTAAGAAATTCTATAACAAGTGGATTAATAAAAAAATTTTAAAGGCTTGCCAATACAGAGATAAATTATTTATGGATTGGACATCAGATACATCTAATATGATTGTAAGACAAAAATATAACTCTGCTAGAAATTATGCAAATAAATTAATAACACATAATAAAAATAAAACGTTAAGGAAGGAAATATACGATCAGAAAAAAAATCCCCGAGTGCTGTGGCAAATATTAAATGAAATCACTGGTAGGGTTAAGACTATTGTCGATGATGTTATCCTTAACGCATTTGGTAAAAATAACATACACACTATAGATATAGCTAATAATTTTGCAGATAACTTTGCCAACTGCGTCAAAAATACTGTACCTATCTGTAATAGCAGATTATTAGATAAATCATCGTATGTTAATTCCGCCAATGTAACTTGTAAATTTCAGTCAATTTCTACTAAAACTGTAATAAATGAAATAAAATCCTTGAGTTACCTCAAGGCACCGGGTGTAGATGGCATTAGAGCACAGGATTTGAAAATGATTGCTGACGATGTTGCTGAAGTCATTGCCCATTTTATAAATACATCCGTTAAACGGGCTGAATACCCTAATGAACTCAAAACTGGTGTAGTTAGACCAATACACAAGAAAGGTAGTTATAGTGAGTATAACAATTACCGTCCTATCACAATTCTTTCGACAATTAACAAGATAGTAGAGAGAGTTATATCAAAACAAATACATAAGTTTTACAAAAATAATAGTATTTTAACAGATAAACAATTTGCTTTTCAGACAGGAAAGAGTGCCACGCAACTTCTTTCAAAATTTACTGATAATGTTTATAAATATTTAAATAATAAAGAACATGTGTTAATAACATTCATTGACTACAGCAAGGCCTTCGATACCTTAAAACATGAAACTTTAATTGAAAAGTTGGCTGACTGTGGCATACAAGGTCCCCTAAGTAAATGGTGTGAAGACTATCTTAATAATAGATCATATGTGGTGAAAATTAACGATAGTGTTAGTAAGGTAATTGCGGTTAAGGACGGTACGGCTCAAGGCTCAGTACTTGGGCCACTCCATTATATAACTTATGTCAATGACGCCGTTAATGTGATTACCAAATGTGAGATATATCAATTTGCAGACGACACTTGTCTCGTATCTGCTAATAAGGACATTGATAAAGCATTGAAAAATTTGCAAGAAGACCTTACTGCTCTTTCAAAATGGTCCCATGATGCTGGGCTTGTACTTAATCCAGAAAAAACAAAACTTATGTATGTAAGTTCTATTCAAAACCGCAAACCTTGCCCTCTTAAAATTATAGCGCATGATCATAATTGCCTACATAATAATAACGTGAATTGCACATGTGAACCGTTAGAAGTTTTAACTAAACAAAGGTATCTTGGCCTTATAATAGATGATCGCTTTAAATGGGTAGATCATATTAACTTTGTATGTGATAAGTTAAGAGCTATACTGGCGAAATTCAAAATTGTCAAACGTCAGATCCCTTATTCCACTCTTTTATATCTATACAAAGCTCTTGGAGAAACAATTATATTCTACGGCTTGAGTACTTATGGGCGCACTTTTAAATCGCACCTTGACCAAATTTACTGTTTACAATCAAGAATACTTAAAACCATTGTACCAGACAAAGTCAAAGAAAAATTTAAAGATATTAATGAACTTTTTAATCACTGTCGAATTTTACCTATTCACGATCAGTTGAAATATATAATTCTGACTGAAAACTTTTTTAATGAATTATATTTGAATTTAAGTAAAGTTACAGTAGAACAATCGCGACGACCTCCCAAGTTCATTCTGCCTAGATACTGTAATCAGTACGGTAAACAAATGTTGTGCTATCAGGTTCCTAGATTAATGAATGAACTTCCGGTTAGCATTAAAAATGAAATTAAGGAAACTAACATTAAAACTAATTTAAAAACATTTTATTTATCTAAGTTAATAGAAAGCATATAATGTAAATAGAATATTCAAAAATATTAATTTCAAGAATGTATAATTTATTGTATGTTTATTTTCGCACGGCAAAGTTCACTCCCGTATGTGTCCGCTCAGTCAAAACCTGTTCTTAAACTTGAGGAGCGAAATATGTCGAGCGAATAACTAACGTGTTGTTGAGTGTCTTATTTTGTTAAATGAATATACCTACAAATTATTTATATCTTACTGCATATTGTTTTAGAGATGTCGAATCGGATCTGTAGTGCACAGAAAAACCAATTATGGTTTATAGTGCATGGTAATAATTAAGTTTAGTTTAAGAAATACTGTATTTAAATAAATAAATAAAAAAAATAAAAAATATATATGTACTCTACGATCTCTTCTGCCTTCGTAGAGTAATGCAGCCGGGACACGTACAACAGCGTCGTCGGTACAGCTGGACGCAGCAGATGGTTCGGTTAATCGTTTAATGGGTACCTATGGAGGGAACGCCTACCTCGAGTCCCATATATCCCTTGCGGTTGGCACCACCCCGCAGGGACGAAGCGTAAATGCATTGGTCCTCCCCGACAAAAAAAAAGGTATATGGCGCTTAGGTTAGAAAATTTAAATGCTGCTCGAAATAACTATTCCACGCGGACTAAGTCGCGGGCAAAAGCTAGTCTATATATGCCCAAAAGTATGCGTAAAGCATTTTCTGACGCAAAAAATCGGGAGTGGAAAAATCTCCCCTTGACTTTCTCGTAGACCGGAAACACTCAAAGTTTGATAGAAACCTTACATTTTGATGTGACATGCATTTTATATTTTGGTCACCCATCCGAGTGCCGACCGCGCACTTGGTTGCTTAACTTTCGTGATCGACGGTTCAAAATTTGATAGAAACCTTATATTTTGATGTTATACACGTATGTTAAATTTGTTTGCAATAAGTTAAAGCATGCTCCAGTTATCGTGCTAACGCACAGACACACACACACAGACATAATTCCAAAAAAAATATTTTTGGACTCAGGGACGTGTAAATCCGTCAAAATCTCGAGGTCGAATGTTTTTTACGATATGTTTATTACCTCTATACTACGTACGAGAAAGTAAAAAAGGGGATGCACTAAGAAAGGATTTTTTAAATTCAGGGTGAATTTAAAAAATCCTTTGAAATTCATAAGAGGGTGAAAAAGGTGTGAAAAGTTAGTATGGAAATCCTTAATTTTTAAAGTAAAATCCATGAAATTTGGTAAAAGGCCTTTCAGTTATAAATTAAGAAAGATGTATTTTTCAGATTTTTATCATTTTAGTGAAGTTTATTTTTACTATTTTAGTGCATTTAATTTAAAATAAAGCGTTTTTTAGAAATATTTTTCTAGTTAACTTATTTTTTTACTTTTTAGTCAATATTTGTATTTTTCTCAGTAAACCCTTTCATTTGATACTCATACTATAGAAATGCATTAAAAATAACTATTCCGCCATCTTGGATGGTCCGACATATTGGATTTAGAATGACGTCACACAGCTTATTGTGTATTGTTATCCAAACTAAACGTGTACCTATACAATTTCAGCTCAATCAGTTGAACAAAAATCTGCTTCAAAATCGAGTTGCAAGAACCACCCGAACAAACATATACACTACAAGTTAAATAAAAGCTTTTAATAAAAAAAGAAAGCCTGATCCCTAGATATTTTAAAATAAAAATACAGTTTGGATTATTTACCCGATAAAATTGGCACATTTCTACAAAATTGAAAGCATTCGATAATGGTTTTTATCAAATGCTTTCAATTTTGTATTGTAATGAATATAGGTTTGCCATTATAACAACAAAAATTTTCGTAATACATTAATAGGTATTACGAAAATTTTAGTTATTTATCCTTGTGAAAACTTAGAGTGCGTTCCAAAACCAGGTGAAGCCAAGTAGACAGCGTAAGAAAGCTTTCTAATTGGTTTAAATTAACTATAGTTTAACAAAACTAACCAATGGTGAAAGCGCTTCTTAATAACGACCAATAGTGAGCTACCATTTACTCTACCCCGAGTAAATTGAGATCGTTTTGGAACGCACCCTTAGATGTAACAGTCCGTTTAGGACTGTACGTTATTACCAATTTGTTTATAGTTGGGACTGAATAAAAAATAATAATGAATTTTACGGCTTTTACCTCTAACATCACGTAGATATAATGGTTTATTTTAAATCAAAATGGGGCATGATATCTTACTCTGTTTTTATTTACGCGCGTAAATGAAAAAAGCCTCGCTAGCCCAATATTACAGTGAAAGCAATCCTTTTCTTGCTTCGTAATGATAAGCTTATAAATAATTTGCGTATTTACAGTATAAATATTGTGCTTTACGTCAGTCAAGTTAATATTTACGCAACAAAATGAACATAATATTCTAGTAGGAGCAATAATTTCCATTAGAAAAGAAAAAGCCGCGTTACCTGCTCAGACCAATTTGGTCTGAGGTTACCTAAAGCCTTATTCTGGTTGGTATTCGTGACTATTACGCTGTGGTTGCGTAACGATTAATTCATATGATTTACCCAGATGTACTTAAGTACCCGAATTTCTAAGTGCCTACGTAAGGGAGAAGTAGATTAATAAGAATTATTTAAATAAACCGTAGCTCATAATCACATAGAAGATAGCGTAATGAAGGTTTAAACGGGTGGAAAAAGCAATGAAATCGCAAGCCCCAAATCCGACTTTTTACAAGACGCACTAAATTTTTTTTTGTCTGACTACTGCAGTTTGCCGCTGATGGCATTCACTGCTTTACCGGGTTTTTAAGAAGGCGAAAACCTTGGGGGGTCCTCAAGCCTGTAGGTCGGCCGTTCCTAGGGGATTACTGGGCGACCGAGCATCTCCCCCATGGGGAGTCTCTCGACCGCCTAGCGTCCCTAGGTCGTCCGACGTCCGAATCGGAAGGGAGCGACACGCCCGAGGGTGCCTCTAAAGGCTCGGCCCTCGGCTCGGGCACGTCGTGTCGTGGAGGACGTGGGGAGAAGCCCCCCGGTACATATCTGTACCGGGTATAGCGCGAAGTGTGTAGACCGGGTCGACGCCTTCTTGTTCGACGGACAAGCCGCACTGCTGAAATCAATCCATACAAACTCTCCATTTAAGGTCATAGCACGCATGTAGCTCGCTTATCAGCTGGGAAAGGGAACGCTTCTGTTTTCACTATGAACTACGAAACGGCACCTCTTTTCCATGGTAAAAAAGAATTATCAAAATCAGTACACTCAGTAAATAGTTATTAGGTAACACACATAAAAAACCGGCCAAGTGCGAGTGTGCACAAAGGGTTCCGTATATACTATAAAAAAAACGGTAAAAAAATCGTGTGTTGTATGGGTGCCCCCACAGATTTAATAATACAAGGAGATAGGCCAAGCCAGCGTTTAACTTGTGACAAATGTATGCCCAGTGGGCATATATTGCCGCCACTTCGCCGTCCGCGTTACTCAGACTTCCTATGAACTCAGCGATTTGACCGATCTCTTTTGCGGCTGTGCCTACTTTCATTGTTTCGCAGCCCTTATGACGCGCGCAATGAATAGTGTATAGTATGATATGCTCAACTAGAACCATGATGTAGTACCCCCGGTGATCGCGACACTCGGTCTTGCTATGAACTCGGCGATTCGACCGATCTCCTTAGATTGATATATCTGTGGGCGACCCCCTTAAATATTTGTTTTATTTTAAATTAATTATTTATTTTTAAAGTGATTATTTAACTTAATTGTATGTAATTGATATTTCCTAGATTGACATTTTGAAATTATAATTATTGAAAATATTGTTTTGTGACGTTTTGTAAAGTAGACTTTGTTTAATTGTGTAAGAGTTCATAAAAATTAATTAAAATAATTTTAATGTTTAACATAAGTTTTGACATAGTTCTTTTGTTTGTTTTCTATTACCAAGGGGAATATTCACAATGTCTTGAAAAGGCAAATTTGTACAACTTAATATAAGACCTTACCTACTTTGTACTGTACCACATTGTGCAAATTTTAGTGAATAAATGAATATGAATATTCTGTAAATATTTCTAGCATCTACCTGTTGCCGTGTTGCCGTTATCATTAACAAGCAAAAACAAACAAAAAATCAAGTTTGTTGTGTGGAATACCTATCCTTAAATATTTATTTTCTTCCGTTTATTAGTATTCGTTGTTATAGCGGCAACAGAAATACATCATCTGTGAAAATGTCAACTGTCTAACTATCACGGTACATCAGATACCTACAGCCTGGTTTGGATTGAATTCTATAAAGCAACAGTAGCCCCGTGTCCAGTTTTATTAAAAAACTGAAGCAATTAGGTATCCGCTTAGATGCACTTTTCACGCGCGCCTCTATGGTTGGTTTCGGCTGATCTTGAAAGACCCATACGCTCGATTGCTGCTTTGTTTTGGGATCGTAACAATAAACCCATGCTTCGTCACCTGTTCTGACGCACCTTCGCTGAGATCGAGATCTCAAATCTGAGGTCCAATTAGTTTCGTGGACGTTCACACTACCTCTTTTCAACGGCGTTAGGTAGTCAAATGGCTTCCTGTTTTAGACGTCAAATTTCAGTCGTAGGTCGTACTAAGATGTATTTACACAGGGGTACTATTTAGAGGTCAGGGTCTCCACCGCTTTTCTCTGCGGAAAAACGGATATTTCTCTCTGACATACATACGTACATATTCACTCGACTTTAACTGGCGGCAATGTTCGCCCACCGGCTGGGCATACACTTCTCACGAGTTAAACGCCCGGCTTGGCCTATCTCCTTGTATTATTAAATCTGTAGTTTTTTCCGAGTGTCATAAAAAATCCTCTCCGCTGCGCTGTTCATGGTCTGCGCTGAGCCTTATTACTGTTTAATATTGATGTGGTGATTGATTGACATAGCGATCGTGCCTTCTGAACGAGGTTCGCAAACGAACTAACTTCTTCTTCCTATCGAACTTCGGCTGGCTTCATCCCATTCTTTTGTGGAATAATGAAAAAGTTACCATAAAAGAAAAAACTTATTGTGCGGCGCTCTTTCCGCTTTATAAGTTAAATTGAAATTTGATTCATTAAAATATTGTGTTTGAGTGGAATAAGTATGCGCTTTAGAAGTGATGTAATTTTTATCCACAAATATCCTTGTTCTTATTTTATTGTGTGGTCTGATTCTTGTTCCAGAACCGAATTATGCGAAAGGCTCATCCCGTGGGTCATTCCATCATCGCCATATCAGCCAGGTGGCGCCCACTATTGGACAAAGGCCTCCCCCAAAGCACTGTGACCCTATTGGGCCTGTGCTACCCGCATTCAGTGGCTTCCCAGACCTTCACCAGATCGTCGGTCTACCTTGTGGGATCTACCAACGTTGCGTCTCCCGGTACCAACAAACGGTAACTGTCCCAATAGCCTCCTCGCGGAAAAGACCACAATTCTTTGGGCTATGTCGGTGACCTTGGTTCTCTCTCATTTCTGATATGATCGTGCAAAAAAATCAGAGCATAACCACAGTACAAGAACAGTAGTTTATCTGCGGGCTGTCGGCGAGTTATTAGCCTACTCTGCGTTGACGCGGGCTGTCGTAAATGTGCCGGGCGGGAACGAGAGCAAGCGAATGTGCAATCACATAAAAATGCGCGATCACACCGAGACGGCGCGACCCGCACTGCAGCCACTATGTGGGGCCACAGTGCGAGCGTGCATACACGGCGCCGAGTAGGTACGCACGCACACATTCTAATGGATAGCAGCCAGTTTGTATGAAGACGTATTACTGTTCTTGGTGTACTGTGGCATAACCCTCTCCATTGAGTTCCCTTGAGCGACCTTGACCTTTATGTTAAAAAAATCGGGATCTCCCCTTGACTTTCTCGTATACCGGAAACGACTCAAAAGTTGATAGAAACCTTATATTTTGACGTCATACATGCATGTTAAATTTGGTTACAATAATTTAAAGCATACTCGAGTTATCGTGCTAACGCACAAACACACAAACACAGACATAATTCCAAAAACGGTATTTTTGGACTCATGGATGGAGGTTCAAAACGTAAATCCGTCAAAATTTCGAGATCGAATTTTTTGACAATTACAAGACAAAAATATCCAATATTGATACCTACGGTCACTGTAACAGGTTGTTAGTTAGCGAATGAAAACGTTAATTAACGCGATAAAATTACCTTTTAAATGCCTGACGTAGACAACAGCAGTAGAAACATCCTGTGGGTAGACGAGTATGAATCTACCTTATATACGGAGTGAAGACATCGCAGTGCTCCAGTCCGCCTGTGACCACGGTCGCTGTAACCCGGCTGAAACGTCAGACATTTAAAAAATAATTATATCGCGTTCATTCCCGTTTAATTTTACTCGTATTTACTAATTGCTATTAGGTAGAAATATATGACAAAGTTGGTAGACAGATGTTACCATGGATGGATTGTGGTGGAGCATTAAACCTAATCCACTTGGCTCTAGAGCAAATTTGGTTTACTCTTTATTTCAGGATCCTTTATTATGTTCCTCCATGGTTTTGAAATAGACTAGTCGATGGCAATTAAGTTTGTAGCGGTTACATCAACGGGACCATATTTTATTTTTATTTTAAAGGCACAATTACAGGCAACAAAACAAAGATAAACACAAAAGACCTTAAAGTTAAATATTCTACACAAATCTGAAGCCCTATTACAAAAGTGCTCAACATTTGCAACAAAAAATAGATAGTAACACTAGTAATAATACAATAGACGTAAGTAATTACATATAACACAGTACATCATAGGCTAAATGGAAAATGAGATAATTGAAAAAAACAATAAGAGTGCGTTGCACCGAGTACTACGTTATTGTCACTGTTAAAGTTAATTTTAACTGAAACTTTAACAATAACCATCAAAGTCCACTATCTTTTGTTGCACCGTCATGTAAAATGTTATAGTTAAAGTTAAAAGGGTTACAAGTGAAAGAACGTTTCCCTTCCCAAAAAATCACGGGGGTAAAATTTTGATAGTGACAATACTTCAAATTGCGTTGTCAAACACAAATCACCTTACGTCATTGAAATTTAAATTGATTGTATGACAGTTGACACACACAAACTGTAACTTTAACGCTAACCGTCCGAAGTTGAGCGGTTATGGTTATCGTTATTTATTACATCATTTTAACCATTGTTAAAATGATGCAACCTGTTTAGTTTCATTAAAACTTCTATTAGTTTATGGTTTTTTATATGTGTCAATGTAACAAATTTGGTGATTGTCAATATATACCAATTCTAAGAGCAAGACAAATGTTTTACTCAATCTCCAATTAATTATAAAAATAACCGAGAAACCAATCCGAGCAGCCCGAATACAAACTGACGTCGCATCAACGGTAGCGACGTTTTCACAACCTGTTTTTCGCTTAACCAGAGATTTGACGGCACCTTTGGCATTTGTTATCGTTATAGTTACTTGGTGCAACTGAGCCTTAGTACCGAGTAACCGAGAAAAAGTTGATCACACTATGCCAAGAAACGACATAGAAACGTCACAATACGCAATGCAAGCCTAAATCATGCTTACGAAGTTTCCGAGTACATCAGTATGTATTACAAGTTCCAACGATGTACAGTCGAGTTGCGGTCCCCGAGCGAACTCCTAGATCGGCGGAAGATCTTCCCTTTTTGCTAAAGATGTGGCGAACCCAGGCACATCCAATAAGTTTTATGGACACGCCCCGGCGCTGACTAATATAATTCCAAAACTTTTTCGTAGGATAAGAACTGCGTTGCGAAACTTGCAACTGACGAACGACAAACGAAAGCGGAGTGTTAGTAATAAGGTGCCGTTTTACCCTTTGGGTACGGAGCCCTAAAAAACCACGCGCGCCCGAAATTAATGAATGATTAAAAAATTAAAATTGCTGCCATTGTATTATAAATTTGTAAATAAATCCTTAAAAGGAGGAATTTATCGATGAAATTGATTGTACTTTATAGCATTAAAAACTCCGACATCGGTACACAAACACATTGTATTTATTATACTTTCTACATTAATATTATGAAATTTATTCATGGTTTGGTAATGTGGAAAGATTGATTGAAATGCGATTGACAGGGGTCAATCGCATTCCAATCATTCTTTCTTATATAGGCATACCCATACCCATATCAATCAGAAACTCGGAAATGAGTTCAACTGCGGAAAGGTATAAAGACCTATGCGCGCACATTTATCGAACAAATTGAAAACATTTATAAAAAGTGTCAACCTCAAGGGGATTATGGGACCTGCTTACTAAGTATTTCATTCCGTCCTCTATTCTGGTAATTTATACCCGGTTTGGTGGTAAGACGTTTTTCAAATCCACCTGGCTAGCCATAATAATATTGTTTTCACCTCTCTAGCACCAAAAGACTTTTTGCTGCGAGTTCTGAACAAGACTCTAACGTTCAGTCTTAATTATTTTAGTAATCTTAGTTTTAATTGCCAATAATTATTTTTAAGATAACAAACGGGTGAATTTCCCGGGACCAAAAATTGCGTGGCATCGATGAAATCGGTATTAAAAAACAAATCTATAACGTTCTTATTTTTTTTCTAGATACATGAAATAGTTATCTATGTGGGGCACTAAATATTTTAATAATAGGAATAATAGGTACTTAAAAAAAAATTTGGACCTGTTGAAATTCACCCAAACATGTATTAAAATATTTCCTTATTTTTCTCATCTTTAACAATTTTCTCGCATTTTTTCGCAAATTTATTGCCTCGTGCCTTTAAATCACTAACTGCGCTCATTAGTCTATTTCTTCGCATTAGGTTCATGATTTAATATCAGCACTCGTAGCAAGAAATAAGTTTGCTCACTTGTTGAACAATAGTTATTTATTGAATAACAAGTGAGGAATGTTATTTTTTTACCAATAAGTCACGAACCAGCGAAGTAGTCTATAATTATGAAAACGCGATATCTTAGTCATAATAAATTCTTTAATGAATTCTAATGAGAATTCAGAAAAAATCAGCTCGATATCATAAAATTTATTTTTTTATGAATTTTTCAATTTGAGAGTTCTGACTCGTGCTTGCCGGCGCTCGCACAATCGTTGTGACGTCATACCGCCCGTCGCCTAGCCGCCCGCTATAGTACTAACACAATATAGAGAACGAACGACGGCTACTGCGGCTATAACTGCGGGCTGTAATCTTTCTTTATTATATCTACATTTTAGCTCAGTGTTAAAACTTACAGTCGTTCGACGCCTTTGAAGTTGAGGTATTCTTTGCAGCTTTTGTCTGTTTATATCAATATCAATTTGTAGGGTTGTCACATTTGCTATTGAATCTCTACGTGTTATTTAATTTAAATACTGGGTGTAAAAGACATGAACAGTCAAACGAAAACCATGTATTCTATACATCAAAATAAGACATATTTCAAAAAAAATATTGCTGGGAAATGATTTTTATTTTTTGGTGTTACAAAAATTTGCAAATTGTACCGCGCAATGTAAAGGGCTCAACTCGCACGCAACTCGCAATACCGCGATAATTTTGATTGACGGCGGCCCCGTTCGTTAGTGTCCGTGCGCATCGAGTGAGCTACATTGAACGCTAACGTTTTGAAGCCATTTTTTGTTATGAAATACTAAAAAAAATTTCTTTGGACAATAATTAAAAAATAACGTATATAATACGATTTCATAAAAAAATGAAAAAAAAAATTATGACTTTGACCTTCAATAAAATCGTAACTATCAATTTCCCAGGTATAGTTTAAAGGAAGAAAAATGTTATGACGGTGAGCAGAATACATGGTTTTCGTTTGACTGCTCATGTCTTTTACACCCTGTATAATGTAAAAATAATTATATTGTTTCTTTTTACATTATATTCTTAATACCCTAAATAATCGAATGTGGTAGAAAATCGTTTTAACTTTTTTAAAGTTGTAGTAACACTGCCTTAAACATAAACATGTGCGAAAAAATGTCGGACATTTGATGAGATTTAAAATAATTATACATGAAAATATCACGTATATTATGCCTATCTTATAATAAGTCTCTCAGCATGTGACCACATCATATTATTTTAGAAAAAATAAACAAGGGGAATAATTTTTGTGATGTTCGGGGGCTTAGATTTGAAAATACGTGTATTTCATAATTCAAGATGGCGGATATGACTTTTTAACACAATTTTTATTAATATTTATTATTTTTGTGTTCTTGGGGGGTTCCGATTCTCAACACAGAATGTTATAAAATCCAACATGTCGTTAACGACTTTTTTATAGAACTTCAATATGAGTTTCATTTTCGTGTTTTGGGGTACCGATTCCCAATAGAAAGTCTGTTTCGAGATCCAAGACTGCGGACGCGACTTTTCAACATAATACAATATGAGTATCGTTTTCGTGGTTTGCGGTGGTCCTGAATACGAATACAACATCTATTTTGAGATCCAAGATGGCGAACGCGACTTTTTAACTTAATATCAATATGGGTATAATTTTCGTGGTTTTTGGGGAAATAATTACCGAAGGCAATCTAATACTAAGAATCTAGATAATCCATTTTGTACCTTAGTGACCTTTATTGACCAAACTTGTCGACAATCAAAACTTTGAGAGCTCGTAATGCTGAGCAGTTTCAACTCAATCAAGTTACCTAACTCTAATATTGCTTGTGCCCTAATCAAAATATAGATCAAACTTAAAGCAGATTAATTGGTGTTGGCAACAATCAACAGCTGGTTGGAAATGTTTGCCTAAAGTCCGGAACGGCTTATTCAAACGAAGTTCACAAGAACACCGAAATAGAGATGCTTACTAGGTTAGGTCACTTCCTGACCGTTTTCAATTCGTTTTAGTTTCTGGGCCGAATCTGTTTAGATTCTTTACCGAGTACGTAATTATAATTAAGGCAATGAAAAGGGCTCGCGACCTTGGCCATACTAAAGATCGTAGCACATTTTTATGCGCTACGGGACAGCGGCTACAAAACTGCTACAGACAGTAGCGTATCGCCTCTTCTTAAAGTGTGCTACGAAAAGTGTCGATTTAATTCGACATAAATAACTAGCCTAAGTTTTACTTAATTCGCAACTTTATTATTGTGCAATTTGATGGAAGCAATAACTCAGTGTATACTCATCACTCGTCGGGTTTAGTTGTGTAGATCTCTTCGGAGTCACCACACACTGAATAAACGCTCATCCATCAACAGCTCATATAACGTCCCCACCGAGGGACTCGAGCCTACCCTACATTAGGGGCGATTAGGCCTTAGTCAACTACGCTGGCCAAGTGCGGGTTGGTCGACTTCACACACAACCTAAGAATGTCTTCATAGGTGTGTGCAGGTTTCCTCACGATGTTTTCCTTCACCGTAAAAGCGTCGATTAAACGTACATATGAATTCAAAATTTGAAAACACATTGGTACGTGGCGGGGATCGAACCAGTGCCTCCCGGGTCGACGGAGACGACGCGCTTACGCACTACGCCACCGACGCTTCAGGAATGCTCATGGAATGCTAAAATTCCTTAGCGTTTATTAAGTGTGTGCTTACTGCCACTACACTCAGAAAACACTGAAAACGAAACAACTGTTTTTTTTTAAAAAAAAAGAAACCTACTATTTTTTCTCATATGAATCCGACTAATATTATAAATGCGAAAGTTTGTATGTATGGATGGACCTCCAGCCATCCAGTTTATTACTTACTTGTTGTTTGGTAGGTGGTAGACCCATATATAGAGTCGTCTGGGTAGGTAGCACCGCCTTTCTTATTTCTGCCGTGAAGCAGTTCTTTGTGTTTCGAATTGAAAGAAAAGATAGCCAGTGTAATTACTGGGCATGGAAGGCATATCATCTTAGTCCCCTGGCTGCAAAAAGTATCTTTAAGCGACGGTAGCCACTTAACACCAGAAAAAAACTCTTTCACGTATAAACTACTGGATGGACTATTGAAACTTAACAATAATATAGCTATAAAATAAGTTATTTCGTTCGGATCTTAGAAGTGCAAATTTCAAAGATTTCATAAATCAATGTTAACCATTAAAACGTAAGCACCAAGCACTGACAAATTTCGACAGCGAACTCTCGCTGTCGAAATTTGTCACGTGGGTCGAGGGTGGGAAAAAAATCGACCTGTCGAATCGAACCCAGCTAGTGCTGGGTTCGATTCGACAGGTCGATTTTTTTCAGTGTATTTTTTCTAGTACTAAAAATAATATAGCTCATAGAGCAGAATAACATACAGAATAACTATAATTTATACGAATCCTGCGCAGACGACAATCTATACTAATAATAAAGCTGAAGAGTTTGTTTGTTTGTTTGATTGTTTGTTTGTTTGTTTAGTTGAACCCTAAGATCATGTATGACGGAATTATTTTCCTTTAAAAGTTCTAAAAAAAGTTCCAGACAGAATTTATCTATCTCTTAAGAGCGTTTACGCCGTACGGCAGACTCCAAGTTTAGGTATTTACACGCTGAGCGGTCATTCCCTCTCGCATTACTCGCGCTGCCGTCCAGGTACAGAGCACAAAAAACAAATTGATACTTTTTCACAAAATGAAATTAAATATACAATACAAGTTATTTAAATTGAATACTATGGAAAATTAACGGTTACACATTTAACATGAATTAAATTTTGAATATATATGTAAGTAATAATAACATCTGGTGGCCACCGGCCACCCTTGTCGCACCTATCATATTGTTACACCATAGTACATGGGTATAGTAGTTTATGTTACTGTCACGTAATAGGGTTTATTAAAACATGAGCGAGGTTTTAAAAGACGAGCCTTGGCGAGTTTTTAATAATATCCCGCAAGTGCTTTAATACCTAATTATGTGCAGTACATAAACTACTTTATCTACACTCATCCACAAATATAAATAAAACAAAAATATCGTGAATTTTAAGTTTTCAAAAACATGTTCTTCTTTGGCGTCCCTTTGGCTCCCTTTGCCGTCCCGTTTTGCTCTAAGTTTTTGATTTTTGAGAAAAATAACTGTAACGTATTGAGCCGAACATGTTGCATAATGGTCATTAATTATGCAACAGGTAAATGACCTTTATTTTCATTTTGATTATCTTTGTTAAAAAGAATGTCATTTGAGGTACATCATTGAGATAATAATTTTAATATTATGTCATGAGTGTAGATATTTTTTTGTGTTGGATATTCCATTTATCGAGGAAGGCTCTAGGCTATTTTATAACCGACATTAACGCGAGCTAAGCCGCTGGCGGCCACTAGTATGATATAAATACGTGTCGCGAGATTTACTTGTGTATATCAGCGATTGAATAAATAAAGAGATATAAATAATAGGAGCAAATCTTGTAACAAGCATATATATCATATAACTAGCGCTCAGCCCGTGGCTTCTTTCACGTATTGTTGGTTATTATATAGTTAGCCTTTCTAGATGCATGGTCTACCTCACACAAAAACAATTTTCAAAATTGGTTCAGTAGATCCAAGAGCAATTACCTCCTACAACGTCACAAAAAAACAATTTACAAACTTTTATCATCACAGCTTTTATAATTCATTCCACTACTGGAAGACAAGACCTCTCCTTTTCAATGAAGGAGGTCTAGGCAGTAGTCCACCACGCTTGCATAATGTGGATTGGTAGTCAATACCCCTTTGCTGGCCTATTGGTCGCCGTCTACGACACCCATTGGAGCATATGGGGTGATGCTATTCTACTCTGCCGGTATCACGTATGGCTATTCACAAACTTACATAAACTATTTACAAACTTTAAGTCTTTATCATGTTAGTACATACTTACCTATAGATTTTTTTAAAATGCAATTTAAGTTTACTTTCTTGTTTTTAGAGCAATTAAGTAAAATCTTTGTTTTTAAAGTTTTTTATCTGTAATTTTTTGTATAGTTATTTTGACACGGTTCATTTGCATTTTCTCTACAGAGCCTTTCATTTGATACCCATATTATGGTAGTGCTAAAATTAAAACAAATCTTGGGTAGTCGACAATTCTGCATTTAAAGTAATTTTATTTATCATAAAAGTATTTAGTAAAAACTATTGACTTTGCTAAGTAAAAAATACATAGATTGGAACATAGAACCTCCTTTTGAAGTCCGTTTATAACCTGAAAGAATACATAAGGACAAACAAACATAGGGACAAGAACGAACAGTACAACAAAATTGTACAGAATCAAGGTGTGGAGGGGAAGCCAAAGCAAGGACCACGGGTTTATCGTTCTGTACATACCTATGATATTTTAAAGAATTATTCTCCATCTCTTAACCATTACCGAATATTACTATGTGGACCATAATATTAAAAGAATAATACTCATACTCCTAACTTTTGCAGTTTTACCCTCCATCATCAGCTCACCTGAAAAACCTGACAGAATAGAAATAGAAAGAAAAAAACTTAATTCAACTGTCGATCTATACGTGGGTACACATAATATTTATGGAATTATCATCCAACTCCTAACTACTAGGAGTTTTTTTTTCATCATCAGCTCACCTGAATAACATAAAATGATACAACTATCGGTTTATAAATACATATATTAATTCAAGAATTGTCATTCAACTCCTAATCATGGAGGAGTTTTACCTGCCATCACCAGCTCATTAACATGATATGATGACTACCAGACGCAAATACTTCAATAGCTTCAGGAAATAAAATATGAAGCATATAATACCTGCATATAAAATTTGAGAGTTGCTCTCGATTTCCTCGGAATCTCATCACCAGATCCTGACTTGGTAACAATAGCACCATATCAGAAGTATTTAGAAAATAGGTCCACAATTAACAGAGATATTCGTGAACATTCATAAAATAATACATAGAGTGCAACATAGAACTTTATATGAAGTCGGTTATCAATACTAAAAGTATCAACACCATCGTTCGTTCTGTAGTAGCATTACGAATATTTACGCGTGATCACGGAGCTAGCACCGAGCGACGTGACCTCTCTCCGACAAGCCTCATGAGCGACTGATTTGAAAGCGATTGCACGGACTGTTTTATACTGATTTTTAAAAAATTGTTATAAATATATTATAGTTTATTCAGATACCATTTTTATACCAAAATTTAGAGTATATAATCTTCTTTTAAATTACATCATTCGTTTCTTCAAATAAGGGATATTAATTGTTAGAAATAGCAATTTTCTAAATCGTATTTTCGTAATACTTGCAGTGTGATTTGATTTTTTTTTAATTAGTAATTCGATAAAATTTATTTTTTTTCCTTTACAACTATTTTGTTCGGGATATTGTCAGTTACACAGTATTTTTTATTTCATTGTAATATTAGCCTTTTCGGATATTAAGGGCTTCGAAATTGCATCTAAACGTAAAATTTTAAAAATGCTGTTAATATATTTTGTTATAATTTATGAATAAAGAATTAAATGAAATAGTTTCCTTTACAACTTTTTGGGAAAGAATATTATCTAGTAGTTTTTATAACATTTATATTGGTAGAATAAGAATTCATGGAAATTAAGAACCTCAAAAAGTGCCGATTTTCGCAAAATACGCGTAAACGCTCTTAAGGTTGACTCGCTATAACCTATTTTAGTTAATAAAATTTGTTCTAAAATAATGCGTTAGATGCGAAGGTATTTTTGTAAAAATCATATTATTCCTTATCAAAATTTATACTTTATTCATCACAAGTATTTAATTTTGTACAAAATTATTCTGTACATCATTAGATTTCAATGAATATCTTCAGAGATATTACAGTTTTAACATAACTCCGCAGCTAAATAATGATCAAGTACTACGCACGCATCTATACCGAGTTGTTTTTTTTGTTTAGTTAATCGCGCTTATCTTAGGAACTACTGATCCCGTCAGATTCGGACGCATTAGAGACTAATAGGTTCAGAGACACCTCCGAGGGTCACCGTTCAGGAATCCTCTTTGGAGTGATTCGACCTTAAAGCTTGAATACCCATCGAGGTCCTCTCCTTTACTAAAAGCCCTGGTGACTTCAAGAAGGTCATCAAAGATAGAATGCAAAAAAACCGCGTAGAAGGAGTTGAACGCGCGAACGAAGGGTTCCGTGCCATAGATTTTATCAAAAATTTCCAAAAATTATTTGAAATTTAAATTAAATATTATGTTAATATTTCAAGTTTCTACCTGTTATCGTTAATAAGACCGAGAAATAAAACACGTTTGTTGTTGAGCCCCCTTAAATATTAATTTCATTTTGATTTAATTACTTATTTTAAAAGTGAATAATATAACTAAATATTCTGTGAATACTTCAAGCGTCTATCTGTTGCCGTTATCAAAATCGACCAAAAAAAGTCACGCTTATTTTATGAAAGGCCCCTTCAATATTTATTTTATTCTATTTATTAGTATTTGTTGTTACAGCGAGCGGCACCAGAACAGCCGGACAGCGGAGTCTTAGTAATAGGATCCCGTTTTACCCTTTGGGTACAGAATCCTACAAAGGGGAACTACTGATTCAAATTGAAAAATTCTATGATTGTCTATTTCGAGGAAAACTATAGGCCAGAGCTTCCCAAACTTATTTTCATAGTGACGCCCTTAGGAATTCTCCAATTTTTACGAGCCCTCCCCGTGTTATAGTAACAGCCAAGTTAAGTACATACCTACAAAACAAAAACATAGCTTTTTTGGAATTATTTAGGCTTTAACGAATGCGCAAATAATAGGTTGGGGAAAAATTTTCTTCGCATTTTTTAAGAAAATTCAAAACATTTTTTAATATAGTTAATTTACATTTAACTGAAGTATGTAGGTACCATTTTGTTCGATAACTTTTTGCCATCTTGTAGGTAGGGACATGATCCCATTGCTATAGAAATTTTGGGACTTCTGGTCAAAATACCGCGACAAGTGGTTTTGGCAGTCCTCTCGTGATGTTAACCTGACACTGCCTAAAGAATTCTGAAGAGACCGAAACAGGTGGAAATCTGAAGGTGCAAGGTCAGGACTATACGGCGGATGCATTAACACCTCCCAGCCAAACTCTCTTAATTTTTGCTGAGTGGCTAAAGATGTGTGAGGTCTAGCGTTATCATGATGAAAAACCACACCCCTTCTGTTGATTAATTCCGGCCGCTTTCTCTCAACTTCTTGCTTTAATCTCATCAGTTGTTCGCAGTAGAGTTCAGAATCGATGGTCCTGCCTGGTGGTAACAGCTCATAATGAATAATGCCCTTCCAATCCCACCACACACACAGCATCACCTTGTTGCGAGTTAACCCGGGTTTCGCCACAGTCTGTGAAGCCTGACCGGCCTTTGACCACGACCTTTTTCGCACGTTCTTGTCGTACGTGATCCACTTTTCATCACCAGTTATCAGCTTCTTCAAAAATGGTTCGGTTTCATTACGTCGTAATAAAGAATCACAAATGAGTACACGGTTCATTAGGTTTCTTTCAGTGAGCTCGTGAGGTACCCAAATGTCGAGCTTTTTTGTGTACCCAGTTTTTTTCAAATGCGCCAAAACTATTTTGTGGTCAATTCCCAGTTCTTCAGCTACGTCGTAACTACTGACATGCCGATCTTGCTCCACTTTTTCAAAAATGGCATCCATTTTATCTGTAACAGGGCGACCAGAGCGACGTGCATCTTTGACATCAAAATTTCCGGATTGAAAACGCTTAAACCAAATTTGTGCTACTCTCACAGACACTGCACTAGGTCCATAAACATCGCAAATTTTTTTCGCGGCTTGCGTTGCATTTTTACCTTTTTTGTAGTAAAATTTTAAAATGTATCGAATTTCTTCATTAGATTCACTCATCTTGGCGGTACGAAAAACAAATGAAAATCACACATTTTCCTAATTTGAATTTGGAATTATGTTCTTTAAAATTTAAACTTTCAATGATACCAAAACCAGCCAGATACAAATAGTATAGCCAAAGAGATTTTATTACAAGTTTATACATACTATAATGCGAAAAGACTTTTTCCCCAACCTAATATTTTAAAATTTGAAAGACTGAAAAAAAATTACCATAAAAACATAAAGTAGCACCGACAAATTTCGATGGCGAAAGCAATGTCCCGGTAGCGTAAATATGCCTATTCGATTTTTTCGCCCGCGCTGGACGGTCCATTTTTTTCAGTGTATTTTCTTATTTTAAAAACGGGGCATCTCAAAACCAGGTTTAAGTTTAGCAATCGCGACTTACATTTCTTTGTCTACATTTATTTTCGTTCGACTAGCTTGCTAAGCTAGCTAGACAGCCATTCTATGTGGATCGTCTCACGACGCCCGCCCCCGGGATAGAACCGCGACACCCCAGGGCGTCGCGACGCACAGTTTAGGAAACCGTGATATAGGCTTATATACCTCTATAACATCACTCTACGACTAATAGGAGTTGAGCATCAATGAAAAATGTTGCAAAAACGGAAAATCCACGCGGACGAAGTCGCGCGGGCACAGCTAGTCCTTAATATAATCGCGTATTTAAATAATCATATTATCTACAAAATGAATAAAGTTTTCTGAAAATAGCTCTGGTAGTTTCAGAGCTATGTCACGTTTTATTTACTTATATAACTATAATGGATATCGAAAAATGCTCAAAGGTCACGAGCCCAATTTTGATGAAAACAAAAACTGCATCATTGGATTCAATGATAAAATATATATACAGGGTGTTTGGTACATGGGGTATGAAGCCGGCACCTACCCATGCTAACATAGTCATTTAAATACTATGGTCATATTAAAAATTCAAAATTGTTAAAATATTTTTTTAATTTTCCATCATTATGTTTTTTTTTTTGATCGGTACTATTGGTATGAAGAATTCAAATTTGTTTTTTTACAATTAAATGTTTTTGATGTGACCATAGTATTTATATGACTATGTTAGTATGGGTAGGTGCCGGCTTCATACCCCATGTACCGAACACTTTGTATATATAATAGTTTCAATAACTTAATTATACTTTTGATTACCTACTAAGCATAAAATTTTGACGGACTTTAAAGGTATACAAAATATGTCAAAATTATACCGTTACCGAAGGAAACTGTCTCTATGTATGTTATTGAAATCCGTGATTAGAGGTCTTTTCTCAATTCTTGTTATATTTTAAATCACACCTGTATTTAGGTACAATACATACATACTTGTACCTACTTAATATCACGCAACGTTGGATTTTGATTAATAAATTTTCGTAATTTAGTTACTAATGCAACGAATAGTAATTGAACTAATATAATAATTGAAATTATTGTAATTCAATTATACTTATAGTAATTGTTTATTTTGGAATAATTTTATTTTGCGTTTACAAACGCGTAATAACGCTTAATGTTTACCATAAAAACATAAGCACCAAGCACTGACAAATTTCGACAGCGAAAAGCAGTGTCTCGGTGGCGTAATTGGTCAACGCAGCCGTCCGGATTGCGGAAGATGCGGGTTCGAGTCCCGCCTGAGGCAAGTCGATTTTTTCAGTGCTTTTTTCTAGTATAATTGTTAATTTTAATTACATTAACACATATGTTATTCAAATTACTCAATTACTTTAACAGCAGGTTGACTGTTGGTTTGCTGCCCACAACACAATCATATAGCAAACACAACACAATGCTAACATTATGGAGTTTTCTATGAATATGTAGGTATTTTTATTGAAAATTCTCCCAACTTTAAAAGAAATTAAACATGACTGTAGTTGAGTAATTGCAATTACAAACTGTAAGTGTAAAATAACATTTCAAGTACCTAATTTTACCAATTATAAATTGTTAGTTAATTACAATATATTTTTTATTTTTTTATGTTACGAGATGGCAAACAAGCTTGCGGCCCACCTGGTGTTAAGTGGTCACCGCCGCCTATAGACACTTGCAATATTAAGTGTAAATCACTTAACACCGCAAGTGCGTTTGCCATCCTGGGGACTAAGATGATATACCCTCCATGCCCAGTAATTACACTGGCTACCGTTCCCTTCATTCCGAAACACAGCGAAGTGCTTCACGGCAGAAATAAGAAAGGCGGTGGTACCTACCCACACTACCCTACTTATGGGTCTACCACCTAGTGAACCCAACAGTGCTGAGTACCTATCAATTCACGTCAGTAATAACTAAATCTATCACGCTCATAATCCTGAGAGGAGTTGAGCAGAGTTTAGATAACATTGTTACACGTAAAGTCTGGCAGTATGGGCTATGCTGTTCCTCAAAATAGTGTCAGGTTTGCCAACCTGTCGCCTATCTAGACAAATCACAAAATCACTTAAATATAAGTAGGTATATTATATGTATGTGTTACCGGCCAAACCCCATTTTAGGATAAACTAGTTTTCCATAGGCCAAACTAGTTCAAGCCATGTAGGTGGATAAAACACAAGGCTCTCCCAAAAAAAACTGTTCACTCCGACTGGTCATAAAAAAATAACCCTAACCTACCCATCACTCAGCCATTACGTGCATAAAACACTAGATATCTCCAAATCGCATAAAGGACTAATTGGTTTGGCCTAGGAAAAACCAATTAGTCCGGTAACTTAAGTATAACTAAATATTAACTTAATACAATATTTTATATATATTACATATATTACAAAGTACCTATATGAATAATGCTAACTATTCGTGGAATATACTTTAGATTGTGTTACTTTCTTCAGCTCTGTCTAAACTGCGGTCCTAGAAATCTAATATCTAACCTAAGAAGTTTTTATTTCTCTTGGAACTAGACCTTTGATCGAACGTTGAGTGATTGATATGCTTTCAATCTAGACCGCAACCTTTATGTTATCAAAGAAGCCTAAATCGATTCGTAAATATCCTTGTAATGAAATCAAAAGATTACCTAAATAAAAAATATATAATAGAAGAATCAGAGTCAACGTGTCGAATCAGTCACTACGATTGACACTCAAACGATTTTAATTTGCCGACGACGGTCGATCAGTATAAGTTTTTAGTGTTAAAAACGTAACTATGTTAGTTGCGTTAAGCTCAATTTATATGAAAAACGTGAATGCCTAGAGTGGATATAAGCACAATACAAATCACGAATCCCATACAAATTGACTATTATATTTGGAGTTTCTCCCGAGTTCTTGTTGTAAAAACACGTGTTGAGAGACTCAATTTTTAACCAAAATCTACCGTACAATTTCAAATAACTATAATTAAATTTTCACTTGACATTGGCAAAATGCATAATCTTTAAGATTTGCGAATGCCATTAATTAAGAAATAGAATAGAATAGACTATTATATTTGCGTTTTCTCTACTGAAAAACTTACTTTAAAATACGTAACTATTGTAGTTGCGTTAAGAGCTCAATTTGTATAGGAAACGTGAATAGCGCCCCTAGCGGAAAGAAGCGTAAATCATGTTTCCCATTCACATTGAGCTCTTAATGCAACTTTTTTTTATGTTACGAAATGACAAACAAGCTTGCGGCCCACCTGATGTTAAGTGGTCACCGCCGCCTATAGACACTTGCAATATTAAGTGTAAATCACTTAACATCGCAAGTGCGTTTGCCATCCTGGGGACTAAGATGATATGCCCTCCATGCCCAGTAATTACACTGGCTATCTTCCTCTTCAATCCGAAACACAGCGAACTGCTTCACGGCAGAAATAAGGAAGGCGGTGGTACCTACCCAGATGACCCTACATATGGGTCTACCACCTAGTAAAACTACAATAGTTACGTATTTTGTTTGTTTGCCTGTTTGCACTCTATCCGATACAATATCGGTATTGGAAGCCAACCACAACAATGTGTGATCGGACAATGTGAAAGCCTAGTAGGTATAGTCCGGCAATCTCGTGCGCGACCGTCCTGCGGGATGACAGACGGTGGCGAGGACGAGGTACTCAAGATGTGAGCGGGTAGCGGGTGGTGTAGCGGGGAAGGGGAACGCGCGCATCGCATGTAGCCGTGTTATAGAATAACGCGCTACCTCGTCTCCGCCACCGTCTGTCACCCCGCAGGACGGTCGCGCACGAGATTGCCGGACTATAGGCCCTACTATTCGTAGGGAGAGACTTACATAAGTGACGTGACGTATGTGTAACGCTTGTCCCAGCGTAAGAAAAGGTCATATCACATTGTCCGGTTCGATATATTTCATACCCGGACTCCTGGGATGACTTTGAGTGTAACATTTGTCCTGATTGCTGGCTTTTGCATTTAATTGCTTACTGAAGGAACATAACTTTTTGGCTTTGGTGTCCATCTTATATAGGCGACAGGCTGACAACCTATCACTATTTAGTGGAACTTTATCACTCTTACTGCCAGATGGGACTTTATGTGTAACAAAACGTTACCTAAGGGTCTTCTCAACCCCTCATGGGATTACGAGCGTGATCATAAAGGGTGTCTCAGCAAGAACTTGAATTTCGAATTGCGCACCATTTTCGACTGTCAATTGTTGAGTCAGCCATATTTGGTGTTTGTTTAATTAAAACTTAGACATTTACGAAAATGGTGCGTTATAGCTTGGAAGAACGTTTGTTAATAGTGAAAACCCATTATAAAAATGGGGAAAATTATACTGTGACGATTCGCAAGTTACGTGATCATTTCGGCGTGCATAATCGACTGTCGCGGCCTACTATTGAGAATTTGATCAAAAAATTTGAGCGGACGTTTTCATTGAAAGATGAAAGAGACCTTACCCGTCATCGGCCGAAAAGATCGGCGGAAAATATCGCAGCTGTGAGGCAAGTCAAGGGCAACAATGACTTTGTTATAAACCAAGTTTTCAGGTCGTGTAATTTCTCGTTTTGGAGACCAAAACTGGCCGCCAAGAAGTTGCGATTTAATTTGTTTGGACTATTTTATTCTGGGGTTTTTTGAAAAGTAAGGTCTATACAAAGCACCCTGAGACAACTGAGGAACTCAAAGAAGAAATTGCACGTCAAATTCGTCAAATCCAGCAGCCCTTACTGCAAAATGTACTGCAAAATTTCGTCAAAAGAGTGCATACCTGCCAACAGACCAACGGTGGCCATTTAACTGATATTTTGTTTCATGTGTAAATGTCATCACTACCTCCATACATATGTAGAAAAAATGTTAATAAAATATTAAATAAATAAATATTTTTTAATTTTTAAAATTCAAGTTCTTAATGAGACACCCTTTATATATCTAGTTTCATAGATTTTGCTTGTCCGATATCGTATCGGCTTCCGATATCGATATTGGATCGGATAATGTGGAAACGCTCTTAGGATGAAAATGAATCAGCACGCATTTGATTTTATTACAAAGAATGTTAACTTAAGAAAAAGTAATGGCAGAGATGAGTAGGTATTATTATTGAGATGACGGGTGATCGAGAAGGATGGAAGAAAAAACATTAAAAATATTACGCCGATAAACAAAATAGTTAATAAAATTTGAGCACAGCAGGCAAATAATATTACTTTAATCACGAATCCTTTTTTCGTGCAGGTGTGCACAATAGGGGTGATCGCCAACGCAATGAACGTAGCAGTGCTGACCCGTCGCGACATGGCCGCAGCTCCCATCAACAGGCTCCTCAAATGGCTGGCGGTGGCTGACGTCTTCGTTATGCTGGAATACGTGCCTTTCTCCGTTTATAGATATCTAGTAAGTAGCTAATTACATACATTTCAAAGTCTAAATTATCTTCGTTAAATGTGACATCAATACTTCTACTCGATCGGGTGACCAAACTTTTTGTATAGTTTTTTTAAACGGTTTTATTTAGCTTGCCTTGTTCAACGGTTGTTTGGGTCGAATTTATTGGGCAACGCAATGATATGATGATATATGGTATGAGATACGTTATACGCTCACAAAACAGAAAAAAAATATGATATTTAATGATGTAGCAACACACATACACTTCTATTATTTTAGGTACTTATATTTCACTACATTGGCAAAAATTTAAAAGGGATGGCATTAATTAATCCAATAGGAACAAAAAAGACAGCTAGTGTTTGTCATTGCGTGACATTACCATAGCAACACTAAGGCCAACAGACAAACAGGCAACAAGTGTTGTCTGTTTTGATGTGCAATTTCGGCGCCCTTATGACCTCATTTTATATTATAAAATCGTGAGGGCAATGGGAATACATTTATATACACATAAAGATATTTTATTAATAATTTTATTTTAATTTTTAAGAGTATAACGTAACATAAGTAAGTGTAAATGTGAACATCTCCAATACCTTTGTTTTTTTTTTATAGATTTTTGTAGTACACTTTCTCCGCCATTTATTTTCCTACTAGTGCTGTAAAACATAATTGTAAAATTAAGCCACGATTGATTCAACAAATTTATAATCTTTTTTAATAGTTTTCAAAGAATTCTGAATTTATTTTTGAATATTTACGGTCATGTAGATCATGGTGTAAATTAATTTACACTTTCAACATTATTTACGTTAACAAATTGAAATATAAAAACATTATCGATTTCCAAAAGAATCGATTATGATTTTTATAATGACAAAACACAACACTTAGCCGTGTCTGACTGAAGATCAAAAACAAACAAACAAGAAACAAACCGAATTACGTTTTTACATTGGTTTAGGTTATATCATCTCAGATTCTATTTTATTCTTAATTAATGGCGTCACGACGCATTAAATGTACGTATTTTGCCAATGTCAAGTGGAAATATAACTAAAGTAACAAAAATTGTACGGTTGATTTGGGTTAAAAATGGAGTCTCTCAACACGTGTTTTTACAACAAGAACTCGGGAGAGACTCCCCACTCCCATCTTGAGAGAGCCCGATACAGGCCACAGATTAATAAACCATTCTTTCAACGTATTTTGGAGTCGATGAATATATCTTGTTTATAAATCAATACCAAAACCTAAGACTGTATATCATAGTTATAGCTTTTGGCAACCTTTTTATCGTATAATATTATTACCCTTGTATGTTTAGCATCAGAAGTAGATTCACAATTTAGTACCTTGCATAATGGTGGCAACCATTGATTTATAAATACTGACGTTTATAGGTTGACAATGAATACACTAGGAGAGACCAAAAAATGTAACAATGTGTGATTAATGCGTATATGTGCGTGAGAAATGGTACCGCAGTCTGACATTGCTATCTATTCAGTAGATAGGCCGACTTAGGCCGCCTGCGTGTATGTGAAATGGTCTGGTGTATCTATCTCGTTCTAATATACGTGTTAGTATGCTCTTTCTCTTCCACATTACCCATCTACAGTTTCCTATATCTATGGTGGTCACTATTACTACACAAGCGCTGACGTTGATGTTACATAGTACTAAAATGTCAATCTACTTCTGATGTACTGGTTTAGCCTGGTGTTAAAGTTTTACAAGTCACTATTTCAGGTCTATGTCGTTTTCTATCTTTCGACATTTAGTCGGGACTTTAACGTGCGTTTAGAAAGCACAAAGGAAAATCTACTTTGGTGAAACAGTTTTGGTCACCCGATCATATATCGTGAAGAACGCACGACCGGCGGCGCCAACCCTTGGTATATTTATTTACCACATCTCGTTAAAAGTTAAATTGCCGTTGCCTTGAAGCGAAAGTTTACACATGTATGTGATAATAATAGAATGTAAATTGATTCGTGTCTGATAGACATCAAGCTCATTCACACGACGTCGAGTCATGTTTTTTGACGCATCACTTTTTTTTTCCATCAAAAATCGTGATAATTTACTTTTTTTCAGGCTACAAAGAATTCATCATCCCACCCATTAAAAAAATTCATCGTCATCATCAACAGCTCACGTAATGTCCCCACCGAGGGGCTCGAGCCTAACTCACATTAGTGGCGATTAGGCCTTAGTCAACCACGCTGGCCAAGTGCGGGTTGGTCGATACACAACCTAAGAATTTCTTCATAGGTGTGTGCACTGTGCAGGTTTCCTCACGATGTTTTCCTTCACCGTAAAAGCGTCGATTTAACGTGCATATGAATTCAAAATTTGGAAACACGTGGCGGAGTGACGACGCTCTTACGCACTACGCCGACGCTTCCATACAATATAAAAAAAATTAATTACGTGTCGTCTTTTAAAATAACGGTCCGTAAAAAAAGAACACGAATCGTCCATGAAAAAAGGAAACGTGATTTTTTTCGTGTTTCGTGTTCAGTTTCATTCAAGATTAAACTCTTAATCACGAAGCGCGTGAGTATCGTGTTTATGACGAATCTCAGACCAAATAGAATCATTGGTCTGAGTCTGAGTTTTAGATGATATACCTGCATCTAAGGTCTGAGTGACGAATCGTCAATGACTTGTCAATGACGGATCCCGATTGAATGAACCCTAAGGTTAAAATGCTATGCAGCTTAAACCTATATTAATTGGCTTTCACGATAATTAGTAATCAAATTCTAAATCGAATGACATTAATAATATTTTCACGGTCGTGTGATCGATTATCTAGTCCAAATTAAATCCTATCATTAACCTATCATTAAAAACTGTATTATAGATACTAGATAATAGGTAAATGTACTTAGTACAAAAATATTTAGATATTTTTACAGATAAACTTAAATAAATATTGTAATTAAAACAACTTTTACGAATTTAACTCGCGTGCAATTAGATTTTATATGTTATTATTATTGCCCGACGTTTCGTAACATTTTGCAGCGTTCGTGGTCACGGGATGACAAGATGCAGGTTGTCATATTTTATGAAATAGTTAAATCTACCTTCACTTTAATTATTAATTTGGAGTGTTCCGTTCTACGCAAACGAAGCTCACGGTGTCATTATATCCTGTTGTGTGGTGGTTTGCTTGAGTTTTAATAATTTTAATTACTGGATCCAAGCAGGTGAAAATGAAAAATGAAAATGAAAAAGCTCTTTATTTAAATGGACTTTGATAAGTACTTTTAAATCGTCAAAACCCTACCACCATTTCGGGACGAATAATTATTATTATGCTGAGATGGAGAAGAAATGGCGAAAGAAACTCCACAGCTTACAATTTAGTAATGATTTCAAATCATCAATACAAGTCAATAAATAATTATCAATATAATTTAAGTTACATTTTAACATGCGTAAAGTTTGGGTAGTTATTACTCCCACGCATTTGGATTATTTATCTTGTGAAAAGCTTTTCTATATAATTTAATTAATCATATTATTAAACTAAGCAATTTATATTTTGATACCCACTACCATTTTATGTTATTGTTAGATAGGTACTTGCAGATAATCCTTTCAATATAAGTGGTAAGCATACATTTAAGATCCTCCGGTTAACAATGTTATAAGAACAACATTGTACAAAAAAAAACAATTATTACATATTATGTGGTACAGCGCAACCATCTTCTCTATTAAAATTTGGGTGTTTCTTTATTTCAATAGCCTCGCGCATCCTTGGGATGTATCGACGTTCCTTGGCGAGAATGTGTGGTTTATCGAACCTTATATAATGATTAGGCCCTTCTAGCATATGTTCACATACTGCAGACTTCGTTTCGCGACTATGTTTTATGTCAGCTATATGCTCCTTCACCTGACATAAAACATTCGGTTATCATAATATTTATTTAAGCTCTATAGTGGTTTATAATAGTATATTTTCTATCGGAAAATAAACTTTTGCAAAGTATTCTCAAAGATAGCTCCAAGCTGCATTTTCGTAAAAGTGCGCCGTAAGATTCTCCTCGCTTTACAAAACTATAAGTTTAAATTACAATTTCTCTCTATAACTTCTTTGCAAAGTTTTCGTAAAAGTGCGCCGTAAGATTCTCCTCGCTTTACAAAACTATAAGTTTAAATTACAATTTCTCTCTATAACTTCTTTGCAAAGTATGTTCGCATCGCTTTAAAATTAGATCTGAAAAATGGCTCACCCTTGTTCGGTATAACAACGTTTAGTTGAAAATCACTTCTTCGAACAACGTCTAAGAAAATAATCCCTTTGTATAATATCGATTAACATAATTTTTATTTCATCGAATGTTCATTTGCGATAACAACATTTGCGCTATTGATCAAAAAGTATAATGTTCATTTGATGTATTGTTCAGGTGGTATAATTTTCATTTCATCGAATGTTCAATTGAACAATAGGTTAGTGACGAGCGAGTTAGGTTGATTTATGAACACAGCGCACGAGCCGAGCGAGCGAAGCGAGCGTGCCCCGGCAGCGGCCGGCGAGTGCCAAAAGCGACTTTAGGGCGTTTTCACTGAATTATTACTGAACTGAATATTCGATACGATCTTTCGACCAAATCATTATTAGTCTAGTTAAACATTAGGTTAAATAAAATTAGTGCATTTGAAAATACGGTGAAATGACATTATGTCAAAGAAATACTTATGCTAAAATTCTACCAATTAAATATTCGGGCAAATGAATAATTATGCGAAATGACTTCATTGTAACTAAAAGTAGCTGAAACGATTTTCGACTAAATATTGTTATACCAATCAAGGGTAAACCCTGAAAAATACACAATGAGACAATTTTGACGTACCTAAATTGAGTGCACACCCTTAATTAAAAACTTTAATTCTTAGAACCAACAACGCAACGCAAACACGTTCTATTCGCAGTAGAGCCGTAGGCTTTCAGATAATTATATTTCCGGTATACCATAAATAGGGGTTGAACTTTAGGCGAGCCGGAGGCCACCCTCATTTCCCCCTGCTGTTCGTCTAAAGTTTTAAATTTTATATAGCCGAACCATATTGGCTTAAACTTTCAACGTACAATTATTGTCTAGCTAGCCTAACAGTTGCTTTCGCACTATTAGTTTTTGGTCTGAAAATTGAAAGCCCTAATTAAGCCTTTCTTATTTCTGCCGTGAAGCTTGTTTCATTTTGCTGTGTTTCGGATTGAAGGGAAAGGTAGATAGTGTAATTACTGGACATGGAAGGCATATCGCCTTATTCGTCAGGATGGCAACGCAATTGCAGTGTTAAGTGATTTACCTACCCTTAATATTGAAAGTGCCTAAGTATAGGCGACGGTAACCACTTAACGCCAGGTGGGCCGCAAGCTTGTTTGCCATCACGTAAATTGAAAATGAGGATGGTACAGCGAGCACCGTCTTCATACAAAATAACACAAATGGAAAAACGTTTTCCTACACCTAATTCTTATCCGATATTTATTTATTTAATAATTCATTGTACACATATAAACAAAAATGGAAAACACAATAATAAAAATATACAAAAGATGTCGCTTGTTTCTGAAAAAAATCTCTTCCAACCCACCTAGAATATTAATTTATTTATTGAATAAAAGACACGAAATAGTATATAACCAATCACATCATAATAATATGAGATGTGCTGCGAGACATGAATTTCGTGTGTACCTATCCCAAAGTAAAATTGAATACATAAAACATAAGTTAAAACTAAATACCATATAATGGAATAATTTTATTTTTGCGTTTACAAACTAGAAAAATGCCTCCGTGAATATAATCTTTGTGATATTTTAGAATGTTTTTGATTAACATACTTAAAACAATATCTTTTTTTGCATGTAGAATTTTGAAACAAGGAAAACGTACAGGTTTTTTTTTATTAAGTACAATAATACTAGCTACAATTAATGTAAAGAAAGGAGACAAAAAATATCACTGTCTTTCTACTTCTACTGTAGTCGCGTACTATGCAAAAACAAGCTTTAAAAACAAAGGATAAGGTCCAGAGTTCAGCTGTGTAAAACGGTTAAAATGTTCGCCAATTGGTGGGTGTTTCATACGTTAAGACCGCGTCGAGATCTTGGGGGACATTTTACCTGAGAGTTGGGGATTTTCTGCCAAAATTCTTTCGTTTGCGCAAGCCATAGACTATATAACTAATTGACTGCGCTTGCGGGGGCAAGATTCTCATCGCGCATTAGTTAAAACGATAATATGCTAATATTTCGGCTTCAGTGTGTATCTAGCTGCCGCGCGTATCACACAGTACGGAAAATAGCGTTTACAGAAAGAAAACACGATAAAAAATGCCCAGGTGTGTTGTGAAATTGTGTGGGAAGTCGAGTGCTAACTCAAACAAAACAAAACTTCCACGAGTAAGTAGTATTTATTTCATATTCACGTAAAATACTTTTCACTTAAATTAACTCATTCCATTAATAATAATAACGGCACGCGTTGATGTCTTTCTAGAATAGTGCTGTTACGTGCAAGGCCTATCGCCCCTAATGTGGGGTAGGCTCCCCTCAGTGGGGACATTATATGAGCTGTTGATGATGATATGCTTACTTGTTTTCGTTATTTGCTTTAAATAATATTGTATTGCAATATTATTTTAGTTTTATTACACAAGAAATTCCCTCACAACAAAAAACAATTTCATCGATATCGATAAAACATAGTTTCCGTACAATGCCCCAGCAATGGTAAATAAGGTGACCAATCAGAGTTGCTTTGCCTCAGCCCCCCGCGCCCCGCTAAATGGTGAACTGTGATTCTACAGAGAAATGGGTGTATGCGCTCTCCACTGGTTTAGTGCTCCGTGGCGCAAGCCTAACTAAAGTGTCTCTTCAACAAGTTACTAACAAGAAATACCTACGTCAAGTGTTACTATATTTTCACATGATACATAATAAAAACTTTGAAAAGTGCTTGCTCTGAGTGTTTTCTTTCATTTGACCCTTTCATATTTGGAGGACTCCAGGCTATAATCCCTTAGGATTAATTCAATATGAATGATTCAGACAAGGACATGAACTGTCGGAAACGAAAAACTGTGTTCCACTAAGAGGTTTTGCGCATTACGGGGATGAGTTTGTGGAAAAATGTAAAAGTATTTTACCTAGCTTACATAGTCATACAGGGTCAAGTCCTTCAAAATCAAAGATCAACAAGTTCTTTATTTAAATTAACTTTGACAAGTACTTTTAAATCATTAAAAACTGTAGGTACTACCGTTTGGGGACGATATATTCTTTTAATTTTTTATTTGTTATTTATTTTACAAAAAAATAGTATGCAACAATATAGGATTAAACCTATGCTATTTTGAGTTACATACAGAAACAAAAGAATCCGGGAAGTTATTACCCACAAGCCTTTCCTTTTTCAAACAGATATGATTATTTAAACAAAAACATTCACATTAAATTACATCATCTTTTACATCTTTAATAATATCATAAAGAGACGGAGAAAAAACGGCGAAAGAAATTCCGCTGGTTATAATTTCGCAATGATTTTGACTTGTACGATGTTTTCATTACGGGTCAATCAGACCTCATGTAGAGTCAGGCCTCTAACTCTACACGCCCTAATTCTACAAGTCTCAAAAGGAGAGTAGGTCTCAAAAATAAATTGACTTGCAAATTCGAGGAAGTCAGCACAGCGCTGTCGCGTGAGTGCCGACTTCAATATTTCCGCTTAGCGTGGGGCCAGACTAGCCAGTCGTTCTTTGCTACCTAGAAAAGACCATAAAAACGGGTTCATCGTAACACACTCACCGGTGGCCAGTCTTTCTTATTCGGCGCTCAGTCGTAGTCTAGCTAGCGCTTACCGAGAGAGGTACTCGTGTACCTTTGTAATAATACGCAAAAAATCGTAATGGACGATGATGAACTCATTACTGTTTTTTTTAAAGTCTGTAAAATAGGACATACTGCATATCCCATAAACACGGGAATTTTTGGATATATAAATCAGAGATTCTGGCCATATTCGCTACTCTGCAACGAGTCCACGCAGGAGCACAGCTACCGGCGTACTGAATGAAGCAAAATCGCCGAGGGGCGTGGTCCCGTTGCTTACCGGGCGTTCTTTCTGTTTCACACCTGTAGGTGTGTGATGGGTAGTACATTTTGTATTGCATTTTTGCCTTCCGGTTTTATGGCCTTTCTAGGTAGCAAAGAACGACCGGCTAGTGTGGGGCCACGCTTACTGACTGCGTGTAAACAGTGTGATCTGTTCTCGGTGCCAGCACGAGCGCCTGTTGCTTATCTTGTTTAAATCAGGCTTAACTTCACAAACTCTACACCATAGTCAAAATGTGTGAAATACGATGAAGTAGATGTGCTTGGAGTTGTGTTAATAAAACCAGTAGTTTGTGGTAACATGTTGTATTGTCAGAGGACACAAGAGAGCGATTATAATTAAATGCATTAAATATACTGGGTGTATAAGACATGAACAGTCAAACGAGAACCATGTATTCTATACATCAAAATAAGACATAATTCAAAAAAATTATTGCTGGGAAATGATTTTTATTTTTTGGTGTTAAAAAAAAATGCAAATTGTACCGCGCAATGTAAAGGGCTCAACTCGCACGCAACTCGCAAAATGGCGATAATTTTGCCAGACTGTCTGTATATTAAATTAGATATTGTTCATTAGTGTCCGTGCGCATCGAGTGAGCTACATTGAACGCTAACATTTTGAAGCCATTTTTTGTTATGAAATACTAAAAAAAATGATAATGTTTCTTTGGACAATAATTAAGAAATAACGTATAGAATACGTTTTCATAAAAAAAGAAAAAAAATATGACTTTGACCTTCAATAAAATCGTAACTATCAATTTCCCAGGTATAGTTTAAAGGAAAAAAATGTTATGATGGTGAGCAGAATACATGGTTCTCATTTGACTGTTCATGTCTTTTACACCCTGTACATTACTTAACTAATTGTATTTCATCACCGACATACGTCATGTTGCAGAGCGTACGTTAAGTTACGGTGCAAATATAAATACGGGTATACTCCATGTATGATTTGGCTGTTCCGCTGGCGTCACATGGGCATAGTGAATTTGTTATTCGCTGTTCATTACTCTTCAGTTTTTTTAGTAATGAAACGGCCAAGCCATTCTTATAATTATTTTTACTAAGGTGTAAGGCTTATCCAGTAAAACCAAGAAACAAAAGCAACCATCCAAGACAAATTTATCTAGACATCTAAAATGGCATGACATCTTAAATGTTGGAATTTTTCCACAAACTATCGATGGAATGAAAATAAATTAGATATTGTCGCGGTCTTTCTATTTATTACTTGATATGTTACTTGTTAAAAAACCGGCCAAGTGCGAATCGGACTCGCACACCGAGGGTTCCTCGGTATAAACTGCTGTATCTTTTGATCGCTTTAACTTAGAAGTTTGATTTTTGCACTGCTTAAAGGAACAATAGACCTAGGTATTTGGTATAAATTTCAATTTGATACCTTTATTCGTTCGTGAGAAACAAGGTAGTAAGTTTCATTTTATTAAAATATTTTTATTATATTATATAACTAAAAAAATGTGATTTTCGCAATTTTTCCTATATTTGCATTATATGACAATGCTTCATGCCAAATTTCAAGATTCTGAGTTTACGGGAAGTATCCTGTAGGTTTTGATTCCATTGCGAGTGTCGGAAATTTGTTGAAAATATCGACATAATCGGCTGTATCTTTTGATTGGCTTGGCTTAGAAGTTTGATATTTTCACAGCTTAAAGGGACAATAGACCTGAGTATTTCAAGTGAATTTCAGCTTGATACGTCCACGCGTTCTTGAGATAAAGGGTCTTGACAGACAGACAGACAGACAGACGGACAACAAAGTGAACCTATAAGGGTTCCGTTTTTTCCTTTTGAGGTACGGAACCCTAAAAATGAATAAAAATGGTAATAGTATTCGGCTACTGACTGCCTTTCACCAGAGATTGCCAATCAATACTGCATATTTTATCTGTTTGAAAGAGCTTTTTCAATTTATATGATGGAGTTTGAAATTGGGCTACAGTTAATAAAGAAAGTCAACACAAAGGACTTTAAAATGAAATCGACATGTTTGATTCAAATTTCGAATATGTCGGTTTGATTTTAATGCCCTGTGAGTGGTCTTTTCTTATTGACTGCAGCCCCATTCCAAAAATGTCCTTGTTTTTAAAGGTCCGTGATCAATAGTCTCTATGTAGTTCCCACGAAAGTTGTAATTACCTCTTCGAAGATATCAATAAATAATTAAAACATATCTTATTAAATAGAAAACTTAAACACAGAAAAAGTTCTGTCGTGATTAAAAACAAATTCAATGTTTCAAATCGACATGTTTCCAAGTAGAAACCGCGCACATACAATACGTCCCGGCAACTTAATTCCTCCGTCCATCGAGAAAGTTGAGACAAGGGACAGGGGATGAATAGAATAGAATAGAAAAGATTTATTCACACCACTTAAATCTAGCATTACAGGTTGTATTGAACAATATTAAAAGCAGTTGTCAAATGGTATTCACTCAGCACAATATCGGGACGACCGTAAAGCGCCTCGACGCTGATCTTCCGTGAACACCAGGGACAAAAAAAAAATGTGTGTGTCAGCTCCGACGCACGACTGGAGTTTACTCCGAGACAGGTGAGATGGCGCACCTGCTGTCATCCGTGTTTTAACAATTAGAAAGTTGCGCGACATAAGATGCTCACCAAAAACGTAATGAGGTCATTCGAGGTCATTCATCGATAGATTTTACTCCTCACATTTTTCTCATACCGGGCCCCTTATATATGCAAATCGATTTTTAAGGAGTAAACTCCAAAAGTAAAATAAGTAAGAGAGCACCACCGTGCGCTAGCTCATATCTATTCGGTTATTGTGCATGGGATAAACTATATTCTAAATATATAAATAAGTAACAAATATCACGAAACTATAAATAGGTGTATAATTTATGAACATATAAATAACTAAGTACCTACTGCAATATAAAAATACAATCTCGTTAGTTCATTAGACGAATTTGGAGTTTACGTATGTAAAAAGGAACAACAATACTCTCAATAGGCATAATATATTTACTACAACCTTAGTCAAACGACTAAGTCCAACCAGACAATACAAGAACAGAAATCAAGCCCACCTTATTATTTCATATTGTGGGTTATCAAAAGATGTTGTTTCAATTTAGGTTTAAAAACGCCCACACAGATGATGAGATTAAGGGATGAGAAGTATCAGATTTCTAACCGTTTCAATAAAGTTTATGCCTGTAACAATACAGCCCTTAGGTATCACTAAACCAGAATTTGTGGCCGCGTTTCGCCATTGTTAGCCACGGAACCTGAGCTTTTCTTACACATTCTAATAATTTCGGCACGAAGCGTAAGATGATATTGTTAATGCTCTAAAACAGCATATAGGGGAGAGTATCTAATATTGTACCTGCGCTTAAATTGGATCACTTCTGTTTTTCAAACATTTTTGTTACACTGGCAATTGAAAAACATGCTATTTTAGTGCCACTAATAGTTTTAGATATTTTTATAAATACATTTAAATAAATATGCAAACAGCCATGACTCGTCAACAAATATCCGCGTTCATCACACAAATATTAGCCGCTACCAGGATTCGCCGCTATACTGAGCACTCCGCCACGAAGGCGTCAAAAACATAAAGTTACGAAAAAAGTAAAAGTCTTCAAATCGACAACTAAAACACCGGCACTGATCCCAAAACGCCGGCACAAGGGCTGCCATAGGTTTTAGTGAATAATATCGGCGTTTTTCGGCCGGGAGTAATTAAAGGATGATTCACGCTACACCGTGTCGCAACCTCGGCCGGGACACGTCCCGGCTGGGCCAGTTAGCGTGGGGCCAGACTAGCCGGTCGTTCTTTGCTACCTAGAAAAGACCATAAAACCAGAAGGCAAGAATGCAATACAAAATGTACTACCCATCACACACCATCCGGTGTGAAACGGAAAGAACGCCCGGTAAGCAAGCAACGGGACCACGCCCCTCCAATTTTGCTTTATTCAGTACGCCAGTAGCTGTGCTCCTGCGTGGACTCGTTGCAGAGTTGCGAAAAATGGCAGGATCGACAGAATCTGTTATTTTACATATTCCAAAATTCTCGTGTTTATGGGATATGCAGTATGTCCTTTTTTACAGACTTTAAAAAAAGGGGCATGAGTTCATCATCGTCCATTACGATTTTTTACGTATTATTACAAAGTACACGAGTACCTCTCTCGGCAAGCGCTAGACTACGACTGATCGCCGATTACGAAAGACCGGCCACCGGTGAGTGTGTTACGATGAACCCGGTTTTATGGTCTTTTCTAGGTAGCAAAGAACGACCGGATAGTATGTGGCCACCCTTATTCATGTTACACCGGGCTGTTTGGGTGTATTATTTGCACGACTATATCTGTGTTATGTGGTTTTTGTTAACTAGTGATAGGGGCCGGACCGTGCCGGAGCCAGGAAACAATACCCACCGACATTTCAACGCCGTGCCCCGGCCAGTCCTGGCGGCGCACGGCCGAGCATCGGTCAGGCATGAATTACTTCATACAAAAAGTATACCATAATATTTGACCGTGCCCCGGCCGGCGCCCGACCCGGTACGCACTAAAGTTATATCAATACTTTAATATTAAACTATATTCAAACTATACCCAAAACAATCTTCTCTGGCCTCATTCGACATCCTCCAGACGAAAATATGAATTCCCTCATTATTTGCCACAATAGGGGTGTTGCTTGTCAAGTCAGTTGAGATATTTTTTATTAGCTGTCAAAACTCTTCTTCTACGACAAAGGATGGATCCTTTGTCTAAGAGGAAGAGTAATGGTTTGACTTTTCCTTATATTTTGTATGGCATAACGAATTTGTGACGTCATAAATTGCTTATAGTCAATATCTATTATGTTTAAAGGAAAAAATACTCAAATATACCTATCTGACGCTTTGTCCTTAATACACTTCAGATTCCTTATTCAATTGCCTACTAGAACACATTACTTCTGGATGTCACTACTGTATTCCCCCAACGTCAAAACTATTTCCTCAAGTACCTAACTATTTTATTTCTTTACTTCATTATTTGGGCTAGAAGGGATATTAATCCCTTCTAGCGCAAATAATGAAGTTCATTAGTTGTATTGACACTCAAGAGGCTATTAACAAGGTAAAAATCGTTTATCTAAGAAAACGTTCATTATTGTAACATTCTTAATACTAAGTATTACTAAATCGATTACATGGTATTTGTGGGCAGGCAATGAGAGATTGAGTACTAACTTTAAAACCTTTTCCACAATTTATTTAAGGAACATCAGTAGCTGTTAAGACACTCAAACTAAGCAATGGCTAAGTATAACAAACAATTAAGGTGAACACCACATGAAATAAGAAAGAAAAGAAAAAAAATCGGCAGTGGTCTTCTCTTGACTTTCTCGTATACCGGAAAAGACTCAAAGGTTGATAGAAACCTTATATTTTGATGTCATACATGCATGTAAATTTTGGTCATCCATCCGAGTACCGACCGCGCACTTGGTTGCTTAACTTTCGTGATCGACGGCTCAAAATTTGATAGAAACCTTATATTTTGATGTTATACACGTATGTTAAATTTGGTTGCAATAAGTTAAAGCATGCTCGAGTTATCCTGCTAACGCACAGACACACACACAGACTTAATTCCAAAAAAAATATTTTTAGGCTCAGGGAGGTCCAAAAGATGCAAACCCCTTCAAAATCTCGAGGTCGAATTTTTTACGATTACAAGAATTCCTACTACGTACGAGAAAGTAAAAATACCAAGAAATAAAATATAAAGTAGGCACACATTTATTATAGTAGGTACTTGGAATCATACAAGAATAACAAAAAGTATACAAAAAAAAAACAGAAAAATATGAATAAACTCTTAGGCCATTATTACCAAGTGGATCCGGGTGCGGGTATGTTGTCCCGTCTTTACACGCATAGTGATTGCGCCAAGTACCCTGTATGCGTTAAAGCCACGACCTAGAGGAACACGTCAGTTTTTAGTGGGTATGTCCTGACAGGGTGAGTCCCACATAACTTTGGGGTGGCCCCACCTGCCCCAAAGTACGCGGAAAGTATTTTTTGACGCAAAGAAGGCCTAAGGCCTAAAATATGTTATTAACTAAAAAAACAAGCCTAGGTTATTTTTTCCCAGTGCTTGCATAATTTCCTCTTAAGCTTGGTATATGTCAGCGAAGATGTCAAAAAGTTATTTTATACTACACCTGATCGGAAAAGTAGCTATTATTCCCCCAAATTGAAAGGAGAAAGTTGATCTTTTTTTTGGCCTAAATATGCGGGAGGAAAAGTTGTATGAAATTCCATTTCTAACGTGTTTAGCGGGAGGAAAAGTTGTATGAAAATCTCTTTCTAACGCGACGCCGGCCGCCGCCGCCAGCGGGGTGCGCGCGTGGCGGCGGTGCTAGGCAGGGACGCGCGCTGCGTCCACTACAGGCCATTGGTTGGCCGGTGTTCCGCAGAACATCTGCAATTAGTGTTGCATAATCACAATTTCTATATAATTTTATTATAAACTAGCTTTTGCCCGCGACTTCGTCCGCGTGGAATAATTACTTTAGGCAGCATTTTTTTGTGTAGGTACTTATTATGCAAAAATGACACATACAAACTGCAGTGCACTACAGTTAATGACATTTTTACAATCTACCATTTTATGTTTCTCCATCCTTTGCTACTTACTCGCAACCTTTCATCCCCACATGGGTCAATATTTCAAAAACGCTCGAACAATATTTGCGTTTCATGGTCTTATCTTCGGTAATGAGGAATCGCATAAAAATTTTCATCTCATATTTCAACCCCTTCATTCCCTTTTTCACAAAAAAGGTAAGTAGCTTTTATTCCATTTCGAGGTTTCGTCTATTTTTGTAACAAAGTTCAATAAATTCGGTTCAGGTGTTAGGCGTGAAAGCGATTAAGCTAAAAAGTCACGTCCACCATCTTGGATCTCATAATAAGTTAAGTAGCGTCCACCATCTTGGATCTAGAAATTGATGACGTATTTGGAATCGCGACCCCCGAAAACTACGAAATTGATACCCATATCCCAAGTCCCATATGCCATCTTGGACCTCGACGTAGATGATAAAAAAAATCCCATCTGCCATCTTGGATCTCGACGTAGATGATGTATTTGGAATCAGGACCCCCGAAAACCTCTTAAATGATACCCATATTCCTATTAAGTTAAAAAGTCACGTCCGCCATCTTGGATCTCAAAATCGATGTTTTATTCGGAGTCAGAACCCCCAAAACTCTCGAAAATGATACCCATATCGATTTTACTTTAAATAGTCGCAACCGCCATCTTGGACCTCGAAATAGATGTCGTATTCGGAATCGGGACCCCCTAAAACCACGAAAATGACACCCATATTGACATTTTGCCAAAAAGTCGCGTCCGCCATCTTGGATCTCGAAATAGATGTTTTATTCGTAATCCGGACCGCCAAAAACCACGAAAACGATACCCATATTGACATTATGTTAAAAATTCGCGTCCGCCATCTTGGATCTCGAAATAGATGTTTTATTCGTAATCCGGACCCCCAAAAACCACGAAAACGATACCCATATTGACATTATGTTAAAAATTCGCGTCCGCCATCTTGGATCTCAAAATGGATGGTGTATTAGGAATCGGGACTTCCGAAAACTACGAAAATGATACCCGTATTGACATCATGTCAAAAAGTCACGTCCGCCATATTGGATCTCGTTATAGAGGCTTTATTCGTAATCCGGACCCCCAAAAACCACGAAAACGATACCCATATTGACATCTTGTTAAAAAGTCGCGTCCGCCATCTTGGATCTAATCGGGACCTCCGAAAACCACAAAAGTGATACCCATATCGATATTATATTAAAAAGTCACAACTGTCATCTTGGATTGGATCTTTATTTCTTATCAAGTGTCTAAATTCAAAGTTTCATGGTTTTATCTTTAACCATGACGAACTTCCATACAAATTTTCATCCCCAATTTCATCCCCACACGGGTCTAAATTTCAAAAATCCTAGAACTAATATTTCTTTCTTTCTTATTAAGTCCCTAATTTCAAAGTATCATGGTTTTATTTTTAACAATGACGAAGTCCCATACAAACTTTCATCCACTATTTCACCCCCATACAGGTCAAAATTTAAAAAATCTTAAAACAAATATTTCTTTTTGTCTTATTAAGTGCCTAAATTCAAAGTTTCATGGTTCTATCTTCAAAAATGACGAACTTCCATACAAACTTTCATCCCCTTTTTCAACCCATACAACCTTTTTTTCGCAATAAAAAGTAGCCTATGTCCTTCCCCGAAATCTAATCTATATTTGTACCAATTTTCATCAAAATCGGTTCAGTGGTTTAGACGTGAAAGCTTAACAGACAGACAGACAGACAGACAGACAGAAAGACAGACAGACAGAGTTACTTTCGCATTTATAATATTAGTAAGGATAAATAACTAAAATAAAAAGCCTTTTATTTCCAGTTTAAAATAACAGAAAAGAAATTAATATCTATAGTAAACTTATTCTATGGTTGAAATATATTCACAAATTAAAATGACTGATGTAATTTAAACAAGATATGTACTTATTAGCAATAACTAAATATTGACACTTATTATTTAACTGGAACCCCCCTCAGGTAAAGGCCTCCTCCAAAGTCTGCCATTTCTCCCGATCTTGGGCTATCTGTTGCCATTTTTATTGTCGTCTTCCCATCTACTGTACGGTCTTCCCTTATAGCGCTTACCCGGTGGACCTTTCCATGACGTAACTAATTTTGTCCATCTACGATCTTTGAGGCGTGCTATATGTCTTATTTTATTATACGTACTGCTTATTTCAATTTAACAACTCTTAATGTTCTTCACAGGTGTAGTATAAAGCACTATGTAACACTTGGGAGAAAGTTCGATTCTCAATAGTAATCCCAAAAGTAATCTCACTTTCATCCCGCAGTGAACAATGTACTATTCATCAACCAGTCTACAAAGCGTCGGCACAGGGGAATACAGAGTTGAGCATTATTTGCTCTGGGGTTTCTCCCAGGAAAAAGTCTTTGGAGCATTTGCGGACAATCAATTTTATTTTATTTTTTAAATTGTCTATACCTACTTATATAATAGGGGTTAAAGAATGAAATTGCCGATTTTTTCCTCATTATTCATCAGTATGTAATTCCTATAATACAATAGCTAATGTCCATTATTCTTTTGTTATTTTAAACTTCATTACAAGGACTTATATCTATCTATCTATATATATAAAAATGAATTGCTGTTCGTTAGTCTCGCTAAAACTCAAGAAAGGCTGAACGGATTTATCTTATCTTGGTCTTGAAATGTTTGTCGTAGTCCAGGGAAGGCTTAAAAGGTGAGAAAATATGGAAAAATTGCGAGGAAGATGGTAAAAACAACAATTTAATTTTCCCATATAACCTACTTTCCTGTCAAACATTTGACGTTCCGCCGTTTTAGCGAAGGAAGAGTTTTAATGTCGTTAGGATACGTGCAAAGATGTTTAGTACTCCGTGAATAGGTGATACGAAGTACACCGGGTCATCTAGGTAGTTAATGTATAAAATTTTATTCTTACTTTTATTTTTTTCACTAGAAATACATCACAAAATATTCAGAATAAATAAATCAGGTTACGAAAATAATTTGATTTTATGAAAATACATTGAATGTGAGATAAAAGTAAAACAAATTATGTATAAATACGTGATGTATTCACAAATAGAATTGGACTGGTTTCGTTCGTAATAACAATCGGGCAGATCATTAGAAATTTATTCAGATGGAATTTGAATAATTTCAAACCGAAACGCAAATATAATTTATATTTTTTTTTTTTATTACTAGCTACGTGTTGCTGGGGCTCGTTAACTTACACTGCCATCTCGAAACTTATGTTACTGCCTAATAATTCCATGCTACGTTCCTTTATCAAATATAACATACAACACCGTAGCTTATATAAATAAAACTCGTAAATAACAAAACATAATTTATTTTTCTCCACAAAATAGCTTACAAAATATACTAGGTGTAAAAGACATGAACAGTCAAACGAGAACCATGTATTCTATACATCAAAATAAGACATATTTCAAAAAAAATATTGCTGGGAAATGATTTTTATTTTTTGGTGTTAAAAAAAGTTGCAAATTGTACCGCGCAATGTAAAGGGCTCAACTCGCACGCAACTCGCAAAAACGCGATAATTTTGCCAGACGGCAGCCCCGTTCGTTAGTGTCCGTGCGCATCGAATGAGCTACTTTGAACGCTAACGTTTTGAAGCAATTTTTTGTTATGAAATACTTAAAAAATTATAATGTTTCTTTGAACAATAATTAAGAAATAACGTATAGAATACGTTTTCATAAAAAATTAAAAAAAAAAAATGACTTTGACCTTCAATAAAATCGTAACTATTAATTCCCCAGGTATAGTCTAAAGGAAAAAAAATGTTATGATGGTGAGCAGAATACATGGTTCTCGTTTGACTGTTCATGTCTTTTACACCCTGTATTAGGTACAGTAAGACTACACCAGATTATATAACTATTTGTGGAAAACTGGCGCCAGAACTAGGCATCTGAAAGAACCTGTAATAAAGGTCACCAGGTCTCCCCAGCTATTTGGTACTAATTTAAATTGTACACTTAGTAGGATAATGCTTGCAAGACCTGTGTATTACCCGCCCCATTTACTAATAAACCGCCCAATAGAATTGTGTTCTTGCCCATCTGTTCAGTTTTAACCACAGATACATCAATCGGAGATCGGTCGAATCGCCGAGTTCATAGGAAGACCGAATGTCGCGATCACCGGCCGTATTACATAACACGGTTCTAGTAGAGCATGCCGTATACACTATTCATTGCGCGCGTCTTAAGGACTGCGAAGCGATGAAAGTTAAGGAGAGCGGTCGAATCGCTGAGTTACGTATTCACTCACAGATTTAATAATACAAGGAGATAGGCCAAGCCGGCGTTTAACTTGTGACAAGTGTATGCCCTGTGGGCATACATTTCCGCCACTTCGCCTTCCGATAAAGTCAAGTGAATACGTAAATCAGCTGTGCTTAACTTTCATCGCTTCACAGTCCTTAAGACGTGCGCAATGAATAGTGTATATTACGGTATGCTCAACTAGAACAATATTATGTAGTACGGCCGCTGATAGCGACACTCGGTCTTCCTATGAACTCGGCGATTCGACCGATCTCCTTAGATTGATATATCTGTGTATTCACTTGACTTTATCGGAAGGCGAAGTGGCGGAAATGTATGCCCACAGAGCATACACTTGTCACAAGTTAAACGCCGGCGTGGCCTATCTCCTTGTGTTATTACATCTGTGATTTTAACTATGACATAGATACATGCATGGTAACTCCGTATCAAAGGACACTGTTGAACAAAAATAACTATGTCATTTAGGCCTGGTTTACAAAAGGTAAGTAACATGTATGTCGGTAACAGGCCCCAGTGCTTGCGGCGAGAACTAACCGCACCGTTGACATGCAGTCAGTAAGCGAAATATTGAAGTCTGAATTCAAATCAAATTTCAAGCTAAATACCGAGCCAGTACTGGTTTTCCTAGAATTTGAAGTCAGTTGCTAACAGTCAGTTGATTCACCTGTGTAAATTAGCCTTTACATAGACGAGAATATTTCCTAACCAACTTAATATCTCTATAAAGTCAAAGTAACAATTTTAAGTGTATTTAATGACACTTCACACAGTTTTAATGTGTAAAATAATACACTCTTTAGATAGGCGTGGTGGAAAAAACATATAATATATATGGTTTTTCCACGACGCTATCTTTACTAATTTAAGTGTAACTAGTTACTTTTACTAGTCTTTGAACCATAAACTTTGCTTTTTTTTTTCATTATAAGGTTTCCTCTGAAAAACCTAGTTATACCTGAATTCCTATAATTTTAAGCAGTAAATTTTATGAGTAAATGAAATAAAAGTTTAAAAAAAAACTAAAAAACACGCTTTTATCTTAAATCGGACTAAAAAGTGAAAAATAACTCTTTAATAAAGAAACTGAATGATGAACGAAAAGTATAATTACTATTTAGAGAAAAGCGTGCACAATTACATTAGTTCTTGAAAACATTCGATCGATACAATTAAATTGAGCACCTCACGCTTTTTTCAAATCAAGTCAGTTACATACATACAAACAAACATACAGGTAAAACTAATATAAGCGTTTTAAAAAGGGCATGAAGAGGTTGAAATAAGGATTAAAGTTTGTATGGGTCTTCGTCATTATCGAAAATAAAACCACGAAACTTTGAATTTAGGTACTTATTAAGAAATAAATACCTATAGGGGATGAAAGGTCATATGAAAGTCCAAACAAAGTTCAAAAAATGCTGCACAAAGTTACTATTTCACACGGACGAAGCCGTGGGCAAAATCTAGTCTTGTATTGTACGTACGTATATAGACAAATAGTGTACATATTAAAACGCATTTGGCTTCAAAAACAATTAAAATCATAATAATAAAGAAATCACTAGACACGTCCAACACTTTACAAAGTGGTCTGTAGATGGCGCTACTTTCGCCGTTCCGACAATGATATTTCGCATTACAAATCCTACCAATGTATTTTGTTTATTCTTATAATTATACTTGTTATTCTTTTCCCAGATTTTACCAGAGAAGCTGGACTTCCCGTACTCCTGGGCGGTGTACCTGCTGTTTCACATGCACTTCGCACAAATCATGCATACAGCATCGATATGCCTTACGTTATCTCTGGCGATATGGAGGTATATTGCCATCAAGTAAGTAATTTATTTATTTTTAAAGGTTACATCAAACAGAGATCGTGGCACGGAGAGGCACTCACCCATCATGAGTAAATAAAGAGAATTCTATTCTTTACTCATACTTCAGGTCTTTATGTGACGACTATAACCACAGATAATATAATACTATACCACAGAAAATATAATACTATACTAGTACTATAACACAAATGAATAAAAAAGCACCTGCCACGCCGCGTCTCGTGTTTGACAAAGCCCCAAAACTTAGATAACGAATGTTTTTCTTAATAACTGTATCTAAAAATCTTATTTTATAGTATTACCGGTTAGATCAGGAAAATTCTTTGGGTTCTTCAAGTGTTAGGTCAGTTGGAAAAGCAGTCGTTCGAATAACAGCAGTTTAGTTCCAGTTTTAGGTAGTATTAATCGTTCGTTCGTGAATTAAAAATTTGAAAGAAAACTTCTCATTCCAATAAACTGTTTAAATATTTTGGGCTTTGCTAGTCATTAAAAGAAGTTTAGCGTCTTCTTTTAGTATGGTATTTCGTTAATATTGTTAGCCTTAAATGCGTTAATTCGAAATTAATTCAAGTTCAAGACTGTGCCAAAGGCCGAAGTGTAATGTTTTGAAAAATTAAATTGACAATCTTATGAGAAGCCTGGGAGTACTTATTAATCTATGTATATATATTAATCTATGGTGAGGAAACCCCATACCAAGGAGCTTATACTAAGAATGGAGTCATTAGTCAAAATAACAAAGTGAAAGCAAAAATTTTGACAATACTTGACATTTCAAATTACACATCTCTCTTTCTAGAAATTGTCGTCATCTCTTTCTAAACACGACTACATAGAAACAAGATTTCCCCAGTATTTCGCCATCTTTCTAAAACAAAAGTAGAAAAGTAGCTAAAAACTTAACATATTGTATTCAATTATCAGTATTTATTATCAATGAAAGAAATAAATATAATATATTTACTTTTAATGTTTAGGTTTGTATTTTATTTTGAAAATCATCACTGTGATTCTTTCTATAACTTATGGGAAATGAAAGGATTTATGTAATGGCAGCACTTTCTTCATGTGTCAATGTCCCGAAATCTCAACATGACATAAATTGTCGAAATTGACGTATTCATAAATATCGACTCGCGATTTTGGTACGGCTTTTTAGTTTAAAATAAGGATAAATAGTGCAAAATTATACATATATAGTAATTTCGTGCTGGTAGAAGTGAGTAGTATTGAGGATGCAGTGTGAATTTCACTTGTAAGTGTCATAATTGCATATAATATTGTTCAATCTATAAATTTCATTTTTCACCCGTAATTCCAGATTATTAGCGTTATTTTGCAAAACTCCATAAGAGGGAGAAATTTCTGATACTCGTATTTAATCCTATCTTAGAATTTAATGAATTTTTGTACATAATTTACTTATTCAAATATTTGTAAACAAATGACTAGGGTGACTAGGATTTCCGGAATTATAAGGAAATAATATCCCTTTCTATCCATTCCTTTTATAAATCATCATAATATCTATCAATATAAAGAAAGTCTGGTAGTAAGTTGATAAGTTGCGCATCATTACGGCCCTATTATCATTACTCAAGAACGGCTAGATCGGTATACCACACAATGTATTTTTATAGCATTGCTAACCGGAAAACCTTAAATGTATGCTTAGCACCTAAAAAACAAGAATAATTTAATGTCTATGAGTTGACGTGACATGAGATAAGCTATATAATAAACTGTAACGTGCCTCTTAAAATCAAGAGTCACAGAAGCGATAAATCCTCGTATTTCGGTTGCTGATTTTTTTCCTGGGAGCCGAAAATAGATAACATTACCGTGCTAAAAGGCACTCAGGAAAAAAAGTTTAAAGTAATTATTATGAATTTTGATTCTTTGTCATGGAAAACTCAAAACTCAAATTATTTTCAACTTGTGGTTTTATTAACGTAACGAAGTTCAAGTGTAACGTTACACATACATATTTTACCGACCTACATACATAATTTTTTTTTAATTAAATCAGATTACACTATTTATAAATATTACATAAATTAAGATATAAAGGAAGCTCATCTAATTGAAATATTTCTTTAAAGTTCGCCTCCTAAATTTATCAATAGGTTTTAGCGCTCCATATTAACGTTGATAAGCTACATTTTAGTGACCGTACGACTGTTGCGGGCAATCTCCAATAGATTGCGCCTGCGTCGCCGGGCAGTCTCGATCGAGTCAGGAATCGCAAACAAAGGCTTGGTGATTCGGTTTTGCGCTTGCGTGGTTCGCTAAGTAAATTGAGCACCGACAAGACCTACCTAATACTAAGTAACTAATTTGATAATCGTGTGCAATAATAGTTATTTATTTAATGTGTTTAACCCCTAATTGGGGTCCAAGATTAGGCTAAGGTAGCCGCTGTCGCCTCAGCTATTTCACTTCCGCCCAGGGCTGGACTTACAGTGAGCAGCAGTACAAGCCGCCCTAACTCGTCCCACCGAGCGACCCTCACCGAGACCATCTCCGGCTACCACCAGGGGAGTACACGCTATTGGGCATTATACCACCATTTAATAAATTGTTCTGCACGGATCTCTCGTGTCTCATTTAACTCCCTATATCTTAGGACCGTGGGAGCACGTGAGACCTTACCCGTGGCACAAGACTGTCCGTGATTAATTTATGCTACAGGCACCCTACTAGAAAGAGACAGGGCCTCTCTAGCAATGTCAAGAAATGTCATGAAATGTCAAGGGTTGTCCAAATTTTTGCCCTCACTTTTTTCATTTGACTAATGACTCCATTCTTAATTCTATCTTCATGCCCCATACCTTAACGTGCTTCGGATATGTATACAGACAAGTTTGGAACAAAAAGTTTTTAATTGAAAGTCGAATAACAGGCGACAGGTGTAAGATTGGGTGCGAGTTACTTGACTTCCTTGACTTTGAATAAAAACTTCTTGGTATCGTCTTTTTGGTAGAAGACAAATCTCCGTCCTGCAAGGTCCTGCACATAGGACAAGACCTTTGCAAGACAGAATAATAATCTTTTGTGCGTCCCGAATTTGTAGTCATTGCATTGCATAATTGGCGATCATCAATCTCGATAGCAAAAAATGAAAATTTTAAAACTGTTATATAATGCGTTTATTATTATTATTTCGTGACCTGCTCGTACAATTTCAGTACTACACTCACGCGACACCAGTACCTACCTTAATAGTTTCCACTGTAGTTAAATGAATATCTAGAAAACGTTATATAAATAAATCTTTAGTATATACTTTTAGTCAATTTCCTTTTACAAATTCTAGACACTGTGTCTATTCAACAGACTCTTATCACGTCGTTGTATAACGGTGTCACTCAATCTTACCCCTGCCATGCTCCTAAAGGCTCTTATATCTACCGCATTTATTCTACTGAATAAACAATTAACTTATTTATAACCATTTATATTTTGCGTAAAATCAATTCACATTGTAACTACTGATGTGTGATATTAAATACTCAGTAGATTGATCGTCGTAACTAACTGGCGACAACAGACACGAGAAAAAAAGCTTTTTGTTCCCCTGTTGTACATTTTACACTGCTAATAAACATTTCCAATATTGACATCTAAGTTTATCTTGTCTTGCAAGATTTATTTCATAAATTGATGAGAAATATTGCTTGAGCTTGAGAAAATATTTCTCTTTACAATTGTGCGCTATCTCACCGATCTATAGGGATTACTTATTCGCTTTAAGACAATTTCAGTGGGACGACAGTCATGAAATACCTGATATCATTAATTATGTAATATCAGTAATAGATGGCCAAAAGGCAATTCAGCTAGATTACATCAATCAGCACAGAGCCTATTCAGCTTAACGACATAAAAGCAGAATAGTAGCAAAGTGTCTGAAATTGATCATAGTCAAAAGTAAAACTTCCGCACACTTTCCTAAATGTAACCGATAAAAAATCGAGAGGCTAGCCCTTTGTTGCCTCACTAGGAACACTATATACGTCCGCGAGGTCACCTGCGGCTGGCTCCACCAGACCCTTACGGTGATCAAAGAACATCCCGAGAACGCTTAGGATGTTCTATCAGCTTCCAGACGTGCAATGCCAGCGACGGGGCCCTATCCCATCACTCGCTTGTCTCTATAGACGAGTGGAGGGCGAATATCCGCTTGCTCCTGCCGGTACGCCGCCTGCGCCTCCGCTAAGAGATCGTCCTCCATAGCTCGTTCCACAGCCTCTTTTTTGTGCATTATTTGCTAGCCAAAGGCGACCATTGCTTTCCAGCATGTCGCACTGCCAACCATAGCCTTAACTATGGTCGACAGCGATAGGTCTGCACCAACTGATGCGTGACCCTAGGTATATGCGCAGAAACTGGAATGCGGATATAACGCACCATAACGTGCGCATACCCTGGTGGTTTTCGCCGGGGTCCATGAAATAAGAGGGCCTCCGTTTTCTCCACCGCGCATTTCAATCCGAGGGCCTCTATTCACCCTACCATGACCTCAAGACCAATGCTGGCCAGACGCACCGCTATCTCAAAACCATTAGCCAGCATGGCTGAGAGGAGGGTGTCATCCGCGTAGCTGCAGACGACAGTTAGTTCTCTAGGCAGGGAGGAACCCTGCGACCAATCATACCCGATGTTCCAGAGGGAGGATCCTAACACGGATCCCTGTGGAACACCGCATGACATGGACCTCTCTAACAAGCGCCCGTCACAGTCCACACACTTTATAGTTCGGCCGCTCAGATACGAGCTCATAAATTTTTGCAAGTACCCAGGCACGCGGTGGAACCGTATCTCCTCTTCAATACAGCTAAAAAGTAAATTTTTGTTTTTGTAGATATAATAACAATGTACGAACTACATAGTTATCTTAAAGCGTTACGATCCCAGATCATATTAAATGATGTGAATTACGAGCAAACGTTTTCGGTCACTGGTTCTTCACAAAGCCAATCATAATTAATTTTAATGGTTCGGTTACCACGTCTGTGGTTTGGTTAGAGTTACTTTTGCATTCCTGCGTTTTGCAATATTCAACTTAGACCATTAGGAGAGAAAGACAAAATACGTCACGTGAAGGGCGTCACTACGCGGCTGCAAGGACGTTCCCTCTTTGAAGCAGGGTACAACCGGCGGAGTGTTCCACACAACGGGTAGGCTAGTCGGACATGTTGCGTCGCCAAGAAGCCTCTCGGTGTCCTCAATCCAACTATTAACTACATTAGCTTTAGCTAAGCTACGAGTACGCATGTGATAAATATCTGTGTCTTCAGCGTCGATGGCGGCCATCTTTGCCTGCAGCTCCATCTCCTCAACTTCTCGCTCCAAACGTGAGAGCTCACGGGCGTGCTCCCGCTCCCGGCGTTGAAACCGAAAGTGCGCCAGCGGCCAGCTTGCGAGCCATGATCGTGACCGCCGACCGTGTTGTCTCGCTGCCGATGTGAGGCTGAGAGCGTCGGGCTTGTCGTTCCAAGTCTCCATCTGAAACTTGGACTTTCAACGGACTCGCAGTAAAGCCCGGTGCGACGTCGTGTAAAGAACGTGAAGGTGTGTTCACGACGAGTATCGCACCGAACTCCTCCGGAGCACCAACAATAAGCGGTGCTGTGCCAGTTATCACCAGCTTGCAAATCATTACATGAAAGAAAAGTGTTACGAGGTTCTGAAGGACCAATGAAAAGGACGCAAAAAGAACTGTTTAAGAAAAGGACGCGAGAATAATCGGTAACACTTTTACTTCGGTATAATTTACAAGACAATATCAAAACCGTAACTAGGCAACCGCTATCAACGTCAAACTCAATTTATAAAAGTATAGACAATGTGGCGGCCAGTCGCCAACAATCGCGTTAACTCCCGTTTTTACTCGTATTAACTCCCTTTTGGTCCCCGCTAGGTAGATATCTCACCGCGAGACAAAAACAATGTGTCTGAATTTTATGAATGACTAGCTTCGACTTCGTCCCCGTGGAATAGTTACTTTAAGCAGTATTTGAATTTATGGGCACTTATTTTTTACGATCATATCAACACATATTTCCAATATGCGATAGTAAACATAGATTTATTTGGACTATCATTCCATTTTATCCCCTATTTTAAAACACATTTTTTTAGATTTCGAGAAATCTTAAAATATTTCTCCTTATTTTAAACCAAATTTTTATGGAGTTTACTTTAAAAATGACGGATTTTCATCCAAAGCTTTCATCCCCTTTTATACCCTTAAAAATACTTCATTCTCATTCTTTATTTTTAACCGAAAAGCCATATTTTTATGGACTTTAGTATGAAAATGACGGATTTCCCATATAAAAATTCATCCCCTATTTACTACCCTCAGGTGTTAAAGTTTAAACAATCGTAACATACATCATTCTTAATTTTTAGCCGATTAGCCATATACCAACTTTTATGGATTTTACTATAATAGTTACGGCTTTCCCATACAAATTTTCATCGCCTATTTTGCCCCCCTTAGGGGTTGAATTTCGAGATATTTTACAATACCCCTTTCTTAATTTTTAACTGACATATATCAATTTTTATGGATTTTACTTCAAAAATGACGAATTTCTCATAGAAACTTTCATCCTCTATTTTATTCCTTTAAGGGTTGAATTTCGAGAAATCTCGAAACACGTCATTCTTATTCGTATGGATATATTCGAATTCGAATGGATTTTACTATAAAAATTTTGTTTGGAACGTTTGGAATCCCTATTATGATAAGTATGTCCATGCAATTGAGTCTGTGCAAAAGAAATATCTTAGACGCCTACATTAAATTCTCTCGAAGCAAATTATCGTATAATTACCCGCTAAAAAAATACAATTTAAATACACTCAATTCTAGACGGATGCAATTTGTAACTAAGTTACTGTTTGATCTATGTAATAATAATTATGATTGTATACCACTTATAAACAAAATAGGATATAAGATACCTAACAGAACGCTGTGCCGAAGGAAACCTCTCCTTGCTACTAAATTGTGTCGCAGAAATGCCGGCAAGCGTTCACCGATGTACTTATTATTATTATTTAGACAATTCGGGGCTTTTCTGCACTGCGACCTATAAAGATCTATTGTGACTAGCCTCCAAGTAAAACCTATTGAGGCCTTACATGTACTCCTATAGCTGGGCACTATCTAAAAATGATAAGATATTCCTAGCTGTTTTGATATCGTCTGGGTCGAGAATGTGTCTTCCCAAATGTCGGCTTCTTTTGTGAATGAGACCAGGACCGATGTATCGCTTAGTGAACATTTTCAACGTCCATTTTAATACTTTAGTCATGTCAACTCGTGCTAGTATCTTTAAGAGAAATTTACTGTTGAATATTAATAATATTGATTAATTTGAACTTTATATATATCTACAATAACCTTACTACCTACCTAAAAAAATATTTATCCTTATTTTAGTCCTTATGCAATTTTCTACTATTATAATTCAATTGTTGAAGTCGTTATTATCACCGCATCGTAATGTTTTCAAGTAATCTTTGGTTAATGTTGATGGTGGTACAATTAACTTATTTATTAGATAACATTTAACAGGAATATACATTGTACGTGCTATTTTTTAACCCAAATAAAGAGAAAAAAATGACGCATTTCTAATATAAACTTTTATCCACTCTTTCATCCGGGGGATAAAAGTTAGGGCTTAAATTTCCAAAAACCCGGCCTTATCGCTCGCCTACTTCATAAAAGGCACCTGCGAAATTTCAGCGTTTATCAGTCAGTCCGGAGTGAGGACTTTTCTTTTCAGCGGTTAAACTTAAAAACTGTAGATCAATCAGTAATGTGAAAGAGAAAGAAAATACGAACATACTAACGCGTTAGAGCAAGATAGATACACAAGATCATTTCACGCACACAACAGCCTAGGTCGGCATGTACTCGTATGTCAGTTTGAAAAGACAATAACTATCAGGCTGTGCATTTCAGTACTCTATTTGTCACGCACACATGCGCGTTACTCACACATTTCGTTTTTGGGGTCGACCGATTCATTTCAATACCAATATATTATCGTTAAGTAATTATTATTCTTCTTATTATTATGTCCTTTATTTATTTTAAAACACATACAAAATTATACTTCTAAATATAATTTTTTTACAATGCAATTTTTTACAAACATTAAAAAATATAATATTTAAAAACTATAAAAATGCAGTTCCCCATCGGTAGCAAGATCAGGGCCCCGGCTACCGGTGGTCAAGGGTCCAGAGACAGGAACTTCCTCACTATACGGGCCGTGTCTAGAAGTACTGCCTTCTGCATCTGACTCTTGATCCAACCACCTAACGCGAGCCTCTTAAAGTGTTCATCGAGGCTCTTAGCTATCAGACCATGGACAGATATGACTATCGGAACAACAATTGCTGAATCGATGTCCCACATGTCAATGTGAGCCAAATCAAGATATTTGTTTTCTTATTATTATTATTCTTATGCAAGGGGCTGAGGCCGTATCTCAGAGTACTTTGACCCTATGGTATCTTTTGTGCTTCCTCTTTCCTTAACCCATACCCGCCAACATCGAAAACATTTTGTGTGAGTTTTACGATGTTGGCGGGAATAAGGTCTATGAAGTCCTCTGGTTTAGGGTAACCTAAATAGACCCAGGACCTTTAGTGGCCTATTGGCTAGTGCATCGCAGTCACATAGCATGTGCTCCATGTTTTCTTCCTCCTCACCACACATTCTACAGATGGGGTCTTCAGCTTTGCCTATTGTACACAGGTGTCTTTTAGTGCCAAAGTGGCCAGTGAGAGCACTTGTGAGGCAGCGGATTTGGATCCTGTTGATTCTTCCTATTCTTTTAAGGTAGCCTGTGTGTGAGAATCCTAAAAATTTCGTTGAGTGTGTCAGTCGGGGAGTGGACAGCCATTCCCTGAGGTGCCTCTTTTGACAATACTTCTTCAGTGCCATTTTCATGGAACTACTAGATAATCCTACAAAAAGCACGGCCCATTGAGGTCTTGAGCCGATCCTTTCCTTGCTAGTTTTTCAGCATTTTCATTACCTTCAATCCCCACATGTCCTGGTACCCACACTAATCTGACTAGGTTGTGTTTGCATAGATTGTTTAGTGTGTGTAAATCGTTAAGTAATTAAAAGGAACTCTAACTCCGCTGCCTAGCCAAGATCTAACGCGGCTGGGCAGCGTTCGGGAAGCTACGTGGCATTTTCTCAGCCCATCTACCGCAGTGTTTTAAGACGAAAATCTTTAATACGTGTGTGTTGTCAGTGATGACCTAAATATTTATTACGTAATTTACGGAACGTATTTGGGGATTATCGGGCGCCATTGGATCAGTGTTGCCAATTAAGAAATTTATTTTTACTTAATAATTGGGTAGCTTCGATGGTTCTCCTTTCGTTGATCAACAGTTATTAAACAAATTTACAGATAACAAGCAACGAAATTCAAAGTTATCATTTCGCAAATCAACGTTCCATTTATTTATGTTTCACAAACTTTACATCTCATAAAGTAATTGCTTCATATATTGTCATTTTGCAAAAGAATATTTGTAAATTTTTCCTAACACAAATACGTTAAACGACAAAGATCTATTGACCAATTTTTCTTTAATAAATTATGGTTACTTAGTCTAAAGACATTAGGCAATTTATGGTATGGCACCGTATCATTTCTTAAATTTTCATATAAAACATGAGAATTAAAAAACACCAGAAATTGTTATTGGGTTAGCGAGGAGCAAAGCGAAGAGCTGGTTAGGTCGACATGAACACAACCAGAAGCAACTTTAGGGCGTTTTCACTGTAGGTATTTAATTTGAAAAATATCAAATTGAAATTTTAATAAATAAAAATCTTTTTGTTTACTAAAATTTCAATTTGCTATTGATAGATGCTTGCATTGCATGCTGTCTGCTTATGCTTGCTTGCATTGCATGATGTATGCATACTTGCATTGCATGGTGTATGGGCCCGAGGCTATAAAGAAAAACCCCCCCGCTATAAAGAAAAACCATGAGTACGAAAATAAACCTAGGTTAGGTTAGACTTGTGACCACGCATAGCGGAGCGAGCGAAGCGAGCGGAGCATTGTATTGCTTGCTGCATGCTTGCCTGCATGCTGCATATTTGATTACACGAAAAATAGATTTTAAAAATTATATTTTAATGGTAATTTATAAATTAATAATATTTAATTTGAAAAATAGCAAATTGAAATTTTAGTCAACAAAAAGTTTGTAATTTAAAATTTAGTCAAACAAATTATTTGTAAAATATCATTTTTGGTTTTTGTAACTTGTTGATATGTCAGTATGTCTTTTAAATTTTTTAATAATAATGCATTTTTGAAATGCCTGCTTGTCATATGCATGTTTGCGTTTTGATGTCCTTGTTAGCATTAGTTTGCGTAATGAAACATTGACAAATGTTGCTTGTGAAATGGTAATTTGCTAATGAATTGTGTGCGAAACATTAGAGAACCTTTTCGGGGTTTTTTGGGGGCCCACTTACGAAAAGAACATCTATTTCGAGACCAAAGTTCGCGGATGCGACTTTTTAATAGAATATTCATATGGGTATCATTTTTGTGGTTTTGAGGGGTTCCGATTTCGAATATAACGTCTGTTTCAAAATCCAAGATGGCGGACGCTACTTTTTAATAGAATATCAATAAAGGTATCGCTTTTTTGGTTTTTGGTGGTCTCGATCACCAATTCAACATCTATTTTGAGATACAAAATGTGGGACATGACTTTTCAACTCAAAGTCAATATGGGTCTCGTTTTCGTGGTTTTCGTGATCCCGATTACGAATAAAACATCTATTTTGAGATCCAAGATGGCGGACGCAACTTTTGAACAAAATGTCGATAAGGGTATCGTTTTCGTGGTTTTCGGTGGTTCCCATTCCGAATACAACAAATATTTTGATGCCATACATGCATGTTAAATGTGGTTGCAATAAGTTAAAGCCATAGATTAAGATGGTAATATATGGTTAATGCATACTCGAGTTATCGTGCTAACGCACACAGACATTCACACAGACATAATTTCAAAAACGCTCTTCGGACGGAGGTCCAAAAAGAGTAAATCCGTAGAAATCTCGAGGTCGAATTGTTTGACGATTACAAGACTGCCTCTATACTACGTATACGAGAAAGTATAAAGCTTATGGATTCGACCTGTATGTTCCTATGTAACATTGTCAAAATTGCACAGTTTTTATATATGTTAATCTATAAGAGATTAACATATATAAAATTTCGTGAGTGTATGCATATCTGTTTATTTGTATGTTTGTCCACACATATCTCAAAAACGTTTGAGATATGTGTTGCGAAGAAACGTCGTCCCAACACAAAATAATTGCACGACGAATTATCTGGAAGCAAGTAAGTACTCACTGAAGCGCTTTTTTTTTTGCCGCTGATGGCATTTACTGCTTTACCTGGTTTTTAAGAAGGCGAAAACCTTGGAGGGTCCTCAAGCCTGTAGGTCGGCCGTTCCTAGGGGTTTACTGGGCGACCGAGCATCTCCCCCATGGGGAGTCTCTCGACCGCCTAGCGTCCCTAGGTCGTCCGAATCGGAAGGGAGCGACACGCCCGAGGGTGCCTCTAAATGCTCGGACCTCGGCTCGGGCACGTCGTGTCGTGGAGGACGTGGGGAGAAGCGCCCCGGTACATATCTGTACCGGGTATAGCGCGAAATGTGTAGACCGGGTCGACGCACTCTTGTTTGACGGACAAGCCGCACTGCTGAAATCAATCCGTACAAACAATCAATCCGTACAAACTCTCCATTTAAGGTCATAGCACGCATGTAGCACGCTTATCAGCTGGGAAAGGGAACGCCTCTGTTTTCACTATGAACGACGAAACGGCACCTCTTTTCCATGGTAAAAAAGAATTATCAAAATCAGTACACTCAGTAAATAGTTATTAGGTAACACACATAAAAAAAATTGTGTGTGACAGCTCCGACGCACGACTGGAGTTTACTCCCAAGACAGGTGAGATGGCGCACCTGCTATCATCCGTGTTTTGACAATTAGAAAGTTGCGCGACATAGGATGCGCACCAATTATGACTTTGACCTTCAAAAACGTAACGCGGTCATTCATCGATAGATTTTACTGCTCACATTTTTCTCATACCGGGCCCCTTAGAGTCATATGGGGCAACTGTACGCAAGGGTCGACGCACCTTTGTTCGACGGGTGCGGTGATTAAAAGGTGTAACAAGCGCCTTTACCGTGTCTCTAATTTAATTATTCTCCACATTGTTCAAGTTATCTATCGATGTCACGCTCTACTTACCGATCTTAGTATTCATTAGACAATACCGTGCAAATCAGTGTTCGAGTATTTGCTGTACGTAATAGATACGATGCTATGGCTTTATTGTTGTTCGACTGTGTAAATCATTCGCTTTACAAAACTCTTGTATAGTACATAATCGTTAATGTCAGTTTTATGCTTAGATAGGTTACTTGCTTGCAAAAAGTGGCACCCTAAAAGTAAGCTAATTAGCACACTCGAGAATAGCACAACATATATCTTTCTCGTTTACTCTATTGCTAGATATCATGTTGTCTCACTCACAACTTACGACACAATACCTACGACAACATGAAATCGTAGATTAGGTGCCTATAACTGTAAGTAAGTATACACAATGACATTTTGGACCATTTTTGACTTTGAATTAGTATTAGTATCTACCTCTTTTTAAATATAACATCATTGTACTGCTAAGTATATACCTGCATTAACGTTAGTGTTAATGTTAATGTCCAATCACGCGTTTCGTAATACAATAAAATGCTCTTTGGCTTACACTTACGCCGGCCGTCACAAACGCGCTAAAACTCTTTAATGTGCCAAAAGAACCACAGAACACAGATGTTCTGTGAAAAGAACCGACACCCGATCTATTGCTTTAACCGATGTTAAAAAAACCGCCTTCAAAACTAAAAACTAAATATTTTGTTTATAAAAATCTAAATGTTTTTTTGAGGTCGGTCCCAAATACAAGTGACAATGTTTATTACAAATATTGAGGCCTAAGATTTTTATAAAAAAATACCTTACTGTTTTTAGTTTTGAAGACGGTTTTTTTAACATTGATAAAAGCGATAGATTGAGTGTCGGTTCTTTTGACACATCAAAGAGTTATAGCGCGTTTGTGATTCATCAACAGCTCATATAATGTCCCCACCGAGGGGCTTGAGCCTACCCCACATTAGGGGCCTTAGTCAACCACGCTGGCCAAGTGCGGGTTGGTCGACTTCACACACAACCAAAGAATTTCTTCATAGGTGTGTGCAGGTTTCCTCACAATGTTTTCCTTCACCGTAAGAGCGTCGATTAAACGTACACAATTATGAATTCAAAATTTAAAACTCATTGGTACGTGGCGGGGATCAAACCAGTGCCTCCCGGTGGGAGACGACGCTCTTACGCACTACGCCACTCGTTTGTGATTAAATAAAATAAATTGTAATTAAATAAAAAACCCATTTATTATAATTTATTTTTCGCCTTCTAGTGTTATAAGTATATAAAGTACTGAGTTGGATAGTTATAAAAATCGGCTCACAACTCAAAGCTATCATGAAATAAAGTTAAGACAGGATTTTTGCCGTTATTTTTCAGAATAACAAAAAACCTCATGGTCTAACGTTATAAACTGTTTCGAGACTTTGATCTTTCAGACAAAAAATAATCTTTGTAATTGGTTAACAACTTTCGAAGATATCGACGCATAAAGTTAGAACAGTTGGAAAAAATTCATGAAGTGACTGCGTATTTTCACGATTCTAAAAAAACTACAACACCGATTCACAAAAAAAAATTATGGAACCACTTTGCAACTATACCGCATCGAACAAAAAAAGAATCACTTGAATTGGACCAGAAATCTCGGCATGATCGGTGTACATACATAGAAAAAACATACCAACCGAATTTAGAACCTCCTCCTTTTTGAAGTCGGTTAAAAATGTTAACCATGTCTACGTGACGCCTATAGTAACGATACTATAGGCGTCACGTAGACATGGTAATGTACGGCGTTATGGCGCAGGTGGAGCAGTATCATTACGGTTCCTTGGCAGCGTAACAGTCAAAATACTAACCATTAATTCTCATTACAAACTAACGCATCAAAACCCCAGGGTAGCATGACACATGAAATTTCACAAGGGAAAGTTTGGGTTAATTTTTAATTTAACGGTAGTATTATGATCATTACGATCCTGTCTAATATGACATTGCAAGTATTTCTACAACCTATCACGGACTACATGAATTAGAAGTTATATTATTGGCTGAAGCTTAATAACAAAATAAATTAGATTCAAGAATAAGTAAAAATTATTATTCACCTATACCTTCTGATATTTTGATTTATTCAGAAAATTCAGAGAGCGCGTGCTAATTTCTCGTCTATTTAATCTATTTGTTATATTAGTGAGATAAGTTTTGGTAACAATTTCCTTGCGACCTACGCAAGGAACTGAAATGGAATAAAACGATAAGTGGGTGGATTGGTCAATAAATTGAAGCAATTTAATACTTTAGTTCAGAATTTGTTAGTAAATATAAAAAATAGCGCTGTTGGTACAGACTATCTAGTTTTATTACGTCTGTATTTGTATTGAGCTTTGTTTTTGAAATAGGTATAATATATGTTTTCATCATTTGTCTGCGTTACTCGCAATTTTTTTTGTTCGGCGTATTATGTTTTCTTCTTCTAATCATCTCAAGATTATCACTCTTCTTTGCCATATTAGTACATCGTTTGCTCAGTCTATCCATCTTTTCTCCAGTCTCTCTCTTCCTCCAAATCGACATTCATTCATCACTTTCTTTGTAGCATGCTCAACATCTCTTCTCATATGCGGACAGATTGGTATGGTTAACAATATCTGTTGGGATCCACGTTCGGAAGCCTACTCGTGTCGGACTCTGGTAACGTGGTGGGGAAACTTTTTCGGCGGGTGTGTGAATTTTGATGTCAAGTGTGTCCCCTTGGCATTCAAAGTAACATGTCATCGTCAAGTTGTTTTTGCTTTCCCACCACGGCTAGTTCCGGACGGCCCTTTTCAGGGCCGCGACCGCGCCCGAAGTCTCCCGGGTGCGGTCTAATGGCTGCTCCCGGTGTCCTCGTCAGGAGGACGCGCTAGGTGAAGCAGCCTTCGGTAGAGGAGTGGCTGCTGGACAATTGGCGCAAGGAGTGCCTAGACGGGCAGCGTTGGGACGGTCTCGGTGTAGTTGCGCTCACGTGCGCAGATCCCGAGCCGTCCCGTAATAGCACACTGAAGGTCAGGCCGGGAGGATGTTTAGTGGGTATGGAGGGAACGCCTTTACTTCGAGTCCCATATATCCCCTGCGGTTGGCACCACCCCGCAGGGACCCTGACCCTGTCCCGGTCAACAACAAAGAAATGCTTCCTTACTAATCAGTTACCTCACAGTATTTCTTTAATTCTCTTGCCATTCTTGCTATATAATTTATCAGTTTAAAATTATACGCCTTGCCTTTTGTTCCCAAGAGAAAACCTAATCTGAAAGACTAAATCTGATTTATAGTTTTAATATAATATTCGCCAGGCCTTGGAAATTTCTGCCGGCAGTGCTTTTCTTAACAGGCACTTTATACCGAAATAAAAGAATTCCTAGAGCCGTAAATCCTAATGGGTACACGTGTTACGTTGTATGATGGCTACATATATAAGGCTCAATTTACTTTGCCGGGGAACTAGCTGTAATATAGAACCATCAATTTTTCCTCGTCAAATCGGTATAGTATTCTCACCCACTACAATCTAACGCGCATATCTTTGCCATGTCGAAGCAATGCTAAATTAATCATTCTGACATGAAAACCATCAATTGTAAAAAAAATCAATTTATGAAACGACTTTAGACGAATAACCATCCTTAGTCCTATAATAATAACGTTGGCGGTAGATGATGTATCCATCGTCAGGAGAGCTGATACAGAGACAGACTTTCCGGTCTTAGGGAGGTTCAAATTCAAATCTTTTGTATTTGAATTTGAACCTCCCTACAGCATTTTTTTACATACACGAGATCAGGGCAAGGCATAGCGCCAGTTACTATTTTTTTTTTCTTTATTTGGGTTAAAAAAACAGTGCGTACAATGTATTTTCCTTAAATGTTATCTAATAATTAAGTTAATTGTACCACCATCAACATTAACCACAGATTACTTGAAAACATTACGATGCGGTGATAATAACAACTTTAACAATTGAATTATGTAGTAGGAGTTTCTCCCGAGTTCTTGTTGTAAAAACACGTGTTGAGAGACTCCATTTTTAACCTCAATCAACCGTACAATTCTTATTACTTTAGTTACATTTTCACTTGAAATTGGCAAAATGCGTACGCTTAATGCGACGCGATGCCATTAATTAAGAATAGAATAGAATAGAATAGAATACACTTACATAAGGACTAAAATAAAGATAGATAATTCTTTAGATATAAAGTTCAAACTTATCAATAATATTAATATTCGACAGTAACGTCTCTTAAAGATACTAGCACGAGTTGACATGTCTAAAGTATTAAAATGGACGTTGAAAGTCTATCTACGACTACTATCCACGACATTTGGCCGCAGATAGATTACATTCCCTGCCAGCATACGTGTCTCCTTCGTAAAATCCTACTGGATCATTCAAAAGAAGCGTGCAGAAGTACCTTGCAGGTCGACAAGGCGAAGGTCGCTAGCGTGGCATTTTATCTCTCACACTAGCTATTTTCACATTTGGACAGCACTTCTGCTTACCGTCAAGTGGAATGAAGTCATTCGTTCGACCTTTTTCTTAAAAAAAGACGAGCGCGATAGTGCGTGTAGTGTTGCCATCAGACGGACGAGATGATAGTAGAGCATTATAGCGCACGTGATAGGGTCGTGAGCACAGATTTAATAATACAAGGAGATAGGCCAAGCCGGCGTTTAATTTGTGACAAAGTGTATGCCCAGCGGGCATACATTGCCGCCAGTTCGCCGTCCTCGTCACTCGGACTTCCTATGACTTAGCGATTTGACCGATCTCCTTTGCGGCTGTGCTTAACTTTATATATCTGTGGACCAGGATGATCACGACCACAGATAGATCAATCTAAGGATATCGGTCGAATCACCGAGGTCATTAGGAAGACCGAGTGTCGCGATCAGCGGCCGTACTACATGGTTTTAGTTGAGCATGACGTAATATTAATTATACACTATTGATTACACGCGTACTAAGGACTGCGAAGCAATGAAAGTTAAGCACAGCCGCAATGTAATACGATTTGTAAGATAGTTAGGCATAATTTAAAGCGATTGTGTTTTTATGAATAAAAGTCGAACTTCATACACTATTGATTGCGAGCGTATTAAGGACTGCGAAGTAATGAAAGTTAACCACAGCCGCAATGTAATACGATTTGTGAGATAGTTACGCATAATTTAAAGCGACTGTGTTTTTATGAATAAAAGTTGGACGTTTTTAGGGTTCCGTACCTCAAAAGGAAAAAACGGAACCCTTATAGGATCACTTTGTTGTCCGTCTGTCTGTCTGTCAAGACCCTTTATCTCAAGAACGCGTGGACGTATCAAGCTGAAATTCACACGAAATACTCAAGTCTATTGTCCCTTTAAGCTGTGAAAATATCAAACTTCTAAGCCAAGCCAATCAAAAGATACAGCCGATTATGTCGATATTTTCAAGAAATTTCCGACACTCGCAAAGGAATCAAAACCTACAGGATACTTCCCGTAAACTCAGAATCTTGAAATTTGGCATGAAGCATTATCATATAATGCAAATATAGGAAAAATTGCGAAAATCACATTTTTTTAGTTATATAATATAATAAAAATATTTTAATAAAATGAAACTTACTACCTTATTTCTCACGAACGAATAAAGGTATCAAATTGAAATTTATACCAAATACCTAGGTCTATTGTCCCTTTAAGCAGTGAAAAAATCAAACTTCTAAGTTAACGCAATCAAAAGATACAGCAGTTTATACCGACACCTTAGACGAATTTCCGTCACACGCTAGGGATGCTACGTTTGTACGGCGGAACCCTTGGTGTGCGAGTCCGACTCGCACTTGGCCGGTTTTTTTAAACATAAATCTAATTAAGTTTTTCGGTTCTTACGTGTGAAAACTTATTCCATTACTTAATAAATAACTGATTCACTGATGAAGCGTCGGTGGCGCAGTGCGTAAGAGCGTCGTCTCTCGCCCCGGAGGCTCTGGTTCGATCCCCGCCACGTACCAATGTGTTTTCAAAATTTTGATTCATATGTACGTTTAATCGACGCTTTGACGGTGAAGGAAAACATCGTGAGGAAACCTGCTCACACCCATGAAGAAATTCTTAGGTTGTGTGTGAAGTCGACCAACCCGCACTTGGTCAGCGTGGTTGACTAAGGCCTAATCGCCCCTAATGTGGGGTAGGATCGAGCCCCTCGGTGGGGACATTATATGAGCTGTTGATGATGATGATGATAATATGTAATATATTTTTTTAAGATAATATTTGAATAATCGTTAATACTGTCTCAGCAACGCGTAGTGAGAGATAATCCGATGAAATCCCCTCCCCAATCCGTAAAATTGAATGACAAGGACTTTAGTGTTTATAATCGCCTAATTATCGATAATTTATCACAAAAGGCCAAATCGAATCAATTGGTCGGAGACCTTTATTATATGTGTACTGTTTTTGGGAGAGTCTATGTGTTAAATGGCTAAGTGAGATATACAACATGTAATCTAAATAACCAACACCTAATTTTTAAAAAAAAACGGTTTTTTTTTTGGAAAAAACCAAAAAGTACCCAGAAAATGTTGTACAATATTTTCTGGGTACTTTTTGGTTTTTTCCAAAAAAAAAAACGTTTTTTTTTTGTACTTTTTTTTGTTTTTTTTAAATACGTTTTTTTTTTTAAAAAATATTGAAATCAACTCAGAAGCCGATCCCAAACCACCTCTATTCAGGGTGTTGATTATTTAGGTTACATGTTGTATATGAGTATGCTGTTATTTTTTTTATGATCATACAGAGTGCATCTACTGTTTTTGGATGAGTCTAATGTATTATGTACATACAATGACCTACATGGTTGAATGATAGGTAGGATCAGGGTTATTTTTTTTTCATTTGGCAGCCCCGCCTACTTGACACTTACCCACCTTGGTAACGATTCTTCCGAATCACGAAGGAGAATCGGGTAGAAAAAATTTCGGTCACCCATCCCAGTACTGACCACACACTAGATGGCTTAGCTTTCGCGATCGTTGTGAAGAACGCACGACCGTGGTGCCATCGACCTTCTCGACAAAAAGACAGCGTTTATCACCTGTCAATTACTAAAGAAATAAAAAATCGAGAGTGGTCTCCCCTTGACTTCCACGTATACCGGAAACGACTCAAAAGTTGATAGAAACCTTATATTTGTCACCTATCCCAGTACCGACCGCGCACTTAACTTTCGTGATCGACGACTCAAAAGTTGATAGAAACCTTATATTTTGATGTCATACATGCATGTTAAATTTGGTTGCAATAAGTCAAAGCATACTCAAGTTATCGTGCTAACGCACAGACACACATACGCCCAGACACACACACAGACATAATTCCAAAAACTGTATTTTTGGACTCAGGGAGGTCCAAAACGTGTAAATCCGTCAAAATCTCGAGGTCGAATTTTTTGACGATTACAAGACTTTATACTTACTACGTATTTAAACGAGAAAGTAAAAATAATTATACCTTGTTAATTAGTTCGCAGCACCCACATGTTTATAAAAAAAAATCAGCAATGAAAGTTTTTCCCTTCCCAAGAAATTTCATTACAAAGAAAAGTTAGAACAGCTAAGAGGAAATAAAAAAGACTTTCAGAGCGAGATTGTCCTGTTAATTCTAGTTAGCACCTAAGGCGATGTAATTTATTTCAAGATTGCAAAACTGCATGTAATAATGCCTTGCTGACTATTTTCTCGGAATGCTCGCAATAATGCTTTAAGCGATGTTACGGACTCTTTGATGTCCACTTTTTATAACGAAGTATTGTGATATATTTTTATTGTTTTTATCCTTATAGGAACTACTTTAGTGGATGGTACATTTTTTCCTGATAGCACTACGCTGTAATAGGTCATATGATAGAATAGTGGAACAAGTGAATCTCATTTTTCATTATTGTCAATACTTCTAGAAATAATGAGAGTTTTTATACTTACACTAGTAATTGTAATAATATTATCTACAGGAACACGACAAGCAGGTCAAGTTTTCACAAAACTGTATTTTTTTTCAATAGATTTTAAGCAATATTCGAGCACATTAGGTTACCGCTGTCTGTGCAATATTAATTGTGCACATTTAGCCGAGCCGCGGGCACCGAACGAAACGAATTTTAGAATTCTTTACATGAAATCCTAGGAAATCTCGCACAGCTGCCCGCGCGTACCGTCCGAATTTAGAAGAACTCCGGAAATTCAGATAACGTCCAATCATCGGAATCTGTGCCTCGGCCGAGCCCCACACGCCGCACTGTCTAGCCTAAAGCGCGGTACGGTCCGTAAAGGATTTTCAATCGAAAAATAAAGTATTAAAAGAGAAGTTCAAACGAGTGTGTCTTATTTCATCATCATCATTATGACAGCCAAGCCCAAAAGACGCTTATTGTTGGACATAGGCCTTCCCCAACGATTTCCAAACCGAGTGCCTACGTTTTATTTACAAGTTAAAAGAAGACAAAAGAGATTTTGGGCTCGTTACTGATAATCTACTTGAATGCAATTGAAATGGAAAATGCTGTATATACTAACCCAATCACGTAAAAGGCTTAACGATTTACTTGAATAAAATTCTGAACACGCGTGGTCGACAAATAGAATACTTTTTGTCCCTCATGATGGCTCATTGGTCGTGTAATCAGAAACCTATCGACGTGTATAAAACTAGAAGGTTTTTAATAAAAGCCTGTTTATTTTAGGGTCTTGACAGGTTAGTGCTTATAAATTTTATACTAATGTTTAAATAATCATCATGTAGGTATAGATAAAATATAACGGAATGTATTTAACGCGGCAAAAAATTGATCAAAATTTATTTTTAAAAAATGAAAGCCGGTAGCAAACAACAGGTTGGCAGCTACAGTGAAGGATAATTTTAAGTAGAATGTAGCAGCGCGTATAAATCAGTTACAAATCTACTGAATTTGTCCGATTAATAACGAAACTAGTGCGATGTAGCGACGAGCCGTATGTAGAACTGAGTCGTCGCGTATTCGTCTCATACTATAAGATGCATGCGACATGAAGTACGAGTACATCTACGATGACGCGACGAGTCATGTGCGAAAGCTCTTAGTTACTATAACCCCTACGTCGTAGCGTCTTTCTTAGCAGATGCCCTACATCCGCTCAGAGAGTATTTTCTAAAATTCACAACGGGGGCCAAACCGTGGGCAAAAGCTAGTATTTAATAAGTGTGCCATCATCATCATCATCATCAGCTCATATAATGTCTCCACAGAGGGGCTCGAGCCTACCCCACATTAGGGGCGACTAGGTCTTAGTCAACCACGCTGGCCAAGTGCGGGTTGGTCGACTTCACACACAACCTAAGAATTTCTTCATAGGTGTGTGCAGGTTTCCTCACGATGTTTTCCTTAACCGTAAAAGCGTCATTAAACGTACATATGAATTCAAAATTTGAAAACACATTGGTACGTGGCGGGGATAATAAGTGTGTAAATTATATAAAACCTATTTTAATATTGTGATGACTCAACTCCAAACGAAGCAGACGTGAAATACGTTGGCTTTCATTACCTAAAATGTTAATTGCTTTATGTGTAGGACGGGGTATAAAGATTATTAAGGATGATCCTATCCTTTTTGTTAAATCATATTATGAAGGTTTCTTGTTATATCATTTAAATATGCGCCATTTAGACGACCGACGACGCCGTAATTATGATGAAAGGTTTTCGAAACTAATGTTATGTTGTATTAGAAATGTGTTAACTAACCGAAAACACAGTTTAACTATTTGTAGTCTAATTTCATGACTACGTCATTGTAGCACATCTTTGCTTGTTTTGAGCATACGATTTTAGATTTGAAATAAGTTGTGTGTTTTTGTAATCATGATTGTTGCTTTCTGCTTTTTTAAAAAAAAAATAATAAACATATTAAAAAAACAATTTATTCGCCTTCTTCTTCTTCTCTTAAATGAATGGTAGGATTGCGTATGGATAGTATGGATCGCGACAGGCGGTAGATTGAGTTTAAAATGGCGTCTCTCAACACGTTTTTTTTTCAACAAGAACTCGGGGGAAATTCCCTTTATTCGCCTTTCGTCCGCTTCCAAAATTTGTTACTATTTATTTCAGTTCTACCTAAAATTCACAGAATTAAAATTTATTGTAATATTTTATTTCACATATTTATGGCAATATTGGTTGTAAATTGTAGAACTATAAACTTTTAACGGCCATACCGAATTTTGGATAATGCACTTCACTTTGGCTTTGGCTTGTCAAATATAAGCCTTATGCCTTATTTAAAGTCCAGTTTAATAGCGAGTTTTGAAAATTAAATAACGAATATAAGCATCAATAAGAAATTTGAACAGTCAAACGATAGATTTCTGGGATTTGCATGAAGTGAAGCATTTTCGAACAATCTCAGACAATCGTACCTAAATCAAGCGCTACTTAAATTGAATATATCTGCAAAGCAAAACCTTTGTATCATTAATTTTCTTGCTTAACCAAAATTATTGAGGTCGGTTTCTACAAGTGACAACGTTTATTCCAAATATTGAGGTTGGCATCGACCTTAAAAACGTAGTTGTCATATTTACTTTCAGATCACTTTAAACTTAAAACTATTTTTGCTTTTTAGTAGTATAATTATACATTATTATAGGTAACGTTAGACAGTTATCAAAATCGCTTTACACACAAAGTTATCGATGAAAAGTTAAGACAGAATTTTGCTATTTTTTCAATATAATATTGCAGTTCTCAATACAGACAATTTTTCAAGAAACTATCTTGAGGCTTTGCTTTTGCTCTTTAAGAGAAAAAGATTCATCGAAATTGGTTAACAACTTACGAACTGACTTTTTTCACAATTAAAAAAATCGAGAGTAGTCTCTCCTTGATTTTCTTGTATACCGGAAACGACTCAAAAATTGAAAGAAGCCGTATATTTTGATGTCATACATGCATGTTGAATTTGGTTCCCATAGGTTAAAGCATACCTACTCGAGTTATCGTGCTAACGCACAGACACACACACAGACATAATTCCAAAAATACCGTTTTTGAGTAATACTCAGGGAGGTCCAAAACATGTAAATCCGTCAAAATCTCGAGGTCAAATTTATTGAAGACTACAAGAGAAATTAAAAAACTGACTGGATTCATGTAAATTTTTCATGCGATCTTTTTTCCATCCCTTCAATTTAAAAGAACTTTCCAAATAATCGGGGAACAAACTTAAAAAAAGAACAAAAATTCGAATGTGAATCGAGTACCTCCTTTTTACTTTCAACCTCGAGATTTTAACGGATTAACACGTTTTGGACCTCGACCACGTCCTGGAAAATACAGTTTTTGGAATTATGTTTGTGTGTGTTTGTGTCTGTGCGTTAGCACTATAACTCGAGTGTGCTTTAACTTATTGCAACCAAATTCAACATGCATGTATTTAACATCAAAATATAAGTTTTCTATCAACTTTTATGTTGTCGATAACGAAAGTTAAGAACCAAGTCTTTACTCGGATGGGTGACCAAAATTTAACATGCATGTATGACATCAAAATATTAATTTTCTACCAACTTCTGAATTGTTTCCACTCCCGATTTTTTGAAGTCGTTTATAATTAAAATGTGTCATGAAACATATCTTGTACGTTTATAATTAAAATGTGTCATGAAACATATACTGTAATTACACGCGAGTTAAATCCGTAAAAGTTGTTTTATTTATAATGAGTAGTGCTCGCGCAAATCTAAGAGAACATTATATCTTCTGTCGGTTCTACTAACGGGGCATTTTTTGGTGTCACATAAGTCAGCTATTATCTAGAGGTGTTAACTAGAATTAAGAGAATTATTTTCGCGTTCACAAACGCGTTTATATTTTTAAAACTAGGAAATACACTGAAAAAGTCGGCTTGTCCCAGGCGCAAATCGAACCTAGATCCGGGAGGCTACGTTAACCACTACGCTACCGGAACACTGCTTTCGTAGTCGAAATTTGTCAGTGTTTGGTGCTTATGTTATTATGGTAAACATTGTTTCATCAAATCTTTGAAATTTGCACTTCTAAGATCCGAGCGAAATATTTTTGCAAATATTTGACGTCCAGTTAAGATGAAACTACTTTATACTATGGAATTATTTTTGCGTTGACAAAACGCGTAAATATTTTTAAAACTAGAAAATAAACTGAAACAAATCGGGCATCAAACCCAGCATCTTCCGCAATCCGGGCGGCTGCGTTAACGACTACGCTACCGGGACACTGCTTTTGGCGTCGAAATTTGTCAGTGCTTGGTGCTTACGTTTTTATTGTTAACATTGTTTCATTAAGTCTTGATTAGATTTTGCTGAGATGGTAGTAGCTAGCCAAACGAAATTGAAAATGTCTTCCAACCAAACGCAGTACAACTTTGTAGTCCCCTCGCGATTAGATGGGTATAATCGTCCATTGTTCACCGCGGGACGAAAGTGACAGTTTACTAACGAGGAACACTCCCGAGTTGGGAATCGAACTTTCTCCCAAGTAGTAGAAAAAGTGTTTACCAATGTTTACCATAAAAACATAAGCACCAAGCACTGACAAATTTCGACAGCGAAAAGTAGTGTCTCGGTGGCGTAATGGTCAACGCGTCCGCCCGGATTGTGGAAGATGCGGGTTCGAGTCCCGCCTGAGGCAAGTAGATTTTTTTCATTGCATTTTTCGGTTAAAAAAATATTGCATTGCATTTTTCTAGTATTAACATTTACGCATTTGTAAACGCAAAAATAAAATTATTCCATTTCTCCCAAGTGTTACATAGTGCTTTACACTACACCTGAAGGAACATTCAAAGACTTGTTAAATTGAAATAAGCAGTACCTATAATAAAATTGTAAAGAGATTATGATTATGCAACAATAGTTGCAGATGTTCTGCGAAACACCGGCCAACCAATGGCGAACCAATGGCTGCAGTTATGTCACGGCGCGTGTCTCCTGCCGAGCACCGCCGCCATGCGCGCACCCCGCTGACGGCGGCGGCGGGCGCCGCGTTAGAAATAGATTTTTCATCCCTTCTATTCGAAAAGTGTCGCTTTGTTCCTCTATAAGTGGGAACAAAATAGCTCTTTTCCGATAAGAACTTTTTAGCGGGCATAAAAGTGATTTGAATTTAGAACATATATCATTCATAGAAATCGAACGCAAATTGTATGAATTACTGGCTGGTACGTGTTGGCTGCACGGCACAACTAAAAAAAAACAAAAGCGCGCGAATTACTTTTCTGTTCTTGTTATCTCAGTACATATTTTATTGTATTTTGCAAAAATAATGAGTTCTACTACCTCGAGTTATGAAAGTGATAATGCATTAACTCCTGAAACAATAACTATAGAAGCTAACAACGTCGTACAAATACTCAAAATGTAAAAGAATCGACAACAATATCGATCCCAAATAAAACAGTGACAATAACTTTTAATAATTGCGCTAGGGTATCCATTATAAACATATATTTGTAATTATTTTTACTTCATTTCACATGTCTTCTTTTAATTAAATATATAATGAATATATTTTATTACATAACAGCGTCTCTGATTTATTTTCTCATAGAAAGGGGATGAAAAGTAGAGTATATAACTCGAGCGCAAATTATTTTTCCCTCGGGCGATGTACTTTGAATCCCTCGCTGCGCTCAGGATTCTACGTTAGAATCCTTCGCTTCGCTCGTGCTTCAAAGTAGCGCCCTCGCCATAAAAATACTATTTTGCTCCCTTGTTATACAATCTACTATTGATACAACTTTTCTTCTCGGTAAACACGTTAGAAATGGATTTTCATACAACTTTTCCTCCCGCATATTTAGGTCGAAGAAAAGATCAACTTTCTCTTTTCAATTTGAGGGAATAATAGGTACTGTTCCGATCAGGTGTAGTATAAAACCACTTTCTTCTTCCAGACAATTTATTGGTAGTAATGTCGCAAGCGGATAGCAAAACACACCGTTAAACTAAACGGCTAGGCGGATTGGAGTCTGTGAGAGTGACGAGTGACAAAAATTCCACTCGCTTGCTCATAAAAAAAATAACCTGAACCTACCAATGAACAAGCGATCTCCATTCGATGCATGGACTCATAATCTACTACGGGTTTATCAATAAATAGTTTTTTTTTGGTTAACAATTCGCACAGACTACAATCCGCCTAGCCGTTTAGTGAAACGGCGTGTTTTATCCGCCTGCGACATTAACATAGTCTCACTTTGTTCCAGATACTCGGACAGAAGCCACATTCTATGCACTGAGAGGAGATGCAGCATAGCTATCCTGTCTAGCTTCATATTGCCGCCTATTTTATGCATCCCTACATTTATGGTGAGTGGTTATAATAACCTTTGCAAAGCTTATTGTTTTTAAGTAGCTTACCTACTTAGGCTTAGTACTTAGTCTACATAAATCAGGGATTTCACGAAATACGAATTCACGGAAGATATTGAATATTATTCTTGTCTATTCTTATATTTCCAACACAGATCAACCTGTCAAGTGCCGTGCGAATACTTATGTATTATTGCTCGTTACGTTACCACAGTTTCGCGCCGTAGAATCACAGCATTCCTATTACTATTTAGTGTGAAGATAGTCGCAATAAATACGGCCAATATGAAGTCAATAGCTATTTGGAGCAACTCCAAAGCTATTCAGATACATTATTGCTTTCCTATCGTATTTATTGCTCGATATATAAAAATATTTAAGGAGACCACAGCGTAGAAACATGTTAATGAATGAAAGAGGCGTGGTAAGTTTCTAAAGAGTGAAAATAAATGTAAATACTTATATACTCTAACACTCTTTAAAGGGGTTGAGCAAAGCTTTAGGCGTTTTGCTGCGTATATAACCACATCTGGCAGTATGAGACAAACAATACCTCAAAATAGTGACAGGTTAAAATTTTTATTTATTGCACTTAAAATAACAAAATTACGGTAATACAGTTTGCAAGGGCGAACTTATCTCTATAAGAGATCTCTTCCAGCCAACCCAAAACGTCAGTTAGGTATTAATGTCAGTAGGTGGGAGACAAGAAAGTGTATTATATGATAAGATAAAAATAATAAGTAGTAGTCAAAAACATAGAAAAGTTATTAAATTAAATACATATACACTATAATACAATATAAATACGCCAATATAATATAATACATACACATAAATACATACATACATAAAAAAATATAATAGCCTACATTACAGATTGCGATAAACTGACTGAGACTTAAAAATGTATATAAAAAAAGACACTAAGGTGAATGCTACTGAAAGTGTTTTTTTTATAATTTAAACTTAAAGCATTAGCTGAAGGACATTCTTGGATGTTGAAAGGAAGCCGATTCCAAAGTTGAGCAGCGTGGACAGAGAAGGAGTGAGAGAAGAATTTCGTCTTACTAGAAGGTAGCTGGAGGGTCAAAAACAAACAAAACAATTATACTAGAAAAATGCACTGAAAAAAATCGACGACGACGAAATATTTTTGCAAATATTTGACGCCCAGTTAAGATGAAACTACCTTACATTAATTAAGGTAAAACTACCTTACATTATGTAAGGTAGTTTCATCTTAACTGGGCGTCAAATATTTGCAAAAATATTTCGTTCGGGTCTTAGAAGTGCAAATTTCAAAGATTTGATAAAACAATGTTCACCATAAAAACATAAGCACCAAGCACTGATAAATTTCGACAGCGAAAAGCAGTGTCTCGGTGGTGTAATTGGTCAACGCGTCCGCCCGGATTGTGGAAGATGCGGGTTCGAGTCCCGCCTGAGGCAAGTCGATTTTTTTCAGTGCATTTTTCTAGTATTGATATTTATGCGTTTGTAAACGCAAAAATAAAATTATTCCATAAACAATTTTAATTTATTTTGGCAGTATAAGACTTTCATTATAGCATCCTGTGATAGCATCTTTGGCCTCACCGGCTGAGGGTGTCGGTAAAAGTACAGATATGTTTTTAACAAAAGACGTTGGGTTTCTGCCGAAAATAGGAACTAAGTAATCAACAATTTAAATCAAAACAGAAATCGAAATCAAACTAGACTTACATTTTAATGCAAACTTCAATACGATTTTCTTCCAGTATTTACTGGATATGGTTGTATGGGCTGGATCGTTTTGCCTTTCAATATTATAGAGAACTTTTCAAAAATTAAAAAGCACTAGTGCGTAATGGATGCCATAACGATACTGAAAACGGTGCAGTAGCTGTTTTATGAGCAAGCTTAAAATATTTAACTAGTGCGGTAAAAGAAAGAATGTCTCGGATCGCAAGCATTTGACCACAAATCATCTTTACTTAATATATATGAAATGAGTATTTGACCAATATGAGCGATTAATATAATAATAATATATGTATTTCCAATCATGTAGCCCAAATGATCAGACCCCCAGATCTTTAAGAACTTGTGTTATGGATACTAGATAACGGACAAATATACTTAATAATCTGGATATTTTTATAAATAAACTTAAATAAAGATATAAACAACCATGACGCATGAACAAATGATCGTGTTCAACCTTATAGGCCGCCTCCTCACCGACAGCTGCTCGACCTGGCGCGTCCTCCTAACGAGGAGAAGCCATCGGACCGCATCCTAGGGACTTCGGGCGCCTTCGTGGCCCTGAAAAGGGCCGTCCGGAACTAGCCATGGTGGGAAATCAAAAACAACTCGACGATGGCATGTGACTTCGAATGCCAAGGGAGTGTCCCTTGGCATTCGAACATCAAAAGCCACACACCCGCCGAGAAAGTTTCGCCACCACGTTACCAGGGTCCGCCACGAGGAGGCTTTCGGACGTGGACCCCTATGTCTCCCTGACGAGGAAGTGGTTTTCCGTACGCATAACGTGCGCAAAATGTCACTTTCAGGTCAGGTGTGTCATAAAGATAATTATTATTATTACTCTAAAACAATTCAGCAGTTTGTGAACAAAATGTAACAATTCAGGCTGTGGCAGCCAATCCCATGTAAAGATTTCACGGCCGCCTCGTGCGGGGGATGCCATACACAGTCATAATTATGTTAGACTGGCTGCGTAGCCAGGCTGCCTAGTGCGAGGGGTCTTTTGAGGCTGATTTACACAAGGTATGAAACTGACTGGAAAATTCAAGGGAAGTCAATATTAACTCTGTACCTACCCAGTGTAAATTGATTTGAAGTCAAGTACAGCGCTGTCGCGTTACCGCTGACTTGCATATTCCTGCTTATTGACTGCATGTAAACGGTGCGATCAGTTTGCGGTGCCATCACTGGCGCCTGCTACTGACTTGTTACTCACCTTGTGTATCAGGCTTGGTATGACCAATGGCTGATTTCACTTAAACTGTTTTTAGGGAGCACGTGACGAACAGCTAATTGTCACCAATCTAGCTTAATAAGCTTGTGTGCGTAACATTTTATCTCCCTTTCCATTTACGTACAGTGCTATAAGCATTGGTGTAAGCAAGAATGGGTATTAATAATGTCTTTTGTTTTCAGGTATTCGACATCCACACTAAAAACGTTCCAAGCGGTCACGGAGGCTACAGTCTCGCATACCACGTCGACGCCGACTACGAGGGCAGACTATACCAGGCCAATTTCTGGGTGCACTCAGTCCTAATCAAGCTCCTGCCGTGTTCCATCCTCACTGTCATCAGTATTTGGCTCATCAAAGCGTTGTACAATGCGAACCAACACCAGAAGCACTTGAGGAACTACAACACGTATCCAGCTGCGGAGACCATGATCAAACGGCAGAACAAAGCAGATAAAAGAACTGACAGAACAACGAAGATGCTTTTAGCTGTGCTGCTTCTGTTTCTGCTTACGGAATTGCCTCAAGGTATATTCGGCCTGATGAGCGGTTTGCTGGGATGGTGCTTCTTCAAGATGTGCTACAATCGAGTCGGAGAAGTTATGGATATATTAGCTCTCTTGAATGGATCTATCAATTTCATCCTATACTGTTCAATGTCGAAGCAGTTCAGACAGACTTTCAGGCAGTTGATTCTGCAGCCTCCTCTCGCCAGATTCATTGCACCTACAGTATCACACACTGAATCGCAGAATCAGCACACGTATGTACTTTTTAAATTCTTTGTCTTGTGAAGTCATGATTTGATATCAGAACTCGATCGAACCAAAATAATGCCATCTAATTTTATCTCAATTGGAATAGCTATATTAGTCTAATTTACATCAAAGTCAAATTTGATTCCATTTAATTTTGACTTGATTGCTTTTTTTACTATTACGTTATGAAACTTATGAATTATACGATACCATCAATAAAATTCTTTTCTGTAACTAAATTAAATGTAGCCGTAAATTCGTAATGAAAAATATTTACCATTTCAAAACATAAATAATTTCATAGTTGTATACTTGATACACGTACTTATTTTCTGGTACAATTTTACGCAAATTATCGAAAAACTTACAAATTACTTCAAATTCCTCAGCAGATCTGAATATTTATTTTACATTAGTAATTTCTTTACAAACCTCTTAATGTTAGTTGTTACCATCAGATGTTCTTGCCTAACTTTTCTAAAATCATCGGTATGATCTGTATCTTCCCAGCGACAAACGTTTCACCAAAAATTCTATAGTCACTTCTTTTATGGATTTTCCAGATCGATCATTATGGATAGGTTCAGGTTATTTTTTAACCAAATGGCGTGACGCTTTGTTCTTATAATAATAAATTATATTCACAGAATATTATATTCTCAAAATATTACACAATGAATAATCACAGACAAAATAGTTTTGGATTTACTTGGATTATTGTACTACATACTTACGCTTAACACCTCCTACATAGTTATGGTAGCCTGGTACTTCAGGTTCGAAATTTATAAGTACAGGTATACTGAATCAGACAGAATAATTTATTGAAAATTTTTTAGTTGGACACTTCCGAGACATAGTTAAATAAGAGGGAATAAAATATTGTCATGCTAAATAGATATTTTGTCTTTTAACTGTAAATGCAGCTTAGCGTTGGCTTGGGGATTCTGATAAACTGATGTGTTCACGGCGGAACTTTAAGCGATTGGACCAGGCGATCCTGGTGAACGATGTTCTCATCTAGTACTTACGACAAAGAATATAATCACTCCATAAATACCAACATGAGTACCTACCTACCAGCAGTGATTAAAATAATAATTTTAATTCAAGTAAATTAAATTTTGTTTTTGTAATAGTTTGAGAATATAACAATTTGAGAATTTAAATTATCAATAAACAGATTCCAACCGTCTGTGCTGGGTCTCACTACCTCTCCGCTGCTGCCTGCCAGGGCTACTCCCTAGGGCAGCACCTTCCTTCAATATATCCTTGCAGCCTTACTGGTCTAGCATCCCTTCCAAGTACTTGTGGGAAGCGGCGCCTTACAACCTGCTACATGCCACCTACAAACTGTGGCTACTATTTTAACGCGAACTAAGAAATTTGGCAACTCATTTCTGTATTGCACAGTCAAAAAAGGGAACTGGCTGCCTACACACGTATTCTGTTTTTACAATCCTGGGTAAGTCAAAAGAGGCGGGAAAGCACCTTGTAGGTCAGCAGGGCTAGGGGTTTATCTCTCGCGTTAGCTATCATTTCATTTGGTCTCCACTTCTGCTTACAATCAAATGGAAAGGAGTCATTTGCATCCTTATATTTAAAAAAAATCGGGAGTGGTCTCCCCTTGTCTTCCTCGTATACCGGAAACGACTTAAAAGTTGATAGAAACCTTATTTGATGTCATACATGCATGTTAAATTTGGTTGCAATAAATTAAAGCATACTCGAATTATCGTGCTAACGCACAGACACACAGACACACACACAAACATAATTCTATAAAAAATATTTTTGGACTCAGGGAGGTCCAAAACGTGTAAATCCGTCTAAATCTCGAGGTCGAAAATTTTGACGATTACAAGACTTCCTCTGTACTACGTATACGAGAAAGTTGTAAGCTTAAAACTGACTATAACATTTTGCTCAAATCTTATCCTGCAGGTATAAGGGAAAGTAAATACCAACGGCAAGCCTCTCAGATTAACATTCACTATGTGAGCAATATCATTGATATTTCCAAGATTGTTAAAATTTACTAATCACGTAGATTCCAAGATTGTTAAAATTTACTAATCACGTAGACATTGGTATTTCAAATTTGTAGCTGCTATTAATATGTTTTATTAATACATTAAGATAACAACGGAATACTAATTTCGTTGTGAAAATATTACCAAAGTTTCTCGAAGATTCGCTTAGAAACAAGAGAAATCAATGCCATGTTATTGGGTGTTTTTATAGTTTTGTTTTAAGCACGTACAGTCAGCTTCATAATGATATGATGTGCCAAGGTGGTCAAAAACATGTTAGGAGCAAAGTTTCAATAATATCTTTGCATTCAAAGTTATCAAAATATTGTACACAAACAACCAGTCTTATATATCTTCATACCATAAATCTCCAATTACATATACACGATTAAAATGATCTTTTATATGTACGCATCGTAACTGTTCATTGGTATCTAAGCGTTCAGAGTACTCATAAATATCTTCACTTACATAAATTATTCCATTTTCAATAGATTGAAAGTTAGACATTAAGGGCCTTCACAGATTTTTCTTTAAATTGGTATTTTTGTGATTTCTTATGTTTTAATTTAGTTACAATTTTCAGACGGAATATTTGCCATGGGAACTTGCCCACGGTTACAACGAATTTTTATGACAACTTCTGTCAGCGATTTTGTGAGCAATTTTGTTAGCAAGTTAATTTCCGCTCGTTCCTTTTTAGAGCGACAATCGCTTCGCCCGGGATACAGACCGACTTTAATGATGAGCACCTTTTTTAGCAACTAGGCGTTTAAGGGTGCATTCCAAAACTATTTCAATTTACTCGGGGTAGAGTAAATTATAGCTCATTATTGGTTGTTATTAAGAAGCGCTTTCACCATTGGTTAGTTTTGTTAAACTATAGTTAGTTTACACCAATTAGAAAGCTTTCTTACGCTGTCTCCTTGGCTTCACTTGGTTTTGGAAAGCACTCTAAGTATTGAACTCTGATTATTTTATATTCTATAACAAAATAGCTCAGCGATTGTCGCTAGTGGACGAACTCCCTAAACGATTTTGAATTTATCTTATCAGAGATTGATAACCCAAGGTAACAAAATATAACACAACAGAAATAAAAAAGATCATTAATTTTATTTTAAATAGTTTAAACTAGAGGAGATAAATAATATTTTAATTGAGACTCTCAGCAGTGTCATAGCGGATGATTGCATTATTGTGAGCGAGAAAGAGAAAAGAGAAAAGAAAGAGAGGAAAAAATGTATGTAGTAATTGCATTGATGATTTAACATACAGAATAATAAAATAAACTAAGCCTATAATAAAAGTTCTCAAACAATTGTAAATTCAACCTTTCATTTGTATAAGGAGATACTCAAAAGTTATAATCAGTTAAAGGTGGTCCCTTAATCGTGACTGACAGGTATCCATATTTTAGCAATTAATTTATAATAATAAATATAATGATTTGTAGGATTCGATAAAATTAATACCTTAGATTTAGAGCCCCTGCATTTGTCATATGACATATGCATATGACAGCTCTGGTTAGTTCACCTTTGTTTACAGGAAGGGAGTGTATGGACCTTAGTACCCTGGATTAACGTTTACTTTTCTTTACTACCAAGATATTTTTGATAACTTTGAGTGCTTAGATACTATATTATATATAATATATATATAATATATTATTGGTCATCTTAACACATTACATAATATAGGAATTGTGTTGTTAAGATAATATTGAGTAATCTGGATGGTTACAACAATAAGATTCTCTAACAGCGCATATAATATTGAATTTTTGTCTGTTAGATAATTTTGATCAGTCTTGACACTCAGATATTTATGAAGCTGACTGTACCATCGAGCACATAACCAATAGAGGGGAAATGTCACTTATTTTGTTCTAAAATCATTCCGCCAAACAATTGAAACTACGCGTCACACTAGAGGTGGGGATACACAGGCATGCATAATTATGTTTTTATCGATATCGTTACCTAGCTATGAAAATAAATACTTAACAAAACAAAAATACTAAATTAAAACAACCTTATTTATTTTCTTTATAAGTTTTACAGTAAATCTAAATTCATTAAAACCTTTTCAGAAAAAAAGCACCAGAAGGAGACCTTGACAAAAAATACAAAGTAAAGAATTGATGACAAACAAAGTTTTACATTGTCAGTCAAATTCAAAAACGAGCAAGAAGAAGAAATCAAAATAAACGGCTAAAAGAAGCTTGTGTTAGAAGCCGGAGAGAAGACCCGCGCATTCGAATCAACGAACTTAACTTAGACGCATACTATTTCCACAATTAATTGAATTTATTGTAACTAAACGTTATTAAACGTATTTCCAACGTAAACGAGTTCATCATTATTGATAGGAACCTGACTGTACTGCACATTAGTGTTTTTGTAATTAATTTTTGGTCTGAGTAAATTTTATTGAAACTCCATATTATAAAAAAAATGTTCTGCAAACCGTTTGCTTAATTTTTTGCCCTATTTTCTGAGTACCAAATTCATTTTGACATAAAAAAAATCTTTGTACAATATAGCTTGTTATTTGAAGTAAAAGTAAAATATAATTTTTCTTTCTTAAAAACGTCGGTCGCGAGTATTGTTACGTACGGCGGCGCAGCCTTGACCAAAGAGTATATAATACACTACGTTTAGCCTTGACTATAGTTCGTAAAATTTAGCTTGATCGCTGCGACAGATGTCAAAGTTACATTCCTAGGGCTGGGACAATGTTGATAGATGAAAATTTTTATCGAGTCTATCCGATTAATTAGGTATCGATTATGGTATGTGGCTTTTGTTTGGATAATTTTCACATGCTATATATAATTCGATTCTTTTCGACAATAACGTGACATTTTTATTAAAATGACACTAAATTCGTATGTCATGTTATTGTTACAAAAAAGCGAATTAAATATAAGGAAATCAAACACGATGATTGCAAAATATTGTATATAAAATTGTTCTATAAATAAATTTAAGCAAAATGGACCGATTTTTTAGATCGAAAATAATATTTAGAGAAAACGGTATTTAACTACATATAAACATAATAAAATGTGTTACTTACTAACACATTTTATTATGTTTATATGTAGTTAAATACCGTTTTCTCTAAATATTATTTTCGATTTATTCATTTAGTCGTAGATTTATTTATTTAGTATGTACGACTAAATAAAGAAATCTACGACTAAATGAATAAATCGAAAACTACAACACTATTCATGCAATCCTGTCAATAAAGTATGATGTTATCGTAGAGTATATTAATTGTTACAAAATTCTAAACTTGCTGGGCATGTGGTCGATGACAGCTGTCGCAGCGATTAAGCTAAATTTTACGAACTATAGGGTATTCGTTAGTTCCGAAAAAATGCGTCACATGCGTGCGGCGACTCGTAGCTACTTGACGAGCACACACACACCGCCCTCCTCGGTGAGTTTTTATTAAGTGAACTCACTTGTTTACTTAAACTATGGTCTATAGTAGTGTGCTGCAAGCTGGCCGTGGGAGGGGCGAGAGGGCATAGCGTTACGTTGCTTATTAGTGCACGTTACACTATGGAGTTTCATACAAAGAATACTAAACGGCTCGAGTTGAGGCGATGTTGATCCGTTTCCAAGTTAATAAGTGTGCGACGTTTACACGCCACCGCGCGAGTGATTTATTAATGCAATGGTCTGCACAGCGTTCAGAATTTCTCTTCAAAAAATATAAAAAGTATTTCACTTCTAAAAACACATCAAAACAGGTACATATACAAGGTTTTTGGTATATGGGGTATGGAGCCGGCGGTTCACCCTTGTTTGGTATAACAACGTTTAGTCGAAAATCACTCCTTCGAACAACGTTTAAGAAAATAATCACTTTGTATAACATTATTAACATAATTTTCATTTCATCGAATGTTTATTTGCGATAACAACATTTGCGCTATTGATCAAAAAATATAATGTTCAATTAATGTATTGTTCAGGTGGTATACTTTTCATTTCATCGAATGTTCAATTGAACAATAGGTTGGCGAGGAGCGAAGCGACGAGCGAGTTAGGTTGACATGAACACACCGCACGAGTCGAGCGAGCGAAGCGAGCGTGCCGCGGCAGCGGCCGGCGAGTGCCAGAAGCGACTTTAGGGCGTTTTCACTGAATTATTACTGAACTGAATATTCGATACGATTTTTCGACTAAATCATTATCAGTGTAGTTAAACATTAGGTTAAATTAATTTAGTGCAATTGAAAATTCGGAGAAATGACATTACGTCAAAGAAATAATTCTACTAAATAAAATTCTACCAATTAAATATTCGGTCAAATGAATAATTATGCGAAATGACTTTATTGTAACTAAAATTAACCGAAACGATTTCCGACCAAACGTTGTTATACCAAACAAGGGTAAACCTGGAGCGCGCACCTACCCATGCTAACATAGTCATTTAAATACTATGGTGATATCAAAAACTATAAATTGTAAAAAAAAATGACTTCTCCATATAAATAGTTCGATCAAAAAAACAAAATTTTCACAATTTTGAATTTTAATATCACCATAGTATTTATATGACTATGTTAGCATGGGTAGGTGCCAGCTTCATACCCCATGTATCAAACACCTTGTATATTCGAGCTTGCCAAGTAAGTATAAACGAATACTTGTGGCTGGCAACTCCGCCCTTCTTCATTACATTTACATACGACAAGTTATTGATGAGAATTGATGTTGTACACATTACACACACGCACGCACGCACGTACGCACGCGCGCTCTTGTCGGCTTTTACTATACCTGTTGTAGAACCTGTCTTGCACTGGCTCGTACACGCACTTAATGGCACAGACTACCAACACGCTTACTCTCACCGAATGGCTCTCGCACTCTGCTCTCGCCGACGGTTCTCGTATAACTGACGTGGTGCGAACGAGACAGTTATTGTCTGTGGAAGTGAGAGGGTGAATAGGATGCGCATACACTACATCCCTTCCTTATCACATTTTTTTTTATTCATTCAACTGCTAAGCATTGAACCAAATAAAAATAAAATAAATTGTACATAACTCAAAACGCCTTGTTTATTCATCTGAACTTTCTTCACCTTCTCCTTCTCCTTTTCCTGTACTACAGTTTTCCCTTTCCCTTCTACCTTTTTCGAGTGAAGGATATTTCTTCGACAAGAATGTCCTTTTAACATTCCTCACAACACAATCTTCTGCATTGCATACTCATGTCATTAACATAATATGACCTCACACATTACTCTCCGTAAGACTCTGCATAAAACATTACTTAAGACTCTACATAAGACTCTTCATAAGACTACATAAGACTCTACATTAGACTCTATATAAGACTGAATCACTGATGACCACAGCTACTTTCCTTCGGGCTTAATCTACCATGAGAATGAGAGACTTGTATCTACGCCTAGAGCTTAGTGCCTTTAAAACTTAACGGTCATTGTCAAGTGCTCATATAATTTAAATGGCCCCCTGAATTCCAGGTCCAACTCAATCTAATTGGTCTGTTCATTTTCAACCCGAACCAGAAAATATCAAAATTACTAAAGTATGTGCTTCGACCACTCTTAACTATTGCTTTGTATGTGAATAAAATAGTTTTACAGTATTTTCTTCGTCTTTCTAACAAAAATAACATTAGAAATCTCTACCGAAATTACATGGAATAAGATCTTTAAAGACTTAGTACATTAAATCAATGCTTAGAACTAAGTATTGCAACTTAGAGATCATAATAAAACATGAACATCATTAACTAGGGTCATGTACCGCATATCAAACGTCGCTACTGCATTGAATTAACTGGAGTTAAACCTCTAATTTTACGACTCGCAGCCGAACAGCGATCACAATTTCTCTCAATGACACGCGCGTCCAACACCGTGGAACCCTGCGCATGTATGCATCATCCACTTACTACACGCTACGGTCAAATATACGGCCATTAGAACACTATTCGAGTCCTCGTATAGTATTCGAGACTCATTAGGTATCACTTAGGCCGCAATAGACCTCGACCTTAACTTCCGAATAGTACACAACATTCTGGCATTTATCTCTACATTACCCTACACGTGACTCACAAGAAACTTGCAAAAAAATCCGCAAAAGACTCTCTTGAGACTCCACACATGCGACTCCACACATGTGACTCAACACATGTGATTCAATGGCACAATTGTGAAATAAGACTGACTGTCAAGTTCCTACTACCTTCCGCTCCATCAAATATGACCATGATCACACTACGGCACACACGCAAACACGTGTTATCAGTAATGTCAACCAGTCCTTCAGTCAAGAGTACTTCGGCTTCGAATAACCCAGTACAGTCCTTCGGCTACATCAAAACTCAGTCCCTCGGTTTTTTGATTCCATATCATACAGTTAATGGTTTCCAATAGTTATTAGTCAAATGCATGTCGTGAGTAGCCACCTAACTCCCATCTTAATCATTTAACGTTACTTACGTAAGCAGCTTTACTCATTATGTTTCTAACCGCCCATGATACTACCTGTGACTATACCAGTCAGTCTACAAGTCACTTGTCAATACTATACAAACATGAGGTCTAATCTGTCAAGTCTAATGAAACCAAAGTTTTGACTAAATTAATTGTTGATCACACCACGACAAAATAGGGCACTCCGCGAGTTAGATTTTTTTTTTTTTTTTTTTTAATTATTCACGACTCAGACCTAATTTACGTGACATGTATTTAAATACAACCCTTTATATCACCAGGGTAAAATAAAAATAAAAACCAAGGTAAACTATATTGCAGTCATAGCTGCACAAAATGACACGGAACTAATCTCAACGTTAAAAATGACACGGAATAACAAAATAATTATAACTACGACAATACGGTCGTCATAATATTAATTTCTTTACGTACACATAAAATTTGCAAAGTGCTACTTTTTGGGCTCAATGTAATTCTTTAACAATTAGGAATACAAAATGTAATTGCAACTAACCAACTACATTTATACCTTCTTATAAAGCTGTTCACAAAAATAATACTAACAGCATTGCGTTTTTATCGCTACAGTTTTGTGTTGCAATTAGCAAACGAACTGCTATGTCGTGAAATCAGTAAATAATTCAAATTGCTGTAATTTAATTACAATGTAATTATTAATTTTAACGACATAAGTTCGTAATCTAAATTACCATTTTTTATCTCAAGACCGCCTTATACAAAACCTGCCTATTAAATAGCAGCATATAATAATTATAATCTGCCAATTAAATGACAACATTACCTACCACTTAAATCGCATCAACAGCTCATTTCCAACGAGGGGCCCGAGCCCACCGCACACTAGGAGCGATCAAGCCCCAGTCAACCACGCCGGCCAAGCGAGGGCTGGCCGACCTCACACACAACCTATTAAGAATTTCCTCATAGGTGCGTGCAGGCCTCTTCACGATGTTTCCCTCACCATAACCTACCAATTTAATGGTAGCATCCACCAATTTAAAAGCAGCATGATATAACCTACCAATTTAATGGCAGCACCATATACTTTTGCTACTTTGTTTGTATCGTTCCAATGTCATTAGGGTACATTTGTACCAAAGTTCTAATTTAAACGCGGTACATTTGTACCAACTCAACCATGGGACATTTGTACCCATTCAACCGCGGTACATTTGTACCAACTCAACCATGGGACATTTGTACCCATTCAACCACGGTACATTTGTACCAACTCAATCATGGGACATTTGTACCCATTCAACCACGGTACATTTGTACCAACTCAACCATGGGACATTTGTACCCATTCAACCACGGTACATTTGTACCACTTAACCATGGGACATTTGTACCCATTCAACCACGGTACATTTGTACCACCTTAACCATGGGACATTTGTACCCATTCAACCACGGTACATTTGTACCAACTCAACCATGGGACATTTGTACCCATTCAACCACGGTACATTTGTACCACTTAACCATGGGACATTTGTACCCATTCAACCACGGTACATTTGTACCAACTCTGCCATAGTACATTTGTACCAATTTTACCCCGGCACATTTGTACCGACTGAACAACTTAAGGTATGTATGTATCACATTATCATGGATTTTACTTATATGGCTAGGTATAATTCTACCGTACGTATGTGAGCAATTTACCAGTTCATATTTTTATTATTATTTTAAGCAATATTTTATGTATATGTACTGTTTAACACACCTCTTAGAACAAATAAAAAATACTGAGGAAACCGACAAAATTGTAGGTAGATAATAGTATTAAGAACAAAATGTGAACTTAGGTGTACTCTCAAATGTCCAGGCCATTTTATTATTATGGCGCACCTGTCCCGCAATTAAAGTTGAACGAAACGAAATACTGAATGTAAACACTATTACTATTTTAAGGCACTTTTATTTGTAACAAACCGCTTTACAGATCTGCCCACTTTGTTATACAAAATAAACAACACCTGCAAGAATTACACCACGAGTATTTGGGTAAAAGCTATTTAAGTTGGGTAATAAGTACCTACATTTTTTATCTACAATTTAGACAAGAGTATTCGTAGCTTACTGCAGTACTATACTTATAGTAGGCAGCATAAATCTCTCATTTTGCAACGCTATAAACAAGTACCTACCTACCTATTTTTTTCATTTGTGATACATACATACACATTTCCATTTTTTGTTTAAATAACTTAAACAATCTGACCTTTGTCCTCGTCGCCAATTGTAGAACCTGTCTTGCACTGGCTCGTACACGCACTTAATGGCACAGACTACCAACACGCTTACTCTCACCGAATGGCTCTCGCACTCTGCTCTCGCCGACGGTTCTCGTATAACTGACGTGGTGCGAACGAGACAGTTATTGTCTGTGGAAGTGAGAGGGTGAATAGGATGCGCATACACTACACCTGTAAACACAAATTACACATTCATAAAAAAAGATAGTTATTTTATTTTGCAGCTGCGGCCGTAGTGCAAAAGAGGCTATCTCTTTTTGAATTAAAAACTTCTATTTTAATTAGAAAAGTTTTACTGTTACTTAAGTGGCTTCCATAAATTAATTTAATTAGTATAATTAATTAACGCAATCATGTCGTGGTTGTGCTTCATCTCGACGGCTCGACCGATTTCAGTCGTTTCTTTGCACGAATTATAACACTGTTTTAACACACAGCTGCAACAGAGTAGACATCGAAAAGGTTAGATTTTATATATTACTCATTTCTCTGAAAACTGTAGATCGGCAAAGTAAAAGAGAAAGAGCATACTAACGCGTATATTAGAGCGAGATAGTCGAGATCATTTCATGTACACGGCGCCCTAAGTTGGCCACGTAGAAAAGACAACTGTCAGACTGCACTCGTATGTTTCGTGCACACATGCGCATTACTCACACATTGGTGCATGCTTTTGGTCGTTCATTGCCAATCTAGTTATAAGCGTCAGTAATTATAAATCTACTAGCTGACCCCGCAAACGTTGTTTTGCCTTATAAATTAAAAAAAAATAAGTTTGGACAAACCTTATCACTAAAGGGTATGAAAAATAGACGTTAGCCGATTCTCAGACCTACTCAATATGCTCACAAAATTTCATGAGAATCGGTCAAGCCGTTTCGGAGGAGTACGGGAACGAACATTGTGACACGAGAATTTTATATATGTATAAGATGTTTATCACTGACAATTTATTCACTAGCAGTTACGTAGCAAGTCGGTTACATCAAGCATAGGTACCTAATCTGATTGAAAGTGTATAATTTTGTCAATAAATTGACGGTCTATTAACTGTTCTTCTGTTCTGGCAAGCAATTGCAACACTTCATATAATTTGTTCACGATAAAGAAATTTCAATTTATCATGGTCCATTTTCAATAATGAAAGTATTTTTACTTTCTCGTATACGACGTATAGAGGAAGTCTTGTAATCGTTAAAAAATGGACCTCGAGATTTTGAAGGATTTACACGTTTTGGACCTTCCTGAGTCCAAAAATATATTTTTTTGGAATTATGTCTGTGTGTCTGTGCGTTAGCACGATAACTCTCGAGTATGCTTTAACTTATTGCAACCAAATTTAACATGCATGTATAAGATCAAAATATAAGGTTTCTATCAACTTTTGAGTCGTCGATCACGAAAGTTAAGCAACCAAGTGGTCGGTACTCGGATGGGTGACCAAAATTTAACATGCATGTATGACATCAAAATATAGGGTTTCTGTCAACTTTTGAGTCGTTCCTCTTGAGTCTTTTCGTATACGAAAAAGTCAAAGGGTTGGTTACGTTTTGTTTTACAGCTTTCTTAAAATGATTGAAAGTCGAAATTTTGATGACACGAGTACTTAAAGTAACCTGTATATATAGCTGGTTCTGATGAAAAAGCATTTCAACATTGTTTGATAATAAGATCCGTATTTGCAATTCTCGCGCTCGGAGAGAATCGAGCACTAAAATAAATATTAGGAGATTTTACCACAACAAAACGAATAATGCTTAACTACTTTCGGAGTCTCGATAAAGAAGCTTAACCCAGATTTTATTATACAATCCTGTATCCGATTTCACACGAACTCAGACAATGAGCAAGTTATTTACACAGCTCGCGTTTATTTGCTGCTTATTGTCAACTTGCCCCAGGCAAGGAAAATATGAGACCCGTAGTTTTTAATACTAGCCACCCGCCCTTACTTCGCACGGGTGTAATGTAGAAAAATAAGATTGTCGAGCCATAAACTGAACATTGGACTCTGCGGCAGCGTGGTCAGCAGCGAGGCAACTATAATTATATGGTCCACTGGAAAATATTCTTTTAATTATTAACAAAATTTATATCCTCACAGGTCGTTCCATCACAAACCTTGTGGTATTAATGTGCGATTGTATACGAAATTTTTTAAATTAAGATTTAATTTAATTTAATTTAATGGTAAATAAATAAAAAAAATGTGTGTGCACAGGACAACGTCTGTCGGGTCCGCTAGTATTTATATTTCCTCTTAAATTTTGAAGAAGCGATAGCGGAGGAGGATTTTTTTTTTTTATTTATTAGGTTGCGGTCAAAATATTGCGGAACCTCCGCATTATGAGGAAGCGGAAGAGGAATCCTCAGCAACCCTAGTTTGTTGTTACTACATTGTTGGTATGTAACATTGCAAGGATTTTGTATGTCTCTCATAGGTGTAAGTAGCCGACGGTGCACGTAGTTGCTGATCCATGGAAAGTTGTTTGTTACCTCGCTGCTGACCACTCTGCTGCAGAGTCCAATGTTCAGCTTGTGGCTCGAACAAAGATGATAAAGTGCACTGCCTTTAATTATGATTACTCTATCAACAATAGTTGTAATTTTAGCAAACTGTTGGTTTCATATCAGAATTCATTACATAAACCGTTCCGTGAAAACTAGGTCACTGATGTTCTCTTAGATTGCGCGAGCGCTACACATTGTAAATAAAACCACTTTTACGGATTTACCACCTGGTGGGACCACCTGCCACCACCTGGTGGTACCACCTGCTTGGGATCCAGTAATTAAAATTATTAGAACTCAAGCAAACCACCACACAGCAAGAACTAATGACACCGTGAGCTCCGTTTGCGTAAAACGGAACACCCCAAAATTAATAATTAAAGTGACGGTAGATTTAACTACTTCATAAAATATGACAACTTACATCTTCAGTCATCCCGTGACCACGAACGCTGCAAAGTGTTACGAAACGTCGGGCAATAATAACAACATGTAAAATCTAATTACACGCGAGTTAAATCCGTAAAAGTTGTTTTATTTACATACGTCACTGATGATAAAAATCGAATTTAAATTAGTTTCATGGTTTCTTCTTCTTCTTTTAAATCAATGGCGATCGCGAAACATAAAGATTACGCATTCCGCTAATATCAAGTGAAAATTTTATTAAAGTAACCGACAATTGTACGGTAGATTGAGTTTAAAATGGAGTCTCTCAACACGTGTTCTTGCAACAAGAACTCGGGAGAAACTCGTTTCATGGTTTAGAAATATCTTAGGGCATTAATTAGCTTAAATCCGGCTCAAAGGTCAGTCATTAAATTATTATCTTGTGCAGTCAGTAGGTAAAAAGGTCACCTGTAGCCAACAGTTTTCATTTTTAGTTGATAAAACTTATAGAATTATCATAGTAAGTATATATATTCTCATTATCCTAAAAAGGGTTAGCGGAGCTCTAAGTAACATTTTTGTTTAAAACTTTTAAGCGGCTTACTTATAAAATGAGTTTTTTTCACATAAATAATTTTATAACTGTTCAGAAATGAAAAGGTTTCAGTATTTATATAATTATAGTCATTAACGTTTCTCGGTTTAAAAATAAGAGACTAGTTACAACAGAATCGTAGATTAACAGTTTAGTACCAGAATAGCTACCACCATTTTATATGAATGATTATTGAAGCCAAGGTATTAAAGTATTAATAATAATAATAACGATTTTTAAGTGTTTATACATTGTATAAATTTAATATTTAGAAATATAATTTTGTATGTATTTTAAATGAAATAATAATAATAATATAATATATTTCTACGCTCACACCAATTATCTAGCCCAAATTAAGTATCTTTTAACTTGTGTAATGGATACTAGATAACGGACAAATATACTTAATAATCTAGATATTTTTATAAATAAACTTAAATAAATATATAAACAACCATGACTCATGAACAAATGCTCGTGTTCATCACACTAACATTTGTCACTACCAGGACTCAAACCTGGACCGCCCGATGTGTAGACAGCGTTACTGACCACTCCACCACGGCGGCGTCGATTGATTGATCTACTTCAGATGCTAACCGTACCATAGGATAGGTTTAATTTGAAATATTAGTAGCAATAAGTTTTAAGAACCATCGAAATGCCTTATTATTATGACGTGCTCAAAGAGATTGTTCAGTTTATTGGAGAGGAAAAATATTACTTAGTGTCTTATTCGCCTTTTCATTTTGCTGCCCGCTCCTGGCCCGTTCTTATTACAAATAACGTGGACTACTTTAAAAGAATTGCTTTATAATTCACGTTAATATTAAATTTATCTTTCATTTTTACTTCGACATTTCAAAAATTTATATTAAATTTGTAGTTTTACAAAGCTTTTCGCGTTAACGCTCGCTGGGTTTTAAATTGAATAATTGGTTAATTTATTTATGAAAGCTGAATGAAAGTTGTTGGCCTATTCAGCTGATTTCAGCCGTAACCCTCGCTTGCTGGGAAGTCATGAAACAATTAGTAATTAATTGTCGCCATTACAATAATAATAAAACATCATAATGGACCTTTACTCATAGATTTTGTATGACACGAAGTCCTTTTGCCACGTCCGACTCAAACGCCTTAGAATGGTGTTAAATTATTCCGTCGCCTATCAACACTTGCAATATTATGAGTAAATCACTTAACATTAGAAGTGCGTTACCATTCTGGGGATTACTTTTTGCGTTTGGTGCCCCTTTTATGTAGGCGACAGGCTGGCGACTACATGACCCATACTGCTAAAGGTGGTTATATGTGTGACGAAATGTTATTTAAGGCTCTGCTCCACCCTCAACCAAGGGTAATCGTATGTATATATGGGCCTATAGGAGTACCTACCTTTAATATTTAAATAATTATCACCCAAGTTCTAACAATTAAGGAGATTTCCCTTCCATCATCAGCTAACCGAAATAACCTTAAAAATACAACTATCGGTCTTTACATACCTGTAACCTTTAAAGGATTAACATCCAATTCCTAACTGTTACGGTGCTTTGCCTTCCATCATGAGCTCACCTAATAATCTGTAAGAATACAACTAATGGACCTTAGGTACATTTAATATTTAAAGAATTATCATCCAACTCCTAACCATTAAGGAGTTTCTCCTTCCATCATCAGCTCACGTGAATAACCTGAAAGAATACAACTATCCGTCTTTAGGTACTTTAAATATTGAAATAATCATCAACCAACTGCTAACAGTTAAGGAGTTTTACTATCCATCATCAGCTCATTAACATAAGATGACTACCAGGCGCAATTATACTAGAATAGCTTTATAAAAAATATGAATAACCCTCCCATTCCATTGTTTCCCCTTGATTTGCCTAACTTCCCATCATCAGATCCTGACTTGGTAACAATGGGAACATCTCAAGAGTATACACTATCTAATAAAAAAAAGAATTTTGAATATAGGTCCATCAATGACAGAGATATGGGTGAACATACATTTACCTTCCATCATCAGCTCATTATCATGAGATGACTACCAGACGCAAATGCTAGTATAGCTTTAGAAAAAATATGAAAAACGTTATACATGCCTATAAAATTTGACGATTGTCCTAGATTTCCCTGACTTACCATCATCAGATCCTGACTTGGTGAAAATGGGACCACCTCGGGAGTAAACACTATCGAATAAAAAAATAAATTTGAAAATCGTTCGACAAACACACAAAAAAAGACGAATACAGAACCTCCTTCTTTTTGAAAGTCGGTTAAAAAAGGTGTCCATTTTTGTACGCGGAGATTGGTAAAGTTTTTTGAAAATATTTTTCATATCTGCTGCGATACGGATCCCCTAGGAGAGTTATATGAAACTCACCGATAGTCACAGCATACTCACTAAAAACCACTGGTGAACTCTACATCGGCATTTCATCTCCGCCGCACGTGAAACTATGTATACTAGTACATCTGTGTGGCTCTGTCTGTGGTTGGCTTTTTCTGGCACTTACGTCGCAGAGCACATCCAGCGTGTTACTGGAATATCCTCTCACAAGTCATAGATCTTGTGGTTCATGACGTCCTCTACGGTATATCCAACGAACCTAGATTAGGCATTGGACACATAATCCGTACAAGGTTTTCGTAAAGTAAGGCATCATAGACCGTCGCAAGACGGAACCGTTAAAAGAACCCTTCAACTAGTGCTCCGTAAGGTACGCCGAAATACCCTTCACTGAATAGGACAGTTTTCCGATAACACTGTACCCTGACGGTTAGTTGATCGAAAAACTACTTAGCCGATTAAACGGTTCGCTGAAAATATTGTGTGTTTACGTTGAACCGTTCTATCGGCGATTCATTCTCGGGTACAGTGTTATCGGAAAACTGTCCTATTCGGTGAAGGGTATTTCGGCGTACCATACAGACTTGCTTCGACAAAGATATTTTGCATCAGTAGAATTGCCAACCAAATTCCTCCGACGTTTCAACAGCGTAGACATTATACAATAATATTAAAATATATTGGAGGGCGCCCAGCTAACACTAATTGAGTTCTGCTGGACATGAAAGCTAACAATGAACAAATTTTAAAAAATCCGATAATTCCACGTGAAAACAGTCCAGAAATATCATTGATTATCACCAATCACATTTTCAAACCAACTTTTATTTCGCAGGATGAAAACATCGGTTCCATGAGAGCGACGACTGCAAAACGACCACAAAATGAAAACGATAGCCGAGGAGTTTCTCTAGTGCTGGACCGTTGTGGACAAAAGTGATTTATATTGTTGTTAATATAACGAATAAAGTGCAACGATTATCAAAATGTATGGCTATGGTAATTAATAACTATATAAAAAATCAATGAACTATGTAAATAAATCGTGCTTTCTCTCTAGATATAAAATTGATAAAACCTCTGTAAAAATTCTAACAAAGGTTTGATGGACCAAACCAAAATTATACCAGAGGGCTTAGCCAAGTGGTCAATTGATTGCGTTGAACGTCTAACGAAAAGAATAATAATGTATGAGACTGAGGTATTACTGAGAAAGCTCTAGCGAATGTATGAGTATATATACTGGGTGTAAAAGACATGAACAGTCAAACGAGAACCATGTATTCTATACATCAAAAATAGACATATTTCAAAAAAATTATTGCTGGGAAATGATTTTTATTTTTTGGTGTTAAAAAAAATTGTAAATTGTACCGCGCAATGTAAAGGGCTCAACTCGCACGCAACTCGCAAAACCGCGATAATTTTGCCGACTCCAAACCTACCTAATAACTATTTACTGAGTGTACTGATTTTGATAATTCTTTTTTACCATGGAAAAGAGGTGCCGTTTCGTCGTTCATAGTGAAAACAGAGGCGTTCCCTTTCCCAGCTGATAAGCGTGCTACATGCGTGCTATGACCTTAAATGGAGAGTTTGTACGGATTGATTGTTTGTACGGATTGATTTCAGCAGTGCGGCTTGTCCGTCAAACAAAAGTGCGTCGACCCGGTCTACACATTTCGCGCTATACCCGGTACAGATATGTACCGGGGCGCTTCTCCCCACGTCCTCCACGACACGACGTGCCCGAGCCGAGGTCCGAGCGTTTAGAGGCACCCTCGGGCGTGTCGCTCCCTTCCGATCCGGACGACCTAGGGACGCTAGGCGGTCGAGAGACTCCCCATGGGGGAGATGCTCGGTCGCCCAGTAATCCCCTAGGAACGTCCGCCCTACAGGCTTGAGGACCCTCCAAGGTTTTCGCCTTCTCAAAAAATCCGGTGGAGCAGTAAATGCCATCAGCGGCAAACTGCAGTAGTCTTTCAAAAAAAAAAACAGATAATTTTGCCAGACAGCGGCCCCGTTCGTTAGTGTCCGTGCGCATCGAGTGAGCTACATTGAACGTTAACGTTTTGAAGCCATTTTTTGTTATGAAATACCAAAAAAATTATAATGTTTCTTTGGAAAATAATTAAGAAATAACGTATAGAATACGTTTTCATAAAATAATTAAGAAAAAAAAATATGACTTTGACCTTCAATAAAATCGTAACTATCAATTTCCCAGGTATAGTCTATAGGAAAAAAAATGTTATGATGGTGAGCAGAATACATGGTTCTCGTTTGACTGTTCATGTCTTTTACACTCTGTATAATATATATAACATAGTATAAAACAAAGTCCCTTCCGCCGTCTGTCTGTCCCTATGTATGCTTAGATCTTTAAAACTACGTAACGGATTTTGATGCGGTTTTTTTAATAGATAGAGTGATTCTTAAGGAAGGTTTATATGTATAATACATGCATATTTACATAAGCATTGCACCCGTGCGAAGCCGGGGCGGGTCGCTAGTATAGTATAAAAAAATGTCATTTGATCCTTTTAATCGATTGAAACATTGTATCCTTTGCCACTTGTCTAGGTCCTCAGAGCGTAAAGGCTATCTAATAATAACTTATCTTTAATACTAAATCACTTTTTATTATCTTTAATGTAAAACTAGAGAACACACTGAAAAAAGTCGACCTGCCCCAGGCGGGAATCGAACCCAACATCCTTCGCAATCCGAGCGGCTGCGTTAACCAATACGCTACCAAGGCACTGCTTTCACCGTCAAAATTTGTCGGTGCTTGGTGCTTATTGACGTGACAACGTCTTATAATTCGATAGAGCCGGCTGCACGCACGAAAAAACATGACGCATGCGGTGTTACCTCGTGTAAGGCCGGCAAAACAAATTAAATTAAATTTTTCTTTTGAAAAATGCTACCATTCCATCAGTATTTTCTTACGACGTTATCACGTTCAACTATCGTCAGTAAACCGACTTTACAGACAACCAATTTTTTTTTATGGTAATTGATTCATCAAATCTTTAAAAAAATCTTTTAAATATTTAAAAGCATTGTATATTCGTGACGATTTGCCGAAATTTTTATGTAGGGTACCTAAAAACAGCGATAGGTGGATAGGAAACAGCGATAGGTGTGTCCACTGTGGGTGTGTCGGATACAAAGGGCAGCGGATTAGACCGGGGCCGGATTACTGCGGCTCCACTGTATGTAAATTTAATTTGTAGTTTTATTTTAAAATAGATCATTGTCCTTGTAGAATTTTATTAACATCGCACCGATTGTCAAGTAAACTTTATCACCATAAGATTGAACTCAATTTTAATTGTAAAATTAATAAGGGTTAAAGTATAAAATTGCCGATATTTTCCTCATTATTCATTAGTGTATAATTCATTTAATACAATACTCAGTGTATGCGTTCTTTCGGTTACCCAATGTATAATGGAATTTTGGTAGATTACAATTTAATTTAATTGAGTGTAATTGTTTGTTTACCAAAAATAAACAGATAAAGAGTAGATCTTTCAATACTATCAATTGTGACACGTAGATACATACATGTAACGTTCTCAGATACTAGGTTAAAAGCAAAGAATAGTACAAAATTTATACAGATGCTTCTAAACACGACAATAGCGATGGAGTTGGAGCTGTGGTTTGGCTTCCCAAATACCACACCCTCCTTTCTTTTAAATATCCTCCAGTGTGCTCTATATTCACAGGGGAAGCCGTATCTCTATTGAGACTATAAAGTTCATCCATTGCCATCTTTTCAATAAATCTATAATTTTTACTGAATCCCTTAGCTGTCTTCATTCAATTGGATCAAATTCCTTCTCCAGGGGGTCTAAATTTCCGTTAATTTTAAAAATTAAGGAATGCCTTTACTACCGCCACAAAGATAACATTGTAGTCGATTTGGCATGGATTCCAAGTCACACTGGCATAAGAGGAAACGAGGCAGGAGACTCATTCGTTAAGACTCAATTTCTATGGGTTCAAGTGACCATAATCAAATCTACTCCCAAAACCTATGCACCGTAGCAAAGTCTGATCTGTCGAAAAGCTGGCAAGCAAGGTGGGAAGCAACCAAAAAAATTAAAGGTAGATACTATGGAGATTCCCAAACCGTCATCCCTCGCAGACAAACGAACCACCTCAGTTATCTGCAGACTACGTTTGGGACATATTCTTGCACACCTTTACATCTGTTCAAAATTAAAGTACGCCCATCCAACATTTGCGATTGTGGTCTTGAAGAAGGAACCACTGACCATATTCTCTTTAACTGTCCCCTAAAACCCGTCTCCCTATACGACCTGTTACCCGTAAAGATCCCCAGATCAATAAATGTTAAGTCCTTGTTGATGTACACTAACTCACTACTAATTAAATTACTATGCAAATATGTTGATATGTATAATATTAAGGTGTAATAATTATTTAACCGGCTATAACAATATGAACGCTTTATGTGACGTTTATGTGTTGTCCTATTACAGGTAACAAATTGTGCTATAGAAAAGAATAAACTCAATCTGTACCGACTGGTACCGACCAAACAAACCCTACCGAATGTCTTTTCCTTCACATTGGCAGTAATGGTCGTTTGCCCATATAGACGACCGATTGCCAAAGAATAGCAAAAATAATAAAAATAATAATAGCTTAAAAGCAAAACCCAATAATCGAATACTAAATACCTACTGATTTGACAGCGGTTTTCTAGTAGCTATAGTAGTTGAGTTTCATTTATGCCAAATGGAAACAATATGAACAATATGACTGTCCGAAATTAGTAATAACTCATGTATGGATTATTGTGATATATGCGTCCTCTACACAAAGCTCAAATGTCAACTCTATATCAATTTAGCCTGTGTGGTACACATTGTTATGCGACTATGTAGGTATGTGCAACCCAAATTGCCAGATTCCAGCGTTATTAAAGCGTACATGAATTGAGGTAGTATCAATACTTCTTTAGCAGTTAAGTGTTGGTTTCAGGGTACCCTTTGTAAATCGACGCTCACCTCCAGTACCCTGGCTGGCTTCTCTCTCTGTCCAGCTGTATTATAAGATTCCGTGTACCAGCTTTAAATTCACGTTCTAGACCTCCAGTACAGAACTTATGGAAGTTCTAGAATAAGAGAGCCGAGAACTTTTAATACTGTATAGAGGGATTATTTATACCCCTCGCGCTTATTATTTGGTCAGTATTATCGTAATTGTCGTAATATGTAGAATATTGACTCCGCTATGCAGTAAAGCCCTGAGCCGTTTGGCAAAACACAGATAGAAAAAAATTAAATACAAAAAAATGAAATCCAAAATCGTATAATAAGGTAATGGACGTCAATAATTTGAAAAAATATTTCGTTCGTATCCTAGAAGTGCAAACTTCGAAGATTTGATGAAACAATGTTGTCATAAAAAAAAAACATAAGCACTGACAAATTTCGACCGTATAAGCTATGTCCCGGTAACGTAGTGGTTGACGCAGCCGCCCGTATTGCGGAAGATGCTGGGTTCGATTCCCGCTGTGGACAGTCGATTTATTGAAATAAAACTTCTTTACGCACACTTGGCTTGGGGAGGAAGCTGACGAGATAGCTACGGAAGTTAAGAGCGCGTGGAGAGCGGAAGTTGAGAGGGAGATATAAGTTAGTAAAGATAGAGAGAGAGTTACGTTTCAAATATCATTATTATTTATATAAAGGATAATTAATGTTATTATTATTATCTATATTATTAATTATTATAGAAGTTTTACTTAAGTTGTGCAGTCTAAAGCACACTTGTTTTTTTTTCAGTGTATTTTTATTACAAGTATATAAATATATATGCTTGAATATATTTTTATGATTATAATTATATGCTGCTAAAACTATACACTAACTACAGTAATGGCGACAAACCTTAAAAAATAGAAAAGCATACAAATAACTAAATCAGGCTGAGACTGATATTTTCAAAATGTCAGATACCTACTATTACATTATTAGTTCGGCGTTAACTCTGAAACCTAAGAGAGAAAGCTATTTCGCTGGACCAAACTAATTTCTTGGCTACCTTCCTTTAATATTCGACCTTTTTTGAAACAACCTCGAAACTTTTGTTTTCAATATTTAGGTAGCTTTGCTACTTGGCACCTCAAGGCTTAATTTTTAAGACTTGCCAAAAGTTTACTCTCTCTTCAGTACCTCTTTTTATAATTACGTACAATCAACAGCTCATATAATGTCCCCACCGATACTCGAGCCTACCCCGCATTAGGGGCGATTAGGCCTTAGAATTTATTCATAGGTGTGCACGCGTTTCCTCACGATGTTTTCCTTCACCGTAGAAGCGTCGATTAAACGTACATTATGAATTCAAAATTTGAAAACACATTGGTACGTGGCGGGGTTCGAACAGGTGCCTCCCTGGTGGGAGACAAGGCCCTTATATACTACGCCACCGACGCTTCGACGCCGACATACTTAATTACGTCCATTAAGCTAAAAAAATTATTTTTTTCTTTGAAACTACTAAAGTGGTATTAACGTCGTAGTAGTACTAAATTTGTGGTTTATCGTAACCAACTGTAAAATGCAGATTTTTGTCTTCGGTGTTTTTACTGTTTTATATCAACGTCATATGATTTAAAATCGAATGGCAACTATGTAACTTAACCTATAATCCCTGAACTATACTATAGGATAATCAGTTGTAAATAAAATAATTTTAATTGTTAACGGTTTTTTTTTCAAGTACCTTCACATGGTAAAGGTAAGACTTCAGAAATTTCATGTTTTGAAGCAAATATTCATTCAAATCTAACGATTATGTACCTACATCTAATGATCACGGTACCTACACCTTCGCCATTATCCTTTCACTGAAATAATATCTCCACATTCACACCAATTATTTAGTCCAAAATAAGTATCATTAAGAACTAGTGTAATGGATACTAGATAACGGACAAATATACAAAATAAATTATAAATTACATACATTATTATCAAGCTAGTAATCCTATGAAGGATTGAGCAGACCCTTAGGTAACATTTCGTCGCACATAAAGCCACAAATTAGATATTGTGCGCTATTAACGTCACAAAAACAAGAAGCTGGTAAATTACTGTGGACTGTATAGGTAATGAGAAAATAGGAATGATCTTCAGTGCTTACAATACAAACTGAAATTGATGAGAAATAAAACCAGTCCACCAACCTTGACTGCTAATTCATCCAGGATAATGATCGACGACGCTCTGGCGGTCGTGCCTCCAGGTTAATGGTAAGTGTGCACGAACAGGACCAGGGTTGCTGATTGAATGTGTAGTTGAAAACGTTTCACAGGATTAAAGTTCAAAAGCGCATGGAACGTCCATAAAGTTTACACACGAGAATAGAACGTCTACCATACGCGACGCGCAGATCGTGTTTACTTATCGGTCCCAAAATGGCCGTTAGACAATATTGGTAGGAGCTTAAGTTTAATTACCCACCAATAACCGATATTTACTATAAGGATTGAACATATATTTTTGTAAATAAACTGAAATAAATATTATATAAACAACAATGACTCGCGAACAAATGTTCGTGTTATCACACAAACATTTGTCCCTAGCGGGATTCGAACCCGGGCCGCTTGATATGTCGCCAGCGTTACTGACCACTCCTCCACGACTACGTAATGTATACACGCTTCGGCGGCGCGGTGCGGCATGGCATGGCATGGCACCCTTCGAAATGCCACAGCATGCTGTGGCATGCGGAGCACCTCGACCTATTCGTGTTAAAATAAAAGAATGTGAGTGCTAAATGCACTTAAATATGGTACGATTTGTCCACTAAAAAATCCTTTGACTTGAAAAAGAACATTAAGTAGATTGTGGGGCTAGATTCAACCTTATTTTAATTACTTAGCTCTCACTTTCCTTTAATAACATGAAGTAATGTATGCGTCTCACGTGCCTCGCGAAAACAACAATGCCCTGCAGCATCGCAACTCTGAAATGGGCGGATTGCCACGCCAATCTCACCTTAATTAGTTTCAGACCGAACCTTATGAGATTATACCCCAATATTGTACTGCTAATTTTATGAAGGTTTAAAAATAAACTGATTGCTCCTACTGTTGCGCTATTAAAATTATATTACGTTTTATAAACCAGCGATGCCTACTTCAAAGATATGAAAGAATTTTAATATCAGAAAATTATAATCTCATCTCAATTTTCAGACAAGTGGCAAACGATACTGACGTTTCTATCGAACGAAATGATAACAGCCCCCCATCCACTAGAGTTTATTCCTGCCGGGATGTACAATTTTTATGGAATGAATTCTAGACGATGAGCAAAGCACAAAAGAATGACGGTGCTAAAATCTCTTCGTCCCTTCCGTCGCGCCTACACGACGACGCGACAACCAGGGACTTAGTTAGTGACTTTTTTTTTCTGTCGGTTTTGGATATCGGTTTTGTTCTCATGTCCTTTCGCTGTTATCGCTCTGCAGTAATGTCAGATGTACGATTATGTTGTATTTTTTTGCACGTATGAATTAAAGACATTGATCATACAATATTTTTATGTCACGAACGCGAGTGAGCTATGTTAGTAGCATCATTCTGTGCACACATCATACATAATGTGCATGTGCAATGTGCATTTACACAAACACCCGCGTTTCTGAGGCAAAAATACTATACGTGAATCTTTTAACATTTTAAAATTACTTTAATAGATAAAAACATTAGCTTCAGTATTTTTTTTTTGAAGTAGGTAGGGACATACTATTATTCAACAAGCAAATCTCTGATCTCGCGTGGCAATAGCCGGGCGTGTCCGTTCCACCCACAGATATATCAATCTAAGGTTCCACCGATATCGTCGCGGAGACTCGACACGCTTGACATCCCTCTTTACCGAGAGCCGCCATACAATCCAAGACCGAAGAATAAACAATACTTTTAGCATTTGTAAGTGTGACTTTGGAGCGTCAAGTTGGTACGCAGCATCTGACCACGTCGCACTGTTCCAAGTAAAGATATGTATTTTGGCGCTTCTCTCCAATTCCTCCATGTCACGGCATACCTGAAGTCCAGGCCTTTATAGGCACCCTCAAATCTGCTGCTGTAGAGACTAGACGACAATGAGCCGGTGTAACAGGAGATATTTGTTGACTTAAAAACCTCTAAAGAAAGTCCATTCCAGAGAATCCATCAAGATCCTCGCCTTCTTAAGAAATGTCCGGCGATAACTATAAGGGTTATCAACAGCAATAGTCGTTAAAAAACGCAACACCATCGCTGTTCAAACGTCGGAGGAACGCGCACGCCTGGCTTAGAACCGCTTCATACCGGAATAAAGCACTTTCGGAGTGAAATCATTTTAAACCTTACCTACTAATATTAAAGACCAGTATCGCGTACAAATCGCAAGCACAATGGCCCGTGGCGCCTTGAGCAGCCTCGTGGCCACGCACAAGCCTTTTGAACTTTACAAGCGACTACGATCCTTAAAGTAGGTACCTATATTGTAGATAAAGTTTTAAATTATTTCTGCCGGTCACGTCACGCTGCTGCTGGCCGCTGCCGACCGCTGCCATCCCGGTATGAATTGTCCCTAAGGCAAATGGGATCAAAACTCATTAAATCTACTTTTTCCTAATACATAAAATAAATCCCACATACGTACCCTTCTAAGTAGTATACTAATCATTAATATGGAAATGATAATATATGTCCATCCCAAATTAAGTAATTTACTAAGAATTAGTTATAACGTTACTAGCTAAAGGGCAAAGAGCGGTGTGATTTAAGACGTAGCCACGCCGCCCGCCGCCGGGCGTCGCCCTGCTCACTGTCGCCCAGCTGTCCGTGGCCCGAAATAATTAGAGCAGAGAATTATTCTAATTCTAACAATACCTAGGTAATTACTTTAACTTCCCTAACCGAGTAATTTCATTAAGACTTTAGTCATCAATAAAATGGGCAACGTGAATTTTATCAGGCAACAATTTGTGCCAACAATTTGTTACTTTACTCAGCTACAATACCGCCGCTAATGTACCGTAACGCTGTAGAACTAAAGCTATCTCATTAAATAAAACTACTGAGCTTAATCGCTTGTTGTGGATTTCACATTTATTTATTTTTGCCCGAATTTCCGTCACAATTTTCAGCGTTCGTGATCACGGGAAGGCAGTTTATTGAGCCTCATCTTCCTGAATAACAAATAATCCCTATACGTAGTCATTCATCATACAGCCTTTATAATTCGACCCACTGCTGGGACACAAGGCCTCTCCTTCTTGAATATAATAATAACAATATATTTCCACGCTAACACCAATTTTCTAGCGCAAAGTATCGTAAAGAACTTATTTTATGGATACTAGATAACGGACATTTTTAATATATAAAATAATAATTTTATTTATTTTTATAAATAAACTTAAATAAATATTTAACAACCATGACTCGCAAAAAAATATTCTTGTTCGCCACACAAATATTTGCCACTACCAGGTTTCGAACCCGGACCGCTTGATGTGTAGGCAGCTATACTGACCACTCTATCACGACGGCGTCAAATATATAGCTTATCTATACTACTAGTATAGTATTATATTATCTGTGTCTATACCATGAGCTTGAATAGCCTGAAGTGATCTGAGATCGTGAGCCTTGCGTGACCGTGAGGTATTCGCAAGATATGTATTCATACGAGTCCTGGCTTAATTTTTCGATAATTATTGGACACTAGGTATATTTTTTCCCAAAAAGTCAACAGCATTATTACGCTAGATATTAACTGAAAATGTCTATAAACTTACTGTTATTGCACATTAATTAACGTAACAACGCAACTGACGGCTATAAAAAGAAATTAATTAAAGTTCTGAATGTTTATTAGTTGCATGTAATCAGGCGAGCCATGGAAATAGAGTTTCAATTCTCTGAACAATAAATTACATTTTACTAGTAAAATACGAATGCAATTGACTTGTTATTGAATCTGTATTTAATTAAATCAATACCATACTAACCTTACAGCAGTTTTCAGTTAAGGTATACAGTATCTAGGTTTAAAAATCAACTTACCAAACTCATCATAATCACTTTTAACTAGTTTATGCAGTAATTAACGTAAAATAACAAAAATAGAGGCAAATGCGCTTTGCATACAGAGTAAATTATGCGAAGAAGGATTCAAGTAAATGTGTCGTATTCATTACTTTTCGTAGCTACGTAGCATACATTGCTACGATTTCGTAGCGCTACTGACTACGGTTTGTCTACGACCTGCCTACGAAGTTAGTCTATATTCCATCTTTACGTAATAAATGTGCGTTATTATGAAAGCTTTTATACCTAGGAAACATATTTTCCATACAATGCTTTGTTTTCAAATTTCTTGGAAAGTCTAAGTGCTTATGAGATAAGACTTAAACATAAAATAAATCGGTGAATACATAAATTACCACTTGGTATAGTGTGGTCTTGTGCCCACACTATACTCTACTTCATCATCATCATCATCAACAGCTCATATAATGTCCCCAAAGAGGGGCTCGAGCCTACCCCATATTAGGGGCGATTAGGCCTTAGTCAACCACGCTGGCCAAGTGCGGGTTGGTAGACTTCACACACAACCTAAGAATTTCTTCATAGGTGTATGCCGGTTTCCTCACGATGTTTTCCTTCACCGAAAAAGCATAGATTAAACGTACATATGAATTCAAAATTTTAAAACACATTGGTACGTGGCAGGGATCGAACCAGTGCCTCCCGGGTGGGAGACGAAGCTCTTACGCAGTACGCCACCGACGCTTTTCTTATTGATGTCTTATTGATATATAAGCTCTTCATATTGATATATAATGAGATTTATATATAATTATTAACACATAATGAGAGAAGCTGATGAGAACGTCAAAAATATTTTCACAGAAACTCAGAGTCCTTAACAAGGCAAGGCGTTTTCTCACGTCTAATCAACTGTGCTTACTCTAGGTAGAAGACGCAATTACGGTCCTGCATGAAGTCCCTATTGCTCGCACCTGTAGAATGGCTCTGTCAAGTGCTTATTAGATAGGTTATACCGTCGTACGACCCGCATCTTCGGAAACGAAGGGGTGACCAACCAGCTCTCCAATTGTGTAGCGATGCTGCGTCATTGAGCGCGTTCTACCGTCTGTACGACGGCGAGTGGTCTAAGACGCAAAGCATACAGAAGGCGGCAAGGAGAAGGTACGGCGCGGACATCATTTATTTTCATTCAAATAGCGTCCCAAACACACGGCAATAAGGTAATTAATTCAATTTAAATTATAAATTCAACGCCGAAATGTGCGCGTCCGATGAGGGCCGTTGAATTTGTTCAATGAATGACCTTATTGCCGTGTGTTTGGGACGCTATTTGAATGAAAATAAATGATGTCCACACCGTACCTTCGCCTTGCCGCCTTCTGTTTGCATTGCGCCTAAGGAGTTCTAAGGTCTTTTATGTAATTCCACCATCTTCTTTCCTTTTAAGGACTACGCGTGCTGGTTTACGATGTCATCGAAACTATAGAAATAAAAGAAATTAGGCAACTAGTTTCTTTTGTCGCGAAATGTGTATGTGTTCTTGTCCTTCCTACAATCCTAGATCATTCAGAAAAGTTGTTGTTACCTTGCAGGTCGGCAAGACGAATTTGGTTAGCGCGGTGGTTTATCTATCAAAAATCAAAAAGTTCTTTATTTGAATCTCACACAAAGGATGTTTTGTCTAAGACCTTGTCCAGAACAGTACTTATCATAGATTAATATCTATGATTTGGACCCGCACCGTACGCGATGAATTTCAAAAATGCGGGAGGTGCCAGTATATTTAAAAACGAATGCTGATTACCTTAGACTATTTAACACGGGACGTGGCATAGCGCAGATTTAGTAATGAAAACATTCTGCCGTTTTTCGCGGGGGGTGAGGCAAACACGCACAGCACACATTTACTCACTCGTGCACACTGCGTGCGTGTTTTTTCTTCCAACATGGCTGTTTACTTTGTTCTGCTCGTTCTGCTTATTTAAATTAGTTACCGCCATTAGTTATTACATTTAAGAACAATTTCGTTGTGAAATTTAAGAAAGGGAACTTATTGTGACTCCCAGTGGTCAGTTGTAGACGCAAGTGCTACCATTTAGCAATACCCACGGGAACATCGCCAGGGCGCACCCTACCTGACTGCATTGATCCTAAATCAACCAGTAAGTGTTTTCTAATAACTTGGAGGTGTTGGTTTTTATGGGGACAAGTTGCGAACGGTTGTTTTCCTTCTCTGAGCCTTGACGTAATCACAGAGGTATTTCTTTTTTTCTTTTTCTCAATTTGCTCCCGAGGGATGTAAAAATAAAGTTACCAAGGGCGCTTACACGCGGAGTAGCGATGTCAGCAAAGGCCTGTAAGCGAGCGTTGATGTGCGTTGATTCTATTAACATCACTCTATAATATCGATATAGACTGATTTTAATAGAATCAGCGCGACCCCACCCAATAAAGTGTAATACACACTGAAGGATTCAGTGTATTATATGCTAAATTGCATTTCCAAAGACGGGTATCACGCGATTCTGACTTGGATATTGTAGATTTTGTACATTTTAGCGATAAGCGAAGCTCGTAACATTTTCTTAAAAACCTGGTGACGCTGCAAAACCCTTAAGCAGCCAACAACAATAATCAGTCTAGAAAACTCTCAAAACGTCAAACTTAAGTTCGACCTTACTTTTTTCCAAAGAACCTCAAGAACATTTAAGTTAGGACGCGTTCCCGCAACGATCCATTTCACAGGTTCGTTTAACCGCCCAGTAATCCCCATGGAACGCACGATCTAGGCTTGGGGACCCTCTTAGGTCTTCGTCTTTTAAAAAACCGGTGCGCAGAAAATAAGTGACATTAACCTACAGAAATCAAGCAAAGAAAGGTTAATTTTATCGTATACGTTTTTATTCGGCGATGGCGTATGTAGTTGTACGAGTGAGTTAGCACACCGGACTGTATTCCAGAGTGGTTAGTGTAAGTTTTTTAGTATACAAAACGCACCGATTCTAGTTGCGTTAAGAGCTCAATTTGTATAGGAAACGCAAACAGCGCCCCTAGCGGAGAGAAGCGCAAATCATGTTTCCCATACAAATTGACTAGAATCGGTGCGTCTTGTATACTAAAAAACTTCAGGTCAGTGCGATGCGGTGTGAACGTTACCTCCAGAAGCTCAGTATCCATTAAAAACGATCCTGTAATGTGTGAACGCAGCCTTACGCTACGACAGTGAAAATGCGTTCGTTCCAAATTTAGTTACTTTATTACCCTGAAGCGGCACTGCACATTTCTCATACAAATTGTTTACGATAGCGACAGGAATACTTTATCGCAAGATGTTCTTTTGTTCTATTCCCATCTCAAGGGTGCTTGTGTCACGAAAGTGTTCGTGTTGTTCCCAAAACTAAGTTCTGCATTTAATGTGATAGCTACACAACAGTTGCGAAATAAACTGCTACTTTCAAACATAAGTTTCTAAGAACACTATTTCTCAAACTAACAGTCAGGGTCAGTCGCCGTAAATCATTTCAAGATGAAGCGCAAATGGAACACAGACGAAACGCAAATTTTTGATGTTTTTGTATCGCGGTGTTGATTCGACAGATGCTGCGAACCTCAGCTGCGAACGCATGTCGAACGCAGATGAAACACAAACGCTGTCAAAGTTACGTTTATGTTTTATGTTACATTTCAAAGGACGCTACTTTTTCTCAAACGTTGCACGAACGTACACCTAGGGTTGCATCTCTAATATTTATAATACCCTTGTGTTCTAGCTGGGTTTCATCTTAGCTTGCGCGTAAACTTTAGCGCGATACGGAATTTCACATTGATTGGAACTCAAATGGAACGCAAATGCAGCTGGAACACAAGCGAAACGAAGATAATTATTTGTGTTTTATATTACCGCGATCGGGACCCAGGGCCCTTCTTTAATATTTTTCTGCGAATAGTCGTTTACTTACAAGGGGCAGCCTGACGTCGTCAAGACAGCGTCAGGGAGGGATTCTCCAACGCCGCTGGCGTTGGTACCCTCCTAGAATACTGTCTCTTTAAGATTCACTTCCATAATTTTTTCTTCTACAATCCGGATGCTCTTTCCGGGACTATTTAGTTCCCCAAGGCCATGTGCATGCATCGACCTGGTGTGGTTATCACGCCACGGTTCTTGGGGGAGATTGTGATTGATTTTGGATAAGGTTGAGTACCTTATAAGACGGCAATGTATACTTATACATAACAACAATATACCTACATACATAATATAATGCATAGATATAAATGATTGGATGGTTCAAGTACGTAGGTACAGCAAATACATACTAATGCTATAAGATGAGTTTATTATGCTACACAATTATAAACTATATATTTTTCTTAAATTAAATAGCGTTCGCGATATGTAAAGCATTTCGGCAATGTCAAGTGAAAATGTACTTTTAAGTAATAGACTAGACGTACGGTAGATTGAGGTAAATGGAGTCTCTTAACACGTGTTTTTACAGGAAGAACTCGGGAGAAACTCCCATAAACTATATAATAAAATAAAATACTAACGGATAATTAAAGTGACAAATAATAACAGAAAAGGACTTGTTGTTAAACTAGTCACATGTACAAAGCATGTCTACTTTTAAATTTTTCGTCGACCTCGGAACACGCGCCCACCTGCGTGTTCACGAAGAATCTTAAAACGTTAACGAGGATTGTTGGGATGAAACAGGACTGTATAAAGGAGGGAAAGAATATGTGCATTCCGGCGAAGGCGGATCGGCAACCACTTGAGTTTGACACAAAATTCAGAAACGTGGTCATAATTGCGCAACCCAAATAGAACCTTATACAAAAGTTTTAGAGTCTTTCAAGTTTATTGAGTTGGTCTTCAATTAACTTGGGAAAACTTGAGTCCGCATAATCAAGTATTGGGAGAAGGATATATTTATCCAGCGCAATTTTGGTAGTAGTTAGAAGAAAATTGCGTAGGTAGTGTTCTTAGTACCCTGTTCTAATAATGATTCATACATAACGGAAGCAATCAGTAGCAACTGTTACCTACTGCCAAAGTGCAGACTTCGGTATGACATGGTACTAAAGTGTTAATCTACTTCCTTTTATGTTAAATAGTTGGCAGACAAGCATACGACGTACCTGGTGATAAGACCCACCGTAGCCTACATACAACCCTAATCCTCCTTAACTTTGAAGTGTGACCTGATGGTTTTAAAAACGCGCTTTAAGAGCGCTTACGCAGTTTTTTTACGAAAATAGGCACTTTTTCAGCTTCTTAATTTCCATGAATTCTTATCCTACAAATGTAATTGTTATATAACTTCTAGATAATATTCTTGCGCAAAAAGTTGTAAGAGAAAATATTTCATTTAATTCCTTATTCAGTTATTACAACAGAATATCTATACAGCATTTTTAAAATTTTACGTTTAGATGCAATTTCGAAGCCCTTGATATCCGAAATGTCTAATAATACAATCAAATAAAAATACTGTGTAGGTACTGACAATACCCCGAACAAAATAGCTGTAAAAGAAAAATATTAAATTCGCTCCTCAATGCATAAGGTTGTAACGGTACGTGCAGCTAGGTCCAACTCTGGCAGTATGGTCCACTAATCAAACACGTTTCCCGTCACTATTTTATTTTATTAAGTTAGTTAAACAGCTTCAAATGGTATATAAAAGGCACTAATTTTAGTGCCTTGATATAATTTTATAAGTAGGTACGTTTTATAAGTAGGTAGGTACGTAGTAAAGGCCCAAGCCGAGGTCAGAGCGAGACCCTTAGGTACGTTAGTAATGTAGCTAAGTATGTGTTCTGTGACACGGTCAGTAATGGAATGAATCAAAAATGAACCAAATGTCATGATGAATGATAATTTTGAATTTGATTGATATTTTAAAAATACAGCCAGTAATAGCGAAGACGATGGTACTATAACATGGCAATGTTATAGTACCACGTTACAATACCCGGTCCGCCCTGGAAGAAAAAATCCTGAGGGATGATAAGGCCGCAAGGATTTTTTCTAAAAAGGACGAAACTGGAGAAAAATAAATAAAAAATAGTGACATTTATATAAAAAAATAAACAATATAAAAATGGATGAGATGAGCTATACTAAATGATAATATACAAGGATATGATAATAAGGAGGCAACGTACTCATTCATTCGATACATTCACGCTACAATCATGCATCGACCAAACAAAGTGTCGTGGTTTGTTAACCAACACCAAACCAGACCCTAGCAAACAGAGGTTTCAACAAATATACGTTGAACACTCCGACCGTTGTCCTTATAGTGAAGGCTTATTTAGACAGTCACCATCCGCTGTAGTGTAGGCTTATTTAAACAGTCACCATCCGCTGTTGGTGAAAGGTGATAAAAGATACATATATACAATAATAAGATATATTTACAATTAAGGTACGTAGGTACGAATAGTGTATGGCCCATATGGCTCTTACACCAGTAATGTGCGATATGCACAGAACAGTAACTCTATTTGAATAGAGCGCGAAATACGCAGTAAGTATAATTGAGGATATGCAATAATCCTCAATAAGGAAAAAAGGTAAAAAATACATATATACAGACGTAAAGTAAAAGCTATGATAATAATGAAAATGAAATAAATGATAGTTATAGACAAGATATACATATATTTACATAACATGAAAAAATAAAGAAAAGTAATAAATTGATAAAATAAAGTAGGTAAATAATAGTGGTAAAAGAGTAGTAATAAATAATCAAAAAGATTGTATACAATAAAAAGGTTTGCTGACCGTATACAAATTGGATAGGTTTTTGACGAATAAACGGATGACATAATGATAATGATAGAATTTTGAGCGACAGTCTAAATGAATAATGAAATGAAATGAATTTTATTATTATTTTGGAATAATTCTAGCAAAATTATAGTAGGTAAATTGTGGAAATAACTATTATATTTTAAAATTGGCATATTTAAGAGAGATATACGTGTATATCTTCTCTAAATTTTGAGCATGTAAAAAGGGAGTAAACATCGAGAGAACAACAAAGCAACTCATCAGCGGTTGCTGATGGTGGAATTGTTTGTGATGAAATGTTTTGTTTAAAAAAAATGGTTTTATTATAATAGTTGTAATAAAGGTAAATATAATTAAAATTTGAAAATAAATGTGTATTCCTAAAAAAATGGTATTTTATTCTAATCTAAATAAATGGGGATATAATAATAATCTTCTAATGTTAGGTAGGTACAGTGAGGCAAGTCAGAAATTTTGGACACCTCTAGATAGTCGGCAAGGATTGCCCTAGGAAAGTGCCCGCCAAATCTGGACTTGTGTGGTGGATAAGCTGGAGGTATTCCCTCGCAGCACTGCCGTAAGTGTAAAGTGTGCTGAACTTGAGTGACTAGTTAACACCCAAGCTCAAACACAACTTGATGTCGATTTCGGTGGAAATCGGGTAAGTTTTATTGTCTGTAACTGATTTGAAATTGTTTGTTTTGAGTATTGAAAGTGTAGGGATCAGTAATGACTGTTGGTGCACTACTCAAAATAAATTTAATAAAGATGGATGAAAGTATGGACGAAGAAAGGGTTCGGTGGAAAAAAAAAATATTTATAAAAATTGGCCGCTAAATTATATCAAGGACTCACAGTCTTTTAGAATTTTGAAAAATCTAGAAAAAAGAGAAATAATATAAAATACAATTAATAAAAAAGTAAAATACAAAAACTATTTTCTTATTGTCTTGAATTTCGTATAGGTTGAGGTCCGAAGAACGTTGAGGCGCCAGTGTAACGGTACGTGCAGCTAGGTCCAACTCTGGCAGTATGGTCCACTAATCAAACACGTTTCCCGTCACTATTTTATTTTATTAAGTTAGTTAAACAGCTTCAAATGGTATATAAAAGGCACTAATTTTAGTGCCTTGATATAATTTTATAAGTAGGTACGTTTTATAAGTAGGTAGGTACGTAGTAAAGGCCCAAGCCGAGGTCAGAGCGAGACCCTTAGGTACGTTAGTAATGTAGCTAAGTATGTGTTCTGTGACACGGTCAGTAATGGAATGAATCAAAAATGAACCAAATGTCATGATGAATGATAATTTTGAATTTGATTGATATTTTAAAAATACAGCCAGTAATAGCGAAGACGATGGTACTATAACATGGCAATGTTATAGTACCACGTTACAATGTGGTGTCCGACTTCAAATGTTTTCGATATGCCAGTGAATATTTGTTTCCCGATGTTCAGTTGTTTTTCCGCCATTTAGGTCCATAAATATATAATTTTTAGAAGATTCCTTTCAACTCTCGACATTCAATTACAAACTGGGTTAGGGCCCGATAGGCAGAGTAATATAATAAGCCCCACACTAACTATGGCCACGCCCACTCTGCAGTAAGGGCACTCAATATCGTGTGTATGTAATTAATAGATGCGGAAGTGACTTCTCAATATATAGACGCTGCATATTTCCAAAAATAATGCTCTATGAACAGATAAATTATTTTTCACCTCTCCAGCACCAAAAGACCTCTTTTGCTTCGTAAAATCTCGAACGAAAAACGCTTTTTGCTGCGAGCTTTGAACAAGACTGTAACGTTCAATCTGAACTATTTTAGTTTAAAATGTTTATTATTTTAAAAATAATTATTGAAAATTAAAAGTAAGATTACTAAAATATTTAGTAAGTTTTGCTTTTTTTTCTACTCTAAAACAATTTTCTTGCTGGAGAGGTGAAAAGTTGTATATTTCACACAGCAAAAAATTTTATCTCGTGCCAGTAAGGGCGTTGTCTCCCACCCGGGAGGGACCGGTTCTACCCCCGCCACGTGCCAACGTGTTTTCAAATTTTGAATTCATATGAACGTTTAATCGAAAACATCGTGAAGCAACGCGCACACACCTATGAATAAATTCTTAGGTTGTGTGGTGAAGTCGACCAACCCGCACTTGGCCAGTGTGGTTGAGTAAGGCCTAACCATCCCTAATGTGGGGTAGGCTCGAGCCCCTCGTTGGGGACATTATATGAGATGTTAATGAAGATCAAAAAACTAACTTTCTTCACGTAACGTGGTAGTTTGTACACTATATACGTATTACATAATATTTTAACTAATGAAATCAGCTGACAAACTTTCAACGTAATTATCGCGATAAATGCGACCTTATTTTAACTGTCAGCCGATTGAAAGCACACTATCGGAAAACAGATAACTGTGTTTACTAACAGGACATGCTATCGTGTGGAGAGTATAATGCGATACCTATCGATAATTTTAATCGTAAACGTGCGGTTCAGTTTGGTATGTATTTTTTTTTCTAAAAACAATCACGCCTTATATATTTTACGTCAACGGAATAAAACTGTGTTTCATCAACAGCTCATATAATGTCCCCACCGAGGGGTTCGACCCTACCCCACATTAGGGGCGATTAGGCCTTAGTCAACCACGCTGGCCAAGTGCGGGTTGGTTGACTTCACACACAACCTAAGAATTTCTTCATAGGTGTGTGCAGGTTTCCTCACGATGTTTTCCTTCACCGTAAAAGCGTCGATTAAACGTACCTACATATGAATTCAAAATTTGAAAACACTTTGGTACGTGGCGGGGATCGAACCAGTGCCTCCCGGGTGGGAGACGACGCTCTTACGCACTACGCCACCGACGCTGAAAACTGTGTTTAGTTAATAAAAAAGAGTTTAGTCGGTAAGAGTACGGTACCACCGCCTTTCTTATTTCTGCCGTGAAGCAGTTCGCTGTGTTTCGGATTGAAGGGAAAGGTAGCCAGTGTGCACTGGGCATGGAGGGCATATCATCTTAGTCCCCAGGATGGCAAACGCACTTGCGGTCTTATGTGGTTTTCACTTAATATTGCAAGTGTCTATAGGCGGCGGTGACCACTTAACACCAGGTGGGCCGTAAGCTTGTTTGCCATCTCGTAACATAAAAAAAAAAGAGTCTGATACAACCCTAGGGCCGCCGGCCACAGAATACAGAAAACCTCTTTCTGTGTTCTGTGGGCCCTATGGCATGAGGATTCACCCCCTCCTTCCCCCGCTGTCTAGAAGGTTCTCTTAATTCTTTTCGCTGCTCTGTCTTTCTTTCGAAAGGGAAAGCAGAGGGGGGCTAGGGGAGAAAAAGAGAATAGCAAATTAATTATCCAAACATACATAATTATGAATTTATGAAAAAGAAGTTTGATGAAAAACCTGCGCCGCCGTTCGCGCCTTCGTTTTTTTTTTTAATGAAATACACTACATAATAAAAGCAGGTTGGAGACAAAAAAAATACTGTTAGACAATTTTAAGTCTTTCTATATTAGTACATAGGTATTGAAATAAACTTTTATTTTAAAACAAAGTCTTTGTTTCAAAATTGGTTAAATATTTTAAAAATTCCCAAGGTCTTGCTCATGAAATAGACAATTTTTTTTGCTCTCTTCATGACCTGGGCTCTGTGACAAAGCGCACATCTCGCACCGCCCGAGTGCATAATATAGGTACACTTGACAAACGCTACAAAAGCTACAAAGCCTAAGTACCTAAGTACAAAGCGTTTCTGCGAATGACAACGTCAACTCTGACATTTGCCACGAAGGTTACTATCACAGAAATAATAGGGAATGTAGCTCACACCAATGATTATTTATAGTTTCTCCCCAGCTTTTGTTGTAAAAACACGTGTTGAGAGACTCCATTTTTAACCTCAATCAACCGTAAAATTTTTGTTACTTTAGTTACATTTTCACTTGACATTGGCAAAATGCGTACGCTTAATGCGACGCGACCTCATTAATTAAGAAATAATAGTTACCATGGTATTTTTTATATACCTACTTCATTAGCTACTTCAGTTCTGAGCTTCAGTTTCTTATGTATTCATGAGCTTCAGTTTCATACTTCTTCTTTTAATTAATGGCTTTCGCCACACATAAAGATTACGCATTTTACCAAGCAATGTCATGTTAAAATTAAAGTAACAAATATTGTACGGAAGCTCCCAGTTTCACACAATTTGTGAAGCGAAAATGACATTTTCATCCCACCACCTCGGAAAGTGTAATTTTGCGCTTCGAAATCTGGCTGGAAAATTCTATTTTATTCGCTTGAGTGGCAAAGTAGATTTGAATTTAGAACATCACATATAATGAGTACTCAATATAATTGTAAATTCAAAACGTCATTAAACCTATTTAATGTAACCTCTATGGTGCCAAATTTATGATTAGAACTTTTTAAATTGTGAAAAAATTCTTTTTCATTTTGTCATTTCCTCGCTGAGAAGGGATGAAAAGTTACGTATTGCACTCGAGTGGAAAGATTTTTCACCTTGTGCTCGTTTGTTTCCCTCGCTGACGCTCAGGATTCTAATTTAGAATCACTCGCTGCGCTCGTGATTCAACTTTAGAATCCTTCGCTTGCTCGGTCATCCAAATCGAGCACGCGGTTAAAAAGGAACTTTCCACTCTTGTATAATAAATAACTATTTCACACCACCTGCTCGATAATGCCAAATTACATATCATGCAAACCTTACGTAAAGCAAGCAGTGAACGCATATAAAACATGCATTCACTGAAAGCAAGTTTAGCCTGGGTATAATGTTGGACTGAATCTCATTGTAACCCGCTGGGTTATAATATTTTCACTTTGCATAGTTCTTATTACAATAGCTATAAAGTCTAATTTCTTACTAATAATAATAATAGAACTTATTTGAAAATCGAACTTTTTCTAAAATCGAGCTGGCCACGGCTAGCTGAATGGATCACATTTGAAATTAAACAAAAGCCGCGAGTATTGTAAGACGCTGCAATAAATATAAGTAAGAACTGCAAAGATTTTATAAAAATATATCAAAATAGAAGACAAGTTCTGTTAAAATGTCGAGCGACGAAAGTGATTTTACTTTGAAGTCCATTAAATTGGATGCCTTAGGCCATTGTTCAAAATCTACTCCCAGAGAAGTCAAAGGAAAAATACCTGAAAGCCTACAACGATCTCAAGAAATGGAAAACTGCAAAAGGTGCAAAGTTTGAATCAGTACTTCTGGTCTTTCATTTCCAGCATTTATCATCCACAAAGAAGTCAAACAGCCTGTGGTGCATCTATTGTATGCTCAGGTCGACAATAAGCATTAAACACGACATCCTGATCAATTCGTATACCAAGTTATTGGCATTTTCAAAAAGGAAATTGGATGGTCATCGAGCAAAGAAGTCAAAAGTATTTACTATAATAAAACGCTGTTTTTAGTAGCCTTGCTTTTTCATTGTCTCACAAAAGGTGAGAAAAGTAGAGTACACTCCTCGGGGATAAAGCTCTTTTTGTCTCGGTTGCGATTGAAACCCTCACTACGCTCAGGACTCGAACTCATAACACTCTCCCTGCGCTCGGGAGTTTAATTTGAAGTCCTTCGTTGCATTCAGAATTCAATATCGCGCCAATGACATTAAACATTGCTTTATCCCCTCGGTGTATAATCTCTATTGTTTTATTTTCTATCGCATTTGACTCAAGTATATAAACTATACTGACGACTAATAACTGGATCTCGGCCACAGTGCTGCCACCTGAGTAGGTACTATTTTACAAAACCTTCATTGAAATTCGAATCTCGAGGATTCCTTGGGTAATTGTTGTTATAACATTGACCGCATAACAAATACCGCTGCATTTCCCCGCAGCTTATCCGAAAGCCATTACGTGCATAGAATGAAGAACTAGCAAGGCAACTGTAGGAAATTGTGAATTTTGTATTTATAGGGCGAACAGATAGTACACGCGCAGAATTCTAGCATAAGAATACAATGGGAGAGGGATATAATGTCATTGTATGTACAGTCGACCAAATTGAATCATGACCCACCTTAAGATCATTTTCCTACAGTCACTCTATACAAAGTAGGATGAAATTCGCTTGAACGTACATTTCTAAGTAACGAACCTGTTATCAATTTGTTAGACACTGACAGTTCCTAATAAATATGGCTTAAAATTTGTTCAGACTACTACTTGACATCTGACACATAACGTCATTTTATTTTTAAAAATATAATAGTTATTCCATTTTGTCAGTAGTGAAAAGAGTTTAGATTATGAACGACATCTTATTTAAAATTCCAATCGAGACTTTAGTGCAGTGATAAGAAAGATTAAAATTGCATAGATCTCTGACCCGCAATGACGCATTTTTATTCATATTTAAAACGTACTAAGTGCAACACGCATGATAGCGAAGAAAACCTAACTAAATTTATGATTCTAAAGGAATGATCGGCCAAGTGGGTCATGATTCAGTTGGTTTGACTGTACATCAACCAGAGTTATACAATTGATAGAGTTGAATATACTAAAAACGGCGGCGGCCGCGCACTTGGAGACAAACCGTTGGTAGCAGTTCACACGTGGGCCGATGATCTGGTAAAGGTCGCGGGAAGCCGCTGGATAGGGGCACAGGAGCTATGCGGGTTAGAGATCCTCAGGGCAGGACTATGTCCAACAGTGGACGGAACTCGGCTGATATCATGATAAATACAAAATCCAGTGTACTCCCCGACCACGAATAGGACTAAGTCTTCCTTCCTCAGATCCCCGCACCAAGGATATGGACTGTTGAAATTATTTATAGTGTAATATCTATCCTGGATACGCATTTTTGAATCATTAGAATTCCATAATGTCACTGTCAGTCATTTAATTTTCTACTGGTAGAATCGTAGAATATCGGAAACGAGTGGGTCGGACCACTCATTCCAAAATTCAAGACAATGAATATTAAAAAATAACGATTTTAGGGATTCGCATACGAATCTTGCGATTTCATACACGATTTGGAATTCTATAGATTCAAAAATTCGGCTCCTAGTCGTTGGCTTTGGTTGATTTTTTTACTGAGTTTACATTACGTCTATCGCTAGCTTTATTTGCATTTCGATTCCACTTCTGCTTACTATCAAGTCATTTGATAGACCATTTAAAAACGTACCTAACCTTAGGATGAACAGGATTCAAAATGTGGAATTCCACGGAAGGTCAAATTATAAAAAAAATAACCGCATGAACCGATAACCTTGTGTTTGGATTTACGTAGATTTGTGGATTGTTAACAAATATTTAATTTCGTGCAGTGAAATTCAAATACCTCTAATGAACGGATTTGTGTAGGTGGATAATAATGTACCCTCTCAAATTTCAGTTCCCCTACGGGGTATCACAGGAACTATAGCCTATGTTTTAGGCCCTTATATATTATTTACCCTGACGCTTATATATTATTATGTGATACGCAATAAAGATATTTGATTTGGATTAACAGCAAACTCCAATTCGTTTTTCACCATTGTGTTCGATAAAATCAAATATAGCAGATTATTAGCAATTGCCAATTATTAATCAGCGGATTACCTTTAAATTATTAGAACCTATAAATATGTACAAATCAAAAATAGCACATTATTGGCAATTGCCAATTAGTATTAATTAATAATTAGCGATGTACTCGAATTTCACTGTCTCCAAATAAATTAACATCTAAAATTCTGGAGATCTTTATTACAATAATGAGGACTCGTTGTTATGAAATTAGTATTTATAACTAGACGGGCAATGTGAATGGGAAGGAGCATACTAACACGAAGATCAGAACGAGATAGATTTCACGTACATGTATCAGGCGACCTATGTCGACCAGTCACGTAGAAAAGAGCAACTGTCAGACTTCAGTACTATTTTATGCACACATACGCATTACTCACACAATGTTGCCTTTTTGGCTCTCGCCCTAGTCGATTCATTGCCGATCTATAAACGTCGGTAATTATAAATCTATGCACAGTCTTATGTAGCCCAGTTGGTTTAGCAGACCGCCAGATTGCAAAAGGTCGTGATAGGTCGTGATCGTGTCCCGTCTCAGAACGTCATGATGTTCGAATGTCAAATAATTCCACAGCACCTTACAGAAGACCAGTCAAATCACATTATATACTTGTGTTGTTTATGTTAAGTGATTGGCAGGCAAGCATACGGCCTGCCTATTGGTTGGCAAGATGCATGCATAGGTTATGCATAGAATTACCTACTGACGTTTATAGATTGACAATGAATCGACTAGGCCCTAGTCGCTTCATTGTCAATTTAAACGTAGTCATTAGGGCGAGACCTAAAAATTAACCAATGTGTAAGTAATGCGCATGTGTGAGTGAAAAACAGTACTGCAATCTGACAGTTGCTGTCTTTTCTACGCTTAGTTTCTACGTGACTGACAGGCCGACTTAAGCCACCTGCGTGTACGTGAAATGGGCTCGTCTATCTATCTCGCTCTCATAAACGTGTTAGCATGCTCTTTCCCTTTCACATTGCTCATCTACAGTTTCCTAAATCTATGGATGTAAGCAACGTGGAGCTCTGGGGGCTATTCGCTATCTTTTTTTGACAGTTGAAAGTGATGATCACTGAGAGAATTACGTATCCATTGCTGATTTACGCGACAAGTGCCTAATAGTGTCGTGTAAAACAGCAATGGATGTGTGTCACTCAGTGATCATCACTTTCAACGGTCAAAAAAAGTTAGGGAATAGGCCTACTGGTGACCTTACTCATCAACAGAAACCAACACCACAAAAATGTAGTGTTGTTTGACTATGGTCTTCTGCACAGATTTAATAATACAAGGAGATAGGCTAAACCGGCGTTTAACTTGTGACAGGTGTATGCATTACCGCCATTTCGCCGTCCGCGTCACTCGGACTTCTTATGAACTCAGCGATTTGAGCGATCTCCTTTGCGGCTGTGCTTAACTTTTGTTGCTTAGCAGTCCTTATGACGCGCGCAATGAATAGTGTATATTACGGCATGCTCCACTAGAACCATGTTATGTAGTACGGCCGGTGATTGCGACACTCGGTTTTCCTATGAACTCGGCGATTCGCCCGATCTCCTTAGATTGATATATCTGTGGTCTTCTGTAAGGTGGAGTAACTACCCCAATTCAGATTGGTCCAAATTCGAACTTGACAAAACTCGGTGACGTATTTCTGTTGGCGGGTAAGGTTTAAGTACAGAGCTTCTCGGTGTAGGGAAGGGAAAATAGGATTGGCAGCGCGCGAGTGCCACGCCATTGTTCAAATGACCACGCATGTATTTGACATTAACACAAAACGGCGGTGAGTATTGTAGTGCACGTCGGATGTGTGGCGTCGGATGTAGGTATGTGCTTAACTTTTATGATCGACGGCTCAAAATTTGATAGAAATCTTATATTTTGATGTTATACACGTATGTTAAATTTGGTTGCAATAAGTTAAAGCATGCTCGAGTTATCGTGTTAACGCCCAGACACACAGACATAATTCCAAAAAAAATATTTTTGGACTCAGGGAGGTCCAAAACGTGTAAATCCATCAAAATCTCGAGGTCGAATTTTTTTACGATTACAAGACTTCCTCTATACTACGTACGAGAAAGTAAAAATATCGAATACGACAATTTCTAGAGGGTAGATGATAAATCCAAGTAAGTCAGATTTCTTATTAAACTCTCATCTTAGAGAACAAAGCGAAAACTTTCTGTATACTAATTGCGACAAAGCAGCTCCGCTTTTAACTAAGAGCGGAGCTGGAACTATAATTACCCTATCTTTTGGGGTGTACAATTAAGTTATATTTTGTATTGTCAATATTCTACAAACATTAGATTTTTACAAATACCGTCCACGAGTTCTCTCTTTTTCTACTATAATCGATGCAAAATTATGTAATATTTTAGTTGGTGTATTTTTCAAAAATACACCCGCTTTATTCTTATTTTATGACGAGAAAACACAGTATGAAGGCGAGTCACAGAGGCGGTATAAGTAATATACTGAGTATTGAGTTAGTCTAGGACTTTAACCCATTTATGTGTTCAGCGTTCCATTTTTAAAACGGCGAAATCTTAACTATAATCCTAACTTATTATAAATGCGAAGGGGTCCACGTCCGGAAGCCTCCTCGTGGCGGACCTTGGTATAACGTGGTGGGGAAACTTTCTCGGCGGGTGTGTGGCTTTTGATGTCAAGTGTGTCCCCTTGGCATTCGAAGTCACATGCCATCGTCGAGTTGTTTTTGTTTTCCCACCACGGCTAGTTCCGGAAGGCAATTTTCAGGGCCACAACCGCGCCCGAAGTCCCCGGGTGCGGTCCGATGGCTACTCCCGGTGTCCTCGTCAGGAGGACGTTCCAGGTCGAGCAGCCGTCGGTGAGGAGGCGGCCTATAAGGCCGGCGTCGGAATTGCTGCTGGGACGGTCTCGGTGTAGTTGCGCTCACGTGCGCAGATCCCGAGCTGTCCCGCAATAGCGCACTGGAGGTCACGCCGGAGAGGATGTTTAGTGGGTATGGAGGGAACGCCTTTACCTCGAGTCCCACATATCCCCTGCGGTTGCCACCACCCCGCAGGAACGATGCGTAAATGCAATTGACCTCCCCGACAAAAAAAAGGTATTATAAATGCGAATGTGACTGTTTGTTTGTTACTCCTGCAAGCCTAAACCACTAAACTGATTTTAAAAATTCTTTCCTCAAAAGAAAGCTATTTTATCAGGGAGTAGAATAGGCTGTATTTATTTATTTTTTAATTAGATATAACGAAAATTATTTTAGGATATCGCAAAGGTGGTGCAGGACTTAGGTTAAACCTGCGACCTATACGATTTTTTTTTGTTTTTTTCATCCCTGTCTTCTTTCTTGATGTTTGCATTAAAATATGGGCGTCGCACATTTTAATGCATCTAGGGACTGCTTGGAAAGAAATGCATGGCAGCAGACCTCATGACTGTGACTGGTGAGAATTGTATAGTGGGATTTCCAACCACTATACAATTCTCAACGCCACATACACAAAACCTTTATTTTAATGATTCCTCATGACTGTTCGTCAACACGGATGCTTATGCCACGAAACGCCACCACTTTCACTGCACAAAATCCACTCCGAAGCAATTTTGAATTATCGACATCCAGACGCCATGATTTCCAGCAAAACACTCTTTTTTTGTTTTTCGCCAATTTGAGAAAAAGAACCCCTTTGCGACATCGGGACCGAAAATAACAAAATGGGATGTAATTTTGTAATCTACGTCAAACAATAATAATAATAATAAGAATATATTTCCACGCTCACACCAATTATCTAGCCCGAAGTAAGTATCATTAAGAACTTGTGTTACGGATACTAGATAACGGACATTTTTTTTTAATATACATAAAAATTTTAGATATTTTTATAAATAAACTTAAATAAATATATAAACAACCATGACTCGCAAACAAACATTCGCGTTCGTCACACAAACATTTGCCGCTACCAGGATTCGAACCCGGACCGCTTGATGTGTAGCCAGGTGTACTGACCACTCCACCACGACGGCGACAATGTAGTCATTGTTTGACGTAGATTACAAAATTACATCCCATTTTGTTATTTGTTAGATAATTTAGGTTAAGGTTGACGTGAATATCTTTAGGAAATAAAGTTCATTTGCTATGAATGTGAATTCTGTCTTAAATTAAATGGATAAGATTGATTACCCAATGCCAAGGTGAGCACGTGCAGAGGACTGAATGGTATGAGGGTGTATTACATGTCATATCGCATACGTTGCGCCGGTTGCGCCTCAGGTACCAGGCGAACCCTGTTCTTTTTTAGAATTTGAAATTCTTTTTATTAACATGAACATAATAAAAGCATGTTTTTAAAGTTTTTTTCTTTTATTTTTTTGTTTTCTCTTAGATTACTTATATACCATATCTACCATGTTTTTTGTGTTTTCTTTAATTTATCTATGAAAACGTTGCGTTTAGACGTGTGACCGCATTGTCTGCTAGGTTTTATAAATAAATCCCGCGCTAATTTATAATTATCAAATTTAAGTGTTCTTATATGTTTGATAATATAAGATTTTTCTATTACATTTATCTAATTTTAATTCCTTGATAACTCTAAAATGTATTTAAGCAGCGTATTTCGTTGTGTCTAGAGTAACAGCTTAAATTCCAAATACTAACGAGCCTGTTCAACTTCACGGAACATATCAAAGCGTACTAAATGGGCGCCTAATAGTTTACAGCCGTCACTGAAATGGAATCACGTCGTGATACCCATCCGGTACGTAATAACGGTGACAAGCACAGATATAGTTCTCCGTAACACGTAGCTCATTGAAGGTATGTTCTAGATGTATGAATATTACCTGCTTTGCCAGTCAAGAGAGTGGGCTAAGTGATAGAGCCCGCATTATTGTTATCGAGGAGACAGATCTCTCGTACAGTAGGCAATAGTGACGTCATGTGAATTGAACAGTGACAATTATAGTTGTTGCAGATATTTACTAAATATAACATAAGGTCAAAGGGACTCCAGTCTTTGATGTGTTGCCGAGCTGAAAACAACGTGAAAATGTATTAACTGCGTATAAATACAGTTAATAGGAGATAGAATATCTATAAACTATCGCTCCGAATCGCGACTTTATCCGCTTATTTTTTTTTCGCAATAATACATAGCCTGTCAGCAGTGAAAGTGAAAGGATTTTTAATATAAGTCTAGTAGTTTTTGAGTCCGTTCATTACAAACATATCATACAAATCTTTTAGCTTTATGATAATATTAGTGTAGTTACTCGTACAATAACACATTGTCCGATACGACATCGGTATAGGAAGCTAAAGTTTAAGACAAATGTATGAATGACTGTCCGATATCGGGCCTGGCAATCTGAAAGGCGGGTAATATTTCATACATTTTAATTGCTGCCGATATCAAGGAGCAACCTTCTTGTTCCGATACGTATCGGCTGCCGATACCGATATCGGATCGGAATCGGATAGTGTGTAGAAACAGCTCTTAACATTTTATTATTATGAATGTATTTTCCTAGGTAAATGTATTTATATATAATGTATAGTATAAAGTATTTTCATAAGTTCAAAAACTACTGGAACCATTTCAAAAACTCTTTAACCATTAGAATGCTACATTATTCCTGAGTGGCATAGGCTATAGGTATTTGACTAAAAAAATAAAACGCAGACAAAGTCATGGGCGGAACGCTAGTATAAGGATATTAATCCTGGCATGTTTACTTAAACAGCAAGTTTATGTATACCATAGTAATGTTGTACGACTAGTTTTAGAGTGAGATGAGTTTATTATACACCAATAGAATTTTACTTGCTTTGCCTTTCTTAGCGCAGGCTCACCTGGCACCGCTAAAGCTTTTGTACACAAATCAAAGCGAAGAATGTGTTGCAATGGAAACGTTTATTTATTTCTCTGCTTCGCTACACTGTCGCAACCAGCTCGCATATCTGAAGAAAGCTCGCTTTGAGATCCGCATCCTCACATCACGTCGCTACATAGGTACCAGTGCTGCCAATGAAAAAATCTCGAGTCCCCGCGTCAGTCTTGTTGATTCCCCGAAATTCCCCGCTTGTTTTTGGTTCCTTCCCTACAATTTCTCTGACATGTTATTTTTGGAATACAAACATAATTTTAAACAAAAATTGTGTATTAAACTTCAAAAAAGACTATGTACCATAATAATAATAGCAAATTCAACACTTACCTAAATAACAAGTCTTATTCCATATTAAGTACTAGATTTTAGCAAAAAAACTCGACCCGTGAGATAAATGTTTTCCTGCGAGATAAAAAGTAGCCTATGTATGTCACTCTCCAGATCATGGTGGAGATAGAAGGAGCTCCAAGAAATTTATAGGTAAAACTAAAAGCCACACTACTAATAAAAAAGTGAAGTCAATAAATTTGTCCTTGAAACCGCCTACTTCCTACCTCTCTTTCTAACTCTGCGCACAAGTAATATGATAGATGACGTACGTATGCATGATGTATTAAGGTAGCCGTAGCGTATACACGCTCATGTTTACCTGAACAGTTAAAAGTGTCAGGTAAACATGAGCGTGGGTAGCCTGCTTTAGACGGTCATGCTCTAGAGGTTAGAAAGGTAAGTATGTACTAATACGAAGTAAGCGGTTTCAAGGTAATTTTTTTTTACTTTACTTATTTATTAGTAGTGTGGCTTCCCGTTTTACCTATTAATAGGGAACGCAAAGGGATCTTTGCCCATACCAGCCATGTCTTACGTGGGTTTTCTTCTTATGAAATATTATAATATAGGTGTGATACATTTTCATGTTCTGAGCGAGTTTTTGGCAGAAAATAATGGGCTTCAGTGATATTGGCAACTAAGAAGAAGGAAATAGTGGGATGAAATGAATAGGAAAAATGATGAAAGTTAATAACTAACCTATATGATATTCCTTTTAACTGCCAATACGAAGCTGTGAACCTTTAGCCATATATTGCACGAGACAATGATAACCCACCCACAACTCATAATGGTAGATTTTTCATCCAACATGGGGTAACAACCCTAGACAATTAACTATCATATCAACACTATAAAAATGGATACTTTCAGAAATAAAAAATGGTGGTCACGAAAATTATACCCAGTGGAGATCACAGTTGTGTTAGAAGAGTGAAGACTTTCCATTAAATTCTGTGTGGATTCCCCGAAAATCCCCGATGTTTGTCATTCCCCGCGCTCTCCCCGCGATAACCCTTAATTCCCCGCAAATCTGGGAATTCCCCGCAAATTGGCAGCTCTGATAGGTACCCTTTCACAACGTCATCTTTCATCATTCATTCATCTTCGCACCACACAGGTCGTTTGCACATTTATAATCTAATGCTTTGGGTGGCACACTCAAAACACGAAAATGGCGTTGAGTGGCGGGCCCCTCCGCGGGTAGTATGAAAAATCATATTGGTCACCTTTGCGATATTAACTGTCAGACATATTATGTCTGCGTGCCACAACTTGCACATCTCTGAAGGAAAGGCAGCTTAAGCTTGATTGTAAATTGTAATTAAATTAAAATAAAAAGATTTTTAATATACAACACGTAAATTAAATAACCAACAACCTGAATACAGGTGGTTTGGGATCGGCTTCTGAGTTGATTTCAATAATAAAAAAAAAGTACCCAGAAAATATTGTACAACATTTTCTGGGTACTTTTTGTTTTTTTTTTTTTTTTTAAAAAAGTTATTGAAATCAACTCAGAAGCCGATCCCAAACCACCTGTATTCAGGGTGTTGGTTATTTAATTTACATGTTGTATAACTTAATTAATATGAAAAGAAACCCATAGTTTTATAGCGATTTGCTTCAAAATAAACCTCCAACCCCGTGTGTATTAAAATGAAGCAATGATATGTTCTACATATACTGTTAAAGTTACATATTTTTACTTTACGATACGAGGCATCTGTCTTGCAAATCAAAAGCGCGTAATGAAATTCCGGTTTCAAATTCCCACGTCCCCTCTTATGAGATGTGGGAATTTGAAGTTGAATCTGAGTACATCGAATTTGATTAAGAAAGTTATTCTCATATTCATAGCAGAATCCTGTGGGGACAGAAGTTCCTTGTGACTATAAATTACTGACGAGGCACAGAGCGTCTGATCAGTAGAAATAAAAAACATGGCTTTGAGCTGTTACGTTTCAGCAATGAAACATTGGAAAGATCGAGGACTGACGGCCAGGGCCGAATTTAAAGGTCTGGAGGCCTCGGGGCAACAAAGGAGTGGCGGCCCCTTAGCCCCAAATTATTTTCCAAATAAAATGAACAATTTTTTTCAATCGAGTTTTAGGTTAAAAAATAGGCATACTTCTTTACGACCTTTAACTAACGAACAAAATAGAAAGATATTATTATTATTATTATTCGTGTAATCATGTTTGTACAAAGTACCGTAGGTAAAGGCGCGAAATAAAATATGAAAGGAAAAGTTGTTTACTGGTGTTTACTAGTCTGAATTTGATTTTTTTTTCCGAAGTCTATTGTGGGGGCCCCTCTTTTGTGGAGGCCCTGGGGCTGTAGCCCCGCTTGCACTCCCCTAAATTCGGCCCTGTATACCCCTTTGGCTGATCCATTAGACGCCTTCTACGACACCCATTGGAGGATGGCGTGTTGCTTTAAGATATTAATCATGAATAAACATGTTTTAAGATATTAATCATGAATAAACAAATATGAAACCCTGTCATCTACAAAATAATGCCGTGAAAGACGATAAATACAAAAAAAAAATATTTATGATTGATATAAATGTGTTCTCCAGTCATTTTACATGCGAATAAAACAAAATTGAAAGCTAAAATGGCCGCTGACCCGAGCCTTACGCTACATTCCCCTCGATCTAGTAAGCATCAAGTGTTTTGCTTTTTATTGCGTAAAACGAATTGTGTTCCTTAATTTTCATGAATATTTACGAATGGAATTTCACAAAGACAGATTGGGGTTCAAAGAGTTAAATGCAAACCCATAAAATCTGAATATTCTGACGCAGAGCCGCGGACAACGCTACGTACGAGAGATATCAGCATTTATTGCGTATTGCAATGAGTAGAATTACGGCAGGGGTGGCCAACTTGATTAGACCCAAGATCTACTGTCTATAGACGACATCCTGTGCGATCTACTGTGCCTGTACTGAAAACAAGAGATGGAACAGAATTTTAAAATCGCAAGGCAAGATGATACACGCAGCATTTAGTGCTTATACGTTTCCCAGTCTGTTCTACGTATTTTATATACTATATATCTTTAGCCTTGCTACGATCGACTGGCTGGACTAATTGCCTGGTTAATTAGAATTATTAGGATACTTTTCTATTCTGGGCATTCTTAAGTAAGTCCGCTGCCTGACCAGCTCCAAGTAGGTACATGTAACTAAATGAGAGCTCCCTGACCGCATCGTCGTCTAAACCCCCTCAAATTCATGCACTATGATCATTTGACAGTATAATTTTCATTGCCTCATGTCGCCATAAGGCTGCCATACTTTTTAATCAGGCAGTCCACAGAAGATTATAAATAATAATAGAAAAAATGGTAAGGTTTAGATCTAAACAACCATCCAACGAGGAAGTATTAACACAATTTTCCACTCTCGTAGTATATGGAAAGTTAAATTGTTGGCATAGGAATTAAAATTTATGACTTGTTTATTAATGCGTAATGGCTTAATTTAAATAGCTTTTCAGTAACTTCATCACAACTTAGTAAAGTTTATAGAATGAATCTTGCTATTTCACACAATTTAGGACGATTCACTAATTTTCAACTCACAAACGTTTGACACTTCAAATAGGTACCTCGTTAGTACCAAAACAGCCTTGGAGTTTTATTGTTCACCGTAAGTTACTTAAATTTTAATTTACAAAATATGAGTAAACTGACAAGGTACCTACTTACTTCACTTCATTTTATAAACTTTCGTAGGATTCTAAACGATAGATAAATACCTAATTGTATTATTTTACGTCCACATTTTCGCAAATTTATCAATTTGCGACATCTCTGTAAACTTTATTAAAATATACACGAGCAACCGGTTTCTTTATAAGTTCCGTGGCGAACAATGGCGGTGGAGAGGAAGGAGAAGGAACAAGTGACTTATTTATTCAACCAATCAGAGCGCCCATGACGTTTGATTATTGCTTACTTATTATTTTACGCGTGAGTTCGGTAAGTTTATCAATTTACGCGAAAATGTGAGCGTAAAATATTACATTTTATCTCTCATTTAGAATCCTACGAAAGTTTATAAATTTCTAGGAAATTTTATTATTATATGAATTGAAAATTAACTGCACATGATTCCATTTATTTATATTGTGATCTGAGATTGCATCCCACGTTATGATAAGTAAGTGAGATCCTTACAGAATCGCACGGAAGGGCTGGACCTGCGTAATAAAGGGGTTTTTATTAACACGCTCTCATTGATTCCCTCCTTAGCAACGACTGCTATCATGAGGAAACACCCAGGACCACCAGCTTAACGTGCCTTCCGAAGCACGGTAAATAGATTTGAAAACTGCCCACCAGGGTCCATAATTGTGCCTTTACTGTAACTACTTAAGAACCCATGTAAAAATGTATGTACCTATGCAATAAAACATTTGAATTAGTACTAAGGTACTAAGAACGCATCACCGTGGCATAAAATAATTTGTTACGGTAAGTGTGATTAATTTAAAATTGAAAATAATTACCAACAATTAATACCTAATAATTAAGTACCTACCAAAATTGAAGACAAAAGTAATTACTTAATTATTTACTTTTGTCGGTTATTATTAATAATTATCAAACCGTTTTTGATAACAATTATCCTTTCGAACCCTGTGGCTGAGTGATGGGTAGGTTAGGTTTGTTTTTTTTTAATGACCAGGCGGAGTGCAATGTTTTTGGGAGAGTAGTGTTTAATGCACCTACATGGCTGAGTGATGATGGGTAAGTTATTTTTTCTTACAGTTTTCATCACATTTACCAAATCACGAGTTAAGTATTAGAAGAAAGAAGAAAGAAAGAAAGAAAAACATTAATAATTAAAAATAATTAATTAATAATTACTGGTTATTATTAATACTAACTGTAAGGAAAAAAGACACGTTTGCAGGTTCTGAAATTAATATTTTTTATTCCTCACAATATGTTACCTACCAAATCTTTTACAGAATGACAACTTAAAAACATTTTTCTTCAAGATAAATTTAAAACTTAAACATAAACTAATAAACATAAATTAAATAATAATAATTCATACACAAAGAGCCATAGTAATCGAGTTATCGAGTCCTTTACCGTAACATAGCGAATATATTTTTTATGAAGTACTGGAATAGCAGCGCCATCTAGTAGAACTTAATAGAACCATCAGAAAAGTATTATTACACACTAGTTACGCACAAATCTTAAAGATGTCGCTAGAGTAATAAACCATTATTGTCTATTACCATTTCTTGATAACTCTGCGGCACATAAAGTAATAGTTTTATAATTTTATTAATATCAGAAACAATGATCAACGTTTCATAGTTTTATAGACATTTTTATTATCAATGTCACTATTTCTATTATTATTTTCAAAATATTGATAATAAGCCTATATCGCTCACTCTGTGGTTTTATTGTCATTATTGTCTATGAAAAAGCAAAATGGCCGTCTACAGTCATGTCCGCTCGGGATTTTATTTTCTTTGTTTACCATAAAAATAACTTATTTGTTTTAAGTTATTGACTTTCATGTGATAAAATAAAATGTTTATAGGCATTAAAACTTTGAACATTCGTCTAGATACATACAAGTGTGTGATTTGACAAGAAACTAGTGGTACCAGTCTCACCTTGTAAAGAGAAAATGGGGAATTGTTTCAGCAGTACAGGAGAAAAGGATTCTAAAAGTAAAAATGAACGGGCTAATCCGCACGAGGATGATACACGACCGTTCCAGACTCCAGTGCCTACACCACCTCCGGACCCTATCAGAGCTACCGTAAATCAGGGTACTGACACTAATGAGGTCCCTCCCACCCGTATATTCGTCGCCTTGTACGATTACGATGCTAGAACGGATGAGGATCTTAGTTTTAGAAAAGGGGAGCATTTAGAAATCCTTAACGATACACAAGGAGACTGGTGGCTTGCTAGAAGCAAGAAAACGAAACAAGAAGGCTACATTCCCTCGAACTATGTCGCTCGCCTGCAGTCCATAGAAGCCGAACCGTGAGTAACATACTGTTTTTATGCAATCATTTCAACAATAGTGAGTGGTTCCTGCGTGATTTCTTTTCCTTTAATCTTTTTTGTCCTATTTTTGTAGTAACTTTACAGATATCAGCACCTTTTTGGGTTGTATGTGAGTTAACAATACGATTGAAAGGAATATTATGACAGTTGCTCTGCTCTAATGCCTTAAAAATTTCTAGTTAATAAATTTAACCATCTAATGGTTAAGTTTACTAACTAGAATTTTTTAATACTGAATTCTAAATAAATTAATGGCATACACTCATGTCTCTATTTTTAATCCAACTCAATAGTTTGTTTGATAACTTTCACACGATCAAAAACATCTATAATTGCTGACTAATTTAACACAAATACAGAGTAGCATTGAATAAAAGATGTCATTTCCCCTTCCGTGATTTGTTAGGCCTTATCAGAAATTGTATTGTATGTGTGTCACTGAAATACATTGACACTTGCCAACATCCTTTCTACTAAATATATTTAAAATCTATACAATATTATGAAGGGGAAAGATTTGTATGTACCTATGTTTGTGTAGGTAATGGACTTAAAAACTACTGGAACAATATTAAAAATTATTTCACTGTTAGAAAGCTACTTTCTGACTGAGTACATGGCTATATTTTGTTGTAAAAACAAAATTATATGTGAACAAAGTTGTGGACGGAGTGCTAGTGTTTTATAAAGTTGCAGGCTAAATTTATTTTGATTACTAGAACATAGTAGTATTTTGCAAGTACAATTCTTAGTTTACTTCTAAAATTTATATTTGCTTTTGATATTCAGCTGTAAGTATAAGTATTACCCCATCAATTATGGTATTGTTATTGTCATGGATATAGAATTAATAGCTGCTCTTACTGGAAGATACAGTTATGAGCAATAATAATGTACCCATATTGACAGTTCAATATCTTCTTCTTTTATGTGAATGGTGATTGAGACACATAAAGATTACGCATTGCACCATATCAAGTGAAAATGTACTTTAAGTAACCAACAATTGTATGGTTGAGTTTAAAATAAAAACTCTCAACACATGTTTTTGCAACAAGAACTCGGGAGAAACTCAATGTTCAATATCTTTATTGCCTACTCAATAATAGCCACAAGCTGTCAAATGTGTTTTTATACTACCATAACAACCACTGCTTCCTTATAGTATTTATTTAAAAAGACTCTATTTTACATTTCCTTTACCTTCACCAAATATAAGTGTGTTAAAAATAAATTATGCTTTCTGTCAAATCTGATTTATTTTTTATTTTTACTTATTTTAAACCTAAATAGGAAGCACAGTATACTTACTTGTTCTTTGGTTATAAAGTAAAGTTTACTTTATTCATTAAAATCTTTATCAATTAAATCAATTATTATTCAAAGGTTCTAAAATTATGGTCATGCACATATTCTTTTTTGTTGATGTCGATTGAGAATTTGACAATTTAAAAGTAAGCTACTAAGCAAAGTCCAAAATAAAGAACTTAGATTTTGTTGCCACCGCCACATCCTTTGGTACCGCGCAAATGGAGGTGGTCGGTGGCTGCCGCGAGTGTTCAGTGGTTGCCACGCGTCTTGTAATTTTAGTATTGCGCAAACGAAAGTGCTTAGTGGCAGCCCCCGTTGGCCCATTTGCGAGGAGCCTAACACCCCCCTGTTGTCTACCTCTGGATAGCTTCTTTATTCCTTTACAGTTTTACTGGATCAATTAAGAAACTTTTAGAGAAGTTGTCCCTATGCGCAGAAAGGCTTAATTCGAGTTGATGTTCCGATTTATGGCATTTTGTAGGTGTTTAATATATAACCTAGCAACTTAATACAGTGATGAGACTGATAAGATGGTAGCCAGGCGGACTTAAAACAAGTTATTACCACCATCGCAACCCAGCACAAAGCACTCCCCGAGGTATCAAACCTGGAACCTCGTGATCTAATTCTGGTGCCGAACCATTAGATTAGTAATTATGATATTTAGGTAATATAATGTAAGGTCATTAAAATTTATTTATGCTACCGACTGTTGTTACTAAGGCCAGAGCACTACACATCCGAATGCCAAGGGGATACAGTTGGTATCAAAAGCCACACACCTGCCGAGAAAGTTTCCCCACCACGTTATCAGGGTCCGCCACGAGGAGGCTTCCGAACGTGGACCCCAGGCTGTACCCCCATAAGAGTTTTGTTGCCGAGATGAATTTTTCTTAGTGATTTTGAGTGTAATATCTGTCTTGGTGGTTGACTTTTGCGTTAGATTGTTTTTGAAGGATTGGTACTTTTCTGGTTTGGTGCCCCTTTTGTGTAGGGGACAGGCTGGCAACCTGTTACTATTTGGAGGCACTGCATGGCCCATATGTCGAGATTTGAATTTCTGTCTAACAAAATGTTACCCGTCACAGGCAGAGGACCCCTAAAGCCTTCTCATTGACCCGCGGATGTAGTAAAGCACCCATTAGCGCTCATCAGCATTAATCAAACAAAAATTGGATAAAATACACTGAAAAAAAATCGACCTGCCCCAAGCGGGAATCGAACTCAGCATAATCCGGGCGGCTGCATTAACCACTACTCTACTAGGGCACTGCTTACGCCGTTGAAATTTGCCAGTGATTGTTGCGTATGTTTTTATGGTAAACATTGTTTCATCAAATCTTTGATATTCTTTTCAGAGTGCCTTATATCCTTATATCTACCTTATAAACCTTATTTACCATTACCACCTTACTGACAAAATTCCACCGCGTAAGCAGTGCCCTGGTAGCGTAGTGGTTAAGGCAGCCGCCCGGATTGCGGAGGATGCTGGTTTCGATTCCCGCCTAGGGCAAGTCGATTTTTTCAGTGTATTTTTTCTAGTTTTAAAAATATTTACGCGTGTGTAAACGCAAAAATTATTCCATAAACAAAAGTTATTTTGTCCACCCTTGTTGTAACGTATAATAAAATTGCATAGGTATAATTATGATAACATAATTAACAAATATATGTATTATGTATGACTAGTCTCCTAGAATGAGGTAGCAAAACCACAAACCCTCAACGTCAGTCACGAGTCACGATCGATTCGGAATAAAGTGAATATTCGAGTTTCTCCCGAATTCTTGTTGTAAAAACACGTGTTGAGAGACTCCATTTTTAACTCAATCTACCGTACAATTGTCTGTTATTGTAAGTACATTTTCACTTGACATTTGGTGAAATGCGTAACCCTCAGTAACCTTTATGTGTCGCGATCGCCATTAATTTAAAAGAAGAAGAAGAAATGAATATTAGATACATCTCGTTGCCATAGAAGCTTTTTGCTCGATAGGTAATTTCATGCGGAACACGAAAATATAATTTTATTTATATAAATTCATTATTATAGGAAAAGGCTTGAGATGTGCCTGTACTGTAATACCTTAATAATTTGCCTAGTAAGTGCATTTTTCAATTTAAAGTTCGCGTGACATACATTTTATTATCTTCCGAAATAGAATTTATAAATGTGAAACACATCACACAAACGGTCGCTCCTGTAAGATTTTGAACCCGAGTTTAATTTTAAAGCACGGTCAGTGACCACTCCATGAAACCGGCCGTCAATTGTTTTATTTCTTTATTTATGATGTAGTTGCTACCCTTATCATGTTTATAATTAGAACTTTTACGCCGGAAAAAGAGGCATCAATTACAAATTTTCTGACACTGCTGCAAGCTTTGCATGGTAGATTTCTAGAGTAGCAATTAGAACATCCATAATATTAACGTCTCGCCTAGTCAGAAAATCAATTGATTTGCAATACTTACTTCGTTTTATTATTTTATTATTTTTTCACATGGTCACCTGGGTTTTTTAAATGAAAACCTCTGGGTTCTCTAGCCTGACGGCGAATTCCCGTAGAGGATTTATAGTCGGCGAACATCTCCAGCGAAGGATGGAAGATATATACCGATTAGTGTCTGGGACGTTCATCTCATCTGATAATAACCAGAGGAAATGTGAACGACAGAATAGATCCGCTATAGCCAGTACACACCTCTACTCCTACCTCCGAACAATTGTGACCTGATGACCCGGAAAACATCCTGATGTCTTCAGAGATGTCTCGGCGTTAGGAGACTTCTTGGAAGAGTTGGGATGGCTGGAGTAATCCAGCCCCTCACCCGCCATGGCAAAACAGTTGTGGATACAGCCCGCACGAAAAAAACGAAGAAGCATCCGCAAGAAGCTTCGCTTATCTCGATGTCCCCGGGCATCTACGCTTTGCAAGTCCGGACGTAACATTTAAACTTATGACAGTGCGAACAGTACCCTTAGTATGACTTTTAATAGTAGGAGTTTGATAGTTTTCGAGCTTGATCAAACTTGATCAAACATTGCCCACTAATCAGTGGGCAATGTATGAAAAGAGACAATACGTTTGATTACTGTTCGCACTGTTATAAGTTTAAATGTTACGTCCGGACTTGCAAAGCGTAGATACCCGGGGATAAGCGAAGCTTCTTGCAGATGCTTCTTCGTTTTTTTCGTGCGGGCTGTATCCACAACTGTTTTGCCATGGAGGGTGAGGGGCTGGATTACTAAGGGTACCAATGTGCAGAATTCCCCTAGTACTCTTATTCAAATAAATATGTGGTGTAAGCACCATTGGAAGGTCGACATTATAACAATTAAACCTAAAAGAACCTAAAATATGAACATCAGCTTCTGCAGTTGACTCTGGCCGTTGGCAACTTATTTATAATAATATTTATATGGTAATTTTGTTTGTTTTTACACTTATCCTAGAGAGTCCTCCAGGTGGCTTATATTAAATTAAGAACCACGAGCATACTATTTTTTTTATTTTACAAATTCACTCAGGTATTTTGCATAGGTATTCTCAATGCCTTTCAATTTATATCCCGAAACCTTTTTTAGTTCAAAGTTTGTAGGTCGAAGCTGGTTTGTGGACTTTTTGATTTTATTTTACTCCGTCTTCAATATGTCCGACTGCTTCAAGGATTCAACGGTTTAAGTTCTTTAACAACAGACAGCCGTTCTGACAATATTTGAAATTGAATTAAAAATATCTTTGAGTTGTTGTTACTGTGGACAGCCAGTTTGTCGTGTCCATTTATAAAACTCATTATTATGCATTTTTTTTTGTTATTTGGATAGTTTGAAAAAGAAACGAAACTGTTTTTAATTCAAGATTTATTTTATTTTTTTAAGATTTAACAAAAAAAATTGTCTGTGGGGCTATATGGACGTCTAATCTTTCGCGCTTCAGGCGACTACTCTTCCAACTTTGTTACGCAGGAGTAAACTAGTCATTAAAAAGATTTAAAAGATGTCAATTTACTTATTAAACATTGTGGGTGCATTCCATGCAACAAACCCTAAAGTTAAACAAAAAAATATGCTATGTATAGTAACAATATCAAAGTGGTTGTTATCACTTATCATCACATCGATATAGTTTTGTTATATTATGAATAAACATCCAGTTTTTTATGTGTTCCTTTGAGCCGGATGGTATATAAGGGTACAGTACAGTACAGTGGTAGTTTTGGTATAAATTCACATTACAATTCACTGAAACATTAAATTTCACTGAATTTTGCGGCAAGCTACTAAGGACTATGTCAATCTTAGTCAAAGCCCTTCATCTTCCTTATCGGAGATCGCTTTCACATCACCTTCACACTCACCGCTTGCGCCTATTTCAGTTTAGAATGCTATTACAATAATAATTACAAACGTTTACCACGCTTCTGCACATTGCGTAATACGACAGTAGCATTAACTATTGAAAAAAATTGCGAGCGAAAGTAGGTGCGCCGCAACGTCGCGACGACTAACCGACGCCCAACGAGACTGTGACAGATTGTCACCAATATCAAGTGACCCTACAATTTATCACGATTACCAGTAATTTTACTTTGACCACTGAATATTCATCACTGTGTCAAATACACTTCCTACTTTGGCATCTTATTCAGACTGGCGCCGGCGCTGCTAAATTTGTCAGAGGTAAAACGTTTTTTTCTCGTGAATAATGAATCAAGTCTTGTCAAATTTTATGTAATGGATTTAACGCGCGTTATAAGTTATAACGGAATGTGCCTGTTATGAGTTGTAATCGTGTGTAAAATGCATGGGAATCGTAATAAAACCAGGACACGCGTTCAGTTCCGGCAAAAGTTATTGGGATTGCCGAATATGCTCGTATAATTTCTTTGTGTCAAGAAAACTCGTTTCGGTTGGACCTTAATTGGGCGTGGATGCAATTTGTCTTATGTTTTATAAATTAAATTTATTCGCCGCAAATACCCATTATGTATCGATATAATTGTATCCATGTGATATAGCCATGGATACAGAGGCGGATTAAACGTTGAGTGCGCCATAGGCAAGCATCTCATCGGCGCCCCTAGGTATATTAAAAACTAACTTTTGCCCGCGACTTCGTCTGCGTGGAATAGTCACTTTGGGTAGCATTTTTTAAGGTAGTTCTATACTCATAAATTGATAATTATAGATTACTTTAAATAGCTTATTTTAATACCTTTTTATAAACTATTTTTTGTGGTTTTCCATTTTTTGCTAACTTCCATACGACCTTTCATTCCCTAGTTGTCGGGTGTCAAATTACCAAAAACGCTACAACATTTTTTTTACTTCTTATCACGTGCTTAAATACAAAGTTTATTGGTTTAATCTTCGATGAGGAATCCCAAACAAACTTTCATCCCTACTTTCAACCCCTTCATGCCATTTCTACAACAAAATTTAGCTTATATTTTATCTCAAGGGATAGTCTAATTTTGTACCAAATTACATAAAAACAGGTTCAGGTGTTAGGCGTGAAAGCGTGACTTTGATTAGACATGTTTACGACCTTTCATGCCCTATTATATTCCCACACGCGTCAAATTTTCAAAAACGCTAGATTAGATATTTATTTACTTCTTATCAAGTGCCTATATGCAAAGTTTCATGGTTTTATCTTCGATATTGAAGAATAGCATTCAAACTTTCATCCCTTATTTCAACCCCTTTATGCCCTCTTTAACAAAAAAGGTAGCTTATGTCCTATCTCAAGGATCTCAAGGTCTAGTCTATTTATGTTACAAATTTCATCAAAATCAGTTAAGCGTTTTCGCGCCTAACACCTCAACTGATTTTGATGTTTGAGCGTGACTTTTGAAAAAGCGTGACTTTTTTTGGACTTCCTTACGACCGACCTTTCATCCCCCATTTTATCCCCACGTGGGTAAATATTTCAAAAACTCTAGAACAAATAATTATTTATTTCGTATTGATCAAGTGCCTAAATTCAAAATTTCATAGTTTTATCTTTAACAATGACGAATTTCCATACAAACTTTCATCCCCTATTTCATCCGAACATGGGTAAATATTTCAAAAACGCTACAACAAATATTTTTTTATTTCTTATCAAGTGCCCAAATTCCAAGTTTCATGGTTTTATCTTCAACAATGACGAACTTCCATACAAACTTTCATCCCCTATTTCAACCCCAATGCCTATTTTTCGCAATAAAAAATACCCTATGTCCTTCCCCGAGCTCAAGTATACAAATTTCATCAAAATCGGTTCAGTGGTTTAGACGTGAAAGCTTAACAGACAGACGGACAGAGTTACTTCCGCATTTATAATATTAGTAGGGATAAATCTTACTATAGTATAAATCCTACTATAGACCGAAACCGCTGTACCGCGCCTTACAAAAAAGGGGTGAGATGGAGGCCAAGGAAATGAGCATGAGTTTACATGAGATCGATGTTGTCGGACAGATCTTACGATTTCAGTTTACGATATTTTAAAGCTTTTTTTTGTACGACTGGCATGTAAACCCCAAAATTATGAAATTCCCTATATAATAATTTCTGGCTTTACAGGCGTGATATGAACTAAATTATTGAACAGGATAAAAAAAATCAGTGTGTGTTATATTTAATTTATATAATTAACTAACTTTAATATATTATAGTTACTTACTTAATTCGACCTCGATAGTGTAAATAGTGGCCTTAGGTATCTGCCGTAAGCACGGAAGGTCCCGGATTTCTTTCTTGATCGGGCAAATATGAGAAACGAACGCCGTCGTGAACTGTTTGGCGCTTTTATTTTAAGAATTTATTAATACTCGGTAAATTAAAAAAAAATCAAGCGCAGCACCCTCATCCCCGCAATTTTAGAAGCAGGAACGTCCGATAGTCGATACTCACTCACGGTCGACGCGACGAGCATTGCAGTCGTATCTTTCCAACAAATCAGAGATCATGTACCATCGGCAAGGTTCTTTGTAGGCGTATTTTGGTGTAATGGCACACTATGTGCGACGATCCCAAGACGTCCCCATAAGAGCTAAAGAGGGTACCGCGGTGGGTTTTAGCGGAGTAGGACACAGTGAGTCCCGCACATGCCGCTCCGTACGCCCAGCCAGCGTGTGATATGGTCCCTATATGGATTTCCCATCGTCACAAAAAAAAGGTTCTTTGTAGGCGTAAGTTTTAATCAGTCACCTTTTGTTATATTTTTATATTATATGTCAAATTGAGGTTCTAAGCAAAATTATAGTTTTTATTGTGTAAATAGCTGGCTTTTTAACTGGCGCAATTAATTGTATACTATATTATATATTTTTTCTTTTTTTTTACGATTCCGCTCGCGCGCCCCTTTGTATCCTCGCGCCCCTAGGCACATGCCTAGTTTGCCTTTAGGATAATCCGCCTCTGCATGGATACAATTATACTGATTATTTATCCATATTAGCCATGTGATGCCGTCAGTGTAGAATAGCGTCACCCCATATCCTCCAGTGTTGAAGGCGACTAATGGATCAGCAAACGGGTATTGATCACCTTATACTCCGTCCACCAGTCCGCATTGGGCAAGCGTGGTGGACTACTGCCTAAACCTCCTTCGATGTCAAGGCGAGGCCTTGAAGCCCAGCAGTGGTTCGATTTATAAAGACTGTTATGATGATAATTATATCCATTAAATCTATTTCTTCGCGGTAATAATATTAGCACTCTGGGTTAATTATTAGGACCTAATTTTCTGCTTTTGTTTGTTGGTTCGTTGAGAGGTTGGTTACTTTTTGGGTTTGATACCCCTTTTATGTCATAGTTTAATAGCCTGCCTGACATTAACCCTACTTGGGAATGCGACTGTGGATGGTTTACTAGCCACCGCCAGAGTGACGCTCTTGTCGGTGCCATGGTATAACACGCATGAGGCTCCATGGTATGCTCGGAACTCCATGGTATGCACGGGGCTCAAGAACTCTGTTATTCGGCTTTTACGACATAATGAGAAAAGTAGTCCTACTCGTGACCGGGAACTACACCGGTCATTGTATATTACATTATTATTAATTATTGTTATAGTATAATTGTATCTACCATCTACATTTGGGTTTATCAACGACAAACTACGTACTCTACCAGTCAGTCATTGGACTGAAGTTTGGAAGCAAGTGATGGCACAACTTTCATTTTGTTCGTTTGTACTAATAAATAAATGCATATAAAACCTACACTAAAATTTTCAAAATAATATTAAAGGGACAGACGTATGACGTATAACCAATAGATACTTCAATATAAATAGACAAACAAATTGTAATATGATGTCGATTTAAAGCTACTGAACTGTCTTTAATTAATTGTTATTTATAAAGTGATCATTACAATGTGACTATAAAAACCTACTAAGATCTATTTGAAAAGGCACTGTATGAACTATAGTAATAAGAACTACTTCCCAGTAGCCACTCGTTATTGTCGATCTGTTGTTACGCCGTACGCTTACGCTCCACCCGGTTACCCTTTTAACGTATCAAATGATTCGTGAAGGACGCTCGGTAGGTAATATAGAAATAATGAATTTATTTCTATAAATAAACTTAAAACGGAAATCATGATATTGGCCAATCACGTCGCTAAAGCCCACGGTATTTTATGAAGTTTATTTAGATTTACGATAACTAATTATTTCACAGAAAACGAACATGCGCAAATGACAGTCTATAAATATCCATTTGTAAATCGCTTGCTCATATGTTTCTTTCTACTCTACAGGCTATATCGTTCAATTAAAGGCCTTCGCAGACGGGGGACTTGTTCGCGGACTTTTTTTGGCCGTCAAATAAATTGCGTAGAACTGCATGGCATAACGCATACGATGGACTAAAAGTATGTCGTACAAAAAGTCTTCGAAACAACCCAGCACATTGACAGATTTCAACTAAATTACAAGACAATTAGAATATTAATTGTTTCCATAGTACCCGCTTCACTAAACTTCCGACGAGCAAATGTTCGTACATGTGTTTCACTCTGTTTCACTTCACACATTTAGTCCGCATCAAGATCTTGGCGGATTTTTTTATATTTTTCGGGGATATTATTTCTCCGCGGACAAAAGTCCATCGTATGTGCTGGCCCTAAAAGCAAAGTACAGTAACTAGACAAAACGCTTTGAAAATAATTCCGGATAATTTTAACTTAACTTCAAATGGTATTTTGGTTTGGAAAGTCAACGGAAGTCTAAAATATATTAACGACATCCGTTCATATGGAAACACGCGATGGTAAAGGCTATGTTTGTTTTTGACCGACATTTTATACAGAAATACTATAGCACTAAGTTCTTAGTGGAAACGGACTTTCGGTTTGGCGAACGTTCCTTTTTGATCTCTATATTCGGTTACAAATTGGGAAACTAACGGAAAATAATATTGTGTGAAAATAACTAAACAATTTTTGTCTGAACAAGTAGCGTATTGTTGTGACGGAGCGCCACTAGATGGCGGTGTAGTCTATTTAGAAATAACGTCTTGTTTTCGGAAAGAAATGAGCACCATAAAATCTTCAGGAAATTACTGTAATAAGTATACGTATACATAAATAATATTAATGAGAAAAAAATTAAGTTTGGTTTATTTATTTATTGGTTTATTTACCAGACAACTTGAGCATTTGACCTTTGCATAAGCCACAACAATTCCGTCATAGTTCAGACACAAGAAAAGGTAGGTGTAGTGAATCCTCGGTAGTTTAATTTTTTGTTATGGCATTAAACCGAATATAGTTTATTTACTAGATCAGCTGAGCATATCAAACTTCACCAGAGACGTCGTTGTTCGATGTTCTACTTGTTTTGACTTGTTTAGCAGTAAAACCCTGAATGTATAGCGTTATCTCGCGTTCTCGACCGAAAGTATACAGCCACCATGAATTCTATCAAAATCTAAGAAAAAACTAGGTCGCAATACACCAAGAAAATCAGCACTTTCTCAACAGCCCAGCGTAAAGTAAATCGCCATCGGTCCTTCGCTCCATGACAATTATTAACACGAAAGACGAACAGCCTCGGTAATTAAAACTGCATCGCGTTCCGCACGACTTGCACCGGCCACACAAACGAGGTCAGCTGCTAATACTTGTACAAGACGGTTAATCGCCGCAGAATTTTAAACAGTGCCCGGGCGATGCGCAGGAAATGCGTGGGAGATGCATTATGCCGTACACAAAATCGATGAGCCGCGCGTCGCAATGTAACTGTGATCGTCTTGATAAATGTTTCCTAAAAATGTACTTATGGGACAATAAAGCGGTAACATCGAATTTTTAACGATTTGCGAATAATCATATGCGTTAAAAATAAGAGCGTATTTTTTCATATTTGTGTTTTTTCACTAGCCTTATTATACAACAAATCAGTATGAAAATATTTCAAAATTTGAACATTTTAGTGTATTTGTTATAGTCAAACCCCGAAGCTTGGAATTCCTAGGTTTGCCTAATCAAACCTCAGTTTTGACTAATAGCTTTCGTGGAAGTACAAAACTGTAGCGTATTTTGACCTTTGACTAAGGAATTTCGGTCAATCCTAGGAGAGACTTATTTGATCAGTCAAATGCCAAAACTCGAATTGATCAAATCGGAGTTTGACCAGTCAAACCTAGATAAGGTATAGGAATATGTCAAATGTTGCATTAAGGGTTTTATGACAAATCGAGGCCGACCTTTAACGGAGAGTCTAATGTAGGTGATACATTTAAATAAACAAATCCACGTGACATGACCCTACCCGTACTAACGCTCGCTCGCTCGCCCACGTCAGACTTTTTGTAGGACCGACAATCGAGAAAATTTTTTTATAACTTGAAATTTAATTAGATTTTCTGACCGACTTTTTGTACGACGTGTGCGTTTCGCTACACAATCAATACGTTCCATTTTCCCCTGCATAAAAATCGGTAACCGATTATCGCGCACCGTAAACGACGACATGACTAATGAACAATTAATTATATTGCAAAATTAGTAATTGCTAATTTATTAATCACTCGCCAATGTTATAACATTAAAATAGGATGCTCGTCATGACAAAACTGGAAATTAAATTTTGTTTTCAACTTTACTTATATTTCTCTCAATTTTTTGGGTAGTAAGAAACTTTTAGTTTGAAGTCCACAATAACTAAACGTAGTACTTACACTTAATTTTATCAACAAATATCTACACCTTAATATATTATGAACTAAATTAAAATGATAATATGCCCGTCATTTTAAAGTGAAAGGCGGAGAAGTTATTACTTACACATTCCTTATCTTCTTATTCGTGATAAATATAACCTTTCATTCAATATCCAAAACCAAGAGCTAGAGTCGGGGTAAGAGAATGTGCGTCACCATAAAGTCGATATTTGCTTGCACTAGTCAACATTTAATTTTGAAAAATGACTAGGCAGTTATAAGAGCGTTTCAGATTTCATACATTTTACTTGCCCCCGATATCGTATCGGTTTCCGATACCGATATCGGATCGGATAATGTGGAAAGGCTCTTACGGTTTGATATTGATACAAACTAAATTAGTATAGGTTAAAGGTCAATATCGTACAACTAAATTGCCCCTTTTTAACACGCTTGTATTAGTTTCATCTGTATGTATGTTTGTATGTATGTAACTGACTCGTTTGGACTCGATTCTGATCCACTTTAAACGGTCAGATTTCATTTAAACTTTATAGACATATCAAAGACCGATGACATTACAATAATTCGATAAGAATATCCCATTATCCTGATTAGAATCGCCAGGACTAATAAATTAAACGTTTGGAATGTTAGTTCAGCTATACGTCACTAGATGGCGTTGTCATTAACCCATTAACGCCCAAATGAAAACAACCTTTATTTTTTTTGTTTTAATGATATTTGTTGTATTATTAGGGACAAAAGAAAAGGTATTTAAAGAAAAATAGAACAAAAAAGAAATATGTATTGAAATATAGGTATGTACTCGGCCGGGTACACTGGGATTAATAGTGAAATTGTCCGAAGCAAGGTCTTTCTACACCTAATGTTTTCACACATTTTTTAGACACATTAACACATTTTTTAGTTCTATTTACTCGTATTTTGCCTGTAGCTCTGAAGCCTAAGAACCGGAGGTCAACGAATAACTGATATTTTGTGAAAAAATTGACAAAATAAACGATATGTTCACTAGGAATTACGGTCATTTTGTCCAGAAGAGATTTCACAACTCTTGCGCCTCGAGGATTATCAGCTACTTCGTTAGTCTTGCCACAATACACATCGAACGCATAACAGTATCCATCTGAACTTGTAGCTGCCCAATTCCGATATCCGAATCGTACAGGTTTACCCATTATAAATTGTTTTTCGGGGTGCCGGCCGATGTATTTTATCATGGATTCATCTATACTGTATAAAATTCTATAGATATATTCTCATAAAAATTCCCGATTGGCAAGAGTTTTTCTGTATTTGTTCACACAAAGGTCTCGTCTTGTAAAGCTTATCGGTGGAACCTTCAGCTAATGAGTTATCTACGAAATGAAGATTACGTTTTATCTCCAAGAATCGATTCCATGACATGCAATTTGATACTATAGGAACTCTTCATCTTCTAGGAGGTCTTCATCCAAACTCCAATAAGCACATTCAGTTGGTAGTACAGGAGTGCAGGCTTTAAATTTTTCTACGACCACTTTTTGCCGGATATATTAGCAGGATATACTGGCTTCATCTTCCTCCACATAGGTTTATTTGATTGAATATTTCTGGATCGTTTCGAAGGCCTTACATAATTTGAAAAAGGCTCATCGTCACTATCGGACCAGTCTGAAACATCATGATTGGGACAGCGTGGTATGACTTCTACAGTTCGTGGAAATTCTCTAGGAAGATTAGAAGAAACCAAATCATCATCGTTCCCTTCTTCTTCGTCACTTACAATAGCAGGTTCCGGAGGCCCCAGTAGGACATCATATTCCGAATCATCATTTTCATCTGCAAATATAGATTCAATGGCTTCCTCCAGCTTAGCATAGCTATTTTGGCTTCTGAAGACACGACGGTTCGCCATTGTTGAATAATGAAAATAGCTGATAAAAATATAATTTTGTTATACATATGTGACCATTGTACTCAGCCGAGTACAGTGGAATAAAGTGAATCAAAACGTAAAAATATCGAAATGAAATTCATCAAAAACAAGATATAATAACAAAATAAAGAGTAACAAACAATGTGTATCAAATTTCTATTAAAAAAAGTTCTATTTTGTAATAAAAAATCATTGTTGAAACTTACCATATAAACTTTCTTTGCAATCCGTATTTGACAGTGGCAAAAGTGACGTTTATTTTCGCGCTACACTAAACTTTTTTATTTTATCAGACGGGTTAACCATCTGGTTATGAAATAATGAATTATTTGAATGACAACCATAGATTATAAAAACTAAATAATACTTTTTGTAGTTGTACTCGCGCGAGTACGGAGGGCGTTAATGGGTTAAGTAAGTATTTTCATCGGCGGTTATAATTCTCACTAAAAAGTGAAAAATAACTTTTGAGCGTGGGGTGCTCAATTTAATTGTACCGATCGAATATTTTCAAGAACTAATGTAATTGAGCACCCCGCGCTTTCTCTAAATAGTAATTATACTTTTCGTTCATCATTTAGTTTCTATACTAAAAAGTTTTTTTTTTCACTTTTTAGTTTTTTATTTAACATAAAAGCGTGTTTTTATTTTTTTTTATTACCCTACTAAGCGAAGGAAAAATTAAGGGTTATGATTTTACCAGTCTATGTTTGTTTGTATTGAGGTGTATGTTCCTCCGTAGCGCATAAACTGTTCATCCTATTTTGATGAATCAGGTGGCAATCGATTCGTTATGGTCCGTGTAACATAGGGTACTTTTTAACCGACTTTAACATAGGAGAAATCCATTTTACCCTGTAACCATTGTGTACCGATTTTAACCGATTTCATTCCTTTCCGCGTGATATCAATTAAGATTATTTTTGCATGTAGTCGTCTGATAAGTACTTTAGTTTCAAAAAGACAACGATTTGATAATGGTATGAATTTCAAAAGTGACGATGATTTTCGTATCCCGACTATTCAGTCAGCATCAGAAGCATGTACCTAGATTAATATTTTTGTACTATGTCGTAGCGAGGCGAGTACTTGTACAGTAAAAGCATCTATTATATGTATATGAATAATTAATTATTATGGCAAGGTACCAAAGTGTTAATCTACTCCTGATGCTAGCCGTAGATACTTGCTGTAAATAAAGTTAACGATGAACAATTCTCAGTAGAACCTGATTTTTTTTATAATTTCCTTTTGAGAAACAATTAGTTTTTCGTAAGTTAACTGACGTCATACCTTTTTTCCTCTTCCTCAGACATTTTTAAATTCAATAGTATATTGTAAACAAATAAATGTTGTAGTCCGAGCGTACAGGGAAACGGTTCCTAGTCAAACATGCAAATTGCAAGGTAAATATCAATACTGCAAAGCTCCTCGCTTTGTATGGGTGCCGCGGTGCCCACGAATCCTACTAATAGCCGAGCGAGCTTGCTTAACGGTCGTATAATGACTTTTATAAAACTATTTGTCGGAACAAACATGTATACTTAGAGACTGGTCGCTGGTAGACTCTTCGTTATTATCGGAGATATAAAGGAAAAACAATTAGTAGGGGTGCTGCCTGTAACTTCAGTTGAGATACTTTTTATTAACTGTTAAAAGATAATTCTTACTTAGATTCTTTATGAAATTAAGAACTCGTAACGTCATGGTAGTGAGTAAGGTCGCCAGAGCTCCGCTGGATAGGGAAGGAGACTAGAGTTAGCGCACGAGTTACATCAGTGTTGCAAGCGGCTACCTATAGGTCACAGTGGCTGCTTACCGCAACAAACCTTTAGTAAACAAACAAAAGCCAACATCTAGAACAGATAATCATCATCATTTCAAACGAACTCGAGAGACGCCCACTGTTGGACATAGGCCTCCCCCAAAAATCTCCAACCAGAACAGATGTTACATCATAACAGCCTTTATAATTCGACCCACTGCTGGGACACAAGGCCTCTCCTTGTCATCGAAGGAGGTTTAGGCATTAGTCCGTCACCACGCTTGCCCAATGCGGATTGGTGGACAGAGTATAAGGTGATCAATACCCTTTTGCTGATCCATTAGTCGCCTTCTACGATACCCATTGTAGAAGGCGACTAATAGATCAGCAAATACCCATTGGAGGATGTTATTCTACTCATCCGGATCACATGACTACAGAACAAATGTTACACTCTAAATGAACTCAGCAGTCTGTTTCAATAATTTACAACAAATCACTAATAGAATTTCATGAAAATTCAACATATTTAGTTTGATGCAGCTTAGAGTAGGATTCATTTAATTTCTCGTATTAGAAGTATATTACATAATCTTTAGAAATTCAACATGCTTTACCCCTCACCCTATATCTCGGAGCTAGGGTTAAAAGTGCCACTTCCTTTGAATGCCACTTCCTGTAAAAGCTAAGGACGAGATAGGACCACTTTGTAAAGCAAAGGATTTGAAGTTACCATCATAAAAGCTACAGTAAGTCACGTACTCCCTTTCTCCCGTAACTTGTTTGAAATAACAACTAGGTGTATTAATAGCCTTATGTTGCATTTTTGATACGCACGTATCGTACTGGCAGGGATATTGATTAATTTAATAAATTATATCTCAATAATTTTGTACATTATTCAGTGGCCTTGATAAATATGACAATAGGTTACTGTATGTGAAGAAAAATATTACCTACGTATTTTTCTGAGAAATGTCATACTCATAATGTCAATCAATACATAGGTACTTGGAAGCTTGGAATAAGCTTCTGAAGAATATAAGAGATTTGCCTAATGGATAAATTAAAAAACAACTGTAAATATTAAATTATATAAAAAAGCCTATTACAAGATAAATGATTATTTAAATGATTCAAATACGTGGGTCTAAAATCTGCCCAAAATTTACGCATTTAAAATTGTAATTACTGATATTGATATATCTATTGACTGTAATGATGTTTTGAAATCATTACGAAAATATAAGCTGTGGAGTTTTTTCGCCATTTCTTCTGCATCTCAGCATAATAATAATTATTTAAGTAAAATAATTACTTCGTCGTCCCGAAATGAACTGAATGAGGCTTGACGATTTAAAAATACCTAGCAAAGTCCATTTAAATAAAGAGATTTATTATTTCATTTCGAAGCATCGGCAGCGTTGTAGAGATTCTAAAGTCTTAATGTGGTTTACCGTACTTATTGGAAGCCATTGGTGGGAAGTAGGTATATCGGATTCCTATTTATAACTTATAAGTATATCGGATTTAATCTTTGTTACTATAGTCTAGTCACTAGACTAGTGGATCACCCACCGGAATTAAATCCTAAGGTCCCAGATTCGATCTTCACTTCCCTGGGGATCGTATTTGTGTGGTTTCGTTGTTTTTAGGATTTGGTCGAAGCCCACCTGACTAACTATGTTATTTACTATCGCCATTGCAATACTGTTAACAACATTATTATATTAGTTGCTTTTTTTCTCATCTCGCAATAATTAATTAGAAAATAAAACAAAATTTGAACTAACCTATACTAAGTTGTCATCAACATTGGTCTGTCTATCTTAAAAAACGCTGGCGATTAACGTTCTTGACACTCATTAATTATATCGGGTCGATCTTCTTCTTTAATGATGAAATTTTTCAATTATGAAAGATGTGTTGCATTGACATGCATTGTTCGTTCTAATAGATACGTATATGTACTTGTCTATATAGAAAATGGGAAAGATTTAGAAGATATGTCGTTGCTTGCGCGTTTTGTTAGTCGGTTCATTGCCTTTTTGGGTTTGATGCACCTATCAACGCCTTTTCAACTTGGCGCTATTTTTGAGGCTCTGTATATCCATTTATCAATGTTAACTAAAGCACTGGGTTAAGCAGATTTGGGATTATGATCACGTCAGGATGTTGGTTAGTGTTACTATGTATCTAATATATAAACATACTAAGCATACTTAATAAATAAATATACTTAAATAAACTTAAATTTATTTCCGGCTTCACGTGGTCCAGTTTGTTAGTTACAAATATCTTAATAGATGGATGGATGATTTTTGTCGATTCAATGTTAGAATTTGTGGCATTAAAATGTACAATAATTACTGACAGATGTGTTTATTCAAGACGCATGCCTGAGCTGCAGGAAGCGAGCCGGTTCTCTGAATCGACATGACCACGTCAGTTTGCCGTCACATAACTGCGTCGACAGCGCATCCTGATCAACCAACGATAATTTAAAAAATTATATCTAAAAAGTTGGTCTCTATATTGATAACATGTTAAATATCGTTGCTGATGTGAGCATCCTGGAGATTAAGTACTAATTCTAATCTGAAGTTCTCAATTCGATTGTATATTTTTTATGCGTGTTGTTACCTCATAACTCTTTACTTGGTGTACCGATTTTGAAGATTCCTTTAACGTTTAGAAGCTGGTGCTTTTCATATGGTCCCATTTAAATTAAGGCAACATCTGACGAGTAGTTTTTGAATTATCCCTAATAATGCTTATTTCATTGACATCAATGATATCGTTATCATTTTATTGCTTGTTTATTTAAAAGATCTCGACATAGTTTCCTGATAATTTCTATACTTATAACACTAAAAATCAAAAATCAAATATTTTTATTAATAATTAGATTTTTTACACAATTTTTTTTTTATTTCTCCGTTTTTAGTTTTGAATTTGGTATTTTTTTATAGCGACAAGACCGCCCATTGAACATGTCTTTGCTCGTATGCTTGTGCTGTCTTTTTGTATTACTCATTTACTAGTGTAGGGCAATAAAGAATATTATTATTCTATCTAATTTAATTAGTAATTATAATTATATTGTGCCTTCAACGTCTGTCTACTGTCAGTCGCAAAAATATCATGAGAAAATACTTTCAAAATTCCGGAGGTACGGACAAAGTACTTATATTTTTACTGTATTCTATACGTCTATTGTTCTAGACGCGACCTCGAAATGAAATTACAAATATCATAAGGGTATATAATGTGTAAGGTTTATTACCCACAGATTATGCCAATTTAATGCAGTGTTATCTCTAGCAAATATACCTATAGGCAAAATTTTGAAATAGCTATGTAATATATTCTGTCGTACGGAATGAGGCAACCAATTACGCTCAAACAAGGCTTACCTTAGTCGCTGGTAGGTATTTAGAAAAACCATGCCGGCGCGGAAGAGTCAAAGCGTTCAAATCACCCGGCACATGATGGTCTGGGTTGTGCCACTAACGGCTTCTAAAAACCCACATTTCTTAGTAAAGACCGCCGTTGTCCGACATCGCCCGCTTTGGAGACAGGATACGCCTGACGAGTTCGAGTTTATCCGTGCTCCCAACCTGAGAGAATATAATAAGTGATATGAAATCCGTCATGTAGCATGGACGGACACTGAGACCTTATAGTCTAGTTACAGTCTTACATCCTAGTAGGTACTACGGCAGGTGTAGATATTAATAGTGAAGAACATAATAATAATAAAATAATTTAAAGTTAAAGTGTAAAATCTGGCCTGGTTGTATTTTCTTAGTTAATTCACTGAAGGTGTGTTTGATGCCCATTTTATGTATGCGACACGCTGGCATCCTGTCCCCATTTTTGAGCACTGCGTGCCTGCCTCATACTGCCAGATGTGGCTAAAGCTCTGCTCAAGCCCTTTTGGGAGTGAACCTTTTTAGCTTCCGAGCCCTCTTTGTACTATACAGGGAAGCAATGTTCATAGAGCCAATATAATTATTCTATTTTTAGATACATAACATAGGGGTGTGAGTCGAATTATGCGATAATATAAAGGTTGCGTGTAGAGTTTAAGTCGTGTAACGTAAATAAATCTATTTTCTTACCTTAGGAGGGCAAGAGGACTTCTAGTCGGTGAGCTTCTCCCACAAGGAAGTCTACCGATTAGAGTCCCCAGGACTTTCGACCTGGAAGGGATCTCGAAGTGTTGTATTTCTGTGGGCAACCACAGCTTCAGCGTAGTAGGGGATCGGTTTAGGGGGAGCTGTGCGAACCTAATAAGCTGCTGTCATGGCTATTATCAGCAAAATCCTTTAATGTTTTGACAACTGCATACTTTTTGATGTCTTAATAATATTGTACAATTTAACTTTACATAAAGTTAGGAATACTGATCCGCAATACTTAATGTATTTTATTGATTTTTATAGCGAACATTGTCGAAGTGGGGCATAGTTGACCTTACAGAAGACCAGAGTCAAATATCACTACATTTCTTGTGGTGTGGTGTTTCTGCTGTTGACCTACTTGTAAGAGCTCGACGAGGTAGGAAGGGGACTAGGGTTTGCAGCGTGCGAGGGTCACGATAGTGTTGCAAGTGTCTATAGGCTACGGTGGCTACTGCTTAGGTACCATCCGGCTTGCCGTATGCTTGTCTGACAACCAAATGACGTAAAAAACGTTACCGACATTTCTTGTCCCTCACTATTTGTCACTGACTAGAAATAGCTTTCAATAAAAATTTTCTAATTTCAAACTGCTATTTCTGCGACTGTTTAATAACTTGAACTAATTTAATTTGTCAATTAAACATTTGCACTGGGGTCTTCTAAGATTTATTATGCAACCTGTCGTAAATATCAAATGACAATAATCATGACATCGCCTTTCACAAAACATGCGATCGTCAAAGGCTGTCAAGGAATTGAATCGCAATGATCCTATCATTGAAGCAGAGTGCAAACAAGCTCCGGCGGTCATTGACTTTTAAGTTGTATTGCATAAGGTATAAGGTACGGTTGTCCCGCGTGCTAGGGCGGACATCTCCACAGATAAGTAGGGTTCTAGGGCCCCTGAGTTTGATTTAAGAGAGAGCAGCGACCGACATTGCGTGCGTAATTAAGGTCACTGCAGAACGCCTATAGTGGCACGCGTGGCGACGCGGCCCTTATGTTATGCACCTATTATCATCAGCTAGATATGGCGATGAATCACCTCTTTACCCATATAATAATGACTACCAACGCTATGATAAAAAATTATCATTTCCTCTAAGTCGTAACCTGCCATCGTGCGATCGTTATTTCAATTATTTTATAACGAAATCGTGGATCGTTTTTCCCTGACATACCTACCAATATATTTGCAGTAAACAACACTACTCATAATTATTTTTAGCTTTATTTTGAAATCTATAATTTCAAAGCATTTCAAATACCTATTAATATGAATTAAATTAATTTTATAATATTTTTTTACACATGATAGAAATACCGTATTTTCTGGTTAATCATTAACGATAGTTTGCTCAGTGATCATCTTGTACCATAAATTTATCATAATCATTGCACCAATACTGTGATCGCGGATTTCTTACCAACATAATTAAAAAGTAATTAGCGCGTAAGTTTAGAACGGCCGCTGAGCCGGTTGCAGCGGGTGATCCGCCCTGTCGCCAGCTTAATGATAGCTTCCCTAATGGTGCTGGGGAAAATTCGCGGCGCACGCGCAGCCGTCGCCGATTAAAACGCCGACGGCGGCGCCGGCGACGTATTACCGTGGCACGGATGTGTTGCGGTAAAATATTGGTGTCGGCACCTTCGTATTGCTGACGGGAGTGCGGTTGCTTCAGTCTGCCGCAGCCATTAATCTGGGTACAAACTAGCAATTCTGGAAAAGTCATAATTAGTATTACTTCGGAAACCCATAGTACTTATATGTTAACGTTCCTAAGCAGAAAAAATTTTGTTCTATCGAGTTTTTTGTAGCTATACCTATGTTATTAATAACGAAGATTATTATGACGTATAAAAGAAGAAAACATTGCGGCTTCAACCCAAATAAAATTGTGAACAGGGCATGCAAGTAACGATGATAATATTGAATATTAAGAAACTGTTTTATTCGTTTCATAATTTTTCAAAACTTCGTTAAACGTTTTGAAACTGTTGCAGTTACTTATTGGTAACAAATGTGGACAATTCCTGAGAACTAATATTTTCTAATTCTTCACATGGTTTAGAAACAGCATTTGAAGTTGGACCACTTTATAAAATTCGATGTGCGTCCTTCCTCACTTTTTACTTTTTACCTCAGAAAAAAGTTAAAACATACAAAATTATGGGTATAAAAGATAGTATTCCAATATTTAAAAATGATTTATTTATTACATTATAAATTTATCAATATTCTGCTGTCTTTAAAAAATTGCCTAGAGATCGAATCAAATATTTCACTAACTTAGTTAGATATGTTAAAGATTTTCGTCGAAAATTATCTTTTGTCCATTGCATGCTGGGAAAAAATAATAGTGTTTACTTTCTATGTACGTTGTGCGATCCCAGTGGCGCCGAGGTCTGCACAGCCTGCGATTATTTTTAGATTAGAAATGGCTCAACCGCTTTACGTAATTGCACGAGTCGCATGCGCAGCTAGTTCCAGAGCGTTTGCAGCTAAATATAGGCACAGAGGTGGTATGCAATTATACCATATTATCGCGTGTTTCCACTGGAAGCCTGGCAACGTCTTGCCTGCCACAGTTATTAGTTGTTGCAGTTTCTTTAGAAAGTGTCCAGATGTGACGAAACTAAAATGAGCATGTTAGGCAGATTACAGAATGCCCGGAGAGCATTTTTCACCGCTTTTGAGGACTGCGTAATGTCGCGTGCGTGCCGTAGGTAACTCCCGACGCTACTACGCTGAGAAAATTGCAACAAATTAAAACCAGAAAACTGCTTGCAATGTAACTGATCCACTCTTACTATTGCTTGGAAAGATATTACAACACAAGTATTTTCGTACGACGTGTTTTTGTAAACTAACAGGCGGCAGCTTAGGATAGCGCTATCGACAGATGTGGTTCGACAACACCTACTCATCTGAGTACCGCGCCCATGTCATGGTCGATTTTGTATAGAGCTGCTCCAAGAGCGTAAAAACGACTTGACACACATTCTATCTGGTACGGAGCGACTGCAAGTGATGGCACTTTCAATTATCACTGCATTACCGGGCGCCCACGCTGATTATTGATCATTTTTGACTGCAATGTTTTCGCTACGCTATTTTACAATAACTTTCTCTCGTTCCCAGATTGTTTTTTCTTTTGCATACATATGGCGATCTCGAATGCGCCTGTCATTCATTTTCACTGTCTCCTAATATGTCATGAAGTAGTGGCTAATCTTAATTACAAATGCAAATCTAATAGAAGGCAATTCTGCATCACAATCTACATTCAAGTGATCGGTGATTCGTCTAAATATGATTTTAGTTGGCAGCTAACATATTCGAATAATGACAAAAAAACAACGCCAATTAGCGAATGATATCCAATGCTGATCGGATCCTGGTAGTGCCAGGCGTCCGCACAGATGTGATGTAAAATGCTTTCAGTGAATCGCAAGGTAAATTTCCGTTGACCCAGATATGTGTGATTAGAAACGTACGTCGACGTACAGCGAAAATGATATTTTTTGCCGGTGCCAATTTATTGGTAATGGAGCGTCGTGCACACGAGATGCGACGCGACATCCGCGAGTGAGAGTTTCGCGACTTGTCACCGAAACTGGTATAAGTACCGCCAATATAATTATTGCTTAGAGAGTATTGATACGTCCGGTACGGGTTGTCAGCAAAAGTGTAAGTGAGGTCGTTCATTACCCTACAACATACACATCTTATGACACATGTTTTTTTCATCGACGACGTAAGTCATCGCCTTGAGGTAATAGGTAACGCGAAATCGAATACGTCGCGAATGACGTAGAGTATGTCATCACCGTGTATGTCAGTTCTTTATCTAAAGAACTTGTTGTTTTTTTTTTGGCCGACAACTTAATAACAGTTACGAAACATCCGGCATAAGCCGTAAAATGAAAAGTTTTATTCATAATCTCAATATCTTGGGAATGGGGTATAAACAATGACAATGAGCGGATTTTTAATCATTGATCTAACTCTTAGGAACAACTGATGTATACAAGTTCCTTAGAACAGTAGAAATATTCCCTTGGGTTATCAACACAATCGAAGCCTTAACAGGCAACGTGAGCAATTTAATTCTGCCGCGCGAGCTTAAAATAAATCAAACGGTCTGGTAAGCGAGACGGTCTGAAAAAGAGCATAAAAGAGAATAATAATGTTTAGTTTCCTTGTATAGGAGTCTGTAGCGGGGGCGATGCCGGCCGCGGCTCCTGCGCGCTAGGTCGTTCAACGACCCGCGCGACCGCAGGCGATTGTTTATACACCACCATTATCTAAACAACGTTCTGCCACTTCGTGACATTCCTTTGTAATCGCATCCGAATTTGGGTTAAGGCTCTTCTTTCATAAAGCTATTGCAGCTGGAATTGCTGCTTCTAGAGACGCGCACTTTGAAATATTCTATAGCACTAAATCGTTCGCTCTCTGCGAAGCAAACCGTACTAAACTTTTGGGCGAAATGACATATACTTAATTACTGTTGTTTCATTTATTTAGGCCTTTCTTAATTATTTTTAGCTTGCTTGGAAGAGATCGCTCTTAGCGACAAAGCCGCCAATTGTGCATTGTACTGTGATCTTTTATATTTGTGTCGATTTGCAATAAAGTTAAATTCTATTCTTTCTCCAAGTTGGAAGGCATTTTAACAAGTCATCCTGACTTAAATATGCGTTTTCATAGACATTTTACCTAGCCATTCATGATTTAATTGTAAAAATGAAAACGAACTTATTGTAATTAAGTTAACACACAACATCAACGACAATATTTTTTTTGGTTTCAAACTCAGTTTGTAATTAGCGATGGTCTATTCCTGTAAAGCAGTTTGTCTACGCCATAATATTATCTTTTTTCAAAACACTCCACTTAACTTGCGAATAAAAAATAAACCATACTTAGGTCATCATTCGCTATGCGACTGTTTACTATTTATAGCCTATTGCAAACGCATGTACTTCAATTTTACTGCTCCCATCTTAGTTACATTTTATCCCCGGTTTAGCGTTTAAAAAGTGCCCAGGATGTACACCTGTTGTTCGGCGTGTCTACAAGTTGAGCTCACAGCCGGTGTATACCTCCCCTTAATTGGATTGGTTCAGCTATATTGAAAGGAATTGTATACTTTTGAAATTACCACTTTTGCATAACCCGAGGTTCAATTTCATTCCGCTTGTGTTGGTACAGTATTTTTATCTCACGGTTGAGCCATTACTATTTGCCTAATGTTTATACCATTACAAGCACATGGTTGTCTCTGCTGACGCATGGAAAACGGGCCTTACTGACGAGAGGAGCAAAGAAGATTGGCATAGCTAGCAGGCTATTTCCACTAAAGCAGAGGCGAGCGGGGTGTAGCGTGCAAAACGGAGATGTGAGCGGTGCCAGCAGATATTTTTCATAGGTTTTTTTTTGTTGGTATCACTATTTAAGACCTTTGAGCCATATCTTCATTTGGCAATTTCTTCTTTCTAGGTGTCACACATTTTAATGCGTCAAATAGGGAGTACTTGGCGAGAAATGCATGGCATCAGACATCATTTTGACCAATAGGGTGGATATAACATTTTCTATAAAATTCTCAACGTTCTACCTTTATTTCAAATTTATATATAATTGATTTAAGTTAAATATAATGGATTTAAATATGTATAACTACTTTATTATCGATCCAAAAATCTTCATCCCGATGCCATAGTTTCGCACCAAACACTCCCCGGTGCCAGCAGAGCTGACTATTGTGAGTTTTGATTGATTTACCTTAGACCCTTAAATCAGTACCTAGATCATCGTAAGACAAATTAAGATAGTTTTACGCACGCTTAGTTTTTGATTCTGAGAACAAAATAACTTTTCTGGGGTCAACCGAGACGGCTCACCAAATGAATAATCCTTGCCTCGGAAGTTTCTAAGGTGACCTGGTTTTTACGGCAAGGGTATTTTGCTCGTGCCGCGAAGTTAGGGCTGCAGACGACTCCTGTTTGTGTAAAATATACGAATACATAATAGAAGCTCCTATGGCCAGGTAGTTTGAGGATGAATCTCTTTATCACATCATTTTTAGTAACAGGAAAACAACCATTTTTCCCTTCAAATCCGTCAGCAAAAGCACAATTACTTGACTCCCAAACCTAATTCAACGCAAAGAAGAACATTAACTGCTACGACCCATATGGACTCACTTGGAACGTAAACTAGCGTGACTCCACACTGGGCTCACTACACTGATCAGAGTGGTTAGTGTAAGTTTTTTAGTATACAAAACGCACCGATTCTAGTTGCGTTAAGAGCTAAATTTGTATGGGAAACATGATTTGCGCTTCTCTCCGCTAGGGGCGCTGTTCGCGTTTCCTATACAAATTGAGCTCTTAACGCAACTAGAATCGGTGCGTTTTGTATACTAAAAAACTTACACTAACCACTCAGAGCGTGGCTGTTGTCATGTCAGCGATATTGAGAATCGGAATGGTTAATATTACGCCCTTTTTGAATGGATTTCGAAAAGCTCAGAGCGTGCTGCAGTCATGTCAACGATATTGAGAATCGGAATGTCAAAACGGCTACAAACGTCAATTTCACCTTCATATTTCGATCTCAATTCATTGTGGTACAGTGTATATCAGTTTTACGATGTACTTTTATATTTAAGTGTTATTTTTAATACGGGCGAGGGAGAACGCGGGTCGCAGGACCCAGGCGCCGCCCAGTCGCGACGCAACTTTCTACGCTCGTCTAGAACATTAAAACCGTAATCGCAGATTGACGTACACGGAGAATGTTACGAGAGGCAAATTAAACTGCACATTCTCTACTAATAATGCTCGAAGATCATTAAAAGCTCCTCTTTTCTTTGGATGCATCTTATTGATAATGTTATTGCTTTGACGCAACCCGAGGCAAATCGACGCGAAGTTCCTACTTCGGCAATGAATGTGCTAACTCTAATAGATAATTTAAGGCTGGTTTAAAATCTGTAAGTAATCATAACAAAACTTTTAGCATTTATAACAATATACTAATTAATACACGTAATTGACTAGCTTATTCACATTACTAATAGGAAAACGAAAGTAACAATAGCCCAATATCTAATTTTTTTATAGATTCCAGCTCCACATACCCCCTTGTGTGTCGCGCGGCCTCCTGGAGGTCGTTGTCAAAAACGCCTGTGTGTCGGCCGACCTCCTGGAGGTCGATCCCCCCCTCCACAGTTTTCCGATGGTGAAAATGATGATTATTATTATTTGAAAATATAACTGTACTAATTATATTATATTCTGTTAGCTTATTAAATAACGATTTTAGTGTCAAAAACTCATATTTATAGTTTTATTACAAAATTTTTATTATTATTTTTTTACACTTGGAAAATTCGCGACGGAAAGTCCGGAAGTAAGTGACACATGCGCGAAATTTTACAAAATGGCGGCGACACAATAGGGGTTAGAACGCAGAAAAATTCTTGACACAAACCCTCAAATTAAACAGAAAAGTTAAGAAGAAGAACTCTTAATTATTGTAAATTCTTTAACTACTTTTGGAGTAGACAACTCAGTTGTTACAGTTACAATTCTCAAATGGATGATCTTAAAGCTGAGTATTTTCAATAAATAATTTAACTAATAAAATTTCATAGAAAACTTGTCCTTGATTATTAAATCCAATAACGTAACGCCGCTAATACATTATACACAAAATTAAAATAATTACATTAATAGATGTGTTAATTTATGTTAAGTAACTTGCACTGCCTATGCAGTATCTATATCAATTATCTAAAGTGGGACATCGCTCGCTTTGCGCGCTACTACAACTTATTTTTTTTTATACAATAAACCAAGAAGTTATACAATACAATAGGTGTTATATTAATGTTATAGACTCATAATTCTAATAGAATTACCTAAAATCCATAAAAAAACTATGTTTATATCTCAATTTAATGGATATGACACGGAAATTTCACCCAAATCCACGATTCAGTTTGCAAATTACTTGATCGTCAAATCAATGTCGGACGTTTCCGAATACAGAGCTTCATTTCACAATCTATACATATTTATTATTATGTGGAAATCCAACGTCGATACATTAAATATTTCTACAGAAATATTAAATGCGAGGACGAAGTATTGCTTACAAGTTAACATAAATGATGAATAACAATATTATTTAAAATTTAAAATGTAAATTATTTCTTCAGTTCTTCAGCCTCACCGTCAAGGGTCTCTTCTAGTTTGAACCGTATTTTTAATGCAATGCAATAAGTACTATAAAAGCAAAACTTAACTTTTTGATAAACGGAAATCGTCGAACTTAAATTCACCCAATTTGGACGAAATGCTATAATAATTGGTTACGATATTGTTAATCCGGAATTAATTATATAAATTCCTAGACCAGATCACATCATTCTAGTATAAGTCCTATTATAAACTAGCATATCCAATTTTGTTAGAAATCGCCAAATGAAACATATTTCATCTGTTATGCATGCCCACGATCATATAATTATTCAAACAGCATATCCATAGTCGGTCTTCCTATGTCTACCTACATAATTATCCACTTTTGAATGTATACATCATAAGTATCCTATCTTGTTATTTAACAATTATACTCACACGGGCTCCTATTTGATTTTCTTCTATAGTAAGTGTGGCCACAGTGTATACACTGAACTTTGGTGCAGCTTTCCAGAAGGCTCAATCTATTTCTGATCGTTTAACCGCGGCCTTAAGAAGTTAGTTTAGTGTAGCTCGCATAGCTGACGCAGTTTTTCATACTTACTAGCTTAGTTTGCAGTCTGCACATATTTGCGGTATGAAAATGTGCTATACTCTTTCGTCCGCCCATTCATTTCCTAAGGATGGTTGGCATCAGGCAGGAGGCTGGTCGTAAAAATCTAATGCCAAATCCTGTAGTAGTATCACTGAACCCAAATAAATTGGTAGCAGGTTAGGTGAAGAAAATTGTCTTATGCCCATAAAAAGACAATTTGTGTCAGTTTCTTACCTTAGATTTCCTAATACACTAGCCTGCAAAACTAAGTATCACACTTTTAAAATTGCAATAACTTTATAAGTATACAAGATATACTTTTGAAATAAAAAGGACTCGAAAAAGAGTTTAATTTTGTGAAAAATTCATAGTCGAGGATCTTTTTTAAGAAATAGCATAAATAAACATTAAAAACAAAAATAATCCTTTTTCTTTCAATTGTAATATTAAAAGTTTAGTACTTAGTTTTGCAGACCAGTTTGTATTAGGCTTGCCGAACGTCTACGTGAAAATATTTCAATATAGAAAAAAGTTACCACATTATGTGACATTATGAGAAAATGCAAATGCTCCGATCTGAAATTTAAGGTTCGTGGGTCAATCTCGTTGTGTTGCAAAGAAATTAGCAGGGGTCAACAGCTTCATTAACATAATTCCGAAACTGTAATAAATTAAATTATAACTTTTAACACTAACCTCACTTAGGTTTCACTACTTATAGATATAATGCTTACGGAGCATTAATTTATGCTGCGTTCAATAACTTACGTAAAGGAGTTTTCCTGGTAAAACATAATTATTTTAAAAAGTTCAAAATTATCTTTTACGGAAGTGCATCGCAGGTAAAGTAATTCAAATGTTATGGGTTTATTGGATGAGTCTTTAGACACCTTGATAGAGTGACGAGTCAAACATACCTACGTTTGTTTATATATACTTTACCTATAAAAATATATCATTTATTAAGTATGTTTGTTTTTCCGTTATGGCGTAACAGTAGCATACGTTCTTAATGATACTTAATTTAGCTAAATAACTGATGCGAGTGTAAAAACATACCAATTATTAATATTATCAGCGCAATCACACTCGCAAATAATTAATTTTATTATTACTATTTTAAACATATTTTTTCTGTTGTACACTTGCTCAACAAGGAACTCAATTTTAATTTCTTATTCCAAGGCTTCGACTGAACAATACTGGCTAAAAGATATTTCAGCATATTCATGAAGGCAAGTCGAGCATTCAGTTTCTTTTATACAGGAAATGTATTTTGTTCACACGTTCGACTACGACAAGGTTTTGATTTCACAGCATGTAAAGTGAATTAGTTAAAGCGTTGTTTGTTACATACTGAGTTGAAAAACATTGAATCTAACACATTGAAACCGTAGCCTTTGTCTGCGCTTTTTCTTGAACGATTCTTTATTTATATGTTTTGTTTACGATTTATTCTATTGTTTTTAACGGCTTAGCAGAAGGTATCAACATGCTAGATACTTCATCTAATCTAAATTACTCATATCTTATATTTCTATCAATTATCATCGTCATCGTCAACAGCTCATATAATGTCCCCACCGAGGGGCTCGAGCCTACCCCACATTGGGAGCGATTAGGCCTTAGTCAACCGCGCTGGCCAAGTGCGGGATGGTCAACTTCACACACAATCTAAGAATTTCTTCATAGGTGTGTGCAGGTTTCCTCGCGATGTTTTCCTTCACCGTAAAAGCGTCGATTAAACGTACATATTACGTGGCGGGGTTCGAACCGGTGCTGAATGCGGTAATCTATCTAATTCTATCAATAATGAGAATTATAAGTTAGAAAAATAAAAAGCCTCGTGCACATAGTATTGTAAAAGAAAAAATTATGTAATCTTGCAAAAATTGTTTTCTCGGATCGACTCTTATATACTCTACCTACTTTGAAATTTTTCTTGGGAACCATGGTGTGTTTCATGGGATAATCTAAGTTCACAGAGACGATCTTGACAGATACCTCTATGCAACAATCTCTGTGAATGTTTAAACCTCCGCCGTAATATCTCAGTGTAAAGGTCTATAAATGTTTATGTTCGAATTAATACTTTTTGCCAACCTATATGCTTCCTTTCCACTGGTATATATTGTTCAATAGTGGTTCAATACAAACTTGTGAGCCGAAGCAATGACTTCCGAAGTATGGAGCTCGAGTGATAATAAATAAAAGACAATTCGAGGTTATAATTTTGAAATACATTATTTTTAACATTCAGGGCATCAGTGTTAACATCCGGAACAGTTGTTTATTGCAATGCAAAGTTGTTTGTTGTCAAATCTTTTAAAATCACTCGAAGCAGCGTTATTATATCTACCTACTTACTGAATAAGCAAAAGCATTCATACTGATAAAAACATATTAAACCAATCATTTATCGTAGATAAGAAAATGAGATGTATAGTTGACAGAGCATTACAATTAAATAAATACTAATGTTATCTCTTACATATTTGAATAATTTGGTCAATCGGCAACCATAGCCGCAATTACCTGAGCTACGGTATAATTTTATGTGGTAAGGAAAAAAGCTGTAAGCACGGGCTGGTAGGCGCCATGCAGTGGCGCCGGCGGCGCCGCACCTCGCTTCCTCGAACTCGCAGTCGATGTCGATCCTCGACACAAATTCGCTGACCGACACCTCATTAGCAGGGTTCATTACCACGACATTAACTTAAGTGTAATGCATTTGTCTAATCCGCCTTTGAATTCGGAGAAAGTAGGAAAGAAAACTGGTTCGGAAAAGTCTTCCGAATTTCAGACAAAAACCAATTAAGTGATATCAAAATATAATATAGATCTAAATTATTAATAATGTTAGGTTGTTTATATTCATAGATATGACATTATATTCACCAACAACAAAGGAAAGGAACGAAATAAGAACATAAAAAATAGCAGTCACGAAAATTTTAATTACCCAGCAATAACTTTCTGTATTTCGCTGATTCATTGCTTTCTTCAAAACTACTAAAATCTTATCTTCAAACATTAATACGCATTTGTATTAAATTAAAATATTTTAAATTTATTCTATATTAACAACTGACAAACATTTACATATTTTACAGACCATTACGTTATGTGACCTAGTTAAATTTTCAGCGCTGCCCGCATTACCTGTAATCTAGTTTTGTTTACGCAAACAATGCCGTGTGTTTATTAATAATACAATTAGTGAAAAGATATCGCGTGTTCCAATAAGTAATTATCAATTAATCGATATCAATGTTTATTTTAAATTATGACTCTAATTAATGATTATTGCTTACTTTACTAAGGAGGTACCTATTAACAATTTTAAAGTTGCTGTTGCAAACCAATATTTTTTACTTTATAAAAGTTTAAAGTTATTGGAGAACTTCTCTCACAATGCATGAATCATCTAAGGTGAAATTTAATAACGTCATTTTTGAAAGAAATATCTAAGTGCATTGTCTGCAGACAGTGATCTATTACTTACTGGCTCGAGCAAAGTTAATAACCTTTCTGTACCTACTTTATAAGCCAAGCCATCCTTATTAAACTATAAGAGTGAAGGAAGCGTTCAAACCGAATCTTCATTTGCCAATATAGTAGGCCTCTGTATACTTTGCAGTTGGGATTTTCCGTGTTCCGCTAAACCGAAAGTTGTTCTTCGAAACTGAAGCGAGAGTGTGTTTGTTAGTTATCATAATCAAAGACCAGATGTACCTACGCCGTCTCACTGCACGCGTAACGACGCCAAAACGTGTTTTCAGACGTTATTTTTATCGTGATAATATTCAAATTACCGTCATTGCATATGCCACGCGGGTTTGCACATCATATCAATAATCGTTGTTCGGAAAATTACATTAAAGAATCTCGGTAAGAAACACATCATAGTGAACTAAATAAACTACGTTATTTTACAACAGAGGACTAAATTAACCGAATCATGTATTATATCTAAGGAAACGGGTATGTTTATACTAAAAGTAATTTAGCACTTAAAAGTAATATAACATAGGCAATAAAGCAACAAGATGTCTATTTCTGACGCTAATAAAAGTTTAAAAGCTCCGTGTATTTAATTAGTGCCTGAAACATACGTCCTAGATACGGGTTGTGCATCGCAACCCGAGCCGGCGGCGCCGCTCCTAACTGTCCTACGCATTTATATACGTAATGCCTTTACATTGCCATTAGCACAAAATTACATTTAGAAACTAATGTTTTAAACGCGTAATAACAATTTAGTATTTTATATGGTAAATCCTTTAACTTTATACTTTTGTGATCATACTGTGCAACATTTTGCTTTTATATGCCAATATTCTTGACTCATAATTATTTAAAATTAATAATATTACATATTTCTAATAGTTCCAATACTGTTCTCATTTGGGGTCTTGAATTCTCCACCTGAAAAGATGCAATCAAACGCATTACAATGCACATAGATGCTTAAGCAAAGCTTGCGGTATAAGCCAATGCCGGCCTCACGTCACGACTGACGCGCCAGTGATGGACTGCCCTGACACGAATAGGGCCAATACAAAGCGGCCTAACTGTATCCGACAGGATGACCCCAGCTGGCGAGGGAAGCGCATACATCTTCAATTCTCGGAACTCGAAGCATAATAGTTATTATAGAAGATAGAATACTATGCAATAAAGTTATATTAATCAATCACAATGAATCTAAATTGCTGATAATGACTACAAGCGACGTCCGTAGTTGGTGAACGTTTTACTAATTTCGACCAGTACTGAGTACAGCGTTACGTCAGCGTAACAAATTTAAGGTGAATTCGACCGCTTGCATATTTTATGCAAATGATGAGGATTGCAAAAAAAGGAATGCGAGCCATCAGTTTCGGTCTAGACTACAGTGAATATTATATTAAGTAGAGGTAGTTTTGGTTTGTTATTTCACTATTGAGAAGAAATAATTTTATGTTTAGTAATAGACGTTTCCCCCAATTTTCGTCAAGGCAAAAATTTATTGAATATGATATGGGTCATCCGTTACATAATTCGGCCGTGGAGTGCATCGGATGAAAATTGATGTATGATCGAAGATGGTGCTGCGTCGCGGTGGCGGGGTGGGCGGCGGGCGGCAGCAGTGTTGCGCGTGCGACTCTCACCGCCTTATCTCTCGCGACCTCCGCCGGACGCGCACGCTACTCGCGCTCCACGCCCGCCGCGTCCGAAACCGCGTTCACGCTATGCCGCCTTCCCGACTACATACTTCTGCGTTCGGTTTCAAGTATTGTTATTGTTTTCAAAGTGTAGGACGTAGCCCGGAAATGAGCCAGTGAATCGTATTAGTAAAAATAGTGACGTTTAAACTTCATAATAGTTTTGTTGAATAAATAAACTTTAGAAATAAAAGGCTGATACGAAATTACAATGGTGTCGGAAGGGCCTCTGCCCGTAGTTTGGTGTATACGCGATAACCAGCTTGTGCCTCATCAAGTATCTGGTGTAAAATTACAAGGAGCGGTGACGGGGGCGCACATAGCCGCCGTTACGGATTTTTTGCGCATGGTTGCTGGGACCCCTATCGTGTTGCCGCACACGGCTGTTCCTGAAGATATCGATAATGACATTAATAAAGAAAAAGAAAATTGTACGCGTCGGCGTAAAATGTCGATGCAAGTCGAAGTCCCGTGCGTATTTTTGTCAGAAAGCGCTCTTCAAAAGGCAAAAAGTCGCAGCCACTCTTTAGATGACAAGGTATTATTTGAGCATTGTAATGCACCCATAACAACCAAAAGATTTTTAGAATTAGATAGTAAGTCATTTTCTTCAGAAATGAGAGAAATTGATGAAAATATTTTTGGAACGGAAAAGGACGCTAAATGTACTCAAAGAATAACAAGGATAATAGATTTAGATGATATTAATCCGAAAGTTGTAGATACAGAAATCGAAACTGAACCACTACAAAGGATAACAAGAATTATAGAATTTGAAAATGATAAAACCCCTACATCACCAATGCATGTCGACGGAGATAATGACATTCCTCAAAGGATAACGAGAATTATTGAATTAGCAGAAGACAATTCTTTCTTGACAACGACCGAGTGCAATAGAGATAATGATAAGGATGTCCCTCAAAAACTGTCTCGTATTATGGAGTTAGAAAAACAAGATTCATTTCCTAGTATGACGAAAATAATAGAAAGGGAAAACGAAATATCAAACGAAAGACGGATTTCCTTAACAAATGAACGTGAGACTGGTGGTGGATTAATCGATAATTGTTCCGAAGACGTTATTGTTAGACCTAAGTTAGCACATAGAAGTACCCCTAGGATTAGTGTCGATTCATCATGCTCCGAAAACTCTTATGTTAATATTGATAGTATTAAGAGTTTGCAGGATGTAAGAAAAGAAGAAGTCACAGACTTTGGTTTGAGTCCTGAATCATCACCGGCTTGTAGGTCTATTCACTCACGCTTTCCTAGGAAAAAGACTTCGGTATGTTCAATTGGCTCGTCAGACTGTGATGACGAGGTAGATGTTATATTTAAATCTAAGCCAAAATCTAGTCAGTGGTTGAGTCTCGATTGGATACCGCCACCGCCCAAAGAAGAGCCAGTGATTACGCAAGTCTGTGATAAAAATGATTTCATAACTAAATGGATAGCTGAACAAAATTCACAAGATTCCGGCATTATTGCCGATGAGCGAAGAAAGAGTCTTCCGCCTAAATCAAACGAAGTGTATCTTCAGAACATGAGAAGATTTAGCGACGGCTTACAAATATGCAAAGAAGATGCCGCTAGCGACTCACCAGCAACAGTTAAATGGAAATGGCACGATATTGTAAAACGTCATTTGCAGTTGTTGAAGAATGATAAAGGATTTAGGCGACAGAGAGGCAGCTGGATGAGAACAGCTCGCCGCTTATCTGGGACCAACGTTAATAAAAGCCTGGAACCTCTACCTCTAGACACCTACATGAAACTCAACACTATGCCGTAAGTTGTTTGACTTCTCATTATAATAAGCATTACGTATAAGTGCATCAAAACCTTCATGCGTATATAGTGAACACTTTTGGGCACATTCATTCAGTGGAACTGATTGCCACCTGAGAGACGATACGGGTAATTTGATATCACTCTTATAACTTATATTTTGTAAAAAATAATTAAACTTCGGAAAAGTTATGTGGCTAAAGGTGTTTCAATTATTAAAATATCCATTCGTATCTGTTCATTAGAACAATGTCTGTGTTGGTACAAACTTACGTGTTAACCCAGATTAATTTAGTGGTGTGCTGATAAGGCTACCAGAGGCATGTTACGAGAGCAGGCCCGAAGCACGCACTTCCGCAAGGCCGTCCGATTAGAATGCAGGGAGCTCGCGTCCAAGGCTACGTCTGATCGGTCGGTCGCTGCACCGGCCGCGGCCGTTGTCTTCCTCGCCAATGATTGGAAACCATCTCAGGAAGTTCAATCGTGAAGGTGACGCTCCGAAATTTAACTGCCTAACGATCGGAAGCGATTGTGCTTTGCATTTTTGACGGAACAGTGTTCGTGATCTTCATGCGCTTCCGAGCCCCACTCTTGAATAATTAAGCCATAATTTATTTTTATCTCGAAATATTCGCCTTTTTTGTTTTTACATTAAGAAATCAACATCCTTAATAGCTGTGTTATAACAGAACTCAAGTTATTTCCTATATAAGAATTCATTAAAGAAAGAGGAAGGGATGTAACACCGGATAGTGTAGTAAGGATACGGCTTCAATTAACTGCCACTGCCAAACGTGGTAAATTACACAATCCCGTACACCCTGCGCCGTTATATCCACCCGAAATTGTTTAATCAACATACGAGTTAATTGCTTCCACGCGTGCTAAAGAGCTTTGTTTTTGGTTACTTGTGTCAACTTATGTGATTCCGATTGTAGTTTGTCGTTCCGATAATATGTATACATATGACAATCATAAATTATGCAGCTGGCATTCATTGTCTCTAATCCAATTTCGCCTTTGTATTTTATTGTTAATCAGTAAAATGTAACTTTTGTGCCATTCATTAATGCTGTAGTGTTATATCTAAGTAGACTACAAAGCGCCTAATGAGTTTGATAATTTTTATCAAAGATTTATAAAGTTTGTTCTTGTCCAAGGGTATCGAATAGTAACGTATTGTTGTTAAATCATATTTAGTGTGTACGGGCAGTACGGGGTTCGTTCTGAAAACACGAGTGTTGTATTCAACGTTCAACAACATCGCTATTGTGTGAGGGTGAGTATGGTCGCTCTTAGAAGAAACAAATGCGTTCACATCGAGATATTTTGCTTGTTTTGTAGAGCAAGTGTTTTTGTTTGTTTTCTCAAAAAATGTTTCAGCTCTCGCGCTTTACGTAATGTAATAACTCCAATTGATACACGACAGAATTGCTACGTATAAGTACCTAGTTGTTTTTTTACTATCACATATACTAAAATAACAATATTTGAACCTTTATTATTGAACACAGTCAATCAGTAGATGGTTATCTTCATTTTATCTTCAACAAATCACAAATCAAGGAAATGAAATAACTGATTAGATGGAAGCTTGATAATAGGTTAATCTGTTTTATGCAGCAAACGTGCTCGTGTCTTTCTTGTGTGTGTACTCCAGTGTTGATATGAGTGAATTTTTACTTGATATTCGGACATTTTTTATTTTGGAATTAAAAAGTGAAGTACCGGGATGCCGCCCCGCCGACTTTGGCTTCATGTACAGCAAATCATGCTCACTGATTTGTCCACTAAAGCTGAAAAGAAGCGCATTTCAAATGAAAAGTAACTATCAAGCACTCTTGACATAAATCTTATAAACAATAACAATCATTACGTATAAGTAAATACTTAAAGCTTTAAAAATTAGTATAAATCTTATTGAGAGAATTATTTTCTGCACTAGTTGTTCACTTTCACTGTGTCGTTAACGATTTAGACTCTGTTCCGTTAAGTCTATATTAACACTTGAGTTAAATTTTGTTGTTTTAATTATCTGATAGATTGCTTTCTAATAAAATTATACACTGCGTACGGTCCAAAATGATTGCAATTAAGTTGCACATTTGACTTGTTGTAGGCTCTATTTAATTAATTATCTATAAGGCACTGTTAAGAGCTACGCTATGCACTATATATTGTTACTTTTAAAGTATACATTTAAATTATAGTGCTGTTATTACATTAATAATTGTCACGCACGCCTTTAGAGTTACTGTCATTTGGCATTAGTGGATCCATCTCGATAGTCGTTGCTTTTAAACCAAAGTTATATCTTATGAAGCAATGTGCTGCTTTTACAGTTCAACAAGCAACGCTTGAAATGTAACACATTGTAGTGCTTTAACGTTTTCAATGGAATCAACGCACGTGTTAGAGAATTTATGAAAACCCCTTATCTCCAGCAGCCGAGAGAGGTCGTCCGCGAACAATACAACTGGTTTTTATGATTTGTTTTTATTTTTTATTCGTGCTGCGCTCTCGCACTCCGATTGCCGGCTATAATTATTACTGTTGCGGATGTTTTCAGACCGTTTTAGTACTGTATCTTTATCACGAAATTGAAATAATTCGTAATATAGACTAAAGCCTCCACTATGAGAAATAGTCGTCCCTTCCTTTAACTTCTTCTAAAATTAAATGCATGTGATATGAGCTAGCATCTTGCACTTCATTAGTTGATTTCTTCAGACAATATAGTTATAGTATAGTATAGTGGGTTTCTTAAAACAATTTGTACTTAGTAATGATGCTTAATGTAATTGCGTATTTACTCGTCCACTTTATCATCGCCTAATCAGAACTCACACATGCGTTCATTGTCAATTGGCACACAGTTATCATTTTGCACTACCTGTAAACAATCGTTTTGTATTTCGAATCGTGCCTATATCTGGAGACAGAAGCCAATAATACTTAACGACTCATTGTGAACTTTATTAATTGATTGCGCCAAAAAAGGCTCGTTGATCGTAGAGATCTTAGGTCATATATAATAATAATTCATTTATTTCAGGCAACACAATGCTTACAGAGATGTTAAAATAAACAAGGGGCCCATAGATAAATACCTTAAAACTAACATATATATACCTAATAATATAACTTAAACACTAACGCACACGTAGGGTCGGCGACGTGTAGCGCAGTTCGTTAGGGAGTCGTCCTCGAAAACGTCGAAAAACGACTCCTTCCGGCCAGAACTCCTCCTTCATGAAAGTCGGCAGGTGATGGGTTGGAACTCTCACCACAAAAGAAGAAAAGTTTACTTTGTGGCGAGACTCCAATCGCTCGACTCTCAGCTTCCAGGTGGTCTTCTTTCTGACATAGTCTACGACCTCCTCCACCTTCGTAGACCAGTGCAAACGGGATAAGTACAGCTGCGTCGTTCGAACTTCAGGACGCAGTTGATTGTCCCCAGTCGGTGCGGTTCCGCACTGGTTGCGGATGACGGGCTTCTTCTTTCTTCTCTGCACCTTGGTGAAGCCCTCCTCATCGCACTTATTCTCCTCCCGATGAAACAGCGGAGGCTCCTTTTTGCTAGCAGGCTTACAACGGCTACTAGCCTTTAACGGCCGCTGAGATGGTGGTGGTGGGACCCCGGCGGCGGCAGCAGCATAAGCACGCGGTTGGGTCGATGTAGTATCGCGCCCCTGCGGCGTCAGCTGTGTCGAGTCAAGCACACTTCAGAATTTATTAAATGTACCATATTATTTTCAGAACCTTTCTGTATAAAATTCTGCTCCGTTTTTTGGATGCTCATTCATTTCTGCCGGTTGTCTGCAGTACGTATCCTTATTGTAAATTCAACAGTTGTCGCGATTAGTATGATTGTTATCCTTATCTGTCACTTGTCTGTTGTCTGAGTAACGGAGTACCCTATATTTCTTACAAAAATACCGTTCACCTTATTCTCTTGAATGAGGTTTTTAGCTCGTACTGCTTTGAATCCGCTTTTCCAAGAACTTAAGCTAATGAAAGTATTTTCGCGTAATTTATTAAAAGGGATGCATTTCTTTGAAAAGGAACTGTATAAATTATTTGTTAGTGTGTGGAAAATGACGATCCTGCAATTTGTTTGTTTTACAGCCAAGTTTTGGTGTATTTTTTAATGATCGGCACGATATCCTTATACTGTTATTAAATTAACATTTCATGGGTGATGGGTGATGAATGGCATTCATAAATGCTTTATTCACATTTGCACTAATTAACTACGTATGAATAGCATTTTCCCACGTTATTAGTGGCTAGAACAAACGACGTCGGACGATCGTGGCAGAGACAATTTAGTTCGATAAATAACACGCACCAACGATTAATGCTAGAACATGTTGTACTCCACGTGTTCTTGTATTAACATTCATGATCTTACTTTTGCTTCTATGTTTTTATATCACTTTCCTGTACGATTTGTTATTACTTTAATGACTTTTATAATCTTCGTTCTCGTGCTTATTTATTCTTCATCTGTAACATTTTCTGATGCACTGCTATGCTCTTAATGACCACAATTGTAGAATTTTATGTAATCAATTGTTATAATTTCATTACTAATAAATATATTTAGAGCTTCATATAAATGACAAATGATTTTTTTTTATTTAAATGAAGAGTAGTAAACGTTTGTTCATCATATTTTAAGGATTTATACTAGTCTTTTCAGATTTGAATGTCTTATTTCAAATTGAATGAATTAGCATTTTTTGTCAAAGAAAAGAGTCGCTTAACATTACATTGACATTTATTTAAAGGCTGAACCGCAATGTTTTAATGTTGCTATAAAAATGGACTATGTCTTAATTACGTATCTTTAATTGTATCTAGGTATATTTATGCAGTGCAACTTTAAATGCGACGTTTTACGCCATACTTATTTTCTAAATCGTTTTCTCCACAAAGAACTAGTCGCGAAGTTTAAGGCCAGATCCTTATTAAAGGAGAAGACACCCTATAATTAGATTACCCATCTAGCGAGCTATCCGTTGCCAGCCAAGACTGGCTTAGCAAAAAAATAATGGCTACACCGGCCTGCAAAAGTTCATCGACCGGCACCACATCAGAATCTTAACTCGTTATTATAAAATTCTCGCAGCGAAAGTTACTGAATTCATTTTAGGTCGAATACCAATACCGTGTCAAAGGGCTTCACAACTGTTAAAGCTTTTGTTGTTCTTATGCAACAGTCTATGAGATGACACAGTTATTGTCTTTGATAAACTCTATCAATTGTTAAGCAGATATTTCCTCGGTTCATATCAAAATTATGCAATCGAAAGATTGAGGTAATTTATTCTGTGTTTCCGTTTTCCCGCAATATTAACCTGCTCACATTTAAGACCAATTGGGTGTCCATTACATTATGCAACATCGTTATGTTATGCGTTGAATTTTATAACTTAATTCGCATTGATATTATTAGAAACATGTATATTTAAACAACCCTATTATTATCTTTATCGACACTTTTACTTGACTATTTCTAGTCTAGACTAATCATATTTACACGCCAATTGTTTGAACTTTCGAAAATTTGCAATTGAAACATTGTAAGTAAATATAGCAACAAGTTGTTATTTAAACAAGCAACGACCAAAAACAGAACTTGTTTGAACAGTTCCGGCGATTATATTTTATAAGAAATTGTTATCCGTGTTTCTGTTTAAACCACGGTGTCTCATAGGTACTAAGTAGATTGTTTCATGTCTATGTTTGCCTTGTGTGTTTGCTTTGCTTGCACCTTGTCTACCTATCAGTAGTCCTAATTTATAATTTATTGTCATGATATAATAATGGACTATGTAGCATGATAACATTTTATTTTCTATACCTAAACACTAACTAATATTGAGTTAAGTGAAAGAGTATGTTCTGAGTCAATACAATCAAAGTGAGTGACTGACGATAATTCTCAGAGTAGTCTTACTAAAGTCTATTGAGAATGACTTTTCTTAAATAATATTGAAACTCATGTGAATTTTCATAAAAAAAGCTTGCATTCACTCACACGCTTTCAATAATTATTTTGGGGACGGGTTCATGCACATGTGTGCAAGAAAACACAATTTCGTATGTTTATAGCATTTTTATTCTTAGGGCCTGCAGGGTTTCGTGTAAAAACTGAACGATTTAACTATGATCGTTTGAAATTGCATTTCCAATTTTGTGCCCTTTTAGTACATGCATAATATCTTAACACTTGAAACGAACATAAATACAGTCCTGGTGATTTACAACTGGCTGTGAATACACATAATTGTCCTCAATACACAAACCTAGTATTATTTATTTTGAATGCGTTTTCCAGTAGCCTTCGTGTGTATCGGCTAGTAACCGATCTATGACCCTAAGGGCATCCTCGGCGCGTGACAAGGTCCCACCGGTTGCGCAGCACTTGATAGTCAGGACAGCCTTTTTGCGATATTTTTTTACGATTATTGCGGCATTGGTCGTGTTAACTATTTGCTACATTTTACTATTTTAAGGACGTTCCATTAGGAATCATAAAAAGTTAACAATTTCCGCGACTCTCGTTACATACCCAAGCTTTAAAATAATTATGTTGATTTAGAATTTTGTAATGCCCTATAAAACCATCCGGAATTCAACGTAAAGTAGCACAATTTACTTACAAGGAGTTGAAACAAAAGATAACCAAATACAGATCGTGTCTAACGTCCTGAGGCGATTTTTAATGACGATACAAAGGTCCGTCAACGCACGACAAGTGGAAAAATAGGTAACGTAACAATAGCTATCATCAATGAGAATCATCACGAACTCTTCAAGCCGCAGTTCTAATTGCAGGATGATATCACTAGTAAAATTGCATGTAATTAGTACTCTCGCTTCATTTGGTTCGCACAAAGCCAGACGCGTATGCCGACTTTTATTAAATAAAATGGGAATAGGAATGCTTTCAGGGATTTGGCCAAAATTCTTGTAACTGGACAACATAGCCAAATTCTTTTTCTTAACATTATGATGTTGTAATTGTAACTCAACCAATCAATGCGGATTGGTGGGTAGAAACAATAGCAGTAACAACCAGGATAAATTTGCTTAGTGTACCTCCTGAGGTAGATCTGCTTAGTGTACCTCCTGAAGAATGATCTTTAAATTTTTCCAAATAACAACGAGATCGCGCAATGTGATGATTTTTTTGCCTTGTATAAATTTATACCTAATAAATCTTTTATATCTAATAAAAAATAAATCTTACAATATTGCAATAGAGTAAGTACATATCAATAAGTAAAGTTGCTTCATGGTGGCTTAATCATCGGAGTCATGGGTATGATCTTGATTTTCTACCACTTGTTTACGGAACTTTTTCGTTCATTTATTTGCGTAGTACGCTTCACGGAAGCCGTCCCTCAAGTTTAAAATTGCAAAAACAATGTACAGTCAACAGCATATCAAAAATTTAACACTTGAAGTTTCAAGAACTAATTATTCACAGAGAGTACTAAACCAATTAAGCCTACTTTTAATCCAGCTTATTATTAACTCTATTCATAGGGTCGGAAAGTTGAAGGTGTAATTAAAAGCGAACAATCCTAACAGTTTAACTGAACGACATAAACATGCTCGTTGATGTCTTATATTCAACATGTCTCAGAAATTTGCTTCCACAAGGGTCAATGACCAATCCACTCGGACCATACTATATCTTACAGCTAAATTTGCCTATGGAATGAGACCGATTTCTTATACTTCTCCGAATTCCGAAGAGGAAAATAAAGACGTCCGCCAATTTCGGAACTCGATGCATTTCAATCGACCTTTAACTTACACGAACGATTCTAAGAATAATGACTTCAAAGTTAAGACTGTTGAATGATAAAAAATATTGATACGTAACTGCACGGACGCATGATTCATATTTCCCAAAATATTTGAGAAATAATGCCATGATTGAGATTCTTGTATTATAAACATGCTTCGTTTGGTTGCCATCCGGATTATATCATCTCGTTTAGTTTTATATACTGACATCAGTGTACCCTTGACCTGTTGGTCTTGATTTCATTTACTCTAAGCTTAGTTGCAACATTCTAGAATTCGCTTTGTGCATCAAAAGTAATAAAAATATTATTGCATTTAACATTCTGCATGAATAATTGTCTTTGTTTATTCATCTATAATATGTTGCTCGAGGCATATTGAAATTATTTAGGTCATAACACTTTATGATATTACCCAAGTATAAGACAAAATCTCTTAGAATTCCAAGGATTCGCCATGTGGGACGGATCTTTAGTGTTGAAGAGAAGCACAAGGACCACCAGCCTATCGGCCGGCCTACCCACGACACACAGGTCCGCGGGCACTGAAAATGGCCCTTCCGGGTTCCGATGACAGCCGTCTGTGAAGGCGCCATCAGAAGTGTCCCGGGGTGCACCACGGGGAGGTCTCGGAACATAGCACCCCAGGAGCAGTGCAGTGCCCAGGATTTGTGACCCGAGTGTAGGTTTAAGCGGACCCTCTTATGATGCACTACACTACCCTGGCTTCTCTCTCCTCTTTCTGTCTAAATAAATCTAAGGAAAATATTGGAAATAAAATTAAACTAGGGTAGGAATAATATCCATACTCACTCGTAACCTTGGACCACATCAACACCAGATTTTTCTGTAGTTATAATAGCAGTATACTAGACTAAAGTGTTATTACATCCTGTATCGGGATGTTGGGAGCTGAACAGCGAGCGTTTAGACAAACATAGAAAGCGTGTTAGAAAGCGTATTGTCCGAAATAATTGACATTAATAATGAACTTAAGAGTATTTCGCTTCGCACCTTGGCGGCCTTGTCCGTGTAGTCGTTTGAAGTAACGACTATTGTCGAACGGCTGTCGCAATACTGAACCTGAACTGTGTAGCCGTCCTCTGTAACAATTTAAATGTCATGCGACAGTCTTAACTAATTACTTGTGTAAATCGGACAATTGTTCAAGTAAAATCTTAATTTTCATCCTCAGCACGGACGTCACACGCGTGATACATTTTCGTCGTCACGTCCTGCCAACAATAAGTCATCATCAGTTCCATAAATACGACGTGGAATATAGATATAGATATGTTTTTGCGTAAATCAAAGCTACTACATAGTTTTACCAGTTACAGTAATGAGTGTTATTGGATCAGTAAAAAATATTTGTCCATACTAAGTAAGGCATTTCAATTATAGGGGAGCTGGCGCCAGCACAGAAAAAACAATTTAACTAACCATTGCCGCTGATAATCATTATCATCCGTCGGCTTGATACAGACTTGGTATCGATTAAGCACTGAATACTAATAGACTTGGAAGTGTACTAATGTGAAATATTTTCATTTTAAAAAGCTTAAACAAGTCCTTACTAATTTCTAATCTTCGTCATCTGTCTTGGTATACTGAGACAACGACTGTCAGAAGAGGTTTCAAACCCAAAACCGATCACATAATAAATTTGTCGATTGTCATCTCGTTCTTACTTTTCCGCGGCTCGTTGAATTTCGCGAAACGTCTCGTTGTTGACATCTCCATATTGTTTCCGTTAATGGTTATTGCACAAAGAAATTCAGACTAAAATTTAAATATTGTAATCTATTGTTCTTCCAAACGTACTTGATTACTCCAAGTTAGACAGGAAACCATTCTCTACACCATGCTTACTAAAGTTGTCCTCTAGATTCTTAGGGCGCAGAGTGACAAATTGTGATTCATTGTTCACACAAGCTTATGTAGACGGTGTGACAATAAAGCCCTTACCACGATACCTAAAATGTATAAAATAAATGCCTTCGTTGGTTACTGTGATACTACAACAACAAGTCAAGAGATCTAATCTGCCGACTTCGTAAAATAAATCTTGTCAAGATGTTTGCTCGGGCTAATAACACGATTCTAAGAAGTTCAAAATAATATATCGCTTGTATGTCATGTGCTTGCTCGTGGTAGGGGCCAGTCTCGAGCATACGTCAATTGAATACTGAATGGCATTCATTCGTAAACGTTGACTCACCGAGAACTCGCTTTCTGTACCAACGAGAGCGATAACCTATCCTTTACTTGCATATCGCTTTATAATCGTGTTATTTAATGTGTGTGCAATTTCTAGAGAAAATCGGTGTTGTTCTTGTTTCATTGTTATACCTGCTTCTTTTGCTTTCAATTAAGTTTTACTTTTTCGTCTGCAACTTTTCTATACCTTAATCGTAAAGCTTTATAATCTTGAATTTCTCTATTTATCTAACCTTTTCGTAGGCGGCAGAGTCTCGACGTAATAAAAAGCAAAATGTTCCGTCGCTCGCTCCGAATACAAATTGAAAGTACCCTCGAATTTCCACGATTTCGTGCCAACTGATTTCAATTTCAGATAGCCTCCACACTGGAACCATTTGATGTCTGTCTAACTATCAGCGTTATGTAACAATTACTAATCTTGAGAAAATTTTCAGCTGAATTGCTCCAATTATCATTTCCTAATTCAGAGACCTTTGAAGCCTTACTCAATTTTGTATGATAAGTTCTACTGTGCAATGTTTTCATTTACACTTATATTATGCCGTTGTTTGTATACAAACAAAAGGGCTTCCGATATTCGTTAAATTCTTTGATCTAAGAACAAAAGTAGCGCATCATTAAGTTCCTAATAGATTAAAATCGGCCAAGAACTAACATTGGCATTCTTTTTTGCAGATGGTACTTCCGCAAAATAAAACGAATCGAAGCAGAAAAGAAGCTACTACTGCCGGAAAACGAACATGGCGCCTTCCTCATCAGAGATTCGGAGAGTCGCCACAACGATTTCTCGTTATCAGGTAAAGAAATATCCCATATCTATTTTAAGGCTTCCTTGTGGAAAGAAATCTTCTTATTTTAATTTAGTGTGTGCTATTGTATTGTGATCGGAAGTATGCAATAATAACTGATGTCATAACAATGGTTAAATTAATTACGCGGAAAATTAAAACGAATCATTAGAAAATCAGATCTTGGACATTGGTTGAGAAAGTGCTAAAATAGGAAAAATATGTTGTTCTTATATTTTATAAATAGAATTGATATCGTTTTCATCTATATCCGGTGCTATTCTATAACATTATTATATTATGGATGTCAATCTATTTCACTGGAAGAATAATTCTTTAACTTTGTCTGAAAATACCGTTTAATTTTGTCTGAAAATACCGATGCTGAAGTCGTATTTGATGATGCTCCTGGCATTTCTAGGTGATAGACCCATATGTAGGGTCGTCTGGGTAGGTACCACCGCCTTTCTTATTTCTGCCGTGAAGCAGTTCGCTGTGTTTCGGATTAAAGGGAAAGGTAGCCAGTGTAATTACTGAGCATGGAGGGCATATCATCTTAGTCCCCAGGATGGCAAACGCACTTGCGGTGTTAAGTGATTTACACTTGATAATAGGCGGCGGTGACCACTTAACATCAGGTGGGCCACAAGCTTGTTTGCCATCTCGTCACATAAAAAAAAAATCTCAAAATGAGACTCCATTTAATACAATTTTTCAAATTTAATTACCAATTTTTTGTCTGGCAGACGAATTCGTGAAAACTGATTTCGTTTAAGTATAGCTCGACTGGACTTTTGTTCTCACAGATGCATTAAACTTGTAACTGATGTTAAAACCAACCTTTTACAAACACACGCCTCTAAATCCATACGGGAACCGGTTGTAGTTTTTCCTTTTCTAAATACGGAACGCGCATCGCGTGGGAACAAAGGATTAGACATAGGTTCGATATCCTTCGCTAATTACAATTCTTAATAGAACTTGCGTACCGTTAATTCTGTGTATACAAAATAAATGAGCTACTGCTAATTTAATATGTGCATAAACACGTCACAGACAAGCTCGTAGGCACAATAAAATCTATGAACGTTTATGCAAAACTGGGTATATTCTTGTTCTAACAAAGCATTCGACCTGTATCATTAAACGCGTAATTTATATCCTTCGCATTTCATTTCTTCACTCTCCGATTTTAATATTTATACTTTTAAAAACGCATTCTTTGTTCTTAGAAAAGCCTCTAATAAATTATGGACTTATAACATTGTTCTTAAAAGGGTATTTCAGAAAGCCCTCGTGCAAATCTGCTTTTAGAATTACTGAATCCTTAGCAGGCATCTTAATATTTTTAAGAACTATGTATATGTTTGGCCAGTGTATATGGTTGTATATGGATTTCACAGATTTAAAATATCTCATTTCATAGACTTCATGAAAGAACATGCGAAAAGAAAGTCGACCTAGTATCAGAAACAAAACGTCATGTATTTTGTTATTTCGCGACATCTCAACACAATTGCGCAAGACCTACTTGGTCTTCAGTTTTCCGTTATTCGCATGAATGACTACAATGACAAAGATGCGACATATTTTCTAATGTTTTATTTTATATACGAAATCGTTTTCATTATTGACGGTTAAAGATAAATGCACTGAAACACTCGACCTATTCACACATGTGGGTTCAGAACTGCATGGGCCTTCATTTGTCTTAGTTAGAATCTACTAGCAATTGCTTTCCTTTGTAATTTAAGAGTTTAATGTTACGAGTTCTGCGCTTTCACTTACTCAGAATCTTATCTCAAATACTTACGTCCATTATAAATCGCGTTCATAATCAATGGCATTTCATGTGAAAAATCTCTGAATATATAGAAAAAAATCTGTAATAATACGCGAAGACGACGGCTTAAATCTACATTTGACAATGACATTGGACAAAGGCATACCACCCTAAACAATGAGAGAGAAATTTCAACAGATGTACAGCATAGTGGTATTCTCATTGAAACTTTTAGCACTGTCTCTTTAGAGGAGATCGCATGCAAATCACGTAGATTCTCCTCTCTAAGGTCGCGATTTTGTTGCCGCCTTCAAGCTCGTATCACTCTGGTAGTAAATAAGGGATATAGAGATATATCCTCTGTTAGAATTTATCTGTTCATTAATAATCCACTAACGGTTTTTCGTCTTCCAAGGTTAAATTACGCATCAAATCCTGAAAATATTTTTAAGTTTGACAACATTTAATCAAGACGACGTTTGCTGACGTTTCGGGCAGACTTGTCCCATCAAAATATGTTGTATAAAGTGCGAGCTACATATGCATCTATCAGACTGCTTGTTAACTTTGAAAAGTAATGTAAATGCCATTTAAATCAGTACATAAGAAAATAATGATCGTGATCAAAGGAAAACTTGCGTAGAGGTTGCGTTAGTGTTTTCCTATTTCACAGCAATTCTGAAGGCATTTATTTCCCAGTACGCATTTTATGCTATCACTGCAATAAAGACCTATATTTATTGCATGTAAATAACTTCTCGGTATGAGTTACAAATTGCGTCATAACAACATAACTAGAGCAACAAATCGTCTATTCCGTGTCCAAGCATTAGAAGACATTCTCGGTCTTGCACTTTATGGTGATTAACGCATCACGCCAAATCCCAACTATACCTAATCGGTGTATTATAGTAAATTATTGTTTGATAGATTTTGGAGATGTACCAATTTATTTTTAAAATTAATTAGGTAGTGTAGGTTTTTTAGTTATAAATAAATAGTTCATCATCAACATTCTGTTCTAAATATAAATTATATTTTGCATTATGTATATTGTAATCTTATTTAAATTGGCAGCTTTGTAAATTAAAGTAACTTCAAGACATTCTCGAGTCAGAGGACTATTTTAGCGATTCGAGTACGACGTCGATTTCTGTTTTTCTTGTATTTGTATTCAAAATCAAAAAGATATTAAGTTTGATGAACTTTGCTAAGTAGGTACTTCCAAATCCTTAAAATTCCTATTATTTTTAAGTTTTAGCCTACTGTTTTTAAGTTTTTCACTAACAAAACTGAATTAAAGGCTTTACTTTACTTAATTAATTTATCGATTTTTACGCCATTTAGTTGTCTTTGTTTTAAGTATTACACAGAAACTTAAACAAACACTGCTCACGTGACTTGTCACGTCACGTTCCATTAGAAGATACATGTTTTGTGTTCACAGTTGTTCGCATACAACTGATTCGTCCCTATAATGTAATTGCGATTTCTAGCTGTATTCTATAAGAGAAAAGATGTAAACACTTTCATATTTTACCTTTACAAACGACTATTAATAAATATTTTAGGGTATTATTAATACACCGGAATTACTAAGTAACTTTTATATTAATACACCCAGGAAAATAATTCGACGTACTAATTTATTGAATGTACCATTTGCATCAACTATGTAATTATCATTATGGAATTATTTTTGCGTTAAAAAACGCGGAAATAACCGAAAAACTAATTAGAAAATACACTAAAAAAAAATATAATTTTAACTATTATCGCCAAAATTCGACCTATTCGCAGAATATCAGATTCGCAAAATGTCAAACTTATTGAATGTATTATAAGTGCTTGGTAGTTAATTTGTAGGTTCAAGGTTATTTTTTTATGACCTAGCGGAGAAGACCTCGCAGTACCTAGTGTAGATGCTTGGTTGGCTTGACATTTTGCGAATCTGACAATCTGCAACTAAACCTAAAATTCATTTATTACCAGCCTGCCTAGCATGACCACCGAAACACGATATCATCTTATACTTACATGTTCGCAGTTGCGATAAAATTTCAAGATGGCAGTTTTATCCAATGAGTTTTGACAGCTCAAAGCTATAAATGGCTATATCATATCGTGTTTCGGTGGTCATGCTAGGCGGGCTGATCTTCAAAATTATCTAAGTAACAACATAGATTTCGACTTGTTTTGCACTTCTTTGTCGAAATTAAAAAAAAAGTCCAATGATTAATTTTTAAAATAATCAACTCTTTTCTTCAGCATAATTGCACTTAAAGATTTAAAAAAAATACAAATAACTAATCGGTCACTTAATTAAGTAACAATTGGAATGACATGATCAGAATTTTAACTGAGAGACGTCGACTGTTGGACATAGGCCTTACAAAAAGATCTCCAACCAAACCGATTAGTGATATGCTGCTTGCATCCAGCGGCTTTCCGCGACCTTTACCTGATCGTCAGTCCACCTTGTGAATATTTGGACATAATGATAGCGTCGTTATTTGCTAGGTTTATGGCGTATTTATTTAATGAAAGTTGTTGGCAACCAGTTGATATTTACATCAATAGGTAAATCGAAAAAGTACTTATTATTACCCGTCGTTCGTAGATCGTAGAGGACCGGTCAGTAATATCGCCTATACGACAAGATGTCCGGGTTTGTATCCTGGTAGGAACAAATGTTTGTGCGATGAACGAGAATATTTGTTCACTTAAGTCTTAAACTATGAATTAGTTTTATGTTTATTCAGGTTTATTTACAAAATGTCTATTAAATTATTATGTATATTTGTCCCATTCCATAACACAAGTTCTTAATGATACTTAATTAGGGCTAGATTGATGTGAGCGTGGATATTTGATTATTATTATTAATTTTGATAAGTACAAGTTAATAATGGCACAAATTAATTTAATGCAGTGTAATTTAATTATCCGCGTTGAATTTACTTGTTCAACTCATTTAATTAAAGTAATAAACAATTAGTGGTTTATAAAAATTTCAAAAAATCCTAAGTAATTAATTACCTATATGAATGAATTACAAATAATTTCCACCTTCATTAGACGATTTGCAACTTGCTTCTTCAGGACCTTTTTAAGGTTTTTTCTATTTAATTTCATAATTATTTACTGACTTGTGATTAATATAATTTTATGAATTTTACAAATGGTTTAATGCATAAAATCAAAGAAAAAATATATTATTATGAATTAATGAACATGATTTATATAAGTAGTTTTAGTTAAAATGAAAAAAAAAATGAGGTCCTACCTTTGTTTCAATTTAGTCAACTGGTAAGTATTGTAAGGTGGACCACCGGGTTGCTAAATTGAACCTCAATATATTTCGAGCTAGAAACTATAGAAAAATATTTTCATAACATTAGTGACCAACTTATTATGTGGTATTCACTTCGTTCAACGCTAGTCACAACACCCACCTTTTTCCTTTATCACCCAAACTTTTGAGGTATTTTCTGCACGGTTTGAAAGCTGATTTCATATTTTTTAACAAGTATTAACTTTTTAGCATCTATCTGTAAAAATAGTATGGTAAAGTGTACGTGGTCCATGCTAACCAACGGGATGAATTATGGTTAAAAAATTACATAAAAATAAAGCCTATAAATACCGGCAAACATTTGACGTTATTTCAATTAACAGTAAATTACGTTTACAAATTATTTAAAAATTTGCCTTTATCTTAACTACACACTTAACACGAATCGTTGAAATTTACATAAAAACAATAAATACCCATAGTTTTTCAGTGTTACAGCAAAAGCAAGGTGGCCGATATGCAATAATTTTAGTTTCAATAATGTTATATGCAACAATTTTAGGTCCAAATTAGATTGCGATCCAATATACCATACTTCTCCCTGTGTGCTGATTCTTTTATTATTTTTAAATCACCTGGTTTTTTACCATTACCACTGTAACTACTTGTAAATTTGGATAGACTGAAATAATAAACATTGACCGCGAAATAGAATAGTTTGCATTTAAAAAAGTTGTAGTGAATACAAGATCGAACTATACTATACTATTCAGACAAGTGGTTTCCTTGATCAACTCTCAATAGGTACCAGGCGGTACGTGGTGGGTAATTCACAAGGTTTATAATTAAATGGAAACTTGTAGACGCATATTATTAACATTCCATAATACCACCGTTGCATAATCCGTTATAGAGGTAAAAATGGTCATAGACACTATACAGGTCCGATAGATAGGCTTTGGAAATCTACCTCTAAAAAATCTACGGCATTTGAACTGACATTTAGATCTTCCTTGTTTTCCAAACAGCAAGTTTCAACAGTAGCTTCCATACTGTAAGTGTCGGTGTATTCATGTAAATTTATTATCAAAATAAACTTCACCATATCATCATAACAGCCTTTATTTTCCGACCCACTGCTGGGACACAAGACCTCTCCTTGTCATCGAAAGCGGTTTAGGCAGTAGTCCACCACTTTGCCCAATGCGTTTGGTGGACGGATTATAAGGTGATCAATACACCTTTGCTGATCCATTGGTCGCCTTCTACGACACCCTTTGGAGGATATGGGGTGACGCTATTCTACTCTGCCGTCATTCACATGGCTCAATAAACCTCACTTCTAAGAATTTAAATCGGAAACACTCATCTCATTGCTTGTGACTCTCTTTTCTTTCGGGTGAAATCGCAACTACATTTAATATTTCTTTTTCGGTTGAAATTGCAACTGGGTAAAAATGCCATCAACCCGCTGATAGTGATACTGATTCAAATTTTTCTGCACAAAAACTTATGAATAGAAAATATAGGCTTGTGATCGAATTACTGAAACTAAAGCCAATTTAAGTATAAGTAATTATACTACTTTTTTTCTCCCCTGATACGGAGCGAAAGACAGCAGCGAAAAGAGTCAGAAAGAGCCTTCCGGACAAACGAGGGAAGGGAAGAAGGGGGTGAATCATACATGGATACCCGAGAGACGGATACCGGAGGGATTATGTCGGACTCCTGCCGACTAAACACCCTTACTGCCTGTTGCCAAAATAGCCAGCTTAGAGAACGTAGACAAAAGTATAAATTTTTGCAAGAATTTTAGATTCATAATAGGTCACGGTCACAATATGTTGGCATTATCTAGAAGCTGAATTATAATGTATTGCAATGATATTGGTCAATTCACACATGCAGACTTCTTTGTATAGTATTAATACTGTGAAGGAATAAAAATAAAGGTGTCTATTTTTATATCACTAACACTTGATACAATGTATTTTATATTCTAAAACAGACAATCTTAACAATTGTGCATTTATTGGAAGAATATAAAATACTGTCAATTTATTATTGGAAAGATAATTGTGTTCAAGTGGGTACTTGAATCTTTTTATAAACGATTTTACTCGTCAACATCATCAATACATCCTCTATACGTCCCACTGCTGGGCTCTGCCAGGCCTTCTTTCATAGGAGAAACAATTGAGGGTTTTTGGGCCACAATAACACCACGCTGGTCCAATGCGGATTGGTGGGAGAAAAGGTAGACGTACCAACGACTTATCGTGCCTTCCGACGCATAGATGAGCTTATTATAATTATAAATCGTGACCCAAGCGCTCACTCAAATCACTACGCCAACAAGCTCCTCCATTTTACTAATGTTAAGTTTTGGTATAAAACCAATAAAAAGACATTGAAAATTAATCCCATTATATTAATTGTCTTATCTCGCTACCTGCTATTTCAGGGTTAACCAACCTAAGCAATTGACAGATAAATATCTACTATTTACATTTAGTAGCGATCTACAGAATGATTCATAGAAGCTATAAATTGCGTAACCTCTTACAATGATACAATCGTATCAGTCTTATTGGATTTACTTGTAACTATTTAGTCTTGATTTAAATTTTTATATATAAAAAACTTTATATCTACATTATTGCGTGTTCTTTGGTAAGAGTGTGTTGCATCCGCTTTCTACAGCCGCGCGATAATTACTATTATGAAATAATTAATATTGTTATTTTGTAATATTTTTTTCATAATCACATTCAGCAGTTCCAAACAAAAGTGCAACCTACAAACCAAAATGTATGAAAAAGTTTTTTTTTTTCGCGAAGAGTTACTTCTATATGGAAAGTTGTTTGTGTTGATGATATCTTCAAATGGTTTGAAGGTTTTTAGTATTTTGACAAATAACCCTATAAGTAATCTAATAAATATTTACATCTTATGACATTGGTCGGTGAAGCGTCGGTGGCGTAGTGCGTAAGAGCGTTGTCGTCCACCTGGGAGGTTCGAACCCCGCCACGTACCAATGTGTTTTCAACTTTTGAATTCATATGTACGTTTAATCGACGCTTTTACGGTAAAGGAAAACATCGAGACGAAACCTGCACACGTCTATGAAGAAATTCTTAGGTTCAGTGTGAGTCGACTAACCCGCACTTGACCAGCGTGGTTGACTAAGGCCTAATCGTCCGTAATGTGGGGTAGGCTCGAGCCCCTCGGTGGGGACATTATATGAGGTGTTGATGATGATTACATAGGTACTATCACCCATTTATATAATAACATAGTTGAATAAATAGTTGACTAGAGAGATCTCAGTGCAAAAATTCTCATCACTTTTGTTTCTACAAATCATAACATTGTTCATCATAGCGGAAATTTTTTCGCACAAAAAACTGCATCACTTTAGACAAAAAAGGCAAATTTAATTATGTATTATTAAATCACTAAAACGAAAATAACAATTTTTTTCCTCAAATGCTGACAAAAAGGTATAATTATGTATAGTGCTGTTAATTTATGTTACCTACCAAAGATTAGATACTGTGCGTTTATTACATAGAGTAGTAAGTACTTTTAAAGTTAGCCGTTTTAAACATGGGTTCTTTAGGCCCTTCGCAGATGACCGCCACATAATCTTTATGAGTAAGAGAATAAAGTCGTGTCATTTTTATAAGCGGACAAGTTCAACTTTACAGCCTAAGTAATAAAGATCATGTCGTCGATGACTAGGACGCACTGAAAGTCCGCCGCTATGGGCCTTATGGAGTCTTCTCGAATTTTGGCGTAAACATGATTATATCTAAAAAAAATCTGTTTTGATATTACATTATTATAACCATAGATTTATAATTACTGATGTTTATAGATTGGCAATGAATCGACTAGGGCGAGACCAAAAAAATCACCAATGTGTGAGTAATGCGCATGTCTGCGTGAAAAATAGTACTGCAGTTTGTATGTCTATGCAGATTATAACAATGACATATTTAAGAACAATTAAGTTTATTGAAGAATCAATATTTACCGTAGTAGACATAAAAACCCCTTTAGAATCGTACATTGTTTACCTGTGACTTGCAATAACTAAATGAAATACTCATTCCATTCGTTTACGAAGTTTCGTTTGCGATTTCGGACTTCGTGTTAGAATCCGCAAATGAGCAAGCAAGAGTAGGGTCGAAATTTTTTTGTGTAGAGTGTTCGTACAGTCACTAAAAGTTGTAGTTTTAAAAGTTTGTGGTAGTTATTGCACTACAGGTTAAATATGACTTAAGGAATTCTAATGACTAACGATTTGTAGAATTTTGTAGCAATTTTGAAACACTTATTCCTTAGATATTATATTAGTCAGGCGCATTCGAAATATTCGAATCGTAATTAAATTAGTCATGAATGCCACGGATGCTGAAAAAGAGGTCAAATAACGACGTCATTGTTTCTCTAATTTATTAACGTATCTCATAATTTATGTGTAAGCTTCAAATGGTTTACAAGAACTTAAACTTCGACTTTCAAGTACGATAATTCTGATAATTTCCTTAGACATGACCTTCCCTATCTGCAGGTTGTTCAACGGTAAATCATTGAAAATGACTGTATAACACGTAAACAGACACATGTAAATCGTAATAGGGAATATGCATGATATTCATATAAGGCTCAGATTTTTTATATTGACTTTATTTCTGTAGAATTGTGCCTCCACTCCATCAATATTTTTGAGCAAGAAATTACTTAATTATTGAAAAATGCAAAAAACTGTGAAATTCAAATATTTTAACATGACTAGAGCGGTTCATCATCATCACTTAAAAATGTAATGAACACGATATATCAATGTCTGAATTATTTTTTAACATGAAATCCCGATTTTATTTTTGTTGCAATCAAATCAAATGTGTTAAAATTTAAGCTAATGATTTACAATACTCTAACCATTTAATCTTACTTAATTTATCTGAAAAAAAATACATATAAAGCAACATAATCTAAAACAATAATATTGTTTGTTTTGTTGATAGACCAGACCATTATAGACTATGACGTCACAAGCGTTTCAGACACGTTATACTATTTTTTCGACGTTGAATATTATTAGTATTACTCTATAAAGAGAGTGCAAACTACAGAATATTTTTTTTAAAAAACTCATGCATAATCGCTATTGTATAATGCCTCAACTTCTAATCTGAATGCCGCATGCCAATTCTGTCGACTAGTAAAATTCCAATAGGAAGTTCGCCCTACAGGCTAGGGGACCCAACAAGTCTCGCCTTCCTCGCCTTAAAAAAAACCTGTTACGTTAAATAGGCCATCTGCGCCCAACAGCAATTGTCACAAAATACTCTTCATTGACATCAAACGTATGGTAGAGATCGTCTAATCTAAAACTGAACATTAAACTTGATACTGACGGTACTTTTATGAGGGATCGAAGCATGCTGCGATGTTCGTGTCTAGCCGGCGACTGAATCAACTGAATGACTAATGACTATAGTTTTGAGTGTGTTGCATCTGTACGCTGATTGTGCATTTAAGAGTAAGACAATGGAGGGGCGGTAAGTTTTGGATTAGTCGATCTCTACAGCGGTTCTGCGTTCTTCCTAACAGCACAGTTGGGTGACCGATTTTCAACTTGCTTTTCCTCTGTGCTTCGGAAGGCAAATTACGCACGTTGCTTCGTTGGTCCCGACTAGCGACTTTTAAAACTCTTACACCAGGCTACCCTGTTCCAGTTGAACCACTCTCGAAGAAAAAGATCAAACGCCCCAATACCGCCCCTAATATTGGTGAATCTATTCTGCATTTACCAATCTTCATAATACTAGCATATTTGTTTTACTGTCCCAATACCCATATATATCTTATTTATTATAAATATAATACAAATTATTAAGCACGCTGGATAATAGTGAAAATGTCTACAAATATGCATCTTACATCTCTCTCCTAATCATGATGTCAATTGTCCACAGTGAGGGATGGAGACACAGTTAAACATTACCGGATCCGGCAGCTGGATGAGGGTGGCTTCTTCATTGCCCGCAGGACTACCTTCCGCACGCTACAAGAACTGGTCGAGCACTATAGCAAGGACGCTGATGGTCTCTGTGTTTCTCTTAGCAAGCCCTGTGTACAGGTGAGTCGGTTTTTTACTTTTTTAGTTCGATTTATCATTAAGCGTGTTTTTGGACTATTATTTATTTGCCACTATTTGTGCGAGTTATAACCGCCGATACTAGAATAAGCCATAACAATGACATCGCCATCTAGTGACGAACAACTGAACTAACATTACAAACGGAAATTTATTCTAATCAAGATAATGGGATGTTCTTGTCGAAGGTCTTTGATAAGTCTATAAAGTTTAAATTAAATATGACCGTTTAAATTCGGTTATAAATCTACAACATGTAAATTAAATAACCAACACCCTGAATACAGGTGGTTTGGGAAAATTTGGAAATATTTTTTTTTTAAATCTACTCAGAAGCCTCAGCGGCTTCTGAGTAGATTTAAAAGATTTTTTTTTTAAATTATAAAATATTTTATATTTTTGAAAAAAAAAGACAATAAGTACCCAGAAAAAAATTGTACAATATTTTCGGGTACCTACTTTTTTTTAAAAAAAATCGTATTTTTTTTAAAAAAATTTGAAATCAACTCAGAAGCCGATCTCAAACCACCTGTATTCAGGGTGTTGGTTATTTAATTTACATGTTGTACAAGCAAGCATTCAGGTGAAGCTTATTAAGCGTGTTAAAAATTAGTTCTTTTCCGATGCGACAATTAGGAAATCTTATTATCAATGGCTTATTTATCATCTACATTCATAAACCATGTTTGTTTTAATAGTACACGATGATTCAACACTATACTATACTTAACATTAACGTTCGTTCAGTCGAAATTGGTGCCTAGCACACCTAGGAATATGTATTCTTAAAGCTAATCATTTTCTAAACAATATTTTTCCTCTACGGCTACTTTGTTAGACATTGTAAAGAGAAGCCAGTTGCACAACAATCCTGCGCACCGTATTGTAACGTGATAGTCGCGGGAGGCTTGCATAGTATCGTACCTATAACCATAACGACAATGTCCGTTAACCACTAAGAAATATATTCAGACGAGGCCTATGCTATGGGATGAGCTGACGAACATCGTCTTTCCTTTTTTATTAGCACTCGCAAACGAGATAATAAATAGTTGCACTTTTATAGCCCATTCCGGAGAATATCGACGAACAATATTCACTCCCGTGATGCTGTAAAGGAAAGGGAAACTTCAATATGTATATAAAACAGTTTAATGTATTTTTTACTTTCTTTATTATATGAATCGTAAATATATCAAGTATGACGTTCCGAGATTTATCGTCGAAAGCAGTAAAATTCTTTTTAAATGGCCCTGCAAACAATGCGATCCACGAGTACTTGTACATCTAAAAGAATCTAGGTAATAGCTCATAATTGACCACACCATACGTCATAAATGGTCCAAGTGCGTGCATTAATCCGCAGATATTATAACAACGTATTGTTCGAATAGATGTTCGTCTAGTACACAAATCATAAAAAGTATGTCTTTTGATCAAGCTACCTCGTTATCCTCATCAATATTATATTCCATCACGTTGGTAACGTCATTATTAATATAATCATATTTGACGTAGCCACAGTGCCGACGTCAGGTCAGCTTGTAGGGTTTTAACTCATTCAAAATTTTAGAGCTCGCGCCATGAAGTACCGGAGGCTTGCAAATTGTTTCCGTTGCTTCAGAAAACCGCTACGGAATTTCTGAGCTAATTAAAACACTGAGTTTATTAATTTCTTAATCTTCAACTGGATTTATGGATTTAACGAAACATTTAAAGAAAATAAAAACCGCATTCTCAGTACATTCCGTTCGAAGCTCTTCACAACATTTAACACATTTTAAGTTTAGCTATTTGTACAGTGGTGCTTATGCTCACTAAGACTTAACAGTACTGTTTGTGCTACTGTAAGCTCTGTCCATTTGTTAGAATGTTGCTGCATTTCTCTAACCAGGTAACACGTACCAAATGTAAACAAACTAATATAAAGGTAGACAAGCAAGACTCACAGACGCTCATGAGGACAGTACGGTACTTTCAAAGGTATATCAGGTTTACAGTACTTGGACATTATTGCGTTAGAAATGTCAGTTTTCATTTGGTTTTGTTCTGGAATATGATTTAGATCTGTGACCACTGATAAAATCATAGATTTTATTACGTTTTGTGCACCTTAGAGCAGTTCGAAAAGACTATTTCATAACAATCTTCAGAAGAATTGTGACTATTTGTGACCTATTAATTGTATGTCATCGTAATATTAGTCACGATATTGAAAAAAATATAAATCAGGTTAACATGAAGTCGCTTTCAATGCCCAATAAAAGCGAGATCCGACCTTCATCGAACGTGAACCATTTGATTGAGGATCACTAACATAATAATCAAAAGACTAATCCAGTCAGATCAAGGTCACACGATTATAAAACGCAAGTTATTTATTATTACCAAAGAGCATAAATTTCAAAATTCAATATCGGGACGACTATAAAATTTATGGTTTTCGACGGCCGAGCTTTGTTCGCCGCGTGAGAATTATTACGAGACATTGAACCGGCAGAGGATGCTTTAAATTCACAGGAGGACTTTCTTGACCAACAACCCCACTCGACGATTTAACGTGAGTTAACACCTCAAGGGAAGACACCCATCACATATTTCAAACACACTAATGTCGCAGAATATTTATTACTTGCGTAGCTGCATCTGCATGTTCATATTGTATTTTAGTTGATTATAATAGAAAACTTAGGTATATGTTTTTAGGTAAGCTTTGTATTAGTCATCGATCGTTGTTTTTAATTCATTGTTTGTCCTGCATTACATTTCTGTCATATGGACAATTAATTATCCATGATGGAATCCATTTGATTACCTGTTACACTCGGGACGCTTCAATTAAAATCTTTTCTAAATATATAAAAACGCATGTATCATACCCGTATAAAAACGTCAAACGCATATTTTACAATAATAATGCTTGCGACAAAAACAGTTACAACACGTGTACATTCCAATATAAACGGCGCTGCATCACGTAGGAATTAAATGTAATCTCTATAAATTCTTACTGAATTACTTTGTGAGATGATATGTAGTACATTTCACTGGGCACTTTCCAGTGATCCTGCCGCGCACCCAATTATATAATCCGAGGTTAATATACGAACGTGTTCACAATATTTGCCGTTCCAGTTTCGCGAGTACCAAGGCCGTAAGCCCCACTTTCGTTACGGGCATTGCATCAACTACTGACGACAACTGTAGTTTTTGCAGTAATGTAAACTTTTGCTTCAGAAGTCTAATATGATCAAATTAACGTTAACCCTTAATTTGGCAACGAAATAAAAGTTGTAAATGCATAAGTTTGATGAATGTTAGGTGTCAAGGGTATCCTAATAAGTCCTAAAAAAATATGTCAAAAAATCCTATATTGCCCACAGCTGGGAAAATTCGTGTCCGCCACAGCGGACATTGCCAAAGACGTCACAATTGACGGATTGATATGTATGTCCGCTGTAGCGGGCATTGCCAAATAGTAGATGAAATAAAAAAAAACATTTTTGTTTGTTTTTTATTATGAAATATCACAAAAAGATAAACAATTATTTTTGGCAAGAAAATAAATAGAAATTATGTTAATGTTTAAAAGGTGTGAAAGTCTAAAGAACAATTTCTTGGATATTTCCCAGTGATGAAGCAACGTCGAGTTGGGCACTTGATGCTATAATTTGACTCATTTAGATCTTGCAAAATCGGGGTCACAGGCCTAAAATCAGACAAAGCAAGTAATGTTGGACTTTCAGATGGCTGGTTTTCGATTTCATCGTTATCAGATAAGCTCATTTTTAGATTGGCAAGAGAAGAAGCGATAGAGGGTGCCGTAGAAGAATATTTTGAGTTAGTTGAAGCACATTCAAGCTTTTCAGACTCCGAATTGGATTTATCACTTGCGACTGAGGAAGCGTGTTCTTTAGGGACTAAAGCCAATATTCTTGATGCATGCACAGGCTGTTAACAAGCGAAAAACAAAAAAAAAAAAATAACACCCCATAACCGCAAAACAAACCAAATTTGACGATGTTCGCCACAGCGGACAAAGTTATTTTTAAGAATATTTGTATGTAATTGGCAATGTTCGCTGTGACGGACAAAGAGGTTGTAACAGTACGTGCTGCTTGGTCCAACTCTGGCAGTATGGTCCACCAATCAAACACTTTTTCCGTCACTATTTATTTCGTTTATTGAATATGTTAAAATGGTATATAAAAGGCACTCTGAAAATAATATAAAATACACTGTAGAAACTAAATAATAAAACACTTAAAACTGATACAAGAATATAAAAGGTTTAACAAAGGTACTCACAATTTTAGTGCCTTGATATAATGTAAGTATGTAAGTATTATTGAAATATAGGCCAAACCGAGGTCAGAGCGAGACCCTTAGGTACGTTGGTAATAATTGTGTTCTAGGACACGGTCAGCAATGGAATGAGTCAAAAATAAACCAAATGTCATGATGAATGATAATTTTGAATATGATTATTATTTTTTAAAATATTGCCAGTGATAATGAAGACGATGGTACTATAACATGGCAATGTTATAGTACCACGTTACAATACCCGGTCCGCCCTGGAAGAAAAAATCCTGAGGGGTGATAAGGCCGCAAGGATTTTTTCTAAAAAAAAATCGAACGGAGGAAAAGTAACATAAAAAAATAGTGTAAATTTATATAAAAATATAAATAAACAACATAAAATGGATGAGATGAGCTATACTAAATGATAATATACAGTGATATGATAATAAGGAGGCAACGTACACATTCATTCCATACATACACGCTACAATCATTCATCAATCAAACAAAGTGTCATGGTTTGTCAGACAACCCAAACCAGACCCTAGCATTTAGAGTTTTCAACTATAAACGTTGAATACTCCGAGCGTTGTCCTTATAGTGAAGGCTTGCTTATACAGTCACCACCCGCTGTAGTGTAGGCTTATTTAAACAGTCACCATCCGCTGCTGATGAAGGGTGATTAAATGATACATATAATATTTACAACAATAATAAGGAGTGTATGGCCGATGGCCTTGACACATGTGTGTAATGTGCACCTAGAAGGTAATTAACTCTACTTGAGTAGAGTGCGCGAGATACACGCAGTAAATATTCCTATACTATAGATAGGATTTTGGATATACTATAATCCTCGTAAATAATCACTCTGTGCTATAATACTCAATGTTATAGACAGGCGAAAGGTTTAAAGAGACTTTGTTGTGAATGAAAATGAAAGTAATGATATAATAGACAAAATAAAATATACAATATTTACAAAAGAAAGGTAGGAGAAAAGTAATAATTAAAGTTAACCATTCGGAAATGGTTTTAGGTCTCTTATATGCCAGCGACCTAGTGGTTTATTATTAGAGTCAACAAGTTCATAAACTAGAGGCGAAATTTTCCTCTTGATAAAACATTTAGAAAATTTTGGGGCAAGTTTTGCCGAATGGTATTTGTCTGATGAACTGATTGTATAATTATGTTTCCAGACCCATTCGCCTTCATTGAATTCTAAATGACGATGATGCCTATTGTATGATGCAGCATAAGACTGATGAGCTCGCCAAAGGCGGGTTTGAACATCAGAGTAGATTGAACTAAGAAGACCGAGGTTATCAGCAAACTCCTCACGTGGGGCAAAAATAATGTCATCAGTTAAGTCAGAATTTCGGTAAACTGAACCACATGTAACAAGCTCGCGACCAAAATTGAGAAAAGCAGGAGTAAATTTAGTACTTTCATTGACCGACGTATTAATGGCAAATTGGATCTTATGGAGATTTATGTCCCAAGTCCTATGATCATCCTGAACGAAGGAAGAGATAGCAGTTATTATTGTTTTGTTATACCGTTCTACTGTATTAACTTGTGGACAATAACGTGGAGTAAAATGGATTTTAGGTATGTTATAGGATTTAAATAAATTGGTCAATTCGTGGCTAGTGAATTGAGGACCGTTATCAAGGATGATTGTCTCGGGAATACCATAAGTCATAAAAACTAAATTTTCTAAAATATGCTTAATAACTGAAGAAGTAGCTTTTTTAATGGAGAATAGGAGACAATATTTTGAGAAACAGCATGTGACGACAAAAATAAATCTATTATGTTTGAAAGTAGATGGAAGAGGTCCAATAAGATCAATGGATAAACATTGGAAAGGACGGGAACAATATTTAGGTTTACCCATCAACCCAATCGTCAATTGATTTTGGTGTTTATACGCTAGGCAAGTTTCGCATTTGGAGACATAAATTGAAACATCTTTGTACATACCAGGCCAATAATATTTCATTTTAAGTCGTTGGTAAGTTTTGAAAATGCCGAAATGTGCACAAGTTGGATTTGAATGATTTTCGTGGATAATAGGAATTCTATATTCCAGTGGAATTACTTCTTTCCAATTATATTCGGATTGTAGAAGTGAATTAGTATTGGAATATTTAAATAATTTATTTTGCCTTATGATGTAATCAGGGGTAGAATTTGGGTCATTCTGACATTTTGAATAAATAGATATATACCAGTTATCTTGTGTTTGTGTACTGCTATAATTGATATGGGAACTGATCGTGATAATGCGTCTGGTATGAGGTGATCTTTACCGCGTTTATGTTTGATTTCAAAATTGAAAGCTGAAAGGCGTATGCTCCAACGTGCTAGCCGTCCGCTAGGGTTATCAAGATTAAGAAACCATTGTAATGCTGAGTGATCTGTATAAATAATAAATTTCTGGCCATTGTCTAGATAGCAACGCCAGTGTTCGAGTGCAAGAATAATGCTTAAAAGCTCTCTTTCGGTAATTGAATAATTTCTTTGAGGTTTAGTTAATGATTTGCTCATATAGGCTATGGGTTTCTCAATACCATTGAATTCTTGAGTAAGCATAGCACCAATTCCATAACTTGATGCATCACAATGAACTGCGAATGGTTTAGAAAAATCAGGACAAGCAAGAACAGGGGTAGATACTAATGATTCTTTGATTTTCCTAAAAGCATTATCACTTTCAGAGGTCCATTTAAAAGGTGGTGATTTCTTTGAGGTGGATGTGAGTTTAGTGAGTGGGGCTATGAGGGTGCTAAAGTCTGGTACAAATCGTCTGTACCAACTTGCTGTTCCTAAAAACTTTTTGACTTCTTTAGGAGTAGTAGGCGCAGGAATGTCTAAGATAGCTTTAATTTTATCAGGGTCTGTTTGAAGACCCTTCTCATTAATCACGTAACCTAAATATTTCAGTTCTTTACGAAAGAATGAACATTTGGAAAAATTAATAGTAATTTGTGCTGAAGCTAGTTTTTGTAAAACTTTATTAAGTAAAGTGATATGATGGTCAAAGTTCTCACTAATAATAATAATATCATCTAAATAGGTGAAAACAGAATTATCTAAATTCTCAGAACAGAATAGACTATCCATAAACCGTTGTTGAGTAGCTGGTGCGTTAGTTAAACCGAATGGCATAACCTTAAATTGGTACATACCACGGTTAGGTACATAGAATGCTGTCTTTGGTCTATCAGAAACTTTTAGTGGAATTTCCCAAAATGCTTTAGCAATATCAATAGAAGATAAGAACTTAGCATTCTTCAGGTTATCAATGATATCAGAAATAAATGGAAGTTTGTAAGCGTCTTTCTTTGTAATAGAATTTAATTTTCGGCTATCCACGCAAAAACGCCATGTGCCATCTTTTTTAGGCGTTATCAGAACAGGATTAAGCCATGGACTTTCACAAGGTTCGATAACATCTAAGTTTAGCATATCATCTACTTCTTTGCATAAAGCTTTTTGTTTTTCCGGTGAGAGTCTATAGCATCGCTGTCTAATTGGAGGATGATCTCCTGTATCAATGTGATGTTCAACTAAATGTGTTTTACCTAAAGGCTTGGTTTCTGTAGAAATATTTTTAAATTGATTTATAATAGAGTCTGAAATAAGTCTTTGTGTTTCTGTTAGTGATTCGTAATGTGTTATTTGTTCAGAGGTGCTGTTAATTATCAAAGTATTATTATCATTATTAGAATTAGAATCGGAACATTTTACGAGTTCTAAAATATCGGGTGCTATGTTAAATAATTTCCAAAAATCTATACCTAATATAAATGGTTGTTGGATAGAAGGTATGACGTGAACAGTAATGATGGCTAACTTATTTTTGAAATATATTGGTAATTGAATAGTACCGATAGAATAAATAGATTGTCCATTGGCAACTGTGCCACAAATGGTATGATTTGTATCAAGTTTCATACCATGTTCTAAAAGTAATTTATGTGAATTATTTCCTAAAATAGTAATAGCGCTGCCACTGTCTAGGAGGCCGCAAAGTGTTAGATTATTTGTTTTAATCTCTATGTAAGGTCGATTGTCTTGTGTGTTTCTTTCAAATAGGATAGTTGATGTTTTGTAACTTTTCATGAATAATTTAATTGTTTCAAGCCAAAGATTCCATTCAGTTGGTGTAGTTTTAGGTATTTTATTACTTTTCTCCTTTAATCGTTTTTTGGAAGCTTGTAACGACAGTTCGGACATTTTGAATATGTAACATCTTGTTTTCCACAACGGAAACAAACAATATTTGTTTTTGTACAGACTTCTAAATTGTGATCATTTGTACGACAACGAGGACAGGAGAAATGTAATATTGGTTGAGAAGGAGTAATAGTGTTAATAGATTTATGATTATTAAAAGGAAAAGGGGGTATATTCGGTATAGTTGAGGTACTAGATATAGGTAAGCTATTACTGTAATTTTCTGAACCTATTGAAAAATTGTTGTCTGTAATTGAATTATTGTGGGTACAGCTTTCATACCATTGGCAAGATTTTAGAAGTTGATTGATAGATACAACATCAGTTCGTAGTAATCGGGAACTATATATGGGACTCATGTTACGTCTTAAAATATTTATTTGTTCTTTTTCTGGTAAAGGTTCATGTAATTTTGAAAATAATGATTGCATGGCAGAAAAATAATAAATAATTCTTTCATTTGGTTTTTGTTTACGAGAATCGATTGTTTTCTTAAGTTTATAATCGTAATCGTAAATCTGAAAATCTTCAATAAATTGAGCTTTGAATAAATTCCAGTCGGTTAAAATAGATTTACGGGCTCTGTACCATTCTAACGGTATTCCTGTTAAAATATCTGAGATTTGGTTGTGTAATAATTTATGACTGAGATTCCTAGCTAAAGCAAATTCTTCGATACGTTCAATAAAATCTCGTGGACATGTATCGACTTTGTAAGTAAATCTTTTAAAATCTGGAATTTTAGTTTCGGAAAGTAATTTTTGAGTAAGGAGTTCTAAGTCTGTTTGTGGTTGACACCTGACAGAAATAGCGGAATGATATGTAGATGAACAAACTGATGTCATTTGATCAAATTTTGTTTGACAATCAGAATATTGTTTATTATTATTTTCGAATAATTCTAGTAAGTTATTTGGTAACTCTGTAGAAATATCGATTCTATTTAGGCGGTGGCATATATGAGAAAGATATGTCTTTATCTTCTCTTTATTTTGACTATTATGTGTAAAAGTGAGTAAGCGTGAAGAAGTGATCAACAGAGCCTTTTTAATATCATCTAGATCACGTTCTATTGGATATGGACTTGGAAGTGATGCTGTATCGGTTTCTATGAGTGGCGTTAGAATATTTCGCAACTCATCAGCGGTTGCTGATGGTGGAATGGTTTTCGAGCGAAGCGCAAGCTCGTATATAAGTTCTGGTTTATTCAAAAAAATTGGATTCATTTTAATAGTTGTAATAAAAGGTAAATATTGTTAAAATATTGTTAAAATTTTAAAATAAATGGTGTTTTCCTAAAAAAATATGGTATTTTATTCTAATCTAAAATGGGGATATAATAATAATTCTAATGTTAGGTAGGTAGAGTGAGGCAAGTCAGAAATTTTGGACACCTCTAGATAGTCGGCAAGGATTGCCCTAGGAAAGTGCCCGCCAAATCTGGACTTGTGTGGTGGATAAGCTGGAGGTATTCCCTCGCAGCACTGCCGTAAGTGTAAAGTGTGCTGAACTTGAGTGACTAGTTAACACCCAACCTCAAACACAACTTGATGTCGATTTCGGTGGAAATCGGGTAAGTTTTATTGTCTGTAACTGATTTGAAATTGTTTGTTTTGAGTATTGGAAGTGTAGGGATCAGTAATGATTGTAGGTGCACTACTCAAAATAAATTTAATAAAGATGGATGAAGGAAGGGTTCGGAGAAAAAAATATTTATAAAAATTGGCCGCTAAATTATATCAAGGACTCACAGTCTTTTAGAATTTTGAAAAATCTAGAAAAAAGAAATAATATAAAATACAATTAATAAAAAGTAAAATACAAAAACTATTTTCTTATTAACTTGAATTTCGTTTAGGTCGAGGTCCGAAGAACGTTGAGGCGCCAGTGTAACAGTACGTGCTGCTTGGTCCAACTCTGGCAGTATGGTCCACCAATCAAACACTTTTTCCGTCACTATTTATTTCGTTTATTGAATATGTTAAAATGGTATATAAAAGGCACTCTGAAAATAATATAAAATACACTGTAGAAACTAAATAATAAAACACTTAAAACTGATACAAGAATATAAAAGGTTTAACAAAGGTACTCACAATTTTAGTGCCTTGATATAATGTAAGTATGTAAGTATTATTGAAATATAGGCCAAACCGAGGTCAGAGCGAGACCCTTAGGTACGTTGGTAATAATTGTGTTCTAGGACACGGTCAGCAATGGAATGAGTCAAAAATAAACCAAATGTCATGATGAATGATAATTTTGAATATGATTGTTATTTTTTAAAATATTGCCAGTGATAATGAAGACGATGGTACTATAACATGGCAATGTTATAGTACCACGTTACAAGGTTAAGCGTGTAAAAAATCACTAAAACACGTTTAAAATATTAGGTATTTCAGCTAAACATTATCACACACGTATATTCTAATACAAATTGAAAAACAATGAATTTTTATTCGCAAAAACATTGAAAAAATAATTATTTTACCTTGTCAAAAACAGACGACCACTTCCTCGCCGACATTTTGTTCACGATTGACAGATATAGTATTGTCAATGTAATATTTTACTTTCTACCACCTTTTTTATAGACTGGCCCAGGAATAATCGTGCAGAATGAAATAAAATAATGTTTACAACGCACAAGGTTTTTTTTTAAACATTATGTCCGCCCCACCGGACAAATTCAAATTAAGGGTTAATGACCACTTTGCGAGTTTGTCAATTTTAATAATTTTAGGATTTATTTTATTTAGGACAATTTCAAGAATCGTGCCATGGCAACTGGGAGATTAGGAGAGTGAATTATATCGATATTGGACTCTATTGTACACCGTGTAGTGTATACTGCTACAATCATAGAGGTAAAATTGGCACTCTTGTCTCTAAGAGCAATCTCTTCCAAACAACTTAGATGGACAGAATTGTAAAGATCACATTACATTAGATTACGGTGCACTGAACAAAGCACGTCCATTTTTACATAAAATTATGTATCAGTTGTGTAGGGGGCGTGATTAATGAGAAATCAGAATGGAAAGAAAGTACATTTCATAAATTTAGGACAGAGCAAGGTACCAATCATAATATTGAAACAAGATTAACTCGACTATACTCGATACCTTAAGTATCTCGATATATTTCAAAATTGAGATACACTTAAATTTATAACTAAAAGGAGGATGGGAACTCCACTAAAGAGAAAATCGATTAAATCAGCGAGAGGTCGTAAAATTAATATTGACAGTTTTATAATGGAACCTCGTTACTACATTGCTCGGAATAAATGTAATGATTCAGTGGTATTGGAATTGCTTTTATCGAACAAAGCATTATTGCTGGAAATTTAACAATTCAGCAGGTTTTAGAAAATTTTACTCGTAAGCATTAGAACTGTGGGAGTTATCAATGAAACGAAGAGTAGAGCTAAAAATACAGGATGTAAAAGACATGAACAGTCAACCGAGAACCATGTATTCTATACATCAAAATAAGAAATATTTCAAAAAATAATTGCTGGGAAATGATTTTTATTTTTTGGTGTTAAAAAAAATTGCAAATTGTACCGCGCAATGTAAAGCGCTCAACTAGCATGCAATTCGCAAAACCGCGATAATTTTGCCAGACGCGGCGTCCCCGTGATGGTGAGCATAATACATAGTTCTCGTTTGACTGTTCGTGACTTTTACATCCTGTATGATTGTTAAAATTAGGAACAGGACAAACTCTTCTTCGGCTCAGTCTTAAATTATTTGTGGTCTGACTGTGCAATTCGTTACTTATCTTAGCACACTGTTTAAGTGCCGGCCACCTGCCTAAGAGTAACACCAACCCTCTTTGGTAATGTTGTAAGATGTTTTCGCCACCACCGGAACGACCTCTTGGTCCAATTGTGTTCAAACACTCCCTTAGTCGGATTTTACAACACCCATGAGATTAGAAGGCTTAGTCTTATTTGTAACCTGGAACTGCACCGGTAAATGACAAACTTATTAAATAACTATTACCATTTAAATTGAGATTGCGACATCCTTGTCTCACTTCTTAGACATTCGCAGGATTTTCTGCATTTTAGAATAAACTTATTGTGACATTACATATTATTACACAACAAAGGAATTACGATATTGCACAAGTTATTACCAACCCATCATACGATTATCATAACATTATTATCTGTTGAAGACAAGAAAACGGCTGAATGTATTTACGGTTGCTTAAAATTTACCTATAGCTTGAACGCAATAACTTAAATCAAATGGAACATTCATACAACAATATTATAATAGAGATACGCAAATTAAGGATTACTTAATATAGATTTGCAACACTGGTAATTAAAGTGAAAAATGATGTTTTTGAACGTATCAAATAAATATTACTTTCTTAATCAACACATTCGTCATTACTAATGTTTGCTTCGCTAGTTACTTTCCGCCGATAATTATCGGTATTAAAACAAATGGATTTCTTTCAGATATATTAAATAGATATCAATACCTGTATTAATATAAAATGCATAGAACACTGAATACATTTTATCGATTAGATAATATTGAAGTATAAAAACAATTAACTGACTATAAATGTAGTTGTATTATCGTTATAAAATGTAACGATATGTATGACCAATTATAAATAATATGAAATAAATTAATTTAAATTAAAACATTTGATAGTGTAAGATAAAAGTTAAATCAATTAATGATATTCTTTAACAGCTATACATGGTGTAAGTATTACAGTTTAATAAAATACACACCAATCCAGTGTCTTTGTACTTTTCTCGAACTCAAAATTTACGTCATTCTGCAGTATTGTATTCTTTTATACCTGTATAAAGTAGCGTATAAAGTTGAGTAAACAATTATAATGAACGCTATTGTTAATTTTAAAATAGGTCTGACTACGATAGCTGCTGCTTTTTTGTTATAATTGTGTTTGATTTGTCTACCATCAAGATCATCATAAATTATTGTATTATTGTGCTGTGACAAGGGTGACCGACGATGTGAGAAAATAAATCTCTAAAACGAGATGTAGGATATAGGGTGAATTAAGAGCGAATGTTTACCTCTATTCAAGATTTGAATTGAAAGATAATTGAATTACCAAATCACAACTCACAAGATGACTTATGTTTAAGACACTACGGTGCAGAAAAAACAAGCGAGTGTAACACGGATTATCTGATCAAAGAACATCATCACTGTAAAGATTCTCAAAGCAAATTTGTCACCGCTGTGCCAACTATGCCTTGTTTATCCAGAGGAAGGACATGTAATGTTTTTGTATGGAGTCTGGGCCTAAGATTCGAAGCTGCAATGAACAGAGATGAAATTATGTTTTTTATGAAAATAACTGCAATCTACATAAATGAAGAAAGTTTTAAATAAAAAAGTTATTTCTTTAAAGCTCCGTGTTATTTAATTCTTATCATAACTTTAAGAATTAAACAGCAACCCTTGGATTTGGATCCCATGTCAAAGTCACCGACAACGTTAGTCAAGCAAGTCTCTATTACCATTTACATTTTCCATTTTTCCCATGTCAAATAAAAATATATCTGAGTAACAATAAATAGTACGGTAGGAAATTGATGTAATTACAGCAAGAACTCGGGAGAAACTCCAGATATAAGCTCATTGTTCACCCAAAAATTGCGGATGTCAAGCCGATTTTTTATACCTAATACTTTAGAGAATAATCCCTTTGACTAAGAAGCAAATAAATATTAGCAGAAGTTTAAAACGTAAGAATTATGTCTCCTCTTAATTAAAATTATGCTGGCATACAAAGGCCCTGTTAGTTCCCACTTTTCATAATAAAGAATATAATTATGTAATATAACACAAAGTAGTAAAAATATTTCACACTGAAACCCCGATTTGGTTTCGGATTAAATATGAAAAGTCGATTTATTGTACACGACCAAACAAATCGCGCACATAAATTATTATTGGTCACTAAGGCCAAAATAACTCCCGCTCGGTTCGTAATTGGTTAACTGTACCTCGAGCCACGCTACTTTTCCGGTTGCATCGGTTTGTCTCGACCGCCATAAATTGTCGGTTAGGAGTTTCCTTAACAACCTTTTGTAATAATGAGAATCACTAGTAAAATCTGAACACCATTGTTTTAGACTTAATGAGATGTCGGTAGATCAGTAAAATTCTCTCCTTGCTAGTTTCCAATATACATAAAAAATCTGTGTTGTATTTACCGTAAGGTTCACTTTAAAATTTTAAGCCATATTTTCTGGAATTCGCTGCAACTATATTGACTAATATTTGCCATCTTATTTCATCGAGATACGACACTAAAGAAGAATGTTGCTCTAGAACCAACAAAATGCAGTGTTTTACTTAAACTACAATACTCTGTAGTACACTCAAGTTTTGTGTCCTTGATAAAAAAAAATTACAAAGAACAGAAAGAATAGTCCTGGACGCACTTCGCAAAATCTGAGTTCATGACTGGTTTTCGGTTGGTTTGCGTTATTTTACAATTCCTTTCGTTGTTAGGTTTATTAAGATTGATTGTATAACACAATCCGCAGTGTCTGCGTGTTAGCGGCGACCGTTGCATCAGCACAGTTAGCAATATCTTTGCTAAATAAAGCTGGCGCGCCGCACAATTCGGTCAGATTTCCTATTTCTATGTTATACTTATTTAGTAAGTCTTCTTTTCTATTTTATTTCATAATAATTGCTTGAGGTAATCTGCGGCCAGATTCACGTAAATACATTAAATCTAAAAATCGTTGTAGTTTAGAAATCGTTCGATCGTAGTCCTATCCAAAATTGGTATTCACGTGTTACTCAGCTCGGATCGGAACTAAAACACATCTGAACGACTTGTCAACGAAACAAAAAGACTGCCAGTAAAATTATTTTATTTTCTACTAAAAGATTCAAATGCAGTGCTTGACGATAAATTAATCCAATTAAATGAAACAATAAGTATTGATATTATTTAAAATAGAACGTGATAGATAAGTACGCGATTTCTTTTAGCAGAATACCTTAGCGATTTTAAAACGATTTATTAGCTGAATACTGTTCGATGAAGGTTCGCCGACATTGCAATCGAGCGACTTCAAAATGGGTTCATTTGACAAACGTGAATACGAAAAAGCGTTTAAACGACTAAATCGCTGCGATGTCGCTACGGTTTTAATTAAGTGAATTGGACCACTTGACTGCTCGACTTACCTAATATTTTTTTATTGTTATTAATTTTTCAACTATATTCATCTCGGCCCCACGATAAATCTTGTGTTTCCAATGGCATCCATTTATTTATTATCATATAAATAATGAAAATCACGTGAAAACGTCACTTCCGTCAATATCCACTATATTTTCCGGAAAATCTTAACTGGTGATTTTTTGTTTTCCTGTTTTGGTACACTTCCGTATTTTGGTGTTTTGGAAATCATTTAAATGTAATATACCTATGTGTTAATTGAATACTGTATTTGTAGAACTTTTACTACTCATCTCTGTTAAGTCGATCACTGTGAAGTCATCTCGATCTCGAAGGACCAAAAATTAATCACATAAATACGAAATAACTTGTCTTCAGTTATACACTTGTTCTTCTATATGATAACAGAAAATAATAATTCAACACAATAACATTTGTGCTGACAGTAATATATCTGTTTAACAGTAGCAAACACTTTAGCTGAATTATTACAAAGTATACGTTTATAATTCTGTTTCTATGTTACGAGTCATTAACATTACAACCCTATTCTTTTTAAGTACGGCAAACAATGTAAATCAATAGTTTTCAGTCCCATACGTTTCTAAATCGGAATATCATTTTGGTTTTGATACAGCTTATAAGATATATCAATTTAAGTTCACGAACTATTTTGTTTACTACCTTAACCTGTTCTTAAAGGGGCGTATAAATAAATTTCGAGTTTCTTTTCTTTATTTTTATTCAGACAAGTGATGCGATTTTAAGCGGCTCACGTAATTTGTTTATGCCAATAGCAGTCGGAATCAGCTTAATATTCCTCCTAAAGCTTAGACCGCGCACTTCGTAATTCTTCTATATATATACAATTAAATAGTCGTGTTATAGAGCACAGTATTATACGATTTCATTGAGCGTTGAGGCACCTAGCTCTATCGACCAGTTCATTACTTTCGCGTCGCAGTCTGAATGATTGTGGGAATCTACCGCCCTTCCCTTTGCGGAGTCTACCCATTGAACGACCGGGTTTTTCAATCGTGACTTTTATTACAGTACTTTCTCGGAATTATCATTATTTGCTGTCCTGCTCTAATTTTTGTTTGGTGTCGGCGTAATTGTTTTGTTCTTTCTCCCTTCTGACTCGGCCCTGTCATCTAAACATTAACATCTTTGCCATGTCATCTTTCCCTCAAATAACCGCATTTGCGGTCAACAGATTGGATAGTAGACAAAATCTACCAGGAGTACAGAATCTATAAGGAGCTAATTTTTACATAAGAGAGTTCGTGATGATGCACAAATGAGTTTTAACAGATCATCGATATCATATATTACGTTTACTTCATGCTCTTCCCTATTTTTCGATGTGGGAACGCTTCGAGGAATCAAATTTCAATATTGTTAATTGTGAAGCGCTCCTTTTATTAGAAGTTATTGAGAGGGGCGCTTCGAAGAATACCTCCATCTTTCACACAGTCTGTCCATATTTTCTTCGGTATTCCTCTCTAACTATCAACATTGATTCTCATCACTTTGGTGTAACATACTCATCATCTCTGCTTAGTAGGTGCTACCAACTCTAGTATTTTTTAGGAATAACCTGCCTTATATTTAGTTCTGATTTATCTGGATCAAATGAACAATTGTGACAAAGCCAGAAGGCAAAGGTCAAAGGGAGGAAATGCATCGCGACCATGTACGGATCGATGCGCGCGCGGTCACCGCTCATGTTACAACGTGGCGTGAATAAAAACTGCGGTGTCGCCGGCCTGTCTCACCGACCGGTGCCGGCACGCCGTGACCGCATGGAACAAAACATTTTATTATTCATAAATAATATTGTCGAAAGTCCCTACTGCTAAATTAAAGCTGTGTCTACAGTCGGAGAATAGCCAGCCACACAAGACGGCAACATGTTGGATAACCCATGTCGCGGGATATTTGTTCCTTTCCCTCGTTGCGATGTGACCGTGGGGTTTCTGCAGTCGCTATTCTTTGTGGGTTTTTCATTTAGAATGCCTATCGAGCAGGTATTTTTATTGGGAATTTGTACTAAAATAATTGTGTTTAACAACAACGCCCACAGTTAAGGACATTAATAATAATTTCAGTTATTCTCAATAAGATGACGTTTCAGTGTCTCTTTAGTCCTGAATAACAAACTATGTATAAACAACAAAATAAACATTAGGTTTAAAGAATATTTATTTCTCATTAAAATACCATTACAGTCACTTACATGAGAAATTAGACAAAAATGTGGGTAGACAATCCAGTAGTTCACACAATACATATTCAAATTTTATACGGAAGTGTCCCTCCAAGCAGGCCCGAGTTGAATTGTTTTTAAACCTAAGACGCTAAAAAAAAGCATACCCAGACGACTGAGTCTTAGAAATACTCCCTTCAACGCTTTTATGCAACATTCGCATTTCCTTTCGCAACATTTCCTTTTATATGTTTAAATTTGAAATTCGCAATGCAAAGTACAAGCAGAAAGTATTATTATGCGTTTTTGTTGGAGATGCGTTAGAACAGGCAGTTTCGATTTCCTTTCGTTAAAACAGGCAGATCTGTTTCGCTTGTCTGACAATTCATGGCGAAACTACTGGAGTTTTGCTGTTATGGTTTCGCGGCGGATGTGTGCTACCGGCGTGCGACCGAATAAAACTTAATAAAGAATATACTTAGTACCAAAAATAACAATTTCTTTTAGTTTGTCATGTCAATTTGTGAGACCAGTCAATAGTTTCTGAACTACGTAAACCTTTCGCGCTAATCTAATGGCAGCAAATGACGATAATTTGTTTCCTAATGCAGTTTCTTAATTACCTACCACCCATACATACAAAATCATTAGTAACGTGTGATAAATAAGTAAAACAACAAAAAGTATTGTATGATGTCAGCGGCCGACATTTTTTAATTGTTGCAGGTTTTGCCCAGCAATCTTTTATAGCATCAAATATGCATACATGGTAAAAACCTACAAATAATTATACATTTCGAAATTGGATCATTTCAGAAGGCTAACATTTTGCGACATGGTTAATTACCTTTACGACAAATAAGCTGTGCAGCCGCGTGTGCCATTTAACTGAAGACGTAGTTAGTATAAAATCTTTACAGAACACAATGCAGAAAAACTTGTACAATATTAACTTCATAACCGCACGGAGTCTCTTCACAAGCAGAACAAATTAAGTAATTCACATTACAAGACTTTATCCAAGCGAATTTGCGACGCTCTTTGTTGAAAAATTTGTTGCTAGCTCCCATTTCTTATTACGTGTCTGTGTTGCAAGAAATGAGTTAATATCCTTAGTTACATAGTCATAATAAAAAATATAAACAGACGCCAATTTGCATAACCAATAATTCACAGATTTCAAAGTAACAGTAATGGTGAATGTCAAAACGTCATATAAACGTTAGACAAGTGTTAAATTAAAGTTTCAGAAAATCGACTGACTCTCAATACTTTCTTCTAATTTGGTGAGGAGTTGGGTATTCTGCAGATTCCAGGTGACGGTGCAGCATCAGAAATATCATTAAAGTTAAACTTAAATGATATTTCTGATGCTTTAGGTACAGCAAACCTAATTTCGATCATACCTGTAGAAGTTATTCAGATCCGTTCATAAACTATAAAAGAACTGGTTATATCAGTATTAGGGCTGCCATCCGTCCCGATATATCGGGACTGTCACCGTTATTGAAGTCTCTGTCCCGACGTCCCGACATATACCAAAATGTCCCGATACTGTGCAAATCGTAATCGCGGGGTGAGGGGGCGGACCCACCACACCGCACCGGCGACCGCCCGCGTGAGCCAGTCAGTACCCGCTAGCCCCGCTGCCAACCGCGCGCAAACGCATATAACGGTTTTGTGTTTGTGCATTTTTTGATTAGTACGTGGTGTGGTGCCGGCAGTTCATAATTATTTAAAGTTAAACGAGAATGTCTACGGCGAAAAAGAGGAAGTGTCATTTCTCGGACGATTATACAAAAGAGTGGAGTTTCATAAAGAGAGGACGTACAAATGAAGAAGCGATGTGTAGTATTTGTAATTGTTTTATATCAATTTCTCACGGCGGTAAGGGAGACGTAAAACATCACATTTCTACAACCAATCACAAAACTAAATTCATGACAGTATCGACAGCAAGGCCCATATCTGGATTTATGATTAAAGAAAATACCCAAGAAGAAGTACTTATTGCTGCAGCGGAACTAACGACAGCATATAAAGTTGTTAAACACCATCAGTCATTCAAATCTCTTGATTGTACCGTGAAATTGAATTCCACAATGTATCCCGACTCAAAAGTTGCTGCAAAGCAGTCTACAGCTAGGACAAAGGCTACAGCCATTGTAACAAATATTCTCGCTCCACACTCCGTGAATGAAACTGTAAAAAAAATTCAAGAAGTTTCTTTTTACGGTATAGGCACGGATGCGTCCAATCACAAAGCTGAAAAGATGTTTCCTTTACTTGTTCAATATTTTACGGAAACTGACGGTATCCAACAAAAACTGTTGAAGTTTGATTCTTTAAAAAATGAAACATCGGAAACAATATCGAACTATTGTATTAACTCATTAAGAGAACTGCAGATTTCTTTGGATAAACTAATAGCTTTTTGTGGAGACAACGCCAATACCAACTTCGGAGGACTTAATCGACATGGTCAAAACAATGTTTTCAAGAGAATGAAGGAAGAATTAGGAAAATCGTTAGAAGGAATTGGGTGTCCGGCCCACATTCTGCACAATACAGTATCCAGCGCTGCTGAAATTTTATCTGTGGATGTTGAAGTCATTGTCCTAAAGATTTTTCACTATTTTTCGATATACACAGTTCGCACAGAGAGGCTGAAAGAGTTCTGCTCATTTATTGATATAAATTACCAAACTCTTTTGTCGCACTCAAAAACAAGATGGCTGTCGTTAATGCCCGCTGTTGAGAGAATCCTAAAACTTTGGATTCCGCTTAAAGATTTTTTTGACGCTGAAGAACGGCCACCTAAAATAATTTCAGATTTCTTTAGAAATCCGGTCAGTGAAATTTATTTTCTATTTTTGCTGTCCAATTTGAGCTTATTCGAACGAAATGTAAGAAGTGTTGAAAAGAATAAAATATCTATAATTGAAATAAAAAACATCTTAGATGAAACACAAAAACAACTGCTTGAAAGAAAAGCTGACAAGTTTATTGGCATGCAAACTAAAATAGAATTGAATAAACTTAAAAGGGAAAATCCAACACCTGAAACAGGAATATTGATTTCTAAATTTGAGGAGGAGACGGTACTGTTTTATAATACAGCAATAGATTATCTGAAAAAGTGGTCTGTTTCATTTAATAAATATGAAATTTTCAATTGGATGACGCTAACTGAAATCCCAGAATGGGCGAAGATTGAAGACACAATTCTATATCTTACTGAACATGGTGTGGAGATTTTGGGTGACAGATGCTATGAAGAATATACGTATCTGAAAACCTTTTTGGAGTCTGAACGGGCATCTGAAGAATGGAAGTCGAAGAAGTCTCTGGAAGAGAAATGGATGTACTTTTTGAACAAAACCGAAAATCTCGAAAGAAAGTGCCAAATGCTTAAACTATGCCAGTATTTATTTGCAATTCCAGCCCACAACGCTACAGTGGAAAGGGTGTTTTCTTTAATGACGGCTCAGTGGACTGATGAAAGGAATTCTCTGCTGCCGAAAACAGTGGAGTCAATATTACAGTGTCAGATAAACTATAATATGACATGCATTGAGTTCTACCATTATGTTAAAGGCAATATAGCCTTGCTAAAAAAAGTTAAGTCCTCGGAAAAATATAACATGCCGAGTACTTCTTCTGCTAATTCCTAAGTTATGTAATAAGAAAATAAATATTTGTCTTGCCTTGCCCTAAAATTTGTTTTTTTTTCTTACTCGCCATTTCAGCCAGCCAAAGCGTCCCGATGATACCTTACCAAAATATGGCAGCCCTAATCAGTATCCTACACTCCCCTCTCTTACACTCCTGATTAAACGTATTATACCTCTTTTTTGTCCGGAATTAAAAATGAGAGATAGATCAGATTCGCGAGAAAATAGTAGATACATTTATTAACAAGGGCGGTAAAACAAAAAATGTCTCAGATCGCAGGTTAGCGAAGGCGATATGCGATCTGAAGCTTTCTTTTTTACCGTGTTTTATTTTTATAATTATGTCCTTATGTAAGTTTTTAAGATATTTATTATATGGGCCTAGTGTTTTATACTTTGTTGCCTGAAATAAAGAATTATTATTATTAAGTACAAAATTTTATGTGTAAAATTTTATGCTTAGGTGTGCACGTGTGGCATAAAATTAAATTCAATACTTTAATGCTTTTCCACAATGTTTGTTAGAATTTTTACCAAAGTACATTATGGACCCTGTCGGACACAGCATATTAGCAGAGAGGAGGCCAACAATGTCATTATTGGCCATTGTTGACGACGAACAAACTTCTCATTCAGCTAGTCGCTGTAAATTTCCTAAATAATTACTCAAAGATCTCATTATTTAGCCTCGCTTATCTTCGCAAAGGAACCTCGCGATTTCATGACAAGGCGCAAGGTCCGCGTTATCTGCCGTCCCTAGATCTTTATAGAGATTGTTTTATTATCCTTTGGTGGCGCCTATTGCGTAATTACGAACTCTAAGCACTGTGAAATTGGTACTTTATAATTGAAACTTAAGTGCTAATCGATGCAATGTTATCACCATTTATTTTGTAAACATTGTAAATTTTATGCTCACTTCCGAGTATCTGATTAAAATTTAGGAATCAATGTAGTGGTGACATTGAGAAGTGTTTCTATTATATAAAAAAAACATCCTCATGTGGTAAGTCATTAAGATGCGATTGAATTCGATCTCGTGACTGATTTTTATGTAACAGGTCTTTTGATTTCCTATTTTCTTTTGGATTTTTCTCAGATAGTCAAGTACATTGCTTATTTATAAAGAGGATAAATAAATGAACATAATGATTTTCGTTATTTCGAAAATCCTAACGAGTGGGGATTGTAACAATTTCCGAAAATCCCCTACAAACGTCCACTCCTACTGGTCACAAAAAAAAATTGGTTGTCTGTAAAGTCGGTTTACTGACGATAGTTGAACGTGACAACGTCTTAAGAAAATACTGATGGAATGGTAGCATTTTTCAAAGAAAAATTTAATTTCATTTGTTTAATAGATTTCGCATTATAGTATGAATAAACTTGTAATAAAATCTCTTTGGCTATACTATTTGTATCTGGCTGGTTTTGGTATCATTGAAAGTTTAAATTTTAAAGAACATAATTCGAAATTCAAATTAGAGAATTAGATTCAGAGCGAGGTAACGCCGCATGACGTCATGTTTTTTTGTGCGTGCAGCCGGCTCTATCGAATTATAAGACGTTGTCACGTCAAAAGATAACCACTAGTCCTCCAATGGTATACGTGAAAAACGTAACAATCTTCCTTCACTGGAGACGGTTTATGGAATAGTGTATTATCATATGTTTTGTTTTTATGTAAAATTTATACAGCGACACATTTGTATTGGCATACCTAAAAGCGTCGAACATATGGCTAGACAGTTATAGCGTTTCAAATAATTTAATAATATTATGTGTGCAAGCAGAGAACACGTTCTATTATTTCGAACTTTCCTAAAATTATGATTAACCCAAAATAATAGTGTTGAAGAAAACGTGTCTGTAATGTGGAACGCGTGTTCAGGTGGTCGGAACAATTTGCTAGTCAATATTTGTAGTCATTACGGTATTTGAACACAAGGGTATAACTTGTGAATAAACAATCTGTTTCGATTGTTTACAGGTGGAGAAACCCGTCACGGAGGGCCTGTCGCACAAGACGTGCGACAAATGGGAAATTGATCGATCCTCATTGAAGTTTGTGAGGAAACTTGGTCATGGCCAGTTCGGAGAAGTGTGGGAGGGCCTGTGGAACAACACGACGCCTGTAGCCATTAAAACTCTGAAATCAGGGACTATGGACCCGAAGGACTTCCTTGCAGAAGCACAGATAATGAAGAAACTTCGTCACCTCAAGTTGATCCAACTGTACGCTGTTTGCACGCTAGAAGAGCCTATCTACATCATCACTGAGCTCATGAAGAATGGATCGCTGTTGGACTATTTGCAAGGTATGTAGTAATCCTTAACCTGAACCTGAGGAGGTCGATGGCCTCGCGGTCGTCCGTTTTCGTGACGATCACGATAGCTAAGTTACCAAGTGCGCGATCGGTGCTCGGATGGGTGACTGAATATTTTAAAACTCAATTTTCTCCGTGCTTCGGAAGGCACGTTAAACTGGTGGTCAAGGGTGGTCGAAGATAACAGTCGTTCCCAAGGAGGGTTGGTATTAGGCAGTAAAAATCTAATGCCAAATCTTATAGCAGTATTTTTGATGGACAGACATACTACACCGACCCCAAATAAATTGGGAGCAGGTAATTAACCTGAACCTGTTCTAGAGAAAACAACTCACACAGAAATCAATTTATAAGTTTAAATCACTTGCAAAACAGACGGTCAGCAATTCAAAGACACTCGCGCTGAATAATTCCCGTTTGTAAGCGTTTTTAGGCAAGCAAAAACACTGCGCTAGAAATCGGAATACGGTTATTGTGTAGTTTCAACAACCGCATTGTCGCTGAGATAGCTCAACGTTTGCAGGCACAATTTTGCAGCCTGCTAACTGCTCGACAGGCACCGTTGTAGTATAAGTAAGGTGGACGCGGAGGTCTTGGCTGTCGCTACCAACTTACTTAGAGCTACGTTTGGCTACGAGATTTATCGACGGCGCAAGTCAATCCCATACATTTTGCTCTTACGAACCTCGTTACCGTTTCTACTTGTTACTTTGTCTACGGGCCCTGAAACCAAATCTTAATTCGACGAGAGAAAAAATCAGCAGTCATTATGCCCAAATCAAAATTCTGCCAAGCGTAAACTATAAATTAAACTTTAAGTAAATGCAAGTGGTGATAGGAAAAAAACCAAAACGTTGATATTTCCTTATATTTCCACTAATTTATTTATAAGTAAAAAGAAAAATTTAATTTTATGAAAACTGCTATGCCTTTTTTCCGAGAACGATTCACTGGCCTCGAATTGAATGTTATCTAATTGTTAAGTAAATTAACTACAAACGGTCACTTTGCTAATAATAATCCGTTCACCTTGGATCAGTATCGTGAGATTATTTCAAGAGTAACTATTTACAGGACAAAAAGTACACGAAAGGATGTATTTCCAGTAATTCCTTACATCGCTTGAAAATAAGCGGAAAATTGCGACGACGTAGTTTGTTTTTCAAATTACAACGAAAGGCGTGTGATGGGGCTATATTAACATTAGTGGAAATTTAATACAATTTGTTAAAAGAATTCTTCATAACGAATCACAAGTGTTGGATTCATACCATAGATTTATCATTACTGACGTTTATAGATTGGCAATGAATCGACTAGGGTGAGACCAAAAATATACACCGTTGTGTGCATGACAAATAGTACTGCAGTCTGACAGTTGCTGTGTTTTCTACGTGACTGACAGGCCTCTTTAAGCCCCCTGCGTGTACGTGAAATGGTCTCGTCTATCTATCTCGCTCTAATATACTACGTATGTTCTTTCTCTTTTACATTGCCGATCTACAGTTTCCTATATCTACGATTCATACTAATAAAGGTAAGTAAGGCACAGGGCTGGCAGCTCGAATTTCGAGGTCCTGAAAGAGGCCTGACGGTGACCAGTGCATCGTGTTTACTTTCTCTTATCTTTACATTTGGAATCCACTTCCGTTTACCATCAGATAAATGGATTCTGGAGAATGCTATAACTTTAATAAATACTTAGAAATATATACTAAATGACAACTTGGAACACTGCCACTACGCTAATTTTTACAAAATTATCATATCATAAGTATGTATTATTTCTATCGACTCATTGTTTAAATTATGCCATGAACGAGTCATCCATATTTTTATTGGTTATCTTATCATCCAATACTTAACATCAATTCCAATTCGTTTCCTCAAAACAAAGTATTTAATTTATAATTACACAATGCTCCTTTAATCTACTGAAATTTGTAGATTAAAGTCTGTGTATTTCCTATTTACTTATCATGTCAATTGGAGAATGTCCTTTATATTATTAAACACCCCAATTAAAAAAATAATTAAATTACTTAATATTTTTATAATTTTGATGTCGTTGGAGGTACACAATCGCTCATTATACACCAGCTTCGAATTCTAGAATTATTTTCATTTATAAATAGTTTCACTGTCATCATTTTCCTTCCTACCTACACTATTGTCTATGGGGTAAGGTTGAAAATGTATTAAAGAGTGTCAGTTTTGCCGTCTGACCCATTGTGTCAGACGGCTCATGTGTAGATATCCGTAATTATGTTCGTTTTTATCCATTAAACAAGTTCTTTAATCCATTATTATTTCAAAACAGGCAAAGGTCGTGGACTGAAACTGCAGCAGCTGATTGACATGGCGGCACAGATCGCAGCGGGCATGGCGTATCTCGAGTCACAGAACTACATCCACCGCGACTTGGCCGCTAGGAACGTGCTCGTATCCGACCCTAATGTCGTCAAGATTGCCGACTTCGGCCTGGCTAGACTCATCAAGGTAAGAAACAAAAGCCTCCCGTTAATAACAACTGAGAACGGCTCGTAAGAATTACGATTTCAATAACAATTTTAAATGGTCTCATTGATGTTGAAGACAAAAATTATTATGATTTTTGAGTTAATTATGCATCCACAATGCCCAACAATGTAATACTGAAAATTTTAAGTCAAAACATTCCGCAAGTAATGACTCACCAACGTACGTGATGCATGCAACGGATGCTGACTTCCAACATTTCAATAAAATAACATATTTTTTTTCTCAATCTGTTTTTGCGAAACTCCGTCAAAAGTCCACCACCGGCACTAATTCACAATGGAGTGACCACAATGGGCTGACATCAGCATGTTCTTTTTGTTAACTATTGTTTTATTTGCAAGTGAACCACGCCAACTAATTTTAATACCTAAGCGTGGAAGGAGGCGGTTTATTTATAGAAAACAGATGTGAAAGTGATTGAAACTGACCACACAGTGTGACTTTGAAAACGACCTGTGGTTTTCATCGCATGTAACGTCCCAGGCTCAAGACAAGTCAAACGAACTTCTTTTTAAAGGGATGCTGACGCCTTTCACAAATAATTGTAAAGCGTATCAAAGTCATTTAACACTCAGTCGGTTGACTATTGACTTCAGGACTAATTCCATACAAAATCTAAAGAACTTTTTTTCGACAGCCAATAGTAATATTTTTATTTTATTTTTTATGTCACGAGATGGCAAACAAGCTTGCGGCCCACCAGATGTTAAGTGGTCACCGCCGCCTATAGACACTTGCAATATCAAGTGTAAATCACTTAACACCGCAAGTGCGTTTGCCATCCTGGGGACTTAGATGATATGCCCTCCATGCCCAGTAATTACACTGGCTACCTTTCCCTTCAATCCGAAACACAGCGAACTGCTTCACGGTAGAAATAAGAAAGGCGGTGGTACCTACCCAGACCTTATTTATTAGTAATATTTTTTTCTCCCATTCATAAAAGGAAATTAAAAATCTAATTAATATTGCTAAAACAATAAATAATAAATAAAAAGTATGTCCACTGACTTGACATGCAACATGCCTATATCTTTTCTAATAATGCTGGCGACATAAAGATTACGCATTTTGCCAAATATATTGTACCGTAGATTGAATTAAAATGGAGTCTCTCACAAGACGTGCTATTACACATCTCTATTTCTTCATCACTTCCCAGAAATTATTTTCCTACCAGGAGCCCTTGTTCTGAGAGGAACCGGCAAGAAACACAGCAAGTTTTATCCTCCCTTTACAGTTTTCATAGTATTGATTTGGAAAGAGTCATAATTCACATAATGTGGGATAGCAAGATTACACCAAATAGGATAGCAAGATTACAAAAACATTCGATTTCAGACTCAATAAAATTGATTAGCATTTGACAATAAATACTCGTCTCTTCAACGAAAATACCTTAGGTATGGTTGCAAGAATTATGCTCTTAAGAATGTATTGACGACTGAAATTCGTATTGTTCTTAACAATATTTATGCAGTTTCCTTCCTCATACAAATCCAATTCGATAAACTAGAAATAAGTGCATACAATTCTATACTATTTTACTATTAATCACTTAGTGAATTAAAATTAATTGCATAATAGGTTTACCATGTGGCTCATAACGTGACAGGATTCGAGATGTTTATGTTTTTCCATTATGCAAATTTACATAAGAGTATATACTATGATAAATAGGGTGCATTGTCTCGGCAGTTGACTTCTTACTTAGAATTGATATTATGTATGATACTCCCTGAGTAAACAAAATTAAAATAAGTCATTTTCGTACAATAAAATCGTTAGTATAAACTAAACTTTAAATTAATTAGATAATAGATAAGTTGCAAAATCCAAAGTAATTCATGTTTATAAAAACTTACAATCATTCTTTTTTATCAAAGTATTAATGGCCTTATGGTTTTAACAACCCTCTTGGTAAAGTAGGCAGTAAATTTGCCAATGCCCAGAGTCTCACTATCAAAATCCTGGTAATAGCAAAGTATGTGGTGCTTAAATATTTTGTTCGTTATTTATTTTTTTGAATATGTCAATGACGCTGCAATCGCGCGTTTTTCGTATCGATCACGAAAGCTAAGTTACTCGGTAACTCGGTACTCGAATGGGTTGCCGAACATTTTTCAACTCAATTTTCCTCCGTGCTGTCGAAAGGATAGCAGTCATTCCCATGGAGGGTTGATGTCAGACAGGCACTCGGCCTAAAAATTCTAATGCCAAATACTTTAGCAATATTGTCGATATAAAGACATACTTCACCGACCCCAAATAAAGTGGGAGCAGGGTAGTAGAAAGAAGAAAGTATTTAAAATGTTTATGTATTTTTTTTTCTTACTCTTAACTAGTTTAATTTAAACGTACTTAATTTGGTCTATATAACAATAATAATTATGAAATTTATACGCTCACATCAGTAATTGGTGTGAAATAACAATAATTACTGTTATTGTTATTTTGCCTCATCTCTGCTCTCTCGAGTAGGTTTTGTTATAATTGAACGACTATACATTTGACGTAAAACTACATAATTACGAGTTATGTCCGTAGTAATATAAGTATTTCTTCCAAGAACCACTTTACCTTAAGTGTGATTTCACCTACACATAGGTTACAGGAATTCAAGCCTTAAGGACTGGGAGTAAAGAATAATTTTGTGTCCCAGGAGGATGAGTACGAGGCTCGCGTCGGCGCCCGGTTCCCTATCAAGTGGACGGCGCCCGAAGCGGCCAACTATAGCAAGTTCTCCATCAAATCCGACGTTTGGTCGTTCGGCATCCTCCTCACCGAACTGGTCACGTACGGAAGGATACCTTATCCAGGTAACGTAAAGCACGTTTTTGTATGTAGTGTTTAGTTGATACCTTCATCCATGCAGTTAAGGGAGACCAGCGTTTTTGGAGGCGCGGAGAGTTGTGATATTTCGTACAAGCGTTGACGCGCTTATAAGCTCGTATAATCCATGTTGATACTCAGAATACTCACCACTACTGGTTCGAGCGAACACGCCGTAATAAGCCCACATACGCGAGTCTGGTTTTTGAAGCGCGAACCGTAGTGACCTTGTAATCGCTTATGCCGAATGAACCGTATACGCGCAGAAAAAAACGTGCATCTGTAACCGCCCTAATGCCTAGTTTACACAGCGCGAGCTAGCGTACGAGTCAGCATGCCGAGTAACTGTACTGCAGTAACTCTCACTGTTTGGACGTTACTGACGAGTAACTCGTATGTGCGAGCTGGATAGAGTTACTGGCATGTGCCAGTTGCAGCAGCTAGGTTATCACTCGCATCGGACGCTTTCGGCAGTGCCTGTCGAGCGCGGAACCTTATTTTTTGTGTGCTGCGCCTACGAGCGTTTATCGAATTTTTTGGCTGCGGAAAGATGGTCTTCTGATAATAATATTTCATTCATGAAACTACAGAGAACTAGAAAAGCTTAGAATTATTTCAATACAGATTACAGAAATAGAGACATGAGATAAGCTTCTTTGGAGCACATTGCAAAAGAAATACAGTTAGGTAACACCAGCGAGGTATCTAAGAAAATAAATAAAAAATACGATTTAAAACAGCTACTGTGTGTCAGTGACAGCTAAGACGAGGCGAGCTACAGGCGTACGTACGAGTAGACAACCCGAGTAGCTGTCTACTGGCTAAGCTGCATCTCGCACTGTGTAAACGAGTCATAGGCGTGTATCGGCAATGCCTCGCGAGTCATTTGAACGGTGCCGCTTCAATTCGCTGTCGATTAGCGGTGTTGAATAGTGCTAGAGTAACAGTGACAGGTTACATGATAAAACGTATACTGACGCCTCGCAGGCTCGTAACTTAACCTAAAATGTTCGACATAATGTGGCTTATTACTATCGAAATTCAGTCCAATCAGAAATCAAAAACTTCTTAAATTAAATGGGCTTTACTGGGATTATTCATTAAGAACCCCGCCCACCGATTAAATTTTCATTTTTTTATTACTTATATATATTTCTCTCTCTCTATAAACTCCTAAGTTATTTGGTTTTAAAGTCGTTATATTGACAATAATACAAAATAGAAAGTCATTTTATTTAAATTTAATTTTATAATACTATGTTTTCCTATTTTAAGTATAGTTTGCGTGCGAAAGAGAGTCAGTCAAAAGAGCCTCATAAAAAACCTTATTGTCTCTGATATTATCAATATCTACTCAAGCCCTTGGTTCACTATATTTAACCGCGCATTTAGACCAGTGCCTATTAAAAAAGCTATTCTTACCTAGCCCACATCGCAATTATCTAAATAATTACGCTGGCTGTAATGTTATAATTTGCATTATTAAAAATCGTATTTGTCTATGCAGTTATAACCTTTCTACTTCTAGGACAAGGTTGTTGGTCAGTCTTGGAAATTAGTCTAAATAAAACCACTATTTACGTGGATAAAATTAGTCTTGGACGAATTTCAATTCTTACATTTTTCTTTTTTTTTCTTCAGTGGATATCTTCTAATTGTCAATGGCCATAGACTTCGCTATGGAGGTTGGACGCCGCAACAGTTGTCTTTGATTCTATTGCCTACGTGAAATAAAAAAATATTGCTTTATTATCATATGAAATATTTTTCATTTATAAAACTTTTTAGTCTTCTCGAGAAATTATTTAAGGAAACAATGACAACTATGAACTTTAATATTTTCCGTGTGCTGACTAAATGAAGTTAGTAATTAATTTTATTGTTGGTCAGTAAATTTCTTCTAATACTTTGTATATTTATGGACAAAATAGATCGTTAACACACTGATATTTCTATGTTTGTTTAAGTAGCAATCCCATTGTGGTTGACAGTGCTAGTTTTAAGTGATTTCAAGTATTTCCTACTGCTACTTAAATTAGTTCTTCCGTATTTAAACAGCAATTTCAAATGCAGTTTTCCTAAGCCATAAAACGTGAGTAGTGGGTAGTTTGCAAACTTATTTCGAAATAATAACAGTGTGCTTTATAAACCACTAGATATTTAATAAACATTTGTTTTTCTTTACGACTTAAGTCACGCGTGGAACATTTCATTCAATACAGATCTTATTCCGAAAAACTTTATTTTAAAACCAATTTAGTGACAACCGAGACGTAGCGTTAGTTAATTGGTTAGACAAGTAAACTAAACATTATGTGTACGGGGGCGTTGGCCTCGCCTTATTGAGTGCAGTTTAAAAATAAACTTCTTAAATTCCGGTGACAATCTGCATAGGAATAAACTAATAAAGAAAGAAAGAATCGCGCATAAGCGTTGCGGCAAATAGTTTTCAAACTCCGTGTGTCAATAAAAAAAAATATAGTGCAGAACAACGTTTGACGGGTCAGCTTAGTATACTTATAAAACTAGACTACTTACACAACAAATTAGTATGAGAACATTTAATAAATTGTACATTATAGTGTTTTGAAAATAGGTCTTACTAAAATTAAAATGTGATATAGCTCTGAAACTACTGGAGCTATTTTCATAAAACTTTATTTAAATTGTCATAATATTAGTTGTATAGATTAGATAAGTTCATTATTTAATCTATACTAATATTATAAAGAGGAAGTATTTGTATGTTTGTAACGAATAAACTCAAAAACTAGTGAACCGATTTCAAAACTTTTTCACCTTTAGAATGCTACATTATTCTTGAGTGACATAGGCTATATTTGATTGAAAATCCACCCGGACGAAGTAGCGGGTGGAGCGAAATTAACTGAATGAAATTAAATATTTTTTTCTTACTACTATTTGCACTAGAATATTATCTAGAAGTTTTTATAGTATTATTTACAATTATTGTTGGACAAGATTTCATGGAAATCAAGAAGTTAAAAAGTGCCTATTTTCAAATAAAAATATAACAAAAACATTGTGGGTAGGTACCGTTGTTGTTGTATGTGTCAATAAAGTGTGTTCCGGTATTGCAGGCATGACGAACGCGGAGGTGCTGCACCAGGTGGAGCACGGGTACCGCATGCCGTGTCCGCCCAGCTGCCCCGCCGCGCTCTACGACATCATGCTGGAGTGCTGGCACAAGGACCCGCTCAAGCGACCCACCTTCGAGACGCTGCAGTGGAAGCTCGAGGACTTCTTCACCATGGACAACTCCGAGTACAAGGAGGCGTCCGCCTACTGAGCCCGGCCCTCCCTGCCGCCCCACCGACACGCACACTCGCATCATGTTAGTATACCATTGAGTCCGGCCCTCCCTGCCGCCCCACCGACACACTCGCATCATGTTAGTATACCACTGAGACCGGCCCTCCCTGCCGCCCCACCGACACGCACACTTGCATCATGTTAGTATATCATTACTGAGCCCGGCCCACCCTGCCGCCCCACCGACAACTTCATACTGATCAGAAAAGCGTGCAAAGCCCCAATTTGTGTTCCATTTTTACGCTAAGTAACTCACGTCAGTATCAACTTTCCGGAGCATGTGAATGTTTATCTTATAGTTACCTACTCTTGTTGTAACTTGCATTTATAAGAGTAATGTATCTTTCCAGACTCCGGGCCTGTACCACATGCCGCCAGAGCTGCAAATGCTACACAGCAGCACATCAATGCAACACCTGCAAATGCACCAGCTAGCGGCGCACCAGGCGAGTATAGGTCAGCTGCAAGCCCATCAGGCGAGCTTGGGCCAGTTGCAGGCCCATCAGGCGAGCTTGGGCCAGATGCAAGCGCACCAGGCGAGCTTGGGCCAGTTGCAAGCGCACCAAGCGAGTCTAGGCCAGCTGCAAGCCCACCAGGCGAGTCTAAGCCAGCTGCAGGCCCACCAGGCGAGTCTAGGCCAGTTGCAAGCGCAGCAAGCAAGCTTGATGCAAGCTCGCAGGGCGTGCCACCACCACGCGCCGCGTCACACCACGCTGGCGCCGCAGTATCGCGCGCCTTAGGCTGCTCTCTTCGCCATCACCGCCACGCTTACGGACTGACCGGTTCGCCTCGCCACTTTGCCCGGGATACCGACAACATCTCACGTTTGCTTCGTATTAAACCCCGCATTCATGTATTCTAAGTTGTCGATCACTCCTCTCCGCCTCAAAAATGGGATGAGGTGTCTTCATCCTATAAACCGATATGGTATATCTGCATCCTATAAAGGGATAAAGTATTTCTGCATCTTAAAAAGGGATGCAGTGTCCGCATTCTAAAAAGGGATGCAGTATCTGCATACTAAAAAGGGGTGCAGTATCTGCATACTAAAAAGGGGTGCAGTATCTGCATACTAAAAAGGGGTGCAGTATCTGCATACTAAAAGGGGTGCAGTATCTGCATACTAAAAAGGAATGCAGTATCTGCATACTAAAAAGGGGTGCAGTATCTGCATACTAAAAAGGAATGCAGTATCTTCATACTAAAAAGGGGTGCAGTATCTTCATACTAAAAAGGGGTGCAGTATCTTCATACTAAAAAGGGGTGCAGTATCTTCATACTAAAAAGGGGTGCAGTATCTGCATACTAAAAAGGGGTGCAGTATCTGCATACTAAAAAGGGATGCAGTATCTGCATCCTAAAAGTGAATTATGTGACTGCATCCCTTAAGAGGAATGAGGTATCTCTTAACCAGATGAGGTTTTAGAGATTAAAAAAAACTGAAATTTGTTAGACTGACTTCTAGAATGATGCAAGGATTTATATTTTTGCCGCTCGGCAGTTACATAATGCGTTCTTTTAATTGAAATGTTATTATATTATATGAGGGTATCCATTTATGTCTATTAAAAGACGATAGAAAGATACCCTTTCTAGTTAGAAAAATATCGATAAATAAATAGTCTGAATAATATGTCCCATTTTAGAAGTCAGTCAAAAATACAGAACTATTATTATCAATGTAACAGTATAGTTTACTAAGTATTGAATCCCATTGAAATAAGATTTTATTTAGAGGTGTTGTCAGTTTACCGTCTACAGAAATCACTGCACCGTCTTTTTATATACCTTATTGTACCGCAGACCTCTACCACGAAGTTGTTTAAAACCTGTTGTGATTCCTAATAACCAACACGCAATTTTAAGATGCGATGTTTCGCAAACCGTAAGCGTAATCACACAAGTCCGAATTTTTGTCCTCCCAATATGATTAATGCAACACGTCTGCTCTCGACGAAGACCGCGCGAGTTGTGGCAGAATTAAAGGGAGGGGGGAATTTACTTATACCCACATGATCTGAATTCTTTTCTTTTACTGCAAAAACTTAACTTTACCGCGAAGTTAAATTTGTTTCTCGCGGTAGAACTAAGTTTTTTAGGTTATCGTTAGCTCGTCGCAAACTACATTCCCACGCTTAAAAGTTCGTGGCTCGCGACTTTTGGTTACGTAGACGTAATTGGTTCGACCGGTTAATAAGTTAGACTGTCTGCGATTTCCCTAAATGTATTTAGCGTACCATAGGTTAATTACAGTTTTGAATAAGCAATAGGTATTTTACGTGTCGCGTTTGAAAGCTTTGAATGTTGCATTGCTTTGACAATATGTCGCAGGCGGATCGATTAACAAGTCGTGTTACAAAACGGCGCGGCGGGTTGTAGTGTGTGAGAGTGATGAGTGACTTCGCTTGGTCATAAAAAATGCGTGAAACTACCAATAATAAGCCATCTCCACTTATAATTTGGTTAACAATTGAAAACATTTTAAAAAAACAAGTTACGATAATTACGAAACCATTTAAGCATATTTTTTTCAGAATTTATTATTTGCTAAATATTATATATAAAAAAAAAACTAAATGAACTAAAATTGCTAACAGAAAATGTCTGCCAATTTCCCATCAGCCTTGAGTTTTTAAATTTAATATAAAATACTTAAAATCAAAATTAAAAAAAATACGTGTTGGGTCTTTTAATGTCTATTTTCCATCCAGATAATAAAAAAATACTAGTTCTTGGTGCTTATGTTTTTTATGGTAAACATTGTTTCATCAAATCTTTGAAATTAAGCAAATATTTGACGCCCAGTTAAGATGAAACTACCGTACATTAATAAAAAAAATACTATTTAAAAAATGTTATGTTGTCAATTCTCACAGACTACAATCCACCACGCCGTTTTCATACGGCGTTGTAATACGATCCCCCTGCGTCATATACACCTACGTATACGGTTACGTTGGCTCGCATCGCTTTTCGAAATGTTATGCGAAGTTCATTGATATAATAGGTAGTTTCGAGGCAGTCAGTCTAGAGGCTATTTCTTTAATATACAAACAGCGAATCGGTTAGTTTGGAGAATTGTGGGCGGTAGCAGGGCAGCCGCGGTAGCGCGTGCGTGAGGAGAAAATATAGGTTCGGCAGGGACATTGCGTAATAGCGCACTAGGATTTACGTTTCGAAGAGGCGCATTATTCGATTAGGTATTTCACTTTCGTATACCATGTTTAATGTAGTATCTTGGTGATAGATGCCAAATAATCCTAATAAAGAACTGAATTTTATATACATATTATCTGTTCTGAGGGTAATTTAGATTAGGCGTTTATTTATGTAATTTAATCGTGGTGAGCTTTTCTTAATCACTCGAATCTAAAAGCGTATCCGCACTATTTATTTAGTAATACTTAAAATGTATCTCGTATTGAACCGTCTCATGCTCAACTTTTCTGTTGTATCATATTCCGAAACTGACATTTCATTTGTGCCAAGACATTTAGTTTAAGCGAAAGTGTAGCGTTCTACGCGTATCCGATCTATCGACAGTGTATTTTCTTACTGATAAGTAAGACCTGATTGGCCTAAGTAATCTAGATTTTTTCAATGTGTAGGTTTTGTATCCTAACATAGTTAACTTAGCGTATTTATATTGAACAGTGTCAATGTAATGTTGACTGTTTCGTTGTTGAAGCCTCGAAGAGTCGAGAGCGTTGTATCGAGCCGGTGCTTAGTATTGTGTGACATGGACTCTTATTATATGTTACACATCCTCAGAACATTTAACAGATTAGATATTTACGTAACTCGAAAATGAACATTGAATATTAACGACGATAAAATAATATTTACAATAATTATTTTTCTCTGAACTTGTATCATAAATTGATCCTTTCACATTCACATGTAAATAGTACTGAATATAGTATTGGTAATGAGTGATATTAGTGTTGGTATTAAATGTTTAAAAGCAGTTTGTCGTACTCATAGTCCCCCGACTCTATCATTCCAATCGGAACACAAGGAAAGTTGTGACATAACATATTAAGACTACTCATATAATGTTTTATATCACGATGAAAACAAAATGCAACTATATCGCACAAACGATATACAATTAATTCTAATCATAAGGTGCCTAAGTATTTGCATTTTTATGTCACAAAGTATTGGTAATGCCTAGTAACGAATAAGCACGATTACTCAGATACATTAATTGTTTTAATAACGAATTAGCTTCGGTTAATTGTCCTATACGGTTAATAGATTTTGTGCTGATTTCACTTTTATTAAATGTAAAAGTGAGTACTTATTCGTTAACGGGCTACGTTTCTTTGCACTGTGGATAAAGCACATTAGTGTAATATGAAAAATACAAATTTAATTCCTCATTTTATATATTTGAGATTTTTTTTATGTCCCCAATGTATTAAGGAAATCGCGATGACTGGCAAAGAATGTTTCCCAATAAGACAATGAATTCCAACTGATTTATTTACTCTTCTGTATTTTATAATTTATTTTAACTTAATATAAGTTGTAGCTGTATCATACGCTTTAGGCTTACGCTTTATCGGAATGGCTAAGTTCGCTGCGTATATCTTTAATGGCAATATTATGATAATATTTTATTAGTTAGCCAATTTTAAGTATTTTCTTATTGTAACGCCATCACAATTTAAGGTCGTTAAGACAACTAGCGTAAGATGTGAAATATGTGTGTTAGATATGTTTTAACTAGAATTTATTTAGTAATTGTTGCTGTGTTACTCGACATTACAGTATGTACAGCTGTAGGTATGCGTCGACGTTTGTATGGTGAAGTCAAAAATTAAAGTGGGACTGATGTTAGTTGATACTGTTTGACACGAATGATAAGGTCTTATTACCTCCGAGTATCAATTAAATCTATGTTAAGTTGTGTCCCGGTGTCACAGTGCCATATCGCACCATCACGCAGTATCACCCTTTCATATCTCACGATCTCGCGATCACAAATATACATGATCTCTATCTGTTCCGAAGGTAACTATCAAGTATGGCAGTGTGACACCGGCATTGGTTATTATATTACTATTATTATATTTCACTTATTTGTATAGATTTTTTTAACACAACAATAAATATAAATGTGACATATCATTTGGTTTTATTTATTAACTACAATAATCCCTGATACTTACACTTACTTAGTGAACACAACATTGAAAATGAAATGAAAATATTCAAAATTAGAAAGAAGACACTGAAAAATAAATCGACCTACCCCAGGGGGGAATCGAACTCTGCATTCTCCGCAATCCGGGCGGCTGCGTTACGCTACCGGGGCTAATGCAGCCGCCCGGGCTGCGGAGAATGCTGGGTTCGATTCCCGCCTGTAGCAGGTGATTTTTTTCTAGTTTTAAAAATATTTATGCGTTTTTAAATGCAAAAATTATTCCATTTAAACCATAGATATAGGAAACTGTAGATCGGCAATGTAAAAGAGAAAGGGCATACTAACGTGTATATTAGAGCGAGACAGATAGATGAGACCATTTCACTTATCTAAGCCATTTCACGTACACGCAGGGGGCCTAAGGAGGCCTGTCAGTCACGTGGAAAATACAGCAACTGTCAGCCTGCAGTACTATTTTACGTGAGATTTTACGCATTACGCACACATACATCGGTGTATTTTTTGGTCTCACCCTAGTCGATTCATTGGCAATCTTATAAACGTCAGTAATAATAAATCTATGATTGAAACACACTCCTCGCTTCTTTGAGGGACTTTTTGTACGCGGTACCTAGGGGAGGTCAGCTCAAAGCGGCTATAGGAGGCAAAGAAGGCCACATCAATTTTTTCTGAAACTAAAAACCATAGCGTGACGTTGCCGTTCTGCCATTGTAGCTAAACTACACAACGAGCAGTCCTTTGGTGGTGATTGGAGCGAACTCGTGCCCGCGGCGACAAATGCAAGGTTTTTGCGCATTTTACTAAAAAAAACAGAGTAGCTCGACCTATTTTGATCAAACCTGATTAGAATTCAATGTTTTGATTACACGTCTATTGTTACTTAAGTATTTAGCTTTGCTTGTGTAGCATTTGTTCTGATATGGAATAAATAATATGAACTGAGTTAATCTTTAAAACAAAATAGTGGAAAAAGGCCAAGAGACTGATGGGAATAACCATTTAGATATTGAATAGCAGTGGAACACCCAAAACAACGTCTTAGTCAGAAGACATTTTTATTGACAATCACATAAACAGTTTTTTACACTTTCTACAATTAAAAGTGACATGCGTCGTAATCAGATTACTAATGCCAGCCTGTATTATTTAACTGGCCTAATACAACCTCCAACACGCACCCTTAATCTGTTACGAAATACAACAAAACATATTTAACAAAAACATCCTATAAAATATCACTATACCTCGTATCAAAAAATAAATTCAGAAAATGTTTAATTATAATAATGTATACATTGTGCACGCACCCTTATACTAGAATAAGTGTGCACGCACCCTTACATTTTATAACCTGCACTGTATGCACTCGCACCCTGAAACCGTGCCCCCTTAATTAAATATTTTCTGATATTTACAAATTTATATGCTAGAACTTATTTTTAAACATAGATCTGAAATAAACAATTTTATTCGCGGACCATGCAAACATTTCGTCATAATATCCGCCACCATTATTTCAGTCGGCATGTACCTAAGTTCTATCCTATTATTCAGTATAGCGTCACGAATGAAATGATATTTTATATCAATATGTTTTGTTCGATTGTGGTTCATTTTATTACACGCAATTCTTTGCGCTGACTGGTTGTCATTATAGATGACCACAACATCTGAAACAGTATCAACACATGTACTTATTTCCTTCATTAAGTTATTTAAGTAGATCGCTTCTTTTGAAGCATGACACAATGCTACGTACTCTGCTTCCGTTGAAGACAGAGATACACACTGCTGTTTCTTGCTTTACCAAGATATCAGGTTTTCACCCAACTTAAAAATATACCCCGTGAATGATTTCCTATCGTATGATCCACCCCAATCCGCATCTACATATCCACGCAAGTCGAGCTTGTTTGACTTTTTAAAAGTTAGACAAAGGTTTGAAGTACCCTTTAAATACCTAAGGACGCGTTTGGCACAGTTGTAATGTACCTCACCATAGCAAGAGTTGAATTGCGACAATACACTAACTGCATGCGCTATGTCCGGCCTCGTATTAACTGCCAGGTAATTCAAGCAACCTATTAAGCTTTGATACGGTAGTGTGCACGCGGAATCAGAGATTTTCTCTAATTTTAGACCAACCTCCATAGGCGTGACTGCTGGTTTGCAGTTATTCATGTCATACTCTTTTAGAATATTCAGAATGTATTGTTCCTGATCAAGACAAATTACTCCATTTGTCTTCCTCAGACGCATTCCTAATACATGTCTAGCAGGGCCTAAATCTTTAAGTTTAAATTTATTCAGCAGACCAGTTTTTAAACTCTGCTTTTCCTTAACACTATTACCAAATACAAAAATATCATCAACATAAATAACTACTATCAAAATACTATCTAAATTAAATTTATGATATAAACAAGACTCTATTTTTGATTGTATAAAACCTAATTGTAACAGTTTATTGTCTAATTCATTGAACCAAGCATTCGAAGCTTGCTTTAATCCATACAATGATTTTTGCAACTTACACACCTTAGTGTCTTCTCCAGGTGTTACACCTCCTTTTGGCTGCAACATATATATCTCTTCTTTGAGCTTACCATACAGGAATGCTGTAGTAACATCCCACTGCTCGATGAACCAATCATGTTCGACAGCTAATGCGAAGAGGAGTCGTAGCGTTGAACCTCTAACAACTGGAGAATAAGTCTCATTGTAGTCTATACCACGTACCTGCGTAAAACCTTTGGCGACAAGTCTGGCTTTATATTTACTTATCTTGCCATCACTGTCTCTTTTTATTTTGAATACCCATTTGTTCTGTATAGGTTTTTTATTGGGTGGTAACTCCACCAGCGACCATGTTCCGTTCTCTTTTAGCGATTTTAGCTCATCGTCTATTGCTCTTTGCCACAACTCACGATCAGGCCTGGATAAGGCCTCTTCAATCGTCAACGGATCACCATCTATCGCTGCTAAAGCACTATAAACTGAGTAGTCTATTGGTTTTCGTTCTCGAAGATTATACCTTCTATTAATATCAACAGAACTTTGTTCAACAGTGTCACCTGCCCGTTGTTCGGTACTTTCTGCTTGTATATCAGGCTCAATACTTTGTCCTGGTAAGTGAGGTTCAATATTGTTACAGATAGTATTCCGTGGTTCACTCGTACTTAGCACTGGTTCTGTATGTTCCTGTTCCAGTCTGATAGGAACAACTGTGCTCTTATCTGTAACATTATCTCCAGGAAAAACATCTTCTAAAAATTTGACATCTCTCGCTATGGTTATATCGCGTGTCTTCGGATCTATAAGTTTATATCCCTTCGAACTCGTACTATAACCAATAAATATAAGCGACTCAGTCTTCAAATCGAGCTTTTTTCTCTTTTGCTTAGGTTTCAAGGCGTAAGCTAAGCAACCAAAAACTCTTAAATGACTTATGTCAATTTTCTTTTTCGTCCATAATTCTTCTGGAACGGCATTCAGTACAGCTTTCGTGGGGCTTCTGTTTTTCAAATATACTACAGTATCTACTGCCGCCACCCAATACTTTTTGCTTAAATTCGCCTCGTACAATAATGTTCTCGCTTTTTCGATAATAGAACGGTTTGCCCTCTCTGCCACACCGTTCTGCTCTGGTGTATATGGCACCGTTTTCTGATGTTTAATTCCAGAAGATTTCAAATAATTATCAAAAGCTCGATTGCAAAATTCAGACCCATTGTCCGATCTCAGACACTTTATCTGTTTACTAGTTTGCTTTTCAACTTCTACTTTGTATTCACGAAATTTTTCGAAAGTTTCGCTCTTATTACATAAAAAGTAAACATGTGTCTTACGTGTGTAATCATCAATGAACAATAACATGTACCTTTTTCCAGAAAATGAGGACTCCTCCATCGGACCACATAAATCAGTATGCACAATTTCCAAAATATCGCATGCTCTCGTACCTTTGTTTTTAAAGGGACTCTTATGCATTTTTCCATTAATGCACGAAATACACGGTTCAATCATGTCACATTTCTTTACATTAATTCCGGTCACGATATTTTTCAAAATATTTATATAATTTCGACTCAGATGTGCTAATCTTTTATGCCAAATATTTGAATTTGAAATGATATTATTTGATGTTGTCAAATTTGCCAAGTCATTTTGACTTTCTTCTTTTATTTTATAAATGCCACCAACTTCAGCACAACCCAAGAGGTTTTCGTCGTCTTTACTTATGCTGCACCCTTTCTTGTGGAAATTCAATGTGTAGTTTGCATCAGTCAGCTTACTCACAGATATTAAATTCATGGATAATTCTGGAGCATGTAAAACATTATCCAACTTTAATTTTAAATTTCCGTCGAGTTTTAATTCAGCATTTCCTTTGCCAACGACTTTTATTTCCTGACCATTTGCAATAGTTATTTTAGAATTACAATTCCTGTATGTTTTATCCAATAACTTGCTTCTCTCTGAAGTCATGTGGTTTGAACAGCCGCTATCAAGATACCAACTATTGCTTTCATCACCATTGGTCTTATCGGTTACGTTCAAACTTGTATATGCTGAGGTCTTACGTACATTCTTTTTCTTTTCAGTACATTCAGACGCTTTGTGTCCCGTCTTATGGCATTTAAAACATTTAATAATAAATGTTTGTTTCCGATCTTTGTTTTTGTTATAAGATCCCACAAATTCAGCTTTCTTTGTTGCAAAAGCCTGTATCTCACTTGAATGTCCTTCTTTCTGTCTAATTCCTTCCTGCAGTAACTTTGTCTTTATTTGTTCTAGACTTATCTCTTTTCCACAATTGTCTACAGCCATAATCAGCGGGCTATATTCCTCTGTCAGGCCACTCAGCAATATCGAGATAACCCACTCGTCTACTATTTCTGCACCAATATTAGCGAGCTGTTGCGACAGGAAAATTACTCGAGATATATATTTCTCCATAGACTCGAAATTTTCAAGTTTACATTGCCAAAGTTGACGTTGTAACATTATACGTCGCCCCCATCCCTTATCCTCGTATGCATTGCACAGGCAATTCCACGCACTCTTAGCAGTCTTAGCTTTATAAACATGCGTAAAACAGGACGGTTCTAATAACAAACATATCGTGGTTCTGGCTTTACGATCTACATCCACAAGACTCTCATCTATCTTGTCCGCCTCGATCACCTTCCACCAATCTTTATTTTCTAAGTAATTTTGTACCTGGAATTTCCAGTCCGCAAAAAATCTTCAGTGCCGCGGAGCTTTTTGATTCCGCACACACCCGTTAATGACTCTTCTGTCATCTTAGAAAAATCAGATCACCACAGTTTTATTATTTATTTACGGCGACAATATTACAATGGGTAATATTCAATCGTAGAGGCCCATAACCTGATGGGAATAACCATTTAGATATTGAATAGCAGTGGAACACCCAAAACAACGTCTTAGTCAGAAGACATTTTTATTGACAATCACATAAACAGTTTTTTACACTTTCTACAATTAAAAGTGACATGCGTCGTAATCAGATTACTAATGCCAGCCTGTATTATTTAACTGGCCTAATACAACCTCCAACAGAGACGACCAAAGCAGATGTTTTGAATTTGATTTTTTTGTTATTGTTGATATTTTTGTTTTTTTTTTATAAATATATCTACTTGTAATATTTTGGCATGAACTTTGAACTTACCCATGGCCGCTTTAGTAATTGGGGTCCCGTTTTACCCTTTGGGTACGGAACCCTAAAAATTTACAAAATTCTTCACAGTCTGGTCACCGAAATGGTGGTAGAGCTTTTGATTTAAAAGTACTTAGCAAAGTCCATTTAAATAAAGATATTTTTGATTTTCATTTCCAGTCCTGTAGCGCAGTTGGCTTAGCCCGTGTAGCGAAAGGTTCGCTTATAGCATTAGCATTATTGCATTTAATGTTGTATAATTTTTTAAACATGTCAAATAAAGTTAGAAACAAATTCATGTCTCGTCTTAGTGAAGTGCGTGCGATGGTCGAAGGATATGAAATAAAAAATAGCTGTCAAACTTATATTTAATATATTTATTAACACTTGCCAAACAGGTTACAATAAAAACAGGAGATTCTATAACATTTGTAAACAAATTAAAAAGAAGTGTTTCAGGAAACAATGTCTTTTAATTTTTCGCAAATTGTGTGTATTTTCCTCTTGTGTTCGTAATTAAACACATTTTCCTTGTTATTACAAAGTGCTGTAACTTCTTGTTCAAGTCTGTTCAATATTTCTTCTGTTTTGCTGTTGTCCAATTTAACTTTCTTGCTAGCCGGCTCACTGTCGCTTTGGTTATCAAACAAACTGTCTATATCAGCTAAATCAAAATTACTATTACAAGAACTCTGCCCTTTATCAAAATATTCATTTTCTTGTGTTCGTTCGATGCATTTGTGTTGATAATCGAATTTCGCTACCAAATTCAATTGTTCCTTTAATTTTGCATAATTTTGTTTACTGTTATCCAACCTAACAAAATGTTGCCATATCTCTTCGAGAGAGTCCCCATTGACAATTGACGAAACAATTTGTGCTAAGTATTTATTATCACAACATTTTACTGCATTAAAAAAATTATTTCTAACGATACTGTTATTGCAATAAATTAGATTTTTAAAGGATTCCTTAACTATATTTCCTGCGGCTGTTTTATTGTCGTCGTATATCGGAGTGGAGGCTAAATCGCATAATAAGTCTATCAATAACAGGTTTAATTGAACATTGCCTAGTTGTATTATGTTGGAGATGACATGGAGAATCTGAAATGAAAATAACTTTGAAAAAAAAATAACTTGAATAATAATAATAATGGATGAAGGTTCGTCATTCAAAAACAGAGTTGAGTCCATAGACTGTCAATATCAGTTCGAATAAGTAATAGAAAAAAAGTTCATGATTTTTTTAAAGCAAACTGAGTTTAAAAAAAAACATGGAACTTTTATGTGAACAAACCTTTGTAATATCAAAGCTGCAATATCACATTATAATACCTTTACTAATCACTTAGAGCAAATTTATACTATCAGGCTTATAAGCCCGATTTATAATAATGTAAGAAAATGCGAAATATTTTACAAGTTACAAAGTTGCATTACCTTAAGCAATTTTTGCAATTTCGATGTTATTTTAAAATCTTACAATTCAAACATCATTGAGAAAACTTGAAAGTTTGTGGTATCCTGACGTGCATAATTTGTACATTGAGAATATAAATATGAAGTAAAGGTGAATACATAAGCATATGCAAAGCTTACCTTAGTGATACTGGAACTCTTTCCATAAACGGCATATTTCATGGCAAATGTTAACGACACCAATGCATCAACAAATTCCAAATACCAGACAGTGCTCATATCCAACGATTGCGTAAGGAATTTCAAATTATTGGGACATGCTTTCAACCACATCTCTATTAAACAGTCATCTAAAGAATCAAGGGCATTCAATGAGCATGTGGACACTAAGTTTGTTATATTTATCTGAAAATAAATATTTCGTGATGTTGATTTGATTTGCTTTAAAAGAAGCGTTAAATAAGTTTGCCAGAGAATGATTTTAAATTGGTGAAGGAAGGCTAACTGAAATCAGCAAGTAAATATAAGGATTGCAATGGATTTTTTTCTGATTAGGGGAAGCCGCCCACGAGCGCCAAATTGCTGAACAAGTATTTTGTCGCCAAGTATTAAAGATTCAGAGTTCTACGTGCTTCGAAAAATCGCTGCATCCCGGGCGACGCAATTGCCGGTGAAAAACGGAACGAAATCTAACAAAATCTCTGATAAAGTACTGGCTGCGATTATCCGAGCTACAAAAAGTACATGGACGAGCTTCTCTAATACTGTCGGCCGCAGATGACCTTGGTGTGACCTCTGGCCTGTAAGACGAACCTCCCTAGAGGATAACTAATCGGCGAGCATTTCCCGCGGCGGAGTCTCTCTACGTACTAGCGTCTCAGGTGGTATCAGACGGTTCATTTTCTGTTCATTTTAGCGTTTCATTCGGTACCTTACACTCGAAATGAAGTGTTAAATTGTTGTTGAAGTTGAACTCAAAATCAAACAGAAGTGCTGAATGAATTCATTAATGAACCGATACAACAATGTTGGATATTGGCATTATTAACATTCGACAACTTTCACTCCCTCTCGAAATGAACAGTCTGTACAATGAGAAAAAGTTCACTCGTATTGGGCCATTTTGTAGAACAACCTGGCAAAATATGACTCTGTTAAAATATGACGTGATTAAGTGTTCACAAATTAAACTAACTTCAAGACTTCTTTCGACGACATATTGAGAGAAAAGATGAGGTAAATGTTCTTTTATATTTCATTCCCGTTCGACCGCGTGAACATAGAATGAAATAAAAATGAATGATAGAATGAAATACCGGCGTTCGAGACGGAATAAAAGGAAAAAACAATTACAAGTGGAAAGTAGCCCCTGAATGTTTGGAAATGGTAATTATAAACATAACATAATATAAAAATGGCATACCAAATCAGAAAATGACGCGTCATTTGAGAATGATGTAAGCTTTTGTAATTCTATCTTGAATCTATCTGTAATACTCTCTTCAATACTTCTCTGCGCTCCTATTGGTAGGTTCGTGATTTTAATGCATTTCCAAAGGGTTGGATAAGTTATAGGATCGAACTGTTTGTATATTTTCACTCTCTCTTCATCACTCACTAGCTCAAACAATTCAGATATTGTGTAAGATAAATGTACTCGTTGCGGAGAGTGTCTGAACATTGTTACGTTTTCTAACTTGAGATATACCTGGCACAGAGATGTTAACTGACTGTGCACAAATATCTTATTCATCGACAATCTGTAATAGTTAAGAAAATAGTTTTTAGATTGCAAAAATAGCGAAAAAAATAAGTATATTTTTTATATTTTTTAGTATATTTTTTATATTTTTTAGTATATTTTATATTATAGTATATTTTTTATTGTGATTAATTTTATAATATAGAATTCTTGATAATACCATAATATAGGTAATATAAAACCGCATGTATAGTAAGTAACAAAAACACCACTTTAAAATTACCTTGCTATTGTTATCCATAAGTTTGACGCTAGTAACGCTCTCCAGCCATCAGTCCCTAATAACACTTCAAGCAACAGTCTCTCCAGAGAAGACATCTCTTTTGGTGTCATTGTAAGAGCCAACCCCGCACAGTGAATCAGGAAGAATTCAAATAATCCGACTGGTTTACTTTCAGTATCAATTTTATATTTTAGACCTAAATTACACCATACGTAGCCTGTAAAAATATATAAAATAAATCTGAATTTAAAAATATATAAAACACTAGATGACCCGGTGTACTTCATATCACCCACTAAGATATCACCTATTCAGAGTACTAAACGTCTTTGCACCTATCCTAACGACATTAAAACTCTCCCTTCGCTAAAATGGCGGAACGTCAAATGTTTGACAGGAAAGTAGCCAGAACAGTTTATATGGGAAATTGAAAATGTTGTTTTTACTATCTTTCTCGCAATTTTTCCATAATTTTTCACCGTTTAAACCTTCCCTGGACTACGACAAACATTTCAAGACCAAGATAAGATAAATCCGTTCAGCCGTTCTCGAGTTTTAGCGAGACTAACGAACAGCAATTCATTTTTATATATATAGACCAAGCACCAAGCACTGACAATTTTCGACTGCGAGAGCAGTGTCTCGGTGGCGTAATGGTCATCGCAGCCGCCCGGATTGTGGAAGATGCGGGTTCGATTCCCGCCTGAGGCAAGTCGATTTTTTTCAGTGCATTTTTTCTAGTATTAAATGAAATGAAATGAAATGAAAAGCTCTTTATTTAAATGGACTTTGCTAAGTACTTTTAAATCGTCAAAACCCTACCACCATTTCGGGACGAAATAATTATTATTATGCTGAGATGGAGAAGAAATGGCGAAAGAAACTCCACAGCTTACAATTTGGTAACGATTTCAAAATATCATTACAGGTCAATAGATAATAATAATACAATTAAAATTACAGTTTTACAGGCGTAAATTTTGGGCAGTTATTACACCCACGCATTTGGTTCATTTATAATAGGTAATAATTTATGTTGTAAAAGCTTTTCTATATAATTCAACTAATCACATTAATGAACTAATTAATTTAAGTCTTGATACCCACCACCATTTTTTGTTATTGTTAGATAGATTTCGCTCAATTTAGGTGCTAAGCATACATTTATGATCCTTTGGTTAATAAATATATCTATAAGAATACAATGTGTGCATACCAAAATAAATAAAAAAATCCAATACCTAATACATTAGTTATTTACACAATATCATAACACAAACAAAATTATCCTATTAATGGCATGTGTCATACAATTATCCATCTAATAATAAACAACTACATTGTCTAACATTTACATCAAATAAAAATAAAAAGTACAAGAAAACATGAGATGACCTTGATTAAAAATATTTACGCGTTTGTAAACGCAAAAATAAAATTATTCTATCGAAATTGATTAGGTACTTACATTCTGGTAATAAATTAAACACACAATTGACGAGCTTGACTTTAGAAAGTGATTTATTTTCTTGCTGATCCGTAATATTCTTTAGCACACACACAACGAGCATAGCAAATCCCAGAATTCTATCATCGTCCTTAAGTTTATTTATATTGTAGTCTAATATCACCTGAAACAAAAGACTTTGTAAATAGGTATAAACTTTTCTACCTTTCAATATATTTTTTTTAGTTTAAATATAATAATAATATACAAATTCCGATTATCCACCTTAATTTGTTTTTGGTTGAATAAATGGAATAAGACGATAAATCTTATTTAACTTTGCTTGGACACCACCAGCATCTGATAATTACGGGCATATAGGTAGGGTTTTTTTTAGTATTAAGCTGTTGTACTTACATTTATAAATTCTTCATCACCTATTAGTTCCGTTAAAAACTGATCAGTCGGTTTTAAAACATTATTATTCATAATGGTTATGAACTGATCAGACTTTTCTTTATCAGTTTCAAGATAAGCAGGATTGTGTCTGAAAAACGAATAGAAACATTGTTCTGTTATCCACATAATTATACAGAAACAACGTACCTTATTACTGACCAAAAATTAATATTCTAATAAGCAGTAGGGTAAATGCATTGAAACACATACACAAAATGGTAAATGCAACAAAATCTAAACCATTACAAAATGTATTGCATCTTCATACAACAGACACAAGACCTCTATATCCTACGCTGGTACCCCATATTATCGGGTTTAAGGACCTGATAAACAAATTTTAAAGTATAGTTTTGTTGGTAGTCCAATTACAACTCAGTTTGACTCACAATGATGAAATAGTACAAGTATAAAATATCCAAAAATAAAATGTAACTATCAACATTCATCTAAAGTGTATACAAATTAGGCAACTACAAACTGACAAATTTCTTCAATAGTGAACTCTGTGGTTATGAAATAAGGTTGACATTTAACAGTTTTGTGTAGCCTGCTCTGCTTTTGTCTACTAAAAATAATAACTAGGTTCAATAATAATATATACTCACAAATAGACATGAATTAACAAGTCCACAATGTTAGCATAAGGTTTATTAGTGGAGTGTTTGAAAATATTCAACATTTTGAGCAATATTTTAATTAAAAAAGTTGTTAATTTCATTGACCTTAAAACTAATTTATCTTCTTGTTCAATCTGGAATAAAAACAAGCATTTTATGTTATCCATTTTTTTCTATGTATTTATTTGTTACAGGACTCTTATCGGTTAGGGTGTCGCAAAGGGGGTGCAGGACTTAGGTTAGGTTTGGGTCTACGTTCGGAAACATACTCTTCGCGGACCCTGGTAACGAGGTGGGGAATGTTTCTCAGTGGGTGTATGGCTTTTGATGTCAAATGTGTCTCCTTGGCATTCGAAGTCACATGCCATCGTAGAGTTGTTTTTGTTTTCCCACCACGGCTAGTTCCGGACGGCCCTTTTCGGGGCCACGACCGCGCGCAAAGTCCCCAGATGCGGTCCGATGGCTGCTCCTGGTGTCCTCGTCAGGAGGACGCGCCAGGTCGAGCAGCCGTCGGCGAAGGAGGGTGTTGCGGCCGCTCCCGCTCCCACCCAGCGTAGGCAGAGGAGGGGTAGGAAAATGTAGGCCTTTTTCTATCCTGGATGGCCGGCCTATAAGGCCGGCGTCGGCGGCCGACCGGGGCTGGCGTTAGTCGGTAGCCCCTGTGGGCTGCTAGAGGAGTGCCTAGACGAGCAGCGTTGGGACGGTCTCGGTGTAGTTGCGCTCACGTGCGCAGATCCCGAACCGTCCCGTAAAAGGGCAGGCCGTGAAGGTCAGGCCGAGTAGGATGTTTAGTGGGTATGGAGGGAACACCTTTACCTCGAATCCCACATATCTCCTGCGATAGGCACCACCCCGCAGGAACCATGCGTAAATGCATTTGACCTCCCCAACAAAAAAAAGGTAAGGTTAGACTTGTGACATACGCGCGAGCCGAGCAAGCGTAGCAAGTGTGCCGCGGTAGCGGCCGGCAAAGCGCCACTTTTCTTACAATACTACAAGTCACAGGTCCATTCTAAACTACATCGGAAACCTAACCTCAGTCCTGCACCCCATTTGCAACACCCGGACCCTCTTATCTAAAATATTCCTCTCTTATCGAAATTTCAGTCCTTATGGAGCCTACATAATACATACACTAGATTAACATTTACGTATGAATCAAAGGAGCAGCGGCAGGTGATAAAGACTATTTTGTATTGTATTATAGACAAATAAACCAGGCATGTCGGCAGCTAGCCGTTATATGCATTCTTTCTTCTATCTCCTTGATCAACCATCATCCCAACATTAGCACCTTGCTTTGTCATATCATGTTGCACAGTCTATCTATATCTCCAATGTTGTGAGGGACATTTACAATTAATAAAATATATATAAACACTAGCTGCCCGGCCACGCGTTGCTGTGGTAATTTCATACTACTGACTGCACACGGTGTACAAATTTGATAGTCCATTGAGGACAAACATTGTGACACGAGATTTATATATATTAAGAAGACGACAACCAAATAAGGCAGCGTCACCAAAAAATTCAATAAAGAATAATAAAAGTATGTATTATATCCTAACCTATCGTATAGATAAACTATTTAATAGAAATACGTTAATAAACGGTACTATCACGTCGTATCCAGACAACAATAGCGCGATTCAGAGGAGTTACGCGCCATCTATTGGAGACAATGTTAAACATTGTCGACTTGAACTGAGTGGTGAATAAGAAAATAAGTTAATTACACGGAGTTTCTCCCGAGTTCTTGTTATAAAATCACGTGTTGAGAGAATCCATTTTTAACCCAAATCAACCGTACAATTTTTGTTACTTTAATTACATTTTCACTTGACATTGGCAAAATGCGTACGTTTAATGCGACGCGACGCCATTAATTAAGAATAGAATAGAAGTTAATTACACAAACATTTATTTAGTTATTATGAAAATTGATTAAAATATACTTGCCGCCACTTAGCCGGTGTTTTTATATATATAAAAATGAATAATGACTGACAGATTGACTGACTGACATATCAACGCACAGCCCAAACCGCTGGGTCTAGAGATTCCAAATTTGGTACGTAGGTTCCTTATGATGTCCAGGGGTGCACTACGAAAGGATTTTTGGAAATTCACCCTGTAAGGGGGTGAAAAGGGGGTGGAAAGTTAGTATGGAAATCCGACATTTTAAAAGTAAAATCCATAAAAATTGGTATATAGCCTTTCAGTTACAAATTAAGAAAGATGTATTTTAAGATTTTTGGGGTAAAATAGGGGATGAAAATTTGTATGGAACGCCCTCACAAAGGGCTATGCCCTTTGTGAGGGCGTTCCATACAAATTTTCATGAGGGTACCTATTGGTGGTTTTTTAGTGTATAGGACCGGTATCAATGTCAAGCCGTCAGGGAGTCCTTCACACGCCGCGTCGTCTTGACAACGTAGTGGTTCGGTCCGTAAATGGATTTTCCATCCTCATAAAATAGGCCCTAATACAGAGTCATCGTAATAGTTGGCACGAAATTTTGATCTCTACTTGATTGAGAAAGGAATTATTTTTAAATAGTCGCACAGTACCTATACATGTGTATCAAATAAAATACTTAGTACGCCTATTGAAGCACAATTAAATTACTATAGAAAAGAAATGCAGAAAAATAAAATTTATGTATAGTAATATGTGTTACAATAAATATTATAGTCGGCACTTTTGGCTGAATAATCAGCGACTAGCAATCATAATTACCTCTATTACTTGTTTAATATTGCTCAGAATCATTGAGCAAAGTAATTTAGTACATTCTTGGTAAACACATTTTTCTAATAAGGGAACAGCATATTTTTCACAAATCACAGTGTATCCCTTCCATTGCTCTGCCATTGTCTTAACATCCAAGGATTGGACAACTTCACCAATGTGCAGATTAATATATAGTGCTGAAATATAATTTAAACCATTACATAACATGAATAAGATTTATATTAAACCACTTGACCGTTATTAGAAGCTTATAACATTGGAGATAGGCACATCCATTTCCCGTCGTATTTTTCCTCTTTTTCCTTCGGTATAGCGCTGTCTCTCTCGCACATCCGCTCAGTGGCGTCACCTGGCGGCGCGGCGAGGGACTAAGGTATCATGTCCGTTCGCGCGCGCTTGTTCGTCATTGGCGTGAAATTTCCCGTCGAAGCAACATGTTCACTTCACTTGTGAACTATAAGAGTGATTTTAAAAGTTATCACAATTAATAATACTTTTTATAGTATCTATATAATAACGCGAGTTACTGCAACGCATGTAAGTACTTGTGATTTTTTATACATAACGTGTTAACGTTCGATAAGTTCTTTTTTCAAACATATTTCGGTTAGCAAGAGTTAAATTATTGCTCTCTATAAAATGTTTTCTGTGTTAGATAACATTAGTGATTATTATATCAAATTAGATTTTTAAAAATCATTAATTTCTTTTTCCATTTACCCTCCAAGCGTAACATTTTATTTTTAGATAAGAAACCAATTGTAAATTTGTTGCAATGGACAACGAAATAAGTAATTATGTTGAACTCGCAAATGACGATCGCTTCGTCTGATTTCCAGTTCAAGTAGTCTTCAACATCTAGTTCTGTACATTCACAGTGAAATTTGCAAATAAAAAGACGCCTCGTCGTCATCGTTCAAGAAAATTTTATCGTAGTCACCAATAACAGAGTGAACTTGAAAATAGGGTATGAATTGTAATTACGATTTTGATGATAACGACATTAGTCCCGTTATATGGGACGTTATCGATACCTAATCGATGTATAATGATTTAAAGGTACACCGCGCAGGTGATGCCAATAGAGACTATAAATATGCCTATTCCACCATCGGAATATAAGTACCTACGTTAAGTGAAAATAAAAATATTTTTTGTTAATTCTTTACATAATTAGGTAAAGCCTGGTCTCACAGACAGGTGATGCCACCTAGGGCTAGTAGGTACCTACGTTAATCGAAAATAAAAATATTTTTCTTTAATTTTTTACATAATTAGATTTCTCTGTAGTTAGTGGTAAGTATCCCCGCCTGTCACGCGGGAGACCGGGGTTCGATTCCCCGCCGGGGAGCCAAATAATAGGTATTTTACAAATAGTGCGCGGTCATAGGACTGAAACGATAGCATTGAGAAAGACTGGCATTCTTAAATATGTAAGAGCCTATAATGCGAACCTGAAATGCCTGAAATATCTTCAAATACCCACATAATTCCGAACAGTTTGCGAGCGCGTTACAATAAAATGGTTTGGTTAGGTGAAACTTTTTTATCAATTAATAAATTTGTCACTGAGAATGCTTCGCGAGCAAAACCTATTTGTTACCTTTCGCAAGGGCAAAGTTCTTGTACTGTACCATCGCATGGTGCTTACTTCTGTTCCTTTGAACAGACACATACTTGCTATGCTGCGAGTTTTATTACCAACCCTCGCAGGGTGGTTACCAAATTCAATATCCTTCGCGAGGATATAGTGATGCTAATCACGGACAACAATGTCCTTACATACAACATAGGCTCAACTTAATCTCGATCTCGCGGATTGAGGCCACGGCACTAATTTCAACGAGGTCAAAATGGTCCATCATCTCCCTCTGCCAACAGAGGTAATAAGAGACACAGACAATGACTACCAGAAAATTCGAGTCTGTAAGTTAGCACTGTATTGACACTGTTGGAAGGAAATGGTCTCTCCAGTTTTCTTTCTTCGCATAACAGGGTATCGCATAGCATTTCCACTAAAGTCACCACTGACCAGCGACCGTCGTCGCACATTAGGTTCAAATGAAATGTGTGTGATTACTTCACAAATAAAAAAAAATAAAAAAATAAGGGATTCTAAAAACAGCAAGCCTCTCTCAAAGGTTCACTTCACCCCTGTCCTTAAATCATTATCTAAGTGTTGACCGATCGGTTATCGGTTTCGACTTGAAGAGATGTATCGAATTCCGGACTTTGTATGTACAACCATGGGACTGTGCATGAGTAAACTGTGCCTGTCCAAACCTACAGACGGTTTCTTCGTCTGTTTATTACACAAAGGCGAATTACTGGAAATGACGTGGTTCCGACTGAGCACTGCGCCAAAAATATTCGCGTGTATCCCAAAATGGGTTACAGACACGGATACCTTACTACCTAGACGTTTATGTCATTGGTACACCAGGACCCGACGGTTCTGTCCAGGCACGAGAACATCGAGATATAATAATAATAATAATATAATATCGCGACCACTAATGGTCCATTTTCGGTCCCCAAAAGCGTATCAATAATCTGGGAATAGTTTGAGATGCCTACATAGGAAATCCAAAGGCGTGTACCTTTAGAAAAATAACTCATTGAGCGGAAAGTCAACCAGGTAATTTGTTACACACCGCCACCTCTCTGTCCCTCGGCAAATTTCTGAACACACTGCCCTAGAGCAATACCTCCAAGAAATACACTCCACCGAGCAACTTGGTGAAAGAAATGCGTTGGTCGCTGCAAAATTATCAGGAACCAACACCAATATAGGTACACATAAGTAGCTCCAATTACACACCTTTGGACAACCGATGACTCCGAGAGCATGGAAGGTTGAATAGATACTACACACACTGCATAAATACATACGGACGATCACGAATATCAACATTTTGTTACACATAAAGCCACATCTGGCAGTATGGGCCATTTAGTGCGTCCAAATAGTGACAGGTTACCAGCCTGTCACTTACCGTAAAAGAAACACCAAACTCAAAAAGTACACAATCAAACGTAAAAGCCACAGCAGTCCGGGTATGCCGACCGCAACTACAAAGAAATGTTGGTTATTCTAAAAAGTTCTGGAACTCGGTATTGAGCATGAAAAGACATCAATCTTGATTCAAATGAACAACCCAACTGCATCGGCTTATCTCCACAACGAGAGGGGAACAAAATCACAGCATCTCTTGAACTTGGTGCATCAAATCCTCCAGATTTTAGACCACAAACAAATTGTGTTCAAAATTCATTATATACCTGGGAATAACAGCTATGCAGATCATCTGTCTCGACATCGTCAAACCTGAGTGGCATCTGCTGCCAACACTCACATAATTGATACTAATGGGATATATAAAAATAACTGGGACTGGTCACTAATCGACTTATTAGCATCCAAGAAAGCTCAAGTAGTGGCGTTACACAACCTTGAATCACAATGACCACGACGCAATGTTTCACAATGCTTTCAACATTGAGTGGAATTTTCCATTGGCGTGGTATATTGTCACCACTCTTCATGACCCGGGTGTTAGCACATCTCAATCAGGCAACAGGATTTTATCTTATTGTGGTCCCTTGTTGGGAAAAGCTATTTTGGAGGGCCGACCTCAAGGCTCGAGCCACTGCAGCTCCATTTAGGAACTAGGTACCAAATCTGGAACGTGCCTGGTGGACACAAAGACAGGCCACCTCCCAAAGTTAAGACATTGATCTTGTAAATGTAGAGTGGTCAAACGATAATGTTTGCATAAAACGTCATGGTACCATAAAATCATAATGTTCGTTTAGAAACGTTGTTTACTGTGGACGAATCTACATAAGATTGAACCCACACGTTCTTATGGGTTTCTTATCACCCAGTATCTGTCAGATTTACACTTAAATTTGAGTTGCGTTAATTGTGTTGAGGTGAACAAATTTTATACAGTAGTAGTCTCTTAGATAAATTCATCAATTCTACCTTATGTAGCCTTTAGTCATTTGGAAAACTAAGTGAGGATGTCTAAGTTAAACATATTTTAAAATCAATATCACTAGAACATATTATAAAGTTAAATTTTAATCCCCCTGTTTGAGATATTAACGTTTTGGCTACGTCTATTTGTCAGTAACTATTCTGTACCGATAATATTTTTCAAACAGTTCGCCACACATTGTTATTACTACATCACGTTGTTATTACTTTTCTCCGGGCATAGGATCCATGATCTTACCTTACTGTGTGTACCTCAATGTGTACACAACATTATTTTACCCCTAAACATATGCACTCATATTATGGTAGCCACGTTTTGGATCAAAAAACTGATTGTAGGGACTAGAGACTGGGGTAAAGATTATAGATACCGACTATGTTTGAAATGCTGCATAAAGCTCGAAAATATTGATTCAAGGTTTATATTGGGTAAATAGGTCAATAAATATTCTAAATGAAAGGCGTGTATAGAGCAGCTTAACTAATTTATTTATACTATTCAGAGGTTCACCCAAATCTGCTTCACGCACAGTTGTTGCAGGAAAGACTCTGTTGAAAGAAGCTAACATCACATGCAGCTACACGTGGTAGTGCTCATAGAGTATCTTTTTGTATAGTAGTGTTCGCTCCGCGTCAGCAACTAGGTCGATAAAATTTTCCCCATATGGATATTTTGACGAGGGGAAATTGAAAGTTAGTGCGTTTCAAAAGTTCTATTGTGTTGAGGTTATATCTCCCAACATCCAGACGGCGCAAGCCCTAATTAATATAAAAAATTCGGTAGTACAGTCTTCACAATTTTTTTTTTTTTTTTTGAACCGTGTAAAATAATTAGCATTACAAAAACAAACGTTTAATTTCTTAGTCGCAGTTTTTTATATTTATACAAGTACACAATAATGTACTAATTACCGAGTCTGATACTTGTTAAATCGTGTAACAGTATTTGCTGTATGAAGGTGTTAATTATTATTTATGGAGGTTATTGTTATGTTAAAGTGTAATATTGTTTTTCACAATAAATTATTTAAAAGTTTCTACAAACCATTTTGTTTTAAATAAATATCTTCAATAATTGTGAACATTGTTGTTACTGATATATACCTACATGTTTACTCTCTCGTACATCCAGTTTTATTTAGCTATCTATTATTATCACATTGGCGTTTTCACCAGGCGATAACAAACAGGTCTCAATGTTATAAGCTTCTAATAACGGTCAAGTGGTTTAATAGACGCGTTTTACCTGAAATAAAACGCATATTAAACTACTTACCTTATTAGAAGCTTAGTTTTTATTTCTGCCTGGTGCATATTTCGACGCAATGACGAACAAGCGCGCGCGAACGGACATGATACCTTAGTCCCTCGCCGCGCCGCCAGGTGACGCCACTGAGCGGATGTGCGAGAGAGACAGCGCTATACCGAAGGAAAAAGAGGAAAAATACGACGGGAAATGGATGTGCCTATCTCCAATGTTATAAGCTTCTAATAAGGTAAGTAGTTTAATATGCGTTTTATTTCAGGTAAAACGCGTCTATTGCATGTAGGTAGTTGTCATACAAGACATTTGCCTATCCTACATTACCCTATATTATCAGGTTTAAAAGCCCGATAAACAAAAATTTTAATTGAAGTAAAAATTACAAACTTGTGTTTGTCTTAATAGAATAAAGTCCCAGAGTTGTTAGACATTACTTATTTTCTCAAAGATGAAATGTGTGTAATAGAGTAATGTTACTATGTACGTTGAACACATGCATACTTGTTTATAATTAATTTGTAGTGTTCAAATCAACAGATATCAGGTGCTAAAGGTGAGTAAAATTTGGACTCACTTCACTTCAATCTTAAGGCTGATTTTTATATAAATATGTCATTCAGGGGACTATTTCAATACTATATGTATACAATCAGCCAGATATATCCTAAGGCCCAAATATCCTCTTAGACACTGAAAACATGGTTAACTCATAATTCCTGCACAAATCAGAGTATAGAAATTTAGAAGTTATATTGTGAATTTGATATTAGAATTAGTATTATGTCTGGGAGGATTTGTCCTTTAGGATTTGTCTGTATGATTAAAAACTCTGCCTTCATAATTTAAGTGAAGTGCGTCCAAATTTTACTCACCTTTAGCACCTTATATCTGTCGATTGGCTGTCTAACCAACTTAACAAGTATGCACATGTTTCACATACATAGAAACACTACTCCATTATACACATTCCATCTCTGAGAAAATAAGTAATGTCTGGCAGCTCTGATATTGGACTATGAAGAGTTTACATCCATATTCTTATTACCTTCAACCAGAATATCAAGTTCCTCCATTGTAGTTAAATCAAATATAAAATTCTTCTCCAAAACCATTAAATAAGTCAATTGTAACTCATGACAAGTCCGAAACAAATCCTTCAGTTGTTTCTCTACACTTGTTAGGTATAATCCATAAGTTGTCTCACTGAAAAATACAACACAAAATAAAGAAATAAAGGTAAGACTTACAAATGTTATAGATGGTAGTTGTCTGTACTTAACTGAAGTTCAAAATAAAAAATGTTATATTGCCACTACCACAAATTCAAAAACAAAATAAAACAGCATGATGCTCATAGTGTTACCTATTCTTGCAATGTGTAAAAACATCCAAAACGATTTGTCCTGTAGTTGTTGGAAATGTTTTGATATTGCAGCACACCATTGAGACTGACTCAACAACACACTTAATATAACTAGACAGCAACTGCAATGTACTAATAACATCCTCCATATATAAGGACAGTTTGTGAAGATCAGTATCTGCATCCGACAATATTACTGTCACCAAATTTATACTCTGAAATAAATTATTTCATTTTCTGTCTTTGGAAATACTTTTACTACCAATTGTATGAATAATAAAAAACTGGCTTACTTGAGAAATACATAAATGACAATCTTCAAGAAGAGAAGTGAAATTTATTGAAAATGAAGAATCAGAAATGCTCGATGTGTCACGCAGCAAGGTCTTAATGTTATTTAATAGGCAGTCATATGAATCCAGATCTATCTGCATTGAATTTTAAGGAAAGTTGTTTATGATATAAGTTATGCATGTAACTTTGGTTGTGAATGGCTACGAAGTATTTGTCATTACTAGATTTATTGGTGAAATTGACCTTTCTAGGTTTCTAGTGAGATAATTTCTCCTGCTAAGATGTGTCTGCCAATTAGACCCATAAGAGTTTAGGGTGTACGAGATAGAAGAGAGTAATTATTACTACTTTAGTATTAAATTAAAATGGTTACAGAACTAGTACAGGTCTCCCATTTTAATGTAGAAACTTTGATGTCCAAAATATATGCATAAAAGGATACATTGTTTGAAACACTTGCTAGTGATTTATTCGCTATACTACCTGAGAATACATCTGAACTCTGAGAATTATCCATATTACAAACTTACAAAATTTGTGTTTTTGTACTTTTGTTAGATACAGTTTCATAGCAGGCCGGGCCACCAGCTGTTTTTTTTTTTTTTTTTTTTTTTTTTTTTTAATGGCAACAGAGTGTAACTATCTGCCAGTGTCAATGTGAAGATTTCAAGGTAGGGAAGTTGAATTATTATTTAAACGAATAGGTAACGGAATTTGGAACAAAGGATCAGGGAAGTTTAATAAAAACATCATATATACTAAATCCTAATATCATTATGTTGAATAAATGCTGATAAAATACTTAAATAAATGACAGGATACATTAATAAACAGGACAAACGAGTAGGAAATGGAACATGTAATTTGATTAAGGAATCTAGGAAAGAGGAATGGCCAAGTAATGGGCAGGAAAAAAATATATGGTCCAAATCACCGACGTCTTCTCCACATTCACATAGATCACTGGCCACAATATGTAGTCTTGCCAAATGGACAGGAGTACACACATGACCTAGACGCATACGAATAATAGAACTAATAGAAGATTTACTGCAATCCTGATTACGGAACCAAGGTTTAAGCGAAATGCAAGGTTGTATTGCGAAATACTTTCTACCTTTCTGTCCACTAGCCCATAAATTAGACCAAGAATCGTGAAGGAACATTCTCGGTAAAGTTAACAAGTCATGACAATAGTTTAAATAGGGATAAATATCTCCACACCTCACCGCATCCTTTGCTAACTGGTCCGCCTTTTCATTACCGCTTATACCACAGTGACTTGGTATCCATGCCAAATACACTGATAATCCTAGAGTGTGACATTCATAAAGTTTTGATTTAATATCAAACAAAATTGGGTAGTAATAGTTTAATTTAAATGGATACTTTTGAATAGCCTGAAGCGCACTTTTAGAATCTGAAAAAATTACGGTTCTTTTTAATTTAGTTATTGTAATGTATTCTAATGCTTTGAAAATACCAAAGCATTCACCTGTAAAAACTGTTGCTTCAGGAGGCAATTTAACCTGTTGTATTAAATTATATTGTTTATAAAATACCCCTACACCGACATTTCCATACTTGGATACTTTAGAAGCATCCGTGAAAATATAATTACAGTTATCCCAATACTCTTCTTTAATGTAATTAAATAAATGATTTGCTTCTAAATATCCTTTCCTTATGCCCACGTCGAAACAAATATTAGGATATAGTGTTATAGCTTCATAAGGAGTGGAAAATAAAGGTATTGTATTTGAACGAAAAATAGGAGCAGCAAAATTTGCTAATTTTCTATAACTTACAATAAGACAAATAGAGGGTTTATGGGCCCAGTATCTATTCACTCTAACATGATCATCTAAGCTACTTAGTTTAGGGAAAAGAGGATGATTGTTATGTTGATATGCTTTGAATAAAAATCTATCACATAAAAATTGTCTCCTTAAATGAAGAGGTGGTTCTGCACACTCTACTTGCATAGCATTAATAGGCGAAGAGCGCATAGCACCTAATATCAGTCTCAAAGCCTTATGTTGAACAATGTCTAGTTTTTTAAAAGGAGTAATGTTACTACCTTGAAGTAAAAATGTACAGTAATCTAATACACTTCTAATGAGGGCATTGTAGATTAATCGCAAAGAAGATGGGTGTGCACCCCACCAAACACCCGACAAACACCTCATCATATTAAGGACGCGTTCACATTTTGTCACAAGATAATCGCAATGTTGACTGCCAGAAAGTTTCGAGTCCAGAATAACTCCCAAAAATTTCACGTCATTTTTGACAGCTATCGTATTATTGTCATAATTTATGTCAACATTGGGATGAACACGTTTTCTTGTAAATAAAACTACTGTACTTTTGGATGGTGATAATTGTAGACCATTACAATCTAACCAATTTTTCAGTAATTTTAAAGAGCTATTCATAGTTGAACACGCATTTTCAATTGAGTTATTGTTAGTGTATAATAGTAAATCATCAGCATATTGAAGAATCTTAATGTTATTTATTGAAGTATCTAAATCATATGTATAAATATTATAAAGAATGGGACTCAAAACAGAACCTTGTGGTAAACCCTTTGATACTGTTCTACTTAACCTACTACCATCAGGAAGGTCCAAGTGAATATACCTTTCAGATAACATGGAATTGATGAAATTTATTAACATATTAGGTACATCTAATAGTTTTAACTTTTTTAATAACACTGAAATTAAAACATTATCATAAGCAGCATGAATATCTAAAAATGCAGCCAAGACAGACTCATTACATGAAAAAGCCAGGCGAACATCAGTAACCAAAATGCTGACACTGTCCGTAGTGCTCCTTCCTTTCCTAAATCCAAACTGACTTTTTGCCAATAGACACTTATTTTCTATGTACCATTCTAAACGGTTTTTAACCAAGTGCTCAGCCAATTTTGCTAAAACCGAACTCAAAGCTATAGGCCTAAAGGAACAAGGGTCATTAGCAGGTTTATTGGGTTTTAAGATAGGTAGCACTATTTGTGATCTCCAAGATACAGGGACTTCTCCTGATGAAACAACTGTATTGACTAGTTTTAAATAATATGTTAAAGTAAGGTCATCTGAGTTGACAACAAATGAATAAGGAATGCCATCATCGCCAGGTGAACTATCTTTGACATTCTCTAAGATACCTTTAAGTTCAACTAATGAAAAGGGAGCACTGAGAACACAATTGGGAGTTTCCTGATCTGTTGAATATCTATTGTATTGTTCCAAAACTGTAGCAGGTGCAAGCTTATCTAAAAATTCATTAGCTAATGACGGAGAAAGGGTATGGAATGATAAAGAATCAAATGCACATCGGAATCGCTTAATACTCTTCCAGACCTCAGAAGGACATGAGGCTGGTGATAGAGAAGCACAAAAGGATTTCCAACCATCCCGCTTTTTTGGCTTCAACAACTTCCTTGTACTCCTCATCATAGCACACAAATTCTCATAATTCTCTGGGGACATACACTTATTATATTCTTTTTCAACCATTTTACGTTTCCTGATGGCTTCAGTACAATCTTGGTCCCACCAGGGAGGAGAAGGGATTTTACCACTACTTCTATTTTTTAAAGGAAAGGTTTCATTAGCTGCATCTATTAAACATTTAGCTAAGGCATCAGAACAGTTCACTACACCGTTCTGTACAATACTAGGTAATTCTGAAATCTTAAAATTAACAATAGTTCTGAATTTATTCCAATCTGCATTTGATAATTTATGCTTTAGCCGAGGATTGTAAATATGTTCAGGAGGTTTCTTAAGAGGTGATGATATAATTAAAGGAAAATGATCACTACCATAGGATATTGGCAGTGGGGACCAGGACAATGATGAAGCTAGAGATGGAGTGCAAATTGTCAAATCAACTGCACTGAGATTTTCACCAGGTATTGTACGGCGAATGGGAGCTCCTGTATTTAGTACACATAAATTAAACGAATCAATAATTTCTAAAAGTTGTTCACCATTACTATTTGTAAGTCCACTTCCCCAAGCACGGTGATGTGAATTAAAATCGCCAAGGACTAAATAAGAACCAGTTAAGGCAGAAAAAAGTGGGTCGATATGATTGTTAAGTATTTCGGGTGATGCATGAGGGACATATACTGAAATAATAGAAATGTTATTATCTAGCTGAATACCAACAGAATTATAAACCTCTGAATTATGAGAAGGTAAGACTAAACTTGAAAATGGAACACAATTTTTAACTAAAATGGCAACACCTCCATATCCATCAGGTCTATCTTCTCTAATACAAGAGAAACCTGGAATTTGAAAAAGAAATCCGGGCTTCAGCCATGTCTCAGACAGGGCTATTATTGATGGATTGTATTTATTTATTATATAAATCAAATCACTCTTTTTAGATATCACACTTCTAAAATTCCACTGAAGGACTTTTAGATCCATTATTACTTAATAAATTTTTAATCATATCATTTATAATTGCAACGTTGGACGGTTTCAAAGTATTACTAGAAAGAAAAGTATTTAATAAAGTAATTATCGTGTTAATAACATTTGCATCCTCTAAATTTGATGAGTTTGTATTGGGACTAGAATCTGAATTTAATGTGCATCCATTATTTAATGAAGGCATTTGCCATTCCCTAATAATAGCATTATGAGCGTACTGATCGTATCCCTTTGAGGGTAAAGGTGGTGAGTTAGGCTTTAAAAAAACAGTTTTTTTATAAGAGGTATTATTATTACTTTGAGAGTATTTCTCATTAATATTTTGCTTAACCTGACGAGAGCTATTTCCTATATTATTCCCTACAACATCAGCATATGGCTTTGATATGGGAGGGTGAAGTTTACATGCTTCCAAGTATGAAATGCTACTTTGAGACATTGACAACTTTATCTCTTTCTGTCTATTAAATTCAGGGCATATCTTGTTAGTAGCATAATGATTTCCTGAACACATTACACATAAAGCACAACTATCATCAACATTACACTCCTCACCCTTATGATCCTGGGCACATTTAAAACACCTAGGTTTTGAACGACATAATGTTTTTGTATGACCATACCTACAGCAGTTGTAGCACTGTATTGTAGGGTATGTATATAATTCCACTGGAAGGCTGTTGTAGCAAATATAAATTCTTTTAGGCAGACATTGCCCATCAAATGTAAAGACTACTGATTGAGATGGTTTCCAAGTAACTGATCCATCAATTGTTGCCTTATAATTTAAACGTCTTAACTTAATTATTTTACCACAGCCAATGGGGAGGGAAACATTATCTATTATCTCCTCAGGGGACCATTCAGTCGGTATACCCTTAACTAAACCTAACCGTGTAACATTAAAAGAAGGGATGAAGGCCTGGAGCTTAAAATCTATTAGTTTACTACTATTTACAAAATTATTAGCATCCTCTGTAGTAGAAAATGACACGGTACACCTATTGCGACCAATTCTTTTTACACTGCCTGAAATAATATTTTTGAAATTATTCTTTTTCAAAAAGTTACCAAAAGTCATGGGGTGAAGTGTGGAGCCATCATTAGGTGATTTATCTACCCTTTGGACGTGCACAACATAAGGCGACAAATCAGTGGAAACATATTCACAACGACCAATTCTAGTGATTTGAGAAGTTGAACGCGAAACTTCAGTATTTGAAGAAGACGCAGGTGGCGGAGATGGTTTTTTAAATGAGTCACATGGAACATTTTTTGAAACATAAACAGAGTTACATTGACAGTGTAAATCTGAATCATTATCACAATTGGAGCTTGAATTGGATTTCCTTTTCCGATTTCTATTACAGTGTTTGCAAATTTTATTCAGCCGAAGCCTCTTCCTAGACCCTGAATAATTACTACTTACGGAAGCATCCGTATCCATTTCGCTACCATTCGTTGAAATTTGCACATTATAAGCTACAGGGGGACCCGGGACTGTGCCCAAGTCCCCCAAACTGAGATCAGGAGGTTTACTCATAAAACTACATAGAAAAGTTTTAAAAACTTACCCAAGTACTGCAATATACACAAATATAAATATTAAAATAAACTAAACTAATATATATACAAGGAGTACTTCTCTGATCCAATTTATATTAATAAAAATCAATTAAAAATTCATAGGGTGAAAAAATACGTCCGCCGCGTCAAACTTCCCGCGCTTTTTTTTTTTTTTTTTTTTGTTATATTTTCCCTGTTACGGGACGGCAAAGGGATCTAGCCCATACAGCCAAGTCTTTAGTTTCATCTTCTTTCTTGATTTTTGCATTAAAATGTGGGTGCCACACTTTTCAATGCATCTAGGGAGTGCTTGGCGAGAAATGCATGGTACAGACCTCATGATGGGGACTGATGAGAATTGTATAGTGGGATTTCCAACCACTATACAATTCTCAACGCCACATACACAAACCTTTATTTCAATGATTCCTCATAACTGTTCGTCAACACGGATGCTTATGCAACAAAACGACACCACTTTCACTGCACAAAATCCACTCCGAAGCAATTTTGAATTATCGAAATAAAGATCGACATCCAGACGCCATGATTTCCCGCCAAACACTCTCTTAATTACTTTTTCATTCTGACATGACATTAGAAAACTGCTTGACATGCCGGAAAAAAATATAAATTTTTTTTTTTTTTTTTTTGTCCCTAACGGGACGGGCAAAGGGTATCAAATCCATACAGCCCTGTCTGTATTTATGTCTTCTTTCTTGATGTTTGCATTAAAATATGGGCGTTACACATTTTAAAGCATCTAGGGAGTGCTTGGAAAGAAATGCATGGCAACAGACCTCATGACTGTGACTGATGAGAATTGTATAGTGGGATTTCCAACCATTATACAATTCTCAACGCCACATACACAAAAAAAATATTTCAATGATTCCTCATAACTGTTCGTCAACACGGATGCTTATGCAACGAAACGACACCACTTTCGCTGCACAAAATCCTCTCCGAAGCAATTTTGAATTATCGAAATAAAGATCGACATCCAGAGGCTTTAGACGACATGCATTTCGACAATCGCTCTCGCTATCGCTAAGTAAAAAAATGTATGGGATTGACATAAGCAATCGAAAAGTGATCGATTGCTTATGTCAATCCCATACATTTTTTGACTTAGCGATAGCGAGAGCGATTGTCGGAATGCATGTTGTCTAAAGCCTCTGAGGCTTTAGACGTAAGTAAAAAAATGTATGGGATTGACATAAGCAATCGAAAAGTGATCGATTGCTTATGTCAATCCCATACATTTTTTTACTTAGCGATAGCGAGAGCGATTGCCGAAATGCATGTTGTCTAAAGCCTCAGACGCTATGGTTTCCCGCCAAACCTCAGACCTTAGAATAAGAACATACTAGAAGGATAGTTCCATACAATATGCCGCTTCAAAACTGACGCAAAAAAATTGTTATGTGTGCTAACGCTTACATACAGATACACGCACAATACTAAAAATTAGTGTGGCCACTAAAATCTCGTCACCCCAAAACCAGGTAATTTTAATAAAACATGAATACTACTTCTGATTTTGAAGTGAAACTTCTTTTTATACGATACGTACAGTTTTAACAGTAAAGACAGTTTACCAATAAAAGTATGTATGTACGGTAGATTGAGTTTAAAATGGAGTCTCTCAACACGTGTTTTTGCAACAAGAACTCAGGAGAAACTCCGTGCTGAGTGTCTGGAGACCGGTAAAATTTACCTGACAGCTGTCAATCTGTTGAGCATCATTTACGTTATAATTTTTTTTTATTTTTGTTTGGCAAGTTTAATTATGATTGAAATTGATACCAAATTAATTAGAAACGAAAAACAGAAAAAAATCCTGTCATGGATAAATCCCGTCTCAGCACTTATCCATGACAGGATTTTTTTCCATGTTTTTCGTTTCTAATTAATTTGGTATCAATTTCAATCATAATCATTTACGTTTTCATTTTCATGATCAAATTTTTGAAATATTATTTTTTGTAACTACACAAAAACGATGGTTACTATAAAAGTAATGGCATAGGTGTTATGAGCCTTGTCATTTGACTGGAAGTTTGTAAATTTGTAAACTAAGCAATTTTTTGATTAGTGATAGCGAGTATATTAATTAAAGATAATCTATATTGATATTAATAATAAAGCTATAGAAATAAAGTTTGTTTGTTTGTTTGAACGCGCTAATCTCAGGATCTACTGATTTAAATTAAAAAAAATCTTTGTGTGTTAGATAGTCTATGTATCTAGGAAGGCTATAGGCTGTTTAACAACATAACACGCGAACAAAGTCGCGGACACAGCTGTTTTATTTACATAAAGTTAATTTATTAAATTCGTGCGCAAAGTTGTCCAATATATTAGCGTTCTAAAACAATGTTTTTTATCTTTCGAGCGTAATGCTCTTCTCTTTCTTATTCACGAAGTAAATTTTACCCTGGCGTCACTGGTTTTGAAACGCACCCTACAAAGAGATACTACGTATCCAAGGACGTGCCCAAGGCCCAAAAGCTCATCCAAAAGGGTCAAATCAAGAAGGAACATGAAGCTATAGAATTTTACCTATAAGCTTCTTGAGAAGGAAGGAGTTGGTTATCTACCTTGTCTGTCTTTATTCTCTCTGTGAACCTTAGTAAACTTCTTGAAATATAGGCTACATCCCTTTGCCGTGTCGTAATAGGAGACATTAAAAAAATAGGGAGTGTTTGGCGGGAAACCATGGCGTCTGGATGTCGATCTTTATTTCGATAATTCAAAACTGCTTCGGAGTAGATTTTGTGCAGTGAAAGTGGTGTTGTTTCGTTGCATAAGCATTCGTGTTGACGAACAGTTATGAGGAATCATTAAAATAAAGGTTTTGTGTAAGTGGCGTTGAGAATTGTATAGTGGTTGGAAATCCCACTATACAATTCTCATTGGTTACAATCATGAGGTCTGTTGCCATGCATTTCTTTCCAAGCACTCCCTAGAATGCATTAAAATGCGTGAAGCCCATATTCTATTGCAAAAATCAAGAAAGAAGACATATAAACTGAAGACTTGGCTGTATGGGCTAGATCCCTTTGCCGTCCCGTAACAGGGAAAATTTAAGAAAAAAAGAGGTGTTTGGCGGGTAATCATGGCGTCTGGATGTCGATCTTTATTTCGATAATTCAAAATTGCTTCAGAGTAGATTTTGTGCAGTGAAAGTGGTGTCGTTTTGTTGCATAAGCATCCGTGTTGACGAACAGTTATGAGGAATCATTGAAATAAAGGTTTTGTGTATGTGGCGTTGAGAATTGTATAGTGGTTGGAAATCCCACTATACAATTCTCATCAGTCACCATCATGAGGTCTCTACCATGCATTTCTCGCCAAGCACTGCCTAGATGCATTAAAAAGTGTGGCACCCACATTTTAATGCAAAAATCAAGAAAGAAGATGAAACTGAAGACTTGGCTGTATGGGCTAGATCCCTTTGCCGTCCCGTAACAGGGAAAATGTTACCAAAAAAAAAAAGAAAGGAGTGTTTGGCGGGTAATCATGGCGTCTGGATGTCAATCTTTATTTCGATAATTCAAAATTGCTTCGGAGTGGATTTTGTGCAGTGAAAGTGGTGTCGTTTTGTTGCATAAGCATCCGTGTTGACGAACAGTTATGAGGAATCATTGAAATAAAGGTTTTGTGTATGTGGCGTTGAGAATTGTATAGTGGTTGGAAATCCCACTATACAATTCTCATCAGTCACCATCATGAGGTCTGTACCATGCATTTCTCGCCAAGCACTCCCTAGATGCATTAAAAAGTGTGGCACCCACATTTTAATGCAAAAATCAAGAAAGAAGATGAAACTAAAGACTTGGCTGTATGGGCTAGATCCCTTTGCCGTCCCGTAACAGGGAAAATTTAACCAAAAAAAAAAAAAGAAAAAGAAAAAAAAAAGAGTGTTTGGCGGGTAATCATGGCGTCTGGATGTCGATCTTTATTTCGATAATTCAAAATTGCTTCGGAGTGGATTTTGTGCAGTGAAAGTGGTGTCGTTTTGTTGCATAAGCATCCGTGTTTACGAACAGTTATGAGGAATCATTGAAATAAAGGTTTTGTGTATGTGGCGTTGAGAATTGTATAGTGGTTGGAAATCCCACTATACAATTCTCATCAGTCACCATCATGAGGTTTGTACCATGCATTTTTCGCCAAGCACTCCCTAGATGCATTAAAAAGTGTGGCACCCACATTTTAATGCAAAAATCAAGAAAGAAGATGAAACTAAAGACTTGGCTGTATGGGCTAGATCCCTTTGCCGTCCCGTAACAGGGAAAATTTAATCAAAAAAAAAAAAGAAAGGTGTTTGGCGGGTAATCATGGCGTCTGGATGTCGATCTTTATTTCGATAATTCAAAATTGCTTCGGAGTGGATTTTGTGCAGTGAAAGTGGTGTCGTTTTGTTGCATAAGCATCCGTGTTGACGAACAAATATGAGCAATCATTGAAATAAAGGTTTTGTGTATGTGGCGTTGAGAATTGTATAGTGGTTGGAAATCCCACTATACAAATCTCATCAGTCACCATCATGAGGTCTGTACCATGCATTTCTCGCCAAGCACTCCCTAGATGCATTAAAAAGTGTGGCACCCACATTTTAATGCAAAAATCAAGAAAGTAGATGAAATTAAAGACTTGGCTGTATGGGCTAGATCCCTTTGCCGTCCCGTAACAGGGAAAATTTTACCAAAAAAAAAAAAAAAAAAGAAAAAAAATGTCAATGTCATTAATGTCAGATTGTGGTCAGATTTCAGTCGATTATTTTGCTTGCTTGTTGTTTCTCGAAGAAAATCAGTTTTTTAATATCTGTTTTGATAACTTTGCCAAGGAACTGTGTTTTATATTGGACTGAAACTGATTATAATAAATTCTATGTTTGACTTAATGTAATTGCGTGATTAGTGTAATGGCTATATTCGAAAAACCATCACAAACAAAAAGTGTTATAGATGACACCGAAAATCTTATTTGCACGGTCGAAAATGCACAAAATATTAACAAGCATACAGTAAGTCTTAAGTCACCGCTAGACCTTCCTTCTCCGATCTGCCGGACATCCTAAATCGGACTGTCCACACATTCCGCAAGTGTTTCCTAAAATCAGATTTAGTGCAGCAGTCCATCAGTGACGCAGTGTAGACTTGTATCGTGTTTACACAGCACAGACTAAAGATACTACGTCGAGTTCGTCATTAATTTCTCCTAAGCTACAAAAAGTAGCAATAAATAAATAGCAATAATCTATTATCAGGTCACATAAACCCATAGTTGCTAATATTTACAATAAAGCTAAGGCTTAAATTAGCTTGTGTTATATATTTTCTGAAAGCTGAATAAATTTAGCGTATTTTAGATCCCTTTGCTTTCCCAAATATAAACTTAAAAAAAAACTACAGAGTGAAACTGGACACCCACGGGCTTCCTGGGTGATTGCAGGTATAAAAACCTTGGTGCACAGAGGTTAAGCCTTTGTTTCACGGCAGAAATAAGAAAGGCGGTGATAACTACCCAGATGATCCTACACATTGGTCTACCACCTAGTGTACTTCTTTGTACATTTCTTAGATGTCCAAAATACCTATACATTGTTGTATATTGCTATAGATTCATGAGGTATTTTTGTTTTTAATTCTAGGAATATATTCTCCGTGTTCAACGAGGAACCAATAAAGAAAGTAAATGGACTGTATCTAGGAGATACAGGGACTTTGCAGCTCTACATTCTAGTCTACAGTTGTTTGGTATTGAACTACCTTTACCACCAAAGAAACTTATTGGGAACATGCAACCATCTTTTATTGCTGAAAGACAAATAGGTTTACAGGTTTGTGTCAATGCTTATTTTACTATAATCACATTCAGTGTTATAATTATTTACATACATCTTTTAGCTGTTTGCAATAACAAGGTATATTCAAATTCATTAGTACATTATTGCTAAGGCCGCGAAATAGGCAATTGCAGGTTGAGTATGAGTTTGAAGGCTGAGCTGCAGGCGACAACTTCACTAATACAAAACAGGCAATTGCCATTTCGACCGAGGTATATCTAAAGCCATAGGGCTTTTCTCAAAAGAATGAAGCGAAATAAAACATACTTTACCTTTACTGCTAAAGATATATCATCTGGGCTTTAATTAAAAATTGCTTTATGGTTTTGCCTTTGAATCTGGTCGATTGTCATTTAATCTGTTGGAGTACAATCAATCTCCATTTTACTCTCTGAACCATCAGAACTCATTCTAATTATTAAATATATTGTGTATGTAAATATGAATTTGGTATGCCAAGATTGATAAAAGAAATGCAATCACAGAGTATTTAATAACTCTAGCACACCTTTTCATACAACATTGCTGGAGCGTTGTAATCTCAGACCATGGTTGTAATGTTTGAAATTAAAAAAAAAAACGCCCTAGCAATGGATTTGGTTTTCGTTGTCCGTATTCGCATGTTCTTTTTTTCACAAATAATGACAATATTTCCATGCATGCTTGAGAAAAGAATTTTATAGCCCGATTTTAGGTATTTAATCTTTTAGTTACAACAACATGCTATTTCATTTACATAAATACTTATGTGATGTTGGTTATCCAGCTGTAGTAAGGGTAACTTTTATATTTCTGGATGTACTTTTAAAAAGACGTGTATATGCATTATTAATATATCAATTTATTATCTAAATGAACTAAAATGTAGACGTTTTCACCTCAATTACTAGTTATAAAAATAAATTATTAAGAAAAATTTTTTTTTTTAATTTATTATTCACTAGTGCGGTTTGTCTATGACATTTCCCGCGTTACTGGGTTTTTAAGCAGGTGAAGACCTTAGGGGTTGTTGAGCCTATAGGTCGAACGTTACTAGGGGATTACTGGGCGACCCAGCACCTCCCTCACGACTGCGTAACGTCCCTAGGGCGTCGGAATTGGAAGGAAATATTCTTTTTTATTGATAAGAAAGGAGTTGTTGAGACGTTGGCTGACAAGGATGTAGGCATAGAAGAGAAAAACATATTATGTGAACCCCAAATAAAATTGGTGGCAGTGACTAAAATATATTTTTCTCTTGGTAGCACTTCAGATTGCGGCTATTCACTTTTGTTTTAGCCAGATTGTACTGTTCCCATCCTCTAGATTTTCGTGACATTCAAGTCTATGATTGTATGCTCTAAAGAACCTTTTCACATCCCACTTAATCATAGGAATCTGTAGGTATTTGTGTAAGTACTTTTTTTTGTTCTTTTGTAAATCTGCAATCAATCCTTGTACTATAATCAGATACGGTCTGTGTTTCGGTTCTGCAGAGCACCTCTCCATTGGGAGGTGACTCTTCTCAATTGCATTACAGTTATGGTTGAAGTGGTCAAAGCCGTAGATCGCTTCAGTCTTTTGCTGTATGTTGACAGCATTTGCAAGGGGATTAGGATGCTTTTCCAGTCGCAATTTGTATCTTTCAGTCAATAGTTTTATCTCCTGAAGCACAGTGTTCTGCTCCAGATGCTCATGTAGCTCAGAGATTTTTATAAACCATGTTGCATTGGATATATTCTATCTAGGCTATATCCAATGCGCCATGGTTTATAAAAATCTCTACCTAATCTCTAATCTCTACTAAACTGATTATGCTGTTGTAATTATTAAGGTGGTGACTCTATTTGAGTCTCCCTGAATCCCTTTGTTGTATGTTATTCCTCGAGACTGGCACTCTTTGCCATTCTGGTGGTTTAGTGTTAGTAAGTGTATCACCATCAACGCCTGAAGAACCAGCGCAGGGGTGTGTTTGAACCAGGCTTTTTTGGTACTTAATTCAGGGGTGTGTTTGAACAAGGGTTATATGTGTACTTAATTAATTTAAATGCCAGTGACCACAAAAGTTTATAACAATATATTTTTTTTCTAGACATACTTAAATGAAGTATTAAAGCATCCATCATTAGCTTTGTCACTTCAAGTGAGAAGGTTTCTGGATCCCAGTAATTACTCATTAGCCATAGCAGGTAAAGATTATTGATCAACATTAACATTAAGCCTCAGTTCTATTAATTTGACTTACATACAATTTGTGAATTATATTTATGAGTCATTATTTATGGTTTGACCTATGACCTATTAATTTTAATGAATTTTCAGAACAAGCATTACAAACTGTGTCAATAGCATTACGAGGTGATGGACGATATGAACTTAAAGGACCTTTAACGGACATCGGGTGGCGAATACGAAAACATAATTTTTTGGTATTTCTTAATGTTATAATTATTTCTTTACGTAAACATTTATCACATCGCTACTTATTTACCTACATAGTTGTAAGGGCAGTATCAAATGCTATGAGTCATTAGTGTAGTCCAAATATAGTTTATATGTAGTACCTACATTTTTGATAACGGTAGGTTAATAAAATCACTTAACACTGCAAGTTCTTTGCCATCCTGGGGACTAAGATGATATGCCTTCCATGCCCAGTAATTACACTGGCTACCTTTCCCTTCAATCCGAAATACAGAGAACTGCTTCACAGTAAAATTAAGTTCATAATCTAACCTGGACTCAGATAAATAAAATAATAAATACCTACTAGAAAAATGCACTGAAAAAAATCGACTTGCCTCAGGCGGGACGGGCGCCTGAGGCAAGTCGATTTTTTTTCAGTGCATTTTTCTAGTATTATATTTTCGCGTTTGTAAACGCAAAAATAAAATTATTCCATAATAAATACCTACTTGTCTTTTACCATAACGTAATTATAATTTCTTTTTATATCAAAATTGTTTATTTTTAGATCTCTTGACTCATCTTATCAGTATAGTATGACGGTTTTGTATTGGTATATGCATTATATATTGACAATACAATGTCAATTAAATACAGGCTGATGCGTCCCGCAGATTCGGATAGTAGGTTAGATGCGATGAATACGATGATTGTTCTATTATTGTAGACTCTTTTTAGGGTTCCGTACCTCAAAAATAAAAAAGGGATCCTCTATCATAAGATCACTTTGTTGTCTAACCGCCCACCTGGCTGTCTCTCAAGCAAGGCCCTTTATCTCGTGAACGCGTGGAGGTATCGAGTTGAAATTAAAACCATATACTCAGGTCTAAAGTCCCTTGAAGCTGTAAAAAAATAAACTTCTTAGTTAACTTAATAAAAGGGAATCAAAATTTATTAGGGTACTTTCAATTGACTTAGAACTTTGAAATTTGGTAATATCGTCTTAAACTACAAAATACAGGTAAAAATCTTAAAACAATTTGTAATTAAATCATAAATAATATAGTCTTTATTTCAAGTCTACAGAATACTATGACCGGAAGAAGGTTCATAATCCTAACTTTACTAGAATCATTCGCTATTACCAGTCAACGTGGCAATGGGAGATTCTATACAAAGTTCAGTACCAGTTACTACCTATGTGTTCACGATCAATAAATACCTACATTTGAAACCTTTGCAACTTACTTCCTGTGTTGTCTAAATTTAGTAGGTGTATAGATATTATGTATTAAATAGGATTTGGCTAAAACCAATAAAAAATCACAGTGCTCAACGATAATGCATCTTGTTTCCAGGTAACTGACGTTGAAAATAGAACAAACTGTTTATTATCCTGGCAAAGCTATGGAACTGATAGGCATTTATGTGACAAAGATTTGCAAGTCGCCTTCAAGAGTTTGCAGAATCTTTCAGTGAGTATCAACAAGCATTTTAATGACGGCAAATACGACAAAACAACTATAAACAATGGAGAAGGTTACTTTATTATGTGTCGCTGAATGTATTGCGTTTCTATTGTTTATGGTTGTTTGTTTTTCATTTCATTCAGTTAAGTACATTTCATTCAGTTACTCCTCTATGATACCTAGTTGATTTCAAATTAAGTATCCTAAAGAGATTATGTTATAATAATAATATATTTCCACGCTCACACCAATTATCTAGCCCAAAGTAAGTATCATTAAGAACTTGTGTTATGGATACTAGATAACGGATATTTTTAACATACATAATATTTTTAGATATTTTTATAAATAAACTCAAATATATAAACAACCATGACTCGACAACAAATACTCGTGTTCATCACACAAATATTTGTCGCTACCAGGACTCGAACCCGGACCGCTTGATGTGTAGGCAGCTATACTAACCACTCCACCAAGACGGCGTTATGGACATAATATAGGTAATAGATTGGTGTACAATATCGGCGGTCTAAAGACGATCTTAAAAGAACCTGTACTGTAACTTCTCAACACTGAAACCGGCTGTCGCAAAAATTATAAACTAACTTTTGAATACAATTACGACCCCACGTGAGAAAGTCTTTGTGCTGAGTTCATTATTTAAGATTGTATTGTTGATGTCTCGCTGTCTACAGATGTGTCAAGGTCATTAATTCTCAAAATATAACTCTGCCAGAACCTTAACACTACCTCAGAACACTACTTGAAGTTTTCAATAACGAGAAAGTACTTATTCCATGACACGAACTTCAAATTAGAACGCTTCTTTTTGACATGACTACTGATTGTGGCAAGGACCTTAGTGGGTCATGTAGGCTGTAATTCAAACCTACCTAGAGAGTATTTCTAGACAGAGGAGACGCTCTAGGGGTTTTGAGTCGGAAGGGAGGCTGTGTCCCAGAATGTAGATTACGCGTAGACCGATAGCGCCCTTCTATGTTTACATACCTTTAGTAAATTCAATAAAAAAAGAAACCCTCTGTTCCCTATATTCCCCGGTTACTCTGCTTAAATGCCTAATTGGTTTATTTTTTTTTTCAGCATCCTTACATAGACCAAATATTAGCCATACAAAATTTAGAGACTGGTGCTTACGTAGTTAGAAGGATACATGAGAGCGGCAGCGTGCGGGACGCCTTATATGGGACTGACTTTTCTAAGAATCATTTAGCAAAATATGGGAACCCGAAAGCGAGGAGTCCTTTTACATTGGGACAGATTGTCCAATACGGTTATCAGATACTGCAGGCCTTGAAATTTTTGCACGATAAGGGATTTCCGCACGGTATGTATACCTATTTATTTTCTGGGAGTTTTAGACATGTTTTTTTATTTATTTTTGTTATCGAATTCGTTTCCGCTCGCCGTCCGTAAACTGGAGATACGGGAGTGCGCCAGGTACACATAAGGATGTTCTGTAGTCTATTTGCTAAAGATTTTTTTTCTAGATTGATTTTCTTACAGTAAGACTTAACCGGCTTTGTGGTGAAGTGTTCACCCACCGGAATTAGATCCAGACCAGAGGTCCAGGGAGTACAAATTTGTGCTCGGTTTGATTGGTGGAAAGACATTTTACCTACCACCATATTATAAAAATATGTCGCCATAGTTATAATGTTAATAGCATTATTATGTTTCGATATTCAATGATAAGATAGCTAAGGTTCTCAAAGCTCGATTCCATCCTCGGGCTTGTCATCGCTTACCTATGTTACCATCAGTTGACATAAATATCAAGAGCTTTCCTGTCAAAAGTAAATAAGCTTGTGTCTTGAAACTAGATTGCACTACGCACAAGCTTTGAAGAACAAACGCTACAAGTTAAATTCCACTGCACTCAACGATACTTGAACACCAAAACTTTGATACCAAAAAGCATGAACGAGCAGGTCGCGGCGGTTGTAAGGCGCCGCTACCCACAAGTACATGGGAAGGATGCTAGGCCAGGTTGCAAGGCTGGCCAGCAAGGATATGTTTATAGGAAGGAGCTGCCCCAGGGAGTAGCCCTGGCAGGCAGAAGCGGGGAGGTAGTGAGACCCAACACGGACGGTTGGAATCTGTTAATTCAGTCTTTCTCAAAGTGGGCAATAACGCCCCCTTGTGGGCGTTGGAGACCTAGCGGGGGGCGTTAAGTGATCCAGATAAAAATGGGGGGCGTTGGCGTAGTTTAGGGGGGCGTTGGTTGATTTGTAATTTCATTTACTTTATATCGTAAAATTCACTGATATTAAAACTTACCTTACCTACTACTCAATATCGAATAATTAGTATATATTTCTGCCCGGTATGATATAAAAACTAAAAATACTTAACATAGATTTCATAGGATAGCCGTACGCAATCAAGTTGTAACAAGTTTTCGTTAAATAACGCTATTGGTGCAATCCGGTTGCAATTGGCGGGTTCATCGAAACTTGTCCTAAATTTCTCAGTACGATTGAGCGTCGAAAGAGATAAACGAGTTTGTGCCTTACTCCTTCTTACTGACTAAACGCCCCCTTAGCCTTACTAATCTATCGGAATCGGAAGCAGCCTCAGGAGGAAGGGAGGTGCAGAAGTTTGTGTAATTAAAGCAATGAAATCGTGGTTTTTAAGTTTTAGGTGTATAAAAAATTGGGGGCGGTGAGAAATAATTCATTTTCATAGGGGGCGGTAAAACAAATAAGTTTGATAATCTCTGTGTTAATTGATAATTTTGCTTGATATTATATATTAAAGTGATGTATTGTACACATAGAAAGATTTGTGCATGTCTCTCATAGGTGTAACATGTCGACGGTGCTCGTAGCTGCAGCGCGGAATGTAGGTTGTTGCCTCGCTACTGACCACGCAGCCGCAGAGTCCAATGTTCAACTTGTAGCTCGAAAAAAGCAAGACAGCATTGTTCTCGCGGAAAGTTGATCAGATTGTTTTGTTGACAAAATCTCCTAATTTATGAAAGAGAATGAAAAGTAAAGTACCATATTTGTAATACGAGTAGGTAGGTACATATTATGATTTTCAGATAGAGGAAAAACTGAAGTAATATCCTGCCCAGATTCAGTCTTAAGTAGATAGAATATTTTTTTAATACTAGCTCATTATCGTCACTGATTCGACATTTAGACAAGGCACTAGCTTTTTATTAGTTGAAAGATGTCTTATCAGTTAATGACTGGTGGATAATGTTAATGACCTTTAAGCAATTTACAACAAAAGTGTGTTTAGACATACCGTTTTGCTACCAAACAGTTTCGTGTTATCATCAAGTTCTAGAAACTAGAAAATACATTATGGAATAATTTTATTTTTGAGTTTACAATATTTTTATTTTTGCGTAAATATTTTTTTATTACTAGAAAAAATGCACAGAAAAAAATCGACATGCCTCAGGCGGGAATCGAACCCGCATCGCAGCCGCTCGAATTGCGGAAGATGCGGGGTCGATTCCCGCCTAAGGCAAGTCGATTTTTTTCCAGTGCATTTTTTCTAGTATTAGAAAATACATCTATTCCTATTATTGATATATTAACTCAATTACTATACTTTTATGACAAGTGAGAGGTGCGATTGGAAAAAATATGACAAGAATAGAGAATGAAAGGGATGTTCAAATGATTTGGTGTTGTTGAAAAAACTCGTAACTCGTTGGAACGCGTATATTGACGAAAATGATCCGAAATGAATCGAAAGTGATTGAATATGCGAGATGGGGAAGACCCAGACGATCTTTTGTCAATCAAATTGAAAACATCTTAAAGAAAGACATCCAAAAGTAGAGTAAAGAAATATGCAAGGATTGTAGCAAGTAGAAATTACTGATTTCTGCTTGCCTTATGGGAGAAAGCAATGATATCATATTTAAAAACAGGTAGATAGGTTACCTTCATAGTAATTCAAAGTCAAAAATGGTCCAATATGTCATCATGTTACACGGTCAAATTAACTCTGCACCTAAAGTCTACGATTTCATGTTGTCGTATGTGGCAAGACAACATGATATCTAGCAATAGAGTAAACGAGAAAGATATATGCTCGGGTGTGCTAATCAGCTTACTTTTAGGGTGCCACTTTTTGCAAGCATGTAACCTATACATATACCTCTTTTTATATATAATATCATTGGGAGAAAGGCGTGACTTTGTGTGTTTTCATTTTTCAGGTTTTTAGTGTTGTAAGTATAGAATTTTTCAGCAAACTATCTCGAGACCTTTTAGATTTAGACAAACAAGCAATAAGATTACGGTATCATCAATTAAATAGGCATTGTTAGGGATAACTCAAAAACATCGTCAGATGTCGATAAAATTTAAATAGGACCACATGACAAGCAGCAGCTTTCAAAGGTGATACCCTATAGTTACGCCACTTTATGTATTATACTTTTCAGGTCACATACATCCAGGTAACATTGCAATCGAAAACCACCGAGCGGTGTTATTGGACATCGAGAACATTCTAATGGGAGGTCCTTGCCTGTACCGACCGCAGATAAGGCATCTACGACGGACGGTCACCCTCGAAGCCATCGATGTCTATTGCTTCGGGCACACGCTTTACGAGATGACTTTTGGGAAGCCATTAGACCAATATTATTGTGATATTTATCCGGAAGACATTTCTGAACATTTAGGTTAGTGAAAAAAATTGGTTCCAAGTCACCAAAAAGAACGCACATCCTGTATACAGGATGTAAAAGACATGAGCAGTGAACCATGTATTCTGCCCACCGTCATAACATTTTTCTTCCTGAAGACTATACCTGGGAAATTGATAGTTACGATTTTATTGAAGGTCAAAGTCAAAATTTTTTTTTTAATTTTTTTATGAAAACGTATTCTATACGTTATTTCTTAATTATTGTCCAAAGAAACATTATCATTTTTTTTAGTATTTCATAACAAAAAATGGCTTCAAAACGTTAGCGTTCAATGTAGCTCACTCGATGCGCACGGACACTAACGAACGGAGCCGCCGTCAAGCAAAATTATCGCGGTTTTGCGAGTTGCGTGCGAGTTGAGCCCTTTACATTGCGCGGTACAATTTGCAATTTTTTGTAACACCAAAAAATAAAAATCATTTCCCAGCAATATTTTTTTTTAAATATGTCTTATTTTGATGTATAGAATACGTGGTTTTCGTTTGACTGCTCATGTCTTTTACACCCAGTATAGCGCGTCACTAATTAAATAATTTTAAGTAATTTTTATTTTAAAATAGATTGTTTTAGGATGTCTTTATAGTTGTCTGTTTATATGGTACTGTTTTTCTAAAGTAATATTTATTAACATTACATAAAACTCAATTTTAGTTGTTAAATTATTTAAGGTAGGGATATTTTTATTATTTTTGTTCATTTCTTTGTCCTAATCATATTTTTTTCTTTTCTAATCTTATTTGAGGCTCTGCATTAAGGATTTAGCGAAGAAAATAGTTATGCTACATTAAAAACTGCATAGAAACAGCTAAAAATTCCAGTCGTACTTACCTGTGAAATGAATATTTATGAGTCTAGTGAATTCCATCCAGGCACTGCACACGTAACCATATTAAATTGCGTTCGATAGATAACTATTTCCTACCCGTAAACTTAGTTTTTGAATTGACAGGCCGCGTTAAGTCTCCTGCGTGTGCGTGAATGGTCTCGTCTATCTCTCTCTAATATACGCGTTAGTATTTCTTTTTAACATTGCCGATCTACAGTTCCTATTATCTATGAATTAAAGATAAAATCTTATATAAATAATTTATCTTTCCAGAATCAGTTCTCCGGCTGTGTTTGTCGAGTGTGTCTTGTAAACATGGCGGTCCCTCCGTGTCGGATCTGCTGTCTCACCCACTGTTCGCACGCGCGCCGCTCAACGGGCTCTCTACTAGAGACCAACGAGCACACTTCAAACTACCGCTCACGGTCAAAGACGAAATCAAAAACGCTCTTACACACATGGAGACGAGGCTAAAGAACGAACAGAAACTGGTATGCATTTGGGTTGTTTTTTCTCTCTTAACCTCTTTACGCCTAGACCCAGCAGATGTTCACTAATTGAGCGCTTTCTACCGTCTGTACCACGGCGAGTGCTCTGAGGAACTTTTTTCCCTAACCCCACCATCTCCCTTCCTTTTAAGGACGACGCGTGCTGGTCTACGTTGTCACCGAAAAAAGGTGGCTACCATTCCAACGCGAACTAAGAATGGCAACTCGTTTCTTTGTAGCACAATCAAGAAATGGAATTCACTGACAGCACACGTGTTCGCCCCTTCCTATAATAGTGGGTCATTCAAAAGAGGCGTGAAGAAGCACCTTGCAGGTCAGCAAGGCGTGGGTGTCTAGCGCGGCAGTTTATCTCTCGCGCCAGCTATCTTCGCATTTGGACTCTACTTCTGCTTTCCATCAGGTGGAATAGAGTCATTTGCTTGACCTTTTTATAAAAAAAAAAATCTGTTTATGAGCCTATAGTGACTTCTGATCTAGTGGTTCATCCACCGAAATAGAGATGACAATAGAACACAAAAAAATATTGGACACGTATTTTTTCTTTTGTCACTTTTATCACGATAGTCTGTTTTCTTTTAAACGAGTACTGAATATGCCTCTCGCGCAGGGTTTGAAATTATCAACATAAATATGCCCTTTGATAATTATCGCGATAATTATCATGATAATTATCTAACAGATATAAGCCCTATTTCGAGGCGTTACGTAATGTTGAGGAAACAATCTATTCTATATTTTTGTACACAACTCAAGTTACGCTAAGAATTAAAATACCAACTTCAAATTCTTTGTTTCCGCCACACTCAAAACAAATAAATGAAGAAAATAATGAATAAGTGATAGTTTAGATACGAAAACACGATGACATGGGGAATCCTCGCTATTGACGTTAAGTGGCGTGTTCCGATACAAGCAGTCGTTGAATGCGACAATTAACAAGTGGCCTATATTTTCGATTATACTTATCAAGATAATTATCAACCTATATTTATCTTGATAATTATCACTTATAACCCTGCTCTCGCGTATTTCCGATATTGACAGAATGAGATGGGTCATGTTAGGTGCGGGGCCTACGCCTTTGTTCAAAAAAATATTGGATCTAGTATAAATATTTTATGCACGTAATCTTAAAAAGTATCGTCGTCACATCCTTCTGATGATGTCTCTGCAGACACGTGAATAATAAACTGCTCTAAAAATATTTGTTCATGGCACATTTATCATACAATTTGGTCTTTTGAGGCGTTTGTGTGAAACGGACTTATGTTGATTACGTGGACCAATAGTAAACGAAGTCAAAATTGTCGGTACTCGTTTCTTAAAAAAATAAACTAAATAGATCTTTTTAAATATTTAATGATTACGAGTAAGTAACAAGCGTCGGTAGCGTAATGTGTAAGGGCGTTGTCTCCCACCCAGTCGTCATATCTATTAGAACCTGTGTCCGATCCCTAGGGGAGTACAAATTTATGTTCTATTTGGTTGGTGGTAGGGTCTGTTTGAAGCCCTCCTGTGGAAGCTCCACCACCTTATCAAAATCTGCAGCCATAACAATAGTGTTAACAGCTTTATTGTGTTCCGAGAATTAGTAAGATAACCAGTCCTTCTGTGGTTGAGGATTCTAGGTGAAACTCGCTTCTATTTTCTGCCTTACCACCAATTGAGATGAGCGTCATCTTCATCGCCTGTAAAGAATAAATAAAGTAAATCCTTCACAAATGATGCAAGCAACATGCGCGCGTACGCTCCTACGTATACGCACACACACGAACGTATACACATAATTTAAACTTAATATAATTATTTCGAGAGGCTGCTAGCTCAACGCGTTGAAACTCAAGTATAAGTAATACCTATTTTTTTTTATAATATTAATTTTGTTAAATTACAGGTTCGAAGTGCAAAGAGGGAAGTTAGAATACAAGAAATATTAAGTTCTGAGGAAGAAATGAAAAAACAAAAGCGAAGAGCGGTAAGCTATTTAAAATATTATTGCGTTCCGTTCAATAATTATGTCATCTGATTATGGTCCCGTGTGACGTAACCTATACCACATAATTATTTAAGTAAAATAATTATTTCGTCCCGAAATTGTGGCAGGGTTTTTGACGATTATAAAGTACTTAGCAAAGTCCATTTAAATAAAGAGCTTTTTCATTTCATTTCACAGTATTGACATACTAGCTAGAAATTTGATTTGGTCAATCGGAGAGATACCTTACATAGTACACTATTGTAACTTGCAATACTCGCCCTTCCCGCTCGAACGCCTCAAGGTCCTTGCACACTTCATCATCATCATCATCACACATCTACACATCTTGCACACTTATCAAGTCGGAAACGATCAGCATCGCCTCATCTCGAGCCGTTTAAAGCCGGGTCCAGATATGTATCATTTGCCCGTTCCGATCAGCGTATCCGTATCGCCGACGCGTATCATGATTGCATATGTGGACGGGTGATGATACGCGATCTTGATACGCCGTTATGATACGGCCCGTTCCATGTCATTTCGGTTTCATACGATTGTCATACATAGCAAATCGAGGCGTCCACAACTTGATACGGGGCTTGATACATGATACGCTGATACGGATACGCTGATCGGATCGGGCAAATGACCATATCTGTACTCGCCTTTACTATTCTTTGAATCAGACTCCATATTGTAACGCGCACAAATCAGCAACGTAACGACATGCCTCGCCTAGGAACAAGGCACTTAAAACCTCGGTGACACTGTAAAGAACATCTGAAAAGCGGATAGTCAGTCAAAAAAAGCAGTATCAATGGAAACGCAATCTTGTGGAGTCCATAATTTCAGATACCAGTTTGAGAGCTCTCTGGGAGCAGGGTTGGAGGAAGAAGAAATAAGACAACTTGATTTACATTCTGTGAAAACGGGATTTGTACCACGTACCTCGGTTTTGTTTTTACCCCGATATTTGAGCGCAGTTGCATGCGCCATGGTCACGGATGAACTAAAGTCTTGCGGTTTGAATTGATATTTTATTGCAGACAAATCTGTCTACCCTCTTTCCAGGTCTTTTACTACCACTGTTCGCACTCTCACTATTCACTTGAACCTGATGTCTATACACTACACTTGCAGTATCTGGACACGGCACGGCACAACCTTTATTTACCCCATAGTAGTACCATATAGATTTATCACTGGATTGTAAGACTTGGTACTTTTCTCCTTCAATGCTTCCAATTTATTTGGGCTCGGTGGCATTATTTTTACGGTCGGTCGTCTACCTGCCACCCACTCTCAGTAGCCGAGGCTATCAGCTTAACGTGTCTTCTGAAGCACGGAGGAAAATTGATTTGAAAAATGATGAACGAAAAGCATAATTACTATTTAGAGAAAAGTATGGGGTGCTCAATTACATTAGTTCTTGAAAATATTCGATCGGTACAATTAAATTGAGCACCCCACATCATTTAGTTTCTATACTAAAAAGTTATTTTTCACTTTTTAGTTTTTATTTAGCATAAAAGCGTTATTTAGTTTTTTAAAATATTATTTTATTTTCCACTTTTTAGTGCGAATTATAACCGCCGATGAAAGTACTTAATGACAACGCCGTCTAGTGACGTATATACATTCCAAGCGTTTAATTTATTAGTCCTGGCGATTGTAATCAGGATATTCTTATCGAATTATTGCAATTTCATCGGTCTTTGATACAGATATATCAATCTAAGGAGATCGGTCGAATCGCCGAGTTCATAGGAAGACCGAGTGTCGCAATCAGCGGCCGTACTACATAACATGTTCTAGTGGAGCATGCCGTAATATTCACTATTTATTGCGCGCGTCTTAAGGACTGCGAGGCGATGAAAGTTAAGCGCAGCCGCAAAGGAGATCGGTCGGCTGAGTTACGTATTCACTTGACTTTATCGGCAGGCGAAGTGGCGGAAATGTATGCCCAAAGGGCATACACTTGTCACAAGTTAAACGCCGGCTTGGCCTATCTCCTTGTATTATTAAATCTGTGGTCTTTGATAAGTCTATAAAGTTGAAATGTAATCTGACCGTTTAAAGTGGGTCAAAATCGAGTCCAAACGAGTCAGTTACATACATACAAACAAACATACAGGTAAACTATATATATAAGATATAAGCTTGTTAAAAATGTTCGGTAACCCATCCGAGTACCAGCCTGCACTTGGTAGCTTAGCTTTCGTGCACGCCCTCCATCAAAGTTTATGTTATTTCTGTACAGAGAAAGCGAGACAGTGTATGGAAGTCAACATCATCGCTGGCCGAGACGGTTCACTCCCACAGCGCTAGCACCGCGTCTTCGCCCACGCCGCCCGCCTTATGTAAGTATTATTTATATACTTAAATATCCGGGGCAAAAAAATAAAAGAGAAAAATGCACTGAAAAAAATCGTCTTGCCTCAGGCGGGAATCGAACCCGCATCTTTCGCAATCCGGGCGGGTGCGTTGACCTTGATTTTTTTAGTATTTACGCGTTTGTAAACGCAAAAATCAAATTATTCCATAAATTAAAAGAGGTTAGAAGTCGCAAGTGGGCGGGGCGCGCGCGCTGCTGGATATGAGTAAACACTCATATTCGATCCTTTTCGAAGAGGAAAAATATTTAAAAAATAAATCTTAAACACCGTCTTGTGCTATTTTAACTGGCAGGAAGCAAAGTAAGACTCATAATCTTACTAATGGAGACACTTCTTTACATCGGTAAGTACAAATATACTACTGTTAAATTTAAAAAATATTTTATCTACACTCATGTCATAATATTCGAATTACGATATCAAAGGTGAACATAAAATGACATACTTTTTAATACAGATAATCAAAATTAAAATTAAAAAAAAAACCTGTAACATAATGACCCCATTATAACACCGGTTCGACTCATTATGATACAGTTATTTTTCTTAAATACTCGGGAAGGCAAAGGGATCTAACCCATACATTTGTCTTTTCTGTTGTTTTATTTGAATTTATGTATGAGTGTAGATAAAGTAGTGTATGCAACTGCATATAACACGGGTATTAAAACACTCGTTACTATTATGAAACTCGCTGCGCTCGTTTCATAAACTCACACTCGTGTTTTAATACCCTTCATTATATGACAGTTGCATAAACTACTAATGTCGCGTGTGGCGACACTGGCTCTGGTATTAACATCGCTGATACGACATGTAACCTCTTTTATCTGTTCTGTGGTTGCCCTAATGTCACCACTTACAGTGTATTTTTTTAAGAAACGAGTACCGAAAAGTTTGTCTGCGTTGCTATTGGTCTACGTAATCAAAATAAAGTCTGTTTCACACAAACGCCACAAAAGACCGGCTTGCATGATAAATGTGCCATGAACAAATATTGTGACACCGCGCGCTCTTTTACCAAGCATCAAATAACAAAAGTTATAGAATTGATGAAGTTCCAACTCTTTCCTTACTTTTCCTACTCCTTGTAGGAGTTAAAAGTGAACGACATGTCTCAATCATTAGTGATAACCAGATCGAAACAAAAATGTACGAAGTCGACAATATTGTAGAAAATATGTTAGAGCACTGAGTTACAGCAGTTTATTATTCACGTCTCTGCAGGAGGTTCATCAGAAGGAAGCGAAGACGATACTTTCTAAGATTACAAAAATCATGTAATAATTATTAGATTTATAATTTTTTGTGCATAAAATATTAATACTATATCCAATATTGTTTTATTGTTATTTATATAAGAAAATATCATAATATCACGTGAACAGTAAATTTTGTTAACGAATACAATAAGTTTAAAAGTGTTTAATATGAACGGGCATTTACATTTTCAAAACAAGAGCAAAGGCGTCGGCCCCGCCCATAACATGGCCCATCTCACTCTGTCAATATCGAAAATATGCGAGAGATCTTACTACTAGATTGTTTAAAAAAACACTATAGCATCGAACGTCCACGGTGACTACACTCCCCGAGCGCCCGTACTTTCAAATAAAAGCATAAAACTCAATGTAGATACTACGTAGTTCCTTCAAATAAACACAGATGGCACTGGAATTACTAAGCTTTAAAAAAACTAGTAAAAAAAAAACAGAAATAATAATAAAGAGGATAGAAATGCTTTGGTTCGCATTTACTACCGGAACCAGTGTCGCCGCTTTATCCCCTCTACTACTATTAATGCACGCACGCAAAAGAACGAAACCGTACTACACAATCACGCCCACAAATGAACCTTATGTTTTAAAGACAGCGTTGAATAACACTCACCATAAGTTACTTACACAACGTCGCTCTTCAATGGTCGCGTCGGCATTATGGCTGTTATCATGTCCGTCCGTATCGTGTCTGTACCATGAACATTTGTGCTAGAGAGAAAGGATATCGAAAATCACAGTACATAAATGCATGAGCCGCAATGGTTATGAAGTTTTATGTTAATAACGTATAGAACAATATTTCATAGTGAAAGATTTTCTCAAGGTGAATTACATCCCAATGAAATGTGATCCCCTTATTAGTGTAATAACACACTGGATGCGGAAACTCGTACCAATGCCTCAAAACACCATTTTAAGCCATATTTATAACACCGACTGTTCGAGCAGCACTGAACTGCAAGTCGCGCGCTTGTGTCCTCCAAGTGCGGCACCAAGGTCACGCGACTAAGGCATATCTATCCTCGTTATTATTATTTCTGTGAGTAAAAAGTTGACAGTTCGCTTTCTCAAATTTTACATCTTCCTTACTGTGTGTGTTGACTAAATCTTGAATATGGGAAGAAAGTAACCCCAAAATGACGATGTAAACTATTTCTGATGCAGCCGCAGACACTAGTGGTGAAACTGTCAGTGTCCACACGGAGTACAACGGGGATCGTGCGGGAGTACCGAGTATGCCCGAACCTGCGCCCGAACGCTCTGCGTTACTTAACGCCATCTGTTCTTTCGACAAGACACGACTCGCCAGGGTGCAAGCGCGGTGAGATAATGCAATGTAATAGGGGTTAAAGTATGAAATTGCCAATTTTTTCCTCATTATTCATTAGTGTATAATTCCTTTAATACAATAGCTATTTCCATTATTCTTTTTTCATTTTAAACTTCATCACAAGGACTTATATTTATTTATAAAATTTTATTCTTATTTTTATTTTTTTCATTAGAAATACATCTTGAAAAACAGCTCGTCCTAAGAGGTGCTGGTTTCCGTTATAAAAATATGAATATATTTTTACAGGTGTCAATTCTCAATCTTTTTCTCTAAGTATCCTATAGCTTAATGTTGTCTAAATATATCCACAAAATTACACAAAATTTAGATTTGTGGTTCCTTAAAAAATGGCAAATATATTTGTATGGAAAATTGAATTTTCGTTAAAATCTCCATACAAAACGGCAATTTCATACTTAAACCCCTAATATTAACGGCTTGAGCACACTTATAATCACCTCGGAAAGGGAACAGAACATGAATCGACTAGGGCGAGATCAAAAAATCTACCAATGTGTGTATAATGCGCTTGTGTGCGTGTAAAATAGTACTGCAGTCTGACAGTTGATGTCTTTTCTACCTGACTGACAGTCTGAAACGCAGGTGTCTACGTGAAATGGTCTCGTCCAGAGATGAAACGGATATCCGGTAAATATCCGGTATCCGGCCTAAATTTACTATCCGGCCGGATACCGGATATTCATAAATAAGATTATGTCCTATAATAAAATGCAATACATTAATCTTTGTGAAGTAAATATCAATAAAATAGCTTATAATTATGACGGCTTTTATAATTCGAAAAAGTTACAAAAAAGACTCAAAAAACTAAAATTTTGATTTGAGATATTCATTCGAATAACAAATACATAAATAATATTATATGTCTAAACGAAAAACTTTTAGTTAAAACATACAACGAGACAATGGGCCGAATTTTCGGCCGCCGGATATCCGTCCACTTAGCCTCACATCGTTTTGCTTTCCGGGCTGATAAGTGTGCGAAATGAGTGCGTGTAAGAAATGAGTAAAGGTCGTTTTGACCTTTACTCATTTCTTATGTCTCATACGAAACAGGAGCCGAGTGTAAAATACCTGTTTATAAATTTCAATTAGTTTTGGACTCATGTACTCGCATAAGGAAGACAATCTGAACAATGAGCTGTGCTATTCTGTAAATAACTCACTACGACCAACGACGCTCACTTCGATTTCATCTAGCATTTTTATTAAGAAAAATCCCTAGTTTTGATAGGCAAATTTAGCGATGGTATTCTAAAAATACATTAGATCTATACTCTGTTCATTTGGTCATAGGTTTCCAACGGGCGGCCCAGCCCCGTAGTGGCTCTAAAGGCAAATGGGGGACTTTTGATCTTTAATTATTAATAGATAATAACTGACAAAATATTAGGTATGTAAGGGGGCCGTGGAATTTGTTTGTCTTGTATTTTTTTGTAAAGGTAGTTCATAAAAGGTTGGGAACCTCTGATTTCATCATCAACAGCTCATATAATGTCCCCACCGAGGGACTCGAGCCTACCCCACATTAGGGGCGATTAGGCCTTAGCTTAGTCAACCACGCTGGCCAAGTGCGGGTTGGACAACCTATTCTTACATTTACTTCATAGGTGTGTGCAGGTTTCTCCACGATGTTTTCCTTCACCGTAAAAGTGTCGTTAAACGGACATATGAATTCAATATTTGCAAACACATTGGTACGTGGCGGGGATCGAACCAGTGCCTCCCGGGTGGGAGACGACGCTTCCACCTCTGATTTAGGTGTTCAAAAAATATATAAACATACCAGTCGTCAAAACTGACAGATGCAGGGGTTCTAAATCTAAGGCATTAATTTTAATGAATTCTGCTAATAATTATATTTATCAAAATAAAAACCAGCTTTTAAAGAAAGATTTAAATGCAGTTTTCAATTGCAATCTTTTTGGATAAAAGATATCAATTTTTAATGGGATCTGTTACAATTATGAGATAAATACATACATAAATAAAGTACAATCTATTTTAGATGAATTTATCAGAATATTGTAATATTGTTCTGTTTGTTAGGTCATCAATGTGATTATCTACAACATTCACTTTTTCCTCTACTTTTAGGATGTATTACTCACAATCTTGACATCAGCTATGACATTACTATGTGTCTGATTATAATGTTTTTACTCGAAAAAATTAAATAATATTGATGATACTTTTTACTTCAGTCACATTATATTTCGTTATCTTGCGTTTTCAATCTTTGAAAAACTGTTTTGTGGCGTTTTTAAGTGAGAGTTTATTTTTAGCGAAGGATACGTACGACAAACATTTCCCTAATAGGAACCTGTTTTTGCATTGTTTACCCTTTTTAGCAAATGAACAAAGTATATTTCGGAGAATCCTATTGATTAAAAATATTTCTTTTTTGTCTAATATTCTTCAGCGTTTTCCAGCTAAATCAGAATGGAACGTCGATGTGAGTTCTTTATAGAATAGCAACAGTTTCGGAATATAGCAATTTAAATTACGTACCAAATTTATGCTAATTATAAATTTTTATGTAATATATTATGCACTTGCACATTGCCTCTGGGACAATAGCGCATGAATATCCATACATTGTAATTTCTCTCCGGCGGCGGTCGTGAGATGTAAATACTGTACTAGTTTAAGTCATCTAGCGATTCATATTGCTGGCGCTATTTTTATTTATGGCCTTGAAAAAGTTACAATTTAAATCGTTTTACAAAATGTATCTGATGGGTAAAGACCCATCAGGGTGTTTCTGTCTGTATATATTATAATAAAAATACATGTACAAAGCGATACAATAAACACAAAATAGTTTATCTATTATAAAAATGTATAATATACTAAAATTTATGTTGATATAGAAATATTTTTATTACATTGTTCAAATGGTGACTTTTATACATTTTTTTTTCATTTCTAAAGAAAAGGTGCATTTTGATTTGTTTTGTCGAAAGTATTTTAATATATTATGTATAAAAATTTTATACCGTTATATCTTGTACGAAGTTTCGCCTTTTCCTTGGAAGCTTTATAATAGTAGTTTTGCGGTAATTATTTTAATAAATTTTAGTTGTATTATTGTTAAACTAGCTAGAGTCAAGTTGTGATAGCATGCGTTTTTTTTTAATAAATATGATTGAGCCAGATAAATTACAAAATTGTTCCATAAGTGCTGTTATATTATTGCGCTGCCTTCTATCATAGAGTATGGCTATTAATGCAATACTGCTCTCATTATTTACAAAACAACATAAGCCTGCAAATTAGAAATGCCATCATAACGTGACCTGGTGTGGTTTTATGGTGATATGGAGTGGTTTTCAAATTGTTTTAGAAGAAATCATAGGCGAGTAAACAAGATCTCTGAATGTCTTAGTTTAGTACCACGTCATACAAAATATATAACCGATTAGTATTGACTTGTTACACTTCTATATGTATAGTGTAGACACGGTAGCAAATATTTGCAAAGTAATGTCTAAGATTTTTTTTGACAATTCTACAGAAATTACTTGTCGTCAAAACTCGATCAATACGCTAGTTAGTCCTTAAATAGTAACCTTCAGAGTGATAGTAATGCTCATTCATATATACACACTCATATATTGTTGATATATTCGTTATGTAACCTAAATGCTACGTATTTTGATCTGACGTTGAATCTCGTGCTCTAAAATAGTTAATATCTTTTATGTAAACGGAACAAAGATATTGTTTTCTTATTTGCACCACAATAATAACGAGAGTTCGTATTCCAATAGGCTGGCGTTTTTTCACGTCATTTATTTGAAGTATTCCGCTTATAATGTTTATTTACCTACTTAAAATCTTCACCCCACTCCATCTCCGCTTTTGGAGGCTTAGAATTCGTTCCCACTAAAGCGAAGATAAGCAGATGTTTTTTTTTGACACAGCTCCTGAACAATTTTGGACAATACTTAAACAATTATGATTTTTATTAATAATAATAGTAATATCGATAGAATCGAATAGAAGCGTCGGTGGTGTAGTGCGTAAGAGCGTCGTCGCCCCCTCGGGAGGCACTGGTTCAATCCCCGCCACGTACCAATGTCTTTTCAAATTTTGAATTCATATGTACGTTTAATCGACGCTTTTACGGTGAAGGAAAACATCGTGAGGAAACCTGCACACACCTATGAAGAAATTCTTAGGTTGTGTGTGAAGTCGACCAACCCGCACTTGGCCAGCGTGGTTGACTAAGGCCTAATCGCCCCTAATGTGGGGTAGGCTCGAACCCCTCGGTGGGGACATTATATGAGCTGTTGATGATGAATAGTAATATCTAAATCGTAAAGTACTATCATCCGTGTTAGGTAATAATGTTACCATTGAAAATTGCTTCAGCTCTGTAAATGTTTGTAGTCCAGTAATCTCTTATGGCGGATACAGATATTGTAAGGCATGCCCCGCGCACGCCTCGTTATAAAGAGCAATGACAAATTTCCACACATTGTTTGATGTATGAAAATGTATTTTAATGAAAAAATAAATACAACGCTATTGTCAGAATCTGATAGCTGAAAAAAATTTTCGGCTATGTAAGTATTTTTTTATGTTTGTTCACCGATATCTCTGACAGTTGTAGACCGATTTTAAAAAGTCTTTTTTTATTCGATAGTGCAGGCAGGTGTGTTCGTTTTCTGTGTGAACGGAGATCTAACCCCGGCCGCCGTTAGATTACCGACGTGAACCCACTTCTAGCACAAGCGCATAAACTTTGTCAGAATAATATGTATATAACGGTTTGTTGCAAAAAAGTATTAGCAACACATTAATATTCTTTAAAAAAATATGAAGGTGCACAAGCACATATTGTGACGCGTTGCGCTGAGCATGCCACGCAATATTTGTATGCGCCTTTAGACTCACAAGAAGACGTGACAATACATTTGTATGACGTGGTACTATGTGTGGTATTATAGTCGATCAATTTTAGTCATATACCTATTCGATTACGCCAAATATATTGTACTTTTTATTGGACATAGATTATAATGTCATTGTAAATTGTATATAAATCGAAAGTACCTACGTAATATAATATTTGAATTTCGTACAATGTTTGTATAAAATTCTCACTTGTGACACTATTGGTCTTCTGAGATGCTTAACTATGGATTATAAGTCATAGCACACATCAGCTCAGAAACTACCTACCTAATAACCTAAGGAGACGGAAATGGCTCTAGCCTTCAATACGGACAGCAATAGGATATTTTTACAAGCTTTTATTTAACTTGCACTGTTCGTATGTATGTACCTATGTAAGTTGTCCGTCAAAATTTGCAAACCATTTTTTGACCACTTCTCGATTGAGCTGTAATATTGCATACCTACATGTTAAGTTTGGATGACAATGCATGCTAAGTGATTTCATTCTAAATCCAATATGGCGGATTTTGTGCACTCGCATGATTTGGTTACTAAATGAAAGGGATTGCTGAGAATACGAAAATTAAATTGATATTACTCTAAATTCAAAATGGCGGACCGCCCAAGATGGCAGACTACTTATTTTTTAGCGCCACCATAATATGGGTATCAAAATGAAAGGGTTTGGTGAGAAGAATACAAATAAACTGACCTCAAAAATAATTTTCTATAAAAAAAACCTTTTTAAAAACCAGTTTTATTTAAATAGGGTCTAAAAAAAAGAAAATAAAATAAACTTTAAAGTTAAATGTTTATAAAAGTTAACGCGAGATTTAATTGTATAATAAATAACAGCGATAGAATCGTCTAAGAGATAGTAAATAGACGATGATCGAAGTAAATCTCGCGAAAAACTATTACCTATAACATTTTAAAGCTTATTTAATTTTCTTCTTTTTAGATCACATTTAAATAAAAGCTAGTTTAAAAAAAAATTCAAGTCAGAGTTTACACCGTTTATAAATGCTATACGGACGGCTTATCATTTATAAAGGGTGTAATTAGTCCGAATCCTCAGATTCAATTGTAAAAAAGAAAACGAAATTTTCTTTAAAAAAATAGTTCCTAAGGTTGAGCGTCTCAATTCGTAGTGCTTAATTTATTGTACACAAACAAAAAATCTTTTTAATTTGGGTACGTAGTCAAATTATATTCGGTTTTTAATACGACGAACCTATAGTTATGATCAGTATAGGTAAGTCAGTTAATATTCCCCTTTTTATTATGTATTCTAAAAATAAAACTTAATTCAATAACTATTACACGTATCTAATAGACTATATTTCATGATTAAGTGGTGGCGAAAGGAAAAAATATTTTTGCAGGGATTACATAAAGACAACAACTTATTATTTTACGTTTATATCTACGCCCCCAATTATCTAGCCCAAATTAAGTAGAGAATTTTTGTTTATACAGGGTGTAAAAGACATGAGCAGTCAAACGAGAACCATGTATTCTGCTCACCGTCATAACATTTTTCTTCCTTTAGACTATACCTGGGAAATTGATAGTTACGATTTTATTGAAGGTCAAAGTCATAATTTTTTTTTCATTTTTTTATGAAAACGTATTCTATACGTTATTTCTTAATTATTGTCTAAAGAAACATTATCATTTTTTTTAGTATTTCATAACAAAAAATGGCTTCAAAACGTTAGCGTTCAATGTAGCTCACTCGATGCGCACGGACACTAACGAACGGGGCCGCCGTCAAACAAAATTATCGCGGTTTTGCGAGTTTCGTGCGAGTTGAGCCCTTTACATTGCGCGGTACAATTTGCAATTTTTTGTAACACCAAAAAATAAAAATCATTTCCCAGCAATATTTTTTTTGAAATATGTCTTATTTTGATGTATAGAATACGTGGTTTTCGTTTGACTGCTCATGTCTTTTACACCCAGTATAAAATGGGGCTTTATTCAATTTATGAACAAATCAATGTAGTAGCATGTAATTAGATAATGACGTTGTAAAAAGTAATTAAGAATGTGTAAATGTTACAGTAATTATGTGTAATTTAAGTTTAAACGTGATATGAGCGACTGGTCATTTATATTGGTTTGCTATCAAATTTGAAATTATAATTATGTGTAGAAGCTTTAATACTACCATGTAAGATACATAAATTATAAATGTTGAGTATATTAAATATATTTTGTTGTAACTGTAATAAAAAAATATAATGTTCCAATAATTTTGTGGTTTTATTTTAATGAAACACCGTGTCATAGGTAGTTAACTTTATTACACTTACACGTTAATCATAGAAATTACAAACATAAACAACTTTCTTAATTACAATTTTAAATCGACGCATATACACGGACTAAATAATAAAATATGAAATCAAATTCAAATACACTAAAAATGTAATTACCATAATACAGTCACAATATTTTTAACTTCTATATGTGATAAATGGAACGTGAGAGTTCCTTTATCATAACGTAATATGTTTACTAAAATAAGCATAATCTGAAATGCGTAGTTCAAATATTGAATATTACACACTTTATTTAACACCTACATTAATGTCCAGCTTAACCACTAACATTTTAAGTTCAAGATTCAATATAGTAAAATTATATTTTTACCAGCTAAAATATCTATCACTTATCTATATACTCATTATCATAATGTTATGCAACATTAACACTCACTGACACAATTAATACACTAAATCAAGATGTTGCAAAACGAAAGAAACATTATTATCACACTGACTGTACTTAGAAATAAAATAAAATAATAAAATAATCATTATCACTTTTTCGTATCTTATACTGTATCGATACACGATATATTAGGTACCGGCAAAGATTAATCGAGTTCAATTATATCGTCGATGTCGTCGATATCAAAATCTTCCAGCGTCATTTGTTCTGAAAAGAGAGACGTTTATTTCAATATTGCATTAGTTGTGATTAATAGTAGAGTGAAGTAATAAGTAGGTAAGTATAAGTAGGTAAAATAAAATGAACGCTGGGTGGCGGTGCCGGTGGTAAGCCAGATCAGTTTACACAAATATCTACACCTAACATTTCATTCATGGTAAACTTTTGTGGTTCAGCATTTGATTGGTAAGCAAAAACCTATCTACTTAAACACGATTATGCAAAAGTTTATCATGAGTACCTATTCTGCCAAATAGATAATGTCTGTTTAGGCCTGTGCAGACGAGGAACTTTTGTCCGCGGAGAATTAAAATCTCCGAACCATGTTAAAAATGGTTCTGTTGACAGCTCGTCACTATACTTAGTACGTCGCAATCAATGTCTATTAGCTAACTAGACATCTCTTACATGTCTCATGCTGTATTTCGTCTCTTTCCCAATTCGTCCGACGAACATGTATAATGAAGTATATAATTATTATCAATTTTTTCCTTATTAATGTATTTTATGCTTAACAAAAAAATTCATCCACCAACTCAGGTGGGGATCAAAACAAAGTCGCTGTCGAAGAGCACCCGGTTAACATTTTTGTTTAATGCTTATATTTCTCTAAGGATCTTTTATGTTATGATTCATAAACATATTATATATACAGTAGGTTTGCAAAAGGAGGATTAATTATATAGTATAGTATTATATTATCTGTGATTATAGTAAATAAATTAGCATTGTATTTTATTTAAGATAAAAAGCTATTTGTCACATCTTCGTTTGTTTCCGCCGCTGTCATTTTATTTAGTGAATTGAAAAGGTTTGGTTAAAATAATCTTTTATGTTTGCTTGTACCATGTCGGACGAATTAGGAAAGAGACGAAATACAGCATGAGACCCATTATAAGAGATGTTGTCTAGTTAGACTAAGAGACGTCTTATTGAATGACGTGCTAAGTATAGTGACGAAATACGTAAAGTGATGAGCTGACAACAGAACCATAAAAATGACTGCCAAGTCTTGTCTTTGCTGAACGTTAGGTTTACAATCTGACGCGCTGTTTTTTAATACGGCGTATAACACGACGTGGCTGCGACATACATATATACGGTCACCATCAAAAGTAGATGATCACTTTAGTACCTTGTCATAATTAATTCACACATAATTGTCGCAACTATTACTGCCATAGATATAGGAAACTGTAGATCGGCAATGTAAAAGAGAAAGAGCATACTAACGCGTATATTAGAGCGAGATAGATAGAAGAGACCATTTCACGTACACGCAGGCGACCTAAGGAGGCCTGTCAGTCACGTAGAAAAGACATGTGGCTCAGGCTGTCTGGACAAATCTTCAAAATAGCTTACATTTAAGTAGGTCAATAGGGCATTTTATGTGACGGCTAACCACCCTTACTTCAGAAGAGGTGACGCTACAGAATCTTAGATAATCGATCGAAACCGTGTCCAGCCAGCTTGAAAAACCACTTTTCGCTGGTCTCTCAATCTCGGTAACGGAAGTGGTTTGGAAGACTTTTTGCATATCAACGGGCGTCACATAAATTTGTGACGGGCATCGAGCTAAAAGTTTTGTGATACGTACAGCGGTTTATTAGAAAAATGCAAAAATCTGTGTCCAGCCAGCTTGAATTTACGTATAAAACTTCTGGCTGGCACTTCTGAATCTCGATAACGGGAGCGTTTTCGAATATGGTTCCTTTTACTAACAAGATGTGACGCAAGTTGTGACGGTAATAACGTTTGATTTATGGCGTCACGTGTAATGGTTTACGAGAAATCAATTAAAAACTGGTGTCCAGCCAGCTTGAAGTTCAAGCTGGCTGGACACATGTATCTCCGCTGCCTGATGGTCTACGGCCTTCGAAATATGTTCAAGTTTTTGTGACGGGGACGATAATGATAATCTGAAGTTGTGACGGAGAAAGTTTACGTAGTTTCAAAGATATTAATCATATAATTTTTTCCATACAAACATCTATTAATAATGTTAGGTGACCATAATTTTACACAAATAAAGGATTTCTTTTTAATCGACTTATCGGCCGGTTGTGGCCACACCTGCATTGTATTTGATTTTTTCCGTGAGAATAGGTTTTCCCGCAGTAAAAAAAATTAAATAAAAAAAAACCGCCTTCAAAACTAAAAACGGGAGAAATAAAAGTTTTGTTAATAAAAATCTAAATGTTTTTAGAGGTCGGTCCCGAATACAAGTGACAACGTTTATTACAAATATTGAGGTTGGCACCGACCTCAAAAAAAAATAGATTTTTATAAACAAAATTTTTATTTTTCCCGTTTTTAGTTTTGAAGGCAGTTTTTTTCTGCTTTTTAGTGTTTTAAGTAAAGAAATTTTCAGGAAACTATTTCAAGATCTTTTAGACACACAAGTGATAAAATTATGATATCATCAAAGTCAATTAAATAGGCATTATTAGGGATAACTCAAAAACTATTTGTCAGATGTCGATAAAATTTAAATGGGACCCCATGACAAGCACTAGCTTCCAAAGGTCAAAAGAATCTTCAAAATCGGTCCACTCAGTAACGAGTTATGAGGTAAGAAACACTAAAAAAAAACATACAGTCGAATTAATAACCTCCTCCTTTTTTGAATTCGGTTAAAAAAGCGTAAATAAGTGTTAATTCAAAATAATAATTGACTACCAGCGCTGCCTAAAAAGAGCCCCCACTTATTATTTTGTGTTACTTTTTGCCCATCATTAGTTTTTACGAGTTGAATAGTCAGATTGTCAGAATAGTTTTCTTTCCTAATTAAGTCCACCATTTGTATATCTACTGGTAAGAATTTCGAAATAAGTCTCCTTTTTTGGAGGTAGAGGAGGGTGGGGGGAAGGAAGGGAGGGGGGTGGGAGTCGCCCCTCGTAAATTTCGAATGCCGGAAATGCTTACTTTTTTTTATAAAAAATTAACCTCAAAATATATGAAAAAACCCTAACCTACCTATCACCCAGCCATGTAGGTGCATAAAACACTAGACACGAAAACTCGAAAGCAACCAACGGAATGACGCAATTTAACGCTGTCAGAAATGTCAAAACTATTATCAAAATAGTGGATTGGCGTTTCGTTTCACGCGTTTTAGTACTTCAAAAGTTTTAAAATCTTATCATAACCTAAAAAAGTATAGAAATTACGTTTTGTTTCACGCAATCACAATACAATAAATACATAGAATTTTAAAAATTAATTAAAAATATTTAAAGGCAACTCCGGTAGCCGAAATTGTTTTAGGGTGATCTTACGGAGCTTCCTTGAGCCCCCTACACATTCAGTTTCCTCAGATTCAGGCGACTCGTTTCGAAGTCCGACCCTATCTACTTACTCTCCGATTAGGGGCCAGGCTTCCAAGTGAAAGCTTTCGAAATGCAACTGGGGTATTCGCTAGGATGAAGATTTGTACCCACATCTACTATTTTTTGTGCAATAAAGAATAAATAAGGTATGTACCTACCTAATTAAAATAAATGCTTTACCGTCGTTAATTTGTTTTCTTTTTTCCCACCTCAATGAGAAAATATTAACTATCATTTTTTTGAGAAAACTCAGAGTAAGTACCTAGTCGTAGGGCGCGCCATAATCGGTATAGCATGCGGGTGATGAAAGAGTCTGATTCAGAGGAAGAGAACATAATTATGATTCGAACAGTGGTCCTAGTAGTACCAACTTTAAGCAACAGATGGCGACACCAACATCAACTACCTACCTATTGAACCCAAGTCGGTCTGCGGCTGCGTATGAGCACGTTCAGAAATTGTTCAGTATCTTTTCGTGACCAAGATATTTCCTAAAAAATATTTTTACAGTAAAATATAACTAAATATACTTAAAATATTTTTGACTCTCTTTGCCGGAAAGTATTTACTTTTCATAGAATTTTTAGAAGAAAAAAGAAACCATTGTATCCAGTGTTGCTATAGCATTATTTATGCAATAGCATTAATTATTTATGCTTACCATGAAAAACACCAATACTTACCCACTAAAAAGAGTAGTTATCTGCACGTAAATAATCAATATCGCAAAAAATTACCCCCTTTCAACACCCCTACGCTTTTGTCTTCTATCGATTAAAATATGTAGGTACTGTAAATGTAGGTTAGTAGGTAGGTATTAATATCACCAATACACGTATTTTCGTTCATTAAAGAAAACACCTTAAAATAATATACTTGTTTCTACATAAAACCTACAATATTGGTAACCCTACTGCAGTGTTTGTATGAAAATAATTTAATGATCAATATCTTTGAAACTACGTAAACTTTCTCCGTCACAACTTCAGATTGTCATTATCGTCCCCGTCACAAAAACTTGAACATATTTCGAAGGCCGTAGACCATCAGGCAGCGGAGATACATGTGTCCAGCCAGCTTGAACTTCAAGCTGGCTGGACACCAGTTTTTAATTGATTTCTCGTAAACCATTACACGTGACGACATAAATCAAACGTTATTACCGTCACAACTTGCGTCACATCTTGTTAGTAAAAGGAACCATATTCGAAAACGCTCCCGTTATCGAGATTCAGAAGTGCCAGCCAGAAGTTTTATACGTAAATTCAAGCTGGCTGGACACAGATTTTTGCATTTTTCTAATAAACCGCTGTACGTATCACAAAACTTTTAGCTCGATGCCCGTCACAAATTTATGTGACGCCCGTTGATATGCAAAAAGTCTTCCAAACCACTTCCGTTACCGAGATTGAGAGACCAGCGAAAAGTGGTTTTTCAAGCTGGCTGGACACGGTTTCGATCGATTATCTAAGATTCTGTAGCGTCACCTCTTCTGAAGTAAGGGTGGTTAGCAGTCAGATAAAATGCCCTATTGACCTACTTAAATGTAAGCTATTTTGAAGATTTGTCCAGACAGCCTGAGCCACATGAAAAGACGGCAACTGTCAGACTGCAGTAATATTTTTCATGCACACATGCGCATTACGCACACATCACTGTATTTTTTTGGTCTCACCCTAGTCGATTCATTGCCAATATATAAACGTCAGTAATAATAAATCTAATATCTAAATAATAAATTTACTAGGTGGTAGACCCATATGTAGGGTCGTCTAGGTAGGTACCACCGCCTTTCTTATTTCTGCCGTGAAGCGGTTCGCTGTGTTTCGGATTGAAGGGAAAGGTAGCCAGTGTAATTACTGGGCATGGAGGGCATATCATCTTAGTTCCCCAGGGTGGCAAACGCACTTGCGGTGTTAAGTGATTTACACTTAATATTGCCAGTGTCTATAGGCGGCGGTGACCACTTAACATCAGGTGGGCCGCAAGCTTGTTTGAAAAAAATCTATGATTACTGCACAAACGCTGGCTTTGCTATGACATGGTACTAAAGTGATCATCTACTTCTGAAGCTGACTGTACCCAGCCTGTATGATCGATACTCGTTTTATGTCGTCGGTGCAACATAATACTGCAGTTGATACCAGTGGCGTAGCGTAGGGGGGGCAGGGGGGGCGGCCCGCCCCGGGCGGCATATTTGAGGGGGCGGCAAAATTACAGAATAATTAAAAAAAAAATTGAAACCATTTCATATTTTTATTGCAACTACAAATCCGGACCAATTGACAAGAGTATGGAATTTTTTGTTAGTTATTTTATGACGACTTCCCTTTCTTTGAATGATATTTTGTAGCAACTGCTGGCAACACCGTCTATTCTGACTTGCGGCCATTCCCCGTAGTTTATTTTGTGTTCACGAGGAATATTTTGTGCTTTAATTATTTATGACCAATAATCAGCGATAATGACTTTGACTATTCAAAGAAAGTTTTATGCATAGATCACTTAATGATTATTTTGATTAGGCAAACCCGTTACATGAGTTACGTATTGATTGTTGCTTAGCACTCATTGGCGAGAGCGCGCACCGATACCGATAACAGAGGATATACATACGCGCACTTTTTGTCAATGACAGTCAAATTGAATAACTAAATGAAATTGAAATTGTTATTGAGACAAGAAAAAATACACTGAAAAAATCGACCTTTTCCAGGCGGGAATCGAACCCAGCACCCTCCGCAATCCGGGCGGCTGCGTTAACCACTAGGTATGCTACCAGGGCGCTGCTTTCGCCGTCGAAATTTGGCAGTGCTTTTAGTATGGTAAACATTTATTATGGTAAACATTTTTTCATCAAATCATTGAAATTTGCACTTCTAAGATCCGAACGAAATTATATTTCGTTAGTTGGTGTGGAATTTTGTTAGTGTGGAATAATTTTTTGCGTTTAGAAACGCGTAAATATTTTTGAGACTGGAAAAATACACTGAAAAAATTCGACCTGCCCTTTTTTCGGATAGGCGGAGGGGATTCTAGTGTAATAGTTATTTATTATACAAGAGTGGAAAGTTCCTTTTTAACCGCGTGCTCGATTTGGATGACCGAGCAAGCGAAGGATTCTAAAGTTGAATCACGAGCGCAGCGAGTGATTCTAAATTAGAATCCTGAGCGTCAGCGAGGGAAACAAACGAGCACAAGGTGAAAAATCTTTCCACTCGAGTGCAATACGTAACTTTTCATCCCACCTCAGCGAGGAAATGACAAAATGAAAAAGAATTTTTTCACAATTTAAAAAGTTCTAATCATAAATTTGGCACCATAGAGGTTACATTAAATAGGTTTAATGACGTTTTGAATTTACAATTATATTGAGTACTCATTATATGTGATGTTCTAAATTCAAATCTACTTTGCCACTCAAGCGAATAAAATAGAATTTTCCAGCCAGATTTCGAAGCGCAAAATTATACTTTCCGAGGTGGTGGGATGAAAAACATATTTACGCGTTTGTAAACCCAAAACAAAATGTTCCATATGACATTGTTTTGATAAGTAAAATGTATTTGTCAAATGAAAGGACACCTTTTCATGTCTCTAACTTATAATCATTGGTCTGAGTCTCTAACAGTGATAATGTACCTAATTTGTACACTTTTTAACAAAACAGGAAGGCAGTTTTTCGAGCGATTACCTACTTAAAGCTTTGCAATGAAGTGTCAAAGTCAAAATTACTTTATTCATTTAGGTACAATTTGTACACTTATGAAAGTCAATTTGAGAAGTTCTGAGAAGAACCGGCAAGAAACTCAACAAGTTTTATCCTCCCTTTACAGTTTTTATAGTATTGATTTGGAAAGAGTCATAGTGCAGTTGACCAGCCGAAATGCGAGAGCGTTCCCGATTCTTTTTTCATTAGTTCCAAACTGAATGTAAATCCGGCAATTGCCCGACTTTTTTGTTGCCATTTTCGAGCGAGTGCAATGCGTCTATACTTTTTGAACTTCAAATGTGTAATGCATAGTAAACATTAAATTGAAATACCTAAATAAGAGGGCGGCAAAATTATCTTCCGCCCCGGGCGGCCGATACCCACGCTACGCCACTGGTTGATACCACCTTGTATCAAAGGTTTATTTATTATTTCGGTCGCCTCGGTATAAGTAGGTACCATTGATATTTTACAACTAATCTCAAATATTTTATAGGTATATTTTATTCGAATTTTGAAGTAGTTTAAGTAATTAAGGTATATTATAATATTTATACATACTATGCAACCAATTCGCACGGTAAATCTAAACCTTTACTAAATATATATTAATGATTGAGAATATGGTGTCCATGCTACACCAAACGAATAAGCAAAGCCTAATAACTTTAATAACTAATATAAAACTAAAAACAGTAAATAATCATTTATATTTTTATTGTATTTTGTACCTTTTTATAGTTGTATTCCTTTTTCGTTTAGCAGCGAACCGTTTGGCTAAAACAATAGCGGCCACCTTATATTTTGTAACATAAGATACGATTAACTACGTTCTGAAAAACAAAATCTTTAGTAGCGGTTTATATTTACACGTGCGATTGAATATTAAAATAAACGGTTGTTTAGACCATACGACTGAAGTAAAAGTTCTATAATTATAATATAAGTATACAAAACTCTTTCTATATTCGCTAACTTGTATCTCCCTCTTAATTTCCGTAACGCTCTCGTCAGCTTACTCCAAAAGTCAAGCGTGCGTAAAGAAGTTTTACTTCAAAAATCTTACATTTATTTTATTTTGGCTATTTTAAATAGCAACATTTTTAGAAAAAACTTCAAATACTTAATGAAAGGTGGCACTTTGTCTCCTCAGAGGATTTAAGAGTCCTTCGAGTATTTTATCTCTTTCTAATTAACTACCGCCATTAACTATTCATTCATATTCTTAAGGATAGACCTTACGTATGTAGTATCTGCTTTTTTAATTATAATAAAAATACTTACCAGTCTTTTTCTTTTTCGCCGAGGTGGTATCAGACGATGCAGGCCTCTTTTCCGCCTTTGCGGACACAATAATCTTTTGCACAATGGGACTGAAAGCAAATAAGACAATATAAATGCAAATGAAAGTTAGCACAAAAAGCTATTTCGGATATACAGAAAAAAAAATACTTGGACAGTAAAATGTTTAGTAGGTAGATAAGATAATATACTATCTAAATAATAACCACGTATAAGTAGGCAATCAGTATTAATTCGCGAATTATACTGATTGAAGTAATATTATAATCTAATGATGTTGAGATACAACCGCGACGAAGCCTAGGGAAAAATTTCCGCTGCGGTAATGCCACATATTGTTATTATTTTTTGGTTTTGTTTGTCCTTTATTGCAAAAATTAGTATACTCTATCTACGTATGTAATTGCTATCTATCTGTATATCTAGATGATAATCCAAAGGCTACATAAAGCTGGATGGTAGTCTATTCCGACTAAAGTGTAAATCAATAGTTTATTGGCAATTTATTATTTATGATATTTGACAATCGACAGTATAAAAAATATTTTTTATTTTATAACGTAGGCTAGGGATTTTAAAAGATATGGATTATTCTGACACAGAAATATGTAATTATAAAGGCAATGAGTGAAGCGCGAATATAAAAGCAAATGTCAGTTCGCAAGTACAGAATTGCCGCTTGTTTTTTGAAGGAAAAGGTTAAGAATAAAATATTGAAGTTCTTGTATTTCGGCGAGGTTGGGAGCTAAAACCCTAACTTGAGGTATTTATAGTGATAAAATTGTCCAAAGACCACATTCTTACAGTTTGATTACTACATCCCCAGACATAGAGTACAATACCAAATCATTTGGTATTGTACTCTATGTCTGGTGTGTACGTGTTTGACGGACGAAGATACTTGGACCAGTGCGGCTTGTCTTCGTCGCTCTTATATTGAAAAAATAAGTAAACCGTCTTCGTGGAGTGGTCAGTAATGTTTGTGTGTTCATGTTTGTGTAATAGGTATGAATAATATATTATTTTTATAAATGCACTTACGCAGGTTGTGATATTGCGCCCGTGGTTGTAGAATCAGTTCTTTTGCTGAGACTCTTCCCAGCGCCGCCAATTATGATATCCTTCGAAGAACCCACAACGGTCGACGTAAATATTACTTTTCTATTTTTGTTATCCAAATTATTTGTAACAATTGTTTCAAGATCAGTCAAATCTACCGAATCATAAATTACTCCAGTCCCAGCGGTAGTCTTGATTTTGCTTTTTTTCGGATCCAAAGTTCCTGTGAGTGTGGTTTTGGGAATAGGAGTACTTTTCGATGGGGAAGGTGTACTTTTCGATGGGGAAGGTGTACTTTTCGATGGGGAAGGTATACTTTTGGATGTGGAAGTAGTACTTATCGATGTGCAAGGAGAACTTTTTGATGAGGAACGAGTACTTTTCGATGGGAGAGGATAAGTTTTTGATACCGAAAGATTACTACTTAACAAGGGAGCATTTTTTAATAGGGAAGGCTTAGATTTCAGAAAGTCATTATTCAATAGATAAGAATTACCTTTAGAAGTGGAATGAACTCTCTTTGATGCGGCTGGTGTACTAGAAATAGGTTTAGGTGCGATAGGGGTAGGTTTAGGTACGATAGTGGTAGGTTTAGGTGCGATAGTGGTGGCTTTAGGTGCGATAGGGGTAGCTTTAGGTGTGACAGGGGTAGCTTTAGGTGTGACAGGGGTAGCTTTAGTTTTGAAAGAAGTACTTTTGTCGCCAGTTGTTGATTTACTTGCATTATTTGTATTGTTAGAATTCTTAGTACTTTTATGGCTGAGTACGTTAAGAAATCTACCACCTTCTTCTTTGTCATCTTTAGAATTTGATTCAGCAACGGTCTTTTTAGCAGTCGTATCTTTAGATGTAACGTTTGTAGCAGCGGCACTACTTGTTTTACTCAATGTTTCTTTACTAGCCTTTTTGTTGGCAGTAGGTTGGATCGCATAATCGTCCGCTTCTATATGAATTACATCTCTCAAAATTGATAAAGGATCAAAAGGACTAGTCTGACGAGCTTGAATATTATTTACATTACTCTTTGACGTCGACTCTTTAGCGACGACAGCGACACTTTCCTTAACCGGAACCAACTTTTTCTTAAGAGATTCTTGTACATCCGATGGCTGCAATAGGGTTTTCGGGACTGTTGGAGTGTCTGCTCTTTTTAACATTTCAATCCCGCCAGTTTTAGTTATACGCAAAATATCACCAGGCTTACACTTTTGCTTGTTTTCATCAACACCTTGTTCAGAAAGATCGTCAACTAAAACTTTATTGGAGTGTTCAGTCTTTGAAGAATTTGCAATATTGTTAGTTGGTAAGAGGAAAACATTAGGATTTGCTGCAACTTTCGTTAACGAAATTGGTACGGGTTGATTTGATGGTATTATGTAAGTCGGTGTGTTTTTAGCAGGTTGGATAGGCATGTCATCTTCGTCATCGCTATCTAAAGATATCGTGTTGTTTATATCTGACAAGATACTTTCTTCCCGAGCCTTTGCAGTTTTAATAGTATTAAAAGCTGAATTGGGTACTATTATTTCATTTGAGGCATCTAATGTAATGAAGGGTTGAATAGCTTTTTTGGACCGAGTGACTATGGTCGGTTTGGTAGTACTGGCCTTGCTTAATTTGGAGTCTGTCGTGACAGAGGTAAGTAGCATTTGTTGTGAGTTCCGCCTGGTTTGTGAGATGCCGGTTATTGGCGGCGGAGGACTCGTGATAATGCGGATGTCGTCGTCATCATCAGGGAGAATGGATTCTTCAGTTGATTGGGGTGCATTCTCAACTCCTCTGAACCTAATATAAAAATAATTAAACTAATGAGATATATTTTTAATACCTTTTTTGATTCCAGATCAGCTTTAAAAATAAATCTTCAAGTTAATCTCCAAGAATGGATTTCATGTTAACATACCGTAAGATGGGGTGAATAACAACAATATTTTGAATTTAACTATTGATATTTTTGACATTTTGTGTTTTATGTTAAAAGTAATGTTATGAATTACATGAGTTCCGAGTGCCTTTATTGATGTTGTTCACCCTAAAAGGATTGAAATTTAAATGAGCAACTTATTGGCTAAAATATACCCTGTTGTGAATTACCTCTCATACGGGGTCATTAACAACGACATATGGGGTGTATCACATCTCTAAGCTCTGAACAAAAAACTATGAAATATAAAACTTGTATTTGTTTTACAAAACATTTAATTAACTTACAGAAAACCACAGTCAAAAATCACTACATTTTTGTGATCTTGTATTTCTGTTAGTAAGTAAGGTTGCTAAAGCTGCATGGGGTCCCTACCCCAAGGGGACTAGGATTGGCAGCGCGCTTGTGTCACGTCCGTGTTGAGATCGTCTATAGGCTAACGGTGACTTCTTACCACCAGGCAGGCCGTATGCTTGTCTGCCAAATAATGTATAACCTAATAAAATTACTTAACTCTTTCAAAATCATAACTAATCCTAATTGAAATAAATTATAATTTATCTTCTAATTTCCTTTTCTATATGGAATACCAATTTTACCTCGACGATGAGCCTTATATTGGCTAGGCTTTATTGAATTTAATACTGTAAAAATATTACAATAATTTGATAAAGCTAATAGAGCACATAATAGCATTTCTAGTATCACTTCAAATAATTTAAATGTTGTTGTAAATAATCTCCTCAGGAGTTGCGAATATCCCTATTAGTTGTCGTGTATCACCCTTCATGTCGTTGTTAGTCACCCCATTTATCAAAATTATCCATCAAAAGTTAATTGATTTACAGAGCTAACATATTGCTGATTTTATCAAAAAAATAAACAAAGTACGATAATTTAAGTATAAGAAGTTGGGTGTCGTAGTTACCGTGTTGATTGCCAAGTTAATCACAATCTAATTCGGTCTCAAAAAGTCGACTTACTTTCGACAACGAAACTGTTTCACGGCAGTTTCGTTGTATGCAATGCAATATGCAACTGTCAAAAGAAAGTGATGCCTATTTGAAAAAATCACGAATCTATACTACAACTGGATTGCGTACTTCAAAATGACACTTTTAAAAGTTTAAACCTTATGTAGTTACAATAAAGTAGATTTTCCTGTATCCTACGCAAAGTAGAAAATCCGAGCTCAGTGAGATAGCACAAAAGTAGTAGTCTGTCCTTGTCTAGCCTACCTGCCAGTATTGAATAAAATATTCTTTGGTAATTATTGGTATGTGGAATGGAAGAAATACTAGTTATTTTGCTTAGGACCTTACTTGAAAGTAGTTCATAAGCAATGATAATTATTTCGCTACCATAAAATTACAAAACAATATAATTAATTTGAAATGACATGATTTTATATTTTAAAATTTTAGTAGTTTTTTGTAATTTACGTAGGTGGTACTGTTGTTGTGGTAGGATTGAAATTTCAATATGGCTGCTGTTGTTTTCGTCTTCACTTCCACATTATCTTATTTTCAGTTTTGTTGTAATAAGCTTACGAAAGTGTTAGTGAAAATGGTTTATTTTTGTTGTATAAACGGATGTAAAACCGAATGGTATCCCGGTTGCGGCTTATCTTTCCACAGGTAAGCTAATATAGTATATTTTTAAGTGTAGCGATGTAGGGTGACCTAATTAACATTATTTACTAACCCGGACTGCTGCGTTGATTTTGAGTGTAGGTAGTAAGTATCTAAAATCTGACCTGGGCTCTTTAAAACAAATCTATACATGTGTACAATGTGAGAAAATTTGTAAAACTAAACAAAATAATGTATGTATCTACCTACTACAATAATTACAAAATTGACATTGTTACAAGTTTATAGTCTTCAGATACCTATCATTGAGCTAATATTACTGGCGCGTTATGGCCAGAATTAATTTTCATATCATGATAATGAAATAAGTTTAATTTTCACTTGTTGTACTAATGATCATACCTGCAGTAATAATTCTCATAGTAATGGGCTCTGTTGGGCAAACGGTCTGTATAGTCTGATTGTCTGTAAAGTACAAATGTTATGTAATGGTTATTACTTTATAATATGATAATATTTTATAGGATTCCTAAGGACAATGTAATGGCCGAAAGATGGAAGCAAAGTATTCATGGAAAAGTGAACAAGACATCAGTCATTTGTGGTTTACATTTTAAGGATTTAGACTTTATGAACAAATCAAGAAAACGGTTAAAATACACAGCTCTCCCCTCAATATTTGCAAAGGTATGAAGATATTTCAGTTTTTATTTCTATGGTTGAAAACCATTATTTATTTGTATGCCCTTATGAAAGTAACATATTAAATAATGCTTACAGATTGTTATACCTGACAAGAAAATTCAAGTGCTCAATAGTTTAACATTGGTTGAACCGCTTCAAGGACCATCAACAATAGACACAATAAGCAAAAAACGTAAACTGCAGAACAAATCAGAGAAATATATTCAAGGAGTTTCTCCCGAGTTCTTGTTGTAAAAACACGTGTTGAGAGACTCCATTTTTAACCTCAATCAACCGTACAATTTTTATTACTTTAGTTACATTTTCACTTGACATTGGCAAAATGCGTACGCTTAATGCAACGCGATGCCATTAATTAAGAATAGAATAGAAATATATTCAAACCGAAGACCTATGTGCAAATACACCCCGTAAAAGAAAATTAAAGCGGGAAATAAAAGTACTGTCTCAGCGCCTGAAAAGACTTAACATTACAGTACTTAATTTGAAATCATTACTAGCTATTCTAAAGAAAAAATGCAACAGTTACAGCGAAGTAGAAGAAATGAAAAGTTCTCAGTAGTTCAGTGGCTGATGCACTTGATTTCCTGCGATGTAGTGGACATATTGATTTTGCACTGGTAGTGAGGCAACTATTGAATATTTAAGATACTTGGACAGGATTTTTGATTTACTGGACTCAAAAAATCCTTTTGGAACCGGATTTAAATCTCCGCTGCGCCCAAATAACAAAGACGTTTGGGTTAATGTCTTCCAGGACACAAGGGAATACTTGTCAAAATTAAAAGTAAATGGCCAGAGGCCTTAGACAACATGCATTTCGACAATCGCTCTCGCTATCGCTAAATAAAAAAATGTATGGGATTCGATTATTCTGATGACGTCACTTTTCGATTGCTTATGTCAATCCCATACATTTTCTGATTAAGCGATAGCGAGAGCGATTGTCAAAATGCATGTTGTCTAAAGCCTCAGAATATTTTAATGCATAGACGACATATCCCTGTTCTTGGTATCATAATGGATACATATAGTTTCACAAATCTAGCTACAGATTTTTTTTGATGAAAATGTTCAAAGTTATCTTTTAACACACAAAGCTTCTCAAGACCATTTGGAGTTATTTTTTTCATGTGTAAGAGCTTGTGGGCGAACAAATTTTAATCCAGATGCGCTACAATTCATGTACATTATGCGTAAATTACTTTTTCGTAATAGTGTAAAACCAAGTATTAACGCTAACTGTACTGAAGAGGATTATGAATCTTCCCCTATACTTGAGTTTAGAAGTGCAAAAAGATCATCAATTTCACAAGACCCTAATCATGAAAGTACCGAAGCAGATAAAATTTATTCATTAATACAGTTAATTGAAAGAACAAATGTTTCCGATTTTAAAAGAAACATTTTGTATTATACAGGGTTACAGGAAAAGTCGTGCTAGATCCGTTAAAGGCGTGGAGTACCCATCATTTGTGACTTATTTCACTATGAAACACCCTACCCTAAACTTAACCCATTTCGAGATATTCGACTTTTAATTTTTTTATTGAAAATTGCCGATTTTTAATTTTAAATTTTTTTTAAATTTTTAAACGTTGATATTTTTAAACCCATCTTCGGAACAAATGCCATACTATTTTTTTGTAATATCCCTTAGAGAAAAATGAACTTTCTAATATTTGTTTTCATTTCTTAACTTTAACTTGTCTACTACGGCCTGTTCAATTAACTTATACACTATTTTAATAATTGACATCCTATCGCATCTTATTACACATGTAAACATGCAATAATAATAATAATAAGACCCACAAAATAAACAAAATTTAATTTAGAAGCTTAAAAATCGGCAATTTTCAATAAAAAAATTAAAAGTCGAATATCTCGAAATGGGTTAAGTTTAGGGTAGGGTGTTTCATAGTGAAATAAGTCCCAAATGATGGGTACTACACGCCCTTAACGGATCTAGCACGACTTTTCCTGTAACCCTGTATATCGGGATATATCGTGGGAAAAATGTTACAAAAAATTACTTGTGAATATTGCAAATCTGCCTTGTTAACTAAACGGGAGCATGTAGATCATGCCTATTTTGTTGACATTTGTAACTTTTCATCCTTCACAGCTTTCGTCGACAGAGGCGGTCATAAGCATGCTTCTAAAATAGTTTTCGATATTGTGAAGTACACGGAAAATTTGTTCTTAACGCTATCATTGCAATCAAAACAAGATTTTAAGAGAAAATATATGATGAATATAATCACACAACATTTTTACACCCAACTAAAAAATATTCCCCACCCAGTACAGTCACGCACCATCGAATCAAAACATGAAATAGAAGTAATTAAATGTGTAGCAAACAATTATCTTAACATGAGACTCAAAACGTACGCGAAAGAAGAGACCCTCAAAATTATGGGTAATCGCATGACAATGCGTCAAAGACTACATAAGACTATTTTATTTAGCAATGTATAACATGATTTGCGAATTATGAACATAGAAAGCAATTATTGTCTTACATATTATAAGGATATTATAATAAGGTTACAGAAGTAGAATCAATAAATATAAATACCTGATACAACCCTTCTTTCATTTCAAACTAGCTTACCGGTTAAACTAGATTTCATGTCATGACGTGCACATAAACATAGATAGTACCTAAGGCCTCAGCCGCGACTAGGTAGCCGAAATTTCTATGTTAATGTGCACGTTCTAATCCGAAATAATTACCTTTTCCAATGTTAAACGGTTCAGTGTACGGACCATTTAAGGTAACAGAAGCATTGGAGCCTACTATAGAGAGATTTCAATAATCATATCAGAAGCTGCTCACCATAGAACAAAGCCTCCTGGTAGACTTTTGAACAGATTGCATCAAAATTGAATTTTATTAGTGTACAAATTGTACCTAAATGAATAAAGAAACTGTGACTTAGACCATATCGGTTATCACGATTATACGCCCAGTCACAAGCCTTTTTCAAATCTATGAAAGCGCAACATACGCGTTGGACTTTAGTTTTTATACCAGAAAATAAATCATCTAATTATTCATCTAATATTATTTTTTTCTGTGTCCGTAGAAATTATTAAGAAACAGACACTCTTTAGAAAGAGACGCACTACTACTTTTATGCCTCTCTTTCGGCTCGTTTTCAAGCTCATAGTGCGCAATCCAGTTGTAGTATAGATTCATGGAAAAAATAAAGTTCTTATAAAATCTTTTAAAAGTATTTTCTCCAGTGGACACGACTAAAAAAGCCGTTTTGATTGTTTCTTTTTTTCCTCAAAAATGTTGTTATACACCCCGCATTGTGATTTACCGGTATTCAATAATTTGTGTGAGAAGCCAATATCTAAGTGCTAACTGGCGGAACACAACAATGGTGTTAACGTATTGTTTTGCGACAGAACTTGATATGATCGTGTTGGCAAGTCAGGCAGATTTAAAACAAGTCCTACCACCTTCCAAACTGAACACAAATGTATACAGGCCTGAAGTATAATATATACATACCAGGAATCGAACCTGGATGGTACCGTGGGCCAACAACAGAGGCCATTACATTAGTTGCAGTAACAGCCAGTATACTTTCATAAGTGGCAAATGCTCGAAAGCGTTTCTGCGAGTAAAGGTTTTACACGATAGACCGCCATGTTTTGTCAGAAATATATCAGTTTTATACATTATATTTTATCGGAGTCAGGTAGAATAGATTGGCCATTTTCGTTTGTATTTATTGAAGTTTATAAACCTTAGATTTCAAAAGGGATAAATAACCACAACTTTTTATCTTTTAGTGTTAGAAAATTGCTAGAAATAGTGAATATTTTTATACTCACATTCCGACGGGAACAACGCTGGTTGGAGTTGGTATGTGCACGACAGAAGATGAGGTCACAATCGGCTTCAACATTGACCCGCGCGTCGGTATTTTTATAGTTAACTTAATTGGCTGTTTCGGTTCAGGCGGCTTTTCGGGTTCTTCCTTTACTATTTTACTCGCACTAGCACTAACTTCAGAAGTGGTAGACATCGGATTATCAGTGGCTTTGATTGGCGATGCAGGTTTTGAGTTAATGAGTTTTTTGAGTACACTCTCACCTAGTACCTACAAAGAAAGATCTCCGTCAGAAAACTGCTGGGTTTAGAGCATAGAACCACCGCGCCATTGTGTTTTACGGATTGCACTTGTGTTGCATGAAGGACATCAAAACTTTCAAATTTCTCTAATTGATTTTCAACTTTAAAGGTATCTTTGTATATTACTAGCTTCTGCCCGCGACTTCGCCTGCGCTATATCAGTATAATTTATAGCCTATATGATATGTTATTCTGATATATGAGCTATATTATAGTAAAGTTTAATAAAAATCCATTTGGTAGTTTTTACATCACTTTAACTATAACTTTCGCGTTTACAATATTAGTAGGATAAAGCACAAAATCGATTTGGAAAATTTGATGTAGATACACACTGTTGACTGTACTTGTGAATCATTAAAGAAAATACAAAGCTAAAAATTGTTATTACAAGGTTAATAACTCTGAAAAAACTTGGTTTCTATGAATAGAGTGGTCGGTAATTTCTTAGTCATGTTTAACGAAACGAGAAGTTTACATGAACTGTATTGTTGTGATTTAGGCAATTTTAAAATATACAACTTAGCATAAACATATTACCTTTTTAGCGATGTCATGCAACGGCCCACTGACAATACTTTTGCCCGTTGTTTCGTAATCTTTTAGCGCCTTCTGTGTACTATACAGAGCTGCCAACATCGCCGCGTCTTCGTCTAATATTGGATGACTGTTAAGATACGTATGGGCTACTATTTTTATGAAATTCTGATTTTGGAGCAAAGAGGGGGGTAACGGAACGATTTCTTCAGGATTTTCTGAAAGCTCTTCTGCGGGTTTTTCTGCAAGTTCGTCAGCAGGATTTTCTGTAAGCTTTTCAGCAGGTATTCCTTTAGCTTTCTTTAAAGGTTTTTCTGTAGGTGTATCTTCAGGTTTTCTTTCTGATTTCTTTTCTGTGCTCTCCTTTTGTTTTTTATTTTTTGCTACTACTGGCATTGTCTTCCGAGCTGGGCCTGGTCTTTTTGGTTTAGGTGATTCTTCGTCACTTAGCAGTATTGTGTCAATTTCCGGTTCTTGAATTTGAATATCAGTATATACTACATTTTTGGTGGTTTTTGTTTTCTTAGTGGCAACATCCATAACAGCTTCAGACGTGACATTTTTACTATCACATTCTTTAAGTTCTGTTTTAATTTTTGACTGAGTATCAGGTAATTTGTCTGGTACAAAATCACAATCATTTCTATCATTATCTAAATCTATTATATCGTCACTAATAACATCGAAACTTTTCTCAGCCTCTAAAGCGGCTCTCCTTTTCCTCTTTCCATCGGTATTTATTTCATTATTTGTCTTCTCAGGAACTATTTCTTCATAAACATAACCTTTTTTACATTTTCTCTTTGACTTTCTTACTGTTTTTGTGTGTTTCGTATCAGTGTCGTCCACTTTTGAAGTGCTTTGCTCTTCCGACGTGTTCATAGATTTAATTGTATTGTTCACCGATTCGCAGACTATATCTGTGAGGGCTGGCATTGGTAGAGCTCTCTGAAGTAATACTTTTGCTATGCTCTTAGTTAAATCGTCCTCATCTGCGAGTGCAGCAATCTGGCCACTTTCAACTATTCTTTGTACATTTGCCACTAACGCCGATATCTCCTTCGGCCCAGATCGTTTCTTGAAGTCGTGTTTGAGTAAAATAGCGGCGATTTGTTTCACTATAGCTTCTTCTTGCTGAGGAGGTAAAGCCGGTGTGATTGGAACACTAGAAGATTCCGGTTGAATTGGTATACAGCAGCTCACAATCGAATTCTTCTTATTTCTCCTAGATTTAGTCTCAGTTTTTCCAGGCACAAATTCTTCATCCTTTTCGGTTTTAATGATCGGATTTAAGTTTGGAGATAACGAGTAGCTGTGGCCGTGCACGTGTTTGATTGATTGTTTAGCTTTTTCATACTCTGTCTCCAGGTCGTTTTGCATTTCTGTAAAAAACAACATTAAATAAATATAATATAAAATAGAAGTATGACTTCTTGTTATAGTATTATTACTAAAACTTTAGTATTTCATTTTCTTTTTCTTAAACCGAAGTTGCATTTAAATTGACAAAGGTAAGTCCATCTATAGGTAAGCATTGACAACATTGACAGCTGATAATTTTATTATCTAATCAATATCCATTTTTGTTAAAAAAAAATGGTTAGTCTGTTCCATTCCCTTTCAGAACCGATGGCCTTTACAGCGTTTACAGAGATTTTCAAGAAGGCGTGTACGTTGGTGAGTATATAATACCACATAACACAGGGTCATAAAAACCTATTCATATATTAGGTTGGGGAAAAAGTCTTTTCGCATTATAGTATGTATAAACTTGTAATAAAATCTCTTTGGCTATACTATTTGTATCTGGCTGGTTTTGGTATCACTGAAAGTTTAAATTTTAAAGAACATAATTCCAAATTCAAATTAGGAAAATGTGTGATTTTCATTTGTTTTTCGTACCGCCAAGATGAGTGAATTTAATGAAGAAATTCGATACATTTTAAAATTTTACTACAAAAAAGGTAAAAATGCAACGCAAGCCGCGAAAAAAATTTGCGATATTTATGGACCTAGTGCAGTGTCTGTGAGAGTAGCACAAATTTGGTTTAAGCGTTTTCAATCCGGAAACTTTGATGTCAAAGATGCACGTCGCTCTGGTCGCCCTATTACAGATAAAATGGATGCCATTTTTGAAAAAGTGGAGCAAGATCGGCATGTCAGTAGTTACGACGTAGCTGAAGAACTGGGAATTGACCAAAAAACAGTTTTGGCGCATTTGAAAAAAACTGGGTACACAAAAAAGCTCGACATTTGGGTACCTCACGAGCTCACTGAAAGAAACCTAATGAACCGTGTACTCGTTTGTGATTCTTTATTACGACGTAATGAAACCGAAACATTTTTGAAGAAGCTGATAACTGGTGATGAAAAGTGGATCACGTACGACAAGAACGTGCGAAAAAGGTCGTGGTCAAAGGCCGGTCAGGCTTCACAGACTGTGGCGAAACCCGGGTTAACTCGCAACAAGGTGATGCTGTGTGTGTGGTGGGATTGGAAGGGCATTATTCATTATGAGCTGTTACCACCAGGCAGGAACATCGATTCTGAACTCTACTGCGAACAACTGATGAGATTAAAGCAAGAAGTTGAGAGAAAGCGGCCGGAATTAATCAACAGAAGGGGTGTGGTTTTTCATCATGATAACGCTAGACCTCACACATCTTTAGCCACTCAGCAAAAATTAAGCGAGTTTGGCTGGGAGGTGTTAATGCATCCGCCGTATAGTCCTGACCTTGCACCTTCAGATTTCCACCTGTTTCGGTCTCTTCAGAATTCTTTAGGCAGTGTCAGGTTAACATCACGAGAGGACTGCCAAAACCACTTGTCGCGGTATTTTGACCAGAAGTCCCAAAATTTCTATAGCAATGGGATCATGTCCCTACCTACAAGATGGCAAAAAGTTATCGAACAAAATGGTACCTACATACTTTAGTTAAATGTAAATAAACTATATTAAAAAATGTTTTGAATTTTCTTAAAAAATGCGAAGAAACTTTTTCTCCAACCTATTACAATACTTGAGGGGATCGGCACTAAGCGTACTTGAAAATGAACGCATAACTGACTCGGTGATTGGTTCGTTTCTTATCCAAGAGTCGATAGATCTCACAGTAATGTTTGTGAATACGGGTGTACGATAGCTAGCTATTACGCAACGCACAGGTCGAGATTTCAAAAGCAACGTCAAGATGTCAAAAGTTTGCAGTAGTATAACGCCAGTCAATTCAACGAAGTGAATTAAGTTACAGAAACGAACCAACCACAGAACTTTATTCAACGAAATTCTTTTAGATATTCAAGAGTCGTTTGAGTATTGTTTGAGAATTGAAAGGCTTGCCACAAGGCACGCACTGAGAAATGCTTTATTTCGCATAGCATTGTTCTTTACTTAGACAAGTATGTTTGTGAATACAGGCGATAGTTACTTTGTCGCATTTTATAATATATGTAAGTATATACAGTGTACTGATGCTGTGTATGTGTGTGTACGTGTATACACTGTACTGATGCTGTGTATGTGTGTATACAGTGTACTGATGCCGTATATGTGTGTGTTAGTGTATACAGTGTATTGATACTGTGTATGTGTGGGTAAGTGTATACAGATTACGGACGCTGTGTATGTGTGTGTAAGTGTATACAGTGTACTGACGCTGTGTATGTGTGTGTAAGTGTATACAGTGTACTGATGATGTGTATATGTCTGTAAGTTTATACAGATTACGGACGCTGTGTATGTGTCTGTAAGTGTATACAGTGTACTGACGCTGTGTATGTGTCTGTAAGTGTATACAGTGTACTGACGCTATTACGCAACGCACAGGTACTGACGCTGTGTATGTGAGTGTAAGTGTATACAGTCTACTGACGCTGTGTATATGTCTGTAAGTGTATACAGATTACGGACGCTGTGTATGTGTCTGTAAGTGTATACAGTGTACTGACGCTGTTCATGTGAGTGTAAGTGTATACAGTGTACTGGACGCTGTGTATGTGTCTGTAAGTGTATACAGGTTACTGACGCTTGTGCGCGTGCTCCTGCTGGAACTGCATCCAGGCGGCGTTCCGCTCGTGCTCGGGCAGCCCCTGCTCGGCCGAGCCGCGCAGCAGCGAGTCGTGCTCGTGGACGGCGTGCAGGTTGGCGTCGCGCGCCACACGCAGCAGCGCCACGTCGCACACGCCCACCGCCACGCCGCCCGCCACGCTCACGCCAGATTCGTCGTACCTAACGCCAAACACACCCCATCAGTGCGGGGAACGTGCACGTTCCCCGCACTGAACGAAGATGCTGCCACCTGGTGCCGCCAATACGAATAATAATAATATGCCTACGGTTACACCAATTATCTAGCCCACATTAAATATCTTTAAGAACTTGTGTTATGGATACTAGATAACGGACAAATATACTTAATTATCTAGATATTTTTATAAATAAACTTATAGAGCAGCTGTACTCAACATTCCGGCTTGCCTCATCACCTAGTACATCATATCATCATACAGCCTTTATAATTCGACCCACTGCTGGGACACAAGGCCTCTCCTTGTCATCAAAGGAGATTTAGGCAGTAGTCCACCACGCTTGCCCGTTGCGGATTGGTGGACGGAGTATAAGGTGATCAATATTGCTGATCCATTAGTCACCTTCTAGGACACCCATTGGAGGATATGGGGTGATGCTATTCTACTCAGTCGGCATCATATGGCCTAGTTCGAAAGATTATAAATTAGCAATACTATTTTATGAATAATAGTGGTATAATAGTTGCGTTCTATTGCAGTTTAATATAATTGATGTTATAGAGCGTAAGCTAGATTATTGCGGCCTGCTAGATGTAGCGGCAGTGACTTTGTGGCCCAGGGGAAAAACAGGTTAAGTATGGCTGCTATAAAGCATAGTTTGTAGACTATATTTTACGCACTGCCCACTTTGAGATTATGTTGGTTTCTAGAGACCCCCATTTTAATGTTAATTACCATCTATTACCAATTTAAAACGACTACTATTTAGACTATATTTAAACGTGCAATAGTTGTATAAAACTCCAATTAAGATTCAAACAGTGTTCATCATATTTTTAACAAATAAAAATTATTACAACTAGTATAAAATAAAGCTTTATTTCGAAGAAATACTGTGTTATTGCACTGCAAATATCGATACACGTTAAATTTAGTTATTGCAACACTAGTAATATAGTGCGACTGAGAGTTTGACGTCTGTGAAAAACGAACCTGTTTCGGAAACCGAGGGCGCGTATTACCCTCTATTGGGTACACTCTATTGGGTATGTGCTCGATGATACAAAACGTAGTGTTGTACCAAGCAGGTTTTCTATACAAACTATGTCATTCCGCACTACGCGACGGAGCGCGGTGCAGTGTGTGTACCGCCTTAAGAAGACTTGGATTTGTTCGGGTGTTGCTAGGGAGCTGTTCCCCTACAAGAGACAGTTGGTCGCTCCTCGTGATCCTTCTTTGCACGCGAAAACTGTTCGTGAAATGCACGCGCGCTGATTTTGACATGTGCACGGTACGTCCACGCGCGCGGGTCTGGTCAGAGCTTAAGAGTTTTCGTATGTAGTAACCATAGATTTATAATTACTGACGTTTATAGATTAGCATTGAATCGACTAGGGCGAGACCAAAGTCGCACCGAGCCGGTGAGGAAGGCGCCTTAAAGTTTGATTACTACTTCCCCGAACACACTGATATCTAACTAAGAAAATATCGATACCTATATAAAAAGTTATCGATAGGTGTCAACAATATCTACAGAAGTGGGGTTAGAAATAGGAGGAATTTTACGTATTTGTTTTTAGCTTAAATATAATTATGGAATAATTTTATTTTTGCGCACCTTCCACAATCCGGGTGAAGGTCCACCCGGATTGTGGAAGGTGCGGGTTCGAGTCCCGCCTGAGGCAAGTCGATTTTTTTCAGTGCATTTTTCTAGTATTATATTTACGCGTTTGTAAACGCAAAAATAAAATTATTCCATAATGTAAGGTAGTTTCATCTTAACTGGGCGTCAAATATTTGCAAAAATATTTCGTTCGGGTCTTGGAAGTGCAAATTTCAAAGATTTGATGAAACGATGTTTACCATAAAAACATAAGCACCAAGCACTGACAAATTTCGACAGCGAAAAGCAGTGCCTCGGTGGCGAAATTGGTCAACGCGTCCACCCGGATTGTGGAAGGTGCGGGTTCGAGTCCCGCCTGAGGCAAGTCGATTTTTTTCAGTGCATTTTTCTAGTATTAAATATAATTCCTATGCATTCAAATCTAAAAATATTTCAGTGGTACTTAACTGTGAAATAAATATTTATGAGGATTTTGATCTCTAGATGAATTCCATCCTGGCACTGCACACGTAATCATATCAAATTGCGTTCGATACATAACTATTTCCTTACCCGTAAACTTAGTTTTTCAAAAATATTATTTAGTTTACAGCTGTCTTTTGAATTGACAGGCCGCCTTAAAGTCTCATGCGTGTACGTGAATGGTCTCGTCTATCTATCTATCTCAAATATACGCGTTAGTATGCTATTTCTTTTTAACTATCTACAGTTTCTATATCTATGCGTACAAGAGACAGTCGGTCGCTCTCCGTGATTCTTCCTTGCACAGGAAAAGCACGCGTGCTGAGTTTGCACGGTTCGTATACGTACGCGGGTCTGGATAAAACTTGAGAGTTTTCGTGTGCAGTAACCACAGTATACCAAGAACAGTAGTTTATCTGCGGGCTGTCGGCGAGTTATTAGCCTAATCTGCGTTGACGTTGATCATAAATGTGCCGGGCGGGAACGAGCGGCGAGCGAATGAGCAATGACATAAAAACGCGCGATCACCCCGAGACGGCGAGACCACCTTATGCCCCCAAATTTTTATATCAATGTGTGCGTCACAGTGCGTGCGACTGCGTACACGGCGCCGAGTACGCACGCACACATTCTAATGGCCATCCATTAAAGGCCGGCAAGTTTGTATGAAGACGTATTACTGTACTTAGACGCCGTCTTGGTGGAGTGGTCAGTATAGCTGCCTACACATCAAGCGGTCCGGGTTCGAGTCCTGGTAGCGGCAAATATTTGTGTGATGAATACGTGTTTGTTGACGAGTCATGGTTGTTTATATATTTATTTAAGTTTATTTATAAAAATATCTAAAAATATTATGTAAATATAAAATGTCCGTTATCTAGTATCCATAACACAAGTTCTTAATGATACTTACTTTGGGCTAGATAATTGGTGTGAGCGTGGAAATATATTATTATTATCTCCTTTATTTCATTTAAAATACATACAAAATTATATTTCTAAATATAAAATTTTTACAATGTATAAACACTAAAAAATATAACATTTAAAAATACAATACAATACATTATTATTATTATTATTACTGTTGTTGGTATAGTGTGCAGTAACTGACCTGTAGAGCTCGGTGAGGTCGGCCATGTTGTAGTGTCGGTCGATCTGCTGCTCGTCGAGCACGCGGCACGCCACTGCCTGCTTGGTCACCGATCGCTCGTAGATCTTCTGTTCCATCGTGCCCTTTCACAACATAACAACCAATTGAATATCCAGTCTTGACGCCTGCACACTTAGTATGAGTTTTGATAGTTTTGGAGCTCGATCAAAAGTATCGTCTCTCTTCATACATTGCCCACTGTTTCTGATAGTTTACGCTAGAGGCGCTAGTGGGCAATGTATGAAAAGAGACGATACGTTTGATCGAGCTCGAAAACTAACAAACTCGTACTAGGGTTACCTACTGGTTGTCCACAACCGTGTGTTTTTCTCATAATTTTACAAAACTGAACACAAGACTGTGGAACCAACTTTCGCTAGCAGTATTCCCGAAATGATACGACCTGAACATCTTCAAAAAAGGAGCGTATTCTTTCTTTAAAGGCCGGCAACTCATTTTCGATTCCTGTGTGTTGAAAATGTCCATGGGCGCCGGTGATCACTTACAGTCAGGTGTACCCTCTGAACGTTTGTCCCCTTTTCCATAAAAAAATAGATGGTAGATGGCGAGGGGTCCACGACCGGAAGTCTCCTCGTGGCGGACCCTGGTAACGTGGTGGGGAAACTTTCTCGGCGGGTGTGTGGCTTTTGATGCCAAGTGTGTCGCCTTGGCATTCGAAGTCACATGCCATCGTCGAGTTGTTTTTGTTTTCCCACCACGGCTAGTTCCGGACGGCCCTTTTCAGGGCCAAGACCGCGCCCGAAGACCCCCGGGTGCGGTCCGATGGCTGCTCCCGGTGTCCTCGTCAGGAGGACGCGCCAAGTCGAGCAGCTGTCGGTGAGGAGGCGGCCTATAAGGCAGTGGCCCACAGGGGCTGGCGTTAGTCGGCAGCCCCTGTGGGCTGCTGGCCACCAATTGGTGTACAAGGAGTGCCTAGACGGGCAGCGTTGGGACGGTCTCGGTGTAGTTGCGCTCACGTGCGCAGATCTCGAGCCGTCCCGCAATAGCGCACTGGAGGTCAGGCCGGGGAGGATGTTTAGTGGGTATGGAGGGAACGCCTTTACCTCGAGTCCCATATATCCCCTGCGGTTGGCACCACCCCGCAGGGACGATGCGTAAATGCATTTGACCACCCAACAAAAAAAAAGAAAAAGGTAGATGGCGAACTTATTTGAAACCAAACCACTTTCAAAATTAATTTCACCATTTTGCATTAATAACAACACCATAATTACTAGTTACGAGTATATTGACAGTATATAGAAGTATATTAAACCGTATATCGAAATTTTATTATGTAAAATTATAAATAATAGTTACCAAAGCGACCAGACGATATATATAGCAGTCCTTCTTTTGTCCGAACCGGTACACGCGGAATATGCTCTGTATATCATGTGCAGGGTTCCAGGACGTGTCCAAAATGATGACCCGGTTGGCAGCAGTCATGTTGAGACCGAGGGAACCGGCTCGAGTTGATATTAGGAACAATCTAGAAAACCATATACAACAAGATCAGAATATATACGGTGATTTTTTATTGGTTTTAGAGCTGAACCCCTCCCTAGTTAAAGTAAATAATAATAATAATATATTTCTACGCTCACACCAATTATCTAGCCCAAATTCAGTATCTTTTAAGAACTTGTGTTATGGATACTAGAAAATGGATATATGAGCAAATGTTTTTTATATAAATCCGTGTACCCTCTCAACATTGACTCCGCCTCCTTCGCGTTCCTTATGCTATGGCCGCACACATCGCGATAACATTCGGGCGATAAACTTAGCCTTTGGCCAACGGTGAATGTGCATGGCCACACATTGAGCGTTGTACAACCTATCGCGATGTGATTGCGCTGTACACACGCATAAAACAAAATGGACGCTCGCGGTCGGTGTATATTTTATGGCAGCCAATAATTATTTTTTTATTTTGTCAGGAATTATTGTATAAGAAACAAAGCAAGCTTTAATAAATATCGACTGACACCCCTTAATACTAATAAATCCTAAAATCTTATCATTATTCAAAACCATGATGAAAATTAACTTAATCCAACACTTCCGCTGGGGACAATGTCTCTGGGCCGGCTGAAGAGTACGAAGTGTGGCCACAAGCGAAGTTCATCGCGATAAAAACGCTTTTATGTGCACCAGTTTACTGACAACGGTGCGATGTCCTTGCAACTTCGCACGAAGTGCCGAAGTATTCGCGAACACTTGGCTACACACATGACGTCAATATTTGCGACATCGCGATGTGTGCGGCCGTAGCATTATAAATACATCAATGACGACCAACTTATCCAAGTACAGGTATGAGTTTTGATAGTTTACGAGCTCGATCAAACATATAGTCTCTTTTCATACATTGCCCACTGATTCTTATAGTTTACGCTAGAGGCGCTAGTGGACAATGTATGAAAATTCAATAAGGTTCTGCATTTAAGCCAGTTTTGAAGAGTAGGAGCGCACTAGGACCGATTGCACTCGGATGAATACTTGGATGTCACTAATATCAATATCACTTCAGTCATATGACGTCCATTACTGAATATAGACCACACAGGAACATAGGCTAACACATAGATTTATAATTACTGACGTTTATAAATAGGCAAAGAATTGACTAGGATAAAACCAAAAAATGCACCAATTTGTGAGTAATGTATGCGTGAAAGATAGTACTGCAGTCTGATAGTGATTGTCTTTTCTTCGTGACTGACAGTCCGACATAGGCCGCCTGTACTTATGAAATGGTCTCGTCTATCTATCTCGCTCTAATATACATGTTAGTATGACCTTTCACATTGCCGATATACAGAGTCCTATTCGTATCCGAGCACACTCCGACACCGCACCGTGCTCTATTTTCACTCGGTCCGAGAGCACTCGTAATGTGAAAACCCAGCTTTAATGGCTACACACGAACATTAGTTCAAGGTTTGTCCTGTGAACAAATACGAACTCACTTGGTCTTGTGATTATTTTCGGCATTAAACTCCCGGCACCACTTCTGCCGCACCTCCGCTGGCACAGAGCCGTCGAGGCGGTAATACTCCCGCCCGAGACTCCACTTGTTGTTCTCCTTCAAGAAGTACTCCAGAGAGTCCATTGTGAACAGTGACGTAGAGAATATTAGTCTGAAAGAAAAAAGTCCACAAAATTGATTGTTTTTATCGAATTTTATATTTTGCGAACGAAGACGAAAAAGAACACGTTATACTATTATTTTTTGACATTATTAATTATGTATTCACGTCACTCATAACTGAATTTTAATTCCAAGTTACGTTGATACACTAACTGATAACTAAAAAGTAATTGAAATCATAGACTAAGAAAATAAATTTCAAAACTCTGATGATATGAATTTACTGTGCATATAGGTACTATTTGCTGTTCCTACTTATTCGACGAACCACATGCATTGGAAAATTCAGATTTGTTTTGTATCGTCTCCATTTATTTATTTATTAGACTTGCCAACATTTGATTACATCAATACATGCAAAAAGTACTTGTACACAAAAACTAAAACATAATGTATTAAACAATTATAGGCAAGTACGACTAAAAACAGTTAAACAAGGTAAACTCAACGGTACATAAGAAAAAAGAAATCATCACTAACTTATAATCTAGCTAATTTTTTATTACATTATTTTCTAAAAAAATTAATAATAGATTTGCGGATCTTGTTCAGCGAGTCAAAATGAACACCGATGAAAACCTTGGTATCGGGAGTTGGCGCCTAAAACAGTCTTGCGAAGTTAACGTTTAACGTGAGAAACCCTTTCTTTTTTACTTTTACAATTTACGAATCTATGACACAGCAATCTAAATGAATAAAGACTTTAGTTTGAACTGATATAACCTGTCGAGTCCTAGAACTATTCGAGATTCACTTATGACAAACTAGCGACCCGCCCCGGCTTCGCACGGGTGCAATGCTTATGTAAATATGCATGTATTATTCATATAAACCTTCCTTCTAAACCTATTCATATAAATCACTCTATCTATTTAAAAAAAAACCGCATCAAAATCCGTTGCGTAGTTTTAAAGATCTAAGCATACATAGGGACATACAGACGGCGGAAGCGACTTTGTTTTATACTATGTAGTGATAAACTTACAGTTTGTCTCCAAGAGCGATGCACTCGTCCAATATCCGGAAGACGGCGACGAATTTGTTCGAACTATGCAACGAGTTCAACATCGCGCCCCCCTCGAGATACTGAAGCCACCATACCTCTCTGTCACCTGGTTTGAGATCGTCAGGCGGATTGAGGTCCGCGTTGAGGTCTTCCCTAGCCAGATCATCCTCTAATTTCTCAACTGTAAAATAAATATTTCCAATATTCGAGAATGCCGGAAACCATTGAACACGCATGTTTATTCTAAGTGATTGCGATTCCAAGGATAAAACATTATATGCTCTTCAAAGCCGAGAAGAGAGACAGAAAATAACGAGGGAGCGTTTTTTTTTATTTACCATTCATTACTTGAATGGTAAATCACAAAAAAACACTGGGTTGAAGTGGATTGTGAAGCTACTCTTACTAAGTATTGTATTGATAAAGCTCATTAATGCCCGCGCCATATTGAGAGTGGAAGGACCTAAACAAGTATTGTAAATAATGTCCGCCTCGTTATTTTCTGTCTCTCTTCTCGGCTTTAGAGAGCATGTAATGTTTTAACCTGTGTATTTTTTTTAAATTACGTGTAATTAAAGTGTAATCTTTTTGTATATAGTTAAAAAAATTACACTGGGTTGAAATGGATTGTGAAGCTACTCATACTAAGTCTCGTATTGATAAAGCTCATTAATGCCCGCGCCATATGTGACATAGAGAGTGGAAGGACCAAACAAGTACTGTAAATAATGTCCGCCTCGTTACTACATTGTCTTGAGATGGCGTTTATTAATACAAACGTTAGTTATGTGAACAATATTTGTGATGTCTACAATAGAATTATATAGAAATCTATAATATAAAAATGAATCGCAAAATGTGTTGGTAAGCGCATAACTCAACAACGCCTAGACCAATTTGGCCAATTCTTTTTTTAAAATGTTCGTTGAAGTTCAAGGATGGTTTTTACGGCGAGAAAAATTCGAATAATTGCCGGAAAACCCATAAAAAGAGCCCTTTTCTTTTTCCCATACAAATGTTTTCTAATGACAGGACGAAGTCTGTCGGGTCCGCTAGTAATAATATATTTCCACGCTCACATAATTATCTAGCCCAAATTAAGTATCATTAAGAACTCGTATTTATATTAAATTTGTCCGTTATCTAGTATCCATTACTAGATAACGGACAAATTTAATATAAATAATAGTATAGATATTTTTTATTAAACTTAAATAAATACAAAAACAACAATGACTTGTGAACAAATGTTAGTGTTAATCACACAGAAATTTGCTCCAATACACACTCCAATAACATTTGCTACAAGATAACATAGCCAATAAAATTTAAATTCCTATAATTTACGGATCATATTACACTGTATTGTACTTATTATGAGTATATTATTACTTAGTTACTTTAAAACCCCGAACCACGATAAATCCTAATATATTCCGGTAAAACCTAAGATTTACCAACTCTTAATGGTAAATGTCCCAATAGTTCTGTGATTCTCGTTCATTTCGAACTTTTACCGCCATTCATTTGGCAATTATCAATTAGGTAGGTATAACATTGGTTTAATACTAGAAAAATGCACTGAAAAAATCGACTTGTCTCAGGCGGGACTCGAACCCGCATCTTCCACAACCCGGGCGGAAGATGCGGGTTCGAGTCCCGCCTGAGACAAGTCGATTTTTTTCAGTGCATTTATCTAGTATTAATATTTACGCGTTTGTAAACGCAAAAATAAAATTATTCCATAACATTGGTTTAGGTTAGGTTGGACTTGCAACCAACACACGCGAGCCGAGCGAGCGGAGCGACAGCGGGCGGCGAAGCGCCAAAAACGACATTTTAACATTTTACTAAAGGAGTATTCATTGTTTTATTTCCAAAACCAACATTTAGCAGCCGTCACTAGTGAAACTTATCATGTACTAAACTCTGTTGGTAAAAGCCCAAAAAAATTGTCACCTTTTTGTAAATTCTTAGATTTACCAACTCTTGTCGGTAAATCCTAAGATTTACCGGTAAAACCTAAGATTAACCAACAAACGGGCTTTTACAGTAACATACATATGACTGTAGATCACCAAAACATAGTAATAACTTTTAAATAGATTAGTAGGTAAGAATCAGTGAGAAACTTTGATTTTCGGTACTCACTTTTAACTTTATTTTTGGTGCAGTCTGACGTTCTAGTTTGAAAGTTATGTAACACTTGTGGGTGTGACCAAATCTTCTGTAAAATGTGAAAATCCTTCAAGACGCTTTTACTCTGTGAATTAGCGTAATTCTCCATATAATGTTTGTACAAGTCCCATTGACATTTTGTTAAGGACACAAACACAGTGTATTCGTGTTTTTTCGGTAGATAAGGATAGAGGACTGAAGCTTCTTGTCTTTGCAGGCAGCCTTCAAGGACTTTGTGTAAAATGTGAGTTCGCGCCTTCATTAGTTTAATATCCTCCTCTCTTGAGTCACGATGTTGACCATTCATGATGGGATTTTCGAACCTATGAATAAAATTATAAATATTAAATCAGTTACTGTGACGTATATCTATCTATGATAGTGGACCGATGCAATTCTGACGAATTGAGTAGGCTTATGTCGCAGTCATATTATTCAACATTGTTTATGTCGAAAATTCATTAAAAATAATAATAATAGGTAATTCCAGTAGTAAGAAAATGAAACGAAAAGTAAAAAGTATCATTTACCGCCATTAATTGATTTTTCTCAACTCTTTTTAAATATAAGTGAGGTGACTTTGCAGTAATAATTAAAAATAACGTATTTTATTATTTGTACATATTATGTACAAATAAATACGTACCACAAACAAAATTGTACTCACCTATTGGAATACTCCGCATACGTTCCGAGTAAATTTGGTTTAATGAAATTAACCATACAATAATACTCTCTGAGATTATTCTGCATAGGAGTGCCCGTCAATACTATTCTACGTTTAGTGACTACGCGGCTCATAGCCACGGCGAGGACAGAGCAATCGTTCTTCAGCAAGTGGCCTTCGTCACATATAATGATATCTGGTCCGGGATCCAGCAAGGCAGTTCGTATTTTGTTTATTATGGTCGGTCTTACATCGTCGAGATCTGGGTCAAGGGTGGTCAGACTTCTGAACAGCTCATATCCGATAATAAAAATGCCTCCACCATTGTACCAGTCCTCTAGTTGGTACGCACGCTCGTAAGTTTTCTTTAACTTGGACAACTCGAACACCTTAAATTGGGGAAATTATATGTTTGAAATATGCTAACTGGGTACAAACCATTTAATTGATTTACGTAGAATAAAAATATAAGTATTTTACGATCTCTTAGGTTGACAGTTCAATAAACGTTTAATATTTTAAAAGTACCTGCAGTTTTCTCCTTAACTTTGCTGGCTTGTAATAGAAGATTCAATGTTACATTAATACAGTGAAGGGTGTGTACAATATTTCCTGAGTTTAATTACTAATAGTAATTATAACTCGGTAACTCGTTTATTTTTCATATTTTCATGGTCCTATGTCGACAGCCAGACAAGCAATGGTTTTAAAGCATTACTATCTCCAATTGTAGTGCTTTTGACGATTTAAAAGTACTTAGCAAAGTCCATTTAAATAAAGATATTTTTCATTTCAATTTACCCCTAAAGAAGTACAAATTTGTACTTGGTTTGGTTGGTAACTGGACTTTTTTTATGTCCACCTGGCTAGCTTCCAACGTCTTATCAATACCTGTAGCCATAGCGAAAAGGTTAATAGTATTAGGGGTTTAAGTATGAAATTGCCGTTTTGTATGGAGAATTTAACGAAAATTTATTTTTCATACAAATATATTTGCGATTTTTTAAGGAACCACAAATCTAAATTTTGTGTAATTTGGTGGACATGTTTAGACAACATTAAGCTCTAGGATACTTAAGAGAAAAAAAATGAGAATTGATAACTGTAAAAAAATATTCGTAATTTTATAATGAAGTTCACCACCTCTTCAGACACCTCTTAGGACGAGCTGTTTTTGGAGATGTATTTCTAGTGAAAAAAATAAAAAATAAGAATATTTTTTTTCCATAAATATAAGTCCCTGTAATGAAGTTTAAAATAAAAAAATAATAATGGGCATAGCTATTGTATTAAAGGAATTATACACTAATAAATATTGAGGAAAAAAACGGCAATTTCATACTTTAACCCCTATTATTATAGTGTTTTCACAGATAATATCTAGGCCAGCCTAGCCCTGATACCTTCGGCTTTATTACCATTAGGCGATATGAAAGCCAAGAGTTTCCCTGTTGTTGAACCTCGGAGAATTAGGAGGTTTATGCTGGGGTTTCTAAATCACAAAAAACTGGTGCCCAATGCTACAGTTGTAAGCTGCAGCACAATTAATTCTCCATTAAAATTATACAAGAAAAGTACTACAAAACACCTAACATAGCTAACTATGATCTAACACAATAATGACAACGCCATCTAGTGACAGCCATACGAACTAATAAAGTATTAGTGCCCCCACTTAAATTCACAATAACTACTTGCGTAGTTAGTATTAGTAACAATGTTTAACACCTGTCAAGATAAAAAAAAATCTGTTATCATCTCACCTTGATCTTACCAGTTACTGGTCCAATCCATTTATGAATTTCGTCTACCCAATTGAGTACAGTCGATAGCGGACAGCATACCAACACCCGCTGCATGTTAACCCGCGGGTGAGTTAGTACCTGTGATACATCACATAGTTTTAGTGATAATATTCATCACACTTGTTAGTCGGTTCGGTTTCGGTACACAGCAGTTATAGAATGTTATAAAACATTGTGTAGCACGATTACATTTTATAACAGTGTGTAACATTTTGCTACAACATGTTATATGCTATAAACGTACCCACACTGGTTCAACTCGTTGCATAACATCATATAATAATCCTCGTTCACAGTTAACAAACAATTTCCTCCCGCGGCTTACCACTAATGTCCCGCTGTCGCCTGGATGATGTTATAAATTGTTTTATCATGTTGTAATTAGTCGTAAAACATTTTGTTACATGAAGATGTATAACATCACTAATTTATAACTTTTGTTACAATTTGTAAAAAAAATGTATGACTACAAATATTATGCAACATTCTATAACGTTATATAACTGCTCTGCAAGAACACCTTGGTAACGCTTGGTTAGACATAAAGCACATCCGGCAGTATGGACAAAGGTGTGCCTAAAAAAAGTGAAATTTATTTCGATTTTTTTTAAGTTATTTGATTAAATAGAAGATTTTGTTGTTGTTTATTTATTTAATAAAAAAAACATTACTTAAAAGATAGTGTAAATTTAATTTCGGATGAAAAGATCTACAACAGTTTTGACAAGGTACTATCTCGTCCGCTAACGAAGCCAGTTCCGGGTGAAAGATGGGCCTTGCAATTTCAAAAAGGCGACAATTCGACCGCGGACGAAATAATTTGCGGGCAATTTGTCGCCTAAGTCACTGCCAGTAGACTCAAAGGTCATTGTACGAAATTATCTCTGTTCGGCGATCGTACTTTAGTAAATTGACATTTATATATGCATTAATGACGTACCGTATGTAGGAGCGCCAGCACCTGCAGTGTCTTCCCGAGGCCCATACAATGGGCAAGGATACATCCACCTCCGCCGTCTCCAGATTCCACCCTCTCGAGGCTTTCAAAACAGGCGTCCCACATGAACTTCACGCCTTCGTACTGCAAAACAGATCTTTTTAAGCAACTAATGCACGTCACGTGATTATGTCCTTAATATCAACGATGTAGATATACATGGCAATTAGCGCTTCCGCACTTAGGCACACAGAGAGAGACCATGTGTATATAGTAGGTACACAGTCATGGTTCACCGGCATTAGTGAGAAAAATACTGTAATACGATTGTCACAGATTTGACATGTAAGGCAGTTGTTGTGTAGTCCCGGCTGGTAACAGCAAATGATTTTATATTTATGAAAAGTCTGTTGATTTATATTTATGCAAAAGGCGTTTAATATTCTTTCCTTTACAAAATGAAGCATAAAGAAAAAAACATCTACCAAACCCATTATCATAATTACCAGCACTACACTCATCAGACTCACCAGCATTGCGAATACGGTCGATAAACAAAATTTGACAGTAAAATTCCGCATGATAAATTTTGTTTATCGAGAATTTTACAAAAAAGTTTTCAAATTATTTGACAGATATTCTCAAAGAGGGAAAAGGACAGTAGATTGGATAGGTCCATCGATAACTTCATGCCTGCATTGCCGTACCGAGAATGTGTTACTTAGGGGCCATTCTTATTACGTAATGAGTATCTATCATCATTTCAGTCGAGAGACGCCCACTGTTGGACATAAGCCTCCCTCAAGGATCTCTAAACCGGTCGGTCCTGCGCTGCCCGCATCCAGCGGCTTCCCGCGACCTTTACTAAATCGTCAGTCCACCTTGTGGGGGCCTACCAACGTTGCGTTTCCCGGTACGTGGTCGCCACTCGAGAAACTTTCCGCCCCAACAGCCGTCAGTCCCCCTCGCAATGTTCCCTGCCCACTGCCACTTAAGGTTCGCAATTCTTTGGCCTAAATCGGTGACCTTGGTTCTCCTGCGGATCTCATCATATGATCACACAGAGAAACTCTCCATTTCCCTTTGGGTGACCTTGAACCTTCTTATGAGGCCCGTTGTAAGCGGCCACGTTTCGGTTCCATAGGTCATCACTGGCAACACACACGAATTAAAGACTTTCGTCTTGAGACACTGCGGTAGATGGGCCAAGAATAAGCCGCGTAGTTTCCCGAACGCTGCCCAGCCGAGTTGGACTCGCCGATTGACCTCTTTCTGGAAGTTGGACTATTTGTCCCAGGTAAACATTATCGTCGACAACTTCCAGTGTAGAGCTTCCAACCTTTACAGGAGAGGGTGCGACATGGAAATTCGACATGAGTTTCGTCTTATCCATGTTCATTTTAAGACACACTTGTTGGGAGACTCAACAGAGATCGTCGAGCATTGTGCGTATGTTTGTGTGTGTGTATGTATGTGTGTGCGTGCGTGCGTGTGCGTGTGTGTGTATGTATGTGTGTGCGTGCGTGCGTGTGTGTGTGTGTGTGTGTGTGTGTGTGTGTGTGTGTGTGTGTGTGTGTGTGTGTGTGTGTGTGTGTGTGTGTGTGCGCGCGCGTGCGTGCGTGTGTGTGTACCTACTCAAATATGTCTGCCAGCTCTCGGACTATTTCACCAAAGGAAGAGTCTTACCTGGTGCGCCTTCATAACTTTGGTGAAGAACGAGTGTATGGTGACTACGGGACGACACTCTGCGAAGTCGTATTCGAGACACACTTCATCGTTTATTACGAGTACATTCACACCTTCCTCGCAACGCAACATTTCCCGCTAGAAAACAAAGTTTTAAAAGCGTAATGGCGGATTTCAATGTTATGACAAAAATATTTGCTGTTTAGTTATTTAAGTAAGGCAGTAAGTTACGGCATTCAGAATACAGAGTGTAAAAATACCTAAGACAAAGCCGATGACTACGCATTCTACACATCAAAACAAGAAACATAATAAAAAAAATATTGCTGGGAAACGATTTTCACTTTAAGGTGTTAAAAAAATCTCCAAAAAATCCCGCGCAATGTACGTATACAGCGCGCAAGTCGAGCGGCGCTTAGCAACTTGGAGACGTGCGCAACGTTCGGTCAGCTGAGTTGAACGGGCCCGATATCGAATGGTTACATTGAGCGCTGACGTTTTAAAGCCATTTAATGGTATGAAATATTTAAATTTTTGATAATGTTTCTCTGCAGTAAAATTAATAAATAATGTCTTCAATTTGTTTTCATAAAAACATATTTCATAACTATTTATTTCCCATGTATGTAGAGAGAAAAAAAATGGTCCTAATTATGAGCAGAATACGTAGTTCTCGACTTTGTCATAGTTCTTACACCCGTTATACTGTTTTTGTTACACAATGCCAATTTTCACTTGAAATTTAATATCTTTTTTATGCTCACCAATTTATTATGTCTAATGTTAAGCCTTCGTTTCCTTTCGAATTCTTCCATATTTGCTACCACTGTGCTTTTTGCTAAAGACTTCTTGTCAATAACCTGAAAATTTTAAAATAATTACAGACAAATTGTAAAATACAGAATATACAGGATGGCACATTTAGTCGGTCAGTATGGCCAAGTCTGTAAAAAAAACTTGTACTCAGTTGCTGAGTCGAAACCGGTCATATTGAAAAATGAAACTTAGCTACATTATTTTTATTTAGATAGGTGTCGATTGTGTAGGTCATAAGTAGTTAAAGTTACTATGAAACATGATATCTTAAATTTCATATCTTTTAATTTAATTAAATAGATGTTCGAAACGACGGTTCTTTTTTTCAATGCAATATTCAACTTGTTTAGGAAGTATCCTTAAGTGGTGAATTTGCTTTAAAATTTAATCTATGGCTGATTTTAGGTGTTCAATTGTGACGTAGCTTGTTTTATAAACATCCATAACGTACGTAACCCCACAAGAAATAGTCTAATGGGGCTAGATCAGGCGAACTCGCGGGCCATTTAACGGGACCGTTTGTACCAATCTATTTTTGGGGGAAGTTATCATGTACTTAAAAAGTCTCTAGCTAATTGACCATTGTAAGTCAGTGCTCCATACTGTTAAAATATACGTGTTCCCTTTTTCCAACAACATTTCTCCTGAGACTTAAAAGATCTTCTGAGATATCAAGGTACTTGAATCTATCTAAAGGTATATAATTTTTTAAAATTTATGTATGCAGTTTTTCTTGTCACTAAAATGGTTGTCTATTTCTATTCTATGTTCGCTCGCTCGGCTGGTGCGTTGTTTTTCATGTTCTAACCTAACCAAACCTAAACCTATTGATCGTTTAGTTTGTAACGTGGTACTATAACATTGCCAAGTTATAGTACCATCGTCTTCATTATTACTGGCGGTATTTTAAAAAGTAATAATCAAATTCAAAATCATCATTCATCATGACATTTGGTCCATTTTTGATTCATTCCATTGCTGACCGTGTCCTAAAATACAATATCATTACTAACGTACCTAAGGGTCTCGCTCTGACCTCAGCTTGGGCCTATTACTATAATACGTACTTATATTATATCAAGGCACTAAAATTGTGAGTACCTTTGTTAGACCTTTTTATATTCTTGTATCAGTTTTAAGTGTTTTATTGTTTAGTTTCTACAGTGTGTTTTATATTATTTTCAGAGTGCCTTTTATATACCATTTAAAGCTGTTTAATAACTCAATAAAATAGTGACGGAAAACGTGTTTTGATTAGTGGACCATACTAGCAGAGTTGGACCATAGGGCACGACGTTACAAGTTTAAACCGATTTTATGATTTTTTTATAGAAGCAATTTCGATGGCAAATGGTGTTATGACATATGATAATTATGGCTTACAATGATGATAACAAATGATGTTATTGAAATTGACTTAATGTGAAACAAAGTTTCTAGCACGTGACTAATATAGTAAACAATGAGTATGGCATATGAAATTATGAGAAACAATATTATGTCTGTTGACCAGTGTAGCAGATGAAATTATGGCAAATGAAATTCTGGCAAACGTGTGAGACCGCACTAAAATCGATGACATGGTTCCTGAGAACAGATCTTTGTATGTCGTATAGTTACAGACTTGCCCATACTGACTGATCTAAAAGTGCCAACTGTATAATTAACGCACAATAAAGCCACATTTAAATGACTGTCTGATTTGTAAGACTACTTATTTGTGAAGTTTATCATGTGAAAGATATTTTTTACTTTTATAAAATATATTTATCCCTGCTTGCAATTTCATAACTAGTTTTGGACTTACTTTCCTTATATTTCGCCTTCCTTTGAAGTTAGACGTTTGAGAGTATCTTGATTTGCCCTGAAGTGTGGGGTCATTTGCGGGATCTCCAAACAACTCTCGAGAAAGGACCCTGTATATAAATCATAACTACATAGTTAGTTACAAACGAAACTAAAAAACCGGATAAGTGCGAGTCGGACTCGCCCACCGAGGGTTCCGTAGAAGTTTTTAGTTACAACATAGCAAAAATTCACCTTGAGAGTGTCGAAATATAAGTTTTTTGTATCTTTTTTTGCATTAACTTAGAAGGTTATTTTTTCACAGCTTCAAGGAACTGTAGACCTGAGCATAGGGTTTTAATTTCAACTCGATACCTCCACTCGTTACCGAGATAAGCGCAGCCCTCGATGATTGATTACATACTTTAAATAAAGACTATATTTTATGATTTAATTACAAATTAATAGTTTTCAGTTTTCCCTGTATTTGTAGTATATGACAGTATTACTTGCCAAATTTCATAGTTCTAGGTCAACGGGAAGTACCCTATGAATGTTGATTCCCTTGCGAGTATCGAAATATACGTTTTTTGCGACATAAACGGCCGTATCTTTTTTTTGCGTTAACTAAGAAGTATGATTTTTCACAGCTTCAAGGGACCATAGATATGAGTATATGGTTTTAATTTCAACATGATACCTCCGCTCGTTCCCGAGATAAAGGGTCTTGACAGACAGACGGACAACAAAGTGATCCTATAAGGGTTCCGTTTTTTCCTTTTGAGGTACGGAACCATAAAAAAGATTTTTTTTTTAAAATAAATCTAAAATCTAAAGATCTATAACAAAATAATATATTTGAATTAATTTGTTATAAAAAAATATAGTAGGTAATAATTCACAATAGAATTTTAAAAAAAGCATACTTTAATTGTTTCTGCCGTTCCAACATTTTTTTAGTGGAACGCCGCCCCCGAAGTTTGCGGCGTTTCAGATAATTTTCTGTTTGCTCTTCACGCCTCTCGATGTACTCGTTGACAAGCTTAGCGCGCTTCGCGTCATCTTCTCTGTCACAAGAATAATAAATTTAATATTTCAATTTATTTCTTTCAAGATATGTTTAAATTTTCAAATAAAAATTTTACCTAATAGAGTCCTTTTTGTTAATCATTCTTTTGAGAAGTTTTTCCTTGATAGTAAACCACTGCTTCTCCTCCTCTGATGAAGAGTCTTCTTCAGTTTTTAAATGTTTCGTTTCAGAATTATTCTTGGTAGAAGTTTTCTGAAATTTATAATTAAGTGATTAGAAGAAACATTGGAAACAAAATTGGAGAACACTACAAAGGAAATCACTAACTATTTCACAATGCAAATATCTGAAGAATATAATTTTATGCCTACTAATGTATTCCCTGAATGTAGATAATCGGAATTCTTGAAGATTACAGAAGAATAAGATACTATGTTATGATTTTTACAAAGAAAATTTAAGTAATTTTAATAAACCTCAAACCAAACGAGCTTTATGAACTTGATAAAAACATTCCAACCATTAACTTATTAAATTAAAATTTATGAGACACAAACGTAGGACAATATTATTATTATTCTTATGCAAGGGGCTGAGGCCGTGTCTCAGAGCACTTCGACCCTATGGGATTTTTTGTGCTTCTCCTTTCCTTATCACCCATCCCCGCCAACATCGAAAACATTTTGTATGAGTTTCACGATGTTGGCGGGAATAAGGTCCATAAAGGTGTAAATAGGACAATAACTCACAGTCTTATTCCGCGTAACAGGACCTTTTACAGGGGTTTTAGAGCTGCCTTCATCCAGCACAACAGGCGCATGTAGCAAGTGTAACTCCTTATTCATCATTTTATCTGCTGTCAACATTAAAGATTCACTGTCCACAGCGAGTTGCTCATAAATTTTCTTTTTTGATTTAGGACAAGGTCTGCACTTCTTTGGTGGTGCTTCATAAGAATTGTCAGGTGGTTCCGTTTTTATTTTGACTTTATTCCCACTTTCATCTTCACTCTCATGGTCATCCATGAGTGAATTTTTTGCCATATTATTTTCAGAAACATTTCCTTTAGGGACCTAAAAATAAGACGATATTAAACAATGGTAAAACTCTGTAGTAAGTAAGTAAAAAGTAGTTATATTTTTGGGAAATAAAAGGCTTCAATAGTAATATTATTATGAAATTCTAAACCAGCTGATGGAAAGCCAGGGCAACTAGGCTCAATGAGTTATCTATGAAAAAATCAGGAGTGGCCTCCCCTCCTCTCCCTCCTGTAGGCGAGAAAGTAAAAATTATCATTCAAACAAAGTGGAATTAAAAATTAACTAAACTTGTACTTACTGAAGGGGTTTCTTCATCGGCGTTATCACCTTCATCCTCTGAAGGTGTAAGCTCATTATAACCCTCTGAATAGGTGGGCGATGGGATTCTCGATATAGTATCAGGATGTGCTGATTGGTTCAAAGTGTCCTGGTCTTGTGAGATATTTACTTTACTTTTTCCTATAGATTTTATTTTACCTTCTTTTACAGATCTGTTAAGAGACTGCAAGTTAGTGAGCCTGAAAGAAATTGAACAAAAAAAAAACTATTATTGACATCTGTCAAGAGCAATTTGTTAAAAAAAGGTACTGTAATTTTAAGGTACAAAAAAGTAGTAAACTTACAAGTAATTCATAGTAAAAAGTTATTTATATTGTATTAAGATAATAATTAAAATTACCTTTCCACCTCTTCATCTACTTCATCTTTGTCAGCAATACTTTGGTACTTAAAATAGATATCAACAAAGGACTCTGGAAGTTTTTCAAGCAAAATCTGAGCATCCTGGTATAATTTGGTATCATTAATATCTAATGGGTAACAGCTCCAACCATTTCGATCTACATATGGTTTTGTTACTTCATTTATTATATTTACTTGTTCTGTGATTGGTCTGTACTCTTTGTTTTTTAAATCTGATTTTTTCTTAGGTTTTTCAACACTTTCCACATCGTCTTGTATAGGAAATGTTGGTTCACATTCTAATAATTCTACTGGTTCATCTGGATTGATAATAGGCTTGGCACTGACAGTTTCAATTTCCAATTCATTATTGTCAAGAGAGGGGGGTGTTGAGTTAATTTTATCAGATAAATATTTTAGGTATTTTTGATAATTAGAAATATCACTTTGATCAACACTGGTAAAGCCTGTGAACATTTCACAGGTAGGATCTGGAGACTCGCACATTTTAGAACTTTCATTTATTTGTTCAGTTGAATCCACATTATTACATTGGATGGCATCATCATTGTTTTTACCTTTTGATTTTGTTTTATTAGTTTGTTTAGTTTTCTCAATAAGCTTCTTAGGCAGCACAATATTATTTTCTTTGTCTTTTTGTAAGATCATCGGGAGTTCTTCACTTTCTGAATCAGATGATGCGACTTTTTTCTCTTCCTGTCTTATTTTCTCGCGCATTCTTCTAGTTAGTATAGTTACTTCATTAGTTGGTAGAGTTTTAGGGATTTCTTTCGTATTTACTTGAGCTACAGTTTTTACATTTGTATGTTTATCAGTTTTGTCATTTGTATTTTTATCAGTTTTTTCATTTGCATGTTTATCAGGTTTTTCATTTATATATTTATCATTTTTTTCATTTATATGTTTATCAGTTTTTTCATTTGTATGTTTATCAGTTTTTTCATTTGCAAGTCTATCAATTTTAGAGTCATTCTTCTTACTTTTTGTTTTTCGTTTTTCCGGTTTCTTTTTAATTGTACTTTTTTTAACGGCACCAGATTCATCACCACTGCTTTGCATTAGACTGTCCTTTGCATTTTCTATATGCATGGGTTCATATGTCTGAGGAACTAACAGACTCATATCCATATCATATTCTGGATCAGAATCTGGTTCATATTGTCTTCGAATTCTTGAGGATCCGTGACTGAAAAAATCGTCGGCATCATGACATTCATTAAGATCATGCATCATTTTATTGGATGTTACAAAGGTCTCAAAGGTTTCAACATCATAACTTTTATCTTTTCTGTGAATAACATCTCCAGAAACAATATGGTCAATTGCTTCGGCCTTTGTTATAACATTATCTGGGAAAATTGTCATCTCATCTAGATTACTCATAGGTTCGGTTTTAACAATTGATGTATCTAAAATGTTATCATCTTCTGGTTCAATTTTTATTTTAGTAACCATCGACTCTTCTTCTGAGGCTACTTCACTAGTTTCGAGATTTTTGCCTACAAAACAAGATTTTAGTTCATTCTGTACTTGAGAGATCCAGTTATTTTCTTCTGTGTGACTAACTTCATCAAAGTGAGTGAAATCTTCTGTTTCATCTTCATAAAAGTCATTATCATCATTGGCATAATACTCTAAATCGCCAGGTGTATCATGTGATGGTTCAATATTTAGGTATGCTTCCTCTGTTAATGTATTAACAGAGTTAATTGTCAGACATTCTTTAGAAGACTCTACATCACAGTTTGCAAAATATTTAGAAATAATTTCAAAACACAAATTAGACAATGATTTCACAATCTTTCCTTCATCAATTTGTTTTGATTCTTCAATGATTTCATTTTGATCATCAAATATGAGATAATTTATATTCTTGAGCATAATATTTTTTAAGGTCTTTGGTGTGTGACACACAAGATTTTCTGTAACTTTGCATGATTCTTTGTCAATAATAAAATTTTCTATTTGTATTGGTCTAAGTTTAGATTGAATAAGTCGTACACTATTAATATTTTTTAATGTGTTTGGTGTTTCACACAAAACTTTTTCTGTCATTTTATACAACTCTTTGTCAATAATACAATTTTCTATTTGTATTGGTTCAAGTTTAGATTGAATAAATTGTACACAAAGTGAAAATAATGAGTTTACTGTTTTCCGTCCACTCTCCATTTTACTGAATGAACTATCTGCATCATTTAAATCTTCAAATTCGTTTATTTGTTTTCTTTCCAAATGCCTGTCTAGATAAATTTCTGTTTGAGGTTTAGAAACATAAGCAGTGGTATCAGGCAATAAATTATTTATTGTTTTCAAACATAGTGTCTTCAATGGGAGAGGATGTTGTCCAGTTTTTAGAATCAATATTGAGTCACTTTTGTTTATATTGGAATTAATATTATTTATGCATAAACAATGAAGGCTTTGAGGACTAAAGGTATAGCCATTGATTTTACACTTTGTTGTCCTTTGAGATGGTCTGTTTGAACATAGATGTTTGCTTAATATCTGAACACATAAGGAAAAAAGAGGTTTCGGATTTGAAACAGGTGTTCCATGGGGAGGATCACAATTCACACCTTTTCCTTCAGACACAATGCTCACAGTGTTAACAAGCAGTCCGCTACTGCTAGGAATTTCGTGAGATAGAGAACTATTTGCAAAGTCATCTGGTTTTGTTAAAAAATAGCTGCATTGATATTTTTTATTAAATAATAACCATTCGGTTGATAGAAAAGGGGCACATGTAACCAATGCTTGCTGACGGTAATATTCTTTAAAAAACTCATTTACCATCTCAATAGTTACACAATCAGGTGGTTTTTTATTTCGGCTGTCCTGGGCTAAAAAAGACTGAGTTGGTTTTACCTTCTTTACCATCACTGAATCGTTAATCCATACCGTGTGTGGATTCTTAACATTGAGTTTTTTTTCCTTACACGGCTTCTTAGCAATTTTGATTGATAGTTCTTTATTAAGAAACACAGTTTTTGGATTGAATTTAGGTTTAACTTTCTCTGGTTTTGTTTTTTGTATAACAGGTCCTTCAATTATTTCACAGTCACTATCACTTTCTTTTGCCTTTTCAGTTGCAAGAATTAATTTGGGTTTTTCTCTATATTGACTTAAATTGTTACTATTGAGGAATTCGTCATATTGTTTAGCTAAATCTTCTTCCATCTGCATTAAATTGTGTTTTGCTAATTTAAACAATAAAAATGATTTACGTACACAATAATCCATTTTAAATGTATCAGTTACATGGCTTGAGTTTATTTTCTTCTTGATAAAATCTTCTGACTTTTGGGTCATTAACTCGCCTAGCTCTGCTGTTGTTTTGACAATGCCTTTCAGAAATTCACAAGCTTTATCGGTTTGTTCTGCTGTCAAACCAACATTGTCTTTCATAGCTATATCATGAGGTGGTGAAGTTTGTACTTCAACTGAGGTTGTTTTAATGGATGTTGTTTGAGCACAGGCTTCTACAGTTTTCTTTGCCGAATTTGGATCTATAACTGGTATTTCAATAGGTTGTACAGAAGTAGCTTTGGTAATTTTTATATCAGTGCCTTGAATTTTTTTAGCTATGAAATTGGTAAACTCACTGGTGGCAGCTTCCCATCCTAATTTTTGATTTGAATCCTCATTTGTTTTAATAAGAGACGACTGTAGACAAACCTCAACATCGTTAGTTTGTTCAGTGCCAGCATTTGGTTCAATAGTTTGCACTTCAGGTGAAAATCTGCTTTTCACTGTTTCTTTTAAATATTTTGGTTTCCTACCACGTTTTTTAGGAGTTTTATCAAGAGATGAATCTGTGCGTTTTTTCTTCCTTCTCTGTTTTATTAACTCATCAACTTCATCATCCATATCTGATAAATCTGATGAACTCACATTTCCGCGCTTTAAAGCACCTGGAACATATTCGTCATCAGAGTAGTACTTACTACCTTTCTTACCGCGTTTTGGTGGTTCATCATCTGAAGATTCCATATTTGCATAAGGATCATCTGATTCCTCTTCATAATGCATTGTTTGCTTAACTTTTCTCCGTACTGGCCTTTTAGAAGTATCTTCAACTAACAAAGAGTCCTCTATTTTCTCCGATTGATCATCAATGAGAGCTTTTTCCTTTTCATTACATACTGTGTCAATGTTATCAATATTATATTCAAAATCTGTCATATTAGGTTTTTTAGCCATTCTTTTAGTAGGCTCTTCTGCTGTACAACTGTCTTCAACCGTTTCGATTTTAGTCTCTTCCATTTTTATAATTATGGTATCTGAGTTTTCACCTACAATATTATCATGTTCCATTTTCATAATTATGGGCCCTGAGTTTTCACCTACAATATTATCATATTCTGTTTTTATAATTATGGCCTCTGAGTTTTCCCCTACAATATTATCATTTTGCACTGTATCTTTTGGATCCAGAGACAGTTTCAATTTGCTCAAACATATATCATCTGTTTCATCATCAGTTGTATCATTAAATACTGTTTTCTCATGACTTTGTAACTTTTCCTCAAGGCTTGGTTTTGTTGATCTCCTTCTTTTAGGTATTTCCTTATCAACAATGCTTGGTATTGTATCATTATGTTGTAGTGATTGATTTGGAGATGGTACCAAATCTGTTGTAATGATTTCTATATCATTATTTGTTTGATCTAACTCTTGGTCTCCTTTTGATTGTTCCCCCTTTGTCATTTTAACATTTGTAATGTTATCAGAACATTCTTTAACTTCTGAAATATTGTCATTTGTCATCTCCAAGTTTGGTTGCTTTTTTTTTCTGCCCCGTCTTTTAGGACTATTTTCTACAGAACAGTTATAATTTAGAGAAACATTTGGTGATTGTGTTTTTAAGGGTGCCGGTTCATCATCACATTGAGGTTTAATAGGGGTAGTACTAGTACTATTGCTGTCTACATTATCATTAGACAAATTCTTATGATTATCATTTACAGTGTCATTTATTCTTTGAGGTTTCCTACCACGTCTTTTTGGTGTAGGGGTTGAACTCGTAGGTTGACTGTTTGGTGTGGACGTCGGAGCGACATTATTTTGTTTAATACGTGTTGCGGCGGTAGATGGAATCAATATACTTTGTTGATTTTTCTTCTTTCTGCCCCTTTTACGTATCTGAGATTCAGAGGGAGCTTCTTGGTGAGGTTCCTTAGCCAGGTCTACTTGCGATGGGGCTTCTTCCGGCTGGTTTTCTTCGGAACCGCATTCGATAGTACTGTTTACTTCGAAAACTTGTTCTTCGAGGGGAGATTTTAATATCACCTCATTGTCGTATTTTATCTCATCCTGCATAGAAGTTAGATTAGGAGTCTCCAACTGTTGTGGCGCTATGTCCCCCAAAGTGATAAATTCGTTTTCTTCGTACATAGATATTGCTTGAAATTTTTCAAATGCGTCCTCAGTCGTACAGAGGTTGTCCGCATTCAAATCAATTTCTTCGGCCATATTTATCCACTAATCTCGTTACGGTGAACTTAAAAAGTTTGGACATTATAACACAAAAAGAAACAGAACCTAAATAAACAAATTTACAGATAGCATGACTGCAAAATTCGTAGAATGCACAAATTTTTAATTGTTGATACAGAAAGCAGCATCTACTTTTATTTGCTGAAAGCTACCATTGGTGTGGCTAGCCTAAATTTTTTATTACTACTAAAATAAAATATGGTAAAAATTTGCTGTCTGGTTTTCAGTCTGAGTATTTACTGCTTTCAATGAAAGGATTAATTATTATATCTCTATTTTGTACATAATTTTAATGGAAAATATTAGGCACACGTCAGACAGCTGGTATACGGGCCTAACTTTTTTTGAGACATGAAACATAAAAGTGATAATCACCGAGCTATTTACTGATCCATTGCTGTTTTACACGACAAGTGTCATAATTTATCTCTCGTTTAGAATCCTACGAAAGTTTATAAATTTTCTAGGAAATTTATAAACTTGCGGTTCTTGTATTTTCCGGTGACTTAAACATACCTACATACATTTTGCATAATGCGTAATCTTTATGTGTCGGGAACGTCATTAATATAAAAGAAGAAGAAACCTACTATTTTTGAAAAACTTTTCGAAATAGTAAATATACAGTTAATTATTTGGCAATTCAACATTTCGTTCAAAAACTACATATTTTAATATATTTTGTTATATATGTATGTTAATTTCCAACATTTATGCTATATCAAAATATTGAAGAATTGAAAGATATAAATAGCAAAGATAAAAGGAAGATAGGTTTTATTGAATATTTAATTATGTAAATAATCACTATTTTATAGTTTATATAGGCGTACCGTTCTTCTTTAATTAATGGCGTTCGCGTTATTTATCGCATTTCGCCAATGTCAAGTAAAATGTACTTTTAAAGTAACAGACAATTGTACGGTAGATTGAAGAATTAGATTGAAGAAAAATGGAGTCTCTCAACACGTGTTTTTACAATAACAACTCGGGAGAAAACTCCTTAATGTAGATAATTGAACGAAATTACAACTGTCAACTCAACATCAGAAATGTCATTGCTTCAGTATGTCGATTTGTTGACGAATTCCAATGCAATGCAAAGTGATTTCTTGCAATTCGTGAATTTTATTTGTATTCCATCATATCGTCATCAAAGATTACCTTTATTTTGACTCTACTAGTGTAACACATCGTTACAAAACGAATACCAGCAAATGTTTGTAGTTCAACATGTACTTCCCTATCGGATGGCCCAAAGTTCTGAAGAATCTGGGTGCAGATAATCAAATTATTAAACAAATTGTATCTAATAGAGACAAAATATTATTTGCTTCTTTGAGCGATGACTGCCTGGTTGTTTGGTTTTGTAAAGTAAGAATTAATGGTGTGATAGATCAACCAATTTGTATAAGTATGTCATTTCCAAAATAAAATGTAAATTTTAACAAAAATGTATTTTTCAGCCTTCAGTTCCTATTGTATATCACAAAAGAAGCAGTGAATCTATCCAAAGATTGGGATTCAATGTTGGTGTGGAGTGGAAACCTGATTCATCTATGATATGTATATCTGTATGTTTTGTTTTAGTTTTTGTATAGAATTTCAGTTGTGCATAAGATTTTTTTCAACTCTGATGCTTTTTCTGGACCACACTGTGAAAACGATTAATGCAAATTTTGAAAAATGTTTTGAAGGGCAATTTTCTCCTAGCAAATTGTTTTCTTTTACTTGAAAGTATCAGATGTACAGAAAAGTATATTTTTTTTCAGACATCAGAAGGACACTTAATTTTGTACAATGTGGAGGGATTGAGTGAACAGACAGCATATCAACAATATGACCCACCAACAGCTAGTCTCCGTCGAGACTCAGCAGAACTATTTGTAAAGGAGGTTATACCATCATTAAAAATCACACCGGTCTGTATTTAATGTTTAGGCTATCTGTTTAACCCTCTATATACTAGGTGACTAAAAGTCACATCCCGTACTTGGTGGGGTTTAATTTAACATTTCAGATTCTCATTTTTAGAGAAAATTGAGTATTTAGTTATTATAAGTAATAATTAATATAAGTAAATTTTTGAAATGAAAGTAGTTATTTAAACATTTTTATTAATTAAAATCAAAGAACCAACAATCAGTTGCATATGTGTTCATTATTACACATTTCTTCATTTGAGACATTAATACATAAAATATTATTGGTAATGAGTTTTATTCCATTTAAAATGCTTGACACACAAAATAAAAAATTTCAAATATTAATCAGAAATTTCTACAAACACCATGTGCGAGGTGGGTGTGTGATGGCCACAAGAAGTGTTTTAAGGGCCTACTGCTCTCTTGGTCTCTAAACCCGAACTGACTTAGCAACACTAATTGTAGCAGCAACATTGTAATTCCAGCTACTGGACAGCTTACAATTCCAAGTTCGGTGCTTTCACAGTTTTAAAACTTATTGCATTTTTTGTCAGACTTGGTATGTTACACTAGCTAATATTTTGAGCTGAATTTGTCCATTGCATGAATGAGAAATTCTTACTGTTGATTCCTTATTAGTATTTTACATTGACTTTGATTATGTGTCTACATTGTAGACTACAAGAATTGTGATTTTTCAGTATAAGGAAGTGTTAGTATGGGATGGACAAATCACACGCATGTGCTGCATCTCAGGTACAGAGATCCTGGTTTGTACTACAAGAGCACACCTCCTTCGCTACAGGTGGGATGGAACCCAGAATAGGGATTACTGTCTGGATCTTGGACGAATACCTTTTTCTATTAATCAACAAGTATCCAAAGGTATGCTTCTATGAATATTTTTGTTTATAGTAATAATGAAATAATGCAAAAAACGTTTTGATTACTCAAAAATAGCTGTATATAAATCAATATGATCCAAGCTCTCAGAGGTCAAATTTATAACATTAATTATTCTCTTCAAGTAAGCAATGATTTGACAAGACATTTTCATGATTTTAATGAGGGCTTAGTACAGTCTGAGACTATGATGGTCTCATGGGGTAACATTCCTATTCACACTCATGATATGATAGAAGTGTTTTACAAATAAATATGTTTGTACTGATTTGTCACAAAGTAATGCCTCTATGTTAGGGCTTTAACACCATTCATCAAATGAAAAGCCGAAAGAAAATTTTGTCTTGTTGTGTCACATTAACATGTTGGGTCACATTCAATCAAAAAGTGAATAAGATCTTCCTGAACATTGAACACTGAGTGGAGATGGCGTAATGATATGCATCATATTCAATTACTTATTTAATGGGAACTCTTCCTTCTACTCTGTTCCCAATTCATTTTGGGGTTGGTGCAGTATAATATCTTGATATTGACAATACTGCTAAAGGTTTTGGCATCCGATTTTTCTGCTGGTCGCCTGTCTGACACCAATCCTCCATATGGGAACGACTGCTATCTTTCGACGGTAGCTGGGACCGCCAGCTTAACATGCCTTCCGAAGTACGGAGGAAAATGGAGCTGAAAATTTTTCGGTGACCCATCCGAGTACCGACCGCGGACTTACTAGCTTAGCTTTCGTGATCGCGATCGTTACGAATAACGCAGGATCGCAGCGCCATCGACTTATTTAGTGGGATATCTTCTAATAATATAAAATTCAAAGTCCTGACTGAGATATCATTGCACAGCCCAAACCGCTGAACCTTCAAATTGAAATTTTGCACATAAATACCTTACCTACCTTACAGTGTAAGCATCAACTAAGAACGGATTTTTGGAAATTCCACCTCTAAGGGCGTAAAATGTCCAACACTGACGAAGTCGCGGGCGGAAGCTAGTGGGTCTATATAAGGAGACTAGCTGTGCCCGCGCGACTTCGTCCGCGAGGATTTCCCGTTTTTGCAACATTTTTCATTGATGCTCAACTCCTATTAGTCGTAGAGTGATGTTATGGAGGTATTATATATAAGCCTATATCACGGTTTCCTAAACTGTGCGTCGCGACGCCCTGGGGTGTTTTTGTTGGTATGTACTTAACTTGGCTGTTACTATAACGGGGGGAAGGCTCGTAAAAATTAGAAAATTCCTGAGGGCGTCACTATGAAAATAAGTTTGGGAAGCTCTGGCCTATAGTGTTCCTCGATAAATAGACAATCATAGAATTTTTCCCCTTTGTAGGATTCTGTACCCAAAGGGTAAAGCGGGATCCTATTACTAAGACTCATAAATAGAATAAAATAAATACTAATAAATAGAATAAAATAAATATTGAAGGGGCTATAAATAAGCGTGACTTTTTTTGGTCGATTTTGATAACGGCAACAGATAGACGCTTGAAATATTCACAGAATATTTAGTTATATTATTCACTTTTAAAATACAACAACAAACGTGTTTTATTTCTCGGTCTTATTAACGATAATAACAGGTAGAAACTTGAAATATTAACAAAATATTCAATTAAAATTTCAAATAATTTTTGGAGATTTTTGATAAAATCTATGGCACGGGACCCTTCGTTCGCGCGATCGACTCCTTCTAGGTGGTTTTTTTTTGCAGGCTATCTCTGATGACCTTCTTGAAGTCACCAGGGCTTTTAGTAAAGGAGAGGACCTCGATGGGTCCTCAAGCTTTAAGGTCGAATCACTCCAAAGAGGATTCCTGACCGGTGAGCATCTCCCTCGGAGGAGTCTCTGAACCTATTAGTCTCTAATGCGTCCAAATCTGACGGGATCAGTAGTTCCTAAGATAAGCGCGTTCAACTAAAAAAAAAATTAGGTATAGATGCGTGCATAGTACTTGATCATTATTTAGCTGCGGAGTTATGTTAAAACTGTAATATCTCTGAAGATATTCATTGAAATCTAATAATGTAAAGAACAATTTTGTACAAAATTAAATACTTGTGACGAATAAAGTATAAATTTTGATAAGGAATAATACGATTTTTACAAAAATACCTTCGCATCTAATGCATTATTTTAGAACAAATTTTATTAACTAAAATAGGTTATAGCGAGTCAACCTTAAGAGATAGATAAATGCTGTCTGGAACTTTTTTTTTGAACTTTTAAAGGAAAATAATTCCGTGATACATGATTTTTGCGTCACTTTAACCGTTTACCCAGCGCACGCAACAAAAGCTCTGAAAATCAAAATTTATTATTTTCCGTTTATTTCAAACTATGATATCTCTTAAGATATTCATTGAAATCAAATGAGTTCATTAACAATTTTGTTCAAAATTAAATGCTTGTGATAAATAATGTATTTATTTTGATAAGGAATAATATCATGCATACAAAAACACCATAGCAGATAAACTTTTGATTAAAAAAAAATTTGATTACCAAAAAGAAAGGTTATAGTGAGCCAACCATAAAAGATAAACATTAGCTATCGCGGACTTTTTTTTAGAAAATTTAATGGCAAATAATTCTGTCATACATAATTTTTCCGTAACTTTAACCGTTTACGCAGCGCACGCAGAGAAAGCTTTGAAATGAAATATTTTTCTCCCGTTTTTGCAACATTCTTCATTAACCCAGATATTACTGAAACTTTTTTTTGTTAGCGATGATCCTGATTTTTAATTATGTTATACTATATTGATGTAGTGTTCCCGGAAAAATATATTTAAAAATATTCGTGGTCCGGGAAAGCCGGAAAACTAGTGGCGTTATAACGCCCGGTAGTAATATCCACTACCACAACTAAAACTCTGATGTAGATATTTTTGGAATTAAATAATACACCGACAACCATGCTTGCAATGATTTATTTACATAAAAACTAAACATTGGTATGATTGGAAACAAAACTATTTTTGCATATAAATATAGCCGACATTTTCGACACCAGAAATTTGTTTTTCTCCAAATATTCCTCTGGCAACTACTCTACGAAAAGTTATGTGGTCGTATTCACCACCATCACTTATTTAGAATTGCCATTCATTATGGGTAGTCATATCACATGTATAAAATACTTCATTTCTGAAGTAGTTATAATAGCGATGACTTTTTTTTTGGCCAGCGTAGAGATTTGTGTAATACCAACCTTCATCATTCATCATACCTCTAAATTTTTTGGGCCTTTACGATCCTGCCACTTTGTAAATATACATGGATGTGCATGTTGCTCCACGTAGGTATACTGATACGTTTTGCTTATACTAGAATTAACATTAGGATACCGCAAAGAACGGCATAAAGATGTAGTAGAAGTAGAAGGTTGATCCACATCTTCTAGCAAGCGTTCATCGGCAGTGCGTATTCTTTTAGTCATTGAGCTATTACTACAAGTATAATAGCTCAATGCTTTTAGTCCTCACTGTCTATCCTCTGCTGAAGTTCTTAGCTGGGAACCTAAAAATAATAATTTTAGTTAGTACAGTGGCCGACTTTAATCACGATATAGCTGATGCTAAAAGTAACAATCAAACCTGGGAGATTAGGCAATATTACTAATTCTTTATCACCAGAATCTTCATCTGTTAATTCAGTATTTGGGTTTTCCGGTGGAAAATTGTAATTTTACTGGGCAGATCATCATTAGAATCTACATGTTGTAATTGATCAACTATTTTGTCGAGACAGGAAATGTCTTTTCATAAGTGATCTGAAACATAATAGTAATAAAAAATAGACGTCGATTTTACTACCGGGCGTTATAACGCCACCAGTTTTAACATCCGATAATTTTCAAAAACGGCTGTAAAATATAAACTTATTTTATATTACATTTATATTACAATAACAATACTTGACGGAATTCTTTGTTATAGTCTTTTTTACTAAAGTTATGTATACAAAAAACTTACCCTTTTGAGGACATGTCGCAAAGCAAAATCTCTGTTAATTTAAAACACATCAAAACTTCAAAATAATGCAAGCAATGTGATAAATAGTAAGTTCAAACTATAGACGGACGGTTTGAGATTACGGTAATGTAAGATGATCTTTGTTTAAACAACATTAAACTAATAAATTTGGCGGGTAGATCCAACACTTAATTTGTGGCGTTATAAAGGTCAGTAGTAACAAGTGGGTTAATGCTCAGCTCCTATTGGACGTACCGTGATGTTATATAGCCTATAGCCTTCCTAGATAAATGGACTATCCAACGGAAAAAGAATTTTTCAATTTGAGTCAGTAGTTGCTGAGATCTTAGGGTTCAACCAAACAAACAAACAAACAAACAAACAATCAAACAAACAAACAAACTCTTCAGCTTTATTATTAGTATAGATTTTGTTTCTTTTCTTTCAGCTGAACCTATACTAGAAGATAACACTCATGTTAATGATATTGAATATTCTCCACTAGTATGTGGATTCGGAATAACACTTAATGATGGTCGGGCAGCATACCTCACAGCACCTAATCTCAAGTTTGATCCTAATGTAAGTTTGATATTTTACTTTATGACTTTTCAGTGACATTTTTAATTTTAAGAGAACATTTTGGAGTGGTTATTTTCATATTTTCAATATTTTTTTTTAAATCTCAGATATTATGGAGTACTAATTTGAGGGTAAGATTTTGATTGTAGGATTTTTTCATTGATAGTATACTAGACTAGATTTTAAACATAAATTTGTGCTATTTTGTCCCGTCTTTTCCACTTTCTATTAGCTATCTAATAGCATCCTATAAATAAATATAATATATTTAATTGTTATAGGCAGATTTGAAAATATAATTAAATATAATATATTTAATTAAGTAATAAGACGCTATTAGATCGAATTGGGTAGTAAATATGCTCCTTTTTAAGCATTTTTTTTGTAATAGTATATGCAGGCTAAAGCTATTTCCCACGTAGTTAAATTTTTGGCGCGTTTTGTGTGAAAAATTATGCAATGTGTTACGGATACCGAGGTCGGAGCTTTTAATACTATAAATTACAATCAATTTCATCGATAAATCACCCCTCTTAAGTATTTTCTATACAACTATAATTTAATTGGATTGAAAATGACGTTATCAATTCATCATCATCATCATATCAGCCAAGAGACGCCAACTGTTAGATATAGGCCTCCCCTATGGATCACCAAACCGGTCGGATCTGCGCTGCCCGCATCCAGCGGCTTCCCGCGACCTTTACCAGATCGTCGGTCCACCTTATGGGGGGGAGGCTAACAACGCTGCGTCTCCCGGTACGCAAAACGTAAAATATGTCATTTTATTACATTAAATTTTATGTTATTTTTCTGTGTAATTGTTATTTTTGGTATTTGAAAGAAATGTGGACTAAATCTGTTTAACTAGTTTATTGCCTACATTTTTAGCTTTCAAATGAGACCTCTTTTCTATTTATAGGACCAGGAGTTCACGCGAGCCTGCACTGTATTAACAAAAAATAAAAATGGGTGCTATTTTGTTATAGTTGTATAAGCAATACTTAAGAGGAGTGATTTATCGATAAAACTGATCGTACTTTAAAGCATTAAAAGCTCCGACCTCGGTACACAAAGACATGGAATGTTTTTCATACCTTACCTTTTGTTCTCAGGCTGTTCAAGGAATATGGGCTCCAGGCATAGATGACGCCACTTGCGTGCGAGTCAATCATAAGTTTAGACTAATTGCAATTGGGAGAAAAAAGTATGTATCACTAGCAACATAGTTTCAAATAGATTATTATATAAAATTTTCAACACATTGAGTATACTTTAATTAAACAAAATTTTAATTATTAACAAATATAATTTCTGTCCACAGTTCTCAAATAGATGTATTCACGATTGATGAAGCAACGGGAGGCCTGGAGCTTTCTCACACAATGGTGCTTAGTTCTAAAGACTTTCCAGGCGACCCAGGGCCTGTTAAATGTTTAAGGTCAGTATTTAAACAAGTTTCATGTCATGGCGGGATATAGTCTAGTCCTAAATAATTGAATCAAGATACAAACATTAATCCACTATTATTCAGGTACTTACACTTTCGAAAATTTCACAACACTAAAATTTACATAACCTTTTAAATAACAATAATAAGCAGATTTGAAAATGTAGAGGCTTTGGTATTAAAGCGTCGATGGTGTAGAGTTGTAGACTGGATACAATGAATCCTTAAAAATAATAAAAAGACTATTTTTTCTTTATGTCGCACTAATACTAGGATGTTAGGTATATGTTGTATAGTCATATAAATACTACAGTACAGTTTTATCAAAAAATCATAATAGTAAAAATAATTTAAAAAAATTTCATATACCTACTAGCTGATCCGGCAAACGTTGTTTTGCCTTATAAATTAAAAAAAAGGGCGGACAACCCTTATCACTAAGGGGTATGAAAAATAGATGTTAGCTGATTTTCAGACCTACTCAATATGCTTACAAAATTTCATGAGAATCGGTCAAGCCGTTTCGGAGGAGTACGGGAACGAACATTGTGACACGAGAATTTTATATATAAGATTATGTTTTTCTGACTGAACAATTTGTATGTTCTGTAAATTATTATACAAACATTTTTGTTCTTATCCAGCTAGCTCTTCTTAAATCTTCAGCTAGTCTTAAATACTTATTTCAATTTGTGAAAGTGTCAGTACTCATACAAACACAGACCTCCCTGAGATCAAAAAAATATTTTTGGACTCAGGGAGGTCCAAAACGTGTAAATCCGTCAAAATCGCGAGGTCGAATTTTTTGACGATTACAAGACTTCCTCTATACTACGTAAGTATACGAGGAATTAATAAAATTTAGTATCGACTATGTATGTATGTTAGGGTGTCCCAAGACATAAGGAGAATTTTTTTTTTCGTGAATTTAAATACGCATACCCTCTTATTTTTTTCCATTTGATCCCAATAGATCATATAATAAATATTATTGTGATTGGACACCGGCAACCCGTGCCGACTTGACGTCAAACATACGAAAAAAATGTTGTATGGAGTTTAATAGGAAAATATTTAAGACCTTGATATTTGTTGGATAAATAAAATTAAAACTACCCAAAAAATCTATTATGCACTTATTTATATTTAAAACGGTTCATTTATTAAATTTTCCCTTTAAACTTTATTTTTTACAGTCAGAAAAATCTTCCGGTATTCGTAAACACATTGTGACAAAACTTGTATATTGTTCCTTCTCGACTGTCATGGAAATCATGCATTATCTTAACTACTCTTTCAGTTGTATCGTTCACTAGCCTCAGAGACGACGTCTTCTTTCTAGCTTTTTGAAAATAGGCATTATTTGGCGACTCAGAGGACATTCGTTAAGAAAAGTGGCATAGTTTTTAGACCATCAAACAGAGACTTGCTGTTGACAGCAATGAAGTCGTAATTTTTTCCCTCTGAAAAAAAAAACACTAAATTATGACACAATTATCATTGAAACAATACATATTTGAACCTGTTGGTTGCCACAACACAGAATTTATTCTTATTCTTCTTTTGATTTCCGAGGATCTGAAGCAGGCAACAATTTGCCGTTCCAGTGAAGACTCACAACATCGGGTACCTTTTTGTACCGTTTTGAAAATAAACTTTTATGACTTTCGCGGGATTCTTCCGTTTCTCCTTTCAAATTCTTGGAATCGTAGCCTTACTTATTGGAAACTTAATAATAAATCATCCCAGCGCCTCAAAAGTAGCTTCAAGAATGAATACTGAGTCGTCTCATACTTAACTGGCACCTGTCTTTTAGTAGTCGCAGCGACTAACTTAAGAGTATTAAAGTCTTTTCGCATCGACGTTTTCTGGTGACTGGTTTCAGGTTGAGTACCTACTCCGTAGTGGTTCTGACAAATCTTCTAAATTTGTAATCAGTCGTTTTGTAATGGTTTATAAGATAATCTCAAAGAAGGTGGCACAGAGAAATGAAGTAATAGGTTTTTTTCCCACCCCAGCTAAGAGGCCACGATGACCTGGCTCTCTTTGCTACTGAAAGAAGATTAGGTCTTCATTTATTAATTCAAGGGCATTGGCATATGCAATATCAAATTAATTATCTTAGTTTTTGACAAACTTTTGATGACGTTCTAAAATCTTGTGTTTTATGAGCATTTTTTTGCTAGTCCCTCCAAACTTGTCATAAATTTACATGTTACTTCACAGAATTAGGCGAAGATTTAGTATTTTTATGCGCTTTATACCATTGGAATAATATACTCGCAAAATTAGTAAGATTAACACTTTAATTGACTCTTGAATTCACTTACCGAGGATATTGCAGAACATAACTTCCAGAACTTCCATTAAAGGACTGTTTAGAACTCGATATTTTTGTGTTGTACGACTCCTATTACAAGTATACTCTTTCGATAACTGCGTGATACTAACGACCTCTTGATTGAATGAGAAATAATTGCATTTGCACGTTATTATATGCGTCTCAACACGTTAGCTCACTGACGTCTTTATAGATAAGTACTAACATGTTTCGATGCAAGTCGGCACGGGTTCCCGTGGTCCTATGTCAATGAAATTTTATTTATAAGTGTTTTGTCATCATTGAAACAAAATTAGAGGGTATGCGTTAAAAAATAACTACTTTGATTTTTTTGGGACACCCTAATGTATGTATATCAGATGGACGGCGGACGGGCGCGCCGTGGGGGTGAGTTGGGAACGCGGCGGTGTGTCCGTGTGGAGTACGTTCGGGGCGCTGCTGGTGTGCTCGCTGGCGTGGGACTACGGCCTCAGCAAGGACCTCGCCAAACACAACCCGCTCGTCGTCTCCAGCCTGGTATGTTACACTTACATTATTAGCTAGCTGACCTGCCATACGCTGTCATAAGAAAACATTCGATCGTATCTCTCTATCGCTTGTTCCGCGCTCTCGCTTGCACGCTCGGTTCAGGCGGAACGTGACAATGAGTCATGCTATTTAGGTGTTCGAGCCTTCAGCTTGAACCACATTGAGATTACACTCTCTCAATATTCGTTCATTCATCTTCTATCTCGCTCATTCTTCATGGATTTCGTCATCTTAAATACTATACCTGTCCTTGTCTTACGTTTGACATTACAGCGCTCGGTAGGCATGTGCTTCAGTACGCTTTCAATATTCGTTTAAGTCACACGCGGTTGTCGTCCGATAACCGAATTAAACAACGTCGAAACGAAGTTGTGAATACTACAAGTATGTTATTTACAATTACTTCTTGTTTTTCCGCTCGACGCTTCTAAGCTCAGCGACGATAAATATTCCGCTCGGCGCCCTTGGGCCCAGCGACGCATTGAAACTTGCTCTTAGCAATTTCAATTAAGTTGAGACGACCGACGTGTCGACTCAATTTGAGCTGACGAGTGGCCTAGTCTAGACGACGTGTCGACTCAATTTGAGCTGACGAGTGCCCTAGTCCAGACGACATGTCGACTCAATTTCAGGCGACAAGTGGCCTAATCGAGACGACATGTCTACTCAATTTGAGGCGACGAGTGGCCTAGTCGAGACGACATGTCGACTCATTTTGAGGCGACGAGTGGCCTAGTCGAGACGACATGTCGACTCATTTTGAGGCGACGAGTGGCCTAGTCGAGACGACATGTCGACTCATTTTGAGGCGACGTGTCTATTCAATTGGAGACGACGATGTGTCGACGCAATTTAGGCGACGTGTTGACTCAATTTGAGTTAACGTATAAACTGACATGTAGTCTCAATTTTAGACGACGTTTTAACTGAAACGTTTCGACTCATTGATACGAGTGAGAGAAATGCCAGAATTGACTAATATGGAAGACTTGGTGTTGGAACCGTGCCCTAAAGAGGATGTGCTGGCATTTTCATCAATCGTTTCTTTTTTAGATGAAGTATCCTTTGGGGTGGCGAGACTGGCCTGTTTACAATTATTCCTTTCAAGAATTGTTTGGTGGTGATCAGTTGCCAATACAATAGAAGTCAAACTAAGATTCGTTATCCCCACAGTGGAGATGGCTCGAGTTTTTAACCTATCGGTCTCCTCTCTATCGGAGCGCCACTATCGCATAGAGAGACACTGTTGAAATGGCCCCTGGGCAGAGCTCTTCTGTGTGCTCCTCACAGCTTAATGGAGAAAATTCACGCTTCGGCATATAATATAATAATAATAATAATAATAATAAACGCTTTTAATGCACACAAAAAGAAAAATAGGAAAAAAAAAGAACAATACAAGTAAACACAAATGTATGTACAAGGTAGGCGGCCTTATTGCTAATAAGCAATTTCTTCCAGGCAACCTTGTGTTGCAGGAAAACAAATAGAAAAGAATATAATATAGGGTGCAGGCAAAAACCAATTACTTTAAAACAAAATTAAGCTAATTAAAAAAGCAAATAACAGAAAATAACATAAGCTAAGTATACTTATAGGCATTGTATAAAAATAAAAAAAAAAAAAAACAAACGAACAGCATATAATAAGGTGATGGTAACACAGCTAAGGACGGGTGGAAAGAAAATGACTCCAAACTTGACTTTTAAAGGAGTCCAACGTGCGAGCACTTCTAATACTCATAGGCAGAGCATTCCACAATCGGACTGCGTGAACAGAAAAGGAATAGGACAGGAAGTCAGAAGTATGAGGTGGTATAACAAGGGTAAGATCAAAGTTAGAACGTAAAGTGCGACTTGAAAAAGAAGGACGAAAGATAAAGTAGGAGCGAAGATATGGTGGCGCAGAGGGTAGAAAAAGGACAGAATAAAGGAGAGAGAGAACGTGTAAGTCTCGCCGCCGACGAATTGGTAGCCAGTTTAATTGGGCACGATAAGAAGAAACATGGTCAAATTTACGTAGGTTAAAGACAAACCTGATGCAAAGATTTTGCAGACGCTCTAATTTGTCAAGAAGCTCCTCCGAAAGGTCCGCATAGGAAACGTCAGCGTAATCAATAATAGAGAGCAGCAGCGACTGTGCCAAAACGACTTTCGTACTGGTCGGAAGGAAATTCCGGAATCTATTTAACGAACCATACGCAGCAAAAACTCTTCTCCGAACCGTCTCCACTTGTGGCCTCCACGCTAAACACTGGTCAAAAACTACACCAAGGTTCCTTACATTTTGAGCAAAAGGAATCATTGTGCCACTAAAATTTACTAACGGTAATGTAGAATAATCAATCCTTGAAACAAAGTATGGGCTACCAATTATAATTGTCTGTGTTTTCAGAGGATTAATGACTAGACCATAAGAGTTACTCCAACTGTTGATAGTGATAAGGTCATTGTTGGTTAAAGCTATAATATATTTATGGACACTGTAGCCAGCCTGAAACCGAAGATCACAAAACGATCGGGGGCCTCATGTAAGCTTTCTATGGAAGACCTTAGAGGAGAAAAAAAAAAGGTCTAGCTCAGATAATGAAAAGTCGGGGTTACTGCTCAAAGAGCTTCGCATCAACTTGCGAGCAGTGAACATACTCCGACTTAATCAGTATCGGGTCAAGGCAGCAGTGATCACCTCTTGGCTGCTGTATTAAGCCAGCAAATGGCTCTAATGAATAAAATGATTAAAATACAATCAAAGCAGCGAAAATATCAAATAACTTTTAATAGAAAGATCAGATGATATCTAACGTTCCCCCCATGCGGGTGTTATAGAGAACCTAGACAAATCATTTGAAGCGCTTCCAGATAGCACAGAAGATGAAAAAAGTAATACTGAACCAAAAGTAGCTTAGGCCCATCCAGTTGCTCTATCTCATGCAATAAATTGCCAGAAGTTCCGTGATACAGAATGGCGTAATATAAGATATGCAGAAACGCAAAAACAATTTCAAACCTTCCCGGCCCCGCTGCGCTCTTAAGCCAAATAATCTGCTTGCCAAACTTGTTGCAAAGTGGAAATCTAATGACATCTTAGAAAGATACTACCTTACTTTAGGAGTCATTACTAATGGGTTAATTTAAAAAAGGATGGTATTCCAAGACTTTCTAAACACTCTGCCAAGCGAAATAAAGAAGACTTCTGATTCTTTGCTGCAATACGTTTGTGGTAGGAGAGCCGAAGTCATACAGAATCGCATTGGTTTAAAACCAAAGAATAAAGCTCTAAAACGGATTTTGGATGATATCCCTCTTTCGGAAACACACCTATTTGACGAGAAGATATTTCCATATAAAAGAAAAGTCATTGTGTCCAACAAAGCCTCAACGGCTAAATACGATACTAAATTTCAACGGCGCTCATACAGGCATCAGGAGCCCCAAAAAAAAAAAAAAAAAAAAAAAAATAAGATCGAAACTAGATGAACGAAAGATCAAAGCAGAAAGAGTTCCTCCGAGGCCGTCCAATCCAAACACCCAACCGGGTAAAAAGGGGGATTTTCGCAAATTATTCCTTGGTGGGGGGCGGCTGCCTCGTGCGTTACTTGATACATCCAAAGATATCAAATAAAATATTCACCGGAAATGTCTATAGAAATTCGAAAACTTCTCAAAATCAACGACACGCAGAGAAGCGTTTCTATTAAACCTCTTTCTGAGACAGAAATCAAGCGGAAAAAATCGCCCTATCCTCAATCTCTAAAGATTAAACGATTATGTTTCAACACCAGCGCTTCGGTTGATAAACCAACGTTTCGGTTAATTATATGATGAAAATAGATATCTACCAAGCATATTTTCATATACCTATAAAATCAAGTCACCAAATACTTCCTTTGATTTGCATATCAAGGAAAAATTTACGAGCTGACTTGTCTCCCTTTTGGTTTGGCAAGCGCACCCTCAACTTATGCCAAAGTAACAAATTGGGTTGCTCACCAACTAGAGGCAACAGCAGATAAGAGTGCTGGTTTATTTGGATGACTTCTTACTAATCAACCAGTAGCCCATGATACTAAAGAATCAAGCAATGTTTACAATGGCCTATTTTAAATAGTTGGGGTGGCACGTAAACAAAGAGAAGTCATCTTCAACAGCCAAAAGCCTGAATAAAATACCTGGGCATTGTATGGGATACAGAGGAAAATACAAAAAGCTTGCCAGAAGACAAATGCGTTCATTTGAAACATTACATTTCAAACCTCCTACGGAAGAATTGCTGATCGCTGAGTTGGCAAGATGCGAAAGTAGTCTTAGGAAAATCGAACTTCACTGCAGTAGCTGTACCGCTAGGTCGGCTCCATTGCCGACCTCTGTAGAAAGGGTCGAAATATTTTCCAATCACGAAGCCACACCGGATGTTTCCTATATCAGACTCGGTCGGTACAGGAGGTATTGGAGTGGTGGTTGAACAATGTTCACAAAAGTACCCCAATTCATTACGAAGAACCTTCAATCTTTATAACAACAGACGCAGCAGATCTGGGTTGGGGAGCCATATCGAACAGTCGTCACTTTTGTGGACAATGGACAGCTCCCCAAAGGAAATAGCACAGCAATTTGAAAGAACTATGGACAGTCCTAGAAGTACTAGAACGTCTGAAGAGTGAGTTAGTGGGAAAAACAATCATTATGCAATCGGACAACCGTAGCTTATGTCACCAGATAGCAAGATACATACCTGGCATGTATGTACATCGGAATAGCAGATGCCTATCGAGGCAGAAAGCCCTCCCAGAATGGCATCTCAAACCAACAATACTATCTATGCTATTTCAAAAGTTCGGCGAGCCGGAAATGGACCTTTTTACGTCACAAGGATCAGCGGTTGTACATACACACCTGCTTACGCGAGCGAGAATGTGAAAGACAAACGCAGTGTATTGACCGACGATTTCAGCAGAACGTGGCGATGTAAGCTAGCCTGGATATTCCCACCGCCAGCGCTAATACCTCGGATTCTACGACATTTACAAACGTCAGAAGGGTATTACATCCTATAGCACCTGTTTGGAAAAGCGCATTTTGGGAACCTCAACTGCGTCTACGAGCAGTGGAAGAACCGATAAAAATCCCAAACCTCAACGAGAATCTTATCGATCTTCAAACGAATCGGACATGGCCCGCCCCAAGTAGCAAAGTTGAAATTGGGGGCCTGGAAGGTTCAGGCTGGTCCGCTCAAATAGATGGCTGGTCTCAATTCGGAATCGGTTTATACGTGGAGTCATCCTGGAGAAAATCCACACTGAAAAGTTATATGCCCATGTGGGCAAACTGGCTTACCTGAGCAAGAGAAAATAGCATCCCAGTTAACAACCCCGATCCACAAAACCTAGCTAAATACTTATGCCATTCATTCGAAGTTAGCACCCAGAACCTTGGCATTACATAAATCCATTGAGGCGAATTTTGCAAACCCGCTCCGAGAACTTAACTCGCATCCTCTGGTAAGACAAGTAATCAAAGGGGCTTTTGCCACTCCACCTCCAGTAGGCCTATTCCCTAACTTTTTTTGACAGTTGAAAGTGATCATCACTGAGTAAACATCCATTTTGCTCTTGTTAGCTACTGGCAGAAGAGTTCATGATTTGACACTTATCCTTAGAGAATGGCGCTTTTGAAGATAGAGGGGACGAAATCTTGTTTTAGCCATCTTTCGGCTCGAAAGCCGATTCAGCGTCATTCAGGCAATCTGGATGGTTATTACCAAGAGGAAGAAATGCCCAAGAAAAAAAAAATGGTTTAGTGTACTGGGTTAAAAAGAAGTACCCGCATCACGGACTGTAATTGCTTGTTGGATAAGGTCAGTGTTTAAGGCATCTCTGCATCTGCAGGTAGTCTCCGTGTCGCAGTATCTCCATAATTGGACTAGTAATCAATACAGCATTGACGAAATTCTAAAAAAAGGAAACTGGTGGTCACATACTACATTTTTTTTTATCATTATTTTAGAGAAGTGCATAACTCAAGGTTGAAATGAATGTCTTGAACGAGTCCTTCACCTCGATGTGAGACATACTTTTATCATTTATAATAAATTAATATTTGTTAATTGTAGTTCAAATGAGTGATTTAGATGAAAGTTCCTAATTATTGGTAATTTTGATGAAAATGTGATAGGTATTTGCTTTACCTTAATTATAATAATCATTTGATTTAATTCCTTTTTATATTACCTACAACATTAATAATCCTCACAGTACGCTTTGTACTTATGTATACACAGCGCCGGCAGATAGTAAACACGTCTCAATGTGGTTCAAGCTGAAGGCTCGAACACCTAAATAGAACCGTTTTTCCCCCGAAGGGTATAAAACGGATATTTAGGTTTCAGCCGAAGCTTGAACCACACCTTAAGGGCCTTGCCGGCTTATACTGAAGCACATGCCTACCGAGCGCTGTAATGTCAAACGTAAGACAAGGACAGGTATAGTATTTAAGATGACGAAATCCATGAAGAATGAGCGAGATAGAAGATGAATGAACGAATATTGAGAGAGTGTAATCTCAATGTGGTTCAAGCTTCGGCTGAAACCTAAATATCCGTTTTATACCCTTCGGGGGAAAAACGGTTCTATTTCGTGCGTGCAGTCGGCGTTGTGTTAATTTGAAAAAAAAAATTTGTTGTCTGTAAAGTCGTTTTACTGACGATAATTTTACGCGCTAATGACATAAGAAAACATTCGATCGTGCCTCTCTATCGCTTGTTCTGCGCTCTCGCTTGCACGCTCGGTTCAGGCGGAACGTGACAATGAGTCATGATATTTCGTGCGTGCAGCGGGCGTTCGTCGATTTATAAGGGTAGCCATCCACGCTCATATTTACCTGACAGGTTTAACTGTTCAGGTGGTATGGTATGGAATGGTATGGAAACCTGCGCAGTTGTGTGGCATACACGCTCATGTTTACCTGAACAGTTCACCTGAACAGTTAAAACTGTCAGGTAAACATGAGCGTGGGTGGCCTGCTTAAGTCGTTATCACCACGTCAAAATTTGCAGAGTGTGTGAGTGTGTGAAAGAAGGTGCTCCATATTCGACGGGTAATTAATCGCGGTGCACGACCCCTTTTTAATCCTACTAATATTAAATAATATATTAATAAACGCGAAAGTTTGTTTGCATGTATAGATGAATGAATGGATGCATGCATGCTTTCACGCAAAAACTACTGAATGGATTTTAATGAAACTTTACAATAATACAGCGTGTAAAAAGAGCTTAGACAAAGCCGAAGTCTAAGCATTCTATACATCAAACAAAGAAACATATAAAAACATTATTGCTGGGAAACGGGTATACAGCTCGCAAGTCGCGTAGCGCATAGCAACTTGGAGACGTGCGTGACGTTAGGTCGGCTGACTTTCTTCTTCTTCTTCTTCTTCGTACGGGCAGTTTCCGCAACTCGACGGCTGATGCGCCTATTTTGCGTCGGAGGGTGTGGACCGGATCACTCCAGCCATCCCAGCTCTACCAGGAAGTCGCCCAGCGCCTTGAGGTTGCCTAGCAACTCCTGGCCGCTCCTCGGCGACCCGAGGAAGCGAGCCCGGTATTCTGCCACTCCTCTGCACTCCAGCAGGACGTGAGCGGCTGTTTCTTCCTCCGCCATGCAGGCTCTGCACAGTGGGCTGTCTGTCACACCTATATTGAAAAGATGTTTGTTAAAGTTGCTATGTCCCGAAATTGCGCCTGTGATTAGACGTAACTGGTATCTTTTTAGCTGTAGCAATTTCTTAGAGAACCTTGGGTCGATATGCGATAGAAGTAATCTCGCCTGTCGGCATGTCTCTAAGGTGTTCCAATATTTATCATGTTCTAGGTGGGAGTGTTCTTTAATCCTACCTTTGAACCAGCTTACCGGGAGAGGGACCATGGGTTCTGGCCCTATCGGTGTTATGCCCGATCCCTTTCTAGCTAGTTCGTCAGCTGCGTCGTTGCCCCTTGCGCCGCTGTGTCCCTTTATCCAGTATATGGTTAGTTTGTTCTCGTTACCTGCCTTGTTTAGGGCTTCGTGGCAGTCGTGTATTAACTTCGATGTAGTTTGAGGTCGTCTAAGAGAATGTAAAACAGACTTACTGTCAGAGTGGATTTCTATACTATAGCCACTCATCCTCCTCGATGTTATAGCTTCGGCTGCGAGCAGAATACCAATGCATTCTGCTTGATATACCGTGTTATTACAACCTAGAGGTACGGAGATTTTTATGTTCAGATCCTCTGAAAATACTCCCGCTCCTGTGCCCTCTTTTGTTTTAGAGCCGTCCGTGAATATACTTACCGCGCTGTGCTCTAGGTGGCGGTCTGTATTCTCAAACAGATGTACTCTGTATTTCTTATCGAAGATGAAAGTGGAGAACATTTTGTCGCTTACTGCCTCTATCAGTGGGCTATCCACCCATTCTTCAGCTAAGTTGTTGATGTGTCTGACCCTGCTAAATCTTACCAGGTTGAGTTGTTTCATGCGAAGAGCTGTTGATGCCACCTCCTGTTGGATATAGAGGTGTAGTGGCGGTATGTTTAGCATAGCTTCCAAAGCTGCTGTTGGTGTAGTTCTCATACAGCCTGTAATGGCTGTGAGAGCTAGTCTCTGGAAGCTCTGTAGTTTTTTGACGCAGCTTGACAGCCTAGTTCTTGGCCACCAGACTAGTCCTCCGTAACTTACCATTGGCCTAATTACCACAGTGTAGAGCCATTTAAAAATTTTAGGGTGGAGGACCCCATCGCTTGCCTACCATTTTGCGGCACTGCCACAAGACGATGCTAGCCGACTTTATTTTGGATTCAATATGACTGTTCCAGCTTAGTTTTTCATCAAGTACTATACCTAGATATCGTACCTCCTTTGATAAGCTAAGTGTTGTGCCAAACAACTTTGGTAGAGTGTGGCTGCTTATATTTCTTTTGTTAGTAAACATTACCAGTTCAGTCTTGGAAGGATTCACTGACAACGTGTGTTCGCGGCACCATTCTTCAACAATTTTGAAGGCTGTACCCATAGCGTCGGCTGACTTGAATGGCCCTGATATCGAGTGGTTACATTGAACGCTAACGTTTTAAAGCCATTTTTTGGTATGAAATACTTAAAATTTTGATGATGTTTCTTTGGACAAAAATTAAGAAATTTGTTTTCTCTTCTAAAAATCTTGAAAAATAATTTCTCAAAGTTAGAGATTCATATCAAGATATCAAGATTTTTCAAGACCTTCAATAACTTCATAGCAATTATTTTCCCAGGCATAGTCTAAAAGAAAAAAAAAATGGTGAACGGAATACGTAGTTCTCGGCTTTGTCATAGGTTATAGCTCATATATCAGAATAAAATGTAGGCTATAATTTAAACTGATACTGCGCAGACGAAGTCGCGGGCAGAACTAGTCTATAAATATTTTGAAATTACTTCTGCAGGAATGGGCCACGGAGGGGTATCAGCTCTGGATGGTAAAAGTTGAAGGAGAAGGCAGCTCTAATTTGTTACAATTGGACTTCGTGAAAAGTCCTCTTAGCGTGAACCCTTGTATGGTGAGTGATACTCGTATAAATCGATCCTATGCTAGAAATCACCAGTTACCTAAATTTTTCGGGAATTGTAGGTAAATATTTTAAGGGAAATATAGCCGTATTCGTACAGTTCCCAAACGCTTATAGACTCCATTTAGGCTAAAGGGATTTTCATTTTAGGGGATGAAACATTTAACCCATAAAGTTAAATTACAATAAAGAGTATTATTGTGAAAAAAAAATTAAAATAAAGAAAGTGCATTATTTCTTATTTGTTTTTGTATGTCACTGTCAATTGGTCCTATACTCCTATAGTAAGAGGATTGTTTAGTTGGTGAAATGTATTTCTAAGTAGAGGTTCGTTTGAGCTTTTTTAAATTCAGCTACATTTATTAAGATAATGTTAAACGAAACATTAGTAAATCAGACATTAACCTTAAATTTTGATACCTCCTGAACTTTTAATTTTCTAGTTACTATACTATTTTCTCGGAGGTGCGAAACCATAACAAGTCAATTGTAATAGACGCAATCGCTTCGCATAGTACAGCAACTATATTTGAGGTTTTCCACAGAGCAATCAACGGCACCTCTACTTACAAGGCGATGACAAACTCTACGTGAACCTAGAGGACAATCTTACTAAACGCACCAAGTTATCTATAATAGATTCATCGTCGGACGCGTACCAGGCGGAGAATGGTCTCAACGACCAGTCTAATTTGGAATACGACAACAGTACAAAATACAGGGAGTTTGTTGATGACAACGAGTGCAGAAAACAATGGGTCGTGCTGCCTCTGCCAGCAACTTACATCGCGACAAATTGGCCTCTGAGGGTAAGTCCATTTTTCTGATTAATTCGATACATGTAAAATTATTGCCATTATGCAATAAGATGCATGCATGTTCTTTTTTAGTTTGTTTACACAGAATTTTAAGAAAGTTTGCACTGTAATTAGTACTGTACATTTACTTTTTCTCGATACAATAACTAATCAGATTAAATTAAATGAGCCTTAAAATTTGCAGTGCTCACCAAAATAGCTAACTGCTCCCCAATTTTTTTTTTAAATGAGAATTACCTTTTAGAACTTTTTAGATGAATCATCTACATTATCATCTCATATAATGTGGGGTCATTATATGAGCTGATGATGTACGACGAGGGGCTCGAGCCTACCCCACATTAGGGGCGATTAGGCCTTAGTAACCACCCTGGCCAAGTGCGGGTTGGTAGACTTCACACACTACCTAAGAATATCTTTATAGGTGTATGTGCAGGTTTCCTCACGATGTTTTCCTTCACTGTAAAAGCGTCGAATAAACGTACATTATGAATTCAAAATTTTAAAACAAATTGGTACGTGGCGGAGTTCGTACCGGACCGGTGCAATGCCCTTACGCACTACGTCACCGACGGTTTTTTTTAGATAAATAGTTATCTTTAATTTATTACTATTTTTACAATGTTTGTTCTGTTTAACAGTACAGTGCCATAGACGAAGAGGGTGTCAACGTTTGTGTTGCGGGAAGGACAGGCTTGGCGCATTACAGCTGTACGTCTCGCCGGTGGAAACTATTTGGCAATGAAGCGCAGGAGAAAGACTTCGTTGTGACGGGCGGCATGCTTTGGTGGCGAGACTATATCGTAATAGGTATTATGAATTTTATTTCATCCACATAAAACCTTTTTGTAGTAATAAAAATGCGACACATCGTCCTCGTAGACGTTTTCAGCGAGTTTTGTAGAGTTGATATTTACAACACAAGTCTTTGTAAAATTCTCTAATAGGAAGCCCTGGGCCCCGATCGCGGTAAATAATTTCAAGTCGAACGCAGATGAAACACAGACGCTGTCAAAGTTACGTTTCTGTTAAGCCCTGTCCGCACAGCAATAAAATATTCGCGCGGAAATAATATCGCGTTCAATTTGAACGCGATATTATTTATCGCTGTGCGGACAGGGCTTAACAGAAACGTAACTTTGACAGCGTCTGTGTTTCATCTGCGTTCGACTTGAAATTATTTACCGCGATCGGGGCCCTGGTATCCGTAGCGTACTAATAGTACAGAGTCATATGGATTCCATAATTTCCCGCATCCTCCTACGCAGTAGTACAGGTTGTACTATGGACTACCGGCAGTAGCAGCAAACCAGAATTCAGAACATTTATTTGCGCAATATTGTATGTTCTGATTCTGGTACATTGAGGTGAACGACAATGTTATAAATGTAAGTTCAACAATATTCTGCCTTAAATCTGTAGGCATGTAAATCGAGGTCTGGTCAATCGCTGCGTTTGACGGTGCCTGTGCCTGCTGGACATTCGAGGTCCTTGGCGGGTTCGCTCTCCGGGTCGAGGGTTAGCCTGGGGACCGGATCAGAGGTGGAGTCGGTGGCTGAGCCGAAGGCTGGGCGGGTCGCCGGCAAAAAAAGGGTCTCGGCGGCGTCCGCTTTCTTAAAGGACACGCCGTTGGCCGCGCCGGAGCCGAAGGTGCCCCGGTCAAAAAAGGGCAGAGGCGGAAGAAGTGGCGGTGGCGGGCACAGCGTGGGGGTGTCCCAGGCCCGTAAGGAGCTGCTGGAGGGAGAGCGAGACTCCGGCTCTTGCTCCGACGCCGACTACGTTGACGTCCTGAGCGACAAAGAGGGCGATTTTGAACCGGGCCGCATGTCAACTGAGGCCCTGGTCAAGGAGGCAGAGAAATGCTGCAAGGAGGTGGAGTCGGTGGCCAAAAAGTCAAAGAACTTGAAAGGGACATGCCAGAAAGCCATCAAGACGGGCGCCGGGTCTCTCCTGGCGATGGTACATGCTCTGGCGCGGAGAGAGACCTCCGATGAAATGGAGCGACTGCGGGCGGATAATAAGCGCCTGCAGGCGGAGCTCAGAAAAGTCTCGGCCGAGCTCGCAGCATTTAGGAGGGCTTTTGAGGAGTCCCGGGAGGGGCGCCGCAAGGAGTCGGCGGCGCCCATCGTTGTGGATACCCCCGTGGGTGCGGACCCAAGAGTCCTGTCCCTGATTAGGGACGAGCTGCGGGCTGAGATGAGGGAGAGCCACAGCTCCATGGTGCAGCAGCTCAGCAACATGCTCCAGGCCAGGTTGGAGGGCCTGGAGGTTGATGGCCGATTGTTGCCAGCTGCGGAGCGCCCCCGCCGCCCACCGTTAGCGGCGGATGCCAGAGCTGCTGGGGGTAGCAGGGAGTCCCCGGCTACACTCGCTCCGCCGGCCAACATGCCCGTAAAGGCCAAGGCGAAGGGAAAGGGAAAGGGCAAGGGCAAGAGCAACCCACCGGCTCCTGCTCCGTCGACTTCAGCTCCGTCGGCCCCACCCCGCCCTCCTGTGAGGGCGGAGATGCAGGATGATGCGCCGATCTCCACTAGAGGTGAGCCTCAGGTTACCGAGGGTGAATGGGTGACCGTGGTGAAGCGGAAGCCAAAAAAGGCTCCGGCTCCGGTGCCCACCACGGCAACCCAAGGGCCGAAAAAGAAGAAGGGGAAGAAGGCCGCTAAGGGCCCACAAGGCCCCAAAATGCCAAAGCCGCCCAAGACACTGGCGGTGGTGGTGGCGCTTAAGCCCGAGGCGGTGGCCGGGGGGGCCACATATAAGGACGCCCTGACCAAGGCGAAGTCGGCGGTCAGCCTGGGCGAGCTGGGCATAGGCCCGGCGAAGTTCCGGACGACGGTCACGGGAGCTCGCATTATTGAGCTCCCGTCCGGAACGACAGCAGCCCAGGCCGACACCCTAGCGGCCAAGGTGGGTGAGGCCCTGGGCGAGGCGGCGAAAGTGTCTCGGCCTACTAAGATGGCCGAGATTCGGGTGTCGGGGCTGGATGATGCCACGACACCCGAAGAGCTGCAAGCGGCCCTGGCCCTAAAGGCCGGCTGCCCCCTGGAGAGCATCAGGGTGGGGGCAGTGTCCTCCGGAATGAGGGCAGGGGGTTCGGCGATTGCCTCCTGCCCGGTGGAGGCAATCGCAAAGGTGGTCAAGGACGGGAGGCTGCTTGTGGGCTGGGTCGCCGCGTCGGTCCGGCTCCTGGAACAACGACCCATGAGGTGCCACAGGTGCCTGGCGCCGGGGCATCCAGGAGCGAAGTGCCCCTCCAGCAAAGACCGCAGCAATCTTTGCTATCGCTGCGGCAAGGAGGGGCACAAGGCTAAGGGCTGCTCGGCCCCGCCACACTGTGCGGTGTGTGCGGACAGGGGCTTGGCAGCCGGGCACCGAATGGCGGGGGCCAAGTGCAATCCCCCGCCTGTCAAGGGCCGCCTCCCCCAACCGGGGACAGCCCCCCGCGCCGCGCCTGAGGCGGCGCCCCGTGCCGCGTCGCGCCACACCTCGCCGCGCCGCGCCTCGCCAGTGGCGACACCCGCAGTGACCCCGATGTCCGTCAATAATGCAGAGTAGGACATCGGGGAAACTTGTTCAGGCCAACCTCAACCACTCCGCCGGGGCACAGGACCTCCTGTGTCAGGTGGCGGCGGAGTGGGGGGTCGATTTGGCGGTGGTCTCGGAGCCGTACCGCGTTCCCCAATCCGACAGGTGGATGGGGGCGACGGACGGCTCCGCGGCCATTATGGCAACAGGCGCGGGCCCTCCCCTCGTTTTCGTGGAAAGAGGGGAGGGGTATGTGGTGGCCCGTTGGGGAGAAGTAGTGGTGGTGTCGACCTACTTCTCCCCCAACCGCGGCAGAGCCGATTTTGAGCGGTTTCTCGCTGCGGTTGAAGGGGTCGTACACCGCGCGGCCCCCCGTCAGGTGCTGGTGGCAGGGGACCTCAACGCCAAATCTACGGCGTGGGGGTCTCCCAGAACTGACGTTCGGGGTGGTGTCCTGGAGTCCTGGGTCTTCTCCCTGGGGCTCGAGGTCCTCAATCGAGGTACCACCCCGACCTGCGCCCGCTGGCAGGGCACGTCGATAGTCGACGTGTCCTTCGCCACCCCACCGCTCGCGGCCCGAGTCCGGGACTGGCGGGTGGTGGTGGATATGGAGTCTCTATCGGACCACAGGTACGTCCGATATGAGGTCTCCACGGCATCCCCTGGGGCCCCTTTTCATCTGGGCCCCCATGTGGGCAGTTCACCTTTCAAAAGGTGGATGCTCACACGCCTCCAGCCTGATGTGGCGGAGGAGGCGGCGACAGTCCGGGCTTGGTCAGATGTGCCCGACACTGTCGCCGGGGATGCCGACGGCATGGCGGACCTTTTCGCAGACGACATCAACGTCGTCTGCAGTGCCGCCATGCCGAGGGCGCGGGCCTGCCCACGGAGCAGGGGGCAGGTATACTGGTGGACGCAGGAGCTCACGACCCTGCGTACCGCCAGTATGGGGGCCAGGCGCGCCTACCTAAGGTGTTGTAGGCGCGCCCGGAGAACGCCCGGTGAGGAGGAAAGCCTCCGCCGGGCGTACAATGAGGCCCACAAGGCCCTGCGGACTGCCATCTGCAGGGCCAAGGTCGCTGCCTGGGATAGGTTCGTAGCCATCCTTGACGGCGACCCCTGGGGGAGGCCGTACAGGACGGTGAGGGGGAAATTCGCTTCGGCGGCCCCCTCCACGTCCTGTATGGAGCCAGGGTTGCTGCGAAGGGTGCTGGGGACACTTTTTCCCAACCCCGGACCCTTTGCACCCCCTAGAATGCCCTCCGGTTCCGCCCCGGAGGCGTGGGCCGCAGGTCCCTCCGTGTCGGACGCTGAGTTCGACATGGTGAGGGACCGACTCCGGAGCCATAACAAGGCTCCGGGGCCAGATGGGGCCCCAGCCAAGGTGATGGCGATCGCCTTGGGCCCCCTGGGAGACCGATTCCGCGCGGTGCTGGATGTGTGCATCGCGACGGGTCGCTTTCCCAGGCGCTGGAGAGTGGGGCGGCTCTGCCTGCTCCGTAAAGAGAGCCGCCCGGCGGACTCTCCAGCGGGCTATCGGCCGGTAGTGTTGCTCGATGAGTCCGGGAAGGCGTTTGAGAAGATTCTCGCCTCCCGGATCATCGAGCACATTGAGGGCACGGGGCCGGACTTGGCAGACTGCCAGTACGGCTTCCGCACCGGCCGGTCCACGGCGGACGCGGTAGGCCACCTCAAAAGGTGGACTGAGGTGGCCACAGCACGGGGGGAGGTGGTGGTCGCGGTGTCCTTGGACATCGCGAACGCGTTCAACACCATCCCCCACGAGTGCATAGAGGCGGCGCTCAATTTCCACCGAGTGCCCCTCTACCTCCGCACCCTCGTACAGGACTACCTGCGAGACAGGATGGTCCTCTACGAGGATGCGGAGGGCCGCGTCCAGTCGTGGCCAGTGGCGGCAGGTGTGCCCCAGGGTTCCGTATTAGGCCCTCTACTATGGAACTTGGGGTACAACTGGGTCCTGCGTGGCTCGCTCTTGCCGCGGATGGAGGTCGTCTGCTTCGCGGACGACACCCTTGTCGCGGCGAGAGCGAGGGAGTGGGAGGAGGCGGTCCACCTTGCGTCGGTCGGCACCTCCATGGTCGTCCGACGCATCCGCCTCCTGGGGCTGGAGGTGGCCCTCGAGAAAACGAGGGCCATGGCGTTCCATGCCCCTAGACGCAGGATCCCACCGGGGCTCCGTGTCCGGGTAGAGGGGGTCCAGGTTCACGTCGAGATGCATATGAAGTATCTCGGCCTGACCCTGGATCCCCGGTGGAGCTTCGAGGAGCATTTTAGGCTCCTCGCTCCCCGGCTGTGCGCCGCCGCAGCCGGACTCGGTCGGCTCCTCCCCAATGTGGGGGGGCCGAAGGCGTCGTGCCGTCGGCTTTATCACGGGGTGATAAGGTCGATGGCACTATACGGAGCCCCGGTGTGGGCGGAGTGCCTCTCGTCCCGCACGAGGGCCCTCCTGCGGAGACCGCAGAGGGTCATCGCGGCCCGGGCCGTGCGGGCCTACCGCACGGTCAGCCACGGGGCTGCCTGCGTACTCGCAGGCACGCTCCCGTGGGAGGTCGATGCCCTGGTTCTGTCCCAGGTGCATCGACACAGGGCCGCGGCGAGAGAGCGGGGCGAGCGACCCGTTCGAGAGGAGGTCGAACGGGTCCGCACCCAGGCGCAGAGGGAGGCTCTGCGTCGATGGGATGAGGCACTCGCCAACCCAGCCGCTGGCCACCGGACGATCGAGGCGATTCGTCCGGTGTTGGAGGAGTGGGTAGGGCGCCAGCGGGGTAGCCTCACCTACCGCCTGGTACAGGTACTGACCGGACATGGGTGCTTCGGTCATTACCTGTACCGTATCGCCCGTCGGGAGGAGTCACCGCGGTGCCACCACTGCGACTCCCCCGACGACACGGCCGAGCACACGCTTGTCGAGTGCCCGGCCTGGCGAAACGAGCGTCGCACGTTGGTGGCGGCGCTCGGCGGAGGAGCGCTCTCATTGCCAAGCATGGTTAGAGCCATGCTTGGTAATGAGAGGGCTTGGATGGCTACCGCCTCCTTCTGCGAGTCTGTGATGGGGCAGAAGGAGGCAGCGGAGAGGGAGCGGGAGGAGGATGCTCTAGCCGCTCCCCTCCGGCGTAGACGGCAGGGTCGGAGAAGGCAGGCGGCTATGCCCGCCGGTCTTCGTCGGCCCTAAGGTGGTCTGGGCGCGGCTTGGCAAGCCGCGCGCCCCTGGTGCCAGTCGGCATAGGCCACCCCGTCTGGGGATTACCTAGTACCCTAGCGTAATCCCCCACAGGCGCGTCGCCCGGTCCACTGTTGGACCGGGCCAGCCCGGGGACGCTTTGGTGAAATGGCGCACGTATAGTGCGTCGATCCCAAAGCGCCCCCATGAGGGCTTAGGAGGGTACCGGTGGGGTTTAGCAGGTAGTACTGGCGCTGTTCCGCGTCGGTGATCCCTGCACACGTCGCACGCCTAGCCAGCGTGCGGTATGGCCAGTCAATTGGTTCCCCATCGACATCAAAAAAAAAAAAAAAAAGGCATGTAAATCGAATAAAAGAAAACTATTTAGGCATCAATTATATATTGCAAGATTATACTAAACTTAAATGTTATAAGTAACAAAATAATACAATAATACAACAAAAAATCGAGAGTGGTCTCCCCTGGACTTTCTCGCATACCGGAAACGATTCAAAGGTTGATAGAAACCTTATATTTTGATATCATACATGTATATAAAATTTTGGTCACCCATCCGAGTACCGACCGCGCACTTAGTTGCTTAACTTTCGTGATTGACGGCTCAAAATTTGATAGAAACTTTATATTTTGATCTCATACACGTATGTTTAATTTGGTTGCAATAAGTTAAAGCATGCTCGAGTTATCGTGCTAACGCACAGACACACACACACAGACATAATTCAAAAAAAAATATTTTTGGACTCAGGGAGGTCCAAAACGTGTAAATCCGTCAAAATCTCGAGGTCAAATTTTTTGACGATTACAAGACTTCCTCTATAATAATAGGTTGGGGAAAAAGTTTCTTCGCATTTTTTAAGAAAATTCAAAACATTTTTTAATATAGTTTATTTACATTTAACTAAAGTATGTAGGTACCATTTTGTTCGATAACGTTTTGCCATCTTGTAGGTAGGGACATGATCCCATTGCTATAGAAATTTTAGGACTTCTGGTCAAAATACCGCGACAAGTGGTTTTGGCAGTCCTCTCGTGATGTTAACCTGACACTGCCTAAAGAATTCTGAAGAGACCGAAACAGGTGGAAATCTGAAGGTGCAAGGTCAGGACTATACGGCGGATGCATTAACACCTCCCAGCCAAACTCTCTTAATCTTTGCTGAGTGGCTAAAGATGTGTGAGGTCTAGCGTTATCATGATGAAAAACCACACCCCTTCTGTTGATTAATTCCGGCCGCTTTCTCTCAACTTCTTGCTTTAATCTCATCAGTTGTTCGCAGTAGAGTTCTGAATCGATGGTCCTGCCTGGTGGTAACAGCTCATAATGAATAATGCCCTTCCCATCCCACCACACACACAGCATCACCTTGTTGCGAGTTAACCCGGGTTTCGCCACAGTCTGTGAAGCCTGACCGGCCTTTGACCAAGACCTTTTTCGCACGTTCTTGTCGTACGTGATCCACTTTTCATCACCAGTTATCAGCTTTTTCAAAAATGGTTCGGTTTCATTACGTCGTAATAAAGAATCACAAATGAGTACACGGTTCATTAGGTTTCTTTCAGTGAGCTCGTGAGGTACCCAAATGTCGAGCTTTTTTGTGTACCCAGTTTTTTTCAAATGCGCCAAAACTGTTTTGTGGTCAATTCCCAGTTCTTCAGCTACGTCGTAACTACTGACATGCCGATCTTGCTCCACTTTTTCAAAAATGGCATCCATTTTATCTGTAATAGGGCGACCAGAGCGACGTGCATCTTTGACATCAAAATTTCCGGATTGAAAACGCTTAAACCAAATTTGTGCTACTCTCACAGACACTGCACTAGGTCCATAAACATCGCAATTTTTTTTTCGCGGCTTGCGTTGCATTTTTACCTTTTTTGTAGTAAAATTTTAAAATGGATCGAATTTCTTCATTAGATTCACTCATCTTGGCGGTACGAAAAACAAATGAAAATCACACATTTTCCTAATTTGAATTTGGAATTATGTTCTTTAAAATTTAAACTTTCAATGATACCAAAACCAGCCAGATACAAATAGTATAGCCAAAGAGATTTTATTACAAGTTTATACATACTATAATGCGAAAAGACTTTTTCCCCAACCTAATACGTATACGAGAAAGTAAAAATGTCAGATATACAAAAAGAATGCGGTAATAATCAATAGCTAGGTAATATTGAAGACACAAAAGATCCCGATGATTGCAGTCGTGAAGAGACTCACGGCCCCGCGATAAGGTATATTAAGAAGAGTCGCGGGAAAGACTCGTTGACTAGAAATACTCTAAGTTCACGTCACGTCAGGCTCAAGGGCCTTTGATGACGGTTGAAAATCCATTTACGGACCGTTTACCGCAACCTTGGCTAGACTACGCGGCGTATGTGGGACTCGCTAACGCCTTGACATTTACATCGGCCCTACCCATCTAAAACCACCAGTACCCTCCTAACTCCTTTGGGGGACCTTTCGGGATCGGGGTACTTACGTGTGTCGTGCGACGTGTGAGATTTGAAAGCCTACTAAGGTTTTCGTCTTTTGAAGGGCCGGACTGTGCCGAAATATCTGTAGCAGAGACGAGGAGAGAAGTTTTTCAGCTACGTGCTAGGTGTATCCACTGAAGCTGTGCGGAGATGCGTACTGACTTGACTGTACCTAAGATGTGTGCTGGCTAGGGTGGAGATGTGCGCTGCCTAGAGCGCAACTGAGCTGCGTCTGGCGAGCGTAAAGAGCGGATGTAAACGTACAGCTTAGCAAGATCTAACACAATAGATAGACGTATCAGTTATGTCGCTATTACAAAAGCAGTATCTTCTTTTACTTGATGAAGAAGAACTAGAGTCTGAAAAAACAGAATTGTAGCTTTATACTACCTAAACAATCCCAGTTGGCTCACTGCACGCCGCTCACATATTGGCGTCTTTGTTTTGCGCTGTCGTTAGTTAGTCAGCTCACATCTCCGCTTTGTCGGTACAAACTTTTTTTTGTTGACGGGGTCAACGTCGTACGCATCGTCCCTGCGGGGTGGTGCCAACCGCAGGGGATATGTGGGACTCGAGGTAAAGGTGTTCCCTCCATACCCACTAAACAACCTCTGGGCATCTGCGCTTCTGGATCTGCGCACGTGAGCCCAACTACACCGAGACCGTCCGGAACTAGCAGAGGTGGGAAAACAAAAACAACTTGACGATGGCATGTGATTTTGAATGCCAAGGGGACACACTTAACATCAAAAGCCACACACCCGCCGAGAAATTTTCCCCACCACGTTACCAGGGTCCGCCACGAGGAGGCTTCCTGACGTGGACCCCTTGTCGGTACAAACCTAGTTCAATCTCAGCTGGGCACAGCTCACATCTCCGTTTCCATCGCACCATGTAATCCGTTTCCATCGCGCCATGTAAATATCATACAACTCATATCTCCGCTTCCATGGCGCCATACAAATAAGATATATCCCCGTTCAGTGGTATCCACTTAGCTGAGTGGAGACGATAACGAAATTATTTTGGTTGTTTAAAACACATCTCTGATCCGCTCGTCTCGACTATTATAACCCGGTGTTTCTGTCCACAAGACCACCTGTAGCCAACAACTCGCCATTTTAATTCGTACAAAACTATGTGCCCATAATATATTAATACTAAAGTTACTATTTGCAGGTTGCTACAGCATATTGGACGCACACGATGAAATACGTTTCTATCCTCGAGAATCGAAACTAGACAACAAATGTGCGAAAATCGTGCGCGTTCAGTCGCAAGTGTTCGTGTTAGATATCTTGGACGACCAGCTGGTAGTGTTTGGTGCGGATGCTCTCGTCACTATATACGAACTGTCGTGCGTGGATAATGGTAAGTAACGAAACATCAGTATTCAGAAATTGGAATCGTACATATTCTCGAAAACCATTTTACCCATAGACCGATTCCCTAATAATTTAACATTTTAAATTCGGTCTGATACAAACAAAGTCCAACGACTCTCTGCACTTTTCCAAGTTAATATTACACCGTTTTAGCAATGTTCTTTACAGCATCATCACCATTTAGATACTACATAAATCAGAGAGCATAGAACTTATCAGGATCGACTGCCTATCATTATCATCATAATTTCAGCCGAGAGACGCCAGCCGTTGGACATAGGCTTCCCCCAAGGATCTACCTATGGGAGCGCATTAGTATTTTGAAAATGATTTCGTTTAGAAATAAAAAAAGTTACAATTGCCCGAAAGCTTCAAATTTAGTATGAAGAAAACGAAAATAATTCTTGATCATCATGTTCCATTTAGTAAACATAATCCTTTAGAGCTTGACTTTCAAATATCACATTTCATTTCGACCCTGACGGCCGTTAGGGTGAAAAGGCTTCGAATGGCGGCCACGTATCGGGAGACGCAGCGTTGGTAGGACCTGGTAAAGGTCGCGGGAAGCCATTGGATGTGGGTAGCGCCAGACGTTTGGAGATCCTTAGGGGAGGCCTATGTCGAATAATGTGCGTCTTCCGGCTGAAATGACGAAGATGAAATTTCAATAATGTAAATGTGGCGAAATTGGTCAACGCGTCCACCCGGATTGTGGAAGGTGCGGGTTCGAGTCCCGCCTGAGGCAAGTCGATTTTTTTCAGTGCATTTTTCTAGTATTATATTTACGCGTCTGTAAACGCAAAAATAAAATTATTCCATAATGTAAGGTAGTTTCATCTTAGCTGGGCGTCAAATATTTGCAAAAATATTTCGTTCGGGTCTTGGAAGTGCAAATTTCAAAGATTTGATGAAACGATGTTTACCATAAAAACATAAGCACCAAGCACTGACAAATTTCGACAGCGAAAAGCAGTGCCTCGGTGGCGAAATTGGTCAACGCGTCCACCCGGATTGTGGAAGGTGCGGGTTCGAGTCCCGCCTGAGGCAAGTCGATTTTTTTCAGTGCATTTTTCTAGTATTATATTTACGCGTTTGTAAACGCAAAAATAAAATTAATGTAAATGTGTGTTAGCGGGCAACGTGGAGATGCGGTGCGTGCAAGCTGTGGACGTGTCTGCGCTGTCTCACGCGGCGTGCGTGGTGTCCGCCGCGCTGTGCCGCCTGCAGCCGCCGCGCCCGCGCGCCTCCGTGCCCGCGCTGCTGCAGCGGGCGCCGGACTCCTTGGTCAGTCATCACAGCACAACACCCTTTATAATTAGACCCACTGCTGGGACACAAGGAGGGTTAGGCAGTAGTCCACCACGCTTGCCCAATGCGGATTGGCGCACGGAGTATAAGGTGATCAATACCCCTTTCCTGATCCAGTAATCGCCTTCTACGACACCCCAATGGAGGATATGAATGGGGTGATTCTATTCTACTTTGCCGGCATCACGCGGCCAAGCCTTGGTCAGTATCTGATTTTATTTATTTGTTGATATTAGCCTTGTGATTTTTCACTTGTTTTAAATTTTATTCATAATGCTGGGGCCGCACTTGCGCCTATCGTCACGAAGCTTCGTGCTAGGACACGATACACGCAGATGTGACCGGCCGTTATCGGCTATCGTCACGAATATTCGGGTTGCTTGTGCGTTATCGGCCGGGAGGCGGTACGTCAGGGTTTTAGCGCGCTAACCTATCGCGCTGCGTGGTCAGACATGCGTTGTTCATTTCGAAGGTTGTTCTCCATTGGTTCAGACGCGTACGGGTGACTAAGTATACGATACAGCTGAGTTATTTTTTATAATAAATGCATTACGTAATTATTAGCACACAATTTAGAAGTAAAGAAAGTGATTATGCATAGTTAAACGCAAAGAAGGATAATAATACTACGCAATTTACACATCTGGAAATTATATCGGCCATCTTGGATTATTGCACGATAGTTCGTGCAAATAAAGAAATGCCACATGCATTATCGCGATAACTTTGCTCGGGCCGCACTTGCGTGTATCGTACGAAGTATCGCCACGCATTACTTCGGGACGATAGACGCAAGTGCGGCCCCAGCATAAGAGAAATAGTTATTTGTTCAACAAGTGAGCAAAGTTAGTTTTTGCTGCGAGTGCCGATAGTTAATCACGAACCAGCGAAGGTGTCTAAAATTGTCATAAATAGACTACTGAGCGCAGTGATTGATTTAAAGGCACGAGACAAAAAAAATTGCTCTCGTGTGAAACATACAACTTTTCACCTCTCCAGCGAAGAAGTTGTTATAGGCGAGAAAAACAAGGCAATACTTTAATACATATTTATTATTTTAAGTAAAATTAGTAAAATAATTTAGATTGAACGTTACAGTCTTGTTCAGAGCTCGCAGTAAAAAGCGTTTTTCCTTCGAGATTTTACGAAGCAAGAGAGGTATTTTGGTGCTGGAGAGGTGAAAATTTCTTATTATAAGTACTATTTATTAAAGCGGGACATTTTAGCTCATGTTGAGGACAGTAGAACATTTTAGCTCTTGTTTGGGACAGCGGAACAGACAATCTGAAAGCGTGACGTATGTTTACGTTACCCATACACTGATATTCAACCAAATGTGAACATGCAGGACCTATCTACCACTAATAATAAGTCCACCTCGCCTCGACTCACTCTTCCAACTGTAAAATCTGCATTTGCAAGACGATTTAGCTGCTTCAGAAAACCTTTCGTTGACCAAATTGAATAGAATTTGTGAGTTTCACAAATTAAGTAAGAAGTGTCTAGAGAGACCAAATCATCTTGCAAAAAAATTTTACAGTTGGAAGAGTGAGTCGAGGGGGGGACTTATTATTAGTGGCAGATAGGTCCTGCATGGTCACTATTGTAGCGCCCTTGTGGAATCATTACCCGAGCACCTCCTTAGGCGAGATTTCTAACCAGCCCCCCCCCCCCCAGATTTCAAAAATTATGTTAAGGTAGAAAGTGGAGCCTATGACGCCCTTTGTACCCTGTAATGGAGGCTCTATGTGTCGCGAGCGGCTCTCAGCGCCCTCTAACTCTGTACTATAGGTAAAACCGCCCCTGATTAAGTTTTAGGGAAACCAAAGCAATTACAGAAAAATAACTATTCGGTAGTTCTTTTTGGACTTATCAATACACAGATAACGTATTGAAAACTGTTGTATGACACGATTGTAGTCTTAATTAACATAATGTAATTAGTTAATAAATCAAATCAATTTATTTTTTAAGTACTTGGCTATTGTGTCAGTTAATATATTAGCTAATACAATTAGAATTCATCGTGTTAAAGCTCTCACAGGGCAGGCCTAGCCTAGTGCCTAACCTACTTTAGTAAACTTGTACACACGCACACAGAGAGAAAGAGAGAAACATTACTCATATCAACACGGGATACTCCTCCAAGATGACTGTCATCTCATTCACTGTTTCTTGTTGTCGCTTAAGATTATAAAGTATATTTCTTTTGACAGGTTATAAATGCCAGTGGCAAACTGATGATGGTCCAGAGAGAAGAGTACGATGTTGACGAAGACAATAACCCGGTAAGTAGCATTTTAGAATCTAATAGTAGGTAGAACATTTTTAGTATAACATCACTTTTAATATGCTCATGTATTTGTTAAATAAAAAAGGAACTCAACGGTGTAGGCACTGAATTCAGTATTTAAGGGTTTGTGAAAGTATCTGGGCTGGAGGGTATTTTCGTGTTACTGCGTGCTTGAGTTTGAGTGTTACTCAAACTGGTTAGGAGCAATTGTTTGCCGTTGAAGAGATATTGAGGCCGTCAACTGTGTACTAAACCTAAGTCCTTACCAAAAGTTTTTTTTTTTTCAATTTAAGGATGCTTCTCTACTATGAGTTATAGGAGGTAGTTAATAGTGTGCAAGAAAAACGTAGACCAATAGGATTGTTGCACTGAGACTAAAAGAATTTAGTAATTCTGTTTGTGGGCGTTTTCTCCTTTATCTAACTCGCTGCTCTTGTGGTGCTTTTGGGTTATGTTTCTCTATGTAGAAATAACTTCTTAATAAACAAAGTAAAACTAAAAACTATCCCGAGATCTTTTAGACAAACAAGGAATAGAACTATTACGATATCATCGTCAATTAAATGGGTATTATTAGGGATAACTGTCAATTAAATGGGACTGCATGGCTAGCACCAGCTTCTAAAGGTTGAAAGAATCTTCAAAATCGGTACACCTAGTCATGAGTTATGAGGTAACAAACATAAAAAATACAGGCGAATTGAGAACCTCTTCTTTTTTGAAGTCGGTTGAAAACGATTAAACCTTTTAGATGTCGTTGTAATTTAAATTAAACATCAGCCACCATTACCGCAGTAAGCAAAACAGTTGTTATTGAAATCCGTCATAATATGATAAGATTTTTCTATCAGCAAGCCGGTGCATTGCTGATTTGATTGCATAGATCTTCTCGTAAACCTGGGTTAGTTGTTCGCTCGAGTCTAGACTCTGACTGCTCACTCTATCCGTCGTCTAACGTTTATAAGCCTGTCGGAGGTTGTCTACGTCACTGTAAATTAGTTAAACTGCTTGCGACAAATACATAATTAGGCAGTTTTAACGCAATCACTAATCGAACTGTTTTGCACGGCCGATGCCCAGCCCGGACGCACGACACACATAACATTTTAATTGCCTTACACGCTTCACCGCACTCATTTAAGTCGGTCGTATGTTTATTCATAACCGTCAAAACGATTATGTAAAAGGAGGGTAAAAAAACAAGGAAAAAAAAATTAGAAAATTTGGCCGATTGCAAATGTTTGATGTTTCTAATGTTAATTGCATAATATACAAATATGTGAATAATAAGCAGTGTGTTAAAATTGAGCCGCATTCTCACTTCCACGGAAAAATCATAACATTAAAACAAAATATTTCGTATTCGTTATTATATTTATTTACAGCGATAATACATATTCGTCTTTAACAGATACACTTCATTGCTTCGTATTAATCAAAAGCGTTTAATACTAACTTCTATTAAGACCTATGTGTATTTTTGCACGAATGTACACATTGAGAGTGCAAGAACACACTAGAGCCGCGAGTAACTAGTAACGTTACATAATACACGGAGAAGTTATTTACAAAATACTTTACGGCCTAACTAATGCTTTGTTCTAATAGTCAACTTCTTGCCGTCTAAAGAGATGGGCCCAGCAGTCCATCTACGGACAATGTGACCTTTAGGGCCATACGTGGTGCCAGAGACTGATACCAACGGACCGTGGTCGGGGAGAGGGAACAGAGGCAAGTGGTAGTCGAAAGGAAGCGGGGCGATTATTGGTTCCACTATCGGAGTGATTATGGGAGAGTGAGCGAGAGGCACGATTGGGGCATGAGCGAGAGGGGCAATATGTCCGATGTCGTGTACGAAATCGGCGATCGGAGCATGTGCTATGACGGGGGCGACATGAGCGACCGGGGCAGGTGCTGCTACCACAGGGGCAACATGTTCTACGACTGGGGCAATTGCCGCGTGAGCCACGGGTGCTACAGAGTGAACTGTGGGTCCTGTTTTCTTGACGACTGCGTTGAAGCCCCTGACTGGATCAGCTGTGTACTCGACGACTCTCACGTTGCCATCAGGCTCTACCAAAGAATACTCGCCATGCACCACATCTCCGTGCCGACTCTCCCATTGTGCTTTGTTGTCTCCCGTTGCAGGGTCGTTGACTGCATAGTTGAAGGCATAACCAGGGTTCGGCTATAACAAGAATATTATATTAATCAATCTTACCTTGTAACACCAAACATCGTCAACTGAAATTCTTGCCACAAGTTGAAAGTAAAATATGTCGAATTGTGACACAGGTTCGCAACACTCGTATTAAGTATTTTTAATTATAGACAATTTTCAACACTAGCAAGTTAGTGACTTGTGAGAGGCAAGTAGGTTATTTAACAACATGGTTGACTTACAATCTTATCTACAACGGCAATCGGTGCGTAGGATACCGCGTGCGGTATTGCTGATGATGACGCACATCCAGCGAATGCCAATAGGCAGGATACCTGGATATGAGCAAAAAAAATATATTTATTATTATGATAACAAAATTATCTTTAATAGCAACGTTTCGCTAATAAGCTGTTATGTTAAATGGTATAATATAAATTACCGCAACGTATGTGTTCATTTTACAAACAATATTGTTCGGTGAGCAAACGAAGTGCACTGTGCTTTTGTCATTTGGTACTTGCCTATTTATACTAGGATATTAATTATTCGACCTGGTCACACTCCGGTTTTTGACAAATTCTCTTTTCCACGGATGATTTGATTTAACCACTTTTTAACAAGCTAACTTTGTATTCCAATGTTCCCAAACAGAAATAACCCGTTATACAAAGAATAATTATGCAGAGTAGCATGAATTAGAGGGTAATTTTCACTAATTAAGTAATTGAATGACATTAATCGTATACAACACCGCTACAGGTGATTGATTTTTGTTTATTTTTATTGTTATTTATAGTTTCATCACCTATACTACGGTCGGCCTCATAAGTAGATTAATGCCTTAGTACAGTCGACCAAATTGAATCATGACCCACCTTAAGATCATTTTCCTACAGTCACTCTATACAAAGTAGGATGAAATTCGCTTGAACGTACATTTCTTAGTAACGAACCTGTTATAAATTTGTTAGACACTGACAGTGTCAAATAATATGGCTTTTTAAAATTTGTTCAGACTACTACTTGACATCTGACACATAACGTCATTTTATTTTTGAAAATATAATAGTTATTCCATTTTCTCAGTCGTGAAAAGAGTTTAGATTATGAACGACATCTTATTTAAAATTCCAATTGAGACTTTAGTGCAGTGATAAGAAAGATTAAAATTGCATAGATCTCTGACCCGTAATGACGCATTTTTATTCATATTTAAAACGTACTAAGTGCAACACGCATGATAGCGAAGAAAACCTAACTAAATTTATGATTCTAAAGGAATGATCGGCCAAGTGGGTCATGATTCAGTTGGTTCGACTGTACATTGTCATAATAAATTCATACATAATGGCTGCAACTGTTGCTGTTAGAATCGCTGTCGTTGCTATGACGAGGTGTTGAAGCCGACGGAAATTCTATTTTTTTTATATAGTAAAATACAACGTGTTTAATTCCATCTTAATAATAGGAGAGGTACAGTCAGCATCAGAAGTAAATTAACACTTTAGTACCATACCAACGCCAGCGCTTGATTAGTGTCTAATAGTAGCCACCATTACGTATTAATTATTATTTTGACAAGGTACTAAACTGTTAATCCACTTGTCATGCTGACAGTACCTACTAAAGAAATAATAAAAACTCACAACTAAACTTTTATGTAAAAGTGGCTTTTTATTCGTGTATTTTTTAAGCTATAAAGATGTACAATGGAGCATATAGAACCCATGACCATAGAACCCTGTCAATCATGCTGACTTTTCTTGACTTGACAAAGACAGCAGTGGGATAGATAGTGGGATCATATACATATAATATACTAGATTCTATGTCTATGAGTGGGTTATATTTCTCCTTCTTGCAGATACTGTTCAAATACGGTCTGATAGGGATGGGTTTATCTTGATTGTAATGTAGAACCTATAACGAATTTCGTATACCACAGAGTGAGTTTTTAAGCTTGGTCATATTAATCTAATAATATTTTAACGTCGCCGTGATGAAGTGGTCAGTTACATTGTCTACACATTAAGCGGTTCTAGTTCGAATCCTTGTTGAACAAATGTGTATCTGTGTGCGTGAAAAGATTCCACACTCAATGCAGCAATGCCGTCAAAGGCTTTTTGCCTCATTTCAAACAGTAGATTATTTGATAATTCGTTGCTAATATTGTCTTTGAAAAAAATTTAAATAAAGTTACAGTCATTTTATTTAATTTTTTTACATTTATAATTTTTGTTTTTTTTATGTTACAAGATGGCAAACAAGCTTGCGGCCCACCTGATTTTAAGTGGTCACCGCCGCCTATAGACACTTGCAATATTAAGTGTAAATCACTTAACACCGCAAGTGCGTTCGCCATCTTGAGGACTAAGATTATATGCCCTCCATGACCTATATGTAGGGTCGTCTGGGTAGGTACCACCGCCTTTCCTATTTATGCCGTGAAGCAGTTCGCTGTGTTTCGGATTGAAGGGAAAGGTAGCCAGTGTAATTACTGGGCATGGAGGGCATATCATCTTAGTCCCCAGGATGGCAAACGCACTTGCGGTGTTAAGTAATTTACACTTAATATTGCAAGTGTCTATAGGCGGCGGTAACCACTTAACATCAGGTGGGCCGCAAGGTTGTTTGCCATCTCGTAACATAAAAAAAGTATATGTAAGTTTTGAAGTAGGACTTATTTTAAATTATAAGCTTTTCTAAAGTGATTGAAATTGATACCAAATTAAATAGAACAATGCCAAACAAAAATAAAAATAATATTTTTCTAAAGTGATTTAGAAATTTTGCTTGAATGACCCTCAGACCAATAATTCTATTCGTCTGAGAAATGACCATACATTATAGCAAACTCTTAAAAGTACCTACATATCGCATTAACAGTCCAGTTAAAATTACAAATCCTTTTACGTAATAGTTCGAAGATCTAATAACTTTCAATAAATTGCGAGAAGCACTTTTTAACGTAGACAGATAGACGGGTTTCTAGTGAACTTTGCCACTAAATAACCTATACCATTGATAACACAAGGAGGTTCATGCAGGCGGCCGGCCTCGCATTATGTCGATATCAAGACATAATGCTACTGATCGGTCGATACTACAGGTCGGTACTGCACCGATCCCAAATGAATTGGGAGCAGCATTAGGTAAAAGAAGAAGAACCTAAACCATAGGATGAAATTGACAATAACAGCCAATTGCTGTAGACATATTAGAGAGTCAATGGAATACAATTGAAGAATATGTTCTTTATCCGTAGCTAGGATACCAACAATTTCTACTAGGTGGTAGGGTTCGAACGATACTTTCGATACCGAGTAGGTATCGATACTTTCCAAAGCGAGACTCGATACTGAGTACTCGATACTACAGCCTGGTGAGTACTCGCAAGTATCGCAAGAAATTGCTGGTATCGAGTACTCGTTTAAGTAACATTTTTTAATTTTTCAACTGACATGACAACTAAATATTTTTATTTTCGTATTGCAACACTGTGAAGAACAACTGCACGTTGACGTTCATTCGTCCGTTTCATTCATTTAATTCGTTCCGTTCGTTCGTAACGTTCCTTTTGCTTACATTCACATTGTCTTTACTTTATAAGCAAGTAGGTAATTATTGTGTCCTGTTAAAAAAATGAATAGTGCAAGTGCGGCCTGGAAGTATTTTGAAAGAAAGACGAAAGACTCGGCGCAATGCAAGCTGTGTTTTAAAACACTCAAGTCTTCTGGAAACACCTCAAATATGATGAAACATTTACGAAGTTGTCATCAAAATGTTCGTTTGAATTTGAAAGATGATAAGTGAGTTAATTTGCCATACATTTTATGCATAAATCTAATGTGATACGTTAAGACGAACAGTGACTGTAAATTTTGTTTAGCATTTGAAATATTTTAAAACTCCTGTGACGCCATTAAAGTCCAACTCCATAGAGACGTGGGAGGACATGAAGGAAGTCTTTCCAGGTCTTTACAGGGAATTTAGGCGGCAAGCTGTGGTTGTTGCCACTTCTGTTCCAGCCGAAAGGCTGTTTTTAAAAGCAGGGGCTTTAATGGCCCAAACGCGCAATTGTTTAAAGCCTAAGCGCTTAAACGAGTTATTATTTTTAGCCGGACGCCCAGAAGTGGAATGGTTTTAATTATATTTTTCTTATATTGCCAATAAATCTTTCAATTTTTTTACAACTCTCCCTAACAAATATTTTATTACAATTATTTCCCGTGGCAAGGTAAAACTTCAAGTTCGTAAACGGTTAAAAATACTCGCAAATACTCGATACTGAGTAGTATCGATACTTTTACGGTATCGATACCATGTCCCTCGATACCACACGAGTACTCGGTATCGATACCCGAGGCCGATACTTCGAACCCTACTAGGTGGTAGACCCATATCTAGGGTAGTCTGGGTAGGTACCACCGCCTTTCTTATTTCTGCCGTGAAGCCGTTCGCTGTGTTTCAGATTGAAGGGAAAGGTAGCCAGTGTAATAACTGGGCATGGAAGACATTTCATCTTAGTCCCCAGGATGGCAACTCACTTGCAGTGTTAAGTGATATACCCTTAATATTATCTATAGGCAAGTGTCTATGGGCGACGGTTACCACTTAACACCAGGTGAGCCGCAAGCTTGTTCGCCATCTCATAATATAAAACAAATTGAAAATGGTGCATACAAGACCAGAAGCAAGACCAGAAACCTTTTGAAATTTAAAAGTTTATAGCTAAGAAAGGAAACAAATTAGGAAAGGACCGTGCAAACTATCCCAATAGGTCGAAGTGCACCCAGAATTTGCTCATAAACCAAGTAAATATAAGTTAAGTTTCCTCCCGAGTGCAGAAAATTTAGCCGCCTGTGTATTCGCCCACCGCTTACAGATCCAAAAGTCCATTTGTATTCCCTTTGGTTGGCAGTAGAGCATATTTAGTCCGCTTGGCTAGCTACCACCAGCTAATCAACCTGTCTGATCAGTTGAATAGTGTTCACAGCATCGGACTTGACATGACAAACATTTCTGTTTGTCTTTAAATTTATTGATTTAATTACTGAAATATATTGTATGTTTTCTTTTTTTACATTAATGGAATATCAAAATATGGATGAAATATCTATTGGATGTTAATCCAATAAATTATTATTGTCGTGAAATTAAATATTTTTTTCTATTTGTAACGTATATATTTAAAAGTTCAACAATTTTACAAGTCAAACGGTGTAAATCTATTTACAATTGGACTAGTCGGTTTATTATGTAAATCAGGTACCCATAATTAGTACAACAATAACATACTTCAATGTGTTAAGTGTATTACGAATACTAAACGGCTTCCAGTCTATTTAAAGCTACTGTGAATCTATAGCGACTGTCCATATTCAATGATCCTTCTTGAAGACTAATTTGCCTCCGTAAGGCAGGGGAATGGGACCAGTTGCCCATCTGTATACTTTTCCGTTGACGTATTTCTTGCTGAAGATCGTGGCGTATCTACTAGGTAGTCCAGGCCAGTGTCCGTTGATAGCGACCCATCCTCCGTAGGAATGGGTTACGGGGTCCCAAGGGAAGCTCCAGGGTCCGAGTGTAGTTTTACCATGACTGAGTGCTAATGGCGCTGGTCCATAACCATAAGCTAGTGGGGCGATTGGCGCGATTGGGGCCAATGGAACTATCGGCTTCACTATAGGTGCATGCGCAACTGGTGCCACGACTATTGGAGCCTTAGCGACGATTGGAGAGGGGTGTAGCGTTGGCCCAAGTTTCTTGACTACAGCATTGAATCCGTGTTTGGCGTCTGCCGAATAGTCCACGACCCGCAGGCTTCCGTCCGGCTCTACCAGAGAGTAGGATCCTTTGACGTGGTCACCATTTCTTGTTTCCCATTGGGCCTTGTTGTCATGGGTGTGCGGCGAGTTTACAGCATAGTTGAAAGCGTAACTGGGATGATTCTGCAATGTATAATTTTCACATTAATATTGAAACAAAAATATTAAGAGCAACTTAATTTTAAAGGTTATCAGATAACATTAGCAAATATCGTTTGAAGCTATTAATAAATATAGGAAATATAATTCACACACTTACTAGGTGAGTAACTATGGGTATGGCGTGAGGAATGCCAGTACTTGAAACCGATACTACCACGGCCGCCAAGGCACAAACGTTCTATAAATAAAAAATGGAATTAAAATATTTAACTACTGTATATTATCTAAATCTAGACATAAGTTAATACAATTTAAAGCATTCTATGCATAAAAAAATAGATGAAGTATTAATAATGTAATTCTTAGGTATGCATTTTTCAATTAACTTTAATAATTACAAAAACAAACAACGAAAATGAAAATAAATTATTATATATGCTTTTCTCTCAAATTACAATATGAAATTGTATGTAGCGTTAAGATTTTACTAATAGCTCGGGAATGACCATATTACCATTAGGAGTCGATTCATGGTGTGATTTTCGGATTGCTGTCGAAATGTGTAATGATTTGTTATTTGTAAAGAATGCTTTTATATGCTGCTTCATCCACCAAGGACTAGTGTAACCTGTTCTCCCCCAATGGGGCATACGTGTTATGCGACCTCAGTATTCGGGTGAACTAGCTCATATGATTTGTTGTCTATACGACGACCGACTTTGTGGACAAGTTAGTAACGCCGCCAAGCCATCCCGGGTTCGAATTCTGTTCAGGTGTAAGTGGCAAACGTCAACATTGGTTTGCGATTCTTTTTTTATTTACTAAGTATAATAATGATACTTCAATGATCTGCCATAACGATGGCAAGCAAACATACAATCTCCTGATGGCAAACGGTCAATGTGGGTGTTACCAACCTTATTGTAGTAACATTTTGACTCTTGTCATTCTCTAGTTTTTATGTAAAAACTTTGAAAGTTAAATTCAGTAAAATTATTTATTTTAAACCTGTTGTACTGACAAAACCACATCAAGTTACCACAGACTGCCAAATATTCTCAATCGATTGTACGCTTTATTATGAAATTTGACAGTTTTGGTTAGTCTCATCTGCTGTCGTCTGTACATTCAACAGCAGATTGGGTTACTATTAACTGTCAGTGCAATCGATTTTCAATCTAAGCGATTTCATATAAAGTGCAAAATCTTGCAACTTCAGTTTTGTCTGAAGATCTCGTAACTGAATATTCAGTAGAGATATACTAGATAAATTAACAACGTGTGTAAAAGCTACCTAGATTAATTAATTGGTAAATGACAGCATATGACTTTAAAAAATATATATTATATATTTAAATGAAACAAGTTATAAAACCACACAGTGGTATATGCTTTATTAGTGCTCTCTCTTCATTTATTTACATAAATATTAAATAGCTTAAAACTATAACGAGTATTCGTTGCATATCCTTAACAAGTAATAGATTTGGTCATGGCAAAGGTAGAGGGCAGCGGCGTAAATTCACGGGGATATCACTTGATTAACAGCAGGTTCGCCAGTTTCTTTTAATTCTTAGTGTTTGTAGCCGATCAGATCGTGACCTGCCAAACCTCTATATCCCAGTCCGTAATCTTCTAAGCTATATGAGGACGCTAGAGGTGCTTTGTTTAGCAGACCGTGACCAAGGTCATACAGGTAACCGTTTCCTGCAAGTGGTGCTTTGATTAAGTTTCCTTCCCAACCTCCAAGAGGTGCTGAGATGTATGGGGCTGGCAGATGTTCACTGATGATTGGAGCAGATTTGATCACTGGCGCGGAATAGTAAGGAAGTGGGGCAATAGACGCGATCGGGGCAGAGTGGATTGGCGCTGGCACAATAGGGGCAATTGGTGCAACAGGAGCTTTCACGACGATGGGAGATGGATCTCTGTAAACCGTCGCTGAAGAGATAGCTCCACCCGAGTAGGGGCCAGTGATAAGAGGAGCGCTGGCGAGTCCACTGAACTTAGCGACCGATCCAACCGAGATTGGAGCAATAGGGCCGTGGCTATCCAAAACTGGTATGGACGCCTTGTATATAGGTGCCACTGGAGCTACAACCGGGTGGACATTTGGACCAACACGTTTTACTACGGCATTGAATCCAGATTTATCATCAGCCCAATATTCGACAACTCTGAGGGAGCCGTCGGGTTCCACAAGGGAATATGCACCTGAAAAGGATTACGTTTGTGAGTGGTTTAAAATCAAAGTTGATATTTATACACTTGTTCATTCACGTTTCATAACATACCTTTGACAACGTCTCCGTCTCTTTTTTCCCATTGAGCTTTGTTATCTCCAGTGTGGGGATCTTTTACTGCGTATTCGAACGCATACCTCGGATACGCCTGAAAATAAGATACGAATTTTTATCCATTCTCAAAGTTAAATGTTGTTTTGTGTACTTTTGTTGGACTGCTTACATAATAGTCAGCTGATGCATGTCCTGGAGCATATACAAGTCCGTCTAGGCCGTTAGCTCTAGAGGATGCTGTTAACGCCAACAGGCATATCTGAAAAATATATAGAAACACTTCACCAATATTGTTCTACTAATAAGATGTAAATGATATATTATAATATTATCAGTAAAACCGACCGCAACGATGCACTTCATTTTGAGAGAGACGCACTGACCACTAGCTGTCATAAACGAACTGAGTGGATAAGAACAATCTAACTTAATATATAGGTTTAGTGAAGACCTTCGTGTTTTGCCGCGCCGGATGTGAACTGTTTACTAGTAGCGGCCGCCGCTGCATCTATCAACAATCGCTAAGGGTTGCATCAGGTTTCCTCATTTTCGTAGAACAGCCTTCGGACGCGCAGTGAAAACGCTGGCGAATATGTATAGAGAACTCGGTGAGTCGGACCTCGTCAACTAGTAATTTACTGGGCGCTAATTACCCGGTATCGGGTTACGTGGGCTAATATAGATATTACCATTATGAATGGGCTTCGTAGGCGTTTAGCCAAATTGCTGCCTTCATATTTCGCAAAGGGAAACGTTCTTATTTCCTCCAAGCTTATTCGAGTATTTGAAATTCTATTACTAATGCTGTTAAAACATTAGACCTAGTGATCCTTTTATTTAATTTGTATAAATTATAGTCAATGTTTAAGTGTTTCAAGTAAAGCACGTGGAGCGTATCCGCCTTGATGCAATGTGCTTGAATTGTTAATATGACGTTTTGCTCCAGTTGGTCGCGCAAGCGGTCACCGCGTGGTTACTACGTGTCTATAGGCACACGCGAACCTATGTCGGTCAATGAGATTGCTTAGTTGTATAACAACATTCTGATATTTTCTATCCTTTATGAACTTGATATTCATGGATGCGCTTGAGTGATGCACATTGCACTGGACCTTGGTACAAAATATAAACATACATAGCAAGTATAATTGTGTGTATTGCCCTATATCTTAATACCACACGGGACGATACGGGAGCGTTGCCCCGTAGAGCTCTGAAAAAACCTTACTCACGGACAACTCGGGATTAATGTTGTTTAGCTGCGGACTTCCTAAACTGGAGGTAGTTGCGAGACGGGCGTTCTCAAATTAGGACGCATATATACTGGGTGTAAAAGACATGAACAGTCAAACGAGAACCATGTATTCTATACATCAAAATAAGACATATTTCAAAAAAAATATTCCTGGGAAATGATTTTTATTTTTTGGTGTTAAAAAAAATTGCAAATTGTACCGCGCAATGTAAAGGGCTCAACTCGCACGCAACTCGCAAAACCGCGATAATTTTGACAGACGGCGGCCCTTTTGTTAGTGTTCGAGCGCATCGAGTGAGCTACATTGAACGCTAACGTTTTGAAGCCATTTTTTGTTAAGAAATACTAAAAAAAATTATAATGTTTCTTTGGACAATAATTAAAAAATAGCGTATAGAATACGTTTTCATAAAAAAATAAAAAAAAAATATGACTGTCCTTCAATAAAATCGTAACTATCAATTTCCCAGGTATAGTTTAAAGGAAAAAAAATGTTATGATGGTGAGCAGAATACTTGGTTCTCGTTTGACTGTTCATGTCTTTTACACCCTGTATAGTGTAAGCAAATAACCCCCTTCTTTCCGTTAGTTCTCTTAGTCAAACATACATAAACATCCATAACATTCTTTACAGGCTTACAGCTGCCTACCAGCGACTGTGCTAGCGTCTTGCGTGGAAAGTGTGTGGGCAAGCAGTGGTTCCTCGCAGTCGCAAACTCAACTATCACGGGCGCTGTGGCTCTGGTGCGGAGCTCTCGGCGCTCGAGTATGGCTTCCGTTGTTGCCTCGAGACACATCACGACATCCCGACACGTCTCGACACACTTTCATGGCGAAGAGAATCATGCTGCCTTTCCACCTTGATATATATCCACTGAGTAAGCATTTTGTCTAGGTTTTTTCTAAAGGTTGTTTTTCGGGGTTAATAATGAAGTTTACAGCTATTTTAATATTTGTTCCATTTGTTCACAGCAATTTTATTCGACGACGCAATCCTACTGGGCGCTGAGAATGACACAACTCTATATGCATCGGACTCGAATTCCGTTTTTTCACTACCCTTTTGCGTAGTAAATAGAACTGTAAGTGTTAAATGCACAATATTGCAAGTTTAATTGAATGTGCAAACATATATTGCACTTAATTTTAATGTGTGATATCCAAAAATATTAAGAAAATTCTAGTCAGAAACGGGATCTGATTATGTGAAAAGTCGTAAAATACAGATGCCTTTGTACAGTACAATCTCATCGGATGTTGAAGATGTAACTGTATTTGACAATTTGAGGAGTTAGACTCCCAAAAACCTGTTCCGTGGTTGTTTATGAATAGCAGTTACCCGGATAACTAGAATTATTTCTTTTTTCGGTCCTTAATTTAAAACAAATATTTGATGAAGTTTCAGAGATTGAAAAAAATACTTAGCTTAACTTGTTATAACAGTAAATGTCTTGATGCAGAGTCAAGTGTACCTCCACCAAATACTGAGGCAACTTCTGCGCCGAAATCTGGGCTACCACGCGTGGGAAATCGCCCGCTCGTGCTCTGAGCTGCCATACTTCCCACACTCGTTAGAGCTCCTTCTCCACGAGGTGCTAGAAGAAGAAGCCACTAGCAAAGAGCCTATTCCTGACGCGCAACTGCCCAGCGTTATCGAGTTCGTTCACGAGTTCCCTGTTTATCTGCAGGTAAGATAATCATTATCATCATCATCATCCACATTGTATCCGGACTGCCGTGTAATCCTACTAATATTATAAGCGCGAAAGTTTGAATGAATGTGTGTTTATTACTCGTTCACGCAAAAACTACTTAATGGATTTTAATGAAACTTTACAATAATATGGTTCATACATGAGAATAATATATACTTACATAATATAATGCCGTCGTGGTGGAGTGGTCGGTATAGCTGCCTACACATCAAGCGGTCCGGGTTCGAATCCTGGTAGCGGCAAATATTTGTGTGATGAACACGAATATTGGTTTACGAGTTTTGGTTGTTTATATATTTATTTAAGTTTATTTATAAAAATGTTCGTTATCTAGTCTCCATTACACAAGTTCTTAATGATACTTACTTTGGGCTAGATAATTGGTGTGAGAGTGGAAATATATTATAATATATGGTGTAATTTATTAAACTATCCTGCGCAGTAGAAGTTGTGGGCAGAAGCTAGTTTGGAATGGAACATTTACGTCCTGGTCGTTGGCTATTGTTTGTTGGTTCACTGAAAGTTTAGTTGCTTTTGAATTTGATGCTAATTTTTGTGTGGGTGACAGGATGGCAACCTGTCACTATTTGGAGGGTACTGGGTGGCCCATACTGTCAGATGTGGCTTTATGTGTAGCCAAAAGTTATCTAAAGCTCTGCTCAACCCCTTTTGTGATTATGTATATGTAGCCTCATCATCATCATTTCATCCGAGAGACGCCCACTTTTGGACAAAAAACTATAGTTATTTTAATGAATGTGTATAATATAAACAAAAATACACATTATTGTATGTCATAAAGCACATCTTTATAGTTTGTGAAGCCCTCGCTCAAGTACAGATAGAGTATCGCATAATGACAAGTGTATGTACTATTAATCCTTACTTTTTTAATTAAAAAGGTCAACCAAATAACTCCATTCCATCTGATGTTAAGCAGAAGTGGAGTCCAAATATGAGGATAGCTAATGCTAGATTCCAGACAAAGCAACCTTTATCGCTTGCACAAGTATTTTCAATACAAAAAAAAAACATGTTTCACTTTTGTAAATTTTCACAACAGCCTTTTTAATTCGACATACTACTGGGACACAAGGCCTCTCCTTGTTATCGAAGGAGGTTTAGGCAGTAGTCCACCATCCTTAACCCTTTGCTGATCCATTAGTCGCCTTCTACGATACTCACTAAAAGATATGGGGTGATGCTATTCTACTCTGCCGGCATCACACGACTTTTGTAAATATACATTAATCCTATCGTGTTCGCCTTGTTCACAGACAGTGGTCCAATGTGCGAGAAAGACTGAAATTGCTCTGTGGGCGTACTTATTCTCTGTGGCCGGCAAACCCAAGGAACTATTCCAGGAATGCTTACAGAGGAAAATGCTTGACACGGCCGCCTCTTACCTCATTATACTACAGGTAATATTTCGGTTACATCAAAAGAAATATATCAATTTAATTCTTCAGTCTTTAAATCCTAAAGATTGTTGTTTATATTGCAGCTGCTTAAGGTATAAGAAAGTTGATTTTGACTATTTTTGTTTTATTTTCGAAATAGGTAAAGCACCCGTTCGTTTCTGTTCTCAAGCTGCGATCGCTAAAAACGTTCTAAGTTATTTATCGTTCTTAGCAATCGCAATCGCAGCTGGATAGAAATTAGTGTGGAATTATCCGTGATGACGATATGAAATGGTTATTTGACAGCGCCTTTTTTCGGTTTGATTATATTTTATTCGATCGAATCTAAGAACAGAAACTATCTCTCAAAGGCATGTTGACGGCTTATGAAACATGGCCATAATCGTCAATACGATTTGAATTTTTTGTTGAGTACGTTTTTTAAAATTCCTCTCACCAAGGGAAGGTAAAGGGATCTATCCCATACAGCCGTGTCTTCAATAATTTTCATCTTACTTGAAGTTTGCAATAAAATATGGGAGAAAGGAGCACTTGACGAGAAATGTATGGCAACAGACTTGATGACTTCACCTTAAGATGAACGGCAACAAGGATGCTTGTGCATGAAAATAACATCACTATCACTGCACAAAATGCACTCGGAAATTAAATTAATTATTGAAACGAAAATGTCACTGACGCCATTAAAGCGCGCCAAACACCACTATTTGAGTGTGTGAACTGTGTAATTGCACTATAGTTTACCATATTTCCGAAGTATTTGATCATCTTGTCAGCATTTCACGTATTCTTTAAAAACCCATGACAGAATCTGGAGAGTTCAGCGGTAAGCCGGCAACTGGCTACGCAGCTTTTAGATACCGCCCTTCAACAGGAGAGATGGGACCTCGCACGGGACTTAGTACGATTCCTCAGAGCAATAGGTAATGATCTTTCTTGTAACAGATAGCAAATAGTAAAAAATTACACACTCATAACATAACATAAAGCAATAATGAAGGTATTTGATAAGATACCAGATGGCACTAGATGGCACCACTGAGGCAAGAGTCGTTCTGTCAAAACATTAAGAAAACTCCCGCTCTATAAAACGTCATTTAATTGTCAAATGAGGATTTGTAAATTAAATCTGGACAGGTTGGTGGACCTCATCTCAGTGCTGCTACCTGGCGAATACTATTTTTTTAGAAAACTCATTATTTGGATCCAAATGTTAATTGTTTAAATTACAATGATTTTAATGCAGATTGTTCTATCACGTTTATCATTCCTTCGTCGTGTTCTTAATTTTTTTGGTTAATCAGGACTTGATTATAAGTCTGTAATCTGTCAGTTATAAACCGCAGGCTAGAGCACCCACAAAGGTCCTTCTCAAAAAACCCGGTGACGCTTAGAAGTAAAACCAGCCAAGTGCGCGTCGGACTCTCGCATTAAGGGTTCCGTACCACTTTCTATAAAAAAAAATCACGTTTGTTATATGGTTGCCCCCCTTAAATATTTGTTTTATTTTAATTTAATTATTTATTTTTAAAGTGATTTTGAAACCAAATATTCTGTGAATATTTCAACCTGTTGTCGTTAACAATATCGAGCAAAAAAATTTGCTTGTTTTTGCTCGATATTGATAACGGCACGTTGATGAATCAAGTTTGTTGTATGGGAGCCTTAAATATTTATTTTATTCTAATTATTAGTATTTGTTGTTATACCGACAACAGAAATACATCATCTGTGCAAATTTCAACTGTCTAACTATCACGCTTCATGAGATACAGCCTGGTGACAGACGGACGGACGGACTAAAACTAATTTGAAACTTCGACTGAAACTAAATTGGAAGCATTTTTTTAGTTTTTGTTGAATTAAAGTAATAACTTACTTGGCTTTAAATTATATTAAATGGGATATTTTAAATATTGCAGGAACTAACTATATAATTTTTGATAATTCCAAAATCAATATTAGTATGTTTGGTGCATAAATAGCCAAATTAAGTACCAAAAGTAGGCGGATATAATTAATATCAATTATAAAGTTATGTACAGGAATTACGCATGAGTTTTTGCTTATGCTATGTTAGTTCATAATGCCAGTAATAGGACGAGTAATTATGTAAATGTATGTTGGCGTATTTACCTAATTAATTAACGTTTCAATACAAATTTCAGAGACAATTATTATATTTATTGCTTGGTGTTTTGAACCCTATATGCATTGCTCTGACAAAAAAAAGTTATATTTTTATCAAATACCACCTGATCAAAAACGATCGGAATTGACCGAAGATATCATGAAATTACGTTGAAGAAAACAACATATCTGTCTCCATCATCACATACACTCACTGATTATTATTTTTTAAACAAATATTCATAAAAGTGACCACTTCTTACTAATAAACGCAACGAAACAATCTGAGATGGTATTTAGAAACCAGTAAAATAATCTATTGTTTTGAGTTATAATATGACTTTTTGGAAAGGCAGTCAAAAGAATGCTATTTCAAAAAAGCTAGAAATAAAAATAGAAAAATATTTTTATTTTGTTAAAAAAGTCTAGTGCATTCGAAAAACGTTCTTACATCATGTTATTGTAGTCATTATAATGTCGAAAAATAAAACAATTCTTCATCTTAACTTTTAAAATGTATATTTTAAAAAAATACATAAATTTTGACTTAGATCCGAACGATGTTGATTCACCGCGGAACTCCGTGAACGTGCAGGCAAAGTATGGACAGATTGCGCAGTCGCAGACAGTTAGTCCCAACGCTGAAGATCTCTCTGTCATACTCGGAAATATGCAGGTAAGGTAACTTTAGCGGCGGCGTTACAAACTTTTCTATTTACTGTCCCAATAGGGTATTTTACACCATGAAAGAAAAAATACAAAATCGCATTTTTATGATAAATATTGCAAAAAGTAAACGAGAAATAGCGATATTTATTCATAAATATGCAATTTAAATTTTATAATTCCATTTTAAAAATCGACGTTTTTAATCTGTCCTAAAAATCTTTAAAATGCCGTTGGCCATATTGGAATGCGACGTGACGTCACTCCGTTAGTAAACAAAGTAGATTTGTATCGTACTTTGTGTTGATTTTGAAATCGTAGTTGTTTTGTTTACTAACGGAGTGGCATCACGGGCCGAAAAAGCATGGCGGCTAGCGTTTCCGAAATAAAAACTAAGTTTTAAGGCATTTTTGGTTTTATTAAATTGAAATAAAAATTCGACTGGTTAATTACGACCACAGAATTGATTTAAAACAGTTTTCGAAAATGGTATAATACCCTATTGTTTGGACCCGTTTTGTCGCCGCCGTGGTGAGATGGTCAGTATCGCTGCCTACACATCGGGCGGTCCGGGTTCGAGTCCTGGTAGTGACAAATGTTAGTGTGATGAACACGATCATTTGTTCATGAGTCATGGTTGTTTATATATTTATTTCAGTTTATTTATAAAAATATCTAGATTATTAAATATATTTGTCCGTTATCTAGTATCCATAACACAAGTTCTTTAAGATACTTAATTTGGGCTAGATAATTGGTGTGAGCGTAGAAATATATTATTATTATTATTATTGTGCTACCCCTATTATGTGACGGTTACGTAACTCCTATGATATTATAGCTATCAGGCGGGCGCGGTCGTAGCTTCAGCACCACAGTATCTCCGCGGGAACCTTCTCCACCGACGCACCCCGCCCACGCGGCCCACACGGCCCACGCGGCCCACACGGCTCCAGTGCCTCCCGCTCCACCTGCGAGGGCCACAGCCGCTGTCAAGAGAAAGAAATCGGTACCAGCACGCTCTGAACGGTGAGCTAATAGGGGTTAAAGAATGAAATTGCCGATTTTTTCCTCATTATTCATTTGTGTGTAATTCCTTTAATACAATAGCTATGTCCAATATTCTTTTTTTATTTTAAACTTCATTACAAGGAGTTATATTTATGTATAAAATTTTATTCTTATTTATATTTTTTTCACTAGAAATACATCTTCAAAAACAGCTCGTCCTAAGAGGTGCCCGTCTCCGTTATAAAAATATTAATATTTTTTTACAGATATCAATTCACATTTTTTTTCTCGATGTATACTATAGCTTAATGTTGTCTAAATATATCCACAAAATTACACAAAATTTAGATTTGTGGTTCCTTAAAAAATCGTAAATATATTTGTATGGAAAAATGAATTTTCGTTAAATTCTCCATACAAAACGGCAATTTCATACTTAAACCCCTAATATTATTAGCACAGGATCCTTCGGAAACATATATCAGGCTCCGTCTCTCACATTGCAGGTCATATAACATCTTACGTCTACATTCACATGACAACATTTTTCCCGTATACGAGATTTTATCGTATTGACGCAGTGACAGAAGATATATCCTTACGTTCACACATCGAGGAGGTCGATGTCGCTGCGTTCTTAGTAACGATCATGAAAGTTAAGCAACCAAGTGCGCGGTCGGTACTCGGATGGGTGACCGACAATTTTTCAGCTCGATTTTCCTCCGTGCCTCGGAAGGCACTTGAAGATGTTGGTCCCAGGTGCTGTCTCAAGATAGCAGTCGTTCCCAAGGAGGTTTGGTGTCAGGCACACGGCCGTAAAAATCTAATGCCAAATCCTATTTTCGATATCAAGGCATACTGCACCGACTCCAAATAAATTGGGAGCAGGGTAGGGAAATGATGTTCACACGGCGAATGTTCGTTTCGATTTCGTTTTTCATTTAATTTCCACGGTATACGGGAATAATCTTATATTTGCCGTTTGAACGTGGCGTAAGAATATCTATTGTGATGCGAAATAAAATTTAAATTTCGATCACAATAGATATTCTTACGCCACGTTCAAACGATCGAGGTCATCGAGCACATAACCATTAGAGTAACATTAATAGTAACACCAGTAACTAAATAGTAAGAGCACTGTTTTTTCGTCAGCGTTCATATTTTGATCTACATGCTCAAAACTACGACTCTCAAACATAACAACAGCGGCACTTATCGGCAAATTTGAAGGCGCCCTAAAAATCATAATTTTTAATACATTCTTTTCAGACTATGAAAGTGTCCATCATTGTACTATTGTTTGATTATATCAACAATAAGTTTTTACCGTCATAAACCCTTTCATTTTTATTATTTAAACCAAACTTAACTTTGCAAAGTGAAATCATAAAGAGAATGTTGTTTTTTCCTAACGTTGCCATATTATATCATTAGGGAAAGCTACAGCGGCACAGCGGAAGAATTCTTCATCGACATGATGATACAACGTCACGCGAGGATGTTGCTGTCATCAGCTCGTCTGTACGCATTGGGCAAGCTTGCGGCAGCGTTAGACCTTCACCTGGTAGCCTGGTTGGCAGGAGAAAGGGAAAGGGCGGCAAGGATCGACAACGCTGTGTTGTGTCTCAAGAGATTACATGAAGACTTTTCCTGGCCCTATCCTGTAGTTCAACACGACAGCGAGTTGTACTTGCAGAGGAAAGGAAGCACTGTCACTAGTAAGTTTTTATTTGTTTATGTCGTCCTTTAGCAGGGTTCGAAATTATCAAGATAAATATGCCCTTTGATAATTATCGCGATAATTATCATGACGGTTCCGTAGAACAGTAGAGCTATGGCTACAGGAATGGTGTTTCTATTCTGTTGGCGAATATTTCAATCACTTAAATCCCATAACTAGACCAAGACTATAATGTTTAGAATGACAATGTTTAATGTCTCATTATGTTTTACTAATGTTATTCAGATACATTTGCATGCTATGTATATACTAGCGAAACATGTATGAACATTTGATTATTTAATTAACATCTGACTACCGTGTTTCGTGTCAATAAATGATTTGATTTGATAACTATCCGATAATTATCAAATAGATATAAACCCTATTTAGTAGCATTACGTAATGTTGAGGAAACAATCTATTCAATATTTTCGTACATAACTCAAGTTCAACTAAGAATTAAAAACTAAATTTAATTTCTTTGTTTCGGACACATACAAAACAAATGAATAAAGAAAATAATGAATAAGTGATAGTTCAGATACGAAAACCCGACGACGCGGGGAATCCCCGCTATTGATGTTAAGTGGTGCGTTCCGATACACGCAGTCGTTGAATGCGACAAATAAAAAGTAGCAAATATTTTCGATTACTTATACTTACTTATCTAGATAATTATCAACCTATATTTGAGGCTGTCAGCACAAAAGTGGCTTAACCCTCATATATTGATTGCTCTATGTAGACATTGATAGGACTTATTAACAAATTAGATGCGTAGAATTTTCCGTTTTCTTTGAATCTTCATAATAAAAAGTATATGAATGCACTATGCTGTTAAAGTGCAATACTATGTAAATATTTCAATTAAATCAATTTAACTTCCTACACTCGCGAGCCATACTATGGAATCACCTTCTTGAGGTATATTTCGAACGATCTTAGAACTAAACTACTGGTGAAAATTCATTAAAATTGTACCATTTGAAAGGCTTGACATTGATACCATATTTGCGAAGGAAAAAGTGAAGAGGAATTCTTTCCAAGATTTGCGGTAAAAACCAGTACTTGGCAAAGTCCATTTAAAAGAACATTTTGATTTTGAAAGGTGAAAAAAAGTGTGGCTTTAACATAATTCAGGATCATAGATATAGGAAACTGTAGATAGGCAATGTATACTAACACGTATATTAGAGCGAGATAGATAGACGGGACCATTTCACGTACACGCAGGCGGCCTATGTCGGCCTGTCAGTCACGTAGAAAAGACAGCAACTTTCAGACTGCAGTACTATTTTTCACGCACACATGCGCATTACTCACACATTGGTGCATTTTTTTTCTCGCCCTAGTCGATTCGTTGCCAATTTATAAACTTCAGTAATTATAAATCTATGATCAGGATAAATTTTTGTATGTTTGTCGTCAGGCTCGTACAGTGCGTCTGCGGAGTCCGACAGCGTGTGTGGTGATAGCGGCTACCTCAGTTTGCCACTACGGACCGCACCACCGTTGTCACCTGAGCCTGTCAGGTAATTTAAGTTAAGGAGCACCGCACATCGTACGCGGTGCGGCGCGGCGCGGCAACCGCGTCTGGGGAGTTTTGTATGCATGTATATGGCGCACCACACATCGAACGCACCGCGTCGGTAGTACTATACTAACGTCAACACGAAGTGTCAGCAAACATTGTCGATGAACCGCGCCGCACCGCGTCTCTGCAGAGCAATGCACATAAGACGCGGCGCGTGCAATGTGCGACGTTGCTAAGAATTTAATTTGATATTCGCATTTTTACTTTCTCGTATACGCAGTATAGAGGGAGTCTTGTAATCGTAAAAAAATTCTGACGGATTTACACGTTTTGGACCTCCCGGAGTCCAAAAATATTTTTTTTTCGAACTATGTCTGTGTGTGTCTGTGCGTTAGCACGATAACTGTAGTATGCTTTAACTTATTGTAACCAAATTTAACATGCGTGTATGACATCAAAATATAAGGTTTCTATCAACTTTTGAGCAACAAATACTTGAAGTTTTCTTGAAAAATAAGGATTTTTAATTTATGTATAAAAAAAATTTTTCACATCTATATTATCACTGATTTTTATCATAATATACAATATTGGATTACTTAAATTACATGAACTTGTAATTTGGCGATTGTAATAACGTACGTATCGTGTCGTGTCTGTAGGTCGGTAGGATCATGTAGTGTGGCGGAGGGTGGGGGAGTGGCGTGGGGGGCGGAGGGGGGAGAAGAGAGACGTTACGCCGCCCTCATGGAGAAGCTACACTTACATCAAGCGGCGAGGGGCTCCCATTCTGCGCATGTGCAGCTACGGTAAGATTAGTGATGAATCTATGTTGTGATCCTAATATTATAATAGTGGATAAAAAAATAACTAATGCGCCATCTTGGGCCGTCCGCCATATTGAATTTTGAATAATGTCATTTAGCTAACCATTCATTGTCATCCAAAGTAAACGCGAATGCAAAGTTTCATCAGTTGAGGATAACTGATTTAAATTTCAGTGAAATTTTTGACCCAAACATACATACAAACATTGCAAGTTAAATAAAAGCTTTAAAAAATCTGTACCAAAAAATAATAAACGTCACTCATCAAGACAACTTGGGAAGGAGCAGATATTATTTTCTATACCTACCGAAATAGTATCGGCCATGCCACTCTATAGGTGGCACGCACAGTCGCGCACGTGATAACAAGAGGAATTCTTTTTCACAAATATGTGTATGAGGTTATAAATATTATCTCTTTTTATCCTAGGTTGAGGAAGCGCATGGCCCTTATGTCACCTGATGTCAAGTTAACATAAGGCTGGTGATGTAAACTGAACGGATTGTGGAATGGCTATCTTTTATTGTCCTGTTGAATCTAAGATCTGTGAATGAACAACTAGATCTGGCACCTATAGAACTTGTGACAGATATATGTAACATGAATCTACTCCTGCTATTTAAGCCATGTCAGAGGTTATAAATGGCAATTTGTAATATTCTGACACCGTGCTGACCTGTACTAGGTTAACCACACGATAAGAACTGTAAGAAGAAGATTTAAATGTGGTCGTGTAACGGAAAATAACTGTGTTCATTCCAGTTACTTCCTGCAGCTGATGACTGAGGCGAGCTGCGTGGAGTGGGCGGCCATAGTGGCGGTCGTACTACGCGACGCGTTAGCCGTGCTACGATGTTGCAACGCTGCACGCTCGCACGACGTGGCCCTGCCAGCCGTGCGGCGGCTGCGGGACGCCCTCAGGGAGCTCGCCGCCTGGACAGACTCCGACTGGTCAGTACTGCCGCCTCTGTTACAATGTAGCGTCGCCGTGGCCCTGTCTCCGACTGGTCAGTACTGCCGCGTCTGTTACAGTGTAGTGTTGACGTGGCCCTGACTCCTCAGTACTGCCGCCTCTGTTTAGCGTCAACGTACTGGCCAGCTTGTAGGTGTCGGTTCAAGCGAATGACTCTTTCGACATCAATGAAGCGACTGACGCTTGCGCTACAACATGAAAGCACGCTGTCAAGTTAAGTCGTATTTGACTAAAATGTCAACTCAATATTTTAGAACTTGTTAATAGGTAGCAGAAATCGTAGAATTTCAGAGATATTGACCGACGACGACAGTGTTAAGCCCCCTTTTATTTGCTTGTGCGTCTTTGTCTTAATTCACACCATGTTTGATATCCAACGAAAGGAGTATTACACGTCATTTAACTTAGTTAATAATTCAGACGTACCCAGCATCGCTAGCCACTGTACAAATGCTTGTATGTTATGAGGATCGAAACCGCGACACTAGGTTTTACTCATGTTAATGGGTCAATCACTATAAGAAAATAACCTTTTTATTTACAGTTTGGGCTACAAGCCCTTTATGCTCGCGATCAGCAACCAGATACCTTTCCTTACCTCAATAATCAACACACGCGAGCGACGGATGTCTATGATAAAAAGCAGGGTAAGGACACCTAGCACCGGCTCTTTGAACCAGGAGCCCAGGCCGCAAGCATCGCAGGAGCCGAAGCTGCCTCCAGCGCAGAAAGCGCAAGAGGTAACCAAACAGACATTGAGGAAGGAATCTCCGACAGTACAGGAGCCGGTGATATCAGCGGCCGTCGCGCCACAACGAGCTGCGCCGCTTCCTAGAGACGAAGTCTCAACCGGTTGTGCCATAGTTTAGAAAAAAATTTGTGTGCGTCTTTGTATACGGTTTACGTAGTCGTAGCGTACACTGCACGTTGTACGCAATAAAAAGCACGTCGAAATTTCGCGTAAACTTCATTAAAGGGCAACAACAGTAATCCATATTAATAAACATACTTGGATTCTCGTAAAACTGTTTATTGATAAGTGTCACGAATCGTCGGGCTAAAATAAAAAAATGTGAAACCAATACAAACGCCAATTTAATGTTTAAAAATACATAGTTAATTATAATGATGAGCACGCGTCCGCTGCGATGTGTGAACTAAACTTAAAATAGTGCGGACATAGAAATATGACTTTAAAACAACATATACCTACGTATAACATACTTACGTACGCACAGTGTACGCTACAATTACGTCTGCAAAGACGCTATGTTTACATTTAACCCGAGAAGTTGCATATTGAAGATAAATAGTTTGTTTTTCTGTACTCCTCATCAAACGTTCATGAGTATTTTTTTAATGAGAATTGTTAATATGGTAGATTAATTTCAAAACATTTTAGGTATGAACTAATGGATTTTTACTATCACAACAAAGACAATATTAAATAGTTGACCTCAGTTTTAAAGTCAGCATGCTTAACAACAATTTGTGCACATAAATGCATTTTTATTTAACACTTTTTTTTCCAATTATTAGTAAAATTAATTGATACCGTAAATAATTAATTATAAAATATTTTTTATAATAATCAACCTAACTAATATTCATTCGGTCGCTAACTTTACACGTTCTAATAACATTATAATTAATATTTTGGTGCTGTGTTGGATACTAATAATAATAATAATAAAATTTTACTCGTCTTGATATTACATAATTAGCAAATTATTCCAATTATTTATTTTCTATTTCTAGTCTTTCCTATCGATTATATTTTATTCAAGTTAGGCATGGACGCAATCTGATTTTTCAAATAATTATGTTATTTAATGATTAGATATTGTGGAATGTCTATTATTGTAGTATCGTTAGTGTACTTAAAGTGTAAGTAATAACTTGTGTATTTATATTATTGTACATTGTACAGTATAGTAAGTGTCAAAGTGTTGAAACAAAGATTCTTGGACAAAATAAAATTATGATAATTGATTATCACAATTTCGACACTGTGTCTACACCATCTCACATGTTCATTTTTAAAACCCTTCTCTAAAATAAGTAGGTTATATAATATAAGTAAGTGAAATTCAGATTATAAATATATTATAAATATAGATTTAAGCTGTGGAAGCGCGGTGTTGTTTTAGATAATAAACTTATTCAAATATCATACTTTCAATTACAGTTATTATATATAGTAAACTGTCCAACTGGGTAAGTCCAACGACAAATCCAACTCGACTGGGCAGCTTTCGGGAAGCTACTTGGCATATTCTCGGCCCAACTACTGCAGTGTCTCACGACAAAAGTCTAATTCGTGTGTGTTACCAGTGATGACCTATGGAACCGAAACGTGGCCTCATAAGAAGGCTCAAGCTCACCCAAAGGGCAATAGAGAGGGCTATGCTCGGAGTTTCTCTGCGTCATCATATCAGAAATGATGAGATTCGCAAGAGAACCAAGGTCACCGACATAGCCCAAAGAATTGTGAACCTTAAGTGGCAGTGGGCAGGGCACGTTGCGAGGACTAATGGTCATTGGGGCGGAGTTATATTCGTCAAATATTAACGAGGTTTTGATCCGTCACAGGTCTACCAAAAGTTTTAACTCGACAAGACTATTGTTAGTTATAATTTGTCAAGTTACGTATGTTCTGCTTCGTGAAGTCTATAATTAGTTCCGATTTGTTATATCTTTAGCAAAGTTTCTTGACTAATGGATGCAATTTTCAGGATTGACCAATCATACCATAAATAAATAAAGGCATTGGGCTATTAATTTGCTTATGCCATGAAACAAGGTACTGTAATAAGATCGTCTATCGTCTGTATTGCGTTGTGATAGGATCTAAAATTGAATAGCAATATAAAGTTTGATTTGTACTGTACTAAAATGTGAATTAAACAACATCGTGCTTCAAACATAACTCGCGTCTTCCTCAATGATATTAGAATTGCAATTATCAGAAATTATGTTACTAAGGTAATTTTAGAAAAGAACCGTATGCTACCTGACAATAAGAACCTCTTTCTGTCGCTAAGTAGTAATATGAAGCGTCGTGGGTTTATCCGATATTGAAGTTGAACTCGATTTAGTTACGATAATTTGTCATGTAAAATCAAGGCCTTGGTATAATATTAATATACGGCTAGCCAAGAAGACGGTGACAGTAAAATGGTTTGAAATAAATATTTGGATATTTTAGTTTTCGACATATTTCAATTACTTATCTACGGATAGTTTAGCATACTAAGATTGTGTCGGATTTTCCATTTAAAGAAGAATATTACAATAATATACGAAAAAAGATCATATCGGATTATTCGCTCGGATTCATAATGCACGTCCACATACACTTACCTTCACTATGCATAATTCCGCAGTCAATATAAGACTTTTACTGCTAGTGAGTAAGATTTCTAGTGTTCTAAGGAAGGGAACGTAGGTAATAGTGACACCCTTACATTATAAGCGATAGGTTGCGATAACTGCTTATCACAAGCCGACCGGATGGTCGTTCCGCTACCCGTATGAATTAAAAAAAAATCAACGTACTACCACGGAAACACGTGCTTGAGAATCCATAAGATCAAAATCGCTTGCGCACTCGTAGCAAAACGTAGTATAATACTATGTAAATCAGTTTACGCGCCAAAGCAAACTCGTTTTGTATTGCTTAAGCTCGAAAGACCGCCATCGTTTGTACATCAAAGTTGTAAATAAAACCATTCGTAGATAAGTTATTGAAATAGCTTGCGGTTGAATTTTTTTCGGTATGACTCGGATACTACGGCTGGCCGAACATTGTTTGCATTACACATTTTTTTAAAATACAACAAAAATGGGCTGTTTCTATGAGAATGCCTTGAGATCCGTGTTAATAGTATAGTATATATAAGTATAATTATAGTGGTAATTTTTGTGTAATTTATCTTGTTATAATGATTATTGTAATAATTTAGCCAGTACAATTTGAATTAGGGCTGATTTTTCTATCCTTAGATATTTTTTATTCGTCCGATATCGTACTATACGGACAAATTAAAATTACATTGTCACGTGTGTTTGATTTCAAGTGACATTTGCTTTAGTTTGGGTAATAATTTAACTGCCTGTTATCTTTTATCTCACGATTGAAAAATCAGCTCTTAGTATAGTTAATTGTAACGGAGCAATCACTGGGACTTTAGAATTAATTCATTGTATTTGAATATAATAAGTAAATGTTTTGTATTTAAATTCTGTCGCGTGAAATATAATTAATATTATTTTAATATTTTTCAGAGAATGAGTGAAATTACTGAATCTGACGTATATTATCGGTGGATGAACATTTAAAAGATCTTTTAAATGGTCAATAGGTACCTATTAATATTGGGATTTGTTGTAAGCAATGAAAGCCTTATAATGATCAATGTGAGGTTCCTCGGTTGTACGTAGATAGAATATTAATAGAATAATCAAATGGTTAATTTATTTTACATTGAATTGTGTGGTGAATTTGCTCATCGTGGTATTTGTTATTTTGCTCAATAATAATCTCACTCATTACTATTTTATTGGTGTTCTGAATAATTGAATTGCAGCTGCATTTAGTCTGTAATTAATTTTCAGTTATTTATTTCATGGAATTTTAATTAGGACTTCTAATCTACTAAATAAACAATTTTCTTTCAAAAATTAATAATTTGCTTACAATATTTACTTACCTACTATTGGCGAAAGAAATATTATAAACAATTACGAAACAAAAATATTAATCAGAGTCTGAACTTCTGTTTAATTCCCACCACCTTTGTGCCAAGTCTCTTAACTAGACAGGCTTTAATTAAACTAGTAAACTAGTTTAGAGCCACTGTAATTCATAGAAACCATTTAGTACAAAATAATTACAATGTTATCCATTTAGTTACTAATTTGTCATTAATGTATTATGTTATTTAAGCAGTTTTTTTATTAGCTATAGGAATAGACCATTTCAAATGTTACAGCGTCACTTCAAAATTAATCCTTATTACAAAGGGTTAAGGTGCTTTGAGTTTGCACATATATTTTTACTTTTGCTTTTTCTAGTTCATGAACTCCCATATTTCCGAAAGCTTCTAATAACACAAACTTTGAACATTCCCTTTGAGATTATTCAAAGATCATTCCTATTAGATTTTTTCAGAAATCAACATTCCTTATAGTTAAAAGTCAGCATATTTAGAATTTGAATTTTATAGATAACCTTTCGGAAGATGCTAAATCTATCTTTCTTGGCATTTTCATATTTTCCTTAAAAAATCTATATAGCTCGACTCTTATGACGGTTCACGCACGGTGGCGCATAACGCAGTTACAGACGTCTGTACGATTTTCGCATCACACCGAGTTATATGAAATCATGCGTTTTTTTAGCGTGTAGTTAAAGTAGGCATACCTAAATAGTATATATCTGGCAAGCCGGTCATAAAACCCATTGCCAAAACCTATTGCACCATGTCGACAACAGATTCTCATAAAAAATGGGAGCACCCATGATATTCTGTAAACATCTAACTTCGAGGCTCACTTCGATATCACCTGTAAAATTTTAAGAAAATCTCTAGTTTTGTCGGATAAACTTGAGACTAAATTAGAGATGGTATTCTATCGACATTTAAGTAGTTTAAAGAAACATATTGTTTAAAAATCGGGAGTGGTCTCTCCTTGACTTTCTCGTATACCGGAAACGACTCAAAAGTTGATAAAAATCTTATATTTTGATGTCTACATGCATGTTAAATTTTGGTCACCCAACCAAGTAAAGACTGTGCACTTGGTTGCTTAACTTTCGTGATCGATGACTCAAAAGTTGATAGAAACCGTTAATGTTATACAAGTATGTTAAATTTGGTTGCAATAAGTTAAAGCATACTCGAGTTATCGTGCTAACACACAGACAAGTGCTAACACACGGTCCCAAACGTGTAAATCCGTTAAAATCTCGAGGTCGAATTTTTTGACGATTACAAAACTTCCTCTATTCTACGTATACGAGAAAGTAAAATGATCTTTCTTGTGAAATATTCGTTCGCGTTTGATAGTTCTGGATGAGATATGAAGTGAGAAATTTATAGAGTAGCACAGCTGGTAGTAGAAAGAAGAAGTGGAGTTAGCGTAGTTCCCATAGATCTAAAAACTGTAGATGGTCAATGTGAAAGAGTAAGAGCATATCTACTAACGCATATATTACACCGAGATAGATAGACGAGTCCATTTCACGTACACACTGGTGGACTAGGTCAGTTAGTTAATTTGAAGCAAAGTGCAAAGTGGACTCCAAATGAGATATTTGTTCACTCATCCGTATAGAATGGAAACCGCATGTAATCGTTATAATTATTAGGGGTTTAAGTATGAAATTGCCGTTTTGTATAGAGAATTTAACGAAAAATCATTTTTCCATACAAACATATTTGCCATTTTTTAAGGAACCACAAATCTGAATTTTGTGGATATGTTTAGACAACATTAAGCTATAGGATACTTAGAGAAAAAAATTGAGAATTTAAACCTGTAAAAAAATATTCATATTTTTATAACGGAGACGGGCACCTCTTAGGACGAGCTGTTTTTGAAGATGTATTTCTAGTGAAAAAAATAAAAATAGGATTTTTTTTTTACATAAATATATGTCCTTGTAATGAAGTTTAAAATAGCAAAAGAATAATGGACATAGCCATGGTATTAAAGGAATTATACACTAATGAATAATGAGGAAAAAAATAGGCAATTTCATACTTTAAACCCTATTATAAAGCGTTCAACCGTGGCGGCATTATCAACCTTATAGCAAGTAGCAAACAAGCGTCCTTTGATCGTAATTGCGTATACGTCTACGTGCGACTTTCATATTGCTGTAACATCGACATGCTTCGCTGCGTTATGCGCTACCTATTGTGTAACGTGTTAATTTATTTTACATACTATAAGTAGTTGTATGAACTAACATTAGTGCAATAACAATCAGACCAGCCTCAGAAGGAGCAACTGGCCTTTATGACCTTCTGCGCAGATTGCGGCCGCCTCCTGCGATTTAAATTTGTTACGTAAATGTTTATGTTGTGTGAATGTAATGTAAGGTCCGATAGGACTGACATATCTATTTTAGATAAAAGTCCTGAAACAAACAAATAGAAAAAAAAAAAAAAAAAAAACACCGGGTGCGCCTCGTCGCGGCAGGTAGTTTGGCTGCAAACGTAAATTAGAATGAGGGTTTTTTATAAACCAGATGGCACCCCTGAGGCAAGAGGTCATAACACTGGAAATTCCCGCTCTAAAAACGTCATGTAAGACAAATGAGGATTTAATTTTATGAATAAAATCTCGACAGGTGGACTTCATGAAACAGTGCTGCCACCCGGCGAAAAGTAGTATTTTTATTTATTTATGTAGTTACAGGCAACAGCAGGTTAAGTTACCACAAAATGACGAATTTCTCTAATCGATTCTCAACCTAAATATGTTTGTTATAAAGTGCAAAATAGATTGGTAAAGGCATATTATGTTAACCCGACGTGCTGTTGACTGTACATTTCATTAAATTGTGATTGTTTTATCTACATATAATAACTATATTATGTCGTCTTTAACTTTGTCTTTAAAAGTTCAGTTTCGCTAATTTTTATGAAATAAAATTACATTCAATCGAATTTAGCCACATTTTGGAAAGTACAGTATAGTAGGTATCTATACTTATTTAAAACTAGTATGCAGCAAATCTTGTCAATTAAAGTTGTGATTTTTTTTTACATAATTTATTGTTCGGTGCTCTTTTTGTGAAAAACTTGATTATACTAAAAATACTGCAATTGGCATTGTCTTTTCAAATTTCAGTTACGCAAATATTGGTTTGAATTTGTACTTTTTCCCAAAGATGTTTTGAAGCATCATTAGGTAGGTAAGCAACGTATACTTATTAATACGTTTCGGATTTGGAAAAGCAAAGAAAAACACTGTCCACTTTAGTAGAAAAAAGCGAAAGTGTAGTCCACGAATATAAGCGCTTTGGTGATATCTCATCCCACTGTCCTTAAAATTAGTGTTCTTCAAAAATACATAGATAAACTCCGCCTATCTGAATTGACCTGACTTTCGTAAAGCAGTGCTGATTAAAAATGGTCAAATGAAAGTTTTAATAAAAAGGTCATTCATTGATATAGTTAATCTGACGAAAAAATATTATTAGTCTTTCCCTATAAAATACATTATTTTTTATTTACAATGCTCCACAAAAATATGACCTAATAAATAAATGTAAATTGTAGGCCTGGCGCCAATAGACATTTAAGTTACGAACAACGTTATTTGTGTTGGATTACTTACATACAATAGATATGTGCCTTTTTATATTAAATATGCTGTGGTTAGCAGATTGCCTTTTGACATGGGTCTCAACAGGTGACTTGAGGTGATTGCCGATTGACAGGTATTTGGCCACTATTGGTACTACTCAAACTGTAATTTATTAACAATTTTATAAATGTAACGATCGCTGCTTTCGTAATTTAAATGATTTTAAGGATTTGGTAGGAATGACTGTCTCAATTCAGGTACGTGAGAGTGTATTTGCCTGTAAACAAAAAACGAAAATTATTTGTCTACTGTATCCCTGTTCAAACCTTTAAAAATAGAAATTGTTGTTTGCATTTCTATTTGAAATTTTCTAGTGTACCTACAAACCTATTTAAAGTAATTTATTATTTCAAATAAAAATAACCCCATTATTTTCATAACCTATAAGTACCTACATATTTTTTTTTTATTAATTTACCTTTTAGATATGTAATTTTGTACCTATATAATGTTATCTAAATTAAAACCTATCTTTCTTATCATTAAGTAGGAAAAATTTATATTCATATTCATTTATGACGGGATGTATGTGCAAGATTGGTACTACATTATGTATTTTATTGATTAGTCAATTGATGTTATGATAATTTCATTTTATAATAAAAAATATTTTTACCAATGTTTGATTTTTATTTCATACATCATAAATCTCACACCCGCCCACCGCACGTGTGAACCAAAGAGTTAAATAGGTATACAGGCGAACACCGTCTGCGCCACGGGCTAGCTCTCGCGGAATCCTCGGAATCCTATCAAATGTTACCTACTTGCTAACAGAGATAGTGAGAAGGCACGGTAGTAAATATGAGTGCCGATTCATCCTAAGGAGCCATTTTATTTTTATTGATGAGGAGGTCAAATGCATTTACGCATCGTCCCTGCGGGGTGGTGCAAACCGCAGGGGATATGTGGGACTCGAGGTAAAGACGTTCCCTCCATAATACCCACTAAACATACTCCCCGGCCTGACCTCCAGCGCGCTGTTGCGGGACGGCTCGAGATCTACGCCCGTGAGCGCAACTACACCGAGCCCGTCCCAACGCTGCCCATCTAGGCACTCCGTGTGCACCAATTGGTGGCCAGCAGACCACAGGGGCTACCGACTAAAGCCAGCCCCTGTGGGCCGCTGGCCGACGCCGGCCTTATAGGCCGCCTCCTCACCAACGGCTACTCCTGTCGAGGACACCGGGAGCAGCCATCGGACCGCACCCGAGGAACTTCGGGAGGTGTACGGTTTCGTTCTTTTGAGTGCGTGCATACTAGTAAGTAGAGGGGATAAAGCGGCGACACTGGTTCCGGTAGTAAATGCGAACCAAAGCAATTCTATCCTCTTTATTATTATTTCGGTGGTATTTCCCTACTAAAACAAAACAACAATAAGTATGAAAAGAGGTACCTACATATTTATTTTACTTTGTTGGTTGACTAGAGAAATATTAATTTCAGAGGTAGCTTTGTAAATTACAGAACAAACAGATTCGCTGTCTTGCACACAGACAGCAAATCTTGAGGATCGCTTCAGGGTGTCGCGACGTACAGTTTGGGAAACCCTAGACTAGAGCGAGACCAAAAATATGCAACTGTGTGTGGTTGAAATCTTAGACAAGGGTTGAAATCAATAAGCTTATATTATAATCTATCTTCGTGGTTGAAATCTTGTTGAAATTGAAAAATAGTACTGCAGTCTGACAGTTGCTGTCTATTCTATCTACGTGACTGAGGCTTTAGACAACATGCATTTCGACAATCGCTCTCGCTATCGCCAAGTAAAAAAATGTATGGGATTGACATAAGCAATCGATCACTTTTCGATTGCTTATGTCAATCCCATACATTTTTTTACTTAGCGATAGCGAGAGCGACTGTCGAAATGCATGTTGTCTAAAGCCTCTGAAAGGCCGCCTGCGTGTACGTGAAATGGTCTGATCTATCTATTTCGTCCTAATATACGCATTAGTATATCCTCTTTATCTTTCACATTACTAATCTACAGTTTCCTATCTAAATGAACCATAAATATAAGAAAATCAAACAAACACTTTCATTCAAAGAACTAAAGGCTTGGGCTGTATGGTACGTATCATTGATGATGATTAATAAAAAAAATATTCGGTTATATTTGGATATTCAATTGATTATCGAGTACTCATTTGAGTGTCAAGTTATGGAAACAGACTCATTCAATTTTATGCTTCAAACGATTATAATGTGGTAGGGTAGTTGTTGGAGTACTTGTAAAATAATAAAGTAGATTTTTATCAATTTTAAAACCAGTGAAATTTGGGAAAAGTGTTTTTGATGCACTTTACATAAATTACATTCATGTGGCAATTCTATAAATTCAATCGAATAGCGGTAAAACAAACAAAGCAATTCTCATTCGCTTTCGCTCGCTCTATTCTGTCCTGTCATTTCACATCGCTAATCTTGTCCTGTCCATGAAGCTGTCAAGACGTTTAACTTTTAAGAGAATGTAGAAACAATTGATTTTACACGTTTTATAAAGTTGTTTTTCTGAGATTATTTAGTTTGTTTATGAGGAATACACAGGTGGCCGTCTAACTGTCGCTATGGCAGCTACGGCCGAAAACGACATGTCGGTGGTGGAGCTCAAGGCAGAGATCGAGAGGCTCGGCCGCGAGCTCGACCAAGCAAGCAGCGAGAAGATACAGTCGGCGCAACTCGGGCTGGTTCTTCTTGAGGAAAAATCTGCTCTGCAGCAGCGATACGACGAACTTGAAAGCATATACGAGAACACCCGACATGAACTCCAAATCACACAAGAGGTTAGTGGCCTACATATTGCTTCTTTATTTTCACTTTTCATGCATTAACGAGTACATTAAATCGGTAAGAAGATGAAATTTTAGACTTCTTTTAGACATTCTCTATTCATAAATTGTACCACTTTCAAAAGTCAAGGAGTGGAAAATATTGGTTAGCTTAGTATAATAACCCATCTTATTAATGTAGCTCCACATTGATTTAAGTATATTAAACATTTACATTATTTTCCACTATTTATTTTTAATAAATGTTAATTCACATGGATCTTGAATACTTGGTATTATACCTTGTAAGTAGCGTAATCTGTGTACAATTAATATTATCCAAACACAATGGATTTTAATTGTCTCATGGTAGATATCTACTACAGGGAGAGGTTAATTTAGAGGGTGAATGGTTAAATTTTATGTTACATTCCTATTATTTATTTTATGAATTAAACTTTCAATAATATCTAACTTCAAAAAATATATGATATGGGCCCCCTAGGGTACAGGGGGCCCTGAATGTGCCACTGCTTGTCTGATATGAACCTATGCATTATAGGCTTTCCTTTATGTCAGGTCTTTTTGCTCCCTCTACTATAATAACGAAAGAACACTTGAAACTTATTTTCAGTATGTGGATTTCTATTTAGGTTTTCATTTAATAAATCCTAACAATAGGGAATATACATGTTTTTTATATTTTTGTTTAGTAGTTTACATCCCTTTTATATAGTATAAAAATATTCAACCAGAAAAAATAGTATACCGTGCCTAGAAAAAAATTGTTTAAAATAGCCAACCAGCACGGGCATTTTAAACGCTTGTGACGTCATAGTATTATGGTCAACAAAACAAAAAATATTGTTTTAGATTATGTGATTTTTTCAGATAAATTAATAATACGGGATTAAATGGTAAAGAGTAGCGTAAAACATTAGCATAAAGCTTCACATCTTTGATTTCAATAGAAATAAAATCGAGATTTAATGTTAAAAAAGTGGTCATGACGACATTGACCTATCCTGTTTATTAGTAACTAGTATTGTAAAAAAAGAAGTGTTAACAATGCTAATAAGTTTGATTTTATTTTTTTTGTATGTTAATGATATTCATGGTAAATGTGCTATAATAACTAAAATAACAAGTATAATGCAATAAGGCAGCAGTAGTGTATCTGTCCTTAAAGAACAATATTGACAAATGCTATTATTTTCTTTATCAAGGAATATGCTCTTAACAGTGGTGGAGCATACCAAAATTTGATGTGGACAAGGTAAACAGTGCGAGTCCTTTTTTACGTGTAACTCCTCTCGGGCACCAGGCCATAGGCGGATGCCCACATAGCCCACTCCTTGCTTCGCCTCTGGCTCTGAATGACCATAAAATGTTGTCTACCTTATATTCTTTATTGACCAATTTCTTTTTCTCTAGGCCCTAATGAAACTAGACACAACCCAAAAGGTCACAACAAGAAGTGGTATAGAACAAGAAAATGCTCTACTCAATGAATCGGCAGCTATGGAGAGCTCCCTCACGCTTCAGATACTGGAGCTTGAGGGGGAAACAAAACAGGTAATAAACTGATTTTATTTTTTAAATAGAAATTAGTAGATTGTTTACTAAGGGAGCAAAGAACTATTTTAAAGACAAGAGCATTTTTTGAAACTAGAGCGAAGAAAAGGATTGTCAAGCAAAATCCCAAGGGTAGCGAGGGATTCTAAAGTAGAATCCTGAGTGCAGTAAGGGATTCAAAGTACGTCACTCGAGCTCTGAAATAGTGTTGCCCCCGAAGTAGACCCTCTACTTTTTATCACCCATCATGAAAAAATAGGTAAATGCGACTATGAATGGGTAGGAAAAGTATGTTTATATATTTACATACTAGAACAAGAAGACAAAACATAGACATAATTAGAGGCTAATGTTAATACTGATGTCTTCGTCTGGGTAGGTACCACCGCCTTTACTATTTCAGTTGTAAAACACTAGGCAGTGGAATTACCGGGCATAGAAGGCATTTCATCTTAGGCCTCAGGATGATAACGCACCTGCAAAGTCAAGTGATTTTTTCCTTGTTATTGCATGTGTTTATAGGCGATTGTATCCACTTACCACCAGGTGGGCCATCAGCTTTTTGTCATCTAGTACTTAGAAAAAACATTAAAGATAAAATGTATGGCATGTGGGCGCGCGTCCGCGATGCCAAGTATGTTTCGTTCGTCGGGCGCCATACCTTTCTGTCATCACGGCGCCCTGGTCGCGCGCTTGGGGCGCTTTCTATATCATGTCCCTTTGATGATTAGTACTTTTATATTTACATCCCAGAAAAAATTCCAATTTCCAAAAAAAAACAATTTAAATCATATTCCATTCTATTCTTAATTAATGGCGTCGCGACGCATTAAACGTACGCATTTTGCCAATGTCAAGTGAAAACGTAACTAAAGTAACAAAAATTGTACGGTTGATTTGGGTTAAAAATGGAGTCTCTCAACACGTGTTTTTACAACAAAAACTTGGAAGAAACTCCTAATCACTTTTAGTCCCTAGGGATTAAATAAAACGCTATTTTCGAATAGATGTGATTTTTTTTAATAAAATTTGCGCAAAACTGTATTCTAAGATTATGCCACCTTGTGACATCGTAATAGGAGATAAATAAAGACAGTTATTGATAAGATAGTCACTCCCTCTGTGGTTGAGGATTCCAGATGAAGCTTGAATCTATCTTTGCCATCACTTAGGTGAGATGCTAGCCAAGAGCTTCCCTGTCAAGAATTAAATAAAGTTCCAACTTTATAATAATTGATTTTCCACTTTAAATGTATGGTGCACTAGTATAAAGAGCAAAATCGATTGGGAAAATTTGACAGTTTTGTGGTAACCTTATGTGCTATTGACTGTACATTTCAAATCATGCCTAAGTAATCATAAAAATATGAACAATAATGTCTTCTGGCATACATATACTGCTTAGCATACTTATGGCCTTATCATACTGGCGATTTGACAGCAAATTCAAAGCGAGGAGGATACGCTGCGCGTGCGTGGCTATGTGTGTGTCAATGAGTATGGTATGAGTATGTATACACTGGTATTTCGCAGAATTTAGATTTACAACAAATGTAAATCAAACCTAAAAAATGTAGACTAATCATATTAAAAACTACAGCCCATAAAGTACAGTCCCTTAGTCCTCACAGACCACCAGCCAGATCTCGGAAAGTATCTAAAAAACTAAGGTATTGTGACTACAGATTTTTAGTAGGGAACTTATAAAGATATCTACTGAATCACAGTCCACAAAGCATCAAAGATAAAAAATATATAACGACTAAAGTGTGGTCCCTCACTCCACACAAGAAAGATCATAATTTAGTGAATATTGCCGAATCAAATTTATTTCTTTTTGTACATAAAGTAAAACTTTATGTAAGGTTAAGTAACTTTAAGTAATATTTTAAAACATTTTTAAAAAAGAAATGGTAAAAATATCGACGCAACTTGTAGATAGCGAATATTAAAACTGGTCCCTCAATCCTCACGTCCACTGACCTAAGTGCATTGACAGTTGATTTTGACTAAAAAATGCCTTTACATATATTTTGTAAAGCGTTGATAGCGTAGTGCGTAAGAGTGATGTCGAAGGGAGGCATCGGTTCGATCCCCGCCACTTACCACTGTATTTTCAAATTTTGAATTCATTTGTACGTTTAATCGACGCTTTTACGGTGAAGGAAAACATCGTGAGGAAACCTGCTCAGACCTACGAAGAAATTCTTAGGGGGTGTGTGAAGTCGACTTGGCAGCGAACTTGGCCAGCTTAGTTGACTAAGGCCTAAACGCCCCTAATGTGGGGTAGGCTCGAGCCTCTCGGTGGGGACATTATATGAGCTGTTGATGATGACATATATTTTGCCAGCAATTATTTCGATTCTAATTTTATTCATAGAAGTCTCGAAGTCCAAGATGTTCATCGTAGACTGTTTCGTGTCCCGGGACTTTGAAACTTAGCGCAGTCAACGCCAATCCGTACTTGGTCCCATAATCGTCGTTGTATTCGCTTCGTTATCATTTCGTGCGTCTTTGAAGTAATAAAGCTAACAGTAGTGTTTCCTCGTCGGACTATTTTGTTCTTGAATTTCCAAAACGCTGATTCACGCCGCGAGCTCGCTTGGCGCCCGCGGCGTCCTCGTACCTAGCCCGCTGCGTCCCCGCAGAGAACCCCGCTTCGAATTCGCTCTCAAATTGCCTCTATGATAAGGCTCTTATTGACTGTACAAAAAACAGCACGTCAGGCTACTACAAACTATCAAATTTTCCGAATAGATTTTTTACTTTAAATAAAATTTAGATTAGATTGAAAATTGATTGCAGATATATGACACTTTGTGTTAACCTGATATGCTGCCGTCTGTACACTCAGTACACTGATATAGGAAAATCTCAAAAAAAAATTACAAAATGTTTTTTTTATTTAAGTTTACTACATGCCTGTTCTTCTTGATGAAAGGAAAATAAATACAAAATGTTTGAATTGTCCCGTCAAAAGCAATAAATATGTTCAGTTATTAATAATCACGATTTAAAATAACTGACGCACACGGAAAGGCCTTTTTCAATTCATCCATCAATGAAAATCATTGTCATAATTATGTTGCTATGTTATTTATGTTCCGTGAGCTGAGTCGATCCTATAGTACGATCACCTACGAACGGCGCGCATACGACCACATTTTACAAAGGAAGTTGAACTGTATATGCAGCAATGATAGTAGAAATAATTGTGCATCCTTGCTACTCACGGAATTCATGACAGATAAAAAATATAAGGCACTATAAACTTTATTTTCTGTATCATACATAACATATTTGAATTTTATCAACTCAATATAAAAGGTGCTATAATGTAAATAATAAAATTCATACTTAATGGGTCTAAAAGTCCATTCTGTAAAATTAGTGTTGTTAATAATTGACAATTATTTAAATACTCATTTATTATCTCGTTATTTATATGCCATTAAAACTGTAGTTAAACTATGTTTAGAAATTAATAGTTTCCATGGCTTTTAACAATAGTTCCTGCATTCTAATATGAAAATATCACGAAATGGCATTTTCATTTCTTCAAATTTATCGACACTCTGAACTAATTCTAACTCTGCTGGACTCTTAATATTTATGCTGATAATATTACTTCCTATTTAATTTAAAATATTTTATTTGATTTGATAATTTTTGCAAACTATAAAATACAGGAAAGATTTTTTTGGCATAAGATTCGACGAGGATTTTTATGACTCCATATTAAGAACGGCTTGTCTTGTATCCTATGAATTTTTATTTATAAATAGCAAAAAAACTGGGTCAAAATCCTACAAAGACTACTTGAATTGGCAGTAAAATTATAATTTTTTTCCAGCATTGACGCACGTTGTACTTGACAATTTGCTAAAGGACGTTGCTCGTCTCATTTTCTTATTAGACATTATTTCGTTTCCTCAGACAGAGCGGGCAAATGCCTACGCTCATTTTAATGAAACGGGAGCAATTGATGTGATTCATCGGGCGGTCCTCGAGTTAGTGTCCGCGAGACAACCTCCCATATCACACTAAAAGTTCTTTACGAGCAGGATTTTAGACCAAATTAAAGCACAGTCACCGGAAATATATCGGAACTGTGATTGCGATTAATCATACAACTAATTATAGTTAGCCAGAGTTCGGACCAAGACCTCTGCAGTTCGTGATGTAATGCCGCGAATGGCGTAAGCGCAACCGTCGGGAATCCATAACACTGGTCCAGAAATACTTTTTATTTGGCCGGCCTTGATACATATAGTCACGTATTACTCATGGTGTGGTTTTATAGAAATCCTCAGGAAGACAATACAGTGGTGTTCTGTAAATCGTGGTGATTATAACGTAATAAATGGTGCGAGCAACGTACATGTAATGCGGACAGTGCTTTCATAAAAATGAAAGAAGGTGAAGAGGTATTGTGTGTGTACTTTGTATATTTATTTTCCAACGATTTGGGGTGGACCTGTCAATGTGGTGCTCATATTTCATGTCTTGTTTATACAGATAATGGAACACTGTTGACGTTTGTTTAGTGCTTGGACGCTTGCCAAACTAGTAAAGTTTATACAATTTGTACCCATTTATAGAAATAAATAACGTCCTACTCTACATTATAATCGTAATTTCAACTACTGATAACTTTGCTTCCTCGAAAATTATGGCAATAAATAAGGTCTTTTTACGACAGCATTTCTCTGAATAGTTTTCTGCTATAAAAGTACTTTAATGGCAGTGTTGATTTATTAACTTACGCCGCCGGGTTTGCTAACGATCCTCGTGTTCAAAACGGAAATCCACTAAATGAAAATTAATTTTACCGCTACGTACTAAGTTATGTTGTAGTCCTGCAATGATCAATGACATGATTCCATAATTTATCTACTGATATTGCTCACTATACATAGAATTTGACAGAGGTGATCTAGAAACCAAAATTGTATACCCTACCACAGAGACATTTGTAAATCCACTACCGTTCGTTTCTCATAGTTTCTATCCTGCACATCCACTTTGTGGAATCACATCCAGCTTGTACCAGCAGTCTTTCCGCGACAGGACACTGGATTACAAATTTCTGTCATGTGGTTCCGCCACATTTCAGAAGATAGCTGTATTATTCCTTTGTACCCATAATTGGACTTTTATTCATTTCTAAAATAGTTTTCGTACTGCATCCACATGTATCAGCTTTAGCTAAAGATATTTAAAATTGCATTATTCACCATGCAGTCATGCACGCCGAAAGTGTGACGAATGTGTGCAGGTTAATAAAATTCTGCTATCGTTATCAATGTTTACTTAAACAGTGCGTTCGTCTAGATTTTCACGACGACGCTCTACATATAGTATAGTAACAATACCATTGAGAATGTTTTTGTAATTTTAAATATTTAGTTTCTTTAAATGAAAAATATTAATGTGCTGCTAATACATTAATATTAATCCCCTTCAACTAAGCTAATGCGCTTATGCTAGGAGTGGGTTCACGTCGGTAGTCCAACGGCGACCGGGATCAATCTCCGTTCACAGAAACCGAGTCCACCTGCTTGCGCGCTTCGCTACCGACGCTTCAAAATTTGGAAATAAATTTTAAATTAGGTGTGAAAAAATATTGTCTTGATTTTGTTTACTGTTATTTTGTCATTTGATTGACTTATTTTCCGACTAGTAGTTGTAGTCGTAGGTAAGTTTCACCACTCGGCGTACCTACATACTTATAGACACTTGTAGTTGGCAAATACCTTTTTACTACATGATTTAAACCGCCTTCATGGTCTAGTGGTTCGCCCAACGGAATTAGACCCAGAGGTCCTCAGGGGAGCACTAATTCTTACTTAGTTTGATTGTTGGCAAGGCTTGTTTTAATGGTCTATCTACACACATCAGGGCCGTGTCGGGCCGACTCTAGGGCTGTGAAGCTCCTTCACCGACACGGACGTGTTTCAACGAGTTTATATAAAAAGTACGCAATGATATTTCTGACAACCATTGATGGAACGCGTCCCTTCCACGTCCCGGGCACGGCAGGGATATGACTCCCAACCACCATCTCGTCAAGTATATGACCATAACAGCATTATTATTTCCGATAATTAGTGATAAAATAATAAGTGGTTGAAGTTGCCAGATGAAGCTTGTTATTACTTGCAGCCTTGTTACCGGTAAGTGATAATAAGGCTATCTGCCATACCACAATAATGATAATAAGGTATAATAATAATAATATTCCCACGTTCACACCAATTTTCTAGCCAAAATTTAATCTTGCAAGTCCTCAAATAATATGTAAATAAGTTGACCAACTAATTAAATAAATTAAATTATTTAATTAGTTAGTCAACTTATTTCCGACAGGGTATTTGGTATTTATTGTATAAAACAGCACCACCTTAAAATTACTGTTTAGAGTATTTTTACATCAAATGTCGCTTAAGTTAGGAGAGGTAATGAATGACGTCATAATTTACGAGGCAGGGAGCGTGTCTAATTCGCAAAGTAAACGCTAATCAACTAAGTGCCTGTCTGGCTACCTAATATAACCTGGCTAGACGCCTATACATAATTATATCAGAGTGTAACTTCGCATCGTTTTTTTAAATAATAACTACTACTAGAGGAAGATACCTATGCAAATTATTTTTTTAATAATATACTCTATTATTTATTACGTTAGCATATTCCATAGTTTTACCAGTGGAAGAAGAATATGACTATATCTCATCTAATTCCGTTTGTGTGGTAAAAGCTAACTGAGGGAATTTGTCAACCCCATGAAGATCATCGCACGCACCAAAGAGTCACTAGCGAAGAGTAAACCACCACCCACAACATCACTCCTAAGGAGAGTTGATGTCAGGCAGGTACACGCCAAACTTTTAACAATGTGGTAACATATTGAACTGATCCCAAATAAATTGCGTCCAGTAGGAAAGAGATATTCTTCTATAGTCTTAACTCATGTCCTTTTATTGCGCAAGAGATGAACAATAGAATTAGAAATTCAACCAGTAAAATAAGTTTTATTACTTCGCAGTTACGTCACGAGCTAGACCGTGTTATAAGCGAGCGGGATCGCTTGCTCGCGGAGAGCTCCGAGCTGGGAGCTGACAAAGCTACGCGTGAGACTGAACGGGTGGCTCTGAGAGCCGAGCTGCGGGAAGCGAGACAACGGGAACAGAGGCTGCTAGTGGATATTGGAGACCTAGAGGATGAGAACATTTCGCTTCAGAAGCAGGTGTCGGCACTCAGGTCTTCACAGGTATGTAAATATTAGGGTACTTTTTTCATCATTTCAGCCGAGAGACTTATTGTTGGACATACGCCTCCCCGAAGGATCCTCCGTCAATCCTCCTCAAAGTGCCCTGCCCATAAGACGACTTCAATTTTATCGACAAACGTCCGCCTAAGTCTTTCCGATCCTGCATCTCCGTTCACTTCCGATTCATATACTCTTTTCGTCAAACTACTTACACACATCCTTTCTACATGACCGAACCATCTGAGCATCCCTTTCTCAATTCTTGTCACTATATCTTCTTTCAAACCACTCCTCTCGCTTATCATGTCGTTGTGTGATCTGTCACTCAATTTTACATCAGTCATACTCCTCAAGGCTCTCATTTCAACCGCATTTATTCCGCTTTCATGCCTTTTCTCCCATACCCAACTTTCACTTCCATACATCAGTGTTATGGCCAGCACACCGTCATGCACAACCGGTCATTTTCTTTTCAGACACCTTCTCTCTCTCAGACACAAACTCTCATACTATAAATATCGTAAATATGCCGTAAGTGACGATATCGACTGAATATAAAGAAATTAGTGGAAGGTAACTTTTAAAATCTTTCTTTCTACAGGTCGAGTTTGAAGGATTGAAACATGAAGTGCGACAGTTACGAGAAGAGGCTGAAAATGCTCGCGCAGCGGCTGATGAGACGGCTGCACTGCGACGGATCGCTGAACGACAGCTTGCTGAAGCGCTTGAAGCGCTGCAAGCGGAACGCGAAGCTAAGTTTGCCGCTAAGAAAGAACTCGATGCTCACCTCAGCCGAGAGGCCACCTACAATATTACTAACTTGGCATTTAGTATACGAGGTTAGTTCGTATTATTAGTATTTTTCTACAATTTATCAAAATATCACACCATCATCATTTCCCTACCCTGCTCCTAATTTATTTCGGGTCGGTACAGTATGTCTTGATGTCGACAATACTGCTTAAGGATTTGGCAGGGGATTGCCTGACTTCTCCTTGGAAACATACATAAATATCACACATCAATAGATATTAGTAGGTCACACTATTTCCTCCCCCTTACGGCGTATTGCTCAGTGTTGAGGGTCGTGACCTCCCTTCTGCCCTTCTGCATCACTTTCTTCTGTTGCTGCTTCCGGCGGTGTGGAGGACGTTGTGAACTGTGGAGTCGACTTTGCTGGTCACGATGAGCTTCTCGAGGTTGACACCGTCTTTTCTTGCAATGTAACCAAAGTATTCTAGGATTCTGCGTAGACAGTCTGATGACAGTCGCGAGAAGATTTGGAGTTCTTGCACGAGACTGTCCAAGGAATGCGGTTCTCCAACACAAATCTCAATTCCGTCAATGCGTTTGCGGTCGGCAGTTTTAAATCTCCAAGTCTCAGCGCCATTCGAAAAGATCGAGAAGATTAGAGACCGTTCCAGTTTGGATTTGACTTTTACGGAAATGTTGCGATCTTACCAGATTTTTTCAAGCTGAGTGGCTTTTAGTCATGCCAATTCTGCTGCGCACTTCCTTCTCGCACGAACCTTTATTAATATTCCAACCCAGGTAGGTCAGGTAGATGAAATTGTCCACTATTTCTAGGTCCAGCGCGCTAGTGAGTTCCAACTTCCTTCTACCACCATGATCTTGGATTTTTTAGACCTGTTTATGGAAAGTTTCAACTCCTCGCTAATCCGCTACATTCGGCCCAGAAGTGCACAAAAGTGACACTAATTAATTTTACTTAAAAGAAAATATTTAAAAAGTCATTTGTTAGCGTGAATGTAGTATTTTTTTTCTTATTTTGCGCTCTATCTTAATAATTTTTTGCGCCATATCTTAATAAATTTCAGGGATGCCAGAAGACAGCGCGGAAGAGGAAGGCGAGCCAGGTGGCTCGACGTCTGCAGAGCTGGCGACGGCCATGGGTGACCACCACGCGGACCTGTTCTCCGAGGTCCATTTGCATGAGATCTCGCGCCTCGAGAAGCAACTTGAGCAAGCACACAACGAGAATGTAAGTAAACTGTCGTCCAATAAAAGAAAATATTTTTTTTTCATCTATGTGTTTACTATTGTGTTGAAACTTTAATATTGATATTTTTAATAAATAGTCATCGGCCAGAGTTTTATTAAATCCTATTTTGTGGAATGGGTGATATTCAGAATTTGCATGGAAGTTCTGATTTTTGTATAGTTTGACAATTAAATTTTAACCGTTTTCTCTCAGTTTTATTGTTTACAGTTCGAACAATAACAATATACCCTCATTTGACAGTGAGTAATATTGCAAGCCCAATATACAGGACGTTTGGTACATGGTATAACATACACCCTTTTTTGACAGTGAGTTTGCAAAACCAATATACAAATAACCAGACGTTTGAATGGATGTACAATATTAATGCTCCCTACATGTGGGAGGCTATAATTGTATGACTGAAACACGAACGAATTATACGGTTACGTGTGAAAATGGTGTTCTTCTTCTTCTTTTATTCAATGGTAATTAGTCGTTTTATTAGGGAACATGTTGTTCCCCTATGTCAAGTTAGGAAAAACACTACATTTTGATAGTTTCCTGCTGTCGCTCAAGTTCTTGATGTTTGCATTAAAATATGGGCGTCACATATTTTAATGCATCTAGGGAGTGCTTGGAAGGAAATGCATGGCAACAGACCATAAAACCTTTATTTCAATGATTCCTCATACATAATGATTATGCAACAAAACGACACCACTTTCACTGCACAAAATCCACTCCGAAACAATTTTGAATTATCGAAACAAAGATCGACATCCAGACGCCATGGTTTCCCACCAAACGCCCAATAATGTTGTTATTACTTAAATTTGTTTTTTTTTCTGTACATAGAGCCAACTGACGGCGTCGATGCGCAGCGCACAGGTGACAGCGGAGAGCGAAAGCGCTGCAGCGGCTGTGCTGCGCGCGGGACTGATCCGGGCCTCTTCGCGGGTCACAGCGCTGCACGCGCTGCATGGGGACTGCGCGCCGCTGGTCAGTTACTGCACTATTAAGATTATTGATGTAACTATAATATTGAGATGAATATTGAGATGTGATTGAAACGAGGTGCTATGCACCTCTTTACTCGTTTTCAATTCACTGGTAATATATAAAATCAAAATTCAAAATCAAACTCTGGCACTTGATTCATGAAAGAGCGTGAGAGGAGACGGTTCCACAGATTAGTGAGAATATGTCTTAAGGACGGTTCTCTCATAAATATTACATAATAAATGCGTGATATTAGCTATTTACATAAATAAGGCACTACACAGTAAAACAAAATAAGACACACATGACTAGTGGTCGGATATTCGGATGCATATTTACCTAAAGTTGAAATGTTCGCAGTTATGGAATGCACTTTTGTATCGGAAAATCCCGGGATTCCAGAATCGACATAATTTTGTGTTTTGATTATAGAATCAAATCGGGTCGGGTGTATATATACTTACGTTCAGGTATTGGCTAGTATGGAAAGCACTTTTGTATCGGAAAAATCGCGAGATTCCGGAATCTACAAAATTTTGTAATTTGATTATAGAATCAAATCGGGTCGGGTGTATATATACTTACGTTCAGGTATTGGCTAATATGGAAAGCACTTTTGTATCGGAAAAATCGCGAGATTCCGGAATCTACAAAATTTTGTAATTTGATTATAGAATCAAATCGGGTCGGGTGTATATTTACTTACGTTCAGGTGTTGGCTAATATGAAATGCATTTTTGTATCGATCGTAAAAATCTCGCAATTTCGATCAAATGCTTTTTAACTATGGAATCGGATACCAGCTAATTTTGTAAAGCAGGTTGCCAAACTAGCATAGCAAAGGTGACGATGAGTAATTTTCTTTCTTCTCTCCACATAGCAACAAACAACTCGGTGTCTTGAGTCTGATAAGCATTTCTTAATGAGTGCGAGTGAGACGGCAAATTATATACCTGCTTGTGTGCAGGTATTGAGCCGAAAATAGTTCCTTTTGTTCATTTAATGACACATGCTTATAAAGTCGTTTCCATACTATGTTACCGATTAGTTTCTGTAATCCCTGGATTTATATTTTAAAAAGTATGTTTTAAGAAGCCGCTTCCATAATTTCTCAGCCAAAAATTAACTTTAGGTAAATATGCATCCGATTAGATCGACATTCGCGATTTTATTTGGAATCCCGGAATTGGTATTTAAAAAATATGTTTTAAGAAGCCGCTTCCATAATTTCTCAGCCAAAAATTCACTTTAGGTAAATATGCATCCGAATATCCGACCACTACACATGACTATTAGTACCGAATATTACCAAGATTAATAAACAACAGTGACGTAATCGGTGCCTTATTTCTTGGAACCCAATCAACACACCCTTACACCGTAAAGGTCGCCATTCATGAGCGAGCCAGAGCGATCCTTCGATCACACTGATTCAATTTATAACAATAAATTTTTCTGACAGTCTGCGGGACCTAATACAAAATGTATTCACCGTTGTGGTGTGAGTGCCGTTCGGAGAGAGTCAGAATTTTATTGATAGAAATATATGATGATACGTATTTTCATTTTCATCTTACGACAATTTCCTATAATAAAATGCCATACATAAATCTTTGTGCTGTAAATAAAGTCGAAAAAGTTACAAAAAAAACAAAAGGCCTTCCAAAAAACTAAAATTTTCATGATAAATACGTACATAAATAGTAAATGTCTAAACTAAAAACTTAGCGAAGCCGGAATTGATCTGATCGCGTTAACCGCAGCTAAACTAGTCACGACATGCAACGAGACTGAGTAACACTAACACATCAAAAGTTTATTATAAATGTTTTACTGCATTTAATGCGCGTACTCGTGCCAATAATAATAGTTTTTGTTTCATCAAAATCGGGCCAGGATTTCCAAAGTTACAGCGTTGTGAAGTTTCACCGGTTTATTAAATTTGCCTTCCTAAGATGACGTCACGGTGCGATAGTCATGTCCGATTGTGGGTGATACAGAGTGTTTACACGAGGTTTACACTCTATAAATTTGATTTGTAAAGTCATTTGCACTTATCATTTTAAGTGTTTGTGTTAGCAGTTACTTTAAATATTATTGTTATTAAATTTATATATATAGGGTGATAAAAAAAGACCGTGATTGTAGCAAATTTTACTGAAAGGAAACATTCCTTTATTTTCAAAAATAATTAAAACTGCATTTAAAGATTTTTGAAAAATCACCTGCTGGCAATCTCCCCGGTGAAATGTGAAAAACAGAAAACATTCTGTATTTTATGATACCAACCGAAAGAGTCATTCATAAGGATCAATTTCTTTAAAACAACATTGTATCTTAAATTAAAGGAAAACCAAGAAAAATATTTTTTCACATTTTTGTTGTGCCGTGACGTCACGCGCTGGCGCGGACGCTTAGTCGGAGTTTGCCGCGGAAGACTTACTTTAACGTTTAATATCTCAGTCTGTTTTGAAGATAGGAAAAGAATAAAAACAGATTCTTTTTTCTCGATTTACCTACTTTTTAAATATTCTGATAACAAAAAACGTTGGTGTGACTCCCGGCCAAACAAGTATCGGTTTCATGTGTAATGTGCATAGGAGGAGGAGAAGTCCGAAGGCGGGTCAGTGTCATCGCGCGCGGGTCGCTGGCTGACGTGGTGGCGCGTGTCTGGCGGCGAGCTGGAGGCGCTGGGCGCGGCGCTCGCCGAGCTGGGCGCGGCCGCGGCGCCCAACGAGCCCAGCGCCGCGCTCGCCAGGCAGCACCTCGCCGCGCTCAGCGACACCCTCGCCGAGGCCGACGTGCGCTGCGCCGCGCTACAGGCCGACGCCGACCTGCTGCGCTCGCTCGCCGGAGGTACGTGTCTCACTGGGTCACTGGCCGACCGCACCCATCTCGCACCAGTATACGGGAAACTTATCATTAAAATCCCTTTTTGTTGATCCCACCTTCTATTACAGTTGACCACAAATAGACTCTATTTTATTCTGTAAGACATCTGGTTGCAAAGTCTTGGTCAATAGGCTTAGTGGGTTATCAATTGGCGAACTAAGACCGCGGAGGACCTACCATTACCGCGGTTTTAAAGTTCGCGGTTTGGCTCGTTGACTCTTCGTCCATGCTTGAATTCCTAAGACCGCGGTATAATAAACCGTCAATGGATCAGCCGAGCTTTGCGAGCCGACAGTGTTTTTCACGCTGCTGTAGCGAACGCACGCATGCCACACGGCTATTTTGCTATTACCAAAATAGCAAAATGTCAGATTAACGATCGCATAATTGTATTGTATAATCTTATAATTGCACATAAGCGTTCATATGGTGAAATCGACACACGAAAAACTGTATCTTGTCTTTTTATTAAAGGGGAAATCAAATCCAGCAGCTCCTTAAACACTTCCTCAGTCATCCATAAATAGTTTCTATAATCATTAGGTTCACCAATAAGTTCTGCTACTAAGTTTACATTGGAGAAGTGTTCTCTCTCTTGCAGACAGTTTTTGACTCACACTTTGTGGCGCCTTTTTTTTTCTTTGGTTGTTCTTCTTTTAGTAGTATTCCTAAGTAACAAAGTAGTTCCGTCTGGGAGCACGCCATGACTTCGCCAACGATGAGAGTAGACTGTTTCGCACGCTAATGGATCACCACCACGAGTCGACAGTCCAACGAGCCTACAGTTTATACCGTTAGCTTGCCAACTCGCCAATGGATCTCCCGCTTAAAGGGTCGTTTTTGTATTACACTGTCGACGACTACCCTTAGCCTGTTGACTAATAGTATTCCGAGTGAAGATCCCAGAGTGATGCAATACAATTGCCTTAGCAAACATGGCCGTAAAGACATCTGGTTGCAGTTTGTTAAAACTTTATGAATTGTGTTGCCTTACAGAACAAAAGAGGGTATTCTATTGGTCAACAATAATAGAAGGCCGGGATCAACAGAAAGGGCTCGCTTCAAACGAAAAAAAATAAACTGTAAAGTTTAGCAAGACCTTGATAGTACGTGTTATCAGAATATTTAAAAAATTGGTTGGTCTGTAAAGTCGGTTTACTGACGATAGTTGAACGTGACAACGTCTTAAGAAAATACTGATGGAATGGTAGCATTTTTCAAAAGAAAAATTTAATTTCATTTGTTTTGCCGGCTTTACATGGAACGCCTCAGAGCGAGGTAACGCCGCATGCGTTATGTTTTTTCGTGCGTGCAGCCGGCTCTATCGAATTATAAGACGTTGTCACGTCAAAAGTAGGTAAATCGATGTATCACGTTGAACGCAAGACTCCAGCCCAGTGGGCCGTGTTAGATCCCAAGGGCCGCGTCGGACACCGTGTATCCTCATGTTCTTGGTCACTTTGGATGTCTCTAGGCCGACAGACAGCGCGTGTCGATTCTTTTTACAAGCTTTTATTTAGTTTCGATGTTTTGCAATGTGGGGACCGGGAGAACTATTAAAACAAACGTGTGTTTGTTATAATGTCTGGTTTATTACTGCATACTTAATGCTAATTACAACTATTACTTAATCTAACTTATTGCTATGTCAGGAGAGGCGCGTCACACACTACACCTCCCCCGTTTTTTTTGAAAAAAAATTAACAATAACTTTTTTTTTTTAACTTAATTAATACAATTATTCTACTAAAAAATCAAAGGCACTGTTGGCAATATAATATAAATTAAACTCAACAAAAAGGCTTTAGATAATTATACATACGTAGGTATTGTTTACAAAATAAACAAACACATTTTTTTTTAATCTAAGTATATATTTTATATAAATTCCTAGCAGTTTATTCATATTTTGTAATCAACATAATATAATTACTTAAGGAAACAAAGTTTGTTCTTTATTGTTTCAAAATAAAAAAATAGTATACCTAAGCGGTAATTATGTAATTTGATGTTTTAGTTATTGAAAAAACCAAAAATATTTACTTACTCACATTTTATCAAATTGCTATGATTTTACACATTAAACATTAGAAAAAGACTTTACTGATTCTTAAAATTGAACAACATATTTCATACCAAAATAAAAATATATTTTATTAATTTCATATAATAAAGAATAGTTACCTACATCATCTCTACTAAACTTTAGTAATAATTATTATAAAACAGTTTTTATATTTATGTAATCAATGATATTTGTCATCAAAAAAAAAAATCTCTACTGATTTTCAAAAATGGTTGTCTGGTTCTCGTCATGTTAATATTTCAAATATAAATTTATAATTTTCTAGTATTTCATCGCAAAATCTTATCAAAATTAATTATTTTCATTTCGAGTATAACTTTAAGCTTCTTTTCTAACTTTATTTAAAAACCTTTAACAGATATCTCTTATCTCATTTAACTTTAACTTCTTCATTATTATTTATACTCATTTATCATTATTTCATCCAATAAACTCATCATTAATCAACTTATCACCTCACTTTCAAAACTATCATTATTCAATTCATTCATTTTATCACGTATCGGTACACTTGACTACATAATTCTCCCAACAACTAGGTACTTTTATTATAATTATCATCATACGGTCTGGCCAGCCGTTTTATTTTGATATACATATATCATTTGGTACACATTTTATTTATAGTCGACTCATATTTAATTATTATATTATATCATATAATTTGGCATCCCAGTGCCTTTTATGGGTCGTGCGCACGCCCTTATTTATTATTGGGGGTCATATGTTTTAAGCCTCTTTTGGACTCCAACTTATCTCACAGAGGAAAACTCGTTCACACCATGATCGATAGAAGGATCTGACCCTCCACATACCATATTTGTACCATACTTTATTTATAGGGTCATGATTTAAGACTTCACTGGTCTCCGACAGCTTTCAGCGTGGACTCTCGGTCGCATCGCAATTTATTCTGAAGGACCTGATCCCTATAGTACCTCTTTATTTGTGTACCGTATACTTTATCTTATCTCTTAAAAACCTTTCATTCCAAAACAATTCTATTTATTCTACATACCATTATTATGATTAATTTGGTTAATATGATCTTAGAGTTGCTTTTGGGTGATCAGTCCAATCGCATATCGATGTCGTAATAACCAAATTATCGACCTACTCCTATAAAATTTACTATAACTCTATTCAATGCCTACTGTTAAAACACAAACAAATATCCTAACTTACTTTTCCGTATTGAGAAGATAGTAACTAATTGTAATCATAAATACAAAATTAATAATGAATTGGTGTGCTCTGAATTTAACCAAAAAAAAAATACTACTAAATAAATAAAACCTTTGTGCACTAATTTTCCGTCAATTTCGAAATTCTTCAAATTCGAAAGGCGTCATTCCAGTCTAGAGGTGTCCACATCTGACTCGTTCAACTCCCGGCGCCCAGGATCAGATCCACATCTGACTCCATCGTCTCCCGGCGCCCAGCATATCACACTCATCAGACACGAACATCTCCCGGCTCCCAGCATTAGTTCCGAATCATCATCCTTATTTATTCTCCATTTCCATCTACTCTATTCACCGTCTCTCATTTATATTTTTTTTATCCAGTTTCTCTTAATCAGCCATCCTTTATGAAGAATACTCGTGATTCTTCAATAGTTATCATCATCATAATTATTTATTCTTATATCTTCGTTTCATACTACTTTCCAGTTTTCTTTCTAGCTTTAAATTATTATTTATCTTCGCCAAATTTTATTTTTCTTTATTAATTTTGATTCAGTTTCCGATTCTTGCGAGCACATATTTATTGTTACACTAATTATACACTATTTTATTTTAATTTATATACTCGTCCATGTCGATGAAAAAAATCAGTCCATATAATTGTTATTAAAAGTTACGCACGACAATTAAAACAATTACCGTTCCATCTGCGCAGCGCTGCCACGAGGCAGCACTGGCAGGGTCGCCATGCAATGTGGGGACCGGGAGAACTATTAAAACAAACGTGTGTTTGTTATAATGTCTGGTTTATTACTGCATACTTAATGCTAATTACAACTATTACTTAATCTAACTTATTGCTATGTCAGGAGAGGCGCGTCACACACTACAGTTTGTCATCAAATCTTGCAAACTAAATTAGATCCACTTCCCGATTAAGATAAAATTTTGCATACATGTGTAAATCGAGTGACAATGCAATATTATGATGACATGGTGCTGATCTGATGATGGAGCTGGAAGGTGGCCATAGGAACTTCGCAATGAAAAGACACAACCTCATCGAGTTTGGGCTCGTTTGAATCGTCTTGACGAGTAGATTGTCTTTCAATGGTAACCAGGGTCTGATGATGCAGCTTGAAGGTGGTCATAGGAACTCTGTAATAAAACGATGCAATCCTATAGAGTTTCGGTTCGGTTGATTCGTCTTTTTATGAACAAGAACATAAAAAGCTTGTTTTTAAAAAAGTTATTTTTTTTTAAGTTATTTATTACCATAGCAAATGACCCGCGCGGCCCCAGCGGGGCCTAATAATCTGAATAATCTGGCCACTTGGCACAAAAAAAAATGTCTGAAGAAGACTCCGAATCCCACGATGGAGAGTAGTAGTTTTGACAAAGTAAATAATTAGATATAAGCGTCGGATTCTCTAACCATCAAAATCCAATTTATCCTAGACAGGTAATCGCAGTCTACAATTAACATTGAATATTTCGTTGACCAGGAGCGGGCAGAGCGTTATCGACTGCGGCACCGGCCCTCTCGTCTGCAGCGGAGATGCTGGCCCAGATCTACCACCACGTGTGTGCCATCAACGGCACGCAACCGGAGCGGCTACTGCTGGAGCACGCGGGCCATGCCGACGGTGAGTCTTCCTACCATGTGTTAAGGTCCATTATTGCGGTAAACTTTACTTAGAGCTAGTGAGGTGCCGTCATCTGTCGCGGATATGCGAATGTGGAGAGAACTGTATCCGTGTCCGTATCTGTTACTTGTTTAACCGACTATAAAAAAGGAGGAGGTTCTCAATTTTTTTTTTTTTTAGGTATGTTCTCTTATCACTTGAAGAAGTTAGACCGATTTGAAAAATTCTTTTTATTTTGTTTGAAAGAATACACTTTCCAAATAGTATATTTGCATTCGACTTCTTTCACCCCCACTCGGAATGAACGGTAAATGAATAGTCTGGACATGAGAGAACGTTTGTTTCGAGTCTTGTAGAAGAAAACGTCGCGGCAAAATGGTCTTCTTTCGACGACATATTCAAAGAAAAGGGTAGGTGAATGTTCTTTTCTATTTCATTCCAGTTCAACCGTGTGAAATAAAAATGAAGCATTCACTGGAGTGAACTTTCATTCGAGTGAACTGTATGATAACCACTTTCATCTAAAGATTATCTTTGTTTTTAATTTTGTCCAACAGTGGGTGGCTCCGAAGGGCGGTCAGTGGAAGACGAAGCGTTGGCGTTGGCCGCCGGCGAGCTGGAAGGTCTGCGCGTGGCCGGCCTTGTGGCGCGCTCCGCCGACACACTGCTGGACCAACTGACACACCTGCGGGCCGCGCTAGACACCGCGCTTGACTGCCGCAACAGGCACCAGCCAGGTACCGACACAGTGCAGCCGACACCGCTGGACCAACTGACGCACCTGTGGGCCGCGCTAGACACCGCGCTTGACTGCCGCAACAGGCACCAGCCAGGTACCGACACAGTGCAGCCGACACCGCTGGACCAACTGACGCACCTGTGGGCCGCGCTAGACACCGCGCTTGACTGCCGCAACAGGCACCAGCCAGGTACCGACACAGTGCAGCCGACACCGCTGGACCAACTGACGCACCTGCGGGCCGCGCTAGACACCGCGCTTGACTGCCGCAACAGGCACCAGCCAGGTACCGACACAGTGCAGCCGACACCGCTGGACCAACTGACGCACCTGCGGGCCGCGCTAGACACCGCGCTTGACTGCCGCAACAGGCACCAGCCAGGTACCGACACAGTGCAGCCGACACCGCTGGACCAACTGACGCACCTGCGGGCCGCGCTAGACACCGCGCTTGACTGCCGCAACAGGCACCAGCCAGGTACCGACACAGTGCAGCCGACACCGCTGGACCAACTGACGCACCTGCGGGCCGCGCTAGACACCGCGCTTGACGGCCGCAACAGACACCAGCCAGGTACCGACACAGTGCAGCCGACACCGCTGGACCAACTGACGCACCTGCGGGCCGCGCTAGACACCGCGCTTGACTGCCGCAACAGACACCAGCCAGGTACCGACACAGTGCAGCCGACACCGCTGGACCAACTGACGCACCTGCGGGCCGCGCTAGACACCGCCCCTTTGTACGCGCGTTTCCATTGCTTCAAACACGCTCTTGTATCATCAATACAAATGCAACAATCATCATCGACGGCGCCGAAAACCCGCGCACCTAAAACGCGCGTCATCTGCGCGCTTAAATACACCGTGTGCTATCAGCGCGTTATTACACTGACGTTCTTTAATGGCGGTAAAACCTCTTGACGTGCAACGCCGTCTATGGTTACTCTTTAAAAATATAAAATGATTCACAAAGTTAGTTAATTACTTAACAAAACAGACTTAAAGTAAATTCTCAGACACGGCTGCACCTTTTACAGTCCGTTGCAGCATTTTTTTGAATTATGAAAGGTGCTATATTATTATTGGCCTTATGGTTCATATTCGTCTTATTATGTTGTAAAGATAGTTCATCAATAATTTAAATACGATCTTAAAGTATCAATATATAAACCAATATAGTGTTTACATTTGTAACTTATTCTAAAAGAATATTTTTAAAGTAGATATTTCAAAAACATCAATATAATATTACATTTAAAATTCTGTCCTTGCCAGGAATAATACCAAATGATTACTCTTCTTGGAAATACAGAGATCCGTATTACTATCCCATAAAAAGAATAAAAGAGCAAAACAACGCTAAACTTAAGATCAACGACACTAAAAGGAAGTTACTAAGTCTAATTGACCAATTGAAAATAATTGACAAAACATGTTCAATCGAAAATGGAAATACATGTAAAAGGAAGAGTGTCAAAGAAATCACCGACTACTTCGAAAACATTTCTAAATCGAAATCTAACTTAACTAGAATTGACAATAGAGTAGACTGTTTCAAGAAAAGAGACCTTATTTCCTTTCTGCCTAAGTCTAGTTTACCTTGTTTTAGAAGGAATATTGGCTTAACGAGAAAGACTGACAGTTTTTGCCTACAGTCCATGTGGAAAGATTCTATATTACAAGGAAAACATATAAATTATAGACGAAGTGATGTAGTAGAGATAAATAAGAATGTTCTAAGTAATGTAAAGAATACCGTTAAGTCAAGCTTAATATCCTGTGTGTTAATGTTGCAGTATATAATATGATGAAGATTTCTCTAACTGACGTATGATTATAATTATTCTTGGTAGTTTGTACTACGTAGTGAGAGAGCATGATTCGTAGTTAGTTTCAATATAATTATTTCAACATAGTGTAGATTACAAGTACTAAATAGGTAAAAATGTTTAATAACTTAGTTATATAACTAGAATATTAGTACAAAACATTGCAATATTTTATTTCATTTGGTTTTAAATACTCGTTATGGAAACGATGATACGACTATAAAAGAAAGGGTTCAAATCAGAAGTAGAAATATTTTTTAGCTATGTAATAAATTTAATCTAACTGTAGAAACTTTAATGGAAATTAAATAGAATACCTTAAAAGGCTGTAACGGCCTCCGTCAGTGAGGTGTATTTTTGCACAATAAAAATTATCGACCAGAAAGTGGCGCAATCAGTAGTGAATAGTTTAACTACACATAAACCCTTATCTGGCTGTTAAAATATATGGCATCATTCATGCTCATACACAATACATAATTTCATTATGTCTGCTATAAACACAAGTGCAAAAATATAACATTCTTGAAAAGTTTTGAAAAGAACATCCGTAAATGTACTCTGGGGTCTTAGACAATAGACAAGTGGCATTCTTTTCATAATGATAACGATATCGAAAAATGAAAATGAAAAAGCTCTTTATTTAAGTGGACTTTGCTAAGTACTTTTAAATCGTCAAAAGCCCTACCACCATTTCGACGAAATAATTATTTTACTTAAATAATTATTATTAAGCTGACATTTTACAAATTCGTAATGAATTCAAAACATCATTACAGTTAACAGATATATCAATATGAATAAATTACAATTTTAATGCGTAAATTTTGGGCAGATTTTACTCCCACGCATTTGGATCATTTAAATAATCAATTATCTTGTAATAAGCTTTTTTAATTATTTAAGATATTACAATTTTTTAAATTTGTTAACACGCAAATCTCTAATATTCTTAGGAAGCTTATAGTAAAAACGTATACATTGGCATAAAGGAATTGTTTATTCAAAATTCGTATCATCAGCCATATTGATTGGTTTTCGCTGCCAACTTACTTCGAGCTACGATTGGCCACGTAATTTAACGATACTTTAAGTCAATCCCATACATTTAATTCCTATAGAACTTCATTATCGTTTCTATTTGTTACTTTGTCTACGGGCCCAGTTTATTTACTGTCGTATCGTCGACTCCATTTTGCATATAACGGTTGTAAAAAGACCAATGACAAAGCCGAGAGCTACGTATTCCGCTCATCATTAGGACCATTTTTTTCTTCTACATTATACCTGGGAAATTAATAGTCATGAAGTTATTATGTTAGATTGTTTTTTTTTTCAAAAAATTTTTATGAAAACGAATTGAAGACATTATTTCTTAATTTTTCTCCAAAGAAACATTTTAAAACGTCAGCGCTCAATGTAACTACTTGATATCGTCTCCAAGCTACTATGCGCCGCGTGACTTGTGCGCTGTATACATTGCGCGGTATTTTTGGAGTTTTTTTTTTAACACCAAAATAAGAAAAATCGTTTTTTCTTGTTTTAGACCTCGGCTTTGTCTTAGGTCCTTTTGTAGCCCGTATACAAATTTTAGCAGTAGTAGGTGAAGACGTTAATGGTTCCCGTCGGCTGCCCTCAGTGATGGAGACGGAGGAGCGCGGCGCAGAGCTGGCGGAGCTGCAGGAGCAGGTGATCAAGCTGAAGTCGCTGCTGTCGACGAAGCGCGAGCAGATCGCCACGCTGCGGACCGTGCTCAAGTCCAACAAGAACACGGCCGAGGTGGCGCTCGCCAACCTCAAGTCCAAGTACGAGACGGAGAAGACCATCGTCACGGAGACCATGCTCAAGCTGCGCAACGAGCTGCGCCTGCTCAAGGAGGATGCCGCCACATTCTCAAGTCAGTTATACTTTGTTTTTTTTTTGGTTAAATTTTCCCTGTTACGGGACGGCAAAGGGATCTAGCCCATACAGCCAAGTCTTCAGTTTCATCTTCTTTCTTGTTTTTTGCATTAAAATGTGGGTGCCACACTTTTTAATGCATCTAGGGAGTGCTATTATACTTTGTTTTTTTGTAAAATATGCCCTGTTACGGGACGGCAAAGGGATCTAGCCCATACAGCCAAGTCTTCAGTTTTATTATCTTCTTTATTGATGTTTGCATTAAAATATTGGCGTCACACATTTTAATGCATCTAGGGAGTGCTTGGAAAGAAATGCATGGCAACAGACCTCATGATTGTGACTGATGAGAATTGTATAGTGGGATTTCCAACCACTTTACAATTTTCAACGCCACATACACAAAACCTTTATTTTAATGATTCCTCCTAACTGTTTGTCAACACGAATGCTTATGCAACGAAACGACACCACTTTCACTGCACAAAATCCACTCTGAAGCAATTTTGAATTATCGAAATAAAGATCGACATCCAGACGCCATGGTTTCCCGCCAAAACCTTCCTATTTTTTTTTTAATTCTCCCTATTACAATTTATTAAGTAAGGATTAAGTTTAGTCTGTATACAACATGTAAATTAACCAACACCCTGAATTCAGGTGGGTTGGGATCGGCATATTTTTTAAATCAACTCATTTAAAAAAAATATTAAAAAACCAATTTTTTTAAAAAAAAAAAAACAAAAGGTACCCAGAAAATATTGTAATATATTCTGGCTATTTTTTTTTAAACAAAATCTGTTTTTTTTTTAGTTCACACTGAAGCCGATCCCTACCCACCTGAATTCAGGGTGTTGGTTATTTCATTTACATGTTGTATATGTATGCTTTTGTCTTGTGCTGGTCAATAAATGTATTTCTTTCTTTCTTTCTATTACGGTACGGCAAAGGGATCTAGCCCAAACAGCCATGGCTTCAGCCTTGATTTTCGCTTTAAATTGTTGGCGAGAAATACATGACTACAGACCTAATGATGGCGGCTGATGAGGTGGAAATCCGCTATAAATTGATCAACGTGTTACACACCACAAACCCCTTATTTCAATGATTCCTCTTAAACGTCAACACGGCTAGTGCATCAAAGTAACACCACTTTCACTGCACAAAATCCACTCTGAAGCCCTTTTGAATTATCGAAACAAAGATGTACATCCAGACGGCATGGTTTCCTGCCAAGTACACTATGCAGTGTGTTTTTTTTTACTGTGTCCCAGTTAAAAAAAACCACTGCATAGTGTGATTCAGATTTTTTCTTTCAATACAATTAAATATTTCCCATATGAAACTGAGTTGATCCGCATCAAAAAAAGTTTTTTTCAAAATAACTCATTTCTATGAACAACTCACGCTTGACCAAAAAAATACTATGTCAATTTTTTTCCCAAAAAAAGAATAAATGGTTCCTAAGGCCGTTTCCCTATATGTTCTATGATTTTGGATTTCCCCATATTATCCCGGTTAAAAAAAAACACTCTGAATTAGCGTAAACCCCCCATGAATGAGAATGCGTGGTGTGTGTCAGGCCTGCGCGCGATGTTCGCGGCCCGCTGCGAGGAGTACGTGACGCAGGTGGACGAGCTGACGCAGGCGCTGTCTGGCGCCGAGGACGAGAAGAAGACGCTCAACCAGCTGCTTCGGCTCGCCGTGCAGCAGAAGCTGGCGCTCACGCAGCGGCTCGAGGAGCTCGAGGTCGGCACACACTCTAAATACTTTATTTTTTAGCCTAAGGCTGCGTTTCCACCAGAGATGTGCGAGCGTAGCGAGGGATGTGTTTGTAAAGAACCAATAGAATCGCTTCATTTACCTCGCCTCGGTCAGCACAGCTCGGGTGGAAACGGCTCAGCGGAGCTAGATTTTTGCGCATACAAAACAAGCGAGGGATGTGTACGAAGGTTGTGCTGCGAGGAATGTGTGTTGAGAAGTTTGTGTTGCGAGGTTTGCGCATACTGTACCAGCCAGTCCATAGACGGAGTTTGTTGGAAGTAGAAGTGCACAAAATAGATATGGATAATTGAAAAAAGAAGATACTTTTATATTTAACAATTTGTGATGAAGAAATGGAAGCAGAAGATTCGGAGTTTATTAGTTCTATAATTTTGACACATTTCACAGCTCGGCTACACATCCTCGTACGACACATTTTCCTCGCACAGCTTTGGTGGAAACCCCCACACATTTTCACAGCACAGCTAGACATCCTCGCACGACGCATTTCCCTCGCACATCTCTGGTGGAAAAAGGTGTTTTAAAAGTATAGATACGTCGCACCTACTAAGCATACGGCCTGCCTGGTGGCCGACTTAAAACCACACAATCTTTTCTGTGCCGGTGGCAAAAATTGGAACTACAATTTATCCATAGCATTTTGACAAGCTAAAATTTCTTTATTCATTAAGGTACAATTTGGACAGTTACGAAAGTCACGTTTGATGCTATCGGTTCAAGAGTCTACCAGGAAGCATTGTTCTGATAAGAACCGGCAAAAAACTCAGCAAGTTTTATCCTCCCTTTACAGTTTCCGTAGTATTGATTTCGATAGAGTCATAAATCACATTTCACCGCACCGGTGGACAATTATTATTTCTATGACATAATTGTTCACCGCTAGCGACACCACCGCTTGCACAGATAAGTTTGTAGCACTGTATGTATCTTAACCAGTAGCGGATTTACAAATTTGCTGCCAGTAGCCTAGTAAATTTTTGCTGTCTCTGCGTCTGAAATTCGATACCCTAGTTCTAACGAGCATATGCCTAGTTCAAAATCATATTAATTACATTTGCAACTTTATTGTGCTCTATCTTCCTCATTACCTACATCAGCTTTTTCCCTTTATAAAGAATTTAAAATTCTCGGGGTTCGTTTTCCCTGTGTAACAAAAAAATTTGGGCCAAATCTCCCGCCCTAGGCTCCAGCCTACTGGTAAATCCGCCACTGATGTTATGCTGGTATTTGGCAAACATTTATCTCTATCTACATATACAACATGTAAACTAAATAACCAACATCCTGAATACAGGTGGTTTGGGATCGGCTTCCGAATTGATTTCAATATTTTTTTTTGTTGAAAAAAACGATTTTTAAAAAATAAAATAAAGAAAAAACGTAATGTACCCAGAAAATGTTGTACAATAATTTCTGGGTTCTTTAAGTGTTTTTTTTTTTAAATCATTTTTTTTTTAAATATTGAAATCAACTCGGAGGCTGATCCCAAACCACCTGTATTCAGGGTACATCAACAAAGCTAAATAAGTTTACATGTTGTATACAGAATGAAAGAGATGCAACCCAAATGTTTGCCAAATACGGCCATGTGAAATACCAGCATTAACATGTGTGTGTGGTGTCAGGTGGACCGCGAGATGCGCACCCGGCGCGTGCCCAAGCCGGGCGGCGGGGCGCGCGCGCGCGGACGAGACTTCTAGCGGCTCGTCGCCGCGCTCAAGGCCGCCGCCGCCGCCCTGCGCGCGCTGCTGCACCACGCCCGCTGACCGCCACTCGCTGCCACAACCTACGTGCTACGGACTTGTGTGCTACGTGCTACCACTGACCGCGTCCTCACACCCCCGGCCGCGCTACGGACGTCTTATGTGCTACGTGATACGACTGACCACGCACACTCCCGTAGCGCGCTACGGACGTCTTGTGTGCTACGACCACTCTTCGTGAGCTCACTACGAGCGGACGCGTAGTGCGGTCTATCGTGCAGTGAGCAGTGCTTGCTACAGTGAATGTTGACCGTGACTGTCTACGGGCGTGCTACGACCACTCCGTGTTTCTATCGTGGAAACTAGTGCGTGCTACAGTGAACCGTGTTGCGTGATACGACCACTGCGTATTCTATCGTGCAGACTACTAGAACTGCTACCACAGTCCGTGTTCTATAGTGCAGATTAGCTAGAAGATGCTCCTAAATGTGTGCTACAGTGGACGCGTCTACGAACGTGCTGCCCGTGTTGTATCTTGGAAATTAGCGAGCAGGTGCACCTTGATGCTGGCTAGGTGGACAGTTCATTATGTTCTACTCACCGTGGACAAACGTGCTGTATGATACGACCACTTCGTGTGCAAACTAGCGAGCGGACAACAGTGAACGTATACCGTGGGCAACGTTTACGGACATACCACGTGCTACGACCACTTTCGGTTTCTACCTTGCAAACTAGCGAGTGAACACGCTATTGTGCTGGCTAGACTGAACGTTCACCGTGTTCTAACGCGAAACCACACTATCGACTGCTACACTGACTATATGTTTGTGCACGCAACAAGGGACGTTCTATCGTACAATATGCAGAGCAAGTTGATGAGTAAAGGCACTTGATCCAGCGCTCTCTGGGATTGCTACTACTAGACAAGCACTTTCTCATTGGTTCTTGGTAAAGAGGATGTTCACTGTGTTACACTCGACAATCTACTTGGATGCTAGCCTGCTATAGCAGTGTTCTATCATGAAGGCAGCTCTCTGGGACTTTACCTTATCAAAGAGGACGTCCCATATTGCGATGTACTAAAAAATAAGAGTTGGCTTACTGTAGCCGCTCACGATGGTGATTCGTAAATAAAAATTGTACTTAAAGTGCGTGAACTGGAGCTGTATTAGGTGTAAGTGACGTCAATATCGTCACAGCGGCGGTACTATAGACTTCGCTTGCCTCACTCGCGGTTTTAAGTCGTGTACTAAAAGCGGCCGGTCGTAGTGGACGCTCACGTGTTCAATATTGTTATGTACTGGAGCAATTGGAACTATACTGGGAGAATGCAGCGGGAGTAACGGATCGCTCGTTTAGTCTACGTTCGTCGTGAAGGAGGTGAACGTTCGCGAGCGTAATATACGTAAACGGCGACCGTTCGTAGTGACTTAATAGACTAAATTATTTATAGGTTTTATAAAGTTAATAGTGAAGCTGGCCACGCCACGGGCCGGCGTTATATTTATAATGTTGACTGATTTTTTATCGCGCGAGCCGCCGTCTCTTGATATTTTGATATCGAATTTCCTCGTAATCGTCTATTTGCATGTCATCAAATTTTGAGGTCTAACGTATTTTTGTAATAGGATCGGTGTATTTTATTACCTCGAATGTATTTATTGCAGTTGTTGAGGCCGCGGGCCCCGCTCGCGGCCGTACAGGATTTATCTCGATACCGTGCGATGTTATTTTTTAACATATACATATATATGTTTAATCGAATAGTTATGTATATAGCGACGAATCCTCTACTCGATACGAATGTTTAGTACGTCCAAAAAAAATTTCTAAAATTATTCATCGATGTCCATCCATTGTGTGCGCAAAAAGACTATGTAATCTGTTCTCTAGATGATACGTTGTTTGCGTTGTTATGGCCCTCCGCCGATACTTTCGTCCATCTTGTTCTAGTGTACGTAGTGTCTCCGCATGTTGTGTTGAGTGCAGTCTCTGCCGTCCGGGCCGCGGCCCTCACGTCACGCGTCCATTTCTTGTCCAAGCTGGTCGGCTCCTCTCAAACTACGCACGCCTCAAGTATTTCCCCGTTTATTATAAATAAATCTTAATAAAATTTCAATACTGTTAAAATCGATTCAGTTTCTAAATTGCTCAAAGTTTTGCTCACAGAGCCGACCAGCATTCTATTGTAAGACAAACTTTTAAAAAGATGAATTATGAAAGTGTTACTGTATGTATTTATTATTTACGTTATCGGATGTGATACCGGCAGCTGCTGCGCCCGTCGATGACGTAGTCGTTTATCTTGTAGCGTCTCTGACTTAGGCTAGTTCGACCGTTCCATGTAGTGGGCACTCGCCCTTAGTAGGTATTTTTACTGGTTTAGGTATAGAACTAGATACGTTAACCCCCAGGTATACTCGGTAGATGTCTTACGGGCGTTCCGTTTTCTAGTAGTGAAATTATTTGCAATATTAACATTAGAATAATTTATTTGCATAGCTCAAAAGCGCGGCGGCGGCTGAGAGCCGTCGCGTCGCGAAGGACCATAGCCTTGCATTTATTGTTTTTAGATTAATAATATTATATTACACTAGCTTTTACTATAGCTCTTTGTGTACTTAACGAAGGACTTACCAACTCTAGCTTTAGTAAATCTACCGTTTTCTAAGTATTATTTTCTTTCTTAGCTTAGCAGCAGACATCGTTGATTGTATTGTTTGTGTAATGTGTCTAGTCACTGTATTACTTACGCGCGCCAGGACTCTCAGAGTCAACTCCGTCTGGTGCAATCGATATACACGGCTCGTTATTTATACGGAGGGAGTTCTGGTGTTGCCACTCGACATAATAAATTTTAATGGTTGTAGAAACAATTTATATTATACCTTATTGTTATTTGTCTACTTACATACTGTGCCTATTTTCTCTTTTGACATTGTTATGTTGTACTTTATTTATGTGTCCGCGGTATTGCGGTACTATTTGACATAGTAAAATATTCGCATAATTTATTTGACATTGTTGTTTGTTATTGCTGACTATATGATTGGTGCGGGGAGACCCGCACTGTACATATTATTGACTTCCAGAGGCGATCGGCCAAATCATAGTTATATTTACTATAAATTTATTCTGAGTTCAGTATTTTTTTACTTATTATATTGGCGTCGCTCGATGTCTGCTGCCACTGGCCGGTGGTGGTGTTGGAGCGATTAACCAAATATTTTTCTTTATACAGTTGTATAACGCTATAGAACACTTATTTTATTTAGGCGTAGATATTATTTTATATTTTAGTAAAGTATACATTGAGTTTATTATTTAAAGATCAAAGTATATCAAATGCTCGCTACGTTATATTATAGCAACATGATTCAAACGCTGCTGGCAAGTTGAAGCATGAATGTTCCCATTGTTATCGTGGTTCCGTATTTATTGTTGATTGTAGTTCTTGTATGTTTTCGCTAACCTTGACCATCCTTGATGGTTCACTATGAACTAAGTATGTTATCGTTTTGGTAGTTTTCTGTTACAAGATGGCCACTTATTTGTTGATTTATTAGCTTAGTGTAATCAAATCAGATTACATGTCTTTGCATATTTGAATCTCACAGAGGTGTAACCTACGAGCTTTGAAGAGTATAAATTTGATCGCGTATGTATTGATGTTATTGGCAGATCGAATGAACCAGCCCCGGGAACATATCATGGCAGACAGCGGATTTATTTTCAAACTAAGGCACACCGTGTTGTCTCAATGACTGATATGAATCATGTATGAAAATAATAAATGATATATTTAAAAAAAATATCTTGTTTGATTGATAATCCTTATATTTTTTATAACATGTCATAATTAATAAGGGAGAATATGAAATATAGATCATTAGGGCTGTAGGGCTTTACGCCCGTGAGCCTCCACGCAAATACCGCCGCCGGGCCACCGGTGGACGGTACATTTTGTAGACACACATATCAGAGTTCCCGTCACTGACGGAATTCTGCAGGGACGATGAAATAATCGGTTACATATACATAGATATAGGATACTGATCGGCAATGTAAAAGAGAAAGAGCATACTAACGTGTATATTAGAGCGAGATAGATAGACGAGACCATTTCACGTACACGCAGTAGGCCTTAGGAGGCCTGTCCTGTCCGTCACGTAAAGACAGCAGGCTGTAGACTGTCAGGCTGTAGCACTATTTTTCATGTACACATGCGCATTACGCACACAGCGGTGTATTTTTTGGTCTCACCCTAGTCGATTCATTGCCAATATAAACGTTATTAATAATAAATCTATGGTTTTTTTTATGGTTTTTTTTTGTAAACAATTTTTTTTTACACCAAAAAATAAAAGTAATTTCCCAGCAACATTTTTTTTGACAGATGTCTTATTTTGATGTGTAGAATCTGGTTCTGGTCTTTTAAAAAACCAGTTGGCAGACCGCAAATGAGATGGAAAGATGACGTCAGAAAAGTAGCGGGCCCATGAAGATAGAATTAAGAATGGAGTCATTAGTCAAATGAAAAAAGTGAGGGCAAAAATTTTGACAACCCTTGACATTTCATGACATTTCTTGACATTGCTAGAGAGGCCCTGTCTCTTTCTAGTAGGGTGCCTGTAGCATAAATTAATCACGGACAGTCTTGTGCCACGGGTAAGGTCTCACGTGCTCCCACGGTCCTAAGATATAGGGAGTTAAATGAGACACGAGAGATCCGTGCAGAACAATTTATTAAATGGTGGTATAATGCCCAATAGCGTGTACTCCCCTGGTGGTAGCCGGAGATGGTCTCGGTGAGGGTCGCTCGGTGGGACGAGTTAGGGCGGCTTGTACTGCTGCTCACTGTAAGTCCAGCCCTGGGCGGAAGTGAAATAGCTGAGGCGACAGCGGCTACCTTAGCCTAATCTTGGACCCCAATTAGGGGTTAAACACATTAAATAAATAACTATTATTGCACACGATTATCAAATTAGTTAATTAGTATTAGGTAGGTCTTGTCGGTGCTCAATTTACTTAGCGAACCACGCAAGCGCAAAACCGAATCACCAAGCCTTTGTTTGCGATTCCTGACTCGATCGAGACTGCCCGGCGACGCAGGCGCAATCTATCGGAGATTGCCCGCAACAGTCGTACGGTCACTAAAATGTAGCTTATCAACGTTAATATGGAGCGCTAAAACCTATTGATAAATTTAGGAGGCGAACTCTAAAGAAATATTTCTTCCTTTATATCTTAATTTATGTAATATTTATAAATATTGTAATCTGATTTAATTAAAAAAAAATTATGTATGTAGGTCGGTAAAATATGTATGTGTAACGTTACACTTGAACTTCGTTACGTTAATAAAACCACAAGTTGAAAATAATTTGAGTTTTGAGTTTTCCATGACAAAGAATCAAAATTCATAATAATTACTTTAAACTTTTTTTCCTGAGTGCCTTTTAGCACGGTAATGTTATCTATTTTCGGCTCCCAGGAAAAAAATCAGCAACCGAAATACGAGGATTTATCGCTTCTGTGACTCTTGATTTTAAGAGGCACGTTACAGTTTATTATATAGCTTATCTCGTGTCACGTCAACTCATAGACATTAAATTATTCTTGTTTTTTAGGTGCTAAGCATACATTTAAGGTTTTCCGGTTAGCAATGCTATAAAAATACATTGTGTGGTATACCGATCTAGCCGTTCTTGAGTAATGATAATAGGGCCGTAATGATGCGCAACTTACCAACTTACTACCAGACTTTCTTTATATTGATAGATATTACGGCTGAAAGCCGAAGTGCGGTTTTTTATACAATAGAAGAAATTGTTAGCTCTAGTAACTTTCCGTGAATTAGTTACATAAGTAACAGCTACTGGCTACAAAAAAGTAAGTTTAGTAGCACTTGGTTTTTAGTATAATACAGGCTGTAACATGAAGGGTACTTAAACATGGTACCCTACATGTTACAGCCTGCATTATATGTAATATTTGGGGTGTTTTAGGCCATCAATATAAACAACTTTTTGACGCCGTCATGGTGGAGTGGTCAGTATAGCTACCTACACATGAAGCCTTTCGGGTTTGAATCCTGGTGCCGGCAAATATTTGTGCGACGAACACGAATATTTGTTTGCGAGTCACGGTTATTATATATTTATTTAAGTTTATTTATAAAAATATCTAAAGCTATTAATTTATATTGAAAAAATGACCGTTATCTACACTTACGTGCAATAAAATCGACCCAACTCGTCGGTTTCGATTCGACATTTATCGGTATATAAAAAGAAGATTAGGCAAACAAAACTTGTAAATATAATTCAAATCAAATCAAATAATTTATTGCATTCATGAATGTAAATAACAGATGTTCACAAACAACACCAGCACATCATGGTGCCCATTTGGGCATAGCATAATCAAGATAAAAGTGTAACGGACTAGATTAGAAATTATTCATACTATATTAACTTAATTCGAATGTATATTTCTTACGCTTTATTTAACCTACTCTAAACATCGATAAATGAAGTGTTGGTGACAATAGACTAATTACTTCGGAAATCCTGGTTTCTCATTTTTGCGTCATACGGCATTTTGGTGACTATACAGAATGTTAAAATTCAATTGAGTCATTGTATATTCAATAATTGATGATGCCTGATGCCCTTAAAATTATTTCCCCAAACATTTTAGCTCTCTGTATTAACTGTACCTATATTATCAAGAAAATTTTTACTAACCAATTCAAGGGTTGCCTTTGAAAAGTGATTGAGTAGTGGTTTTATTGAAAAAAGGGCTTGAAGTTTGACATAAGCAGTTGCCTTGAAAGTGTCGGTGTCTTGAAAGTGGAAGCTACATATTTTCAAATTCATTAAAATTTTGTTTTTATAGACACAATAGACAACCATATGGTCCGTCGCTTCGGAAATCTAAAAAGAAAAGAAAATTTTATGTATACAAGTTAAAAGTGTATATAAATATTTATGTACACTTTTAACTTGTAATCAAATAGCATATTAAAAACTATCATTTGATAGATTTTAATATGCTATTTGATTACAAGTGCAGAAGAGCGCAGCCACAATTTTATTAATACTGTCTGTCTGTGTGCAATGTATCTGCGTTGCATGTTAGTACATGCAAATGTGAATGATAAACATTATTACACTAGTACAATCCAATCAATACTCTCATTATCTTTTTCTCAAATAAAATAATTTACATTACACAAATTACATATTTTATTTGTAAATAAACATTTCGAACTAAAAATGGGTAAAACTATTTATGTATTTTATCTATGTAATAGTTATTTCAAAGAATTAAATAAAATAATCTATCAATTTTGATTGCCATTTATAAAAGGAATGGATAGAAAGGGATATTATTTCCTTATAATTCCGGAAATCCTAGTCACCCTAGTCATTTGTTTACAAATATTTGAATAAGTAAATTATGTACAAAAATTCATTAAATTCTAAGATAGGATTAAATACGAGTATCAGAAATTTCTCCCTCTTATGGAGTTTTGCAAAATAACGCTAATAATCTGGAATTACGGGTGAAAAATGAAATTTATAGATTGAACAATATTATATGCAATTATGACACTTACAAGTGAAATTCACACTGCATCCCCAATACTACTCACTTCTACCAGCACGAAATAACTATATATGTATAATTTTGCACTATTTATCCTTATTTTAAACTAAAAAGCCGTACCAAAATCGCGAGTCGATATTTATGAATACGTCAATTACGACAATTTATGTCATGTTGAGATTTCGGGACATTGACACATGAAGAAAGTGCTGCCATTACATAAATCCTTTCATTTCCCATAAGTTATAGAAAGAATCACAGTGATGATTTTCAAAATAAAATACAAACCTAAACATTAAAAGTAAATATATTATATTTATTTCTTTCATTGATAATAAATACTGATAATTGAATACAATATGTTAAGTTTTTAGCTACTTTTCTACTTTTGTTTTAGAAAGATGGCGAAATACTGGGGAAATCTTGTTTCTATGTAGTCGTGTTTAGAAAGAGATGACGACAATTTCTAGAAAGAGAAATGTGTAATTTGAAATGTCAAGTATTGTCAAAATTTTTGCCCTCACTTTGTTATTTTGACTAATGACTCCATTCTTAGTATAAGCTCCTTGAGCGGGCCAAAATTGGATACTGACAGCCCAAAACAGAGGAAAGTGGAGGAGGTTGAAGGAGGCCTACACCAAATTGGTTGACGATGGCTTAAGATGATGATGATGATGATGTATAGAATATATGGTTCTCGTTTGACTGTTCATGTCTTTTACACCCAGTATGTGTGACAAATACGAATATTTGTTTGGAAGTCAGGGTTGTTTATATATTTATTTAAGTTTATTTATAAAAATATCTAAAATTATTATATATATTTAAAAAAATGACCGTTATCTAGTGTCCATAACACAAGTTCTTAATGATACTTACTTTGGGCTAGATAATTGGTGTAAGCGTGGAAATATATTATTATTACTAGGAAAACTTATACTGACGTCGATTTCCCGGATATATGTGAACACGGGTGTGTCGGATGGCATGTCTCTGGCGGGAACACTGAAACGGACAACTCTGACCTCGGATAGCCCTGATACGGAGATGTGTTGAAAGATACCGTATGTAGGTATACTTATAGTTTTGCATAAGGGATTACACACGCGCTATATTTCGCGCATTTAAAAAACGGGCTTCTTCCGGCGTGTTGTGTTGTGTAACATGGATTAGCGAGTTTATAACCGCGTGAACGCTCGTATGGGTTACGCGCGCATACACGCGCTTCCAAAGACGAGCTTATAAAACTCTCGACTGACACCGTATTGCCACTTGTACGATTCGTTATTATGACAAGGTACAGTCAGCTTCATAATGATATGAGATGCCAAGGTGGTCAAAAACATGTTGGGAGCAAAGTTTCAATAATATCTTTGCATTTAAAGTAATCAAAATAATGTACACAAACAACCAGTCTTATATATCTTCATACCATAAATCTCCAATTACATATACACGATTAAAATGATCTTTTATATGTGTGCATCGTAACTGTTCATTGGTATCTAAGCGTTCAGAGTACTCATAAATATCTTCACTTACATAGATTATTCCATTTTCAATAGATTGAAAGTTAGACATTAAGGGCCTTCACAGATTTTACTTTAAATTGGTATTTTTGCGATTTGTTGTGTTTTAATTTAGTTACCATTTTTAGACGGAAAATTCGCCATGGGAACTCGCCCACGGTAGCAACGAATTTTTATGACAACTTCTGTCAGCGATTTTGTGAGCAATTTTGTTAGCAAGTTAATTTCCGCTCGTTCCTTTTTACAGTGACAATCGCTTCGCCCGGGATACAGACCGACTTTAATGATGAGCAACTTTTTGTAGCAACTAGGCGTTTCAATATTGAACTCTGATTATTTTATATTCTGTCACAAAATAGCTTAGCGATTGTCGCTAGTGGACGAACTCCCTAAACGATTTTGAATTGATGTTATCAGAGATTGATAACCCAAGGTAACAAAATATAACGCAACAGAAATAAAAAAAGAGCGTCAATATTATTTTAAATAGTTTAAACTAGAGGACATAAATAATATTTTAATTGAGACTCTCAGCAGTGTCATAGCAGATGATTGCATTATTGTGAGCAATATATCCTAAAAGAAGAGGAAAAAATGTGTGTAGTATTTAATTGCATTGATGATTTCACATACAGAATAATAAAATAAACTATGCCTATAGTAAAAGTTCTCAAACAATTGTAAATTCAACCTGTCATTTGTAAAAGAAGATACTCAAAAGTTATAATCTGTTAAAGGTGGTCCCTTAATCGTGACTGACAGGTATCCATATCTTATAATCTAGGTATTTCAATATAGGCTGACGCATTCAAAAGCTTAAAATTCCAATGTGGACCCTCAACGGGAACGCAAACGACCAACCCGCACTTGGCCAGCGTGGTTGACTAAGGTCTAATCGCCTAATGTAGGGTACAGCTCATATAATGTCTCCACCGAGGGTCTCGCCTCGGTGGAGACATTATATGAGCTGTTGATGACGATTTATTCATGACCCATGACATACTAAATTCGATTAAATATGCAGCCTTTTATCCAAAAACATGTCTAAGTTGCAATAGAAAATTGCATTTAAATCTGAAAATATTTACTTTTCACTGACTGATATTTAAATCAGCATTTAATTTCTGTATTTTAGCAATTAATTTGTATTAACAAATATAATGATTTGTAGAATTTGGTAAAATTAATACCTTAGATTTAGAGCCCCTGCATTTGTCATATGACATATGCATATGACAGCTCTGCTTAGTTTACCTTTGTTTAGAGGAAGGGAGTATATGGACCGTAATACCCCAGATTAGCGTTTACTTTTCTTTACTACCAAGATATTTTTGATAACTTTTCGTGCTTAGATACCATTGAATAGTTATTCGCGAATATATTATTGGTCATCTTGACACATTACATAATATTGGAATTGTGTTGTTTAGATAATATTGACTACTCTGGATGGTTACAACAATAAGATACTCTAGCAGCGCATATAATATTGAATTTTTGTCTGTTAGATAATTTTGATCAGTCTTGACACTCAGATATTTATGAAGCTGACTGTACTTACTAAATTGTTAATAAACTTCTGACCGTACCTATGTACTAACCTTACGACAGGAGGTAACGGTGCCCGCCCACGTTAGATAATCGGTGACCGATTTTTTGGAGGGGAAAAATGTAACGTATTGATTTGATCGCAATTATAGTTAAACACGGACTGTGTGTGTAGGTACAAAAAGTCGGGTGAGAAATTGTTAAATAAATTTTAAGTACCAATGAAAAATTCCGCCCGATGTGGGTCCTACAAAAAATCTGACGTGGGCGAGCGCCATAAAGGGGGTAACCTAGGGTACCTATTAGGCCCGGACTCCACCAAAGCGTAGACGAGAAGAGATGTTTTTTAACAAAGGTGTATCTACCAAAGCTGAGCGGAGATGCGTACTCACTAGACTAGCGGAAGATGTGTGCAGTGTTTGTCAAGATTGCAGTTTAGATCGATCTGACACGAAAGCCGTTGCTAGCGGCGCCGCTCACATCTCTTCTCGTCTCCGCTGCGTTCAGTCGGCCGGCGCTAGCTTGCGAAGCACAGCTCACATCTCCGCTAGCTCGATCGCGCCATATAAATATGATTCATCTCCGCTCGGTGGTATCCACTGAAGATGAGCGGAGACGAGATGTGTGAATAGAATAAATAGTTTCTATTGGTTGTTTAACTCTTTCAGTCTCGGTGGTTAGTGACACTAACCACCTATTAAGATTTTTTTAATAGTTAATTAGAACTATTAAGCGGATTTTTATTAAACTCTCGATAATATGCTTACCGGACGACCTCGGTGTATATCTTAATTTCACCGCACAGGCACTGTTAATCACAACGAAGATTTAAAAATATCGAAAATGGTGTTTTTTTTCTCATGTGCAAAATTGTAAAACAAAAAGATCAGAAACATTATTTTATACCTTATTTTTGTATTGTTTTATTTGTAATTGTGTTGGTCACCCAAATTATAGAAAATTGTGTTTTATTTATTTCTTTATGATGTGTTATCAAGTAAAATATAAGGTGGTTACTGTTGCTAACCACTGTGACCATCTTAAGTGTAATTTATCCATAAAACTGATTTGGTTATTACTTTATTTTTAGAGTTATTCGCAGATTTCTTTTTTAGATCTCTGTTTATTGTTGCGCAAAGCATTCAGTTTAACAAGAGATTTAGCTCCAACATTTATAATATTTGAATTTTTTGGTAGTACCGTCTCCTTTCCAGCAGCCTCTCATATTAAAATCTCAAACCAGGTCAGAAAAAGTACAAATTAACAGTTTTAAGTGAGATCCGTTTTAAAAGTACTTGCTACCAACCAGGATCCCTCAAAAATTAGATATGCTGATATCTTTTGCTTATAAAATTATTAATTTTAACACTGAGACAAATTTTGAGGCCAAAATAGTTGGATTTATCTTAGCTCTATTTATTTCTACAGTCACGGTGGTCATCGACACTAATAAACACGTAAAAGTGTGACTGAAAGAGTTAAAACACAGCTCCTCTCTTCTCTTCTCGTCTCCACTTTGGTCGGACTCCACCAAAGCGGCCTATAAGAGCGTTTCTACATTATCCGATCCGATATCGGAAGCCAATACGATATCGGAGCAAGTAAAAATTTATGAAAAATCTGGTGTGTATCTATCAGTAGGGATATATGGTACATTTGTACCTAGTTGTCTGGTTCGACATCGGATATATATTCCATACATTTTACTTGATAATGTGAAAACTGACTTAGTTCTAAATTAATTCAATTCATAGGCGTTTGAAAGATTGCCATCAGCTGGTAAAGGTATGTATGAAGAGGATCAGGTAAAAAATATTAAAAGACAGTTGGACGAACAAAAAAATATATTTGAAGGTACAGACTGAATACTCTGTTAAATTAAATGCTTATTAGCAAGTAACAGTTATTTTTACCAGGATAAAAATGCAAATGAAAAATTTACAATAATTATTTACAAATACTTAAAAACTACAAATAAAAATGCTCGATGTACACAGTACAGGGTACACCGGTATGTCTTTGTCGTAATCTTTAGGAACTAGGTACTACGCGTCCATTAACAATGTTAACCCTGCTCTAATGAACACGATGATGATTTTAATGCAAATTAATTTAATAATAGAACACAAACAAAAATAGCTTTAAAAAATATTACAATGTGCCTCTGGCATGTATTGATGGAATAATCATTTTATAAAACTTGAGGTATTCGTATAATATAATATTCCAAATATCTAAATGCAGATGGCTGCACAATGTCAAATTTCCTTACGATACTTTGAACTCTATTACTTTGAGAGAAGGTGGAAATTTATTGAAACAGTTTTGGGCAGCCTGAGCTACAAACAGCTAACTAATATAAAATCTTTTCCTTTCTAAGAAAAGCAAATTGATTCATTTTTGTTGCACTGGCTAAATATCGATCCTAATGTTCGTTTAGCTTGCACACAAATTGTATTGGAACATACAAAGACACTTCTTAATTTAATATTCTTTTCAACGCGTAGCGCTGTATGCTTCAATGAATCCCCCTAAGTTTTCAAAGTATAAGCACAGATAATATAATACTACTAGCTCGGCGCCCCCTCAGGGCCTTGCGCCCTCTAGGCTTTAGCCTATGGGTATAAATCACGGCATTTTTTTGTTGACGGGGAGGTCAAATGCATTTACGCATAGTCCCCGCAGGGGATATGTGGGACTCGAGGTAAAGGCGTTCCCTCCATACCCACTAAACATCCTCCCCGGCCTGACCTCCAGTGCGCTATTACGGGACGGATCTGCGCACGTGAGCGCAACTACACGGAGACCGTATGGGTAAATCAGGTCCTGTATATAGGTACATTTGTACGGCTTTACGTACTTGAAACTGCTTAATAGTTATAAATGCTGGTCTGTACGTTAAACAAGAATTAATGTTTCATAACACTGAGGTATTATACTGTTTCATAATGCCAATTAATTACTAATATCATGACAAAACTAGCATCGTTTATTTAATTATACTTCATAGTAACAAAGATTAAAATTAGCGATACAACTATTGCGTCACTTACTAAAAATGCCAGCATAAATATTTTATACAAATAATATTATTGCTACATTGTGTAAGTAATACAAAAGCTACGTTTCAGTATAAGATGCGATAATATTGGTGACGCCTGCCGCTTCGTGTCGCATTTTTTTATCTACCATTGAAATGTGAACCCTATTTACTAGGCATTGGTGCCAATTCTGTTGTGCCACTCTCTAAACTAAACTAAACTAAAAATTTTCTAATTTTAATTTAGTTTTAATCATTTGCTATTCTGTTGTCACGTCTAACCTAATTTAATCTTTCTTTTTTGACAGGACTAGCGCGTCTTAGTTGAATTGAACAGTGTTACCCGTTTAGTAGATTGATAAAAATAAAGAACGAATGGAGAATGAATGAAAGGGGTATTTTTAAGAAAATTTATAATAATAAACTTTTTAAAATTAATTTGAAAGTAGTTTAAGGTATTAACCAACGTATGTAAGTTTAACGAAAGCATAAAAACTATTATTTTAATTTTTTATCTAATATATTTGAAAATACTGACATCAAAATATAGATTTTTGTGCACGTGATTTGAATATCAAGGGGACACACTTGACATCAAAAGCTACACACCCGCCGAGAAAGTTTCCCCATCACGTTACCAGGGTCCGCCACGAGGAGGCTTCCCGACGGTCCAGAGGGCCTAGACAACATACATTTCCACATTCGCTCTTGCTAAATCAAAAAATGGATGGGATTGACATAGGCAATCGAATTGACTTTTCGATCGCTCATGTCAATCCCATTCATTTTTTGATTTAGCGACAGCGAGAGCGAGTGTCGAAATGCATGTTGTTGAGGCCCTCAGTAATGCTTTGCATCGTGTTATAAAATGTTTCTTTCTCGCTTGAAGATATGGTTGTATGGGCTATATCCCTTTTCCATCCCGTGATAGGGAAAACAAAAAAAAACGTGGATAGTTTTTCTACAAAAAAAAGACCGTCTACCTACATCTTAGATTATATAATCTAAGACCTACATATACCTCTCTGCGGAACTTATCAAACCTGCTGATACAAAATTCTCCATCTTTCATACGGCTACCCTACTACTTATTTTCGAAATCTAATTAATCCTACTAAAGCTGATTCTCTGATTATGCGTGATGAACACAGATCACTTAGTTAATAATAATAATAATATATTTCTACGCTCACATCAATTACTTATTTAGCCCAAAGTAAGTATCTTTAAGAAATTGTGGTTACTACATAACGGACAAATATACTTACTTAATAATCTAGATATTTTTATAAATAAACTTAAATATATAAACAACCATGACTCATGAACAAATGCTCGTGTTCATCACACTAACATTTGCCTCTACAAGGACTCGAACCCGGACCGCCCGATGTGTAGGCAGCGTTACTGACCACTCCACCACGGCGGCGTCAAAGTTGGTGATGAACTATTCATGTGTTCTCAAAAACTAATTTTAATCGACATCAATTTACACGTAGTTTAAATTTAGCTTGACATTTCTAAATTTAGAGATATTTTGACATAAAACTTAGACAACAGAATAGCGAATAGCTAAATTGAGTAACTAAATCAACTTTAATCTTGTCAGATTAAAATTTAGTTTATTTCTGTCATTTTAGTCCGTTACAGAATAGGAATCGCAATCTGACAGCACTAAACCTAATTTTAGTTAAGTTTAGTCTAGTTTGTGCCAACGGAATCGGCACCATTAACATTTATTAGTCACAACACTTTTTTACGGTTGCAGATTTCAAATTAATGTTTTTATGATTTTCTAATCGATGTTCGCCAATAGAGGAATCATTTTCATTCACGATATTATGTGCCTTTAATTTACAATTTCTCGAAAACAGTTCAAGTCGATCTTTAAATAATAAAAGCACAATAAACATACATTATATAAGGGCACATAAAGATCTAAAAGCAACTAATATCTACTTTTCAAAATTATGTGTAACGAACACAAAACATATCATAATACTTGCTTGATAAACAACTTTTGAACAAAACTTTAAAATAAAAATCTACATTCTATGCCTAATTGAATCACTCAATTAGGCATTGGTTCATTGTGCAAGCAAGAATGAACCTTGAGGTACTGAACATTCTCTAATCTCGACTGTAATTAATTACTAAAGAAATAACGACAGCGTGTCCCATAAAAGCAATCACGAATACGCATTGGCAGACAGCATAATTACATTTCCGCACGAAAAATTCTTATAAAACCCGTCTTTAAGTCTAACGTTACTATTTTCATAACTTACAAATTTGGCAAAAGGTTCTCGCGTTCGAATGCCATGAGATTCAGAATGCGATATTTATTTATTAATAACACTATTTGACTATTAACATCGTATCACAGTCTGTAAACAAATGTCCTCACTCATTTTAATTATCATTACAATTTTAAAACAATTACACAGTTAAAGCCTCAATTTTTAATAAATACATTTAAACATTTCAAATCATTAGTTAATTATAATGCCGCAATCCGCAAAACCGCAACCGATCGATTAACTCAATTCCAGTTCAAATTTTTAATAAGGCCATATTTTTTATTAATTATTATACTTATAACCAACGCATTTACGAAACATTATAATTAGTTTTGCTGAATCAAAGTAGCTTAATTGTTAAAACATTAATCTGCAAAATGACAGATGTGTGAAGATGTTAGGACTAGAATATTCGTTTTAAACATTTTTAGCTACAATGTCCATAAAAACTACTATTAGAAAATAATATTGCAAACATACTTGCCAATACTTACAATGCTAGCGATATTTATTATAGAAATAAATAAAATTATTGATAATTCTTCAAATTATAAGAATTAATTGTTTGTATAAATTTTATATATAAAGCAAGGAAGACTACGAATTTAGATTGTGCTAATATTGCTCACAATAAAGGCTTATATTTTAAAATTAAAAGTGTTATCCTCGCCAATACATTAAATTTCGCGACATGGACATCATTTTTAATGCAACAATGCAATTGTCACTATTAAGTTCTAAGAAAGACTCGAGTATTTCAAATTCTACTAAATTGGATTCAACTTGTTACTCCTATTTTTAATTGGTTCGTTGGCGCTGATAGCTTTCTTTATGTATACTCAATATCTCACGAGACTCCGACGAAAAGGAGTATTGAAGTCATGGAGGTCACGTGTAATCATAATTATATTTCGCATTTTGAAATGTATGAATTTCCATTTAGCATAAAATGCGGAAAATGGCGCTTTACAAAAAGTAACTTTGAATTTGTATCATTTTGGAGTCTTAAAAGACACCTCTACAAATTGTATTCAAACCAATTCACTTCCAAATTAAATTACAAAGACTCAACTTAAACTCTTAATTTAGGATAGTTTAGCCTAAATAAAAAACAAAATAGTCTATTCAAATATTCATTCTCGAGTCTTTCCCTATAATACGAGTAGTTAATATTCATATAAAAATTACATTAGTAAAATTACATATTACATTTACAAATGTCATAAGGACAAGTCTTAATAATACTTAGAACATCGTTTCTTAATGGTATTTATCATAAATTTCAATTAAAAGTATAATAATAATTTATGAGTATGGATACATAATCTTACGTTAATGTATTATCATATCATGTATTACGTAGTAGATTAATCTTACGTTAATGTATTATCATATCATGTATTACGTAGTAGATCAGACGTAGTACCACATGTCTACTCATGTGGTAGGTCACTAAGTAGAATATCAAATGTAAGAGTTAAAATATATTGACTTGCTACATCAAATATTCATTTAAATGTATGATTAAAAATACTTGAATCAAGACATTTTAATTTTTAATCCACAAACACCATAAAACTTATGGCAATTTTTGTATAAGCCTTATACAAACATTGCCACAAGATTTATGGTGTTTGTGGATTAAAAATTACTTATCTATTACATAAATTTTTCCTTTTTCTTTTAAGATATACTGCTATTTATGTTTTAAAGTATTTGAAGTAATGTTGATGATTCTTTTTACTTTATTCGTGTTATATTTTATTACCTCGCGTTTTCAAACTATGACAAATTGGCATTTTTAGGTGACTTTTTATTTTTATAGAAGAACACGTACGACAAATATTTTCCTATGAAAGAACGTGTTTATGAAATGAAAGCCTTTTTTTAATTCTCCTCCCTATTACGGGAAGGCAAAGGGATCTAACACATACAGTCGCGTCTTCAGTGTTTATCTTTTTTCTTGCCGAGTACTTGGCGAGAAATTCATGGTATTTTGAATAGGAATGTTGACACCATTTACAAATAATTACAAGGTGTCAAATTCGTAAAAGTTGATGGTATTTTATGGCAGCAAATCTCCATTAAATTATCTCTAGAATACGATTTTTAAGTGTATCAAAATCATTTAATATTCAGTCAGTTGACTAAAAGATTTTAAGACGTCACAAATTCGTAATGCCCATTTATAATTACTGACGTTTAGATCCAAAATCTATGGAAGAATTATGTTTTGACAGCTAATAAAAAGTATATCAACTGACTTGACAGGTGTCGAAACAAAAATCGTAATCCCGACGCCATCGTTTCGCGCTCAACACCTGTTTGCCTGTATAAAGCACGTAAACAACAAGATTTGTAGGTAGGTTACAATTACAAGGCGACGAGATCTGTGATATCTCCGGCGGGAGGCACGGCGCTGGGCCGGAAGTACTGGCACAGGCGGTCGTAGAGCGCAATGCGAGCGGCGCGTGCGTCCCACTGCGGGCAGGGTGGGGAGAGGGGGGACTCACCGTCGTTGTCGCCCACGTCCCACGTGTCCGGCGTGGGCGCTGACACCTCCTCGAAGGGGGCCGACGGCTCCGGGATGTTATCCTCCGCGCCTAACACCTATAAATAATAACTATTGTTCAACAAGTGAGCAAAGTTGGTTTTTGCTGCGAGTGCCGATATTAAATTATGAACCAGCGAAGTAGTCTAGAAATGATTCATAAATAGACTACTGTAATGTCGTGCCCTATGGTCCAACTCTGGCAGTATGGTCCACTAATCAAAACACGTTTTCCGTCACTATTTTATTGAGTTATTGAACAGGTTTAAATGGTATATAAAAGGTACTAATTTTAGTGCCTTGATATAATTTTATGTAAGTTCGTATTATAGTAATAGGCCCAAGCCAAGGTCAGAGCGAGACCCTTAGGTACGTTAGTAATGATGTGTTCTAGGACACGGTCAGCAATGGAATGAATCAAATAGCGCGAAAATGAACCAAATGTCATGATGAATGATGATTTTGAATTTGATTGTTATTTTGAATAATACAGCCAGTAATAATGATGACGATGGTACTATAACATGGCAATGTTATAGTACCACGTTACACTACTGAGCGCAGTAAGTGATTTAAAGGCACGAGACGAAAAAAATTGCTCTCGTGTGAAACATACAACTTTTCGACGTTTTTTTGTTCCAGATTTTACAAAGCAAAAGAGGTCTTTTGGTGCAGGAGGTGAAAAATAATTTATTAAAAATAAAAGTACAATTATACCCATTGTGTAAGTTGTACGTTACAGTCTTGTTCAGAGCTCGCAGCAAAAAGCGTTTTTCGTTCGAGATTTTACAAAGCAAAAGAGGTCTTTTGGTGCTGGAGAGGTGAAATAGTAGATTGTATAACAAGGGAGCAAAATAGTATTTTTATGGCGAGGGCGCTACTTTGAAGCACGAGCGAAGCGAAGGATTCTAGAATAGAATCCTGAGCACAGCGAGTTACATTCGTGCCGTGCAGCCAACACGTACCAGCCAGTAATTCATACAATTTGGCGTTCGATTTCTATGAATGATATATGCTCTAAATTTAAATCTCTTTTACGCCCGCAAAAAGATCTTATCGGAAAAGAGCTATTTTGTTTCCCACTTTTAGAGGAACAAAGCGACACTTTTCGAATAGAAGGAATGAAAATAATTCACTTGACCAGTTCCGTATTTACTCGAAACGGAAAGCCAGAGGCTTAAGCACGAATATTTGCGAGAATTGTATCATTATCGTATCGAGAAATGCTCTAAAACTAGCACAGTTTAAGCTGGCCGCAGATAGACGGTTGCCTGTTTCGTATTACGTGAATTATGAGTCCAATTTGGCGCTAGTGTCAAAACTCAAGAGTATGGAGCGTCCCAATATCAATGTTGATCGATCGGGATTGATTTCAGAATTCTATGAGCCTAAGGCCACGCACTCAAAGTCCGCAACGAGCTGAGCGACGGCGGCGCGTTTCAATGCATATATTTAAATGGAACTGGGCTCGAAGGCTGCGGCGCGGGGAGCGACGCACGAGTAGGGATGTTCATGTAAAAATAATATCGATATTTTTTTCGATATAATATATCGTATTGTTATATCGATACTTTACGATATATCGAACAAATATATCGATATTTTAAAAATATCGTAAGTACTTGTATTTAATAACTAGTCTATCATATGAAATAGGTATCAGGTTAATTATGAGTAAAACACTTTATAGAGAAGAAACAAATAAACTTTATTTATAATTTGCAGCGGAATTGTTTTCCAATTCCGCTGAACCAGTTTATGGTGATCACTCCAGAGATCCGATGATAAACTTATTTTGTCTGAATTGTCAGAGTCAGATTCGATAGTACAAGTACATTCATCTTGATGAGTTTTTTTAATCATGTCTTTAATTTTACTGACTGCATTTGCGCAAGCCAAAGCATCTTCAAAATGAAGTTTTTTAAATCTTGGGTCCAATATTGTAGCAACAGCTAATGATGATACCTGTTCAATGGCGCCCAATTGTTTTCTATAATCCGGGTATTTTCGTTTTATATACTCAAATTAACAATGTTGCAGATTTAAAGGAATAAGTCTTAGAAAATAACTAGATATAAAGAAAATGGAATGTGACCCGATATTTGATATATCGGATGAAATATATCGATATTACATTCGATACTAGAGGATTCGATAATATCGGATTGAAGCGATATATCGCGTACATGTATCGATATTTTTTGAAATATCGATTTATATCGCCCACTCCTACGCACGAGCGATATGCTCCAGTCAAGCGGTGACCGCGCGTCCGTATTAACGTAGTGTTGTGCATTTTATCGATCGATGTTTCAAAATAGCCGCAGACGGACGACGTCGAGAAGCAAATTATTTTTGATAGGAAAAAGACACTAATTTGCATTTGTCTTAACACAACCCTACGCCGCTCTAGCGTCGCGCGATCTGCCCGCTGTCACGCACCGCCCCGCTGTCGCCGTCGCTTCAGGTCCGCGGCCTAGCGCAGAAGAGTAGGTTTTTTGTCTATTGGTATAAGTTTCAAACACAACTACAAACTCTTTTATGCCGCAGTCGAACCTTTATTAACATCGAGTGTAGTAAAATTAGTTTCTGTTTTATTTGATTTATTTGTATTTTAGTTTCTTTTGGTTTTTGTGAGCACTATAGTCAAAATAAATGAATTAAGTTTGTGATACAAGCAATGTCGTGCTTAAAAGGAGGTTCCAGACACAGTTCACGTATTTTTGTGTACCTATTTAAAAATAAAGAATATTTGAATTTGAACTGCCACCTGTGATATAAAAATATGGTGTGTAATGTACTGACCGCGGCGAGGTGTGCGGCCAGGTCTGGCGGCGCCCGCGCCCGCGCGTGCGCGCGTCGCCGCTGCAGCGCACGCGCACGGCTCGGGCACAGCGCGCACGGCCCGCCGCTGGGCGCGCGCGCGCTGAACAACACTGTCGCTAGCTTCTGGAAGCGCTCCACCTGCAACCGAATTGTACATACATACATACGGCCGACGGATCGTGACTAAAATAAAAACGTGAAGGCTCTGGAATAGTTATTTTCTCAAACATGCATGAAAATATTGTCATTATTTTCGAAAAAAGAACACGCGAAGTTTCGAATTTACGGACAAAGAAAAACAAATCCATTGCTGGAGCGTTTTTTGAATTTGGAACACTACAACGCTCCAGCAATGTTGTATGAAAGCGTGCCGGAGTTATTAAATACTCTTTGATTGGATCTCTTTTAACAATCTTGGCATACTAAAGTCGAATTTTTAATAAGACGAAGTAAACTGACAGCAGCTAATGTCACTTTGTGAAATAATGTTGCCATCTTCTATGTAATAGTGATGGGTTCAGTTTTCGTTCACTCTCAGGAATGAATGATGATATGAATGAGTACATTGTTAATCTAATCTTACTATACGAAAAAAAGAAACTATTTCTATTTTACTGTATAAAAGTAGGTCGATATCTGTTAGTATTTAATTATAATCACTTTTTTTACTACCTTCTTAAAAATAAGACAAATTCGGACGCGTCGGTCGCCATTTTGTCTGTGTCATGCGTCTTCTAACCTCTGTTCTGACTGCTCGAATATTTTTTCTGCGCATACGGTGTTTACTTGTTGTTTTAGTTAAGTTTTTTTGGCTATAAATGCACCAGCGTGTGAACACGTCCCAAGCGCTTACCGCACGCTTCCTTTGATCTGTGTTAAGAAACCGACACTAGTCCAGATCGGCGCAAGCCGAGCCAACCACAGCCAAACATCCCTGGCACTTGTGGAGGCTTGCGAAGCCTCGGCAAGCGTGTAAATGTAGCATTAGAGCAATCGGTAATGGTAAATGTAGGTACCTACTATACGCAGTCGTCGAAAAGTACGAAAACTCTTTCGTACCTACTTACATGGCACGACTAGGATTGAAACCCGGTACCCGATCGGCGATCCAGCACGGCGTTCTAACCTCTCACTAGGCTACTTTGTATATACATAATGTTCTCTTAGATTTGCGCGAGCACTACACATTATAAATAAAATTATTGTCCGACGTTTCGTAACACTTTTCAGCGTTCGTGGTCACGGGATTACGGTCATCCCGTGACCACGAACGCTGAAAAGTGTTACGAAACGTCGGGCAATAATAACAAAATGTAAAATCTAATTACACGCGAGTTAAATCCAGTAAAAGTTGTTTTATTTATAACTGTACATACATACATGTTCTTACTTCTTTACTTGCATAATGCATAATTGCGTACTTATGTCTTAATGCTATGTTTTACAAAACATTACCTACACATGTACCCTGTTAGGGCATAGCAAAGCATAAAATATAGAACTATAATTAAAATCGTTAATAGTTATAAATATTAGTCATTATGAGAACAATTTTATACCGAGTTGCGATTTTTTCATTCATTCACTTTGTCACAACACTATTTTTGTTTTATCAAAACCTGACAACCCAGTAAACGTCACTTGACTTCGTCTAATTAAAAATACGACTTTAGTCTCTTTGCTTAGTACAAATTGCGTTCTCATGGCTGTATAGCCATAATGCGTTTGTCTTGGTGATAAATACTGGGTGTAAAAGACATGAACAGTCAAACGAGAACCATGTATTCTATACATCAAAATAAGACATATTTCAAAAAAAATATTGCTGGAGTTACACCGTCGTAACCATCAGACGACCAAAATAATACGCTGATGCGGCTGATGCCGCAACTGCAGAATCGAAGAGTCAGCGAATCTATTTTATAGTTCATTTTAATTAATTAAATAATGTATTCAGTCTTGTTCGGAAATCCATATTGTAAACATCTTCTAATAAATTTCTTTTGTATTAAAATTAATTGTTTTTAAAAAGACAATTTCCGATCGCCGATACATAAGTGGCGCAGTCGGTAGGATCGCGCAACTTGGACTTCGAATAAACTCTTCGAGTCAAGTAGACGGTTTCAACCGTTGTTAGGCGCGATCGTATAAGAATCTATATCGGCGGTCACCTCGACGCGAGAGTTGAAGATTCCGACAAGACCCGGCTGGAGATGCAGAGGCTGATCTGGTAAGTACTCTCGTTTGCCAAGTGTTCCTTTGCTATATTTCCAGTTGTCTAATCTAAGATAAATTTAAGTGTCCTTCGTAACTAGCAAGGCTCAATATCGCTATAATTAGTTACGTTAGTTAGAGTCAAATAATATTCTAATATAATAATTTACAGTAATTTCTTATAACACGTAATAGGTAGCGTACGATTACACCAAGGCTCAAATTGCATTGGGATCGTTTGCGCTAAGTAATAAACAAAGCAATTAACTAATTAGCAATTTTAAAATAGTTATTGAAATAAAATTAAAATGTCTATTACAGACTGTGATGCGTATTTTAAAATGATTTCGGAGATGATGCCTCGTTATGATGGCAATCCAAAAACGTTAAATTATTTTATAAGAGAAATAGAAAATATGTTAAAGTTGCTACCGCAAGCTCAGGATGCTTCTCATCCTGTGTTAGTATGTCTAATTAAAAGTAAATTATCCGGCGTTGCCATAGACGCCATAGCATACGAAGAGTCGCTAAACAGTTGGTCAAGCATAAAGGAAGCCCTTTTACGTAGATTAGGCGAGCCGCGTAATGAAATCCAAGTCATGCAGGAATTGACTAGGTTGCGTAGGCAAAAGTCCGAAGACGCCGAATCCTTTGGTAGAAGGTTACGGGAATTATTAGATACCTTATTCTCGATCGGAAAGCATTCAGATAAATCTTATTATGAATGTATGGCTATAGAACAATATGTTAGCCAATTAGATTTTCAAGTCTCAGTGGGGGGTGCGAATAACGCAACCTAAAACCCTTGAAATGGCTATCGTAACTGCCAGACAGGAAGAAGCTAGATTAACTTATAATAGAAATAATACCTTGAGTTTACCCTCGACATCACAAATAAAGCCCAGAATGGATGTTCCGAAACCTTCACCCTCAGGGTTCAACCCCATATTTAGAAATAGTCAATTCCAGCAACAATATATAGCTCCCAATCTAAGTTACGTACCCAAGCCCAATAATATGTCCCCTGAACAGCGTCAGCAACTAGTACATGCTATGTTGCCATGGAAACAGCGACCACCAGGTAACTATAGACCATCAGGCAACTTCAGACCACCAGGCAACTTCAGACCATCAGGTAATTTTAGACAGAACAACTTCCAGAGCCACCAGCAAAACATCCCGAGGCAACAGGTGAACCCTCCACAAAAGGTATCTGACGTCACTATGAGATCAGCTTACAGGCCTCAGAACCAACAGTTTGCGTCGCAGCAACTATTCTACACGCCGACGTATATGCCAACACAACAATATGATGAAATTGAGGTTAGTGATGATCAGCAATTTTACTACGACTATGACACGAGTTCCGACAGTGCCCGGTCGTTCGACGCGCCGTACGAACGTGAGGAAAGTAACAGCCGCGAGTCCGTGAGTGTACAGGATTTTCCCCAGGAAGAAGGAAACCACGACGAGAGCTAGTGAAGCTGAACCACCATGACAAAGATCATCTCCCGTACATAGTTCTGCCCGAATACCAAGGTAAATTCCTCATTGACACAGGCGCTTCACGTTCCATGATTTCACCTAACACCATAATAAATCATAAAATATTTCATCAATATATCGAACGCGAACCATTTGAAGTTAAAACTGCACACGCAATAACACGTCACGATTTAGTTGCCCACTTACCATTACCACCCATCTTTCATTCTAACAAAATTCATAAATTCTTATTATTTGATTTCGATCCTAAATATAAAGGTTTAATTGGATTAGATCTATTAAAATCACTGTCTTGTAACATAGACTTACAAAATAAGGTGTTACAAACCCCTAATACTAGCATACCTATTTATTTTGACTACCCTGAAAAAAATATTAAAATAGATCCTAGATGTGAGAAAGTTGTTACAATAAAAACAAATTATACAGACGGACAATACATCCACGACGAATTCGTCTGGATGACAGGGGTAGAATCACCCAACGCAATAGTACAAGTAGAAAACGGCTTGTTTAGAACCACGGTTATAAATTATAATACCGAACATAAAATCATTTGTAATAACACATCATTCACATTACAACCATACGTAGAACAGACGGACACCCATTCTCAATATAAGTTAAACTCATATGACGTACAAACTGACATTGACAAAGAATTACGTAAAAACTTGACCAAAATTCGGACAGACCATATGAATGACGAGGAAAGACGAGAAATTGACAGACTATGTTACCAATATCGAGACTTATTCTATTCAGAAAACATCCCACTTACCTTCACCCATGCCGTCAAACACGAACTTAGACTATCTGACCAAACACCAATATTCGTGCGCAGTTATAGGCAAGCCCCACAACAAAGAGATGAGATTAAAAAACAAGTCGATAATCTCTTAAAGCAAGGCATCATAAGAGAAAGTATCTCGCCTTGGTCTTGCCCTGTACATATAGTACCTAAGAAGCCAGACGCTTCAGGTAAAGTAAAATGGAGGCTCGTGATTGACTATAGACGACTTAACGATAGAATAGTTGAAGACAAATATCCACTTCCGAACATTTCTGATATCTTAGACCGGTTAGGGCGCGCTCAATACTTTACTACCCTTGACCTTGCGAGTGGCTACCATCAGGTAGAGATGCACCCTGATGATATAGAGAAAACAGCATTCTCAACCGAACGTGGACACTATGAATTCTTACGCATGCCCTTAAAGAACGCACCAAGCACGTTCCAAAGGCTGATGGATCATATCTTAAGGGGCCTAGATAACGTTTACACTTATTTAGATGACGTCATCGTGGTGTCTACGTCACTACAAGACCATATAGACAAACTTAAAAAAGTATTCGACAGATTTAAACAACACAACTTAAAAATACAACTAGACAAATCCGAGTTCCTTCAGAAACAAGTGACTTTTCTTGGACATGAACTGACTGATCAAGGACTACGACCAAATAAGGATAAAATTAAGGCAGTGCTTAATTTCCCACTACCACAGACTCAAAAGGACATTAAATCCTTCCTAGGATTAGTAGGTTACTATCGAAAGTTTATTAAAGACTTCGCTAAGCTAACTAAACCCATGACTAAATGCTTAAAGAAAAACAGTAAAGTATTACACAGTCCCGAATTTATAGAAGCCTTCGATAAGTGCAAACAAATCCTTACGAATGCCCCACTCCTACAATACCCTGACTTTACAAAGCCTTTCATTTTAACCACAGATGCTTCCGATATAGCCTTAGGTGCTGTCCTCTCACAAGGAACCGTAGGTTCCGATAGACCCATTGCTTATGCGTCCCGCACCTTATCCAACACTGAAACTAGATATTCGACAATAGAGAAGGAGTTATTAGCTATTATATGGGCTATCAAATACTTTCGTCCATATTTATATGGTCGTAAGTTTACTATATACACCGACCATAGGCCTTTGACTTGGGTGATGTCTTTAAAGACGCCCAACTCTAAATTAACACGTTGGAGGTTGAAATTAGCCGAATACGATTATAACGTAGTTTATAAGAAAGGGCGACAGAACACAAACGCTGATGCCCTATCAAGAGCCAAAATATTCCATAACAGCATAGAATCCTTGAACGTTAACTTTGACGACAATGAAAATGACGAACTTATAACTCAGATATTCGACGACGTACGTAGAGAGGCGGAGACAAATAATAGGAACATACCAGAGAATAGCCAATCTCTTAATGTAGAGACGACAACGATAGGAGGAGAATCCGATAGTATGAGCGTAATAACATCCACTAGTAACCAAGACCAGTTAATATCTACTAATCATACCCAACCTGACAACGAGAATAATGGCATACCAATAGTGGCAGATGCAATAGATAGACAGTTAAAGCAATTCCATATTAGATCAACACCAGGTTCTCAATACAGAGTAGAAGATAGATCCACTAATTCAAAGTCAGTAATTAAGGATGTATTCATCCCTGTGAACAACACAGAACAAGAAATAATAAAATTCCTTAAGGAACATACAGTAGCCAACCGAGTGTTCCATTGCTATTTTTATAAGGAAAATTTATACATTGACTTTTCTAGGGTATATACCAACATATTTAACGAAAGAGGTCCTAAACTTATTAGGTGTACTACACGCGTAACTCTAGTAGAAAGTAAATCTGAACAACAAGAACTTATTAAGAAACACCATGAGGGTAAAACTACTCATAGGGGTATCCAAGAGACTTATAAACAGATACATAGAATCTACCATTGGCCAAATATGTTAACAACCATACAACACTATATTAACCAGTGTGACGTATGTCTAAAAGCTAAATACGAACGAAACCCTTTAAAACCACCCTTAGTTAACACCGAGACCCCAACCAAACCTATGGAGCACCTTTTTATGGACCTGTACTCTACAGGAGGGGTAACATTCCTTACAGTTATAGATAACTTCTCTAAATTTGCCCAAGCTGTACCACTTAATGCATGTAGCAGTGTTCACATTGCAGATGCATTGTTACATGTATTCTCGATATTAGGTTTACCTTTAAAAATCACAACTGACTCCGACAGCAAATTCGACAATGACGTTATTAAAGAAATATGCGCATCTCACGATATTAATATCCATTTCACTACACCATACAATCCTAACTCTAATTCCCCAGTTGAAAGGTTACATTCCACTTTAGCAGAAATTATTAGAATACAACGCATGACTAACAAAGATGACCCAATACCACTCTTAATGAAATACTCAATTATTGCATATAACAACGCTATACACTCCACCACTGGCTTTACACCCCATGAAATATTATTCGGACACACAGCATCCAGAAATCCATTAGAAATCATGTACCCCAAAGAGTTTTATCAAAATTATGTACTTAAACATAGATCTAACGCGGAAGCCGTACAGGAATGTTTAATGGCACATATGTCTAAAAACAAAGAACAAATTATAGCCAGACGAAATCAGGAGGCGGAGAAAATCATGTTCAAGGTAGGTGAAACAGTTTATAAACAGGTAGCAAAGACAGCGAGGAACGATAAGACGAAACCAGTGTTCAAAGGTCAGTATAAGATTATACATTTGCACCCTAATAATACAGCAGAGATCGTAGGTAACCACCCCAACTCCAAGTCTATAAGAGTACACTTCAAGCTCCTACGAAGACCGCACCTTGTTCCAGGATCATCATCACCGGAGCCCTCTGGCTCTACGCAGCAGCCAACGTAGACATCATGCCAGTAGACAATAGCAACGGAGTCCTCCTTATAAAACAAGGTGAAGCCCTAAAACAAACGGATACGTTCAACTTAGCTTGTGTCTATAACATAACTTACCTGCAAATAACTTCGATCTAGCTAATGAACCTATATGAAACTGTTAAGCTCTCTGAAACAAACTCATCCACTAGCGATTCCCATAAAACTTTCAAAGCTCAAATAGAACATTCAATTAATTTAATAGGTAAAAAGCTTATTTTCATTATACCGCGTGGTAATACTAGGATTAGACGAGGACTTATAGACGGATTAGGATCTGTAGTAAAATCAATCACAGGCAATTTAGATAATAATGACGCAATTAAATTCGAAAAGGAAATATTAGATATACGGAATAAAGTAAACGCATTACATAGTACTCAAAAGGGAACCATAGTTTTAGCACAAAATACTATCAAAGAGTTTAACAAGCAACTAAATAAGATTAACTCAAATCAACGGATGCTGTTGAACGTAGTAACAAACAGTACTAATAATGTTGATATACTTAGAAACGAGATATATTACTTAAATACTTATATACAGATAGATAATAGTATAAAAATAATATTAGATAAATTGAATATGTTAGAGGAAGCAATGTCTTTCGCGCAATTAGGTATAATGCACCCCAGTATAATAAGCTCGCACCAGTTAATTAATGAAATTATAGATATAACTAAACAATATAAGTTTAATCCAGTAGTCCAAATTAAGATAGATAATATTCACATGATAGAGAGATCGATAGTGGTAAAAGCCTATAGTACAGAAAGTTCACTTAACTTTATTTTAGAAATCCCTTCTATTTCCCATAACTCCTATAATCTTATTCATATCTACTCTATCCCGAACCCTGAAAACCTTACTATCGTCCCTAAAAACAAATATCTTGCACTTGGTAACGATGAGTACGCTTACCTGGAAGAAGACTGCAGACTGCTGGCAGATGACATCCACTTATGCCATCTGGAAGACACGAAGTCCCTGGAAGACGACGCTGACTGTATTACATCTTTGATTCAGCATCAGAAGACAGCAAACTGTACTTATGCCAAGATCTACATGGAGAAGAAAATCCAAAAGCTAGCTGAAAACAAATGGCTTATCTTCAACAAAAGGGAAGAGATCATCAAGACACAATGTGGAGCGAAGAGTGATTACAAGAGTATAATTGGAACCCACATGATCACCCAGGACGACACCTGCGAGACTCATGTACTGAACACAACCTTAAAAGTACATAAGAAGAAATATAACATTAGAGAGATCATCCCATTACCAACACTTCAGAAGATCCCGCCAGATGCTGCTAAATTTGAAATAAAATTAGAAGACATTTCGTTAGACAGTATACATGAACTTATCAACAGAGCTGAAGAGATCAAATCAACTGACGATTACATCGAGTGGCCAACCCTGATGAGTACACCAAGCTGGACATCCATACTGCTGTATACAATTTTGATGTCCATTGCCTGCGTGAAGATCTACAAATGGAGAAAGCAGCGTTCCAGGACGATCGAGACAAGCGAGGACGCTTGTGGAAGCTGCTCATCGCGCTTCTGTCTTAAGGGGGGAGGAGTTACACCGTCGTAACCATCAGACGACCAAAATAATACGCTGATGCGGCTGATGCCGCAACTGCAGAATCGAAGAGTCAGCGAATCTATTTTATAGTTCATTTTAATTAATTAAATAATGTATTCAGTCTTGTTCGGAAATCCATATTGTAAACATCTTCTAATAAATTTCTTTTGTATTAAAATTAATTGTTTTTAAAAAGACAATTTCCGATCGCCGATACATAAGAAATAATTTTTATTTTTTGGTGTTAAAAAAATTTGCAAATTGTACCGCGCAATGTAAAGGGCTTAACTCCCACGCAACTCGCAAAACCGCGATAATTTTGCCAGACAGGGGCCCCGTTCGTTAGTGTCCGAGCGCATCGAGTGAGCTACATTAAACGCTAACGTTTTGAAGCCATTTTTTGTTATGAAATACTAAAAAAAAATGATAATGTTTCTTAGGACAATAATAATGAAATAACGTATAGAATACGTTCGCATAAAAAAATTGAAAAAAAAATTTTGACTTTGACCTTCAATAAAATCATAACTATCAATTTCCGGTATAGTCTAAAGGAAAAAAAATGTTATGATGGTGAGCAGAATACATGGTTCTCGTTTGACTGTTCATGTCTTTTACACCCTGTATAAAATTGGTGGCAAAACTGAAAATTCGTCTTGATTTGTTAATTACATAATTATATTTATAAGTTTAATAATTCAAATTAATTCCGACGGTTCAGAGAGTGAAATGGAGATTGATTTTACTTCACCAGATTTAAACGACAATCGACCGGATTTAAAGGCAAAAACATAAAGCAATTTTTAATTAAAGCCCCAGATGATATATATTTTGCGACAAAGATAAAGTATGTTTTATTTTCCTGCATTCTTTTGAGAAAAGCACTATATATGCCTCGGCCGAAATGGCAATTGCCTGTCTCGTATTAGTGAAGTCCTCGCCTGCGGCTCGGCCTTCAAACTCATACTCGACCTGCAATTGCCTATTTCGCAGCCTTTGCAATAATGTACTATAGACGTAACCACTCGTCTTGACGCAGCACGCATTACTGACAGCACCGCGACAATCGCTTAGGGGGCTCGTCGATGCACACGTTTGTGTGAGTGTGCCGTTTCGAACATTTGTAGCTAGTTTCCTTACTGTTTCACATTTATATACTGTGACATGGGGTAGGCTCGAGCCCCTCGGTGGGGACATTATATGAGCTGTTGATGATGATAATAAAAAAAAATTTGCTCTCATGTGAAACATACTCACATGAGAGCAAATTTTTTTTATATTATTCACCTCTCCAGCGAGGAAATTGTTATAGGTGAGAAAAACAAAGCAATACATACTTATTTATTTAAAAAATCACTATGAAATATTTAAATAAAATTACTCTATTCTGTACATTAAACGGTACAGTCTTGTTCGGAGCTCGCAGTAAAAACCGTTTTTGCTTCGAGATTTTACAGAGAGAAAAAAAGGAATTTTGGTGCTTGAGGTGAAAAAAAAATATATAAGTTCTCAAAGTGGGCGGTGAACAAAATAAGGTTGAGAAACTAGGCTTTAATGAAGGTTCGTACCTGGGCAGGGTCATTGTGGTCGGTGACTTCTCGTAGATCATTCCGGAGGTAATGCAGCGCTTGCGCAGCCTTCTCTGGCTGAGAAGCAAGTTCCCTGAAGCACGCCTCCCGTAGTGCGGCGATAGCGGTTGACCGCACTTTCTGTAGCGACGGTCGCGTGAGCCGCAGAGACCACAGGTCGTCTAGCCGAAGTCGTGGACTGCTTTGGTTGCCAGGGTTGCCGCCGAATAAGTAGTGGATCTGAGACAAAAATCATGGTTCAGATTAGCCTAGTAATTTACAGCTTAACCTTTCAAAAAATCGGGAGTGGTCTCCCCTTGACTTTCTCGTTCACCAGAAACGACTCAAAAATCGATAGAAACCTTATATTTTGATGTCATACATGCATGTTAAATTTTGGTCACCCATTCGACTGCCGACCACACACTTGGTTGCTTAACTTTCGTGATCGACGACTCAAAAGTTGATAGAAACCTTATATTTTAATGTCATACACGTATGTTAAATTTGGATGCAATGAGTTAAAGCATGCTCGAATTATCGTGCTAACGCACAGACACACACAGACATAATTCCAAAAAAAAATATTTTTGTACTCTGGGAGGTCAAAATCTCGAGGTCGAATTTTTTGACGATTACAAGACTTCCTCTATACTACGTAGACGAGAAAGTAAAAAGGGATACCAGGTTACCTTGGTGGCGGGGTCGTAGACCAGCTGGTGCGCGAACCGCGGGCGCGGCTCGTGCACGCTCACGGTGTCGTTGCGGTACACGCACGTCCACGTCAGGCGCCGCAGAGAGAACGCCCACAGCGTGTTGTACACGCGCTTGTCCTTCTCCTTGCTCATGCCCTGACATACAAGATAACACCACATAAATCTCTATTTGCTACAATATGTTTACAATCCTTTCCTTACTAATATTATAAATGCGAAAGTAACTCTGTCTGTCTGTCTGTTAAGCTTTCACGTCTAAACCACTGAACCGATTTTGATGAAAATTAGTACAACTATAGATTAGATCTCGGGGAAGGACATAGGCTACTTTTAATCGCGAAAAAAAGGTTGTATGGGTTGAAATAGGGGATGAAAGTTTGTATGGAAGTTCGTCATTTTTGAAGATAGAACCATGAAACTTTGAATTTAGGCACTTAATAAGACAGAAAGAAATATTTGTTCTAAGATTTTTGAAATTTTGACCTGTATGGGAGTGAAATAGGGGATGAAAGTTTGTATGGGACTTCGTCATTATTAAAGATAAAACCATGATACTTTGAAATTAGGGACTTAATAAGAAAGAAAGAAATATTAGTTCTAGGATTTTTGAAATTTAGACCCATGTGGGGATGAAATTGGGGATGAAAATTTGTATAGAAGTTCGTCATGGTTAAAGAAAAAACCATGGAACTTTGAATTTAGACACTTGATAAGAAATAAAAATCCAATCCAAGATGGCGGTTGTGACTTTTTAATATAATATCGATATGGGTATCATTTTCGTGGTTTTCGATGGTACCGATTCCTAATACACCATCCATTTTGAGATCCAAGATGGCGGACGCGACTTTTTAACATAACGTCAATATGAGTATCGTTTTCGTGGTTTTTAGGGATCCGGATTACGAATAAAACATCTATTTCGAAATCCAAGATGGCGGACGCGACTTTTTGACAAAATGTCAATATGGGTATCATTTTTTTGGTTTTTGAGGGTCCCGATTCCGAATACGACATCTATTTCGAGATCCAAGATGGCGGTCGCGACTTTTTAATATAAAATCGATATGGGTGTCATTTTTGTGGTTTTCTGAGGTCCCGATTGCTAATACACCATCCATTTTGAGATCCAAGATGGCGGACGCGAATTTTTAACATAATGTCAATATGGGTATCGTTTTCGTGGTTTTTGGGGGTCCGGATTACGAATAAATTATCTATTTCGAGATCCAAGATGGCGGACGCGACTTTTTGACAAAATGTCAATATGGGTGTCATTTTTGTGGTTTTCGGGGGTTCGAATTACGAATAAAACATTTACTCCGAGATCCAAGATGGCGGACACGACTTTTTGACAAAATGTCAATATGGGTATTATTTTCGTGGTTATCGGGGGTGCCGATTCCGAATACACCATCTATTTTGAGATCCAAGATGGCGGACGTGACTTTTTAACATAATATCAATATGGGTATCGTTTTCGTGGTTTTTGGGGGTCCGGATTACGAATAAAACATCTATTTCGAGATCCAAGATGGCGGACACGACTTTTTGACAAAATGTCAATATGGGTGTCATTTTCGTGGTTTTCGGGGGTCCCGATTCCGAATACGACATCTATTTCGAGATCCAAGATTGTAAAAATGCCATTTACTGTAGTGCACTGCAGTTTGTATGTGTTTTTTGCATAATAAGTACCTACACAAAAAATGCCTAAAGTAACTATTCCACGCGGACGAAGTCGCGGGAAAAAGCTAGTAGATCATAATAGTATTAGGTCCGGTACAGTATTCAACCTGCAAGCAGACATGCAAATAATTTAAAAATAGAAATTTAAATAAATATCACCTACATTTACAATTATTGTAAACGTAGAGAGCACGGACATGTGGTCGGTGTGAGGTACTGACCGAGAGCACGAGCATGCGGTCGGTGTGAGGTACTGACCGAGAGCACGGACATATAGTAGGTGTGAGGTACTGACCGAGAGCACGGACATATAGTAGGTGTGAGGTACTGACCGAGAGCACGGACATGTGGTCGGTGTGGGCTACTGACCGAGAGCACGGACATGTGGTCGGTGTGAAGTACTGACCGAGAGCACGGACATGTGGTCGGTGTGAGGTACTGACCGAGAGCACGGACATGTGGTCGGTGTGAGGTACTGACCGAGAGCACGGACATGTGGTCGGTGTGAGGTACCGACCGAGAGCACGGACATGTGGTCGGTGTGAGGTACCGACCGAGAGCACGGACATGTGGTCGGTGTGAGGTACCGACCGAGAGCACGGACATGTGGTCGGTGTGAGGTACTGACCGAGAGCACGGACATGTGGTCGTTGTGAGGTACTGACCGAGAGCACGGACATGTGGTCGATGTGGGGTACTGACCGAGAGCACGAACATGTGGTCGGTGTCGGGGTCGAGGGTGGCGCGCTGCGTGAAGCCGGCGGTGGGCGGGGCTCCGGCGCCGTCCCCGGCGCACACGGCGGCGCGGCGCCCGCTGCCCACATCCCACCACCACAGGTCCACCAGGTGCTCCTTGTTGCGCTGCCCCGCGAATATGTACAGCTTCCTCTGGACCTAAGCATTACACATAAAATATAATCACTGCGTATACAACGTGAATCAGTAGTGTTGTTCTAAATTTTTCAACCGACTTCAAAAAGGAGGAGGTTATCAATTCGACTGTAGTTTTTGAGTAATCTTATCACTTTTGTGTCTAAAAGATCTCGAGATAGTTTCCTGAAAATTTATATACAAGCACTAAAAAGCAAAAAAAAATATTTTTAAATAAAAATAAACCGCCTTCAAAACTAAAAACGGAGAAATAAAAATTTAGTTTATAAAATCTTGTTTTTTGAGGTCAATGCCAGCTTCAAATTTTTTTTTTTTAATAAACGTTGTCACTAGTATTTGGGACCGACGTCAAAAAAACATTTAGATTTTTATAAACAGAATTTGTGTTTCTCCGTTTTTAGTTTTGAAGGCGGTTTTTTTATATAAAAATATTTTTTCTGTTTTCAAACATCCTTAAACAAGTTGCTTGGAGTTTTTATAAATGTGTTTGTACAGGAAACAACACAGTACATCAGATGACCTACCACAAACTGTTGATCGATTTTGCGCTTTATAATAGACATGTTTAAGGTTGAAAATCAATTGGAGAAATTTGACAGTTTTGGGTAGACTGGCCGGTACCTAACATTGATGAGATACGTAATTAATACAACTGACAGACTTTTTAAACGATTTGCCGGGCTTAAATTCTAGTAGTTGGGGAAACTTGAAACTTACTGGATGAAATAACATTGAATGAGACACTCTTGGCAACGGCGCTGGTTCTGGTCCGTCATACTGGTCTTCGAGCAACTGCTCCCATGTGTTAGTGCTGATGTAGTACGCGTATAATCCTGAATATTGCGGGCTCGCCACTTCTTCACTGATATGTACAGAAAACAAATCAATTTAAAAAATAGAGCATTATTAGTGTGCAAGTATGCAAATCGCGATTTCCACGCTTGAGCCCAGGTTTTGAGAAGCTATGCTCAGAATAGCAAGCACATATTAAATAAATGACTACCTCTTTTAATTTTTTTTGTTTTTGTAGGTACTTATTTCTAATTAAAATTATAAATATTATTTGGAGTTTTTCTGATACCTTGGGTAGAACTATAATAATTGGCTGATTCCCAGGGCAAATTCGTCATTCGTCAAAGCTTGCAAAAGACAGAAAAACGATTTTTTGAAAACTGTTTTAAATCAATCCTGAGGTCGTAATTAACCAGTAGAATTTTTATTTCAATTTTATACAACCAAAAATGCCTTAAAAACTTAGTTTTATTTTCGATTTTGAATTTTCGCGCGAAAACGCTAGTTGCCATGCTTTTTGCTCCGTGACGTCACTCCGTTAGTAAACAAAATAAATGCGATTTCAAAATCAAAACAAAGCACGATAAAAATATACTTTGTTTTATTCTTTGTCGCATTCCAATATGGCGAACGGCGTTTTAAGGGACAGATTAAAAAGGTAAATTATTAAAATTGAATTTTAATATTTCAATTGCATATTTACGAATAAATATCGACGTTTCTCGTTTACTTTTTGGAATATATCTGAAAATGTATACTGACTGAATGAACGACTGACTGACTGACTGACGTATCAACGCACAGCCTAAACCGCTGGACCTGAGATTCCGAATTTGGTACGTAGGTTCTTTATTAGGTCCACGGGTGCACTAAGAAAGGATTTTTGGAAATTCACCCTCTAAGGGGGTGAAAAGTTAGTACGGAAATCCGTAATTTTTAAAGCAAAATCCATAAAAATTGGTACATGGCCTTCAGTTGCAAATTAAAAAAGACGTATTTTAAGATTTTTGGAAATTCAATCCTTAAGGGGGTAAAATAGGGGATGAAAGTTTGTATGGAAAGCCGTCATTTTTTAAGTAAAATCCATGAAAATTTGTAGGTATATGGCGCTTGGGTTAGAAGAATAAGAAAATTTAAATGCTGCCCGAAGTAACTATTCTACGCGGACGAAGTCGCGGGCAAGAGCTAGTCTATCATATAAATGTAATTTTTTAGTTTTTCTTTCATGGTGTAAAATACCCAATTGTCGGCTGAATAAAAAGATAGTAGAAGTGTGTCTCACGTGTTATGCGGGAGGACGCGTCCGCCGAACACGTAGACGGTCTGCGTGTCGGGGTCGATGCACATCTGGTGGTCGAACACGAGCCGCGGACCGCCCGCCGCGCCCGTGTCTGCGCACACTAGCGACCACTCGCCGGATGGCACGTCGTACATGTACAGCTCGCTCTAAACAACGTTAAAACAAGCAGATGTATTTTAATATAAAAAAATCTGTAAACCGAGTATGGAAAAATCGGGGTTAACAAGGTAAAATCGACCCCTATTGTTAGTCGGTTAAAGTGTAGCCTATGTTACGAATCGATTGACACCTCATTCGTATCTATATTTTTTTTCTCTCTCATTTGTTCTCACTTTTAAATGTTTTAGAACCTTTGGAATGAATAGAAATAATTGTGGGTAGTTTGACTATTTGCATAGTCGGTATTACAGCGTAAAACATACAGTGGTCCCTTTCGAAGTTTTAGAAAATGCCGCTTATGTTTAGACAGCATGCAGTTAACATACAGTGGACCAGAGTCTACCAAACGAATATATGACGGTTTGGTGGCGTCACCTCTCTCATATCGCGTCCCCCTCACGATTGTCCTGTCTAGAATTGCTCGTTGGTTCTAAGAAATTATATAGACTGTGTCGGTACATTCAGTTATTTTTCTGGCCAAATAGGGTCGACTTTTAAGCGAGTCTAATGTAGGTGATACATGTTTATGATACATATTTGACGCCGTCATGGTGGAGTGGTCAGTATAGCTGCCTACACAGTAGCGGCAAATATTTGTGTGACGAACATTAATTTTTGTTTTGCGAGTCATGGTTGTTTATATGTTTAAGCTTATTTATAAAAATATTTAAAATTGTTATGTAAGTATGATAAAAATGTCCGTTTGCTAGTATCCATAACACAAGTTCTTAATGATACTTACTTTGGGTGCGTTTAAAAAAACGAACCAGTCTGAGATAATTTGTATGAATGAACGTGGTGCGAAGACTTTTGATTCTTTTTTTTTATATCATGCTGATTTTATTTTAATTTAATATTGTAATTTAAAATTTTTATTTGATTTTTCTTAATTTTAAATCTTAATTTTCATTATTAATATACTAATTTTAATTTTAATATTTATTCTTGATTTTAAATTAACTTTTTTTTCTAATTGTAATTTGTATTATTTTTTTTACAATGATCCGCTTATAATTTGCTGTGCATGCTGTGTACACTTTTTTAGATTACAGTCCAGTCTATGTAATTTGTATAATGTTGTTAAATCTTAAGATCGTAATCTGTATGTGTACCATAAATAAACAAGACACTAGTAACGAACCAACCTGCATGTTAGCCGGCAGTCGCTGCGCGTTGTCGAGGTAGCGGCCGATGGTGTAGAGCCGCCGCCGCCGGGGCTCGAACACCATCTTGTGGCAGGAGCGGGGCGAGGGCCCCCCCACCAGCCCACTGTGCGCACACAGCAGCTGCCAACGCTCCGCCTGCGTGTCGTACGACCACAGGTCGTCCAGGTCCTCCGTTCCGTTCCAACCTCCGAACAGGTATAATGTACCTGTCAAAAAAGCACAGCAAATTTTTTTCTATTGCTTCGGACGACAGCTGTCTTGTAAAAACCCGAATTGAATTCACTCGGTGATCATCACTTTCATCTGTCAAAAAATTTAGCGAATAGCTCCCCTGATGTGTGTTGACTGCACAGGGAATTCAATAACTATTTAGATAATCGGCAACAAATACTTGAACGTGTTTCCGAAAACAACATCTCATTTCATTAACAGTTTTAGCAATATAGAAATCTCAATATATTATGTGTTTTCAAAGATTTTAACACACACTGATTTTATACCATAGTTGTTATATTAGGATTTAGGTGGTTATAAAAAAAGATTTAAAAATATTTCACTTAGGAATAGCAAAATAAAACGACATCTCAATATTACAGGTATTGCATACCCATTTTCGGCATCAGTCCCTCACATATCAAGCTGTTAAAATAAGTTATCCATAAATTATTAAAATATTGAGTACCAACTTGATTGTGATGAAGAATATTATTATTATATTATCAAATATCGGATTCAAATACAATGAAATCGATATATGTTTCAACATTTTAGTCCTCATGGTTCAGATTTCATATTTGTTCTTTTTAAAAAGCAATGAAGTTGGTTGCCCTGTCCAAAAAAACTTTTGCGGCTCGATTTATTATATCCCAATAACAATTACGATTTCTCAAAACTCCCCTAAAACAACTTAATGTTAGGTATTCCCCCACAAAAAATATAGATTTTTCCCAGTATTTAGTGCTCATTTCATTAAAGCGCAATCATGGCTCAAGTCCCATACTAAATTGGGAATTCTCGTTTGAAATGCAAATAAGAAGCTAACGCTTAGTTATGCTAAAAATGGTAACATGAGGATTTTTGTTTAGTTTATATAAGCTGTTTCAACCAAAGCATATTTTAGCAAAATTGTCATCACCTGTGGTAGCGTCAACAACTAGCTGGTGCCCTCCCCGTGGGCCTGGCTTGCTGCAGCACGACACGTCGCATACTTCTGCCGGTTCTCCGTCATTCACAACTTGCTCCTAAAATGTTAAAATCACTTCCAATAATACATTATTATGACAAAGTCATAATCAGGTAACTGGCCTGACGTGCTGTCGGAATCTTGTTAATGACAGGATTTTTTGATGTTCTATTTAATTTGGTGTAAATTTCAAATTATGCCAAATAAAATAATAAACAAAATTCAATGTTTCAAAATGCAAATTGAAAACTAATTGAGGATATTTGTAAAAATATCGAATGTTTTTGTTTCTTTAAAGTTGTTTGGCAATCTGTCGTTATAAGGGCAAATAGAATAGAATATCTTTGACATTGTTAGGCATACTTCAGCTTGTTACGCTATCAGATACGAAAGATTTGAATAAATTCGTCGCGATCAATCAGTCCTGTATAGCTTAGTTGGAACAGCACTCACTCGAATACCAAAAACTTTGTGTCCCAACTCGTACTTATCTTGACATGGTTTTATTTCTTGTTTTTCTTTATTTAATGAATTTGCTATCATTTTAAAGCATTTAAAAATAACACTGACCGCATCAGGCCTTGGCTCCCGGTCCGCGCACAGAAGGTCTGACCGACGCAGGCATGGAGATAGGGGTGCTGGATCTCCACAGCATAAGCGCGCCTCCACTTGCGCAGAACATGCAGACATCTGCCGCCAGTGTGGCGTATATGGCTGCCACGACATGTACCAGTCAAACTCGCCCGCTGACAATACAATTGAGTACTATCAATATTTCAGAAATTAATCGAATGCCCTCGAGTATTAAATACTCGAAAACCTTTTCTTGAAGACCCTTTAAATATACAAATCATGAGCTTGACAGTTCGCTACATCGATGCATCAAAATCATTGTACTCCGTACTTTACTATTTTGATGATAAAAATCACGAATGACAAAGCCTGACTGATAGACGAATGCACTATCAAACCCATGATTTGTCTATTTAATACTTCTTTGATGAAACTTATTATTTAACCGAAACAAGTACCTATTTAATATTCGAGCAAAGGCATTAAATTTCATGTACCCAATAGGTACCTAATAGTAGAAAGTGCTATAAATACTGTTGGATAGTAAATATAAATAAATATGATTAAAGTTATGAAGCATTAAAGAAACCTGTGTGGGTGTAATAGAGTACAACTATAGTGAATTGCTGGTAATTTTAATTTAAATCAATTTTGAAAAATCTAAACTGGCTACGATAACATAGAATACGTCTAATATTTATTGAATGTCGTCGTATCGTAGTGGGATGTCAGACAACTGCCCTCCAGAAATAAGAACAAAATCAATATCAAAGTACCACCCTTCATCACTGAAAGGAACTAAATAGACTAAATATCATAAACAAAGCGACGTTATGTATACAGTGTGTCTGGTCATGCAGAGTTAGCGATATTTTAAGGGCATCAAATATACCTAATTTTATCGATAAAAACACATACATTGGGGGTCTAATCTCACTCTTTTTGGATCTGCCACCTTTTAAATGTTTCATATTTAGTTTTAGGCACCTCTGCTAAAAATATTGATTTCTTTGGACTTCAAGGTCTTATGGTTACAAAAAAAATGTTATTTAAAAGGAAATAGGTAATAAGTTTAAATGAATGAAGAGTGACATTGCATTACTGTTAGTGCGACTTACGATGAGTGTTACTCTACGCTGGTCTCTTTTATGTAAGGTTCATAATTGTTTGTAAGCTTTACTAGTAATTTTGGGCGTGATTGCGTAGTACGGTTTCGTCCTTTTGCGTGTGTGGATTAATAGTAAGTAAAGGGGGATAATGCGGCGACACTGGTTCCGGTAGGAAATGTGAACCAAATCATTTCCATTCTCTTTATTATTATTTCTGTGAGGTATAGTGATATTTCATAGGATGTTTTTGTTGCATTTCATAACAGATTAAGGGTGCGTGTTGGAGGTTGTATGTATATGTTGCCAGCCACTAAAAGCAAAGTATAGTTTTATATGAAACTAAAATGTATTATAACTTTGTAAATACATATATCGAAGTGAAATAAAAACTGTTCATTCTTTTGTAATAAGATTTATAAATTGTATAGACTAAAAAATATTCTTTTTTATTTTTCCCAGGCTCATTTCAATATAGGGGTATTATTAAATATAAAATATAATGTTGATTTATTAAGAAAGATAAAAAAAATTAGCATAGAAAAAGATAAGTTTTAGAATATAAAATTATAGAAGTTGCATTAATAAAATAAAATAGCCTTTATTTCGGATGATAGTTACATTAAAAATTTGTTTATAAACTGTATGTTCTTCTTCTTCTTCGTCTTTTCAATTAGTGGCATATGCAATACATGAAGATGATTAGGTTTCTACAGCACTGCACATCATTTCATCCAATCCATACATTATTATTATATGTTTATTTGTATTCTAGTTTTATTTTATTTATTAGCTATCCCCCGACACAGCGAAGCTCATCTTGGAAGTATTTAAAACTACAAACGAACAAAGTTGCAGCTGGAACTCACGTAAATAAATAAAAAAATACACTCACATTCTGCTGCTTCATCAAGTATTTGTTCTGCCAGTTTATAATCCCCATTTTCAACTAACGCATTCCACAATCTGCTTTGCAAAGGACCCTCTAACTGGACTCCACTCTCTCGTGACAAAGCTTCAAATGCATCTTTGTATCGCCGCCTCCTTAAATGTTTCAACAACAAACGAACTGCCTCCTCCTCTTTGCGCTATTAGAAAAATAAAAAATTATCAGACTTTAGTCCAATACCAGATTACTGTGCATGCATCTTGAAATATTAAACACTTATGAAAATAAATTTTAATAAAACTATTGGCTTACCAAATTCATTGTTTCCATTGCCTCATTGATTAACTCTTCATGATTCTTCCCTTGTAGTTCAACATACCATATGGTATAGTTATAAGCAGGTCCCCAGGATTGTAGGGGAACTATCTTAATATAACACACTGGCAAATATAGCCCTTCTGTAGTTCTGTGCCGTAACCTGAATGTCTCTGCAGCACTATCTTTTTTCAAGCCCCTGATAAAAGCACTATTATTAGTACCCTTCAATGATTATATATTAATAATAGCCTTTACTCAAACAGTATTTTTTCATTACATTATTTATAATAAACTTTTCACATTATACACTTATCATGCATCAAGTTCTTGTGTGTATGCCATAAACAATTAGTAATAATTAATTAAATGAATTTGTGAGAAAATTATACAAGCAGATAACTAGTTATAACTCAATCCTTAAAATAATGTTAATATAACTATGTAACATTGTTACTCACGCTGATAATAGTAAGGACAGATTGTTCTCATCTGTTCCTCCAAAAATTTGAAATTTTTTTAGATCGCTTACATGAGCCTTTATATATTTACCAAATTTGATTGTTTCTACAATAGACGCCGATTTTAATTTTAACATAATAAACTGTGCTGGGGTTGTGCTATCAGTGAACCATCTTGATAGTTGATCTGAAGGGTTATTTACCATAATATTTCTGAAAATAAAGATTTAAAATTACTACAATATCTACAAAGCTAGATGCTAAAATGTTTTTAAAAAATTGTCTGGTGAATAACTATCAAAATGTAGTAGTGATAAAATTAAATAACACGCAATGACCGGAGTTTTAGGTAATAAAGTGTAATAAACTTACTCTGGTATGTAATTCGAGGAATAGCTTGAATACTTGTGTATAGTATAACAGAGCTTAACACTTTCATATTTACTGCCCATTTTTAAATAAATTACTTCAAGAAAAAGCACAGAAAAATCTTTGTTATTTTGGAAAGAGTAGACGCACAGACTAGTTAGAGTAGATAGAAGTCACATGTCTTACTGTAGGGATGCTCGTTATCGATTAGATTAATCGAAGTTTCTCCGATTAATCTAATCGATAACGAGCATCTTCAGCAGTTCTTGTTTTAAAAACACATGTTGAGTGACTCGCATTTTAACCAAAATCTACCGTACAATTTTTTTCTAACTATAATTAAGTATTCATTTGACATTGACAAAATGCATAATCTTTAAGATTTGCGAATGCCATTAATTAATAATAGAATAGATTTGATTAATCAATCCCTTTAATAATCAATTTTATCGAATTTGTCGCGTCTCCTGTAGGTACTTAGGGGGTATTATGCCTTGGTTCGAGGGTACCTACATAATTAGTGCGACAAAAGTAATTATTACATATAGGTACGTACTATTAAAACAATTGGTTAGGTAAGTATAATATGATCAAGGAAAGAGGAGTCGGTTGCGATGGCTCAGTCTCACTTATTTAGCTATATTAATCTCTACCATTCATGTAGCTTCACTGTACTATTTTCTACTCACAGTTTGTGATGCCAGCCACACAAACCGCCACTTTTCCACCCAGTTTGTGATGCCAACCACACAAACCGTCACTCTTCCACCCAGTTTGTGATGCCAACCACACAAACCGTCACTTTTCCACCCAGTTTGTGATGCCAACCACACAAACCGTCACTTTTCCACCCAGTTTGTGATGCCAACCACACAAACCGTCACTTTTTAGGCCGTAGGTCATATATTTACTAGTTGTGATGCCAGCCACACAACTTACTACTATTTAAGTTATGTGATAGACTGTATCCGGTCTGAACACTGTGTGTCCGGGTGCCTGCGTACCTTAACTTCAAGTCACGCTACATCACATTGCAAAGACTTTGTAGGTAATTGTGGGCACCCGCCGGACGTGAGGGCTTTGCCCCCACGAGGACCTCCACCTTCCCCATAGTCCTTCCACGGTTGCTCCAACTCAGTCTACCAACATACCTCCAATTTATATACCTCAGTATACATTGGATGCAATTCTACAATTACACAGATCTTCAACCAACTTATCCTTCCTCTTACATGGTTTTATCAAGGTTAATTATACAGTAATTAATGTGCAAACTTACCACTTTTTCTTTTTATCTATCTCGCAACTACCTACTTCTCAACTCCCTAATTTTTTACTTCTTTTTTTTTCTAGCTATATAGAGTTGCCATATGCAAAAATTTTAACCAATCTTTTTAATACTTATTATATTTACATAAGAAATTCGCGCCGTGCGCGACAGAATTATTTTATGCCTTCTTCTTCTTTTATAAATGGCAATGCGTCATCTCAAAATTGGTTAACAATTCTGCCCGCACAGTGTCTTGACCGCGCATGCCAATGGAGTTCAATGTAATAGTATCAAATATTGACTATTGTGATAACTTTGATTAGTGAACCCAGCAACCTGTAAGTATTATGATTACTGGTTAGTATATAAACAGGCGGAAATCTGCTGACTTTAAAATATTTTTAAATATTTTAAAGTTAGCAGGTTTCCAGGTTTATATTTTTAAATATTTGATGACTTAACTTAGATAGGCTGTGTTTAAGCCTTCGTGTCGCATTACTAGTCTGGGCTCGCATCAGTTTACGTCACATCCCTACGGTGGCGTCTTCTTCAGTTTTGCTCCTCTCATAATTAACACGCAACACAATGTTTGCTCCCATTAAATTCAAAAGTTTAATATGAAGAAGTTAGATAATATACCATGTATTAAGAAGATAAAATAAAACATTTTATTACACTAGTGACAAGATATGACTCGGCTGCATGATCTAATATCATAATAATAATATATCCTGTGCTAACAAGGACGAAAAAAATTGACGTTTCCTTAACTTAAAGATCGTAGACCTAGCACGGACCGACCGGGACGTGAACAAAATCTATTTCCCCATTTGACAGAGAAGACAATACATTTTTTTTTTTGAGTTGTGTTATAGAGAAAAATTTACTCTCCTGGAAGAATTTGCCTACGTTTTATGCTAGGCCTGCTGTAGTTGGTTGTGTTTTGGATTTTCCTTCATTTCTAAGTTTTTAAAGTGATTTGGAGGATTTTATTTCAAGAAGGAAAAATGTCGTGGCAAAAGAGTGAAATATGGGCTCAATTTATAAAATTTTTAGAGTTCTTGTAATGTTTTTTTTTTCATAGATATAGGAAACTGTAGATCGGCATGTAAAAGAGAAAGAGCATGCTAACGCGTATATTAGAGAGAGATAGATAGACGAGACCTTTTCACGTACACGTAGGGGGCCTAAGGAGGCCTGACAGTCACGTAGAAAAGACAGCAACTGTCACTACTATTTTTCATGCACACGTGCGCATTATGCTGACATCGGTGTATTTTTTTGGTCTCACCTTAGTCGATTCATTGCCAATCTATAAACGTCAGTAATAATAAATCTATGTTTTTTTAGACTATTCGATATCATGGGTATCAGATTAATTATCGATTATTTCGCCCTCGATTGGTATCACTAACTTACAACTGACACACCGCACAGACTAGTAAGAGATATACGTCACGTAGTCACCTACGTCACCGGTGACAAATCAAGTGTTGCTACCCGTCAATTTAATTACATCATGAATGAACTAATTGATTATCGTAATTCATTCGATTTATTAATTAACTTCTTACAACTACTATATAAGGAAGGTTATCTATCATTGACAGACAGTGACATTATTATTTTTAGACGCCTTATGTATACAGTGTCTACGTCATTGTATCAAGTTTATATCGAATAAATAACACCTAAGATACAAGTTATTTTGCAAACTGTTAAATTGCTAAAATATTTTTTCAATATGACTATTCTTTATTGGTTTACTATCTTCGTCTTAAAATTTTACTTTGTTTATACTACTAATTCAGACAAATGTATAAAAGAAGGAATTTTGTCTAAGGAAACATTGACTACTTTAAGTAAACAAATTGTGCCAGATATAAATGGAAAGAGCAAAGGGGATGCCGGCAAAATATGTGTTATAGGTGGCTCCAATGAATATTCTGGAGCACCATACTTTGCAGCAATAACATCCTTAAAGGTAAGGACTTTAGAAATAAGGGAGTACCTACCATCAAATGGATTTTGCATGCTAAATTAATATAATATAAGTTTAAAATCAATCATCACGATTTTTGATTTCGCTACAGTCATATATTTATCGTAACGATCGCAAAAGTTAAGCTACCAAGTGTGCGGTCGGTACCGTGCTGTGGAAGTCACGTTAAGCTGGTAGTCCTGGCTAATGTCGATCGACAGCAGTATATACCTAGCGGTGTATGTGTAAGTAATATACTGTCGAAGTACAATAGGTAATATTATATAGGTACAAATTATTAATGAAAGGCATTAGATTATATTTATTGTCAACTTTTATTATCAGTATTTTTAATAACCAAATTTCGAATCACATTATCCATAGTGCTATTCTATCAATATTCAAGTAAAACGATAGACGGTATTTAGTAAGTAGATAAACTAACCTACTCGGCATTATAGGTCACGGCAGATATTGTATGTAGGCCTACATACATGACATGAACGTGAACAAAAACAAAACACGTGCAAACGCCGCACCACCCGCCGCCGACCGCCGCGCCGCCCCGCTGTAGCCTCTTTAAAATCTCCATCATCTCTAGGATCTGCAAAATAAGGAACAGTAAAAAAATATAATTATAAAATGATAATTAAACTCTCTCTTTTCAAATAAATATGATAAAAATATGTTTAATCCCCAGTAGAGACTAAAAATGATTTGAATAAGGAAACAAAGAGATAAATGACGAATATTTTATGAACAAGTCACGTAAACAAACCGCGCGCTTGCCAATTTAAAAAAAAGTTTGTGAAAGAAAAACGCGCGCACTTTTCTTACCTACTTAATTAGAGTTGCATTTACTAGGTATTTCTCATAGAGGGTGGTAAAAAGTAGAGTGTCCACCTCAGGAGAACACTATTTTGAAGCTCGAGCGACGTACTTTCGAATCCCTCGCTGTAATTACCTCGGGCGGTAAAAAATACAGCTTCAGATCGCACATTAGATCTTCTATTAGTCTCTTGAACCGATGGTATCAAAATTGACTTTCATAAGTGTACATCTTCTTAGGTATAAATTGTAACTAAATAAATAAAGAATTTTTGACTTTGGCTTTGATTAGACGCCCTCGCCTTCCGTCCCTATAGGTACCTGCGATCTCAGACATTCTTCTTTGTTTTACCGCCTTATTTAATAAATGTAACATTTCATTTCTCATACTCGGAAAGTACGTTTGTTCGATCTACCGTGCAATTCTGTACCCGTAGTGTAAGTTATTTAGTATAAAAAATGCAACGATTGTAGTTAAGAGCTCAATTTGTATAGGAAACATGATTTACACTTCTCTCCGCTAGGGGCGCTGTTCACGTTTCCTATACAAATTGAGCTCTTAACGCAACTAAAGTAGTTGCGTTTTTTTATACTAAAAAACTTACACTACGGGTACTGTAAGGATTGTACTTTTCACCTCACATCTTATTTCGAATTTAGCTGTCAAACGCAAACGAATATTTTACAATTAAAATAATATTTTTGATCAATATGATTTCTGAATTTGATTTAATGTCCATTGTATACATACTGGGTGTATGTATACAATGGACATTGAATAAAGGCTTCCATAGTTTTCCGTTTACTCAACGAAACAAAGGATTTTCCATAAAATTTGACCGCTAAATTAGAAATGTAATAATTTAGTTGTAGACAAACTCTCAAAATAGGTGCAATTAGAATGCCAACATGGAACGTAAATGAGTTGACCCCCAAATAAAGATGACACGGAAACTCTAATGGATCAACAAAACTTTGTTAATGTCGGAACGAAAGCTCACTGTACCTCTACATGAGATTTAACTCTAATCAGAGCCAGAGGCAGACAACTATTACTCTAATAAATTATCTACAGCTTCTACATGTGAACCCACATATTGGCCAGCAGATACTTCTAAAATATCGGATCTGCTTGATTTCTTCGTTATGAAAGATTTTTCTAGTCACTATGTTAAATGCGAGTCCTGTTACGGCAGTTCATACCATCACACACCAGTGCTGCTCACCCTGAGCACGAAGATTATAGAACCAACACGAAAGTCCCGACAGGCTATATAACAAAAGAACAGGCAAGAACTCATTCAGAGAATACATTAACGAGAACATCAAGCTAAAAGTTGCTCTTACGAAATCGAAAGCGCAACTAAATATATTACCAACTTCATACAAGAGGCCTGCTAGAAGCTGAAAAAAAATTCGATCTGCCTCAGGCGGGAATCGAACCGAGTATCTTCCGCAATCCGGGCGGCTCCGTTAACCACTACGCCACCGAGGCACTGCTTTCGCTGTCGAAATTTGTCAGTGCTTGATGCTTTATGTTTTTATGGTATTGTTGCATAAGTTTTTAAGGGTTTCGTATTTCTTTTCTTGTAAATTTTCTAGTTTTAAAAATTACATAATTCCTTTGCACCCTAGTTTAGCAATATACTATCTAATTTATCTACTCCTTGTGTTATGATGTCAATCAATAAGGCATTAATAAAGTTTATAAGTGTTTCATTACCGTCGTCGGTCCAAAAGTTCTAATAGTTAAGACAGGTTTTACTAAATTTTTAAAGATTTTTTTTTCTTTTTTAGGCCGGAGCTGATCTCGTGTATGTAATTACAACTGAAGAAACCGCTCAAGTGATAAAGGGATATAGCCCTGATTTAATAATATACCCTTACCTCGATAAGAAATATTCATCTAAAATCAGCCATATATTACAAAATGTGGATGTAGTAGTACTTGGTCCAGGTTTTGGAAGGGACGACGAAAAAGTGAAATTAGCCCTGGATACTATTCAGACTTGCAAGAATTTAAACAAACCTATGGTCATAGACGCTGATGGTTTGTTTGCCATTTCGACAAACGTATCAATCTTAATTAATTATCCCTCACCGGGTGTGATATTGACACCAAATTCTCGTGAAGTTGCTAAGTTGATGCAATCTATAAAATCTAATGACATTCTTCGGTGGTACAACTACTGGGGAGAAAACATATCGGTTTTAGTGAAAGGATATGAAGACACGTGTTACTCGGGCGTACCAAAATTTAATTGGTCTCTAATAGGCGGTGGGTCCGATCGGCGCACCGCGGGACAAGGTGACATTTTATCAGGTGCATTGGGTACTTTTTATAATTGGGCATTGAAATCGAATCTATGTGAAAATATGCAATCTACTCAATTGGCTCAGAGTGTTGCAATATATGCTGCAGCAAAATTTACTAGAACATGCAATGCCCATGCCTTTGCAGAAAATGGACGCAATATGATAGCATCGGATATGCTGACGAAGATTCACTCTGCTTTTGATGAAGTATTTATGGACAATTGAGTCTAAACATGTAATTATTGTATTTGTTGTTATATTATACATTTAATTTTCTTTAAAGGAATATTGTGTTAATTTTACCCTATAACTGTGGGTACTACAAAGTACCTACATAAACGAAACCTCTGGCAGTATGGACCATACGGTGCCTCAAACCAACGACAGCCGGTTGCAAGTCTGATACCAGCATTAAGTAAACATCGACCGACACATAATAATAAATTATATTTCACCCATATTCTTATTGTAGGTATAGGTATGATAACACAATTGTGTGTGAGACTCCATTCGAAGACTTAATTAAAGACAGATTCAGGCAAGTGGGTATATGTAACACATTATTTCAATGCAAAGTTCAAATTAATGAAGACAGTGTTGTATGGGCTACATCCAATGATATCATAGTTAGATAGGTACGTTATACGCTCACAAAACATGAAATAAAAATGATCCGAAATGCTGTCGCAGCACACATCTACTATTTTACTTACATGTCACTACATCGGCAAAAATAGTTACTGTCTACCTACTGTTTCAAGAGCGACTAAGACCCACAGGCCTGCGAACACATGTTTGCAGCCACGGGCAACACATGTTGTCTGTTGTGCGTTCATAAGCTCCTTGGTTGTGCGCTTAGACAAAGGATTCTACTAAGGTTGTGCGTTTCCATTTCGGCGCGCCTATAACGTATTTACCTCTTTTTACATTATATTTTTTATATTATAATGTCATTGGCTACATCACTGCCTGTCCTTTAGGGAGAATTCAAAAACAATCAAATTAGAGATGTGTTTATTCGAATTGCAAATAATACTATATTCGATTCTCGTAATACCCACAGATGACCACTTTCATGTGTCAAGAAAAGTTAGCGAATAGGCCTCGGCTAAGGCGTCGGCTGACTGCTGACTCCAAAGATATATAATGTATTTACGGCTGACTCCCAATAGGAGGTAATCTATGCTCCCAATCAATTTACACTAGGTCAGTGGTCCGTAGTAGGTCAGTACCGAGTTAACACTGACTTTCCTTGAATTTGCGAGTCAGTTATTTAAATCTACCTTCAATATTTATCACTTTTACATTGATAAATGCTAACTACAAGAAAGAAGTTAAACTACTGAAGACATGGCAGTATTGGTAAGATCTTTTAGCCGTCCCGTAATAGGGAAAAGAAAAAAAAACTGAGCGTTTTTACGGTTTTTACTATACACGTCCGACCCGATATTTATTATTGGTATCGGAAGCCGATACGATATCGGGGGCAAATAAAATGTTTACTTTTCAATGCACAATAAAATTTAAATAACTATGTTTTCCTTGTTGTTTTGATCGATCTAAACTCAAAAAGAGCTAATAAATGGAGGAGTTCCACGGTTTAACCTACTTGCCTGACGGATATTGGACTGTCAAATTTCATAATTATTTTGCTTACGCCGATATCGGATATTAAGATCGGATAATGTGTAAACCAAGTGTAAACGCACCTAGAGCAACAAAATAGTGATTGTGTGTGAGTTCGAGTTCTGTCTGATTTCTTATCAAAATATTTATTTGGATTAAATTATCGGCAAATAAATAACTTCGTTATATGTAATTCCAAGTGTGCCGTATCAAACCTATTCCTCAATGATGGAGGATGAAATAGAAGAATGTATTAGGAAAAAGATTCACTGGCCCCAGTTGCCATCAACAGTGAAAAAGGTAGGTAGAATGCTGAAAGTAACTAGTTTTGCATATATTGGTGGATTATAAAATAGCTCTCAATAATTAGAATTTTATAATACCGATTAGTTACGTTTTAATTTGAGACCCTACAGCCTACAGGGGTCCATAGTTTGTAGTAAAACAAGGTTTAGATAAATTTTACTTCACTTCCAGCTACTTGGCGAATCTCCTAAAGAATATGAAAGATATATATTTGAATTTAGTATAAAGAATCAATTAAGGTACAGAGGAAGTCTTGGTAAGTATATTAAATTGAATTTAGTTTAACGAAATGATAGTAACTTGATATTTTTTTTGAAACGAAAGAAGGTTATTAGTAGAGTTTATTTGTAAACATAGCACACAGTAAGGAGATCTATCTATACATAGTATAAAACCAGGGCCGTCTTTACCCGGGTGCCATATGAGCTAGAGACGCCTCTGTATAAAACAAAGTCGCTCTTTCTGTTTGTATGTGTAGAACTTTTAAACTACACAACAGATTTCAATATACAATATAGTTCATTTTGAAGTCATCCAGAAGTTTATATTCTAATTGTACTGGGTGTTGGTATAATTTCCTATACTTATTATTTCTCAAGAAAGAGGAAAAAAGAAACATTTGTATCTTTAAACCTGCCTCAGCTTTGCGGGTCACTAGTTAATTTTTAAAAACACCTGTTTATTTTGATAACTATACACATATACTATGTATGTTATGATATATATTTTTTTAATATAGGTAGTAAAATCTTTACAACTATTTTTCTAGGCATATTGTCAATTACACTATTTTATTTGATTGCATTGTGAGTCCAAATTGACTCGTAATTGTAAAATTTTAAAAACGATTCTTTGATACTTTGTGTAATAAAGATCTTGATGGTGCCATGGCCCTGCGTGTTTAGTAACAATCACAAAAGTCAAGCAACCAAGTGCGCAAATTTTTCAAATAGATTTTCCTCTGTGCTTCGGAAGGCACATTATGCTAGTGGTCCCCTGGCTGCTGTTGAAAGATAGCAGTCGGCCAGAAGGTTGGTGCTGTCAAGGCCTACTGTACCAACCCCAAATAAATTGAAAGCAGGGTAGGAAAATTAATGATGACTGAATAAAATGACACATTTTCTTGTAACTATTTGCACAGTTCTTTTTTTTACAGATTACATAGAAATAATGAAGCTGAAAAGATGTTGATTTTCAGTCAAACCACAAAAACCCTCTTACTATAAAATGTCAATAATCTGGCTAGATCAATTGATATTCACTAGTTTCTCATGTGTACTTATATGTTTATTCATTTCTCTATATTTAATTATCACCTTGTAATAGCGCACAATAGATAGCATTATGAATTTTTCAGTGAGAACTGTTCGGAAAGATGAAAGGAAATATTATGAGACACTTGTGCAGAGCAGTATACAGAGGCTTATGCTCTATCCCTATCACTTAGCAGACATGATTGTTAAAGGTATCTATTTATTAAATATGTTGTACTGTTTTCGTATCCTTTTATGAACAAAAAAAATCTTACTAGGCAAAACTTATAAGACAAAGAAGCAAAGATTTTTTTTATACATGCATATATGAATAAAAAGTCAGGCAAATTACTCCATTCCATTTTTCTTTGTGTTTATAATTTTTGCATCTCAACATATCTCTAAATATCAATATAAAAGTATTAAAGGTCACAATAATATGCCACTATGAAGTTTTAAATAATTAACTTATTATCATTATAATATGTATTTCTATCTAATCAACTATAAGTTTTATAATAGACAATATTAGCTTAACCCTTAAGTACTGACGTGCCTCACAGACACCATGCACATAAAAAATATTCTTAGGCCTCTAGTTTATGTGATTGTGTTCTGCCATCCCTAATGCCTTCAAAGCTTTCGTTTGTAGGGCGCGCTATTCTCGTGTTAACAGGGTGATCTCTGGAGGTCAGTAGCATATCTCAGACCTCAGGTCAGCCGTTATTGAGTGGTTTGTTCTAAAAATTACTTATGAAAGAGACAGCACATCAATATTTATTTAATTGTTTTAAAATAGAAAATAACATTTTCAAAGACTGCATTTACTCAAGAAACACAGATAGTGTAAACATACATGAAACTCAAAGTGATCATCGCCTTCCAAAGAATCCAGAATTTTTATTTTACTTATTTTTATTATAAAAAGGCCAAGCAAATAACTTCATTCCACCTGACGGTAAGCAGAAGTGGAGTCCAAATGCGAAGATAGCTAGTGCGAGAGATAAACCGCTGCGGTCGGTACCTTGCAGGTCAGTAAGGCGAGGGTGGCTAGCATCCTCGCCTTTCCGACCTGCAAGGTGCTTCTTCACGCCTCTTTTGAAAGACCCAAAATTGTAGGAAGGAGGGAACACGTGTGCTCGCAGTAAACTCCATTTCTTAAATATGCGACACAGTAAACTCCATTTCTTAAATATGCGACACAGTAAACTCCATTTCTTAAATATGCGACAAAAAGAAACGAGTTGCCAAATTTCTTAGTTCGCGTTGGTTGGAATGGTAGCCACAATTTGTCGGTGACACCGTAAACCAACACTCGTAGTCCTTAAAAGGATGGAAGATAGTGGGATCAGGGTAAAAAGCATCTCAGAGCGGGCCGCGCCAGGCTTTACCCTATCCAAAGCATCGACTGAGTACTTGTCGGAGCTAGCCCACAGATGCGAGCAATACTCCACGCAGGACCGTACTTGCCGAGGCTCCATTCTACCTGATGGTAAGCAGAAGTAGAGTTTAAGTAGAGTTTAAATGCTAGTGCGAGAGATAAACCGCCACACTAGCCACCCTCTCCTCGGCAACCTGTAAAGTGCTTCTGCACCTTGAAGGTAAGAAAGAAGGAACATGTGTGCTGGCACTTCATTGTGTGAAATAGAAATGAGTTCTTATAAGGAAGACAGATAGTGGGATTAGAAAAAAAAGCTCCTCAGAGCAACATCGCGACGCAATTGGAGAGCCGCAAGATGCTGGTTGGTCACCACTACGTCGCTGATCTTGCGTCTTGCAAAGCAAGTACAGTTGATCGGGCGTGAAAAAGCCACACCCTTTTCAGGGCGCGGAGTTTTCGTGAAGCTGTTTTTATAAATTTTTCAATGTAATCGTTAGGATTTTAGTTCTTATCACGCTTTCGATGTAATCCTTAAGATTCACATCGCTGCGAAGCTCCATACCGAGCAAGGTGATACTGCTCTGTCAGTCAGAGTAAGTGTTGTGCCCTATAGAGAGGGAAGGGAAAGGAATCGCGACGTTTTAGCCGTAAAGAAAAAAAGAAGAAAACTCAGATGTGCATCTGAGTTTTCTTAGCATTGAACTCGACTTTTTGTATCCCATTTAGAAACAAGGTCCAGTTCTCGGTTGAGCTCAATATCAAGATTCTCACGACTTTCCGCGGCTTCCACTCGTCAAGCTCCTGCGTTTTCAAAATAGTCCGCACGTACTGTACTGTCGTCTGCGTAACAATGGATGTTCCCTAGAGGAATCATATCATTGATATGCAGAAGAAACAGGGTAGGGGTTAAAGGGAGCCCTGGGGAATACCAGCATTCACTGTCATGAACCGCGAACTGCATCCGTCAGAGAAGACACGAATTCTACGCTCATGCTGCAAGTTGGCCACCCAGTTACAGAGCCGAACAGGCAGACAATACGCCGGAAGCTTGGAGAAAAGACTTTTGTGCCAGACCCTATCAAAAGCTTTAGCGACTCGCCACGCTTGTCCATAACTTCACCCTAGACATGCGTCATGACGCTAGAAGGTCACCCGTCGATCGTTTCGGCCTAAAGCCGTGATGTCGATTGTTGATCAGAGAGTGACCCTCTAAGTAACGAATCAGTGGTTGTTGAGAATCCTTTCCATAACTTAACTTTGCGAAGTACTGAGGTGACTGCTGTTGGCCGATAGTTGGCCGGGTCTGAGTCCTTTTTTGGGTACAGGATGCACATTAACCTCTCTCCAAGCCTCTGGCACATGTCCAGAAGAGTATGAGAGATAGTGTAGCGCGTGAGTACGGGAGACAACTCCGCAGCGGAGTTTTCTCCCGTACTCACGCGGATTTTCATTTTTAAGTACAACTCCCGGGATGCCATCAGGTCCACTAGTTGAAATCGACATCAAAATTGTAGCTCCAACTTTAGTAATTCAAGAGTTATAATGATAGTTTAAAAATAAACTTCATAAACAAAAAGTTGTGTTTTGAATTTTAATTATTAATCCAGTAAATAAAAAGCAATAAAAGTAGTCTGTTATTTTAAGCCATCTGAGAAATGTCAGGTCAGTCAGCACTAGTGAACCAACTTGACCATGTCAGTACTCAAAGGTTAAGCATAGATTTTTTTTTGCCGTTATGTAAATAAAAAATAACAATGTTTTAATTTCTTGAATCTTAGGTTTAAGAATAACCCCATTCATATATTATCTGGAGGTGGTAGCACTCCTAATAGAACTGGAGAAAAGTTATGACACCATGCCCAACTTCACTGCAGCAGATTGTAAGTGCTATCAACATTTCTATTTAATATTTATTCTATTGCCTAATTATTAATGATATAAATGTACTTATTCTAACAATAGTAATAATAATTGACAATTTTATATTTTATGATGTTGAAATAATACCCAAAATAATTGACAATCATCCTTCAGGTCTACGATTATTAGGCGTAGGCCGTAATGAATACCTAGAGTTAGTTGCAAAAGCGAGATCATTAGGGCGGCGAGGGCGATCAAAGTCTATCAGGGCATTGTTGCCCCGTGTCCCTCTCAACATCCCCATGCAGCCTTGGTGGAGAGTTGAACTTGGATATGTGCTAGAAGAAGATGTTAAGGTATTTTTTACTTTATTATGATTGATTATGGCTTATTTTAAATAGTTTTGTAGTTTCATATTGATTACATTTTGTAAACGCAAAATTAAAAAATATTCCATTATCTAATATGATTACTTATATATATTTGAATGTAGGTACAATTATAAAATAATATAGAGACCACACTTGTGTGGTACAGACTACAGACAACGGCAGATCAGAGGCATTATCGCGCTAAAACAACCGTAAAAACAAAACCAAATCGTTTCTACGGTAAAATATAAGCTTCTTGTTTCTACGAGTAACAATATCAATCTCAGACCAATGATTATTTGGTCTGAGAAGGTCGGAGACATCAACTCTTAACATCAAATCTCAGAAAAAATCATGGCGACCGTCATGTCAAACGGTCGCCATGATTTTTTCTGAGATTTTTTTCTCAGTAATATGTCAGTCATACATAATATCCTTTTCGTTAAGCGTTCAATTTGTCTAGGCCCTCTGGCTACCCAAAACAGTCCAATTACTTCAAACAATAATTTTCAGCCTTAAACATATTTATTTTAAAGTTCAAAATCAATAGGGAAAAATTGTAGTATTTTAATAAACTTCTGTATATTTCGCAGCCGGATCGAACACACCGTATTATAAAACGGCGCGGCGGATTGTTGTATGTGAGAGTGATGAGCGACAATATTTTCACTCCGCTTGGTCATTAAAAAAAATAACCCGAACCTACCAATAAGCGATCTCCATTCGATTGTACAGACTAATATTGATAAAATCTACTACGGATTTATCAACAAACAGTATTATTTGGTCAACAATTCTCACACACTACAATCTGCCGCGCCGTTTGGTAATACGACATGTTATACGATCCGGAAAAAGGAAAGGATCGGCTCAAAACCTCAATGGGCCCGAGCCTTTGTAGGATTATCTAGAAGTACCATAAAAATGGCACTAAAGGAGTGTTGTCAAAAGAGGCACCTCATGGAATGGTTGTCCACTCCTCGGCTGACACACTTAAACAAATTTTTAGGATCCTCACACATAGGCTACCTTAAAAAAATGGGAAGAATCAGCAGGACCCAAATACGCTGCCTCATAGGTGCTCTCACTGGCCATTTTGCCACTAAAAGACACCTGTGTACAATAGGCAAAGCTGATGACTCCCTCTGTAGAATGTGTGGTGAGGAGGAAGAAAGCATGGAGCACATACTATGTGACTGCGATGCACTAGCCAATAGGCGACTAAAGGTCCTGGGCTTAAAGTATGAGATATAATATTTATTGCTACAGGAATATCTTAAATTTTGCCATGCCTGTGTACGTGCATGATTTAGTGTACGTATGTCAACGTGCATGCGTTGGTGTGTGCATACTAAATAATTTTTATTTGTAGCCTTTGAATGAGACTGAGAAAGCTCTTATTGACTTGCTGATTGACCAAGGATCACAGACTGCGGGCACACTTGATTATAATGTTGTGAAGACATTGTACAGGTTAGTGATCCACTGTAGTGCATAATTTCTCAACCTTATTTTGCCTACCGCCAACTTTGAGAATATATTTTTTTCTATACCAATCCTCTTAATTTTGCGTCGCATCTGTGGCGATTTTAAATACCCTGATATTAAGTGATGGTATAGCCGAAGGTAGAAGCAAGCTTCACCTCATCATCAACAGCTCATATAATGTCCTTACCGAGGGGCTCGAGCCTACCCCACATTAGGGGCGATTAGGCCTTAGTCAACCACGCTGGCCAAGTGCGGGTTGGTCGACTTCACACACAACCTAAGAATTTCTTCATAGCAGTGTGTACAGGTTTCCTCACGATGTTTTCCTTCACCGTAAAAGCGTCGATTAAACGTACATATGAATTCAAACTTTAAAACACATTGGTACGTGGCGGGGATCGAACCAGTGCCTCCCAGGTGGGAGACGACGCTCTTACGCACTACGCCACCGACGCTTTACCTGTGTTAATCTTCACCTGTGGGACCTCAACAACCGAGGGAATCTAAAATGCATTGAAGAAATTCAACAGTTTTGGGAAGTGTGACCTGCTGTAGACTCTACGTTCAAATAGTTCATATTTATATCCTTCACTTGTCTTTTAAGACATTGTAAAATTCTGTCATGCTCAAGTCTATGCGTCCGCCGTCGTGGTGGAGTCGCCAGTATAGCTGAACCGCTTGATGTCGTAAGCACATCCGGTCCGGGTTTGAATCGTGGTAAATGGTTGACACCAATTATCTAGCCCAAATTAAGTATCATTAAGATCTTGTGTTATGGACACTAGATAACGGCCAAATTTAATAGACGTAATAAAATAAATATATTTTTTTAAATTAACTTCAATACATAAACGACCTAGATTTGTGAACTCGTCAAACTTGACTCTGTAACTTCGAAAACTTTCAAGTTTATCTCACAGACATTTGCCCACTACCGACCCCGATTCAAACCTGGACCTCCCGATGTATAGGCAGCGTTACTGACTGCTCCACCACGGCGGCGTCATAAAGAGTTACTCAACCTTTGTAGCATAGATTTGTTTTCGTTCAAATATCTAAAACATCATCAATAATATTCGCAGACGTGGACTGATCTACCTAGACGTGCCGATAACAGCAGCAGACAGAGTTTCCGTGCCCCCTCTCAAGGGGTTCGTCATGAACCGCATCGCCGGAGATTATTTTGAGACACTCCTGTATAAGGTTTTTGTGTCCATCGATGAGCATACCACCGTGGCGGAACTGGCTAATGTTTTGCAGGTGAGATGTTAACAGCTAATTCATATTTGTTGACGTAGCTTCTACATAAATGAATTTAATTTGATTGAACGAAATCGGTTTTATCGAGGTTTTTCGTTTATAAGGTAATGAAAAATAAATTAACTGCCTTTTTTTCTCTCTTTATTTTTAAAGGGCTTTTATATTTACAGACATGTCAGTCCTATCGTGAAGTTATATACTAAATTAACAAATCATCTGAACCCAATTAAACTACAATGTTATTATCGGAATAACGTCGCGGCAGACATAAAACAGACATTCATTGTATTACTATCTTGTTTAACAAAGTAAGGCCTCGTCCTGACCGGGGCCATTGTATGCATAACCCCAGCAAAATGTTACCTCCTTTCAAAGATTGAATAATGCACATATTTAACACCCTATCTGGTTGGTGTAAATGAGCCCAAAATTTAAAATTTGAGCCTTCAGCAGTTTCAGCAGTAATTAAGAAAAACTGATTTTGCCGGGGTAATGTTACCTCTGCAAAAAAATTTTTTTTAGGTCTATGTGAAAACAAAGTATGCAGTAAGGTATAATTCAGCCCTATAAAATAAAATTTAAGCCCCTCGGGATTCCTTAGTTATTTCAGTTTTTGCTGGGGTAACATTTGGCCTATTGCTAGATAAAAAAAAAAAAAAAAAATTATTATTATTATATTTGCATAGGTGGAGTGTGAGTTGGTAAAGCAAGCAGTATCGTTGTACTGCCGGCTGGGTTTCGCCCGGAGCCTGCAGCCGCCGCGAGTGGCCCCCCACCATGAGTCCTGGCAGCAAGCACTCACCAAGCATCACCACCAGCCGTCAGTACCTAACTGCTTATTCAATATCACTTAAAATTTAATTAAGTAGTTCACATTTTTTCTGATACATTGGAGCATGAACTGCTATGTTATTTTGTATATTAGGTCCTTATCTATGAAATTGGCGTTTTATTATCTTGTACCTAAACTTGCAATTTCTTTAATTCAATTGTTGTTTTAGGTTCTTATTATTATTATTTTTTGAAACTACACTCTTAGCAAGTTTTTGTCTGTAATTAAATTATATTTCAATTGTTAAATTCTGAAAAGAAAGTGAAAATGACTCTTCAATCTCTTCATCGGAATTGACTATTTGATGCCTATTAACTCATGGACAGACTGGATTTTTTCATAATTTATTGATGCTAGACTTAGCCGAGGGTTGTTCGCTAATTTCCTCCAAATTTTGTAACATTAGGATTTATAGTTAAAAAAAAATAGAGTTTGTGTGGAACAACGCCAAGTTTTATGAAGATTTTCAAAAAAATATGTATTTTCCATACTAACGTTATTTAAAATTTCCAAAAAACTCCGTTGCCAATTCTTCTTAAATTTGGAGTGTATAATTGGACAAGACTTAGTTAAAGATTGCATCAATAATTTAGGCAAAAAATAAGCCTGTCCATAAGTTACAACGATTCCAAGAGTTGATTCTGCTGACCATATAAAACAGCCGCTTTATTTTATTTTTTGACTTAAACATTTAAATAATTATAATTTCACTACATGCAAATTCGTAACAGTATAGTCCTTATTCATAATAAAAATATAAAACTGAAACAGCTACTAAATCAAAGTAGTTACACAGCTAATAGTGTGTAAGAAAAAAAACGCCAATTACATAGGTAAGGAAGGACCTAATATTATTCGTTTCATACATATTATTCGATTGTAAGATACGTACTGTAATATTGAAGTCTTGCACTTGAATAATATTAGTCCAGACAATATACACGGTGAATTTTTAGTGACTGTCTCGTGTCGAGCCGAAGCCATTATAATAGGTAGGTCAACTTGCTATGGGATCACCATTGAAATCGTTAATAAATATCAGCAGTTTTATACACGTGGGTTGTGTAGGTATTCCACTTTGTATGGAAGAGATGGCTTTTTACTTTCTCGTATACGTAGTATAGAGGAAGTCTTGTAGTCGTCAAAAAATTCAACCTCGAGATTTTGACAGATTTACACGTTTTGGATCTGCCCGAGTCAAAAAATACCGTTTTTGGAATTATGTCTTTGTGTCTGTATGTCTGTGTGTCTGTGCGTTAGCACGATAACTCGAGTATGCTTTAACTTATTGCAACCAAATTTAATATGCATGTATGACATATAAATATAAGGTTTCTATCAACTTTTGAGCCATCGATCACGAAAGTTAAGCAACCAAGTGCGCGGTCAGTACTCGGATGGGTGATCAAAATTTAACATGCATGTATGACCTCAAAATATAAGGTTTCTATCAACTTTTGAGTCGTTTCCGGTACCTATACGAGAAAGTCAAGTGGAGAACACTCCCGATTTTCTTCGAGATTTCGATGATGCCCCATAGCATGAGTTGTTTTTATTGCCTATTGAAATGTCTTCGGCTCAAACTAAAACAACTTAAGGATATACAGGGTGTAAAAAGGCCTAAGACAAAAGCGAAGTCTACGCATAAGGGAGCATTCAAGTATTACGTAACGCAATTTGGGGGGGAGGGGGGGGGGGACTCGTATAACGTTACGATGCGTTACAGGGGCGGGAGGGGGTCTTTCTAACACGTATTACGTAACATTGTTTCTTTTTTGAATAAAAAATTAGGGAATTAAAACTCCCAAATTTATAAAAAATAAACAAAATACGCAGGTGTTGCGGATTAAAAATCTCTTGTTTTATTTAGTATTTATTACCGCAAAAGTAGTTAAAACTATACCAAGGATAAAAACTATAACATAACTTTTTGCGACTTTAGGGTAAAAATGATCAAATTGAGTGAGGGGGGGGGGGGTACAGAAAAACGTTACGGTGCGTTACAAGAGGGGAGGGGGGGTCAAAAATCTTCCAAAATTGCGTTACGTAATACTTGAATGCTCCCTAAAAAAATGGTCCTAATGATGAGCGGAATACGTAGTTGTCAGCTTTGACATAGGTCTTGTTACACCCGTTATTAGCGAACATTAATAAATTCACCGTGTATATGAATAAAAGTCTCAACAAGTTATATCTATTAGTAGATACGTTTCTTTGAGTTCAATATTGAGACTAAAGTGATATTTACATTAAGTTTATTTACCTTCAGTTATAGACAAATTAGCCCTCTGACGTTCGACCCGAACGGTGACGACGATTGCTTACAAATGGAGCCTGTACTTATAAAAGATGAGCCGTCCACATCTAAACAGGTAATATTAGCAATAATAAAATACAGCCTTATCGTAAACGTGGGTGTGCTTTTTTCACATAACTTTTTAACTCCTTTTCGGAAGTCCAAAAATGTTTCTCATATCATTATAATATCATAAAGAGAAAAAAAGAAAAAAAAAAATTTTACATCATAATGATCACTCTTTTAAAAAAATATACTAAAGATCGAAACTCAATCATCGGAATTCATAATACTTATCACTAATTAATTAAACAACTTGTTTATACTCATATTTGTTTTCGTAACCTCCTACCTAAGTCCTGAGTTCCTGTAAAGAACAAAATCAAGCTCATTATTGAGTCCCGGGTATGCCAAGGCAGGTGATGTCATTATAGCCGATTGTCCTTTTTATAGAACAAAATAAATGTCACCCGTAAGTCTCGAATATTTGGTACTTATTTAAAGTATTTTAAAATAACCTACATTATTTTCGCTAGAACAAACATTGTTCCTTACAACGAAACGAGATTTCGCATTCGCACTAACTGAAACTATCCTTATTTTTGTTCTTTATAAAGAACATTCAGTCTGAGTGTAAACAAAGCAAGTAAACATTTTAATGTGAAACTATTTCTATAGGTTTACTTTATATTTTATTTTTATCAAGAATATATAAATTATTCAAAACGCAACCAAAGGGATAATAACTTCAAAAAAAAACTGACAATTTATAAAATTTTCAACTTGCGATCAACGAGAATCCATATGCTCGTAAGAATCTTTGTGGTCGCGGAAATAGGGTCGATCATCCTCAGCATTGCGGAGTCATTGATCAGAACACTTATTTCGTGCTCCCGTAGTGCGAAAATAATAAAATAATAACACTACAAAAAAATCCTTTCAGACCATTTCCCATAATCTCATAGCAATTAAATATTATTGCTAATGCTAATTATTCCATCTCACTACTATCACAGTATACCAAGAACAGTAGGTTATCTGCGGGCTGTCGGCGAGTTATTAGCCTACTCTGCGTTGACGCTAGGGCTGTCGTAAATGTGCCGGGCGGGAACCGCTTGTTCTCAACGAGTCACACTGTAACCTGTAACACTGTGACTCGTTGGGACAACTTTGTAAAATAATTCCCAACGAGTCACAGTGTTACAGGTTACAGTGTAACTCGTTGGGAACAAGCGGCGGGAATAAGCGGCGAGCGAATTTGCAATGACGTAAAAATGCGCGATCACACCGCGCACCAAGACTTTTTATGCGTGCGTACACGGCGCCGAGTACGCACGCACACATTCTAATGGATAGCGACCAGTTTGTATGAAGACGTATTACTATTCTTGGTATACTGTGCTACTATGGAGCCACCCGCGCAATGAATCCATGGAATGCACTGAGTTTTTGTCTCATATTCTTGTTATATTTTTGAAGTTGTTTTATATTTCAATTCCAGATATACCAAGATCATCTAGAATCTACAAGTGCTAATAGTGGTCGAAGAGTTGCTGTTTTATTCGATTCTACTCTAGCAGCGTACCTTATGATGGGAAATTTGTCCCCGGTATGGATTTCATATTGGAACATTTTAGTAAATAGGTTTATTGTTCGTATAAATTGATAGCTGAAGTTTAGATATAGGCAACACACTAATTCACTTTACGACTTTATTAAAAGTAAAACATTTACGAAGTGCTGTTTAATAACAAGACTATAGGTATAAAAGAAAACTAATTATCAATTTAATTGTTTCAGGACCTCAAAAGTCATGCGGTGACACTATTTGAAGTTGGAAAGCTTTGTGATGAAAGTTTGGATAGCTTACTAATGGAATTGGATAAGGTAAGAATCTGCTAATATTACTTTTAAAAGTATCTAAGCTACTTACGTTATTTTAACCATTTTTAACCGACTTCAAAAAAGGAGGAGGCTATCAATTCGACTGTATGTTTTTATATGTTTGTTACCTCATGACTCGTTACCGAGTGTACCGATTTTCAAGATTCTTTCGACCTTTGGAAGCTAGTACTTGTCATGGGTTTCCATTTAAATTTGATCGACATCCGACGAGTAGTTTTTGAGTTATCCCTAAAATGCCTATTTAAATGACATCGATGATATCGTAATCTTATCATTTGTGTGTCTAAAAGATCTCAAGGTTTCCTGAATTTTTCTATACTTAAATTAAAACACTAGAAAGCAAAAAAATAAAATATTTATAAATAAAAAAAACCACTTCAAAACTAAAAACGGTGAAATAAAAATTATGTTTATAAAAATCTAAATGTTTTTTTGAGGTCGGTCTCAAATACAAGTGAACGTTTATTCCAAATATAGAGGTTGGCACCGACCTCAAAAAAACATTTAGATTTTTATAAACAAAATTTTTACTTCTCGTTTTTTAGTTTTTGAGTCAGTTTTTTATTTAAAATTAATTTTAATTTTAAATAATGCTGTGTAAGGTTTTAATAAATTGTATCGTCAGAAATCACTCGGATATTTTTTCTCATAACTCGTCAACATACTTTAAGGCTGCCTGTGTACTGGTCAGTGGTGCTATGCTAATATTAACCATATGATTGTTAAAAATCTCCGCTCCAGGAAAGCAATCCTAAATGTTTACTATAGGCACACACAGCTCCACTCTCCGCTACAGTGGACATTACGCCTTAGGCGATAAAATCGATAAGTAAAACTAACTTGTAAGTTTGACTCAAGGGACCTTTAGACGTTCTGGGCGCAACATTATAATTGGAAACCTAATACATAATAGGTATTTTATAAGGCAAACGTAGTTTTGTTAATCAATGTTTTTTAATGTTATGCATAAACGTAAGTTCAAAATTAAGAGTTAGGAATATACTATTTACCATTGCCTTATAATAAGTATATCTCATCAGCAAACGTTATTATTTTTACCCTCACAAGATACATTTATTTTCATATACCAAATTTCGTTCAAAGTTTAGCTGCGATAACGAGCATTTCCTTGTCATTTCATTTATATTAATTTACTACGAGGCTGAACTCATTGCTGTGGGAGTGATTCACTTAACATGGAAACTAAAATTACTGCAATATTTATGAATTTAAACAGAGTCAATTAATATCTTTATTAAATAGAACATCTATTAAATAAAAAATTGGTATATTTTACATTCAACGTATACATTCATTCCGAAAGTCATTATAGATTTATCAGTCTATTGATAGTTTGGCGCCATAACAGTTTGTCGTGTATTAGTATGGAAGGAGAATTCCCAAGTATCGGACTTCGTCCATGATTGCGCTTTAATAAAATGAGTGCCAAAGACTGGGAAAAATCTATAATTTATGTGGCAAAATATTATTAAATTATTTTTGGTAAGGTACCTACATTAAATTCAAATAATTCACAGAATGACAGATGAAGCTTTTTGTTCTTAAATTCTCACTATTTAAGGGAAGGCAAAGGAGTCTAGCCCTAGCAGCAAGGCCTTCGCCATTTTTTCTTTCTTCAATTTTGTATTTAGAAGTTTGTTTTGCGAGATAATTAGTATTAGCCAGTATTAAGCTTAACAAGACTATCCACTTGTGGTCAATAATTTAAACAAGGACGTTTTTTAATGAAACTAGTTAAGCTTAATTGTATAGCCTTTTGGTCAATAATTTAAACAAGATCGTTTTTTAATGAAACAATTAAGCTTAATTGGATAGCCTTGTGGTCAATAAATTAAAAAAGATCGTTTTTTAATGAAATTAATTAAGCTTAATTGGACAGCATTGTGGTCAATAATTTAAACAGCATCGTTTTTTAATGAATCTAATTAAGCTTAATTGGACAGCCTTGTGGTTAATATTTTAAACAAGATCAGGAATATTTTTTGGGGTACAAACGCGTAAATATTTTTAATACTAGAAAAATAACACTGAAAAAAATCGACCTGCCTCAGTCGGGAATCGAACCCAGCATCTTCCGCAATCTAGGCGTCTGCGTTAACCACCACCGAGGGACTGCTTTCGCTGTCGAAATTTGTCAGTGCTAGGTGCTTATGTTTTTATGGTAAACATTGTTTCATCAAATCTTTGAAATTTGCACTTCTAAGACTCGAACGAAATATTTTTGCAAATATTTGATGCCCACTTAAGATGATGAAACTACCTTACATTAGGGAATATTTTTTGACCACAAAACCGGAGATGCAGACTGTCCGGCTAAGAAGGCTGCCAAACTTATGATAGATATATCAATTCGATAGACTATGAAGGCGCATAAAGAGTTACATATTAAGTTTTACTACTACTAGTAGTAGCCCAGCTACCATGATTGTTTGAAATGACGGTCAGGTAGTAGCAGATCCCGAGATAGAGGGTGAGGCGCGGCGGTACTTAGCGGCTGCAGCGTGCTTGAGGATAGCGCTGCGTACGCTGCGACCGAGGCTGCGGCCGCTAGATCTGTTACGCTGTGAAGCGCTGCATGCGCTAGGGGCGCAGGCGAGGGCGCGGCTGCTCGCTACTAAGTACAGGTAAGTGTAAGAGCCCGTTTCACAGGTCACAAGTAATCACCACAACCGCGTACAGGTACCGTTTTTAAAAAATCGGCAAGGGTCTCCTCTTGACTTTCTCGACTCAAAAGTTGATAGAATCCTTATATTTTGATGTTCTACTTGCATGTTAAATTTGGTTGCAAAAAGTTAAAGCATACTCGAGTTATCGTGCTAACGCACAAACACACATAGACACACAGACATAATTCCAAAAACGGGTTTTTTGGACTCAGGGAGGTCCAAAACATGTAAATCCGTCAAAACCTCGAGGTCGAATTTTTTGACGATTACAAGACCTCTAAGTATACTACGTAAGTAAGAAAAAGTAAAAAGTTGGATTTAAGAACAAAGATTTAAAAGTACTTAGCAAAGTTCATTTAAATATAGAGATTTTACATTATCAAATTTTAAAACTTAAAATTCTTTCTAAAAATCGTTTTGAATAAAAAAATAACTAATGCTGATTAATAATTGTTGCACAAAAGTGACCTTATTATTAAAAAAAATATATAAAAATGTGTAGAAGAAAATTTGTAAATTTTTCTTCGTCTATTATTAAGGTATATCTCACAAACCTAATAATTATACTGATAACTACCTATTGTTACTAACATAAAAGAAATCTAGCGTATCCCGGCGGCATTTGCGGCTATGTTCCTTTTAAGTTAAAGTCTATAATTAATAAGTTATTTTTTGTGCATATCGGGAGTACTGTGCGTCGTATAATATTAGGCACCTGGTCTAGATTGGCGATATCAACCGCGCCACTGTGTCGCGAGGCTCGAGCAGGCTTAGCGGCAGGCTCGTTGCCTCACGTAGGACCGGCACCCGCCGAGGCCGCTACCCCTTGGATGAGGCTATACTTGTACCACGTAGCCGGATATGGGCCGCCTACCCTGCTACTTACCAAAGGTAACACTCGTGTAATACGCTATTGATAAGTACGCGCACTACGTATACGTGGCGGACGATCCAAACGACGAAGGAAAACAAATTGTGATTATATGGCAGGAAATATATTTTTTAATATAAAAATGGAAGACGTTACGTACCTTTGCTCTTCCAACTGAGCTATACAGGACTGAGAAGACGATGAATTTGCTCCAATCTGACTTGTTACGTCATAGCCTGACGTACCTAACTAAAAGATTCATGCTAACGTTTGTCCAGCGTAGACGTTCGATGATCGTTAGCGCAGCGTAGACGCCACGCGCGTTGTTTCGGCGATTTCGAGCTCGAGCGACGCTTATGTGAAAGGGGGCTCTAAGTCGAAGACATGTTATATCTTCACAATTATTTACTAGTTTTTCCGTTCAAGAAAAATATAACATTAGATTTGGTACTTTTGAAAGAGCTCTAATTTTTTTGGATACAGACATATAGTAAGGATAAATAATTGATTCAGTCATATTCTTAGTTCGATTCCGGTACATGTCTAGCGTATTTATCATTACATGTAAATGCATTATTTATACAACATGTAAATTAAATAACTAACACCCTGAATACAGGTGGTTTGGTATCGGCTTCTGAGCTGATTTCAATATTTAAAAAAAAAAAAAATAATAAAAAAAAAGTACCCAGAAAATATTGCACAACAATTTATGGGTACTTTTGTTTTTTTTTTTTCAAAAAATCTTTTTTTTTTTAAATTTTTTGAAATCAACTCAAAAGCCGATCCCCAACCACCTGTATTCAGGGTGTTGGTTATTTAATTTACATGTTGTATATTTGAAAACACTTAATTCATAATCAAATCTTCAAAATAACACCAGTGAGGGGCACATAATCTATTTAAGCACAATTTTTACTCCCGTTTTAATAAATAATTTCTGAGTGAAGTGATGAAAGCGTGCCAAACGTTCTGTGAGTTGGGGTTATTGCAGGCACAGTTCTACGTTGCGTGCCGCGAGCATTGTTGGGATACGCGCGGCTGTCAGTGTGGTGGTGGGGCGCGGAGGCGGCGATAGAGGGCGCTAGTGGTAGCGGCGGCGCGGGCCTTCCAGCCGCTGCAGCGCTGGCCGCCGCTAACTCAGCGCTGCGCCGGTCACCTGTACTGCTGCAAGCCGCAGCCGTGCGGTCTTCGCCAGCGCTTATGCATCTTATGTTCCCTGCTGACAGCCACGGTGCAGGTACGAAAAGTAACAATACATTTATATGCACAATACAGTTTTATTGGCATATAAAAGTTTACCCCCATCACTATTGCTTCAAAGCGACATTGGCGGGTTTGACGCATACCGTCCCATTCGCATTTCATCACCAATTCAAAAATGGTCCCATTCGCATTCAGTCTCATTCGCATTCCGTCCCATTAGCATTTGGTCCCATTTGCATTTTGTCACATTCGCAAAATAGACATATTCAGATAAAAGTGGGTTTTTGACATTTTTCAACCTACAAGTTGAACTATTGTTTCCAAAATGGTAGGCTGGAAAATAAAAACATATAGCTAATATATGAATGAATGCATAGAAATAATTATGTGTATTGTTTCAAAATCAAAATGTTTACAAAATCAACATAACAAAATAATATTTTTTTATAATGAACAGGACGTTTTTGATTGTCATATCAATGTTGGTTTTTAAATAATACATTGTTATGTTGATTTTGTAAGAATTTAGATTTTGAAACAATACACATAATTATTTAAAGCTAAGTAAATGTTTTTGTTATTATTAGGCTAGCTAGACCTACCATTTTTGAAACAATAGTTCAACTTGTAGGTTGAAAATGTCAAAAACCAACTTTTATCTGAATATGTCTATTTAGCGAATGTGACAAAGTGCGAATGGGACCAAATGCTAATGGGACGGAATGCGAATGGGACCATTTTTGAATTCGTGACGAAATGCGAATGGGACGGTATGTGTCAAACCCGACATTTGCGTCTGATGAACGTATATTTTTATGTATCTAATACAAATTCAAATTTCATCATAACACAACAACGATGAAGTTAAAATCCGTCCGTACATTCGTATAGAGATATGGCAGCGTCACGCAGGTCTTCGTAGATTACAGCAGCGATTGCGGTTACAAAGGTCTGCGGGATATGTGACCTTAGCCGACATTGGGGTCCCAGACCTGGGCTGTGGAAAACCACCACTTGCTGTGCAACTAGGTAAGTTTAAAATACGTACGAAGAGTAAAATTTTGCAATACTACCTATACCTACATGTTAAACATAACATTAGCTATGAATTTACGTTATAAGAATTACCGCTGATAGACAAGAACAAGACGATTTCAGGGCCGGTTTCTTTTTATTATTAACTAGCTTCTGTCCGCGACTTTGTCTGCTCAGTATCAGTATAAAATATAGCCTATATGATATTCTGTATGGGTTAGTACGTGCTATATTACTGTAAAGTTTCATTAAAATCCATTCAGTAGTTTTTGCGTGAAAGAGTAACACACACGCATCCAGACATCCATCCATACATCTATAGATCCATACAAACTTTCATGTTTATAACATTAGTAGGATATGAATTTTGGTCACTTGTCCTTATCCGTCACGAAGGACCAAAAATTTAATCGCTTTGTAGATTTTTTCTCATTGATCTGTTCTGTGTTGTAATGAGCATTCATTCGTGGCTGCATAATTTACATAAACACGTATTCGTTTTACAGTACCACTTAGGAAGAGAAAAGACATATGTGGCATCGCAAAACCTGTAAGCGAAATATCCCTATCATCGACTGATTCTACTGAAAAGACTACAATGGAATACTCCAAAAGGTTACAATCGCCTATAGAGTCGCATTTTGCCGTCACGCCGACTACAGACAGTAAAACTAGCTCGCCAGCTAACGGCTTTACAAGTGCTGAGTGTGGACAATTGCTTTGTGAGGAACTAGACAATCTTGCCATCAATGAGACCAAAGCTACACACGAAAGCAAGGAATCAATAGCGTGCTCAGATGACATAGTACAGATAAATTCAACATCAACCAGCATAGAAGACTTGAAGGAGAAGAGTGATGAACTCAAGAAACATTTAGAAAGCTCAACGAGTAAAGATTCGATTAGTTTCTCGGACGATTTAGTTCCGATTCGTTCAACTTCAGTTAGTGCGGAGAACTTGAAGTTCGACAGCAAGAAATGCAGCGAGACTGCGAGCGAGAAATCGATGAGCCAGTTGAACGATTTGTTGAGTCCCGCGGAGGAATCGATATCGATGTTCACTCAGTTGTCAAATAAGTTGACTGAAATGACCACAGAGGGGGATAGCGGCGTTGATACGGCCCATAATTATTCCGATGATGAGAGCTGTAAGCCTGAGGTAAAGCATTTTCAATGGACCTGAAATATATTTTTTTTTCATAGTTCTAATTTGTTAAGTTTTTATAAACAATAATAGATTTATTTATTATACAGATCATCTGTCATTTCAATAAATTGTCATCCGTGTATTTTCGATATAAACGCACACACACATACATACACACTCACACACAACATGTACTCAAATATACACCATATATTAGTATACCTCATAGATAGTAGTTACGTGCATTCACATGTAAGGCTTATGTTAAAATAAATAGTTTGTCATAATGTTTGAAACAATAATCTGCAAGAGTTAGCGTCTGTAACACAGTTTTATTATAAAAGTAGCACAGATGTTAACGACTCACTCGGTCTTTATGTGCCTTACATAAAAAAAATAATATCATGTTTTGTAAGACACCATCTACTTTTCATTGGCTCAATAAAGATTTGATTTAATAATATAATGGTCTATTGAGAAAATGTAACTCTAACTGCTACTTTTTCAATTTATTTTTACAGAAGTGGACCATACTCGATCTTCAATTCGGTATTCCATTATTTGATGAGGTTTTATGTGAGAAAATTTGCCATAGTATAGTAGAGAGGATAGCTAAGTCTGACATGTGAGTATTGCCAAATATTTAAGATCTTTAATACATTTTAATTTTGTTACAAAAATCATTTTTTTTTTCATATAATGTTTTTTATGTATTTTACAGATGTGAAAAAGTGAAAGAGGACAACGATTTTATCCGTTCGGATGTTCTGAAGTTCGTGTCGCAATGCCAAGCAAGTATCTTAAACGCTAGTCTTAATTAATTTCCGACTATAAGGCCCTGTCCGCACAGCGATAAAATATTCGCGCGGAAATAATATCGCGTTCAATTTGCATCAAACCACAGATTTTTTCGCGCGAATAGCCCTTTAAGATCCTATGTGTCACAGAATTTGCGAGAAAAAAACGCGCGGTGAAATATCGCTGTGCGGACAGGGCCTAATTGTTGTGTTTTGACAAATTTTATTGCTTTTTACAGTATTACCCCGGGGAAGATATGGGTATAGTGAAGCGTGGTACACTAGTACCATTGCCGAGGAAGAACCTTGTGTTTGAAAATGGTAAAATAAGTGAATGGAACGGGAAATAATGTGATAAAGCTAGCCACAGAAACTATTAAATAATCACTGAGCTTTAAAATGTAGTTTGCCATACACTTTTGTAACGGTCTACTTTGGTTACAGACTAAAAATTAAATGCTAAATATAGTTTGCAGATATTAATATATTTTTAAATCACAAAGTTGTTTAGTATTAGTGTTAAAGTTATTTTATTGCGTATAATGATAATATAGTCTGAACCAATGCAATTTCCAAAAAAAGTAAATAAAACTACAATTAATAATATTTTAAATAAATGCCGATGAAACGCATACATCATTATTAGGAGACTTAGTTAAGAACATTATTATCTGTTTACTTACACGAATACTAACATTTCTTAAAACCAAATCCTAAACAATGACAGTATAACAATTAGGATGAAAATCAATGAGAAAGAAATATATTATGTACTTATAAAATAAAAATATATGTTTCTGCTTGATGTCCAACTTTTTTTAATTATAATTATATTTGTCATTATTACTACAACTATTATTAATGTGTATTAAATTGATAAATAATGAGCGAAATTATGTATTTCGTAATTTCCTACATCGGAACCTAAATTACCTCACGATTCGCTATCGCTAAAGTCTATTGTTGGTTCATGTGACCAGTAGGTTTACTATTTTTCCAAATTGTATTGGAATGGACTATACAATAAAGGGTAACTTTGAATTCTACACGTATTGAAAAATATCAAACCTATTCTACTTTTTAAGGTATATTTTACTGGTTGACTACTTTTGATCCGATTTCAGAATGTTTAAACCAATATTATCCATTTATTCGTTAATGCAAATAGTATTTTTTGTTCATTCTTTTTTATATAATCAAAGTTACCCTTGCAGATATGAAAACCAGTTATTTTTATAGCCATTATGTATGATTTTATTTAATTCTATTAAATTTTAATTTTAATTTGTGTACATTATAGAAAAAAATGCTTTACTTAAGAAACTTTCCATACCTAATTGAACATTTGAAATTATTACAAGCGTTATTGATAGCTATGTGTAATAATAGAATAGAATTTTGTATTATATTATGAATGTAATTTTAAAATTAGTTATAGCACCTATGAGATGTCCTTTTACTACTGGTCGTTAGCTAGGAATAGCGTGACCATGAGCATAGAAATCCGGCCTTAACTAGAATAGACATTAGGTCTATATTCTTCTGAAGCGGCGATAGTTGAAAAGGGAAAGTAATAATTATGACTTTATTTCCGCGTCACATCTTTGGTGATTCTTAATGGAACACATCACAAAAGACCGTAATTTAACACTACAATTCAGTAGTGTTTTTTTTGGTCGCTCAAGATTTTTGAACTACCATGAAGGGATTAAGGTTGGTAGCGCGGGAGTAATACTGCTGCCATGAAGCGTGCTATAGCGAGCCGTATGCTTGCTTGCCATCATTATAAATAACATAAGTGTTAAATTACCACACTTTCTTGTGTTAAAATCCTAGTTCCTAACCATAACACAGTATTTTTCAAACTAGAAAATACACTGAAAAAAAATTACCTGCCCCAGGCGGGAATCGAACCCAGCGTCCTCCGCAATCCGGGCGGCTGCTTTAACCACTACGCTGCCAGTACCCGTAGAGTAAGTTTTTTAGTATAAAAAACATAACTAGAGTAGTTGCGTTAAGAGCTCAATTTGTATGGGAAACATGATTTGCGCTTCTTTCCGCTAGGGGCGCTATATTTTCCTATACAAATTGAGCTCTTAACGCAACTACAACAGTTGCGTATGGGATGTTACAAAGGATGGTGGGTTCTATTCCCGCCTGGGGCATCGATTTTTTTCTGTGTATTTTCTAGTTTTAAAAATGTTCTTTGAAATTAAAAAGCGGCAAAATGGCTAGATCAGGAGATCTAGCATAGGTAGGTAAGCATAAACCATCGTTTGCATAATCACTGAAGGTTAAGTGCAAGTGTGAAGTCTTACTTAACTACCCTATTGGTTCTATGTATTTGTCACCGGAAAATAACAAGAACCGCAAATTTATAAATTTCCTAGGAAATTTATAAACTTTCGTAGGATTCTAAACTAGAGATAAATTGTATTATTTTACGGCCATATTTTCGCAAATTTATAGGATATCCATTCGTACGATTCTAAACGGTTCGACCAATCACAGAAGAGCTTTATATATAGTTACCAACACAACTACTTCACGTCTCGCCGCTCTGTTACGCTTCAGTAGATAGACCTTAAATAATGATGATTAAACCCGCGCTGGAGCCTGCTAAAAACCGTAAGAATATGCTAATAGAAGACAATCTAATATTTATTCCCTCGTCATTTTTGAGGGTGGTTTAAAGAAATTCAAATTAAAGAATACCATGTAAAAATTCGGTCGCCATGGTATTTAAAGTTTAATGTCTGTTGAAAACTGTCTCAATATTAAAATGGATATAGTTACAGGTTATGAATGACCTTAGAAGTTCAGAATCGGAATAATGGCCCACCAGTCACCACAAATAACTTTTATCATCAGATTTTGAGCTTTATTGTCATGTTTCAGTTTTGAAGCATTGACGCTATAGTATGTATTAGCATTCTATAGAAATTACAATTTGAAACTTATAAAAAAATTACAAAAGAATAATTTCTCAATCCATCGTGAATATATCCCACCACTGCAGTATGTGCTCTAATTATTTTGAAGAAAGCAATTGTTTAATACGCATTCCAATGCTAGAAAAATGCACTGAAAAAAATCGACTTGCCCCAGGCGGGACTAGAACCCGCATCTTCCACAATCCGGGCGGATGCGTTGACCAATTACGCCACCGAGGCTGAGTGCATTTTTCTAGCATTAATATTTACGCGTTTGTAAACGTAAAAATAAATTTATTCCACGCATTCCAATATTTCGTAATGATAACGAAATATTTCGAAGATTGGCGGATAAGGAATAACAGATTTAACAAATTAAATCAAACGTCATTAATATTGCATACAAAAAGCCATGCACATTTTTAAATTAGACGTAAATTAGTGTCTTTTAGACTGTTATTTTTGTGGACAAATTAAAAATTGGCTCTTAATCATTAGTTTAATTAAGTGGTCATAAGAAATGTCAATTACATGCATGGTATTATTTTAATTCTTCCCTATTTCCAAACCATAGTATTTATATTGTAAATAAAACAACTTTTGCGGATTTAACTCGCGTGTGATTAGATTTTACATTTGATTTTTATTGCTCGACGTTTCGTAACACTTTTCAGCGTTCGTTTCGTGGTCACGGGATGACTAATCAAATTTAACGTCATTTTAATTATTAATTTTGAGTGAAACGGAGGATAAAAATGTAATTATAAAAAATATATGTATAATTTTGCCAGGATTTATCTGTGTTACGGTAGGTATCACAAAAAACGTGTGTAAATCGATTTGGTTTATTGCAGTTTACAGCTAAAAACCGATAACGTGATTCTAAGTATTCTGTCGGCGAAAAGTTTTTTATGTTTGACTTTAATATGAACTGAAATACTGATATCGTAAAAATTATCATTTAACATTACGAGTATAATGCTAGATCAAAGACTAGTGTGCTAGAGTACACACAGATGTTTAGTGTGTAGTTAACAAGTAGTTAAGTTTATATGTGTTCTGACGATGTTCGTATTTCACACGAGTTAAGCAAGTTTTTTTGGATCTGTGAAGCGCTACCTACTATGCATTTAAGAAACTAAAAAAAGTCCAAATTTATTTGCCTGCCAGTGAAACTGCTCGCTTTTCCTTACTAGCTGCTGTAATCTCAATGTGAATTGAACTTTAAATGCTTGCTCCGTGTGTAAAGGTAAATCAATAAACATTGAGCTGTGTTTAGTTAAGTGTCGAGTTTACAGGAAAGCGCAGCGCAGGAACGTTTGTTCATATCTTCATTCTAATCAGAGAGGCGCAATTCGACTAAATATAGCATAGCGCAGCGCAGCATAGCACAATGCTGATTGCTCAGTTGCTTACCCTTACTATGGTGTTATGTGTCAGCATATTTTTGAGCGTCAAAATGCGACAAAAAATTCCAAGTCAAAGCCACGTAATATACCTACTAGTTGGGTACCTAATAATCAATCTGCACAAATAATGTAATGTGTGAGAAGTCTATGCCATAGTAACTATATACGCTCTGGAGTGCCCCTTTGCACAGTTACACGAATGATAAAATTTGACAAAGTTTATAGTTTACTTGATTGTCGTGTCCGCCTTTTCTTATATCTAGTTACTAAAACAAATACCTAATCGAGATCATAAAAATACCGAGATTTCGAGATATTTTTAATTTACTTTCTATTTGCCAGTTGTAATTTAAATGACCGATGGCGTCCGTCACAAAATTGCTTGCATTAGGACTCGTTAAATTGTTAGTATGTGTCAATAACAATCCGAATGAGATCCATAATTTGTAATGTTAGTATGTGAAAAAATATTAATAGACACAAGCAGTGATTGTCAGTATTTGTACAATGTTATTTTGTGGAGAATGTATTTTATTTACTGTTATAGTGATAATAATCTTAATTTGTTTATCAAAATGTTTTAAGCACGTGAATAAAGTATTTCGTTACCTATGTATACTTTTTATTTTTTAAAATGAACGCACAAAATGTGTAGATAGCGTTGCTTATTAGTTTACGCACTGCAATTATGGTTGAAAGTCATCAAAGTGAGTATGGATGGGTGCCTGGCTTTGTTTTGTATTCTTTACGCAATGTGGTGTGCAAACAAGCATACGATCCGACTGATGGTAAGCAGAAGCAGTCATTGTACTGACACTGACACCCACCACGCAGATCAACGCTACATACGCTGAGCGTGGGCCACACTAGCCGGTCGTTCTTTGCTACCTAGAAAAGACCATAAAACCGGAAGGCAAGAACGCAATACAAAATGTACTACCCATCACACCACCCGGTGTGAAACGGAAAGAACACCCCGCAGAACATAGATATAAGAGGTATCTATGTTCTGTGGAACACCCGGTAAGCAAGCAACGGGACCACGCCCCTCTGCGATTTTGCTTCCTTCAGTACGCCAGTAGCTGTGTGCTCCTACGTGGACTCGTTGCAGAGTTGCGGAAAATGGCGGGATCGATAGAATCTCTTATTTTACATATTAAAAAATTCCCTTGTTTATGGGATATGCATTATGTCCTTTTTTACAGACTTTAAAAAAAGGGGCATGAGTTCATCATCGTCCATTACGACTTTTTACGCATTATTACAAAGGTATGTACACGGTGGGTACACGAGTACCTCTCTCGGCAAGCGCTAGACTACGACCAAAGAGCATTATAAGTATAGGGTCTACGACTGAGCGCCGATTAAGAAAGATCGGCCACCGGTGAGTGTGTTACGATGAACCCGGTTTTATGGTATTTTCAGTTAGCAAATTACGACCGGATAGTAGGTATGGGGCCACCCTGATACTAGATAGGATATCCACGCAGAGACTATGCACGGTAGCTACGTGGGTCTATGCCACAGTATAAATATAAGTACACAGAGGGCCGGCTGCCTACCACGCACACAAACATATCCACGTACCCTACTTAGGCCGCCTGCGTGTACGTGAAATGGTCTCATCTATTTATCTCTAACATACGTGTTAGTATGCTCTTTCTCTTTCATATTGCTGATCTACAGTTTTCTATATCTATGAGCTTGTCCGTACACCGCAGTGCAGTAGCGGCTTCACCCTCTCCGAATCTGGTGACGTCATCCGACTTTCCGGCCGGAAGCGCCACTAATAGACTTAAAGAAAATAATGTTAGCTTAGGCTCTATTCTAGGAATAGTTGCTTTCCTATTTGTTTAATTATTTACCTATTATTATAACTATGAAATAAATTACGGTACATAAACTTTCTTAATAACGTTATGGCATTCATAATTCCCATTCGCAAGCCACTAGCCGGCCTATTCGTTAACTTTTTACTTTCTCGTATAAGTACGTAGTATAACGGAAGTCTTGTAATCGTAAAAAAATTTGACCTCGAGATTTGGACGGATTTACACGTTTTGGACCTCCCTGAGTCCAAAAATACCGTTTTTGGAATTATGTCTGTGTGTGTGTCTGTGCGTTAGCACGATAACTCGAGTATGCTTTAACTTATTGCAACCAAATTTAACATGCATGTATGACAGCTAGGTACTACGTTTATGAGAAAGTAAAAAGTTAGTCAATATAAATGAGCCGGCGGAGTTGGACTGAGTATTATCATGAATAATTTTAAATCTATGGGTACTATACACAGACTATTTAGACACGGTAATATTATTTATATATATATATAAATATAAAATGCACGCATATTTATTTAATTTGTGAAAAATAATGCCCCTTCACTCGAGCATTAAACTGCGGTAAAGTTTGCGAATCACGAATGGAGAATGGCAGTGAGTTCCACAATCTAACCGCATGAACAGTGAAGGAATAGGAATAAAAGTCAGTTTTATGAGGTGGGAAGCTGAGGAGTGCGCAGGTGAGGACGACAGGGAATATCAGGGGACCTGGAGAAGGAGAATCGCTCACGGAGATAGGTAGGATAGAACGGATTAAAAAGGATGTTGAAGAGGAGACAAAGGATTCGAGTGTTCCTACGATCGCTGATGGGAAGCCAGTTAAGTTTTTTACGAAAATCAGACACGTTACACGTTATCATATTTTCTTAGGCCGAAAATGAACCTTATACAAAGGTTTTGTAAACGCTCTAGGTTCTTTAATGTGTCTTCAGTAGCATCGAGATAGCATGCATCGGCATAATCAAAAATGGGCTAGATAAGGGATTGGGCGAGGTAGGTTTTGTGGGTAATGGTAAATATGTTTGGAGGCATTTTAAGGAATAGAAAGAAAAATTCACCTTCTTGCTTACTTCGTTGACGTGCGATTTCCATGACAGGATTACCGTCAAATATTAGGTACACCCAAATTCTTATCAGTCTCGCAATATGGAATCAAGGAATTTTCGAAGCTAATAGGAGGAAGGCAAGAAAAATCTATTGAGTTCCGAATAACTCGGCTGCCAATAATGATAGCTTGCGACTTGTTAGGATTGATGAGCAAACCGTGACTTCTCGCCCAAACACTGATGCACTGTAGGTTCCTGTTTAGTGATATTATATTAACATTAAGGTCAGAAACAGCGAAGTGTCTATAGAGCTGCAAATCATCCGCGTAGAGATGGAAATGTGAGGAAAGCTAGTAATAGAATTAATGAAGATGGAAAACAGAAGAGGAGAGAGAACGCTACCCTGAGGCACACCAGCAGAGAGTTCACACCAATCAGAAAGTGAATCATCAAGGCGAACGCGCTGAGAGCGGCCCCGAATATACGAATCGAACCATGTTACAGCTTGAGGAGAAATATTTAAGGACTTAAGGATATTAGAAAGAACATCAAAATCTACAGAGTTAAAAGCGTTACTGAAATCTAAGAGGACTAAAATAGTAACAAGCTTCCTCTCCATAGCCCAACGAATGTCATCTGTGATTTTTATAAGAGCATTAACGGTGCTATGGCCTATTTATATTATCTTTATTTAGAGATACTACGTGCACGAATGTATAAATAATAATAAATAAATAATTCGTGACTACGTGTAATAGAGAATTCTAAAAATATTTTTAGCAAAAAAAATAGGAAAACCGACTTCAAGGCGTACAAATTTAAACTAAAAAGTAAGAAATAAATAATATTTTTATGAAGTAGTTGAAAAGAGCGTCATAGAAAACCAAGGAAAGTATTGATACACATTTATAATTCTTTATTTATAATTCATACTCCGATATATTTGGAGCCGGTATCAGCTAGCCAAGGAGGATAGTGTTTGCAATTTTCGAACTTCACGGAGCCGCGGATTATTTCTCATCTTTAAGTATTATGCATTCATTATTTATTATGTATAGTTAATGGATTAATCAATGTCGTATCTATTAGGTAAATTTATTTTGCTTAGGCTGGCACCGACTCCAAATATATCGGAGCATGAATTATAAATAAAGAATTATAAATGTGTATCAATACTTTCCTTGGTTTTCTATGACGCTCTTTTCAACTACGTACGCCTTGAAGTCGGCTTTCCTATTTTTTCGCTAAAAATATTTTATTTTATTATTTTTAGTCGAAATTAAGTATATTTTATTGAAAATGGATAGGCCTAGGTACTAAGCGCTCATTAAAACTTAATGAAAACTTTAACTAAAACGTTTTTTTTGTTATCAATGATTTGTTCAAAAAGGGTCGAATTTATACGGGCCATCTCTGATCTTGGCGTACCTAAAAAAAGAATCATTAAAATCGAGTCGTAATACTCATAATTGACGGAGTAATCAGGTAACAAACACAAAAAAAACAGTCGGATAGAGAACTTCCTCTTTTTTTTAAGTCGGTTAACAAATAATATAATTTGTCATAGGTACATAGTTTATGTCACGTTTATGTGTTGACTATTGGACCTACTAACCAAAATTTCACTATTGCATATTAGGTAATGGCAAGTTCAAATAAAAAAAAATCATTATTTTTGTGTTCGTGGACGACATCATTATTTCATCCCCAATGAAATTATCATTTCGACAAAAAAGTACTGAACCAATTTCGGTATAATTTATACGGGACCACCTTTAAAGTATGACCTTCCTAACGAAAAAATAATCATCAAAATCGATTCATAATTGACGGAGTAATCAAAAAAAACGTGGTGGAGTGGTCAGTAACGCTGTCTACACATCGAGGCGGTCCGGGTTCGAGTCCTGGTAGTGGCAAATGTTAGTGTGATGAACACGAGCATTTGTTCATGAGTCATGGTTGTTTATATATTTATTTAAGTTTATTTATAAAAATATCTAGATTATTAAGTATATTTGTCCGTTATCTAGTATCCTTAACACAAGTTCTTAAAGATACTTACTTTGGGCTAGCTAATTGGTGTGAGCGTAGAAATATATTATTATTATTATTATTATTATTATTATTATACAGTCGAATAGAGAACCTCCTCCTTTTTTGAAGTCTGTTGAAAATTCGTTTCGTTCGCCTCGGCCAAGAAGGATGCGTCCAAAACGATTTCAATTTACTCGGGGTAGAGTTCGTGCAAACCCGAGTGAAACCGAAGGTAAGCGAACATTTACTCTGTCTGACAGCTGCTCGAGTATTTTGGAACGACTTACTTATGGGGAGAGTAAAATTTACGCCGCAGGGGCGATTTTTATCTGGAGACCGGTAAAATTTACCTGACAGCTGCCAATCTGTTGAGCATTATCATCGTTTTCATTTTAATGATAAAATTTTTGATTTGATATTATTTTCTGTAACTATACAAACGATGGTTATTGTAAAAGTAATGGCATAGGTGTTAAGAGCCTTGTCATTTAATTGGACGTTTGTGAATATTAATAAATATATAAAAAAGCGAGTATATTAATTAAAGATAATCTATTAGCTATTATTAATAATAAAGCTGAAGAGTTTGTTTGTTTGAACGCACTAATCTCAGGAAATACAGATTCAAATAAAAAAATATTTTATGTTGTATAGTCCATTTATTGAGAAAGGCTATAGCTTAGAATAAGAACATGTAAGGGCTATAGGCTATTTAACATCATAACACGCGAACAAAGTCGCGGGCACAGCTAGTATTTACATAAAGTTGAAAGTTAATATATTAAATTCGTCCCCTTGCTTGTCCAATATTAAGATAATAAAAAAATTAAAATGGCGACATGTCATATTTTCCTTAATTTTCCTAAATTTTTACTTGAGATTTCCTCGTTAGCGTTCTAAAATAATCTTTTTCTCTTTCGAGCGTAATGCACTGACTCTTTCTTATTTACGAAGTACCCTGGCGTCACTGGTTTTGGAACGCACTCTAAGTGTGCGTTCCAAAACCAGGTGAAGCCAAGTAGACCGCGTTAGAAAGCAAGTTTTTTTTCTAATTGGTGTAAAACTTAGATTAGATACCTAATCTAAGGTGTAAAATAACTATAGTTGGACTTGTTGGTTTAACTTTTGGACTTTAAATTCACTCTACCCTGAGTAAATTGAAATCGTTTTGGAACGCTCCCAAAAAATGTGACTCCATCATAATCGTAATGTAATCTGTAAAGTTAACTTTTTTTTTGTATAATCTGTGCCGTTGTTTGACAAGAAAAAGGCGAGCGTTTTGGACAAAAATTTAACGTTTTTGACTACTTTGCTTAATTGCAACTGTGTAAAACTAATTAAGGTTTAAGTCTATACTTGTAATTAAGGTAAGATGTATTGAGATCGTATTTTAACTGGAGCATAAACCGACACATTCAGATTGAAGCGATGAGTCGCCTATCCCTCTGTCATCCTAACCACATCCGCCGTCGAAAGCGTTTACTGTTAGTTTTTGCAAACGACAACTGGTTTATTCAAGAGATTATAAGGTCTATATGATTGTGGAAACCTAACAATGATAATGATTTTCGGAAAGTGGTTTACTTGTGATACGTAGCAGATACACCACGACCTATTTTTAGAATGGCTTTCTTTTACGGGCCGCATTGCTGTCTCTTGCCGGTTTAGCATTCCAGTGAATTATCTGTACATCGTTTTGTTTTTTAGGCTAAACACTATCGAGATGGCAGTGAATGTTTATTCCACGAATGTGACTTCTGACAATTTGTCGCGGCACGATATGCTAGCGTGGGTGAATGATTGTCTACAATCGAACTTTGCCAAAATTGAGGAACTGTGCACTGGTGCTGCATATTGTCAGTTTATGGATATGTTATTTCCTGGAAGTGTACCTATGAAACGCATCAAATTCAAGACAAATCTGGAACATGAATACATACAAAATTTTAAAATATTACAAGCAGCATTCAAAAAAATGAGTGTTGATAAGGTAACTTTTTTCCCATTTTTTCTTTCTCCTACCCTAATAAAAAACCCTTGCTCCTAATTGATTTGAAGTTGGTGCAGTATGTCTTGCTATCAACATACTGCTATAAGTTTTTGGCAAAAGATTTTTGGCCAGCCGCCTGCCTGAGTCCATCCATCCATAGGTTATCTTCTCTTTTTCAATTATTTTGCTTAATTCTATTATCCTAGATTTACCCTAGCGTTCAAAGTAGGTATTAACATGAACATTAGAACTCTTGATTCTTAAATTTATGATATATTTTAGTCAAAGTAGGAATAATCAGTCCTGTAAATTGATGTAATTGTAATTAATCTTTTGTGCTTACACTATGAAATCCAATATTGAAATATCTTTTAATGCTTATTATTCATTAATATTAATATTAAAGTGTTTATGGATGTAATATCACCTAATCTTTATTTTATTTGATTTACTTTAAACAACTAGGACAAAAGTTGAATATTTATATGTGCTTTTATTCATTGTTGAAGTTTTACATTTTTATAATAATTAGCTGAACTTATCTGACATATGATATGAGAAGACTACAATTATCATAATGATTCCATCACAATTTTCGAAATAAATTTTTATTTATACCATAGAACTTCAAAATTATGACCAAAGATGATAAAGGTAATTCAAAGAAATCTTTTTCTTGATATTGTTAAAAATATGTCCAACAATTTGGTGATAACACTTCTGAAGTTAATGTTGTTTAAGTATGTCATGTTTTTTTAGTTCATGTTGTTTTAACAGCAGTATGTAAACATGTTTTAGGTAATACCCGTGGATAAATTAATAAAGGGGAGGTTTCAAGACAATTTTGAGTTTTTACAGTGGTTTAAAAAGTTTTTTGATGCTAATTATGATGGTCGCGAGTATGATGCATTTGATGCTCGAGGTGCCTTCACTATTGGGTCTGGAGCATGCGAGTCGGGGGTGCCACTGTGCGGGGGACCTGTTGCAGCGCCCCCGCGCGTACGCAGGCCTGTGCCTCCACACCAGTCTGGCAGTATGCATCAGCAGACCTTAAAAAGCACTAATACACAAAAATTACTCACAGAAATTTAATTCTACCATTGTGATTTTAGTCATTGTCAATTGATTGAATAATATATTTTTGTGAGTGGTTTATTAACTTTTTCCCAACACGGCTAGCCCGCACTGTAGACATGTGGTTTCTTTTTTTACTTTTCACATTTTTCTTTTGTAGATAGTACCCATTGACAAACTGGTGAAGGGTCGCTTTCAAGATAACTTTGAGTTTTTGCAATGGTTCAAGAAATTCTTTGATGCTAACTATGGAGGCTCGGAATATGATGCGGTGGCACAGCGCGAGGGCCTTCCTATGGGGCACGGAGGCGCCGCGGCTCCTCGGGCCGCAGCCACTAAGAAAGTGGCAGCGCCTGTCGCCAAAGTCGCAGCTAGACCCCAAACCAGTACCTATCATTTTGGTTTGATTTTACACATGTTGTTTTTTTATTTGCATTGTACTCAAATTGGATTATATATTTATCTAAAAATTGTGTTGTAGTGGAACCATTGCTAATAAGTATATTTTTTTAAAATTAATGTAAACAATTAATATGATCAAAGTCCCCTATTAATATATTTTATAGTTTTCCCTGATTTTCACACTTCCATGTATTCAGTACACATTATTAATGGTATATATTAGTTCAGCATGCTATCTTATTTCTTTTATCCTTATTTATGTGTTTTATGTATGAATCATTTTATTTCAAGGTTATGTTTTGTTTTGCTACAGTTCGAATGTTAGCCAATTATTATTACATTGTAAATATAAATATAATAAATCAGTGTTTATTTTTTGTACAATATAATTTTTTAACATATTACTTATTATACAAACAGTTTAAAACATTTTTTTTTTCTGATACAGTTGGCAAGGCAAACAGTGCGATAAGGTCACCTCCAGTGAACCTATCGAGATTAAACCAGAGTGCAAAGGGAGATTCTAAAATTGTAGATGAACTCAACCATCAGGTAACTAAACCGGTTCATTGATGTCTAAATCACGCTTTTCCTCGCAATAAATCATCTAACTTAGCTTTGAAATCACTAACCAACTTGTAATAGATTTGTATAGGCTGAGTCACAAATAAATGAAAAAATAATTAAGATTAGTCATTATTTGAAATGTAGTTTTCCTTCAATCTAACGACCAAGCAAGCTCATAAGGTGCTTTTCCACTATAACATGATTAGTGGAGTGGAGTACTTTTAAATATATACTTGACAAAAAGTAGAAACTTTGTTTGTATGTATTATGGTTCTTTTTTTGAGCATGCAATGCGCATAGGAAAAAAAGACTTAAGGTTACTATGAGAAAATTACGCTAAAAGGTGTTCTGTCCATGGTGTTTATGTGTGTTTGACAAAAATGCCGATGCGCTCGTTTCTTGGACACGCCGGGATGTAAAAAAAATTTTCTGCAAGAACCCTTAGTTTAGTATCACTTATTTTATGTTAAAAGATAATATAAGAATAGAAACCTTATATTTTGATGTCATACATGCATGTTAAATTTTGGTCACCCATCCGAGTAAAGACCGCGCACATGGTTACTTAACTTTCGTGATCGACGACTTTAAAGTTGATAGAAACCTTATATTTTGATTTTATATATGCAAGTTAAATTTGGTTGCAATAAGCTAAAGCATACTCGAGTTATCGTGCTAACCCACAGACACACACGCAGACATAATTCCAAAAACTGTTTTTTTGGACTCAGGGCGGTCCAAACCGTGTAAAAAAATCAAAATCTCGAGGTCAAATTTTTTGTACAAGACTTCCTATAAACTACGTATACGAGAAAGTAAAAATTCAGCTATGTGTAAATACAATACCATGTATAATTTTCTAACTAACGTTCCTTTCCAGGTCAATGAATTAAAAGCTACAGTTGATGGCCTCGAGAAAGAAAGAGATTTCTATTTCGGCAAGCTACGGGATATAGAAGTAATATGTCAAGAGATGGAAGAACAACAGAATGGTCCGATTGTACAAAAGATTCTCGACATTTTATATGCAACTGAGGTAACTGCTTATTTAATTTTGTTACGAGTTGTCAACCATTATTTGTTTAGTACGCTCAATAACTCCAAATAAATAATCAAGTGTTTGTGTGGGCTTCTTTTGTGCCTTTTCACATGCATGTAAAATAGACCCAAATTATAGCGGTACGTGTGAAAATGAATAAACATGACTATACATTTTGCTGCCGGTCGAGCCAGTGGCCGGCACGTGTGAAAAGGCACTTAAGATAAAATTCGCTATGTTTAAGTCTGTCTGACATGGAGCTACTTAAAATGGAATAGTTACTTATTCAAATTACTAATGAGTTAGTGTCACCTGTATGTTTTCATAAAGGTACTCCTGAAACTCCATCTCCAACTCTAACATTTGACACAACGTTTCATACATTATCCTATTTGTTACTTTCGCCACTTGGGTAGGCACTCTGGTCAGATTAGTTACGCGTTATCAACTGATCACCCATGACCGTCGCGTCGTGAAAATTATTTTATCACCAATAGCAAAGATTAGGAAACTATAGATCGACAATGTGAATGAGAAAGAGCACACAAAGTAACTAATTAGAGCTAGATGGATAGGAAATACCAATTCACGTACACGCAGGCAGCCTAGGCAGGCCTGTCAGGCACATAGTAAAGACAGCAACTGTCAGACTGCACTACTATTTTTCACACACACATTACTACTACTACTATTCTTAATTAATGGCGTCGCGTCGCATTAAGCGTAAGCATTTTGCCAATGTCAAGTGAAAATGTAACTAAAGTAATAAAAATTGTACGGTTGATTGAGGTTAAAAATGGAGTCTCTCAACACGTGTTTTTAGAATAAGAACTCGGGAGAAACTCCCACACACAGGTTACTCACACATTTGTGCATCTACTGACATTGATAAATGTCAGTATGTAATTATTAATCTATTACCAATATATATCTTTCAAACATTCTATAGAATCCCACAAATTTGTATGTTTCCCATCAGTTCACATGATGCGACTGATAATCTATAGTTCCGAATATAAGGGTGATCCAAAATCTGCGAAAATTCCTTCTTCGTCTATGATGATACAATGATTTCCCCTTGTTAACAGTGTGCTGAGTGACTGAAATCTTGCAACTAGAGTAGCGTCGTGTGCAAGTACAATTTCTAACCGGCTTGTAATCGGCGACTCTTTCCGTTTGTCGTCGGTTTTGGGTAGCGCCATGTGAGGGGCTTACAATTTTAATAATTATCATTACTAGTAATTACTTCATAATTTGCAGGATGGATTCGCGCCTCCAGAAGACTTAGACGGTGACAACCCCCACCCTCCTGAAGAGGACGAATACTGAGTCGAAACACAGATGCGCGTATCATATGCTCTTGTATATTATATAAACTCGAAATTATCTCGCTTACAATCATAAATAAGAGTGCTTAGTATTTCACAGCCAACGAGTCGTCATTTATTCTTGTTTACGTGCACCCTACAAAATACTTTGTAGTGAAGCCACTCACAAGAATTATCCCATGGTAGTATCGAAGGGACGGGTTGCAGCGGCCCTGTAGTTGTACATATGTAAGTGTAATCAACATAATATCACAATATATTGGCCCCAAACCGTGTTGCACGTGGCTGTGTCATATCTAAGTACATTCCATAATTTTCGGAGCGTCTTTTCTTGACTGAATTTATTTTTAATTCTGACGTTTCTTGCGATGGAATAAACTTTTCTTGTACATCTTTGTGGAAGAGTTTTAAGCTTTGGTTTCCTAGGATAGCGGTGCCACCACACAACGGACACCGTTAAGATCTCTACAAGACTGCAGATAACCATGCGTTGCATTCATTGCTATCGAGAAAAACGTTTTCTTCCTCTTTAATTGGATGACGTCCGCGACAAATAAAGATTACCCATTTCGCCAAGAGAAAAACGTTCACGAACCATCAGATACCAACAAGATGGCCGTCTTGAAAATGGCGTTCCAATGTCAAATATCGCGCCATTTTGTTGGTAGTGACGTCCTTCACAGCTGTATGACGGCTCCGTTATACTAGGAAACCACAGCTTTCAGCTGTTGTTATATTGTGCAATGTGGTGCAAAAAGAGTGCTTCTAGTATTGTCTTGATCACGTATTTTATAATTTTAGGACCGGTGACGCATTCGCCTGTATAATCGTGCATTTAATAGTTTGTTAAATTATAGGAAGATGTTTACTGTTACTTGTTTAACCCATTCAGTGCCGCGGACGCCCATGGGCGCTCTTTGCGAGTATACGCACATGCCGAAGACGCCCATCGGCGCCCTACTTTTTCGGTCGACTTTTTCAGTCAAATGTGATTTGTAAAATGAAATAATACTACCAAAAAATTCTTTCAATCATTAGTATACAATTCCCTCATTTGGCCTCTGGATATCTTAGAAATAACAAAATACGCATTCTTAGTTAACATGCCGCCGGCGCCCATAGGCGTCCTGCTTCAAAGTTCAGAGATACTTAACTTTTTTATCAAATTATAATTTTTATGATTTTTAGCAATTGAGTCCGAATACTATAAATACAACTAATTTTGTATATTAAGTAATATTTTATTAATAAAATTATAAAACATCATGATATTTTCGAGATCCAATAATGGCGGACGCGAGACGTGACTTTTCGATATAGCCAATACGGGTATATCTATCATCTTCGTATTTTTCGAGGGTCAAGATTCCAAATACAACACCTATTTCGAGATTCAAGATGGCCGCGACTTTCTAATATAATATCAACAAAAAATAATATTTATTCTATTGTAGGCACACCTATCTTTTTCGTGCTTTTCGGGGGTATTACGAATACAACATCTATTTTGAGATTTATTATGACGAACGTGAATTTTAAATATAATATCAATATAGGTATCATTTTCATGGTTTTTGGGGGGTTCCAATTCCGAATAGCTGGGTCCACACCGGACGATCGGCGATTCCGCGATCCAGGGTCATGGAACTGGATCGTTAACATACATCAATAGAATGTGTGTCCTTGGATCGCGCGCAGCACGTCCACGCTTCGCGCCAAAAGCGCGCAATCGCGTTTGTGCTGCGCGCGATCGGAGCGCGTTGAATCGTCCGCTGTGTGGATAATATCAATATGGGTATGATTTTCGGGGTCCCTATTCCAAATACAACATCTATTTCGACATCCAATATGGTGGACGCGACTTCTTAATATAAAATAATATCAATATGGGTATCATTTTCGTGGTTTTCGGGGGTCCCCGTTCCAAATACAACATTTATTTCGACATCCAATATGGCGGACGCGACTGCTTAATATAATATCAATATGGGCATATTTGTCGTGGTTTTTGTGGGTCCCGGTTCCGAATACAACATCTATTTCGAGATCCAATGTGGTGGACGCGACTTCTAAATATAATATCAATATGGATATTATTTTCGCTGTTTTTGGGTGTTCCAATTTCGAATACAACGTCTATTTTGGAGATCCAAGATGGCGGACTCGACTTCTAAATATAATATCTATATGGGTATCATTTTCATGGTTTTCGGGGGTTCCGGTTCCGAATACAACATCTATTTCGAGATCCAATATGATGGACGCGACTTCTAAATATTATATCAATATGGGTATCATTTTCGCGGTTTTGGCGGAATACAACATCTATTTTGGAGATCTAATATGGCGGACGTGATTTATTAATACTATGGATATCATTTTCTGTGATCCCAATTCCGGATATTTCGAAGTTCAATCTTACGGACGCAACATCTTAATATAATATCAATATGGGTTTCATTTTCGTAGTTTTCGGGGGTCCCGGTTGCGAATACAACATCTATTTCGAGACCCCATACGGTGGACGCGACTTCTAAATATAATATTAATATGGGTATAATACTAGAAAAATGCACTGAAAAAAATCGACTTGCCTCAGGCGGGACTCGAACCCGCACCTTCCACAATCCGGGTGGACGCGTTGACCAATTTCGCCACCGAGGCACTGCTTTTCGCTGTCGAAATTTGTCAGTGCTTGGTGCTTATGTTTTTATGGTAAACATCGTTTCATCAAATCTTTGAAATTTGCACTTCCAAGACCCGAACGAAATATTTTTGCAAATATTTGACGCCCAGCTAAGATGAAACTACCTTAGATTATGGAATAATTTTATTTTTGCGTTTACAAACGCGTAAATATAATACTAGAAAAATGCACTGAAAAAAATCGACTTGCCTCAGGCGGGACTCGAACCCGCACCTTCCACAATCCGGGTGGACGCGTTGACCAATTTCGCCACCGAGGCACTGCTTTTCGCTGTCGAAATTTGTCAGTGCTTGGTGCTTATGTTTTTATGGTAAACATCGTTTCATCAAATCTTTGAAATTTGCACTTCCAAGACCCGAACGAAATATTTTTGCAAATATTTATATCAACGCGTCCACCCGGATTGTGGAAGGTGCGGGTTCGAGTCCCGCCTGAGGCAAGTCGATTTTTTTCAGTGCATTTTTCTAGTATTATATTTACGCGTTTGTAAACGCAAAAATAAAATTATTCCATAATCTAAGGTAGTTTCATCTTAGCTGGGCGTCAAATATTTGCAAAAATATTTCGTTCGGGTCTTGGAAGTGCAAATTTCAAAGATTTGATGAAACGATGTTTACCATAAAAACATAAGCACCAAGCACTGACAAATTTCGACAGCGAAAAGCAGTGCCTCGGTGGCGAAATTGGTCAACGCGTCCACCCGGATTGTGGAAGGTGCGGGTTCGAGTCCCGCCTGAGGCAAGTCGATTTTTTTTCAGTGCATTTTTCTAGTATTATATTTACGCGTTTGTAAACGCAAAAATAAAATTATTCCATTAATATGGGTATCATTATCGTGGGTTTTGGGGGTTCCAATTCCGAATGCAACATCTATGTTGAAGATCCAACATGGCGGAAGTGACTTTTTAATATAATATCAATATGAGAAAGGGTGATGTCGAAAATTAAATGGCCAGAGGTGCCACAGATTATATTCGATGGAACTTGCATACCATACAGCCAGACCGTTAAAAACCTTGGTGTACTGTTTCATACACACTTATCTTGGGGTCCTCAATTACAAGAAGTTAGCAGGAAAAAGTTTCCTGCTGACTCTCTACGCACAGTCCCTTCTTCCTATCGTTGATTATGCCGATTCCTGCTATCCTGACCTTACTGAAGAGCAACTAACTAAACTTGAGCGCTTCCAAAACGTCTGTATTAGATTCATGTTTGGTTTACGTAAATTTGATCATGTCTTCGAATTTCGCTTAAAACGCAAGTGGTTGCCAATTCGTCTTCGCCGGGATGCTCACATTCTTTCCCTCCTATATGCCATTATTTTCCACCCAACATCATGACACCCATTCACGTGTACTAAGGTCTTCGGAAAATCTAAGCTTAGCAACGCCAGTACATTTCACGAAAAATTTACAAGAATTCGTTTTCTGCTAAAGGTGTGCGATTGTGGAATGCTTTGCCACTGGTAATCAGACAGGTACATTCACTCAATGTTTTCGGGAGGCTGGTAAAGGAGTACTATCTGACACTGTAACCTATTATAAGGTTATAAGTTCATAGCTAAAATTTTAACGGAAAATGTTATTTTCTTCTTTTTAGAGCATTTAAATAAATTGCTACCTCAAGAATAATTGAGGTCTCTACATCAAATTTCAGATGGATTAGAGCAACAGAGCTTATAATCATCATCTTTTTTTAACCTGCCTTTTTATTCTCAGCGAACCCTTTCATTTAATACACATACTATAAGAAAGCATAAAAATCTTTAAAAGTCCGCCATATTAGATTAAGAGTGATGTCAGAATATTTTTCTAATTATTCTCGGTAAGCCTTTTCATTTAATACCCATATTGTAGAACTGCATAAAAAAATCTATTCCGCCATCTTGGATTTAGAATGACATCACATTATTTTTCGAGTTACTCTCAACAAGCCCTTTCATTTGATACCCATATTGCAGAAATGCATTAAAAATAACTATTCCGCCATTTTGGATGGTCCGCCATATTGGATTTAGAATGACGTCGCACACAGCTTATCGTATATTGTCATCCATACTAAACGTGTACACAACATTTCAGCTCAATCGGTTGAAGATATCTGCTTCAAAATCGAGTAGCAAGATTCCACCCGAACAAATATACATTGCTAATTAAATAAAAGCTTTTAATGAGTCAGTTTCTCCCTCCAATTGGTGTTCTCCGGAACAACTATCATACTTGTTGTGTATAGAAATTGATTTACAGAATCTACAAAAAAAAATATATTTTATGAAAGTTTAACAAAAAATATTTTTTATTATTATTTGGAAAAAGGTTGAGGACTTCTGGGTTTCACATAACGCTTAATAATTTACAATTAAACTTTTGTTTTATCGTGTTTTATCTTTCTTTTAATTAAAAATTACTAAATAATGTTCCATAACAATCTAAATCGCAAAAAAAAACTTAGTAACGCACCTTTATTCTTCATCGTTGTTTTGAAATATAATACCCGTTAAAATTGCAGTATTTAACTATGATAACACAATTACACATTAAAGCAGTTTTATAACCCAGGAACAAACACCAATAAGAGAAAAAAACTGATTGACGTGGTAGTGTTCTAAGCCCTCATGCCGAAAGCGCCGATGGGCGGCAATAAATCCGTAACTAAGATGCCGTGGCCGCCGATGGGCGCTCGTTGACAAATGTATGGCGGCACCTAGGTTAAGACACAATTTTAAAGGTGGCAATGAATGGGTTAATTCTGTTGACAAAGTCGGATGAGCTTGATGATATTGACCCTTAGTTAACATTTTGTGGGTGAGAATTAGATCTGGGAATGTTTGGACAATACACTTTTATTAAAAGTAATTATGTATTTGTCATTATTATTGATATTTTTAACATTGGTCGACGGTGTGTGGTTCTGTAATTGTGATACTTTCGTGTCCACATTTAGGTTAAACAAATACAAGACTTACTATATTTGCACTATTGAAGCTAACTATAGGTGTCACTAATACAACATATTTTTATTTTATATCTAATAAACAACAGTCCCTTTGGGGCACTAACGACTTGTTGGCCGGAATGTGTTATTTGGTTAAGACAAAAATAGATAATTAATTTATTTACTTTAGCATTCATTCAATTGCCTTAACAGCATATTAATTACCTATCGATTACAGATTGTGAATGTCTTATCAAATAAAATAATAACTTTATTAACTTGTGTTTTATTTGTTCCTGAGCTATGGATTTGGGAGTTGGTAAATGTCGGTACAAACCGACCAGAGTATAAACTCAGACAAGCAACATGAAAATATCAATAGTCATAAGTTGAAAATTGTCTTATCTATGACTCACCAAACACTCTGGATTCGATTAGGGTGTCAGCTCTCAATTCCCCGCAGCATTGAGGAAATTGCTGAGGGTACGGTTAAAATATCCCGGCCCCAAAAAAAGGTGCACTTTGCCGTGTCTGGGCTGTCGGAGGCGATGACGGCGGAAATGTCGTGGCCGTAATCTGCCAGGAAGGAGGCTGCCCGCCTGACATCTCTATCGATCTAACATCGGAGAGCTGCGCCCCATTGGCTCGGGGGCCCTCGAGAGTGCGGACGAGCTGTCCCGCGAAGGTGGCGGCAGTGGTAGGCAAGAGTATTTTGCTGCAGGTGGGCTGGGTGGCGGCTGGCAGAAGCCAGCGAACCTTCGGCGACTGCGTTAGCCGTCCCTAGATGATCAAAGGTTCTTTTCAGGACCAGGGGACCCGAGAGTGAGGTCGGTGTATGGCCGGCCTGCAAGGCCGACGTCGGCCAGTAGCCCCTGTGGGTTTCTGGCAGCTAATTTGTGTTAGAGAGAGCCTTGACGGGCAGCGCTGGTGACGGCTCCGGTGTGTTGCTTGAACACGCAGAGCCCGAGCCCGAGAGGGGAGGATGTTTAATGGGTAGGGGGAACGAATATACCTTGAGTCCCACATATCCCCAGCGGTTGACACCATCCCGCAGGGATGATGCGTAACTTGCATTTGACCTCCTCGCAAAAAAGGATGTTAGCTCTAGAGGTGCATGTTAAGTTAGTACTGCGACTACAACAAAGAAACCAGAAAAATTAGGTTAGTTAAATTACTTTTACTGCGCTCGGTGGCCCCTTAAAACGTGGGGAGTCGCATTTGTGGCCCCCTACCAGCGCTTGCATCACCCGTCTGGGGGCACCGCACCTCGCATCACCCATACGATGTCCGGCTTCGCGGTACTCCTCCGCGCACAGGATGCACCGTGGCCTCCCTTCGCACTGTGCAGCCTTGTGCCCTGTCTCCACGCAGCGGTAGCATATGGCCGAGCGATCCGCCTCGACATCGCATTTCGCCCCACGTTGCCCAACCTCGGACACTTAAAGCAGCGCAGTTTGCGCGGGGGGAGAACCCGCACCTGCGCCGTCATCCTGCCCTCCTGGAGCCCGCCACTCTTGCCTACCACTGCCAATAACATCGAGGAGGATGAGTGGTTATACTATAGTAATCCACTCTGACAGTTAGTCTATTTTACATTCTCTTAGACAACCTTAAATTGACCAGAAGCCATAGTTCCTCTCCCGGTAAGCTGGTTCAAAGCTAGGATTATAGAACACTTACCTAGTACATGATAGATATTGGAACACCTTAGATTAGAGACATGCCGACAGGCGAGATTACTTCTACCGCATATCGACCCAAGGTTTTCTAAGAAATTACTACAGCTATAAAAAGATACCAGTTACGTCTAATCACAGGCGCAATCTCGGGACATAGCAACTTTAAAAAACATCTCTTCAATATAGGTGTAACAAACAGTCCACTGTGCAGAGCCTGCATGGCGGAGGAAGAAACAGCCGGTCACGTTCTGCTGGAGTGCAGAGGAGTGTCAGAATACCGGGCTCGCTTCCTCGGGTCGCCGAGGAGCGGCCAGGAGTTGCTTGGCAACATCAAGGCGCTGGGCGACTTCCTGGTAGAGCTGATCTGACCCACACCCTCCGACGCAAAATAGGCGCACCAGCCGTCGAGTTGCGGAAACTGCCCGTACTAAGAACCCCTAGTGAGGTTGGCTTAGGTAACAAATAAAAAGCCGTGGGTAACAAAGGCATGCTCTTATATATAAAAATAATACACAACATAAAATTAATACATTTATTTCCTGGGAAGTTCCATGAGGTTTCTCATTATTAATTTCTTACAATACATGATTTTTAAACTTTTACTGCCGAACACCAGCGGGTTACAGTGCCGTCTTCTAAATTGAATTATTATTATTTTCTTAAATAATGTTCATAATAGCTATTGGAGAAGTTCATAGTATTTACAATGTCAACTCTTATGGTATGCAAACTTATAGCATCTTAACACAAAATTTTCTATCATACACCAAGTTAAAACTTATATAAAATATATTACAATTACACATAATTATAATTAACAAACATTAATTACTTAGTCACAAAATATAATTCATAACACTGAATAATAAAAATTCTTATCTATAGTTATAAGAAAGAAATACACATTTCTTTACGCTACTGTATTTCGTAGACAAGTTTGCATACATATACATAATTGCTATAAGGATCTAATAGCAATTATTAATTTTAAGTTATTTTTTTGTTTGTGGCAATTTCTGTATTCTTTTTTTATTTATGACAATGTTTTTCTCAAAAGTCGAATTATCCATACTTGAAGACAAGTTAATTTGTCGTGTTCGTAAACATTTCACAGTTATATTTGTTATATTTTCGTTTGAAGTGTTGAATGAAGACGATAGGTTGACAGTCCGTGTTCGTAACGTCCTGTTCATTGGTTCACACTCAATAACAGTTTTTTCAATAACAGGAGCAGGCTTTTTCTTGACATTTTTACCTGTTTTGTCTTCTTTCTCTGAACTTATATTGTTAGACTTCTTAACATTTTTCGGATTTGATTTAATATTATTTCCTTTAGCATTTTTCTTTTCGATTTTAGGCTTAGGATTAACAGTTTTGGTTTTCATTTCTTTTTCAACTATATTGTCACAACACACCTTTATTTTGGGAGTTCTGTGTGACCTTGAAAGGACAGTATTATCAGTAGTTTCATTGAGAGTTGTAGAAGATTTAGAGTTTGCTCTCCTAGTAATAGTTTTTGGATTTTCTTTTATTTTATTAAGAGGTTCAGTTACTTTTTCTTTGGATTCAACTTTCTTTGCAGTCTTTTGTGTACCACGATTTTTATTTTGGAACTTGGTGGTATTTTTATTGGATTTAGTCGAAACTGCATTCTCCTTTTCATTCTGCTTTTTGGGGACCATTTCTTTACCATCCTTGGATTGTTTTTCTCTTATATTTTTGTAGTTTAAATCTGCTTTAATGTTATTGATGGTATTTTTATTGGATTTAGTTGAGACTGCATTCTCCTTCTCATTCTGCTTTTTGGTGGCAAGTGCTTTACCATCTTTGGATTGTTTTTCTTTTATATTTTTGTGGTTTAAATCTGCTTTAATATTGATAGGTGTTCCAAAAGCTTTAATAGTTAAATTTTTATTTATTTTGTACTTTTTAAGAGTTCCTACAACAACTGCTGTATTACATAGCTTCACACTTGTCTGCTTAGTCATAGAATCACGTAGTTGTAAAGTATTGCTATCATTTTTGGATATATTAACACTACTGTGTGTGCTGTTATTACTAATACCTAAAAACAGAATCTATATCAGAAATGAATACTTAAAAAAATAGCTATTGTAATATAATATTTAGTTTGTGATAGTATAAAAAACTCATTACCTGTTTTAGAATGTTCCATTACATTAGATTTTTTTATTACAGTGTTTTCGGCATCACTTTCGAAATCTGTATCCCAGAACAATTTTGCACAATTTAATCCAGTCCCTTTATTGTCACCTACAGAAAGGAAAAAAATGTGAGTACAAGATAAATAAATAATTATACTACTTGAAACCAGTTACATATTAAACAAACTTACCAATGGAACCACTAATGTCAATTTGTAGATTTTTTTCAATTACAACTCTACATTCTTGATTGGACTTGATTGGTTGATTCTTAACAGGTTTTTCTTTTCTCTTACAATTTCTAGGTTTCTTATTGTTGTCATTAAAAATGTCTTCATCAGTATAGGTGTCACTAACATCGTCATTATTGCATGTTGAAATAACTGATGTGACGTCCCATTTGTCATCATCACATTTTTTTATATCGTGAGAACTTTTACTGTTTCTGCTAGTTTTATTTGATATATTTGTCATATTCATACGGTCAGGGGGTACAATTTTATGAATTAAATCCAACAGATTGCTATCTTCTTGATTAACATCTCGGTTTAAACAAGATTGATTTGTCACCAATTTTCTAGCTTTGTGTTTTTCTCTTTGTATAGCACTATACACATCAACTTGTGGACTATTAATATTTATAGCTTCTGTACTTAAATTTTTGCTCTCAGTCATATCCATTTTCTGAGTGAACAGTTTCCGTTTAATGAAACTTGGTCTCATTGACATGTCAGTTGAATCTTGGACTGTATCAACTGGATCTGCAGTTTGTTTTTCATTGATTATATTATTTGATGATTTTGAATTTGATTCAATAGGTTTACTTGATTTTGTGATAATCTCATTAGGTTCTACACTAATAATATTTTCTTTATGAACTGTTGGAATAGAAACATCTGTAAGTGGGACATTTGATTTGGAGATTAAAATTTCTTTAACTTTCCCTGGAGCAATCCTTTGTATAGGGAATTGTGGTTTAACAAATTCAAAATCATCTGCTTTCTTTTCATTAATATCTTTGTTATTGTTGCATTCTTTTAGCACAATGTTAGCTTTATGATTACTTGGTTTGGTGGTTGATTTAACCTGCTTTGAGATAGATAACTTTTTTCTCTTATTGTCAGAGCATATGTTATCTTCTGTGTCCAAGTTTCTTTTACCTTCATTACTACAACTTATATTAGATTTTTCAAGTACATCTTTTTCTGGAATTGGAACAGATGCAGTAGACTTATTGAATCTTTGTGAAGGCAAAAGGAAACTATTTTTAAATCTTTGACTTTGGTAAGACTGACAATGAGTAATATTTGATATTTTGTTAGCTGCAGTAGTATCTTGTACATTTCTTGTAGCAGGGATACTTTTTTTGGTATTAGGAATGTGTTGTGTTGTTTTTGTTACATTTTGAATTTCTGTAATTATATTGTGTGTTTGGCTGTTAAAATGGTCTCTTGTATTACTAGAACACAAGGAATAACTGTTTTTGAAAGCATTGTTCCTAAAATTGTCAGTACGATCATTGTACATGTTACTCTCTCTAATATTTTGACGGAAATTGGCAATATCAGTCCGTGTTGATCTACAACTTGACATGTTGTCTTTACATATTGCAGATTTTGTAGACCTGCAGTCATCACTACTGCTTATGGAAGAGTCACTTCCTTGTTCTCCAGAATCATAACCAGATTTTCTTCTGTATCCTTTTAAAAACAGTCTCATGTTCCTTCTTTTTTCTATTTTCTTCCGTACTCTTTTCTTCATCAACTTGTTATAGGCATCTTTAATAACCCTCAAGTCATATTTGTTGAACTTAACATTTTTGAATGCTAATGCTATGTCAGCAGCACTCACACTGACATTTGAATCTGTAACAGTAAGAAAGTAAACTTAAACTAACATTGGGATGACAAAGAGTAGCTTTTGTGGACCTAATTCAGTAAATTTTTTGGATCAGTTAAATGGACAGATTCATGCAAAATTATCCTTTCAAAAGTTACATAAAACCATACTAAAATACTAAGTTTTAAAATGTTTCAGTTTTTTATTCACTGACACCACATGAGTAAATAAACGGAACAGAGAATAAGTTTCATACAACCGCGCGAATCGGTTGCACTACTACAAGCCCGCGGGGCATGTGTGCGTGACCACTGGCCGCTTAGAGCACACGTTGAGGAAAAAGCCGGTTTACGCTCGCACAGCCAGTTGACAATCTCAGGGTTAGCGCAACGCACGTTCTTTGTTTTATCAGTTGATAGTTTGAATAATTTGAAAGATTTCGTCGACCGGACAGCAACACAAATCACAAATAAGGACAATACAAAAACCAAACTAAGCACCCCAATCCGGCCGGTCACCGTGGGGGAAGTAGACCACAACCTTCCAACTTCAAAGAAAAGTCAGCAAAAAACTCAGCAGTGCTCTGGAATATCAGACACTTTAAGATCAATTTTTTACATCGCCGCATACAATACACGTACGCTAAGAACAGACGAAAGTCTACTCGAATTAATGATGGCATTAGAAAGAATAAAATGGACCATTGTCGGTCTCAGTGAGGTCAGAAGATATGGCGAAAAAATAGAAGAATATGATGAATTTATCCTCTACTACAAAGGAGAAACACCTGGAAAATATGGAGTGGGGTTCCTGATTCGGAAAGAAATACGAGACTGCATCGAAGGGATAATAGGTATATCAAATAGAATCGCCATATTGAACCTGGAAATAGAGAAAGAGAAATGGTCTATAGTGCAAATATACTCTCCTACTGAACAAGCTAGTACAGCAGAAATTGATAGTTTTTATTCTTATCTCAACAACTCTATAAAATACCATACGCACAAAAATCTAATTGTTATGGGTGATTTTAATGCCAGAACTGGAGAAAGGAAAAAAGGTGAAAACATAGTTCTAGGACCTTATTGTTATGGAAAGAGAACACGCAACGGGGAAAAACTAATTGAACTAGCTTACGAATATAATTTAAAAGTTCTTAACACCGAATTCAAAAACAGAAGTAGATGGACGTGGTCTTCACCAGACGAAAGACACAAAAACGAGATAGATCATATATTAACTAATAAATTCAAAATGTTTGAGGACTGCCGGAATGTTAAAAATATTAACTTCAATACTAATCATAGAATGATACGTAGCAAACTTGTACCACAACAAAGTAACAAACTTAGACCATTCAAAATAGGAACCAAGAACACTGAACTTAACATTCAAAAAGAAGAACTACAATTACAACTCGATATCTTAAGAACAAGTAATTATGCGAATATACAAGACAAATATAACAAATTCGTGGAAGCACTAACAACTGCATCCAAAGCAAACTTAAATAACAAAGATAAAAACCGTAAAATATCTGATAAAGTATCAAATTTATTGGAAAGAAGATTACAACTGATGAAAACTACAACAAAGACTAAAACAATTAGAACAGAAATATCTAATCTGAGCAAACAAATCAGAGAAACTATAAGGAAAGATCGCCAAGAGCATAGGATGAATATGTTTGAGAGATACATAACACAAACGGGTGGTATTAAGAAAGCTATAAAAGATCTTACAGACAGAAAAGAGTGGATACCGAAAGTACAGGATAGCAGTAGAAAAAGTGTCAGCAATAGACCCGATATACTGGCCACAGCTACGGAATTTTATCGTGACCTCTATTCAAGCAAGAGCTATATCCCAGAAATCAACATAGCAGGTGACGAGGAAGTGCCAGAAATACTGCAAAGAGAAGTAGAAAAAGCCATCGAAACTCAAAAAAGAGATAAAGCTCCAGGTCCGGATAACATTAGTAATGATCTCTTAATAACGACAAAAGAGTTAATCGTCAAAATACTTACCGAAATATTCAACCAGGTATTAGTTAGCGAGACTATTCCGGTTCAATGGATGACTTCTACAATAATATTACTACACAAGAAGGGTGACAAGAGTGATATAGGTAACTATAGACCCATAAGTTTAACTTCAAATATATATAAAATATTTTCAAAAGCGATACTGAATCGGATCACAAAAAAGCTGGACGAAAACCAACCGAGAGAGCAAGCGGGATTCAGAAGCGGATATTCGACCTTGGACCATATCCAAGCAGTCAAGCTACTTATTGAAAAGAGCAGAGAGTATAATATACCTTGGTACTGCTGCTTTGTTGATTATAATAAAGCGTTCGATTCACTGGAACATGGAAAAATATGGCTGGCTCTAAATAATCAAGGAGTAGAAAGAAAATATATTAGAATAATTAGGAACATCTATAAGAAATGCACAGCTAAAATAAAACTGGAAAAGGAGGGAAAAGAAATAAGAATAGAAAGAGGAGTACGTCAAGGGGACCCTTTATCGCCAAAACTTTTCACAGCCGTGTTGGAAGAAATATTTCGGCAGTTAGAATGGGAGAGATATGGTGTAACTATAAATGGAGAAAAGCTCACACATCTAAGGTTTGCAGATGACCTAATATTATTATCCAATAACGCATCTGAGCTCACGAAGATGGTACAAGACCTGGAGATAGAAAGTCAGAAGGTTGGGCTAACAATGAATCCTCATAAAACAAAGGTCATGACTAACAGCAAACCTGACCCAATTATACCAAATGGGAAAATAATAGAGTATGTCCAAGAATATACTTATCTCGGCCAAGTAATCTCGCCAGTAAATCTATCGGAAAAAGAAATAGACACAAGAATCGGGAATGCCTGGAAAAGGTACTGGAGTTTTAAAGAAATTATGAAAAACAAGGAAATCACCCAAAAAGTCAAAACTAAACTCTTTAATACATGCATACTTCCAGTATTAACCTACGGATGCCAAACATGGGCCCTAACGAAAGCACAAGGCAGAAAACTGGAAGTTTGCCAGCATTCAATGGAAAGAAGTATGATGAGCATTAGAAAATCTGACAGAATTCAAAATAAAATAATTAGAAAAATAACAAAAGTGCAAAATGTAACTACTGTCATCAGGAAAAACAAGTGGAGATGGACAGGACACACATTGAGAGGCGCTGAAAAATGGAACAAGGCGATTTTAAACTGGTACCCCAGAGATAGAAAGAGAAAGCCCGGAGGACAATTTAAAAGATGGGCTGATGAATTTAAGGATGTTGCCGGGAAGCTATGGCCAAGAACAGCGGGAGATAGGGCTAAATGGAAGGGGTTGGAAGAGGCCTTTGTCAATAAATTAGGGCAAACGGATATTAATTAAGTAGAATAAGTTAGTATTAAGAAAAATTGTGTTATCCGAAATAAAGGCTTTTATTATTATTATTATTATTATTATTGAATAATTTAATGACAAAATGTAGTATTTTATATCGAATAATGGTTGTTTATTGTACTGTGTGTATGAATAATACTAGAAATTATAAAAATATATCATACTTTAACTATCCCAAGGAGTACAATAGGTGAGTAAATATTTTAATATTACTTTTTTGAGTAAGTACCTTTCGTAGACTACACGGTGTGTTTTTAGCTTTTAATTTATACCTGACAATTTTATCGCATTTGTTGAGTTGTTCGAGCAAAAGTTTTGAGATTATTTCGATCTTGAAATAAATATTGTCAATGTTGACAACAAAAAACTTAAAAGTATAAAAGATTGTAAATTTGATATCCCAGGCGAGTGTGTCCCGTTAGATTATTTGAAAAACTATATGTCAGATTCAGAATTTACCACACCATTAAAAGAAACAATAAGTTATTAAAAGACAAAAATTACAAAAATAAAATTATTAGAGCAAGTAATTTGTAAAGTTTCTATCATACTGAATAACAAAACAATTTACAAATACTTTGTTTCATTTTTCTTGACCTATTGTGACAACCCTACCAAAATATGTAAACCATCTGCACATTCTTAAAAAGCTTTTACTCTGTTCCGTTTATGTACATATTACTTCACTTGAAAGTTACAAAGTAATTAGTGAGTTTGTCCATGACAACAAAAACACATTGCCATTGTATTGCAATACCAAGACTTTTACCAAGTTCCATAATTATACTACTAATGTTATAAACATGAAAGTTTGTATGGATGTATAGATGTATGTATGGATGTGTTTGTTGCTCTTTCACGCAAAAACTACTTAATGGATTTTAATAAAACTTTACATAACATATAGGCTATAATTTAACCTACATTAACACAATCGACGCCGCAGGCGACCACTAGTATATGATATTGTAAGATTAGAAAAGAAATAATAATAAGATGAAATAAATTACTCCTACTTACCTATACTCCTCATGGAGATAGGAGAACCTCCTCGACCACTATACATAGATCTTTGTGAACTCATTCCACCAGGATAAAAGGAGTTATGAAAATTCCTGGGTCTGTCAATACCACTGTACATGGACATGGGGGAAGTTTCTCTTCTGTAGTACATACTGCGTTGATCACAAACGGATTCTGCATATCGAGGCCTTTCAAAGTTACGAGGTTGCATCGTCGACGATAATAAGTTACTTCGAAAATTCAGACCTGTTATATTAGTACTGTTAATATTAGGTCCTTTAGCGCTTACTGTCTGTAAATTAGATGATAACGTGAGTAATGAAGAAATTAGGAACTGCAATAATAATCAAACTTTAACAAACTTACCGTACTTTCATTTCGAAAAGTGTAAATATTACCGGGAAACAAATCTGTTTCACTATCAGACATGGTTACTGAGCAGGTATTTATTAAAATATTAGGATCATATGTAATAATTAATTACACAAAAATAGGATTTGTAAGAATAATTTCAATAAAAGACGCCAAGAACGATAACAAAACATTACATTTGTTTGATTTTGAGTTGACACATGTAACGGATTTTATGACAGAGAGAATTTAAAATGTCTATGGTTGCTATTGGTCGGTACGAGGCAAGGAGCTTATACTAAAGAATGGAGTCATTAGACAAAGTAACAAAGTGAAGGCAAAAATTTTGACAATACTTGACATTTCAAATTTCACATTTCTCTTTCTAGAAATTGTCGTCATCTCTTTCTAAACACGACTACATAGAAACAAGATTTCCCCAGTATTTCGCCATCTTTCTAAAACAAAAGTAGAAAAGTAGCTAAAAACTTAACATATTGTATTCAATTATCAGTATTTATTATCAATGAAAGAAATAAATATAATATATTTACTTTTAATGTTTAGGTTTGTATTTTATTTTGAAAATCATCGTTGTGATTCTTTCTATAACTTATGGGAAATGAAAGGATTTATGTAATGGCAGCACTCACTTCATGTGTCAATGTCCCGAAATCTCAACATGACATAATTGACGTATTCATAAATATCGACTCGCGATTTTGGTACGACTTTTTACATTTTAATAACTATAAATAGTGCAAAATGGTGCATCGCTGTATAGTTCGTGGTTGCAGAAGTGAGTGGTATCCAGGATGCAGTCTGAAATTTCACTTGTAAGTGTTATAATTGCATATTATTGTTCACCTAAGTAAAATTGGTTTTTCACATGTAATTCCATATGATTATCGTTATTGGGCGAAACTCCATAGGGGAAAGTAATTTCTGATACTCGGCTTTAATACTATCTGAATTTAATTAATTTTCATACACAAATCACTTATTCAAATATGTGTAAACAAATTGACTAGGGTGACTAGGATTTCCAGAATTATTATAAAATAATAAGTTTTATTATTTTATTTCTAGTGTTTCTTAAAACTGTATGATTTTGGTGATGTACAATAAAGATTATTCTATTCTATTCTATATATATACGTAGGGCGTTCAATTTAAAGTAAGAATGAGGTACAAACTCTTTGAAACCGAAAAAAGTTAATACGGGCTATTCCAAATATATGGTGTGATACGTTGCGTACCGACCAACTTTACATAGGAAATCCTTATCGTTTTATGCATATTTTTTTAATACTGGTTAACACATGACAAAGTTATATACCTTGTCATACGTTAACCAGTATTAATCGAGTTACGAGTACAAATGATTCTTTTACATCTTTTACCGGTATTCATATTTTTAATTGTTGGTCTCATGATAGAATAAAGTCACATCTGCATAATTCTTTCTTTATAGCAGAGCGATTTTAAGTTTGTCTTGTACAAAATTAGCTGTAACTTTTTTCTTAGTTGTTTTACAGAATCGATTATTTTGCCAATCATTATAAAGTATTATGAAACATCGATTGATATAAAAGTAATATATTTTAGGTCAATATTTTGTAATTTAGAAGTATCTATGTGAATATGTAACTATATTCTGCGGATATCACTGTATCATATAATAATAAAGGATTTTGTTCGTTTAAGTATCAATATTGTGTGTATATATAACTTTGTTTTACATAAATTCTTGAGTCACATATGTAATATATGAATGTTTAGATTGTTATTTATGTTTAGAATCAAAATAGAACAGTTCTTGTGATCAAGTTTTTATTAAGGAATAAACTTAGTGTGTTACAGAATTTATAAAACTACCACTACTACTACTTTATTTATTTTTAATAACTACCCAAAATATACGCATGTAAAACTGTAACTTAAATTAAATTGATAATTATTTATTGACTTGTATTGATGTTTTGAAATCATTACAAAATTGTAAGCTGTGGAGTCCTTCGCCGGAGTCTTTCGCCATTTCTGCTCCATCTCAGCATAATACTCGTAATTATTATTTCGTCCCGAAATGGTGGTAGGGCTTTTGACGATTTAAAAGTACTTAGCAAAGTCCATTTAATAAAGAGCTTTTTCATTTTTATATTTCGCCAATGTTAAGTGTAAATTTACTTATAGTAACAGACAGTTGTACGGAAGATTAAAACTAATTATTATGAATGTTAATTCTTTGTCATGGTAAACTCAAAAATATTTTAAACTTTGAGTACTAATTAATTTTATTAACTTAACGAAGTCCAAGATTGTCCGTAATTATTTTTTCTGCTATAGGCACCCTACTAGAAAGAGACAGAGCCTCTCTAGAAATGTCAAGAAATGTCAAGGGTTGTCAAAATTTTTGCCCTCACTTTTTTCATTTGACTAATGACTCCATTCTATAGGTAATATAAGCTCCTTGGTACGAGGCAAGGAGCTTATAGGTAAAAATGAAGTGTACGGTGTCAAAAGGTACTTGAGGATAAAATCCTATGACCTTAAAATGACCCGACGTGTGACACGATGCTGCCATCTGAAAACAAAATACCCCAAACTTTTAGCAGATAATATTAATAGAATAATCTAACATTTGCTCTATTAATATAATGTAGGTACCTACTACTTACGTTGTGTAACTGATGAAACATAAGGTGTATAATTTTTTACGTCAATCTACGCTAAATATTATAGCGTGTAATAGGTATTAGGGGTTTCAATATGAATTTGCCGTTTAATAGTAAAAGACTAGATTTTGGGTGCGCGGGTCAGTAGTCTGTTATAGTGGTTGCGAACTTGTTCATACATACCTAAAGTTACGATGTAGGCAAAGATCACCTGTTTCCACTTGCTACGATCATTACATATTTCTTTCGCTTCATTTACTTTCATCACAGTCCTCATACATGCTCAGTGGTTTCGAGTACTTTTGATCTGGCCCTTTTTTAAGACTTCTTCAATTTGATAGATTAACTTCGCCTAGGTCGTCGCCTTTTCGCATCTCCGTTCACTTCCGATTCATAAATCCTTTTCGTCAATCTATTTTTATACATTCTTTCTACAGGACCAAAACAATTGAGCATCTCTATTTCAATTCTTGTCGCTGTACCTTCTTTCACACCACACATCTCTCTTACCACGTCATTTTATAACATACTACTAACATGCTCCTCAAGGGTTTCATTTTAACCGCATTTATTCTGCTTTCATGGTTTTGCTCCCATACGCAACTTTCGCACTCAGTGTTGGGACCAGTAGGCCTATTCGGTAACTTTTTTTGACAGTTAAAAGTGACTGAGTAAATTACATATCTATTGCTGTTTTTACACGACAATTGCCATTATAGCGTGTCGTGTAAAACAGCAATGGATATGTAATTCGCTCAGTGATGATCACTTTTTACTGTCAAAAAAAGTTAGCGAATAGCCCTCCAGTAGGCCTATTCGCTAACTTTTTTTGACAGTTGAAAGTGATCATCACTGAGTGAATTACATATCCATTGCTGTTTTACACGTCCCGCTATTACGGCTCTTGTCGTGTAAAAACAGCAATGGATATGTTATTCACTCGGTGATCATCACTTTCAACTGTCAAAAAAAGTTAGCGAATAGGCCTACAGGACACTGTCATGCACAACCAGTTGTGCCTTTTCCAAAACCTACTGACTGCTCAAAAAAGCGTGCTAAGACACATTCATCATGTTCCCAGCTTTCGCTCGATTCTCAATATCAATATCACACTTTCCCTCTCTCGTAAATACAGATCTCAAATATACAAACTCTTTTACCTTTTAATCTCCAATCGAAATAGCACACATAGTCAGGCATTAATTCGTGTGTGTTGCCAGTGATGACCTATGGAACCAAAACGAGGCCGCTTACAATGGGCCTCATAAGAAGGCTCAAGGTCACCCAAAGGGCAATGGAGAGGGCTATGCTCGGAGTTTCTTTACGTGATCATATCAGAAATGATGAGATCCGCAGGAGACCCAAGGTCACCGACATAGCCCAAAGAATTGGGAACCTTAAGTGGCAGTGGGCAGGGTACATTGCGAGGAGGATTGACGGCCGTTAAGGCGGAAAGATCCTCGAGTGGCGACCACGTACCGGTAAACGCAGCGTTGCTAGGTCCCCCACAAGGTGGACTGACTATCTAGTAAAGGTCGCGGGAAGCCGCTGTATGCGGGCAGCACAGGACCGACCGGTTTGGAAATCCTTGGGGGAGGCCTATGTCCAAAAGTGGGCGTCTCTCGGCTGAAATGATGTATTTACCAAGAAGCTTATAGGATTTCTCTATAGCTTGATGGTAGTTACATACGTAGGTATAGTCGGAGACACTGGTAATTGCCCAATAAAGACGCTCCTGATATAAAATGTCATTGTATGAAAGGGAGGTAGATAAGTTTTGAGAAAAGTAACATATGCATTACGGGGATGTCGTCAGGATTTAGCTCGATTCACTATCTTACATACGAATGCCGAGTCCATTTATCACAAAGAGGAAAACCAGAGTAGTGCCTGGGATTTGTGACCCAGTGCGTAGGTTTACCTACAGATTCACCTCCACTACCTTTAACTATTATCACACAATGTCAAAATCTGAACGTCAAATCCATTTATGTAGTAATATTTTTTAACAGATATAGGTAGGTTCCTATATGTTTATCATTTAGTGAAAATTTTATAGATTTGACGAATAAAATATTTCTCTTGCTCATGTGGTGCGTCGGTGGGTTTAAATAAAACGAAGTCCCTATACATTAATGTTATTTAAGTCTACATGTTCTATTAATGAGAAAATAAGTTGATCTAAATAAAAAACAATAGTAGGAAAAATATTTTTTTATTGTCATTAACATAAATTGCTAAAAAACATGTGAGATTTTATGTCATAACTAATTAATTGATATAATGAACTTAAAAGGAAAGGAAAGAAAGGAGTCAAACAGATTCTTTAATGGTCATTAAACTATACTGGGTGTAAAAGACATGAACAGTCAAACGAGAACCACGTATTCTATACATCAAAATAAGACATATTTCAAAAAAAGATTTTTATTTTTTGGTGTTAAAAAAAAATTGCAAATTGTACCGCGCAATGTAAAGGGCTCAACTCGCACGCAACTCGCAAAACCGCAATAATTTTGCCAGACGGCGGCCCCGTTCGTTAGTATCCGTGCGCATCGAGTGAGCTACATTGAACGCTAACGTTTTGAAGCCATTTTTTGTTATGAAATACTAAAAAAATGATGATGTTTGTTTCTTTGAACAATAATTAAGAAATAACGTATAGAATACGTTTTCATAAAAAAATGAAAAAAAAAAAAAATATGTCTTTGACCTTCAATAAAATCGTAACTATCGATTTCCCAGGTATAGTCTAAAGGAAGAAAAATGTTATGATGGTGAGCAGAATACATGGTTCTCGTTTGACTGTTGCACGTTGTTATTGGTTCCTAGGCAAAAATGCCTGTCCTTCTTTGCTGAATAATTATTACAGTTAACTTTAATTTCTAAATTCAATTGAATAAGCTACCAATATATGGAATAATTTTATTTTTGCGTTTACAAACGCGTAAATATAATACTAGAAAAATGCACTGAAAAAAATCGACTTGCCTCAGGCGGGACTCGAACCCGCACCTTCCACAATCCGGGTGGACGCGTTGACCAATTTCGCCACCGAGGCACTGCTTTTCGCTGTCGAAATTTGTCAGTGCTTGGTGCTTATGTTTTTATGGTAAACATCGTTTCATCAAATCTTTGAAATTTGCACTTCCAAGACCCGAACGAAATATTTTTGCAAATATTTGACGCCCAGCTAAGATGAAACTACCTTACATTATGGAATAATTTTATTTTTGCGTTTACAAACGCGTAAATATAATACTAGAAAAATGCACTGAAAAAAATCGACTTGCCTCAGGCGGGACTCGAACCCGCACCTTCCACAATCCGGGTGGACGCGTTGACCAATTTCGCCACCGAGGCACTGCTTTTCGCTGTCGAAATTTGTCAGTGCTTGGTGCTTATGTTTTTATGGTAAACATCGTTTCATCAAATCTTTGAAATGTGCACTTCCAAGACCCGAACGAAATATTTTTGCAAATATTTGACGCCCAGCTAAGATGAAACTACCTTACATTATGGAATAATTTTATTTTTGCGTTTACAAACGCGTAAATAAAATACTAGAAAAATGCACTGAAAAAAATCGACTTGCCTCAGGCGGGACTCGAACCCGCACCTTCCACAATCCGGGTGGACGCGTTGACCAATTTCGCCACCGAGGCACTGCTTTTCGCTGTCGAAATTTGTCAGTGCTTGGTGCTTATGTTTTTATGGTAAACATCGTTTCATCAAATCTTTGAAATTTGTACTTCCAAGACCCAAACGAAATATTTTTGCAAATATTTGACGCCCAGCTAAGATGAAACTACCTTACATTATGGAATAATTTTATTTTTGCCTTTACAAACGCGTAAATATAATACTAGAAAAATGCACTGGGTTCGAGTCCCGCCTGAGGCAAGTCGATTTTTTTCAGTGCATTTTTATTCCATAATGTAAGGTAGTTTCATCTTAGCTGGGCGTCAAATATTTGCAAAAATATTTCGTTCGGGTCTTGGAAGTGCAAATTTCAAAGATTTAATGAAACGATGTTTACCATAAAAACATAAGCACCAAGCACTGACAAATTTCGACAGCGAAAAGCAGTGCCTCGGTGGCGAAATTGGTCAACGCGTCCACCCGGATTGTGGAAGGTGCGGGTTCGAGTCCCGCCTGAGGCAAGTCGATTTTTTTCAGTGCATTTTTCTAGTATTATATCTACCAATATATTTTTAAGTTCGTAACCACGGAGACATATTTGCCCATTGTTGTGCAAATAGGCATCCCTAAATTACGGCAACACTGAATGCCTACGCGCCGCCATATTTAATTTTATATTCTAGTCCGGGAGGTAGCGTTGCAATTTTTCTAGGAATTTCATACCATATAATTTCATTTTTTCCCAATGACTTTATCATGCTGTCTCCTTTAATTCCACCGCTATCGGAGCAGCTGACGTTTGGAGCTGTTATGTGCTATGGGAAAACTATTTTTGTTATGATTTTCAGTCGGTATAAAATGACTTGCACAACTATGGTGCTGCCTCCCGGACTATTCGAACTAACATTGTAGGTATTGTAAGAAAACTAAGAGAGTAACCATGATACAACGCGTCTGTCGTAAATATATTTATTATTTATTGTTCTAAATCAGAGTGTTATTGTGCTTTCTGAATATTATGACACTTCAGTGATTGTATTGGCTTCTTCATTACCCTATGGATATATGAATAGAAAAAGCAATTGATTTTTTTTTGATTCATTGTTGGTATTGAATTTGCCAAAAGAGAAAAAAAATTGAAAAAAAGTGAAAGTTGCAAATTATAACATTTGCCTATTCCAAATAAATACCAATGATATTAATATGTGTGTGTCGACTTTTAAAATGTATCTTAACTTTCTTTTGAAGATTTTTACTTTCTCGTCCTGTAGTATAGAGGAAGTCTTGTAATCGTCAAAAAATTCGACCTCGAGATTTTGACGGATTTACACGTTTTGGACCTTGTGCAATTATGTCTGTGTGTATGTGCGTTAGCACGATAACTCGAGTATGCTTTAACTTATTGCAACCAAATTTAATATGCATGTATGACATCAAAATATAAGGTTTCTAACAACTTTTGAATCGCTTCGGGTATACGAGAAAGTCAAGGGTTGACCACTCCCGATTTTTTTTAATTAGAAAGAAAGAAAACATGCTTATACTTTGCTACGCTCCGCACCTCGTTACCTACTTTTTGTCTAATAACTTGGATTTTGCAATAATCCTTTGACATAATTTCACTATACATCTGTAAAACCAACGACGAAGAATTCCTACGTCATTGCTTAAAACCTAGAGTCACAGAAGCGATAAATCCACGAATTTCGGCTGATGATTTTTAAACAATTTTTAAACTCCTGGGAGCCTCAAATAGATAACATTACCGTGCTAAAAGGCACCCAGGAAAAAAAGTTAGTAATTATTATGAATGTTAATTCTTTGTCATAGAAAACTTATCAAAATTATTTTAAACTCTAAGTACTAATTAATTTTATTACCATAACGAAGGCCAAGATTGTCTGTGATTAATTTGTGCTACAGGCACCCTACTGGAAAGAGACCGAGCCTCTCTAGAAATGTCATGGGTTGTAAAAAATTTTTTCCCCACTTTTTTAATGACTCAATTCTATAGGTAAAATATAAGCTTCTTGGGGTGCGTTCCAAAACTATCTCAATTTACTCGGGGTAGAGTAAATGGTAGCTCACTATTGGTCGTTATTAAGAAGCGCTTTCACCATTGGTTAGTTTTGTTAAACTATAGTTAATTTACACCAATTAGAAAGCTTTCTTACGCTGTCTACTTGGCTTCACCTGGTTTTGGAACGCACTCTTAGTTGTTATGTAAAAAGGCAGGCAGCACCAAGGAGCTTATACTAAGAATGGAGTCATTAGACAAAGTAACAAAGTGAGGGCAAAAATTTTGACAATACTTGACATTTCTTGACATTTCAAATTTCGCATTTCTCTTTCTAGAAATTGTCGTCATCTCTTTCTAAACACGACTACATAGAAACAAGATTTCCCCAGTATTTCGCCATCTTTCTAAAACAAAAGTAGAAAAGTAGCTAAAAACTTAATATATTGTATTCAATTATCAGTATTTATTATCAATGAAAGAAATAAATATAATATATTTACTTTTAATGTTTAGGTTTGTATTTGATTTTGAAAATCATCATTGTGATTCTTTCTATAACTTATGGGAAATGAAAGGATTTATGTAATGGCAGCACTATCTTCATGTGTCAATGTCCCGAAATGTCAACATGACATAAATTGTCGTAATTGACGTATTCATAAATATCGACTCGCGATTTTGGTACGGCTTTTTACTTTAAAATAAGGATAAATAGTGCAAAATGGTGATAAGAATCAAATAAGATCGTTATTTCGTGCTGTTAGAAGTGAGTAGTATTGAGGATGCAGTGTGAATTTCACTTGTAAGTGTCATAATTGCATATAATATTGTTCAATCTATAAATTTCATTTTTCACCCGTAATTCCAGATTATTAGCGTTATTTTGCAAAACACCATAAGAGGGAGAAATTTCTGATACTCGCATTTAATCCTATATTAGAATTTAATAAATTTTTGTACATAATTTACTTATTCAAATATTTGTAAACAAATGACTAGGGTGACTAGGATTTCCGGATTTATAAGGAAATAATATCCCTTTCTATCCATTCCTTTTATAAATGGCAATCAAAATTGATAGATTATTTTATTTAATTCTTTGAAATAACTGTTACACAGATAAAATACATAAATAGTTTTACCCATTTTTAGTTCGAAATGTTTATTTACAAATAAAATATGTAATTTGTGTAATGTAAATTATTTTATTTGAGAAAAAGATAATGAGAGTATTGATTGGATTGTACTAGTGTAATAATGTTTATCATTCACATTTGCATGTACTAACATGCAACGCAGATACATTGCACACAGACAGACAGTATTAATAAAATTGTGGCTGCGCTCTTCTGCACTTGTAATCAAATAGCATATTAAAATCTATCAAATGATAGTTTTTAATATGCTATTTGATTACAAGTTAAAAGTGTACATAAATATTTATATACACTTTTAACTTGTATACATAAAATTTTCTTTTCTTTTTAGATTTCCGAAGCGACGGACCATATGGTTGTCTATTGTGCCTTCTATGCTATGTGCGCGTGTGCTATCTATCAATATAAAGAAAGTCTGGTAGTAAGTTGGTAAGTTGCGCATCATTATGGCCCTATTATCATTACTCAAGCACGGCTAGATCGGTATATCACACAATGTTTTTTTATAGTATTGCTAACCGGAAAACCTTAAATGTATGCTTAGCACCTAAAAAAAAAGAATACTTTAATGTCTATGGGTTGACGTGACATGAGATAAGCTATATAATAAACTGTAACGTGCCTCTTAAAATCAAGAGTCACAGAAGCGAGAAATCCTCGTATTTCGGTTGCTGATTTTTTTCCTGGGAGCCGAAAATAGATAACATTACCGTGCTAAAAGGCACTCAGGAAAAAAAGTTTAAAGTAATTATTATGAATTTTAATTCTTTGTCATGGAAAACTCAAAACTCAAATTATTTTCAACTTGTGGTTTTATTAACGTAACGAAGTTCAAGTGTAACGTTACACATACATATTTTACCGACCTACATACATGATTTTTTTTTAATTAAATCAGATTACACTATTTATAAATATTACATAAATTAAGATTTAAAGGACGCTCATCTAATTGAAATATTTCTTTAGAGTTAGCCTCCTAAATTTATCAACAGGTTTTAGCGCTCCATATCAACGTTAATAAGCTACATTTTCGTGACCGTACGACTGTTGCGGGCAATCTCCGATAGATTGCGCCTGCGTCGCCGGGCAGCCTCGATCTTGTCAGGAATCGCATACAAAGGCTTGGTGATTCGGTCTTGCGCTTGCGTGGTTCGGTAAGTAAATTGAGCACCGGCAAGACCTACCTAATACTAATTAACTAATTTGATAATCATGTGCAATAATAGTTATTTATTTAATGTATTTAACCCCTAATTGGGGTCCAAGATTAGGCTAAGGTAGCCGCTGTCGCCTCCGCTACTTCACTTCCGCCCAGGGCTGGACTTACAGTGAGCAGCAGTACAAGCCGCCCTAACTCATCCCACCGAGCGACCCTCACCGAGACCATCTCCGGCTACCACCAGGCGAGTACACGCTATTGGGCATTATACCACCATTTAATAAATTGTTCAGCACGGATCTCTCGTGTCTCATTTAACTCCCTATATCTTAGGACCGTGGGAGCACGTGAGACCTTACCCGTGGCACAAGACTGTTCGTGATTAATTTGTGCTACAGGCACCCTACTAGAAAGAGACAGAGCCTCTCTAGCAATGTCAAGAAATGTCAAGTGTTGTCAAAACTTTTGCCCTCACTTTGTTCATTTGTCTAATGACTCCATTCTATAGGTAAAATATAAGCTTCTTGGGCAGTACCTATAGTCTTTGTTTGTACTTTGTAGGTTATAAAATGTATAAAACTAGAAAGGAAAACGAAACAAAGATATAAAAATAATATAATTTTAGGCTCAATATGTCTCTCGCAATTACTTTCAGTCTAAAACAATTCTTCCCTAAATCTAAATGTTTTCTGCGGGGTAATTTCACAGTAAATATCTGCAAATATAGTGCTGCAGCAAGTAATACTACCAACAATGTACTCGATAATTTAACAGACTGGGAAACATTGAGTAAAAAAAAGAAAATAAGCAGAGCTATGAAAGCGTATTTAGAAAGAGCTCAGAAACATGAAGAATTCATGACCAAACAACAGCTGGAGTACAATATAGGTAAAAGACATCTCGCCAATATGATGGGCGAAGATCCGGAATTATTTACACAGAAAGATGTAGATAGAGCTATTGAATACTTGTTTCCCAGCGGAATTTACGATTCTGCTGCACGTCCTCTTATGAAACCACCAGAAGAAGTGTTCCCATCGCGTAAAGCAGCAGAATTTGACGAGGCAGGTAGACCTCATCATTTTTTGTTTTATACTGGGAAAGCAAACTTTTTTAAGACTCTCTTTGACGCTGCAGAGAATATTAAACAGTTGCAAAATTATGAAGATAAAGTTATTAGGAAAAAGGCTACACCTGATCCTAATGGTGTTCTTAAACTGGAAAATAGTGATTGGGTGACAAAAGAACAATTGGAGCAAATATTAGTGGAGAACATTACTGATCTTGAGTATGATAATTTCAAAGTAGTGATGAATAGATTAGTCTCTTTACCATATTCATACAGGTCTAAGGATTTTATTGAAAAATTTCGAAAACCATTAACTGCTCAACAGTTTGCTTTAGAGATTCCCAAACCTAGCTATGATGATGAGGGGAATGCCTATATCACAACTTATGAATGTTTGAGAAAGAAAGCCAGAGGTGATGTTACAATTCGATCACCTGGTACTGGAAAAATCTCTATAAATGGGAGAGATATCACATACTTTGAAGATGTTCAGTCTAGGGAGCAAGTAATGTTTCCTCTGATATTCACTGGCATGCAAGACATAGTAGATGTGGAGTGTCACATTGAGGGAGGTGGAGTTTCAGGCCAGTCTGGAGCTATAAGATGGGGTATCGCATGGAGTCTACGCAGTTTTGTTGATAAAGACATGTTAGAAAAGATGCAAGTTGCAGGATTATTAACAAGAGACCATCGCAGACGGGAACGTAAGAAGCCTGGCCAACCAGGAGCAAGGAAGAAGCCTACATGGAAGAAACGATAGTTGTAATTTGTAGAGCAAAAATAAAACTTTTTAGGAGTTCAATATTGTTTTATTATTGAAAAGTAGGAATATATTAGTAGAATTTAGCTTTTTTTCCTATAACTCTTTTTGAGTGACTTTTTCCGACCTCCAATCTTTTTCTGGAACATTTGATTTTTCCTCTCTTTATTATATATTCGTTTCTTCATTACAGTCTTCAATTCCCGCCTCTCTTTTTGAACTTCATTTTCAGTTGCTTTATTAAAGAATTCTAAACCATCTGAAAGACATACAAACATGAATTATAAAAGATAAAACTAAATTACAAGTATTTTTTCTAGATTATCTAGGTCTATAAATTACCTTGTAACCTATTATCTAAATTTGAGAAAAATAGGTTCTCTTTCCAAACAGCTTTTGGTTCTATTTCATTGGGTATATCTTGCTTTACTTCTTTATCTTCTACTTCTTCATCTTCTGACTCTGATGAGTCATACACAAATGGGTTCCTTGCAGTAGGCTCCAAAGGGTTTTTGACTTTAGGTTCTTTTGGTTTTACTATAGGTATATAATTTTCCTCTTGTTCTGCAGCATCTGTAATCATTGGCTCAATTAAAAAAAACTCATTAATTTCCATTATTTGGATACTTAGTTATCAAAATTATTAGGTACCCTTTCCATTATTATCATTTTGAGCAAACAAACTCCTCAGACTAAATGTAGCTGGCTGCACCAAAGCCTTTTTTAATGTGTCACTGACTTTATAAAATTGTTCTTTTGAGACTTCAACTTTTGGTTGTTCTTCAGTTGCTGCACTGTCTACGGGTTTCTCTTCTGGTTTAACTTTGGTTTTTCCTTTTTTTGACTTCTTTTCCTGTTTTGTCTCTTCTACTGGTGCCAAAAATTTTGCATGGTCTGGTTGCATTGGATCAAATCTGAGCATGCCTAATTTAGTCCTGTGAAACAATACAGTATTGTAGTATGGTAACATACAAACATAATAGCAAAATCATATTACAATCTTACTTTGTTTTTTGGTTATCATTTTTCATGGTATGAGTTCTAATAGAGACACCCAATACATCTTGTAATATATTAAGCTGCTTTGTTTTCTCATCAGCATCTCCTAAATCTATTGCTTCTTCATTATCATTTGTTTGTTCCTTTTCTTCTTCAGACTGCCCATCTTCTATGAATCTTTCATCTAAGATGAAACGTTTATCTGATTTGAACTTTGATTGTAAATCTAAAACCTAAAACAAGGAGCAAAATGTATTTTATTCAAATTAAGTGATGTTAAGAAAAAAAAATTAGGTGAAAAAATAGAAAATACCTTTTGTCCTGTTTTGCCTTCAAATTGCTTTTTTATTTCAAAATTGACATCATCATCACTTTCATCATCATCAAACAAATCATTTTTCTTATTGCTCTCCTTAATTTTAGTATTAGAAAGATTTGAAGCAATCACATTATCATCATCATCATTATCTGAAAAAACTACTTTCTTATTTTGTACTTTGTCCTGAAAAATGATACAGAAGTTACCATGAAAACATTTTTCAAAGAAACATTTTATTAACAACACAGAGTTAACCTTTTGAACACCGTACTGTTTATTGAATATAATTTCAGTCAACTCAAGCATTGTGAAACAATACCTAAAATTATATCAAAGTTAGTTACTGAAACATTAAAAAATATTTAATTCAGATATTTGCAAACAATGGAATGAATCAATAACATAAGTAAATAATAGAGAAATACTTGAAAATAAACTTACAATTCCTATGAGGCCACTTTTGATAATCATTTGTTTTTCTTTAAATTCCTGTCGCTTCCTTTTAATAGATTCCATTCTTTTTAAATCTGAATCTTGCTGTTTCTTATCCTTCTCCAATTTCTTGGGTTGCTCAATTTCAACGCTATCAGCATGTTGGAAGTTGTTATGCCTCTTATTATTCTCAAAGGGTTTTACTGGCTTTTGTGGCCTGCTGTTGTTATTATTTGTGGATTCTATTTTTCTCTTTCGAGGATTTAATTTGTCACTTAATTTTAATACAGGATTTTCTTTTGGCAGTTCCTTGTACTGATCCTAGAAAAGAAAATTAGCATTCTAAACTAAAGAAAATAGGAAAAACAATTAGTTAGTTTGAAATAGAAAATATATTTTATAAATAAATAAATAAATAGTATATACCTTTTCTATTTCCTTTTTTTGTGATTCCTGTCTTTCTCTCTGTAGACGTTCCAAAAAACTTTCTCTTGCTCGCGTTACATAAAGCCTGTTTCCACCGAGGTCTTCATTAGAAAAATGTCTTATACCTTTAATTGTATTAAAATTGTGTTTTAACTTAATGGGCAGTAAGTTTCTTAGGAATCAGTGTCTGGCTCACTTAAATGTAAAATAATACTTACATGATTCCACTTCATAATTAGACGCAGATAGAGTAACAAATGCGAACCTTTTTTGATCGTTTTCAGAGCCAAGTTTAGTTTTTAGGTCCACATTTAAGATTTGCCCGTATTGTGAGAAAGCATCTTTTAAATGTTGTTCATTTAAAGTGTCCGGTAGATTACCTACAAATAACCGTGTCGACATATTGTATATAAATTTATTATATTTTTCTATTCAATGAAAACTCGTCAACTAAGCAATTGTAAATCATGCTCGCAACGAAATTTAGGTTATCTAAGTTTGTTTATGTCACAATTGTCAATTTCTGGCTTCTTCTTGTTTTTTTTTTTTTTTTTTTTTTTTTGGTAAAATTTTCCCTATTACGGGAAGGCAAAGGGATCTAGCCCATACAGCCAAGTTAGTTTCGTCTTCTTTCTTGATTTTTGCATTAAAATGTGGGTGCCACACTTTTTAATGCATCTAGGGAGTGCTTGGCGAGAAATGCATGGTACAGACCTCATGATGGTGACTGATGAGAATTGTATAGTGGGATTTCCAACCACTATACAATTCTCAACGCCACATACACAAAACCTTTATTTCAATGATTCCTCATAACTGTTCGTCAACACAGATGCTTATGCAACAAAACGACACCACTTTCACTGCACAAAATCCACTCCGAAGTAATTTTGAATTATCGAAATAAAGATCGACATCCAGACCAATCCAGACGCCATGATTTCCCGCCAAACACTCCTTCTTCTTTTTTTTTTTGGTTGAATTTTCCCTGTTACGGGATGGCAAAGGGATCTAGCCCATACAGCCAAGTCTTTAGTTTCATCTTCTTTCTTGATTTTTGCATTAAAATGTGGGTGCCACACTTTTTAATGCATCTAGGGAGTGCTTGGCGAGAAATGCATGGTACAGACCTCATGATGGTGACTGATGAGAATTGTATAGTGGGATTTCCAACCACTATACAATTCTCAACGCCACATACACAAAACCTTTATTTCAATGATTCCTCATAACTGTTCGTCAACACGGATGCTTATGCAACAAAACGACACCACTTTCACTGCACAAAATCCACTCCGAAGCAATTTTGAATTATCGAAATAAAGATCGACATCCAGACGCCATGATTACCCGCCAAACACTCGCTTCTTCGTCTTCTTGCTATTGGCATAGGGATGTGAAAAAATAATCGATTATGGAAATAATCAATTAATAATCGATTTTTTAGAAGTCAAAATCGATTTTAATACGCGATTTTATTTTTATAAATAATCGTTTTTTTTTCATAATCATTCAAACAATTTGGTCCCCCAAATTGTTTTAACAAGGGATATGCGCACGTGAGCGCAACTACACCAAGACCGTCCCAACGCTGCTCGTCTAGGCACTCTTTACACCAATTGGTGGCCATCATCTACTCCTCCACCGACGGCTGCTCGACCTGACGAGGACACCGGGTGAAGCCATCGGACCTCACCCGGGGGACTTCGGGCGCGGTCATGGCCCTGAAAAGGGGCCATCCGGAACTAGCCGTGGTGGGAAAAGAAAAACAACTCAACGATGGCATGTGACTTCGAATGCCAAGAGGACACACTTGACTTCAAAAGCCACACACCCGCAGAGAAAGTTACCACGTTACCAGGGTCCGCCACGAGGAGGCTTCCGAACGAGGATCCCAACCTAACCTAAACCCCCTTTCGACAACCTAACCCGGACACTTCTTTGTCTACACTCGGAACTAACAAAATGTACGGACCACATAGAAGGTAATCACTACGTTTTAGTACGGACGGCCACAGATCAGACTAACCAAAACTGTCAAATACTCCGATTGTTTTCCGAGCTTATGCGTGTCTATCTTAGAAGTGGACGCACATTTAGCCGAGCCGAACGCGCCGAAGGAAACGAGTTTTAGAATTCTTTATACCCCAGAAACTCGGATGAAATCACCAGATTCGTCACGCAAGAGTGATGCGGGCGACTGCGATGCGCTCGCATTCATTCTATTAATTAAAATGACAGTGCAACGATTTCTTAGGCGCGTTCGGCTTGGCTAAAATAATGTGCGTCTACCTTGAAGCGCAAAATCCATTAGGAATTTTTGACAGTTTGTGGTCACAAAAGGGAAGCCGGTGCAAAAAAAAACCAGTCAAAATAATGCATAACTATTTGAAATATTTTATTTCCAGTAATGCATTAGAAACTTAAGCTTCATAACGAAATTTAAACTACCTACCTACTAAGTGCGTGGTCGGTACCTACTCGGATAGGTGACCGAAAAAAATTCAACTCCATTTTCCTCCGTGCTTCGGAAGCTCAGTTCGGAAGGCATGTTAAGCTGGTAGTCCCATAGTCCCGGGTGAAAGAAAATAAAACTTCGCTAAAGAACCTAACAAGAATGAAAACTTTAATTCAAATAAAAACTAAATAACAAAATTATTTTACCTAAAACGGAATCAAAAACAATCCACATAACTTTTCTTACACAAACACTACACTACAAATCTTACTTGAAATTAAAACAGAATTAATAAAAACAACATAGAACAACAAACAAAACGCTCATTTCATAAACATTAACTTTCACAGACTAGGCAGTAGGTAGTTTGTTTACTTTATTTTGCGCAAACGTAAAATAAAATACTGCTAAAGGTGAATGAACATTACAAGCTGACTAAATTAAAAATGTCACCGTCGAAAGCACTCTGTGTATTGACGCTTACTTCCTATTTGACAGATTATTAGCTCACTGTTTGTCTTACTCGCTCTTACAACCATCATCATAACAGCTTTTTTAAATTCGACCCACTGCTGGGACACAAGGCCTCTCCAGTAGGCCTATTCGCTAACTTTTTTTGACGGTTGAAAGTTATAATCACCGAGTGAATTACATATCCATTGCTGTTTTACACGACACGCTATTATGGCACTTGTCGTGTTAATCAGCAATGTATATGTAATTCACTCGGTGATCATCACTTTCAACTGTCAAAAAAAGTTAGCGAATAGCCCCCCTTGTCATCGAAGGAGGTTTAGGCAGTAGTCCACCACGCTTGCCCAATGCGGATTGGTGGACGGAGTATAAGGTGATCAATACCTCTTTGCTAGTGCATTAGTCGCCTTCTACGACACCCATTGGAGGATATGGAGTGAGCTATTCTACTCTGTCGGCATATGGCCGGCAGGGTTGCCAGGTGTTCGGTATTTTAGCACTGTGTTCGGTGTTCGGTATGACAAAAATACCGAAGTATGGGAGGTTCAGTATTTTTTTCTGATATATTTTTTTCGTGGCTTCGTCATCAGGGCCCATCTAGCCATTTCACCGCTCTCTGGGCAAAAGCACCCGTTGTAAATGTAGGTATATACTTACTAACTATTTAATACTAAAGTGGTGTGAAGAGCAATGTTAATATTATTAGGTATGTAAATTATTATTTCAAAAGGGAAGCCGAAAGGAATCGTGTTATTAGGTAGGACGCCTCGCCACTTATATCTAACCATGACCGTTTTACACGGAAGGTAAAACGATACGAACAAAGGGGGTACAGGCAAATTCAAAAGAAAATATTCTTTCTATGAATTAATATAAAAAACGCCCGCTAGATAGTTGTCACCGTCAGGGTACCGTAGGTACCCGAACGGTGACTAAAATGTCTAGTGGGCGTTGTACGTGCACGGATAGTTTCGGCACCGGCAAAATATGCTCGTATTGTTGACGCTCCTGTAATGATACGCCACGTGCACGGTCGGTGACGGGGTCTACTAGGCGTTATTTCATACTTTTCAAAAAAAAACGGGAGTGGTCTCCCTTTGGCTTTCTCGTATACCGGAAACGACTCAAAAGTTGATAGAAACCTTATATTTTGATGTCATACATGCATGTTAAATTTTCGGTCACCCATCCGAGTACCGACCGCGCACTTGGTTGCTTAACTTTCGTGATCGGCGACTCAAAAGTTGATAGAAACCTTATATTTTGATGTCATACATGCATGTTAAATTTGGTTGCAATAAGTTAAAGCATACTCGAGTTATCGTGCTAACGCATCTCGTGCAGACACACACACACACACATAATTCTACAAACTGTATTTTTGGACTCAGGGAGGTCCAAAACTTGTAAATCCGTCAAATTCTCGAGGTCAAATTTTTTGACGACTACAAGACTTCCTTTTACTACGTATACAGTAGTAAGTAAAAATCCTATTTTTTGCCCGACATGAACCTATTAAGATCATCGCATGATTAGGTGTTGTGGGCAGAGGCCATGTAAACATAAGATAAGAAAATAAAAATAAAACAATGAATGTAAGTAATATAAAATCTATTGCCACAATTGTCATAACATAACACAAATATTTCACTTACATAATACTGTGTCACTAAAAATGCCTTGCTCTAATACAATAGGGACTCAACCTCAAAATTTAAGATCTTTTATTCCTGGAGATAAGATTGAGATATTATATTCTTTACTGTAAAATCAAATTAATTGAATAAATAAAAAACTAAAAGTTTATTTTGATAAAAAATATTTTATTAATTAATTGGATAAATTTATTTTGATTTTTGAGCGAGTGAGCCTTCACTCATTATAATAGAGGATTTTATTCTATTTGATTCTTGACACGCAACGATTATAATTATTGGGAACGAAAAAATAAAAATATTTTCTGACAAAGTCTTGCTGCTGCTTTTCGCCGATTTGAGTGTTTCAAAGTAAGTTTGCCGTTTCTTTTAATATTACAGCATTTTTATTTTTATTTCGGGTTATGTCACTATTATACTATAGCAGATATAATATATATATAATGATAATAATATATATAATGATAAGCTTTACATAACAAGTAACAGATAAGTCGTGAGCTAAATAAATCGACAATTCATATACATATCCTAATTTTGATCAGTTACATTTTGATATGAGGCTAACGAAAATATAATTAACAATAATATGTACGAACAACAATTGCCCCATTCCCGACAATATTTTATTTGACAATTGAAATTTCCCATCTGTCAGCACAAATAGGTTAATTAATTAATTAATTAAGTACTTCTTATATTCCTCTGCGATTTCACATTCTTAAGGCGTACTGTCCACGTAAACCGCACGATTGCTTGCATCTTGCGTAGAAACAAATAAAACCAGCGTCCACGGAGCGGCTACATTAGCCTATAGTCATGCTTTTTTTATTGCCGCGCCGTGGACAGTGACTAAAACAAAGTCATAAACGCCTGCGTTTTGGACAATCAGAAACCGACCAATTTCTTCAATTTATATCAGTCTTACAATAAAATTACTTTAGTGGATTTAAATCAATCTACTCGCGCAAATCTAAGAGAACATTCGCTTCTCTTCCTTACACGGGTGGACATAAAGTTCAAAGTCTATTGAAGATATTGTCTCGTGCTAGTTGCAGGCAACTGCAAAAACAACAGGGTCTCAGTAAACCCAGCACTATCCAATCAATTTTCAACTTTATGAGATTAACGTGATGTTCAAAATGTACCTAATGCTGAATTAGACAGTGGTAAACTGGGGCTGCAAGCACTTTTGCTTAGTTGAAAACAAGGCGGAGCATTGACAGAGATTCTATAAATAAATATACATTATTTAATAAATATTACATTCATTCTATACAACAGTCATTATAAATTATGTTAAAAAGAACAGAAAATGATTACTAAGATGAAAAATAGGATTACGATTTTCAATTTATCTAGACAAGTAGTGTAGTAAAGGATAAGTTATAGGATAAAACACATTAACAACCACCCCTGCCTTACTTCCCTCCCATTTTGCAGGGGCTCTTCAATACTTTTTAGTGCTCGACAAGCACTACAAGCAGTAAAACGAATTTTCAAATTTCTATTGAAAGCTAACGGTCGAATGTTCAATACGGCGTTATAATGTCTATGCGGCTTAATCATTACCATCTAATTTTGAACGTTACTACCAGATAAGGTAGTAACGCTCAAAATTAGATGTTTTACAATTTTCAAGTTACTGCTTTGAAATAAGGTTGCTAGGTACCTACAACTTTATTTCAAAGCAGTAAAAGACAGTGAAATATATTATTTTCTGTGTTATAAAAAGGGTTATGTCCATTTTAAATAAGAACTGTTAAATGTTTCAGTATTACCGCTTGTCGAAGAGAATGCTGTATGGCCTTGCTAGACGTTATAAGCCACTTGAGAGACATTGGCTCAGATGTTTCTAGAACATCTAAGGGCTCTTAGGCCTTTCTCCACGAAGCTATATGCAACGCTTGCACGCGTATCCTACCAGTAAAAAAATGTATGGGAATGACATAAGCAATCGATCACTTTTCGATTGCTTATGTCAATCCCATACATTTTTTTACTTAGCGATAGCGAGAGCGATTGTCGAAATGCATGTTGTCTAAAGCCTCAGTCTCTCGTAAGTAGCCATCATAAAATTTCGCTATGTACCGCACACGACGCGACGTCGACAACGCGTTTGACGTCGGTCGCACGAAACCTGAGTCGAACATTATACGCGATGCATAGAAATGGCGGCCGAACAAGATTTAAACATAGAATTTGTACTTGAAGTTAAAAAATATCCTTGTTTGTATAATTATGTTATTTTAAAAGTATGAAACTTATTATAATATTTTCGTGCAGTTTCCTGAGAGCGACGAATGCTCTACATTTAGGTACCTAATATTTCTTTCAAGACACGGGTGAACCCAAAATCTCCTTTTTGATTTATTTTTCGTATGAAAAATAAAGTGCATCATCTTCATCGCTAGATTCACTCGAGATCTTACTCGACAGCTCAAGAAAGAATTATAAAGTAAAGTATGGTCACCGATAATTTCGTACAATGACCTTTCATCTACTGACAGTTGTGTTAAACATTTTTACTAATGGTCAAATTTATAAAATTATGTAAAATTTAATGTATTTAATTACATTTTGTATTAAGCATTATTCACAATGTTATGCGGAGCTCGGGTTTGTGATCAACTAGCCATAGCTTCACCGATGGAAAGAGGCATTGGTCTTATTTGCGAATAATTAAGACATAAAATACTTACTTTACTTAGTGATTAATTTCAAATTCTCCAAATGAAATTAAACTCCGATTAATAAGTAATATTTTATAGAATTCTAACTCGCAACTGTTATCGAACACGTGCACACGTTAACACCGTACTACCAGTCTATAGAAGTCTTTTACACTGTGGTATGTTCAAAAGGTTTAGAATCTCTAAAAGCTGTGTGAGCGAGACAGCAACATAATTGCGCAGGAGCGACAAGGACACGTAACGTGGTGACAATATACGATATTATCTCTGTTCGGCGACCGCACTTTAGCATGAATCACTGAGTCAGTTGAATTTGGGTAGCGTCGTGTGCGGAAACCGAATTGATAGAGTACCATATCCGTAGGCGTAAGCGATCTATGTTTCGCGGCTCAGTCACGTAGCCTGTGAATAGCCTTGTGGGTCAAAAGGCCTAACACGATACGATACGTATTTCAGAGACAAGATAGATAATTCGAAATTCAAATAAATCGGTACCCTTAGTGTAAGTTTTTTAGTATACAAAACGCACCGATTCTAGTTGCGTTAAGAGCTCAATTTGTATGGGAAACATGATTTGCGCTTCTCTCCGCTAGGGGCGCTGTTCGCGTTTCCTATACAAATTGAGCTCTTAACGCAACTAAAGTAGTTGCGTTTTTTATACTAAAAAACTTACACTACGGGTACGGATCCAATGAGCTCGCACTTTCGTATCGAGTTTATGTGTACAAGTGCTAACTCTGGCTCAAGGCATAGGATCTAATTAAGAAAAGCCTGCAAGAGGTTGTAGGGCATTCGACACACTTATCATATTTGCTCATAGGAGTTAAGAAATTTCTCGGTAAATGTAAACTAATCAAAATGCATTGTGGTCATCTTTAACATTCCTTCGTACTAAGAAAAATCCCATTATTAAATAAGTTGATCAAAGGATAAAACTTACGTAAAAACACTTATATGTTAATTTCTAACACATTAGACCCCATTTGATTGATATAGGTAGGAAATATGGTTACTTGGAATTTAGCTTTCTATACATCGATCATTTTATAATTACCATACAGTCAAATACCCTATTTAGATACTTTGATATTTAATTAACGTCCAACATTTGTACAATCCTAAGCTAGAGATGAAAAGGCACCGCTAAAGTGTTAGATGATAGTATTGTCATTTCAGAAAGTTCTATAAGAATTCAAGAATAATAACGAGCATAGACGTGTAATAAGTATGTGCGGCGCATAAATAGTGATAGTACAAAAATAGCTCATAATTCAAGTGAATAGGGTCGACTGAAAATAATAGATTTTCTAGTTGAAAGAATTTAGGACTGAATGGATTAATTCCTTGATAAATCGTTTTATGTTAGATTTTAAGCGCAAAAGATAAGGTCTGGATTACATAATCCAGATTAATTAAGGCGTCATACCTGCTGCGATATATTGTAATTACTACATCACCCACAACTTTAAAAAACCCAATGCAATGTATCTATAGTCTATTGTGTTCATCTTTTTGACTGACAGGCCGACCTGGGCCGCCTGTGTGTACATGAAATGGTCTCGTCAATCTATCTCGCTCTAGTATCTGCGTTAGTATGCTCTTTCTCTTTGACATTGCTAATTAGTTTACTATATCTATGTTGAAGTCAGATAAACATCTCACAGTAAGTGAGAAATATATTTTTTTAAATCCAGGTTACAGGTGACGCTAACCAAAACTGATAATTTTTTTCAATCTCACAACAAAATAAATAGCGCAGATGCTCTTTTAGGGCCAGCGCCCACTGAAGACATAGCACGACACGGCGTGGCTTTATCTGTATATACTGGGTGTAAAAGACATGAACAGTCAAACGAAAACCATGTATTCCATACATCAAAATAAGACATATTTCAATGATTTTTATTTTTTGGTGTTAAAAAAAAATGCAAATTGTACCGCGCAATGTAAAGGGCTCAACTCGCACGCAACTCGCAAAACCGCGATAATTATGTCAGACGGGGGCCCCGTTCGTTAGTGTCCTTGCGCATCGAGTGAGCTACATTGAACGCTAACGTTTTGAAGCCATTTTTTGTTACGAAATACTAAAAAAATTGATAATGTTTCTTTGGACAATAATTAAGAAATAACGTATAAAATACGTTTTTATAAAAAAATTTAAAAAAAAATTATGACTTTGACCTTTAATAAAATCGTAACTATCAATTTCCCAGGTATAGTCTAAAGGAAGAAAAATGTTATGATGGTGAGCAGAATACATGGTTCTCGTTTGACTGTTCTTGTCTTTTACACCCTGTATAAAAATGAATACTGACTGACTGATTGACTGACTGACATATCAACGCACAGCCCAAACCGCTGGGTCTAGAAATTCCAAATTTGGTACGTAGGTTCCTTATGAAGTCCAGACGTGCACTAAGAAAGGATTTTTGGAAATTCACCCTATAAGGGGGTGAAAAGAAGTTAAAAGTTAGAATGGATATTCGTCGTAGACAAATTAAGAAAGATGTATTTTAAGATTTTTGGAAATTCAATCTTGAAGGGGGTAAAATAGGGGATGAAAGTTTGTATGGAAATCCGTCATTTTTTAAGTAAAATCCATGAAAAATTGTAGGTATAGTGCGCTTTGGTTAAAAGAAATAATAAGAAAATTTAAATACTGCCCGAAGTAACTATTCTACGCGGACGAAGTCGCGGGCATTAGCTAGTATTTAATAAAAATTATTGAACCTAATAGGGTGATGCAGTTACGTTAGTGTAAAACATATAAAGTTATTTACATTCACAATTCACATATTGCACTAATTATAAATGTTATAATTATTAACTTTAATGGAATGGTCGTTACTACATAATGGTTAACTATTATTAAATATTATGTATAAATGCTAATCATAAGACAGACTAGTAGTAGGAGTGTATGTTCACATAAAACCCAGTGCACATCACACATTTTTTATATTAAATACAAAATATACTTGAAAAAAATATATGCGATATTTGTACAGGCTTTTTATTATAAATGTAGAACTTTTATCTGACGTGTGCGAACTGGCCTTTAACAGCTACAATCAGAGACACATATAAACTATTTTTAGTTGAAAATACTTATTCGTTCAACAAGTGAGCAAAGATACTTTTTGCTGCGAGTGCCGATATTAACTCACGAACCAGCGAAGCAGTCTAGAATTAGACTACTGAGCTCTCTGAATTTGCTCTCGAGTCAAACATACAACTTTTCACCTCTCCAGCTAGAATTTTTTTTAGGTGAAAAACACAAGACAATACTTTTATATCATATCTTTAAATTATTTAAATAATTATAAATATTAAAAGTAACATTACTACATTACATACTTAGATTGAACGTTATAGTCTTGTTCGAAGCTCGCAGCAAAAAGCGTTTTTGCTGCGAGATTTTAAGAAGCAAAAGAGGTTTTTTGGTGCTGGAGAGGTGAAAACGAATAAATTTAATTCTTAAAATCGTTTTGTGATGCATTTATTTAAGTCTAGTGATGTAGTCTGTGTCATTTACAATAGGCCATAAACCAATGCAGTTATACAGCAGTCAATACTTAGGACAAACATCAATATTTCCCGGATTGTTATTAAGTAATCACTTACTTGTCTCGTTGAAGTACAAACTTTTTCATTGGTCTACATTTGTCCTTAAAAATATATATCTTTTGTATACTCCAATGCTGTAAATGTGCTGTGCTTGAAGCCAGTACAGTTCACTCTAGCCAGTGAGTTCTTACACTAACAGGTGCAGTTTAATATTCAAACAATTCCGTTTCTGCTCGAGCGGAGTGCTACGTTGGCTCGTTGGATGACATCAGCGCTTCTGACTGTTCGTCTAAGTCCGATATGTTTCTTATAGCCCTGGAAAATAATACTTATTCAGCTTGCAACAAAGCACAATATCGCATATCCCATAAGTGAATATCAAATAATGATTTAGCATATGAATGTCACAAAGAACTTGATTTGAATGTTGAGCAACAGTTACCATTTGAAAAGCTATGATAAAACAATTGTATTTATTTTTCGAAATGTCGAAGGCCGTATCCCTAAACCACTAAACCGATTTTGATGAAATTTGGCATGGAGATAGTTTAAGACCCTGGAAAGGACATAGGATAGATAGGACATTATGGAAAATTCAAAACCTGCTCGTTAAGATCTCTTAAATGGGACCACATGACAAGCACCAGCTTTCGAATACGAAAAGAATCATCAAAATCGGTACGCCCAGTAAAAAATTATCAGGTAACACACATAAAAAAATCGGGAGTCTCCCCTTGACTTTCTCGTACACCGGAAACGACTCAAAGGTTGATAGAAACCTTATATTTTGATGTCATACATGCATGTTAAATTTTGATCACCCATCCGAGTACCGACCACGCACTTGGTTGCTAAACTTTCGTGATCGACGGCTTAAAATTTGATAGAAACCTCATATTTTGATGTCATACACGCATGTTAAATTTGGTTACAATAAGTTAAAGCATGCTAGAGTTATCGTGCTAACGTACAGACACACACACAGACATAATTACAAAAAAAGTATTTTAGGACTCAGGGAGGTCCAAAACGTGTAAATCCGTCAAAATCTCGAGGTCTAATTTTTTGACGATTACAAGACTTCCTCTATACTACTTACGAGAAAGTAAAAAACATACAGTCAAATTGAGAACCTCCTCCTTTTTTGAAGTCGGTTGAAAAAGTTAAAAACTTGTAAGTATGACATACGTGAATCCCTCAGCCGCTCGCAGCCTATTTGTGATCCAGGTCATGGGCTGCGGTGCTGACGGCACGTCTAGTACCGCGAGCGTCCACCCGAGCGCGGCCAATACCGCGGCGGTACCGCGCCACGCCGACCCTACCCCGCGGTACGCCTCCACGCACGCCGCTAGCGGTAGCACTAGACCCATCATGCTTGTGGCCGTCGCTGAACTAGTGAACGACCGCCCGCTGGAATTGTGAACTTAAAGTTAATCTTTAGAGCCTATTCATAATAAGGGCCCTCGTCCATGGCGACTTTTTGTAGAGATACTGTCGCGCGTTCGTATCGATACAGTCGCTATGCGGTCATTAGCTGTGTGCTCTCGCCCACATAACCCGATTTAGTCGCGCTTCTATCGTCGAGTCCCAATTACAGGACGGTTTTGAATTGCCATAGTAAATGTTTCTGTCGAACGGCTCCATTTTGCGTACGTGACTCTCGACCTATCTGTGTTGCACTGATGCTCAGTTCTCCACTCACGAGCCACCCTCCCCCGTTCTCACTCGCGATGCTATGGCTCGTTGGCATCGCTTCTGTATCGCGTTGCAACTAACGAGCGTTAGTAGCGATGCCATCGCTACAAAAAGTCGCCGTGGGCGAGGGCTCTACAAAATAGCCGTGTGAATAGGCCCTTAGACCACGTCTAGAAGGCGCGAAATCATACGCGCGTACAGGATACTGAAATACCGATTTTAATAATTGTTACACCTGTAAAATGCTACATTTTCATGAGTAATAACAAGCTATATTTTATTAGGAAAAAAATCATTATTCTTGTTGAAAGTTTAGTAGCTGTGAAAAAAATCAAAATATTTGCACATGCCTGGAGAAACAACTAGAGATCTTTCGATCTGATACCACTACACTACTAATGCAGTTTCATGTTCACAGATCACAGAAACAGTGTGTACTTTTTTGCTGATAATTAACACATAAAATACCTACTTAGTGATTAATTTCAAATTTTTTCTCCAAATGAAACGGAATTGTGAGTTCTCTTTTGGAGAAGTATTTACAATTTATAACTTTATTGTAAAGTTTTGATTTGTACAAAGTTAAACAACTTACAGCAGCCACAATGATTCTATGGTGAGCGGGCCTAGAGCCGCGTCGAGCAACAGCCAGGACCACAGCTTAGGTGAAGGTAGCTCGGCCTTCTCTACCCCCGCCGCGGCCAGTACGCCGCCGAACATCCACGCGAGGCATCCACATGCACACCCCACTAGTCCTACGGGAAATAGTAGGTAGGTTCACCGCGGGAAGAAAGTGACAGATTACTAACGAGGGAGCAGTTTGTGGCCTGGGCCCCGATCGCGGTAAATCATTTCAAGTCGAACGCAGATGAAACACAAACGCTGTCAAAGTTACGTTTCTGTTAGGCCCTGTCCGCATAGCGATAAAATATTCGCGCGGAAATAATATCGCGTTCAATTTGAACGTTATCGCTGTGCGAACAGGGCCTAACAGAAACGTAACTTTGACAGCGTTTGTGTTTCATCTGCGTTCGACTTGAAATGATTTACCGCGATCGGGGCCCTGAAGGCGCAGTCGAGGGCCACAATACTCCTAGAGTTTGGGACTTGAACTTTCTCCCAAGTGCTACTATGCTTTATACTACACTTGTGACTTGTTTAATTGAAATAAGCAGTTTAAAATAAAATTATAAAGAGATTATTGCATTTGTCTGCGACTAATGCAAAAAGTTAAGGCTCCGCATTGTTGGAGCAAGTTATGACTAAATTAATTAAAGATTATGTTGCAATTTGTACAGTTAAGTACCTACTCAAATTAAATGATACAGTTTTGTTAGGACGATTTATATTAGTATTTGACATTTGAAACAATAAAGGAAAAGAAAGCGATGTTCTAAAACTTCTGGTTTTCGTGATGGGGCAGAGCCCATAACCGCCGCGCTCGTACAAAGTCTTGATAATTAATTGACTCTGCGGCAAAGTGCAGTGCGAGTTATGGGTGTGAATGGACCGCGTTAGAAATGGATTTTCATACAACTATTCCTCCCGCATATTTAAGTCGAAGAAAAGATCAACTTTCTATTTTCAATTTGAGGGAATAATAGGATCAGGTGTAGTATAAAATAATTTAAATTTAAATAGACATATGAATCTTCTGCAATGTTATCACTATATAGTATGGCTATTGCACAGGAGTGGCAGCTTTGTGTGATCTATTGTATCTGAAGGAATCATGTTCGTCCATCGCGCCACCGCCTCCTCCAGTTTAACTTGCGCTTGCGCCGCCAATACACGGCTGGACGTAAAGAGGCGTCCATAAATTACGTGAGGAGTTTAAGAGGGGGAGGGGGTCGAATCAATTCTCATCTAATCTTACGTTGGAGAGAGGGGGAAGGGGGGGGGGGGGGGTCTCGGCAAATATCACGCAATTTTGGTCCATTTAATCCAGTGATGATTTTACTGAAAATCATATGGACATGTTGGTTCGCGCATGATTCTCCATTTTATTACACTTATAATTAAACTCTCGGCAATATTGATTACTAGTCTTAACTAGTCGTAAATAAAATCACGAAGCAATTTTTTTTCTTTTTACAATAACAATCCAACGCGTTTACGTAAGAAACCCACATTTTGAAAAATCTCACGTGAGATTGGGGGATGGGGGAGAGAGTTGAATTAAATCTCACGACATCTCACCAGGGGGGAGGGAGGGACAGAAAATTTAAAAAAACACCTCACGTAATTTATGGACGCCCGCATATGTGGCATGCATGAATTGAAGGTATGCTACCAGGGCACTGCTTGGCTGTCGAAATTTGTCCGTGATTGGTGCTTATGTTTTTATGGTAAACACTGTTTTATCAAATCTTTGAAATTTACACTTCTAAGATCCGAACGAAATATTTATGCAAATATTTGCGGTCTTCCTCTCCCTCTACAACATGTAAATTAAATAACCAACACCCTGAATACAGGTGGTTTGGGATTTGATTTCAATATTTAAAAAAAACGATTTTTTTTATGAAAAAAGAAAACAAAAAAAACAAAAAGTACCCAGAAAATATTGTACAACATAATTTTGACACTTTTGTTTTTTTTTTTCAAAAAAAAAAAACTTTTTTTCAATTTTTTTTTTTAAAACAACTCTGAAGCCGATCCCAAACCACCTGTATTCAGGGTGTTGGTTATTTAATTTACATGTATATCCGTCCACATTCATGTTCATCACGCTGTTATCACATGATTATCATCTCTCCTCATTGCATGCCCATACCATGGTAGTCGTTTAAAGAAAGAAAGAAAAGAAATTTTTTCTTTAAATATTTCTGCCACTGTTTTTACTTTGAGATTTGCCTGCAACTTTGTCCATTCTTTATATTATAGTGATAGAAATACAGAAAAAAAACCACTTAATTTGGAAAACCTACGCGTTAATATTTTAAAACAGGCTAGCAAATATATTGATGGTCTTACCGACTAGAAGCGGACAGTTAATTCCGTCGCCTTTCCGCAACTCCTGTCGGAACAGTATTAGGTGTATCGCGTAACAGAGGGCAGAACCCAGGGCGGCCAGCACTGCTATCCAGTTGCTTTGGTGGCTCTCCGACACGCCGAGTATTACCTTACAGAAACAAAAAAAAAGTAAATTTGCCATGTCCCTCTGTGATCGTCGGACATAGGCTTCCCACAAGGATCTCTAACACGATCGTTTTTAGGATTCCGACCCCAAAGGGTAAAACGGGCCCCTACTACTAAGAACCGTGATAGTTAAGAGAGTTGAAATTTACACAGATGATATATTTCTGTTGCCGTTAAAACAACAAATACTAATAAACAAAATAAAATAAATATTTAAGGGGGCTCCCATACAACAAACATGTTTTTTTTTAGCTTATTTTCGCTCGATATTGATTACGGCTACATGTAGATATACACAGAATATTCTGTAATATATTGACGTTAAAAATAAATAATTACTCAAATTAAAATAAAACAAATAGTTAAGGAGGGCTCCCATACAACAGACATGTTTTTTTGCCGTTTTTCATAGATAATTGTACGGAACCTTCGAGCGCGAGTCCGACTCTCACTTGGCCACTTTTTATTTTTATTATTACCATATCAGATAAAAGAAAAATCAGCCAGTCCTTACCAATCCCGCAGCGGTGAGCAGTATGGCAACACACTTGGAGAGCGAGAAGTGATCATGCGGCGAGTGCGCGAACACCGCGCCGAGCGAGAGCGCGAACGCGCCCGTAGTCGACGTATACACGCACGCCGAACTCGTGCCGGTGTGCACGAGGCTCAACCGGTACAGGTAGTTTGATATGAACCACTGAAAGTTCAAAATGGGAGTAAACTATGCTATACTTGAGCCAAATAAAGATAAGCCGATAAAGAATAAATGTTAACAAACCAAATGTCATTTTGTGTAGGTTTGTCCCTTTCACTCGATGCCTTTTTACTTTCTCGTACGTATACATAATAGAGGAAGTATTGTAATCGTCAAAAATTTCGAACTCGAGATTTTGACGGATTTACACGTTTTGGACCTCCCTGAGTCCAAAAATAACGTTTTTGGAATTATGTCTGTGTGTATCTGTGCGTTTGCACGATAACTCGAGCATGATTTAACTTAATGCAACCAAATTTAACATGCGTGTATGACATCAAAATATAAGGTTACTATTGTAATGATTTTGCTATTTTGCGTCAATATTAGTTGTGGTTTTGACTTATCGTAAGTACTTTTCAGGAAATATGTTCATGATTAAGTCAAATGCAAAATTAATGCAATTATGTGGCAAAAAGCACAAAATGTATAATTATAATTTATGTAAATAAAACTAAGTAATATTGGCTTTTTGAGATATGCGTCTGCGATTTATAAGTCTGTAAACTGGCAACACTGTCCTTGTTTCTGATTGGTGAACGTTCCCTATTGGTTGTAACGTGAGCCAATCAGAGCGAAGCGCGTCGTTAAGGTGGCTTGAAAGATTGTGGAAGGCAGGCAGTCTGTTTCGAGTCGTCGTTCAGTTAACACGTGTTGCGAGGTTTTGAGTTTAAACTATAGTAATTCTGTGTAAGCAGTGAGTGAGAACAAAATTATGTTCGAGTGAATAAATGTGACGATTGTGCCGTACTGGATTGATTAATTCTTTATATCTCAGAAGTGGGATTCTGCACGCAGCTATGCCGGATAAAAACCGCAAGTAAATTTTATTTCTTTATTTTAATTGAATCAAGTTCTTGATGGTGCTATGAGAGTTCTAAATGAAATAATTAACTATCAAGAAGTTGTGGGTAGTATACTGAAAGTATAGTAGAATAGAAGTAGAATATGAACCAAAGGCAAGATTATTATGTTCTTTAAATACGTTACAAATCATAAAGTTTACTACAGCATTATTTTTCTTCGAAGGTTTAATATTGATTCGTTATTATACTCGGCTGTCTGTAGGCTCACATTGAAAAGATAGCCATGTAGGTGTGCTAATGTTTTATATTAGTCGCCAGCCATGTAGGTGCGCTGACATCTAGAACGTAGCCATGTAGGTGTGCTAATGTTTTATATTAGTCGTCAGCCATGTAGGTGCGCTGACATCTAGAACATAGCCATGTAGGTGTGCTAATGTTTTATATTAGTCGTCAGCCATGTAGGTGCGCTGACATCTAGAACATAGCCATGTAGGTGTGCTAATGTTTTATATTAGTCGTCAGCCATGTAGGTGCGCTGACATCTAGAGCATAGCCATGTAGGTGCGCTAGTGTTTTATATTAGTCGTCAGCCATGTAGGTGCGCTGACATCTAGAACTGAGCCATGTAGGTGTGCTAATGTTTTATATTAGTCGTCAGCCATGTAGGTGCGCTGACATCTAGAACATAGCCATGTAGGTATGCTAATGTTTTATAATAGTCGTCAGCCATGTAGGTGCGCTGACATCTAGAACATAGCCATGTAGGTGTGCTAATGTTTTATATTAGTCGTCAGCCATGTAGGTGCGCTGACATCTAGAATATAGCCATGTAGGTTTGCTAATGTTTATGTTAGTCGTCAGCCATGTAGGTGCGCTGACATCTAGAACATAGCCATGTAGGTGTGCTAATGTTTATGTTAGTCGTCAGCCATGTAGGTGCGCTGACATCTAGAACATAGCCAAGTAGGTGTGCTAATGTTTTATATTAGTCGTCGGCCATGTAGGTGCGCTGACATCTAGAACATAGCCATGTAGTTGTGCTAATGTTTTATATTAGTCGTTAGCCATGTAGGTGCGCTGACATCTAGAGCATAGCCATGTAGGTGCGTTAATGTTTTATATTAGTCGTCAGCCATGTAGGTGTGCTGACATCTAGAACATAGCCATGTAGGTGCGCTAATGTTTTATATTAGTCGTCAGCCATGTAGGTGCGCTGACATCTAGAACGTAGCCATGTAGGTGTGCTAATGTTTATGTTAGTCATCAGCCATGTAGGTGCGCTGACATCTGGAACATGGCCATGTAGGTGTGCTAATGTTTTATTAGTCGTCAGCCATGTAAGTGTTGACATCAAGAGCATAGCCATGTATGTGTGCTGATTATACTAAATATAGTAGTGCGTTATTTTTCACGACTATTTGAGTCGTGTAGGTACATTGGTGCTTTTTAACAGTGTGATCCGATAATGCTAGTTCAAGTATTTCACTTTTACAAGCTCTCATTTTATGTATAATATTGTCACTACAACTCTGGTGTTTTGAATTCCAACTGGAGACAGTAACTATGTATCATTTATTTTATTTTATTTATTTAATTAGGTACACAAAACAGAATTACAATCACGACAAGTTAAGCAATGAATAATGTAAAAAAAAACAATGGTCGACTGCAACTCCACAGACATGAGTACACAGCATGTTAAGCAAACATCGAGCAAGAATCAAAAATTATTTTAAACATTTGTTGAATTAAATTGCTGTATTAACAAATATTCCCTAACACGGTATTTATATTAGAGAATAACTCGTCAATTTCACTGCTATTGTTATAAGGAGGTATACAAATTATTATAATTCTATGTTCTAAAAGTTCTATTGCACAACATCCAAACACCTTTGAAATACTTTTCAATTTAGAATACCATTAGCTATTTCATGTAGAGGTTTAAATGGGTGGTCACTTCGATGAGTATACACGGTTCACTAAGTTTTTTTAAAATGTGATATCAATTCGTGAAAACTTAATTAGGCAATTTCAACATATGTCTATCTTCAGAAGTCGTATTGAGTTCAGCAATTTATAAAATGTCCATGATAGAAGATATAATTTGTTCAAAAGTCTATTAATATTTTGACGCATGATATTTATCGGCTTATACACAAATAAATTATTGGATACGTGCCTTATTATAGAATTATTTGTTATGAGTAGTAGATGATAATGTGTCGGTAGTATCTATAACAATGTCATTGCCTCCCTGTGTACATGTCCGCTGTATGAGTGTTCAGTTTTTCTATTGTATGGAAGGCACATATAGATTATTATTAATCCTTCATTTTATTACTTTAGTCAAATCACAATGTTTCTCTATGTACTGAACAGCACAGATTCAAAGTAAAATTATTTCTCTTTGGGTTGTATACCTACTACAGTTATATCTAGATGATATATGAATTTACTTTTATCGCACATCTGAACATAAATAAACTATTGATGATGCATCAGATATTCTGAGTTCAAACAATTGCCGAATGTAATGATATGCATTATCTAGTTCGTAACTATATAGGGTAATTTTATAAGTTTGATTTCGTGTGATTAGTTATTTTGTAATAATAATTGTATAAAAAAATAATTTACGTGCGTCAGGAGATCGCACGCAGTAGGATGGCCGAATGTAATGATTTTGCTATTTTGCGTCAATATTAGTTGTGGTTTTGACTTATCGTAAGTACTTTTCAGGAAATATGTTCATGATTAAGTCAAATGCAAAATTAATGCAATTATGTGGCAAAAAGCACAAAATGTATAATTATAATTTATGTAAATAAAACTAAGTAATATTGGCTTTTTGAGATATGCGTCTGCGATTTATAAGTCTGTAAACTGGCAACACTGTCCTTGTTTCTGATTGGTGAACGTTCCCTATTGGTTGTAACGTGAGCCAATCAGAGCGAAGCGCGTCGTTAAGGTGGCTTGAAAGATTGTGGAAGGCAGGCAGTCTGTTTCGAGTCGTCGTTCAGTTAACACGTGTTGCGAGGTTTTGAGTTTAAACTATAGTAATTCTGTGTAAGCAGTGAGTGAGAACAAAATTATGTTCGAGTGAATAAATGTGACGATTGTGCCGTACTGGATTGATTAATTCATTATACTATCAACTTTTGAGACGTCGATCACGAAAGTTAAGCAACCAAGTGCGCGGTCGGTACTCGGATGGGTGACCAAAATTTAACATGTATGTATGACATCAAAATATAAGGTTTCTATCAACTTTTGAGTAATTTCCGGTATACGAGAAAGTTAATGGGAGGCCACTCCCGATTTTTGTGTCGGGGGTTACAAAAGGGTGTACGGTATACTAACCGGTATACTGAATAGCAGGGCAAGTTTCAGATGCCTCCTGGTGGCGGCGGCAGCGGCGCGCCTTTGTGCGTACTCCGTAGCCCGCACCGAGGCGGCCCACGACAGGCGAGCTAGCAAAGCCTCACCTGCCATCGCCGCTGACATTACCCGCACCTAAACAATAAACAAGAGTATCTCCCGAGTTCTTGTTCCAAAAACACGTGTTGAGAGACTCCATTTTTAACTCAATCAAGAGTACAGTGCCACAAACTTATCTGGAGACGCATTTTTGAATCATTACAATTCCAAATCGTGTATGAAATCGCAAGATTCGTATGCGAATCCCTAAAATCGCTATTTTTGAATATTCATACTCGTGAATTTTGCAACGAGTGGTCCGACCCACTCGTTTCCGATATTCTACCAGCCGAAAATCAAATGACTGACAGTGACATTATAACTTTATAATTTACGTTCCGTTCCTCCGTAACTCATTACCGGTTTTTAAAATCAATGAGTTATGGCTCTCCAGTTTTTATTTTTTCTGCACGAAATAAAAAAAAATGATCTTGTTATAATTTCATTTATAATATTCAGACCAAGACTAGTAAGCATTAATTTATACTAAGACATTTTTTGTTCTATATTTCAGTTTATTTTGAATAGTTTTCAATAAATAGCTATGTTTTTCAACAAAATAGTTTAATTTATCTCACAGTCAGTCAACTATTAAAACAGGGTTGAGTACCACTGATTTTAGATAATGTTCACTTACCCCAAATGAATATTATTGAAATTGAAAAACGGATGTCATTTGAAGTTAAGGTATGTAAAAGATTTAGCATGGCACAACAGCTTAAATTATGTGTTCAAAATACCTCTGCAACTTTGTTAAATCGTACAGCTCTGGGGGCCGCATCATCACTATCAGTTGTTTCTCCAGCTCGCACTGGTACAAATGTTGAGTCTCCCTAGAAAAGAATTTAATGTATTCAGAATTAAATACTCTATGCTGTGTCTCTAAAAGTCTTAAAAAGGATAACAGTGCTAAGTTGTGGTATGTCATTTAATAAATATAGCTTGCATTTAAGAAATTGTAGCCCATTCAGATTTTTCAAAATTGATCTAGTTTATGTGTTATAAAATTAAATATAGTGGAGGTGCTATTCGCTTGTTATTTAAGTAGGTAATAAATATTGAGTTGAAAGGTTACATGTAACTATTATAGTTATTTATCAACATGTGATATCATGGGAAACAATATAGGTACCTAACTATTACACTTTTTATCTGTTACAGCTTTTTTTTATCACACAATGCAATAGTTTTCCTGTGATAATAATAATTAACGGTCACAACATTGGTTAATGTTGGTGATTTCCTCAATAAAATACATTATAATAGTACAATGTATATAACAAATAACACTCACCAAACTGTTTGTAGATTCATTGAAAAAGTTCTCATCATCTGTTTCAGCAACAGGTTCTAATAATTGCTGAAATTATAAAATTTTATTTGTAAATTAAAATCTAAAGTTAAATATGTAAATAAACTCTTTACATGACCCTGACCCGACCTTGCACGTTACAAGTTACAAAACTGTTCAAAATTAAGTGGGATTTATAGAAAGTTTTTCAAAAATATATTATTTGTATTTGATCTAATTTCTTACATACATATCGTATAATGATACTGAAAATCCCAAATGGGGTTGAGGAGAGCTTTAGGTAACATTTAGAAAGATAGTACAAAACATTTATTGACACAATACAACAAACAAACAGAAATATCAAATATAATAATTATGTCTCAAATGGTCCCAGTTCAGCATTTAGTTACACAAACAGACACATCTGGCAATGTGGGCCATACCATGCCCTAAATCCAATAAGAAATAGGTAGTTGTAGGTCCAATCCAACATTGGATCTGGCAAATGGATTCTATCAGATTTATCCCAATTAATTGTTTGATTAATATTAGTGGAAGTGTATATAGTTGCATAAGTGGCAACTTGATATTATTTAATACAAGCAATAAAATACTGCAGTGAATTGCATGCAAAAGATATCTTGTATTAAACAGATACAATTTCTTTTTTCAAAATATCGCCGGTTTAATGCAAATACCAACTAACCCATGGAATTGTAGTTTTGAGTTATTGCGATTTTAAAGTTTGGGAATCTTAAACTTCTGCTAGATAGAAGATTTTCTAATTTTTGTAATGATCATCTGCATTCTCATATATTTATGTTTTTAATTATGTAGAATAAAGGCAGATAAATTCATCGTAAATCCGAAAAATAACAGTGACAGTTAGTTGGTTTTTGCACTAACCCGGCGATGTGCTAATATTGAGTTTAAATTATAATTTACTTACAGTATAATCTGCAGGCCGACAAGGATCTCTTGTGGGAGGTGTAAAACAGAGAACTAACAGGTAAATAAACAGCAAAGAACTTCTAACATAAGTTACTAGAAAAGGTCTTTCCAGCTTTTTTTCTATATATAAGTACTGAAAAAAACAAACGTAATAGTTTATCACTTCTGAATAGAGAAAACATGATAACAATAATGACACCCCAAAAACTTACCTTTGTCAACTCTGATGATAACACCCATAAAACAACAACCAAAAGTAAAATAAATAAGCCAACCGCAAATTTTCTTTTACTAACATTTTGAGTTGTGTCCTTATTATTTTTACTATTTAGCAGAACACGAAAATAATTATGGCATAGAGTCAACATGAAGATGAATAATAAAGTCTGTAGTAGTACTTAAGCAGTCAAACATAGGTTTGTTAATTACGCTTAGATTATGATACCTACAGTCTATTAGTGCATTGATATTTTCTTACGTACGAGATATAGATCGCAACATATTTTCAATACGCGGTTTATTGTACCTTTATTCTTAAGAAACCGCACAGTGATTTTTGGAAATTAGTTAATTTTTTGACAACCAAACTAACAACCACAGATAGCTAACAACTGTCTTCATCTGACATTAAATCTTTTTAATTTTCCCTATTACGGGACGGCAAAGAGATCTAGCCCATACAGCCATATCTCCAGTTTTTATATCTTCTTTCTTGATTTTCGCATTAAAATATGTTTGGGTATCACCATAGGTGTATCATTACTGAATGGGCGTCACACATTTTAGTGCATCTAGGGAGTGCTTGGTGAGAGATGCATGACCTCATGATGGTAACTGATGAGGTGGAGATCCCACTATAAAAATCTCAACGCCCTACACAACACAAAACCTTTATTTCAATTATTTAGCGAGCCTAAACAACATACATTTTGACACTCACTCTCGCTAAATCTAAAATGTAAATGTGACATAAGAAATCGAAAAGTCACTTCGATTCTTAATGTCCATAAACCAAATACATTTTTTATAGCGAGAGAGAGTGTCGAAATGCACCATAACATCATATCACCCTCTTTTTATATTATCAGAGTATATCATTATTGCATATCACTGCATAAAATTCGACTCCGAACAATATTGAGCTATCGAAACAAAAGAAGTTTCTCGCCAAACATGGGCAACAGTTCACGCGTGCGACAGAGACAGGAGACAGAGACGCGAGACCTCGCGAGACCGAAGACAGCGAGACGAGCTAGACGGTTGGCGTCGCGCCCGAAATGCATGTTGTTTTTATAAAAAAAATGACTGCTTTTTCTGATGAAGACTATGAAAAACTAATTGATGATTTTCTTGGCCTCTTGTTGAATATAATTCGTGAATAGATAATCTTTTTTTAGTTTTGTAGTACTTAATAATATGAAAGCAAATCATCGTCTACTTCTTCCTTCAATAACTCTACATGACGTTCCATATCAGTATTTAATGATACACTAAAAAAATTGGTTGTCTGTAAAGTCGGTTTACTGACGATAGTTGAACGTGACAACGTCTTAAGAAAATACTGATGGAATGGTAGCATTTTACAAAAGAAAAATTTAATTTCATTTGTTTTGCCGGCTTTACACGAGGTAACGCCGCATGCGTCATGTTTTTTCGTGCGTGCAGCCGGCTCTATCGAATTATAAGACGTTGTCACGTCAAAAAAAATTGACTATCGAATATGGTTTAATAGTTATGTAGTAGAATAAGGCGAGGCGTTCTTTCGTTATATGTGTGTGTGCGTGTAACTTTGTAACTCTGTACTAGAGGCTGTACACGGGCGACAGTCTGGGCGTAGTTTTAATTTATTGGCCTCAGTTCCAGCTCGTTTTTAGTGGAACTCCGTCTTTACTTTTTATTTGAGGGGAGAGCCTATTGTCTTAATACCTACATATTATCAGTGTAATACATATAAATTATGTAATACAAAAAAATCGCACTTGATCGTTTTATTTAATAACTCATTATACTTATTTCTTCTAATTTCAAAACTTTCGTTATTTTTTATAAGTAGGTAATTGCGAGTAATTTCCTTAAAATTTTGCAAAGTTGAAGTTTCATACAAAATAAATCAATAATCTTCTAAGTCCTGGTTCCATACTAAATCCGTTGAATTCTTCATGCAAAATCTCTCTCCATACTAAATCACTTGAATAACTTTTTATGACAAATTTTCTAAGTATCTCTTTTTGGTAGTTATTATTTTTTCGCCAATTTGACAAGAAAAATTTAGAGCGTATTTATGATAAGCACCCCCTTTTGCGTGATCCAGGTAACCTAATGTGAATAAAAAAAGTGTGTGTAATTCACACACGGGATAAGTGACACTTCAGAAAAGTAGCAAAAGTGATTTCAGTAGCAATAGATGTTTATGTTGATGTCAAAATATTGAACTACAAACCGTCAAAATTTATCTTTTTCATTTCATTTTCAAGTCATAATTTACAACGGTGCTAAAGTTTCATCTCATTTTCAAATCACAATTCACATCGGTGTTAAAGAAGTTTCACTCCAAAATATCTAGAAGGGTATTCGTAAATGTAATTTTTTATGCACACATCATTTCCTTATTGCTATTTTTTATCATCATCAACAGCTCATATAATGTCCCCACGGAGGGGCTCTAGCCTACCCTACATTAGGGGCGATTAGGCCGTAGTCAACCACGCTGGCCAAGTGCGGGTTGGTCGACTTCACACACAACCTAAGAATTACTTCATAGGTGTGTGCAGGTTTCTTCATGATATTTTCCTTCACCGTAAAAGCGTCGATTAAACGTAGGTACATATGAATTCAAAATTTGAAAACACATTGGTACGTGGCGGGGATCAAACCAGTAGCTCCCGGGTGGGAGACGACGCTCTTACGCACTACGCCACCGACGCTTCCTGCTATTTTTTGCTATTTTTACCCAAGTTTTATTGTGTTCTTATTATTATATTACATACTCAAATTAACAACATTAAATAATTACGATTCGTAAGCTCATATAATTGTGACTCGAATTTCTCACGTTAATCGTGTAAATAAGTTATCGATTATCATGGTCACATCACCACTTACGATATTTTGACATGTGTCATAACGGATCTTTATTATATTCTTTTTGACGCTGGCAAAATGTTTTTATAAAAACCTTTGCCATTAATAAAATTACTTACTTACTTAATTTGTGGTGTGGGTGAGCGGCAAGTGATCAGCTATAGGTAAAACATTATAGTCAGTCACAAAACTAAAGTAAATTTCGTACATAGAGTATCTCCTATCCTAGTCTGTGTCCCCGTGGTGTCCCCCGTAAATTAGCGAAATGAGCGCTTGTAACATTGAAGTAGTTAAATGTATGGGCAAATATCTCAATACACCAGTAGGACCTATTTGCTATAATACTGACAAGGTACGTAACTAAAATTATTTTTTGGAAATTCTTTTGCGAAACAATGTAAACATACAGCTAGGTATCTAATTTTTTTTCAGGTAATAACTACAGTACTAGATAAACAAAATGTAGAAGGTTTCGCAAGTATAATTTTAAGGCTTGCTGCAAAAAGTGGTAGTCAGATGAACCAAGAACAGACATTATTGAGTTATCAGTGGTTAGAGCACCTTGCTATGTTTTCGAATCAAGCTGCCACGAACCCAATATTCGCTAAAAGTTTTCTACAGGTAATTATACTTAAAAAATTAAGAAACTGTTTACATGGGTATTAAATTGTAATATTTCAAAACTTTGTCCCAACTTTTATGAAACATTTAAACTTTTTTTATACCAAAAAATTAATTTGGTTGCGTTCTCCTGCAACCACAAATATCAAAATTAAGATGTTATAGGATTAAATTTTGGCATTACCTAGAAAAAAAAGTCTGGGGTGCACAGGCCCAGTGTAGGAAAATTGGGTAGGCAAAAGTGTAGGGTTCTAGGGTTAATCACTTAGTTAAGGTACCTAATGGGTTTTTGATACTTACATGTTTTGGACTAGGTATATTCCTAGACAGGAATAATCAACAATGACTTAACTCATCAACAACCTTAAGTTTTTTAAACTTATTTGCTTTTTGTATTCTTACAGGATATCAACAAAGCATTGAAGAAAAATACCTATTTAACTGGCCAAGTTTTAACTATAGCTGATGTTGCTACCTATTATGTGATTTATTCCTTATTGGTAAGTTAGTTCATCTGGAACTTTTCATAATAAAAAAGGCTGTGGTACCTAGACCTACCCAGACGACTCTACATATGGGTCTATCACCTAGTAAAATATATATATGTATTATATTATTATCAAACCTTAAAAGTATTGTCTTCAGTGAACCGACAAAAATACGCCAAGAACTAGGATAGACGTTACACTGTAAATTATTTATTTATTGATATAGATTTACCAACAACATATTATTTCACAATTATTTTAACATACAAAATTACAGAGCTTAAAGGTATGCCTCAATAGGTACATACAGCTTAAATACTTTTTAAACTAACAAAAGAAATACCGATAGTTAAATAAAGTACTTAAGTTAAGTTTTTGGCTAATTTTCTACTTTAATATAACTACAACACAAAACTAGACAAACTGTGTTACAGATTGGCAAAAGTTAAGTTTTACAACTGTTTGTATTATTATGTGAAAATAAATAAAAAAAAAGCTAGCTGTGGGCCCAGCAAAGCTAAACACTTTCCTCAAAATGAGGACTGAATCTAGAAATATGTCAATGTCACCATCTTTTAAATTATTGTAAGTACGCATATATCGGTACAAAAGAGCGCACTTGCCCAGGTTAGTTCTACTGTAAGCGCCCTTCGTAACGCTTTATTTTACTTCCCTCGGGAGCAATTTAGAAAAAGAAAAAAGAGAAGTACCTTTGTGACTAAATCAAGGGTAAGAGTAGGAAAACGACCGTTCGCAACTTGACCCTATAAAAAACCAACAACTCCAAGTTATTAGAAAACACTTACTGGGATTTGGCTAGTTCAGTGCTTCAGGTAGGGCGCGCCCTGACGAATTTCCTTGGCTATGGCTGCAGCGTAGCACTTGCGTCCACAACTGGTCACCGGGTGTCAGAATCAGTACTCTTTCTTCTGTTTCACCACGAAATTGTTCTTAAATATATTAACTATTGGTGATGCGGAGCGATAATGAAACATACTAAAACTGCCATTTTGGCAGAGACACACAATGCGGCGCACGACTTCTCGATAGCAGCGCTCGTGCATTTGTGCAGCAAATACAAACTGCAGATTCTTGCTTTCTTCTTGTGTTCCATATAATTGGAGCTGCTGGCCATCATAGACCCAAATTAAACGAACGACTGAAACATCTACAATAAGGTAAATTGAGTAGATTAGTCAATGGATGTCTAGGAATTTGATATCGAACAGTTAAATTAGTCTGTTGATGTAGATTGGGACAATTTAAATTACCCTTGAGGAATTTATTGTGTCATGGAATCAAAAAGTTTTCGACGGTTTTCTAAAGAAGTCATTTTAAAGCATAAAAGTTTAGTATTATAATCAGCACCACGGGTTCAGCTACGACTTTTGTAAGCAAGGAAACAAGTAAATTTTTTTTTAATGCGCTCTATTTTCTGTGAGTGGACCTTACAGGTAGGTAGGATTCCAAATATTTGAAGCGTATTTGAGAGTACTACGAACAAATACACTATAAATCACTGTGAATGAATGGATGTTTTTAAAATTCGTATACTTGCGTTTGATGAAACATAACATTTACCAAGAATGAGTTACAATATTATTATCAATATGGTCAATAAAGTTCAATTTATGATCCAGTAGCACACCAAGGTCGCGATTGTTAGGCGATTCTCTTAAGAGATGTCCAGAGACGAAATAAGAAGATGGAATATATTTCTTTTTCCTAGTAAATTTGATGTGTACGCATTTTTCGGGGTTGATTTGATCTTGTTTGCTAAACACCAATCACTCACAGCATCAACATCCCTTTGTAGCAACAAGACATCTGTCTGACTTTGTATAATTTTAAGTCATTCGCGAAAATCGAAAAGCGACTATATTTAATAGAATCCGAAATGTCATTTATAAACGTCAGAAAGAGGATCGGCCCAAGATGTGAACCCTGAGGTACGCCAGAGCGAGCAGTGTACTCAAACGATTTAAAATCATGCATAGTTACACTGAGTATTCGATCGTTTAGTTAGATACGAGCTAAGCCAACGTAAAAGGTCTCCGTGGATGCCGTAGGATTTAAGTTTCGACAGCAAAATTTCGTGGTCTGCTTTGTTAAATGTCGGTATACGCCGCCGTGGTGGAGTGGTCAGTAACGCTGTCTACACATCTGGCGGTCCGGGTTCGAGTCCTGGTAGTGGCAAATGTTAATGTGATGAACACGAGCATTTGTTCATGAGTCATGGTTGTTTATATATTTATTTAAGTTTATTTATAAAAATATCTAGATTGAATGAAAACTTTATTTGTATAGCTTGTATAGATATTTAATTTGATAGAAACTTGTATAGATTATTAAGTATATTTGTCCGTTATCTAGTATCCATGACACAAGTTCTTAAAGATACTTAATTTGGTTAAGTAACTATAGGTTAAGTAAAGTTGTTTAAAGTGCGGCCGGCGGAGCATCGGGCAGGGCATTTCCAGCAATGCCCGATGTGCCGCTGACTGTCATTCCGTTTGGGAACGCTGTTACCCCAATTGTTCGGAGGTGGGCGTTAATAGCTGCGACACAGTTATATAACTAATGTGGCTGTTATCGTACACAATGATATTGTTCCATGTTAAAGTTTCTAAATAAATTTTATTTTATTTTATTTTTTATTTTGGGCTAGATAATTGGTGTGAGCGTAGAAATATATTATATTATCAATATATTATATTATAAAAGTCGGTATATACAGAATCTACTTGTAGTTGGCTGTCTACTGTTTTAGTTATATCTGTAACGTAGTCCATAAGATTACTGACTGTCGGTTTATTCTTGCAGAAACTTTCAAATATTTTAGGAAATAGGCTTAATATGGAAACTAGTCGATAGTTTTTAATATCATCCAGAAAGCCTTTTTTGAAAATTGGAACAACATTGTTACGTTTCCACTCAGATGGAAATATACCTGAATTGTGCGATTGTTCAAAGATGAGTTAAGAGGTAGAGCTAGATACTTAAAGTCATTTTAATAAATAATGATGTGGCTCAGGCTGTCTGGACAAATCTTCAAAATAGCTTACATTTAAGTAGGTCAATAGGGCATTTTATGTGACGGCTAACCACCCTTACTTCAGAAGAGGTGACGCTACAGAATCTTAGATAATCGATCGAAACCGTGTCCAGCCAGCTTGAAAAACCACTTTTCGCTGGTCTCTCAATCTCGGTAACGGAAGTGGTTTTGAAGACTTTTTGCATATCAACGGGCGTCACATAAATTTGTGACGGGCATCGAGCTAAAAGTTTTGTGATACGTACAGCGGTTTATTAGAAAAATGCAAAAATCTGTGTCCAGCCAGCTTGAATTTACGTATAAAACTTCTGGCTGGCACTTCTGAATCTAGATAACGGGAGCGTTTTCGAATATGGTTCCTTTTACTAACAAAATGTGACGCAAGTTGTGACGGTAATAACGTTTGATTTATGGCGGCACGTGTAATGGTTTACGAGAAATCAATTAAAAACTGGTGTCCAGCCAGCTTGAAGTTCAAGCTGGCTGGACACATGTATCTCCGCTGCCTGATGGTCTACGGCCTTCGAAATATGTTCAAGTTTTTGTGACGGGGACGATAATGATAATCTGAAGTTGTGACGGAGAAAGTTTACGTAGTTTCAAAGATATTGATCATTAAATTATTTTCATACAAACACTGCAGTAGGGTTACCAATATTGTAGGTTTTATGTAGAAACAAGTATATTATTTTAAGGCTTTAATGAACGAGAATCACCTTCACCGAGCTGATAATAGAATGAAACATATTTTATTATTAATTTAGTATATTAGAAAATATATTAAAAATGGGTTGTTTAAAAAAATCCTGGACCGACTATTTTTAATTATTTTTTGAAAAATGATTTTTAATAAAATATTGCAACATCAAGATAATAAGAAAATTTTGTCGCGCGCTTATGATGATATAAATTTTTTTCTATTATCCAATCGAGTGAAAGTAACTGATATCGATATACCTGTTCATACCTGACAACCCAGTAGTTTGCGCAGGTAAATAATAGACAACCCAATGCCTGCACATTCTATACGGTTTCTACTATCAGTCAGGACAAAATTTTCTTATTATCTTGATGGTGCAATATTTTATTAATTTTTTTTTTAAAATCATTTTTCAAAAAATAATTAAAAATAGTCTGTCCAGGATTTTTTTAGACAACCCATTTTTAATATATTTTCTAATATACTAAATTAATAATAAAATATGTTTCATTCTATTATCAGCTCGGTGAAGGTCGATATAGGTTCGGATCTTCTACTATGTTTTATGCACCTACATGACTGGGTGATAGGTAGGTTAGGGTTTTTTCATATATTTTGAGGTTAATTTTTTATAAAAAAAAGTAAGCATTTCCGGCATTCGAAATTTACGAGGGGCGACTCCCACCCCCCTCCCTTCCTTCCCCCCACCCTCCTCTACCTCCAAAAAAGGAGACTTATTTCGAAATTCTTACCAGTAGATATACAAATGGTGGACTTAATTAGGAAAGAAAACTATTCTGACAATCTGACTATTCAACTCGTAAAAACTAATGATGGGCAAAAAGTAACACAAAATAATAAGTGGGGGCTCTTTTTAGGCAGTGCTGGTAGTCAATTATTATTTTGAATTAACACTTATTTACGCTTTTTTAACCGAATTCAAAAAAGGAGGAGGTTATTAATTCGACTGTATGTTTTTTTTTGGGTTTCTTACCTCATAACTCGTTACTGAGTGGACCGATTTTGAAGATTCTTTTGACCTTTGGAAGCTAGTGCTTGTCATGGGGTCCCATTTAAATTTTATCAACATCTGACAAATAGTTTTTGAGTTATCCCTAATAATGCCTATTTAATTGACATTGATGATATCATAATTTTATCACTTGTGTGTCTAAAAGATCTTGAAGTAGTTTCCTGAAAATTTCTATACTTAAAACACTAAAAAGCAGAAAAAAACCGCCTTCAAAACTAAAAACGGGAAAAATAAAAATTTTGTTTATAAAAATCTAATTTTTTTTGAGGTCGGTGCCAACCTCAATATTTGTAATAAACGTTGTCACTTGTATTCGGGACCGACCTCTAAAAACATTTAGATTTTTATAAACAAAACTTTTATTTCTCCCGTTTTTAGTTTTGAAGGCGGTTTTTTTTATTTAATTTTTTTTTACTGCGGGAAAACCTATTCTCACGGAAAAAATCAAATACAATGCAGGTGTGGCCACAACCGGCCGATAAGTCGATTAAAAAGAAATCCTTTATTTGTGTAAAATTATGGTCACCTAACATTATTCATAGATGTTTGTATGGAAAAAATTATATGATTAATATCTTTGAAACTACGTAAACTTTCTCCGTCACAACTTCAGATTATCATTATCGTCCCCGTCACAAAAACTTGAACATATTTCGAAGGCCGTAGACCATCAGGCAGCGGAGATACATGTGTCCAGCCAGCTTGAACTTCAAGCTGGCTGGACACCAGTTTTTAATTGATTTCTCGTAAACCATTACACGTGCCGCCATAAATCAAACGTTATTACCGTCACAACTTGCGTCACATTTTGTTAGTAAAAGGAACCATATTCGAAAACGCTCCCGTTATCGAGATTCAGAAGTGCCAGCCAGAAGTTTTATACGTAAATTCAAGCTGGCTGGACACAGATTTTTGCATTTTTCTAATAAACCGCTGTACGTATCACAAAACTTTTAGCTCGATGCCCGTCACAAATTTATGTGACGCCCGTTGATATGCAAAAAGTCTTCAAAACCACTTCCGTTACCGAGATTGAGAGACCAGCGAAAAGTGGTTTTTCAAGCTGGCTGGACACGGTTTCGATCGATTATCTAAGATTCTGTAGCGTCACCTCTTCTGAAGTAAGGGTGGTTAGCCGTCACATAAAATGCCCTATTGACCTACTTAAATGTAAGCTATTTTGAAGATTTGTCCAGACAGCCTGAGCCACATAAATAATGGGGGTAACCCATCTGTGGCCAAATTCACGTAAATACATTCGATCTAAAAATCGTTGTAGTTTAGAAATCGTTCGATCGTAGTCCTATCCAATTTTGGTATTCACATGTTACTCAGCTACATCTCGATAGGACGACAACTCAATAAGATCGGAACTAAAGCACATCTGAACGACTTGTCAAGGAAACAAAAAAGATGCCCATAAAATGATTTGATTTTCTACTAAAAGGTTCAAATATACTTTATACTTCAAATACAGTGATTTACGATAAATTAATCAAATTAAATCAATCAATATCGATAATATTTAACATAGAACGTGATACGAAAATATTTTAGCTGAATACCTCTCAGTTGACATTTCGGTGCGATTTTAAAACGATTTATTAGCTGAATACGGGTAGACGATGGTTCAACGACATTGCGATCGAGCTACTTCAAAATCGGTTCATTTGACGTACGTGAATACGAAAAAGTGTTTAAACGACTAAATCGCTGCGATATCCCAACGGTTTTAATACGTGAATTGGGCTACTGGACCGGCACCTTTGCTAGCATCAATAGAGTTCAGTAGTTTCAGAATCTGATGATCAGTTACACTAAGGGAACACTGGGGATATTTATCAAAAGGGAGTTAAGATATCTGGTGCAGAAAATACAGAGGAAGGATGTGTTCAAAAGAGGTTACATATACCTTCGCCGTTATCAGCAGTCGTGTCATTAAGGTGCATTTCCTCAGGGATACAAGATGAATGACCATTTTCTTGGCGGACAAAAGACCAATGTTTTTAGTGTTATTCTGAATGGAAGTCTCTATTCCCCTAAGATAAGTAACATTCTCAGCGTAATGCAGTATTGAATGATAAATAAACAATAATTATATATTTTCAGGATCGCCTGTCGTTCGTGGAACGTGAATCATTGCTGCATTTATGCCGCTGGGCTAAGCATATTCAGACACAGCCAAAAGTTTGTGCTAGCAAGGCCCCAATTCAATTGAACAGTTTGACGTTATCTGTACTAGCCCCAGCTGTACATTAATGAATTTTAATTTACTTATTTATTATTAAAACTACATACAGTATCTCCACTTTTTTATTTATGATGACTCAGTGAAGGCGACGATTAAAGAGATTGAGACAAAACTGTATTAGTATTTAAACTTTAGGAGGAAAAAGAAAATTATTGTGAGTTTTTAATATCTTAGGGCCAGCGTTCGTGACGGCAGGGCACGGCACGGCATAGGATTTTTTTCGTGGACAAATGATTTCCTACCTTATTTAAATGAATTTAAGGGACGTCGCAGCATTCCAGAAGATAACAACATTGAATTTTTATATGTAAACTAAATGTATAATTATGTTATGTAGGGCACAAGATTCAGCGGCGTGTGCAGATACCGCCCCAGTGGCGTCGTAGCTACATAGGGGCAAAAAAAAAAGGATTTTTCCATTTTTAATCTAAGTATTTTTTTTTACGAAATTGTAAAAAGTATAACAGATAAGCTTGCCATCCTCGTACACCCGTTATCGGCCGAACTCTGCGATCTAAATCTATAGTCTCTATAGTAATATTATAAAGAGGAAAGATTTATATGTTTGTAATGAATAAACTCAAAAACTACTTGACCAATTTCGATGAAATTTGGTACAAATATAGATTAGATGTTAGGAAACCACATAGGCTACCTTTCATCCCTCATTTCATCCCCACACAGGTTTCATGCCCACATAGGACAAAATTTCAAAAACGCTAGAACCAAATATATTTATTTCTTATCAAGTGCCTAAATTCTAAGATTCATGGCTTTATGATCAGAAATTACAAACTTTCATCAACTAAATATTTCTACCACGCTTTTCTTCACGATAAAACGTTTCCTAAATAAATTTGTCCACCAGTGCGTAGCCGGGACGTGCCGCTAGTTATAAATAAAGTGATAAAATTTATTACCACAATAAAATGGTTAGAAGTTAGAAAATGGTTTTCAGTTGCAGTGTTATTGCTGCTACCGTGTGCTTTCTATTTATGGTGAGCTGTTTATGAATAGATAACAAAATAACATTTTCGATATTTATTAAGGATCCTACATAGAAATGTATTTATTAATTTATTTATCATCCTCATCATATCAGCCAATTTATTCATAATTAGACATTATTTATTGGTCACTCGATGGCAATAAACCGACTAGTAAATAATTTCTAAAAAATGGCTTAGCCTAGGTCTTATTGGTTATTTATTTATTTATGCTAATATACAAACTTTAAGTCGCCATTTAATCGTGGATGTAACTAAACTCACTGTATTATAATTCATTTAACTAGATCGTATGTATTTGACTTACTCAATCGTATGTACATCGTATGTATTTGACTTTTGCTTGATCAATTATTTATCGGTCTAATTTTCAGACTGTAAAATCCGAGATACCACCACTTCCGAAGCAGATATATCCTCACGAATTAAAAAATATTAGCTTAGAAGATCCTGTTGTGTACTTCCCTCAGCCATTCTCATTCCCAGGCTATCCTGTAGTACTATATCTGTAAATAAATGAAAACTAAGGATAAATAATAAAGGTGTGTATTGAGTAAGCTGCCTCTAAAAATAACAAAATACTTAAATTATATGATTATGTATTTTGTAATGGCTGGCGCCCACCGAAAGCCCACCGACGACGGCGCGGGACGGCAAGGCGCGCCGAGGGATGCCGAAGGATGCCGCATAACGCCGCGAAACACCTCGTCTATGCCTATTAAAGTAAGAGTGTCAGTGCTAAAATCATTAAAATAAAGTTCAAAATCATTTGTCTACGAAAAATTCCTTTGACGTGCCATGCCGTCACTTGTAGAATGTAAGAACCACAAAGACTTTTATAGACTGTGGTAAGAACTATGTAAACTGTAGGGCTAGATTACCTATTTAGAAGCTATGTTTATTAATAAATTCGGTTTTATAAATATGATATAATTAAATATTAATTTTAGGTTGTCAAGGGCCGTGATTAAAAATTTACAAGTGATTTCACATGATAAAGTGGTAATTATGTTGTGTAAGTACCTATAATAAATAATCGCCTGTGCACATTTTTGGTGTTACAACTTTCTAAATGCAGTTAGTACAACAGCATTAGGAATTACTGAACATCAACTGCACACCGACTGTTATCGGTGGGTTGATTGGCAGTTTTACTGCAGTCGTGCTAACTGCATTCAAACTTCAATTTAGCAGTCGAAGTGCAGTTTAAATGTTGTCCGGCTGTCAAGACTAGAGCCTAGGGGGACTAGAGTTGGCAGCGCGCGAGTGTCTCGTTAGTGTTCAGTTTATCAGCCTTTTTAATTGAACCACTGTCCCTTGTCATCGAAGAAGGTATTATCAGTACCCTTGGTGTGAGTTTTGATAGTTTTCGAGCTCGATCAAACGTATCGTCTCCTTTCATACATTGCCCACTGCTTCTGATAGTTTACGCTAGAGGCGCTAGTGGGCAATGTATGAAAAGAGACGACACGTTTGATCGAGCTCGAAAACTAGCAAACTCATACTAGGTATACAGTAGTCCACCACGCTTGCCCAATCCGGATTGGTGGACGGAGTATAAGGTAATCAATACCCATTTGCTGATCCATTAGTCCAACCGGATAGTAATTACCAAAGTAATAGTAATAATCCTACAATCCGTATCTTTTCCCAAACTGGACCTTGGCAAAATTGTCAAATCTGACAGAGGCCATATTATATAAAAATTTAATTGAATTGAACGTTGTACCTAAATACTTAGCGCGATGGGGGGGCTGATCTCAGTTTTAATTTGTCGAGGTTCCTTCTTTGGAGTTTGATGATGAGTAATATATAAAAAATAAAATGAAAGGCAATGTTTTGTTCAGACTTTATTCTGAGTTGCCGTGTTCTAAGCTAAAGGGCAGCAGGAGTAGTTATCCTAAAGCGTTATCAAGAGTAGTGGCCTTTAAGATTGTCATATTGGTTTTACATTAACACTAGATTGAGCAGCGTTTAAGTCTTTTCAGTTGTGTTTTCTGATTGGCCACCATCCAGTTTGCGGTCGGAGAAACGCAGCATCAGACACCGTTCTAGTTTATTTGAATAAGAGCATCCGTTATCTTCGGCCTCTGTAATGTTACAAACATAGGTAATATTATTTAGTAAATAAATAGGTCTCGGCAATACTTTCCTATTTGTATGTACTTTTAGGAACTTTCCTTAATTTTTTTTATTTGTTTGACCTATTATTGCCTTCCGTAACTAGAAAGACGGCAAAATCTAACTACCTCCTACTTTAATAAATACAGCGGGCGGTCAATGATTGCATGGACTATCTGCAAAGAGATAGTAAATAAACGATAGTCGAAGCAAATCACGCAACAAACTTTTATAACATTTAAAATTTATAAACGCTTATTTTTAATTTTTTTTTATAGAATTTTTTATAAGCGCAATAGACTATGTTATGTAGGTATCTTTCTACCAATTATGAATACCCACCTGATTGTAATTCTTGGAAGCATGCTCTTATCTGATCGTGTAATGCGGTTCGAGATTGCTGTGACGTCAACGATGACTGCACCTTGTTCCATAGTTCAGCTTCGCGGGGGATCCCTCTAGAGTCCACCTGCATACAATTATAATCGCATTTAGGTACTTAAGCATATTATAAATTAATAACTTGCAATTCATAATCTATCGTTCAGCAAAACCAAACATATGATAGTATCAGCTAATTACTTACCACTTGTATGTTCGCAAAAATGCATTGACTGAGACACTGAAACAACAAATGAGTAGCTAGGTAATTATTCAAATTTATTTCATATTGAGTATGTACTTATCTAACTAAATCGAAATTCTAGATAATATCTACCTAAACTGTACAAGTAGGAAGGTACGACATAATTTTGAAGAAGATCTTTACGGTTCTTCTGTATTCTGTGGACAGAAACGTTAAAATAAAAAAAATAAAATTACCTGATCTGAATCTGGCTTGTTCAGTAAAGGATCACTTCGTTTCGTTCTGTTTTCATTTATTTCTGTACTGTTAACATAGTAACCCTTTCCTGACGCGGGTCGAGGTAGTGAAGACACGAACTTCTCCCCACCATTGCCAGCTCCATACCCGGCGTAGTCATAGTCGGTAGCGTTGAGGACATTAAACTGGTCCTTCGTATCTGAAGCGTTCCTCCTTTCTTGGTTGTAAGGGTTTTGCCCAACGCTGTTATTGTTATTGTCAATACGAGGATAGTCTTCAGAACGGCGTTGACGTTGTTTAGCTGATAACATAAAGATTGTATTTGAGGATGCATCAAAATAAAATTTCTCTAATTTAAGACGGGTTAAATTCTTCTCCTGATATGGACTGGAAAAACAAAAAACAAAAATATCATATTAATTCCTATTGTGGCGTCCGTCCATCTCAAAGCTAACAAAGAAATTGACAATTACCTACCTAATTTCCATGTCACATTTAGAAATGCAAGTCTCTCCAGCACCCGTGTTTCCTCTTTCTTACTACCCTGGGTCATTATAAAGAGGCGTGTGTATAGGAATTATGATACAAGAAAGAAACTAAGACTTTGATTATAAGGTTTAATTGTATGAATTACAGAGTTATGAATTTAACTAGAATTATTTGGTATTGCGCTAGCAATCAGTCGTGGCCGAGTGAAGTGGGGGCTCGATCGCCAACCGTCGCCCGCTGATCCCCCGCGCCCCCGTACCCCGCGTGCCGGTATATTCCTTGTGGCGTAGACATCTTGGGGGGGGCGGCCGTTGGTAGACGCAGACTGTCCTGCTGGGACTGTTGAAGCTGAAGATGCTTCCGTGACCTCATCCTCTTCCAGCAAAGGGCACACCTTGTTCAGTGCTCGTTTTTCTAGCCCTCTGTATGTCTTGAAGTCTGCCACTCGGCAGACCCCGTCCTTTCCAGGGTAAAGACGATGGACTCGTCCAAGTCTCCATCTTGTAGGTGGGAGATTGTCCTCCCTGAAGATCACCATTGACCCTTCTCGGAGCTCTTTGTATGGAAAGTGCCATTTAGTTTTTCTTTGCAATTCACCCAGGTACTCAATTTACCATCGCTTCCAAAAATGTTCTTTCAATTTTTCAATTAATTGGTATCGTGTTTTGATCTTCTTGGTTTCGGCAACAGGAGGAGACGGCAGCGATGTCAGTGGCCGGCCGATCAGGAAGTGCCCTGGGGTCAACGGAGAAAGGTCGTTAGGGTCGGAGGACAAAGGAGTTAAGGGTCGGGAGTTAAGGACTGCTTCTATTTGTGTGCAAAGCGTACTTAACTCCTCAAACGTTAAAGAAGTATTTCCTACTATTCGTTTTAAATGAAATTTTGCGCTTTTTACGCCGGCTTCCCACAAGCCACAGAATGTGGGCGAATAAGGGGGGTTGAAATAGAAATTAATGCCTTCCTGAGAGGTGAAATTATATAATGAAGTTTTGGCTGATTGCAACATTCTATTCAACTCATTGTTTGCCCCTACAAAATTAGTCGCATTATCGCAAAAAAGTTTATCAGGTTTCCCCCTACGAGAAATAAATCTACGCAAACATGATATGAAAGCATTGCTACTAAGATCGCTTACAATCTCTAAATGAATGGCCTTGGTAGCAAAACAAATAAATAAGCAAAGATAGCATTTTGAAAATCGATTACCACGTCCCTTCTTGTTAGATATCAAAAAAGGGCCTGCGAAATCAACACCACACAATTGAAAAGGATAACTTTGACATACTCTACTAGACGGCAGCTGGCCCATCAACGGCGCCGGCGCCATGACTTCGCCTCGAAATCGTGTACAAATTACGCATTGCCTTACTATTTTACGCGCCAGTGTTCTACCCGCTAAAGGCCAATATCTATTTCGAAAGTTGGCTAACAGCAGCTGAGGTCCCGCATGCAGCAGGCTTAGATGATCGGCTCGCATTAGTAATTTTGTAAGGTGATGCTTCCCATCTAGAAGAATAGGATGCTTCTTTGAAAAATCAAAATTTGTATTTTTGAGCCGACCACCTACGCGCAGAACGCCGCTGCCGTCGATAAACGGAGAGGCGAGGCCTACATGTATTGCAGGCTTTACAATTTAGGGGAAAGCTTTTTATGTTTTGAAATTAAATTCATTTCCGTTTCAAATGTCTCATTTTGTGCTATCCTTATAATGAAAGTTAAGAGCGGGCATAAACCAAGAAAAATATCAGAATTCACCCGCGCGTTTCACCCTTCCCCTCTTGCACATCGCAGTTCGCAGCCGCAAGGTGGCACTCGCTTCATGATTTTTCTTTTTTGTGATCGCACATAGTATACGCGAAAAACTAGATAAAATTGGCTAAGCACGAGTCGGACTATCTATCCATTACCTATACTTTGACATGTGGATTTTTAATACTTTTCGCTGATGGTAAATAAATATAATAAATTCAGATTCAAATAATTTATTCATTGTGTGTGTTTACAAAGATATGAGGTAGGTACTTACAAGTAAAATATAGCTCAACACATGAACCCTGCAAGGTTATAACAAAGTATATAAAGAAAGTTTTATTTACATCAATTATATTTTTTTTTTATAAAATCATGCTAATCGCTCAGAATAATTACCAGGTATGCACATTCTTCAAAAAAATTATTATTGGTAATTAAATCATTTATTCATAAAATATAATGTTACTTTCAGTTTTGATTATGTTAATGTCAATCTGATGTGACATGCTCAAACCAAGTGGTATGCTATATCACATTCTTGTTATTTAAGACAAGAGTTGACAAGATACCACTTTGGATTGTCCAAAGCTAAGACAATGTTCGTAAAATTGGCCATTATTCTTTATTACATTTTTCTGTGGATTTTTATCAAAATCAGTGTATTTTAACATATAAGATCTTTGGTTACATAAAAAAATATTTACATTTTATGACAGGTACATTTTTTTTGTATTATACATGCATGGAAATTTTGCAGTAAAGATCTGGTGGTCAAAGTAAAAAGTTCCTCATTCTGGGCTAAAATACAATATATTGTGGGCATAGTAGCTACACATTCACGAAGTCTCATCAATGATTCCATCATCAGCTCACCTGAAAAACCTAAAAGAATACAACTATCGGTATTTAGGTACCTCTAATACTTAAATTATCACTAACCAACTCCTAATAGTTAAGGAGTTTTACCATACATCATCAGCTCATCAACACGAGATGACAACCAGACGAAAATACTAGAATAGCTTTATAAAAAATATAAATAACCCTCTCTTTCTGTTCTTTTCCGAGGGTTGCCCTCGATTTCTATACCTTCTAATCATCAGATCCTGGCTTGGTGAGAACGGGACTACCTCAGGAGTATACATACACTATCGAATAAAAAAAGAAATTTGAGAAACGGTCCACAAATGGCAGAGATATCGGTGAACAGATATTTACCTTCCATCATCAGCTCATAAACATGAAATGATGACTACCCGGTGCAAATAATAGAATAGGTTTAGGAAAAATATGAAAAACGTTATATATGCGTATAAAATTTGAGGGTTGCCCTCGATTTCCCTGGCTTTCCATCATCAGATCCTGACTTGGTGACAATGGGACCTAAGGAGTATACACTATCGAATAAAAAAAGAATTTTGAAAATCGGTCCACAAATGACAGAGATATCGGTGTACGGGTCACCATCAAAAGTAGATGAACACTGTAGTACCTTGTCATAATAATATTTCATACATAATTGTAGCAACTATTACTGCACAAACGCTGGCGTTGCTATGACATGGTACTAAAGTGATCATCTACTTCTGAAACTGACTGTACGTGTACATACATAAAAAAATACATACAGACGAATATCTCCTCCTTTTTGGTAGTTGGTTAAAAATACTACCACACAATTGAAACTTTGCACCAATTCATGAGTAGTCAAAAGCATCTATTTTTTTGCGTTTACTGCTACCCGCGCCGACATTGTTACATTGTGCCGTGAGCTAAAACGTCAAATTGCGATATTTTTTGGTTAAACTACTTATATAATATTATAAAAGCAATGTACATACCTCCGACAATTATTCATGAGTTGAATTTTTAAATTTCTAAGCTCTTTCTTAGAGTGTTTTCGCATTTTATTTTTATTTCCCATATTTTTGTCGAAGTATTTTCTCGAGCCAGTAGCGGAACACAGAAACACAGCCCACTCGTCTCAACGGAGCAGTCAAGACTGATTGATGAAACAAAACATGCCCGTTACCACGGGTGAAGCGCGATAGACTGATGCGTTTTGCGCGGAATAAGAACGTAATAAGCGACAAATTGGTTTTATGAAAATAAGTCGTAAAGTATTCATTATTTTTTAAAATCCCTAGTAGGGCTGCTTTGTAATATAGTTTTATATTATGTATTAAAATATTGACGCAGTAATATGCATAGCATTGAAAATAAACTGATTTAAGCTGGAAATTAAAGGTAAGTTCGTGATATTTTTCCATGCTTAAAAATATTTCACTATATGTTTTTTCCCAGACTAAAATCTCTCAAATATAATGTTATATCTATTTTAAAAAAATGGGGTGGCTTGTGGCTTATTTTGGGGTGTAAAAATCAAATCAAAGATTGGTAATTTTGCTTTATACCCCCTCTTAAGGAGTTATCTAAAGTCGTATTTTTAATTAGACGAAGTCAAGTGACGTTTACTGGGTTGTCAGGTTTTGATAAAACAAAAATAGTGTTGTGACAAAGTGAATGAATGAAAAAATCGCAACTCGGTATAAAATTGTTCTCATAATGACTAATATTTATAACTATTAACGATTTTAATTATAATTCTATATTTTATCCTTTGCTATGCCCTAACAGGGTACATGTGTAGGTAATGTTTTGTAAAACATAGCATTAAGACATGTATGTAATTATGCAAATAACGAAATAATAACATGTATGTATATATGTACAATTATAAATAAAACAACTTTTACGGATTTAACTCGAGTGTAATTAGATTTTACATTTTGTTATTATTGCCCGACGTTTCGTAACACTTTTCAGCGTTCGTCCACGTACGCTGAAAAGTGTTACGAAACGTCGGGCAATAATTTTATTTATAATGTGTAGTGCTCGCGGAAATCTAAGAGAACAGTATGTATGTACAAAGTAGCCTAGTGAGTGGCCGCGCTGCCGATATCGGGTACCGGGTTCAAATCCTACTAGTGCCATGTAAGTGTAGGTGCGAAAGAGTTTTCGTACTTTTCGACGACTGCGTATAGTAGGTACCTACATTTACCATTACCGAGTGCTCTACTGCTACATTTACACGCTTGCTGAGGCTTTGCAAGCCTCCACAAGTGCCAGGGGTGTTTGGCTGTGGTTGGCTCGGCTTGCGCCGATCTGGACTAGTGTCGGTTTCTTAACACAGATCAAAGGAAGCGTGCGGTAAGCGCTTGCGACGTGTTTACACGCTGGTGCATTTATAGCCAAAAAAACTTAACAAAAACAACAAGTAAATACCGCATGCGCAGAGAAAATATTCGAGCAGTCAGACCAGCAGGCCTAGCACGGGGCGTGGACAAAATCTCTCTCCACCATTTGACAGGAGACAAAATTTGTTTCTCCACGGGAGTTAGCATGGCCTTTGGGGACAAAATAGTTTTTTCCCTTTTTGACATAATAAGGGGACTGTTTCTCCACTTCCCTAGCACGGCGTCACTTATAAGGAGGACATATTTACACTTTTGACATTTCAAGAAGAGAAATTTGTCACCGATATATTTAGGTGGGGACAAAGTTGAATCTTTGTGATTTCCTTTATGATGAATCTATAGGTAGTTCTCTATTTATCTAGAAGTGTCAACTTTATAAGTTATTTGGCTATCATGTCCCGAGGCTATTTTAATATATCACTTTCTCAAGAAGTTGATCACTCGGTCGAATTAATACGAAATTCGTCAAATTCCTTTGAGTTGCCGAGAGTGAGTTCCTCCACAATTATAGAGTTAGCAAGGAAATGGCTCTACAAAAAAAAATGAAAAATGCAGAAAAAAAAAAATGCAAAATCTCTGGAAATGGCAGTGCTTCTAACGCCTATGAAAAAATAAAATAATATAAAACACATGAATATACTCCAAGTAGAATGGCATAATGTTTAGAGAAATTCGTAATTCATGTCTGTAACAAAATTCAAAATGATAGTAATTGATTAGTAATATGAAATTTTCATTTACATGAACTGATCAAGGTTGCGTTCCAAAACCAGGTGAAACCAGTAGACAGCGTTAGAAAGCAAGGTTTTTTTCTAATTGGTGTAAAATAACTATAGTTTAACAAAACTAACCAATGGTGAAAGCGCTTCTTCTATAACGACCAATAGTGAGCCTTTTGGACGCTACCCCGAGTAAATTGAAATCGTTTTGGAACGCACCCCAAATAAATAAACACGTCAATTTTGTATTTATCTTAACAATTTTAAAAGTCAATAGATTCCACTGTATTAGGCCAGTTGCTATGCATTTCTATTTTGGTAGCGTTGTCGATGCAAAAGAACGAGTTCAATCATTCGCTCTATATTCCGCTTAGATTGGCAGCACTGCCGGGAGAATTTTGTCACTGGGGACAAATTAGTCTCTCCCTATTGCCATGCTAGCTCTAGGGAAAGACAAAGAGGGAGAGAGAAAAATTTTGTCTTCTCCCCGGGGAGATTTCTCCACGTCCCGTGCTAGGTCTGCAGAGGTTAGAAGACGCATGACACAGACAAAATGGCGGCCGACACGTCCGAATTTGTCTTATTTTTAAGAAGGTAGCAAAAAAAGTGATTATAATTAAATACCAGCAGATATCGACCTACTTTTATAATACAGTAAAATAGAAATAGTTTCTTCTTTTCGTATAGTAAGATAAGATTAACAATGTGAATTTATTAGAGATTTACAAATTGTTTGTCACTGTCACTCTGGCACGAGATGAATGAGAAAGTAATATAATATATTTCCACGCTCACACCAATTATCTAGCCCGAAGTAAGTATCATTAAGAACTTGTGTTACGGATACTAGATAACGGACATTTTTTTTTAATATACATAATAATTTTAGATATTTTTATAAATAAACTTAAATAAATATATTATATAAATTACCATGACTCGAAAACAAACATTCGTGTTCGTCACACAAACATTTGCCGCTACCAGGATTCAAACCCGGACCGCTTGATGTGAAGCCAGCTATACTGACTACTCCACCACGATGTACTCATTCATATCATCATTCATTCCTGAGAGTGAACGAAAACTGAACCCATCACTATTACATAGAAGATGGCAACATTATTTCACAAAGTGACATTAGCTGCTGTCAGTTTACTTCGTCTAATTAAAAATTGGACTTTAGTTCATCCTTTTTAAGTGGACCAACTAATTTATTTTTGGTATTTTTACAGTTACTAATAAATCTTATGACATATGCAAAAATTCTTTGTAATTTAAAGGAATTTGAATAGTTTTCAAAAATTATAAATCTATCAGGTTCAGTTTTTTTGGCGTTTTTCAAATTCAGAAAACAATGCTTCGATCTTTGCTACACGTAGACTTAATTCTCTCATTTGAGATTCTTGAAGTTTATTAATATCACTTATGTTTAATAAAGAAATGTAACTTTTGAAACTCGTCAATCGACCCTTAATTGAACCGCGTTGCTTAATCAGGTCTTTAAATTCTTTAGTTTCCTCTGCCATTATTATAGAATTAAAGTTAGCAATAAAGAAACAAAAATTAAATCAGGGCAATACAATGAATAAAATAAATTGTGCATCAAACCAAACTCGCAGATAGAAAAGCAGCTGTGGCGGCGCGTTGAAGCAGCGCGGAGACCGCAGCGCGCAGTATAGCCCACACCGCAGCGTAGCAGCGGCCGGGTTAATGTAACTCCCGCCAAGCCGTGCGTCAGCGCAACTTGATGTGGCCGCAGTGCCTGGAAGTGTTCGGCCAATGCTTCTTAACGAATTGCAAAAATGAACTTTAATATAAGGACGTAAGGCGTAAACCCTTTTAGAAGTGAACAAATCAATAAAGAAATATGTTACTATGTGAAATAATTATCCACGAACTTAACTTTAGGGAGCTCGGAATTATATCGTTAATTAATTACGTTAATAAGTTATGATGTATCTATCTACCTATTACATATAGCCCAATTTTTAGGTGGCTTGATATATAATTAAAGTAAGTAGGTAGGCAAAAGACAAAAATTTATTATGGATAAATCTAAAAAGATTTAGTATCAAGATGATATTTCATTCGAAATTAGGTAAGTATTAAGTATGTAATCTAATGCAACAAATAATAGAATTGGGCAACAGGCGTATTATGGGAAGCCGTTGCAAATTACGTTACGTTATGGGATGCACAATACCAAATAATAAATAATGTCTCACCGTGTTCGGTGATTTTAATGCAATATGTAATAATATAATGTAAAAATTTAAATGAAATCGTTAACTCGTAGGTGAGACAAAACTTTTTCTTTCCACCCGCGAAATTTAACAAAAAATTAATTTGCCGTTATTGGAATTATGCAGCTTCGAAAACAAATAAAAAATGGATTTTAGAAAGGAAGATAAAAGGAAAGAGCACTCCCCTTACGGTTATTCCAGGTATGGAGACGCGATGCGCAGATTTTCTTCGCCGGTCGATCTCGAAGCAACCGCCAAATTTTTCCAACGGCAAATTCCAATCCAAAAATATTGCAGGTCCTGTCACGGTCGCCACTTTTCTTGTATAGGAATTATGATACAAGAAAGAAACTAAGACTTTGATTATAAGGTTTAATTGTATGAATTACAGAGTTATGAATTTAACTAGAATTATTTGGTATTGCGCTAGCAATCAGTCGTGGCCGAGTGAAGTGGGGGCTCGATCGCCAACCGTCGCCCGCTGATCCCCCGCGCCCCCGTACCCCGCGTGCCGGTATATTCCTTGTGGCGTAGACACGTGAATAAATGAGTAAGTATTGCAGGTCAAGGAGAGAGTTGCTAGTAAGTATAGGTAGATAGTATAGTCTACCTTATCATCTTTGTATTTAGACTCCAGCTTACCATCTATCTAAATATTTTAGCCAACAGTGTGTTGAAGTCTTTTGCTGGACCTTGCCTAAGCAGAAGTTCATTTGTTCAAAAACATTGTGAACTCATAACTCCTGCATGAATCAGACTAGCAATGTCGTTTAAAAACAGCAGTTTGTGTAGGTATAGAAAATTAGGAGTGATATTTGTCTCATTTATATTAATAACTACCTGTCCCGGTGTAGCGGAGGTAGCTAGCTTGGGCTACCTCTCTTTCGAGATGTTGCTTCTTGCTCGATTGTATGCGGTGTTCCAAGGTAGGCACGGTGAAATAATGTGCTTATAATGTTATAATTGGTTTATTACTGCAGAATTACAATAATATTAAATAATTTTGTGAAAACACGCACAGTTAGTTTTAAGTTAAGGTTGCAAGAGAAAAACTGCAGAGGGCGACGCTGGGTATAAGCGGGAAAGTCCGACGAGTTCCGAAGACTGACAGCGCCATCTATAACTCCATCGCCGCGAAGGTTCAAATGAGTTTTGAGCCGGAACATACTGGGGGCCCGGGAACTTATGCTGGCACTACTGGTCTTCGTCTGGATCAAGAAGAGGGCAAGGGTACTTAATGCCTCGTTTAAAAAACTCCGATGGACGTGGTAACATCTGCCACGCCATTGATTCTGCCAGGTCCCTTGTACAAATTAGAATTAGGATTTAATTTGCATTGAAGTGGAGCAGCGTTTTCATCCACTAATACGTGATCTCCAACACGAAGGTGTTTTAAGGTAAGCGCCTCTTTGCGGTACCTCTGATCTCATCCATCTTCTTTAGAAGGTTGTTGGTATTTCTCCAAGACATGATAGCGCCGCAGACGATTGAAATTGATTCAGTTGAAATCCGGTGAAGGCAGTAATGTGAAGTTAGGGCTTGACCAATAAGGAAGTAGACTGGTGTGAGTGGACAGGAGGAGGAAATGGGACATAAAAGGCGGCTGTTTAGGATGGTCTCAATTTGACTAAACAGTGTCTCTAGCTCTTCAAATGTAAGGTGACCATTATGTATTATACCGAAAGTCCATTTTATGTGAAGTTTGGCAGATTAGCTCACGGCTCCCGTAGACCGCTAAAATGCGGAGCATAAACCGAAGAGAGATGAAACTGTATACCTTAGTTAGATGCAATATTGCAAATGTAGTTAAAATTAACTCGAATAAAATGTGCTATAATAAAATATATAAAAATTACCAAGCTATTTGATGTAGTAACAAAAATTTGTTCCGTTATCCCAGTATACACCTGTGGGCTTTTCTCTAAGAGAGATAAAATGACGTAGGGCAAAAAAAAACATCCTTATAAGTTCAATAACGACAAACAGTTTGTGTTTGCCATGCAATAAAATGGGATGCCGTTTGCCTAATGGATATCGAGAAGAGAATCCTTGAGGCGGCCGTCGATACGGATTATATTATTATGTAGCAAGGAACTCAAACGTAAGAGATTGTTTATAGAATTTAAGGCTTGTTGTGTCTTAATAACTTAAATTTCTATAGAGAATGTTCTAAGGCTCATATTACAGAATGAGTCTCAAGAATCAACGCCTCTCTATCTATTTGTGCTTGATAGAAACTAAAACACGAATCTCAGGAAATGATTGATTCTGAGTGTCATTCTATAAAGGGGCCTAAGTATGGTAAATACGCTAATGCTTTAAATTTTTTTTTATTAATTCCTCTGTCTGGGATGCAAAGGTAAATTAAATTTAATATTTACTGAATTTTGGAAATCTCAGAACATGTAATTTAGTCAAATAGGAATACTTACTAAAATTAATCATGGTTTGTATTATAAATGCATTAATCATATCATCATTAACTATCTGTAGGTACATTGAATATTATAAATAAAGTGGGTTTCACACTCAGAATAGATTTTTTTTTTTCTATAGGTATCTATTCACAATAAATTGTTTGGTTCATTGAGTAAGATGGGATTGCATGGGATGGTTTGGATGTGAGATTTACCTTTTAAACTGTCTGGTATTGGTCCAGCTAGTATCCAACCAAGATGAGTTTCAGTGGCTATAGGACTATTAGCACCTAGATTAATATTATTTCCAGATAATAAATGCCAAAAAATATCTGCTCCTATGAGCATGTCTATAGGTGCTGGTTGGTGGAAATTAGGATCAGCTAATAGTATATTTCCTGGTAAGCTTAGTCGAGATATGTCAATTCGTGAATGTGGTATATCACTAGATATTTTAGGCAGTACTAAACAAGATAAGGTTTTATTATATTTAGTGAGTTTTGACTGTATGCGAATTGAGCAACGTTCAACTGCACATGCGATAGTCTCATCTCCTACACCTACTATATTAGTACGAGTGGGAAGAGAGATAAGGTCAAGGGTATGTTTCAATTCTTCTGTGATAATAGATGTTTGACTTCCACTGTCAAGAAGAGCACGTATGGTTTTACATTTATTGGTATTAGGGTTATAAACATCTATAAGAGCAGTAGAAAGCAATATATTATTAGGAGTGGAGAGAGATTGGCATGAAATGTTAACAGCGGCCTCAGTAGCATTTTGTTGTAATTTATTAAGAGGGGTATGATCAGTTGCATTTATATTCGAGATGTTAACCGATGCATCGCTAGACTGAGAAACATTTCTATGTAAGAGCGTATTGTGACGTTTTTTACATGTAAAACATGGACCTGACCTGCATAGGCGCGTAGGATGTCCCTTTCTTAAGCAATTAAGACACAACTTCAACCTGACCGCCTCAGAAATCCTCTCCTCCACTGGCAGCTCTCGGAGACCAGCGCATTTGTAAATGCGATGGCTGCCTCCGCAAAAGACGCATGTGAACTCATTAGCCGGCTGCGGCAGTGGCGAGGCCGGTTTGGGCAGAGTGACAGTCGAAGCTGAAATTGTATAAGATTTAACAGATAATTTGGGCTTAGTAAAACTTTCACAAATGTCAGCTCTAAATTTTAAAAACTTGAAAAAATCTTCTAATTTAGGCAAATAATCAAATGATGCTTTATGTTCTTCCCATTTAAGGGCTATCTCATGGTCCAATTTAGGTACAATTAGGTGTATTAACAATGGATCCCAATTAGTAGTAGGAGTCCCTAAGTTGCAAAGTGCTCTAAGATTATTTGACAAGTGGTCAACTATACCCCTTAAAGATTTTGTTGTGTTACTAATATTTGGGATAGACAATAAAGCATTTAAATGTTGTGTTGTTAATTGTTTTCTGTTGTCATATCTCTGGCAGAGGAGAGCCCATGCTTCATCATAATTTTTACCAGTAATCTCCAAATTGGCTATAACTTGTGAAGCATCACCCTGTAGATATGTACTGAGATAATGGAACTTGTGAATGTTTACTATATTATTATTATTATGAATAAGGGAACAAAATAATTCTTTAAATTCAAGCCACTTAAAGTAGCTACCATCAAAATTTGGTATGGTAATTTGTGGCAATCGAATCGGGTTTGTGTTACCGGATATACAATTTCCAATAATATTTTGTTCTGTAATCTTTAAATTCTCAGAAAGTTTATCTTTAGCTAGTGCTATAAGTGTATAGAATGACTGTTCTATTTCCTCTCTTACCAAAAATTGTGAGGAATCTGCAACCTCAATATCGGTTTGTAATTCACTAAAAGAGTCAAATAAAGTTTCAAATTTAGTTAATCTTAGAGAAAGTTCTGTGAACTGGCTCTGTGTTGGATGTTTAGAGAGAGTTATGTCCTCCATGAAATTTTTAAATAAGTGAATCTTTTGTTCAATACTAGATCTCTTAGCAATTAACTCTTCCATTCTTTTTCCTTTACTCATTGTTGCAATTAAATAAACAATACTTTATTACTTTAGTTGTTTTATAAGAATGTTGGCAAATAACAGAGCTAAATCAAATAAATTTAAATAGTTACACTGAACTAATAATATTGTAGTTGAAGAATACTTAACTTAGGCTTATGCTCAGCACTGTAGCAGTACAGGGCAGCGGGGAACTTAGTTGAGACTTGAGTAGAAGACAGGAACATTCACATAACCAGCTGAAAGGGAGCAAGTGCTCCACCCAATAAGAAATAATTAGTTTATTATTTTAGTTTATATGACAATAAAAAGTTATTGTTAAATTAAAGAATTGAAAGTGGCAATTTGACATGTATTTAAGAATGCTGAATTACTAATTGTTTAGTTTCAATTTTAGTTTAAGTAATAATTTTATTAGTAAACAAGTAAATTAACTTAGTTCAAATTATGGCTAGTAAAATAGGAAATGTCATTTTTTAATCACTGAAACTAAGTAATTAATTACAGTTTACTCAGTTATTTATAGATGTAATTGTTATATTTAAATATTTATAAGTATGTAGCAGTTTACAAAAATGAATGAAGTATGACTAAAAAGTTTTAGTTGTGTAGTTGGGTTTTAGTAGACTGCTTAACTTGTAAATGTATAATTATGTAAATTGACCTTTACTGAGCTAGTACTATATTTGGAGAACGACCTAACATAAGTAGGCACATACAAATAGGTTCACCAAACATTTAAAACAGGGAGACAACACTGAATAGACAATTGAGAAGGGAATAAGGAATAGGGTTTGAAAAAACAAAAGGATTGGTCCACTTCCCTGGTAAATATGTTGTCTGCCACTGGATTTAGCTTGAGGCTTGCAGTGAAGGTCTTGAAATCACGTCGGGGTCACCATGTAGCGGAGGTAGCTAGCTTGGGCTACCTCTCTTTCGAGATGTTGCTTCTTGCTCGATTGTATGCGGTGTTCCAAGGTAGGCACGGTGAAATAATGTGCTTATAATGTTATAATTGGTTTATTACTGCAGAATTACAATAATATTAAATAATTTTGTGAAAACACGCACAGTTAGTTTTAAGTTAAGGTTGCAAGACTGCAAGAGAAAAACTGCAGAGGGCGACGCTGGGTATAAGCGGGAAAGTCCGACGAGTTCCGAAGACTGACAGCGCCATCTATAACTCCATCGCCGCGAAGGTTCAAATGAGTTTTGAGCCGGAACACCCGGCCACGCGTTGCTGTGATAATTTCATACTACTGACCTAAGTATAACATTGTATCTGCAGTATAACAAAATTTGACTACTTTTCAAGATAAAAACTATCCTATCTCTCAAGTTGGATTAAACTGCACACGGTGTACAAATTGATTAAAATCGTTTAGGTAAGTAGGTAAGTAGTTTAGGAGTCCATCGTGGACAAATAACGTGACACGTAATTTATATCCTCCCAGACACATCTTAATATATATATATATATTAAGATGTGTCTGGGAGGATTTGTCTATTATGATTATTATATCGTTTTGAAATAGCCCCCTGAATAACATTAAAAATCAGTCTTCAGAATTTGAGTAAAGTGAGTCTGATTTTTACTCCCATTTAGCACTTGATATCAGTCGATTGGCCGTCTGACCAACTTAGCAAGTAGATACCTACCTACCTATGCGTATGTACATACATAGAAACTCTACTCGATTACACACATACCTATTTCATCTTTGAGAAAATAAGTAACGTCTGGCATGGTTATAGTGTTTGTCTACGGGCCCTACATGCGCTAAGGTACTTACGAGAAGTAGGTAAGTAATTGGATTTTTCCAAACCTAGGAACCTACCCAACTAGAATGGGAAAATCCATCTACTGGCTCAATTACCTAAAGGAACAGTCGCTCCGGCAGCGAGTTTAGTTATAAGTACCTAAGTAGATTTTCTTTTCTATTTCCTTTTTTTAAATTAGAAAAGTAAACTTTTTAAAGATAACATGTTTAAATTCACCTAACTATGTAGTTTGTTATAGGTTATTAGGGTTATTTTATATAGGTTATTTTTTAAACATTTTGGGATAAACGCAGAGTGGGTCTTTATGCAGCACTTACTTAAGTAGTTTGTTTTTAACACGCTTAAATTAGTTTCACCTGCTTATCCAGTTTTTAGTGCCAATTATAACCGCCGATGAAAGTACTTACTTAATGACCACACCATTTAGTGACGTATAGCTGAACTAACATTCCAAACGTTTAATTTATTAGTCCTGGCGATTCTAATCAGGATAATGAGATATTCTTATCGAATTACAGTAATGTCATCGGTCTTTGATAAGTCTATAAAGTTTAAATGAAATCTGACCGTTTAAAGTGGGTCAAAATCGAGTCCAAACGAGTCAGTTACATACATACAAACAAACATACAGGTGAAACTAATCAGTGCCGGATCTAGGGGGGGGCAAGCCGGGGCCCATGCCCCGGGCGGCAAGTTCAGAGGCCGGCCAAATTCACACTTTACAGACGAATGGACAACTCATCATTTACTTAACTTTGGCCACAGAATAAATAATAGTATAGTATAAGTGCAGAAATTTCATGGCCATATCAACTCGACCGTTTTCTAGAGCGCGGAGTGAGACGTGCTGCACGAACATTAGGTATTAGTTGCGAGAGAGGCGCGTAGGCATAGTTCAAAATACGCACCCGCTCGTCCGCAGGAATCGCAGATCGCGGCAGCACGCATTTGAAGCGCCACGTTACTATTTCAAACTATAAAAGTTCCTGTTTTCTTTTTTTCGTGCAGAAAAAACAGCGATGGATGCATTATTTCCGGAAGGCCTATTTTTTTTTATGTTACTAGACGGCAAACAAGCTTGCGGCCCACCTGATGTTAAGTGGTCGCAATATTAAGTGTAAATCACTTAACACCGCAAGTGCGTTTGCCATCCTTCCTGGGGACTAAAATGATATGCCCTCCATGCCTAGTAATTACACTGGCTACCTTTCCCTTCAATCCGAAACACAGCGAATTGCTTGATGGCAGAAATAAGAATTGACCCAGACGACCCTACATATGGGTCTACCACCTAGTAAATATACCGCCTATGTAGGCTATGTCCAAATGTCAATCAATTAGTGGACAAGTTACCTCCTGTGCTGTTTGAAGTCGGTGCCAAGCCATGCCAATAGTTCAGCGCAACGAGCCTCATCACCCAAGCTGGCGCGTTCAGTCGCAATCGCGGGAATAAATATAGAATAAGATAGATATAAATATAGAAATAGAATACTTAGTAGGCTTGGCACCGACTTCAAACAGTACAGCAGGTACCTAGCACACATTTTAATAATATGTTATTTTTATACTTTTTGAAGTCGGTTTGACTTTTTTTTTAAAGTTGTTTATTTTTCTATTTTTAGTGTCAATAATTGATTTTTTTTATATTTATTACGAGATGGCAAACAAACTTGTGGCCCACGCGGTGTTAAGTGGTTCCGTCGCCTGTAGACACTTGCAATATTCAGGGGAAATCACTTAACATTAGAAGTTCTTTGTAAGTCTGGGGATTACTTTATGGGTTTCGTGCCCTTTTTATGTAGGCGACAGGCTGGCAACCTGTCACTATTTGGAGGCACTGCATGGTCCATACTGTTAGAGGTAGATTTATGTGTGACAAAATGTTACATAAGACTCTGCTCAATCCGTCATGAGATTACAAGCGTAATCGTATGTATGTATCGGCCTATAGGAGTAACTTTAATATTTAAATAGTTATCATCCAAGTCTTAACCATTAAGGAGTTTTTCCTTCCATCATCAGGTCACCTGAATAACCTGAAAGAATACAACTACCGCTCTTTAGGTACCTTAATTATTAAAAAAAATGTTATTCAAATGGTAATTAAGGAGTATTTCCTTTCATCATCAGCTCACCTGAATAACCTGAAACAACTATAGTCCTTTAGGTACCTTTAACACTTAAATAATCATCAACCAACTCCTAACAGTTAAGGAGTTATTCCCTCCATCTTCGGCTCACCTGATTATCTTGAAAAAATACAACTATCGGTCTTTATGTGCCTGTAATATTTAAAGAATTATCATCCAACTACTAACCGTTAAGGAGTTTTGCCTTCCATCATCAGCTCACCTGAAGAACCTGAAAGAATACAACTATCGCTCTTTAGGTAGGTACCTTTAATATTTAAAGAATTATCATCCAACTCCTAATCATTGAGGAGTTTATCGTTTCATCCTCAGCTCACCCGAATAACCTGAAAGAATAGAACTATCGGTCTTTAGAATTATCATAATATTTCAAGAATCATCAACCAACTCCTAACAGTTAAGGAGTTTTACCATCCATCATCAGCTCATGAACATGACGCTATTATACTAGAATTGCTTTATAAAAAATATCAATAACCCTCCCTTTCCGTAGTTTTCCGAGGGTTGCCCTCGATTTCTCTAGCTTTCCATCATCAGATCATGACTTGGTGACAATGGGACCACCTCAGGAGTATACACTATCGAATAAAAAAAAAGAATTTTGAAAATCGGTCCACACATGACGGAGATATCGGTGTACATATATATATACATAAAAAAAGATACATACAGACGAATACGGAACCTCCTCCTTGTTGGAAGTCGGTTAAAAATAAATATAAGGGGGCGGGGGCGGCATTTTTCAGTTTTTGCCCCACCTAAAAAAAATTGAAGATCCGGGGCTGAAACTAATATAAGCGTGTTAAAAAAGAGGCTTGAAGTGGTTGAAATGGTATGGAAGTTCGTCAATTGTGCAGATAAAACCATGAAACCACAGTGTAAATAGACTGTGATGAAACTTAGAATTTGATAAGAAATAAACAATTATTTGTTCTAGGATGAGATAGGGGATGAAACTCAGAAACTTGTGTGGGGATAAAATAGCTGATGAAAGTTAGCCGACATGGTTCCCCAACATCTAATCTATATTTGAACCAAATTTCATCAAAATCGGTCTAGTGGTTTTGAGTTTTTTCGTTACAAACATACAATCTTTCCCAACATCTATCTAGTTCGCTCTGTACCCGTAGTGTAAGTTTTTTCGTTTAAAATACGCAACTACTGTAGTTGTGTTAAGAGCTCGATTTGTATAGGAAACGTGAATAGCGCCCCTAGCGGAAAGAAGTGCAAGTTATGTTTCCCATACAAATTGAGCTCCAAACGCAAACGCTTTTAAAAAGAAAAACCTTACACTACGGGCACTGAAGTTGTTTTCGCTTCGTTCGCACAACCGTATAACCTACCAACAAGGTTCAATATTGGTACTGCTCAACCCCCCGATCGCGTTATTTACGTTTTTACCAAAACCAAATCGTTATCGTTTTCATACGTTTTGACAGCTGACAGCTGTTAAAATGTATGAAAACTCTAACGGTTTGGTTTTGGTAATAAAGTTGTAAATAGCGCGTAATCGCCTCGTGTTTAGAGCGAACTAGAAATTTGGCGCGAGCTCTATGTGCCAGACGGTTTACATAAGATATGATGTCCAGCCCGCCTAGCATGACCACCGAAATACCATATGATATAGCCATTTATCGCGTTGAACTGTCAAAAATTATTGGATATAACCGCAATCTTGAAAATTTATCAAAACTGCGAACATGTATAAGCCTCAGAAATATTCGCAGTTTCGATAAAATTCCAAGTTAGCGTTTATATCCAATATTTTTTTACAGTTCAACGCGATAAATGGCGCATGACCATATACCATATCGTGTTTCAGTGGTCATGCTAGGCGGGCAGGCGCGACTCGAACCCGCGGTCTTTCGTATTCTATTTAGGTAATTTGGTATTTTCAAACATTTCATATTACTTATGCCAAATAGAACTTAGACACTAATTCCATGTTAAGTATTTAAGACGAACCATTATTAGCGTTCGCATCCTTCGAAGCATCAGGCAACACGCAAGCTTTCAAAGCGACTGCCACCTCTTCTTCCAGCAGACGAATGTTCCCATCTCCAGAACATTTGGTCAGCACCGGCACCAATGAAAACACAACGAGAGCGATGATCATCGTCAGTGAAGAATGTGCGAGAGTTCTCTGCATTAAATGGCCCTTACACAGGAACTACCTCGTTATCGGATGACATTTGATGGGCAGATGCAAGGACGATGCAAGTTTCCAGTGTGATTCGACCTTAAAGTCAGTACAATAACAATTAATACGCGATATTGTATTGTATGAGCCTACCTACATCGTAGTAGCACAATTAAAGTATTGTTTTCTCATGAATGGTGAATAATGATTGTATGCATAGATGTCACAGGCGGATCGTATAACATATTGCAAAAAGGCGCGCCAGATTGTAAAACGTCCCCGTTCTGTAATATGGCTAACTAACGTTCAGCCGGATTACAATTTGGCTAAAATAAAATACACCATATAAGCAAGCACCTCGCGTTCGTCAAAGGGGCATAGGTAGGTATATACTAAACTAAGGTGACGCCGAAATACAGACGGACGCATCGCCCATACACCGCCGCTTTGAAAGTTTTAGATCCAATTGACAACATTACATTTCATTAAAAGGAACTGCTAAAGAAGCTCGAACGACTTCAGGATATGGCAATTCGGTTCATTTTCGGTCTGCGTAAATATGAACGTGTACCTATCTGTTTTTCGCTCTGAGCTGGAGTGGCTTCCCGTTCGGGACCGGCGTAATGTGCACATTGGTGCACAACGCACATCCTTTCCTTCCTTTAAAAGATCCTTTACGATCCTAATGCCTCTTCCTTCCTTCGCTTTCGTTTCCAACTATCTCAATCTTCTTCTCGTCCTAGGCGTCAAGTCGACGGCGAGACGAACGTTGAGTCAAGACCGAGCGGCGCGCGGTGTTGTGTGTGGCAAAGCGAATTAATAAAGAAAATCGAGGGATGGAGGTCAATAGTTGTAGGAAGTCTATATTATAGGCGATATACTACTCACGAGATCTTTATATAGCTTCTGCATAATTAATGTAGAATTTTTATGGTGATGCATAAGGAAAATAACATGTCAGAAATAAACACAGAAATAATAATCTTGTTATTATTTCTGTGGATTTATCGAAAGACATTTTCCTTATATGTACCTAAAAATTTGAACTTTGTTGTCTTTTTATTTTATTATAAGTTATTCGTCTTTTTATTTTCTTGTAAATAATAATATGGTGTAAACATCGGTGACGCCTTAGATTTAGGACCGGCCTGATTAGATTTAATGTGAATAGGTAAATGTAATAAATAGCTACCTACTTCAATGAAGATCCGTAACGATTTTAACTATGAATGTAGCTTTGTAGACAGTTAAAAAACAAAATAAATGGTACCAAAATTTTTTTTCTACGATGAGAATTTACGAAGTTATGACGAAAAAACGGATCGTTCCGCCAAGCGGCCGCCTGGCAGGCGTGTGACGTCACTCGGCACTACATGACTGCAGACTGTACCCGCGCGCAGCGTTTCTTGCGAACATATCGTATTAAATACTACACATATTACACTTGAATTTAGGCACTTGATAAAAAAGAAATAAATATTTGTTTTAGCGTTTTTGAAAAAATTTTGATCCAAGTGGGGATGAAATAGGGGATGAAAGTTCGTATCGAAGTCCAAAAGTCACGCTTTCACGCCTTCGATTTTATTTAAATTAGGTACATACAACATATACTAGACCTGGTCTAGTATATTTTTGTAGGATATAAGCTACCTTTTTTTGAAAAAAAAAGGGCATGAAGGGGTTGAAATAAGGGTCGAAAGTTTGTATGGGAGGTCGTCATTATTGAAGATTAAAACATGACATTTTGAATTTAGGCTCTTGACAAGTATTAAATAAATATTTTGTTAATGTTTTTCAAAGTGTGACTCGTTTGGGGATGAAAGGTTGTATGTAAGACTAAGCAAAGTCACGCTTTCGCGGCTTCGATTTTGATGAAATTGGTACAAATATTGACTAGACGCTGGGAAAGGACATAGGTTACCTTTTATTTCGAAAAAAGGCTTGAAAGGGTTGATATGAGTGATGAAAGTTTGAATAGACGTTCGTCAAAATTATAATTTAGGCATTGTTTTTTTCCCTAATAGGTGAAATCTTGACCTTTTATACTTACAAGGATGAAATGGGTGATGAAAGGTCGTATAGGAATCCATAGTCCCAAAAATGCAGCCCAAAATAACTATTCCACGCGGATGAAGTCGCGGGCCAAAGCTAGTACTACAGCTAGATATACTGGGTGTAAAAGACATGAACAGTCAAACGAGAACCATGTATTCTATACATCAAAATAAGACATATTTCAAAAAAGTTATTGCTGGGAAATGATTTTTATTTTTTGGTGTTAAAAAAATTGCAAATTGTACCGCGCAATGTAAAGGGCTCAACTCGCACACAACTCGCAAAACCGCGATAATTTTGCCAGACGGCGGCTCCGTTCGTTAGTGTCCGTGCGCATCGAGTGAGCTACATTGAACGATAACGTTTTGAAGCCATTTTTTGTTATCAAATACTAAAAAAAATTATAATGTTTCTTTGGAAAAAATTAAGCAATAACGTATAGAATAAGTTTTCATAAAAAAAAAAGTTTTCATAAATACCTATCTAGTACCTAAGATTGCAGTGCCCTAGCAGGGTTCATGTTCGGACTGTAACTAGATTTAAGACCAAATGTACAACATGATTGCAATAAAGAAATTGAAATTGAAAAATAAAAAAAAATTATGACTTTGACCTTCAATAAAATCGTAACTATCAATTTCCCAGGTATAGTTTAAAGGAAAAAAAATATTATGATGGTGAGCAGAATACATGGTTCTCGTTTGACTGTTCATGTCTTTTACAGCCTGTAGATAGTAGCTTACTAAAATAATTAAGTGTAATTTCGATTATATGATTGCGATTGTATGATGTATGATTTTTTGACGTAATTTTCAAAATCTTGGAATGTGTAGGTACTTTGCTGAACAATAATGGAATATTTTACTCAGTTTAGTTTACAATGTTTATCTTCTATCATTACCGTGATTTAGTCAAATATTACTTATCCAAATATACATAAGTAATAATTTGCAATCATAATGTATAGGTACCTACTATTTTCTTTTCTCAAATTTTCTGTTAGAGATTTTGCCGACGTTTGCTGAATTTCTGGTTATAGTTTTATTTATTAGGAAATAACAATATAATTTGACGGATAAATATATGTTTTTTGGGGTTTCACTGCGTAACACATTTAAATATATTATGTCAAAGTGAGAAATAATGTCCAGGCCTATGTCCAACAGTGGGTGTCTCTCGGCTGAAATGATGAAAAAAAAAATCTAAGTATTCCTCGAATTTTATAACTATTTAAAATAAAATTTTACTCACGAATTATACATTATTTAAAAGTATATAATATATTTAAGATTATCAGGAATAAAATCATGTGAATATCTTTATTAACACGGAAGTTATAACTTTATGAGATGATGATGATGAGTAAAGTTTTATGATGTCAAGGTGAGAAAAAAATATTATTTTAAGTACCTACCTACTTATTCCTCTATTATTTCTAACTATTAGAAATAAACTATTACCTACTCAAGGAATATACATTATTAAAAAGCATATTTATTCAAGATTATCAAGTAAAAAAATCATGTAAATATCTTTATTAACACGGAAGTTATAGTTATATGAGATGAAAATGAGTCAAAGTTCCTGTGTGCGGCGACTCGGAGCGGGCGGATAGTGCCGGGTGACGTCACATCCATGCCGTAGAGCGCAGCGGATTAAATAAAATCAGTTGACGCAAATTGAAATATTTGCAAAAATATTTCGTTCGGGTCTTAGAAGTGCAAATTTCAAAGATTTGATGATGTTTACCATAAAAACATAAGCACCAAGCACTGACAAATTTCGACAGCGAAAAGCAGTGCCTCGGTGGCGAAATTGGTCAACGCGTCCACCCGGATTGTGGAAGGTGCGGGTTCGAGTCCCGCCTGAGGCAAGTCGATTTTTTTCAGTGCATTTTTCTAGTATTATATTTACGCGTTTGTAAACGCAAAAATAAAATTATTCCATAATGTAAGGTAGTTTCATCTTAGCTGGGCGTCAAATATTTGCAAAAATATTTCGTTCGGGTCTTGGAAGTGCAAATTTCAAAGATTTGATGAAACGATGTTTACCATAAAAACATAAGCACCAAGCACTGACAAATTTCGACAGCGAAAAGCAGTGCCTCGGTGGCGAAATTGGTCAACGCGTCCACCCGGATTGTGGAAGGTGCGGGTTCGAGTCCCGCCTGAGGCAAGTCGATTTTTTTCAGTGCATTTTTCTAGGATACACCTTTGCTGAAAAACATCTCTTGTCTTGGCTTCGAATATCTCCACTTTGGTGGAGTCCGGCCCTAAGGCCGCTAATCGTGCACAGGTAATGGAGTAGCGGCTTAAACGTTTTTATGGCTTCCACGATTGATGGACCCTTTTTTTAAACTTTCTTATTTCTAAAACATAAATGGACTCATAATGGAGTCTAGTCCGTCGCTGATTAATAAGGAACTACTTTTATACGTATTGTAAAATTTTTATTTTCTTAATTAATTAATATTTAATTTTAAAATTGTTTTGGAACATCTAATTACACAATAAAATAATTTGTTTTACTTTAATTAGCGTTCAGTGGTAATTAGCCTTTTCCATAATGCCCCCACTTGCCATTGCCCCAACCACTCCAACCTGATTTGCTGTTGCTGCTAAACACCCTGATGCCTGGGTATCCATAGTTGCCGTAACTGCTGCCAGCTAAAGCTGATTTTCCGTAGCTACCGAACCCCATCCTTTTGCCGTCGTCATCATCAGCCGAAACGCTGACGTAACTGCTGCCAATAACACCAGTACCGTAAGGGTTCTTTCCGCCGTAGGTACCAGATATACTAAATGTCAATGGTATGTGCACCGGACTTAAACCGTACGAAGTCGTACGAAACTTTGGCCAGAACGTTTCGGCGTTTTCCATTGTTTCAGGTTTCTCTGTTGGAGTATCTGTAAATAGGTATTACATGTTATTAAATTCTGTTTTGCAATCGACATTACGAGATATAATTAACTTGACCCCGTTTTGATACAGCTCAGTATGATATTAATTAATGATTATCAGCCCGCCTAGCATGACCATCGAAACACGATATGATATAGCCATTTATCACGTTGAACTGTCAAAATTTATTGGATATAACCGCAATCTTGAAAATTTATCGAAACTGCAAACATGTATAAGCCTTATAAATGTATGCAGTTTCGATAAAATTCCAAGTTGGTGGTTATATCCAATAATTTTTGACAGTTCAACGCGATAAATGGCTATATCATATCGTGTTTCGGTGGTCATGCTAGGCAGGCAGGGCAATAAATTATACAGCAATCAAAATGCATAGAATTTTCAGATTCCGTTGCAATTTTGGAACAAAAAAATATAAAAACTCTCTTCTCTTAAAATGTTGATTAAGATTTCAAGTCAATTCAACTAGGTACCTACGTTCCAAAAGTTGCACACACAAACGGAAAGTGCTTTTCAACTGAAAAAATCGGAAGTGGGTCTCCCCTTCACATTCTCGTATACTGAAAACGACTCAAAAGTTGTCAGAAACCTTATATTTTGATGTCATACATGCATGCATATTAAATTTTGGTCACCCATTCGAGTACCAACCGCGCACTTGGTTGCTTAACTTTCGTAATCGATGAGTCAAAAGTTGATAGAAACCTTATACATTATTTTGATGTCTATCTATTCTATTCCTAATTAATGGCATTCGCAAATCTTAAAGATTATGCATTTTGCCAATGTCAAGTGAAAACTTAATTATACAAAGTTACAAAAAAATTGTACGGTAGATTTTGGTTAAAATGAAGTCTCTCAACACGTGTTTTTACAACAAGAACTCGGGAGAAACTCTATTTTGATGTCCTACATGCATGTTGCAATAAGTTAAAGCATACTCGAGTTATCGTGCTAACGCACAGACACACACACACAGACATAATTCCAAAAACTATATTTTTGGACTCGGGGAGGTCCAAAACGTGTAAAATCCGTCAAAATCTCGAGGTCGAATTTTTTGACGATTACAAGACTTCCTCTATACTACGTAGGTACACGAGAAAGTAAAAATAAACTTTCTCTAATTCCTGTTTTTTATGTTAAATTATTGGCAGACAAGAATAAAGTGGTAAGCAGTCACCGTAGCCTATAGACGATCGCAACACTGACATGACACTGCACGCTTCCAACCGTAATGCCCTTCCCTAGCCCGAAGAGTTCTGCCGGCCTATGTGATAATCACCGAGTTAATTTCATCTCCATTCCTGTTTTACACGACACGCCTGTAAAAACAGGAATGGATATGTAATTCACTCGGTGATCATCACTTTCATCTGTCAAAAAAAGTTAGCGAATAGGCCTATGGGAGACCTTACTCACCAGCAGAAACACAACACAACAAAAATGTAGTTTTATTTGACTGTGGTCTTCTGTAAGGTGGAGGTACTTACTACCGAATTCGAGACAACCTCGATTAAAACTCGGCTGTTGTTTATACTTGTGAGAAAATTTTATTTAGAATTTCATCTCATCTGACTAAGATTGTAGCTTGCAGTCAACTAAGTCCAGGTCTCCTTGGGACGGGCTCCTTCCGTTTGATATAGGCACTCCAGGTAAGAGCTTGTAGAGAAGGATAATTTTCAGGTCTTCTCAGTACGTGACCAATATACCGCTATTTATGGATGTGAATTTCGTCTTCCACTGTAGACTGAGCACATGACCCCCAGAATTTCATGGAGTTGAGAGCCTCTATAAGCTATGGTGACTTTATAGGTATCCTCAGGCGGGCTGTTTGTCACTTAGTAAAATATAATTGCAATATAGAATGGGCTTCATGAGAAGGCTCAAGATAATGACCTTGATTAAAAGGGCAATGGCGAGGGATATGTTCGGAGTTCCTCTGCATGATCATATGGGAAAAGATGAGCTTTGCAGGAGAACTAAGATCACAAGACATAATAATAATAAATAATAATAATAAATCTTTATTGTGCATAAAACTGTTGCAAGTTGTACATAAATTACAGTTAATTACATAATTATTTTCAAAGCGACTAACTATCTTCTTACTAGAAAGTAAATTGGCAGCGATTAAATACTCCAGCAACACTTACATTACATGAGCCTCCAAATGCAAGGATTTCTAGAAACTAAATAATGGCTGCCAGTTTAAGGTAACAAACATATTAAACAGGGTGAATGAAACCATACGCGGGGTAAACCAGATAATAACATGGCGACCATAACATCAACAGTATGATAACAAACTTTGTATTATTGGCAACTACAGGATTCCATACAAGAAAAGTAGGTAATTGATAACATCAAAGTTTACAACTGATTATTAAGCTGCTACATTCTACTAAAATTATCCTTCACTGCAACTGCCAACCTATTACTTTTGCTACCGACCTTAATTTTTTTTTTTTTTTTATATCATAAATTCAGAAAAAATTGTCGTCGCGTTATATAAATGCCATTATTTTTTTATGTTTAACTAAATGTAGGTACAAGGATATTAAGTCCTTTACTTTCCGTACTAGTTAAAAAACTGTGTTACAGCAAAGTAATAATTTAATATCGACTTATTAAGAAGTTACATTCACAGGGTAGTTTTAGATTTTTTTATTTTTATTTGTGCGATAAGCGTGTGCAACCAAACAAAAGATCAGAGACGTAAACAACTGTGCGTAGTATAAGCAATGTGTATAGATAAAACATCGTTGGTAACTAAATAGCATAATTACGCAAAAAGTGTAAGTAAAGTTAAAAAGATAAAATTGTATAAAGACCGATTGTGTAAGTCAATAGGTTATTTAGGTATAATAATATAATTTATGTAAATAGTTTACTGAATAATATTTGAATCTTCAATAAACATGCAAAATAAATCATATAATTTAATTTTGCTTCATTTTTATTATTATATTAAATAAAATAGTACTATTACTAAATTATTTTAAAATACATATTAATATTAATATACATATTATAGGTTTAGATATATTCAATAAATGGGTTATATTATATAATTGTCTATAATATTTGTATAAATAAACCTTTATAATAATATAATATTTAATGTTATGAAATAGTGTTAAATAAATTTTCTATTTTATCATAGTCGTTATCATCTAGGAACACCCGGAGCGCCTTATCACATAGAAACTTCGTTTTGTCCTCTAACTTTATCTGTTTATTGACATGATTATATAAAAATGGACACAGAAAGCAAGCAAAACGATGAGCAAAAAAGGTTTTACATGCAGGGACTTTATACACGGTATATGATCTACGGCTGGAATTGTAATCACGGCTGTTCGTATGTTGTTTTAGAATGGCAAACTTAATAAATAATTTCCTTACAGATAGAACACGAAATTCCTTATACAGCTCTGAAGTAGAATATCTAAGTCGTTTAAATAAAATTATTTTCAAAATGAGTCTTTGAGCTCTTTCTAGCTTTAATAACGTAGATTTAGGTGCACCACCCCATGCAATAATGCCATAGGATAGTATAGACTGGCATAAACTATAGTAGATAATTTTATTTGTGTTTTCACATCCCAAATGTCTAATTTTTTTAAATATAGGTATTAATTTACGCAGTCTATTTTTCTGATTATCTATGTGTTCTTTCCAATTCAAATTCCGGTCAATTTGAATGCCTAGATATTTAATGCTACTTGTAGGTGTGAGACTATAACAATTACAATTAACGTTGTTGTCACATTCATGTACTGTTAGTTTCACAGCAGATGTTTTCTGTGATTGACTGGACTGTATAGAAAAAGGAATGTATTTGGTTTTCGTCAGATTAAGGGTTAATAAACTATTATTCAATAAATCCATTACGTTCTTCATACCTCTCTCTGCATGAACATTGACATCATTCCAATTTTTTCCTGTAAAAAGTAAAACTGTGTCATCCGCATATGAAATAATTTTACAGTCTGGAAGATTAACATTACATATATTATTTATGTAAATTAAAAACAATGTTGGGCCAAGCACCGAGCCTTGAGGCAACGAAGATAGCACAGACAGAATTGTGAACCTTAAGTCAGCCTTCTAATAATACAAGGAGAGCACAAATTTAATAATGCAAGGAGATAGGACAAGCCGGCGTTTAACTTGTGACAAGTGTTACATTTCCGCTACCTTCCGATAAAGTCAAGTGAATACGTAACTCAGCGATTCGACCGATCTCCTTTGCGGCTGTGCTTAACTTTCATCGCTTCGCAGACATTAAGACGCGCGCAATGAATATTGTGTGTATATTACGGCATGCTCATCTGGAACCATGTTATGTAGTACGGCCGCAGACGATTCGACCGATCTCCTTAGATTGATATATCTGTGCAGGGAACATTGCGTGGAGCACTGACGGCCGTTGGGGCGGAAGAAGGTGCATCACAGGACCAATCGGGTTGAAGATGCTTGGCGGAAGCCTATGTCAAACAGTGGGCGTGTCGGCTGAAATGATGAAGTATCTACATATCGAATTACTCACCTTCATATTCGGAATCTGATATACGATTCTCTGCCTCCTTCGTCACAGTTGAGCTCCCGGACGACGTCCATCTTTCGCCTGGGGTTATGCTTCCCACGTTTGTGGTGAGTGGAGGACTGGGAGACAGGAACAATGCTGGATCCAGTATATCGCTGCTAGTAACCATTACGGTTGCGAGGAACAAGGTCAGTGATATCTGGAATTGTAAATGATATTGAAAGTTAATTTGAAGCACGTTACTACTTTATCATTATGGAATAATTTTGTACAAATGCGTAAATATTTTTAAAACTAGAAAAAACATTTACGCGTCTGTAAACACAAAAAATATTCCATAATATGGGGTAGTTCAACCTTAACTGGACGTCAAATATTTGCAAAAATAATTCATTCGGATCTTAGAAGTGCAAATTTCAAAGATTTGATGAAACAATGATAATTTTTTAAGGTATGTTAGCGTTGTTTTTTTTTTATATTAAATCTGTGATTATAACGCAGCTTAGTTCGTAATAAAGTCAGCCACAGATCGCTAGATAATATTACCGTGTTAGAGGTTAATTTATCTTTTGAAACCATTATTATTTCCCATAAAAAATACACGTCATAGATATTTTATTACTACACATTAGTCAATATTTAAAACGTGAAAAAAATATTTTTTTTCGTTCTGCTTATTAATTAAAATAAAAACTCACCAACATATTAAGTACCACTGAATTTTATAAGAACCACTTCGCAATATTTTTTTTAAAATAAACAAATTTATTTTACTAAGTAATGGAAAGTCAAGTTGTCTTTGCAAGTGGTATGCAATGACTGGTCTCTATGCTTCCGACTTATTGGATTCCGTCGCCTGTTGCGCAAGAACATAGGGAAAGACTTTCTCCTAATCCCCGGGAGATATTTTTATGGGATTAGTGTTGGGACCCAGTATTTTCAACTGTTACTAGATATTTTAAACTGTTACTAAGATATTTTAAACTGTTACTAAGATATTTTAAAATTTTAATGAATATTGTAAACTGTTATTTAATAAGATGGTTAAAACGGTTACTAACTTATCATAGGTCATTGTGTGCTCGTCATAATGTTTGCCGAAGTTAGCTAAGTGTACGGTAAGTATCACCGTCACCTACTCCGATGAGTGACAAAAAATTTTTCAACTTGATTTTCCCCGGAGCTTCGGAAGACAAAGGGAATAAGACACGTAAGCTGGCCTTCTTGCGCTATTTACAACGTATTTACCAGAACCAAATCATTATCGCTTTCATACATTTTGACAACAGTTTGAAAACGATAACGATTTGGTATTGGTAAAAACGTAATTAGCGCGATCGGGGGATGGTAGTCGCGTCTGCTGTCAAAACATAGCAGCCGTGAAGGACAAATCACGTCAGGTATTCTGGCATCTGCATCTCATCTGGCATCAGGCATCCCTGAAAAACGCTTATATGTAAAACTCTCACTCAATGCTAACAAAAGTAAATGAAGAACTTATCATTATCAGAATTGATTGTTGTGTTAGCAAATCTTTTGACACTGGCAGACGGCATATTTACATTAAGTATATAATATCCTGGGTAGGTATATACAAAAATCAACATCAATAGCGTTTAAATTAGGTACCTCCATACTTATATTACCAAATATAGCATGGAGTAATAACTTAATCACTGATAAAAGCACAGTGACAAATAATACAGGCATTTTTTATTGTAGCAAGTACCTTTCATTCTTTTTGCGAGGATAAAACTTGTTGAGTTTCTTGCCGGTTCTTCTCAGAACAAGGCCTCCTGGTAGACTGTTGAACCGATGGCATCAAAATTGATTTTCATAAGTGTACAAATTGTACCTAAATGAATAAAGAAATATTGATACCTATTGTAAATATTTTTTTTTATTTTTCTTTTGGCAAGTTTAGTTATGATTGAAATTGATACCAAATTAAATAGAAAACGAAAAACATGGAAAAAAATCCTGTCATGGATAAGCAAATTGCAACATTGTCCCGTCTCAGCACTTATCCATGACAGGATTTTTTTCCATGTTTTTCGTTTTCTATTTAATTTGGTATCAATTTCAATCATAACGTGTAAATATTGGTTTGTTAGTAGGTGCCTACCTACGTACTATTTATCACGTTACTTTTTAACAGTGATTTAAATAAGTGAAGAACTTGAAAGCGCAGTCAAGGTCAGTCCGGTGCATCAATGTGAAAGTAAACAATATTTAAAAGTATTTCGTTTTTATAGACCCGGCCACGCGTTGCTGTGGCAACTCCATACTAATGTCCTTTAAGAAACATTAATTGCAACAAAAAATATCGAAGATAATCTATCCTATAGTCTAAGTTAGACCAAGCAAAAAATTTTCTGTAACCCTTGACATAAATTTATGACGAGAACCATCTCGATTACGTCAGCTGTCAAACATAAAAACCCCATCAAAATCAGTCCATTCGTTTAGGAGCTACGGTGATACACCGACAGACACACATAGAGAAAAACGTTAAACTTAAAACACATTTATAACATTTCGTGGTTTCGGAGATTAACAGGATGAACAGAATATCGTGACACGTGACTTTTATTCACGGTGAATTTTCTATTCTTCTATTAATATCTTCTAATCACTTTTAAACTTTTACGCATTTCCTAAATTTATTCCTTTTGAACATCTTTATAACTTATACTACCTATTTTATATTGTGCTTAAACACAGTGAAAGCATTGTTTTATATGCGTTTACTGCTTATACAATATACATTAATTAATGGGAAACTTTTAAAATGACCCAAAGTTGGCGTTAGTCATTAAACTGGTTATGGAGCAAAACACATTAAAAAAAAGTCGACATTCATTTATTGACGCGAAGAAATAAAATAAACACGAATTGATATTATGCGTAAATATCATTTGGAAACGTATCCCACGATAAGTTACAAGATATAAAAGGGTCCTTGGGTTGGGTTTCTTGAAGTCATTAATAATTTTTGATTTGTTGAAATTCACAAAATTGACACATTTTGTGATTTTTTTATTTCAGATTTAATTTTGAAGCGATGTGTACAGACTTTGCAAAGAATTTAAATATTATAGAAAGATTAGTTCTTGATTAAAACCACTACAGATAGATATTTAAATTCATATTAATAGTTCTTTAAAGCAAGGTGAATCTTATAGCGTAGTTTTACGAAAATGTAGTTTGGAGTTATCAGATGAAATACCAGAATTAGAATGGCAAACAATGCTTTTAGAAAATTGTTTTTGCAATAGAAAATACACTATTCTAAACCACTATAGAGCCCAAATAAGTAAAAATTTTTGATAAGATAATAAAAGGGTTAAGTACCAAAAATATTTATAAATTGGTAAATTTTAATGACGATTTTTACAATGTATTTGAAATTAAACCCATTTAATGTACTTATTATATTAAAATACATATAATGCTAGACATAATATTGATATTATAACATTGTTAAATGCGCTCCGATATTTTTCATAATTTAATGAAAAATGGTCTAAATTCTAGCTTGTGGGCACTTTTCGATCGTACACCCCGGACAATGTCTGTGTGTATGGAGTCACATAGACATGTGTATCTAACAACAAAATAGCGAAAAAAATACTACCGATACTTCGAATGAAATGGCTCTTAATGTGCTAGATTTTGTGGTAATTTGGAATAAGTTTAATTAATGTGAAAATATGTGAAATTTTTTATGACTTTTTAAGTCGGTATTATAATATTATACCGACATAATTATTAAAAAGAATGTAATTTGGGAAGTAATTATCCCATTTAATTTGGGAAAATGATTTTTTTTAAACATTTTTTTATCGCAAATGGAAGACCTCTATGTCCAGAATGGAAATTTTTAGAGGTGCCTAAAATTACTGAATAAAATTAGGCATCTCTTAAATATCGCTCACTCATGACAGACACACCCGTGTTCACAAACATTACTATGAGATCTCTGGACTCTTGGATAAGAAACGAACCAACCACAGAGCTCTATTCAAGGCCATTGCGTGTCTGTATATTCACAGCGAAATTTCATAAAGGAAAAGCTAGCATGTCCACTCATTTGACAACGAATCCCTACCAAGAATGAATCTGCGTCTTTAATATACTTCTTCAAAATAAGGAAACCAAAAATTTTATAAACGGACATAAATTACCGACATCGAAAAATAAATGCATTTTAAGAAGCTTAAAATTTCCTTACTAAAAATAAAAACAATGGTCTAAGCTCTTACCTATAAATATTATACTAAATAACAAAAACAAACAAAAAGCATGACTTATTAAAACTTGAAATACCAGTTCAGAGCTAGATTAGTTGTTATTATCCTGCAGGGGCCAGTGCTTTGTATAAATACATCCTATCACGCACTTTTATCGACACTGTTTACTGAAACCCCTACAATGAAGACTGTGAGTATCAAACATTGATAATTTGAAATCATCGTCCATGTTTATTTCACTTTTTCCGACTTGAAATTAGGTTCTGTAATTGCCTAGGTATATTCACTATTTCCAATAAAAACTCGAATGCATTTCGTCTTTCTTGTTATTTATTTATTGTGTTAAAAATAGGCATATAAAAATGATAATAATAGAATGGAATACTGTTTTTTTTTCATTTTATTTGGGGGGCTTACAGCTTACTTAGAAAAATATACACTGCAATACATTACAAGAAGCCAGTAACAAGTCTCCACAGGTAGCACTGATTAATAAATTCTATCATTCTTACATTATTGTACAAAAAAAAACCTCCTTGAGAAACTTTTTTAACAAAATACAAAAAAATTAATACTACAGCAAGTAGTCACCTGCCAGAATTCTATTCACACTACTTAAACTACTACAAAATAAATCTATGATGTTATTTGTCCTGCAAACATCATTAAATTGTTTGACGACACGAATTAAGTAAGAGTTGCTATGATGCACTGTACGTGAGAATGGAACGTGAAGTAGATTTCTAGGACGGCAATGACCTAATTTTTTTGCAATTTTGCCGGCAATTTTGCCTATGTTTCCACCGTAAAGATATTATGTGAAATTAAAATATTTCAATAGATGTAATTAACCAGTTTATAGTAGATTTACATTTAATTAAAAGCCAAAACGTCAGTAAAAATGTCAAATAATTAAAAAAATATATCAAATCTATACAAAATTGGCTTCACACGCGTTGATGTCGGTTATAATAGCCTATACCTAGCCTTCCTCGATAAATGGATTATCCAAAATAAAAATAATCTTTCAATTTGAATCAGTAGTTCCTAAGATTAGCACGTTCAAGCAAGCAAACAAACAAACTCTTCAGCACCTAGTATATTAGTATTACATAGTATTATAATTATTATCTGTGGTATTACTAAAGTTTTTTGGCATTCATTGTAGGTACTAATAATTTTATAAACAAATGTAGTCTACTGCATAGTCGTTATCAAGAGCGACTTGATACGCTTTTTCAATAGACATTAGCAGAAGAAAAGTAATTATAGTAATTCAATCTCTACTCATAAAGATAAAAAGTGCAGTAGATATGTACCTAAAATTTAACCTCAGGATTTTTGAAAAATATATGATTATTCTAGGTAACTCTGTCCAAGGTACAACAACAACTGCGATTTCCTCTCATTTATGTCATTGTACATCATATGTTATAGTATCTAAATTTAGTTTTGCTACTTACCTAATCGCATTTAGGTCTTGATACCTGTAATGATAAATTATTGTGAGAAATAAAAATAAATAAATAAATCTAACTATACAATCAAGTCGTTTAAAACTAATATTTAGGTACGGTATACATTGTAATTTATTATCTGTGCTTAGAATTGTATCACATTCTTTTACTTGTACTTCTTCAAAGTGTGCATGAGTCATTTGTAAAAAAAATTTCATGCAGTTCATTATCATACATGTGTTATAAATTTCGAATTCTTCCACCCACTAAACATCCTCCCCGGCCTGACCTCCAGTGCGCTATTGCGGGGCGGCTCGGGATCTGCGCACGTGAGCGCAACTACACCGAGACCGGCCCAACGCTGCCCGTCTAGGCACTTCTTGTGCACCAATTGGTGGCCAGCAGCGTACAGGGGCTACCGACTAACGCCAGCCCCTGTGGGCCGCTGGCCGACGCCGGCCTTATAGGCCGCCTCCTGACCGACGGCTGCTCGACCTGGCGCGTCCTCCTGACGAGGACACCGGGAGCAGCCATCGGACCGTACTCGGGGAATTGCACATTCACACACAGTCTATACATCTTGTCTTCTGACCTCCTCTCCCCATACATTCTTTATGTTATATTTCGTAACTAGCTGTGCCCGCGACTTCGTCCGCGTAGAATTTACCAAAAAAAGTAGCCTAAGTTACTCCTTATTACACCAGCTACCTGCCAAAAAAAGTCCCGTCAAAATCGGTTAAGCCGTTTCAGAGATTAGCCGGAACAAACAGACAGACAGACAAAAATTGTAAAAAATGTTATTTTGGTGTATGTACCTTAAATATATTCATATGCATGTAGTAAAAAATGGTTTTTTCATTATTAGAAACAGCCACTCCAATTTTATTTATATTATAGAGTATAGATAGATGATTAACGAAACAGATTTATTAACTTATTATTTTTGTTCACAGTTCATTTGTGCAGTTTTGTTCTTATGCGTGCTTCTAGCGTACGTCTCGGCGGTACCTGCCGATGCTAAGGATGTTGTTTCTCGATTTGCACCACCTTTATCCGACCATGAACTTCTAGAGCCCGCGGAAACAGCACATGGCGGTTATGGTGGCCACCACGGACATGGAGGCGGTGGCCACCATGGCCACCATGGCCACCACTATGGATAACCGGTTTCTGTTAACATACTAAAAATTGCGCTGTAAATGATTTTGTACAACTTTAAATATATAAGACTTAATTGCTATATAGTAGTTTTCCTCAGTTTTTTTTAAATGTCTATTTCATTTTCTTCCTTCCTTTACTCGACGTATTACCTACTCTAAAGTATGGAATAATTTTATTTTTGCGTTTTCTAGTATTATATTTACGCGTTTGTAAACGCAAAAATAAAATTATTCCATAATGTAAGGTAGTTTCATCTTAGCTGGGCGTCAAATATTTGCAAAAATATTTCGTTCGGGTCTTGGAAGTGCAAATTTCAAAGATTTGATGAAACGATGTTTACCATAAAAACATAAGCACCAAGCACTGACAAATTTCGACAGCGAAAAGCAGTGCCTCGGTGGCGAAATTGGTCAACGCGTCCACCCGGATTGTGGAAGGTGCGGGTTCGAGTCCCGCCTGAGGCAAGTCGATTTTTTTCAGTGCATTTTTCTAGTACTATTTAAAAAACCTATTATTAGCACTCAATGTCCTATTAAGGGCACTACTGCCAATAATTGGCATTTGCTATTCTTGAAATAATCCTATTATTGGCACTAGTGCCAATTACAATATTTTGATTAACTTATTGGTACATATAATAATTAAATAATATTTTATCAACATATTCAAGAAATAATTTTTGAATCTAATGCCTAGAGAGAGGTCTAATTAAGGGTGTCAATTTATTTCGATAGTACCAAGCCGAATAGCTGCTATATACTATGATTAATAAAGCACTCTCCTAAGAAAAAACCAAAACAACGACACCAAATCACAAGCTCAAAATGTCTCAGCTGATGTCTCTTTAATGCTTTGTCAATTACAAAACAGTTAAATAACTATATTTGACTTAAAATTTACAAAAAAATTGAGTAAGCTATGGTTTCCTTGCTTTTCTGAACTAATCTCTAAAGTTCTAATAAATAGAGGTGTGCCAACAATTGATCGGCTTACCCTACACTACATGGTTTAAATCCTGTTTTCTCACATTTAATACATTGCTCAGTAGAACCATTACTGTTACTACTTAGTTTAAGTGTATATCAACGTAACGTAATGTACAGGCAACAGCAAATCGGTTTACCTCAAACTGTCAAATCTTCTCAATTGATTTAAAGATTTATACCACATGTTTAAGGTTGAAAATAATTTGGAGAAATTTGAAAGTTTTGGGTAGTCTAATCTGCTACCGTCCGTACCTTTATCCTTAGTCTTTACGGAGTACGTCCCGTCCGCAGTGGGAAACGGACTTAGCCCGGGCTCGACTGCGAGATGGGTGAGTCTGCTCAACTCGCAATAGCAATTTCAAGAGGACAATACAGCGAGCTCCGTCTTCATACAAAATAACACAAATGGAGAAAACGTTTTCCTACACTTACTTCTTATACAATTTTATAATGTTTGTAACAAACTTTCTAAAAAAACTATGTACGTTTTAATTTTTTCAAAAGTAGGTACTTAGCAAAGGCCATTTAAATAAAGAGCTTTTTTATTTCATTTCATTTTATTTAAACATTTTTTTTTCTATATAACTATGTACTTATAAATATACAGGTTGGAATTTTTCAATGCCACCTGGAGGGAAAGTACTCTAAATACTGGAGATAGAAATTTGTGCTCTAAGAAAATATTCGTTTATTTTTAATTAGAAACAAAACTGCATTCTAAGATTTTCGAAAATTTGCTTGGCAGGCCTGGGAATCGAACCGGCTAAAATCCGAAAAACCAATGCCTGTACTATTATGGCATTGATCGATAGGGTCAATTATAAGGATCGAATCTCTCTTGTATTATTAAATCTGTGGAATCTCTCTTACAAACGTGGTAAATGAAATAAAAGAAATACACATAATATCTGGATTGGTAAAACGGCACAATATCACCAGATCTCACGCCTTTAGATTTCTTTTTATGGGATATGTAAAAAATCAAATTTACCAAAAATCCTATGGAACTGTAAACGAGTTAAGAACTAAGGTTTAGATTGGGTTCAGAGTACAATTTTGAATGTTCATCACAACACGCATTAAAGTTATCGGAAATGAATACCTCAAAAGAATAAATTTGTGTCTCCAACGATATGGAGCTCGCTCATTTCGAGCAACTGGAGCTCGCTCATTTCGAGCAAAATGGTAAACTATTTTTTTCATGCAAATTAAATATTAGGGGTTTAAGATTCGTTGGGTTTAAGTATGAAATTGTCGTTTTATATGGAGAATTTATCGAAAATTCATTTTTCCATACAAATATATTTGCGATTTTTTAAGGAACCACAAATCTAAATTTTTGTGTAATTTTGCGGATATATTTAGAGAACATTAAGCTATAGGATACATAGAGAAAAAATTTGAGAATTGATATCTGTAAATAAATATTCATATTTTTATAAAGGAGACGGGCACTTCTTAGGACGGGCTGTTTTTGAAGATGTATTTCTAGTGAAAAAAATAAGAATAAGAATAAAATTTTATACATAAATATTAGTCCTTGTAATGAAGTTTAAAATAAAAAAAGAATAATGGACATAGCTATTGTATTAAAGGAATTATACACTAATGAATAATGAGGAAAAAATCGGCAATTTCATTCTTTAACCCCTATTATATTAAGATTTTATGGTTTTTCTTTCATTTAATTTAACACCTTTGTTTTGAGATTGATCAGAGATTTGATCCTTATGATTGACCCTATCGATCAATGCCATAATAGTACAGGTTGTTGTTTTTTCGGATTTTAGCCAGTTCGATTCCCGGGCATGGCAAGAAATTTTGGAAAATCTTCGACTGCAGTTGTGTTGGTTATTAAAAATAAAGGAATGTTTCCTTTGAGTACAATTTTCTATCTCCAGTATTTAGAGTACTTTCCCTCCAGGTGGCATTGAAAAATTCCATTCTGTATATGTCGAATTTTGTAAAAAGGAAAACGTACAGACATAAATTTTTCTTTTTATTAAAAACATTCTAATACATCATGAAGGTCAACCAATCCGCATTGGGCAAGCGTGGTGGAATACTGCCTAAACCTCCTTCGATGACAAGGAGAGGTCTTGTGTCCCAGCAGTGGCTCGAATTATAAAGACTGCTGTGATGATGACATCATGAAGATCGGATAAGATATTGGGCTAGGATTGGTTTTCTCCGTTTATATGGCGACGTGTGCGCCTTAGAGGATAGCTTTTAAGTGATGATATGGTCGCAAGCTTGTTTGTTGTTTGCCATCTCGTAGAATAAAAAAAATTGAGAGACAGCGTTTAAAACAGATGTTTGTACCAGACTTCCGCGAAAAATTATTAAATTATGTAGTACGGCCGCTGATCGCGTCACTCGGACACGGCTCGGACTTCCTATGAACTCAGCGATTTGACCGATCTCCTTTGCGGCTGTGCTTAACTTTCATTGCTTCGCAGTCCTTATGACGCGCGCAATGAATAGTGTATATTACGGCATGCTCAACTAGAACCATGTTATGTAGTACGAAGGCTAATTGCAACACTCGGTCTTCATATGAACTCGGCGATTCGACCGATCTCCTTAGATTGATGTATCTGTGATCGTCTCCTATCAAATAAGATTTAAACAGCTAGAATAAAAATCGGGAGTGGTCTCCCCTTGACTTTCTCGTATACCAGAAACGACTCAAAAGTTGATAGAAACCTTATATTTTGATGTCACACATGCATGTTAAATTTTGGTCACCCATCCGAGTAAAGACTGCGCACTTGGTTGCTTAACTTTCGTGATCGACGACTCAAAAGTTGATAGAAACCTTATATTTTGATGTTATATATGCATGTTAAATTTGGTTGCAATAAGTTAAAGCATACTCGAGTTATCGTGCTAAAGCCGCCTCTCCATTATGCAAGTGCTTGCATACATGTATGACGTTACACTTGGGTGCAAGTGACTTTGGTCAATGGACATGGGAAACTCGATTTTGTTCAACTTGCAGCTTGCATACAAGATTATAGTGGAATGCAAGTTAATTCTCCTAGTTGTACAGTAATCCTGCACAATTACCTCTATACACGAGCGCATGCGCATGCAAAATGTATGCAAGTTGCAACTTGTATGCAAGTCACTTGCATAATGGAAACGCGGCTTTACGGACAGACACACACACACAGATATAATTCCAAAAACGGGTTTTTTGGACTCAGGGAGGGTCCAAAACGTGTAAATCCGTTAAAATCTCGAGGTCCAATTTTTTGACGATTTCAAGACTTCCTCTATACTTACCTACTACGTATACGAGAAAGTAAAAATAGCTACTCCGATACCTGTGTTCAGCTTAGCATATAACGTAATGGTCACTCTATCTCAAAGTTGCTCCCTGTCTCATAAAGGCTGTAAATTTTAATATTATTAAGCCGCATTATCTCAATCCCTCCATTTCCTAGTCAATACAAGGAACACTTCCTACCCTATCGTTTGTAGATTCTTCCTCTACGAAAAAAAGACAAGAATTTTACAAGCATTACCTATTTCTTTTTATTTTAGTGTATTTTTATAGATAGTATTATATTTGTCATCAATTTATCATCATCATCGAACTCGGGTGAAACTGGTTTACGTTTTCATCATCTTTCACACAGTCTATCCTACCGATTTAACTCTGAAATCACGAAAAAAAAAGCTTGTTTTTCGCGATTTCAGAGTTGCTCTGCGAAAGGTGATGAAAACGTAAACCGGTTTCACCCGAGCTCTTGTGTTTCAACTGTTTCAAGTTCTAAACAAAAGTGATCTACGAACCAAAATATGTGAAACAACTGATAGTTAGGATCTTTAACTTTTGTATTTAGGCTGACAATTGAAAAATAATAATTTACATGTGTCAGCGTTTTTGACAATTCCACCCCCGAAGACACCTTCGGCCGAAAAGGGGGATTTAATGTTGTATCTGGAAAGTCTTTCATTAAAATTGTTTAGGCTAATGGTTAACAAATATTTCGTATTTATTCGAAAATCAACCCCTTAGAGTATTCCACGGGGATAAATATCCCTTTTTGATATGTCATCTCAGTTTTTTACTTATTTAGGCTCTGTAGAGGTTTATAATATTTTCTATTGGAAAAACAATTTTTTTACATCTGAAAGATAGCTTCTAGCTGCGCTGCATTTTCGTAAAACTGCGCCATAAAATTCTCCTCTGTTTACAAAACTATATGTGTAAATTTAAATAACCCTCAGTAGCGGTTTTGGTCAAGAATTGATCTTCTATTCTATATATTTTCTGCCAATAAATGTATTTACTTTCTTTCTAAATAAATTAATTTTTTGCAAAGTCTGTTCATATCGTTTCAAAATAAGGTCTGAAAAATCCTCAAAATGTGTAAATCGAGTCAACGAAACTAAAAATGGATAAATACAAGCTTTGTTTAAAAAAATCTAAAAGTAAATATGTCAAACATGTTTTTAGAGGTCGGTGCCAATCTTTATACCTATTTGGAATAAACCAACGTTTATTCCAAATAGGTAGGTATACAGTTATCTTTGCCACCGAAATAAAAAAAAAACAGTAGGAAAACACACAAAAAATAGTCGGATTTGGTTTAGACATAAAATTTATATCTCCGTTTTTAGTTTAGAAGGCGGTTTTTTAATATAAAATTTATAACTGCATTGTTGGGTTCCAACACCTTAATAAGGCACACAGTCCTTCAAAATCCTACAGCGGTCCTCGTATTTTGCCCACTCAATTTCCTTTGCAGCTTTGGCGCCTGCTCTAGTAGGTAGTTATTTAGAAATTACGATTAGCTTATTCAGTTATCATTCAAATGTTTCCAAATGACGTAAGTGTTTTGTTTTCAAACGATAACTTAGTGTTTTTTATAATAAACACAAACCCGGTTATCCCTAGTGCCGCGAGGTGCCTTGACATTGACATAACCGGCTTAGCAGCGAAATTAGTAATCACTAGGTATGATGCATACATTATACATACACCTACTTACATTCGACTAGAAACCATCAAACTGGTTCTCGTGCCGTGATTCCCCGAAAGATCGTTGCTTCGTTTGTTCCCGAGTTAAATATCAGGCTGTGTTGACCTTGGTTTCCTACGTGGGAAACGACGCCATGCTATACTATGTTTTGCTATGCTATACATATATATAGCAATACCTACTCCACTAAAATGTATGATACAGCTGATTTTTTTTTTCCTATTTCAGTCTTGGTCCCATAGCAAAAGTTGTTCAATTTAAAGAGTGGGACCACATGCTAAAATTTTTCTGGTAATTAAAAAATAGCCGTCTATACTTAACGAAAATATTTTTTTTTCTAGTAAAATAATTGTTGTTTTATAGAATACGATATGATTTGTGTTTTTTTTTCGAAAATTATAGCCATTGAATGCACGCATACTTGCTAATTTTTTTTTTAATAAAAAAAGTTATTAGCCTACTCTGCGTTGACGCTAGGGCCATCGTAAATGTGCCGGGCGGGAACGAGCGGCGAGCGAATATGCAATGACATAAAAACGCGCGATCACACCGAGACGGCAAGACCACCTTATGATCCCATTTATTTATGTCATGTGTGCGTCACAGTGCATGCGTACACGGCGCCGAGTACGCACGCACACATTTTAATGGATAGCGGCCAGTTTGTATGAAGACGTACTACTGTTCTTGATATACTGTGCCCGTATTCACAAATATTATTATGAGATCACTCGACACTTACCAACGTGTTTTCAAATTTTGAATTCATATGTACGCTTTTACGGTGAAGGAAAACATCGTGAGAAAACCTGCACACACTTATGAAGAAATTCTTAGGTTGTGTGTGAAGTCGACCAACCCGCACTTGGCCAGCGTGGTTGACTAAGACCTAATCGCCCCTAATGTGGGGTAGGCGAGAGCCCCTCGGTGGGGACATTATATGAGCTGTTGATGATGATGATGATGACTCGTCACTTGGATAAGAAACGAACTAATCACAGAGCTCTATTCAAGGCCATTGCGTTGAATAGAGCTCTGTGATTGGTTCGTTTCATATCCAAGAGTCGAGAGATCTCATAGTAATGTTTGTGAATACGGGTGTTAGTCTTGTATGTACTTGCGAATATTTGTGGAAGCTATGTCCGATAGCTGTGCGTGTGTGTGAGTGATAGTGGTAAGACAGAGAATCTAAGGTAGTGGAGATGGACCAGGCCCATTTCTGTTGCAACAACCAACAGAAATGGGCCTGCTAAACCTACGCACTGGGTCACAAGTCCCAGGTCCTATCCCTGGTTCCCCGCTTGCGTTTGATTGCGATTTCGGGAAAAAATCCTGACCAATCTCCGACATATTGGTTGGAAAATTTCAATGGGCCCTGAAGGAAAACCACATAAAATCCGTAATATATATTATTTCACTTAAAAGAAACTTACATTTATTTTTAAAAAGAAACATAAAATAGTAATTTCATTAATAAAATAGTTAAAATAGTATTTAAATTCACAGTTTTTCTAAATTTAAAGATAGTTTAGTTACTTAGCAAGGCATTGTTTCTGATCACAGATTTAATAATAAGGGATAGGCCAAGCCGGCGTTTAACTTGTGACAAGTGTATGCCCTGTGGGCATACATTTCCGCCACTTCGCCTTCCGATAAAGTCAAGTGAATACGTAACTCAGCGATTTGACCGATCTCTTTTGCGGCTGTGCTTAACTTTCATCGCTTCGCAGTCCTTAAGACGCGCGCAATGAATAGTGTATATTACGGCATGCTCAACTAGAACCATGTTATGTAGTACGGCCACTGATCGCGACACTCAGTCTTCCTATGAACTCGGCGATTCCACCGAACCTTAGATTGATATCTGTGTTTCTGATTCATTAAAGGAAACAAAGGAAAATCTGACTGTTTGTTTCGCGAACATGTAAGGTACTTAGGTGGAACTAATAATGATTGTTATTCTTGTTATGCTACTGGCACTTCACATCATGGCCATATTTGCCAAACATTTGTGTTGCATCTTTTTCATTCTGTATACCTTTACTATGATAGAGATGCAGCACAAATGTTTTATAAATAAATTATACACCATTATTACTAATACTTAAATAAACATAAACTTACTTAAATTTTCTAGTCGATATTATCGTCTAGAAAATGTTTGTATTTTCTACACGGTATTTGTCTTCTTTTTCGGTATTTGTCGCGACTTTGTTTGCGTGTTAGCGTGTTATGAAGTTATATAGTTCATATCCTTCCTCGATAAATGGAATATCCAATACTAAAATAATTTTCCAATTTGAATCAGTAGTTCCTGAGATTAGCGCGTTTAAACAAACAAACTTTTCGTTTCGGGTAAGCTTTTGAGAATTCTGTAAATGCAGTTTTGTTTCTTTTTTAAAATAAAGGAATGTTTCCTTAAAATAATCTATCTTAAGGATTTAAAGTGGTTTCCCTTCAGGGCCCATTGAAATTTTCCAGCCTGTGTGTTGTACAGACGCACATTTCAAAACTATACACAATCAGCCATATAAATCCTAACCAAGGGCCCTACATCCTCCATCACGTTACTTCCGACGGGTGATTCTGCGATCTTGGACTATTACGTGTATTTGTATGTGCCGTGTAGCATAAGTTAGCATCGCATCGCAACGCAGTTCGTCGCTTCCCTAGGACAAATCAAAATGGAATTTATTAGGTTTTTCTTAATTACAGCATCAGTTAGACAACGTAAAAATTTATAGCTATCATTGATTTTTTTTTTAATTGAGGTTGTAATAAGTTTGGTTATACCAAATTAGCCAGTTTTTATTGAGATTCGATTAAGTAGGTACACCATTACAAAATGTAAACAAAAAATCTGTGTCTATGTTCATAATCATAAAAGTATATTGTTTCCATTGTTTAAAATGTGTCACAACATAAAAATGTACAATTTTAGGACGTTTGATACAAATACAATATTAGATACTTAGTATTTCAAATCAAAATTTAAATCAATGCAAAGTAATTCACAATAAAAATAATAATCAATATCAGTAGATACCTAATGTTAATTTCATTAATAATCAAACAAATTAGTAAAAATTTTATAAATTCAATTACTTACATTAAAATAAAACACGTAATACTTAAAAATAAAAACAATGTCAATAGGTCAACATTTAGAAAAAAACTCTTCCAGAGTATAGTATGCTTTTTCCGTAAGATACTCTTTTAGTTTCCTTACAAATGGCTTCTAATTAATCTCCGACTTAAGGTGGAATGGTATTCTGTTGTATATTTTAATAGACATTAATAGTGTGCTTGAATTAAACCGCTGCAGTCTGCTGTATGGTGAAGCGAGATTTTCTTTGAAACGAGTATTTAAGCGTGTCTCACGCATTTCATCTATCGTTTGAAAATAATTTGGGTTTTGTCGAACGAACTTGCAAATTTCAAGTACGTATGTAATTGTACATACATTAATTGTAATTGTAAAGATCAGAATTTTAAGGTCAATAAAATGTGGTCTTCATGACAATGTTTCATTATGTTTGATGTTGACTAATATTCGTATACATTTTTTTTGCATTATTTATAGTTCTTTCTGTTAGTACTATTTCCCCACAGTACCTATATACAGTGAGTTTATTTTCAAATATTTAAGAAAGCTTATTACCCAGCTGGCAAGGAGAGTCACACAGGAATAGTATTGATATATCATCAGCGAAAGCAATGGAGTACTCAAATATTGTTTTCAGCAAGTCGTTAACATATATAATAGTATACAACCTAGCACAGTGCCCTGCGGAATCCAATTTGGCATATAGCATTTGTTTGATCTCTATGAAGTAGTAGTCCCTGTTTTTGGGTTACAGTTTTCTATCTCTACATACTGGTGGTTCGGTCAAGTACGACGTGAACCAGTCATGTGCGACCCCTCTCACAACGATGCCCTGAAGTTTGGTGAGTAGAATTTCTAATGACACACGATCATATGCCTTGCTTAAGTCCAGCAGAATACCTACTGCGTAACGTTTATCATTTAAATATTCTAGTGTTTTTTGCATGTAGTTGTAGACTGCCAGAGTTGTCGATCGATTGTTCCTAAAGCCGAATCGTTTTTCATTAAATAATTCAAATTTTTCGCAAAAGGAGGTCAGTCCTCTACACATAGCCATCTCGAATATTTTAGAGGCAGTCGGCCAGGGCGATAATTGCTTGGGTCGGTTTTATCCCCCTTTTAGTAAATAGGTTTTGCCACAGCTATTTTTAATTTATTTGGAAAAGTTCCTTCTTGAAATGATTGGTTGATAAGAAGTAAGGTCTCTCATTTAGACATTCTTTTATTAAAATGGGAGGGACCTCGTCTATTCCAAAGCTTCGTTATTTTTCATGTTAACTTGGTATACTATTCAAGTATAATAATTACGTTTTTTACGCTTAAAACTTACACTAAGGTCCGGAGTATTACGCTACTATATTATTTTTGCCCATTACCCGTTTTTTCTAACGTTTCAAAGTTGCAACGTGTCCCCTACATAACCACTACGACAAAATTATCAATATTTGAAATTCATGACGTATTATTTTCGACAGCTAAGTATTTACTTTAACATGGGTTTTTCCGTTTCGTTAATAATCTTACTCATCTCTTCTGCGCTGCGTCCACGTTGTGGTCAGGTGAATGAATTATTTAATGTTCGTCGTAAATTGGCGCCATTAATTTTTTGTCTCAGGATTATATGAGTAATGTTCTATTTATGGTTATCTGTATTAGGAACACTTTTGTTTTTTATTAGTATTTGTAACCACCTTTTTTATACCTGTAACTTGCAATGAATAAATAAATAAATAATCTAAGAGAAATATAACATAAAATCTAATAATTAATTGCTGTGTGTGTTCCAGGGAATTGACAATGAAAATAATACAGATACAGTGTAAAAATAGAGTGACGTGTTTTTAATAGCGTGTAGTGTTTATTTTATAAATTCACAGCACTAAATTCTGAATGGTTTGACAGTCATTTCGATCCGTCTTGCAGCATCACTCGGGACCGCCATATACGAGTGGTCTAGTGCCTGAGTTACTTTGGTCTGATCCTGGATCTTCGGTAGCTTTTTTCTCCTCGTAATACAAGAAAGGTCGCGTCCGTCCTATTTAAATTTGGCCGCTAGTATTTTAAACAAAAAAAAAAACTTACTAGCGGCCACATTTTGATAGGCAACCTAGTAGATATTCTCCTGATGATAAATATGCGTATTAATTAGGTTTTTAGCATATACTCCATGAGTACACTATTTTGCAGTGGGACCTTAGACTATTAGATAGGTAAATAACTAGGATGTATGATAGGAAATAGGGTGGTTACCTACTACATGTTTGTAGATATTTTTTTAGTAAGTAATTTAGTTTTATTAATTTAATAAAAAAATTATACTATATTGGTGGCAAGCAAGCATACGACACATATGGACACTTGCTATACGAGGGGTATCACACGTGCGTTTTTAGATGCCAGTTTGACCTTACTTTCCAAATGACTGCGGAACTGACTGTCACCGTCACAGGAGATTTCGACTCCAAGAATCTCAATGCTTTTCGAGATAATAACTCTTGTGAGAAGTTCTGAGCTTTCATGTCCATGTAAGGTTGTTATGTGTGCGTTGATGTCTAATGATCGTGAAGAGACACGTACAGTAGAGACACGACAGTACGGCGAGCACCGTCTACATACAAAATATGTCTTACCTATTTTGTTAACTATTTTCCTACTCCTATAGTTCTCCATTTGTGTTACCTATTTTCCTACCCCTCAACATTTTTATTTTTCAGCAATTTCTTACTCTTAATATCTTTGAGAATGGTTTTTTACATACAAAAAACTAGGCCTGTACGTTTTCCATTTTTTTAAAAATAACTTTTCAATATATTTCGAATTATGAAGAAAGGAAAACGCACGGGCATAGATTTTTACTTTTTATAAAAAACATTCTAATAAATCATGCAGATTGCATAAGAAATAGGGGTAGGAAATTGTTTTACTAGCCTCTGAAGAGGTCCAAGCTAAAGTTTGTATGAGTTAATTTTGACTATTAACTATTGTATCCACTTAAAGTTATTAATTCAAATGAAATTGAAAGTAACATTTTATCGCCCCAACCCTTACAAAGACTGTCATTGTTGCCTGACTAAAGTTTATCTTCATGAATACTTTAGACTAGTCCATTAATAAATTATCTTCTTGTTTTGCCCAATAAGAGGATAAAAAATGTAAAATAACGTGCTTGTTTTTACTTAGGTTATCGAACCTTGCCGAAGGTTGCGCTTACAAATATCAAATGCTCAACGCAAAATAAAGTACCTACATAAGGATTTTTTGTTAAGTTACTATTCCCTGTTGTCTGTTTGGCCTTTTTTGTCGGAGAGGTCAAAAGCGTTTAAGCATCATCCCTGCAGTACGATTCAACTGCAGAGGTACGTGGGACTCGAGGTATAGCTAGTTATCATTAGCCACTAAACGTCCTCTCTAGACATTTTGCCCCTTTTCACCGGGAAGCCATCTGTGCCCGCCCTTTCGGGTCCAACCGGTGCACCGTTCAATCTTGTCCGTTGCCCAGAGGGTCAACAGACAGACCGCCAGTCTTGCACACCGGCCGCCACCGAGCACAAGGCTCCACCGGCTCTAAAAAGGCACTTTTTCCGCGTCACCCATAGTCGTGCCAAGGCTGGCTTGGGTGAAACTCAGCGCAGCATAAGCCCAATGTCTACGCCATCTGTCCCCCTACCTAAAGCCCCAGTCATCCGTCCTGGGCTAATGGTTACTTTGTGCTATTTTGTCATCCGCAATTCTTTTATTTGGCATATTATCAATTAGGTAGTAATTGATTTTACATCTCCACAAAACATTCAAAAAAGCAAAGAATATCTATGATATGGAATAATTTTATTTTTGCGTTTACAAACGCGTAAATATAATACTAGAAAAATGCACTGAAAAAAATCGACTTGCCTCAGGCGGGACTCGAACCCGCACCTTCCACAATCCGGGTCCACCCGGATTGTGGAAGGTGCGGGTTCGAGTCCCGCCTGAGGCAAGTCGATTTTTTTCAGTGCATTTTTCTAGTATCTATGATATGTTCAGAAACTGTGGCTTCCTGGTGGCTACCATTATTATTTCTGTGGTGGCTACCATTCCAATGCGAACTAAGAAATTAGGCAACTCGTTTCTTTGTCGCAAAATCAAGAAAGGGGATTCACTGCCAGCACTTGTGTTCCCTCCTTCCTACAATTCTGGGTTATTCAAAAGAGCCGTCAAGAAGCACCTTGCAGGTCGGTAAGGCGAGGAAGGCTAGCGAGGCGGCTTATCTCTCGCACTATCCATCTTCGCATTTGGACTCCACTTCTGCTATTGAATAAATTGCTTGACTTAATTAAAAATGAAAAAGACAGTCACTATGTACATATTGCATTTATTAGTTTTACAAAAAGTAATAATATAAGTATTAAATATAAGTATAATAATATAAGGTTTTATAAAAACAAATTTGTAAAATCTACAAAAATATTTAACAATACACGAACTCATGAGATTCGACAAATCCAGTTTTTTGTTTCTTGTTTCGGTGTTTATACGCATTTTGTTTACATATAGGTGCTCTTTCAATGGTATACACATTAGGCATATTATTATCACAGTTCTTGGAGATTAAGTTTAACATAAAAATTAAATGAGAATAGATGATAAATTACACAATATTTTGCCTTTCATTAGTGATTTACTTTGTTTATGTTTGTATATGTTTAACTTCATGTTATAGAAAGTAGGCGACGTTTTATTAAATGTGGTCTGTTTTCCAAAAATCACTAGTCCGCGTGGAATAGTTACTTTGGGCAGCATTTAATTTTTTTTGGGTTCTTAATTTCTACTAATCATTCACTTGTTTCCAATAAACATATGTATATTAAACATACACACATTTTTAAGACTTACATACGAACTTTCATCTCCTATTTCATCCTCATTTGGGTCGAAACTTCAAAAACGCTAGAACAAATACTTATTATTAGTGCCTAAATTTAAAGCTTAATGTTTTTATCTTCGATAATGATGATAAAATTCCGATGTTGATTTTGAGATTTGTCACCCCATTTCCTCAAAAGTGGTTTTAGGGGCAGCATTTTGAAAAAACGTGAAACATGTGTTTACTCATTTATTTAATGGAGTATTCCTGTGAAGTTTCGAATAAAATAGTCTTGTTACAAAATAGTGATAGGTTGCCAACTTTCGCCTTAATAAAAGAGGCATATACCCAAAAAAGGTATTAAACATTCAGTGAACCCACAAAAAACCAACAACCAGGACATACAATACTCGTACACTCTCAGCAGGCCAAGTAAAAAAAATGTTTAATAATCTATTCTAAAAAAGGCAAAGTCCTGACTCACTGACTGACTGATCAACGCCCAGCTCATACCCCTGATGTAGGCAAGGGATTTTCGATTTTGGAATTCAACCCCTAAGGGGGTAAAATAGGAGATGACAGTTTGTATGGAAATCCGCCATTTTAAAGTAAAATCCATAAAAAATAGTATATGGCTTTTCCGTTCAAAATTAAGAATGTCGTGTTTTGGGATTTCTCGAAATTCAACCCCTAAAGGGATAAAATAGGGGATGAAAGATTGTATGAGAAATCCGTCATATGAATGAAAGAAACAAAGAAAGAAAATACATAGAAATATGCACTGAAAAAAATCGACTTGTCTCAGGCGGGAATCGAACCCGCATCTTCCGCCCTCCGGGCGGCTGCGTTGACCATTACTACGCCACCGAGACACTGCTTTTCGATGTCGAAATTTGTCAGTGCTTGGTGCTTAAGTTTTAAAATTCTATCTTTCAAATCTAAAATTTCGTTTAGGTCTTAGAAGTGCAAATTTCAAAGATTTTATGAAACAATGTTTACCATAAAAACTTAAGCACTAAGCACTGACAAATTTCGCGATTAAAATATTTACGCGTTTGTAAACGCAAAAATAAAATTATTCCATAAGAAAATACATTTATTGACTTTCACAGAGCTATTGAATAATAAAAAACTATAAGAAACAACACAACAGAAGAAAAGCGATATCAGATGATACGAACTTAAAAAAAACTTTAACAAATATACATATTTTAACTAAGAACAAATATCTACAAGAAATGCCATGTCAGAAGCCGAACGGTCCCTGCCTCAGCATGATTGTGCTCCTGCTACATAGCGCTGCAGGAGCGCTGTTATTCTGGCAGGGCCTATTGATGTGACGTAAATTTTTGAAGTAAAATCCAATAAATTGGTATAGTGGCCTTTCAGTATAAAATTAAGAAAGGGGTATTTTGGAGTATCACGAAGTTCAACCCCTAAAGGGATCAAAGTTTGTATGTGAAATCCGTCATTTTTATTGGTAGATGAACTTTCAGTTCAAAATAAGGGCAGTTTCAAAATAAAATCCTACCATCAGGGTTTTAAAATAGGGGATAAAAGGGAATGAAAGTCCAAACAAATCTATCTATGTTTACTATCGTATATTGGAAATATGTGTATGATTAGTACAAAAATAAGTACGCAGTTAAAATGCTGCTCAAAGTAACTATTCCTCGGGGACGAAGTCTCGAGCAAAAGCTAGTACTACATAATTTATCACGATTAAAACTACTATATAGCAGAAGTCTTTTTAAGTTTTACATAGTACATTAATTAACTAGGGCGGTAAAACAAAGGATGTCTCAGAGCGCAGGTATATGACTTTTAATATGACAATTATACGCGATATGAGGCTTTCTTTATTACCTTCATTTACAGCGTCATTATTAATATGTTAACAGAAACAGGTTATCCTCAGTGGTGGCCATGGCCGCCGTGATGGTGGCCACCGTGGTGGTGCCCATGGTGCCCCCCACCGCCATGTCCGTGGTGGCCACCATAACCGCCATATGCTGTTTCCGCGGGCTCTAGGACTTCATGGTCGGGTAAAGGTGGTGCAAATCGAGAAACCGTATCCTTAGCATCGGCAGGTACCGCCGAGACGTACGCCACTAGCACGCATAAGAACAAAGCAGCAGAAATGAACTGTGAACAAAAGTAATACGTTAAATAATGCCTCGTAAAAATGATTACGAAATAATGAATGTGGTAGGATATAGGTATAGGTAGTGAGAGGAAAGCCGAAGATTAGATGAATAGACGAATAGATGTTGAGGTGACGATTATTCGGGAGGGGTGGAAGAAGGACACGTAAACCGACAACAAATAGCGCAATAGGGTATTACACCATTATTTGAAAACTGTTTTAAATTAATCCTGAGGTCGCAATTAACCAGTAGAATGTTTATTTTAATTTTATAAAACTATAAATGCCTTAAAAACTTAGTTTTCATTTCGATTTTGGATTTTCGCGCGGAAACGCTAGCCGCCATGTTTTTCGGCCCGTGACGTCAGTCCGTTAGTAAACAAAACAACTGCGATTTCAAAATCAGCACAAAGCACGATACAAACCTACTTTGTTTACTCACGGAATTTAAAATTGAAGAGGGCATGTCAACATAGCACTAATAAAATAATAAACAAAAGTACAGTAAAATAAAAAGAAATAGGTTTGCACAATTATTACGTCTTATTTCCTTCGTATGAGGAAGAATCAACAAATGGAAGGATAGGAATTCTTCCTCGTCTTTTTAAATTAAGTGATTTGATGTGATTTAAGAATAAGTATTAAAATTGACCGCCTATATGGGAGCAAGTTTCAGAAAGAGTAAACATTACATGCTGGGTTGAACAAAGTTGTTTTGGCGCAATGGCGCCCACTGGTGCGCCGATCCCAGAACGCCCCCATAAGGGCTTGAAGGTACCGGTGGGTTTTATTTAGTGGAGTAGGACCGGCGCTGTTTCGTGCCGGTGAGTCCCGCACACGCCGTTCGCCTAGCCAGTGTGCGGTATGGTCCGTAAGTGGGCCTCCCCGTCTGGAGATTTCCCTGGTACTCTGTTAGGGTAATCCCCGCAGGCGCAGCCCGGCTTGCTGTTGGGTAGGGTGGCCCGGAGACGTTTTGGAGACCAAGGGTGCACTGTGCGCCTTTCGCGAATTGTCGCCATAATAAGGGACTCTGAGGGTATCGATGATTTTTAATGAAAATTCCCGTGTATTCCCGGGCAAGTTCCACAGACGCCTTTGTTTAGTAGTTGTTAAGAATTACAAATAAAAAATTTGATACAATTATAAAGTAAACAATAAATTCCAATGGATACCGTAAATAGTTTAAAGCGACTTCATTGTATCATTATGACATACTTAAATGGGAGGAAGTCGCAAGAACACAAGATCCTAGAAGTTCATCGGGAACCCATCACTTTATTGCAATTAATTTCAACATTTTTCGTTCCCCATAAAATGGTTTGCAGATCTTTTTATACAATACTGGCAAAGATTCAAACTTTACTACCTACACTTTTTAGCCAGAAGAGTAGAAATTAAATAACCAAATGTGTGGCGAGTAGGCGCTCACCCGCGACGCATAGTATATTTCTTTTGTTGGGCGCCATCATAGATATATCAATCTAAGGAGATCGGTCGAATCGCCGAGTTCATAGGAAGACCGAGTGTCGCAATCAGCGGCCGTACTACATAACATGTTCTAGTGGAGCATGCCGTAATATACACTATTCATTGCGCGCGTCTTAAGGACTGCGAAGCGATCAAAGTTAAGCACAGCCGCAAAGGAGATCAGTCAAATCGCTGAGTTACGTATTCACTTTGAATCTGTGGGCGCCATATATTTTAGCTTCACCACGCCTAGGCCGCGCGCGCCCGGGGCGCTTTCTATTTCATCTCCCGGGAAGATAGGAAAAAATCAGATTTTACCACAATAAATAACAATAATGACAAATTAAGTAGGTATATTTTTAAAAAGTATTGAAAATAATTTCAGTCGTAATAGGTGAAATATAATAAATATGAATGATGACATTAAATTATCAATGTTCAATACTCACAGTCTTCATTGTAGGGGTTCGGTAAACAGTGGCGATTATAGTGCGTGATATGAGGTATTTATATAAAGCACTGGCTTACGCAGAATACATGAACTCAACAACAACCAATCTTGTTTTTAATTGTTATTTCGAATTTTAATGGGCACTTATTTTGTTCGCCTTTTATAGTCAGAGAGCTGGAAGAATTTTTTGGGTATTTATTTGAGGCAAGCTGAAAACCTTACACATACCCTCCTATCCTACTTAACCCAACACAAAACTGCTCACCTGGCTGACAACCACACCTACATTTCCATAGTTACAAATTTTTCGAGGCAATCTGAAATATTTATACCTTTTCATTGAATATTTAAAGAGTTTAAGAGTGTTTTTAATCAAATATAACCTATTTTATTAAACATAAAACAATCCTCTTTATACTATTAGCATAGATTTTTTAAATTTCAACTTGCCTCAAATGCATTTTTTAATATTTTTTCAACAGTTTTACATTTTAAGAGCAACTGGCAATGTTAAAGACCCAACTAAATGACATGGCCTTTTTATCTCTTCAAATATTCTATTAAAAGTTATAAAAAATTCAGATCCTCAAGGACATTTTATGCAAAACAATTGCAAAATTGGAAATATAAGGGTTGCAGGCCTACTACTTCCCAGCCAGTTCTGTGTTATAGGAGAGGTATTTGACAGGTTTTCAGCTTGCCTCAAATACTTACCCGAAATGTCTACCAGCTCTCGGACTATTAGTATGATAATTTAAGGTAAGAAAATGCAGCAGCCGAGTTCTTTTTGGGAAAATTTTAAGCAAATTTTATATGCATCATTGGTTTTTCTTGTTTATTTTGAATAAGCACAAAAGATGTAGTCATTCTTGGCAGGGATTTGTTGTCAAATGGGTGCACAGATTAGCTTATTATTTATGAAATTTCGCTGCAAATCCCTACTTAATATTATAAATGCAAAAGTGCTTGTCTGTCTATCTGTCTGTTAATCTTTCACGCCCTAATCGATTTTGATTAAATTTGGTACAAATATAGACTAGAAGTTTTGAAAGGACAAAGGCTACTATTATCGCGAAAAAAGGCTTGAAAGGGTTGAAATAAGGGCTGAAAGTTTGTATGGATGTTCGTTCCCAAACAAACTTTCATCCCGAAGCAGAAATTATGAATTTAAGCACTTGATAAGAAATAAATAAATATTTGTTCTAGCGTTTTTGAAATTTTGACCTGTGTTAGGATGAAATAGGGGATGAAAGGTTGTATGGAAGTCCAAATAAAGTCACGCTTTTACGCCTCCAATTTTTATAAAATTTGGTACAAAAATATACTAGACCTTAAGATAGGCCACGAGCTAAATTTTTTTGTATAAAAGGGTATAAATAGTTTCTATTTTAGTTATTTTTGGGAATCATACAATTATTATTACACTTAACATACAATATAAATTTAACACATAAATCGATAAAGTTTCTACAGTTATATCAGACATACATATCATACGAAATAAAATTCATATTATCAAAAATTACACTAAGATTAAATTAAAATGACAACAAATTCGATTGAAAAAAACAACAATTAAAATTGAAATCACAAAATTAAAAACTAATTAAAATTAAAACACATAAAAGAATGCAATGACAATTAGAACAAATGAAATAACCAATTTGTTTTTAAAGGAGAAATTAATCAAGAATTAAAAAGGGTCTATTAAATTTCAAATTATAATTGTTACAAACTCTAAATAACATCAGGTGGGCCGCAAGCTTGTTTGCCATCTCGTAACATAAAAAAAAGAAAAATACGTTATCAAAAATATAAGGAGTATCCACACAATTATCAATAATTTTGTATAAAAAGATTTGATCTCTCTCAGAAAAGATTTGGTCTCTCTCAGTCAAGACTTCTATAGACTGCGGTACGACGGCTTAACAAGGAATGGGTTGCAATTGATGGGTTGAATGAAACTTTCAGCTTTGTAGTTGTTCCTGACAAATTTATTATTAATTCTCTCAATAGTGTCAATTGAAACCTTAGACTTAAGGTTCCATACTATTGATGCATAGCTATTTTAAATAGAGCGAATATAAACGTTATTCAGTAATGTAAGAGTGGAACATTGCAATAGTCGTGACATTGCACAGATACGAATATTAAATTCGCGATTCGCGCGGCATATAGCTGCTGCACGTGATGGCTATGGGTTCTGATAAACTCATAGCTAACGAGTTTTTGGCATTTGTCCAACATGCCATAGACATGATGGACGAGGTCAGCATCATGCAGATCTGCAAGTCAAGTTTTTCTGAAGACGAGATTTGCAGTGGTAAGAAGCTGCTCTTCGACACGCTCGGCAAGACCGCGCAGATGCCGTCCCGCAGGAGGGATGGGGGAGAGAGGAGTGTCCAGGACGTCATCACCTTATTGAAGGAGACCGATCCAGACGACGTGCCAGCTTTCGTGGCGAAACAGCTGCATAAGCTGCCTCCCGTGACATTCGACCACGTCGACGTCACCAGGCTGCTGAAGGACATCACGTTCCTGAAAACCAGCCTGGCCGAAGTTCAGTGTAGGTTGGAAGTATCGGAATCGACTATAGGAGAGTTGCGTACCGAATTATCTTTATTGAAAAATAATAGTAATTCGGTTTGTAGGTCACCCGTAACCGAGGCTTCCAACGTCAACACTCGACGCCGCGGAGCGCAAAATTCATCTATCAGCAGTTTTGTGTCGCCGGTGTCAGCGACCGCTACGTGCGATACATTGTGCCCCGCCGCCACCGCCCGCTGCCCCGCGATTGACTCGGTACAGCTGACGCCGCATGGACGCGCTACAACAGCGAGCCAACCGCGTGCTTATGCTGCTGCTGCCGCCGCCCACCCACCACCACCATCTCAGCGGCCTGCTAGTAAGAAGGAGCCTCCCCGTTTTTATCGGGAGGAGAAGAAGTGCGACGATGAGGGCTTCACCAAGGTGGAGAGGAGAAAAAAGAAGCCAATCATCCGCAACCACTGCGGAACCGCACAGACGGAGGACAACCAACTGCGTCCTGAAGTTCGGACGACGCAGCTGTACTTGTCCCGGTTGCACTGGTCTACGAAGGTGGAGGAGGTCGTAGACTATGTCAGGAAGAAGACCACCTGGAAGCTGAGAGTCGAGCGATTGGAGTCTCGCCACAAAGTAAACTTTTCTTCTTTTGTGGTGAGAGTGCCAACCCATCATCTGCCGACTTTCATGAAGGAGGAGTTCTGGCCGGAAGGAGTTGTTTTTCGACGTTTTCGAGGACGACTCCCTAATGAGCTGCGCTACACGTCGCCGACTCTACGTGTGCCTTAGTTTATAAGTTATATTTTATATTATATATGTTAGTTTTAAGGTATTTATCTATGGGCCCTTTGTTTATTTTAACATCTATGTAAGCATTGTGTTGCCTGAAATAAATGAATTATTATTATATTATTATTATTATTATAAGGGATGAAAATTTCTATGGGAGTTCGTTCACTATCAAAGATAAAACCCTGAAAATTTTAATTTTGCGATAAGAAACAAATAAATTTTGAATTAATATGAAAAAATTATGTATTGTTTTAAAAAGTTTCTGTTATCGAAATGTCAAATTCAAATGATGATAATCAATTGGAAGTTAAATTATCTGATTGATTTTAAGATAATATTTAAGTTTTATTCGATAGATTTTGTTTTTGGTCGCTGATTACGTTTACGAACCATACAAAAATAACAATATTGATTTTCCCACTTTGTCACCTCATAATTTGGAAAAAACGTTAAATACGTATTTACTAATTTATCGATACATTTTGAGAGAGTTAGGATTGATTTAATTTTAAAAAAATGTAAATTTTAATTTTTTTTTCGGTTATTTTAAACTATTATAAAAACAAGGGCGATAGTTATGAACTTTAATCACTTTGTATTATTAGTATTTGAGTAGTTCTACAAAAGTTGTTTAAATTATAACTCTACGTCCAATAGTTCCGATGTCATTGTTGAACAAAAGGACTCCTTCGCGGCGATTGCGCTATGTTTTTGGAATCTTTAATTTTTTCCCCATACAAATGGGGAAACAAGATTATTTAGATAATTTTATTCGAAATTTCGCAGGAATATCCCTATCGATAAATTAGTAGTATTTTTCAAAACATTTTTCAAAAACATTTTTTGAAGGTGCGTCAAATTTAGTTTGGGACATAGTAACAGGTGATGAAACATGGATTTATTGCTACGATCCCAAAACAAAGCAGCAATCGAGCGTATGGGTCTTTCAAGATGACCTGAAACCAACCAAAGCGGCGCACCTGAAAAATGAATGATTGCTTCTTTTTTTTTTAGTAAAACTGCACACGTGGCTACTGTTGCTTTAGATAATCGTCGTACCGTGAATAGTGACTGTTACACGACCATTTGTTTGCTGGAAATTTTATTGAGGAACTCTGTAAAAAATAACCGTAAACGCCGTACCTATCATCTTGCACTGCGACAATGCTAGTTCCCACACAGCCAGACAGACAAACGAATTTTTGAAGGTGAAAAACGTAGAACTTAACAGCCATCCTGCATACAGTCCCGACCTGGCACCTTGGGCCTTTTTTCTGTTCCCAAAAATTAAGAACCAATTACGCGGTCAACGATTTTCATCACCAGAAGAGGCTGAGTATGAAAAACACGTTTCTGAGGTCACCACGGAGGAGTGGCACAAAAGTTTTCAAAATTGGTTTAATCGAATGAAAAAGTGCATTTACGCAAAGCGAGAATATTTTAAGAAACAATAAATTAAGTTTTGACCTTTAAAGTATTTTTTCTTATTCATTCCGGAAACTTTTAGCGCGCCCCACGTATAATGCTAAGCAGAGCACAACTGGCGGCAAGAATAGTAGATTGTATGACAAGGGACCAATATTGTTACGATGAGGGTGCTAATTTGAACCACGAGCGAAGCGAAGGATTCTAACGTAGAATCCTGAGCACAGCGAGAGTCATATTCTCTATTTTTCATCCCCTTTCTATGAGAAAATATTTAGTGAGTAACAAGAACAGAGACGTAATTCTTGCGCTTTTAGTTAGCGCGGGTCCCCGCGCCGTGCACCCAACACGTACCAGCCAGTACTTCATACAATTTGCGTTCAATTTTTATGAATGATACATGTTCCAAACTCAAATTTCCCCCGGTCCCACTTATAGAGGATCAAAGCGACACTTTTCGAATAGAAGGGGTGAAATAGTGCCTTGTTCATGGTTCGGGAAGAAAGTGATAGATTACTAACAAGGGAGCAGTTGGTGACCCGAAGGCGCAGCTGAGGGCCACAATACTCCCGAGTTGGTTGGGAATCGAACTTTCTCCCAAGTGCTACATAGTGCTATAAACTACACCTGTGAAGTGCATTCAAAGACTTGTTTAATTGAAATAAGTAGTTTAATAGAATTATAAAGAGATTATTACATTTGTATGGAACTAATGCAAAAATTTAAGGTGCCGCATTGTTAGAGCAAGTTATGACTAAATTAATTAAATATTATATTACAATTTGTGCAGTTGCTTAAATTAAATGATACAGTTTTGTCAGGAAGATTTATATTCGTATTCGACATTTGAGACAAATATAGGAAAAGAAGGCGATGGCGCACTCGTGCTAGGCTGTTCTAACACTTCTGGTTTTCGTGATTTGACAAAGCCCATAACAACCGCGCTCGAAGAAGGTTGAGGGTCTTGTTAATTAACTGACTCTACGGCAAAATGCAGTGCGAGTTATGGTGCGTGTAAAATGGATTTTCGTACAACTTTTCCTCTCGCTAAAGCACGTTAGAAATGGATATTCATACAACTTTTCCTCACGCATATTTAGGTCGAAGAAAAGATCAACTTTCCCTTTTCAATTTGAGGAAATAATAGCTACTGTTCCGATCAGGTGTTCTATAAATTAATATATAATTAAAATATTTTGAATGGTTTATAGGCGCACAATGTCGGATTCGCAAAATGTCAAATCTACCAAGTACCTACACTACCATTAATTTATTCCACTTTTTGCATTACGTCATTTTATTTCTTAAGGAAGATTTACAGCACTATTAACAATTGTATATCTGCTTAAAAACTAAAAGCCATTAACAAATCCTCACATAAAAGTAGATAAAAAATCCTTATATGTATTAACAACCAGAGAAAAAAAATTAGTTTATCTTAGGTTATTATTCTGATATGTTCTAAATAGTTGATCTGCTAATGCTCGCCCCAGTGATGCAGTTCTGTTGCTAGATAGATCTATATCAACATCATCGCTAATTGAGTTATGTTAATATACATTGCTTAGTTTACCTACAGAAGCAGTAACAGTAGTATAGTTTTACTAAGCAGTGTATTTCAAAACAGGCTTTAACATCAGAGGCGAGGAAGACCAAGAGCTTCACTGTCTACGCCCTGAGGTAATAGTACATTATTCACCGCGGAAGGAAAGTGACAGATTATCAACCAGGGAGCAGTTTGTGCTCCCGAGTTGGGAATCGAACTTTCTCCCAAGTGTTACATAGTGCTTTATACTACACCTGCGAGGAACTTTCAAAGACTTGTTAAACTGAAATAAGCAGTAGCTATAATAAAATTATAAAGAGATTAAGATTATGCAACACTAGTTGCAGATGTTCTGCGAAACACCGACCAACCAATGGCCTGTAGTTGTCGCAGCGCGCGTCCCTGCCGCGCACCGCCCGCCGCCACCGCCACCGCCGCCGCCGCGCGCTGAGGCGGACGCCGGGTTAGAAATAGATTTTGATACAACTTTTCCTCCCGCTAAACACGTTAGAAATAGGTCGAAGAAAAGATCAACTTTCTCTTTTCAATTTGAGGGAATAATAGGTACTGTTTCGATCAGGTGTAGTATAAAAAATATTTATTTCTTACATGACATACTTATGTGATATGTGAAATTGAAATTAACATACATACTGTAGAGCTGTAGGCTCCAGCTGTAGGTAACATTTGATTACATATAAAGTCACATCTGGCAGTTTGAACTATGCAGTGCATCAAAATAGTGACAGGTTGCCAGCTTGTCGCCTACAGCGCCTACATGATGGACAATTGTATATGACACATGCAATTAATAGGAGAATTTTGTTTTGTGTAAATAACTAATGCACTATTGGATTTTTTTTGTACACCATACATTGTACTCTTCACCATCAACAGCTCATATCGACACCGGAAATTTCATTTGTCGTAAAGGACAAAATACGCAGGAGCGAACTTGCGCTCGATATAGGCTTAGGAGCTGCTCAGATGTGAAATATCGTCTGACCTTAAAAAGTATGCCGTTTTTTGGCAGCGGTTTTAGCAATGGACTCGATGTAGCGACCGAGATGGTCGTTAATCGGCACGGTACCATTTCGTAAAGTCGGAGTCAGATGGAGTGGACTCCGTTTCGCTGAGAAAAGACAAGTCTGTGTTTTTGAGGGATTGAATCCAACCAAGTTAGCTTCACCCCAGAGGGAAACAGCTTCCAGGGTTGAATTCACTCCCTTCAACATTGCCTCCCTCAGTGATCGGACATCTGCACCAGACTTCGCATTAGACAAGTACTTCTCCGAGACTGTGCTGTCGTCTGCGTACCCAAAGATACCGGGAGCTGAGAGCAGATCATTGATATGGAGTAGGAAAAGCGTCGCGGAGAGGACAGAACCTGGTTGACTCCGGCATTTATACCAAGCAGATCTGACGAGGAGCCATTAATGACTACTCGAATTGATCTAGCCCCCAGAAAATCCACAATCCAGGTGCAAAGCCCGGTAGCGATTCCGTATGAAGGAAGCTTGCCAATGAGACTTGCATGCCAAACCCTGTCAAAAGCCTTCGAGATGGAATATTTTTTGCGTTTACAAACGCGTAAATATTTCTAAAACTAGAAAAATACACTGAAAAAAATCGCCCTGCCCCAGGCGGGAATCGAACCCAGCATCTTCCGCAATCTGGGCGGCTGCGTTAACCACTACGCTACCAGGGCATTGCTTTCGCTGTCGAAATTTGTAAAAAACAAATTTCGACGATTGTCGCGATATATAACTAAAATAAAAACATTTCAAATGTCCCGTTTTGAAATAATTTTAGTAGTTTTTATAATTTTATTATTATAAATAAAAGACCACCATGTTTTAAAAAAAGGTAAGTATTTATTGTTTATGTTTCATTAGTAATAAGTATAAAAGACTGAAATAACTTGCCATTTATTTAATACTTTAGAATGTCAACTATTTGGACATAAGTAATTTGTTTTTATTTTGGGTATTTTAATTTTATTATTCAAGACTGTTTTCATGAATATTTTTTTAATTTCACCAATAATTATTAAAAACAAACGACTAGTTAGTAGATCAGTCAGTCAGTATCATTGACTGATTATTCTACAAATTTTGTTGTTTTTCAGCATTGCAACGATTAGTTGCCATTTAAATAAAATTAGACTCACATTTTGTTGAAGTTTTGAGTTTCTATTAAAAATAAATTACTGTTATTTAAAAAAAATGATCAATAAACAATAATAAAAAAAAACTTTCACTAAGCTTTACTACCTATTGTAGGTATTTCTTGACTAGGTTTTTAGTTTTTTTCTTCCTTTTACTCCCTTAGACTCTGATGTAATTGACTTTTATTACCCTATTACCCATTGATGACCCAAATTAGTCCTTTGCTACACATCTGACACAACCAACTTTTCGTGGCTGTAAAGTACTTTAGTTCATTTTTTGTGGGTCGTAAAGGACTCTTCTTTTCGTCAATAATTAGGTTATGTTTATTTTGTTAATTTATATGGATAGAACACGAAAAAATAATATAGGTAGGGTTTCTTGGACATCATGAATTTAATACTTTGTTTGAAAAAGATATAAGACAAAAACATTTTTTATTTTTGTTTTTTTGCTCTACTGAAAACTCGTATTTTGTCCTTTACGACAAAAGAAATTTCCGGTGACGATATAATGTCCCCACCGAGGGGCTCGAGCCTACCCCAGATTAGGGGTGATTAGGCCTTAGTCAACCACGCTGGCCAAGTGCGGGTTGGTCGACTTCACACAAAACCTAAGAATTTCTTCATATAATGGGGTTGTGCAGGTTTCCTCACGATGTTTTCCTTCACCGTAAAAGCGTCGATTAAACGTACATATGAATTCAAAATTTAAAAACAAATTGGTACGTGGCGGGGTTCGAACCAGTGCCTCCCGGGTGGAAGACGACGCTCTTACGCACTACTAATGCTATGTTATATACCTAATGTTATTTTAATATTGTGATTTTTTACTGGACTTGTTGGCGCTTAGGTGCATTACTGTAAGCCAACAAGTTAAACTTTTAAATAAATAAAAGGAAATGATCCAAATGTGTTGGAGTAATAACTAAGAAAAATTTACGCTTTTAAAACCGTAACTTAAATTATATTGACAATTATTTATTGACCTGTATTGATGTTTTGAAATCATTACGAAATTGTATACTGTGGTCATTAGACATTTTTTCTCCATCTCAGCATAATAATTTAAGTGAAATAATTATTTAGTCCCGAAATAGTGGTAGGGCTTTTGACGATTTAAAAGTACTTAGCAAAGTCCATTAATTTAAAAAGCTTTTTCATTTTATTTCATTACTTATAAGATGCATTAGAACCCAAGAAGGAACTAAACCTTCAGTTAACCAACAAACAAAAACCGATAACCAGGGCAGATGATACTCGTACACTCTAGAAGACCTATTAATCGTAATTAAAACTACTTTATAGCAAATAAGTCTAATATATTTAAAATTTTATAAAATCATGTACAGCGTTAATAATACTCGTCATTTTTAATACTTTAACATAAACAGATACTAGTGATTAGCCCCAGTGGTGCCCATGTCCGTGGTGGCCCCAGCCTCCGTGGTGACCGTGGTGACCGTGGTGACCCCATCCGCCATGATGGCCATATCCGCCATGATGATGGCCGTATCCGCCATATCCGTGGTGAGCTGATTCCGCGGGCTCTAGAAGTTCATGGTCGTTTATAGGTGGTGCAAAATGAGCAACCGCATCCTTAGCAAACCCTGGTGGTACAAATCCAGGAACCACATTCGCACCGATCCCGGCAGGTATCGCCGAGACGTACGCCACTAGCGCGCATAGTAAGAGAGCAGCAGAAATGAACTGTAAACAAAATAAATAAGTTAATTAATGCTTCATAATACCTTTAACGCAAAAAAAATCTTGAAGGGGTTGAAATAAGGGATGAAAGTTCGTATGGGAGTTCGTCACTATCGAAGATAAAACCATGAAACTTTGAATTTAGTCACTTGATACGAAACAAATAATTTTTCAAAATTTTGATCTGTATGGGGATGAAATAGGTATTGAAAGGTCACCTGGAAATCCAAACAAAGTTCAAAATGTAACTATTCCACGCGGACGAAATCACGGGCAAAGCTAATAGGCTATTTTTGGTTAAAAAAAAGCTCTACGCGGATGAAGTAAATAATATAACATATCATTAAATTACATGTCAAAGAAGGGTGTTAATGTTGAGATGACATCCGTCGAGGAGAGTGTAAGATGAAAACGTAAGCCTAAATAAAAAATAAATTTTGGAACATGGCAGGAAAATAACGATATTGATGAAAATGTACTTTATTTCAATCTAAATAATACTGATAACTGAATTAATACATACGTATGCAGTAAAATAAAAAGAAACAGGTATAATTCGCATGAATTATTTTTCGTATCTAAATCTACAAACAGTAGCGTAGACATTGTTCCTCGTCGATTGAAATGAAAATTAACATAATAAAATTCATCATCAAATCGATCATTTGATGCGATCTATGAATATTATAATTGATAGCGTATATGGGAGCAACATTGAGATAGAGTTAATATTACATGCATGGCTAAAAACAGCTGACGTCTAGAATTCTAAAATTGTAGGATATATCATAATGAAACTGCATACGAGATTTTTTTACAAATGACTTCTATCCAAAATTCGATGAAGTACAAATAATAACGGGTCTGATTCTATTCTATTCTATTCTTAATTAATGGCGTCGCGTCGCATTAAGCGTACGCATTTTGCCAATGTCAAGTGAAAACGTAACTAAAGTAACAAAAATTGTACGGTTGATTTGGGTTAAAAATGGAGTCTCTCAACACATGTTTTACAACAAGAACTCGGGGGAAACTCCGGGTCTGATTCAATTGTAAGAAGTAAATTACAATGCATAGGTACCGTAAATAGTTTTAAGCGTCTTAATTATATTATTGTAACAAAAATGAGAGGAAGTCCCGAACAAGATCCTAGAATTTAGTCAGTAGACACTTTAAATTTATATAGGTCTATTTTTAACACAACAAATAACAACAATGGCGTTTATTTTGGGAACATATTAGAAATAATGATTAAATGTTGAAATAAAATAATCTCAAGTTGGACAAGGGGAAATATTATAAATATGGATGATGATATCAAATTATCAATGTTTGATACTCACAGTCTTCATTGTAAGGGTTTCAGTGAAACAGTGTCGATAAAAGTGTGTGATATGATGTATTTATATAAAGCACTGACCTGCGCAGGATACATGACGAATTCAATAATAACCAATCTGGTTCCGAACTGGTATTTTGAATTTTAATGGGCGGGCCAACCACTCATTTTGTTTACCATGTAGTATAATAATTTTAGTTAAGAATACATAATATACGAGTTTTTTTTTGGGATTTTTGAAGCTACAAATGCATTTATTATTCGACGTAATTTATATCCGTTTAGGTATGTGAATGATCGGATTTTCTTGTTTATTTTAAAAGACGGAGATTCAGTCTTAGTAGGCATTTGTTGTCCAATGGGTGTACAGCATTAGCTTTTTCTATGAAATATCGCTGTGAATATGCAATTATAGTCGCAAGGATTTTATTTTTAAACATTTTTTTTTATTTGTTTAAGCATTTATGAAATAATCTTTTGTTAATGCTACTATAAGATGTAATCAATATTTGTTCAATAAGTTATGTAACTCAGATTTACGTAACTAGGTAATTGCAATCTGTCTGTATGTCGAATTCAAATAATGATAAATAATTGTAAATTAAATTATCTCGACTCCTAAGATTGGAAGCGTCGGTGGCGGAGTGCGTAAGAGCGTCGTCTCCCACCCGGGAGGCACTGGTTCGATCCCCGCCACGTACCAATGTGTTTTCAAATTTTGAATTAATATCTACGTTTAATCGACGCTTTTACGGTGAAGGAAAACATCGTGAGGAAACCTGCACACACCTATGAAGAAATTCTTAGGTTGTGTGTGAAGTCGACCAACCCGCACTTGGCCAGCGTGGTTGACTAAGGCCTAATCGCCCCTAATGTGGGGTAGGCTCGAGCCCCTCGGTGGGGACATTATATGAGCTGTTGATGATGATGATGATGACTCCTAAGATTTATTTTGTTAGAGATAATTTTTCCTAGTAGATTTTACTTACGTTTGTCTTAAAAGATATAATTATGTGTCTTAATAAATAAAAGTACACATTTACGTATTGATGATTTTGCTTGAGTGGAATTGTATGGCAAAAGTATAATGAAAGAGATCGTTCTTTTTGGGCTTTTTCTAAAAGTGCCGGCCAACAAAAAAAATGGCTGAATAGGTGTTATATTTTTTTAAGAATACTTTATTTTTTTATGTTACGAGATGGCAAACAAGCTTGCGGCCCACCTGATGTTAAGTGGTCACATGGATATGTATGGAGGTGCACGCAAATTACGACTTGAAATGTGCATTTGGTACATCTCCATACATTCCACGAGAGTGAGAAAATAGTCACCAGTGCACGCCTGCTCCGTCGCCTTAATAATAGGGGTTAAAGAATGAAATTGCCGTTTTTTCCCTCATTGTTCATTAGTGTATAATTCCTTTAATACAATAGCTATGTCCATTATTCTTAATTTATTTTAAACTTCATTACAAGGACTTATATTTATGTATAAAATTTTATTTTTATTTTTATTTTTTTCACTAGAAATACATCTTCAAAAACAGCTCGTCCTAAGAGGTGTCCGTCTCCGTTATAAAAATATCAATATTTTTTTACAGGTATCAATACTCAATTTTTTTCTCTAAGTATCCTATAGCTTAATGTTGTCTAAATATATCCACAAAATTACATAAAATTTAGATTTGTGGTTCCTTAAAAAATCGCAAATATATTTGTATGAAAAATGAATTTTCGTTAAATTCTCCATACAAAACGGCAATTTCATACTTAAACCCCTAATATTAAAGTAGTATCTAATATAAAATACCTTTATACTACACCTGATCGGTATCGATCCATACATACCCCCCACAGCTCGCGCTACATTTTGCAGTGCCGACTGCAAACCAAACAACTATCAAATGCCACGGTGGTTGTAAATCGTCCGTCGTCGGAAGGATTGAGGATTCCATTGAGAAGAAGAGACGCATAAGTGACCAGATAACGGAGTCATTTAATTATCAAGACACCCAACCTTCTACAAGCGCGGCGGTTATGGGCTATGTCCCACCACGAAAACCATAAGTGTTAGAACAATGTAGCACGAGAGCGCCACCGCCTTTTTTCAACCGACTTCAAAAAAGGAGGAGTTTTTTTTGTTTAATTTATGTAATTGTTAAATATTATGCTGTTACTAACATAGTTTATAAGATTATTCTGTTACTAACACTATGGATTCCGGTCCGAAATAAATGATTTTTTTTTTTTTTTTTTTTTTTTTTTTTTATTTGTATGTATGTTCCGTGATTACTCCGTCAATAATGATTTTTTTAATTGTAACAAAATCTTTAATTAGGCGTAACTTGCTCCAACAATACGGCGCCTTCAATTTTTGAATTAGTCCCCTACAAATGTAATAATCTCTTTACAATTATATTAAACTGCATAATTCAATTTAAAAAGTTTTTGAATGCTTCTCTCAGGTGCAGTATAAAGCACTATGTAGCACTTGGCAGAAAGTTCGAAAGGGAATCTCTCGAAAAAAAAGCTGCGCCTTCGCGCCACAAACTGCTCCCTCGTTAGTAATATGTCACTTTCTTCCCACGGTGAACAATGTACTATTATTAAAATTTTTGATATCACCATAACGTTTATATGACTACGTTAGCATGGGTAGGTGTCTGCTCGATGCCCCATGTACCGAACATTCTGTATGTTTGTATAGGCTAAATTAGTAGCTACTAATACAATATTTATAGCTATACTAGTAGTAACTTTATTATTTACTAAAGCTTATCTCCCGACCTCCTCCGAGTGGATCCATGACATGACATGAACATGACGTGGTGGTCCATATTTGAAAACCTTTTTTACTTTCTCGTATACGTAGTATAGAGGAAGTCTTGTAATCGTCAATAAATTGACCTTTAGATTTTGACGGATTTACATGTTTTGGACCCCCTGAGTCCAAAAATACCGTTTTTGGAATTATCTCTGGTGTCTGTGCGTTAGCACGATAACACGAGTATGCTTTAACTTATTGCAACGAAATTTAACATGCATGTATGACATCAAAATATAAGGTTTCTGTGATCTTTTCCAGTATACGAGAAAGTCAAGGGGAGATCACTCCCGATTTTTTAGGTTTATAATTAATTAATGAGGCAATTCAAACAAATATTTATACATACTGGCAATTCATACAAAGATTTTTTCTTTTTCTGGTGAAGTTTTTTTTGGTTTGGTACTTTCGAGCCATTCATTTAAGAACTTCCTTCTTAATGTTTGGATTAAAATGTAGGTGTAACACATTTTAATGCATCTAGGGAGTGCTTGGCGAGAAATGCATGGCAACATACCTCTTAATGGCGACTGCTGAGGCGGGAATCCCACTATAAAATTCTCAACATCATACACACCACAATACCTTTATTTCAATAATTTCTCATAATGCCTCGTCAACACGGATGCTTGTCCATCAAAATAGCACCACTTTCACTGCCCAAAATCTACTCTGAAACAGTTTTGAATTATCGAAACCAAAATCATTATCCCGAAGTCATGGTTTCGCGCAAAGTACTACATTTTTTTTTCATTTTCTAATTTTCTTTCTATCTTATGTAGAGTAAAAAAATGTTTTATTTCAAATAGCGTGATTAAATAAAATAACACCTTATTTATGATGTTGTCTTGATAACCTCCGTTCCAATTTATTTAGGGTGTTATGAATCCTGTGTAGATCGTGTACTTTCTAGGGATGACAAGGGTTTGTCTTATTTATGACAAAACAAAAAATACTTTTCCAGTTTTCTAAGTAAACGCAAAGTTGTGATGATGTAGTTCACATGATGTATGTAGTTCACAGTCGATTTGTAGGACTTGATTGAACTCAATGGTTCAATGTTTTAGATTTTACAATTATATGCCTTACCCGGACTGTACAGATAATTTATAGTGAAGAGAAGAAACAAACAATCTCTGCTCCGCTACGCTTTGTACTACTGACACTTCTTTGGTCACAGTACAGTATAGAATACCATAACTCAATGTTGATTGTTCACTTAGGGGCTCCTGGGCCGGCGACCTTGGCCATGCTAAATGGCGCATAAATCACTCAGAAAACACGCAATAAAACTATTAAACACTTGATTTTTCTTAGAAAATACTACTTTTCATAAATCAATATTTAGATAAACAAATTATCTACAAGATTAATAAAGTTTTTTATGAAAACAACTCCAGTAGTTTCTCAGTTAATTTGAACATTTGTTTTAACACACGAATAAAATGTTCACATACTAATTTGTTATTTGAGTAGAAGTAGTTTTTTTTCATAAGCCTATTTCAGAATATAGTTCTTGTTTATCGTTCGAAAATTGCATGTAGCCCCAGAGCAGGGGCCTTCTTCTATGTCGTTTCGCTCTTGGCAGAGCGGTCGTGGTCACGTTGAGGCGTTCACGTCGGTGGTAAAGGCAGATACAGCTCTCCGCACGATCTCCCGCCATCTCTCTCTGTTGGCAGACTGTCTGGCGCAGTCAGACACGCTTGCATCGAAAGAATAAATGAAAGTTGTCGCCAAGGAGCTTATATTTTACCTATAAGCTCCTTGGTTGTCGCATACCTGTTTTTTTTTAATTCTCTCTATTTTTAGGGAAGGCAAGGTGAACTAAAGCCTATACAGCCTAGTCTTTAGTTTTTTTTTATTAATAACCTTTTTATTTGCTTTATTTAAATATTATTTTTGTTTATTTTATATTTAAGAATACTTTATTTTTTTATGTTACGAGATGGCAAACAAGCTTGCGGCCCACCTGATGTTAAGTGGTCACATGGATATGTATGGAGGTGCACGCAAATTACGACTTGACATGTGCATTTGGTACATCTCCATACATTCCACGAGAGTGAGAAAATAGTCACCAGTGCACGCCTGCTCCGTCGCCTTAATAATAGGGGTTAAAGAATGAAATTGCCGATTTTTTCCTAATTATTCATTAGTGTATAATTCCTTTAATACAATAGCTATGTCCATTATTCTTTTTTTATTTTAAACTTCATTACAAGGACTTATATTTATGTATAAAATTTTATTCTTATTTTTATTTTTTGCACTAGAAATACATCTTCAAAAACAGCTCGTCCAAAGAGGTGGCCGTCTCCGTTATAAAAATATGAATATTTTTTTACAGATATCAAGTCACCAAATTTTTCTCTATGTATCTTATAGCTTAATGTTGTCTAAATATATTCACAAAATTACACAAAATTTAGATTTGTGGTTCCTTAGAAAATCGCAAATATATTTATATGGACAAAGGAATTTTCGTTAAATTCTCCATACAAAACGGCAATTTCATACTTAAACCCCTAATATTATATATTGACCGCGCTAGTCAGCGTCTTTACTTACATTATAAAGCTGAAGAGTATTTTGTTTGGTTGAACGCGCTAATCTTAGGAACTAATGATTCAAATTGAAAAAATATTGTTGTGTTGGATAGTCCATTTATCGAGGAAGGCTATAGATAGAGGCTATAAATGATCGACATTAACATTATGTAATGAATGAATGTATTTGATAAGGCTAAGTTTGCAATTTTAACAGAAAGTTGTAAAAAGATCAAACACCTATGAATGATATTAAGTAAGTATGTAGATGTAAGTTAGAAGTTAAGTTATAGTACTAAGTTTTGTTGAATGTAAGATAAGTTATATACGGGAGCGAAAAATGAATGATATTTTAAGATTTCTCGAAATCCTACCCTTAGGGTTTTACAATAGGGGATAAAAGGGAATGAAAGTCCGAACAAATCTATGTTTACTATTGTATATTGCAAATATGTGTATGATTAGTAAAAAATAAGTACCAAAAATTAAAATGCTACTCAAAGTAACTATTCCACGGGGACGAAGTCACGAGCAAAAGCAGTAATGAATATAGTAAAAGAGTTTGGATGTGCAACCTACCTTAAATAATAAACAAATTACCAAAAAATATTATAGAAAATATTTCATCAAAGATAAAATATGTGAACTAGTCGATTCCGCATCCAAAATGAATAAATAATACTATATGTTATACTAAGAGCAACCTGTTAGGCTAACTTATAATCTTTAATTTTAGGATTCTGCTTAAAAATGTTAAATTAATGTAGTTTATTTTTAAATGAAATAAACAGTTTAAATTTTATTCTATTTTTATCGCGAGCGAAGCTGCGGGCGACCCCTAGAGGAAAATATGATGATTGCGTCGCTACTCGCATAATCGGCGACGAAGAGGTGACCAATCATCTTGAGCCTCTTCAATTGCGTCGCGAATTCGCGATGTTGCGTCATTCAGCGCGTTCTACCGTTTATAGCACGGCGAGTTCAATTAAGAGCTTTTTTCCAACTCCTTTTGAAACTACGGGTGCTGGCTTACAGTGCCGCCGACAAACTGTGGCTAGTCCAACGCGAACTAAGCAATTTTGGCAGCATCCTATGTCGTACAATCAAGAAGTGGAATTCACTGTCAGCACACGTGATTCCTTTTTCCTCAATCCTGGGTCATTCAAAATAGGCGTGAGGCACCTTGAAGGTCGGCAAGGTGAGGGTGGCTAGGGTGGTGGTTTCTGTCGCACTTTAAATTTGGATTCCACTAACTGCTTACCATCAGGGGGAATGAACACAATCGCTTGTTTTTTTTTTAAATACTTGACTTTCTGCACCAAAGATGGTGTTAATGACCGAGGAATTTCCCTGAGAATCCTACAAGGTTAAAAAGACAAGAGCCACGGTCCAAAAACAATGTTATCAACTCATCGATTCAATCATATTTCTGCGGCATACAAGGACAAATATTTATTTTTTACGAAATAAAATATTCTATTTAAGTTTGTGACAGTAACATAAAAAAATCACAGGGAAACAATATTTTTCAACTTATTACGGCAATACTTGTTTTTTTTTAAGCCTAAGGTACCCTTTTTTAATTTATTTTACCAAAAGAATAACAACAGACATTATAATATTCTGCCAAACTGCGCAACACTTTGCAGGCTGTAGTTCTCTTGGATTGGTTTTACAATTCTTACTATATTTGTTGATCTTTTATTATATCTACACTTAAGTGCAATGAAATAAACTCACCGGTACGCTTTGCTTCAGAATCCCTTATTCAAAATCTATAATTAGTAAATAATATTTTTTAACCCCGTGTGTTAAACAAGAACCTAAACTTACATTAGACCAGTTTTTACTGTGATAGTTTTTGCTTGATTTTACTAATTGAAAACCAAATACAGTTAAAAGAGCTAAAATATTTGGGGAAATCAACTGATTTTTAAGGGTCAATAAATCTGGAAGATTAATCAATTATTCATTAAACAATGATTCAATTAACTCTGAACACTGCATAAGTCAGTCACAGAAATGGGGTATGACGTAAAAATGAGAAACCAGGGTTTTCGAAGAAATAACTCTATTGTCACCAATACTTCGTTTATCGTTGTTTAGAGTAGATTAAATAAAGCTTATGAAATATACATTAAAATTATATTTAGAGGTTATGTTTATCAAATCTTATTGTTATATACCGATATATTAAGAATCGAAACCTACGAGAGTGACGTGAGTCGATTTTATTGCAGGTAAGTGTATATTAACTTTATTTATGGTATTAAATTTAGAATAAACTACTAATTATGTTAAATAGCAGTATCTATTAATAGATTATTTAGTAACAGATTAAGCATAAGATTAATTTTATTCTAATTAAAACTTCCTAAGCCAACCCAAGCGATTAATCACACCAAAGAAGATTTCGCGTAGATATGTTACGCTAGTACGGTATACAACAGAGTGGTTAGTGTAAGTTTTTTTAGTATACAAAACGCACCGATTCTAGAGCTCAATTTGTATGGGAAACATGATTTGCGCTTCTCTCCGCTAGGGGCGCTGTTCGCGTTTCCTATACAAATTGCGGTGCGCTTTGTATACTAAAAAACTTACACTAACCACTCAGGTTATGTACGAGTAGCTTCGTGCGTTCTCGACGGCACTGACCAAACACTGGTACTCAGGGCTACATTAGGTATAGTAATCCTCTCCAATATAATAACTAACCTCTCCTAACCTAAGCCCGGAAGCTGAGATGATTTTGAGTGTAACACTGTCCTGCTTGTTTGCTTTGTTGTTGGTTTACGAAGGATTTTTACTTCTGTGGGGTTGGTCCCCGTTTTATGTAAGCGACAGGCTGGCAACCTGTCACTATTTGGAGGCAATGGCCATACTATCAGAAGTGGCTTTATTTGTAACGAAATGTTACCTATTTAAGGCTCTGCTCGACCCGACAAGCGTGATCGTAATGCTACAGAACAGCGGCTACGAAACGGCTACGGACTACTCTTCTTCATAGTAGAATGAGGCGATACGGTTCCAAGTTAATAAGTGTGCTATGATCTTTAGGGATACCAAAACTCCGTAATATCCCACTTTTGACGCCGTCGTGGTGGAGTGGTCAGTATAGCTACACTATACATATCAAGCGGTCCGGGTTCGAATCCTGGTAGCGGCAAATATTTGTGTGACGAACTCGAGTATTTGTTTGCGAGTCACGGTTGTTTATATATTTACTTAAGTTTATGCAAATATTTGTGTGACGAACCCGAGTATTTGTTTGCGAGTCACTGTTGTTTATATATTTACTTAAGTTTATTTATTAACATATCTAAAATTATTATGTGTATTAAAAATGACCGTTACTAGTATCCATTACACAAGTTCTTAATGATACCTACTTACTTTGGGCTAGACAGTTGCTGTGAACGAGGAAATATGTTATTATTACAAGTATTATATTATTTATATTACTTATATTAAAATAAAGTTTCTAAACCTCCGATTTTGATTCCGCTAATATTGAATTGGAGGTCATAGCGAAGATCAGAAAGAAATACCCAACCGTGACCATACTGTAATGCGCACTAATCAGTAACGTAAGTACCTCAATGTAACTTGCACAAGATGAAATATTACACTTTTTACTTTCTCGTATACGTAGTACCTATAGAGGAAGTCTCGTAATCGTCAAAAAATTCGACCTCGAGATTTTGACGGATTTACACGTTTTGGACCTCCCTGAGTCCAAAACTATTTTTTTTTGAATTGTGTCTGTGCGTCAGCACGATAACTCGAGTATGCTTTAACTTATTGCAACCAAATTTAACATGCATGTATAACATCAAAATATAAGGTTTCTATCAACTTTTGAGTCGTCGATCACGAAAGTTAAGCAACCAAGTGCGTGGTCGGTACCCGGATGGGTGACCAAAATTTAACATGCATGTATAACATCAAAATATAAGGGTTCTATCAACTTTTGAGTCGTTTCCGGTATACGAGAAAGTTAAGGGGAGACCACTGCCGATTTTTTATCGTGAACTTATCTTTATCAACTATACATTAATTATATTAATAAAGCCAAAAATATTGCCAACCCTAGTAAGCTGTCATGTAAAAGAACCGGTGTTAGTGTTAGTTATTTGTTCAACAAGTGAGCAAAGTTACTTTTTGCTGCGAGTGCCGATATTAAATCACGAACCAGCGAAGTAGTCTAGAATTGAATGACGAGCATAGCGAGTGATTCAAAAATAGACTACTAAGCGCAGTAAGTGATTTAAAGGCACGAGACAAAAAAATTTGCTCACGTGTGAAAAATACAACTTTTCACCTCTCCAGCGAGAAAATTGTATTAGGTGAAAAAAACAAGACAATACTTTTATACATGTTAAATATCTTTAAATTAATTATAAAAAATAAAAGTAACATCACTACAAATACTTATAGTCCAGTCAACAAGTTCAAAAACGTGAAAAATAGAGATAAAGCTCCTAAAAATATGAGCAATAGCTCATTGGATTCGGAACGACCTCTAGAAAAATGAGTTTTGAGGATTTTACTGCACGTAAAAAATTGCAATTGTTATTAACAAAATAAGATGAAAAAAAAGAGGTATTTACGTTTTTGTTAATAACTCATAAACTATTAATATTTAAGATATTTGGAAAAAAGGTCCTTAAAGAAGAGGAAATTTCCGAAAAAAAAGTCCCAGCTCCCGGAACTCTACCTCTATTATTTATAATTTTAATTTAACGCTGAAAATAGGGCTCCGCGCAGCCATTACGGCATGGGCGCACTGCCGTTAAAGACAGTTTCTTACATAAAATTATTTTTTTATAGTAACAAATATGAATTTAAAAATTTAAATAAATTATGGTGTCATCCAGATACTTGAAAGAATATATTCCCGTTGGAATTTTTTTTTTAAATTAATCTTTCAAAAAGTTATGCAATTGTTAATTAACGAATTTTTTTCCTATCTCCGTTTTCATAAATGACGACATAAAAATTTAAATAATAAACCTATAAATTTTTGGCTCTGTGGAGCTCTTCTTATATATATACTTAACAAGATCCCGCGATAAAAGTTTATTAAAGTTAATTATTTTGTTTATTACAATTTTTTAAAGTTAACAAAAAATGAAAAGTCTAAGAAATGTTATTAAAAATTTTTTTTTAAACAAATGTTATATTATTGCTGCTTTCTTATCCAACAATGGCATTAAGTAACATCGGAAAAATTTTTTTTACATCATTTGTTAAGAAATTGTTTATAAACAAATAGACAAGTTTAATATTTAAAGAATTTTTTTTTTTACCATTATGTTGTCTTGGCAAAATAATGATTTTTTAAAAAAAAAATTTTTCTTAAATATTTTTTTTTATTGTTTATAATCGTTTTTTTTATATTTCGATTGTTTAAATAATTAGTTAAGGAATGATTTTCTCCTTAAAAATCATAATTGGCATTTCTTCATAGGTAAATAGAAAAAAAAAATTTTTTATCAATAATTTCATTGTTTGTTAACTTAACAATTTGTTATAAATAAATTCTAACTACCGTTACATTTTTTTTCTAGAGCTAAAAAAAATAATAAAATACTAAAAAAAAATTTTTTCTATTTTTTATAACGCTTTTATATTAAAATTTTTTTTAGTATTTTGATATACATGTGGCTGTTTTTGTTATTTTTTTTAGCTCTAGAAAAAAAATATAACGGTAGTTAGAATTTGTTTATAACAAATTGTTAAGTTAACAAACAATGAAATTATTGATAAATTTTTTTTTTTTTCTATTTACCTATGAAGAAATGCCAATTATGATTTTTAAGGAGAAAATCATTCCTTAACTAATTATTTAAACAATCGAAATATAAAAAAAACGATTATAAACAATAAAAAAAAATATTTAAGAAAAATTTTTTTTTTAAAAAATCATTATTTTGCCAAGACAACATAATGGTAAAAAAAAAATTTCTTTAAATATTAAACTTGTCTATTTGTTTATAAACAATTTCTTAACAAATGATGTAAAAAAAATTTTTCCTATGTTACTTAATGCCATTGTTGGATAAGAAAGCAGCAATAATATAACATTTGTTTAAAAAAAAAATTTTAATAACATTTCTTAGACTTTTCATTTTTTGTTAACTTTAAAAAATTGTAATAAACAAAATAATTAACTTTAATAAACTTTTATCGCGGGATCTTGTTAAGTATATATATAAGAAGAGCTCCACAGAGCCAAAAATTTATAGGTTTATTATTTAAATTTTTATGTCGTCATTTATGAAAACGGAGATAGGAAAAAAATTCGTTAATTAACAATTGCATAACTTTTTGAAAGATTAATTTAAAAAAAAAATTCCAACGGGAATATATTCTTTCAAGTATCTGGATGACACCATAATTTATTTAAATTTTTAAATTCATATTTGTTACTATAAAAAAATAATTTTATGTAAGAAACTGTCTTTAACGGCAGTGCGCCCATGCCGTAATGGCTGCGCGGAGCCCTATTTTCAGCGTTAAATTAAAATTATAAATAATAGAGGTAGAGTTCCGGGAGCTGGGACTTTTTTTTCGGAAATTTCCTCTTCTTTAAGGACCTTTTTTCCAAATATCTTAAATATTAATAGTTTATGAGTTATTAACAAAAACGTAAATACCTCTTTTTTTTCATCTTATTTTGTTAATAACAATTGCAATTTTTTACGTGCAGTAAAATCCTCAAAACTCATTTTTCTAGAGGTCGTTCCGAATCCAATGAGCTATTGCTCATATTTTTAGGAGCTTTATCTCTATTTTTCACGTTTTTGAACTTGTTGACTGGACTATTAGATTGAACGTCACAGGCTTGTTGGGAGCTCGCAGCAAAAAACGTTTTTACTTCGAGATTTTACGAAGCAAAAGAGGTCTTTTGGTGCTGGGGAAGTGAAAAGATTATTTATTAGAGGGGTAATAACCTACTTTAATGAATTTTCTGTTTTTCGTTCACAAAGGTTTGCAATCTCAATACCAATGACGTAGGAATTCTAGAATTCCTACGTCATTGCTCAATACTAATAGTATTTTATTATCTATGATACTTACTATATTTAAATTATTTTAATAGGTTCTTTTAACACAGCTCAAAGCACTGCAGTCTGAATGTATGTTTGCATTACTTGTTTAGGTATACATAGGGTACATACTAAAGTTAAAGGAATTCTAATTTAATTTCATAGACTTTAAAAAAATTATGATTTTTAATGTGTTGCTAATCAAGATTTCATAACGAAAAACAGTTAATAGTTTCATATTATTTTAAATTATCTATTCATATCCTAAAATATCCAAATCAAGGATGCAACGGAATAATACATGTACTTAAAAAAATAATTTATTCGACATTGAAGTGTTGATTTATATTGTGTTAACAAATTAATGTCTAATAACATAAGAAAACTTAACAAAATAAAGTTGGGAATAAATAGTTACGAAAAAATAAATAGGTAATATAATGCTTTATGGGCCATAATTGAGGAGTCGTGCTTTTATGATATTCTTGTCGTTCTATGAAGGTTTTTTCTTTATGGTTTTTCCGGAAAACGGACCAGGTCAGCTCTCTTATTAGCTATAATTTTATCAATACTTTTTATTGGGTCCTGAGTTCCTTACGTCTGAAATTGCCGATATATTTTTCTAACACGCAATTATGTTAATAACTTCCTTTAATCTATAAAAATCATAAATAATACTAATTAAATTTAATGAAGAGTATAATATTATTTTGTCTTTATATTACGATTTTGTTCCCGTATAACTTTTTTTGCAATAAAATATTAAAGCCTATGTTAGTAAAAAGATGAAAGAGTTTTTGATACTGGTCGAGTAGTTTTTGAGCCTATTTATTACAAACATACCTACATACAAATCTTTCTTTGTAAATAAGTATAGATTATAATAAATTTTGTATATCAACTTTGAAAAAATATTTTTTTGATAGCTCAAATGGCTGTTTTAATTATGAGTGGAAATAATGTTCTCTTAGATTTGCGCGAACACTACACATTGTAAATAAAACAACTTTTACGGATTTATCTCGCGTGTAATTAGATTTTACATGTTGTTATTATTGCCCGACGTTTCGTAACACTTTGCAGCTTTGCAGCGTTCGTGGTCACGGGATGACTAAAGATGTAGGTTGTCATATTTTATGAAATAGTTAAATCTACCGTCACTGGGTGTTCCGTTTTACGCAAACGGAGCTCACGGTGTCATTAGGTCTTGCTGTGTGGTGGCTTGCTTGAGTTTTAGGTTGGTACAGCTTGTTACTCCCAAACGCGGGTGATCCATGTTTTTGTGTAGATATAATAATGTGTCGCAGGGAAATGAGGGGAGGTTGATTTTTAACCGACTTCAAAAAAGGAAGAGGTTATCAATTCGACTGTATTTTTTTTTTAATGTTTGTTACCTCATAACTCGTTACTGGGTGGACCGATTTTTAAGATTCTTTTGACCTTTGGAAGCTAGTGCTTGTCATGGGGTCCCATTTAAATTTTATTGACATCTGACAAGTAGTTTTTGAGTTATCCCTAATAATGCCTATTTAATTGACATTGATGATATCGTAATTTTATCACTTGTGTGTCTAAAAGATCTTGAGGTAGTTTCCCGAAAATTTCTATACTTAAAACACTAAAAATCAGAAAAAAAAATTTAAATAAAAAAAAACCGCCTTCAAAAAACGGGAGAAATAAAAATTTTGTTAATAAAAATCTAAATGTTTTTTGAGGTCGGTCCCAACCTCAATATTTGTGATAAACGTTGTCACTTGTATTTGGGACCGACCTCAAAAAACATTTAGATTTTTATTAACAAAACTTTTATTTCTTCCGTTTTTTTAGACAATCGAATTTTCTTTGCCACCTTTTTACTTTCTCGTATACGTCGAAGTCTTTTGACTTTTTTTATTTTGACGGATTTACACGTTTTGGACGTCCCTGAGTACAAAATACCGTTTTTGGAATTATGTCTGTGTGTGTGTCTGTGTGTCTGTGCGTTAGCACGATAACTCGAGTATGCTTTAACTTATTGCAACCAAATTTAACATGCTTGTATGACATCTAAATATAAGATTTCTATCAACTTTTGAGTCGTTTCCGGTATTCGAGAGTGTCAAGGGGAGGCACTGATCGAGTAAGGTTTCAAAGAAAAAGAAATATAATTTATTGACTTGGTATTGAAGAAGGCTGTCAATAGCAACCTCTTGTGGAAGTTTTCCGATGAGGCGTTATGGGACAAATGAGTTATTGTTAACTATAGTATCCCTAAACTCAATATTAGGTAGGTACTATTAATGAGCTAGACTTCTTTGGTGCAACCTGACCATTAATTACAAGCATTTTTTTTTAGTTGAAACTGTATGTGTAGGAGTATGTCATTGGTGATAAATATTGCACCTCGTACTAAAACGTTTTTTTATTTTTATTTTTTTGACGGGGAAGTCAAATCTTTACGCACCGTCCCTGCGGGGTGGTGCCAACCGCAGGCGATATGTGGGACTCGAGGTAAAGGCGTTCCCTCCATACCAACTAAACATCCTCCCCGGCCTGACCTCCAGTGCGCTATTGCGGGGCGGCTCGGGATCTGCGCACATGAGCGCAACTACACCGAGACCGTCCGGAACTAGCCGTGTTGGGAAAACAAAAACAACTTGACGATGGCATGTGACTTCGAATGCCATGGGCAGGGCCGGATTTAAAGGTCTGGAGGCCTCGGGGCAACAAAGGAGTGGAGGCCCATTAGCCCCAAATTATTTTCCAAATAAAATGAACAATTTTTTCAATCGAGTTTTCGGTTAAAAGATAGGCATACTTCTTTACGACCTTTACTCAACGAACAAAATAGAAAGATATTATTATTATTATTATTATTCATGTAATCATGTTTGTACAAAGTACCGTAGGTAAAGGTAAAACGCGAAATAAAATATGAAAGGAAAAGTTGTTTACTGGTGTTTACTAGTCTGAATTTGAATTTTTTTTTCCGAAGTCTCTATTGTGGGGGCCCCTCTTTTGTGGAGGCCCGGGGCTGTAGCCCCGCTTGCCCTCCCCTAAATCCAGCCCTGGCCAAGGGGACACATTTGACATCAAAAGCCACACACCCGCCGAGAAAGTTTCCCCACCACGTTACCAGGGTCCGCCACGAGGAGGCTTCCGGTGGACCCCACCTCATACTAAAACTACGAAGTTGAGATATAGTTTTGTTGTGTATAACGATTTCATAGTTGGTTCGGTGGGTCTCTTAATCTCCTAACAAAATACACAATCATTTGTTTGTCTGTTTCCTAACTACAAAATGAAATGTCCAAATCGACTTTTTATTGTTTTACCCGTCAAAAAATCGGATATTAATCGGATATTAATCGAATTATTTTTATCAGCTAAACCGCTATCACATAAATGTGTATAAATACACGATGCATTTTATTTATACTTATTAAGTTTTTGAGCATAGAAGTCAAGAGTCAACAGGCAGACAAAATGAGAACTGTAAGTACTTTATCTAGTAGTTATTGTATTACATTATATAGGGTAGATGACCCGTTTGTGGCCACTTTGAGTTTTGTGCACTTTGTGGAGTACTTAATTTATAGTATATGCAGTGACAATGTACTTTACATTGTCATTGTAGAAAGTTATTAAAAATATAATTGCATACACTTTGTTTCACAAAATAATTAGAAATAGATAATTAGGAATAAAAAATAAATAAAAATAGATGTCATTTTGTGCCATTTCTGGCCAGATTTACCCCGTTACGGCCTATGTGTACCAGTTATGGCCATCAAGAATAAAACACAAATAATTAAAAAAGAGTTTTTCTTAGCAAATTGCACAGTATTTTATAGCCAATGTTTTTTATTTGTGTAAGTATCAAAATATAGATATAAAAGTAAATTCTAGTATATTATATTAAGTTGCAAATTACAGAGATCACATTTAGTAAGTATAGACGACGCCAATCTCTTCAATATAGACTTCTTCATCTCTAGACTTCTTCAATATACTTATGGAATATATAAGGTCGAAAATTGGTAGGCAAAAAGTTGAAACTAATTTATTATCATACGGTTTAACGCCAAAATTATTTTTGTGGTGAATATTGGAATAATTTTCTATTTACGTACACTTCTTTATTTTTATTGAAAATCGATTCTATTTACTTCGAAGGCATTCTGCTTAGCTCTGAAAACAAACAGAAAATATCAAAGCACATAAAATAATATAAAAAATTTACGACAAAAATAAACAGTTATAACGTACACCACTTATTACCAGCCATGTGGCCAAATATAGTGAATTACAAAATTTTGGCGCCATTAGTGGCCACCTGCTCTACAGCAGTTTTGCTATAATTCAATATGTATTATACAAACCTACACAGTAGTGTAATATAGTTGGTTATGTCTTAATTATACGATTAGAAGTCCCAAATGGCCAGAAAGGGGTCAGTGACCAACACCGGGTCATCTGCCCTACGACGTGTACCTATAACAGAAATAACGCACACCTGACATTAGTTAGTAGTGCTATATAAGCACTACTAACAAATTAACCAATTTAAAAATAAAATCAACTTTTTTACAATTTACTATCTTTAAAATAATCCTTAATTGTAGTTGAACATGATTGGCCCTGAGGACCCCGTCCCTAACACTGCGCGCGATAATTTTCAAGTGATTTTCAACTTTATTCAAAACTAGCGGACCCGACAGACTTCGTCCCGTCCTGCATAAAGAAATTATTTGAATTTTTCTCGCCGTAAAAACCATCCTTGAACTTCAACGAACATTTTTAAAAAAAAATTGGCCAAATTGGTCTAGGCGTTGTTGAGTTATGCGCTTACCAACACATTTTGCGATTCATTTTTATATTATAGATACACTTTTGATTATGTCCACACCACAAGGGTTAAAATCAATCAAAATTACAAAAAATAGTGTAGATAGCAACGAATTAGGTATCATTCCTAATTCGTTGGTAGATAGTCAATTTACCGCAATCGGGGCCCTCAGAGTACCTACACCCCAAGGACTAGGTGCAACCCATTTTATTTACGGTAGGGATATTTTTATGATTAGGCGTAGTTTAGTTATAAAAATAGCTCTCATTATTACGTATCTATCATATTCTGTTTAGACTGTTGATGGGTGTCTAGGATTAAATTTATTTCAATGTTATTTTGAGCAAAATGTAACGAAACATAAAAAAAATTAAATCGATTCAGAAGTTAATTACACGCAAAGTACTTCCGGAGTATGCGTTATTCCTGTTACACATTATGAGTACCTATTTAGGTGTTATTGTTTAACTAATTATTAATACACCTAATAATACAAGAATGACTTTCTCCATCTACTGCACTACGTCTGTTTAGTGCACAGATATATCAATCTAAGGAGATCGGGCGAATCGCCGAGTTCATAGGAAGATCGAGTGTCGCGATCACCGGCCGTACTACATAACATGGTTCTAGTTGAGTATGCCGTAATATACACTATTCATTGCGCGTGTCATAAGGACTGCGAAGCAATGAAAGTTAAGCACAGCCGCAAAGGAGATCGGTCAAATCGCTGAGTTCATAGGAAGTCCGAGTGACGCGGAGGGCGAAGTGGCGGTAATTGTCACAATCTAAACGCCGGCTTGGCATATCTCCTTGTATTATTAAATCTGTGGTCTTGTGGTTGATTGGTCGGGAAAAAGTACCGTCTCTTTTATGCTCCTATTCAATCTTAATATCTATATTTAATACACATTTATACACAAATTTTATATCTCTGCACTTCTTCTATAGATGAACTTTAATTCACACGCACATTCCTCTGAGCGTGCAATATGTTTAAAAGGGATAGAAAGTAGGAAGACTTTTTTATGACTACACAAATTTTCGGAATTCGATTAGACCAACAATTGAACAATTTTCATTCAATAAGGGAGCAACTCCAAATTCACAAAAATACTATAAAAATATGCAATACAAAATGACAATACCTGCTTGACAGAAATGTATGAAACAAACTGTGTTTTGAACAAAGGCGTCAAACCCTCGTCAGCGTCGATGTTAGGGGAAATAACCCATCTGTGTCAAAATCGGAAATACGCGAGAGACATACTCAGTACTTATATAAATAAATACGTAAAATGCGTTAATCCCTGGACGATTATTAATATCCAGACACAATTGATTTTAATTGTGTTCTCGCGCTCCTGAGCGCGAACGGGGCTTAACGAGTTAAACGAGTCTACAATATTTGGGTTTAAGCGTGAAGTTGCGGTTTAATTTAATTTTATATTTATTATTTTTTAGTTCTATACTTACTTCATTAAACTTATAAAATTTTATACTAGAATTAAAAATGTATTTATTGAGAAGTGAAATAGTATGGAAGCCGTCAACTCTTTTCTATTTTAATGGAGTATTTAAAGTAAAGGTAGGTGTTCATTTTATGTGGTCATAATTTTTGTATGTACTTTTTTTTCTGTAGCTTAACCTAAACTTTAATTTTTATTTCTTATTTTTATTTTTTTTAATAATATTGTTTCTTCTATAACTTATGCAAATAGTTAGCAAATAAGTAATAAAAACGTTAGTATGTAAACTTTATAAATTTATAGATGTGGCAACAGCTACACGGAACAGTAACTTCTCGCTTTTATAACTATTACAATTATTTTTAATGATTAATTTACAACACAAACAATTTATTTTGCGTTTGTGACCACGAACAGTTTACAATCTGTTAATTACTTAAGTTCTCATGTAAGTGACAATGTAATGTCTTTATGAGAATAATATTCTTTAAACCTAAACCTAAACCTACTTATTAAAGTTTAAAAAAACAGAATATAATGCCAAAAACTACAGCAGCATGTCTTACTAAATATATGTGTACTGTACATATATAAAATTAATATATGTGTTCATTGTAATGAAGACTATTCTATAATATTCCAATTTTGTTCCAGATAATATTCATCGCGTTAGCACTTTGTCTGGCATTCGCCTCAGCGATGCCTGCTGAACAAACTCCTGATAACGACATGGACGCCGCTGCCACTACGTACGTGATCCACGGACGGACAGCGCCATATTACTACCCCAACCCAACGTACACGTACTCCTATCGTCCTTACGGCGTGTACCGGCCTTACCTCGCGCCGAAGTCTTATATGCTGTATTAAGATAGGATACTTGAAAAAATATACCAAAATGGAAAACTATAATAAATTGTTTTTCTAAATAAGATACTTACTTATTAGTTTTTCTATAACACATACCGTTGGTTGAAGAAGTATAAAAAGACATTGCTTATTTAATGTAAATAAATTGTAATTACTACGATAATTTTCATCTCTACTCAATTTCTTTCACTCTGGGTGAGTGAAAGAAATTGAGTAGAGATGAAAATTATCTTGTATTTAGGATGAATGTAGCGTTCTCCTTTATCCATGAAGCTGATTGGTTAGAACAACAAACTGTCACTGCACTCAAAGCGTTTTAGATTTTACCGGGAGTTCTTTTTGTAAAAACACGCGTTGAGAGACTCCATTTTTTTAACTCAATCTACAGTACAATTTATTGTTTCATTGGATACATTTTCAGTTGACATTGGCAAAATGCTTAACGCTTGTGTAGAAAAATGAAATATTATTTTAATGTAGCTACAATCCGATCAGTTGTAGTATTAAATTAATTGAATATAATTTATACAATGTATTTCTTTAATTACACTCGCATCGTCAAATTGCTTATTTTCTTTTTGTACATAAACTAAAGTCTCTCAGCAGTGGGTACTAGATAACGGATAAAAGAACTCATCATTTTATACTTATTTTGCATTTATTTACTTCTAATTAATACCTAAACGGAAAACACGCAGACCAAGACAAACACTGGTATATGTTTGTCTAATAAGTTTGTCTTGTGGGTTTTTATCCGTTATCCATTGAACCCGCGCCACCAGGTTTTACACTCTGTACATAGACCGGATGAACGTGCTGTCAATATTTATAAAGTTTCCTAAATTGAGTAGGTATAAGAATTTATAATATTTTTACTTTTGCCATCGCTACCTATATAATGATCTTTGCAGAAAAGAAATAAAAAGAAAACACGCAATTAAAAAATTGGCGCTTTTATTTACATCATTGTTATTATGTTACTTAAATCTAATAATAATTAAGTATCTACGTTAACAAGAATAGTGGGATATTCCATTTTTTTTTGTAATTTACATATTTATATAGCTGCAAATGTTTACTGACTAAACTTACAATGACAAATAAGTAGAATGAAACGAAGAGGAATGATAAGAAATATAAAATATATATCTGAAGATAAATCACTGATAAGGTTACGTCAGTCACCTGAGAGCACACCAAAGAAGCTCTCAATAGTTGGGAAAGATATATAAGGTCCACAGGTAAAATATTTTATACGGTATTGCCGTATTTATCGCCCCCAACCACCGTATCCGCCGCGTCTGTAACCATATCCCCCACCGAAGCCGTAACCGTAGCCGTATCCGCCACCGAAACCGCCACCGAAACCACGGCCGAAGCCGCCACCGAATCCACGTCGGTATCCGCCACCGAATCCTCGGCCGTATCCGCCACCGAATCCCCCGCCGAATCCGCCAAACGGGCTTGGAAGGGCTGACGCATGCACCAAAAGGGTGAAGCACAGAATACAGGCTAAGTAGATTATCTGTAACAAATGATTATTATTATTATTTTTTATGTTACGAGATGGCAAACAAGCTTGCGGCCCACCTGATGTTAAGTGGTCACCGCCGCCTATAGAAACTTGCAATATTAAGCGTAAATCACTTAACACCGCAAGTGCGTTTGCCATCCTGATGGGGACTAAGATGATATGCCTATATAACCATCTGGAGTCGATACAATTGCGTCGCGATTTTGCGTCATTCTACCGTCTGTACGTGGTCTGTACCACAGCGAGTGCTCAGAGGAGCTTTTTTCCCTAATCCCATCATCTCCCTTTCTTTTCAGGACAACGCGTGCTGGTTAACGGTCTCACCGACAAACTGTGGCTACCATTCTAAAGCGAACTAAGAAATTTGGTAACTCGTTTTTTTGTCGCACAATCAAGAAATGGGACTCACTGGAACCACTCGTGTTCCCTCCTTCCTACAATCCTGGGTTCAAAAGAGGCGTGAAGAAGCACCTTGCAGGTCGGCAAGGCGAGGGTGACTAGCGCGGCGGTTTATCTCTCGCACTAGCTATCCTCGCAATTGGACTCCATATCTGCTTACCATGAGGTGGAATGGAGTCATTTGCTTGACCTTTTTATATAAAAAAGAATCTATCATGGTTATAAACTTTTATTTGTCAGTTCATTGAAGGTTTAGTTACTTATTGGACTTAAGGGGTTTCGACAATCAGACGAGGCGGCAGACTGGCAATGGCAACCTGTCACGATTCTGAATAACCTGAACGATTATACATACTAATCTTAATAGAATCCACTACGGAGTTATCTATCAACAAACGGTTTTATTTGGTTATCAATTCTCACACAATACATACAATTGTTCTAAAATGGCGTGTTGTAATACGGCTGCTACAAATAAAATAAAGTCGCTGTTAATACGCTTAGAACTTTTAAGCTAACGGATTTCGATGCAACTTGGTGATTCAAGAGAAAGGTTTAGAAGTAAAGTTAGAGGTTAAAGTAAGTACTCTAAGTACTTAGGTACTATCTAGTACATATACTAGTACTTAGGTAGTAATTAGTTTTTTTTTATTTTTGTACTGATTTTTTATTGAAATGTTTATGAAAATATTCTTAATAACAGTTACTAAAATTAAAATTTCACATAGTTTTTAGTATAAAAATGCACTTTTCGTTCCTTCAATTGCTTTTTAGGGTTTCGTACCTAAAAAAGAAAAAAACGGTTCCCTTTCTCCGGAACGAGTAGAGGTATCGAGTTGAGATTAAAACCATATACTCAGGTCTACGGTTCCTTGAAGTTGTGAACAAATCAAACTTCTTAGTTAACGCAAATAAAAAGATACGGCCTTTTATGCCGCCAAAAAATGTAAGTTTGTACGGAACCCTCGGTGGGGGGGTCCGACTCGCACTTGTCCGGTTTTTTATTCCTCTCTGAAGCACGTTCTGGGTTGCTTCAAGAGATCTCTTGTAGATACAAGTTCATCTTTGCAAACATTGTTACTTTTTGTCAATTATTATTTGCGAAGTGCAACAAGAAGTTATTTATATAAAAATAAAAAGAGATTGTTAGCCTTTGGTCAGTATATTCGAGACGCAACAAAATTAAGCATGCATTACTAAGATACAACCTCGTCTTTGACTCTATATACTTTTAGGCTTGTACTACGGACTGCTAAACAAAAATCTAAAAATAATATACTGGGTGTAAAAGACATGAACAGTCAAACGAGAACCATGTATTCTATACATCAAAATAAGACATATTTCAACAAAATTATTGCTGAGAAATTATTTTTATTTTTTGGTGTTAAAAAAAATTGCAATTTGTACCGCGCAATGTAAAGGGCTCAACTCGTACGCAACTCGCAAAACCGCGATAATTTTGCCAGACGGCGGCCCCGTTCTTTAGTGTCCGTCGCATCGAGTGAGCTACATTGAACGCTAACGTTTTGAAGCCATTTTTTGGACAATAATTAAAAAGTAATGTTTAAAATACTTTTTGACTTTGACCTTCAATAAAATCGTAACTATCAATTTCCAAGGTATAGTCTAAAGGAAAAAAATGTTACGATGGTGAGCAGAATACATGGTTCTCGTTTGACTGTTCATGTCTTTTACACCCTGTAGTTTTGCTAAGTACAGTCGACCGCAGAAGAAGATGATCAAAACCAAAACTTATAAATTCATTAAAAGCAAAAGTACCTAATACAGAAATGAAAAATTCCTAAAAGTATATTCATCTTGTGGATGTAAGTAGTCATATGGATAGTAACATCACTTAAACTTCTATTATTCATAGGTCTCCTTTAGTAAACCACACTTCGATTTTGATCATCAACTTATGCTGTTAGTGTAACATACATAAATACTTTTCACGCTCATAATAACAAAATTTCAGCAACGCCTCGGGTAACACTTGGCTGCAACTAAAACCACATCAGGCTGTGTAGGCTAGTGCCTCAAAATAATGACAGGTTGCTGAACTTTCGGTTACATAAAAGGAGCATCAAGATATACATTCAGTGTACCAATAAACAAAACAACCGGGGCACTCCAAAACATTTTAGCAATGGGGGCAAAGTTTTGATAAGTGCTCATCTAAAAAAGAAATTTGTTAAACAAATACGAAATTTTAATACTCTTGACGTGTAATGGTTATTAACACTGCTTAGATTAACAAATGTTTGTCTGAAGGTACATTTGATGAGGAATCAATGAAGAGTTGAGGGTATTATAGTTCTTGGTATGTCTACTGGAAACATGACTTTGAAATGGATTAATAAAATAGTGAGTACAACAAGCATTGAGAAATAAGTCGTATCAAAAATAGCCAGACATTAATCACCACCATAACAGCCTTTATAATTCGACTCACTGCTGGGACACAAGGCCTCTCCTTGTCATCGAAGGAGGTTTAGACAGTAGTCCACCACGCTTGCCCAATGCGGATTGGTGGACGGAGTATATGGTGATCTATACCCCTTTGCTGATCCATTAGTCACCTTCTACGACACCCACTGGAGGATTATGGGGTGGTGCTATTCTACTCTGCCAGCATCACATTAATATGACATACAAAACTATCATAGGCTTAATTGTGATGCCGGCAGAGTAGAACAGCATCACCCTATATCTTCCATTGGGTGTCGTAGAAGGTGACTAATGGATCAGCAAAGGGGTATTGATGACCTTATATTCCGTCCGCCAATCCGCATTGGGCAAGCTTAGTGGACCTGCCTAAACCTCCTTCGAAGACAATGAGAGGCTCTGTCCCAGCAGTGCGTCGAATGAATAAAATTTATATGACAGAGCCCGGGACCGACTCCATAGTCGGTGCCACATGTAACGACACTGCTATTGCTATAGGCTTTGGCGACGTTTTATCCCTGCCTGACACCAACCATCTTTAGGAATGTTATTGTGGTTGTGAGTGGTCTCCTCGCCACCGCGCTAATAACCCCATGCAAGGTTTGCACGGGGTTCAGAAACTCCTTTAGTTAGACTCCCACTATATGAAAAGGGGTGGTCTTATTTTTGATCGGGTACTACACCGATATAATACCGGTGATTTCTTCATTCTCGTATCCCACTCCCATTTGGGGAAATTCGTCATCATCGGTCATATTGATTGGTTAGCTACAGCGTCTTAGCTTTTGTTGCCAACTTACTTAGAACTACTAAATTAAGATTAAATATACTGACGGCTTAAGTTTATCCCATACATTTCGTTCAGAAAGTTTCTATTTGTTGCTTTGTCTACGGGCCTTGAAGACATTCGTCGACAGGTGGCACATTAACTAATTTCAGGACTACATAGGAAACTGTATTTAATAGGAAAACAGATTTTTCAACAGAAATTATTATTTCAACCACCCACCTAGAAGAAGCTATTAAATGATTGGTCGATATTGCATACACTCTAATGCCCGTGGTGTTTGATTACATTTTCGAGAAAAACATAAAGTAAGAAGGACTTACAGTTTTCATTTTGCGGTTTATGGAGACAGCAATGGAGACACTGATGAAGTAAACTCGTTCAATGATGTTTTTATACTGAGTCGTAATTAGTGCCGAAGCGATGACTGATCCGCATATGACAAATCAGGTAAACATAGGTAAGTAAGTACTCAACCACATAAGATATTATAATATGCAATCACTACTTAACTATAACTCGTTAATTTTAGCTTAGCAGTATTATTATGTTTATTGAATACCAATTGACTATTGGTAATGATCTTTGCTTTGTACAGCGAATTGTCATTTGGTATGTACAAATAAAAATACAAGCCAGAAACATACAAGAGGGGTGATATAAGAAATGTGACATGTCCCCCTGGGATGATTCGAGAAAAGCAATTCTAAAAAAAACTATTTTGTATTGTTTTGAGAAAAATTTATTATTTGAGCCGTTTGGTGTAGAGACTCTGGGACCATGGGGTCCAGGAGCTCACCAACTTTTTCGGGATATTGCAGAGTGGCTATGTGAGACAGTAAGTGACAATAAGGCTGGTTTGTATTTCGCGCAAAAAATTGGTCTCGCAATTTAGCGAATGCAGCCAGTGTTATTGGTACACTTCCTCTTTCAGAGGACCTAGGCGAAGTCTTTTATCTGTAATATAGTAGTCTAAGTTTTTTGTATCTAGTTTTAGTATCCCTTTTATTACGTAGATTTGATTTCTTTTTTTTGTGTATTTGATTAGGTTTAATAAAATGATTTCTAAAATAAAATTGGTAATTATCAACAGTCCTGAATTAGCATAACCCGTGACGTAGGAGCTAGTTCCTTATACAAAAGTAAGGTGTCCATTCCATGGCTATCATTAGTTTTGTAAGCCGGTCATTCACTGTTCTTTCGGCTTTGTAGGTTGGTCTTCTCACATCCCGAAGAACCTCTGGCTAAAATATCGACCTTCTGTCTATCGATAGCAACTCGTGACTTAATAATAATAATAATTCAGGTCGTTCAGTCACTTATTTCAGGCAACACAATGCTTACATAGATCTTAAAATAAACAAAGAACTCATAGATAAATATACCTTACAAGTAACGGCGACGTGTAGCGCAACTCATTAGGGAGCCGTCCTCGAAAACGTAAGGGTTGATACGATAAGTGGTAACGTGTTATTCTTAACGATTTTCAAAATTATCCGGCTTTCGAAGTTTCTGACGATAAAGATCACTTTAATTCGTCTCTCACTGGTTTATAGTCATATTGAAATGACAAGCATAAATAGTTGCATTGATATTAAGGTTTTCTCTGTTCCTATGAACATTACATAAATTGCTTAAGTTTTGCTCGGGTTAATCCAGTGTGAACCGCTGATGACGCGATAACTTCAAGCAGTCTTTGATTCGATCCTTCATTATTATTGGGATCAACTCTAATAATTTGGCTTCTCAGAAGTTTCATGGCTTAGAAAGTGCTACAATAGAGCCGAGAATATTTATTAAAGGGACATCTAAATTAAAGAAAATAATAAAAAAGGTAATTAGTTATGAATATTTATTCTATGCAGGGATATGTAGAAAATCACAGCTCTATTTGAATGTTTGTGTAATACTGATTTTAATCACTATTTGCCGTATCCTCCATGTTTACCGTAACCCCCACCGCCAAATCCGCCATGACCTCCTCCGTAACCACCGTGACCTCCACCGAATCCACCGTGACCGCCCCCGAATCCACCGTGACCGCCACCGAATCCACCGTGACCGCCACCGAATCCACCGTGACCGCCACCGAATCCACCGTGACCTCCACCGAATCCGCCGCCGTATCCGCCGTATCCACCGCCAAATCCACCGCCGCCGAAACCACCATGTTTGGATTCTGCTGGAATTAGTTCTTCGGTGTCATCTACGGGTTGAATCGCCACTTGATCATTTTCGGGTGGCGCGAGCGGTGTAGCCTTTACAGTCACCGCGATGCTCAGGACAATCGTGAGGCAGATTATCTGGAAGAGAGAGGTAAAGTTTATATTCTAGGAAATCAAGGTGATATCAGACGGTTCCAGTGAATCATTTTCATTTCATTCAATGCTCACACGGTCGAACTGAAATGAAGTAGAAAAGAACATTCACCTCCTCTTTACAATCAATATGTCATGGAAATAAGTCGTACGCCTGGAAATTTTTACTTACTAATCTACATTCTACTATCACGCTTAAAATTCCAAAAGTAATAAAAGACAGCGAAGACATATTTTAACACTCTGCGCGTTTTAGCAGTTCGAGTAGTTCAGCATTTTTATATTTACTTTTAAAAACTAAATCTATTCTGTAATTACGTTACAAAAGCATAAAAACATATAGAGTACTAAAAGCAAGTATTATTTACTGAAATACACTTACAGTCTTCATTATTGCAGCTACGAGAAGGCAATGATGTTAATCGGATCAGTCGTGTATTTATACCCAAAGAATAATCAGGAACCTTAATCTCCGACGGACGTATGACTATGCAGGCAAAAAAATTACGGCATCCCCGCTACCAAAATCTATGAGATCTAAACATCACTTTGTTATTATTGGTTTAACATTAACATTGTTAGTACCAAGTTTTTATGTGAACAAATTTGGTAGCTCGCCAGTGGATAATTAGATTGAGATTTCCTGGTTTTATTAGCTACATTTGAAGCACGATAAAAAAGTAGGAAATCTCACACAGAATAATGGTTGTGTTCGTAATTTATTTAAAATATTATCGCTAGGTAGGGAATAATTAATTTTATGGACCTTTTAGTCGCGTATGCCGTACGCCGTTCCCGAAACGTTCACCATAAAGGGCTTAAGAGGATACCGCGTACCGGCGGTTTTACTGTATATGACTGCGTCAGTAGTAGAAACGGTTTTAGTAACCACTGTGCGACACTTTGCTGGGTCGAAAGTTTTAATTTTCTTCCATGATTTTTTTTATTTCAAACCGGACTGCTGACATTTATTGGCAGGCGGCCACAACCATAAACGGGGCTGTTGAGCTTTGGCTTGCCTGAGCTTGTCGAGAAAGAGTGTCGGTTTTTATACACAAATCAAAGCTTCCACAACCTTCTCTTTCCCACTTTTCGATTTGGCTTAGTTCTCGATATCTATATATATAAAAATGAATTGCTGTTCGTTAGTCTCGCTAAAACTCGAGAACGGCTGAACGGATTTATCTTATCTTGGTCTTGAAATGTTTGTCGTAGTCCAGGGAAGGTTTAAACGGTGAGAAATTATGGAAAAATTGCGAGAAAGATAGTAAAAACAACAAGTTCTGCCTACTTTCCTGTCAAACATTTGACGTTCCGCCATTATAGCGAAGGAAGAATTTTAATGTCGTTAGGATAGGTGCAAAGACGTTTAGTACTCCGTGAAAAGTTGATACGAAGTACACCGGGTCATCTAGTTTTAAATAAAAATAGGACAAACCAAACTCATCATCATCATCATCACAGCTCATATAATGTCCCCACCGAGGGGCTCGAGCCTACCCCACAATAGGAGTGATTAGGCCTTAGTCAACCACGCTGGCCAAGTGCGGGTTGGTCGACTTCACACACTACCTAAGAATTTCTTCATAGGTGTGTGCAGGTTTCCTCAGGATGTTTTCCTTCACCGTAAAAGCGTCGATTAAACTTACATATTCAAAATTTTAAAATACATTGGTACGTGGCGAGGTTCGAACCGGTACCTCCCAGGTGGAAGACAACGCTCTTACACACTACGCCACAGACGCTTCTCTGGCAACTCGCAAGCATGTAAATGGCATCCAAGCGTTTGAAGGTTTGGAGGTTGTGGACGCTTCGCAAGCCTCAGCAAGCCTGGTTAATGTAGCATTAGAATGTAAGATCTGTCCTGGTGGATCTCTTTTGTTTGTGGTTCACTGAAGGTTTAGTCACTTGTTGACACCGCTTTAATAACCGCCTAGGTTGGCAATCAGTCACCATTTTGGGGCAATTTAGGGCCCATCATCATAACATCCTTTATAACTCGACCCACTGCTGGGATACAAGGCCTCTCCTTGTCATCGAAGGAGGTTTAGGCAGTTGGTGAACGGAGTATGAGGTGATCAATACCCGTTTGCTGATCCATTAGTCGCCTTTTACGACACCCACTGGAGGATATGGGGTGATGCTATTCTACTTTGTCGGCATCACACGGTTGCTATTTAGGGCCCATACTGCTAGATATTATACTGCCAGAGGTTAGCCATGTGATGCCAGCAGAGTAGAATAGTATAATAATAATAATCTACGGTCACACCAATTATCTAGCCCCAATTAAGTATCTTTAAGAACTTGTGTTATAGATACTAGATAACGTATAAATATACTCATTAATCTAGATATTTTTATAAATAAACTTAAATCTATACTAATAATAAAGCTGAAGAGTTTGTTTGTTTGTTTGTTTGTTTGTTTGTTTGTTTGTTTGTTTGTTTGTTTGTTTGTTTGGTTGAACCCTAAGATCTCAGCAACTACTGACTCAAATTGAAAAATTCTTTTTCCGTTGGATAGTCCATTTATCTAGGAAGGCTATAGGTTATATAACATCACGGTACGTGAAATAGGAGCTGAGCTTCAATGAAGAATGTTGCAAAAACGGGAGAAAAATATTTCTTTTCAAAGCTTTCACTGCGTGCGCTGCGTAAACGGTTAAAGTTACGTAAAAATTATGTATGATGGAATTGTTCTCCATTAAAATTTCTAAAAAAAAGTCCGCGACAGCATATGTCTATCTTTTAAGGTTGGCTCACTATAACCTTTCTTTTTGGTAATCAAATTTGTTCTAAAATAATGCATATTCTGCGATGGTGTTTTTGTATGCATGATATTATTCCTTATCAAAAGAAATACATTATTTATCACAAGTATTTAATTTTGCACAAAATTGTCCATGACTTCATTTGATTTCAATGAATATCTTAAGAAATATCATAGTTTGAAATAAACGTAAAATAATAAATTTTGATTTTTAGAGTTTTCTTTGCGTGCGCTGCGTAAACGGTTAAAGTTATGCAAAAATTATGTATGGCGGAATTATTCTCCTTTAAAAGTTCTAAAAAAAAGTTTCAGACAGCATTTATCTATCTCTTAAGGTTGACTCGCTATAACCTATTTTTGTTAATAAATTTTGTTCTAAAATAATGCATTAGATGCGAAGTTATTTTTGTAAACATAATATTATTCCTTATCAAAATGAATACATTATTCATCACAAGTATTTAATTTTGTACAAAATTGTTCTTTACATCATTAGATTTCAATGAATATCTTCAGAGATATCATAGTTTTAACATAACACCGCAGCCAAATAATGATCAAGTACTACGCACGCATCTATACTGAGTTGTTTTTTGTTTGGTTGAACGCGCTTATCTTAGGAACTACTGATCCCGTCAGATTCGGACGCCTTAGAGACTAATAGGTTCAGAGACTCCTCCGAGGGAGATGCTCACCGGTCAGGAATCCTCTCTGGAGTGATTCGACCTTAAAGCTTGAGGACCCACCGAGGTCCTCTCATTTACTAAAAGCCCTGGTGACTCAAAGAAGGTCATCAGAGACATCCTGTAAAAATAGTAAAAAAAAAACCGCCTAGAAGGTGTCGGACGCGTGAACGAAGGGTTTCGTGCCATAGATGTTATCAAAACTGTCCGAAAATTATTTGAATTTTAAATTAAATATTTTGTTAATATTTCAAGTTTCTACCTGTTATCGTAATTGAGACCGAGAAATAAATCACGTTTGTTGTTGAGCACCCTTAAATATTAATTTTATTTTAATTTAATTATTTATTTCTAAAGTGAATAATATAACTAAATATTCTGTGAATATTTCGTTATCAAATCGACCAAAAAAGTCACGTTTATTTTATGGGATCCCCTTCAATATTTATTTTATTCTATTTATTAGTATAAATTTGTTGTTATAGCGGCACCAGAACTACGTCATCTGAGAAAATTTCAACTGTCTAACTATCATGGTTAATGATATACAGCCTGGTGACAGATGGACAGACGGACGGACGGCGGAGTCTTAGTAATAGGATCCCGTTTTACCCTTTGGGTACAGAACCCTAAAAATGGGAACTACTGATTAAAATTGAAAAATTCTTTGATTGTCTATTTATCGAGGAAGACTATATGCCAGGCCACTATAGGCCAGGACGTCGCAAACTTATTTTCATAGTGACGCCCTTAGGAATTTTCCAATTTTTACGAGCCCTCCCCCCGTTTTAGTAACAGTCAAGTTAAGTATATACCTACAAAAACAAAAAAAAACGGACGCAGCGGCCCGGATTGCGGAAGATGCTGTGTTCGATTTTTTCGCCCGCCCTAGACAGTCGATCCGGGCTCAAGTTTTGAAATCGCGACTTTCATTTCTTTCTCTACATTTATTTTCGTTCGACTAGCTCGCATAGCAGCTAGACAGTCATTCTATGTGGATCGTCTCACTACGCCCGCCCCCGGGATAGAACCGCGAACCCTGGGGTGCCAGGGCATCGCGACACGCAGCATGGGAAACCCTGATATAGGCCTATATACCTCCATAGCATCACTCTACGACTAATAGGAGTTGAGCATCAATGAAAAATGTTGCAAAAATGGCAAATCCACGCGGACGAAGTCGCGGGCACAGCTAGTAAATATATAAACAACCATGACTTACGAACAAATGATCGTGTTCATCACACTAACATTTGCCACTGCCAGGCCTGGAACCCGGACCGTCGATAGGCAGCGTTACTGACCACTCCACCACGGCGGCGTCAAAGTATCACCCTATATCCTCCCATGGATGTCTTAGAAGCCGACTAATGGGTCAGCAAAGGGGTATTGATCACTTCATACTCCGTCCACCAGTCCGTATTGGGCAAGCGTGGTGGACTACTATACCTAGAGGCCTTTTGTCCCAGCAGTGGGTCGAATTATAAAGGTTATTATGATGACTGCTAAATTTATCTTTTTGTGTAACCAAATGTTACCTAAAGCTTTGCTCAACCCTGAGCGTGATGGTAAACATAATTATGACACAGGAATATGATAAAAACAGACAACTGAATAAATCCCTAGTGATTTTATTAAATGCAAAATTGAATTAATTGAGTAATAATATATGATTTACCGAGTCTGTTATAAAGAATCCACTGCGCTTGGTCATAAAAATAACCTTAACCTACCAATAATAAGTGATCTCCATTCTAATATTCACACTAATGTTGATATAACCGACTATGGAGCTGTTGTTATTTTAACATACTCCGTGATTTCTTCAAATTACTTAGGCATATGATCAACTGTCAGTTTTTATCATATCCTTGCGACATATAACGCTGTGAATCGTGATTTTCTAACCTAGTTTTGTATTAAAGACAAAAAAAAACAAAATTTTAGGAATATCCATTATTTGCCAATTACAACAAATGAAGTTGCTTAAGGTAATGTACAAGGAAAATAAGATAATAATTGATTTGGTGAAGTCCGTGAGAACATTCGCAAAAAGTTACATATCAATAATTCAACGAGCACAAGATAAAAATAGTATAGAACACATCTAGTCAGAGTACGGTCTTGTGTAGTAGTACTTGTGGGTTTACGTGTAGTAAGACGACAAAATAAAACCAGTAGATCAGAAATAGCAAGTGAAGATTAAACCATGAAACTTGGAATTTGGGCCGTTTTGATAAGATAAATAAATATTACTTCTAGCATTTTTGAAATATTGAACTGTGTGGGGATAAAATAGGAGATGAATCCTGTGTGGGGATGAAATAGAGGATGAAAGGTAGCCTATATGGGTTCTAAACAAACACTAGTTGGTCTGGTCGTGCGTTAGTTCTTTGCAAACATACAAATATTTCCTCTTTATAATATATGTAAGTACAAGCTTTTGCCCGCGACTTCGTCTGCGTGGAGTAGTTACTTTGGGTAGCATTTTTACTTTCTCGTAAGCATATACGTAGGATAGAGGAAGTCTTGTAATCGTCAAAAAATTCGACCTCGAGATTTTGACGGATTTACATGTTTTGGACCTCCCTGAGTCCAAAAATACCGTTTTTGGAATTATGTCTGTGTGTGTGTGTTAATAGCACGATAATGCGTTAGCACGATAACTCGAGTATGCTTTACCTTATTGCAACAAAATTTAACATGCATGTATGCCATCAAAATATAAGGTTTCTATCAACTTTTGAGTCGTCGATCACGAAATGGTACGTACTCGGATGGTTGACCAAAATTGAACATGCATCTATGACATGAAAATATAAGGTTTCTATCAACTTTTGAGTCGTTTCCGGTATACGAGAAAGTCAAGGGGAGACCACTCCCGATTCTTATATTTAAGATACTTATTTTGCAAACAATACACATGAACTGCTGTAGAAATAGCTTATTTTAATACGTTTTTTTATTTACCATCCTTTCCTAACTTCCATACTACCTTTCATTCTCTATTTCATCCCCACACGGGAGTAAAAATTTCAAAAACGCTATAACATTTATTTCACCTCTAATCACGTGCTTAAATACAAAGTTTCGTGGTTTTATCTTCGACAATGAGGAAATCCATACAAACTTTCATCCCTTTTTTAATAACCCCTTCATGCCATTTTTACAGCTTATATTCTATCTCAAGGCCTTGTCTATTAATATCATCAAAATCGGTTCGGGTGTTAGGCATGAAAGCGTGGCTTTGTTTGGACTTCTTTACGACCTTTCATCCCCTATTCCATCCCCACATGGGTCAAAATTCAAAAAGCTAGAAATGATATTTATTTACTTCTAATCAAGGGTCTAAAATACAAAGTTTCATGGTTTTATCTTCAATATTGAGGGATCGCATACAAACTTTCATCCCTTATTTCAACACATTCATGCCCTTTGTAGCTTATGATTATGACCTATCTCAAGGTCTATTCAATTACTGTACCAAATTTCACCATAATCGGCTCCAGCGAGACTTTGTTTAGACTTCTTTACGCCCTTTCCCCTATTCCATTCCCACACCGAAAGACTTGGATGGGAATATTAATAATAGAAGTTACATTTGAAACAAAGGTGTACAATAAAGATTACTTTATTCTAGCAAATCCGTCGTCGAATGGCGACACCGACTAGGTTTTGAACCCGGGCCACTTGATGCGGTGGAAGCGTTACTGACCACTCCGCCATGACGGCGTCAAACAAAGTTTTGTCATTCTAGCAGGTTTTTTATATTTTGAAAGAATACTAGCAAATTTGCACATTGAGAAAAACAAATCATTGCTTCTACTTTATTTTAGTCTTTCTCGACTACACCAAATACCTACTGGATACAAATACCTACATTTTATTCCACTCATCCCGCGGGTCCAGTCCAGGTTATTTTTGGTTCAATTCCTTGAATCGCTAGAAGAGCTAGAAATTTTCATAACATTTATCGGAGTGTGGTTTAATCTGATTAGTAGCCAACTTATGCAGTTTTTTTTCTAAAGAAACGAATACGCACTTCAACGAGTAGAGGCAAATGTTTGTTTTGGTCATGTTTGCTGATAGTTTCGAGAAGGAGGTGAGAAATACGTATCTGCCTATTTGTAAGGTCAGTCGCGGTCAAAAGGAACACTTGAATGTGTGTCACCTTCAAGTACTAATAATTAAGAATCAAACTACCTTACCCAGTGCCGTTTGAATCCAATAATGCGAGGGTCTCGACCGAAGACGATTAAGTACATAACATGTTTTGATTAATTGCTAGAGAATGATATATGAAAACAATGCGTGTTGCGACGTAGCCCGGCCACAGTCATTTTCGTAATATACACACATACCAATTTAACGTTCTTTTAATGTTCTTACAGTACTTGTGACTGAATTAAATGTACCACAAATATATTTGTCTAAAAAAGCACTTATCTGTGGCCGGGATGTAACGTGTACGCTGCAGCCCGGCCACGTGGATATTTTCCAGTTGAGCGCTCAGAATGTTTTGAAATATATACCAAATAACTGTTCTTTTTGTGTTCTTAAGTTTACAATATGAAAACTCAGGAATAAACGGACATGTAAACAATATTTGGCATAAGTATTGGTTTTGCTAGATAGCGCCTGTTTGATAAAAATAGCAAGTCTGCTTGTTTAGCGACAAATGTAATAGTTGCCATCGCATCTTTGTAGGAGTAATTTTATAGGCAAACAATTATGTAATGAAAATGTGTATGACTTGATTGTGTATTTTCCTCTTTTACGTTATTATTCTTCAAAAAAAACAAATTTATTGCTTTGTTATGTGTAAATACCTACCTACATAATGTTTAATGAGTTGTATCTACGATTTGTTTTCTACCCTCACATTTTTTTGGATTTATAACGAGAATTGTGTTCCTTATTGTGGTGCTTTTTGTCATAAATAATTAAAATAAATAAAATTGGTGATGTAATGAAAATGAAACCGAAAAAATTGTGAAAAAGTTTTGTCGGTGTCACTAGAAGAATAGAAGATCGAATCTCAAAACATCCTCAAAAGAAGAGTTTTTACTGTCATTGTTACTATAAATTTTTTCAATTTATCAAATGTTCCTTTTGTGTTATTAAGTTTTCAATATGAAAACTTAGGAATAAACGGACATGTGAGACTAATACCTTACCTTACAAACAGCCAACAAAACATACAAAAAATAGGTACAAATACAATTTAAAAAAAAAACTTTTAGGGGTTTCTCATTACAAATTGGTTGTCTGTAAAGTCGGTTTACTGACGATAGTTGAACGTGACAACGTCTTAAGAAAATACTGATGGAATGGTAGCATTTCATTTGTTTAATAGATTTTTGCTTGCACTTCAAGCCTTACATGGAACGCCTCAGAGCGAGGTAACGCCGCATGCGTCATGTTTTTTCGTGCGTGCAGCCGGCTCTATCGAATTATAAGACGTTGTCACGTCAATAATAATAACGTAAAAGAGGAAAATACACAATCCAGTCATACACATTTTCATTACATACATTTATCGCTAAACAAGCAGACTTGCTATTTTCATCAAACAAGCGCTATCTAGCAAAAACCATATTTATGCCAATTATTCTTTATATGTCCGTTTATTCCTAAGTTTTCATATTGAAAACTTAAGAACACAAAAAGAACAATTATTTGGTTAATATTTCAAAAAATTCTGAGCGCTGAACCAGAAAATATCCACGTACCGGGCTACCTACATCCCGGCCACAATAAAGTAATTTTTTAGACAAATATATTTGTAGTACATTTAATTTAGTCACGAGTACTGCAAGAACATTAAAAGAACGTTAAATTGGAACGTCTTTATATTACGAAATCGACTGTGGCCGGGCTGCGTCGCAAAACGCGAAAACAATATGTGGACTAACCAATGAAAACTTTCATCCCCCATTTTATACCCTTAAGGGTAGAATTACGAGAAATCCGAAATTATCTCTTTCTTAATTATTAACCGAATGGCCATTTACCAATTATGATGGATTTTAATTTAAAAATAACAAATTTCTTTATAAACTTTCATCCCCTAATTATACCCTTAAGGTAGAATTTTGAGAAATCCTTAATTTTGTCTTTCTTAATTTCTAACCGAAAGGCCAATATACAAATTTTTTATGAATTTTACTTTATAAATGACTAATTTCGATACAATCGTTTGTCCCCTATTTTACCCCCTTAGGGATAGAAATCACAATAGGTAGGTATGTACACCTCTTTCTTTAGTTTCAACCGAAAGGACATGTAAATTTTTATGGATATTACTTTAAAAATGACAGATTTCCATACAAACTTATACCACCGTTCACCTTACAGGGTTAATTTTGAAAAATCCTTTCTAAGTGCACCCCTAGACCTCATAAGGAACCTAAGTGCCAAATTTGGAATCTCTAGACCCAGTTGTTTGAGCTGTGCGTTGATACGTTAGTTAGTCAGTTTCCTCTTTTATGTATTAGATAAACCATTCTCTTTTAATACTAGAAAAATGCACTGAAAAAAATCGACTTGCCTCAGGCGGGACTCGAACCCGCATCTTCCGCAATCCGGGCGGCTGCGTTGACCAATTACGCCACCGAGACACTGCTTTTCGCTGTCGAAATTTGTCAGTGCTTGGTGCTTATGTTTTTATGGTAACGTTGATTCATCAAATCTTTGAAATTTGCACTTCTAAGGCCCGAACGAAATATTTTTGCAAATATTTGACGCCCAGTTAAGATGTAACTACCTTACATTATGGAATAATTTTATTTTTGCGTTTACAAACGCGTAAATATTAATACTAGAAAAATGCACTGAAAAAACATAAGCACCAAGCACTGACAAATTTCGACAGCGAAAAGCAGTGCCCGGATTGCGGAAGATGCGGGTTCGAGTCCCGCCTGAGGCAAGTCGATTTTTTTCAAGGCATTTTTCTAGTATTAATATTTACGCATTTGTAAACGCAAAAAAAATCTTCCATTCTCTTTTAATTAATGTTTTACCCAATGTTTGGGAACCAAAATTTTTATAAGGTTTTCTTACACCAATAAAAAGAGGACCTTTAGAAATATCGTGTCGCAAAGCTATAGTTCTGCTTAACTGGTCCATTTCGTTTTTGGTCGTGCTCGATTCGTTTCAACGCCAATCTATACTACAACGTAGTATTATGAATCTATAGATAACAGAGTTATTGTGTTCCGACCATAGATATAGGAAACTGTAGATGGGTAATGTGAATGAGCATACTAGCAGGTATTTTAGATCGAGATGGTTGGACGAGACGAGACCATTTCACAGGATATGGTCTCGTCTCGTCTAACCACTTACAGGCAGGCAGGGGGCCTAAGTATCAGTCACGTAGAAAAGACAGCAACTGTCCGACTGCAGTACTATTTTTCACGCACACATGCGCATTACTCATACATCGGTGCATTTTTTGGTCTCGCCCGAGTCGATTCATTGCCAATCTATAAACGTCAGTATTTTATATCTACGGTTCCGATGGCCCATGATAAGATAGCCTTTGACTTTTCCAGGTTATTGTGTCTCATTGTCTGATGGTATCAGATGAGTAAAAAAGCTTTCCTTATAAATGTGTAAATATTTAAACGAATGCGTAGTTCTAAAGGAGTTTTGTAAATAAATATCACTAACCAGTTATGTTGTATACAAGTTAGGTCAGTGTGCGTTGGTCTGTCATCAACCTCGTATGTTAATTTTGTTGTTTGTGCGTTTAATACATGAATAAACTTAAGTACATATGAGAAATCATATTGGTATCTCCTCACCAACGTGATTTTATGAATAACAACAGAATTAAAGTCGCATTAAAAATATCATCATCATCACCAGCTTATATAATGTCCCCACCGAGGGGCTCGCACCTACCCCACATTAGGGGCGATAAGGCCATAGTCAACCACGCTGGCCAAGTGCAGGTTGGTCGACTTCACACCCAATCTAAGAATTTCTTCATAGCTGTGTGCAAGTTTCCTCACGATGTTTTCCTTAACCATAAAAGAGTCTTACATAGGAATTCAAAATTTAAAAACACATGGTACTTGGCGGGGTTCATACCGCCCTTACGCACTGCGCCACCGACCGCTTCCACAAAAATAAATAGAACAAATCAATAAAATAATACTTAATTTATTATTACCAATTATAAAGTTATCACGGGTATTCATACCAATTTATATCACTATTTCCGAATTAGCACTGGCACTTTGAAGGTTTAACGTCCCCAACCGTAGCCACCGTAACCGCCGAAGCCACCGAACCCGCCGCCCCAACCGAAACCGCGTCCGCCCCATCCTCCGTAACCATGGTGACCATGGCCGTAGCCTCCGTAACCACCGTAACCTCCGTAGCCTCCGTAACCGCCGTACCCTCCGAATCCACCGAAACCGCCGTATCCACCATGACCTCCGTAACCGCCATATCCTCTCCAGTGATGTTCCTGAGGCTCGAGCGTCTCAGTATTATCATCATCTATGGCTGCCACGGGACTTTCTGCCTTCTTTGTACCGTCGACGGGAATCGTCGCGGAGAATGCTACTCCGACGCATAACAGCAAACAAACGCACGAAATCTGGAAAAGAGATTGGGAGATATTAATTTGAATTATCATTAAAATTTGGCCTTATTTATATTTCGCACAATCAAGACATGGAATTCACTGCCAGAAATTCCATCCTTTCTAGAATCCTGGGTAATTTAAAAGAGACGCCAAGAAGCACCTTGGGTTGACAAGGCGAAGGTCCCTCTATAGTGTACAGCACTTAATCTCTCGCATTGGCTATATTTGGATTTGGATCTACTTCTGTATACTATATGGTGAAATGGAGTTATTTGCTACACCATTTGTATAAAATAATAATATTTATTTAAGTTTTAAGTGAAAAAGAAAAAAGTTTTAAATGAACACAAAACTAGTAAAGTTATTTGAGAATAACAATTTTTCTATTTATAAGTCCTAAATAAGAAATTGTAGATGAGTACACTTACTGTGTTCATTGTACCGGGTTCCACAGAGCAGTGTGACGAGTACTCCAAATCGAGATATTTATATCGCGTCGTCTGCATGAGAGTTTTCTGACGCGTAGGTAAATAACCTGCGACCAGGTTTTTTATTCATAAAACGTAAATTAAAGAATGTGCTTTCAGTAATGAATCAAGATACGACCGCACATCGCGATGATAGATCGGCACAACTACTCAACTAAGTTTTTTGACGGTTTTAAAGGGGTACAATGCGTACTTAATTGGTATTTCTAAAGCCGGATATATGGATACTTGGGAATCATTCGGTCACACCTGCATGTAATTGTTTTGTGTTTGATTACAGCATTTGAGAGATAGGAAGTTTTCGAGTTCCTCGTTTCTTTTATCTTTAGCAGTTTTTATGATGTATCAATGAAATTTTTAAGCCAGTTCTTAAACCTACACATCGGGTCCGGGTTCGAGTCCTGGTACTGGCAAATGTTAGAGTGATGAACACGAATATTGGTTCACGAGTCATGGTTGTTATATTGAATTGTTTATTTATGAAATATCTAGATTATTATGTATATTTGTCCGTTATCTAGTATCCATAACACAAGTTCTTAATAATACTTAATTTGGGCTAGATAGGTAATTGGTGTGACCGTGGAAATATATTATTATTATTATGATTGCAAACTGTAGGGCTAGGTACTGTAGGGCCCATACTGCCAGATGTGGCTTTGAGAGTTACCTGAAGCTCTGCTCGGCCCCATTTGGGACTGAGTGCGTGATTGTATGTATGTATGATTGCAAACAAGAAATATTTCGACACATTTTTTTTATCAAACTACTTTATTCGATGATCATTTAAATAAAATACTGTGAAAACATGGAACAGTCTCTGTGGAATTAGGGGTTCTTTCTCCGGAATTATACCAAGAGTTCTCGGGGTCGATGTTCAGGGGAGCAAAATAAATGTGTGCTGTGGCTTATCATTTAAACCAGCATCGTAAACAAAAAAGTTCTCACAAAAAGTTAATTAGCAGACAGCCATATTGATCATCACTTTAAGCTATTTTTGTATTTAAATCTATTTATATATCAATCTAAGGTAACTCATCATTTCATACGATAAGAAAAACCATATTTCAATTCAACTGAGTAATGTAGGTAGCCTAAATGTCATATTAAGTGGTCTGTCGCCAGTACATGATGATGAATGGATTTGATGTCTGTCATCAAGGTCATGGTCTTTAATATGGATCGAATTAGACACGGTTTTTATTGCATTCCATGCGCAAAGTGCACCTGATCTAATCGACATAACAAGGTGATTACTTATATTATTCTAATATTAATCATATTATTAAACCATTAATACGACATTTCTTTGAATTGCTTGTAATGTTTGAAAAACCAGAAAATATTTGGTAGTTTGGCGATATTTTTCTTATTTTTGAAACCTGTCAGAGCAAGCATAGGCTATTGCAGATTTTTCGTTTTGAAATGAACTAAATTTTTTTTTGCATGTCTGCCGAACGACGCAGACTCTTGAACATAGGCCTTCCCTAGGGATTTCGAACCCAATTAGTCCTGACAAAATTTAAATAAATACTTAAATATGAAGCTAGATTAGATTCTTTATTCTGTTTTTCATGTTAATACCAAGTTAATACGCTTCGCAAGAATATGATTTTTTCATAATATTGCACAGGATTTGTTTGATTGCAAAAACTTATTGATGGTTTAGATCTAGTTTTCCTTTTTTAGGGTTCCGTATCCAAAGGGTTAAACGGGACCCTATTACTAAGACCCCACTGTCCGACCGTCCGTCTGTCACCAGGCTGTATATCATGAACCGTGATAGACAGTTGAAATTTTAACAGGTGACTTATTTCTGTTGCCGCTATAACAACAAATACTAATCAACATAATAAGGGGCTTCCATACAACAAACGTGATATTTTTATGCTTGTTTATGTTCGATATTGATTACGGCAACAGGTAGACGGTTGAAATATTCACAGAATATTTAGTTATACATTCACTTTAAAAATCAATAAGTAAATTAAAATTAAACAAACATTTAAGTCCCCCTTAAATGTTTGTTTAATTTTAATTTAATTATTGATTTTTAAAGTGAATGTATAACAATCCTGATTTTTTATAGCCCATATAACAAACCTGATTTTTTATAGATAATAGCACGGAACCCTTTGTGCGCGAATCCGACTCTCACTTGGCCGGTTTTTATTTATGTCTAAACTATTTGTTTCCATGCACATGAACTTGTGTTACGGATACTACCCGTAGATAACTGATAAAATATTACACATACTAATTTAGATTTTGTAAATATCATAGATATTAATTAAAATATCTAATTACTAAGTATGGTGTACGGATGTTCTTGGGTTCATTAAATAGCATCATTGGCACTTACGAGTGTGTAAGATTCTGTTATATAACAATGACTCTGCAATCCCCATGTGTCAACTGTTTCCTAAAATTTGTTTAAAATTTAAGTCTCCTAAAAGTGTACAAACACTACAACAGTAAAACAAAAAGAAATTTTAAGGGAAGAAGTGCACAAAATGATTAATGAAGCACGTCCTGCCAAAGCATCTCCACTTTTTAGAAAACTCAACTAACACATCACAGATGAGTATAATAGTCTGGACCTCCATGGGGTTGCTTCCCGGAATGTATCACATCGCGAGGAGCGGTGTAGTGTGCGCGGAAGGGGAATGGAATCGAATCGTAGCATATCATCTCTTTTTCATTGTAACAAGAGGCGATTTGCTACGTTACGCAGCGTTCATATTATAACGGGTTAAATTAAAACACATTCCCCACTACCCTGAGTCATACACTACACATACGTGGAAAGAACACCAATCTTTTTGCGTCGGGCGTTAAAAAACCAGTAGCACTGTTAATGTAAAAGATATTCAGATAAGCAGTAAAGAATGTCAAAAAGCCATCCTGACATCCTGATGAATTAGTAAGCACTGCAGAATCAAGGAAATGGCTTGATATTGCGTGTGCGTTAACAGCGTGGAAGGAAAACGATTTAATGCACAATTTTAAAACAAATTTACGCGTTCGTTCATACTCCCGGATACACGTGAGACAAACTACGTCAAACTGGAGACATGAACGTTAAATGATAATGTCTGAATATAGTTTAGTAGTCATGGCTGCCGTTGACCCTCTGAACACCAGGACTCTCCAGCGCTGGCTTATCACTGTCTAGGAAAACACAAAATTTAAAAAAAACTATTGATTTTTCTTAACCGCTACATTTTCTCAAATGAATATTTATATAGGTAATCAAATTAGCTGCCAGGTGACTAAAGTTTTATGAAAGTAGCTCCAGTAGTTTCCGTTTTAGTAAGTAAGACCTAGTCACAAGTTTTTGTTTACGAGATGGCAAATAAGCTTGCGGTCCCTCTGGTATTAAGTGGTTACCGTTGCCTATAGACACTTACAACAACAAGGTAACTCACTTAACACTGCAAGTGCGTTGCGATCCTGGGGATTAAGATGATATGCCTTCCTTGCCCAGTAAATTACACTGACTACTTTTCCCTTCAATTAGAAACACAGCGAACTGCTTCACGGCAGAAATTACTTGGCGGAGCCATCTCAAAGGTACGAGCAATACTCCACGCAGGACCGTACTTGCGTCTTGTATAGCAAGCACAGTTCACCAGACGTGAAAATACACCGCACCTTGTTCAGGACTCCGAGTTTCTGTGAAGCTGCTTTTATTACGCTTTCGATGTAATCCTTCGGATTCAAGTCGCTGGAAACCTCTATACCAATAGTCTATGATCCGAACTAGAAACTACCCGAGTATCGCGCGAGTACCTACAAAACTGATCCCAATGGTACGTCTCAGTCTTCAATCGAACGGTGAATTATTTGTACGTGCGTGCATGGTACGTGGTATTATTGTGAAAGAAACAATATTAGTAAGAAAAATAGCGTACAAAATGCCTTCCTGTGTATTTATACAGTGCACAATCACTCAGTGAACTCCAATTAATAACGTTTCATGCATAAGTACACTAAACAGTAATATTTTCGAGAAGATTCCTAGGTATTAGAAAATACATATTATTCGGACATTTTGAGTAAACAAAACAAAAAATAAGCTGCCGCTACTTTGTAATGTAGTGACGTCCCGATACTCGCTGACTCGCTCGCGCTCAAGTAGTAAGTGATCATTCTATCTCGCTTTCGCGATCGGCACTATTCGGCACCATAACGATGCTGTACGTAACTTTCATTGACAGAGTGTGAGTGATAGTTTGTTTTGTGGTTGACAAGACCTACTTTTTGATAAATGCGATAAGGACAATGCCGTATCTTACCTTTCTTGCTTTAAGCTAAGCCTTCACCCATCTGTTTAATGGATGAAAAGGACCATAATAACAACAAAATTCATCAAAATTGGATGAATAGTTAAGGCACTCCGGTGGCACATACGTAAATACAAAACATACATAGATTGCTAAAATCATTATCCTTCCTTTTGGTTTCACCGTTGTCGCGTAAAAAAAAAGCTATTTATGTGTTAATGGATTTTAAGTTTCTTTGCTATGTAGGTAGAGTTGATATATTTAAAAGTAAATAAAACTATGAATCATAATAACTCATCATAAATGAGGAATCATATAAGTACATTCAAGTAAGATCAGATCAAAGAAACATTCAATGACTTGCGATTTTTGATACATTGGAAAATACTTCATTTGACGCCGTCGTGGTGGAGTGGTGGTGGCGTGACAGCGGTCCGGGTTCGAGTCCTGGTAGGAGCAAATGTTTGTGTGATGAACACGAACATTTGTTCACGAGTCATGGATGTTTATGTATTTATTTAAGTTTATTTATAAAATACCTTTAGTATTATGTATATTAAATTGGTCCGCTATCTAGTATCCATAACAAAAGTTCTTAATGATACTTAATTTGGGTTAGATAATTGGTGTGAGCGTAGAAATATATTATATTATTATTACCTACTATTCATCATCATCATAACCCTTTATAACTCGACCCACTGCTGGGACACAGGCCTCTCCTTGTCATCGAAGGAGGTTTAGGCAGTAGTCCACCACGCTTGCCCAATGCGGATTGGTGGACGGAGTATAAGATGATCAATACCCCTTTTTCTGGTCCATTAGTCGCCTTCTACGACACCCATTGGAGGATATGGGGTGATGCTATTCTACTCTGCCGGCATCACACGGCTGAATACCTACTATTATTAATTTTTATAACACTGCCTGCATAAGCTGCATTGTCACAGAGTCTCTACACCAAACGGCTCAAATAAGTAATCTCCTGAGAGACCAGCGTATTTGCGCCGTTTGAGAGATTCAGCGGAAGCTGCAGCCGATCCAGACATTGCTGAGGTAGCTGGTATATGGGACATTGCTAAGGTGACCGTGCAAGTGGTGTCCCATACCAGACATTTTCCCGTCTTCCAGGGGACGAGGGTCATACCGTCAGGCCTCTTACCATCACACACTTCCTGTTTCAGAGGACCTTTTATTTTATTATTTTAGAAAAATCATGTACTTTACTTATGAATAAACAATTTATTTATTTATTTATTTATTATTATTATAATTTTGCAAGTCAACTTTTGTGCTCCTCTGGGTATCAAATCCGGGAGCGCTGGAGCTGTAAACCACTTGAGTACGGAGGCGATTAAAACATTTGTGGAGGTTTAAAATAAAAATTGAACGAAAATATATTTTCAATTTTGTGAAATTGTTCCATAATATTTAACATTAAAGTCCTTACTTAATAAGTACTTAAATAAGATAACCACTTGTTTTTTATAGATCAAAATATAATAATCCCGTTATTAAAAACAGATTATTATAAACGTGACGAATACTGTAGCTACGAAAACACAGTAGCGGAAAAACAAGTTGTTATAAAAAACCAAATTAAGACGTAAAAAGCATACGAAAGTACATAACTTGAGTCAGCCGCAAGTAATCTCTATGGACAAAAAAAAAATGTAAAACTTGATCTGTATGCGGTTCAAAGATGATCTTAATGTTTTTTTTAAGTACAGTGAGAAACTCATTCATTTTGTTTCGGCCTTGCCCTTTGTAAACTGGACGCTTCGGCACTAAATAAAAAGTTGACAGAAGGTAATAATGGTCACACTCACACACGGGCGGCGTGGGAAGAGACCCATGGGTTGTTGGCATATTCTTTCTAATCTGTGGTTGTTGGCGTGGACCAGATAATGTTGAAAGCATATAAAACAACGTATTATGTATTATAGTAGTGGTCTAGTGAGGTATATTTTTATCGAGGGTGCGGAGTTTTTTTTAGAGGAATCTTTATACATGTAACTGACTTTTTAAACCCCCACACAAAAAGAGGGGTGTTATAAGTTTGACCTGTGTATATGTGTATCTGTCTATCTGTAGTACCGTAGCTCCTAAAGGAAAGAACCAATTTTGATGCGGTATTTTTTGTTTGAAAGCTGACGTGATCAAGATGGTCCTAAGCTATAAATTTATGGCAGGGTTTACATAAAATTTTAAATTTTGTAGTTTTCGTTATAAAGCACTAGTTACCTAATCACGTGCTACATTACGGTGCCGCCAATGAGATAATTAGCAAACCATCAAGAAAACATTTGACAGTTTCAGATTGCGTGGCACAGATTTCAACGCAAATTACTATGAACGAAACATACCCGAAGAAAAATCCGAAGTCTACGCATACTATATATCAAAACAAGAAATATATAAAACACATATTGCTATCCAACGATTTTATTTTGAATTGTCTACACATCACATCAACACATCAACAGCTCATATAATGTCCCCACCGAGGGGCTCTAGCCTACCCCACATTAGGGGCGATTAGGCCTTAGTCAAACACGCTGGCCAAGTGCGGGGTGGTCGACTTCACACACAACCTACGAATTTCTTCATAGGTGTGTGCTGGTTTCCTCACGATGTTTTCCTTCACCGTAAAAGCGTCGATTAAACGTAGATATGAATTCAAAATTTGAAAACACATTGGTACGTGGCGGGGATCGACCCAGTGCCTCCCGGGTGGGAGACGACGCTCTTACGCACTACGCCACCGACGCTTCCTGTCTACACATGTCGCGTGTAATTATTAAAAGTGAAGTCAAACCACAACTCGCCTTCTGTGCTTACTTTATTTTGTGCTTCGGAATCCAGCATGGGAAATCCCAGTTGCAGACCTTATTACAAATAAAGTACAGACATTATGTAGAGGCATTGTCCCGGAGCTTCAGCCTTATGTAGCTACGTACCGAGAGCATTTTACAAACTGGAAGGAATATGAACTGTATTCGCTGTAATTAAAGTCCACATTTTTGAAAATATTCTAGAAAGTATTGTTGAAATATAGGTCCTATTTTCTCTAATAATACTACTTGCATTAGGTACTTTTAAATGCGCTCCGACATAAGTTTGCATCGTAAGGAGTAAATCTTAAACAATGCTACAATTCGCATATCTTACCCATTTATGGCGGGTTTCTATAACATAACTAACTAATAACTACCGACAGTTTCCATGGCAACGGTAGAATTTTGACGTATTTTATATAGGATAGCTGTCAAAAATTTTACCCCTAGTACGCAAAAGTGTACATGAGTTTCTCCCGAATTTTTGTTGCAAAAACACGTTGAGAGACTCCAGATATGGCGTAGGGGACCCATTTTAACTCAACCTACCGTACAATTGTCGGTTACTTTAAGTAAATTTTCACTTTAACAATGCGTATTCTTTATATGTCGCGATCGCCATTAGCGTAAAAGAAGAACTTCTTCTTTGCAAAGTGGAGATCATAGATATATACATGTAGATAGATAAGTATTGAAACCGCGGCCATTAGTGAAATTTAAGTAATACTCTATAACCTACTTCATTTTATTTCTGTAATGATAAATAAGTACTTCCCGTAAGTTAGTTATACCTTGGCTGCTGAGATGAGTTTGATGATTTTATTGGTTTGTTCACTGAAGGATTGTTAGGTTAGACTTTTTGGGTTTGGTGCACCTTTTATTATGTATATACATATAAACACTTTATTGCATTTTGTAAAATATGTTACAAAATTTAAAAATACAATTGTTAGCAAAGGCGAACTTATCTCTAAAAGAGATCTCTTCCAGTCAACCCATGAATGCGTTTGAATATTTATGCAGGGGACAATGAAATGCAATATAAAGGTAAAAAAAAGATAAAAAAAGATAACTATACATACACACATTACATATTACCTATATGCATACATACACACATTACATATTACAAATTACTCGTTCTAGACGTACATGTATTACCAAGATGCTGGAGCTTCCTAGGGGTAATACCAATTTCCATCTTAACTCCTTTTCGTTCCGAGCTGCCCAGATGTGGAATTGTCTTCCCTCTGCTATCCAGGACAGTCCGTCTATCGGTTCTTTTAAAACTAGACTGAAGCAGTACTATCTATCACAAATCTCCAGTCAGTAAGTGTATATATATTTCATCATGTCCATTTTAGTATATATATGTATCTATATATGAGTATGTATATATATATTTATTTATTTATATATATGTATGTGTGTGTTATTTTGTATATGTACGTTTATGGGTATGTATATGTTTAGATAGGTATTTATAAAATTTTACTCGACACTAAACATATTTTTTTGCATTTATGTCGCCTACCTCATCATCATACTAACACATATTCATGGGTTGACTGGAAGAGATCTCTTCTAGAGATAAGTTCGCCCTTGCAAACTATGTTTTGACAACCTTTTTTATGTATTTTAAGTGCAATAAAGAGTATTATATGTACATATAATAAAAATATATATCAATTATAGATTTTTTGTAATAAGTGCTTCTTCAGTCTTATTTTGAAGGTAGTGGCAGACGGACTATCTTGAATTATGGCTGGTAGACCGTTCCATCGCAGAGCAGCTTGAAAAGAGAAGGAGTGAAGGTGAAAGTTAGTGTTGCTCTTCAGGAGCTGAAGCATTTTAGTAACGCAAGGCCGCCTAGAGCCTTTTATGTAGGCGACAGGCTGGAAGCCCGTCACGGTTTGTAAGCACTGCATGGCCCATACTGCCAGATATGGCTTTATATGTAACGAAATGTTACTAGTGGCGACAACACTACGAGACGAGAGGGGCTGCGCGGGGAGAGGGGTCGATGCGTCGGCGCAGTAGACTGTAGACCCGCGCGCCCACACACTTCACCTTTGCATCGTCGCGCTCACACGTACAGATTGTCGGGCTATTTATTTGTACTATCGATTTATTTATTATACCAGTTACCTAAAATTACAGTCCGCTTATTTCACATCCAAGGATAGGATCCTATTATAGGCTCACTAGTTACCTAAGGCTCTGCTCAATCTCTCTTGTGACTACAAGCGTGATCGTATGTATGTTTGTATGAATAAGTACATAGCAATTATTATACTTATATGTATTAGCAGTCCTCGTGCCTTTCTCTGATTTTGTCGTGTAACAAGTTAACTTTTAATCCGTGACTTTTCAATTAAAAATGTTGAACCTATAATTCACCGTAAACATATAAAAACCGTTGGATAATATATCTCGCGAGATTATAAGCCGGTCAAAATTTATAATAGTATAACGGTGCTTGACGATTTGTTTTAAATACTATGTGATAAAAAAAACCTAAAAACCAGTTCTGAATTTCACCTGGCAACGTATATGTAATATTTTGCAATATTTTTTTGTTTAGAATTTTTGGCTCCTTTCTTTATACCTGCCTACTCATGGCTTTTATGTTTCCTTAACATAATTAAGGTTAACGGAGAGGAATAAGTCTTTCATTCTGGTAATTGCAGTTTGTTGAATTACAGGAAGGGGTTTCTTAAAGTATTTCATTTAATTTCTTAAAGTGACGTCCTAAAATGGACCTAAGCCGGGTCACGGTAATATTACATTACCGTGGCCGGGTTTTTGACTATTTAAATGTACTTAGCAAAGTCTTACATTGTGATTTTTGATTTTGTAAAAATTTAGGTATTCTGTTGGTATCGCGCCTAATTTAGAACATGCTATATCTGTTGTAAAGAGTAGTTAAAGAATCCACTAAAATTCTAAGTCAAGTCATAATAACACAGTTGCGTCAGGCCATCAAAAACTGTCTTTTCTTAATACTATTTGAGTACCTATTTACATATTTCGTCTATTATACCTACATTTTTAAAATGTGTTTTCAATTTATCCCAGAATTTCCGTTAAATTGAAGGAAAGTTAATTAATCACTTAACTTTTTTTTTATGTTAACGTATTAATGATGTCCAACAAGGTAAATGGTTTTTACTAAAAGCGGTTTCACGTCGATGTTATAACGGAGGTTTGAACCCGGAATCCTTACACTAACTCTAATATTCGCATAGTTATGCTAACCACATAATTGTATTTTCATAGTAGTAGAAATGTTTGTTAATCTCGTTTAGGGAATGCTTTCCTTACTGACTCAGGATACACACAATGTCTTCGCCTTCGTAAATCTCCAGTGAAGATGTTAAGGGCATTTGCATATGGCACCTATAATCAGTAAAGATCCCTTACTTCGCTTGAGCAGTTTCCATCAAAGCTAAACTAAGACGAGCAAATAACTATTTCTGGGAGTTTCTCCCGAGTTCTTGTTGTAAAAACACGTGTTGAGATTCCAATTTTAACCAAAATCTACCGGACAATATTTTATAACTATAATTAAGTTTTCACTTGACATTGGCAAAATACATAATCTTTAAGATTTGCGAATGCCATTAATTAAGAATAGAATAGAATAGAACTATTTCTGGTTGACTTAAAAAAAATCAATTACCACTTTTATCGCCCACTTCCAGTATGACATCGGGTTAGAAAAAGGTGCTTCCCCGTCGTAAAACTGTTTATTTGAGTTTGTCACCGTTCTACTACATTTGTTAAAAATTACACCACAACGGAATGAATCATATGTGTGAAACTTTAAGTAAATTGACATACTTATAAATTAGGAATTTTCCATTCTGAAATATGATATTTATTTATTTTGGAATAAAGGATATTTGACACTTTAATTTAAACGGTTCACATATAAAAGACATCTAGTAATAAAAGCTAAGTAAATAAATCAAGTGAAAACTAGTTTGCTAGTAAACCTATGACGTGCCGTTTAAAATTATATTTGCATCTTACAGACAGTTATTTGAATTTATTATATATTTATTTATTTATTATCTACATTCTCGACTAAACGCCAGAAAAAGCTATACATTAAAGATTGTTGATTTCTAGTGGCTTGTTGGTGTGCTGCTAGCACCGTCAATGTATAGCGTTTCTGGCGGCCGTTACCCGTAGTGTAAGATTTTTCTTATTAAAAACGTAACTAATGTAGTTGCGTTAACAGCTCAATTAGTATGGGAAACGCGAATAGCGGAAAGAAGCGCAAGATATGTTTCCCATACAAATAGAGCTCTTAACGCAAGTACAATAGTTACGTTTTTTATATTAAAAAACTTACACTACAGGTACTGGGCCGAAAATGCCACTCTCATTCTAGGACTTTCCCCCACTTCCTTTTTCTTCTCTTTACAAGTAGAAATTTCTTCTGGTGGAAACCAGAATATGAAAATAATTATTTTAGTATTATCTACAATTATTATTTTCACCCCAAGAGGTGATGAGTAACAATTGTGTTAATCGTTGTTCTAAGTTTTAATATTACCAGACTTTTTTTATCGTCTGTCACTGCAATTAAACATAATTTTGGTTTAAGAAATTTAGGTAAAAATCAAGACGTATGACACAATTATTGTTATTATATCGTAGTAATTTCCAGAACTGACAAAATTATACATGTCATTTGTAAGTAATCACCAAAATCTCTGGGTTGTTAAAAAACAAAAACATACGTACTAAAATTAATAATGATGGTTATGCTATGATTCATTTAAATGGCGGTTTTTTTGTTGAACAACATTTTAACGCCTACTCATATGTAAGTTCTTAAGTAGTTGTGCAATAGTTCGATAAACATTTAGTTTTTTTATTGAACATTCTGGTAACTGAGTGCTACTAGATTACCTAAAGGCTGCAATACATGTTGGCCGAGCGTCGCCGAGTGAACGCCAATACCAACGTGTAGACACTATATAATAATAATAATAAAGCTTTTATTTGTCTCTAAGCAAACAATACGAAAATACATATAGTTATTTTAAAATTAAACTTACAAGACAAGACAAAACGGCTTATGGCTCAGTGGTTGAAGAGAATCCACAACCTCTGTTATTCTGCCATAACCTTATACCAAATTAAGTAGATAGGTATTTAATTTACATCGAGTAGTAGATATAACAAATAGAGTTTATAATCAGAAAATATTAGTAATTCTAATATAGGTAAGTGTGAGCTACAATATGACATAATAAAAATTAAAAAAAATAGTACACGGCAATACACGCGGATCCAGTCAGCCTCGGGCGAGTGCCAGGGACTGCCGTTTAAGCAGCCATTCGCGACACATTTTCCGAAAAGTTGGAAGTGATGGATTAAAATCAACGCGAATAGGTGGTGGTAGGTCATTCCATATCTTAGCGGAGGCATACTTAAAACAACCCCTGGCAGCCGCTAACCTTACAAATGGCAGGTACAGTAGGACACCTTTATCTCTGAGCTTAGGATTTTTTCCTTTAAATACTATTTTCTCATACAAATAAACGGGACGTTTGGTCTTAAACATTTTATATATGAAACACGCATATTTCAGTGAAGCTGTATTCAACATATTTAATATACATTTATTAACAAGGTGCGGTGTTATACTAGCTCTTTTAGGTATTGCGTAGCAGAATCGCATGCAAGCGTTTTGGACCCTTTGTACCCGCTTACTTGTTTTTTTGTATAAACAAGGACTATATACTATATCACAATAGTTAAGATGGGATAAAACCAAACTTCTACATAACAATAGACGAACCTCACTCTTCAAAAAGGGTCTTATCTTATAGAGAGTTTTTAGACAACCAAAACATTTTCCTACTTTTGTTTGTATATGTTGCTCAAATCTTAAATTCTCATCCATGATCAATCCCAAGTTACGTACACATTTCCCGTAAGGGACGGGCGTATTACCGATCATTATGGCTGGCCGGTTTTGGTTTATTAATTTCACTTGCGAACTGGTTCCAAATGTAATGGAAGTACTCTTATTAGGGTTGAGTACGAGACCGTGCTGCTTAGACCATCTAGCAATAGCATTAAGATCTTCATTTAGTCTTGCTACGGCTAGAGTAACTTCTTCTTCAGAGGTAGGGGTGTGGACATATAGTTGACTGTCATCAGCATACAAGTGCAGATTCGAGTGTACGATCGCATTATTTATATTCGCAGTGTATATTGCAAAAAGTGTTGGGCCTAAAATTGAACCTTGAACGACTCCTCTGCTAAGCTCGAGGCCATAAGAAATAGTTGCCCTCCCCACCGCGTCCCTGCAACGAACTTTTTGGAGACGGTTTCGGAAATAACACTGGAACCAAGTGCATGCACTTTCTGTGAAGCCATAATACTTTAATTTTGCCAACAATATTGGGATACTCACACAATCGAATGCCCGGCTGAAATCTAACATAGTCAGCAATGTTCCATTACCCTTATCAGAAGCTCCAATTATATCATCGCTAATTTTTAGTAGAGCGGATGTTGTACTATGATTCTTACGGAATCCTGATTGCATCTTTGGCAATATATCATTTGTTTCTAAGAAAGGGGTTACTTGTAAATGAGCACACTTCTCTACAATTTTAGATAGGGCTGATAAAATGTTAATAGGTCTAAGGTCTTCGAACTGATTAACGTTAGTTTTTTTAGGTATTGGGTATTGGGTATTGGTATATTTGCATTGTCTTGCCATCGCTCGGTGTCGCTCGCCTAGTTAGCCGAGTGAAGGCAAGCGCCAACGTGTATAGAACTCATTTGGCGTAGCTTGCCACAACTTGCGGTCGCTCGCGTCCACTTGCCGCACTTCGGAGCGCTGTCGGTTTTTCTGCACAAATCAAAGGCGCTCGCGCGCACTCGGACAATAGTGTCCACATGTTTGGCAAACGCGTCATTACGCGGTTGGCGTTGGTAGGCGTTGGTCGTCTGTACGCGTACAAAATGTCACTCTCAACAAACGACGATGTTTTCAAATTTTTGGAATTTTACCAGAATTAAGAGGTTATCTGGAACCCTAAAGACAAGACTATTAAAATATTCAAAATCGCTAACCATAACTACGTAGGAGACGTTTTATATTATAGAAAATATAGTAACTTTTATTTGAAAGATTCAAGGATTTTGTTTTTAACTGAACTACTGGTAAAATGTGAATCTGGTATTTAGGGAAACTGTTATTTTGAGAATCTGGTATTCTGCGACTAAACCCTCATTAAATAAATAGCAGCAGCTGCAATAACTTCTACGCCGTCATCCATCTTGTTTCAATTCACAATACATACTGACGGAGCCCAACGTGTGGGCATCTTTTCAATATTCGTCTATATTGGCCATTTGCATTGGTTTTTGAGAAACTTGCCGAACGTGTAGGCAGTAGCACTTGCCTTGTATTAGTTTGCCTACGTTCGCGTTGGCCTAAGCTCGACCAACATGTATTGCAGGCTTAAAAGTTTTATTTTGTTAGTTTTGGTTGGGGGGCTGTCGGGAGTGATCCCAAAAGCCAGCTCGGAGATAATAAATATTTTTTCATCGCATGTTCGCACCTAGTGAAGGAATATTTTAAAAACTTCTATTCTATACAATATAATCTGTTAAATCTGTACTTTCTGTGTTCTTTTCGTAATAAACTTTATTTATTATATACGTAAGTAGACGTAGGAGTTAAAAATGGATGTAATCTGGAAGATTTTTCAGGATATATTATTTAGTTTTTCTTTCTTTTCCTGTGTTAATGTGTCACTAGTCGCCATTCCATTACTCTAGCGTGACTTATTTTTTACAACTGTCACCTTTCAGCAAGAGTAAGGACCACCAGTTTAATGTGTCTACCGATTAACAGAGGAAGATAGAGGTGATAATTTTTGGCCACTCATCAGAAACCAGAGTACCAACCTCTCGCTCAGTTCCTTAACATTTAAAATTGTTACGAAGAACAAACGATGGTGTACGTGTTTATATATAAAACGTGTGTGTTTATTCCTCAGGTCAAGATTTTGTTTCGAGATAATTCCATTTTATAGTATAAAGAATTGTATCAAAAGCGCCAGCGTTCCTCTCGCGGTAATTCCCGAGAGCTCTCCGTGAGATAAAGATGGCGGTTATAATGGGTTTCGTACTGCATGTACATAAAATATAATCATCTATCTATAATATATAAATAAGTGAAGAGTACAAAAAATAAAATTAATGTTTAGTATGTGTTTTGTAACACATACTAAACTAATATTATTAAAGTAGAATGAAAAAACAAGAATGTTTATTTATTTGGTAGGTACTATTCGGCAAAAAATTCGACTGTTTTATTTTAATCGTATTTAGATAACAATATCTAAATACGATTAAAATAAAACAGTCGAATTTTTTCCAGCTTTGACGATGATTGTGTGACAATCATTAAAGAGTATTATGATACTGTAGGGTGTTTCCTCGCCAGGTACCTTCAACCTACTCTAAATTAAATACTAATTTGTAACTCTAAGATAATAATTTAAAATAATAATTATGCAAATTGCAAACTTATGCTAATGGAAAGATAAATTTGTAATTAATGACTATTGTTGTAGGATTTTGTATTTGAAAATAAACATGTTGACTTTGCGGTATTGACACTGCGGTACAGTCCTGATATGGAATTTCCACAATATAAAAGGTATGTACGGTTGTACTACTGTATCTAGCAAATAATAATTATAGACTTTGAAGCCACTCAAAAATTTCCTAATCACCCCATTCATTAAGGAATGAGAAACAATTTAACCCTTCAACTGCCGAAACGCCAGCTACTGGCCGATTTTGAATCATGCGCGTCTGTCGGACGCCAGCTACTGGCGGATTTTTGCCAGATTCTTGCCACCGTATTTAACGGCTGAATTACCCCTTGAAACCTTTAACTATCCTGTTCTAATTGAAAGAACTTGTAATAAATAGGATAAGGATGGCAAATTTCCCGGTGTGCCATAAAAAACGCGCCGGTAAATTTAAATGTAACAATTTTTGTGGGTAGCATTAGGGCCGCCTAAACGAAGCAAGTCATTTAAATGCTTGTGGTGTAAAAACTATGGAAATGTATCATTTTATAAAGGTTTTTTGTTAAACTTTATATCCATTTATAAATTAAAGGGAAGACATTTGAAAGACTTACATAATGTTTATTTTTAGCATACTTTTATTATGGACGAGTGATGCCATGCTGTACCTCGCAATATATAATAATAACCTTTCGCCTATTTTATATGTAAGTCTGCCAGACCTTTGGAAAACGGTGCCTGCTTAGAGGGCAGTGACCTGGGAATAATCTCTATTACATTATCCTTCAAAAATTTGGCTAACTAAAGGCTTTTTAATGTCACTGATATATTTGCTTGGGGCCTTAGCTTGGAGCTTTCATTATATCTGGCGAATGTTGTGAGCTAGGCGCGAAAATATTGCGTTTGGTGCGCCTCTTTAGCGCATCTCACTCAAGGCTAAGTAATGGGCCTGCCACACACTCGACGAGTGGCGTGGGAAGTAGCGAGGAAAGGAGGCAGAGATGTAGTGTGGCCACGTTACTCGTCATGCCGCACGTCATGCTCCTCGTCCTGCCCATCGCTTCGTTGGCGAGGACGACGATGACGATATATATTTCTTTGTATGACATTGATATAATTAGCTATTCTAAAAATGCATAGTGCACACGCTGCCACAATTTCTTCGTCCTTTGTAGCCAAAGGCAAATGACAAGTGAGGAGCGACGCGATTAATTGCGCGAGTAAAGCAGTGTGTGGGCAGATAGGGTAACATCGTGGCAGCGCGAGGAGCAGTGCGATGGGCAGCGTGAGGAGCATAGTGTGGCAGGCCCATAATGCTCGTGACGCGGTCTTGAAATACACGCACGCAGTTCGCCGGTGGCTCGCGAGCCGCGCATTCGCAAAATCGGGATATAGGTTAGGTGCCCCTAGGTACGTGATTTGACTGAGTGATATACCTATGCGACGTTTTCGTGGCGAGTAATCCAGTCAGCGGCCAATTTGAAAGATATTACGTTAAAATTTAATCTTATATCTCGTTACATTTGTAGTTCAAAAACAGCTAGTTGCCAGAAAGCCATTATACTTTATCTAAATAATGACTAAAGGCCGGTTTCAATATTCTACTCGCTAGTAAAAGTAAGCTTACTGAAGTTTGGTTGCTTAGCAATCATTGTCAAATTACTAAAATACCAGCGGTCACTTAGCAACCAAACCTTGGTAGCGATCTGTAATTGAATATTGAAACCGGCCATTGATCTAGGTCGGTATCCAACCTAAGCCTAGATTTACTAAAATAAGAAACAATGAAGACATTGTTCTCGAATGCTAGGAAGCACTAAAGACAGCGTGACTCCTAGGTTGTCTCGAAGGTTAGGGTACCCACAAGGCTCTGCACTCATTGCCTTTTTTGAAGTTTACTCCTTAAGAATCGATTTGCATATATGGGGCCCGGTATGAGAAAAATGTGAGGAGTAAAATTTATCGATGAATGACCTCGTTACGTTTTTGAAGGTCAAAGTCATAATTGGTGCGCATCCTATGTCGCGCAACTTTCTAATTGTCAAAACACGGATGACAGCAGGTGCGTCGGAGCTGACACACACATTTTTTTTTTATTTTATACGGTTGGCCTGCATATGGCCTGCCCGGTTGTAAGCAGTCACGTAGCCTATAGACACTTGCAATGTAGCCTATGGACCTTACCTCGTGGAGCTTTGGTAACCCACATTACTGTTGGTCTCCGATGGCCTTCAGCATCAGCACCTGAGATTCTATAATAACACGAGGACTGCGGTGGATCCTCTAGCATGTAAGTGGAACTTTTTGTTACTTAACTCATATTATCACTTGACATTGTAACGTTTATGTATCGCGACGCCACTAATTAAGGATATAATAGAATATAATCTCGTCATTGTTCGAGTCGAAAGGGCAGTCCTGAGGGTGCGTTTATAACTCTAAGGCTTGAGTTCACCAACACATAAACAGGCGATTATTATTTAACTGTTGGTTTTTGACATTTTACTGTATGGGAGCCGCGTTATGCCGGCAGAGTAGAATAGCATCACCCCATAACCTCCAATGGGTAGAAGGCGACTAATGGGTATTGGAAGGGTTATTGCTCACCTTATACTGCGTTCACCAATACGCATTGGGCCAGAGTAGTGGACTACTGCCTAAACCTCTTTCGATGACAAGGACAGGCCTCGTATTCCAGCAGTGGGTCGAATTATAAAGGCTGTAATGATTGTATGGAAGAAATGTCAAAAACTGGTAAAGGGACGAATCTCGTCTCCGGCTATAGATTTATAATTACTTACGATTCCTATATCTATGGCTAAGGCAGACCAGAGGGTGCCTCTAAAGTGTTAAATCTGGACTTAGGGAGACCTGAATGTGCCTCTAAAGACTCGTCCATCGCTTCAGGTATCCCGTGTCGTGGATGGATAAGGAGGAAGCATCCAAGCACGTTTGTATCAAAAATAGAAAGCTGCCTATCTTTTGTTTTTTTTTTCTATTTAATTTGATACATAATATGTTACAAATAAAGTTTATTACCTTCTTGATACCAAAACCGCGGACTGTTGATAATATTAGCTACTCCTTTTAACGGAATGAAAAAGCCAAAAGTTCACCAGTAGATTCTATCTCGGATTCTACCGCACGTGAGGTCAATGACTTGTGTGGTGCCATATCTTATTCTAGAGCTACTTGTAATAAGTTGAATACAATGACAATTATTTTTATAGCTTATTACTTTTATTCCACTTTGCCTAATTTTACTAAGTTTCAAAACCAAAATAGAAAACTCGATGGATTTGCGAGAAATGAAGTGATGGAAGGGCAACCACCTCATTAACCTTTATCTTGCTGAATCGTGTTGCATGCATGCATATCTTGTAAGACATGCATGCATGCAACACTTATCAAATTAGCAAGGAGTTGTCGGAATTGGGAGTAAAATGGACAAAAAGATTGGCAACTTTATAACTTATAGTCTGAATTAAGCGTGTGTAGATATTTTTTATGCTATATATGTGCATTATTTTATTATCATCCTCGTAGCAGTATTACCCCGCTAAGTCCTCCTCTTCGCAAGACTGTTTTAGGTGCCAACTCCCCGATACCAAGGTTTTGTAGAGTGGTCAATGAATATTGCGACTTCATCGATATTCATTTTGACTCGCTGAATAAGATCCGCAAATCTGTTATGAATTTTTTGTTAGAAAATAATGTTAACGTACGTAGATACTAGCTAGATTGTAAGTTACTAATGATTTCTTTTTTCTTTTGTACTGTTGAGTTTACCTTGCATTACTGTTTTTGGTGCAAGATGTACTTCCCTATAATTGTTTGATACATTATGTTTTAGTATTTGTGTAGAAGTAATTTTTGCAAGTAATGATGAATCAAATGTTGGCAATTCTAATAAATAAATTATAAAATTAGCGTACGGTTCGCCTGATGGTAATCATTTACCGTAGCTTATAGACAATTGTAATTCTGATGGATCACTCTTGCGCTGCTTAACCCTATCCCACATTCCTTCGAGCTTTGGTGACATTACTCACCGACAGAAACACAACTTTATGAGATTTTATAGTTATTTGACTGCAGACAACAACGACCACTCGCATATTTTATAGAAAAACAAGTAAAACTAAAGTCTTTGGCTCATTTCATAACACTTCAGATTTATAAAATATAAGAAAATAGATACAAGCCAAGGAGGGCTGAGACCAGCCGTATTAATCTAATGCATTTGGCATTAGATTTATACGGCTAAGTATACCAGTATTATCGATATTAAGACATACCGCACCAACCCCAAATAAACTGCGAGCATGATAGGAGCAAGAAGAAAACACATTCAAAAATATATAATTCAAATATAGGAGTATATAACAGTTACCTTATAGAGAGCGACGAACGATTGATAAACGTTACTAGAGCCAAGCTTAATAGACCAATTTAGGAAGGTCAAATAAAACATTGTTTATAATGCGTCAATCCGCAACTTGACGTATCGTAAAAAAGCTCTTTATTTAAATGGACTTTGCTAATTAGTCAAAAGTCCTACCACCTTCTCCCCCACGGTGATGAGCAGCGGGTGAAAGGCGCGGGAGCGTTCTCGCCCGCATTGCACTACTCACCGAATCGTACGAGGGTAGCCGAGCACTCACGGTCACGGTCTCCTCTCCGCACTTTGGGCGTGAAGGGCCAGCCACACATGCGGGCAGTCGACGGTGGGGAACTGGATGTAAAGGCTCTGTCGGTTTCCCAGTCCCCCCACCACGTGATGCAGGAGTGCCGCTGGGTTATTTTAGTGGGTATACCCAGGAAATTTTCCCGGGGAGTCTCTCTCTCTCCCTCCCGCCTCCCGGCGTAAGGCTAAGGTTCCAGCGTCAAAAAAAAGGTTTGGCCAAAACTGTGATAAGCATTGTTGTGCTCAGACAGCTCGCTATATTTATAAGTTAGGCATGCTCTACCTGTTCGTGAGTTCCAGTTGAAGCGTGATTTCATGATTGGTCTTATTCTCACTTACCATCAGGTAAGATAATTTGCCAAGAGCTTCCCCATGAAAACATAATTATGCTGCAAAAGATTATCGTATCTCATAAAAATGTATGACATCAATACCTATAAAAGTTGAGTAATGAAATTAATAAAAATAATACATAATTTACTATTAACGTTAATCCAATGCTTTTCTAAATCCTGTACCTTTGTAATAAGTGCTATATTTAAATGCGGGTCTTATCTGTTTTCGATAATTGCTAGAACACATAATCTCAAGTCAGTGAACTTAATTTTTTATAAGGCGATGACGTATGGGTTTATCTAATAATGTTAAAATAATTGAAGCTAGGCAGTTTCTTGCTCAGTGGGAAATAAATAATTAGGTACGTCGACACATACCTACATGGAAGATATAATTTTTAAATGCGAATTTAAACCAAATGAGAAAATGGAGTATGTCTAAAAGGCTTTTTTTCATTACTAAAGTTTTCAACTGGACAATGCATGAGACCTGAAGAGATGATTGAGAATGTCAAGACATAGTAAAACAAAATATTTACTTTTGAGCACTTAATAATTTAACAACAACCGACTGTTAGCTCAATAAGAGCTTATTAAGAAAAATGAATTGGAAAAACCTATTGATTATAGACACAAAGTGTTATTTATATTATGAATATGTTATGAATCAGTACTTAGCAAGTTACAAAACTAACAGACATGTCATGTAGCATTGTAGGTTTAACAACATCATCGGTAATTTACCTTTTAATGCCAAAGTAGGTTATCTTATTGTTATAACAATTAAAAATTATCCAAGAGTCATATTTTATTAGATATTACGAACAACTTGCATATATTGTTATGATTAGTATGTTTTATATTCATGGTTTATACTATTTATACCGAACAAGTCAATAGTGTACATAAGACCAAAGGCAATAAAAATCAGTGTCCATCTACGATTTGTTTGTTTTATACATTACAACTACGATTATTATCTTCCTATCGTAGTTAGTTATATAAAACATCAACTTTATTTATATTTAATAATGATAAATGTAACGTCCATCACTTTCTTTTCTCCTATCTTTTTATATACAAAAAAATAAAACAACCCTTCATTGTATTAGCGTTGTATCATTAGTAATTCTATGATTTTTAATGGGTTGCCCCAATTTCCTTAATTTTTTCTTAAAAACTTTATACTTTCCCGTTTCATAACAAACTATGCTATCTTTTCTGTCAACGCAAACTGTTACAGGCTCGTTTGGTATTTCAGTTACTACTTTTGTAACTTCAGTGGTAGTATTTACAATCTGGGTCGAACTTTCCAAAGTTGAAGTTGATAGGATATCAACAGAAGAAACCGAAGTATCAGAGCTCCTCGATGGTTCACTTTGAGGTGTTGAAGAATCAAATACAGTATTTTCATGATCAGTGATATTCGATAATTTTACAGATTTTGTGCTCGATACTACTGTAGAGTTGGCGGCTACAGTGACATTTCTTGCTATTTCTGGCTTAATTGCTTCTTTCGCATGGGGTTGTTTAGTACTATCATCCATATAGCCGCATTCAATTCTACTCTTTCTCATTCTACAACCGTTTCCAATATCAACAATTTCATCACTATTTTTTACTTCGCCCGTGTTTTTGTTGTAACCACACAGTATTCTATTATTAACTACCTTACATTTCAATTCATCGTAATCGTAACCATGACATGGCATTTTAGTTTTTTCACCTGACTTATCATTTCGACGTAAGTTTTCATCTTGTTTTATTTCTTGTTCAATATTTTGACTGTCTACTGTGTTCCAGTCACTGCTTTCAGCTGATAGGGGATCATGTAGCGCAGGTCCAAGTTTAGGAGCACATCGCGTTATCATGATAATTTCAGTTATAATTAAATATGACTGGAATAAAAGAAGGAGAATTAATGTGGAGGAGTGTGAAGTTACAAAAAGTGGCTGATTTATACAATAACGCGAATCAATCAGAAAAAAGGTGTGGTTTAAAAGAAAACATAGTTACATTAATTGAAAAAGGGACAAGTAGATAATTTAATTGTTTATGCAGACATATTGAAAGGGAGATGGACGAAAAGGACTAATATGATTCAAAAGTAATACTAAGCCTTCTTTATCCCGCTCTCTAGACAAACATTTGTAGACACAATAAAAAAAAATATATTGAAGAAGGCCAATGTCAAGATCGCATCAAGTAGAAGGACTTGATCGCGTGTATGACCTTAATGTATCAATGAATAAATTACGTTGATTTTATTGAGAATAGATACAAAATAGATTTCATCTAATTATTGTAAATAAATATTCAAGTTTGGAAGTATACAAATAAAACTTGGACCTGGAGTGATTGTGATGCATTACGTTAACTCACCGACAGTTGCTTGAACATTGCAGTTTCATGAAATTGATAACTTTATTGTTTGCATGCATTTTATTACACGGATCTATGACGGTAGCATGTGTTTGTAGTGTTTGCAAATCTGTTATTTTTCCTTCTTTGTTTTTTAATTAAGAACTGTATTTTGCACCGGCTTAAAAAATTACTACATACTTATATCAGCAACCTTTCATACGACAAGTGTATGTATGTATGTTTGTCTCCGGACGTCATTGGTCTCCGGATATCTCAAAAACTATGTCGGATTGCAAAAATTATGAGTGATTGAACTACCATTACCACCAAACCTATAAAAAATTTAAAAAGTTGTTTGTCAATTAGGCTATAAAATGTCATATGTCATCTTCTTCTATTTGATCCTATTTGATCAAAATTTTATAAAAATTCAATAACGGACCATTCAAAATGTAAATATTTAGAACGAAAATGAAAAATATATTTTAACAGTTGCCCATAACCACCAATCTATACTTTTTAGCAAGATGTCGAAAGAAGTTGGATTGATAAATGTGCGGAGGAAAGAAAAGTGAGCACAAAAATCGTACTGTATTTGCATTAAAAAACTTATCTTTTATGCCTTTTTTACCATAGTAATCTACAAATAATATTGTTTTAAACTAACGTGGTCACTATAATTTAAATGAAAGAAAACGGGATTTAAACCATGTACCTCTGATTTTCGGTTAATCCGATATTTCGGACCAGTTACATGCGCCAGCATGCGCCATGATTTCGGATGAACTGAGGCGAGTTGATGTTTATTCGCAGAAAAACTGGCTACCCTCTTTCTAACAAAAATTTCAATCAAGGCTAAGTTTTTGTCGAGCGCCTGGAATCCAGTAATAAGTTTATGTGAAAAACCCGGGGTAAATAAAAGTTGTGCCGTGATACGTCCAGATACTACAGTGTTGTCTGTAGACAGCAGTTTTGAATGAATAGTGAGACTGAGAACAGTGGTACGGGTGCCGAGCGTAGCAAAAGACAGAAAGAGCGTAGATAGATTTATCTGCCAATAAACATCAAGTCGCACAGGATTTCAGTTCATCCGTGATCATGGTACATGTAACTGCACCGAAATATTAGATAAACCAAAAATCAGAGCTCCGTGGCTTAAATTCCGTTTTTTTTTATATTGCAGAGACTCCAAAGAAAGAGTTCAAAATAATACGAAAACGGAAGAAAACATGTCGAGAGAGATGCAGCCTTAAGGCTTGTTGCAAGAAAATCAGCCGCTTTTTTTGGAGGAGACTCAAGAGATGTGTGAAAAAGAAAGTTTTTGGAACACCTAATCCGAAATTAGACGAATATGACATATTTGGTATAAATCTTGGCAGTCTCAAAGAAAAGTTTTTATTTTTATTGAAAAAACGAAAACGAGTGTCAAGTATAAAAGTACGGCCAAAAGAACCTAGCGTCTTTAAAATAAATTCTAAGACTGAGAAAACAACATCAAGTATCAAAGAAAAGATTTTACCCAAAAAAGGATTCTCAAGTTTAAAAATAGAGCCTAGTGTTTTTAAAATAAATTCTTATACTGATAAAACAACATTAAGTATCAAAGAAAAGATTTTAGCCAAAAAACGAATGTCAAGTATAAAAGTAGATCCAAAAGAACCTAGTGTTTTCAAAATAAATTCTAAGACTGATAAGGCAGCATCAAAATTGCACATAAAAGATTTGGAGCTCATTGAAGGAATGAACGTGAGTACTTTAAAAAAGAAATATAAAATAACTCCATCGAAGAGTAAAGTTCTAGATGATTTACTTGTCGATTATAAAAAGGGCGTGTTAACTGTATCCGTACTATCTGTTAAACAAACACTTAAAGAGAAGAAACTTAACAAGGAGAGAATTAATAATATAATAAAGGAGTACGAAGATTTAAAGAAGAAGCAAAAAAGCAGTTCGTTAAAATTCCTAGAAAGAATAAAGAACTTGGATAAAAATGAGTTGAAAAAGAAATTTTCTATGACAAGCTCAAAGCACGAAACTTTTCAGAAAATGATTGATGAACATGAAACTAAGAGGACGTCATTTTTAAAATTACAAAATAAGTCGACATTTAATTCAAAAGAGTTTAGTAAAAGCAAGGTAAATCGTCTTATTGATGAATTTAGGAAAAACAAAAATAGGAAAGATTTGGACCTCCCATATGACATACATACAAAATTAGGACGTTTTGTGCCTCTGATTGAAGATCTTAAAACTAATATAAAGATTTCAATATCATCGTTGAAAAGAAAATTTAATATATGACGTGTAATTCCAAACTTTTAAGTATATGATATTAACTAATATAAAATAGGTTTTTATATACTGGGTGTAAAAGACATGAACAGTCAAACGAGAACCATGTATTCTATACATCAAAGTAAGACATATTTAAAAAAAAATATTGCTGGGAAATGATTTTTATTTTTAGGTGTTAAAAAAAATTGCAAATTGTACCGCGCAATGTAAAGGGCTCAACTCGCACGCAACTCGCAAAACCGCGATATTTTTGCTTGACGGCGGCCCCGTTCATTAGTGTCCGTGCCCATCGAGTGAGCTACATTGAACGCTAACTTTTTGAAGCCATTTTTTGTTATGATATACTAAAAAAAAATGATAATGTTTCTTTGGACAATAATTTAGAAATAACGTATAGAATACGTTTTCATAAAAAAATGAAAAAAAAAAAATTATGACTTTGACCTTCAATAAAATCGCAACTATCAATTTCCCAGGTATAGTCTAAAGAAAAAAATATGTTATGATGGTGAGCAGAATACATGGTTTTCGTTTGACTGTTCATGTCTTTTACACCCTGTATAAGTCCAGCATCAATTTGCTAAACCAAAAACTTAAAATAGTAATTTTAACTTAATATTGTGAGGTATATAATAAATAGGTATTGTAAAATAGCACCTTGACGTGTCTTAAATTACAAATTATATTGATATGGCACATCATAGTTGTATATTTTTTGTGTCGATGCTATCGAGCAGTAAATAAGCGATTTATGTATCCTAGACCACCTTTTTGAGAGTTTGAAGAGAGCTCAAAACCCATGTGTAATGGAATGTTACCTAAGGCTCTGTTGAACTTGTTTATGAGCGTGATTGCTGGGATTAATTGTATGTAAAAAGAATTAATTCCTACACGTTTTTTAAGGTGGAAATCTTATACCAGATGTCCATTATGATCATTATCTTCATCACCAACATCATAACTAGAAGCCTGGTAATGTAGTTTGTCACAGGTTATCAATGCAAATACTGCTTTGGGTAACATTTGGTTGCATTTACATAAAACCACATCTGTCAGTATACTGTACCAAAATAGTGATAGGTTTGTCTGTCGTCTGCATATAAGGGCAATCACACACAAAAGTTGCTTAATCTTCTCTGAAACAATAAATAAAAGCCGACATACTACCGGGCAGTTATTAGCAGTCCGGAAAAATACTGTATGTTTTCTTCTTTTAAATTATTGGCGTTCGCAATACATAAAGATTACGTATTTCGCCAAAGTCAAGTGTACTTATAGTAAAAGACAATTGTACGGTAGATTGACTTAAAAATGGAGTCTCTTAACACGTGTCTTTCACAACAAGAACTAGGGAGAAACTCCTACTGTTGTTTATGTTTTGGTTTTTGCTTGCATCTAAGTTACAATCTACTGCTCTATTTATCTGTCAAATATGGTCACTTAGATTGCAGCGGCTATAATAAAGGAAATAATATTATAAAGAGAAGAGGTCTGTAATAAACAGATTCTTACTACAGTATTGATTTGAAAAATTCTTTCACCGGCATGCTACATTTTGACTGAGTAACATAGGCAATTTATTTATTTAAAATAATCCAAGCATACGAAGTCACTATTAGAGTACAGGTAAGTTATAAATGTATTTCCATTAATTATAAAATCCGTTTTTTTATTACTATGTCAGTCGGTTACAGGTGAAGGTCAACCCTGGAATAAAAACTAGTGGTCACATCCATCAAGTTAGATAATGACTCACATTTTTTTACGTAATAAATAAGCAATTTTACTGCGATTTTGGAAATAGATATGTTTTATGGTACTTATTTGGTTAGCAAACAAGCATAATATGGCCTGCCAAGCAGTCACCGTAGCCTATAGACGACTGTAACCATGGATTTACTGACCATTACTGCCGTTTATTTGTAACACTGATTTGTCACTTCCGCGTTGTCAACCCCTAACCAGATCGCCCACCCCGTAGAGCTGTGGCAACTTTATTCACCGACAGAAACACAACTGTGGAGTTAGTTCACTGCGGTCTTATGTAAGGTGGAGGTACTGCTCCAGCTGCGTCTAATCGACTGTATCCTAGGTACCTCTTAAAATATTACAGATAATTCCAGTAAGTTTTGCCGAGCCGACAAGGACGTCCTTTGCTAAGTAGGTACTTTTAAATCATCAAAATAAATCATTCTGCTCACTCTGTATCTCAGATTCATTGTAAAGGAAATACGTTAGCGCATAAATTCTCTTTCTAGAAGATAAGGGCATGACATATGAAATATGACATTGACAAAGTTGAGTAACCAAAGCTTGGAAATGTTCAAGTAAAATGATAAAAAGCAGGAAAAAAACGGATAAAAAGGGTTCATTGATCCAAAAAGACCTTAAGCAAAATCTGCGATCCCTTTTCAATATAATAGCAATATGTACAGAGAGGAGTCATTGCCATGTGTTTTTCAAGTAGTAAAAGTAAGTTATAATGTTTTAACCAATGATATTATTAATATCATTGGTTTTAACATTTTCTTTTTTAACTGTAGGCCTCAAATACTGCAATTTACAATATAGCTTACATATTGTTTCTATGGAATTCAAAGCCAAAACATACTTCATCGATGCCCCTTTTATTCAGAAATTGTTACCGTCATGACAAAAAACTTAAATAGGTACCTGCTATAGAACGTTAATATTGTTTGTTAAAATAAGAAATATATATTAATAAATCGATGGGTCCTATGTATATGGGCCAAAATGCAAAATTACAACTTTACAGGAGAGGCTTACAAAGTTTAAATTTACTATAACTTCAGATTGGTAAAACCGAAGTTTTCGATTTTTTGCTTGTTTGCTAAGACAACTATCCTCCTCATTTATACTATAGTATTTTATACATACATATATCGGGTTTTTTTTTACGTCACATTGGCCCTTCTATGTTAGTTTTTGTTAAAATATTTTTTCTTTAAAAACAGCCTAAAAGGGCCAATGTGTCATATTGGCCATTATACGCGTAATACGCTAATTAGCATAAAGTATATATTTTTTACCCATAAAATCAAGTAACAATTGAAATAGTTGATAATTTATTAATTAGAATATTATAAGCCATTTAGATATTTCATTTTAGTTATTTATGTCACATTGGCACTTATACCTTTTACAATCTGCTAACCTACGGACTGAGTTTTCAGTTAGATCATTTGAATAATAAAAAAAACTCGCAATAGTTTTATTCATTTATTGAAATAAAAATTGAATTAGCCTTAAAACTACACTTATGAACCCGTATTCAGTCTTTTTAGGTATTTTCATGATAAAAAATAACTAAAAAAAGTAAGAAAAAAGCAATTACTGGAGATCATAGTTTGATTAACAAAATAAATTAACTAATAATGTACTTTACATTATTATAATCAAGTAATAAAATTACAAAAATCAATATTACTAGTAATTCTTAATAAGTCTTTATTTATTTTGTTCATTATCGCTTTCATTAACAGACACAATGTCATTAGATGCTAGTAAATTTTTATAATAACTGTGGTACGCAGGTGGGATATCTTCTTGGACGATTGTGTTGATAACAGCTGATTGTAACATAGTTGCAGATGAATATCTGTAGGTCTATCGGCAATTTGCCTTCTTGTTCGTACTGGCTGATTAAAGATTTTTTCATATTCGGATAAAACTTAAAGAACCGTCTAAATAAAGTTTATTAGGTTCTGTTTTTGCGACAATAATGTGAATCAACCGGTTCAAAAGACTTGACGTGGTCTAGTCCAGCACATTTTTGATCATTTCTGCATCAATAGATGTTTTATGGTGATCATGTCGACATCTGTTATTAAATAAGGTGAGCCTACTTGTATTAGAAAATTTACTCATTGCAGTTCTTATAATTTTTGGCCCACAACGAATGGTGTTTAAAAACATCATCTTGCATACCACTAGTTTCGTCTTTGTCCGTCTGTGTGTCAAGACCATTTATCTCAGGAACTAGTGGAGGTATCGAGTTGGAATTAGGAGATTCCAACCATATACTCAGGTCTATGGTCCCTTGAAGCTATGAAAAAAGCAAACTTTTTAGTTGACAGAAAAATAATACAGCCGTTTATGCCGCAAAAAACGCAAGGGAATCAAAATTCATAGGGTACTTCCCGTTGACCTAAAGCTTCTGGCAAGTATAGTCTTATACCACAGGTAAAACTCTGAACACTATACATTCGTAATTAAATCATAAAAAATATAGTCTTTATTTAAAGTACGTAAACAATCATTGATGTTTGCCTTTATCTTGGGAATGCGTGGAGGTATCGTGTTCAAATAAAAACATTATACTCAAGTCTACAGTCCCTTGAAGCTATAAAAAAATCAAACTTCCAAGTTAACGTAAAAAAAAATACTAATTTGTACGGAACCCTCGGTGGGCTAATCCGACTCGCATTTGTCCGGTTTTTTTTTAATTCTTACTACTTACTAGTTACTGATTTGTCCAAACTATAAACTTTAGAGACTTTTACGCGGGGAGTTTCCACGCTTTTGCGTGGCAACTCCCCGCGTAAAAGTCTCTAACTACTATTAGGACCTTGTACGTTTAAATTCATGTTACATAGGCCGTTATACTGTAATAAAAAATCGTGTTTCTATGCAGAAATCTTTTTTTTTTAATAGCTTACATAATTAATTATATCGATAAGATGCGTTTACCATAAAAAAGTCAAAATGGCCAAATTGTTAGTTTGGCCCATATACATAGGACCCATCGAAATAGAAAGTTAAACTGAAATTCACTACAAACATTATTTCAGACAAGATTGTAATGAAGTTATATGACTTCACGGATAAAATATTAAGCAAGTCAACTCTTAAAAAAACAGAGCAAAGTGTCAAGAAAGAGCTTAGCATCAAAACTATATTTAGAAATAAAAAGGAGTTAAGTAAATTATCTCTTAAAAATTTGGATTTAATAGATGGAAAAAGTGTGAAAAGTCTTTTATTAAAATATTCTTTAACTACATCTCAGACTAAGGTTTTGGACAGATTGCTCTCAGATTATAAAAAAGGAAGATTGTCGTTATTAGGATCAAATTCATCAAAATTTAAGAAGAGAATCCTTAACAAAGAAAAACTTGATAAATTAATAAACGATTACGAAGAAGCTAGAAAAAAGAAGCGGATTAGTTTGTCAAGAAGAATAATAAATAAATTAAAAGAATTCGATTTAACTGATTTAAAGAAAAAACGATCTTCGACAGGCTCCAAAAGAAATACCTACGAGCAAATGTTAGAAGATTATAAAAAAACACGACTATCTTTGTTAAATCTATCTAACAAATCAAAATTAGATTCACACAAACTTAGTAAAGAGAAACTCGACAAACATTTGAAATCATATGATTTTGAGAAAAACATAATTGAGAAATATTTATATCCATCAAAATCTAAAAAGTCACATATAGAGCCATTAAAAGCTTTAGTTAAATCTAAAAATTTAAAGGATTTCTAAAAATTTAAAGACATTCGGAGATGTCTATTTTAAGTCTAAATAAACTTTTAAATAAATAATCAAAATGATGTTCCTGTTTTCAATGTGGTTATTTATAATCTCAATAATGAATAACTTAATCAAATAAGAATAATGATACGTTCAATGAAATATATTGTTTTGTTCATAGGTTCGGAATCCACCAGTTCAGTCGTGTCGTCACGTAAACGCTCTGCAACACCCGAAAGAAAGAGAAAAAACAGTGAAAAAGCTTTAGCGAAAAATGTCAAGAAATATCCGCGTCATAGTAAAACTAGTTTAAAACGAACTAATAATTCTAAGACAAAAGTTGAGTCACATAAAGACCTTAGTAAAACGAGCATAAAACTAAAATTCAGAAATAGGGGATCTATGACACGGCAAGCATTCCCGATGAATGTTGTTGAGGACAAAGGGGAACAAATTGAGCCAAAAAAATCTAGATTTTGGAAGAAATCAAGTTTTAATAGTGATGCCAGCGAGGAAAGTATAATATCCAATAAAGATTATTTTAATACAGAAAAGAGGAGTTCTTTGAAATTAAAAATTCGAAGGCAATTATGGAATTTGTCGAAGCCTGTTATAAAAAGGAACAGTCGTTGGAGTCAGTTAATGGAAGATAATAATATTGACATAGACAGAGTTAAAATAGATAAACTCGACCTTAGCCTTATAAATGTTGACGGATTAGGAATAGAAAATAAATGTTTGAAACGAGCTGTGGTATGGTTCTTGAAATAAAACAAATTATAGTCAATCAATTTTTACTTATTATTTTTCATTGTCATACATCCATTCCATTTTCGCACTCATTATAAAAAACATGCTAACCTTACTTACTAAGCAATTTTAATTGAATTCTGTCGTGTACTTCGTGATAAGAAAAATGTTGAACCGTATCTTAAAATCAATAATGGTTAGTTGCTGTTCTGTGATTCTTCAGTTGCTTTTGTGTAAAGGATTTTACTTATTGTAGCGTAAATAATACGTAAAAATACGCATGGAGGCCGTATTTTTATTGCGATATAATAATACATTGATATATAGTAATAACATAACTGAATAATTTTGCTTTACAGGTCTGCATAGCGATTACTAATTTATCAATAGCAAGATACTGTGGCAATTCTCAAAATGCCCAAAGCCTTTCGGGTAGTGATAAATCTAAAGATTCAAACAAAGTACCACAAGATATTGAATCGTCTACAAATACGTCAAAACCGAGAAGAGGATGTTGTCCTTATGACTTTGATAGTCGAATTTGCAAAGTAATTGATGATAGGGTACTATGTGGTTTCGAAAAAAATTTGGGAAAGCCTATGGGTGAACACAACACAGTGGAGTTAAGTCAAGGTTGCCGGATTCGAGGAGGTAGGCTAGAATGTGGATATATTAATGGACCATTCAATAATCCTAGAAGACCACCCGGGTCGTATAATTTCGCTCCAAACATGGAAGAAGAACCAAATGATATACCTTATCATAATAGAGATATTATTACAAAGGATGAAAATGAGGCTACAAAAGTACCTATGAAAGTAGTTGACGAGACAACACAACCGAACATGGCTGTTACAAAATGTTTAGAAATAAAAGAACGTATTGTTTGTCGGGACCTAGTCAAATGATATAAATTTTATTAAAAACACCTAAAAGTCAAACATCTCATAAGCTTTGTTGGTTATCCATTCCATCCATTTACTGCAGCTCAGGATTTTTATAATGTGTGTTATTATAATGTCAAAGATAGAATAAACTCAAATACAAATCAAAAACATAATATCGTAGTATAAGAAATAAATTTTATAGGAAATGTTGCTAAAAGCACACCACAGACTGCAAAGTGCTACAAACACGCGATTGCACAGGATTGCACAGAGACATAATCATGAAGTATAGGTACTTCCTCAGACCAATGATCTTCAGTCAAATTCGATAAACAACAAATGTAAGTGCTCATTTTTGTATGAGTGATGAGCAAGAAAGGTAGCGAGTGAAAGGGACAAACCCATTATAAAATCTCATTTGGGTTTATTTCCCTTCGGACTCGTGTCCCGCCTGGTCAACCCCCAGGGGGGTGTATCGAATTTGGCTGGAGTATACTATTACTATATTGAACTGAACAAATCAGTTATAGCAGTACAGTCCACTCTGACTGGTTTTTTGGTGTCTAGTATAACGTCAAATTGCAAATTGCATACAACTTAAACGAACCAAGATACTACTACGACTTGTATGAGGTACTATGAAATTGTACATTTTTTGTTCAAGTGACGTGCAAATTGAACGCGCAAACGTTAGTTGCACTGAGAATCCAGTGTCGAACCACTGAACTAGGCGACGACGATGCTCTTTTTTTTATTCAATCGGCATTATCTCAGAAATGATTCTGAACTGACCACAGCAGCACGTCTTACAACCATTTTGTCCTACTCAATTGTTGAACATCTACTTGTATATAAGTAAAACCAATTTGCACACTCTCGAAAACATTTTTCCAATGCAAGCAAACTCAAATGTGACGTCATACTTGCATACAAGACTTGCCCAATGGAATCGCGGCCATATTGAACCAGTAGAAATAGGTCTTCAAAGTTTTCTTTTTATGGAGATTTCTCGTAGAGCGTGCAGTTCAATTGTGGTCATCGTAGCTCGGAGTATCTTTAGGCACACCGAAGATTACGAGGAACGAGTTACAATCGTTTTGCACTAAAACACATACATACATTTCACGCTCATAATCCCAAAAGGAGTTGAGCAGATCTTTAATATATGGCTACACATAAAGCCACATCTAGCAGTGTGGGCAATACAGTAGGTACCCCAAAATAGTGACAAGTTGCCAGCCTGTCAAAATTAGTGCAAACAACAATTTTTGTATTTAAGCAGATTTAATTTTATCTGTTATTAAACATAGATAAAATAATCACAACCTGTTTTATAGCAGATTTACAGCAGGTTTTGGTGATTATTGAAAGAACGTTTTACTCAAATAATTAATTACATATTGTCTTTGGCGTCGGTGGCGAACTGCGTAAAGGCGTTGTCACCCACCCGGGAGGCACCAGTTCAATCCCCGCCACGTACCAACACACATCTATGAAGAAATTGTTAGGTTGTGTGTGAAGTCGACCAACCCGCACTTGGCCAGCGTGGTTGACTAAGGCCTAATCGCCCCTAATGTGGGGTAGGCTCGCGCCCCTCGGTGGGGACATTATATGAGCTGTTGATGATGATGATGATATTGTCTTTAGATAGTAAGTATAGGTACTTTGCAATAAAAAAAATATTTTCTTGGTCTTTCTTTAATTTAAGATACTACTATGTTGTCAAAAAATTAATTCTTATGAATCACTCTTTCGGTTGGTATCATAAAATACAGGATTTTTTTTCATATAACACCGGTTTGATTCCCGGCTCAAGCTGGTGATTTTTTTTAAATCTTTAAATGCAGTTTTAATTATTTTTGAAAATAAATTAATGTTTCCTTTTAGTAAAATTTGCCATATTAAGGGTACTTTTCCTCCAACCACCGGCTTTTTTTCCACCCTGGTTCAAGTATACATCACATGGCTTGTTGTGTTATGGTGAAGTTACAGTAAGTTTTGTTAAAAAATTAAATACTTATGATTAAAATAGCAGCTGGGTGTTGTAGGTTTGTTTAGCGGTGTTTCTCGTTATTGGTGAAACTAGAGGTGAAACCTATGCACTTACATAATCATTATGTTAAAACCTGCTAACGATTTAATTTATTTGCCTCTTAATTGTCTGCCTGCCTCTTTATTTGTATTTTAACGTTAATTTATTGATGCAAAATTCGATACCAAATAAGTGAACTATAGCTTACATAATTAGGACACAGACTGCAACAGAATTGTATAGCCTATACAATATACTTATTATCTACTTATAGGTAATTAATTCGGTTGCAAGTGTTTCATATACATAGTTATTCAACTAATAGCTTGACAGGCTCTTCCTCCATCTTTCAATAATACGCTATACCTAGTTCAAAATCTTTGGAGTAGGTACTTTTTTATTTTTTTGTACGTAATTTAATTTTGGTTATTCTTATTATCATTCAAATTTTGTATTTCATTTTCAAGTCTTCAATCTCTTTCTAAGATTATAAATAACCTACTATCTCAGGGTTTCTTAAAGTTTTTATTTTCATGAACCACTTCCAGAAATTAAAATATTGCACGGACCCGTGTTAAAAAGTTTTTAGGGAAAGAAAACAAGGCTAATACGTAATAAAATTGCTGCGCGGGAGTGAGCCAGCAGGCGGTTATTTTTGATCAATGGGACCGCACCGCTCAGCAATAGAGCGAGCTGTCCAACAAAGATTTCCTAATGTATAGGGTTAACTTAACTGCTGTAGACCCTTGGTACAAATTCTACGTACTAAGGGGTCATTGGATCCCACTTAAAGAAACCCTGTCTTAACTATACTGACACATTTTTTGTAAATAACAGGGTTAACTAAGCTGCTGCAGATCCTTGGTAAACATGTTACGTACCAAGGGGTCCGTGGACCGCACTTTAAGAAACCCTGTTTTAACTATATTGACACAATTTTTGTACCTGTTACACACTTCAATTAATGGACTTAGGTATCTAAATATTTGATAAATACAACAACATGCATACACAATACCACGCTCGTAATCCCAAACAAAAGGGACAGAGCAGAACTTTCGGCTACATTTTCCCTCTACTCTACTGACATATCCAGACTTTTAATTACTATTTTTATGAGTAGCATCAGTAGTTTTGTGACTAAATCTAGGCATATGACACATTCAACTCTCCGCTTGGCCATAAAAAAACAACGATGAACCTAATGATTGTACACAAGAAAAGAGTAATTAAAAGTTTGGTAGAGACATAATGGTATAGGCTAACATTTCCAGATATCAGTAGTCCGGGATTATAATACAATATTTAAGTATAAATTGTCATTTTAGATGGCTGCGTGATGCCGGCAGAGTAGAATAGCATCACCCCATATTCTCCAATGGGTGTCGTACACGGCGCACTAAACCACTAGTGCTCCGTGTTGTCGTAGAAGGCGACTAATGGATCAGTAAAGGGGTATTGATCACCTTATACTCCGTCCGCCAATCCGCATTGGGCAAGCGTGGTGGACTACTGTCTAAACCTCCTTCGATAGCAAGGAGAGGCCTTGTGTCCCACCTTGATGTCACTTTAGATAAATATTAGAAAACAACACTATAATTTAGCTACGATAATTTGATATTAACTTATCCTAAATCTTCATAGGTACTTTTTGGTGTTAATACTTGGTACTGCATAGTATTAAGGACTTAGACATGGGATCCAAAGTAAAGATCTCAAGGATGGATGCAAATCTGCGCAGTACGTACATTGTCACATCAGAGTACAGTGCCACAAACTTACCTGACCCGGTAGTGGTGTCGCTAGTGGTGAACAAATGTGTCTAAGAAATGTAAAAATGTCTATGGGTAAATTGTAGTTCTTTTTGCCACCGGGTCAGATAAGTTTGTGGCACTGTAAAGAAGGATTCACCAGTCTGGCGAGTTTGCTGGCGGCCTGACCGCAAGCAAAAGCGCCAGCGAAGCCAAGGTTGGTAATTCCATCAGGTGATAAACCATCCAATCAATGCCTTAGTATACGACCATCCTATCTTAAGTTAGATATGCATCAATCCCAAATATGTATTACAAATTCGTAGTAAAATCTAATTAAGAGAATCATATTGATTGAAATATTATTAATATTTCATGAAATTTTTGAAGCTAAATTAGATAGAGAGCGTCTAAAAGGGGATGATCAGAGTTTTGTAACATTTGGTTACACATAAATCTACATCTGGCAGTATGGACCATGTCATGCAGTGCCTCAAAATAGTGATAGATTGCCAGTCTGTCGCCTACCCAATCGAAGACATCATACCAAAAGGTAACAAACTTTCAGTGAACCCACAAAAAAGTCAACAATCGGTACAGATTTTCACTATAAAGGTTTCACATAGCACACTTTTCAGATCGGAAAGGTACCGCCACTTTTTTACTATGAACGCTACGGAATAGCGGCTACGAAAAGGGCCCTCCAGACTCATGCCGAGAACCCCCGAGAACACCCGAGAACCGTGAATGGGATTAGTTTCTTGCCTTCTCGTTGCTTCTCGGGCGAGAGAAGAGAACGGCATCACATTCTCATTAGGTTTTAGTGCGACGTGGAGAGTGGTTTGAATAAAGATTCACAAATCTTGTTCTATTTCGATAAATTTCACCATCACCTTGGCCTTCATATTATTTTTGATTCTAACATTTACAAGATTGTATTATGCTAATGCACACAATACCAAAGCCGCTTCACTGTCTAAAACGCTTATTTGGCATAACGACCGAGAACGCAAGTGAGATGGTTGCGTGAGTGTAGATACCATCTCGTTTCTCGGGGCAAATCTCCTCGAAAAGTCTCGCCGAACTTCTCACGTGAGTCTGTAGGGCCTAAAAAAGTACGGACCGTAGTGCATAACCTCTTTTTCGATTCGGCGATACGGTTCTGAGCTCATAAGTGTGCTAGGACCTTAAATCATCTAAGCATTCCGGGCTTACGTTACGGCTGTTCAAATAGAAGTTATTCAAACAAATAATCTACTCCAGCGTATTGTTCGCTTAGTAGGTTGTTATTATCTTCGGCGTACATTGTGAATATGTTCTTCATGGTGTCTGTGTCCATGTCATCCTTCGGGAACAGCTCATCTAGGTAGTTGGTGATAATTTCTGCTATGCTCCTTGGTTTATTCTCTTTTCCGAATATGTATTGCATAATGTTTTCAAAGATGGTGGCTTCGCAGCTGGCAAGAAATATCAGCAAAGTAAAGAATATTAATTTGTACGCGTGTCCCGACATGATTCTGAAAAAATAAAAAAAGCGTGTTGTCAGATCAAAGTGTTAACAACACATGAAAGAGTCTCACCAAATCGGGATTATTGAATAAAACCTCTAGGAACATTAAGAGCTGTTGCTATTTAACCGATTTCAAAAAAGGCCTCCCTTTTTCAAAATGTACGTGATATTATTGGAACTGCAAAACATTCACAAAAGATAATTAGGGATTTCAAAAACATTTTTTTTTTAAAGTAGATTGTACAGGCTGCTGTTGCTGTGGTAATACCATACTAATGTTCTACTTCCGAATTCTAAAATATATTGCGGTCAACAATCAAGATAAACTCTTCTATAGTCTTGGTTTGTTTAATCTAAACACACTCACAAAGTTTCAATTAAATCGGTTCTGTGATTTCGGAGTTTGTTGACGAATGAAAAAAGTAACTAATAGTCTGGTGGGTATTTCTAAGTAGGGGTTTTTGGGGTAGAAGATTAACAATAGACTACATAGCATGGAATTATTTTTGCGTTAACAAACGCGCAAATATTTTTTAAATTTAGAAAAATATGTGGATTGCGGACGCTGCTGGTTTCGATTCTGCCCTGGACGGTCGATATTTTTCCGTGTGGAATAATTTTATGTTTGCGTTTAAAAACGCGTAAATAATAATACTAGAAAAATGCACCAAAAAAAATCGACTTGCCTCAGGCGGGACCTTGGCGGGACTTTGCGTTTGTAAACGCAAAAATAAAATTATTCCATAATGTAAAGTAGTTTCATCTTAACTGGGCGTCAAATATTTACAAAATATTTCGTTCGGGTCTTAGAAGTGCAAATTTCAAAGATTTGATGAAACAATGTTCACCATTAAAACATAAGCACCAAGTACTGACAAATTTCGACAGCGAAAAGCAGTGTCTCGGTGGCGTAAGGGTCAACGCAGCCGTCAGGATTGTGGAAGATGCGGGTTCGTGTCCCGCCTGAGGCAAGTCGATTTTTTTCCGTGCATTTTTCCAGTATTTTTCAGTGTGTTTTTCTAAATTTTAAAATTTAAGTGCGCGCTTGTTAACTTAAAAATAATTCTATAATTATAAGGTAGTTTCATTCTTAACTGGACGTCAAATATTTGCAAAAATATTTCCTTCGGATCTTAGATGTGCTAATTTCAAAGATCTGATGAAACAATGTTACTAAATGCTGACAAATTTCGACGGCGAAAGCAGTGTCCCGGTAGCGTAGTGGTTGACGTAAGATGCTGGATTCGATTCCCGCCCTCGACAGCCAACATTTTTTAGTGTATTTTTCTAAATTTTAAAAATAGAATACATATCCCTACATAGATAATATTGGCCCAAGATTTACTGATGACTAAAAACGGTGCACTGCGTAGGTACATACCATACCTAGATGTTATGATATGAATGAGGAAGGTTATTCGATTTCTGATTTTTCCACAACAATAAAAATAAAGTATTAAGCCTAATGTCTACTGGATAAAGGTTTACGTTGATGGCATAATTTACCACATGCGTATGAACGTTAAAGTAATAGTTTTCCAATCGGTTTTCCAATCACTAGCATGAGTGAATGCGTGAATCTATATAATAGCTAAAGGCTTGTGGGAAACAGCTAATAATAAGACGATTTGAAAGTTTTACGAGCATTAAGTATCCCTTACGGCTTGAACACCGTCACTTAATTAGACAGACAATACCTCTCGTCATCAAGTAATTTTCTTGGGAGTTTCGCCTTGGCGCCTTGGGGTGCTATTTTCCGAGACTTCCTGGAGGACAAGTGCACTCTGGGTAACGGATTGGATAGACGATGACGGCTGAGGTCGGAACAAGGGAGGGCTCTTTTCAGGGCCAGCGGACATTTGCAGTGGACATTGAGTGGAACAGGATGTTTCGTCGCCCCCGAAACGCCTCTACTTTCAAAAGTGGGACGGTGGTTTGCTTCTCTGTGGTGGTGTCTCAAGGGGCAGCCGAATTTGTCGAAGTGAGCTCCTGGTGGGGCTTCTTTCGTGCTGGACCGGTATGCTGGATGGTAGGACAGACGGCTAAGACAACACTGCGCTAAGTTTTATTCAAGCCGCCCTTGGCATCACTGTGAAGGACCCGGGAAAAGGCACCTATGGAACCTTATGTTAGACAGTGGCTGGTCTTTAAGATCGAGGAGGTCTGTTGTCTGGTATTTGTGTCGGATATCGGACATCACTGAATGTTGTACCGTTTGGGTCTGAAATGGCAGGCACAGGAGGCTTTCCGATGCATGTCTGCCTCTGCCCAATTATCAGGATTGTGGAGTGACAATATTGAATAACGAAATCATGAAATGCTCTGATTGTTATAGGTAATCAATGTCATAATCTTAATATGTAAATAAACTTCTCTTACACAATGTTAACAAAAGGGAAAATTAATCTCACGATATACACGCGTATACGTTTGCACATTATCAATGTCGCGACCTTTTTGTGATTTGAAGCGTAAAGTGTTTGTTGGAACCACGGTTCGAACTCGTTACTAGAAATTGCGTGACGATGGAAGACATCGTTAAACAATTAATGCTTTAATTTCAGATTATTGATAAATGATATTATCCACGCTACGTTTAAGTCTCTTAACTCTTTGCAGACTTTAATAAATAAAATAAGTAAATTGATAAAAGTTGGCTCTCCTTGTACTTATTAAGGACTTAGTACTCCGTCCGCGACATCGTTAGTGATATATTTAAAAAAAAATTGTTTCGTGGAAATCTAGCATTCGACAAAGATTTTTTAAAATGGGTCATATAGCTTTCGAACATTGAAAATTTCTTTTTTTTTCAAACTAAAGTTGCACAGATGTTATCCTGGGAAATTACTAAAGAGCTTTATTATTTTTATTATTTTGCATATGTAGTCGACGATCAGTTCGTTGGGCAGATTGTGATATGCCCGGGCAAATCGTGATACCTACGCCGCAATTATATCGTAGTCCGACTCTCCCACAAACAGTCCACCCCGTTACACGCTATTAGTTCTGTAACTTCTTTTATTTAGTAGCTGTTTCAGTTATATACTTTTATTATGAATAAAGAGTATACTGTTACTTATTTGCGTGTAGTAAAATTATGATTACTTAAATTTTTAATTAAAAAAAATGAAAATAAAGTGGTTCTTTTATTTGGTCAAACGCAACTATTTTACAAAGCTCAATTTGTATGGGAAATGTGATGTGCGCTTCTTTCCGCTAGGGGCGCTCATTACACTTCATATACAAATTGCGTAACTAGTGTTGTAGTACTACTATAAAACGACGTAAAAACGTAGAAAAATATTACTTCAAACTAGGAAACAACTATTGCGATTTGGTTTGCGATCTACCGCATGTGATATGACAAAATTATTATATTATCACGTCGAACTAGGAAAAGAGATATTGCAATTTTATTTGTGATTTACTTCTTGTGATATATACATAAACTGTCATTACAAATAGACGGAATTTTCGTGTAAATGCTTTTAAAACATCGTGCCCACACATTTAATAGCGGGCATTCGTGTTACTATCGGCAACATTCGATACAGAAATATTTGTGAAACACGCAATGAAAACATCGTCAATGTATCTGATGACATTGTGTTTACAGTCTATTTTTATAACACGGTTATATAAGTTTCACCTCTATGTTTGCTTGTTTGCCTGCTTGTATGTTTTTCCGTCCGCAATTTTGACACATTAAACGGTCACATTTCATTTAAACTTTATAGACATATCAAAGACCGATGTCATCATCATCAGTCATCAACAGCTCAAATAATGTCCCCACCGAGGGTCTCGAGCCTACCCCACATTAGGGGCGATTAGGCCTTAGTCAACCACGCTGGCCAAGTGCGGATTGGTCGACTTCACACACAACCTAAGAATTTCTTCACAGGTGTGTGCGTAAAAGCGTCGATTAAACGTACATATGAATTCAAAATTTTTAAACACATTGGTACGTGGCGGGGATCGAACCAATGCCTCCCGGGTGAGAGACGACGCTCTTACGCACTACGCCACCGACGCTTCACAATTCATGTGATTCTGTATATGCAGTTATAAATTGCGTAAAAAAGTATAAAATAAATACAAGGTTAAAAAATCTACAAAACGCGCTTAATGATAAATTGAACTGAAAAGTGAAAAATATTTTTTTTACTATAGAAACGAAATGAACTATGCGTGCGAAGTCGGGAAGGGCCGCTAGTTTCAAATATTTGTTTAATCATATATCGTAACAAACCACTTTGAAATTAGGTAGATCATATTGCGAAATTCCCTCATCAATAAAAATAACGAATAATCCGTCTCATACCCTCAGACCATTAACTTAATAAACACACTTATTGATAAACCGTCTCTACTAAAAAAATTCAAATATTTTATTAGTATATCTATTAACAAAATGATGAACGAAAAGTATAATTTATTATTTAGAGAAAAGCGTGGAGTTCTCAATTTAATTGTACCGATCGAATATTTTCAAGAACTGATGTTAATAGGAGTATCCCTTTGTTTTCCGTCTTCTCTTTACACTGATCTCTAATACAAGAGTTCTAAAATATATCCTTTACTTTATCAGCACATGAAATTTATTTATTAAATTAACGTACTTTACCTTTAGTTAAGCTCCTTGTGGTACTTAATGTAACTTTAAATCCCTTTAGACGCTTTATTTCTTTTTCAACACATATCTTCGCTATATGAAACTTGTCTGATAAAATTTTATATTATCTTTCCTTATATTTTACCAGTTAATTTTTTAACTAAAAAAACACGTCTTCAGAAATTGCAGTTTTTTTTTAACTGTTTACGACAACCTTGGCGTCGAGCCTACTGCTGACTACGGCGCACGCGCATGCCAGCGGATACCCAACTTTCTTATTATGTGATAAATATTTTGGTGAAAACTGGGCTTGTCACCCACAGGGCATGTTAATAATTATGTTAAACCCTAAAGACCAGCTGCGGCATGGTGTAATCGGTGCTAAAAATATTAAGTAATGAGAATGAATTAAATGCACACCAAAAATTTTGCAGCGTTAACCGCTTACCAAATTGGCTAATTGCTGCTCATTTACAGGTTTAAAGTGATAATTTATTTAGACTTCATTGTATACAAAGGCATAAAGTCCGCTCCACTAGTCATACGGAAAGCTGGGTACGGAAATAATAATAAATTTGCACTTTTTTAAGAGCTATAGGCGTAAAGGGTCGCGTGATTTTGTTTCTGTTTTGAAAACAGCGTTGGTAATGGTCTGTTCAAAATGTGCTATCGAAAACCTTCAGACTCAAAGGTCCTACAGACTTTAGCACGAGAAATTCACAGATTGAGAACTTACTTATTTCATCGCCTTTCTTTAAAACTTGGTGGTTGGTTGCGTTCATACAGAAATCGAGTTCACCTGCCTACGTACTCGGCTGCCGACGCATTCTTCGGAATTAAGAAACTTTACATCATTTCAGCCATGTGATGCCGGCAGAGTAGAATAGCATCACCCCATATCCTCCAATGGGTGTCGTAGAAGGCGACTAATGGATCAGAAAAGAGGTATTATAGATCACTTTATACTCCGTCCACCAATCCGCATTGGGCAAGCGTGATGGACTACTGCATAAAGCTCCTTTGATGACAAGGAGAGGCCTTGTGTCCCAGCAGTGGATTGAATTATAAAGGCTGAGAGGATAGGATAGGATATACATTATAGTAGCAACTGTCGATGTCCTCTACATCAACAGTATCGATACATCTACTTCCCCGTGATGCTGGATTAGATTTTTTTAAGGAGGTTTGCAGTACAGGCTAGAGGAGTCACCAATAACTTCACCTTCTCAATAACCCAGTGCACGCATTAGCCATAAAAACACTATTAAAACTAGAAAAAATACACTGAAAAAATCGACCTGCCGCAGGCGGGAATCGAACCCACCATCCTCCGCAATCCGGGCGGCTGCGTTTTATACCACTACTGCGACTGCGGATTGTGGAGGATGGTGGGTTGGATTCAAGCCAGGGGCAGATCTATTTATTTCAGTGTATTTTTTAGTTTGACAAATATTTACGCGTTTGTAAACGCGAAAATTATTGCACTTAAAACTGTTTTTCAACCTTATTCCGTAACTAGTGAGCTCAAAATCTATTGAATAATTATAACAGTACCATCATCTGCCATCGGCAGTACGTGCGCTGGAGTTGTTGTGACACGCCTAAAGTCTTAATCGACTTCCGAGGCCAATACTATCATAAGGCACCATTTTAGTAATGTAATGTAGTTTACTAAGGCAAACAGTAAGAACCTTGTACACGGCGACAATATTATAACAACAATATAATAAGTAGTGCCTATTAAATACTCGGTCTTTATGTCCAGTTGTTTGTCAGACACATGGGTTCCATATAAGGTTGAATTACCGTTGTAGCTTACCTCTTTTCTGTACATTTCATTGACATTCAATTTGCGTACGAAATACTTACGACCAAACCAGGGTAGCCATAAAAAAGGTTATAGGTATTTAATTATAGAACCTATGCTTTTACACAATAAGTATGACTCGGTTCTTAGTGGAACTACTCGAGAGGTGTACTATGAATGTTCGAATGAAGATTGTGTGAAGGATTATTGTGCAAAAGCAAGTTAGTTCAGAAGATCACGCATTTGAATGTAGCAGTGGCGATACCTCTAAGTTGGCGACATTAGCGCCGCCAAATCAAACATGAACAAAAGTAATTAAATAACTTTATCTAGCAAATAAAGTTTTTTCATTAGGTATGAAACTTTATCTATGTTAAATAAAAAACTTGCGACTGCGATTTCACTGGCATTCAAGCATATCCTACGCACCATTTTTAACCGACTTCAAACAAAAAAAGGAGGAGGTTCTCTATTCGACTGTATGTTTTTTTTTTTTTTTTTTTTTTTTTTTTTTTTTTTGTATGTATGTTCCGCGATTACTCCGTCAATAATGAATCGATTTTGATGATTCTTTTTTAGTTAGGAAGGTCATACTTCAAAGGTGGTCCCGTATTAATTATACCGAAATTGGTTCAGTACTTTTTTGTTGAAATGATAATTTCATTGGAGATGAAACAATAACATCGTCCACGAACACAAAAATAATGTCAATTTTTTTTTTGAACTTGCTATTACATTATATGCAATAGTGAAATTTTGGTTAGTAGGTCCAATAGTCAACACATAAACTATGACAAATTATTTTATGAACTTAAGTTAAATAACTAGTTTCTCTTCAAGTTTCATAGTTCATTAACTTACCATTAAAACTATACCATTCATTCTGAATGAATGGTAGGCATTTGTAATGAGCTATAGGTCTGAGACGTGATATTATTTGTTAACCGACTTTAAAAAAAGAGGAAGTTCTCTATCCGACTGTTTTTTTGTGTTTGTTACCTGATACTCCGTCAATTATGAGTATTACGACTCGATTTTAGTGATTCTTTATTTAGCTTCGTCAAAATCAGAGATGACCCGTATAAATTGTATCGATATAAATTCGACCCTTTATGAACAGAACATTAATAACAAAAAAAAAAATTGTTTACGTTTCCGTTAAGTTTCAATGAGAGCCTATCCATTTATCCAGTAGGCCTATCCATTTTCAATAAAATATACTTAACTAGCGACCCGCCCCAGCTTCGCACGGGTGCAATGCTTATGTGTAGTTTTAAAGATCTAAGCATACATAGGGACAGACAGACGGCGGATAGCGACTTTGTTTTATACTATGTAGTGATTTCCACTAAAAATAATAAAATAAAATATTTTTAGCAAAAAAATAGGAAAACCGACTTCAATGCGTACAAATTTAAACTAAAAAGTAAGAAATAAATAATATTTTTATGAAGTAGTTGAAAAGAGCGTCATAGAAAACCAAGGAAAGTATTGATACACATTTATAATTCTTTATTTATAATTCATACTCCGATATATTTGGAGTCGGTGCCAGCCTAAGCAAAATAAACTTACCTAATAGATACGAACTTGATTAATTCATTAACTACACATAATAATGAATGATGAAGATGAGAAATAATCCGCCGCTCCGTGAAGTTCGAAAATTGCAAACACTATCCTCCTTGGCTAGCTGGCACCGGCTCCAAATATATCGGAGTATGAATTATAAATAAAGAATTATAAATGTGTATCAATACTTTCCTTGGTTTTCTATGACGCTCTTTTCAACTACTTCATAAAAATATTATTTATTTCTTACTTTTTAGTTTAAATTTGTACGCATTGAAGTCGGTTTTCCTATTTTTTTGCTAAAAATATTTTTAGTTAATTTTAGTTCTTTAACCGACTTCAAAAAAGGAGGTTTCATATTCATCTTTTTTTAGGTATGTTCCGCGATTACTCGAAGATGCCGGGGCCGATTTGAAAAAATCATTTTAACCTCTCCAGCACCAAAAGACCTCTTTTGCTTAGTAAAATCTCGAAGGAAAAACGTTTTTTGCTCCGAGCTTTGAACAAGATAGTAACGTTCAATCTAAATTATTTCAGTAATCTTACTTTTTATTTTCAATAATTATTTTTAAGATAATAAACATGTATTAAAATGCTGCCTTGTTTTTCTCAACTAAAACAATTTTCTCGCTGGAGAGGTGAAAAGTTGTATGTTTCAACGAGGGTAATTTTTTTTGTCTCGTGCCTTTAAATCACTCACTGCGCTCAGTAGTCTATTTATCTACTTCGCTGGTTCGTGATTTAATATCGGCACTCGCAGCAAAAAATAACTTTGCTCACTTGTTGAACAAATAACATTTTTTTTAAAGATAGTATACTTTCTAAATGGTCCATGAAAATTTTACATATATCGACTTGAAATTTTCTTAGAATGTAAAAAAAAGCCGTCGCAATATGAATTTTTCCAAGTTTTCCAACTTTAATATTATCTAATCGATATCTGCGAAAGTTACTGACCAATTTTTTGTATTAATAAAACTCAGTCTCGAGATAGTTTCCTGAAAATTTTACAGTTTTAAAAACTGTAGCACTATACTTACACCACTAAAAGTAAAAAAAAAAATATGTTTAAATAAAATAAAAACTGCCAACCCTTATATTTGGAATAAACGTTATCTCTTGTCTGTGGCACCAGCCGGCCTAAAAAAAACATTTCGTAGATTTTGCGTGAAAGTGTAACAAACTTACACCTATACATCTACAACATGAAAATTAAATAACCAACACCCTGAATACAGGTGGTTTGAGATCGGCTTCTAAATTGATTTCAATAATTTTTTTTTGAAAAAAAAACGATTTAAAAAAAAAAACACACAAAAGTACCCAGAACATGTTGTACAATATTTTCTGGGTACTTTTTGTTTTTTTTTAAATAATCGATTTTTTTCCAAAATAAATTTATTGAAATCAACTCAGAAGCCGATCCACAACCACCTGTATTCAGGGTGTTGGTTATTTAATTAACATGTTGTATATAAAGTTTGACGTTTATAACATTAGTAGGATTTATTGAATGTGCCTAAAATAAAAGTTTATTATTAGTATAACCATACATCACGCTGTCCCTCGAAAGTAGTTAATTATTACTTTAGTTTTACATTAATCATACTCTTGACTTTTGCACAAACTTACATTCGATTGCGTAATCGATTGAGCGTGGATTGAACATTCTAGTTTGGCCCAAAAGTGTTCGAATAGTCCTTCGTCATTCGTACATGCGTAGTGTACCTACCCAGTCGAGACATTGTCGTGTGGCGTAGCAAAGAAAGTAGCATTGAAAAATCCTTTTGCGTAATAATTGAATAGCCGAGTCTAAACACTAAACAATACGTACGAAGGTAAATATTTGTATAGTGCTTACTGCTATGAATTTACAGTTTCTAATACCTATTTAAGCCTTTTCCTGACCGGGTCGGCGCGATTTTGTTTCTGTACTGTACCGAGATTCTATAACCAGTGCAATAAGTGCTGGTGGCCTTGGGCATACTGAGCGGCGTCGCATTCTCAGAAAACACACAAAAAACGAAAAACTAGTATTGATTTTTATATTTAACCCCCGACGCAAAAAGAGGGGTGTTTTAAGTTAGTAGGGTAGTTAGTCTGTAGGTCTATGTGTCTGTCTGTGGCATCAAAGCTCCTAAACGAATGGACCGATTTTGATGCGGTTTTTTTGTTCGAAAGCTGACGGAATTAGGATGTTTCTTAGCTATAATTGTTGAAAATGTGTTCAGGCGTTTAAAGGTCATCAGCTCTCTCTTGAATAATATTCAAGAAAAAAGAATAAAGTAAAAAAAAAATTAAAATTTTTAACCCGCCACAAAAAAAAAACTAAAAACAAAATAAGGAAAATTTCGTCTCGGCTTTTAACTTCATTAAAATAACCTATTAATATTTTGAAAATGTTTTTTTTTGATACATTAAAATATACGAAATTACTATGCTGTGTCCGGTTATTTCTTGCGTGCTTATAAATATAACTTGAAGTATGTTCAGGGATGAATAATGTAGTGCTCCTGTTAATATGCCGGCAGCGTCGAAATAAACTTTCTTAGTAACCATTCTTTCTCATAAATATTTATGGCATGACTAGTTTTGGAGTGAATCTTCGAATTGAAAAATCTTGCGAGTACCAGTTTAAGGTTCTGTTCCATGTGAAACTGAATAATTTGGTTGAAAACCAGTTTAGTCTCATTTATATAAGAAATCTCTCACAGGTCAGTTAAATTTACGACTGACGATATGAAATACGTACTAATATGTACTAATGAGAATAGCACGCGTAGTTTAAATGTTTGCATTTGCAAAATAAATAGTGTCAAAATATCAAATGTCAGTGTGTATGATCGGCTTCAAAAGTTTGTTCTTATTCTAGTCAAGGACCGGAACCACATAATTATTTATGAGTCAAGCAATTTTAGTCCCTATTTGTAAATTATAAGACTTATGGCCGGTTTGTTGATGTTTTTTAATACTGCAGACTAGGGCCAGTTCTGCTTGTAGAAATGACTTCGAATGTGCGGAAAATATATGCATAGTTATTAAGGTAATCTTTATTTAAAAGTAAATTATTAAATCTGATAGCTACCAAAACAAATACAATACCATTGAATCTTTCCTATAAATACCTAAGTAGGCTTAATTTAAAAAAAGGTAGTTTTCCATGATTTTAGTCTGTACTACTACTGACCGAATGGTCACAAATCTGGGAGTTAAGCAAGTGTTTGTGTAATAATCAAGAAAATTTGTTTAAAGTCATTGTTTAGTGGTAGGAGTAATCCTTATATAATTTAATTTGTTTGTGTGAATAGTCTAGTCAATGTAATTGAATTCATAGGTAATTGCTTTAAGACACCGAAGTGTTTTCAAGATGCACCACATCACGAATGGCATAGTTTTGTTACAAATTGCTCCGATGACTCCCCTTGAACTACAAAATAACAATGAGATCCCTCGCGTGCCTACATTAAGGTCACTTTTTAATTGTCCTGATTGGTATCAGGTTTTCATTAAGTCTCTAGGATAAATACTTATTGAGGTGCTATTATATGATTCTTCGTCATTTCTAGTTCAACAACCAAGTCAATATGACAAGAATAACGGAGGTAGATTCTCGAAAGTCAAAAGCATTAAATTTATTGTTATTTTCAACTAAAGTGCAGTGTTATTGTTCCCAGGTCTGTGTATTGCTGGTCATCATAAGCGTGTTCTGTGATATAAGTTACTCAACGCCTCTATTCGAAGGTATTAATATAGAAAGGAAGATAAACATAGATTTTAAACCGCTCAAGTTCAAACCACTGACGTTTATCAGGGAAAAATGGGGACCTTTCGGCCGTTTTGGTAAGAAACATACTATTGAAAGGAGAGATTTAGACGATATTAATATTATCGATCAAGGCGAAGATATAAAACCTGTTGTTGAGAAGGTAGACGAACCTCAACTGTTTATTCCTGCCTTCAAACCACCTGTACAAGTAACTGTGGCTCCAAGTGAGGCCGCTCCAGAGAAACCGCTCAACACAGACATTTCTCCTGCTATACCCAGTAACCCTTACTTCAGTCCAGTTGGTGTGAGTCTCAATTACAGTCCTGTTGTGAGTCTAGGACCGACTCCTGTGGTTGACGCGAAACCTATAGAAGGACCTTTAATAGTTCCAGTGAAGGAAAACGAAGAAAAGCCAGCACCAACGAATAATGTAGAGCCTCCTAAACCTCCTCCTCAAAGACCAGGTATTATTGCTTTCTTTAGTGAATTTTTCTCGGAGTTGATGACGAGACTCATAGCTAGAGCACGCGCTTCGTTTAGTCAACTTGGAAGCCCGCCAGTTCAGCAGTGAAAGATTATTTTTCAACATTTATTTATTAACATATAACAAACGTAAATATTTACAAATTTAATAGTCTATTAACGCCCAAATCCACCTGGTCCGAATCCACCTTGACCAAATCCTCCCTGTCCGAATCCTCCTTGGCCGAAGCCACCCTGACCGCCGAATCCTCCCTGACCGCCGAATCCTCCCTGTCCAAAGCCTCCTTGGCCGAAACCACCTTGACCGAAACCTCCTCCCCCGAATCCTCTACGGCCTCCGTATCGGCCACCTCCATAGCCCCCTCCATAGCCACCGCCTCCTCCTCCGAAGCCACCACCAAACTGTGCCCACGTCACAGCCAATAGCATGGCCAGAAATAAGGACAGGAGAAGAGCCTGAAAACAAAAAATGCATCTTAACTCTTAACGTAATTAGATACAGTTTCACGTCCATAGTAAAATAAGTATTATATTATGTAAATGGCTCAAATTATTGAGAAGGACTCTGTGGAAATGAGTCAGCTATTGACTTTTGTTTTTCCTTTTTGTTAAGACTTTTGAAAGACATTGTAGCACGCTGAAGTGTTTTTTATGCTACGAGATGGCAAACAATCTTGCAGCCTTCCTGGTGTTAAATGGTTACTATCGCTTATGAACACTTGCAATATTAAAATCACTTAACAAGTGCGTTGCCATCTTGGGGACTACAGAATGACACTCAGAAGTCAAACATGTCTTGAGAATCGTCTGTCACTTTCTATCACGCCCAAAGTGATAGAGACGTAGGACGCTCAAGTCGGCGTTCATTCTTGAAACTTATTCTATAATACGAACATTAGACGACATGCCTTCCATGCCCATAAATACATTGGCTACTTTTTCCTTCAAACCGAAATACAGCGAACGGCTTCACGGCAGAAATAAGTCTACCACCTAATATACTGGGTGTAAAAGACATGAACAGTCAAACGAGAACCATGTATTCTATACATCAAAATAAGACATATTTCAAAAAAAATATTGCTGGGAAATGATTTTTATTTTTTGGTGTTAAAAAAAATTGCAAATTGTACCGCGCAATGTAAAGCGCTCAACTCGCACGCAACTCGCAATACAGAGATGTTTTTGTCAGACGGCGGCCCCGTTCATTTGTATCCGTGCACATCGAGTGAGCTACATTGAACGATAACGTTTTGAAGACATTTTTTGTTATGAAATACTAAAAAAAATTATAATGTTTCTTTGGACAATAACTAAGAAATAACGAATAGAATACGTTTTCATAAAAAAATGAAAAAAAAAAATCTGACTTTGACCTTCAATAAAATCGTAAGTATCAATTTCCCAGGTATAGTCTAAAGGAAAAAAAATGTTAAGATGGTGAGCACAATACATGGTTCTCGTTTGACTGTTCATGTCTTTTACACCCTGTAGATTATTTTTCATGTTGAGTATTTTTAGTATATTTAAGAAATTTTGTTGTTAATGGTTATGGTTGTGATCCAAGTTGTGTTGTTGTTAGTTTTGCTGTTATATTTTTGTCTCCTAATTTTTACTTAATTTATAATTTTGTAATTAAATACTTTTAATCCACTGTTGTTTTTTTTTTTAAATACTTAATGTATGTATAACACATTTCCTTACACTCAGCAACATAGAAAAAAATCACAATCACTAAAAAAAAAGATATTACAATGCAAAAATAGTGTACACAAAATTATTAGTTATTTGTAGAAATTATTTAAATATTGTAGGTACATGTTGCATTGATATTGAATTTTTGATAATTATTTGAATGCATGTAATGTTGAAAAGCGTCGGTGGCGTAGTGCGTAAGAACGTCGTCTTCCACCCGGGAGACACTGGTTCGATCCCCGCCACGTACCAATGTGATTTCAAATTTTGAATGCATATGTACGTTTAATCGACGCTTTTACGGTGAAGGAAAACATCGTGAGGAAACCTGCACACACCTATGAAGAAATTCTTAGATTGTGTGTGAAGTCGACCAACCCGCACTTGGCCAGCGTGGTTGACTAAGGCCTAAATCGCCCCTAATGTGGGGTAGGCTCGAGCCCCTCGGTGGGGACATTATATGAGCTGATGATGATGTAATGATGAATGCACAAACGTTGGCAAACCTAAATAATATGTTAAAAATATTTTTTATTACGCATTAAAACGTTTATTACATTACACTGTAATCCTTTTACAAACACTATGTAATAAACCGCTCACTAATTATCAATTCACAAACACTTGCAATACTCACTTTGGCCATCTTTTCTATATTTTCTCTTGGTCGGCACCGATAAGATAATGCACGAGTTTTCTCAACAAGGAGCTTTAAATAGTGTGGTCGACAATCATATGATTTTTATGAGAACAATTTTATACTGAGATTTCGCGGAACAATGTCGGGACTATGGTTCTCAACATTAGAATATTCGGTATACAAGTGACAATAAGGTATTGTTCGATAGTAGAAATATATCTAATAATATATTGTCCTTCTATAGGATATAATATAGGGTGTAAAAGACATGAAAGTCAAACGAGAACCATGTATTCTATACATCAAAATAAGAAATATTTCAAAAAGTAATTGCTAGAAAATAATTTTTATTTTTTTGCTGTTAAATAAAATGCAAATTGTACAGCGCAATGTAAAGCGCTCAACTCACATGCAACTCGCAAAACCGCGATAGTTTTGCCAGACGGCGCGGGGCGGCTTCATTCGTTTGTGTCCGTGCGCATCGAGTGAGCTACATTGAAAGCTAACGTTTTGAATCCATTTTTTGTAATGAAATACTAAAAAAAATTGATAATGTTGCTTTGGACAATAATTAAGAAACAATGTTTAGAATATGTTTTCATAAAAAAATATGACTTTGACTTTCAATAAAATTGTAAATATCAATTTCCCAGTTAATAGTGTAAAGGAAAAAAAATGTTGTAAGGGTTAGCAGAATACACGGATCTCGTTTGACCGTTCATGTCTTTTACACTCTGTATAAAGTACTCTAAATTTTAATTCAAAAAGCACAAAAAAATATAAAATAATAAGAAATTAAAACACTTTTGCTGTGATCGCTAAGTAAGTTGGTAGCGAAAGCTAAGACGCTGTAGATAACACAGTAATTATGGCTGATGATGACGAATTTCGATATGTTGTCGCTATGAATTGATTGTCATTTGTCTCTAAGCCCGCTGTTAGTAGAATGCAAAAATTTTGCCTACATGTTACATTTAATTTTTTTGCCTAAATGAGAAAATAAATAATAACTAGCTGTCCCGGCCACGCGTTGCTATGGTAATTTAATACTACTGTCCTATAACATTGAATTTGCAGTAAAAAAAATAAAAAATGAGGACTATTTATCAAGATAAAAAAAATCTGTCCTAGCTCTCAAGTATGAACAAAACCCACTTTAAAAAAAGTTAAAATCGGATTGTTAGTTTCGAACTACATCCCGGATTAATTTTATAGGTCAATAGTATGAAATTACCACAGCAACGAGTGGCCGGGACTATTATATATAATTCCCATGTCACAAAAATCGTGACACGATTATAGATCTATTTTCTATGGCAATTTAAATTTTATTTGTATTATCAAAAACTGGGTTATACTATTACTAGCGACCCGCCCCGACTTCGCACATAGCACTTAGAGTACTTATTTTAACCTTAACGAATTATATAACCTTACATTATTACATTGAGATATATATTCTATCTTAATGAATCACTCTATCTATTTATGAAAACTGCATTAATTAAAATCTGTTAAAAAGTTCTAATATTTTTTACAGTACAGATACAAAGAGCGACTTTGTTCTAAGTAAGTATAATATATAAGATAAACAGTATGCATCATGTGAATATAATTATTATTATTAATAATAATAATAAACTCTTTATTGCACACACGATTGGAAAACATACAGTAAAAAAATAAATAAAACAAAAAAAAAATGTACAAGGTAGGCGGCCTTATTGCTATAAAGCAATATCTTCCAGGCAACCTTGGGTGAAAGGATTACGTGGTAATTACAAGATAGGTGCAGGAGTAGAAAGCTTTCTTAAATTAAAAAAAAAAAAAATGAAATTACAAATAAAAATTAATAAAAACATTACTAAAGTTTGTGTAAAATGAGCAATCTTAATAAACTAAACAAACAGTAGATTAAAAAGATTAATTTAGGGACATGCATAAGAAAGGAAATGACTCCGAACTTGATTTTTAAAGGACTCCAACGTGCGAGCACTCCTAACACTCACAGGTAGCGCATTCCATAGCCGGACTGCATGAACGGAAAAAGAATAGGTAAGAAAGTTAGAATGATGAAGTGGAATATCAAGGGTGAAATTGAAATTTGAACGCAAGGTGCGATTTAGTAAAGAAGAACGAAAAGAAAAGTGAGAAGGTGCGAAAAGAACGAAAAGAAAAGTGAGATCGAAGATAAGGTGGAGAGGTGGGAAGAAATAGGACAGAATAAAGAAGGGATTTATTATGCATTTGTAACATCCATGGAATATATAAATGATTATCTATTCTGTGGTATAATAACTATTACCAAAAATCTCAATATGTTGAGAACCATAAGAGTTAGGTTAGTAGTTTAGTACCGAATCCGACCGAATCTTTGCAAACGAGTATAATTAGCATACACATGTCACCGATCAATATTTGATTTAAGTACCTACCTACTACATTTTAATATACTTTCCTGTTTGATAACAAATATTTTGTTATCGCGGGATTCAGTTCGGAAAATCCTACATGATTTACCAGATGAGTAGTTATGAAATCACGGTATTAGCGGTCGAGAGCGAATTCTAGCTTATTTAAAATACGTAATTAAGTTGCTGGCGCTTCGGAACAATGGGCGATATGCAAACGCAATATCATTAAGAGATAAGGTACCTACAGTTTTTTATGAGTGTTATGTTTTCCCATCTATGTAAGTGCAACTAATTTTACTTAATCCATCGACGATTATTAATATCCAGACACAATTGATTTTAATTGTGTTCTCGCGCTCCTGAGCGCGAACGGGGCTTAACGAGTTAAGGAAAGTAACCAATTGTGGACATTGTGCTTAAGTACTAGTGAATTTTGTGGAATTGTTTTTTTCTTTTTTTCCACGCTCACAGCAATAAAATTATCTAGCCAAAATAAGGTATCATTATCAATTTGCCTTTGTCGCGGGAAGCCGCTGGATGAGGGCAACACAGGACCGACCAGTTAGGAGATCCTCGGGGGAGGCCTATGTCCAACACAATAATTACATACAAAAGAATGAAAATAAATGCAAAGCTACGTGGAAAGTCATTTCATCTATCGTTTCTGACAATCCACTGGACAATGATATTAGTAAAATCAAACATTTAGATAATGTTTATTCTAATCCTCATGACATTTGCCGTATTTTTAATGATTATTTTATTGATATGACAAGCATTGCAAAACATAATCACTGTGACAATATGACATTCAATTCTACTTTAGCTGACAATACTAATACAAATACTATATTTTTACGACCGGTGACTGAAAAAGAAACTTATAACATTATAATGTCATTAAGAAATAGTAAATCTTCTGGCTATGATAGCATAATTACACACATAATAAAGATAACTGCTCCTTCTCTAAGTGCTGTTCTAGCACTTTTGATAAATCAGTCGTTTGAGGAAGGCACCTTCCCGGAAAGGCTGAAATTTTCGGTAGTTAAACCGTTACATAAAAAAGGAAATAAGTTTGACCTAAACAATTACAGGCCCATCACCCTAGTTCCAATCTTATCAAAGATCTTTGAAAAGGCCATGCTAACTAGAATAAATGACTTTCTACTAAAATGTAATATTTTGCACCCAAAACAGTACGGTTTCCGTAGAAACAGCTCAACGACACTGGCTTGTTTTAATCTCTTGCGAGTCGTAACTGAGAGTATAAATAATGGAACTCCTCTGATATCTATTTTCCTTGATATGAGTAAGGCGTTTGACTGTGTAAACCATTCCAAGCTGTTACATAAGCTCAATGTTTATGGTATAAGGGGTAAGGCACTGGAGTGGATCGAGAGTTTTGCATGTAATAGACGCCAATGTACGGAGGTTTCAAAAATAATAGAATCACGTAACATTATCACAAAGCAAAGTTTTCGATCTGAGTTTAGGACCAGTAATAGGGGCGTACCTCAGGGAAGCGTACTAGGACCACTCCTTTTCTTGCTGTACATCAACGATTTACCAAGAGCCACTAGTCATGAGTCGATTTTATTTGCTGATGATACTACGCTAATAATCAAATGCGAGCAGAAAAAAAGTTTCCAGTTAGATATCAATACAGCACTAAAAGACGTAAAAGATTGGATGACCAACAATGATTTGCACATAAACATAAATAAGACTAAATATATACAATTTAGTTCATACAACTCGCATCCATTACCAGTAAAACTTATAGTTGACAATGACACAGTGGATCCGGTCTGTACACATAAGTTTCTTGGCATAGTTCTAGATAAAAATCTAAATTGGAAAGAGCATATAGACCAACTTTGTGGGAGACTAAATCGCTTTGTCTTTGCCCTAAGAAAACTTAAGCAAACAGTCTCCAAAGAAGCCGCATTAACAGCGTATCATGGCTATGTGGCATCGGTGCTTAGTTATGGTCTAATTCTATGGGGTAACTCTGTGGATTTCATTAGGGCATTCAGAGTACAAAAGAAGTGCATACGTGCCATTTGTAATCTTAAAAATGATGACAGCTGCAAACCACTATTTAAAAACTTTGGTATACTGCCGCTACCTTCCTTATATATAAGGGATGTATGCTTATTTGTTCGTTCCCATCCGGAATATTGGAAAAAGCGTGTACAAGTAAACCCACTACAACGACAAACGAGGATTAATTTCATGAACAATTTGTATCACCCTCCTTGTTGCAAACAAATATATAAGATAAATGTATATAATATGAGCATTGTACTTTTTAATAATCTCCCAAATGACATTAAAGCCGTAAACGACTATAAAATATTTAAATTTAGGCTTAACGAGTGGTTGGTCGAACATTGTTTTTACTCTGTTAAAGAATATCTAGACTATAAGTAATGTAATGTTCATTTAATGTAATCTTTTGTTTTATAATGCTTAATTAAATTTAATGTATAATTGATTTTGATGTATAATTCACTGAGAATAAATTTTAATAATAATGTAATAATTGAAATAATTCGTAAACATGACAAAACTCGTTTAATAACTTGTGAAAATTTGCACGCTAGCTCACTGGCTGAATACAATGTACATATAAAACTGTGTAAGATCTTGTTATAACTGTATTCTTGCAAATAAATGCTTTATTATTATTATTATTATTATAACATTGGGCGACGCTTGGCTGAAATGATGATAATGAAGAACTTTTGTTATGGATATTAAATAACGTTTTTTTTTAATATACATAATAATTTTAGATTCTACTAATCGATATTATAAACGTGAAAGTGGGTATGGATATCTGGATGTGTGTTCCTTACTTTTTCACGCAATAACTACTAACTACTAACTGAATGGCATTTGATAAAACTTAGAATAATATAGCTCACACATCAGAATAACATAAGGCTATAATTTATACTAAACCTACGCGGATTAAGTCGCGAGCAGAAGCTAGAATTTATTTTTATAAATAAACTTAAAAAAATATATAAAAAATCATGACTTGATAATATATATTGGTGTACATCATTTGCTGCTACCGGGGTTCGAACCCGGACCGCGGACCAGAGGACTGAGGGACCAGCGAAAGCTGGAGGAGTATAACTGGAAGGTTGCGCCAGGTCATGGGTTGGTGGTGGGTGTTTTAGCTGACTAAACCAAGGGTTTTCCTCCAAATTTGACTGGTGGATTCGATGTGAGGATCGAAGAGAGAAGTTAGTTGCAGAATTCATTCACAGCTGATATAAGATCGAATGATAGGGTGACATTTGATTCATAGAAATTTAAAGAAATAACTAATATTTCATCTGACTATTCGGTCTTTGGGTCTTTTGGGATAGACAAAAGACTTTTAATTAGCAAATAGAAAAACGTTTATTATATAAATATTTAAAAACAATGATTATAAGTGAAAAGCAAATGTTGTTTATGACAAAATATTGTTAACTTTTTTACTCAGTATTGTAATTAGGAACATGTTCTTTATTTTCCTTCCGAATGTAATAATCCTGGTACCAGTACGGGGGCTGATAGATCGGCGGTACATCACTATAAGCGTAGTAAGGGACCGTGTAAAATCCTGGTATGTAGGGCTTCACTGGAGTCGGCTTGATAGCACCATTGTTGTAATAGTAGAACTTATTGTCTTCATCTTTAGGGTCCTTTTTGACTGGCTTTACTCGGTGGCCGTAAGGCCCGTCTGCAGGCTGCCAGGGATAGTTTGCTTCATGATTGTGTTTGTCTTGATAGTATGATTTCACGAACGATATTGTTAGTAAAGATAACAGTAGTAATACTTGCACAGATTTCATGTTTCTTCAGTTTAAACCAAAACTGAACTGTAAGCTGTTGCAGCGTTGTAGCTATTTAAGTCTTTCGAAGAATTTCAATTAGAGTTATATTTTTACGAAGAAAATAGGTTGCCTCGGATAAGCTGGTAATTGTCTCCAGTAATTGCTTTGGAAAACCCACTAGTTTTCAAAGCATTATTGCGAAATAGTTTGTCCTTTAGCGATAGCAGTCCATTTCGTACTAATATGTCACGTGTTATGTAAACCGGATTCAAGAAAGGCTGATTTTTTTAAATAAAATACATTGAGTTTATTATATCTGTGGAGATTAGGATAGATTGGAAGTCTGAAAAAATTGTGATATTTACCTGCACGGTATCACCGAGTATTAAATATCTTTCGTTTTCAATAATTGAATTTTCAGTTATTTAGTCTCTATGATTTTATTTGGACTTGGACCCGGACCCGGATTGTTGAGATAATTTTGAGTGTAACATCTGTTGGTGGTTGGCTTTTGTTTGTTTACTGAAGGAATGTTACTTATTACGTTTGGTGCCTCTTTTTTGTAGGAGATTTAACTACTACATCAATATGTAGACGTAGCTTTATGTTACCTGAGGTTCTGCTCTCTCTTGGGATTACAAGCGTGATCATGTGTATGTATGTATCAAGAAGCTTAAAGGTTCATCGTATGTATGATTTACTTCCACAGATACGCCGGAGAATTCTATCGTATTTCAAAAGAAAATTAGTGGTCATTACGTTGCGTAATTCATTAGATTCTGGTTTTACTTACCAAATTAACTTTAAAAATAAACATTTATACAAAATGGATGCCCCTTTGTGGGTCTTTTTCATAAATCCCTGATATGATCCGATATTATCCTTAACAGACTTAGGTCATCAGATTAACCTAACCTAAATCAATGCAAATACTAAGTGGTTAACATTAATAACAAAAAATACGTTTTAGTTTGTTAAAGTTTCCTTTAAGTTTCAATGAGCGCTTAGTAGGCCTATCCATTTTCAATAAATTATACTTAATTTCCACTAAAATTATGACCAAGCGGATATTTGATATGCCCATTAATACAAACCGATTAACATAATCACAAACCAACTGATGCTGCTAATGAAAAAACTTAGTAATATTCTGGTAGGGATATAAGGAATAGAAGAAAATTTGCCCTTTTTATACTGTCACGGCAAAAGCACAGAATCGTATTGATTGATTGTACTTAATGTAGGCGTTCTAATAATGTAATTTTCCGATTTTCGTGCCAAAATAGTCTTTTCCACGGACAAGCAGATTGGACAGGAAACGTGGTAGACACCCATGAGCTTTAGGATACAGTACCGCTATCTTCTTCTTTCGTGTCGATGGCTTCTTATTCTAATGTCCATTAAATTTCCGCCGCCCAGAATTCTGCCACTCGAATCGCAGGATCAGCAGCGTTCCACAGCTCTTCAAGCGTGCAATTAATAGGGCCGCTATGAACAAAGGGTTCAAATCGCAAAATAACTGGGACCAAGCTACCTCCGAAGTACGAAGTATGAGAACTAAACGTTGTCCTGAACTATATGATCCGAGTCCTGAACATACGGTACTGATGTTGTTGCGTTTTCGTATCGTCATGTAAAATCTACTACACTCTAGCGTGAGTTTGTGATCCATCATTTCACTGTAAAAGCGCTGGCGTTGGAATCTGGAATCTTGCTGTGACGTGGCACTAAGGTGTTAATATACTCCTGAGTCTAATCCCGTACTTTTGCTTACTTTTTACATCATTTGTCGTCTTTTATGCCGAAATGTTGGCTACAATCGATACATACCATTTATTCGATAAAAAGGTCTTAAATTCACAAAGCTCATATTTGTTATGAATTTTCTTTTAAGATAATTTATTAATTTGAGATTTTCAAATATTCCTAAGAGTGTATCGTTATTAATTTAAAATAAAGCGGTGCATAAATAATATAAATATATTTACTAGTATAAACTAGTGGACCACCGCGGTTTCACTCGTAATTAGTTAACTTATAAGTTAACTTATAGATTAACTTATAGCCTATGTTATTCTGATGTATGAAAAATTACTATTAACTAAATTACTGTTAAGTTTCATAAAAGTCCGTTCTGTAATTTTTGCGTGAAAGAGTAACAAACACACATCCAGACATCCATCCATATATCTACATCCATACAAACTTTCACGTTTATAACATTTGTAAGATACCTACCTATGTTTCGTTGATTGTATTATAATATTCGTAACTTTTATAATCAAAATGATGATTTGAAACCATACCTACATAATATAAATATTAATATGCCCATTATAAAGGTGAAGAAATTTCACTTTCAATACAAGTTGTTTTTAATCTGAATTTTATTTTAATTAAAAAAATTAATGTGAATAGTAAATCATAGTTTTTGTTATATTTCTTTAGATTAACTCATGATTATTATCAAGAACAGCTATTGAAATTTTGAGAATTAGTAAGAGATACATTTTTATTATTGACGTCGTTAAAAACTCCTCGTGTTCCATCTGCTATCGTGATTTGTGTTTCGTCGATTCTTAAGGAATCCTATTTCACACACAACTTCCTTTATTTTTAGGAGTCACGTCTAATATTTCTTTAACTTTTCTTCGATTCTCATTTCGAATTTACGTGTTAAATCTTAGAGAAGATCCCTGTTTTTGTCAGATAAATGGGAAACGAAGTTAACCAGGGTATTCTATAACGATTTAATTTGAAGAACCACATTATCATAAGTTTGACAGGAAAATTTCGAAGTGACTGTTGAAATGAGAAGTGATTTGTTTATAGAATAGGGGTTGCCTATTTAATAACGAGAAAGTGTTGCTGACATGATTAAAACGCAGCAACAGTCGGAACGAGAGGAATGCAAATAAAAAAAGCAAAATAAATAGTCAGAAGAATTTTGATTATACCATTCAGAAGACAAGCTGTAACTTGAAGACTAGTTGTAACTGTAGTTAGATTTTTATAGTTACATTTTCAAAATCTAGTTCTATTTCCGAGCCACTTCGACGGGTCTCGAATCTGGAACCAGTTGCCAGGGTTTTTGGGCACCCATCCAGAGGTGATATTTAAAACGTTCCCAATTTGTTCCAACCATTTAGGACGTTGGGATGTGGTAACGGGTTTCGGTGTTGTAGAGGGTTTCGGTGTTGTAGCGGGTTCCGGTGTTGTGGAGGGTTTTGGTGTTGTAGAGGGTTCCGGTGTTGTAGAGGGTTTTGGTGTTGTAGAGGGTTCCGGTGTTGTAGAGGGTTTTGGTGTTGTAGAACTTGTTGTTCCTTTTTCTATAGTAGCATTTTGTGTAGAAACAAGGGTGATGAGAAGCATGCAGCCGAGGATTGCTACCTACAAAATTTTAATAATAATAGTTAGAAAGATATTACTGCTTTATAAAAACACTCTAAATCACCGATTATGTACGAGGGCTGTGATAAAAGTAGATAAAGAAAAAGAAATATGTAACGATCTTAGATAGTGAAAAGATGTGAACTCTGCCTTCCCCTAGAGAAAGGCTTTATGTACTAATATTTAAAATCCATCTAAATCCTGTTTATTAACAAGGAAAACAAAAAGAATAATAGTCCTTCTAATAATTTACACATGAAACGGATAGTTTTTTAATACTCTAGTAAATTACCTTAGATGCCATTGCAGAGTTCTTCTGTTGAGAAATTTAAAATTCCCTTCCCTTTTATATTAAATTCCTATCAACACTGTTGACGGTAAGTCCATAATTCAGGGTCTGTCTTCGCTAATTGACAGGTTTGATAATTGATAACAAAGCAGGTAAATTGAAGTCATTAACCTCAAGTGTCTTTGCAGTTTGAAGTTTAATGAAACTGCAGATAAGAATCCAAAAAAAAATACAATACTGTGAACAATACGGGCGGGTTTTGTACAAATCTTAAACTAAGAATGTGAATCACGACCACAGAACATAGATATATAAGTCTGTGATCACGACCATCTTGCAAAAATCAAGAGGAATCATTAATAAACAGCGTAACAAGAAATCTTTTTCCCCAGTTTCACCCAGAACCTCATCCACTGAAATATTAGCTTTTTTATTATTACATAAAAAAGTGAAAAGAAGATAAATAAATGATTTTATTATTATAAAGTTTCACCCAGAACTTTATCCACTGAAAGATTAGTTTTTTACTTTCTCGTATACGTAGTATAGAGGATAAGTCTTGTTTATTATTACACTAGCGACCCGTCCCGGCTTCGCACGGGTGCAATGCTTATGTAAATATGCATGTATTATACATATAAAACTTTCTTAAGAATCACTCTATCTATTAAAAAAAACCGCATCAAAATCCGTTGCGTAGTTTTAAAGATCTAAGCATACATAGAGACAGACAGACGGCGGATAGCGACTTTGTTTTATACTATGCCGTGCAGTGACGGTGTATAAGAATACAGTTTGTCACTGCCCCCTCTCTTTCCCCTGGGTGTCGTACGAGGCGACTAAGGGATTCCTGAGCGACCATCTGCTCAACTGGTGGTAGGGCCTAACGCCCGCCTGGTTAGTTACCACCGTGCGCGTGGTGGAAAACCCGTGAAGTGCTCATTGAGCGCGTTTCGGGATCAGCCAGCGTACAACCAGAGCTCGATTGGACGTTGTCGCGACATAGTTCGGTCCGGGGGCGGCCTTGGTCGAACTGATGCCGGGAGGACTGCGTCGACCCGCCGGCCAGGGAGACCCGTAGAAACGGTTATCCCGCTGGCCGCCCGTGGCATAGTACAGGGGCCCGAGCGTGCCTAACCAGCTCGTGAGGCTGCCCTATCATGCCACGCATAATCCCGGGGTGGACCGTCGTGCCGGCTGGTGACCGGAGCGTGGGGTCCCGGCGGCCACTCCCGGGGGGGGTACGGGGGCCCTTCCGTTCGGCGGACCGACGATTGTCATCCTATGGCAGTTACTCGGTGACACCAGCCTCCCCATTTTGCCCGATTCTGTCGCGGCAACGTTCACTCGCTTCACGTCTCTCTCCCTTTCCTCAAACATGGCAGCCGTAAACAAATATACAGGTCATACAGCGGTGCACAACCCCACCCTCTCCACACCGTTTGAGGTGGAGTTCTGCAATATACGCGGACTCCATAGTAACCTCAATGCTGTCCACCAACATCTTGAGTCAGCACGACCTGCATTGTTGTTTCTGACGGAGACGCAAATATTGCCGCCCGCTGACACAAGCTACCTGAACTATCCCGGCTACATGCTTGAAGCGTCCTTCAAAGCGAAAGCCGGAGTATGCTTGTATGTTCGGGCGGATGTTTGCTGTCGCCGTTTGAGCTGCCTGGAAGACCCATCCTTTTCCATGCTGGGGGTACACGTCGACTCTGGCCCCTCGGCTAGAGTCTACGTGTGTCTCTATAGATCCCACACCGGAGACGTTGAGACAACTCGACTTTTTGAACATCTGAGTCGGGTGGCAGATGACGCGCAGGAGCAGTATCCCAATGCAGAACTGGTGTTTTTGGGGGACTTCAATGCTCACCACAGTTTGTGGTTAAGTTCCTCCAAAACTGACCATGCAGGGATCTCTGCTCATGCGTTCGCTCTCACGCACGACTTGTCACAACTGGTTGATCAGCCCACCAGGATCCCAGACATTGCAAGTCAAGCGCCCTCTTTACTGGACCTTCTGCTCACGACCCATCCTGAGGGATGTCAGGTAGAGGTCCGAGCCCCTCTAGGCTCATCTGACCACTGCCTGATATCCTCCAAAGTGCCGCAGGCCAAGCTTCCGCAACCAGCGGTTGCTAAACGCCGGCTCTGGCATTATGGGTCTGCAGATTGGGATGGTATGCGCGAATACTTTGCGTCTATCCCTTGGAAGCAACGCTGCTTCAGTGAGAACGATTCATCAGCTTGCGCCGCTGCCATTACTGAGGAGATTGTATTAGGCATGGAATACTACATTCCACATTCCGATCTCATCAGTAAGGGCAGACGTAACCTCTGGTTCAACCGCGATTGTGCTGATGCTGTTTCACAGAAACAGGCAGCGTATCGCGCTTGGATTAGGGGTCGGGCTCTTAAAGCTCCTGATGTCGAATCACTGAAAGCAGCGTACAACAAGGCTTCCAAGTCCTGTAAGAAGGCTTACATAAGAGCGGATGCCCAGCGCGTCGCACGCATTGGCCACGAATTGGTGACGTATCCTACGGGCTCCCGTAGTTACTGGCGTCTGGCCAAAGCCGTGCAAAGCAATTTCTGCCAGCCCTCGCTGCCACCCCTGAGATGTCCAGATGGGTCATTAGCTCACAAGCCGCAGGAGAAAGCCGATCTTCTGGCAAGACTCTTTGCGGCTAATTCCCAAGTCGATGATTGCAATGCACTGCCACCTTCACTACCTCATTGTGGCTCCACGATGCCTGAGATTAAAATTAGGCAGCGTGAAGTTCGTGCGGAACTGCAATCACTCAACGTCCGGAAAGCTAGTGGGCCTGATGGCATCCCGGGGGTTGTTCTTAAAAAATGTGCAGCGGAGTTGTCTCCCGTACTGACGCGCCTATACCAGCTCTCATACTCTACTGGACAGGTGCCGGAGACTTGGAGAGAGGCTAATGTGCAGCCTGTACCCAAAAAAGGGGACCGCTCAGACCCGGCCAACTACCGGCCAATAGCAATCACCTCAGTACTATGCAAAGTTATGGAAAGGATCCTTAACAACCACCTGATCCGTTACCTAGAAGATCACTCACTGATCCACGATCGACAGTACGGCTTTAGGCCGAAACGATCGACGGGTGATCTTCTAGCGTACTTGACGCATGTCTGGGGTGAAGCTATGGACAAGCGTGGCGAGTCACTGGCTGTCAGCCTTGACATCGCCAAAGCTTTTGACAGGGTCTGGCACAAAAGTCTTCTCTCCAAGCTTCCGACATATGGTCTGCCTGCTCAGCTCTGTACCTGGGTGGCCGGCTTCCTGCATGAGCGAAGAATTCGTGTCCTCTCCGACGGATGCAGTTCGCGGTTCATGTCAGTGAATGCTGGTGTTCCCCAGGGGTCCGTTTTATCCCCTACACTGTTTCTTCTGCATATCAATGATATGATTCCTCTTGGGAACATCCATTGCTATGCAGACGACAGTACAGTGCATGCGGGCTACTTTGGACACGCAAGGGCTGGACGAGCAGAAACGGTAGAGAGTCGTGAGAATCTTGTCATTGAACTCAACCGAGAGCTCGACCTTGTTTCTCAATGGGGTACAGCAAATCTGGTTGAGTTCAATGCCAAGAAAACTCAGGTGTGCGCGTTTACGGCTAAAACGTCGCCATTCCTTTCCCTTCCCTCTCTCCAGGGCACAACACTAACGCTACAGAGCAGTATCACCTTGCTCGGTATGGAGGTTCGTAGCGACTTGAATCCGAAGGACTACATCGAAAGCGTGATAAAAACAGCTTCACGGAAACTCGGTGTCCTGAACAAGGTGCGGCGTTTTTTCACGCCAAATCAACTGTGCTTGCTATACAAGACGCAAGTACGGTCCTGCGTGGAGTATTGCTCGCACCTGTGGGATGGCTCTGCAAAGTACTTACTCGATGCTTTGGATAGGTTGCAGCGTCGCGCGGCCCGCATCATCGGCGACGAAGAGGTGACCAAACACCTTGAGCCTCTCCAATTGCGTCGCAATGTTGCGTCATTGAGCGCCTTCTACCGTCTGTACCACGGCGAGTGCTCTGAGGAGATTTTTTCCCTAATCCCACCATCTCCTTTCCTTCTAAGGACTACGCGTGCTGGCCTACGTTGTCACCGACAAACTGTGGCTACCATTCCAACGCGAACTAAGAAATTTGGCAACTCGTTTCTTTGTCGCACAATCAAGAAATGGAATTCACTGCCAGCACACGTGTTCCCTCCTTCCTACAATCCTGGGTCATTCAAAAGAGGCGTGAAGAAGCACCTTGCAGGTCAGCAAGGCAAGGGTGGCTAGTGCGGCAGTGTATCTCTCGCACCAGCTATCTTCGCATTTGGACTCCACTTCTGCTTAACATCAGGTGGAATGGAGTCATTTGCTTGACCTATTTATAAAAAAAAAAAAAAAAAAAAAAAAACTATGTAGTGATAATGTTTCACCCAGAACTTCATCGACTGAAAGATTACCTTTTTTATTATTATACATAAAGTCACGCCTTTCATCCATAGGGGTAGGCAGAAATCAATTCTATCCACTTGCTACGTTATCGTTAAATAATAATTTTCGCTTCATCAGCTCCAGTGTTTTTCAATCTGTGGGTTTTCAAAAACCCTCAGGGGGTTGCGAAGCCTTACTCGGGGGTCGCCCGAAAAAGGAAAAGGCAAGATTTTATGCTACAATACAACCAAGTTTCAGTGAGAAGGATGTGCTTACTAAAAAAAATCGGAAGTGGTCTCCCCTTGACTTTCTCGTATACCAGAAACGAATCAAAAGTTGATAGAAAGCTTATATTTTGATGTCATACATGCATGTTAAATTTAGGTCACCCATCCGATTACCGACCGCGCACTTAGTTACTTAACTTTCGTGATCGACGACTCAAAAGTTGATAGAAACCTTATATTTATATGTCATACATGCATGTTGAATTTGGTTGCAATAAGTTAAAGCATACTCGAGTTATTGTGCTAACGCACAGATACAGACACACAGACATACAGGCACACAGACACACAAACACACACACAGACATAATTCCATAAACAGTATTTTTAGACTGGGAGGTCCAAAATGTGGAAATCCTGGAATAATTTTATTTTTGCGTTTACAAACGCGTAAATATAATACTAGAAAAATGCACTGAAAAAAATCGACGTCCCGCCTGAGGCAAGTCGATTTTTTTCAGTGCATTTTTCTAGTATGTGGAAATCCGTCAAAATCTCGAGGTCCATTTCTTTGACGATTACAAGACTTCCTCTATACTCCGTATACGAGAAAGTAAAAAAGTCATTTCGTGGTGCTCTTTTTGACTAACCTCGTAGGTACTTACTTCCAAACGGCTTTCAATAAAGGCGTTCCCTCCATTCCCCCTTAAACATCCTCCCCGGCCTGACCTCCAGTGCGCTATTGCGGGATAGCTCGGGATCTGCGCATGTGACAGAGACCGTCCCAACGCTGCCCGCCTAGGCACTCCTTGTACACCAATTGGTGGCCAGCAGCCCACAGGGGCTACCAACTAACGCCAGCCCCTGTGGGCCGCTGGTCGCCTCCTCACTGACAGCTGCTCAACCTGGCACGTCCTCCTGACGAGGACACCGGAAGCAGCCATCGGACCGCACCCGAGGGACTTCGGGCGCGGTTGTGGCCCTGAAAAGGGCCGTCTGGAACTAGCCGTGGTGGGGTTTTCCCACCACGTGGTGGGAAAACAAAAACAACTCGACGATGGCATGTGATTTCGAATGCCAAGGGGACTTGACATCAAAATCCACACACCCCCCAAGAAAGTTTCCCCACCACGTTACCAGGGTCCGCCACGAGGAGGCTTCCGCATGCGGACCCCTATTTGTAGGTCTTAACAATGAATATAGGTAACAAAATAGAGAAATAGAGACAAACTTTTTTTCTGTCTATTGTCTAAGGGTTCGTTATAATTTTTCTAACTGTAAAGGAGTCGCATATTGAACAACATTGAAAAACATTGCTCTACTCTAATAACCGTCCTCATACATGCTTACTCCTTTCCTTTGCCAGTGCCTTTCTTTACGACATTTGACAGAATTTGAGAAGACGGTGCCATAGAACGTAACTACAGACCATCAATGTGAAAAAGAAAGAGCAAAATACATATCGCACTTTACCGCCAATCAACCTGCGCTAAATTTTTAGATGAAACTCGTGGGCTATACATCTGATACCGATGAGACTACAGCCTGTTTAAAGAGGAAGTGCGTCACTCAAAATTGGTCCACGCGGCTTAAGAAGTCCGTCCACCATTCAGAAGACAGTCAAATAACATAACTTTGCCGGAGAGTTTCCGGAGCGTATGCAATATGCGAAAGACATTGTTCTTAAAAGCATCTGAAGTTTACGGTGACTGCTTGGCTTAGGCGCGCCGTATGATCGAACCGCCGAAAGAAGAAGTAGAAAAGAAAATTACCAAGAAAACTGAGTTCTGCCGGTGTTTGAGTAGGTGTGTTAGGCGTAATTCAATTCTCAGTATCATATTATTATTGTTATTTTGTACAGCGGCTACGTTCGTCACCTCCGCCGGACGGCGATTACCCAATTTAGGTGTAGTGTGACTATAAGTTTGGGAAATTCGGGATAACTGTAATTGAAAAGTGATTTCAGCTTCACCAATAGCTTCTTCTTCATATACAGGTCTCCATTTATGTGGGGTAGGTGCAATATGGCATTATTTTATAGGCCGTCTGCCAGATACAAACCCTCTATAAGAATGCTGTTGTGGGCTGCTTACTTGCCACGTAGACCACAGGATACCCCAATCCAGTCAAGGTAGTTCTATTCGTGACTGGGTTCAACAGTAGGCACAACAAGTTGTCAACAGTATCGATGTATTCAATTTTTTTCAATTTATATTCGTATATTTTTGTTTATCAAACGTATGGAAGTTACGAACAAGATCTTGAGTACACGGGCATACTGACGCAGCTCGGCCGTGACGGATTCCTCCTTTCCAACCCTCCCGGAGAATAATAATAATATATTTCTACGCTCATACCTATTGTCTAGTTTATTCAACATGTGATATGGGAACTAGAGGACAACTTTTTATATACATAATAATATTTAGATACTTTTATAAATAAAGATATACTACATAGTATAGTATAAAACAAAGTCGCTTCCGCCGTCTCTCTGTCCCTATGTACGCTTAGATCTTTAAAACTACGCTGCGGATTTTGATGCGTTTTTTTTAATAGATAGAGTGATTCTTAAGGAAGGTTTATATGTATAATACATGCATATTTACATAAGCATTGCACCCGTGCGAAGCAGGGGCGGGTCGCTAGTAAAGATATAAACAATCTCGTAAATATATAAATAACTTCGCAACAAATATTCGTGTTTGTCACACACCAGGACTCGAACACCATTTCACCAAGAGGGCGTATATTTGACTTCGCGTTTTATGTTCCATCATATTCTCTCCCACGACAGACTTACCTTAGGGTCTGAAGCCCACGACTCTATCAATAGTGGACCATAATGTTGTGGTCTCCACCACCATCACCACACTAGCCGCTCAACCAGACGCATCTTCCACCGAAGACACAGTGAGCGGCTGTTTGCATTGAGACATCAGCCGTTCCACGTGCAACTCTCCTCACAATACGGGGAGGCGTAGCACAGCCATAAGGCTTCTCAGACTTCTCAGCTAAGGAGGCTTCTCAGCGAATGGGACCTCTAACATTACGTACCTACCCCCAACAATGTGTGTACAAAATGTAATGATGATGGGCTTAGTAGCTTAGACGTAAAAGCGTAACAAACTTAAATTTTCATTCATCAATGCAAAACAGCTGTTGTTTAAATTTTAATTGTAAAAAAAGTTGTCACCTAGCATTTATTAATTATGGGCACCCTACAATGATCCTAGGATTCGTCTCGCCGCACCGGTAAGCGTGGTTATCGCATCGTGCGTGTCCAATCAATACGATAGCGATGTTATGGTCATCGGTAAGGATATATTCATTAATCTGAAATATTATTCCGATTTTGACCTGCAATTTGGTGACAAAATAAAGATCCCTAGCACGATATATAATCTCTTTGAATTTTGTATTTGATAGCCAATTACAATAAATTAGGTATAATAATTGTATTAATATAGACTAACGGCCAGTTGCACCAAATGTCACGTTTTAAAATTTTGCAAAACGTAACGTAAAAGTTAACTTAATTCATATTTATTTATTTATAGGTATACTTACAGCTAGACATACAAAACATTTTAAATAACACTTATTTAAAATGTTACAAAAATTATATACTAATAAACAATTTAATGAAACTAAGTAGCACCAGGATCAAGCAATTTTATCAAAGTTGATTTTAATTTGTTTTTTGAAAAAAATATCCAGGTCAGGTGACATTGCATTAAGGCCATTGTATGTGTTACAAATTCTAGCTAGGGGATAATGAAGCCCAAGATTAGTTCTGTGTGGGGGCAAAGTAAACGTTTTTGTAAAGCGTTTTCTTGGATATTTACGGGGAACAGTTATGTCGATGGAAGCCAACAGGTCAGGATATGATAGATGAATGGATTGTTCCATTTTTAAAAATATGTTAATTTTTTACGAAATTGTAAAAAGTAAAACTTGTTGCAACCGGTCGTTAGCTACATAATGAGAGAGCCTTGTTGATGATACGGTGTTGTGTGCATCCCTTCATTGATTTTCTTTTGTTTGCTTTTTGAGATTGCAAGCTGTGCAATTTTGGGCATCTCCCATCTTCCTCCGACAGATTTCCCCCAAATCGGGGAAGATGGAAAGTTTGGGTTCTTCATAAAGTGATGATTTGAATTCTGTAAATACAGCAGTGCTTATCTAGTTATTGGTAATTTTGTTTTGCATTTATTTTATTGTATTGTGTTCACTTTTATTGATGCAAATTTACATTTATATTTTTAAGTATCAAACAAATAAGATTTTATGCGTTGAGGAGAATCCACAGGGAATCATAGCGTGGGATCAGTGTCAAATTAAAAATTGTACTGCACACAGGCCAAAAAGAAAGATTTTGTTAGCATTATTTTATTAGTTTTGCAGATTAAATCAACCCGATTCATTCCGTCTCCGATTTTACTTGCTTCTACTAAAACACATTAGCCATTCAGAATCTCTTCTAGAGATTTTTTTAATTGAAGTTTTATAAAATTGCAATCCGATTTTCTTTTATTGTAGGAACAGTTTTAAAAGATCAAAGTTTTTGCCTTGGGCTTATTAGAATCAACCTTTTAATGAAACTTTATTACATAATATTTCTGCCATTATCGATATTATTTTATGTGTCCACACCAATTTACCAATAATGTAACATTAACATAACCATAACATACATGAAATAATACATTACTAACCGGTTCGACGGTCATTATCAAACGGGTTTGAAGTTTGTGATTCAACGTAATATTATCACGGTCAGCTACTAAATGTAAGAAATAATTACATTAGTAAGTAATAATTACTATATTTTATAAGAGGAAAATCATGAAAATATTTTGTCTAAGGTATCTTACAAATTTTCTTTACGATTTTTTTTACGTTCATGCTTAGTGACGAAAAAAGACAACACAACAATACAATAAAAAAAACGAGTCGCACTATTTTACAAGCCATTCTCATATTTATTTATTAGGGACACTAACAGTATACTATTTATATTACGTTTTTTTTTTCTATTTATATACCTACTAAGATTATATATTATTCCGATATTTCGGTGCAGTTGGTTGCGCCATGGTCACGTATGAATTCCTTACACTATTTATTACTTCCCCTAACTTGTTGTTTCTTTGGTTGCCTGGAAGAGATCGCTGTTTAGTGATAAGGTCGCCCTTTGTACAAATCATTATTTTACTGTGTTTAATTTTGTATTGGTTGATGTATGTGCAATAAAGTTATATTCTATTCTATTCTTTGTAAGCATTTAAAAAGTGTTTAAGACTAACATCTACCAATAAGATTTGTGGAAGTAATAAATCATTTAAAAGTCGTTTAAAGTTCGACGATAGCAAGGCACATCCCTCGACAAGATTTGTCATGATCCTCATTGTCCCCTATTATGCTCGGCCGACTGATTACTCGGACACACGTGCGTGACAAAAGCAAAATCGAGCCTTCCTGTTTAACGCCAACCCTTTTTGTCCAGTAGGATTTGGATCATCGCGAAGATAACACATTGTGATAACTCCGAAACACTTTAATTAGATAGCAAATACAATGGATTTTCGGGTCACCATTTTCTTCTGCTTTGTAAGTAGTTTTTAATTTTGTTTGGTAATTAAATTTATTGTAAATTTTATAATATTAGTACAGAGGACACAATTGTTTAGATGCATTTCCTTGAGCAAGTATCTTCCCGGGGATTAAACCTGGCGATGATGAATGTTATATCATAAGCTATTCTAAAATTATGTTGTTTGAAAAAACCGTCTTGTTACATTCTTCTTCCAAATACAAAATTGCACCCGGGGATTTAATTTTTACGCTGAGAACGCGGTTTCAGTTAGGTACTTACTGTATTTTGAAATTGATACCGTGTGAAAAATTTATCTTCGACACGAGAAGAAGGGGAAGCTTTTAGAGCTAAACTAGCTTTTTTACCGCCTTGAATTAATGGCTGAGGCACATTAAGTTGATCTTTAACCTTAGTTCTATTTTTGTACCACTTATTACAAAATAAATGGTTATTTTACCACACATCTAGTTCTATAATAATTTTGTTGAAAATAAACCTTCAAACAAGCTGGTCCTGCTGAGTAGACAAGTAGATTCATTATTAAGTTAATACATTACACAATTTTTTAGGGGTCCATATACCTATAGTCGAAAACTCTTAGCATTCCATGGTTTCACTGCGTGGATGCCGTGTCCATCACGTTGTGAGTCAGGAACAATGTCTGGGAAGGGCATTATGTATCAGCACTCAAATTTACTGTCCTGGCTTCTATCTTTGCCAAAGCATACTTGGTACAATTCCGCAAAAGCTATAGACGTTTAAGTTTTAATCATCATCATCAACACCTCATATAATGTCCCCACCGAGGTCCTCGAGCCTACCCCATACTAAGGGTGATTAGGCCTTAGTCAACCAAGCTGGCCAAGTGCGGGTTGGTTGACTTCACACACAACCTAAGAATTTTTCCATGGCTGTGTGCAGGTTTCCTCACGATGTTTTCCTTCACTGTAAAAGCGTCGATTGAACGTACCTACATATGAATTAAAAATTTGAAAATACATTGTACGTGGCGGGGTTCAAACCAGTGCCTCACGGGTGGGATACAATGCCCTTACGCACTACGCTTCGACAAGTTTTAATCTTAGAGGAGATTGGGGTAAACTGGATTATAAACAATAACGATGGATTAATATTTCAGATTCTGTTCCTCGCTGTCTCAGCATACCCTTCAGACGATGCCAACGAAAGGGAGAAACGTGACGTTATGGAATCCATGAAAAGCGCCTGGAATGAAGTCGTGAAGACGCTCAGTGATGCGGGAGATGCTGTTGTTCATGTCTTTAAGCCGACAGAGAAAAGTGTCCTAGACAAAATGGCCGACGGCGTCAAAAATCTCGGGCAGTAAACATAATCTGAAAATACGGACGATATGATTTAAAAACGGTTTTTACTTTCGTCTCTCTTTCAATAGTGGTAAAAAAGAGTTGGTACGGTTGATATGGTCTGTAGAATGGCAGCAACTATAGTCTACAGGCTGAAAAATATCAATCACATGAAATAACAGCATTCCTGTTTCTAAAATAATGTATTTCTTCAAAGCTGTTAGAGATCTGGTATAGAAACAATTACATATTTTAATGATTTTGTACGTCGATTTCATATCTTTTTTTTATATCTGTAGGACTAATAACTGAAGACATTTGATCCTAGGGTACTGATCTTTTTAAAATTGTGTTATTACTTAGCAACTTCTGTGGATTATAATACTTAAAGGGTTATAATATCAACAAATAAATTCTTCTGACTGAAATAGCGTAGGAAAAGGATGAGTATGATAACTTGTATACGCTATACCTACTAACTACATAAATTATATCAAGTCGCTAGGGTCAGGTGTCCCCAGTCTCCCCTAAGCAAAATTATAATAAAGTCATTAATTAATGTTAAGAAGTTGGACTTAAGTTGGGTTATCAAGATAGACAATTACATAAATTTTCACAAATTTGTGAAATATCACTTGTAAACTACACTCATGCCATAAAAAACAAAAGAGTTTTTACCGATACTTTTTTGCGTAATACTGTTTTATTTAACTATTTGAGAAAGTAATGTTTGAAATTACGGTTAGTGTTTGGTTTTAGAATGAATTCAAAAAACCAATCAAGCTTTCAAAACCAAAGGAGTACCCAAGAACCAATCATTTCCTTGGCATTCAAATCAAATCAAAATAAATTTATTCGGTTTCACAGACAATTAATACATATAATTCAAGTTATTAGAAATTACACAGCTCCTTTTCCATTGTAAATAATTTTTATTTCTGGTTTGATTAGCAAACCCAAAAATATAATGGCTTTATTCATTGCTTGATTATAACTTAAGTGTATAGTCGTTCCTTTATATTTCTGATAAGCAAACTCTGTCTACGATTTTAATTGCTGCAGTAATATTACAGGAGGTGGCATAAAATTACGATGTGGTGTTGGTGTGTCTATTAATATTAATTTAACTAAGTACTCATAGATTTTTTTCAATAATGTAGAATGTATAGAATAAAAGGCTGTACTACGTTGAAATCTGCTCATAATTCCACTTTTTTGAGCAATGTTTTTACATTTTTAAATAATTATTTTGCTATCGGTTATAAGTAAGAGCATTTATGTTTTTTTAATTTTATACAGTTATATTTAGCACATAAGCTAGTACCTACCGATAATTAGCCACTATAAATCTGTAATAATTTGGCAAATATTATTCTATCTATATTATGACTAGTGACACCAAAGGGACATCAGAAATTAGAAAACTAATTATTCAACCAAATTATTTGTTATATTGGGGTAAATTAGTAGGTAGATATTTATTTTTCCACTTTAGACATAAATACTTTGTCATAAAATTCAATTTACTAGTGAGAATAGAATGATTTTTACCTAATAGGTGTCTGTTCAGTACAGAACATAACATTTATTTTGATTATTTTATAATATATTAAAATTATCTAATTTATTATTGTAATGAAATAATAATTTGTTATACCACGATTTTATGTTTAATTCCAATTTAACTGGTAAAGTTTTGTATATGTTTTGCCTAGAGCAACATTGTTGTTCTTCCCTTCCTCCTAAACCCGCGACTATGAGCGGGCGTTTTCAATAACTTTTCAATAGAAGTTTTAATTTTACTACATCTATATAAAAACTGCCTTGTTATTTCTGCAACAGTGTCATAGTCGCCATTATGCTGACCATTTACAATTTGTATAAATAATTATTAAAACAAGTGATCTGCTATTCGAAAATGTCAAATTACAATATTATTGCAAAGATTTATAGATCAAAATTGGTCGAGGGAGTTCGTAGATGTGGTAGTACTTTCGTCTGTTGGTAGGTCGGTAGATACTCTTATTAGGGCAACTTCGATAATCTTTTGAAGGCCAACCAGTATGTCCACAGACGCATAGAAGCATAAACAGTGTTGAAAGCTGTTACGAAATCTTCCAGCAGAAAACACATGACATGTTTATGTAAGTGCGTCATGAGAAGAAATTAAAAGGAACTAATTTTAATGGAAATTATATTGAATTTGTTTATAAATTTATTAAGTACCTACCTATGATTGGAAATGTTTCCTAAATGTTTTTATCAAATTAAAATAGGTATATCTAAAAAAGTTTCAAGTTAAGTACGAAGGAAATTATATTTTGTTTAAATATTGATATAAATTATTTGTTGGTAATACAGGGGTATATTAAGATAAATAAATAATGAACTATAACATTAGTGTTTTATTTTATCATAATATTGGTACAAAAAGTGCTTATGTATAATAAAATCAAAGTGCACAAATAACGGGGTACAATCGGCAAGCGTTCCTTTGCACAATTAACTGAACTACGCAGTAGTGTTGTCTCTTTTGAATATCTTCAGTGTGACAAAGACAACAATACTAATTTAATTTAGTCCATCTCAACTGACATCAGGTTGTTACGTAAGCTACTTACAGTCTTATTGCGGAGGCAATAAAGTCTCAAGCGTAAAAATTGCTTAAGGAACCGGTTATAACATTAAACGTCGCTATGGCAATGTGAATTAGAATCAATTTCTAAAATACCATCCCTGTAATGAACATCAGCTGAATTCTCATTAAATATCTCTATAAGTTTATCGGTGCCAGTATCCATCTTATGCACGGGACTTTCGGGATAATCCGGTCGCTTGTCGTATTCGTTATCCTTCTGCTTGTGTCGGGATGGCAGTATAAATATGCCGGCGGCAATTTCTTTCTTTTCTACCTCCTTCCCTTGATCCAGCGAAAGCTCGTACTGTCTGTGTTGCAAGTCAGATATATTGTATTGATAGTACTCCGGCTTATGACGCTCTCTGACAAACATGCAGTAAGCTATCCACGCAACAACCAGAGCAGCCTGCAAAGAAAGTTGGAATCAAGACGCTGTTGCTATAAAGATTAGGTTAGTATTTACAAAATGTAACTTACCAATACGAGAGCCACGATGAAACCAGCTATGTACGCGCTCATTTTTATTTCTCTTCGATTTTTTTACAAGCGAGGCGGGTGCTGCAAGCGAGAGTCGATCAGAACAGGCGCAGTGTGTGATCGACCGGCCACGGTTGTCGTCGCTTTCAATTAATGTCACTCCTTTAGTTCGTGATGTCACTGAGAGTCGTTTAATTCTTTCATTGTACAGTTCATCATATTCCGTAGGTATAGAATGATAAAGTGGTGACGAATCTTGGGTTTTGCAAAACAATTCTTTTACTTCATAGATTTATTATTACCGAATCAAGAACGTTCGATTTGTAATGTGAACTGTGATGGGTCTTTTACACGCGGTTTGTTCTCCTGCGGTGACACAGTATATTCCTAAAAGGACAAATGTGATATTGTGAAGCCCGAAAGTCGTAAATTCGATTGTTAGACTCTGCTCAGATTGATTTAAATGAGACCCACCTTGACCTAACGGTTATGGAAATTAGGGCGCGTTGCGTTATACCAGACGGCATCCACTGTCATGATCTTGTTGGTACATTTGCACTCAGACACTCTTTAGCTTCACCTCACTGACTCTATTCTAAAGCAGGACCATTATAGCACTTATTACGACACAAGCGTGTTTACTATTATTACGCACAACGTGGTCTTGTTGACTATAAAGGACTTGTTAGAGTAGAGTAGGTACTAACAGCGAATGCACACAACTGCGCAGTAAGCATGCCTACAATGGTTTTCCTTGTAATGGCAATTTTTGCGTTGCACTCATTTTATTACGCAAGTATTCGTTTGCTAATTCATTTGTGTCTAATTACATAGGCCATCATTAATAGGTAAATTTAAGATATATTTTACGTATCAATACAATAAATTAAGGTGTTATTTATATTTATTCACTACATACTATGAATAATTATAAAATCTTAGTGACCCTACGCCTCAGCCCTACGCGCTGGAAATTTTCCAACAGACGAGTCTGGTATTAAAAAAAACGAAGAGCAAGCAGATTAAAACAATTTGTGGCATGAAATTTAAACCACTATCGAAGCTCTATAAGCGTATAAGAGTCACCACAATGTACATACTGAAATGGCTCTAAAGAAATTAAGAGCAGTATAGAAGGAAGCAGACGTTATATGTACATACTAGCGATCCGCACGTGGTTTCACCGGCTTGTATCATGTACCCCGGTGGTATAATAGGATAAAAAGTATCCCATGTTCAACCTAAAAGTCTTTTTTTAAAATATTGTTTTTTTTTTGGAAGAGCAGGCGCCCGGATAGCGATAGGTCGCGCGGTATTGGTTTCTGAGATACTTCCTTTAAAGATACCCATACAGTGGCGGATTTACAAATTTGCCGCCAGTAGGCTAATCAATTTTTGCCGCCCCTACTTCGGAAATTTAATGCCGTAGTTCAATCGAGCATATGCCCAATTATAAAAAAATAAAATATCGGAACTTTTTTCAAAATTTGGGCCCAATTTGCCGCCCCCTGAAATCTGCCGCCCTAGGCTCCAGCCTACTCAGCCTACTGGTAGATCCGCCACTGTACTCATAGACTTTACCTCTTTGGCGGACAAACATACGGCCTGCCTGGGGGTAAACCTATAGACGATTGCACTACTAATGTAAAATTCACGCGCTGCCAACCCTAGTCGTTCCTTACCCATGGACCTCTTGCGACCTTACTCACCAACATAAACACAACACCTCAAAAATGTAATGTTATTTGAGTGTGTTCTTCTGTAAGGTGGAGGTACAACTACTATCCCAGTTCGGGCTGCTTCAAAAGTTTGAGCTGCTCCAAAATTGAGCAGCTAGGCCGTTGTGCCCCCTTTTCGGAGTCGATATGTACACCGTGCGCCGTTCCCGAAACGTCCCCACAAAGGGCTTTGAGGGTGCCGATGGTTTTTAGTGGGTATTCCCGGGAACCCCCGGGAGAGCCCCACACATGCAGCACTAGCCCACAATGCGGTACGGTCCGTAAAGGATTTTCCATCGAAAAAAAAGGGCCGTTGTGCCCACTTTCACTAAATTTTTTAAAAGCTTTTATTTAAGTTGCAATGTATGTTTGTTCGGGTGGAACGTGTTTTGTTGTAATTCGTGGTGCAACTCGATTTTGAAGCAGATTTATTCAACCGATTGAGCTGAAATTTTGTATACACGTTTAGTTTGGATGACAATACACAATAAGCGGTGTGACGTCATTCTATATCCAACATTGCGGACCATCCAAGATGGTGGAATAGTTATTTTTAATGCATTTCTACAATATGGGTATCAAATGAAAGGGTTTAGTGACAAAAATCCGAATATTTATTAAAAAGTAAAAAATAAATGAACTAGATAAAAAAATCTAAAAAAGTTTTTATTTTAAATTAAATGCACTAAAATGATAAAAATAATCTTTAAATAGCAATTAAAGCTTGTCGCGAGATTTACTTCGATCTATCGTTTATCTTAATCACAAGTAAATCTCGCGGTAACCTTTTATTGCTATTTAAAGATTATTTTTATCATTTTAGTGCATTTATTTTAAAATAAAAGCTTATTTTAGATTTTTTTGTTAATAATTTTAATAGACATAATAAAATAAACACATAAATAATAATATCATTAATGGATTTTAGGTAAATGCTTGCATATAATAGCTGCGAGGCAAATGTTTTTTGCCTTGTTTATCTTTAAAAAATCTCAGATAAGTAATTAATCATTCCTTGCACAGAACATACAAAAGAGTGTCTATTTATAAAACTTCTCTACGCTTATGATCATCAAAGAAGAACTAATTGCCACGACAATAACACCACTCACGGTCATTCTGACTATTAAAACCGTCTCTCAGATTAATTTGTTTGTCTCATTCGCTGTTTCTTCGGAGAATCTCTTTAAAAACTCTTGCCTATATACCTAGGTGTCTATTTTTCTATGTAGGCAGGTATGTAAACTTTTTAACTTTATTTTATAAATAACGTTTGATCACCTGTAGACATCATTACTTTCTCGACGTAGTAGGCAGAGGAAGTCTTGTAATCTTTTTTTTATGTGTGTTACCTCAATAACTCTTTACTGGGTGTCATCATCATCATTATCATTTCAGCCAAGAGACGCTCACTGTTGGACATAGGCCTCCCCCAAGGATCTCCAAACCGCTCGGTCCTGCACTGCCCGCATCCAGCGGCTTCCCGCGACCCTTACTAGATCGTCAGTCCACCTTGTGGGGGCCTACCAACGCTGCGTTTCCTGGTACGTGGTTGCCACTCGAGGACCTTTCCGCCCCAACGGCCGTCAGTCCTCCTCGCAATGTGCTGCCTACTGCCACTTAAGGTTCGCAATTCTTTGGGCTATGTCGGTGACCTTGGTTCTCCTGCGGATCTCATCATTTCTGATATGATCACGCAGAGAAACTCCGAGCATAGCGCTCTCCAGCTTTACTGGGTGTACCGATTTTGAATATTCTTTCAACTTTAGAAGCTAGTGCTTTTCATGTGGTCCCATTTTTTGAGCAACATTTGACGAGTAGTTCTTGAGTTATGCCTAATAATGTCTATTTAATTAACATCGATGATATTGCAATAGTTCTATTACATGTTTGTCTAAAAGATCTCGAGATAGTTTCCTGAAAATTTCTATACTTAAAACACTATAAAGCAAAACCGCCTTAAAAAATAAAATTTTGTTTAAAAAATCTAAATGTTCTTTTAGGTCGGTGCCAACCTCAATATTTGGAATAAACGTATTTTAGACCTACCTCAAAAAAACATTTTTATTGCTCCGTTTTTAGTTTTGAATGTGGTTTTTGTTTATTTATTACTTATCTAATGCGACTCGATAGACCATTTGGTCAATTTGGTGCCGAGGCTCCTGTTTACCCTCAAGAAAGCTATATATCAACTTCTTTCTGAACTTGTTGAATAAATAGGGTGCGCATTTTCTTACATTACTTTTCAATTCCTATCATTGGAGATCCGAAAATATTTCTCATACCATTTAAAACCATAATGATAATTCTTCATAACAAATCATTCTTCATAACTTCATAAAACATAATCATTGAGATTCATACATCATTAATCATACATTTTTGGGCGAGTCTAGTGTTTTATGCACCTACATGACTAGGTGATGGGTAGGTTAGGGTTATTTTTTTTATGACCAGGCGGAGTGCACTGTTTTTGTAAGCAACAAGGTAGTAACAGTATTAATTAAAAAAATTATGATCACTAACTGTTATGAGCTCCGTTGGTAGTAATAAAAATGTATGAATAAAAAAAGTATGAAAAATAAAATTATGAAGAGTGATTAATATGAACACAAATCGGTAGTAAGACAAAGAATAGGATTTAGAATATTATGTGAGCCAATATGGACCCGAATAAATGTGTGGCGATAGGTATAATTTTTTATCACTTCCCAAAGTTATTGAGGGTCATCATGGTATCATTGTGAAGGCGACAAGCAATTTAACATTGGAGTGTTTATAAAAAGTGACAATATCCTGTTTATTATCGCGGCGTGTCCTCACGACGCCGCCAAATAAATGTTACCTAATGGCTGGCACGTAAAAAAAAGAGTTAGTAATAAGTATTCTTGTGTCATCATAAGACGTGGAGCTGTTTATAGAAAAAGTTGAATGGGGTTCTAGTATGATCTTTTTTCTTGTCTAGTGAAACTTTTTTCTACATAGGTATATGAAAATAATTATAAATTAGGTTTAAAGATTTCAATTTTTAAATGGTCAAAAAATAAGCATATGCTATTACGGTGACTATTTTTACTTTCTCGTATACGTAGTATAGAGGAAGTCTTGTAATCGTCAAAAAATTCGACCTCGAGATTTTGACGGATTTACACGTTTTGGACCTCCCTGAGTACAAAAATATTTTTTTTGGAAATGTATCTGTGTGTGTGTGTGTCTGTGTGTCTGTGCGTTAGCACGATAACTCAAGTATGCTTTAACTTATTGCAACCAAATTTAACGTGCATGTATGACATCAATATAAAAAGTTTCTATCAACTTTTGAGACGTGGGTCACGAAAGTTAAGCAACCAAGTGCGTGATCGGTACTCGGATGGGTGACCAAAATTTATCATGCATGTATGACATCAAAATATAAGGTTTCTATCAACTTTTGAGTCGTTTCTGGTATACGAGAAAGTCAAGGGGAGACCACTACAATTTTTTATTTTCGACCGGCAAAGGCTTGTTCTTCTCTATTCTCTTGTTTTCTCCTACCCTGCTCCTTATTTATTTGGGATCGGTGTAGTAAGTCTTGTTATCGGCAATACATAGACCTAGCATTCGCACGTTGAGGTCGAAAGATCGGAGAAAAATTATGACGTTAACCGACATCTACTTCTTCAAAATGTTTAAAATTTAATAGGAAAAACAAACAACAAATTAATAAAAGATAATGTGTTTATTTACATAAATTTTAACATGGATCACAATATTTTGTAGATGTTTGGGAACTTAGACTAGATTATTTTATGCCACGCCAATTCACCACCGTGAATTTTTCCTGAAAGATAAAAAAATAAATAAGTAGTGCACACAGCCAAATAATCAAACGCTGCTAAGTTCAATGACCGCTTAAGGCATGTCTACAATTCGCTGTCCTTTGTCCACCCTGTTCGTATGGTTATGAATTTAAAGCGCCCACTAAGCTAAGCCTCGGGAAGCTTACCTCGGGACTACGGGAAGCGTCGGTGGCGTAGTGCGTAAGAGCGTCGTCTCCCACCCGGGAGGCACTGGTTCGATCCCCGCCACGTACCAATGTGTTTTCAAATTTTGAATTCATATGTACGTTTATTCGACGCTTTTACGGTGAAGGAAAACATCGTGAGGAAACCTGCACACACCTATGAAGAAATTCTTAGGTTGTGTGTGAAGTCGACCAACCTGCACTTGGCCAGCGTGGTTGACTAAGGCCTAATCGCTTCTAATGTGGGGTAGGCTCGAGCCCTCGGTGGGGACATTATATGAGCTGTTGGGGAGGACTAAGCTGAGCAGCATTGGGTCATCACGTGCTTAAATGTGAAGTTATTTAATTACCAAGAGCATTGTAATTATTTCGATTCGAACTAAAATTAGCGCTTACACTAATTTTTATGCTACAAACAAATTCACATTTTATGATACAATTTTCGCTCCGTAAGTAGGTACGTGACTTCACATATAAATATATATTTGTTTATATAATTTTAACAAATACAAAATGGCAAATGAATCGTCGGTGGCGTAGTGCGTAAGGGCGTTGTCTCCCACCCGGGAGGCACCGGTTCGATCCCCGCCACGTACCAATGTGTTTTCAAATTTTGAATTCATATGTTCGTTTAATCGACGCTTTTACGGTAGCGGAAAACATCGTGAGGAAACCTGCACACACCCGATTATTCCCGGTGTCCACCCCCCGCGGGTGGACAGAGACACAAATGTTTTAAAAACATTTGTGTCTCTGTCCACCCGCGAGGGACAAGCAGGGGGTGGACACCGGGAATAATCGCACACACATATGAAGAAATTCTTAGGTTGTGTGTGAAGTTGACCAACCCGCACTTAGCCAGCGTGGTTGACTAGACCTAATAATCGCCCCTAATGTGGGGTAGGCTCGAGCCCCTCGGTGGGGACATTATATGAGCTGTTGATGATAATGATGAAATGAAATAAATAAAAAGAATAGACATCAAACTGTATCAATGTGAAATAATTTTAAAATAGGAACTTAACATTCATACATTTTATATTTTCCAGGCACTATTAATAGAGCTAGGAGAGGTCTGATTTTCACATAAGATTTTTGATTCATATTTAGTTTTAAAGTAACAATTATCTATTTAAAATATTTACAATTTGAACAATGATTTTAACTAAACTTTGTTACGTTATGTAAGACATTATTAAGAAGAAATCTTACCTTTCATCAATTAACGAAGTTAACTGTAAATAAAACACAAATTATTAGTGGCAATCAGGAACATAACTACATTATTCCTAATAGGGGTTGAGTTTTATTTAATACTTGGTTACAGATGAATCTACACCGTGTACTATGGAATACTGACAGGTTACCAGACTGTCGTCTACATAATGGGGCATTAAAACTAATCAGTAGCTAAATTTTAAGTTCACCAACAAACAAAAACCGACAATCAGGACAGGGCCATTTAAAAAATAGCAAGTACACAGTTAATTTTGGGAATTACACAACTGGTAGAGCTGCCTGCGTTACACACATAAATATTACGCATTTTTTGATGTCAAGTGAAAATGTACCTATCTAAAGTAACAATGAATTGTATGATAGGAAAATGGAGTCTCTTAACACAGTCATGTTGTTACAAAGAAAAACTCCAACTTAACTCAAAATGCTTCCGTTTTCATACATCTTGTCATTTAGATGTCAAAACATATGAAAACTTCAATGATTTTTACGCTCTTTACTACCCTTAGTATGAGTTTTGATAGTTTTCGAGCTGGATCAAACGTATCATCTTTTTTCATACATTACCCACTGTTTCTGATAGTTTACGCTAGAGGCGCTAGTGGGCAATGTATGAAAAGAGACGATACGTTTGATGGAGCCCGAAAACTAACAAACTCATACTTGGGGTACAGAGCTCTACGCACAAATATTTTCGAAAAATTATTCATTTTGCTATCGTCAAAATTTGTATGAAAATGTATAGTTCCTATCACGTCCGATAGAGACGCTGCAAAGTTTTCAGCCCCTTGTGGGCACCAGCCTTTTATGCCCACAAGGGGCTGATGCCTTTAAGGGCTACTCTCTCTTAAGTACCCCCTTTTTTACTAATAATTTTAACGTGTCGTCGGTTGGTATTCAGAACAGATTAGGACTAAATTTTACTGATACAACACTTACCTTGTTGATTTCAATCAACGACGTGAACTGAAAATAAAAAAAAATGTTTCATGAAACATCATAATAGAGATGATGACTGGTTTTTTTTTACTACTGCAGGTTGACGCTGATGACATTTCCTGCGTAGCTGATAAAAAATCCTGAGTCACCAGTTTTTTTTAAGAAGGCGAAGACCTTGGGATCTTCAAGCCTGTATGTCGAACGGTCCTAGGCGATTAACCCTCTTGGGAGTCTCTCGACCGTCTAGCATCCATAGGGCGTCTGAATCAGAAGTGGTTACTGGGTCGACATTTCTTACTTAATCCTTACTTTTCAACGCACTGTATCGTCATCATGAATTATTTACCTACGTGATAACAGAATACGACAGAATTTTCATTCCTCGTCACTATTTTCAAATCAGTTGATGCCAGATTTCTATCCAAAACCAAAAAGTCTATTCCAAGTTCTTGTTGTAATAACACGGGCTGTGAGACTCTTTTATATAGTTTACTGTATTGTATGTACTTCATACCGTACAATTTATTGTTATTTAAATACCCATATGCTTTCCTTTGACATTGCCTAATTGTATAAAATTTAATTATAACACAATTACTCGTAAAGGGTCTCTTATTTCACCAATTTCAATATCGTTTTGTATCTCATTACGTACTTGTGCGTTATTGTAAAGTAAAAGGCACGGTCTCAGACGAATATTCGACTGAGGGCACGGTTTATCAAGAAGCTCTATAATATATATATAAATACATAATGTTTTATGATAACTTAAAAGTGCGGTCTAAACTGAACCAACCAACATAAAACTAAAGACAAAAAAATATTAAAGTGTGGTATTGAATTAGACATTTTTATCTAGAATTAATTAAAAATATATGTATCCTAAAATTACCTTGTTGACCTCCATCATCGACGTTTACTGAAAATAAAAATAATCTATAATTATAACGCGAAACTATAACAAGCTCTCCTTAAATCATCATCATATTCAAATACGTATTTCAGAAATTTCTTGAAAATTATAGACGTGAATTATTTACGATTAAATATAAATCTAAAGCTACTTGTAAATAGGGTTCATTCTTACGTTTCAAGAAAATATCAGATAAGTATTCTTAAATAATGTATTTAAAATTTTCAACTGATTTGGTAAAAATTGTTAAAGCGCGTTTGTAATAAAAAATGGTAGATATAATAAAACATGTTTAACTTATTTTTAAAGTTAAACATATTTTATTATCTTCATATATTAAACCAATTTAATTATATCGTAGGATCGTAGGTATAATATAAAATTAGTTTTATAATATGTTTTATTTAAGGTAGAAGAGTTTTTAATATAGTTTAATACAGTCGCGTCTTTAACCTCTTTATTTAAAAAAAAAAGGATTTATTTGGATGTAATAAAGTATTAGAAGATTATATTGAGCAAGTACTACTTTAAAGTATTCTGAAAATGTTCTTTAATTATTACCTTGTTGGCCTCCATCAACGACGTTCACTGAAAAATTAAAATAAATAGTGAAAATTGACTCGATAACAGGGAATCATTCTCTTTCTCGGTTTCTTTATTTTGAAATAATGAAAAGGATATTTTTGAAAGATTATTTTGAGTAAATTTTACTCAAAATAATCTTTATTTTTTTATTTTTTAATTACTACCTTGTTGGCCGCCATCAACGACGTTCAGTGAAATAAAAGATAAATAATAAAATTAGATAGTGTCTCATTCAGAGCTAATTATATTGAAATAATATACAGGGTGTAAAAGACATGAGCAGTCAAACGAAAACCATGTATTCTGCTCACCGTCATAACATTTTTCTTCCTTTATACTATACCTGGGAAATTGATAGTTACGATTTTATTGAAGGTCAAAGTCATAACTTTTTTTCTTTTTTTATGAAAACGTATTCTATACGTTATTTCTTAATTATTGTCCAAAGAAACATTATCATTTTTTTTAGTATTTCATAACAAAAAATGGCTTCAAAACGTTAGCGTTCAATGTAGCTCACTTGATGCGCACGGACACTAACGAACGGGGCCGCCGTCAAGCAAAATTATCGCGGTTTTGCGAGTTGCGTGCGAGTTGAGCCCTTTACATTGCGCGGTACAATTTGCAATTTTTTGTAACACCAAAAAATAAAAATCATTTCCCAGCAATAGTTTTTTTGAAATATGTCTTATTTTGATGTATAGAATACGTGGTTTTCGTTTGACTGCTCATGTCTTTTACACCCAGTATATATGTCTTAGATTAAGAACATACAGATACCGAATCCGCGCGGGCACTCAATTTGGCGTAAACAATATTAGGCCATATTTGGTACAGGACCCATTACCCTTTAGAGGTGGAATTTCCAAAACTCCTTTCTTAGCGGATGCCTACGTTATAACATCTACCTGCATGCCAAATTTCATCCCGATCCGTCCAGTGGTTTGGGCTGTGCGTTGATAACTCACTATGTCAGTCAGTCACTTTTGAATGCTAATAATGTATATTTAGAAGTTAGCGACTTTCATAAAAATATGTTTCAAACAAGGTTTTACATTTTTAAATGGCTACTTGCTATGCGTTTCTCAATTCTGGGACACTCCACAATCCTGGGACATTCAAAAGAGCAAGGCGAGGGTCGCTAGCGCGGCGGTTTACCTCTCGCACTATCTATCTTTGCATTTGGACTCCACTTCTGCTTACCATCAGGTGGAATGGAGTCATTTCCTTGACCTTTTTATGTAAAAAAAATCATTGAACTAATTTTTTTACGTAACGTTCGAGGTAGGAAATGTCCACGAGCGCTTTAGGGCCCTACTGCTCTGTGGTGACCCCCGGACTGACTTTTTTTTTATCACACCCCACATGGTACAGCGAGGGTTGAAAGAATGTAATCGAAGTCGCGTCTTAAATTTCTTTACTTTACCTTGCTGTTCTCCATCGACGAATAGCACTGCAAATCGAAAATAAATAATATTAGCGAAGAAAAGGCATAAAATAATAATTTACATATCTTCTAAGTAAAACTTTTAAGATAATATTTTGATAAATTTGTTGTTTTTTTAACAAAAAGCAATATGTTTTTTTTCTCTTGAAGATCTCTACTGATGCTTTTGTCTATAACTTTCATTTGGTAATAATAACATAGATGACATGATAAACCTTGTTTATTCGTAATCATATGGAGCAACTACGTTATTTTGCCATAAAATATGTAAATATTTACGTGTGGCTGTAAAAACCGTTTAAACAACAAGAAAAAATAGTGCAAGTCACTGAAAATTTATGTTATCATGGAAAAGTTAGGAGATATTGTCACTTAATTCATAGGCTAAAAATTTTATGCGAAAGGAGTGCCTATATAAACATCGTAGCAACCACGCAGCAACGATTTGTACGAACAACTATTGCATGGCAAAACGTGTATGTAAAATAACTTACACCTTACAGAACATCGTAAGTAAATAACTACACTTTTGTAGATCAGCGGAAAAAAGGAAGTTATACCCACTTATTTACGTTTACGCTCAAGGACCCATATATAGGATACGATTTCTATGACAATAAAGAGTATTATTTTGAGAAAATTGTTAGAATCCAAGAAAATAGATAATTTTTGAAGTTCTCCATTTTCCCGAAAACCACGAAAATGATACCCATATTGATATTTTATTAAAAAGTTGTGTCCGCCATCTTGGATCTCAAAATGGATGTTGTATTTGGTATTGGGACCACCGAAAACCACGACAATGATACCCATATTGATATTATATTAAAAAGTTGTGACCGCCATCTTGGGTCTCAAAATAGATGTTGTATTTGGAATCGGGGCCCCAGAAAACCACGAAAATGATACCCATATTGATATTTTATTAAAAAGTTGTGTCCGCCATCTTGGATCTCAAAATGGACGTTGAATTTGGAATTGGGACCCCCGAAAACCACGAAAATGATACCCATATTGATATTATATTAAAAAGTCACGTTCGCCATCTTGGATCTCAATATACTGGGTGTAAAAGACATGAACAGTCAAACGAGAACCATGTATTCTATACATCGAAATAAGACATATTTCAAAAAATTATTGCTGGGAAATGATTTTTATTTTTTGGTTAAAAAAAAAATTGCAAATTGTACCGCGCAATGTAAAGGGCTCAACTCGCACGCAACTCGCAAAACCGCGATAATTTTGCCAGACGGCGCGGCGGCCCCGTTCGTTAGTGTCCGTGCGCATCGAGTGAGCTACATTGAACGCTAACGTTTTGAAGCCATTTTTTGTTATGAAATTCTAAAAAAAATTATAATGTTTCTTTATACAATAATTAAGAAATAATGTATAGAATACGTTTTTATAAAAAAAATGAAAAGAAAATTATGTCTTTGACCTTCAATAAAATCGTAACTATCAATTTCCCAGGTATAGTCTAAAGAAAAAAAAAATTTATGATGGTGAGCACAATACATAGTTCTCGTTTGACTGTTCATGTCTTTTACGTCCTGTATATTTCTATGATATCAAAATATAATATTTATTTAAACTCAAGAAATAGGTGGAGGAGAATCCAAAAAGTGTTTGCGAACTAGATTTTTCAATGCGAGTTTATTATTAATTGAATTAATATTTGCTAAGGATTTCCTTAAGCTAATTTTCAAAAAATATTTGTCTTAATATTACCTTGTTGGCCTCCATTATAGTTGACGACATTAGCTGAAAATAAAAATAATAAATATAATGCGGTACTATGAAGGTCTCATGAAATCATCAGAATGCAGTTAGTCACCTTTGAGTTCTATATATTTAGAAGTTAGCGACAAGTTTCAAACAAGGTTTTACATTTTTAAATGGCTACTTGCTATGTGTTTCTCAATTCTGGGACACTACAATCCTGGGACATTCAAAAGAGCAAGGCGAGGGTCGCTAGCGCGGCAGTTTACCTCTCCGACTTGCTATCTTTGCATTTGGACTCCACTTCTGCTTACCATCAGGTGGTCATGGAGTGGAAATGGAGTCATTTCCTTGACCTTTTTTTGTAAAAAAAAACATTGAACTAATTTTTTTACGTAATATTTTTAACCCTCCGTGTACCAGGTGACTAAAAGTCACGTCCCGTACCAGGTCAGGTTTTGACACACCCCAAAATATAAAATTGGCCATATGGCAGATTATCTTTTTAGAGGAAATTAAGTATTTAGTAATTATAAATACACAGTAATAATTAAGTTTTAGTAAAATTTTGAAATAGAAGCATGCATTGAAACATCTAATAATTAAAAACCAATAACCAACAATTTGTTGCGTATGCGTTCATTAATACACATTTTTTCATTTGAGACATTAATCACATAAAATATTAATGGTAATGAGTTTTAGTCCTATTAAAAATATGCTTTACAGATATATTAAAATAAAAACGTTTAAATATAAATCAGCAATTTCTATGAACGCGACGTTCGAGGTAGGAAATGTCCACGAGCGCTTCAGGGCCCTACTGCTCTGTGGTGACCCTCGGACTGACTTATCAATACTGACCAGAGCAGCAATATTGTAATTTCAACTACTGAGAATTCGAAGTTCGGCGCTTTCACAATTTTAAAATTATTGCGTTTTTCGTCGGACTGGGGTTTATCACACCCCACATGGTACAGGGAGGGTTGAAAGAATGTAATCAAAGTCGCGTCTTTAATTTCTTTACTTTACCTTGTTGGTCTCCATCGACGAATTGCACTGCAAATCGAAAATAAATAATGTTAGCGAAGAAAAGGCCTAAAATTGTTAAGGCTTAAGATAGCATAATTTTGATAAATTTGTTGGTGTCTTAACATAAAGAAATATGATCTTTTCTCTTGAAGATCTCTACTGATGCTATTGTCTATAACTTTCATTTGGTAATAATTACAAAGATGAAATGATAATACCTTGTTTATTCGTAAGGAGCAACTACGTTATTTTGCCACAAAAATATGTAAATATTTACGAGTGGTTATAAAAACCGTTTAAACAACAAGAAAAAATGGTCCAAATCACTGAAAATTTATATTATCCTGGAAAAGTTAGGAGATATTGTCACTTCATTCATAGTCTAAAAATGTTATGCGAAAACAGTGCCTATTTAAACATCGTAGCAAACACGTAGCAACGATTTGTTCGTACAACTATTGCATGCCAAAATGTGTAAGTAAGTATGGTGAATTACCATGAATAACTTATATCTTACGGAACATGGTAAGTAAATAGCTTCATTTCTGTAGAATCAGTGGAAAAAAGAAAGTTATAGCCAGTTTTTTAAATTTACGCTTATGGACCCCATCATTCACGCTTCTCGGGGGTTCTCGACGTGAGTCTGAGGATACGAATTCTGTGACAGTAAACAGTCATAATTTTAATAAAATGGATAAAAGCCAAGAAAATTGTTAATTTTTGAAACGATCCATTTTTTATTATCTTCGAAAAACTATTTTTTTATGTTATATGATTGTCAGACCCTCAGATCATATAATGATCTGTGGGCAGACCAGACAATTATACACATGATGGCAAGCAGCCACCGTAGCCCAAAGAAGCTTACAACCATAGATTTATAATTACTGACGTTTGTAGATTGGCAATGAATCTACTAATGCCAGACCAAAAAAATGCACCAATATGTGAGTAAAGTGCATGTATGTGTGAAAAATAGTACTGCAGTCTGACAGTTGCTGTCTTTTCTACGTGACTGACAGGCTGGGAGTTTCTCCCGAGTTCTTGTTGAAGAAACACGTGTTGAGAGACTCCATTTTTAACCTCAATCAAACTTACAATTTTTATTACTTTAGTTACATTTTCACTTGACATTGGCAAAATGCGTACGCAAATGCGACGCGACGCCATTAATTAAGAATAGTAGTAGACTAACAGGCTGACATAGGCCGCCTGCGTGTACGTGAAATGGTCTCGTCTATCTATCTCATTCTAAAATACGTGATAGTAGGCTCTTTCTCTTTCACATTGCCCGTCTACTTTCCTATATCTATGGTTAGAACACTGAGGTGGCACTCGAGCGCTGTCAACCGTAGTCCCCGTGCCTTCCCATGAAGCTCTGGCAAACTTATTGACCAACAGAAACACAAGACTACAAAAATTTAGTGTTATTTAGGTAGTCTTCTAGGGTACTTGCTCCAGTTAATACCTCAATTCAGGCGCTCCAAATTTGAGCGGCTAGTCCAGTGCGACTAACTTAAGCTAACATAAGTTGGTGGAACTGGAGCGTATCTTAGTAGGGATTCTTTTATTTCAAGATACCTTATATTTATGTAAATATTTATGGGTCGTTTGTGAAATCTTGAATAACCAATACAAACGACCGTTTTTTACATTTTGTACAAAAGAAATCGGAAGTGGGCTCCCCTTGACTTTCTCGTATACCGGAAACGAAAAAAAATACAAAAATAAAAACGACTGAAAACTTGATAGAAACCTTATATTTTGATGTCATACATGCATGATAAATCGCCGGTTTAATGCAAATACCAACTAACCCATGGAATTGTAGTTTTGAGTTATTGCGATTTTAAAGTTTGGGAATCTTAAACTTCTGCTAGATAGAAGATTTTGTAATTTTTGTAATGATCATCTGCATTCTCATATATTTATGTTTTTAATTATGTAGAATAAAGGCAGATAAATTCATCGTAAATCCGAAAAATAACAGTGACAGTTAGTTGGTTTTTGCACTAACCCGGCGATATATGGTTGCAATAAGTTAAAGCATACTCGAGTTATCGTGCTAACACACAGACACACACACAGAAATAATTCCAAAAACGGTATTTTTGGATTCAGGGAGGTCCAAAACGTGTTCATCCGTCTAAATCTCGAGGTTGAATTTTTAGACGATTACAAAAGTTACTTTTTGCAAAGTTGTTAAACGTGAAATTCGGTAAACTGGCCGAAAGTATGGTAGAGTAGCCAACGCTCAGCCGACGTCTAACAAGAACCTGCCATTCAATTCGTTTAGTTTTTGTTGCTATTGTCTATTATGAAAAACAAAAGAATCCCATAACGTCTAGTAACTTAGCAAGTCAATGGGTTTAGGTTTTTTACTTACCTTGTGGTTTTGCCGAGGCGATGGCAAACAAAGCCACCAAAGCGAATATGATCTGAAACACAATTAATTTATCATTAGACGATGACATTATGAACCTACGAAAATAACTAATGAAGTATGTCGCAATAATAATTACTTAATGTTGAAACGTAAAAAAATAACTACGTATTTATTTTTTGGTTGACGGTAATGGTCTTGTTTATTCTATCATGGTGATACGTTATTTTACGATACGGAAGAACTAAGAAGAAGGTAAGTGATACCAAGGTCGAAGATAGTAGCGAGTTTATTTCATTCTACTAAATATTTCTATACTGCTAATTTCTATATTGCTATGTTTGGAATACTAGTTTTGCAAATAATAAACAAAATTGTTCATTAGTTAGCAAGTACCTAATTTCACAGATAATGAACAATATTGCAAGATAATGAACAATATTGCTATGTTTGGAATAGGTACTAGTTTTTCAAACATAGCAATATTGTTTATTACAGTAGGTATGACTATGATAATGTAACGATCTAAAACTCAAGAGAAAATCATAAGCACTCAGTATCTTCATCAGTATTGAATATAATAGTTGAGGGATGGAGGGAGATGAAGGCAATCGGTATTTAGTCACGCTTTGACTATTTGTAGTGAGAGTAAAATATGTATTTTTGTATAATTTCTTAACCTTTTTTCATATTCCACGTACTTTCCAATATCACAGATAAGAGATGCTGAGTCAGCCCAAATGATACTAAGCTGTGAGGGACCCCACGCTTTTCTCTAAATAATAATTACCCATACTTTTCGTTCATCATTTAGTTTGTATACTAAAAAGTTATTTTTCACTTTTAGTCAGATTTAACGTGTTTTTTACTTTCTCGTATACGTAGTATAGAGCACAGAACATAGAAAAAGGTATAGAGGAAGTCTTGTAATCGTCAAAAATTCGACCTCAGATTTTGAGGCTTTACACGTTTTAGACCTCCCTGAGTCCAAAAATACCGTTTTTGGAATTGTGTCTGTGCGTTAGCACGATAACTCGAGTATACTTTAACTTATTACAACCCATGCATGTATGACATCAAAATATAAGGTGTCTATTAATTTTTGAGTCGTTTCCGGTATGCAAGAAAGTCAGCTGGAGACCACTCCCGATTTTTTAAAGATGCATTTTCCACCAAAATTTAAATTCTATAAAAAAAAAAACAAGATTGTGCAGGTGTCCTCGCTGGTACCTTCCTGCTTAGAGGGTTCTCATTCTCTTCTCTGTATCATAACACTAGTGAGTTTTGGCCTTTGCTTTCGCATACTTTATCACATTATTATTTCCACGATCAGATATCCTATCCCTATAATTTATTTACAGCTTACCATGATTTTTTTCTAGAAATGATTAAAAAACATTCTGATCCAGTAATGTGACCTTTACGTAACTTCTGTGATTTTAATCAGTAATGTCTGAAATCTACCTACTACAAAGTCATCTTTAAAGTACTTATTATAAGGATGATGCTAAATAAAACTAATATACCTCTAGCTGTTTTTTTTATATTCATACTTCAGTATCGAGATATTGTGTTCGAAAAATCATTTGCACGTCTAGACGATTGATATTGACATTTGATCTTGGAAGTGGTTTGCAACTTTTATTTGTTAAAATAAAAGACTTTACTCAAGAGATAGATGAAGATAATATCTACTTAAAATCAATCAAAATTGAAAATAAATATTCAAAAGTACTTATTATAGCAAAAATTATTCTATGGCAAGCAATCATTACGTACTGAATTTACATTTTCTATCACGACAATTATTTTTAATGTGTTTTTTAATTAGCCTATGTCATCCCACTGCTGGGCAAAGACCTCCCCAAACTCTTCCACTGATCCCTATTCTGTGCCAGAGTATCCCAGTCGCTTTTGAAATGAAATGAAAAAGCTCTTTATTTAAATGGACTTTGCTAAGTACTTTTAAATCGTCAAAACCCTACCACCTCTTTATATCGTCACTCCATTTTTAATATTATATCTGAATATATTTTTTTGGGAAATAATAATCGGAGGAACTAAAACATCCAGAATGAGAGACTAAAAATACTATGTGGGCGACTAATCATTTAGCGCAACGCCTTTTTTTCATAGTAAAAAGTGGCGTTCCCTTTCCGAGGTGATAAGTGTGGTATGACCTAAAACTACCCGCAATAGCATTCCTAGGGAAAGGTTGGTGTCAGGCAGGCCATCTATTGTCTACCGACACCAAATTAATTGAAACCAGGAAGAGGAGAGCAAGGGGAAGAATATGTTCACAAAATATTGTTTACCACAGCAACGCGTGCCCGGACAGCTAGTAGAGTAGTATAAATATTGACTCTGCAACAGAAACACGCTTCTCGCGATAGGCTTATAGTTGTTCGTTGCTACTTATTTTAATGGAAATGGGTCAGTGTGACTTCAATTCTCTTCTCGTCTCGTCTCGTCTCGCCACTATGGTGGAAAATCACCTTTAACAGTAGAGCGATTTTCCCGCGGGAGATGATTGCCAATTAGACATAGTCTAAGGAGTTGTTCGCATTTTACATTACTCAGTAAAGTCTTTGCACAACTTATCTTTTGTCCACTGTTTGGACACGAGGCCTCTCTTTGTCATCGAAGGAGGTTTAGGCAGTAGTCCACCACGCTTGCCCAATGCGGATTGGACGGAGTATAAGGTGATGAATACCCCTTTTCTGATCCATTAGTCGCCTTCTACGACACCCATTGGAGGATATAGGGTGATGCTATTCTACTCTGTCGGCATCACATACATTGGTTATGAACTGATATAAAGTTTAAATCTTTGGAAGTTTGTTTTAAAAGCGTACACATTACGTCATAAGACATTTGCTTATGCTGAAGACGAGTAGCATGAGTACTTACCACAAGATTACGTTTTTACTGAATACTTATGTTATAAGTGTCACGATTTTCGGAGAAGTCTATTATGTTTTTTGTCGTACCTGCATAAGATGTTTAAATAAATATAGATGAATACGCGTGTCAAGACTTTTTAAAACTCTAACTCCAAGCTATCGTGTTTGGTCGGCCGCAGAAAAACATGAATGTTTTAGTATTTTGACATAACAATTACTCATACATAATGGTGATATAACAAGAAGGTAATTATTATTAGGGCTCAAGATAAGGCGTACGGCGGCGTGGTAAACGAAAATAGGTTGCAAAGAGTTGTCCCGATAATTCATTGCTATGTTTTCTAGGAATACAAATACTTATTGGGTTTTGTATTCGTTAGAGGTACAAAAAACAAATAAAGAGCAACACTTACAGAAGAATAATATAACTTGAAAAACCAGCGAACGTGATTTACGTACGACATTAAGCGAGAAATCTAATGTAGCGTTGCAAAAGGTTCTTTTTTCATGTACAAAAACTAAACACATTAGAACCTCTAATCTGATTTTGAAGCAATAGTGAAAAAAAATACTGGTGACGTCTTCAATAAGACATTAACGAATGTTGAGATTACCGCATGCATGTTGTCCCAGCAGTGGGTCGAATTATATTACAATAATCTTAGAATAACATCAAAAAATTTACCGACACAAACAAAGTATAAGTTCACTTAGAAAAACTGAAGTGAAAATGTACTTAAAGTAACCGAGTAACCGACAGTTATTGTACGGTAGATTGAGCTTCAAATGAAGTGTCTCGACACGTGTTTTTGCAACAAGAACTCGGATTAATATGTCAATTATTTATTTGAGGTTAGTGCCAGACTTCATAGAGTAGGTATGAAAATAATAAGAAATCTGGAATACCCGAATGCACCGACCTCAAAAAATAGTTGGCGTATTGGTTTTTAGTTCGTTTTAAAATCTTTATTAAAATATTTTTAGCTTTTTAGTTTTTGTGTAGTTTTTTTTACATCACATTTCATTTAAATCAAAGTTTTTGTTTCAAATAAATAAAAAGTAAGAATATACATACCACTTTGTTCATTGTAACTTGTGAGAACCAAGATAAAAAAATGGACGAAACTGTGTTCCGATGCCAGAAGTATAATCTTTTATACTGTGATAAAATTGACTTTTAATTGAGATTCAAAACTGCTCCTGACCTTTCGAAGATAACCGAGAGATTGTGATATTAGTACGTTGCACACAGGAAGTTATTGTGAAATATAGCATAAAAGATTAAAAGAATGAAACTGTGTTATATTTATTTGTGATAAGATTTATGGTATTTTATTCAAATTAACAGCTACTGGCCGATTCCAACGAAGTAAAACTAATAATACCTGTCTCATTTTTTGCTTTGACAGAAAAAATCTTGTCCTTCAAATTACCTGCCTGCGAGAAAGTGTTGATAAGCCCTAAGTTAAAGCAAGCCTCACTTGAAACCCTCAACTACTAAACCAGGTCCAGACGGGTGTAACGTGTAATGTAATATACCGTGTATTTGTTACGTGTAATGTAATATACCGTGTATTTGTAACGTGTAATGTAATACAGCGTGTATTTGTTACGTGTAATGTAATATACCGTGTATTTGTAACGTGTAAGGTAATATAGCGTGTGTTTGTTACGTGTAATGTAATATACCGTGTGTTGGCGACTGGCCGCCACATTGTCTATACTTTTATAAATTCAGTTTGACGTTGATGGCGGTTGCCTAGTTACCGTTGTTATTTCTAGGGTTTTTATTGTCTTGTAAATTATATCGAAGTAAAAGTGTTACCAATTTTTCCGCGCCTTTCTTTTAATCTTACAGTCCTCTTTGCGTCCTTTTCATTGGTCCTTCTACCTTCAGAACCACGTAACACTTTTCTTTCGTGTAATAATTTGCAAGATGGTGATAACTCGCAGAGCACCGCTTAATGTTGGTGCTCCGGAGGAGTTCGGCGCGACATACGTCGTGAACACACCTTCACGTTCTTTATACGACGTCGCACCGGGCTCTACTGCGAGTCCGTTAAAAGTCCAAGTTTCAGATGGAGACTTGGAACGACAAGCTCGACGCTCTCAGCCCCACATCGGCAGCGTGACGACGCGGTCGGCGGCCACGGTCATGGCTCGCAAGCTGGCTGCGCACGTTCGGTTTCAACGCCGGGAGCTGGAGCGCGCCCGTGAGCTGTCACGTTTGGAGCGAGAAGTTGAGGAGATGGAGCTGCAGGCAAAGCTGGCCGCCATCGACGCTGGAGACACAGATATTTATCACATGCGTACTCGTAGCTTAGCTAAAGCTAATGTAGTTAATAGTTGGGTTGAAGACACCGCGAAGCTTCTTGGCGACGCAACACGTCCGACTAGCCAACCCGTTGCGTGGAACACTCCGCCGGTTGTACCCTGCGTCAAAGAGGGAACGTCCTTGCAGCCGCGTAGTGTCGCCCTTCCACGTGACAACGTGGCATTTGTCAACCTGACCAACGCAGATAAATCTTCAGCGCCCGTTATTCCTCAACTCGCCGTAGCTATTCACGCTGTAGCATCACAGCCACGCAAATCACACTCGAAGTTGGTTACCTTCACTGGAAACCCTCTAAAGTGGCCGCTTTTTAAGGAAAAATACAACGACACTAAATTGTTATTTTCTCTAACAGACAACATTTTGTCGTCTGCGAAATGCAGTACGCGGCGCCGCACGCGAAGTCATTATGGTACTTCTCCACACTGCAGAGGATCCTGAGGAGATCATGTGTGCATTGGAGAGGAGCTTCGCGCGCCCCAAGCAGATTGTTCTTCATGAAAGTGCTGCAGTACGGAACTTTCCTCAGATAAGTTCAATAGAATATCTCAATACATTTACTTATAAATCGTACAACTGCGTTTCCACTGTAAAGCTTTTGATTGAGCAGGAATATTTATATTCCCCGGAGCTTTTTATTGCTGTTTCATCTAAGCTAAGCCCGCTAACTAAAGCAAGGTGGACAGATTACGCAGCAGATAGAGATTACGATGTTTCTTATGACGTTCATTATACTCTTAGTTTGACGTCATTGAATCTCAAGTCACAGACCATCAATATGGCAGGCCTAAACTACAGTCATCTTCGAGAGTGGAAAGAAGTCTTGACTCATCACAAACCGACGCCGTCAACCTTAATCGGTGCATGCGACTGGCCTCTGTTGATTAGCAGAGAGTCTCGTACGGGTAAGCAGTCTGAGCCAGTCGCCCGTCGGACTTTATTAGGCGGCGTTATATTTGGGGCCGGTAGAGAGAAGTCCAATTCTTTGAATATATTAAGTTATACAAATTTTAGTAATTATGAACATTGGACGTCTATCGAACATCAGGTCAAGTCGTTGGTCCCACAGGAGATTTTGTCGAAACTTGAGACAAACTCGCTCTCAACCGTCAATAAGCGTAGTAGATTCGAGAAACATTCTAATACCGGTTCACGCAAGTTTACAATTACTAAAATATCGTGCTTCCATCAAGCATCGAATCGTTTACTTTTGGTGCCACCAGCAATATTTAGTGTTGTCATTGAACACCCATGCTGGGATGGTATACATCTTTTAGAATGGGGGAACTATCTCCACGTAAGGTATAAACCTTTGTGGACTGGACTTTTGCTCTTGTCTTTGCAGCTCCACATTGGTTATAATTAATTGTTTTGTTCTTTTTTATTTGTAGGAAAGAATTCGATTTTATTTTCACTTTTTAATGTCATAATTCTAAGTTTATATCGCGGTTCTATTAAATAGCTTAAGAAAGTAAGTATATTATTAGTATTCTATTAGTTTTTGAGTAATATCGTTATTTAACGCCTTTGTACTCAGCTATATTTGTGTATTTTTATAACACGTGTTGGTTACCAACTATAATGTAACTGATAGGGTTACACATTTTTAATGTTTTTTTTATCACGTCTGTGAAGGTTTCGTAGCGTAGCCATCAATTCTGTTTAAGTTCTCTCCTAAGATTCACCTATAATTATCTGTGTATCGTAATAATTGCATACTGCAACTTGATAGTCAATTCTTGCGTCCATATTGTTGCGTAAATCCTTTTATTTGTTTTATAATTTTTATGAAATGTAATTAGTTAGTCTAATACATTTTTTGTTCCTTAGTATTTAACGCTGTAAGCAGAAGAAAACTTGCTTGTTAATTGCTAGATGGCTTTCGATCTGAGATGATTTGCTGAAAACGTCCATGGTTCTGCCTCAGACCTGCCGCCTGGCAGCGCTAGAGCCAATGTCTTTTGAAGATGGCCTAAGCGAGAATGCAAGATTTTATTTCATGTGGACGCCACCGTACCAAGCGTCTTGTTGTGAATTTTTATTTTGAGAGCTGGCTATGCCTTACTCACACGAATGCGTACCAAATTTGCTCCAGTGGTTCGTGTCTAGTCTGTCCATACGATTATCTGCCACAAATGTTAGGTGTGCATAAGGAAGAAAGCCAAGCCTGAAACCCACTGACTGGTTGGAAACGTTCCTGTTGAGAGCACGTGTGCCGTTATTTCATTACCACTCATCTGTGCAGCGTTTGGAGTGGAAGCCGCTTTATTTTCATGATGGCGAGGCGTTGGAATCGCATGGTGCTATACGTTACGACACATTTGGAAGTCTCTGACATTTTGTTTGAAAGCAGATGCCATCGTCAACTTCGGTGCAGCTCCCCCTACTCGGAGGTGCTATCCTCACCACAGTTTCTTCACGACGGTACCCTAACTCACATACTCTAGCTAGAGTGTCTGATCACTGAGCACCGCGGCGACGACTTACGAGGAACTCGACGAGAGGCCACGGAAGGCCCAGCAATGTAAACCTGTTCTTCTTTCGTCCCTTGTCGGTCAGTCGCCACAGTAGTATTGTAGTGCTCGCACTAGGGGTCGGGCATGTTGGCGACTGGCCGCCACATTGTCTATACTTTTATAAATTCAGTTTGACGTTGATGGCGGTTGCCTAGTTACCGTTGTTATTTTTCTAGTTTTGTTTTTTGTCTTGTAAATTATATCGAAGTAAAAGTGTTACCAATTTTTCCGCGCCTTTCTTTTAATCTTACAGTCCTCTTTGCGTCCTTTTCACCGTGTACTTGTAACGTGTATGTAATATACCGTGTATTTGTAACGTGTAATGTAATATACCGTGATTTCTGTGTTTAGACGGCACTACAAGCATGTAAGGCTGTAGTCTGCGTCTAAACGCAGAATTATACGTTACACTCGTCTGGATCCGTCATAGTTTAGTCCATCAGTATGATTTGAACACACACAATACTACCACAGTCTATAGAAGTCTTTACACTGTGATACTACTTTTAAATCTATATGCTATGGCGACAGAATTTGATAACGACGGTGGTAGCTAGACCGGACGACATAAAACAAATCCTGGAGTTTCTCCCGAGTTTTTGTTGTAAAAACACGTGTTGAGTGACTCCATTTTTAACCCAAGTCAACCATACAATTTTTGTTACTTTAGTTACATTTTCACTTGAAATTGGCAAAATGCGTACGTTTAATGCGTCGCGATGTCATTAATTAAGAATAAAATAGAATAGAACAAATCCTACCACCACCCAAACCGAATACAAATTTGCACTCCTTTTTTAACCTCCGGCGCAAAAAGAGGGGTGTTATAAGTGTGATGTGTCTGTGTATCTGTGGGTCTGTAGGTCTGTGTCTGTCTGTGGCATTGTAGCTCCTAAGCGAATGGACAGATTTTGATGCGGTTTCTTTGTTCGGAAGCTGACGTGATTAGGATGTTTTTGATACTTACTAGAAAAAATACACTGAAAAAAATCGACCTGCCTCAGGCGGTAATCAAACCCAGCATCTTCCGCAATCCGGGCGGCTGCGTTAATCACTACGCCACCGAGGCTCTGCTTTCGCTGTCAAAATTGGTCAGTGCTTGATGCTAATGTTTTTATGGCAAACATTGTTTCAACAAATCTTTGAAATTTGCACTTTTTCTAAGATCCGAACAAAATATTTTTGCAAATATTTGACGCCTAGTTAAGATGAAACTACCTTACATTATGGAATATTTTTTGCGTTTACAAACGCGTAAATATTTTGAATACTAGACTACAGTGACTTAGTGGTCGCCGCAAACGCAGCCGCCCGGATTGCGGAAGATGCTGAGTTCGATTCCCGCCTGAGGCAGGTCGATTTTATCAGTATATTTTTTCTATTAAAAATATTTACCGTAAAATGGGGGTAATCGGGACACTTTCGGACTTCAACACTAATTATTAGTATTTTTTAATTTGAAAGTACATATAATTACGATGTTAAAATGTTTCCGGTACTTAGTTACTTAGTAGGTACCTAGGTAATCGTTTTTTCCTTCGTTTAGTCGATATATGCACTTTCGAAGGTCAAGTTCACGACGACTAAAGAAATAAATTAAAATATTGGCATGGACAACCCTAGAAACCAAAACCCAATTCACCTAACAGCCGTCCCAACTAAACCCAGCTTAGTCCCTATTAAACCCACTCTACGACCCAATTAGCCTCCTTTACGACCCAATACACCCCCTTGTTCGACCCTTGTCACCCCATTTCATGTTGAAATTCTAAACAACAAAGTTTTGTTCAAATAAAGAAAAAATACAACGTTAGATTACTTACAGTGTAGATTTTTCTGTTCCTAAAACACGGAAAATAATACTGAATACCTCACTTGTAACAATTTGCAAATAACAATCGAAGAAATCCTAAAGTTTCGAGAAGCAAATTTTGCGGGTTGAGGAGCGCATACACAAATGACGGTTTATTTTTTAATTCCCAATGACTAGAGTACTTTGTGTTGCCAAATTATAAAAATAACATTGCAAGCTTCAAAATAAAAATCTGCCATACAGAGTTAAACAATAAAATAAGGCATGGTAAGAAAGCAAAGTAAATCTCTGAAATGTCCCTATTCGCCCCCTAGTCCCTATAACCCCCATTTTACGGTACTTACGCGTTTGTAAAGGCAAAAAATATTCCATAGTGATTGGGATGGTTGTTACAATTCCTGAAAATCTGTTCAGGTGTTTCAGGGTCAACAGCTCTTTCTTTAATAATATTCAAGAAAAATGTAATTTAAGTACCTAGCTACATATCGGAATTAGGATCTGCGAGTAATTAAAATAGAATGAAATAAAATAAAAAAAAATTTAGTAACCCCCGACACAAAATGTTGTAGGCTTTTATCGTCCTTTGGAAAAACCCCGAGTACGATAAACGATATATTTTGAGTTATTAACTTAGAAGAGCTTTTAACAAATTACAGCTTATTAAGGCAAGTTTATAAATCAAAAAAGATTTCACGTAATACATCTATATCATATATTTCACTATGACAGTAATTTATTATTTTTCGTATTATAAAAAACGTTATTATAACACAATCACAAACGTCAACCCGAAAAGAAAAAAAGAAAAGGAAACACCTATTGCTAAGTTAAATCAGTTAAATTATTATTGTGCTAAGAACTAGTCACAAAATAAATTGTAGCCCTGACTCCTAAGCTTCAGGAGTCAGTTCCTTCCCAATAAAGTTAACAACGTTATGATTCTGAAGTAGGAGCAGCAAGAGGATAATTAATTACAATTTTTGACAACAAAGAAAATAATTATTTTTTTAGGGAAGATTTTACGACATAAATGAAACTTTGATTTGATTTCGTGTTTATTATGGTTTCACAGATATTGCACTTTTGTACGGAACAACTGATTTGACTCATATTTGTGTGTAAATTATATTCTTGTCTTAGTTAATTAATTATTGCTAATTTTCTTGCAAATTAAAAATAATTTCTTGCTTAAATAATTTTGATCTTACTTTTTTACAATGCCACATTATACAGTTGCACGCGAAAACGTTGCTTCTTAGCTGTCAGTATTTTCTGAACACAACGAATCATGAGTAAAGTCAAAATACAAAATACACGAATAAAAAACGTTTTTACCTCTACTCTCTTTAACCCCATTTTAAGCATATTACGCGTAGGCTGGAGTGTACGATTTTAACATAATTAGAGGTCATAAAGAGAAGTGCGGAAAAATAAAATTTATGTATAATATTTTTTATAAACTACCTAGCTGATCTGCCACACACTGTTGTGGTAAAAATGCAACAAAACTAATCGGGAGTGGTCTCCCCTTGACTTTCTCGTAAACCGGAAACGACTCAAAAGTTGATAGAAGCCTTATATTTTGATGTCATACATGCAATGCATGTTAAATTTTGGTCACCCATCCGAGTACCGACCGCGCACATGGTTGCTTAACTATCTAGCAACCATGTGCGCGGTGCATGTATTAGTGATCGTCGACTCAAAAGTTGATAGAAACCGTATACTTTGATGTTATACATGCATGTTAAATTTGGTTGCGATAAGTTATAGCATACTCGAGTTATCGTGCTAATGCACAGACACACAGGCATAATTCCAAAAACGAGTTTTTGGACTCAGGGAGGTCCAAAACGTGTAAATCCGTCAAAATCTCGAGGTCGAATTTTTTGACAATTACAAGACTTCCTCTATATTACGTAGAAAGTAAAAATTTAAACATTTTTAATAAGTCCATCATTTAATCACGCTCATAATTCCAAACGTTGTTTCAGTAGTGTTGAGAATTTGTAAGCGATCTTGTTGCATAGCTTCAGTTGGTTGGTCACTTATCAATACATACATTTTGTTTTGTCATATGTAATTTCAATATTTTTTGTAATTTCTGCACAATTTTCTTTCCGTAAGATAAAAAGATGAATAGATAAAGTATATATAGAAGACTGAATAAAAGCGTAGGCATTTTAAATAAACTCACCTCCTACATTGTGAGTGGAGTAAACATTGCAATTACGTTCTCGACACTTATAAAAACCACGAAAATCCAAAGTTTCCGTATGCACTAATCACGTCCACACTAATGTGTTGTTCTATTCCGTTGCGTTTCAGCTTGGAGCTTGATACTGCAATAATTCTGTCAGGGTGTGACTACATTGCGGTTACGCGCGGGACGTGGAAAAATTTTCCCCATTATAACTGTTTCACGAATTTACGAACTGAATTTTTCAAATCTGGAACAAAAGTCTGTTTTTTAACCGACTTCAAAAAAGGAGGAGGTACTTTTTTATGTTTGTTACCTCATAACTCTTTACTGGGTGTACCGATTTTGAAGATTCTTTCGACCTTAGGAAGCTGGTGGTCGTCATGTGGACATCGATGATTTCATAATCTTATCACTTGTGTGTCTAAAAGATCTCGAGATAGTTTCCTGTTAATTTGTATACATAAACTAAAAAGCAAAAATCAAAAATTTAAATAAAAAAAACTCCTTCAAAACTAAAAACGGGAGAAATAAAAATTTTATTTATGAAAATCTAAATGCTTTTTTGAGGTCTGTGCCAAACTCCATATTTGGAATAAACGTTGTCACTTTTATTTGGGAGCTACCTCAAAAAAACATTAAGATTTTCCTAAAAAAAATTTTTATTTCTCCCGTTTTTCGTTTTGATGGCGGTTTTTTATTGATTTTTTTTACAAACGAGTACTGAGTATGTCTCTCGCATATTTCCGATGTTGACAGAGCGAGATGGGTCATGTTAGGGGCGGGGCCAACGCCTTTGTTCAAAACAATATAGTATTAATATTTTATGCACTAGAACTTATAAATCAAATAATATAATAATATATTCCACGCTCACATCAATTATCTAGCCTTGTGTTATGAATACTAGATAAGGGACAACTTTAATATACATAATAGTATAGATATTTTTATAAATAAACTTAAATACATAAACAACCATGACTTTGTATGAATCTCCAGGCTGTTACGCACACTAATCAACAACGTAACGACATCGAGCCACCTCGGGATAACAAGCAGTTCTCGCGCTTAAGTACCGTCGCCCTCGCACTTACGTCGCCCCGTACACGCGCTTACGTATCTAAGTACCCGAGCTTACGGCTCTTTGTCCATGCTTGCCCTCTCACCCATCCCGCGGCCTGCCTGCAGCACACACACTACTGTTACCGAACGTGCTGTTAAGAAATAAATAGCCATCTTGTGAAATGTGAACCGCGACATAACCATGCACTGCACTTCACGTTCGTACTGAATCTGGTGCCTTCAACTAGCGGTGAGCCGTAAGCGCGGCGTCGCCTAACCGTAGCCGAGTCAACGTACCGGAGCTGCTGATCCGCTTATGTTATGTGCTTACGTCATGGCAAAGGACGATACGGTACAGATTACAGCACGTTGGGTTATCACAAACTGTCAAATTTTCCCAATCGATTATGCACTTTATATTAAATAGGCTTAGGTTGAAAATCCTTTGGAGTTATTTGACAGTTTTGTATAGCCCGACGTGCTGTTGACTGTACCTTTGCTGTTAATACTAGACGCTTCCTTTTGAGTACTTCAATACATTGCAATCTTATTAACTATATTCGATTTATTTTCGTTTTTAACTAACTATATCTATATATATATATATATTTTTAACTTCAACCAAAAATAATAAAGTATAAGTTTATTTGTTGTACAAACTTCGCTCCGCTTCACAGCGTAACCATCATGCTAGGACACGTCAGCATTGATTGACAGTATGACGCACAGACGCAGGACTTCTTTAGGTGTTTTCCTTCATAAAAATCTGTATATAAGAATCCTCAGATGTAACAATTAGCACAGTGTCAGACGGAGCGTGGAACTTGAAGCTTAAATCGTGAGTTTCTGACATAATTTAGTATATAGTTGATAATTTCATTTGCAGTTTGTAGTGTTTTACCAATTTTTTTCTGATCGTCAGTTTTTTGCGTGTAGTGTTGTTAATATTTGTCACCGTTTTTTTTATCTAGTGGCATTATTTTCTGCAATACAATAGGGATTTTGACACCACTCGCAAATAATTATAAGTTAAATTCAAAAAAGGTGATGGCATTTAACGGCAGAAAAACTACCTCTAGGCTTTAATTTTTAAACGTATCAAAACCATTTAATATTCAGTCAGTGGACTGTAAAAATCTATGACGTCACTCATTTGTAATGCCATTCAAAATGTAAGAAGAATGACTGCTAATACAAAGTTCATCAACTGACTCGACAGGCAGCACCCCTATTATGTTAAGGAAATAGGAGTAAACATGCATTTTTGATAGGTACTTTCTTTTGTACATTATAGAACATAATAGAATAAAACTGATTTATTTTCTCTCTCGTAAATGTTACAATTTTCGATATAGTGTACATTGATTTTAGGGCATGAACCAGTGTGTAAGAGACTGGAGCCTGAAATAGGTATCCAAAAGGAACCCGTAGTATAGGTCTCCAGGCAAACCCTCCGGCATTAAAGTTTTTATTGAAATTGTCCCATATGGAGTTCAGCAAAAGCAATACTTTTTGTAGCAGTTTCCACGGACGTGAATCGACATCTAATACTAATCTAGTTTACTGTAAAGTGAGGTTCATTACCGCGACGCAAGATGCAGATTAAATTACCATCCTTATATTGTTGATGTCCCAACCATCCGCACAAATCAATTTGCAAACTCTTTTGTAACGAGTGGAACTTGTTATCTGCTGATGTGTTCCCTGATAATTATAGCGCATTCCAAGCGAGAGTGAATAGGCAAGTTAGACACCGTAGTCCACATCTTCACCTGAGATAAGGTGATTGTAGGCTTTCCTAATTTTACAAAAAAATGGTATTTGGTTACATTACCCTATTAAATTTGAAATTTGAAGAAAACTGCACTTTTTAAATGTATGTTAGGTTTTAACACTAATTGGGAAAATTTTGTTCGCGTTTTTCTACATTTTCTATGTTTGCTGGTAAAAATTTATCCTAAAATTAACTAGACAATGAAAAATCAAAGTGAATAATAGTACATTTGAACCCGTGCAACTTCATTTAAAGCAAAAACGATGTTTTTACGATAGCAACACAAAACATGTTCCGTGACTAAAAAATGTAATGCATTGTACTTAATTTATGTTTCGGATTTTTTCGCAATTGTTATTTTAGACGTTATACTTGGTTTGGTTTGAATTATTAAATACAAGCCTTATTAAAATTTTAGGGTGGGGTAGGTGAGAGACCTTATTAAAATTTTAGACCCAATATTCTTATTTCAAAATAATTGTCCCTTTGTCGCAGGGGATTGTTTTGGGTGGTGACTTGAACGGTCATGTGGGTGAGAGATCTGAGGAGTTTCAACGTGTTCACGGTGGGTTTGGATATGGCACTCGCAACGTGGACAGAGGCGACGTCATGAGAATATGTGCTGCTGCCGACGTGGTCGTCGTGAACACGTACCTCCGAAAGATTTTCGAATAATGTCATCACCTACAAGAGCGGTCTCTACTACCCAAATCGACTTTGTGCTCACTAGAAGACACCAATTCAAAGAGGACAACTAACGCTCGGATGATGACCCGATAATTTTCCAAATCAGGTATCTTCGAGTAAACGGGGAATAAACCTTAAAAAAAGATGAATATGAATTGAGAACCTCCTTTTTTGAAGTTGTTTAAAAACAAGGAAAACATTACAAAGTAAATACAGTTTTCATTGAAGACAATATGCTAAATGAACCCTGACATATCTTATCTAACGGGCATGTTAGCCTTATCTTGAGTATAAATTGATGTGTATGTTAGTGTAAAGAGTTAGGACATTTATGATAGTTTATGAGGAATAAAGTAAGGCTGGACTGTTGCCAAGGTTTTATTGATATGTCACGCGTAAACTGAAGAATTTAGATATTGTTTAACTTTGTGTATTATTTTAGTTACATGGTTTAGCAAGCGGGCACTTAGTCCCGAAAATCTGGAGTGGTCTCCCCTTGACTTTCTCGTATACCGGAAACGACTCAAAGGTTGATAGAAACCTTATATTTTGAGGTCATACATGCATGTTAAATTTTGGTCACCCATCCGTGTACCGACGACGCATTTGGTTGCTTAACTTTCGTGATCGACGACTCAAAATTTGATAGAAACCTTATATTTTGATGTCATACATACATGTTAAATTTTGGTCACCCATCCGTGTACCGACCACGCACTTGGTTGCTTAACTTTCGTGAGCGACGACTCAAAATTTGATAGAAACCTTATATTTTGATGTTATACATGCATGTTAAATTTGGTTGCAATGAGTTAAAGCATACTCGAGTTATCGCGCTAACGCACAATATAATCCGGCTTCGCCTATCTTCTTGTATTATTAAATCTGTGGCACAGACACACACACAGACATAATTCCAAAAAAAATATTTTTGGACTTAGGGAGGTCCAAAACGTGTAAATCCGTCAAAATCTCGAGGTCTAAATTTTTTACGATTACAAGACTTTCTCTATACTACGTATACGAGAAAGTAATAACACATACCTTTAACTATTAGGGCGTTATCAAAAATTAATAACTGCTGTAACTGATACCGGTTTGTTGATTTATTGTAAATAAACGAAGGTGTAGTTTAGGTGATTATTACATTTTATAGTGATAAATGACATTTAAAGAACGCGGGCGTTGTTAAGACAAATTATTTGTATTCCTTATAAGTAAGTTGAGCCTAGATGTATAAACTTAAGATATGCACACAGTAGTCGACGCGTCTGTTTATAACACGCTTGCAATCTACACGCGTGAATTATGCTGTGAGGTACTTATTTGGATATATTATATTTAATGTACGTTTATGCCAAATCATTGATTTGGTTTAAAATAATGTAAAAAATATAATTTTCACTTAAATTGTTTAAGTTTTGAGACCCATCGATGAGAGCTTGATTAACAAAAAGTCAATATAATAATGATAATTGGTACACCAACAACTTGCCTCATCCATTTTACAACGTCTTGTCCATCCAATTGTTTAAGTTTTGAGACCCATCCATCGATTTACTTTTCTATGTAGAAGACTGCAGTGGTATCAACTTCCTCGATGTTTGTGCTGAAGAAGCGCTCCACCCACACCGTTGTAGAAACAGCGTGAAAAACGCATAGATACAACCTATTCACGGCGCATTCACCAGTTGTGCACGCAGCCTTAGATACCTTGTCAGCGCTTTACAGGGTTAACGGCTATTTCGAATAAATTACAATTCTTAGGTTGTAGTACACATACTACGTCTTTTGTATACAGATTGCCAATGTTTACCGTAATTATAGTCTATTGATTACCGCAAATTCTCAATAGACTTGGAACTTTATGATAATATCATAATCATAATAGATGATGCATAGTGTAAAGTTTTTATGCATTGGGGTAACATTCTACATTAATTTGGTTACATAAATTTAGATTTAATATTAAGCAGTCCTTATAATTTATATTCTATTGGTTAGAATATAGATGCCAGTCATAAAGAAATGCAACAAATATTTAAAAAAACCGCTACTGTTTTTAATTGAAATACATAGAGGTATCATATTTGAAACCTATTAGCAGAAAAAAATTATAAAAGGCGAACACAAATAATCATTTACATAATTGCTTAATACATAATAAAAAAACGATAAAAATTGCTGAGATACTTGCTGGTTCACCACAGAACAAGACCTCCTGGTAGCCTCTTGAACCTATGGCAATAAAATTGACTTTCATAATTCTCCAAATTGTGCCTAAATCAAGAAAATTTTGTTCCAGAAAATGAAATCCTTCGTAGCTCTGTGCGTCGTGTTGGCCGTGGCCTTAGGCCGCCCACAAGAGACATACGACACCAAGTATGACAACTTCAATGCGCAGGAGCTCGTTGAGAACCAGCGCTTGCTCAAGAACTACGGCAAATGCTTCCTTGACCAAGGACCGTGCACCCCTGAAGGCAGTGACTTCAAAAGTGAGTGTTGTATTTCGTAGTTAAACTAAACTTTCAAACTTAAACGTGCAAAAAATTTTATTCTATCTGGGATACATAATAACGGATGTATTTTCCCGTTATTTTTGTATTTTTTTTTATTTTCTCCATTTTTTCTTCATAGACATTGAAACATTCAACATTGTTTTTTTTTCTTTTTCGTCATCGATGAAATCAGTCATCCCGTATCCAATGCCCGGACGCTAGAAAATTGGGAAGATTTAAAACTCCACGGTTTCCTCTTAATTTTTCTTCAGGGTTATCATAAATTGTATCAGGCATGTGTTACACGCTTGCTTTATAGTTTGCCTTATTATTTTTCCTTGTTGCACTTTTAGTGGACTGCTAAGTATCTTATGCTAAATTAACTTTTGTAATTACTTTTGTGCCTTTCAACTTTGCGACTTCAGTATATTCCTTTAGGACTAAAAAATACATCATCATTTTTTTAAACAGAATTCCATTACCGTTAATCTTATAACATTGTTTACTTTTACAGAAACTATCCCTGACGCACTGAAGACGGACTGTGCTAAATGCACTCCAAAACAACGTGAGCTCATCAGGACTGTTGTACGTGGCTTCCAAGAGAAACAACCCGACTTGTGGGCTGAGATCGTGAAGACCTACGACCCCGAAGGCGAACATAAGGCAACTTTCGAGAAATTCCTTCACAGCAACTAAGGCTAAAGACAAATAAATACATAAGGCTTGTGACTTCAATTGATTGCAGAAACATTTAAGTTTAAAGGAGTTCCACAAGGTTGTTCCCTAGGACCAGTCTCTCTAAGTGGATATCTATCAACAGCTTTGTTACATTATTCGTCGTCATCAAATCGCCCAAGTAATTAATGTTATAGTATCAAATGAAACCACAGGCTTAACAACACTGCGCGTCAAAACACTATTTTCGTGTTTGTAAATGTGATAACAATGTGATTTTAAGGAATAGTTCCTGCACCATCAAAAGTACGAGCGTTTTTTTATATACAATTGTTGGAATCTACGTTAGATTTTATTAGATTTTTTTTCATGTTTCACATATGTATTATATTTTCTGTTCTCTGTCTGAATCTTTGAATAAAATTCTTTATTGAAGAATCGTGTGTTGAACAAACTCATTTACAGTTATGATAACCTATTTAATATCTCCAGGCTCAGTTGCACCAAGTGACTATAACGATAAAAAATGCCAAAGGTGCCGTCAAATCTCTGGTTAAGCGAAATACAGGTTGCATCATTTTAACAATGGTTAAAATGATGTAATAAATAACGATAACCATACCCGCTCAACTTCGGACAGCTAGCGTTAAAGTTACAGTTTGTGTGTGTCAACTGTCATGCAATCAATTTAAAGGAGATGGCCCACTCTCCATACAATGTTTGCCCCACAAGCAAAAATCTATGCGTCACGATCAAAGTTGGATTTCTGAGTTAGTTTTACACTCTTTTAAAATATTACATATCAGTTATTGCTGTAAATAGTGGGGTTTTAAAGTTACAAGGACATTTGGCACCGTAAAATTGTAATCATTTTAGTAAGGAAGTATCTACTATGCATTTAAATATTATTATTACATATTACATACATTTATACAAATTGATATATTATTTATCTTTTAAATGAATAACATTATATGTACACGTAATTATTACAATAAAAATCTTGACCGCCGCCATTAAATGGCGTCAACAATTCCGTTTTATAAAGTAGGTATCGGAGAATCAAGGGAATTATACTTACAGCCACATGAAATCCGAATTTTTGTCTATTAAGCAATTATAACTTATCAATTAAACGTAAATATTTTACTAATATGTATTTAAAAAGTCTACAATATTTTCCAATAGTATTGTTTTTGTATTGGAGTATAAGATATACCGACTGATGAATTACCTGTGGCTCAAAAGCCTTTATGACATAGCCATAACGTAAAGGAAATGTATACAATCAAGAGCAGTTTTTAAATCCTTTTTTCAATTTAATTTTGAACCCCGCTAGATACGTTGTATCCATGTATACACTAGCATTCTATAATTTAAATAGAGTTATTTTAAAATAACATCATCTGGTCTCTTCATGTTTTTTAGTATTCAAACATGAAACGACTCTGGGGCAGGAATGGGCCATCTCTGTTTGACAACGCAATTTGAAGTATTGTCATTATATTAAAAATTTACCGCTGTGATTTTTTGGGAAGGGAAACGTCTTTTCACTTGTAACCCTTTTAATTTTAACTATAACATTTTACATGACGGTGCAACAAAAGATAGTGGACTATGATGGTTATTGTTAAAGTTTCAGTTAAAATTAACTTTAATAGTGACAATAACGTAGTACTCGGTGCAACGAACTCGAAGTCCGATTACAACGTTCTGCATTATTAAGCAATTCATTAGTTTAGTGTGGCCAACATTTACTAGCATATTTACAGTTTTGGTTAACTAAATATGTATTCGAAGACTTTGGAATAGTCTAATAAAACGTGTTGTATTGTTTAAAAACAAAGTAAAGCTTTGCTTACTTGATCGTTTGCCCTAAAATACTTTTGTAGGTTTACAGTGGCGGTATTAACCCCAAAAGCACAAATACCTGTTAACAGCAGAGACAAATTACATCAATTCGCAAGTTCATTTCATAATAAAAAAAAAATCTATATAAACCTTTGCAAAATCGTAAAAGAATAGGGTTTGCATTGAAAACTGACAACTTCCAGTACGACCAATGAATTCACTAAAAAAGTTAAAATGTAAACCAATATGCAGTAGATGTAGCAGCGAGTTAAACCGACAAAATATTGTCTAGTTATCTAGTATCCATAACACAAGTTCTTAATGATACTTACTTTGGGCTAGATAATTGGTGTGAGCGTGGAAATATATTATTATTATTATTATGACCTTCTTTGGGATTTTGGCTTATGAAGAAAAACTATAATTTCTTATGCTGGCGACTGCGCTCTGTATTCCGCCATAGCTACGAGCTTTTCGAAATGCACGCCTTAAAATTACGAAATATATTGAAGTTAAAATGTTAATACTATCGTCTTTCCGCTGAGGGTACAGGGTGACGGAGAAAACATTAGAATCCTTTAAAAATAAAACTTCAAATCAATTGAAAAAATACACTTTTTATCAGTGTCTTTTTTCTAGATTTAAAATTATTTAGGCGTTTGTAAAATCAGCTGTTTTGATAGTGTAGATCGCAAAGATCTGCAATGTGTAGAAAGAGCATTTTACGAGAACGTGTATGTTAGAGTGAGATAGATAAACTAGACCAGAGATTATCAAACTTATTTGTTTTATCGCCCCTTTGAAAATCAATTATTTTTCACCGCCCCCAATTTTTATACACCTAAAACTTAAAAACCACCTTTTCATTGCTAGGTACACAAACTTCTGCACCTCCCTCTCTCCTGAGGGGGCGACTGCTTCCGATAGCCTTATAGCCATTTTGGATATAGGCAAAAAGGGACTGTTTAGTCAGTAAGAAGGAGTAAGGCACAAAACAAACTCGTTAATCTCTTTCGACGCTCAATCGTACTGAGCAATTTAGGACAAGTTTCGATGAACCAGCCAATTGCTACCGGATTGCACCAATAGCGTTATTTAACAAAAACTTGTTACAACTTGATTGCGTACGGCGTACGGGCTATCCTACGAAATCTATGTTAAGTATTTTTAGTTTTTATACCATCGTACAGGGCAGAAATATACACTAATTATTTGATAATGAGTAATAGGTAGGGTAGGTTTTAATATTAGTGAATTTTACAATATAAAGTAAATGAAATTACAAATCGACCATCGCCCCCTAAGCTACGCCAACGCCCCCCATTTTTATCTGGGCCCATTAACGCCCCACACTAGGTCTCCTACGCCCACAAAGGGGCGTTATCACCCACTTTGAGAAAGACTGAACTAGACCATCGACCAAAGGCAGCAACTGACAGGCTGCAGAACTATTTTTCACGCACACATGCGCATTGTTCACACATTGGTGGATTTTATTGCTCGCCCTCGTCGATTCATTGCCAATCCAGAAACGTCAGTAATCATAAATATAAGACTGTTCCATACATTTTCGTTGCATAAAGGCACCCACAGAGGGCGTGGCACGACGCAGCACTGCACGCTCCGGGAAGTCGCGGCACGCCGTCCAATATTAGTGCGTAATAACAGCTCATTCACACGGCGACAAGTTTTGTCGGGTTTACTGGCTGTAACATACTAACATACCTTACCTTACCTTAATACTAGCAGACCCAACAAATATTAGCTGCCTTTACACGTACTTTCTATCGAGCGTTTTCAGGAGCGTACAACAGGATTGCTCAATCACGTACGATTGGTCTTCAATCAGTTTGTTCTTTCTTGCGTGTTTACTCGTGTTAATTTTTGACAACAAAGAGAGGTCGTCTAATCTTCACAGACATGCACACACACGCGCGCGAACACACACATACACACACAAACACAAACACACACATAATTTTCAGCTTATTTATTTACCTATTATTATTTTTTTATATATTTTGTTACTACATTTACATAATCCAAACTGATAACCAAAAGCCACCAGATTGAAGAGACTAGTCCGCCACAATACAGGGAATCCTAGTGTGGGGAGTAAAGAAAAATCATAACTATATTGCTACAATTTTGTAAATGGTGCTACTAAAGATATTATTACATATTATGAATTATTATCTAAAACGCAAATCTGTGTGAGAATGTGAATGGATATAGAAAGAGACGAAGACCGGAGAAAAGATGGATAGACTGTATGAAAGATTATTTGGCAAAGAAGGGTGTAAATGTTGAGATGACAACTGATCGAGGACAGTGGAAGAAGAAAACATATTACGCCGACCACAAATAAAATTGGGAGCAGGGCAGACGTATGATGAAGGATTAAGGTTTGCTGATAAAACACGCCTCCATCCTCGGTCTTGATATTATGATGACTATTTGAATAACACTGTACCAGTTACGTTAGTCAAATTAACGATATCAATTAAGTGTTAATATTATCATGTCTTAACATCAGCGTGATGATGATGAGGCTCTTAGCTATCAGACTAGATATTTATGACTAGAGCTTTCTAGTCAAATATATCTAGAAAAACATTAATATTTGATGATCTTTGTCATAAATATATGGCAAAGATCATTAAATGTAATTCGAAAACAGTTTGAGAGCGATACCAGGTAGGTATAAATATCACAATCAACTAGAAGAAATAGATCAATTTGTAAGCAGCACTTGAGGTAAGTGAACATTATATTGTACAAATACTAGTTATTTTACAATAAAATTACCAACAAGATCTTATAATAATTCTTAAATACTTATATAATTATTAGTGTTTTATTTTTGATTCATTTAAACTCAATAAGCGTGAACTAAGAAAGGCAACTGATTTCTACGTCCCACAATAAAAAATCGGGAGTGGTCTTCCCTTGACTTTCTCGTTTACCGGAAACCACCGGAAACTATTCAAAAGTTGATAGAAACCTTATATTTTGATGTCATACATGCATGTTAAATTTTGGTCACCCATCCGAGTACCGACCGTGCGCTTGGTTACTTAAGTTTCGTAATCGACGACTCAAAAGTTGATAGAAACCTTATATTTTGATGTCATACATGCATGTTAAATTTGGTTGCATAAGTTACAAGGGCGGATCCAGGGGGGGGGGGTCATGACCCCCCCCCCCCCTGGGCTGGGTCCAGGACCTAGGTGGACCACTAATTAAAATAATGTTTTTATATATTTTAATTTTTTTAAATTAATTAAGTACTTTGAATATTTAAATAATTTAATATAATACTTTGACGGCAAACGCATTATTCGGGAAAATTTGAATTTACCGCGACATGGCCGACATGCACCTTCGTGTTTTTCTTGATCTGAGGTTTTTTTGCCATGTTTCGACAAGGTTTCGACAAGGTTTCGACTAAAGTCTAGCTAGACCTAACTTCAACCGGTACGATTAAACTTTAGTAATAAAGTACTAAGTTAAACGTTTACATTTTACGTAAACGGTTAAGTAAAACGTTTTAAAATTTCAATCTGTAATAGTGTTCTTAAAAATTGTTGCCACAAATGCACGTGTTATCTATTTTCATCCATTCGCTTTAATGCCAAACTTTCTGATCCATGCAGGACGACAGATCTCAAGATGCTTTTATAGATTTTGAGGTAATCAAGGGGAGTGACATCATCATTTCAGCCCAGATACGCCCACTGTTGGACATAGGCCTCCCCCAAGGATCTCTAAACCGGTTGGTCCTGCGCTGCTCGTATCCAGCGGCTTCCCGCGACATTTACCAGATCGTCGGTGCACCTTGTGGGGAGCCTACCAATGCTGCGTTTTCCAGTACGTGGTCGCCACTCGCGGACCTTTCCGGCCCAACGGCCGTCAATCGGGCTATGTCGGTGACCTTGATTCTCCTGCGGACCTCGTCATTTCTGATATGATCACGCAGAGGAACTGCGACACTCCAAGCATAGCCCTCTCCATTGCCCTTTTCGTGACCTTAAACCTTCTTATAAGGCTCATTGTAAGCGGCCCATTGAGGCCGCTTACATACTCCCATTGAGGGGCCTCAATGGGAGTCCCATATTATCCCCGTAACCTGCCGCCATTTCATCCATCCTGAGCTTACTCGATGATTGACATCTCGGTCTATATTACCGTTGTGCTGTATGTATAGCCCAGGTAACGGAATTCAGAGCAGACTGATACAAGCACTCCGTTGAGAGAACCGGCTCAGAACATTTTGGTTCTACTGATAAAAGTGGCGCCAGGTCATGGAGAATTGGCGCCACTTTTATTATTTCGTTGTTTCGGGGCGATTTCCATCACTGCTGGTTAGTGCGCTTACGGGAGTATGGTTCGATTTTGAATGTGTTAACCCAGGCGTTCTTTGCCAGTCCGCTTTTGCCTCTCAGAGGAGGTGGGTTTTTAAGTATTTCATAGCCTGGTTCTTTGGGATACGACAGAAAGGTTTTGGGCCAAATTGTAGTCCTTGAGTCCCAGGCCTTGCTAGCTTATTGACCTTTTCGCTACCGATGACCCACTCTTACGGCTCAGACCAAAAATTATTCTTTTTGGTCTGAGTCTTATGGTTACCGAATTACTATAACAGTGTTGTGCCCAGTCCACCCTTTTAATCAGTTCCATGGTACTTCTTGTGGAAGTTAAACTCTGGAAGCAAGACATTTGATGTCATTGCGAGAGCGTGGACATTCAAACACTTTTTGAAGTAAATCACTTATTTCTTTACGTCAAAAAGTGTTTATCATGCAAATCTAGAATTTAATATAAAAGAAAAAAATATTCCTATTTTTTTTCAATTTTTATTGACTTTTACCTCAAACCTGAAAAAACCCATATAGCCGGTTTTTTAAAATGAAAATCGGAAAAACCGGTTTCCAAAATCATCCGGTTTTTGAATCGTACTTTTTACCGTATCTATTACTATCAAAATTAAATTATAACTTCTTGTGACTTGACCAGTGGCGTAACTATACCTTGTGGGGCCCGTGGCAAATTCATATACCCCCCCCCCCCTAGTTTTGAAATTATTCGTTCTTTACATTTAAAAATGTCAGTGACACTACCGGGGCCTTTAGCCAGCCATGCCACCCTATAGTTACACCACTGGACTTGACCACGACTATGTGACCCCCCCCTGGCGCCAAAGCTGGATCCGCCCTTGATAAGTTAAAGCATACTTGAGTTATTGTGGTAACGTACAGACACACACACACAGACATAAATCCAAAAACAGTATTTTTGGATTCGGGAAGGTCCAAAACGTGTAAATCCGTCAAAATCTCGAGGTTGAATTTTTTTACGATTACAAGACTTCCTCTATACTACGTAATAAGAAAGTAAAAAGGTATTTTTGGACTCGGGGAGGTCCAAAACGTGTAAATCCGTAAAAATCTTGTGGTCTTTTTGAAGATTACAAGACTTCCTCTATACTCACTTGTTGAACAAATAACTATTATCTTATCTTATTATCTCTCGCACTCTTACCATCTGACTCCACTTTTGCTTATCATCAGGTGGAATGGATCATTTGAATTTGCATTAAAGAAGTCTTCTGAAGCCACTCAGAAAGAGGGAACATAGCATTATATCCCCCAGTTGTCCGGAGTTATGAGCCATGGGATAAAACTGGCGGACATGAGTTACCCATTCAAACGCCTCACGTTTTTCGACATTTAACTAAAAATGCATAATGTTAATAGCCATAATCGTCACTTGCCATATGTCTTTATAGCATGACGCATAATACTATAAGGCCGAAGTATGTAAAGAATGGAAAGGCAAAATTTGAATAAACGTAACTAAGATAAATAAAAAAATAAAAAGGCATAATATTCAAAACACATACATTTGATAAGCATAACTTACAAAATCCATAAATTCAAAATTCTTGTCAAAGCTTTTGAGTAAAATAAAAAAAAAAGCAATAATAGTTAAAATATCTTCGCTTTCGCCGTACATCTTGTATCTTCTCTGTTTTTGTGAAATACGGTGCGTAGGAAGAAAACCGTATACGGATTGGCAGTCATAATTTTTTAGCTTATATTTTAATTAACACCATACAAACAAAGAAGGATAAAAGTTCACCAAAAGTTGTATTTGGTGAGCCAATATACATTTTGGTGAGCTCTGTACTCGTAGTGTAAGATTTTTCGTTTATGAAAAGTAACCATTGCAGCTGCGTTATGAGTTCAATTTGTATAGCGCAAATCGTGTTTCCCATACAAATTGAGCTCTTAACGCAAATAAAATAGTGACGTTTTTTATACGAAGAAACTTTCACTAAGGGTACCTACTGTAATTTATTCTAAATAAAAAAAAATAAGGGAATACTTTATTTTTTCCAGATATTCATTTTCTACCATCATGAAGTTCCTCGTGGCATTGTTCGTGCTGGTGGCGATTACAGTTGCCTATGACTTTCCGGAGGAGAACGAGAACTTCGATATAGAAGGGCTGGTGAAAGATCGGGTAGCTTTGCGCATGCTCACTGAGTGTTTCTTGGATGAAATTGAGTGTGATGCTATAGGGCAAACTTTTAGAGGTCAGTAACATACATACATCACGCTTATAATACTAGGATTGAGTAGGGCATTATATAGAGTACAGTCCACGTCCGGAAGCCTCCTCGTGGCGGACCCTGGTAACGTGGTGAGGAAACTTTCTCGGCGGGTGTGTGGCTTTTGATGTTAAGTGTGTCTCCTTGGCATTCGAAGTCACATGCCGTCGTCGGGTGGTTTTTGTTTTCCCACCACGGCGGAACTAGCCGACGGCCTTTTTCAGGGCCACGACCGCGTCCGAAGTCCCCCGGGTGCGGCCGATGGCTGCTCCCGGTGTCGTCGGTGTAGCCGTCGGTGGAGTAGTGGCTGCTGACCACCAATTGGTGCAAGGAGTGCCTAGACGGGCAGCGTTGGGACGGTCTCGGTGTAGTTATGCTCATGTGCGCAGATCACGAGCCGTCCTATTAATAGCGCACTGATGGTCAGGCCGGGGAGGATGTTTAGTGGGTGTGGAGGGAACGCCTTTACCTCGAGTCCCACATATCTCCTGCGGTTGGCACCACCCGCAGGGACGATGCGTAAATGCATTTGACCTCCCCGTCAGCAAAAAAAGGGCATTATATAGGGTAGCTGGGAAGATAATTGTCATCCTTTTGAAGTAAGTCTCGACTCTTATGTTAAGTTGACGCCAGGTGGATGGCGAAGGGAAAGGCGATGCGGTTACGATCCCTTATTGAGTTCATAAGTGTGCGACGACCTTAGTACTAAATATTCGGCTTTGCTCTCCGGGAGTGTAGGACTCATGGACTTTCTACGCTAGTGACGAATGTTATGTATGGTGTAGTCACTATGGACAAGTGGTAATCGCCGTAGAGACTACCCCGCAGAAGAAGCTCACCGGTGAAAAATCCTCCCTTGATTGATTCGAATTACAGCCTAGAGGACCAACCAAGGTCCTCGCCTTCTCAGAAGCCCGGTGACACTGAGAAGGTCATCTGCCCCCATCAGTAATAGTAGTCAATAAGAAAAACTTAAGTTTTTAGGTAATAATGTGGTAATAATTGTCTGTTTTAGACAAGTTTCCCCACGCTGTGGAGACAGCATGCGCCGAATGTAATGAACACCAGCGGTGGATATTACGGACGTACTTAGAGGGCCTTCGCTATAACTTTTACTTGCACTACGTCGCTTTAAAAAAGAAGTACGATCCTCAAGGTAATTACTTTGACAATTTATGGATGACATTAGTGGAAAGTGGGGTGTGAAGTGAAGAAATAAATGTGATGCGTTAAAACAAATGGTTTTATTTATGGACATTTTGTGGTCATATAAATTTATTGAATGCCACTTACGGCTAGTAGTCAGCGTATTTAACCCCATGTTAGTCACTGAATCTGCACCACAGTATACCAAGAACAGTAATACGTCTTCATACAAACTGGCCGCTACCCATTAGAATGTGTGCGTAAGTACTCGGCGCCGTGTACGCACGCACTGTGACGCACACATTAAATCAAAATATGGGGGCATAAGGTGGTCTCGCTGTCTCGGTGTGATCGCGCGTTTTTATGTCATTGCACAATCGCTCGTTCCCGCCCGGCACATTTACGATAGCCCTAGCGTCAACGCAGAGTAGGCTAACAACTCGCCGACAGCCTGCAGATAAACTACTGTTCTTGGTATACTGTGCTAAAACAATAACTTGTTTGGTAGCATTATTGGTCACATGTTAACTCCGGGGTAAAAGTATAAATATTTCTAATAATCAGCCATTTCGGCGGGGTAGATGGTTTATTCTGTAAGTGTCAAAACATGATGTACTTTAGGCTATTTGTTATTTCAAACAATTAGAGCAAAATATTTAAAATTATTTACCTTATATTTTGTACTACAGTTTTTATTGGAAAGCTCTTAGGCTTTCCACACTTTACATGCCAGGGCTATTCCGAGTTGTCCGTTTCGGAGTTTCCGTCAGACTTATAAATTGTTCAGTTTTGTTTTTATGAAATATAAAATAAAATTGTTCATAAATTATAAATTGTTCAGTTTTTGTTTTCATGAAAATTGGGCTCGCAGCTTTGAGCATTTTTCGATATTCCTTATAGTTTAGGATTTAGCCCAAAAAGAAGCCTATGTCTTTCTCAGGATCTCAAAATATCTCCATACCAAATTTCATCAAAATCGGTTTAGTGGTTTAGGCAAGTGAATGCGTATAATACAGCGAACGCAAAACTTACGCACGAGTCAAATATGGAATGTCGACAATGCTAATACGATGCTACAAGACTGCGATGCACGTTAGTTCGAAAGATCTTTACTGCGATACTACTGAACTTTGATGCACGTTAGTTCGTAAAATCTTTACTGCGATACTACTGAACTTCTATGCACGTTAGTTCGAAAAATCTTTACTGCGATACTACTGAACTTCGATGCACGTTAGTTCGAAAAATCATTACTGCGATACTACTGACCTTCGATGCACGTTAGTTTACATTACCCTAATAAAACGACTAATTGCCATTAAATAAATAAAACAAGAAGAAGAAGTATCTAAGTTAGTATCGACATTCAATTACAAAATGTCAAACAAATTTAGGTAAATAGTTTCGGTATGCATATTAATCATTATGTTAATATTGTCATTATCAATCAACTCTAAGAAATGGAGTAACTAGGTAGGTACCTACAAATGATAACCTACTTGAAGGTTAGGTTAAGTAACACGGTACCTAACTATGATACCCAGAATCATTAATGCGTTGTTCATCAACGATGTTTCGCAAAAGTTAAACAGCGAAGTGCAGGGTTAGTCTTAGAATCCCGAAAATTTACTTATTATTTTTTTTTACATATTTTGTTACTACATTTACATAATCCAAACTGATAACCAAAAGCCACCAGATTGAAGAGACTAGTCCGCCACAATACAGGGAATCCTAAGGTGGGGAGTAAAGAAAAATCATAACTATATTGCTACAATTTTGTAAATGGTGCTAATAAAGATCTTATTACATATTATGAATTATTATCTAAAACGCGAATCTGTGTGAGAATGTGAATGGATATAGAAAGAGAGGAAGACCGGAGAAAAGATGGATAGAATGTATGAAAGATTATTTGGCAAAGAAGGATTTAATGTTGAGATGACGACAGATCGATGATAGTGGAATAAGATAACATATTGTGCCGACCAAAAATAAAGTTGGGAGCAAGGCAGACGTATGATGAGGGATTAAGGTTTGCTGATAAAATACGCCTCCATCCTCGGTCTTGATATTATGATGACTATTTGAATAACACGGTACCAGTTACGTTAGTCAAATTAACGATATCAATTAAGTGTTAATATTGTCATTACTTAACATCATAGTGATGATGATGAGGCCAAGAGCTTTCTAGTCAAATATATCTAGATTTAATATTAATATTTGATGATCTTTGTCATAAATATATGGCAAAGATCATTAAAAGTAATTCGAAAACAGTTTGAGAGCGATACCAGGTAGGTATAAATATCACAATCAACTAGAGGAAATAGATTAATTTGTAAGCAACACTTGAGGTAAGTGAACATTATATTGTACAAATACTAGTTATTTTACAATAAAATTACCATCTAGATCTCATATTTTTTTACTTTCTCCTTCTGAAATACTTATACATATAATTAGTCTTTTATTTTTGATTCATTTGAACTCAATAAGCGTGAACTAAGAAAGACAACATATTTCTACGTCCCACAATAAAAAATCGGGAGTGGTCTTCCCTTAACTTTCTCGTATACCGGAAACTATTCAAAAGTTGATAGAAACCTTATATTTTGATGTCATACATGCATGTTAAATTTTGGTCACCCATCCGAGTACCGACCGTACGCTTAGTTACTTAAGTTTCGTAATCGATGACTCAACAGTTGATAGAAACCTTATATTTTGATGTCATACATGCATGTTAAATTTGGTTGCAATTAGTTAAAGCATACTCGAGTTATCATGCTAACGTACAGACATAATTGCAAAAAGGGAACTTTTAAACTCAGGGAGGTGCAAAACGTGTAAATCCGTCAAAATCTCGTGGTCGAATTTTTTTACGATTACAAGACTTCCTCTATACTACGTAAGGAGAAAATAAAAAGGTATTTTTGGACTCGGGGAGGTCCAAAACGTGTAAATCCGTAAAAATCTTGAGGTCTTTTTTAAGATTACAAGACTTCATCTATACTACGTATACGAGAAAGTGAAAAAAAAAGAACTTCACTGCCAACACACGTGCTAACAATCCTGGGACATTCAAAAGAGGCGTGAAGGAGCACCTTGTATGTCGGCGAGGTGAGGTCTAGCTACCTCGCTGTGTGACGCTAACATTATCATATTTTTGTAAATTACTTAGACGTTAACTATGTTATCAAGACTAAGTTTATCAAGAAAGAAATTTTTCACCTCCAACACCATAAGACCTCTTTTTAACCGACTTCAAAAAGGAGGAGGTTATCAATTCGACTGTATGTTTTTTTTTAATGTTTGTTACCTTATAGCTCGTTACTGGGTGGACCGATTTTTAAGATTCTTTTGACCTTTGGAAGCTTGTGCTTGTCATGGGGTCCCATTTAAATTTTATCGACATCTGACAAGTAGTTTTTGAGGTATCTATACTAATAATAAAGCTGAAGAGTTTGTTTGTTTGTTTGGTTGGTTGAACCCTAAGATCTCAGCAACTACTGACTCAAATTGAAAAATTCTTTTTCCGTTGGATAGTCCATTTATCGAGAAAGGCTATATAACATCATGGTACGTCCAATAGGAGCTGAGTATCAATGAAGAATGTTGCAAAAACGGGAGAAAAATATTTCTTTTCAAAGCTTTCACTGCGTGCGCTGCGTAAACGGTTAAAGTTACGGAAAAAATATGTATGACAGAATTATTCTCCATTAAATTTTCTAAAAATAAATCTGCAATAGCATATGTTTATCTCTTATGGTTGGCTCACTATAACCTTTCTTTTTGGTAATCAAATTTGTTTTAAAATAATGCTTTATTTGCGATGGGTTTTTGTATGCATGATATTATTCCTTATCAAAATAAATACATTATTTATCAAAAGCATTTAATTTTGAACAAAATTGTTAAGTACCTCATTTGATTTCAATGAATATCTTAAGAGATATCATAGTTTGAAATAAACGGAAAATAATAAATTTTGATTTTCAGAGTTACGCAAAAATTACGCAAAAGTTACGCAAAAATCATATATGACGGAATTATTTTCCTTTAAAAGTTCTAAAAAAAAGTTCCAGACAGCATTTATCTATCTCTTAAGGTTGACTCGCTTTAACCTATTTTAGTTAATAAAATTTGTTCTAAAATAATGCATTAGATGCGAAGGTATTTTTGTAAAAATCATATTATTCCTCATCAAAATGAATACGTTGTTCACCATAAATATTTAATTTTGTACAAAATTGTTCTTTACATCATTAGATTTCAATGATATTCAGAGAATGCGGGGTTAAAATTACAGGATTTTTTTTCCATATAGTTCATACAATTTGTTCCGACTTTTGTAAATGCCAGCGGTGGCCCACTCACTAAAAGATAGACGGTCACTTATTGTTACTGTTTTAGTTTTGAAGTGAGTATTAAATTTATTGCTAATAAGATTAAAAAGAGCATTATATAGGTACTCAGTACAGTCATGATAAGGTAACTTTGGCAGTTTCTGACTCAAATTTAATTTAAACTTTTCTAGTCTGCTTACACTCATGGGAATAAAATTGATTTTAGTTTTTTGAGGAGCAGCTTTTTTCCTAGAAAATGAAATTAATTGACCGCAGTGATCAGAATGTAGTAAATTAATTATAGATTTCTGATTAGGCTTCATATTAGAAAAAATATTATCAATGCAGGTAGCACTTGTGGCAGTAATTCTTGTAGGTTCGTAGAAACAATTGTGTATATCATAAGACTTAAATAAGTTTAAAAAGTTGTTGGTTAATGAATTTTTCTCTAAAATATTAATGTTAAAATCTCCACAGATAAGAATTGTTTTATGGCTACCACTAATTTTAAGTAAAGCATCCTCCATAATGTTTTGGAAATTCTCGTAAGCCGCACATGGAGGTTTGTACACACTCATAACAATGAAATGCTCAAATTCGATACATGCAATTTCCGTAACTCGCTCAACAGATAGGCTCACAAGGTCAATTCTTTCTTTGGACTTCATATTTTTCTTAGTTATTATTAAAGAGCCGCCATGATTCAAGTTTGATCTGCAGAACGAGCTGACAACCTGGTGATTATTTAAGTTGAACATTAGTTCATGATTTTTCAGCCAATGTTCAGTAATACATAAAATGTCAATGCTGTTACAATTCATAAATAATTCCAGTTCTAAGTCTTTACCCAACAATCCTTGAATATTTTGATGGACCAGGTTAATACCTTTACAACTTATAGTTTTCTGATTTATTACATAATCATCATTTGTAAATTGAGGTGAGTGTCCAGCATAACTAACAATAGAAGATGTAGCAATTTGGTTGCCAGAGAGTGTCTCTTTTGTCTTAAGTTTTAATTTAAATGCATTGGTTCACATTCCAAATGGTCACCACATGTCAAATTATTTTCCTGCCCAATAAAGACAGTATAATTATTAGCCAAAGAATTGGCTATGTTTGAAATAAAATATGATAGCGAGGTTGCTATCTGTTTTTTGGAAATAAACGATAGATAATAATTATCTTTTGTCAAATAAAACTTCCTAATGAATACATTAGTGTCAATAAAATCAAAACTGTTATAATAAGTCATACTTTGTAATTTCATATTAAATTTGTGCCTGTAGTAATTTTCACCTTTTGTCAATGACTCACTGTACGGTAAAGCAAGAAGAATAATTTTTGAAGTGAAACTTCTTTATCGGCGTTGGAAAAAAATTTACCGTCACATTTTTCGGCTACGCGCCATCTTTTTTGTATTCATGTCTATGTAAGGCCATAAAGAAGTTTCACTTCTTACGTGTGTACACTAGTACACGCACACATTTTTTTTTTTTTACATTTAGGTCACACAGGCATTCAAATAATTGTCTCAAATTATTTATATTTGTGTTTCCCCTCCTGCCAATAAAAACAATGATTGTAGTGTTAGGAGAGTAATTATTACATTTAATTTTGTCAAATATTTGGGAATAACTGGCACCAGGCATACAAAAATTAGTCACCAGTTGCCCTGTATACTGTTCCATTATGTGCCCCATATTTTTGCATATCTCATCAGAATACATAATTATATTTTCTTTTTTAGTAGTCTTCTTGCTCCTAACTTCATCGAGGTTTTTGTGAACAGGTGTTATTGTACATAGTTTGGCCTTAGTGCAGGTTTCAGGGTCTATCTGTTTATCCAAAAGTGAACTAGTAGGTTGTTCTTTATTGTCATTTAAACTAAATGAACACCTACATGAACGCTTTTTATTCAATGACTCAAAGCGCTCTGCATTATAATTGCATAAGTCCACCATGTCATTTGACGCTACAATCTGGTAATTTAATTGTTTTTGTGATAAATTTTGAATATTTGTTAACATGTTTTTTAATGTATGTTCTAGATTTTCAATTCTAAGTTTTTACTATAAACAAATGTAGCTATTTTTGCTTAAGTTAGCACTGTTATTTATGCTATTTAACTTTTCAATTAATTTTAAACGTTTCATTCTACCTGAATTTTGTATCTTATTTTTGTGATACCTATTAATTACTTTTTTAGTTTTTTTTTATGAATTTATTAATTCTAATGTACTTTTTCAGCTTTCTCACACTAGAGAAACTATTATTGCTAGAATTATTTTTAGAACTATTAACTAATACTGATTGCTCCTCGATGAAGTCAGGGCTACAGACAGTCAACTCATCGAATAAGCTTTGAGATGTTTTATCTACAGACATTTTTTTATTAATTGTTTCTAAGTTATTCATATTTCTATTAGCAAGACACAAGCTTACTTCAAATTCATTAATTCTACTCAAAACCTGCTCATGCATATTACTGCATTCCGTAAAATTATTTATAGTGTCCTGCATTTGGTTACACTGTGCCAACACATCTTCATATTTATTGTGAAGCTCTGTGAGTTCAAACTTCAGTTGCTTGTTTTTATCCAAGATCTTAACGATTTCCACTTCACTGTCATCCCGTTCCTGTATCAGCCGGTCACAGAGGTCACGAGAGGCCCGCAAATCCAGAAGGGCCTGCTTCAGCTTCATCTCTGTATCCTTTGCAGTTGCTTTACGGGTCATCATAATGGGTGAAGAATTAGCTTCTATGTTCCTCAAATACCAAGGCAACCAAAAGGCACACTGAAAAGATTAAAAATCAAAGTTAGAATTTAAAATTCAATAAAACTACAATGGCCTTAATTGTTGTAACAAAAAATGTACTTATTTGTTGGCTACACTTGGCTATGCTATACTAATTTGTTGTAAATTGTCAGTAGCTGTGTGACTGTAGCTACTATAGTCAAAATTCTTAATATTCACAAAATGTCAAGTTAAGATCGAAAATAGTACTATGCCAAATGTTTGTGAATTGATGTAGTAACTATGTGGAGTAATTATTTGGTACCTACTACTTAAGTGTAAATTTTATTTAATTTAGAAATCAGTAGCATTAAGAACTACTTAGTACAAACACTATCTATTCTGGTAAGTAATTACTAACACAATGCAATGAAAATGTAATGAATGGTATTAAAATGTAAGCAAGTAACTCGCAATTTTCAAATTTGACAGTTGGATATGTTCTGGTGAAAAAATTGAATTATAATTTATTTATCATATATTGTTGGAGACTTAGATAGTGTTGGTTATTGTAATTAATTATGAAATAGTACTCCCCCGGTAAACACGAAGACTTTGAAGAAATCCAAGCATAAAAATTGATTTGACAGCCGGCCGGTTTCGTCGGTTCAAGATGTGGATTTTTGTCAAAATTACTTTTTTATAAGCTACAAACACGAACAATGTATACTTAATGTCTATTATACTTATTCCTTTGGTTAAAGTAAGGTAAAAGTACACTAATTTAATTAATTTCTATCAGCTGTTTCAAATACATCCAGCTATCACTCTCCCTCTCCTATAACTTTCCGTCTCCTTATTTACCCCCACCTTTTCATATTAACTATCATTACATTGACATGCAGCGCCGGTAGAAAATAAACACTTATCATGTACCCTTTATAGTGGGCCAAGCGAAGCTCGGACACCTAAATAGCAACGTTTTCCCCCCGAAGGGTAGAAAACGTATATTTAAGTTCCAGCGTAGCTTGACTTACTATACTCTTACGATTTGCCGGCTGAGGAGCGACGCTAGTCGCCCGGCGTAGCAAGGTAAATGGAGAGTAGCGCGTGCGCGGGGAGGGGGGCGGCGCGCGCGGGAGGATGTTTGAGACCGGTTTATCATGCTGTCTCACTTAAAATCCAAGAGGTTATCTCATGTACCCTTAATAGTAGGTCAAGCTACGCTGGAACCTAAATATACGTTTTCTACCCTTCGGGGGAAAACGTTGCTATTTATCAGACGCCAAAAATCCATATTGTGTTACTAACATTAAATCTTAATTACTAATGTTAGTACTTAATAACTAAAAGCGATCTAGTTAGCCTGCATAGATGCTCAACAAGTGGTCAGTCCCCACTGTCGGCTATGGCCTATTTTAAGTTAAAATGTCTATATGTGTTTTTTTTTTGAATTGTTGTCTGTAAAGTCGCTTTGCGGACGATAAATTTAGTGATAACGTCATACATAAGCCGAACGCTTTGGCCGATCGTGCCTCTCAATCACTTGTTCCGCGCTCTCGTTTCACGCTCGGCTCAGGTGGAACATGACAATGAGTCATGCTTCATCGTGCATTCAGCCGGCCTTCATCGATTTATAAGACGGTATCACGTCAACAATACTGTTCCCACTCTCATTGTAGTAGGATTAATGTTATCGATAAAACTAAATCACATCACTAAATTTATGTAAAAAACAAATCCTTTTAATTATGTATATTTAAAGGTTAAAACGTGATACTCTTCAATATTTTATGCGACTGTGTGACTTGCAACAAGTAAAATTATATGTTTTGCTGTTTATTTTGAAATAAAAATCATCGTAAAGCGTAAAATAGTATTGTCAATAACTCGCCTATGAAATGATTATAAATATCACAATCAACTAGAAGAAATAGATCAATTTGTAAGCAGCACTTGAGGTAAGTGAACATTATATTGTACAAATACTAGTTATTTTACAATAAAATTACCAACTAGATCTTATAATTTTTCTAAAATACTTATATAATTATTAGTCTTTTATTTTTGATTCATTTCAACTCAATAAGCGTGAACTAAGAAAGGCAACTGATTTCTACGTTCCACAATAAAAAATCGGGAGTGGTCTTCCCTTGACTTTCTCGTATACCGGAAACTATTCAAAAGTTGATAGAAACCTTTTATTTTGATGTCATACATGCATGTTAAATTTTGGTCACCCATCCGAGTATCGACCGTGCGCTTGGTTACTTAAGTTTCGTAATCGACGACTCAAAAGTTGATAGAAACCTTATACTTTGATGTCATACATGCATGTTTTGGTTGCAATAAGTTAAAGCATACTCGAGTTATCGTGCTAACGTACAGACGCACGCACAGACATAATTCCAAAAAGGGAACTTTTTGGACTCAGGGAGGTCCAAAACGTGTAAATCCGTCAAAATCTCGAGGTCGAATTTTTTTACGATTACAAGACTTTCTTTAGACTAAGGTAAGGTAAGGAGAAAGTAAAAAGGTATTTTTGGACTCGGGGAGGTCCAAAACGTGTAAATCCGTAAAAATCTTGAGGTCTTTTTGAAGATTACAAGACTTCATCTATACTACTTAAACGAGAAAGTGAAAAAAAAAGAAATTCACTGCCAACACACGTGCTAACAATCCTGGGACATTCAAAAGAGGCGTGAAGGAGCACCTTGTATGTCGGCGAGGTGAGGTCTAGCTACCTCGCTGTGTGACGCTAACATTATCATATTTTTGTAAATTACTTAGACGTTAACTATCTTATCAAGACTAAGTTTATAAAGAAATAAATTTTTCACCTCCAACACCAAAAGACCTCTTTTTAACCGACTTCAAAAAGGAGGAGGTTATCAATTCGACTGTATGTTTTTTTTTAATGTTTGTTACCTTATAGCTCGTTACTGGGTGGACCGATTTTTAAGATTCTTTTGACCTTTGGAAGCTTGTGCTTGTCATGGGGTCCCATTTAAATTTTATCGACATCTGACAAGTAGTTTTTGAGGTATCTATACTAATAATAAAGCTGAAGAGTTTGTTTGTTTGTTTGGTTGGTTGAACCCTAAGATCTCAGCAACTACTGACTCAAATTGAAAAATTCTTTTTCCGTTGGCTAGTCCATTTATCTAGAAAGGCTATAGGCTATATAACATCACGGTACGTCCAATAGGAGCTGAGTATCAATGAAGAATGTTGCAAAAACGGGAGAAAAATATTTCTTTTCAAAGCTTTCACTGCGTGCGCTGCGTAAACGGTTAAAGTTACGGAAAAAATATGTATGACAGAATTATTTTCCATTAAATTTTCTAAAAATAAATCTGCAATAGCATATGTTTATCTTTTATGGTTGGCTTACTATAACCTTTCTTTTTGGTAATCAAATTTGTTTTTAAATAATGCTTTATTTGCGATGGGTTTTTGTATGCATGATATTATTCCTTATCAAAATAAATACATTATTTATCAAAAGCATTTAATTTTGAACAAAATTGTTAAGTACCTCATTTGATTTCAATGATTATCTTAAGAGATGTCATAGTTTGAAATAAACGGAAAATAATAAATTTTGATTTTCAGAGCTTTTGTTGTGTGCGCTGCGTAAACGGTTAAAGTTACGCAAAAATCATGTATTACGGAATTATTTTCCTTTAAAAGTTCTAAAAAAAGTTTCAGACAGCATTTATCTATCTCTTAAGGTTGACTCGCTTTAACCTATTTTAGTTAATAAAATTTGTTCTTAAATAATGCATTAGATACGAAGGTATTTTTGTAAAAATCATATTATTCCTCATCAAAATGAATACGTTGTTCACCACAAATATTTAATTTTGTACAAAATTGTTCTTTACATCATTAGATTTCAATGATATTCAGAGAATGCGGGGTTAAAATTACAGGATTTTTTACCATATAGTTCATACAATTTGTTCCGAGTTTTGTAAATGCCAGCGGTGGCCCACTCACTAAAAGATAGACGGTCACTTATTGTTACTGTTTTAGTTTTGAAGTGAGTATTAAATTCATTGCTAATAAAATTAAAAAGAGCATTATATAGGTACTCAGTACAGTCATGATAAGGTAACTGTGGCAGTTTCTGACTCAAATTTAATTTAAACTTTTCTAGTCTGCTTACACTCATGGGAATAAAATTGATTTTAGTTTTCTGAGGAGCAGCTTTTTTCCTAGAAAATGAAATTAATTGACCGCAGTGATCAGAATGTAGTAAATTAATTATAGATTTCTGATTAGGCTTCATATTAGAAAAAATATTATCAATGCAGGTAGCACTTGTTAATGCATTCTTGTAGGTTCGAAAAGAATTGTGTAAATCATAAGACTTAAATAAGTTTAAAAAGTTGTTGGTTAATGAATTTTTCTCTAAAATGTTATTGTTAAAATCTCCACAGATAAGAATTGTTTTATGGCTACCACTAATTTTAAGTAAAGCATCCTCCATAATATTTTGGAAATTCTCGTAAGCCGCACATGGAGGTTTGTACACACTCATAACAATGAAATGCTCAAATTCGATACATGCAATTTCCGTAACTCGCTCAACAGATAGGCTCACAAGGTCAATTCTTTCTTTGGACTTTATATTTTTCTTAGTTATTATTAAAGAGCCGCCATGATTCAAATTTGATCTGCAGAACGAGCTGACAACCTGGTGATTATTTAAGTTGAACATTAGTTCATGATTTTTCAGTAATACATAAAATGTCAATGCTGTTACAATTCATAAATAATTCCAGTTCTAAGTCTTTACCCAACAATCCTTGAATATTTTGATGGACCAGGTTAATACCTTTACAACTTATAGTTTTCTGATTTATTACATAATCATCATTTGTAAATTGAGGTGAGTGTCCAGCATAACTAACAATAGAAGATGTAGCAATTTGGTTGCCAGAGAGTGTCTCTTTTGTCTTAAGTTTTAATTTAAATGCATTGGTTCACATTCCAAATGGTCACCACATGTCAAATTATTTTCCTGCCCAATAAAGACAGTATAATTATTAGCCAAAGAATTGGCTATGTTTGAAATAAAATATGATATCGAGGTTGCTATCTGTTTTTTGGAAATAAACGATAGATAATAATTATCTTTTGTCAAATAAAACTTCCTAATGAATACATTAGTGTCAATAAAATCAAAACTGTTATAATATGTCATACTTTGTAATTTCATATTAAATTTGTGCCTGAAGTAATTTTCACCTTTTGTCAATGACTCACGTACGGTAAAGCAAGAAGAATATTTTTTTTTTACATTTAGGTCACACAGGCATTCAAATAATTGTCTCAAATTATTTATATTTGTGTTTCCCCTCCTGCCAATAAAAACAATGATTGTAGTGTTAGGAGAGTAATTATTACATTTAATTTTGTCAAATATTTGGGAATAACTGGCACCAGGCATACAAAAATTAGTCACCAGTTGCCCTGTATACTGTTCCATTATGTGCCCCATATTTTTGCCTATCTCATCAGAATACATAATTATATTTTCTTTTTTAGTAGTCGTCTTGCTCCTAACTTCATCGAGGTTTTTGTGAACAGGTGTTATTGTACATAGTTTGGCCTTAGTGCAGGTTTCAGGGTCTATCTGTTTATCCAAAAGTGAACTAGTAGGTTGTTCTTTATTGTCATTTAAACTAAATGAACACCTACATGAACGCTTTTTATTCAATGACTCAAAGCGCTCTGCATTATAATTGCATAAGTCCACCATGTCATTTGAGGCTACAATCTGGTAATTTAATTGTTTTTGTGATAAATTTTGAATATTTGTTAACATGTTTTTTAATGTATGTTCTAGATTTTCAATTTTCAATTCTAAGTTTTTACTATAAACAAATGTAGCTATTTTTGCTTAAGTTAGCACTGTTATTTATGCTATTTAACTTTTCAATTAATTTTAAACGTTTCATTCTACCTGAATTTTGTATCTTATTTTTGTGATACCTATTAATTACTTGTTTAGTTTTTTTTATGAATTTATTAATTCTAATGTACTTTTTCAGCTTTCTCACACTAGAGAAACTATTATTGCTAGAATTATTTTTAGAACTATTAACTAATACTGATTGCTCCTCGATGAAGTCAGGGCTACAGACAGTCAACTCATCGAATAAGCTTTGAGATGTTTTATCTACAGACATTTTTTTATTAATTGTTTCTAAGTTATTCATATTTCTATTAGCAAGACACAAGCTTACTTCCAATTCATTAATTCTACTCAAAGCCTGCTCATGCATATTACTGCATTCCGTAAAATTATTTATAGTGTCCTGCATTTGGTTACACTGTGCCAACACATATTCATATTTATTGTGAAGCTCTGTGAGTTCAAACTTCAGTTGCTTGTTCTTATCCAAGATCTTAACGATTTCCACTTCACTGTCATCCCGTTCCTGCATCAGCCGGTCACAGAGGTCACGAGAGGCCCGCAAATCCAGAAGGGCCTGCTTCAGCTTCATCTCTGTATCATTTGCAGTTGCTTTACGGGTCATCATATTGGGTGAAGAATTAGCTTCTATGTTCCTCAAATACCAAAGCAACCAAAATGCACACTGAAAAGATTAAAAATCAAAGTTAGAATTTAAAATTCAATAAAACTACAATGGCCTTAATTGTTGTAACAAAAAATTTACTTATTTGTTGGCTACACTTGGCTATGCTATACTAATTTGTTGTAAATTGTCAGTAGCTGTGTGACTGTAGCTACTATAGTCAAAATTCTTAATATTCACAAAATGTCAAGTTAAGATCGAAAATAGTACTATGCCAAATGTTTGTGAATTGATGTAGTAACTATGTGGAGTAATTATTTGGTACCTACTACTTAAGTGTAAATTTTATTTAATTTAGAAATCAGTAGCATTAAGAACTACTTAGTACAAACACTATCTATTCTGGTAAGTAATTACTAACACAATGCAATGAAAATGTAATGAATGGTATTAAAATGTAAGCAAGTAACTCGCAATTTTCAAATTTGACAGTTGGATATGTTCTGGTGAAAAAATTGAATTTATAATTTATTTATCATATATTGTTGGAGACTTAGATAGTGTTGGTTATTGTAATTAATTATGAAATAGTACTCCCCCGGTAAACACGAAGACTTTGAAGAAATCCAAGCATAAAAATTGATTTGACAGCCGGCCGGTTTCGTCGGTTCAAGATGTGGATTTTTGTCAAAATTACTTTTTTATAAGCTACAAACACGAACAATGTATACTTAATGTCTATTATACTTATTCCTTTGGTTAAAGTAAGGTAAAACTACACTTATTTAATTAATTTCTATCAGCTGTTTCAAATACATCCAGCTATCACTCTCCCTCTCCTATAACTTTCCGTCTCCTTATTTACCCCCACCTTTTCATACTAACTATCATTACATTGACATGCAGCGCCGGTAGAAAATAAACACTTATCATGTACCCTTTATAGCGGGAGGATGTTTGAGACCGGTTTATCATGCTGTCTCACTTAAAATCCAAGAGGTTATCTCATGTACCCTTAATAGTAGGTCAAGCTACGCTGGAACCTAAATATACGTTTTCTACCCTTCGGGGGGAAAACGTTGCTATTTATCAGACGCCAAAAATCAATATTGTTACTAACATTAAATCTTAATTACTAATGTTAGTACTTAATAACTAAAAGCGATCTAGTTAGCCTGCATAGATGCTCAACAAGTGGACAGTCCCCACTGTCGGCTATGGCCTATTTTAAGTTAAAATGTCTATATGTGTTTTTTTTTTGAATTGTTGTCTGTAAAGTCGCTTTGCGGACGATAAATTTAGTGATAACGTCATACATAAGCCGAACGCTTTGGCCGATCGTGCCTCTCTATCACTTGTTCCGCGCTCTCGTTTCACGCTCGGCTCAGGTGGAACATGACAATGAGTCATGCTTCATCGTGCATTCAGCCGGCCTTCATCGATTTATAAGACGGTATCACGTCAACAATACTGTTCCCACTCTCATTGTAGTAGGATTAATGTTATCGATAAAACTAAATCACATCACTAAATTTATGTAAAAAACAAATCCTTTTAATTATGTATATTTAAAGGTTAAAACGTGATACTCTTCAATATTTTATGCGACTGTGTGACTTGCAACAAGTAAAATTATATGTTTTGCTGTTTATTTTGAAATAAAAGTCATCGTAAAGCGTAAAATAGTATTGTCAATAACTCGCCTATGAAATGATTATAAATATCACAATCAACTAGAAGAAATAGATCAATTTGTAAGCAGCACTTGAGGTAAGTGAACATTATATTGTACAAATACTAGTTATTTTACAATAAAATTACCAACTAGATCTTATAATTTTTCCAAAATACTTATATAATTATTAGTCTTTTATTTTTGATTCATTTCAACTCAATAAGCGTGAACTAAGAAAGGCAACTGATTTCTACGTTCCACAATAAAAAATCGGGAGTGGTCTTCCCTTGACTTTCTCGTACACCGGAAACTATTCAAAAGTTGATAGAAACCTTTTATTTTGATGTCATACATGCATGTTAAATTTTGGTCACCCATCCGAGTACCGACCGTGCGCTTGGTTACTTAAGTTTCGTAATCGACGACTCAAAAGTTGATAGAAACCTTATACTTTGATGTCATACATGCATGTTTTGGTTGCAATAAGTTAAAGCATACTCGAGTTATCGTGCTAACGTACAGACACACACGCACAGACATAATTCCAAAAAGGGAACTTTTTGGACTCGGGGAGGTCCAAAACGTGTAAATCCGTAAAAATCTTGAAGTCTTTTTGAAGATTACAAGACTTCATCTATACTACGTATAAGAGAAAGTGAAAAAAAAAGAAATTCACTGCCAACACACGTGCTAACAATCCTGGGACATTCAAAAGAGTCGTGAAGGAGCACCTTGTATGTCGGCGAGGTGAGGTCTAGCTACCTCGCTGTGTGACGCTAACATTATCATATTTTTGTAAATTACTTAGACGTTAACTATCTTATCAAGACTAAGTTTATAAAGAAAGAAATTTTTCACCTCCAACACCAAAAGACCTCTTTTTAACCGACTTCAAAAAGGAGGAGGTAATCAATTCGACTGTATGTTTTTTTTAAATGTTTGTTACCTTATAGCTCGTTACTGGGTGGACCGATATTTAAGATTATTTTGACCTTTGGAAGCTTGTGCTTGTCATGGGGTCCCATGTAAATTTTATCGACATCTGACAAGTAGTTTTTGAGGTATCCCTAATAATGCCAATTTAATTGACATTGATGATATCGTAATTTTATCACTTGTGTGTCTAAAAGATCTTGAGGAAGTTTCCTGAAAATTTCTATACTTTTAACACTAAAAAGCAGATTTTTTTTTTTAAATAAAAATAAACCGCTTTCAAAAAACGGGAGAAATAAAAATTTTGTTTATATAAATCTAAATGTTTTTTGAGGTCGGTCCCAACCTCAATATTTGTAATCAATGTTGTCACTTGTATTTACCGTTTTTTGAAGGCGGTTTATTTTTGCTTCGTAAAATCTCGAAGGAAAAAGCTTTTTGCTGCGAGCTCCGAAATTATTTTAGTAATCTTACTTTTAATTTTAATATAATGGAATATGTATTAGGTTGGGAAAAAAGTCTTTTCGCATTATAGTATGTATAAACTTGTAATAAAATCTCTTTGGCTATACTATTTGTATCTGGCTGGTTTTGGTATCATTGAAAGTTTAAATTTTAAAGAACTTAATTCCAAATTCAAATTAGGAAAATGTGTGATTTTCATTTGTTTTTCGTACCGCCAAGATGAGTGAATCTAATGAAGAAATTCGATACATTCTAAAATTTTACTACAAAAAAGGTAAAAATGCAACGCAAGCCGCGAAAAAAAATTACGATGTTTATGGATCTAGTGCAGTGTCTGTGAGAGTAGCACAAATTTGGTTTAAGCGTTTTCAATCCAGAAATTTTGATGTCAAAGATGCACGTCGCTCTGGTCGCCCTATTACAGATAAAATGGATGCCATTTTTGAAAAAGTGGAGCAAGATCGGCATGTCAGTAGTTACGACGTAGCTGAAGAACTGGGAATTGATGACAAAACAGTTTTGGCGCATTTGAAAAAAACTGGGTACACAAAAAAGCTCGACATTTGGGTACCTCACGAGCTCACTGAAAGAAACCTAATGAACCGTGTACTCATTTGTGATTCTTTATTACGACGTAATGAAACCGAACCATTTTTGAAGAAGCTGATAACTGGTGATGAAAAGTGGATCACGTACGACAAGAACGTGCGAAAAAGGTCGTGGTCAAAGGCCGGTCAGGCTTCACAAACTGTGGCGAAACCCGGGTTAACTCGCAACAAGGTGATGCTGTGTGTGTGGTGGGAGTGGAAGGGCATTATTCATTATGAGCTGTTACCACCAGGCAGGACCATCCATTCTGAACTCTACTGCGAACAACTGATGAGATTAAAGCAAGAAGTTGAGAGAAAGCGGCCGGAATTAATCAACAGAAGGGATGTGGTTTTTAATCATGATAACGCTAGACCTTACACATCTTTAGCCACTCCGCAAAAATTAAGAGAGTTTGGCTGGAGGTGTTAATGCATCCGCCGTATAGCCCTGACCTTGCACCTTCAGATTTCCACCTGTTTTGGTCTCTTCAGAATTCTTTAGGCAGTGTCAGGTTAACATCACGAGAGGACTGCCAAAACCACTTGTCGCGGTATTTTGACCAGAAGTCAAACACCACACCACAGTACACCTACAAGAATGTACCTACAAGATGGCAAAAAGTTATCGAACAAAATGGTACCTACATACTTTAGTTAAATGTAAATAAACTATATTAAAAAATGTTTTGAATTTTCTTAAAAATGCGAAGAATGTTTTTCCCCAACCTATTATTAAAGTATTGTCTTGTTTTTCTCACCTCTAACAATGTTCTCGCCGGAGAGGTGAAAAGTCTTATGTTTCACACGAGAGCAAATTTTTTTGGACTCGTGCGTTTAAATCACTCACTGCACTCAGTATTCTATTTATGAATTCTAGACTACTTCGCTCGCGGACTTAATATTGGCACTCGCAGCAAAAAATAACTTTGCTCGCTTGTTGAACTAATAACTATTGTCTTATCTTATTATCTCTCGCATTCTTACCATCTGACTCCACTTCTGCTTATCGTCAGGTGGAATGGATCATTTGAATTTGCATTAAAGAAGTCTTCTAAAGCCACTCAGAAAGAGGGAACATAGCATTATATCCCCCAGTTGTCCGGAGTTATGAGCCATGGGATAAAACTGGCGGACATGAGTTACCTATTCAAACGCCTCACGTTTTTCGACATTCACTAAAAATGCATATGTTAATAGCCATAATCGTCACTTGCCATATGTCTTTAAAGCGTGACGCATAATACTATGAGGCCGAAGTATGTAAAGAATGGAAAGGCAAAATTTGAATAAACGTAACTAAGATAAATAAAAAGGCATAATATTCAAAACACATACATTTGATAAGCATTACTTACAAAATCCATAAATTCAAAATTCTTGTATAAGCTCTTGAGTAAAATAAAAAAAGCAATAATAGTTAAAATATCTTCGCTTTCGCCGTACATCTTGTATCGTCTCTGTTTTTGTGAAATACGGTGCTTAGGAAGAAAACCGTATACGGATTGGCAGTCATAATTTTTTAGCTTATATTTAAATAAACACCATACAAACAAAAAAGAATAAAAGTTCACCAAAAGTTGTATTTGGTGAGCTCTGTACTCGTAGTGTAAGATTTTTCGTTTATGAAAAGTAACTATTGCAGCTGCGTTATGAGTTCAATTTGTATAGCGCAAATCATGTTTCCCACACAAATTGAGCTCTTAACGCAAATAAAATAGTTACGTTTTTTATACGAAGAAATTTTCACTAAGGGTACCTACTGTAATTTATTCTAAATAAAAAAAAATAAGGGAATACTTTATTTTTTCCAGATATTAATTTTCTACCATCATGAAGTTCCTCGTGGCATTGTTCGTGCTGGTGGCGATTACAGTTGCCTATGACTTTCCGGAGGAGAACAAGAACTTCGATATAGAAGGGCTGGAAAAAGATTCGGAAACTTTGCGCATGCTCACTAAGTGTTACTTGGATAAATATTGTAACATTTTATTGTTACCACCGGTCAGGTCATGGCTTCGCGCAAGACTAAATAAATTAATTTGATTTACCCAGGGCGCCTTTTCATATGCGGTATTCCGGGGATATAAAAAACTACTTATTCCACACAGACTACATAAAATACTTTATTCAATTTAACTAAAAATTAACAAAAAATCCAGTACTTAATTACAACCTACTTAAAATAATAAAAAATGAAAAAGTACACTGTATTTGCACCAATAAGATAGAACCTTAATTTGTTGATTAACTTATAATTACTGAAAAGAATTTTATTTACTTTACTTCACATTAGATATAATCCATGTTACATTCACTACATGTGCAACTTAGAAAATTAAATTAATAAAGATACACAATTTAGACTTTGTATTACCTTTTTACAATTTTTATTAAATATTAATTAAATTCAAAATTCAAACTGAAATGCACCATGGAATGCACTAAGTAAGCATGTGTATGAAGTTATGGAAGGATGACTTAACTTCAAGACCTGGTAGCAGAAAGTCTCCTTTGCCTTCTTTTGTCCGCGTGACCTCTGAAGTTTTCCTTCTGACTTTCCTTACTGATTCCTCAAGATTATAATGGATGACACTTCATCATGTCTTCACATTCAATGACTTTCCCCTAGCTTCTCAGTCTCACAACAGAGATACAACTATCATCAAGTGAAGAACCGACAACAATGGGACCACAGTCCTAGGAACCCTAGAAATGCAATACATAACCTAAGGATTTGTAAATTTACTCAACACCTATTCCTATCCAAATGATTATATACTACATTACTTACCCTTTTAAAGCTGGGGAACGCACTTTTCACTTAATTAATAACAACTTAGTAATTGGTTTGAGCAATTCTCCTTATCAAGATATTTCGCAGTAGGTTATTCAACGTAGTTGATATTCAAGGAGTCAAGTACAAAAATGGGTGCTCTCGGCGTCGAAGTACTGGTATTTATAGCCCCCTCTTTTCATCTAAGCCTTATTACGCACGTTGAATTTGGAAAATACCTTTCATACCTCTCGCATACTATATACCTTCCATGCGTATACGCATACCAGTGAGTATGGCACATTATTTATACAAGGTCAAATATTGTTAAGGTTTATTAATTTTAATCAATATATTTAAGAATATCTTTAATATGATAATTACCAAGACATTTACTACTAATTTCATACAAAGTATACACCAGTGCTAATTTAGAGGAAAAGCTCTTTTGATTTATTTCATAAATAGAAAGTACGTTTGTATACTATCTGACCTACTTTTTAATTCAATGTGTCTTTTTCTATGATTAATTGTTTTTTATTCCTATGATGAGCAGCGATTAAATGTCTTCTCATCTTTTGGAAGATAACATCAAATTCAAAGTTTATCATTCCTTGGGTGAGCAGCGATTAAATGTCTCCTCCCCTTTCGGAAGATAATATTAAGTTCAAAGTTTATTATTCCATTGGGTGGGCAGCGATTAAATGTCTCCTCCCCTTTTTGGAAGATAATAATTAAGTTAACGTTTTTTCGTTCCTTGGGTAAGCAGCGATTAAATGTCTCCTCCCTTATGGAAGAAAATAATAAGTCAAAAGTCTTTTTAATCCTTAGGTGAGCAGCGATTAAATGTCTCCTCGCCTTTTGGGAAGAAAAGATTAAGTTAAAAGTCCTTTTACTCCTTGGGTGGGTAGCGATTAAATGTCTCCACACCTTTTGGAAGCAAAGATCAAGTTAAAAATGTTTAAGTAATTAGCTACAGACATGCCTGTTGCTGACCGTATAGGGTGCAATATAACATATTAACTGAAGTAATCAGACACAGAAATTAATGTAATTATAATAATGTAATTATAATTTTAGTATTCTAATAAAAGTTCCTCTAAATCATAACCAATAGCATCAAAAGGTTTCGTCAATTAATCAAAATATTAATTTTATCTAACCCCGTGTTAGTCACTGAATCTGGGCTAAACTATAGTATACCAAGAATAGTAATACGTCTTCATACAAACTGGCCGCTATCCATTAGAATGTGAGTGTGCGTACTCGGCGCACACATTGACATAAAATATGGGGGCATAAGGTGGTCTCGCTGTCTCGGTGTGATCGCGCGTTTTTATGTCATTGCACAATCGCTCGTTTCCGCCCGGCACATTTACGATAGCCGTAGCGTCAACGCAGAGTAGGCTAACAACTCGCCGACAGCCTGCAGATAAACTACTGTTCTTGGTATACTGTGCTAAAACGATAACTTGTTTGGTAGCATTATTGGTCACATGTTAACTCCGGGGTAAAAGTATAAATATTTCTAATAATCAGCCATTTCGGCGGGGTAGATGGTTTAATCTGTAAGTGTCAAAACAGGATGTACTTTAGGCTATTTGTTATTTCAAACACTTAGAGCAAAATATTTAAAATTACTTACCTTATATTTTGTACTACAGTTTTTATTGGAAAGCCTAAGGGCTTTCCACACTTTACAGGCCAGTGCTAGTCCGAGTTGTCCGTTTCGGAGTTCCCGTCAGACTTATAAATTGTTCAGTTTTTGTTTTCATAAAAATTGGGCTCGCCGCTTTGAGCATTTTTCGATATTCCTATCTCCTTCGAAAAATCTTTACTGCGATACTACTGAACTTCGATGCACGTTAGTTTGAAAAAATCTTTACTGCGATACTACTGAACTTCGATGCACGTTAGTTCGAAAAATCTTTACTGCGATACTACTGAACTTCGATGCACGTTAGTTTGAAAAATCTTTACTGCGATACTACTGAACTTCGATGCACGTTAGTTCGAAAAATCTTTACTGCAATACTACTGAACTTCCATGCACGTTAGCTCAAAAAATCTTTACCGCGATACTACTGAACTTTGATGCACGTTAGTTTGAAAAATCTTTACTGCGATACTACTGAACTTCGATGCACGTTAGTTCGAAAAATCTTTACTGCGATACTACTGAACTTCGATGCACGTTAGTGCGAAAAATCTTTACTGCGATACTACTGAACTTCGATGCACGTTAGTTCGAAAAATCTTTACTGCGATACTACTGAACTTCGATGCACGTTAGTTCGAAAAATCTTTACTGTGATACTACTGAACTTCGATGCACGTTAGTTCAAAAAATTTTTACTCCGACACTACTGAACTTCGATGCACGTTAGTTCGAAAAATCTTTACTGCGATACTACTGAACTTCGATGCACGTTAGTTTGAAAAATCTTTACTGCGATACTACTAAACTTCGATGCACGTTAGTGCGAAAAATCTTTACTGCGATACTACTGAACTTCGATGCACGTTAGTTCGAAAAATCATTACTGCGATACTACTGAACTTCGATGCACGTTAGTGTACCCTAATAAAACGACTAATTGTCATTAAATAAATAAAACAGGAAGAAGAAGTATATAAGTAAGTATCGACATTCAATTACAAAATGTCAAACAAATTTAGGTAAATAGATTCGGTATGCATATTAATCATTATGTTAATATTGTCATTATCAATCAACTCTAAGAAATGGAGTAACTAGGTAGGTACCTACAAATGATAACCTACTTGAAGGTTAGTTAAAGTAATACGGTAACTAACTATGATACCCAGAATCATTAATGCGTTGTTCATCAACGATGTGTCGCAAAAGTTGAGCGAGAAGTTAGTCCTAGATTGGGTGACTACAAAAGTTTCATGTCGATTCTCTAGTCTCCCACTAGAGAATCAAGAAGAAGTCACGTCAGGCGACGTGAAAAGTAAAACACAATGATAAAACTGACATCTTTGGCAATGGACTTTTCACACCGCTTTTTTATTTATATTTAAATATGCTGTTGAGAAAACAATAATAGGCGCTACGGACCAACATACGTAAATACAAACATTGATACATAGACTGTTGGCTTTGCGTAATCAGTTAAACAAAGCGTTTTCCGTAGATTCTGATGACCTTTGTTGCATCGCTGGAGATTTTTAAAGAAGGTACGGTATTCTTCTACCATAAAGGGCGAACTTTTTGTGGATTTGTAGTCCACACGCATCTCCCACGAGAGAATCTCACTATTGTCTTGAGACTCTGTAGGGTTCGAGTCGAATGAGGATAGTACGGCGAGTACGTTTCCGTACAAATGGATATTTCTTATTCGCTCTTTACGAGGTCTAAAAACCTGGCGGTGGAAAATCAGCGAAAATGAAAAAAAAAAACACGAAAATTTGTGGCTTTTTTGTTGCTAATTAGTTGCTAGAACACCGATTTTGTTGCTCGAACCGATCGCCAGAAATCGGCAACAGTTCTAGATTTATATTAAGATAGCGTGAAAATGACTCGATTTTGACACAACCGATCAAACAAATGAGGGTAGATTTGTTGCTAATTTGTTGCTATAAGATGTTACGGAAGAAAGTGGAAAAAAAAAAAAAAATTCACATTTTATTTAACCTTGTTAAATTTGATATCGTCCACGCTAGCTTAATCCTCCATTTTTCCATTGAAATTTCCTAAAAATAATTTGTTGCTGCGCACAGAAGGTCTTGTCTGAGTGCAAAGAGTCAGCAACAAAATAGAAACCGGAAGTCGGTAGTGTTTGGAGACCGGCAAGCAATCAAACCGGCCACGCTAGCTTAATCCTCCATTTTTCCATTGAAATTTCCTAACAATAATTTGTTGCTGCGCACAGAAGGTCTTGTCTGAGTGCAAAGAGTCAGCAACAAAATAGAAACCGGAAGTCGGTAGTGTTTGGAGACCGGTAAGCAATAAAACGGGCAACGCTAGCTTAATTCTCGATTTTTCCAAGGAAATTTCCTAATAATGATTTGTTGCTGCGCACAAAAGGTCTTCTCTGAGTGCAAAGAGTCAGCAACAAAATAGAAACCGGATGTCGGTAATGTTTGGAGACCGGTATTAACCGGCTTACCGGTCTCCAAACACTACCGACTCCCTGTTTCTATTTTGTTGCTGACTCTTTGCACTCAGAGAAGACCTTCTGTGCGCAGCAACAACTTATCATTAGGATTTTTCCATGGAAAATCGGAGGATTAACCTAGCGTGGCCGGTTTGTTTGATTACCGGTCTCCAAACACTACCGACTCCCTGTTTCTATTTTGTTGCTGACTCTTTGCACTCAGAGAAGACCTTCTGTACGCAGCAACAAATTATTATTAGGATTTTTCCATGGAAAAATGGAGGATTAAGCTAGCGTGGCCGGTTTGTTTGATTACCGGTCTCTAAACATTACCTACATCCGGTTTCTATTTTGTTGCTGACTCTTTGCACTCAGAGAAGACCTTTTGTGCGCAGCAACAAATTATTATTAGGAAATTTCCTTGGAAAAATCGAGAATTAAGCTAGCGTGGCCGGTTTGATTGCTTACCGGTCTCCAAACACTACCGACATCCGGTTTCTATTTTTTTGCTGACTCTTTGCACTCAGAGAAGACCTTCTGTGCGCAGCAACAAATTATTATTAGGATTTTTCCATGGAAAAATGGAGGATTAAGCTAGCGTGGCCGGTTTGTTTGATTACCGGTCTCCAAACATTACCGACATCCGGTTTCTATTTTGTTGCTGACTCTTTGCACTCAGAGAAGACCTTTTGTGCGCAGCAACAAATCATTATTAGGAAATTTCCTTGGAAAAATCGAGAATTAAGCTAGCGTGGCCGGTTTGATTGCTTACCGGTCTCCAAACACTACTGACTTCCGGTTTCTATTTTGTTGCTGACTCTTTGCACTCAGACAAGACCTTCTGTGCGCAGCAACAAATTATTGTTAGGAAATTTCAATGGAAAAATGGAGGATTAAGCTAGCGTGGCCGGTTTGATTGCTTACCGGTCTCCAAACACTACCGACATCCGGTTTCTATTTTGTTGCTGACTCTTTGCACTCAGAGAAGACCTTCTGTGCGCAGCAACAAATTATTATTAGGATTTTTCCATGGAAAAATGGAGGATTAAGCTAGCGTGGCCGGTTTGATTGCTTACCGGTCTCCAAACACTACTGACTTCCGGTTTCTATTTTGTTGCTGACTCTTTGCACTCAGACAAGACCTTCTGTGCGCAGCAACAAATTATTGTTAGGAAATTTCAATGGAAAAATGGAGGATTAAGCTAGCGTGGCCGGTTTGATTGCTTACCGGTCTCCAAACACTACCGACATCCGGTTTCTATTTTGTTGCTGACTCTTTGCACTCAGAGAAGACCTTCTGTGCGCAGCAACAAATTATTATTAGGATTTTTCCATGGAAAAATGGAGGATTAAGCTAGCGTGGCCGGTTTGTTTGATTACCGGTCTCCAAACATTACCGACATCCGGTTTCTATTTTGTTGCTGACTCTTTGCACTCAGAGAAGACCTTTTGTGCGCAGCAACAAATCATTATTAGGAAATTTCCTTGGAAAAATCGAGAATTAAGCTAGCGTGGCCGGTTTGATTGCTTACCGGTCTCCAAACACTACCGACATCCGGTTTCTATTTTGTTGCTGACTCTTTGCACTCAGAGAAGACCTTCTGTGCGCAGCAACAAATTATTGTTAGGAAATTTCAATGGAAAAATGGAGGATTAAGCTAGCGTGGCCGGTTTGATTGCTTACCGGTCTCCAAACACTACCGACATCCGGTTTCTATTTTGTTGCTGACTCTTTGCACTCAGAGAAGACCTTCTGTGCGCAGCAACAAATTATTATTAGGATTTTTCCATGGAAAAATGGAGGATTAAGCTAGCGTGGCCGGTTTGTTTGATTACCGGTCTCCAAACATTACCGACATCCGGTTTCTATTTTGTTGCTGACTCTTTGCACTCAGAGAAGACCTTTTGTGCGCAGCAACAAATCATTATTAGGAAATTTCCTTGGAAAAATCGAGAATTAAGCTAGCGTGGCCGGTTTGATTGCTTACCGGTCTCCAAACACTACCGACTTCCGGTTTCTATTTTGTTGCTGACTCTTTGCACTCAGACAAGCCCTTCTGTGCGCAGCAACAAATTATTATTATGATTTTTCCATGGAAAAATGGAGGATTAAGTTAGCGTGGCCTGTTTGTTTGATTACCGGTCTCTAAACACTACTGACTCCCGGTTTCTATTTTGTTGCTGACTCTTTGCACTCAGAGAAGACCTTCTGTGCGCAGCAACAAATTATTATTAGGATTTTTCCATGGAAAAATGGAGGATTAAGCTAGCGTGGCCGGTTTGTTTGATTACCGGTCTCCAAACATTACCGACATCCGGTTTCTATTTTGTTGCTGACTCTTTGCACTCAGAGAAGACCTTTTGTGCGCAGCAACAAATCATTATTAGGAAATTTCCTTGGAAAAATCGAGAATTAAGCTAGCGTGGCCGGTTTGATTGCTTACCGGTCTCCAAACACTACCGACATCCGGTTTCTATTTTGTTGCTGACTCTTTGCACTCAGAGAAGACCTTCTGTGCGCAGCAACAAATTATTATTAGGATTTTTCCTTGGAAAAATCGAGAATTAAGCTAGCGTGGCCGGTTTGATTGCTAACCGGAAGTCGGTAGTGTTTGGACACTACCGACTTCCGGTTTCTATTTTGTTGCTGACTCTTTGCACTCAGACAAGACCTTCTGTGCGCAGCAACAAATTTTTAGGAAATTTCAATGGAAAAATGGAGGATTAAGCTAGCGTGGACGATATCAAATTTAACAAGGTTAAATAAAATGTGAATAATTTTTTTTTCCACTTTCTTCCGTAACATCTTATAGCAACAAATTAGCAACAAATTTACCCTCATTTGTTTGATCGGTTTTGTCAAAATCGAGTAATTTTCACGCTATCTTAATATAAATCTAGAACTGTTGCCGATTTCTGGCGATCGGTTCGAGCAACAAAATCGGTGTTCTAGCAACTAATTAGCAACAAAAAAGCCACAAATTTTCGTGTTTTTTTTTTCATTTTCGCTGATTTTCCACCGCCAGGTTTTTAGACCTCTCTTTACGATGGATCGGAATGTTATTCATAAAAAGAATTAAAATATTTAAAAAAAATTGAAAAAAAGGAAAACTTAGACATGGTTTGTTAGTATGTCAAAAACATTCTATCTATAATAAAGATGGGAAAAGAAATAAGAGTAGGAAAACTTTTTCTCCGTTTGTGTTATTTTGTATGCAGACGGTGTTTGCCGTACACCTGGGCTCAGGTGTATCGCTAACGTGTAGAAATTTGGGAGAAGCGCCTAGGCACATATCGGGCAAGTACGTGAGTGTTGCGTCATAGGAAGAACGAGCTGGAAGTAGCGCGTTAGCGCTTGTGATAGGCAATTAGATCCAGATGATGAGGTCCCCAGGGATGTCCTGGTCAATCAGGGCATCTCTGGGTCTACGCGTTTGACATCGTTAATGGCTACAAGAGGATTTGAATGATGAAGTACCTCAAAGTCCTTCATAAATTCGGTTATAGTAGCCATCCATATCCATAAATAAGTCATGTGATGCTGGCAGAATAGAATAGCATCACCCCATATCCTCCAATGGCTGTCGTAGAAGGCGACTAATGGATCAGCGAAGGGGTATTGATCACCTTATACTCCGTCCACCAATCCACATTGGGCAAGCGTGGTGGGCTACTGCCTAAACCTCCTTCGCTGACAAGGAGAGGCCTTGTGTCCCAGCAGTAGGTCTGTTATGATGATACGCGCGTGAGTATGCGACTTAAACCATCTTAGACAGCTAATGTTTTGCCCACTGCAATTAGATCCAGAGGTCCTGGGTGAGGTCCCCAGGGCAGTATAATTTTGGTTCCAGGTAGAATCACTGGTAGGACTCGTATTGAGTCCACCTAGCTACCACAACCTTAGCAAGTTTTATTTAAAAATTATAACATTTTCCTGTTTAAAACTCCCGTGTAACAACAGACACAAAATTTAAAATAGTTAGTAAAATGTTTCGTTTAAAAATATCCTAAAATAGAATAAGGTATTCATAAGATCGTCATTAATAATCAGGTCACACGAAATGCAAGCAATGACGAAAAGACAAATTCAAATGCATGTTTTTTATGAACGGGGACGGCTTTATATATTAGGACGATTATCAAGTTCGAGTTAGTCTATGTGTATATTTTGTTTAAAATTGACAAAGTGAGTATCCAACAGAACGTAAGTATTTTTTATGTCTTTACCTAAGCTTCTATGGTATCTGTGTAAGCTTTTTTAGTTGTTCATTACAATGTTTCACGGTTTTCAATATCCTATCAGCTAGTAAAACTGAAGTTTGGTTGCCTAGATATTATTGTTAAATTACTAAAAATAACAGTGGTCACATAGCAACCTAACGTTGGTTCGGCGAACTCTAAATGAGAATATTGAAACCGGCCGTTAGTTCATCAGTTCTGGTTACCGGCATTTGTTTGTGTTAAAACTGTATGGGGTTTCAATAGTAACACCCTGGCCATATTTTGATAGACGTTTATAAATTTTGAATTGTTTTTTTTTATTTTCTCGTATATGTAGTAAAGAGGAATTCTTGTAATCGTCGAAAAATTGTACCTCGAGATTTTGACGGATTTACACCTTTGGACCTCCCTGAGTCCAAAAATACCGTTTTTGGAATATGTATGTGTCTGTGCGTTAGCACGATAACTCGAGTATGCTTTAACTCATTGCAACCAAATTTAATATACATCATCATCAGCTCATATAATGTCCCCACCGAGGGGCTGGAGCCTACCCCACATTAGGGGCGATTAGGCCTTAGTCAACCACGCTGGCCAAGTGCGGGTTGGTCGACTTCACACACAACCTAAGATTTTCTTCATAAGTGTGTGCAGGTTTCCTCACGATGTTTTCCTTCACCGTAAAAACGTCGATTAACGTACATATGAATTCAAAATTTGAAAACACATTGGTACGTGGCGGGGATTTTTGTATGAAAATGTCTGTCATGACACAAATACACTGGCGTACTAAGAAAACCTATCTTTTATTAATGTTTGTTGATTAAATGACCGTTCAGTTACTTTTATTTGAACGTTAGGTTGGCAATATATAACTATTTTGAAGCACTGCATTGCTCAGATGTGACTTTATGTATATCACCGAGTTTACCCTTGCCATTATGCTCAACCCTTTGGTGTTTTTGAGTCTTCTTCGCAATGTGTTCTACCCCACTACCACTTCGGCTCTAGATAGATGATCATCATTTGATTATCGCTTCCAACAAAGTGGAACAAGAAATGTTTTATTTAAATTTAACATTTCCCATTAGTTTCCTATAATAATATATTTCTACGCTCACACCAATTATCTAGCCCAAATTAAGTATCTTTAAGAACTTGTGTCATGGATACTAGATAACGGACAAATATTCTTAATAATCGAGATATTTTAATAAATAAACTTAAATAAATATATAAACAACCATGACTCATGAACAAATGCTCGTGTTCATCACACTAACATTTGCCACTAACAGGACTCGAACCCGGACCGCCCGATGTGTAGGCAGCGTTACTGACCACTCCACCACGACGGCGTCAAAAGATGAACTGCATTTCAACTGTACATAATCCGACTGCCAAACTGCAGTTTGAATATAGAACTGCATCACGCACTACCAGGGTCTTTCTAACAGTTTAAAATTTTTTGTTTGACGCGAGCCTCTTTTGTTGACTCCAGCTACTATTACTGTTAACCAATTTAAGACCCTATTTTGTTCTGTAAAATATCCGGTTGCAATTTATTAAAAATGCCATTGTTTTAATACACTGCAAGACTTTATGGCAATGTTTGCCAAGCCAATTGTATTGCATCACTCTGGGATCTTCACTGAGAATTCTATTAGTTGGTTAACACAGTGTAATACAAAAACGATCCATAAGGTGGAAGATTAAGATGACCGCGATTACCTACCTACCAGGACTGTTGAGATGATTTTGTGTGTGACATCTGTCCTGGTCGTTTGGTTTTGTTGGATTGTATACTGAAGGATTGTTAATTTTTGGGTTTGGTGCCCCTTTTGTGTAGGCGATAGGCTGGCAACCAGCCACTATTTTAGGGAGATCGATACTGCTAGATGTGGCTTTGCATGTAACCGAATGTTACCTAAAGCTATGCTGACCTCTGTTGAGATTAAGAGCGTGGACTTATACGTGTGTATGTATCACGTACCTTGAATTTCAATTACAGTTCAGATGCAGTTAGCCCAACTGTCGGACTGAACTACGACTGCACACCAACTACAAGTTAGCAGGCGGAAATAGTCGCAATGCAGTTGAAATCCATTCGTCCGTCTAGAGCCTAAAAGTTCGCAATTATTAGGGCTACTAAATTAAAATACATTCTATATATTTTTATTTTCTTTACATCTATTTACTAGTACACTTTATTCCCGATATAAAATAACAGAGATTTCGTAGAGATAAACTCACGTTGGACGTTTCTTTTTTGTTTTATTATTCTTGTGGGCAATAAACTAGTTAGTACCAATTTATATGAATAATCCACAATCACAGTTATGATCAATGTTGAGGAATTCCAAGATATGCATGATAAATAGATGATAGACGTTAAAACAAAAACAAACATTTTCCAGAAAAAGCCAGACGGGTTTCTAGAGCATAATATTACATAATTGGTCTAAAATTAAATCAAAGACTTTGACCTAGCAACAAAACTAGTTCTGTGCAATACCTACATATTATAATCAGTTTGATAATTTATACAAGAGAATAATAACTAACAAATGTAAGCTTAGTAATTTTATTGCATTCACGTTGAACGGTGTGGCCGTACCTACTTGTAACTGACTTTTTTTTTAACTGCCGAAAAAAGAGGTGTGTTATATTTTTGAACTGTGTACATCTGTCTGTGGTACCGTAGCTCTCAAGCGGTTTATCCGAATTACCTATAGTTTTCTATAAGTTTGAAATTGTTCGACAGCATTCTAAGGTACCTATATTCTTCAATATAATATATTATACTTCCACGATTACACCAATTATCTAGCCCAAGTAAGTGTTATGGATACTAGATAACGGACATTTTTTTAATATACATAATAATTTTAGATATTTTTATAAATAAATTTAAATAAATATATATATAAACAACAATGACTCGCAAACAAATATTCGTATTCGTCACACAGATATTTGCCGCTACCAGGATTCGAACCCGGACCACTTGATATGTAGGCAGCTATACTGACCACTCCACCACGACGGCGTCTTCTTATTGTTTCGTTAACGTGGTACTGGTTATCCTGTTGTGAGAGTTTTACAAGTCGCCATTTCTGTTCTCTAACGTGACTAGTTCTTTCAACAGTAGCTCTGGGCGCCCATCCGAGTGGCAATTGTGCACTCAGTAGCTTAACTTCTGCGATCATTATGAAGAACGTACATGTCATCGACCTCCTCTTTCTAGCATCTTAGCTTTGTTTCAAGAATATCGGTTCAGAATATTTAAAGGTCATTAGCTCTTCTCGCATCTGATTCTAGTTGATGATGGGTGGGATCTAAGTAACATCCACGGGTCTAATAGATTCGCATTTTGGTATGCTATAACTTTTATGATATTGCTGATACTGCATTATTACTTGGAGTATGAGAAACTACATATTACAGGAGAGGTATCGTGTCTGGGTTTATTGGATTGGTCTCAATCACTAGCACTAGGGACCGAAAAATATATATTGACCAATCTGGTAATGGAGCAGCAGACTTTTCTTCTATGTCCTACGCAGGTCTCAATTTATTTGGGGTCGGAGCAATCGCAATAAGTTTTGTCATAGTTTTATAGCTGGCTGATTGGTGTCAACCAATCCTCCTTGGAAAAAGTCTTGTGGGTGACTCGCCGCGCAAGTTACCGCTTATTGCAGTGGTCTTTACGGAGTTCATAAACTCCCTAAATCTGCTTTACACCCGTTGTATGAGATGAGATAGTACTATTCGTGATCGGGAACTACGAGAGGATATTACGGAGTTGAGCGATTCCAAGGAGGTGGTCGCACCGAGGTCGGATGTGTTTCAAAGCGATCACAAAAGCTTAGCTACCAAAGGTCTCGGATACGAGATCAAAATTTTCTTTTGATTTTCCTGCGTGCTTGGGAAGGCACGATTGGCTGGTAGTCCTGGCTGCTGTTGAAAGGTAGCAGTTAAAAACCTATGGCAGTATCATCAATATCAATAAACCGAACCCAAATAAATTACAGGCAGGGTAGGGGAAAAAGGGAGATGTGAGAGATTCTAAGTGAACGATTTTTGTAATTTAATTCTTGTTTTCAGAAATCCTTGAACAATGAAGGTGGCTATAGTTCTGCTGGTATTAATGGGTGTCGCCTTGGCGGAGAAGTACTCTACTGAAAATGACAATTTCGATGTAGAAGCTCTCGTTGCCAGCGTTGACAAATTGAAGGAAATAACCCAATGCTTTACGGATAAATCGCCATGTAACGATGTGCACTCGAGTTTCAAAAGTATGTATTAGTTTTTAAAAAACCTATACACACGCATTTTTTTTTAAACGAGCAAGCGATGCACGCTTTTCATATTCCTGTTTTTGCGTTTGTCTCCATATAATATACCAATATTAATCATAAATATGTACTTATTTTAATCATGGGAACATAATAATGTATACCTTAAAGACAAACATACATATAAAAACTAAATATTAGAACTACTGTGAAAAATGCATACGTTAATTTAAGCAGCGATAATTATGAGAACGCGTAGTGCAAAACCGCGTCTTCTGCTCTTTTGAAAAAAAGGTCATGTGAATAGTCTTAGTGTTCTGTGTGTCCAGCATTTGCTTTTGACTATTTTTTATAGTACAAACGTATAAAATTAGTTTCCTCGAAAGAGTTTTCGTTTCTTGGGGGATACCCCAAGAAAATCTTAACTAAAATCTTCTACTTTAGCAAAACTAATAAGTAGGTACCTACCTGAATAATAAGATGAATTTCATCTTATTAAAATAAATTTAGGAAATTGTAGTCTTTCACGCACTAGTACAGGTACTTATAAGTAAATTAGTTTTGCTACAGTTTGATAGTAGAAGATTTTAGCTTAAAATCACACCAATCCGTTATATTCAATTGACTAATTGAAATTAGGTAGTTTTTACTTAACTAATGTCATAGCAATCTTACAACTGAACTTATTTGCAGCGTGGTTTGCTCACACTACAACGACTAGATCTTTTAATTCTTGTCATTAACTACTAGCTTTTGGCCGCAACTTTATCCATGTGGAATAATGCTTTGGGCAGTCTTTTTTGGGCACTGTTTTTTTGCTAATAAAACACATACAAACTGCAGTGGTTCTAATAGCTTAATTTAATACATTTTTATAAAATGTGGTTTTTTGTTTTGCCATACAAAGTTTAATGATTTTCTTCTTCGAAAATGACGAACTCCTATAAAAACATTTGGATAAATAAGCTGACAGCCTAACTCGTATAAAGTGGTTAGCGTCGCCTATAAACACCTGCAATAACAAGTAAAAGTCACTTGGTATTACAGGTGCGTCAACCTGAGGACTAAGATCAAATGCCTTCCATGCCTGGTAATTACACTGGCTACCTTTCCCTTCAATCCGGAACACAGCAAACTGTTTCACGGCTGAAATAGGAATGATCGTCACTTATTTTCACCTCTTCATATCCTTTTTTATGTTTGAGACCTCATAACTTTTTACTGAGCGTACCGATTTTGAAGATTCTTTTGTCCTTTGGAAGCTGGTGCTTGTCATGTTGTTCCATTTAAATTTGATCGACATCTGATGAGTAGTTTTTGTGTTATCCCTAATAATGCCTATTTAATTGACATCGATGACATCGTAATCTTATCACTTGTGTGTCTAAAAGATCTCGAGATAGTTTCCTGAAAATGCGTATACTTATAACACTAAAACACAAATAATAAATTCTTTTTAAATACCTCAAAAAAAAATTGAGATTTTTATAAACAGAATTTTTATTGCACCGTTTTTAGTTTTGAAGGCGATTTTTTTAATTAAAAATTATTTTTATAGTAAAATATAGGTTACGTCCAATCTCCACGGTTTCCCAAACTGTGCGTTGCGACGCCCTGGGCGCAGCATTATCTCAGGGGCAGGTTTTTTTATTTAGTTATTCTAGCATTTTCATCAAAATCGGTTCCGGTGTTAGGCGTGACAACGTGACTTTTTTTTTATTTCCATACGACCTTTCACGCCCCAAGGGTCAAAGTTTCAAAAACGCCAGAACATATATTTATTTACATAAATGCCTAAATTCAAAGTTTCGTGTAATACACTTATGTACCAAGTTCTTGCAAAATATTTTTTATTCTTATTCTAATTTTCTGCAGAGGATGTACCGGAAGCTATCCAGACTGCTTGTTCGAAATGCACGGACGCTCAGAAGCACTTATTCAAGAGATACTTAGAAGGTGTCAAGGAGAAACTGCCTGAAGAATACGCAGCTCTGAAAGCTAAATACGATCCAGAATCAAAATTATTTGTCACTTTGGAAGAAGCTGTCAAAAACTATTGAAAGAAATATGCTTTCACACTATAAAATGTTGTCGTAATGGAATTATGATTATTTTGTTTTTTCGTCAATAAAAAAAATATTACTAATAAAATTGTTTTTTTCTTCTTCTATGAAATATTTATTACGCAGTAGGATATAAATGTAGCAACAAGAACTTTTGAAATTCTTATTTATATTGAGAAATTACCTGATAAAATAATAAATAGTAAAATGAGGCACCATTATTAAAATTAATTAATTTTGAAATACCTAGGATCTCCTCGCCCGTAGACAAAGTAACAAATAGAAAAGATAACGAAGTTCTATAAAAACAATATGTATGTGATTGACTTAAACCGTCGTTAAATCACGTGGCCAATCGTAGCTCTAAGTAAGTTGGTAGCGCAAGCTATGACGCTGTAGATAACCAGGCAATATGGCCGATGATGACGAATTTCGATATAATATCGTTATGAAACGATTGCCATTTGTCTAAGCCCCGATTATCGGCTTTGGTTTATGGGTTCTCTGATGGATTAGTAACTTTTTGCTTTTGATGTCCCTTTGTAGAGCGATAGGCTACCTGATGTGGCTTAATGTGTAACCAAATGTAACCTAAAGGACTGTCCAACCGCTTTTGGGATCAAGGTTGGCAATGCAAGTGCAACCTTCGATTGCAAGTATCGTTATGCTGCGATGACCGCTTTTAATCAGCGTCCCGATCGCGCTATTTGCGAAGGTAAGAACCAAAATGTTATGACTCCTGACAGCAAGCTGACAAGCAGCTGTCAAGCCGTTATCAAAATGTATAGAAACGGAAGCAGTTTTGGATTTGGTTCCTATCAAGAAGCTTATATTTTACGTTCCTTTCCTATCCTATCAGCCTTTATAATTCGACCCACTGCTGGGACACGAGGCCTCTCCTTGTCTACGAAGGAGGTTTAGTCAGTAGTCCACCGGCATCATATAGCTGGATTTGGTTGATGCGTTAGAAATAGCGCAATCAGCCTTCAGGAGGACCGTATGCTTATCTATAAGGACTAATATTATAAAGCTCAAGAGTTTGTTTGTTTGAACGCGCTAATCTCAGGAACTACTGATCTAAATATTTTTTGTTGAATAGTCCATTAATCGAGGAAGGCTTTAGGCTAAAAAAAATCCAATGTTAGCGCGAGCAAAGCCGTGGGAGTCCACTAGTTTGTATATATTAATGAGTATGAATATGTATGCTTTATAGTAATGTTGGTACGTGCACACGAACTCAGTCGACCTCATAATTTTATAATTTTCTACGACAAGGTTTCCATTAATAACATAAAATCTCAAAGTCCACGATTATAGACAACTTCTTGTACCGTCGCTCTTTAAGTGACCACGAACTTTTTATAATGTTGAAGCGATGATCACTAAGGGTACTTATGTTCAACAAGTCCGTGCACGAAATACAAATGTTTCCGGATAAGTAGACACTCATTTTTTGTGGTGCCTCTTCCTTTTATAGTTTGGTCTTGAGCGAAGGTTACATCGATTATTATCCATATTAAATAGATGTTTTTAAATTTTATCATCACTCTAAGCTTGCCTATCATGAATCGAGTATTAGTGTTGAATATGAAAAATTAAATCAGTTTTTGCTAAGCCAAGACCCAGAGACAATGAAACTAGTTGTGGTCGTGTGTTGCGCATTATTTGCCGTAGTATTGTGTCAGCAAAGGTATTACGATCGTAAATACGACTATTTCGACATCGACACGTTGGTTCAGAACCCTCGGCTTTTGATGAAATATATGGACTGCTTTCTGGACAAAGGACCTTGTACGCCGATTGGGAGAGTTTTTAAGCGTAAGTTATTTAAGTTTACATAATTTCACTTTCTCTTAGGTATAGATAGTGTATAGTAGATATTTCATTGTGGTACTTATTTAGTAATTTAAGTATTTATTACTGTTGTGTTATAGTTATTTTTGCAAAAGTAGATAAACAAAAACAAATATATTAATTTAAAAAATGGACCATGATTTTCAATGCTCCTGCAGATAGCTTCGTCTTTTATAAAATTAGAAATTGTGTAATTGAACTGGAATTTCTGCTCTTGACTATAATTATCTACACCTACTATATCTTTTATTCTTAAGTGTTTGTATTTTTGCTTTGATTGCATTATGAATAAAAGCTCAAAAATAATGGTTTTAATTTTAATTTAGGTAAAAGCAATAGATGATCGGTAACATTAATAGGTAAGAGTAGCCACATTGTAGAGATTGGCGATTTCATGTAATATTTTCACGTGACTAATGCTGATTGTTCTTTGTCGTTTGAGTTTAATTGTCTCTTACTACGACTCAACAAATCGTGCACAAGACTCAGTGTCTGTCTCTAAAGAACTTGAGCCAGGTATGCCAGTCAGTTGGGAGCTGAGAGAGATGTGTGGAAGATGTAGAAACAAGTTTCTAATTAGTTAAGGAACAGGCGAGCAGTCTTACGATGTCACCATTAAACTGTGAGGTCCATTGACCACCATTTGAGGAGTTCGATAGCGTCGCGGTCGTCTTGTCGTTAAACATTCGACGCAATCGATTGGCCACTTGGCTAGGCCCTTTGTTTAGGGTTACGGATGAAGCTCGTTTTCCCCTTTTACCTTATCATAATTTACCATCAGGTCAGATGAAGGAGTCCTCGTCAAAAGAAAAACACAGTATTCTAGAAGAAGTTGACACAGACCCGAAAGTTGAATAGGTCAAAACAAGTCAGAGTTTTTCTGGAAAATTTCCATAAGTACCTAATTAAAATTGTAAATTTATGTGTTAGAACAGTAATAAACAGTCGTGATGATTGTCGTTCATTGATTGCGTAGTGAGATCACTCAATATTGCTTTTCAGACAGTTCTTAGAAAAACTAATTCAAATAAAACACCAAACTAACAGCTAAATTTTTTCGCAACGTTATTTAACCTGTGTTAAATAAAAACTTGTTTTCCTCAACTAAGTAGAAGAACCCTTAGTATGATTTAACAGTTTGCAAGATTGATTATCATTTATTGTTAACATTTCTTGGTTGCGAGTTTTGGTAATGTTTTTCTTTTGACGTCAAGGTGATTAGATATTTTTGTACTTACTATGTGATATAAGGACGGTAAATACAGCTAGGCGTATGGACAGCAGCAGACCAGACTACCCAAAACTGTTTCTGAAATTTCTTCAATTGATTTTCAACCTTAACGCTTAACTGGTATCGTTAATTTGACTAACGTAACTGGTATCGTGGGGACCGCGCGGCCCCCAACTAAAATTAGTTTCTAGACTGTCAATGTCCGCAATTTTATTCAAGAAGTATTTAATAACTATAATTAACAAAAGTGTTTTATTATTTTAATAATTTTTTATTCATTTCATTCTTTTTACTTATTAAATTAACAAATTTTTGTGATCTCTTGTAGGAAACGAGAGATCACAAAAATTTGTCAATTTTTGGTAGCTTTTTTTAACGTTATGTAAATCTAAAAAAAATATAATTTTAACATACTTAGTTAGCTAAAGACTTATATTATATTTATAAGTCTTTACTTATATAAAATAAACTCTGAAAAAATCTGAAATATACTATTATATTTCAGATTTTTTCAGAGTATACTATCTAATAAACATTTAAAAAAAACAACACTAAATTATAATCCTAGGGGCTCAGGAACATTACAAGTCAACTAAGTTCATTCTTGATAACTATAACTTTAAGCTTATAGTACTTATGAGCTACCTACTATGCAATATTGAAATGAAATACAGGTTCTTCGTCACTCTCTAAAGAACATGTTTCGATTTTGGAACCCTAGACTTCACTGCTATTTGAATCGTGTGATGGCGAATCTTCTAAATCGCTAATTCAATCATTGTCACTGATTTGTTCTTCTGAGTGGCCACCGAGCACTGATTCAGTTTCAGAATCCTCGTTCAATGTCTCTTCTATTTATTGTCTTATAACTTAAAGGTTTTGCCAATTTGTCAAAATAACTGTAAAACAAACGAATAAATGAAATAAAATATTTACTAAAAACTTACGTAACTGGTATCGTGGAGGCTGCGCGACCCCCAAAACATACGTACCTCCACTCTGTTATGAGCTGTAGCGTCGAGCTTCTGGCATCCGCCGCGAGTAGCAACGTAATGAGATTAGCCAAAATGGCAGATACGCATGATGCATAGTTTATAAGAAACACAAAAAAATATCAGGCGTGGGGCCCGTGCAACCTACCTAAACCTTTGCAAATATTATAATAATAATAGTAATAATAATAAACATTTAATTCAGACAATAAACAGTCCATATTTGTTTCACATATATTATGTGAACAACAAAAAAAATATTAATGGGCGACAAAAAAATCATTAGTGGCGCCCATTTAGTCGCTCATTTGGATTCTTTAGTTGCTCGGTTTATTATTTCCCATTTAAATTGTTTGGGAGTGGATTTTATGCAGTGAATGTAATGTTGTTTATCAAAACATTTTATCATCAACACACGTATTGATGATAAGTTATTAAGAATAATTGAAATAATGTTTTTGAGGGTGTATGGGCTAGATCCCTTTGTCTTCCCTTATTAGGGAGAATTTAAAAAAAACATATTTTTTTTAATTTCAAGTTCATGATCGGGCGGAAGCTAAAGTTTAAATGGAGAAGTCTCATTAAATGTATTTTCAATCACCGGGTGTACAAAGTGTATTGTTATACATCCAAATATAAAGTAATTAAAAATATACGTCATACAAAATAATTAAAAATATATGTCATTATTTTTAGATAAAATTTCATTAAGTTAAGGCACAAGCACAAATTAAAGTGGGCCTGGATTTGGGCAATCTCCTTTAACATGCATGTATGATAGGTAAAATACAAGCTTCTTGCATGTATGACATCAAAATATAAAATTTCTATCAACTTTTGAGTCGTTTTATACGATATTTGTTTGCGGTCTTCTGTAAATAAGCACTACTGCCTCAATTCTAGCGCAAAATCTACGAACTCTCTTAAAATATCTATAGCAGAGTATCTTGTAATAATAGTAAATGATATAATAACTTGGGCTAGATAATGGAGTGTGGGATTGGAGTGGACTTGGAAATATTACGCTAAAGCAAAAGTTATTTTAAACAACGATGACTGAACCATGAAAATTAATTGCCCCCACAAGTTACACAACGACATCACCACTACAGTGATAATAATAATTGTTATTTTGTTGTTATTAAAAGACCGAGTAAAAACTTGTGGACGATTCCAATAGGACATGGATGTAATAAACAAATCAATTAAGTAGTCAAAATACCTACTCAATATAAGTACCTTTTGTCTAATTGTGTTTACAGTGTTTTTATCGGTTCTGTTCGCTTTAGAATTAAAGAAATATTTATTCTGCAAGCGAATTAGTCCTTCAATTATTTATAAAGTCTTGTAATCGTCAAAAAAATCGACCTCGACATTTTGACGGATTTACAGGTTTTGGACCACCCTGAGTCCAAAAATACCGTTTTTGGAATTATGTCTGTGTGTGTGTGTGTGTCTGTGTATCTGTGCGTTAGCACGATAACTCGAGTATGCTTTAACTTATTGCAACCAAATTTAACATGCATGTATGACATCAGAATATAAGGTTTCTATCAACTTTTGAGTCGTTTCCGGTATACGAGAAAGTCAAGGGGTGACCACTCCCGATTTTTTATGCTTCTGGCGTTCATCTCACCTAATGGTGTGTTGATATAGAGTGTTGATAAAGCTCGTTGTAAGCAATTGCCACCCAGAACCTACCACTGAGTGGAAACATTAAATTTGTATAAATTTTATAATTCTCATCACGCGTTAACAATAAGAGTAAAGAGAGCCTTTACTCTTATTGTTAATGCGTGGTCATTGGGCATTTTTGACCCGGTACTTCAATGTTAGAGTCCGTTATTGAAATATGGTTTGTTTTAAAGGTTTAAGGTTTACCACGCTTGCCCAATGCGGATTGGTGGACAGAGTATACGGCGATCAAATACCCCTTTGTTGATCCATTAGTCGCCTTCTACAACACCTATCGGAGGATATGGGGTGATGCTATTCTACTTTGCTGGCATCGCTCGGCATAACTGCATGTCGACATTTTATTGATACTACGAATTTCTTTATTTCAGTGGCCTTACCAGAGATCATCGTTACGGGCTGCGGCCGGTGCACTCCTGCACAGAGGAGCTTCGCGAGGAGAACTTTCGACGCATTCAAGAAACAATTGCCAGAACAACACAAGGAGTTAAAGAAAAATCTAGATCCGCAAAATAAATTTTACGACAGATTTGAAAAAAGTGTTGCCGATGCTTAATACTAAATAGGTGATTGGGTAATTGTGTTTATTTGGTGCAGATTTAAAAACTCGCAATTTAATTCTGCATTCCTTCTTCCTCATATTACACATCAGAGCGCCAACCAAAAAAAGTTTATTACTGTTTGGAAAAGTTGCCAGACCAATTATTTGATGGATAATGATTAAACATGGTTGGTAGACAAGCTTACGGCGGCGTGAAATCATGATTATCGTGAAAAGTGGAAGAGAAGATACAAGAATACGCAACCGAGATTAACGCTAGGATAATGATGATGATCCTGTGTTTGATCCTCAGAGGAATACAAAGTGCTCGGTTTGGTTTGACCTTTGACTGGTTTTAAGTCCGCCTGGGTCACCACCACTATATTATCAAAGTCTTTCGCCATAATAATATTATTAAAAAAATATATAAAATAAAAAAAACGGGAGAAATATACATTAGTAACAAATACAAGTGACAACGTTTATTACAAATATTGAGGTTGGCACCGACCTCAAAAAACATTTAGATTTTTATAAACAAAATTTTTATTTCTCCCGGATAACTCAAAAACTACTTGTCAGATGTCGATAAAATTTAAATGGGACCCCATGACAAGCACTAGGTTCCAAAGGTCAAAAGAATCTTGAAAATCGGTCTACCCAGTAACGAGTTAAGAGGTAACAAACATTAAAAAAAAAACATACAGTCGAATTGACAACCTCCTCCTTTTTTGAAGTCGGTTAAAAACTAAATAAAATATAATTAGTAATAAAATTAAGTTTAACATAAAAAAGTCTGGTGGTAAGCAGCCAGTGCGCTGGCCACCCTAATCCCCTTCCCCACCCCTTGGAACTCTTACAAGCTTACTCACAAAAATGTAGTTTTATTTGACTGTGATCTTCTGTAAGGTGGAGGGAAGTGTTAGCCTCAGTTCAAGAAGAATCAACAGAACCCAAATCCGCTGCCTCATAGGTGTTCTCACTGGCCACTTTGCCACTAGAAGACACCTGTGCACAATAGGCAAAGCTGATGACCCCATCTGTAGAATGTGTGGTGAGGAGGAAGAAAGCATGGAGCACATACTATGTGACTGCGATGCACTAGCCAACAGGCGACTAAGGGTCCTAGGTTTAGCTTACCTTAAACCAGAGGACTTTATAGACCTTATCCCCGCCAACATCGTGAAATTCATACAACGTGTTTTCGATGTTGGCGGGGATGGGTGATAAGGAAAGGGGAAGCACAAAAGATCCCATAGGGTCGAAGTGCTCTGATATACAGCCTCAGCCCCTTATTTAAGAATAAGAATAGCCTCAGTTCGGGTTGCTCCAAAATCGAGTGGCTAGTCCATTCGGCCGTACTTCGATTAAATCCTTATATTTGTTGTGTTATTGGCAAGCATGCAGCCAAAACAGAATATTTTGGACTTTTTGATAGTTGGCATGAGTCGAGACATGTAATTAGTTACACAGTACCTACGTTTAAGATATCAAATGACTAAGTATTGCCGAATTGCTAATCTATACTTATTATTGTAAAGCTGAAGAGTTTGTTTGTTTGAACGCGCTAATCTCAGGAACTACTGGTTCGAATTATAAAAAATCGGGAGTGGTCTCCCCTTGACTTTCTCGTATACCGATAACGACTCAAAAGTTGATAGAAACCTTATATTTTGATGTCATACATGCATGTTAAATTTAGTTGCAATAAGTTAAAACATTCTCGAGTTATCTTGCTAACGCACAGATACACAGACACACAGACACACACACAGACATAATTCCAAAAAAAATATTTTTGGGCTCAGGGAGGTCCAGAACGTGTAAATCCGTCAAAATCTCGAAGTCGAATTTTTTGACGATTACAAGATACTACGTATACGAGAAAGTAAAAATATTTTTGTGTGGTATAGTCCATTTATAGAGGAATGCCATATGCTACATAATAACAGACATAACCGCGAGCGAAGCCGCGGGCGACCTACTACTACTACGACCTACTACGACCTACGCTACTTTATAATATTCAACACTTATTACTCTCAGCCTATTTTTGACAAATTATAAAAAAATCTCCTATCCTGCTTCTTTTTTATTTGGGGTCGGTGCATTGAGTCTTGCTATCGATATACCTACGACTATAGGGCCATATCGTAGCCGCAACTTTAAGATGCAAATAACAATTTTTAGAAAATTTATAAAAACTACCGACAAAATTAATGATATCAATTAAAATTAAAAATAACGGTAACAAATATTAAAAATAAAGGTAACAATTGTATGCTTTTAACCTATTCTTTTGGTAGTTATGTCAAGAAATAAATAGTAATCGCAGTAACATATACAACATGTAAATTAAATAACCAACACCCTGAATACAGGTAGTTTGGGATCGGCTTCTGAGTTGATTTCAATATTTTTTTTTTAAAAAAACGACATTTTTTTTATGAAAAAAAATAACAAAAGTACCCAGAAAATATTGTACAATATTTTCTGGGTACTTTTGTTTTTAATTTTTTTTAAGTCGTTTTAAAAAAAATAATTGAAATCAACTCAGAAGCCGATCCCTAACCACCCGTATTCAGGGTGTTGGTTATTTAACTTACAGTTGTATAATATTAGGATTTTTTATGTAAAAACGTAATGAGTTGTCAAATAAGAGATTTCAAAACCCATAATTAAAATATGAACAAGGTGTATGCTTATGATACACAAAACTTAACCGTTCTACGTAATGTTTACACTTTAATATTGTTCAAGTCTATAATAACCAATTTTATTATCACTATGCGATTGTAGGAATCTCAAGAAGGATATAGAATATCTTGAGAAGTATGTAATCTATTTTTAATGATAGTAATAACGGATTTATTATGTCGTATTAATGATATATTGATTGATCGAGTGACGCAAGACCGTTAATTGTAATGTAGTTTTAATATTTGCGATAGTTATATTTATTATACCTAATATTTATGGAAAATAATACAATCCCAACGAAAGTAAGAAGTATGTTCCTGTTTCACTGGTTCCAGATAAGTTCCAATTAGATTATCTGACAGATAGTCTATACAAAAATGACAATTTAACTACCAGACATCTTTTAATCAGAACTTATGATACCATAATAAAGAAACTGTATTAATAATTTGTTTTTTTATTTTGTTTAAGTTGTCTTTGTTTAAAGACTTTGGAAAAATTAGGCCTAAGTATAATTTAAGTAATACTTATTTTCACAGATTTTCAGTTGTTGTAAAATAATAGGTACTTACTTTAAAATGTTGAAATACAAATAATTACTGAATTATGACAAAAATAGGTCGTATTATTTAGTTTACAATAAACTAACTTTGAATTAATAGTTATTTTTTAGTAAATAAAAGTCTATAAACCTGAATAATAAACGGGTTAAAAGTAAAACAAAAATATTTATTTCCCTGAAATAATACATCAAATCCCATTTTCCTCGTACTTCTTTACAAATTTAGTGCATTCTCACAGCTGTGGGCAATCCACTGGGAAAGTACTAAGAATTTCGTTGCATTAACCTCAACAGTCGCAACGACCTTTATAGCCAAAGAGGTAAGGTACAAAATCAAATGTCACGACGATTGCAAGATCGGTTTATGAGCCCAGTAAGGTAGTGGGTTCACAGTCGTCAATATAAGACACTGTCGCTTTCTGCCATTGCTAGTTCTTTGGGCCCATTAACGAGAGTAAAAGGTGGGTGAACGAACCGCGTATTTCGGTAAACGAATTGTGTCACTGACATCGTGAACTGTGTTAAAATAACTCTGTGGTGATTTATTGTGCAGTAATTATTATTTCAATGATAAATAGTTACATTTATTATCTCTTACTAGGAACGCTACTATATTTTAAAGTAAGGTTTACTGAAGGTTTAAGGGTTTGGTGCTCCATTTCTGTGGCACTGCAAGGCCTAAACTGCCAGATGTGGATAGTCTCTTAACTAAATGTTATCGGCTTAACCTATTTGTCATTATAAATAAGTAATAAAATGTATTCTTTACTGAGAAGTTAATAATATTTCCACAATTTTTTTATGATAAAATTTTGGTTTCCTCTTTAATTTCATTTGTTACTAGCGCCCCGTCCGTCACTTTCTTCGCGTATAATTTTTTTTCTAAAAAAATTTAACTTATTTTACTCCGTGAAAGAACTTTTAATATTGGTCTAGAAGTTTTTGCGAGAGGAAAGATTTGTATGTAATGAATAGATCATTACATTATAAATCTTTCCTCTTTCTAGTATTAGTGTAACAGAAGTATTTTTAAAACAGTGCGTTATGATGTACCTATTGACATTGATTGGTCACGCATTAAGATTCAAAATACGTACTTTGCGATCATTGGTACTGGACACAGAGTAGATTTGCAATTGGCATTCGCGACAAGGCGTGTTCTTTGTTTCAAAGTAAATCTTTTTTTTGAGCTGGTTTCTTGCTTACTTGTTATTATAATTTGTGTTTAGAAATTACATGTATAAGTATTTTGTTTTAGTGCAACCGTGCTAAATTTTATTTAAATCATGAAAAAAGTTTTTTTTTTAATTTTCGTAAATTATTGACAAACTTAACATCATCAGTGACCGCTCATATTTGTTCTAAATTCAAAATAAAACCTCGTCGTTTCACAGAAACCTTTACTAAATCTTGATTCTTATGGAAAATTTATGACTTTGTGGCAATGACGCATTAAGTCAATGTCGAGTGAAATAATTTTGGTAAACTAGAAAACTTACGGTGGATAGAGTTTAAAAAAACTTACAGTCGAATTGAGAACCTCCTACTTTTTGAAGTCGGTTAAAAATGGAGTGTCACGACACGTGTTGTTACAACTTGGGTGAAACTTCGAGACCTTCAGTAAGGGCCAAGCTATCTAGCAGTCAAAATTACAGTTCTCTAGCGAAAGTTGGGCCGTAATGACAGAAAAAAAATAACGTGAATAATTTTTATATTGTAAGAATAATTTTCAATTTAAATTAATGTTAATTCTTTTTCATTTCTAGAATCCCAGTCATCATGAAGGCAGTAATTCTCCTGTGTCTGGTAGCCACCGTGTTTGCAGCCGATAAGTACAGTACAAAATATGACAACTTCGACGTTGATACTCTCATCTCAAATGACAGACTTCTGAAGGCATACATCAACTGCTTCCTAGAAAAAGGCCGGTGCACTCCAGAAGGCGCCGAGTTTCGAAGTAAGTTACCTCTTTGTATTAACTATTTATAGTTCAATAACTGAATATGGAACCGATCACTAAATAACATCATCAACAGCTCATATAATATCCCTACCGAGGGACTCGAACTTACCCCACATTAGGGGCGATTAGGCCTTAGCCAACCAGGCTGGCCAAGTGCGGGTTGATCGACTTTACACAAAACCTAAGAATTTCTTCATAGATGTGTGCAAGTTTCCTCACGATGTTTTCTTTCACCGTAAAAGCGTCGATTAAACGTACAATTATGAATTCAAAATTTGAAAACACATTGGTACGTGGCGGGGATCGAATCAGTGCCTTCCGGGTAGGAGACGACGCTTTTACGCACTACGCCACCGACGCATCACTGAATATGGATTAATACAATGTTTGAAATCAATAACCATACGCTAAAAACTTTATTAGCCGATAATTCATCACATAATCTTTTTTTAAAATTATGTTCATCATAGCAAACAAGTGTAAGCAGTCCTATGTTAAAGACCATTAGATGACGCGGTAGGCCTTAGTAGGAGATTAACAGTTCCGCACCTTTTTATAGTAATCATTGGTACATACTAAGTAGCGACAATTTCCCTTTATTACTTACGTAATAACATAGTGGATACATATTATTGGTCGTGACTACACAAACGTTGGCGTTCTTATGACATGTACTAAATAGTTAATCTACTTTTGATGCCGACCGTACCAATACCAAACTTGTAAAAATTTTAACACTTGCGTATAGAAAATCATTAAATATAGGTATTTGAAGAAAGTGCTGGCTGCAATCTAAGGCATCTCACTCATCGTAATCTTTGCTCTAATTACTTATTTAGCCAATGTCAAGTGAAAACAAGTTTAAGGACCTCTTTTAGAGGTTCCAGACAAGTTTTTATTAGCATTTATCTGGCAGATAGTACATACAAAACTGTAAATTTTTCTGCCAGATATCTCACAATCAGAACCAGTGAAAAGAGATTGAATTTGTTTATAATTTAATTTGGCGTGATTGGAACTCAAATCTTGATTATATTTTTTTTCGTCTTCTATTAAATTTGGCAAAATTTTCACACACAAGTTTAAGAGATCGGTAGATTATGTTTAAAAAGGAGTTTCACATATGTTATTACAATAACATCTCGGCTGAAACTCCACTTCTATCTGATTTTATAGTTGATTTGTTATCACGCGTTGAAATCTTTTACATGCCTTAAGAAAACTGTGAAATTTTTGTGTCCATAGTGCTGATGTGCTCAAATAAATAAATAACATAATTTTTTTCTCAGAACCCTCAGAAGTTATTGTGTAAATCGTTCTCAGAAATCGAAAATTTATACTTGCGTAGAATTGCAAAATTAAACATTAAAATTTGTGTTTTTCGATATAGCTATCCTGTCAGTGGTTTTGTCATAAAAAATTATTATGTTAATAGATTTGACCTTCACGCCTATGTCTAATTTAACTTATTGAATTACCATAGATTTGACGTAGTTATGTGAAAAAGTAACACGTTTACGTATTTTTTGCTTTACAAACTTATACAGACAGACGTTGTACCTTTAGGAGGCTATTTATATGGAGGTCGTAGATATTACAATACTTATTTACATAATTCCTCTGAAATTTTACATAAAAATCTGTGTGGTCTTGGTTTAGCTTATTTTGGTCCCGGATTCGATATTTTTATTTATTTATTTTATTTATTTATTTATTAAGGAAACAAACAGTATGCTAAAATACAATAGCTCACACATGTTACATGAACCAATCAAGTTTCCACTTATTGATTATGTCATCACATAAACGTTAACAGTAGTTACAAATACAAAACTAGAAACAATAAACAAAAAGATTAGTAAAACCAGCAGTTATGAACTAAAAAAAATAGAAAAAAACATGATTATGTCTTAAGTCTTAAGGTCACATAAGTTCAAAGGACATTAATATAATTTGTCTTTAACTGCCCTCTTATATGCTCCTATCGATAACTGAAACAGATCAATATCACAGAAATCCTTGTTGTAATTACGACAAGAGCGCAATAAAAAGATATTGGCATAATTAGTTGACACCAATGATATATTACATAAAGAATGTTGACGAGAGTTTAACCGTTTTATAGGGGTAAATAATAGTCAGAAGGACTTAGGGTGGTTTTTAGTAGGCAAGACCGGCGCTGTTCAACGCCGGCAGAGTCCCACACACGCTGTACGGCTAGCCAGTGTGCGGTATAGTCCGTCAATTAATTGTCCACCGTAAAAGAATAAAAAGGGCTACGTAATTGTGCTAGCTACACCTACCTTATCAAATTCTGACATCAAAACAATAATTAACATCATTGTTATGTTCCGACAGTTATGGAGAGTTAGTGTAACATAATGTATTTATTTCTAAATAGTTTGCATCTAGTTTGCATATTATTAGTTTGCATTGCCATAATAATACTTTGGTATAAATTGATTTTTGGCAGTATATGTAATTAGGACTAATATATTTATGCAAAAAATTATTTGCATATTATTTGGCATAGTGTATAGCCACATTAGTATTTTGTCGAGACTCTAGTGTTTTGTGCACCTACATGGCTGAGTGATGGGTAGGTTAAGATGCCTACCGATCCATTAACATGATCGTGTGGGCGACAAAAAATCCAGAATGAGTGACTGACAAATGATTAGTCGCCCATTTAGTACTTTTGGTCGCTAATTCTGGATTTTTTAGTTGCTCGGTTTATTATTTCCCTATATTAAGTATGATTTGATACCATAATGCCTTTTTAAAATTATGGTTAAACATAATTATGCTGATTTATGGTTAATAACAAATATGCTCAATTTGTTATGGCTAACAATTTTTTGCGTTAGTATCATTAGTATAAATTAGCATATGCCAGATATTTATTGGTTTAAATTTTTATGCAAACGGATAGTGAACCTCTTCGGACATATTATTAATATCATCACTCACTATAGAGATGAAGTTCAAAAGTTCAAAAAAGTTATGATGTCAAAAGTCACCATTAGATGCAACGGAAAGTAGTTTGCTTGGAATCTGCTTCTGAATCGTTACAAAGAAAAAATATTATAATTGGGATAAAAGTAGTATTTTTTTTATTTATTAGGCAAAAAATATTAAATTTTATGTAATAGTAATAAAGTTTACTTTACATAAGCTTTATGATATAAACAATAATCACATGGACATCACACAACGAGCTATTTTGAAATAAAAATGTGTGAAATTGATAAATTTTCATATTGGGAACGAACAACTTTCAGAGTGTTGTGTTATTATTTATATTACATTTTGTATGACATAATTAAAATTTTGATCTTTGTACTGTATTATATCAGTATAAATAATATGCATGGAGTCTTGCTTATTTTGAATTCTATTTAACAGTTTTGACTTATAAGTATACAAATATCTGTAATACGACTATTCTAAATGTTATGAAATTTGGACTAGACTAGATACTCGCACCGAATTAAAAAAAAATATTTTTACGACAAATGCCATTACTCTGTAAATCAATCAACAACAGAAATCTATGTATATGTATATTTACGTTTATTACTGGCCATATTTGCAAATATTAAATATTTTATCTTATAATTTAATTATGAGCCATTGCATAACCGAGTTTGGGTCATGGTCCTACAGGCTCGACGGGGCTTTAATAGTTGCCTTAGCACAACGCACAATTTGGATTTTCCTGTGGACTGAGTCATGGTTGAATGGCTTGTTGACAGAACTTAGTACGATTAAAATTTCCTCACGTTATTGTTGCAAATTCGACCCAAATGTTGTTTACGATACGTACTCCACAATATTATTAAAGGGAAAGTGTAAACACAGGTAATTAAAATGAATTCAAATCAATGATCGAGCCTAAATTAGGTATTATGGATGCTTGATAGTGGAACTCAATGAAATACAGTAAAAAAATAAAATAGTTTTTATAAAGAAAAATGTCACAGAAACAACAAAAACTTGGTTGTACCTTGCCCAAGCATTTGCCACTCAGACCAATTTGCCATTTACCATTTTGTGACAAACATGTCACAATAACAACAAAGCAAGCGTTTGCCATTTACCAAGATTCGAATCCAAATAGTCTCTATATCAAATCTCGATGTTTATGTTTCAATCTTAAAAAAGTGTTCAACGAATGATGTAAACAAAAGACAGTAGATATAGTATATACATATTTTAGAAGCGTACGGCGCGCACGTCTCCATACAAAAGGAGAAAATGTTGTCCTACCCCCATTTCTTATTAGATCTTTATATTGTATTAGAATGACTTTAATAAAAAGAAAAATTATATTTCTGTACGATTTCCTGTTTTCAAAATTAACATTTAAAGTTATTTAAAAAAAATATTTTTCTAAGAAGGAAAACGTACAGACGTTGTTTGTTAGTATGTTAAAAACGTTCTAAAATATCAGAACTATTCTAAAATATCGGATAAGAACTAGCTACAATACAAACAAAACAACCGCTCCTTCGCTAACTCCGGCGCAGTATTTTTTGATACTAGCCTTGATTCCTTTTCAAATCGGTCCACCCAGTCCAGAGTTATGGGGTAACAAACATTAAAAATACATACAGTCGAATTGATAACCTCCTTCTTTTTTGAAGTCGATTAAAAAGAAATTGAGGCGATTAAGGAATGGGACTTCAAAACACTCACTTTTCACTATAAGTGAAAATAAATATTTTTTAGGTAGATATACATTCATTATTTATTCTAATTTTAAAAAAATACAGTAGAACCTGTCTTTTTATGGGTTTGGTCATGTCACTAAGTAGGACACTAATACTCATTTGTTTAGACTCCTAGGTAACTGTATGAAACTGACTGTCTGTACCTTTATTTTGTTTATATGGTATTCATACTCAGTTGGCGGTGTAACTAAACATATAATAAATTTACAATGTTGAAATTCATTAGTGGTTTGCTCATTTATGTGTGATTTTCATTAGTTCGTAATGTTATTTTAATGATATGTTTAAAAAAGTACATACAATGACGTCATAGCGTCAGTTAAAAAACAACATAGGCGATACATTTAAAAAGACGATAACAAAAATAATGTATTTTTTAAGATTATTAAATGATGAATTTTTGTTGGTAAATTATCTGCCGAAATGTCCAAAATTGAACGTGTTTTTTTAATATGTATTCAGTGAACGAATTACTATCGAAGGATTGGAGCCTAATTTTGTATCAATATCGGGCTTTCTTCTAAAACTTTTTTTTCATCATTTCAGAAGTCCTCCCTGAGGCGGTCGAGACGACGTGCGGCAAATGCAGTGAAAAACAGAAGGTGAACATCAGAAAGGTGATCAAGGCTATCCAGCAGAAACATCCCAGCAAATGGGACGAGCTGGTGGAGAAGAATGACCCTTCTGGCAAGCACCGGGCTGACTTCGACAAGTTCCTCCAAGGCAGCTAAATGTATTATGCAGGAGAGAGCCTGAAACTAGCTGATCTTTTATTTAAAGTTCTGGTTCATCTTAATTTATTGAAACAAAAAAGTGTGGTACATTTATGTAAAATTAGGGACATGTCGTTTCTCTTACACGGAACCTTTTTCTTTCTTTATTTTCTCAAAATAAAAATAGGCAGACTTAAAATTGTTAATGTGTGTCTTTTGATATAAGGCGCGAGTTTTAAATATAATATGGTATTTGTTCACACAAACTTTAAATCGAGAACGATGTCTTGACAATGTTATAGACAAACGAAATTAGTCCTAAATTAGGCTGAGAATAAGATTACGTATTGTAAACTCACAAAGCCTGAAGTGGTAAAAGCTGCAAACTTTTTTGTTACATTTATCTGTTTTATAACACTTAGTTCTTCATGTATTTTAACAATGTGATTTAGATAGCTCTCTATTAAATTGCTATGTCTATTTAGATTATAAATAACTTCTCATGCTACTGTTTTAACGCATTTTTATTTATTCAATTAATTTTGTGAATAAATTGTGGGTTATTTATTAGTTACCATGAAAGATATAAAATGTTGACTGATACGAATAATAAAAACTGAAGATTGGATATCTTGTTTCTATTCTCTCCCAAAGGAAAGAAATCGCTTTTAGCATTAACAATTCTCTTGCTTTGTTGTTATTTATTTATCTATCTATTACGTTGTTTAAGGTGTGTTGGTTGTGCATAGGTCGCGTTTTAATAACTTATTTTATATGGTTTTTCTTAGGTTAGTCAAAATGAAGTTATCATTTATATGGTGGAAGCCGCTGAATCCAGGCAGCGCAGGACCAAGCGGGCTGGTGATCCTTGGAGGTGTGGCTTTTGATTTCAAGTGTGTCCCCTTGGCATTTGAAGTCACATGTTATCGTCAAGTTGTTTTTGTTTTCCCACCACGGCTAGTTCCGGACGGCCCTTTCCAGGGTCACGACCGCACCCGAAGTTACCCGGGTGCGGTCTGATGGCTGCTCCCGGTATCCTCGTAAGTAGGACGCGCCAGGTCGAGCAGCCGTCGGTGGAGGAGTGGCTGCTGGCCACCAATTGGTGCAAGGAGTGCCTATACGGGCAGCGTTGGGACGATCTCGGTGTAGTTGCGCTCACGTGCGCAGATCCCGAGCCGTCCCGTAATAGTGCACTGAAGGTCAGACCGGGGAGGATGTTTAGTGGGTATGGAGTGAACGCCTTTACCTCGAGTCCCACATATCCCCTGCGGTTGACACCACCCCGCAGGGACGATGCGTAAATGCATTTTTCGAAACATCATCTCACATTCATCTCCTACCACCGTTAAACTACCACCTACCTAATTCTATACAAACGATAATTAATCAAAGTGTTATTTGCTCAAGTTGCATTCTACGCAAAAATTTTCAGCAATGTCGTAGGCAGTGTCAGAAGAGTCGGGCAATTACATCCATTGCGTAGTACCGTTTTCGTGTCAGGCATAGCGTTGCGCCAGCGCAGCGGGTGACGTAAACCAACTTGTGCAAGTCGCCACATAACCGGCAACGCAACCGTTCCGCATCATATGAGACATTTACGTCTTTGCTATGGTGAACTATTGGCCCGTGGGCGGAAACAGGTCATTTGTATAAACTTCAGAATGTTGACATAGTTTTCGAGTGTATATATTCATCTGGTTATGGGAGTTTTCGGTTTGGCATCACTGAAGATATAGCTACTTTTTGGGTTTCATTCATCTTTTATGTAGGAAGGCTGGCAACCTTTCACGGTTTTTTTACGGCTTTATGTGTCAAAGTGTTCACTGACACGATATTGTATTCGTTTACTGTACAGTAGTACATTTAGTGTTTTTGATGGTTTTATCCTAGAAATTTTTTATGGGCCTGTTCGAGCGATTATCAGGAATTACGAAGAAAATAAAGCTTAGTTTCTTTTCGTATGTTGTATGATTTTCGTAAATGATGGCTTCCGCGCCGCCTCAGACAGAAACAAATAGCGACTCTCGGCATTGAGGAATACTATGCAAGGAAGAGAAAGCAAATGTTTTTCATCACCATCATCACAGCCTTTACAATTCGACCCAGGCTGGGACATAAGGCCTCTCCTTTTCAACGAAGGAGGTTTAGGCAGTAGGCCACCACGCTTGCCCAATGCGGATTGGTGGAGGTGATCAATACCCCTTTGCTGATCCATTAGTCGCCTTCTACTACACCCATTGGAGGATATGGGGTGATGCTATTCTACTCTGCCGAAATGTTGGTGTCAGTTATCAATTTGGGTGCACAGGTAATAAACTTGGGTGGCGATAAAATATAAAAAACCCATAATTAATATTTATACTCGTCTTGCCATTTATTTAAGCAAATATAGATAATGTTTACCAAAGTAGCACATAAAATACGATGTAAATATATAAATAAAAATTTTCACCAAAATTAGTTAAAAATTCCTAGTTGGTGAAATTCATTCGTATAGGATTTGTTTTACGGCCGGCCACCTGCCTGGCACCAGCCCTCCTTTACAACGACAGCAGTCGGGACCACCAGCCTAACGTGCCTTCCTAAGTACGGAGAAAAATAGAGTTGAAAAATTTTTGGTCACAAATTCGAGTGAAGACCGCGCACTAGGTAGCTTACCTTTTGTAATCTTTACGGAGACCGCAAGTAACATACGTAATAGTGCCAAGTTCAAAGGTACTTATGTTAAAACGATTGTCATTTGTGTGAATGAACCCATAATTTCTTTTTACATCCATGTGGGTAAGTACTTGCTCACACAATTGCGATCACAAAAAGTTCGCAATGTACTGACCTTGAACTTGATACGTCATAGCAATAGTGGTCATAGTAAAGTCCCAGCTTAATATTCATTACACGTAATTGAGCATCGCAACTGTGGAAAATACTTGTTGCCAAGGTTGCCTGCCGAATTTAAATTGGACAATAATAACGATTTTATAGATACTAATAATATAGTCACTGGGTGGATACAAACACACTGATGACATTTAAAACTCTCAGCCAGCGAAACCTAATTCGAGAGAGTAGGCATCAAAAAGGTCCTTATGTATGGTACAGTGAGCGTCATAATAATCGAAGCACTTAACTGGGCCGTTAAGCGTTGTACTTGCTAACATAATTATGCATCACGTATTTTTCGAGACATCGTGAAGAACATCGAGGGTTATTAAAATACTTGATAAGATGCTTATCAACATAAAAGGGCTTAGGGCTAGAAAATAACTTAACAAAATCATCATCAACGCCAGTTAACTCGCAGGCAAAAGTCTTAAAGGTGGAGGAAAGAAGTGTACCTATTATCCATAAAAATAGTGTTCTTGAAGGATAGAAAAATAATCTTGTATAATAAGTACATACCACCACCATAACAGCTTTTCTAATTCAACCCACTTCGGGGACATAAGGTCTCTCTTTGTCATCTAAGGAGGTTTAGCCCACCACGATTGCCCAATGCGTATTGGTGGACGGAGTATAAGGTGATCAATACCCCTTTGTTTATCATTCGTCAACAGCTCATATAATGCCCCAACCGAGTGGCTCGAGCATACCCCACATTAGGGGCGACTAGGCCTTAGTCGACCACGCTGGCCAAGTGCGGGTTGGTCGACTTCACACACAACCTCAGAATTTCTTCATGGGTGTGTGCAAGTTTCCTCACGATGTTTTCCTTCATTGTAAAAGCGTCGATGAAACGTACATATGAATTCAAAATTTGAAAACACATTGTACGCGCCATGTACGTGGCGGGGATCGAAACAGTGCCTCCCGGGTGGGAGACGACGCTCTTACGCACTACGCTACCAACGCTTTGTTGATCATATACTCGTATATCAATATCCATTAGTCGTCTTCTACAACACCCATTGGAGGATATGGGGTTATGCTATTCTACTCTGCCGGCATCCCACGGCAAATGCTTATACTAGAGTTTAAGACGCTCGAATATTTTATATTAGACTTTAAGAGATCACGTTTTTCTTATCTTATGATGGGGCCGGGAATCTCATGACGGGGTCGGGAATCTCCTCTCATCAGCTATTGGTTTGTGGCATAGTGGCCTGTAAAGCTATCCAAGATTAGGCGGGCCTGTTGTTTTCTGTCCCCATATGAATTTACTCCATCCGACAGGACAGTCTCCTATGAAGGATGTGGAGTGTTCCATACCAGGTGACAGTTCATTAGATTAGATTAAATTAATCTCGGGAGCCATAGAACACCTGTACGGCCCAGGTGCTTTAGAAAGATTTGATATTAATATCTTAGTTTTTATACTAAGACACGACGCGTTATCAGGACAAGGTTTAATAGGTAGATATAAAACGTAATTGCACAATATAGATTTATTAAACTTAATACAATAAGATCCGGTTAGTTAGAAAAATCATTTCAGGACTCGCCTACTTCACAAACAAATGAAACACATCTATTCCATCAGTTAATGTGCATCCACACCTTTGTGAGACGACGACCTGAAGACGATAATATGAAATAATTAACTATGAGTTTTTGTTACAATTCCTTCAGCGTTGCTCATCGCGTTCATACCGTTCGTATTACACAAGTTATAATTTATTTTAACTGTTGGAAAACTACCTAATGCGGCCACATAAAGTATCTATTTTAACTACAGCCAGCTAACATTCGTATAGAAGGTACTCCAAAAAGGTGATTTTGGCGCGCATGGGTATATGAAAGTATTTCATCGGTTTTTCTAGTTACATTGGCTCGCATTATATGATTCAAATACTTTACGTAACTAAAAATTAATAAAGATTTAAATATAAGTATTATAACTTTGCTAGGAACCACTTCAAAATACTTACTCCAAAAATATTTGCCAAAAATAACCATATTTCGAAAGCATTTGGTACTAGGCGACAGTATACGTTTATTTCAGAGGATTCTTTAATCGGTTTGTAGAACGAAATCGGCGAACTCCTTCTCGTGTTCGTGCTTAGGGTCATATTTTTCAATGAATTCCTTGTACAGTTCGGGTTTTCTCTCCGTCACAGCTTTAAGCGTCTTTCTCAGACCTTTCTTTTGGACAGGTGAGCATTTCGCGCACTTTGTGGCGATTACTTCCGGCAGGATTTCTGTTAACAATAAGACAGAAGTTTAGGAATAAGTAAACTGTTTGATGTCTAATGCTCTTGTAACTACATTTTGACTAATAAATTTGTTGGTTTGTAAACGCAAAAATAAAAATTATTCCATAATGTAAGGTAGTTTCATCTTAACAGGGCGTCAAATATTTGCAAAAATATTTGATTTACCATAAAAACATAAGCACCAAGTACTGACAAATTTCGACAGCGAAAGCAGTGTTTCGGTTGTGTAATGGTCAACGCAGCCGCCCGGATTGTGGAAGATGCGGGTTCGATTCCCGCCTGAGGCAAGTCAATTTTATTCAGTGCATTTTTTCTAGTAAAAATTGGTTGGTGTACAGTTACAACCACTGCATATGAAGTGCATTTGAACCATAGATTAATAAAAATTGCACTTCAAAGTATGTAGGATACGGAAAAAAATGTGCATAATTTTTTGATTTGACGAAGCTGTCTCCATTACTTCTGTGCTCGTAAAATCAAGAGAATTAAAACCTTTGAACTTAAAAATATATAATTACTTACTTCGAAAATCAACGGCATTTTCCATTGTACAGGGGCCTTTGTCTAGCATACAGTTTATATAGCCGTCGAACAGAGCGTCATCAGCCAAGATCTTATCGACGTCGATCTTATCGTAAGATTCATCGTAGCACAGCACTAGAGGAGCCAGTATGACTACGATGGTTGCCAGTAGCATCTTCATGACTCTACATAAAAAAAACAATGTGAAATAAAAGTAGTCATGCTGCAAACTTCGTCAGCAAGATTTTACAATTGGGCAGCAGAGAAATGTCTATTTTTTTTCTACTAAGCTGGTCAGTGCAGCTGCCGCGTTAGCAACTGTCAAATACACTAAACGACTGAAACGCCATGACATACAGAAACTTAGTGAATTCCTTATAGATTGTGCGACATATAACAATAATAATACATTTCCACGCACTGATGGTTGCGTCTTCACGACTCTACGTAAAAAAAAACATTGTGAAATAAATGTAGTCATACTGCAAATTTCGACAGCAAGATTTTACAATTGGGCATCAGAGAAATGTCTATTTTTTTTTACTAAGCTGGTCAGTGCAGCTTCCGCGTTAGCAACTGTCAAATACACTAAACGACTGAAACGCCATGACATACAGAAACTTAGTGAATTCCATTTTAGATTGTGCGACTTAAAATAATAATATATTTCCATGCTCACACCAATTATCTAGCCCAAAGTATATATCATTCAGAACTTGTGTTATGGATACTAGATAACGGATTTTTTTTTAATATACAAAATATTTTTAGATATTTTTATAAATAAACTTAAATAAATATATAAACAACCATGACTCGTCAACAAATACTCATGTTCATCACACAAATATTTAATAATAAATTTATAATAAATTTCTTTATTGAAATAAGAGGTCTTTTCAAAACGCCCCTATAAGGGCTTGGGAGGGTACCGGTGGGTTTTAGCGGAGTAGGACCGGAGCTGTTCCACGCCGATGAGTCCCGCACACGCTGTACGCCCAGCCAGCATGCGGTATGGTCCGTAAATGGATTTCCCATCTTCACAAAAAAAAGGTTTCCTCGAGCGTGGAAGACGGGGCGCCTAGTGCTGCTGGCAGGACCTGCAGGCCTACCTACAGACCCATTGTTTTGTTGGATGAGGTCGGTAAAATGCTAGAGCGGATTAATGATCATCGGTAGCTTCAGATTTATTCGACAGTCAATTTGGCTTCAGAGAGGGACGATTTACCATCGACGTTCGTCGTCCAGTGTAAAAAGTCTCTCAAATGAAGTAGTAACTAGCGGCGGAGTGCTGCTGGCGGTTTCGCTGGAGATAGCGAATGCCTTCAACACTTTACCGTTTGAGAGTATTGCCGAGGCGCTCAAATACCACAAAGTGCCACACTACCTTCGACGTATTGTCTGTAACTATCTGCAGGATCGCACGGTTCTTTGCCAGACCAGAGACTGTCAAATAATAGAGAGAAGAATGTCGTGCGGTGTTCCACAGGGGTCTGTTCTTGACCCGCTCCTGTTTAATATCGGTTACGACTGGGTACTAAGAGGCGCTCTGTGGCCGGGTGTACGCTTACTCTGTTACGCTGACGATACGCTTGTTACGGCTCACGCGGAAAATTTTCCCATAGCCGCACGACTTAGTAAGGTTGATACTATTCAGGAGCTTCACAAGATTGAACAGCTCAGTCTGAGGGTGGCCCTCAACAAAACCGAGGCTTTACTCTTTCATGGTCCTCGTAAGAGTCCGCCTGTGGGATATTAATTAATATCTAAATCCTTACTAATATCCTTATCCTTATCCTTATCCTTACTTCCTTATGTAAGAAATTAAGTAAAATAACCATATGAACGTATATCTTTAACTTTATAAATTTCCTGAATCACTTCGCGCTTCCGGTAGTCATATTATTTTAACAAATCAGTGTTAAAATAATATGACTTAATAAAATAAATTATATCTTGAAATGTCATTATGGATTACTTAAATTATGTTGTAAAATAAATGCAAGCGCACGTACCACTTCCGCTTCCGTTTAATGGCGGTAGACAGAAACTGCGGGTGGGGAGTGGTACGGGCGCTTGAAAAACGGCCAGCGTTGCCAGAAGGTTACTTTTGTAACCTTTTAGGTGATTTTTAACTCCGAAAGGTTACTTTCAGGTTACACTACTCAAAAGGTTACTTTTAGGTGATTTTTCGGAACTTGTAACAATAAACTTCATTGATTCCTTATGTAATTAGAACCCGCGATGTCAAACCCCCCCCCCCGTAATAAAATCCGTAGATTCGACATAGTAAAGCTATTTTATATAAAACCCGGTTTTTTTGTGCGCGACTCAAAGGATCGGCAATACGGCACAAGTGAGGACCTTTTTTTTTTTTTTTTTGCTCACTGTTCGGTATTTTTTTTGGAAAAGACCTGGCAACCCTGACCATACCACTGAAAAAAAATGAAAGGTTATTTTTACACTAAAAGGTTTCTTTTTTATACATTTGAGGTTACTTTTGTCAAGACCCGGCTGGCAACACTGAAAACGGCAGTTGTGAGTCGACAGTCGAACGGTGTAGACGTGGAAGTGTGAATAAACGAAGTGTTACAATCAAGTGTGTTCTCATTTTCTGGACATCCTTTAGTTCAGAAGTGGGATATCATCGAGTTGGCGATAAAGAATCTCCCTCGGTGAAAGGATCTAACGCCCTCAAAAGGTATGTAAGCATGGTCTTTTTTTTTCTCGTTCTCCTTTTGAATGTAGTTAACGAGTAACGGTAGATGTATTAATTCCTTGTTTAAAATAAAATAATTTGATAGTTTTATCCGAGTTTTTGTGGTAATAACAAGTGTTGAGAGACTTTTTTTTTTTTGTTTTGTTTTATTAACTCGATCTACCGGACAATTTAATAATACATTGGAAACTGTTTACTGGATGTTACATTAATGCGTAATAACTATTTGTCGCGAAGCCATTAATTAAGAATAGTGTAGTAAAATCTTAAAATAAATTGATACTACGGAGAAGAAGAAAAAAAAAACAACCACTGCAATGTAACACTTAACACTGTTCTTTTCTTGGAATTAACGAATGACGGCCAATTTTAATTTCGAATTAATAATTCTACATCAGCTGTAATTTTCATGTATTACCCCGTAATAAGAATTTAAATGCAAAATCATAACTCTTAAAGTTAGTGTCCTTTTCTTTACGTAGAATAGAAGAATAGTAAATTGATAATGTAAAATTAACTGCATAGTGGACCTAAAGTCTTAACGAACTTAAAAAAAAAAACTTATTATAGAAACTGTATATAAGTAATATATATAAGTGACAGACCTAATACATACAGTGAAAATTTTAAATCTGCCTAAGGGTTTTTGTGTGAAATAAGTGCCTACCTTCAGTATTTAGTGCACTATTTTTTTATATATACATAACACATTATAATTACTATTATGGGACTAATAGAATACTGAAAGTCTACAGTTAGCCCACTAGCTAAATGTAAATAATTTTGTATAATACGGCAGCCACTTTTTTTTGTTATTTTATTTTTTCAGGAAATCATGGATCGGAAAAGGAAGATTCGGGATCGCCTTGGAGTATTGGATGCATCTACGCATCGGAGATCGGAGTCACCAGCCCTTAGGCGTAAGAAGAAACGCAGTAACGACGAAATACGCAGACGAAAAGTTTCGCGCGATGGTAACGTATTACGTGACCATGATCATAGCCGTAGCGTGTCGCACCGACGTAAAGTGTCGCGTCGCCATAGAGTGGCGCGCTGTCATGATGTATCAAGTAGCAGTGAAGTTTCACGTGACCATGCCTTGTCGAGTGACAGCGAAGTGTCGCGTGACCATGACTTATCGAGTGGCAGTGAAGCGTCACGTATTCGTGATGTGACACGTGTTCGTGATGTGTCACGTGTTCGCGATGTGTCACGTGAGCGTGATGGATCGCGTTTGCGTGGTGTGTCGCGGGTGCGTGATGTGTCACTTGTGCGTGCTGTATCACGTGTGCCTGACGTTGCCCGTGGGCGTGACGTGTCTCGTGGGCGTGACTTGTCGCGTATGCGTGACGTTTCGCGTGGGCGTGTCGTTTCGCGTGGGCGTGACGTATCTCGTGGGCGTGATGTATCGCGTGGGCATGACGTATCGCGTGGGCGTGACGTATCGCGTGGGCGTGACGTATCGCGTGGGCGTGACGTATCGCGTGGGCGTGACGTATCTCGTGGGCGTGACGTATCGCGTGGGCGTGACGTGTCGCGTGTGCGTGAAGTGTTGCGTGGGCATGACTTAACACGTGGGCGTGACTGCAATGAAACCAATGGCAATCGTGGCACGTCTCGTGACGGTGATATGAATTGTGGTAATGTTGAACCCTGCCACCACCAATCTCCAGGCACATCGCGCTTACACCCTACGATAACACCCTTAGATGTTGTAGATAAAACTGATTCTACCACTAATAATCTAGTGTCAGCCTTTAAAGAATTAATTCACTCCATGAAAACGGACGGTGGAGGTAATGAACGCTACCCGGTTTTAAATGTAATACCAGAGTTTGATCCCGCCAAACGGGAACAAACTATAGAGACGTGGATCATTAAAGTTAATGAATGCGCCCAAATATATAATTGGTCTGAGAGACAAATTATTCATTATGCCCTACAAAAGTTGGTAGGATTGGCACAAAAATGGTACCAAGGATTACCCAGCCTACTGTTTTCATGGACTGAATGGCAAAATAAATTAAAGTTAGCTTTTCCGAGTGATGAGAACTATGGTCAGTTGTTAACCGATATGCTTGCTTGCAAAGCCAAATACGGCGAGTCATTAGAAGATTATTTTTATCAAAAGATAGTTTTACTTAATCGCTGTAAGATAAGTGGTAAAAATGCAATCGATTGTATTCTGTTCGGGGTAGAAGACAGGTCCGTAAGGACTAGTGCTGAGGCCGCACAGTTTTCAGAACCAGACAAACTACTAGTTTATCTCAGAAATGTAAGAATGACGAAGAAGTATGATAAGCCAAGTTTGTCCTTGCAAGCAAATCATAGCGGTAAAACGTTTAAAACTTACAGGGCAAACCAAAATATATCCGATGTTAGATTTAATAAGACACAAAAACTCACCAAATGTTATAATTGTGGTGAGGATGGACACCCTTACTTTAAATGTAAGCAACCAATCAAGCGTTGTGACGGTTGTCATAAAGTAGGACATGAGGCGAGTGACTGTCCGAGTAAAATAGAAAGTAAAAATAATAAAACTGTTCTAAGGATTAGCCAAGAACAGGATAACGATGCTAAATATTTTAAAGTAGCAACGATAAATAACCAGGCTATAAGGTGTTTTATAGATTTTGGAAGTCAATGCACGATGTTACAAGAATCAGTAGCAAAGAATTTGGTAGACTCTTGGTCCGAATCCAATTTACCCGTATTGAGGGGATTTGGAGACAGTGTTGTTAATTGTATAGGTAAATGTAATATTGATATAAGTGTAGATTCGGCCAGCGCCAATGTCGAAACCCTAGTTATTCCTGATCATCTCTTACAAGTACCACTGTTGCTCGGGCAAACATTTACGGAACAAGATCATGTAGTAGTTTACAAAACTAATGATCAGCTAAAAATTACGACAAAAACCAAAAGAGTACTATTATATGTCAATAGCCCTATCAACATTACGGGATATGCAGTTGTGGACATTTATACCAAACCAGAATATTCGGGTGACTTATTTATTGAACCTAGTATGTGTCAGGAGTCGCACAAACAATATGAGATTCCACAAAGCATCATACAGGTTAATAATGGACACGGAAAGATTGTTATTAAGAGTTTTAGCTTAGGGTTCCAATTAGATAAAGATACTTTATTGCTTCGTGCCTTGCCTATAAATGAAGTACAGCCGTTAGAAGTTAATAGAATTAAATATTGTCCTGATAGTACACTAATAGCTCGAATTGAAGCTCATATGATACAAGTAGACGACGATATAGGATTAGAAAATGTAGTTAAGTTGACTGAACTATTAAACGATTTTAGAAGTTGTTTTGCTTTTTCGGCTAAAGAATTAGGGCAGATGACTAACGTTGAAATGAATATAAAGCTCAATGACACAACCCCGATTGTTTACAGGCCGTACCGCTTATCATATTCAGAAAGACAGATAGTTAGAGACATGATACAAGAGTTAGAAGATTCCAATATAATTAGACAATCCTCTTCAGATTATGCTTCCCCGGTAGTACTAGTGCGTAAAAAGACTGGAGACTATCGTCTCTGTATTGACTTTAGAGCCTTGAACAAGAAAACAGTTAAAGAACATTACCCTCTACCGCGTATAGATGACCAACTAGATAATTTGTCAGGTCATAGGTACTATACTTCCCTGGATCTTGCTTCTGGATATTACCAGATCCCGATGGCTGAATCGTCTAAGCGCTTGACGGCGTTTGTGACACCTGATGGGCATTACGAGTTCAATCGCATGCCGTTTGGACTCGTTAATGCTCCGTCTACGTTTCAGAGGGCCGTCAATAATATTCTTGGAAACGCAAGATTCAAGGAGGCTTTCGCATATATGGATGATGTAATCATCCCATCTAAAACGTTAGATGAAGGTTTGCAAAAACTCCAAGACATATTAGAACTCTTTCGCTCTACTGGTATAACACTAAATTTGGCCAAGTGCAATTTCCTGAAGAAATCTATTGACTATTTAGGTTTTGAGGTTAATGAGTCCGGAGTCAAACCCGGGAAGAGGAAAATTGAATCCGTGGATAAATTTCCCAGACCATCAGATCAACATAAAGTTAGACAGTTTGTTGGTCTGGCGAGTTTCTTCCGTAGATTCATTAGAGGTTTTGCTATTATAGCAAGACCACTGACTCAAATGTTAAAGAAGAATGTTAAATGGCATTGGGGTGAAGCGGAGGAAGGTGCATTCATGACTTTAAAAAAAGAACTTGTTAAACGTCCAATTCTTTCGTTTTACAACCCGGAATACGAAACGCAAGTGCACACTGACGCTTCCAAAGTAGGCGTTGCTGGGATATTGATGCAAAGACCTAACAAAGAATCTCCCTTTAGCGCAATAGCATTTTATAGTAGACAAACGTCCCCCGAAGAATCTAGATTCACCTCTTATGACTTGGAAACGTTAGCAGTCGTGGCGTCATTGCAGCGGTTCAGGATATACTTGATAGGGATCCCCTTTACAATAGTAACAGACTGCAACTCTCTCCGGGCAACCTTCGAAAAGAGGGACACCTTGCCAAGGGTAGCTAGATGGTGGAACATTATGCAGGAATTTGATTTTCAAATAATATATAAACCAGGTACGTCCATGCTGCACGTGGATGCACTTAGTCGAAACCCTGTACCAACTGACAGGATAGAGTTTCATGTAAGACAAATTGATTCTAACTGGATAGCAACGGTACAACATAACGACCCCGAACTTCAAAGAATTATTACTATTTTAAATGACAAAGAAAATGACAATATTATCGAGGTTAAAAACAACTTCATTGTTAAAAGGGGATTATTGTACAGGAAGACAGAAAGTGGTGATCGTTGGGTTGTGCCGAAAGGAGTCCGGTGGCAAATACTAAAGTCAAATCACGACGATATCGGACACTTTGGTCTCGATAAAACATTAGAAATACTTAAAAATAATTATTGGTTTGCTAAAATGCGGAGGTTTACAAAAAAGTATGTTCAGTCATGTCTAGAGTGTGCTCACACTAAAGTCCCATCTGGGAAAAAGGCAGGAAAATTGCATCCTATAGAAAAAGTAGAACAGCCATTCCATACTTTACACATAGATCATTTAGGTCCATTTATTCGAAGTAAGCATAATAATGCTTACCTCCTACTTATTATAGATGCGTTTACAAAATTTATCATTCTCGTTCCTGTCAAAAGTACTAAGTCTGTTCATTCCATCAAAGCGATGAAAAACTATTTCCATACGTTTAGTGTTCCAAAACGTGTCATCTCCGATAGAGGAACATCGTTCACTTCTCGTAGTTTTCAAAATTACCTTAATTCGTTAGGAGTAAAACATATCATGAATGCGGTAGCGACGCCGCGTGCTAACGGCCAAGTCGAAAGATACAACAGGACAGTTCTTGCAGCATTGACTGCCACTAATCATGGTAAATCTGAGAAAATATGGGATGAATGTGTGTCTGATATTCAATGGGGGCTTAATAACACGCAAAATAAAGGAACAGGGAAAAGTCCCGCTCAGGCGCTCTTCGGTCTTAATTTGGTGAGCACTTCAAATTCACTGTTACAACTTAGCATTACGGAAGAAGCTGAGAACTCTACGTCAGAGAGAGAGTTACATTTAGAAAACACTAGAAAGGAAATCACTGAACACATTAAAGAAAATCAAGATAGGCAAAAGAAATATTTTGATCGAAATAGAAAAGAAGTCGGATATAAAATAAACGAATTAGTTCGAGTAGAAAGGGAAATCCCATCGACAGGTAAAAGTAGGAAGTTATGCTCGAAGATTAGAGGCCCATACCGCATCGTTGAAGTTCTTGATAACGATCGGTATGTAGTTGAAGATACACCATTATCTCAAAAGGGTAACAGGAAGTTTAGTGGTATCTTTTCAGTAGACAAAATATATCCTTGGGTTGTCTTTAGTAGAACAGATTCAGATTCTGAAACTTCAAATAATGACGACACAAATTAACATGTTGATTAAGTTTAATTATAGACTGAACAATGTAAGTTATCAAAATGATTTTATTATTTAAAGTATATAAACGAGAATGATGAACTTGGCTGAAAATGTCTGTTACTGTCAGTATAAATGGAAATATTATTTAGCATATTTATGGATATGTTTTGGTTCCAATATGAATATTTAAGTCATTAGTATGATAAGAAATTATGGAATTAACTGAAACTTAACTGAGAATATGTCTGTAGTTGTAGTTGAGGTTATGTATAGCATTGAGAATATTAAGGATATGTATGAGGCCTTAATATTTTAATGAAAAACTATGATTCTTCTGACTGAGAATATGTATGAGGTCTCAGTCAGCTTAGATGTTGGAGACATGTATGGGGCTTCAATATCTATGTAACTATAATAGATTGACTTAACTGAAAATATGTCTGAGGTTTCAGTTAAGGCTATGTATATCTTTGACAATATTAAGGATATGTATGAGGCCTTAATATTTTAATGAACAGCTATGATTCTTCTGACTGAGAATATGTATGAGGTCTCAGTCGGCTTAGATGTTGGAGACATGTATGGGGCTTCAGTATCTATGTAATCATAACAGATTGACTTAGCTGAAAATATGTCTGAGGTTTCAGCTAAGGTTGTGTATAGCTCTGAAAATATAAGGATATGTACGAGGCTTTAATATTTTAATGAACAGCTATGGTTTTTCTGACTAAGAATATGTGTGAGATCTCAGTCAGTATAGTTATGTATGTTGGAGACATGTATGGGGCTTCAATATCATGTCACCATAATAGATTATTTGGGGTGAACACTTAATTTGCATGAAATTGTAGATCAAAAAATAAAAATAATTAAATATACACGTAGTTAAATATTAATTAGACTGATATTTTACATTTGCTTAGTAATTATTGATTATCTTATCTAAGTATAGGATATAGTAAGTACACAATATAGTATTTAATAACTTCCCGGGTCGGGAAATGAATCAGGAAAGGCCGACTGTAAGAAATTAAGTAAAATAACCATATGAACGTATATCTTTAACTTTATAAATTTCCTGAATCACTTCGCGCTTCCGGTAGTCATATTATTTTAACAAATCAGTGTTAAAATAATATGACTTAATAAAATAAATTATATCTTGAAATGTCATTATGGATTACTTAAATTATGTTGTAAAATAAATGCAAGCGCACGTACCACTTCCGCTTCCGTTTAATGGCGGTAGACAGAAACTGCGGGTGGGGAGTGGTACGGGCGCTTGAAAAACGGCAGTTGTGAGTCGACAGTCGAACGGTGTAGACGTGGAAGTGTGAATAAACGAAGTGTTACAATCAAGTGTGTTCTCATTTTCTGGACATCCTTTACTTACTAATATTATAAATGCGAAAGTAACTCTGTCTGTCTGTCTGTTAAGCTTTCACGTCTAAACCACTGAACCGATTTTGATGAAAATTGGTACAACTATAGATTAGATCTCCGGGAAGGACATAGGCTACTTTTTATTGCGAAAAAAAGGTTGTATGGGTTGAAATAGGGGATGAAAGTTTGTATGGAAGTTCGTCATTTTTGAAGATAGAACCATGAAACTTTGAATTTATGCACTTAATAAGACAGAAAGAAATATTTGTTCTAAGATTTTTGAAATTTTGACCTGTATGGGGGTGAAATAGTGGATGAAAGTTTGTATGGGACTTCGTCATTGTTAAAGATAAAACCGTGATACTTTGAAATTAGGGACTTAATAAGAAAGAAAGAAATATTAGTTCTAGGATTTTTGAAATTTAGACCCGTGTGGGGATGAAAATTTGTATAATGGGTAAAATTTTCGTGGTTTTCGGAGGTCCCGATTCCCAATACAACAACCATTTTTAAAAAGGCCCAAGATGGCGGACGCGACTTTTTAACATAATGTCAATATGGGTATCATTTTCGTGGCTTTTGAGGGTCCCGATTCCGAATACGACATCTATTTCGAGATCCAAGATGGCGGTTGCGACTTTATAATATAAAATCGATATGGCTGTCATTTTTGTGGTTTTCTGAGGCCCCGATTCCTAATACACCATCTATTTTGAGATCCAAGATGGCGGACGCGAATTTTTGACATAATGTCAATATGGGTATCATTTTCGAGGTTTTTGGGGGTTCTGACCACGAATAAAACATCGATTTTGAGATCCAAGATGGCGGACATGATTTTTTAACTTAATAGGAATATGGGTATCATTTTCGAGGTTTTCGGGGGTCCTGATTCCAAATACATCATCTACGTCGGAATCCAAGATGGCAGATGGGACTTTTTATCATCTACGTCGAGATCCAAGATGGCAGATGGAACTTTTTAACATAAAAGCGATTTGGGTATCAATTTCGTATTTTTCGGGGGTCGCGATTCCAAGTACGTCATCAATTTCTAGATCCAAGATGGTGGACGCTACTTAACTTATTATTAATATGGATATCATTTTCGTGGTTTACAGGGTTCCATTTTTGAAATCCAAGATGGCGGACGCGAATTTTAAACTTGATATGGGTATCAATTTTGTAGTTTTCGGAGGTCTCAAAATGGATGCTGTATTCGGAGTCACCAATCAGAATACAGCATCCATTTTGAGATCCAAGATGGTGGATGTGACTTTTTAGCTTAATCGCTTACACGCTTAACACCTGAACCGAATTTATTAAAATTTGATACAAATATACACTAAACCTCGAAATGGAATAAAAGCTACCTTTTTGTGAAAAAGGGAATGAAGGGGCTGAAATATGAGATGAAAATTTTTATGCGATTCTTCATTACCGAAGATAAAACCACATGAAACGCAAATATTGTTCTAGCGTTTTTGAAATATTGACCTATGTGGGGATGAAAGATTGCGTGTTAGTAGCAAAGGATGGAAAAACTGAAAATGGTAGATTGTAAAAATGCCATTTACTGTAGTGCATTGCAGTTTGTTTGTGTGTTTTTTGCATAATAAGTACCTACACAAAAAATGCTGCCTAAAGTAACTATTCCACGCGGACGAAGTCGCGGGCAAAAGCTAGTTGGATATATTAGTGATTGTTATCTTAAGGAATATCGTATTATTTCTTTCATTTATTAGTTTTTGAGTTTATATTTTTATGCCATCTATATACCATTAATTTGAAGTATTTTAGATAATAAATTATGAGATTCAGTCATGTGATCGTGGTCCTTTGGCGTATTAGACATTTTGAGTTTTAGATATTCTGGATTTTTAGCTTTATGAGTTTTATGCATTTTGGGTTTAAGACAATACATTTTCTAGGCATTGTATGATTTAGGATGTTTGCTACTTAGGCATTTTGCGTTTAAGACGTCACTCTCATAACCATACAAATGCATAGCATGAACATTATTCGCCGTTTAATTTTCGTAAATATGTACTACCAAATATTCATGGGAAAATTAATATTTTTAACTTACCTGTAAGACTTTGTAATTCTACTGATGACCTGGGAGTGTGTACTGTTTATTGATTATTTGAATCAGTTTTTATACCAAAAGCCAACGGAAATTTATCATTATTTATAAATATCATAATGTCTACTTTATCTATTGATCTACTATGCTCTCAATTGGAAATAAATTTATCTAACCTTCAAAATAAACATGACGGGTAGCTGAACTGTTCATAATAATTGTTGAAAAGTTTAAAACTAATCATCTGAAAGTGCCTACACAAAAAGCATTTTTGTCTACCACAGGATAGATGTTAACATGGGTCCACGTCTGGAAGCCTCCTCGTGGCGGACCCTGGTAACGTGGTGGAGAAACTTTCTCGGCGGGCTTTTGATATCAAGTATGTCCCCTTGGTATTCGAAGTCAAATGCCATCGTCGAGCTGTTTTTGTTTTCCCACCACGGCTAGTGCCGGACGTCCCTTTTCATGGCTACGACCGTGCCCGAAGTCCCCGGGGTGCAGTCCGATGGCCGCTCCATGTGTCCTCGTCAGGACGACGCACCAGGTCGAGCAACCGTCGGTGGAGGAGTGGCTGCTGGCCACTAACTGGTGCAAGGAGTGCCTCGAAGGGCAGCGTTGGGACGGTCTCGGTGTAGTTGCAATGACGTGCGCAGATCCCGAGCCGTCCCGGGGAGGATGTTTAGTGGGCAGGGAGGGAACGCCTTTACCTCGAGTCCCACACATCCCCTGAGGTTGGCAGCACTCCGCAGGGATGATGCGTAAATGCATTTGACCTACCCGGAAAAAGGATAGATGATAACTTATGGTAAGAAGTCAAACATACATGGACTGCTGATATGATTTATAGTATGGGCGTATACATGTAGAAAGCTGGCTTCCAACGCATCAGCACTTATCGGAGATTATCGGTACTGATAATAACCGCTACATGGCTTTTGTTTGTTAGTTTACTGGAGGTTTATTACTTTCTGGGTTTGATGACTATGATAGGTGACAGGCTGGCAACTTGTTGTTTGGGGCGCTGTTTGGCTCGTGTAGCCAGATGTGGCTTTATGTGTGACTAGGTGTTGCCTAAGGCTCTAAGGAAGATCAAAGATCTAGGGATCCCAGGTTCCAGGAGAGCATAAGTTGTGTTTGGTTTGGTTGGTGGTAGGACTTGTTTAATCTTCCACATAAGACAGAAGAAAGAAATAAGAAAGAAAGAAGACCTCTACGGGAAGTTCGCGCTACAGGTTAGACCAAAGCTCTCGTCTTCCTTACAAATATCAAAGTGGAACTTGTTGCCTGCTGATGTGTTCCCTGATATATTTGTTTTCTTTTTTTATATTACGTTATGGAAAACAACCTCCACCTGGTGTTAAGTGGTTACCATCGCTAATATACACTTGCAATATTAAGGGTATTTATTTATTACTGTCACATGATACATGTATGTATTTTCCACAAGCTTAATTAACATTAAAGAAAAAATAACGGTAAAAGTCCTTTGCCATCCAGAGGGTCTAGACAAGTGGCCAAACGATTGCGTTGAACGCTTATCGAAAAGGATTTTATGTATGACACTGACATAATACTGAGAAAAATCCATGGCGACTGTCATGTCAAATGTTAGAGCTGACGTTGTTACTCGGAGAAACGATTGGAACGTTTTCCACTTGTCTAAGGTCTAGGCCCTCTGGTGACTATGATGATATGACTTCTATGCCTAGTAATTACACTCGCTACCCTGTCCTTTATTCCGAAACATAGTGAGCTGCTTTGCGGCAAAAATAAGAAAGACGGCGGTACCGACGCTACATATGGGTCTACCACATAGTAACTTGGGTGCCTTGAAAGCGAGCGTGAAAAGGCTATTTCTAGGTAAGCATGTAACATCGTAGTCCACATCTTCGCTTAGTGTAAGGAGTGGTCAAATGTTTTCACATTTTCACTTACTTAAATAACATGTTATCACCGTTCATAAGTCTCTTGCCATAACAATAATATTAGTATTGTATCCTGACAATTAGCGGTAAGATAGTCAGTTCTTCAGTAGTTGATTGGTACCAGGTGAAGTTCGCTTCTACCTGTGCAGGCTTATCAACCCATACTATCAGGTAACTTACGGCCAGGGCAAGAACTTCCCCGCATTTAAATAAACTCAGCTGTTTTTGTCTTAACACGAAATCGCCACCTGGGTTCAGAAATTCAAAGAAACCACTTGATCATACAGAAATCATTTATTTTTCAAGAAGTTATAGATATAAGCCACGTCCAGTGTCATTTTCAGTGCTCACCTCTCATCAGCCTCGTGTAAGGTTGAAATAGACAAAGCTAGTAGTATAGATCAGAAGAATTCCTAGGAAATCTATAAAGCGAAACATTCAAATTATTTAACAAAAGGCAGTTGGAGCGCTCGGGTCAATGACGTACAAAAAACATTTTTCAATTTCCAAATTTAAAATACTTTAATCAAATGATGCATACAACAATTTGTGCGCTTTTCATTTTGTATTGGCTTGCCGGCCACACTCGGTTGATCCATGCGCTTCACCTGTCTTTTGTTTAGAAGTCTGAAGCTTAACAAAGGGCCTAGAAAAGTGGTCAATCGATTGCGTTGAATCTTAGATTAATAATTGAAGCGTGAGGTTGAATCTTAATGAAAAGGATATTATGTATGACACTGACATAATTCTGGAAAAAAACCGTCACGTCAAATGTTAGAGTTGATGTTGTTATTCCTAGAAATGATTTGTATCGTTTACCACTTGTCTAAGCCCCAGGATTCAGGTAAACGAGAATCAGGTAACATGCAACGAATTATATTTTCACGCGGAAAGATTTTTATAAACCTAAAGAGGCACGTAGGGCGTCAGCGTATTTGCCTTCAGGGTCATATTTCTGCATTAGAGCCTTCGCCTGATCGGGTTGTTTCGATATCTCCTGGATGCATCTCTTCAGAATGTTCTTCTCAGCTGGAGTGCATTTAGCACAAGCTGTCGGAGTCGCGGCCGCCATAAACTCTGAGGAAGAACAAAGGGATTTAAAAAAAAAAAACATTTTTATTCTATAGATACATTACACACGTAACGGATGTTAATGTGATTTTCATCAATGGATTCAAGAGCAATGTTTAAAATTATAGGTCAAAGTAAATACTCTAAGTACTATTCGTGGGAAGCCGAGGCGGGTCACTAGTAAATAATAACCGTAAATGCCTTTTTCACAGGTTCCAAACAAGACACACAAAACTACATCTGGGAGTATGGGCCATACAGTAACCCATAAAAGTGATAGGTTGACAGCCTGTGGCCTTCACAAAAGGGGCAGCAACCATGAACAATCCCTCATTAAATAAACCAACTGAAGCCAACGACCAGGACAGTTGCACTCAAAATCATCTGGACACTCCGGCTATATTATTTTAAATTTTACCTACTTTTAAATGAATTTGCTGCCTCAGTACAAGCCCCTAAATCAAGCAAGCACTGGGTGAGCTCCCGGAGCGACTCCGGGTTGGAGACGATGGCTTCCACGTCGATGTTGTCGGTAGTAGTTGGATTGGTTTCGGCAACACTGATGGCCAGCAAGGCGGACAGGACTATCAGAGTCTTCATTTTTCTGATACAATATAGTAGATATTAGTTGAAAAAAATATAAATTGGTCGTTTCAAACATAAGTAATAGATAGTAAATTATGGACTGAGCGTAGTCAAGAGCAATAATTAAAACATAGTTCCTGGCCCAAAGACTCTATAATACCAAAATGATTTTGTACATTGCAACGCATGCTGGGTACCAGCTAGTAAAAATAATAAATATAACGCTCGAGTTTTAAGTCTTAAAATAATTTTTCCTTCCTTAGTAGGTATGTTGAGCAAAAATACTCGCAAGTGTATTTGCTCCAAATTGTTAACCCAGTAAGGGTCTCTCGTTAAATTGATCCTAAAAAGTCACTTATCAGTTTAATTCAACGCTATTAATACATGTTTAATTCATAAATCTTGCAATAAGAACAATCATCTATTTTTATATCTGTAGATTTTAAATTTATCAACATCTCATATTAATGCCCCCACCAAGGGGCTCGAGCTTATCCCACATGAGGGCGATTAACCCTTAGTCAACCACGCTGGCCAAGTGCGGGTTGGTCGACTTCATACACAACCTAAGAATATCTTCATGGGTGTGTGCAGGTTTCCTCACGATGTTTTCCTTCACCGTAAAAGCGTGACGTGTACGTACGTGGCGGGGTTCGAACCGGTGTGCCTCCCGGATGGGAGACAACGCCTTTACGCAATACGCCACCGATTCCTTGATTTTAAATTTATAATATTAGCAATTTAAAAGCTGCGCTTAAAAGTATCTTACATTTTATATAGGATAATATTAGAAATTATGATATTACAAACAAAATTTTGGTAAGTGTTAACTTCAAAAATCTCGCTAAAATTAATCATAAGTAAACATTACATTGAATTACCATAGAACCGGATATTAATTTTGAATAATAATTTTATTAAATAAGAACAGACACGTAGGTACCGATCTTACCTATCTATTAGATCCTTAGAATTCTTCCCTAAAACATAGGTGTATGTTCATTTTAATCCTGTCCATTTAATCGTTGGCTGGAAGAGATCGCTCTTCAGAGTAAATTGTGCACACATTGTGCATTTACGAATTTATTTACAAACTTAAAAAGTTTAATAGTTTCTCTGTATGGGTTATGATGCCGTAAGGACCTGTTTCGTAGGGTTCCGATTTAGGTAAATTTAATTACACTTTAAATTTATATTTTGCTAGATGCTATGAATTTTTATTTAATTTTGTATCGATGTGCAATAATTCTATTCTATTCTTCCTTTTTAATAGAGTAGATATAATATATCTACATATATAGGGTCTAAAATAAAATGTATTTTCGATAAATCTTATAGAATTTTGTCACTTTTTTAAAGAACAGAACAAAAAATATTTTAAACATACCTGCAGATAAATCCGTGGCACGCTGTGGAACGTTATAATAGTTGACAACAAATTCGACAACTCGTAAATTTGGGACAAAAATCATTATTTTATACAGAAGCAGCATCATTACACGACAGCAGTTCTACACTTAGAAACGGTGAAGGGTGATTCGTTCATGGCGAGGAGGGTTCGATATAATATTTTTATTTTTCTTTGAGGTTTGTGTGGGGCGACGAGAAAATAATAGAATAAAGGAATGAAGTTTGACAGGACTTCAGTGACAGAAAAACTGAAAGGGTATGGGCACGTCGAAGGGGTGCGGATTTTCTTACATAACTTTTCAATTCCTATCATTGGAGGTACGAAAATATTTCTCATACCATTTAAAACCATAATGATCATTCTTCATAACAAATCATTCTTCATAACTTCATAAAATATAATCATTGAAATTCATAATATCATTAATCATACTTTTTTGGGCGTGTCTAGTGTTTTATGCACCTACATGGCTGGGTGATGGGTAGGTTAGGGTTATTTTTTTTATGACCAGGCGGAGTGTACTGTTTTTGTAAGCAACAAGATAATAACAGTATTAATAAAAAAAATATGATCACTAACTGTTATGAGCTCCGTTGGTAGTAATAAAAATGAATGAATAAAGAAAGTATGAAAAATAAAATTATGAAGAGTGATTATTATGAACACAAATCGGTAGTAAAACAAAGAATAGGATTTAGAATATTATGTAAGTCAATAAGGACCCCGTCGAAGAGAGTGATGTATTTGAATACTGACTGATGAAAGGAGGAAAACCGCAGAAGAAATAGATGGATTATGTATGTAAGGGATGACATAGGAAATGATATAGAAAGCGCCCAAGGCGCGCGGCGCTGTGAAGATAAATTGTACGGCGCCCTGCACAGCGTTCAATTACTGCTGAAGATACTAAGCGTCGGTGGCGCAGTGCGTAAGAGCGTCGTCTACCACCCGGGAGGCACTGGTTCGAACCCCGCCACGTACCAATGTGTTTTCAAATTTTGAATTCACGTACGTTTAATCGACGCTTTTACGGTGAAGGAAAACACCGTAAGGAAACCTGCACACACCTATGAAGAAATTCTTAGGTTGTTTGTGAAGTCGACCAACCCGCACTTGGCCAGCATGGTTGACTGAGGCCTAATCGCCCCTAATGTGGAGTAGGCTCGAGCCCCTCGGTGGGGACATTAATGAGTTGTTGATGACGATGATGATGATATTTCGCGTCAACGCCGAAGGGGCTCTAAGACATCTTGCAAAGACTAAATATATTTGGATCAGGGATTTTTTATGAATGTGTTTTTCTTAACTGGAAAAGCGGCTCGCTTTAATCTCTGATGGTTTTAAGATCAAGCTGAGAATTTAAAGTACACTTCAACTAGAATCCTTTAGTAAACAAGCAAATAAAAATTTAATATCGTTAAATTATAATATCGTTATCTACTATCCTTAACAAATAGTCAAGTTCTTAATCATACTTACTTTGGGCTAGGTAATTGGTGTGAGCATTCGTTTATATTATTATTATGTTATACTAGCTTTTGCTCGCGGCTTCGTCCCCGTGGATTATTTTCGGTATTATTTTTTTACTGATCATACACATATTTCCAATACCTAAGTATACGATAGTAAACATAGATGGATTTGTTAGACTTTCATTCCGTTTTATCCCCTATTTTAAAACCCTAAGTGTAGGATTTCAAGAAACTTAAATATAGAGATACTTTTTTTTTATTTTAACTAAAAGAATATATACCAATTGTTATGGATTTAACTACAAAAACAACGGATTTCCCATACAAACTTTCTTCCCCTATTTTATTCCTTTAGGAGTTGAGTTTCGAAAAATACTAAAACACATTTTTCTTAATTTTGAACCGAAAGGCAATATACCAATTTTTATGGATTTACTCTAAAAATGACGGATTTCCTACACCAACTTTCATCCCCTATTTTATCCCCCTGGGGCTTGAAATTCGAAAAATGAAATGTCATTTTTAATTTTTTACCTTAAAGTCAAATAATAATTATTTTACCCCAAAAATTACAGATTTCCCATACAAAATTTCATCCCCTATTTCATCCCCTTAGGGGTTGAATTTCAAGAGATCCTAAAATACTCCTTTCTTAATTTTAAACGGAAAAGCCATACACCAATTTGTATGGATTTCACTATAAAAATGACGGATTTCCATACAAACTGTCATCCCCTATTTTACCCCCTTAGGAGTTGAAAGTCTCATCCCTTGCCTAAGTCATAAAAGGAACCTCTGTGCAAAATTCCAGCTATCTAGGTCCAAGTGTTATAGGCTGGGCGTTGATCAGTCAGACAGTGAGTCATGACTGCCTTGTATATAATAGATTACAGTTCAAATGCAGTTAGTCCAACTGCATTAGGACTGCACGTCGACTGCAGAACAAACGTGCAGCTAGTATTTTATTTGTCTTAAGGATCCCTAAGCATAGGGAATAACCTCCACTGAATTTTTCAGAACAATTTAGACATTTTTGACTCATAAAATACCAAATTAGCTCAAATTCTGCCCCACACAATAATGTATGACACTTATTGCCTGCTACACAGAAAATGGTTTTACATAATGACAGTAAAAATACGTGGCGATAATAATTGAAACTTGGCCGGAGGTGTGGAGCATTGACAATTACCACGTTATTCATAGGTATGCCATGTTCATTATATAAAAAAATCGGGAGTGGTCTCCCCTCGACTTTCTCGTATACCAGAAACGACTCAAAAGTTGATAGAAATCTTATATTTTGATGTCATACATGCATGTTAAATTTTGGTCACCCATCCGAGTACCGACTGCGCACTTGGTTGCTTAACTTTCGTGATCGACGACTCAAAAGTTGATGGAAACCTTATATTTTGATGTCATACATGCATTTAAATTTGGTTGCAATAAGTTAAAGCATACTCGAGTTATCGTGCTAACGCACAGACACACACACATAGACAATTCGAAAAACGGTGTTTTTGGACTCAAGGAGGTCCAAAACGTGTAAATGCGTCAAAATCTCGAGGTAGAATTTTTTGACGATTACAAGACTTCCTCTTTACTACGTACAAGAAGTAAAAATGCGGAAGTTGTTTGTTTCTTGATTAATTGGTAGAGAGACACCATCGTGGTGGAGTGGTCAGCCACGCTGCCTACACATCGGGCGGTCAGGTTTGATCCTGGTAGTGGCAAATGTATGTGTACGAACGAAATACGAACATTAATGGTTTACGGCTCTTGAAGTTTTAAAACCTAAGTTTATTTATAAAATATTTAGATTATTCTGTACTAGCTTTTGCCCGCGACTTCGTACGCGTGGAATAGTTACTTTAGGCAGCATTTTTTTTGTGTAGGTACTTATTATGCAAAAAACACACATACAAAATGGCATTTTTACAATCTACCATTATGTTTTTCCATCCTTTGCTTCTTACACGCAACTTTTCATCCCCACATGGGTCAATATTTCAAAAACGCTAGAATAAATATTTGCGTTTCATGGTTTTATCTTCGGTAATGAGAAATCGCATAAAAAATTGTCATCTCATATTTCAACCCCTTCATTCCCTTTTTCATAAAAAGGTAGCTTTTATTCCATTTCGAGGTTTAGTCTATTTTTGTACCAAATTTCATTAAATTCGGTTCAGGTGTTAGGCGTGAAAGCGATTAAGCTAAAAAGTCGCGTGCACCATCTTGGATTTCAAAATGGATGCTGTATTCTGAATCCTGACTCCGAATACAGCATCCATTTTGAGACCTCCGGAAACTACAAAACTGATACCCATATCAAGTTTAAAATTGACGTCCGCCATCTTGGATCTCAAAATGGAACCCTGTAAACCACGAAAATGATATCCATATTAATAATAAGTTAAGTAGCGTCCGCCATCTTGGATCTAGAAATTGATGACGTATTTGGAATCGCGACCCCCGAAAACTACGAAATTGATACCCAAATCGCTTTTATGTTAAAAAGTCCCATCTGCCATCTTGGATCTCGACGTAGATGATGTATTTGGAATCAGGACCCCCGAAAACCTCAAAAATGATACCCATATTCCTTTTAAGTTAAAAAGTCACGTCCGCCATCTTGGATCTCAAAATCGATGTTTTATTCGGAGTCAGAATACCCAATAATCTCGAAAATGATACCCATATCGATTTTACATTAAAAAGTCGCAACCGCCATCTTGGATCTCGAAATAGATGTCGTATTCGGAATCGGGACCCCCTAAAACCACGAAAATGACACCCATATTGACATTTTGTGGAAAAGTCGCGTCCGCCATCTTGGATCTCAAAATAGATGTTTTATTCGTAATCCGGACCCCCAAAAACCACGAAAACGATACCCATATTGACATGTTAAAAATTCGCGTCAAAATGAATGGTGTATTAGGAATCGGGACCTCAAAAAACCACAAAAATGACACCCATATCGATTTTATATTAAAAAGTCGCATCCGCCATCTTGGATCTCGAAATAGATGTTTTATTCGTAATCCGGACCCCTAAAAACCACGAAAATGATACTCATATTGACATTATGTTAAAAAGTCGCGTCCGCCATCTTGGATCTCAAAATGGATGGTGTTTTAGGAATCGGGACCTCCGAAAACCACGAAAATGATACCCGTATCGATATTATATTAAAAAGTCACAACCGCCATCTTGGATTGGATCTTTATTTCTTATCAGGTGTCTAAATTCAAAGTTTCATGGTTTTATCTTTAACAATGACGAACTTCCATACAAATTTTCATCCCCACACGGGGCTAAATTTCAAAAATCCTAGAACTAATATTTTTTCTTTCTTCTTATTAAGTCCCTAGTTTCAAAGTCTCACGGTTTTATCTTTAACAATGACGAACTCCCATACAAACTTTCATCCACTATTTCACCCCCATACAGGTCAAAATTTCAAAAATCTTAGAACAAATATTTCTTTCTGTCTTATGAAGTGCCTAAATTCAAAGTTTCATGGTTCTATCTTCAAAAATGACGAACTTCCATACAAACTTTCATCCACTATTTCAACCCATTCAACCTTTTTTTCGCGATAAAAAGTAGCCTATGTCCTTCCCAGAGATCTAATCTATATTTGTACAAATTTTCATCAAAATCGGTTCAGTAGTTTAGACGTGAAAGCTTAACAGACAGACAGACAGACAGACAGACAGAGTTACTTTCGCATTTATAATATTAGTAAGGATATAGCCATGTGATGCCGGCAGAGCAGAATAAGCATCACACCATATCCTCCAATGGGTAGAAGGCGACTAATGGATCGGCAAAGGGGTATTGATCATCTTATACTCCGTCCACCAATCCGCATTTAGTAAGCGTGGTTGACTACTGCCTAAGCCTCCTTCGACGATAAGGAGAGGACTTGTGTCCCAGCAGTAGGTCGAATTATAAAGGTTGTTATGATGATGATGATTCTGACTATTTATCCGTAATCTAGTATCAATAACTCCTTCACGACATGACGCGCGCAAGCTGAGGGCCGAGCCTTTAGAGGCACCCTCGGGCGCGTCGTTCCCTTCCCACTCGGACGACCTAGGGACGCTAAGCGAGCGAGGGACTCCCCATGGGGGAGATGCTCGTTCGCCCAGTAATCCCCTAGGAACGGCCGACTTACAGGTTTGAGGACCCTTCAAGGTCTTCGCCTTCTTAAAAAACCGGTAAAGCAGAAAATGCTACCAGCCAGAAGTAAAAAAAAAGTGTCCATATAACAAGTTCTGATACTTAATTTGGACTAGATAATTGGTGTGAGCGTGAAAAAAAGAAAGAGGACAGACACCCGCAGACTAGACATCCTCTAGGAGGTTAGCCTTACAGGCTAGAGGACCCATTGAGATCCATTGAGTAAAAGCCCTCTGCGGTCAGCAAAGTCAGTCAAAAAAAGTTCTTTTCGTAATTTTCGGAAAGTTTAAACAGTAAATGCGATGGTTTAATGTGTCCGATCAGTCCTGGTTTGTTGCGTGACCTGTGACTTACAATGAGTAAATGGATGAATTAATAAATGAACCTTATTACTATTTTGATGCACTAAGTATGACCAATAATGCCAGATGTGGCTTTATATGTTACCGAAAGTTACCGAAAGCCCTGCTTAACCCCTTTTGGGATATGAGCGCGATTGTATTTATGTATGTACATAAACTTTTCAGTTTTTTAAATTTATAAAATTGGTCTCAGAGGTGTTGAAGTGTTTAGACTACTGTTGGTTGGTTCTAGGGAATGCAATATTGGGATTCCGCATGTCGTGTGCAGGAGTAATCCCGTTCGTCACGGGATTAGTGGGAGTGAAGAGAAGCGAAATTCATGTGTCAGCATGTGCGCTAGGCTGCGCGACAACTGACGATCGCTTTGATTGTTTGCTTGCACTCGGAAACACGGGGCACGCAAGGGCGGCACATTGGAGAGGGACACCTAAACGATGTGTTGTGTTGTTTATACGTAAACAAACAACACTTCGTTTTGTACGATTTTTGTTTTTCATTTGCGAAATTTTATTGATCATACTGTATTGAAATGTAATGAACACAAATCGGTAGTAAGACAAAGAATAGGATTTAGAATAGTATGTGAGCCAATATGGACCCTTCCGTTTCCTCAAAAGGTAAAAACGGAACTCTCATAGGATCAATTTATTGTCCAATATGGCCGTTTATGCCGTCAAAAATACAAATTTGTACGGAACCGACTCGCATTTGTCTGGTTTGATACACCTTTTATGTAAGCGACAGGCTGCCAACCTGATAGTGCTATACAGGGTTACAGGAAAAGTCGACCTAGATCCGTTAAGGGCGTGTAGTGCACATCATTTCTGAATGATTTCACTATGGAATCCCCCATCCTAAACTTAATCGTTTTCGAGATATTCGTGTTTTAATTTTTTTTATGAAAATGCCCAATTTTTCGGCTATTCAATTGAATATTTTGAATTTTTTTGATTTTAATGATTATTTTTTCGGTTTTTTACATGAAGAATGAGATGGTTAATGACCTCAATGACTAAAATTGCACGTAAGTTAAATAAATGGGTCATTGTAGACGATCGAAACTTAAGAAAATAAGTACAAATTATAAAAAAATATTTTTCTTTTCTGGATATCTCAAAAATTTATGATGGCACTTGCTCTGCAGATGTGCTTAAAAACATCTACATTTTATCAGCTATCCAACGAGGTATAACAACCTAGGGTTGTATTTAAACTCATAGAAAAAAACATAGTTGAAAAGGTTCAGGTAGTAGGTCTAACGGTGAAACTTAGTTTCTAAGGCTACATGGGGCAGTCAGAATAAATAGTGCTTATTTAATCTAATTAATTTGACTTAAGTTCAGCATCATCATTTCAGCCTACTGGCTTCCACTACTGAACGGCCTCCCTCGGCTAGGTACAATTTTCATGCATCCATCGATGTCCCGCTATCCTGACCTAGGAGATCATTCAGTAATTCACCTAATGTTTTTGAATAAAATTTTATAGTTCATGTTCTACGTGTCCACCTCTATTTCGCACACATTTTCTAATTCTTTCACGTAGTCCACTTTTCACTACACCAGTGGTTAATATTCTTCTTATGTCGTTAGCAGCATTAATTATCCTTTCTTTGAGAACTTCCACTGACGATATGGGGTTGAGCTCACTGTAAACGAGGCTCTTCATGTGCCCCCATACATAAAAATCCATGGGGGTTAGGTCGGGAGATCTGGCTGGCCAGGGTAAAGGCCCACCTCGTCCAATCCATTTGTTAGGATAGTTAGTGTCCAACCAATCCCTAACGCTTCTTCTGAAATGAGCAGGGCAGCCATCATGTTGAAACCACATGTCCCGCAGTAATTTATTGTAATGGGAGATCATCTAGTAGGTCACCTAAGTCACCTCTTAAGAAATTTTGATTTCGTTGTCTTGTTCCTCGTCGTCATCAATGACACGTGGTCTTCCTAAGTCCGTACGTCGTCGCAAAACTGAGCCAGTTTCACGAAGTCGTCGGTAAACTCCGTCGAAAACGCTCACATCAGGTACTCGACGGTCGGGATAGCGTCGTATGTACTCAGTCCGAGCTTGTGCGTTTCAACTATGTTTTTTTCTATGACTTTAAATACAACCCTAGGTTGTTATACCTCGTTGGATAGCTGATAAAATTTAGATGTTTTTAAGCACATCTGCAGAGCAAATGCCATAATAATTTTTTGAGATATCCAGAAAAGAAAAATATTTTTTTATAATTTGTACTTATTTTCTTAAGTTTCGATCGTCTGCAATGACCTATTTACTTAACTTACATGCAATTTTAGTCATTGAGGTCATTAACCATCTCATTCTTCATGTAAAAAACCGAAAAAATAATCATTAAAATCAAAAAAATTCAAAATATTCAATTGAATAGCCGAAAAATTGGGCATTTTCATAAAAAAAATTAAAACACGAATATCTCGAAAACGGTTAAGTTTAGGATGGGGGGTTCCATAGTGAAATCATTCAGAAATGATGTGTACTATACGCCCTTAACGGATCTAGGTCGACTTTTCCTGTAACCCTGTATATGTGGTTTTAAGTATAACTAAATGTTACCAAAAGCTTTTGAGTGCGACAGTACAGGGTCATACATAACTCATAATCTTAATTTAATGGCTTACGCGTACGCATTTAGCCAAAGTCGAGTGAAAACTGTATTTAGATTTAAATTAAATTGTACGGTAGATTGAGTTAAAAATGGTAGTCTCTCAACATGTTGTTACAACAACAACTCTTGAGAATTTCTACAGCAGTAACTATGTGTGTAAAATCTGAAGTTTTGCATAATCATCCGCAGAGACGGATTAAGTAAACACGTTAATTAAACAACAAGATACGCCTAATAAAACTGTTTTTCTCGTACTTTGTTTTTTATCAATTCAGTCACTCGTAACTGTTTAAAGTCAGTCATAGTTGTATGCACACCAAATTTTCCAAAACCAAACTTTAATAGAAGACAATCAATGCAACTTGCGATTTTATGTTGATGTGAAATTAAAATCTGTTTACAAAATAATTGTTCGCCTCTGAAGAGTTCGGCTGTATTGTATTCACAAACAGTACTATGATGTCTCATAATTTGTGTGGACGCACATGGTCCCTAAAACCTGTTCATAGACCATACATGAATTAAGTACTATGCGGTCATTAAAATAAAATTAAGGTCTTGTATATTTTGTACCAAATTTCATAAAATCAGATGCGTAAAAGCGTGAATTAGTTTGGACTTCCATAGACCACTTATTCCCTATTTTATCCCCACGCAGGTCAACATTTCAAAAACGCTAGAACAAATATTTATTTATTTTGTATCAAGTGCCTAAATTCTAAGTTTCATGGTTTTATCTTCACAAATAATTTTCATCTCTTTTTTCAACCACTTCAAGCCTTTATCCGCGAGGTAGCGCGAAAAGGTAGCCTATGTCTTATCTCATAAGTGTTCTTTCTTAACGTTACAAACCAGTTACAAATATAAAAAACTTTCATGTTTATAATAAGAAAGGTTTGTATGTTTGTAGCGACTAATCTCAAAAAGTACTGGACTGATTTTGATAAAATTAGGCACAAACATTGATTAGGCCTTAAGAAAGGATATAGGCTAACTTTTATCTGAAAAAAATGGTATGAAATAGGGAATGAGTGGTGGCTTATGTGGTTTCCCAATATATAGTCTATATTCTAACCAAATTTGATCAAAATCGGTCTAGTAGTTTTGTTAGTTTATTCGATATAAACATACAAATATTTCCTCTTTATAATAATATTATAGATATAAATAAAGTGAGCCGTATGCTTCTTTGTAATGTTCTGATGTTTTAAAAAACTAGCTTCCGCCCGCGACATTGTCCGCGTGGACATTTTACCCCCTTAGGGGTGGATTTTCCAAAAATCCTTTCTTAGTACGCCTAAACTGTATAAGGTATGTATATGCAAAATATTAAGTCTCTAAGTTCAGCGGTTTGAGCTGTGCGTTGATATCTCAGTCAATTAGTCAGGACTTTGAATTTTATATATATAGAAATCGGGCTTTATATAGTACTAGCGACCCGCCCCGGCTTCGCACGGGTGCAGTGCTTATGTAAATATGCATGTATTATACATATAAACCTTCCTTAAGAATCACTCTATCTATTAAAAAAAACCGCATCAAAATCCGTTCCGTAGTTTTAAAGATCTAAGCATACATAGGGACAGACAGACGGCGGATAGCGACTTTGTTTTATACTATGTAAGTAGTGATAGATATCACAGGTCTATTCTATCTCTCTAAATGCAATTCATCTTTTTCCTATACCATAAGCCATAAATATGCAGATAGAGGTACCAAAAAGGTAAACAACTTGCAGCAATCATAACAAAAAGTTAATAGCATAATCGTTAATAAGGAATCAATTAAAGCGACTGCAGATCTTGCCTAGTAATTCAATAACGCCATATTTGTTACCTTGTAACTATTCTTATAAGAAACAGTGACGCGTGAAGTCCTGATGCGTCTCGGAGTTTCCTCGCACGCAGTCCAACTGTTTCTTATTCGGAGTAAAGAAGTTTTATATCTTTCGACGCTTTTCAAACATTCATGCATTCTATCACGCTAACAGCTCGGGTTTGAGCAGGAGACGCATTTTTGAATCATTCGACGTGAGTCTTATGTTCGTATTATAGAATAAGTTTCAAAGATGAACGCCGACTTGAGCGTCCTACGTCTCTATCACTTTTTGCATGATAGAAAGTGACAAACGATTCTCAAGACATCTTTGACTTCTGAGTGTCATTCTGTAATACGGGCCTTAAATTCATGCACGAAAGCAAAACGTATACAAAATTAGTTTCGATTGCTACCAATTTTACGTATTTTTGAATCATTAGAAATGAGTGTTGTCCTAAAACTCGAATCTTATAACATTTTTCATTTCATGCAGAAAAATAAAACCGGCAGGCTATAACTCGTTGATTTCAGAAACCGGTAATGAGTTAGGAAACGGAACGTAAATTAAAAGTTATAATGTCACTCTCAGTCCTTTGATTTTCTCTTAATAATCATCCAAGGAATTTACCTACTGGTAGAATATCAGAAACGAGTGGGTCAGACCACTCGTTGCAAAATTCACGAGTATGAATTTTCAAAAATAGCAATTTTACGGATTCGCATACGAATCTTGCGATTTCATACACGATTTGGAATTTAAATTTTTCAAAAATGCGTCGCCAGAGCTTTATGGACCTAACATTTGTTTACTCACAGAGCCACATGTGACTGTATGGCTCATGGAATGTTACCAGCTTGTAGCTTACATAAAACCCGACGGTAAAAAAGAAAGCCTTATTAAGCAGGACGGGAAAACAAAGAATATCTCTGATTGCAGGTCAAGAAATTTATAGGTAAAACTGGAAGACACACTACCAATAAAAAAGTGAAGACAATAAATTTGTCCTGGAAACCGCTTACTTCTTCGCTTTGCAGATGATATCGTAGCCATGGCTGAGACCTTGGAAGACCTGGGCACTATGCTTGACGATCTCTGTAGTCTCCCAACAAGTGGGTCTTAAAATGAACATGGATAAGACGAAAATTATGTCGAACTCCCATGTCGTACCCGCTCCTGTGAAGGTTGGAAGCTCTACACTGGAAGTTGTCGACGATTACGTTTACCTACGACAAACAGTCCAACTTGGTAAGTCCAATTTCCAGAAAGAGGTCAATCGACAAATCCATCTTGGCTGGGCAGCGTTCGGGAAGCTACGTGGCATATTCTCGGCCCATCTACCGCATTGTCTCATGACGAAAGTCTTTAATTCGTGTGTATTACCAGTAATGACCTACGGAAACGTAGCCGCTTATAATGGGCCTCAAAATAAGGCTCAAGGTCACTCGAAGGGCAATGGAAGAGGGCTATGCTCGGAGTTCCTCTGCGTGATCATATCAAAAATGATGAGATCCGCAGGAGAACCAAGGTCACCGACAAAGCCTAAAGAATTGCGAACCTTAAGTGGCAATGGGCAGGGCACATTGCTAGAAGAACTGACGGCCGTTGGGGCGGAAAGGTTCTTGAATGGCGGTCGCATACTGGGAGACGCAGCGTTGGTAGGCCCCCCACAAGGTGGACCGACGATCTGGTAAAGGTCGCGGGAAGCCGCTGGATGCGGGCAGTAGAGGGCCGTTCGGGTTGGAGATCCTCGAGGGAGGTGGATTGTCCAACAGTAGACGTCTCTCGGCTGATATGATGATGACAGTCTTAAACGTTATACGTACTCTAGAGGTTAGAAAGGGACAAATAGGAAGTAAGCGCTTTCAAGGACAAATTTTTTGACTTCACTTTATTATTTATAGTGTGGCTTCCAGTTTTACATACAAATTTCTTGACCTGGGATCAGAGATATTAGTAATAAATGTACTATTGTAACCTTTGATAGCTTCATACCAGGATAATATTGCCAATTTATTTGTACGGCGTTAATTCTTCAAAATATTCGGGCAAACTACCTCCTAGAGTAGAAAAAGAACAAATTAATGCAAAATTTTCAAAAAATATTTAAAAAGATCCACTTTACTGCTTAGGTACTCATAAGTCTGGTATTTGGATTTGGGAAATAAGACAATGCTCAATAAAAGTTAATTTGTTGATCATAAAATTAATCAGGTTTATTTAAAAATCAGCAAGGGCGGCACGTAGAGGCACCCTGTATATGTTGTCAGGGTCATATTTGCTTATCAAAGCCTCTGCATAAGCTGGGGTTTTCTTTGCCTCCAGGAAATATGTCTTCAACATGTGCTTCTGTGCCGGCGTGCATTTTGCGCAAACTGTCTGAATCACCTCTGGAAGTACCTCTGTGGATTGAAGGAAAATAATATATCATTACAAATTGATAACGAGAATTATAACTTTCAATTTTATCCTGGATATTAGGTACATATATTTGATTGTGCGATATTATCATTATCATCAACAGTTCACATAATGTCCCCACCGAGGGGCTCGAGCCTACCCCACATTAGCGGCGATTAGGCGTTGGTCAACCACGCTGGCCAAGTGCGGCAGTCTTATTAGCGATCTCAAAGTGACAGTCGCAAGTTGTATAATTGTACAATTATTGCTAGCAAAACTTTAATTCGTATTACGGAACGTACATTGCTATGATAGCGCCCCAAGCGGCAACTTAACAAATTAAAAGTGTAATGTCAAGTGGCGCTAGTTGCCATACATTTTGGTCGCAAATGCACTTATCGTGCGACCACTATGCGATTTGTTTCCGTAATACCAAAAAAGCAACCGCAACTAGTAGCAGTCGCGTTGCAGTTGTACAATCAGCTACCGGTTGCTATAGTTCGGTAATTGGACTGCGGGTTGGTCGACTTCACACACAACTTAAGAATTTCTTCATAGACGTGTGTTCAAAAGCGTCGATTATTATAATTTTTTTAGTGTTGTATTTTGAATTTGTTTCTTTTTTTGTATTCAATTAATGTAAATCTACCTCACAACTTGAACTATCACTCGTACAAAGTGCGAATCTGTAACTGGCATTAAATGTAAATTGTAAAATACTGTCTTAAAGTGCTGTAGATTCTATGTTCAAGAAATAAAATAAAAAAACTGACAACCAAATAAATAAAAAAAGTCTCCACAATTAGGCTCGAGTTCACCAACACGTAAAACAAACCATTTAAACTTAATCATTAGTTTTTGACACATCTTCCATACGATAAAATGTCAAAAACAGTCGGTTAAACAATAATCGCCTGTTTAAGGCCCTGTCCGCACAGCGATATTTCACCGCACGTTTTTTTCTCGCAAAATTCTGTGACACATGGGATCTTATAGGACTATTACTACATGTAGTAAAAAAATCGCGCGTAAAAATCTGTGGTTTGATGCAAATTGAACGCGATACGGCGCGAATTTTTTATTGCTGTGCGGACAGGCCCTTAATGTTGATGAACTCCAGCCTTACTCGTTACGAAAGGTTTGATGCTGCCATAGATTGTGCTGCCCACATAGGTTTGTTGCCAATTGTCACTTCGTAGTTAAAAACTACAAAGAGAAAAAAAGTTTGGTGTTCTAACTACGAATCCGTGATGAACCATGCCTCGAGCACGGATATTTCGATAAAAAAAAATTACAGTAAAATTCGACATTGATACATTCTTTACGGTAAAATTTGTTACAGATAAAGCCATATCTGGCAGTGATGGCCATGCAGTGCCTCCAAATAGCGACAGTAAAAATACGTGTTGAGAGACTCCATTTTTAACCTCAATCTACCGTACAATTGTCTGTTACTTTAAAAGTACATTTTCACTTGACATTGGCGCAATGCGATAAATAACGCGAACGCCATTAATTAAAGAAGGAGAAGAATACAGATATTCTTAAAGAGGTATAAGGATAGATGCGTTTGTAGATCGATATAAAAATTATGTCTACCGACAACTGCATTTTGATAAGGATACCGAAGGTGAAAGATTACTGAGAATTCCTTGGGTAGAGTATTCTTATAAACATTTTGCCGCATTACCTAGCCAGATATTAGCAGATTTTCTTTCAGAAAAAAATTGCATGATGTGAATACATTAAAAGGTTATTGCTGTATCTATAACTTTATTAAACAATCAATTTATTATTTTGAAATCAAGATCATAAATGAACCGGTTACGACAGAAGTTGCTTTTGTTTCGATATGTCCATCGATACTTCCATGTAAGTATATCGAAATAATCTCATAATCATTTCATTCACGTTATGCCTTTATTATTGATATGATTTTGATGGAATAGAATAGTAGCAGAATCAAAATGATGTCAACTTTCACTCGTGTTTTTGTTCCATGTAGGAAGGAGTGCGCTCTAGTATCATAATATTATCCTTGCATTTGCATAGTAAAGTAGAATTTGAGCCAGTAGCAATACTGCCAAAACCTGTTCAATACACAAACTTTTTTTTGCTTGACTCCTGCAGATTATCGCTGAGGACATTATCTGCGTTACCGGGTTTTTAAGAAGGCGAAGATTTTGGGGGTCCTCAAGCCTGTAAGTCGAACGTTCCTAGGGGATACTGGTCTCTATATCGCCGTCCAAATCAGAAGAGAATACACAAACAAATTAGAATGTACTAGAACTTACTTTTGAAACGAGCAGCCCTGTCATCGCAAGGGCCAGCATCAGTGAAGCACTCAGTAAGCGTTTTAAGAACCTCTGGGTCTGAGACGAGGGCCTCGATGTCAATCCCATCGTTGGCAGTAGAATAAGTCTCGGCTAGGCTGACGGCCAGAATTGCGAAGAGCACGATGAGGGTCTTCATCTTGATGAACTGGAAAAGGATTGAACTAATTAGACTATTAATTATGGTGGCTAGGTCGCGTGTCCGATGGCTGCTCCTGGTGTCCTCGTCAGGAGGATGCGCCAGGTCGAGCAGCCGTCGGTGAGGAGGCGGCCAGCGGCCCACAGGGGCTGGCGTCAGGCGGTAGCCCCTGTGGGCTGCTGGCCACCAATTGGTGCACAAGGAGTGCCTAGACGGGCAGCGTTGGGACGGTCTCGGTGTCGTTGCGCTCACGTGCGCAGATCCCAAGCCTTTATTTTTAAAATACCTGCTCTGGACTTTGTGTATTCTAATTATGATCGTCTATGATGACCTGACGTAAAGCCGTTGGTAATTATAGAAATAAATTTAATAACAAGTTCTTGAATCAATCGTTAACGAACACAGGTCAGAGTCTATTCAGTTCAGTTTTATGTATCATGAATCAGAATCTTAACTGACATAATTATTCAAGTTAATTACATACACATGTAATCACGCTCGCAATCCCAAAGGGGGCAGAGCTTCAGGTAAGTTGCCAGCGTGTATTCCCAGTTGTTCTAGTGGAGTAGTCCCATCAAAGGACTACTGATATTTTTTTTCCCAGATGTTCAGGAACAGTTTGACCTACTTTGTCGACCCGGCTTTGTTTGATTTTTTGAAAATCTTTAAAAAAAATGTTTATATCTACTTGCGGACTATGAAATGAACACACTAATAATTACAACAATTACTTACTAAATACAACACAATTTTTGATGTTTCATGTTCTGTTGACTATTATTTGATGTTTTGTTGAGTTAGTTATAATAGTGTGACATGTTTATTTATTTTAGGACAACCTACAAATCTTACACTATTACAGCAAAAAACTAAGTGCTTAACAATCCTTCTAAGTACAGACTTAATTATAGGTTGCAACGGCACGCATATCTGGACGTGATGTTACAAAACCTTAGCTTTAAGTATATTTGTTTAACAAAAGTTACCATGAAGTTTTTATTAATGAAACTATATTATAAATAACCTTATATAGACTATGCGTCTGAGTATCACACGGAACGACTGGAAATTAAAATTCCAATAGTCCAGTCAGTGGAACCTCTGGGAAAAAAAATATCAGTATCCCATCATGGGATTACTCCACTGAGATTAGTGAGAATACACGGTTGCAAGCCTGTCGCCGACACAAAAATGAACAATCCTTCAGTACACCAACGAACTAAAGCCAACCACGAGGACAGATGTTACACTCAAAATCATCTCGGCAGTCCGAGTTTACTAATTAATTACAACAAAAAACGTAAATGCATTTGAATAAGTTAATTAATATTCTAATTTAGATTATAAAATTTATTTTAATATATTCTAGTTACCTGCAACAGATGTTTCCTGAAGAAACGTGTTAATTGATGATGGCGTATCTAACTACTAACACCAATGATTGCGAAATTCCTAATTTATACAAAGCCTGTATCATCAACGCTATTGTAAGTGTGTGCCTTATACATGAAGCGTGATCAAAAAAATCAAGCGAGGGTTCAGTATACAGGATGATAAGGACACACGACCGCCAATCAAGCTATCAAAATCTATCACTGTTAAGTTCAGTAGACTTTGAATTCCATTATTGTAAATGAGGTTAAAAATTTGCTGAAGGAAGACGTTTCCCTGTAAATGGTTTAACAATCGAGCACACCTACAGATGCTACCATAGTGATATACACCATGCTAATTTATAGCATTGTGTTATCAAAGATTCAATATGTTAGCAAGTGGTGTTTACCTATAATTGGTTGTTACATTTATTAAGTTGATTGAGAATGAGCCTGATTGCATGTATCATTGTAAACAACTGTTGGTAGACCTAATAGAAATAAATAAATAAATAAATATCATGAAATCATTTTTGACACATTTTCTCTTACTGACCAAGTATGGAGAAATTTGAAATTTTATTTTGAATAACACCATAGTATATGTTAATTTAGGCATAGGTATAGGTCTCCATTGTAGTGGCACATTTTAAGGATTTTATTCCAGGGTTGTTGTTTTACTTAGCCAAGAACATACTGATTGACTGTTTTCATCATACGAGTATTTGCTCTTGGTAAATAGTTACAAGAAAAAGATGAGTTAAAAAAGTACGGTAGTAGAAAATTTTATACAACACGACAACTTCTTCAACACGGTTCGTTTTCATGACGACGTATCCTTAAAATCTAGGAAGACATCAAGTTGAATGATTCAGGAACAAGTGTTTATTTTACGATAAAAACCACATCACTGTATGTCATGTATAGTTTTTGTTGAAATTGATTAGTTTTGCAGCGGACGGCTTAAAAGAAATATGTAAGAAGCGTCTCGTCATCATCAGAATTTAGGTACGGATAGGTTCCATAGGGTAAATTAATATAGGTACGTATTTATTATTAAAGTAGCACCAATGGCAGAAAGACTGAGAAGTAATAGTTTAGCATGGGCATATAATGAGAAAGGATGATAAGCATTTAACAAAGAAAGTAAGAATTAATGTGGATGGATATACATAGAGAGCAATAGAAGTGTCGGTGGCGTAGTGCGTAAGAACGTCTTCCACCCGGGATAGTTCGAACCCTGCCACGTACCAATGTGTTTTCAAGTTTTGAATTCATATTTACTTTTAATCGACGCTTTTACGGTGAAGGAAAATATCGCGAGGAAACCTGCACACACCTATGAAGAAACTCTTAGGTTGTGTGTGAAGTCGACAAACCCGCACTTGGCCAGCGTGGTTTATTAAGGCCTAATCGTCCCTAATATGGGGTAGGCTCGAGCCCCTCGGTGGGGACATTATATGAGCTGTTGACGATGATGATGATGACAGAGAGAGAGGAAGACCGAAGAAAAGATGGATAGACTGTGTGAAAGGTGATATGGCAAAGAAGGGTTTATACTGAGATGACGGCTGATCGGGAAGAGTGAAAGAAGAAATCATACTACGCCGACCTCAAATAAAATAAGACAAAGCAAATATACCCCATTGTAGCAAGTAACAATCTGTCGTGAAGCACTGGTGTCGTATAAATAGCGTCACTGCAGCATTTTGCAGTTGTGTTGTGGTAAATATAAATTTTCGATGTAGTTCCGAGGTGGCCAGCTGCTAGTACGCGGTGTGTAGCTGGTATCTCTATGACAAATTTCGTTTCAACCGGTTAATAGCGATATAAGCATTATAATTATGAATGCTAAAGTAACTCTGTCTTACTAGCAGAGTTATTTACGCATTCATTTTAATAGATAATTATAGATTTTCCAGGCTCGGGATAATTTTGGGGATTGCCTAGTACCCTAGCGCTATCTCCCAAAGGCGTCACCCGGCTCACTGTTGGGCCGGACCAGCCCGGGGACGTTTTGTTGAAATGGCGTACGTCAAATACGCCGACCTTAAAAAGCCTCCAGAAGGGCTTACGAGCGTACCGATGGTTTTTAGTGGATATGACCAGCGTTGTTCTGCGCCGGATGAGTCCCATACACGCGTACGCCTAGTCGGCATGCGGTATGGTCCGTCAATGGATTTTCCATCGTCATAAAAAAGGCTCGAGTTAATTTACCTACATAGACATCAAACACTACACGAGTACTCATAAAAATCAACCGAACAAGTTGATGATGAAGTTTTTGCAGATACGTTGAAATAATTAAGATTACGCAACCTCGTTTGTTAATTCTTGATTGAGAATGCGATCCGTATCGTCGGCCAGTAGAGGTGACCAACCATCTCGAGTTTGTTCAATTAAGTCGCGATGTTGCGTCATTGAGCCCGTTCTACCGTCTATACAACGCTGAGTGTCATGAGGATTTTTTTCCCAAATAGCACCTTTTCCCGTCCATTTAAAGACTACGCGTGCTGGACTACGTTGTCACCGATAAACTGTGGCCACCATTCCAACACGAAGTAAAAAATTTGGCAACTCATTAATGTATGGTACAATCAAGAAATTAAATTTAACGGATGCTGGACTGGATTTTTTTTAGGGCAGTTTAGTTTTTTTTTTTTTTTTATTATAGCTAATTATTTCCGACGCGACTAACAACTTAACCTCTTACGTAACGAGGGCACCTTTTGATGCCGTCTAGTTTGCTCCATCTATATATATAAAAATGAACACTGACTGACTGACTGACATATCAACGCACAGCCCAAACCGCTGGGTCTAGAGATTCCAAATTTGGAACGTAGGTTTCTTATGAGGTCTAGGGGTGCACTAAGAAAGGATTTTTGGAAATTCACCCTCTGAGATGGTGAAAAGGGGGTGAAACGTTTGTATGGAAATCCGTCATTTTTAAAGTAAAATGCATAAAAATTGGTACATTGGCCTCTCAGTTACAAATTGAGGAAGAGGTATTTTAAGATTTTTGGAAATTCAGTCCCTAAGGGGATAAAATGAGGGATAAAACTTAATATGGAAATCTGACATTTTTTAAAGTAAAATCAATAAACATTGCGTATAAATAAGAAAAACTTTTTAAACGCTGCCCTCAATAACTATTCTACGCGGACGAAGTCGCGTGCAAAAGCTAGTTATATATAAATAAATAAAATGGAAACCTTTACATACATCCCCTATGTCTCGGTAAATAAGAGGACCTCTTACCTCTTTATTTTTATTTATTTTGTATGTTTTTATTTTTTGTTTCTATTACTTTCCTATTTTTTTTACTGGATGGCATGTAATGGGTGCCCCCGGCACGCCAAAGGGGTTAGGAGGAGAGAGACTCCCCCGAGGGAGATGCTCACCGATGAGAAATCCTCTCTGGGTTGATACAACTCACATTGAATAACAGGCTAGTGGACGCAACGTCACGCAACGGTGACGCAAAGAACGTCAACCTGCATCAATATTAGTAAAAAAATCGGGAGTGGTCTCCCCTGGACTTTATCGTATGCCGGAAACGACGCAAAGGTTGATAGAAACCTTATATTTTGATGTCATACATGCATGTTAAATTATGGTCACCCATCCGAGTACCGACCGCGCACTTGGTTGCTTAACTTTCGTGATCGACGGCTCAAAATTTGATAGAAACCTTATATTTCTATTTCATACACGTATGTTGTAATAAGTTAAAGCATGCTCGAGTTATCGTGCTAACGCACAGACACACACAGACATAATTCCAAAAAAAATACATGCATGTTAAATTTTGGTCACCCATCCGAGTAGCAACCGCGCACTTGGTTGCTTAACTTTCGTGATCGACGACTCAAAAGTTAATAGAAACCTTATATTTTGATTTCATACATACATGTTAAATTTTGTCACGTAACGGAAGGTTACGGAGCACAAGACTGTAGTGAGTACCTACCAGAAATAAAAGAGCGGTAGGGTACTATAAGAATTTATTGAATTAATAGGGCACGTCCGGATATGTAAAAAAAATAATCGAGACTTAGCGGGGCCAAGCAGTCGACACACGCGATTGGACGCAGCGCTCCGGAGCGTCGCAGGCGTAGGGCGCGCAGCAGGGCGCGCAGGCAGGACACGCAGGCAGGGCGCGCTGACAGGGCGCACCGGCAGGACACGCCGGTAGGGCGCGCAGGCAGGGCGCGCCGGTAGGGCGCTCAAGCAGGGCGCGCAGGCTGAGCGCGCGGTTAGAGGGCGCGCAGCTGGGAGCGTGTGTCTGCGCTCAGGCAAGGCGCGCTGGTAGGAGGTGCGCTGGCCCGAGGGTCGCTACGCAGACTGCGAGGGACCCGGCACTGCAGCTCAGGCGCCCGTCTCGGGGCGGCAGGCCGGAACTGGACTGGGAGCAGGACCAGGATGGGCGGCTGGATCAGGACGGAGGCAGAGGCAGGACCAGCGGCACCAGGATCAGGAGCAGAGTCTGGAAGCGTTCAGGCGGACAGGGGAGGTGCTTCGGGGCGTAGCCGGGAGCCCTGGAGCCGGCAGGCCGTAGAGGACCGACTACTCCGGAAGCACCACGTCCCGTCAGAGATTAAACGCGGAAACTGCGAAGGTGGGGGGTAGGCCCCACTGATAGGTTTAGAGAACCGCGGATACTTCTAAAGGCAGGGGTAGACCCTACCTTCCAGTTCGAGAGCCGAGAGAAGAGTGACGAAAGGTCTGCTTGGCCGCGCTTATATAGGACGCTTCGAGCATTTGAAATCCAGAATCCCGAACGTCTTCGGAATTCTAAATTTCGAAGATTCTAGATGTTCGGGGCTCTAAATTTCGAAGTCTCGAAGCATCCAAAGAGGCTAAAGACACAGAAAACGAAACATAAATGATGAAGGAAAATATAAAAACAAACGAACAATTAAAGATTGACATTGTCAGCCATGTCAACAAACATAGAAAATTTAGAGAAATCAGCTCTTAAAATATGAAAATAATACAGAAAGTTTTATAAAAAGTAGTGAAAAAGTGGTAAAATACAAGTGCGAGTGTAAAAAAGTGCATAGTGCGTACAATTTAGTCGGATATGACCGGTTTAGTGCCAAACAGTGTTAAAGCTATTTTTTATACAAAGAAATGTTATTTACAAGGATGAAATAAATCAATTTGCAAGGTAAATGTGTCGACTAAGTTATTTACAAAAGGTAGGACACATTTTTACACATGTAGGACACATCTAGGCACACTTTACAAAATTGCGTAGTATTAGAGCACCTTTAGGGCGCAATACTACATTTTCCCCCACGGCCCCAGAAAAATTTTCGACTTAGAGAAAATTTTGCAAAAGTTATAAGTGTACACTCTCTCTCTTTCATAACAACCGCACATACATCACACAATCACACGCTTCTAGCAGAGGGCGGAGTTAGGTTCACCTTCAATGACGCCAACTCCAGAGAGAGTACCTCAAAAGAAATGACCATGGCTTATTTATGCGGAGTTGTCGGCCGCTCCGTTTTAATTAAGACCCGTTAGTTAAAATATTTGCCGAAAAGGAATCAGTCTTCCTCGGCAAGAAATATTAAGAGGACTCTAGGCAAGTCCTGTAGAGGTAAGCGCAACAAGAGCGTTAAGAGGAGCAGTGTTAATAAAGAGTAACACTACCAACGCGCTAAAGCAAAGTAAGTTAATTTGTTATTGAAGAAAGTTAAGAGATTTTGTCTAGTAGAAGTGTAGACAAAATCATATCCTGTACTTTTACCGTGTGAGTATCACCGTCAAAAAGTACAGTCAGGTCCCTAAATAACCTAATACCATGCATGATAATATTCATGTTAAAATAAAACAAAAAAAAAATCTGATCGGAGAAGCCAAAATCCAATCTATATTATATGTAGGTAAAGATGATAAGTAAATGGTAAATAGAAAAAAAAATTTGGCGTGTTGTGTATGTGCCTAAGTGCCTATATAATAAGAATTAAAATAAAAGTAATGTTATTTACAAAGTAAGATATCAAGTTTTAAAATCTTTAGCGTGCCATTTACTGCGAGATCCATTAGGGTCTTCGAGTAAATAAACTAAAGGAGAAAATTTATGAACTATTTTACATTTTATATATTTAGGTGCTAGTTTAGCACTGAAATATGTTCCAGCATTGCTCAGAGGATAGTTCTTACGCCAAACAGTATCGCCAACGTTGAACTCTTTAAAAGAATGCCGCAAGTTATAACGATTCGAGTTCTTTTCGTGGGACACGTGAAGAGCTACCTGGACTTTATCATAAATGGAGGATAAAAGACCGATATTTTGAGAATAAACGTCACGAGGTAAGAAAGTCATTTCCTCTAAGTTGTAGCCTTGCGAGTAGATAGAACCGCAAGTAATAAGTTCACGTCCATAGACCAAAAATGCAGGCGAATAACCAGTTACTGCATTGACAGCATTGTTCATTGCAGACTGAATTTTAGGTAGATGTAAATCCCACGATCTATGATCGTCACCAACAAGCGAAGCTAAAGCTGTTATGATAGTTTTATTATACCTCTCAGTAGTGTTAACTTGAGGGCAATAGTGAGGAGTATAAGAAATATGTGGTATCTTATATCGCTCAAGGAAGTTATGGAACTCGTGTGACTGAAATTGAGAGCCATTATCCATGATGATTGTTTGAGGTATACCATGAACTAAAAATACGTAATTTTCCAGGTTACTAATAATATTTGAAGAAATAGCTCGTTTTAAAGGAAATGCAAGAGTATATTTAGTAAAGAGGCAATTGACAACTAAAATGTACTGGTTACGTCGTCTAGTCATCGGCAGCGGACCCATCAGATCCAAGGATATGCATTGGAAAGGCCTAGAGCAAATCTTAGGTTTACCCATGAGACCATAAGGTGAGTGATTTGAATGTTTATAAGTCAAACAAATCTCACATTTAGTGATAAGATTAGCAATGTCTTTGAACATGCCAGACCAATAATAAAGTAGAGATAGTTTTTTATAAGTTTTAAATATTCCTAAGTGAGGGTCAGAACTTGAACCATGAGCGTTCATCATCAAAGACTCCCTTACTTGAGGAGGAGGAACTTCTTTCCAAACAAAGTCGTCTGTTAAAGAATGAGGGGTATAGGTACAGCGTAGCAATTTGCCATCCCTAACAGTATAATTTGGGTAACTATCTGGATTGTTTTGACAACCCAGGAAAAGTTTATTATACTGCTCTATGTCAGGGGGTATAGGGACATCTTCAGAGATAGGAGCAACATTAAGTTGAGGCTCAGTGTCCTCATGCTTAGAGCGAGATAAAAGGTCAGGCACAATATTATCCTTTCCTTTCTTATGTTTCAGGGTAAAGTTGAAGGATGAGAGACGAAGAGACCATCGTGCGAGTCTACCAGAGGGATTTGTTAAGCTGAGGAACCATTTAAGGGCGGCGTGATCAGTATACACTGTGAAGGGTTTTCCATTGTCAAGGTAACAACGCCAATGCTCTAAGGCAGTAATAACAGCTAAGGTTTCCCTTTCTGTTGTAGAATAGTTCCTTTCGTTTTTATTTAAAGACTTGCTCATGTAAGCAATGACGACTTCTTTATCATCATGTACTTGAGTGAGCATAGCTCCAACACCTGTATTAGATGCATCACAATGTACAGAAAAAGGCATATCAAAATCAGGACAAGCTAAAATTGGAGTAGTAATTAAAAATTCTTTTAGTTTTAAAAATGAGGAATTTGCTTCAGGGTTCCAAGCAAATTTGGGAGCATTCTTGCCAGAAGAAGTTAATTTGTTAAGAGGAGCGGCAGTAGTACTGAAGTTTGGAATAAATCTTCGGAACCAACTACAGGTACCTAAAAATTTCCTAACTTCTTTACGAGATGTAGGTATAGGAAAGTCCATGATGGCTTTTATTTTGCCAGGATCAGCTCGTAGACCACTCTCATCAACAATATAGCCTAAATATTTCAATTCATTTTTGAAAAATTTACTCTTTTCAAAGTTTATAGTCAATTTTGCGAAAGTTAATTTTTCTAAGACTTTGACTAATAGAGAAATATGCTCCTCAAATGACGAGCTGATGATAATAATGTCATCTAGGTAGCAGAACACCTTGTTGTCAAACTCAGGAGTAAATAGTTTATCCATAAGTCTTTGCTGTGTAGCTGGAGCATTGGTTAAGCCAAAGGGCATGACGACAAATCTATACATGCCTCTGCCAGGGACATAGAAAGCGGTCTTATCCCGATCCTCAGGATTTAATGGGATTTCCCAAAAAGCCTTAGCTATGTCAATACTAGAGAGAAATTTAGCATTTTTAAGATGGTCTAATATTTCATTAACAAAAGGAAGGCTATATGCATCTTTACGAGTAACTGAGTTCAGTTTCCTACTATCTACGCAAAAGCGCCATTCGCCATTCTTTTTAGGCGTAATGAGCACAGGTGAGAGCCAAGGGCTTTCACATTTTTCAATCACCTTCCATTCTAACATTTTATCTACTTCATTAATAAGAGCCTTTTGTTTTTCAGGTGAAAGGCGATAACACCGTTGTTTAATAGGCAACGTGCTACCAGTGTCAATATGATGACAAATTAAGTTAGTGCGACCAAGTTCGCCTCTAGCCTCAAAAGAAATTTCCTTGAAGCGGGAAATTATACTATCAGCAATTATCTTTTGCTCATTAGAAAGATTAGCATAAGGCAAAATTTGTTTCTCAATAGTATTAAAATTTAAAGTAGATTTGTTAAGAAAGAATGCAGAAGATAAAAGTTTAGGAACTAAGTTAAATTCTCTCCAAAAGTCCACGCCAAGTATCAAAGAAGGAGATATTTCAGGAAAAACATAAGCTTTAATAAGTTTAGTTTGATTATTAAAAGTCATAGGAAGAATAATATAACCAATAGATTTAATAGATTGTTTACTTGCTGTACTAACTGAAATAAAATCAGACTTGAATAAAGAATAACCCAATTTTAAGATATTTAAGTGAGAATTATTCCCTAAAATAGTGATTGAGCTACCACTATCAAGTAGAGCGGTAAACTCAATATCATTAATAGAAATATTAATAAAAGGTCGGTTAAAGTCTTTCTCGTTATCATAGTATACCGAGGAATTTTTGTAACATAGAAAGAAATTTTTAACTGTTTTAAGCCAATTTTGCCAATCAATGGGGTCAAAATTTTTATTAACTTTATTCAAGTCAGTACTTAGTTTTTTGAAGTAGACGGTTTATTTTTATTGCAGTTAGGACAGTCAATGGTTTTAAAATTTTTTAGGCCGCATTTAAAACAAACGGGGTAACGAGGTTCAGAGCAATTTCGTAAGGTATGCCCGTTAATACGACAACGAACGCAAAATAAATTTGGTTGTTGTGAATTTGCGATAGTGTTAGCCATAAATTTTCTATCAGAGTAGTTAAAGTTCGAAGGTTTAGCATTGTAATTCTTGACATGTGTATTTGAAGGAGTAGGTGTAGTGTTAAGTTTTGTATGTGAGGTTTTGAAACAGAGCTCTGGGATGAAGGACTCTGCTTCAGCAGTTGGTTCTCTAAAATTTTTATTTCTATCAATGTATCTTTCGTAGTTTTGGCAAGTTGTGAGTAAAGACTCAATAGAATTTACTTCCTTCAGAGCCACAAATGTAGAGTAACATGGTCTTATATTACGTAAGAGAATTTGGAGTTTATCATGGTCAGAAATTTTATTTGTGAGTCTTGAAAACATTTCAAATATTATAGAGATATATAATGCAATAGACTCATTTTTACCTTGGGTACGTGATTCTATAGCTTTTAATAATTTGAAATCGTAATCGTATTCACCAAAGTCTTTAATTAATAGTTCAGATATTTCATTCCAATTAATACTAGGGTTTCGTTCTCTTTGAAATCGAAACCATAACAGCGCGCTGTCTGTAAAAAGATCAAAGGCAGCTGCTACGAGGACCTGCTTATCCAAGTTCCTCGATAATCTAAATTCTTCGATCTTTTTTAAGAAAGATCGAGGGCATGAAGTGCCATTAAAAGCAAGAGTCTTTAGCTCTTTAAAATATTTAGTATCAGTTAAGTTATTACATAAGTTAGAGTTGACCAAGTTAGTGTCAATAGTGTTTTGTAGTGAGGTACTAGTGGTAGGCAGAGTGGTAGTATTAGATAATTTCCTATAGTATTCTTCTAGTGTAGTAAAATGATTTTTTAGGGTGTCGAATTCATCTGCCATGTTTGGTTGAGTGCTGATGTCAATCCTTAGCAGTCTATAGTGTAGATGATTAATGTAAGACTCTATTCTCCTGATTTGCATAGAATTAGTTTGGCCTTCAGAAAGTTTGTTTTCTAAGACTGCAAGAGTACTCTTAGTCTCCTGCAGGTCAACCTCTACAGGAAGCACCGACGACAAGATGTCAGCCGAGGGGTACTTCTGGGCCAGTGGAGAAATTTGCTTCCTAATTTCTAATAAAGTGTTCTTTGGAAATTCTAACCTTATTTTAATTTCATATTCTAATTCAGCCTTATTAAGCAAGCTAAAATTAATAGGACGTGCCATATTAATAAGTTAAAGAAGTTAGTTTAAGCGAGTTAATTTAGGCTAGTGTGCCTAGTAAGGAAAAAAAAAATTAGTGAGTTTATGCCAAAAGTAGAGCCAAAATTAGTGGAACTTGTGCAAGTTTAATTTAGAATTTAGAAAAGTGGGTTTTTGGAGTTGGGCGCCAGACTGTCACGTAACGGAAGGTTACGGAGCACAAGACTGTAGTGAGTACCTACCAGAAATAAAAGAGCGGTAGGGTACTATAAGAATTTATTGAATTAATAGGGCACGTCCGGATATGTAAAAAAAAAAATCGAGACTTAGCGGGGCCAAGCAGTCGACACACGCGATTGGACGCAGCGCTCCGGAGCGTCGCAGGCGTAGGGCGCGCAGCAGGGCGCGCAGGCAGGACACGCAGGCAGGGCGCGCTGACAGGGCGCACCGGCAGGACACGCCGGTAGGGCGCGCAGGCAGGGCGCGCCGGTAGGGCGCTCAAGCAGGGCGCGCAGGCTGAGCGCGCGGTTAGAGGGCGCGCAGCTGGGAGCGTGTGTCTGCGCTCAGGCAAGGCGCGCTGGTAGGAGGTGCGCTGGCCCGAGGGTCGCTACGCAGACTGCGAGGGACCCGGCACTGCAGCTCAGGCGCCCGTCTCGGGGCGGCAGGCCGGAACTGGACTGGGAGCAGGACCAGGATGGGCGGCTGGATCAGGACGGAGGCAGAGGCAGGACCAGCGGCACCAGGATCAGGAGCAGAGTCTGGAAGCGTTCAGGCGGACAGGGGAGGTGCTTCGGGGCGTAGCCGGGAGCCCTGGAGCCGGCAGGCCGTAGAGGACCGACTACTCCGGAAGCACCACGTCCCGTCAGAGATTAAACGCGGAAACTGCGAAGGTGGGGGGTAGGCCCCACTGATAGGTTTAGAGAACCGCGGATACTTCTAAAGGCAGGGGTAGACCCTACCTTCCAGTTCGAGAGCCGAGAGAAGAGTGACGAAAGGTCTGCTTGGCCGCGCTTATATAGGACGCTTCGAGCATTTGAAATCCAGAATCCCGAACGTCTTCGGAATTCTAAATTTCGAAGATTCTAGATGTTCGGGGCTCTAAATTTCGAAGTCTCGAAGCATCCAAAGAGGCTAAAGACACAGAAAACGAAACATAAATGATGAAGGAAAATATAAAAACAAACGAACAATTAAAGATTGACATTGTCAGCCATGTCAACAAACATAGAAAATTTAGAGAAATCAGCTCTTAAAATATGAAAATAATACAGAAAGTTTTATAAAAAGTAGTGAAAAAGTGGTAAAATACAAGTGCGAGTGTAAAAAAGTGCATAGTGCGTACAATTTAGTCGGATATGACCGGTTTAGTGCCAAACAGTGTTAAAGCTATTTTTTATACAAAGAAATGTTATTTACAAGGATGAAATAAATCAATTTGCAAGGTAAATGTGTCGACTAAGTTATTTACAAAAGGTAGGACACATTTTTACACATGTAGGACACATCTAGGCACACTTTACAAAATTGCGTAGTATTAGAGCACCTTTAGGGCGCAATACTACAATTTGGTTGCAATAAGTTAAAGCATACTCGAGTTATCGTGCGAACGCATAGACACACAGATAACAGACACACGTACAGACACAGACACAGACATAATTCTAAAAAAAATATTTTTGTACTCGGGGAGGTCCGAATCGTGTAAATCCTTCAAAATCTCGAGGTCAACTTTTTTACGATTACAAGACTTCCTCTGTACTACGTATACGAGATGTGCTCGATGTATACGAGAAAGTAAAAAGTCCTATTCGTGACCGGGGACCACACTAAAATGAAAAGGTTAACAATGCAAATATAAAAAAACACTTACGACCGGTTGCACCAAGTTTTACTTTTTAAAATTTCGTAAAAAAATAACATATTTTTAAAAATGGAACAATCCATTAATATCAGGTTGACTTTTACGTTACTTTTTGCAAAATTGTAAAACGTGAAATTTGGTGCAACTGGCCGTTAGATACAAAATATTAAATCTATAACTATGTACTGTAACCAAAACTGACTACCACTCAGCTTAACGTTGCATCATATAGATTATGACGCTGATTTATCAGTGGAAGCTGGTAATGTTTTCAGATGACTAAACTTTACTTTATTTTGTGTAATAGCTAACTAATAAACGACACTTCTTCCCTATGGAGCATTAAGTATACAGGGCGTCCCACGGCTATGCCACATGGAGCGAAAGGTGGCGAAAGTATCTTAAATGTTGTAGATAGAAAATTTTACTGAAAGTAGACTTCATTTAATTTAATTTATTGATTTTACATTTCGGATCCTAATACTAGGTAAACGACCACTTATGTATGTGTTGTGGTATACAATAAATATACTGAAAATAATCGACCTGCCACTCCCGCCGATTCCCGCCTAAGGCAGGTCGATTTGTTTCAGGGTAATTTTTCTATTATTAAAAATATTAACGCGTTTGTAAAACGCAAAAATTATTCGTAATACAATAATAATGTCAAACTTAATACAATTACCAGCAAAGAAATTACTGACTTTATGGAGCCTTACGAGTATTTTGGGCACAGCTAGCTTATTCTTGTTTCTAGTATTAATATTGTGTACGTCGCTGACAATCTTAAATTTATCAATATCTCTTATGTGCATACATTAAATTTTCAAATATATATTGGTTATGAACAGTCATTATGCTGATTGCATTGATTTTTTTTCTAAGGGACTCTCTCGGTCCCATTTTAATTTATAAAACAATCAGCTAATTAAAGTTTTTTTAATAATCGCCTGTCTGAATCGGGTATCGAAACCGCCAAATAGTAAAAAAAACCGGCCAAGTGCGAGTCGGACTCGCACACTGAGGGTTCCGCCGTACAAACGTAGCGGTTTACAATTTATAAACTGCTGTATCTTTTGATCTCGTTAACTTAGAAGTTTGATTTTTTCACTGCTTAAAGGGACAATAGACCTAGATATTTGGTATAAATTTCAATTTGATACCTTTATTCGTTCGTGAGAAATAAGGTAGTAAGTTTCATTTTATTAAAATATTTTTATTATATTATATAACTAAAAAATGTGATTTTCGCAATTTTTCCTATATTTGCATTATATGACAATGCTTCATGCCAAATTTCAAGATTCTGAGTTTACGGGAAGTATCCTGTAGGTTTTGATTCCTTTGCGAGTGTCGGAAATTTGTTGAAAATATCGACATAATCGGCTGTATCTTTTGATTGGCTTAGCTTAGAAGTTTGATATTTTCACAGCTTAAAGGGACAATAGACCTGAGTATTTCATGTGAATTTCAGCTTGATACGTCCACGCGTTCTTGAGATAAAGGGTCTTGACAGACAGACAGACGGACAACAAAGTGATCCTATCGATATCTACCGATCCGAAAAAACGGAACCCTTCCGTTTTTTCCATTTGTAATTTTACGATGCCGATCGAGAGGATCAATCGTTAGGATTGTTTTTCCAGATAACGTCTTAAATAAAATGAAGACCACGAAATTTTACATTCACAGGAGAATTAATTAATAGCCTTATCTTTGATTTAGCCATGTTTGACTTGAGAAATACATATTATTTCCCTATTAAAAGTGGATGATACAATTATAATGTGTTAAATAAACTTAGGATTTTTATAGGATTATGTAAGCTATTTAGTTGACAAGAAGCAAGGAAAATCCTATGAACTTGTTCTTTATTACCTTCTCTTTGAAATAAGCTGTCAAAATATTCCTTACAAATCCTTAAAACCCTTTCTTTACCGTTTCTTATACTTCCATCTTGGCCTCTGATATTACCAGCTCCAAGTTTATGCGCTTTACTCACGCAGTCGTTATTAAATTTTATTTCACCTATATCATGTAGGTATCGATAGTTACCCTAGATAGATTGCGGTCAGCCAGCGCCCGCGCCCATTAGGCCTATCTGGTGTAAATCAGTTACACTAGATTGGCGTACCGCGCGCTCAAAATTTCAGAGTTACACGTTACACGAATGTATATGGTATACACAATTCTCTTCCTGAAAATGTTCGGGAACATTTTTTTTCAAAGAGCCCTTTGCTTTTATTTACCTCATAATACGGTGTTTACACACGACTCCGCCACATCGGTAGTGTTTTTCACTGTTGTTGCATGAAGACTCGCCACCGCTGCAGCACGATGTGTAAGGTTTCATTCAAATGCAAGGGTGACTAATACAACGATACACAGGGCAAGTGTAACTGCCGCTGTGGCTAGGGCATCGAGAACTGATTACGTTTTCGGAACCGGTTCTGTCGGTTCCCTTCAAAACACAGAACCGGGTACCCGGTTCGTTCGGTTCTTTTTGAGTTATATAATTTATTTAAAGGGTAAATAATGAGGTACTTCCATATTCAAAATCAATGAATATTTTTCAGCAATAATCATGTTCTATTTATTAGAAAGACAAGAATCTTTAAAAATTATTTATCATTTATCATTAATAACTATCAGTTCTGTTCACAGTATTTAGTTCTTTCTTATTTTTTTTAAGTATACACTAATTATAATACTATTATAAACGCTTTGTTTTGCTTACAACTAATCAACTTTAATAATGTTCTAAAAAATATTAAAATAAACTTAATTAATCTCATTAGGAATAGGAATCTTTCCGTGGTAATGGTATACATGAAATGTATCGAGCTTTTGTATACATTTGGTACATTCGGATGGAAAATAATTAATGTTAACAATTAAAATGAGAGTTTCAGCTTCTGCCTTAACTAATTTTGAAGTTGTGCTAACTAAATAAAAAAAAATATTTTTTGTCATTAATTTAAAAAGTACGAGCGTAAAAAAAACAACTGCATCTAAAGTACTGTCAGATAAAGATGTGAGTAATCTGTTACATATTATGCCAGCCGATGAACATATGCGGTCTGGCCCTACGCTGGTGGTTGCAATCGTTTGTAAATGCTGATTCGCCTTTGATAAATTGTGTATAAATTGCATAATAAGAGCATTTTTTATGCAAGGGCACAGGTTATGCAAAAGTATTGTTTGCTTAAGTAGACTCTTAGAAATAGTGCCATCTTACTCGAACGCAATAGCGAATAACTAGGAAATAATTTGTTTACTTGGTCGAAAGTACGCTAAAAGTTTCAAATAATTTTGCATGTTCAATGAATTTTTTTTAGCTCTGCTTTTTTTTAAGTATTTTTCAGTATCGGCATATTAGTTAAAATATAAATCCTAATCTCAAGAATAGAACTAACTTATGAATATGCGATCCTTGAGCTGATTACTCCGAAACCAAATAAAAGACATCGAGTTATCGTAACAATAGGATTTAATTCGGATCAAATTTATTCACTAAATTAGGCATCGGCAAGAGCTGCGCTTAGGGGTTCAATGTATTTGTTTTCAGGGTCATATTTCTTTTGCAAAGCCTCAATGTAGGCTGGGGTTTTCTTCGCCTCCTGAAGATATCTTTTCAGCATATGTTTCTGTGCCGGCGAGCATTTGGCGCAAGCTGTTTGCGTGGCCTCAGGCAGTACATCTGTGGATTAAAATGTTATTTTAAAGGGAACAATTAGACAAAATGTGGTTTCGCGTTCAAGCGTTCAAACGGCCAGTTTTGCGTTCCTTGTATTATACATGATTACTTTGATTTACCACACAGCGTAGTTGTTTGCAAATAGCGATTGAAGAACTCTTTGTAATCTCCACTGGCAGTTTATTCCACAATTGCATATTTACTAGGTGGTAGACCAATATTTAGGGTCATCTGGGTAGGTACCACCGCCTTTCTTATTTCTGGTGTAAAGCAGTTTCCTGTGTTTCGAGTCGAAGCGAAAGGTAGCCAGTATAATTACTGGGCATGGAAGCGTATATCATCTTAGTCGCCAGGGTGGCAACGCACTTGCAGTGTTAAGTGGTTTACCCTTAATATTGCAAGTGTCTATAGGTGACGGAAACCACTTAACACCAGGTGGGCTGCACAACCAGCTTGGTTGCCATCTCGTAGTCTAAGAAAAAAGGCTGGCCGCGAGCTTGTTTGCCATCTCATAGTATAAAAAAGCTGTAATAGTATCTGGCAAAATACTTGGATTTGGACACAGGACGGACTAAACTTTTCGTGGCGTTAGCACGCGACGAGAATAGGACCGAAAGAACGCAATTAATCTGGATGTAATCATTGTGAAGGATTTTTTAAGTATTATAGTGTCTGATACAACTTAAACCAACTGATAAAATATAATTATAGTATCTATACATACTCTTGAAAACAATAGCGGTATCATCACAAGGTCCGGCATCTGTGAAGCAGTCAGTAAGCGTTTTCAAAGACGTAGGGTTGTTGACGAGGGCCTCAATGTCGAGTCCGTCGTGGTCAGTCGAGTACGTCTGTGCCAGGCTCACGGCCAGCACAGCGGAGAGGACGATGAAGGTTTTCATGTTGATGGACTGGAAAGAGAAAAATACTGTTTCAATTATTCATCCTATACTGCTCATGAGGAAGTTTAGATGTTTGTCCGCAAAACACGCGATAACAAGAATTTTTTATAAAATCAAGCGATCAATCGAGTGACGCCGCCGCCGTGGTGGAGTGGTCAGTAACGCTGCCTACACATCGGGCGGTCCGGGTTCGAGTCCTGGTAGTGGCAAATGTTAGTGTGTTGAACACGATCATTTGTTCATGAGTCATGGTTGTTTATATATTTATTTAAGTTTACTTATAAAAATATCTAAAAAGTATATTTGTCCGTTATCTAGTATCCATAACACAAGTTCTTAAAGACACTTAATTTGGGCTAGATAATTGGTGCTTAATTTGGGCTAGATAATTGGTGTGAGCGTAGAAATATATTATTATTATTATTATCCATCCGTAAGCGACGCCCCGATGAATACCCCGGTAATGCAAGACTAATTGTCCATAAGCTGCAGTGAACGCAGCCTATAGAAATTTAAAATATCGGGGGTATCAGACGTGCCGTCCTTGGAAGAACTTTTTCACAACTTTTTTGAAGAAGGTCATGTTGCAGTCTTTTGGGAAAACGTCGACAGGGAGAGTTCATTCCTCAAGTCAAACGAACGCGGAAGAAAATTTCTTCTGAATCGCACAGTACGTGACTAACTCGGTTCTGATGTTTGAGGATGAATCGAATACCACATTCTATCACTGTTGATAGGAAGAAGAAGGATTAGATTAGAGCCTGGATTTAGAGATAAGTTACTTCTCTCGGAATCTCTGTAAGAAATAATGAAAATAAATATATTTCCACGCTTCCAACAATTATCTATCTAGAAATGAAGTATCATTAAGACCTTGTGTTTTTGAACCCGGACCGCTTGCTATGTAGGCAGCGATACTGACCACTCCACCAAGAAGGCGTCAAAAGTTTCTTCGTCATATGTGTCTGTGGCATGAATTCACTCGAGAAAGAGATAGCCAACAAATTGTCCAATTCTTTTTAAGACCATAAATATAATTATTTATGGTAGTATTTTGTTTTATTTCGCTTAGTAGTTAGGATCTATATTTAAGAATTATTGTTTCGATAACGATTTGTTTGGGTTATAATATGACTAACATAAATATGGCATATAAATAAATATAATATCCTTTTAAAGAGGCGGCTATATTTAGGAAAATTACCTTTGAGTTATGAGTGAGTATTGCCAACATATAAATGCAAAACACTGTTATTATATTCGAGTTATTTATAATAAAACCGTATTATAAATAAACAGATGTTCTGCGAGATACAGCTAAATTTAGAATAAAAAACGCATTTCATTATTTACATAAATTAACGCCGATATAAATGTTTACATTAAAATAATTTTTAATTTGGCGAGAATTATTATTGCATACCTGCAGTTTAAATATACGTTTCACTAGATGAAGATGGGTCCGAGAACTCGTAATATTGTTTGAGAGATCAACCTTTTATACAAAGCCCGCATCATTGTAGCCATTGTAATTGTGTCTGTAAAAAATCAAGCGCGATTACACTTGAGCGAGGGGAGGGTTCAATACATACATAAGTACATTGTATACTACCACGGTTGAGTTGAGCAGATACTTAGATAATATTTGGTTACAAATAAAGGCAGATCTGGCACCATGGGTCGAGTGGTACCTCAAAATAGTGGCCGATTGCCAGCCTGTCCAACCTACCTTCAGAGAACCAAAAACCAAAGGAAGAGAAGAGCAGATTACACTCTAAAACCAATACTTACCTAAATAAAAATAGTGGTTAATCCTTTTGAAGAGATTCCCTCGCGGGAGAAACTCATAAAATCCTACTCGCCTAAAGGTCCTACCAATCCGCCATAACGGGTGTAGGTTGGTTACAGCAAAAATTGTCCAAATTATTTTTAATAAAAAAAAACTGCTATCAAAACTAAAAACCTAGAAATAAAAATTTTGTTTACTTAAAAAAATATATTTTTTTGAATTTTTTTTGAGGTCAGTCCCAAATACAAGTGACAACTTTTTCCAAATATGTATTGAAGTTGGCAGCCACCTCAAAAACATTTAAGTACATGTTTTTTAAAATAAAACTTTTATTTCTACGTATTTAGTTTTGAAGGCGGTTTTGGTTTATATAAAAACAATATATTGTTTGCTTTTAGTGTTTTAAGTAAAAGAAGAACAAAGAAGTAAGATAACTATAACGATATCATCGATGTCAATTAAATAGAAATTATTAACGATAACTCAAAAACTACTCGTCAGATGTCGATCAAATTTAAATGGGGCCACATGTTAAGAACCAGCTTCCAAACTTTAAAAGAATTTTCAAAATCGGTACACCCAGTAAAGAGTCATGTCAACACACATAAAAATATAAGTCGAATTGAGAACCTCCTTTTAAATTAATTTTCGTCAACCTTAATTCAAATAACCAGCTCCACCATCACCACCTTCCTCTAAGGAATTAGATGCAGAGGTACCGAGTTTGATACCCAGGGGGTATACTAATTTGCGATCAGCTTTATTGCTTGATTTAAGCCCACCTGGACATTTACCACAAATTGCCCATTAAGGCGGTATGCGGGCCGGGCCGGTCAATTTCACCGCAAACGATAGAGCAAAGGGAATCCTATACTACCAAAGATATTATCGAACTGAAGACTTCTTGGTATATAGTTATGACAACTCCGTATGATCATATTTTCTGAAGAAAACACAATTATTAAATCCTAATAATTATTTGAAGTATACTAAATCAAAGGTAACTTCATATCGATATTAAGATTATAGCGCGGATTGATTTTACTGATATTTCTGTTTGTTTAATGTATTGTCTCAATAAATCTTTGTTTCATTCTTTCAAAGCACATAGAGGCACCAGTTTGTATGTAGTCACGCAGACGACGGCGCGGGGCGGATAGATCAATCCGTGCCACTCTTTCTGCTCTTCACTAGAACGAGCGTCATGAACTAACTGCCTTCGGTTGTGTGCTTTGTGTTGGGCAGCCGCGGACATCGACGGGCAAGCTCGTGACGGCATCCATATTATAGCTAATTTGTGGACGGCATTGTGCCGTTATTGTAGCCAAAACACAATTTTGATGCGTAACGTAACGTAGTGGACTTTAACATTAACATTAAAGTTAACGCAGGAGCAGTAGCATTCAACGATAAAAACATTATTATGTATTTTATATTAATATTTAATTTTAATAACTTACTAGGCGGTCAACCACGGCTTTTTATGGCGGTCATCGCGCCAAAAACAATTGTATATCCTTTCTAGGGTCTCAAAGTATATCCACACCAAATTTCATCAGAATTGGTTCAGTGGTTTAGGTGTAAAAGCGGAACAAACAAACTCACTTTCGCTTTTATATTAGTTAGGATAAGGATTATCACGGTTCATTTTAATGACTACGGAACCGCAAAACTTCGAATGTTGAGTAATTCAGGAACGAGTGTTTATAGTAGGAAAAAACTAATCTATTCTTCACAGTGTCCATTGTTTTATTAGTTTTATAGTGGTCAGACTAGGTTTTGTTTTGAAGAAGAAAGAAAAGATCAAACATTAGTATTTAAAATTATGAATTTACCTTTGATTTAGTATACTTCAAATAATTATTGGGATTCAATAATTGTGTTTTCTTCAGGAAATATTATCATAAGGAGTTGTCATAACTATATACCAAGAAGTCTTCAGTTCGATCAAATTTGTATGTATGTGATTTTTTTTTGTAAACGGAAAACGAACACCTTTAGCTCTCAGAAGTGGCGGATGGTTGCCACCTCTGGTTTGGTTTTCCGCGGTGGTATCATGGGAGGCAGCGCCGCTCTGTCGAAGCCAGCGCCTGGTGCCTACACGACACAACCAGACCTAATCGAGCCTGCTCCCTCGTGCGGGACCAGTATGGCACCGGAACAAAGGGATAGATGTCGTAGACATCGGGCTTAAACTGTGCCCTTTGCACCACTATGCTGGAAAAGCCCTTTTCAGGGCCGGTGGAGCCTTGTGCTCGGGGCCGGTCTGCAAGACTGGCGGTCTGTTGTCCCGCTGGACAGCGGACAAGAATGAACGGTGCACCGGTTGGACCCGAAAGGGCGGGCACAGATGACTTTCTGGTGACAAGCGAGTTATTGCGATCCCGGGGGGCTGTCGTAGTGTGCCTTGGCAGGATGCCCGGAGAGGACGAGTAGTGGGTAGGGGGGGAGCGCCTGTACCTCGAGTCCCACATAACCCTGCAGGATCTTACAAGAGATAAGGTATAGCGGATTAGCCGCTCTACATTTGAGTGTCGTATTTCTGTCAGTGAGTAAGATTACCACAGCTGGGGATGAGGATTGGCAACACGAGAGTGGCACAAAAAGGTTGCAATTTTCTTTAGCTACGGGCGGTGACGATTCCTGATGTGTATCTTGGGTTCTCCGGGCTAAAGTTAGGTACTTTTTCAACTGACTTCAAAAAGGAGGAGGTTATCAATTCGACTGTGTGTTTTCTTTATGTTTGTTAACTCATAACCCTTTACTGGATGTACCGATTTTGAAGATTCTTTCGACCTTTGGAAGCTGCTGCTTGTCATTTGGTCCCATTTAAATTTAATCGACATCTGACGAGTAGTTTTTGAGTTATTCCTAATAATGTATATTTAATTGGCAAAGGTGATATCTTAATCTGATCCCTTGTGTGTCTAAAAGTTCTCGAGCTAGTTTCCTGAAAATTTATATACTTAAAACACTTAAAACCAAAAAATAAATTATTTTTAAATAAAAAAACCGCTTTCAATGCTAAAAATGGAGAAAAAAGAATCTGTTTATAAAATTATAAATGTTTTTTGAGGTTGGCGCCAACCACCAATATTTGCAATACACTTTGACAGCTGCGACGTGCGACCGACCTCAATCCTCCATTTTTTTTATTTAAAAATAATTTATTCTCAATTAAAATTAAATTTAGCTGTAATTAACTAATTACGGTTATTTATATTTATTAATTAAGGTTTTTATAAAATATCATCAATTTTAGATTTCTTTACATTACTCTTCTTGTCAGAGTCAATAAAAGTCGTAAAATTTAACCAAACCAATGCAATCAAAATTTCCGCGTAAACAAATTTCTTCCTTCCTTTCAAAGCGCCAACCTGCTGCGTAAAATCTGCATACAAAAAATGAGCGGGGGGTCACGAGTGAGTAAAGATGGTTTGGATGCACCAACTTCGCTAACTTAAAGCATTCGCCACTGCTATGGTGATTGCAACCCATCAGAAAAGAAAGTAGCTAAGTTTTAAAAGTCGATACAAGACCGTCTGTAGCAAACTAGTAAACAAGTAGTTACAACGTTATACGCGGTGCATATTTTTATCTCATGAACGCGAGTGAAATATGAAAGTGCGGGAGTACCCAATGTCGGCAGTACCGACTTTGCATTGACCATGGATTTATAATTACCGATGCTTATAGATTGGCAATGAATCGATGAAGTCGAGACCTAAATAGAAATGCACCAATGTACGAGTAAAGGGCGCTGCACACTTCATCAGATCAGAACCGTATCACCTTATTTCACTATGAAAAAATGGCGATGCGCTACGGTCTGTAGTTGTTTCGAAGCCACTGTTCCGTAGCGTTCATAGTAAAAGAGGCGATGCGCTACGGTCTGTAGTTGTCTTGTAGCCGCTGTTCCGTAGCGGTCATAGTAAAAGAGGTGATGCGCTACGGTCTGTAGTTGTCTTGTAGCCGCTGTTCCATAGCGGTCATAGTAAAAGAGGCGATGCGCTACGATCTGTAGTTGTCTCGTAGCCGCTGTTCCGTAGCGGTCATGGTAAAAGAGGTGATGCGCTACGGTCTGTAGTTGTCTTGTAGCCACTGTTCCGTAGCGGTCATAGTAAAAGAAGCGATGCGCTACGATCTGTAGTTGTCTCGTAGCTGCTGTACCCTAGCGTTCATAGTAAAAAAGAGGCGATCCTTTTCCCAACCAATAAGTGCGATACGACCTTAATGCGAATGTGTGCACGAGAAATACTACTTACTGCACTATACACAGAGCCTCACAGCCACTGTCTTTTCAACGTGACTACAGGCCGACCTAAGCCGTCTACGCCTGTGTAAGTGAAATTGTTTCTCTATCGCGTTATAATATTATACGTTTTATGGTCATGCATTCTCTTTCACATTGTCGATCTATAGTTCCTATATCAATGGCAAAGACCTACACAGAGGCAATGTGCATATTTACACAAAGTTTCATGGCTCACCCGCCGCGTTAATGAAATAAATGTACTTGTCGCGTTTAATAATTTTGACATTGGAAGTGTTGGTGGTTAAACTTAACCAGTGACAGATCATTAAATCCAAAACAATGTCGAATCAATTTTGTACGTACGTAATTTGTGTGGCTTAAAATTGTTAATTTAATGCCTATTTGAGTACAGGAAACCCTTTGCTTAACATTACTCGCGTGTAACGTACTTAAATAATGTCGTCATTAATTATAATAATATAATATTCATTTAACCCCTGCTTCCTATTTTATTTGGTGTCAGCGGAGGTTTCATTCATTATAAAATACTACTATCTACTATACTTTTCTTAATTAATGGCGTCGCGTCGCATTATGCGTACGCATTTTGCCAATGTCAAGTGAAAATGTAACTAAAGGCACTAAAGTAACTAAAATTGTACGGTTGATTGAGGTTAAAAATGGAGTCTCTCAACACGTGTTTTAACACAACAAGAACTCGGGAGAAACTCCCATTATAATATAGATTTGGCTAGAAGTTTTATGACGACGGGCCGTCTACCAAACGTCAATTCTTTTTGGGCATGCTATTGTTGGTGGATAGATCTGGGAGTTTCTCCCTAGTTCTTATTGTAAAAACACGTGTTGAGAGACTCCATTTTTAACTCAAATCTACCGTAAAATTTTTCGTAACTAATTACATTTTCACTGTAATCTTTATGTGACGCGAACGCCATTTATTAAAAAAAAAGAAGAGGTTGTTGTGCTTCATTACGACATGTTTGACACAAAGGGGTTGAGCAGAGCTTTAGGTTTTAAGTAACATTGTGTTACACTAAAACCAAATCTGGCATTTTGGGCCAACAGTGTCCAAAATAGTGAGAGGTTGTCGCCTACATTAAAGGGGTAAACCTAAAAAGTAAAAAAGTTTCAGTGAACCAACAAACAAAAGACAATAACCAGCCCCCGGATCGCGCTATTTACAACGTTTTTACCAAAACTAAACGGTTATCGTTTTCATACGTTTGTAGAGCACTGCTCAACCTCTTTGGGCATTAAAGGCGTAATCATATGTATGTATGAGTAGTGTTGGGATTTGGGATAGTATTTTATTTGCGGCCGGTACCAAACGCCACCAATATCAGGTACCTTAACTGGCTATATTACGCACTAACTTGACTGTTGAAATAGGAACGTTAAAGTCACAATGCAACAACATAATTTATTTAGAATAAATATGCGGCATGTTGCATTTGAATTTTTGCAAAAACGTGACAAACTTTGTAAACAAAATTTCACAACATAAATTATTTCGAGGTAACCGACTTTTGCCAATCAAAATTATTTATATCTTAAAACAATTTTAAAGTATAATGAACTCTTAACAGTGCAACTGCTTTGACGTCAATAATGTAAGAACCAGAATGTTTTAACAAATCACTGCAGTAATAATCTTATTACATTAGTGAGCAGTCTTTTTTTAAAGTCCTACAATTATTCGAATTCTATTGTCCTCTTTAGATGAAAAAGGGTCCATATTGGCTCACATAATATTCTAAATCCTTTTCTTTGTCTTACTGCCGATTTGTGTTCATAATAATCACTCTTCATAATTTTATTTTTCATACTTTTTTAAGTCATACATTTTTATTACTACCAATGGAGCTCATAACAGTTAGTAATCATAATTTTTTTATTAATACTGTTTCTACCTTGTTGCTTACAAAAAAGCGCCATCTATGAACATTCTTAAAAAAGAGCATTATGCAAAAACTCCCACATTGATAGCCCAAGTCACTATAGTGACGTTTTGTATTTTAGTGAGGGTGGCTGCAGACTCTATCAGCAACATTGACATGGGAGTTTCTCCTTGTTGTAAAAACACGTGTCGAGAGACTCCATTTTTAACTCAAATCAACCGTATAATTTTTCTTACCTTAGTTACAAAATGAGTAGGTTTATGGATCGCGATGCCATTAATTAAGATTAGAATAGAATAGAACATTGACATGTTTTCATTAGTCACAGCGACGGCGTGATGTTCACTCAGAATCTGTGTTGAATATTGTCACTTTTTTATTTAAGGACGGCTTACATTGAAATCACAAGGTAAGTAAGATTGTCCTTTACATGAATAATGTATTTAAACAAAAAGTGTCAGTTTATGTATTATTTTTGTATGATATTCGGATTATAATTTGCACGATTAACGTTTCTAATAAAAATAATTACAGCTTTTCGATAATTATCTTATTTATATTATTGTAAATTATAAAGAAATAAATGTTAAGGAAGTTATTAATATAATACCTAGTGCACAAGAAAAAATAAGCAGTTGCAAAGACAAGAATCTATTCTGAACCCAAATTTATGAGTACACGCAAAAAGTTGGCGTTACCAAAGCAGAAGTAAAATAAAAAGTTAATTAATTATGAGCGCTGATAAATAATATTGGACTTGGAAAGTGGACCGGCTGGACTGAGTTCGAGTCTACTCCGGCATGTACGTCAACCATGAAGGCGAATAAACGTGCAAAAACTTTGTCTAATAATGCGGTGGCTGACGTTTGATCACATAAAAAATAACGCAAATATACGTAGGCACTTTTTTCGTTTTGAATACATGACATAAATTGTACACGTAGAATTTACTTATTGGAGCTGTTGTGACTCTTATTGAGCGTCGTACGTCTCTATCACTTAGTGCTTGATAGAAAGTGACAAAAGATTCCCAAGACATGATTGACTTCTGAGTGTCATTCTTTAATACGGGCCTTAGCATTCCATTCCATAGATTCACCGTGCGGGTACCGTATCCATCGTGTTGCAGAGAGAGGAGCTAAGCTAGGAGCAGTGAGACTTGTGACCACAGAAAAGATATTTCTCATTGTTTTCAACTTTATCACAATGTCATAAAGTTCAAGATGATAGTAACATATATTTCAAGGGCAACTTTTTTAGTCAAGGTAGGCACAGCGGACTATCCGCTTGAATTTGGAGCAGCTCGAACTGGGGTAGTACTTCCACAATTAAAACTACATTTTTGTGGTATTGTGTTTCTTTTGGTAAGGAAGGTCATCAGAGCTCCACGGGGTAGGAAAGGCGACTAGGGCCTACTTGCTGTTGTGTGTTGCAAGTGCTGCAACCGTCTACAGGCTACGGTGTCTGCTTGCCACCAGGCAGGGTGTATGCTTGCCTGCCAACCGATTAACATAAAAAATCGGGAGTAGTCTCCCCTTGACTTTCTCGTATACCGGCAACGACTCAAAAGTTGATAGAAACCTTACATTTTGATGTCATACATACATGCATGTTAAATTTTGGTCACCCATCTGAGTACCGACCGCACACTTGGTTGCTTAACTTTCGTTATCAACGACTTGAAAGTTGATAGAAACCTTATATTTTGATGTCATACATGCATGTTAAATTTGGTTGCAATAAGTTAAAGCATACTCGAGTTATCGTGCTAACGCACAGATACACACACAGACATAATTCCAAAAACGGTATTTTTGGACTCAGGGAGGTCCAAAGCGTATAAATCCGCCAAAATCTCGAGGTCGAATTTTTTGACGATTACAAGACTTCCTCTATACTACGTATACGAGAAAGTAAAAATAATTTCGTAGTAATAGTATGTATATATTTCGCAGATTTTCTTAAATCCTAAGTTCTTCATCTTGTATAAAGTACTCTGTGAAGCCTACCCAGACGTGACGTCTGTGCCTTTTCTGGAATATATGTGGAATGTTGTCCAAATGATAATACAACAACTTTTCATGAAACTTTTTTTAACCACACTTTCTATGTAATTCTCCTTCTTAATTAATAATAAGGTTTTCGTTTTTCATACTCTTAATTTATACTATTTTGCGCTATCCAGTGTAAGTAGGTACGGACATTGTTTTATAGAATGAACTTACCCAACTAGTAATTACCTATATTTCCTATAATAGTACCTAGTTAAGAGCAGATAGGTATTAATAAGTGCAATCGTCTTATAATAGTCTATCGTGCAACAATAAGTACCTACATACATACCTAAGTAAGTGGCTGTAAGATCTACGTGTAAGAATTACGTAAATTTTGCTCGTTCTATCAACTTCGGTACCTTGATAATTTTCACCTGAATATTAGTTAAACTATGAAAATAAATGGCAGATATTAACTTTTAAAAAAAAATTACTCATTATTATGCTGGCTATTCGTAGTTAAAGAATTTTTGAATCCTTATAATAATTAGGAGAAACTGCTAAACAAGTGCCTACTCTATCGCATTCAATGTCAGTAATTATAAATCTATGGATAAGATATAAAATTTTGCTGCAGAGTTACTTTGCTCACGATTTTGTTTAGGCGTAAACATTTTAACAAAATGGATCAGTAGAGATGTTTAATTTTAACAACCTTTTTGATCTAGTGGGTCGATCATCGATCTCGGACCAAGAAGAACCCATAGGGGTTTATTTGGTAGTTGGTAATGCTTTCTAAATGCTTCAAATCGAAATGTATTGAGGTAAGAAAGACAGTACCTCTTAAGGAATTAGGTACAGTGAGTTTCGATATTTATTCTTCGATTATTTCTCGAAACAAAATGAAAAAAAAAGCAAACTCTGGTCACAATTTTTAAAACATCATTGATTCAAAGTTATTGTTAGAACCAGTGTTTTTAATTACAAAGACTCGTGAAAAGGCTTGGAATCGTAACACATTACGTCTGACCAAAGAACAATAGCAATTGTTTCATTCAACAGTTAGACTAAGTCATGTATATAAACCGTAAAACTCTTAGTCAAGATTGCTTTAAACTCATTCACAACATCTAAAATGCTCTGCAAATCATTAATTTTTTCATCATTCATTTACTTGTGTGCTGCCAAACTTAACAATTATGACAATTTCGATATAGAGACGTTATTATCTAATACGACTAAAACGAAAAGTCTTTTTGAGTGCATCACTGATGAGAGTAAATGTTTGAATAAGGAAGATAAGGATATGAAACGTAAGTTGAATTTAATGACAGATTAACCTTAAGTATCCCCCAATTGTTTTTAATAATAAAATAAAAATAAAAATCGTTTATTTCAGAAAAATTCCATAAATGTAGAAATGTCAACTTTAAATTAGAACATTCATTAAAAATTTATTATCAATGGAATTATTAATATATAAATTAAAATACAGACTTGAATTAAAAAGTTTCTTATATAAATTACTACTTAAATTGTCAAAACTTATTTTACTATCATAAATTATTCAATTAAATTATATTAAATTAGATTATTAAATTTAATCATTAGATGTCATATTATAATGAATGTTATGTTTTTTCAACGTCCTTTTCATTTGAAACTCAAAAGAGTTTCTCCCGAGTTCTTGTTGTAAAAACACGTGTAGAGAGACTCCATTTTCAACTCAATCTTCCGTACAATTGTCTGTTACTTTAAGTAAATTTTCACTTGACCTTCATCGCCATCAATTTAAAAGAAGAAGACATAATAAAACTGAAAACACGCCAGTTGCTCAACGGATAATTTATACCTAAAGCTCATAGGTATTAGTCGTCTATCCACAAAGTTTATCACGTATTGAAGAGTTTGGGAAACATGTACATAAAAGTAATGCGAAGTTGTGCTTCGTTTTATAATTCGTTAACGTTACGCCAGCAAAAGTGCATAGGTAGACTATTTCTCCATGTTTCAGCAAGCGTATTAAAGTGGTGGTTCCATCTGCTGTCGATAGTAATAGGCAGACTATTTCTCCGTATTTGAGAAGGCATATTAGGCTGATGGTTCCATTTGCTGACGAAGGATGGTAGTCGGTACCAAGGAGGATTGGTGTCAGGCAGGCCATAAAAATCTAATGCAGACTACATGGCTGTACTTTCTGAGGATTCACGCTGAAACTTTGTTAATTTTAGGTGCAAAATGTTAACAAACCAGAGCTGTCAAATGTAACAGAAGCATGTGTTCCAAATCTACGACACTAATTTGAATGAATGCTACTAATAATTTTATTTATCAAAAAAGAAATCAGTTTTTAAATACCTAACGATTTAAAGATCAATTCATTGAAAAGTAAATATTTATAGATTTTAAAATGTAACTTTCAATTACAACTTAGGTCATATATTTTTGGATAAAGGGCGATATTTAAATCGGATCTAGTACTTACATAGTTAAATACGTATTAAATACATAGTTAAATAGGTATGTTTGTAGGTATATATAGTTAAATATATACCTATCATAAATAAAATTAATTATCAGAATCCCAGGTCGATGCAGTGCCGGATCTAGGGGGGGGGGCAAGCCGGGGCCCATGCCCCGGGCGGCAAGTTCAGAGGGCGGCCAAATTCACACTTTACAGACGAATGGACAATTCATCATTTACTTAACTTTGGCCACAGAAAAAATAATAGTATAGTATAAGTGCAGAAATTTCATGGCCATATCAACTCGACAGATATCCAGAGCGCGAAGTGAGACGTGCTGCACGAACATTAGGTATTAGTTGCGAGCGAGGCGCGTAGGCATAATTCAAAATACGCACCCGCTCGTCCGCAGGAATCGCAGATCGCGGCAGCACGCATTTGAAGCGCCACGTGACTATTTCAAACTATAAAAGTTCCTGTTTTCTTTTTTCGTGCAGAAAAAACAGCGATGGATGCATTATTTCCGGAAGGCCTATTTTTTTTTATGTTACTAGACGGCAAACAAGCTTGCGGCCCACCTGATGTTAAGTGGTCGCAATATTAAGTGTAAATCACTTAACACCGTAAGTGCGTTTGCCATCCTACCTGGGGACTAAAATGATATGCCCGCCATGACTAGTAATTACACTGGCTACCTTTCCCTTCAATCCGAAACACAGCGAATTGCTTGACGGCAGAAATAAGAATTGACCCAGACGACCCTACATATGGGTCTACCACCTAGTAAATATACCGCCTATGTAGGCTATGTCCAAATGTCAATCAATTAGTGGACATCTGATAGCTGAAATTATATAGATGATAAACGTAATAAACAACTTTTAAAAAAAAGTCAAACCGACTTCAAAAAGTATAAAAATAACATATTATTAAAATGTACCTCCTGTACTGTTTAAAGTCGGTGCCAACTATGCCAATAGTTCAGCGCAACGAGCCTCATCACCCAAGCTGGCGCGTTCAGTCGCAATCGCGGGATGGTTTGATCAATAAATATGATGTGGCAGGCGGATCTATAGAATACTTAGTGGGCTTGGCACCGACTTCAAACAGTACAGCCGGTACCTAGCACACATTTTAATAATATGTTATTTTTATACTTTTTGAAGTCGGTTTGACTTTTTTTTTTAAAGTTGTTTATTTTTCTATTTTTAGTGTCAATAATTGTTTTTTTTTTATATTTATTACGAGATGGCAAACAAACTTGTGGCCCACCCGGTGTTAAGTGGTTCCGTCGCCTGTAGACACTTGCAATATTGAGGGGAAATCACTTAACATTAGAAGTTCTTTGTCAGTCTGGGGATTACTTTATGGGTTTCGTGCCCTTTTTATGTAGGCGACAGGCTGGCAACCTGTCACTATTTCGAGGCACTGCATGGTCCATACTGTCAGAGGTAGATTTATGTGTGACAAAATGTTACATAAGACTCTGCTCAATCCGTCATGAGATTACAAGCGTAATCGTAATCGTATGTATGTATCGGCCTATAGGGGTAACTTTAATATTTAAATAGTTATCATCCAAGTCCTAACCATTAAGGAGTTTTTCCTTCCATCATCAGGTCACCTGAATAACCTGAAAGAATACAACTATCGCTCTTTAGGTACCTTAATTATTTAAAAAAATGTTATTAAACTCCTAATTAAGGAGTATTTCCTTCCATCATCAGCTCACCTGAATAAGCTGAAACAACTATAGTCCTTTAGGTACCTTTAACACTTAAATAATCATCAACCAACTCTTAACAGTTAAGGAGTTATTCCCTCCATCTTCGGCTCACCTGATTATCTTGAAAAAATACAACTATCGGTCTTTATGTGCCTGTAATATTTAAAGAATTATCATCCACCTACTAACCGTTAAGGAGTTTTGCCTTCCATCATCAGCTCACCTGAAGAACCTGAAAGAATACAACTATCGCTCTTTAGGTACCTTTAATATTTGAAGAATTATCATCCAACTCCTAATCATTGAGGAGTTTATCGTTTCATCATCAGCCCACCCGAATAACCTGAAAGAATAGAACTATCGTATATATTTCAAGAATCATCAACGAACTCCTAACAGTTAAGGAGTTTTACCATCCATCATCAGCTCATGAACATGAGATGACTACCAGACGCAATTATACTAGAATAGCTTTATAAAAAATATCAATAACCCTCCCTTTCCGTAGTTTTCCGAGGGTTGCCCTCCATTTCCCTAGCTTTCCATCATCAGATCATGACTTGGTGACAATGGGACCACCTCAGGAGTTTACACTATCGAATAAAAAAAAGAATTTTGAAAATCGGTCCACAAATGACGGAGATATCGGTGTACATATATATACATAAAAAAAATACATACAGACGAATACGGAACCTCCTCCTTGTTGGAAGTTGGTTAAAAATAAATATAAGGGGCGGGGGGGGGGGGGGGGGGGGGGGGGGGGCATTTTTCAGTTCTTGCCCCACCTAAAAAAAAATGAAGATCCGGGGCTGGGTCGATGTTAATGATGACAATTCATTCTAATATTTAATTTTTTATTCTGTTTATTACAAAAACGAAGTAGATACTAACATTTATGTATATTTTGAACTCTTTTTTATGGTCATAGCTGAGTGTCTAGATCAAAATATTCCTAATATCCATTAGTATAAAGTACTAGGTACTTTTGGTTTTGTTACCTTGCATTTTCAGTCTCTGATAAATGAAGTGTTTAGGTGACAGTTTACTTTTTAAAGAAAATTGCCCCATGAAAGAACCTGTTTTTGATTTGACTAAATGAAAAGATTATAGTTTCAGTATTTTTCGCAGCTTAGCTAAAGCTAAATATAATAAAACAAGCGTGAAACCTTCGCTGACTTCGAGTTTACCTGTCAAACACTAACGAATATTTTTACTTCGTATTCAATTTACCCGACAAAACAGGGAAAGGTTTTTCTTCTAAAAAAGTTAATTTTTTTTCTCATTTTTCAAAGTTAAAAAGGGTTATATTTTTTATTTATTCTAAAATAATATTATTATTAGTACACTTAATAACAGATTGGTGAACGGAAACGGTATTATAATACATCTATTTAGTGTTCGCAAAGCGGAAAACCCACTATCTGGCAACTAGCAATTGCAGGGCAAAAACATTATGCTAAGTCACTGTTAGTCAATTTTCTGTATATTGATCAATCGATGTGTCTTTTTTACCCGACTATGGCGAAGTCAAAAGGAACGGTAATGATTTTAGCAGTCTATGTATGTATGTTTATTTGTATTTACGTATGTTCCACCGTAGCGCCTAAACTATTCATCTGATTTTGATGAATGAGGTGTCAATCAATTCATTATTATTGTTCGAGCAACATAGGCTACATGGTAACCGACTTTAACAAGAGGAGGAGTTTGAGAAATTTTCCTTGTAATGGATTTTAGTTGCCAAACATTGTGAAATGACCAAAAATGGAACTACGACTCTCATTTCAAAATAATGTTTGATTGTCGATTTCTATTGAAATCGACTGCAGTCAATTTTACCTTGTAACACCCGATTTATTTTCTTACATTTTACATATTTTTCTCTTTAAAGTTTATTAATTATAAGAGAAACAGTCATGACTCGTGAACAGGTTGTTAGTGATCACAAACATTCATCTCCACTAGAATTCCAAACGAGATCACACGCTTTGTAAACTGCATACATTTATAACTGACCACGTTCGTAAACTTTCGTTCCGTTAACGACTACGTCAAAATAATTAAAACGTTGTACATGTAACAGAGGTAGAGGCGTCGGTGGCGTAGTGCGTAAGAACGTCGTCACCCACCCGGGAGGCACTGGTTTCTAACCCCGCCACGTACCAATGTGTTTTCAAATTTTGAATTCATACTTATGTACGTTTAATCGATAACGTTAATATATGAAAAAAAAAATCGACGCTTTTACGGTGAAGCAAAACATCGTGAGGAAACCTGCACACACCTTTGAAGAAATTCTTAGGTTGTATGTGAAGTCGACCAACCCGCATTTGGCCAGCGTGGTTGACTAACGCCTAATCCCCCTTAATGTGGGGTAGGCTCGAGCCCCTCGGTGGGGACATTATATGAGCTGTTGATGACATGTCACAAACTCTTCTCCAACCTTCAATAATATGTCACCATGCTGCTATTGCCTTTTCTTCGTGAAGGGCTATAGGCTTAAGCATAATTTTACTACCGGATGTTTAGCCGATACCAACCATCTTGAGAATGCTATTGTGAATATTGCGGGGGCGACATGGGCTGCTTAATGGAGCGTGTTGAAAACACTCAGAACACACAAACAATCTAAAAAATCGGGAGTGATCTCCCCTTGACTTTCTCGTATACCGGAAACGACTCAAAAGTTGATAGAAACCTCATATTTTGATGTCATACATACATGTTAAAATTTGGTCACCCATCCGAGTACCGACCGCGCACTTGGTTGCTTAACTTTCGTGATCTACTGCTCAAAAGTTGATAGAAACCTTATATTTTGATGCATACACGCATGTTAAATTTGGTTGCAATAAGTTAAAGCATGCTCGAGTTATCTTACTAACGCACAGACACACACACACACAAACATAATTCCAAAAAAGGTTTTTTTGGACTCAGGGAGATCCAAAACGTATAAATCCGTCAAAATCTCGAGATGGAATTTTTTGACAATTACAAGACTTCCTCTATACTACGTACGAGAAAGTAAAAAACTGGTGATTTTATTACTTATGCGCTGACTTCAATATACTGACTGCATGTAAACGGTGTGGAAAGTTCTCGGCGCCATCACTGGCGGCTGTTACTGACCTTGTGTCAGTCAGGTTTTACTCTCCACCATGTGCCATCTTGATGTGGAGGGCTGTACGGAGTTCAGAATCTCTCTTAGCTTCTATGAAACCCATGACAAACAATGTATATTGCTTTTTTTCAGATGACATCATAGAAATGGTGAAAACATCATGCTATAATTGCACGGTGAAGGAGAAACAGAAATTTGGCGAAGCTAGGAGGGCTCTTCGATACTACATGGATAATTTACAAGACATTAACAAATTTGTAGGCAATATAAGCGACATGTTGCAACAAAAACGACACGACGAAGAACAATAATTACTGTTACCTACAGTTATTAGTAGAGTTAGTAACAAATACTGCTTACAAATATGAGGCTCTTCGATTCTACATAATAAAAATTTGAGTGTGTTTAGCAAAAAGTCTCTTACATGTTTTTAGCCCACGACGCAAAAGGAGGGACTATCACCTCTGTAAATTTGATGTGACTGTGTATGTATCTGTGTGTCTGTTTGTGGCATCGTAGCTTCTAAACAAAAGGGCCGACTTTGATGTTTTTTTGTTGGTTTTAGCTACCATTATCAAGATAATTCTTGGGTGGGATGCATACTTAAAAATAAAGAAAATTCGTATTGAGTTAGCTAGACTGACAGCAAATACTCATAAGCTTCCAACTTAAAGCCCATGTCATTTTCCTTTTGTGTACTTTGCCTAAGCAAGAAAATTGATGCAAAAGTTCATGGTATCACTTTCAAAATATAGAACTATGTATGTACCAATGAAAAGTAATAAAGTTTATAAGATAAACGACACATTTTTTACTTTCATTATATGCCTATTATTTAAAATATCGCTTAGAAAGAACAATAAAGTTTCATCAAGAACCTATGGAATAGGCGTTTTATTTTTTTGTACCTAAACTTTCAATTTCTTTAATTCAATAGTTGTTTTAGGTTCTTTTTATAATATTTTTTTTTAAAACTACACTTATTACAAAATTTTTGTCTGCAAATAAATTATATTTCAATTGTTAAATTCTGAAATAAATGTGAAAATGACTCTTTAATATCTTCATCAGAATTGAGGATTTGATGCCTACTAACTCATGGACAGACTTAATTTTTTCATAAATTATTGATGCCATTGATGACTTACCCAAGAGTTGTTCGCATATCAAAATTTTGTAACATTAAGATTTAAAGTTAAAAAAAATTAATTAGTATGGAACAACGCAAAATTTTAAGAAGATTATCAAAAAAATTTCTAAAAAAACTCCGTTGCAAAGTGGGTTGCAAAGTCGTTATGAAATTTGAAGTGTATATTTGGGCAAGATTTAGTTAAATATTGCATCAAAAATTTAGACAAAACAATAAGCCTGTCTATAAGTTACAACGATTCCAAGAGTTGATTCTGCTGACCATATAAAAAGCCACTTTATTTTTATTTTTTTAATTAAACATAAAAATTATAATTTAACTACATGGAAATCCGTTACAGGTATATAGTCCTTATTCACAATAAGAATACAAAACTGAAACAGCTTCTAAATCAAAGAAGTTACACAGCTAATAGTGTGTAAGAAAAATAAATCGCCAATTTCATAGGTAAAGACCTAATATATTGTGCGTTATCAGCCATCAATAAACCTGTTTCAATCTTGTTCTTTCTCCCCCTTCTTTCTCAGCCTGCTAGCAATTTATGTGGGGTCGGTGCGGTATGTCTTGCTATCAGAATATTATAGTGATAATATCACTGTCTACATAGTGATACTATCCTTATCTATAGTAACAGTATCACTGTCTAAAAAGTGTTAGTAACACTATCTAAATAGTGATAGCACCGCTGTCTAAATAGTGACAGTATCCCTGTGTAAATGGTGATAGTATCACTATATAAAAAGTGATATCATCATTGTATCACTGTCTAAATAGTGATAGTATCACTGCTTAAATAGTGATAGTATCACTCCATAAATAGTGACAGCATCAATGTTTAAATAGTGATAGTATCACTGTCTAAATAGTGATAGCATCACTGTCTAAATTGTGATAGCCTCACTGTCTAAATAGTGATAGCATCATTATCTAAATAGTGATATTATCACTATCTAAATAGTGAAAGCATCACTGTCTAAATATTGATATCTTAATAATCATAGTATCACTAGTATAAACTAGTATCACTATAGAGTGATAGTATCTCGTATTAAATAGGTATAGTATTTAAACGATTATTTTAAAAGTACTTAAAAGTCTAATTAAGGCTAGAACTCAGTGGGCGAATATGCACTGCAGCAGAACTGAAAGAACAGTGTAATTGCAACGCATGCCAGGTGAAGCTAGTATTTAAATAAATCTTGTTTTATATTGTGATAACGGCCTGCTGACCTGATTAAGAAGCATATATCAAAGAAGGCATTGCTAAAGACAAGTTATTCAAATCTTACTATTGAAATCTAAAACACAAACTTGAATGTGGTATTCGCGAACCAGTGTCGCAGTTTAGAAAAAGTCCCACGTATTGAAGCAGAGTGGAGGTGATAATCTCATTTCGCTTCTGATTATTACCTGTGTTTTTTCCTCGTAGAAATTACTGTTAATACTTTACATATTTATGTAATAACTAACCACCACAGGACTGTAATAGTGATGGGATATATATTTTTAATAAAAAGTAACAACTTATATTAAATGAAAATTAACAATAGTTATTAGTAAAATAGTTTGTAGGAAATTAGGAGTTCCTCTCTTACATTTCTTTTTCTAAGTCAAAGCAGATTTTTATATTTATTTTGAGGGGAACCTTGAGTCCTTGAGCAAGTCCCAGGCATGTTCCTGACTTCCCTCCCTATGTACCCAGCACCATCATGATGAATCCATGGAAAACTAAATGTTTTCACCTCTTAGATTATTGTTGGTTAGACGAAATTAAACATTATATTTTCAAGCAAAACTGTAACCAAGCCAAGAAGTATGGTTTTACGGCCTACACAGTGTTGATAACATTGGAACTATCAGTAATAAATAGATCTATAGTTCTTAGATAGAAAGATAGAGAATTTTATAATTGCATTGAAAGTCAAAATCAACTATCTAGTGTTAATAATCAAATCTACAAGATGAATAAAGTTTTACGAAAATTGCTACAGTAATTCCAAAGTTATGTTATTTTATTTTTATTTTTATTTTGGCAAGGCCTATTTTCAAGATTTTTGAATACCAACACTGTAATTTACTTTTGGAATGTTCACATGTTGATTTGTTGTAAATATAAGTACCTAGTCTCTATTTCCAATGTTTATATTTTTTTAATTTACGCACTAATTGTTAACGCGTGATAATCGTTCGAAAATCAGTAAAATTGTAAGTTAACACTTCTCGTCTCTTTAAGAACTTGTGCTATGTATACCAGAAAAGGGACAATCGTACATAAAGATTTGAATATCTATCTATACTATATAAAGCTCGATTACCACTCACTGACTCACTCACTGATTGGGAATATTTAATGTATAAATTTAAATAAATATTTATGACTCTGAGCAAATTTTCGAGTTCATCGCACAAATATTTATCCCTGGCTGTGTATTGCGAATTTACCTGTCAAACTCAAACGAATATTTCATAATACTAGAGGAATATTTTTTCAACATGATTTCTATATTAGATTGAATATCGTTATATTTACCCTACCATGGCTTACTTCGTTTTTACTCACAAAACAACGGATTTTCTATAAAATTTGACAGCTAAATTAGAAATGAGATCTTCACAGAATAAACCTGACCACTCAGTGTGTAGGCAACGTTACTGACCACTCCACTAGGACGATATTTATTAAAATTCCCGTGAAAGTCATTCGACTTTGAAGCTTGGCCAAACAAACGGACTTCTTAAAATAATTCCTTGTACGCTCACGTCCGTAAACAGTACTTTCTTTTGCGTTTTGTATGCGTCCCGTTAGGGCGACCTCGTCTGACTGGTTTAGTTGCACCCCGGCCACACAGTCGGTGGCCGTCAACACAGAAGGACTAACTTTCTTTTGGGTGAGTACAGCGCTTTTTTCTTAGTTTAGAAAGTGCCAACTACATCGATCAATTGGTGCGTAAAATTTAGAAGTGTGCAGTTTTAGCATCTTTTTCATAATTGGAACATCGTTGAGCAAATGGGAAGCCATTAATTTGTTAGTGAAAATATATGCCATATAAAGATATTTTCGTATAAATTATCTATCTGGTATAAATTTAAACTGATCGACCATTCAGTCTTTTTATGGAATTAAATAATAAGCGAATAGTTTTAATTGTATGGAAATAGACTGAATCAATATTATGACAATTATCAATTAGTCACCACAATTTTTTAAAAGCCTTGAAGAAATAGTGCTTAGACAGGATTTGAACCCGCAACTGTACGCAATCCGGGCATCGTCCTTCCAACTAAACTACATAAGACTGTGAGAACACGACTTTTTCCTATTTTTATTTGTTTCTATTTATTTTGGGAATAATTTTCAAACAAATATTACCTACCTAAATTTCATAGTACAAATTATTTAAAATTTTAAAATGTCTTTTTTACAAAATGTATGCGTCGTCGCAGATATGGCTACGAGTACTTTGCGGTTTCTATTGACTTATCAATTGACTGTAATAATAATCATGATAAAAATAAAATTTGTTGAAAACCAGTTACATGCTAGTGTTACAGTTTGATATAGATATGGTTATAGCAATTCGGTAATATAAATAACATTTAGAACTTCGTATTGCATCTTATAATACCTTTGACACTGAAGTCTATATTCTACAGAGTCCATGTTGATTATATACAAGATAAACAGCCTTTTAAGGTTTTTACTAGGTCATATATTCTAAGTATTAATTAGTCATATAAATATTTATTGAAAGCACTAATTATCTGCCAAGTTCGCTATTATGGTTCAACGGAAGTTTCTAGTGTTATAAATTATACAGTTGAGATAGAGTTAACTGCCAACGGTTCATTTCCTATTTATTACACTGAATCCATTTGCAAGAAAAAAGGATAATATAAACTACCAATATTCACATTTTTGTTTTTGAATAAATTATGACTATCCAATTAAAAGTATGTAATTAATAGCTTTGCAAAGAAACGAGATTTAAAATATAAAAATACCAAAAGCTAGAAAGAACCGCTAATTGAATTAAAGTAATGCATGTTCCACATTAGCACTCGCGAACTGCAAAAACACTATGCGTACATAGCGACTTATAATTGGCATTGCTTTTTTGTATCGTCAATGTAGACCGTATCCGCGGGTCGCGGATGAGTATAGAGCGGCCATGATGGCATAATTAAAACTGTACATGGATTATCCCAATATCCCGTTTAACCTAATGCTTCGAAAATAGTGAGCCATCCTCTAACGCTCTTTCCGTATGACTTGTACTTACTAATGCTGTCGCGTGTCGATGCGACAGAGAGGAAGAAGCGATTATAGTACTGTAAAACTTTCTCACTTTGCAAAACCACTGACGTTAAATTCTTACGGATTGTACAGCAGGAATAAACGTTAGCAGATGTCCTGCTAACAGCTCCCGTTCTAATAGTTGGTTATCTAGGCAACACGAGAGTGGCAGTATGTTGTTGCAACGATCTTAATGGTACAGTGACCAGGGTGGCATTTTAACAGTATCTGTACCTCGATTTAACATCCTGGTCATATATTAAAATATCCATTCGTAATTCTACAAGAACATTAGGAATTTTGCCACTTGCAGTGCAAGCATGAAGTTGATGATGGGCATCATAATATATCGATCGATAAACTCGTCAGTCTATTTCCCTCTTAAAGATTATCTGCCAATATATCTTATTTTACAATCTAATTTTGTTTATCAACAGTACCGTGCTTGCTCCATAAACCTTATTTTGAAAATGTATTATCTGCCGGAAGTAAGTCATTTGTCATAACAACTTTCTCTCTATTTTCCAGAATACTATAATATTCAACATGAAAACCTGGATCCTGTGCCTTTGCGCGCTAGCGGTGGTGGCCTCCAGCTCAGCCCAAAAGTACAATCGCTATGATAACTTCAATGCAGACTCCATCATTCAAAACGAGCGAGTACTCCTTGCCTACTATAAATGCGTCATGGACAGAGGCCCCTGCACCAAAGATGGGAAGAATTTCAAACGTAAGTATGAACTATACCCTTTATATATAAGATATACACAAGCCAACTTACTATCGCCACCAATACATTTATTTGGTGAGTTACCAAATAAATTTATTGGTAAATCAGATCAATTTTGAAAAATTTGAATGGGCCACGATCATCTTAAATGTGAGCTATATTTATTAAATGGCATACCACAACTTTTTTTGTACCGTTTGGTTTTAAAATAAGTTTTGACATAAATCCATTTCTCATAGATTATCCGAGTCATTGCCACGAGAGTTACATAACACTAATTTGAGATTAGAATAATTTGAGCTTTATCAGATTAACACATCTTTTTGTGAATGGTATGTATGAATATAATGTAACAGAGCACATTTATCTGTAGTGGAGCAGCATCACTAGTAAGCCAGTAACAAATATTGTTCTACTACACATTCACGTTTGAGAAAAATGCCTCCTAAAATCTAATCTTGAAACATAGGATCTCTTGTAAATGTATTTGTCTTTGCTACGAACCAAAGCAGACAAGTTTCTGAACATTCCACTGGCAGTGAATAATGCTAACCACTGTTTATAGCAAAGGATTGGAAAAATATAACAAATATAATCTACTACTACTCTTTCAACTAAGTTACACAAGAATACGGTTTTCCTTACTCCTGTGTAGCCTGTGTAGCTCATTTAGGGACTCTCGTCGATTTTTAGGCTAATCTATCACTTCTTATTCATCATAACTGACGTTGATTACATTTAATACATTTTCCTCATTTAATAAGTGTTCCGCCGATGCTGATTTTTGAAAACTTTATTTTTTACAGTTGTCCTGCCTGAAACGCTGTCAACAGCTTGTGGGCGATGCACACCTAAGCAGAAAGTAGTGGTCCGCAAAATGCTCCTCGGCATCCGAGCGAAGAGTGAACCAAGATTCCTTGAGCTGCTTGACAAGTATGACCCAGAACGCCTCAACAGGGAAGCTCTATACAACTTCTTAGTCACCGGTGTATAGATACGACAATATTTTATGACGAACTCCTCGTTGAGCATATCCTAATGATTACTGCTGAGGATTACTGTGCGCATTTATAATTTATTGAAAATATTAAATTTATAAGTAGGTTAAGTTTAATTTATAATATTAAAAGAAACTTCTATTTTGTTTTTTCTTCACACGTCTAATAAACCAGCAACAATATAAATTAATAATATCGGACGTAACGCGGTTACAATAACGCAATAATTATATATTAATATGCATGGTATCCTTTGAACTGATGATAATGATCTCAATTATCTGACCATGGTAATGTTCTCTGACATATTTGTATTAATCTACGTTACCATGAAGCTATGTAACTACCTTATTGGTTATCTATAAATATTGTTGCGATGGAATATGAAAATCAGATATAATTCTTCTTTCAACCAGAACGTCCAGTAAGAAATATTTTGCAATAATGAAAATTATAATTTTAACATTATGTGCCTTATTAGCAATGGCCAAGGCACAAGATAAATACGAAACAGACGAAAATTTTGATATATCTGAAGTACTGGGGAATGAGAGACTGTTGAATTCCTATACCAAATGTTTGCTCAATAAGGGACCTTGCACACCAGAAGTAAAGAAAGTTAAAGGTAAGCGTTAGTGAATATTTTTTATTTTAAAGTAGCTGATGTAATAAAAAACATTTTTCATTGTGATTGAGTTTAAAAAAAATCTTAGAAATGCATTTTTCATAAAATTTTACTTATTGCCTTCATCTTCTAAAATTAAGTTTATTCAATGTGGTCCTCATTTATCAACATTTCATTTCTTAAGATTGAAATTGATACCAAATTATAAGCATGCCAAATAAAAAAAATGTATCTTACCAAAACTATGTTCTAATAAAATATTTTTAGCAAAAAAATAGGAAAACCGACTTCAATGCGTACAAATTTAAACTAAAAAGTAAGAAATAAATAATATTTTTATGAAGTAGTTGAAAAGAGCGTCATAGAAAACCAAGGAAAGTATTGATACACATTTATAATTCTTTATTTATAATTCATACTCCGATATATTTGGAGCCGGTGCCAGCTAGCCAAGGTTGCAATTTTTGAACTTCACGGAGCGGCGGATTATTTCTCATCTTCATCATTCATTATAATGTGTAGTTAATGAATTAATCAAGTTCGTATCTATTAGGTAAGTTTATTTTGCTTAGGCTGGCACCGACTCCAAATATATCGGAGTATGAATTATAAATAAAGAATTATAAATGTGTATCAATACTTTCCTTGGTTTTCTATGACGCTCTTTTCAACTACTTCATAAAAATATTATTTATTTCTTACTTTTTAGTTTAAATTTGTACGCATTGAAGTCGGTTTTCCTATTTTTTTGCTAAAAATATTTTATTTTATTATTTTTAGTGGAAATCACTACATAGTATAAAACAAAGTCGCTATCCGCCGTCTGTCTGTCCCTATGTATGCTTAGATCTTTAAAACAACACATAAGCATTGCACCCGTGCGAAGCCGTCGCGGGTCGCTAGTTAAGTATATTTTATTGAAAATGGATAGGCCTACTGGATAAATGGATAGGCGCTCATTAAAACTTAACGGAAACGTAAACAATTTTTTTTTTGTTATTAATGTTCTGTTCATAAAGGCTCGAATTTATATCGATACAATTTATACGGATGGCCCGTATAAATTGTATCGATATAAATGCTTTTGACGTAGCTAAATAAATAATCACTAAAATCGAGTCGTAATACTCATAATTGACGGAGTATCAGGTAACAAACACAAAAAAACAGTCGGATAGAGAACTTCCTCTTTTTTTTAAGTCGGTTAACAAATAATATCACGTCTCAGACCTATAGCTCATTACAAATGCCTACCATTCATTCAGAATGAATGGTATAGTTTTAATGGTAAGTTAATGAACTATGAAACTTGAAGAGAAACTAGTTATTTTAACTTAAGTTCATAAAATAATTTGTCATAGTTAATGTGTTGACTATTGGACCTACTAACCAAAATTTCAATATTGCATATTAGGTAATAGCAAGTTCAAAAAAAAAATTGTCATTATTTTTGTGTTTGTGGACGATTTTATTGTTTCATCCCCAATGAAATTATCATTTCAACAAAAAAGTACTGAACCAATTTCGGTATAATTTATACGGGACCACCTTTGACATATGACCTTCCTAACGAAAAAAGAATCATCAAAATCGATTCATTATTGGCGGAGTAATCGCGGAACATATATACAAAAAAAAAAAAAAAAAAAAAAAAAAAAACATACAGTCGAATAGAGAACCTCCTCCTTTTTTTGTTTGAAGTCGGTTAAATAGTAGCTTGCACTTGCTATTGCAATATACTATTAAAAAAAGTAAGAAATAAATAATATTTTTATGAAGTAGTTGAAAAGAGCGCCATAGAAAACCAAGGAAAGTATTGATACACATTTATAATTCTTTATTTATAATTCATACTCCGATATATTTGGAGCCGGTGCCAGCTAGCCAAGGAGGATAGTGTTTGCAATTTTCGAACTTCACGGAGCGGCGGATTATTTCTCATCTTTATTATGCATTCATTATTATGTATAGTTAATGGATTAATCAAGTTCGTATCTATTAGGTAAGTTTATTTTGCTTAGGCTGGCACCGACTCCAAATATATCGGAGTATGAATTATAAAAAAAGAATTATAAATGTATATCAATACTTTCCTTGGTTTTCTATGGCGCTCTTTTCAACTACTTCATAAAAATATTATTTATTTCTTACTTTTTAGTTTAAATTTGTACGCATTGAAGTCGGTTTTCCTATTTTTTTGCTAAAAATATTTTATTTTATTATTTTTAGTGGAAATCACTACATAGTATAAAACAAAGTCGCTATCCGCCGTCTGTCTGTCCCTATGTATGCTTAGATCTTTAAAACTACGCAACGGATTTTGATGCGGTTTTTTTAATAGATAGAGTGATTCTTAAGGAAGGTTTATATGTATAATACATGCATATTCACATAAGCATCGCACCCGTGCGAAGCCGGGGCGGGTCGCTAGTTAAGTATATTTTATTGAAAATGGATAGGCCTACTGGATAAATGGATAAGCGCTCATTAAAACTTAACGGAAACGTAAACAAATTTCTTTTTTGTTATTATTGATTTTTTCATAAAGAGTCGAATTTATATCGATACAATTTATACGGGCCATCTCTGATCTTGACGTAGCTAAATAAAGAATCACTAAAATCGAGTCGTAATACTCATAATTGACGGAGTATCAGGTAACAAACACAAAAAAACAGTCGGATAGAGAACTTCCTCTTTTTTTTAAGTCGGTTAACAAATAATATCACGTCTCAGACCTATAGCTCATTACAAATGCCTACAATGAATGGTATAGTTTTAATGGTAAGTTAATGAACTATGAAACTTGAAGAGAAACTAGTTATTTAACTTAAGTTCATAAAATAATTTGTCATAGTTTATGTGTTGACTATTGGACCTACTAATCAAAATTTCACTATTGCATATTAGGTAATAGCAAGTTCAAAAAAAAAATTGTCATTATTTTTATGTTCGTGGACGATGTTATTGTTTCATCCCCAATGAAATTATCATTTCAACAAAAAAGTACTGAACCAATTTCGGTATAATTTATACGGGACCACCTTTGAAGTATGACCTTCTTAACGAAAAAAGAATCATCAAAATCGATTCATTATTGGCGGAGTAATCGCGGAACATACATACAAAAAAAAAAAAAAAAAAAAAAAAAAAAAAAAAAACATACAGTCGAATAGAGAACCTCCTCCTTTTTTTGTTTGAAGTCGGTTAAAAATCTGAAAAAAAGGTTGCTGCGGCGATGAAAAGAAAACACATCTATTTTAGAATGATTTTATTATTGAAACCATATTACAAAACTGTTATATTTTCCACACTATAGCCATAGTATAAGGAAACCTATTACTTTACGAAACTTATAACTTTGCACACTAGACATATAATTTGATGGATATCCGCACAAAAATTGTGAAAATACTATAGCTAGCAAACAAAACAACTTATTAAAATCCAGGGATAATCAGTTTTAGAGTGTTAGTGAACATACTCATATAACTACTTACTATATTTTAGATAAACTGCCAGAAGCTTTGGCTACAAGGTGCGCCAAATGTACAGACAGACAAAAACAAATTGGCAAGCAACTTGCCAAAGAAGTAAAGAGAACCCGTCCTGATCTGTGGAATGAGTTAGTGGCTTATTACGATCCAGAGGGTAAATATCAGGAAGCATTCCAAGATTACCTCAAGCCTTGAATCGACTTCAGAAAGCAATAAGAAAAAGGGGTATTTAAATGAAATTAAGATGAATGATATAGAAGTGTTACATTTTAAAAACACGATTTGAAATAAATTTTTACTGTAATTGATTGCTTATTTATATTTCATTTTCCAATTTTTCACTTCCAACGTTCTCTTCCAAAGCTCTTCTAAAGGTTTCATAACAAACCCAGCCCAAAGAATGAAATTTCGTTGCCTTTTCCCATATATCATTGAATTTCTGATCTGTGAATTTTTCTCCAGCTGCTTCAAACACTCTACGCACTGCTTGTGGTTCCCGTTTCGCATACATATCTCGATGGTTGACATGTAATAATGTCAGAATACTGGGGCTTAAACACGATTTCATATCAGATTCCTGTGGCAAGCAACTTCTAACAGCCCTTGCACAATAATCTGGTGTTATAGGATAATCTAAATCAAAATATCTCCCAGAAGGCAATCCGGCCCTTGAGCTTACATTTGGAGGCTGGTTAGGTTTGACCATTTCTGTGTAAGTAGTTCGAAAGTCAAGACATTCCTTAGCCACATCTGGAATTTTAGGCATCTGAGGAGATGGTTCTCTGTAATTAAGCACATGAACAAATGTTTTATACTCAATTCTAGACCCGTCAAATGCTTGCCACATTTCTAATAAAGGTTCAATCAATTGAGGATCAAATCTTATAACTTTGGTGCCACAATAGTCATAAACAACTTTTTTCGGAAGCCATCCAGAATTATCTTGATCAAAATATTTCAAATTTAAATAAAATACCCGAAAGAACGTTGGAAGAAAGCGTTTTGATAAAACTTTTCGAAGAGAATTAAGATGTTTAAGACACTGCTTGAAAAATTCTCTTCCTGGATTTAGTTCACAAAAAATAAGACATTCCGGTAGGTTGTCTGGCGGTTTTAGTTTACCAAAACTGTAACCTTTGGGAACATTTTGTATATTATCGTTGGGTGCTAACACTGTTCCCAATCTAGGCTGTTTTACATCCTGGAAATTTGCTAGTATAGTATTTACTACTGTACGATTTGACGTACCTAGTTTAACTCTGTCATCAGTGACGCAGCACTTCATATATTTACCTTGCTTATTGACGTAAGTTCTATAACCAAAAGTTAAATCTGGATTGAAAGCTGGCTCACAGTAGTTACGCTTCGTCTGTACACCAGCTTGCATTCGAAGTGGAGTTTTATCTGGATACGGTTCTTTTGGCATTACAATATCATACAATCGTCCGTGAAAGGGTGTTGGTTTTCCAAAAGTAGTACCTTGAGTATCAAATCCTTCTGGAAGCATTGGTACTGGATCTCGCACCATACCAAGAGGTTTTTTCCAGTAAGAAGCAAAAGATGTTTCCTTCAGATCATCTACTAAAATCTGAAACTTAGTCTTGTCCGGGGGATTTATAAGTTGGGCCACATCACAATATGGTCCGGCAAATCGTGTATCTGGTGGTATCGGTTTTCGTAGTGGTGGCAATGGTCTGGGTGGTTTTTCAGGAAAAATAGCGTCGCTCATTAGTGCATCAACTTCATCTTTTAGTAGATAATGTTGTAATGCATCTGCCACTTTTTCATCTGGCTGAGCTGTGGGTAAACCAGCAGAACAAATTTTGTGATCTCTCTCCATAAACATACCGAAATTTCCCTTACCCCCTGACGTAGATCTCTGGCAGTCTACGGGCATATTTAGTAGTTTCTGTAAAATCAATTATGTATGATTTCTCTTAAAAACGTTAATAACTTCCATAAAATTAATTAAAGTATATTTTTTCTTAAAAAATCGTTGTTTTGAGTAAATCAAATATTTTGTTTATTATAGAAATCAAAAACGTCACAACGACAATGCCTTTAAAAAGTATTAAACCATGGAGATTTTCCCACGTAGGATAAGTACTATAGGTACTATAAATAATATGATACACCAATGTTACACACTGATTATGACAAAAGCTAGGCTATACAGGTATTTATTAAAACGTTACGTCAAAGTTACACGGAGTACACAAGTTAGTCAAATGTCCATAGCTGCCAGGAAATTGTACGAATAAATGACGTAAGCAAATTATAGGTGGTTAAGTCAGTAATGCACACATAAATTTAAATCTACGTCTTCATGGGATGATAATTCTTGGTTTGTTTGCTTACATGCTTTTTATGAGCGATGACAACCAGCTTTATATAAAGGGAAACAACCAGTGGTTTCTAGTCAAACATACGCACTATTCAGTGCTGAAGGTAATGGAATTTATTCAAATTAAGTAAAGGTACTTAAGCCTGTGTGTTTTCAGTGATTCCCGAAGCATATTTTCCGGATACAAAGTTGAATTAAGTATAGTCAAAATTACTTTTAATATTTTGGAACAACACTCAACATGCGAGCATTTTACTTGAATCTTGTGGTTGTCACTATAGTATCTGCAGACTTCTACAATCCAAAATACGATGATTTTGACATTCAGCCTTTGCTCGAAAATGATAGGATTCTTATTGGATACACCAAGTGCTTCCTCGATGAAGGACCCTGTACTCCGGATGCAAAGGATTTTAAGAGTGAGTAATTTTAAACTGGTTGTTTTACGCTATCTTGAAATTTGACTAGTCGCATTATGCACCTAAAATTTTGTGTCACCTTTATTTTCTTTCATGAAATTGATACTAGTATTGTATTTCACCTGGTGTCAAATTAAAAAAAGGTCGAAGAAACGCTATTCAAAATTATTAGGATACTGAGTTTTAAAGTTATTAGGAGAATTAAATCAGGTACAAATTTGTCCACGCCAGCATAAAAACCTCTGTCGTTTAGTTAGTAAACGGTTTTCAAAACCAGAGAACAGTGGACTAACCACTCAATGACAGAGACGGTTAACAGCTATCAATTATTCTTTATTTCCTTGGTTTGTTAAAAATTGTATATTTTTTTTATGTCAAAAGGTAGTGAAAAGCTAGGTCGATGAAGCGCACTTCACACAAAAATATCAAGATACTGAGTTTAAGAGTTATCAGGAGAATTAAATCTGACAGATAAAAAAATCCACGACACCAATCAGAAACCAGGCAGAAATTTTTCCACCCCAACTTAAAAACCACTGTCGTTTAATTAGTTAGTCCACGGTTCTCAAAATGTGTAACTGTTGTCTGACTGCCTTAAGTGTAACGAAATGCTACCTAAAACTGCCTCAACCATTTTATGATTATAACTATGATATTATGAAATTTAAATTAGTCTTTTAATTTTGTAGAAGTCATCCCTGAGGCATTAGAGACATCATGCAGCAAGTGCTCACCAAAACAGAGAGTGCTGATTAAGAAGGTGATCAGAGCAGTGATGGACAAACATCCGAACGCCTGGAGCCAGCTCGTCGACAAATACGATAAAGACAAGACATATAGAGACAACTTCAACAGGTTTATCGAAGAACCATGACTGTTGAGTTACGATCATATTGCTCGTATGTGTCGTCAGGCGGAAGTTAAGTTAGAGCGTTAATTGTTGTAACTAGTTTTTACTTTTCTATTTTGCTGTGTGTTTTTATATTTATAAATTGAGCTAAATTAAATCTTAAATTTAATTTTATTCAATTTATTTAATTTAATCAAATAAAAATTTTTTTTTGGGTAGGTACTTAGAAAAATTAGAAAAGTGAATTTTATATCATCACAGAAAATTCAAAATCAAATAGGACTTCCTTAGTTGAAAACTGCTCAAAATATTATTATTAGGTATTATTATCTTTTTAATTGATGTATAATTGAGTATATCGACTTATTTTTTTTTTCAAATATTGTTTGATTTCTATTTTAATGATCAAATAATAGCATTGAAATCCTCATTCATTATTTTACTTTTTCTTCAAAATAAATTAAAGTTCGTAGATATTTGATCATTTTTGCAAAAATCGGTCCATAAAAAAGCTATGACAAACCTTTGCATACAATATTAGGATGATGTTAAAATCCCATGAATATTTACCTAAGATTTTTGTGAAAAATTAAAAAAAAATATTCTTTGAACCTTTTATTTAATAAAATAAATTTCAATTAAATAGTTTAGTACTTTAAATAAAACCAATCCAGTCTTAAGTGCCTACTCTTCTACTGTATCACAATTCAATTTCTAATTCATAGTGCGTTACTCTGCAGTTTTTCTCTCTATTTAAGCTTTGACCTTGATATCATCGATTTTGTCCTTGTACCTTTGCTGGTAAATGTTTTTGGGGTCATATTTTGTAGCCAACTCCTTCCAGTAATTGGGTTGCTTGTTAATCAAGTGCCTGAGCACTTTGTCCGAGCCAGATTTCTGCTTCTCCGTGCATTTGGAGCATTCGTTCTCTAAGGCGTCAGGTAGGGTTTCTTTTAAGGTTTTCCCGTCTGGTGTGCAACGGCCTTTGTCGAGAAGGCAGTCCACGTATCCTCGAAGGAGACGCTGTGACTCTAAGATCTCGTCAACATTTATGTGGTCCCATTTGTCAGTATATTTTTGACCATATGCGACCGTCACAAGGAGCATCAAGCCGACTAGAATTATTGACTTCATTCTGGATCTGTGAAATAAAAATTGTAATTAGTAATGGTTTTATTAGAAACTTTTCTGTCAAACTAAAAATAAAGTCTTCAAATTAGTGGCATTTGCGAGCGCTGTAGTGGCATCACAGTGTCATGCTACTGATTTTACATAAATTTAGAAGCGCAGTTGGTGCGTTACCTTCGTGACTTACACATGTCGTTTTTGTATAGCGAAGTAACATGGATTTTTTTATATTGAACCATACATTGCGTAACTGAGACTTTAAAGAAAACGTCACTAAAATTTAAGAGACGCACAGTCTATTATTTTTTAGTGTTGTCACACAGTCACATCATAGTATACAGTCGAGCCACTACAGCACTTCTCTAAGGTAGCGCCAAGAGCTTCATCAACCCTCTAATTTTAAGGCATCCTCAAGGATGTCTAAACAATAATTTGATTTGACGAATATTTTAGACAGTATAAAATAGAATTATAGGATCCCTACGACGGAAAATATCAATTTAAAATGCGAGGTTTAAACTTATAAATATTGGATTAGTTGTGTGCTTTTTGTAAAATTAAATTCAGCTAAGTTCCGTAGAGGTGAATTATTTTATTAAGTCATCCTATACGATTATAGATAACTTATTTGATGCTTAGTACTGTAAGTTAATTCTAAGGTAGAGTTACGCAAAAAGATAAATAGGATTCACATTAATCTAATAACATACTAAGTATACAATTATGCTGCTCGGTAAATATTATGAAATTTTATAACAATGGAGAAGACAATAGGTCTCAAGTAAGAACATGAAATACAGTGCCAGAATGCCTCTTGTTGTATGGTTATTAGAGTTTTAACACTGTGTCATTTTCTACGTATAGCTTCGTCGTATTCGTGCTTATAGGCAGTGTCCAATATTTTAATTAATATGATTGCCCATTGTCTCATTGTTGAGTAGAGAATAATGAGGACATTATCACTTCAGCAAGTTTTTAAATTATTAGACAGTATGTTTTCTGTCCCTCTTACACAAACATTGGTTATGTCGTCATTCAATCGTATAATTGGATAGATCATAAAATGCCTGGGTATATACACAGGCATTTCATGATCTGAAGATACTGGACCATCGGACCATACAAATCGACATCAATTTTTATAACTAGTAGACCTTATTGCTTTTTATCTTTTTAACATGTAGTTTCTGGTAGGTAAAAGTTAACTTGGTACTTATATCAAAGATTGCATTGACCCCTGATAAATTTCGTAAAATTTATTAGTGATCAAGGCAACCTTTAATCTCACTTGTAGTTTATAAATCTATAAAATTAGTACTCAGTAAAATCAATATGGGAACAATTTGCATACAGGCATACAGGTATATCCAAATTTTTCCCATAATCTTAAAGAGGGACACAAGGCCTCTCCTTGTCATCGAAGGAGGTTTAGGCAGTAGTCCACCACGCTTGCCCTATACGGATTGGTAGACGGAGTTTAAGGTGATCAATACCCCTTTGCTGGTCCATTAGTCGCCTTCTACGACACCCATTGGAGGATATGGGGTGATGCTATTCTACTCTCTATTTTTTTTGTTACTTTCTTTTTATATGCATAACATATTGTATTATAATTCTTAGTTTTTTTTATTTGTCTGTTCAGATTAAAGGCTTTATTACTACTCTAAGCCAACCAACCGCTTGCAGAAGTACTATTTTGTATGTTAATCCGACATTATAAAATATCACTTTTAAAAGCATAATTATATTTCTGTCGATTACTTCCAAGTAATTTTTAATTCAAAATATTAATAGATAGAAACAGTAAATAAAGAATAAGTTAGGTCATGGTGTCATAGTTTTGCAACCATTAAAAGCAACTGAAGAAGACACGTTGTCATTTCCGCTTGAACACGTGCCTTAATTGACATTGAAAAAAGCGAAGTACAGACAACGGCAGATAAAACTACCAAAGCAAACTTCAATTAACTTTGCACTCTATTAGAAAATATTTAAGAAATGGTAGCCTGATCTGACACCTTAAACTTTCTCATGTAATTTATGCAATGTCTATTCAATTTAAACGAGTACAATAATTATATGCAATACTATAAAAAGACATACGACCGGTTGCACCAAGTTTTACTTTTTACAATTTCGTAAAAAATTAACATATTTTTAAAAATGGAACCATCCATTCATATGAATCAAGTTGACTTTTTGCAAAATTGTAAAACGTGAAATTTGGTGCAACTGCCCGATGCAATAGGAAATTAATTTTGATGATGATATTAACTGTAAGGAGGATTAGTGTCATGCAGGCGACTGGCCATAAAAATCTAAAACTGTACGGACCCCAAATAAATTGGGAGCAGAGTAAGAGAAATAGATGATATTTACTGACAATACAATAATTTATTGATGTTACGTTCTAAGTGGTAATTTGTTTTTTTTTTCTCAAATGTCGAGACCTAGCAAACCATTTCCACTGTAATGGAATGAGAAGTGGTAATCCTATTCGTGAACTAGGTACGGTTTAATAAAAACCGAAAATGCAACCGATAGCAATGGCAGTAAGAACATATGGGGAACTTCTGTGAATAAAGTAATCTAAGTAAAGATATATCAACAATAAAAAATACATTTGTATCACGCTAAAGTTATAAAGCTTGGCCTAAACTTTATAAACAATTCTATTGTGTAATGTACCAAGCAGGTACCTGATGTAATTACCATGACAGGTTTCCATGGTTATCGAGTGGTGACAATAAATTATTGTAGTCTTGCGACACAACAAATCCGTACCGAGTCGAGCGATTCCTCACTTGATTTTCCATCTAGAAAGGTTATTGTCACCAGTAGGTAGTGAATTTTTTTTTTAAAGAAGGAGGTTAGCTGAATAAAGCTTCAAATGCGAGAACATAGAGCGAGTGTGTGACATAACATGTGAGCCGCAGTAGCTGTAGCGTATCATTCTTTTTTTTGAATATTGTGTTCTACGTTTTTATACCAAAAATTATAAGAGTGATATAAATCAATCCAAGAAAACTGTTAAAAACTAGTTAATCTCAAAGTTTTTTGGTCCATTATTATCTTATTTTAGCTTATGTTCCAATACTAGCCTTGTTCTGGGGACCTACGGTAAAGTTTGGTGATGATAATAAACCGTTCCACTATCAGTCATCAAAACTACATGTTCTTGAATAGTTAGACTTTGTGGGCATCGTAACCACGTGATAAAAAATTCAATTTATTGATTCCAAATCTATCATTAAATTATTTCATTAAAAACGTCCTTACTGGATTCTTCGTCCGAACGGTAATACAATCTGTCAGTCTAAATCAACTGTTCAATATTTTGTTACATTTTTGCTAGTTATTTTTACAAAAATAAATTATAGAATTCAATTACTACTTAAAAATTATCGTAATTATTTGATACATTTGTAGCTCCAATATTGATCACAAAATTGCAAAGCTAATTTTAACTGAGCAGTATATTTTTTGTTTCTTAAAGTTTTATTATATGACACACAATGTAAAAACGTGCACAACCAAGATCATTATATTTTAGCACGCATTAAAGCGAAGTCAAAGTGCATGTCGCAAGCTTTTGCTAGTAACTACTCAAATGACTTCCGATAAGGAAATTACTATCAACCATAAAAAACAACATACGCATAAACATTATTATGTGAAACGTTTGAAATTTAAGCTAAATAAATTAATACCAATTACTATTAGGTGACTATTACACCTTAAACATCTGTAGTTGTAACTAGATGTATTTATTTATACTGTGTTGTATTTATACCAATATGTAAATAGGTACTATCTTTACTTAACATTAAGAAAGTTGGGTCATCTACAAGATTTTATTTCAAAGGGTCGTTATATTTGAATACATTATTATTGGAGTATATGAGTACATAATTGTTATTGTTAGAACAATAATTTAATGGGCTATCTACCACAACTACTATTTCATTAACGAATAGGTATAATAAAAACTGAAGAAATCTGAAAACCAAAATATGAACCAAATCGCTTCCATTTTCGTAGCTATTTTGACAACAGCTTGACAGCTGTCAGATGTCAAAATATATGAGAACGATAACGTATTGGTTTTAGCTTCTACGATCGCGATAAGGCCCTAGAAGATCCAGCTTTTGCTGCCAAGTGTAAATATATACATAATAAATAAACAAATAACCGGGCACAATAGAGTTCCTCTAAACTATTTATACTTAATCATAGTGTATTTAAGATTTAATATTAAACGACGGCGTTTGCAAGGAAACAACTCACCTAGGTTGTATCCGTGTGGCCCTTCACTGGGATCTGATATCTCCTTCATAACTAAGGGACATTTATACTTCTTTACCAGCCGCTGTCCGAGCAGTGACGTCACAAGTAAACATTGACTCACTAACGCTTGAATAGACAATGCACATAATTAACAGTGTAATCAATAGTGTGTTCAGTACTTGCAGCGTACAAGACTCTCGTCAATATTAAGAAATATTTTAGAAAATCCGTTCCCGTGAGATGAATTCATTGTTGTATGGGTAGCTGGTACGTTATTATTATTTAACATTTTCTTTAAAAATAAAAGAAAGAACGGGGGTTTAGACAACTAGCAATCGTTAATCGATAACATACCGAAATTTGTCATCATCATCATCATCATCAACAACAGCTCATATAATGCCCCCACCGAGGGGCTCGAGCCTATCCCACATTAGGGGCGATTAGGCCTTAGTCAACCTCGCTGGCCAAGTGCGGGTTGGTCGACTTCACACATAACCTAAGAATGTCTACATAGGTGTGTGTACGTTTCCTCACGATGTTTTCCTTTACCGTAGAAGCATCGATTAAACGTAGATATGAATTCAAAATTTGAAAACACATTGGTACGTGGCTGGGATCGAACCAGTGCCTCCCGGGTGGGAGACGACGCTCTTACGCACTACGCCACCGACGCTTCCTGATTGAAATTTGTCATCATTGGCCATTGATTAGTTATCTACAGCGTCTTAACTTTCGCTACCAACTTACTTAGACACTTAGAAATGTTGATTAGGCACGTGATTTAACGACGGCTTAAGTCCATCCCATTTATTTTGTTCTTATGTGACTTCGCTATCGTTTTTAATTAGTTACTTTGTCTAGGCCCGCTTAATGTAGAGGGGGATGGCCGGCCTAACGGCCAGTAGCCCCTGTGCGTTGCTGACGCCTGATGGCAGTGACCACTTCCCAACTGAGAACTGGGAATTGGTCCTTGCTGATGAAATTGGTGTCGAGAAGAGCCTAGACGGGCAGACACTGGGGACGTTTTCGGTTTGAGTTGCGTAAACTACGCAGAGTCCGTGATGTCCTTACTTAGCGCATTGGACGTCTGGCCGGGGAAGGTTTAGTGGGTAGTCCGGGCAGTGTCTGGGAGTCCCACATATCTCCTGCGGTTGACATCATCCCGCAGGGACGATGCGTAAAAGCATTTGACCTCCCCGCAAAAAGAAAAAAAAGGCCCGCTTAATCTAATTCTCATATTTTTTTGCGTATTATGGGATTAAATTGAAGTATCAAAGACAACTACAGCAGAACTCAGACAGCTTTTAAAATCTCTTAGCGTTCGCCACAACAACGGACAGCTTCACCGTCAACACACACCTGGAGACGCATTTTTGAATCATTCGAAGTGAATCTTAAATTCATGCACTAAAGGAAAACGTATACGAAATTACTTTAGATTGCTGCCAATTATTCGTATTTTTGAGACTTAGAAATGAGCGTTGCCCTAACTCGAATCTTATAACAATTTTTAATTCATTCAGAAAAAATAAAAACCGGAATGCCATAACTCGTTGATTTTAGGAACCGGTAAAAGTTATAACGTCACTGTCAGTCATTGGATTTTCTACTGATAGAATATTGGAAACGAATGGGCCGGACCACTCGTTGCAAAATTCACGAGTATGAATATTCAAAAATAGCGATTTTAGGGATTCGCATATACGAATCTTGCGAATTCATACACGATTTGGAATTCTAATGATTCATAAATGCGTCTCCTGATTCCAATCTGATGACAAACTTCCGCCTGATGGTAAGGAGAAATGGAGTCCAACTGCCGCACTATAGCTACCCTCGCCGTGCAGTCCTGTAAGGTGCTTCTTCACGCGTCTTTTGAGTGACCCAGGATTGATAGAAGCGGGGATCACTTGCCCTGACAAATTATTCCAATTCTTGTTTGCACTACACAGAAATAAGTATTACTTATTTCGTGTTGGAATCATAGATATAGGAAACTATAGATCCGAAATGTGAAAGAGAAAGAGCATATAAACGCGTATATTAGAGCGAGATAGATAGACGAGACCATTTCACGTAGACGCAAGCGGCCCAAGTCGGCCTTCAGTCACTTAGAAAAGGCAGCAATTGCCAGACTGGAGTACTATTTTTCGTGCACACATGCGCATTACCATCGCCATCTTCCCACAATTTTTTTTTTTTTTTAATTTTGTACATCCTAAGGTTACCTGGAAGAGATAGCTTTTAGTGATAAGGTCGCCCTTTGTACAAATCGTGTATATGTTTTCCTATCTATAATTGTGTAAAATTGGTTGATGTACAATAAAGTTATATTCTATTCGATTCTATTACTCACACATTGGTGCATTTTTTTGGTCTCGCCCTAGTCTTACATTGCTTAAATTATATATAAACGTAAGTAATTATAGATATAGATTTACTAGCTGTCCCGGCTAAGCGTTACTGTGGTAATTTCATACTACACTGTCCTATAACATTGAATTTGCAGTAAAAAAAAATCGGGAGTGGTCTCCCCTTGACTTTCTCGTATACCGGAAACGACTGAAAAGTTTTTGTTATGTTAAATTTGGTTGCAATAAGTTAATGTATACTCGAGTTATCATGCCAACGCACAGACACACACACACACACACAGACATAAATCCAGAAACTGTATTTTTAGACTCAGGGGGGGTCCAAAACGTGTGAATCTCGAGGTCCTTTATACTACGTATACGAGAAAGTAAAAATAAGGCAGCTCTTTACAGCAACACAATCGATTGTTATGGGCGACTAATGGATCAGCAAAGGAGTATTGATCAACTCCTTCCACCAATCTTCATTGGGCAAGCGTGGTGGAAAAAGCCTAAAACCTCATTCGATGACAAGTAGAGGCCTTGTATCTCAGCAGTGGGTTATGATGATGATGATGGCAAAAGTGCCTAAAAATTATGTATAAAATTTCAGAGCTTAATGTACGCTTCACATAACAGCCGGGACGACATAATTATATAGACGCGAAATTAACAAAAACCTACAGCTCAATACCATGTCTATACCCCACCATTTCTTATCCTTTCCCACATTTCTATTTTGGAGTATAGGCCTAAGAAAACTACATTGAAAAAACTTTTAGGTACTTTTAGGTTTATTTGCATATAAATTCAAGACTAGAAGGAAAAAATTAATTGAGGATAAAAAATCAGATTACTGAGACAATGAAGTAACTATAATAATCCTTGCATTTCCTGGTCGCCCCGGAATCAAGATCCTTCCTCGTTGACTCATAACTTGTAAAATTAACTAGAACAATATAATTTTGCAATACAATTTGTCTCTTATTATAATAATAGATCTTATAGGCTATTAGTTTCGTACTTGAAATCGAATGCCTTTTGTTCAAATAAACTTCTTGTCTTCCAAAGAAAATATGGATAGATTATGTGAGATTGCAAAGAAAGAATTTAATGCTGAGATGACGATGCAGGCATGTATGGAAGAGAAAAACGTATTACGCCAGCCCCAAATAAAATTAATAGTTAGTAGGCGTAGTTTTATATTAACGGCCTCAGTGCGTACTTCGCAAAGCTCCATCTACTCTTTTTATTTGGCATAAACTTCAAATCATTCGATCCGTCGAGCTTATGTCATTCAAGATTTTATGTTTCTTAGAAAAAATTTCAAGTATTCAGTATTCGAGTAAAGGGCGATTTCAAGTCCACAATCCTTCAAGGTACTAATTATTCAACAATGATTATTATTACAACCAGTGCCGATCGGAAGCCACAAAATCATGATGATGACGTGATGATAATTCAAATATAACAGGATAATTTTTGATACAAGGGCGACCGGTTAATACGTCTCGTTTATTACCGTTCTTTTCCATACAATCCGATGAATAAATAAAGGCGTTACAGTAATTAAACGCTCGAGAAAATACGCGAGAAGACGCTTGGCTTGTGGGTAATTAAGTCGTTTATAAATACAATTAAGGAAAACTTATTTATACTCTCAACTAGCGCCCCCGACTTCGTCCGCGTGGAGTTCTTTTTAATCAAATAGCGTATGTTCATGAGGGGCAATGTAGAATTTACCTTTCTTTAAATTTTTTATTTTTTATTTTTTAAAACCTTTAAGGTGAACTTGTTTTTCAAATCAGTCTAATAGTTTTGCAGCCTATTCAATGCAAACAAACAATCAAATCTTTCCTCTAAATATTAGTCCTAAATATTTCTAAATTTTTCCTATAAATATTAGTATAGATTACGTAAAAACTTCCGTTAACGCTGTACTGTAACGCGCATCTAAAGTAGCTCTCGCAAATTCGTACCAAATATTAGTACCGTTAGAGCGGCAAGGTCCTTGAATGGCGGCCGCGTACCGGGAGATCCAGCGTTGGTAAGCCGAAGATCTGGAAATGGTCGCGGGAAGCCGCTGGATGCGGGCAACACAGGACCTATTGGGTTTATATAATGATGATGTCTGAGAAAAGTCCTGGTAGTAGAGGTGATGCATTATGTGTAGGTTTAAGGGTCTCCCCTCAAACCTACACCTGGATCACGTCACGTTCCAGGCACTGCTCCTGGCTCTCCTATTTTCAATACGATGAACCCGACATCCGCACGGCGAACGCATAGAATTCTAAAAGTTTTCCTTTCATACCAGAGGCTTCGTTTATGAACTTAGAACGTTACCAATGGTTTTCAGTGGGTAGGATCGGCGTTGTTCTGCGCTGGGTGAGTCCCGCACACGCCGTACGCCTAGCCAGCGTGCCGTACGGTCTCTCAAAGCATTTTCCATCGTGTTCATTAATTTCAGATTCACTAGTGTATTGTTTTAAACTAACGTGGTCACTATTATTAAAATGAAAAAAAAAACGGGATTAAAACCACGTACCTTTGATTTTTGGTTAATCCGATATTTCGGTGCAGTTACATGTGCCATGATCACGGATGAACTATGACCTGGTTCATCAACGATCAGGGTGCATGTAACAGCGCCGAAATATCGGATTAAACAAAATTCAAAGGTACGTGGTTTAAATCCCGTTTTCTTTCATTTAAAGGCTCACTAGCTTTAATAATCAAGAGACGAATATTTAGTAGAACCACCTCCGTGCCTCCGTGGCACAACAACCACAGAATTAGATACAGAGGTCCCGGTTTCGTTCTTATAGCACTTGTTTTTAAGAATCTTTCTTATGCAATTTCTCTTCAAAATCACTCAAGAACAGGAAGGCTCGAACAATGGGCGTATCTCCAGCGAGCTGATTAATGCAAGTGTTAACAAACAATGGTGTGATTATGCTGAAGGCATAAGTACAACGCCAATTAGGAATTGAATACAAATGACCCTCGTCTGTTGCATGCGATGAAAGTTACGCAAGCGACGGGACACCCTAGTACTGAGTTGCAAATGCTTGACTTGAAATAGCTATATCAATTAAATATATGATCGCTTTATTTGTGTCGTATGCCAATCGTTCAACTTACCGATTAGCTACAGATAGTATGTAATTGCATAAGATATTAGGGGTTTAAGTATGAAATTGCCGTTTTGTATGGAGAATTTAACGAAAATTCATTTTTCCATACAAATATATTTGCGATTTTTTAAGGAACCACAAATCTAAATTTTACGTAATTTTGTAGATATATTTAGACAACAATAAGCTAGAGGATACATAGAGAAAAAATTTGCGAATTGATATCTGTAAAAAAATATTCATATTTTTATAACGGAGACGGGCACCTCTTAGGACAAGCTGTTTTTGAAGAAGTATTTCTAGTGAAAAAAATAAAAATAAGAATAAAATATTATACATTAATATAAGTCCTTGTAATGAAGCTTAAAATAAAAAAGAATAATGGACATAGCTATTGTATTATAGGAATTATACACTAATGAATAATGAGGAAAAAATCGGCAATTTCATTCTTTAACCCCTATTATTAGACAAATAGTCCACCCCGTTTGGTCATAAAAAATTAACCCTGCACCTACTGATCACTCCTGACCACTACCATTTTAAAAAAATGGGTTACTCGACCTGTGGTCTCGATTTACCCGGACTGCTGAGATGATTTTGAGTGACATCTATCCTGGTCATTAGCGTTAGTTTAGTTAAAAGGATTGTCAATTTTTGGGTTTGGTGCCCGTTTTGTGTGAGCGACAGACTGGCAACCTGAGGGGCTATTCGCTAACTTTTTTTGACAGTTGAAAGTGATGATCACCGAGTGAATTACATATCAATTGCTGTTTTTACACGACAAGTGCCATAATAGCGTGTCGTGTAAAACAGCAATGGATATGCAATTCACTCAGTGATGATCACTTTCAACTGTCAAAAAAAGTTAGCGAATATTCCTACTGTCCTTATTTTGGGGGATACTGTATGGCCCATACTACCAGATGTGCCTTTGTGTGTAGCCGAATGTTACCTAAAGCTCTGCTCGACCCCATTTCGGAATGTGAGTATGATTATAAAATATGTATGTCTAAATGGTCGTGATTTTTATGGATTAGTAGCCACCTAAGCCCAAATTGCGGAGATTCCTGATAATTATGCTGAGGCATTTCTTTATCTAGCCAATTATGCTTATTCGCTCGAGTCTTAAATAGTGCTGGGTGTGTGCCATTGAGAGATAAAGCACTTATAGATGAGACGCCATCCATCGCTACTACGTTCCGTTTAATTATGGTGATCGCACCTAGCATTGGCCATATGCTACATCCTGCCAGCCATACTCTTATAGTATCTACTGCTTACACTCTGATCGGTAAGACTAGTAGTTTCAGCGCTCTAGCGCACTTTAACATTCGCTTTTCAAATCTCAATGTATACACCAAGTGTTTTGCCGTGCGATGCCAGCAGAATAAAATCATATCATGCAATGGGTGTGTTAGAAGGCGACTAATGGATCAGCAAAGTATTAATCACCTTTTACTCCGTCCACCAATCCGCATTGAGCAAGCGCGGTGAACTACTGCCTAAACCTTCTTCGATGACAAGGAGAAGTCTTTTGTCTCAGCAGTGGGGCGAGTTGTAAAGGACTTACACACACTCTTACACACATGGAATTCCACTCCTTGGCGATGGGAATTATATTAATAGTAATGAAAACCGCTCCGTACGCGTAGCTACAATATTTATAGTATTTTCAAGGGAAAAACTGTTTTTACAGTGTCACCAAAATTGGACAGCTCTAGCTATAAATCACAGAAGTTGTTAAATTCTACAAAGCCGTTTATCATTAGCGCGGCAATTGTTCTGTCAGACAACTTTTTATATCCGATTGTTGACAAGCAAGACTATGCGCGTATAGGGTGTGCAAATTGTTCATTTAAACTAAAGAAAATTATAACTTCAACTTAAAATAATTGTAAGTTACGAACATAACAAGGTGGACCGACAATCTGGTAATGTCGCAGGAAGCCTTTGGATGCGAGAACCGCAGGACCGTTCGGGTTGGAGATCCATGACTTCGTCGGCTGACATGATGATGATGATGACAATTTTATAAAAAAGTCAAACATATGACTTCTTTCCACCTGGTGGAAGCAGAAGTGCTAGTTTTCTTGGCATTGAAGTCAACCGAATTTTAGAAAAATGCACAGAAAATAATCGACTTGCCTCAGGCGGGACTCGAACCCGCATCTTCCACAATCCGGGCGGAAACGTTGACCAATTACGCCACCGAGACACTGCTTTTCGCTGTCAAAATTTGTTAGTGCTTGGTGCTTATGTTTTTATGGTAAACATTGTTTCATCAAATCTTTGAAATTTGCACTTCTAAGACCCGAACGAAATGTTTTTGCAAATATTTGACGCCCAGTTAAGATGAAACTACCTTACACTATGGAATAATTTTATTTTCAGTTTACAAACGCGTAAATATTAATACTAGAAAAATGCACTGAAAAAAATCGAACCAACCGAATTTGCTGTAACCCCACCTAGATCAACCGAATTTGCTGTAACCCCACCTAGATCAACCGAATTTGCTGTAACCCCACCTAGATCAACCGAATTTGCTGTAACCCCACCTAGATCAACCGAATTTGCTGTAACCCCACCTAGATACAAGGCCCAGCTGAAAAAAACTGGGTACACAAAAAAGCTCGACATTTGGGTACCTCACGAGCTCACTGAAAGAAACCTAATGAACCGTGTACTCATTTGTGATTCTTTATTACGACGTAATGAAACCGAACCATTTTTGAAGAAGCTGATAACTGGTGATGAAAAGTGGATCACGTACGACAAGAACGTGCGAAAAAGGTCGTGGTCAAAGGCCGGTCAGGCTTCACAGACTGTGGCGAAACCCGGGTTAACTCGCAACAAGGTGATGCTGTGTGTGTGGTGGGATTGGAAGGGCATTATTTATTATGAGCTGTTACCACCAGGCAGGACCATCGATTCTGAACTCTACTGCGAACAACTGATGAGATTAAAGCAAGAAGTTGAGAGAAAGCGGCCGGAATTAATCAACAGAAGGGGTGTGGTTTTTCATCATGATAACGCTAGACCTCACACATCTTTAGCCACTCAGCAAAAATTAAGAGAGTTTGGCTGGGAGGTGTTAATGCATCCGCCGTATAGTCCTGACCTTGCACCTTCAGATTTCCACCTGTTTCGGTCTCTTCAGAATTCTTTAGGCAGTGTCAGGTTAACATCACGAGAGGACTGCCAAAACCACTTGTCGCGGTATTTTGACCAGAAGTCCCAAAATTTCTATAGCAATGGGATCATGTCCCTACCTACAAGATGGCAAAAAGTTATCGAACAAAATGGTACCTACATACTTTAGTTAAATGTAAATAAACTATATTAAAAAATGTTTTGATTTTCTTAAAAAATGCGAAGAAACTTTTTCCCCAACCTATTATTATATGAAATATGTTATAATTAAGGTTCTTCGATGTAATGAAAGGTAATATATTTATTGTTATTGATATATTGTTTAATTTTATTGTTGTAATATTCAAATATTCTTTGTCCCGCAAAAAACTAAACATAATGACACTGTTGGCCTTAGAAAAAATATCTACTAATTTAGATTTAAATACAATAACAAAATTATTTGGTATATAAAAAGTTACTAACTAGATACAAAAAACGTATATTCTTAGATTTTTTTATAATCTTCGTTTTTTCAAGTGTATCGAGCAAATAGATTCCTGAACCTTATACTATTAAGGGAATTGATATATTGCTGTCTTTGTCCAGTCAAATGATAAAAGTTAATTTGATAATTTTACAAGGTATATTGGATCAGAATGTTTTTGATACCGAAATTTTTAAAAATATTTATTTATTTTTATTATGTACACCCACGTGATACATATTGTAACACAGTATCTGATAATTATGTAACTCAATAACGGCCTACATAGCTCTTACAAGCTTATACTTTAATTTAATTAAAGTATAATTTCTGATTTCTGATTAACATTTCAAATGTCAATATTAAATAATTAATTTTTCATTATCAACAGCTCATATAATGGACCCACCGAGAGACTCGAGCATACCCCACATTAGGGGCGGTTAAGCCTTAGTCAACCACTCTGGCCAAGTGCGGGTTGGTCGTCACACATAACCTAACAATTATTTCTTCATAGGTGTGTGCAGGTTTCATCGTAAAAGTAAACCGTTTCAAAATGTTTCCACTATCACAAAAAACATCCAGATGCAAACGTTTCCCCAGCAGATAGATATACTTTATACTCATTGTAAATTCGTGCCAAAAGTGGCTAAGCTTAAAGTTTAGTATTGGCAAGAGGAATAACAAAATTTGTTAATTCTCTGAAGATATTTAATATCTTTGTTACCGGTTTCTTTGGATGTCTGTAAGGCACTGACAACGAAACAGTCTCCCGCAAACGACTACCCCGTAAGCTTCAATAATAATTTTATTTAAGAAATTCATATACTGGATCCTTCTCCGATAAAAGGCTGGCCGTGTTATTGTTGGATAGATAGAACAAGGTAAACCACCAGGAATTTAATAAATAAAATGTATAAAATTGGTACAACGTAATCTCGTGATTCTCACGATCAGTAAGAAAACCTTAGTACATTCTATATTCAATAGTTACATTTTAAAGTCGCTGATCTTATTTAAGTAAATAAAGAACTGAATTTAGTGTCATTCAATCAAAACAGCGAATCAAACCTTCACTTTTTGACCTTTTTATTTTTTGCAACAGTTATTTTCAGGGTCTTCAGTGCATCTAAATTACCTTGCGATGTATACCGAAGCCTAATGATTTCCTTTGATAAAATGTAAAATACTAATAAAAAGGCTTTAATTAGTTATGAATACTTTTACTGCGTGTAATAATTAAGGTATTACAGCGTTTGTCTCCTAGTTGACTTAAGCGCAGTATGAAATGTCGGTGATAGTGTCTACTTAAATATAAAGTTCAATAAACTAACACCAAAACAAAATTAGTCTATATTTTTTTATAGACATACAAAACTGCAAACGTCGAAATTTTATGTAAGCGAAGTCAAACAATTTTATTTATCTTGATAAATCTTTATGAGGATTTAAATTAGTTTTTTTTTTAATACATGTAGCCAATTTTCTACTTCTCTTGATAAATCTTTATGGTGCTTAAAAATAGACACACTGTTCTACATAATCATAATTGGCATTACTTGTAAGTGCAGTTTAGTATTGACGTTACCTTACATAGCGGTATATTACATTACACGTTACACCCATCTGCACCCAGCTTTAATATCGACTCAATTCATAGGAATGAGTTGTTTAATTTTTAAATATTTTTACGAAATTGTAAATAGCATAACTTGGTGCAACCGGTCGTTAAAATTTAAAGAAAAATGAAGTTAAAAAGTATTACAAAAGATTGTGTACAGACAACAGCACGTTAGGTTACCACAAACTGTCAAATTTTCCCAATCGATTATGCACTTTATATTAAACAGTCTTAGGTTGAAAATCGTTTTGAGAAATTTGACAGTTTTGTATAGCCCGACGTGCTGTAGACTGTACACCGTGTTTTTTTCAAATGGTCACCGGTTCAGATTGTACACATACGGGGCCAAAAATGAATGGAACAGCTGATGTTTAGTTCGCAGTTTCGATGTTGATCCTATAGCAAAAGTGGTTTGTATAAACTCTATCAAATATTGAAGTATTTATAGTAATTAAAATATCGGGAGTGGTCTCCCATTGACATTCTCGTATACCGGAAACGACTCAAAGGTTGATAGAAACCTTATATTTTGATGTCATACATGCATGTTAAATTTTGGTCACCCATCCGAGTACCAACCACGCACTTGGTTGCTTAACTTTCGTGATCGACGGCTCAAAAGTTCATAGAAACCTTATATTTTGATGTCATACACGCATTTTAAATTTTTAACGCACAGACACACACACGGACATACCTAATTACAAAAAAAATATTTTTGGACTCAGGGAGGTCCAAAACGTGTAAATCCGTCAAAATCTCGAGGTCGAATTTTTTGACGATTACAAGACTTCCTCTATACTACGTACGAAAAATCACGGGGTGTATGTTTAATCTGGCACAAACATAATATCGCGTATAAATAACGCGTGCCGCTGCATGCATCGTAAATTACAGTGGCTCATCTTAAATTGGTGGCCCGGCTAGTAAAGCTGTAATTTTATCACCGTAAATTAAATCATACACTATGATATATGACTAATATCATGTAAGTGTAAACAATGGTCGGTTGCCCAACAGCGCATGCAACCACGAAGGTTGACAGGCTCACCGGTCTGCTTGCATCGGTCCAAATGACATTCAGATGTCCGAACCAATTTAATACGAAATGTGCAGTAAGGTCGGAAGTTAACCTAGGTAGTGTAATTTAAAAGCAATTTTTAGATGTATAAGGAGGATTACACACAGGTGCATACAGGTTGTAGCACACTTATCAGCTCAGAAAGGGACACGCTTAATATAAGCTTCACCTGTATGTTTGTATGTAACCGAGTAAAACGTACGCAATTTTGGCCCACTTTAAATGGTCACATTACATTTAAACTTTATAGACTTATCAATGACCAATGACGTTACAATAATTCAATAAGGATATCTCATTTGTTTAAATAATTTATAGGCAATTGTTAAGAATATCTCATTATCCTTAGATCGCCAGCCCGCCTAGCATGACCACCGAAACACGATATGATATGATATGATATTATAGCCATTTATCGCGTTGAACTGTCAAAAATTATTGGATATAACCGTCAACATGGTATAAGCCATGTTCGCAGTTTCGATAAATATTCAAGATTAAATTAAGTAACTTAACTGAAACAATCACAACAGGAATTGCCATTTATATTGTTCTCTCTCTCTCGATTTTATTTTATTGAAATAAAAATAAACTATTATTTTTTATGGTAGCTACGTAAGTACGTACAGAGTTACAATTTTATTATTATTGCAAAACATTATTTCAAGGCTTTCGTCTGTGATAATTATGTAGTTAGCATCTTTCCACAATGACATTCTGTGTATGTATTTGTAGGCACACACAAAAAAATTGATAATTTTATGCAATGAAAGTGGTGTTGTAAGTGTTGTTGGTTAAAAGGAGGAATAATTGAAATATTTTTTTATAATTTGTATCAAGTTGATATTTTTATAGTCATTCACAGCACCATAGCACTTCAGTATTTCGCCATACATTACTTGTCAAGTATAGGGAGTAGGTACAGACGGTAGTAATTCACGCTACCTATTATTATCAGTTCAATAAATTTTCTACCTAAACGAATGTGTAATAAAGTGTAAAATCTATTGGGAAATTTTGACAGTTTGTATGGTTCATAATGAGAAAAAAAATTAAAAATTGTAAATAAGTCAAAAATGTAATTGTTGACTTATTAACTTTCTTTTTTCTGCTATTCGGGACACCGACTCTAGAATAGAATAAGTAAAAAAAGAATCGACTGTTACGCGGTCCGAAGTTCACCGCGTTAGCTAGTTGCAAATAAAATTAAAAAACAAAATTAGGCGGTAAAATTTAAAAGAGCGTTTTAAAAAAGCAGTTAAATCCTCGCCCAGAAAAAATAAAAATAAACCTATTGACTGTAGTAGTGCAATCGTCAACAATTTAGGAAGGAAAATAGACCACTAACATCATCGAGTAAAGATTAACATCATCATATCAGGAAACATCTTGAGTTTAACGTGTCCGGAATATAATGATGTAGTAATGACACATTGTTTATAATAAAAATAAATATAAAATGCGTCCTCTTCACGCCACCACAAGAACATTGTACCAAATTAAGTTCTTAGAAATAAATAGTACGCGTTATGGTAAATTATAATTCATCATATACTCGAGGTCTTGGTCCTGGGAAACGGAAGTAGCGCACTGATGTGTTTCCCCTTTAATGCTTTTTTTATATACAGAGTGGATTTTTTTAAAGCTTTTATTTAACTTGCGATGTATGTTTGTTCGGGTGGAATCTTGCAACTCGATTTTGAAGCAGATTTCTTCAACTGATTGAGCTGAAATTTTGTATGCGTATTTAGTTTGGATGACAATACACAATAAGCTGTGTGACGTAATTCTTAATCCAATATGGCGGACCATCCAAGATGGCGGAATAGTTATTTTTACTGCATTTCTACAACATGGGTATCAAATTAAAGGGTTTACTGAGAAAAATACGAATATGGACTAAAAAGTAAAAAATAAATTAAGTAGAAAAAAAATATTTCTGAAAAAAGCTTTTTACAAAGTAGGTAATTTTGTATTCTTGATCTATGTTCTCTGGAAGAGATCGCTTATTTTAGGGATAAGACCGTAGTCTGTACATTTTATCTTGTATTGTTTTTAATTGTTATTAATTGTAGATGTTGTAAATAATATTCCATGCTATGCTATATTTTACACTTTTCGCCAAAGCCCTCTTTTTCTACTTCAAAACATCAAGAAAAATAAATAAAATAAAAAAACATCATCATTGATCCAAACCGAAAACTTTTGTTTTCTTTTATATTTGGATAAAGATTATGCAAATATTGAAAGTTTTTTTTTATTGAAGAATATAAATGTATGATATTTTAGCACAATAGGAATAAACATTTATAAGACGCTAGCTCATGGCTTCGCTCGCGGTAATGTAGGTATTGTGTAAAAGTTATTTTTTCTATCCCTCAGTAAGGGTCGTTTTTCTTGTTGAATGCTGCCAACATTTTCTGTAGCTCTGACAATTTATGTACAAAATTTCATGATAATCGGTTGAGTAGTCTCGTCGTAACAAGCAAATAAACACAAATGATATTAAAAGTATGAAAACGTGCCTAGAAAAATAAAAAATGATTCTAATCCTGTCTCAGTACTTGATCATGACAATATTTTTGTTAACTGTTTCTTTTTATCTTCAAAAATTCAATAAAAGTGTAACATGTGTGTTATCCTACTAATATTAAAAACGCGAAAGTTTGTATGGATGTATTTGTACAGACGTATGGATGGATGTCTGGGTGTGTGTTACTCCTTCACGCAAAAACTACTGATTGGATTTTGATGAAACTTTACAATAATAATACTCATACATCAGAATAACATATAGGCTATAATTTTTATAGTGATACTGCGCAGACGAAGTCGCGGACAGAAGCTAGTGTTTCATAAATGTCCTCAATGATCCCAATCATATAATTACAGATGGGGTATTAATTAGGCAACTATGTAAACTAATTCACTAACAATTGTTATACATTTAAGACACCACATAAAATGTATTTTCAGTAAAAAAAGTATTCAAGTTCATTTAAACATCCTATATGCAGTATATTTTTTATGCTCCGTACGCAAATGAAATAATGAACTGAGGAACAAATTAGATGGTTTAGATGATAAATACCATTGCTATATAAAGAGGGAGCACATACACATGGAATCATAAGTCACTTGACCGCCGGTCATTACACAAACTTAAATGGTAGGTTGTTACCTTCAGGGATTGTGTTAAAGCGTGTCATTTTTAATTAGTCTACTTACGTCAATTACAGTATTTACAGTGCAGTGTTTTGTGGTTGGATAATTGTGGTTTCTAATATAATTAAAAATTAAAGGGTCTCTGAAAATAATTGATCTGAAATTGAAGACATCGGGAGGGCACTTAGTTTTATAACACGTGTTTTATTTTTGCTAATAATTGATATTTATTCCTATACAACAATTATTATAAAATACAATTTGTTTGTAAATTTTTATGCTTACATAATAAATTAGATAATTTAAGTGAAATGAGATTTTTGTGATGAGTTCCGCAGAAGAAGTAAATTTACCGACATAGCCCAAAGAATTGCTAACTTTAAGTGGCAGTGGGCGTGCACATTGCGAGGACTGAAGGCGGAAAGATCCTCGAATGGCGGCCGCGTACCAGGAGCCGCAGGGTTGGTAGGCCTCCAAGGTGGACCGATTAACTGATAACAGGAAGTCGCTGGATGCGGTCAGCGCAAAACCAATCGGGTATGAGATCCTTGGAGGAGGCCTGTATCCAAAGTCTCTCGTGGTCTCTCCGGTGACATGATAATGATCAATTTTTCTATTTGGTTCAATTGTCCTGTTTCTATTAGTCTATCTATATATTTGTTTAAAAACCTGTCATTTACAAATCAAAAGCGTCTTTTTACATTTGAAGTTAGGCTGTTAAAAGTGTACTAAAACATTGTCGAAATACCAAGATTGTGTAAAGACGCCAAAAAAATATATTTACACCACCAGTATAATAAAGTCTAATTTTATTTTCGAACAGATGATGACCAAGTATTTAGTTGTGCTGTGCCTTGTGGCAGCCGCAGCAGCTCGGCCTGAAGATAAATATACGGACAAGTATGACAACTTGAACCTAGAGGAGATACTAGGAAATAAGAGATTACTGCAAGCATACGTCAACTGTGTGCTCGACAAGGGGAAGTGCAGTCCTGAGGGCAAGGAGCTTAAAGGTGAGTAGACAGAGAAGTTCATAAGATTAACAGCCTCCATGGTCTAACGCTTCATCCACCGGTTTTTTTTTTCATATATATTTCCACGCTCATCCCAATTATCTAGCCCAAATTAAGTGTCACAAGTCCTTAATGGACTTGTGTTATGGATACTAGATAACGGTCAAATTTAGTATACATAATAGTGTAGATATTTTTATAAATAAACTTAAATAAATACATAAACAACTATGACTCGTGAATAACTATTCGTGTTCATCGCACAAACATTTGCTCCTACCAGGACTCGAACGCGGACCGCTTGATGGACTACACAGAGTGACTGACCACTCCACCACGACGGCGTCAAATTAGATACAAAGGTTCTGAGGGAATACAAATTTGTACTCTATTTGGATGGTTGTAGGACTTTTTTCAACTCCGCTAGGCTTGAAACTTCTGTGTTCTGTGCTTGAAACCACCATGTTAGGTATCAAAATCTGTCGCCAGTATTATTTTGTTTCAACAATTAGTGAGAAGATAGCCAGTCCCTCTATAGTTGAGGGTTCCAGGAGAAGCACGATTCCATTTTTGGCCTTATTGTCACTTAACCATCAGTTGAGATCTTAGACATTGTCTGAGGTTGAGATGAAGCTTCCTTGTCAAGAATTTTTAAAAAAAGGTTATGTTTTTGTGTATAGTTTAAGTCACGTTTAAGTACATAGATACAATCACGATCATAGTCACAGAAAGGTTGAAAAGATTAAGATAGTATTTGGGTTGCACATACTAAAGTTACGTGTGGCATTATGGCCCATGGTGTGCATGAAAATAGTGATCACCATGTTATAATAGCAAAAGTATGTCAAAGTCAATCAAATCAAAAAGGACTTTATTTCTTTGCCAAGTAATGCATACATAGTACTCTTTAATCGCGCTATACCCGGTACAGATTCGTACCGGGGCACTTCGGCACTTCTCCCCACCTCCTCCACGACACGACGCGCCCAAGCCGAGGATCGAACCCCTTGAGCGCGTCGCTCTCTTCCGATTCGGGCGCCCTAGGGACGCTAGGCGAGCGAGAGACTCCCCACAAGGGAGATGCTCGGTCGCTCAGTAATCCCATAGGAACGTTCCACCTGCAGGCTTGAGGACCCTCCAAGGTCGTCGCCTTCTTAAAAATCCGGTGACGCAGAAAACGCCATCAGAGGCAATCTGCAGTAGTCAGCCAAAAAAAATCTATAGGCGACTGCAACCACTTAACACCAGGTGGGCCGCAAGCTTGTTTGCCATCTCTTAGTATAAAAAAACCTGTCCTGGTTGTAAAGCTTTTGTTTTTTAGTTCATTATAGGTTTAGTTACTTTTTGAGTTTGGTGTCCCATTTAATGCAGGCGACAGGCTGAATGACCCATACTGCTAGATTTGATTTTATGTGTAATGAAATGGAGGCGTGATTACATACCACCGACGTGGTGGAGTAGGTAGTAATCCTGCCTGCACATCAAGCGGTCCAGGTTCGAATCCTGGTAACGAGAAATGTTTGTGCGACGAAAAAAAATATTTGTAGACGAGTCACGGTTGTTTTTAAGTATATTTATCAGTCGCCATGTTATGCCGGCAGAGTAGAATAGCATCACCCCATATTCTCCAATGGGTGTCGTAGAAGGCGACTAATGGATCACCTTATACTCCGTCCACCAATCTGCATTGGGCAAGCGTGGTGGACTACTGCCTAAACCTCCTTTGATGACAAGGAGAGGCCTTGTTTCCCAGCAGTGGGTCGAATTATAAAGGTTGTTATGATGATGATGATGAAGTTTATTTATAAAAATATAATAAGTGTAAATATTATGTATATTAAACATTGTCCGTTATTTAGAATCCATAGAGAAGTTCTTAATCATAATTAATTTGGGTTAAATAATTGGAATGATGTGAGCGTGGAAAAAAAATTAATATAGGTAAATTATTTTATTCCCAATAACCACTAGTAGCATTGTGAGTAGCTTGTGGTGAGAATGGATTTACATTAATATCGTCAAACGTAATATCGAACCCAGAATTCTATCACCAACAAACTTAAGAACTTGGCTGAGATTCTAAACTTTTCCAATCCACACTATCTATAATTTTTTAGTTAAAAGTCTGTCACTTCTACAGGCCTCGATTAAAAACTAATGCCTACCAATTTATGTTTCTCGCCTTAATCGAATTATGCCAATGTCGAGTATGTGATGACAGGTAATTTTCGTAATTCACAGATGGATTCGAAGTACGGTTTAATGTTTAGAACGACACTGGGCTAGGAATAATTACCCTACTCAAAACATCCTTTGTTATTTCAATACGTTTACCTCCTAGAACTGACAATTGCACGCACACATCTGTGTTACAAGGTTTATGTGATTAGATTAGGCATAGAGCATAGATTTAACTAGCAAAATAATCGGTCGTTTGGTTACTTATAACTTGACTGGTGAATCACTTTATTCAATACGTACATATAAGTATACAATCACACTGAGAATCCGAAAAGGGTTTGAGCAGAGCATTAAGTAACATCTTGTTACGCATAAAACCACATTTGGCACTAAGGAACACTAATACTTCAATATAGTCACAGGTTGCCAAGTACAAGTATGTCCAGCAGTAGGCGTCTCTCGGCTGAAATGATGATGCTGCTACCTCAATTTATTAGGTAATGGAGAAGCTTTGGCCGTCATTTCATAAATGTAAAAAAGCCACGAAAACTTTAGTTCGTCCTGTGTCCAAATCCAACTATTTTGCCAGATCACTCACAGTTACTGCTACGCCATTGTGGAAGAAACTGCCAGTGGTGTTAAGAGAGAGTTCTTCAATCGCTACTTTCAAACATAAATTGAAAGACCAATATCTCTCAAACTAGGCTTAGATAAATATTAATGTATTTATGTATGTATGTAGTTAATTTGTAAATTATTATGTACCTATTAGGTGTATTTATACCAACATAAAATTGTTAGTTTTTCAATTATTATCTTGAAGTAGGTACACATTGTTTATAAATTCTTTATTGTACACACAAATATAAATACAACATAGTGCAGGAAAAAAACATGTACAAAGGTGAGCTTATCTCTAAAAGAGATCTCTTCCAGCCAACCCTAGCTTTAGTTTAAGCGTTTAAATGCGGGAGTATTGTGTACACGGCATATAAATAATAGTAGGTGCCTATCTAAAATTATAATACTAAACTAAGATAAATAAATTATATTTATAAATACATAATTTACATATATATTTATATTATTCATATACTATACAAATATATACCTACATATAAGCATACACATCTACATAAATATAAATACATACATTTAAGGTAAGTTGGAGAGATAGTGCTCTTTCAATTTTCGTTTGAATGTAGTCACAGAATCACTCTCACGAATTTCAGTCGACAATTTGTTCCAAAGTTGTGCAGCATGCACAGTAAAAGATTTACCAAAAAATTTTGTCTTGGCGGTAGGTCGGACAAGGGTTTTAGTTATACAAGAACGCTTAGGACGGGAGTCAGAGGGAAGGAAATTAAAACGGGAGCGCAAATAATAAGGATGTTGAGGGTTATGAAGGATTTTATACAATAAGGAAAGGATATGTACATTTCTGCGAAGACGAATAGGGAGCCACTTTAACTTTGATCGAAATTCTGAAATGTGGTCAAACTTCCGTAAGCCGAAAATGAAGCTAATTGCCAGGTTTTGAAGGCGTTCCAGTTTGTTAAGCAGCTCTTCAGTTGCATCTAAATAACAGACATCAGCATAGTCGAGAATGGGGAGTAAAAGAGATTGAGCTAGCATAACTTTAGTTTTAAATGGCAAGAAATACTGAAGACGCCTGAGAGAGTGATATGTGAAGTGCATACGACGACTGACTTCATTTATGTGCGAAGACCATGACAGCGTGCTGTCAATAATAAGGCCTAAATCTTTGCTCTTTTCAGAGTACGGTATAATAACTCCATTATAAGAAACCCTAGCGATATTACCCCTGTCAATTTTGTTGGACATCCTATTGCTGGTAACTATTATTGACTGTGACTTGTTAGGGTTAACAAGAAGTCCAAATGATGCTGCCCAGTCCTTTACTATGAGCAAGTCCTTGTTAACGTTGTCTACAGCAGTATTTATGTCATCCAAGTTACAATGCCTATATATCTGTAAATCATCTGCGTACAAGTGGTAGGGCGGAGATATGACCTTTGTGAGCTCATTTATAAAAACTGAGAAAAGAAGTGGAGAAAGGACGCCGCCCTGCGGTACGCCTGCAGTAAGGTGACACCAGTCTGAAAATGATTCATCACACTTAATGCACTGCCGACGTCCGCGAAGATAGTCAGAGAACCAAGCAATCACGGAGGGTGGAATGTTATTTGAGACAAGGATGGATAGAAGGATATCGAAATCGACTGAGTTGAAAGCACTGCTAAAGTCAAGGAGAACAATGATAGTGGCCAATCTGTTGTCCAAAGCCTGTCGAATGTCATCAGTGACGTTCAACAGTGCTGTCACAGTGCTGTGATGATGTCGAAAACCAGATTGAAATTGGCTAATAAGGTTGTTATGGGAGAGGTAGGACGAAAGTTGATTATGTACAGTGCTTTCAAGAACCTTCGACAGGAATGGGAGTATGGAAATGGGGCGGAAATCGGAATAGGTGGTAGGATTTGTAGCTTTCGGAAGGGGAATGACATGGGCTAGCTTCCACTCACTCGGAAAGGTGTTAGTGGTAAGTGAAAAATTTAAAATGTGAGTGACAATCACACTAACTTCATCCAATAGGAGTGTCAGCATATCACGGCAAATACCGTCATTTCCCACCGCTTTGGATTTAATGGATAGGATGCTCTTTTTAACATCATCCTCCGTGATTTCGCGAAAAGTAAAGGATTCACAGTCAGGTGGTATAGTGTTGTTAAGAAACGTTAATGTTTTATTCTTAAAGCTATTATCTAAAATGACAGGAGGCTTACAGAAATACTTGTTTAAGCCGTTCAAGTCAGGTATATTATGGGAGACTTCAGGAGTATCACCCACCCCAAGTGACTTTAGAAATTTCCACATTTGTGCACGGGAGACATTTTCTAATGATGTATGGATATAACGGCGTTTGGCATCCCTACACAACCTGTTGCAGAGATTACGGAGCTTTTTGTATAACTGAAGATTGGCATCACTAGAGTCCTTCTTGAGATGAGATTTGGCCCTATCTCTGCGCTGCATGGCTCTTTTAATAAAAGGAGTAAGCCAAGGTGCAGGTAAATGCTTAACTCTTACAGGCCTGATTGGAGCATGAATATCAAATAATTTAAGCATAAGCCTGTTGAAAATTGCAACTTTCTCGTCAATATTATCTACATTTAAAATCAGAGTCCAATCCGTCTTGTTAAAATCCTCTCTCAGGCGATCAATATTAATGCCACCAAAGTTACGCTGAAATATGACTTTGATTTTACGTTTAGGAGGTCGGACCTTATATGAAAGGTATATAAGGTCATGGTAAGAGAACGGAGCGGCGGATTATTCCCATTTTAAATGGTCTCACTAGAGCTAGGGTTGTCTGCAAGAGTTTTCTGTTAGAGATAAGCTCACCTTTGTACATGTATTTCTTACTGAATTACAATTTGCGCGAATGTTTGCAATAAATGATTTATTGTAAATATTTGCCACATCAAACGACCTAAACAAAACCATTTTATCTTCTTCAGAACATCTTCAAGAGGCTATCGAAACAGGCTGCACGAAATGTACAGAGGCGCAAGAGAAGGGAGCGTACAGAGCCATCGAGTTCCTGATCAAGAATGAGCTGGCCATCTGGCACCAGCTGACGGACAAGTTCGACCCTGAAGGCAAGTGGAGGAAGAAGTACGAAGACCGAGCCAGAGCGAACGGCATCGAGATCCCTGAATAAGTGGAAAAGACATACTCGTGATAGCTAATTACCATTTTTTACTTTTATTTTTTTAAATAAATTGTCGTTTTAAAATACTTATGCCATTTTATTTTTACACTAACGCCCGTATTCACAAACAATACTTATCTAAGTAAAAAACAATGCTATGCAAATAAGGTATTCCTCAGCGCGTGGCATAATGGCTAGGCTTTTGAGGTCTCATAGTGCGCGTGGACGCACAAGGTCGTCGCGTACCGTCTGGGGGAGATAGCCGAACGCACCGAGCCCGAACACTGGCGATGGGTGCCTACCCTGCACAACGTAGCCGACGACGCGACGCACACATCGAGCAAGCCCATAGCCGCCAACGACAGGTGGTTCGACGGGCCTGCCCCCCTAAGTGGGGATTGGCACTATGTGTACTTTAAAATGAACGCCCACGCTTAGGTTGCTAGAGTAGCTAGCTATATAGCAATATTACGCAACCTAAGAGCAATTTGCTCTTAGTACGCAACGCTCAGGTCGAGATGTCAAAAGCAACGTTCAGATGTCAAAAGTTTAAAGTAGTAATCAAGGAGCTTATATTACCTATAGAATGGAGTCATTAGTCAAATGAAAAAAGTGAGGGCAAAAATTTTGACAACCCTTGACATTTCTTGACATTTCTAGAGAGGCTCTGTCTCTTCCTAGTAGGGTGCCTATAGCAGAAAAAATAATTACGGACAATCTTGGACTTCGTTAAGTTAATAAAATTACGTCAATTACGACAATTTATGTCATGTTGAGATTTCGGGACATTGACACATGAAGAGAGTGCTGCCATTACATAAATCCTTTCATTTCCCATAAGTTATAGAAAGAATCACAATGATGATTTTCAAAATAAAATACAAACCTAAACATTAAAAGTAAATATATTATATTTATTTCTTTCATTGATAATAAATACTGATAATTGAATACAATATGTTAAGTTTTTAGCTACTTTTCTACTTTTGTTTTAGAAAGATGGCGAAATACTGGGGAAATCTTGTTTCTATGTAGTCGTAAAGAGATGACGACAATTTCTAGAAAGAGAAATGTGAAATGTGAAATGTCAAGTGTTGTCAAAATGTTTGCCCTCACTTTGTTAATTTGTCTAATGACTCCATTCTTAGTATAAGCTCCTTGGTAGTAATAGTAAAACGTAAAACGTCGGTACATTCTACGATGTGAACTAGGCAACAGAAACCAACCAATCACAAAGCTCTATTAAATGCAATACGTTTAATTATCCAAGAGTCGAGACATCTCATAGTAAGGTTTGTGAATACGGATCTAAGAATCCCAAGCTGGATTCGTGTCACACAGGTAGCCAGAATCCAAAATCTACTACTGTATGTCTATAAAAATTTTTCGCACCGACACCAATTAAACTAGGAGCATGGTAGAACAAAAAAGAAGATTCGTACACTAAGCATTGAGATATTTTATAAAGAAGTGAGGGTCTTACGTATGTCGTGGTCGCCCGCGGCTTCGCTCGCGGTAATGTCTATTATTATGTAGCCTATAGCCTTGCTCGATAAATTTACTATCCAATAAAAAGTATTTTTCAGTTCGAACCAGTAGTTCCTGAGATTAGCGCGTTCAAACAAACAAACTCTTTAGCTTTATAATATTATATAGTATAGATATGCTATGAAAAATTCTGTAGATACTGGATTTCATACATACATTATTAGGTGTAGAATATTTTTTAGAGATTCACACTACTTTATGAACTCCATCTTTAAGATGAGGTGTTCTGCAAGGATCTATACTGGACACCGTTCTTTTCAATAGCTAAGGGGCTGTAGTTGACTTTATCAGAATTTGTAATATCATAATGCTGATGACCGACATAATTATAACAGACTAGCGGCACGTCCCGCCTTCGCACGGGTGGACAATTATGTGTTTTAAACATTTTGGTATAAACGTAGAGTAAATCTATCTTTATGCAGGTCATAAATTAGTTTTTTTCCAATTATTATCCATATTCCTAAATCTACTCATATATATTTTGCCCAAGATTTCGCCCGCGTGAAAAAGTTACTTTGGGTAAAACAAATATTTATTTTTTATCAAGTGCTTAAATTCAAAATTTCATGTTTTTAGCTTCGATAATGATAAACTTCCACATAAACTTTCATCGCTTATTTCAACTACTTCAAGCCTTTTTTCGCGATGTACATAAATATTTGTTCTAGAGTTTTTGAAATTTTGACCTGTGTGGTGAGGTGATGAAATAGGGGATGAAAGGTATCCTATGTGGTTTTGCAATATCAAATCTATAATTGTACCAATTTTCATCAAAATCGTTCCAGTAATCTTTGAATTTATTCGTTACAAACTTACAATTTTTTCCTCTTTATAATATTAGTATAGATTTATTGCAAACATTGGAGTTGAAATCCCATAATGGGTATATACCTACACACATCTATGGTTTGTCACACGGTTAACTTTAGCTAAAAGTTATACGAAGGCGGTACAAAGTTCGCCGGGTCAACTAGTTTATTATATGTATAGAGTAAAACATACACAGACTATTTATTATAATGAAAATTGGTCGCTCAAAGTATTTTAGATATTATATTTATAAACAAACTTAAATAGATCTATAAACAAACATGGCATTGTTCTCAAATATTAGTATTTGTTTCTCTCAGGATTTGAACCCGAACCACTTGGTCTGTATGCACCTTGAGAGACTCCACCATTACGGAGTGAGAGGGTCTACATTATGGGTTATTCCTGCTCCTCCGATCAGAACTCCGATTAGTAGGAGGAGCGGGAATATTTTTTCCTATGACATGATTTTCGATTGGAAAAGTGCACGTAGAAACTCTAAATGCGAAAGACGATTACATTAAATGACAAATACTTACTCGGTGCTTTAGATAGGTTGCAGCGTAGCGCAACCCGATGACCAATCATCCTGCGCCTCTCGTATTGCGTCGGGATGTAGCGTCATTAAGCGTGTTCTACCGCCTGTACTATGGCGAGTGCTCTGAGAAGCTTTTTTCCCTAATCCCACCTAATCCCCTTCCTTTTAAGGACTACGCATGCCACTGACAAATGTGATTACTATTCCAACGTGAACTTAGTAATTTGGCAACGCATTTCTATGGCGCACAATCAAGAAATGGAATTCACTGACAGCACATTTATCTCCTTCTTACAAGGTTTTAAAAGTGGCGTGAAGAGGCACTTTGCAGGTGGGCAAAGCGAACCGTGGCTAGTGTGGGACTTTAACTTTTTTTATGTATATGGACTCCACTTTATCTTACCATCAGGTGGAATGGAGTCATTTGCTTGAACTTTTTATTTTAAAAAAAATGCTATTTTTTGAAGTAAAACTTCTTTAGGCGCGACTAGGGGGTAACTCAGATTTTTCTAACGGAAGTAACGCTTAGTATTCTATAGTCTGTGTAGTTTCCGCTATTTAAAAATAGTAATTTCGATTGGTCGTAAGTATCTGTCATATTTTTTTTTTTTCAGTTAAAATTTAATCATTTCAGTGATCTACGTCAAAGAAGTTTTACTTCAATCGCGCGTAAAGGTTACACGCACACATTTTTTTTTCTACTAAATCAGATCCCCTAGGAAAACGTCTAAATATATTTACTGAATCATTATAGTTACATTGTGTTGTGTTCTGTAGTTAACTTTATACAGACTAGGTACTGAAAAAAGGAACCACTTTTTGGGTGGGTTAAAAGTAGTATACAGTGGGCCAACCTGGTCCAATCATTATAAAGGTGTTTTTCTACGTGTACAGATAGGACACCCATTTATTGATAATTTATCTGATTTAGCAGAAATAAATAAAAAACTATAGTATAGCCATAGTTCTGCGTACCCTTCACCCTTAGGGGCTGTCTCCACGAGGGTCAGAATCGCGGCGATGTTACCGTCGTGCCCTAAGGTCGTGCCAATAACTTTAAATATTGATAATTACAAAACGTCGAGCAATTCAACTTTTATGTACCATAGCTATTATCTAAAGTCAGTATTAATCTATGTTACACGTACTAGTGGAATAATGGAAGGAGCTCAAACTGTAGTTGTAAGTCCAGATTCGTCTCGAATCTTCTGGAAAATTACTACAATTTGAACCACCTCTGTGGTCTGGTGGTAAGGCTTCTGGTCTCAAACCTCTGTATTTTTACACAAATTTGTCTACTAAGAAGTCCCTACCAGACTTTTAGTAACTTTTTTCAAGAGTAGACTTAGTAAGTGTGTTGTTTAAATCTAGGTACTTGAGAAATTAACCTCTTCGCTTAGCATAGTTGGAACCTACTGTTCAGTACAGTGGGGATTTTTGGAAAAAGCTCAAACTTTTTGCTCAACAAAAAAAAATATTCCCCGACATAAAATAACAAAATTACGAAAGCAAAAGAAGTGAAGAATTAGCTTAACATTTAAGTATATTTTATGGCCGTTATAATCTTATTGTTTCTATTCCTCACATGATAACCCCTGAAATGAAAGAAGTGCAAATTGAGGTTTCACTCTAAGCTATGTTTTGTCTCAACAAAATGTATAAGGAAATATTAAAACGAGTTTACTGAAGTTTACGAAAACACTTGAAGTCGTACCTTTAATCTTTCGACTTCTATCGTTCGAGAATTCCATTTCTTTATTGTACGATATAGAATTAAGTTGGCATAGAATTAAGGGTCGGTAGCGTAGTGCGTAATAGCGCTGTCTTCCACCCGGGAGGCACCGGTTCGAACCCCGCCACGTACCAAAGTGTTTTAAAATTTTTAATTTATATGTACGTTTAGGTAATCGACGCTTTTACGGTGTTGGAAAACATGGTGAGGAATCCTGCACACACCTTCAAGAATTTTTTAGATTGTATATGAAGTCGACCAACCCGCACTTGGCCAGCGTGGTTGACTAAGGCCTAATCGCCCCTAATGTAGGCTCGAGCCCCTCGGTGGGGACATTATATGAGTTTTTGATGATGTATTAAGTTGCCAAAATTTGTTTGCATTTGAATGGTAGCCATAGATGATCGATGACAACGAAAGCCAGCATACATGGTTGAGAGAAGACAGAAAAAGGTGGAATGGAAAAGGACAAAAATCAGAGTAACCTGCGATCTGATGGCTCCACTGAAATTTACCAGTAACTCTGTGAGGGAAATCGAATGAGACATTTGATTGTACTAACTTTAGGTTCAGAGAATATAATACTCATAAAGAACATACATATACAGGGCGTCCCACGGCCATGCCACACGGAGGGAAAGTATATTAATATTGAACGTAGGATATTTTACTAAAAGAAGACATCGTTTTATTTTTAATAATAAGTAGAACTGCGTTCACAGATTTTTTTAAAAATCGCCTACCTCAACCGGGAATCGAACCCGCCAAATGTGATAGAAAAATTACATGTATTTTATAATTGCGTTTGAAAGGGCTACTCATAAGCATTATTTTTTCCTAAATAACCTAGCATATTAAATGAAACTAAGATCACAAAATTTTTCATTTTATTTAAAAAAACAATTAATTTATCAAATGCTCAAAATGTGATCCGTTCTGTTGTTTACAAATTCTCACTCTTTTGATAATTTCTCTCCCTGTCGATTTACTTATTTTTGCATGGTGGATGTTTGAAATAATACGTCTAAGTTCATTTTGCAACTCCTGCACACTGTTGTACCGGTTCCTGTAAACCAAATCTTTTACATAACCTCATAAAAAAAAATCAAGTGGGGTTAGATCTGGGGATCTCGGTGGCCATCTAATTTGTCCAAAAGTGCCGATCCAGGAAGGAAAATATTCATTAAGAAACTCGGCTGTTCTCCTACTGTTATGAGCCGGAGCCCCATCTTGCTGGAATATGAGATTTCGTCGATCTGCATCAGGAAGATTATTAATCTCATTTCTTAAAATCTCAAGTATTTCTAGATATCTTTCCGTTTTCAGAGTTCCTTCGTAAAAATGTATTAAGAGAACCCGGTTACTTACAGTCCCACACCAACAGTTGAAAGAAAAACGCACTTGATCATTAGTCTCGCGGATCCGTAAGGGATTCTGTCTGGACCAAATGCGATTATTACGCCGGTTGTACATACCGTTGTTACTAAAGTTTGACTCGTCTGACCAAATAATGGTGTTCAAAAAATTTTGATCCTCAAGGATGAGTCTCTCGATATGTTGGCAGAAATTAAATCGTCTTTCAGCATCTCCCGACCGTAATTTTTGCACTAATCGACCTTCAACATAACTTTTAAACTTGTATTTTTTCAGAACGCGATGTATTCTACTCTTTGAAAGTCCAATTTCTTCTTCACCTTCCCTCACTGAACTCTTCGGGTACGCTTCAAAGTAAATAGGAATGTTGAGTTCATCATCGCTGACGTTTATTATCTGCTGCTGTGGTTGCTGTAAGCGATGATCAAAACGTCCTAAATTTGTTAAATTATCCACCATTCTTTTCAACACATATCGAGATGGTGTGCGTCTATCGGGATATCTTTCGCGGTTCCACCGCAAAGCTAATGAAATGTCTTTGTGATTTAAAAAGTATGCTTCTATTAAATCCAAATTATTTTGGTACGCCATGGTAAGTAAATTAACACAAAAATTGCCAATAAACGAAAATGAAACTCACAATAAACACAGACGCTTGAAAATTTACGTGTTCCATTTTCGAAATATTTATTTTTACTAATATCAGCCAGTTGCATGGTAATTGTGAGCTCACATTTTGAGCATTTGATAAATTTTTTTTTTTTTATAAAATGAAAAAATTTCTGATCTTAGTTTCATTTAATATAATCTGTCTCACTCACATAATAGTACGCAGGCGACCCGCGTGGCTGCGGGAGGCAGACTGACTGACTGTCGGTCGTTCGTTTAGCTCATATTCGGTCGCATCAACGCGGTGTGGCCTCGCGTCCGCACGTCACCTGGGGTCCACACTGAAAACCAGCGCTGTGTTGCGATTGTGTCGTAGCATAGCAACAAGCTGAGTGTGGACCTCGTTGTCACAGCCTACGACGTGCGATCACAATGTTCCTGCACTATTAATTTCTAAGTGTATTGTTCTTTTTCATTTTTTTACTTTAAGTTATTTATTTGTTTTATTGTTTATGTAGCACGTCGTTTGTGTTGTGATAATAAAATTATTTCTATTCTATTCTATTCTATTCTAATATGCTAGGTTATTTAGGAAAAAATAATGTTTATGAGTCGCCCTTTCAAACGCTATTATAAAATACATGTAATTTTTCTATCACATTTTGCGGTTCGATTCCCGGTTGAGGTAGGCGATTTTTAAAAAATCTGTGAATGCAGTTCTACTTATTATTAAAAACAAAACGATGTCTTCTTTTAGTAAAATATCCTACGTTCAATATTTAATATACTTTCCCTCCGTGTGGCATGGCCGTGTTAGGATTATTACTTATCTAGTCATAGAGCACATCACAGGCATTTCAAAACAATATCTACCTACTCATTAAAAGTATAATACATTTTTTTAAACTATAAAATGTAAAAATCGTTTAAAAAAATATATTAAAAAGAACGAGGTAATTAATCTTGATGAAGCTTCTGTGCTTTTTACTCTGCTAACTATTCATCGATATCAAAATAAGAGTCAATTCACATCGTGTTATATTATTGCTCCATTTGCTTCATAACTACATTCTTGTAATATAAAAAAGACAATAGCAAAGGTATAATTACCAACTCCATGTTAATTTGCATAAGTAACAAATATTATTCAACCACTTCTCAGAAGAAATAAACTATAATGGTTAGATTTAATTGTAGGTGTTTGTTATTATTAAATGGCTGTAAATTATACTTAAACACCTTGTTATTTTATACTTCATATATTTGGTATTATTCCTGTAGAATAGTTACTTATACCTAAACAACATTAACCAGAGATTGTAATAAATAGATAGTTTTACTATTTTTCTTAGATTCACAAAATTAAAATAATTAAATGTTAAGGTTTTGTTTTGTTTGTTTACATTTATTTAATCCTTTCATTTTATTCTTAAAAACATGACTTTACGTTTGGTCTTCCAACCCGAAGTGGTACCGCTAGAGGGCCATTAATCATGTGATGTTTTTAGGTATTTTTTATAATTATCAGTAAACACAGGTAAAAAAGTAGATATATCTAATTTTATTCTTAGAAAATTAAGGTTGTTTTTTACTGGCATAAAAAGAATATTAAAGGAATGGTGTAGTCGTGCGAAAAACATATGCGTAACATACATGAATATATTGTCCTCGGAACACGGATTAGCAAGACGCTTTTCGGTTTAAAAATCGCTTGTTTGAGGAATAAATCACACGTGATATCTTACTACATCCCTCCTCCCCCCGTGTGATATTTCGTGATTTTTGCCGAACTCCTCCACTTTGAGAGCCTCACGTGATTAATGGACGACCCCGCTTCCACTGCCCGCAGTCTTCTGCCTCTTCAACGGCGTCTTCTTTCATAGAATCTGACAGTGCAGGTGAAGATACGCCGACCCCAAATAAAATAAGCAAGCTCGACAAGAAAATGATGATTGCTGGTAGCCGCAAAGGGCCTTTCTTCTCACTTTTCTTCTCACAGCAATATTACGACGTGTATTACTATAGAATCGTCGATTGACTCTTGAAGGTGACGCCTATAAACACACGTAATACTTTATTTTAAGCATTTGTTTATTTTTCGTTTAGAACACATAATGTCAAGCTGACTTTAGCGAACTATACCCTTTTGTCGCCTAAACTCTGTCAAAGAGTCGATATATCGTTGTCCCAGTACAATAGATGACGCTCTTTTTAAGTGTCAGGGACTAATGAAGCTAAACTTGTAAGAAAAATAATGTAATTAATTATACAAAAAGTAAAAAATGTCTTTTGGAAAACTTTGCTGTACAGTCTGAGTCATATCCAAACTATTAAGATAGAAATATAATAAAAATAATTGAATGAAATTGTTAGTTTGTGTATTGTACTTTTTGGTGGCCCTTTTATGTATGGCCCATATCTACTGCATGGCCTATACAGACAGATGTGACTTTATTTGTAACGTAATGTTTGTTACCTTAAGCTCTGCTCAACCCCTCTTGGGACTATGAGCGTGATCGAATGTATGTACCTATGCAAATCGAAAGTTCGTGACGTCATTGATATCAGGAGTCCCGGATTAGTTCCCGAAGGTGATTTGACTCTAACGAAGACGAATGGTGACGATAATTTCTGGCGACCTTGCTCATAGTGAGCGGAGCATCTGCCTGCACATCACACTTAAAAAAACACACAAAAAACTACTACTTTCACTCTCATATGAATATTTTAATAAAAAATATTTTTTACTATAAATATCTATCTTATATATGTTTTTTTTTTAAATTACGCTCTTATTGTTAGCGCTCAGACCAAATAAAAGCTGCGAAGAAAAATTGAGGCCGGTTATATAATATGTAGTGAGTGAGCTGGTTTTTTAGTTTAAGGCTAGGCGTAGTTTCGTTACGTGTATATGTGCGTGTAACCATGTACTTACGTACACGGGCTTTGCAGCGCTCCATCTGTACTTTTAATTTGGTTTAAGAACGCGTGATAATCGTTCCAAAATTGAATGTTGCCACTTAGGGCTTCTGTGTAGTAAGTAATATCATCATGAAGTATGTGATATATCCTATATGTATAAAATAAAATAATGTAATATTCTAAGTTACAAAAACAGCAAACTATTAAAGTAATATAGTAAGGATAATTACGTGGTCACATTAACGCATATCTTTGTACCTAACTGTACTAACAATGACGTTCTTCAAGGTATGACCCTGCTGAAAAAATGATACGCATGTGTTTATTAACGTCTACTTTTGGACAATGAGTTTAGTTCAGTAAATCACATGAAGTAGTCTGAACGAGTAAAGGATTAGTGGATTAGATATACGAAAGTAAGTGCTCGAATTATTGACGAAAGTTTCATTTAAATATCTAATAAGGTTGAGAATTATGTGTGTAATTATTATAAAAAATACTCAGACTTTTATTACAAAAGTAAAACCTTATTTAACTGTGAAATCGACTAACTGAACAATAAATAAATTTCAACGAAAAACATATTTTGCTATAGATTCATAAAATTTCCTGAGTCGCGCAATAATTAAGAATTGTATTACATGCGCTAATCATCGCATCCGCACGATACGGGATAACCGCTAAAGGTGTCCCAAGTTGCGCAATCCGTCGAACAATAGCCTGCCACAACATTGTATTTTCCGCAATTGTTCGACTTAGCTGCAACTGACTGCACTAAGTATAAATGAAATCGATTTTCATTTGATCATCAGTATCATTCCAGATCAAATTGTGTAAGTGTTATTACCGCAGGTAGTGTCTCCGCATATTATTTTATTATTCTTTTCCTTTAAAATTTTCTCTATTGGTAGTCTTCTCTGTGCTTCATTTTGTTAACATTTTAATCATACACATATTTACTGTCAATCGTATCATTATTATGGCTCGGGTAACACAGGTTACATTTTAACCAATTTTAACAGTAGGAGGATTCAATTTAACCTTGAAAACCCCGTTTTTAACCGATTTCATTCCTTTGTTTTTTTAACGTGGGTTTTTTCTCTGTAGTCGGGTTACAGTTTATCAACTTTTTTAAAAAAAGAATCTGGTTTAATCAGGCTATCTTTGACGAGTTATTAAAATAATAAAATCTAATATATTAAAATCTGTTTGATCGCACTCCTCCGAAATGGCTCGGCCGATTTATTTCTGTTTTTTATTTGTGTCCTATATATTTTTTGGTAGGTATGAGAAAAGGCCGTTAAGTATTTTTCATACAGCTAAAATAAAAATAAAAATATGACAGAACAAGTTCAGCCAGTACCTTAACAAATAGTTTAATTATAAGGATGATAATAAATTTATGTAATTATTTTTCTTTCAGAACAAAATGCGTAGCTTCATATTAGTAGCGGTGTTAGCTTTAGCAGCTGTAGCTTTAGCTGAGGAAGAGAAGTACACAGACAGGTTCGACAATGCCAACTTAGACGAGATCCTTGCGAACAGAAGACTGTTGGTGCCGTACCTGAAATGCATCCTAGATAAGGGACGCTGCACTGCCGAAGGAAAGGAGTTGAAAGGTACAGTTGAAAGTTCGTTTTTCTGTAGAAATAAGATTACATGAAATCAACCCAAGGACATTTGGTGTCAGGCAGGCGGCCGGCCGTAAAAATCAATGGCAAAACCTAATAGCAGTCTGTCCTTCGGGTGTTCAATAAAAGTGGACTGTGTCACTTAATAGGGCTGGTTTATTGCCGTTTTACAAACCAAAAATGTTAAGTACGCGCGCGATCAATTTGGGATTGGACACGACCCTAAGTTGAGGGCTGAGCGTGGTTGGGTTCCCAAGGTGACTCCCGAGAGCGCTGCTGCCGCGCCGTTGTCGCGCCGTTGCCGCGCCTCGCTGCCTCCTCCTGCGCGTCTCATCTTGTGAGCATACATTGACGCCGTCGTAGTGGAGTGGTCAGTGACGCTGCCTACACATCGGGCGGTCCAGGTTCGAGTCCTAGGCCCCGATCGCCGTAAATCATTTCAAGATGAAGCGCAAACGCAAATGGAACACAGACGAAACGCAACTTTTCGATGTTTTCGTATCGCGGTGTTAATTTGACAGATGCTGCGAACGCATGTCGAACGCAGATGAAACACAAACGCTGTCAAAGTTACGTTTATGTTACATTTTAAAGGACGCTACTTTTTCTCAAACGTTGCACGAACGTACACTAGGGTTCTATCTCGAATATTTATAATACCCTTGTGTTCTAGCTGCGTTTCATCTTAGCTTGCGCGTAAACTTTAGCGCGATACGGAATTTCACATTGACTGGAACTCAAATGGAACACAAATGCAGCTGGAACACAAACGAAACGAAGATAATTATTTGTGTTTTATATTAGTGGCAAATGTTAGTGTGATGAATACGAATATCTGTTCACGAGTCGTGGTTGCTTAAATATTTACTAAAGTTTATTTATGAAATATCTAGATTATTATGTCAGGGAATACTAGATATCCATAGCATAAGTTCCTAATGATCACTATTACCTTAATGATACTTAATGTGGGCTAGATAATTGGTGTGAGCGTGGAAATATATTATTATTATATTATAGATGCGATCCTCGACAGGTAGAAAGACATACTGCACCGACCCCAAATAAAGTTAGGAGTAGGCTAGGAGAAAGAAAAGAAAACAAAGAAGAAATCTCTTAGATATCATGGATCCACCGTACTGGTGCGAAGTCCATCCATGTTGCAAATAGCAGCCATCATCTGTGCCTGGGACTTGTGAAACAGGTGTAGGTTTATGGGGCGTTATAAAGGATTTAAAGGGCTTAAACAGTCACCTTCACAACCAGCTTTTATCTACCCAGCCATAAAACTACAATGAAAAACTTTTTCAGTCTATATTTTCTAGTACGCGTTTGTAAACGCAAAAATGATTGCATAATATAAGGTAGTTTCATCTTAACTGGGCGTCAAATATTTCCAAAAATATTTCGTTCGGATCTTAGAAATGCAAATTTCAAAGATTTGATGAAACAATGTTTACCATAAAAACATAAGCACCAAGCACTGACAAATTTCGACAAGCAAAGCACTGGTTACGTAGTGGTTAACGCAGCCGCCCGGATTGCTTAAGATGCTGGGTTCGACTCCCGCCTGGGACAGGTCGTGTATTTTTCTAGTTTTACAGAAATTTAAGACAAGCAAGAGTTATTTTCAAGAACGGCCGTTTTATTCGCCTAATGGTACTTTTACACAGCTAGTTTTGGGATATCCAAGGTTTCAGATATTAAGATTTTACTTAGTATTGTATTTTACGATTTTGATATTATTATGAATACGATTGCACTAATGGATAAAAAAACATGTCAACTTATACGCACCTGCAAAGTTGTATTTCTGCAGATGACTGTGTCAAAATTTGGCTATTAAAACGGCCGTTCTGTAATAACGTATACTCGTATATATATTTATGTTATTATTATGTGGCGGGGCTTAGCTATTAGGTGGAATATAATAACTTATCATAGAACATGACCTTGATTCAAATAAGAAAAAAAGGTAACATTGATCCAATAAAATAAGAGCAATAACGTTTTTACATTTACAAAATTGCTGTTGTGCGTCAACAAGACTGGTTTTATATTCATACTGGTAATCATAAATAATAATATGATTAATTTTTCTTGGAGCGTTTTGTTCGGATTCATTGGAACTATTTACAGAAATTGACTCACGACTGATCATAATACAAGGATAAATAAAAACTTTAGTCTTTTAACATATTTGTCGCTCTTGATAGCCATGAAGTAAAATAAACGACATTAATGAAATTATCACACTTGCCACCGTAATCACTAGTGTCTTTTTTTCGCTGCGTGTGCTGCGTAAACGGTTAAAGTTACGGAAAAATCATGTATGACGGATTTATTCTCCTTTAAAAGTTCTAAACAAAAGTCCGTGACAACATATATCTATCTTTAAAGGTTGACTCACTATAAACATTTTTTGGTAATAAAATTTGTTATTAAATATTGCATTATTTGCGATGGTGTTTTTGTAAACATGATATTATTCCGTAACAAAATAAATACCTACATTATTCATCACAAGTATTTAATTTTGAACAAAATTGTTCTTGATTTCATTAGATTTCAATGAATGGTACCGTTGTTTGGTATGGTAAATGGTATCGTTGTTTGAAATAAACGAGACATAATAAATTTTCATTTTTTCTTTCGATGCGTGCGCTGCGTAAAGTTGCACTTACGCAAAAATCATGTATGATTAGAATAAAAGGATAAATAAAAAACTTTAGTGTGTTTAACATATTTGTCGCTTTTGATAGTCATGAACTAAAATAATATACAGTCGAATAGAGAACCTCCTCCTTTTTTGAAGTCGGTTAAAAATAGACTACATTAATAAAATTATCACACTTGCCACCGTAATCACAAGTGTTTTTTTTATATATTTGAGGGGAATGCTCTTTACCTTCATCTCAGTTGATGGTAATTCATGATAAGGCTAGAGGTGGAAGTGAACTTCATCCGGAACCAACAACTACTGAGGCACTGGCTATTTAGAATAGAATAGAATATAATTTTATTTTACATCAACCAATTTTACACAATTATAGACAGGAAAACATATACCCGATTTGTACAAAAGGCGACCTTATCGCTAAAAGCGCTAAAATCTCTTCTAGGTAACCTTAGGATGGACAGGATTTAAAGGAAGTTTTCGATGTATCTTTTAATAGATATAATACCTAGATATATTAAATATAAAAAATAGACAATTATACGATATAAATAATAAATAAATATACTTTCCGTAATAATATATACGAACTAAAACAAACATAATACATACTATTACCTACACACTAAAAGATACAATATACAAATACATATTTAAATATCCAATCTATTTAAACCACCTATATATAATTACAGTGACAAGTAATGCTCTTCCACCTGTTTCTTAAAGTTGTTCAAGGTTTGTGTTTGCCGTATGCGGACAGGTAAAGAGTTCCACAGTAAAACAGCCTGCACAGTGAAAAAATTATTATCACTTATTTTTATTTCGTTATTTCAAGGCTATTTACGTCACTGCAACCTATTAATCTACTCTGAGTAGTATCCTATTTAGGCCTTACATGTACCTACTTCTTTAGCTGCGCAGGTGCATTGGTGTATCATGCTTCTGTTCATAGAATCTGCAAACATCAGTGTCTTTTAGTCTCATATTGTAGAGATGTCTGTACGTCATTACAAGCCGCATTTATAATAATTATCGCACGCTTTAATTAAAACGTTGTGTTGCATTTAAATATTGATTTCATCAAGTTACAAAATGCAACCGCAAACTAATTTAAATGACGTAATTTTTGTTTGACATTGGCATAAAATTCTAATGCATAAATAACACGTAAGATAATTAAAATAAAATAAATACATTGCTTTTTTATTTCTGAGAATGGTATTCGAAGAAGAAACATAATCTTCAGCTGCAATTACTAAGAACTAGGATGTTAATTTGAATCGCAATGAAACTTATATGATCCTTTAGGGTTACTTTTTTACTTAAATGATCTTAGGTTACTTTTCTTTGCGATTTTGGCGAATTACCTACGTAAAACAGAATTATGAAAGTTGACGTGATGAGAAAACAGGTGGCCTAGTATACAGGTGTTAGCACTTTTCTTGTCCTTGTATCACTCTTGTTAGAGCTGGGGTTGTCAGCATGTAGGTAGTTTGGGGGCTGATGTTTCTCGCCTCACGATGTCCCGTCACATTTCTCTGTTTGTTGCGTTCCTGGTACACTCATGCAAATGTCGACCCAGACTAGACTAGACTTTGCGCAAGGTCTAGTGCCCTCCACTCTGCGTTGAATGAGCTGGTCATTTACTAATATCGACATTTCATTCCAGAACATATCAAAGACGCTATGCAGACCGCTTGTGCAAAATGCACAGACAAACAAAAGGAGGGAGCTAGGAAAGTCGTAAACCACATCAAAGAAAACGAGAAGGAGTACTGGCAAGATATCCAGAACAAATACGACCCCAACGGTGAATACAAGAAAGTGTACGAACCATTCTTAGAGGGGAAGAATTGAAGTAAATTGTCTAGTCTAGATTAATCGAAGTTTTGCTCAAATTTTCTACCACGACTTTAAAAAAGGAACGGCTTTGTAATCGATGTTTGATTGCAAATAAATGCATAGTTTGCAATTTAAGATGTTTTGTTTCGTTGTTACCATTTCCTCTAATCATTCATTATACTTACATGAGAGATTCAGAGTGTTACTCTATATTTTAAGCATTACAAGAAAAGTAAAAAAAAATTCATTCCATCCCCCCCACTGTTTTCCGATGATGAAAATGATGATGATTATTATTATTATTTGAAAATATAACGGTACTAATTACATTATATTTTTGTGACAAAAACTCTTATTTAAAGTTTTATTACAAAATTAAAAAAAAATGCATTTTTATTACACGCGGAAAATTCGCGACAGGAAGTCCGGAAGTAACTGACACATGCGCGAAATGTTACAAAATGGCGGCGACACAATAGCGGATGATAAAATTACGTACTCGTCTAATAATTAGGTGTATTATTGTAACATTGAATTTTTATTTTTCATGTTTGTAATGATTGAAAATACCAAATTGAAAAATCCTGTATGATAAGCGCTTAGACATGATTCGAACTCGCGACCTTTTCCTATCCAGCCCGCCTAGCATGACCACCGAAACACGATATGATATGATATGATATAGCCATTTATCGCGTTGGACTGTCAAAAATTGTTGGATATAACCGTCAACTTGAAATTTTATCGAAACTGCGAACATCTTTATGGCTTATACATGTTTACAGTTTCGATAAATATTCAAGATTGTGGTTATACCTAATAATTGTTGACAGTTCAACGCGATAAATAGCTATTTCATATCATATCATATCGTGTTTCGGTGGTCATGCTAGGCGGGCTGGCGAGTGCTCTTCCAACTGAATGACACAGGACTGTGATTTTTTTCGTGTTTTTCCTTTTATTTTTCACCCGTACTTCTGAGATGATTTTGAGTGTAACGCCTGTCTTGATCATTGGCTTTATTTGGTGTGTTTACTGAAGAATTGTTCTTCTTCTTCTCTTTAATTAAATGGCATTCGCGACACTTAAAGAATACACATTTCGGCAATGTCAAGTGAAAATTTACTTTATAGCTACAAACAATTGTACGGTAGATTTAGGTTAAGCATGGAGTCTCTCAACCTGCGAACACATATACCGTTCGCGGCTCTCAACACATGTTATTACATACAAGAACTGGGGAGAAACTTCCCCGAAGGTTTGTTAATTTTGGGTTTGGTGCCCCTTTATCTAGGCGACAGGCTGGCAATCTGTCACTGTTTGGAGGCCCTGCATGGCCCATACTGCCAGATGTGGCTTTATGTGTAACAATGCTGCCTAAGGCTCTGCTCAACCCTTCATTGGATTACGAGCGAGATCGTATATATGTATTTAGTTTGGTATAAATTTCAATAGGTAGTCATAATTATTATTGTATTTTGTTGACCTACATACTGCTAGAAAGCTATATAGATTTTACTACACAGTTACATAAAAATATATTTTGATAAAATGCAAAAGAAATTAGGTGGTCAAATAATAGTTAAGTGGTCTACAATTTGTGCTTCCGTTTCCACCATTACTCCGTTTTACATAAGTGAACAAAGTTGTCTGAACACATTTTTTTACAGATTTCCCGATGTCGAAAGCTGACGGCTGCCATGTTATAGTAAATATAATTAGCATTCAATACTCCATGAATGCTAATGTAATTTTTAATGCTATTGTTCCACAATCAGTAAAAAAAATTATCTCTTTTATGTCGTAATACTAAACACGTAACTTTGTTTGTTCAATGTGAAGAATTAGTTACCTACATGAAATTTTTGTTCTGCGACGCAACGCATGTATCTTGCACCATAAAAACAGGTCATCGAGCGGTGCTCAGTCGGTAAGAGTACGATATAACACAAGGACTGTCATTTGGGTATTCATGAGGATTCCACCTCCTCCTATCTTCAGCGTTCGGAAGGTCTTAATTCTCCAGTTACTCTCTTTTTCGCTCCTCTTTATGAGGAAATTGAGAGAAATTTACCGGGGAAAAAGCTTCTTAAAATATATGTTAATATATGTTGAACATATTATAAATTACCATACAGAACAGGCAAATGATTATACCATATTACTCTGCTGTACTTGGCACTTGTCTGTGGCTTGACGAAACTCAGAAGAAAAATACATATAATGTTTATAATATATTTTCTAAAAACAAAAACATTGTGAATGAACAGTAGTCACAGAACAATTTGGAATTTTACTAAGGAATAACTGGCCAAATCTTGGCTTCACTGGAAAATTAGGATGTATGTAATTATATAGGTACTGGCAGTTCAAGCATTTTGTATAACATAGATTCATTTCAATCTCAACAATACATACAATAATCACACTCATAATCATAAAAGGGGTTGAGCAGAGCTTTAAGTAACATTTAGTTACACCTAAAGCCACATTTGGCAGTATGGGCCATATAGTGACAGGTTGTCAGCCTGTCGCCTACATAAATAGGTAGCAATCTTTTAGTAATCCAACAAATAAATATCAACAACCAGGACATATATTCCACTCGAAAGCATCACTGCAGTATGGATCCTCAATCTATACATTTGGATGGGTGGCTAATTAGTGATTTTGGATTATTCCGTATGAGTTGTCCTCAGGGATAAACTGTAGAGAATAATCGTAGGGATAAATAAAACCGTTGAGGCCACTAACTAATGTCACAATATAGAGAGCGATACAGTACTTTGACTCCATATATAGTGACGAATCGGCGCACGCACACATACAAACGCCGTTTACACAGCCGCTAAGCATGTTCTAATCGGCAAAGCCGGCAAAAACGGCCGTGTAAACAACGTTTGTATGTGTGCGTGCGCGCCGATTCGTCACTATTATGGAGTCAAAGTACTGTATCGTTCTCTATATTGTGCTAATATCATCTCTACATTGTTTCCTGCGACTTTCTATCTAAGTCAAGTTTTTTTCCTCGTGCAGGCGCGACGGAAGGGATAAAAATATTTTACACATTCATTCTTTCGCGCTTTGCCCATCAACTAGAATTCATTCCTTAGAGATTGGATATTCGGGCAGGAATAAACGCTTGTGCATGAGGGGCTAATAAAAGGGAAAAATAAAATCTGAATAAAAAAATAATCACATTTATTTCTCGTTCTTCATTCTTGGCAAGATTTATCACATTTATCAATATTAACCTGCCCGGGCAGCGTTTTTGAGTTCATTTTCGTATTTTGTAACGTATTTCCTTTGAGGGTCATATTTTTGGATGAGCTGGTTCCAGTAGTCGGGTTCGTTGTTGATGATGTGGCCGATCACCTTACGGGTACCATTCTTCTGGACTTCCGTACACTTGGCGCAGTAGTTCGCCAACGCTTCCCCGATGTGAGCTGTGAAGTAATTAGATATACCAATTAGGAATATCAAAAAAATACTATTGACAAATCAATTTGCACTAATTCTAAATATGTGCGGCTATGAGACGTAAGGATATTTAGTAAGGAGCTTCTTCACGCCTTTTTTTAGTGAAAGAAGATGTTGCGTGCTGGCTAGTTTTATCTTTACTAATATTATAAAGAGAAAAGATTTGTATGTATGTTTGTAAGTTTGTAATCAGTAGGCTCAAAACTACTGGACCAATATAAAAAATTCTTTCACCGCTAGAATACTATATTTTCACTGAGCAATATAGGCTTTATTTAAATATACTGGGTGTAAAAGACATGAACAGTCAAACGAAAACCACGTATTCTATACATAAAAATAAGACATATTTCAAAAAAAATATTGCTGGGAAATGATTTTTATTTTTTGGTGTTAAAAAAAATTGCAAATTGTACCGCGCAGTGTAAAGGGCTCAACTCGCACGCAACTCGCAATACCGCGATAATTTTGCTTGACGGCGGCCCCGTTCGTTAGTATCCGTGCGCATCGAGTGAGCTACATTGAACGCTAACGTTTTGAAACCTTTTTTTGTTATGAAATACTAAAAAAAATGATAATGTTTCTTTGGACAATAATTAAGAAATAATGTATAGAAAACGTTTTCATAAAAAAATGAAAAAAAAAATTATGACTTTGACCTTCAATAAAATCGTAACTATCAATTTCCCAGGTATAGTCTTAAGGAAGAAAAATGTTATGACGGTGAGCAGAATACATGGTTCTCGTTTGACTGCTCATGTCTTTTACACCCTGTATATATATAGCTACGCGGGCAAAGACGCGGTAAATGTAACCACTCGATATCGGGGCCATTCAAATTAGCAGACCAAACGTCGTGGACGTCTCCAAGTTGCTCAGCGCTGCGCGACTTGCGCCCTGTATACATAATGTATACATTGCCCGGTATTTTTTTTTAAGACCAAAAAATAAAAATCGTTTCCGAGCAATAATTCTTTTATATTTTTCTTGTTTTGATCTATAGAATGCGTGCCTCGGCTTTGTCAGTGTCTTGGGTCTTTTTACACCCTGTATAATAACCGACATTATTAAGAAGTGTTTTATAATCTGCTAACAGGTCCCTCCTGTTAGTACTTTCGATCACATCGATTATTGATATCCCAACCATCTGTTCATAGCGATTCTCTACTTTAATATGTGGACCCTATCACCTGCTGATGTGCTTACTAAGCATTGCGTACGTTCAAGACTAGTCCGGGAACGTTTCGGAGACAAGGCTGTTCCCGAAACGCTACCAAAGTCTAAAGAGGGCACCGGTTGTTTTTAGTGGATAGGGCTGGTGTCGCTAAGGGCGATAACGAGTCCACACTCGTCGCACCGTCTAGCGGTGCGTTACGGTCCGTAAAGGACGCTCCACCGACAAAAAAAGAGCGTTCAAGGCTAGAGTAAACAGTTTACTTATATGTAAGCATGTACAGTCAGCATCAGAAGGAGATTAACACTTTAGTACCATTTCATATCAACGCCAACACTTGTGCAGTAAAATAGATCTATTCTATTCTTAATTAATGGCGTCGCGACACTTAAAGATTGCGAATTTTTCCAATGCCAAGTGAAATCATCGCTAACTAAAGTAACAGTAAATTGAAAGGTAGGTTGAGTTAAAAATGGATTATCTCAATATGTGTTTTTTTAAACAAAAAGAACTCGGAAGAAACTTGCCGTACTTAATAGTTGCAACCAATAAGTAAGGATTATTATTATGACAAGGTACTAAAGTGTTAATCTACTTCTGATGTTGACCGTAGGTACTATGGAAGAAATAAAAACCGGACTTGAACCCTGAGAACCTTATTTTTAAAAAATCGGGAGTGGTCCCCTTGACTTTCTCGTACACCAGAAACGACTCAAAAGTTGATAGAAACCTTATATTTTGATACATGCATGTTAAATTTTGGTCACCCATCCGAGTAAAGACCGCGCACTTCGTTGCTTAACTTTCGTGATCGACGACTCAAAAGTTGATAGAAACTTTATATTTTGATGTTATACATGCATGTTAAATTTGGATGCAATAAGTTAAAGCATCCTCGAGTTATCGTGCTAGCACATAGACACACAGACATAATTCCAAAATCGGGTTTTCTGGACTCAGGGAGGTCCAAAACGTGTAAATCCGTCAAAATCTCGAGGTCGAATTTTTTTACGATTACAAGACTTCCTCTATACTTACTACGTATACGAGAAGGTAAAAAGGAAATGTAATATTTACAATTTTTGTCCAGTCAATAAAAATAAATTTGATTAAGGCAAGTCTACCATTGAACAGGATTTTGTTTGAGGAATCTTACCTTCGGACCCTTCATTTAAGAAAATTGGCAAATATTTGCCACTTAATCTTAATGTACCTTATAGACACTTGATTAAATTTGCCAGGGACTTACATTTCAGTTCTTTTCCATCTGGGGAACATCTGCCCTGGTCCAGTGTGCACTTGATGTACGGGACCAGGAGTCTTCTGTTAGCGATGATTTCATCCAGATTGACGCTGTCATAGCGGTCCGTGTACTTATCCGAGGGTCGGGCACACGACACGGCTACCAGAGCAAGAAGACATACCAAGGTGAAGGAATTCATCCTGGAAAAAAAAGTTTTTTTTTATTTTGATTCCTTATTTTTTTTTACAAAATCTGAATTTACGTGTGTTACAGTACCCTTAGTATGAGTTTTGATAGTTTTCGAGCTCGATCGAACGTAACGTCTTTTCATACATTTCCCACTGTTTCAGATAGTTTACGCTAGAGGCGCTAGTGGGCAATGTATGAAAAGAGACGATACGTTTGATCGAGTTCGAAAACTAACAAACTCATACAGGGATACAGAACACTGTTCTAGAGCGTTAAATCATTGATGTCTCTTTTATCACTATAAATATTGGTTCACAAAAGTTAGCAAATGCTATTAAAATTAATCCAGCTATCTTGTTTGCGAATACAGAAAAGTCTTCTAGAACCTGTTCAAAGATGTTTTATTATTAAAATATGTGTTGATTCACAAAAGTTAGCGAATGTTAGTTAAATAATTCAACTTTTGATTATTTTTTGAAGTGACGAGGAGAGGTGAAGAGAGGTCCTTTTCATTCGCTAAATACCTATTCTTTTCAACGTATTGATGTTTAGTATACCGAATACCTATTAATCGTCATTAGGTATTATTAGTCATTTTTATTTTCTTCTCCGCCAATTACTCAAACTAAAAATTTCGAAAAGTTAATAGATGTTGCATTGTCTCTTTACACAGTACTTATATTTATTATTAACTAATTATTATTATTAAGATTTGAACTATGTATTATTTAAAAAATGAATTTTGAGAATTATGTGAGCCCAGTTGAACTTAAGTGTATTTCTTCGGCTTATAAAGTGGTTCAACATCAATAAAGAAACAAAGATTTTAGTAAGTCAACCATTTCATTAAAGTCTTTTACTTATAAAACAAAGGCGCTCTTTCTTTAAGTAAGCTTAGAACTTTTAAACTGTGCTATAGTTTTCAATGCGATTTTCATCAATAGAGTTCAAGAGGAAGGTTTAAAAGTATAATTCGTTAAGGTAACTCTAAGAACTAACCGTGCGAAGCCAGAGCACGCAACCAAAAATTACGAACACACAAGTGCGCATTAAATTATTTTGTTTGTACAAACTAATTCAATGCGCGCGTCTATTGTGAAGTTCGCAATAGCACTACAACTTAGATTTATTTACCATTATCTAAGCATTTTGTAGAACCAATTTAATAGGTTCTACATTTTGATAGGTTCTCTATGATTAAATGTAGCATCAACCAATCAGAAAATTGAGGGGATATAACAAAAGTTTTCGTTATTTAAATGACTAAGAAATATTGAAATAATATTTTAGACCCTGTTCGATTTTGAATCCAAGTGATTTGCGCATTAACAATTACAACAGGCACCACTATTTGAGCTTTAGTGAAAAGGTTACTGACCTTAAAACTTAAAAACAAAATACGATCCTGCCACAACGACAACACTAGTAATAACAAAGATTCTACTTACTTATATTAACTTAGGAAGCTATATCACAGTCAGCCGTTGTTGAATACCGAATGACCATGACGGGGTCTTGGTCTGTATTTTATACCACCAGGACATTGCCTCCTGGGACTACATTATAAACGGGTTATGACTTCTATGAATAAAAACATAGCAGTTCACAAGTGGACTCTGCGTCACATAGTTAATGATAGTCTGGTTTTGTTTATTTATGATTTCGCATAAGCCAACGTGTAATGAACAAATTTAATTCAAATTCATTAGACTATTCCTGATAATCGATTACGCAAATGAACTAGATACCTATTGTCAATAAAGCTCTATTTAATTTACCTTCAGATAATATTTTGCTGTGGGTTTTTTTTTATGTTTAGGTTGTTGCGGCTAATTTTCTAAGTGTTATATTTCATTGAGATCATGAACAAAAAAACTGCACATAGCATTGTGGTCACTGTCAAACATCTACATAGCAAAATTATCGAAACGCCCACGACGCGCTGGGGTAATTTCAAAAAGATTTCATATAGCAAAAACTATCAACTATCTCTTCAATGCCCGGACGTTCAAGTTTTTACGAGATGTTGCTAATCATTTTAGTTTCCCTGTAAAGAAAACCTATTAATGGGTTAGGCTAGGTTAAATATTTGACCAGACGCAGTCCGCGGTGCAACCGAAGCTAACGGAGATTGCTTCTAGTATTCTTGCTTGCTTGCATGCTACGTGCTTGCTTGCATTTCATTGCTGTATGAATGCTTGCATTGTATACTGTATGTCTGCCTACGAGATGCTTGCCGGGGGGTACAGGGGTCGCCCTGCTCGGTGGGGTCGGGGGGCTCGAGGCCCCACTAACAAACTAGGTTAGGTTAGACTTGTGACGACGCATAGCGGAGCGAGCGAAGTGAGCGGAGCAAAGGAAGCATGCAACAAGCAATACAATATTGCTTGCTGCATGCTTGCTTTGCTGCATATTGGCTTGCATTTTGGCTTGCATGATGCATGCTTGTTTGCATGCTTACTTGCATACTGCATGCTTGCTTGCATGATGCATGATTGCGTGGACAATAGATCGTAACTAACAATTATTATGTTGTAAGTAAAGTTTTTATTAGAATTATAAAAAATAAGAACTGACCGCAACAGTTTTTATCGTCAACACGCGAATGAATCGTTCCATGAAACGTTACCGCGATGGAAAGTTTTTAAACGAAACATTATAAAGTGTACCGTCAAATATTGAAACATGTTTTTGTAAATAGTTTTGTCGGTAATTTAATAGTTTTTATATGAAATGTTAGTTCGATAGACCGTTATTCTGGTAACCAAAACAACTTTGAATATTTTTTTTATGACAGTTTATTCGAGAATGTGAAGCGGTGATTAACTATTCGATTAATCAAGAAAAATAGATAATGAAAATCGTGGAATAGTTTTCTGTGAAATGAACTTGGATATCAAAAAAATCTGTATTTTGATAGGTACCCTATGAAACAACTTATGAAAAAGTTGGCGAGATCAAAACTACAAAGTTGATAGTGTTATGACCTTTATGCTGTTGTGGTTGATTTATTCGCCACCACGCGAATGCACCTGGTGCGATAGACTGCATGAGGTTAAAATTCAGAAACACCCTCAGTCGAACTGAAGTAGTGTCAGGTTGACTGAGGGTGTTTCTGAATCTGGAAGAGGTGGACAAGACACATGGCCTATTTAAGACTCTGCTTTTATTATATAGAACATCGTCACCACACCACGACAGCTTTGTTAATTCGACCCACTGCTGGGACACAAGACTTCTCCTTCTTATCGACGGAGGTTTAGGCAGAAGTCCACTACGTTTGTCCAATGCTGGTTGGTGGACGGAGTTTAAGGTGATCAATACCCCTTTGCTGATCGTCTTCTACGACACCCACTGGAGGATATGGGGTAATGCTATCCTACTCTGCCGGCATCACACGCCCAATAGATAGAACAGAGGTTTCTATATAATAAAAGATGTCTTAAATAACATGTCTTTCTAATTTTAATCTAAGATGAGCTATTAGCAACGTAATTGTTAATGTTATTAATAGTGACTAACTAGAAATGTATCATTTTATTATTAAATTATAAAACTGGTTTGAATAATAATGGTTATTCAATTCAAATCTGACCTCTAAATAATAGATAACGGGACTTTTCTATTATGTTCATTTATATGTAAATTGAATATTGTTAGGTCCAATTATATTCTTAAAAAACTTTAAATAAAACAATTATTACCATATGAAATTAGGTAACATGAATATTAGGTTATTAAAATTTCAAGTTATACCGCCTGGTAGAACATTCTTATCAAATAAAAAACATCAATATAATCGATTCTCATTTACTAGCGTATTCGAGACACCTGAGGACAGTCACACCCCTCTCGCCCCAAGATGATATAGGTATACGTGAACACAGATTGGTTCACGTATGCCTACATCATCTTGTAAAGAACCCTTGTAAAGGCTATACGAGCGATAGACCGCAAAACTGACGCGTGTTGGAATAGGTATGTGCATTTCGTACAAATTTTTCTAGTAACATAGCACGCGGAAAAACTGCGCGTAAGAATTTCTCGTGTAAAAGAATCCTTTGAAGACGGGATTGCACACACGCGTCGTGCTCATCTGTCGCTTTCATTTCCCATTCATATCCTTTACACGCACGCAGAAGCTCGGCAATTGCACGGGAAAGATACCGTGCAATTTGCGCTGCAAAAGCCGCTCTTGTCTATCAAGAAGGATTGTCTCTAAAATTTGACAGATGAAATCGAAGTTAGCGTCGGCGAGATCTAGCTAGAGAAATACGGCTTTTTACGTATTTAAACCTCTTTTTGAGGTTTACTGTACATTTCCAATACAATCATAATTTTTCTTGAAAAGCATTCCAATCAACATAAACAATATTTTACTCGAAATGTAAGTTTCGTTATTGACATGTCAATTAAAACTGGTAAAATAAATCCTTTTTAGTCATGCAGCTTAGTATCGAAGCATGACTATTTCATTACCACCTGTCTTGGTTCTCTCTGATATTTCTTTCATTTAACGGAGCAACTGACAAGAACCATACTTTAAGAACGGTTGATATGGTCTCGTATGACATTTTGGGATGAGTCTTTTAGTTGTTTATAAGCTTCTGGAAAAATGAAAATGAAAATTAAGAAAAGGAAAATCCACAAAATGGAAATTCATATTTTTTATGACATTGCCGATTCGGATATTTTTAATAGACGGAGCCTAGTTTCAGTTCAATACATAACCATCGAAATATTAAGTATTCTATTCTATTCTTAATTAATGGCGTCTCGTCGCATTAAACGTGCGTACGTTTCAAATTTTGCCAATGTCAAGTGAAAATGTAACTAAAGTAACAAAAATTGTACTGTTGATTTGGGTTAAAAATGGAGTCTCTCAACACGTGTTTTTGCAACAAGAACTCGGGAGAAACTCCAAATAGTAAGTAGTTTGCTGTTGTTAATTCTGTTGTGACATTGTCAATATATTATTATTCTTGTACGAAAGGTATTGTGCCCTGAGAATGCCGCGCGCTCTGTTTCATTGCGCCTTTACGACTACCACGCTGACACAATACTTTTATTCTTGACTGTACCTTAAAGAGTACAACCGGTCTGCACACTTGAATCTTGGCCATTTAGGTTCAAGGTTTGTATGTCAGTGTTTATTGTCATTTCGTCATATCCCACCTTTGTTGGGATTATGGTTTTATTATTGAAGATTTCTGTCTTTACAACACCAGGTTTTCTTATTAAAAATTCAGGTATAGCTCCGACCTGTTAAGTCATCTCTGTGAAGCTGAGAATTAGGAAACTCGGGCAAAATATCTTAACATAATAATCTTACGGTACGTCTGGATCAAAGATTTCACTGTATTGGTCAATATGTGGAAGGTCACTCATGCGATTGTAGTGGGCGATCCCTTACTGAGTGTACCAGGAATATGTCAATTAGAGAAAGATGGCGGGAGACCATCTTGGCTACCCATCCTTCAGTCCCTCGGTGTAATGAGCAGGCTGTTTATAATTAGGTACTATTTGCTTGCTTGAAGCAATGTAGCCAATCAGAACATACAAACTTTAGTATCAACTACTTAAGTACCCGTTTAGAACCATCGCGTAAAGTAAACCACAAGTCTCCTCAAGTTTTTGTTTGAAATGACATCACGCTCACTTAATTCCATAGGTGCTCTGCAAATACTGCCACTTAATATGAAAATGATTATATAAAAACTAAGGAAGAGTAGGTACATGTCAAACAATACAATTCTTAAAAGCTTGAGGAAATACCTTAAAATCTTCCTACTCGTTTGGGAAACCGACTGATTATTAAACACCTAAACAAACAGGGAATATTATGGAATATTTTTTTCCGTTTACAAACGCGTAAATATTTTTTAAAACTAGAAAAAATACATTGAAAAAAATCGACCTGCCCCAGGCGGGAATTGAACTTAGCATCTTCCGCAATCCGGGCGGCTGCGTTTACCTCTACGCCACCAGGGCATTGCTTTCGCTGTCGAAATTTGTCAGTGCTTGTAGCTTATGTTTTTATGGTAAACATTGTTGCATCAAATCTTTGAAATTTGCACTTCTATAACAGGGCATAATTACCGACTACGCAATTCGTTTGCAGTCAACATGCATTTGGCATAAAAATATGTGAAAGTTTGTATGATCAGGCTATTCGCTATCTTTTTTTGACAGTTGAATGTGATGATAACTGAGTGAATTACGTATCCATTGCTGTTTTACGCGCCAAGTTCCATAATAGCGTGTTGTGTAAAACGGCAATGGAAGTGTAATTCACTCGGTGATCATCACTTTCAACTGTCAATAAAAGTTAGGGAATAGGCCTACGGATGTGTGTTTGTTACTTTGTCACGCAAAAACTACTGAACGGGTTTTATTGAAACTTTACAATAATATAGCTTACACATCAGAATAATATATAGATTAGAATTTAACCGATATTAACGCGAGTGAAGCCGCGGGCGACCACCGACTGACCGACGCATAAATTGGGAGCAGAAAGAAAGATTGCAAAATGAACTGCAAATAAAATACAACATTAAAATCCGGCTCTTAATAATTTTCTTTAACTACGCTTCCAGAAGTTACTTTTCACAAAATTAGCATCTAATTGGATTCTACTTTACGGCTACAATTATTGTAGTTCATCATTTCAGCCGAGATACGTCCACTGTTGGACATAGGCCTCCCCCAAGGATCTCCAAACCGGTCGGTCATGCGCTGCCCGCATCCAGCGGCTTCCCGCGACCCTTACTAGATCGTCAGTCCACCGTGTGAGGGGCCTACCAACGCTGCGTTTCCCGGTACGTGGTCGCCACTCGAGGGCCTTTCCGCCCCAACGGCCGTCAGTCCTCGCAATGTGCCCTGCCCACTGCCACTTAAGGTTCGCAATTCTTTGGCCTATGACGGTGACCTTTGTTCTCCTGCGGATCTCATCATTTCTGATATGATCACGCAGAGAAACTCCGAGCATAGCTCTCTCCGTTGCCCTTTGGGTGTCCTTGAGCCTTCTTATAAGGCCCTTTGTGTTTTTAATGTTAGTAGTTTGCTAACATTAAATACATTTTATTTATTGTTTGCACTTTTGAAATTCCTTCCTTCGTTAAATTCTGTTTTAATAGCTATAAGCTATACTCGTACAAATATTATAAAGCTGAAAAATTTGTTTGTTTAAAGGCGCTAATCTCGACTAATGAACTGAAGGAACTACTGATTCAAATTGAAAAATTCTTTTTGTGTTAGTTACCTAGTCCATTTATCGAGGAAGGCTATAGGCTATATAACATCATAACACGCTAAAAAAGTCGCGGACACAGCTAGTAAATTAAGAATAGAATAGAGGTTGCCTGGTAACAAATCACTTTCATCGTCGGTCATATTATCATTTATCTTATGAAAGCTTATATAAATAAGATAAAAAAAAAAACATTATTTTGTACTTTATTTTATAACAAATAAGAGTTAATGATACTCTACTTAAATAATTTAAAATCTACAAGCATAGGAATTTGTATCACAATATTAGTTTAGCGTGCAACGGTCTTCAGTTCGTCTTCGTACTTCTTCGTGTAGACTCCAGCCTCGTCATATTTGGCTTTCAATTGGTTCCAATAGTCCACTTCGTGGTTGATGAGATGTCCAATAACCTTGCGAGTTCCCTTAACTTGAGTCTCTGTACACTTTGAGCAGTTAGTTTCCAACGCATCCTTGATGTGCGCTGTAAAAGAAAAACAATATTTAGAAAAGCGGTTTTTTTAACGAGGAGACGACGCATCATTGTAGAGATATGTCGGAGGCCAATCAAAGTTGGGGCTTTACCAGATTGTCGGTCCACCTTGTGGGGAGCCTGTCTCCGGGTCTCAGTCGAGAACCTTTACGGCTCAAAGTAACGCCCCCTCGTAATGTGCCGTGCCCACTGCCAGAGGTTCAGAATACCTTAGGCTATATCAGTGACCTTAGGTTCTCCTGCGGATCCATCATTTCTGATTTATGATCGCACAGAAAAACTCCGAAAATAGTCCTCGTCATTGCCCTTTGTGTTACCTTGAGGCTTCTTGTAATTAAAATTAGGATCTAACTAATGCTTACATTTCAGTTCCTTGCCCTCGGGAGTACACCGTCCCTTATCCAAGATGCAGTTGAGGTACGGCAGCAAAAGTCTTCTGTTGTCCAGAATCTCTTGTAGGTCGATGTCGTCGTATCTGCTGGTGTATTTGTCTTGAGGACGACCCATTGCCATGCCAGCAACGACGAGGAAACAAACTACCACGATGGTTTTCATTCTGCAAGAATCACGCGATAATAATTATTGGTTTTTCTTATACAACGAACAAAAAGGAATGAAATCGATAATATCGGGATTTACATGGTAAAATCGACTCTTCTTATCGTTGACGTCGGTTAAAATGTAGCCTATGTTCCCCGCACCATAATAACGAACCGACACCTTATTCATCAAAACCGGATGGATAGTTTAGGCCCTAGGGAGGAACATACGTAGGTAAATACAAATATACATACATGGAACATTTTGATTGCTCCCGATAGTCCCAATTTGGCTTTGACTGCCGATACCGATATCGGATCGGAAAATGTGGCACCTCTCTTAACAATTTAATATTACCTATTATGAAGAAAGTTAGCTACTCAACATTTCAGTAAAAATATTACGCGACATCAATTCAGAGATTCGATTTTTTAAATCATTTATGTAATAAATTGCCTTTGCTTGTTATGTCACAAGTGACCTCTAGTTGTGTGGTTTGTATTAGCTAAAAATCTGTGCCAATAATTTATTAGATGGCAATTGTTTTTTTTCCTCTCCGGCTAAATATGTTTTTCATTCTAGCCAAACCTGTATGAAATAAAAAATTTCCCGTTGTAACTAATTCAATAATTTAGGAACATCAAAATTTTTAGACATAAATTATGTGCTTATAAAAACAATTATAAATTAATTAGGTAAAAATAAAAATGAAATGCTTTCAATATTTTGATTCATTACCAATAAGATCTTTGTAGATCACCTTGGTAGAGTATTTGGATGCCTACTACCTACGGACCAAGAGATCATGAATTCGAAACCACATAGAGGCAAATTTGTGTGACAAACATATTAGTACGTTATCTAGTATCTTACACTAGATAATCGATGTAAGCGTGAAGAAATATTTATTATATTTGGTAAACAAATAATATATTTACACAATTACAATAAAAGAATAAGACGAAGATTTTATTAAAAATCTAAGTATAATTGTTACTAACCGTTCGATACTAATAATTTATGGATTTTTTACGAAGTCTGAAATAAAGTTTATTCTATTCTATTCTATTCTTTGACTCATAAAATAGAAATTATAACAATTATTATATAAATTATGACAATATTTTTAAGCTTTTTTAAACGTAATAACGTATTTATTATAATCTTAATGTAGATAAATTACGTGTCACGTTGTTTGTCCGCGATGGACTCCTAAACTTCTTAACCGATTTTAATCAAATTTGTACACCGTGTGCAGTTTGATCCAACTTGAGAGATAGGATAGTTTTTATCTTGATAAGTAGTATTTTTTTTACTGCAGATACAATGTTGTAGGTCAGTAGTATGAAATTACCATAGCAACGCGTGGCCGGGACAGCTAGTAATGTTATAATTTCTAGACATAAGTAAGATCTACCGAACGCGTTATGCAAAGAGTCACAATTGCAAAAAAAAGATTGAGGTATTTTTGACTGTTAAAAAATTTCAATACGTATACAGGGGCTTTGGCACTATGTTATAAAAGAGTATACCCATGCTAACAAAGCCATAAATCGTATATTGTTATTAATTATATATTAACAGTAACCTAATTATGTACGATGTGGAAAATTGAACTCAAATAATGAGTCTTGATAACGACAATACTGTCTGACATCAACCCTCCTAGGGAACGACTGATCTCCTTTGGGCCACCAGCTTAACGTGATTTCCGAAGCACGGAGGGAAAACGAGAAGAAAATGTTCGGTCACCCATCCGAGGGCCAACCGCGCACTAAAAACTCAAAACCACATCACCATTTACCTCCGCAAAAAATTATCACGGAATATTATAATAATAATTTTCAATGCACAAATTCCGTAAAGTCGTCAATTACATACCTCGTATTATTTTATAATGTACACGACGACACACCACAACACCGGTACGTGACTGCTGTAAGCCAGTAAGCTTTGATTGATATTTATACTAAATTGAATTTTTACTCAAAACGAGTTTTTATGACCTGGCTCTGTTGGGGTGTATGCAGTTTCGTCACGCGGTCTTCGTAATAATCGTTGGTGTACCAAGACACATATGTATAGTTTGTATATTTTTGTTGTCTAGTGACTCATCATGCTGTGATCGATTGTCCCTTTTAATAATAGGGGTTAAAGTATGAAATTGCCGATTTTTTTCCCCATCATCAGTGTTTAATTCCCTTAATAATATAGCTATGTCCATTATTCTTTTTTTTATTGAAAACTTCATTACATGGACTTATATTTATGTATAAAATTTTATTCTCATTTTATTTTTTTCACTCGAAATAAATCTTCAAAAACAGCTCGTCGTAAGAGGTGTCCGTATCCGTTATAAAAATATGAATATTTTTTTATAGGTATCAATTCTCTTTTTTTTTCCTCTAAGTATCCTATAGCTTAATGTTGTCTAAACGTATCCACAAAATTACACAAAATTTAGATTTGTGGTTCCTTAAAAAATCGCAAATATATTTGAATGAAAAAAATATTTTCGTTAAATTCTCCATACAAAACGGCAATTTCATACTTAAACACCTAATAATACTTTGATGGGATTTCACCGGAGTCCTCGTTAATAATAACACGCGTTGTGAGACTCCACATAACTCAACCTACAGTACTTAATTTTCGGCAATGTCAAGTAAAATTGTACTTGACATCGGCGAAATGGGTAACAATTCTCCAAGAAAAAAACTGCTCCACAGGTTAGGGGACTACGGTTGAAAGCGTGCGAGTGACACTTCTGTGATAAAATTTCTATAGGCTGCAATGACATAAAACTACTAAGCACTTTTCACAAAGGTAATTTTATCGCGTTAACTCCTGTTTTTACTCGTATTATTAAAAAAGGAGTTTCTCCCGAGTTCTTATTGCAAAAACACGTGTTGAGAGACTCCATTTTAAACTCAATCTTCCGTACAACTGTAGGTTACTTTAAGTGCATTTTCACTTGATACTGGCGCAAAGCGTAATCTATATGGTATCGCGATCGCTATTCATATAAAAGAAGAAGAAGACATAAAAGAAAACTGTCGCGAAGCCATTCTTCTTTACCCAAGGGTTGGGGTAAAAAAGTTCAAAGTTTTAGGTATTTTTTACTAAACTAGAAGACGGAATTATGTATATGATTTCCACAAATTTTGATGCTAGAAGTCTGAAAATTTATGTAGAGACTCACTGTTATAAATATTAGAACACGTATTTCAGGATTTTTAGTGAAATACAAAGAAAAAATAAACAATAGGAAAAAAGCACATACCTCCGAATAACATAATAGGCTATAATTTATACTGATACTACGCAAACGAAGTCGCGGGCAGAAGCTGGTATAAGATAAACAAACATTATACTTTTTAACGTGCATAATCAATTATCCGAGAATATTCCAAATGAAAACAAAATTTATTTTACACAATCTATAGACACTAAGCCGTCCATAATCCACGTAAATAATGTTTTTGAAAAGGTTACATCTCAGACCAATGATCGGTCTGAGATGTAACCTTTTCACATTGAAATCATGTTTTGCTACTTTTTTATCATAATTTTTTTGGGTAGTTAGACCAAGTGTGGCAGTAGTGTTCGTTTTACCCAAAACGTCAATTATGTTTGTCTTTATTTTCTGTTTAATAACACCTCAAACTTGTCATGTCTTGACTCTTGCACAACCGGAGTTTATCTTCACTAGAATCTCTTTGTCTAAGACTAGAATATATTTCATAAAAGATCGTCTCTAAGGAATAATTTTTTTTTTGCGTTTACAAACGCGTAAATATAAATACTAGAAAAATGCACTGAAAAAAAATCGACTTGCCTCAGGCGGGACTCGAACCCGCATCTTCCGCAATCCTGGCGGCTGCGTTGACCATTTACACCACCGAGACACTGCTTTTCGCTGTCGAAATTTGTCAGTTTTTTTTTACTATTAATATTTACGCGTTTGTAAAGGCAAATATAAAATTATTCCATATTGTAAGGTAGTTTCATCTTAACTGGGCGTCAAATATTTGCAAAAGTATTTCGTTCGGGTCTTAGAAGTGCAAATTTCAAAGATTTGATGAAACAATGTTTACCATAAAAACATAAGCACCAAGCACTGACAAATTTCGACAGCGAAAAGCAGTGTCTCGGTGGCGTGAATTGTCAACGCAGCCGCCCGGATTGCGGAAGATGCGGGTTCGAGTCCCGCCTGAGGCAAGTCGATTTTTTTCAGTGCATTTTTCTAGATCGTCTCTACCTCAACATCTCTTAAGTCTTCACCCCTTTGCAAAAAGAGAAAACAATCCTCATCATCAGAATCCGATAAACGATTCAAAGAAAAAAATTGTTTTCTAAACTTCTGCGATCGCTGTGAAGAACGCAGGAAAGCCATTGAATTTGAAGGTTTTTTGAAATTTTAAACATCGAATGGGGGTACCGCCACACTAGTCTTGGGGAAGAAGCACCAGCACAAGACCGCAATAAATTTCCACCACCCCTTAATTGTGTATGTAGTGTGTAACAAAGCTAGAGCTCCAAGTATGTATGCAAATTGCTCGTTCATTTTCTTTTCGAGTTTTGGATATTGCCTTATTTTGGCGCATGCGTAACAATATTTACACGGTATAAACCCGCATGATGTGAAATATGTGTTATTTGTAAATATTTTTCGACATAGACAAGCTATTGTTAAACAGAAATATAATGTAGTTTTTTTGCGAAACTTTTAATATTAGAACTAGATACAAAATACTTAAAGACAAAGATAAAACACTTCGCTTAAGTCCTCTGAAACTAGAAGTGTACCAATAACCAATTAGAACTGATTTTTGAGTAGAAATAATCTAATTTCCATTACTGGGAGCTCCTCAAATACTGGGAGCATGTCCACATAATGTGTCGCCAAGATGATTTTGTAAGTAATTCGCAAACAAATTACTAATTTAAAGACGTTACACAAATCTCACTATCAACTGATTAAAAAGCAATATTACAACGCAAAATAATCTAGGTTACCTACTGCTATCTTGTGTAATTAACATCTGAGTTTAGTCTGAGGCAGGTTAAAAATATTTTCTGTAATTAAAAATGATCGCTTTATTACCCTTAACCAACGATCCTGAAGTTAATTTATATCACCTTGAACTTAGTGACTTGTTGTAATAATAGAGGAAGGAAATCAAATGAAGTGGAACGATGGATATCAGACATTTTTTATTGATTTTCGTTTTAAAAACAAATCTGTAACATTACATGTTTACCTTATATAGACAAACATGTAATGTTACAAATTTGTTGTACACGGTGAAAACTTTCAACTTACAACGGGCAATAAGTAATAAACTGACGGTATGCAGGTACAACACTGATAATCTCTCAAGATCTTTTTCGTGTACATCACATGTCTCTTTTCTAGGCCAAGGTTAGGGTGTAAGAATACGATTGGACAATTGTAAAAAATATAAGACAATGTCTATCATTCCTAATTCGTTGGTCTAGCTAGACTATCAGGACATCAATTACATCGCAGAATATCAAAATTGATACGTTAGCAAATTTTTACACGTTCTTCTATTTATGTGCGTTCCTGAAGATTAAGATGCCTGATGTTAATGTTTTGCATTCTTGGTCGTGCGTGTAATTGTATAATGTATCGTTTTAATACCTTAGATTTGGATCTTATAATTTTACGAATATAGGTAATTATAGATTTTTAACGTACTTTTTGCTGCTTTTAAACTGTCTGCAATACAATAATTTGTGCAAAAATTAGGATAAAAAATAAGCGTCGTCATATAAAATAACCCACCTGCACTTTGCGATTAATCTAAAACGGGAAGTTTTACATTTTGTAATTCTTAGAGATTTATTACCAAAAATATACTTTAACGTTTCAAAACCATCTACAAAAATGCAAAATAAATGATCCTTAGATAAAATATTTGGTAGGCACCATGAAATCTTGCTTTCATTTCCGATTCTGAGATATCTTAATTAATTTTTTGGAGACACAAATAAATTCATGAAATAAATTACAAATGAAAAATTGACATAATTTAAATAAAGATTTCCTAGAGCAAAAATTCATTCGCACTAATTTCCTATCGTTCCGTAAATTTCATAAGGATAGATCATAGCCTAATTTTCATAAATTTTCTTTCATTTCAAATATTTCTTTAAAAAAATAAGGAAAACTATGATTTTTCTTATACAGATTTATCAAAGCTGAATCATATCAGGAAAAAAACTTATTATATAGTTATTTTTTTCAAGGTAAGACGTTACAGTTAAAACAAATACGTGACTCAACTTGAAATTAATGCATTTACTTATTCGTAATGAATATTTAAGGCAATGTTTAAAATGCACTAGTACCAGACATGCCGATTTCAATTCCCAGGAGAGTTAGTTTTATACGTCTCGAATAAAACTAACTCTCCTGGGAATTGAAATCGGCTGATAGAACATCTGATAGATTGTTTCCACGGAGTACTAAACCAATGGAGAGCGCACAGCTCTGGTAGGGATCTGATGAGCCCGTTTGCATGTGTCCTTACGGATGTACACAGGGTTAATCACGAGGCACACCGACATACTGAGCGTAGAAAACGTCGTCGACAATTTAAGCATAGTATACTTTGGTTTTAGTGTATGCTAGAGTCTCAGAGTCTCACATAACCCTGTTAGTGCGGTCTCTTAACACCACTAGGGTAGATATGTAGACATAGTCTTTGACGTCGCAAAATTAAAAAAAAACATATATTATTCATAAAAACAAGTGAATTTATCAAAGATTTACAAATTGTTTGTCTCTGTCACTCTGGCACGAGATGAATAAGACCTGAATAAGACCTGTGGAGGATTGTTACTGGCTTTCTTGTAATGTATTGTATTGTATATTTCTAAGTAAGCTTTAAGCCCCCCCCCCCCCCCCCCCAAATAAAATAATAAAACATAAAATAAAAACACTTTTTAACAAGGGAATAACTAAAATAGGTTTATTGAGTGTTTATGAATAAGGCTGTATGTGTTAAAACCAACATTTTATCAAAATCTATTCTATTCTATTCCGTCACGACGCATTAAACATACCAATAGAATTCCTACGTCATTGAAACATACGCATTTTGCCAATGTCAAGTGAAAAGGTTTAAAAATGGAGTCTCTCAACACGTCTTTTTAGAATAAGAACTCGGGGGAAACTCTTTATCAAAATCTGTCGCCTTATCAATAGTGATGTCATGTTCTGACAAAGATAGTCAGTCCCTCAGGGCAGTTTTCCTTGCCATCATTAAATAAATAAAAAAACCGTTGTTTAATTTACAATGTGCAGTGCTCGCGCAAATCTAAGAGAACATTATTAAATATATTATGTGAAGAGCTAGCCCAGAGCCTCCCTGTCAATTTACAGGACAAGTCATTTCACTATAAGTCTACAATGTCAAAACAATCCAAACTATTTTACTCTTAAAGTACCTAATCTCGAAATTTTAAATCAGTCACGTGTGTGTCATGTTTATTGATAAGTATCACCTTTATTTTAAAGGATAATATTTAAATGCTTAATATTTTCCAAACATTACGAAATTTACTTAAAACTCGGCAAGTAAGTCAAGGCTCACAGGATTTCTCATAAAATTTCCTCAGTGATGCATTGGCACGGCAGACGATACGAAGCTTATAATTACGAACGCCCGGGCGCTCGTTCGACCGGCATTCATAATTTGAATAATTTTTAACTACTAACTAATGTTTAGCTTGTGGACCACATATACTAAATAGGGCTCTCAACTGTATTACAGTGCAATATAACAACTCGTTTAGGATGTTGATGGGGCTGCAGCGTCATTGTAGTGCATCAGGAATGTTTGCTGAAAGAAGTACTGATGGCTTTCATGCTATACTCCGCAAGAGAATGGCGTCACTGATGCAGCGCATGCGCGGTAGCCCCAACAGCATCCATAACGTGTTGACAGACAGACCCGACTCTCCTGTGTGGAAATACTGGATCAGTGTCCACACAGGGCACCCCTTGTAATGTTAGTGTCTAATAATGTTTAAAAATCACATTTTTATGTTTAATAATTTATTGTTCAAATTGAAGTGCTTTGTATGTATTTAGTTTTAATAATTAATTATTCAAATTTCAATTCACAATATACATAATATTAATATTACTAACATAGTTTTTATAGGAAAAATTGTTACTAATCATTTCTACTACTAACAAAATACAATATGGACTGTTTATTGTCTAAATTAAATGTTTGTTATTATTATTAACTATTTAAAGACACATCTATAGAACACCATTTGAAACGATTAAATTATTAAAAAAAAAATAGATTATTTAAAAAAAAATCTTATCAAATAAATAAATAAATAGATTACATTAGAATTAGATAGTACGCGAGTGGACAGTAACGCTGCCCACAACGGGCGGTCCGGGTTTGTATATTTATTAACTTTTATAAAATATTTAGATTATTATGTAATGTGTCCGTTATGTAGTATGTCCTCTGTTTATAATTGTTCAAGTGGGCCTTCAGGGCCAAATCCTAAACTACAAGGAATATCGAAAAATGTTCAAAGGAGTCGCGAGCACGATTTTGCTGAAAACAAAAACTGCATCATTGGATTTTTGATAAATCAATAATCCTAGCCATGAATCGGACCCAATGATTTTGAAAAAGAAAACACAGCCTGTATTATTACACCATTCGATAGTGTTATTATTAAGGTTCGATTTCTGGGAAGTAATGATATACGGGAAACTAATGGAAAATGTTAAATTTTAATAAAATATTGCTTGTTCCATCATAGTTTAGGATTTGGCCCTGAAGCCTACTTGAAAAATTCATCCTGTATAGCACAAATTCGGATAATACATAATTTGGGCTAGATTGGTGTGAGCGTGGGAATATATTATTATTATTATTTGTAGCCTGATTTTTATAATTAGCTAACCAGCCACACGTTGTGTGCTTAATTATAAAAAAAAACATTGAAATCTCGTAATCCCAAACGGCTACCTTTTTTTTGCGACGAAACAGATTTTATATCTACCCTAGTTGCGATTTGTTTTGAGAATTTGTATGCGTTCTCGTTCGTTTGTTGCATAGCAACTGTTGTTTGTGACACTTATATCAATATATTTTCCCTTTTTAATATCTTTTAAAAAAATGTGTGCGTGTACTAGTGTACACACGTAAGAAGTGAAACTTCTTTATGGCCTTACATAGACATGAATACAAAAAAGATGGCGCGTAACGGAAAAATGTGACGCGTAACCGAAAAATGTGACGGTAAATTTTTTTCCAACGCCGCTAAAGAAGATTCACTTCAAAAATATCTAACTAATATTCTGCGCAATTTTCTTAATTTTTCTTTCAATAACAACCTCTACAGAGTATTGGAAAACTTAAAAAAAAGATGAATGCAATAGGCAAAGTTGTTCTGAAGTTATGGCGCGACCAAAGGAAACAGGGATTCATTTTTATATAAATAGATTACAATCAAAATCTTCGTATGGTGTCCGAATGATTTAAAAACTGTTTTTTTGTTCCTAAAAAAATTTTAAAACGGCAAACCATTCAATTACTTTTCTTATTATATTAGAAACAGTTCGTGATCATTATATTGAGTAGGTTTCTAGTATGAGTAGATTTAAAATTATATAAATCCAATAAGTTTTCGCTTAGTAATCGTGGTTTTGTTTAGTTAGCAACATCACGATCGAATATAGAATGAGGTATATGCAAATGGTATATTACACATAATAAACAAAAAATAGTGACGCAAAAACATGATATTTTACATTATTGTGTGTCTTCAATTTGTAGTAGCAAAACTAAAGTAGCAAAGTACATAACTTGAATTGTTTGTTCAAATATATTACATTTGAAATAACCCAGTGAGTATTCTCAGTAGCAGAAGTCAGAAATAATTTGTTTATTATGACTCATGAATGCTTATGATACTAATAATATTATGCTGGTGATAAACATCAATATGGAACCAAGTTTCTGACGTCAAATGCAAAACGAAAGACGAATGTCATGATTTAACCATAACATAGGTATAAGTGATAACATCACTGTAAATGTAATACAGTGAAGTCGGTGGATTTCCATGACGCGGAAGGCCAGCCACACATCGAATGCGTTTTCGCACATCTTTCAATGGTGCATCGTTCATCGCCAGTCTTGGAGATCCATAGGTAGGATACATATGTCGCTGGTTCATATTCGGCTCGAAGGACCATTATGTGATGGCAGTTCGCGGTAGCTGTAAGGCGCCGCTCCCCACAAGTACATGGAGAGGATGCTGAACCAGGGTGTAAGGCTGGTCAGCAAGGATTTGTCGATAGGTAGGAGCTGCCCCAGTGAGTAGCCCTGGCTGGCAGCAGCGAGGTCGTAGTGAGACCCAACACGGATGGTTGAAATCTGTTTATTGTTGCTAATAATTTACTTCATATACTAAACTGATTGACTGTACACATCGATAGGTGTTTGTTTGTTTCTCATAGGTGTAGTAGCCGACGGTGCATGCTGATTCGCGGAAAGTCGTTTGTTGCCTCGCTGCGGACTACGCAGCCACAGAGTCCAATGTTCAGCTTGTGGCTCAAACACCGACCCCAACTGAACCCAACTCCGCTAGCCCTGAAAATTCTTATTCTGCGCTGAGTTATGACCCGGGAAAAGTCCGGGTCCCAACTCGGCGCAGTATAAGCCAGGTGTCTAAGCCGTCTGCCCCCTACCTAACGCCCGCCGCAGCAATCAGGAACACCGGTCACCACGGAAAACTAAACTGGAGATTGTAATGCATCCGCCACTTCTGAAAGCAAAGGCATGTCAGGAGCAACTGACCTGGACATTCCAGTTCCGCTCAAGTCAATCCCGCCTCTCCAAATAGTAAAAACACACGACTAATTAACATAGCGTTGTGCGAGGCACCGTAGTACTCGGTGAGTCGGGATCGTTCATGCGTGTCCGTACGAGTCAAACTGCTTCGAAATCGCATCTAGTGTATGGCTGACCTAAGATAAAATGTCACCTCAATAGATTTTCATCAATAATTAAGTAAAATAATAAATAAACGTGATGTGGCTTTGTTTCATCTAAAGCTCTATTCAACCCCTTTGGGATTATGAGCTTAAAGTGCCTCCACAGATGGACAGACAGCTGACGTTGGAACACAGGCGGACCTTTGAGTCGTAAGTTGGCCGGCCGAAAGGCTGGTAGGAAACGGAACACGAAGGTCAGGCGCTCCCGACACGCTTCTGCTATCAGAGGTGTCGGATGGATGCGACCTCTGGTTTGGTTTTCCGTGGTTGTATCACGTTAGAGCGGAAGTCTACCACCGTTTAGGATCGTAAATAATATCATAATAAATATTTTGAGTAACTATTTTAATTTGCTGAGACCGAGAAAGTCCACAGTTTACAATTTCGTATTGATTTTTCCCGTAATCATGATTTAGATCCTTATCCTTTACAAGGAAGAAAATGAAAGTTTTGCTTTACAATAATGTTTAGACAATACTAACAGGTGGAAACCTGTAAATGGCTAGTATTAACCCTGAAACTGCAATGTATACCTAGGTACAAATAACCGGTTACATTATTATTGCTCTCAGTGAAGGTCTACTAAGAAAATGATGATTCACTTGTTTATAGTGATTATTTTCCAGGCAAAAGTATTCTTTGAGCTGTTCTTTTTATCCGACTTCAAGAAAAGGGAGGAGGTTCTCAATTCGACTGTTTTTTTAATGTTGCTGTTATGCAGTTTTTATTTATATTATTGTAGGGGGTGATACTTAAGGCTCCAGACAGTTGATATTCATTCCGACTGCAAATTGCAGTTGGCGTACAACTTGCGTACAGTTCCGAAAATTGCAAGCTAGCTGGGCTTTGACAATAACTCCTAACAAAGTCCTAACAAAGAATGCGGTAAGAAACAAACAAATCATTTGTTCCTTACTGCATTCTTCGTTAGGACGGCAGGATAGCTTCCCCGTGAACGCGAAAGTTTTGCGATCGAGGGTCGCTATCGTAATGTCGTTGGCAAGATGCCCGGCGAGGATGTTTAGTGGATAGTGAGATGAACGCCTCCACCTGTGAGTCCCACATACACCTGCAGTTGCATCGTACCACAGCGGTGATGCGGAAAAGGCACATGTAGAGGATGCTGTGTCAGGGTGTAAGCCTGGACTGCAAGGATTTGGTATAAGGTATGTTGGTTATTGCCTCGCTGCTGACCACACAGTCGCAGAGCACGGAGACTCGCCGCCTCCTTCTTACAATCCTGGTTCATTCAAAAGAGGTGCGATGAAGCAGGTACCTTGCAGGTGTTGGGGTCCACGTTCGGAAGCCTCTTTGTGGCGGACCCTGGTAACGTGGTGGGGAAACTTTCTCGGCGGGTGTGTGGCTTTTGATGTCAAGTGTCCCTTGGCATTCGAAGTCACATGCCATCGTCGAGTTGTTTTTGTTTTTCTACCACGGCTAGTTCCGCACGGCCCTATTCAGGGCCACTTTCCGATGGCTGCTCCCGGTGTCCTCGTCAGGAGGACACGCCAGGTCGAGCAGCCGTCAGTGAGGAGGCGGCCTATAAGGCCTATAGCCTATAGCCCCTGTGGGCTGCTGACCAACAATTGCCTAGACGGGCAGCCTTGGGACGGTCTCGGTGTAGTTGCGCTCACGTGCGCAGATCCCGAGCCGTCTCCCGCAATAGCGCACTGGAGGTCAGGCCGGGGAGGATGTTTAGTGGGTATGGAGGGAACGCCTTTACCTCGAGTCCCACATATCTCCTGCGGTTGGCACCACCCCGCAGGAACGATGCGTAAATGCATTTGACCTCCCCGACATAAAAAAAGATACCTTGCAGGTGCAAGCGAAAGCGGCTAGCGCTGGTCTTTATCTCTCGCACTACAGCACGGTAGCCGAGCAGAGATAATTTCGTACAATGACCTTTTAGTCTGCTGGCAGTTGTAAGAAACATTTTTACTAATGGACAAATTTATAAAATTCTGTCAAATTTAATGTTTTTATTACATTCTGTATTATTATATAGATAGCATTATTCACAATGTTATGCGGAACTCGGGCTGGTGATCACCTAGCTATAGCTACTACCAATGCAAAGAGGCAATTTGGTGTACCCTCAGATCATTATGATTTGAGAGTTTACCTAATTGCTGTTATTTAAGACACAAATTACCTACTTTTCATGAAACTGAATTGTGATTAATATAATAGGTACTTATTATATTTAAAAGAATTTTAACTCGGAAATTTCATCGAAACGCACGTAAAAGCCGTACGATCAAAAAATTTAGAATCTCTAAAAGGGGCGGTCACGATACCGCTGTGTGAACGTGATAGCAACATAATTGCTCAGGAGCGATAAGGATGCATAGCGTGGTAGGTATCAATGTCCGCAATTATCTCTGTTCGGCGACCGTACTTTAGCTATCTTTGCGTTTAGACTCCACTTCTTCTTACCATCAGGTAGAATAGGGCCATTTGCTTTTTATAAAAAAAAGGATCCAATGTTCAGCTTTCAGCTCAAATAAATACAGGGTGTAAAAGACATGAACAGTCAAACGAAAACCATGTATTCTGCTCACCATCATAAAATTTTTTTTCCTTTAGACTATACGTGGGAAATTGATAGTTGCGATTTTATTGAAGGTCTAAGTCATAATTTTTTTTTCATTTTTTTATGAAAACGTATTGTATACGTTATTTCTTAATTATTGTCCAAAGAAACATTATCATTTTTTTTAGTATTTCATAACAAAAAATTGCTTCAAAACGTTAGCGTTCGATGTAGCTCACTCGATGGGCACGGATACTAACGAACGGGGCCGCCGTCAAGCAAAAATATCGCGGTTTTGCGAGTTGCGTGCGAGTTGAGCCCTTTACATTGCGCGGTACAATTTGCAATTTTTTTAACACCAAAAAATAAAAATCATTTCCCAGCAATAATTTTTTTGAAATATGTCTTATTTTGATGTATAGAATACATGGTTCTCGTTTGACTGTTCATGTCTATAACACCCAGTATAGAAAACTTCCATTATGCAAGTTTGTATGTGGACACGCAAGTAACAGCTTCCTATTTTCCTATTACCTACTTGAAATCAAATGCACTTACAGTAATTTGATTTAAGTGCTCAAATTCAAAAGAAGCTATATAAAAGATGGTCCGGAGCAGTCACGAACACATTTTCGTGTGAAAACTATTTTTCAGCGCATCTCGTACTTATCGAGTACTAACCTATTATATTACTATAGTATTTTGTCATCGTTTGGCTTGGGTAAATATTAATTTACTTACTTATAATTACAACAGACACAATCCAATAAAATTGTCTAGTAAAAATTCTTTTTTTGTCTGTTATGGACAATAGTAATACAAAAAAAAAACATAAAAGCTGAATAGACTATTTGGATTCATTATTACATAAACCTAAATTAATAATTAATATTTATGTGTGAATTAATTTTTTGTGTTTATTGATGCTTTAATAAATTATATTTCTTCTTGCATCGAATTTCATCTTAAACTCCTACCGTATATAATGAGCAAAGAATTCACTCACTGCTAGGAGTTATTGTCAATAAATAAGTAGGTAATCCTGAAATCTTATTATTTTGGCATTACATAAGTTATTGAAATCTCTCTTATTTTACACTAGATCATATATCCTACACTTGATAAAATCATTACTGTAAAATTATAATCTATCACTTATTTCTATATTTCCGAAGATAACGAATCATGAAGCTAATAGCAACGTTTCTCTTACTGATTTATTTGCGGTGCTCGAACGCCGAGGAGCAAGCGTACTCGACCAAGTATGATGGCATTGACTTGGATGAGATTCTGACGAATGATCGTCTCCTAAGCAGCTACGTCAACTGTTTATTGGATTGCGGACCTTGCAGTCCTGATGGCAAGGAGTTAAAGAGTAAGTTTACAAATAATGTTTGCGTCGAAGTTCTAAACAATAAAATGTTTGAGATAGGAGGCTAATATTATTCTCACAACTTTGACGCGTTCAACCCTTATCACAGTCTATAAAATATTTCATAATTGTCCGATGTCTTTGTCTAGTCAATAAACGTCTCTACCATGGGTCAGGATTGGGATTTGCTCGACCGTACTTTTTATACAGAAACAGTGCCAAATAATGATAAGACACGTCTGATGGTGAGAAGGATAGGGTGATCCTATTCCCTGCGAATCTCATAATACAAAGCATTGTTACTTGACTGCAGCCTTTAAATTGGTAGGTATTTCCAAGAAGGTAGCTTCGAATTCTAGTAGCTAAGCCATTTTACGCTACCTTTTTTCAATTACATATTACTGATTTAACACCCTGGTTATGCGTGACTGTCACTAAGGCGTAAGCTGGCGTGGAAGGGCGTAGGGCGTAGCTTTTTGTCAGAAAATCAAAGTATTACTAAATATGAAAAAATATAAACTCTCTCATGCTTAACCAATAAGGATTGCATTGGACTTTGTGGTTGAAATTGTGACACAGCCTAAACTTTACAGATGAGAAGTGAGATTTTACCATGAAGGAGGTCACCGCGAAGGCTTTTTGAGGATTATGAACCAAATTGATTTTAATTATACATAATTATTTCTTACAGGGAATCTCCCAGATGCTATACAAAATGACTGTCAGAAATGCAGCCGAAGACAGCGAGAGGGTGCTGACGAAGTGCTGGAGTATATCATTGATCACAAGCCTGACGATTGGGAAAAACTGGAACAGAAGTAACAATTTTTGTGAATAAAAAATTTCACGCAAGTCTAGGATACATCCCTATGTAGAAGATTTGGTCTGTGAGACGATCACTGATCTAAGGTTAAATATGAAAGGAAAAGGATAAAAATCTTTTCCTACGATGACACAAGTAACCCGCGACCTTTCGCTAACAACTGCTCTTCTAGTCGAGTTACCTTCGAAGAACAAATTATTGTTCTAAGAACTTTTTTGTTTGTCACAATACCTAATCTTTGTTAACACCATGAACCTGTTCAACAATCTCTCTTGGGTTATTGTCTTTAAATTTTTTATATTTAATCTTTAACAAGCGACGAATGATATCTCTATTCTATTCTATTCTTAATTAATGGCGTCCAGTGAAAATGTAACTATAAAGTAACAAAAATTGTACGGTTGATTGAGGTTAAAAATGGAGTCTCTCAACACGTGTTTTTACTACAAGAACTCGGGAGAAACTCCAATGATATCTCAATTCTTTTGTTAATGACTGATAACCTGTTTACAGATACAATTCTGACGGCAGTTACAAAAAGAAATATTTGGAAAGAAAGCAGATGAAAAACAAATCAGAAGAAACGACTGAAAATCCCAAAGAAAACGATAATTCAGAAGAAGAGGAAAAGGAATAAAGAACTATGCAATAAATTATATTATTAAGATTGCCTTAATAAATCAAATTGTTTGCATTAGTCTCTCTTTTAATTTTATACGGTCGGTAGCACCAAGTTATAGTTTTTAGAACTACGTAGTAAACTAACATACATTTGAAAATGGAACAACGTACTATGAAATGAGTTGACTTTTACGTTACTTTCGGTTATTATTAACTCTTTATTGCACTTAAAAACATAAAAACAACAAATAAACAGTGATACAGTTTGCAACAGTGAATTTATCTCTTCCAGCCAACCCAAAAACGTGAGGGACAGGTGTGGTGTATTTGGCTTAAAGTAGGTAGGTATGTGGTTCCATTGCCAACAATAATATCAGTTCAAAATGTATGTGATTTAAGCTCTCTCTCTTCTACTGGGTCGTAGCTGCGGTTAGGTCGTTTAAGATAAGTCTGTCTAATTTTATGTATTAAATAAACTAGTGAGTCAGTTAACACAGTCGTAATTATTGTCCGTCACCACCCCAGAACCCACGACTATAAGAATACAACAGGTACTAGGTAAGTTGTTATGTAGGAGATACAAAGCGCATTACAAATTTTAATAAGGTTCTCATAACCCCAATAAAAGGACATACACTACATAATACAATACAACACAAAATAAAATAATATAGGTATACATACCTAATTATATATACCATACTCATATATATAAAATATATGATTAGGTACTCACATGACAAGAGGTCAAACTAACAATAAATTATTATTGTAAACAAAATATAAGAAGGTAACTATTCTACGCGGAGCGCACTAAAAGATTCCGGAACTCAAAATATTCTCCCTTTGCGTAAATGCACTTTTTCGACTCTCCTGAATATTGGTACATTTTGCAAAAATTAACTTAAAAGTCAAGTCAATTCATCGACCAGTTCTACTCTACATCATCATACGATCATAAGATAAGCCGATAGTCCTAATACAGCTACAGTCTATATAAGTTCTTTTTACGCTGTGATACAACATTAAAAGATAGACATATTGTAAGATACAATATGATTGTATCTTACAATATGTCTATCTTTTAATGTTGTATCACAGCGAACCAAATAAACACCAAACAATAACTTTTGGCGAGTTAGCTCTTGGCCTTCATCTCACCTGATGATAAGTGTTGATAAGGCCAAAGAGAGAAGCGAGCTTCACCGGGCACCCCCAACCACTGAGGGAGGAACTCATCATAACAGCCTTTATAATTTGACCCACTGCTGGGACACAAGACCTCTCCATGTCATCGAAGGAGGTTTAGGCAGTACTCCACTACGCTTGCCCAATGCGGATTGGTGGACGGAGCATAAGGTGATCAATACCCCTTTGCTGATCCATTAGTTGCCTTCGACGATACCCATTGGAGGATATGGGGTGATGCTATTCTACTCTGCCGGCATCACATGGCTACTAGGGAGGAACTACTGAGCGTATACCTAGTATGTATATCAATGGCGCAGCTCTGTACCGACCGAGCCACTTTGTTTCACCCGTCTAGTCCTTCTCATCATCAGCAGCTCATCTAATGTCGCCACCGAGGGGCTCGAGCCTACTCCGCTCGAGGGAGCGATTAGGCCTAGTCAACCATGCTGGCCAAGAGCGGGACTTCACACACAACCCAAGAATTTCGTAATAGGTGTGTGCAGAATTCCTCGCGATGTTTTTCCTTCACCGTAAAAGCGTCGCATAAACTTACATATGAATTCAAAATTTGAAAACACATTGGTACGTGGCGGGGTTCGAACCGGCGGTGCCTCCCGAGTGGGAGACAACGCCCTTACGCACTACGCCACCCAGGGCCCGATCTAGCCATTTCGCCGCTTTGGGCACTCTGGGCAACCCCCCAGAGAGATAAAATCCGGAGATTTTATCTCTCGGGGTTGGATTTATTTTCCTTCTAGTTCTACTCTACATTTGAACTTGAACAAACTGGAAAATTAATTATTAAATGTGCTACTATTTTGTACTATTGATAGAACATTTTGGAGATTTTTGTCCCTCTTGTTTTGCTATTATTTTTAGTAGAACAAAAATCCAACTTGTTCAACTAATAGAACAAAGACGTAGAACATATTGGAACAAACCGCTAGTAATATGGTGAGCTAAATAATAAAATAAAAGGTCTTAAATGGCTTTTATTACCTACATAAGGACACTTAAGTCTAAAATAAATTAAAACAAGTTACAAGCTTATGGTATTTTTTCAGAACTATACCGCTTGACTCTAACTTTCACTCCAGGCATCGTATATCTACTGTTAGAGCTCAAAACTTCTGGTTTTCCTATTAATTTATATTTAACGTTTTCTGCTTTTGATGGTTTATATTTTTCTGCTTTGTTATGTAGAGCACACCTACAACAGTTATTTTAATATAATTCTGCTGCTATTATCATTGTATTTTGGTAGGTAATTTGTTAAACGTATCATGGGTTAATTATCCAAGTATTCTTTGGATCTTGGATAAGCCATCGTACCTAGTGAGGAAAAGTTTCCATGCTACAGGATCGTGTGCCATCATGGAGGCGGCTACTTTGCCGGCGTTGGTTTTTTCAACTTCTGAACACTTTTCGCAGTCATTTTTTAATGCTTGTATTAATACACCTGAAAAAAAAAACAATCAAATTTCATTTAATTAATGTTAAATTTACACCTATAGGCAAAGATGCACTACAACGCAAAAAATGGCGGCAAAATAAAACCTCTTTCAATAATCATTAGGATTACCTAATATGAATAAAATTATAATTATTATAGAAAACATTTCTTAAATCAAATTCTGATTTCAACTTTTTATATAGTGTTATTTTATTAACAACAACTTTTTCGAATTTCTTCAATGTAAAAAAGATATTAATCCCCTTACTAATATCAATCTTGTTATACCTAATGAAAATCTTAGTTTTATTGTTCTTTATTGATCTTTTCATTATACAACAATAAAATAAGATTTTCATCTCAACAAACAGGACAAATCCTCCAAACTCTTTTTATAAAATTAAATGGGATTAAATTAGTGTTATTGAATGTAATTTTTTTACAATACCTTTGATTCCTTTCATCTCCTTTGAACAATATCTATCAACTGACATCAAACACTTCACATCTTCAGCAAGCAGTGGTTTTATAGCGTCTAGCAAATTAATCTCTTTCTGTAAAATATTTTTCTTTTCCATTTCACCAACCACTTCATTTAAGATCGCTACATCTTCATCTCCATATACTATTTTATATCCCCTGCTATGAATTCCATCTGCTAGGATTCTATCTATTCCTGGCACAGTAACTTCTGATGCTGCGACTGATAAAATTGTTGCAAAAATAAATATTTTGTACATTGTAATAGATGAGTGTTGTCTGAAGTTCAGAATTAAAATGCGGGACTCCAATAGTAGTATCAAGGGTAGTGCTGTCTGATGTGATTCAACGCAGTGGCACGTGAGTAGCAAACAATTTGTTTTGTATGCACATTGACAATCAACAACGTGACGAGGGTTGGCAGGTGCTATTAATTCGAACACACAAAAAGAATCGAAAAGTATCTAAGCTCATGATGGATTGAAGTTAAGCGAATGTAGTGCCTAATTAACGTTTTTGAAAATCAAAATTTAACTTCTTAAGCATTTAGCTGTGAAGGTACACCTACATACAGAATATTGAGATAGCTACGTAAAGACGTCGATTAATTAAATAGAAATATGATATTTTCTAACACTACTAAACCTAATCCGCGTATTTACTTATTTATTGCCTACATGAATGAAACCGAAGCACGAAATCATTCTGTGCTGTGATTTTCAAATCACGTAACTGAAAGAAAAATTCGGAATCGTGTAAACTGTTGCTTTAGCTTTACAAAGACTGAAATCACTCAGGGAAAATATTATAGCCCACAAAAACTATGAAGCTACTAAGCCTTTTCAATCAATTTAAATTAGGATATCAAATAGCTACTTTAAGCAACTGAAATTCTAGGATCTTCACTAGAATGTCTTCAAGTCTCCCCTGGAATTTTTAAAGTTAAATAGCAAATATTTATTTAATTTAGACTAACCCTAATCTTCCACCTTAAGGGTCGCTTTTTTATTTACACTGTCGACGACTAACCTTAGCCTGTTGACCAATAGAATTCTGAGTGAAGATCCCAAAGTGATGCAATACAATTGCCTTAGCAAACATTGCCGTAAAGATATGAGGTTGCAATTTATTAAAACAATGACCTTTTTTTAATAGATTGCAACCAGATGTCTTACAAAACAAAATAGGGTCTTCTATTGGTCAACAGTAATAGAAGGCGAGGTCAAGAGTTCGCTTCAAACGCAAAAAATGTAAACTGTAAAGATTAAGGAAGGCCCTGATGGTACAGTCCATAGAATGTTATTTCAAGTTAGTAACAATCATCCTATAGCTATATTCGTAGTGTTACTTATTAACAATGTGTTAATATTGCAAACCTATCGCCAGTCGCAGGATAGGGCAATCAGGCCTGGAAACGAGCAGCATCAGAATGCTATTGCCACTGCTGCGCTAGCGATGCAGTCATGCGGTCATCCGTAAAAAAGTGACCTGCTTTTTTACGGATGACAGCATGAAAACCGTCAGTTCTTACCTCCGCAATCATCTCTGAATCACTGCACCACTGCGGCAGTCCCAACAACATCAAAGGAAATTCTTTCAGCGTTAAAGGCTAAAACTTTCAGCATTATAGATATTATCTTTGAGAAATCTATCTAGGATTTTTTACAGTTTTATATTTACTTGGTTGGCCTTTGTCAATACTTATTAAAATGTCTTCACGAAGCTAATTTAGAGCAGTCTCAGGATTGTTTTCTGCCATCCATAACTGAATTGTTTACGATATTCGGGTCGCGTGTATCTAACAACATTCGTCAACAGCCTTCGATATGCGGCATGCGAACATTAAACACAAGACAATTGCCGTCTATACAGGGTGCGTATTATGAACTCCTTCATGCATACTTACAAGTAGGTAATTTATAGTAGGTTATATATTAGCCCAGGATATACATATAGGACCCGGACTGGTGATTTATGATTTAGGGCACGGCGTGGCATTTTGCGTGATTTTTTTCGTGGACATAATTGATTTTGGACCTTATTTCAATGAAATTACCACACGGGCATTCTTTTATTTTAATATGAATGCCAAGGTCGAAATGTCTCGCGTGATGACGCGGCCTTCCACAAAATGCCACGGCACGTCGCGCCGCATGCATGAGCCGCATAGGTTACTTCATGTAGTAAAAGAAAAAGTTACTGCTAAGCTGCCAAGTAATTAAATAAGGTTGAACTACCACAGTCAGTACTGTGAATGCAAGTGAGCACCAGATTGGACTTGCTGTGTTGACGTGCCACAAGATAATTCACCATGCTGTGCCGTCAGTGAGCCCAGAGTGTAACACCTGTCTTGTAGGCCTATTCGCTAACTTTTTTTGTCAGATGAAAGTGATAATCAAAGTGTGTTACATCCATTGCTGTTTTACACGATACGCTATATACAGCAATGGATGTAATTCATACGGCTATTATAACTTGCATCTTTCAAAAAAAGTTGTCGAAAAGGCCGGCTGGCTGTTAGTTCACTGAAGCTTTGTTAATTTTTGTGTTTGATGCCTCTTTTATAAGCATGCGATAAGCTGGCAACTTGTCACTGTTTTAGCTTTCTCACTCGTTGGGTCGACCGTTGAACTGGAGAGAATTATAAAAAGTTAGGTACTTATTAAAACTTAGAAACTTATTCAAAGTCTCATTAGTTTAATTCTCTGCAGTTCGACTACTTTTCATTCCAAAGATTGTTATCTTGCAGCATTGCGTCTAGAATGCTTTGCTTATTGAACTATTGCTTATGGCTACAACATTGCTGTAGCATTTAGGCTACGGCCTCGAAGTCAGCGATAAGCGGAGCGACGGGCGGCGCGACTGCGGGGCGGCGGACTCCGACTGGCCTCGAAGCCAGCGGGCAGATCACGCGGCGCTAGAGCGGCTCTGATGTTGTGTTATGAGAAATTAGTGTCTATATCCTATCAGAAATAAATGAAATAATTTGTTCCTCGACGTCGCGTCGTCGGCGAGAATTTTGAAAAGTCAGTCAGCAAAAGCAATAAATAAAATGCACAAAACTACGTTAATACAGACGCACGGCTACCGCTCGACTAGAGCACATCGCCCGTGCGTCGCTCCCCGCGCCGCTGCCTTTGAGGCCAGTTCCATTTAAATCTATGCATTAAATCGCGCCGTACGTCGCTGACTTCGAGTTCGCGGCCTTATAGTAGATCTTCAAAAACGGCTTTACAAGCATCTAGCAAAATTTAAGAACCACCTCAATGAGCTGGCTAATTTAATTTTTACTCTTTAAATATTCAATTTAATTTAGCAGATGGCCGTTAGCCCTAGAAAAATAAATCATTGACAATCCTCCAATCCTAAATATCGCTCCCAAAGCCTAAATTAGACTTATGTAAAAAAAGTACAGTACGACACGGCACGGCATCGAAAAAAATAATCTACGTCTTCGTCGAAAAAAATACTTTCTCATGCCGCGCCATGCCGTGCCATGCCATCAGTGATGGCTGGTCCTTGGGAGAAATGTTCTTACTTTGTAATCTTAGTATTTTTTTATTCCACTGACACTTGTTTCTAAATAATTTTGATAGGAAAAAGACTAACATAATATTTTCTATACTTTATTATTATTTATACATCATAAGTAAATATCACTTTTTAAGTAAATCTTCCATTATCCTTGACGCTAAAGCCATGTCAAATTTATTAGAATTTTTCGCTAGCATACCCAGTAATGCTCTAAACACCTTGGTCTTCCCGTCTTTGTACTGTTTCACTAATTTAGGATTGTTGTCCAATACTTCTTTACATAGTTTTGTTATTTCATCATTATCAGTTATAAGGAACCAGCCTTTTTGCTTTATCAACCGCGCAGGAGTTACTTCATCATCCGCCAACTTCACTAGCTCATCTAAAACTTTTTTGAATACTTCCAGGTTTATTTCTGCTGTTAAAAGCAAATCAACCAGTTCTCTAAGTTGTTTGTTTGTAACGGGACAATCGTCTACGTCGATTTTGTTTTTATTAAGCACTGTTAAAAGATCGTTTATAAGTAGATTGGCTATCTTGCTTGTGTTTCTAGAGTTTTCTGAGCATAATTCTTCAAAATACTCTAAGAGTAGGGGTTCATTTACTATTTGAATTGCGGTTTCGGGTCGCAGTGCATATTGGTCTACAAGTTTCCTTCTAGTTTCTGCTGGTAATTCTGGAATTTTCTCTTGTATGAGAGGCACGCTGAGGACATCTTGACTGTCTTCTTTAGTCTTTAAATTTACACGTAGTGGTGGTAGATTTGGTTCTGGCATATATCTGCAAGAGAATTTTTTTTTTTTTTTATAAACAAATGTACGTAATACAAATTACTTTTGATAATTTTTCTCAATAAATTACGTGTACATAAATGACGCGCTTTAAAAAAATTGTATAAATATATTAAACCTTGTGTAATTATCGAATTTCTTTACGCACGTAAGGTCGAACGCGTGTCGATGGGTAGACATCTGAATTTAGTTACTAAAATCTTTGGATCAAATCAAAAAGTTTGCAATCATACCGACTAAAATTATTGCGTTTTGACATTAAAAACAGAAAGTTACAATTTTTAACCCCCGACGCAAAAAGAGGTGTGTTATAAGTTTGACCTGTCTGTGTCTCTGTGAGTCTGTCTGTGGCATCGCAGCTCCTAAACGAATGAACCGATTTTAATGAGTTTTTCTTTTATTTGAAAGCTGTCGTGATTGAGATGGTTTTTAGCTACAAATTTATATCCCCCTTAACCCCCTAGGTTACATAAAATTTTCAATTAAGTAGTTTTTTTTGTTTGAATAACTTTTTTGCTAAAGGACTGAGAGTTAGCTTCAAAAGAACTTCACCATAAATTATCATCATCCGCTTATTAGAGGAAAATTGTCAATATTAGACAAACTTCTAAATTGTAACAGCTTTGCAATTTCTAAAAAAAAAACTTTGCTGTACCCTATTGTTCAACTAAGTAGAAATGGTTAAGTAATCATTATATGTCAGACAGAACACAATCACTTCTTAATAAGGCAGACTTTGGTAGTTATTGTACATGTCATTGCATTCAATAAAAGAAATCAATATTTTTGAACAGTTTTTTTGTTTCTATATTTACAGGATACTATCTAATGATATAAATAATATATAAAAATGATAATGTGGCATTCTTTAACTTGTTTATACAGAAACACAAAAGAGTACTTCACTACTTTCTAATATTATAAGTAGCAATAATTTTTAATATTGGTCAAGTAGTTTTTGAACCTATTCATTACAAACATACAAATCTTGTCTCCTCATATTAGTATAGATAGGGAGACAAAAGGACATAACAGTCACCTGATGTTAAGTGATCAACCATTATTAAAGTACAAATTGCAGGCTGTTTTCTTAAGGGTCCCTTAATCGCTCTCAGAAAGACTGTTAACACAAGCAGATTCCACATCTAGTTTGCTAGTACTACTAATAAATATTTATATGTTGGTAATGGACCAAAGATCTGGTAAAGGGAAGCTGCTAGATGCCGGCAGCGCAGGAGAAATCGTGTTGGAGATCCTTTTTTTTATACACGAAATGGCAAACAAGCTTGCGGTCCTCGCCTATGGACACTTGCAATGTTAAGGGAAACTCACTTATCACTGCAAGTGCGTTGCCATCCTGGTGACTAAGATGATATGCCTTCCATGCCCAGTAATTACACTGGCTACCTTTCCCTTCAATCCGAAACGCAGCGAACTGCTTCACGGCAGAAATAAGAAAGGCGGTGGTACCTACCCAGACGACCCTACCACCTAGGGGAGGCCTATGTCAACTGTAGCTGAAATGATTAAATGATGATGTTGGTAATAAAATTCTAAGTCTGCATATTCACCTGTAATCCTGAACGACCTCCTTGTCTCTCATTGCAACAGTAACTCTGTTGGCAGCGTCCCAAGCTCTTGTCTCGTTTACGATCCGCCCTCCACTATTTAAAATGTCACGCTGCCTTCCTATCTCGTGCTTGATTGCTGCAGCCACTCCTCGTATGGACCCAATATTTTTTATCTGCAATTAAAATTTTACTGTGTCATTGCACAACTTCTAAGACCCCAATAATAACGTCACCAAGGAAACAGAGATTTGTTATACTAAATCTTTATTTTGGAACATGGTATAATAAGTGGGCATGCTATAAGACTGTCATATAAATATTAAAGAAATTCAGCTTCAGCAAAATAAATTTTTATAAAACATTGCATTTCAACACGGGAGTTTTCAAAGTTCCAATTGATTTGAAAAGTTATATTTGACAGAGCCACAGCTTAGTGAGGCTTAGCCAGCATTTAATATTAATGATTAAAAATATTTTAAGATGTTTTGTAGGTAAAGGCTGAATAATGTCTATGCATTTAGATGATTCTAAATGCAAAAGGTGGCAAAGTGTCATCAGTACTTATTCTGATATTATTTTATTATTCAGTATTCTGTATAATATCAGAATAAGTACTGCTGACACTTTAAAATATGTATTGGGGGTATGCAGTGAATCCATTCACAAATAGGAAATTTATTTATTTGTTTTCTGAGAAACAAACAATTATACAAAGACACTTTCAATGCGCCCACACACAATATTTAAGTGTTACGAACTGGACATCATCCGGTTTGAAGGACCAAAATGTCAAGAACGGTTGTTCAGAGTAAAATAATATAATACAGTAAGAGGCAACAAAAACTACTTACATATAATATAAAACAAGGACAAAATACAAACCAGGAGCACAAGCTAGCAATAATAATGATGTGAAGTCAAAATATAATAAAACGGTATAAAAGTCACCGGCCTGATGGCCAGATCGTAACAATAAGATTCAATTTCCCTAGAAAGGACTTACTTTACTTAAAAGAAATACAGATTTTTCTTTTAAATAAAGTGATGTAGTGATATTCAAATAATTACCTATTTACCTCAGTCCTGGTTGAAAGTGGCGCTCCATGGCGGCGTAGTGACACATTAGCGTCAACCCTGAGAGCACCCTCCTCCATGCGACCAGTGCATGCTCCCAGCCTTTGAACTATCAGCACCAGTTCTTTTACCAACGCCGCCGCTTCCTCACCGTCCTGTAAATAAAAATGAAGAAAACAACTTGTAATAATAACAGCACCAAACAAAAGAAACTAGCTAGGCAAAGGGATTGGTTCCATGGAGCCAGGGCCAAGAATTCATGTAACAACAAAAAAAAAACGTTACAAACTAAATAAAAGGAATTTCATTTTCATTATTTAATTCAACATTCATTAACAGCAAGAATATTGACAAGTATTCATGAGAAAATACTGTAATGTTGGAACAACTGAATATCACACAGATGAATATAAGACACATGAAACACCCAGAACTAGTACAGTTGGCTTCGGAAGTAGATTAAAACTTTAGTACATTGTCACATAGCAATGCCAGCATATGTATTGAACTAGGAATTATTATTATTTTACCACTAACAGTTAACTGCATCAAGTTTTATGTTTTACAATTTTGTAAGTAACATCAAATGTGTGTTCTAACGATATTGATACCCAATGCGTGATACCCAATACTTACTTCTCCACCAAGGGAAATATTGCCAACATTAAATAATAATATTTAAATATGAATTTTTTATTCCTCCAATATTTCCACTTTGTAAAAAGTAATGTTAAGTTAAACTTAATTTATGGGAATGGTTTGTTCCATTTTTAAACAATTTTTTTATGAAAGAGTTAAAAGTATAACTTAGTGCAATCGGTCATAAGCCTTTACACTAATCTTATTATAAGTCATACTTACTTCCAAGTCAGGCTCAAACACCAGTTCTATGAGTGGAGCACCAGCCCTGTTCAGGTCAACGAGACTTCGTTTCAACTCCACATCATGCAACGACTTGCCGCTGTCCTGCTCTAATTGAATCTGTTTGATTTTGGAAGTCTTCTTGTATGGCTTCTTATGAACTCCTGGTGTAAAAACCTGTGGACAATGAAAAGGGAATATTACCATCAAGAATTTAACAAAAATAAAACTAGTCACTTGCATTGATTATAACTACTGAATAGGGAATAAGTACTTATGTAATTCTCTTAGTACTTATATGATATGAAATAGACAACGTAATAAAACAGACGCCTGAAATTCTTGCAATTTCTCTCATACTCAATGGTATACGAATGAAATGACATGAGTTTTAAGGAACCTCCTAAACCTATCAAGAAATCTAATAAGATTATTTAGCCATTACAATAAGAAGTACCTATACGACAGTGTGCGAATAAGTAAGTCAAAACTATAGGTTGCAGCAAGTTGACTATAAACTTGTTTGCTATGCAAAAAATAAGGTAAAGGTTATTTCAGATTATTACTATAATACCTCGAAATTAATAGCGCCATCGCTTGCTAAAGGTGCTCTTTGTTGAGTTATTTGGTACCCCGTTGGCAAATCCGCATAGAAGTAATGTTTCCTATCAAAAGTTGATACTTCGTTTACCTTACAAGATAATGCTAAAGCAGTTATTATACCCAATTCTACGCATTTCCTATTCAAGACTGGTAAAGTCCCGGGAATTGCGGCATCGAATAAAGATACACAATTATTCACAACTCCACCAAACGTATTTTGAGCTCCAGAAAACAGCTTTGATTCAGTGTTTAGCTGGGCATGTACTTCTAACCCCACTACACTTTGCCAACTTTTTTCTGAACTTGTAGAGTGGTATCGTGAGCAAATGCTTGAATATGTGATTAATTTCCACTTTTTATAAGCTTTCAAGAACACCATTTTTTAATTAAATTCTTATATCACGACATTTGGAAAAAACAACAATGAAAATAAACAAGCGTTCTGCCTGCTGATTTTGGCACTGGCTGTCAATGTCACTGTCACTTTGCCACTTTGGAGTTTAGTTTTTTTTGGGCAATTTGGGTGTATGCTTTTGGGACTTATGCCACTTCCGAGTGCTTACACATGTAGCACGATGCTTGAGCACGATGTATACGACACGCATCAATCGTAAACTGAAAAAAGCGCAGGGCAATGAGTGGGTTGCTATTTCAATAACAAGTCAAGAGATGGCACTAGCATAGCGTGAATGGTAATCAAAAAGAGCGCCAAATTTAATAAAGTTTTCCTTGGGCTGTGCCTTGGGCTAAAAAACATTACATTCTAAAATAACAGTACCTCATGTTAGCATTTAAAAATAACCTTACAATTACACTAACTGTAAGGTTTTTTTGTGTAGATAGGCAGTTATAATTTTTATTGTTACCGAATACATATTTACTACTTACTTATTTACTACTTAAATCAGAACAGCATATAATACACAAAGTATAAACGGGTGCAAAATTATAAATATTACCCCATAAGTATACGTTAAATAAAGTTTAGATGTAGGTAGTCTCTAGTTTTGTACGTCAGGTGGAATTAAATATAATCATCACCTTCACAAGATTAGTTTTATTTGTTATTTTTTTTTAGAACCTCACATCTAACATTTAAACATCACAAGATAAAATATACATCGACCTAATAAATACCCCTTAAATAGTAAACAATTTTATAGAATAGCAAACATATTAATAAATAAAAGAATTAAGGTGTTAAGTATGTAGGTAGGTACTCACCAATTTCTGACACGGCGAAAAATTCGTTTAATAAACTTTTAATTACTTTTAAATAAATTAATATTAAGATCTATAATTGCATTGGTTTTGACTATATTAGGAACTTATAACTAATCTATAAAACTATAAAAATATCACATTTTTTAAATTATGTTCATTGTTCATTACACCACTAAAGCCGTTACGACTTCAAACAAAAACGAGAAAAGGTAAAGGACGACGAAAGCTAAGGTCACTTCGGCAATGGAATTCATTTCTGATATTTTTTTAATTGCTATAAAAAGTTTAGAATGCGTTCCGTTCCGCGGAAAACTCGGGGTACGTGCGTTCGTTACTGAAGTTCAACACGGTATGACCTCCTTAATAACAGTGGGAGCAGTGTTGTTGCGGAATCGTCAGTCTACATAATATTGTGTCAATATAACACGACTGATTTCGATACGACTTAATAGCCTCGTAACATTTTATCAATCGGCATTCTTTTAAAATAATCTTTCTCATAATAAAATGATACTCAACACGCCTACAGACTGAGGGGTCGATAATACTTTATCAAAGTGCTACGCATGTGGTGAGATTACAATGCTGATGCCAATTGACGTAGAAGTAGGCAGGTTACAAACAAAAGCGGATTCGAGTACCGATAATACCTTAACAAATGATCTGAAAATGGGAGATTTGTTTAAATCAATATCGTCAGATGCATAAAATTAATTTAATTTAATAAAACAAACTTGATAATTATTGTTTTTAAGTACTACTTGAATAAAATTGCGGACATTTACACTACTCTAAAACTTAATTTTAGTTGGAGGCCGTTCTAACGATACCAGTTAACGGGTTAAATCCACCATGAAAATGCGTATCTATCTATCTAGCAGACAGAATAGTCAGCTAAAAAATTAAGTACGAAAGATTTGAAATCGATAGTTATATTAATTTCAATAAATTTTCTAACTATTCATTTTTCTGCGCGATTCCCTTATTTTTTCTTTCCGTATGAACCTTCTACAAATAATAAGAAAATTTTAAAAAAGAGATGAATGAAACCAAATGAAACAGGTAAAGTGGTTCTGAAGTTATGGCGTGACAATAGATTTATTATTACCAACTGACGTTTACAAGGGAAACTCCTCTTTTTAACACGCTTATTAGTTTCACCTGTATATATGTTTTTAACTCCTGTATGTTTGTATGTAACTGACTAGTTTGGGCTCGATTTTGAATCCACTTTAAACTCTCAGTTTTCATATAAACTTTATAGACTTATCAAAGACCGATGACGTTACAATAATTCGATAAGAATATCCCATTATCCTGATTAGAATCGCCAGGATTAATAAATTAAACGTTTAAAATGTTAAGATTTTTTTAAAGTTATGATACTTACATCGGCGGTTATAATTCGCACTAAAAAAAGGCTAATAAAATAACAGTTTTAAAAAAACTGAAAGAAAAGTGAAAGATAACTTTTTAGTAGAAAGTAAACGATGAACGAAAATTATTGTAACGAGAAGTGACGTAAAGTCTTAGACCATTTAATCACTTTAATCGTACCGATCGAATATTTTCAAGAACTAATGTTATTAGGCATATTAAAAGGTTATTTTTAAAATAACTTAAATAACGAACAACTAATAGAAAAGTATAAGGAATTTGGGAAACCACTCTATGTGGCATTTGTTAGCTGCTCAAAGGCATTCGATAGTATAAAAGATAACCTTCTTGTATAAAAGCGTGTCTTTCATTTTGGGGGAATTGGGGAAATTGGGGAAACGGGGATTAATTTTTAAATACATTTAGGATTTATTTATTATTACAAAGATTTGCGACATAATTGCGAAACGATAATAATCACTACTTGAGTGATCCTAAAATAGTTAGGGAATATTATCTTTCCGATCCATAGAAAGGTTCTTCATCTTCTTCTTAATTAATGACTTTCGCGAGATTACGCATTTAGTCAATGTTAGGTAAAAAATTGTATCTAGTTACAATAAATTATACGGAAGATTGAGTCAAAATGGAGTCTCTCAACAGGTGTTCAAAACTCAAACAAAACCAAGAACTTGGGAGAAACTCCCATCTAAAGGTTGTCTTGAAAGATTGCTTATAAAGCGATAAGACTGTCCCGTCCAGTCTTCTTCTTTCTCCCAGCCTACTCCCAATTAATTTGCAGCCGCTGCAATAGTCTTACTATCGACTTAAATTGTTATTGGCACTAAATTTTTAGACCGGCCCTTCCTCTCACCAATCCTCCGTACAATGTAATTATAAATTCTTAATCTTCTTATGTTTCTTAATTTTTCTAATTAATAATGGTTATAAAAATAGGACAAAAATTGGTATTGTAATGATTTTGCACTGACCCCAAATAAATTTGGCCCATGGTCGAATAAGTGACATATCTCTGAATTTATAAGATTAATGCAATGTTATTAAAAAACCCTGAATTGTTCCGAGGGGCTCGAGGCTACCCCACGTTAGGGGCGATTAGGCCTTAGTCAACCACTCTGGCCATGTGCGGGTTGGTCGACACACCTAAGAATTTCTTCATAGGTGTATGCAGGTTTCCTAGCTACCGTAAGAGCATAGATTAAACGTACATTATGAATTCAAAATTTGAAAACACATTGGTACGTGACGAGGTTCGAAACGATGCTTCCCGGGTGGGAGACAACGCACTTACGCACTACGCCACCGACGCTTCCATAAAAAAGTAATTACATTGTAATAAAAGGGATTATAAAGTCCTACCTACTTAGGCTAAAAAACTCGATATGGTTATCTCTTCGTTTGCAAATTAGTAAGCCGGTTTTATCGATATTGTGACTATTAATTTTATTTATTTATTATCATCGTTAATCAATTATGATTTGCAACTGATAACAATGCCGGATCTTTGTAATAACTGGATTGCGCCGGGTTATCGATCGACTCACACGAACTAAACGGCACGCTTGCAAATCCTTCTACATTTTAGAAAAAGACGTGTAGAAAGTAAATAAAAAAAATCACCTTAAAGAAGGGACTGTCCTCCTGTTCACCTAAGAGATAACATTGTACCTCGGACTGAGTGCGCGACTTCCACCTGGATAGACGTTTAACGTGGATAGACCACTTAAAACTTTATTTATTGGATGGTAGGCAGATTTTTTTTGCTCTCCTTGACAATAAACTGTTAAGGGCGTGCACTCGATTTATGTCAAAATTTCCCCAGTTTGTGGATTTTTCAGACCTGATTTTGGAGCGATGTGAACAGACTTTGCAAAGAAATTATGTATTATAGGATTAATTCTCAATTGAAACCACTATAGAGAGATATTTTAATTACCACTTATAGTTTTGTAAAGCGAAGAGAATCTTATGGCGCAGTTTTATAAAAATGCAGCTTGGTGCTATTTTTCAGATAAAATACAAGCATTATTACTGGCATACTATACTTTGCAGAAATCTTTTTCCAATAGAAAATGTACTATTTTAAACTACTATAGAGCCTGAATAATAAAAAAATAAGACAACATTCCAGAAAAAATGCACAGAAAAAAATCGACTTGCCATGGTCAACGCAGCCGCCCGGATTGCGGAAGATGCGGGTTCGATTCCCGCCTGAAACAAGTCGATTGTTTTCGGCATTTAAAATTATAAATTGGTAAATTTTAATGAAGATTTTTACAACGTTTTTAAAATTATACTCATTTAATATACTTACTATATAATAATACTTATAATGCTAGGTATAATAACGATGTTATAACAATGCTATATGCAAGCGGATATTATTAATATTTATTTGAAAAATGGTCTAAATTCGAGCTCGCGGCCATTTCTCAATCGTACATCCCGGGTCTTCCCAGCTAGTGACCAGCTAGGACCTATCGCTTTGCCAGCAATGTCTATATGTGCATGGGGTCACATAGACATGTGTATATAACAACGATGCAACGAAAAAAATATTATTGGTACTTATTGGTACTTCGATGAATGCACTCTAATAATATAGGTAAGTATAACTTAATTTTAAAACCCCGGAATTCAAATATGGGGAGTGGCCAGCAATAGTAATGTAACATGCTTACAAAGGGTCCAAAACAGCATCCTAAAGAACATTTGACGCCATCTTGGTGGAATGGTCAGTATAGCTGCCTACACATCAAGCGGTCCGGGTTCAAGTCCTGGTAGCGGCAAATATTTGTGTGATGAACTCGAGTATTTGTTGACGAGCCATGATTGTTTATATATTTATTTAAGTTTATTTATAAAAATATCTAAAAATATTATGTATATTAAAAAAAAATGTCCGTTATCTAGTATCCATAACACAAGTTCTTAATGATACTTACTTTGGGCTATATAATTGGTGTGAGCGTGGAAATATATTATATTATATTATTATTGTAAATTCTCCTTGGTTTGCGAGAAATGATGAAGTCCTTGGACTCAAAACTGCAATACCATGTGATTTTATCCTTGTTGCAGGTGTTTATAGGTGAAGGTATCCACTTACCACAAGGTGGGCCGTCAGCTTGTTTGTTATGTAGTTGAATAAAAAAATCCATCCTGGTTGTCGTTTTTTTTTACTGAATGTAAAACCGCAGGAAATTGAATAGCGACTTAATTAGAAATTTTATTAAAATTATTACAAAGCCAATATATTTTGGTTGTTTGTGTCACAATGCAACGAGAATGCATAGGTGTGATTGGTGAGTGTATTTAATAGTCTTTTTCCCGTGGACCTTTGAAGGGACGAGACTTTAGTGTATCCTCTAGCCTAACAAGCACTTATCACATCGGAAAGGGAACGCCTCTTTTCTACTATGAACGCTACAGAACAGCGGCTACGAAACGGCTACGGTAGCGTTTTAACACGCTTTTTTAAGCTTCACCTGCATGTTTTCTTGCATGCTTGTTTGTATGTTTGTAACCGACTCCTTTGTACGCAATTTTTACCCACTTTAAACAGTCAGATTTCATTTCAACTTTATAGACCGTTGACATTACAATAATTCAATAAGAATACACTATTATCCTGAGAAGAATCGCCAGGATTAATAAATAAAACGTCTGTAATGTTACTTCAGTTATACGTCACTAGATGGCGTTGTCATTGTTATGGCTTGTTCTAGTTGGCGAGTTTTATTTTATAATTTATGTACCTACATACTTCCATCGGCGGTAATAACGTCCCTGGGAACGGGGTCCCGGTCCGTTCCCAACTTAACGTGCCTTCCGACGCACGGAGGAAAATTGAGTAAAAAAATATTCGGTCACCCATCCGAGTGGGCGCACAATTGGTAGCTTAGCTTCGTGGTCGTCATGAACAACAACGCACATCTCTGGCCAAAAAACAACAACAGCCAGTAACTAACTCGCGAGGGAAAGTTACATTTTGTATACATCTAGCTGCATAATCGGTTTTAACCGGTATCTTTCAACTGTTATGGGTGCAAAGTCCACAGCATGACCAAGTTATTAGTGGCGCTCTCTAGAATATTGATGGTGTGTTTACCATACACATTAAGTTGGTATGTTTTGTATTATTTCGTGTCGATTTTCTGGTTATTCCAGAAGTTGATACAAAAACTATTTTGCGTCGTATTGTTAGCAAGCGCATTGCAATGGATTAGATGATTTATTGCGGATTTAATTATGAAATATAGAATTAATAGGACAGGACATAATTCTCAAAACTATTACCTACTTTTAACTCGATGGGTCCCTGGAACACTACAGCAATAGCCATTGCAGCCGTTTTCCGATTAAGCCATTTTCGTAATCTACAGACCCTATTACACCTTGTGATTTTTTTTCATACATTTAATGTAAATACTGGCTGATTTAGCATAATCACTATGGGGATAGAGTCGTTATTCCCCGTTCATTAGTTGAATTTTATTTACCGGAATAATAGTGCTATGTGATTTGATTAAAAAAAAATTCAACATTCTACAAGTAACAGCCATTGCGGTTTTGTCCCCCGAAATAAACTTTGTATACCGATTCACAATATACATTGCTTTACACATTATTTGAAACGTTAACGAATAATATCAATCATTGTTTTCTTCCATGAAATAAAAATATATCGATCGATTTATATAGTATAGGAAAATACCTACCTACCATTTTTTCATGATAAATTAATAGACGTTTATCAGAGTAGTTACCATAAAAACATAAGCACCAAGCACTGACAAATTTCGACAGCGAAAAGCAGTGCCTCGGTGGCGAAATTGGTTAACGCGTCCACCCGGATTGTGGAAGGTGCGGGTTCGAGTCCCGCCTGAGGCAAGTCGATTTTTTTCAGTGCATTTTTCTAGTATTATATTTACGCGTTTGTAAACGCAAAAATAAAATTATTCCATAGTCAAACCATAATAAAAAAAAATATAATTTTGTAATTATAAAAATATTTTGAGTGTTCTGCATAAAAAATATGTTATTATTTTTCTAATTAAAACAATTGTAAGAATATCAGAAAAGTTAGTGCTACAAACTATTATTAATCAACTTTATTGTTCTGTTCTTATTACAAACTTTACTTTCTTAACTATCAATTGAGATCAACTTTCATATCATTACTTTGGTTGATTAATTTTGGTATAATAAATTTAAAAAAAATAAGTTCGATCACCATTGCTAACATCGGTTGGCAATGTGAACAGCACGTGGGCAATGGTGATCAACACGTATCGCACACATAATTGTCCGCAAAGTCCCATCCAGTACATTCGGCATAAGCTCGGAGCCCACAAGAAATGCACCGGTACCATTTTGCACTGTCTTGTCCGAATTCAACACATACAAGACACAAGGTACTTGCATCTTCTGCATCGTCACTATCGTCATCCTGGCATAACTCGTCTGTGTTCATGTCTGACGTCGAAGTATCATTGGAGTCCTGCAGAATTTTCTTCATAACCTTCTCACGACTGACCTTATGTGGCTTGCTCTTCTTTCCTTTCTCTCCTTTTCCTTTGTTTTCCATAGCTTTTGCCTTCCTTTTATTTTCTTTTTCAACTAGGGCTTCTTTAATTGGGGTAGATATTAAAATCGTTACGCGCTGTTTTTTTCTTCCTTGTTATGTCATGACTACAGTTACTTTCTTAGGCATCAGAATGAAATTTTGATACTTGGCAGATTCTTAGATATTGATGGCATATCAAATTGAGACAACGATGCAGTCGCTGGTTCAGAAGTAGTGGGACAAAATGTGGATGTATTTGGAGTAGGAATATTTCGTTGTGGCTCAACAGTAACTGTTAGGGATAATACGGAGTCAATATACGAGATGTATGAGGTGGTATAGATAGCATATGGGTAAAGTTTTTCTTACAATACTCATAGATGGCCAGAGAAATGTGGCTGTTATGATTATCCAATACTAATAAAATAGGTTCTTCTTCAGAAGGTTTGTTATACTGGGTAAAGTGCTAGAGACATACAAAGAAAAGTTCCTCATTTATCCATCCGTTGTCGGAACATTAGTATAAAGCTCCTGTTGTACCATCCTTTCCAAGAGTTGGGGTCATCCTCTTTCAGGGAAAAATGAACATTGGGGGGAAAAATGAACACATCCACCTGCAGCACTCATGGTACAGAGCAGTGTTACCTCTTTCGCAACTTGTAATAGACCTTAATTTCATTTGTGCCGTTGCAGCTAATATTTTCCAGGATCTTGGACGGTAGAAATGCTGGTTTTGTCAGAATGGTATATGTTTTTCTGTAAGAAATGGTATTTTTCCATTAGTTCTTCTAGCAGCTTGTAGAATCGTTGAACTTCAGTTTTATTGAAGGCAGTAACCCTTTAACAACATGGCTGCTGAATGCAAGCTAAAATGCTACGATTATTAAATATTACAAGTACAGAAATATTTGTTATTCCGTGACTTACCTTCGTATTTATCAACTCGAAAAGTACGAGTAGTGGACGTACACGAGGTGCACAAATACTCCGTGCTGCAGATACTCCTACTGCTGAAATTCCAATCGATCCAATTCAGTCAACCATTTCCTGTGCCAAAAGCATTGCACTCAGACTTGTTAAGTCTTTGTAAAACTCATGACATTCCACGTCACTGGAACCATGGAACCTTGGTTTTTATGAAGCTTTGGTATGTGAAACTGACGAGGATGTAGTAGCATCTTTCCCAGGAAGATACATCACTTCCTTTTGAATAATGTTGTTTTTTATAGGTACCTACTGAGATTGTAATATTATTTTTGGTTTCATTTACGTAGATATACTTTGATAATTATGGAAAAGGGTTGAAATTCCGTGTATTTTACATACCTGTTAAGATTTATATTTTTTAATGATTTAATTATGCTATGTGTCCAAACATTCAGATAAAATAACGTTGTGTATAATAACTACTGTTTTTTCGTAAATGAACAAATTGAACTAGTTAATTGCAGTGATTTTGTTTTATATTTACATAACTATCCCTAGATAAATACAAGTTAATTCTTCAAGTTAATTTAGGGCAATGAGAAAACTTTGAAGCATAGATAATTCAGTTAAAAGTAAAAAGCAAGATAAATAATAAGAAGTGCATACAATATAGTGCATAAAAACAACATACGTGTGTGAATAATGTACATAAAATTATAAATACACCAATCAAACAATATTATTACCGGAGTATATATAGGTATAATAAAATATTGTGATGATTATTTACAAATAAATTCGAGTACTTTAAAGAGATATTTACGTAATATATTAAATATTATACTGTGTACCCATTCTTATACAACTATATTCATACAACACACTAACACAGCATTCAAGAGTACATTTTCTTAGTCAATCATTTATTAATTGTAATATCACTGCAAAACACTATTACTGTATTCGCCATACATCTTTATGATCAATGCACAACGTTGCAATAGATTATTGCTGTTCGATTTTTTCGCACTTTTTACTGGAATAAAACCATAAAGGACTCTTAACGTAAACGCCTTTTAATGTATGAAGTGGCAATATGTTTTTTTAACCCTTTTTATGTATTTTCGAAGCTTTATATGCTAATGTACATTAAATGTCACTTCAGAAAAAAATAACGCATCGTTTGATATCCAAACCGTTTTGATACGACTCGAAGTTTAGTAATTATTCAAGTTTTTCACTAAATCTTTTTTCCTGAACAATTGTGTTTTGTCGATTGCTGTAGTGTTCCAGGCACCCATCGAACTATTGTGATTAATGGATGTGAGAAATGATTAGGGTAGGAGACTGCGTTTCGTCTGCGTTGTGACTCATCTGTCAAATTAGAGAAAATTCATGACGTTATTTCATTAATTTAATACTTTGTCGACGATACGTGTCAATTGTTGTAAATCGGCCTTTTTATATTCCTTTTTGTGATTTATTACGCCGGCCGAATAAAGAAGAAAGTTTTTTCTTTTTTGATAAATTGTACTCGAGTTCGTTGTCAAAGCATCTTCCACAAGAGCATACCTATGTTTTATTTAGTTGTCCTTTCTTCCTTATTTTCGTCGCTATTCTTATTTCACCCAAGCTATCGATGTCATCAGCTATGTTATCTCGATTTATTAGATTAGAAAATTAAAATGATACTTATCTATAGACAAACCTTCTTTTCATTTCATACACTCGGAAAGTAGGTAAGTAGCGTTTTTTTCTCTTCATTGGAAGGGAAAAACTTATTTCGCCAGAGCGGGAATGAATTTTAAAGACAACTTAGTGAATTTTGTTATTGGTGGTCATAGTGAGTATTCTCTCTATGTGCAACGACCATGGTAGAAGATGGCACCGAAATTATGTAAACCTATGTGAAAAAAGGATTACCTAACTTATTAAAATGTTGAATACAATTAAATATCGGATCGTAATTACCTAGTAGGTAGGTACCATGAGTAGGTACCTACTTGTAAAGTGTAATTGGAGGTGATAAATCATGATTAGAATGACATCCTACTATCTCACTAATTAAAATATAAAGCGATTGCTCGAACATTATCTTATCAATGTTCAAAGGTTTATATTACAAAATATTGCATTAGTCTAGACTAGTCTAATCAGTCTAATGCTCCTGTCATGGGTGTATAAGTAAGTATGTACTTACATAAATACTAAGTACCATACGTATTGTAAATTAGTTTGATTATTTTTGCCCCTAGACCACTGTGCAGATTTTAATGAAATTTGAAAATACATAGGTATCGCATCTTGAAGAAGGACAAAAGCTAGCAATAACGCCCCCTTCCTTGTGCACGTTTAGGACAGTAAAAGGGGCTGTAAAAGAAGCATAATAGTATTTACCTACCTTTAAAAGAGAATTATTGATTCACTGTGCGGATGCCGGGTCCATCCCTCACAGGTGTATTAAGATGGGGGCACTAGAAAAAAACATACTTCTTCTTATGGGCTGTATAAGGTTGAGAAACTAAAAATACCCAGCAAGGCTAAAATGAAAGGTCTACTAATCTATAAGTACCTTTAACATCACTCTCATCTGACACCCAGCATGTACCCAGCACCCAACACATCTAGTACTTATGGGAAACCTAGTGGAAAGAAGTTCAAATAATTTTTTCTACATATTGAGCTCAAAACTAAAATAGTAACTAACGTTTTTACACTAAAAGAAACTTATACTTACGGCAGAACTGGGTAGAACTCATTTCGGTTTCGCCTGTCAATTTATATGTGTAGCTCCTGATAGCTATGCTATTTTAGAACTCACGCACCTCACCTCGAATTCAGCTGCCAAACGATAACAAATATTATACAAAATATTATTGTTTTAAAAGAAACGAAAAAACACTATTTTATACGTACCTATTACCGAAATCGGACTAAAAAGTGAAAAATAACTTTTTAGTATAGAACCTAGTTACGGATACCCCTCGCCCTTCTGCCTTAGACTAGAGAGGGCTGACTCGGCATTACACAACATTGCATCACCCTATTCTGTGAATGCTGACAAGCAACGTAAGATAAGTTTAGTCTAAGATTTCGCTATGTAGAGCACTCATTAATATTCCAGCCTCCAGATCGGCAGGACATATTCTTCAAGTAGATTAGCAAGCCTCAGAATCGGCTATAGTATTTTTATATATTAATTAAGTTTAACAATTGTAGGTATTTAGTTTTTAAAAAACCAAATATACGTTTCCTAAATTTGACTAGGTACCTAAATGATGAACGAAAAGTAAATATTATTATTTAGAAAAAAGCGTGGAGAAAAAAGGCTCAATTTAATTGTACCAATCGAATATTTTCAATAACTCATGTTATTGAGCACCCCACGCTTTTCTCTAAATAATATTTATATGTACTTTTCGTTCATCATTTAGGTTCTATACTAAAAAGTTATTTTTCACTTTGTAGTCCGATTTAATTATGTATAAAAGCGTGTTTTTTAGTTTTTTAAAACTATTATTTTATTATTCAACTTTTTAGTGCGACACTGCCAACTTATCAATGACAACGCCATCTAGTGACGTATAGCTACTAACATACGTTTAATTTATTTGTCCTGCTGCCCGCCTAGCATGACTACCGAAACACGATATGATATAGCTATTTATCGCGATGAACTGTCAAAAATCATAGGATATAACCGCAATCTTGAAATTTTATCGAATCTGCGAACATGTATAAGCCTTAATACATATTCGCAGTTTCGATAAAAATTTAAGTTGGCGGTTTTAACCAATGATTTTTGACAATGCAACGCGATAAATGGCTATATCATATCGTGTTTCGGTGGTCATGCTAGGCGGGCTGGCGATTATAATCAGGATAATAGGATATTCTTATTGAATTATTGTAATGTCATCGGTCTATGATAAATCTATAAAGTTTGAGTGAAATCTGACCGTTTAAAGGTTTAAAGTGGGTCAAAATCGAGCCAGTTACAAACATACAGGTGAAACTAATATAAGCGTGTTAAAAATATTTTTTTAAGCAATATTGTTGTTATTGGATACCTGGCACGGCTAACTTCGTCTCCAGTTTAGGTATATTATAAAAAAAAACTAAGGATTTTCCATAAATCTTGAATGGTGAAATCGAAGTGAGCGCCAAGTGAGAAGTGAGGTCTTTACAGAGTTGCAGGAAAGTTCTTTGTGTTTGACAGGTGATTTCTAAGTTTCGAAGTAAGATTTCGCGATATATTGAATAGCGCAGATGATAGAATAGAATGTTCATGTGTATTCATCATTTAATCTAATAAGTCTCGAAGTTACATACAACCACAGAAGTTACAACTGTCTAGGATGTCGGTGAGGTCACTGGCCTCTCATGTGTACGGTAGGTACGTGTTTGTATTACTTTACAAAGAATTTACAGCTAAAGAACAATAACTAGATATGCAAAACTGTAGGTATGTTTACATTTTTAAACGGTACCTACTTATATCTTTATCTACCGTTGCAACTAATAAAAAATAATTTTTATTTATTCCCCTTATTTATCATTAAGATAGCTACCACCTAAAATAATTCGGTTTGCCTAGGCATCTAAAATTTTATCTTAAGTTCAAAATTAATGTTCGTAGCTCAGTAGTCAAAAATGTTTAGGGTCTTAAAAAAATAAGTGAGTGTACCTACCAGTGGTTTCGTAAGTACCTACTTACCTATTCTAAAAAACCCCTCAGAACTTGCAACAGTAAGAATCCTAGGTACCTACTTGGCAATATTATAAACGTGAAAGTTTGTATAGATGTACCTATGTGTTTGTTACTCTTTCACGCTAAAACTACTAAACAGATTTTAATGAAACTTCACAATAATATAGCTCATACTACAGAATAACATATATGCTATTATTTAACTGACATTGAAGCGTGCGAGCTATTTTTCATTAGTTTTAGTAGACACGCACTTCATCTTCACTCAGTATGGAACTGGCTTTTTTTACTTTCTCGTATACGATCACGAGATTTTGACGGATTTACGCGTATTGGACCTTCCTGAGTCCAAAAATACCGTTTTTAGGGTTCCGTACCTCAAAAGGAAAAACGGAACCCTTATAGGATCACTTTGTTGTCCGTCTGTCTGTCTGTCTGTCTGTCAAGACCCTTTATCTCAAGAACGCGTGGACGTATCAAGATGAAATTCACATGAAATACTCAGGTCTATTGTCCCTTTAAGCTGTGAAAATATCAAACTTCTAAGCCCAGCCAATCAAAAGATACAGCCGATTATGTCGATATTTTCAACAAATTTCCGACACTCGCAAAGGAATCAAAACCTACAGGATACTTCCCGTAAACTCAGAATCTTGAAATTTGGCATGAAGCATTGTCATATAATGCAAATATAGGAAAAATTGCGAAAATCACATTTTTTTAGTTATATAATATAATAAAAATATTTTAATAAAATGAAACTTACTACCTTATTTCTCACGAACGAATAAAGGTATCAAATTGAAATTTATACCAAATACCTAGGTCTATTGTCTCTTTAAGCAGTGAAAAAATCAAATTTCTAAGTTAACGCGATCAAAAGACAGCAGTTTATACCGAGGAACCCTCGGTGTGCGAGTCCGACTCGCACTTGGTCGGTTTTTTTGAATTACATCTATGTGTGTGTCTGTGTGTCTGTGCGTTAGCACCACAGAACACAGAAGGGGGTTTCTGTATTCTGTGATTAGCACGATAACTTGAGTATGCTTTAACTTATTGTAACCAAATTTAACATGCATGTATCACATCAAAATATTAGGTTTCTAACAACTTTTGAGTCGTCGATCACGAAAGTAAGCAACCAAGTGCGCGGTCGGTACTCGGAAGGGTGACAAATGTAAGGTTTCTATCAACTCTTGAGTCTGGTACCTATACGAGAAAGTTAAGGGGAGACCACTTCCGATTTTTTATTAGAACGTTTAGTAGACTCGTTCGCGTTAATGACGGCTATCGCGCCAAAAACTATCCTATGTCCTTCCGGGGGGTCTCAAAATATCTCCATATCAAATTTCAACAAAATTAGGCTGGTAGCTTTGGAGCCTAATCTATGCAAACAAACAGTCAAATCTTTCCTCTTAACTACATAGTATAAAACAAAGTCGATATCCGCCGTCTGTCTGTCCCTATGTATGCTTAGATCTTTAAAATAATAATAATATATTTCCACGCTCACACCAATTATCTAGCCTGAAGTAAGTATCATTAAGAACTTGTGTTACGGATACTAGATAACGGACATTTTTTTTTAAATATACATAGTAATTTTAGATATTTTTATAAAAATACACTTAAATAAATATATAAACAACCATGACTCGCAAACAAACATTCGTGTTCGTCACACACATTTGCCGCTACCAGGATTCGAACCCGGACCGCTTGATGTGAAGCCAGCTATACTGACCACTCCAACACGATGGCGTCAAATCTTTAAAATCACTAGGTAGGTACATAGTATAAAACAAAGTCGCTATCCGCCGTCTGTCTGTCCCTATGTAGGTATGCTTAGATCTTTAAAACTACGCTACGGATTTTGATGCGGTTTTTTTTAATAGATACTTAGAGTGATTCTTAAGGAAGGTTTATATGTATAATACATGCATATTTACATAAGCATTGCACCTGTGCGAAGCCGGGGCGGGTCGCTAGTTATTTATAAAATATGGTAGAATAAACCAGAAATCGAAATGTAAAGGTCACTATTTAAAGCCCTTACCTACCTATATTTAGGTCGAATTTTGCGTAAACATGTTTACAACATCGATGATAGGTACATAGTTAGGAATGATAATATTATCATCTAAGAACAGTAATGCCTGCCGTAATTCACGTCTTCAATAATAATTGTAAACTGCGTAATACAGTACCTACTTACCTACTTACAATTTCTGTTTTCGATGTGTGTCATATTTCTTTGCAATCTTTATCAAGGCCTTGAGACCAGACATAACAAATACTATTATGACCTCTACATTGATAACAGACACACCCACATTACTAATGTGGGCACGACATAATTGTTTTTCAACTTCTAATACAAGACTCCTATATGGAGTATCTTACAGGTAAACAAAAAAGGTTTCATATAATTCGTTAACAGTAACGGAGTCCGAGATTTTTGTTTTTTTCACATCATTGTATTTCAGGCGCCTACCTTTTTCATATCCGATCTTTTGGAATGATTTGAATAGTAAAATATTATGTCTGTACTTTCCCTTTTTTGCTTTTTCGCGCTATTTGAACGTAAAAACACTTATATGATCTGAGGTAAAAACCCGTAACTTTTACTTGATGTCAGCTCCGTATATTTTGAACGATATCCTGCAGTTTTGGCATTGGATATTTATTTATTTAAACTTTAATGCGAAACTTTATAGACTTTTTAAAGACCGATGACATTATATGATTCGATAAGTGGAGTCCAAATGCGAAGACAGCTAGTGCGAGAGATAAACTGCCGCGTTAGCCATCCTCGCTTCGCCGACCTGCAAGGTGCTTCTTCACACCTCTTTTGAATGACCCAAGATTGTAGGAAGGAGGGAACACGTGTGCTGGCAGTGAATTCCATTTCTTGATTGTGCGACAAAGAAACGAGTTGGCAAATTTCTTAGTTCGCGTTTGAATGGTAGCCACAGTTGAAATACAGGCCTTCTGTCTAGCTAAAGCCTTATAGACATTGTCGACGTAGAAATTGACGTAATTCGGTTAAGAAAATTCAAGGTGGACATCACATCAACAGCTCGTAATATATAATGTCCCCACCGAGGGGCTCGAGCCAACCCCACATTAGGGGCGATTAGGCCTTAGTCAACCACGCTGGCCAAGTGCGGGTTGGTCGACTTCACACACAACCTAAGAATTTCTTCATAGGTGTGTGCAGGTATCCTCGTGATGTTTTCCTTCACCGTAAAAGCGTCGATTAAACGTACATAATGAATTCAAAATTTGAAAACACATTGGTACGTAGCGGGGATCGAACCAGTGCCTCCCGGGTGGGAGACGACGCTATTACGCACTACGCCACCGACGTTCTTTTTTTCTTTCTATTTCTTCTATTCTCGACCACCGACGCTTTCAGGTGGACATACTGTAAAAACATTCATAATTTTGGTATGAAAAAAACTTTGCACCAACAGATTGCACGGCAAAAACATAATAGGATCCGGATCTTTCGTATAAAAAGATAAAAAAGTAGAATTAAAAGATAAAAAATGTTAAAATTTGATGATTCACTATATCTGTTGTTCATTTCACATAACCATACATCTTATTATAGGAGAATAATTATGTAATCACAGTGCTATCGCAACGTCAATAAGATTATTAAATCAATAAATCTAAACTGTTGAGTCAGCGAACCATTGAAAAAATCCTCACCAAAATTGAATTTGTTTATACCTACCATTATTACCTACCTATTTTTATAAATGTTTCATAAATTACCGACCGCACACTTGGTTGCTTAACTTTCGTGATCGACGGCTCAAAATTTGATAGAAACCTTATAAGTATTTTGATGTCATACACGTATGTAAAATTTGGTTGCAATAAGTTAAAGCATGCTCGAGTTATCGTGCTAACGCACAGACACACACACAAACACACACACGCATACATAATTGCAAAAAAAATATTTTTGGACACAGGGAAGTCTAAAACGTGTAAATCCGTCGTGTGTAAATTTGATTTGATTTGATTTCGATTTAAGGGTGAACAATCATTCAGCTCATGCGCTGTTTTGTGCCAATAATAGCCGTACAAAGCGCAACGCTGCGCAGGCAGGGTTTCTTTGTGTCTTTACATAACCTATACATAACCTAAGAGGAGCAATTCGACAGCACAGCGCTCAATAGGCATAGGTCAATTTGGTAACCCAAATCTCTTATAATAATAACAGCTACACAAAAATTAATAAATACATTTTAAACTGTCGAAAAATATTGTTTCCATTTTAGAAGCATATTTTTATCGTTATTATTCTTTTGACTAATCGTTTTATAATCGTTCAGTTACAAACCAATTAAGGTTAATTTCGTTTAATAAATTCAAAATAAAATTCATCTGGCATTCGCTTCAAACGGATATTCCTACTGCTATTAGTAAATTATTCAATTAATTGCTGTTTTCGAAGCCTTTGTACCTTAGTATATGATAATATCTGACGTCAATAGCAGTTGACCGTAGAATATGCTGTGCTTTTGTAGTTCTTATTGAGTTACCACAAAATATTCATTACACTCATTTTGAATTTGCGTGAGGAAACAAGCACCTTTTCGTGAACCTTACGTTCAAATTATTTACTTCTAACCTTTTTAACTTATTTTTTATGGAATTATTGGCTATTAGTCCAGTCAACAAGTTCAAAAACGTGAAAAATAGAGATAAAGCTCCTAAAAATATGAGCAATAGCTCATTGGATTCGGAACGACCTCTAGAAAAATGAGTTTTGAGGATTTTACTGCACGTAAAAAATTGCAATTGTTATTAACAAAATAAGATGAAAAAAAAGAGGTATTTACGTTTTTGTTAATAACTCATAAACTATTAATATTTAAGATATTTGGAAAAAAGGTCCTTAAAGAGGAGGAAATTTCCGAAAAAAAAGTCCCAGCTCCCGGAACTCTACCTCTATTATTTATAATTTTAATTTAACGCTGAAAATAGGGCTCCGCTCAGCCATTACGGCATGGGCGCACTGCCGTTAAAGACAGTTTCTTACATAAAATTATTTTTTTATAGTAACAAATATGAATTTAAAAATTTAAATAAATTATGGTGTCATCCAGATACTTGAAAGAATATATTCCCGTTGGAAAAAAATTTTTAAATTATTTTTTCAAAAAGTTATGCAATTGTTAATTAACGAATTTTTTTCCTATCTCCGTTTTCATAAATGACGACATAAAAATTTAAATAATAAACCTATAAATTTTTGGCTCTGTGGAGCTCTTCTTATATATATACTTAACAAGATCCCGCGATAAAAGTTTATTAAAGTTAATTATTTTGTTTATTACAATTTTTTAAAGTTAACAAAAAATGAAAAGTCTAAGAAATGTTATTAAAAAAAAATTTTTAAACAAATGTTATATTATTGCTGCTTTCTTATCCAACAATGGCATTAAGTAACATCGGAAAAAAAATTTTTACATCATTTGTTAAGAAATTGTTTATAAACAAATAGACAAGTTTAATATTTAAAGAAATTTTTTTTTTACCATTATGTTGTCTTGGCAAAATAATGATTTTTAAAAAAAAAATTTTTTCTTAAATAAATTTTTTTATTGTTTATAATCGTTTTTTTTATATTTCGATTGTTTAAATAATTAGTTAAGGAATGATTTTCTCCTTAAAAATCATAATTGGCATTTTTTCATAGGTAAATAGAAAAAAAAAAAATTTTATCAATAATTTCATTGTTTGTTAACTTAACAATTTGTTATAAACAAATTCTAACTACCGTTATATTTTTTTTCTAGAGCTAAAAAAAATAACAAAAACAGCCATATACATATATCAAAATACTAAAAAAAAAATTTTTCTATTTTTTATAACGCTTTTATATTAAATTTTTTTTTAGTATTTTGATATATATGGCTGTTTTTGTTATTTTTTTTAGCTCTAGAAAAAAAATATAACGGTAGTTAGAATTTGTTTATAACAAATTGTTAAGTTAACAAACAATGAAATTATTGATAAAAATTTTTTTTTTTTCTATTTACCTATGAAAAAATGCCAATTATGATTTTTAAGGAGAAAATCATTCCTTAACTAATTATTTAAACAATCGAAATATAAAAAAAACGATTATAAACAATAAAAAAATTTATTTAAGAAAAAATTTTTTTTTTAAAAATCATTATTTTGCCAAGACAACATAATGGTAAAAAAAAATTTCTTTAAATATTAAACTTGTCTATTTGTTTATAAACAATTTCTTAACAAATGATGTAAAAATTTTTTTTCCGATGTTACTTAATGCCATTGTTGGATAAGAAAGCAGCAATAATATAACATTTGTTTAAAAAATTTTTTTTAATAACATTTCTTAGACTTTTCATTTTTTGTTAACTTTAAAAAATTGTAATAAACAAAATAATTAACTTTAATAAACTTTTATCGCGGGATCTTGTTAAGTATATATATAAGAAGAGCTCCACAGAGCCAAAAATTTATAGGTTTATTATTTAAATTTTTATGTCGTCATTTATGAAAACGGAGATAGGAAAAAAATTCGTTAATTAACAATTGCATAACTTTTTGAAAAAATAATTTAAAAATTTTTTTCCAACGGGAATATATTCTTTCAAGTATCTGGATGACACCATAATTTATTTAAATTTTTAAATTCATATTTGTTACTATAAAAAAATAATTTTATGTAAGAAACTGTCTTTAACGGCAGTGCGCCCATGCCGTAATGGCTGAGCGGAGCCCTATTTTCAGCGTTAAATTAAAATTATAAATAATAGAGGTAGAGTTCCGGGAGCTGGGACTTTTTTTTCGGAAATTTCCTCCTCTTTAAGGACCTTTTTTCCAAATATCTTAAATATTAATAGTTTATGAGTTATTAACAAAAACGTAAATACCTCTTTTTTTTCATCTTATTTTGTTAATAACAATTGCAATTTTTTACGTGCAGTAAAATCCTCAAAACTCATTTTTCTAGAGGTCGTTCCGAATCCAATGAGCTATTGCTCATATTTTTAGGAGCTTTATCTCTATTTTTCACGTTTTTGAACTTGTTGACTGGACTATATCACTTCATTTGGATAATAAGTGATGATAAGGCCCAAAGTGGCAACTGCCGAGGAGTTGGCCATTTTCTGTGGATCTGGCTATTTTATCACTGTTTAACTAAAAATACATTGAACAGAGATCGATCCCTTTGACTACCGTCGTGAACATACTCCTAGCCAGGGCCCGATCTAGCCATTTCGCCGCTCTGGGCAAAATCAACCCCCCTAGATATAAAATCCGGAGATTCGAAACTACGAAAGTAGACTACTAACACAACAAAAAACTACTGAAGCTATTAAATCGGGCCAAGCTTCTAGCGTTAATCAAATTAGCTTAGTTGGAGGGATTAACATCATCATCATCATCAACAGCTCACATAATGGCCCACCGAGGGGCTCGAGCTTACCCCACATTAGAGGCGATTAGGCCTTAGTCAACCACGCTGGCCAAGCGCGGGTTGGTTTACTTCACGCCCAATCTAAAAATTCCTTCATAGGTGTGTGCAGGTTTCCTCGCGATGTTTTCCTTCACCGTAAAAGCGTCGAATAAACGTACATATGAATTCTTTTGAAAACACATTGGTACGTAGCAGGGTTTGAACCAGTGCCTCCCGGGTGGCAGACAACGCCCTTACGCACTACGCCACCGATGCTTCAGAGGAGGTAGGAGGGATTAACAGGATTAATAATAATGTTTTAGCAGCACATTAATATTATTATTTTATTTAAATTGTTACGGTGACAGAATTCGTTAAAATCGCACACGTCCTACAAAAAGTCGGTCACTGACCAATTTTTTGTAGGAGAAACATGCAATGTATTGATTGCATAGTAAAATGCACACCTCCTGCAAAAAGTTGGTCAGAAGATGTAATTAAATGACAAGTAATGAAAAAATCGGTCCGATTGTCGATCCTACAAAAAGCCTGACAGAGGCGAATACCTTTTAATCAATTAAATAAAAATTTTGGCGGTATTTAATTCATAATTGTGGTGCTAAGGTTTTCAGATATTGTAAAATGGATTCTTTATAAGGGACCATTAATACCATTTCCACTTTAAGTAGGTACAGCTATTTTGTAACACCGAGTATAGTATGTGTAGGTACTAATAACCCAACAATTTTCTAGTTGTTTTACATTTTTTTATATTCACAATATTTTTATATTGTTTTTTATGAAATAAATGTATAGCAATTAAACTCACACCACGAAATTGTTATTAATTTGCCATACAATATGCGAAACGATACCGAACTATGCTGCCCCCGTTATGATAAATACAGTAAGTAGACATACCGGTGTTATGACTTTTTTACAGTGTCGTGATCCAGAAATCAAGACCTAAATGCCACTATTTTTACTTTATTTCTATCTCAATTATTGACAAAGTTACAGTAAGCGTAATCACAGTAAGTGTTATGAAGATTCAACCGTCCGTTAACATTAGGGCAGTAAGTAGCTTTACTATATTGAAATTATCTCTTACTTGATATTTTCTCTAGCATATCTACAGTCACTAGAGTTACTGTCGATTTTTATTATTCAAATATGATATTTCCACATGCTTGTTCTCAGTAAGTATAGAGACACTATTTATAATTTATGTAATACATAAAAAAATAAAACCGATCCGTAAGCTTCTCTAATGCTTCTAATCTTCTTGAAGATTGATTCAATATCTATTGACTTTTATAATATTTTTATACGCTTGTTTTTTGCCCCTCGTAAGATTGTTCGTAAAAAACAAGTAATATAGTTTTTAATGCTACGTGTTATTTGTAAGACATTTAAGTTTTATGAACGAATTTGATTCTAATATTTAGTCAAACATTGATTTTGTTAATTATTGATAAGACCACGTAAAACTCAAATAAGTGAGAGATATAATCTTAGGTACAGTGTAGTGAGACAAGATTTTTAATGTTACTAAGTAATTGTTGGATTTTATAATGATTATTAAAACTGTTACAATTATTGCAACATTCAGTGCAATAATGCTCAATAAATATTTTTTATAATACAAATCAGCCTTTTAAATCATTAAGCCTTTAAATTAATTGCCTATTACTATTTACAAAAAATTGTACTGGTTCAATGTCGGCAAAACATAATTTTTTGTAGTAGACTTGATCATCTGCACATCATTTTACTGTTTTTGCATACAAACGTGAACCGAAAACGTGAAAATCACAGAAACAGATACTGGATTTTTGGAAATTCACATATTTATATACAGAGTTACTGTAACTATGTTAAATATAATATAACATAGTTACAGTAATTTGCACAGGAAAGATATTTTGTTAGATATATTTACAGTATAGTACCGAGTTACTGTAAATATGTTTAAATAAGTGTTAGTTGGCCTGATAGATGTGGTAATTGTAAATACATTTCGTTGGATTAAAATAAAACTATTAATATTAAACAAATAAATCACATTTAGGGTCATTCCACGGAAGTTTACCTTTTGTTACCCGTTTCAATATCTGAGTTATCTATTATAATCATTATGATACAGGAGTTTAAAAAATTTGAAACAAAAGTGCGATTTCCCAAAATTTACTTTTTCTGACTTACTGTAATTACAATAATGGGGGCAGTATGGACTTGGTTACATTTTGCTAACATTGTAAACAATAATTACGACAGTAAAGTTACACTTACACGTGGTTAGAAAAGATTAATTTTAATACAAATTTATTATTTATGTTACCGTAAAACAATAAAGGAAAAAAGAGACAGTACATATTTCATATAACTTGCACACAGTTATTGTACCTCATAAAACACTACACTGGCCCTACATTTATGAAAGAAATCTATACTATAATTATATAAAAATTAATCCCTGTGTCCTTTGGTCACGCCCACACACCATAATAACACAGTCTATTACACTGTGATAATAACCTCTGAACAACTTTACCTCTACCTATTTCATCAGTTTTTAAAAGTTTTCATAAAAATTGTAGGTTCTGTTCTTACGGGAAAGAATTATTTTTAAATAAAACAAACCGCCTTCAAAACTAAAACGGAGAAATAAAAATTTTGTTTATAAATTTTTTTTGAGGTCGGTCCCAAGTATCCCAAGCATTTTTACTGAATTATTACTGAACTGAATATTCGATATACGATCTTTAGCCACTCGTCAAATATTATATAAACTTAGGTTTAGCCGGCTAATTTTAAGTTTATGTTCATATCCATCTTTAGCCGTAATAGAGGAATTCTGAATTTTGTGGGTTGTCTTTGAACATTTCTAGTTTTCCTATCTTATAATATGTGTGCATAATGTTTGTATATAAAGTAAATAGTACTAATGTTTCTTTTTCTTAATAGTTGTCATAAATAAAGAAATAATTGATTTGTATTCATTGAATGTTATGAAGAAAAAAGATCTGAATAAAAATAATATGTATTTAAAATGGTTCTTGGTAGTAACAGTATTAATAAAAAAATTATGATCACTTACTGTTATGAGCTCCGTTGGTAGTAATAAAAATGTATGAAAAATAAAATTACGAAGAGTGATTATTATGAAAACAAATCGGTAATAAGACAAAGAATAGGATTTAGAATATTTTGTGATTATATGGACCCGATCAAATGATATAGGTGTACTTATTATACGTTTTTCAAAATTTTTTATGTGTGGCGGGTTAGCTAGTACTTTATTTATAACTAGCTTATGCCCGCGACTTCGTCCGCGTAGAATAGTTACTTCGGGCAGCATTTAAATTTTCTTATTATATCTTCTAACCCAAGCGCTATAAGTATACCAATTTTCATGGATTTTACTTTAAAAATGACGGATTCCCATACAAACTTCCATCCCTTATTTTACCCCCTCAGGAATTAAATTTTCAAAAATACTAAAATACGTCATCCTTAATTTCTAACTAAGTAGCTAAATACCAATTTTTATCGATTTATCTTCAAAACTGACGGATTTCCATACAAAATTTTCCCCCCCTTTTCACCACCTTAATTAGGATATGTTCCTGTCTACTTTTACTACCCACTAACTGTAAACGGGCCGCCTTGCCGAACTAGCGAGTATGAATTACACTCTTTAATATATATTAGAGTATCAGAGGGTGAATTTCCAAAAATCCTTTCTTAGTGCACCCCTAGACCTCATAAGTAACCCACGTGCCAAATTTGGAATCTCTAAAACCCAGCGGTTTGGGCGGTGCGTTGATATGTCAGTCAGTCATTCAGTCAGTATTCATTTATATATATATATATATATATATATATATATATATATATATATATAAGTATATATATATACAGGGTGTAAAAGACATGAACAGTCAAACGAGAACCATGTATTCTGCTCACCATCATAACATTTTTTTTCCTTTAGACTATACCTGGGATATACCTCAAAGTCATAATTTTTTCTTAATTTTTTTATGAAAACGTATTCTATACGTTATATCTTAATTATTGTCCAAAGAAACATTATCATTTTTTTTTTGTATTTCATAACAAAAAATGGATTCAAAACGTTAGCGTTCAATGTAGCTCACTCGATGCACACGGACACTAACGAACGGGGCCGCCGCCGTCTGGCAAAATTATAGCGGTTTTGCGAGTTGCGTGCGAGTTGAGCGCTTTACATTGCGCGGTACAATTTGCAATTTTTTTTAACACCAAAAAATAAAAATCATTTCCCAGCAATATTTTTTTTGAAATATGTCTTATTTTGATGTATAGAATACATGGTTCTCGTTTGACTGTTCATGTCTTTTACACCCAGTATAGATAAATACTTAGAATTTTACTCACACAAAGGCTCTGTACCTACCTACCGGAGAAAATCGTACCTATATTTTTAACTGCATAAACAGTATGAAATCATCGCCTTTACTTTTTGTACACTTTTGGTATATCGAACTTTGGATATAAAAACATTTTGATTGCTTATTGACATCAAACACTATTGTGGAATAAAACATTATTACAAGAAACGAGGCACGGTTTGACGTCAATACAGAATAAATACAATTTATTCAAGCACTTTACTACATACCTACTCGTACCTACAGAAAAAATGTTGGTTGAGTCAACAGCGAAGGTATGCATATTTTATTGCAAGAAAAATAACCCAACTGTAAAAAAATGGACTTATCTAAAATGTACTGTTTTAGAATAGAATAGACTCACTAGAACATTCTTTACTTAACATTTGCTTAAGAGGAAACACCACGGGCTAGAGAAATGAAAAATAGGTATTTGTAAAATCTATTGCTGTCGCGCAGTGCCCGGCCGCGCGAGCTATCAATGTGTGAGTGTGACTGTCAATGTTTGCGTGGAGCCGCGTCCGCCTGCGCTCGACACACTCCCAGAGACTTTCAATACTCTGCCTTGCGGTCGACAAGTTGATTTCGGCGCTTCGGAGTATTTGTTTCGTGTAATTATTGTATTACCTTATATTGTATTACTTCACTGTTTTATATCGGCTTGTGTATTGGATTTTGAGATTTTGAGATCGTTTTATTCCCCTTAACTTTTCGGTCTGTTTCTCCTTCGAGAAGTGAGCAAGAAACGAATCGAGGCCAAGAAGACCTTCCGGATCCTGATGGAAGAAGGTGGTGTTATGGATACCTGAAGGACGGCCTTTGGCTTATGTCAGACTCTTACCTCTTACTAAGCACCCCTTGCCTAGTGTGGTGGCTATAAGGCTATCGGAAGCAGTAGCCCCCTCAGAGAGGGGACGGTGCACGCGCTTTCCTAGATAGACCAGCCCGCCTAGCATGAACACCGAAACACGATATGATATAGCCATTTATAGCTTTGAACTGTCAAAAATCATTGGATATAACTTGAAATTTTATCGAAACTGCGATCATGTATAATAAAGCTTAAACATGTTCGCAGTTTGTATAAAATTTCAAAGCGACTGTTATATCCTATTCCATTATCTATACTAATCTATTCTAATAATAAAGCTGAAGAGTTTGTTTGTTTGGTTGAACCCTAAGATCTCAGCAACTACTGACTCAAATTGAAAAATTCTTTTTCCGTTGGATAGTCCATTTATCTAGGAAGGCTATAGGCTATATAACATCACGGTACGTCCAATAGGAGCTGAGCATCAATGAAGCATGTTGCAAAAACGGGAGAAAACGTTCACTGCGTGCGCTGCGTAAACGGTTAAAGTTACGTAAAAATCACGTATGACGGAATTGTTTTCCATTAAAATTTTAAAAAAAAGTCCCTGACCGCATATGTCTATATTTTAAGGTTGGCTCTCTATAACCTGTCTTTTTGGTAAACAAATTTGTTCTAAAATAATGCATTATCTGCGATGGTGTTTTTGTATGCATGATATTATTCCTTATCAAAATAAATACATTATTGATCACAAGTAATTAATTTTGCACAAAATTGTTCAGGACTTCATTTGATTTCAATGAATATCTTAAGAAATATCATAGTTTGAAATAAACGGAAAATAATAAATTTTGATTTTCAGAGTTTTCTTTGCGTGCGCTGCGTAAACGGTTAAAGTTACGCAAAAATTCTGTATCACGGAATTTTTCTCCGTTAAAAGTTCCAAAAAAAAGTTTCAGAGAGCATTTATCTATCTCTTAAGGTTGACTCGCTATAACCTATTTTTGTTAATAAATTTTGTCCTAAAATAATGCATTAGATGCGAAGGTATTCTTGTAAACATAATATTATTCCTTATCAAAATAAATACATTATTCATCACAAGTATTTAATTTTGTACAAAATTGTTCTTTATATCATTAGATTTCAATGAATATCTTCAGAGATATCATAGTTTTAACATAACTCCGCAGCTAAATAATGATCAAGTAGGTACTGCGCACGCATCTATACTGAGTTGTTTTTTGTTTGGTTGAACGCGCTTATCTTAGGAACTACTGATCCCGTCACATTCGGACGCCTTAGAAACTCTAATAGGTTCAGAGACTCCTCCGAGGGAGATGCTCACCGGTCAGGAATCCTCTCTGGAGTGATTCGACCTTAAAGCTTGAGGACCCACCGAGGTCCTCTCTTTTACTAAAAGCCCTGGTGACTCAAAGAAGGTCATCAGAGACATCCTGTAAAAATAGTAAAAAAAACCGCCTAGAAGGAGTGGGACGCGTGAACGAAGGGTTCCGTGCCATAGATTTTATGAAACTGTCCGAAAATTATTTTTCCGCCCGCCCTAGGCAGTCGATCCGGGCTCAACTTTTGAAATCGCGACTTTCATTTCTTTCTCTATATTTATTTTCGTTCGACTAGCTCGCATAGCAGCTAGACAGCCATTCTATGTGGATCGTCTCACTACGCCCGCCCCCGGGATAGAACCGCGAACCCTGGGGTGCCAGGGCATCGCGACGCGCAGTATGGGAAACCCTGATATAGGCCTATATACCTCCATAGCATCACTCTACGACTAATAGGAGTTGAGCATCAATGAAAAATGTTGCAAAAATGGGAAATCCACGCGGACGAAGTCGCGGGCACAGCTAGTCCTATTATATAAGACAGTTCAAAGCGATAACTGGCTATATCATATCGTGTTTCGGTGGTCATGCTAGGCGGGCAGGGTATGAACGCGGAAGGCGAACGGAACCCATAGTGGGGGCGATGGGATTAGTTTTCGCAGTGGCGGAAGGCCGCGTGATAATCCTAAGTTGCCAAAGGGGCAGTGAAGTTAATTTGAGCAGTAGCATCTGCGCAGTCGGGCTAACAATCGAACATCATAATGTGTTAAATACACTGCACGCAAAATATTCATCTAGAAATATCGATATCGATGAACAACACTAGGTTAAATCGATAAAATTATCGACTACATGTCACGTCATGAGTGTATACGTGTTAGTCGGCGTCTCCCTAACCTCAGGCCTCCCCCCGCAGAGCGCGATAGAGACAACGGCAGCTTGGACTGAAAATACCTATTAAAAGAACAGAAAATCAACGATTCGTTGTCCCCTGATTTCTTCTCCAAAACTTAACCGATTTAAGTACTTTTTTCATAAAAAAAATAACAAAGGCTTGAGCTGTGTTCCTATGTTTTAATTTTTTAATATAATTTAGTCAAATTTGTTTCCTGGATGTTTGAACACAGAGGAAAATTTGGCCATTTTTTTAGGTTTTTGAACGTTCATATATCTTTTAATAGTTAATTTATGAAAAAAACGAAAACATAGGGACATGTTAATAGTGGCCATAGATATTCAGGAAAAAAATTATAACTCTACCGGCATTGTCCAGGGAGGAAACAGGGGACTACGTTTGTATGGAAAAACGGGCCTTGTGTTTCCTCTTAACATCATAAAAAATTAAGAACTAATTAGACATAACATAAACATGATTGACCAGTCTTATCGGTAAGAGCGATCTCTTCCAGGATGGACAGAAGAGAAGGAAAGAAAACTAGAAGAGCTATTTAGTACTTCATTTGAAATAAATAGTACCATTTTCCCCCTAACGATTTGTTTTTAAAACTGATACTGCACTGCCAGATTGATAGCTTTGGCCTCTAATTCAGACCATTAAATTGGTCACTCACTTTTCATCATATAACGGAAAAACTGATTTGTACCACATTAACTTCTGTATTTAATTTAATATAAAAAAGCCTTAGCACCCACGGCATACATTTTATGTTCTTCTAACATGGATATGTTCAGTCTATGACATTTAAAAACTTTCTCCGAGAAACTTGGGTCAACGAACCCAAAGCCAAATATGATCTGTCATACAAATTCTACACAACAACTTATGTAATTTGGAATGGTTACTCAGTCTATGTTTAGTATTTATGGCCGTTCAAATTAATTACCTACATTGTCTTTAATTGTGCACCAGTCTTTTTTTACATAGAAAGGTCAAGCATATGACTTCTTTCCACCTGATGGTAAGCAGAAGTGGAGTTCAAATGTGAAGATAGCTGGTGCGAGAGATAAACTGCCGCTTAGCCACCCTTCGTCTTACTGACTTGCAAGATGCTTCTTAACGCCTCTTTTGAAAGACCCGGGATTGTAGCAAGGAGACATGTGTGCTCGCAATGAATTCCATTTCTTGATTGTGCGACAACGTAACGAGTTGCCAAATTTCTTAGTCGGCATTGTCGTTTTCTTCAGTCTTTTCACACTACTCACCACCACCGATACCGTAGACGAAATTATACCCAGAGGTTCCTGGTTCCATTCTAGAGGAGTACAAATTTGTTCCAAATTGACTTTCATACGTACAAATATACACATACATACAAATTGTACCTAAATGAATAAAGAACTTTTGACTTTGACTTTGTACTCGGTTTCGTTGGTGATAGGCTAAGAAGATAGGGCTTAGTTATAGATATCACCATCTTATTGAAGTCTCGGATACAAAACTTCGTTTAGTGGTGGATAACGCTGCCAGTCTCAGTTATCAAGGTTAATCAAGGCTCGAATCCTGGTAGAAGTCAATGTCTGTGTAATTAACACGAACATTTGTGTATTAAGTCATGGAGGTTTATGTATTTTATTTAAGTTTATTTATAAAAATATCTAATTTATCATGTATACTTGTGCTTTATCTAGTATCCATTGCAGAAGTTATTAATGATAAATGAGGTGTTCTGTTATTCTGTTTTAGGACTCTGAAGCCAGGCTAACCAGTATGTACTAGGTTAATAATCACACGAAAGAAGGAGTGTCCCTCTTAGGAAATTTTGTCAATTTAGAATTTATAGAATTTCTTGTGAAGTAGGTAAATGCTGAAAGAAAAACGTATTAACGTATAACTAGATTATAAAAGACGTGGAATCCATCAAGTAGAGACCACTGGCTTTGTCACCACTGAGAATAAATAAAAAAAGCATTTCAATTCAACTATCGCCAGTGGCGACAAAACTACTCATCATTTTCCTGCTCCCAATTTATATGGTATCGGTGCAGTATGCCTTGATATCGACAATACTTACTGATTGATTGGCATTAGATTTTTACGACCGGCCGACTGTGTGACGCAAACCCTCCTTGAGGACGACTGCTATCTTCCAACAGCACCGGGTCCACAAGCCTAACGTGCTTTCTGAAGCACGGAGGATAAACGATTTGAAAAAATTTCGCTCACCCAACCGAGTACCGACCACGCGCTTGGTTGCTTAACTTTCTTGATCGTTACTAAGAACACACGACCGCAGCGCCATCGTCCTCCTCGGGACATACCTACTATGTAATTTTAATCATCAAATGACAGCACATTTTCCTACTTTCGCGAAAAAAAAATAGGTTCAATAGTCTGATAAATCACCACCGGGCTTTTGATTACTTTTTCATGAAGTACATTAGCAGGTTCATGATTTTTTTATGACTATGTGGGACGTGACCACTGGCGACAGTTGGCATTATTTTTCCCATTCATCCTCAGTGGTAGCAAAGCCAGAGTCACAACTGGGAATAGACGCAATTAGGTACATACGTCGTTGTTCAGCAGTAGTAGACGGACACAGACAGGCTGTTGACTTCAATTGTATGCATGAAATAATTTGTACGTGAGTGTAGATAAAACTAGTTTAATGTACTTGAGGTACTCGTAACTTGCTTTATCTTCATCGGAATTATTTTTCAAAATAATATGTTTATTGGCGTCGCCGAGTAAATGTTTTGAATTAAAAACTCAACATGTTTACTGATTTTCAACACGGAAATATTTTGTGCTAATAATGACATCACAAAAATTTGGTTATCATGTTTGTAAACATTAGCGTACCTACCTACGTCGTGTACCTAATCACTGACGAATGGTATCTATGTGGTGTTTGTTTAGAATCTATTGGAACGCTCTGACCTTGGCATATGCACGAGAATATTCTACAAAGTTCCACGTAAAAGGTTCGATATTAAAGAATGTTAAAGAAAAGCTACATTGCAAAATGTCGTTGCCTCTGCAGAACCGGTCCATTCCACCCACAAGGTCGGGCAAAGTCCAACTTTGATTTGCGCATTCGCGTAGACGTCACGATTGGCGGTGCGTGCACATTTGCAATGAACTGCGAACATGGTCTAGATATGAAAAGCTTGTACGAGGCAAAATTGGATTTCTTGGAAACTTATTATAATCTCTATGGTGACAGGGATCATACAAGGATTGTTTTTAGTGTATTACCGAGGGCCTTATCGCAGTATTAACTACTAAGTTTAACTAAATCCAAACACCTTCCGTTTTCATACATTTGATCATTGATTTTGACGACAGTTTCACAGCTGACAGATGTCAAAGCATTATGGGAACGTTAACGATTACGTTTTAGTTTCTAGGCTCTTAAATAAAAGAGATGGAGTTTCTCCTGAGTTCTTGCTGTAAAAACACGTGTTGAGAGACTCCTCTTTTAACCTCAATCTAGCATACAATTGTCTGTTAATTAAAAGCACATTTTCACTTGATATTGGCGAAATGTATGACATATCGCGAACGCCATTTAATTGAAAAAGAAAAATAACAAGATAAGGCACTAGGCTTGCTACCAGTCCACATAGTACATAGGTATAAAAAGAAATTGCATTCTCTCGCAGAACAAGAAAATGTTTAATGATTTATTGTGCTTTTTAATTACATATATTTAGAGCTAATTTTTCAAACGTCAGATAAAAGTTAACAGTCGATTAAATTATTAACCGGCCTGATTATTATTAGATATTTTTTATTCGTCCGATATCGTACTATACGGACAAATTAAAATGACATTGTCAGTTGTCATTTCGTGTCTTACATTTGATTTCAAGTGACATTTGCTTCAGATTGGGTAATAATTTAACTTTCATCTCATGATTGAAGAATCAGCCCACAGAAGCAAACACAAATACACAAGACACGAAACGATAACTGACAACGCTGACAAATGTGGCGAATAAAAAAATATCCAAGGAATGAAAAATAAGCCTTAAAGCCTTTAGTATTAAAGTTTTAATTCAATATTTTTAAAGGAAGAGCTATGCTTAAAAATTCTACATAACAATAGAATGTGATTTTTTCCAAGTGTTTGTTAGGTATACATATTATTATGTCTGACCCTATTGTTGTTTCTTCATATGCAAATGTACTTCATTAAAATTTGTTTACGTTCCTAATCGATGTGTAACCTTTTTAGCTTAAAAAACTAAGATTAAAATTTGAATTTTTTATTAAAATTTATCGACGAAACACTCTTTATAATTTTCGTTCTTCTTATAGTTAGAAGTGCGTAGTTACCCTAAAGTCAACACACTATACTCACAAAGCAGCGGGTGTGACTGCGCCGCGAATTACTTATAGTACTCGTAGGTACACACCTACTAACGGAATTCATAACATTTTAATGCATTTTAAATTGGGTAAGAATAAGGTTTTAATTGAAAGTGTAATAAAATAGAGAGGCAGCATTATTATATTATCATTCGTACCTAATTAATTATAAGGGTCAAAGCAATTAAGTAACTGTACTTATCAATTACAAGTATATTTTCTTCACAGACCAAATTACCTTTATCGTTATTTATAATGAGAATACTGATTATACTGTTTAGTTGATTGTGGCTTTACATTACATTTTAGTAAACAGAACTTAAGAGGATAGTGCAGCACGCACGTCTTCATAATTACAAACGAGAAAATGTTTTCCTACCTCTGTTTCTTGTCCGATCCCATGACGTATTAAAATGTTTTAAATAAAAAGTAAATATATAAGTCTGTATAAAGTTAAATATATAATGTAAAATATATTGCATGCCGTGGCAACCTTTAATTAAGATAGCAGTCAAAATTTTAGGAACAAACAAACTTAAAACTAAGCTTAAGTTTGTTCCTAAAATTTTGACTTGTATCAGTGTTTATCTTGTTGGTTGTCCTAATAAATAAACAAAAGATTTTTTTTTCAAAATTCGACATAGATTTAAAGTTATTTTTAAATTAACTTGAATTTTGAAAAAGGAAAACGTACAGACATTATTTTTTGTATGATTAAGAATTAGGAGTAGTAAACGTTTTCTACGTTTATGTTACTAACCGTCTTCAAAAAAAGGAGGAGGTTCTCTATTCAACTGTAGGTATTTTTTTTTGTATGTATGTTCCGCGATTACCTACTCCGTCAATAATTAGTCGATTTTGAAGATTCTTTTTCCGTTAGAAAGGTCATACTTCAGAGGTGGTCCCATATAAATTATACCGAAATTGGTTATGCACTTTTTGTTGAAATGATAATTTCATTGGGGATTAAACAATGACGTCATCCACCAACACAAATATAATTACATTTTTTTTACTTACCATTACCTAACATGCTATAGTGAATAATAGCATAATAGTGAATACAGCCTAAGCAAAATAACTTTACCTAACAGATACGTACTTGATTAATCCATTAACAATGTATAATATGAATGTGTAATATGAGAACATGAGAAGAAATAGTCCGCCCGCTCCGTGAAGTTCGAAAGTTTATTGCAAAGACTAGGTACACTTCCTCCTTGGCTGGCTGGTACCGGCTCCAAATAACGGGTGTAAAAGACATGAACAGTCAAACGAAAACCATGTATTCTGCTCACCATCATAACATTTTTCTTCCTCTAGACTATACCTGGAAAATTGATAGTAACGATTTTATTGAAGGTCAAAGTCATTTTTTTTTTCGTATTTATATGAAAACATATTCTAAACATTATTTCTTAATTATTGTACAAAGAAACATTATAATTTTTTTTCAGTATTTCATAAAAAAAAATGGCTTCAAAACGTTAGTGTTCAATGTAGCTCACTCGATGCGCACGGACACAAACGAACGGCAGAAATATCACGGTTTTGCGAGTTGTGTGCGAGTTGAGCGCTTTACGTTGCGCAGTACAATTTGAAATATTTTTGAACACCAAAAAATAAAAATCATTTCCCAGCAATTATTTTTTGATATGTGTCTTATTTTGATGTATAGAATACGGTTCTCGTTTGACTGTTCATGTCTTTTACATCCTGTATATCAGAGTATGCATTATAAATAAATAATTATCAATGTGTATCAATTATCAATGTATAATAATTTCCTTGATTTTCTCTTACGCTCTTTTCAACTACTTAATATAAATATTATTTATTTCTTACTTTTTAGTTTAAATTAGTACATCTTGAAGTCGGTTTTCGTATTTTTAGCTAAAAATGTTTTACTTTGTATGAAAACGGTGGTCGCTATTACTATACTCTTAACTTTGTAGAGTTTTTAGCTTGATCAAGATAGTATTTAAATTAGTGAATATTTTTCTTAATAAGACTTTATTTATAAAATTTTGTTGACGAAATGTTGATTTAAAAATAGTTATTCACTACTTTATTAGTGTTAGTTTGAAATAAAATAAAATAATATTTTTCGCCATAAATAAACTGAAAAACTCACAGATATATCAATCTAATTATTAGATCTGTGGAAAAACTTCACTTCAAATATAACTGGAGGATATTAGGTCCACGATTAAAATTCAAGATCCCTTGGTGTACATTTTGTTGCTACTTTAGTTGTTAGCTGCAGGTGCCTGTCACCGGAGATTTTTTAAGAAGGCAAGACTATTAGTCGTTCCTCAGGCGTGTAGTGTGAACTACACCGAGACGTTTTCCAGTCCACAGGTCACTCTCAATGAGCCAAATGACTCCCAAGGAGTCACGCTGTCATGTAGAGTCTTCTAAAGGTTCGTAACGAGACACTCTCAATGAGCCAAAGGACTCCCAAGGAGTCACGCTGTCATGTAGTCTTCTAAAGGTTCGTAACGAGACACTCTCAATGAGCGAAACGACTCCCAAGGAGTCACGCTGTCATGTAGAGTCTTCTAAAGGTTCGTAACGAGTGACTCTCAAAGAGCCAAACGACTCCCAAGGAGTCACGCTGTCATGTAGAGTCTTCTAAAGGTTCGTAACGAGACACTCTCAATGAGCCAAAGGACTCCCAAGGAGTTACGCTGTCATGTAGAGTCTTCTAAAGGTTCGTAACGAGACACTCTCAATGAGCCAAAGGACTCCCAAGGAGTCACGCTGTCATGTAGAGTCTTCTAAAGGTTCGTAACGAGACACTCTCAATGAGCCAAACGACTCCCAAGGAGTCACGCTGTCATGTAGAGTCTTCTAAAGGTTCGTAACGAAAATGCTTTGGTATATTGTCATCGCTACTACATCTATTCGAGGTAGAGTACCTATAGCGGACTAACACCCGTATTCACAAACATTACTATGAGATCTCTCGACTCTTGGATAAGAAACGAACCAATCACAGAGTTCATTTCTTATGGTTTTGTGAATACGGGGTGTAATAGAGTAAGCAGTGCACTAGCCACTAGAATGTCAATAGTCAAATAACACTACATTTTGTGGTGTTGTGTTTCTGTTGGTGAGTAAGGTTGCCAGATCTCCAGGGGGAAGGGGACTATGGTATGCTGCGCGCGAATGTCACGTCAGTGCTGCAAGCGTCTATAGGCTACGATGACTGTTTACTATCAGGCAGCCCATATGCTTGTCTGCCAACCAAATAACATAAAGATCACTTCCTTTTTTTGACTGATTGCTATTGGCCGCAGATGACGTTTATCATCATTGGGTTTGTAAGAAGGCGGGGGCTTTATTTGACCCCAACACTGTATGGCGAACCCCCGAGAAGGATTTCTAGTCAGCGAAGTCTGCAGAATTTCCCATCCGGAAGGAGACTAACCACCACACTCCGTCAAAACTGTCACCAAATCTCTTCCTTAAACTTACTAGAAAGCTTATCTACTCAGTTTTCACTTGATCCGTTCACTAAGTTCCTAGTGGAATGCAGCCGGATGTTTGTGCTGCCATAATAATATAACCTTTATTGCAACGTGTGTAAGGTCAACTATTACACTAGGATTTTCTACGTAGTCACATAATATCAAAATGTCAACTATTGAATAGTCAGTGCTGTTGTCACATAGCGTAGAGAATCTTGAACTCGTAAACCACTTTCGCTGTTATTGCGTTATTTACTATCGTAGAAACAAAAAGAAATCGTTAACTAAGCGTTAACATATCCACGTTTTGACATCTGATAGCTGTCAATCAGTTGTCAAAATTAAAGTAAACGGAAGCGTTTTGTACCTATTTGGTTAATACCAAAATAGGTACTTACACGATAAGATGAGAGAGAAATCTTAGAATTAATTTATTGTAAAATATACAAAGCAAAAAATATTTGAATAATTTTACGTTTTTCATTCGAATTCAAACAAAAGAAACAGACATTATAATTAATAGGTAATATCAACAAAAAACGTTCTCTAAAATAAACCAAATAAAGTGTGGCCTTACTACAAAATATTTCGGTTTAGGTGCAAATAAGATAACCAAATTGAAGAGAACACTTTTACGGTATTATTAAAACTAGTTTAGGAAACTATACAAATTGGCTCGTTTGTATGTTATTTCCAATTAATACGCGCATCTCGTTTACTGGTTTATAGAGCCAAGGTCCTGCGCCTTCCTCCGAAATAACCGCAATTAATTCCTTATTAGTATTAGATATCTCAATCCACCTTGAATTTTGAATTTATTTACATACATCAGTTTTATTAATTAAGTACCAAATCGTTGATTGACTATGCGCTTAAAATATGAATATTTTGACGTACCTAAATCGAGTGCACAACACACTCTTATGCTCTTAATAAGCGCCTGCCTTTTTTTTCTTCAATTATTTGTTTTTGACGTGACAACGTCTTATAATTCGATAGAGCCGGCTGCACGCACGAAAAAACATGACTCATGCGGCGTTACCTCGCTCTGAGGCGTTCCATGTAAGGCTTGAAGTGCAAGCGAGAGCGCGGAACGATTTTCTTAAGACGTTGTCACGTTCAACTATCGTCAGTAAACCGACTTCACAGACAACCAATTTTTTTTATGTCTTTTAGTTGGTTGGTAAGCAGTCGCCGTAGGCTATAGACGCTCCCCATGGAGCTCTGGCAAGATTATACAACAACACAAAGAAGTAGTGTTATTTATTTGATTGTCGAAACCGAAATGGTTCTTTCATCTTTTATGTAAAAAGATCTAATAAATTGACTCTTTAAGACATTTAAGATTAGTGTGACACATTCAACCTTCAGAAACTGCGTTGGAGAACATGGTGCAACAAACAAGTTCAAAAAACTTTTCAATAACATAAACTAATCGAATGGAGATCGCTTAATAATGGTAGGTTCAGGTTATTTTTTTTTATGACCAAGTGAAGTCAGAATTATTGTTACTCATCACTCTCACTCACTACCTTTAAGATATTTTAAGATTAGTGTGAGACATTCAACCTTCAGAAACTGCGTTCGAGAACATGGTGCAACAAACAAGTTCCAAAAACTTTTCAATAACTTATAGGTACTAATCGAATGGAGATCGCTTATTATTGGTAGGTTCAGGTTATTTTTAGGGTTCCGTACCTCAAAAGGAAAAAACGGAACCCTTATAGGATCACTTTGTTGTCCGTCTGTCTGTCTGTCTGTCAAGACCCTTTATCTCAAGAACGCGTGGACGTATCAAGCTGAAATTCACATGAAATACTCAGGTCTTTTGTCCCTTTAAGCCGTGAAAATATCAAACTTCTAAGCCAAGCCAATCAAAAGATACAGCCGATTATGTCGATATTTTCAACAAATTTCCGACACTCGCAAAGGAATCAAAACCTACAGGATACTTCCCGTAAACTCAGAATCTTGAAATTTGGCATGAAGCATTGTCATATAATGCAAATATAGGAAAAATTGCGAAAATAACATTTTTTTAGTTATATAATATAATAAAAATATTTTAATAAAATGAAACTTACTACCTTATTTCTCACGAACGAATAAAGGTATCAAATTGAAATTTATACCAAATACCTAGGTCTATTGTCCCTTTAACCTCTCGAGTGTCGCGCGGCAAAATGCATCGATACCGTATAGTGTCGATGCCTTAACCTGTTGACCTCAAGTGACCTGATGTATTTTACTATTTTGCTTATATTACCAATAATTTACATCCGTTTTTTATGATTTATACATTTTTAGAAACCTAGAAACATTGTCTAACTATTAAAATTAAGTAGTCATAAATACATAACCTTTTTACAGCATTTTATAGCATTTAATTTCACCAACGGTCAAAAAATACACAAACAAATAATACACAATCTTTGATGATTCATAAATCATGTAAAACTTGCTCAAAATCACATTCTTTTTAGTTACAGACCAAGTATATACACTTATCGACATCAAACATTCTTCACTATATATAATACGCATTTTTAAACAAAGCTATAGAATTAAATACACCTCAACACACCCCGGCTGACAACATGCCAAATGCGTCACCATTTTTTTTCAACGACCAATATTCACACTTTTTCTATGAACACGATAACCAATCATAATTTAGTATTTGAGAGCATTGAACACAGAATCGATTGATGTCAAACACTCCTATTGGTTATAATGAGTTGAAGAAGTAAAAAAATCAACTATAGAGCATGACTATCTGCGGGACGCCCGGACGCCGACGCTCAACGGTACTTTTTTTCGTGGGAATGCGGGGCTTCCCGCCGTCGCTCGAGAGGTTAAGCAGTGAAAAAATCAAACTTCTAAGTTAACGCGATCAAAAGATACAACAGTTTATACCGACACCTTAGACAAACCGACACCCGCAAAGGAATCAAAACCTACAGGATACTTCCCGTAAACTCAGAATCTTGAAATTTGGCATGAAGCATTGTCATATAATGCAAATATAGGAAAAATTGCGAAAATCACATTTTTTTTAGTTATATAATATAATTTTATTATCACTAAGGAAACTTTACATACAAAAATAAATACTACTTAATAAAAACTAATCAAATCTACGTTATAAAAGGGATACTAAAACTAGATACCTACAAAATACTTAAAAACTACTAAATTAAAGATAAAATACTTCGCCTAGGTCCTCTGAAACAGGAAGTGTACCAATAACACTGGCTGCATTACCTCGCTGGATCGCGAGACTTATTTTTTGTGCGACATACAGACCAGCCTTATTGTCACTTACTGTCTCACGTAGCCGCTCTGCAATATCTCGAAAAAGTCGGTGAGCTCCTGGACCCCATGGTCCCAGAGTCTCTACCCCAAACGGCTCAAATAAGTAGTCTCCTGAGAGACCGGCGTATTTGCGCCGTTTGAGAGACTCAGCGGAAGCTGCAGCCGATCCGGACATTGCTGAGGTAGCTGGAATATGAGACATTGCTAAGGTGTCCGCGCAAGTGGCATCCCAAACCAAACATTTTCCCTTCTTCCAGGGGACGAGGGTCATACCATCAGGCCTCTTACCATCATCGCGCGCTAAACCATTAGGCTCCAAAGCAGCGGGCACTCCGGTAGTCACAAGAGCCCGGCGGATGATGTCATTAACCTCAGCATGTCTTGTAAATCGGCCTGCACTTCTCGTGCAAGAGAGACCATGGTGACCAAGATTATCGACCATTACACCACAGCGGCATTGATGGGGGACATTACAGGCGATACCTAGGCGCAAGCATGTTGCAATCCGAAATGCAGTGCGGTCAAGGAGTGTCCCTATATTAGCCGATGGTAAAGCCTGCAGCCAAAGCCCAGATTCCCATTCCCCCACAGCCAAGAGACGAGCCCGATCTGCAGAATTGGATGACGTGTTTAAAAGTTCATCCCGCACCAATTTGCAGAGTGGCTCGTCCCACTGTCTCTGGGAGCAAGGGGAGGCTGGCAATCCGGAAGCTGGGCAAGCCGCGGCCCAAGTTGATTTTGCCTCGGCTAAATGAGACACTTCATAGGTACTGATACTCTTGAGTAAAATCCTATCAACTAAATTACTTGTTCTGTGAATAGAAGACAAGAAAGCTGGAAGAGCAACACTTGAAATTTTCCTTATACCTAAACCTCCATGGCGAACAGGTAAAGAGGCCTGACACCAAGAACGATCACAAAATTTTATGTTAAGGACAGAAGAAAGAGTTTCTTTTAATTTGTTGTCCAATTCCAAAAGTAGACCGGGGAATTTCCAAAGTTGGCTAGAACGGACGATATATGTGAATTGAGGAACGAAAAGACAAAAGCGGAGAATAACATAGGCCATGTGAGTGTTAATTTTGAGAAGCCTGTTACATGTATCTGAAAATTTGGAAATTTTTTCTTGGACAAAGTCTGTGATGGAGTCGTCCAAGATAGGTGCTCCAAGAAGACGAAGATTTTGTTTATTAATTATTAAAATATTGGTAGCCAACAAGTTAAATTTTGAAATTATATCATTTCTATGATATTCTGCGATATTATCTGAAATAAACAATTCACATTTAGAAAAATTCAATTCCAGACCTATACCATTGAGTTCTTTGATCAGTATGTTTAAATCGTCAAGAACTGAATTTGCATCGCCTCCTAGGGTTCCATCGTCAAGATACCACACGTTGAATTTGGACTTTAATTTCTGGATTATGGGATGGATTGCTAAACTAAAAATTGCCGGACCGAGAGGATCGCCTTGCTGACAGCCTACCTCAGAGGAAATTAAATTATTTCTGTATTGTAAATTGGATGGTGAACTATAGCACTGCCAAAGGAAATTGTAGATAGAAGGAGTTTTATTTTTAATTTGATTTAATAGTGCACCCCTGTCCACAGAGTTAAATGCATTTTTAACGTCAACTTTGAGGACAACCTCTCCGCACTCGTTATCCAAGAAAGTGCGGAGAGCATGGACAGCAGCTTCGCAACCAGACTTTGAGCCAAAACCTAGTTGACAAGGTTGGAAATAGTTTGATAGGTTGTCCATGATCTCCCTGCAACATGTCTTGGCAACAAGGCGACGGTATGTGGTACCGACTGCTATAGGTCTTATTCCGCCATCCTTTTTCTTAAGAGCGCAGAGGTTGGCCCCGTACAAAATGCATAAAACCTCACTATTCACAGTACCTGCGAGCATGATGTTGGCTAGTGATGTTAATTCTTTCAGCAGCGACTCACCGGCGTCACCACAGCTCACAGACGTCAAATCCTTTAAGTGCTGGGGTGTAAGACCGTCCAATCCGCCGGCGGAGCCGCTGCTAAATGAGGCAATTGCCAAACGTATCACATCTGCGGAAACATTAAGTGGTGTGTCATTGCTGCTCGGCTGGTGAAGTAAATCGGGGTTTGTGTTACTCTCTGGGTGTTTACCTTTGAGAGTGGACAGGGTCTCGGCAGAATTAGGGGCTATAGAGTCACTTGAAAACAGAAGGCGTGCGGCACCCTTGATATCCCCATCGCTTAATTTGTTTTCAACAGATTTAAATATGGTATTATTGTTAAATGAGCGTGACCGAGATTGAAAAGCCGGAAGGTTATAAGATGTACAGTTTTGTTTAACGCGGGATGTAACAGAAGAACGAGATGCAGGGTCTTTGGATACATGTAATACGCGGAAAGGAAACGTGAGAAGACGCTCCCATGCCGCTTTTGAATTCTCTGTCACGGTAGCGTGTATCTCTTCTGCGAGTTTCTTCGCAACAGATACACGCGCGCCGCGTGGGATGCGTCTTAACAAAGGCAATTTACATTTATACTCAGCGAGAGTTTGCGAGAACAAATTAGGCGATGTGACTGGAGAGTCCTCGGGTGTGGACGAGGCAGAGCAGGCATAAAAACTTTGGCCGAGAGCCTTGTGACACTTACCCAGGTGGATATTCAATCCTCTCTGACCCTTAAAATAGCGAGGTTGAGGGCAAAGGTGACACTGCACGAGGCTGTTTTCGAGAGACCCTATAGACTGACCTAGATTACGACGCACTGCACTTTCGTTTTGCATAAATTATAGCTAAAAACCCTTTAACACTAAAAATACCAATAAAAATAAACAATAAATGACACTTATAAATAAAACACTATAAACAAAAAAAAGTCAGTTAAGGTTCCAGAGCTGGGCAGAATGATTGGATGATTAGGAACGTCAATGGTGCGCGCGCTGAGCAAAGTTGAATCCTATTGGGTTATATTGAAGACGACGACAAGAATGTCGCCTAGGCAACGGAAAGCGTCCTTGGCAACCAGATTTTCACGTCAAATGTGATGATGACAGATGATCAACCACTTTGTAGGGCTTCGCAGCACATACACGGGACACGTGCTAAGTAGCGTACTTTGTGCGCCGAAACTGCACTATTGTAATGAAACTTTTAAAACATTTCAGGTCATAATAAAATACTTTTTACTATTTTATTTTAAAATTATAGACACAGTGACAAATTTAACGTCATTGTCATCCAGTAGTTTTTTTTTTTTTTTTTATAATATAATAAAAATATTTTAATATATATATATATATTTCCACGCTCACACTCACATTTTAATATATATATATATTTCCACGCTCACACCAATTATCTAGCCCGAAGTAAGTATCATTAAGAACTTGTGTTACGGATACTAGATAACGGACATTTTTTTTTTAAAATACATAATAATTTTAGATATTTTTATAAATAAACTTAAATAAATGTTAAATAAAATGTTATAATAAAATGAAACTTACTACCTTATTTCTCACGTACGAATAAAGGTATCAAATTGAAATTTATACCAAATACCTAGGTCTATTGTTCCTTTAAGCAGTGAAAAAATCAAACTTCTAAGTTAACGCGATCAAAAGATACAGCAGTTTATACCGACACCTTAGACGAATTTCCGTCACACGCTAGGGAATCAAAACCTACAAGGTACTTCCCGTGAACTCAGAATTTGATTTAATACGTCATAAATTGTAAACCGCTACGTTTGTACGGCGGAACCCTCGGTGTGCGAGTCCAACTCGCACTTGGCCGGTTTTTTTTTATGACCAAGCTAAGTCAGAATTATTGTTACTCACTCTCACTCACTACAATCCAATTAAATTTAAAGATTCTTTCGACCTTTGGAAGCTGGTGCTTGTCGTGTGGTCCCATTTTAATTTGATCGACATCTGACGAGCAGTTTTCGAGTTATCCCTAATAATGCCTATTTAATTGACATCAATGATATTGTAATCTCACCACTTGTGTGTTTAAAAGATCTGGAGATAGTTTCCTGAAAAGTTCTATACTTAAAACACTAAAAAACAAAAACAAAAAATATTCTTAAATAAAAAAAAAACGCCTTCAAAACTAAACACGGAGAAATTCAAATTTTGCTCATAAAAATCTAAATGTTATGGAATATTTTATTTTTGCGTTTACAAACGCGTAAATATTAATACTAGAAAAATGCACTGAAAAAATCGACTTGCCTCAGTCGGGACTTTCTAATCTAAATGTTTTTTGGGGTCGGAGCCAATCTCACTATTGGGAATCAACGTTGTCACTTGTATTTGGGACCTTTCTCAAAAAAAAATTAGATTTTTATCAACAAAATTTTTAATTTCTGCGTTTTTAGTTTTGAAGGCGGTTTTTATGGGTATGCTGCAGTCTTAGAGAGGCCTATGACATAAAACCTTTGTGCTCAGTAATGTAGATCATATCTACCTTAGATTCATATATCTGTGGTATCTACTGTCCTGGTTGTTGGCTCAGAGGAAGGACTAAAGCAGTTGCTGGCTTTCATTTGTATGTTTAGGAGGTTGCTTTTGGGTATGCCGCTCCTTTTGGCTAGTAACCTGTCCCTATTTTCGGGGTTACTGTATGGCCCATACAGCCTGTTGTGGTTTTATGTGTAACCAAATGTTACCGAAAGCTCTGCCCGATCCCTTTGTATGTATGTAGATAATGAGTTGTATTCACAGAGAATGTCCGATTCCAAAAGTAGGGTGTGTCAGCTAATCAATTATGTTACGTCATAGCAACACGACAACACACGGAACAACATTTTATTCCAGTTGCCATTTGCAGCTTTAATATCAGTAAAGTCATTTTCAATTATGTCATCTTAAAAAACTACATATCAATAGCAAATATGATATTTTATTTTTATTTTATTTATTTATTATGGTCTGCCAACATTGTATAACAGCATCAAGTGCACTTAAAAATCATTTATAGCGACGATAGGGTTATAATTCAACAACAATTATAGGCAAACACCAACGTGTCAATATAAATAAAATAATTGATTCCGAACAGTTCATTGGTACTTACTTACATTAATGAATATAAATTAAAATTAATGTTTACCACAAAACAATATAGCATCATACAATATATATTTTTTTAATAAGCTTGAATAAGCTTTCTACTGTATTTTATGTTTATCACAAGCTCTAAACCACAATTCTTGTTATTTTTAGAAGACATGAATGGTAATATGAATCGTAACTATTAATATCTTTATACTCAATGCGAAATTTAAAATTTTGAATGTTGCATTGCGAGGAGAACGGACGGCCGGTGGGGCGGGGAAGGTTCTCGAGGGGTGACCGCGTACAGGGAGACGCAGCGTTGGTACCCACAAGGTGGACCGACGATCTGGTGAAGGTCGCGGGAAGCCGCTGGATGCGGGCGGACCGATCGGGAACGAGATCCCTGGGGTAGGCCTGTGCCACAAGCTTTCAAGCTACTCAACGTTTTTTTTTTAAATCAAGCTACTTATAATGTTTGTATACACCAACAGTTAAATATCTCTCCAATCGATTTTCAACCTAAAAATATTTGATATCAACAGCCAAAAATCGAAGCATTTAATTTACAGCCACTGCAGTAAATTAAATGCTTCGCTTATTATTCATTTACGATTTCTCAAGAAAATCGGAATAATGACTGTAAAATTCTATCCAGTCCGTAAGATAGAACACGAAAAGATATTGGTCATATATTTCTCTTTTATCACGCACTCTATCGTCGTAATTATTTATTGAAATTCTTTGAAATGTAATTTGACGTACATTTTCGTACACTTTTTAAGAAAGCATGACGTCACAAGCTCTAGCGCCTGAACTTCGATACTCATATCTTTTTAAATATTTACTGATTTGATTAAGTTTCAAGCCCATATCAAGTGTCTAATGTTTTTGGTAATCCTTCTGAAGGATTATATTCTACCCAGTCATCATCCTTATTACTATATCTTACAAGATAACACTATGTCATTATCAAATAGTACTAATAATCGTGAATTTTTTTTTTCCATCGTACATTAACATTACAAAGCACCTTGAATAATCTCTATGTCTATTTACGATAATCATTGTTTACTGAATGTACAGTTAGTTGGTATCAATATCCTGAAATACGTATGATATGAGGACATTATTTCCTAGTTAATTAAAAGTTGAAATCTAAATATTGTACATTGATGAAATAACAAGGCAATGACACGTCAATCGAAACCAAGATAAATACGGAAATATGGACAAAATACATACGAACTAAGAAAATCAGACAGTTTTACAGATAAACAAAGTGTGTAATTTATACCAAATTACCAAATTTTACTAGGCGGTTGACTCATATGTAGGGTCGTCTGGGTAGGTACCACCACCTTTCTTGTTTTGTGCCATGAAGCAATTTGCTGTGTTTCGGATTGAAGGGAAAGGTAGCCAGTGTAAATACTGGACATTGAAGACATATCATCATAGTCCCCAGAATGGCAACGCACTTGCAGTGTTGAGTGATTTACACATAGTATTGCAAGTGCCTATAGGCGACAGTAACCGAGCGGCAAGCTTGTTTGCCATCTCGTAGTCTAAATAAAATTAAACAGAAAACGAAACAGAAGAAAACATTTCTGTCATAAGTGTTGAGACGAGACACTTATCATGACAGAATTCTTTTCTTGTGTTTAGTTTTTATTTAATTAAGTAGATATCTAGCGACCCCGCACGGAATTTCTCGGCTTTTCTATACTATAATATGAATGCTCTCCGCGTTCAGCTGTCATCTCAACAATGACACCCTTCTTTGGCATAAGATCTTTCACCCAATCAGTGCATCTCTTCTTCGGTCCTCCCCTCCCTCTGATTCCAGCCACATTCATTCTCGTTACTTTCTATGGCTATGGCCATCTTATTTATCATCATCATCCTCAGAGCGTTTTTAATTCGACCCACTGCTGGGACACAAGGCCTCTCCTTTTCAACGAAGGAGGTATAGGCATTAGTCCACCACGCCGCCCAATGCGGATTGGTGGACAGAGTTTAAGGTGATGAATACCCCTTTGCTGATCCATTAGTCGCCTTCTACGATACCCATTGGAGGTTAAGGGGTGATGCTATTCTACTCTGCCGGCATCACGCGGCTAATGTTATCCATTATATCTATCTTATTACTGACAAGTAATTCGACCACTGAGGAACTACCATTCCAGTAATCCTCAGTCGTGGAAGGTTCTGGGTAAAGCTCGCTTTAATCTTCGCCCTTATCATCTCCGTCAAAGATAAAAAAATAATTAACCAGAATTAATTAGTCTTCGTATTAAGTAAATGATGATCAATTAAATACGAATAAACTACATACAAATTCATATTATACAAATCAATCAAGAAAATTATCATCATTTTGACTCGGTATAATAAGTATGTTCGTGTCTAGAAGGAACTAGATAGATAGATAATAATATTCTTAATTGTAATCAGCCATATTAAGGAACAGTCTTAAAAACACACACAAAATACTTTCGGTAACGCTATAAGAGCGTTTTGTTTCAGACAACGTTTGAATTATATTTGGCTACCTTTCCCTTCAATCCGAAACACAGCGAACTGTTTCACGACAGCAATAAGAAAGGGGGTGGTATAGGTACCACCGCTTATAGGTAATAGACCCATAATGTCATAACTCATAAGTAGGGTCCCGTAGGTCTGGCTAGGCCCAGACGACCCTAGGGTCCACGTCCGGAAGTCTCCTCGTGGCGGACCCTGCAACGTGTTGGGGAAACTTTCTCGGCAGGAGTGTAGCTTTTGATGTCAAGTCCCCTTGGTATTCGAAGTCACATGCCATCGTCGAGTTGTTTTTGTTTTCCCACCACGGCTAGTTCCGGACGGCCCTTTTCAGGGCCACGACCGCGCCCAAAGTCCCCCGGATACGGTCTGATGGCTGCTCTCGGTGTCCTCGTCAGGAGGACGCGCCAGGTCGAGGCCCTAACGACCCCATTACACCAAAACGATCCTTTGTAGTTACCTACATGACCGACCCATTTGAGCATCCCTTTCTCAATTCTTGTCACTATCATCATCATCATCAACAACAGCTCATATAATGCCCCCACCGAGGGGCTCGAGCCTACCCCACATTAGGGGCGATTAGGCCTTAGTCAACCACGCTGGCCAAGTGCGGGTTGGTCGACTTCACACACAACCTAAGAATTTCTTCATAGGTGTGTGCAGGTTTCCTCTCGATGTTTTCCTTCACCGTAAAAGTGTCGATCAAAAGTACATATGAAATCAAAAGTTGAAAACACATTGGGGATCGAACCAGTGCCTCCCGGGTAGGAGACGACGCTCTTACGCACAACGCCACCGACTCTTCTTGTCACTATATCTTCTTTTAAATACGTCATAGAGTTTTTTATTAATTACCAGAGACCGGACCAAATACTTCACAAATTATACATGTTTAGTCCTTGAGGCATTCGAATGACTACATAGAACCTTCTCGAAAAGTTAAGTAGCAAGGAAGTTGCTTAACGGTATGGCGACATGGAATAATTAGCTTCCACTCACTTAAGTAAGGTGGATATTAAGTTGATGAAAAAGAACTAAAAATTAGGATATTGGTAAAACATAAATTCTAGAGCTGAGTTTGCAAGTAATAGTTATAGGTAAGGTTATTTAAAAATAGTTTACCTTTTTGAATGGAAATAACGTTCGCGGAGTATAAGCCCAGTTCATAAATTATGTTGCCAGTCTGCCGCCTACATAAACGGACCATCAAAACCAAAAAAGTTCAATGAACCGAAAAACAAAAGCAAACAACCAAGACAGATGTTACACTCTAATGACCGGTTTCAATATTCAATTCACAGTTACAGATCGCCCTACTAGGGTTTAGTTGCTAAGCGATCGCTGTTATTTGTAATAATTTGCTCGGCAACCAAACTTCAGTAAGCTTACTTTTGTTACCCGGTAGAATACTGAAACCGGGAGTTAGTCATCTCAGAAGTCCGGGTATTTTAGACTTTTGGTTATTTCCATCTTTGATGTTATTATCGTCCGTATTGTAGACGCAGTAATTATAATAACTATTATGCATTATTAAAAAGTCTGCGTAAAAAGCTAGATTAAAAGAACTTGGAGGTTACATTTTTTTTTTGTCGCCATTTTGTTTTGGCGGTAAATATGATAGTTGTTCCATGAAAATTAGTTTGTATAGATACAGCAAATTTGTTATGAAGCGTTTTACGACGGAACAACGTGTTTTAATTTTATTAAAACCTTTTACTCAACCCAAATGTATTACGGAAACTTGAAGAAAATTGCGGCCAATTTTTGGCAGTAATCATTAGCGGTTAGCAATAGCTCGTTTAGTGAATAAATTTGAGCAGTATGACATCGTGTCTATGCTAATACGCCAACGTACCTTTAGCAATTAAAACAAAATATTCGAGACGCAGTCACTGGGATAAAAGCTGTAAATGTGTGAAAAAGTGATGAAAACGCGATGAAAAGGGTTCGCATCTTCCATGCTACTAGAGGTGGACATTTGTCTGGCATTATTTTACATTAATAATTGCCGACCCTAAATTATACATCAAACAAGGAATACTTAATATTTTTATGTTTTATGGAATAACATTTCAAAAATAAAGTGTATAGGTACCTCTTATTTGGCCAACCTGCCCGCCTAGCATGACCACCGAAACACGATATGATATAGCCATTTATCACTTTGAACTGAAAAAAAAAATTTGATATAACCAATAACTTGAAATTTTTTCGAAACTGCGAACTTTTATAAGGCTTATACATGTTTATAGTATCGATAAAATTTAAATATTGCAGTTATATCTAATGATTTTTGACAGTTCATAGCGATAAATGGCTATATCATATCGTGTTTCGGTGGTCATACTAGGCGGGCTGTATTGTATAATGTTCTATTTGATTTCTTTCTTTGGCCGTGATGATAACTGAGATAAACAACGTAGATGATTATGTCATTATTGCTAAAACCGCCAAAAAATAATATTGACTATCGTTCATCATTTAAAAATTCTACTCAAGTTACGAAAAAAACAAGGCCCAGTCGAGATTGATTGAAGGAGTTAATATACGCTTTATATTTGGTTTTCATGTACAGCTTCTTAATAACATGTATTATTTCGATTAATCTTCTAAAAGAAATCGAAACTTGGTCATAAATAGTAACTAATGGAAATCATTATTGACACATCCACAGCAGTATTTTTTTACTGTGTCACTTAGCATGACTGTAGAAAAATACGAGTAGGTATACTTATAGATGATAGTAATTGGTGTGAAATAATTTCCATTTATCGATATTTACTTCATTGTTAATTTTTATTGTAAAAAAAAAATATGTAACCTCCGACATAAAATAGCTAAGAACTATCTCGATCATTTGTCTTTTTGCAATTATAATAACAATTTAATTTAGTTAAAAACTAAGAGCGAATATTAAAAATGGATACCTACTCAGAATTAAACAATTGTTTTTTGTTAAACAGAAACTTTCTCTTTCTGTCTTTTATTTCACCTTTTTGGTTTTATAGTAGCAATATTTGGTTTTAAAGTAGCACCGTAACACAATGTTTGCTGCAGTGTCATTCGCCCTGGTGAAATTCGCTTCAAAGACTTTTGCTCCAGCATTTCGCCACAACGACACAACTTCATTCGAAACTACCTACGTACGCCCCTTGGTGCTTGGCACCCGGAGAAGACCGTCTCCCCGTTTCGCCACCACTGCATCGATGTTGGGGTTAAAAAGGATGCGCCAGTTCAATCCTTACCTACAGTTTGTTTTCGTTTGTACTTACATACTAGTTTCAATGAATCATTAAAATTTTAGAATTCAATCAAAATAAATAAAGAGGCCCTAAATTATTACCTATGTTTTAAAAATGAACATGATAGATAAATTAATGCTAGAATATGACAAGCCAAAAATGTAGCGTAATCAGCAATTAATTAACTTCGTTGATTTTATTGCCTCCTCGTCAGAATTTGACATTATAAAGCAGTTATATGTGGATATGAAATTACGCAACCTACGACCAGTGACCTACGTAACACATGCCAAATGCCACACCTACTTCTAATGTCAACCAGACAAAAAATTATTATAATTCAAGAATTGTAACGAGTTTACACAGGCTATTTTCTTTTCCTTGTTTGATGTTGATGATCTACGAAAATTTTCAAATTGCACTAAATTCTGATTCAATTCTTTGACATCTACCTATGTTTCATGCAATCTCAGACCAGTGCAAAGGGAAGGAGAATATCATCCGTATTCACAAACATTACTATGAGCTCTCTCGACTCTTGGATAAGTAAACGCATTGCGTTAAATAGAGCTCTGTGATTGGTTCGTTTGTTGCGTAGTTCACATCGTTAATTTATTAACGTTTTACTACGTCAAACTTTAAAATTTTGACATCTGGACGTTCCTTTTCACATCTCGACCTATGCGTTGCGTAATATAGTTAGCCAGCTGCCTAAGTTGTGCGTTCATTTTAAAGTACGCATAGTTCCGATCCCCACTTGAGTATTGTCTATGAATAAGTTTTTACGACCCTGTGCGTCCACGCGCACTATGAGACCTAACACATGGCAAGGCTTTTGAAGCCTTGCCATGTGGCACGCACTGAAATATGCCTTATTTTGCATAGCATTGTTTTGTACTTAGACAAGTATTGTTTGTGTATACGGGCGTATATCTGACATAGTAGCTGCTAGTAAAACTCTTTGCCTTGCTAACATGTTTAAAATCAAAGGCCTTGCGTAAGATAAATATAAAAAAAATAGAGTTGTATAAACACCGAATCCTTTGCGTGTTCATACAAAAATAAAAGAATCTCCCAAAAAAGAAGAATAAAGAGTTATGTTGGCTGCATGTTATTTACAAACTTAAGTGGAACAATAATTGAAATACTTTGTTCGCTGGAACTATAATCATCAAACTGATTTAGATGAAGAAGTCCCTTTATTGCGTCTAGGGAAGTACAAAATTTTTACTCTACTTTAATTTTTACTCTCTATTACATCGATTATATCTCAAACTCAAACTCTAACATGTATCATCCTAAAACCACATGAAGCAATAAAGAGTTTGAGTTTGAGTTTATCTCTATAGAAAATCGATTAAAACAGTCGACCACCCATCCAAGTACCCACCAGGTTGCTTAACTTTCGTGATTGTTACTAAGATCGCACGACCTCGAGCATGGAATATTATCATACAGGTATTATCCTCACTCTATAATGTCCAGCATCTCTCAGATAAATTAAAGAGCGTTTTAAATATTAAATATAAGATCAAACATACACAAGCAGTTGTATTTAATAATAACATTTACTATTAGAACAAGGATATCTTCATATATTTAGACTTGACCAGTAAAATATTCAATAAGTCATTCACAAGAATTATCAAATCAAAGAATAAAGCGGTTTCAGAACCGGATATCATTGTGTCCTAAATGAGCGGACAAAGCGACAATTAAGAATTAGGCGACAATTAACAATTAACACACAAAAATTAGGTTAAATAAAATTAGTGCCTTTGAAAATTTGGTGAAATGACATTATGTCAAAGAAATAATTATCTATATATATATAAATATATATATAAATGAATTGCTGTTCGTTAGTCTCGCTAAAACTCGAGAACGGCTGGGCCCATTTTGCTGATTATTGTTTTGAAATGTTTGTCGTAGTCCAGGGAAGGTTTAAACGGTGAGAAAACATGGAGAAATTGCGAGGAAGATAGTATAAACAACATTTTCATTTTTCCATATAAACTGTTCTGCCTGCTTTCCTGTCAAACATTTAACGTTCGTCCCTTCGGTACGGTAGACTTGGGTCCATTCGAATTGAAGCACGTATTAAATTAAGGGTTTTAAATTGACAACATATATCCACATTACTCAGATTATCGCGTATTTCTTAACCTAAGGCGTATTTAAATTTTAATATTTTGACTGTTGTCATTGTTGGTTCGTTCCAAGAGCCAAATTGACCCGTCACTATACCGAAAAGACGTTTAGTAGGTACTCCGTGGGTAGGTGATACAAAGTACACCGGGTCATCTAGTGCTAAATAAAATTCTACCAATTAAATATTCGGTCAAATGAATAATTATGCGAAATGACTTTATTGTAACTAAAATTAGCTGAAACGATTTTCGATTTTAACAGCGTTATAAGTTCAATTTGTATGGAAAACGTGATTAGCGCCCCTAGAGAAACAAGTGTAAAAGCCCTAAATGGTTGTGTTTTTACACTAAAAATGTAGAAGTATGTAGGTAACAAAGGGAAGTTCTCGTTTTGGTATTTATTCGGAAGCATTTCGTGGATATTTATTTAATTTAATGGATAACATTAGCCACGTGACGCCGGCAAAGTAAAATACCTCGAATGGGTGTAGTAGAAGGCGCTTAATGGATCAGCAAAGGGGTATTGATCACCTAATGCCCCGTCCACCAATCCGTATCGGGCAACCATGGTAGACTTCTACCGAAACCTCCTTGAATGACAAGGAGAGGCCAGTTTTACCTATAAATTTCTTGGTGCCCGTACACATTTCAAATTACCTACCAAGCTACTCGCGTATACGGTTATCCGATGTACTGCCTACCCACATGTGTCTTTTTTATTTCGGGTTAGTGGTGAGCGAATCGGCAACTCGCGGAAAGACATTTGTCTATGATGTGCTGTCTTCCTATTAAGTATATAAAATATTTGTAAATGTATTGTTTAAATAAATAAATAAAATATAATCGCAAAACAGTGCGTAAACCGAGTAAACACCGTATAATCTTGCACCACGGCAATGCTAGTTCCCACACGGCCAGACAGACAAACGAATTTTTGAAGGTGAAAAACGTAGAACTTATGAGCCATCCTACATATACAGACCCGACCTGGCACCTTGTGACTTTTTTCTGTTCCCAAAAATTAAGACCCAATTACGCGGTCAACGATTTTCATCACCAGAAGTGTGTGAAAAACACGTTTCTGAGTTCACCACGGAGGAGTGGCAACAAAAGTTTTCAAAATTGGTTCAAAGTGCATTTATATTTGCGAGAATATTTTGGGAAAACAATAAATTAATTTTTGACCTTTAATGGTATTTTTTTCTTATTCATTCCGGAAACTTTTGCGCCCCATAAACATGATATATTTTTTGTTGTTATATGGGTACCTACACACTCAAGGGTGTCACAATGAATTTAAGTTTAGGAATAAGATATATTACTTATGTAAGAGGAGATCAATGGCTCCGCGGTTGTGCATTCTTTCTTTGTAATCATCACGAAAGCTAAGCTATTTGAGAACTGTTCAATATGTCTTGATATCGACAAGACTGCCATAAGGATTTGCTATTAGATTTTTAACGGTCGGCCGCCTGACACCAACCCTCATTGCGAACAACTGCTATCTTTCGACAGCCACCGGGACCAACAGCTTAACGTGGTTAAATTCGAGGTGAAAAAATTCTCGATCACCCATCCGCAGGATTGCCAGGTGTTCGGTATTTTAGCACCGGGTTCGGTGTTCAGTATGACAAAAATACCGAAGTATGGGAGGTTCGTTTTTTTTTCTCCTTAATAAACGAATCGACTGTCAAATTTTACGCAATCGGCATCGATGTTGCGTAGTATCCCTTATGGGCCAGCCACACACTCGACGAGTGAAGAAGACGAGAAAGGAGGCAGAGACCTAGTATGGCAACCTTACTTTTTTTTTGCTCACTATTCGGTATTTTTTGGGAGAAGACCTGGCAACCTTGCCCATCCGAGTACTGACCGCGCACTTGACTTTCATGATCGTTACAAAGAAGGAACGCACTACCGCGGCGCTATCGACATCCTCTCTCATGTAAAGTTTAAACACACAAAGTTTAACTTTTGTATCATACCTAATATTACGCTTTGGTCCATAATTATGTAGGCCATAATGCTACTGTTGAAAATGTTAGACAACTGTGTCAATAACTACTATTTTGTAAAATAATTCGAATTCCGCATTCTTTGCGATATGGATTTATTGACGTGACAACGTCTTATAATTCGATAGAGCCGGCTGCACGCACGAAAAAACATGACTCATGCGGCGTTACCTCGCTCTGAGGCGTTCCATGTACCTAAGGCTTGAAGTGCAAGCGAGAGCGCGGAACGAATGAAATTAAATTTTTCTTTTGAAAAATGCTACCATTCCATCAGTATTTTCTTAAGCCGTTGTCACGTTCAACTATCGTCAGTAAACCGACTTTACAGACAACCAATTTTTTTTTACTGCGTCAGATTTCACCAATATATTTCGATGATACTTAGTGATATATTTTTTTATAATATTTTTTGTCTAATTATATATAATCAAAGTGCCAGGTATGGCTTTATGTGTTACCAAACGTTACTATATGGCTCTGCTCAACCACTTTTCCATTAATGTACATTTTGTACATACATCCTAAGTATGTATCTCTAAGTAGTAGGTTTTAAAAATACCTATTTTCTTTCTAATTTTTTTTTTCCTTTAGTTGGTTTTTATACGTTCCATATTTGGTTTACCTTTATTAAAATCTCCTTATCAGACGCATTTTTCTCGCAACCTCTATCTGATCTAATGTATGATAAACAACGTTACGCCACACCTCTCGCGTCTCGATGCGTAGCATAATCGAGTTGCTAGTCGATAAACACGTACGAATCGATTAAACGTGTCACGGCTCGCCTTCGGCCTTTGATAAGACCTTTATCATTGGTGGTCGGCCACCTAATGGAGCGTCTGCGTAATCTATTGCGTGTTGTGAAGATAAATGGCGTTTTATATTTTAACGTTTTATATTTTTAAGCGTCGGTGGCGTAGTGCGTAAGAGCGTCGTCTCCTACCTGGGAGGCACTGGTTCGATCCCCGCCACGTACCAATGTGGTTTCATATTTTGAATTCATATGTACGTTTAATAGACGCTTTTACGGTGAAAGAAAACATCGTGAGCAAACCTACACACAACTATGAAGAAATTCTTAGATTGTGCGTGAAGTCTACCAACCCGCACTTGACCAGCGTGGTTGACTAAGGCCTAATCGCCCCTCATGTGGGGTAGGCTCGAGCCCCTCGGAGGGGACATAATATGAGCTGTTGATGATGATTATTATTAGTATATTTTCAAGGCACATTGAAGACGGCATATTTATTTTGATGTTAGGGCGTAGACTGTTGAGAAGGTTTAAAATGTAACATCGGGCATTTCTTTGTCGGTACACTGAAACTGACAGGCTGGAAACCTGTCACTTTTTAGGGCACTAATTATTGCCCCATATACTACCACATATTATGTATGTCGAGGTCATAAGAGTGTCAAAAGGAGTGGAATTATTGTCACTCATCACTTTCACACACTACAATCCGCCGCGCCGTTTTGTAATACGGTGTGTTATGACGTGGTTATACAATACGGTTGTGACATATCCACAGCACACATCCTTCCGTAAAAAACGTAGCCTAACTTGAATTAGTTTCCACCATTGCTATATTTAGCTATGTGGACCAATCAAAGACTATATAGGTACTCCGTGGGACCAATGAATATGATTGGTAGATATCAAACGCATCCATAGTAACGTTGGATTGTTGCATAACACATCTCTGGTGGAAAAGCAGCCTAATTATTACATAAATCTCTCTTGAACCCTTTTGAGATTATCAACGTGAAGGTAGTGATAGTATGCAGTGTGTGTGTGTTGGACTGTGTGTATATTTTCTCAGATCATACAAGTAAAGATACTTTTACAAAACTGCTTTTTAATAAACACAAAAGTGTTGTTTTATACAGGGAAGTAGACGCTACATACGTTATTTTAGTCATAATTAGTACCAGCTGCGGTCTACGACCGCACAATTATGCGCAAGCTAACTACTTGTTATGCTCTTTGTCCTGATCGGGATTGCTACGTAAATGGGCGCATATCGTGCTATTTGTATCGTATGCAAGTTTCTTTAAATATAAAAAAAAATCAAAATTGATATGATCTCCGCAGTCTTTCAATGTCTCCACTGCCGTCAAAAAACCAGTTTCCACTATGAATTTCTACCGATATCAGACCCAGAAGTCTCAGGTTTAATCCCCACATATTGATGCTCGGTAGTGGTTTGTGATAGGGCTTGGTGATTTTCCTAGTACCCTAGTACCTTAGGTCCCCCCTATCCCCCCAGTGCTATGTTCTGAAACCTGCCCGCGGTGCACCCTGGCCAACGTCTAGCGCTTCCACAAACGACTGAGATCAGAACACAGAAGGGCCCTTTCAGGGCTATCGAACCTTTGGGTTGTGGATTTGCCGGCCGATAAACTGGAGGGCCGCCTTGAGCGGAACTGGGAGGTCAATCGATCCTGACACGCCTCTGCTCTCAGAGGTAGCGGATGGATGCGATATCTGGTTTTGTTTTCCGCGGAGGCAGCGCCACCCTGTCGAAGCCACAACCCAATGCCTACACGACACTTACCAACACTTGCCTTGACTTGAAAAAAGCAATGGATATGTAATTCACTCGGTGATCATTACTTTCATCTGTCAAAAACTACAAAATTTAAAATTTTACGTACGTAAAATTTTAAATCACTACATAGTATAAAACAAAGTCGCTTCCGCCGTCTGTCTGTCCCTATATTATAGTATGCTTAGATCTTTAAAACTACGCAACGGATTTTGATGCGGTTTTTTTAATAGATAGAGTGATTCTTAAGGAAGGTTTATATGTATAATACATGCATATTTACATAAGCATTGCACCCGTGCGCGGCCGGGGCGATACAATCTCTAAGAACTATCTCGATCACGTCAGCTTTGAAACAAACAAAAAAACGCATCATAATTAGTCCATTCGTATAATAATATGAGCTACAATGCCACTGAATAAAACCACATTTCATTCAGACGAAAGAACTTTATTTTTTTTTTTTTTCTCCCCCGACCCCCTCCGTTGCTTTCCCTTTCCTTCCCCACGAAGGGGAGCGAGAGACAGAGCAACGAAAAGAGTCAGAAGAACCTTCCGGACAACGGGGGAAGGAGGGGGTGAATCCTCATGGATACCCTAAGGGCCGGCCCCTAGGGTTATGTCGGACTCTTACCGACTAAACACCCCCTATTGCCTATTGCTAAATAGCTATAAGGCTATCGGAGCAGAACTTTAATTTAAAATCAAAGCGAACTCTATACAAAACATTGAAAGACAATGCTAGCGCGATACAACTTCGTGCACCGCCATCTATTAACAACTTTTGTAGATGCCTTATGTTTGTTGAATGTTTTCAGTGTTTCCTAGTACTTTTATATATTTATTTACTTCGTTTATATTTATTTATTATATTCTGTTAAATAATTAGACATTCCGCCCACCATGGCCAGAATGGTCATCATTCCCGCCCACCATGAACCACCAGCTAACTACAGTGGACTGTAAAAGTTAAAATAAAATTCAAATTGAAAACCTTAAAATTAAAAAGAGTTGACCATCCATGGTGACTAGGAACCAAACAATACAATATTTGTAGAGCAAAACAATATTTAAAGTTTAAACGTAAACAATAGAAGTCCTTATACACTTCCAAAATAGGTATCTCATTCTAAACATCTAATCGAATAAGAACATAGTTACACCATGCTAAAAATACAAAGAGATAAACGATGATAAAAATCTATAAGTTAATAACAATCGACCTAACTAAGATAAAAAATAATAATAAGTTACTCTGTCACTGGCAGCACACATAATTTCACAATGGGCCTCTTTATTATTGTATCCTTGCATTTGAGACTCACAACCCTCGTAATACTGTCCAAACCCTTGTGTTTTTCACCTCATTTCTATCATATTCTATATTTGTTTTTCTTAGCCATTCAGGTCCGTTTTTCCAGAGAAGAATTTCTTCACATTCCGATGGGTTGACTCCACGAGATGCACAATCTGCCGGGTTGTCAGCAGACGACACATGTGACCACTGATCTCTGTCCAGAATGTTCAAGATTTCCGAATCTCGATTTGCGATGAACGTCTTCCACCGACTTGGATGACTGCTCAACCAAGCTAGCACGATTGTGGAGTCTGTCCATGCATGCAAGTTTGTTTTCGGTACCTTCATGACTTCAGAGACTTCCTTTAACAACTTCGTTAACAGAACAGCACCGCATAGCTCAAGGCGTGGGATAGAAACTTGTTTTATTGGAGCTACCTTCGTTTTGCTGGTAATGAGTGTAACCTTGACAGCACCCGATTCATCGATCACGCGCGCGTAGACTACAGCAGCATATGCCTCGGTAGAAGCGTCGCTGAAGCCGTGTATCTCCAGTGTGATATCATTCTTGTTAACACCAATCCCACGCGGGAGGCGAAATCTAGTAAGTTCTGTAAGTTCACCCCGGTAAGTAATCCAATCGTTTAAAAGCTTGGATGGTAACTCTTCATCCCAACTAATTCCTGCTAGCCATAGCTTTAGAATAAATATTTTCGCTTTTATGATGGCTGGAGCAATCCACCCCATAGGGTCGAACAACCTCGCAATGTCTGATATAACCTTTCTTTTTGTTACAGGTTCCTCGATTGGCGGTAGCTTCACGGTGTACTCGAAGTCGTCTGTTCGTCGGTTCCAGGTAAGTCCCAGTATTTTAATAATTTCATCTATTTTCAGTTCCAAATTGGTTTGTGTTGCTTCTGTTTCTTTGCTTATTTCCTTTAGTAATGTTTCATTGTTGCTTGACCATTTCTGCAGATCAAAACCACCTTTGCTCAGTAGTTCGTTAGTTTCTTTATAAATTCGTTTTCCTTCCAATATAGTATCGCACCCGGTGAGTAAATCGTCCATGTAAAAATCGTTTAAGACCCTTTCAGATGCTAACGGATACTGCTTGCCCTCATCGTACGCGATCTGGTGCAATGTTCTGACTGCGAGAAATGGTGCTGAAGCGGTGCCAAACGTGACTCTTAACAAACGAAGGTGTTCAATAGGATCTTTCGGTGTAAATCTCCAAATCAAACGTTGGTAATCTGTATCCTCGGGAGCCACCAGTATTTGGCGGTACATTTTTGCTATATCGGCCACTAGAACGATAGGGTGCAATCTCCACCTCATTACTAAATGACGAAGATCCGATTGGAGAGTTGGACCCACCATCAATTCACTGTTAAGAGATACGCCGTTCCTGTCTCGACACGAAGCATCGAAGACGACTCTTACCTTGGAAGTTGTTCTATCAAGCTTTACTACAGCATGATGAGGTAAGTACACACCATCTGGTTTGTTGATCTCATTCTTGGGTATCCTTTCCATATGGCCTAGCTCTAGATACTCCGCAATAACGTCCGAATAAAGATCCTTCATTTGTGGCGTCTTTAATAAGCGCTTCTCTTGCATTAAAAATCTGCTAACTGCAATTTCTCGTGAATTCCCTGATTTGCAGCTAGGGTTTTCATCTTTGAAAGGTAACTTGACGATGTATCGCCCAGAAGCATCTCTTGTGGTTGTTTGAGTATAGAACTTTTCGCATCTTTGTTCCTCGGGCGTGAACGGAGTTATGTTTGTTGAATGTTTTCAGTGTTTCCTAGTACTTTTATATATTTATTTACTTCGTTTATATTTATTTATTATATTCTGTTAAATAATTAGACAGCCACAGACAGACACATAGACATACAGACACACAGACAGGTCAAACTTATAACACCCCTCTTTTAGCGTCGGGGGTTAAAAAAGAAAAAACATATATTATTTAGGCCTTTAAAATTTTCGGTCAAAAAAACAAAACAATAGTTAAGCCAAATGATTAACATTTTGTTGCTCCATTTTCTACTGCTTGTAAACAGCTGAATTAACATACAATCCGTTTTAATTATACCTACTTGCATTAAGTTGTCACCTTTAAACTTAGGACAGTCGTCGACAAATTTCTGGCATAATAAGCATTCGCAATAAAATGTAGTTTTCCGATAAGTTGCATATTACTCTATTCCTTTAAGGAACATTGTAAATATTTCCTTTACCTATACAAAGTCAATTGAGCTCGTAGCACACAAAGGGAACGTCTCCTTTTTTACTATGAACGCTGCGGATCAGTAGCTACGGAACGTCTACGAACCGTAGCACATCGCCTCCGCATAGCCCCTTTTTAACACGCTTATTAAAGCTTCACCTGTATGTTTGCTTGTATGTTTGTAACCGACTCCTTTGTACGCAATTTTGACCCACTTTAAACGGTCAGATTTCTAGAATAATTTTATTTTTGCGTTTACAAACGCGTAAATATTTTTAGTCATTCACGGTCAGATTTCTTTCAAACTTTATAGACTTATCAAAGACCGATACAGCTAGAAATGTCTCCTAAGGAGGGCGCTCGGGTAATGATTGCATCCGGGCGCCACATGGGCTAGAGACGCCTCTGATGCGACTGTTAGTCCAATCAACGAAATTTCAAAAATAGACTTTTAGCTACACCCATGCTTTAAATCCTCTATAAAAGATCCTGAAATAGTTAAATCACTTACTACGCTCAGTAGTCTATTTATGAATCACTCGCAGACTACTTCGCTGGTTCGTGATTTAATATTGGCACTTGCAGCAAAAAAGAACTTTGCTCACTTGCCATCTTCTTTAACTGTCGCCGTTCACGCGGACTGTTGAGACGATTAGCAGTTTAAATCTGTCCTTGTTTGTTTGGTCACTGTTGGGTTTAGTTACTTTCTTGGTATCCTAGCCCTTTTATATAGGCGACAGGCTAGCAAGCTGTCAATATTCAGCAATATCTTAGTCATATAAGCATATACCTAATTACCTATGTGACTTTCATCATCATCATTGTTTCAGCCGAGAGATGCCCTCTGTTGGATGGACATAGGCCTTTCACAAGGTTCTCCAACCCATCGGTCCTGCGCTGCAGCAGCTTCGGCGACCTTTACCAGATCTGCGGTCCACCTTGTGGGGGGCCTACCGACGCTGCCGCCGCCACTCGAGGACATTTCCGCCTCAACGGCCATCAGTCCTCCCAATGTGCCCTGCCCACTGCCACTTTGGTTTGCAATTTTTAAAGTATATATGATGTGTAACTTAATCCACCGCTTCTTGACTTATGAGCGTGATTGTACCATGTATTAACTGTCACAATTTTAACATCGGTATAAAAAGTTTATAGTAAAACTTATCCAAACTAGTCTGGTTTTTCAACAATCATACAATGGGTGTAATGATGATGACAAAAATAAATTAACAAATTTAAACACGAAGTTTAGACGCCTATTTAAATATATGTAGGTAGGTAAACAACAACTCATGACCTTGTTGTTAAATATTATATAAACAGGGAGGTACCTAACCACCTAAGAATAAAAGAAAAACACCTATTTACACAGTATTAAATGATATTTTGTTTTTGTAGATAAATATTTGCGCAACTCGTTCTACTGACCGACAATAGTGGAAGTTTTCTAGTTGTAATAGTAGAGACATCTATTGCCGATTTTTGATAATAAAATCCACATAAAATCAATAAGGTTGATCTATCTCAGAATTTATATAAGGATGACGACGAAAGGCAATGATATCAAGTTTTAAATACTATGTCGTATGTAGGTATAGTAAAAGATACATGAATCATTGAATTTCACAAGAAACATGGCATAATATTTGTACTTAGTACATACATAAATTCTTTCACCTTATCTGCAAAATATCATGTAGACCGTGCATACTGCGCCATCTAGCGGTGATAGCAATAATCGTTTTATACCTTTGAAGCATTTACAACAAGTTTAGGTTGAAACTGTAGCTAACGCTTATTTGCTTGCTTAGTTTCTTATGTAGATATGAGAGGGCACTTATTACTAAAATGAAAATAAACGTATCAAAATAAGTTTGCGTTCACTTGGAAAAACAGAGAGTTTACTTCTATATGTTTTTACTTTCTCGTATACGAAGTCTTGTAATCGTCAAAAAAATTTAACTCGACATTTTGTCGGATTTACACGTTTTGGACCTCCCTGAGTCCAAAAATAACTTATTGCAACCAAATTTAACATGCATGACATCAAAAAGTAAGGTTTCTATCAATTTTTGAGTCGTCGATCACGAAAGTTAAGCAACAAAGTGCGCGGTCGGTACTCGAATGGATGACCGAAAATTTAACAAGCATGTATGACACCAAAATATAAGGTTTCTATCAAATTTTGAGTCGTTTCCGGTATACGAGAAAGTCAAGGGGAGACCACTCCCGACTTTTTTTTAGTTTTTATTCCACGAGACGGTAGAGGCGAATTCAGGAGATCAAATAAATACAATATTCCTAAAAAATAAATATAGTAGGCGAAACTACTATATTTTGCGTAAAATCAATTATTAAGGCACAGAGCAGCAAAAAATATTCCTTTAAAAAATAAAGTATTAACCACATACTATTTTCTTTTTATTTTTTTTGCCATCTACTATATTTTTAAAGGTAATAGCTTCGAAAATACTATATTTGATAGAAAAAATTGGTTGTCTGTAAAGTCGGTTTACTGACGATAGTTGAACGTGACAACGTCTTAAGAAAATACTGATGGAATGGTAGCATTTTTCAAAAGAAAAAATTGGTTGTCTGTAAAGTCGGTTTACTGACGATAGTTGAACGTGACAACGTCTTAAGAAAATACTGATGGAATAATAGCATTTTTCAAAAGAAAAATTTAATTTCATTTGTTTTGCCGGCCTTACACGAGGTAACGCCGCATGCGTCATGTTTTTTCGTGCGTGCAGCCGGCTCTATCGAATTATAAGACGTTGTCACGTCAAAAATTTAATTTCATTTGTTTTGCCGGGCTTACACGAGGTAACGCCGCATGCGTCATGTTTTTTCGTGCGTGCAGCCGGCTCTGTCGAATTATAAGACGTTGTCACGTCAAAAATTTAATTTCATTTGTTTTGCCGGGCTTACACGAGGTAACGCCGCATGCGTCATGTTTTTTCGTGCGTGCAGCCGGCTCTATCGAATTATAAGACGTTGTCACGTCAAAAAAAAGTTGGTAACTTGACTTGTGACCGCAGGCGTAGGGTCACTATCTATCTATGTAACATTACCATGGTAGGGTTCCTCTCTCTGCCTGCCAAGCCATATTTGATACGATTCCACGAGAGCCGCTTTCAATACGCGTTTCAGTTCAGAACTTATGCACCTAAGTTCTAGACTAGGCAAACCGAGGTAATTTATTAACGTATATAGGGGATTTACCTGGTATACCTACCCCTCGCACCTACCTTTACCGCATACACATCAACGGTATAGCCATTTTTTGTTAATTGGTCTGTTAAATCGAAGTATTGTATTATCTATTGGTTTTTAAAAAAGTGGTCTTTGGGAATGTTTTTTTCCCAAGGTAGGTAGAATCAGTTCGAATAATACTACAAACAGTAAAGTAGTATATCTGTCGTTTGGTATTTATAATGTTTCTCATACATTACCATCAGAAGAGTCCAGTCTGGAGCCGAGCCTAGAATAAAGTACGGTTTATGATTCGATTTCGGTATTGATCCTTGTTTGGTAAAGTTTGTGAGGCTTTTGTTCGTTGTTAATTGTTTTCATGCTAACCAACCATCAAGCACATAACCAATAGAGTGGTAATACGCGCCCTCCGTCTCCGAAACAGGTTAGCGCTTTTGCGCTAACGTCAAACTGTCAATCTCACCTCAAACAGTATATTACTAGTGTTGCAACATGCTGCAATAACATAAATCTAAACTTGTATCGATATTTGTAGTTCAATAACACGCTATTCCTTGGAAAAGGTTTTATTGTTTCGTTGTAAGTAACATTACTTTGTAAAAAATATTATGAAAACTGTTTGAACTTAATTCGCGTTTTATGTAACTAATTCACTTTTTAGCACTGCCACTGATACTTTACCACTTTTCACTGATTTTATATGTGTTACTTTCTGTATTATTTTATACTTTAACTAGCTACGATTTTCTAGTTTTATGTTTACTTATTTGACTGACAATGTAAAACTTTGTTTGTCATCAATTCTTTACTTCGTATTTTTTGTCAAGGTCTCCTTCTGGTACTTTTTTTTCTGAAAAGGTTTTAATGAATTTAGATTTACTGTAAAATTTATAAAGAAAATAAATAAGTTTGTTTTAATCTAGTATTTTTGTTTTGTTAAGTATTTATTTTCATAGCTAGGTAACGATATCGATAAAAACATAATTATGCATGCCTGTGTATCCCCATCTCTAGTGTGACGCGTAGTTTCAATTGTTTGGCGGAATTATTTTAGAACAAAATAAGTGACATTTCCACTCTATTGGTTATGTGCTCCATGTAACCAACCAAATGCCGCAAGACTAACAGCTTTACGTATAGACCTTATCGTGGCGACGCGAATATTAACCCGCCTCGAGCGGTCCTGTTCCAGGCGCTTCTCCGCATGTGTAGCACGTTTTTTCTGAAGCTTTATTTAGTGCGTTGGGGGAAACCCAACGCACTAAATAACACTGATCAGGGAGAGACAGCTGTTTTAGTGTTGCAACAGAACCCTGCTTCCGCTTCTACTGAAGTTCCGCAAGTTTTTTCACTTCCGTTTCCGTTTCTGGTTTCTTTATAACACTACCGAATGGATTTTTATGAATATTTACAATATAAGTATAACTCATACATTAGGATAACATATAGGCTACCTATTATGGCGAGACTTCGTCATTATCGAAGTTACAACCATGAAACTTGGAATTTAGTTTGATAAAAATTAATAAATATTTGATCCAGCGTTTTTTGACCCCTTTGGGGATGATAGGTCGTATGGAAATCCAAACAATCCAAAAACTGCTTGCCCAAAAGAACTATTCCACGCGGACGGGGTCGCGGGCAAAAGCTAGTATCATGATAGTGTACTGTAATAAATTGATGGGTTTGATTAAATATAAAATTTATTTTCTTTTTTAGGGCGTTTGAATAACAGCTTGTTTTACAAAATATGTTTTTCTTTCGTAATATTTTTTTACTAGCTGTGCCCGCGCGACTTCGTCCGCGTGGATTTTCCGTTTTTGCAACATTTTTCATTGATGCTCAACTCCTATTAGTCGTAGAGTGATGTTATAGAGATATATAAGCCTATATCAGCGGTTTCCTAAACTGTGCGTCGCGACGCCCTGGAGTGTCGCGGTTCTATCCCGGGGGCGGGCGTCGTGAGACGATCCACATAGAATGGCTGTCTAGCTAGCTTAGCGAGCTAGTTGAACGAAAATAAATGTAGACAAAGAAATGTAAGTCGCGATTGCTAAACTTAAACCCGGTTTTGAGATGCTCTGTTTTTAAAATAAGAAAATACACTGAAAAAAATCGGCCGTCCAGCGCGGGCGAAAAAATCGAATAAGCATCTTTACGCTACCGGGACATTGCTTTCGCCGTCGAAATTTGTCTGTGCTACTTTATGTTTTTATGGTAATTTTTTTTCAGTCTTTCTAATTTTAAAATATTTGCGCATTCGTTAACGCCTAAATAATTCCAAAAAAGCTATGTTTTTGTTTTTGTAGGTATGTACTTAACTTGGCTGTTACTATAACAGGGGGACGGCTCGTAAAAATTGGAAAATTCCTAAGGGTGTCACTATGAAAATAAGTTTGGGAAGCTCTGGCATATAGTGTTCCTCGATAAATAGACAATCATAGAATTTTTCAATTTGAATCAGTAGTTCCCCTTTGTAGGATTATGTACCCAAAGGGTAAAACGGGATCCTATTACTAAGACTCCGCTGTCCGGCTGTTCTGGTGCCGCTGTAACAACAAATACTAATAAATAGAATATAAAATATTTTTAGCAAAAAAAATTGGACAACCGACTTCAATGCGTACAAATTTAAACTAAAAAGTAAGAAATAAATAATATTTTTATGAAGTAGTTGAAAAGAGCGTCATAGAAAACCAAGGAAAGTATTGATACACATTTATAATTCTTTATTTATAATTCATACTCCGATATATTTGGAGCCGGTGCCAGCTAGCCAAGGAGGATAGTGTTTGCAATTTTCGAACTTCACGGAGCGGCGGATTATTTCTTATCTTCATCATTCATTATTATGTATAGTTAATGGAATAATCAAATTCGTATCTATTAGGTAAGTTTATTTTGCTTAGGCTGGCACCGACTCCAAATATATCGGAGTATGAATTATAAATAAAGAATTATAAATGTGTATCAATACTTTCCTTGGTTTTCTATGACTCTCTTTTCAACTACTTCATAAAAATATTATTTATTTCTTACTTTTTAGTTTAAATTTGTACGCATTGAAGTCGGTTGTCCAATTTTTTTTGCTAAAAATATTTTATTTTATTATTTTTAGTGGAAATAAAGTATATTTTATTGAAAACGGATAGGCCTACTAGGCACTCATTAAAACTTAATGGAAACTTTAACTAAAACGTTTTTTTTTGCTATTACTGATTTGTTCAAAAAGGGTCGAATTTATATAGATAAAATTTATACGGGCCATCTCTGATCTTGACGTACCTAAAAAAGAATCATTAAAATCGAGTCGTAATACTCATAATTGACGAAGTAATCAGGTACAACACATAACAAACACAAAAAAACAGTCGGATAGAGAACTTCCTCTTTTTTTTAAGTCGGTTAACAAATAATATCACGTCTCAGACCTATATCTCATTACAAATGCCTGCCATTCATTCAAAATGAATGGTAAGTTAGTGAACTATGAACCTAGTTATTTAACTTAAGTTCATAAAATAATTTGTCATAGTTTATGTGTTGACTATTGGACCTACTAACCAAAATTTCACTATTGCATATTAGGTAATGGCAAGTTCAAAAAAAAAATTGACACTATTTTTGTGTTCGTGGACGATATTATTATATCATCCCCAACGAAATTATCATTTTAACAAAAAAGTACTGAACCAATTTCGGTATAATTTATACGGGACCACCTTTGGAGTATGTCCTTCCTAACGAAAAAAGAATCTTCAAAATCGATTCATAATTGAAGGAGTAATCGCGGAACATACATACAAAAAAAAAAAAAAAAAAAAAAAAAAAACATACAGTCGAATAGAGAACCTCCTCCTTTTTTGAAGTCGGTTGAAAATAAATATTGAAGGGGCTCCCATAAAATAAGCGTGACTTTTTTTGGTCGATTTTGATAACGGCAACAGATAGACGCTTGAAGTATTCACAGAATATTTAGTTATATTATTCACTTTAAAAATAAGTAATTAAATCAAAATGAAATTAATATTTAAGGGGGCTCAACAACAAACGTGTTTTATTTCTCGGTCTTATTAACGATAACAGGTAGAAACTTGAAATATTAACATAATATTTAATTTAAATTTCAAATAATTTTTGGAAATTTTTGATAAAATTTATGGCACGGAACCCTTCGTTCGCGCATTCAACTCCTTCTAGGCGGTTTTTTTTTGCAGGCTATCTCTGATGACCTTCTTGAAGTCACCAGGGCTTTTAGTAAAGGAGAGAACCTCGATGGGTCCTCAAGCTTTAAGGTCGAATCACTCCAAAGAGGATTCTCTGAACCTATTAGTCTCTAATGCGTCCGAATCTGACGGGATCAGTAGTTCCTAAGATAAGCGCGTTCAACTAAACAAAAAACAACTCATTATAGATGCGTGCGTAGTACTTGAACATTATTTAGCTGCGGAGTTGTGTTAAAACTATAATATCTCTGAAGATATTCATTGAAATCTAATGATGTAAAAAACAATTTTGTACAAAATTAAATACTTGTGATGAATAAAGTATAAATTTTGATAAGGAATAATATGATTTTTACAAAAATATCTTCGCATCTAATGCATTATTTTAGAACAAATTTTATTATCTATAATAGTTTATAGCGAGTCAACCTTAAGAGATAGATAAATGCTGTCTGGAACTTTTTTTTAGAACTTTTAAAGGAAAATAATTCCGTCATACATGATTTTTGCGTAACTTTAACCGTTTACCGTGTGCGCTACGCAAGAAAAGCTCTGAAAATCAAAATTTATTATTTTCCGTTTATTTCAAACTATGATATCTCTTAAGATATTCATTGAAATCAAATGAGGTCATTAACAATTTTGTTCAAAATTAAATGCTTGTGATAAATAATGTATTTATTTTGATAAGGAATAATATCATGCATACAAAAACACCATCGCAGATAAAGCATTATTTTAAAACAAATTTGATTACCAAAAAGAAAGGTTATAGTGAGCTAACCATAAAAGATAAACATATGCTATCGCGGACTTTTTTTTAGAAAATTTAATGGAGAATAATTCTGTCATACATAATTTTTCCGTAACTTTAACCGTTTACGCAGCGCACGCAGGGAAAGCTTTGAAAAGAAATATTTTTCTCCCGTTTTTGCAACATTCTTCATTAATGCTCAGCTCCTATTGGACGTACTTTGATGTTATATAGCCTATAACCTTCCTAGATAAATGGACTATCCAACGGAAAAAGAATTTTTCAATTTGAGTCAGTAGTTGCTGAGATCTTAGGGTTCAACCAAACAAACAAACAAACTCTTCAGCTTTATTATTAGTATAGATAAGTGATGCTACTCATTTTTACTTTGTGATGAGCCCACACACAGAGACACAGCCTACCTACGTCACTTAATTCATTCACAACTTCTCAAAAAAATATTACATCAAAATGCAAATCGAGTCATGTGATGAATACAAAATTTTGGGTGTGCTACATTGTTTGACGCCAACATAAAAGTCATTTTCAACGTTCTCCAAGGTTCTCCATCCAGCCTATTCGCTAACTTTTTTTGACAGTTGAAAGTGATGATCACCGACTGAATTACATGTCCCATTGCTGTATTACTTACACGACACGTAATTATGGCACTTATTTTATTTTATTTTTACAATGTTTGGAAAACTTAGAACTGCTATCTATTATATATTAAAATAAATATAGTAAAGTAAAGCTAATTACAAGTTTTCACATAGGCAGTGAATTCAGAGGCGGATTATCCTAAAGGCAAACTAGGCATGTGCCTAGGGGCGCGAGGATACAAAGGGGCGCGCGGGCGGAAATGTAAAAAAAAATAAAAAAATATATAATATAGTATACAATTAATTGCGCCAGTTAAAAAGCCAGCTATTTACAGAATAAAAACTATAATTTTGCTTACAACCTCAATTTGACATATAGTCACTACATAGTATAAAACAAAGTCGCTAACCGCCGTCTGTCTGTCCCTATGTATGCTTAGATCTTTAAAACTACGCAAGGATTTTGATGCGTTTTTTTTTTAATAGATAGAGTGATTCTTAAGGAAGGTTTATATGTATAATACATGCATATTTACATAAGCATTGCACCCGAGCGAAGCCGGGGCGGTCGCTGGTATAAAAATATAAGAAAAGATGACTGACTAAAACTTACGCCTACAAAGAACCTTTTTTTGTCACGATGGGAAATCCATTTATGGACCATATCACACGCTGGCTGGGCGTACGGCGTGGCGTGTGCGGGACTCACCGGCGCGGAACAGCGCCGGTCCTACTCCGCTAAAACCCACCGCGGTACCATCTTTAGCTCTTATAGGGACGTTTTGGGATCGTCGCACATAGTGTATAGTGTGCCATAACACCAAAACACGCCTACAAAGAACCTTGCCGATGGTACATGATCTCTGATTGAAGTTGGAAAGATACGACTGCAATGCTCGTCGCGTCGACCGCGAGTGAGTATCGACTATCGGACGTTCCTGCTTCTAAAATTGCGGGGATGAGGGTGCTGCGCTTGATTTTTTTTAATTTACCGAGTATTAATAAATTCTTAAAATAAAAGCGCCAGACAGTTCACGACGGCGCTCGTTTCTCATATTTGCCCAATCGAGAAAGAAATCTGGGACCTTCTGCGCTCACGGCAGATACCTAGGCCACTATCGAGGTCGAATTAAGTAAGTTACAATAATATATTAAAGTTAGTTAATTATATAAATTAAATATAACATACACTGACTTTTTTTATCCTGTTCAATAATTTAATTCATATCACGCCTGTAAAGTCAGACATTATTAGATACTTAGGGAATTTCATAATTTTGGGGTTTACATGCCAGTCGTACAAAAAAGCTTTAAAATATTGTAAGCTGAAATCGTAAGATCTGTCCGACAACATCGATCTCATGTAAACTCATGCTCATTTTTCCTTGGTCTCACCGTGATCTCGCCCCTTTTTTGTAAGGCGCGGTACAGCGGTTTCGGTCATACTATAGTAAGAATTATCCCTACTAATATTATAAATGCGAAAGTAACTCTGTCCGTCTGTCTGTTAAGCTTTCACGTCTAAACCACTGAACCGATTTTGATGAAATTTGTTATACTTGAGCTCGGGGAAGGACATAGGGTACTTTTTTTTGCGAAAAATAGGCATGAAGGGATTGAAATAGGGGATGAAAGTTTGTATGGAAGTTCGTCATTGTTGAAGATAAAACCATGGAACTTTGAATTTAAGCACGTGATAAGAAGTAAAAAAAAATGTTGTAGCGTTTTTGGAAATTTGACACCCGACAACTAGGGAATGAAAGGTCGTATGGAAGTAAGCAAAAGATGGAAAACAAAAAAAAATAGTTTATAAAAAGGTATTAAAATAAGCTATTTAAAGTAATCTATATTAATTTATGAGTATAGAAGCACCCTAAAAATGCTACCCAAAGTGACTATTCCACGCAGACGAAGTCGCGGGCAAAAGCTAGTTTTTAATATACCTAGGGGCGCCGATGAGATGCTTGCCTACGGCGCACTCAACGTTTAATCCGCCTCTGAGTGAATTACATATTTTATTTTTGCGTTTACAAACGCGTAATGGCAATAGATATGTAATTCATTCGGTGATCATCACTTTTAGCATATTTCAAAAACGCTGGTACAAATATTTCTTTTCAAGAGCTATTCAAAGTTTTATGGATTTATCTTTGGTAATGAGGAATCACATAAAAACTTTTATACTTATCTTATTTCAACCTCTGCATGCCCATGAAATAAAATAATAGTTTAAAAAAATAACAAACACGCTTTTATGTTAAATATTAGGGGTTTAAGTATGAAATTGCCGTTTTGTATAGAGAATTTAACGAAAATTTTTCCATTCATTTTTCCATACAAATAATTTGCGATTTTTAAGGTACCACAAATCTAAATATTGTGTAAATTTGTGGATATATTGAGACAACATTAAGCTATAGGATACTCAGAGAAAAAAATTGAGAATTTATACCTGTAAAAAAATATTCATATTTTTATAACGGAGACGGACACCTCGTACGACGAGCTGTTTTTGAAGATTTATTTCTAGTGACTAAAATAAAACAAAATTTTATACATAAGTATAAGTCCTTGTAATGAAGTTTAAAATAAAAAAAAGAATAATGGACATAGCTATTGTATTAAAGGAATTATAAACTAATGAATAATGAGGAAAAAATCGGCATGTTCATACTTTAACCCCTATTATAAAACTAAAAAGTGAAACATAACCTTTTGTATAGAAACTAAATGATGAACAAAAAGTATAATTACTATTTAGAGATAAACAACTTTTAAAAAAAAAGTCAAACCGACTTAAAAAAGTATAAAAATAACATTATTAAAATTTACCTCCTGCACTGTTTGAGGTCGGTGCCAAGCCATGCTAATAGTTCAGCAGAACGAGCCTCTCATCACCCAAGCTGGCGCGTTCAGTCGCAATCGCTGGATGGTTTGATCAATGAATGAGATGTGGCAGGCGGACCTATAGAATACTTAGTTTTCTTGGCACCGACTTCAAACAGTACAAGAGGTAGGAAGCACACATTTTAATAATGTTATTTTTATACTTTTTGAAATCGGTTTGACATTTTTTTTAAAGTGGTTTATTTTTCTATCTTTCGTGTGAATAATTGATTTTTTTTTATAGGCACATATTATTACGATATGGCAAACAAACTTGCGGCCCACCCGGTGTTAAGTGTTTCCGTCGCCTGTAGACACTTGAATATTAAGGGGACATCACTTAATATTAGAAGTGCGTTGCCATTCTGGGGATTACTTTTTGGGTTTGGTGCCCCTTTTATGTAGGCGACAGGCTGGCAACCTGTGACTATTTGGAGGCACTGCTTGGTCCCTACTGTCAGAGGTAGTTAGTTTTATGTGTGCCAAAATGTTACATAAGACTCTACTCAACCCGTCATGGGATTACAAGGCCTATAAGAGTACCTTTAATATTTAAATAGTTATCATCCAAGTCCTTACTATTAAGGAGTTTTCCCTTCCATTATCAGGTCACCTGAATAACCTGAAAGAATACAACTATCGCTCTTTAGGTACCTTTAATATTTAAAAAAATTGTCAATCAACTCCTAACCATTAAGGAGTTTTTCATTCCATCATCAGCTCACCTGATTATCTTGAAAAATTACAACTATCGGTCTTTACGTGCCAGTAATATTTAAAGAATTATCATCCAACTCCTATCCGTTAAGGAGTTTTGCCTTCCATCATCAGCTCATCTGAATAACCTGAAAGAATACAACTATAGTTCTTTAGGTACCTTACATACTTAAATAATTATCAACCAACTCCTAACAGTTAAGGAGTTATTCCTTTCATCATCGGCTCACCTGATTATCTTGAAAACAACTATCGGTCTTTACGTGCCTTTTTATGTCGAAGATCCATTTATTGTTTGGAACTCTATCTTTTTCTCAAAATGACACGAAATTAATTTATTTTATTTTACAAACAACAACTTGTACGCTAGTACAAATTTGGTTTAATTTTTTTACGTACATATACCACCGAGCTCACAATCCCAAAACGGATTCAGCAGAGCTTTGTAACAGTTGGTTACATAAACAGTCACATCTGACAGTATATCCTTCGTCTAAGCATTTGCTCTTAGGTCTGTACCCGTAGTGTACGTTTTTGAGTATACAAAATGCAACGATTGTAGTTGCGTTAAGAGCTCAATTTGTATGGGAAACATGATTTACACTTCTCTCCGCTAGGGGCGCTGTTCACGTTTCCTATACAAATTGAGCTCTTATCGCAACTAAAGTAATTGCGTTTTTTATACTAAAAAACTTACACTACGGGTACTGAGCTCAAAATAGCAATGACGACAAAATAGTCACAGGTTGACAACCTGTCACCTAATTAGTTTGAATTATATTTTTCAAGAGTTTCTCCCGAGTTTTTGTTGCAAAAACACGTGAGATCCCGAGTTTTTGTTGTAAACTCAATCAACCGTACAATTGTCGTTTACTTTAAGTTTATTTCCACTTGATATTGGCGCAATGCGTAATCTTTAGGTCGCGATCGCCACTAACGTAAAAGAAGTACCTAGTAGTAGTATTTTTCAAACAGATTTATAAACTTCCACAATCTCTCTTACATTATTATCATGTACGTATACAATGTTTACAATACGTTGTATACAATGTTTTAAAATGTTTTTAACATAATAGAACGGTTATGGGAAAAGTTATAAACACAGCAGGATAGGAAAAGTTTTCGTCGTTTGTATGGAGATCTTAAGAAATCTGTTAGTATAGGTACCTCTATTTACTCTTATTTACTACATTGCAAAACATTTTTTTTTATTAATTTTCAATGTCAATGTACCCGCCAAAGTTTGGTTTCGTGCTCCGGTGATGGACGGCGTGACTCATGCCTGACTCATCTCACTGTTGTTAAAGTGCTGTTATCAATAAAACACGGAATAATTTTTTTATAAAATTTATTTGAATTTTATATGACAGTCGAACGTACGTAGGTACTTATGTCTAAGTATGGTAATTAACGGATGGCTAACTTGACTTTTGTATTATTTTAATATGAGATGAAAATTTCTATTCCATCCGTGTGAGTGCCGGGGCTATAGTGAGTGAAAGAGGGGAGCCAGAACCTTTGACTGGTATAGGGAAAAATATTTTTCATTGTTTTTCAACTTTGTCACGTAGATATAAAGTTCAAAATATGGTGTCAATTATCTGCCACTACCAGTCAATGGGTTAACGTTCCCCGTTCACGACTCCATTTGGAGTCACAAATTGTCTTCAGTCATAATATAATAATAATAATCGTTTATTGACAAAAATAACAAAGATACACAACAATATTTGCAAACAAATCAAAAATGATTTGTGTACACTTATTTTATGAATTGTTGGTACCTTAACTACGCCTAGCCTGTATTTTAGGTACAAAGTTCTCTCGATATTATCAGGCTAAAATTAAGTAGATACACAAATGTACAGTCGAACCAACTGAATCATGACCCACTTGGCCGATCATTCCTTTACTATCATAAATTTAGTTAGGTTTTCTTAGCTATCATGCTTGTTGCACTTAGTACATTTTAAATATGAATAAAAATGTGTCATTGCGGGACAGAGATCTATGCTATTTTACTCTTTGTTATCACTGCACTAAAGTCTCAATTGGAATTTTAAATAAGATGTCGTTCATAATCTAAACTCTTTTCACTACTGAGAAAATGGAATAACTATTATATTTTTAAAAATAAAATGACGTTATGTGCCAGATGTCAAGTAGTAGTCTGAACAAATTTTAAAAAGCCATATTTATTTGACACTTTCAGTGTCTAATAAATTGATAACAGGTTCGTTACTTAAGAAATGTATGTTCAAGCGAATTTCAACCTACTTTGTATTGAGTGACTATAGGAAAATGATCTTAAGGTGGGTCATGATTAAATTTGGTCGACTGTACTGTCATCGATAACTCAAATTTTTAAAGTGAAATTGACAAGAAAAGAATACTAGTACAAGTTTTTAAAATAATTAAGCTAATCTATTTATAATATAATTTGTGTTTATAAAATATAAGTTAAGTATCTATGGGTTTTAAGCATTCCGCCATATGGAGTCGCAAATTAATAGTACATTATAAATGACGAAATATACGACTGGAAGTTTGAATTGGAATTGGATTTTAGTTTAAACTTGTGGGTTGGTAAGTTTATTACAAAAATACAAGTGGACGTGAGTGGAAAAAAAAGACCCTTGTATGGGGGATAGTGAACGTGTTAAGGGCAATTAAAGGGTAGGTAAATACCCTTGATAAAGCATCTCCACTATCCTATCTTCTCTCTATGCCCTACTGTATTTGCTAAGAAACCGCGGGGGCTCATCAGCTTATAAATTTGAAATTTCTATCAAATCGCATAGAAAACGAAAAATAGAAAAAAAAATTAGCATTAAAATCAAAATGTAATGCCTTTTTAAACCTGTGACTTGCAATAAATAAATATAATAAAGGAATTTTTACATCAGATAATTTTTTTTTTTCCTTGATCGGTGAAAACTAACTGGCCTTATGACGACAATAATAGATCACGAGGTATCATAAAATATATTAAAAATTCAAAAATTAAAAGGATATCAACCCAAATATTGATGTGTTTCATCTATTATTTTTCTACAACTGGTTATAACTGGTTTCCGAATAATTTGATGATAGAAGAAATCCAGTCATGGACCCCGTTAGGATGTATATATAGTGGGAATTTGTATGGAGATCACAGTGTCAATTTGTTTGCGATAAAAACAACCTTTTGGAGAACGCTCCGAAAAAATCTTAGAAAGGTGAGTTATATTTTTTTGTACTTTTATTCGTAATTCAAAATAAGCCCGGAAATAATAAAATAATTTAGATACTAATATTTTTCAACCATAATTGAATTACTGGCCAACAGCAAAGTCGAAAAACGATAAAATGTTTTACTATCTGTCTTCTATCTTCGTTTAAATCTGTAAATATCGATGACTCTACCAAAAAATTAAAGTAACTTTTAAAGTAAAAATATATAAATAATAAAAAGTAAATATGGAGAGAAAGGAAATAAGAAAGATGTTTTATTTATTTTCTAAAATTTTATTTTTCAGATGTTGAAGTCAATTGTATTTTTGACCTTACTGGCTGCATGCCTTGCTCTGCCTCTCGACGAAACTCCTGCAGTCAATTCTGAAACTCAATTGGTCGACCCAAAAGAAATCACACCACCGCAGGCAGTGGCTGAGCCAGCTGCAGAGGTCAAAGAAGAGGGAGACTTAAAGACTGACCCCACCTTCTGGTTCTCCTACGGATATCCTTACCGCCGTAGATCGTTTTACTCCTCCTATTACAGCCCTTACAGGTATGTATAACATTTGGTAGATGTCGTTATCGTTAATGAGAATCAAGTCGAATTTAGCCTTGCTTTTGTGGTCTTATTGGTTCGTCTGCCGTCTCAGACCTACGGGTTCGATCCCCAGAAGATATAAATTTGTTTTTAACTTGATTGGTGAGAGAGTTTGCATTAAGGCCGTGACTTGGCTAACGTTACCTTATCTAAGCCTGACATAATATTCTAACTGTCCGCAATTTAGTGGTAAGATAGTCTTTAACACTTATTTTACATAAGGTAGTTTCTTAATCTGTTGTGTATTCACATTAAAGTGCGCTACTACCTTCAGTATTATCCTAGTTTGAGATTAGACAAGCCTGTGTCCGTCCGTTGTACCAACGTAATCAAAATACAAAAGTTCTTGATTATGCGGTTACTTTTAACTTCCCTCTGCAGAGCCATAATTCTCGATACTCCTTACTCGTCCTAGACATTGCCTCCAGTTAACAGTCCTTTTAAGATCGTCAATATAATGAGTTCAAGTGGTTCTACACTTCGCTTGCTAAACTAAAACAGGGTTCTCTGCTCCAACGGTTGTGGGTTCTCAGTTAATACGCGTCGATACAATTTGGGCTTTTTTTTCTTAAGGCTTAATTGCTAGTTAAAATACACTTTTTAGGTTTCATTGTCATTTTGTTATTTTTTCCGACGATTCGTAGCGCTTTTTAGCGTTTAGGTCATAGGAAGACCGGAATAAATCGTTAAAAGTAGTTTTATATTTTTCTGAAAAAATCCATTATTTAATAAACATTTTTTCATTTTCAGTTACTCCTACTACAGATACCCAAGCTACTGGAGCCCATACTCTTACTACTGGTAAAGACTTAACAAATCAAGAATAGAGCAACAATGAAGACGTATGACATTTTATATCTATCGTGTTAGTATTGCTTACGTTTGCAGTATTATTTCACGCTATTATGTACTTTTATGTTATAAATAAAATAATTTATTATTAAAAGTTTTCTTTTCTTTATTTTTTTAATATAGATTGCATAAAAATTTGAGTTATTTATACAAATTCTGTAAAAAAAAGTATTAAACATTTTCCGATTTATAATTATTTCAGGATACGACCTTTTTTATTGAAAAATTATTGCGTTTACAAACGCGTAAATATTTTTAAAAGTAGAAAAAATACACCTTAAAAATCGTACTGCCCCAGGCAGGAAGCGAACCCAGCATCCTCCGCAATCCGGGTACTGGGATGCTGGGTTCGATTCCCGCCTGGGGCAGGTCGATTGTTTCTCAGTGTATTTTTTCTAGTTCAAACTATTTTATAAATAAAGGACAAAAAAAATCAGTAAATAATTTAACAGCATATTTTAATATTATTGTACTGGAGTTTTAACATCAGTAGCTTTATAAAGAGAATTAATAGCAATTTCAGAAGCCACAAAAGCCATAGATTTAGCGAGTGTCGCCAACGACAATGAATCCATAACAATCCTATTTGCCACATGATTCAAATTAGCACCATAAGACTGAGCAGTGTATTTCACAGCTAATTTAATTACACGTTCACACGCCAATGACTTAGATGTAGCGATCCTAGCTTCCTTTCCAGCCTGTTGGGCCGCAGTTCTAGCTAAATTCATCATAAGGTCTTGGTGATTTGCCATGCCACTTTGAGCATATTTTACTGACATTTTAACCTCTATGGCTGCTGTTAAAGCACGTCTCATAGCAACTACACTAGCTGCAGTCAAGTACGCTACATCTCCAGCATGAAGAATTGCTTTTTTAGCTTTTATTTCTAATTTTTCCAGCCTCTGTTTTGTTTTTCGATTATTTGATAACTCATCTTCCATGTCTCGTTCTAATTGTATTTCGTCCGCAGATTCAGAATTATAATTAGTATCTTTCTGATCTATCCAGTCATCTACAAGACCTGGGGCACTTAATTCTTGTATGTCTAAGGTATGTGCATCAACAGTCACATCATGGTTTTCTTTAATATTTTTTTCTAAAACAACACTGTTTGTTTTATTTAAACTAGATTCACTATTCTCTATATCTAATGCTGTTTGATTTAAGAAACCCTTTGTTGAAGTTTGTGTCGGTACCTCATTATTTACAAACATTAAAGAGCTTTTAGCAGTATTTGGTATAACAGAATAAGGTGCAAGGAATTCATTATTTACAGGTACAATGAGAGTACTATTGGTCTTTTCAAAGATTTCAGTTTTATTTAGTATTGCATTGTACACGATATTTGAACGTTCTGTTACATTATTAGACGAAACCGTAGTATTTTGAGTATCAGTAACAGATCTCTTTTTACGTAAATTTAAATCAACCGCTTGTCTTTTGGATAATGTTGTCGCGTAGGTGATATCTTTTAAAGCTGACACAATAGAAATTTCTGCAGCAATTTGTGCTAAGCCGTAGACTAATCTATGCAGTTCTGGTTCTGTAGATACCTTAGTTATGCTTAGCATATGACCTGACAATGTCCTTGATATATAATCCAAAATTCGTCTTGTTTCTATTGCAGTCATCCCTTTGTTTTTACCAGGCGCTTCTAGAGCTTCTTTAGTGATTCTTGTAATTTTGTCTTGGATTTCTAGCTTTGATAAAATAGCAGATACAAGATCTTTAGATATTTGATAAAGAGTTTCTTCCATTTTAGGATTATGCGTAACATTTTTAGTTGACCTCATTATAGAACTGTCTAAGTGATTCATAACTTTGTGAGGCGAGTTTAACAGTAATCTGTCACCTAAATAATTGGTATTCATTTTTTCTTTGAAATCGTGGACAGGTGATATGCCAGCTGAAGATAAAGAAACCTGCAATAAAATACATTTATTTTATTTATCCATTCACTTTACATAATTATGTTTTAAATCTAAATTAGTATTTATTTCAAAACAAATATAAATTAGTAAGTAGTACCTATCAACTCTGTTTTGCATAACTATGTAAATTGAACTTTACAAACATTATCAAAGTAAATAGTTTCTTTATCGAACGATAATAAACGAGTATAACTATTAATGGAACGTACCGAATCGATCAATATCACCTGGTATTGCATATACACCGTGATCCTGAAGATGTACATTAAGGCGGCGATAGTGCTGGACCTTGCTCTAGCTAATAGGTGGAGCGTCCCGCACCTGAATAGCACATTCAGAAAACACACCGGAAAAAAAACTACTCATTTTTCCTAACAAGATGCTAATGTTTCTCATATGAACATTTAAATAATGAAATTGTGTTCGAGATAAATAAAGTTTTAAGAGAATAGCTCCAGTCAAGAATGGGACAGTGGACATATTTATGATTTTTTTACCTAATATGTATTATTTTATGTTAACTGGTAATGACAAGCATACAGTCTGCATGGTGGTAATCAAACATCGAAGCCTATAGACGCTTGCAAAACTGACGTGATGTTTAACTATATTATACCCCTATCCAAATGCAAAAGCGATATATAAGGAAACTGTTACACTGCGTAAATTGAATTAGTAATGGAATATTTTTTTGCGTTTAAAAATTCGTAAATATCTTTAAAACTTACAATGTTTACCATAAAAACAAAATGGTAAACAATGTTTGTCATAAAAATATAAGCACCAAGCACTGACAAATTTCGACGGCGAAAGCAGTGCCCTGGTAAAGGAGCCGCCTGGATTGTCGAGGATGCTGGGTTCGATTACCACCTGGGGCAAAGTAACATAAAAAAAATTATAATGTACAGTCAACAGCACATCCCAATCGATATCATGAAGACAATGAGAAAATTTACAGGTTTAGGTACTCTATCTGCTGTTCTTTAAAACATTTTGCAAAGTCAATGCTTATTCTCAGGAGCACGGTGTATATAAAACATATATACTGAAGAAATAACATTTAGCTGCAGATATCTTAGTAACTTGGTTATGACCCACAAAAAAATTTAAATAACTCACATAAAGAAATCCAAATAAAATTAGTCTGCAGAACCAAAAATTATCCATTTTCACTGAAACTGTATTAGACCACTCTGAACTATTTTAGCATTGCTCTTATTCGAAACTTGAAAATTTGTAACCGATAACAAAGTCAGTTAATAGCCAATCATAGTTTTATAGTCCAATTAAGTATGTTAGAAACAATACAACTTTGTTAATTATCTAGGTCACCTCATATGTTATCCAGCGAAAGCGTTGTACATGTTAATTCTTCGTTTGCTGTGTACGATTCTTCTATAAACAAAAAGAGGACGATATACAACACTTTCAGCGGTTTCCATCTCTTCTGGTTTTTCAATTAATGACGCGTCATTAGTTACGCCATTGTCACCAGTATTCTTCTTTCTATCTTTACTATCTGTTACTACTTTATGCGTATCGTAATTGGGTAAATTATTTGGATTTGCTGTAACTGTATCTCCCACCACCATGAGTAGACAATATTCAGAAGCAAGCAAAGCAAAGATTAGAGTAAACATATTTGTTTTCATTTTAGTTACTGTAAACAAAGTAATTGCGCTGTCTTCTTTTATAAGTGCAGGTAGTAGTTGTTGAATAGTTAGCAATCTATTATACTTATTTGAATCATTAGCGATATTAATTATCGATGTCTTCTCGAATTTCTCATAGCTGCTACCTGCTACGTACAAATTTGAATTAATATCTTCGAGATTTAAAAATATATCCGTTTGTGGCTATGGTAATTTGCAGAACTTAGGGATAGTGTCAGACCTCGCAGCATGCATAGGGTGAATACGAGTTTGCGTAACTCCAAAATAAAACAGCACACATTTTTTTGCACCAAAGTACACGAGCCTTCTTCTGTTCCGAGTCAAGTGCGTGAGAGATCCAGCGGCTACAAAGTTTTCTAACTTTTAAATGTTGTTGTAATTTTTTTTGATTTGGCTCATACCAATGAGATCACGTATGAAGAGATTGAATGACATTTAAGTGTCCATAAATCGCCTCATAGGTGATACGACAATTTTCTTCAGTTAGCCGTCTGACAGTAGCCAAGTTTTATTTAGTGATTGCAGTTGATGGCCGACCTTCACGAAAGTCATCATGGAGAGAAACACGGCCACGATTAAATTCATCGTACTAGAGCAGCTCAATCTTGCGGAAAGAGAGAACTTTAAAATCGTAAAAAATCATCGCCCTAAAATCTTTTCGCGTCAGTTTTTTCGCGTCACATTTTTGCTTAAGCCTGCAAACTTGAAATTGTGATAAAAAAAACTTTTTTTAATAGTAAATGAGTTTCTATATTTTCAAAATATATAACATTCCAATTTCAAATGTCCACTTAGCTAGCAGCGCAAAACTTTTAAAGCACCCTAGGTATACATATTTTCATCGCAAGAATATGGGCTAAGATTTCAAGGGGAACTTTGGACATCACAAAGAATAGTTATGTTTCCAGTACTTACTTCTTTTAAAATATAATATAAGTAAGAATAGGAATTGTCGTGCGATTTCTTAGATATTATGTTTAATTAATACTTAAGAAAACTACACAAATCTTAGTAGCTTCATCTGCATTTGCCAGAATCGATGAAGATGGCCGGACCCGATTACGGGAATCTATTTTTTCTTACCTTGTTAATCTCCTTGTCATGGCATTTTATTACCCATAAAATAAATTTTGGAAATATATAATATAAAAAAATATTAATATACCAACCAACACGAGTACAACATTGTACCCTTATAATGAAACCCAAGACATCTAGCTCTGAGCCTGATGGGAGAGTTAGTAGAGCATATTATGTGCGTTTAGCTGACGGTGAGTAATATTTCAGATTGTTAGCTCCTTACCTTACCGGCTACGGCACACACACTCAAAGAAATTTTTAGGATCCTCATACACAGGCTATCTTAAAAGAATAGGAAAAATCAGCAGAACCGAAATCCGCTGCCTCACAGGTGCTCTCACTGGCCACTTTGCCACTAAAAGACTTCTGTGTACAATAGGCAAAGCTGAAGACCCCATCTGTAGAATGTGTGATGAGGAGGAAGAAAGCATGGAGCACATACTATGTGACTGCGATGCACTAGCCAATAGGCGACTAAAGGTCCTGGGTCTAGGTTACCCTAAACCAGAGGACTTTATAGGTCTTATACCCGCCAACATCGTAAAACTCATAAAAAATGTGTTCGATGTTGGCGGGGACGAGTGATAAGGAAAGGGGAAGCACAAAAGATCCCATAGGGTCGATGTGCTCTGAGACACAGCCTCAGCCCCTTGCCTTATGCAAATAGAATAGAATACCGGCTACGGAGACTGCATACCATCAGACATGGTCACCAAGCGATTTGGTCACGTAGACCGATATACATGTGTTAAAAGAACAAAAAAAAGAAACAAAAATTTCACGATAGCATTTTATTAAAATAAGAGTCGGTTAAGTTAATTAAGCATAATTATCACGATCAAGTAACCTTTTAACGATGGCACGTCGGTAATTTCTTTATCAACCAATGAAGGCGGGCAGTACTCTGATGCGTCCGCGTCCTATAATCTGGGAGGTTCCTCCGAAAGATGACACGTCTACATCGTTCACTGAAGGCAGGAGGTCATTTTCTTGTCCTCCGACACTGCGACGGGCTCGGTGCTCATGTTCTTTGTTCTTAATAACACCAGACGCGCTTCCCACAGCACCAGACTCCACACCATCTCTTCCTATAGCTGACGGTATTGGCTCTGGTTTTGGTGGAATGTGCTCTATCGCCGCCGAGCCTGGAGCGCATGCGCAGGCTGCGAGCAGCGCCAGCGACGCGACCGCAAACATCATGAAACGCATTTCCGATTGCTGCTATATTGCTAAATTTCTGACTGGTAACTATTGCCCGTTGTAAATGTGCTTGCCTTTTTATCTGAGCGACTGCGCATATTATTTGCAAATATTGATACAGTACCGGTAATTGTTTAAGGAAACTAAAACATCTCTATAGACATTGTAAAAATAGTGGTTGCTGGTTGTCTTCTTAGAAGATTATAAAGGAGTTACTAATACGGTGCCAATAATGGACTTGATAAAGCAAAAGGACAACAGTATCAATTAGCATGATTATATGACTAACAAAATACATTTTTGTTCCATTGTTTAGTCATCAGTGCACGTCTTTCTGTTCTCTGTGAGTACTCGCTAATGCGCTGCACCAAAGAAGTGACTTTTTCTTTTTATTTCCCTTTTTTACTTTCTCGAATTTTTAGTATAGAGGAAGTCTTGTAATCGTCAAAAAATTCGACTCGAGATTTGGACCTCCCTGAGTCCAAAAATACTTTTTTTGGAATTATGTCTGTGCGTTAGCACGGTCACTCGAGTATGCTTTAACTTATTGCAACCAAATTTAACATGCTTATATGACATCAAAATATAAGGTTCTATCAACTTTTGAATCGTCGATCACGTAAGTTAAGCGGTCGGTACCTACTCGTATGGGTGACCAAAATTTAACATGCATGTAACAAAATATAAGGTTTCTATCAACTTTTTGAGTCGTTCCGGTATACGACAAAGTCAAAAGGAGACCACTCCCGATTTTTTAATACTATTTCTGCTATTAAGACCCGGTGTGTCCCGAATAGAGAAAAAAGAAAGTTAATAAAGTCAACAATTAAAATATGTAATATTTTATTTTTATTTTTCTCCGTAAGAACCATCCTTATACTGCAAGGAATATTATAAAAAAAGATTCTCTCGAGATTTGCGCTTATCAAAACATTCAACGATTCATTTTTATGTTATAGATTAGTCAACACAGAGTAGGTACCTACAATGTTAAAATTATTCAAACCGGCTCATACCTTATAGTCAACAGGATAAATTCTTTACAAAAAACATAAATTATATCATAGCTCTGTGTTACTTATAATTATTTTGTTTTTTTTTATATCGATACCTATGCCTATACCATCGAATACAAAAGTCATGCCTACTAACGTATTTGTAGGTTTTTTTAAAATACTTATTTTTATTCAGCCTAGTAACGGGATTTTATTAATGAGTTACATTCATCATTCATCTTAATAAAAGTAGCGTTAGGCAGTTAACTCGCAGCTTAGAAGATGAACGAGTGCGAATAAATTATACTTATTTTAATGTGAATGTTACCATCATATGTATGAGTGCGTGTTAGTGTATGTTGTTTTTATTTATATCGTCGTTATGTGTGTAGGTAGCTAATAAACGGACGTCGAGCGACAAAAAAAAATGTTAAATTGTTAAATTTGCTAAAAAAAGGTCGCATACATTTTTATGGCCACTGTTTTTATTTTTGTAGACAAGTAACTGTGAAAATAATAATGCCTTTAAAAGAGATTTCATCATCGAATAGGTAGATATAGTTTTTTATTTTTGCAATAAGTATATCTTTTTTTGGTTTAATCTAAGAAATATACCGATTTATAGTCCAAATACTCCAAATATATCTACCGATCTTTCTTGGGCGAACCTACAAAACAGGTTTTTTTTTCGAGACCACTGCTGCTTCTCTTAACCCCACGATGTATTTATCCCTAACCTATCATTTTCTGCGTTGTTGCGCCTATAATGAAAACAGTTTAAAAGTATGTGTCAATACAAAAACCACAACAATATATCTATTATCGTGAGCAACCACTGAGCAACCAACATGGCTAACATCACGTAGCCATAAATTATGTCTGTTGACATTGTTTCAAATTTATTTTTAGAGTGTAAACAACGCTGTAATAAATTTGGAACTACGTTATAAATGCTTTTCACACTAGCCCGCCCATGAATTTTGATGCCTTTTTCATACATTAGGCGATGCTATTTTTTATTGCCGAAAATTGTGAAGTCACTTTTTAACCGACTTCAAAAAAAGGAGGGGTTCGCAATTCGGCTGTATGTTTTTATGTGTGTTACCTCATAACTGTTTACTGGGTGTTTGATGATTCTTTTTACATTTGGAAGCTGGTGCATGTCATGTGATCCCATTTAAATTTGAGCGACATCTGACTGCTAAGTAGTTTTTGATTTATCCCTAATAATGCGTAATTAATTTACATCGACGATATCGTTCTCATTTTATTACTTGTCTGTCTAAAAAATTGCGAAATAATTTCCTGAATAATTCTATACTTACAACACTAAAAAGCCAAAAATATATTATTTTTGAATAAAAAAACCGCCTTCAAAACTAAAAATCGTTTCAAAAAAATGTTTCAAAAAATAAATCCTTTCAAGGTTGGCACCGACCTCAATATTTGGAATAAGCGAAGTCACTTGTCTTAGGACCGACCTCAAAAAAAACTTAGATTTTTTAAACATAAAAGTTTTAGGTCCCCATTTTTAATTTTGAAGGTGTTTTTATTATTTAAATATAAATTATTAAAAAAAAAAATACAACACCACAAAGTGTTTGAATGTCCGCTCTCGCAATGAGATGTCTTGCTTCCAGAGAAAATTACCATGAAACTGAATAAAAGGGAGGGCTGGGACAACGCCGTAATAATGATCCCTTAGACGTTGGAAGCCTAGTGTGGTTCACCGATGGCTCCAAAATGGGCTTTAACATAGGATGTGGCATTTAAGGTGCCAAGCCCAAGGTTACCAGAAGCATAAACCTTGGTAAATGCCACTCATTTCCAGGCGGAAGTTTGTGCCATAATTGAATGTGTACAAGCCAACCGCCAGCGAAACTACGTCAACCAAAATATTGTATATATTCAGATAGCGAGGCAACTCTACTATCACTAAGCGGTAACGTTCTAAAGTCAAAGCTAGTAAAAGACTACGTGGAAAAATAAATGACCCGGGGCAACAAAACAAGATCACCCTCAAATAGGTACCGGGACATTCTAGAATCATCGATAACGAAAAGGTCGATACGATGAGCTAGCAAGGGCTGGGGCTCAAGGTCTACAGTTTGGCCCGGAACTTTTCTGTGGTATCTCAAAGAACCAGACCATGCAAAATTTAAAAACCCACCTCCACCTCAAGAGGTTGGGACTGGCAAAGAACGCCTGGGTTAACACAGTAATCGAACCATACTCTCGTAAGCGCACTGACGAGCTACTGAAGTTTAACCTGAGCGTGTTAATTGGGGATCTGACTGACCACTGCACGCTGAACAGACATCTCTACAACACAAAACTAAAAGGTAATCATGCTTGCAGGTTCTGTGACCAGGAGCGTAAAACAACAATGCACCTCATGTACTCTTGTGAAGCTCTCATTCACAGAAGAAGCACTTGTGGAGACTCATTCTTGACCCAGACGATATCAAACAATCCAAACTGGAAATTTCTTATCATTTAGGTAGTACCTACCCAGCTAAAGGATTAGGTACATGTAAGGCCTCAATAGGACTTACTTGGAGGCTAATCACAATAGATCTTTATAGGTCGCAGTGACGCAAAAAGCCCCGAATTTATGAAATAATAAAATACAACACCGGAATCTCGCTCATTCTTGTTGTCACGTCAGCGCCCAGGGGCCATGCAACAGAGTCTATGGAGCTCAGGAGACCTAAAAAGGCCGAGTTACGCAATATTGCTAAAAAAGAATCATTTCTAGAATTCTTAGCAATTCCTCTAATTTTCGTGAAATGGTCGTTTTGTATGGGAATCATGATTAGCGCCCGCCCGTTGAGATAATAAGCACAAAATGACATATCCCATAAAATTGAGCTCATAGCGCAGCTAAAACTTTGCGTGTAAGTACATTAAAAACTTACAACACAATATGTAATTTTAACCAATTTTCGAAGGAGAGCAAAAATATACGTGTGAAGACATTTCAAAATAAGAGAAATCCAGCCTTTGGTTCCAACGTTCCAACTAAGGGCTGGTATTTCTGTTTTGTTAAAAAAAATCCAAAATTAAGTATAGGGTTCTTATAGCAGCCTTTATATACCAACTAGCTTTTGCCCGCCCTAAATTCAGAGTTTTATCTTTGATAATGAGGAAAAAATCCCCATATTGAGTTTTGACTTTGTCTCTCCATTTCCCCCTTTTAGGGGTTGTATTTTGAAACAACTTGAAACACATGTTTACTCATTTATCGATAGGAGCACTCCTGTCCTGTAACTTTTCGAATAAAATAGTCTGACTAACCTTGTTTCCACATATTTACCTTAGTGGGTGAATTTTGAAAAATCACTTGTTATTACACCCCCAGACCACATAAAGAACCTACTTGCCAAGTTTGGAATCTCTATACCCAGCGGTTTGTGCTGTGCTTGATATGTCAGTGTGCCACTCAGTCAGTTTCTTGTTTTATATACTTAGACAAGTGGAAACCTTATAACCCCATCCCCATGATAGTACAATCAACAGCACGTCGGGCTATACAAAACTGTCAAATTTCACCAAACGATTTTCAACCTAACGCTGTTGAATATAAAGTGCATAATCGATTGGGAAAATTTGACAGTTTGTGGTAACCCAACGTGCTGTTGTCTGTACTTATTTCCTCCCGCTATGTTAGATATATTAAAAATTGTTGTTGTTTTTGTAATCAGTGAACAGATAAACCTTACAAAAATACTCAGTTTGATTTTAAGACTCTTTCATCCTATTTCCCCCTCCTAAGGGTTGAATTTTTAAAAAACCTGAAACATCGTGTTTACTAATTGATAAGTTTAATAGGAGTACCTACCTACTCCTGTGAAGTTTCAAATTAAATAGTCTAACCTTGTTTCTGACAAAAACTTTCACCCCCTATTTTACTCCCTTAGGGGTTGAATTTCGAAATATCCGCCCTTAACCCTTGGCTACATCATAAAATGAACCTCTCAAAATTTCAGCTATTCGGTCCCCGGGTATGGGTGGTCAGTCAGTGAGTCAGGATTTTTATTTTTATATATTAAGATTTGTAAGCCCTTTCAGCATGTGCTTTCTAATTGCAAGGTAGAAAGGGTTTTAAAAGGTTTCACCCGTGAAATGATTCAATGCTAAAGGTATGCCTCAAGGTGGCGTTGACTCACGACTTTTGGCACATTTGCGGTTTGGAATAATTAAAATTGCTATCGTTTGACACCTATGTGGTTTAAAAAAAATGATGTGTGACAGAACTTGTTTTATTGGTGGCGCTCTTGTATCTATTATGAAAAGAATAAAGACACTTTTATCATTTTCAGTCCGGAATAAAAAATCGGGAGTGGTCTTCCCTAGACTTTCTCGTATACCAGAAACGACTCAAAGGTTGATAGAAAGCTTATATTTTGATGTCATACATGCATGTTAAATTTTGGTCACCCATCCGAGTACCGACAGCGCACTTGGTTGCTTAATTTTCGTGATCGACGACTCAAAAGTTGATAGAAACCTTATATTTATGTGTCATACATGCATATTAAATTTGGTTATAATAAGTTAAAGCATACTCGAGTTATCGTGCTAACGCACAGACTACTAGTATAGTATTATATTATCTGTGCACAGACTTACAGACACTCAGACACACAGACAGACATAATTGCAAAAACGGTATTTTTGGACTCAGGGTAGTCCAAAACATGTAAATCCGTCAAAATCTCGAGGTCGAATTTTTTGACGATTACAAGACTTCCTCTATACTACGTATACGAGAAACTAAAAATGTGCTTTAGACAAGGCCTGTTCTGTGCTTAAGACACAAAACTTACAGATTTGTATAAAGCCCGTGTAGGTGTGAAGGTGTAGTGATATCAGGAATATCACCCTAAACTCCTCATATAGGTATAGGAGAACCCGACGCATTTGTTTTTAGTCTATCGTCACTTACCTATTACGTCAGCGGCTTATATTATACTTAATTAAATTTCAGTTGGTTGTTAGAAGATTAAATTTTTATCTTTTTTTATATTTGATAGGCTGATCGTTTGACCACAATCTAACCCAATTGAAAGAGAAGATGAGGCCTAGAAGATGCTTGTTCACTTTGGCCTTAAAGATATCCGCATTGTTTTTTCTTCCACACTCGCACCAATTAACTAGCCCAAATTAAGTATCATCAAGAACTTGTGTTATGGATACTAGATAACGGACAACATTTTCTCCTACCAGGACTCGAACCCGTACAGCTTGGTGTGTAGGTAGCGTTACTGAAAACTCCACCACGAACGGCGTCAATATTAATCCGGGAAAACAGACCTCGGCAACGAGTTCTACTCCTTTGCCACTTCTCTGCAAACTATAAATGTATAATCTTACCGTATCCCTGATCATTATGGAAAATCCCGTGACCTCTTAGACTATATCCATGACGTAAGGATGAAAGCCTTTGACACGCCTAGTCGTCCTGGTGATCCAGTACTAAATAAAAATACTGTTATAAAAGTCAGCCAATAGATCAGCGTCGCCATTAATTAATTTTAAACAGGTTGTTGGCATTAAAAAACACAATTACCGAAGCACTCTCTATCGCTATTTTTTCTGAAATATCCACTGAATCTATTCTGTAAACAAATAAACGTGCTGACCTTACTCATGAATGTAAGGACAAATATACTTAGAATAGTATTATTTATAAAAAATATCAACAGCATAAACTTTATCGTGTCACCCTGTTTCCAATAAGACTGAAAACAAAACACATTCATGGTCATTGTCATTGGAAGTATTTGTCCAGAGAATTAGAGGCTTCACCGTGCGTCAATGGTCCATTTCTGGGTTCGATTGTTAGCACATGTGTAATGCATTTGTACTATAAAACAGCGTGTGCTCTCACTAACAACAACAGAATCGGAAGACAGCGAACCGTGAACAAGTTCCGAGTGAAAATTGAAGCGCAGAGAAAAGTTTTTTTCAAGCAATCTAGAATATGGCTACCTCGTGGATAGTAGTGCTCTCCATCGTAGCTGTTGCTATCGCATCGCCCGTTCCAGTCGACGAAAATAAAGACAAGGAAGTCCCATTAGTTGAAGTGGTTGAAGTTGTAGAAACAGTCCCAGTCTTAGTACCAGTGCTGGGGAAAGAACCAGATGCGACAGAAGCCAGCCATGTAATTGCAAAGAGATCTGCCCTGCGCGGTGACAACCCAAGCAACGATCTGCTAGCGAGCTTAGAAGGTCTGAAGTACGAGACTGGACTATCTAGTCTTGACGGACGTAGAATCAAGTTTCTGCCAACATGGTTGGGGTAGTGCTTCAAATAAAATATTTTTACCTATAAATTATTTTTAAGTAAGTAAGAAATTAATTTATTTGTAAAATTTAAGTGACGTTACCTACATTTTGCTTTACTTTTTTTACTGATGTCTAGATTAAGGTTTTTGTATTATAATGTATTTGAATTGTAATTATTATAATAAGTTTGAATTGTAATAAAATAATGTTTTAAATATTTCTATGTTTCAATTGTTGAAAAATCTTTGCATTTTAGAATGGGTATACTTAGATAGAACAATTATAAAGTAAATTAGTTACTTAAAACTAAGTACCTACACTGGCTAACGATAAAGTTGGTATAAGCTCAAAATTACAGTTATTAGGTATTCCCTCATTTGTAGTTGTGTCTATAAGTGAGCGCGCGCCATAGTGAAACCTGAGAGTGAAAGCAAGACTGATTCTTATAGAAAATAATATCTGTCTCACCCACAGAACAAATAAAAATCTCACCCACAGAACAAATAAAAGTCTCACCCACAGAACAAATAAAAGTCTTACCCCCATGAGATGAGAATGCTATGAGTGAGATTTATTTAAAAACGAACGAAATTCAGCGGGTATTTTATAGTTTTTAAAACACGTTTGTTACTTTTATTGTAATACGAGTATTATGATCAAATACTCTAACAAATACACTTCAAAATCGGGACAATTTGATAAAATGAACAGATCCTATTAAGTTTGAAGTGTTTAATATATATACCTAACCTCTTGCATTTTGAACATCAGCAACAACGGCTCGTGAGATTTGGAACGGACATCCTATCAACCTATCTGCTTACTCAGAGACGAGGAATACTTGAGTACTTCGGTCAGATTGCCAAAAAGAACTAGTGGAGATATTCTCGTGGAATGGTGACTGGAAAAATGTAAGACAAGGGACAACGAGATCGTATGTAGTCCACAGAGTTGAAGAAATGTGGTTCGCACTACTCTCGAAACTAACTTGAACGAGTCTGCACACTGCTGAAGCCAAGTCAATCTTCATCTTTATCCTACTACGCTCCCACTTTATTTGCTGTCGGTGCAGTATGTCTTCATATCGACAATAATTACAATTCTGTAGGTTTTGATCTTAGATTTAAAGTTAGATGAATATAGCGCAAAACCATCGTGGCAAACAAAAGTAATACTAAAGGGAGGTCGCAATATTCCGAGAAATACCTGCCTGGAGGACTGAAGGATGATAATTTTGAATAGTCCTAAGTATTTTCTTTATTCAAATGGGATTACTATGCTAATAACTTACTTTGTCATTAGTTTTTGGTTGTTTTGTTAAATTAACTATCAAATTTCATAATACACGATGCTACCTTTATTATCTAGCCTCATCTGGGGATATTGAAGTAGATTTTAGAATTTTAAATCATTCAAAATCTTAAAGGTAAAATATTAAACTTATTAAAAAATTTAGGTAAAACAAATAAATTAGGACTTGGATTTTCCTCAACTGTTTTCAGCCGATGCAATCATTAAGAAATCAATACATACCATAAAGAGCAATAAGGCATTCGAGTAGGAGAAGGTCGTACCTACTCGTATTTTTTAAACCTATGAATTTAAAGAGTTTATAAGTTGTAGAGACAATAACAGTAATAACTAGGGTTATTATTATTACTATACATTACTTTAACCGTAGTGTAGCAGTTAGTACTAAAATAAAAACTAGATATTTGCTTGTATCTTTTTATCTTATTTCTTATATAAAAAATATCAATCCATATAATTTATATTTCAATTAAAATTGGTTATATGAAAACATATACATAACCAATGTTAACAATGAACTCATCGTTCCGGGATTTCGATGACAGCAAAATCTTTGTACAAATGGTTAATATCAGGATTGTAGTCCAGATAGTCATTACCACTTGCCACTCTTATACCAATCTTTAACAGTTCAGGGTTTAAATGCAATCCTTCAATTAAACAATCAATAAACTTTAAATAAATCAGTATTGCCATTAGAAAAGTTATGTTAACCATCTTCAATGTCTAAATCTACTGTAGTAAGCGTTCATGGGACAATTTCATTTTATAAAGGATCAAATATGTACGTATTTACATACTCACTTGCGCAAGTCATAACATACTGATAATTTTCAGGGTAAACTCCTTAATATAACGCATTCTATACCCATCGTGTTAATGAGTTTGGAAAACAAGAAGTAAGATAAACAATACAATTAAAAACAATTGGTATGATAAGCACACAGATATATCAATCTAAGGAGATCGGTCGAATCGCCGAGTTCATAGGAAGACCAAGTGTCGCAATCTGCGCCCGTACTACATAACATGGTTCTAGTTGAGCATACCGTACTATACACTATTCTGCGAAGCGATGAAAGTTAAGCACAGCCGCAAAGGAGATCGGTCGAATCGCTGAGTTACGTATTCACTTGACTTTGTCGGAAGGCGAAGTGGCAGAAATGTATGCCCACATACACTTGTCGCAAGTTAAAGGCCGGCTTGGCCTATCTCCTTGTATTATTAAATCTGTGGATAAGCACCTAAATCTAATCTGGATCAATGAAGGCATAACCTTGATTGCAGTTACGTACTCATTTGAGAGTCGAATCCGCGACTTTGTGAGGGCCGCAGCTCTTCTGTCTGAAATTCTTTTTTTACGCGACACTTCCCAGTCCCTGCCTTGTGAAGACTATGTTATTCGAAGGAGTAGGTACACCAGTCGATAAATAAGTAATCACGTGTTTCAGGTTTTTTGAATTCAACTCCTTTTACCCTTCGTTTAAACCAAGGTATAATACATGTATTTGAATAAAATAACATTAAGTAGGTACTTGTTACAAACACGATTGTTTTTATCAGTTTCAACGCTGTCAATGTATCGGACTAGTTTGAAACCAACTGTCATAGACATAAGTGTAAACGCAAATGTGTTTTATACATGGTAGACTTGTTGGCAACCCAGTATGAACGAAAGAATGTTTACGACAGTCGCAGTACATGTATAAAAATGTATAAAACAAAGAATTATGTTTTGACAAGTATTCTACAATTTTTGTATGAAACTAGTATTAAACTTGTTTCTTGGTGAAAACGAGGGGTAAAAGTGGGTAAAAGTCTGAAAATCAATGAAATGTTGAAATTAGGCACTTGATAATAAATAAATCAATTTTTGAAATTTTAACTTATATGGGGATGAAATAAGAAATGAAAGTTTGTATGGAAGTTTGATGGAAGAGCCAAAATTTTTTTCTATATTAAAATGCTGCCCAATGTAACTATTCCACGCGGACGAAGTTGCGGGCAAAAGCTAGTAGATTACATAACTGTTGGACTGTGTGGATGAATGTTGAGTCCCAAGGAAAAAAAATCAATACCAAACGCTACGAGTCTTCTTACCTGCATAATCAATTTATCAGGTAAAGTATGCATGTATTTAACTTAGCGGTTATACTCTTGCCATTAGACAGAGCAATACTACACGCAGGACCGTACTTGCATCTTGTATAGCAAGCTCAGTTGATCCGTCGTGAAGAAACTCTGCACCTTGTTCAGGGCTCCGATTTCTATGAAGCTGTTTTTATCACACTTTCATTGTAATCCTTCGGAATCAAGTCGCTGCGAACCTCCATACCGAGCAAGGAGATATTACTCTGTAGCGTCAGTGTTATGCCCTGAAGAGAGGGAAGGCAAGGGCATTGCGACGTGTTAGCCGTTAACGCGCAAACCTGCGTTTTCTTGGTAAACTCAACCAAAACTGTACCCCATATAGCCTTGTCCAGCTCCCGGCTGAGTTCAATGAGAAGATTCTCACGACTCTCCAAGGTTTTCGCTCGTCCAGCCGCGAGCTGTCGAAAAAGCCCGCATGCACTGTACTGTCGTCTGCATAGCAATGGATGTTCCCAAGAGGTATCATATCATGCAGAAGACACCGTGTAAGGGATAAAACAGAGTCCTGGAGTTTGCAAGGACGGATAATTATCTCTTATCAATTCACCAATGAGGAGCTCATATTTAATATTTTACCGAAAAGCTCACATCAATTTACCAAGACTTTGATTTATAAAAAAAATAGTTGGTTGTTAGGTTTTCTTTGGTTATATAGAATACACATTATTTCTTAAGCATATTTTGTAAATATTGAAAAAATAATCAACTAAGTATGACGACGTTTTATTAAATTAAGTAAATGTGTCAATCTCAAATGAAGCAGTGTTTGATGTCTGTTTGATTTGGAAAAAAGTAATTTCAATGTAATTTCTTTTGATTGTAAATAAGATTAACAAAATACTATAAAAAGCTAAGCTACGAAGATTGAAGTTTAGTTATTTATTATACTCCGAAGGGTCTACTTCTTAGTAAAAGTAATCATTACCAAAAACAGATAATGTTTCTGAAATCAATAATATGTGTAATAGTTTTAAGTGATATAATATTTGAAATAGACACTAGTTATTTGAAACCGTACAACAATACAAATTATATATGTTACCCGCCTATAATTTCGATAAGCAAACACAAACAAGCCATATTTTTAGACTTGACAGAAGACGGTTATTTTCTACGTGACCCTTGTATTTTTAAACGATCACAGGGCCTATCTGTTTCTATAATTAAATACACCAAAGATTCAAATATACGACACGTTGAAAAGTTAAGAGCATTTACAAAATTCAGCCCGAACATAGTGATGATGACGTCAAATATACCTGTACACATTTTATATCTACCTATTGTGGATGCTGTATTACAGTCTCATCGCTCCTACTTGTTTATAATGGACATCACAAATAATGACTTATATAAATGTGTCGATGGAAAATTTAGTCGACAAGCATTTGACCATATTGAAATATTTTTAAATGATCTATGGCATAAATATTTCATGTTTTATGTCGTCTTAGAAATGCCTTTATCATGTCCAAACTTCTTCATCGTCTACGGCCCCGAGAAAAAGAAGTCCGGCTGGGAAGTTTATAACAGAACAGTTGTAACGATACCTGTCAATAACTTCGAATATTTTCGAAAAAACTTCAATAGCAGATCTTTAACAAAAGGATTTCCATTAAAAGCAAACATCTTTGAACGGTTCCCCACGTCAATGAATACTTGTGAAAATATGCATTTTTATGCTAATATTAATTATAATCTTACCCAAAATTTTTGCGGGCAAGATGCAATGATTATGCAGGAGATAATACAGCAACTAGAATTTAACGTTACGTTTCCAGAAGTTGACACTTCATTTAATTACGGCTATTACGTAACTGATGACAATATCACCGGTAGTTTGGGACAACTTTTAAACCATACATTTGACATATCGTTTAATTCAAGGTTTTTAACGAAATACTTATACGGAGATTTGGAGAAGGAAATTAAATTTCTGTATCATGTCGCATTCGATTCCATTTGCTGTGTCATGAAGACCCCAGACTACGTACCACTCTGGCATTACCCCTATAGTTGCTTCGATACACAAGTCTGGATCACACTGCTTACAATGCTGATTTTAGTAGCTGTGGTAGCAAAATTAACAGCAGTAATAAAAAAGAAAATACCTTTAGACGCAGAAACGTTACAATTTGTTGACTACATAACTATTGGACTCTTTGGGTGGATGTTGTGCCCTAAGAAAAGAATAATATCAATTACAAATGCTATTTCTCTCATTACGTGCATAGTTATACTAGCAGTATATCAGGTAAAGTATACATAACAATAATTGCTATATCGTCAACAACTTATATGTATAGTGTTCGACGTACCTAATATTTGTAAATGAGTTGATACCGACTATATTTCTCTCTTAAATTTCCGTCTCCTAATCATGATGTCCCCTCACAATTTTATACCACTATTTCATCCGAAATTAGTTGAGAGTACTAGTTAATATGCAATTCAAAATCAGGATCATCAGATTTATTACACTTCGTCTGCTCACCAAATTGATGTTTCCTGTACCTACCTATATTTACCCTTTATCTTTAACTAATATTTTTATGCTATTAATCTTCGACGTGCTTTTAAAAACATTCACTTTACACTCCAAATTAATTCTGTTATCATCAACTTTTTTATGCACCTCATAGCATGCACTTCTTTAAGGGTGCGGCCAAATGAGCAACACATCAGGTATTTCTGTTCTATTCTATTCTTAATTAATGGCCTCGCTTCGCATTAAACTTACGCATTTTGCCAATGTCAAGTGAAAATGTAACTAAAGTAGGTAACAAAAATTGTACGGTTGATTGAGGTTAAAAATGGAGTCTCTCAACACGTGTTTTTACGACAAGAACTCGGGAGAAACTGCCGTATTTCCGTTGCTCATTTGGATTGATTAAATAATACAAGGAGATAGGCCAAGCCGGCGTTTAACTTGTGACAAGTGTATGCCCAGTGGGCGTACATTACCGCCATTTCGCCGTACGCGTCACTCGGACTTCCTATGAACTCAGCGATTTGGGCGATGTCCTTTGCGGCTGTTCTTAACTTTCATTGCATCGCAGTCCTTATGACTCGCGCAATGAATAGTGTATATTACGGCATGCTCAACTAGAACCATGTTATGTAGTACGGCCGGTGACTGCGACACTCGGTCTTTATATGAACTCAGCGATGCGCCCGATCTCCTTAGATTGATATATCTGTGGCCGCACCCTAACAACAAAAATCGTGATTAATTATGAAATATCTAAACAAGTTTACGTTCATCCGCGAAGAAAATTAAAATCGATGGAAAGACTTTTCACAAGAAAAAATATATTCGATTTTTTTCTTTTAGAGTCATATAAATTATTTATATACGACAAGGGTGAGAAAACCAGAAGTGAATACAATACAGGATTTGATAGATTATGGCATTGAAATTTATAGTTCGCGGTCCATACTTAGCACCATTGGTGGTCTGGATGCTCTACCAGTTGATAGCTCAAAAGTACACTTGGAAGGTTACAATATGTGTAAGTTTTTTTTTATAAATAATAAACTAGCTTTTGCCTGTGACTTCGTCTAAGTGGAATAGTTACGTTGAGTAGTATTTTTATTTTTAGGGTACTTTTTAAACTAACATTTTTTTTACTTCTTATCACGTGCTTAAAACAAAGTTTCGTGGTTTTATCTTCGATAATGAGGAATCCCATACAAGCTTTCATCCCTTATTAAACTCTTTATGCCATTTTACAACAAAATTTACCTTGTATTCTATCTCAAGGTCTAGGCTATTTTTGTACCAAATTTCATCAAAATCAATTCGTGTGTTATGCGTGAAAGCGTCACTTTGTTTGAACTTCTTTACGACCTTTCACTCCCTATTCCATCCCCACATGGGACAAAATTCAAAAAAGCTAGAAAAGATACTTATTTACTATGAAAATTTGTATTTAGATACTTGATAAGAATCAAGTATTAAGTAAAAATTTTCATAGTTTTATCTTCGATATTAAGGAATCGTATGCAAACTTTCATCCCTTATGTCAACCCTTTTATGCCCTCTTTTACAGAAAAGGTAGCTTATGTCCTATCTCAATGATCTCAAGGTCTAGTCTATTTTTGTGACAAATTTCATCAAAATCAGTTCAAGTGTTATGCGCGAAAGCGTGACTTTGTTTGGACTTCCTTACGACCTTTCATCCCCACATGGGTAAATATTTCAAAAAGGCTAGAACAAATAATTATTTATTTCGTATCAAGTACCTCAATTCAAAGTTTCATGGTTCTATCTTCAAAAACGACGAACTTCCATACAAACTTTCATCCCGTATTTTAACCCCTTCAACCCTTGTTTAGCAATAAAAAGTAGCCTATGTCCTTTCCCGAGCTGTAGTCTATATTTGTACCAAATTTCATCAAAATCGATTCAGTGATTTATACGTGAGAGCTTAACAGACAGACAGAGTTACTTTTGCATTTATTTTAGGTATTTAAATAATAAAAGAAATATGTATGTATGTACCTAAGAACTTTGGAGACTTGCTGCGTTCATACCCAGTATGTGCTGAGTATAGCATTCGGTCGGTATTATTACTCAATCACGAAACTTGGAACACGAATAACTTCATCCCGAAATCACGAATAACTCTATCCCGATAACACAGCGCACGAGCCGAGCGAGCGTAGCGAGCGTGCCGCGGCAGCGGCCGGCAAGCGCCAGAAGCGACGACGGTGTGGTGGAGTGGTCAATATAGCTGCCTACACATCCGTTCGGGTTCGAATCCAGCGGCAAATGTTTATGTACATGTACATATATTAAATTTGTTGACGAGTCATGATCGTTTATATTATATTTATTTAAGTTTATTTATAAAAGTTCTACAATTAGTATGTTTGTGTATATATTTAAAAAAAAATACGTTATTTAATATCCATTATGACAAGTTTTTAATGATACTAACTTTGAGCTAGATAATTGGTGTTAATGTGGAAATATATTATTATTATCTATGATAAAAAAAAACGTAATTATATTCACAAGACTGTGGCAAATTCACCAAGATCAAGTTGGCGGTGTGATTAAAAAAAATTGTTTTCAGCAATTTTATTGGACCACGAAAACTATGCGTCGTTACAACGGAAATCTGACGTACAATTGGAAATATCTGCGTTCTACACGACTAGTGACGGTACGCCGCTTATGCTAGTCGTCAACGAGTGCATCAGTAGTCAATATTTGTCATACATCGCTAGAAGTGGTAAGTAGATTATTCTAAGCAGTATTCATAAACAATGAAATGAAAAGCTCTATCTAAATGGGCTTTGCTAAATACTTTTAAATCGTCAAAAGCTCTATAGTAGGGGGGCCCAAGAGGGGATTTTGGGATTGGTTCAAGCGTGGCAGTTTAATAGTAAGGGAGAATCGTTGTACCTTGTTAGGTACTTTCAGCAGGTATGAGCCCTCAATATAGTGTCGTATGTTCTGAGCCATTGATCAGATTAGTAAAAAAAATCGAACCTCAGAACTGCTCGAGCGCGTCAGATTAAAACAATTTAGGTTTATTATATACAGAAAATGATATTATTATAAAAATCTGACGATTTGACCGTGACGGAAGTGATCGAGAGAATTTCAAAGTTGCAAAAAAAAATCGTAACCTTGCAATGTTCGAGCGCGGTTCTTTTTTTTGTTTTTTCAAAGGAAATTACTTAAAAATTATAAAAATATTATAATCTGACGATTTCGACAAGTCGAAACATCGAAAATAATAAATAAAGTGTTGTCTATGCATTATGTATTTCCCGTTCTACGACTCTCATTCTTTCTCACTCTTTTTTATTGTCTTTCTCTTTTTTGATCAGTAGTTCCTAAGATAGATGAGCACGTTCAACCAAACAAAAAAACAACTCAGTATAGACACGGTAATATTATCTATGCAGTATTTTGACTCGGCCCTGTCCTTGAAATAACTGGCTACGGCCACTACGGCCGAGCGGGGCGTCAACATGCGGTAGGGCTACCCGCCTACAGTATTTTTATTTCATCTACATACCTAATTGAGTTTCTTTCTAGTTTTGTGATTATATATATTTTATTTTATATGTAAAAAAAATGTTGTGAATGAAATAGGAAGTGTTCAATAAAATACATGATATTTTTAGGTAATATTTAATAAAAAAAAATATAGAAATGAGACAAAAATATTCACGCCTCGACTGAGACGTACTATATAGTCACTGAAACACTTTTATTTTCAGGAAATTATATATTATTATCAACAAACAAAATACTGTTTTTTAAACTCCGCACAAATATCCCTATTTTCTAATTTTCCATTTATCAATTCCTGTCAACAATCCGTTTTTTTTCCAAATTATCTAATAACCTGCCAGTATACACCAAAAGATCCGATTACTACAATACCTACCATTTATTTCTCATCAATTATTTCATAATGATATTTCATCTAATTCAATAATGTAAGTTATATATGTTGGTTGTTGGTAATATATAACTTAACTACATTAACAGTAAGTAGACAGCCTAGTCTAGGAAACTACCTACCAACTATTATGTAGTTTTGTTTTTAACGCGAGCGTAGGTAGATTACTCGTTTGTCTCTTTTTTCCAGCTTATCCACTTATTTATACATTATTCCAGATATTTTGCCCGATGGAAATATCGAAATACCTAAATATTAAAAACAAATTAGGTACTAGTAGATAGGCATATAAAAAATATTCTATAGTTTTACCTTTCCAATTTTCCAAGTGATTTAAAAAATGATATCTCTGGGTGCGTTATTGAAGAGTTCAAGCAACCAAAAACAGCACAATATCGACTATTGCTCTTTGCCATATTAAATTATGTAGGTATCTACTTAATTCAATCAAATATTCACAATACAAATCGCACGTTTAAGCACAGCTAACTGCTTAAAAAACAATTCACACCGTTCGGTCGTCGCTGCGGCGCATTCGCGACTGGATGCCCACCGGGTGCCCCGCGAACTCGAGGCGCGTAGTATGACACGCTTTCCGACCGTTTGTATGAAGATAGAATACTGTATAGATAATATTACCGTGGTATAGATGCGTGCGTAGTACTTGATCATTATGTAGCTGCGGCATTATGTTATAACTACCTATCTCTGAAGATATTCAATGAAATCTTATGACGTAAATAACAATTTTGTACAAAATTAAATACTTGTGATGAATAACGTATTAATTTTGATAAGGAATAATTTTATGTTTACAAAAAATTCTTCATAGTCTCCTCAATTACCTTGCTAGCCACGTGGCTATTATATTTGACCGATATTTCACCCCCTCAATTAAAGATTATGAGCATACTCTTCGGGGTTATACAGAGGACAAAGATGTTTACATCTCAGGTCCACAACAAAAGAGAACTGCTGATTTTGCAAAAGAGCTCAAAAATATTAAGTTTAAAGAAGCTTTTGTAAAATTTCTGATAGAACATTGGACTGACCGTGAGATGGCTACGATTATAGGTAACAAGACAATATATCTCAATCACGATTTATGTTATGTGTATACTGCTACTAATAATGAAGTGACGCGAACAGTTAATTACGATTTGACTTGTCAAGACCAAGAAGAAGAGAAGCGGATACAAAAATTGTATTTTTCACATGTCAACTTAAAGAAGATTCTACAGTTACTATAAGAACTTAAAAAAGCTTAAGCTTAAGCTTGAGCTTAAAAAAGCTCAATAATAGTGTAATAAGCAAAATTTAGAGCGTTCGGAATTTGCAGAAAATTACAGCAATGGCCTGTGCTATGAACTTTTTTTTAATTCTTTCAAATTGTCAGATTTAACAAATCCCTTCACAAAATAGTCAGATTAAGGCTGGGTACTACTAGTTTGTCGAGTTGAACCATCTGTATGAAAATCTGACACGCGCGAGTATTGCAAAGTCACAATTTTTTTTTGCATTTGCAAAAATTGATTAGGGACTTTTAGTCACGTCCAAATCGTCAGATTAAGTAAGAGGACACTTGTGACGGCTTAAATAATAAGTCCCTATAATTACTGACACGCTGGAGAAAATACACTTTTTTAATTATTTTTTTTGCTTATATCGCTATTCGTTACGAGCGATCCGGCAGATTAATATTTCTCCGTGGACACAAGTTTGTGGGCTATCTACACTTCCAAAATCTGACGCGCTCGAACATTTTTTTTTCATCACTTTTTTTTACATTTTTGAAAATTCATACACGCTCTCCCCACCACTAAAATGGTTAACTTCATAGGAGCTTTATTATTATTTAGCATCTAATCTTTGCAATCCAATAGATCTTCTAACCGCTGGAGACACTACAAATTTAGCACTCTGGGCTCCCCTACCATTACTATCTTACTAATTGTACTATCTTACAAATTGTATTATATTGCGGCTGTGCTTAACTTTCATTGCTTTGCGCGTGCAATCAATAGTGTACCTATATTACGACAGTATGCTCAACTAGAACCATTTTATGTAGTACGACCGCTGATCGCGTCACTCGGACACGGCTCGGACTTCCTATGAACTCAGCGATTTGACCGATCTCCTTTGCGGCTGTGCTTAACTTTCATTGCTTCGCAGTCATGACGCGCGCAATGAATAGTGTATATTACGGCATGCTCAACTAGAACCATGTTATGTAGTACGGAGGCTGATTGCGACACTCGGTCTTCATAAGAACTCGACGATTCGACCGATCTCCTTAGATTGATATATCTGTGGTACCGATCGAATATTTTCAAGAACTACCTAATGTTATTGAGCACCTCACGATTTTCTCTAAATAATACCTAATTATACTTTTCGTTCATCATTTAGTTTCTATAAGTACTGATAAGTTATAATTCACTTTTTAGTCCAATTTAATATAAAAGCGTGTTTTATTAGTTTTTTTTAAACTATTTTTTTATGGTTGTTATTGATTCCAATTTAAATAGAAAACGAAAAACATGGAAAAAATTCCTGTCATGGATAAGTGCTGAGAGCGGGACATTTTTTCTATGTTTTTAGTTTTCTATTTAATTTGGTATCAATTGCAATCAGAACTAAACTTGCCAAACAAAAAATAAAACACTATTTTTTTTATTTGCATGTAATCTTTCACTTCCAGATTTCCCGTTCGGCAAAGATATAACCCTACTCATAGTTCGTCTCCTTGAAGCGGGACTACCAGACGCTTATTACCGTTGGGCCAAGAACTCCATGCCTCTAATATTTTACAAGGAAAACGTAGAAGGCCCACAACCGAGACCTTTTGAAGCAACTAAGATGCAAGAACACAGGATAGCTTATACGTTGTTACTGGCTGGTTACTTAGTTTCTACTTGTACTTTTGTCATAGAGAAGTGGACATGGAAACGACAAAACAAAGTTGGCATTTGAATTTATGATGGACTCGTAAGGGTCAGTTCACACGGAATTGTTTGAACGCGACGTGACTTGAAGAGGCTAGTGGTTACGCGCTGCGCATTTGTCCCGCCCCGCGAGACGCATCGCAACATCGCGAAACCTTGTCTACGGAATCACCTCCACGGTCGTTTCAATCGTGTCGTGCCACTTGTGTCTGTGGAAAGACTGGGACTTCCTGTGACCACGAACGCTGAAAAGTGTCCTGAAATTATAAAATCTAATTACACGCGAGTTATATCCGTAAAAGTTGTTTTATTTACAACTGGTAAATAATTAAAATAAGCGACAGGCTGGCAACCTGTCACTATTTTGGGATACTGTATGGCAGGCTCATACCAGTGGCAAATGTGTCTTTGTGTGTAACCATAAAAAATAAAGTTATATTTTATATCGCTATCATGCCGCGTCGCGTCACGCCTAGTTGTGAACTGACCCTAAGTGCATTTTTTAAAAAGCTGTTATCCACCACCACTTCTTCGGAATTCATATTTTATTAATCACTACAAATAGCAGTATCCGTAGTGTAAGTTTTTTAGTATACAAAATGCAACGATTGTAGTTGCGTTAAGAGCTCACTTTGTATGGGAAACATAATTTACACTTCTCTCCGCTAGGGGCGCTGTTCACGTTTCCTATACAAATTGAGCTCTTAACGCAACTAAAGTAGTTGCGTTTTTATACTAAAAAACTTATACTACGGGTACTGAAATCTTTTAGTTAAATACTGTTATGTACTGTGTATAGTAGATAAACAGCACGTCGCATTACCACAAACTGTCAAATTCACAATCGATTTTGCGGTCTAAAATACACATGTTTAAGGTTGAAAATGAATTAGAGAACTTTGACAGTTCTGGGTAGTTAGGTCAGTTGTCATCCGTACTTCACTTCCAACAACGAATCTAGGGGTCATCCATAAATTACGTCACACGTTAAAGGGGGGGGAGGGTATCACCAGAGTGTGACATTGTGTGACACGGGGCAGGGGGGGGTCAAAAGCTTTGTGACGTTACATGTTAAAATTTAAAAAAAATATAATTTAAAGAATTATATTTTTGAACTCGATGTGTATTTTTAATACTTTAGCACTCTCGCTATGAGATTATCTCTCTTGCAATAACAATCAACTTCTAGAGCGGCGTTGTAATGCAAGTTAGACACAAAATTCACGAGAGTTCTGGTAAGGGTTTGAGTAGGTTTAAGAAAAAAAAAAGAAAAAATTAAAATACCTGTTTTCTTTTGATTATTTCTAAATACATGCATAAAATAAAAAAATGTGTGACGTCACATCAGGGGGGAGGGGTTCTAAAAATGTGACAACCTGTGACAAGGACGGGGGAGGGGTTAAAAAGTCCTAAAATTCGTGTGACGTAATTTATGGATGGCCCCCTATGACTACGAAAAAGCGGGTGGTCGGGCGCGAACACAACTTGGATCTGTGTTCGTGGGTAAAGTGCGGTCGCCGAACAGAGATAATTTCGTACCTACATTCACACCAGGGATGTTGCGGATGCTGATTTTTTCACATCCGCGGATGCGAATGCGGATGCGGAGTTTTGAAGGTTCACATCCGCGGATGCGGATGTTTAAGATATTATGTAAATAAAGTCTATTAATAAAAAATTAAAACAGTGATAATGATATATAATTATTAACATTTTTTATTGTTATCAAATCAAACATAAGTACTTACTTATTTTTATATTAAACACCTACTGGTTTTTATATTAGTAAGTGAAATTAAAAATAGAAGAATTATACTTAATAAACAGTAATATTGCCGCCTTTTCTGATTCAAGGCGATTACGCAGAGGTTCGTAAATTAAACCCGCGCTACTAAATAATTGTTCGCTAGGAACACTGCCCGGTGTAGAGGATAAAAATCTTTGTAGGTACTATTGGCGATAATACCTTAAATTCCTTTCAATGAACACTCCACCAATTTGGAGGATTTTCATCCACTTTGGAAAAAGAATTTTGAAAGACGATATTTTTTACCTATAATAAAACGTATTACCGGTGTAACATAATAGAATTTACCTTGCGATCTTATATTAGTCTAACTAATTTAAAGTTCACCCATTAACGCTTATTTTGTAAACTCTTTATTTAGGTACACACAATGACCACTGTATCACAACAACATTTAAAATATCTATTTATATGATTATGTAGTCCACAGCGCAAACAAACACGTAATGATTTATTAACAAGAAACAAATGAGGCGCCACAACAAACGTGTCGAATCTTGTCACCAATTTCTACGTTCCCATTGGTCCCATTGTCACGTGCGACCGGCACGCGCCACTCGCCGGGCCCGCCCAATTTCTTTCTTGTCGCTACTTGCATGATATCCGCATCCGCATGAACATCCGCACTGATTAATGCGGATGCGGATGCAGATGCAGATGTCCAAATCTATGCGGAAGTTCCGCATTTGCGGATGCGGATGCGAATGTTCGCAACATCCCTGATTCACACCACGCGTTACGCAGAGCGGGGTGGTTGGGCGCGAACACAACTCGGATCTGTGTTCGTGGTTACAGTGCGGTCGCCGAACAGAGATAATTTCGTACATTCACACCACCCGTTACGCAGAGCGGGGTGGTTGGGCGCGAACACAACTCGGCTCTGTGTTCGTGGTTACAGTGCGGTCGCCGAACAGAGATGATTTCGTACATTGACAGCTCGTTACGCATCTTTGTCGCTCCTGCGCAATTATGTTGCTGTATTAGTGACCGCCCCTTTTAGAGATTTTAAACCTTTTGAACATAGTAATACCACAGTAATACGGTGTTTACGTGTTCAATAAAAGTTGCGAGTTACTCTAATTTTTTTTTTATGTTACGAGATGGCAAACAAGCTTGCGGCCCACCTTGTGTTAAGTGGTCACCGCCGCCTATAGACACTTGAAATATTAAGTGTAAATTACTGCGTTTGCCATCCTGGGGACTAAGATGATATGCCCGCCCAGTAATTAAACTGGCTACCTTTCCCTTCGATCCGAAACACAGCGAACTGTTCAGGGCAGAAATAAGAAAGGCGGTGGTACCTACCCAGACGACCCTACATATGGGTCTACCACCTAATATTATAAATATCACGTAATAATTAGAGTTTAATTTCATTTGGATAGTTTGAAATTAATCAATAACTATAAAGTAAGTATTTTGTCTTAATTGTCAGCAAATAGATACACCTCAGATCATATAAGATGCAAAGAGGCATTTGGTGTACCCTCAAATCATCTGAGGGTACAATACCAAACAAAACATCTGAGAGTACAAATCAACCAGTACCAAATGCCTATTTGCATCGGTAAAAGCTATGGCTAGTTGATAACAATCCCGAGCTCCGCATAACATTATGAAATCTTAATAATACAGAATATAATTAAAAACATAAAATGTAACACAATTTTATAAATTTCACCATCAGTAAAAATGTTTTTATGACAACTGCCAGTAACAGCTCAACGGGCATTGTAAGAAATTATCTCTGGCGGCCGTACTTTATTCACTGTGGTAATTTTCATCCACACATACCAACCAAATGTCTTATTGGTGTTCACCTTATTTCGTTCGTTCATGAGTACTTATAAGCCTTTATATGTTAATAGGCTGTTTTTGCTGTATCTAAATTTATAATAAGACAAATAATTAGGGCCGATTCATACTGGCACGACAGCAACGCGGCGAGCACTTCCAGTGTGTACTAAAGGTGATATCAGACGGTTCACTCGAATGTATGAAACTACAGTGAATGCTTCATTTTTATTTCAGTCATGTTCACATGGTCGAACTGCTATGAAACAGAAAAGAAAATTCATCTCCTCTTTTCTTTCAGCACGTCCTCGAAAGAAGACCATTTTGCCGCGACGTTTTCTTGTACAAGACTCTAAACAAAATGACCGAATCCGAGTGAACGTTCTCTCAATGTTTAGACTGTTCGTTTATCGTTCATTCGAGTGGGAGTGAAAGATGCCGGATGCAAATATCCAACACTGTTGGATCGGTTCATTAATGAATTCATTCAGCACTTGTGTTTCATTTTGGGTTCAGAACCTTCATTTTGAGTGAAAGGTACCGAATGAAAGGCGAAAATGAACGAAAAATTAATCGTCTGACCTTAAGTACCTACTCGCCGCTTCATCCGTTGCCATCAAACTGGTTTCGTACTCCGTGGTTGCAATCCTGGTGTGAATCGGCCTTTAGATACCTACACAATATTTAATAGTTTTGGTAGGTCGTAATGTAGGTACACACTAATAGATTGTAAGTCTATTGTATAGTGTTGCAAAATTATTGAAACAAATGTCAAACGTGTTACATTTATGAATGCACAATATTAGTGGTTTTACTTTAACAATTTACTTTTGTCTAGCAGAGTGTACTTAGCTAGTAGCTCCTGTCTAGTATAGTATAATATTATCTGTGCTACCTACTGTTAAAATCACAGATTTAATAATACAAGGAGATAGGCCAAGCCGGCGTTTAACTTGTGACAAATGAGCCTGTGGGCATACATTTCCGCCACTTCACCTTCCGATAAAGTCAAGTGAATACGTAACTCAGCGATTCGACCGATCTCCTTTGCGGCTGTTCTTAACTTTAATCGCTTCGCAGTCCTTAAGACGTGTATATTACGGCATGCTCAACTAGAACCATGTTATGTAGTACGGCCGCTGATCGCGACACTCGGTATTCCTATGAACTCGGCAATTCGACCGATCTCCTTAGTTTGATATATCTGTGGTTAAAATGTTCGGTAGTGTATTATCTAATATTAAGATATTCTTATTAAAGTGTTGTAAGTAAAACAATGCTTTGTTTCATTGGATTTATTTAAAATATACCATACAACAACATTAGAAGTGGGGTCTTTAAAGTTTCACTTTCGATGTCCACCCAAAACAATTATATTAAAAAAAATGCAAAATTAACCCGATTAACAATTCAAAATACTCCAAATACCATAACTATAATACAATAACATTGAGCCAAAGGTAAAAAATCTTACATACTAGGAACTAATCTAATAATATTGTCTTCTATCTTATTTAATTATACAGTCTGGGTTTGATATAGCCGTGACAGCTAGCCGTGTAGGCGATGAGTTAGGCAGGCTGGCTCATTGGTAACATCGGTGAAATTTACACAAATTGTATAAAATTAAAACAAATTGTCTACTAAAGCAAATTATTCTAATGACAAATGACAAGCTTTATTATCTCGAAATCGGCAATAATAAAATGACTTCCACGGAGTTATAATGACCAATAAAGTATAGTTTAGGTTATGAGACTTGAGATTTACAGCTTCTTTAATATAAACAGATAGGCAATAAACGAAAAGCCGTCTAAATTCTCATGAAAAATGCCTCACAAGCCAAATTAGGCAATGGTGTGAAGATTTTGTCGCCAGATACATAAATTAATCTGTAATTTTGTCCATACTTCATTCAATATACTTACATCAAAACGATGCATCAGGTGACAAGAGCATGTTTAATACATGTAAAATGTTTTTATCTAAACATACTAAATTCAATAAGCAAATGCGACTGAGGTGGGGTACAGACACCCAGTACTTACTAATTTACTGAGGTAAGTCCAACCTCATAGAATATTTGTATTGCTAATAAAATGTTTTATATTGTGAGATAGTTACTAATCTCACGATAATAACAATACTGAGTACCTGAGCTATCTATAAAATTCTATTTGAGATACAAAATGTTATTATACCTATTTTAAGCTTATGTAGGTACTTTTTAAGTTATAATTGTTGAAATATGTAAAAGCACCCTAATATTGTTTAAGATTAAGTTAATCTGTAATCTAGATCTTCCCTCCGTCCGTCATCCATCTTTGTCTTGTCGTGTGGTGTTCTTGTGAATTGTAATCCAATATAATCAATAAGTAAAGATTAATTAGATTAATTGGTTATTTATTGTTGATACAATAAATACAGTTAACTGTGCGCGTTGTGTATTATTTGGCCGTATTATATCCAAATTTAACTATCATACAAGAAACACATGACCTTAACTGGCTTAAGTGACCGGCCACTGCACCAGCTACTCTCATCAGGTTATACTCCCAGTCAATCATAGTTGGATTTTATTGAAGAAGCCATTAGTATTTTTTTTTATTATTAACTTATCAGCGTGCCTGCAATGTTATCTGGAAATGGCAATTGTGGTGAAATCACCATTGGATTGGCCATGGTAATGAGGCACCTGGCAACCCGTATGGAGGTTTTCACCTGGAGCGCTTACAATAAGGTATTGGGAATTACAATAATTGGAAAATCACTATAAAAATGACACTTACACTGAAAAGACTGTGAAGCTATGAACCCAATCAATGATCAGAAAGTATTGTCAAGAATATGTTTGAGAGTGCATTCCTCATGCTACCAGTATGTAAGAGAAGCAAAAACGAGCCAGATTGCTTGTGATAATCTAGCTAAAGTATTCGAAGACAAAGGTCTATATCCACCAGAAATATCACTACGTGAACTCCACAGAATTGAATAAAGACGATTCTCTAATATGAGTTCCTACATTGAGACAGTTATGACTTTAGCTCAACAAATAATTGACATTGGTAGATCAACCACCTCCCACACGTTCCAGACGACCATGTATTACCAAAACTTTGGTGCTACCTAAAGGCAACACCAACTTCCTCCTCCACTCATTTTCGTTTCGTGCTGCTCTGCTGTGGAACAGCCTCCCTACTGTTATCCAAGAGAGTCCGTCCATCGCTAGTTTTAAAACCAGAATAAAGAAGCACTTCTTATCACAACACTCCACATAATACCTAATGCAAGTTTATCCAATTTATATATCACAATTATTCAAGTTATGTATAATACATATGTATATTTATTTATTTTATGTAGTATATAAATAAATATTTATGTATTTGTAAGTATGCGTATTGTGTGTATGTATGATTATTAGAATATATATAGTACAATAATGTCTTATTTGTTTGTTATATTATATTTGCATTTTGTTAGTCACCTACATAATTTTAACATTATTACCAACATTCATGGGTTGACTGGAAGAGATCTCTTTTAGAGATAAGTCCGCCCTTGCAAACTATGTACTATAACCAATGCTGTTATAATTTATCAAGTGCAATAAAGAGTATAATAATCAATAGAGGATGCTAAAATTGCCGAGTTGCTGCTCAGTGGATTACCTCAGGAATATGATGCTCTAGTATCCAGCCTAGAAACAAGACTTCTTCAAGAAGAACTTCGGAAGACTGCGGACATCTCAAGCAGTGTGAATAATAATGCATTTACAGTGAAAGGAAATTCAGAGGAAGTATTAACTTGTCATTACTGTGGCAAGTTTGGTCACATTAAAAGCAAAATGAAAATCATTTTTTTTTTGCAACAACTGCTTTTCTCGTGAAGAATCATGAGTGATATGTGGATTCCGGATGTACAACGCACCTGAGTAATCAAAAGGAAATTTGTCAAATTTTATGAATATAAAAATGAAATGCTTAGGGTACAGGTGATGATAATCTTAATACGGATACATCGGTAGGTAAGCAAAATTGAAAATGTTTCTTATTGTTCACGATCAATTTATAATTCCTTTATATTGTTTAATTTTATAATTTTAATGTTGTGTGTTTAATTACTTAATTATTATCGTGTTAGTTATAAGTGTTTTACGTGTGTTTTATTGTATAATTATGAATAAATAAATAGATAAGAGTTGTTTTTATTGAGCAGGAATAGGTGGGCGCAACTTGTACTACCAGGCACAAGTTGCGATACGCTGGTTTCACTTATATACAGCGCAGATTTTAGTCGAGCACTTATCGCACTCCACTTCACTCATATCGGACTTTCTCTCTGCACCGAAGAAACCAGCCACCGCCGTCTCCACCTCTCCCTGCTCAAACCAACAGTACTACAGCAAGAAAACCGGCCTTCTTATTTCTGCAAGACCCCACCGTCATAGTCTACGTACAAGGGACACAGACACCAGACAACAGCCTGTCGGGTCGGTCCCGTACATTTTGGTCCTTCAAGAGCCGAATCTTACAGAAAAACCGAAGAATGCCAGTAACCAGATCGAAGACAGGGAGAATGGAGACAGAAGAACGGCAACCAGCGGTGCAAGAATCTTCACCGGCACCGGCACCAATACCTACAGAAGCGTCTGCGGCACCGCAAATCGAAACCATAACCCGCAGAACGTCACGTGCCAGCACTACGAAGTCCCAACGAACACAACAGATCGCCGAAGCGAAGAAAGAAGTGGCACTACGCAAGCTCGAACTAGCCGAAGCACGCCTAGAAGCCCTAGAAGCAGAGGAAGAGTACGATACAGAAGACAGCGAAGCAATAGAAGAAGCTCCGATACTTCGCCGCCGAACCGATGAGTGGGTGAAGAACACCGCATGCGTCGATGAGTCACCACCGCAACCACAGACAGAAAACAAAGAACAGAAGACGGACAAGCTAAGCCTCTCCGATCTTACCGCCGCTATCATCGCTGCTTCACGCTCTACGCCACATCGCTACGAAGAGCTGCCCAGCTTCAACGGCAACCACCAAGAATGGCTGGCCTTCAAAGCAGCCTATACAGAATCGACACATCGCTACACAGAAAACGAAAATACAGCAAGACTAAGAAGATGTCTCAAGGGCAACGCCAAAGAAGCCGTCAACTGCCTACTCATAGCCAACTCAAGCCCGGCCGACATCATGGCCATGCTCGAGAACCGCTTCGGACGCCCCGAAGCAATCGCCATAGCAGAACTCGAACGTCTTCGCAGCATCACCCGTCCGACCGACGCACCGAAAGATGTGTGCCTATTCGCAAGCCGCATAAGAAACAGCATCGCTACAATTCAAGCACTCAACAAGAAGCACTACCTCTACAACCCAGAAGTGGCGAAGCTAATAACAGAGAAGCTCACACCGACACTTCGGTACCGATGGTTCGACTACGACAGCGCACAACCACAAGAAGAGGCCGATCTGGTGAAGTTCGACCGATTCATCACAGCAGAAGCCGACCGCTGCAGCAAGTACGCACCGCCCGAACTCATCCACACCGAAGAACGTCACAGCAGACCACGTCCGCAACGAGCATTCGCCACATCCGAGAAGGGTATCCGAACTTGTGCCTTTTGCAACGAGTCAACACACATCGAACAAAAATGTGCGAAGTTTACTGCAGCCGACAACAACGAACGATGGGAGCTAGCGCGCCAAGCCAAGCTGTGCTTCCGCTGTCTACAACGTCGAAACCAGAACCACAAATGCCAACAGAAGAGATGCGAAACAAACGGCTGCGAAAGAACTCACCATCCACTACTACACTTCGAGCGCCAAACAGAGAAGAAAGAAACAGTTACTTCGACGTTCGTACGATCAGAGAAAACCTTTTTGAAGATTGCACCTGTACGCGTCACCGGGCCGAAGAATTACGTCGACACCTATGCACTACTGGACGACGGGTCGACAGTCACGCTCATAGACGCCGATATCGCCAAGAAGATTGGAGCAAGAGGGCAATATTCTCCGTTGCGACTCGAAGCTGTAGCCGGCGCACAAATCAACGCCGCCACGTCACACGCCGTTACCATCGAAATTCAAGGACAGTTCGATGCTCACCGAATAACAGCGCACACCTTACCGAAGTTGAAGCTCGCACCGCGCACCGCGAGAGATACTAGAAGAAGACATCAGAGGCTGCAAACATTTAGAAGATATAGAAGATCATCTCAAGTACGTCGGCGCTACACCTACCCTTTTGATCGGGCAAGATAACTGGGGCCTGCTGCTAACGCACAACTACCGAAGCGGACCACCACAACAACCAGCTGCCGCGCTCACAGCGCTCGGCTGGGTACTGCACGGCAACGGGCAAGCAGCCGAACGCCGTCGCATAGTACATCGCACGCACCACCTAACCATCGAAGCGCTCGACGAAGAGATGAAACGATATTTTACGCTAGAATCGATTGGCGTACAACCAAGAACAACACAGTCTGACCCAGAACAACGTGCGCTTCAAATACTCAAGAGAGAGACAAGAGAGAGAGACGGCGGTGGCTACGAGACAGCACTACTGTGGAAGCGAGACAGCACTACTTTACCGAATAACTACGATTACGCGCTAAGAAGACTTCACAGCATCGAAAAGAAGATAGAAAAAGAACCACTTCAACACAAGAAGTACACCGAACAGATAGAAAACCTATTGAAGAAGGGTTACGCTGAAGAAGTCTGCGCACCGCCTACGCCCGGTAGAACTTGGTACCTACCTCACTTCGCCGTGCTTCACCCAGCCAAGCCGAACAAACTTCGCGTCGTGTTCGACGCAGCCGCAAGATGTCATGGGACGTCTCTCAACGACCACCTACTGACGGGGCCAGACCTACTACAATCCCTGCCTGGCGTCCTGATGCGTTTTCGCCAGCACGAGATCGCCGTAGCTGCCGACATCGAAGAAATGTTCCTGAGAATCGGTCTGCGAAACGAAGACAGAGATATGCTACGTTTCCTCTGGAGAGGTGACCGGCGGGAGGGGACCCCCGCAGAATACAGAATGAAGACAGTCCTGTTCGGCGCAGCGTGTTCTCCGTGCATCGCTCTATACGTCAAGAATCACAACGCCGAGAAACATCGTTCGTCGCACCCAGCCGCCGCCGACGCCATAGTCACCAACCACTACATGGATGACTACCTACAGAGTTTTCCCACGATCGAAGAAGCACACAGAACAGCAAGCGAAGTCGCACACGTACATAGACAGGCGAACTTCAACCTTCGAAAGTGGACGTCCAACGCACCCGAGCTTCGCGTACTACTGGGCGGCGCAGACGAAGATCGAAACCTCAACGACGACAAGGAAGAGAAGATCCTCGGCCTCACCTGGCGGCCGTCCACCGACACCCTCGGCTTCAACCTCAGCTTCGCGCGCGTGCCTACCGACCTCATAGACGGCTCGCGCACCCCCACCAAGAGAGAAGCCCTGCGCATAGCGATGTCGATATTTGACCCGCTAGGGCTTGCAACACCGATCGTCATACAAGCCAAACAAATACTGCAAGAAACATGGCGAACAGGCACCGGGTGGGACGACGAAATACCTACTCATCTACGAAGAAAATGGCACAGCTGGCTGCAAGACATCGTTACACTTCGAGACGTCAACATACCAAGATGTCATCCGTCTTACACGCACACCGAAAGAAGAGAGCTGCACACCTTCGTAGACGCCAGCGAACAAGCATATGTCGCAGCAGTATACTGGCGCGTCATCGACGGCAACGGGCGGCCCCACACATCGTTAGCAACCGCGAAGGCCCGCGTCGCACCTCTCAAGATAACGTCAATACCGCGGCTAGAACTACAAGCTGCGCTACTGGGCTGTCGCCTGGCCAAGTCAACTACAGAAGAATACGACTACAAGCCAGACCGACGCTACTTTTGGTCTGACTCGAAGACAGTGCTCGCATGGTTGCGCGCAGGGCCGCGAGTCTTCAAACCGTTCGTCGCACATCGAGTGGCCGAAATCCAAGAAGACACCACCGTCGACGAGTGGCGCTGGGTACCTACCAAACAGAACGTCGCCGATGAAGCCACAAGAGGAGCGCCCACAAATTTCGACGCGCTACATAGATGGTTCACCGGCCCCGACTACCTACGAGGCGAACCATCGACATGGCCCACAGAGCAAGCGACGCCGTACGAAAATACCGGAGAAGAGCGCGTCACACACGTAACCACCAAGGCGCCGTCACCGAGACTTAGCGAGAGCATACCGCAGCCAGAGCGGTTCTCCAAGTGGGAAAGACTTGTTCGCGCCACGGCGCGAGTACTCCAGTTCATCACCCTATGCCGACGTCGCACAGAAACCGTCGCCTACAAGAGAACGAAACACACCGCGGAAGCCGACCCCGCTTGGAAGCCTACGCCGACACCTACGCCGACGCCTACGCCGACATCAAAAACGAAACGGCGCGCCTTCAACGAAACCAAAATAATAGCACCGAGCGCCGAACACATCAAACAGGCGGAATACCTACTCATGAAAGCGAGCCAACAGAAATCGTTCGCCTCCGAGATCATCAATCTACAAAAACAACAAGGTGTCGCACCCGATAGTCGCCTGCGAAGCCTCGCCGTGTATATGAAAGATGACGTCATAACACTGAAATCGCGTATCGCAGCCGCCACCGATGTACAGACAGAAAAATCGCCTACAGTGATAGACGGCGACAACGAGATAGTACGGCTCTACATAGATTGGACACACCGACAGCTGAGCCACGGCGGCACCGAACTTATAGTCAACGAGATACGACAACATTATTGGGTGTTACGACTGCGACCGAACGTGAAAACCGTCATCAAGAAGTGTCGACACTGCCACATACGAAGAGCGACGCCGCCAACGCCACCTACCGGCGACCACCCACGAACTCGCCTCGCCCACCATTCGAGACCCTTCACATTTACGGGACTCGACTACTTCGGACCCCTCACCGTAACGGTGGGTCGCCAGCGCCAGAAACGTTACGTAGCGCTGTTCACCTGCCTCACCACCAGAGCCGTGCACCTGGAAGTGGCCGCCAGCCTGAGCGCCGACTCCGCTATACAAGCACTACGCCGCATGATAGCACGACGCGGCTGCCCCACCGAAATATACAGCGACAACGGAACGAACATGCACGGCGCCGATCGAGAACTACAGGCCGCAGTAGACGCGACAGAAACCGAGGCACAGAAACGCGCTATCAAATGGCGCTACATAACACCGGGGGCTCCATTCATGGGCGGCGCGTGGGAACGTCTTGTACGAGCCGTGAAGACATCGCTTAACCACATACTACTTGAGAGGGCACCCCATGAAGAAACCCTCACCACGCTACTATGTGAAGTCGAATACATAGTAAATAGCCGACCGCTGACGCACGTCTCCGTAGAAGCCACCGACGAAGAAGCCCTAACCCCCAATCACTTTCTACTTGGGGGCTCCGCGCGGGTACCTACCCCGGGTAACTTCGACGAACGCGATGAAAACCACCGACAGCACTGGCGACGAGCACAACTCCTGGCGGACCAATTCTGGCAGCGATGGGTCAGAGAGTACCTGCCCGACCTCCAAAACCGGCGGGAGCCCCACGGCCAAGGTCCCACCATACACATCGGGGACTTGGTACTGGTGGCCGACAGTCAACTGCCGAGAAATACCTGGCCAAGAGGACGAGTCATAGAAACCTACCCAGGCAAAGACGGCGTCGTCAGATCGGTGCTCATACAGACAGCAAGCGGCGGTACCCTGAAGAGACCTACCAAGAAGCTGGTCATCCTGCAGCAGTAATCGCTCACCGGAGAGATGTGCGGCGCAGACTTCGTCAACCCCACACGGCGGGAGAAATGTTCACGATCAATTTATAATTCCTTTATATTGTTTAATTTTATAATTTTAATGTTGTGTGTTTAATTACTTAATTATTATCGTGTTAGTTATAAGTGTTTTACGTGTGTTTTATTGTATAATTATGAATAAATAAATAGATAAGAGTTGTTTTTATTGAGCAGGAATAGGTGGGCGCAACTTGTACTACCAGGCACAAGTTGCGATACGCTGGTTTCACTTATATACAGCGCAGATTTTAGTCGAGCACTTATCGCACTCCACTTCACTCATATCGGACTCTCTCTCTGCACCGAAGAAACCAGCCACCGCCGTCTCCACCTCTCCCTGCTCAAACCAACAGTACTACAGCAAGAAAACCGGCCTTCTTATTTCTGCAAGACCCCACCGTCATAGTCTACGTACAAGGGACACAGACACCAGACAACAGCCTGTCGGGTCGGTCCCGTACACTTATGTTTAAGTTTTTTCTGCTAAATCACATTAAAGCAAAATGTTTTAAATTGATGAGAGAAAAGAAAAATAAAAATAATTTTTTTTGCAACAACTGCTTTTCTCGTGAAGAATCATGAGTGATATGTGGATTCCGGATGTACAACGCACCTAAGTAATCAAAAGGAAATTTTGTCAAATTTTATGAATATAAAAATGAAATGCTTAGGTACAGGTGATGTTAATCTTAATACGGATACATCGGTAGGTTAGCAAAATTGAAATTGTTTCTTATGTTCAAAATTTGTCTGCTAAATCACATTAAACCAAATGTTTTAAATTGAAGAGACAAAAGAAAAATGAAAATATTTTTTTTTTTTTTGCATCAACTGCTTTCTCGTTAAGAATCATGTGGATTCTGGATGTACAACGCACCTGAGTAATCAAAAGGAAATTTTGTCAAATTTTATGAATATAAAAATGAAACAATGAAATGCAGGTACAGGTGATGTTAACCTTAATATGGATACATCGGTAAGCAAAATTGAAAATGTTTCTTATCTTCAAAATTTGTCTGCTAAATGACGATCTGTGAGTAGGCTGGCTGGTAAAGGTTTCACAGACGATTTTAATGATGATGGATGTTATATATTTGTTAAGTGTAAAATTTCTGGCAAACCTATTATGAATGCACCCAATGTTAATGGTCTTTATAAATTAAAATATCAAAGTGGCGGATACGTATTTGCTAGAGAGCCACCCTTCTCTCCTGCAGTCGAGGCAGAGGGTCCACAGTGCCAATGTTGCTGCTGTTGTGCCTATTGATATATGGCATAAGAGGCTGGGTCACTTAGGTATCACTAACATACGTGCTCTTAAGAATGGTGTTGCTAACGGTATTTCTTTTCAGGATAGCGATGGTCATGTCTTGAAGAAATGCATGCCGAGTCTAGAAGGCAAGCTAAATCGTTCCCGGCTGCTAAACCGTTCCCGATTGGGGAGGCAAAGCGGGCCAGCAAGCTAATGGAACTGATTCACAGTGATGTCTGTGGGTGTACCCATGCAGGTTTGCAGCTATAGTGGGGCAAAGTATTTTTTAATGTTTACTGGTAATTTCTCACGAAGGAGCTTTGTATATTTAATGAAATGGAAAAATAAGGTACCTAACGAAGTATTTTATTAAAAAAATAATTGAAGAACAGATGGGATAGCATATAAAAATATTACGTTCTGACAATGGGGGAGGATACTGTAATAAGAGATTTTCAAATTATTTTGTTAAGGGAAGGTATAATCTATCAAACTTCTGTACCATACTGCCCACAGCATAATGCTGTCTCCGAACGTCTTAAGTGAAAATGTTACTAAGTGTATGTTAAGTATTGTTTTTTATATGTATATAGCAACACTAGATTTGTCTGTCAATGTGACACAGTTTTTGGAGCTAGTTTCCATAACGTTGTCTAAAATTATAACCTCTGTCATAACTGATTTCGTGTGATACCAAATAAACGTGAAGAATCAAACACCTTGTATTATTCCTAGAGAAAACACAAAATTGGTGACGGATAACCACAAGTACCTAATCATGATTGGATCTATAGAACCTTATAAATCTACGACAGATTTTGTCACGTACATGGAACGGATGGACTAATAGCACCGACCAAACCGTGTGAGGGTAGCTACGAAAAATTGATCTTAGTATTAGAAAATCACTACGTGACAAAAAAAATCTGTTATAGTGGAACGCTATGAGTTCAACAAATGCAACCAAAAAGAGACGCAATCCATCCATGAGTATGTGCTGCAATTAAAGGTTAAAGCAAACACATGTGACTTCGGCCTATTTTTAAATCAGGCTCTAAGAGATAAGTTTGTATGCGGAATTAAAAATGAAGGCATCATTAGAAGGCTTTTGGTGGAAGAATCAATGACATTCGAAAAGATAGTTCAGATTGCTGTTAACAGGGTGTGCAAAATATGCAACCACATGTATCAAACGCTATTAGTAAAGTAGGAAGACTGGAATGTTCTCGCTGTGCAAGTCAACATAGATCAGACTTGTGCTTTAAGAAAACATTAACATGTTTTGTTTGTAAGACGGTTGGTCATATAGCCTTAAAATGCAGATTTTACAATTCACAAAACAAGAAGGACAACCATAAAACAAGAGTACATAAGGTGCAATTATGTAATAACAATGAAGAGGATAGTGAGGTGATTTTAGGTAGTATCATGAACATTGAGGAGGATCCTATTTGTATGGAATTGTGACTAGGATCAGCAAAAATGAAAATGCAGATTGATACTGGAGAAAGAATTAGAGAATATTTTAAAAAAATTCAGATGAAAGAATGTTCAGCATAATTGAAAACCGTATCTGGAGACTTTACTTGTTTGTGGGAAAATTTCAATTCAAGTCAGGGTAGATAATAATTATAGGTATTTAGAACCTCTTTCTGTGTTCTGTGTTAAGAACCAATTATAATTAAAAGTGATAAGTATTTTTCATCTCTTGAAGAGATTGGTTAGCTATTTTATTCCCAAATTGGAAAAGGAGCTTTGCAAAACATTTGAGAGTAAATAGTATGGATGAAAAGTTAATAAAAAATATTGAAAATGATAAGGCATTAATAAAGTTAGTACAAGAAAATTATAAGGATGTATTTAGTAGGGATAGGTCTTCACACATAGATAATATGAAGGCTAAACTTAAATTAAAAGATAATGCAGTTCCAATTTTCCACAAAGCTTATTCAATACCATATGCAAAGAAAGAAGAGGAAAAATGACAGTTTTTCTGCAATGAAGTAACATTTTTAGGACATATTATTGTGAAAAATGGTATAAAACCATTACCAGAAAAAAATAATTTGCCTCAAGTACCTCTAAGCGATTATATTTGCTGTGCAAAGGTTTCATAAATTTATCTATGGTAGAACATTCATTTTGGTTACTGACCACCAACCACTAAAATTTATATTTGATCCTTTAAAAAAATCCCGATCACAGCTAACTCTAGACTTCAAAGATATGCACTACTGTTATCAGGGTACCAATACCAGATAATGTACAGAAAAGGTAAACTTCTTGGCAATGCTGCTTCTTGATGCATTGTCGAGATTGCCGTTGCCTGAGCTTACAAATGTGACTGATTGCATTAATTATTTTAAATTTAGTCAAGAACAATGTCCTTTATCATTTGAAGAAATTTCATTAAGCACACAAAATGACTCGTTAAATAAAGTTTATAAATATGTGGTGCACGGATGGCCAACATACATCAAGGATAAAATATTAAAGCCATATTTTCATATATTTATGTGTGTGCACAAGGCCAGATATAGCCTTTGTTTGTAGTCAATTAAACCAGTTCAATCACCGCTTTGATTTAAGTCACTGGCATGCAGCTAAACGTGTGCTTAGGTATTTGGCGGGCACCTTAAATCATAGACTGTTTTTATTGGTCTGATAATTTGTATTTGGCTGCCTATGCCGATTCCGATTGGGCGAACGATATTGTAGATCGTAAGTCATATACTGGCTACATAATTAAGCTTGGTAAGAATACTATAAACTGGGAAAGTCGTCAACAACATTGTGTGGCTTTATCAAGCAAAGAGGCCGAATATCTGGCTATTGGTGATGTGTGTAAAAAAATTTGGTTTCTTAGAAATTTGTTACAGGAATTAATTTGTATTATGATAGAAACAGTATTGTATAATGATAATCAGAGTGCACACAGGCATTTGGAATGTAAGGAATATTGTCATAAGCGTAGTAAACATATAGACTTACGTTATCACTATGTAAAGGACTTAATTAGACAAGGTTTTATAACTTTAAAATATCTTGCAAGTGAAAATATGATTGCTAATGGTTTGACAAAGTCCTTGGGCACAATAAAGCATAGGAATTATACTAATCAAATGAATGTTGTATAAAAAATTTGATGTAGTTAATGTTTATTGTCTTCGTGTCTATGTTATGCTGTTTGATTACCATGTATAGTGTGCCTTTAAGGGGAAGTGTTGAAATATGTAAAAGCACCCTAATATTCTTTATGATTAAGTCAATCTGTAATCTATGACATCGGGGTTTTCTTAGTTATTTATTGTTGATACAATAAATACAGTTAACTGTGCACGATGTGCATTATTTGGCCGTCTTATTCCACTATCATACAAGAAACACATGACCTAAACCGGCTTAGGTGACCGGCCACTGAACCAGCTACTCTCATCAATAATTAAGGTCTTCATGAACAAAATCGTGATATAGTAACAATGATTAAAATCAAATCTCGAATTAATATTTCTACCGATGTTACAAATTTGACCAATATGTATTTATTATCTAGTTATACGTAAAATATACTTTCACATCCCTTCGTCCTCGCACAATAAATGAAAAAAAAATATCCTTATTACAAAGCCAAAAAAATAAACATAATAATAAACCTATTTATCACCCACAAAAAAAGTTATTAATCCTTCCCGTGTAATCTGTATGGTCAATGAGAAACATTGAGCAAAACATTAAGAGGTATTACGTGTTTCACTTATTTCAATATAAACATTTCCAAAGTGCCTTTTCAAAAAGATAGTAGATTCTATTCACACAGAAATGGCACCACCTGGCAAAGCCAGCAAGCTGTAATGCCAAGAAAACAGTTAGGGATATACGAGTATCCCAAGCGATACCAAGCTATTTTAGAAATGAAGCAAAATTTTAAAATAATGTTGACTGTTGACAACTTGACGTTGAAACTCCTACCCATTTCTCTACCAGCCGCTGCCACCTCGGTGTGAATAGCCTTAAACTTTTACACTGGCCGATCGCCCTACCACAACCTTCATTAATACTGTATTAAAGTTAATACACTTAAAATATTTATGTCGAATATTGCTGCTACCATTTTTTATCCTTATATTTATAACATTACAACATTATATTACCAATGACAACCCTCACTATTTTCAAGTTAACTAGCATTTAGCAGAATATTGAGTAGACTAAAAACAGCCGCACATCGGTTTAACATAAACATTTCTTCTTAATAAACTTTAATCTTTATTTTCTATGATGTAAGGATCAATATTTATTGGAGAAATTTAACTGTTTTGGGCATTTTGTACTGCAGTCATCTGTACACATGTATTACTTAAATACATGTCTTTTATTCCCACATTATTGGAAATGGCTACTAATGAAGTTGTGGTTTCGAAAATTACAATATCATCATATCATTTAGGTATATTTTAGATATCTAAAATCCCTTAAATTGCTTCTAAATCTTTTATAAGGTACCTATTATTTCGATAGCACACATTTTATACACTTAGTTTACTTCTTATAAATTGGTATTGATAATGGTAAAATTATTTTAGCAGTATTCAAATGACAAACAAATGCAACCACTAACATAAATTGGAGATAAAATATCAAATTACATGGAATTTCATCCTTTCATTTTGTTTACAAGCTGCTGATTACAGGGTTCTTTTCGTCAAATAAAGCTACTTAAATAGAAATTATAAATTGAACACTAAAAACGAGGATATTAGAGTAGAGAATGACAACCGCACTAAAAACGTCCGCAACCCAATAAAGCAGAACGCGCTTTTTGCTATTGTATATGAACATAAAATAATACATGAACTTTAAGCAGCCATTAAATGCCAGAATGGTTAAGTACGTTGCTAACGGCTAAAAAACGGTTCCAGTTTGATTACACTTTATCTCAAAATCTAAAATCAAACTTTCCTAGTGATAGCAAATCAAACGATTCGCTCTTACAGTACCAAATAATTATTTATATTATGGTCAAGCCACTGTTAAATTACAGAATGATCCCCTAAATGCACCTACTGAGACATATCACAAGTGATCGTGGCTACACCACATTTTGTCAGTCTTCAGAAATTTGAGCATCGTCTACGATACCTACTAAAGTTGGATTAATTAAAGAACTAAATGCTATTAAAACATTTACACCAAACTTTTCGGTCATAATAACACTCATAAAATAATAAACAAACTTGAGGAACTGAAAACGAGGACTGATAAAGCACATCATAGCAATGCAGTTTTTCTTGTAAGAAATTTTCAGAACTCTCAGCACACTATATAGCTTCTTAGTAAATAGTTAAACAATATTTTTTTTAAATCTTAGACGAGGTGCTTATGATAGGACTTTTTTCTTACAATAATATCATCAATAAACATTGATAGTGAATAAATCTATATCCCTTTTACATCTACTAAGACTGCGTGATAAACAGCTAATGGGGTGATAATGACGTCATATTGCATCAACTCTGGCAAGAAATTGTAAATTATGACACACTTCACTTGAAACGTTCTAAGTGTAAAATAACATGCAAAAAGCATTGTTTTCAATTATTACGTCCAATTTAAAGCCAGTTAAATTTTATACGTAATCATTCTGTAGCGCTGATAATGGAGTTCTTATTACGTAAAAAAATATAGAGAAGGTCTAAATGGATGGATATAGCAGTTTATAATAAACCATTATTTTAATTTTAGCTGGCTTTGATTTTACTTCAAGTTTATTTAAATCAGCGCCAACCGTCAAACCAGCACATATACAGCTAAATATTCAAAGAATTACTCGAATCATGTCTGACGACTGCACAAAAGACCAACAAAAGGCTAAGATGATTATGACATTGAGCATTGGAAACATACATTGAGTATAAGAAGGGGTATCTTTATTATCTAAAACTGTCTAATTAAATCAATCTATTTTACATTAACCCACTGGAGAACGATTAGTGTATAATTATTGTGTAAAGATATTTTACCCACTAGTATTTACCCATTGTATTCGGGGAATTACAACTAACCATAATGAATTTTCAAATAAAGTAGTACCAACATGCAACCATGAGGTGTAAAGTTATAATAGACAACAAATTTTCAAGGAATATAGCTCATAATTATTACAAATGGCTATGCCATAATTTATAAAATGTTGTTTAACAACAAACTTTGCGCATTAAGCGATATTTGACTTACACGATAGACAAAGCTCCTATTAACAATAATTACAAAATAAAACAATAATCAAATATTTTCATATAAGTATACAACAGAAAAGAGCAATTGTCATAATTATATTAGGCATTATTCTATATGATAAGCTTGAATTTAGGTCAGTTAGTGATATTGAAATAATAAAAAGATACACTTAATTAAATGCTCCGGAAAACGTAAACGTTTAAATATATAACATTAAATTACAATCCGTTAGCTTAAAATATAAGCAAAAGTATTTTATTACTCAAAATAAACCAGAAGCAGCAAGCAGTTCGTTACAAAAACGAAAAATATTTTTTTCGTTACAAACGGATTTATTTTATTGTTTTAAACTTCTTTTAGTATGTATTTTATTAACATATACAGATTTTAAGAATAAAGATTAATTCAGAATAATTGCCAATACCTATTGAAAATGCATTCGGAGTGTTGACAACTGTAATGTGTACCTAACAACATTTCACAGACAGAAATTGATACCAAATAAAAAGATCTTCAAACCATTCAACTTTTAATAAATCATGATTATAGTTTTAGACTATAAATAATAATATTTAAAGCTTCGACCATTTTATCATAATGCAAGGGATCAGGCCAATATTGCATTGACAAAAAATAGCTGCTAATTCCCATTCTACATTACAACCTTAAACGACAAGAAAATGCCCACATCTCTTAATTACTTTCTTATCACTTTTATCTTAGGCACGAATGAAGAGGAATGGATATATTTACTCGTTCGATCGAATTCAATCAACTAATTAACGGCCAGTATTGGATTAATGATATTTTACTAAAGTAGACGCATGTAATACTAATTTCAACAACTTGGGTGTCCATATAAAATGTTTCTTAGAGGCTAACCGGAAAGATGGCAAAGATACTTAAATTATTTACGTATTCCATCAATGAGGTTTACAGTGCAAGGTATCCTAAAGTAGCACGTAGGTGCCCAATAAAGATCAAATGCTTTTTTACTTCGAAATTAATCGTGTGCAACAGTGCAATGAACATCCAAAATGAGTAGTATGTTTTGCTGCAGTTGCTAAGACTCCTGCTATCTTATGTAAAAACTGGATTTCCTCTATACCGGAGAAATACTTTCTCCTTCCAGAAAACTATAGTCAAATAACACTTTGCTATTACCAGGATAGCTTTGGTAGGTAATTATTTTAGAAAAAAATAAAGTACTTAGTAAGGTAATCAGATTAATGATTGACCATACAGAATAATAAAATCAATGTCATCAATATCGACCAGGGATTCTGATAATTCTTAAATACTTAGTTTGCATTTTATTTATGATAAATTGAATTTATCTCATTTGATTTAAATATGGATCTTTTAACCAGCAAAGATATTTATATGAATAGGTACTGCATTTAAAATGTTTTTTTTTTTCGATGAATTTATATTTAAATCAGCACTTCGAAGCTGATTTTTATTTCAATAAGTTTAATGATCAATAGCATTCATTAAAATTAATGCCTTATGTTCAGAGCCCCTGTATCTGTCTCTTTTGACGACTCTGGTTTGTTAACATTCTTTTAAGCACCTTTAATGAACAGTGTATAGGTGGGACAGTTACTTCTTTACTTTCCATGTTGTATAAAAAAATATTAAACCTTTTCGTTACATTAAACTAATATAACATTATATGTATTATAATTCTATTGATTTAGTTCAATACTATCAGCTGTATCCATAAACCTAGCACCATGAAAATATGACCTTGGCCACGAGTTTGTCTATAATACACATTACGCAACGTCACTGTACGTCATTGCGTTTGGGGCCATTTAACCGTAATTAAATATGCTGACGCGAGTGCTAATTTACTCGCGCCTCTAAGACCTGCACTTAAAGTTTATTTTACATCGACCATTGCACTGTAAGATGAAATTGACAGTCATGCCGAATATTTAGATTCTAAGATACGTTCACTTGGTAGGTCTTAGAAATCTGAATATCCGACGCTGGTAATATCACCTGTACACCGGAAGGCACGCGGCGAACAAGACGAAGCCGTATAAAAGCCACCGCTATTTAGAGCGCCAACCGTTTTTTCTCTTCGACACCCTGAAGCTGTTTTGAGGAGTAACGGAATTGCTACTAGAATCGGACACTGTTGCTAGGGATCCAGATTTCTGGTCGGTGTACCAACCGCACAATCGCTTAGCCGCGTCTTCCCACCGCTGTATGGATGCTTGATAAGCTTTCTGCATATGCGAACGCGGATTGAACACGCAACCTACCTTGCGTAGCGCCTTAAGCTCTTCCTTTGATTTGAATATACCTGGAATTAGAGAAATGATCATATCAGCAAGAATACAAACAAAAGTTATCTGACGAGTATACACTTACGTGCAGTGAAATGGACCCACCGGTACGCTCTGGTTCAGAACTCAATAAATCAAAATCTACAATTTAATAACTTTTAACCCCGTGTGTTAAACAAGAACCTAAACTTACATTAGACCAATTTTTACTGTGATAGATTTTGGTTTATTGATTTTACAAATTGAAACATTTGGTTTCAAGTTAAAAGGGCTAAAATTTTTGGGAAAATCAGCTGAATTTTAAGGGTCAATAAATCTGTAAGATTAATCAATTATTCAATAAACAATGATTCAATTAACTTTGAACACTCTGCATAGTCACAGAAATGGTGTATGACGAAAAATGAGAAACCAGCGTTTCCGAAGAAATGACTCTATTGTCACCACCGACACTTCGTTTATCGATGTTTAGGGCAGATTAAATAAAGCTTATGAAATATACATTCAAATTATATTTACAGGTTGTGTTTATCTAATCTTATTTTTATATACCGATATGTTAATAATCGAAACCTACGAGGTGGGTCGATTTTATTGCAGGTAAGTGTATCTAGACAACAATGGTATAACTACCGAGTTACATCGGCTGTAGTCACGAAAAAACTGACGGTTACCTAACGGTTCGTTCACAAACAAAGTACGTATTTACAGGATTGTTTTAAGTATCCGTCGCAACTGAAGGATGTTCTGAAGGATTTACAAGACTAGAATCAGTGTAGATAGGTACCGCCAACTGCGTTTTCATCAAAATTCGGGCCTATTTACACCAGATAGGTTTCTACGCGAAATGACTGCACTATTAAATTTTGAAAAGGAGTTAACATTTTGTTGTAGTAATGCACACGATCCGGTAAAATGGATCAGTATTTTAATACTATTCTATGTAAAAATGTGTTACAATCGCCAGGACCAATAAATTAAACATTTGGAATGTTAGTTCAATTATACGTCACTAGATAGTGTTGTCATTGTTAAGTTGGCGGTGTTAAGAGTACTTTCTTGGGCGGTTATAATTCGCACTAAAAAGTGGATAGTAAAATAAGTTTAAAAAAAAAACTAAAAAAACACGCTTTTATATTAAATAGGACTAAATAGTGAAAAATAACTTTTTAGTATAAACTAAATGATAAACGAAAAGTATAATATTATTAAGAGAAAAAAAGGGTTTCTTAGTTTTATTAAACTATTATTTTACTTCTATAAAACAAAAATCTAGAAACTAAGTTATTTCTTACCTAGTTGTAAACCTACGATATGCGCACAACCCAGCGAAGACATTTCCACATTCAAGGGTCGCTCCACACGCAATCCAGTCAAATCTGCCACTAGTTGTGCAATAAAATCGTTATTTGAGACACCACCGTCCAACCTGAAAAGTATCATGTTGATAACTTTCATCAAATCCCTCGGAAAACTAAATAAGAAGTTCGGCATATTTTAGGAGGCGGCAAATTCGGCCCAATTTTTTTTTATGTACGTAAACAGAGAAACAAGTCCCGAAAATTTTAATTTTATAATAAAGGGATAAAAGCTGATGTAGGTACCTAATGAGGAAGATAAAGCACAATGAAGTTGCAAATGTAATAAATATGATTTTAAACTAGGCATATGCTCGAATTACAGAAGTAGGGGCAGCAAAAATTTATTAGCCTACTGGCAGCAAAAATTTATTAGCCTACCGGCAGCAAAAATGTATTAGCCTACTGGCGGCAAAAATTTATTAGCCTACGGGCAGCAAAAATTTATTAGCCTACTGGCCGCAAAAATTTATTAGCCTATTGGCAGCAAAAATTTATTAGCCTACTGGCGGCAAAAATGTATTACCCTACTGGCAGCAAAAAATTATCAGCCTACTGGCAGCAAAAATTTATTAGCCTACTGGCGGCAAATTTGTAAATCCACCACTGCTCCTGTGCAATTATGTTGCTGTCACTCTCACGCAGGTATCTGGACCGCCCGTATAGTTTCAGTAAACAAGACAAAACTATTCGTAAGGATTTTAAATGAATCGATTTTAATGCTTTTTTAAGACACTTTAAACTTTTAAAGTAAGTAGATCTTTATGGGTCACTTTGCCCACCCGCGAGCCTCATTACTTACCTAATACTATTAAACTCAAAGTCAGTTTCATTTCGTACGCATTCATAAAGCTGCGCAGTGCGAAACGCAAGGGATTCCAACACCGCGCGTACGAGATGGGCGCGAGTTGTCGACGGCTTCATACCCACGAAACCAGCTGCGGCCGTTCCGTCGTTGTATGGCGGCTGTTATAAATAAATAGTATACAATAGTAAATTATCTCTAAATGGAGTAAGGTGCTAAAAATAAAAAAATATTTGAAGGGTATTTGAAGGTTACATCTCTAATTTGCGAGGATTATGTATTAAGTTCTTTTAGATTTGCAGCAACTCAAGCAAACCACCACACAGCAAAGACCAAATGACACCGTGAGCTCCGTTTGCGTAAATCGGAACACTCTAAATTAATAATTAAAGTGACGGTAGATTTAACTATTTCATGTACAACGGGTGTAAAAAGACCAATGACAAAGACGAGAACTACGTTGCTGATCCATTAGTCGCCTTCTACGACACCAATTGGAGGATATTGGACGATGCTATTCTACTCTGCCGGCAAAACACGGGCACGGTATAAAATTTGAACACACAATATTAGAAATCCAAAATCATAGTTCATTTATTAATAGAACTAAGTCCACATAGGTAAAATTGCCGGTTTTAATTACGATCTGGCAATTTTACATACCTAGATATAAGAAACAATACTCACGCCTAATCCACTGAACGCAGGAATGAAGTACACGCCGTCGGTGTCAGGAACTGAAGTAGCTAACTCCGCAGTATCTTCAGGATTATCGAATAAACCTGTAAAAGTAAATTTGTTTTAATTCTTTTCGACCATAAGTCATAAGTCGTTTCGATTGTCTTTATACCTACATACAAACGATGTCCTATGAATTGCCTGACGTTTCGTAACACTTTGCAACGTTCGACGGGAAGACTAATCACGAGAAGTCATCCTATGACCACGAACGCTGAAGTGTTACGAAACGTCGGGCAATAATAAGAAAATGTAAAATCTAATTACACGCGAGTTAAATCCGTAAAAGTTGTTTTATTTAAATAGGCAGTTTAAGCTTCGCCACCTTCATTTAAATCTGGGCTTCGAGTGCAAATTTTGGATTCCAACGTCAGGAATCCAAAATTCGCAGTGGTCTGCTCGAAGCCCAGATTTAAATCACATCGCGCACCACTGAGACATGCTAAAAAAGAGGATAAAAACTTCTCCCAACCCGCCGCGCTAGCCACCCTCAATTTATTATACCTTAAAATTAGCAATTTTTAATCATAATTGACTATAAAACCAAAAGAAAAAAGATTTTTTTCTTGTTCTACAAGGTACTTCTTCACGTCTCTTTGAATGACCCAGATGTGATGGCAGTGAAGTTCCTGCTCTAGCAATCTTGGTCTAATACTTTACCCCGTCGATGATTTTAAAAAAAGACCAAAAGAAACGCATTACCAGAAAAAAGTGCATTCTGCAAGTTACATCACTAAGGTTCAAATTCGATCAGTAGATTTTATGTGCCCTTCGTCTATTCAATCTTACTCTAAATTGAAGATAGCTTCGGTGGCGTAGTGCGTAAGAGCGTCGTCTCCCTCCTGGGAGGTACTGGTTCGATCCCCGCCACGTACCAATGTGTTTTCAAATTTAGAATTTATTTGTACGTTTAATCGACGCTTTTAGGGTGAAGGAAAACATCGTGAGGAAACCTGCACACACCATAAAGAAATTCTTAGGTTGTGTTTGAAATCGACCAACCCGCACTTGGCCAGCGTGGTTGACTAAGGCCTTATCGCCCCTAATGTGGGGTAGGCTCGAGCCTCTCGGTGGGGACATTATATGAGCTGTTCATGATGATAAATTGAAGTAGTCAGAATGATTACGGGTTAAATAGGACGACGCTCTTAAGATCTTATTATCTTGATTGCAACGAAACACTCGTTCAGAGACCATGCCAGAGCATTGGGTTAACATTAGGCAAATTTGATTGTCGCAATCCCTAGAAAAAAAGAAGACTCACCAAACCTTACCTAAATTTTGTGCCCACTTGATAATAGATGCAGTATCGTTGTTGGCTCCTTCTGCGGCGTATACCAACTCCTTTCCCAATCTCCATCCCACTACAGGGTATAACCCAGACACGCTGGCATGAGGCGACGTGCCGGTGTTTATGTCGAAGAATGTTCCCGTACCCATGGTAAGTTTGACATCGCCGACATCGAAGCAGCACGAACCCCACATAGAGGCCGTTTGGTCTGCCATCTACGGGTGGTAAAAGGTTTTATAAGAGACACGCTGAAAGTAAGCATATTAGGGCTTCTGCGAGCAGAGGGACTTACTCAAATTTATTGCTTAACCTTCCGATTTCAGCGAATTCAGAAACGGTTAATAAAAACTGACAAGTCCTAGATTCGTAGTGTTGGAACATACAACATTATATTTTATGTTAGCAATATTTTGATTGTTATTTTTTCTGCATTGGCAACATTGTAGCTTTTACGTGTTGTTTACTCTCTCTGTATCTGTACTTACATGGGCAGCGTGTATTTTGGCCCTCGAAATGTTAACTTAAAATATAGTGAAGGATGTTACAACACGTAACATATCTGTTATGTCACGAGTGGAAAACCTCAGTCTAAAGTTTTACAAAGAATTAGAAAACTCTCTGTTCATGAAGACCCTAGTAAAGTGATAAACAATAAGAAAAAATTGTGTGTGTCAGCTCCGACGCACGACTGGAGTTTACTCCGAGACAGGTGAGATGGGGCGCACCTGCTGTCATCCGTGTTTTGACAGTTAGAAAGTTGCGCGACATAGGATGCGCACCAATTATGACTTTGACCTTCAAAAACGTAACGAGGTCATTCATCGATAGATTTTACTCCTCACATTTTTCTCATACCGGGCCCCTTATATATGCAAATCGATTCTTAAGGAGTAAACTCCAAAAATATCTACCCACCTTTGGCAGTTCAGGCACCTTTATTACTTACGATATAAAAGTCATGAGCTGTCAAATGATGATACATATTATTGGCCGTGACCTACCACTTAAGATTATCTCGTCTAATATTGTTATAAATATTTACAACAATAAATAGTCTAGTTACGTCACCAACTAAATACGAAATTTCAAGAACTATGAAGTTCTGACCTAATTTGGGTTCGATGGTACCTTAAAAGGTGTCGTAGATTTATCTACCTAAAGATAACGTGACCGACAACAAGTTCCCGTTAAGCTTTGTTTCGATGAGAGTGACTTTTAAATATAGGTAGATAAGGAATGTCATCATATCTTCATAATATCAGACGAGAGAATTCCATTGTTGAACATAGTCCTGCCCTAAGGATCTTCAATCCGAACAGTCCCCGCGACCTTTGCCAGATCATCGTTCTACCTTGTGGAGGGACTACTAACGCTGCGTTTCCAGGTACGCGGTCGCCACTCGAGGATCTTTCCACCCCAAAGACCGTCCCTCCTCGCTGCCACTTAAGGTTCGAAATTCTTTGGGCTTTGTCGTTGACCTTAATTGTTGATATGATCAAGCAAAGAAACTCCGAGCATAGCCCGCTCCATTGCCCTTTGAGTGATCTTGAGCCTTATGAGGCCCGTTGTAAGGGACCACGTTTCGGTACCATAGGTCATCACTGGCAACACACATGTATTAAAGACTTTCGTCTTGAGACATAAGGTAAGGCATGTACGAATGCAAAAATTAAAACTGTATTTAGTTTTAATTATTAATTGAAGTGATTTTCCTTCTACAATTTATTTGAACTCTCCAATTAAGCAACAAAGTAGGTCTATAATTAGCAACAACAATGTTCTAAGAAACATCAAATTATCTAATCCTAATGACATTGATGTTGAACTTTGTATACTCAGAAATATGTAGATCCATTGAAAATACAGCGAACACGACGGGAAAAATTTGCATCTCAATTTTGCCCTTTTTAATAAAATAAAAGGTTAAAAGGTTAAAAAAAATTTGGTAACCGGCCTGGTTGTTGTCGGAACGCTACACAATTTTTCACAGTAAAAAGAAACTATACGGTTTCGAGCTGATAAGTGTGCTACGACCTTTAAAGGGATGGCCGTTCCGCGCGTTTCTTGGTATAAATACAGATAAGCGAACTACTCTATAAATAGAAAAAATCATAGTACGGTTATTAATAGAAAAATCGTTTATAATTGAACAAGATGATGTACACGTTATGTCCATTTTATTCAATCTACAATTTTGAGTAAAATAGAATGTGTATACGGTTTTAATATTTTAAAAAAAATCTGCATTAATACCACGTTAAAAAGGAACATACATACATTATATCCATATGGAGCTAATTACCATACCAAAACCTACTTAAAATTTGGTTTTATTTGCCAATATTCTATTTGTCAATGTTTGACCCAATCTGCACACAACAATGTAAACCGGTCGTGGCATAAGTTTGATTTTCTTTGTTATATTTTTTGCCAAATGTGTTATTGTTCCAAAGTTCTTCGTTATTAGAATATGGTTGACGTCACCACAACGAACGTCATATAAGAAACTTAATGAATACGAAACTCGATGGCGTATGGTGTGACCTGGTTTCGACTTAGAATACAAAGTGTTGCAGACTCTTTAATAAGCATTTAATATTTATGGTTTTTTGATAGACATTGTCATAATTGAAAAATTTATTAAAATGTAAAATAGAAAATATACAGTTTTATCTTAAAATATTGGTTTTAATGATTTTATAAACCACTTGAAACACAAAGTATGTAACGGTTCCCTTGATTATTCAAGATTTTTAACAGCTTTCCGAGGTTACCACATTTTTTTAATCTCTATCGCTTTCGTGCTTCGGAAGACACATCTAGCTGTTGGTCCCGGCTGTTACGGCAACTCTTTCTAACACATTTTTCAATCGTAAAAGAAAAAAAGAATATGCCCAACAGAGTGGCCTTTATAAAACTACAAAATTGAAAATTTTATACAGGGTGTAAAAGACATGAGCAGTCAAACGAGAACCATGTATTCTGCTCACCGTCATAAAATTTTTCTTCCTTTAGACTATACCTGGGAAATTGATAGTTACGATTTTATTGAAGGTCAAAGTCATAATTTTTTTTTTCATTTTTTATGAAAACGTATTCTATACGTTTTTTCTTAATTATTGTCCAAAGAAACATTATCATTTTTTTTAGTATTTCGTAACAAAACATGGCTTCAAAACGTTAGCGTTCAATGTACCTCACTCGATGCGCACGCACACTAACGAACGGGGCCGCCGTCAAGCAAAATTATCGCGGTTTTGCGAGTTGAGCGCTTTACATTGCGCGGTACAATTTGCAATTTTTTTTAACACCAAAAAATAAAAATCATTTCCCAGCAATATTTTTTTTGAAATATGTCTTATTTTGATGTGTAGAATACATGGTTCTCGTTTGACTGTTCATGTCTTTTACACCCAGTATATATATACGGATATAACCCACGACATACATTTATAAAATCTAAGAATAATCTCGATGACGTCAGCTTAGATACTTACAGAACTATAGATAGGAATCGCATGTCCCCAAATGGACGGAGCTGTACTGGAGAAGTGATCGCCAGCAGTATCCACAACAGTAGGTAAAGCAGACATCGGTATACTGAACAACGTCATTGCCCATCCCGCCCATTGCATCGTGAACGGGTCGTAGAAGCCAGTCGCGGAGGCCGACGAAACGTCAGTGACGTGTAGTTTTTTATCTGAAGGATTTAATTCGTGTTAGGGGGCATGTCGTCCCTGTAACCCTTGGACTGGTAACGAAAATTTTTTTTTCATTATTTACAACCTTATCATATAGGTATAAAGTTCAAAATATGGTGGCAATATATCTGCCACTACCAGACAAAGGGTCGGGCCGCTTGCCCCCCATTAAAAAATGATAGGACGTGGTCAACTGGGCCCACTTTAATTTAGCGATGTGGGCCGAATGAGGGTTGTATATTCCATAAGGGTCAATATTACTGGAGTGAACGATACCACAAGCTAATTATTACATTGTAATTACTCCTAAACTATAATAAAGTAATAAAAATAAATATTTTAATTAAAATGAAATCGTTTCGGCATACGCGCGACACATTTCGCGCTTGAAAAACCAGACTCGCGTACACGGGCTTATTCCGGCGGGTATATTCACGGGTATATTCACTATAAACGAGCCAACGTTCGTATGACTGGTGCGTGAGGCACAAGACGTGCCTATACGCTAACCTACACGCACTTCCTTAAACGACCTTATACGCGCGTATGAAGCCTTGGTCTGAAACCGCCTTTATAGCCTGCATTGTATCCTATGCAATATCAAATGAAAATCTCACAAATGTTCGTAAATATTTTCCAAATTAGCGTAATCGTAGAAGATTATCTACAATCAATGTATACAAATAGAGATAATTTAATAATACCTGTGTGTTATGAAAAATATTTACAAAACTTAAAGTAATGTGGTAATATTGTCTAGCAACTGAACAATTATGAATAAATTACTTGACGCGTTTGTATTTAAAAAAATATCTTTACTGAAACTGTTTACCTACCTGTTAGTTTATACAATAACCACGAATCTAATGTTCCAAACATGACATCGTTATCCTCAATAGCGGTTTTCAACGCTGGAATGTTGTTCAGGGCCCAAGTCAATCTTAGAGTCGTCTGTAACAAAGAGATGTTGTTAATAATTTATACAATACAATAAAAATATACTTCATTGCACAAACAGAAACGAAAAAGCTACATTCAGCCAATTTTCCTAAACTAAACCCTCGATAGAACGAATTTGTTTATTTACAGAAAAAAATAGATACAGTTGAGACTTATTTGTGAAATTCATAATAAGGCCTGTGTCCCAGCAGTGGGGACATTAAAAGGGCTGATGATGATGATATTTTAAACTAACCGTGCACCGCGGTGTTACCCGTAAAGTGATGAAATTTAGTGATTATGATCATAAAAAGTATCCTATACCTAATCCAGGCCTAGCACTACGTCTGCGCAAAATATCTTCCAAATCCGTTCAGCCGTTCTTGAGTTAGAAATGGTGTAACATACACGACTTTGGTTTTATGTATGTAATGTATGTTATTATTGTTTATCTATACGAAAATTCTGAATTAGACCTATCTTTATTTAAGAAAATGAGGCAATGGGAAATTTAAGAATTGCAACAATTAAGAATTTTTACAAAGAAGATTTATCCCGATAATCATTTGCAAAATTTCACACATGGAAAATAAAGAATAAGGAACTAATCACCGACATCATTTTGTCGGCTCTGTCTACTGTTAATAACATACGAACATACACTCCTAAGAATTCGATAGGTAGGTACTCTATGTTACGGCATCTAGCATTAATACTACTACGAGCTAAGTATATTTAGTAATAAAAAAAATCGGAATGTCGACTCCTTTTTCGCTTTTTGCAAAGAGCATACATGCATATATCCGTGCCTTACTATACCTTTGCTTATGTTGTATAAGCGAAGGTATACTAAGGTACGGATATGTCCATGTTTCTATCGCTGGCTAGCATGTACCTACACCCCAGTCTGCTCTCAGGCAGCTCCTGCTCGTCTTCTTTCATTAGTAGGATAGGGCCTTTGTTTTTTTTTACATGCGGCATGACAGGTGAATTTACCTCTGGGTCTGTAGCCTAGCTAGGGCAATCGCCTACAGGCACGAATCAAGGTATAAGTATAGGAATATTCCGAGTTCCATCATTATCAGGCATGAGCAAGCTTTATAGCATTATTCTTTGTTAATCATACATCAGATAATTAACAAACAGTAGAGTATCTGCCTTTTTTGGATCGTCTGACTACATTATGTAAGTGTTCTGTAAACTTAGTAATAACGTTCTGTGTTTAAATTCTATCATTAACATGATAGACTTCTATCATTAGATAGTAAATTCTATCATTAACATGATAAAAATAAAAGATTAAAGCAACTGTTTAAAAAATTATCATCAGCAGAGAAATTGTACTTAAATAATGAATGAATATTTTGCGTTAATTTACTATAGCTCTAAGCAACTAAACGCGTACCGGGTGACCTTGTTTAAATAACTTGTTTTCATAAATACTATTCGAAACACCCAAACTTTTTTAAAAATTGCTGCTATATTGTGAACGTTTTAGTTCAAATAAAATTATTCTTTAGAAACACAGTTTGTAGCTGACATTAATTGGCACTGTATTGTAATTTAAAATCATTTTTCATAATTGGTCTTTAAGTAGGTACTATAATACCTAGTAACTACAGAAGTTTGAGAAAAAAGACACGTGTATGTATGTGAATATACAACCTGCATAATATGGTATGCAATCGTAACCTTTAAACTACTTTATCCAGTTTAAATAGGAGCGAATTTGCAGCGTGCATGCACGCTTGGCATGTTGTCCCTTATACGATGTATGACTTGCACATTTTGTAATGTTTATTTGAGTAATAGGAGGTATTAAGCAAAGAAACAAATTTAAGTAATTTTTACTTTCTCGTATACGTAGTATAGAGGAAGTCTTGTAATCGTCAAAAAATTCGACCTCGAGATTTTGACGGATTTAGGTACACGTTTTGGACTTCCCTGAGTCCAAAAAAACCGTTTTTGGAATTATGTCTGTGTGTGTGTCTGTGCGTTAGCACGATAACTCGAGTATGCTTTAACTTATTGCAACCAAATTTAACATACATATATAACATCAAAATATAAGGTTTCTATCAACTTTTGAGTCGTTTCCGGTATACGAGAAAGTCAGACCACTCCCGATTTTTGGACCTACGTTCTGCCAGTATGTATTACTTATATTATTAGTTATTACTATTATAATATAGCATCAAAAAAGCAATTGTTTGTGGTGCTATGTGATACTTTTTTTTGCGGACGTGGGGAACGCAGAGAAAGAGAAGAGGCCCTATATCAAAGAATGGATCACGAGGAGCCTATTACGAGTAGCTACACTAATTTATCAAACATAAACATTTATAATCACGGAGCAGAGCTTTAAGTAACATTTTGCTACACATAAAGTCACATAAGGCAGTATGGGCCATACAGTTCCCCCAAAATAGTGACAGGTTACCGGCCGGTCGCGTGCATAAAACAAAAAAGTAAACTAAATTTCTATTTTAATAGATCACTAGCTTCCACCCGCGACCTCGTCCGCGTGGACATTTTACCCCCTTAGGGGTGGAATTTCCAAAAATCTTTCTTAGCGGATGCCTACGTCATAACATCTACCTGCATGCCAAATTTCGGCCCGATCCGTCCAGTGGTTTGGGCTGTGCGTTGATAGATCACTATGTCAGTCAGTCACCTTTGAGTTATATATATTTAGATTAACTATGTGAGAACCATCTTCTCTCGAATTTGACATATTTTTTAATCCTGTCCATTCCCGGCTGACATGATTTGTAGCGATAATAAGATCGCTGTTTATACTTTTTTTTGTTTGCCACTGTAACTTTAGAAGGTTGTATTCTATACTACATATTATCGGACTACCTACCCTACTGTAAGGTTTAATAATATTTGCTGTTTCCGAACGAATTTAATATCCTTGCTGGCAACACCAGAAGATATTATATAAGCGGTAACTTGGCGGAATCGAGTCACTTTGTCTCCGGCTGCCTTCGTGTACGGTCGACCTACCGTGGTGTGACTCGACTCTGGGCATTCAGTTCGTAGCCACCGTCTAGAGCGGACGTGTCCTGCAGTGACATTCTAGTGTAAGTGACATTTATTACCTACTATTAGGAGTGCTTCTTATAATTGTGATTGTGATTAAAACAAAGTAACTGAGTATATGTATTTCATTATTATCCTTCTTGGTAAATGAAATGAAATGAAATGAATGAAATGAAAATATTTTATTCTAACACTAATCTAGCACAAAATTGAACACACACAAGCAAGCAATTATACACTAACTTAAATCATTAAAATCCGAAACATTCATAAAATTAAAATAGCGTTTGCGTTAGAACAGGAGACCAGTTCAGCATGTGCCAGACCACTGAGGCCTGACGCTGGTTTTCGACGGTTCACCCTTGTTTCGTATAACAACGTTTAGTCGAAAATCATTTCTTCGAACAACGTTTAAGAAAATAATTACTTTGTATAATATCGATTGACATAATTTTCATTTCATCGAATGTTCATTTGCGATAACAACGTTTGCGCTATTGATCAAAAAGTATAATGTTCATTTGATGTATTGTTCAGGTGGTATAATTTTCATTTCATCGAATGTTCATTTGCGATAACAACATTTGCGCTATTGATCAAAAAGTATAATGTTCATTTGATGTATTATTCAGGTGGTATAATTTTCATTTCATCGAATGTTCAATTGAACAATAGGTTAGCGAGGAGCGAAGCGACGAGCGAGTTAGGTTGACATGAACAAAGCGCACGAGCCGAGCGAGCGAAGCGAGCGTGCCGCGGCAGCGGCCGGCGAGTGCCAGAAGCGACTTTAGGGCGTTTCTCACATTGATATACATCACATAATTATTTACTCACTTTAAATAACAGAGAAATAAAATGACATTAGTTATTTGGCATTTTTTCTACCAATTAAAAATTAGGTTAAATAAAATTAGTGCAAATGAAAATTCGGTGAAATGACATTATGTCAAATAAATAATTATGCTAAATAAAATTCTACCAATTAAACATTAGGTTAAATAAAATTAGTGCAAATGAAAATTCGGTGAAATGACATTATGTCAAATAAATAATTATGCTAAATAAAATTCTACCAATTGAATATTCGGTCAAATGAATAATTATGCGAAATGACTTTATTGCAACTGAAATTAGACGAAACGATTTTCGAGCAAACGTTGTTATACCAAACAAGGGTAAACCGTTTTCGACTGGCACCTTTTGTATTTTGACGTAAGATGTCAAACAAGCAACGATACTCCCAGAATATATATTACATAGAATATAAATATAATAATAAATACTAACTTTATAGAATACATGATAGAATACATACAAATAGAGTGACACTTAGAAAGTGTTAAAATGAGAATAAATAAAATATAACCACCAGTGTTGACAGTTTAAAATAATATAACTGCTAAGTATACTATTAAATAAAGGAGAGATTTATATTTATATTACCAAGCTTCCGCTGAGCGCATAGAAGATGCTCTTTTAAACGATCTTTAAAAGTAAAAATAGAACTGGCACTTCTTATGGGCGGCGGAATATTGTTCCATATTTTGGATGCCGCGTAGCGGAAGCTGCCTCTGAAGGAGGCGGATTTGTGTTGATGCGTCGCCAATGGTTGCGAACACAGCCTCCTCTCTCTCTGACTGCCATCACCAACCCAAACGAGTCTATTGTAAAGATACAGTGGCTCTCGAGAATTAATTACACCAAAAAGAAGACATGCCAGATGTAGCTTTCTGCGCGACTTCATTTTCAGAATACCATGCTCATTAAGAAATGGTGTAACATGGCTACGAGGTGGTACTGTGAAACAAAACCGCACGCAAGCATTATGTACCCTTTGTAATAATCGTTCTGTCCGCGAGAGCAAGCGTGGCCCATACACCACATCGCCGTAATTAAGCTTGGACAGAACTAACGCTTCAGTCAGTTGCACACGTAGTTTCTCAGACAAGTGAGGTCGTATTTTATACAGAACTCTGAGACGGAAAAAGCAGTTCCGTACCAATTCAGTCACGTGGCTTTCAAATCTTAAAGCAGTGTCCATGTTAATGCCCAGGTTTCGAGCAGCATTTACTCTTTCAAGCGGCTTTCCCAAAAGTGATAGATTTAACGTCTCTGGTATAATACTTAATTGTTTTTTTGTACCGAATACCATGTATTTTGTTTTTACCGGATTTAATAACAGACAGTTCTCTTCCGCCCAATCCGTACTACGATTCAAGTCTTCATTTAAGTCTTTCACAGCCAACTCGTAATCTTTTGGCTTGAATGAAATATATACCTGCACATCGTCTGCGTAGATATGATATTTAGTTTTTTTTAGACATTTAATTATATCAGCACAATACAAAATAAAAAGAATTGGACCTAAAATGGAGCCTTGTGGCACTCCTCTTGTGACCGGAGAAAGAACCGATGTACAGGAAGTTCCGTCACTTAATTTCAAATTAACTAATTGTTTCCTATTATTCATATAGCTATGAAACCATAAAATACTACGTTGGTCAATACCATAGTAAGACATTTTCGATAAGAGTAAGTTAACATTTATTGAGTCAAAAGCTCGGGAAAAGTCCAATAAAACCAACAGCGTACACATTCCCCTATCTTGCGAAAACAATACGTTATCAGTGACATCGATCAACGCGGTAGTAGTACCGCGGCCACTCCTAAAACCCGACATCGGCAGAATTCCGGTTCCTTCCAAGTAATCTGTCAATTGGTTAGTTACCACTCGTTCCAGAATCTTCGAAAGGCATGGCAAGATACTAATAGGCCGAAGGTCTCCAACATCAACCGGGTGTGATTTTTTAGGCAAGGGTCGCACCATAGCAATTTTCCAAATGTCTGGGAAACTAGACGTCAGTATTGAACGATTTATGATATCATTAATAAATTGAAGAGTGTATGACAAGGTCAAAGTTAACATTTTCAAAGATATGTCATCATAGCCTATACTATTAGATTTAAGTTTAATTATAGCGTTTGATACAACATTAGGGCTGACCGGTACCAGACTAAATGCAGAATCGTGAAATCTGTGAAATTCGTAATACGTCATCAGGGAGATGCTGGCTGTAGTACTACCGGGGACCTCAAGAAAGTGTGCATTTATATTATTTGCATCTGTAAAGTGAGACGGTAAATCTGAAGGTTGTTTAATTGATAAAATATTCTTTAGACTTTTCCACAAGATTCTAGGTTTGTTTAGTTTATTATTAATATTATACCGGAAGTAAGCTGTTTTCTCGTGATAAAGAGAAGTCACCACTAATGATTTTAACTGTTTATAATATTTTTTTTAGATTCCGATTTAGTTTTACGATAGGTAGCCAATGCATCATCTCTTAACTTCATCATTAATTTTATAGTATCAGTTAACCATGGATAGGCACGCTCCTTTATCAAGACAGTTCTTAGGGGTGCATGTAAGTTGAATAACCATAAAATATCACGATTAAACTCTCCGACCATCTCATTAACTGCACTCGATGATAAATGGCTCCAATTTAACTTAAGTAGATCGTTGTTAAATTTGTCAATACAGATGTTGTTAAAAGCTCGAGACTGAACACTATATGGTTTGCACCTTTCCCGCCTTATATGAAACTCAGAAATAATTACCGAGTGACCATTAATATTTTGGAAGGCTTCAACCGACAAGTGTTTCGCTGTAAGATCGGTACATACGAGGTCTATTAGGGTTTCGCTAGATTCAGTGAAATGAGTGGGAGAAGTAACCAATTGGTTCAGCTTAAGGCAATTGACTACCTCAAGAACCTTTTTAGTTCCTGTATGAGTCGTGTTTAACATATTCACATTAAAGTCACCCAATATCACATAATGATCACAATCTCCCAATGCACTTACAGAGTCAGTAATGGCATCCAAGAAAAGATCCAGATTTGTTCTAGGCGGTCGATAGGCTGTCCCTATAGCAATTTTTTTCCCAGTGATAGTAAGCGTCAACCACATCTGCTCAATAGACTCATGTTGCGAATCGACGGCGTGAGACCACAAACGAACGTTTAATCCCCGCCTGACATAAAATCCCACTCCCCCCCCCCCCCACGGCCTGCACGAACACTAAGCGGACGAGGCACATGCCGCAGTCGGTAGCCGGCCACGACCGGAGCGCGCCCCTCCTCCCCTTGCCGCAGCCATGTCTCATTTACCGCCATGATATCAAATCTGTGTCTCTCAAACAGTGAAATAAAATCATCATGTCCAGTACCCAGAGAACCTATGTTGATAAAACCCAACTTTAAATTCACACTATTCCTGCCCTCCGATATATCTTACACTCAATATGAACATTAAGCAAAGAACGGTCAATGCAAGACTCTCAAAGGTCAAATTAGGTCTGCTGGTATAAGTTAAGTCTTTAGGCGTAACACATTTATCGAGCCCGTTAGATGGTTGGAATGGCAATAAGTATATCAGCTTGGCACATATATATGTTATACATAGAATAGTTAAGCAAAATAGATTATATATTTCGTATAAAAAATAATTATAATAATAATTAATAATTACATTTATAGTAAAACAATTATAAAAAATATATACTGTAGATAAAAGTTTACTTCTCTGAGAACAAACTTCAGATATTTTTTTTGTAAATAATAACTAATAAATGATATAAATACGACAAATATGTAATAAGAATCACATAAATATAATAAAACAATAGTCTAAGCGTTAAAAACGAATATGAACAAAGCCTCCCATTCCAAGCGAAACTTAAACGCAACAGATTAAAAATGAAAATAAAAGTAACCAAAAAATTAACACCTATCAATGCCGTGGACTGTAACTTATTTAAATTACTAGAAAAATTCGTATAAACACAATAATGAAATAAAATTTTAAAACATGTTTTACTAGACAGCTCAATCAAACTACATCTATTCCAAAAAACTTTACAACATCTTGCTCGTTTCTAATTCGCACTGCTGGCTGTCCGTCTTCTTTGCGTGCCTGTATTTTACCATCTCGGGTCCAGATATACTTCCAGCGCAACTTAATACCTGCTTGTCGGGCCCGGTAGAAAAGGTGTCTATTTATCTTAGATAAACGTTCATTTACATAGACGCGACAAGGTGGACCGGGCACATTGATATCAGCTGACGAAATATTCCTACGGACTCGAGCTGCGCTTAGCCACTGATCGCGCGTCGCGCGACGTGTGAAACGTACAGCAATTGCGCGCGGACGCTGCGTAAGGTCGCCGTTTCCTCCATTGCGAATTGAGCCTTCGTCCACTCTGTTGCGGAACGTTGAGCCTACACGCTCCACGCGAACCAAATCCCGCTCATCAAACTCCACCCCCAGTTTAACAGAGAGTACCTTAACCACTGTCATCAAGTTTTCCTGACTTTTTTCTGGGATACCAGCAAGTTCTATGTCATTGCAAAGCAACGCCTGATCTCTGTCATTCAGTTGGGTCTTAAGTTCAGCAATGGTGTCATCATACTCATTCACATTCCTGCCCGCTAATTCGCTTAGTTTTTCTTCGAATACCGAGATTCTGCCTTCCATGGTAGTCATTCTCGCCTCATGAGAGCTTAACATTGATTTAAACTCGAGTATGTCTTGTCTACATTCGTGAATCTCGGTTCTAATAGCTTTTAACTCATCTCGGAAAGAACGAATTTCAAGCGCCAAATCGATATTTGTCGTGGTGTGGATTGGTATGTTGTCTAGTCGCTCGGGGCTAGCACTGTAGGCTTCAGTGATCCCCTTTACAGGCGTCGACGAGTTATCTTCTCTATAGATAAAATTCTCGGTAGATAAAACCTTACATTCAGAAGTGGCAAGTACCTACAATAATTTTCAACCTTTTTGCATTTAGTATCCTACAAAGCTGTTTTTAAAGATAGATAGTGTTTTTCGTTTAATTTAATTAGTTTTATTTTGACAAAAACAGCAGTATTTAAAGATAAGCATAAATAAATTTCCGAGTCTACTTTTATTTCTTATCGAGGGTAATCAGTTTTTTTTGTGAACCACGTGCCCGATTGGTGCCTATGGCGGGCAACATTTATGTGGGTTGCTGAATTATTTTACTTAATCTATACTTTTTTTCCTAATGAGGGTAGTGCAAAAATTTTTATTGTATTGGACGCGCCACGTGGCGAATTGGTGTCTACGGGGGAGAAAATTTCATTATTTTTGAGCTACGACGCACCGTTTTAGAGATATTCAAACTTTGCACGTGCCTCATCGCAGCAAGGAGCCGCGTAGCCAAGAGCAGCGCGCGCCATCCCAGCGCGGCTGCGACCAGGAACGAAAGGTCACGTAGCTTCTCTGTTCATTTATTTATTAATTGCAATAAGCCTTTGGACTCGGCCCTCTGCTGGGAAGCAGCAGCTTCTCCTTGTCATCGAAGGAGGTTTGGACGGTGCTCCGCCACACTAGCCCAATATGGATTGGTGGACGGAGTGTAGGCTGATCGATTCCCCTTTGCTGATCCATTGATCGCCTTCTGCGAGGCCCATGGGAGGGTGTGGGGTGATGCTATTTTCTCTGCCGGCATCACATGCCAAAATTGCAACTATTGCAAGTTAAGAAGTTATTACAAAAATGATGGGCAGTAAAAGCAACTCCCTGCTAGGGTATTTAAAACATGATGGGCACCTTTTGCCTCTTGTTTATAAATTCAAATTAAAAATTAATATACCTTATGTAATATACAAATCACATGCATCATATTACTATTAAAAATGACTACCTTACTAATTTACATAAATCGTTATATTTTATAATTATTTCCATTTCCATTTCTTGGCATTACCATCTGTGAAACAACGCGTACGTACTATTGCAGATAATTACTACCGAGGGTATATGTATTTAAAGGTGAATAAGTGCGCTTTAGTATATAGGGATGGGATGATCAAGCCACTACCCATTTTGCTATGCAAAAGTTACATGGTCTGCCCAAGAAGTGGTTCGAAATGTTTACGAGCAAAATGTCCAGTAGTCGCAAGATGTCCAATATAGATATATGTAGATAAGATATCGGAATCTGAGGATTTTATTACATATCATGTGGTAACCATTAAGGTCTTTGTTTATCTAGCACAAACACATGAGCCTTATTAGGGCATAATAATATGAACTTAATAACTACTTGCTTAATAAAAGGATTACGAAATTTATTGGAATAACAATCACTGTTTAAATAAAGATTCTTAAGATTCTAATAAAATAATAAAAGAAACTTAAAACTACGTTTATTGTTTATATGATCATTATTTATTTAAGTGTACCTATTAGCCTAAGAGCCAGTGGAAAGCTACCTGTATGTATTTGACCAGACTTGGGGTTTTGTACAGTGAGGCCCCTATACCTACCATATATGAGATGGGGGTTCACTAAGCCCCAAGTGGTGGACACGGCGCGCGCTCAGGCAAGACAGGTATCGATTTTTGGCGAATTTTTAAAGCATTTGACGACGTCTGCCGTTTTTAAAATTTGATAGTATATTATTATTATTATCTAAAAACAACAATGGCAGACCATTATCGCGCGGGTAACATTGTGGCAGACAGTTTTGAAAGTACTGAAAAAAATTAAATTTAATTGAAGAGATCTGCCATTGATATATTTTATTTATTAGGGTCTTGAAAACTTATATTGATCACGGCAGACGACTTCATTGAGTACACACATCAGTAGACAACAAAATCTTTGCTACTATCCGGTCAGATGTATGTGTATTACGTTCCCTATTTTACATCAATATTATTTACTTTATCACTGCATGCATAGAAATGTAAAATTTAATTTTGTAAACTATGTACTAAAATTGATAAGTTTATCATCAGATAAAAAAGTTAATATATTTTCAAAGAATCTCAAATATATATATATATTTATACATATATATTGCAGATAACAAATAATTATTCAAATATTTATTTAATTTTCTTCTTTTTATTTATTTAAGACATAATTTAAAAAAAATGAATAACAAAATATGAAACGTGCATGCATTAAAAAAAATTGTATATTTTTTTTTACTGATTTTTATCTTTATTCATCGTCATTGGAAACATGGTCGTCGTGGTGTGACTCGTCTTTATCATCCATAGAATCGGAATCTGTAAAAAATTAATTTCAAAATAAAAATAATTTGTAAAGTGATCCGAATATATTCGATAAAATTTTTATTACAGATTCCGATTCTATAGACGATGAAGACGAGTCACACCACGACGACCATGTTTCCGATGACGATGAATAAAGATTTAAATCAGTAAAAAAAAATATACAATTTTTTTTAATGCATGCACGTTTCATATTTTGTTATTCATTTTTTTTTAATTATGTCTTAAATAAATAAAAAGAAGAAAATTAAATAAATATTTGAATAATTATTTGTTATCTGCAATATACCTTAATATTTGAGATTCTTTGAAAATATATTAACTTTTTTATCTGATGATAAACTTATCAATTTTAGTACATAGTTTACAAAATTAAATTTTACATTTCTATGCATGCAGTGATAAAGTAAATAATATTGATGTAAAATAGGGAACGTAATACACATACATCTGACCGGATAGTAGCAAAGATTTTGTTGTCTGCTGATGTGTGTACTCAATGAAGTCGTCTGCCGTGATCAATATAAGTTTTCAAGACCCTAATAAATAAAATATATCAATGGCAGATCTCTTCAATTAAATTTTTTTTTTTCAGTACTTTCAAAACTGTCTGCCACAATGTTACCCGCGCGATAATGGTCTGCCATTGTTGTTTTTAGATAATAATAATAATATACTATCAAATTTTAAAAACGGCAGACGTCGTCAAATGCTTTAAAAATTCGCCAAAAATCGATACCTGTCTTGCCTGAGCGCGCGCCGTGTCCACCACTTGGGGCTTAGTGAACCCCCATCTCATATATGGTAGGTATAGGGGCCTCACTGTACAAAACCCCAAGTCTGGTCAAATACATACAGGTAGCTTTCCACTGGCTCTTTAGCTATATATGATTATGTAGCTTATACATGTAACAGATTATACCCATCTACTATTGCATTACTTTATAAAATACTTTACCCTAGCACGTAGAAATCTTGACAGTCACATTAATGATACAGGTAGCTGTTTTTATCTCTTATACATAAACTATTTTGTTTGGATAAGGAGGTAAATCAACCCAACTAGCAACGTACTCTACTAAGCGATTAGATTCCAGAACAAAGTAATAAATGTTGAATTCGTCATGCAGTGACTATGTATAATGTGGAAAAGAAGCTTGGTTTACTGTCGCCTTTTGGCAACAGGCTGGTAACCTGTCACTGTTTGGGGGTGCTGTGTGGCCCATGCTGCCGGATGTGGCTTTATGTATAATAAATATTACTTAAGCTCTGCTTAACCCCTTTTAGATCATGGTTTGTAATTTTGTTTTCCTCTCTAATAATATTTCATTTAATTCAGATTATAACATTTGATTACAGTTCAGAAAATGTTTGTTTAGGTTAGTATGACTAGGTATGTTCGTAGTGTTGGTTATTAAATAGTTAACATACTAAGAACATACTATAACTATAGACCTAACTAGGCATGGAAATGGTTGCTACTTTTCATTTAATGATATTAATTTTTTATATGATTTCACATGTGAAATTTCACAGGCAATGATTTTAATTCGCAGTGGCCTAATGTTACATTTGCGAGTGTTTGCTTTAGTAATGAATTGTGACGTACGAGTATAGTATGATATGAAATGCAAGGAGTTTATATTTTACATGAAATGTAACTTATTAGTCGTTTAATTTGCGATCTACGTACATATGAGATGTGATGTTTATCTTTAAAAAAAATATATAGCAGTCGAAGTGAAAAGTAGTACGTGTGACAAATAAAATAATTTCATACGATTTTTCACATGCTATTCATGATAATACCTTAAGTTATATAAATCAGCAACTAATTGTACATGTCCACCGTCGTGGTGGAGTGGTCAGTAACTCTGCCTATGCATAGGGCGGTCCTGGTAGTGGCAAATGTTAGTGTGATGAACACGAATATTTGTTCAGTTATGTTTATTTATTTATTTAAGCTATTTATAAAATATCTAGATTATGTATATTTGTCCGTTAACTGGTATCCATGGCATAAGTTCTTAATGATACTTAATTTGAGCTAGATAATTAGTGTGAGCGTGGATATATAGTAGTAGTCTTTGTATAGTCTAACTTGCCATTGTTGCAAATGGTTAATCTATCGAATTAAAGATTTAATTTGGGATGGTTCTGCAACTAATTATTTATCTTCGTATATTTAAGAAGTATCTATTGTCGGCCTTCAATACAAAAGAAGTATGAAATATTAGGTTTTTGAATGTTTCGATTTATTTCAGTTCAGATATTAATATTTTAAGACACAAATACAAAACGTATAAATTTGATTCTGGTTGGCCTCCAGCAACTACTGTAAATGGTCATTCCAGTTTTGTAACATTAAGATTGGTAGTTCAACCAAATATCCCTAATTATCAATATTGACTGGCTACCGTTATACAAAATCGGTTCTGTGGCCAGAATGATAATTTAATGTGAATTAATATAAATTTGAGAATCATAAATAAAATAAATATTCTTTATTGATTAATTACTACTACACCATACCTCGCTAACATTATAACATAATTACAGCTTTAGGTATGAATGAACTCTGATACCCACAGTTTTATTGACTGTAATGATGTTTTGAATTCATTACGAAATTGTAAGCTGTGGAGTTTCTTTCGCCATTTCTTCTCCATATCAGCATAATAATAATTATTTAAGTAAAATAATTATTTCGTCGAAATAGTGGTAGGGCTTTTGACGATTTAAAACAGTCTTTCTCAAAGTGGGCGATAACGCCCCCTTGTGGGCGTTGGAGACCTAGCGGGGGGCGTTAAGTGATCCAGATAAAAATGGGGGGCGTTAGCGTAGTTTAGGGGGGCGTTGGTTGATTTGTAATTTCATTTACTTTATATCGTAAAATTCACTGATATTAAAACTTACCTTACCTACTACTCAATATCGAATAATTAGTATATATTTCTGCTCGGTATGATATAAAAACTAAAAATACTTAACAAAGATTTCATAGGATAGCCGTACGCTATCAAGTTGTAACAAGTTTTCATTAAATAACGCTATTGGTGCAATCCGGTTGCAATTGGCGGGTTCATCGAAACTTGTCCTAAATTTCTCAGTACGATTGAGCGTCGAAAGAGATAAACGAGTTTGTGCCTTACTCCTTCTTACTGACTAAACGCCCCCTTATTAGTAAGGCTATCGGAATCGGAAGCAGCCTCAGGAGGAAGGGAGGTGCAGAAGTTTGTGTAATTAAAGCAATGAAATCGTGGTTTTTAAGTTTTAGGTGTATTAAAAATTGGGGGCGGTGAGAAATAATTCATTTTCATAGGGGGCGGTAAAACAAATAAGTTTGATAATCTCTGATTTAAAAGTACTTAGCAAAGTCCATTTAAATAAATAGCATTTTCATTTTCCACGAAAAGAGTTCACTTGTTTTGTGGGTGTAAGTGCTCTCACAAATTGACAATACATATTGAATTTATATCATAGATAATATAAGGTAGTTAGACAGACAGCAAGGCAAACAAAAACTTCACAAAATACCAATAATTTCACACATTTCAAAGGATACCCCTTAGTAGAGTTTCAGTTTGATCGTAATTTTGTTAAAAGCCACTCTGCAACTCTTATTTCTATATAAGATCTGTAGTGCATCGGGGATGTTCGCGGAACACCATGTAGACTGTTTTTATGCTACATTGCGTAAAAGGTGCGCATCCCTGGTACGCAGAGTACGTGGCAGTGCCAACAGTATCCTGAACTTAGTCGCGGGCAGGCTGGACTGCGTGTATATGGGTCACTGTTCCGTAATCTCACATGGGGGTGCGCAGCAGTGACTTACAATAATTAAATGTTTTTGTTTTACTTTAATTTATTACTAACACTAGCATAAGTATACCATTGTTACTAACATAAATTGGGTCAAGGGCCTGAAATAAAAGTTATTATTATTATTATTTATATGTAATTTTTATCTCAACAACTGGTTGTTGGTTTTAATGATAGGATACGGGCTTATGCCAAGTATCATACCATGTTATTACAAAATTATTGGTTGTTGACTTGCGTTATTGGTTTCCAGAGTCTGGGTGTCTTGTAAGATAGGTGAAGAAGGGTTTAAAAAGCGTCGTACTATAGAGCAGGTGTCGATAACTATTGATTTTTGTAGGGGGATGTAGGTTTTTTCGTGAAGGTCAAGGGTTTTTAATGAGGTACTGAGGGCTTTTGGTATTATTCCTGTTGAGGAAATTACAATGGGGATGATCTTAACTATATCTTGGTGCCACATTTGCTTGATTTCGTCTGCTAATGGGATGTATTTTTGTATTTTTTCTGAATGTTTCTGTTTTAGGTTGTGTGTGTTTGGTACGGCTATGTCTATAAGGTATGTGGTTTTTGTAGGTTTTAAGGTAAGTGTGATGTCTGGTCTATTGCTAAGAATTGTACGGTCTGTTATGATGTCTCGGTTCCAGTAGAGTTTAGTGGCACTATTTTCTAATACATTTTTAGGTTTGTATTTGTAATATGGAGTATAGGCTTCGATCAGGTTGTATTTTAATGCGAGTTGTTGGTGAATGTGTTTTGCAACATTGTCATGGCGGTGGGTATATTCTTTGTGCGCTAATGCGCTGCAGCCTCCTGTGATATGGTCTATTGTTTCAAGGGATAGGTGACATAATCTACATTTATCTGTTGCTATAGGTTCTTTTAAAATATATTTAGTGTAGTTGCGTGTCCTGATTACTTGGTCTTGTATTGCTATGAGAAAGCCTTCTGTTTCAGCAAATATGTTACCCTTTGTAGGCCAGGAACATGATGCGGCTCGGTCTACATGTTCTTGATCTAGCTGATGTGGATATCTACCATGGAGAGCTTTTTTCTTCCAGTTTTCTATTTTATGATCTTTATTTCTAATTTTTTGTAGGGGGTCATATAGGTTATTATTAAGGTCTAGCGGAGTTCCATGGAGAGATGTATTAATTATAGCTTTATGTAATCTACTGTCGTGAGCTTTATTTGAAAAGTATGCTCGTAAATTATGTATTTCAGTACTGTGTAGATTTCTGATATCTATAAAACCACGACCACCATATTTCCTTTTCAGTGTGAACCTCTCTACTGCTGATCGAATATGATGAATGTTATGTTTATTGCTAGTTGTTCTAGTCAGAGTATTAAGAGCATCTAGTTCAGTGTTAGACCACTTTATAATGCCAAAAGAATACGTCAAGATGGGTACTGCATATGTGTTGATAGCCTTAGTCTTGTTTCTAGCTGATAGTTGGGTTTTTAGTATGTCGGTTAGTCTGTGTTTATACTTTGTTTTAAGTGTATTTTTGATGTCGGTGTGATTAAGTGATATGCTTTGTTGATAACCTAAATATTTGTATGTTTCTTTGAACGCCATGTTACTTATCGTACCATCCTGTAATTGTAAATTAAATTGATGTGTCTCTTTATGTTGGCCTTTTACAATACTATTAATTTTACATTTGCTAATTCCAAAAGTCATCTTTATATCGGTGCTAAATTTTTCTGTGATTTTGAGTAGGTGATCTAGTTGGTGTCTATTGGCGGCATACAGTTTTATGTCGTCCATATACAGGAGATGTGTAAGTTTAATGTTATGTTCTCTATCAATTAGATAACCGTATTCAGTGTTGTTCAGGATTTGGGACAGAGGATGGAGGGCTAAACAGAACCACAGAGGGCTGAGGGAATCCCCTTGAAATATTCCTCTTGCGATTTTCAGGAGAGGTGTCTGTTGTGTTATATTGTCAGTTCTTATGCTTAAACTAGTCGTCCATTTTGTCATAGTATGTTGTAGAAAATTTACTATAGTGTCGTGTACTTTATAGGCTCTCAAGACATGTGTTAACCAAGAATGCGGTACGCTGTCAAAAGCTTTTTGATAGTCTACATAAGCATAATATAAATTTCTATGTTTATTTTTGACTTGGTTGTGTATTTCTGAGTCTATAATTAGCTGCTCTTTACAGCCCCTTGAGCCCTTACTGCAGCCCTTTTGTTCTTCAGCTATAATGTTATTTTGTGTGATGTGTGTGTTGAGTTTGTGTGTGATGATGGATGTTAGGAGTTTATAAATAGTAGGAAGGCAGGTGATGGGTCTGTACTGAGAGGGATTGATTGTGTGAGTTTCTTTAGGTTTTAGGTATGTGATACCTTGTGTTAGGAATGATGGCATATCTTGAGGGTTATTAATAAGATGATTAAATATATTGGCAATATATTCATGTGTAGAGGTAAGATACTTTAGCCAATAGTTTTGTATCTTATCGGGACCAGGCGCTTTCCAATTTAAAGTTTTTCTAGTGGCTTGTGTAACGTCGTCTTTGTTAATTGTTATTTCTGGCATAGGATCTATACTTTCTGTTTCTTGTTCTTCTATTTCTGTCCAGAGTGAGTGTGTGTTGTGTTGTACTGATTTTGACAATATGGTTTCCCAATATCTTTGTACATCATTTATATCGGGCGTTTCAGTTATTTGTGTACTATTCCTATTGCTCAATTTTTGATAAAATAGTTTTTGATTACTGTTAAACAAATTGTTGTCGGATTTTCTCTGGTTACTCTTTTTGTACCGGCGCAATCTTTTTGATTGTGCTTGTAATTTTTGTTTTAGGTGATCTAGTAGCTCTGTTATTTCATCTCTATTCTTATTATTAGGGTTTAGTTTCTGTTGTTTCTTTTGTGTAAGATTGTTATTGAGGTATTGTGTATACTGTCCTATTTCTTTGCGTAATAGTGTGATTTTATTATCAATTCTTGTTTCCCACTGAGATTTCATCTGTTTGGCTTGTGGTTGAGTGTTGAGGTCGAATGAGCGATTACTAACTTGGATTTTATGTTGTTTTTTGTGTATATTCGTAACAGTTACAGCAGCACAGTAGAGAACATCATGGACTTCGTGTATAGTTATTGTTTGTTTATTGTCTAGATATCTTCGTATTATTTCATTGACCGTATTAACTGATTTAATAGTGCTTCTTGTTATTTGGAGTTTGGGGATTGCAGGTCTAAGGATGGGATCAGTGTAGCTGTATTTTATTAGCATCTCTAAAAACGTGTTTTCTATTTTTGTGTAGGTGATTGGATCTGTTGTTGTTATAATTGTAAAATCGTCTGGTAGCTGCGACTGTGAATCGTATGGTATTGGTTGCGTGACAGAAGTGGATGTGATTGAATTTGTGGATGGTATTGATTGCATGATGGAATTGGTTTGAATTAATAGATTTTCGTCATGTCTATTATTCTGTACTTCTCTCGTACTAGTATTAGTTGTACTTATTTGTTGTGGACTATTTATAAATGTGACGTCTGCTGTTATAATATGATTCTGTGTGTTTATTAAGTTATCTTCCGGTTCTGTAGCTGTTAATACTGATTGTTTTATGCGTTCGCGGGTCGGAGCTGGAATTCTGTTATTTTTGTGTATAACTCTTATTTGATCGGCCAGTCTTTGTTCCGTTAGATGACTTAATTCTGGGAATATTTCTACAAATTTTGTATGCATTAAATGCCTGTACGCGGTGAGATTTGTTTCACAACGCGTGACAGTGTAGTAACAACGGAGGAGCTGTTCATTTATATCTTGGGTCCATTTCATCCGTTGCCTACTTCTGCCAGCTAGAGTGGTTGCGGGAAGCATGTCCTGCAAAACACTTCTTGCTGGTGTGACGGTGTCGAGTGTTACAGATTGTGTGTTTTGGTTTACGCGGCAAGTATAAATATCGGCATTTGCTGTACGCGTATGATTAGTGCTGCCAGTTGTGGACACAGGAGAAGTTGCAAGAGCTTCCTGTGCAACATCAATTGACATAGGTGATACTGTGGTAGAGCGCGAAGTTGATTGTTCTAAAGAATATGAATGTGGTGATGAGTTCGGTGACTGGAAAAGACTTTGTGTGGATGAGAAGGGTGACGGTGTTCGTGGTGAGATGTTGTGGCATGCAACAGCACTGGACTGGGCATGATTATGCGATACGTTGCTCCCCCCAGAATACGTGGAGCAGCTCGAGCTTGTGGGCTCGAGGCGGGATTCTCCCTCTTGGGTACCCGCCTGGGGTATTACTCTATTTCTTAGGCGCATCGCATTGTTCAATACTCAATACTCAATATATTTATTGTATCATGTGGTTTTTATAGGTGTTACATAAAATTTCTAGAGCCGACATGAACCCTGTGAGGGCACTACAATTATTATAATTATTAAAAAATAATTTTCAACATTTTAAATTCAAAATTAAATACATATTAAATTACAATCTATACTAATTGCCATTATATAAAATGTCAACATATAAAATTTAAATTGTTTTTGTTACTATTGCTCTGTTGGTCATTGGCATGTATTAAGCGTAAAGCTTCCAATGTCCGCCCCTCACGTGGCATCTGATGGTCGAGCCGGACGTGGAGATAGATTTGTGAGGGGCTTATTATTATTATTATATTTGTTCTTTGTTTTCTCAGCTTAAGCTGGTAGTTAACATTAAATGGGCTACGGGCTGCGCCAAGTAACCCATTTAGTTTTTATGATGGTATTGTAACGTTATCGTCTTGCAAAAACCGACGGACTATTCTACAGCTGTTTAATATTGCTGCTTTCTGCATAGTGACAAAACAATTTTCAGGTAAATCTAATGTATTAAGACTGTGAAGTAAATGTTGAGGAATTACTCCTGTACTAGAGAGCACCAGTGGAACAATGTATACTTTATTTAGCTTCCATATTCTCGTAATTTCGTCTTTAAGTTCTGAATACTTATGGATTTTTTCTGAAATAGTTTTTTGAAGGTTATGAGTTCCGGGAATGGCTACATCAACTATATATGCTAATTTCTTTTCTTTATCTACTAATGTTATGTCAGGTCTATTGCAATATATGGTTTTATCTGTTAATATGGCTCTATCGAAATACATTTTGTAACTGGAGTTCTCTAGCACTGGTTTTGGTTTGTATTCATAGTACGGTGTTAATTTGTCTGGGAGCAATTTGTGTTTGATGGCTAGTTTTAGGTGTATGTAATGAGCAACCTGATTATGACGATGGGTATAGTCGTTTTGCGTCAGCATAGAACATCCGTTTATAATGTGTTGTATAGTTTCCGGCTGTCTGTTACATTTCCTGCATTTATCATCTTCGGAACCAACTATCTTAAGAATGAATTTTTTATAATTTTTAGTGTTAATAATCTGGTCCTGTATCGCAATTAGGAAGCCTTCTGTTTCAGGGAATAAGTAACCTATCTGGAGCCATTTGTTGGATGCTTCTAAATTGATATGTGGTTTTTCTATATCGTTTAAGTGTCTACCGTGAAGTTGTTTCTTCCGCCATGAATCAAATTTTTCTTCTTCAAAGTCTCGTTTAGATTTAAATATTCTGTCAATGGATTTGAGATTTAAGGGTGTATAATTATTGTCTTCTGTAACTATGGCTAAGTGTAATGGACTATCGTTAGATTTAGCGTAAAAGAATTTTCTGATATTTTCAACCTGGTTACTGCATAAACATTTGATGTCAATCAAACCTCTACCACCTTGTTTTCGCTTAACAGATATTCTCTCAACTGCAGATTTAGGATGCAAAAAGTTGTGTCTTGTTAATGTAGTTCGCGTTTTTATTTCTAAATTAGAGATATCTGTAGCAGTCCATTTAATGACTCCGAAGGAATAGGTTAGTACTGGTATTGCGAAAGTGTTTATAGCTTTAAATAGATTTTTAGAATTTAAATGTTTTTTTGCTAGTAAATTAATCCTTCTTGTGTATTCTTTAGTGAGTTCTTTCTTAATGTCTGTGTGATTTATGAACTTGTTTTGTTTAATTCCTAAGTATTTATATAAATCTGTAGTTTCCATGTATTTTATGTTAAAATCTTCGTAAATATTACAATTACCTCTAATTATTTTTCCTCTATGTATATGTAACGTTTTACATTTATCCAGTCCAAACGACATGTTAATATCCTTGCTAAAAGAAGATGTAATTTCTATTAATATTTTTATATCTTTTTCCGACATCGCATACAGTTTTATATCATCCATGTACAGTAAATGTGTAACGGATATATCCTTATTTAATTTGTATCCATAATTTGTTTGATTTAGAAGGTTAGACAGAGGATTTAGTGCTAGACAAAACCATAAAGGACTAAGTGAGTCACCTTGGAATATGCCATTTTTAATATCTATGTCTTCTGTTGTTATTACTGTATTTGATAAGTGTAATGTAAGTGTAGTTCTCCATTGCGGCATAGTATTTTCCAGGAAAGTTATTATAGTAGGGTTTATTTTATATATCTGAAGGATTCTTATAAGCCAAGAATGAGGTACGCTATCAAAAGCTTTTTTATAGTCTATGTAAGATATATGTATATTTTTCTTTTTACTGTTTGCCTGTTTTAAAATTACTGAATCAATTATCAATTGTTCTTTGCATCCTTTGTGGTTTTGTCTGCATCCTTTTTGTTCTGTAGCTAATATGTTATTGCATTCTATATGTTTGTGTATTTTATTGGTAATTAATGCGGTGATAATTTTGTAAAGAGTTGTCAAACATGTTATAGGTCTGTATTGGGACGGATCTAATGTATTTGTACTCTTTGGTATCATGTATGTTATACCTTTTGCTAAAAAATCGGGCAAAACTGCATCTCCTTTTATAAGGTCTGTACAAGTTTTTGCCAGATCGTCATGTAAGACAACAAACTTTTTGTACCAAAAATTATGTATTCCGTCTATACCTGCTGCTTTCCAATTCTTTGTTTTTCTTAATACTAATTCTAAATCCTGTTTAGTAATGCTTACAAATTCCATTTCTGGTAAATGCTCCCATTTTTTATCTTCATCTGCTATCCATCCGGCATTATAGTTGTAATTTCTTTCAGTCTGCCATAGTTCTGACCAATAGCTTTCAAGGTCTTCTTTGATTTTAGTTGGTTCATGTTCATTGTGCTCTTCCTGATTAAGATTATTTGTTCCTAAAGACTTATAAAATCCTTTTTCATTTGACACAAATAGTTTGTTATCTTCTTTTCTTTTAAGTCCCTTTAAGTATCGTGCTAACCTGTGTGCTTTTAGAGCGAGTTTCTGTTTGAGTGTGTCCAATACATCTTCGGGTCTGCTATTGTAGTTTTCATGTGTAGAGTGTACTTTGTATTTATTGAGTATTATTTCTACTTTCTTAACAAGATTCCTAGATCTATTATTACCTACATATTGAGTAAGCCTTCCTATATCCGATCTTAAAGCTAAAATATCACGTTCCAATCTTTCTTGCCACGGTGGTTTTTCATTTCTTTTTATAAGTTTATTTTTACTATTATGTACTATCTTATATCCTAAATGTGTGCATATAACTAATGCGCTACAGTATACTAGTGTATGTATTTGTAAAATATCGTTATCTGCATTGCGTAATCTATTTAGTATTTGAAGATTGAATATATTTACTATTTTGTAAAGTTCTTTGTTTTCTTTTAATTTTGGTAAACGCGGTCGGGCGTCTGGGTGGATATGTGAATATTTGTCTATTGCACTATTAAGCTCTTGTAGGAGTTTATCTGGTAAATTATCCGTGATTTGATTAGTGTTGGAACTCACATCTACGTCAGTCAAATTATGTTGTGGCTCGACTTCGGGCTGTATTAAGAGTGTTGAAAGTGAAGTCTGTTCAAGATCAATTAGTGTAGTATTCACTTGTGAGTAGTTATGCATATTGTAAGGAAGTTGTGTCTGATTATCGGATGATTGTGGATTATCTGTGTTGCTACTTTCAATGATGCGCTCAATTTCTAGTTCTTTCTCTACTTCTTCTCTTATTGCTTTAAGCCTATCAAGTGAAATATAACTGTTTTTTAAAATCAGTCTTTTCTGGTCAGCTATTCTTTGCTCAGTCACATGCTTAAGATTTGGGAACTGTTTAATGAAATCCTGATGTAATATTTGCCTATATGCTGTGAGGTTGGTTTCGAGTTGCGTAGTTTTGAAATAACTTCTTATAATAGCTTCGTTATGTTGCGTTGTCCACTTCATTCGGGTGAGTTGTGTTGCCGGTTGGGTGTGTGATTGGTTGTATGAGTGGTAATTAAATTGGATCTAATGGGGTGTACATTTTGAATGTCTGTTTTTACTTCTCTATAAATGTTGTGAATATCTTCTTGAGTAAGTAGTTTTTTGTTAATGATTGCGCGTCGTTGGTCTCCTAATCTTTGACGAGTAACGTTTTTCATCTCGGGAAACTTGTCTATGAATTTGTTATGCAAAGCCAAAAGATAATTTTTTGTATCAGTTTCAAGAAGGGTAATTTGGTAGTAAGTGCGTAGTATAAATTTATTTACTTCTGTACTCCATTTCCTACGTTCTTTACTTCTACCGGTGGTGGGTGCAGGACAGATGACATTTATTGTCTCCTGCACATCATCCTCCGATAGCACACTATTTGATGATATAGACGGACTTATGTATAACGAGTTTTCAGATTCTATTGATGTTAAAGTGTCGTCGCTTGCATTACTTATGTGATCGGCTGTCGTAGCTTCGGGTGCATTCCCAGCGAGAGCCCGCCTGTTCAGCTGCTCGCCACCGACGGTCCGCATGCTGCGACACCCAGCGTCGGCTCCAGGTGTGCCCCGGCGATAACCCCCGGGTAGCGGCCTTAAACTATATCTCATTAAATTGTGTTCCATTTGTTTGGGTTGGTTTGGGACCGTTAGTTTAAGAAGGGTGTATGCCGAGATGTTATTGGCGTATTGAAGTGAAATTTTGGATTGAATAGTCTAGATGTTATAAATGTTTTTTTTTTTTGCAGTGAACAAGCCTCCTTGTAAGCCCCCCCACCACGACAAGGTGGTCCCACGGGGGGGTTATTATTATTATTATTATTATTATTATTATTATTATTATTATAAGTATCGACAGAAGGGAAATTTTGCAATTTCTGTTAGCATTATTATAGATCCCAATACTGAGGAAGGAGTAATGCCTACTCGTCAAGGCGCTTCTTGATTTTGAATTGACACCAATGATAATCATCTAGCATTATAACTTTATTCTTTAAATAGGTATTTGTAACCATACCATTTTGCTATAGTTTCTCTAAAATGGTTCCGCTATATTTGCACTAATTACCTTGCAGTGAATTCTCCATGACTACCGTGGGGGACGTATGGGCTGTCGAGTGGCCTTGATGATGCTGTGGATCTTGGTGGAGCGCTGGAGCTGAAGATAAGACTGCCTGAAGATTGGGAGTGTAGAGGCAAAACTCTTTTGGAATTATGAGCCTGATAATTGTGTCAATTTCCAACATTTTGCTCCTAATTTGTATCATGTTTATTTTTGATAACTATTATTTTAAGTCTATATTTTGGCACTGCCAACAAACATATTAATTATGGCTCATAATTTTATCGATGAAATATTTTCGCAAGACCTATTATTTGATGTAAATGCAATATGGTGGAGAATAGATTTTAGTTCGCAGTTATCTTCGGAGAGTATATTTGTAATAGCTAACATAATCACCATCAATAGAAGTAGTTATTCGCTACTATTGCACTAAAGTATGGATTCGTAGCAAATTAGTTATGTAAATGAAATTCTGTTTTACTGTCATTTGTCTTTATTATATTGACCAATATTGACATTCAAGTAATGTTACTACAGTTGCACTAGAGAACGAGGTTTTATGATATGAAGGATGATGTGGATACGTAGAGACCACATTCTTCAACAAGCGTACTATTGCCATGTAATGAATCTTGCTGTTAATTAAATTGTTACTAGTGGCTACTTACAGAAAAGGGAGTCGTGTCATTTGAATTGAGGAGTAATTTATTATTATAGCTAAATCGGCTGGCTGTTAAGTCTTAATGTCAGTTTGTTTCGCGAGGTATCCTCTAGTGACCTATATTTTACTATAGTGAATTTGAATCTGATATGGATATGAACAGACCATAATGATTCATTTATCTAAAATAAACTTATATAATATAGTGACCACAATGGTTGCTTCGATTTTAAGACGCTTAATAATCATATATGGATATGAAGAGTTAATGATTAATTTTGTCAAATGCAAAATAATTACCATAAACTTTGAGATTAAGAAATGAAACCAGCTGTGGAAAGGTAGTTGCCCTACAATGGATTATGTGAAATTATAATTCCATATGAGTTTGAGAAGTGCTAATATATACTTGTATGGTTGTTGTGTTAGTGAACAGCAAATTATTGAAGGATTTGAGTTGTAGTTATAATTATTTTAAATTAAAAGAAATTACATGTATGTATCAATTATAAGTTGGAGTTTACTAATAAATGTACCTTTGTTCACATAGATAAATAAGATTACCTGTGAGGAGGATTTGAAAGTCATTGGCAAGAGAAGTAGGTTTCATGACCGATTAGTTTAGTTATCTACATTTGAGCTCGCAAGGAGGGTTTGCAAGATATTGCCATTTTCGTCATGAGTGTTTGCGCATGACTAGTTTGGGTGTATCTTTTGGGACTTACAATAAGGAGGGGTTTGCAAGTCAATTTCATTTTGTCATAAAAGGAGGGTTCAACGATGGGTTTGGTTTTATCCATTTTAACTCGCAAGAAGGAAGGTTTGCAGGATATTACCATTTTGTCATGAGAATGAGGTTTCATGACTGACTTGTGAGAAGGAGGGTTTGCAAATCATTGACATTTTGTCATGATAGGAAAGTTCATGACTGATTGGAATGGTTATATAAATTTAACTTGCAAGGAGGGCTTACAAGATGATATTGATTTTGTCATTCGGGAGGGTTTATGACAGTCTTGGTTATATCCAATGTAACTTATGATATTGTTTTGTCATGCGGAAGGGTTCATGACTGGCTATATCTAAATCAATTGTTATGTCAAGTTAAGCTAAATCTGACCGATTAGTTATATAGATTAGTTTTTATCCAATGTCACTTGCAGGAAGGATTTGAAAGTCATTGTAATGACATGAGGAGGGCTCGTAACTAATTAGTCTAGTAATAGTATTGTTAATGTAAAATTGTAATGTGACTCGATTGGCCAAGTGTAAGGTTAAAAGTGCATGAGGACATGCACCTCGTCAGGATGGACGAGTGTAAGGTTTAATAATATTTGCTGTTTCCGAACGAATTTAATATCCTTGCTGGCAACACCAGAAGATATTATATAAGCGGTAACTTGGCGGAATCGAGTCACTTTGTCTCCGGCTGCCTTCGTGTACGGTCGACCTACCGTGGTGTGACTCGACTCTGGGCATTCAGTTCGTAGCCACCGTCTAGAGCGGACGTGTCCTGCAGTGACATTCTAGTGTAAGTGACATTTATTACCTACTATTAGGAGTGCTTCTTATAATTGTGATTGTGATTAAAACAAAGTAACTGAGTATATGTATTTCATTATTATCCTTCTTGGGAGATAAAACCTTACACTACTAACAATGAGGAGATTAGGGCCTTTTCTGACAGACTATTACCGTTCCAGTTCAATCCAGTTTTGAAGAAGTCGCGGACCTTGCTTCTTTAGCTTTTCGTCAAATTTCTCTACAGGCCTTCTGTGGACAGATGTTTCCCACTTTCGACAGTTCGTGACTCTCATGGCTAAAAAATAAGGTTGCTCAAATGTCAAAAGTGGATAATAGACCTAAATTAGCTCGAGACAGTACAACAGTTTAACATGCCTCTTAAAGCAGGCTAGCTCAGGATAATTTATTTCCTGGGCACACTTTCCGGATCGATCGCCATTACGGCGTAAGCAACTACCTACTTTCGAAAACCAAACCAGTACATGCAACAGTACGCCACTGAACTCTATTAGGTGTGTTATTATGTAACTCGTGATAAAACAAAACAAGCCAGACCAGTTTCCAACCAAAAGCAGGTTGTATTGTATAAACAAGTTGGTATGTTGTTGGTAAGTAATTTTTCTTAAGTCGAAGATGTTTCTACATAAAGAAAATATTTGACTTGGAAGATATGAATATGCACCTCCTACCCTTAGGAGGCGACTGCTCTGATAGCCTTATAGCTATTTTGGCACCAGGCAATAAGGGGGTGTTTAGTCGGTAGGAGTCCGACATAGCCCTAGCGCCGGCCCTCGGGTATCCATGTAGGAAAGATCCACCCCCTCCTTCCCTCGTTTGTCCGGAAGATTCTTCTGACTCTTTTCCCTGCTCTGTCTTTCGCTCCCACCCCTCCGTGGGGGAAGGAAAGGGAAAGCAGCGGAGGAGGGTAGGGGGAGAAAAAAAGGAAGTTATTATAGCTTTCGCTCTTGCGTAGGCATAGGTAGCATAATGACAGGGTATGGCTGTCAGGGTACCGATGGATTTTAGGTATTCCCAGGAACTCCTGGTAGAGTCGTTAGAGGTACGGTGCGTTACTATCAGTAAAGGATTTTTCGTCGAATAAAAAAGGTATCATAATGAAAGAGATATAAGGAACAGCGGACTAGCCGAATTCGGAGCTGCGCCCCAACTAGGATAGTTAGTACCTCCACCGCTTAAAACCACAGACAAATAACACTACATTTTTGTGGCGCTGCGCTGTTTCTGTTAGTGAGAAAGGTTGCCAGATCTCCACGAGAAGGGAAGGGGATTAGGTTTGGCACCATGCGAGTGACACGTCAGTGTTGCCAGGTTACGATAACTGGTTACCACCAGGCAGGTACTAATGCTTGTCTCCGAACCAAATAACTTAATTAAAAAAAAACAGTCACAGCTTGAGCCGCAATCAGCCGCATTCGTGTAATATAATCATAGATATAGGAAACTGTAGATCGGCAATGTGAAAGAGTAAGAGTATAATAAATAATGCGTATTTAGAGCGAGATAGATAGACGAGACCATTCCACGTTCACGCAGGTGGCCTAGGTCGGCCTGTCCGTCACGTAAAAAAAACGTGGAATTCAAAATTTGAAAACCCATTGGTACGTGGCCGGGTTCGTATCGGTGCCTCCCGGTGGGAGACAACGCTTACGCACTACGCCATCGATGCGTCCTCCAATCTCTATAAACGTCAGTAATAATAAATCTATAGATTTAGTAGTATACTATCTTACCCCTTACATGTAACATTCCTGATAAATGATAACAGTAGTAAAGTAAATAGTTTAAAGCTATGTATGTAGATAAGAGATAAATTATAAACAGATTAGACCTAATTTAACTTATACAAAAATTAGGAATTAAGAACTGTTCAACCATTTGATTCAGTTTAATAACATTCCCCTCCACTCCAGTTTTGCTTAAGACAGCTGTGGTTATAAGCACTTCTCACTTCTTTTTCCTACAATTTCACATTAATTTAATTAATTTTACAGGGTCGTTTTACACATGTCATGGATTACCAGGATTCACTAAACCTTTTACTCTTTAAAAATGTACCTCCTTTTTTAAGTGGATCACATTCATTTTAATATCTAGTAAAATATTATTTCATTACAATTTTAAAAAAATTTTCTTCCCTTGACTTTTTAGTATGCCGGAAAACTCAAAAGTTGATAGAAACCTTATATTTTTTAATGTCATGCATGTTAAATTTGGTTGCAATAAGTTAAAGCATACTCGAGCTAACGCACAGACACACAGACAGACATAATTCCAAAAACGGTATTTTTCGACTCAGGGAGGTCCAAAAATCCGTCAAAATCTCGAGGTCGAATTTTTTGACGATTACAAGACTTTCTCTATACTACATACACGAGAAAGTAATGAATTAAGTTTATTTTTAAATATTGCAGAAAAGATGTAAATACTAAACTTTATCTCACCTGAGTATTCATAAACTTCAATGCACTACCAGCTCTAAACCTTCTACTTCTAGTTACCAAGAACAGGGCATAGGCACCAGCTTTGATTAACTGCAATTAAAATATAGATGTATTAAGCTGGTAATTGGAACTCACTAAGGCCTAATTTATATAGTGGAATGGAATTGCGGTGAATTATTGTTACATAGCCAAATGAAGTTTATGTCAATTGCTTAAAGTATGTGCTTGAGGAAGGTAGTGCGTTTTCTGCGGATAACGCAAGAATTCCACTTTAGTTTGGCCCTTTTCAGAATATACTTTACATAATAAACATAAAGTTCATTTAGGTATGCTATGTAACAAAAATTCTCTTACAATGCAATATAAAATGAGCACAAGAATAGATCTTTACACAGGATGTGTTCTAACAGAATTTTTCTCATTTAATTTTAAATTAATATACCTTAAATACATTATGAGTGAAAGTATTTATACATATATCTTTTAAACATAGTGCGCAACAGCAAATTAGCTTACAGACAAGACCACTGGCCAATAAATACAAAAATAAATTTTAGTATTGAGTTACTTTATGTGATTAAGGTTTGTTTAGCTGTATGGATAGAGTCCACAAAGAAGGTGGAAGACGAGATGCACAAAACCCTGGGACCCCTATGGTTCAGAGTGGCAAACAACATATAGGGTCAGGTCACTCTGGTTTTTCAAATTTATAAAAGAAATAAAGATTGTTTATCAGGGAGCTAAATGCTTCTGCAGCTGCATTCGTGTAATAATTACACTATAATCATCTTTATATTTTTCTGTACCGAAAATGTATTAATTTCAATTTTAACCATTTTATCCATAAAAGTATAGTTTTATATTAAACTCCGCTTTACAACGATTAACAACTGTTACATTAACAAACTATTATGTTTATTATGTTTACTTATAATTTCTTAGTGAATAGTTTATAAATATTCACTATTTATGAGTCTATGTCTAATATTAATTTTCTGGATACTTCTTATATCCTTTATTTGAGATTTTTTTACACTAGATGACTTTTTGTACTAGAAGACAATTTGGTTAACATTGTTGTTATAGTAATAGAGTTTGATGTGTATGATGGTGTGAACTAGGAAGGTGGACTAAAAACAAATTTTCAACCATCCATATCCACCATGTCATCCCATGACCACAAACGCTGAAAAGTGTTACGAAACATCGGGCAATAATAATAACATGTAAAATCTAATTACACGAGAGTTAAATGCGTAAAAGTTGTTTTATTTGTAACATCCATATCAAGTCCAGTAGGCCTATTCGCTAACTTTTTTTGACAGATGAAAGTGATCATCACTGAGTGAATTACATATCCATTGCTGTTTATCACAACACGCTATTATGGCAAAATTGTCATCATCACTCTCAACGGACAAAAAAAGTTAGCGAACAGGCCGGTAGATTTGAGCTTCCTTGGGGAATGAAACCAGGATCAGTCAATATGTCAACAGTTGACATAACACCAAGGTGGTTGAAAAATTGTTTAAATATGTTTTCGTAAGATGACAACAATATTGAAATAAATATGGTAAACCAAATATACCTTCCATGTGTACGATTCATTCCATTGTTTTACCAATTTATCAGCTCTCATATCCTTCCATGTTATAAATCTGTGGAATGACTTGCCAGTTTTTCGAGACCAGGTAATAAAAGTACTTCTTTGAGTTGATATGCCCATAGCCGACATCTGTTTTGCTGACAGACCAGCATCTGACACAACAAAGTATTTTGTGATGAGCTATTTATAATCATTTTAAAATAAATAGAGCCATTTACTTTGATTATAATGAATTACATTGCCAAAAACTTATTTACACTTCACACTGCTCCACTTACTAAATGTTCTATCATTTAGAAATATAAAAAACTTTATTTGAAATTTATCTAGCATAAAAAATATTACCTTGAAGAGATGTTTTCACCACAGCAACTATTGTATTCCATAATTCGTCTGGGTCTATTTCTACCAAGCCGGGGCTAGGATAATGCAGTACCACCTGTACTCACATAACAATTTCATAAGCAATCGACAAACTACTTTAAACAACACTGTATTGTAACTTTAATGATAGACTAAAGATGTAGTTACCAAATCAACAGCCTTTCCAACAGTTTCCGCTTTACAATTATAAATAAAAGAGCGTATTGTTGTGGTGCCGATATCCAATGTTAATATATATTTCTCTTCCATAGTTGCCGCAGATAATTACTAGATATCAATAGACTTTACTAGAAGCCTATGAACACATATTACTTCACACAAAGACCATGAAACATAGTCAATTAAAAATAATGATCTGCAGCCGCTTAATTCCTTCTTTTATCACTGAAGCAAAGCAAAGCAACACATGAACGAAGAACCTTTCATTTTTCACTGACATTTCTTACAAATTGACAGTGAGTGACAGCACAGTGACAGTACTCACTCACTAATCAGCTGACAGTGACGTTTTTTTTTAGACCATTGACAATATTATAATTTTTCAGGATTTTCAGTCTCAGATCTCAGTTTCATAGGATATGAGTTTCTCCCGAGTTCTTGTTGTAATAACACATGTTAAGAGCGTTGAGAGACTCCATATTTAACCCAAATCAATTGTACATACAATATTTGTTATTTTAGTTACATTTTTACTTGACATTGGCAAAATGCGTACGCCTAATGCGACGACGCGACGCTATTAATTAAATATTGAATACAATAGAATTCATAGGATATGCCATTCAAAGGACCATACACTTAGACACAGGATTCTTTGTCTAAGACCATACACCTCCATACACAGATTTATAATTAATGAAGACACAGATTTATGAAGAATGAATTGACATCAATGGCATTGATGAATGATGACTATCGACTCGATTAGGGCGAGACAGAAATTGAAACGCACCGAGCCGGTGAGGAAGGCGCATTTAAGTTTTATTATTACTTCCCTGGACACACTGATACCTTTTTGTCTCAGCTTTTTGTCAACTAAGAAAATATCGATACCTATAAGTTAAAAAAAGTAAGAAATAGGAGGTACTTGGGGGCTATTCGATATTTTTTTTTGACAGTTGAAAGTGATGATCACTGAGCGAATTATGTATCCATTGCTGTTTACCGCGACAAGTGCTATAATAGCGTGTCGTGTAAAACAGCAATGGATGTGTAATTCACTCGGTGATCATCACTTTCAACTGTCAAAAAAAGTTAGGGAATAGGCCTACTTGACTAGTTCACGTATTTGTTTTTAGCTTAAATTTAATTCATATGCATTTAAAACTTAAATATACTGTAATATCGTAAAATTTCTCTATAATTTGTGTATAAAAATAAATAACCAACTATCCACTTTTAAATTACTGCATAGAAACAACTAAATATTTCGGTCGTACTTACCTGCGAAATGAATATTTATAAGGATTTTGGATCTCTAGAAGAATTACACTGCACACGTAACCATATTAAATAGCTTTCAAGAAATTTATAGGCAAAACTGGAAGCCACACTAGTAAATAAAGTAAAAAAATGTGTCCTTGAAACCGCATACTTCCAATTTATCTCATTCTAACTCGTAGACAAGTAATAATAAAGACGTGCGTAGGTACGTATGACGTATGAGGCGGTCACGTGACACGTGCTCTAGTGGTTAGAAAGAGACAAAAAAAAAAGAAAGCCCTTTTGAGGTAAATTTTTTTGAATTCACTTTTTTATTGGTAGTTAAATATTATTGGTAGAAAATAAGCAAAAATGTTATTGAGTTATTAAAGCTGTCTTTTAAATTCACAGACCACCTTATGTCTCCTGCATGTAAATGAATGGTCTTGTTTATCTATCTCTCTCTAATATACGCGTTATACCTTCGTTACACTATTTCTTTTTAACATTGCCAATCTACAGTTCCTATTATCTATAGGACCATAGGACCACGTCTCAGAGGACCAAGTCAAGTATTGGGTTTCACCCTTAGATTATAAGGTTTTACAAGTTCTTCTTCTTCTATTTCCACTCCTACACGACGCCGTCGTGGTGGAGTGGTCAGTATAGCTGCTAACACATCAAGCGGTCCGGGTTCGAATCCTGGTAGCGGCAAATGTTTGTGTGACGAACACGAATATTTGTTTGCGAGTCATGGTTGTTTATATATTTATTTAAGTTTATTTATAAAAATATGTAAAATTATTATGTATATTTAAAAAAAATGTCCGTTATCTAGTATCCGTAACACAAGTTCTTAATGATACTTACTTTGGGCTAGATAATTGGTGTGAGCGTGGAAATATATTATATTATATTATAACTATTATATTATATTTATGACTTCACGGTAAGCCTCGCCTAGCCAAAGTCTAGTGAAAGTAGTATATCTATAAAATAAAATTGTACGGTAAATTGTTAAAAATGAAGTCTCATGGCACGTGTTACTAGTGTTACTATGACAAGAAAAGAACTAGGGTAAGAGCATGAAATTTTTAGGTAAAACTGGAAGCCACACTAGTAATAAAAAAGTGAAAACAAAAAAAAATTCCTTGAAACTGCTTACTTCTTATTAAAAATCTAACTTGAGGTTTACCAAGGGGTTTGTACGTTTATACATTAGACAAAAGATCCTTTGTTTGTAGTACTTACTTACTTTTAATACATACAAACATTCATTTTCAGTTGATTTACAGCCTTACGTCCTAAGCAAGAAAATAGGTAGTCTTTTATGGTCCTATATATTTTTCTGCAATCATTTTTGCTTCTTTTCAGTAGGCCTATTCGCTAACTTTTTTTGACAGTTGAAAGTGATCATCACTGAGTGAATTACATATTCATTGCCGTTTTACACGACACGCTATTATGGCACTTGTCGTGTAAAAACAGCAATGGATGTGTAATTCACTCAGTGATGATCACTTTCAACTGTCAAAAAAAGTTAGGGAATAGGCCTACAGAAGTCTCACTTCTGGCGTGTGTGAATTTAACTCACACACATACACGTTTCTTTGTGCAGTTCTTTATATGTAGTTTCTTTTTTATTTAATTTTGCATGAAAGTATGAAAGAATTCCGTATGAAAAGTTCAAGGGTTTGATTTTTTTACTCTATCTATGACCAATGAGATGACAACATTGGCACTCTATAATCTGTGGCAAATTTAGTAATCTGTGGTGTGACAGGCAAGCGAGGTTGATAGATTCTGAGCGCTGAAAATTGTGATGTAAAACGAGAAAAATAAATGTTTACTGGCCATCATGGCGAATCCAAGAAAATTTAGTGAAAAAATTGCCCTTCACACGCAAAAGCAGCTTGAGGAAACAGCTGCATTCGAGAAAATTATGCGTGAAGTTTCCGACGCAACCAATAAGGTATGTCGCCTATTTACTCAGGCAATCGCTTCCTGGCCGTCAACTTTGCGAGCCGACGTAAACAATAATCGTTACAATAAGCCTATTGCGCCTTATTGATATAACTGAATAGTTAATCCCGTCTCTATATAATAATGTAATTCGCAGAGAACAATCTTTTCCGTGTATATCTATGATTGTCATAGATAGTACTCTTTGTTGAATTGCTTTCAGCACACGTACTACTAACTAATGGTTGAGATGTTTGAATGTGGGAATGTTGCGAACTTAAATATTGCTTCATTGATACTTTAGTTCATCTATGCTAAAGTATTTAATTGTAACAGTTCTCCACATTTATTTTATTTTCATACAAACACTGAAGTGTAAACAATTCAATCGTATCTTATTGATTAGGTATACTACAAACAAATAGTGCACTAAACAATAGTGATTGTAATCTATTAATTTGATATCAAGATTTCAAACTTAGATAAATATTAGATGAAGAAGTATTGTAGATGTTTTATTGAGTTTTTGTCAGTGGATTGTCAATTAGTTGACAAGCAATATTGCAGGTTAATTCAAGTAGCAGACAGCCCAAAGTGAAAGTGCCTCCTGAGCCTGTTGAAACTGTTGATTCCACCCTGCGGCCGACACTGGGCCTGGGCACATTCCGCAGTGGGTCTCTGCCAAATGTGGCTGCACCACAGGCCACCAGTGCGGAGCCAAATGATACAAAGGTTCCTCCCCTTTGGAATTCATTTGTTAAACCTTTATTTTTATTGTAGAGCTATTTTTATTTTATGGTAGTGGTGCAGTTGTAGCTGGCTAAACTCATTGTAATACCTAGGTCAATTTTTTGTATGGATGTTTTGTTTATATGAAACTGATTTATTTTTAAATTTATATAATTTTATGTTTCTTTCCATCCCAAAAGTAGGTTATGTTCACTACAAATATGAAACTTTCTAAAATTGTATAAGTTTTCATGTGATCTATACAAATAACAAAAAGAATAGTAAGTTTATTATAATATTTCTCTGTTGACTTCTAATAAGATTCATACTCTTATATAAGAAAATGACTGGCATTTGTATGATACAATGCTTAGAAGATAACTGAATTACTTTGTTCAATATTGCTTCACTATAAATGAAAGGTCAATATTAGAATGATTTATAGTTAATACATTATAAACAAATAAGTTTTGGGTTGACTTTCTGAGAGAAAATGTAAGTCAGCCTTCAACTTTTCCAATTAAATGCAATAGTATTGACAATATGTCTATAAAAACTTGAAATTATTACAAATTAAATGTTAAATTAGCTATATAAAAGTCGCATTATAATTTTTCGTTCATTGTTGACTAAGACTAATAATAATAAATATATAGCACTCAATTGAAACCCTTTTGAAAGGTTTTCTTAGTTAGTAAACAATGATAGAATGTGTTTTTGTTTTGTTTCTGTTTAGGTATATATTTCCTAAACATTATTTAGTAGAATGGTATGGAATTATTTTTGGGTTTACAAATGCGTAAATATTTTTAAAAATAGAAAATCTTCTGAAAAAAATTGATCTGCCCCAGGCACGTTTGTAAATGCATGCTGCCTGCATACTTTAAACCCAAAAATAATTCATAATAAGGTAGTTTCATCTTAACTGGACGTCAAATAATTGCAAAAATATTTTGTTCAGATCTTAGAAGTGCAAATTTCAAAGATTTGATGAAACAATGTTTACCATGAAAACATAAGTAGCATAGTGGTTGAAAAGCCGCCAGGATTGCGGAAGATGCTGGGTTCAATTCCCGCCTGGGGCAGATCGATTTTTTTCAGTGTATTTTCTAATTTTAATAGTAGAATGGTAGAAAAACTGTGAATATAAAATTTATTGAATTTTAGTTAGTAAAGCTTGATTGGTGTTTTTCATTACTTACATTTTTTATTGATGTTTTGTAGGTCTATTTGCATCTCAATAATTTGTTTTCAGTTTTACGATAAGTACAGAAGGATTTTTTAACAGTTTATTACCTATCCACAGCTTGAGAATTTGTTTAGTGGTGATATAGTTGTCATGTATGTTTTTGTGATGTGTATATGTCACAGGATCAGTTGATAAATCGTGCTAGGAATATTTAATTTTTTAAAATTTATTTTGTGTTTTTTTAAAGTTGTTTTTGTAAGTACTAATAAATAAAACCTGTAAGGGCTCAGCTATGTATATTAGGGTGGGTCACTCTAGTATGGAAAAAAATAAAAGTTGATGAATCAAATTCTAATAGTAATATTATGTTGTAGTGTACCTAAAAAAGTAGTTTTAGCTAAAAAACGGTTAAATAAACAAACATTTTCAGCCCGCGCATGCGCTTCAATTATACGTTCTTGAAAAAACACATGTTTTACTAAATATCATAGCTTTTTATTAAAAAATTACTTAAAATTACTTAAAAAACCATTTAGTGAAAGACATACAGGGTGTAAAAGACATGAGCAGTCAAACGAGAACCATGTATTCTGCTCACCGTCATAACATTTTTCTTCCTTTAGACTATACCTGGGAAATTGATAGTTACGATTTTATTGAAGGTCAAAGTCATAATTTTTTTTTTCATTTTTAATGAAAACGTATTCTATACGTTATTTCTTAAGTATTGTCCAAAGAAACATTATCATTTTTTTTTAGTATTTCATAACAAAAAATGGCTTCAAAACGTTAGCGTTCAATGTAGCTCACTCGATGCGCACGGACACTAATGAACGGGGCCGCCGTCAAGCAAAACTATCGCGGTTTTGCGAGTTGCGTGCGAGTTGAGCCCTTTACATTGCGCGGTACAATTTGCAATTTTTTTTAACACCAAAATATAAAAATCATTTCCCAGCAATATTTTTTTTGAAATATGTCTTATTTTGATGTATAGAATACGTGGTTTTCGTTTGACTGTTCATGTCTTTTACACCCAGTATATTAACGTTTAAAATAAAAAAAACCTAAACAAATACACTGAAAAGTTATCAAAAAAAATATTTATATTTATACAAAAAATCCCGCCTACTATCGAATTTCTTCATAACTTTCCTGGAATCCTCTTTTAATAAACAACACAGTTTATATAACAAAAGTAACGTGTATTATAATGGATACTAATAAAACATTAAACTATACCCAGCGTCAAAGTGTAACTTAAGGTGTAAAAGTGGGTACATGAACTTTTTTTTCAAAACTTCAACAGCGTTGCGCGGGCTGTTCCACTTAAAATAACTGAATAATATTTTAAAGAGTTTATAATGATACCTAACTTCAACATATTTTCGCTATTAGAAATCGATTACTTAAAAAAAATTTTTTTGACCCACCCTAATGTATATATTATAATAGGCTCAAAAACTACTTTAAAAATTCTTTTACAAGTAGATGCTACATTTTAGGCTATTTTTGTTTTTAGAAAAAATTCCATTTAGACGAAGTTGTAGTACTAATTAGCAATGTTTGTGAGTACAACCCTTTGCTCATTTATAATAATTTCGAGCAAATCTTACAAGTTCTATGACAGTTAATAATTGTCATAGTACTATATTATTATATTTTTTTATTTAACATAGTGTATTCATTGTTAAATTTTACAAGAAGCAAGATTTTTTAAAGAAAAACAGATTTTATGTTACAAAAAGTTATGATAAAACCATTGAAGTAAAAAGAATTTGTATTTCATTAACTCATCAATAAACACCAGAATGAACTTTGAAATTTAAAAACTATCTGATAATTAATAAAACAAATAAAAACATGATTTTAAGTTATATCTGAGTGCCATACAATTTTGAATACCTACATTTCAATTTATTAACTGTCTAAAGTTTCATTAACTAGGTGATTTAAAAGATTAAAGGCAGTAAGAAATGAAAATAATATTGGCAGTAATGTGTGTGGGTGATACTTAGGCTTGCCTTATGTCCGGATATAGTCCGAATTTGATAACCATGTCCGGACTTTCATCCGGACTTGTTGTTACGTCCGGATTTTTGGATTTTTATTATGTTAATTTGTTTTAGTCAGCGCACTTTCATGAAACTCATGAAACATTTGTCAACACCAGATCGCAATTGCATACGGGTCCAGGTAGCGGCAGAACTTTTGAGCACCGGCTATACAAAGGGGCGCTACAGGATACGAATAGCCGCCACTTTTTACCTTTCCATATTTTTTGTGCTAGAAATTTCGCCCAATCATAAATTTTTCGCGCCTTCCTTTTATACGTCTGGACTTCACTTCAAAATATTATGGCAAGCCTAGTGATACTATAATGTCTTTTTCTGTTTTGACTATTTAGAATTACTGGCATGACATTTTATTAAATTCATAGCATATTGGAACGGTTTGAACAGCGTATATTAATTGTATACTTGATTTACTTTAATATTATATCAGTAGTTTTGGTAATAATTAATACTTTTGTTATTCCTTTTTAATACGCGATGAAGTAAATATGTACTAAAACGGGCATCTATTAAATGAACATTAATTCTGATTAATTATATTGCTCTAAAACAATATTTTTTGTTATACCATTAAGTGAATTGTAGTCAATAACTGTACACAATCTGTTTCAAGGTCCCGAATATAATTGCTACAGCAGGCGGCGTAACATTGTTAATTATATACATAGGTAGCTCTGTTATTTACAAAAAATGTACACAAACAACGCTATTCTTCTGAAAACTTAACTAAAGCTGTGACAAGTTGTATACATACCATCAAGATCAAATATATAACAATTTTTGTTCTACTTTATTTATTTATTATTGATTGTCTACAGTTAAGATTGAATTAAGATCACAAATATATTATGATGCGCGCTGGGGTTATTAACTTACAAAAAGCTACAACTTGATGTTCTAATTTCTACTCAGTGCACGAAAGTTATCTATCTAGTTTGATTATTTCTTATTTTCTTGTTTGTGTATAAAGTTCTTTTGATACCTTTTTCAAATACTATAAAAAACAATCTTTAATTAAAAGTGCGTTTATAATTTTATAAAAATTATCTTCTACCTAGATATTTATATTTATTACAATCATAACCAAATATGACACTGAATTCTGAATATCCAATTAAATTTATTATTTCGTTGCCTTAGCCTGAAGAGACTACGTTAGCAACACAGTATGGATTGGGTGGCGGCCGGAGTGGAGGAACTTCGCCATCGCGGTCGCCGGGACAGCGCGGGCGAGCGTCGTCTTCGGTGGGGCCGATGCGACGTCCTGCAGACCGCAAACATGACACCAGTCCTTATGGCAGCACGGTGTATCTCAGGTTAGTGTCTTGATTGGTCATTTTTAACCGCATCCGCTTACGTGGTCTAGTGGCTTGCCCACTGGAAGTAGACTGGAAGAGGTCCCAGGTCGTTTCAGACGGGCGCGTGGTCGACCGGGAATATATTTCAGCCGAGGGACGCTCACTATTGGACATAGGGCCTCTCCCAAAGAGCTCCATCTTGTGCGCATCTAGCGGCTTCCCACGACCTTTCGTCCACCAAAAAGTCGGTCGGGGGGGGTTCTAATAGCTTGGCTCTAGGAAAGTGTCTCGCGCTATGTATCTTGCCCTCGTCAAATTTAGGTATATTGTTCTGCCACTGAGTACAGTACTCGGTTTGTATATGATGTATCAAATATCGTATCAAAGTCTGCTGCCGAAATAATAGTGCTCCGTCCTGCACTTAATGACACAGTACACTCAAGCACTAGACGCTCGCCACACCCCACCCGCAGACGGGTGCGAAGACCCCGGTCACACATGTCGCGCTATACCTGGTACAGACATGTACCGGGGCACTTCTCACCCACTATCTCTCCATCGGGCTGAGCCTCTAGAGGCTCCCTTAGGTGCCTCGACCCCCTAATAGGTGCATAGACTCCCCCAAAGGAGATGCTCACCGGTCAGGAATCGTCTCTGGGATGATTCGACTTACAGACTAGAGGACCCACCTAGGTCCTCGCCTTTACCAAAAATCTCGGTGACGCAGAAGGTCATCAGAGACATCCTGCAAAATTAGTAAAAATAAAAGAACAAAATAATAGTGTTAGTAGTACAGCATTATTGTGTTTCGACAGCTAGTGATAAGGTAGCCTCGTGGCCAGTCCCTCTGTGGTTGAGGGTTTTGTGTGAAGATGGCTCCCATCTTCGGCTTTATCACCAGATGAGATGAAGGCCATTAGTTTCACCACAAAACAATAGCCAAGTAGGGCACAGCGGAATAGCAGCACATTACTGAACGAAGACGACAGTCAAATGACACTATAATTTTGTGATATTATACAGGTTGTCCAGGCGTGGTAGGGGGCGCGAGAAACCAAAATAAAAAAATCTACTAATATTGTACAAAACATTTATCATTATTATGAAAGATAAATAAATGGAAAATTATTTGGCAAATATTGTTGTTCAAAAATGTTCATGCTGCAAACACTCCTCCAATCGTCCACGTCCACGTCTGCTTCAATTGAAGCAAAATTGTGGGTTTGTTGTGCTAAACAACACTTTTGCATCCCCACAAAAAATAATCCAAAGGGCAAAGCTTCAATTGAAGCAGAACATCATCGCAGAAATAGCGGCTATTCCGCGATAACGATGTATCAGCGAGTTCTGAACAATTTACGTGGACGATTGGAGGAGTGTTTGCAGCATGAGGGAAGACATTTGAACAACATAATCTTTGCAAAATAATTGTCCATTTATTTATCTTTCATAATAATGATAAACGTTTTGTACAATATTGGTAGATTTTTTTTAGGTTTCTCACGCCTCCCTACCTCGCCTGTACATCCTGTCCGCCTAGCATGACCACCGAAACACGATATGATATAGCCATTTATCGCATTGAATTGTCAAAAATTATTGGATATAACCGTCAACTTGAAATTTTATCGAAACTGCGAACATGTATAAGGCTTATACATGTTCGCAGTTTTCAAGATTGCGGTTATATCCAATAATTTTCAACAGTTCAACGCGATAAATGGCTATATCATATCGTGTTTCGATGGTCATGCTAGGCGGGCTGTATTTCTGTTGGTGAGTAAGGTTGTCATAACTCCACGGGTAAGGAAAGGAGACTATGGTTGGCAGCGCGCGAGTGTCCCAACAGTGTTTCAAGCGTCTATAGGCTACGGTGACTGCTTACCATCAAGTAGGCCGTATGCTAGTCTACCAACCCAATAACATAAAAAATATACCTATTTAAAAAACCGTTTACCCTCCGGCCGTGCAATTGCTTGTATGCAGGGAGTGAACGCATTGCGTTCACCGCTTATTATGCCACCTTAAAAAAAAAGCACTAATATTCGAAAATAATAGGTACGTCAACGCTTATTTATATACTCTTTGTTAAAAGACAATTTGTGAATTTATAAGGGATTAATTTGATAGATTCCCTGGCACTGCGTTAAAATTATCGTGTGTGTACGCACGTGATTTAGATCTCTTTTATCTAGTATATAGATTACAAATTGGATTGAGAACATTTTTAACTATCGTTTTGACAATGTATGTTATAATGTGTTACATAAGTAGTAATAAGGTAAATACCGTATTCTTCTTCTTTTCAATTATTGCGATCGCGACACATTAAAGATTACGCATTTCGCCAATGTCGAGTGAAAATTTACTCAAAGTAAAAGACAATTGTACGGTAGATTGAGTTAAAAATGGAGTCTCTCAACACGTGTTTTTACAACAAGAATTCGGGAGAAACTCTACCATGTTCTTGAGTGGAATTTTACGCGAATGTACAAAAAAGGAAAAGTAGGGCGCCCTAGACTCTACGATGTTTTTAGTGGACATCTAGAATGTTTTTAGTGGATATGCCAGCCGTTACAGTTGGTGACTCCTTCCGTCTCGAACTTCCTAGAGACTAATCGGTAGAGACCCAGGCGGGAAAACTCCTCCGACTAGAAATCGTCTAGCCTAGGAAAGATCACCTTAGGCGCGGTTTATACAGAAGAGATATGAGAAGGCACGTCACGTCGCGTCGCGGCATAGATTACACTGGAGTCGTGCGCGACGCGATCAGGCGGCAAAATTAATGCCCCGCGCAGAGGAGAGACTTTTGTCCGCGGGACTTTTTGTCCGTGGTAATCGATTGTTTACAACTGTACCTATCAACTAACGAACACGAGGGACTAAAAGTTAGCCGGACAAAAAGTCCCCCGGACAACAGAGGACATCACGGAAGCAGGAGGATGATTACGGAAATAATAGAATTAACGGGGCAAGAAACATCAACGAACACGGGACATTTTAGTCCTTATTACGCGCTCGTTAGAGACGTACGTACGCACGTGAGAGCGAGTAGGAAATTGATACCTAATACATTTTTTTTTATATTGATATAATTTTGGATATTGTTTTAATTGTATATGATTTGTATGAAAATACCCATGCATTAATCTATTTGAAATAAAAGGATGGATCCTGTATTTTTTTTGAAACGTCCTTTTCAATATTAAGTAAATTACAACACAGCGTAGATTTTGATAAGGCAACATAGCATGCGCTTCACTAAAGTTTCAGCGAAATGAACACAACGTGTGCGTTGCGTCCTCGGCGGACCTTTTTCAATGATTTGCGGACTTTGGCCTCGGCGGACAAAAGTCCCTCGTCTGTGCAGGGTCTTATACAGTTGGATTTCTTTCCGAAAGCACCGACGTGCTACTTGTGTGAGTCGGGTGCCATTTGAAGGCGGAGGCGCGCCGTGTCTCCTGGAGGCGCGGACGCAATTCTCTTTACGACAAAAACGACTATGCTACGTATTGTTAGGTTTATATTGTGTTTCTTTGACTTCCCCCACCGCCACACGTCCGCGACACGTCTCTTCTGTATAAACTGCGCCTTAAAGTTCGCCTTGACATTCAATTGAGGCAGTTGTTAATTACTCTCGGCGTCTAGACGTAGCTCTGGATAAGGACAGCCGAACACAGTACCAACTCAAAAGCGTGCTATCGGAGATATTATAAAAAAAAGATATAGGCACCCAGCAGGGGACGGACGGCGATCATGATAAATTATTCTATTCATTAATCAGTGCGACTCAGTTGTAAAACCTGTACGTCGGCCTATTTCAAATGCGACGTCAAAAACTGGCTTATAAATACCAATTTATAAAAAAGTTAGTCCCGGCGAACTGGCTCTCTATGACTGTCTTTCTTGTGTGCTAAAATAAAAAAATCAAATATGTTATTGCATTCGTTATCTAAGATGTAGTTAATGAAAATAAAATATTTAACAGAATAGAGTTTTAAAATTGGTCTACTTTTTTTTATAAGCAATAATGAACAAAAAAATTATTGCAAAAGGTTATAAACTTATCAGTCCTTGTGCTGCCGGCATCCAGCGGCTACCCGTGACTTTACCAGATCGTCGGTCCAGATTGAGGGCGGCTTGCTAAGGCGTGAAGCTCACCGATCGGGCGTCGGGCGCGGACATCATTCTGTTTCATTCAAATACCGTACCAAACACACGGCAATAAAGGAAATCCTAATCTGACCAAAATCGCGTAGTAGACACGCTAACCAAAAACGCCACGAAACAAAACCTAGGAATGCTACTTTAACATGTGATTTAAAATAATCACTTCCTGAATCAAGAATGGAACCGGTATTTTTATAACAGACAGAATGAATACCTACATATTAAACTATTTATTACACACGTTTTAAGTTATGAATGTTATTAATACTGACAGTTTACATTAAATAAATTTATAATACATTCAAAAATATTTGTATTTTTTCTTAATAAACTTGTTTTGCTTACATAATTTCCTAAGGCAAAGGTAACGTTTTTTTATGCGACAGTGTTTTTGAGAAACTATAAGGTCCAAGAATCGAATAACGTTACATTTATTAGCGGTATTTCCACCTTTAATAATGACGTATTTATTATGCAAATACATATCGTAATATAAACACTTGTTTATATTTTTGTTCAGCACCTAAGTCGTTGATTAGTGTGTAACAAATATCTCTTAAATTTGCTAATAATATAAAATAAATTAGATCTATTTATGCACACGTCTTCATTATCGTATATGCACGATTCATTGCTTCAAGACTTCGGATATGATAGAGTTCATTGCCGCTGCTACCTTGACGCTGACCGAATACAGAAGGGCTATATACTCGTATTAAAGATGTTAATATTTAACCTACCTTTTAATGACTATAACGACAAGGACCAAACATTTTCATTCCTTCTCACTCTCAGCTGTTACAAACGTTGCTGTCACAAAAAAAACTGTGTTGTTAAATTACAGAATATATTCCCTTAACGAGTTTGTAACAATTTCGTGCAATAAACCCACACATAACAGTAATGTCTGAATTAATGAGGTAAATACCACAAAGCAATCTTAAAGGTGACTACAAATTTGCAAACCCAATTTTGTCTCGTATTCTAGGAACGTTCATTCATACATTTTAATTTCATACAAACAGGAAATGTAGCAATAAGCGGATAAAACATTCATTTAATGTCGTGGTAATTATTACGAGCGGTTTATTTTTAACCCATGTAACAGTTTTGTAGTTTTTTTTTTAATTTGCATTTGATAGATGCGTTGTTTGTTTTGAACGTTAGCTGTTTGTTATGTAAAACACTTTAATAACTTTATATGCAAAATGGCAGAAATTTCGAAATACATAATTCCAAACTTCCTAGAAATGAATCATCCATGTCGAGGCACGTTAATTAGGTATTCTTGGCTTCCACTTTAAATAATAACGAAGAAAAAATGCGAATGAGGATAAGTTTCTTTTGTGTATTGATATCAAGGACATGAGAACTTTCCTGGACGCTGAATAAAACATAAGCTAATGAGCGAGCCAAAGTGAATTGTTCATGACACTAACTAGCTATAAGAAAGAACTAAGAAAGCACAGCCGGCGTCCGAAGTAGGTTAACACTTTAGTACTATATTAGAAGTAAGTGATTATTATTTTTTGGCTTGTATTTAAATTAACACCATACTTACCTAACATAACCTACAAAAAAGGATAAATGCTCACCAAAAAAGTTTAAAGTCTCACCAAAAGTTTTTTGGTGAGCAAAATATCCCATTTTAGTGAGCAATGTACTATTTTTTGGTGGGCACTAAATTTGTTTCCTTATTTTTATAATACGTTAAGCTCGTGGTCCCGACTGTTGTCGAAAGCACGTTAAGCTTGTGGTCCCGACTGTTGTCGAAAGAGCAGTCGTTCCCAAGGAGGATTGGTGACAGGAAGGCACAAACCCCCAAAACTATTAAAAAAATAGACATTTCTTTTTATGAACATAAACGTTTTGCCATTGTACCTCTTCAATAAATAAAATATTTTGGCAATATAGCGTGCGAATATCATAAATCCTATTTAAAATATCAAATGGAATGATGTCGCGAAAGGCGTTAAAATAGATTTTAAGCCGATATTTCCACCACTTAAGCCGTGCGTATTATGGACTTCGTTGACACATCCACGTCCGAACTGAAAACACCTCCACAAAGGACGGAATAAAAGGAATAAGACTAGTTTCAATAACCATTGAGTCATTATGACAGAACCATCATTATCTTGTGCCTGGCTATCTTAGAAATACAGGATTTCAGAACTTAACACCACTATGTTGAGAAGCGGGTGAAAGCGGGAATATGGTGAATTGGGGTCTGCACGATTTTCTGAGCAGTCAGACGGTGTTTAGAAAGGCTAGAGTGGTAGTGATGGTGTGCAGGTCCCTACATTGTTATATCTAAATTAAAGCTTGATGGGAGAAGAAATATGAAAGCAGAATAAATGTTGCAGGAAGGAGATCCTTGAGGAGCATGGCTGGGGTAAAATTGAGTGGCAATGGTGTCGTAATAGAGATTTGTGGTTATAAAAAAGACATGCTTACAAAAAAGGGATGCTCAGATGGTTTGGTCAAGCAGAAAAAGTGAGTGAAAGGAGATTGACGAAAAGTATAATATGAATGTGACACAGAAGGTGAGTGCGAATGCTGAACAGGGCCCTGTTCTACCGTTAGACCTAGGTGAGCGTTTATCAATCAAATTTAATTTTAAATGACCAGGTCAAAAGTACTATTGAAATCGCCGAGCAAGTACGAACTGGGACGGATAAGAATGGATAAACCGAAGGAAGTAAAGCTACCATCGGAGCTAGCGGAAAGAAGTGATAGTGCTTATGAGAGAAATGCATGACATTGTATCTAAATGTACTATCCTGCACTATCGCTCTCTGGTTTGATGGATAGAAACAGTCGCAGTAACTACTTACTCAACAGATTATTCATTTTGCGAGTCCCATTAAAGACCAGAGTATTACCGGAGATGAAAAAAGTATATAGCTTTTTCCGCAACAAAGGTTGCGAGAAGCATGCGGCCTGCCTGCCTGATGTCCGATATCTTGCCTATCACCTAGTTTTACCAACCTACTGACTCTTAACTCCATTTTCTATTAATAATTAGAAATTAACTTTTTTCGTAAATCATGCAATGCAATGATCCGTGCCACACACGATACGCTACTGACCTCCTCCCTTATTCAATTATAAAATCCTGCCGGAATCTTGACGAGCTGCGCCCAGCCCCGTCGCGTTTTCTGTGTGCTGTTGCCTTTAGGGAAAAACAGAATCTTTAAAATGGTTACACAATAACCGCAATACAAGTTTATTAAAATACAAATTCAACCGTTTAAGTGACAAATTCGTAATTGTTTGTGAATGACTGCTTTTGTCCCCTGCTTATGGCTATCTGAGGTGACACATATCCTTAAGAATATGTTTATGAATGATTCTCACGTACTTCTGCTTTTATTTTTAGTCTTAATCTCTACTTTGAGCTTAGTAATGAAAGTTGAGTTGAGTTACTCAGGTCCGTCCCCTACTGATTCGAACGCCCTATACCTAGAGACCTTTTATTTATACAACTAGAAGACAAATTATAATATAATCAATAAGGTGGATAGACCTTGTTAAGGCACAATCCAAAATAAACGTCCAAACCTGCCTAAAGAGAGCACAGGATAGAACCACCTGGAGAGAATTAGTGAGGAATGTCTGTGGTGATCACGTCCCTCCGTAATGAGGGTTCGACTTAAAAGAGAGAAGCCAAATGACGGCCCACGGTACGGTGGTAAGTAGATACCGTCGCCTATAAACACCTGCAACAACAAGGAAAAAATCACACGTTATTGCAGCTGCGTTGTCATCCTTAGGCCTAAGATGAAATGCCTTCCATGCCCGGTGATTACACTGGCTAACTTTCCCTTCAATCCGAAATACATCTGAAATAAGAATGGCGTTTGTATCTACCCTAACGACCCTGCATACAGGCCAACCACCCAGTTAGACCACTTGTTAGTTAGACTAGTCGACTAATAGCCTAAGTACAGACTCGAGGACATGCTTTTTAGTGTGTCCTTCAACTTCAACTCTGCGTCTAACAACAAAAGTTTTAAATTTGTAGAGTTTATTACGGTTTTATATATCTAAAACATTTGTTCCAGCCCGCCGTCGGACAGTAACTGGCGGCGAACCAATTCAGATTCGGCACTCCACCAGTCGTGTGCGGGGGAGCAGCCAGTGGTCGCCCCGCCCCTATCTCCGCACCACCCACTGTATTCACACGCGCACCCTCATCTACATCCTCATCAGAACCACCGAAGAAGTACGATAGGATCTTACTTTCTTTGATATTAGTATCAATTCTGTAAAGCAATAGTACATTCGTTAACTAGGGCGTCAAATACGAGCGATCTGAGGCATTCTTTGTTCTACCGCCCTAGTTACGAAAAACATTGTTTGTTAGAGCCAAAAGAACTGGAAGCGAACGAAAGGCGAATTAGAGAGAAATGGACCGTATTTTTTTCTAAAATGCTAAAAATTGTTTATAAAACGTGACAAATGGTAAAAATACAAACACGTTAACGTATTGAAATTGACAAAAACACTAACAATTTTGTTGCATAATTTGAGCAAAAAAAAATATGCTTGTAAGAAGGTCCGCAAACACAACTATTGTCCTTTTTTCAAAGTATTTTTGGTTTGATACTAGTTGAAACTTAAATCTCTGATTTACCATTACACATTTTCTGCACCTCTAGTAAGTATGAGTTTGTGTTCATGGAACAAACCCTTATCCTACTCCTTACCAGGATTCGAATCCGAACCGCTGTGTGCAGGCAGCGTTACTGACTACTCCGACAAGAGAGTGGGATGCGAAAATATAATAGGTTAAAATTAATACCAATATAATTCTATTCCATGCTATAGAAAGGGACAACAAAGAAAAATTTTTCTCTTCGCCTATAATTAATAATATGCGAACGTAATACCTACAATTTATTTGCGATAGACTTATTAAGCGAGCACTCAATATTTATAACTTAATACCGTTCACCCTCCCACACATTGATATTATAATACAACCATGTTAAAAAGGTGTTTAAATTTCAGCCGCCGACATCCACTTAGACGTGCTCGCAACTTTGGGCATGAGCCCGACGAATCGACCGCGCTCCTCCTGTGAAATACCCAGGATACCAAATAATAATAAGTAAGTCGAATACTTTTATTTGTTTACATTTCAACTTAATAATAGGTGTAAAAGGTTTGTACGGTCCGGTCGCGGTCAGAAAATGTTGACTAGTTTTGAAATTAGATTCTATAAGTATCACATTTTCACTAAAGTCTAAAATGCCATACCATTAAATAAAGCATTATCAATCGTTGTTTCGGCGCTTTATAACGCCGCTAATCGCAATCGATAGTGTGAAGGGGCCCTAAGTTCTAAATACTAAATGTCTTTTTAAAAGCAGAACTGACAATTATACGCTCAAGTATAAGTTACGCTTCCATTGTTCTGTGTAAGAACAACGCAATCTCGGCTATTATAAACTGTTTTCCTCATTACTTCATTGGAGCAAAATCAATGTCAGAAAAATTTAAAAATATTCAGATTCAAAGTGGGGTTTCCCTTATGACAAATGTAGCTAATCAATTGATTAGTTTAAGTCGTATGACAATATTTGAGCCAAAGTACCAATTTTCATGTTATTATAATTCAGTAATTGAAATGCTCAGTTGATACACGCCCTGGTTTGGATTACTGTTTCTTGCATGACTTACCCGGGTACCTATCAAAATACAGATTTTTTTGCCATCGAATTTCATTTCACCGAAAACTATTCCACGATTTTCAATATCTATTTTTCTTGATTGATTGACTAGCTAATGATCACCGTTTCATATGATCATAACACTATTTATAAAACTTGTTTTATTATTTAACGTTACACATTGTAATGTTTCGTTTAACAACTTTCCATCGCAGTAACGTTTCATCGAACGATACATTTGCCTGTTGACGTTTGACGATAAAAACTGTTGAGATTAGTTCTTAATTTGAAAATTAATTCTTAATTTGCAAGTAGGTACACACCATACAAGCAAGCATACAGCATGCAAGCAAGCATGCAGCATGCAAGCAAGCATGCAGCATGCAAGCAAGCATGCAGCATGCAAGCAAGCATGCAGCATGCAAACAAGCATGCAGCATGCAAATAAGCATGCAGCATGCAAACAAGCAAGCAGCTTGCAAACAAGCATGCAACATGCAAGCAAACATGCAGCAAGCAATATAATGCTCCGCTCGCTTCGCTCGCTCCGCTATGCTTGGTCACAAGTCTAACCTAACCTAACCTAGGTTTATTTTCGTATTAATGGTTTTTCTTTATAGCGGGGGGCCTCAGGCCCCCCGACCCCCCCGAGCAGGGGGGCCAGCCCCCCTGCACCCCCCGGCAAGCATCTTGCAGGCATGCATACAGCATGCAATGCAAGCATGCATACATCATGCAATGCAAACATGCATACAGCATGCAATGCAAGTGCATACTTGCATTGTATGTAGCATGTATGTAGCATGTAGCATGCCAGAATACAACAAGCAATCTCCGTTAGCTTCGGTTGCACCGCTGCTGACTGCCTCTTGTTCTAAATCTAACCTAACTTAATCCATAGGTTTTCTTTACAGGGAAACAAAAATGATTACGAGTAATTACATAAAAAAAAGTATTTTCGATGTACACTAACTTTAGTGTAGTAAAAATTGATGTTTCAACTATTCTGCAAACTGAAACTTACGTGGAAACAAAATTATGGGTAACAAAACATCGATTTAACAGTATTTCGATAAAATAAATAAAATAGGAAAAGAATTTACGATGGAATGAGCTTGTAGATAACAAATGTTCGAGGAAATGAAATTGCGATGTAACCTGATTCTAGGAGTTGTTAAGTAATGTATAAAAAGATCTGCGAATAGTTTTATGGGGAATGAAAATCGATGAAGTTAATTGCGATAAAGTGATGGGTTCCCGACTTACCCACGTCTGTGAATACCCTTTTTTTTTTGTTCACGGGGAGGTCAAATGCATTTACGCATCGTCCCTGCGGGGTGGTACCAACCGCAGGTAAAGGGACTCGAGGTAAAGGCGTTCCCTCCATACTCACTAAACATCCTCCCCGGCCTGACCTCCAGTGCGCTATTGCGGGACGGCTCGGGATTTGGGCACGTGGGCGCAACTACACCGAGACCGTCCCAACGCTGCCCGTGTGCACCAATTGGTGGCCTGCAGCCCACAGGGGCGACCGACTAACGCCAGCCCTTGTAGGCCGCTGGCCGACGCCGGCCTTATAGGCCGCCTCCTCTCCGACGGCTGCTCGAGCAGTCATCGAACCGTACCCTAGGCGCGTACTTCAGGCGCGTTCGTGGCCCTGAAAGGGGCCGTCCGGCCGTGGTAGGAAAACAAAAACAACTCGACGATCGAATGCCAAGCGGACACACTTGACATCAAAAGCCACACACCCGCCGAGAAACTATCCCCACCACGTTACCAGGGTCCGCTACTAGGAGGCTTCCGGACGTGGAGTCCACCTACCCTACCCTTCTCTATACCTTGAATTATTAAAATTATGATCTGACTGACATGACAACGCCATGAAAATGTGTCAAACATTCTAGATCTATGACTTAGGCTACGTCCACACTGACTGGCGGCTTGCTTAGTGCCTAGAGCCTAATGGGTCACCTAGCAACTATTTCTGTAAACCGGACATTCTAGAATTTTTGCAGCCGGCCACACTGCGCATTTGTCGCCTACGCTAGTCGCAGCTCTTTGGCTGTCGGCTCTAGGCGCTAAACATGCCGCCTGTCAGTGCAGACTGCAGGCAGGTTTAGTGTTGGCAACACGCGATTAACACCGGTAGTTGCAATTCGAGTAATAGGCTAGAGCGCATACAAGGAGGCCTTTGTTTTTCACCTTTGTCTTTTTATCAGGTGGCAATATAATTGTTGGCCCTCCATATCAAAAGAAACATTCGCTTACCGTATTTTATAATTCTTACAATTAAGTAAGAATTATTCTCTATTTCATCCGGCTCAAATCGGAGTTATCGTGGTTTTGATGACTAAATGTGCTCAATTGGAAGCGCATTCGCTCGGTTAGTTAACGTTATTATGGAAATACATAATAAGCAATATATTTTTTTGAAATAATAATATATATCCACGCTCACACTAATTATCTAGCCCAAATTAAGTATCATTAAGAACTTGTGTTATGGATACTAGATAGATACACAAATATTTGCTTCTACCATGACTCGAATCGGTGAGTAGGCAGCGTTACTGACCACTCCACCGCGACGGCGTCTATTAATTAGGATGCTAGCGGAATTTTTTTGAAATTTGTTTTATTATTTCTAGTTTTTTTTTAAAATCATTTTTTTAATATGAACTGAAAATACTTTTGAGGCAGTTTACGGTCACGAATAGGGCTATTCCTTCTCATCCCGTATGGTGTCGTAAAAGCCGACTAAAGTTCGTAGCACACTTATCAACTCGGAAACGGATCAGGCGCTTAGACAAGTGGCAATCGTTTCATAACGATATGATATCGAAATTCGTCATCATCGGCCATATTGATTGGTTATCTACAGCGTCTTAACTTGAGCAATCAACTTACTTAGAGCTACTATTGGCCACGTGATTTAACGATAGCTTAAGTCTATCTCATACATATTGTTCTATTTCATATCTTTTGGATCCCATTTTACCACCTTAGGGTGTGAATTATGAAAAATCTTTTATTAGTGCACCCCTAGACCTCGTAAGTAACCTACGTGCCAAATTTGAAACCTCTAGACCCAGCGGCTTGAGTTGTGCGTTGATATTATGCCAGTCAGTCGCTTAGTCAGTTTCTTCTTGGAACACTTACATATACTATTATAGAGGATGATGGTATTTCACATCCGCCACGTTGGATTTTAAAATCAATCTGATTTAAAGACGATTCTGTTCGTAGTCAGCTACCCATAAAACCATACAAAAAATACCCTCGTTGATTTCAGACCTTCACCTCATTCCTATCATCGCCTATTTAATACTCTTATGGGTAAAATTTCTTGAAATCCTAAAATACTCTTTCTTAATTTCTTACCGAAAATTTTTAATGGATTTTACTTTAAAAGTAATGGATTTACATACAAACTTTCATCCCCTATTTTATACCCTTAAGGTTAGAATTCCGAGAAATCCTAAAATATCTCTCTTAATTTCTAACCGAAAGGCCATATACCAATTTTAATGGATTTTACTTTAAAATTACGGATTTCCATACGAACTGTCTTTCCCTATTTCACCCCCTTAGGGGTTGACTTTTTGAAAAATCTGGGCTTATCCCTTGCCTACAATCATATAAGGAACCTCTGTGCAAAATGTCAGCTATCTAGGTCCAAGGGTATGGGTTGGGCGTTGATTAGTCAGTCAGTGAGTCAGTTGAGATGCTTTTATTGGCTGTCAAAACATGGTTCTTCCTTACATTTTGTATATCATTACGAATTTGTGACGCTATAAATTCTTATAGTCAACTGACTGCATATTAAATGGTTTTGATTACGCCTAAAAATCAAATTCTAGAGATAATTTGAAACGATTCAGCTTTTCTGGCATAAAATGCCATCACCTTTTACGAATTAAACACTTTAATAATTATTTACGAATGGTCTCAACATTACATATAATCACGCTCACAGTCCCAAAAGGGGTCGAGCAAAGCTTTAGGTAACACTCGGTTGCACATAAATCCACATCTGGCAGTATGGGCTATATAGACCCATAATAGTGACAAGTTGCCAGCCTGTCGCCTAAACAAAAGGGGCACAAAACCGAAAAATTTACAACATTACAAGTGTATGAATGTTACAGTCAAAATCATCTCAATCAATTAGATACTATTTGAGTTTTCATTGAACTTTAACTTTAAAATAAGCTTTAAGGCTTTATTTTTCTCCGCACATACGTGAACTAGCTATTCCTATAAAGTTACTATATAACAGTAAAATCAGCCGTGACACATTCATGAATAATTAAGACATCTTGTCATACACACAATTAAAGTATTCAATAATATTCAATGTCATAGCGCAAGGTGCGTACAAATTGGAGCGTAACCGCACAAAGTGACATTTGAAAGACTGTTTCATTTTCACCTTCGATTTCTCACACTCATAACTAATTATGTTGCTCAATCATATTATTATTGTTCGGGCTTATATGTTTTTAAATTACCTATACCCATAGACAGGCAAAATATGTACGTGTATTTACCTAACGATAACATTATAGTTATAATTATTGATATATTTTTACTTGTTTAGATATAAAACAATTAAAATATTTATAGGTATTTAAAAGCTTAAATAACATGTTTTCGAATTTATTTGTATTGTACTAGAAAACACTGAAAAAAATTGACCTGCCTCAGGCGGGAATCGAACTCAGCATCTTCCGCGTTCCGGGCGGCAGCTTTAACCACTACGCCACCGAGGCTCTGCTTTCGCTTTCGAAATTTGTCAGTGCTTGGTGCTTATGTTTTTATAGTAAACATTGTTTCATCAAATCTTTGAAATTTGCATCCGATCCGAACTAAATTGTTTTGCAAATATTTGACGCCCAGTTAAGATTAAACTACCTTACATTATGGAATAATTTTTGCGTTTACAAACGCGTAAATATTTATATACTAGAAAAAATGTATTGTTTTGTTTAAAATAACAACTATTAAAAATATGTATCAAAAATGTCACATATATTTATTCCTTTGCATCATCTAAGGCCAAAGAAGCTGAAAGAAAGCTGGTCATCGGCGCGGGCGTTCTGCCAACGCTTTTCGATACTGGTCCGCGCTGGTAGTCGGTGCGGGTGTTCTATCTGATAATAAAAAAATCATACATATGTCGATTGAATCAACGGATAAGTTTTGAATGTCATTGGAAAGTGCCGAGCTGCTCCGATTTCTAATCCTTAAGGGTCCACACCACAGATATATCAATCTAAGGAGATCGGGGGAATCGCCGAATTCTTAGGAAGACCGATTGTCGCAATCACCGGCCGTACTACATAACATGGTTCTAGTTGAGCATGCCGTGATATACACTATTCATTGCGCGCGTCATAAGGACTGCGAAGCAATGAAAGTTAAGCACAGCGGCAAAGGAGATCGCTCAAATCGCTGAGCTCATAGGAAGTCCGAGTGACGCGGACGGCGAAATGGCGGTAATGTATGCCCACTGGGCACACACTTGTCACAAGTTAAACGCCGGCTTGGCCTATCTTCTTGTATTATTAAATCTGTGGTTCACACAGATCTCAGGCGCGGCGGCTAATGCATGCCTGGCCCGCTTAGCTTGTGGTCAAGCCGCCCCGGCTTATGTCACCGAGCTGTGTGGGTTCACCATAAAAAAAGAAATATACGGATTTTCATTTGTATTCCACCATGTTGTTGTCATTATTGATGACAATTATTGTTCTCGGAGTTTTATTAACTTTTATTTTTCACAAATTATATTTGGAAGAGACCAGATTTATTTTTATTCGAAGTTGAGAAGTATTTAATACCTCTCAGCTTTGAATAAAAATAATTATGTTATCCAAGTATTATTAAAAAATACACTTCCGTATAAATTCTACCCTTAAGACTTTTGCTAGGAAGAGTAATAGAGATTAATATCGTGATCCACACTGACGTCCGTCGTTTCTGCAGTCTATATTAGTAGATAGCACAATTACGTCCATAGTCTACGTCGTTATTTGATAACTGCTAAAATAGATAATATCTTTTGATAATGTGTCAAATTGTAAATGATTAATGCTTTACATCAATATAATTATGTAATAGCCGTCATTCTTTAAAATGACTGCAATAGCGTAAATTGTATTTTTTAAATGACGTAATATTGCGTTTTTATAATCACGTTATCGCTCGGTATCAGATTCAACCTTATTTGTATACACAGTACAGTGTGTACCTTCCGATATATAAATACCTGAACCGCCCCGGCTTTGCACGGATAGTATTTAAAGTATGTATTTACTTTACATATACATATTAACTTCCTCTTGAATCACTATACCTGTTGCCGAAAACAGCATTGAAATCCGTTGCACAAACTTTTCTAAACGCACAGAAAGAACAACTTCATTTTATACACGTATAGATTATACGTACCATTTTCTGTAGGAAATGGCAAAATGCTAAACGTCAAAAAAAATTATGGTTAATTAAACGTCATGATAAAACAGAAATACATAGACAATAGGTAATTATAAGCTCCATTATATAATCGTTTTGATGAGGATTATTTAATAATAACACACATTTTTCATATCCTATGTTTGTTACTCTTTCACGTTATAATTACTGAATGGATTTTAATGAAAGTTTACAATAATATAGATCATACATCACAATAACATAAAATAAATAAACATAGATAAAATTTGTTTCATAAACAAATTAATTTCAAAGTCGTAACTCGATATCGTAGGTTGAATGTTAGAATAGCTTTTCGATATTAGCCTGCAACACAAATTATTACATTGCGTCAAGAATATCTCTCAAGACACCCTTGGGCCTTCGGGGACGTCTTTAGCCAATAGCTTCTAAGCTTCTCTCGCTGACATGATGAAGAATGTCTCCCGATGCATTTGGTGAACTTTTTGTGTAGTGTGTACGAGAGCGGGGGGGACGGTGGGGGAGGCAGCGGGCATTCGGGGTCGGGGCACTTGTCTTGCGGAGAACAGAAGATGCCGTGCGGGTCACTGCCTAACCTCACCTCCGTGCACTTCCCACCGCCGCACCTCCCGCACCGGACATCGCCGGACTACAACCAACCCAGATATGTAAGTACGATTTGAATAATCCTATCTTAATTTATATAAATTACGTGTCACGTTGTTTGTCCGCGATGGACTCCTAAACTTCTTAACCGATTTTAATCAAATTTGTACACCTTGTGCAGTTTGACCCAACTTGAGAGGTAGTAGTTTTTATCTTGATAAGTAGTCATATTTTGTTTACTGCAGATACAATGTTATAGCACAGTAGTATGAAATTTCGTCCATTTTTGTCGAAATTATTAGTTATTTTTTTATGGTATTTATTTCTTATCGCCTAAGAGGTGAGGTGAGAGTGCCTAAGAGGAAAAAATCCCCATGTTGATTTTCAGATTTTCTAATGTCACCCCATTATCTCCTTTAGGGCTGAATTCTGAAAAAGCATGAAATACGTGTTTACTTATTTATCGATAGGAGTACTCCTGTAAAGTTTCGAATAAAATAGTTTAACTAATCTCGTTTCCCCATACAAATTTTTCGACCCCCATTTCACCACCTTAGAGGGTGAATTTCCAAAAATCCTTTCTTAGTGCACCTCTGGATCTCATAAGGAACCTACGTACCAAATTTGGAATCTCTAGTCCCGGCGGTTTGTTTGGGCTGTGCGTTGATATGTCAGTCAGTATTAATTTTTATATATATATAGATAATCCTATTTATACATAGGTTAGCAGCTCGAATTTGGAGTACCAGAGCTGGGATAGTACTACCACCATACAGAAGACCACATTCAAATAACTCTACAGTTGCGGAGTGAATTGTAAGCTTTGAGATAGGTTTCCAAAACTCCACCGGATAGGGGTTAGAGTGGGCAGCCCGGTAGTGACACGTTAGTGTTCATAGCTTTTTTTTTTTATATATATTTTTATTGTTGGAAAATGCCTTACGCATACTATGGGGCCAGTGTGGGTCCGCCCCATGGTTATGTGGGACTCTCCCCCTCGTGTGCAGTGTGCAAGCTAGGCCGCTGTTCGGCCTAGACGGGGGGCATACCCACTAAAAACCAACGTTTGCCACTCGCCATTACACGATGCGCGAGAGAGGTTGCTATTCGCACCCAACTCTCTCGCGTGTCTATGACTGTCCGTTGCTAGACTAGTCTAAGGAGAGGTGTCCGCGGCACGGCACCTCCCGTCGACGGGCGAATTTATAAGCGACGAAAACCCCACTCCGTTAGTGTTCATAGCCTACGGTAACTGCTTTACCATGAAGCGGGACATGTTTGTTTGCCAATAACATGATAAACATAATAATTAAAATTTCATTCAAAGGAAAATGTCCAATTTAGTATGGGACTTGTGACTTGGGCCATGATTGCGCTTTAATGAAATGAGTGCCAAAGACTGGGAAAATCTATGATTATGTGGGGAAAATACCATTAAATTATTTTTGGGGAGTTTTGAGAAATCATTATTGTTATTATGATCATTCAATTGTCATCATTAAAGTATTTTTGGGGAGTTTTGAGCAATCATAATTGTTATTAGTCATTTCGAGGTTACATTGAATTCAAATAATTGACAGAATGACAGCTTTTTTTTCTTAAAATCTCCCCATTTAAGGGAAGGCAAAGGGACCTAGCCCATACAGCCACGCCGGCGGTATTTTTTCTTATTTGAATTTGGCATTAAAACATTACTCATGTTTAGTAACGTTTTTAAATAACAAAGGGATCTGAGTCCATACAGCCATATCTCTTGTTTTGTTTATTTCTGGAATAATGTATGATGGCAGTCAGTGTTGTTTTCTCAATGTAAATAGTAGACCCTACATATTTATAAGGCTTTTTTAACTGGTAAAAAGTTCGTTTTGCGAGATAACTCCAGGATAAAACAACATTATTACGCTTAATTGGATAGCCTTGTGGCCAATAATTTAAATAAGATCGTTTTTTAATGAAACATGCCGCTGTATGCACATAAATTCTTTTGCCTTGAAAGTAAAGGGTAAATAATACTGTAGTAGGAAGTCAGTGCAGCATTTAATTAATAATGTAACTAACACCATCCTGCTCTGATATAAAAAATAAACGATAAGAAACCATAATTCGTTAGATGATTTTTGAAGTATGTATATTAGTTTATTGTGCATTGTGGGCAGGTTTGAGCGTCCTCCTTTGTAGCGTCCGTCTTGGGAAAGTATACAGAGTGACTGAGATCCTTTTAAAATAAGACTATTCATGATTATTATAGTGCTTACCCCGAATATGAGGCAAATCAATTGAATCGAAATATCAGCTGTTACATAGATTTTGTTTGCATAGGTGTTGTACTTTTGTATGGACCAACTGATTTTGTAGGTCGATTGATTTACCTCATATTTAGGACTAGTGGACGCCCGCGGCTTCACTCGCGTTAACGTCGGATTTTTTTAGCCTAAAGCATTCCTGGATAAATAGACTATTCAACAAAAAAGATTTTTTCATTTCCTTCTTCAGTTCCTGAGATACGCGCGTTCAAACAAACAAACTCTTCAGCTTTATAATATTAGTATAGATAAGCACTATGAATCATCAATAGTCTTATTTTAAAAGGATGCCAATGTGTCTCACTCACCCCGTAGGTATATCAGTTCAGCTGTGCACAAGAAATTTATAAGTAAAAGTGGAAGCCATAACTCGAACAAAAAGTGAAGACAAAAATTTCGCCTTCAAACTTATTATTATCCATTTGTCTCTTTTTAACCACTAAAGCACGTGTCACGTGCATACGTCATACGTACGTACGTCATCATGTTACCTGTGGGGAGAGTAAGAAAGAGATAGGTAGAAAACGGAAACATTCAAAGGTTACTTGGGGCCAAAAAAGTTGTCTTCGCTTTTTTATTGATAGTGTGGATTCCAGTTTTACCTATAAATTTCTTGGTGTGCATAAGTCATTGATAAATTTAACATACCCTTTCATTGTGTGGTGTTTCTGTTGGTAAGCTTATGAAGCAACATTTGGCTTTACTTTAGCTTAACTCCCTAGCTAGAAATTTCAATCGGCACAGAGACTGCCACGCGGAACTGACGAAATAGAAAGAAAATGAAGTTCGCTTGTTCGCGGATCCTCCAAGGTTCTTTCCTTTTTGAACCCACGACACTGTCAAAACAACAGAATTAGTCATTCAAAAGAAAAACATTAAGAAGAAGAGGATAGAGTAGGGGTTAACAGCGCTCGAATGACTCCCTGTAGTTTTAAGCGTCCATAGTTCTGGTGGTCCCTAAATATAAACAAATATTTTTTTAATGTATTGATAGCTTGTTTATTATTAGCACAGAAGATGATGGAGTATATGTGAAGCGCGATGTTCGAATGACATAGTGATATTGTTTCCATTACTGGCATCTACATGCATCTATCTTATTTGACAAGGGCAGCCAAACAAGTGATAGCCTTGGGTCTTAATGTTACAATACAGATGTTTAGCTAATAAGCTTACTTGTTTACAATACAAACATAATTACCCGTCACTACACAAACATATCCCTATATATTTGTGGCGCTAAATTGGCAAACAAGAATCAGATCCAGATGGTAATCCTGGAAAATACATAACGCGCGCGTTACGATAGCAAGATACCGACGACCTTAATAAATAATACATAGTGACTTTTTCCATACGGTCTGGTAAAGAACTGAACGCATAAGTCTTAAATAATAGACCAAATAAATTGTCACGTTCTCAACTATATTTAATTACGTATATGTATTCGCATGTGCGTTGCGTGTACGTAAAATTGATCAGAACAACGTAATTCCATTCGACGTTCAGTTGCAAATCTTTTCCTAAATTTCTTTACCCGATAAGCCCATGAGACCGTCCATAAAGCGTGCCTCAATTCAACGCATAGAGTTTTTACTAGATATCGGATTATATGCACTGACAAAGTGCCAAAAGAGGAATACAAAAATGCACTGAAAAGTTCGAGATATGCACTAAAAAGTCTTGATGCATATCAAGACAAAGCACAAATCAAAACCCATTTAAATATTATGTATTTGAATTATATAAAGTTTTTATCACCCAGTCCGAAACCGACCTCCCAACGTGCACTAACGTTATTGGCCAAAATTTTAAATTTGGCACCTTTTCTGGAGATGGATTGCCTGTATCGTTGATGTAAGCGCATTAATGTTCTTCATGTCTTCAAGACTCGGATTTTCAAGCAAAATAACGTCTAACTTACTAAAGAAATATGCACTATTGGAAGAAATACTAAAAATGCATTAACGCCGTAATCAGCGTGTTGTATATATCTGCATATATCCGAACCTAAATAATAAAATCCTTCGTCTATAGTTATTATTATCGACATGTCTGAAAGGAATACAGACGTCTAATACAACTACCATACCCTTTATATTCTGCCCGTTGAAGTTTAGTAACTATTGCTGACTGCTATCATATGAATAAGCTTAAGGTATACATAGAGAACTTTTTTTCAGTCATATCAGGTTGCCATCAAATACTTTATTTATTAAGGTTTTTCTATAAATAGTTTTTGCTCATCTATTTACGATAGCAATAGAGCAAACTATATGAACGTGCGCAAATCTTCTTAACAAAAACTAACAGATCATTACTACTACTAGCTGCCTACTTGCATATTAGAAGAAAAAAACAAAGTTTTGGCACAAAAACGATACATAATTACCTATTATCAAATTGTCCAATTAACTTTATTCAAGTGCGCGAGGGCATATAAAACTGGCGCTAAAAACGTGTACAGATGACTTAAGCTCAGGCTATCCAAAACTCAATATTCTTTAATAGATTTCAATCTTATTTTTAATTTCTCCAAGTTTTCTATTGAAAAAATTTAACTGTAGTAACCTTATCTTTAGCAACCACCAAATTATTATTATTATTATTATTATTATAGCCATCTTCCCATTATTATGATTAATTTTTTTTTTTTTTTTTTTTTTTTTTTTTTTTTTTTAATTATATTGTAGTAAGTATTTTTTTCTTTTTTAATTATTATTCTTATATTATTTGCATGTTTTTTTTTTTTTTTTTTTTTTTTCTTTTTTTTTTTTTTTTTTTTTTTGCAAGATATTTTGGTAAGTATATTTTATTATTGGGTTGTCCAATTTTGGACAAAGGCCTCCTCCATCCTTCGCCACGCGATCCTGTCAGTTGCAACTCGAGTCCATGTGATGCCTGCTGCCTGGTTGAGGTCGTCTCTCCACCGTCGCCGCGATCAATACTGCGAAAAACACTTTTTGCGATCAATACAAACCACCAGACAGTAAACAAAATATACAGAAATCTTACACAAATCTTATTGAAACCATAAAAAGAAGCGCAAGTAAGATATCCATAACACCGCGACAGAGTAAAATGGAATACGTTATGACAGAAAGGATCCGTAACTTAATAGACGAAAGAACTAAACTTAAACAAATAAAAATAAAGACAGCTACAGAAAAGAAAAGACTTAAAAAGTTATATACAAAAATACGAAGAAATCTGAAAAGAAGTTTGAACAACTACAAGCTGAAAATATTGGAAGAAGAGTTAGAAAATCGAAGATCTGTAAAGAGAGGACAAAAACGCGTAAACTCTAATAAGCAATGGATATCTAATCTCAAATCTAATACTGGTGAAATCATAACAAATAGACAAAAAGTGTTAGATATTGCTACAACCTTTTATGAAAATTTATACAGTGGGAAATGTACAGAGGATTCGTTTCATTCATATCAAGCTCTGGCACCTCAGAGTATGGAGATACTATCTATCTTGGAAAGTGAAGTAAGGTACACGATTCTAACTTTGAAAACAATGAAAAGTCCTGGCGAAGACAGAATAACAAACGATATGCTTAAATCACTAGTGGAACCACTAACTCCCATTCTGACCAACATATTCAATAACATCCTACTTCAGGAGGAGATACCTGAACAATGGGAAACATCAATAATAACCCTGCTATACAAAAAAGGAGATCCACACAATATAAATAACTACAGACCAATAAGTCTGTTACAGTCTCTTTACAAACTGTTCACAAATATTATTCTATCAAGAATTAAGAACGACCTTGAATCTCAACAACCGCGAGAGCAAGCAGGTTTTAGAGCTAACTACTCAACTTTGGATCACATATTCACTGTAAGGCAGGTTATTGAAAAATGCATGGAGTATGGGAAAACAATCTACATTGCCTTTGTTGATTATTCCAAAGCATTTGATTCAATTAGTCATGACAAACTCTGGACAGCGCTGAACGAGCAGGGAGTTAATGTAAAATACGTGAATGTGCTTCGGAAATTGTACCTGAAGGGAAAAGCGGTTGTAAAACTTGAAAAGAAAGGAAATGCGTTTAAACTTGAAAGAGGGGTAAGACAAGGAGATCCTATATCACCGAATCTTTTCAATGCAATTCTGGAGCATATTTTCCGCAGGCTAGAATGGTCGGAAATGGGACTAAACATAAATGGAGAGTATCTAAATAATCTAAGATTTGCTGATGACATCGTTATAATATCAGAGAATTTTGAACATCTACAATACATGCTCCACACTCTGGACTTTAGTAGCAGAGAGTGTGGTCTGGAAATGAATCTGGAAAAGACTTGCGTCATGACGAATGGAGAAAGAAGAAAGGTTCTCATTCAAAATGAAGAAATAAGATACGTGGACGAGTACACTTACTTGGGTCAGGTTATTAGTTTGACGGGTCATTACACTATAGAAGTGGAAAGAAGGATAAAGAAGGCATGGTCTGCATACTGGTCATTGAAACAAATTTTCAAATCTAAGATGGACGTCAAATTAAAGAGGATTGCTGTCGACTCTGTTATAACTCCAACTCTATTATATGGATGTCAAACATGGCCGATAACGAGAGAAATAATATATAAAATACAGACATTTCAAAGAGCTATAGAAAGAAGTATGCTAGGTTTTAGGATAAGCGACAGAAAGAGAAATACAGAGATAAGGAAGACAACAAAAATTATAGACGCTGCTAGGATGTTATGCACATTGAAATGGAGATGGGCGGGCCACGTAGCCAGAACGACTGATGACCGGTGGAGTCACAAAATACTGCACTGGTATCCGAGGGACGGGCGCCGGCAGCAGGGTCGAACCACCAAATTACTAATTATAAATTGAAATTACCTTACATTAGAATAGAAGATATTTACTCCATATACACAAAAAATATTCTAAAAAAGTGGATACTCGTGATAATAAATACTAAGGAATAAAATGCAACCGAAATAGTCGCCAATCATCGCGTTCTGTGAATTCAACAGTGATAGCTGATAGATAGATACCAAACAATTAAATGACATTTAAAATAATAAAGTGAATAGAAACGGATAAATATACAGGGTTACAGGAAAAGTCGACCTAGATCCGTTAAGGGCGTGTAGTACACATCATTTCTGAATGATTTCACTATGGAACCCCCCATCCTAAACTTAATCGTTTTCGAGATATTCGTGTTTTAATTTTTTTTATGAAAATGCCCAATTTTTCGGCTATTCAATTGAATATTTTGAATTTTTTTGATTCTAATGATTATTTTTTCGGTTTTTTACATGAAGAATGAGATGGTTAATGACCTCAATGACTAAAATTACACGTAAGTTAAGTAAATGGGTCATTGTAGACGATCGAAACTTAAGAAAATAAGTACAAATTATAAAAAAAAAATTTTCTTTTCTGGATATCTCAAAAATTTATCATGGCACTTGCTCTGCAGATGTGCTTAAAAACATCTACATTTTATCAGCTATCCAACGAGGTATAACAACCTAGGGTTGTATTTAAACTCATAGAAAAAAACATAGTTGAAAAGGTTCAGGTAGTAGGTCTAACGGTGAAACTTAGTTTCTAAGGCTACATGGGGCATTCAGAATAAATAGCACTTATTTAATCTAATTAATTTGACTTAAGTTCAGCATCATCATTTCAGCCTACTGGCTTCCACTACTGAACGGCCTCCCTCGGCTAGGTACAATCTTCATGCATCCATCGATGTCCCGCTATCCTGACCTAGGAGATCATTCAGTAATTCACCTAATGTTTTTGAATAAAATTTTATAGTTCATGTTCTACGTGTCCACCTCTATTTCGCACACATTTTCTAATTCTTTCACGTAGTCCACTTTTCACTACACCAGTGGTTAATGTTCTTCTTATGTCGTTAGCAGCATTAATTATCCTTTCTTTGAGAACTTCCACTGACGATATGGGGTTGAGCTCACTGTAAACGAGGCTCTTCATGTGCCCCCATACATAAAAATCCATGGGGGTCAGGTCGGGAGATCTGGCTGGCCAGGGTAAAGGCCCACCTCGTCCAATCCATTTGTTAGGATAGTTAGTGTCCAACCAATCCCTAACGCTTCTTCTGAAATGAGCAGGGCAGCCATCATGTTGAAACCACATGTCCCACAGTAATTGTAATGGGAGATCATCTGGTAGGTCACCTAAGTCACCTCTTAAGAAATTTTGATTTCGTTGTCTTGTTCCTCGTCGTCATCAATGACACGTGGTCTTCCTAAGTCCGTACGTCGTCGCAAAACAGAGCCAGTTTCACGAAGTCGTCGGTAAACTCCGTCGAAAACGCTCACATCAGGTACTCGACGGTCGGGATAGCGTCGTATGTACTCAGTCCGAGCTTGTGCGAACCTTTTCAACTATGTTTTTTTCTATGAGTTTAAATACAACCCTAGATTGTTATACCTCGTTGGATAGCTGATAAAATGTAGATGTTTTTAAGCACATCTGCAGAGCAAGTGCCATAATAATTTTTGGAGATATCCAGAAAAGAAAAATATTTTTTTATAATTTGTACTTATTTTCTTAAGTTTCGATCGTCTGCAATGACCTATTTACTTAACTTACATGCAATTTTAGTCATTGAGGTCATTAACCATCTCATTCTTCATGTAAAAAACCAAAAAAATAATCATTAGAATAAAAAGAAATCAAAATATTCAATTAAATAGCCGAAAAATTGGGCATTTTCATAAAAAAATTAAAACTCGAATATCTCGAAAACGGTTAAGTTTAGGATGGGGGGTTCCATAGTGAAATCATTCAGAAATGATGTGTACTACACGCCCTTAATGGATCTAGGTCGACTTTTCCTGTAACCCTGTATACATGTGCATACGGGGTTCGGTAATAAGAGTAGTGACCGGTATTCTCTTTCTATGCAAAATAAAAATTCATTTTTTCGTTATTTGTTTCTTTAGGACTTCAATGTAAAAAAATTACAATTCCTATTGATATCGAAGTTAATTTTAAATAGAAAATTTATTAAATAAATATATTTCGAAAACAATATTAGAAGTATTAATTTCCTCATAATATCGTAAATATTATGTGTATTGTAGAGCCCCACATCGCCTGGAGCGGTGTCACCTGGCGGCGGCAGCGTGTCGCCGGCGACAGGCGGCCTGTCGCCCGCGTCGGGGTCGCCCGTCGGTGCGACAGTGCCGCTCCCAAACACGCTACATCACTACGACCACTCGACGTCGCTCTACGACACGCAGGTCCGTTTCTTTATTAGAGTTTTGTTATTGCTCTTAGATAACATTTAGTTACAGTAGTTCTTATATAAAAATATTTATAAAGAAAATAAACTTAGTAGCAACGGCACTTAAATTTATTGTAGTGACAAAGGACGTGAAATAAGATAAAACTAACTAATCATCACATTTACGTGCAATGATATCGAAAAATGTGTTCTGAGGTCGTTAAATCAAAGTCTGCAATAAATATGTACAATAACTTTTAACCCTGTTGAGTACGCCAACGGGTATGAGTACCAACAAAGCATGGGCAAATTTGCAACAGTCTTTTCAGGCTGAGACTTATGCAATAATTGTCTGTGCTCAGAAGAACCTAGAAATGTGCACCAAAGGAATGACCATTTACATTCTTAGTGACAGCCAAGCGGCACTTAATTAACTTCCTACAAAGTCAATTCAAAACTAGTTTTGAATGCGATACACACACTAAACAATCTAGGCAAACACAACCCAGTCAGACTAATGTGGGTACCGGGACATGTAGGGATTGAAGGTAATGAAAATGCTGACAAACTACCAAGGAAAGGATCGGCTCAAGACCTCAATGGGCCCGAGCCTTTTGTAGGATTATCTAAAAGTACCATAAAAATGGCACTAAAGGAGTATCGTCAAAAGGCACCTCAATGAATAGTTGTCCACTCCCCGACTGACACACTCAAAGAAATTTTTAGGATCCTCACACATAGGCTACCTTAAAAGAATACGATGAATCAGCAGGACCCAAATCGCTGCCTCATAGGTGCTCTCACTGGCCACTTTGCCACTAATAGGCAAAGCTGAAGACCCTATCTGTAGAATGTGTGGTGAGAAGGAAGAAAGCATGGAGCACATACTATGTGACTGCGATGCACTAGTCAATCGGCGACTAAAGGTCCTGGGTCTAGGTTTCCCTAAACCAGAGGACTTTATAGACCTTATTCCCGCCAACATCGTAAAACTGGTACAAAATGTTTTCTATGTTGGCGGGGATGGGTGATAAGGAAAGGGGAAGCACAAAAGATCCCATAGGGTCGAAGTGCTTTGAGACACAGACTCAGCCCCTTACATAAGAATAAGAACCCTGTTGAGTGCGAATGTATGTAGACTGAGTTAAAAATAGAGTCTCTCAACACGTGTTATTACAACAAGAACTCGGGAGCCTGTAGAAATAATAATTAAAAAAAAATGATTCAATTAAGTTTCGACACTGCACAGTCATGGAAATTGAGTATAACGTAAAAATTAAAAATAGGGATTTCCGAAGAAATGAGTCTATTGTCAGCACAGCAACCCTTCCTTTACGGATGTTTAAAGTATGTTAAAATAAAGCTTATGAAAACACTTTTCATTATATTTACAGGTTTTGCTTTTCTAATTTTATTTTTTACATACCGATATATTTATGAATCTAAACCTATGAGATTGGTCGATATCGTTTTATTTTGCTCGTAATGGTACAACCATATTAAAATCCGTCGCAAGTGCGTACGCGTATACATACGTTCGTACGTAAAGTTGCACGGTGAGGTGTATCGCAAGAGCACTGCAAACATGACGTGTTCGAATTCAAATTCTTTATTGCATGTCACATAAGTTGTTGATAATATAATTTTCTCAGATTACTTGATTTTTCACGATTATGTCGAATTTGACTGTCAAGTTTTGTCTGTCGATAATTTCTTGTTCGCGCCACAGATGTTTGTCATAAAGTCGCACTTAATTCCAAATTAGTATGGCGCCGCTGTCGTGCGTTCCTCTTAACGATCTCTAAAGCTTATGGCGGGTCCAGATATGTATCATTTGCCCGATCCGATCAGCGTATCCGTATCGCCGACGCGTATCATGATCGCTTAATCGCGTATGATGATACGCGTTTCATCACCCGTCCACATATGTCCACGTCCCTTAAGCTACCAAGTGCGCGTTCGGTCGGTACTCGGATGGATGACAGAAAACTTTATAACTAGATTTTCCTTCATGCTTCGGAAGGCACGTTACGTAAGCTGGTGGTACCGGCTGCTGTCGAAAATAGCAGTACGTCGATTTCAAGACATACTTTTTTTTTATACTACGAGATGGTAAACAAGCTTGCGGCCCACCTGGTGTTAAGTGGTTACCGTCGCCTATAGACACTTGCAATGTTAAGGGTAAATCACTTAACACTACAAGTGCGTTGCTATCCTAGGGACTAAGATGATATGCCTTACATGCCAAGTAATTACACTGGCTACCTTTCCCTTCAATCCGAAACACAGCTAGCTGCTTCACGGCAGAAATAAGAAAGGCGGTTGTACCCACCCAGCTGACCCTACATAATAGGTTGGGGAAAAAGTTTCTTCGCATTTTTTAAGAAAATTCAAAACATTTTTTAATATAGTTTATTTACATTTAACTAAAGTATGTAGGTACCATTTTGTTCGATAACTTTTTGCCATCTTGTAGGTAGGGACATGATCCCATTGCTATAGAAATTTTGGGACTTCTGGTCAAAATACCGCGACAAGTGGTTTTGGCAGTCCTCTCGTGATGTTAACCTGACACTGCCTAAAGAATTCTGAAGAGACCGAAACAGGTGGAAATCTGAAGGTGCAAGGTCAGGACTATACGGCGGATGCATTAACACCTCCCAGCCAAACTCTCTTAATTTTTGCTGAGTGGCTAAAGATGTGTGAGGTCTAGCGTTATCATGATAAAAAACCACACCCCTTCTGTTGATTAATTCTGGCCGCTTTCTCTCAACTTCTTGCTTTAATCTCATCAGTTGTTCGCAGTAGAGTTCAGAATCGATGGTCCTGCCTGGTGGTAACAGCTCATAATGAATAATGCCCTTCCAATCCCACCACACACACAGCATCACCTTGTTGCGAGTTAACCCGGGTTTCGCCACAGTCTGTGAAGCCTGACCGGCCTTTGACCACGACCTTTTTCGCACGTTCTTGTCGTACGTGATCCACTTTTCATCACCAGTTATCAGCTTCTTCAAAAATGGTTCGGTTTCATTACGTCGTAATAAAGAATCACAAATGAGTACACGGTTCATTAGGTTTCTTTCATTGAGCTCGTGAGGTACCCAAATGTCGAGCTTTTTTGTGTACCCAGTTTTTTTCAAATGCGCCAAAACTGTTTTGTGGTCAATTCCCAGTTCTTCAGCTACGTCGTAACTACTGACATGCCGATCTTGCTCCACTTTTTCAAAAATGGCATCCATTTTATCTGTAATAGGGCGACCAGAGCGACGTACATCTTTGACATCAAAATTTCCGGATTGAAAACGCTTTAACCAAATTTGTGCTACTCTCACAGACACTGCACTAGGTCCATTAACATCGCAATTTTTTTTCGCGGCTTGCGTTGCATTTTTACCTTTTTTGTAGTAAAATTTTAAAATGTATCGAATTTCTTCATTAGATTCACTCATCTTGGCGGTACGAAAAACAAATGAAAATCACACATTTTCCTAATTTGAATTTGGAATTATGTTCTTTAAAATTTAAACTTTCAATGATACCAAAACCAGCCAGATACAAATAGTATAGCCAAAGAGATTTTATTACAAGTTTATACATACTATAATGCTAAAAGACTTTTTCCCCAACCTAATATGAGTCTATCACCTAGTATACTGCGCCGACCCCAAATAAATTGGAAGTAGGGTATGCGTAAAAAGATTGGAGATGTCTTTATATTTTTATTATTAAAATTTCTTTAATTTCTTGACCCGCGATTAAGTGACAACATTACTATAAAAATAAATAGTCAAGTGTTTTACGACAGCAGAATTTAATTAAAATTCAATTAACAAGTAATAATACAATTGAGACACGCTCACGGGATAATATGCCGTCTTGGTGCATTTTATAGAAATGCTTTGTTAGTGGCATAAATAGGTAAAAATTACGGTAGCTTCGTTTAGATTAATTATATTTAAAAAATACTCCCCCCACTGACCCTGGAAGTTGTGCCCCTTCCCTTGTTTTGTAGAGGTATAATATGTCCAAATGGACAAGAGATGACGTAAAGTAATAATGATAATAATATGCTATTTAATTCAAACAAGATGTAGGTATGTACAATTATTTGCTTCGAGATTCTTTTATACTAGGACGTAATTCATTAAATTTCATTTTTTTAATGATTTTTTTGCTGACTGAAGGGATGGTCAGCAAAAAAATCATTAAAAAAATTAAATTAGTATGCATGGTAGCCAATTCATAATGTCTGATGTGCCGAAGCAGTGTTTTTGAATGAGCAGCGCTAGAGGATCAGCTTCTCCTGTGATGATAGCTTGTAAAATGTATTTTGTGACGTATTGGTATTTACACCTGTGTTAATAGATAATATTTTATGTTAGAACAAATTAAATAATCAGGAATTTAATCAATGAATCAAATTGTATTGTACTTCAAATATGGTATCAGAGTTCCGTCTCTAAATATGGCTGCGACGATTACAATTGGATTCATAATGAGCTTTGTATAGCGGGTCCACTATAATAACAAAAACAGTAATATAATATTAACTTTTGAGGCACTTGCAGAGTCTAGTGACAAACATGTGGAATGTTACAATGTCTTATGGCGAAGTGGATTAATTTGAAATTGTTATCGAACATCATTTTTATAATACTTCATCTGAATAATAAAGTCCTATTCTCTATGGGATAAATGTTCTAAAACACTTCGGACGAAAACTAACGACTTTGGTCGACTGACTTCGTAAAATACCAGTTTCAATACCTTCTCGTTATATGTCACTCAAAAAGGTAGTGTTGTTAGCCACGGCTTCCATAACTGCATTAAGAGAACAGCGGCTAAAGCGTTTATATAGGCGATAACAGAGCCCGCGCACTAGGCAATCCGACTGCGGCAGCCAGGCACAGCCAATCTGATGTATGGAATTCGTAGCCGCCTACTGCATGCGTCCTCATATGTTAGACTGCCTGCCGACAGTCTGACAATGGCCAGTCAGGGCCGCCTAACCGAACCGTGCGGTTCGCGTACCTTATAAGATCACAGTTAAACACTTAGACATGTTCGTAAACGGTTCGCGTGGAAGTAATAATCTCCACAAAAACATGGCCTGTGCGGTTCACGTGCATTAAGGATACTTTTGGACGTGTTCGCGAGGTCCTAGCGAGAGTCACTATGACGGTACCTGCGTCCATTCTTGAATGCGTACTGCACGTTCCTTGCACGCGAACTGTTCCTTCGAGGCGCGTAGTGCGCATGGATTTTGTACGTGTGCGGGTCTGAACAGAGCTGGGTGAACAATCAAGATTGAACTACGCTGCGTGGCGCTATCCTATGCTCCATCTATGTAATCGAATAACGCATCTTAGAATTTAATAGAACAAAATAAGCAAACCTTGCTGCGCTGCAAATCACAACCCAGCATAGCTCAACGTTGATTGGTCCTTATATTTTTGAGCATCACACCGCAACAAGGTTTATTAGGATAAAGAGAAGCGATTCGATGAAATAAAGTGGGCATAACACAGCGCAGAATAGGTCAATGTTGATTGGTTGCTAAAGTTGCCGCACTCTTTGTCGTGCGGTGATGAGTGACGTTACCCGATATCTAGTGACAGTTTGTGGGGATTAATATGTACGAAAATTTGAATTTTGTATATTATGAAGAAACGAGGTTGGTTTTGCTCAAAATTTAAGAGTGAAACTTTAGGATCCCAAATATATTGTTGAAATAATCACACGGCTGTAGATACATCTAACAAACGCTTTGTTTATGATAACTTCGTGTGCGTCAGCTAAAGAGACCCCGAAGATTTTAACAATTTTCTTGTTGTTTTATTTTTTGTTTTGTTTGTGTTTATTTGCTTTTACACAATGTTCATTTTTTGTTTATTTCAGAATCACTTATCTGTACCAAACACAAATAATTATCTTCATCATAATAAGGTTCGTTTTCTTTTTTAACCTCCTTTTACAATATTTTTCCGGTTCATAAGTTTTCTACAGGCGCTTGCTTGGATGCTTTCACGCGGCCATTTTGCTCGGATTATGAGCAACATCAATTTTTGTCCTTTTGTAACTTAATAAATAATCAGCTTCTTTTCTATTAAACTAACTATGCATGTAAACATTAACGATAGCTTTGTTAAAATAATACTAACTCAAGTTTCTATGCAAATATTTTTGCCTTATCAGTATTTGGCACGATATTACGTATCGTATATTCAATTTTCATTGTTACTTATTAATCTACCCTCATTTGCTAATGGTTTATCAAAATTAACTTACATTTACATCACTTAATGTAATTTAACCTTTTTACAGCCGTTAATTCTTACGATAGCTTCCTTATATACATCATAATTATCTTAATAACTATTATAATTCGATTCTTCATTTCATAATGCTCACTGCGAATTAAATTCAATTGACATTGCTTGACACGTACTAAAGCATTATACACAATGTGGCGCTTGTCTGATAGTTTTACAATATGTAAATATTTAGCAAAAGTTTCTATTGAACTCTACCTTACAAAAGACCGTTCATTATGTCGTGTCTGTTAGTGAATTAGGTATCGTCTTTGGCGTGAGTCCGCTGCCCGCCGCGCTTATTAAGTCCCGTAGTACATAATCTACGCTGCTCATACTATTCGTGCGGCCTTATACAACGTGTAACAGATATACCACACACTCAGAAAGTAGTTTTTACTGTAGTCTATTTTTTTTTAAGAAACGAGTACCGAAAATTGTTTGTGCGTTGCTATTGGTCCATGTAATCAACATAAAGTCCGTTTCACGCAAACGCCACAAAAGACCGGTTTGTGTGATAAATTTGCAATGAACAAATATTGTTAGAGCAGTTTATTATTCACGTGTCTGCAAAAAGTTCATCAGAGGAAGTGACGACGATACCTTTTAAGATTACAAAAATTATATAATAATTATTTGATTTATAAGTTCTAGTAACAGGGTGAATTTTCCAAGTGGGCCTTCAGGGTCAAATCCTAAACTATAAGGAATATCGAAAAATGCTTGAAGGAGTCGCGAGCCGATTTTGATGAAAACAAAAACTGCATCATTGGATTTTTGAAAATTCAATAATCCTAGCCAGGAATCGAACCTAATGATTTTGAAAAAAAAAACACCTCTCTGTATTATTACGCCATTCGATAGTGTTGCTATTAAGGATAGATTTTTGGGAAGTAATGATGTACGGGAAACTAATGGAAAATGTTAAATTTTAATAAAACATTTCTTGTTCCACCTTGGTTGAAGCGATAATCAAAGCGATGAACATTATTTAAAAAAAAACAATGATACAGTTTTTGTTTTCATCAAAATCGGGCTCGCAACTCCTTTGAACATTTTTCGATATTCCTTGTAGTTTAGGATTTGGCCCTGAAGGCCCACTTGAAAAATTCATACTGTATATAAAATTAATACTATATCCAATAGTGTTTTGAACAAAGGCGTTGGCCCCGCCCCTAACATGACCCATCGCACTCTGTCAATATCGGAAGTATGCGAGAGACATACTCAGTACTCGTTTGTTAAAAAAAAAACAGACTATAATATGCAAATCAGACGTTTCTTATTTATTATGACCGGTTTCAATATTCAATTCCACACCTTCAATATTCACAACCACCAAACTATTTCTTGTAGTTTTCATACATTTTATATGTGCTCGCCGCACACGGTTCACGCCGGTGGCCGCCTCACAATACAAATCGTCGCCACTCGCTTCTTAAAAAAGGCCGCCACGCATCACTGTCGCTATTAATCGAGTTTCTAAAACAGTTATCTATGGACCGTAGTGGCTTGATTGGTATTATTACTAGTACCGTGCCTCAAGCATAAAGTATCCAAGATAAAGCGTTACCGTCCAAGCGGGTTTACGTGAACAATTTCTTAGTATTGCGAGCGACTGGAGCTCTTGCTTAAAAATAATAATAACCAAGAAACTATGACTAAGTGATTCCACCAAACATTCACAAAAAAGGTTCGTAGGGCGAGTGTTACAATATCCACTTTAGGTCTAATATCAAAAATAACTTCGTGACTTTTAATGCGTTTTAAAGCAAAGCGAAAAATTTTATACTATATAAGTTTATTTGTCTTCCTTTCCTGTATTAATCGATCACCATTTTCATTCAACGCCAAAATCAACTGCTGATCAACGGACTTACCGTAGTTTTTTATTCTTTTTTTCTCGTCTACCCCTAAATATTATTACATGTTAACGGCAGTCAGATTAAGTTAATTACCTTACTATTCATATTTTTTCTATAATGCAATGCCTGAGCTCAGCAGTCGATTATAAATAATTTTAATCCTTGTATTAATATCAGAAATTACCACATTATTCGTACTAATAACGCAATGCATATTAACGTTAGCTTAAGTGTACTTATTAACTGCATGCATGCTTTTCTGGCTGGCACCAGTCTATGTGAATGTGTGAAAAAACGTTGCGATACAACCTCACACATGTCACTTCGGAAAAGCAATGGGGAGGTAAAGTAACAAGCTTGTTGAAGAATATTAATTTGCCCGTTCTCACTCTATTTTCGATCTTAAATACATTATAACACGGTGCATTTCGACACAAGTGTTGGGAGTTATGTTTTTGCTTCTTACAGAATATGTCGCCGTTGGACCAGGGGTGGATCACGTCAGGGTACCAATCGCACTGTAGTCCGCCTTCGCAATATTCGTCGACATCGAATATCAACATACCTTCACCAACTGTGAGTAATCTAACCATAGATTTATAATTACTTACGATAATAGATTGACATCAAAACGAATCGGGCGAAACCAAAAACTAAATGCACCAATGTGCGAGCAATGCGCCTGTGTGCGTGACAAATAGTACTGAAACATGCACAGCCTGACAATTGCTGTCTTTTCAAACTAACTAACAGGCTGACTTGGGCCGCCAGCGTGTACGTGAAATGACCTCGTCTTCGATTCTAATTTTATTCTGCGAAGTCTCGAAGTCCCTGTACGTCCCGGACTTTGCTCATAGGCTGTCTCGTGTCCCGGGACTTTGAAACTGTTGAGACTTCCCAAAACCTAGTCATCCGCCACGTTAGAGCGACTACGCGGATGGGAAGCGATCTGCGGAAGCGGAGTGAAGACGTTGCGCCTTTTTGGTTGCGTTATATTATGGTCATGTTCTATTGGCGGTAGTGAAAAAGTAGGCGGGGATTGGTTAAGCGTAGCCGCTTAAAGGATTCTGTTTGCCAAATGAAATATCGGGAACTTTGTTGACTAACTTGTTGTTGAGTGACCCGTTTATATTTCACACCCGTATTCGTTCACTGAAAGTTTTAGGGACATTGCGACTTTTTGTAGCGATGCAAACGTGCGTTTGTTGGCCGCGCGAAAACGAAGCAGCCGCGCGTGTTGAGCGATGCACACGCAATTTTGTATCGATTCGACGAGGGGGTAGAGGGGGAAAGAACAGCCACGCTGCCACCACTCGCGTTTTATTCACGTTGGTGTCGATCTTGTATCGAGTTTATATCGGTTCTATATCACTTTTGCGCCGCAACGGTATCACTGCAGCTACGCAGCCAGCTACTGAATCGCGACTGTATCGCGATTGTATCCCTTCTTTTAGTATCGCGTGTTTGTAAAGGTACGGTGATTAGCGACTGTATCGATACTGTATCTGACTGAATCGGATGTAAAAAGTCGCAATGTGTAAAGGCCCTTAATTACCTATTTTTTATTTTAGATTTCTATGAATGCTAAAAGTTGATAATTACTTCTTGAAACAATTAGATTTAGAAATAAAACTCAATCGCAAGAAAGACACTAAGAAACGTTGTAAATTATATCTTATTATAAACGTAATTAACGCTATTATCAGATGGTGCACAGTCCAGGCAGCCCCTCGGAGTCGCCGCAGACAGACTACAGCAACCTACAACAGGTGCTGCTACAACCCTTCGAACAAATCACAATGGTAAGCAACACATTCTCAGTTACACTGATTATTTGTAGCCAAGTACGATCACAGTCTTGCAAACACACTATTAATTTTAAAACACGTCATCTAAACTTACACTTAACATTCTATTTACTGATACAGTTATGTAAATGAATTGATTTCATAAAAAATACACCGAACCAATTCTGAACGTTTTAGTACATAAGCTCGAAATTCAAAATTACGTTGTAAAGAAAAAGACTTAAGAACCAGTTTATTCAACTTTTCAAACTGAAATTGGCAGCAGTAAAGACTGATCAGAATTTATTATTCCTTAATATAAACATAGATTTATTTATAAAACCGTCAAATTAAATATTGAAGAATATTCAAGTACCAATTTTATTTTTTATAAGTGTATATACGTAATTATTCCAGCTCATTTCATTGTTTTGGTATAGATATATATTACAAAATAAAGGTACTTATCTATTCTTAAATATTATAATCACAAAAAAACTACGTTTAAGTAAAAATTTATAACATTTCAATGCATCAATGGAATAGCAGGGAGTTGTAAGTACCTAATGAACAAATAATATAAAAATAGATATTCAAACGCTTACCAATGTTAAAATAACATATATGTGTGTATTTACGTGCATAAATAAATGAAATACTTCAAAACAAGATACAAGAAAGTTATTAGATCAAAATATTGGCACTCTCGAACTTAATAATAGATAACTTGATGACTGCACTATTAAAAAAGCAGCACCGTATAACAAAGATAGCACAATAGAATTAAATTAATAAGCATAAATTGAAAACTGATTTGTGTTAGAAATTGTGACTGGACGTTAGATTATTGAAGACCGTTTATTGGAAAAGAAATATTTAATTTTCAGTCACATTTCCTTAATATTAAGGTTCATATTTGATCACATAAATGTCTTCCAAATGCAGTTTTGAAATTTTCTAATTCATAGCAATACGTTTTACTTGTGATTTTTTCTAATATAATTTTATGTGGTCATTTTGATAGAAATATGCGGCAAGTTGTACGAACTGTTTCATAAACTAAGATTTCGCGTTTTGTTCATGAACAATAAGACAAAACTAATATGTTTAAGTTACCCAGTCGGGATATACTGGGTGTAAAAGACATGAACAGTCAAACGAAAACTATGTATTCTATACATCAAAATAAGACATATTTCAAAAAAAATATTGCTGGGAAATGATTTTTATTTTTTGGTGTTAAAAAAAATTGCAAATTGTACCGCGCAATGTAAAGGGCTTAACTCGCATGCAACTCGCAAAACCGCGATAATTTTGCCAGACGGCGGGCCCCGTTCGTTAGTGTCCGTGCGCATTGAGTGAGCTACATTGAACGCTAACGTTTTGAAGCCATTTTTTGTTACGAAAAACTAAAAAAAAATGATAATGTTTCTTTGAACAATAATTAAGAAATAACGTATAAAATACGTTTTCATAAAAAAATAAAAAAAAAATTATGACTTTGACCTTCAATAAAATCGTAACTATCAATTTCCCAGGTATAGTCTAAAGGAAGAAAAATGTTATGATGGTGAGCAGAATACATGGTTTTCGTTTGACTGTTCATGTCTTTTACACCCTGTATACTTGAGAAATTAAACTGTTTTCAATTCATACATGAAATCGAAGTTTCATTATAAACTTCGGAGTCACTGACGAAGTTTTCCGATTTTAGATTTCTAGCTCTGGCGCTGAAACGAAAAGGTGGTTTGCTATCGTTTTTGAATAGCCCCCTGAATAGCATATATAAAATCAGCCTTCAGATTTTAAGTGAAGCGAGTCCGATTTTTACTCACCTTTGGCACTTGATATCTGTTGATTGACCGTATGACCAACTTAACAAGTATGCGTGCGTTCAACGTACATAGAAACAGTACTCTATTACACACATTTCATTTTGAGAAAATAAGTAACGACTCGCAGCTTTGGGATCTTAGCGGTGACCATTTAGATGTTTTATCGCTGAGAGAATTTCGAGTGTAGAATCTGTCCTGGGAGACGCATTTGTGAATCATTCGAAATGAATCTTAAATTCATGCACGAAAGAAAAACGTATACGAAATTAGTTTCGATTGCCCCCAATTTTACGTATTTTTGAAACAGTTGCCGTAAAACTCGAATCTTATAATAACATTTTTCATTTCATACAGAAAAAATAAAAAACAGGAAAGCCATAACTCGTTGATTTTAAAAACCAGTAATAAGTTACGGGGAACGGAACGTAAATTATAAAGTTAAAATGTCACTGTCTGTCATTTGAATTTCTATTAGTAGAATCTCTAGGGTAGAACAAAGAGTAAAGCAATATAGTAGAATATCGAAAACGAGTGGGTCGGACCACTCGTTGCAAAATTCACGAGTAAGAATATTCAAAAATAGCGATTTTTAGGAATTCGCATACGAATCTTGCGATTTCATACACGATTTGGCATTCTAATGATTCAAAAATGCGTCTCCAGGTCGTTGTTTTTTGTCTGTTAGTTCACCGATGGTTTTATACTTTTATTGTATGATGCCCCTTTTATGTATGTGACAGACTGGCAACCTGTCACCATTTTGGGGCACTGGTTATCGAATGTTAACCGAATGTTACCTGAATCTCTGCTCGACCCCTTATGGGATTATTGGCGTGATTATTATGTATATATTATTTTTATTTTTTGGTGAGGTCTTTACACCATAAAGTGTTTGAAAGTCCACCACTCTCAATGAGATCAGATGTCTTCCTTCCAGAGTTCAACTTTACTAGAAGTTTACTGTAGAACGGACTAAAAAGACTTAGGCAGAATATCGTAATGCTCCTAATAAATGAGTTTTCTTTCTTTCTCAAACGTTTTCACTATCGATAATAAGAAGTAAAGTTTATGTCAGTTGGTACAATTGTCGCGTGACTAGTATGTCGGTACCGTGTGTAACTGGTGTGGATGTTGGCCAAGGACTGGGCGCAGCTGGTGCAGACGCTCGTGGAGTCGGGCTGGACCGCGCACGTCCAAGTCACGGAAAATGTACGACACCTGACACACACAAATACACTACATACTTGACAATTCGGCCCATTGAGAATCAAGTCTGCTTTATTTGTAAACAAGTGACATGCTCCGGCTTTGCACGGAAATTACCTTAACGAGTTTTAAACCTTCCTATTGAATCACTCTGTCTATTATTGAAAACCACATTGAAATCTGTTGCGTAGCTTAAAAGAGCGACTTTGTTTTAGATTCACATGAGTACCATGAACAGGTGACTCGTAGGCGCGTGGTGTTACATATGACGAGCCCCCGCACATTATGGCCACCAGTCGCCGCCACTAAGCGCGACCGCCAGTGATTCAGTCAGACCACTACACGTTGCCACCAGTGGCAGCCACTCGACAGGCGTTTTTTCTGCTACATTTTTTTACTAAAATTTGCAATGAATTTGAGGCACAATTCCTCTCAAGCTTCAGTTTTTTTTACCCCGGTCACTATAAAACTCTGACTTACAAATTTACAATCCCAAATAGCCGGACGCTCTTCGATATCGGAAATAAAAACATCAACATCAAAATGAGGAATTGGCTCCGTAGACATCGTGTAAGTGGATTCAGTACGCTGCTAGACTAGACTTGAGATGAGACGCGGGAGCGGGGAGAAGCCGGCGACAATGGCCATGTGTGCGCGCGAGTTGAGCGACAAAACGCACGACAGACGCTCGGTGTTCGCCGATGCTATACAAAATGTGTGGAGAAACTCTTCCGCAGCTTGTGGTCGCGTCTAGTGGCCGCCAGCAGTGGCTCGATGTGCGCTGGCACTAATGAAGTTGAATCAATATGTTACAGTATTTTTATCTCACGAACGCAGGTGAGCCATGACTGTGTGTATATAGACACTCAAGTTGAGTAAAAAGACGAATGTTGATGGCTAATCAATGATTTTAAAATGCCAAATAGATCTTTGACGCTGGTCTGTAAAAATATATATCATGCTTTCGCAACATCAATATAAAACAATACCATAAGAGAGTTCTCAATGGGCCGGGTAAATGAATGTTTTTAGAGCTGCCTTAAATTCAATTTACCAAAAACTATTTTTCAAAGACTTCATTACCATTTCATAAATTAAGGCATTTCTAAAAATCATAATATTTACTGAAAACAATGTAAGTGTTTGCAATTGTTTCAATGCTACTTTATTTCAGTGCTTTACATTATTTTCAGTTCTATTCAATTGTGACTTCCATTGCTTATGTCATTACATAAGACAAAATCTTTACAGTGTTGGAAACACAAACTATTTATATCTTACATGACACACTTCACTATATCGTATTTTAAGTGTATTGTATACATTGAACTGTTGAGAAAATGAACTTTATTATATACGCATTTGAGTCTTCATTTTCTTGAACAGCGTCTTGTACAGTATTATTATTGATCATTAATCAATAGTATTGAATTAGAAGTTGCTTGTCTTTCAATAATAATACTGTGAAGACATTTTTTCCGGATATATTCATATCATAACGCTTATAATTTTATTTTGAACAGTACAATGCCCCAATATGTTATTTATAAATTATTTGCTTGCACATATCTTTAAAACTTATTACAAATAGAATTGTTACCGAAACTGATTTTGTATGAAACTATTGATTATTTTTACTCCGTATATAGATGATTGGTTGTAGATTCGTGCACAAAATGTAATACAATGTAACTTACAAAAACTACCGCATGAGAAATCGACTACAGTAGTACACACATTGTATAGATTATAAGCATGATACCAAATTGTTATACCAAATCGCACTTTTCCTAGTGTTTTTAATTTTTAAGAGTAAACTAAATTTATATTTGTCATGTGAACTTAAGTTCCGCCTGCTTACAGATTTTTGTACTTAAAACTTTACCGCTTCGAGTGTCCATCTATTACAGAGTAGACTTAGTGTTGTCATCTTAGATTTTATTTCAGGGTTTTCTGCATTTCTCGGTGTTTTTTTTATTGCTTGTCGATGTTTATTTGGCTCGGTGTATATGTTAATGAGGCCTCTTTTCAACCGACAGATGGACCATCCTGTGCAGAGTTACAACACGACGTATATCAATCACAGTTCACCGCACTCGCCACAAACAACGAATACACCCCACACGTATTCACAGGTGACTATTTATTTTAGTAGGCGTATCGTATACTTCTCGTATTTTGCATTTTAACGTTACAAGAAAGTTATATAGGTATGTTTTTGGTGGCGAGTATATTTGATGTACTTTTTTTCAATCAGGCATACCAATATCTAAAAGCTGCGTCTGTAATCGGCGAACTAAAGGCTTGTTTATTCCCATAGTTGTATATTGATATTTACTCGCATCACAGTAAATTCTTGACCGTCTGAATAATTTTTCGTGTATATAACTAAACTATGTACAACTTACTAGTGCCGGACTCCTCAATAGTAGCATATTATGGTAAACCATATTTAATAAAATATTGCGAGCATCCTTTGTAAATATGACTAAAATGCAATTATAAAAGGTAGTAATTCCATGACTCTACTTTTCTTCTATAATGCTGCTCGGTTTCAGCATCGTATCTAACAACGGTTTGCGTAAGATTTTAAAATATATTCCATACAAAAAAATGTATAACATTAGTAGCACGATTAACTTTGTATAATAATGATCTCGTTATTTTATCAATTATTTTAGTGTAGCAAACAGCTCGTAGAACAAATTTAACGTTAAGCGGCTGATTCGAGCCAACTAGCGCCACCCTTTAATTTTATTACTCTTATCTAAATCAGATCAAATTTGAAATATCAAAAACGACTACGATCACATAGTACACACACGTCTAATATTTATCGAACTACCGTATACTCGTTTACTAATACTAATAAAATGGGTTTATATGTCAAAAGTGGCCACGTTTCGTTAAAACCCATTTTAAAACTAAACAGAATCAAGAAAAGTTGTGGTATGTCTTTTAATAAATTTTACTTGCATTTTAGGAGCTTGTGGCCGATTCAGATTTTACGTATTTTTATTTAAATTATTTTTTATTTATTTTTTATTAGAAGTTATAAAATTAAATGTTTTGGTGGCGCTAGTTGGCTCGTGTCAGCCTCTTAAAAATGTTCTTTGCTCGATAAAAAGGTCTATTACTAACCGACAAACCACTCTCTGTCCACCTGGTTGGATGGTTAGAATTTTTTTTCTTAACCAGCAACCTAGGTGGTTGGTTGAGATTTATTTTTCGTAACCGACAATCTTATTTGTTGGTTGAGGTTTTTCCTATCTGACAACCTAGTTGGTCAGTTGATATTATTTTTTTCTTAACTGACAACCTAGTTGGTTGGTTGAAATTATTTGTTTCTTAACTGACAAACTATTTGGTCAGTTTTTTTTTTTGTTTAACTAACCAAGTCTCTTTGAACATTTAACGACACTGGCGGCACGGAAGCGGTAAATAGGTTATGTAACCCGTTGATTGGTCGCCTTTAGTTATTAACATGAGTCCATGATGATTGTTATAAATTACAGGCGACGTCAACGGCGTGTAGCACGGACACGCGGCGCGGGGCGCGAGACCCCGTGCCGGGCGGCGGGGGGTTCGCCGCGCTACAGCCGCTGGGGTCACCGGCCGGACCGCCCACCCCCGCCACGCCCGCCAGCATACCGGACATCATACTGACAGGTACTATCGGGGTCTTGCTAAACTTTACAGTTTAAAAAATTTTCGTTTGAAGCGAGCCCTTTCTGTTGACCCCGCCTTCTATTACTGTTGACCAATAGAATACCCTCTTTTGTTCTGTAAGGCATCTGGTTGGCAATTCATAAAAAAAAGCTATTGTTTTAACAAATTGCAACCAGATAGATGTCTTTACGGCAATGTTTGCTAAGGCAATTGTATTGCATCACACTGGGATCTTCACTCAGAATTCTATTGGTCAACAGGCTAAGGGTAGTCGTCGACAGTGTAATACAAAAACGACCCTTGAGGTGGAAGATTACGGTGACCGCAATAGTACGGCGCCGCCGATACACCATACACACACCTCTATACTGTATGCGATCTAATCTAGGCTGGCATTATGCTGAGCTGGGACCGTTTGAGGCAAATAATTAATAAGTATTATGTATTTGTTTAATTTTAGTGTTGTTGTCTCTATAAACGTTTTTTCTTTCTTTCTTTCTAATCTTATCTATCTATACAGGGTGTAAAAGACATGAACAGTCAAACGAGAACCATGTATTCTGCTCACCATCATAACATTTTTCTTCCTTTAAACTATACCTGGGAAATTGATAGTTACGATTTTATTGAAGGTCAAAGTCATAATTTTTTTTTTTCATTTTTTTTTTAAACTTATTCTATACGTTATTTCTTAATTATTGTCCAAAGAAACATTATCATTTTTTTTTAGTATTTCATAACAAAAAATGGCTTCAAAACGTTAGCGTTCAATGTAGCTCACTCGATGCGCACGGACACTAACGAACGGGGCCGCCGTCAAACAAAATTATGCCGGTTTTGCGAGTTGCGTGCGAGTTAAGCCCTTTACGTGGCGCGGTACAATTTGCAATTTTTTGTAACACCAAAAAATAAAAATCATTTCCCAGCAATATTTTTTTTGAAATATGTCTTATTTTGATGTATAGAATACGTGGTTTTCGTTTGACTGCTCATGTCTTTTACACCCAGTATATATAAAAATCGGCAGTGGTCTCACCTTGACTTTCTCGTATCAGTGGCTCAAGCACGAATATTTCAAGGATCCGGAACGTAACAGTAAATATCCGTAAAGTATTTTGATGTCATACATGCATGTTAAATTTTCGGTCACCCTTCCGAGTACCGACCACGCACTTGGATGCTTAACTTTCGTGATCGACGACTCAAAAGTTGATAGAAACCTTATATTTTGATGTCATACATGCATATTAAGTTTTCGGTCACCCATCCGAGTACCGACCACGCACTTGGTTGCTTAACTTTCGTGATCGACGACTCAAAAGTTGATAGAAACCTTGTATTTTGATGTCATACATGCATGTTAAGTTTTCGGTCACCCATCCTAGTACCGACCACGCACTTGGTTGCTTAACTTTCGTGATCGACTACTCAAAAGTTGATAGAAACCTTATATTTTGATGTCAAACATTCATGTTAAATTTTCGGTCACCCATCCGAGTACCGACCACGCACTTGGTTGCTTAACTTTCGTGATCGACGGCTCAAAAGTTGATAGAAACCATATATTTTGATGTTAAATTTGGTTGCAATAAGGCAAAGCATACTCGAATTATCGTGCTTTTTTAGACTCCGGGAGGCACAAAACGTGTAAATCCGTCAAAAACTTCCTCTATACTTACTACGTGCGGTTTGGTTTGGTACGTAGGTTCCTTAAGAGGTCCAGGGGTGCACTAAGAAAGGATTTTGAATATCAGATGACTATAGATAGAATATTTTTAAAATAGTCAATAAGATAATCAAAATGTGTTTACCTCCACAGATTACTCCGGCCAGCTAGACGCGGGTATATTTGGCGGGGAGGAAGCCCAGCTGCGCGCCGGCCTGGACCTCGACGACCTCACGTTGCTAGAAGAGCCAAGCTCCTTACTGCCAGATTCGTCGGTGGAACACGAGTTCCGGCTGGACCGCTTGTAGTACCGCGCCCGAGGCCTCTCTCGACCGCAGGATCGCGCAGACCCCGTAAGCTACCCACACTTTTATATCGCCGTCTAGTACGCTAGGCTAGCCAGCGACTGCTTGTTGACCGCGCCTTTATACTGAATGCGGTCTCCGAGACCGCTTGTTGACCGCGCCTTTATACTGAATGCGGTCTGAGGCCGCTTGTTGACCGCGCTTTTATACTGAATTGTGCGGTCTTTGAGACCGCTTGCAAAAGTGTTTTTATTTTTCAATTGTAACTGCAAGTTACAGCTAATTTTCTTTTACTGATTCAAAACTTTATATTAAAAAATTACTTAATTATCGAAATGAAGCGCGGTCTCGACAATTTGTATTTTACTGCTATTTATTTCTTACCAAATTATAAACGGTAAGACCACTAAGCTGACTGTAAAATTTAAATCGCTCGCCCACAATAGGGAACATGCATGAATAAAATATACTGGCTACTAATGGTGAAAACAAATTGATTTTAGCCAAAAAAAATACCCGAGATATTTGAATTAAAAATTGCAGTAGTCCTGTTTCTTTCTAAAACAACTTATTATATGAAATTGGCGGGCGTGTAATGTGACGTCAAAGTTTATATCGGATCTCCTTGTCTAACACGCAACTTTAAGTGGTTGTAACTCGGGTATTCATCAATATTTTTCTAGAATTCTATCAGTTTTGTAAATTCTAACTGTGTCGAATTAAAAACCTAAAAAAAAATATGCATATTCCCTATTATTGTGTGTAGTTTGCGGTCTGCGGGACCGCCGTAGGAGAGGGCCTGCGAGGCCGCAATACGCATTCCCACTGTATGATTCCCTCGACTGTTCGCGAGTCACGGAGCGTGACGGAGAGAGCTCGGACGCGAGACTCCCTATCTTCATGACAATTTCTATCGTTTCAAGTCTGAGTTAGTGAACGTAGGACTCGGAGTAGTCTGTAGTAGTTGTAAGGTGTGTGAGTGACGCGAGCGACGCGTCTCTACGGTACACTGTAATATAATGCGAATGCAAGTGTTCATTGTGGTTTTAACGTTTTACTCATGTTTCTAATTCAAAGGGTTAGGTACGTCATAGAATTAGATTTTTTAAAGTGGTAATCGATCAATTTATCGACGATACGTGTACAGCATGAAGTGATTATTTTTAAATTAGTATTGTGAATATTTACTCGAATATCATTAGGGATTTAATTCGGATTATATGGAGACATTTTTATTACTGTTCTATATGTGGTCGCGAGGCCGTTTCTTTGTAAATAATACTTGAAAGTGTTCACTTTATTGAAATTGCATTTAAATCGCTAATATTGCATGCTAGTTTATCGGTAATGTTCAGTTGCATACAATCAAATATCTACGTTGTTCTCAAGAACACTTTTTGCTAATAAGTGTCTGCAAAAAGTTTCGAATCTTGATAATGCTCAGGTGACAGTTTAATATTCATTGCTGCCTCTGTGTGTACAATTAGAAACATTTCTAAGTAACATTCAGCGATTGCTCAAGCATTGACTGAATCATCTGTTACCCGTATTGTAAATTATTGGGCGTTTAGCTTATTGTCTGAATCGAACTCCACGCACCAGCTTATGGGTGTTATTTAGCGTAAATAGACCCGATTCCTTTGTCTAATTCTTAGATTAATGTTAGTGCAATGTAAATAGATTTTTTCTGAAGACCTAAGCAACAACAATGAACTTGGCGCCGTAGAATTACGAATATATCGTTGTTATTTTACGCTTGAATATTTTGTGCAATATATTTTGAAATCGTGCTCGCTGCACTCTTATTTTTCTACATAATTATTTTGTTAATAAAATAATATAAAAGATGCAATCCACTTGTAAATAATTGAATTGTGTACTTAATGAATGTGCAATCCTGTCCTTGTCCCATTGTTGTCGTTTGGACTGCAGAGTTGTTATTTAAAATTTTAATAAGCTTTCTGTCGCAAACATATCTATATGTATGTAACGTGTGGTTGAGAAGCCATTACCGAGACGTCAATTTTTTATTCGACAAAGTTTCTTTCACGGTCGGCGTTGGCCAATAGACACCGGGCCAGAGCGAATAATGCATTTTCATCATTAAATCTAGAATCATCTGAAGTTAAACGTTAAGTAGTAAATAAGTTTGAATTATTTAGTTTTAGAACAATCTGTGAGCTCGCAACGTGAACCGTTTACGTAACTTCTAAATATTATTTTTTTGGTGTGCTGTCATACAATTTGTGATGTGTATGAATCATAGATAATAACTTAGGTTTTAAATCTAATGATTTTAATTTTCAATACTTTGCTACCAAAGTTACCTCAACATTTCAAATTGTTTGATCGCATCCGTGTATGTAAGAATTTTGTAAAAATGTTGATGGAAAATGTACAAATTAATTTTAATGCAACGCGTCGGCTTACGTTGCGGGCGCACGGACGTACATGTAACACGTGTTTTTTTTCTGTTTTGTAAATGCTCATTTTATTACGTTTTAAGAGTCTAGTCATGAAGTTATGAGTTTCAAACGAAATAGAACCGTTTTAACACTTGACGCGACTGATACTGTTCGTGCTGTTCTCATTCCATGTGGACGCAATTCGCATATTGTGTAAGGTTGGCGGAATGGCTCGGTGATTGGGGTAGATTGTTTAATTGAATGTTTACTTTAATTCGTCTAGTTGAGGTGCACTTTTGGATAACAGCGCTGCTCGCTATTATAAATGAAGAAGTATTAATACATGTTTTGATACACAAAAAAGCAAATAATCGACATTTAGGCATAAATAAAAAACATTGAGGAAATAACTGATATCTTTAATTCGGCCAATGTTTAGTTTATGTATTTTAGGTATAATAAACCCGTATTCATACCAAATTGTTAATTAAAAATCATGAATACTCAACATTATAAAAAATACTATTTCATCAGTAGACCAAAATAAAATATGAACATGAACATTTTTAATAACATCAAAGTATTGAATAATGTTTGCGTTTACAAATGCGTAATCATTTTTAATACTAGAAAAAATACACAAAAAAATCGACCTGCCTCCACAGCTCCCGCTTAAGGCAGGTCGATATTTTTCAGTTCAATGAAAACATCAAAGTAGCTTAAAACTGGCCAAAATTGAGTTATCCACTTTCTTCCAGACACCACAGGAATAAATTAATTTTATCAAGGAAGGCTATAGGCTATATAATAAGCGACATTAACGCGAAGGAAGCCGCGGGTGACCACAAGTTTTTTATACTCGCACAGCAATCGAGAATAGCAAGCTAAACAACATGACAAATTTAGACAAACACTACACCCCTTATGGATGTTCTAGAGTCTAGACAAACCTCTACCGCATTCAAATCAAATCAAATATCATTATTGCGTATCACATAACAATAATGGTATTATACATAGGCTGTAGTTCCTGTGATACCACGTAGGGGCACTGCAAACATTAATTACTTTAATCTATAATCATATTAAAAGATATGGCCATTTTTTGTTAATTGGGTTATTAAATCAAATTATTTATTGTTTTTTTTTGGGATGTTCGCTTCCCAAGGTATAGTCAGCTCGACTGACAGGACTCGCTTGGGTGTCCATGAGTAAAGTAGTGTGTCCGGCCTAGATGTAGAAAATTATTTTTGTTATTTTTCCCGATGTGAGCTACAGGCGTTATCAAAAGTGCACCTCTACTAATTACACATTATTATTTGACATATAAGGTGTATATATGTACACAATAAACATAATTCGTATTGTTAATGGTTTAAAGTTTAATTTTGAATTCAGCTGTAATGGTATGAACTGTATGACAGGTGTACTGTATTGTAAAATAGTTATTATACTATTATTGTGATAAAGGAATAAAGCACAACATAACATTGCGAAGCCTAATCTGAAAGTAAGTCTCATTTATGGAAGTTATTGAATAGTGTTTTCTAAAGTTAGATTACATTATATAAATGTTTATAAGCTAGTTTCTGCTGGTGGCAGGGTCGGTTTTTGTAATAAATTTGTTGGGTTTGACTAGAGTTTGAATCAGGTGCAATTAGGTGTTTGTGTTTGCCTCTGTGCCATCGGCGATCTAGAATGACCATGGAAGAATTCGATTCACATATTTACGTATGAGCGATTGAGCGTATTTCGTACCCTGAAAGGTAAAACCGATTATCTGAGAATTATCGTAAAAAAGGATTTCTAGTTTTTTCACTTTAGACTTGGCGGGGAAGCTCTTTGTTCTCATCTTACCTGATGGTAAGGGATGATAAAGAAGATAAAAGATTCGTCCGTTATCCGTAGCCACTGAGGAAGTCGCTTAATTACCATTAACTATCAGAACACACCAATTTTGTTGTTACTATTGTAATAACGTACGACAATAATAAGCTGGTGGTTTAGTCTAAGAAATATAGCAGTCAAAACTTGTATTTACTACTATCTAATTTAATCAATAATGTCTTTATCCTGATGTATTACATTTTAATACAAAACTTGGAAATCTGACATAGTGACAATGCATAGGGTTAGTATTTGAGTTACAAACTATTTATATCGATAGTTTTGATCACTGAATGTATTTAAACGAATCAGAATCTTACTGTTACTAAATTAATTGAATGTCGCTGACTGTGGTCAAACCGCTCACATCAATCTATCCAATAAGTTTGTTTGTGTCTCCCTTGAATCGAATCTGGAGTGTCTGACTCTGAGGGCGTGTCATTAGGCAGTAAAATAAGCAACTTACATGAGATTAGAATGTTTGACGCAAATTATCAGTTAATCCGTTTTACCTTTTAGAGGCCGATATGCAATTTCGGAAAATACCTTTTTAATATTATTACGGGCGTGTTACTTAATCGTGGAATATTACTAACCGTTTTTAATGCGGATCGTGTTGTGAAAAAATATTTCTTCGTAAATGCTACAAAACAAATAATTAATATTTACACCGCTTATACGCGAATGAGTGAATCGACTTACCCAAAAAATATTATCAATATTATATAAAATTGTTACCTTATTTTATTGTTTATATCGTTGAAAGTACAATGCCAAATTCGAAATTGTTAATAACAGAGTGAGATGTGGTGCGCAGTGGATCTCTACTGCAGCACCGCATTTAAAATGTACTCATAGTTTTAAAATCTGTTGGATTTTTTTACATTTTGCATTTTGGAGTTTAGGTTACGTGTAGCAATAGGTCATAGTGTATGTGAATGTGGGACAGCTTTCGTACTGAAAGCAACGGAACACCAAAACGTGTGATCGAATGTAAAATGTGTTTAATATTTGATCAATTTGTATAACGTTAAGACATAAATGTTTTCCCTCAAATATGCACAAACTTAATGAAGATTTTGCTGTAAAATGTTTCAAGGTTTGTTTTATTTAAACCAAATGTACATAATAAGTGTGATAGAGATGAAAAGGTCTCATTTAAAATAAAATTGTTGTAAGTAATTTTTGGCTTTTACTGTTTACCGAAAGCTGAGAAGTGTCTGTCTTGCATGTATTAGTAACTGGGGACAGTTTTCAAACATCTTAAATCATGATTCGGTATTTGTGTAATACGAGTATAATGTAACGTTCGAAAATACACGCAAAATTGACACTTTTTAAGATGTTCACCTATACCTTAACCCTCCACATCGCACCACAATATACTGAAACTTTAATCCCATGAAAAACATTACATGTGAAAAGTTGCAAGATTCACAGCGCAGTTTTATAACGAAACAGTTTTGAGATAGAATGATAACCAATTAGGTCCAAGAAATTTTATTCAGTACCGGGGGTGTCCATAGAACTCTATTTCCAACTACTTATTTATTTCAATGTCAAGAAGCGTCGGTGGCGTAGTGCGTAAGAGCGTCGTCTCCCACCCGGGAGGCACTGGTTCGATCCCCGCCACGTACCAATGTGTTTTCAAATTTTGAATTCATATGTACGTTTAATCGACGCTTTTACGGTGAAGGAAAACATCGTGAGGAAACCTGCACACACCTATGAAGAAATTCTTAGGTTGTGTGTGAAGTCGACCAACCCGCACTTGGCCAGCGTGGTTGACTAAGGCCTAATCGCCCTGAATGTAGGGTAGGCTCGGGCCCCTCGGTGGGGACATTATATGAGCTGTTGATGTGATGATGATTTATTTCAATTCCATTTTGTAGTTCTCAGATAAAAAGTAAGCCAAATTAGCTCTAGATTGCCAAATGGATTAGGTTTGATGTATGTACTATCCATGGGCCATGGGAACATCTGTCTAAAACCTTTGTCCTAAATTGTTTCCTGTCCAAATTCTCGCCACAAATCTGCTCATAGTCCATGACTGATTGTATGATAAATGCACAAAAAAAGTTACCTAATAACAATTAGTTAACTAACAACATGTTATAGTGACCGTATCAATCAGTGAACGCATATTTCACTGGTATCAATATATTTTTTTAATTTAAAGAATGTTTAGAGAACATTTAAGACACTACATGTGCCATCCTGACATTCACCAGCGCTTGTGCAATAATAAACACCACCATTATGCTTGAATGATTATTATGACAAGGTGTTAAAGTTTTAATCAACTTCTGATGCTGACCGTACCTCCACCTTAAAAAGAATACTACAGTCAAAATTAAATAAAACTGTTGTGGTGTTTTGTTTTTGTTGGTCGCCAGGGCTCCACGTGACTGCTTACCACACCAGGCAGGCCGTATGCTTGTCTGCCAACCAAATAAAAAAATTGGTTGTCTGTAAAGTCGGTTTACTGACGATAGTTGAACGTGACAACGTCTTAAGAAAATACTGATGGAATGGTAGCATTTTTCAAAAGAAAAATTTAATTTCATTTGTTTAATAGATTTCGCATTATAGTATGAATAAACTTGTAATAAAATCTCTTTGGCTATACTATTTGTATCTGGCTGGTTTTGGTATCATTGAAAGTTTAAATTTTAAAGAACATAATTCCAAATTCAAATTAGAGAATTAGATTCAGAGCGAGGTAACGCCGCATGACGTCATGTTTTTTCGTGCGTGCAGCCGGCTCTATCGAATTATAAGACGTTGTCACGTCAAAAAGCAATCGAGTCCAAGGGTGAGGCCTAAGACCTTGTCCAGAAGAGCGAATTCGCCGCGAATCTCTACGCGCGAACACACAACGCGCGTTGGCGAGGTATGTGTTCGTGCGTAATGATTCGCAGGAATTCGCTCTACTGGACAAGGTCTTAGCGGTCGGTTTGGATATAGCGAAGGCGTTTGATCGGGTGTGACACAAAGCGCCGCTTAGTAAGCTTCATTTCTATGAGCTTCCTGAGATATGCAACTGGATCACCGATTATCTTAGGAGCACCGCACAGCGGACGCGGGGCGGTTGCTAACCGCGCCGTGCCGCGTGCTATGTCCGATGCTCCCTACGGATAGAAGCATTAAGGTCGTAGTCGACGCTACATGCTTTAAATCCGTAAATGATGTTGTCTCATAAGGCAGGGTGCTATCCCCTAAAATATTTCTTATAAATAAATTCACACAATATTATTGTTGCAAGAAAGAGCGTTTACTACAAATTGTATAAGGCGCAAATTCGGCCCTACGTGGAATACTGCTCTCAGTGGCGGAGCGAGACCAAACTTTGTCGTGGACAATGTACACGGCGCCAGGCTCTATCTTTGTGCACCCCTCCCCTACCGAAATCACGATTTGAACAAAAAACGTGACTAACGAAAGTTGGTAGGAATTCGCTGGATGCGGGAAGCACAGCACTATTTAGGTTGGAGATCCTCGAGGGAGATCTATGGCCGAGTATGGTTCAATATTTTGCAAAGCGCGAAGCCCATCGGACGGCGAGCCCGTATGCCTCGCTCCGCCACTGACTACTCTCATCTGACTGAACTTCCCTTGACTTGTATGAAGTTCGTGCACACAAATAATTCGAAATAGACGAAATATGTGTACCTACAGGAATATGTCTATCTTTGTCTGGGTATTTTTGTGTGTATAGTACTAGCACGTACTAGGCTCTAAGCGGTCTTCAATTCAAAAACAGTTTCCTACGCGTAAAATTCACTCGACGTGAACTCGTCACTTCACAGATTGAATATAGTGCTTGGAGTTTCTCCCGAGTTGTTGTAAAAACACGTGTTGGGAGACTCCATTTTTAACCCAAATCAACCGTATAATTTTTGTTACTTTAGCTCAGACCAATAAAAAAGTCGAGACGTAGCTAACCGCGCTCATAAGTGAGGCAAGTAATATGATGACGAACCGGCAATATGAAGACGGCCGCTCGTCAGTCTGCCGCGACGCACGACATGAGTAACACAATGTTGACAAATATTTTGAAATTAAAAAATGGCGTAATTATGCCTTCATGTGTCTTATACTGCTGCAAAACAACTCGTGTATTAAAAATAAGTCATCAGGGGACTTTCCACAAGTAACTAACTGATTCTCGTATTATTTTACAAAAATATTTATTACGTAATTTACGGAACGCATTTGGGGATTATCGGGCGCCATTGCATCAGTGTTGCCAATTAAGAAATTTATTTTTACCCAATAATTGGGTAGCTTCGATAGTGTTACAGATGTTATATATATTTTAAAACAAATAAAGTGTAAGAGTTTTTCGTCACGACCTTTTTCACTTTCTTTAGTGAAGATGGTTTTCAATATGGATATCATTTTCGTGGTTTTCTGGGGGCCCAATTACGAATAGAACATCTATTTCGAGACCAAAGATCGCGGATGCGACTTTTTAATAGAATATTAATATGGGTATCATTTTTGTGGTTTTGGGAGGAACCGATTTCAAATATAACGTCTGTTTTAAAATCCAAGATGGCGGACGCAACTTTTAAACAAAATGTCAATAAGGGTATCGTTTTCGTGGTTTTCGGTGGTTCCCATTCCGAATACAACAACTATTTTGAGATCCAAGATGGCGGATGCGACTTTTTAACATAATATCAATATGGGTATAGTTATTGTGGTTTTCGGTGATCCTCATTACGAATACAATATCTATTGTGCGATCAAAGTTGGTGGACACGACTTTTTAACATAATGTCAATATGGTTATCGTTTTCGTGGTTTTCGGTGGTCCCGATTACAATTACAACATCTACTTTGAGATCCAAGATGGCGGATGCGACATTATTAACATAATGTCAATATGGGTATAGTTTTTGTGGTTTTCGATTTTGTGCTAAATTGAAATGCTTCTTATGTTGACACATATTTTTTTAGATCAAACAGTAAAAGAAAAAGGTCCTTAACCTATAGATTAACAATATTACAGATAAACTAAATTAAATAAGTATCTATCTATCTATAGTAATAATTTTAAGCGACATGGGAGTCGCAGGTAGAATCACTAAAGTGTTGCTTAACCACTTTTTTAAATATATTAGGTCTTGGGTTGAAAACATATATACGAGGGTTCATAAAAGATATCTCGTTGTAACACATTCTCGTTAGAGGATTATAAAATGAGGTGTTATTTTTATAAGTTTGCAGATAAAAAGTCTTACAGGTTGTCCGTGGATTGCGCTTTGTGTCCGTGGATTGTTTACGGCGAGTTAGCAAAGAAGTCTAGCAAGTGAGAAGAAGAATACAACATATTTTGAGATCCAAGATACTGGACGCGAATTCCGGAACGAAGTTCCTTATTGCACAGTACGGACTTGGCGGATGTTGAGTTTGTAGATACCGCGTATGGTATTGTCTGTGCCCAGTCATAACTTTGTTCCGATCGAGTGTTCCACGACACTCACGCATTTTTTTGTATTATATTCTATTAAAGAATTATTATTTATAAAGCCATGTGATGCCGGCAGAGTAGAATAGCATCACCCTATTCCTCCAATAGGTGTCGTAGAAGGCGACTAACGGATAAGCAAACGGGTGTTGATCATCTTATACTCCGTCCACCAATCCACATTGGGCAAGCGTGGTGGACTCCTGCCTAAACCTCCTTAAATGACAAGGCCTCTCCTTGTCATCGAAGAAGGTTTAGGCAGTAGCCTTGTGTCTCAGCAGTGGGTATAAAAGATAGAATTATTTTATATATTACTGTAGGTTCCCAAATGAAATAACGTGGAAACAAAACTGAATTGACGCATTTCGTAACAATAGAAATGAGGGTGATTGATTCCCTTTAAAATTAAGTATTATTTACTCTGCAGACTTCGAAGAAAGCGTTGAATAAAAAAATGCTGTTCCAAAAAAAAGTATTTTTGATTGTTCTTACGTTATTAGTTTATACAGTTTTAAGCCTGACTTCTTCTTTTGACGTGAATTTAAGTTTAGATTTCAAATATCTAGTTTATGATGTTATTAGTCCTTTATTTAGTATCCAGAATACAAGATCGTAATGGTACTTAATTTGCCCTAAATGAAAAATCACTGAAACGTTTTGTTTGTCTTTTTCACTGTTTTGTTACATTGGGTGAATTAATATAATAATTGTCTTCACAATATTTTTTTAGAGATAGTAGATGTAAAATAAATATTGTACTGTCAAACAATAACTTGTTGTTTAACTTAATTATTTACTATTTAGTAAAGCAGGATAGTTACCCCACTAATTTCGGATATAATGCCATCTTGGATCTCAAAATAGATGTTGTACTCGTAATTGGGAACACTAAAAACCACGAAAACGATATCCATAATAACATTATATTGAAAAATGGCCCCCGCCATCTTGGATCTCAAAACAGATGATGTATTCGTAATCGGGACCACCAAAAATCACGAGAACGAAACCCATATTGACATTTTGTCATAAAGTCGTGTCCGCCATCTTGGATCAGAAAATCATATTGTATTTGTAGACGGGACAACCAAAAACCATGAAAACGATACCTATATTGACATTATGTTAAAAAGTCGCGTCCGATATCTTGGATCTCGAAACAGATTCTCTATTCGGAATCGGGATACCCGAAAACCACGACACTGATAGCGATAATGATATTCTAATAAAAAGTCGGGTCCTCCATCTTAGATCTCGAAAAAGATGTGCTACTCGAAATGGAGACCCCCGAAAACCACGAAAATGATACAAATATTCATATTCTATTAAAAAGTCGCGTCCGCCATCTTGGAACAAAAAATAGATGTTTGATCGGCACGATACCCATATTGATATTTTTTTTTAAAGTTGCGTCAGCCATCTTAGATCTCAAAATAGATGTTGTATTCGTAATCGGGACAACCGAAAACCACGAAAACGATAGCCATATTGACGTTATATTTAATTAAAAGTCGTTGTACAAATACAACATCTGTTTTGAGATCGGGACCACCAAAAACTATGAAAATGATACCCATATTGACATTATGTTAAAAAGTCGCGTCCGCCATCTTGGATCTCGAAATAGATTTTCTATTCAGAATCGGGACACCCGAAAACCACGAAAATGATAGCGATATTGATATTATTATGAAAAAGTCGCGTCCTCCATCTGGGACACACGAAGACTTCAAAATTCAATCACATTCAAAAACGGGGTAATTTTATTTCAAAAAGTAATTTTTATGATTTTTCATAAATAAAACTCCTCTCAGTTATATGCATAGTTATAGAATACTGTAGATCGGCAACATAGAAGAGCATACTAACACGTATATTAGAGCGAGATAGATAGACCGCGACCAGTACAGTACAGTATTTACAGGCGGCCTAGGTCGGTCTGTCAGTCACGTAGAAATGACAGCAACTGTCAGACTGCAATACTATTTTTACGCACACGTATGCATTATTCACTCATTGGTGCATTTTTTGGTCTCGCCCTAGTCGATTCATTGCCAATCTATAAACGTCAGTAATTATTATAAATCTGTGGTTGTACGTTATATTATCAGCTACAATTGACATTTCGATTATTTTATAGCAGTCATTACCAATTAAAATATTGTACACTAGCTTGGTTTTATATTGAAATAACTTTTACATATTGGGTACTTGAGACATATGCTGGCAATATTATTCTCTAGCACGCTTATATTACGTCACACGTCTAGCACTCGATGTGTGTGTAAATCACGCACACATAGTCGATTCTTGGCTTCACTTTTTTCGTCGCGGTTGCTTACGAATGCTCCGTCTTGACTTTTTTATTGGTCTGAGTACTTTAGTTACATTTTCACTTGACATTGGCAAAATACGTACGTCTAATGCGACGCGGCGCCATTAATTAAGAATGGAATAGAATATAGTGCTTTACTCTTTACTACGACCAATAAAAGTAAAGAGATTACAAAATACACATGAACGGATTTTTTTACCTTTTGGTCCCCGCTCGGTAGATATCTACCGCAGGACAATTAATAACAATTTGTGTCTGGATTTTATTAAAGATTGATGATTTTAATATTGGTCAGTCTGTGCATTGTAGATTTCAGCCGACCAGCCGGTCTATTCGCTAAATTTTACTTTCTCGTATACGTAGTATACAAGGTGTTTGGTACATGGGGTATGAAGCCGGCACCTACGCATGTTAACATAGTCATATAAATACTATGGTGACATCAAAAACTTTAAATTGTAAAAAAAAATTACAATTTTAATTTTTTAATAGCACCATAGTATTTATATGACTATGTTAGCATGGGTAGGTGCCGGCTTCATACCCCATGGCCAGTCAGTACAAATAACTCATTGCTATAGGACCAACCTCAAATCGCGTAAAAAAAATCAGCTGTTCCATACACTTTCGTTGCGCAGGTGTTGCGCTTTTGTATAAAATAGACGATTTTTTTTATACACGAATATTTGTTGACGAGTCATGTTCGTTTATATATTTATTTATAAAAATATCTAAAAATTATTATGTATATAAAAAATTGTCCGTTATCTAGTATCCATAGACAAGTTCTTAATGATAATTAATTGGCAAAATTATCGCGGTTTTGTGAGTTGCGTGCGAGTTGAGCCCTTTACATTGCGTGGTACAATTTGCAATTTTTTTTAACACCAAAAAATAAAAATCATTTCCCAGCAATATTTTTTTTGAAATATGTCTTATTTTGATGTATAGAATACATGGTTCTCGTTTGACTGTTCATGTCTTTTACACCCAGTATAAGTGTGCTACGTCCTTAACGCAGTTTCTGTCCTAAAGCAAAAAGCTACGTTTGTGTAGGTCAGAATAAATTATTATCGAGCTATATTGCTTTATCAGGCAGGTTCTAAAAATTACCTAAATATCAAGTAAATACTTCATACATAAAAATTTTCCTCTATCATCTCAGTTTGTGTCTGGCACTTTTAAATCTTTCTTTAAAAAAGGAGTAACAAACAAAAAATCTCATATTTGACAAAAAACTGACACATTTTGTAATTAAAGATTTTACGAGAGCATAAAATTGAGAAAAAATGCGTTCTTTTTGTATAATAACGATAATAATATTTATATTGTCGAATGCATTTGCTAGGCCATCTAATATACAGGACAGAAACGAGTAGTAAGTATTTAATCATTACCCCCCCCCCCCCCATTGTTTAACTATCGTCCCTACTAAATTGTGATTGTAATAATATTGTAATGTCTTCTGATCAATGTTCAATACTTAAATACTTACACCACCTAATGTTCTTTATGGGAAATTACGCTAGCTCTGGCATCCAGTGTAAATCTCGATTACGTGACATTCAAATTCGGGCACTGAACTTGCTATAAGAAATATTCAAATTATAAATGTTTATAGCGAAGCAGAGGAGGCAGAATATGACAACAGCGATGAATCTGCTGAGGATTCTGTCCAAGAAGATGATGACTCCCGATTTAACGATGAGGTAAGCTTACTATACGATTTTATTCAAAAATCTGTTAAATTTTCAGAGTTAATTTTTATAATTTTAATTAATTGTTTTCATTCCATGCGCAGGACTCCAGTATTGATAGTGACGAATCAGCGCGACAATCAGCTGCCAATTCCAAAAGAGACCGTGAATTTAATATGCGCCCGAGAGTGGCAGATCCTGCCGATAGATCCGACAGTGAAAATGTAAGTTAAATGAACATTTATTCCTTATACCTTCTGAATTTTGCGAATAATGATCTAGTATTTTTTTAAATATAGATTTGTAAGTTTTTAATTATTTTTACATAGGTGATGGAGTATTCTCGGAAGAGTAAAGACGAGAAATTAGAGGAGGACGCTTCATCTTCAAATAACGACCTGCCTCTCTCTAAGCAAAGTCAAACCGACAGATACCGTGATGGGAATTCCGACACTGACAACTCTTTTAATGCAAGGCAGTTTAATGTCAATTACAGGACTAACCGCATTAAAAATGACGACCGTAACAACGAATTAGACAAACGTACTGTAAACAATCCTGATACAGCATCTTTCGAAGAGAATGACATAGAACTGGACAATAAAAAAGAACACGAAAATAACCGAGTGAAAGTTCAATACAGCAACGAAGTTACTAATCCGTCTGAACAAGTTCGTCATTTTAAACAATATTATAATACGATGCTAGCAGAACGTCGAAATCTAAAAGGTGATCAAAGTTATGAAATGTCTTATCGTGACAGACGTCAGGCCGAACAAATTGAATCTGTAACGTATTCAACTACTTCAACAGAAAAGGAACAGTTTAATTCTAACAGTGTTAAGGAAGATGACGAGACTGCTATTAAAAGACATATAAAAAAATTATCTGGCGAGGAACTAGAAGAACTACTTAATTCGCTTTCAGATGATAAAAAGGCACTGTTAAACCAGATAATAGAAAATAATCACAGCCTGGAATCACTCAATAAGAGAGAAATTACCAAAAAATCAGATGCAGTGGAAGAAAATAGTTATATTGATAATAGTATGTCGGAACTAAGTAAAAATCAGGGGATAGGTTCTTCGGTTGAATTTAATACAGAATCTTTCGTTACGCAAAGTTCAGATGCTGAAAATACGAAACAGGAAAGTCAAACAGAAAGTAGCGACATAACAAATGCTAACTCTTCTGAAGGTACACAAGGTGATAGTCCATATAACAAAGTTGAAATAAAGAAGTCGGATGAGTCTAGCGATAATGTAAAAATAGGTATTAATTCGAGTTCAAATGTCGATGCTAAGATGGCGGCCAAAATTGAAAACAAGAGAGAAGTCAGTCCAGAGTACTTAAATAACCAAAATGAATCCTTTGAAGATACACAATTCTCAGATAATTATTTTAACAACATAGACGACACATTTAATGATCAAAATAACTTTCTTTCATCGAACGATGAAGACCTATCTCAACTTACCTATGATGAAACACAACGTAATGAATATAAACGAGAAGCGATTCACGATGCTGATATAGATATTAATGATTCTATACGATCACTAGAGGAATCTTTTCCAAATAGTTACAGCGACGACACGGAACAAAACTCTGCATCGAATTTGAAGCCTCTTGTCAGAGTTAAAAGGAAAAATAAAAAAGCAATAAAGGAGATTGCTGGTATTTTTTCTAATTCCAAAGCAGCTTATGTACCATATAAAGCTGAAAACGACGATGAGGATAATGACGAAGGAAGTGAATTTGATGATGATGGGTTTTACGATCGCACTTCTAACTATGCTAAAAGTATCGCAAACAAACCTGATGACCGAGTGGGTTGCCCAAACTTCATTTTACAGTCTCAAGAAGAAAAGCCTAAACAAACCAATAATAATATAGAGAAGATTCTAGATGATTCTGCCCATGACAAACTGGAGAGAGATATGACGAGTCTAGGTTCAGACACTGATAGTGTTTTATCTGGCGTTGAAGGAGTCGATGATAATCTAATGTATAGTAGTAGCTCCCGGAACAAACGGAATCCAGACGATAAAGTAATGCTACAATCAGACTCAGAACGAGTACAGCGTTCAACCCCAGTTTCCAATGACGCTATCGAACCATCTAATAATTTACTAAATGGTCTTAATTACCAAGAAAACGATGCTTTTGGTGCCCTCCCACGAAACTACGAGAGTGAACTAGGGAGATACAAACGAGTAAGACACGTGAAAGAAGATACTGCTTCTAATATTTAAATTTCATGATTGCTTATAAAGCAAGTAAGTACCTAAGCAATTTAAATTATTTGGATTATGATAGTTTGTACTTTATAGGTTAATGTTAATTTTACAAGGTTTTGGATTCGTTTTTAAGTTTCAATTTAATTTTGTCATGTTTCTTTAATATATTGAATAAAGTATATGTTGTGTTAAACCTAACTTTCTCTCACTCCTTTTATTTTAAGACAACAAAATAATCATACATTAATACTAATTATTATATACATCCACCGGCACGGAAACTTAGCCAAGCTAATTTTTTGAAATAGTTCATGTTTAATATTTTTTTTAGTCACTTACTCCCTTAATACGGACTAAAGTTAGTCATGGTTTAAAACTGATGATGTCACTTTTATTTGCTGTTTGAAAGATAAAGTTAGCATCAGTTTAGACATAGATGTATAATTACTGACGTTTACCTTTAGGCTGCGTTTCCACCAGAGATGTGCGAAGATGCGTAGCGAGGGATGTGTTTGTAAAGAAACAATATAATCGCTTCATTTACCTCGCCTCGGTCAGCACAGCTCTGGTGGAAACGGCTCAGCGTAGCTAGATTTTTGCGCATACAAAACAAGCGAGGGATGTGTGCCAGGGATGTGTTGCGAGGAATGTGTGTTGAGAAGGATGTGTTGCGAGGTTTACCATACCAGCCAGTCCATAGACGGAGTTTGTTGGTAGTAGAAGTTGAGTAGAAGTGCACAAAATAGATATGGATAATTGGAAAAAGAAGATACTTTTATATTTAACAATTTACGATGAAGAAATGGAAGCAGAAGATACGAAGCTGTCAATAAACCGCACACCCGTCGACACATTTCACAGCTTCGCAACGCATCCTCGCACCACACATTAATGTGCATTTTCACAGATCCGCTACACATCCTCGTAGAGACATTTTCATCGCACAGCTTTGGTGGAAACCCCCACACATTTTCACAGCACAGCTAGACATCCTCGCAGTTCGCACGACACATTTCCATCGCACATCTCTGGTGGAAACGCAGCCTTATGGTATTAAACCAAGACTCGTAACTCGTCTGGTAATAGATCGTACCAACGCACACGAGGGACTAAAAGTCCGCCGGACAAAAAGTCCCCCGGACAATAAATGTCCTCTGAGGTCCGCGGCCATTCCGCAGCTCACCCGTACAACAGTAGGGTCATTACGCCTGTTATCGTCCACTTAGTGGAGTTATCAACTTTGAAAATAAAATTAAAATATTTCTTTATTATAATTTTATAAAATAACTACTGAAATGAATTCCCATATTAGTCTATTTATAATTATTGCGAACGTGTTAGTGGTGACAGTCATGTTGTTTTTAATATTTTAAAATAAGTAATAAAATGCCAATATTACCAGTTTCCGACCGCAAAGTTCAGTTTTCGTCCACCAGTTGTCCTATTTTCGACCGCATCAATTGAGTATGGATTTCATGAATAAAAATATGTTTTAAAATGAAATTGTTAATCAAGATAATAACTGTAGTCTAAAAATCAGTCTTCGTTACAAAAAGTTGTTAATAGTTATCTAATTAAAAAAAAATACAAGCGATCAGAATTAGTTTTCGTATTAATTAGGCATTTCTCTTAATTTAAATTTTGTTTTTATATCTTTACTCACACACTCACATGATATGAATCTCATAATACAGACAAATCAATTAATATTTATAAAACTTATAAAAAGACAACGAATAATATAACAAGACATAGTCTTATTCAACATAAATATCATAATTTTCTACATCACAATCACAACATTTCTATAAAACACATTTTTAAAATAAATTAATAATAATATGTAATAATTTTTGCGTTTACAAACGCTTAAATATTTTTTAAAACTAGAAAAAATACACTGAAAAAGATTGACTTTCTAAGATCCGAACGAAATATTGCCGTATATAGAGTAGAGGCAGGGCACAACAGACTAGCCGCTAGAATTTGCAGCCCAAGTTCAGGCTGCAAATTCTAGGTAGTACCTACCTCCACATTACAAAAGACCACAGTCAAAAAAAAATTTTTGTGGTGATGTATTTCTGTTGGTAAGGAAGGTCGTTAGAGCTCCACGGGGAAGGGATAAAGGTTGCCAGCGCGCGAGTGTCAGATCACTGTTGCAAGCATCTAAGGCTACAGTTGCTGATTACCACCAGGTAGAACGTATGCTTGTCTGCCAACCATTTACCATAAGAAATAACACCAATCACTATTCAAATAATGAGGTCATTCTTATTCTTAAATAAGGGACTGAGGCAATCTCAGAGCACTTCGACCCTATGGGATCTTTTGTGCTTCCCCTTTCCTTATCATCCATCCCCACCAACATCGAAAACATTTTGTATGAGTTTCACGATGTTGGCGGGAATAAGGTCTATAAAGTCCTCTGGTTTAGGGTAAGCTAAACCTAGGACCCTTAGTCGCCTGTTGGCTAGTGCATCGCAGTCACATAGTATGTGCTCCATGCTTTCTTCCTCCTCAGCACACATTTTACAGATGGGGTGCATAATAGGCAAAGCTGATGAGCTTTGCCTATTGTGCACAGGTGTCTTCTAGTGGCAAAGTGGCCAGTGAGAGCACTTATGAGGCAGCGGATTTGGGTTCTGCTGATTCTTCACATTCTTTTAAGGTAGCCTATGTGTGAGTATCCTAAAAAGTTCTTTGAATGAGGTCATTACTATTATCCATCATAATATTACAAATTTAAAGAAAATTGGCCGATAACAACCCGTTAGTCCGTTTTGCCTTTTTAACCCCTAAAATATAATGTTAAACTTGCATATTTTTTAATTCATCATCATCATATCAGCCGGGAGACTTTAGGACATAGGCCTCCCTCAAGGATCTCCTAACCGGTCGGTCCTGCGCTGACCGCATCCAGCGGCTTCCCGCGACCTTTACTAGATCATCAGTCCACCTTGTGGGGGCCTACCAAAGCTGCGTTTCCCAGTACGTGGTTGCCAGTCGAGGACTTTTCCTTCCACCCCAATGGCCGTCAGTCCTCCTCGCAATGTGCCCGGCCCACTGCCACTTAAGGTTCGCAATTCTTTGGGCTATGTCAGTGACCTTGGTTCTCCTGCGGATTTCATCATTTCTGATATGATCACGCAGAGAAACTCCGAGCATAGCCCTCTCCATTGCCCTTTGGGTGACCTTGAGCCTTCTTCTTATCAGACTCATTGTAAGACATTGTAAGGCCCATTCATTCAACTGTTTGAATATTATTTGAAAAAATAATATTGTAAAATTTTATTACTCTATCATAAAATAATCACTTTAATTTATTCTAAAATAACAAAGTATGTTGAAAACTGGGATTTTTTACTTTATGTCGAATTTTCGACCGCATGCCATTTAAATGTCTTACATTTATACTTTATTAAAACTTTATTGTTTTAATATTATTTCATTTAATAATATTGTAACATTTGGTTGCAGGTATCATAAAATAATCACTTTTAGTTTGTTGTAACAGAGTATGTCGAAAACTGGGACGTATTGTACTTTATGCCCGATTTCCGACCATAGGCCATTTCAACGTATTAGCTTTATACTTTATTAAAGCTAATAAGCGGACGAAAATTGGCCATCGCATATATATGTACACATAAAGTTCATATTGCTAAATAAAATTTAGTTTACTTACATGCATTTTCGTATATCAGACAGAACCTTATTGACATGGGCGGGCCTGTTAAAGACCACCCGGTCGAGATTCGGACTTTCTAATAAAAAGGGCGTACCCTTTCTCGTCCACTTCGTTTTATATATTAATTATTGTAAATTAGAAGAATAAACTATTCGTCCACACTATATTTATAGCAAGCTATATGTATAAACAGTAAACAAACTAAGAAACACAATAGAACTATTTTTTATTTACTGCGTAAGTTCCGGCACGTCACTATTTTTTCTGCAATATTTGACACATTTTCACTCTTTCGCCTGGTACCATAAACTGCATAGCTTAATCCTAGATAATGGCCGCGTTCCAGTGAACTGTGTAGACATGTACTTACTGTGAAGTTATTCAGGTCGTAATACATAAATATTTTAAGGACCTATGTATAACCGTTTTGCTATTTTTTGGCGTTATATCAAGGAGGGCGGTTAAATGGACGAAAAGGGGAAGCGGTCGGCAAACAGGCGCAATGACCCTACGAGTTCGCGGAAATAATAGAACTAACTTGGCAAGGAATTGATATTCCTAGCACACGGGATATTTTAGTCCTTGTTACGTTACGTTATCGGTGGCATCAATAGCATCATAGATTTATACAATTTATTTTAAAAAGTCTAATTTTGAAATATTAGATTCCAACATGCCATGCCCATTGTGACTGCATAAGGGAAAAAGCAGTTTACCTAGGCACTACTGGCATTGAGATAATATATTTTATACTACACCCGATCGGAACAGTACCTATTATTCCCTCAAATTGAAAAGAGAAAGTTGATCTTTTCTTGGGCCTAAATATGCGGAAGGAAAAGTTGTATGAAAATCCATTTCTAACGTGTTTGGCGGGAGGAAAAGTTGCATGAAAATCTATTTCTAACGCGGCGCCGCGTAGCGGCCGGCGGTGCGCGACAGCGCAGACCGCCAGCTGCGACATAACTACCGGCCATTGGTTCGCAATTCGTTGGTCGGTGTTTCGCAGAACATCTGCAACTAGTGTTGCATAATCATAATCTCTTTAGAATTTTATTATAGGTACTGCTATTTCAATTTAACAAGTCTTTGAATGTTCCACACAGGTGTAGTATAAAGCACTATGTAACACTTGGGAGAAAGTTCGATACCGTCCCGCGGTGAACAATGTACTATATGCCACACCTGACCAGGAAGGGGCATTTTCTGCCAAACCTCAGATCGCATATTAATTAAGTGAAATACCTGCGATCTGAGACATTATTTGTTTTACCGCGCTAGTTAATACATTCCCTTTTACACAACTAGTCACTACTAGTGGTGTCACAACTAGTCACGACTTCGTCCTACCCACTGGTAGGTCGAAGATGGGCGACGGCCCAGGACGCCGGCAGTAAAGGTGGAATTTATGAAATTTAGGGGTGGGCGAGTCGAAATCTCGTCCAGGGCCCTGGTAGAGCTTAAACCGGCGCTGATAATAAGCAGTTCCCCTAGGCCCCAGCTGGCACAACTTGTACTCCATAAGGAAAAAGCGCTTCCCAAGGACAGGAAAGTAGTGTGGTAAGGCATGGTTTCATGACCCGTAATAAATTATTATACAAACATACGCCTACTTCGATTATAGTCCGTGTTTATAATATGCAAGTGACCTACTAATTGTACAGTGCTCATAAAACTACAATTACCTATAACGCCTATAACTAACGTTCACTGCCTATATATAATTCGTTGTCTATTGTCTTATTGATATTAAAAAGCTTAGTGAGTATATTTTTGTTTCCATAAATACGTAGGTAACCGTTTATGTATTATTATTTACTACTTATATTATGTCTGCTATCAAGCAAGATCAGCGCCATCTTCCTGTTTTCTTCCATATATGATACGTATACAGCATTGGGCCACATCGAGACAATAATATTGAAAATGGCGCTGAAAGGTTTAGTGCTAATAAGTATTAAATCTCTATTACCTCGTGGGCATATTCATTAACCAGCAGAATGACGACGAGAATATACATGGTATTAGTGGTCTCCACCAGTTCACAAAATAAAACACAATCACTTTATTATATAAATTTATTACATGGCAAAGTTTGACAACAGAAATAGTATGTAAATAATATAATATAATATTTGTTTTGTTAAATTTACAATAATAGTTATGCGTAAGAAGGCACGTTAAATATATTAGGACTACGTTTGTTAGCTCGCCTTTATTTTTATAATATGGCAAAATATTAACTTCAAAAGCTTTACTTAATTAAATACAAGGAATGGACAGGTCGATATAATTTTATTTCATTTTTGATTTCCCTTTGAGGAATAGAACCTATGCTCCCGTGTATCGCGTGTATGTTTAAAAGGTGTACGCGACGATTCGATGAGCGTGGCTGGGCATACTCCGTGCACGTGGGAAGTGAATTCACGCTTATAGCTGGTGCTGCCGTCGCCCAGAACGAAGTGCGAAGTGTTGCCGTGGTGACGTACAACGCGCTCAACTTTTTCGACGCGCTCTGCCCGTTCAGTCCTATGAGCGTTATCAGATTTAGAGAAGTTACCATATGAACGTGCTTCGGAATGGCCATAAAACTCGCCTCCCACTTGCAAATTGTCTCTTGAAGTCACTCGTGGCTGACGCTCTACCGTTAGAGTAGACTGGCCATCTCTTCTTTGACTACGTCGCGAGTCCGAAGTCTCGGAATGTTGAGAAATCACACCTACGTTTTCTCGAGCAGATCGATGCATAGAACTAATACTCTTTCTGTCCGAGCTATGTGTAGAATTACTGATATATTCTCCCCGTTCATGCAAATTACCAATGCTTTTTCTCTGTGCGGCTGCGGTAGAACTGATTGTATGATGAGCTTCCGTAGCTGAACTTACGCCTTTACGATGTAGTACCGCGTTAGAGGAATTAGCGTCAGATACCAGATCAGACGTACGTTTGTGGTATCCACTCCGGGATGAATTATCAACAGCAGTTGAACCAACGTCCCCGCCACCATGCATAGCTCTTTGGAACTCGACGCTCGTTCTAGTTACGCTGTCGCTTGTCTGATTTCTATTAACACTGTGAGATTGTTGCGATGACCTAGAAGTGTTATGTTCTACGTAGCCACCTCCTGTCACCCGTGTTGTGGACGAGACGTTTTGTTGAGTATTGTTATCACCTACGTGCTGATGAGAGCTCGTACCCCGGCTAGTTGAACTCATCTGTTGAGTATTATTATCAATAACTTGAGACCTGGACGTAGAATTCTGTATATTCTGATTCACATATTCTGCCCGAGTAACATGTGACGAAGCGCCAGTGATTCGCTGACTATGATTGTCAGTAACATTATTTTGTGAACTTATCAAGTTCTGTGAATGTGTATCTCCACTAATGACTCCCTTCATTTGGCTGTCGGATATAGATTGATGGATGATTTTCTGTTGCCTATCTTCTTTAGACACGTTAGTTACATTCCTTTGCGTATGAGCCTCCGACGTTACTTGACGATGGACTTGATTTGACGTCACGTCTTGATTAGTCGTTGATGTTACAGTTTGATGATCTGTGGTTTTTAGTCTCCGATCACCGCCAGTTATTGGTTTCCTTTCATTTATTGTTGTGGTGGATGTAACACCAGGAGCTTTATGGTCATTTCCAGAAGTAACATATGTTTCTACATTTCGAGTAACATTCACCCATTTTCCTCCTATCAATTTCTTTTCTGTGACCTGTTTAATGACTTTAGTTGCATTAGTTACTGTAGAAATATTTTTGATGTTTCTTGCCTCATTTTTGTTAACAACGTTTTTATTATCGATAATGCGTGATTGCGAACGATCCGTAATATTTTGAGCTTTGTCCACGACTGTTTGTGACGATCTATGGTCCACTCTGTGTTGAGGTCTTGAATAATCAGTATCATCTTGGGTCTGTTTGACAATAGTTCCTGTTTGTAAATGTTTTGACGTTGCCGTATGCTCCGCCGTACTATGCGTACTTTGCGTAGTGTGTTTAGTATGTCGTTCTGTATGGGTTCTGTTAATTTGATCATCATGCCGAATAGTCTCCATATTAGTATCGATATTACGATGTATGTCATGTCCAGTAGTAGATTTTGTATCTTGAATTGATCTTGTTACTTGATTAGATTGCGATTGATTAATAGTGTCATGTCTAGTTACATGACCATTAGTGTATAGATTATCTTTTGGTTTTATAAGACTTGGCTTCTCACCGGGACTCCATGATTGTGAGCTAGGGCGATCAAAATCTCCTTCTGGTCTTAAATTATCTTTGGGTCGTACTGGACTTGGTGTTTCACCTGGTTGCCATTGAGATTTCGGTTTATCTTGGAAGTCGCCTTCAGAATGTAAATTATCTTTTGGTTTGACTTGATCAGGCCTATCCCCAGGAGTCCATTTTGATTTTGTAGGTCTGTCGAACTGGCCTTCCGGTTTTAAATTGTCTTTTGGACGTACTTGAGCTGGTGTTTCTCCAGGTTGCCATTGACCTTTAGGCCTGCGATCAAAATCACCTTCTGGTTTCAAGTTGTCTTTTGGACGTACTTGAGCTGGTGTATCCCCAGGTTGCCATTGACCTTTCGGCCTGCGATCAAAATCACCTTCTGGTTTCAAATTGTCTTTTGGACGTACTTGAGCTGGTGTATCTCCAGGTTGCCATTGACCTTTTGGTCTGCGATCAAAATCACCTTCTGGTTTCAAGTTGTCTTTCGGACGTATTTGAGCCGGTGTTTCTCCAGGTTGCCATTGACCTTTCGGGGTGCGATCAAAATCACCTTCTGGTTTCAAATTGTCTTTCGGACGTATTTGAGCCGGTGTTTCTCCAGGTTGCCATTGACCTTTCGGCCTACGATCAAAATCACCTTCTGGTTTCAAGTTGTCTTTTGGACGTACTTGAGCTGGTGTTTCTCCAGGCTGCCATTGTTCTTTAGGCCTGCGATCAAAATCACCCTCTGGTTTCAAGTTGTCTTTTGGACGTACTTGAGATAGTGTTTCTCCAGGTTGCCATTGCTCCTTAGGCCTGCGATCAAAATCACCCTCTGGTTTCAAGTTGTCTTTTGGGCGTACTTGAGATGGCGTATCTCCAGGTTGCCATTGCTCTTTAGGTCTACGATCAAAATCACCTTCGGGATGCAGGTTATCCAGAGGTTTTGTCATTTCTGGTTTTTCTCCTTTAATCCACTTTTGTCGTGCAGGCCTGTCAAATGTTCCTTCAGGCTTCAAATTATCAGTTTGCTTTATTGGGGTCCGTTTTTCTTCATACGTTATTTCTTTTATCTCAGGTCGTTTTTCGAAATCTCCTTCAGGTTTAAGATTGTCAGGATGATAAACTATGGTTGATCTCTCACCTTTAGTTATTTTATAATCATCTCTTCGGGTGTGATCTTCAAATACGCCTTCAATTTTCAAGTTATCTTCTCTTCTAGTCAATTTCACTCTTTGACCTTTTACTACACGATAAGTATCCGATGATCGAACATTTTCCATAGTTCCTTCCATTTTTAGGTTATCTTCATGTTTTACAATAGCAGTTCTATCTCCTTTAGTAATACTGTAATCGTTTCTTTGTTTCATATCAATAAACTCTCCCTCTATCTTTAAATTGTCTTCTCTTCTAATAATATCCACTCTTTCTATTTTCTGTCTTTGACGGAGGTCAATTTCTCGGTCTATTGTTATATTATCCACTTGTTTAAACGGTTTACGTTTTTCAGCAGGTTGAGAAGGTACAACTTCAGGTTTATAGAACTTTCCATCGGGTTTCAAGTTATCCTGAGGTTTCACAACTGGCGCTCTTTCTCCTTTAGTAGCACTATAATCATTTCGAATTTCAAGGTCTATGAATTCACCTTCAGTTCTTAAATTGTCCTCGTGCTTCTGAATTACTACCTTTTCGGTTTTCTCAATGCGTTTATAATCATCACGTGAACGATGTATATCAATTTTTCCTTCCATTTTAAGATGATCTTCATGCTTGACAATGTCAACTCTATCGCCTCTGGTAGCAGTGTAATCAGTACGTCGGACAATATTCATATCACCTTCTGGTTTCAAATTATCTTCCGGTTTCTTCTGAACTGGCCTTTCACCAACAACAGGCTTAGGTTTCTCGGGACGTTCAAATGTACCTTCGGGTTTGAGGTTGTCTTGAGGCTTCTTCGGAGTTTGTCTTTCTGCAGGCTGCCATTTATCAGTCTTAGGCTTTTCGAATTCACCTTCAGGCTTAAGGTTATCTTGTGGTTTTTTAGGTGTCTGTTTTTCAGCAGGACGCCATTGATCTTGTTTTGGCTTTTCAAACTCTCCTTCTGGCTTAAGATTATCTTGAGGCTTTTTAGGCGTTTGTCTTTCAGCGGGTTGCCATTTCTCAGGCTTAGGTTTTTCGAATTCACCTTCTGGCCTAAGATTATCTTGTGGTTTCTTAGGCGTTTGTCGCTCAGCTGGTCGCCATTTATCTTCTTTAGGTTTTTCAAAGTCACCCTCTGGTTTAAGATTGTCCTTTGGTTTTCTGACTTCAGGTCTCTCAGCAGGTCGCCATTCATCATGCTTAGGAGTTTCAAAATCTCCCTCGGGTCTGAGATTATCTTGAGGTTTCTTAGGTGTTTGTCTTTCAGCCGGGCGCCATTCTTCATGTTTTGGAGTTTCAAATTGTCCTTCTGGTTTAAGGTTGTCTTTAGGTTTCTTTTGCACCGGACGTTCAGCTGGACGCCAGTCATCGGGTCGCCGCTTTTCAAAATCACCTTCAGGTCGCAAATTGTCATCTGGTTTCGTAGGCTTAGGACGTTCTGCGGGTCTCCACTCTTCTTGTACTGGTGTTTCAAAGTCTCCTTCAGGCTTGAGATTATCTTTTGGTTTCTTAGGAGTTTGACGTTCAGCAGGTCTCCATTCATCTTGCTTGGGCTTTTCAAATTCGCCTTCAGGTTTCAAGTTATCCTTTGGTTTTTTGACTTCAGGTCTTTCAGCTGGTCGCCACTTGTCTTGTTTTGGAGTTTCAAAATCTCCCTCAGGTCTAAGATTATCTTGGGGCCTCTTAGGTGTTTGACGTTCAGCTGGTCTCCATTCATCATGTTTTGGTTTCTCAAACTCACCTTCAGGTTTGAGGTTGTCCTTTGGTTTTTTAACTTTAGGTCTTTCAGCTGGACGCCATTCATCGTGCTTCGGAGTTTCAAATAGTCCTTCGGGTCTGAGATTATCTTGTGGTTTCTTAGGTGTCTGACGTTCAGCTGGTTTCCATTCGTCATGTTTGGGTTTTTGAAATTCACCTTCAGGTCTGAGATTATCATGAGGTTTTTTTGGTGTTTGACGTTCGGCTGGCCTCCACTCATCGTGTTTAGGTTTCTCAAATTCACCTTCAGGCCATAGATTGTCCTGGGGCTTTTTGGGACTCTGACGTTCTGCTGGACGCCATTCGTCGTGTTTTGGCTTCTCAAATTCACCTTCTGGCTTAAGGTTATCCTTTGGTTTAATAACCTCAGGTCTTTCTGCAGGACGCCACTCATCATGCTTAGGAGTTTCAAAGTCTCCCTCGGGTCTGAGATTATCTTGAGGTTTCTTAGGTGTTTGACGTTCTGCTGGCCGCCATTCATCCTGTTTGGGTTTCTCAAATTCACCTTCAGGCCGTAGATTATCCTGAGGCTTCTTAGGACTCTGACGTTCTGCTGGTCGCCATTCATCGTGTTTTTGTTTTTCAAATTCACCTTCTGGTTTCAGATTATCTTGAGGTTTCTTAGGTGTTTGACGTTCTGCTGGTCTCCATTCATCATGTTTTGGTTTTTCGAATTCACCTTCTGGTTTAAGATTATCTTTTGGTTTTCTGACCTCACGTCTCTCCGCTGGACGCCATTCATCATGCTTTGGAGTTTCGAAGTCTCCCTCGGGTCTGAGATTATCTTGAGGTTTCTTAGGTGCTTGTCGTTCGGCTGGCCTCCATTCATCATGTTTAGGTTTCTCAAACTCACCCTCAGGCCTCAGATTGTCCTGAGGCTTTGTAGGACTCTGACGTTCTGCTGGTCGCCATTCATCATGCTTTGGTTTTTCAAATTCACCTTCCGGTTTCAGATTGTCTTTAGGTTTTCTTACTTCAGGTCTCTCAGCAGGTCGCCATTCATCATGCTTAGGAGTTTCGAAGTCTCCCTCAGGCCTGAGATTATCTTGAGGCTTCTTAGGTGTTTGACGTTCAGCTGGCCTCCATTCATCGTGTTTTGGTTTTTCAAATTCACCTTCTGGCTTAAGGTTGTCTTTTGGTTTTCTGACCTCACGTCTCTCCGCTGGTCGCCATTCATCGTGCTTTGGTGTTTCGAAGTCTCCCTCGGGTCTGAGATTATCTTGAGGTTTCTTAGGCGTTTGACGTTCTGCTGGCCTCCATTCATCATGTTTTGGTTTTTCAAATTCACCTTCTGGTTTAAGATTATCTTTTGGTTTTCTAACCTCACGTCTCTCCGCTGGACGCCATTCATCGTGCTTTGGAGTCTCGAAGTCTCCCTCGGGTCTGAGATTATCTTGAGGTTTCTTAGGTGTTTGTCGTTCGGCTGGCCTCCATTCATCATGCTTAGGTTTCTCAAACTCTCCCTCAGGTCTCAGATTGTCCTGAGGCTTTGTAGGACTCTGACGTTCTGCTGGTCGCCATTCATCATGTTTTGGTTTTTCAAATTCACCTTCTGGTTTAAGATTATCTTTTGGTTTTCTGACCTCACGTCTCTCCGCTGGACGCCATTCATCGTGCTTTGGAGTCTCGAAGTCTCCCTCGGGTCTGAGATTATCTTGAGGTTTCTTAGGTGTTTGTCGTTCGGCTGGCCTCCATTCATCATGCTTAGGTTTCTCAAACTCTCCCTCAGGTCTTAGATTGTCCTGAGGCTTTGTAGGACTCTGACGTTCTGCTGGTCGCCATTCATCATGTTTTGGTTTTTCAAATTCACCTTCCGGTTTCAGATTGTCCTTAGGTTTTCTTACTTCAGGTCTCTCAGCAGGTCGCCATTCATCATGCTTAGGAGTTTCGAAGTCTCCCTCAGGCCTGAGATTATCTTGAGGCTTCTTAGGTGTTTGACGTTCAGCTGGCCTCCATTCATCGTGTTTTGGTTTTTCAAATTCACCTTCTGGTTTAAGGTTGTCTTTTGGTTTTCTGACTTCACGTCTCTCCGCTGGACGCCATTCATCGTGCTTTGGAGTTTCGAAGTCTCCCTCGGGTCTGAGATTATCTTGAGGTTTCTTAGGTGTTTGTCGTTCGGCTGGCCTCCATTCATCATGCTTAGGTTTCTCAAACTCTCCCTCAGGTCTCAGATTGTCCTGAGGCTTTGTAGGACTCTGACGTTCTGCTGGTCGCCATTCATCATGTTTTGGTTTTTCAAATTCACCTTCCGGTTTCAGGTTGTCCTTAGGTTTTCTAACTTCAGGTCTCTCAGCAGGTCGCCATTCATCATGCTTAGGAGTTTCGAAGTCTCCCTCAGGTCTGAGATTATCTTGAGGCTTCTTAGGTGTTTGACGTTCTGCTGGCCTCCATTCATCGTGTTTTGGTTTTTCAAATTCACCTTCTGGTTTAAGATTGTCTTTTGGTTTTTTGACTTCACGTCTCTCTGCTGGACGCCATTCATCGTGCTTTGGAGTTTCGAAGTCTCCCTCGGGTCTGAGGTTATCTTGAGGTTTCTTGGGTGTTTGCCGTTCAGCTGGGCGCCATTCATCGTGTTTTGGTTTTTCAAAATCACCCTCTGGCTTAAGATTGTCCTTTGGCTTCTTCGGGATCTGACGTTCCGCAGGCCGCCATTCTTCGTGTTTTGGAGTTTCGAAGTCTCCCTCGGGTCTGAGATTGTCTTGAGGTTTCTTAGGTGTTTGACGTTCAGCTGGGCGCCATTCATCGTGTTTAGGTTTCTCAAAGTCGCCTTCTGGCTTAAGATTATCTTTTGGCTTCTTGGGAGTCTGACGTTCTGCTGGCTTCCACTCTTCATGTTTGGGAGTTTCGAATTCCCCTTCTGGTCTTAAATTATCTTGCGGTTTCGTAGGTGCTTGACGTTCTGCAGGACGCCATTCATCTTGCTTGGGTTTCTCAAAGTCACCCTCTGGCTTCAGATTATCTACAGGTTTCTTCGGCCTAAGTTTTTCAGTTAACTTAGGGCGATAATCATCGTGTGATACGGTATGAGTTTCGAAAATACCTTCCATGTGTAGATTATCTTGTCGAATTATCTGCTGCTGTCTTACATCAGTTTCTTCATACGTCCTATATTCTTCTTGACTGGTAGTAATCTTTTGCAAATCTTCAGTTGAATAGAATTTTTCAAAGTCCTCCTTTGTCCATGTTCTTCGTCTTTGGGGTCTTTCGACGGGTGTAACCTTTTCAGTAAAGTCCTTCTGATTTGAAGTAATGAATTCAATTTCGCCTTCATGAATAATATTGTCGGTCCTTTTCGCAACCATTGTTGTTCTTTCAACTATATCAGTATAATCAATATACTCTGATTTACTTGTAGTATCAGTTATCATCTCTCCTTCTATCTTCGTCCATGTATTACGACGAACTGGTTTTGACCTTTCAACTGGTTTTATTGTATACTCCGAGCGACTGGTAGTCGTATCTAAAACAAAAAATACAAAGTTATCTAAAAATCAGAGACTCTTTCGTAAGTCAATGTAAGTATACAGGTTGATTGGTAATTAGTGGCGGACCCGTAAAGGGGAGATAGAAGTGGACAATACTAGTCAATTTCACTATGAGATGTACTACCATCCGAAAGCGAACCGTTTCTGAGATATGAATTATTTTAGAATTTTATAAAAAAATCTGAAAAACACATCTGAACGATCCGTTAGCAGAAACGAGGGGCTGGCAAACCCTCCAATTTATTGCTTTCGGATGGTTTTCGGTTTTTTTTTATAAAATCCTAAAATGGTTCATATCTCAGACACGGTTCGCTTTCGGATAGTAAATCCCATAGTGGAATCGGGTGTCTAGTATTGTCTTCTTCTATCTTACCTTAAAGGGTCCGCCACTAATTACCAATTACCAATATTATTGTATTAAAATTATGCTATAAAACATAATTTTATTTATTTCAATATCATATAATTTTTATCTATAATATAGAAAAGGCTTAAAATCAATTACCTGTGAATTCACCTTCAGTGATGATATTGTCATGTCGCCTTACTATCTCCGTTCGTTCCGCAGGAATGAATTCATCTGGTTCTCTCTTGACAAAGTCACCCTCTGGTTTTAGGTTGTCAGTCGGTTTTTTCTGTTTCGGTCTCTCAGCAGGTTTCCATTCCTGTTTCTCTGGTGTTGTGAATTCTCCTTCTGGTTTCAGGTTATCTTCAGGGCGCTTCACTGGTTCACGCTCACCAGGTTGCCACTTTTCTGGTTTTCTTGTTTCAAAATCACCTTCAGGTTTAAGATTATCCTGAGGTTTCTTTTGTTTTGGACGCTCAGCTGGTCTCCAGGTTTCCTTTTCCGGAGTTGTGAATTCACCCTCTGGTCTAAGATTGTCATCAGGTCGACGTACTGATGCGCGTTCTCCAGGACGCCATTCTTCAGGTTTACGTTGTTCAAAATCTCCCTCAGGTTTCAAGTTATCTTCTGGCTTTTTCGGTCTCTGACGCTCAGCAGGACGCCATTCGTCAGGTTTTCGTCTTTCAAAGTCACCTTCCGGCTTAAGATTATCATCAGGACGTTTTACAGGAGCTCTATCACCAGGTTGCCATTTTTCTGGTTTTCTGTGTTCGAAATCTCCCTCAGGTTTCAGGTTGTCTTCAGGTTTCTTTTGTTTTGGACGTTCAGCTGGTCTCCATGGTTCCTTTTCAGGAGTAGTAAAGTCTCCTTCTGGTCTCAAGTTATCGTTAGGGCGACGTACAGGCTCCCTGTCACCAGGACGCCATTCATCAGGTTTACGCTTTTCGAAATCTCCCTCAGGTCTCAAGTTATCTTCTGGGCGTTTAACTGGAGCTCTATCACCTGGCCGCCATTCTTCGGGGCGACGTTTTTCAAAATCACCTTCAGGTCTCAAATTGTCTTCGGGCTTTATGGGCTTTTGTCTTTCAGCTGGTCGCCAAGGCTCCTTTTCAGGAGAAGTAAAATCCCCTTCAGACCTCAAATTATCTTGAGGGCGACGCATAGGTTCTCTTTCACCAGGCATCCAACTATCAGGTATACGCCTTGTGAAATCTCCCGCAGGTTTCAAGTTATCTTCTGGGCGTTTAACTGGAGCTCTATCACCTGGTTGCCATTCTTCTGGACGACGTTTCTCAAAATCACCTTCAGGTCTCAAATTGTCTTCAGGCTTTATGGGTTTTTGTCTTTCAGCTGGTCGCCAAGTTTCTTTTTCAGGAGAAGTAAACTCACCTTCAGGTCTCAAATTATCTTCAGGGCGCCGCATAGGCTCCCTCTCACCAGGACGCCAGTCTTCAGGTTTTCGTTTTTCGAAATCACCTTCAGGTTTTAAATTATCTTCTGGTCTTTTAGGTTTTTGTCTTTCAGCAGGTCGCCAGGGTTCCTTTTCAGGGGTAGTAAACTCACCCTCAGGTCTCAAATTATCATCAGGACGTCGCATAGGTTCTCTATCTCCAGGACGCCAGTCTTCAGGTCTTCGTTTTTCGAAATCTCCCTCAGGTCTTAAGTTATCTTCTGGGCGTTTAACAGGTGCCCTGTCTCCTGGCCGCCATTCTTCGGGATGCCGTTTCTCAAAATCGCCCTCAGGCTTGAGGTTATCTTCTGGTTTCCTAACTGGAGCCCTTTCACCTGGGCGCCACTCTTCAGGACGTCTTTTCTCAAAATCACCTTCAGGTTTTAAGTTATCCTCGGGCTTCCTTTGCTTAGGTCTTTCAGCGGGTTGCCACTTAGGACGTTCCGGTTCTTGGAATTCGCCCTCGAGGTGGAGGTGATCCTCATGATGCACCGCAGTGGTGCGTGTGACGTGTTTTTCGTCGTAGTCCTGCTTGTATGCGGAGACCACGCTCGTCGTGTGCTCCACATCGAACAATGGCTCCGGGACATCGTTGTGTGGGCAACGGTGACGCCTGGAAACAATAAAAAATCGTTACGTTTTTCAAATTAAAATATAGCCATTTCATTAAATTATCGAAGGAAGATAAGAAGAGTATTTTAAAAAATTACAATTTTGTAATTCTGGGCGGACGGATTGGGAAAATGACAGCCAAAAAGCACTTTGTAGGGTTGCGTGTTGCGTTCTTGTGGTGTCTAGGGTCGTCAACGTTTATCTAGGGTCTATATTTGGCAGGTAGGTACCTACTAGGATTAAAATCTTTTTTATATTTTTTACAATATTTGCATTAGGAGAGGAAGTAATTTAATAAAAAATATAAAATAAAATAACGTACAAAGCTTGTATAAACGGTTACTAACCGTTTATACAAGCTTTGGACATTCTGGTATAACAATCGGCAACTACCCATGCTAACATAGTCATATAAATTAATATTATGAGATAAAGCAGACTTTCACCAAATATTGTAGGTACGGTCATGCTTTGACGCCGGCGTATTGTGTTATCAAAAATATTTTTAAAAAAATATTTTTTTCCATACAAATTGTTCGATTATATAAGAAAATTGATCTATGGGAAATTTTTAAATTAATTTTATAATTTTGAATCATTAACTCACCTACATACAATTTCAGAAAGCAGTCATACTTAATACTTGCAGGTTAGTTCGAAAATTTTTAGTTCACGAGAATAAATAATCTTCTGATAACCTTTCATGTTTGGCTTCCAGCCCGCATGATACGGTTCTTCCTCAAATTTGAGAGATTTATAAATCAAACAATAAAAATAATAATAATAATAATAATAATATATTTCCACGCTCACACCAATTATCTAGCCCGAAGTAAGTATCATTAAGAACTTGTGTTACGGATACTAGATAACGGACATTTTTTTTTTTTAATATACATAATAATTTTAGATATTTTTATAAATAAACGTAAATAAATATATAAACAACCATGACTCGCAAACAAATATTAGTGTTCGTCACACAAATATTTGCCGCTACCAGGATTCGAACCCGGACCGCTTGATGTGTAGGCAGCTATACTGACCATTCCACCACGACGGCGGAACTTACCTAATGGTTTTATGATATATGACTGTATCAGCATGAGTGCACGCTTGATAAACCTAACATACTGTTATAAATGTTTATTAAGTGTTTACTATTAGATCCAAGTTTTTTTTTCACTGTACAATTTACTTTTGCTTTTCAGTGATAACCGTATCGGCACGTCTCGGTGTGGCAGTAACTATGTCCAGTATACATGTCCACAAATCGAATCCCGATAGCACCAATTAATTTTCGTGATGAAAATGAATATTTTTTACGAGTAAAGGTAATCGTTTCAATTTAAATATCTTCAGATCTCAATCCTTTTTAAGCCAAAAAATGTTTCATTGTCGTTAAATCTTATCTCAAAGTAGTAAAGTATAAAATTTGGCGGCAGCTATTATCTATGCCTCAAAAGTCTTAACGCAAGTTCTTAATGATACCTGATTTTTTCTCCATTGGTGTCGTGTGTCTATAATAAATTCTATTATTATGGTTTTAAACTTAATCACACCTTTTGGCACGATAGGGATGCAAGTACAGAGGAAACCTTCTTGGCGGTGGCAGGGGAGGCAGCGTCAGATATCCGGCCATCGCACGCATCCATTGCGCGCGATGACACTACCGCTTCAATTGCGGCTCAACTCATCACTGCACACCGTAAGAATAACTAACCACGACTCTCAAAGTTTGAACAGCCAATATTCCTTTCAGACTACGTCTAAGTCATTATAATTATGTTATGAGAACTTTAACCCTAGGGAAAGCTGTGAACGCGCGGGCTTCGCGGCGCGGACTGCCGTAGATTCCCGCGTCGAAAGTTGGGCACACGTCATATGAACTACACATTCATGTTAAGAACATTAACATTATCATATCATAGCAATTCAACACAAATTTGCACATATTTCTCCAGCCCTCCTATAGGTAATTGCAGAGGAAAAAATACGTATATATTTTGCGGGTCGGTATAGATACAGAAATTTGTTTTGTACAGGCTTCTCATTATTATGAGCATTAAAAGTTTTATATGGAACCGGTCAACATTGTACTGTTTTAAGCTCAACTTTATTTCACGAACACAAGTCCTGAAACCCAGACAATGACCGCGTGACCTATTGTAGTTGCCATAGCAACGCCCATCGAACCTTTCAGCGATTCAGTTCAAAGTTGACTGGAAATGAAAATAAGTGCACATTACTTATTTACGATCAGGGAACTTTGACTTTCGGATATTAACATAAGGGATACTTTTGTAACTTATATCGATAGAATACGAAGGAAATTTGTAGGCCATGTCGTTTGATAAATAAATTACTGCTCAGTTATCGTTCGCAGTGTTAGTATTGGGTGGTATTGGTATGCCTTTATGGCATTAAAGGGGAGGCTTGTTATAAAGTACCAACACAATGCGTTTGAACAAAGAATATCTATACTAAATTCTAATATAGAAAGCTCCAGAAGAAATTAAAGCCTGTAAGAGCAAATACTCAATAACCAAATATAATATTTTTTGGAAATAATACGTCAAGAGTTTAACGATCATTTTCAGAAACCTTTAAATAAGTTCGGCCTCCTCTGTGCGAGTGAAGAAGGACATATAAGCCTTAAGTAATATACGCTGTCTTTATAAATAACTACACCATAGTAAAACGAGACAATGGTTTTCTTTTAAGATAATTTGGGCACAGTGGATTGGCCGTTCGAATCAGGCGCCCCCGTCGTCCCACAGAAGTACGTAGGTACGTCTACCGTACAAAAGACTTCATTCATATTTTTGTCAATGAGTAAGCTTCCAGATGTCAAGATAACTCCCAAGGGAGTAGAGAATAGAATTATCAGCGCGCGAATAACATCCTGATATTACAATCGTGTAAAGTCTGGAAGTCATTGCTCACCATCAGGCAGATCGTAGACTTGTTATTGATAGGCCAGGAGAATTAAGAACAAAAATCTAGCGAATAAAACAACTTTGCTAGGGAAGATTCGGTATCAACGAACTACTGTTATTTTTTAAAATTATAAATAAAGAAAATCCCTTATGAAAATGACTGAGTAAAGTAGCAACATAGAAATGTGTAGTCTAAACAAAAAGAAATTGATTGGAAGTGAATACATTATAATTAAAATGCAATGTTTATTTCTCTTACGTAAAGTTGATTAAAAATTATACTTTTTTATATAAATAGTTAAACAAATGACTCCGTCTCTCAGCAGCGTCGTTCCTTGAAGTGAAGTATGTAAAGACAGCTTGTTTCAACTATGTCAAAAATAAAGTAAAAAAATCTCCCCCAAAATCTCGCCGAAAACAACACAACGAATAAAAGTTTACGGCCGACGGTCGTAAAGCATCATTAGTTTAATTTGGCAAGTGAATCAAGCCCTTTGCATCATCTAAGGCGTAAATCAAATGGAATGTTGACTTAATCTGACCATGTTAAAGAGGGCATATGCGAATGAGCAACTCTGTATGCAATACGAAGAATGACCGCCAGCTAAACGATATAGTTAGAAGAATTACTTAGTAGATGATACGCAACTTATTTTTTTTTTGTTAGGTCATTCTGAAGTTTACGAATGCCACTACATGATCATTTATTTATTTATTTTGAATAATAGCAGTTTCTTTCTTATTCGTTTATTGTCAAATATTTTTAATTTTCTCCTAATAAATGTTTACGATTCCATAACTAATTTAATGGGTAAGATTCTTTTTAGATTGTACCTACTTATAAAGTAGGTACAACCTAAAAAGAAGCTTAAAATTCACTGCAGTCAATATTGCAGTTACATAAACAATTCATTATTTTAGTTTAGTTATTACTCCATATAAAAATCAAATGTATTTAATCTAATAAAAAAGCATAATTTTGTAGTGAAAGAATAAGTCGATGGTGCCCAGTAGGCCTATTCCCTAACTTTTTTTGACAGTTTAAAGTGATCATCACTTAGTGAATTACACATCCATTGCTGTTTTTACACGACAAGTGCCATAATAGGGTGTCGTGTAAAACAGCAATGAATATGTAATTCACTCAGTGATGATCACTTTCAACTGTCAAAAAAAGTTAGCGAATAGGCCTACTGGTCGTGTTATCGACTGGTACGATCGCAACAATTAAGCTACTAAGTGCGCAGTTGGTACTAGGATGGGTGGCCAAAATGTTTCAACTCGATTTCCCTCCGTGTTTCGAAAGGCGTTAACCTGGTGATCCTCGCTGCTGTCGAAAGATAACAACGTAAAAAAAAAACAAGAAATGCTGAACTTGCAAAAAACTCAGACACCAGCTGTAAGTACCTAATACTATAAGAAAATGTTGAAAATATTCAAAGAAAATTCGTAAGTAAGTAGTAAGGACTATTTATTTGCAGACCGTACCAACTCATAATCCATTGGCTCTAAAGAGAGCCCTGAGCCTGCAGCTCGGCCATTTAATCCAAATATAGCCGTGAGTCAATCTCCTGATTGCGATGTTTGCCACTTCGCGACTGGACTTTCTACATGAAACCTCATAATTGGACAATATAAAAATAATGCATCCGTTTAACAAGCAAAAGTTATTGCTGCATGAACATTAATCCTTTATTTGAGAAAAACTATTGACATGAAACAAATAAAAATTAAAACGAGGAAAAGATTCAGGTGTTGAGGAAGCCTCCTTCCTTATAGCGTATCCGGCAGTCTACTTATTTAGATATTAATTATTTGTGAACTCCAGAAGGGGAAGATATATTTTTCCCAGGACAAGTGGTACAATTAGAGGTGCACACGCACTGTGCTCTGCATCTAAAATAATGTTAACTGTCTCAAAGTTACCTCAAAACAAACACCATTACAATGTAGTCTCCTATGAAGCTTTGTGACTGCAGTTTTTCTTTGAGGAACTTTGTAACACTTGACGTGACGTACTATATCGACATGATCTGTAATGGAACTGATGTCCCGTTATTAATATCGAGGATTACACGATTAGGCTTTCCATTTTAATTACGGACTCACCGAGCGGAACTTTAGTTGATAAAATATCTGTGTATTGTGGCGGAACTGTTATCTAACGTAGTAGTAGTTCTGTGAAATTTACGTACGAGTAAATAAAGATTAACTTTATGGAAATTTAAGTTATCTTTTCACAATTTTAAAGTATTACGAATTTTTTTTTTAAACTAAGTACAATACAGGAGACGCCAGGTTACAAAAAAATACATATATTTTTTACTAAGTTTAAACTAAAAGGTAAAGTCGTAAACTATTTTTTTTTAAACTTTACCTCAAATAGGTTATGGTTGAAAATAAATTAAAGAAAATTGACATTATTGTGGGAACCAGTATTGTGGGAAATATTCCAAAAATTTATTTTTCGTATCTACTTTAAAATACTTTATTCTTTACTAGTGGTCGCCCGCGGCTTCGCTCGCGTCAATGTCTGTTAAATTAATACGTTAATAATTATATGTTATTCTAATGTATGAGCTATATTATTGTAAAGTTTCATTAATGTCCGTTCGGTAGTTTTTCCGTTAAAGAGTAACAAACACACACACATCCATACAAACTTTCACGTTTATAAAGCAAAAGGGCCTCAAATGCAAATTGCACTAAAACAAGAGATTTTTTTTCAAGACTAGTTTTTGACGCATTTGCCATACATAATAGGTACTTTTACTATCTATGTATTTCTTACTCGCTATAAATTATAACTTATATAAATTATATTATAGATATATGTATAAGTAGCGAGTAATTCTTCGTGTGTTAATAAATTAACGATCTCTTAACAAAAAAAATACGAAAATTGGCTCTTGAGAGAGGTGTCTTCAATGAAGTCAGAAAAAAACTACCTATTGAATATTATTGCGGACTACAGAAAAATAAATTACCCTTGATAAAAAATTTCAACATATTAAAGCTTACTTAAATATAAGAGCGCTAATTATACCAAGACGAGATAAACTTATGAATCAGTGGCAATGAGGCTTCTGAGAAGACCGTGACATGTCCCCGAGAAAATATTTACTGTCCGCCCGTCTTAAAAGGAATTCTTATTGAACACTTACTGAACTTATGAAACATCGCTAATAATAGACATTTGCATCAGAACTCGTGTAAATTATAAATAGGTGTAAATTAACCGCGTGCGTTCTTTTGTTTCTGTTTGCAAATAAAATTCTGCATGGCACAGTATGATTTTGGCGTAAAGTTGTATTTTATGTCGTGTGTTTTGTAATGCAATATTTATTGAAACACTAGCTTCTGCCCACGATTTCCTTTGCACAGAAATAGTATAAATTATAGTCTATATTTTATTCCGATTTATAAGCTGTATTAGTGTAAAGTTTTATTAAAAACCATTCAGCAGTTTTTGCGTGAAAGAGTAACAAACACAAATCCATCCGTACAAACTTTCGCGTTTATATTTAATTTCGCGTTATAGTAGGATTAGACGCTATTCTGAAGAAACATAAGTTCAAAAAATTACCTTATGATGAACATAGTTACGAATGTTAATCAGTTTTGCACATAGGAACTCCTCATTGCAATTGATGGGGTCGTAGCTGAAAATATTTAGCATATGTAGAAGCTTTGTATGTCTTATTTTTACTTTGTTTAACGTTTAAAACATTTCATTTTTAGATAGAATACCTTTGACTTGTGTTAAGTACAATTTTAGTTAAAAATCAAAATAATGATTAATTAAATTTGTTTTTTTTTAATAACGCACATAAATTAGTTTAGTTGTCACATTAATGCACCTTCCCCTTTTCTGAGATTTTTTGTTAAGGGAAAGAGGGCAAACGGTGATCACTTACCATAAGATGAAACGTCTGAATAACAGACGTTTCATCTTATGGTAAGTGATCACCGCCGCCCATGGACATTTGCAACACCAGAGGAATCGCAAATGCGTTGCCGGCCTTTAAGGAAGGAATTCGCTCTTTTTTTGAAGAATTCGAGGTCCTATCGGTTAGGGAACACCGCTGGTGACATTTGGTTCCACAGTCTTGTGGTTTGCGACAACCGACACAGTCTTGTGGTTCTATACAACCAAGCATCCAGACTGTAGGGATGGATTTGAGTTGCCACTCTGGCACTAGGCATAAGTGGGAGCTTAGTCGGTAAGAGTCCGATATAGCCCGAGGGAGGACCCGAGGACCTTCCCTCGGGGCCCGGAAGATCTTAACTCTCGCGTTTCTCTCTCTCTCTCTCTTTCGTTCTTCCCTGGAAGGAAAGAGCTGGAAGCTGAGGGGGATAAGGGAAAAAAATAGGCAAGTTACCTTTGGATTTTATTTTAGCATAATGTTTTGTCACGTTTGTCACAAAACATTGTAATTTTAAAGGAAATATTACGATAATTCATGGAAATTAAATTTTAATTCCATTTTGCAGACTTTATCCTTGACCCAAAACTAGGTGGCGTGGTGTGCCTCAGGTTTAAAATTGTGGTCAGCCCGAAGTGGCTTTGTGTGGACCGAAATGTCACCTAGGGCTCTGCTCAATACTTCTTGGGAAAATACGAGTATGTATGTATAAGTAGTATTGGGGTAGTAAAGTAACTAATAGTTCCTTTCGGACGCTACAACACAGCACACGACGTCGGCGTTGTCCCAGGTCATATAAAATTAAGTGTCATGATGACTGAAAGACTATCTCGGTTTCTTACTCAGTGAACATGCAAACCTACCCACACACGATTGTTTACACAACCTGACTCGAATGCAACATCGATAGGGTGAAACATCTGCTACTGAGTCATTGCATCTTGGATGACGATTTTGAATCTCTCGCGCCTATATCGGGGAGATTACTCAACCAACTCACGAAGTCAACTCGTGTTATTAATAATGAACGAGGTTGGTATCAATAAGTATAAAGTAAATAAAACGGATGGCGAGTGAAAATCTTAAGAGCTGTAGAAGGATATTTTGGGTGATGCGTTGTAAAGGATAACATTTTATGAAGATTTGTCTGGTATAAAGGTTTGCTATAGTGTTTCTGACTTGAGGAAAATTTTTTGAAAGCTTTCGTATCACATAAATATTAATAACAAAATTTATTAAAGAAACCCGCATTACAAAAATTGTGGATACTCGGAGCGCCAACTGAACTTCATAGAAAAGCAATTTTTAAACTTACTAACTAACGTTACTCGTAGGAAAACAAATCTAATTGTAATGTTCCTTTAAATGTGCCTGACACCAACTATTTGACATCACGCAACTAAATTTCTATTCAATTATTCTCGTATTTTTAATGATCAAGTACAAGAAATAAATAACAAATTCCCCAAACAAATTTCTTTCAAGATAATATGGCAACACAAGCCGAAGAATGCGAAACAAAAAAATCTGTCCCCGATGCGAAGGAGTTGGAAAGTTGTCTAGAGAAGCCGTCCAAAAATGGCGCGGGCCACAGAAGGCTTCGAAACTTCGCGTACTTAAATACTAGTCAGAAATCACATTGGCATTGCATAAGTATCGTTTTTGCGTCTTTAATAAGGAAAAATAAAGAGCTATGTTTCACTGACTAGACCCTAGTAGGTAATTGCCTATAATAAGTCAGAGTATATTGCATGTATATAAGTAGGATTTTTATAATTTTCATCCGGTGCGCAGTCGTTTGTTAGTTGCTCATTCTGGATTTTTTAGTTGCTCGGTTTATTATTTGCCATTTACAATAAAAGTTCTAGATTATATATAATCGATTTAGCGGTGTAATTATGAATTTTATTATTATTTCAAATCTACATAATTTTATTAGATAAGCCGTTAAAATGTCTCACGAAGAAACCGAATCCTCTACACTCTATTTTGCTTCACGTCCCACACCATAGTCAGAAAAATATATTTTTAAATTGGGAAATAATAAATTAAGCAACTGTTGTTAGTCGTTAATTATGGATTTTTATTATCGACTTAGTATTTGCATAGGTTTAGGTTAGGTTAAGTTAATCTGTTGTCCAGTTAAATACGATCCTTTTTAATTTTAATAATTTAATAAATATTTGCGATATTGAGGGAACTCCCTACATCCAATCAATAGTACTCTTTAAAAACACATGCCCAATTATTACCGAAAAGATCGATTAAGTATAAGCTGTGTGTATAACATAATAGGAACTCCTTATACCGACAAATAATTCTGCAGCTACACATTAAATACATCATGCAGATTAAATTATTTTTACTTTATCAGGGAAGATTTTGGCGCAGTTCTCAGACGATAAGAACGAGCATCACCTGGAACGCTCACACCGAGAGACAGGCAATTTTATCATGAACTATCTCAACACAATTATCCTGTTAACATTATTATTATGACGAGAGACTTTGATAAGATAGTGATTGTTTGATTGATGATTATTGGAATTTAAAAAAGTCTTACTACCTACCAATGAAAGCGAGCACTCTGTACTTCCCTGCGGATCGAACCTAGGATCTCTGAATTTAATTCCGGTTGGCGAACCACTACCTTACACGAGTCAGTAAAAAATGTACAGCAATATTATACAGCTTTAATAAAAACTAGAAATGAAATATTGAAATTTACAATGGGCGGTCTTATCGATATAAGGGCGATCTCTTCCAGATAACCTTTGGATGGACAGGAAAGACATGGTGTTACAAATTAAGGAAGTTGTTGATCTACCGTACAATATGTGTAACCCATATGATATACTAAATATAGGTACATACATTAATATATATTACATCACTACATAGTATAAAACAAAGTCGCTATCCGCCGTCTGTCTGTCCCTATGTATGCTTAGATCTTTAAGACTACGCAACGGATTTTGATGCGTTTTTTTTTAATAGATAGAGTGATTCTTAAGGAAGGTTTATATGTATAATACATGCATATTTACATAAGCATTACATCCGTGCGAAGCCGGGGCGGGTCGCTAGTAATATATAATAGCTACATCCTGGTCCTAGTCCTGGTTGTTGGCTCTAGTTGGTTTGTTTACTAAAGGATTGTTAATTTTTGGGTTTGGTGCCCCTTTAGCGTAGGCGATAGGTATAAGTAGATAACGTATACTTTTCATGTAAGTAATACATATTACAATTCATAAACACAGTTTTTATTTTTGACACTCAATAGTTCGATAACATTTCCTATCTAATCTGTCTTTGCACAACAAACTTAGGCGCTGCTTTATCTTTTCCTAATTCGAATGGGAAGAATCGGAACTAAAGGCGAGTGGGTGTGAAAACAGTTTGCCAGTCTCTGACAAACAAGGTCGTCGGCCATATGGCCTACCTGCCTAGACACTGGCTGAGGCACGCGAGCTTATTCTCTTAATATCTTTCGCAAACTTGCAATTAGACTGACGAACTCCATTCCGCCTTTAAAAACTAAATCGTATACAACCTTCATGGGAGCAAAAAATACAATACAAACCGTGTCTATGGATCAAGCTATATTTAATCTGTGGTTGTGTACAATTATTTCGTAGCGGCAAATTGTTCCTCAATGTAGGATGTAGGTTGGTTACCTTGGTAGCTTCCTGAGCCAAAAAGCTTTTTCAAATAGCATAGATTTATGTTGAGATAATCAAAGATTATGCACGGGACAATGATTTAAGCATACTAATATTCTTATTCATTTAACTATAATTTTGCTAGATTCTTATACTAGAAATGAGATGTTTTCTTCCTATTTATTTATGTTTTAACGTTTACGCATAATTAGCTTATTAAAACTATGGGCCATACTCAGACCAATAAAAAGCCATTGGTCTGAGGGACCATATCTGAAGCAGTGCTTGTGCGTTAAATAAACGTGTTTCCAATCAAATTGACTACACTACTCTGTAAGATTTTTAATAAAAAAGGGATGGGAACTTTAGTAAATTCAATATTATTAAAGAGCAAAAATTGCATAACATCCTCAGTTGCTGGGTGAAGAGAAAAATCGGCTGTACAAGTTGGAAGCCCAGAAGCAATTTACAAAAACGCTACAGACTTTTCGCATTCCCAATTCCACAAACCGCTTCCAAAGAAAGTCTAACCAAAGTCGGGTGACGTAATGGCACGTTCTGTATTCAAAAACGTTAAGTTACATCGCAAGTAAACAAGAAACGGGTTGTTCGCGAGGACGTGGGCTCCGCGATGAGATCACCGCCGCGTATAGCCGGCTGAGGTCGCAGCCTGCACCATTTTACACGTCACGTATCTTTCTAATTGGCGTACCGATTTTGTTTACAATGCCCGCTTTCTCACGAAACTATGAGAAATTTATGTGCTATACCACGGAAACAAACGAGCATCTATCTAGCCGTCGGCTACTGTTGTATGGTAATTTTTACCGGACGATTCAGAATTATCAAAACTCAGAATTTTGATGCAATGGGTACTACCACATATGTTTAAATTCACCATTGATTTGCATTTAACTATATCAATGAATGAATTATATTGCACATCGATACTAAATCAAATATATCTGCGAAGAATATCACAGTTTAATACAACATATTACCCTAGGAAGAAGATGTAATCATTGAACCCAATACTTAATTAAGCCTGATTAAAAGACCAGCTACAAAAACGCATGCAAATGAGACGACACATCTAGTTTACCGTACATTAATCAAGCAATTGACTACACTTTGTTTAAATTAGCAAACCTAATATAGAATTAAATGTGGCAACGATCATTGTAATTTGTGTGTAGTATTAAAATAAACTTTTCAGTTTCATTTCATTAATTTTTTTGTTATTCTCGAATTTTATTCAGAACCCGTTCTCCAGTCACCACAGAGCTGTTGCAAGTTGTAATTTTGTAAGTAATTTATCAAGATCAACCTCGTGCTCAAGGCCATGAGATATAAATATTACTAAATTCGGAGACTGACCATAAAAATTATATAATCCGAGCAAGATGTCGTGTGTGCATAATTCTACTGCTTTTGTAAAATCTATCTTACAAAGAATTTTTCACGTTTCCTCAAAATTAAATAGAGTGTGTTGTTTTAGCTGAGGAATGTTCGAAAACTAATGAATAAAATTACTAAGCAAATAGCTGTGAAACTGAAACACCCCTTTGTTGACACAGAAGGTCGGATCGATGCCAGCTAACTGCAAATTGTTGGAATGCCGTGAAACTATATCTTAGATTATAATATAGTACACAGTCTTTATGTTCAGAGTCTACTCTAGTGCTAGAAAAGAATGTACGTTTAGCAAATTTTACTAAAAATACAGGTACAATTAAATGTACAATCGTCTCTACAGCTGTGTATCAATTAGTTGGCACTGTGCAAAGCGTCGATAATAGAAGTCATGTCAACGGCCTGAATGACAACATGAAAACACAACTCTATTTTGAGTTTGCCACGTATACAACTACGTAATAAGATGAAACCCATTTCCTTGGGTTGCGTTTGAACATCCTTCATTATTGTTATCTGAATTTCAGATAAAGAGTTAGAGTAAGAGGTAAACATTATTATTTCTTACTGCTTCCATGTTTAATAACTAAATTAACACATATTTATCGAATGAAAGGAAAAATAAATATTGTTCTAAGACGAGATCTCAATAGTCTTAATTGTGAAACTCACACAAAAATTAACTTTTCAGTTTCTTTTCCCTTTCCAGTTATTTAGAAGAACCCAGCGAATCCTGTTGATTGCCTATCGATCTTAACTCATTAATAACTTGATGTATGCCTACATTATGCGAACAATGTAACAAATAAATGCCTATATTTGAATCTCCACTGGTCATAAAGACGGGACATCCAAAGGTCAATTTAGTTCTGGTAAGGAATATTTCTCAATTGAGCAACTGAGTGGGCGACTAATGCTCGCCGCTACTTTACTCGTTAAACGTGATGCTATCTTTCTGGCGACAGATGATCGTCAATCAGCATCAGGTCTGAGGTTTACTGCACTAGGATATATTAACTATTTACCTAGGGAAACATAACGTATGTCTCCAAATTATTTATTTGTTTCGATGTAGCTAAAAACCAAGCTAGGAGTTTTAGGTCCTGCCTTTCTCTAGTTTATTTTAAGAATAATTATCTGTTTAATATATTTTAATAATGTTGCATTTACATGTTGTTGTTTTTAATGTAAATTTTATTGATGACGTGACTCTTGCTCCCATAAATATAGATTTTCTTTTGCTGCAGGCTCAGCAATAAAGCATACCTATTGTATTGTCGTTTATGTACCTAACGTTTTAACTGAGCAATAAAGTTTATATTTGTATTGTTTGATATTAGCAACATTGTGCAAGTATTTGTTTTGGGATTTTCTCAGTAATATATTTGAGGTTTCATTCAAAGGAATCCCGCACACGTCTCCCGTCCGAGTAACCCCATATTTGCATACAATACCTGTATTCGAGAACAAGTTCTTAGAATCAATCGCGGAATTCTAATGGACTTTTGTGTTAGACGCCATTGCGTATAAGTCATAGAATTATACGTGAGATTAAATTTTTAACAAACTTTAAAGTCGAAGAATTTTTTCTAGACGTTTTAAACCATTCTTCATATAACATTAATTAATTTATCACAATATTTTCTCAAAAAATGTCCATGTACTATAATTTATGTAATTTGGCAATATAACTTCCTAATGAAGATGATAATTAAAAAGTAGTAATGAATCATTATTCAAATGTGATAGCCAAGTAGAAACATTAGGAGGGCATTGAAACAATTACATATCAATACAAATAAATACACGGCTATCAAACATGTCAATCCATGTACATCGAAGACGTGCTTTAAATCATTATTCCGTGTTACTATATACTTAAATCAACTCACGTCCAGATATATAGGCTTGAAACAATAGCTGCGGTTACTAACTTAGATGATCCTTGCCATTTAAACTATCAAAACATTACCGACTTTCTATTATCGTTACGAAACGCTTGACTTCGCTACTAACCACAGTCCCAGTTCAACATGTTTGAAACATTTTTGTTACATTTTTAGTCTTGGTTAGCATCTCACAGAATTTGAACAAAACCCTTAAATTTGTGCCTCCTGAAAATCGAACCATAGAGTTGATTAACGTACCAAATACAATAAAGGAAAACCTAGACAATTTAAAGTTAAATCTATATAAAATAAAATATTGCACGAGTTCCGCCAAAAGTAGGCGATTTACGAGGTTTATTATCATATGCTTTTGGAACAATGCACAAAAAAGTTTAGCAATCGTCATGAGAATCGGACTGATCTGAAAGACACTAAATACAACACCTATTTGGACTAAATATATTTGTGTATTTTTTTTCCTTCTTTTGTGTTGTATTTTTTGTGCCAAATAAACTTATTCAAACATTCAATATTATTTCTATCCATAAGTTTACTTATACCTCAGATAATATAATACTATACTAGCTTATACCAATAAGTAATTTTGAAATAATATGTATAACGAAGTTATTAAAGATGTGTGACTCAATTGTAGATCTAAGATGCTTTGGCGTCGGATTATGACATGTGTGCGTCAACCTTATTCAGAAGAGCTCTAGGTTTAGATAAACCTATGTCAGTCAAAAGTAGAAGAAAAGTACTCAATACTCCGTGAAAGTACTGGGTTAACTTTACTTGCCAATATAGACTACCGGTTTTTAAGTTTCAAAGAACTGGTTCTTTCTTTATGCGAGAAAACATAACGCGAAATTGGACTAGAATGCCCGTTGAATTTTGCATGGTATTAATAAAATCAATGATCTTTACACTCCTATGAATACTGATGAATAATAATAATTCTTAACGAAACAAATATTTATTGATGAGTTGGACAAGCTGCACTGAAAGTGATTCATTGAAAATTAATGCATTCATCATAATAATTATTTTCTAGCAACTACATACCTACCTACGTCGCTACTTAATTCAACAATTTAATAGAGAATTACGTGTTTATTTACATGACATCACGATTCAGCTACTGTACCTTTTAATAGTCATCAGTACCTATCAAGATTGACTAATGTAGTTTCAAATATCAAAATGGTTAAATTTGAATCACCCAGCAACATCACGCTAGTTACCACTAACCTGACCACCAAAAAGGATAGATATTAGCTAAGTATAATTTGGGCAGAAAGTAGGTAATCATTTTCTTGCAATTAGGTACCTCTATTTCTTGGTGTGTCCTTATTTTATTCCCTATTTTTCATTTTTCTTGTGTCAAAAGTTTAGAGCTCGCCTATAAATGTTTCAATAGATGACTTCTAGTTATTAAATAACTTTTCGCAGGAATTAGCTAGTCCAATGTTTCTATCACAATTTGAGATCGTCTGTAAGTAAAATAGAGCAAAAACTATGCTTTCCCGTTTTCTCAGGTGTCAGAAATAAAAATAAATCACAAAATGCAATGACAAAAAAAGATTTTGTAGAAACTATAAAGGCCAAAAACATTCAAAACTCATATCACTCGATACGGTCACCGCCGTCTAAATAGTCCATCAATATTTGTTCAGTCAACATTTCCACACATGGAATTGTATCGCCGATATAGACTTCACCTACAAAATAGGTTCAAAGTTTACATTAGGTATCTATATACTTTAAAACAATATTATCAAATAAATACCTATACTTATTACATATATATAAGATAATAAGTGAGTTCGACAGGAATAATGAGTATATGTCAATACATTATTCAGATAAGCTTTATAAAAACAAGTGGTAGAAACGTGTCTTTAAAACAAATAATGGAAATTCTGATTAGCGTATTAATATTCTTTCCTGTTCAAGATGGCGCTGGTATGCAGCCAGATAACGGAAATGTTATTTCTAAAGCAATTTAGGCTAGTACCACTACCTAGTACTAGATTTTTTGATACAAGCAGCCTTCTTCTACATTAGTACGTTATCAAATTAAATATTTTTAGCTATCTGTGTTGACCTGTCTTGATAAGAGTGCACATTTAGGTATTTTTAATTCAGATTTGGAATATTCTCGAGAGAAAGGTCCTCATCGACCTACTCTTCTTCTATGTCTTCTCTTTATCAATGTTTTGTAAAATCTAAATATTTTATAAATTCTGTCCGTTAGGTGGGTAGTGGAGCAAACATTTTTTCGTTTCATGGCTATAGAAGCTTACTAGTTAGGTATTTCGGAAATGTTACTATTCAACTATCGATTTCAAATAAAATTTTGATCAAACCTGTGACGAGTTCTAGTAAAAGTGGCTTAGAAAAAAGTGACGAGTGTTACAACTTACCACGTGATTGGGCTAGTTGTAATAAGCTTGGAGCAACTTGTAACAATAGGAAATCAAAACCATTTTTTTATTTTACAAGGACTTCTTTAGCATTAGAAATTTTAGACACGCTAAAACAAACTTAGACTTTTAAGTTTTATTCTTAATCTAATAGAAAATCTCCTGCTGCGCATTTTACATGTGCCCACATCTTGCACATTATACATTATACCCAATCCTCGTTTGAATTTACATAAGCTTCCCCATAAGCTAAACAAAACCATTCTTCGGGTTCAGATTTTGAATCACATTTCAAACCTTTCTGTTTTTACTTTTTTTAGCACTTGTAAAAGACAAGTACATATATATAGGTACCTACTATCTTTGCCCTTTCCCTTGCTTTTCTTAGTCTATTGTGTTTTCTTTTTCTTATTTGACTTTCCTTTTGTAACTAGTTCTTCTCTGGCGTGTCTGTAAGGTCTTTAACGTTGAGGTATTTTACAGTTAGACAATTTCCGTGGTGAAGCTTTCGGGTAAGGCCTTATTTTAGATGCAGAGAAGTCATTTTGCTTCGAAAATCAAATTAATTTTCTTCTATTATCTAGCTAAAAAATGCTTGTTGCTACTTGCCCCTGTTATGGTACAACTAACCCACCGATCCCCTACTTAGTTTCAGATTTATTTTATTTATTAAAAAATACAAAGTGTTTGGTACACGGTTTAACAAGTGAGAACCAATCCAATGATGCCGTTTTTGTTTTCATCAAAATCGGGCTCGCGACTCCTTAGAAAATTTTTCGATATTCCAGTTTAGAATTTGGACTCACTTGAAAAATTCACCCTGTATAGGTAGTTTTGATTGCTCAGAACACCAGACAATGTATGTATGTAGGAAGTATAATGTAATGCAATACAAAACATTCTGTCGTTCTATCGTAATTGCTTTCTTTATTGTCATGGTGTAAATCAATTATAATTATGGTCTCCCCATTCGTGTTTGACCAGTGACCGAGTGACCGGTTTGATGAACTGCACATTACAAAACGCTTACACATTTGCCTTAACATAGTTGCGCAAGATGAGTTGAAATGTTCTATCTTTGCCGACAATTTTGCCATCAATGCAAAGACGACATCCTAAAGTTTCGTTTTGTACGAAAATTATGTCGTAAAAACAAATAAACCGCCTGATGGTAATCGCCAGAGATGACTATACTGCGAGAATGTAAAATTTCGCTTGGTGTTTGCTCGCCGTTTCTACTAATGCTAGTAGCAGAGCGAAGATGTGCTATGAAAATGCCGCGGCAAGGTAGCTTTGTGAGGAAGATGCGCAGCTCGAGCTTCGATTTTGCTTCTCGAATGGCATGTCTACTTTCGGTGATAAACGCGCGCCTACTGTAGGTCTCTGTACATGTTGCTTACCACATCTCTGGTGGAAAGCAGCCTAAATGTTTGCAACATCAGGCTCTGCCAACTGACTGACTGATTCTTAGTGAAAATGTTAATGTTAATTAGCAGTAATGTTCTCAATATGGGCTTTATCACCCCTTTGTGGGCATTTGAGACTTTCAGGAGGCAGAAATAGAAGTATAAAAGTTTGATTACCTATGTGTTTAAATATAATCGCACTAGTTGTTTTAAATTCGTGACAGGTGGTAAGTAAAATTAAGATGGGCACTCTATAGAAAAACATACAGTACTCTAAAAGTGCGGTCTACAGAAACACAACTCTATGAAAATTATGGCCATTTCTTTATGATGAACGTTATTAATCTAATAGAACTTCAGAGAATAGTGTCAATTCTGTTGTTGTCCGTTCTTGTTTCGGCAATACTACCAAAATAGGAGAGCAACAATTTTAGCTCTGTCAAAGAAACAAAACATTTTCTTGCGCTGCAAAATTTTAACCACATACTAAAGGACCATATCTTTGAGGCTATTCCTTTATAGAAACTTCAATGACCTTAATTGAATTTTTTTAATAGTTTTCATATCTATTACATACAACTCTAATCCTTGAACTAGGTCACAGTACAAAGCCCTTTCTGCAATACGGAGTTACAACAAAAGTTTGCGTCACGGTGAGCGCACATACGCCACACGTGTCACAGAACTTGCTTCTCTGTGATTGTAACATTTGTAACTGGGCGTATAAACATGGAAATTACGAAACTCGGGAATGGAAATTTAAGATGGATAAAGCACAGTGCCTTATCATTCTATCCACTTTTAGGCACAAGCCTTTCTAGATGACAGAAATATGTGCCTACATGAGAAGCTTATAGTAAGTTTCAATGAGCAAGCTCAAATTTATTAGCCGCTTGAATTACCATAATAAAGCGTACAATAAAATAACACCATATTTTAGTAGTAAAGAGTTTCTTTCGTAAAGCTAGGTTTTAAACGTTTCACGGAGTATGAGAATAGGCTCAGAATTGGCATCAATCAAGTGACACCTCCGGTGTTGAAAGAGTCTATAGATAGACTACAGAAGCCTCTTATAATTATTCGAACTTTACTTGTCACCCTTGTTGAAAAAACAAAATATTATAATTAGAATACAAAATTTATCAATAATCATAAACAGTGCAATGTATTTTCGTAAAACTGACAGAAAAATAAATGACTACATTCGAACATGCTACTGGTTTATTGAATAAAAACTACAATTCATCCATACTATATGTGTCGACGAATATTCCAAAATCAAACTATCATTTATTTAAATTTCAAATACAAAAACACAAAAACCTGACTGTCCATATTTGATAATGTATTCATGAACAGTATTAACGATCGTTGCGCCCGCGCATGAGACTATTCAGTTTTCTCGCCTCCGCCATAATTGTCATGACTGTAGACTGATGGACCAGTAAATCATGGTACCACCCACTAATAGGTAATAAGTCTTGAATGAGACAATCAACAATAAACACACCGTTATAAAACGGTCTGTTTATTATTACGATTTAACGAAACATCTACTTACTGAAAAGATTAACGTTAAGTTCTTTGTCGTCGGTTGAAGGAAGTAACTAAACTAAAGTAAAAAAGTACCACCACGGTTCCTTAATAAAAAAAGTAATAATAAGAAAGTTTAAGGAAATAAATTAGACACTTTTAATTATAAGATAATCAGACGATGTTTAGTTTTTAAAGGCTTCCACGTTTAATCAAAATTGTTTGCGAAGTTTAAATAATATTCTTACGAGATAACAGATAATCTTTGTGATTGATAGGGAAATATGTTTTTTACATGATTGTTGTAGCAATCATATAATAAACATATTTCCCTGTGACAGGTAGGTATTCTTAATATATAATTTATTTTTGAACTTATTTATCATTCTTTCGATCTTGTAAATTAGATATGAGTATGATAGGATTAGTTATGTATGTCTAACAAAACATATTGTTATGGTTTTGTTTGTACGATGATGTTTACATTTGCATCATGAATTTTTGTTTTTGTAACTATAATACATTGACTGATCATGCTACTGGCTAGGCATTGTTGTGATCCACTATAAGGTGCTTAATATGCTAACATCTAATGTTATCTCGTTAAAACTATCTGTATACCCTTCCACATTCCAGATCTCCAATTTAGAAATAAAAACTCTAGAAAAGTTCGATGTTAATACGAACATTAATTAAAGTTTTATTCAACCAAAAACGAGCAAATGGAACGCAGGTGTACTGACAGGATGTCACCCCCGATGTAAAAATGCAGATAGGTAGGTACTTAATGCCGAAAGCAATTATGTTCATTGCCAAACACATTCACAGCTGCAATTAAAAATACATCACGTCTAAATAAAATCAAATCAAATCATTTATTTATTAACCTTATAACAGGGTATGTTACATTAGGCAAGTCATTTTACCTTAATTAAAATAAATTAAGTAACGAGCTTATTGACAAAATTACTTTCACAGTCACCTAAAATGAAACTATTTTAAATATATAAATTGTGTTTAGGCCATTTTTTTTTACAAAGATATGTTACCGTTTTCTTGTATGTAAATTCATTATTCATATTTGTACTGACTGCTACTTATACCTATTGGTATCTTCTATCATTATCATTAAAGTTCTAATCGTACATAAATCATGTGTATTGGTAATAAATCACATATTTTATAATAGGTGTCTTCTAAACATAACTATTGTTTATTAATGGACGTGGCCTATAATTTCCGTGCTAGACATGTACGTAAGTGTCTCTACTTTTCTAGGTCACTGTAACACATACCCAAGCATACATCCAATCGGAGGTAATCAATAGATTTAAAACCACGAATCGTTTTCAAGTTATTTTGGAATTAACTTAATTGAAAAGTTTATCATATGTGTACATTTTCATCTTAAAAGATAAATAAAATGGTTTATATGAAATTAGAAGCAACGTAGAAAAGTATAAGAAGAGGCTAGCGAATCATCCCAATGATCTAGCAGTCCAGTTATCAAGAACCAGGCAAGAAACGCGTCTGAATCGACGGGTAATCCTGGGACCAGACCAGGCTTAGCCTTTCACAATGAGGAGCTGCCTTCAGTGGGAGGCACACTCGGCACGACATGACGCACACAGCAAATTTGCTCATAGTCTATGACTGATTGCAGATACATTATAACAGAACAAAAAAAATGGTTTATGGAGAAAAACCCATGCCATTCTGAGCCAAAACTTTAGTTCTCTCATGTCATTGTTCCCTTGGTCCCGGCTGGACCTATAGGTAAGATTAGTAGAAATTTGGTTCAAGATAAGATAACAAATTCAAGTTTAATTTTGTCTGATCAAAAATTAAACAAATAATGAGATTTGGTAAAATAAAAACCTCAGATATATATTTTTACGCTGCAGAATGGAGAAGATAGTAATGCACCTTATCAAACCATATTAATTTTTGTTGAAACCTTATTCGTTTATTTTATAATTAGAACACCCTGGCCACTAATATGTTTTTATATACTTTTTTCCAATGTCATTCAACTTCCTTCTTACAAATGTATTGTACTCTCTTTTACCAATATAATTATATCTTTCTTTAATGCATACAGTTATTTCAATTTATATTCGCTTATACCAACCTCCACATCAAAAATTCTTAGAATTCGTAAGCCTTATGTAACTCGACTGACGAAATATCGACTTCACCTCAAAATTTACAAGTTCTTATGTAAAATAAGTAGTAAGTAGACAACTTTGACGATTTTGATGTAACAACGTTATTATTGACAAAGACAAACTTCTGTAGTTCGTTATACAATGCTATTTTTCTGTCGCCACAACATTATTGTCCCGATATTTAGTTTGATGGCTTTCTAATAAATGTAAATGTTTTGTATGAAAATTTAGTATTTCGTAGTAATATTTTTCAAATTTTCTCACACATTTTCAATGTTTTATCGGGCTCACTGGCAGCTAAAATTGGTTTTTCGGTGCCAAATATGTTAAAATAAAAAATTTAATTAATGATCTATTCTTTCAATTATACTTATAAAATATCGTATTTTCCAAATTTAACTTTTTATAATAGGTATATTTCCTGAAGATATTGCAATTAATATAGGTAAAAATCTGATATTTGCTTAATTTGTCTAAATGGAAGACTTCAGAATTTACTAAAATTATCACCTACTTTTTTATCGTTTACATTTCCCATCTCTCTTCATCCTATCTATGCTTGCAAACGTAAACTTTCAGACTAATTAATATGTTTTTACGACGAAAAATTAGAGAAATCTTGAGTAATTTCGCAATTGTTATTAATAAAAACAATTTTAGAATTCACAGTTCAATCTGAAAATGTCAGCAGACGTAACATCTGACACGAATGGAGCGATATGCGTCGGGTCAGATGTCTGCTGATGTATGTCTTGTTTTCACACAAGAATAGTTTGATTTGTATTAAAATTATTTACTAGTAGTAACCTACTTCTGCTATTATAAAACGAATTGTTATTAATATTTTATATTTAAGCAAAAAAAATAACCAACAGCAATGTAAATATTTGTGATTGCAAAATTTTAGTGCATACAATAGGTACTTCAAATTATGTAAAGAAATGCCAATTTATTTGTGGCTCGTTGACTAGAATGCTGAAGAAAATTAGAAAATTGTATGGTGTATTTGTAAATAATAGAGAGTTTTACTTTACGCACGCTTGTTATAATGAAATTACTGGAATAGTATTTATATGACAAGAAAATTTATTTTTTATTTAGATAATTATTATCAAAAAGTATTTCTGTTATTTAAAACTATAAACAATAGGTTTTTAACTTAGGATTTTTAATATCTACATTGAATACATAAATGTCACATACCTCGACGAAATTGCCAAAATTTCTACATATAAGTAATATTAAAAGTTTCTCACAGCAATAAAAGCTCTTGATATGATAAATTGCTGTTGATAACATGAATCGTGGTATAAAAGCTAGTAAAATGTTTCTACACAGGCTTCTAACAGGTTACAGGTCCATTCGGTACTTCCCCGCGCCTGGCACCCATTTTCCGGTCGTATGCTATAGTGATTAAATATTCCAGTTAATTGACTTCAGCCCTGGCTTTTCTATACGATCCTAAATACAAATTAATTATGCCACAATTTAAATAGGTAGAAATAATTCTTCTATTATTTATTGCTTGTGGATAATATATTTTTTTGTTTCCATAAAAAAAGAAAAATTTTGATAACATTGTAAATTAAATAATTGAATGTTTAATGCAATCTCGCCAATGTTTTCTGTTAAATTGGACAGTTACTTATTTCGTAAATTTTCAACGTAATTTTTCAACCTTTTAATATTTGAACACATATTTCTCATATTAGTAGTGTTTTTTGGAGATAAATGTAATAACACCAAACAAAATATTTTTATTGAGTGCCTATCTATATACGACTTAACTCCATTCCGTATACGTTTATTGACACCTGATTACTCTTTAAGAAGAAATCGGAGCAACTTACAGGTAAGGCTTCGAGAAAGCTACACTGGTTTTCTTTGGTAGAAAAAATGTCACATTAATAATTTACAAAAATTAGGTCTCAATAGAGTAACTTTATTTTTCATGACACAGTGTGCTTTTTGGGATTACTAGTTTGATATTGATCCATCTGTGATTATACGTACCTACCTAAATATTATTGGGTCTTATTTCTTTTTACACAAAACCTTCATGCCCCGATACCTCTTTAAAAAGATATTTTTTACTTCACTGCCCGAGTAAAAACTTCTAATGAAGTAAAATATTTGCAAGATTACGCATACCTAGCTCGAAAAATCATCATTAGTTCCGCAAGGTGTGACCTTTCGATGTCCTTTGCCTGGGTTATTTCAATGCGATATTTTCATAAAGATATATATTAACTTGACATTAGCATTAAATATTTATTTTACACAATTATAAATATTAAGGTTTAAGATTTGTTACCTATCTCTCTAATTTGACTGTTTATATTATAAACCTTTTCGATTTAAATAAAGCTATAATAAGTTCTATAAAATCAATATTCCAAAACCATTTATAGACGAGTGACCATATAGAAACGGTTTTGTCATGATTGCAACATAAAAAAACGACCTTCATAGTCATCAACCAACTACCACACGACATAACGTGATCAATTGCAATAAACCACAACAACGAGATTGTCTATGCTTCAATCTATGTGTAAGAATAAAGTGTTGGAACGTAAAATAATATTCATGATATGTGTAAATACACTAAAATCAGTGCTAAGTAAGTTGACGTTCGTTTTCGAATAATCTTTTTATTGTAAATAGATAACTGGAACCTTCAATACCAAACCAACGGCCATAGCTGCCCCTATCGCGTTATTTAAAACGTTTTTGCCATAACCAAATCGTTATCGTTTTCATGGTTTTAGTAAAAACGCTGCAAATAGCGCGATCGGGGGGCTGATCTGACAGAGATTATAATGAGCATAATCTGTGTAGAGTGGGTAGCATTTGACGTTTTTTCAATTGCGGGAACTCGAAAATAACAGAACAGAACGAACCAATTACAGAGCTCTATTCAACGCAATGGCATTGAATAGAGCCCTGTGATTGGTTCGTTTCTTATGCAAGAGTCGCGAGATCTCATAGGAATGTTTGTGAATACAGGTGTTAATCATTTATCCGCAGAGAGGACCCAATATTTTTTTGTTAAATATAGTTATAAAAATGATATTTTAACAAAATAAAATGGCTAAGCCTAAATTAAACAAAGAATTAGACGAGATGTTAATGCCGCTCATTGGTCACTTTAGCTCTATATTCACAATCGCCACAACTACAAAAAAAATCCTTTCTGTAGCGTAAGATTTATATTTTTATACTTACTTATATGTATAAACTATTAAGATTATTAAGTTTAAGACACACTTTGCAAACAATGAACTCAGAATAATAATTCTAAACTCGAAAATGTAGAGTCAGTGAACTCTATCCGTGGTTTTTAATGCCTGTACTAGAAAATACGAGTAGGTAGCGGCCCCCGTTCAGTTAGCTTTATTTAATCAGATGGCGGTTTGTCAAATCTATAGGAATAAAATATTTGATTTGCATTCCGACTTAAGGGAATCTTGCTCAGAAGTTCGAAATGAATACCGATATTGAAACATCATCATCAAATATTATAATTTTGTGTAGATACGTGGATTTCTGTGTGTTATAACTTCTTTTGTAATATATTTTAAGATGTATGATAGATAAGTGTTTGTTTCTTAAATAAACTAAGTACAATAAAAATTAACACAAAAATATATTAATAAAAGTGTACGGTTCGAGAACGCTTATGTTGTCTCTATTGGTATATTTGCTCTTAGACGATAGTTGAACGTGACAACGTCTTAAGAAAATACTGATGGAATGGTAGCATTTTTCAAAAGAAAAATTTAATTTCATTTGTTTAATAGATTTCGCATTATAGTATGAATAAACTTGTAATAAAATCTCTTTGGCTATACTATTTGTATCTGGCTGGTTTTGGTATCATTGAAAGTTTAAATTTTAAAGAACATAATTCCAAATTCAAATTAGAGAATTAGATTCAGAGTGAGGTAACGCCGCATGACGTCATGTTTTTTCGTGCGTGCAGCCGGCTCTATCGAATTATAAGACGTTGTAACGTCAATATATTTGTACGCTCACACTAATTATCTATCCTAAATTAAGTATCTTTAAGAACTTGTGTTATGGATACTAGATAACTGACAAAATACTTAATAACCTAGATATTTTTATAAATAAACTTAAATAAATATATAAACAACCATGACTCATGAACAATTGATCGTGTTCATGACTCATGAACAATTGACCGCCTGATGTGTAGGCAGCGTTACTGACCACTCCACCACGGCGGCGTCAGAATGTTTAATAAAGATTTAGAATGTGCAGATTTTTCCAAGTTACGGCTTTTACTGTTTCTAGTATATATAATAGAACGTAATTGATATAAATAATAATAATAACACAATAATTATCTAAGCCAAATTTAGTTAGTGCAAACAGAAGCTGATTCTCTCAGCCAGTGTCATAATATGTGTTTACTTGTAATGTAACTGGAACCAATAGGTAACGAGTCATAAAAACACATAACAATGCAATCTTTATGAATGATTTAAAAAAGTTTCATGAGTAGGCGCACCTACCTTGAGGCCACCTACTTACCTTACGTTTTATGATTTTGCAATAAGTAAGGCAAAATAAATCGACTTAATTCACAGAAATCGGTTGTTCCAATTGTATATTTAAAGTATAATTTGGTGCAAGGTGCAACCGATCGTTAGTTTGTTATGGACTTTAGGCTTATAATGTAACCACCCCAAGCCGCCCCGTTGCATGGAATTTCTCGGTATTTCTTTACTTTTATGCATGTAGTAGGTATACTTAATAATCTTCCTTTTGAAGCACTCTATCTATTGCTGAAAACTGCAATGCGCACATACAAAAAAAAGCTACTTGATTTTATACCCAGATATTTTGTACTATAATGTATCTTAGGGGTGAATTTCAACAGGTCCAAAAAAAATCTCATTTCCGTGGACTTTTTTATCTTAAAGTTTTTTTAAAAACTTAATCGCGGAATTTAAAGTTTTTGATAATGTATGTATTCTTGCTTAATATCTAGCAGATAACATAAAAAACAAACGAGATATACAAGATTAAAAATTTCGTGCCACGGCGATGAAACATGCGTGCTCGGCAATGAAACAAGCGTCCACGGCAATGAAAGAACTGTGCCACGGGAATGAACGCATCCACGGAAATGAAAATCTATATTCAACATAAAATCCCTACTAATATTACAGCTTTTACATCTAAAAACACTGAACCGATTTTGAAGAAATTTGTTACACATATAGACTAGAGCACGGGGAAGGACATAGGCTACTTTTATTTTGCAAAAAAGGGCTTTAAGGGGTTGAAATAGGGGAGGAAAGTTTGTATGGCAGTTCGTCATTTTTGAAGATAGAACCATAAAACTTTGAATTTAGGCACTTCTTATGAAAAAAATGAATATTTGATCAAAAATTTTTGAATTTTTGACCTGTTTAGGGGTGAAATGGGGGATGAAAGTTCGTATGGAATTCGTCATTGTTAAAGACGAAACCATGAAACTTTGCATGTAGGCACTTGCTAAGAAATAAATAAATATTTGTTCTAGCGTTTTTGATATATTTACCCATGTAAGGATGAAATAGGGGCTGAAAGTTCGTAAGGAAATCCAAACAAAGTCACACATTCACACACGTGTAACACACCACACACTAAACATTGTCAATATAGGTATCGGTTTCTTAGTTATTCGGTTTAAAGAGATTTATTTTAACTCATAAAAAATATTACATTTCACTTACTGAGCTAAAGCATGCATTTATACTAATTTGAATGTTGCGGCGAGCAAGGACAACAACATATTGATTAGTTTTTATTTGTAATTATTAAAATTATTTAAAATGTGGGTTTTTAACTTATTTTTAAAAATTGATATATTTTTAGAAGCTTTAATATTCTCTGGCAAACCATTGAAAATCTGTGCTCCTTCAAAACTTATGTTTTTCTTGCCATAATTATTGCGCGGTGTGGGCAAATGTAAGTTATCAGCCCGACGAAGCGACCGTTTACCCTTCTCTCTGTTGGTGTTAAATGTTAATTTGGAGTGTATTAGATTTAATAAAATCTTCTTTATTAAAACACAGGTATTGTAGTGGTATAGTTGTTTGAGATTCATAAGTTTCGTTTCGGTGTAAATGGTGTTTGATGGAGTGAGGAAATTGTAATTGAATAGGACTTTAATAATTTTATTTTGGACTACTTGGAGCTCTTTTAAGTTTGATTTAGCCGCGCTTCCCCATATTTCTATAAGATAATCTAAGTGTGATTTAACGAGAGAGAAGTAGATAGTGTAACAGACGTTACGTGGGAGACATCCAACTATTCCTCGTATGGAGGCTAAGAGCGATGTCAGTGTATTCTTGACTTTATTAACGTGTGCCTTCCATGTTAATCCACTGTCTAGTATGAGACCAAGGTATTTTTCCTCCGATGATTGTTTCAATGTAATATTGTTAATAGATAGAGTAGGGTAAGAGTGTATCTTTTTATTTTTGGCTTTAAATATCATGTAACACGTTTTTGCCGTATTTACTGTGAGCAGGTTGTATTTGAACCATATGTTTAGGATATCTAGGTCTTCCTGTGCCCGAGTTATAATTTCATTTAATGAATGTCCAAAGTAAAAGATGCATGTGTCATCGGCATATAGAGTGATTTCACCATTTAATGTAAGCTGACTGATGTTGTTGACGTAGATCAGGAATAATAATGGTCCAATTATTGAACCTTGAGGAATTCCACAAGCAATTGGTTTTGGGGCACTTTGATATATCCCATATTTTACAATTTGAAATCGGTTAGTAAGGTATGATTCCAAAATTTTATATGCCGCTCCAGATATCCCAATACTTGCTAACTTTTTAGAAGAATACTGTGGCTAACCGTATCGAAAGCCTTTTTAAGGTCAATGAATATTCCTAGTCCAATCTTTTTAGCATCGATATTGTTTTTTAGGTTAGTCACTAAGTCTATTGTTGCAGTAAGAGTGTTTGCTTTTGGGCGGAATCCATATTGGCGTTCAAAGATAAAGTTTATATTGCAAAGATGTTCATTCAAACGAGTGTATAATATTCTTTCAAATATCTTGGAAATTATCGGCAATACTGATATAGGTCGATAATTTCCAGGATCTGATTTTTTACCTGATTTATGTATAGGTGTGACTTTTGCAATCTTTAGCTGGTCAGGGAAGAATCCGTCAAGCAGACATCTATTTATACACCGTGTGATTCCATTTAGTATGTATGGTTTGAGACATTTTATTACTTTTGTGTTGATTCCGTCTATACCCACGCTAGAGTTAGAGTCTAGTTGATCAATAATCTTTGATACTTCATTTTCGGAACAAGGAGGCATAATTGAGAAACATGTGGTTACTGAATCGATTTGAGTGGATGTGTAGGTGTTATTGTTGTGAAAATGAGAAGGTATTGCTTTCGCCAGTTGTGTGCCTACTGAAGCAAAAAAAATCATTAAACATCTCACATATTTCGTTGCCATCTGTGATTTCACCTGATTCACTCATAAGCTTGGGAGGAGCACATTCTTCTAGGATTTTGTTTTGTGAAAGTTTGTTGATAAGAGCCCACATTTTTTTCGGATCGTTTTTGAACTTAGCGAATTCTTTATAGTAGTATTTTTTCTTTGCCTTGTTAATTTCATCCCTTGCTTTGGTTTTCTTTTTTTTGTATTCAGTCTCTATTTCAATGTTGGTTGGATTCTCTTTAAGTGCTTGCCAGCTAATATTCCTTTCATTTATATGTTTGATTATATTTTTGTTTATCCATTCTTTTTGTGGCCTATTCATAATCTTTGTTTTTCTAGTCGTATTCATGTTAATGGAGTATTTGATATAACTTTCCAACTCAGTGTAAGTATTGTTTTCAGATAAGAATATACATTTTTTCGAGGAATTGTATAAGGTATCATAATTGACTGCTTCATATTGTGAACGAAGGCGGGATTCTGGTATGTATTTTTTTACTTCTAGAACTATTTGTCTGTGATCAGAGATAGAAGAATCTATCAAGGCCATTTTGAATTTATTGTCTTTCAGATTACTATAGATATGATCTATGATAGTTGCAGTTTTAGAGGTCGTGCGGGTTGCGAACTTTTTATCTACTTTATTTAATATATTATATTTGTGCTCTCGAAATATACTCTTGTATTTATCTGTATTTTTATCTCTGTGCAATAGATTTATATTAAAGTCTCCAAATACGATGGCACGCCCCTTCTTATGTATCTGTACTTCCATTTCTTCTATAAAGTCATTTATATTAGTATCAGGTGGTCTATAGACAAGACCAATATCCAAGCCAAATTTTTCTATGTGAACCCATAAGTAGTTGTTGCCGTTATAATATTTTTCTTCTATTAATTTTTGTTTTATGTTATTGTGAATATAGATGGATACACCCCCACCTCTTGTATCCGTTCGGTAGTTGTAGTAGTGTGTGTAGTTCACTATCTGGAGCTTTTTGGCTTCGTCTTCATTTTTTATCCAACTTTCAGTTAATAATATTACGTGTATTTTTGGTTTTATTGATGTAATAACACATTTCAGTTCATCCAGTTTTCCCGGTTTTACTATGCTTCGTATGTTTGTGTAGAACAAGTTTAGTGATTTTTTATCCGTTGTGAGGTCATCGTAGGTAGATAATAGTTGGAAAGTGGGGTTGTTTTCTTTCACAGTGTTTGAAGTAATGTTATGACGGCTGGTTAGTATCTCTGTTGAAGGCTGTCGTTTTTTGTTGGAGCTGTGATAATCCGTGGAGATCCTTTGACATATTTAATGACTAGGTCAGCTTCCCCATTTTGTAACCTATTAGCTAGTTCTTGTCGTAGCTCTTTCATATGATTTCGTTGGGCGGGTGTCTGGTCCGAGAAAATCTTGATATTATTTTGAGTTGTATTACTTTTTTTCATTAGGATTTTTTTAGCTATTTGTGGAGAATTAAAACTGACCTTAATAGGGCGGTGTTTTTCTTCTTTGTATTTTCCTAGGCGCAATATTTGTAACGGTTCAGGGAGATTCATGTCTATCGTCTGAAGTATAGCCAACACCTCGTTTTTATCGTGTAGTTTACGTTCCTCAATGTTGCTTGTTTTTTTTTCCAGTATACCTGATATAACCACATTTTTTTCTCGGTTTACTCTTTCTTTAAACTCTGAAAATATGTCTTCATTACAAAACGGTGAAGTATTTTTATATGTGGGTATTTGTTTTTTTATATTACTGATCTCGCTGTCATAGACTTGCAGCTTTTGTTTCATAATTAAGTTATGTTGTTTGATATCCGACAACTCGTTCGATAATTTATTATTTTCAGTAGTTAAATATTCTGTTGACGACTGTACACTATTAAGTTGATTTTTTATTTGCGAAATATCTTGACGAATTGAATTTAAAAATTCTTTTTGATCATTTTTTATTTCTGTAATCATTGTCATCATCATTTTTTGTAGCTCGATCATTTCTTGTTTACATTCGCAATCTTTTTCCGGTTGTTTACGTTTTCTTAGGGTAATTTGCGAATCGATAACTTCTAGTTTACTAAGCGTTGATAAGTCCGGTTGAGATCCCCCGCTTGTGCCTGCGCCGCTTACAAAGTTCTTTGGGGAGCGCATCAAACTCATGTTGAGCGATTATTGTCTTAGCGTTGTTGTAATAAGGTCGTAGGAACGATTCAAATGTAGTTTACGCAGATCTGTTATCTTTGTAACCGGTCCGTGCGACGGTTCACTCGTAATATAATTCACCGAAGAAAGGTCGTAACACACAATACTATGTCCGTATAAAATTACACTTTGCGCCACTAGCTTCGAAAGTTCAATTTTAAACACTGGATATTTAATAATTTTTAATAAATTTGGTACACGTCTGCTCTGTTTGCTCGCGCACGAGTCAGTCAGTCAGTTATTGTGGGTCCGGATTACGAATAAAACATCTATTTCGAGATCCAAGATGGCGGTTGCGACTTTTTAATATAAGATCGATCTGGGTATCATTTTTATGGATTTTGGGGGTCCCGATTCCCAATACAACATCCATTTGAGATCCAAGATGGCGGGCGCGACTTTTAAACATAATTTCAATATTGGTATCGTTTTCGTTGTTTCTTTGGACCCGGATTACGAATAAAACATCTATTTCGAGATCTAAGATGGCGGACGCGACTTTTTGACAAAATGTCAATATGGGTATCATTTTCGTGATTTTCGGAAGACCCGATTCTGAACACGAAATCTATTTAGAGATCCAAGATGGCGGTTACGACTTTTAAATATAAGATCGATATAGGTATAATTTTAGTGGTATTCGGGGGTCCTGATTCCCAATACAACATCCATTTTGAGACCCAAGATCGCGACTTTTAAACATAATGTCAATATTGGTATCGTTTTCGTGGTTTTTGTGGGTCCGGTTTACGAACAAAACATCTATTTAGAGATCCAAGATGGCGGACGCGACTTTTTGACAAAATGTCAATATGGGTACCATTTTCGTGGTTTTCGGGGATTCCGATTCCGAATACGAAATCTATTTTGAGAACCAATATGGCGGTTGTGAATTTTTAATATAAAATCGATATTGGTATTATTTTTAATGATTTTCGTTTCGGGGGTCCCGATTCCCAATACAACATCCATTTTGAGATCCAAGATGGCGGACGCGACTTTTTAACATTATGTCAATATTGGTATCGTTTTCGTGGTTTTTGTGGGTCGGGATTACAAATACAACAACCATTTTGAGATCCAAGTTGGCGGACGCGACTTTTTGACAAAATGTCAATATTGGTATCGTTTTTGTGGTTTTCGGGGGTCCGGATTACGAATAAAACATCTATTTTGAGATCCAAGATGGTGGACGCGACTTTTTGACAAAATGTCAATATGGGTATCATTTTCGTGGTTTTCGGAGGTTCCGATTCCGAATACGACATCTATTTCGAGATCTAAGATGGCGGTTGTGACTTTTTAATATAAAATCGATATGGGTAGTATTTTTATGGTTTTTGGGGGTCCCGATTATCCCAATACAACATCCATTTTGAGATCAAAGATGGCGGACGCGTCTTTTTAACATAATGTCATTATTGGTATCGTTTTCGTGGTTTTTGTGGGTCCGGATTACGAATAAAACATCTATTTCGAGATCGAAGATGGCGGTTGCGACTTTTGAATATAAAATCGATATGGGTAGCAATTTTCTGGTTTTCGGGGTCCCGATTCCTAATACAACATCCATTCTGAGAACCAAGATGGCGAACGCGACTTTTTACTTAATAGCAATATGGATATAATTTTTGAGGTTTTCGGCGGTCTTGATTCCGAATACAACTTTTATTTCGAGATCCAAGATGGCGGATACGCCTTTTGGATATAAAATTGATATGGATATCATTTGAGATCCAAGATGGTGGACGCGACTTATTAACTTAATCGCTCTTACGCCATACTCCCGAACCGATTCTTATGAAATTTGGTACAAAAATGGACTAAACCTCGAAATTGAATAAAAGCTACTTTTTTGTGAAAAAAAAGGGAATGAAGGGGTTGAAATAAGAGATGAATTTTTTTATGAGATTCCTCATTACCAAAGATAAGACCATGAAATTTTAAATAGCACGCAAAAAACATACAGATATTTGTATTAGCGTTTTTTCAAATATTGACCCATGTGGGGATGAAATAGGGGGTGGAAGGTCGCATGAAAGTTAGCAAAGGATGGAAAAACAAAAAAAGGTAGTTTGCAATAATGTATTAAAATAATCTATTTACAGTGATGCACAGCAGTTTGTATGTGTATCTTTTACAAAATAAGTACCCTAAAAAATAAAAATGCTACCCAAAGTAACTATTCCACGCGGACGAAGTCGCGGGCAAAAGCTAGTTTTATATATGTACTTACCTGAGTATTATCAGCATCATTTTGAAAGTAACTCCTTCTATCTGTCTGTTATGCTTTCACGCTTAAATCACCGAACCCATTTTGATAAAATTTGGAATATACATTGATTAGACTTTAAGAAATATAGGTTATCCCTTACACCGACCCACGCAAGCGCAGCTGCAGGAGAAAAGCCAGCATTCGGTATTTAGTTTCATTATCAAAAAAATCTTTAATGCCATTATAACTTTTTGTAATTAAAAACTGTTTTGGTGATTCTCAAAACTGATTAATTTTTCAATATTTTTAATTTTTTTTTGGGATATGGTTAATGGTTATATATTTTTATCAAAATTGTATGTGGGGCAGAGGCGTATAATTTCAATTTAGAAAACGGTATTTTGAGTTTATTTTCATATATGTATGTATATTGTTGCGGTCAATACTCGGCACTACCTGTATTACAGGTAAAGATGTATTTTTTGCCTTATCTTATGGCAATAAAAACATAAGTCACGGAAATGAAACACCTGGCCACGGAAATGAAACACCTGACCACGGCAATGAAACTAAATTGTGTTACAAGGCATGGCAATGAAATTTTTTTCATTTCCGTGTCTTTTTTTTCATTGCCATAGCAAATTTTGGCCACGGAAACCACAGCAATGAAAGCATGGCGATGAAAAACAAGGCAAAAATATAAAATAACAAAAAATCTATTAGTTATTCGAGGTAATAAACACTTCACAAATAAACATATAAGAAATGGCATTCTATTGAAAACTCAATCATGAGGACAAACTTATTCATATAGAAGTTATACCTATCCACGGCGATGAAAGAAAAAATGACCATCACATAAAAAATGGAATACTTTTATTCATAGCGCAAAAACGCTTGCACTAGTGTACGTCCTTCTACGTCGAGTACTTAGGCGACACTAATATGCAACGCTTAGCGCACAAGGAGGGGGCCGCAAGTTGATAGATAAAACAATATTCTAAAACATGTTTAGGACATGGTGATGAAAGTTTGTTCTGGGACAAATGCATTAAGAATAACCATTCGTTGTATTGTTTAATAATTTGAATAAATGTATTCCGTAACAATACTTTAACTATTCACGCATCAAATAAAACTAAGTTTCAATATAAATAATCAATAGATTTTTAGCAATGAGGTATAATATACACCAAGGTGACGTGTGGACAAACACGGCAATGAAAAATTTCGACGTTTAATAATTTTTTTTGAAGTACCTATTATTCCTATTATTAAAATATTTAGTGCCCCACATAGATAACTATTTCATGTATCTAGAAAAAAAATAAGAACGTTATAGCTTTGTTTTTTAATACTGATTTCATCGATGCCACGCAATTTTTGGTCGCGGGAAATTCACCCTTAGATTAACACTAACGACTTTTGTAAGGTTATGATTTAAGAAAAAGCTCACTGCAACAAAATCGCGCGTGGCTTATTAAATTCAAATTATATGACGACTTGAAGCTTATTATGACCTTTTGGAAGTTCAAATTTATTATAGTTTTGTTAGATTTATTTATGTTTGACGGGGAAGCTCTTGGCCTTATTTCACCTGATAGTAACTGATGATAATACCGAAAATGGAAGCGAGATTCACCTGGAACCCTCAACCACAGGGACTATATCTTATTATTATTTTGTTATTGTTATGGCGACAGTCTTTGTCATATGGTAGCTACCCAGGCGGATTTCGAACAACCACCCTACAACCAACCATAACGAGCACAAATTTTGTCTTTCCCTTGGAATCGAACCCAGGACCTATGTATCTAATTCCGGTAGGTCCACTAGAACACCGGCAGTTATTGTGGATCAGACTTCCGAACCCAAAAATACAAGAAAGCTCGATTTAACTGACCGCGACTGACCTAAGACCGCTGTATTTTAATCAAAGAGAAAACGAAGAATGCAAATATCCGTATATCGTAAATCAGTAACGTCAGCATAAAAATAATGTTGACCAGTGCTACTACCGCCTAGCAGCTATTACGCTTGAGTAATCTGTCTTGCACGGTTCGGTGCCCTGCACTTGACTTTTAATAATTACGTTACGATTTTCTGTCAACGATACTGAAGAATTACTTCCATATGTTCCATAACATTACGGGATGCTTAACTTGTTTACATCTTGCTCTTTCGTCTTGTAACTTTCAAATGATATTTCATATTTCATGAGATATTTTCCTATTTAAATCGTATGATTATCATTTATCGTATAGATAGTTTTTTGAAGGACTATCAATAGTTTGTTGATAAATAATGTTAACCACCTCTCTGTGTGTATTTCGCCTACTTGCTTAGGTTAGTACCAGATTCGTTCCTAAGGGCTGCAAAGTGCTCGGTTGCTTGACGGTAGGGTTTATTTAAGTCCATCTCGCTAACAACCAACATGTTATAAACGTCTTCATTGCTATCGTGTCAAATGGATTGTTGAGTCTCAACGGTGAGATACACCCAGTCTCTCGGTTGAGGATTCCCGTGAAGCACGCTTGCACTTTTCTAAGAATTCAGTATTATTTAATGTGCCCCTGTAACTATGTTTCGCTTGTGCTAGGATTGGTTCACGTCGGTAATCGTCATCGGCTGGGGATCAATCTCCGTTCATACAGAAACCAAGTCCACCTGCCTGCGTGGTCGGCTACCGACGCTTAAATTTAGCTTTGTCTTATTATCGCTTATCCTTAGGTGATATGAAGGATAATAAGTCCTCCAGGAAATAAAAACAAACCAGTAATACTGCAGAAATTCAAAGATCAAAAATGATGAGAAGAAATAATGATGATTACTGCCCAAACTGCCTCTAACCTTAGTTTACATATAGATCATTAGCCATAGTACACCATTGAATGTTGTAAGGTGGATATCCCATTTGATGCCAAACAGATTGGATTCCGTATCCAAATAGTGTGCGAGAGATGAGTGGCGGGTGGTAGGTGGCGGGATTCTATAAGTAACACTTTAATTCAAGACAATCCAACGGGATGCATTAAATATATTAAGTATATGTTATTTACACAACAATGCCGTAGTTTTTTGCATCAAGTTGCCTACAGCGTTTGTTCAATTTCGTCTACAGCAGATAACATTAATATTTTCCAAGGTTGACCGTCAAACTTTTTATGAACAAAGTTCCAAAGTAAATTGTAGTGTAGCTAACCGCGAATTAAGTTTATTATTTTATTTTAACTATGAAGCTCTTGGCCTTTATCTTATTAGTATTAACGTCGAAATCGGAAGTAAGCTTCAAGCGAACTAAATCTCTGAGACGCTGGCTGTCTTATAAACATAGTGTAGAGCCATATAACCCGTCCAGGGAAGAGTGAATGGCTCAATATTCATGGAGTGCTGCCCCTGTGGTGGACTGCCCAAATAAAAAAAAACTTAAAAGAGCTCTTAAATATTTGTGTAAAAAGTGTCTCGCTTAGAGAGATGGCGGGAGACAGTGAAGAAGGCTACTGCGAGCCTCATAACTCTGTGTTCTGTGCTCATAACCTCATAACCATTTAACTACTCTGTCAAAAGTAAACGATTAGGAAGGAAGTACCTAGTAAAATTTTCATACTTACTACATGAGAATATACATATGAATGCATATTTCATTTAGGGGAGCCTAAACTAATCCGATTTAGTATCTAATCGCCGTAAAATACCAAAACGAGTTTTCGTAACGAGGACAATAATTGACACTTAGTCGGAACGCCTCCTACGATTCTGTGTGGTAAGCTGTTTATAAGGCTCTTGCAACATCAGGGATGACTCACTGTTCCAACATTACTTATTAAGGGAATGCGAAAAAATTCGATGTTGTATTGCAGGTAAGAACATTTTGGTGGAATAATTGTTATATTTCAAAATCTATTTAGCAAGTTAAGTTTTTTTTATCAAAAGGGTCTAGCAAAAATAACTTTAAGTAGTTATGAGAGTTGTCGTTACTTTAATAAGCTCGATTGAGCTTGAGTTATTTGATTAAATGACAACTATTTTTATTAGTATAATCAAGCAAAGTCTACTCTATACAGACTCTATATTATTTGTAGCTTTATGATTTATGATTGACTAATGGAAGTGTCTATAAAAAAGTAATAATTTCAGGCTACCTCCTTTTGTTAATCAGTAAGTAAAAACCATAGATAGGCTACGAAATAATCGTAATTTGTTTTGTCGTCCTTACTCTATTTCTAGAGACAATGTAAAGTTGATTTTGGATTCTTTTGACAAATATTATTTACACAATTAAATCTTCTTTTACGCAAATATCAAATTTAAATCAAAGTAGTCAATAAACATTTGAAAATGAATGTCTTTACTCGAACGGGCAATTGGCCAGACGTGGGCCAGACGATCTTATAAACCTACTCTCCCGTGTTTTATGTCATTAGAACACGTACGATGTATTAATTCAAAGTGGGTTTACTCACGATAATTTATTTACTATGTATTATTTTTTACATAAATCTTATCAATTATTAACTAGCCCTTAGTTACCCAGATAGAATATAAATGCAACAATTTACCTAAGCAGATAATTACTATACATCTTCAGTGCAAAGACTGTAATATATTAAATTACCTATCTACAATTGGCTGAATTTCGACGAGGTAACCAGCCATCCAACTTATCGCGCTAATACCTGCTAGCTAAACTTTTTTATTGGTCTGAGCTAGCTAATACGAACTTTAAAAACTTTCTATTAATTGGATGGCGTTCGCGACACATAAAGATTACGCATTTCGCCAATGTCAAGTGAAAATTTACATAAAGTAACAGAAAATTGTACAGTAGAATGAGTTAAAAATGGAGTCTCTCAACACGTGTTTTTACAACAATAACTCGGGAGAAACTCAACTTTAAAACGAAATCGTTATCGTTTTCATACAGTTTGACAGCTGTCAGTGGTCGTGAAAACGATAACGATTTGGGTTTGGTTTAAACGTTCGTATAAATAATCACGATCGGGGGCCATTTTATTTTGCAAACAACTTGAAGTCGTAAAAATGTAATTTCAACAAGCGTGTTTTAAAGCCTTGTAAATAACTTTTCTTGCTTCAATACTTTTCTCTCGACGTGGTACGCGTAACTAATTTTATCGCCGCTTAGCACAACTTACTCACAGCAATGAAAATGGTAAACAAAACCATTGGACAAAACTGATATGAATTTGACAAAAGAGCAAATTAGGTTGCCTATATGTACTTATGACAAACGGTGTTCTTAACAATTGTATGGTTCTCATACATATATATTTAATTAAAATTTTCCACCTTATGTTGTCCTCAGAGATACCAACGCAAAAAGCCATAGTGGAATGCAAAATCTTTACAATTTGCACTACGAGATAAGAGAGAAGGATGCAACTGATGAACGTAAAAACTGGTTCTTGGGATCATAGGTTAGTTATCTTACTTAACCTAATTTAAGAACTGTTTCCTCACAATTATCCCGTACGAAACGTTATATTCGACGAACATAAAATTAATTTTGCGTAAAACCAATTGGTAAAATGTCGCGAGCACTAACCAACAAGGCATGTACACATAACTCGTTAACGCTTATTGCGTAACCCGTCGCCTGTTTTGGTCCACGTTTATAGATAGATCATTGTACAGCACTATCAGTAAGATTAGCTTCAGTACTGCTTTAATAAAAACTTCAACATCTGCTCCTGATAAATTAGATAAAATCTGATAAATTCTAAAAGAGTCATTACTTTATTACAAAAGTTCAAATTATGGTTATAAATTAAGAATTTTAATTCGTTTTCAAATAATGTAAAACTGTATGACATTTTATTATCTGCTGATATTGACAGCTTCATTTATGTTTCTTGTATGTTAAATGTCACGTGTATTTAAATTAGCTTACAACGATAGTGATCTGTGATTATACATAGGATATAGATATGTACAGCCCAAGAGGAAAATAGTTATTGGAGTAGAATTATTTAACGCATAACTTAGCTGAACGGTCTAGCATATGTCTATTAAAATTAAAAACACGGGTAAAGTTTCGTTACGTACTTCAAGATAAATTTTACCCAAACAGATGTTATTCAGGTCGCTAAAATATGAAAAGAAACGAAGTACAGTATGTAATACAAGACAAGATAACATATTATGAAACAACAGAGCAGATCTTGTTATCAAAAAGTGAGAATTAAAATAATCTAGTGCTGATAAAATGCATACCTAAGGAATGCACTATAATTTGCCATAGACACTTGGCTGTAATGTAAATACATGGTGACAAATTAAAAGGTTTTTCATCTTATTCAATTGTTATTAGTATTCAATAAAAGATTTTCAAACTCAATCAAAATACGTGTTTCTTAGCGCCTTCTTTCTATATAAATATAAATAACCCTCTTCTTGAATATACTTATCATTCATAACTTCGTATCATTTATCACTTTAACAGTAATAGATGCTGCTGAATCAGTTATTTACACATTATTGTGAACCCATCGGTCGTGGCGTTATTCATCCAAATTACGAAACAGTTCTAATTTCGTTCAGTTGAAAAGAATTGTGTCACAGGCAATAAAAGGTAATATCGCATACAAAACGAGTATTTGCCTTGGTCAATTTATGGGTAACCATGTCGACCTTCGCATTACAGCTTTAGCTACTGATATTGTATCTATTTTGGGTATATAGCGCCAAAAGTTGCAAGAAATATATTAAAATTATAAGAAAAGTAAATTAATAACCAATAAAGGGATAAAAACTCCAATTTGAAAACATCGGGAAATTCAAAGCTAAAAATATCTTTAAAATAAAAAAAAAGCTACTTACCCACAAGTACAAATTTCACAGATGCACTGCTCCTTCTTTACGTCCGGCTTCTTAGGGCCGCCATACTTGGGTTTAGTCTCTTCAATGATAACTTCCTCGACAACAGTCCTGTCATCCCTTATTGTGGTTCTATCGTCTCGCACTGTCTTCTTGTCGATGATGGTCTCATCGTAGACAGAGCTGACAGTAGTATCCTCTCTCCTGGTATCCGTGATAGCATGATCTACCACGTCGTATTCTCGAATTACGTCTTCTGTTGTTTGGACATCTCGCTAAAATTATAAAATTCCATTTAAGTATAAGATTTTTAAAATATTTATAATTATAATTACATATTATTATTTACTTACCAATTTCTCGAAGTCAATCGCACTTTTATCGACGAAGACGTTCGTTCTTATTTTGTCATCTTCCTTTGCATCTTCGTAAGTTGTAATTTTCCTTGTTACTCCATTCTCTGTGATGTAACGCGTAACCTCAATCTGGCTCCTATTTTTCTGTACTTCAAACGATTTTCTTGTCGCATCACCAGTAGTAGTACTTAAAACAGTAGTTTCCTCGGTATCAACTCCTTCATAAAGATCCTTTACATCTTCATTAATTTTTGTCCCGTACGTTACCTTGCTAATTTTTTTGAAAGGATACTTCTTAACAGTTTCAATTATTTCTTTTAAAACATGATCGTCAATATTCCTATTGATCACAATGTTTTTGTTACTAATCGTCACGTCTTTCTTACTTTGAGAAGACTCGATAATTTTGCGCAAGTCACCGATGGAAGTAAAATCTTTGATATCTCTAGAGGATAAAATTATATTTTCTTCAGTGTCTTGACGCTTAAGATGGTGTCGTGGTTGTTCGGGCCGACCAAATGGAGACATTTCTTTAGGTTTTCTAGGTCTGTCATCATCTTTTTCGTAAATAAATTTACCATTCCACGTCCCTGTGCTCCTTTCATAAGTGGTTAATGTATCTTTGCTTTGAGACGTAGATGTCGATGAAGTTTCTTTTGTTATATTCTGTTTTTGTAAGTTTTGTTTTTCAGTAGTTAAAAAATCTGTAGTTTTTGTCACATCCGTATAATCCTTCGAATGCGATTGAATGTCAGAGGACGTTGTTTCGTATGTAGTAGAATGAGTAGTATTCACATCCGAATCGGTTACATCTCTTATACGTTTATTATGTACGTCCTCTGTGTCAGTTCGATGTTCTGTTATTGCTTTCTTCTTAGTAAAATCACCAACATAAACATTGCTGGTAGATGCGATTTCTTGTCCATTCTTGTAAATAACAGAGTCTTCAGAAATTTGAGTAGAACTTTTTGGCACTCCATCTTTACCAGAGTCATAATGAGATTCTTTATCAAGGACATGTCTCGTATATTCATTTTCAGGCTTAATACCAGTGCCTTTTACATTGTGAGCTTTTTCATATGTAGCGTGTTCTTTGCTGTCTCCCCATTCTCTGTGAGTGCTATCTACGACTCTTTCTTTTCCATCCACAACTTCAATAACATATGAAGACGTTGATGCTTGTTGAGCGCTACTTGTGTTACTTTTTAGGATTTTTGTTGAAAAATCTATATTTTGTGTATCACTAACTTGTAGTATATCACCAACTTTTCTTAACTCATTTTGAATAGTAGTATCATAACCGTAAAAATTCGATGAGTCTGTCTTATTTGAACGATTTCTATTGTCAGACATTGTTTGTTTATTAGAAATCACATTTTCTCTTACATTTCTATCACTTTGACGAGTATTGTTTGATACATAAGCATCTGTTACACTAGATGTACTATGTTGCTTTTGTTGATCTTGAGTGCTTAGATGACCATGAGTTGACGTGATTTGTTTTTGTTTATAATTATCTTTCTCAGTCAAAACGCTTTCATGTGTAGAAATTTCCTTACCGTCTTTGATTAATGTAGACTGTTCCTTCAAAGTTATTTCACTAGTTGGCTTTTTACCATTCTTCCCGGTATCATAATTAGATTGCAAATCGTAGTTTTGAGAGCTGTGTACAGATTGAGGTTTTATATCCGTACCACTCACGCTTGAATACGCTTCATTTGATGCCTTCTCTTGAACATCTCCCCACTCCCTTGTTGATTTATCGATAATACGTTCTTTGCCATCTATTATTTCGACCACATACGATGTAGATGACGATTTTTGAACACTGCTGCTTTTAGACTCACTTGACTTAGATGTGCTGCTATATTCCTTAGTCTTAACATTTTTGTCAAGGCTGCCTTCTCCTCCATAAAAGTTAGAAGAGTCAGATCTGATGGTCTGAACCCTTTTAGATGGGTCAGGAGAATTCCTATAGTTAACATTTTCATTGCGTTTAATGTTTCTTTGATCACTAGATTGACTTGCTCTGTTCACAGTTTCGGCTGTAATTTTACTGGATTGTTGAGAAGACTGATTCAATAATTCTTGTCGTTCTGACTGTAGGAAGGAATCTGTAACATTCGCACCTTGTGATTTCGACAAAAATGCTGAGTTTGGATTAGATGATGTATCAATAAAAGCTGTATTCAGTGTCTGGTTTCCAGTTGATGAATCTGTTGTTTTATCAAAAACTTGGCTATGACTAGAACCAGAGTGATGTACAGATGACGATGATTGGTAAGTTTCACTCTTAGAACTCTGTTGTTGAGATGTAGATGTTTCTTGCATTACAGAGCTGCTGATGAACTCGCCACTGGTAGACTGTGCCATATCACTAACATTGTGTTCATGTGATCTTGTTTGGGAGAGATCAGTAATAGACGGCGCTTCAGTTATAATGTAATGCGGGTGGCTATTGTAGTGTTCTGATATAGTGGAACCACTAATAGAATGGTCGGTTACGTCAGTTATCATAAGCGGGTCATCCTCCTCGACCTTTACCTCAATATAGCGAATTTTTTTGCCTGATGAAGTGGCCTTCTGCAAGGTGTTGCTGCTACTCTGTTGAACTGTCGTTGAGGTGCTGGTCTTCTGAACACTACTCGACGCACTAGTGCTAGACGATGTCACTTCTTTAGACTTAGTCTTTTTATTTTTTATAGTCATTTTGGTCCCGAATAATTTAAATGTTACACACTAAAACTTAAATCGTAAGAGATTCTTAAATAATGATTAAATATTTTAAATAAGAGTTACGAATTTTATCACATAATAATAACGTCAAACAAATGCCATGTATTTTGAGTGTTCGCGAGAGTCGTTCGGTCGTGTGTCGCTGCGTGCGCGCGCGTCGCTTGCGACTGGCTCGCGGAGTCTGATTGCGCCGGCGGCGGCGCCCCGTCACACCTTGCCGCCGCATCGGTCGCCCACGAGACCTTCAAGACACGTAAGCGCTTACATCTCGGTGCTGAAGTCATTCATACCAAAAATGGCTTAAAAGCTACCCGTGTAACTTGGCAATAATTTGGTCTTTCAAGACTTCCTATTTATTCACGCTTACTTAAAAATATCTTTGACTTCATTCTATGATGTAAATAAGTAGATATTACTTTGTTCCCTTCTAAATAAACAAGCAAGAAAATATGAATAAACCTGAACATTCGAACCACAGATATATCAATCTAAGTATATATCAATCTTGTAATATTAAATCTATGATTCGAACTAACTTACTTTCATGCCAATTTTCATATGACAAATATACAGTTATTGCTTTGCATAATCACGTAGGTATACATTTCGGCTACATTTTGCCGAAAATCTTTATTTAATGTCGTTTAAAATAAATTTAAATCAATACATGAACGTGTATGCAAGTGGCACAGTCATATCATTTACATACATTTATGGTAAGGACAGCAACGCAGTCTCCGTCTTCGGTTTTGCTCGTTCGAGTCATGATATGCAATCAATGCATGTTCATGTATATGTTTGGCCTTATTTTTTTGTTCGTAAAAGAAAATAAAATATTTAAATTTACCGATAAAAAAGTAAATAAAAATGCTCGCAATTAAGTCTAAGAATATAATTATTTACGATGACTCACCTCTTCAATAAAAATATTAATTTTTACTTTACCAGATACTTACCAAAAAAAGTTTATTACGTGCTATAAAATATAACGACGGCAATTTCAGCAATCGGGAAAATTGGTCAGACCTGAATGAAACTAAATTCCTTGAACTTTAGACTCCTAACTTTTGAAAGTTTGTAAGTTAGTTTCGGAGTCCGCAGTTTTGTTACTAACCCACTTCTAGGCCTCCATTTATTTCAAAACTATTCTAACTATGAAATATACATTGCAGTCACCCTGCTCCCAATTTATTTTATATACTAGCTTTTGCCCGCAACTTCGTCCGCGTGGAATAGTTACTTTGGACAGCATTTTTATGGGGACTTATTTTTTATTAATCATGCAAAATTTAGTTATTTCTTATTAAGTGCCTAAATTCAAAGCTTTATGGTTTTATCTTTGATAATGACGAAAAAATACCCATACTGATTTTCAGACCATTTCCCCCCATTTGATTGTCACCCCATTTCCCCCATTTAGGGGATGAATTTTGAAAAATCCGGCCTTATCCCTTGTCTACAGTCTCCATCGCAAAAGGAACTACTGTGAAAAATTCAGCTATTTAGGTCAATGGCTGGGCGTTGATCAATCAGTCAGTCAGGCTGATGCATTCAAAAGCTATAAATTCCAAAGTGGACCTCAACGGAACCCAAAAAGGACTTTTATTTTTATATATTTTACATATTACTAGCTGTACCGGCCACGCGCTGATGTGGACGACATTTCATACTGCTGCCTATAACAATGAATTTGCAGTAAAAAAAATTAGGACTGCTTATCAAGATAAAAATTATCTTGTCTTTCAAGTTGGATCAAACTGCACACGTTGTACAAATTTGATTAAAATCAATTAAGTAGTTTAGGAGTCCATCGCGGACAAACAACGTGAAGGCCTGACTGACATAGTGATCTATCAACGCACAACCCAAACCACTGGACGGATCGGGCTGAAATTTGGCATGCAGGTAGATGTTATGACGTAGGCATCCCCTAAGAAAGGATTTTTGGAAATTCCACCCCTAAGGGGGTAAAATGTCCACGCGGACGAAGTCGCGGGCGGAAGCTAGTTTATATACAGGGTTACAGGAAAAGTCGACCTAGATCCATTAAGGGCGTGTAGTACACATCATTTCTGAATGATTTCACTATGGAACCCCCCATCCTAAACTTAATCGTTTTCGAGATATTCGTGTTTTAATTTTTTTTATGAAAATGCCCAATTTTTCGGCTATTCAATTGAATATTTTGAATTTTTTTGATTCTAATGATTATTTTTTCGGTTTTTTACATGAAGAATGAGATGGTTAATGACCTCAATGACTAAAATTACACGTAAGTTAAGTAAATGGGTCATTGTAGACGATCGAAACTTAAGAAAATAAGTACAAATTATAAAAAAAAAAATTTCTTTTCTGGATATCTCAAAAATTTATCATGGCACTTGCTCTGCAGATGTGCTTAAAAACATCTACATTTTATCAGCTATCCAACGAGGTATAACAATCTAGGGTTGTATTTAAACTCATAGAAAAAAACATAGTTGAAAAGGTTCGCACAAGCTCGGACTGAGTACATACGACGCTATCCCGACGTCGAGTACCTGATGTGAGCGTTTTCGACGGAGTTTACCGACGACTTCGTGAAACTGGCTCTGTTTTGCGACGACGTACGGACTTAGGAAGACCACGTGTCATTGATGACGACGAGGAACAAGACAACGAAATCAAAATTTCTTAAGAGGTGACTTAGGTGACCTACCAGATGATCTCCCATTACAATTACTGTGGGACATGTGGTTTCAACATGATGGCTGCCCTGCTCATTTCAGAAGAAGCGTTAGGGATTGGTTGGACACTAACTATCCTAACAAATGGATTGGACGAGGTGGGCCTTTACCCTGGCCAGCCAGATCTCCCGACCTGACCCCCATGGATTTTTATGTATGGGGGCACATGAAGAGCCTCGTTTACAGTGAGCTCAACCCCATATCGTCAGTGGAAGTTCTCAAAGAAAGGATAATTAATGCTGCTAACGACATAAGAAGAACATTAACCACTGGTGTAGTGAAAAGTGGACTACGTGAAAGAATTAGAAAATGTGTGCGAAATAGAGGTGGACACGTAGAACATGAACTATAAAATTTTATTCAAAAACATTAGGTGAATTACTGAATGATCTCCTAGGTCAGGATAGCGGGACATCGATGGATGCATGAAGATTGTACCTAGCCGAGGGAGGCCGTTCAGTAGTGGAAGCCAGTAGGCTGAAATGATGATGCTGAACTTAAGTCAAATTAATTAGATTAAATAAGTGCTATTTATTCTGAATGCCCCATGTAGCCTTAGAAACTAAGTTTCACCGTTAGACCTACTACCTGAATCTTTTCAACTATGTTTTTTTCTATGAGTTTAAATACAACCCTAGGTTGTTATACCTCGTTGGATAGCTGATAAAATGTAGATGTTTTTAAGCACATCTGCAGAGCAAGTGCCATGATAAATTTTTGAGATATCCAGAAAAGAAATTTTTTTTTTTATAATTTGTACTTATTTTCTTAAGTTTCGATCGTCTACAATGACCCATTTACTTAACTTACGTGTAATTTTAGTCATTGAGGTCATTAACCATCTCATTCTTCATGTAAAAAACCGAAAAAATAATCATTAGAATCAAAAAAATTCAAAATATTCAATTGAATAGCCGAAAAATTGGGCATTTTCATAAAAAAAATTAAAACACGAATATCTCGAAAACGATTAAGTTTAGGATGGGGGGTTCCATAGTGAAATCATTCAGAAATGATGTGTACTACACGCCCTTAACGGATCTAGGTCGACTTTTCCTGTAACCCTGTATATTAAGATAATATAAGATTTGGGGTCGGTGCATTAGTCTTGATATCAACAAGACTATTTGCCTTGGCAAGAATTTTAGGACTGGCCTGCCTGACAGTGACACCAACTGTTCTTGGGAAAGACTGTTTCTTTTGACAGCAGCTGGGATCACCTCCGAAGCACGGTGGAGTATAAGCAGTATTGTCGGTAAATAAGTGAGATTTCTAAAGACCCACGGCAGGGCATAGGACCATAGTGTGCAGAGTGCAGACAGAGGCGTTCAATCATTACCCGAGCGCCCTCCTTGGAAGACATTTCTAGCACCCCCCAGATTTCAAAAATTATGGAAAGGTAAACAGTGGCGCCTATGACGCCCTTTGTAGCCTATAGCATGGTACTGGCCGGTGCAAGGTAAAAGTAAAGCCGCCAAAGGTAAAGCCACCCCTGTACGCACCCTCTGCGTTTAAGGCACTCGCTGCGTGCGATTCGCTCGCTCCGTACGGAGCGTTACACTGGAGGCTCTATGTATCGCGAGCGGCTCTCGGCGCCCCCTAACACCCGGTGCTCGGGTGTACCGCACCCCTTGTACCCCCGGGTAAAGATGGCCCTGAGTGCAGATCAAGTCGAGGTAAAGGCATTGACACTGGGTGTTGCAAGCGTAGGTGGACGATTGTTTTTTGCCACCCTTCTAGTAGATATTAAAAATGAGAACCTTCGAATTTTGCAATCTGCAGCATTAACTGGCGACTTGATCTTGCGGCTGATATTATAAACTATTGTTAAACGTTTATTTCATATAACAATATAAAATCTTCTTATTCATTTTGTGGTGGATCTGCGACTAGCAAAAATTAGCTCACTCTTGTCGTGTAAACTAAATAAAATTGAGAATAACTCTTAGAATGAATAAGTATATAGCAATAAAAATAAACCTTATGTTTAAGCTTTCATAAAGTATTGCTACGATCATTACATATTTATTTGGCTTCATCACAGACCTCATAGGTCTGGTCTGTGATGAGAATATTTCGAGGAAAATAGTGGATTAATATACATCGTAAACTAATTTTAAACTTACGATGTAGTTACATAATTAAATGGTTTAACGATGAGGTAAAGAGGGGCAGTTTCGCCCACAACATGGGTTCACGTTTTTGGATCACTTAGAATGTTTTATTTTGTTTTTTAATAAAAACTAGAGGACTTCGCCTAAGTAAGTTTGTTATTATTAGAGTAGACTCAAATCATAGGTTTAGTTATTTCCAAATCCAGAGGCCCCAGGTTCGATAGGTTTTCAACATTAAAAATATGAGATGCTTTCGGAAAAACACTGTGTACCGTGTGTTGTCTTTGAAAGTAGAAGATAACAGTATAAAAGTAATGATTAATCGATAAATTGACTGTACTGCAATCGTGGCGTGGGCGGCGAGCGGGTCGCCCACCATTCCTTGTAAGGCAAGTCTGCCTTGCGCAACCCACGTCTGGGCCACATAGATTGCCTGTTTTAACGCTAACTTCATTCACAGTTTAAGATTAAAATAATAATAATGTTCTTATACTCACGCCCATTATCGAGCCTTGCTTATCGTATCTACAAATATTTTTTTAGTATGAATGGAGAGATTTTTTTTATTATTTGGTTGGCAGACAAGCATAAAAGTAGCTGGTGGTCAGCCACAGCTAGTCCCCTTCCCTACCCCGTGGAGCTCTGGCAACCTTACTCACCAACAGAAACACGACACCAGAAAAATGTAGAGTTATTTGACTGTGATCTTCTCTAAGGTGGAGGTACTACCCCAGTTTGGGCGCTCCCATAGATACAAGAAACTGTACATCGGCAATATGAAAGAGAAATAACATACTAACACGTATATTAGAGCGAGATAGATAAACAAGACCATTTCACGTACACTCAGGCGGCCTGTCAGTCACATAGACAAGACAGCAACTGTTAGACTGCAGTACTATTTTTTGTGTACACATGCGCATTACTCACACATTGGTACATATTTTTGGTCTCGCCCAAAGATTTAGTACTCCATGATCTCGCCCTAGTCATCAACATCAACAGCTCATATAATGTCCCCACCGAGGGGCTCGAGCCCACCCCACATTAGGGGCGATTAGACCTTAGTCAACCATGCTGGCCAAGTGCGGGTTGGTCGACTTCACACACAACCTAAGAATTTCTTCGTAGGTGTGTGCAGGTTTCCTCGCGATGTTTTCCTTCACCGTAAAAGCGTCGATTAAACGTACATATGAATTCAAAATTTGAAAACACATTGATACGTGGCAGGGATTGAACCAGTGCCTTCCGGGTGGAAGACGATGCTCTTACACATTACGCCACCGACGCTTCGCCGTAGTCGTTCATTGCCAATCTCAAAAGTACCTAAATCATTTATTTCTTTACACAAAAAGTGTTACTCGTGCAAATCTAGAATGTAAAAGAAAAAAAAATCCTATTTTTTACAATTTTATTGAGTTTTAACTCAAACCCGAGAAAAACGATTAACCCGTTTTTTTAATAAATAAAATCTGAAAAACCGGTTGTCCAAAATCAACCGGTTTTTGAATCCTACTGTTTTACCTGTCTTCGACGCCGGCCCGGACATGTTTTTTCGCGAATTCGATATTGCTCCCATAGCAAGAGCTTGTAGGTATTGCCTTGCCTGGCACTTTCATACCTTGAAATAATTAAAACGGTTAAAAAGCCACGTCAAAAAGCCTCAGACCAAAAGGGTGTACGAGGGTTGTACCCTACCTATAAGTATTTAGCAGGCCAAAAGAAAGAAAAAGGGTTCTAATTTATTGTAGGTAATATTGGATGAATAAAGGAATAAGTAAGTAGGTAAGTACCTACAGGAAAACAATACTTGCATAACTTTTAATACATGATTTCATAGAAGGATGTCAGCGTTACACTATAAATTTAAACACTCATTGAACTCTCAATGAAATGTTATTTTGCGGTTTTATAGGATTTCATTATTGATCATGACGCTTTATTTGTTTCATAATTACCTACCTATTTTACGTTCTCTACATTCCTATACAATAATACCGTTGCTAGCACTTTATTATGCTACGCAAAAGTTGGTATCTATCAAGGTTAGAGGTTTTTTTATGTCATTTCCTTATGGATTAATCTGGTGACGAAATTTCACATGTAATTTCTACTATTTCTATTAATAATAAGTTTTTGGCAAACCCATCACAATTTTCATACAAACAAAATGCAAACACTTTACATCAGTAAACGTATATTTCCACTGGTTTACATAATACTTTATGGTAGCTTGTAAAACATTCCATTTTGGCGCCAGTGCTGTGAAGTAGGCAATTGAATAGGCGTATTTCCGCCCTCAGAGGAAGGACTTCCGCCATCTACCAGTGCTGCCAAAGTACAGAAATAAAATTACTGCCATTTCATTTTTTTTTCTTAATTTTTCCCTGTTACGGGACGGCAAAGGGATGTAGCTATTACAGCCAAGTCTTCAGTTTCATATCTTCTTTCTTGATTTTTGCGGGAAAATGTGGGTGCCACACATTTCAATGCAACTAAGGAGTGCTTGGCGAGAAATGCATGGTACAGACCTCATCAATACTAGTGGGATTTCCAACCACTATACAATTCTCAACGTCATATACATAAAACCTTCATTTCAATGATTCCTCATAACTGTTCGTCAACATTGGATGCTTATGCAATGAAACGACACCACTTTCACTGCACAAAATCCACTCCGAAGCAATTTTGAATTATCGAAATAAAGATCGACATCCAGACGCCATGGTTTCCCGCCAAACACTCCCCTGCGGCAGGGGAGTGTTTGGCGGGTATTATATAAAAAAATATGTTGAAATGGCAGGGCCCTGCTTGGGCCCTGCCATTTCAACATATTTTTTTTGTTATTTTTAAATTCTTCTTATTAAGGGAAGGCAAAGGAATCTAGACGTTAAAGCCATGTCTTCAGTATTTATCTTTTTTCTTGATGTTAACTAAAGACCTTAGCTAAAGACTATATAACAAATACTCCGTGATGATAATATTAAAATATGGGTGTCACGGGAATGCTTGGTGTAAAATGCATGGCAACGGACCTCATGATGGCGACTGATGAAGTTGTCGTACTTAACACAAAACCTTAGACCATTTAACACGGGACGTGTGCTTACACAAAACCTTCATTACAATATACTTCTCATAAGTAACCAAGTTTATAGGTTAAACTGGAAGCCACACTACCAGTAAAAAAATGAAGACAACTCTTTTGACCCCAAGTAACGTTTGAATGTTTCCATTTCCTACCTGTTTCTTCCTAAAGGCCCCTCTTCACATTGGGCCAAGACGGCCGAATACAGGCAAGCACGATAGTGTGGACGGCGTATTTGTCTATGAGTCACCATATTGGCCTGTAATTGTGAGTAATCCGCCACTTGTCAGTACATCAAAGGAAAGCGTGCCGATGTTCGTGCTTGTATCCACACATTCGCCCATCATTCAGTCGCTCGGCAGAGGTTGAGGATGATACATGTGTGTGGAAAAAATGTGTGCGTGTACTAGTGTTCACACGTAAGAAGTGAAACTTTTTTATGGCCTTACATAGACATGAATACATACGCGCCATCTTTTTTGAAGTTTCACTTCAAAAAAGATGGCGCGTAACCGAAAAATGTGACGGTAAATTTTTTTCCAACGCCGATAAAGAAGTTTCACTTCAACAAAGTGTTGTGTGACTTCTATGGCGGTACTTGTGTTACTTTTTCGTGTGCTTAAGTGTTGTGTGACTTCTATGGCGGTACTTGTGTTACTTTTTCGTGTGCTCAATTATGTTCCTTTTATATTCTATTGTTTACGTTGCGATGAACGCATAAAATGGCCCGGTGGATGCACAGAAACTTTTAAGCTCTATCAAAATGAGCCATACAATTTTGAACCCAAAAAATAAAAATCACAAAGATTTCCCTCCATCTATTATTTTAACCCCCGATGCAAAAAGAGAGGTGTTATAAGTTTGACGTGCCTGTGAGTCTGTGTGTCTTTCTGTGGCATCGTAGCTCTTAAATGAATGGTTCAATTTTGATGCGATTTTTTTATTAAAATCTGTTCAGGCGTCTCAAAGTTATCAGCTCTCTATTGAACAATATTCAAGAAAATATAATTTAGGTACCTAGCTATCTATCGGAATTAGGGTCCACAAGTAATTTAAAAAGAGGGAAATAAAAATGAGAAAATTAAGGAATCCCCGACACATAAAAAATTGGTTTGAAGTTAAAAGGCCGAGAGAAAAAAAACAATATTTTTTTTGTGTCGGGGTTAAGTAATTAAATTTTTTAATTTTAATGTTTAAATATACTGAGCAAATAGATAGCAGCAGCCGCTACCACTTCGACGTCCATCTTGAGGCTTTAGACAACATGTATTTCGACAATCGCTCTCGCTATCGCCAAGTAAAAAAATGTATGGGATTGACATAAGCAATCGAAAAGTGATCGATTGCTTATGTCAATCCCATACATTTTTTTACTTAGCGATAGCGAGAGCGATTGTCGAAACGCATGTTGTCTAAAGCCTTTGAACGGACGACAGTGACGGGAATGAACACTCACGATTGTGTGGAGAGTAAGCCAAGATCGGGGCGATCATGCCCGATCATTTATTGGTCCATCCTGGCCGATTGTGAAGAGGGGCCATAACTCTCCGCAAAACACTTGCAAAACAGCAATATGATGACACACGCTCTTATAGGTAACGTAAAAAACGGTCACGTGACATGTGAGCTACCGGTAGAAAGGAACAAATAGATAAGAAGAAGTTTCACGGACAACTTTTAGGTCTTCACTTATTGTTCGGGTTATGAGTTCCAGTTTTACCTATTTTAATTTGATGCTCAAAATTTCTTGCTTATCTTCAACATGGTTACATAAGCATCAAAATAACAACACTTGCGCAGCATGAAATCCACTCCAAAACAATTTATCATATACCCGCCCCGGCTTCGCACGGGTGCAATGCTTATGTAAATATGCATGTATTATACATATAAACCTTCCTTAAGAATCACTCTATCTATTAAAAAAAACCTCATCAAAATCCGTTGCGTAGTTTTAAAGATCTAAGCATACATAGGGATAGACAGACGGCGGAAGCGACTTTGTTTTATACTATGTAGTGATGATGCCATGATTTCACACCAAAAACTCAACAAAAATAAGAATTATTATATTCGATTGGACTTCGAATTTTCGAATTAGCGTAATTCTAAAACTTAAAACTAATTTTGATATTAAATCAGAGTTAAAGTAAATAGGTAAGTAAAAGGAAATTTTAAACTGTACCCACTGTACCAAAGAATATACGGAGACTTTACAACTAGCGTGGTAGTTAGCGACATCTCGCGATCATCAGCTGTTTTACTCGGTCCATAATTTTACATGCTGTCAGTCAATTCTGCCAACTGCCACCACTCTCTGTACTACGATACGTCTTTCAAGATACAATAGTTTTGTATCTCTTTGTGCAGATGGCGTTAGAAGAACAAAATGTCGATAATGGCCGCGTGCGTCACCCCACTGCGCAATCAAGCACGGAAATAACTAAACAGCTGTTCTACAATATTCGCTCGGGCAACTCAAGCAGCAGCAGTAAGCAGTTGTATGATCTGATCACGCCAGCCGTTTTCCTTGGAGTCGCGATAATTTTATACGAGTGCTTTCTCATTGTTGTATCATTCGCCGTGTAGATCAGTCAGTCCATTATTTTAAACGTTATTACTGCTACGGTATTGTATTGACGTTTGGAGTGTGTGAATAACTAAATCAGTGAGCTACGTTGGCGCTATGTTTACTAAAATCCTTCATTGTTATTATGACTTGCGTTGAAATGTTTCGTGAATACGTGGACTACGAAAAGATTTCGATTGTGTTATGATTATTAGAATCTCATAAAAAATTGTGATTTTAGTTATATTGTAGGTTAAAAGTTACTAAAAATGTCTAACACAGTTCCGACGAGTTCTGCACTGAGGGCTTTAGCCCTAGAGTATAAAAGTCTCCAAGAGGAACCAGTGGAAGGTTTCAGAGTGAAATTATTAGGTGAAGACAATTTGTTTGAGTGGGAAGTTGCAATCTTCGGTCCACCAGACACGTTATATCAGGGAGGATATTTCAAGGTAAGTTCAGTTCAAACCAATGACCCAAAACGATATTTTTTGTTGTTTTTGCCTAAGTCTTTAAGTTAATATTAATAAAACTTTATAAGTTAAGTAAATTACAAAGGCTTTTTGGTTACCATAGTTGAATAGTTCAATCTGATAGTAGGTGATATTTGCTATAAGAAATTCGACATGTTGGGGAGCTATAGATTTCCTTGTATTTTTCTTCAAAAATTACTATATTGTATTTACTTAACATACAAAATTACAAGTATCATGAGGATTAATGATTACTTTGTCATGAATACTATATCAATATTTAAATTGTTTACTAACTTATTTGATACATCATCTACTAAAAAGAGATTTATTAACTACCTATGTTGTAAATATCTACATGAATAACAAGCTACAAACTTAAAGAATTTTTAAATTTCAATAAAATGAATATAGTTACCTATCATTATAGTAAATTTAATATTATTGGAATATTTTTTTATGTAATTATAGAGATGGGATACACAAACATTATATTTCCTTATTAGTAACAACCGTAAAACCGTTATTAACCTATAAATATAGTATAGTTCACTTAAACTTGATGCCAAGAGCAGGGTTGCCAGGTGTTCGGTATTTTACCGAACTGTTCGGTATTTTAGCACTGTGTTCGGTGTTCGGTATGACAAAAATACCGAAGTATGGGAGGTTCGGTATTTTTTTTTCTAATTAATTTTTCTCCCTGATAAGCGAATTGTGGCCTCGTCAACGGGGCCCATCTAGCCATTTCACCGCTCTCTGGGCGAAGGAAAACTAGTAATAAAATCCGGAGATTTCGACATAGTGAAGTCATAAGCGCGACTCAAAGAATCGGCAATACGTCAAGTGAGGACCTTTTTTTTTTTGCTCATTGTTCGGTATTTTTTTGGAAAAGACCTGGCAACCCTGGCCAAGAGACAATTTCTAGTTATGTTAGTTCTTTTCTATTTAGACAGTGATGAAGTAAAGTTATGGTTTGATTTTTTATCCCATTCTTTTACCAATACGCCCCTAGTTAATAGCTAAATAAATCAAAAATTTTTTTTTTTTCTCTTTATCCTTAACTAGCTTCTGTCCGCGACTTCGCCTGCATAGTATCAGTATAAATTATAGCCAATATGTTATTCTTATGTATGAGCTATATTATTGTAAAGATTCATTAAAATCCATTTTGTAGTTTTTGTGTGAAAGAGTAACAAATATACATCCATCCATACATCCATACAAACTTCCGTGTTTATAATATTAGTAACATGGTATTAAAGTTGTATAAAATAGTCTGACCTTCCCATTTTAAGCAAAGTGATGATTCATGTTATAAATAAATAATTCTTTAAACTTGTATCCCCTTAGTCATGAAAACTTTTTGTGTGTGAAATATTTTAAGCAAAATTAATAACTAGTGGTTAGTACCTAATTCTATGTTATTACTTTATTATCTAATGAAAAAAGGAAATGCTTAATTATAATTAATGTTTGACTAAATTGTTAATGTAGATGTCATTGACTCATTGTAATATTTCACTTTGATAATTCAGCAACAGTTTTTACTTGGCTGTTAGATGTCGAGGCACTTTGCATTTTTGTTCCAAAATAGATAATTTTTTAATTACGTATAGTAATTAGAATAGCAAATGTTAAATTACAACATATTCATATTGTTTCAGCATTAATCTTTGATGCATTATGGTCATGTTGTTGAAGATTTAGGTACCTACCTACTCAACATCCAAGAGGGCACTTAATTGAAGTATTCAAATACTTACCTACAATTTTTTATGCCAAAGCATAATAGAAAATGTATACCAGTATAAAATGTGGGGGCTGTCTTATAGTTGTAATGTAAGCAGTGGTTGATTAAGCAATTTAAAATAGATCATTATTATACATATTTTAAAATTAGAAAATAAACTGAAAAAAATCTACTGTACAGACAATTTTTTTTAGTGTATTTTCTAATTATTATTATTATTGTCCTGTTTAGCAAACATTGTTTTAGGCAACAAATGAATATTGTATAAATAATATTTTTTTATAGTTAATTAAACTGGTAGTCAATGCTAAAGATATTTAGGCCATGATGTAGTCAAAAGATTTTATATAAATGTTTGTTCATTATCTAGTATCCATAAGCAGCAAAAAGTTCCTAGTGGCACTTAATTTGGGCTACATAGTTTCCCAACGGGGGTGGCCCCACCCCCTAGCAGGTGCTGGCTGGCCTTTTTTGAGGAGGGTAGCAGGTCCAAAGGCAAATGGGTGGGGGGAAGGTCGTTATGACAGTCAATGGTCGCAAAAAGACTTCAAAAATACCTATATTTATTTACATTAATTTATCTAGCCATCTAAAATGTTTATGTTTATTTATGGTGAAAGACAGAGCCGCAAAAACAATCTTATATGGATACGACGCTATTTGACGCCGTCTTGGTGGAGTGGTATAGCTGCCTACACATCAAGCGGTCCGGTTTCGAGTCCTGGTAGCGGCAAATGTTTGTGTGACGAACACGAATATTTGTTGACAAGTCATGGTTGTTTATATATTTATTTATGTTTATTTATATAAAACTATCTAAAAATTACTATGTATATACAAATTGCTCGTTATCTAGTATACATAACACAAGTTCTTAATGATACTTAATTTTGGCTAGATAATCGGTGTGAGCGTAAAAATATATTATTATACCATAAGGGCGGCCCTAGGGTTATGGCGGACTCCTACCTGAATAAACACATTATGCCTAGTGCCAAAGTGGCTATAAGGCTATTGGAATTAGCCGCCCCCTCAGGAAAGGAGGATGTGCACACGCTGCCCTAGACATATAGACTAGGGCCATAAGCGTGGAAGGCGATCAGACACCATAGCGGGGCTGAAGGCAGTGTGTGAGGGGACTATTCACGCAGTGGCGGAAAGCCGCGCGACAAACCTGGGATGCCAGAAGGGCAGTGAAATTAATCTGAGCAAATCATTTATACAAGCATTAAGTATACTAATTGATTAGGTTTAGATATGAATGGTTAGCAGAGAAGCTTACTACCAGGCAGGCCATAGGTAGTAAACAGCTACCATAGCCTTATAGACACTTGCAACACTGACGCGACACTCGCGCTTGTCGTGACGAAACGCGACGAGAATTCGACGCTTTTACGTTGAAGGAAAACATCCTGAGGAAACCTGCACACACCTATGAAGAAATTCTTAGGTTGTGTGTGAAGTCGACCAGCCCGCGCTTGGCCAGCGTGGTTGACTAACGTCTAATCGCCTCTAATGTGGGGTAGGCTCGAGCCCCTCGGTGGGGACATTATATGAGCTGTTGATGATGATTCTGCTCCTAAAGGGCCGGACAAAGTCCGCACAAAAGTCTAGAATTCCGGACATGTCCGGACGGATGGTAACCCTAACCCCCTTCCCTACCCCGTGTAGCTCTGGCGACCTCACCAACAGAAACAACACCACTAACATGGAGTGTTATTTGACTGTGGTGGTGTGTGGTGACCCCAGTTCGGGCTACTCCAAATTCCATTGGCTAATGCGCTGTGCCCAACGTCGACCAAAAAGTCTATGTAACTTAGCAAGCAAAGCCGTGATTTGCGCAAAGGACGGCGTTGTATTTTGTTTTACTTGTAATGGGGGCGATAGTCTTTAAAAGGTTGGGTACCACTGGCTAGATAAATGACCGTGTGGAAGAGTACAATTAATTTTTATGTTATTTCGAGTATCACTGCCTCTTTCCGTTGGTTTATATTTGGGTGATTTACCGTTTTTGTTCACGTGGTGTGCTACGCTGACCGGGACTCCAGTACACCCAAAGTAGGAAAAATACACGAAAATCTCGACTTCTAAGAACCGATAGCTCTTCCCGACGCGAAGGTGTTGTTCCACGTACCCGATTAGCGAAAGCTTTTAGCAATTTATGAGTTATATATCTGTGGAAACTTTATTGTAACTTGAATTAACTACTGTAAATCCCTACTAATATTATAAATGCGAAAGTAACTCAGTCTCTCCCTGTTAAGCTTTCACGTCTAAATCACTGAACCGATTTTGATGAAATTTGATACAAATATAGACTAGAGCTTGGGGAAGTACATACTTTTTATACTACGGCTACTTTTTATCGCGAAAAAAAGGGTTGAAGGGGTTGAAATATTGGATAAAAGTTTGTATGGAAGTTTGTAATTTTTGAAGATAGAATCATGAAACTTTGCATTTAGGCACTTAATAAGAAAGAAAGAAATATTTGTTCTAGGATTTTTGAAATTTTGACCTGTAGTGGGGTGAAATAGGGGATGACAGTTTGTATGGAAGTTCGTCATTGTTAAAGAAAAAAACCATGAAACTTTGTATTTAGGCACTTGATAAGATATAAATAAATGTTTGTTCTAGCGTTTTTGAAATATTTACCTATGTGGGGATGAAATAGGGGATGAAAGTAAAGGAAGTCCAAGCAAAGTCGCGATTTCGCGCTTAACACTTGAAGTGATTTTGATGAAATTTGGTACAAAAATAGACTAGCCCTTGAGATAGGACCTAAGTTACCTTTTGTTATATGAGAACCTCCTCCTTTTTTGATGTCGGTCAAAAAGAGAGTATAAAGGGGTTGAAATGAGGGAAGTTAGTTTGTATACGATTCCTCAATGTTGAAGATAAAACCATGAAACTTTGTATTTAGACACTTGATAAGAAGTAGGTAAGTAAATAGAGGTTCTAGCGAAATTTTGACGCATGTGGGGATGGAATAGGGGATGAAAGGTCGTAAAGAGTCATAACAAAGTCACGCTTTCACGCTTAACATCCGAACCGACCTTGATGAAATTTGGTACAAAAATAGACTAGCCCTTGACATAGGTAGGACATAAGCTATATTTTTTTTATAAAATGGGCATGAAGGGGTTGTTGAAATAAGGGATGAAAGTTTGTATAGGATTCCTCTATCTTCAATAAGAAGATAAAACCATGAAACTTTGTATTTATGCACTTGAAAAGAAGAAAATAAATATCTGTTTTAGCGTTTTTGAAATTTTGACCCGTGTGGCGATGGAATGGGATATGAAAGGTCGTAAATAAATCCAAAGAAAGTCACGCTTTCACGCCTAACACCCGAACTAATTTTGATGAAATTTGTTACAAAAATAGACCTTGAAATAGAGTAGCAGTTATTTTTTTTATAAATAGGGCATGCAGGGGCTGAAATAAAGGATGAAAGTTCGTATAGGATTCCTCATGCACGTGATAAAAAGTAAAAAATAATGTTGTAGCGTTTTTAATTTTTTGACACCCATGTTGGATTGAAAGGTCGTATGAAAGTTAGCAATGGATGAAAAAATTAAAAAATAACGTAGTTCATAAAAGGTATTAAAATAAGCTATTTACAGTAATCTACAACAGATTCTATGTGTATTATTTGCAAAATAAGTACCCTAAAAATATAAAAATGCTACCCAAAGTAACTATTCCATGCAGACGAAGTCGCAGGCAAAAGCTAGTTATTTATAAGAGAACAAAATAAATATGTTTCTCTTGAAAATAAATACATTAAGCATGGAAGACTGCTCTTTCTCTTTAACATTGCCAATCCATAGTTTCCTGTATCTATGTTTTTCACTGACTTCAAATAAATTGGGCCAAGTTATTTGAAGTCGGTGTGTATGTCTTGCTATCGTCATACGCAGGTCATACTGCTGTAAGATTTGGTATTTGTTTTTTAAAAATTAAATAATCCATATAAATGTTTAATTCTTTTTTTGTTTTGTTTCAGGCACATATGAAATTCCCACCAGATTACCCGTATTCACCGCCTTCCATTAGATTTTTAACGAAAGTATGGCATCCAAATGTATATGAGGTAAGTAGAGAATGATACATAATAAGTACCTAGAATAGAATATTATTTATTTGTTAACCTACCCATAACTACTTAATAAGTATCCAGCGTGATAAACTCAAAACTATCAAACCTCTAATGTATGCTATTACTATGGAAGCAAATTTCAATGTTTATCACAGAAATTTGATATTTTGTAGGAGGTAGCATAATGTGATTTTTTATTTTATTTGGTTGGTAAACTATTTGTTTCATAAAAATACAATTATTTAATCATCATCATCATCATCACAGCCTTTATAACTCGACCCACTGCTGGGACACAAGGCCTCCTTGTTATCGAAGGAGGTTTAGGCAGTAGTCCACCACGCTTGCCCAATGCGGAATGGTGGACGGAGTATAAGGTGATCAATACCCCTTTTTCTGCTCCATTAGTCGCCTCTACGACACCCATTCGAGGATATGGGGCGATGCTATTCTACTCTGCCGGCATCACACGGCCAATTATTTAATGAATGATGTAAAAGCGTTTTCTGCAATACACTGTATTGTATTCTTTAGACAATAAATTACTATCGCCCATATAGAACGCCTCGCGCGACGTCGCTCCGAAAACAATGGACTGTTGCCGCAAACTTTTAAATAATTCGCATCAAAACCGAATGTTTTACTGCGTTCAAGAATGCCCTTAATGCTAATTGGTATACATGACGATAAATACGTGTTCGGCAACGAGGTTAAACTCATGTAAATATGGCATCGAATAAACTAGCCTATTCAGTAACATACTTACCTACTAACTTATCAACAATAAAGAGAAAATATTTGTAAGCATTTTTTATACTTTCGCTTATATTAAACGTATTTTTCAATACAGATGCGAATTTTAATAGCTAGCAAATTATTTTAGCGCATAAATATACATTCTCTAAGCTAGTGGTTCCCAACATAGATATTTTTTTTCTTTACAGTGGTTCCCAGTCCCAATAGTTGCCCGTTAAAGCTAAAATGTAGATCTTTAAAGATGGGAAATTAATAAATAGTTCAAGCTATTTAAAATAACAATATTAATCAAATTGGCATGTTCATAAAAACGGGGAGAAACACAACAAAACCACTAAAACATCACAAAACATCGATTGTTTTTAAACTATCCTATTTGTGTTCGTCATACTTTAACTATAGAGTAAAATTAATATTATTTAGATTAATTGATTAAATATTCTGTTTGTTTTAGAATATTACCTACAACAATGTCTGTTGGTATGAATAGTTTTGTAAAACTGTATTTTCCACTAAAATAGCTAGGAAGGAAAGGATAGGATAGGAAGCTAGTTAAAAAATAAAACTGTAATTTCAACTGTAATGGATTCTGTAATTTTTCTAATCAAATAAAACTTCCTCAAAAATGATATTCGAAGGTTTGATTAAATGATGTCACAATGTGTTATATTCGAGAACATTAAGTTTCTAAGAGACAATTATTTTTAAAATTAATGGATATTCACAAGATCATTGCCATATTCAAGTCTAACAAAATGGGCAAATAGACGAGTGGGTGCAAGAAAATAATAAAAGGATAGCTATTTTACAAAACAATCATAGATGTTCCTTTAAAATTAAATTATCTCTGTAGTATATTAGCTCTGTTTAGATGTCTGAGTAATCTATTGCATCAATGATTTTATCAGAATATAGCCCTTGAATTACTCTGTAGAGGACACAAAGACAATGCAGAGCCCAGCATTGCAACACTTTTGGCGTCTTTGACCCCCGCCCGCGAAACGTTTCAGCCACAACCACCGCTGTGACCCACATTGAAGCTTGGTAACAACTTTTCTGTCGATCATGCTTCTGTATGCATTTTGTTCGCTATTTGATTTTACTATTTGAATTTGTTACTAACGCATCACGATTGCATTGATTGAACTCAGTTTGTCGACGTCGATAAATTAGACCGATTGTGCGGTATTCTTCAATAATCCTAGAGCAGATTATACCTGAGTACCTACATGCACAAACGAAATCTTGAGCAAAAGATAACTGAAATCAATAGAATATTACAAATTTTAAAATGAAGTCGCAGCAAACCTTTTCTCCTTCATCTATCTTCGGCAATCTTATCTAAAGTGATGATGAAAAACTCACGATGATTCCACTTCCATCAGTCTGCGCGATGTGGATCTCATCCACAAAGTGAGCAAACACGCGATCGCTCCATTCGCATCACTCCAATTTACTTTCATTCTACGCAGCGACGATTGCTACGTCAGGAAATGGACTTCGAATTGGAGTTTGGAGCGACGATGCTCGGCGGATTTCGAAATCTCAAAATTTTTGGTCACTCCATTCTAGAAAATTCCGAACACACGGAACGATTTTGGCTTATTTGGGAGTGATGGCATGATGTGGCTTGGAGCGATCGTCCGTTTCCCACTTAAGACAATTTTCATTGTCAGCATTCCTCCACGAAGAAGTGAGTATACTGAAAACTTCTCTAACTTATACCTATATAACAGGGTGAAGGTTTGGTTAATAATCGGATAGAATGAAAGCTATACTTTAAAAGCTAAACTTTCTTTTTACTGGGTGGTCTGGTCTCTCTCTACCACCGTCCACCTTATGTTAGGTTCGCCTGGGTAGATAGCACCGAGAAAGTTCTTTTGTAGTCTTCTCTACAGAGGGTTCCTCCGTTCGGATATTGAAGCTTCTTTTTCATCATAACAGCCTTTGTAATTCGACCCACTGCTGGGACACAAGGCCTCTCCTTCTCACCGAAGGAGGTTTAGGTAGTAGTCCACCACACTTACCCAATGCGGATTGGTTGACGGAGTATAAGATGACCAATACCCCATTGCTGATAGTCGCCTTCGCCTTTTACGACACCCATTGGAGGATATGGGGTGATGCTATTCTACTCTGCCAGCATCACACGGCTGAGCATGAGGCGGAGCTTTTTTTATTTCTGATAAATTGGAGCTCCTATGCTAAGTAATAAGATAAGTGACCACTGTAGTCGGCAGTTTGACGTGATAGGGTTAGGTTTGGTAGCGCTCGAATGATACCTTCTTGCAATACGTCTTATAAATACGTAATGGTGACCAGTGACCACTTACCTACTACTATTTATCGTTGTAAATTAAAAGAAAGACTGAAAACTGCATTTGGTGTTGCTGGTATTCATAGGTTCCTTCCTGTCACATAATGTATTATTCAAAAATATTTTATTATTAAAGCCTGTAGTGTAGGTATAGGTTGAAAATGACTCGGTATGATAACTGATACGTTATGCTCTTTCGAACCTGTGAGGTTTTTTAAAATTGTACAACTTTGAAGTTGAAAGCATTTGGTTTTCAACTCACCTGGTTTCAAGTTAAGATAGGCGAATCCTCAACAGGCTAAGTAACGTCTCTAAGACAGTTACACACTAATTAATAGTTATTTTGTGTCAGACTTAAGTAAGGAAGTAATTAGCTAGGCAGACTTAAAAGAAACTCATCTGGTACATCAACAACTTCCTCATATACTGTTCTACTGATGTAATGACATTAAGGGCTAATTTTTCAAGGGTGAGATAAAAAATTTCACGTTTGAAAAACAGGACGCAAAGCTTGTTGAACAAATAGCTAATTTTTTATGGCTTGTATTTAAATGAACACCATACTAACCTAACCTACAAAAAAGGATAAATGCACACCAAAAAAGTGAAAAATCACCAAAAGTTGTTTTTTTTTAACAAAATATCCATTTTGTGAGCAATGTTGGTACAATTTTTTTGGTTTGCACTAAAGTTACCATTTTTTATTATTTTACTTTTAGAACAGTCGCACACAGATGACTTTTGTCACATGTTTGGGGATTGGTGGTGCGCGCATGTTACGACGAAGTGGGTGACATTATTTTGGTGCATCTCCATACATTCCACAAGAATGACAATAAATTCACCAGTGCGCGCCTCTCAGATGGTCTGAGGCGCGCCTGATCTTACTCCTCAATTTGTTATAAATAAACAAAATGACAGTTTTATCTCATTTGTCCACTCACAAGATTTTCTGTCATCTGGCAGGTTTGTTTTAGAAGCAATGAGATTACCAACTCTGCATTCTTTTTAACCGACTTCAAAAAAGGAGGAGGTTCTCAATTCGACTGTTTTTTATGTTTGTTACCACTTAACTCTTTCTGGGTTTACCGATTTTAAAGATTCTTTTGACCTTTACAATGCTTGTCATGTGTCCCATATTTTGATCAACATTTGACGAGCAGTTTTCGCGTTATTCCTAATAATGCCTATTTAATTGACATCGATGATAATTCGTATTCAATAATAATTTCGTAATCTTATTATCACTTGTGTGTCTAAAAGATCTCAATATAGTTTCCTGAAAATTTATATACTTAAAACACTAAAAAGCAAAAAATAAATTATTTTTAAATTAAAAAACCGGCTTCAAAACTAAAAACAAAGAAATAAAAATTTTGTTTTTAAAAATCTATTTTATTTTATATCGTTGCCAACCTCAATATTTGGAATAAACAATGTCACTTGTATTTGGAACGGACCTAAAAAAAAATAGATTATTACAAAAAAAAATATTTCTCTGTTTTTAGTTTTGAATGCGTTTTTTTTATTTAAAAATATTTTTTCCCCTTGGATAAATGTTCATCTTCTTATTTGCAGAATTATATAACTTTTGACCAAGTATAGATTTTTTTTCAAATGTGGTGCGATGGCTAAGTTTAGTGAAGCCAGTCTTAAAATTTTACCGTTTAACGAAAGTGTAAATTTTTAAGGGAAAGTAGCTGTGATAATGTACGATAATCTTCAATAGGACAATTTTTGAATTTCGTCTAAGATAATAATGTCTATCTAAATTTTAAGTACATATTAACTTTGTGTTAACTTGGTAAGATGTGATCTCAGTCGACTTGTGGCAAAACCGCGGTTTGAGAAGAAATAGGTACCTAGTCCTACTCGTAACCGGGAGCTATAACCGGTAACGGTTTAGTTTTAGGAAATATGAAACAATTGATTGTTTTTATATCACTACATAGTATAAAACAAAGTCGCTATCCGCCGTCTGTCTGTCCCTATGTATGCTTAGATCTTTAAAACTACGCAACGTATCTTGATGCGGTTTTTTTTAATAGATAGAGTGATTCTTAAGGAATGTTTATATGTATACTACATGCATATTTACATAAGCATTGTACCCGTGCGAAGCCAGGGCGGGTCGCTAGTCTTATTTAAATTTGACTTTGTTAAGAGTTACACTATTGATTCAATCAATTACTGAAACATTACGCTTGCAACTTCGAAATTAAGTCTAGTTTATCTCTATTATATAAAAATCTGCAAATACATGTGTAAGTACATAACATTTGTCATTCTAGAATTCGAAGTTTTGAACCCGGACCGTTTGACATGTAGGCAGCGTTACTCCACTACAAAAAATATTATATTTTGTTTTTGTCACCTAGCTAGTGTGCATTATTCTGCTTCTACCAGCGTCACCTTTTGTTTGCAATTTGGAATTGCAGATCAAACGCATTTGCCTGTAAAATTACATGAAAGCAAACTTGTTTTTCAAAGCCAAACAAAATACTGCGCAGTATATTTAATAGGACATTTTTAAAGAGTCACACCACAAGCCAGTTATACAGTTTTCGCGACGAACTGAGCGGTATACCGTTAACTTTTAGAAGTCGCCGATGACGGTGAGTCGACATCGCAAATAATGTAATGAAATGAACTAGCACGGGGTCATCAGTCCTTCTGATTCACACCATGACGCGATCGCTTATTGATCAAAATGACAATGTTTTTGTAATAAAAATCAAAGACTTTCGTATGCTTCCCGATAATCACTAAAAATAAACGCTCCAAAAACTGCCCGAATTTCCTGAACACCACTTAATAGTAAATTGTTGAGTAAGCTATTCAGGTAATCTGGTTTCTCAAAATCTCTGTCGGGCTTTCAACGCAATGATGTCAGATTTCTGTTTAAATAATGATAATGTTGGTGTATGCTATACAAATACGCGATAGATACGACTTAAAAGAAATTTGGGATACATAATGTTACAGTGTATGAACAAGTGCTTCTAAGTTAATGTTGTATATTAATTGTGAGAAGGCATAGCTCCCATCAAACAGGATATGTTGCAGGTTGAATGACCTTACATGATGCCACTGACGATGACGACGCTACCAGCGTAACGTTAATACGTCTGAGAAGGACTATTGAAGATTTTTAGGTGACTTATTTATCTTGTTAGGTATTAGGTATCTATGAATTCTAACTATCGATCCATTTCATCATTACACTTCGTCCATATCGAACCAGAAGTCAAGAGGTCGGGACATTAGTAATCGAAATAACACCCGAACACGCTTGCTCTACCGAATTTATTTTCTTAGATTATAAATACGCCCCTCTCATCAGAAAAGGTGGAGATATGCCATTAAAGCAACCAGCGTAACGTTCAACAAAGATTGTGCGACAACAAGTCTATTTGGCGCAATGTCAATTATTGTTTGTTTTTATTTCCTGATACAAAAAGATTTCCTCGAAGGTACGTCGTCGTTGGCAGTCCCGGCCTTGGGGTAATTAACCTTATTCCTCCCGATGACCTGCGTCGTGATGGTCGCACTGAACTTGTGCTACATTCACGCCACTCTTTAAATAACGCCCCAGAAACGCATATCGCTCAATCCCAACAGAGTGATACACGCTCGTGCCAACATTTCAATCGCATGCCCCTTTTGTCTTAGCCACGTGGATGCAATTTTTTATAGTGAACAATAGTATGACATTGCACTATAATACTCGTACAACGTCACCTGGTTCGCGGAACTAAGAACGCTCGAATCTTGCATTTTACTTCGTGTGACATGAGCTGGTGGCTTTTAACGGCTATATACAGTAGGGGCGCTTCCGCGGCAAGCGTGCGTCATCGGGCCTTCGACCCACTCGTTGTCAGCCGACCAGCCAATCCAAGGTCCTTGTCTGACGGATCATACGGTTTAACCTTACTATAATATTCTATTTTGCTGATTCTGCAAACGTGACTGCCGCAATTATAGCTTTGCATAAGATTCTTAGCATTCAAGGTTCGGATGCTAAGAATCTTATGGGAATAACAATGTAGTTTATTTTAATTATGACGTCAGGAACTAGAAACCAACTAGTCCTGAAGTCATACCGAATCATCTGGGTAACATGCTACAGTTTTAAATGAACTACTCAGAATTTGGCAGTGCTAACGGATTTGTTCCAGTATGTTGCATATAATATAAGGCTGAAGTTGTGCCATTAATATTTTTAAAAATACATAAACCCACTTGATTTTCTCTCGCGTTTTCTCTGCATCAAATAAATAACCTTAACCAACGAACGTTTCACCAGATTGTGCCACCTTGAACGACACTCACGCCATATTGTCTAAAGAAATTTAATTTTCTAGACGTCTCTGGCAGCCGCGTCGCGCTGTATACGATGTGTTTGGTGTGTTTCCCGATTTAGAGGTCAGAATATACGCATTTTCTTTGTGAGGAAGCGCGCAGTGAACCGGTGGCATATTTTTAGCCGAGGGCGTCGCTCTTCTGGCTGCGGACGATGATGCGAGGTGCTTTTGCGCTATCATTGTGCGTGACTCTACCGTGAATATTGCGAATTGCTCCTAGTTCTCGTACACGTGTTCCTGTAAATTTAACGTAGATAAACAATTTATACGCTGGAATAACAGCAAATCCCAGAACTATGTCGGCGTTGTTCCGCGTGTCCAATCACAATGTAATGTACTCTTTTTGCCCAAATTTTCGCTTGATTGTGATATCAAAGTATTTCTATTTCTATTAGTTGATTCGTATAGTCAAAAATGGCAGCATAAAGCTTTTTAGATAAATACCATGCTATCTCTTCCCGCCATCGGCAGTTTATTTCTATTCTAATAAAAATAAAGTAATGCAAAATATTTGAAAGACTGATACAAACACCTACCTTTTTCTAGTAAGTATTAAAAACACCTACGTTTTATAATATCTTCTTGCAAAGCTGAAATTAGCTGTAAAAGAAACCTAGCTATTTTAATCCGAATACAATTGAGAAGCCAGGCAAAGCATTTGAAGAGGCGACATAGACTAGACAGCACCGTTACTTGAACCTCTCACTTTCACTATGTCACTATTTAACCTGCTTATAGGCGTCTATCTTAGCAAGAGCTTTGTGTCCAATTAAAATCTCTTTTTGGAGATCCTGATTTAATTGAAATTGTAATGCTCAATAATATTTAGAGCAATTTAATTGGCTATCAGAATATTGACAATGCTCGTCAGCGAATCACGACGGCTGTTACGTGATTTCGCAGTATCCAATTTTGATAGCGTTTTGAGAGTTCGTTCTAAAATTCATATTCAATTAGTTACGATATTTTCCTAAATAGAAATAAAAAATTTACGGATAAATTCAACAGATGTAGTAAGTATTAGATATAATAAATTAGCGAAATAATGTCAATCAATCTTGCCGCATTCTTATCTTACACGCGTTCAAAGACAAAAAGTCATCGTTTCAGTTATGGCTTTATTTCTTGTTCTGCATGCCAAACATTTCACAATATTTTTTGTTTACGTTACAAATCGTCGCAACGTTTCTAACAATCAATTTGCTAATGCATTTATCTACTATTCATTGTGTGCTAGTTTAAGTTATCGTGATATCTGTATCTAGGTCGTACGGAATCCGACCGGTTCACCTAACCGTTCATATTTCAAAATCGCGGTTTTGCGAGAATAAGTAAATTTTAAAGGATGGGATAACCTTGCAGCAGATTACGGTACTGGGGTGGTTGCTCCGCGAGGTCGTCAAGGGCAGTGGCGAAGGTGAGCGGTAAAACTGCTCAAACGAATTGTTCCTTCCGCAATCTCCATAGAAAGATACGGGGCCGTTGATATAACTCACTGTCTACCTTTTATAGTTGTGCGTGTGCCAGTGACTGAACATAAAAACACTAACAATATTTATAATTACGTCTTTGATCTTGAGTAATCAGCCCATTACTAAAGTAGTGCTTTTGTGCTGAAACTTTTCTAAATACAGTTAAACAACGAACATCTTGAAACTGTACCCACTACTGGTGATTACCATTTTTCGTAATGGATATTGTTACATAACTGAGCTTCTACGTTAATTACGCATTATGTTACAATAAATTTTCCTCATTAGCTATAGAAATACGTGAGTTAGATTGACAGGTTATTTTAGTAAAGGAAACTGATCAAGCTTATGTAACTTTGTAATGTGATCGATGTAAATAAAGAAAACCGCTTCTTAAAGGATAACAGGAAACAGATTGAATCACGATAAATGATACACTTGGATCTTTTCTGAGCGGCTCTACAGGCAGCTCTACCATGATACATATGTATATAATTGCTATACACGCTAATGTTAATTGCAAACCTTTAAAAAGGCGCTAGGAAGCGAGCTGGGGCCTTATCGAGCTATTTACAAAGTAGTAACCAGAACGCTTCCTTTTTCATGCGTTTTGACATGTAGTCATTTGTGTTATGACAACTTTTCCGGTTTGGTTTTGGTTTTTACATTCGTAAATACCGCGATGGTCCCTGCCGTGCTATTTTATAAAGAACTTACTTAACACTTCACATCTCACTCCGATTTTAACTTTCAAACGCTAATTAATATATAACAAATATATAATTATTTTAAAATTACGTGTCACGTTGTTTGTCCGCGATGAACTCCTAAACTGCTTAACCGATTTTAATCAAATTTGTACACCGTGTGCAGTTTGATCCAACTTGAAAGATACTCATTTCTTTTACTGCAAATTCAATGATATAAGACAAATTCAATGTTATAACGAAAAGAATATTTTGAATGAGAAGTGAACGTACTAGCGGGACAGGGAAGACCTAGGCACGGTAATATTATCTATAACCTAGGCTTGAAATAGGGTCAGTTCAAAAGTACCAGAAACCGCCCAGGATGTATACTATGACGACTGTGATGAGAGTAGATGAAGCGAAAGAAAGGATCGTAGCAAGTGGAAACAAGCATGGGAAAAAGGCGTGACTCTAATATGATATTGATATCTTATCCATCTAGATGAGTTTTATATCATACTGCCGTCCAAGCGACAAATGCAGTATTGGACTTTTTTCGTGAAATGAGATCATAATTGATTCGAAATCTATTATTAAATCATTCCAGGAAAAAAATGACCCTTACTGCATTTATCGCTTGGACGGCAGCATCCAGTCGACTCTTATCCACTGTTGGACATAGACTCTTAATTTATCACTGAACTTTACCAAGTAAAGAATAGAATACCTTCTATTCTTTTCCAACTGTTGCTAGTCAATCCATTTATCCATTTCCCCGTCGTTCCATTGATCCTACATATTATTTAATACTACTTATGACAAAGTTCTCAACGACATTATGAAACAAAGGATAATTGTAAAGTGTTAACAAATATACTGAAATCGATAATTTTACACCGTAAAGCAGGTTTGAGGTATTTCGGTTTGGAGGGTGTAAATAGTGGAATTAAAGATATTGCAGACTCGCTGCCGTACATCATATGCTATAGAAGATATTCATAATCTTATAACACCGCCCAACGGCTTTTGTAGTTTGCCGCATTAAAAAATCAATCAGAAAAAACGTGTTCAACACGCTTAAATATAGAAAAAGACGTGTAAATCTAATTCTAAAATACCAGACATCATTATCTACCCACCTAAGTTCTTAGTCTCCTCACTCCGTAGCTCTGTACAATGAATACCAAACGTCTATTGATCGACAAAATAATATAGGGAAGGAATAATTGGTTCCATGAATAAATAATTTAATTCACATGATCCCAGCCGAATTGACTTTGATATCCGAAGTCAATTTCAAAAATGAGATTCTTAAAATATAGAAAGACACACGTGTTGATAAGTATTATCTTTTAAGGTGTATTGTCTTATGACGATTCAATACAATAAAATTGCCTTCTGGACTTGATCTGGGCACGTAACGTAAATGTTGTTATGACGACTCTTGCTCGGTAAACTCAACAATAGCTTTATGTAATGCCGAGTTACGCATGCTCTATAACGCAACGGAAACGAAAACTAAATCTCGAACCGTGAAGCATTAAATATTAAGATTTAATAACTTCGTTGCGCAAATCCGACGTTTATGCTAAAGAGGCTCTGACAATAGTTTGGTATAGATGTTTTATCACTGGTAGCTGCATTTTCAGCCCTTCCAACTTTTTGGGAGGCCGAGGACTAGGCTTGAGTAACTACGTACTTTGATCTGTGTTTTTAATTTATACCAAATAAAGATCTATTCTATTCTGTATCTTATCTCCGCTTAAAAATCTTAGCATATCCAATCACGCTAATCTATTCCTAACTCATCATCCAATCACTGGCTCGGCTCGCTACTAAACAAGGACCTTTGTGAAGGATTTCTAGTAGATAGTATCTCCGGCGACCAGAAAGATTGCGGCAAACCTGAGGGTCCCTCTAAGTATCCGTGCTCGGACCTCTGTTTACGTGGCGTGACGAGGAGTAAAGCGTTCAGACTCATGTCTGTACCTCATACAGCGCAATGGTGCATGCATCCACCGTGTCCTCACTTCACACCCGTTTGGTGAAAATGAAATCACATTGTGGTGAATTGCATTAGTGTGATTTTGTGTTATCGCAAGGAAGGAAAAGCGAAGTTATCGAAAACAACTGTTATTGGGACACATAATTGACTGCCCGAAGTTAATTGTATCTATTCTGTAGGAACTAAACCCACAAACTCAAAAGTTTTTTTACGGTTTCCTGTAAAATCTGTGTCCATAACACTTACAAAAATTCCGAAAGAAGCCTTATACTATTCGGTGGTACGAACTTTCCATTTCGTAAACGTTGGGCTTCACCTCATGCGATTTTGTTTTTCTTTACTTATTTTAACAGTTGGTTGTTGGTTATCTGGCAGAAAATACGTGTTAATTGCGGCGCCTTTTTCAAAAATCCAATATAATATAATAATTATGGATAGTTAACTCCTATTGTGGATTTCATTGTAATCAATACAATCATCAACTTATGATCTCATTGAGAAACCATTTGCTTTAACGCTACAGTGATACAATACTCTAATGTCATCCTTAATTCCTATTATGCATTGTCTCATTTCCAAAACAAAAGACTTCTAATAGTTTAACTCGTTTTTACAATGATATAGAGATTTACAAGAAAAAAACGGGACTTGTCTCTCCTTGACTTTATCGTACACTGGAAACGACTCAAAAGTTGATAGAAACCTTATATTTTGATGTCATACATGAATGCTAAATTTTCGGTCACCCATCCGAGTACCAACTGTGCACTTGGTTGCTTAACTTTCGTGATCGACGACTCAAAAGTTGATAGAAACCTTATATTTTAATGTCATACATTCATGTAAAATCTGATTGCAATAAGTTAAATGTTAAAGCAGAAGCGTCGGTGGCATAGTTTGTAAGAGCGTCGGCTTTCGCCCGGGAGGCACTGGTTCGAACCCCGCCACGTACCAATGTGTTTTCAAATTTTGAATTCATATGTTAATCTTAATCGACGCTTTTACGGTGAAGGAAAACATATTAGTGAGGAAACCTGCACACACTCCTATGAAGAAATTCTTAGGTTGTGTGTGAAGTCGACTAACCCGCACTAGGCCAGCGTGGTACTAAGGCCTAATCGCCCCTAATGTGGGGTAGGCTTGAGCCCCTCGGTGGGGAAGCTGTTGATGATAATGATGATGAAGTTAAAGCTTACTCGAGTTATCGTGGTAACGCACAGACCAGACACTTCACACAGACAATTCCAGAAAAGGTATTTTTGGACTCAGGGTGGTCCAAGACGTGTAAATCCGTCTCAAGGTTGAATTTTTTGACGGTTACAAGACTTCCTCTATACTAATTAATCGGTATACGAGAAAGTAATAATTTAAAAACCCAAGAGACTTATTAAGAAATATAATTAAGAAAATATCTCAATCAGCTATTCATGATCTCATTGAATCAACATTTATGAGATATTTTCACTAGCTGTAAAGTACGGTTCCAATGTTTTCTAAAACTTTAACAACTTTAGGCTAATACACTAACTTATTATTTCCAGAATGGTGATCTCTGCATATCAATCCTGCATCCCCCAGTAGACGACCCTCAGTCAGGCGAGCTACCGTGTGAGCGCTGGAATCCCACGCAGTCAGTCCGCACGGTCCTACTCTCCGTGATCTCTCTTCTCAACGAACCGAACACGTTCAGTCCCGCGAATGTGGACGCCAGTGTCATGTACCGCCGCTGGCGCGACTCCAAGGGAAAGGACAAGGAGTACGAAAACATTATCAGGTAATGACTTTCCTTGCGAACTGTTTACTTCTTACTGTCTAGTGGGATATCATTATGTCCATCTGCAGTTCAGTGTAATTTGGTTAGAAGTAAATAAGATCAGTAACCTCAACTGATATAGTTGAGGCTACTATCTGAACTCGAAGTATTTCTCTCATTTAATAGTTAGATTAATGCTGTCGCATCTTGTATCTTAAACATCGGGATGTAAAGAACTTTTTCCCAAATATGATTGTTTTTATTTCTGAGATAGAATATTCGGCAATTAAAGCTACTCAGTAAAGACAACTTTTGTACGTTGTTTTTCAAACAGTCAATGACTTAAACAATGTTATACTATTAAATAAGATACAGAGAGAACAAAGACGATTCTAAAATCGTCTTTGTAAATCCAGGTCATTAAATGATATAGCTCGCAAAACACATACGAGATCGTCTAAGTTATTATGGGTTATTGTTATCACCTAAATAATCTGTGTTGCAAGTGCTACGTATACGTGTAGAATTGAACTACGCAATTATCACAATAGAATTTTCCGGAGAATATACTTTAAAAATCTAAAATGTGACTTTATTACCGTTTTATGGAATTACGTACCAGTCGCTGGAGGGATCTTTGGCTATATCAAAATAAGAAAGTTTGCCGAAACATGACCTTGATCCGGACATACTACATTTACTTTATGGCCTCGTTGTAAAGACTATCTACAATTTAGTGTGTCGGGGAAACACTATCGACCAAGCATCAAGATATCGTTCAAGCATTGAAGACATGCGTTTTAAAACCTCTCTATCTCGCTAGGAGCAGTATATTCAAAAGGTTAGGGGATTTTTTGAGGAATTTTTGAACTTTCTGCTCAGTTTAATTGATAATCGCTATTTCACGTATCTGTAAATTCTGGATCTAATCTAGTCTATAATAGACAGTGACGTCACGAGTTAAGAAAATTTTAGAACAAACTAATTACTACTATATTATAAATAATCATAAGAAAGATATTAGGCAATACAAAATTGCATTACTTGGTGCTGCATTCAATGCATCAATTCTACTAGGTGTTAGGCTCATATGTAGGGGTCGTCTGGGTAGGTACCACCGCCTTTCTCATTTCTGCCGTGAAGCAGTTTGCTCTGTTTCGGATTGAAGGGAAAGGCATGGAAGGCATATCATCGTAGTCCCCAGAATGGCAACGCACTTGTAGTGATTTACTCTTAATATTGCAAGTATCTTTAGGTGACTGTAACCACTTAACACCATGTGGGTCGCAAGCTTGTTTACCGTCTCGTAATATAAAAAAAATCCACCCCCCGGTTTGTTTCTTGTTTCTTTGCCTGGTATGTTTCAACGCTAGACGTTATTAATATCGTTATTCTATTCCAAAACTAAGGAACATTCGATTCAATTGGTCACCTAAAATGTTAATCAGTTGGTCCCGCTAGTTCTGCAACTGGATAGACAAATCTATAAATCTGCATTGGAACAGCGCAGGGTGATGTTTCTGCTTGGGCCCAACATCCAAGTATGTCTCTACCAAGTATGAAAGTACGCTATCAGCTGTGTGACATAGCTGCTATGCTAATATACTCATGGAAAAAAAAGAAAATTCTTACTGAATGGTTAATGATTTTATAATTATTACTATTTGTGCCTTATCTGGCTGGGCTCGTACCTGGAATACAGCCATGTTGGCAGTGGGGTGGTTGGGTGAGGATCGATAAACAGACTATTTGATTTGATTTCAGCAGCATTTAATAGTATTTTATGCTAATATTATAATAATGTGTATGTACCGTACCAATGTGTGTTCAAATTTGAATTCATATGTACGTTCAATCGACGCTTTTACGATGAAAGAAAACATCGTGAGGTAACCTGCACACACCTATGAAAAAATTCCTATTGTGTGTCTCGGCTAGGCTCGAGCCCCTCGGTGGGGACATTATATGAGCTGTTGATGATGATGATTATAATAATGGGTACCTATTAAATTGAAATTTTTATATTGGTACTATTTTACTAGTTTTGGATGAAGACGATATTTAAACTAACAATCGTAATGAGTTGGCTCGTTACGACTCAATGTCGTAATTTCTTAAGCGGTCGAGGACCGACTATTGGCATATAATGATTAGCGAGCTATTCAATGCTGAACTTGATTGCAATTCGCTTGTGATAAACCTAGCAATGAATGTATCATTGTTACCCTTAGAGTACATTACTTCCTGTATGGTATGAGATTGAGAAGTTAAGTGCTGTGTTAGTTTTTCGTTCAAAAATCAACGATATAGCTTTTAGATCGCCGTAAGCGAAACTTCTTTCTTGATACTCAATCTCAGCACTGGCCCAGTCTTAAGAATCTCATAAAGCTAATGGCCCTCCATTTGGGTCTATCTGCTCAAAAAGAATCTCAAAGAAAATGCAATAAGACTAGTATTTACTGCTTTTAAACCTTCTACTCCCGTCTGAGTGTTAATGCACACATTATGGATCGCTGGATATTAGGATTAATCTGTGTTATTTAGTTTTCTTTAACGGCCGACTGCCCATCTTCCGAGGGCGGTTTCGTCTTCACTATCAAGATCCACCTCCACCAAACGCCTGTGTTCGCCCATCAAGCTGCTGTGCCTGACTTAGTAATATTGACTTAAAACACTGTACACAAGATTTAATTTCTATTAAAGATTGAAAAAATCCGTTCCTATCCGACGCGATGCGGTCCGTTTCGTAGAGTTCCTCCATTGCCCATACAAAGTAATGATGACTTTAGTTGGACCCGTGGTCCTACTAGTAGGACCATGCAACAGATGGGATGATTATTAATATCCAGACAAAGTTTTAGTTGTCTCGCGGTAAATATCTACCGAGCTGGGATTGAGAGGTTAACAGTTACACGGTGCATAGAAAGAACTTTTGCAGCGTCAATCAACCGAAACCAACAGATTAATACAGACTTCAGACCTACTTGATTTTTTTTTTCGAAATCTACAACGTTTATTTTTATAATTCCGTTCATAATTCTAACTTTCGTGGTTATTCTTTTACAGGAAACAAGCGCAAGTGGCGCGGATTGAAGCCGAGAAAGAAGGCATCGTCGTCCCCCTCACATTAGAAGACTATTGTATTAAGACTCAAGTTAAGGTCACGACGCAGGAACCTCAGGTAAAATTGCAATTTTAAAATCTTACCTAGCCATCTACAAAAGGTGGAACTACCCCATAAAGATTAATATTTGTAAAGAAAATAATCCATTTGGGTTTTCCCGCTTACAATGCGGTGATTAAACCTTTATAAGGTTGTGGTATTATATTTACCACCTGATATTCAACTTTACTATGTCTGAATAAGGTTGAAAGACAATCAAGTGTGTTTTTATTTGTTTCCCAAACTTTTTTCGACGATCGAAGAACTAATTTCTAAGAAATAATTGATATTAACAAAAACTTACAATGGTTAGCTAAGAAATAAATTCAAGTCAATCTGTAAAACTCCGATATCGATAACTACGTACAGATGTATTTACACAGTTATGAAACCTGCCTTTGCTATTAGCTAAGCCCCTTATTCGTAAATGACTATACCTAATAGATCACTCGCGTGTAAATTGAGAAAGACGGAATGTATTTCTATAGTATGAATAACAAAATTAGGCTTATGAGTAGCTGTAGAGATCTGCATATGATTAAGTATCTTAGTCACGAGTATACTACTTTCTCTCGACTCGCAACTCTTTCTAATATTTTACGTATTAAATTAATAAACATCACCTCTAAGTTATTAATATTAACGTTTGAGAACCAATGTTTATTATTTTTACCGTTTAAGAAGGAAAAGAGATCGAATCCCATACTGTTATGTCTGATGTATAATATGTCACTGTTACTGTGCATAAATCAGTTTAACTAGGTAATCTGCAGATCAGTAGTTTCAGGAAAAGTATAATGGATAGTTCATTAATAAAATTCCACTATTTAGTGCATTGTACCAGGAAATCGATCCGATCGATGAAACAATGTTTTCACTTTAGAACTTATTCAGATAATCTGCAGATTGCCTAGTTAATCTGCTCTCTAAATGATTCACGCACATTAGCGGTAATTATATATTTTTTACCAAAAAAAATATTATAATTTTTTTTATCTTTTTAGTGTAACTAGAAAATCAATATAATCAATTTCACCTACACAGTAAAAAATATTCCATTTATTTCATAATTAGTTGTCAACAAGTTTAGCAACTTTGATCTCCATATTGCGGCAACAGGCAAATCGCAACTAGCTCTTTACATGTTATAACTTAAAGAAACTGCGCAGACACTTTAGTTGTGAGTTTTGATGATTGCCATCAGTTTTCAGAGCACTCTAGGACAGAATCAGTTTCAAATTGACGCAAATAAACCATGTAAATCCATAGTTACAATGACTGTTGACCATGGATTTGAAAAGTTTATTTAGAATCTCAGCAACAGTAAACTCGTCCTTTTTGTTATGTGTGTTAAAATTACATATTAAAAGCTGATAGTTCAACTAATTTGATAGCTTCTTCAACTAAGTTGATAGTTTCTTCAAGTAAGTCGATCGTTTCACCAACTAAAGTTGCTCTGTCTGTATCGCGCCTTAGTTAGGTACCGTCTCGACTAATACTGTCGCCATATCTAACAATAGCATTTCCAACAGCTGGATTCTTCTCCGACAGTTGGTTATAAATTATTCAGTCCTTAAGTGGTCTAGATTTCCACCTTCGCCCTTATGTGGCCTTACCTTAGCCTAACTTTCCTGAGCGTCACGAAGAACGTACGCCCGCGCGCCATAGACCTCTTCACTTACCATTAGGTAAGATCAGAACATAGATTATAAATCAGATTATAGATTTTAAGTAAATAATGTACCCTCTTAAATTGCAGTGCCCCTACGGGGTATCACAGGAACTACAGCCTATGTTTAAGACCCTTGTTGTTATGTGATACGCAATAAAGATATTTGATTTGATTTAAAGGCCATAAACATCCCTGTTAAGTTAAAAACTAATTTTGTTTTTGATTAGATAACTGTCTATATAAATGAAATTATTTTAATCCTCCAGCGCTTCAATAGAGTTTGTAACCCTGCAAGAAATATGCACCATTTACATTTTTAATAAGGTACGGGTTTTTATATTGCCCCATGGGATCATTTTTATTTAAACGTCGGGACTTGAGGTCAGAATTTTTAATAACCAACACGTGAACCTACCTATACACACTTTTATGCACTGATAAAATTACCACTATAAGGAAGTAATTGTTTTATGTTTTTTCCACGGCTAGGTATCTTGATTATTTTCACTCACGCTCGCTACCTTAGAATCTATAATTGCGTTACGTAATACAATTGTAGGAAACAGGAACACGTTATTTTCTTTATGAATTACTATAATAAAAATGTTAGATAACCTGAAAGCTACAAAGATACGTTTTAAGCCAATATATTGAGTGTTTTTTACTTGATCGTGAGACTCGTGGTCTTCACCTCAGCCTATGGCAAGTGATATAAGGATCAGAGACAGCCTCGCTTCGCTCGGGTTTTAATTATTTAACACCCTCCCTGAGCTCGGGAATTAACCATAGAGTCCTTCGTTACGCTCCCAATTCAAGGCTACACTCGTGACATAAGACACTGCTTATTCCCTTGGTATAATCTACTAATACACGGTTATTTTTCTTTGGCCTTAGAGCCAAAGCCATTTGCATCGGTAGAACACCCCCAAGAGGTTAAAATAAATACCAAGCATTTTTTTTTTACGAAATATATATGGCGCTCTTATCCAACTCAATGACACGTACAGCCTGAGGCGGCATACACTCGAGTACCTATTGAGTTTGACTTTCTCATCAATATCAAATTCGAAAATCAGCAATAAGGGAAAGCGAGCTTTACTCCAAAGCCCATAAGTCATCATATAGAATGATGACTGAAAAATTCACACGTATTTTTTCTTTTATCGCGTAAACAAATAATAAAGACGATATAGTGCGTTGAAATGTCGTGTGACGTCACGCTTTCGTACCCTTTTTTCGGAAGAGTGACCAAATCCCCACCCCTGAACTTAGATGCTCTTTATCGTTTTAAGTATTTACTTATTTTATTATGTAAAAAATACGCGTCTGATGTTTTTGGTAGCTGATGGGCTATAGCTCAATCCATACACCTACGTGCCGTGCCCAGGACGTGGACGGGACGTGTTCCATCAGTAGTTGTCAAAAATATCATTGCGTACAGTCGAAGACACTGTTAACTGCCCATTAAAGACGGAGCTAACATAAACTGTCACTGTGCGAAAGGGATACGCAGACAAGCTTATTTTTACCTCCCTTTCACACGTCTTGGTCAGGAGCGTCTTTAATGGGGAGTTAACTTCTGCCACTGTACTTTTATATGTAATCGTTCAAACACGTCCGTATCCGGGCCAGCGCCGGAGCTTCATAGCCTGAGTGTCCGCCCGACACGGTCCGGCCCTGATGTGTGTGTGGATTATACTATTAATAGTTTTAACCAATCATCATTAACAGTGACTCCCTATCATTTCGTCACTTTATTTCCAAGACTCCACGTGACCAAGTTATTGTATTCTTATTTCAGTTGGACATGACCGACTTCTACGATGACGATTACGATGATCTCGACACGGATTCCGATGAGGAACTGGAGGGCGGGGGTGGCGACGGCGATGACAGTGGCAACGGGGAGTCTTGAGGGCTAGCGTCGCGCCGTATGCTACCCTTCCCAGGCGCCCGCACGCTCTAGGAGTACCCTCGGGGTCCGCGCTAGGTACTCTAGGATCAACCACTAAATAGACACAGCACTGAAGGCAAAAATTGTACATATTTGGTCCTTCACCTATGATTATATTTTTTTAAGAAAACACAATTTCCTCATATCTTTTTCTGCTTCTCAGCGACTTAACGTAACGGTACTTGTTTATTTGTAATACATTCTTGGATAATATATATAATTCTTTAGGAAAAAATTCTGCAAATTAACACTTTTAATTAATGGGATAGATTCGATTATCAAAATTTTAAGATAGTTTTGTCAACGTTAAAAATATTACATACATACATATAATCACGCTCGTAATCCCAACAGGAGTTAGCAGAGCTTTAGGTAACTATGTGTGCGTTTATGAAACTTCCGCTACATTTTTTATTTCGTGGATCTACAAACGCTGTTCAAATATCAACCTTATCTCTTTTTGAAAGAGATTAAAATAATAAGCAAGGGTATTCCTTTTTGCTTGTTCTAAATTGTATGTAAAAAAGTTGACTTCTTACATTTAGTGACAGTCGAGACTTCTTAAAGCAGATTTACATAGGGTAACTAACTGACTCCGCAAATTCAGTCAGTACAGCATTGTCGCGTTAGTAACTGACTTCACAATATTCCCGCTTACTGACTGCATGTAAACGGTGTTGTCAGCACTGGGGGCCTGTTACTGACTCTACTTACCCTTTGTAAATCATGCTATATTTACTTTTTAAAGCGCTGTCCAAGTTACCACACATATCCGAGCTCCTCTCACTGACTGTACATTTACATACCATTTGTTCGAACTTGTTTACACATCTCCGTGTCAGGGGGATCCGGTTCGTCAGTATCCCGGAGCACGTTCGAATGCACGGACGCTCTGTCAGTGTTGTCCGATTTTAATCTACAGTCGGGCCGTTTTTATGATAATTTTGACACCTGCGAAGATATAACTTTGAAGATGCGTACAAAATAATGTCGTAAATACTTTGACCTAGTTATTCTGTTGAAAATATGCAACTTGTGCTTTCATGATACTAAACTTAGCAAGTCAAAAAAAGGCCCTAAGCTAAGTATCTCAGCGGAACACTTGATACTGGCGAAATCCATAAGGTCAACGCCATAAAGAAAAAAAAAGAAAATGCCTACAAATTTTTTATATCACTAATATGCATTAATAAAATAATTATTCGAATGAAGGCGATTACTTAGGTAAGAGACGACACTGAGTCCGATTTCCCTGATATGTGTGAACACTGGTGTCAGATGGCACGTTCCGGAAGGGGCACTGAAACGAAAACTCTGAACTCGGATAGCCCTGAAAGGGAAATGTGTGGAATTTGTCTATTACCTGAAACATTTGAGATGGGTACGGATAGCGAGTTTAGAAAGAATCCGAATATTTTCCTTAAGTTGTCTGATTTTGATTGTATACTGTAAAATTGCCGAATAAGAATTAGATTTTAGATTTCGTATTTTTTTCCTGTGAAACCAATTTTAGTCTACACCTTACTGCTTTGTGATCTGTGTTCTTACATTCATAGATATTAAACTCTAATAAACATAATTGAAAACATTTAATTACTTCATCATTCTTTAAAATGAAATAGAAAACGATGCAAGACAAAAACCGTTGCATCTCAACACTTTTTACATGTTCTTCGTTTTCATTTCAAAGATAATTAAATAAAGTTTTTTGATTGTACCAGTGCTCGGTTTTTTTAAAAACGGATACTTTGGTTCTGACTGCTGCCATGTTTCTGTCAGTCCAACGTATTTATTAATTCTTTCCTGCTTAAAATGAACATACCAACTTCTACTTTGATAGCTTTCTGCAAAAGGCTTTACATCACTTAAACTACCCAAGATTTGAACAATTTTATCGTAAAATGTGTAGTGAATTATATAAGAAGTTGGTACACGCTGCATATCAAATTTCTTCAATAGATTTTGAACTCTATTACTGTGCTAATGTGCTATAAAGTTGAAAAATTACTAAAGAAATTTGACAGATTTTACAAACTTTAAAAAAAAGAGTCAATACATATTTCTATTTGAAGTGTTTGAAAAATGGAAGAAATGAAGCTGTATAAATTTTTTGAAACGGTGGTAGGATATTGACTTAAAAGTACTTCGCAAAGTCCATTTAAATAAAGAGCATTTTTATTTTGTTATAACCTCTGTCGTGATTGAGGGTACTGAGGCAAGACATTAACCGCGACCTGTCGCTGCAATGTGGGACCCGGGAGAACACAATAGAATATTAGAGTGAGATAGGTAGACGAGAGCTACACGCAAGCGGCCTAGGTAGGCCAGTCACGTAGAAAAAGCAGCAACTGTCAGACTGCAGTACTATATTTAACGCAAACATGAGCATTATTCGCACATTGGTGATTTTGTTTGGTTTCGCTCTTATCGATTCATTGCCAATCTATAAACGTCAGTGATTATAAATCTATGCCAGGAATACAGGTTGTTCTAGGCATAGTTTCATATTACATCACAAGCTAACGTGAGGCACCAGGGCCTGATTGTCTGCAAACAGTCTTTTTAATAATTACTGGTGGCCTATCTGGAGGGGTTGTTTGTAAAGATAATTAAGGGCTCCCAGACCTCCAAATCCAGCCCTGTGAGTCACGTCTCAATACGTAAAATCACGACATGAGTTATTTCAAGTTTATTTTCGTTAATTTAACATTTCTATCAATTTCAAACGGTTTTATATTTATTTATTCCCCTCACAAACTGCATGTTTTTTTCTAATTTTGAGTGACATCACACGATTCATATTATAAATGTACTAACACCTTTTTGCATAATAATAATAAGCTCTCATGTACATACAACGTGAAGAAGTGTTACGTACTTACAGAATATATGGACGGTTTGTGCTCCAGATTTTGTTTTAACTTATCGTATATTTGCGGGCAAGTATATGCAACAGTACATAAGTGTCGAATACTTTTCAAGATTTTAAACTTTGATTTTTATAAAAAAAAACTGATGTAGAATAGGGAATATGCATGTAATAAATAATATAAAGGCTCAAAATCTTTTTATATAAATTCTATTAATTAAGAACTGTCCCTCCGTCAATATTTTTTAATAATATTTCTTTTGGAGCAAGAAATTAAATATTGAAAAGTGCTGAAAAAGTGGGAATCTCAAATATTTGAAACGCGACGAGAGCGGTTGTGACTTAAAATTCCATAAACAGGATATGTCAACGTCACGATGCCCACTTTTTTTAAACATTTATTCCTTATTTTACGTCTGTTGAAATCAAAGTTGTGAAAGCTTTAAGGTAATGTTTTACAATACTTCCTAACCAATTAATATTAAATGATTACTTTATCTGAAAATATCACATAAGCAACATTATCTAAAACAATAATATTGTTTGTTATGTTGATATAGACTATGACATCACGAGCGTTTAAAGTACCAGTGTAGGGTGGCTTTTTTAAATATTTTTAGACACATTATACTACTTCGACGTTGAATATTTTTATAGTAAGTATATTAATTCGCCCAACAACTCATCTGGTCATAGTCAACGACTGATTGCAAGATCATCAAAGAACAAAAATAATAACAGGATGCAAACTACTAAATAAAAATATAAAAAATCATGCATATTCTCTATTGCGTATTGATTTTTTGTTTTTAAGTGTACAAACGACTGGATAACAAACTACCACAAGCTGTAATAAAATTGACAAAGACTGAACTTTATGTCCATGTGAGAAGATTGAAAAATCTTATAGATTTGACAGTTATTTTGGTAGTCTGATATACAGTTCTTTGTACTGAATATTCTCTTGTAACTGAATTCAGTGAGCAGAGTCATGAACAATCGGAAACATTAAACCTTATCTTCCGAACTTGGACATTTGCTAAATCATAGTGGAAGCCGTCAAAGAAAATCAATCATTCGTTCTCTTTAGAATAGCAACAGTAATCGCGTAGTCCGCTTACCATCGCTGGCTGTATGTAGATTGCCACCTTTTATAAAAAAAGACCTCAAAAACATATTAAAATTTAGAAAGTTATTCTTGCACCATCTATAGATTTATTATATAAAAACTCAGACGTTCGTGTAAATAATAAAAATTGTACTTGAGGCAATCTGTAACTTTTTTAGCTTAAAGTGAAATATTTTATTAGTAAAAAAATAAATAAGTCAGCTAGGTTAGGCTGTTGTTAACTTTGCCAGATGCTTGCAATGCAAAGCTATTTTTTGCAACACTAAGGTAATATAATTGGTACAGCAATGTGCAGCATTCTATAAACAAAGCAATCCATACGCAAGTCTGCAAGCTAGCAACTTTGCTACGTGTTGCAAAGAATAGCTTTGCAAGCATCTGTCAAGGTTAAAGAACTGCCTACCTAAATGAACTGGCTTATTTATTTTTTCATAAATGTATTTTAAACTTCTGGGTTTCAAAGATTATTCTATTATGTTATGGCTTATTTTTTTTCTTAATTGTATCTAAAACTTCTCGGTTTCAAATTTTATTATTCATAATAGTATGAATAACAAGTAACTATGTTTAAATTCTATGTTCTAATACGCAAATAAATAAATTTAAAGAATCGCCGGTAGCCTATATTCTATATACAAGTTTTCTCTAGGACTAACACGCCTACTAATTACTTCTGTACAAATATTTGCATTAATATCCACAGATATTACCTATATCAGAAAACTAACATATATATAATATACGTATGTGCATTGTAATCTTGCCTCTAACTCTATATATTTAGAGCCACCATAGTGCCGCAGTTAAAGTGCTATTAAAATTTAGTGCATAATTAATAAATTTAGATACAGAGAATATAATTAAGTATTAATTTCACATACAGCTACGTAATTATTTACAAAATATACAAGACTTATATTAGTTAAATTTGTATGAAATAACGCAAGACTTTTCGGTATTGAAGTAACAGTAATGTTCACACTTCATCTATGAAAGCTAGTTGGGTCTTTAAGTATATGTAGAATCATTAGAAGTAGTGAATGAAACTATCCATAGTTTTATCAATACAAAATATCGTCGCATGCTCTGATAATCATATGCATGTTTCCTATTTTCATTTATTCTGATTTGAAAATTGTGAGTCAAGTACTGTTAATTTCAATATTTTATTGTACGTAAATGTTAGAATTATTAAATAAATAGTAAATAATTAGTTTTGTCAATAACAAGACTTCTGTGATTATGAAAACCTTATTGCCTGTCATTTCATTTTGATAGGAATTTTAGATAATTATTATATCCTTTAAGTACCTGTAATACGAAACTTTCTATTTTTTGAGCATTTTGACAACGTACTGTAATGTTCTTAGTTTCAAGATATAATACTAATTTAGCTTTCGCTTTTTAATCTATATTCACGTTATTGTTCTCTAAAATTCGTATTTTACATTTTAAAACGTGTGTTTTCTGCTACTTACATTATGATTTTGTTAAATAATGTATATATATTGAAGTTTGCTTGATAAAGAATACAAATCCCGTGTGTACAGAGAATATAATTATGACAACTTTCATTGGTTGGAAAGTATGCTCAAATCATATAATATTACTTAACAAAGTTACAGATAGGTCATAGAGTACATACATAAAGGTAGTATTGATGCCCGAAATTATCTGTAATGTATAATAAGTGAAAATGAAATGATTAATGAATGGGTAGTGTGCACTAAGGTAAATTTATATAATAGATAAAATTAAATACTTGTATGATGTACTTGTAAGTTTTAGTTTTATGGAGTTACAGTTTTGGCTTCTAAATTTCTATTTAGCTGTGTATGTACAACATTGTCTCGTTACCTATCAAGTTATGTAATATCTAGTTTGTATAAGTAACTAAAAATGTCCCCTGGACATTATACATTGAAATAATTGGAAATTAATTCATTTCTGGTACGTCCAAAACTTAACAATTAGCATCTAGATGTAAGGTACATCATAAGTTGTTTGAAGAAATGTAGGGAAATTTCACGTCACGACGAGAATAAATTACATTATCATAAATAATAAAGAAAAACTGTGTTTGAATGGTGCTTTCATTTTATCAAACCTTTTATTTCACGTGCAACTTACATATTCCTCCATACATAGATGTTACTTACTCTATTACAATACTTTGTCAATCTCAGAAACCTTATTCATTTATTACGTAAGACGACTTAGGAGGAGAGGGGGTTGACCATATTACGACCACTTATTTTCTTATTAAATCTTTTTTTTTCTCATATATTTTTTCGTACTATATAGGGGGAGAAGGGGTCAAAAACCAGCAATAATCGCCTTAAGTATTATATGGATGGCCCCATAGGAAGAACAATGAAATAAGAATAGTGCATATATTAGACTTCTTCAAGTAACTCCTATGTAATTCTATCAACCATTGAAGGTGGTTAAAATATTACAAGAGACCCGTTCTGTGTGATTAGTTGTGATCTCAAGTCAAAAGCAATGTCTTGGAGTGATTCTGATAATGAACAAGACGACCGTGGATGTTTCAATCAAGACTCGATTAGAAACTGTTTGCCAATCATTTATAATCAGAAAATACACTGAAAAAAAATCGCACGGTTGACGCAGCCGTCCGGATTGCGGAAGATGCTGAGTTCGATTCCCGCCTTGGACAAGTCGATTTATATTTTCAGTGTATTTTCTAAATATTTGCCCGTTTGTTCCACGCCTAAACGCAAAATAATTCCATAATATAAGGTAGTGTCATCTTAAATGGATGAAAAATATTTCGCAAATTTCATAAATTCAATGAAACAATGTTATCATAAAAACAAGTACAAGCACTGACAAATTCCGACAGCGAAAGCAGTGTCCCGGTTTGCATAGTGGTTGACGCAGCCGCCCGCATTACGGAAGATGCTGGGTTCGATTCCCGATCTGGAGTACTCAATTTTTTTCGCGTTTGTTAACCCATAATAATTCCATAAAGGAAATTGTATTTTTTAAGTTTTAGGAGTGTATAAAAAATTGGGGGCGTTGAAAAACTTGATTTTCAAAGGGGCGGTAATTTGTTAATCTCTGCCATAGAGTATCTTTTTATATCTGGCAACTGGCACTTCACGTGTATTTTGCAAATATTTGTGCTGCAGCATCTCTATCTAGCTGACCCGGCAAACGTTATTTTGACTTACAAAAATGATTAAATTACTAAAATGGCTATAAAAAATAGGGGTTGGTAAAAAAAAGTAAAAATTTAGGGTTGTATGTATTTTTAATGCCACATAAATAAAAAAATAAAAACAAAAAATTTCGTCCAAAAATTAAAAAAAAAATTAAGGGTGAACAACACTTATCACTTAGGGGTATGGAAAATAGATAGTAGCCGATTCGCAGACCTGAGGCCTTAGTATGAGTTTTGATAGTTTTCGAGCTCGATCAAACGTATTGTCTTTCTTCATACATTGCCCACTGTTTCTGATAGTTTACACTAGAGGCGCTAGTGGGCAATGTATGAAAAGAGACGATACGTTTGATCGAGCTCGAAAACTAACAAACTCGTACTAAGGCCTCTGAATACGCATACAAAGTTTCATGAAAATCGGTCAAGCCGTTTCGGAAGAGTACGGTAACCAACATTGTGACATGGAAATTTTATATATAAGATATATCTACTGAATGAAAGAGATGAAACACAAAATGTTTGATAAATGAGTGAAGTGCCAGCATTAGACACGCTGATGTCCCCTACCATTTGTCCTTTCACTTTTAAATTATTATTTTTATGAAAATTATTAAGCTTAATATTTTTTAGCTAGTTAATAGGTTTGAAGCCCTGATTCGGCTGGACAACCACTAAAAATTCACCATGTAGATAGGCTCGGTCCCCCATAGTGGACTGTCGCGTACACATGTTACAGAGTATGTATATGGTCGCGTAACCGAAGGCTACGGTAAAAAAATAAAAAGGAATTGAGAAATGTTTTTTTATGAAGATGATACGACTGAAGTGAATAGGAATAACTAATAACTTACCGGGGCCAATCAGTAGTAAGAATGGGGTCTTTAGACATATTCTTTCTAATCTGCCAGCATATTTGCTAACTTTTTTTGATAAATGAAAGTGATAATCACCAAGTGAATTACTGATCCACTACTATTTCACTATAACGCTACTTACTATATCACTTGTTGGGTAAAAACCTAAGAGCAAATTTGCTCTTAGGTAAAAACAGCAACATTAAGTACATATTTCCCTCATTGATTATCACTTTCATCTATTAGAAAAAGTTAGTGAATAGGGCGGTAGGCAGGTTTAAAAATCGAGTTTCACATTACACACAACATTCAAGATGAACTTCAAAATAGTGATATTATTGTATGGATCGGAACGCAGCTCTAAGGTGAGGTGAGAGACGTTTGACTTTGACAGCTGACTGATGTGACATAAGCCACGTTAAATTCCAATTTGTCGTAAACAAACAATATTTAGATAACATTAATACTATTCTCATAAACCAGTATATTTTCAGAAGTCTGAAAATGAGTTGTGTCAGTGATTTATCGCAATCTAATGAATATTTAAGTTTCAGAAGTGGTATTCCGCTTCGAAAGGTTGTTGTTGATTCTGATGGATCCAAGGTAAAAGATTTTGTTAATTTTAATATCTTCATTTGTAAGTACTTGTCTGTATTAGTACCTAGCGACTTAGAAACATTATTTCATTATATTCTTTATCTCAAAAAACTTTCCAGGCTTGGCGAATATTTGATAGTGGTCCCAAGTATGTTACATGTCCATTGATATGTCTACCTCCTGTGTCTGGAACTGCCGATATATTTTTCAAACAAGTAATGGGATTAGCCACAAGAGGTGTCAGAGTGATTTCGGCAGAACCTCCTCCATATTGGAATTTAAAGGAATGGTGTGATGGATTCAAGAGACTTTTAGATTATTTGGAGCTTAATAAAGTACATATATTTGGAGCTTCTTTAGGTGGGTCATTCTTAATAACATTTTTTATTTTGTCTGGACATGAATATTTTTAAGTAATTTTAAATATAAAGTCTTCCAATGTCAGTCATGTAAGTATATTCAGTATTGAATCTATCAACGGTTTTTTAAAAGCTGTCAGTCCTGCAAGCATATCTTGCTAAATTATAGATATTGACTACATTAGAACTTTTTCTTTACAAACCTTTTTTTTCAGGTGGTTTTATTGCACAAAAATTTGCAGAGTCAACAAATAACTGCCCAAGAGTTGCATCATTAATACTGTGTAACAGTTTCACCGACACCTCTGTGTTTGAGTACAATGACTCTTCTGCGTTGTTTTGGCTGCTACCGTCGTTAGTCTTAAAAAGAATGCTTATGGGTAATTTTACGACAGACAAAGTTGATAGAAGAATAGCAGAATCTATAGACTTCATGGTAGAGAGGGTAAGTTTAGTTTCTATTCAAAGCCATTTACTATCAACATTTTAGATTACAGTTTTGGATTACTATTACTATTTGTTAGAATGTTCTCTTGATACATAGGCCCCCTGGAGGAGGAAAGGCTGAAGTCATTACTGCCGTCCTAACGAAAAATGAAGTGAGGAACAAAGGTTTGAGTTCCTCCTGAGTTCTTGCTTTAAAAACACGTGTTGAGAGACTCCATTTTTAACCTCTATCTACCATACAATTATCTGTTGCTATAAGTACATTTTTACTTAACATTGGCGGAATGCGTTATGTATCGTGAACACCATTTATTTAAAGAAGAATAAGAACAAAGGTTTTGTTTGTTCCTTACTGCATTTGACGTTAAGACGGCAGATTACTATCCTTGTCTGTTTTTAACCGTAAGGGTGCCTGTCCATTGGAGTGGAGCAGTAAGCGAGGTAAAAATCCACCAAAACCTCCGCTGCACAAAGTTGAGTGGAGATTTTATGCAATTCTATGATTTTCACCTCGCTCACCACTCCACCACCCTGCTCCACTCCAATGGACAGGCAGCCTGACCCTAACCCATAACCAGGCTAACTTTTTGTCATTTAACAATCTCCTCTTTTATTAATAAAAAAATAATTACATTCATTTTAGTTACAATTGTACCAATGTGTACAATGTACATACATTAATGTTGTTTAAACAGCTGATAGAAATATATTTATTACTTTTAAAGATATAAGAGAGATTAACTTGTTTGAATTCTTACAGCATAAAATAATAAAGTAAAAATTTACATTTACATATAAATTTAAGAGTAGTTATCAAAAGGAAATTCTACGTTAGTACCAAGACAGTGTTGTTACTTACTATAATAATTAATGGCTTTTCACACCAGAATGGTATCGGCTGGCAACAACGTGAGGTGGCCGTTGAAGTAATAAATTTGGTTAAATTAACTTTAATGTTCTCTTAGATTTGCGCGAGCACTGCACATTATAAATAAAACAACTTTTATGGAATTAACTCGTGTGTAATTAGATTTTACATTTTGAAACATCGGGCAATAATAACAAAATGTAAAAACTAATTACACTCGAGTCAAATTTGTAAATATTGTTTTATTTACTTTCGTTGTTTTTTTTTTACATACTTAAAAGAGCAATATTGATGGTAAAGCTCAAAAGGCTTGCAAGGCCACGCATACTTTGAGCTTCACAAGAGATACTGGTCTTTTAACTACACTAATAATTATTATTATTTTCCCACGCGCACACCAATTATCTAGCCCAAATTAAGTATTATTAAGAACTTATGTAGGTAGATAAAGTTTAAAATTATTTCATACTAAGTGCTTGCCGTGCCGCTGTCATCCTAGTGTAAATCGACCCTAACTCCTCATTTACTATCTTCAATTACTATAATTATGTAATTTGTAACCTGGTGGTTATAATTTAATTTAGTAATAAGTCTATTGTTGAATAAATTGTTAGTAATTATTTTTTTATTTCCAAATTCCAGTTAGAATCTTTGAACCAGTCAGAGCTGGCATCTAGATTGACTTTAAATTGTAGTCCAAGCTTCGTGCAACCTGAACAGCTGAATGACATCCCAGTGACTATAATGGATGTATGGGACGAGAGTGCCCTCAGTTCGCAAGTCCGTGAAAACTTGTACAAATCTTATCCACAAGCAAAGTTAGCTCACTTGAAGAGTGGAGGCAACTTCCCATATCTTAGCAGAAGTGATGAAGTTAACTTGCATTTACTTGTAAGTATAAGTCATAATTGTTTTTAGTGTCGTAACTATAACTAAAAAAAAGGTTTGTAATCGGAGCTAGTATGAAGCCACTGCTACTAAGGGAATGCATTCACGCACACGGCGCAGAAAAGTCCAGAGCGCAAACCAGAAGATTTTTCAAAGGCGCCTTATTACAGCACTGACTGTAATTACTAACAATGGTTATGCTTTAGGAATTGACTGCACTAGAACTTCTTTTTTACAAAGTTATTTTTCAGGGATTGCAATCAGCCTGATTACAATGCACTTTCCCGCGAAAGCCCTAAGTTAATATTTGCATTACAATTCGAATAATTCTCATAGGTTCTTTGGCACTAATGTGCATTGTGTTAGAAATGGCTTTGCTGCAACCTCGCAGGCTTAAAATAGAGACAGTGCCTATAGTTATTTTTTGCACTATATAAACTAAAAGTCTAGTCTATTTAAAACTGACTGTTCATTTAAAAAAATTACATGTGAAAATTTATTCTATGAATATTATTAAAAGTTTGTTTCAAGGTTGAATGTGTTTACAATGTCATATATTAACTACGACGTACTGAGTAACCACATAGTCAATTCAGTGTTTATTTAACATTAAAGTTAATCCAACTATGACCTTGTAATATGAATATTTAACCGAACCAAGAGATCTACTTAGAACGTCATTGTTTATCTCAAATCCTTTTAGATAATTCAGAGCATATAATTTTCTTTGCACTCAGTTTAAATAAAAACGTGGAGATGGAGCGCTGCGGAGATCGCACTGAGGTCGATTTTAAAGATTATATAGTTTGTGAGCCGGTGTTTTTACGTTTAAAGCAAGATGTAGTTTCGTTAGATGTGTCATGTGTGTAACTGCGTATTATTATATGGCACCCCTCGATTTAGGTTTTAAAAAAAATACAATTATAGAAAAGGAATTAGGATGTTCTTCACAAAATCGTTAAATTGGTAAACACGAAAAGGCGAGTATTTGCTACGATGGTTCCCGGCAGACTGAAGCTCTCACGCTCCAGTCTTGGCTCGGAGGGCAAAGATGCTGATGAAGGATCTTTGTCAGTATTTTCCCTTACAAATCCCGGATATGTATGTACTATCAGGGTCTTACTAAACTTTAGTTTAAAAATTTTTCGTTTGAAAGAGCGAGCCCTTTCTGGTGACCCCGCCTTCTATTACTGTTGACCAATAGAAGACCCTCTTATGTTCCGCAAGGCATCTGGTTGCAATTTATAAAAAAAAGGTAATTGTTTTAACAAATCGCAACCAGATGTCTTTACGGCATGCTTTGCTAAGGCAATTGTATTGCATCACTCTAGGATCTTCACTCAGAATTCTATTGGTCAACAGGCTAAGGGTGGTCGTCGACAGTGTAATACAAAAACGACCCTCAAGGTAGAAGATTAAGGAGACTAGATATAATACAATCAACAAAGTTCCACTTGCAGTTGATAATCGCGTGGCACTGTCGTGTCTGATTGACAGCGACCCGCCCCCTTATAAGGCGCGAATCAAACTAATCTGGCGGCGGGCAAGAGCGCGGCGCGGACATCATTCAAATACATTACCAAACACACGGCAATAAGATCATTAATTGAACCTTATTGCCGTGTTATTGGTACGGTATTTGAATGAAACAGAATGATGTCCGCGCCCGATGCCCGATCGGTGTGCTTCGCGTGTTAGGAAGGCGGGTCGTCTGGCAACCGGGTTGAGCCAATAAGAGCAGACAATGCCGTCGGCGGCTTGAGCCACGGCGCCTTATTGGCTGCGCCATATTATGTTAATATTCTATTGGTCGAAGTAAAAAATACGCGTGGCTTGGTGCAGGGCAGGCACTTAAAGGATTCTATTTGCTGATTGGAACACCGGGAACTTTGTCGACTGAACAAAGGCGAGGCGTAGTTTTACCGACCTCAGAACGTCGTTCACAGAACTCTGTGTTCACTTTTTTATTTGGTCTGAATCTTTAGGATGAATTCTTACCTCCAGAACCATCGAGCACAGAACGTATGCTTCTTTGCCATTAATATACATTTAGAACGTCTTCAAATTAGTCGTGCGGCAGTATATATAACCCCTTGTTAGATGCGCCATATTTAATAACTAGCTGTGCCCGCGACTTTGTTCGCGTGTTATGATGTTATGATGCCTATAGCCTTCCTCGATAAATTGGACTATCCAACACAAAAATAATTTTTCAATTAGAATCCTGAGATTAGCGCGTTCAAACAAACAAACTCTTCAGCTTTATAATATTAGTATAGAAAAGGTCTTGACCTCAGTCTTGACAGTTGAGCGAATAAATTTGAAGCTGCGGCGCAGCGCTACGACGTAGTAAATTTTCTTCATGAAAAATCCTGTATAAAATATTTTTCATTTTTCCAGATCCATTTACGGCAATTCGACAGCACTGAACTGACAGCATCTTATCTAAATCTGCACAAACTTCCCGTGCCACAAACAAACAATCAACCCGAAGAAGGCACTGTAAGTTACTTCAATCAAAGAGAGAAGTTTGTGAAAATCACATGATCGTAATGAATCTCATTTATCTCAGAATTGTGTTTAAATTATTACAAAACTTGTGTATTGCAATATGATAATAATAAGTTTAGATAGCTAAGCTTGATATTACACTAGTCTACTGTTGTTAATAGTAATAAAGTATATATTTTTTTACAAAATTTGTATGAAATGTGTGGTGGTAAAAGTGTGTAAGCAAATTGTATTAAGACTTGTTATACAAAATAGAAATTGTTGTGTTAATCAAATGTGTGATAAGGTATTATAATAATTATATTAATTTAATATCCTGTACTTTAAAAGCGTAAATATATAAGCAATAAAAAGTTTGTATAAATATTTCGAATAATTTTATTTAATTATCAACAAACTCTACTTATATTACGACTACGTATCTCTCTCTAATTTATTTAAATGCTGGTCTTTTTTCTCTTTCTGCGCTAGCAATGCCTTCTCTCTCTCCTCGTCATCGGAGAAGTATTCGGCTAAATCATCTTCCTTGGGCATGCCTTGGCCTGCCAGAGTTGACCCCTTTTCGGTTAAAGCGTTTAGTTTGAGTAGTGAATCGTCGTAGCTAGTTGCGATGTCAGCTTGTCCTTGCGTGGACTGCATATTGTGCGCAGTTACAGTGGAATATATTGACATGGCCTGAAATGTAGAGGAAACGAGAAATACATCATCGGCCCATATGCATTATGCCACCTCTGTGGTACGCAGTTCGCATACCGATTGCGAGAATGCGAGGTACTGCGTCCGAACCGTGCATTGCCAGTAGTTCCAGTGTAGTCCCATGATTCTTCGGTGGCGTAGTGCGTAAGAGCGTCGTCTCCCACCCGGGAGGCACTGGTTCGATCCTCGCCACGTACCAACATGTTTTCAAATTTTGAATTCATATGTACGTTTAATTGTCGCTTTTACGGTGAAGGAAAACATCGTGAGGAAACCTGCACACACCTATGAAGAAACTCTTAGGTTGTGTGTGTAGTCGACCAACCCGCACTTGGCCAGCGTGGTTGACTAAGGCGTAATCGCCCCTAATGTGGGGTAGGCTCGAGCCCCTCGGTGGGGATATTATATGAGCTGTTGATGAGTCCCATGATGGAACTACTGGTATTTTTTTCCTAGAGGTTCAATAACAATTTGACCTACGTTTTTGAACCGGATTTGTTTGTTTTTGAAAAAAAAATGTTTATATTTACTTATGGATTATGAAATGAAACACATAGGTTACAATTTTTCATGTTTCATGTTCTGTTGACTGTTATCAATTATTTGAGGTTTTGTTGTGTTACTTATAATAGTGTGACATTTTACCATGAAGTTTTTATCAATGAAATTATATTATAAATAACTATATATAAACTATGCGTTCTATGCGTCTGAGTACACGGAACTACTGGGAAATTGAAATCCCAATAGTCCAGTCAGTGGAACCTCTGGGAAAAAAATACCAGTAGTCCCGTAATGGGTCTACTCCACTGGGACTAGTGGGAATACACGGTCCGAACCACGAGGATACAAATTACCGCTTTGTTTGGCTGGTGGTATTGCTTGTATTAAGTCCGCCTGACTAGATGCTACATACTGTCATCAAAGCCCATCGTCTAATGTCAACAGCATAGATATAGGAAGCTGTAGAGGGCCAATGTGAAAGAGAAAGAGCATACTAACACGTATATTAGAGCGAGATAGATAGACGAGAGTTCAGGCGGCCTAGGTAGGCCTGTCAGTCACGTAGAAAAGACAGCAACTGTCAGACTGCAGTACTATTTTTCACGCACACATGCGTATTACTCACACATTGGTGCAATTTTTTTGGTCTCGCCCTAGTCAATTCATTGCCAATCTAAACACGACCGTAATTATAAATCTATGGAACAACGTGGTTTTGCTATAGAAATCGTTATTTTAGAAACTTAACCTGAAAAATTACCTGAGCTACGAGGTTCGAGACATCACCGGCATTTGCGGGCAATATCAATGTATTGTTAGTTCTGGCTAGTTTGTTAAATGCTGCCACATATTGTTCGGCTAGTGTTAAAGAGGCCGCGTGTTTGCTGTCCTGTAAAGAAATAAAATTATTTAGGTACTTACACTACACGGCTACTACAAAGTATTTCATCATCATCATATCAGCCGAGAGACGTCCACTGTTGGACATAAGCCTCCCCCAAGGATCTCCAAACCGAACGGTCCTGCTGCCCGCATCCAACGGCTTCCTGCGACCTTTATCAGATCGTCGGTCCATCTTGCGGGGTCTACCAACGCTGCGTCTCCCGGTACGCGGCCGCCATTCAAGAACCTTTCCGCCCCAACGGCCGTCAGTTCTCCTCGCAATGTGCCCTGCTCACTGCCACTTGAGGTTCGCAATTCTTTGGCCTATGTCGGTGACCTTGGCTCTCTTGCGGAACTCATCATTTCTGATATGATCACGCACAGAAACTCCGAGCATAGCCCTCTCCATTGCCCTTTGAGTGACCTTGAGCCTTCTTATGAGGCCCATTGTAAGCGGCCACGTTTCGGTTCCGTAGGTCATCACTGGCAACACACACGTATTAAAGACTTTCGTCATAAGACACTGCGGTAGATGGGCCGAGAATATTGCCACGTAGCTTCCCGAACGCTGCCCAGCCGAGCCGACCAGCAGAGTATTGCATAAAAAAACCTCGACATATTTTACATTGAAAAGGATGTTATTTGCTAAAATAAGAATCATTGGTATTGTTGAAAATAAATATGTATTCCCGTTGTCCCCATAGGTCATGTCCATATAGCACCGTATTCAATTCGGTCCAAGGGATTTCCACTGTTGGTAACGTTAGTAGCGTTTTCGCATCTCGGACCGCAGTGCTAGTCAAAATAGTAGCTAGGTCCTTCCCATTTGGCGTAAATACTATTCATGCAATTCAAAATAAAGTTAGTGTGCAAGAATGACACTTCATTAGTTAAATTTAAAGAAGCATTAAAACCGTTCGTAATTTTGGTTTGTGCAACAAGTTAATGAGTAATTTAGAGTTTAAAGAAGTCATTAAAATTTGAAGTCTGTTTCTGCAACTGGGTGTATCTTTTTTTAAATATTTACTGATTCTAATAAGTAAAAAATAAGTGTTTAAGCTTTTTTGATAATCTATCTTACAGGAAATAGAATTACCTACCTATATTTTTAGCCAGTCATCACCCCTATTATACCTAAATGTCTCTTCGTGTTAAGATGAACATACCCGTCATATTTTCGGTCTGTGGCATAAATTTGAATAGAGTTTAGTATATGTTAAAAAAATGTTCATAAAATGTACGAAATGTACGTCACTTTTAAAAATACGGTGTCATACTTTCTGTGGCATAAGTTTGAATAGAGTTTAGTATATATTAAACTCTATTCAAACTTATGCCACAGAAAGTATGACAGGAACATACCCTCTGGCCTAGTGCGGCCGCTACCAGTTGCAGACCCCGGGCACGTGCCTCGGCCACAGCCAGCATCGCCTGGGCTTCACCAGACGCCTTATTGATTTGCTCCTGCTTCTCGGCCTCTGAAAACCAAGGCCGTTGTCACAGACACTGACGTTTCCACTGTTGGGACACGCATAAAATAAAAAGATGATAGCGGCCATTTTATTTTTTTCCGATCCCCTCCCACCTTTTACACAATGTCTTTGTGTACAAAGCTGTCAACAAATTTTGGATGTGTATGGCAATTTTTAATATCATCTGATGTATAGGCCCTTTAAGCACTAAAATTTTTATTTCACAGCTAAATATGGAGCCAATAAATGAATATAAAAGGGCTTTTCAAAATGTTTTAGGAAATGACTCGAATTAATTGACAAGAAAAACAAGTCTCCTCTTTTTAGTAGATTTCTTGAAAAATCTAGTTCATTTACATAATTCTTTATAATGTTTGACGTGATACCGTCTTATAAATCGATGAACTCTGTGCTGGCTGCACGTACGGAAAAGCATGACTCATCGTCACGTTCCGCCTGAGCCGAGAGTGCAAGCAAGAGCGCGGAACAAGCGAACGAGAAGCACGATCGGTTATCACCTAAAATTATCGTTCGTAAACCAACTTTACAGATTTTTTTTCTAAATAGTACGGGACTAACGCTAAAAATTTTGCCATAAAATCGATAATTTAAAAGTACCAACCGTTTAAAAACACCTTTTTATGGTAAGTGCTACTAGACTTCGCTTCACTTGGGTAATTAATATTTTCTTTAACAATTCGAGGAATCGAGCTCTATCTTTGGTAGGAAGGATTTAATTTATGGCAAAGATTTTTTCAATTTTTGTTGTTAGTTGTTTTCAGATTTCAGTTTTTAACACTAGATCTGTACTATGTAGATTTTTTTTACAGTTTAAATTTCTTGATATCAACATAGGTCCCCGCGTGATACGCCATGTACCAAACATCCTCTATATGTAAAACTCTGATGAGAAGCACCTGAAGCTAAGATCCTAGCTTGGCGCTTTCCTTCGGCTACGTTAATGTCGGCAGCACGGACACCCTCAGATTCCAATATGGCGGCTCGCTTCCTCCGCTCCGCCTCCACTTGCATCTGCATCGCTTCGTGGACTCTAGATGGAAGTTTTATGTCACCTGCAAAATAAATACAGACAGAAACATAATGAAATGATGATGAACTGGAGTTTTCTCCCGAGTTCTTGTCGTAAAAACACGTGTTGAGAGACTCCATTTTTAACCTCAATCAACCGAACAATTATTTTTGTTACTTTAGTTACATTTTCACTTGACATTGGCAAAATGCGTACGCTTAATGCGACGCGAGGCCATTAATTAAGAATAGAATAGAATAGATGATGAACTGTCAAATGTCAAATCTATGAATAAATTGTAGTTCTAATTTTTCTACTATCTAGCCATTTCGCCACTCTGGGCAAAAGTACTGATTCACGATAGCGTGCGCGTGACGTGCGGTTACGTGGACAGTAATTAGGCCTAATATTATTGTGACTGGTTTTAAAAAACAAAAGTTAGATAATTGAATAAGCACTTACGTATCTCATATCGGAGGCATGTGATACCCCACGCCTCACTAGCTTTGTTGATGGCATGCACTATTGACACATTTAATGATTCTCTCTCTCTGAAAACCTTGTCCAATGATATCTGGCCCAATTCAGACCTCATGGTAGTCTGAGCCAACTGTGTGATAGCAAATTCAGGATCCTCCACACCATAAGATGCTGTAAAAATTACACAATACTGTTAATTTCAAACCTACACTGCTGAGATGATTTTGAGTGTAACATCTGTCCTGGTCGTTGGCTGTACTAGTTGGTTTGTTTACAGAAGAATTGTTGATTTTTAGCGGCTGGTTAGCAACCTGTCACTATTTTGGGGGGTACTATATGGCGTGGCATTGTGTGTAACCGAATGTTACCTGAAGCTCTCCTCGACCCCTTTTGGGATTGTGAGCATGATTATTAGTTTAATTTGTCAATATAATTTTTTTTAAGTGAAAACTTCTTTAGGCGCATTGACCGATTTTTAGTAGGGAATTAACTTGAGTTCCAAGCCATTTACCTTTGCGTTACGAACCGACGAGTCACCAACATGCTAAGTCGGTCCGGCGGCCTATCGACAAAGTCGGGAAGAGCGTGTTGCGTGTAAAATTATTTGAATTAGCTATGCAAAATTGGTGAGTGTTGTGGCCGAGCAGTCAATGTTCCGAGTCTCGACTCACAATTTTCAATACTTTTTAATTATAATTACTATTGTTAATAACAATAAATTATTATTAATTATTTAATGACTGCTGAGATAATTTTGAGTGTAACATCTGTCCCGGTCGTTGGCTTTTGTTTGTTTGTTTACTGAAGGATTTGGTGCCCCTTTTATGTAGGCACTATTTGGAGGCATTGCATGGCCCATACTGCCAGATGTGGCTTTATCTGTAATAAAAGGTTAATTAAGGCTTTGCTCAACCCTCTTGGGACTACGAACGTGATCATATGTATGTATTATTTCATAGTTTTAAGTTTTCACTTCTATCGGCAGTCCCTTGTTAATGACAGGTTACCTTCATTAACAGGACAGTTGTTAGACAGTTGTAAACTAAAACATATCAGCAGTTTGCATAAGAGAATTGTAGAAGTACAAATATATTCCCATATCACTTTAAAGACAAGGTAATTATGAATACAATAATTATCTTATAGAATAAAAAGTTTGGTTAAAAAAGTTAAACAGGTAGTTTTACAAAGATGTGTGTCAAAAAAAAAGATTTTTACTTACCTAAATAAGGGTCTATAATACGGAGGTACAATACGCCATCTATACTTAATGTTACATTATCAGAGGTGATTGCACTCTGCTTAGGAACATCTATGGCTATTTCTTTTAAGCTTTGCACATATTTAATCTTGTCAACAATCGGCCAAAGTAAATTTAATCCAGGTTCCAGAATTCTATGAAATTTGCCCATACGCTCAACAATCCAAGCCTGTAAAATATTTTAGAATAAAAAAAAAATTACTAAATTATTATTTTACGTTATAATTGCAAAATTACCACCACCATTCTTCACTAATTTGTCATATCATGTTTTGATCTTTGATAGAAGACTACTATTCTATAGCAATGACAACGACAATGGATATCTACAGCGAAATTGAATAAATAACGCGGACTAAAAATGAGACATGTTATTTTGTAATTCATTACTACTTAACAATTAAATCTTTTTTTATTAAACAAAGCAACTTTTATTTATTCGTCAATAATAATTATATAACAAAAATATAATTATTATTGACGTAATGGATCTCTTGACATTGAAATAATAAAGTAACTCTAAAAGTAATAATATTTATGTAAGTATCAAAATATCTTATACTACATACATAGAACATTCTGGAACTGCTATGAGGAATTGGCAGCAGCAAAATTACCAATTTTTGTAGAAGATATGAGAAGTCCAATTCCTTCAGAACTATATAGATATCTGAATGATGTAGTGCTGCCTAAAGACCAATGTCCATTTAACTGGTGGGCTAAGAATAAGGACAAGTTCCCTTACATGAGTTTTTTGGCACAAATATTTGTCGTCTCCTGAAGGTCAGTGTATTCTGAGAGACTTGTTTTGGAGGCTGGAAATCTTTACAAACAAAAACGTAATAGACTCTTGCCAGATAAAGCTGAAGCTTTGTTGTTTTTGCATCATTACCTGCCCTTGGTAAATTTTAAATATCAGAGCAATGTAAGACCTGTTACTCCGGAGAAAGTGCAGCAAAATTAACCAAAGTTCGGCCGAATTTTAATTTATCACCGAATGTATTCAGTACTAACTACATTCGGACCATCACTAATAATTACACCATTAAATAGAATTAAAAAGATTTATAACATAATTTGAACGATCTAAGGACTAACTGAAGAGCTAAACTTAAACAATATGACAATTTTTAGAGTAAAATTACTTTTCGTTTTATTTATATTATTTCTATTGATACTAACCTCTTGCTGTGGGACAAATCTTATGACAGTGTTAAGTGGAGTCGTGGAACGGCTTCTGGCCGATGTAATATTGCAAATAATACGAGCTTCATTTTGAAATTCAAGTTTAAAATTATTCTGAAAACAATATGGTAGGTTATATTTTGTTCCAAGAAAATGTTTTACTAATTGGTAGATTTATAATACGAACTCTCAAAGAAAGCGGTCTAATGAAAAATAGCTTAGAACGTGTAAACATGGTGGAAGCGCTAAAATCTGTAATGACTTTGTTTTTCAATTAATTAATTCAATATCCATCTCAAATCTCACTTCTTGCGGGTTATTATGTCAAGTGTCAGTCAAGTGTCAAGTAAATGTCAAATTCTCTAGTAATTTTTTTTTGTTTCTTTTTTTTTTGGTAATTTTTCCCTCATGGGACGGCAAAGGGATCTAGCCCATACAGCCAAGTCTTCAGTTTAATCTTCTTTCTTGATTTTTGCATTAAAATGTGGATGCCACACTTTTTAATGCATCTAGGGAGTGCTTGGCGAGAAATGCATGGTACAGACCTCATGATGGTGACTGATGAGAATTGTATAGTGGGATTTCCAACCACTGTACAATTCTCAACGCCACATACACAAAACCTTTATTCCTCATAACTGATCGTCAATACGGATGCTTATGCAACGAAACGACACCACTTTCACTGCACAAAATCCACTCCGAAGCAATTTTGAATTATCGAAATAAAGATCGACATCCAGACGCCATGTACAAGACTTGGCTGTATGGGCTAGATCCCTTTGCTGTCCCGTAACAGGGAAAATTTAAGAAAAAAAGTGACCAAAACATAGACAAAAAAAGGTTTGGCGGGAAATCATGGCGTCTGGATGTCGATCTTTATTTCGATAATTCAAAATTGCTTCGGAGTGGATTTTGTGCAGTGAAAGTGGTGTCGTTTTGTTGCATAAGCATCTGTGTTGACGAACAGTTATGAGGAATCATTGAAATAAAGGTTTTGTGTATGTGGCGTTGAGAATTGTATAGTGGTTGGAAATCCCACTATACAATTCTCATCAGTCACCATCATGAAGTCTGTACCATGCATTTCTCGCCAAGCACTCCCTAGATGCATTAAAAATTGTGGCACCCACATTTTAATGCAATAATCAAGAAAGAAGATGAAACTAAAGACTTGGCTGTATGGGCTAGATCCCTTTGCCGTCGCGTAACAGGGAAAATTAAACCAAAAAAAAAATAGACAAAAAAAGATACTGCGCGGGAAATTCAAAGTTGCTTAGTTTGATCAATATTAAAACGGGGCAACCAAGTTACACTATTGAATTATCTTGGAAATAAAAATGAACTCGACTAATTCTTCCGTAAAAAGTGCTAATAGTATAAACAAACATTGTAATAATAGTGTGGTAGCTAAACTGAGACGTCTGAAAATTCAAGAAGATCTTCTTTTACAAAATGTTAAAAAAAATGCAAATAATTGTAACGATAACCAAAATTTCTTTAAAACTTGTTTGGAATTCAATAAGTTCTTTGTAAATCTTAAAAACTCATTTTACGATATAAAAACTTTACTCGATGATGTAAAAAGTGCTACAAAATCTGAAGACTTGCTAAAATCGTTAGGTAAGTATATACATTTTTTAAGCAAAAGTATTATTCTCATAATAAAAACAGACATAAAAAATAAATTGTTATTACCTTATGGAATAATTTTATTTTTGCGTTTACAAACGCTTAAATATTGGTCAACGCATCCGCCCGGATTGTAGAAGATGCGGGTTCGAGTCCCGCCTGAGGCAAGTCGATTTATTTCAGTGCATTTTTCTGTAATTACCTTTTCAGATATCAATGATGTGAAAAAGGATGTCTTAGACCTTGATGCGAAAATCAAAACGTTAAAATTATTTTTACAAAAAGAGCAATTGAGTTTGAAAGAAGAGGAACATAAATTGGTTGTTGAGGTAAAGATTAACGTTCTTTTTTAAGGGCCATTCATTTGTTACGTAAGGCGATTATTGCTAGTTTATGAATAAAACCCTTTTATAAGAAAAAGTAAGACATGGTAGACCGCAATGCCCCCTAAGTCGTCTTCCGTAGGTAATAAATGAATAGCCCCATCCCATACAAGACTATACCAATATGAGAATTTAATTTATGCGCTCTGCGCATAACATTGATGATTGAAAGACTACTTACCTAAATAGGTAAAAATGTGTGTAGATTTTGTAGGTGCCCCAAAAAATAAGGTAAAGCTGATGAAGCCTAGAGATAGAATAGCCTTAGATAAACCCGAATAACTCCTATGTATGTTCTACGATTTTTTGTAATTTTCGAGTTATGATTTTTTTTTAGTTTCCGACTTTCAAGATATTTTTGAGTTTTATGAGGTTATAAACATAGATACAGCCTTGATTTTTTTTCCTCACATAACAAGACATGACTAACCAAACAAAGTCATCACTGTTCTTCTTAGATCGGGTTATTCGGGTTTGTCTAGGGCTACTGAGCTTCAGTTTTACACTATTTTTTGGGGCAACTGTATAATTATTAAGAGTAATTTAATGAATTAAAAAAAAATTCGTGTGTTTTAGATTCGTGATATAACATTACCAAGTTCAAGAATAAAAACGCAGAAAAGGATCACAAGTAAATCATACAGTGACATTGTGCCTAGTCCAGTGAAAGCTTTAATAAACTCGCCTCTCAAATGTCCGGTACGTAAAAAAGAATAACCCTTACTAATAGCACAGATAACATAATACTATACTAGCTAATAGGTAAGTATATCAATACCTAAACAATGTACTTAATTATTTAACAATATTTTATTATGTATAATGATATACCTATCTTCATCTATCATCAAAACTTTACCAAATCTTGAGCCGTGGATTACGAAAGATAAGGAACCAAGTGCGCGGTCGGTACTCGGATGGGTGACCAAAATTTAACATGCATGTATGACTTCAAAATATAAGGTTTCTATCAATCTTTGAGTCGTTTCTAGTATACGAGAAAGTCTAGGGGAGACCACTCCCGATTTTTTCCCTTTGTAAATGCCTTAATTTACTTTGAAGGTCATTACAGAAAATAAACCCTTGTTAACCCTAACTTTATTTGGCCTTGTTTTGTCCTAGAAAATTTTTAAAATTACTTTGAACCCGAAATCTCCCCATAATTTTTTTAGGGTGACCATATTTTTAGTGTGTTAGGTTAGACTATACTAGTTAGTTACCTTAACAAAACTGAAACAGAACGAGAAAAAAATCAAAAATTGATGTTAGGTGAAATTACGAAAAAAATAATCAAAAAAAATCTAAGTATCTCGAAAACTACCCAAAACCGTGGAACATACATGGGGGTGATTCGGATACTTCTCATCATAAAGTATCTTAATTTTACGTTTTAACGTCAACTCTCCGGCCGTCAAGTATAACAATAACAACATATTTTGAGAAACAATGAATTTTTGACCTTTAGTAGTATTTTTTCTTGTTCATTCCGGAAATTTTTAGTGCGCCCCACGTATCGGTGATCATGTGGTGATCATCACTTTCATCTGTCAAAAAAGTTAGCGAATAGCGGGGCCTGTAGGCCTATTCGCTAACTTTTTTTGACAGTTGAAAGTGATCATCACTGAGTGGATTACATATCCATTGCTGTTTTTACACGACAAGTGCCATCATAGCGTGCCGTTTAAAACAGCAATGAATATGTAATCCACTCAGTGATGATCACTTTCAACTGTCAAAAAAAGTTAGCGAATAGCCCCCCTGGTCAGGGTGCTACGACCTAATCATCTCTCAGCAGACGGTTAACTACCTATGATGTCTAAATGAATTACGATTAGGTAATACCTACTTACTTTTATTAGGAAGTTCAACAGTTTCAAGATTTCTTATGCACCACTAACAAATATGGAGGGTGGAATGAATATAATCACAATATATTCATAAAGTTGTGGCAAAAGTACTTCGAAGATGAACAGGATTTTACAGATTTCAAATGTGACGAGAAAAGTCTGTTTATTGGAGAAGTCTTACATATGGTGTCTGGTGAGTAAACGAAGCTTTTAGGGTGGACCACATGTGCGTCCGAAATAACATTTTCAATTCAACATGTAAATTAAATAACTAAGTAACACCCTGAATACGGGTGGTTTAGGATCGGCTTCTGAGTTAATTTAAAAAAAAAAAAATTTTTAAGAAACAATTTTTTTTAAATAAATAAAAAATACAAAAAGTACCCAGAAAACATTGTATGTTTTCTGGGTACTTGTGTTTTTTTTTCAAAAAAAAAATCGTTTTTAAAAAAAAAAATTGTAATCAACTCAGAAGCCGATCCCAAACCACCTGTATTCAGGGTGTTGGTTATTTAATTTACATATTGTATACTGGGTGTAAAAGACATGAACAGTCAAACGAGAACCATGTATTCTATACAGTGCCGGATCTAGGGGGGGGCAAGCCGGGGCCCATGCCCCGGGCGGCAAGTTCAGAGGGCGGCCAAATTCACACTTTACAGACGAATGGACAACTCATCATTTACTTAACTTTGGCCACAGAATAAATAATAGTATAGTATAAGTGCAGAAATTTCATGGCCATATCAACTCGACCGATATCCAGAGCGCGGAGTGAGACGTGCTGCACGAACATTAGGTACCTATTAGTTGCGAGCGAGGCGCGTAGGCATATTTCAAAATACGCGCCCGCTCGTCCGCAGGAATCGCAGATCGCGGCAGCACGCATTTGAAGCGCCACGTTACTATAAAAGTTCCTGTTTTCTTTTTTTTCGTGCAGAAAAAACAGCGATGGATGCATTATTTCCGGAAGGCCTATTTTTTTTTATGTTACTAGACGGCAAACAAGCTTGCGGCCCACCTGATGTTAAGTGGTCGCAATATTAAGTGTAAATCACTTAACACCGCAAGTGCCTTTGCCATCCTTCCTGGGGACTAAAATGATATGCCCCCCATGACTAGTAATTACACTGGCTACCTTTCCCTTCAATCCGAAACACAGCGAATTGCTTGACGGCAGAAATAAGAATTGACCCAGACGACCCTACATATGGGTCTACCACCTAGTAAATATACCGCCTATGTAGGCTATGTCCAAATGTCAATCAATTAGTGGACATCTGATAGCTGAAATTAAGTATATAGATGATAAACGTAATAAACAACTTTAAAAAAAAAGTCAAACCGACTTCAAAAAGTATAAAATAACATATTATTAAAATGTGTGCTACGTACCTCCTGTACTGTTTGAAGTCGGTGCCAAGCCATGCCAATATAATTTCAATACTTTCAAATCAATACTTTCAAATCAATACTTTCAAATCATTAGTGTTATCAGCGATGGCTGAAGATAGTTAATTGTAATATACCTTTAAAGGTAGAAGGTTTTATTTGATTGTTTTCAGTCATCGCTGTACAAATACAAAAACCTATTATTTAAGTTATTTATTAAGTTAGTTTCTCCTAAATAGTTTTTTCCCTCCCTAATTACTGTCATTAACCTTTAATCATAAGCATGTTGTGGCTGCCTTCAAAGGTAATACTTTTAATTTTGTTTTTATAGTGTTTTTTTATATATTTTTTAAAGTTTATTGTATGTACCATTGGCTGTCCTAATTTAATAAAATAATAAATAATAGTTCAGCGCAACGAGCCTCATCACCCAAGCTGGCGCGTTCAGTCGCAATCGCCGTATGGTTTGATCAATAAATAAGATGTGGCAGGCGGACTTAGTGGACTTGGCACCGACTTCAAACAGTACAGCAGGTACCTAGCACACATTTTAATAATATGTTATTTTTATACTTTTTGAAGTCGGTTTGACTTTTTTTTTTAAAGTTGTTTATTTTTCTATTTTTAGTGTCAATAATTGTTTTTTTTTATATTTATTACGAGATGGCAAACAAACTTGTGGCCCACCCGGTGTTAAGTGGTTCCGTCGCCTGTAGACACTTGCAATATTGAGGGGAAATCACTTAACATTAGAAGTTCTTTGCCAGTCTGGGGATTACTTTATGGGTTTCGTGCCCTTTTTATGTAGGCGACAGGCTGGCAACCTGTCACTATTTGGAGGCACTGCATGGTCCATACTGTCAGCGGTAGATTTATGTGTGACAAAATGTTACATAAGACTCTGCTCAATCCGTCATGAGATTACAAGCGTAATCGTATGTATGTATCGGCCTATAGGAGTAACTTTAATATTTAAATAGTTATCATCCAAGTCCTAACCATTAAGGAGTTTTTCCTTCCATCATCAGGTCACCTGAATAACCTGAAAGAATACAACTATCGCTCTTTAGGTACCTTAATTATTTAAAAAAATGTTATTAAACTCCTAATTAAGGAGTAATTCCTTCCATCATCAGCTCACCTGAATAACCTGAAACAACTATAGTCCTTTAGGTACCTTTAACACTTAAATAATCATCAATCAACTCCTAACAGTTAAGGAGTTATTCCCTCCATCTTCGGCTCACCTGATTATCTTGAAAAAATACAACTATCGGTCTTTATGTGCCTGTAATATTTAAAGAATTATCATCCAACTACTAACCGTTAAGGAGTTTTGCCTTCCATCATCAGCTCACCTGAAGAACCTGAAAGAATACAACTATCAACTATCGCTCTTTAGGTACCTTTAATATTTAAAGAATTATCATCCAACTCCTAATCATTGAGGAGTTTATCGTTTCATCATCAGCTCACCCGAATAACCTGAAATAATAGAGCTATCGGTCTTTAGAATTATCGTAAATATTTCAAGAATCATCAACCAACTCCTAACAGTTAAGGAGTTTTACCATCCATCATCAGCTCATGAACATGAGATGACTACCAGACGCAATTATACTAGAATAGCTTTATAAAAAATATTAATAACCCTCCTTTTCCGTAGTTTTCCGAGGGTTGCCCTCGATTTCCCTAGCTTTCCATCATCAGATCATGACTTGGTGACAATGGGACCACCTCAGGAGTATACACTATCGAATAAAAAAAGGAATTTTGAAAATCGGTCCACAAATGACGGAGATATCGGTGTACATATATATGCATAAAAAAAAATACATACAGACGAATACGGAACCTCCTCCTTCTTGGAAGTCGGTTAAAAATAAATATAAGGGAGCGGGGGCGGCAATTTTCAGTTTTGCCCCACCTAAAAAAAATTGATGATCCGGGGCTGATTCTATACATCAAAATAAGATATTTCAAAAAAAATATTGCTGGGAAATTTTATTTTTATTTTTTGGTGTTAAAAAAAATTGCAAATTGTACCGCGCAATGTAAAGGGCTCAACTCGCACGCAACTCGCAAAACCGCGATAATTTTGTTAGACGGCGGCGGCCCCGTTCGTTAGTGTCCGTGCGCATCGAGTGAGCTACATTGAACGCTAACGTTTTGAAACCATTTTTTGTTATGAAATACTAAAAAAAATGATAATGTTTCTTTGGAAAATAATTAAGAAATAACGTATAGAATAAATTTTCATAATTTTTTTTTTTAAAAAAATATGACTTTGACCTTCAATAAAATCGTAACTATCAATTTCCCAGGTATAGTCTAAAGGAAGAAAAATGTTATGATGGTGAGCAGAATACATGGTTCTCGTTTGACTGTTCATGTCTTTTACACTCTGTATATTCCTAATTCGTTGCCTCTATACTATAAAGGAACACCATTTGCTGGAGCCTTGCTGGAGCGAATAAATCACGTGCAGTTGGCAAGCCAACGGTCAATTCCCGCGTGACATTTCAATCAAAGTTGCCGTTACTAAGTTGAGTTTCTCCCGAGTTCTTGTCGTAAAAACACGTGTGGAGACTCCATTGTTGATTCAATACTGTTTTTACCGTAACAATTTAGTGTAGAATAACTATTTTCACTCGACATTGGCTAAATGCTTAATGCGGAACCATAAGTAAGATTGGTAATAAGTACTAAATGGTACCATTCTGTAATATACAATATGTTTTTTTTTAACTGGGACAGTATGGGGAAATCCAAAACCATAGAAAATACAGGGAAACGGTCTTAGGAACCATTTCTTTTTTTGTGAAAAAAAAATTTACATAGTATTTTTTTTGGTCAAGCGTGAGTTGTCCATAGAAATGAGTCATTTTGAAAAAAAATTTTGATGCGGGTTCACTCAGTTTCATATAGGGAATATTTCATTGTACGACGAAAGAAAAAAATCTGAGCAGCAGAAGTTAGTCAAATTGAATAAAATGTTTCTCATACAACAGTTTAGTTCAAAGTAGGTACCCATCTACTTCATCACAGTTCGATACTTACACGTAGCCGCAATTTATGTAGTTAGTTGTATCCACGTAAATACCTTACCACCTTAATAATAATGATATTTTTTTAGGTGTTAAGAAGCCAGACGTCATATCTCATATGAAATGGTATTCACGATATTTATGTCTTAAGCTAAGAAAACAACAGGCTCTAGAGGAATGGAAGATAAAAAATAGGGAACTCAAAGCACCACATCGTCTACATTTGGTAATGTTCTTTTCGATTTCATTAAAAGTAGCTATAAAATGGTCCTAATCATCCACTCAGTAATAACTATTTATAGAGCCGTAGTAGGTAGGTTACCACCTAGTTGTTTTAAGAACTCAACTACGACACGACACTTTCTTCGGATTGTGATGGTTTAAAAAGAGAAAATTATAATTCTACCTGTCACGTAACGCAGTTATTTTATTAGGTACTTTTCCTATTTTAATAGGCAGATTAGTACAATTTAATGTTGCGTTGAACATTTTTATTTTTAGAAAAGCAGTGATATTATAACAGCTAAAATTAAATCGGTAAGTTCAAGGAGTAGCAGGAAATCTTCAGCAAACTCTTCAACGAATGGTGCGTATATATTTTATTCATTTAGTTATTTCATATTAGCTTCTGGACGCGGCTTCGTCTGCACAGTAGATATCAGTATAAATATGCCTATCCTATATGTTATTCTGATGTATGAGCTATGTTATTGTAAAGTTTCATTAAATTTCATTCACTCGTTTTCGCGTGAAAGAGTAACAAACACACATCCAGCCAGACATCCATCCAAACATCTTTACATCCATACAAACTTTCGCGTTTATAATATTAGTGGGATGATAGGTACCTACACCTACTGTTTTTCACAAGCCGATTTAATTTCAGGTGAATATGACTTCCAAATGGCAAGAAATTTATGCAAATCGTAAGTTTATGCTAGTGGTTATATAATTTTTAACCTTTTTATTCATTGTAGGTAGTATTTTTGTTATTTCGAGGAGTTGGTTTCCATAGCTAAAGCATGGTTGTGGACGTGGAGCAGAGATAATTTCGTACAATGACCTTTTAGCCTACTAGCAGTTGTCATAAACATTTCTACAAGTAATAGTTTTTATAAAATTCTCTTATTACATTCTGTATTATTAGCATTATTCACAATGTTATGCGGAATTAGGGCTCGTGATCACACTACTGGCAACTACTAACAACGCAAAGAGGCTACTACCAACGCAAAGAGGCATTTGGTGTTGTAGGTACCTATTTGCTGATAATTAATACATAAAATACCTACTTAGTGATTAATTTCAAATTCTCTAAATCAAATTAAATTCTGATTAATACATAAGTAATATTTATAAGATTTTAGTCGCAAATCGAACAGGTGCTCACCCAGGGTTACCCCATCCATCCGGATTAGTCCGGACATGTCCTGACTTATAGGGTTCTGTCCGGCCTTCTAGTTTGTCCGGACTTTTTGTTTTAGATGGAATACGAGTAATAAAACTTACATAAGTATTAATATTAATATATTAATGTCCCACTCATCTAAAAGCGACTGGTAAGCTAACATCTCCATACTACTTTTACGAAGTGCGTACTGATGTGCTGATGTTTGCATTTTGTGATTAAAATGTCCGGACTTTTTTGAACTGTCAGGCATTTTGTCAGGACTTTTCAAATTTCTTAATGGTTACCCTATGCTCACCTAAACACCGTATTACTAGTGCTATTACCACGGAATATTTGGTATTACTCTATGTTCAAAAGGTTTAGATACCAAACCTTAGTGTATCTCTTAAAGGGGCGGTAACAAGAAGGTTGTTTACCTACAAACTTCTTGGGCGGTAACGATACCTGTGTGAGCGAGACGGCATCACAAATGCGCAGGAGCGACAAGGATGCGTAGAGTGGTGTCAATGTCCAAAATTATCTCTTCTCGGTGACCGCACATTACACAATGTATTCGATAGGGTTAGGGTGGGCTGCATATTTGAGATTGTTGGTTTACTAACGAATACCTGAAAAATATATTTGGAATAATCTCTTGATAAAAAAAATAGATAAAATCTTTGATCCGTTTTGGTTCCCCCCCGGGGAATGAACCCTGCATCAATGATTTTTACGTATTTTAGTATTAATTGTTAAAGTTTCCATCTCAGTTTTATTTTAAGCTTATTCACTAATTTATTTATTTTAGGTATTCCCCTGAAGCCGAGGACGAAGAATTCCATGAAAGTATTGCTGCAAGTAAATATCTGAAAGAAACTGAGGCATTAAATAAAAATGTCAAGCCAAAAAACCAACTGAATGTTTCAGTTCGATATTTGAAACCAACAAAACAATGGGAAAACAAATGTATGTCAATGAACGAAAAAGGTGTTCAGATTAATGCTATTGAAAAAATTGAGAAACGGTAAATAATTAAGTATGCTCACCTATATACCTATTCAGTAGCACAGTGCTTAGAATAAGGAGCACCGCACCGCGCCGCGCCGCGACCGCGGCTGGCAAATTTTGTATGCGTGTTTATGAATGAAGCACCCAAGAAGCACCACGCATTGGACGCATTGCGGGGCGGTTGCGACCCGCACCGCGCCGCGTCCTAAAATATGCTACCAAATTCAAATGCTATGACATTGATAAGTCAAGTTTTAACAAATGATGTTTTCGAATTCGTTGGCGTTTAAACACGCTAGTAGCACAAAAGAAATAAATACAGAAGGTCAGATCCAGTTGATTTTCATATCGATGAGTACGTTGACCTACGCTTCAAAGCAGATCTAGGGTTGTCACCCGGCGCAAGTTTGTTATGTTGAAAATTTCAATGAAAAATATTTGTAATAATCATGTCTTTCAATATAACTACGCAATCAAAATGTACGAATTAACTGTTTTTTTTTTATTATAGCAAGAGTTGTTTGTATTGCCCTACCTATCAAAAAGCTCCCTGCTCAACGGTCACTCAAATTTCACCGTGTATAATACAACGATGTCGATTTTTTTTTTCAATAATTAAAAATGTATATACAAACGGTACTAAAGTACCTATACAAATGAGGGAACAACAAGGAAATAATAATGATCCTGATAAACTGTTCTTTAAGTCTTTGGTAGAAGAGTTTAAAAAAAGTACCCTCACATCTAAAATGGACCTGAAAATGATATTACTACGCTCTATTCAAAATTCTAGTCTGGACTTATACTTTCAAATTTGTAACGGTCCTTGAACATCATCTTTTAATAAAGCAATAAATAAAAAAAGTTCTATTCATTCGCATATACTTGAACAACGTTTCTTCACACTCTTTGACTACTGCGTAAAATGTATAATATTGCCCAATAGACTTTCTTGTTACATTTGCACCCACAATCTTTTTTTACTTTCTCGTATACGTAGTATAGAGGAAGTCTTGTAATCGTCAAAAAAATCGACGGATTTACACTTTTTTTAACTGGCTTTTTAAAAATATCTATTGTATAAATAAATATAACAAGCTACTTCTCCTGCGTCCATCGTGAATAATTCGTTGACACAAAGTGACAGCAACCGCGCTGCGCCGCGTGCATTGTGCGGTGCTCCTAAGCAACTTTTTCCTTGACCAGCCTAGAATGGATTGCCATTAATTTTGAGCTCCACCGGATTGCTTCGGGTGGCACGTTAAGTCTTAATTACCGATTGCTACGGTAACTGTTTTCACGAAACAATCAGCATTAATGTAGCTTATTAATGCTACGAAATTCGAGGAGGTCGATAATGATCATCAAAGCTAAGCTACCAATCTCCGAAAACTTTTCAACTCGGTTTTTCTCTGGGCTTCGGAAGGTACGTTAAGCTGGTTGTCCCGGCTGCTACCGAAAGATCTCAGTCGTTCGTAAGGAGGATTGGCGACAGCAGTCGGCCGGCCGTAAAAATCTGATGCTAAAATATATAACAAAAAAAATATAGCCTATAGATATAAATAGTGTCGATACCAAGATATAGCCTACTGCACCAACCCTATAAATTGGGAACCAAGTAGGAGAAAGGCTTCTACTTTAATTATTAAAAGTGTTAGTAATAATAATAACAGAAGCTCTTATTAATATGAAATGTTACTTCCGCCATTATTAAAAAAACCCGCATGTAATAATAGATACTGTAATTACTATTATTTTTTGCTAATTATTTTATTAACTTTTTATTTCAGCGCTGTACCTCATTGGAGAATTGGCCTTCAATAACAAAAGAACAATTCAATAGGTATGGTACCTATTCTACACAGTGAAAATACTATCTATAATGATAACCATACTAGGTAGGTATATTTAGACAGGTGTGCATGTTGTAATTTAGTAGATATACATATATTACAAAAACAACAAATTAAAATATAGGAAAAATAAATTGTTTAATCAGCTTGTTTTCGGCATGGATATAAACTATAGCAATCTTCTTGAAAAATATTCGAACATGAACATTATTAGCAACTACTTAATTTAAATTGCAATTGAATTAATCAGTCGATTGTAACACTGGACCCCATATCTGGGGTACTCTGTTATAGGGTAAGGGGCACAATGTTACAACATTAAAAAATAATAGAAAAACTAAAAATAACAGAATGTGTATGTATCCGGTTTCTTGCTCCGAACATTTTTTATTTATTTTGAATATATCTTTGAAATGCCATAAAATTAAAATGCTTTTCATTTGCTGCCTTTCGAAGAGTTACACCACTTTCTACCGTTAGTATCGCTTCTGCCATATCTTTTTCACTTGAGACCGTAATCCGTCTTCCTCTTACGATTTCGCACATTTTCTTTTAATACCTAGAAATATTTGAGGCTGACTGTTACAGTATCACACAGTGCCCCGTAACTAGGGTTACCATTTAGAAATTTGAAAAGTCCTGACAAAATGCCCGACAGTTCAAAAAAGTCTGGACATTTTAATCACAAAATGCAAACATCAGCACTTCAGTACGCACTTCGTAAAAGTAGTATGGACATGGTAGCTAACAGTCGCTTTTAGATGAGTGCGACATTAATAAAGATTAAATAACTTACTTATGTAAGTTTTATTACTCGTATAACATCTGAAACAAAAAGTCCGGACAAACAAGAAGGCCGGACAAAGTCCGGACAGAACCCCAAAAGTCCGGACATACCCGGACTAATCCCGACGGATGGTAACCCTACACGTAACGTAACAGAGTGCCCCGGACAGGCAAACCGAATTTTGAGTGAGTCCTTTATGCTATGTTTACAAAAAACTACTTAACGGTAATTTGTAACTAAATTTACAGTAAATAGAGGATAACCACTATCACTTATCTAAATACAAAACGTCTGGCAAGAAATTAAAAACTTTGAAATTATTTTTTCGTCGTTTGATCACACAAAAATATTTTTTGTTTGTTATTTTTTAAGCATGGTATGACTGCGGCATAGATTATTGTTAAAAGGTGGCTGCTTGTGACCTTGATAAATTTACATACCAACCAACATCATAAAAGTGAAAGACAGAATAGGAGATATGTGCATTGTAACATTGTACGGTACCCAGTGTAACACTGTGCCCCACCTTACCTACTATACTTATTTATTTTTTTAGCTACACTATTATTATGTGTAGTAAATCTAATACCTAAGTAGTTGAAATAAAATAATAATTTTAAAATGGTATATTTATTTATTACCTGAACCACAGAATATAACAGTTGTTATATAAGATAGTAGGTACTAAAAATCATAAAACAATATTATAGTGATACTAACAATGATATTCTAATGGTAAAAGAATAATATATCATTGGATGCTAACTATTATACAACATGTAAATTAAATAACCAACACCCTGAATACAGGTGGTTTGGGATCGGCTTCCGAGTTGATTTCAATAATTTTTTAAAAAAAAATTTTTTTTTGTTGTATATAAAGCTTATATTTTATTTATGCTCAGACCAAGGAGCTTATAGGTAAAAATGGAGTACACGCGTGTACTTCCACCTATCGATACCGCGGTATCGATAGGTACTTGAGGACAGATCTCGTGACTTTTAAATGACCCGACGTGGGACCATTAGGGTATCCATACTTTGTGTCAACGATAGACATTTTGTTTTTTTCTTAATTTTTGGAAGTGAAACTTGTTGAAATCTTGTCGTTTGCGCCTTTAGATATAACGGTAAACCATATTCGTTGGGTGTAACAACTGTATGTACAGTCAGCATCAAATGTAAATTAACACTAAACTGTGTGAAAACGGGATTTGTTCTTGTACCACGTACCTCGGTTTTGTTATTAAATGCCGATATTTCGGTACAGTTGCATGCTCCATGGTCAAAAATGAACTGAAATAACTAAAGGTGGACGCACATTTAGCCGAGCTGAACGCGACGAAGAAATCATTGCACTGTAATACAATATGAATAGAATAAATGCGAGCGCGTCGGCTGAGTCGTCCGCATCACCCGCGCCGAATCTGGTGACGTCATTTGAATTTCAGGGGTATGAAGAATTCTAAAATTCATTTCCTTTGGCACGTTCGGCTCTAAAACCTATTATTTTTGCTACCGGCTTTAATTTTTTTAAATATCTCACATGTTTTTTAGCAATTTATGTTAATGTCAATAAAAAAATATTTTTCCTACTATTGTTTTTTATTTAGATCAACTTATTTTCTCAGAAATAGAACATGTAGACTTAAATTACATTTATGTATAGGGACTTCGTTTTATTTAAACCCACCGACGCACCACATGAGCACGAGCAATATTTTATTCGTCAAATTTATAAAATTTTCGCTAATTGATAAACATATAGGAACACCTACCTATAACTGTTAAAAAATATTAATACATAAATGGATTTGACTTTCAGATTTTGACATTGTGTGATGATAGTTAAAGGTAGTGGAGGTGAGTGTGTAGGTAAACCTACGCACTGGGTCACAAGTCCCAGGCACCACTCTGGTTTTCCTCTTTGTGATAAATGGACTCAGCATTCGTATGTTGTACGATCGTGAATCGAGGTAAATCCTGACGACATCCCAGTAATGCATATGTTACTTTTCTCAAAACTTAAGTATCTGCCTCCCTTTCATACAATGACATTTTATATCAGGAGCGTTTTTATTGGGCAATTACCAGTGTCTCCGACTATACGTATGTAACTACCATCAAGCTATAGAGAAATCCTAAAGCTTCTTGGTAAATACATCATCATTTCAGCCGAGAGACGCCCACTGTTGGACATAGGCATCCCCCAAGGATCTCCAAACCGGTCGATATTGCGCTGCCCGCATCAAGCGGCTTCCCGCAACCTTTACTAGATCGTCAGTCCACCTTGTGGGGGACCTACCACCGCTGCGTTTTCCGGTACGTGGTTGCCACTCGAGGACCTTTCCGCCCCAACGGCCGTCAGTCCTCCTCGCAATGTGCCCTGCCCACTGCTACTTAAGGTTCGCAATTCTTTAGGCTATGTCGGTGACCTTGGTTCTCCTGCGGATCTCATCATTTCTGATATGATCACGTAAAGAAACTTCGAGCATAGCCCTCTCCATAGCCCTTTGGGTGACCTTGAGCCTTCTTATGAGGCTCATTGTAAGCGGCCACGTTTCGGTTCCATAGGTCATCACTGGCAACACACACGAATTAAAGACTTTTGTCTTAAGACACTGCGGTAGATGGGCCGAGAATATGGTAAATACATGCTTAATATTAATACAGCAATTAAGTGATTTTATAAGATTATTCTATTATGCTAAAAGTTTGGGGTATTTTGTTTGCAAATGGCAACATCATAGTCACACGTCGGGTCATTTTAAGGTCATACGAACTAGCCTCAAGTACCTGCCGATACCGTGTACTTCATTTTTACCTAATTTTTACCTAACAACCCTCTTGCTCTAAACTATGCACTCCCTGCGGTCCAAAATGCGCAAACACTACGAACGTTACCAACAGTGCAAACGCCTTGGACCGAATTGAATACGGTGCTATGTGCACTATTTGCGTGCAATCAATTTGATCCACGCTTTGTGTGTAAATGTCAAACGTCTAAGAAGAGGTTAAGTAAAATCCATTTAAACACTAACATAGCACTTTAGGATTATTAATAGAGTAAAATTATTGTAGTAAATAAAGTAGCTATAACGAGTCTTTATTAATTCAAAATTCAAATGTTTTCTCTAATAATTCACAGACTTAAATCATTGTGCAGGTGTGTGCGCAAATGTCAAACTCAAATAGTTTGACATTTGCGCACACACTGCACAATCTCTTTTTCGTGTGCACCATCACTAATGACGTCACATAATTTTCGTTGGTGCGAATACGTTCAATTTGATTCACTCCGTTTGCGCGCTATCGGCGCAGATAGCGCACATGAGCGCAATTTGGACCGCGGTGACTGTAATCCATAGTATTTCTAACTAAGAATTTGCTCTTAGATTTCTAACTAGTCTGTGGTCATCGTCACGTCATTGAAATGACATATTCTTTATAATCTGTGCTGTGATTGAGTTCTAAAGATAACAATGAAATACCTAGTCTAATTTATTTTGAAACTCGTTATTTATGTAATTCATTTTTGTTCTTGAAAGAGCAGATTTAAAAAGCAATAGTTAGTGGACAAAATTTTTTATATTTATTCGTTTTAATTTTAGGATATTACAAATTATATAATATCTTACGATGTCGACCCGATGTAGAATCTTATGGAATAGATTATGTTGTGTAAAGAATAATTTTAAATTACCGCCAGTTAGTATTATTCGTGTTAAACACATAAATAGAAGAAATCCAGCAAGAACCTACACTGTTGGTTTTTCACTATTTACTTGGTTGGGTTTCGAAAAGAAGCATCATTCTGCTGAAGATGATCTTATACAGACAATAAAACACTGTGTATTATTTATTCAGAACAAGGAATACGAAAAGGCTGAGCAACTACTACATATAGCATTGAGACAAGCTCAACAATTAAATAATGAGCCCGGTATCACATACATTTATGATGTGATGGCAAACTTGGCCCTAGAAAGGGAACAGCTGGATAAAGCCAAGCAATTGTTTATTGCTGTCACACAAAGAATAATGTCAGATGGTGCAAAAGAAGATGATCCTCGGGTGGTGCACTTAAGTGCAAAATTAGCCAGGATAAGTCATTTAAAGAAAGAATATTCAACAGCCCAATTAGGCTATGATTGGTGTTTAGATAAACTGAAAAGTATGATGGCAAAAACTAATGATAATGCAACAAAGATTTGTCTTGCAATGACAGAAGATTGGTATGGAAGGTTATTTTTAGATCATAATCAAAATGAACAAGGACTATTATTAATGCTTAGTGCATTAGATTGGATGAAGCAAGTCCCTGAAGTTGAACAAGAACATATTGTAATACAACTGAATGACATTGGCACTGTTTGTGAGAGATTAGGCAGATATGATGAAAGTATAAATTACATCAAACAAGCCATTGCTTTAGGAACAAATATTAATATGCCAGATTTAGGAGCCTTACATGTGAACTTGGGTAGGGTTTACATAAAAAAGGAGTTAATTGTTGAAGCCAGAAAATCATGTGGCTATGGATGGAAACTTGGTGCCATAGCCAAAAATGAGGAGATAAAAAAAGAAGCAGAAGCCTGTATAAAAGAAATAAAAAACCACAGCTAATTTTTGAGTATTTTATTTTTACTTACATACCTACTTCTTTTAAATCAAAATTAATTTGTAATAACACCTGTAATATACATAATTTTCAGAATAAGGTATTTGTAAAAAATAGACACTTGAACTTAAATGTAGTAAAATAAAGACAAATAAATTGCAAAAATAATATCAAATGTTGAAGTTAGTGTTATACAGCACTGTCTTTGGACACACTGAATGGTTCTTCAACAACTTCAACTTTGGTATCGGTTATGACGACATCCTTGACCGGGCGATCATTAGCTCCAGTAACAGTCTTTTCAACTCTGCGAACTACGCTCTGTAAACAAGGAAATGCTAATTAAACAAAGTGTATTATTTAAAAACAAGTAAAATGTTGATTGTAAGAAAGCATACAACTGGCATTCAAAATCCTAGCAAGCATTTTATTTGTGTATTTTCTGCAACAATTATTTATTTAATTTTGCAATAAACAATAACTTATTATCTGTGCCTTGTAAAGAACTTTTTGTAGCTGCACCAATGTTTAATTTTTTTTTGTGAGAATGACTTTGTTTGTGTGCACTATTTTTCTGATTCAATATAGTATATTTATTTCAAAATACAGCCCGCCTAGCATGACCACCGAAACACAATATGATATAGCCATTTATATAAATTTATTGGATATAACCGCAATCTTTAAAATTTATCGAAACTGCGAACATCTATAAGCCTTATACATGGAGTTTCTCCCGAGTTCTTGCTGTAAAAACATGTGTTGAGAGACTCCACTTTTAACCTCATCTACCGAACAATTGTCTGCTACTTAAAAGCACATTTTCACTTGATATTGGCGAAATGCGTTACATATTGTGAACGTGTCATGTATTAAGTAAATTGTATAGAAACTGGAGGGTACTTGTCACTTTATTTGTTATAATAATGTTGATACAGTGGGTAGTTGGAAATAGTATGTAAGACTCAGTTGTTAACTAGCTACAGAGCTAAATAAATACTCGTGATACATATTACGTGTTTAATTACATTACATGGACATAATAGTGGCGACGTAGGGTAAAAGTGTTAAAAATGGATACAAAAGCAGTGAAATTTGATGAATTTAATCCGCAAACGGACAACTGGGACATTTATCTTGACAGACTAAAATTTTGTTTTGAAGCAAATGGAATAGTATTGGATCAAGTTAAAAGAGCTAATTTCGTAACTGTGTGTGGTGTGCGTGTGTATGAGACATTATTGGCATTGATTACTCCAAGAAAAACTAGTGATGTGACATTTTTGGAAATAGTGAATATATTAAGTAAACATTATAGCCCGAAACCTAATGAGATATCTGTATCATTTCAATTTTATAAGCGCGACCAAAAACGTGGTGAATCGGCAGCAGATTATATTGCACAATTACGGAAATTAAGTTCAGGATGCAATTTTGTTGATTTAGAAAGAATGTTACGCGACAGACTGGTATGCGGCATGTGTGATGATAAAGTGCAGTACGAATTATTGAAAAGAGACAATCTAACCTATCAAAATGTAGTAGATGCTATGTTATCATCTGAAAGTGCGGGACGTGACACTCGTATGATACAACACGCAGCACACACATCTTTTTCGAATACGCAGACGGTGCCGCAGGGTGCGTTTACACCCCGCGAGACGACATCGGAACCAATGGACATCAATGCAGTACAAACTAGAATAAACAGACGTTTTTGCTATCGTTGTGGAGACAGTCATCAAGGCGAATGTCGATTTATAAATACTGTGTGTCGATATTGTAAGAAGAAAGGGCACATAGAAAAAGTTTGTATAAGTAAAAAGAAAAGTGCTAAGAGTGTAAATTTTACTGTTGAAGAGTATGATCATTTAAATGGTATCTATTGTGTACAAAGCAAAAGTCGCGTGCCCCCGTTTGAAATAGAGGTGTACCTTGCAGAAACCAAAATAAAAATGCAAATTGACACTGGGGCTAGTTTTTCTATAATGAATGAAGACACTTGGTATAAAGTATGTGCTAGAATGCCAAGGGACGCTTTACGACCGGTATCACTTTCGCTGCGGACGTGGACAGAAACTCCAGTCAAATTGTTAGGACAAGTGACATTGTCAGTAATATACAAAGGAATTATACATGAGAATATGAAGATTATGGTAGCTAAAGGGGGTGGACCAAATTTAGTAGGACGTGATTGGTTTGGACAGCTCAACATTACAATGAACATAAATTTCATATCTGACAATGATTTATTTGAATTGAATAAAGTATTAGACCAACATCAGGCTGTTTTTAAAGAGGGTTTAGGTACTTACCGTGGAAAGCCAGTCACTATACATATTATGGATGGCACTACACCGAAATTTCTCAAAGCTCGACCGGTACCGTATGCCATTAAAGAAAGAATCGAAGCAGAGATAGATCGATTAGAAAGTGAAGGAGTTTTAAGACCCATAAGTTTTTCGGAATGGGCTACACCTGTAGTCCCCATAGTAAAGAAATCGGGGGAAATTAGGCTTTGTGGTGATTATCGTAGCACAGTAAATGAAGCGACAGAATCAGACACATACCCGATGCCAACTGCTAATGAGATATTTGCTACAGTTGCGGGTGGAATTTACTTCACAACTTTAGACTTAGAACGAGCGTATACACAAGTAGTGGTTGATGAAGAGACTTCGAGACTTCTAACATTGAACACGTGCAAAGGACTATATTCTGTACATCGTTTAGCTTTTGGTGTCAAAGCATGTCCGGGTATATTCCAACGTTTGATGTCTTCGTTACTGGCGGGTATACCTGGAGTGGCTGTTCTGATTGACGACATTATTATCAGTGGTTCAACTATCCAGGAGATGCTAGAAAGGCTTGACACAGCGTTGGGAAGGATTGAACAAGCTGGTTTACGACTTAATAAAAAAAAATGTAATTTTGCAAAGAATAAAGTTGAGTTTCTTGGTTTTATTATCGACGGAAAGGGTATTCATCCGGCACCTAGTAAAGTGGAATCGATAGTCAATACACCTGAACCCAAAAATAAAAGAGAATTACAGGCATTCCTTGGTTTGTATAATTTTTATGAGAGGTTTATACCACACAAGGCTACAATGCTTGAACCGCTTCACCGTTTGTTAGATACGAAACAGATATGGAGATGGACAAATAAAATAAATAAATAAAATAAAATGAATGATGGGGAAGAACAACCTATAGCTATGGCGTCGAGAACACTTCATTCGCACGAACGACGCTATTCTCAATTGGATAAAGAAGCTACCGCTATTATGTTTAGTATTACTAAATTTCATAACTACATCATGGGTAGACATTTCCTGATAGTGACAGACCACAAACCTTTGCTTGGAATATTTAATCCAAAGAAGCCAATGCCGACCATGTTATCACCGAGATTAACCCGAATTGCTATTGCCCTAACTTCACACGATTACGAGATTACTTATAAACCTGGCTCACAAATTGGAAGTGCTGATAGTTTAAGTCGCTGGCCTCAACCGGTACCGGAACAACCAGAGGAACATCTAGGCGAAATTTTACTAATGGCTGAAGCTCCTGATGATTTTCCGTACGATGTAGAACATATAGCGAGAGAAACAATGCGTGACAAGATATTATCAAGAATAATGCATTACATACATAACGGTTGGCCAGCTAAAGAAAATAACACGGAATTACGACCATTTTGGCTACAACGCGCAGATTTATCAATACAGAATGATTGTATATTATTAGGTAATCGTGTAGTAATACCGACAACTCTGCGTCAGTCAACATTGCAAGTACTACATAAGATACACTCTGGTATTGTACAAACTAAAGCTCTGGCACGAAGCTACATATGGTGGCCGAGACTTAACGACGATATTGAAATGCATGTTGGAACTTGTACAAAGTGTTTAGAAAATCGTCATATGCCATCTAAATCGACCCACGATTGGATCACACCTACTAGACCTTGGTCCCGAGTCCACGTGGATTTTGCCGGCCCATTTTATAATAAGTATTTTTTCATAATGGTGGATTCCTATTCTAAGTGGCCAGAAATATTCATAGTTAATAACATGACATCTTCCACCGTTATTAAGCTTCTGAGAACAACATTTGCAATACATGGCTTGTGTGAAGTATTGGTTTCTGACAATGGCACATCTTTTGTTTCTAATGACACGAAACAATTTTTACTGGCTAATAAGATTCGACATATAACTACAGCACCATACCATCCAGCAACAAATGGATTAGCAGAGCGCATGGTGCAAACAATAAAGGAAAAACTACGGAAAATGGATGATTTGGCTTGGGATGTTAGGGTCCCAAACCTATTACTTGGTCTCCGAAATACACCCTGTACTGTCACAAATAAAAGTCCTGCAGAGTTATTAATGAAAAGAAGATTGCGGACACTATTAGACACCTTACATCCAGACAATTTAGACAATAAAAGAATAGAGACTGAGATTACAAACAACAGTCTGAAAACTAATCGAGAGACAAACACTGGTCACAAAGTATTGTACAGGAATTATACCAATGAAGGGCCTAAGTGGCTTCAGGGTACAGTCAAAGAAAAATGTGGACCATCAAACTATAAAATTGAAACTAATAGTGGGCTAATAGTTAAAAGACATATTGATCAATTATTAAAAGTTAAGCCACAAGATACTCAAAACAAACAGGATCGAAGCTTTCCAATACTTTTGCCTGATACTGATATGCATACATATGGCAATACAAATAATGAGGAGACCAACTATGATGATACCAATATTGGTGATGAGAGTACTAATTATGAAAATAACCAAAATCAGGAAGTAATAATTGAAATTCCTGATACAGAACAGTGGGCGGATATGCTCGGGATACCACAATCTTCAAATGCAAAAGATGCAGTTGCTGGAAAAATAAGAAATAAGTTAAGCATCCATTCTAGAACTCCTTATGGAAGGCCTAAAAAAATTGAAGAGAATAATTACTTATATTAAGATATGGGGGAAAGATGATTATGTATTTATGAAAACTGTTTGTGATTTGGCAATAATTTATTGATTGTTAAGTGTTAGAGATTAGGGTTCTTACAGAATAGGGAAAGTAAATAAATAGATATAAAGAGTTTTCAAAAGTTGATTATTGTTATGTATTCATGTATTTATTCTTTAATAGTTAATATAATGGTTCTTACATAGGGGTGAGGTATGTCATGTATTAAGTAAATTGTATAGAAACTGGAGGGTACTTGTCACTTTATTTGTTATAATAATGTTGATACAGTGGGTAGTTGGAAATAGTATGTAAGACTCAGTTGTTAACTAGCTACAGAGCTAAATAAATACTCGTGATACATATTACGTGTTTAATTACATTACATGGACATAATAGAACGCCATTTAATTAAAAAAGAAGAAGAAGAAGCCTTATACATGTTCGCAGTTTCGATAAACTTTCATGTTGGCGGCAATTTTTGACTGTTCAACGCGATAAATGGCTATATCATATCATGTTTTGGTGGTCATGCTAGGCGGGCAGGTGAGCAACATCTGTATGTAGGTATACATCTGTGTGATGGCTAACCCGCATTGGTGAAATAAAAATATTATAACTAACAAAATAGTATGTAAATTGCTGCAGGTATAAGAAAAAATAATTACCATCCCTTCCAAGATTTTTCCAAAAACAACATGTCTGCCGTCAAGCCATGGGGTCTTGGCGGTGGTGATGAAGAACTGAGAGCCATTGGTGTCTTTTCCAGCATTAGCCATAGATAACCAGCCAGCTCCATAATGGCGGAGCTTAAAGTTCTCATCCTCAAAGCGATCTCCATATATGCTGCGACCTGTAATGTTTTACATTTTACAATGCATACATACAATAAAATAGTGCTCATAGTCCCAATAGGTGCTGAGCAAAGCCTTGGGTAACATTTTGTTACATATAGCCACATATAGCAGTATGGACTATGCAGTGCCTCCATATAGTGACAGGTTGCCAGCCTGTTGCCTACATAAAAGGAGTACCTAACCCAAAAAGTAACAATAATTCAATAAACAAACAAACAAAACCAAACAACCAAGATGGATATTACACTCAAAATCATCTTAGCAGTCCAACATTGGTGGTCACTAATTATTTACAAAGAATTGTTTTAAACTTATGCACTAACATCAAAACAGGATTTCAGAGCATAGAAAAAACTGAGGTAAGTGGTATAAATCTCATTTTAATTATTTGCTGGATATTTCCTGGAGTGCTGAGATGATTATGATTGTAACATCTGTCGTGGATGTTGGCTTTTGCGTTACACTGATTATGGAAGGATTGTTATTTTTGGGTTAGGTGCCCCGTTATACAAGCTGGCAACCTATCACTATTTAGAGGTGCTACATGGCCTATACTGCCTGATGTGGCTTTATGTGTAAAAGTGATAACTAAGGCTTTGCTCAACCGCTCATGGGATTGTGATGTTATGTATTAACATGCTAAGGGCCGAGTGTTTTATTTGCGGCATGTACCCGTACGCCGGCAAATTTCGCACTATTTCTGTCACTGATAACTGCTAAACTGTAAGTCATTTTATGCATTATCACTTTTGCATTTTTTTATTTATAATTTTGATCTCTTTTTTCTATGATATATGAAATAAAACAAATCAATTTAGTTTTCTTTTTATACAGAATTTAGAAAAGCCTGTTTTAATAGAAAAAAAAGTCACATGCAGCTTGCTCGCCGCCTCATTGCTAAGTTAGACACACACCTACCCTGACAGAAATCTATGTATGAATGCCTATTTAAGTGACCTTCAAACTCTATATCAGCCAAATGTTTCAACACATTACTTTCAATAAACAAATAATAGGTCTTACATGTAGAGACGCGAGCGGTGCTAAGAATAATAAATAATACATCACATCTGAACACATTATTGGCCCTTAACATATTAATTCTGTACAGTTTCAAAACTAAATCTCTAGTACAAGACTGTCCGAAGAAGAAGGTTAATTTCTTAAATCAATCTTGAACCTTATTCCATGCTAATAGATTCAAAAGCCTATTGTATCTAGTATATCCACAGCATAAAAAAATCCTGTTTAGTTATTGACAGCAAAAAAAACTGGTAAAGCAGGTTGGATTAATCTGCGGATGATTAATAATATCCAGACACAATTTATTTTTATTGTCTTGCGGTAGATATTTACTGAGGTTAATGTGTGATATGCTTGTCATAATTATAAAAAAGAGAATATTTTTTTATATGATACATAGGATTCCCCATTCAAGAATGATTTTATAGAAATTCATTTCCTTAATTAAAAATATATGTAAATATTGCAAAAGAAAGGATTATTTGATATTACAATATTTTTAGTGAAGTTGGTAATTGATAAAAATATTGCTGTATATGCTACCTCCAGTTCCGTCTCCCTTTGTGAAGTCACCACCTTGGATCATAAAGTTATCAATGACCCTGTGGAATTTACTGCCTTTGTATCCTTCGCCTTGAGGCTTTTGTGCCAATTGGTAGAAGTTCTCTACAGTTTTTGGAACTGTCTTTCCAAACAGACCAATAACTACAGATCCAATAGCTTCATTACCAATTGAAAGGTCAAAAGTCACCTGGGAATAGGAAAAATAACTAACTTAAACTTTTCCAAACTTTTATACACCTATTTAATATTTTTATAAGCATAAAGTGAATAAGATACTAGTATACAGAGTAAAATTTCAATTGCGCTTGATTGACGGTACTATTTTCAAATTATGTTGATCCAATTCATTTAAATGAATACACAAAGGAACACCAATTTCAATAAACCCACACAAAATACTCTTAAAGTGATATCGCAATCACGTATGATCGGAAACCTAGTGGTACTCATGTGGGTAGCATATCAAGGAGCTGAATATAGGTACTTTTATTTAGTTAGCTATAAAAAACAGGAAAAGTTGTAGCGTCATATTCTAAGGTCACCGACCGGCACTCGCATCTCGCGTCAAGAAATAACGAACTTTTTAACTACGCCCTGATACCATTGTCTACTATTGTAATTTAGACTAGAATCATTTGAAAATTAAATTTAACAAAAAACAAAAACTATTCATACCTTGTGCGTAACTTTTGGGCCTTTAGGTGCATCATCAGACCGGGCACTCGCGATAATTAATAGAAAACCAAGGGCAGTCGCTAGGGCACCCATGATCAGGATTACTTTAGTTCGTTTTCTAGCTATTTTTCGAAAATATAGCCTTTCAGCAAAAGTTTAAATAATTATACAAGGAAGGACAGCACAAGTGGCACATCTAAGAACTAAGATAAAAAAAAAAAACCACGTCAGTCCCAAAGTCGGCGATAGGCGACCACAGATAATAGAAGTGATATGATATGATTGGTTGGCACGAATCTATACTACAACTGGATTGCGTACTTCAAAATGACACTTTTAAAAGTTTAAACCTTATGTAGTTACAATAAAGTAGATTTTCCTGTATCCTACGCAAAGTAGAAAATCCGAGCTCAGTGAGATAGCACAAAAGTAGTAGTCTGTCCTTGTCTAGCCTACCTGCCAGTATTGAATAAAATATTCTTTGGTAATTATTGGTATGTGGAATGGAAGAAATACTAGTTATTTTGCTTAGGACCTTACTTGAAAGTAGTTCATAAGCAATGATAATTATTTCGCTACCATAAAATTACAAAACAATATAATTAATTTGAAATGACATGATTTTATATTTTAAAATTTTAGTAGTTTTTTGTAATTTACGTAGGTGGTACTGTTGTTGTGGTAGGATTGAAATTTCAATATGGCTGCTGTTGTTTTCGTCTTCACTTCCACATTATCTTATTTTCAGTTTTGTTGTAATAAGCTTACGAAAGTGTTAGTGAAAATGGTTTATTTTTGTTGTATAAACGGATGTAAAACCGAATGGTATCCCGGTTGCGGCTTATCTTTCCACAGGTAAGCTAATATAGTATATTTTTAAGTGTAGCGATGTAGGGTGACCTAATTAACATTATTTACTAACCCGGACTGCTGCGTTGATTTTGAGTGTAGGTAGTAAGTATCTAAAATCTGACCTGGGCTCTTTAAAACAAATCTATACATGTGTACAATGTGAGAAAATTTGTAAAACTAAACAAAATAATGTATGTATCTACCTACTACAATAATTACAAAATTGACATTGTTACAAGTTTATAGTCTTCAGATACCTATCATTGAGCTAATATTACTGGCGCGTTATGGCCAGAATTAATTTTCATATCATGATAATGAAATAAGTTTAATTTTCACTTGTTGTACTAATGATCATACCTGCAGTAATAATTCTCATAGTAATGGGCTCTGTTGGGCAAACGGTCTGTATAGTCTGATTGTCTGTAAAGTACAAATGTTATGTAATGGTTATTACTTTATAATATGATAATATTTTATAGGATTCCTAAGGACAATGTAATGGCCGAAAGATGGAAGCAAAGTATTCATGGAAAAGTGAACAAGACATCAGTCATTTGTGGTTTACATTTTAAGGATTTAGACTTTATGAACAAATCAAGAAAACGGTTAAAATACACAGCTCTCCCCTCAATATTTGCAAAGGTATGAAGATATTTCAGTTTTTATTTCTATGGTTGAAAACCATTATTTATTTGTATGCCCTTATGAAAGTAACATATTAAATAATGCTTACAGATTGTTATACCTGACAAGAAAATTCAAGTGCTCAATAGTTTAACATTGGTTGAACCGCTTCAAGGACCATCAACAATAGACACAATAAGCAAAAAACGTAAACTGCAGAACAAATCAGAGAAATATATTCAAGGAGTTTCTCCCGAGTTCTTGTTGTAAAAACACGTGTTGAGAGACTCCATTTTTAACCTCAATCAACCGTACAATTTTTATTACTTTAGTTACATTTTCACTTGACATTGGCAAAATGCGTACGCTTAATGCAACGCGATGCCATTAATTAAGAATAGAATAGAAATATATTCAAACCGAAGACCTATGTGCAAATACACCCCGTAAAAGAAAATTAAAGCGGGAAATAAAAGTACTGTCTCAGCGCCTGAAAAGACTTAACATTACAGTACTTAATTTGAAATCATTACTAGCTATTCTAAAGAAAAAATGCAACAGTTACAGCGAAGTAGAAGAAATGAAAAGTTCTCAGTAGTTCAGTGGCTGATGCACTTGATTTCCTGCGATGTAGTGGACATATTGATTTTGCACTGGTAGTGAGGCAACTATTGAATATTTAAGATACTTGGACAGGATTTTTGATTTACTGGACTCAAAAAATCCTTTTGGAACCGGATTTAAATCTCCGCTGCGCCCAAATAACAAAGACGTTTGGGTTAATGTCTTCCAGGACACAAGGGAATACTTGTCAAAATTAAAAGTAAATGGCCAGAGGCCTTAGACAACATGCATTTCGACAATCGCTCTCGCTATCGCTAAATAAAAAAATGTATGGGATTCGATTATTCTGATGACGTCACTTTTCGATTGCTTATGTCAATCCCATACATTTTCTGATTAAGCGATAGCGAGAGCGATTGTCAAAATGCATGTTGTCTAAAGCCTCAGAATATTTTAATGCATAGACGACATATCCCTGTTCTTGGTATCATAATGGATACATATAGTTTCACAAATCTAGCTACAGATTTTTTTTGATGAAAATGTTCAAAGTTATCTTTTAACACACAAAGCTTCTCAAGACCATTTGGAGTTATTTTTTTCATGTGTAAGAGCTTGTGGGCGAACAAATTTTAATCCAGATGCGCTACAATTCATGTACATTATGCGTAAATTACTTTTTCGTAATAGTGTAAAACCAAGTATTAACGCTAACTGTACTGAAGAGGATTATGAATCTTCCCCTATACTTGAGTTTAGAAGTGCAAAAAGATCATCAATTTCACAAGACCCTAATCATGAAAGTACCGAAGCAGATAAAATTTATTCATTAATACAGTTAATTGAAAGAACAAATGTTTCCGATTTTAAAAGAAACATTTTGTATTATACAGGGTTACAGGAAAAGTCGTGCTAGATCCGTTAAAGGCGTGGAGTACCCATCATTTGTGACTTATTTCACTATGAAACACCCTACCCTAAACTTAACCCATTTCGAGATATTCGACTTTTAATTTTTTTATTGAAAATTGCCGATTTTTAATTTTAAATTTTTTTTAAATTTTTAAACGTTGATATTTTTAAACCCATCTTCGGAACAAATGCCATACTATTTTTTTGTAATATCCCTTAGAGAAAAATGAACTTTCTAATATTTGTTTTCATTTCTTAACTTTAACTTGTCTACTACGGCCTGTTCAATTAACTTATACACTATTTTAATAATTGACATCCTATCGCATCTTATTACACATGTAAACATGCAATAATAATAATAATAAGACCCACAAAATAAACAAAATTTAATTTAGAAGCTTAAAAATCGGCAATTTTCAATAAAAAAATTAAAAGTCGAATATCTCGAAATGGGTTAAGTTTAGGGTAGGGTGTTTCATAGTGAAATAAGTCCCAAATGATGGGTACTACACGCCCTTAACGGATCTAGCACGACTTTTCCTGTAACCCTGTATATCGGGATATATCGTGGGAAAAATGTTACAAAAAATTACTTGTGAATATTGCAAATCTGCCTTGTTAACTAAACGGGAGCATGTAGATCATGCCTATTTTGTTGACATTTGTAACTTTTCATCCTTCACAGCTTTCGTCGACAGAGGCGGTCATAAGCATGCTTCTAAAATAGTTTTCGATATTGTGAAGTACACGGAAAATTTGTTCTTAACGCTATCATTGCAATCAAAACAAGATTTTAAGAGAAAATATATGATGAATATAATCACACAACATTTTTACACCCAACTAAAAAATATTCCCCACCCAGTACAGTCACGCACCATCGAATCAAAACATGAAATAGAAGTAATTAAATGTGTAGCAAACAATTATCTTAACATGAGACTCAAAACGTACGCGAAAGAAGAGACCCTCAAAATTATGGGTAATCGCATGACAATGCGTCAAAGACTACATAAGACTATTTTATTTAGCAATGTATAACATGATTTGCGAATTATGAACATAGAAAGCAATTATTGTCTTACATATTATAAGGATATTATAATAAGGTTACAGAAGTAGAATCAATAAATATAAATACCTGATACAACCCTTCTTTCATTTCAAACTAGCTTACCGGTTAAACTAGATTTCATGTCATGACGTGCACATAAACATAGATAGTACCTAAGGCCTCAGCCGCGACTAGGTAGCCGAAATTTCTATGTTAATGTGCACGTTCTAATCCGAAATAATTACCTTTTCCAATGTTAAACGGTTCAGTGTACGGACCATTTAAGGTAACAGAAGCATTGGAGCCTACTATAGAGAGATTTCAATAATCATATCAGAAGCTGCTCACCATAGAACAAAGCCTCCTGGTAGACTTTTGAACAGATTGCATCAAAATTGAATTTTATTAGTGTACAAATTGTACCTAAATGAATAAAGAAACTGTGACTTAGACCATATCGGTTATCACGATTATACGCCCAGTCACAAGCCTTTTTCAAATCTATGAAAGCGCAACATACGCGTTGGACTTTAGTTTTTATACCAGAAAATAAATCATCTAATTATTCATCTAATATTATTTTTTTCTGTGTCCGTAGAAATTATTAAGAAACAGACACTCTTTAGAAAGAGACGCACTACTACTTTTATGCCTCTCTTTCGGCTCGTTTTCAAGCTCATAGTGCGCAATCCAGTTGTAGTATAGATTCATGTTGGTTGGTAACTCGGAGCAAATAAGCCCATAGAGTGAAACAAGTGGGAATTGGACATAAATGATAATATATCTAGTCTATTCACTCCTATGATGTAACTACGTGAAAGAGTGAACAACTGAACAAGCATTATTTATAGGTAAAACTGGAAGCCATACTATAAATAAAAAAGTGAAGTCAAAAAGTCCCTGAATCCGCTTACATCCTATTTGACCCTTTCGAAACGGAACTTAGATAATTTACCTGTAACGGAAACATTCAAAGGTTACTTGGGGTCAAAAAAGTTGTCGTCACTTTTTTACTGGTAGTGTTAAAAATTAACTTGCCATGCTCTTACAAATTTTTTTTATGAAAAAAATAGTCGTAGGCTGACAAAACCGACGCCATGCATGCCTAGTTATCTGAACAAATATTGAGTGTTTGGCGGGAAATCCATTGGAAGATACGGGCTGATGCTCTTCTACTCTGCCGGCATCACACGGCAAATAATAATATGAATTAGAGAAACTCGTGTGAACGTTAATTCTTTTGCCATATCTACACAAAAAAGGGGAGTGTTTGGCGGGAAACCATGGCGTCTGGATGTCGATCTTTATTTCGATAATTCAAAATTGATTCGGAGTGGATTTTGTGCAGTGAAAGTGGTGTCGTTTCATTGCTTATGCACCCATCCGTGTTGACGAACAGTTATGAGGAATCATTGAATTAAAGGTTTTGTGTATGTGGCGTTGAGAATTGTATAATGGTTGGAAATCCCACTATACAATTTTCATCAGTCACCATCATGAGGTCTGTACCATGCATTTCTCGCCAAGCACTCCCTAGATGCATTAAAAAGTGTGGCACCCATATTTCAATGCGAAAATCGAGGAAGAACATGAAACTGAAGACTTGGCTGTATGGGCTAGATCCCTTTGCCGTCCCGTAACAGGGAATAAAAAGGGAAGTTTATTGTCAATGTGTCAAACAAAAATGTCAAATTGTCAAATCAAGCAAGATGTCCTTCCCAATGGATTTGTGAATGGAATGAAATCTATTTTACTTGTTTGTTGGTGTCGTCATACCATAAATTAAATTAAATATTGAGATCGTTATGAAAAGAAAAGAGCAGTGATTGTGCTAGTATGTTGAATCAAAGTTGACGCTTGTAGCTTAGTACAGTGTTGATAATAGTGAAGTCGAGTTATGCTTCGTTACCTCAAAATTCGAAGGCTTTAGCTTTCGTAACATACCAGAACATTAGATACTTCAAGAAAAATGTATGGCATCAACGGGTCAGATTTTCCTCCTGTTAAAGAGGACACTTTTTGTAAATATGTTTTGTATTATGAAATAAATAATTCAAGGTATGTAATTATTGTTAGCTTAGCTGCAGTATAATCCATAAAATTTGCTTTTCCTATAATTATTTTCTTACGAAAATATTATTTTTCAGGGTTCGGATTTGGGATTTGATTATTTTGATACCAAATGCATTATTTGTGCTATTTTTAGTGGTAAGATTCAATAAAGCTCAGTTGAAACTGCGTGCTACAAGTAGTCCTATATTCCTTACATTCTACACATTAGTATGGGGTAATGTGATAATAAGTCTGGTGCGATGTGCTGTATCTATGACTGTAAATGCGGCTGTGCCGTTGGGTGGCCTAGTGGACAAAATATTGTGGGTTACAGTAAGATTCTTTTTGTTGGCTACTGAAATGAGTGTTGTCATATTTGGATTAGCATTTGGTAAGTTTTATATTATTACAATTACTAAAGTAGTAAAAATACTTTTTGTTTTAAGCTTGTGTAATATTACTTGGCAGTTTCTATAAACTAATTAAGTTTGCTATAAAAACTGATTGAAGGTCAATTATTGTACATTTCTGTTGTATAAAATAGTAAATCCTAAAGTAGTAGTTATTTTTTGAAGATAGAATTTATATTGCTTGTTTAAATGTAATATTCTTATTGTGTCTGTTATGTATTACTTATTATGTGTTAAATAATATCTGTGGCAAATTTACTGATATCTGTACTATATTTCATTGTTTAAGTTGTATAATAATCATTTGTTTCTTAAATAAAGTAAAGTAAAGAAGTTAAGTTCCCTTATCAGAGTAAAGGTGGTAGTGGAGCAACCTGTGTTTTAGTTGGTTTAGGTCCGACATAACCTTGTTATCCCCCGGATAACGGGTATGTATGGGCATTTAACAGGTATAAAAAAGGTCTTGTTGAGGAAGTCTGTGACTTACTAAAACAATAAATATAAGGGAAAGCTGTTTTTATGTTATTTCTAATTGTTTTGGTTATTTTGGTTACAATTATACAACTTATCAAATTTATTTTAACCCAGACTACCTAATAATATTAAATATTGTAACCAAAGACAGATAGGAATGAAAATTTTTAAAATCATATATTGAAGTTAGATTTAAGTCAATTTGAGTTGTGTTGTAACACCTGTTTGAGCTAAGAGGATTAATGAACTGTTACTAAAATATAAATTACTATTGCTAAGTACACAAAGAAAATAATATAAAGCCATATCCACATTATGATGATATGTAATAGGATTAATGAACTGTAATTAAAATATAAATTACTATTGCTAAGTACACAAAGAAAATAATATAAAGCCATATCCACATTATGATGATATGTAATGAGTAGTTATGTAAATAATTGACCTAATTCCCATCACTGATAATAAGATAATGTTTTTAGGTTTTGATATTGCTGATAAATATTCTGTGATATTTATCAATAATATAGAAACATCAACATTAAAAAGATATATTTTAATATTCATTGATAAAGTTTAGCACAAGCAGAAGTAAGTAACCTCATTTGACAGATAACATATTCTGTAGGAAATAAAGACTGAAATGTTATAAGTGGATACAATTTCTCCCGAGTTCTTGTTGTAAAAACACGTGTTCAGAGACTTCATTTTTAACCTAAATCATCTGTACAATTTTTGTTACTTTAGTTATATTTTCACTTGACATTGGAAAAATGCGTATGTTTAATGCGACACATTGCTATTAATTATGTGTTGCTAACTAATATTATAATGTGAATGTGAGTTTGTTTGTTACATTTTTATTACTGGAATAGCCAACTGATCATGAAAATTTTGTACATACAAACATTGTAAAGGATACAGAAAAATGCAGGGTACCTTTTGCCCAGAATAAAAGCACTGTCCATGAGGGATTGAAAAATAAAATTGCAAGTTATAGCTATTGTCAGTTATAGTATATTATATTTTTTGCAGGGCTTATGCTTGCTATTCACCATTCTTGTATATAAAGCAGGTGGTCAAAATAGTGACTTAAATAAAAAAAATAAAATTGTGTTCTGCAAATTTTCGTGACGATAAAGATGTCATTTTACAATCTGAAGATTATGACCTTATTTAAATCTATTTATAGGTTGCTAAAAGTGTATTGACCATTTACATACCAAGTAAAAAAAAAATGTATGGCACAATTTGGACTACCATGTATATTAAAAATATGTTTCAGGTCACTTGGATAGTCGCAGTAGTATCAGATATGTCCTCTTGGCAACATCACTGATATCACTAGCCTTCACAATTACTCAAGGCACCTTGGAAATTGTGATGCCGGATGACATGTTCCACATTGACACAAGAGATTACAACCTATTTGGACACGGCGGCATGTTGTTCTGGTTCACATCGTCCTTAGTATTTGCCTTGATATATTTCTTGATACTATTGTTGCCCTGGATACCAATACGGGATTATTTGGCATTACCAAGTAAGTGTCTTCTATAATGTTTCTCTTCTATAGTACGTTTATCATTACACATAACTTCTATTGGTACAGGTGTACCCATTATAATCAGGGTTGCCAGGTCTTTTCCAAAAAAATACCGAACAGTGAGCAAAAAAAAAGCTCATTACTTGTCGCACACAAAAATCCGACGAAATAGGGAGCGCTGGGCAGCATGACGTGCCGGCATGAAAGGTTGCCATACTATGTCTCGTCTCTGCCTCCTTTCTCGTCTTCTTCACTCGTGGAGTGTGCAAGATCGATGCCGATTGCATAAAATTTTACAGTCGATTCGTTAGGGCGCAAAATTAATCAGGAAAAAAATACCGAACCTCCCATACTTCGGTATTTTTGGCGTACGGAACACAGTGCTAAAATACCGAACACCTGGCAACCTTGATTATAATAGATGTAAGCATTATAAAGTAAATAAATTATAAAGGAAGATGCGGCTTGGGGAAAATCTAGTAGAATGTTTATCGATCAAATCGAAGACGTGTTGAAAAGGAGCCAGGTCAAAAGTTCTCGAATCCGCGTGTGTGAGGACTGTGATTGATGGATGGAGTGGATTAAGTGAAAGGAATATTTAAGGATCATAGCAAGTGAAAACATGTGATCTTTGCCTACTGACAGTGACTTTATGTATGTATTAAAAGTATTTATTATCATACAAGCTATGTTCTAATTGTACTTTAAAATACTATTATAAATTCTATCTGCATTCACTTTTTTATCGAATTCTGGTTGAATATTAATAAGAATATAATCGGAGGATTCAACACTCATTCTGGTATTCCCGAAATTTTTTTTTGGATACATTGTGTATTTCTTGCACTTGTGAAATTCTCCATCTATACACCGATTTCGATTCAAATCATGTACTCCGCAATGTCTTCGAAATATTATGTCTTAAACAAAAAAAAAACTGTTACTTTCTAAGAAATATATAGAGACTAGCTGTGCCCGCGACTTCGTCCGCGTGGATTTCCTATTTTTGCAACATTTTTCATTGATGCTCAATTCCTATTAGTCGTAGAGTGATGCTATGGAGGTATATAGGCCTATATCAGGGTTTCCCATACTGCGCGTCGCGATGCCCTGGCATCCCAGGGTTCGCGGTTCTATCCCGGGGGCGGGCGTAGTGAGACGATCCACATAGAATGGCTGTCTAGCTGCTATGCGAGCTAGTAGAATGAAAATAAATGTAGAGAAAGAAATGAAAGTCGCAATTTCAAAACTTGAGCCCGGATCGACTGTCTAGGGCGGGCGAAAAAATCGAACACAGCATCTTTCGCAATCCGGGCGGCTGCGTCCGTATTTTTTTGTTTTTGTAGGTATGCTGTTAACTTAACTTTGCTGTTACTATAACGGGGGGAGGGCTCGTAAAAATTGGAAAATTCCTAAAGGCGTCACTATGAAAATAAGTTTAGGAAGTCCTTGCCTATAGTCTTCCTCGATAAATAGACAATCAAAGAATTTTTCAATTTGAATCAGTAGTTCCCCTTTTTAGGGTTCTGTACCCAAAGGGTAAAACGGGATCCTAAGACTCCGCCGTCCGCCTGTCCATCTGTCACCAGGCTGTATATCATTAACCATTATAGTTAGACAGTTGAAATTTTCTCAGATGACGTAGTTCTGGTGCCGGTATAACAACAAATACTAATTGATATTGAAGGGGCTCCCATAAAATAAACGTGACTTTTTTGGTCAATTTTGATAACGGCAACAGATAGACGCTTGAAATATTCACAGAATATTTAGTTATATTATTCACTTTAAAAATAAATAATTAAATAAAAATAAAATTAATGTTTAAGTTGGCTCAACAACAAACGTGATTTATTTTTCGGTCTCAATAACGATAACAGGTAGAAACTTGAAATATTAACAAAATATTTAATTTTAAATTCAAATAATTTTCGGACAGTTTTGATAAAATCTATGGCACGGAACCCTTCGTTCACGCATCCGACTTCTTCTAGGCGGTTTTTTTTACTATTTTTACAGGATGTCTCTGATGACCTTCTTTGAGTCACCAGGGGTTTTAGTAAAGGAGAGGACCTCGGTGGGTCCTCAAGCTTTAAGGTCGAATCACTCCAGAGAGGATTCCTGACCGGTGAGCTAAGGCGTCTGAATCTGATGGGATCAGTAGTTCCTAAGATAAGCGCGATCAACCAAACAAAAACAACTCAGTATAGATGCGTTCGTAGTACTTGATCATTATTTAGCTGCGGAGTTATGTTAAAACTATGATATCTCTGAAGATATTCATTGAAATCTAAAGATATAAAGAACAATTTTGTACAAAATTAAATACTTGTGATGAATAATGTATTCATTTTGATAAGGAATAATATCATGTTTACAAAAATACCTTTGCATCTTAAGCATTATTTTAGAACAAAATCTATTAACAAAAATAGGTTATAGCGAGTCAACCTAATAGATAGATAAATGCTGTCTGTAACTTGTTTTTAGAACTTTTAAAGGAGAATAATTCCGTCATACATAATTTTTGTGTAACTTTAACCGTTTACGCAGCGCGCGCAAAGAAATCTCTGAAAATCAAAATTTTTTATTTTCCGTTTATTTCAAACTATGATATTTCTTAAGATATTCATTGAAATCAAATGAAGTCATGAACAATTTTGTGCAAAATTAAATACTTGTGATAAATAATGTATTTATTTTGATAAGGAATAATATCATGCATACAAAAACACCATCGCAGATAATACATTATTTTAAAACAAATTTGATTACCAAAAAGAAAGGTTATAGTGAGCCAACCATAAAAGATAGATATATGCTGTCGCGGACTTTTTTTTAGAAAATTTAATGGATAACAATTCCGTCACACATGATTTTTACGTAACTTTAACCGTTTACGCAGCGCACGCAGTGAAAGCTTTGAAAATAAATCTTTTTCTCCCGTTTTTGCAACATTCTTCATTGATGCTCAGCTTCTATTGGACGTACCATGATGTTTTATAGCCTATAGCCTTCCTAGATAAACGGACTTTCCAACACAAAAAGAATTTTTCAATTTGAATCAGTAGTTGCTGAGATCTTAGGGTTCAACCAAACAAACAAACAAACAAACAAACAAACAAACAAACAAACAAACAAACTCTTCAGCTTTATTATTAGTATAGATAACTTAAAGGCATTTCGTTTTTGGCCTTTTTTACTCGCGAACGTACGTAACTGCCCGTGGCCGGCAAACTGTGCCGCGCGGATGATCGCCCCGTTCGCTCCCCGCATCGTCGTTCGCACCGCCAATCACCGTGGCCAGGCCGTAATGGCAGCACTTTCGTATGATCGCAACATCGTAGTAATTGTCCAAAATTTTAGTAAATTCGGAAATACGACTACCATGTCATCTACACATGGACTGCACCCTAAAAATTTTACTAAAATATATCAAAATGCAATGTCACTATGTGTTTCCCCAGTGCTGACGAAGCAAGTGAGAACGAATATCGGAAACATTTCTGTAAAAGAAAGTACGAATAGGAGGTCCTGGTTATAGGAATGAAACACGTTCTCAGCTTCGGTGGGTTTTATAAGTAGTTACAGCAAAATCACATAAAATAAAAAACCGTTACAAGAACGTATAAAAAGCAAAGTGACAAGACAAGAAAGAAAAACGAAACTAGACCATCAAAAACTACCAAAAATAATAATCTTATAAAAACCAAAAATATATAAAAAAAAATGTTGCAAACGGCAACAATTTCCCTTATTTTACTCCTTTGTCCAACCCTTGTTGCTATTTGTCTTATTTGTACAATAATCAAATAGTCCATCAAAATATTGCCTTGCTTGGAAAAATATAGAAAAAACGCGAATGAAAGATATGAAGCTACTAGAAAAATTAAGATTCTTGAACAACTTTTGTTTCGATTATTAATCACACATTTATGTTTGCTATCATCATTATTTCCATAACTGTATGATTGCTTATAGACTGTTAAATGCTAATTTGACATAGTAATTAGATATTTTGCTACACTTAAAATTACATTACACTCCTCATTGACACTGTAGCAAAAACATTAAAATAATATTTTAACTAAATAGCTGATTACATTAAATACACATTTAAAACATAGTTACAGCTATATACCTACTTTATAGTAATAAAACATTGACTTCAACAATATAGTTCATCATGAATGTTTGTTGAAATGTGAACAATAAAATAAATTACAAGTGCTAAACATTTGATTGAAATACTGACTTTATCGGACTACTTGACCTTTGCGGTGATCCCATGAGATATGAAATAATAAAAAAACTTTTATTAAAAATCTCTGACAAAGGAATCAAACAAATAAACTTTAAAAATAAACAATAGAATATTTTGTCTCGTTATTTTATTTTTAATGCATGTTAGCTAACAGTTTGAGTATAGGCACAGTATACCAAGAACAGTAGTTTATTTGCGGGCTGTCGGCGAGTTATTAGCCTACTCTTGTATTGGCGCTAGGGCTATCGTAAATGTACCGGGCGGGAACGAGCGGCGAGCGAATGTGCAATGACATGAAAACGCGCGATCACACCGAGACGGCGCAGCTCGCACTGCAGCCACCTTATGCCCCCATATTTTTATGTCAATGTGTGCGTCACAGTGCATGCGTACACGGCGCCGAGTACACGGCGCCGAGTACACACGCACACATTCTAATGGATAGCGGCCTGTTTGTTAAGACGTATTACTGTTCTTGGTATACTGTGGTATAAAGGCCTCTAGTTTATAGGTAGATTATTGACCATAACCATCGCGTTACGATCGTAGAACCCTCAGTGGAATCAAACCCGAATTGTTAACGTTCCCATAATTATGTTTTGACATGTGAAAGCTGTCAAGAAGTATGGAAAGGGAAGCGTTTTAGATTTGGTTATACACGTTAGATAGTGCGATAAGGCTCAATATGTTTAGACAAGTAAGTAGTAAACGCTCAAAGCGTTACTGCATGTACAGTCAACAGCACGTCGGGCTATACAAAACTGTCAAATTTCTCTTAACGATTTTCAATCTAAGGCTATTCTATATAAAGTGCATAATCGATTGGGAAAATTTGACAGATTGTGGTAACTCAATGTGCTGTTGTCTGTACCTAAAAACGCTTACTTTAACATTCGACATTCGGCCGCCACGAGGTTTTTCAGTTTCATAATTGTTTGATAAAATTAATTATAAGTATTCTAAAAGCGAGATATATGCAATAGATTAGCCGCTCACTTGCCTAGGCATTCGACATGGACAGTATTGGTAGGTAGTTTCAAGATTAACATTAGGAGACTTGACGTTATTTAGGTACTAACTTTTATTATACAATCACACTAATATCAGTGTAATGTGTCTGATGTAATTAACGAGAAAGTAAAATAGTCATCTGTGCACTGGCACTCAACGCCGATAATTGCTTTTGATGCTAATGACATTTAGTGAATGTGAAGATTTTTTATGCAAAGGCTTCTAGAAACACTTGTGATGAAATGAAATACCTCAGTTTATTTGCAATTACGATTACTGTAGGTACTGTACATTTGCTAATAATGGCTTCAGTACCAAAATGGTGTATTAAATGCACAAAGCAATCCTGGAAAAATCCAGGTTCTATAGTGTGAACTGAACACTCTTTATAATATTCCAAATTTTAGTGTTCCGAAAAATGTAAAATATAAATGCGCCATAGGCCACAAGGTGGTATAGCCACCTTCTATCCAGCACTCCATCCCGCGACCAATATTCGGTGGCCGAGAGTGAGAGTCAGCGGTACAAATAAACTCGAGACGAAAGATTTTTTTAGTGGTCGCGACAGTGATCGGTGGCTAGGCTACAATAATTCTTGGTCGGAAGACTAAAGCACATAAATATGGGCTCCATAATGACTTATGTGCTTTAGTCTGCCGATAAAAGAATTTATAATGGCATTTATATAACGCGGCGACAAATTAATCTGAATTTGGGATAAAAAAAAAATAAGCAAGTTTTAGCTCAAGTTGTCAAACACTTTAGGGTATGGTTTTGAGAAAAGTGAAACAATATGTCAGCCCGAAATCAGACGAGTGAATCTGTAAAAGTAGTTTTATTAAATAATCATAAAAGGTCCCACGTACCTATCTAAGAAATTAAAGCTCGCACTTCATGTAAAGATAGGCTTTAGATACGCGATCTAGTACCTACAGAAGTAGGTACGCGTTTTAAGCTAAAGCGTTTCTTCCGGAATACAGAGAGAAGTCAGGGTAGTGGAGTGGCCTCTTAACCTACATCTTGCGGTCACAAGTCCCAGGTACTGCTCCTGGTTCCCCTCTCTCCACCGCGATGTACCCAGCATCCGCACGATGAATCACTGGAATGCTAAGAGTTTCCGTCTCCTAGGACGTGATTGTGATGAAGTCATAATTTTTGTTGCAGCGAAACTTTCGTTCTACCTATACGTGCTTTTGCTAGCCCTTCTGGACTCGACGCAAGCGGTGGGCGCAGGTCTGCTTGCGTGGGGTTCGATGCAGGCGGGCTTATGCGTGGTGGACGTCACTACTTGGTTATACTTCTCGTTGTACACTCCGCTGGTCTACCACACCTTTTTGAGTGAATTTTTCAGGTAAGTTTGAGTGTTAAATTAATGATGAAAGTTCTGAGAATGTGTGGCGCTGGACAATCGTAAGGCCATGCACTCGAAGTCAGCAACGAGCGGGGCGACGGCGACAGCGGGGCGGCGGACGCCGACCCGGCCTCGAAGCCAGCGGGCAGATCGCGCGGCGCTAGAGCGGTGTAGTGTTGTGTTATGAGAAATTAGTGTGTTTGTCATATCAAAAATAATTTAAAAAATTTGCTCCTTGATGTCGTTGGCGGGCATTTTAAAACGTCGGTCGATGAAAAGCAATATATAAAATGTACAACTGTACGTTAATACAGAAGCGCTACTTGAGCGCATCGCTCGAGCGTCGCTCCCCGCGCATCATGCATTGAATCGCACCGCTCTCGCGCCGCCGCCGTCGCGTCGTCCCGCTCGTCGCCTACTTACAGTCGGCGGCCTCAACTTCTTAATAATAAAGCTCACATAGCAAAGGATTGTTTTATGTTACTCACTTTAGGTAAATGCTCGCACCAGCTTTTAGTGGAAAGTGCGAGACGGATACTGTTTCGGTAGTTATTTATACAGAAGAGACGTGGCGCGGACGTCGGTGGCGGATAGTCAAAGCAACACAATATAAACCTAATAATTCGTAGCATTGTGTAGTTTTTGTCATAAAGGGAATTGCGCCTCCAGGAGACGCGCCGCGCCGCACATTCTTGTGCGCACGTCGATGCTTTTGCAAAGAAATCCAACTGTATAATGCCGCTGTAGCGCATCGCGCGTGACTTCGGTATAATTTATGCCGCGACGCGACAAATGTCTGCGCTGCGCCACGTCACACGCCACATGTCTCTTTTGTATAAACCGTGACTAAGAGAGCTAGGCATCATCAGATTCGTAGCTCAGTAATTAAATGAGAGGACTGACTGCGTTGTTCGGAACAGATTCTATGCAGAGCGAGCTAGTTGCCCACATAGGAATAAAAAAACAACACAATTTGAACCTTATGGCATTGACATAAAGTTTAAGGAAATTTGGCAAATTGTGTTAGTACTAAACTATGCTGTTTATGTTTTTTATTATTCTTTCATAATATGTGCTGTGTTATGGAAGAATAATAAAAAGTAAACGGTGTAATAGAATCGTCTATATTGCCTTATCCAATTTTGTTAGTGATTCAGGTGCTTCATAATTCGTCACATTATTCAATCACTTTATTAATTGTTCGTGAATTTTACATTTTGCGTCGTTATGAATTGTATGTCAAGGTGATTCACAGGACAAAGGCGTCATCAGAAAGACGATCTCTTTGTCTCCTTCGACTGAATACACTCATATGCCTGGGGCCATAATGCGCTATTTACAACGTTTTTACCAAAACCTAATATATTTTGACAACAGTTTGACAGCTGTCAGCTGTCAAAACGTATGAAAACGTTAACGATTTGGTTTTGGTAAAAACGTTGTAAATAGCGCGATCGGGGGCTGTTTGTCCTCTTATAGTATAGAAATGTTCAACCACTAAAACTTAATCAAAATGGGCGGTGCAACGATTTAGAGGCAAATTATTGATATCTGATGACGTTGACGTATTCTTGCGCGCTCGCGCAGCCGGCTGGCTCCATTTGCGTCCTCTTTCGCGCAACTAATCCAATTTGCATGCTCTTCCATATTTCTTTCTTTCGATTGCATATTTCTTCATCAGAGCTATCAAAATCTATGTCTCAAATTTAAAGCACACGTATTAACAGATCAAAATCAAAATTCGAAATACGCGATGCTAAAGTCTCTGATGGCTCTCTTCGAGAGCGGCTTGCTCTCGAAGAGAGCCATCAGAGACTTCAACAATGCTCTTCCAGCCGGCGTATGTGAAACGGCTTGGTCAGCATATAATCTACGCCTGTCTGTGTGAAAAGAAGAGCGCCCGTCCGATACTCTGCGAGCCGGTCTGTGTGAACGGACACTTAGTGTGACTTTTACAATCTTTTCGCTGAACGCAGCGCTACTATCGTCCTCCTCATTCTATTACCTACTAGTACTACTAATATTTTTACCGCCTCCGTGTTCTAATGCTTTTTCCACCGGGATTAGACACAGAGGTCCTGGGTTCAATCGCCTAGGGAGTACTTGTACTCGGTTTGGTTGGTGGTAGGACATTTTTCAAGTCTGTCTGGCTAGTTACCGCCATCTTATGAAAATCTTTTGACATAATAATAATGTTAACAGCATTATTGTGTTCCGACAGTCAATGGTTAGATATCCAGTACCCTTAGTATGAGTTTTGATAGTTTTCGAGCTCGATCAAACGTATCGTCTCTTTTCATACATTGTCCACTGTTTCTGATAGTTTACGCTAGAGGCGCTAGTGGGCAATGTATGAAAAGAGACGATACCTTTGATTGAGCTCGAAAACTATCAAAACTCATACTAAGGGTACAGTACCCGTAGTGTAAGAATTTTTGTATAAAACACAATTTGCATGGGGAACATGACTTGCGCTTCTTTCCGCCAGGGGCGCTATTCGCGTTTCCCATACAAATCGAGCTCTTAACGCAACTACAATAGTTACGTTTTTATACGAAAAACTTACACTACGAGTACTGTCCCTCTGTAGTTGAAGGTTCTGCCAGCCTATTCGCTAACCTTTTTGACAGATGAAAGTGATAATCAGCGAGTGAATTACTCGGTGATTATCACTTTCATCTGTCCAAAAAAGTTAGCGAATAAGCCTACAGGTGAAACTCAATTCCAATTTCGGCCTTATTGTCACTTACCATCAGATGAGCGGAAGGCCAAAAGTTGTCCCTGTCATGAATAAAAAAAACATTGGTCTCTGGAGTCTACTTTCCTATAGCAGAAATAGCTTAAGCATTTTTGTAGTAGAATAGACAAGAAGGCATCATAAATATGAGAAAATCTGGTATTTCAGCGTTTCGCAACCGAGTATCATGTTCTCGTACAAGGCTCAAATGGACGAGCCCATGGACGACGACCAGGTGTCTCTGCCGCACCAGCAGAGCTTCAGCTCTTTGAAGACAGACTCCGACTATATTTACCAGGTAACAACAGCATTCGATACTATTTTTGTCTTACGAACTCGAGCGGTTTTGGCTAGCTATCTTTGAGCTATATCTTTATTTGGGAATTTCTTTTTTCTTTATATTTCATTAAAATATTGGTGTCACACATTATTGCATCTAGGGCAGTGATTCCCTAACTGGTACGCGATAATTATTAATATGGTACGCAAGCAGCCATGACCATAGGACATACAGAGTAAATAATTAGATAAAACGGTTTTTAAATTTCGCGCACTTATATTGTTTATCAAACAAAAGTACTTAGGTCATGAGTGGTACGCGAAATTAAAAGTTTGGGAACCACTGATCTAGGGAGTACCTACTTGGCGAAAAATTCATGGCAACAGACCTCATGATGGCGACTGCTGAGGCGGGAATCCCACCAAAAAATTTTCAACGTCATACACATCACAAAACCTTTAATTCAATGATTCCTCATAACTGATCGTCAACACGGATGTTTTTGCATTAAAATAACAGCACTTTCGAAACTATTTTTTTCTCTCCCGATGCTATTTTTGCCGGTTTTGCGCCAAAGACTCCTCGGAGTAACAGAAAATATTACTTATTTCACAGAGTAACAGCGTATACGACAGCACTTTGTTCGAGGCTGGCGGCACGACGCCCATGAACCCGGTGTATAGCGCGTCACTGCAGAGCCCAGACTCTATCACATCCAACCAATCCGACCAACCCACCTTCCACAACATACAGTCCACATAACAACACTAGCTCCTAACCCAAAGAAACGTTAACTAGAACTTAAGCTAGGTTACCTTCGAGAATCTCAGTAGAACTGGTTTTAATCTTACAAAGAATATCCAATACCAATTGATTTTGTGATAGGCCCGTTGATCAAATCGAATCTGTTAAGACTGCTTCACATCCCATTTCTGCTTTAAATCTATTGTAATGGATCCATCCATGAAACTGATGTTAGATTAAATTAGCTGTAAAAGCTATTTAAATTGTATATAGAATTCTCTATGAATTTAGAAGTTTGTGATTATTTTTATGTTCGTTTGTAACATGCGTATTTCTTTAGTCCTTGTTAGTGATCATTAGCTGTACCGAATCTATTGGATGTCCAGGTTGGTAGCGAACAGACACCAGCGTGGCAGACTACATACTACTGTCGAATGTATTCCTTATGCCGTGGAGTTAGAGTGCAAATTCTATTGGGGAAATTTTACAGTTTTTGATGGTCTTAAACGCAGGCGACTGTGCATAATATTAGGTACCGATGCGTTTATACAAAAGACGATTAGTATGGAAACGAGTTCTCAATAAAGAGTTGTAAATTACAATTAAATTCTTCTATATTTTCTTTCATCGATAAAAAATCGGTATCTATACAACATGTAAATGAAATAACCAACACCCTGAATACAGGTGGTTGGGGATCGGCTTCTGAGTTGTTTTCAAGATTTTTTTTTTGAAAAAAAAAAAAAAACAAAAATACTCAGAAAATGTTGTAGAGCGAAAATTGAAATCAACTCGGAAGCCGATCCCCAACCACCTGTATTCAGGGTGTTGGTTATTTAATTTACATGTTGTATATATGGTAACATTTTTTGGTTAATATTATACGACTAATAAGGTTGTATTTGTAGGGAACTGTGCGAAAGAGAATCCATACTAATCGGTCAATCGTTTTCTCGAATGCTAGTCGAAAGACATGGACGATGTGTTGTGCTTTCATAAGTTTCGCATTGTAATGGGGTCGGCAGGAATTGTGTTTTTTTTACTATAGGTATGAGTTAAGTGTACAGTTCTCGTCTTTACTAAAATATTTCTAGAATAATAAGTTTTTAAATTACTTACAATAAACACAGCTATTTCTGTTCGAATGACATTAGAAACTAAGTAAATGTTTACGATTATAATTTACCGTGGGGAGGTAAAAATATATTTAATAAGCGCATGTTCGGTTCTGCGTAGTGCAAAATGCCTACGATATGTATCGTAGTGATTTTACTCTATAATTAATTATTTTGATTTAATAGTACCATCGTGTTATTCTGTACGATTCATTGAAATGAGTTGATTTGCCAAATTCATGAACTATTTTTCAATTAATAAAAAAATATGGTCCACGCGGTTATATTAAAATATATTACAAATGAATTAAGCTACAATTAGCGGATTACGAGGATATTGAATCCAATTGGCTATTGATTAGTGCATAATATTAATTCGCCGGCAAGCTTTCGCTAATCATTCTAAGCATTTAATGATCATTTACTACACTAAGAAGAAGAATGAAATGAAACAGTGAGTTCTTTAGGTTTTTCCCAGATTATAATTTGTTGGGTCTCCTTCCGTCACTCACGCACGTCGAACGAGCGTACACTCGCTTCTAAGATCGTATACGAAGTGGATTTTCTTTTCTGTATTTTTAGATACTTCATGTATCAATGTAAATATTTTAATATAATATTACAGAATATCACGGCTGGAAAGGAGGTCAAAATGTGAAAGTAATATTTTGTAAAAAGTATAATTTTCATTAATTCGTTTTAAGGCTATTCCAGAATTACTACCAATTATTGATCGATACAATAAAGTTTTTAACATATTGCTTTTAATGTAGAGATTTTCTGTTACGTATTTCTAAATTTTTTTAACATGTACACCAGAGATTAGAAAAATATTTATATGTAGACCAGCAACAGCAATTAGTTATTCATAAAAAAAACATTTAGGTAACTCTTGATTCCGTTGAGATTTATTAATGCGATCGGTTCTTAGGTAGACTAGACTTTGTTGATAATACAACGTATTCCCAGTGATGATTCTAGTAGTAATTGGTAGTAATTCGGTGAACATCTCAACACGAGAGTTAAAAAAATGGAAATATTATACAAAAGTATAAAATTATATTTTTATTAAAGCAATTGTTTTGCTTGTTAAATGTAAATTTTCAAGTAAAACTTATTATATTAGGTACAGACAGACGCCGGCGTAGTGTGTTATCCAAAGCTGGCTATTTTTTCCATCAACTTTCATTTGTATGTCATTGAAAGAAAGAGTAGTACCTTGAGAATAAATGACAGTGTAGCGTTGTGATGAGCATACCTAAGATCTTGTAGAATGTCAAATTATTCTGTAGCACTTCAAATATTAGTAGCTTAATTTAAAAATAATTATTCTTAATATGTGCATACCGACATCTAATTATATTTTATCGAAATACTTTTTTCTGTTAGAATTGGAAATGAAAGGCATGGAATGGCATTTTTTGGTTACCAGTGTACGAGGAAATCAGTATTTTATCTTTGACAGTCACTCCAGCCCGCGTAGCATGACCACCGAAACACGATATGATATAGCCATTTATCGCGTTGAACTGTCAAAAATTATTGGAAATAAGCGTCAACTTGAAATTTTATCGAAACTGCACATGTTCGCAGTTTCGATAAATTTTGAAGATAAATGGCTATATCATTTCGTGTTTCGGTGGTCATGCTGTCTATAGTACATACTGAAGTGGAAATGGTCCGAGCGAATGTTCTTTGTTATTCAAAATTTAATTGATTGTTAATTTTCTGCCTAAAACGGGAGCGTTGCGGTGTAAGGCTCGAGTTCACCAACACGCAAAACAAACCATTAAAACTTAACCATTAGTTTTTGACATTTCTTCCATACGACAAAATGTCAAAAACAGTCGGTTAAACAATAATCGCCTGTTTAAATGTTGGTGAACTCCAGCCTAAAGTATGTATCCGAGATAACTTCGTAATAATAGCATACATTAAATTTTACTACGTAGTTAAAAAGCGAAGATTCATTATTTCATAGTCGTGACAAATTGTCAAGATCAGATGCCAAATAAAAGCAATAATAGAGACTCTCGTTACATCATATCTTTTTACGCTACCTCACTCGAATTTCACATATCTCATTTTTATCATAACAAGAAGCAATTCCCGTTAATTAAGTAATTATTATACCAACATATTTGTGTATTGTCAGTATGTCCACAACTATGTTTACAATACATACTAAAGAATTTCAGTATTTCTTTATTTTCTAAGTATTATAGTGTGGTTTAGGTCATGGATAATTATTGTTTTAATGATGTGCTACAGATGTGTTAAATTAAGTTAACCTGTCAAGGTTTTAATTGTCATTTCTGGATTTGATCAGGTTTTGCACAACAATTATTCTGAATGGAAAGAAACTACAATAGAGTCTGTCAATGGTCATCAGCTTGAAGCATTATAAAACGTTCGCGATTGTTCTAGCGGTTCCCTAAATGTAGATACTCTGGTGAACCATGCGACTTTGATTCCTGCACTGGGGTGCGTTCAGACGCTACAACTTTTCACTCTGACGGCATTTCAAACCTTTCGGTATGAAGCTCGGTTGTCACAACTACCCCGTTCCAGACGTCCGAGAGTTGCAACTCAACTTTATATCCATCAATTTTAATGGTTAAAAACACTCTTGAATCTTATAAATCTCTAAAAATTATAGTTTCGTAGACCAATTTTTCAGTCAACTTGTACGAGGTTGTTTATTAGTTTAGAATTAAGTAGAATTATGTACAACAGAAAAATAACAAAAACAATGTGAGATGATAATGACAGTGTAGGTAACGTAAAAAATTGTGGTTATAAAAATAACTAGTGTCATTCGACACCTCAGAGCAGGACAAAAAACAACTTAACAACTCAGATTGCAGGCCTGGAACGAACCCCAGCCCGCCTAGCATGACCACCGAAACACGATATGATATAGCCATTTATCGCTTTGAACTGTCAAAAATCATTGGATATAAACGCAATCTTAAAATTTTATCGATACTGCGAGCGTGTATAAAGCCTTATACATGTTCGCAGTTTAGATAAAATTTAAAGTTGGCGGTTATATCCAATGATTTTGGACAGTTCAAAGCGATAAATGGCTATATCATATTGTATTTTGATGGTCATGCTAGGCGGGCTGAGCGTTATCGCACTGATGCACACAAATATGCATGTACCTATCTACACACAGTGATGCGTCAGTAGGGCAAAAATACTCACACACTTTACTACTTTCCGAGATAACTTGGTCAATTGGTTTTCGACATAATTCCAACAATAACAACGCGTGTCGAGTAACTATCGCTAATTTTTTAAAATGTGCTTTACCTTGTTGAGATAAAGGCGAATTTGCTTAATAACCTTGCTTCGATTATACTGTACGAGTGTACGCTAGTATCAATGTACTTCTATAAAATAGAACCTAGTGCAAATAGTGGTCAAATTCAGAAATAATGTTTTCTACATAGTCCTAAATGACATTTCATGTGTGATTAAGTTAATTGGTCTTATATTATACATACATGTATATATATTATATTATTAATTCTACTGTGATGATATTTACTTATTGTAATATTTTGTTGTTGATTTTATATTATTTACTTTATTTGTATAAAAGCTTCATGGAGCCGATCGTGTGTGAGCAAGGCAAACTATCAAATTAGAAAATTTTAATGAAATTTTCATTTCCTAGGCTTTGTCCAGACCTGTGCATAAACCGTACAGTTCGCGTGTGTCTTAGGTCGCGGACTCGAAGTCAGCGACGTGCGGGTCGTTGGCGAAGGAGGTTGGACATCGCGCAATTAGTGTCAAAAATAATTGAAAGGCTAATTATTTTCGAGGCGACAACAACTTAAAGGGCGACTAACTATTTTGTTACTAAAAAATAACTTGGCAGCGATTAAATATTTGAGCAATAATTATATTATATGAGCTTCCAAATGCAAAGATTTATAAAAACTAAATAATGGCTGCTACTTTAAGGTAACAAAATATTAAACAAGGCCAATGACATTATTCGCGAGGTACCTACTATAAATAATGATATGGCGACTATACCTAATATTAACAGTGGGATAACAAACATTGTATTGTTGGCAACTACAGGATTCCACACAAGTCAACTAATTGATTACCTGACCACATGAGGCGCTGTTTTTGGGAATCAATGTCAGTTGTAATTGAAATAATTTGCTCCTCGACGTCTTTGGCGGAAATTCTGAAACGTCGGTCGACAAAAAGCAATAAATAAAATGCACAGCACTACGTTCATAAAGACTCACTGCCGCCGCTTGACTGGAGAGCATTGCTCACTACGCCGCTGCCTTTAAGGCCAGTCGCGCCGCCGCCGCTGCCGCCTCGCTGGTCGCTGACTTCGAGTCCGCGGCCTTTAAGACATAGTTTAGACGCCCTTGGATATGATCGCAAACGGTCCGCGTGCATCTTATGGACACTTGGACGAGTTCGCGTGCAAAAGACTACTACTCTCGTGATCCTTCCTTGCGAACTGCGCATTCAAGCAGCGCAGGTACGCGTGTGCTTTTAAATTTGACGCGGCCAATAGCCGTTAGAGGCGCGTAGTGTGCACGGTTCGTGCACGACTGCACGTGCGCAGGTCTGGATCGAGCGTTAGGATGGATACTTAGTGTCCCGTAGACAGATAAGATAGCAGATTAGGTAGAAATATTTTTATGAAACTATTCAAGTTGCACGTCAATTGATCGAAAGTTCTTTGTTTAATTTCCTCTGCCTACTCAGTTACGTTTGTCATTTATTTCCTTTGTGATTGTGATACTTCACATGTTAGGTATAGTATATTTTCATGTGAAAGCTTAAGTGATATTTTGGTTGGTGGCGTATATTTTTGTTGTTTTGTCTCATAGGCAAGTAATAAAGTACTTCTATTGAAATTGTTTTTTTTTATTTGACCTATTCATCAACTTTATTAAAGTATTCACAGTGAAGACTCCAACGAGACAATAACACCCATCACAAAGGGAAATAATAAACCGAGCAACTGAATAATCCAGAATGAGTGACTAAAAATACAAGGCGGACCCTGGTACCGTGGTGGGGAAACTTTCTCGTCGGGTGTGTGGCTTTTGATGTCAAGTGTCCGCTTGGCATTTGAAGTCACATGCCATCGTAGAGTTGATTTTGTTTTCCCACCACGGCTAGTTCCGGACGGCCCTTTTCAGGGCTCCGACCGCGCCCGGGTGCGGTCCAATGGCTGCTCCCGGTGTCCTCGTCAGGAAGACGCGCCAGGTCGAGCAGCCGTCGGTGAGGAGGCGGCCTATAAGTTCTGCGTCGGCTAGCGACCTACAGGGACTGGCGTAAGTAGGTAGCCACTGTGGGCTGCTGGCCACCAATTTGTGCACAAGGAGTGCCTAGACGAGCAGCGTTGGGACGGTCTAGGTGTAGTTGCGCTCACGTGCGCAGATCCCGAGCCGTCCCGCAATAGCGCACTGGAGGTTAGGCCGGGGAGGAGGTTTAACGCTTTTACCTCGAGTCCCACACATCCCCTGCGCTTGGTGGCACCACCCCGCAGGGACGATGCGTAAATGCATTTGACCTCCCCGTCAACAAAAAAAGGTACTTAAATGGGCGCCTAATGATATGTTAGTTGCCCATTAAGGATTTTTTTTGTCGCCCACTTAATATTTGCACAGGTTAATCTGCGACGAGATGGCAAATAAGCTTGCGGCCCACCTGGTGATAGTTATTACCACATTGTTGCCTATATCTATACACTTGCAATATTAAAAGGGTAAATCACTTAACACTGCAAGTGCGTTGCCATTCTGGGGACTAAGATGATAATTATGTCCTTCATACCCAGTAATTACACTGGCTACCTTTCCTTTAATCCGAAACTCCGGAATTTTGATGAATAACTAAACTTAACTTTGATGAATAAAGATTTTTTTTTGTGTATTATTGATCTTTTACTCGGTACTTTCTTGACAGAGTAGTATAATAATAACTTGAGATTTTTTTATAAATAAACTTAAATATATATTTAAACAACCATAACTAAATGTGCGTCCACATTTTTAGGCACTCACAGACGGCGGGACGGGCAGTATTTTTGACCGCGAAGCAATAAAGACCGCGTTCTGCCCTCACTGCTAACACAATGCATACGAGGGACAGGGGCAGTTAGCGCCGCCGTCTACGTTACCGCCTCAGAACCAATAGACTTTTTTATTTGAGGTTACTGCATACGAACGAAGTGTGTGTGATACCTCAGCCACGGATATGCCACGCCGCCAGTGCCTGCTGGGCACTTGCGGCACGGTTTTTTTTCCTCTATGTGAGTTGGTTGTAGGTAGGTACTTATATTCCCTTTGCGATATCGATCGCGGTGAATTTGATCGGGCCGGCCCGCCCCGCCATTTACAAATTATCTTAAACCATTAGTAAGTCAGAAACCACAATACAAGTACCCGCAATGATTGCAGATTTTTTTAGAATAGGACACAGTTTAGAAAGAATATGCCAACAGGTAGCGGAGGAGGTTATTTTAAATCCTTACTAATATTATAAATGCGAAAGTAACTCTGTCTGTCTGTCTGTCTGTCTGTCTGTCTGTTAAGCTTTCACGTCTAAACCACTGAACTGATTTTGATGAAAATTTGTACAACTATAGATTAGATCTCGGGGAAGGACATAGGCTACTTTTTATCGCGAAAAAAAGGTTGTATGGGTTGAAATACGGGATGAAAGTTTGTATGGAAGTTCGTCATTTTTGAAGATAGAACCATGAAACTTTGAATTTAGGCACTTAATAAGACAGAAAGAAATATTTGTTCTAAAATTTTTGAAATTTAGACCTGTATGGGGGTGAAATAGTGGATGAAAGTTTGTCTGGGACTTCGTCATTGTTAAAGATAAAACCATGATACTTTGAACTGATTTTGATGAAAATTTGTACAACTATAGATTAGATCTCGGGGAAGGACATTGGCTACTTTTTATCGCGAAAAAAAGGTTGTATGGGTTGAAATACGGGATGAAAGTTTGTATGGAAGTTCGTCATTTTTGAAGATAGAACCATGAAACTTTGAATTTAGGCACTTAATAAGACAGAAAGAAATATTTGTTCTAAAATTTTTGAAATTTAGACCTGTATGGGGGTGAAATAGTGGATGAAAGTTTGTATGGGACTTCGTCATTGTTAAAGATAAAACCATGATACTTTGAACTGATTTTGATGAAAATTTGTACAACTATAGATTAGATCTCGAGGAAGGACATTGGCTACTTTTTATCGCGAAAAAAAAGGTTGTATGGGTTGAAATACGGGATGAAAGTTTGTATGGAAATTCGTCATTTTTGAAGATAGAACCATGAAACTTTGAATTTAGGCACTTAATAAGACATAAAGAAATATTTGTTCTAAAATTTTTGAAATTTAGACCTGTATGGGGGTGAAATAGTGGATGAAAGTTTGTATGGGACTTCGTCATTGTTAAAGATAAAACCATGATACTTTGAAATTAGGGACTTAATAAGAAAGAAAGAAATATTTTATCTAGCGTTTTTGAAATATTGACCCACGTGGGGATGAAATAGGGGATGAAAGGTCGTAAGAACCCCCAGTACAAAAATACATCCAAGATGGCGGACGCGACTTTTTAACATATTGTCAATATGGGTATCGTTTTCGTGGTTTTTGGGGGTCCGGATTACGAATAAAACATCTATATCGAGATCCAAGATGGCGAACGTGACGTTTTGAGAAAATGTCAATACGGGTATAATTTTCGTGGTTATCGGGGGTCCCGATTCCGAATACACCATCTATTTTGAGATCCAAGATGGCGGACGCGACTTTTTGACAAAATGTCAATATGGATATCGTTTTCGTGGTTTTTGGGGGTCCTAATTCCGAATACATTATCCATTTTGAGATCCAAGATGGCGGACGCGACTTTTTAACATAATGTCAATATGGGTATCGTTTTCGTGGTTTTTGGGGGTCCGGATTACGAATAAAACATTTTTTTCTAGATCCAAGATGGCGGATGCGACTTTTTGACAAAATGTCAATATGGATATCGTTTTCGTGGTTTTTGGGGGTCCTGATTCCGAATACACTATCCATTTTGAGATCCAAGATGGCGGACGTGACTTTTTAACATAACGTCGATATGGGTATCATTTTCGTGGTTTTCTGGGGTCCCGATTCCGAATACGACATCTATTTCGAGATCCAAGATGGCGGTTGGGACTTCTTAATATAAACTCGATATGGATATCATTTTCGTGGTTTTGGGACGTCCCGATTACTAATACACGATCCATTTTCAGATCCAAGATGGCGGACGCGACTTTTTAACAAAATATCAATATGGGTATCGTTTTCGTGGTTTTTGGAGGGTTCTGACTCCGAATAAAACATCGACTTTGAGATCCAAGATGGCGTGACGTGACTATTTAACTTAATAGGAATATGGGTATAATTTTCGAGGTTTTCGGGGGTCCTGATTCTTAATTCATCATCTATGTCGAGATCCAAGATGGCAGATGCGACTTTTTAACATAAAATCGAAATGGGTATCATTTTAATAGTTTTCGGGAGTCGATTCCAAATACATCATCAATTTCTAGATCCAAGATTGCGGACGCTACTTTTTAACTTATTATTAAAAAGGATATCATTTTCGTGGTTTATAGGGTACGGATTATCCATTTTGAGATCCAAGATGGCGGACGCGACTTTTTAACTTAATGACTTTCACGCCCATACCTGAACCGATTTTGATGTTTGGTACAAAAATAGACTAAACGTCGAAATGGAATAAAAGCTTTTTTGTAAAAGAGGGAATGAAGGGCTTGAAATATGAGATGAATTTTTTTATGAGATTCCTCATTACCAAAGATAAAACCATGAAATTTTTAATAGCACGGGATAAGAAATAAGCAAATATTTGTTCTAGCGTTTTTGAAATATTGACCCACGTGGGGAGAAAGGTTGCATGTAAGTTAGCAAAGGATGGGAAAACATAAAATGATAGATTGTAAAAATGCCATATACAGTATAGTACACGGCAGTTTTTATGTGTATTTTTTGCAAAATAAGTACATATACAAAGAAATAAAATGCTGCCTAAAGTAACTATTTGCAAGAAAGCAAGTGATACGCAATATAGATATTTGATTTGATTTAACTATTCCACGCGGACGAAGTCGCGGGCAAAAGCTAGTTTGAAATACAGGTAAGATTACTAGTTTGTTTTGCTTAATTAGTCATTTTTCGACTATGTAGCTACTTCCTTCGTCTGTTTTAAATAGTGGTTACCCTTAGATTAAGAACATACAGATACCGTATCCGGGCACTCAATTTGGTGCAACCAATATTAGGCCTTATTTGGCACCATACGGAAACTCTATGCGTAGTCCTCGAGGTCAACGCACTCCGTACGCATCTCCAACAAATTATTAAAAAATGACGATTTGTGCTATTAAATGGTGTAATAATCGAACTGAAAAAAATAAATAGAGTGAGAACATTACTTTTCACACGTAAGTTTTTAATATTTTATTGTATTTTCACTTTTTAAGCAATAAAAACCGAATATTTAATTTTGTATTTTTTAAATACTGAGTGCTGCCAGTTACAGAAATTATTTTACCTATTTTAGTTGTTAAGAATTTAGTCAAATGCAATAATTTAATCATATTAATTGTTCTATAAAAAATACTAAGGACATAAAAAAATATTTTCTGATTAGATTGTTAGATTGTTTTGACTTAACGTATGGACATTTTTAACCGCCTTAAGAAAAGGAGGAGGTTTTCAAGTCGCCTTAACCTTCTTTTTTATGTATGTTTCTACGCCTAGACCGGTTTGGAATAGTAGATTGTATGATAAGATAGATATGTATTGTATGATATTATCATACAATTTACTTTTACGGCGAGGGCGCTACTTTGATTCAAGAGCGAAGCAAAGGAATTCAAAGTAAATAATAACACAAGTTCTTAATGATACTTAATTTGGGCTAGATAATTGGTGTGAGCGTAGAAATATTTATCCCTACTAATATTATAAATGCGAAAGTAACTCTGTCTGTCTGTCTGTTAAGCTTTCACGTCTAAAGCACTGAACCGATTTTGATGAAATTTGGTACAAATATAGATCTCGGGGAGGGACATAGGCTACTTTTTATCGCGAATAAAAGGTTGAATGGGTTGAAATAGGGGATGAAAGTTTGTATGGAAGTTCGACATGGCGGACGCGACTTTTTGATATAATATCAATATGGGTATCATTTTCGTGGTTTTCGGGGGTCCTGATTACGAATACAACATCTTTTTTGAAATCCAAGATGGCGAACGTGACTTTTTGACAAAATATCAATATGGGTATCAATTTCATGGTTTTCGGGGGTCCCGATTACGAATACAACCTCTTTTTTGAGATCCAAGATGGCGGACACAACTTTTTAATATAATATCAATATGGGTATCATTTTCGTGGTTTTCGGGGGTCCCGATTCCGAATGTGACATCTATTTCGAGATCCAAGATGGTGGTTGCGACTTTTTATTATAAAATCGACATGGGTATCATTTTCGACGTGTTTGTCCACGAAAACCACGAAAATGATACCCATATTGATATTTTATCAAAAACTCACGTCCGCCATCTTGGATATCAAAAAAGTTGTTGTTCGTAATCAGAACCCCCGAAAACCACAAAAATGATACCCGTATTGATATTCTATTAAAAAGTTGTGTCCGCCATTTTGGATCTCAAAATGGGTGTTGTATTTGGAATCGGGACCACCGAAAACCACGAAAATGATACCCATATTGATATTATATTAAAAAGTTGTGTCCGCTATCTTGGATCTCAAAATAGATGTTGTATTTGGAATCTGGGCCGCCGAAAACCACGAAAATGATACCCATATTGATATTTTATTAAAAAGTTGTGTCTGCCATCTTGGATCTCAAAATGGATGTTGAATTCAGAATCGGGACCCCCGAAAACCATGAAAATGATACCCATATTGATATTATATTAAAAAGTCACGTCCGCCATCTTGGATATCAAAAAAGATGTTGTATTTGTAATCAGGACCCCTGAAAACCACGAAATTGATACCCATATTGATATTTTATCAAAAAGTCGCGTCCGCCATCTTGGATCTCAAAAAAGATGTTGTTTTCGTAATCGGGACCCACGAAAACCACAAAAATGATACCCATATTGATATTTTATTAAAAAGTTGTGTCCGCCATCTTGGATCTCAAAATGGATGTTGTATTTGGAATCGGGGCCGCCGAAACACGAAAATGATACCCATATTGATATTTTATTAAAAAGTTGTGTCCGCCATCTTGGATCTCATAATGGATGTTGAATTCGGAATCGGGACCCCCGAAAACCACGAAAATGATACCCATATTGATATTATATTAAAAAGTCACGTCCGCCATCTTGGATCTCAATATATATTTTTTTTTAATCGGGACCCCCGAAAACTACCAAAATGGTACCCTAATATTCTATTTAAAACTATCCGTCAAAAACTTTGGTGTGGCTTTTCCGTTTCATCGAATTTTTTAATTACGATGTACCTATCGTATAAAAAGAAGTTTCACTTCAAAATCAGAAGTAGTATTCATGTTTTATTTAAATTACCTGGTTTTGGGGTGACGAGATTTTAGTGACCACACCAATTTTTAGTAGTGTGCGTGTATCTGTGTGTAAGCGTTAGCACACATAACAAATTTTTTGCGTCAGTTTTGAAGCGGCATATTGTATGGAACTATCCTTCTAGTATGTTCTTATTCTAAGTGGTTACCCCACTACTAGGTATTTTAGTTTATTATTTAAAAGCATTTAATAAAATAAAACCAATTATGAAATTATAAACTTGTTTATTTCTCCATAAGCTTTTCTTGAATGAAAGGATGCTTTAGGCAATCATTAACTGATATTCTCTGATTACTATCTAAAACGAGCATTTTCTCTAGCAAATCCTTGAGTTGCATCAATTTGTCTTCTATTTCTAGTGTGAGTGTTTTATGTGATTTCGTCAATTCAGGCCAAAGGTCTCTAGTTGGATTAATGTTACTTAGTTCAATAAACTTTTCTCTTCCACTAAGTTCATCCTTTTTGTGAAGAAGAAAATTGTTGTTATAATTAAAATGTTGGTCTTTAAATTTGCCTTTTCGTATCATTTTACTAGGAATTTTACCCTTTAAATCCATAAAACATTTTAGCATTTTGTTGTTAGAACTTCCAGTGAACATTATTTTTCCAGTTGCCATTTCATATATTGTGCATGCGGCAGACCACACATCAATTCCTTGCTTGTATTGTGTGCCTAAAATTATTTCTGGAGCCCGATAAAATCTCGAAACTAAATATGGAGTGGATTCAGTTTCACCTACTTTTGTAGCAGAGCCAAAATCACATAATTTTAAAATATTTTTCTTTTCATTTACCAAAATGTTGTCGGGTTTTATATCAGCGTGCACCAAATCCAATTTTTTTAAAAGACGCAGGGCCAATAACAACTGCCTACTGTAACTTATAACTGCTTTTAGATTAAGGCCATGTCTTCCATATTTCTTTATAATTTTTCGCATATCCATATACAAAGGTTCAATAACCACACAAAGATGTCCTTTGTGCATAAAGTCATCTAAGAACTTGACACAGTGATATATATGTTTAGGGTCCGCATTTTTAATTTCTTTTAAAATAGCTAACTCTTTCAGACCAGTTTTATAAATTAGTTCATTATTTCTCATTATTTTAATAGCCACTTCTGATTTATCAATATTATCTATTGCAAGGACAACACTTGCAAATACACCTTGTCCAAGTAAGCTTTTTACAGTATATTTACTATTAGCAATTATGTCTCCTGTACTTATTTTATAGTAACCTTCTTCATCATCCCAATTGTCTGACAAGTGGATATTGCTACTATCACTTGTATTTACAGCATTTACTGTTTCAGCTTCTTTTTTGGAAATGAAATCTTTTTCAGAAAACATATCAGTAGTTTCTCGTATTAATTCCTGCTTATTTAAATGTTCATCAGGAACAAGGGTAGCTTCTGAAGTATTAGGTTTCTTGGCAACACTAATATCTCCTTTATTATTAATCACATCATTTGTATTGCTTTCTACTTTGTTGGACATTTCGGTTGCAATACTTTCAAATGTATCACACAAAATATCTTTACTACTTTTACCTATGCATGAAATATTAAGCTTCTCTAATAATTGTCTTCGCTGTTTCCTCCTTTCTTCAATTATGTTTTCTTCATCTTCAGAGTCTAAATGGCTTTCGTCAAGTTCTGGAGAATCTTCATTGCTATTTCTACTTTTTTTGGTGTTGTAAGTCTCTCTTTCATCAAAATGGCTTCTCTTAACAGGATGCTTAGAATTTTTTAAATTATTTAAATCAACATTATGGTCATTTAATTTGTGACTAATTTCTAAATCATAATTGGATGACTTTGAAATTTTATTTAATTCATCTTTTAAACTGTCTCTCTGTTTTAGAAGGTCATCTAAGCTGGACCTGGATGGTAGTGGAGGAGTTTTACATTCCATTTTATGTTTGGAATCTTTAGTATCTTTTCTATGATGTTGACTTTTCCTCACTTTGGGTTTTGAACATTCATCATCTTTATGTCTCCTTGGAGATTTACTGCTGGGGTATCTTGCATCTGCCATTCTAAAATTTTTAAATTGTGTCACACTTGTATTAATACTTGTGTTACTGGAGACAATTATTGACAGTTGTAGGTTTAATCTGTAAACACAACAAATATTAGAATAAACATTAATAGTTAAGTTCTGTAAGCCAATGACAATGCCATAAAAAGATTCTTGAATAAAAAATCATGTTTAGTTGAGTAAAATATATATTGTGAAGCATTATGTAGTCATATTCATGATGGTTGTTTAAGGATGGTTTATACTAGGGGAGTGCAAGCTGTGCTTCTAAAAGACTATTCATCTTTATACTTGACGTGCCATATTATGAGCATATTGTAACATGAATAATGTTGATTAAAAATTGTAACATTTTATTTTCATGTCCTAAGCTTGCACATAGCTTGTCCACAACTCTGGGTCAATTCAATCTTATATAAATAATCCCATTATTCCATATGCAATATACAACAACATCCATAAATATGACTAGAACATCTATAAAACTGTAACTATATCATTGATTACATTTCCACCCTGGCAAATACTATCAGTTAGGGATCCAACAAGATCCTGTTCAGTTTCATTATGTAAGTACTCAAGGAATTTTATCTCCAGATTTCCTTGTGTAGTTTTTTTGTCAAATCCATGATGACAACTTTACTTCATTCATCACTTTATAGAACCATCCATGGTTTTTATGTTCTTTCAATAGATATGTCACTACATTGTGCTTAGCTAGAAAAAATAGAGTAGTTGATATTAGAAGTGAATAATTAGAAAACTTACGAACAAAACAATAACAAATTAATTTGATCAGTAAATGATACCAAAAATTTACTCATCCTAAATGCTTTTTAGAAAAAAAGAGGATTTCAATCGACTTAAACATAGTAGAAATGCAAGTAAAAAGTAAGAAAAAACAGTGTCTGTAAACAAGCAAAACATGATATCAAGCAGTAAACAAAACATGTAAGTTGTTGAAGTTATTAGTTATTTTTCTTCATTTCATAATAGTAAGTTTTAATTTTGGTATTTGATTCTGGTATAGGCACTGTGCTTATTAACATATTGGTGATGTATTTGTATTTGTTCAGGGATGGATGGAACATATTGAGTGTTATTGAAGTATTCAACGAATATGTAATATTCATTTTGGGGATAGATATCATCAGGTCATTTGTTTGTAGAAATAGATTTGCTAAATATTATTGTCTGCCGTCCTATTGAGACAATAATATTTAGCAACTTGCACCGTCACACAAAAATATTCAATTTAACTGATCATGATTTTCGGAATTAATTCTTGAATAATTTTCACACTGTTCACAAAAATTGCTAAGTAGGTTTATATTACTTTAGACTTTAGAGAGACCATTTAACACATTTTTTTAGATTTTATTAAAATTGCTAAACTATCGTATAATCTTTGAAACGTCAAAATGCATCAAAATGTCCTATGTCAAATTATTGTCAATGTCAAATGTCAAATCGTATTGGAGTTTTCTCCCGAATTAGTGCTGTAAAAACACGTGTTAAGAGACTCCACTTTTAACCTCAATCTACCGTACAATTGTCTGCTACCTACCTAAAAGCACATTTTCACTTGATATTAGCGAAATGCGTTACCTACATAACGCGAACGCCATTTTATTTAAAAAAATAAGAAATCGTATATTGCGGGCTCAAAGGAATTAAACCCATGGAGTGACACCCGTATTCACAAAAGATCTCTCGCCTTTTGGTTGTGAAACGAACCCATCATAGAGCTCTATTCAATGCCATTGCGTTGAATAGAGCTCTGCGATTGGTTCGTTTGCTATACAAGAGTCGAGAGATCTCATAGTAATATTTGTGAATACGGGTGTGAGTCTTCTCAATATTTACCATAGGTATTTACGTGTGGACGGCTCGTGGAGATCCATCTGCGGAGGCATCTGTCGACGTCTGCGGACGCATCTGTATATACTAATATATTGTGAAGTTACAGGGACAATTCTGCACTTTTGAAGACAACGTTTTTTGACCCCAAGTAACCTTTGAATGTTTCCGTTTTCTACCTCTCTCTTTCTAACTCTCCCCACAAGTATTCTATTCTTAATTAATGGCGTCGCATCGTATTAAGCGTACGAATTTTGCCAATGTCAAGTAAAAATGTAAATATAGTAACAAAAATTGTACGGTTGATTAAGGTTAAAAATGGAGTCTATAAACACGTGTTTTTACAACAAGAACTCTGGAGAAACCAAAGAGCATTATAAGTATAGGGAAAGGAGAAACCTCAGGAGAAACTATCCCCACCTTAGATTATCTAAGATCCCCACGTAATATGATGACGTACGTACTTACGTATGACTTAATAAAGACTTATTAGTATAAGACGGTCACGTGACACGTGCTCTTGTGGTTAGAAAGAGACAAATGGATAATTAGAAACTTCGCGGACAATTTTTTTGTCTTTACTTTTTATTGGTAGACTTATTAGTATAAGACGGTCACGTGACACGTGCTCTTGTGGTTAGAAAGAAACAAATGGATAATTAGAAACTTCAAGGACAATTTTTTTGTCTTTACTTTTTATTGGTAGTTTTACCTTTTGACGCCCATATTTTAATGCAAACATCAAGAAAGAAGTTTACTCTGAGGCTTTAGACAACATGCATTTCGACAATCGCTCTCGCTATCGCTAAGTAAAAAAATGTATGGGATTGACATAACCAATCGAAAAGTGATCGATTGCTTATGTCAATCCCATACATTTTTTTACTTAGCGATAGCGAGAGCGATTGTCGAAATGCATGTTGTCTAAAGCCTCTGAGGAAAGAAGACATAAAGAAAGAAGATATGGCTCAAAGGTCTTAGAACCAAGCAAGCCATAAACCCTAACAAACAACAAGCATAGTCAAAAAAGTTATCCGGCATTTATTTTAGAAAATATTTTAATTTCAATTTAATAATGTCTCTGCTTATAAATTCCCTGTTGAATAATTCTATTCATTGTAATATACGATGTTTGCTGCCTTATCGAATGATATTAAAAACGCAAGGTTTGTCATTCTAACCTCTTTACAATTTTATGTAAACCGATTATTTAAACTAAATTTAAAAATAAAATTATTATAATTATTGCAGTTCAATTTCTCTACTCGCATTCAGCATTGGGAATCGATACTTATTTACAGGGAAGGAGGAAAGTAAAAGAACAGTTTGCTAATTTTTCTGATAAGTTTAGATCAAAAATGTCTGAGTTTGTACAAAATCCTAATAATATGATATTCACTGAAGATTTAAAAAACATGACGCACATTGCAGAACCTAGTGATTTGGAACTTATTATGAATATGATAAAAAAGTAAGTTCTAAGTAAGATGACAAGGCCATCAAGCCATTTGGTTTTTGTTCTTAAATTGTGAATGGAACAAGAAATATAATACTTTGTGAACTTCACTTATTTTTTTCTATTTATTTTAGATTTAACTCCAACAATAGTGAATACCGGTTTGGGTCATTTGTATTTGGACCTGTAATTATGAGGATGTACCATTTCCTAGATGCACCAAATGAAGCTTTGAAGGTAAAACTGGTAAATTTTTTAGTCTACTTTTAAGGGTCTCTATACTTTTTGGCACCAGTCGTGGGAGACTAGGGTCCCCCACCAAACATATTTTCGTAAATACTTTTTATTTTATTTTAAATGCTATGTGCTTGCTACATTGTGTATTCTAACTATTCCTTGAGAGGTCGCTGATAGTGTGTTCGCGTCAAGCTGACGGTTGTAGTTTATGCGGTAAGTCATGTCACCTAGGTCTACTCCCCTTGTACTACCCCCATTTTTTCAGTGCACCATCAATAAAATCCAAAATCAAATAAAATTTCTTTGCTGTGTGCAATATGTTTCTTGTTTTAATGTATAGAATGCATGACTTCGGCTTTGTCTTCGGTCTTTTTACACCCTGTATAAGCAAAAAGGATTTTCTTCAAATTGGGATTTGACTGTACATGCAAATTAATACTTTTTTTTATTACATTAATATTAATTACATTCACAACTTTTTGTAACTATTTGTTTTTTTGTTTCAGTGCTTTGAAGATCCTGCCAACGCTGGGTTCTTTGACCAGCTCGTGTCTTATCAGACATTGCTCGACCTCTTGTATAATCATGAAATGTATGATGAAATGTTCAGAGTATTTGAGAGAGTAAAAGAGAGACAAATTGCTATGACAAAATACCCTAAATATTCAGTAGTTTTGATTCTTGCTGCTTGTTTTAAACAGGTAAGATTTTAATTTGACTAATTCGTTTAGCGATTGAGACTCAAAATTTGTAAAATATAGTTCTTACAAATTTTAGAAAATAGGCGATTGATGGCGACGCGATCTTGCGTAGTAACAATCACGAAAGATAAGCAACCAAGTGCGCGGTCGGTGCTCGTATTAGTGACCGAAAACATTTTAAATCTATTTTTCACCGTAGGAAAATCGAATCGAAAATTTGAAAAATTAACACTGTTTGGGTCCCGTGTGCTATCGAAAGATAGCAGTCGTTCCCAAGGAGGAGTCAGTCAGGCAGGCTGCTGGCCGTAAAAATCTAATACCAAATCCTTAAGCTTCAATTTATATTAATATCGACTATACTTGTCGATATTAAGACTTAATGCACCGACCCCAAATGAATTGCGAGCAGCTAGGAAAATTATCGAATCACCCCCATGAACACAATATCCACAAAATGAACAAAACATAGTTGTTCATTTTGTAGTTTAGGACCTAGATTTTTTTAAAGCATTTTTCTCTAGTTTTCGCCTGACATTGTTTTAAAAGTTTTGTCTCTTTCTCACTAATGTTTTTGTCTTTTTTGTGTAATTAATTAAGTATCGTAATAGAAACCACTTAAAATAATGCGGTTGCCTAGATATTGCAGAACTCACCTAAAATTTAATCTTATGTTCAAAATTGTTTTAGTGTGTATAAAAATTGTTGAATAATATAAATAATGTTCAGCTCAGGACTCAAAAATATTTAGGGCTTAAAAAATAGTGAGGAGTGCTATGGATTCTAATTATATTCTTAAAAACGCCTCAGGACTTGCAACAGTAATAATATTCAGAAAAACCAGACCTTGATAGGGGTTTATTTCCCGTAAATAGCCTTGAGAGCAATAGCATATAAAAATTATAGACTAAATAGAACGTAAAAATACCCCATAGTTTATATTCTTATTTTTTTACTATTTTAGAAATATTTTAAAAAATCTAGTTAACTTACCAAATTAAATTCAATATTTGTGTTATAATACCATACTCACATATTGGAGTTATCTGTCAATTAATATTACAGCATAGTGCAAACATTAAAAAATTATGTGTTTTAAAAACAACAAGTGAGTGAATTACACATTGGATGGATTAAATCTGTTTCAGAATACACCACAGAGTATGGAGTATGCCTCGAAATTGTGGTCTGAAATGACCTCTGTGGGTACAATACCAGTTCGAAGGGCTTCTACTTTCTTTGCAGGTTTGCAAATATTTAAATCTAGAAATTGGAATACTCTCATTTTAGAAGTATTTTTGTTTATTTATATAATATGTTAATTACGCATCTTTGATTATTAGAACTGTATGTAAGTGTGAGCTGTTATGATTTTGTATTGTTACAGCATTAGCGCTCAAACAAGGCAAGCCCCATATAGCACTGGAGTCAATTTCTACACAAAAAACACATTATGTTACAGTTAGAAACATAAGGGTAAGGATCGTTTACATAATAGGAACGACACAGAAAATACGCCATACTGTAAATTAATTAACAATTAATTTCTTTCTTAGGCGATAGCTTTAGCTGAAATGGGAAGGGTCGATGATGCTCTGCCGGTTATCAGAAGTGTACTAGATATTGACATCCCTGAACAGAAAGACAAACACACAGTATTTGAAGAAACGGTGGGTATATTAAGTTTAAAGAATACAATCGTCCAAACAGTGATGAACAATTTTTTCTAGATTAATCACTTGTCCATCTGCTAAATATTATTGAAGTAGGTTAGCGCATGATGTATGCAAAGCAATTTTAATAGTTTAAGGGCTAGGAGAAAATATATTCATTCCTATTCCTAAGGGGACGATTTCCAGCAAAGCGTAGATAAGACGAAATGGGTTACAAAGAGCCTAATGAATTTAGTTATTTACTATTGCAAAATAGTCATAGCCTAACCGAACCCATGCTTAGCTATAAAAAAATATTTAGACAAGGCCATAGATATAGGAAACTGTAGATCGGCAATGTAAAAGAGAAAGAGCATACTAACACGTATATTAGAACGAGATAGATAGACGAGACCATTTCACGTACATGCAGGCGGCCTAGGTAGTCCTTTCAGTCACATATAAAAGACAGCAACTGTCAGACTACAGTACTATTCTTCACGCCACATGCGCATTACTAACACATTGGTGTATTTTTGGTCTCGCCCTAGTCTATTCCTTGCCAATCTATAAACATCAATAACTATAAATCTATGGGACAAGACATATTAACAGATCAGCTGTCTTTCATTACTGACACGTGTTACTTTTTTTAAATAGAATTTTACATCTTTGGATAACGATTTTTTGAACCAGAATAAAACGTTGTTTTTTTTTGTTAAAATGCGGGGATTTTTAATTATAGTTTTTATCCTATGATAGTCTTAAAAATATACACTTTCATCTCATATAATATGTATCTTTAGGGGGTGACCGACTCGCCTCCATACAAATTCGGAACATCTTTGCTGTAAGGTTTAGGATAAGATCTTTTTTTTGTCCAATCATATTTATTTACAATAATAATTTTTTCCACAGATAACCCGGGTGCGACAGGCTGTAGAAAATTCAAAGGATCTGAGCTTAAAGAAACAATTTGACAACATTGAGAAAGAACTAAAAGATCGTGGTCTCATTGATAAGCAGGTATGTTATTTAGAGTTTATTTCAAAGTCTATAGTTGCAAAAATTTGCAGCTTTGCAAGCATCTGGCAAAGCTAAAGAACTGCCGAAATGAATTGGCTTATTACTCCTTTAATATTCAATTTTAAGCTATGGAAGTTTCAGACTGCCTCAAGGACTATTTTGTCAAAAAGAAACTTGCAACTTTGGTGCTATAAGGGCTGATTTAGCCCCACTACTTCCGAGCGAGGCTGTGTTAAGGTATCACAGGAGAGTTATATATAGGTTTTCAGCTTGCCTCAAGTACTTACTCAAAAATGTCTATCAGCTTTCGGTCTATATCCTATTACCTACGTTCTAATATACACGTTAGTATGGTCTTTCTCTTTCACATTGTCGATCTACAGTTCGGTTTCTACAGCTGTAGTAAGAAAGGTCAAATTAACAGTATTACTACGAGTAGCAGCCTTGGTAGGTAGGAGGAACACGGGCAAGAAACGGGTCCTTCAGGCAGTTGGAAATCCCAACTCAATGCTAAAAACGATTTTCAAGCTCTAAAATGTTATCGTTTTGAGCTTTTTGTGTAATGAATAGATATAAAATTAAACGAAACCTCTTTCGTTTTCAGACGCTAGATATGTTGCTGAATTCAGAAATCACAGTTACAGCGAGAAAGGACACCCAAAGGCCTACGCAGTTGAAGCGGCTCCCGTACACGCATCGTAATCGGAAAAACTTCTAATTTATATTTATAGTCAATACTTAGTATACTTTACATTTTTAAACGTGCAGTTGTTTTAGGCGACAAACGTTGCGGAAAACGCATTGCGATTGACGCGAACTATTTTACATACATATACCGCAATAATATAATAATAATATATTTCTACGCTCACACCAATTATCTAGCTGAAATTAAGTATCATTAAGAACTTGTGCTATGGATACTAGATAACGGACTAAATATACATAATAGTATAGATATTTTTATAAATAAACTCAAATAAATACATAAACAACCATGACTCGTGAACAAATGTTCGTGATAACACTAACATTTGTTCCTACCAGGACTCGAACCCGGACCGCTTGATGTGTAGACTGCGTCACTAACCACTACGGCGTCAAATACAGCGGCGGCAATTACAGTCGATTGTTTTTTTTACGTTTGACGAAGCGGCAATCGTAGGCAAAATGTCTGGAAAATAATGGCGCTTGCCGCACGCGTCTTCGCAGCGTATGCCGCAAAAGGCAACTGCGCCCCTAAATCCCTTGAGATAAAACTTATAATTGCAGCATTTTTGTATGTTTCTTGTTTTCCCAACATTACATCCCATACAGTCATTATAGAACCTAAAAAGGGTGGAGGGTTGATGGACCGAGACACAGGTTATACCTAGTTCGGACATCAACCTACCAAAAACGTTATATATTTATTAATCTTAATACTTTATCCTTTTCTGTATGGTGAGAAATGAAATTATTATTATTCTTCTTCACCACTTACAAGTCAAGTACAATCTACAAAAATCCTGATGTAGGTACCACTTGTAGGCGTGTTGTATAATTGCGTGGCACCGACGTGTCTGATTGACAGCAACCCGCCTCCCTATTGGGTAAGCGGGTTGTCTGGCAACCGGTTTGAGCCAATAAGAGCAAACAATAGCGTCGGCCACGCTAGAGCGACTGCAGAGGGTTTAAAGTATTCTGTTAGCTAAATGGTACACCGGGAACTTTGCCGACTGTACCTACAATATCTCACACCAATTATCCATCCCGAATTAAGTTTGATTAAGGATTTGTATAGTTAGAGAAACAGGTAAGAGGTACTCAATCTGAATTCGGGCTAAGAGGCATTGTTAGTTCTTGAGTTTTGAAAACATAATCATTTGAATTTAGACGTTAGACGGTAACTAATTTTGTGTTTACCCACAAAATTAGTTACCGCGGTACCGCCCAAAGTGTTACACGTACATTCACGAGCACTAAAAAGTATCCACATTTGACTCTTATTGCGTAGGAAATAAAGGCGCTGAAATGGCAAAAGTTGATATATACTATTGCTCGTCACTGTACAGTGGTTCAACAAATATTATAGGTACTTTCAGTCGCTCAATGATTGAAAATTTGTCTGATCAGCGACAAATTTAAATCTACTGAGAGTGCTAGTTTTGCTTACTATATGATTACCTTTCGCCTCGACAAGGATACCTGTCATTGTTACCCGGAATTGACAAATTGTATTAGAGCTATTTGCATATCCGGATTGGCTCTTGTGTTTTTAATTACTATTTTTCGATGTTAATATCATCATGTCGCGGAGACGACGAGCGAACATATTAGTAGCGATTCACTTGCTCAGTGAGTTGCTCCCTCTATAATTTCCTCAGAGACATCGTGGTTGGTGTCCTGTCTATTGCTCGGATCTTTGTTTATCTGCATTTAGTTCTTATCATATGACATCTAAAACACTTATTAGATCTTTTATACATTCTTATGAATAAATTCTTTATTAACGCCGGTAGCACACGTCCGCCGCAAAACCATAGCAGCGAAGTCAGCAGTAGTTTCGCCATGACTTGTCCGTTATAAGACAGGCGAAACAGAAGCGATACTGCCTGTTCTAACGCATACATTTGACTATGATTCCGTCTCTTTCTCGTGATATCGCCGAACCTACTCGGACGCCGGCTATATTTCCGCCATTTTAAATAGGGAATGTAGTACCGACATTTTGCTATGATAACTACAATTGGAACTGCTGTAATCCGCGACTGACTATGTAGAGATGTTAGCGAAGCTCTAGTAGCGGTTTCTCTGCTATGATTCCGCGGCGGAGGTGTGTTACCAGCGTTAATGGATTTCTTGCAAAGCGAGAAAAATCAAACATCGTCTGTAGAAAGTCATTCGTTTTCTTAACATCAATGGTTCTGTAGGATAACACGGTACCTACGATTCTATTGGTGTATTTGTTAATAAAGATGTGAATGAGTTTAAATTTAGTGAATGTGTAAGGAACAAAGTCAAAGTAGGTATTGGTTAATCTGTAAATATAGTACAGAGTGTAAATGTTTAGTTAGTTCAAAATGACAATGTAGAGTGAATTGTGTTGATAATAGCATGAACTGACTTAAGAGTAAAATAATGTGCTTTGTATATTTTTATTCTTCTAAGAATGTAGTGAGTTGTTAATAAATTAATTACTTAAACAGTGTTTAATGGTTTTTTATTTTATTTGGTATTTGCTTATCCAGTTAAAATGTATTATAGTCTTAGAGTATACATTACAGTAGTATAGAGCGCGCGCAACGAAGTGGGAACAGTAGGCACAGGTGAGAACATGGCGACGTTCTCACCGCGAGCGCTTCTAGTCGTTGTCGGGTGCTGTCAGTGTGCGTTGCTCTACATTTTATTTATACTTACGTGTCAAAATGGTCGAATGTGCAATTCGTTCATGCAAAAACGATACTAGGATAAACACAAAAACGAAATCCTATATCACATTTCATCGGTACGTCGTATTTTTATTTATTTTAATGAAAATAAATCTCACATCGCGGGGGTGAAGGCGACGTGTGGGGCGGACATATTCCGCGCTCTGCACTCCCCTCAACTCCCCTCTCGAGACTGGTAGTGATGGGACGCAATCAACGTTGCAGTCGATATTTGCAAAAATATATCGTTCGGATCTTAGAAGTGCAAATTTCAAAGATTTGATGATACAATGTTTACCATAAAAACATAAGCACCAAGTACTGACTAATTTCGACAGCGAAGAGCAGTGTCTCGGTGGCGTAATTGGTCAACGCAGCCGCCCGGATTGCGGAAGATGCAGGTTCAAGTCCCGCCTAATGCATGTCGATTTTTTTCAGTGCATTTTTCTAGAAATAGTTTGTTGTCGCCATTTTTTCTTTTTATTCATAGATGAGTGAAAATAAAGTAGTGTATGTACTGCACATAGCTAGGTACATTTATAAAAACACTTGCGGGATATTACTTAACCCCTCTCGTGTTTCAATAACCCCTTTTATGTGCAAGTTTCGTAAACTAAACTAGTAGAATAACATATTATATTCAAAAGTTTAACTTACACTTTAATTCAAAATCTTTTAATCATTTACCAAAAGTATTATTGCCTAACCGTAAATAATGGAATCCTGCTGCTAGTTAACAGTTAAGACTTGATTTAAGATTTAATATTTTTACGAATTTTAGTACATACATATGGAATATAGTAAAAATAAATAAAACACGAACATTTCTCGTTTAGAAAATAATACGTTGAACATAAAAAGTGCTCAACAAACATTTATTTAAATAAATATATTTATATAATTTATCAACAAAAATGATATGAATAAATTATATTAACATAATTTATCGATAGCTCTTTGCCGATCCGCACGTAATAGATACATCCCTATCTGTCATACACTCGTCTATTATCTATAGCTCATTTGCCTACGATACGTACTAAGTAATTTGTGCAATATGCGCGCTCTATACTACTGTAATATATACTCTAAGATTATAGTGAATATGGTCCTTTGAGCCGGCCATAGTTTAGTATGAGCATACACCTTTACTTGAGAATTCAAGAGAGTTCATAACAAAAAGAAAATACAGAACAACTTAAGTAAATTATTAGTTTTATTCCCTATACGATTGTACCTCGTCATTAAGTTGTGAAATCTTTAATCATTACTGTACTTATAATCTCGAATATTTATGTACTGAACTGAATATAAATTTAAGAAAATTGTAATTCAGCAGAAGTGCAATCGTTGATATAAAAAATTGCAGACCATGCAGTGATTTTAATTCTCATTTTTCCAAAGTTATTGCAAGTATAATTTCTAATTACTTTGAAATCAATAAGTTACTTTTTAAACAAAAATGTTATCTGTTAACATTTTTGTTTAAAAAGTAACTTATTATATTATTAAGATAGGTACCTACCTATCTCAATTTGTTACCGCAAAACCCGCAAAACTAGTTCTAATGACTCGCTTGGTTGGTCCATACTATAGTCTCGTGCGAAGCTGAGCTAGGAAAAACTGATTAGTTTCAGTTTAAAAGGGAACCATCGTAAATAGCCTGTAATGAGTTAATGACTGAAGGTGTGTCGTGTCGCTGTGCCCTGTGATTAGAGCTCTAATAAAAGACTTGGAGTTAGGTTTAGCTCGTTCTAGGCTGCATTGGCATTGGGGTGAATGCCTTATTCTGTTTAATGTAGGTAGGTACCTTTTTTAGGGTTCCGTACCCAAAGGGTAAAACGGGACCCTATTACTAAGACTCCGCTGTCCGTCCGTCCGTTTGTCATGAGGTTTATCACCAGTGCCCGCGTAGTGTAAGTTTTTTCGTTTTAGAAACGTTACTATTGTAGTTGCGTTGAGCTCAATTTGTATGGGAAACATGATTTGTGCTTCTTTCCGCTAGAGGCGTTTCCTATACAAATCGAGCTCATAACGCAACTACAATAGTTGCGTATTTTAAACGAAAAAACTTACACTACGCGTACGGGCTGTATCTCTATTCTATTCTATTCTTAATTAATGGCGTCGCGTCGCATTAAGCGTACGCATTTTGCTAATGTCAAGTGGAAATGTAACTAAAGTAACAAAAATTGTACGGTTGATTTGGGTTAAAAATGGAGTCTCTCAACACGTGGTTTTAACAACAAGAACTCGGGAGAAACTCCAGGCTGTATCTCATGAACCGTAATATTTAAGACAGTTGGAATTTTCACAGATGATGTAGGTATTTCTGTTGTTGCTATAACAACAAATACTAATAAGTAGAATGAAATAAATATTTAAGGGGGGGGGGGGGTCCCACACATTTTTGCTCGATATTGATAACGGCAATAGGTAGATGTTGAAATATTCACAGAATATAATGGTTATATATTCACTTTAAATATTTATTGTAAAATTAAATAAAAAAAAAAATTAAGTTCCTACAACAGGGCTTCCGTACAACAGACAAACAGTAAAACGGGACCCTTTCCACGCTGAGGGAAATACACCAGTTTGTACGGAATAGTTATGAACATGGGAAATAACAGGAAGGATGTCACCAAGGATAGGCATTATCGTCTTACGAATTAATGAGTCACAGTCCACTGCAGACGATGTAATGTACACTCGGGAACTGAATAAGAACTGATAGTCCAGTCATTTAAGCTTAAATTAGGTAAGAATCTCGGAATTCGAGATACCCAGCTGTAAGTCTGTAAATACTTGTATATTGACACCCTAAAAGTTGTCTATGAAGGGAAAAAGAAGGTTGAATAGGCATCCTCTGTCCCGAAGGACCGCTACCTAGGCCCTCAGTGGAGCTTCAACACTGGCGGCCTCGAGGGAAACCGAGACTAAGCCGGGTGGCCTTAAGACCCGGGCGTCTGGCGACACATCAGCATTTGCCAATCCGGGGCTCATCCCCACGCTCGGGCCAACACCTTGCAGGTTGCCAAACTACGAGCACGGAGGCTCCTCATCCATGCCGTATTCAAGAAAGTGAGTCTTACCAGGAGGTGGGCTTAGGACCCGGACGGCGTACGGCGTTTGCCACCTGGGCTCTCACCACGCATGGACCGGCCGCGGCCCAATCGGGCGCGCCATCCAATTGTCCCCCAGGACACCTGACCTACTCGGGCCCTGAGTTGGGCGCACGGTACGAACCTGTAGGTACCTTATTACTTACCTACCCCGTACTTACCTCTACCCTACCTATATTGGTATTAAGCACAAAAGTAGGTAGGTACACATAATAAAATGGTTGTAAACAGGTTTATCTGCAATTAGGTAGGCATATAGGTACCTACGTGAAATGATATTATAATGTAAATTCTATACTTAATATTATCATTTTGAGTACGTGAGTTTAATACTAGAAAAAATACACTGTAAAAAATCGACCTGCCTCAGGCGGGAATCGAACCCGCCTCTTCCGCAATCCGGGCGGCTGCGTTAACCACCACGCCACCGAGGCACTGCTTTTTGCTGTCGAAATTTGTCAGTGCTTGGCAACGAATTAATTCCCAATTCGTTGATGCTTGGTGCTTATGTTTAAAAACATTACAATTAAACATTGTTTCATCAAATCTTTGAGCAATTCTAAGATTCGAACGAAATAGTTTTGCAAATATTTGACGCCCAGTTAAGATGAAACTACCTTACATTATGGAATAATTTTTGCGTTTACAAACGCGTAAATATTTTTAATACCTACTAGAAAAATACGGTAACGAGCCCGCATCGACCGCAATCCGGGCGGCTGCGTGAAACGCAGACGGATTGCGGAAGATGCGGGTTCAATTCCCGTCTGAGGCAGGCCGATTTTAATAAGTGTATTTTTCTAGTAGGTATTAAAAATATTTACGCGTGATTTTATTTCGCTACGCGCTCATGTCAACAGTTAGGTTAGACGAGAGACGAAAGCTCTTAGCATTCCATGGATTCACCGTGGGGGTGCCGGGTTCATTCGGGCTGCAGAGACGGAAGCTAGAAACAGTGCCTGGACGTGTAAGCCCTTGTGGTGCAACGGCTCTGCCCATATGTACCTACTGGTCCGGCCCCTCTGCCTGTCTAGCTATATTTGATACGACTGCACGAGAGCCGTTCTAGGATATGCCTTCCAGTACAGAACTTATATAACTTCTAGACAAACCGAGGTCTTTTAATAACGTACCTATATAGGTATTGGTATTTATTTAGCTGCTATAGCATGTAGTGTAACCCTCGCCTACCTCTACCCCATAAAAACCAAATATATAGATGTGGCTCAGGCTGTCTGGACAAATCTTCAAAATAGCTTACATTTAAGTAGGTCAATAGGGCATTTTATGTGACGGCTAACCACCCTTAGTTCAGAAGTGGTGACGCTACAGAGTCTTAGATAATCGATCGAAACCGTGTCCAGCCAGCTTGAAAAACCACTTTTCGCTGGTCTCTCAATCTCAATAACGGAAGTGATTTTGACGACTTTTTGCATGTCAACGGGCGTCACATAAATTTGTGACGGGCATCGAGCTAAAAGTTTCGTGATACGTACAGCGGTTTATTAGAAAAATGCAAAAATCTGTGTCCAGCCAGCTTGAATTTACGTATAAAACTTCTGGCTGGCACTTCTGAATCTCAATAACGGGAGCGTTTTCGAATATGGTTCCTCTACTAACTAAATGTGACGCAAGTTGTGACGGTAATAACGTTTGATTTATGGCGTCACGTGTAATGGTTTACGAGAAATCAATTAAAAACTGGTGTCCAGCCAGCTTGAAGTTCAAGCTGGCTGGACACACATATCTCCGCTGCCTGATGGTCTACGGCCTTCGAAATATGTTCAAGTTTTTGTGACGGGGACGATAATGATAATCTGATGTTGTGACGGAGAAAGTTTACGTAGTTTCAAAGATATTGATCATTAAATTATTTTCATACAAACACTGCAGTAGGGTTACCAATATTGTAGGTTTTATGTAGAAACAAGTATATTATTTTAAGGCTTTAATGAACGAAAATACGTGTATTGGTGATATTAATACCTACCTACTAACCTACATTTACAGTACCTAGATATTTTAATTGATAGAAGACAAAAGCGTAGAGGTGTTGAAAGGGGGTAATTTTTTGCGTAATTGATTATTTACGTGCAGATAACTACTCTTTTTAGTGGGTAAGTATTGGTGTTTTTCATGGTAAGCATAAATAATTAATGCTATTGCATAAATAATGCTATAGCAACACAGTATACAATGGTTTCTTTTTTCTTCTAAAAATTCTATTAAAAGTAAATACTTTCCGGCAAAGAGAGTCAAAAATATTTTAAGTATATTTAGTTATATTTTACTGTAAAAATATTTTTTAGGAAATATCTTGGTCACGAAAAGATACTGAACAATTTCTGAACGTGCTCATACGCTGCCGCAGACCGACTTGGGTTCAATAGGTAGGTAGTTGATGTTGGTGTCGCCATCTGTTGCTTAAAGTTGGTACTACTAGGACAACTGTTCGAATCATAATTATGTTCTCTTCCTCTGAATCAGACTCTTTCATCACCCGCATGCTATACCGATTATGGCGCGCCCTACGACTAGGTACTTACTCTGGGTGTTCTCAAAAAAATGATAGTTAATATTTTCTCATTGAGGTGGGAAAAAAGAAAACAAATTAACGACGGTAAAGCATTTATTTTAATTAGGTACCTTATTTATTCTTTATTGCACAAAAAATAGTAGATGTGGGTACAAATCTTCATCCTAGCGAATATCCCAGTTGCATTTCGAAAGCTTTCACTTGGAAGCCTGGCCCCTAATCGGAGAGTAAGTAGATAGGGTCGGACTTCGAAACGAGTCGCCTGAATCTGAGGAAACTGAATGTGTAGGGGGCTCAAGGAAGCTCCGTAAGATCACCCTAAAACAATTTCGGCTGCCGGAGTTGCCTTTAAATATTTTAATTTTTTTTTTAAATTCGTATTTATTGTATTGTGATTGCGTGAAACAAAACGTAATTTCTATACTTTTTTAGGTTATGATAAGATTTTAAAACTTTTGAAGTTAGTTTGAAGTACTAAAACGCGTGAAACGAAACGCCAATCCACTATTTTGATAATAGTTTTGACATTTCTGACAGCGTTAAATTGCGTCATTCCGTTGGTTGCTTTCGAGTTTTCGTGTCTAGTGTTTTATGCACCTACATGGCTGGGTGATAGGTAGGTTAGGGTTTTTTCATATATTTTGAGGTAAATTTTTTATAAAAAAAAGTAAGCATTTCCGGCATTCGAAATTTACGGGGGGCGACTTCCACCCCCTCCCTTCCTTCCCCCCACCCTCCTCTACCTCCAAAAAAGGAGACTTATTTCGAAATTCTTACCAGTAGATATACAAATGGTGGACTTAATTAGGAAAGAAAACTATTCTGACAATCTGACTATTCAACTCGTAAAAACTAATGATGGGCAAAAAGTAACACAAAATAATAAGTGGGGGCTCTTTTTAGGCAGCGCTGGTAGTCAATTATTATTTTGAATTAACACTTATTTACGCTTTTTTAACCGAATTCAAAAAAGGAGGAGGTATTTTTTTTTAGTGTTTCTTACCTCATAACTCGTTACTGAGTGGACCGATTTTGAAGATTCTTTTGACCTTTGGAAGCTAGTGCTTGTCATGGGGTCCCATTTAAATTTTATCGACATCTGACAAATAGTTTTTGAGTTATCCCTAATAATGCCTATTTAATTGACATTGATGATATCATAATTTTATCACTTGTGTGTCTTGAGGTAATTCGTAGGTAGTAGGTAAGATCTTGAAGTAGTTTCCTGAAAATTTCTATACTTAAAACACAAAATGGAGGAAAAAACCGCCTTCAAAACTAAAAACGGGAAAAATAAAAATTTTGTTTATAAAAATCTAATTTTTTTTGAGGTCGGTGCCAACCTCAATATTTGTAATAAACGTTGTCACTTGTATTCGGGACCGACCTCTAAAAACATTTAGATTTTTATAAACAAAACTTTTATTTCTCCCGTTTTTAGTTTTGAAGGCGGTTTTTTTTATTTAATTTTTTTTACTGCGGGAAAACCTATTCTCACGGAAAAAATCAAATACAATGCAGGTGTGGCCACAACCGGCCGATAAGTCGATTAAAAAGAAATCCTTTATTTGTGTAAAATTATGGTCACCTAACATTATTAATAGATGTTTGTATGGAAAAAATTAAATGATCAATATCTTTAAAACTACGTAAACTTTCTCCGTCACAACATCAGATTATCATTATCGTCCCCGTCACAAAAACTTTAACATATTACGAAGGCCGTAGACCATCAGGCAGCGGAGATATGTGTGTCCAGCCAGCTTGAACTTCAAGCTGGCTGGACACCAGTTTTTAATTGATTTCTCGTAAACCATTACACGTGACGCCATAAATCAAACGTTATTACCGTCACAACTTGCGTCACATTTAGTTAGTAGAGGAACCATATTCGAAAACGCTCCCGTTATCGAGATTCAGAAGTGCCAGCCAGAAGTTTTATACGTAAATTCAAGCTGGCTGGACACAGATTTTTGCATTTTTCTAATAAACCGCTGTACGTATCATAAAACTTTTAGCTCGATGCCCGTCACAAATTTATGTGACGCCCGTTGATATGCAAAAAGTCTTCAAAACCACTTCCGTTACCGAGATTGAGAGACCAGCGAAAAGTGGTTTTTCAAGCTGGCTGGACACGGTTTCGATCGATTATCTAAGACTCTGTAGCGTCACCACTTCTGAAGTAAGGGTGGTTAGCCGTCACATAAAATGCCCTATTAACCTACTTAAATGTAAGCTATTTTGAAGATTTGTCCAGACAGCCTGAGCCACATATATATAGCCATATTTGTTAATTAGTCTGTTAAATCAAAATAAGTATTTATTGGTTTGTGGGTAAAGCTTGGTATTTGGGGATGTTCCATTCCTAAGTCGTTGGGATGTTCGTTTCCCAAGGAACAGTCAGCTCGACTATTTAACAAAGTGTCCGTGAGTAGGTAAAGTAGTACCTATATCCGACCTAGATGCGGAAACCGCTACGTTCGCGTGGTAGGTAAGTATTTTAATTGTTTCTCATACGTGTCCATCAGAAGAGTCAAATCTGGAGCGGACCCTAGAATAGATCCTGCGGCCCTAGTTACGGCACTGCTCACAATATTCCCTTTATGTATCTTTTATAAGTTGCCAGAAATAAACTGTCCCAAACTAGCATTAGTTCTTGTTATGTTATTTAAGTTAGCATTACTTACCTCTTATTCGGTTACTGCCACCGATATCCATTAATTCCAATTGAAGTAAATTTTCGTTAAACAACCGACAAGATTGGACGTAAAATTTGCGGCTTGGAAAATAAAGTCTCGTTTGGTGTGTCGTGGGCTTGGGCAACTTTTTGACATCGCCAGGGATAATCCGGATTAGGGCCAATAGGTGGTTTGTTAAATTCCCGCTTGCGCTTGCCCTTTAGTTAATATAATAGAGGTACAGCTTACCAGTACTTAATCACTTACATATTTTTATATGAAATTCTATTCTGTAAAAATGTGCAATGTGAGTTTCAAAAATGGTTTAAAATAATACAGAAACGTCTTGTAAGATTTGGTTTCTTGTTCGAGTGATTAACTCACAACTTGATACAACAGGGATTAACAAACTATTTTGTGCAAGATACCCCTTTTTTAAAAATGAACTGATACCTCAGACCACCATAGCGAAATTACTTTAAAACATAGTTTCTGTTTTTAATGCCAAAGGCAATTACAATCACATCTCTGGTTTCTTTTCTTATTGATACAAAATACTTACCAAAAAAACTTTGTGGTTTAAAATGTTTGAAACTTTACACAGTACGTTCAACTACGGTACAAATAACATATCTTACCTATACAGTGCCTATCTTAAAAGTTTCAAATAAGGGTCGATTTTTACACCTCGTCGAGCCTCAAGTTTACGTTTATGTCGATCCCTGGGAAACCGAGACCGCAAGAGGCCATTTTGGGAATCCCTCTGCAAGGTGGTCTGGTGGCAAAGTTTTACAAGTCGCCATGTCAGGCTTCTGACGTGACTTGGTTTAAGACTGCTATCGTTCAGGGACCATCAGCATAACGCTCCTTCCGAAGCACGGAGGACATCGAGTTGAAAAATGTTCAGTCATCCATCTGAGTACCGACCTTGCACTTGGTAGCTTTTGTGATCGATACCCAGAACGCACAATCAACGGCACTATCAACCCTAGGAGTGCTAACAGTCATTATAAAAAGATGTAAGCATATGTATACTACTTCATACTAATTGTATCCACAGAATAGCAAAGTGATTATGCGATGGGAAGCTAATACGAGCTGGAACTTAGCCGGCCCCAGCGCTAGATTAATGTATTAATGTTTAACTACGGACACGACGTCTAAGGCTGCCTTAAGCATAGCTTGTCTGATTAACCAGTAAATGTCTGTGACTCTAGTGGAATTAGCTTTTATGTACATAGATGTAGCAAACGTCAAAGAATATCAAATACTGTTTATATGGATTTTAACTTCACCTTTGCGTCTCACTCAGCGGGATCTTTTTAATCAAATTGCTATACCTAGACAAATTGCTATCCACATAACATGAAAAGCCTAACATCATAGTACCATTATTTAACAGAGGTATCGCAAAGCGCCGAAACGTGAATTCGGCACGAAGTCTGATGTATCACACAGGATAGGCTTTTCAAAGTGCTACACAAGTAATAGGGTTGGCGCACCAATAAAATATTCATAATATTTTTAAAGGTATGATCTTTCTACAGAAATTATTTATAAAAAAATATAATAAATTTTTGACTTTTTACATAAAATTACACTCACCATCCCAAAAGGCGTTGAGCAGAACTTTAGGTAAAGATTGGTTACACATAGAGACTAATATCTACAACTGACAGTATGGGCTATACAGCTGTTGCTAACATAAAACGGCCAACATAAAAAACCGTAGTGAACTAACCAACAAAAGTCTTCAACCAGGATAGATGTTACACTCTAAATCATATCAGCAGTTCGGTTTTACCTAGTTGGTTCATCATCATTCGTAGCAAACGTGGAAAAAGCACACAGCTATTCTAAATAGAGCAGTCGCAAATATAAGGACCACATTCTATAAGTAGAAAGTTTTGAACCCAGAAAAGCCTGCAAATTATGATTCTGGATGTTGCCAGGTTTGTTGGGCCATTTTTATATAGCCGCTCCCCTTGGATATTTTATATTATTTATTTTATAATTTTTGAGGAAGATTAACAATGTCAATAACCACTATAAAAAAGTGACAATAAATCGAAAGTTCTATACTTAATACAAATGTCCACATGAGAGTAAATGAAGCGAAAAAATTCTTCGCAAGCATTTTAAATATTGTTTTATGAACTGACGTGACACTCGCGCGTTGCCAACCCTAATCCCCTTCACTACCCCGTGGAGTTCTGGCGCCCTTACTTACCAACAGAAACACAACATCCCAAAAATATAGTGTTATTTGACTGTGGTCTCCTGTAAGGTGGAGGTAGAGCCCACTAAAGGCTTAAGAGGATAGTACGGCGTACGGCGAGCACGCTCTATACAAACAAGAAAACGTTTTACTTGGTACCCCTGTTCCTTATCCGATCTACTAATATTTTAACAAAAACTATGTCTGTACTTTTTTAATTTTTTTTCAAAATTCGACATACATTATGTTCTATGATCCGCAAATTACAATTTTCATGATAAAAATTTAGATGTAATTAACCATTGATAATTTAAGGACTGGAAATTACATCAAAATCGAAATGTAAAATAAAAACTATAGCTTTATAATTATCTAACGAAGCGATTGACGGCGAAATCCTGCAGATTTGAAATAGGTTAGTGTATGAAAAACGCTTTCTCTGAAAACGCAATTTTTATACAATACCGATCGCCCAGCCGTACTACCCTCTCACTCTAAACAAAACTTTTCTTTAGCTTATGGAATAATTTTATTTTTGCGTTTACAAACGCGTAAATATTTTTAATACTAGACAAAATGCACTGATAAAAATCGACTTGCCTCAGGCGGGAATCGAACCCGCATCTTCTGCAATCCGGGCGGCTGCGTTGACAATTACGCCACCGAGACACTGCTTTCGCTGTCGAAATTTGTCAGTGATTGGTGCTTATGTTTTTATGGTAAACATTGTTTTATCAAATCTTTGAAATTTGCATTTCTAAGACCTTAACGAAATATTTTTGCAAATATTTGACGCCTAGTTAAGATGAAACCACCTTACATTATGGAATAATTTTATTTTTGCGTTTACAAACTCGCGTCGTGTCTCGGTGGCGTAATGGTCAACGCAGCCGCCCGGATTGCGGAAGATGCGGGTTCGATTCCCGCCTGCGGCAAGTCGATTATTTTCAGTGCATTTTTTATAGTATTTTCTTTAGCAAATTCACTTTGACAGCCCTATAGATACACATTTGTAACTCTCTATTCCATTCCAGCATCGTATTGTTCTGTACTATTTGGAGCGTGTTACAGCGTGGTGTCCTTTGGTGTGGCTATGATTGTGGCCGAATGTTTGCCTGAATAGCACAAGCTATGTGCTATTTTCAAAAGCAACAGTATACCACTGTGTGGTAATTTGTCTCGGCGAGTAAATTACTCAGCACTCTAGGGAACTATATGGTTTACACATATACGAAATAGGAATGGTTTGTCGGTAATATTTGGATAAACACAAAGCCACGTCTAGCAGTTTGGACCATGTACGTAGACACTACATGTCTCATCTTCTAAAATAGAGGCAGGTTTTCAGACCGTCGCATGCATAAAAGTGGAATAAAAACATAAAAGTAACAAAAGTTCAGTGAACCAACAAACATACAAAAGCTGGTACAGAATCTTGGTACCTATTGAATATGTCATTTGTTTTTCGAGCTTTCACCTAAGTTCTTGTAACAACACGTGTTGTGAGTCTCCATATTTAACCCAATCTACCGTACAATTTATTGTCACTTTACATTTTTCCTTGGCATTGGCAAAATACGTAATAATTAACTGTCACGAAGCTATTAATTAAACAATACAATACAAAAGGGATAAGAATGGTAGTCAAATTATTTCTCCTAATTGGCTTATTGGTCGTATTAGCAAATATATGTTCGCAGATTAGCAAGTGACAAATATAAACTGATCAGAGACGATAATATTAGCTAATTGGGCTTATTCCATATGAAAAATGTGATGATGTATTACGTATACAACAAATTCTGTAAGAGGCTTACTTATTTTAAAAACAAAAAGATCCGCATTTGATTCGCTTAGAGAGAGCAAAGCAGCAGGTGAATTTAGAAGGCAAATACCTACAATTTAAAGAGATTTTGTGATTATTCAATTTATATAAAATGATTTATACTTAGAAAGAGATTTAACATATAAATCATTTTATGTAAATTGAATGATTATAAATAAAGAAGGAAAATCTTTATACCACTTTTTAAGCTTATTAAGTGCACGCAGTGTGAGATTTGACTTTGTCATAATTAAAATTCATAGAAGGAAATTGTACAGAAAAATAAAATATACTTAGGTCATTATTACCTACACAATTTTTTTGTTACTAATAAATATGATTGAATAAAAGAGTCGGCATATTAATCGGCGAGTACTTTACATAATATTCCCAAGTTAGTGAATTTGCTCACGTACTTTATTCTTACTAAACAAAATCGTTTTTAAGGCGCAATGAGTTCGAGATCTCAGTATCTATTTATGCTCAATATTTATTTATTTTTTATATTACGAGATAGCAAACAAGCTTGCGGCCCATCTGGTGTTAAGTGGTTACCGTCGCCCATAGACACTTGCAATATTAAGGGTAAATCAGTTAACATTGCAAGTGCGTTGCCATCCTGGGGACTAAGATGATATGCCCTCCATGCCCAGTAACTACACTAGGTACCTTTCCCTTTAATCCGACACACAGCGAACTGCTTCACGGCAGAAATAAGAAAAGCGGTGGTACCTTCCCAGACGACGACGAGATTTGATACAAATGATATTATATTTAAATATGATATCATTGTAGAAAGGTATTTCTTTGGTACATTAGTCTATTATTAACCGACTTCAAACAAAAAAAGGAGGAGGTTCTCTATTCGACTGTATGTTTCTTTTTTTTTAATTTAAAACTAGTTGATAAGTAATAAGTACTAACTTAGGCTCATGATATTGATATAACTGCGCGAACGACCCACACCCACGACGACTGTTCGTCATGTTTCGTAACCGTATAGTGATTTACATGAACGGCGGTATCTTGCAAATTATCATTTGCCTTCCCTGTTTCCATTTTTATTTGGGGTTGGCGTATTATATGTTTTCTTCCACACTTCTCACGCCCGTATTCACTAACAATTACTTGTCTAAGTAAAAAACTGCTGTGCAAAATAAGGCATTTCTTAGTGGGCGCCATATGGCAAGGCTTTTGAGGTCTCCTATTCATAGACAGTACTTAAGTGGCGATCGGCACTATGCGTACTTTAAAATGAACGCACAGCTAAGGTATTAGCTAGTTAGCTATATTACACAACGCACAGCAAGAGATGACAAAAGCAACGTCCAGATGTAAAAAGTTTAAAGTAAGAAAACGTCAGTACATTCAACGAAGTGAACTAGGCAACAGAATCGAACCAATCACAGAGCTCTATTCAATGCAATGCGTTTTTATCCAAGAGTCGAGAAAACTCATAGTAATGTTTGTGAATACGGATGTCTGTCAGCTGTCATCTCAATATAAACGCCCTTCTTTACAATGTCATCTTTTACTCAGCCTATCCATCTTCTTTTCCCTCTAAACTCAATCACATTCACTGTCATCACTTACTTTGTAAAATGCGCACCTTCCTCCTAATTTTTCATCCTCTAGTGCTGTACTTTCAAATCTTCTCTGAGGTACAGTCAACAGCCGCATCAGGTTACCATAACTGTTTTTCCCCCAATAGATTTTGAGCATTATAGCTCATTATTTAATGTTGTAAATCAATTGAAGAAATACACTTTTGTATAGTTTGATCTGCTGTCGTTCGTACATTTTATTTACTCTGATATTTCAAATAAAGCGCACAGGATAGAGAAAGTAAGTAAACAAACAATTATTAAAATATAAACTTATGTATGCATGTCACAGGCGGATAGTAAAACCCGCTGTTTGACCAAACGGCTAGGCGGATTGTAGTCTGTGAGAGTGACGAGTGACAAAAATTCCACTCCGCTTGGTCATAAAAAAATAACCTGAACCTACCAATGAACAAGCGCTCTCCATTCGATGTACGGACTCATATTGATAGGATCTACTACTACTACGGATTTTTCAACAAATGGTTTTATTTGCTTTACAATTATCAAAGACTTCAATCCGCCTAGCCGTTTAGTTAAACCACAATATATAGTGACGAATCGGCGCGCACGCACACATAAAAACGTCGTTTACACGGCCGTTTTTGCCGTTTTGCCGGCTTTGCCGTTCAGAGCATGCTTAGCGGCCGTGTAAACGACGTTTGTATGTGTGCGTGCGCCGATTCGTCACTATACATGGAGTCAAAGATTAGTACTGTATCGTTCTCTACATTGTGGTTAAACGGCGTGTTTTTCTATCCGCCTGCGACATATATATATTATTTTTATATGTATACCTACCTACCTAATTCACTATCACCAGTATGCTACTCATTCTGTACGCTCCATAAATACACAATGTATTTTAATTTAAAACAAGGAACACTGTTGGATACTGCGAAAGTATCAAAGGATAATTATGCTCTCTTTACAGATAGGATTAGTCTCTAGATCCACGTCATGACGTGCTGTGACGGAGTACACAAAAACTCACACTTGTCTTGTTATGTGTGCGAGGCTTTCAACACTTTTCTTCACGGATGGATCATCCCTTGAGTATCTCTACGTGCATAACTCCAGCCAACTTACCCCGGCTTATCACGTACACTAATGTATTTCGCATTTACATGTGTAAAGATATCGTTTTACATCTAAAGCACGTGCAGATGGAATAGTGCTAAGAAAGGCACTAAAATGTTTATTCAGGATAAAAATCTGTTTAGCTGTAAATAGAACTTTATAGATGTGTAGCTAAGCTTGTATTTTTTGTATCACGAATTTACTAAGTTTGTTCTATTCTTTATTTGATTTTAATTTTGATTTATTTTTGTGTATAAACTGGGACAATTCTTAAAAAAATAACATAGAAAGGATGCTGTAGCGATTATTCAAACGCAAAATGGACTCTATCCGTATACTTTCGCCGACGGAAATATGTGTCTTTTTTATAGGCTGACTAACGACTTATGCACTAGTATATTTCGATGACTAAACTAGGTATATATTATTCAAAATTAAATCTAAGTGCATGCACTGATTTCAATTAATACTGTAGATAAGTTATGGAATAATATATAGCATTATGTATAAGTATAATTACTGGATAGCTTTAAAATTTATAGTCTTAGAAAAATGCACTGAAAAAAATCGACTTGCCTCAGGCGGGACTAGAACCCGCATCTTCCGCAATCCGGGCGGCTGCCTTGACCAATTACGCCACCGAGACACTGCTTTTCGCTGTCGAAATTTGTTTGTGCTTGGTGCTTATGTTTTTTATGGTAAACATTGTTTCATCAAATCTTTGAAATTTGCACTTCTAAGACCTGAACGAAATATTTTTGCAAATATTTGACGCCCAGTTAAGATGAAACTACCTTACATTATAGAATAATTTTATTTTTGTAAATATTAATACTAGAAAAATGCACTGAAAAAAATCGACTTGCCTCAGGCGGGACTCGAACCCGCATCTTCCGCAATCGCGAAAAGCAGTGTCTCGGTGGCGTAATTGGTCAACGCAGCCGCCCGGATTGCGGAAGATGCGGGTTCGAGTCCCGCCATAGGCAAGTCGATTTTTTTCAGTGCATTTTTCTAGTATTAATATTTACGCGTTTGTAAACGCAAAAATAAAATAATTCCATTTATAGCCCTATCATTAATTTTATCGCAACTAACCTATTTATAAGTACGTACTTATTTATATTTATGCCGGCACTTCTTTCCTTTCATCTTTTCAATTTCATTTTTACCCAGAACCTCAATATATGCTACTAGGAATGTAATAAAACGCACAGAGCTTCCAAAACGTTAGGTGAAGATATGTAAACCAAATTACAGAACCCCACATTATTACTTAACTTGCTAAGCGATTTCGCAAATGCCCTCCCCTTCTTATATTGTTTATCACAAAATAACAGCGCGCCGTAATCCTGACAAACGCATTTTCATAAATTGTATATACGAGAGCTGATGACTAACGGCTCGGAAACGTATCTAGTGTGGAAAATAAGCACGAAAAATGAGGTGGAAATACTGAAAATGTGTTACCGAACAATTTAATAGAGAAAGACGTCAAGTGGCTAACGGAAGGGAAGAGGAAAAATTTGCCGGCAATGTTTTTGTGCAATTTAACGTATAAAAGGGCGTATACCTTTGATCTTGCACGTTTTTGAAGTATGTAATGTTCGGACATAAAGGATTGGAATTTGAGTACCTAGCAGGTTTTTGTCGCTGACCACAGGCCAGGGACGGCTTTGCTTCATGCTTAAGCGACTCGATAATTGTAATTGTTTCCGATAAAATTATTATATCACAGCTGTGATATAGCTCTGAAACTAGCTTCACTAGAATTTGTGGAAGCTGCATACATACCTCAGTTAAATATTTTACTAGGTGGTAGACCCATATGTAAGGTCGTCTGCGTAGGTACCACCGCCTTTCTTATTTCTGCCGTGAAGCAGTTAGCTGTGTTTCGGATTGAATGGGAAGTTAGCCAGTGTAGTTACTGTACATGGAAGGCATATCATCTTAATCCCCAGGATGGCAACGCACTTGCAGTGTTAAGTGATTTCCCCTTATATAATATTGCAAGTGTCTATAGGCGACGGTAACCACTTAACACCAGGAGAGCCGCAAGTTGCCATCTCGTAGTATAAAAAAATTGCAGTTGACGAAAAACTGATTTGAAGGGAAGGTCAAAGGATGACTACAAATGATACGAACAGCATTCGAAGTCGCCGTTTCTTAGATCTCCTTATCACAATACCCTTAAAGTGTGTTCTAACGTTGAGAACTATGGAGACATATGATCTCTCAGTTTGTATGTATGTAAAATAATATAGAAGTTTACTTTTACATACATACATACATATAATCACGCTCATATTCCGAAAAGGGGTTAAATAGAGATTTAAGTAATTTTTGGTAACATGTAAAGTCACATGTATGTGCCATAAGCCCAGACAAGTGTTCAAATACGCAAAAACCTACAGAGTCACGAAGTGTGGCACGGGCATTTGAGTATTTGTGCATAGTTTGAACTTTCCCTTAGGAACTTTCCACACTCATTTGAAGTCAAAAAGACATACCTACAAATGTTTCAAATGTGACAGGCATTCAAATGTGTGTTTAAACTTTGCACAAACTTTCATTGCCATGTCTGGCGCCGGCTATACAGTAAAAAATAAAATAGTGACCGGTGGCCAGCCTATCGCCTACTTATAATGCTTTGGTCGCACCTGCGCCTATCGTCTCGAAGTAATGCGTGGCGATACTTCGTACGATACACGCAAGTGCGGAATACCTACTAGCAAAGTTATTGCGATAAAGCATGTGGCATTTCTTTATTTGCACGAACTATCGTGCAATAATCCAAGATGGCCGAAATCATTTCCAGACGTGTAAATTGCGTAGTATTACTATCCTCTTTGCGTTTAAGTATGGATAATCACTTTCTTTACTTCTAAATTTTGTGCTAATAATTACGTAATGCATTTATTAAAAAAAATAACTCAGCCGTATCGTATACTTAGTCACCCGTACGAATCTGAACTAATGGAGAACAACCTCCGACATAAACAACGCATGTCTGACCACGCAGCGCGATAGGTTAGCGCGCTAAAACCCTGACGTACCGCCTCCCGGCCGATAACGTACAAGCAACCCGAATATTCGCGACGATAGCCGATAACGGCCGGTCGCATCTGCGCGTATCGTGTCCTAGCACGAAGCTTCGTGACGATACGCGCAGGTGCGGCCCCAGCATAAGGGGCATTAAAGCCAAAAGCAACTAATCCCTCAGAAATAAAAAGAAACAAAAGTAAACAATCAGGACAGATGTTACACACTTGCTCAGCAGACCGGGTATAAATTGACTGTTCCTTGTTGAAAAGTAAATAGTCTTATGGAAATTGTACATAGTACCTATAGGTATATAACAATGGTAACAAAGTTACGAGATTTTACGATACAAAACAATTTAGTATCTTCTCGTAACTACCAAATTCTTTCGACAAGCTTTAAAATTTCACAAATGTCGTAAATTAAGACAGATTATTCTAAGTTCACCGCAAATATGGATCACTTAAAGAAAGCTTTTTCGGCTCCGCTGGCAGATAAATATATTACGTTTTGCCGTATCCGAACCAGAATCTTACGTGATAAATTGTACACAATTTGTCTATACCTACTCGACTATTACAAATGCCATATTGGCGGATAAGGAAAAATGGTCGACTACAGAGAAAAAGATTTTACCTACCTTTGGCTCTGTTTTAAAACAATGTAATGTTGCTATTAGCTGTAATGATCACGGTCTGGTTATTAATATATTTTCTTTAACTTGATTAGTTTCGTGATTGTGATTCAGTTCAATCTTGATTAAATAATACATTCCAGTTCCTACATACATAGAGACCTCTGTCAAGAGAGCGAGAACGCAACTATTGATATAGTCTAAGATCCGAACCTAGATCGACCTTCACCGAGCTGATAATAGAATGAAACATATTTTATTATTAATTTAGTATATTAGAAAATATATTAAAAATGGGTTGTCTAAAAAAATCCTGGACAGACTATTTTTAATTATTTTTTGAAAAATTATTTTTAATAAAATATTGCAACATCAAGATAATAAGAAAATTTTGTCGCGCGCTTATGATGATATAAAATTTTTTCTATTATCCAATCGAGTGAAAGTAACTGATATCGACATACCTGTTCATACCTGACAACCCAGTAGTTCGCGCAGGTAAATAATAGACAACCCAATGCCTGCACATTCTATACGGTTTCTACTATCAGTCAGGACAAAATTTTCTTATTATCTTGATGTTGCAATATTTTATTCATTTTTTTTTAAAAATCATTTTTCAAAAAATAAAAAAAAATAGTCTGTCCAGGATTTTTTTAGACAACCCATTTTTAATATATTTTCTAATATACTAAATTAATAATAAAATATGTTTCATTCTATTATCAGCTCGGTGAAGGTCGATCTAGGTTCGGATCTTCTACTATAAGTAAACAATATTACAGTAAAATTCTACATAATCAACAAAATTCGACTGTACCTAATTTGGTAAATATAAAGCACAGGGTGCGTTGGTGTCGATATATGCTCATTGGAAGCGTCGGTAGCGTAGGTAGTGTCGGTGGTGTAGTGCGTAAGGGCGTTGTCTCCCAAACGGGAGTCACCGGTTCAAACCCCGCCACGTACAAATGTGTTCTCAAATTTTGAATTAATATGTAAATTTATTCGACGCTTTTACGGTGAAGGAAAACATCGTGAGCAAACCTGCACACACCTGTGAAGGAATTCTTAGGTTGTTGTGAAGTCGGCCAACCCGCACTTGGCCAGTGTGGTTGACTAAGGCTTAATCGCCCCAAATGTGGAGTAGGCTCAAGCCCCTCGGTGGGGACATAATATGAGTTGTTGATTATGATATGACCATTGACAACTTTAGGGCCGTTCGCCTTGGGATGCTATGTTCCAAGACCTCCCCGCGGTGTACCCTGGTCAACATCTGGTGCCTCCAAAGACGGCTGACGTCAGAACACGATTTTGGGTCAGTGGTGGTGCACGGGAGGCAGCACCGTCCTGTCGAAGCTAGCGCCTGGTGCCTACACGATACTTCCGGACCCATTGAGCCTTTCCCTAAATGAGGACTGGTGTTCCAGATGGCTGCAGCCTTAGGTAAGGGGACAGACGACTTAAACTGTGCTGAGTTCCGTGAAAGCCGCCATTGGCACCCAGTGGTGGCCCAGGAAAAGGCCCTTTTTTGGACCAGCGGAGCCTTGTGCTCGGTACTGGCTGATCTCCAAGATCGGCTGTCCGGTATTTATGCCGGATGTAGGACGTGAACGATGCACCAGTTGAGCCTAAAAGGGTGGGCACAAATGGCTTACTGGTAAAAGCGAAAGCTTCGCCAGGTCGCTGTTGTAATGTACCTTGGCAGGATGCCCGGAGAAGATGTTTAGTGGGTAGTGAAGGGAACGCCTTTACCACTGAGTACCACATGCCACTGCAGTTGTATCGTCCTGCAAGAATGATGCGTAAATGCATTTGACCTCTCCGATAAAAAGGGCCGTTCCTCTTACAAGCTTTAGGATCCACCTAGGTCTTCGCCTTCTTCTTATGTCGGTTATAATGTATATGACATCTGTGCTCAACAGCAATAACTTTAAGAAAACAAAATTCAATATTTTCCTTGTTCAACTACTTGTCACTTCTTGGTATCACAATAAGGTGTTCCACAAGATCGGACAAGCAATATTGTGTTGTGTTGACATTCATAGAATCTGCAATGCATCAGGTTGAATTGGTAATTTTATCTGTTGAACGTAAGTGAAATACTCTAGCTGCGTTGTTACTTTCTCGTATACGTAGTATAGAGGTAGTCTTGTAATCGTCAAAAAATTCGACCTCGAGATTTTGACAAATTTACACGTTTGGGACCTCCCTGAGTCCAATAAACCCGTTTTTGGAATTATGTCTGAGCGTTAGCACGATAACTCGAGTATCCTTTAACTTATTGCAACCAAATTTAACATACATGTATAACATCAAAATATAAGGTTTCTATCAACTGTGAGTCTTCGATCACTAAAGTTAAGCAACCAAGTGCGCGGTCTTTACTCGGATGGATGACCAAAATTTAACATGCATGTATGACATCAAAATATTATCATAAATAAGGTTTCTATTAACTTTTGAGTCGTTTCCGATATACGAGAAAGTCAAAAGGAAACCACTCCCGATTTTTTTAAATTGTATTTTAATTACGCACTTCTAAAATCAAAAAGAAAACCGAAATGTTCCGTCGTGTTCCAAAATATTTACACGTTCTTTTTGCTTTGGCCACATTCTGCTGTGTGCACGAAATTTTCACTGCTCGTAAATTATTTACCAGACTGTTGGTTGGAAAAGGTCTCTGTTGAAATAAGCTCTTTGTAGAGTTGTGTACCGGATATTACGTTATATTCCTCGTAGCAGTTCGCAAATAAGAGAAAATGCATAAAAACATGAGTAACTGTAAGTCATTTCCCCATGAAAGTTGACAAATTAAAGAAATTCCAATTAAAGCACCATTTTTTGAGATCCTATTTTATAGCTAAACTAATAAAATTCACGTAACTATACAGGATTAATTTTTCAAGTGGGCCTTCAGGGCCAAATCCTAAACTATAAGGAATATCTAAAAATGCTCAAAGGCGTCGCAAGCCCGATTTTGATGAAAACAAAAACTGCATCATTGGATTTTTGAAAAAAAAAAAAAGAATGTTCATATCTTTGATTAGCTATAACTTCCACCAAGGTTGAACATGAAATATTTTATTAAAATTTAACATTTTCCATTAGTTTCCCGTATATCAATCATTACTTACTAGAAATCGATCCTTATTAACTACACTATCAAATGGTATAATAATACAGGCTGTTTTTTTCAAAATCATTGGATTTGATTCCTGGCTAGGATTATTGATTTTTCAAAATGATGCAGTTTTGTTTTCATCAAAATAAGAAGGTAAGTACTAAATATATTTTTGTACGAACGTAGGTAAATGTAGGTAATAATTAAAACTCAACTGTGATTTTATGTAACTTTATATTTCGTAGACACTAATCCTCTTACGACTATGTCTGGCTGCTGAAATATTATGCAGCAAACTTTGCCTTGGCTCCGAGCCAGACGAATGTAAACCTGCTTTGAGAGCCTTATTTTTTAAATATATCTACGGTATGACACTACAAATTACTATTAGCATTGAAATTTCAGTTGTGCTTCAAGATATTCACTGCTGAACTTTTAGAAACTTACGTAACTGTATATTACTTTATTATTTATACACTATTTGAAATTTGAAACGTTCACAATTTCCATCTAACTAGAGATGGAAATTGGAACCTTGAGAATTAAGTAGATAATATTGTTATATATTTATTTAATTTGATTCAAGTGATATCTATACCTCTACTAATGTTATAAAGAGTAAAGGTTTATGTTTGTAACGAGAAACTAAAAAAATACTGAACCATAGTTTGACAAAAAGATTTCAAAAATTCTTTCACCATTATTCTCTTGCGGCATTATTCCTAAGATAGATAGGTTATATGTGATTAACAAAAAAATACACACGGACACAAACGCCAGTGGAGCGCCAGTCAGTACAAGTCGGCCCAAAAGGTGACTTCTTATTTTTTTTGGATTTTAGACGTCACCTTTTGGGCCAACCTGTCCCAAAAGGTGACGTCTAAACAAAAATCAAAAAAGTTTATGGTCGCACTCCTCCAGAACGACTCAACCGAATCAAAACAGGTGGGTATGTAAATAGGTCGTAGAGTATATTCCATACCGCTAAACGAAAAAAAAATATATATGGCAGAACAACTTATACCGGTCAGATAGTTTTATTTAAAGTACTAGTGGTCACCCGTGGTTTCGCTGGCGTCAATGTCGGTTATCGCATCAAAAAGTATCCTGTCCTTCTCCTAGAATCTTAAACTGTCTCCGTAACAAATTCATCCAAATCAGTTCAGTGGTTTAGGCGCAAAAGCGTAACAGACAGACAAACAAATTTCCTTTCTTTATAATATTAGTAGAGATAATATTTGACGGTAAAACTTTCCTCATTAATTTCAGTCTTTCCTGTCCATCTAAAGGATATGGGGAAGAGATCTCTTTTTAGCGACAAGACCGCCCTTTGTACATTTAGCACGTAATTGATAAATTAACTACACAATCCTAATACTTTCTGAGTACAATTATTAAGAAAATTCTGTTTTATTCGATAACTAAGAGAGTGCTGCGTTTTTTTGGGTACCTATCTACTTGGTATAGAAAATAAAATACGACTAGAACCTTCTAATTTGTTCAGTAGATTGAAAAAGATAAAACAGAATAAAGAGGGAAAATAAAAGCCTTAATAAGTACTAGAAGAAAGCAGAGACGAAATCTTATATCAACGAATATTTTTTACGTCTTCCACGACGTCATCGTTAATTGAATACCGCGTATATCTTATACACCACTTGTGCCACGTCTCCAAAAGTCTCCCGGTTCATTATAAATATACCAGCGGCTGTATAATGAAGCGGCTGTTGTGACAAACACAACATAAGTAATACGCTTCGAGCATGTTTAATGTTCATACCTTGCCAGCCACAAGAGTAGATGGCCTGGGACATTTCCCACTGAGCTGTAATTAACATTTCGCCGCCAAAACAATACACCAGCAGCGGCATTATTCCGGTGACAAATGTCAGAAGCGTATTGATTATACCCCAAGAATTGAGGGTCTGCAACGTTGTTACGAGCACAATCACCATGATTAGGAAGTGAGCGCCGAATATTAATTTGTACAAAACGCATATGGCTGCATGAAATTTGTATAGGAACTGATGGTGCTTCACGCAAAATCTTAACATTCCAGTGACTTTCTCTTGTGTTTGCGCATCATTTTTGTAATTGGTATTGCGAGGTGCTCTTGGTAAAACTTCGATATTTCTATCTTTGTCTACATTATCTTCATTTTCTTCTTTAGTTTCCACACCTTCAACAATTTTGTACACTTCGTTTAAAGTCTCGGTGATTGCGTAGAAATGGCCAAGCTCATGGCTTAGCAAAGTCACGAACAATACGATGTAACCAGTTTGATTGAAAGCAGAAAACATCGCTGATATGCAAGTCAGAGTGAAATTTATTTCGTAGTAAGGAGTTTGGTATTTCACCGCTGCCATCCCTGCGAAATAAAATTTATAAAAAAGTATTTTATGTAGGTACTCTCATCCTAAAATATGGTTCATTACTTAGACGTGCTATAGGACGTGAAATAGGAGTTGCTCGACCCTTCACGTACGTAAATCAAGTGAGAATTTAATTTTGATATCATTTAATTTGAGTTACTGTGAAGGGGTGAATAGAGTGAGGCTTCTAGGATGAATGCTAAGTCAATTTGTCATGTTCAAGATTTAGATTGAAACAATTAATTTTGCTTTTGATGTAATAGGCACTTGATTTCACGAAATTATACATTTAAGGGCGTGCACTCGATTTTCGTCAAAATTGACACATTTTCTGTATTTTTCAGATCAGTTTTGAAGCGATGCGAACCGACTGTGCAAATAAATTATATATTATCGGAAGATTAATTCGTGATTAAAACCGCTATACAGTGATATTTTAATTTACACTTATAGTTTTGCAAAGCGAGGAGAATCTAATGGCGCAGTTTTACGAAAATACAGTTTGGAGCTATCTTTCAGATGAAATACAAGCATTATAATGGCAAACAATTCTTTGCAAAAAAACAAAATATACTTTTATAAACCACTATCGAGCTAAAATAAGTAAAAAAAAATGAGAATATATTAAAAAGGGATACCAAAGAAATATATAAAATTATAAATTAAAATGACGATTTTTACAATGTATTGCAAATTTAACTCATTTAATATATTAAAATACATATAATGCTAGACATAACAATAATATGATAACATTGTTAAATGCACTCAAATATTTTTAATAATTATTTGAAAAATGGTCTTATCCGTGCTCGCGGCTATTTTTCGATAGTACACCCCGGGTCTTCCCAGCTAGTGGACCTATCCCTCTGGAAGCAATGTTTATGTGTGTATGGGGTCATATAGACATGTGTATCTAACAACAATATAGCGAAAAAAATATTATCGTATCGGCAAGCACCGATTACATTTTTTTCGCTGTATTGTTGATCGAAGTCGATCAAACTATTCTTAATAAGTTAATATTGTAAATTAAGAATGAAATAGAATTTGTCAAGCTTAGCAACTTACCTGATACTCTACTGTATTATTCTAATAATAAACGGCACTTATTTTAAGTACCTACTCACCAAAAATTGATCCAGGAGTAGTCGGTAGATGTCTTTTCCCATCATATATCATCAGGGCGAATGGAGACAAAAGGTAGACGAAGTGTATAAACATTTGGTTTAATATGACCAGCCAGGCCGCATATCTTGCCTTCCGAAGTACCGATATCATGGTTTTACGGGCTGCTGACCCTGGGGCTAATGTCTCCATGGCTTCACGGCTCATCTCTGTTATTTTATGTAAGCGGTTCCTGTAGATTGGAAATTATATGTTAAATAGAATCCTGAACCACGGTAGAACCTAATCTTAGAAAGTCAATGGACACCCAAACACACACACCAATTACACAACATGCAATGCATTGTATATTGTATTAATTTTAGGATTTTTTTTTTCTGTTTAATCTTGGTAATAATTATGCTTCTAGTATAATAAAATAAAAGTAGCTATGGAAGAGCGAAGTCACCTGGCACAGGCAATGTTTGCTGAAAAGGTGCCTTCAATCACTGTAGGTGCGTACATATAATGTAAAACAATATGCTATTGAAATAAATTATTATTATTATTATATAGTTAGGCTGATGGCTTACATATTGAAGGAGTGACAAGAGTTTATGGAAAGGGGAGAGAAAACATGTCATTGGAGAAAACAGATCCCGATTGGTCGAAGTGTCATCTTCTTCTTTTATATAAATGGCGATCGCGACACATAAAGTTTCGCCAATGTCAAGGAAACTGTACTTAAAGTAACAGACAATTGTAACGTAGATCGAGTTAAAATGTAGTCTCTTTTACAACATGAACTCGGGAGAAACTCTTGGTGGAAATGCTTCGTGAGTGATGGTAATAAAATCTTTGTTATCTATGTGAAGTCAATAAAAGTCAGTTTCATTATAATTAAATTCTCCTATGGATCAGAATTCTATTTCGGTCGTACCTTTAAGTAAAGAGCAGACTTGGAAGAAAACCAACATTTATATATTAAACTCGGCTTGATTGATGATATTACACAGTTCAGACATTTTCTATTAAATGGAATCTATTTCAGAAATCACAATTTATTGTAATAAGGGTATCGGTACCTCTTACCTTTAATGTAATTACATTGAAGTTAAGGAGATTCAATTTCACTCTGCGGAATTACTCACTTAACATTACATTAAAAGAATATAAAAAGTAATACCTAGACATTTTAGAATAGAAATATCGGCAGAGGAAAGTAGCCAGTTAAGGAATAGTACATATCTCTAAATCATTCAATTGGTTTCTAATTTCATTTGCCATAATTGGAAATGCTTGAAATTTATACCAAACTAGCGACTTTGTCCGCGTGGATTTCCCATTTTTGCAACATTTTTCATTGATGCTCAATTCCTATTAGTCGTAGAGTGATGCTATGGAGGTATATAGGCCTATATCAGGGTTTCCCATACTGCGCGTCGCGATGCCCTGGCACCCCAGGGTTCGCGATTCTATCCCGGGGGCGGGCGTAGTGAGACGATCCACATAGAATGGCTGTCTAGCTGCTATGCGAGCTAGTAGAACGTATATAAATGTAGAGAAAGAAATGAAAGTCGCGATTTCAAAACTTGAGCCTGGATCGACTGTCTAGGGCGGGCGAAAAAATCGAACACAGCATCTTTCGCAATCCGGGCGGCAGCGTCCGTTTTTTTTTGTTTTTGTAGGTATGTACTTAACTTTGCTGTTACTATAACGGGGAGAGGGCTCGTAAAAATTGGGAAATTCCTAAGGGCGTCACTATGAAAATAAGTTTGGGAAGTCCTGGCCTATAGTCTTCCTCAATAAATAGACAATCAAAGAATTTTTCAATTTGAATCAGTAGTTCCCCTTTTTTGGGTTATGTACCCAAAGGGTAAAACGGGATCCTATTAATAAGACTCCGCCGTCCGTCTGTCCATCTGTCACCAGGTTGTATATCATTAACCATTATAGTTAGACAGTTGAAGTTTTCTCAGATGACGTAGTTCTATAACAACCGCCGGTGCCGCTATAATAACAAATACTAATAAATAAAATAAAATGAATATTGAAGCTGTTCCCATAAAATAAACGTGACTTTTTTTGGTCGATTTTGATAACGGCAACAGATAGACGCTTGAAATATTCACAGAATATTTAGTCATATTATTCACCTTAAAAATAAATAATTAAATTAAAATAAAATTAATATTTAAGGGGGCTCAACAACAAACGTGATTTATTTCTCGGTCTCAATAACGATAACAGGTAGAAACTTGAATTATTAACAAAATATTTAATTTAAAATTCAAATAATTTTCGGACAGGTTTGATAAAATCTATGGCACTTTTTTTTCTATTTTTGTAGGATGTCTCTGATGTCCTTCTTTGAGTCACCAGGGGTTTTAGTAAAGGAGAGGACCTCGGTGGGTCCTCAAGCTTTAAGGTCGAATCACTCCAGAGAGGATTCCTGACCGGTGAGCATCTCCCTCGGAGGAGTCTCTGAACCTATTAGAGTCTCTAAGGCGTCTGAATCTGACAGGATCAGTAGTTCCTAAGATAAGCGCGATCAACCAAAGAAAAACAACTCCGTATAGATGCGTGCGTAGTACTTGATCATTATTTAGCTGCGGAGTTATGTTAAAACTATGATATCTCTGAAGATATTCATTGAAATCTAATGATGTAATAAAGAACAATTTTGTACAAAATTAAATACTTGTGATGAATAATGTATTCATTTTGATAAGGAATAATATCATGTTTACAAAAATACCTTCGCATCTAAAGCATTATTTTAGAACAAAATTTATTAACAAAAATAGGTTATAGCGAGTCAACCTTAAGAGATCGATAAATGCTGTCTGTAACTTGTTTTTAGAAATTTTAAAGGAGAATAATTCTGTCATACATAATTTTTACATAACTTTAACCGTTTACGCAGCGCACGCAAAGAAATCTCTGAAAATCAAAATTTATTATTTTCCGTTTATTTCAAACTATGATATTTCTTAAGATATTCATTGAAATCAAATGAAGTCATGAACAATTTTGTGCAAAATTAAATACTCGTGATAAGTAATGTATTTATTTTGATAAGGAATAATATCATGCATACAAAACACCATCGCAGATAATGCATTATTTTAAAACAAATTTGATTACCAAAAAGAAAGGTTATAGTGAGACAACCATAAAAGATAGACATATGCTGTCGCGGACTTTTTTTTAGAAAATTTAATGGAGAACAATTCCGTCATACACGATTTTTATGTAACTTTAACCGTTTACGCAGCGTACGCAGTGAAAGCTTTGAAAAGAAATATTTTTCTCCCGTTTTTGCAACATTCTTCATTGATGCTCAGCTCCTATTGGACGTATCTTGATGTTATATAGCCTATAGCCTTCCTAGATAAATGGACTATCCAACGAAAAAAGAATTTTTCAATTTGAGTCAGTAGTTGCTGAGATCTTAGGGTTCAACCAAACAAACAAACAAACTCTTCAGCTTTATTATTAGTATAATATAGATTAAATAGAAATCGTCGCCACGTGATGCAGAGTAGAATAGCACCACCATATCCCCATATCCTCCAATGGGTATCGTAGAAGGCGACTAATAGATCAGCAAAGGCCTATTGATCACCTTATACTCCGTCCACCAATCCGCATTGGGCAAGCATGGTGGACTACTGGCTAAGGCTCCTTCGATGACAAGGAGAGGCCTTGTGTCCCAGCAGTGGGACGAATTATAAAGGCTGTTATGATGATTAAATAGTTCACTAAAGAAAAGAATCAATGAAAAAAAAAATTCTTGCTGTCCATCTTACAGAAGGCCACAGACAAATAACACTACACTTTTGTGTGTTGTATTTCTGTTGGTGAGGAAGGTTAACACTGCTCCACGGGTTAGGGAAGGACTAGGGTCAGCAGTGTATGAGTAAGCTTGTATGCCAAACAAAATATCAAAAAAATATATCATTATTATTCCAAAAGGCAACAGTTGAAGTTTTAATAACATCAAATTAAATCAATTTTCCTCCGATACAACGACAAAATTAAGTACATATTGGTTTTTCCTTCACCGTCATGGGATAAAGATGAAATTCGCAAATTAGCATGTGCGCATAATTTAATAATAACGACAGTAACGTCGGCTATACATAAAATGTAGCACGACGTTCTATTGAATAATTAATGTGACTTTATGAAAGGGAAATAGAAAGTTAATTTGATTTTAGCAAGAATAGGAAAAATTACGGAGGCGACCCAATTATGATATTTTGAAGAAAGCAATGTTAGTACGATGAGTGGGTGTAACATGATGACTGACTTACCTAATTGTTTTTTGATGTTTCCTGTGTGTTTTTCTAACATTTACAAAGCAAAAAAGTTGAGGACTGGCTGGATTTAATATCTTCTTTATTAATATTTGTAACTACATATAAGACATTTGTTTTTCTATATTCGAGCTGGAAACTTTAGTTCCTTTGTTATTTACATATTATACTAAACTATGATATGCTAAATTAATCCCGCTATGTTCACAAATCAGTCTTGAGTTCGTCGGTGCTAGTGTCACAGTCAATAGAACTGATAGTGTGGTTGTGGCATTTTCATTGTGATAGTATGGTTGTGGTATGGTCTACTCAACTCCTACAGCGACTTTTGCCAACTCAATTGCATAGCTATTAAACAATAATAAATTATAAAAATTGTTTGTTGTAACTTAAAATAAGAATATGTTCCTTCACATTGCCGGACCACTTATGAATTTGCTTTTGAATGAATGAAAGCGTCAGCCTAAGCTACTTATAGTTCGGTCAAATTAGACATGCAAAGTTACAAAAACTCGCATGCAGCTAAAAATTGGTACGAATGCTCAGGACACAATTATAGTAATATAAGAAACCTCAAAACCTTATTTTCGGACCTCTTACCGTGATAAATACATAAAGAAAAATTTGGTCAAAGGCACACAGGTGGAGCTGAAGCAGTTCATCGCCTGGAAGCTGAGGACCTTATCCGGCATCACGTGGATGAAGTACGCGAGCTGGCTGAACTGACCCACGTAGATGAAGGAGCCCGCGAATATTATGGTCAGCAATACTGAGCTGACAGTGTATCCTACAAAATATTATGTTTTAACTCTCAACACAACAAAGACATTAACGTGTGTATCTGTGTAGTTGTCTGTCTGTGGCATCGTAGCTGTTATTTTGGTATTGTTTTTAGGGTCATGAATGAAGAATATCTGTTTAGTCATTTGAAGATCATCAGCTCTTTTTAAGTTAATATTCGTTATTAAGGATCTAAATAATTTCGATTGAAAAATTTATTATTCTGCTAAATGATGATTAATAAATGAGGCTTTGTCGTTAGAAATAGTAAGGAGTGCACAAGCTTTGCAAGCAAAGACATATCTTGGACCTTCTATTTCTGTTTAAGTTGCTGCGTGGCGCTGTAGATTGTACTGAATTGTTGCAAAGAGTTAATTTTAGAGTTCCTGCACGTCTACCACGAAAACCTATTACACTCCTCTGGCCTCCGTTACGCCGCTCAGTGATGGGATCGCAATATCTCCTCTTTGAAGAATGCCCAAACTGTATAATCAGATTAGTGATGTAACCAATGTCAACCATGTCTTCCTGCGAACATTTCGCAGGAATATTCTGGAATGATTTATCTTCTTTGAAAATTTTTCTTTGTTTTATTTTTTAGTTCTAATTAGTTGTTTACTATAATGTTCTAGAAGCATGCTGTGTTTACTTATAATTAACTTATTATTTAGTATATTTACTGTTTTTAAACTTTTAAACCAATAAATTAATAAATTTATTAATTTATTGGTTTAAAAGTTTAAAAACAGTAAATATACTAAATACTAATAAAAATAAATGATATTGCTGATTTTGCAGCATCGTCTGGAAAATTCTGTACCAACTCCTCACGATAATACAGGAGATGTGTCGTGTTTGGGCTCATTAGATTGGTCTTGAATAGTTTATACATAGATAGATATATTAGTGGTCAGAGCGTCGTAATAGATCAGAGGACAATATTGAGAGTTAGTGGTTTTTTTTATTAAAATTGTAATTTAACACTTGTTATAAAACATATTTCCACGTACCCTGCTACAAATTTTTTTGAGGGCAATTCTGTATGTCTTCATAAAAGTACTACGATAGGATTTGGCATTGGAATTTAAGGCCGGCCGCACGCCTGACACCAACCTTCCTGAGGTACTCCTGGGTTACCTATCCTTTGGGATTTAACGTAATGTGAAACCAAAATACAAACGAATGTAATTAACAAATTATAAACTCCGTAATATGCCTTGTAGCATTTAAATAAAAAAATGAAAGTTTGGCGCACTTTTTTGCATCATTTTTATTCAATAAATTTAAAAAAAAATGTGCCGTGAAGGTGGTTATTGTTTGATGCACAAGCAAGATGTTTAATTATGGGGAATCTCATAGTTCCTCATAGATTGATGATAAAGCCATATCCCGAAAAATGTGCGTTGTACAAAATGTTACTGTCGCGCGCCGCATAAGGCAGTCTGTTTACTATTTAGATTCATAATCAAAATATTGATTTTTATCTGGGTTTTATTTTTGTCTTATGTATCAATAATGTTTCGAATACATGAGTTTTCTTTCCTTCGTTAAATATGGACTTTATTTACGTCTACTTACGGCTTATATTCTTATCCCCGAATACATTGCGAATTCCGACAAATTGCTGCGTATTATTCACAATACGCTTTGCGGACTCCAGATATTTTTCATCTTTAACGGCAAATTTTTGGTCCAGTTTCTTTAAAAACTCCATTTCTGCCAAAGTCTCTAATAGGTAGTTTGTGATATGAAACGAGGTACTCAATGTTGTTACATTGTTACGATATTTCACTTATATGGGCGATAATTGGACTTTTAACTCGACTTTCGTTTATGAAAATTACAGTAATAAAACAATTAAAGTTACAGCTAGGTGTTACGTGAAATGTTGTGGGGGCTTAGGGTTGGTTCTCATGGACGAGGTGGATTGTATATTATTTATCAAACGCTCATCGTCTTCCTAACCGTCTTATAAAAAAAATCCTGGTTCCTGGGGAATTGGGTTCGGTAGAATATGTGACCATACTGCTATAGGTTTTTGCGCAGTTTTATGGCTAGCAAGCCCCTTGAGACAAACGCTGGTGTGCGTGGTTAACGGTCGTAGCACTTATCAACTCGGAAACGGATCTTTTTACTAGGGGTGATGCATTTCTTACGAAAGGCGATTATTGTTAGTTTTTGACCCCCTCCCCCCTATAGTAAGAAAAGTTATATAAGAAAAAACTATTTTAATAGAAAAACTAAGAGATGATCGACCCCCCTCCCCCCTTAAAGTCGTCTTACGTAATAAATGAATGGCCCTATGACAAAGCGGCGATGAGCTACGGTTCGTAGACGCTCCGTTGCCGCCGATCCGTAGCGTTTGTTTATTTAAGCACATCAACAATATAAACACAATAATTTCACAGTTTCTTACATATCTAAATCTAGTGCTTATAGTAATTAAAGATATGCACAACATTTTTAATTAGCAGGTAGAAAGTGTGGACTATAAGATAACATAAAACATTAAAAAAGTACAAGACCAGCAAATTAATCCACAAAACAAGGAGTAAGCGCTCAATAGAACACTTTTTTTAATAAATATTTTTTTTTTCTTAAATTTATTGTAGCGTTTATTTACAAGCAAAAAATGTAAAACACTGTAACCCGACTACGGAATTTTTATGAAACGGCCAATAAGCTTATATTTTACCATTTTACCTCTAGTAAAAGGACACTCGATTTCAATCTTATTTTGGGCCATTTCACATTGCTTAGCAACCACAACAAGATTTTGTGTACAAACTTCAGTGGAATTTACAAGGAAAAATTCTCAAACTCCTCCTCTTCTTAAAGTCGGTAAAAATGTAGCCTGTGTTGCTCGAATCATAATAACGAATTGATTGTCACCTCATTCATCAAAATCAGATGAATAGTTTAGGCGCTAGGGTGGAACATACGTAAATACAAATATACATACATACATAGACTGCTAAAATCGTTACCCTTCCTTTTGGCTTCGCCGTAGTTGGGTAAAAAAGAGGCGTTTCCTTTCCTGGATGATAAGTGTGCGACGTCCATTACTCGCCACTGTGTTAGTTATCTCACTTGCATGCTGCATGTTTGCTGTGCTTATTTACATACTTCTTACACGTAAAATAAAAACCATGTCATGTTCACAATCAACTGTTTTATTGAGTGATAATACATGCAGCGCCGGAGTCTTGACAAAAGTCGTATTGCTTTTACATCTTAACTATTTATGTATTGTATCAGTCGTATTTACATAGATATAGGTTAACGTCAGTAATTGTGCATCTATGCGTGTTTATGTATTGTATTAGGAAAAAATTATTATTAAATAATTTGAATTTAGGACTTATAACTTTTATTGAATTTTTGTTTTAAGTTTTTGTTTAATAATGGTTTTAAGTTTTTGTTTAATAATGATGTCATATTTATGACAAGAAATTGAGGGGATATAGTATTAGAAATTTTAATTTTATAACTGATATTAATTCCGGGCAACTTATTGTCCCCTGAAGTGGCAGGGAGACATAATATGTCTGTCAGTTTATATCGCGCCTGTGGCACGCAGACATATTATGTCTGCCTGCTAATTGCATTTTTCATACTACCCGCGGAGGGCCCCGCCACTCGGCCAAAAGTGATTAGGACAAAAAAAATATGGCACTTTAGTTTATACATAAAAAAGTTAGGGAACACTATTGAGCAGAGCCATAAGTAGCATTTCGTTACACATAAAGCCACATCTGGCAGTATGGGTCACGCAGTGCCTCCAAACCATACAAGCAAACATATAGGTGGATCTTACATAAGCGTGTTAATAAAAAAGAGGCGTTCTTTTTCCGAGCTGATAAGTGTGCTACGACCTTTAAACGACTCAGCAGTCCGATCCCCACCATTATTTCCTTCTCCTAACCTGCTCCAATTTTATTTGGGGTTGGGTCTGGTTTGGATATCGACATTACTGTTATACGATTTTGCATTACATTTTTACGGCCGTCTCCCTGACACCAACCCCCCTTGGGGACGACTGCTATCTTTCAACAGCACCCGGGACCACCAGCTTAATATGCCTTCCGAAGCACGGACGAAAATAGAGTTGAAAATTTTTCGGTCAATCATTCGAGTACCGTTCGCGCCGCTGAACTGTTGTGATGCACTTTCTATACCAAAGTTTGTTTAAATTAAACCTGTAAGATATTCTTGGCTAACTTTCAAACCACAAATCACGCCTAAAAAGTTTTGATTTTAATATCTGCATTTCGAATTTTACTGCCATTTAAAATGTTCCTTTAAACCCTCGATATAAAGGCGCTTTTAGTGTGAAAGATATTGGCCACGGGACAGAAATTTCTGTAGCTGATCGAACATTTGGATTTATTACTTTTATGAAAGTGGTCTTAAAACTGAACACGAAGTGTGGTTTATTAAAAAATTTGTGTGAGTAGCCAATATTAGTTGATCGATCGAACCAACCGCGACTTTATTGCTTAAGTTTATTTGCATTTTACTAAGTGTATAATAAAACTTTAGTAATATTTATGACTAAGTTACTTTATTAATGGCTTACGTAAGTGAGATACGTTATTGAAACCTGAAGTTAGTCTACAAACGATGAAGGTATGTTACTTCGGAGTTTCAACCGAGGTCTTGTTGTAAAAACATGTGTTGTGAGACTCCATTTTTAATTCAATCTACCGTATAATTTCTATGTATATTTAAATACTACTTTCATTAGATATTGGTTAAGTGCTTACCGCGACGCCATAATTAAGAAGAAGTACTTCTGATGATAGGGTGTTTACCTGTGAAATTTCATTTTTTTTCTTACACTGTTTAGTTAATATAATCCATTATTTTACATAATATTGCAATTAATTTAATTGAATTTAAATAATAGATACTATATCTGTAAATCTTTCATCATCATCATCAACAGCTCATATAATGTACCCACCGAGGGGCTCAAGCCTACCCCACATTAGGGGCGATTAGGCCTTAGTCAACCACGATGGCCAGGTGCGGGTTGGTCGACTTCAAACACAACTTAAGAATTTCTTCAAGGGTGTGTGCAGGTTTCCTCACGATGTTTTCCTTCACCGTGAAAGCGTCGATTAAACGTACATATGAATTCAAAATTTGAAAACATATTGGTACGTGGCGGGGATCGAACCAGTGCCTCCCGGGTAGAAGACGACGCTCTTACATACTACGCCACCGACGCTTTTTAAAAAATCTTTAAATCTTTAGTAAAGATTATTATAGCTTTCATATTTGTTATGTTGAAACTATCCCATTAATTAGAAGTATTAGCTTGCAAAACTTTTCTTGTTACTAAATATTTATATTTATCTAAGAATTTATTACAAATATACAAACTAGTACCGTGACGTTAATACTTCCAGTCGCTGAGAAATTGAAGAAAACGGCAATTTCATCGTATAATGTAAGTGGTATTTGAGCAATATGGAAACAAAAAGCAAAACAGAATCAAAATCGAACTATCCGTGAGCTACCACAGGCAGACATACAAAACACCTATCTAATTGCGGGATTCAAAAGCTTATAAAACATACTTTTGTCCTGCTTCATATACATACACCTTATTATTTATACCTTGTCCCCAATTAATATGGGTCGGTACAATAATATGCCATTACACTGCTATCCTTACGATGTTTTCCTTCACCGTAAGGAAACCTGCTCACACCTATGAAGAAATTCTAGGTTGTGTGTGAAGTCGACCAACCCGCACTTGGCCAGCGTGGCTGACTGAGGCCTTATCGCCCCTGATGTGGGGTAGGCGCGAGCCCCTCGGTGGGGACATTATATAAGCTGTTGGTGTGGTGTGCTACACTGCTATCGATGCCACTGCTAGCCATGTGAATGTCGGCAGAGTAGAATAGCATCACTCCATATCCTCCAATGGGTGTCGTAGGAGGCCACTAATGGATCAGCAAAGGAGTATATTGATCACTTTATACTCCGTCCATCAATCCGCATTGAGCAAGCGGGGAGGACTTCTGCCTAAACTTCCTTCGATGATAAGGAACCCAGGGCGATGCATTAGAGCATTCTGTAACTATGTAACGTTGTCAACCTTTTTGGTGCTGTCATTGTCACGCCCGGGGCGCCCCCCCCCCCCCCCTTACGCCGCCACTGGGTTCAGAATCTCCCTCGGTTGACTTTTATGAGGTTCAGAATCTCCCTAAATTGGATGTGCGAAGCCGGGGCGCTAGTGTACAATAAATCATGTTATCAAATTAATCTTGTAAATAACAGTTTAATTTTCTATAATCGTCACTTATTTAGAAATTCATTGACACCTTTGGGATGAAAAGTGGGTCTTTCAATTAGTGATAAAAACCTATAGGTACATCATGAATGTTTAATATTGTTTTCTACTCTAGACAAATATCTTAATTTACTAATTATTTGGACACAAAAACCGTAACTTTCCGACACTGTGCCCAAATTAATATGAAACAATAGAAGGTGGGAGCCCGCCTTTACAATTAATTATTGTTCTTGTAATTTTGTCGTCATTGTTATTCAAAACACGAATTGCGTGTAACAAATTAACAATTTGTTAACCACCTCGGAGGAGTAGAAATAAAGTTGTCTTTTTTTTCTGTTTACGACATGCTTACATTTTGAAGGACTTTTAGTCGAAATATTAAAATAGCGTAAATAGAATTGTTTAACACTGCCCTTATTTATAAGAGTATTATATCTGTTTGCATCAATATGAGATTTGAGTGTTAAAAAGAAAAATTTAAAATTGCTACTAGAAGAAAGAGATGAACAGGTGAGAACATAGTTTAATTCTTCTTTAAATAAATGTCGTTCGTGATATGTAGGTAACGCATTTCGACAATGTCAAGTGAAAATGTACTTATAAGTAACAGACAATTGTACTGTAGATTGAGGTTGAAAATGGAGTCTCTCAACACGTGTTTTTACAACAAGAACTCGGGAGAAACTATGCGCAGCAGTTGTAATATTGTAATAATAGCACTCTTAGCACTAATGTCATTATTACGCGTAGCTGTAGCTACCAATATGCTATGCCGTAGAACTTCTGAATGTTTCCTTATTCAGAGCGTAGAACATGGTAGAACACAGATAATAATTACTATTCTATTAGTAAACCAATGAGGTGCGTGCGATACGTTTAAACATCTTGCGGGGCCACTCTAGCTAGACTGAAAAAACTAGTGGCACTGCTTTGGTGTATGTTGAATGTAATTCAAAAATGTATTAATAAGATAAAGTCAACAATGTCAAAAATGTTTGCAGTTGATTTTTAACTTTACTTCCTTTGAGAGTTTGTGGGAACTTGATGTGCTATTTGCTGTACCTCTTAAGCACCTCAACCATTTTGATAGAAATAACGATAAATTCATCCATCAAGCGTTGCCCTCGGATGCAATCAGCGTCGTAGCTAGATTCATGAGCGCCTCTGGCAAAATTTGAATTTTGCACCCCTCAAGCAAAGGTAGGTACTTGAAACGTCTCTGATTTTTTTCTATTTTGCGATCCCTAAGCTAAGTTAGGTTCTTGACTTAGTCCCAAAATGCGCCTCCTATAGGCTGAGTTCCTGGCAGCCGCTCCTAGTTACGACGCTAGATGCAATCACTTTAGTCACTTTAATTTGATACATAAAAACGTAGCTTATTCTAAAGTATCTCTTGATTTAAGTATTATAAAATTTGCTTGCAGTTCCAATAACCGAGGAGCCCTAATTTCTACAAAAACTAATATGAATTAAAGTAATTATGATTGGGTCGGTGAGTTGGGACTAGAAAAATAGTACATTTTGTCCGCTAGCTGCTATCTAAGCTCAGCTTGTTACGGTTAAGTGACTAGGCGATAATAATTCAAGTCCACCTTAGAGTGCCTGCGCCATATAGTAAACTCATCTGTCGGTCTAATTTAACCTTGTAGGGGCATAATCATCGTTCCCATGAAGGGTAGTTACGTATTACATATCCATTCTAATTTCAAACCACTGGACGGATCGGGCTGAAATTTGGCATGCAGGTAGATGCTATGACGTAGCCATCCGCTAAGAAAGGATTTTTGGAAATTCCATCCCTAAGGGGGTAAAATGTCCACGCGGACGAAGTCGCGGGCGGAAGCTAGTATTGTATAAAATTTATCATAAAATTCACTAGAAGATTTTGAGAGCCCTTTTTATGAATTTATTAGGAAGCTTAGACAGTGTGTAATCAAACTATTCCCTGAAAACTTAAAAAGAATCCGGCGGCGGCGCTACAGAAACTAAGAATAAATATTATTTTCATGAAAAATGTCTCATTATAAATGAGTGTTTTTATGAGAAATAGATTCTTTAAACATATAATTGGGAAGGAGGACTAATAGCTCTACGTATATAGGACGTTGACCTCCGATACACTTAAAGCTTGAGGTTTCAGGTTTGATATCGAGGTGGGTTAGTAGGTTTAGTTTTTTGTTTTTATTATGATTGGTGGCAGGACTTTTTTAGTCCGCCTGTTTAGCTACTACCGTCTTATGGCTGTTTCTCACCATAATAATCATCATTATCGAACTCTGCTCAAATTTTTATTTTTACGGTTGTTAAAGTTTACGCGATGCATGCTGTATCGAACTTAAAAATATCTTGCTATCGACACACTGTTATACGTTTTTGCATTAGACTTCACTGCCAGCTGGCTATCTATCACCAACCCTTCTTGGGATGGACTTCTTTAGGTTAGGGTGTCGCAAAGGAGGTGCAGGTTAGGTTAGACTTGCGACCTATACGCGCGAGCCGAGCGAGCATAGTGAGCGTGCCGCGGCAGCGGCCGGCAAAGCGCCAGAAACGTTTTTTTATATTTTATTTTTTTATTACTACCAGTCCCAGTTCCATACAAATTTTTTTTTTCGTTCTTTTGTTCATTTTTTTTTACATCCAGTCCCAGTTCTATACTAAACTACATCGGAAACCTAACCTTTTTTTTTTAACCTAAACTAACCTAAGTCCTGTACCCCCTTTGCGACACCCGGACCCTTTAACCATATTAATAATGTTAACAACTTGTGCTCAGAATGAGTGATTGGTCATTATTGGGTTCCGACATGACAAAGTAAGGAAGCTTTTACCGACCCTGATAACCCAAAAAGGAATATATTTCTTCCTAAAATGTTATTATTTTTTGTCATGTTAATTGTCCCTTCAGGCAAGTGATTTTAAAATCATAGCGACTAACGGTTTTAAAGGGAAGTTCGTCATAATATTACCACGGAGCACTCAAGCTGTATAAATATTGTCATTACCCAGAGTAAAGGAACGACTAGAGCTATCTTTACTGATAATAAACTGCCCACGCAGTCTATAGCGATACGAATACAATAAAAACTTTATGTTTTCATTTTATGATAGCGATAATTATAGAACTGTATTCTAAGAACTGTAACTGCAACTCCACATTATTAGAAATTCATCTTTGGAATTGAAAGTAGAGGACGGTGAAAGTAATAGCATAATAGCAAAATTATTTAATTATTAGCGTTTTGTTTCCTCTTGTTATTTAACCATTTTTGTTTTGTTTGTGAAAACTGATATTTATCTCCTATTTGTTATTAAAATTTGTATGTTTTGATAAATATTGCAAAAATATCATAAAGCTGAGTGGTAATCTGTTTCGGCGCCATTAGGTACATTTTTATGTGCACGATTATTGTTTAATATTTTAGCCATTAATAATTTCTTCTCAATTTTTCTCAACCGCAAGTAAATACAACTTCTCTTTCGTAGTTTTTGTAGGCAGCAGGGATTATTCAAAGTCCACCTCTCATCAAAATATGTCGTCATAACAATAATGAATCAGCATTAAAATCGTAGTGGTGGATTGGACGGTAACGCAGACGTTGGATTGACAGACAATAAATTGGGGGAAGGAAGAAGTAAATAGGAAATTGGGCTAGGAATATGGTAACAAAACAGAGGATACTGATGAAACTGGTCTGGGAATAGGACAACTAGAACTAGACTCCACTATCTCGGAGGGATCTTTGAACAGTCGTAGTATCTCGGGAATCCGTGTCGGATACCCGTATGCAGATATCATTGCATCATTGAAGACTATTCGAATATATTTGCTTAAGTTTGTTTATATGAATAGAAGTCAATGATCTCACACAGGTTTCGGTACCCATTTTTAGTATAATAACGTAACTATTTTATTTGCATTAACAGCTCAATTTGTATGGAAAACACGAATACCGTCATTTGCGCTTAATAATGTTAATAATGTTTTGTGCTTATTTCCACTATCCCTAGTGGAAATAAGCACTAATTACGCTATTCATGTTTCTTCAAATTGGCTCTCTAATGTCAGACAGCGGTTGTTGCGTGGATGAAGTGAAAAGGCGTATGGCGATGGCTATAAGTACAATGGCGAGGCTAGCAGGGACATCACGAAAGCCACTAAGACCCGGCTGGTTAAATCACTTGTTTTCCCTGTCTTTTTATATGGTGCGGGAACGTGGACGCTGCCTACTAAAAAAGAAGACGGGTGCCTGTAGAACCTGTCTTACACTGGCTCGTACACGCACTTAATGGCACAGACTACCAACACGCTTACTCTCACCGAATGGCTCTCGCACTCTGCTCTCACCGACGGTTCTCGTATAACTGACGTGGTGCGAACGAGACAGTTATTGTCTGTGGAAGTGAGAGGGTGAATAGGATGCGCATACACTACATCCCTTCCTTATCACATTTTTTTTTATTCATTCAACTGCTAAGCATTGAACCAAATAAAAATAAAATAAATTGTACATAACTCAAAACGCCTTGTTTATTCATCTGAACTTTCTTCACCTTCTCCTTCTCCTTTTCCTGTACTACAGTTTTCCCTTTCCCTTCTACCTTTTTCGAGTGAAGGATATTTCTTCGACAAGAATGTCCTTTTAACATTCCTCACAACACAATCTTCTGCATTGCATACTCATGTCATTAACATAATATGACCTCACACATTACTCTCCGTAAGACTCTGCATAAAACATTACTTAAGACTCTACATAAGACTCTTCATAAGACTACATAAGACTCTACATTAGACTCTATATAAGACTGAATCACTGATGACCACAGCTACTTTCCTTCGGGCTTAATCTACCATGAGAATGAGAGACTTGTATCTACGCCTAGAGCTTAGTGCCTTTAAAACTTAACGGTCATTGTCAAGTGCTCATATAATTTTAAATGGCCCCCTGAATTCCAGGTCCAACTCAATCTAATTGATCTGTTCATTTTCAACCAGAACCAGAAAATATCAAAATTACTAAAGTATGTGCTTCGACCACTCTTAACTATTGCTTTGTATGTGAATAAAATAGTTTTACAGTATTTTCTTCGTCTTTCTAACAAAAATAACATTAGAAATCTCTACCGAAATTACATGGAATAAGATCTTTAAAGACTTAGTACATTAAATCAATGCTTAGAACTAAGTATTGCAACTAAGAGATCATAATAAAACATGAACATCATTAACTAGGGTCATGTACCGCATATCAAACGTCGCTACTGCATTGAATTAACTGGAGTTAAACTTCTAATTTTACGACTCGCAGCCGAACAGCGATCACAATTGCTCTCAATGACACGCGCGTCCAACACCGTGGAACCCTGCGCATGTATGCATCATCCACTTACTACACGCTACGGTCAAATATACGGCCATTAGAACACTATTCGAGTCCTCGTATAGTATTCGAGACTCATTAGGTATCACTTAGGCCGCAATAGACCTCGACCTTAACTTCCGAATAGTACACAACATTCTGGCATTTATCTCTACATTACCCTACACGTGACTCACAAGAAACTTGCAAAAAATCCGCAAAAGACTCTCTTGAGACTCCACACATGCGACTCCACACATGTGACTCAATGGCACAATTGTGAAATAAGACTGACTGTCAAGTTCCTACTACCTTCCGCTCCATCAAATATGACCATGATCACACTACGGCACACACGCAAACACGTGTTATCAGTAATGTCAACCAGTCCTTCAGTCAAGAGTACTTCGGCTTCGAATAACGCAGTACAGTCCTTCGGCTACATCAAAACTCAGTCCCTCGGTTTTTTGATTCCATATCACACAGTTAATGGTTTCCAATAGTTATTAGTCAAATGCATGTCGTGAGTAACCACCTAACTCCCATCTTAATCATTTAACGTTACTTCCGTAAGCAGCTTTACTCATTATGTTTCTAACCGCCCATGATACTACCTGTGACTATACCAGTCAGTCTACAAGTCACTTGTCAATACTATACAAACATGAGGTCTAATCCGTCAAGTCTAATGAAACCAAAGTTTTGACTAAATTAATTGTTGATCACACCACGACAAAATAGGGCACTCCGCGAGTTAGATTTTTTTTTTTTTTTTTAATTATTCACGACTCAGACCTAATTTACGTGACATGTATTTAAATACAACCCTTTATATCACCAGGGTAAAATAAAAATAAAAACCAAGGTAAACTATATTGCAGTCATAGCTGCACAAAATGACACGGAACTAATCTCAACGTTTAAAATGACACGGAATAACAAAATAATTATAACTACGACAATACGGTCGTCATAATATTAATTTCTTTACGTACACATAAAATTTGCAAAGTGCTACTTTTTGGGCTCAATGTAATTCTTTAACAATTAGTAATACAAAATGTAATTGCAACTAACCAACTACATTTATACCTTTTTATAAAGCTGTTCACAAAAATAATACTAACAGCATTGCGTTTTTATCGCTATAGTTTTGTGTTGCAATTAGCAAACGAACTGCTATGTCGTGAAATCAGTAAATAATTCAAATTGCTGTAATTTAATTACAATGTAATTATTAATTTTAACGACATAAGTTCGTAATCTAAATTACCATTTTTTATCTCAAGACCGCCTTATACAAAACCTGCCTATTAAATAGCAGCATATAATAATTATAATCTGCCAATTAAATGACAACATTACCTACCACTTAAATCGCATCAACAGCTCATTTCCAACGAGGGGCCCGAGCCCACCCCACACTAGGAGCGATCAAGCCCCAGTCAACCACGCCGGCCAAGCGCGGGCTGGCCGACCTCACACACAACCTATTAAGAATTTCCTCATAGGTGCGTGCAGGCCTCTTCACGATGTTTCCCTCACCATAACCTACCAATTGAATGGTAGCATCATATAACCTACCAATTTAATGGCAGCACCTAACAATTTAAAGGCAGCATGATATAACCTACCAATTTAATGGCAGCACCATATAACCTACCAATTTAATGGCAGCATGACATAACCTACCAATTTAATGGCAGCATTATACAACCTACCAATTTAATGGCAGCATGACATAACCTACCAATTTAATGGCAGCACCATATACTTTTGCTACTTTGTTTGTATCGTTCCAATGTCATTAGGGTACATTTGTACCAAAGTTCTAATTTAAACGCGGTACATTTGTACCAACTCAACCATGGGACATTTGTACCCATTCAACCGCGGTACATTTGTACCAACTCAACCATGGGACATTTGTACCCATTCAACCACGGTACATTTGTACCAACTCAACCATGGGACATTTGTACCCATTCAACCACGGTACATTTGTACCACTTAACCATGGGACATTTGTACCCATTCAACCACGGTACATTTGTACCACCTTAACCATGGGACATTTGTACCCATTCAACCACGGTACATTTGTACCAACTCAATCATGGGACATTTGTACCCATTCAACCACGGTACATTTGTACCACCTTAACCATGGTACATTTGTACCAACTTTGCCATAGTACATTTGTACCAATTTTACCCCGGCACATTTGTACCGACTGAACAACTTAAGGTATGTATGTATCACATTATCATGGATTTTACTTATATGGCTAGGTATAATTCTACCGTATGTGAGCAATTTACCAGTTCATATTTTAATTATTATTATTATATATTTATTTATTTTACACGTCACCCGATGAACATTTAAACAATAAGAGTGGACTAGTATGATTTATACATTTGTTATAAGTTAATTTAATTACTATATAAAGTTACAAGAAATCATTACGAATTTTATTAAAGTTGATTATTACCTTTCGTCAATTAAGAGATTAGAGCTATACAATTAATTGTGAGAGCTATCGTGGAATGAACTCCGTATGTACAAAGTGGTACTGCTAGCGACATCTATGTAACTACGACTACAATTTTTAACCTATTCGGTAGCATTCAGATTGATTTGTTAGCAAGCAGCTTGCTGCAAGCTGTTGTTGCTAGTCTGCAACAGATGGCGCTGTTTAACCAAGGCAATACATACTTATTTATCTATACATCGATAAATCATGATAATATATTATTATTTCAAGCAATATTTTATGTATATGTACTGTTTAACACACCTCTTAGAACAAATAAAAAATACTGAGGAAACCGACAAAATTGTAGGTAGATAATAGTATTAAGAACAAAATGTGAACTTAGGTGTACTCTCAAATGTCCAGGCCATTTTATTATTATGGCGCATCTGTCCCGCAATTTGAACGAAACGAAATACTGAATGTAAACACTATTACTATTTTAAGGCACTTTTATTTGTAACAAACCGCTTTACAGATCTGCCCACTTTGTTATACAAAATAAACAACACCTGCAAGAATTACACCACGAGTATTTGGGTAAAAGCTATTTAAGTTGGGTAATAAGTACCTACATTTTTTATCTACAATTTAGACAAGAGTATTCGTAGCTTACTGCAGTACTATACTTATAGTAGGCAGCATAAATCTCTCATTTTGCAACGCTATAAACAAGTACCTACCTACCTATTTTTTTCATTTGTGATACATACATACACATTTCCATTTTTTGTTTAAATAACTTAAACAATCTGACCTTTGTCCTCGTCGCCAATTGTAGAACCTGTCTTACACTGGCTCGTACACGCACTTAATGGCACAGACTACCAACACGCTTACTCTCACCGAATGGCTCTCGCACTCTGCTCTCACCGACGGTTCTCGTATAACTGACGTGGTGCGAACGAGACAGTTATTGTCTGTGGAAGTGAGAGGGTGAATAGGATGCGCATACACTACAGTGCCTACCAACGCTGCGTTCTCCGATACGTGGTCGCCACCAAAGGACCTTTCTACCCCAACGGCCGTCAGTCCTTTTCGCAATGTGCCCTGTCCACTGCCACTTAAGGTTCCCAATTCTTTGGACTGTGTCGGTGACATTGGTTCTCCTACAGATCTCATCATTACTGATATGATCACGCAGAGAAAGTCTGTGCATAGCCCTCTCCATTGCCCTTTGGGTGACCTTGAGCCTTCTTATGTTATTATTTGTGGTGGATATCGAAACTAATTGAAATATTAAACTTGCTAAAACAATCAATAGCTCTAAATAAAATAAACTTACTGCTTCTTCAGCGATCCCAACTATTATTTTACGTAATTTTTCATTTCTTCATTCTGTTTTTCGCGCGCGTTCGCAGGCCAGCGTAACTTTTTTATTATTGTTCTTTTTTCTTGCGACGCGCGGCGCGCGAAGGGATCATCGCGTTAGAGCCACAAAACCCAACAATTTGTTTTATGCAAAATTTAATCACATATTGATTTGTAAGCAGTTATAATTATGTAATTTAGTTTGTGATCAGGTAATTTAATTTATAATCTTAAATATTTGTCTGCTTTTAAAGCAAAACGTAGCAGATATATTAAAACTGTAACATTTTTTGTAACCAACTATGTTTAACAAATAAATAATATTCTATTCTGTTCTATTCTATGAGGCCCACTGTGTAAGTGGCCATGTTTCGGTTCCATAGGTCATCACTGGCAACAGTGCATATATTGAGATAGCTTCACATACACTTCGCTATTATGAATTAATCGCATTACAATCTGATTAAAAGCTCAGCTATAGATAATATGTAACCTTGTCTCAGATGGCAGCTAATTATAGCGTCAATTTGCCAAAGTGCTAACACTTACGTATGTATAAATCCCATACATATCATAAGAGGCTTAGATTAGGGCGGTTTGTCGCATCAATTTGGTATGAGAGATATCAAATTACAGGGATCTATAAGAAATATCTTTGTCAGATTAATATCATTATTTTTTCTGAAATATTCTTAGAAGCGACGTTACTTTAGATATCGAACGCAATGTCGTGAAATTTTCTTTTATTGCAGAGTTTTTTATAAAAGGGAATACTTAATTAAAAGAAATAGAATCGGTGATAATATTTTATTACTTATTTCCAAAAAAATATTCTTTCGAGAATTAAAGAATGTGACATTTTATATTTAATCTCATTGATATTCATATTATTTATTAATTTCAAAATTATTTAGGTTATCGAGAATATATTCTGAACTGGTGCAATTTTCTTTTTTGATTCAAATTTATACAAATTTCTGTACCCTACCTGAAACAATACAATTTTCTTATTGCTTGAAGAATTACAAAAAATTATAGAAGTTACTTCTATAATATATATCGCTAAAATCTAATATCGCTAAAATTTCTAACGCTCAAACGGCAATTCCCGTCCAACAATTTAAATTGGGCAAGCGTGCTGGACTACTGCCTAAACCTCCTTCGATGACAAGGAGAGGCCTTGTATTCTTGCAGTGGGTCGAATTATTAAGGCTGAAACGGCAATTCGCCAGAGTGATCGTATTAGGGTAACACATAACTTTCTTAAGATTTACGATTTACTTATTAGGTATTTATTACGCTTGTGTGGACAAGTTGATTTTTACACGCCTATATTTGGATATATTTGACAGAAGGCGGTCACGTGGTCAAGCGGTTAGTTTTGCGTTCGTTGTATGATTAAGAGTCACGTACGCTTTATCCCTCGTTCTCAGGAGTGTACGGGATTGCACGCGCGAAAGCCTGCACGCTTAATCGTTCAGCGCGCGATTACTCGTGTTCGTTTTTGACAACAGAGAGCGACCGTGTAAAGGCAAATCGTGCGCAAAAGAACGAGCGAAACTGGCGCGTATGTGTGCATTTCACACGCTTGGTGCATGCTCTTTACTTTCCCCTCAAACATCTTTTATGCTGCGGCGCACACATCGCGATGTCGCGAATATTCGCGTTTTAGCGATGTGTCTAGCCAAGTATTCGCGAATACTTCGGCACTTCGTGCTAAGTCGCAAGGACATCGCGCCGCTGTCGGTAAACTGGCGCACATCAAAGCGTTTTTATCGCAAAGTCCTTCGCTAGCGTTGCCACACTTCGTGGTCTTCAGTCGGCGCACAGACATCGTGCGCATCGGACGTGTTGGTTTAGATTAGTTTTCTACCATGGATTGGAATAACGACAGGATTTTGGAACTTATTAGCAATTAGGAGTGTGAGTCAATATTCTTTAGCCTTGCTTTTTTCTTAAACAATAATTCCTGAGAGAATAGAAAATAATTGCCCTAAATGTAGACTAACCGCGACGTCCATTTTGTTTTTTGAGTAACATCGCGATCACATCGCGACAGACTTTACAGCGCGCAATGTGTGGCCATGCACATTCGCGGTAGGCAGAAGGCGAAGATCGAATGTTATCGCGATGTGTGCGGCCGTAGCATGACACGCACGCTTTCTCACGTGCGCTTTGCTCTTTCACGTTTGATAGAGCGTATGTGTAAAGGCCACTATTCTGAGGCATTGGTCTACCCATGGTCAACCAGAGTGCCTAGATGACAAAACACCATGGCGGCCTATAGTGTCAAATGTTATTACTCCCAGAAATTTTTCTAAAACTGCGCTCTTGAGTACGTGCGCTCTCTGATCCTCAAAAGCATGGTGACAGTAGTGGGAACGCGTACCGTTTAACAGTCTGATGGATTCCTTAGGAACAAAGATCATATACTATCATAGTGTGGACTAGATCGTACAAAAAGAGCGTCGTCTGCTACGGCCATAATTAAATTTATTACGTCACGAGAGCAGCAGTTTTATTAAAAATTTAAACCTATTTTTTCTTAAATTGTGGCTGTCACATACTATTTTGCTCGGTCATTAAATTACGGTTTGAGCATTTAATTACTTAGGATGGGACCCTTGCAGCGTGGAGCGCTGGAAATATGCCAAATTAAGCTACTATTAAGGCCACGTTGCAATAAAATGGATGTATGACTTTTAGGCTTCGTCCACACCAAGCGTATACCCATCAATCGCCGACTTTTGAAAAACGTGTGGGAGAATGGATATATTTACTTCTAAAATACTTTACAGAATGTCCTAGTGTGAGGAGTTACAAGATTTTTATTGGCCGCCATAATGGCGCGAAACAACTGCCGGAAATGACAAAACATAAAAAGAGATGAATATAATGCCTCGTGTCTTTAATGTGCATGCTGTGTACAGTCAATCTGGATTATTGTCTTGTAAAATTTTTCAGTAATATATTTCTGAGCTTACCCAATGACTATAATATGTCAGTGTACCTATCTCAAATAAATAAACTATAACTATTCATACTATAAGTAATTTATAGTTTCAAATTCACCAATAATCAGCTAACCAAATATATATAATATAGAAGATATTGGATACATGTATTTAAAAATAACATCAATATACTCAATTTAACTTATTTTTTCATGATCTTAATTTTAATAATTCCTACCATGTAGTTAGTCAACCGAACTTCGCATCAATGGACTTTTTAAATAGTTTTCAACATTAAGAGTTTTATATTACTCAATAATTAGATAGACAAATTACATTATACACTTTTAAGCCAAAATAACCACTATCCAGCGTAAATATCCACTATTTGACAATAAAATAATGAAAACATTTAGATAACAATATCGTGTGTTTAGTCAATTCAACTTCACACATATATGTAGATTTATTTAATGGTTTCTAACAATTGAAATGAAACATTCTGTAGATGGGAAAGTTTTGATGTTTAGTTGCTTTCATTTGCTACAATCACGAGACAACAGTTGAATAATTTTGGATGAAATTTTGCTATATAGATTTTTTATTTCACTAAAAAAATATTATTATTATGTAATATATAAGATATTGTGCGGGTGTGTTTAGCTCTGGTCCTTATTGCACACAGAGATAACATGCATGTATCTACACACGGTCATGGAGCACGTGCATTCGTGAGATAAAAATATTATAACTTAATAATAAATTTCACCACTTTTTACTTTCTCGTATAGAGTATAGAGGAAGTCTTGTAATCTTCAAAAATTTGACCTCGAGATTTTGACGGATTTACACGTTTTGGACCTCCCTGAGTCCAAAAATATTTTTTTTGGAATTATATCCGTGTGTGTGTCTGTGCGTTAGCACGATAACTCGAGTATGCTTTAACTTATTGCTACCAAATTTAACATGCATGTATGACATCAAAATATAAGGTTTTCTATCAAATTTTGAGTCGTCGATCACGAAAGTTAAGCAACCAAGTGCATGATCGGTACTCGGATGGGTGACCAAAATTTAACATGCATGTATGACATCAAAATGTAAAGTTTCTATCAACTTCAGTCGTTTCCGGTATACGAGAAAGTCAAGTGGAGACCACTCCCGATTCTGGAGAGGTTATAAGTTCACTCACTGCGCTCAGTAGTCTATTTATGAATCTGTCAATACTTCGCTGGTTCGTGATTTAATATCGGCACTCGCAGCAAAAAATAACTTTGCTCACTTGTTTAACAAATAACTATTGTATCATAGAATCATCTGTCACCTTTGCTTATCTTATTTACTCATGTATATCTCCACACAAAAGTCTCGGCTCGTTTAGGATTTAAAAACGCGTAACATCGCGTTTGATGTGAACGGAGGCTTATCTTGTAATGTGACCTCACAGTTACTAACAGAAACGAGATTTCTATAGTGGAGAGGTTATTCACCTTGCCTACAAGATTTTATTATTTTTGATGTCTCATATGCCTCGCCTCGGCAATTTTGTCAGTCGTTTGGAACACTCTGTGGACAATAAAATAAGAAAGAAAATTCTTTGACGACCACTAACCCTGTTATTAACTTTGGAAAACTTGTAAGAAGCTCAGACCAATGGTCTGAGGTAAGAAGTCACTAAATTAAGAAGACCATTATTTTAAGGTTGTCTAACTTCAATTAAAGGTTGTCGAAATCTGAAACGAAGACAATGGAGCGATGTCGATATGAAAAATCATGATATTAGTTTTTATTCTGTAATTCTTAAAAGTTGAGCTTGTAAGAAGTATTTGTTAGCTCGTAATTTAGCCCTCTTGTCATAATTTAGCCCCCGAGGTGTAGAATGAATGACAATATAATTAATGTAATAATATTTTCCATGTTCATGCCCAAATTACATTTTAAATTAATGAATCATCATAACAGCCTTTATAATTCGACCCATTGCTGGGACACATGGCCTCTGCTTGGCATCATAATCATATTGAGGTTTAGGCAGTAGTCCACCACGCTTGCCCAATGCGGATTGGTGGATGGACGTAGTATAAGGTGATTTGCTGATCCATTAGTCGCCTTCTACGACACCCTTTGAAAAAAGTTTATTCAGCGCTTCACATATAAATTAAATAAACATTACCAGTTTATACTATAACAGAAGGAGGGGTCCAAAAAGCACTAATTTTATTGATAACTTGTGTGTTATGTATGCTAGATAAAGAATAAGTAAATGTAATATACATTAATGTAATGTACATTAAATATATGAACCTTGCACCATGCATTCCTAAGAAGGGTTGGTTAGGTGGTCGGTCATTAAACTAGGTACCGTATGCCAATACCGACCGCAAACAAATTGGGAGCAGGGTAGGGAGAAAAATATCCAATCTAAAAGTCGAAATCCAACTAAAAATGTTGGCTGTTAGACGGGCAATAGAAAAAAATATTACAAAATTTTGAATACGTATTACACAGGCTATGTGAGTTGTGTGTGTGACACGACCGATGACACATACGACACACTTTCCCGGAATTCCCGGCCATCTGGCAACCTTAATTCTGCCTGCCTGCAAGGTGCTGGTGAATAACCCAGGATAGTAAGAAGGAGGGTATACTGATTGTACGCCATAGAAATGAGTTGACAAACTTAATTGGCGTTGGAATGGTAGCCAGAGTCGGTGACAACGTATGCAACCACAACCACAACACGTAGCCCTTCAAAGTGAGGGTGGGAGTAGGGAAAAAGTTCCTCAGAACACTCGCCCTGGTATAGACGGTGGAACGCCGGTATAGAACAACACAAGGTTAAAACCATCCGCGGCCCTCGGTAATCGTGTGACTTAATCACCTTCGATATACAGCGTTGTTTGGCGGCCGCTGCCATAAATTACAGTCGGCAGGCGCGGCGAGGCTGCCACACTAGTTTATGACCTCTTCGCCGTAAATTGTGCCCACATTACTGTAGTCACGGAATTTAATTGTTCAGCGACTTTAAGAAATCTTTGTTTGGTACAACTTGGAATGCAATTTGAGTTTTGTGTGCGGCGCGCACGTCTCCACGCAAACGGAGAAAACGTTTTCCTTCCCTTATTTCTTATCCAATCATTATGATACATTAGAATGTTTATAATAAAAATTATTTATAAATAAAAAAAAACCGCCTTCAAATCTAAAAAGTTGATAGAAACTTTATATTATATGTGTTTCTAAAACACACAGCGTTGGTTGAAGAAGCATCTATAGATCTTGCCTATTTAATGTAAATAAATTGCACTTACCAAGATAATTTCATCTCTATTGAATTTCCATCACTCACCCAGAGGCTGAATGTACCTTTCTCCTTTGTCCATGAAGCTGCTTTGTGACAACAACAACTGTCACTGTCATAGCGTTTGTAGATTTTGCCGGCAAAACGTGCAAAATTTTTCATCCCGTTCTTTAAAGTAATATACTATTGAAAACTAAGTTAATTAAGTACAGAGTTATTAAAAAAATCAGTTAAGTTAAGTTTAAGTAGTGTTGTGTGTGGCAAGCTATAAAATAACATCAGGATGTGCGACGGAAGTGAGTCGGGTCACGTTGTTCAGAATTTGGATGCCGCTGCTTCGGATGGAGAGCGTGCCCCAAATTTTAGCGGTGGAGAAGAATCGTCTTCTACATCTTCGGAAGATGAGGAAGGATTCGCATCTCCACCGCCAAATAAACGAACCAAACGTAGACGTGATGACCCACGGATTTCGTCATTGGTAAGTCAGGTGAATTATATTTCTGATTATCTATCTAACTTGCCACAGTACTTTAACTGTGGGCAAGCCACCGCATCTACGTCTGGACCCACTCCTAATACATACACTACTTCTAGCTACACACCAAACTCGCATTCACATTTTTTAGTGAACCCTTCTACTTCATCTGACAATTTAGAAATAGGAGAGTTGCACACTGAATATGACGACAAAAGAGTGGTTCCTCCAGCTAAGAAAGAACGACTTGTTGAAGTGAACAGGTTACAGCATTTTGATAAACAATCGTGGAAAGGAATTCGCTACAAAGCAACATTAAGAGGTTATTCTGCCTCTCCGGCCTTTGTGGCCCTTAGAGTAAATGATGAGTTATGCCATTTTAATAAAAGTAAGGACTTTTTGGCATCTGCTGAAGACATGCTAGCGGGCCTTACCAATGCAGGTTTGGAACAGAGGGAGCTTTTGAAGCAAGCCTTACAAGACCTGGTAAACTGGTCGGCAGCAAATTTAGGAGAGCTGAACCCATCTTCCCTGTTTAATAAGGTGTCAGTACTGCTTGGTCCGGGGTCCCCTATGCACAAGTGTTCTGAAAAGATGATGCAGATTATTTGTGGCAGACGCAGCGAATGCATTGAAATAAGACGAGAGAGAATTATCAAAGAAATTCATAATGTTAATTTAAAGGCTACATTGAGAAATATCCCCCCAAGCTCAGAACATTTATTTAGTAGAGAGGCCCTGCAACCTGTGATTCAATCATTAGGTGGTTCGCAGGTATGGTTAAATGCACCTACATATATTAAAGACAGAGGTCAAAATAGAGATTTTCGAGAGCGCTCTAGTAATAAGCAGGATAGGAATGTTCAGGGTGTTAAGAATAAATGGGGGGGATAAGAAGTTTAGGGTTGCTTCTAAGAAGCATACTAATTTTCGTCGCTTCAACAATAATCAAGGAGAGAATTCCTCTGAATTTAAACAGAAATGACTATGCCCACAGACAAACATTTTCAGGGAGGCTGCTTAAGGACCACAGCGCATGTGTGGAATCACCTGGGTTAAAACCCTTTTGTAATAAAAATAATAACCAAGTGCAGCAATTCGTTCGGAACCAAACCACCACTTTAGTACCCCACTGGTTTTCTTTTAAACCGTTTTTCTACAATAATATCACAGGACATACTAGAACCGTGCCAGGGGATAGAATACTTGGGTCTCCTATGGTATATTCAAAACAGGACAATGGCCTTACCTGTAATGAAAGTTTCCAGGTTAAAGAGTTTCTTATTGAAGATGCTCGAAAAAAGTCAGGCTTCCTTCCGAGTAATGCAACAATTATTAAGTCTGTTGAATTTTGCAAACTTGACAACTCTGAAAGACCATTTACACTGCCGACGCATGCAGAGGTTTCTGAGAGGTCTCAGTCAAGGTCATCTAAGAAGGAAGCTAGAGTTACACATTTTAGTACACAGGGAACTGCAGTGGTTGATAAAGTCTGTCAAGCACAGTATAGTACCTCTACACAAAAGAGAGATAACTCATTTCCTAGTAACAGACGCGGCGGACGCGAGCTAGAGTGCTTATCTCAAAGGTCTATATTTGTCAGGGATATGGTGTCGAAGCCAGGGGCTTTGGCATTCAAACCTGAAGATGTTTGCTGTGTACGCTATCGTAAATCAGCAACGGTTGAGTCTCCAAAACGCTCACGTACTTGTACAGTTGGACAACAGGACTTTAGTTTCACATGTCCGCAACTAGGGCAGTACGCGATCGGTCGCAATGCTTAGACTTTTCGTGATAATCGAGTAACTCAACACAACGTTCTTGGCGGCGTATCTCTCGGGGAGATACAAAGGCCTAGCCAACCGCCGTTCAAGAAATTTACCAGTGCCGGAATGGCACTTGTTGCCCCAGGCCTCGGAGGCTCTATTCAAAAAGTGGGGCGTCCCAGAAGTGGACATGTTTGCGTCTCAAAAAACCGCGGTTGTGTCCCGGTACGTAACTCTGGACTGCAGAGATGGGTACGCACTCTGTTACGACGCATTCAGTCGACCTTGGAGCTACGGTCTGGCGTGGGTATTTCCACCACCGTTTCTAATGCCCCAGGTACTCAGACATCTCAGCACAGCTCAGGGTACATACATAGTAGTGGCTCCTCGGTGGAACCAATTATTTTGGCTACCCAACCTCCAGAGGAGAGCTCTAGAGGAATCAATAGTGATGAAGGACCTCCACAAGAACCTGATAGATGCTCCAACAGGTGTGACCCCACCCCTGGTGGAGAGGTTGGAGTTTCTAACGTGGAGGGTTGGGGGTGGTCAGATAAGATTACCCACTGGTCTTTGCAGGAAAAAGGACTATTGTCAAAGAGCTGGCGTGATTCTACATTAGCCACCTATAAGGCCCCTATTAGAAGATGGGTTAATTGGTGCAATACATTTAAAGTCAATCACGGGTCTCCACAGGGTGATGATGTGGCTAGATTTTTGGCAAAGTTGTATCTAGAAGATAATCTTGCATACCGTACCATTCTGTTACATAAGTCTGCTATTTACACATACTGCGCCACTAATACAGATAACCTTTCCAAAAACTTTTTTGTTAACCAGATTTTAAAAGCCATTTCATTAGCAAAACCTATAATTACCAAATCCCCAATTTGGGACACAAAGTTACTTTTTAATTGGTTACAAGTTACTCCAACTTCCAGTACACTATTTGACATTTCGAGAAGAACAGCAATAATCCTTCTATTAGCCTCTGGTCGACGAGTTCATGACCTTACTTTATTAGATTTACCTGAAGAAACAAAAGACGAAATTTGTTTGTGGCCTCGATTTGGTTCAAAAACAGATAATGCAAATGTAAGACAGTCAGGATGGTTACTGAAAGAACATTCTGATCAATCAATATGCCCCGTTCACCATGTTAAAAAGTTAATTCAGGTGACAGCGGGGAGGCGTTCTAAAGAACCTAACATAACCAGCCTATTTATATCAGTAACAGGTGTAGTCAAACCTGCTACAAGAACTATTATAGGCGGCTGGATTAGATCTATTTTTAAGGAAGCTGGAATTGAGGCATCACCAGGTAGCATTCGATCAGCGGTTGCTTCAAAGAGTTGGATGGAGAATAGATCTATAGAGGATATAATGAATAGGTCTAACTGGAAAAGTGCACAGACATTTTATAAATTTTATTGCAAGAGTGTACGGAGGGAGGTTAATAATTGTGCTCAGGATCTCTTAGTAGATAATTTTTCCAATATTTAATTATTGTTAAACTATTTTGTTTTTGTTAAATAAGTTCTGATTTAAGGAAAATTTGCCTACAATATTGATCTCAATTTATTATTCTAAGAAGATTTTAAATTTGTTAATGACTGTTAATTCAAGAAGAATTCTTATTTTTTAGTTACCAATAATTGTTATGTTGATTTGTTTCATTTTAGTTTTATTTTAAATATAATTATTAATGAAAGGTGTAGATTCATTTAATTAACAATTAATATCACATAGCGTTTGTTTTTTCTTTCACCAGCAGATATCAAACAGGTCTTCAACCAACGCTGTGTGTTTTAGAAACACATATAATAAGACTGTTTTGCATTCCAACAAAACAGTTATTATGTGTGTGAGAAAACACACAGCGTTGAGCAAGTTGCTTGCAGGTGAATATTTGAAGACTATGACAGTGACAGTTGTTGTTGTCACAAAGCAGCTTCATGGACAAAGGAGAAAGGTACATTCAGCCTCTGGGTGAGTGAAAGAAATTCAATAGAGATGAAATTATCTTGGTAAGTGCAATTTATTTACATTAAATAGGCAAGATCTATAGATGCTTCTTCAACCAACGCTGTGTGTTTTCTCACACACATAATAACTGTTTTGTTGGAATGCAAAACAGTCTTATTTTGATGTCATACATGCGTGGGTTGCAATAAGTCAAAGCATACTCGAGTTATCGTGCTAACGCAGATCAATGACGTAGGACGCAGACAGACACACAGACAAAAATTCCAAAAACAGTATTTTTGGGCTCAGGGAGGTTCAAAACGTGTAAATTCGTCAAAATCTCGAGGTCGATTTTTTTGACTATTACAAGACTTTTTCTATAATACGTATACGAGAAAGTAAAAATAGAGTGACAACACAAGTGACAACGTTTATTCCAAATATAAAGGTTGCACCAACCTCAAAAAAAAAAACATTTGGACCACTTGACAAGGGTTGGAAGGACCCTTGATTGGTATAACAACGTTTACTCGAAAATCGTTTCAGCTAACTTTAGTTACAATAAAGTCATTTCGCATAATTATTCATTTGACAGAATATTTAATTGGTAGAATTTTATTTAGCATAATTATTTCTTTGACATAATGTCATTTCACCGAATTTTCAAATGCTCTAATTTTATTTAACCTAATGTTTAACTATACTAATAATGATTTGGTCGAAAGATCGTATCGAATATTCGGGTCAGTAATAATTCAGTGAAAACGCCCTAAAGTCGCTTCTGGCACTCGCCGGCCGCTCCCGCGGCACGCCCGCTTCGCTCGCTCGGCTCGTGCGCTGTGTTCATGTCAACCTAACTCGCTCGTCGCTTCGCTCCTCGCTAACCTATTGTTCAATTGAACATTCGATGAAATGAAAATTATACCACCTGAACAATACATCAAATGAACATACTTTTTGATCAATAGCGCAAATGTTGTCATCCCAAAAGAACATTCGATGAAATGAAAATTATGTTAATCGATATTATACAAAGTGATTATTTTCTTAAACGTTGTTCGAAGTAGTGATTTACGACTAAACGTTGTTATACCAAACAAGGGTGAACCCATGACAAGTACCAGATTCCAAAGGTTGAAAGAATCTTCAAAATCAGTACATACAAACTGCAGTGCACTACAGTAAATGGCATTTTTACAATCTACCATTTTATGTTTCTCCATCCTTTGCTACTTACTCGCAACCTTTCATCCCCACATGGGTCAATATTTCAAAAACGCTAGAACAATATTTGCGTTTCATGGTTTTATCTTCGGTAATGAGGAATCGTATAAAAATTTTCATCTCATATTTCAACCCCTTCATTCCCTTTTTCACAAAAAAGGTAAGTAGCTTTTATTCCATTTCGAGGTTTCGTCTATTTTTGTACCAAATTTCAATAAATTCGGTTCAGGTGTTAGGCGTGAAAGCGATTAAGCTAAAAAGTCACGTCCACCATCTTGGATCTCAAAATGGATGCTGTATTCTGAATCCTGACTCCGAATACAGCATCCATTTTGAGACCTCCGAAAACTACAAAACTGATACCCATATCAAGTTTGAAATTCGCGTCCGCCATCTTGGATATCAAAATGGAACCCTGTAAACCACGAAAATGATATCCATATTAATAATAAGTTAAGTAGCGTCCACCATCTTGGATCTAGAAATTGATGACGTATTTGGAATCGCGACCCCCGAAAACTACGAAATTGATACCCAAATCGCTTTTATGTTAAAAAGTCCCATCTGCCATCTTGGACCTCGACGTAGATGATAAAAAATCCCATCTGCCATCTTGGATCTCGACGTAGATGATGTATTTGGAATCAGGACCCCCGAAAACCTCAAAAATGATACCCATATTCCTATTAAGTTAAAAAGTCACGTCCGCCATCTTGGATCTCAAAATCGATGTTTTATTCGGAGTCAGAATCCCCAAAAATCTCGAAAATGATACCCATATCGATTTTACATGAAATAGTCGCAACCGCCAATTTGGATCTCGAAATAGATGTCGTATTCGGAATCGGGACCCCCGAAAACCACGAAAATTACACCCATATTGACATTTTGTCAAAAAGTCGCGTCTGCCATCTTGGATCTCAAAATAGATGTTTTATTCGTAATCCGGACCCCCAAAAACCACGAAAACGATACCCATATTGACATTATGTTAAAAATTCGCGTCCGCCATCTTGGATCTCAAAATCGATGTTTTATTCGGAGTCAGAACCCCCAAAAATCTCGAAAATGATACCCATATCGATTTTACATTAAATAGTGTCAACCGCCATCTTGGATCTCGAAATAGATGTCGTATTCGGAATCGGGACCCCCGAAAACCACGAAAATGGCACCCATATTGACATTTTGTCAAAAAAGTCGCGTCCGCCATCATGGATCTCGAAATAGATGTTTTATTCGTAATCCGGACCCCCAAAAACCATGAAAACGATACCCATATTGACATTATGTTAAAAATTCGCGTCCGCCATCTTGGATCTCAAAATGGATGGTGTATTAGGAATCGGGACCTCCAAAAACCACGAAAATGATACCCGTATTGATACCCAAATCGCTTTTATGTTAAAAAGTCCCATCTGCCATCTTGGACCTCGACGTAGATGATAAAAAATCCCATCTGCCATCTTGGATCTCGACGTAGATGATGTATTTGGAATCAGGACCCCCGAAAACCTCAAAAATGATACCCATATTCCTATTAAGTTAAAAAGTCACGTCCGCCATCTTGGATCTCAAAATCGATGTTTTATTCGGAGTCAGAATCCCCAAAAATCTCGAAAATGATACCCATATCGATTTTACATGAAATAGTCGCAACCGCCAATTTGGATCTCGAAATAGATGTCGTATTCGGAATCGGGACCCCCGAAAACCACGAAAATTACACCCATATTGACATTTTGTCAAAAAGTCGCGTCTGCCATCTTGGATCTCAAAATAGATGTTTTATTCGTAATCCGGACCCCCAAAAACCACGAAAACGATACCCATATTGACATTATGTTAAAAATTCGCGTCCGCCATCTTGGATCTCAAAATCGATGTTTTATTCGGAGTCAGAACCCCCAAAAATCTCGAAAATGATACCCATATCGATTTTACATTAAATAGTGTCAACCGCCATCTTGGATCTCGAAATAGATGTCGTATTCGGAATCGGGACCCCCGAAAACCACGAAAATGGCACCCATATTGACATTTTGTCAAAAAAGTCGCGTCCGCCATCATGGATCTCGAAATAGATGTTTTATTCGTAATCCGGACCCCCAAAAACCATGAAAACGATACCCATATTGACATTATGTTAAAAATTCGCGTCCGCCATCTTGGATCTCAAAATGGATGGTGTATTAGGAATCGGGACCTCCAAAAACCACGAAAATGATACCCGTATTGATATCTTGTCAAAAAGTCACGTCCGCCATATTGGATCTCGATATAGATGCTTTATTCGTAATCCGGACCCCCAAAAACCACGAAAACGATACCCATATTGACATTTTGTCAAAAAGTCGCGTCCGCCATCTTGGATCTAATCGGGACCTCCGAAAACCATAAAAGTGATACCCATATCGATATTATATTAAAAAGTCACAACCGTCATCTTGGATTGGATCTTTATTTCTTATCAAGTGTCTAAATTCAAAGTTTGATGGTTTTATCTTTAACCATGACGAACTTCCATACAAATTTTCATCCCCAATTTCATCCCCACACGGGTCTAAATATCAAAAATCCTAGAACTAATATTTCTTTCTTTCTCATTAAGTCCCTAATTTCAAAGTATTATGGTTTTATCTTTAACAATGACGAAGTCCCATACAAACTTTCATCCACTATTTCACCCCCATACAGGTCAAAATTTAAAAAATCTTAGAACAAATATTTCTTTTTGTCTTATTAAGTGCCTAAATTCAAAGTTTCATGGTTCTATCTTCAAAAATGACGAACTTCCATACAAACTTTCATCCCCCTTTTCAACCCATACAACCTTTTTTTCGCGATAAAAAGTAGCCTATGTCCTTTCCCGAAATCTAATCTATATTTGTACCAATTTTCATCAAAATCGGTTCAGTGGTTTAGACGTGAAAGCTTAACAGACAGACAGACAGACAGACAGACAGACAGACAGACAGACAGAGTTACTTTCGCATTTATAATATTAGTAAGGACTAGTTAGCATAGATAGGATTACACATTTCTTGTCATTTATATTACCCTCCTATTGTAATTTTAAAATTATTTTTTGTATAGGGATCTAGGTATAGTAAAAGGCAAAAACTTAGTAGCCTTTCAACTGTGGAAGATTTTTGAACTGTCAGATGAGTGATTGATGTCAACTGTGATGGCGGATTTCAGCCACGTCACAGGCAAGGGTTTTTTATGGTTCGAATTTTAAAAAAACTGTAATAACTCCAGTTCTACTAAGAATTAAGGCTTTCTTTTCTTGATTTTTGTTCTTAAATTATTTCTCTACCTATTTCTTTAAATCTATTCAACCGTAATATAATATTTTTATTGTTATGTTATATATTACATAAGGTAATCTGTGTATTTGAAATTCTATGTATATAAGAAAATGATAGGAAATGTTAAATAATAAGTAGCATTTAATTTCATCATCATAACATAATGTAACAAGTCTGTTACAAACAATAAATATAAATATAATAAATAAAAAACGCGATAACTTCAAATACCCTCACTTTTGAACGCAAATTTTAACCATAGATTGTTTGGTTTTTTTTTCTCTAAACACTGTTGCAATGAATGTGTATCATACATCCAAGTTCTTAATAAACACATTCCCGACCTTATCGCATTAACAAAGCTAATGAATTGTTTGAGATAAGCCACGTAATACGACACCTCTTAAGTGGCGGAAATCCGCCATCTCACAGATAGGGTTAGATTTTTAAATGGCGTTAAGTGGCGGAAATCCGCCACTTCACAGATGAGCGGGTAGGCAATCGTCTTAAAATCTCAAATTTTAAATAAACATATCGTTTATAATCCAAACGCATGTTGCAATCCAATGCATTTGCAAACTATGCTGCAAACTTATATGCACACATTTATGTTTCAAAGAATGCATTCTCACGATTTTATCGTCGTTGTCGCATTTTCAGTGAAACGTGATAAAATACACAAATGTTCAAAGAATAGAAAATTTTGTCAGCACAAAAGGAAAGGACTATATTAGTGCTTAGTAGATTTATTATTTGACGTTTATAGATTGGTAATGAATGGACTAGGATGAGATGGGTGAGACCAAAAAATACACCGATGTGTGCGTAATGCGCATGTAATACATAATACATGAAAAATAGTACTGTAGTCTAACAGTTGCTGTCTTTTCTATGTGACTGACAGGCCTCCTTAGGCCCCCTGCGTGTACGTGAAATGGTTTCGTCTATCTGTCTCTCTCTAATATACGCGTCAGTATGCTCTTTCTCTTTTACATTGCCGATCTACAGTTTCCTATATCTATGGTTATAACAAACATATATCCATACAAATTTTCGCGTTTATAATATTCGGTAGAGTGCGCTACTCTTGCCTGGCTGTTATTTTTTTTACATACGTAAGTAAGTACCTAATAAGTAGAATTGTCTCTTTCAAAATTACGAATATTTTCCCTTTCTTAGAAAGTACTATAGATGATAAAATTCTATCAGTGTTTTTCCAATACAAGTTTATGTCTGCTCTTTATGATCAAGCAAATAGTTTTGGAGGCAGTTTCCATTCGTTTACAGGCCTAACATAAAATAGTTTTGCCGTTGACGTGAAGTGTACTTCTTTTGGATCATACCGAAAATTTATTCTTTGCATCTTTACATAAGGTTTATAACAGTTTGACGCATTCATAAATGGAAAATACATTTGATTTCCTTTTTAAATGAAACGGCTGTGATTGCTTTCTGTTATACCTATATATTTTATTTAGGGAAAAATTCCACTCCGATTGGCACTCCTTAATTTATTTTCTACGCAACTATATTACAGAATTATTTCTGTCTATACAATATATATATTTACAAATAAATTTGCTACGCCCGCCACACTGAGACTATTTTAATGAAACCAATATGCATATACATTTCCGTTTCTATAATAGAACTTTGAAAAAAAAAGGTTTCGGAGCATGCCATATGCAAATACAAACAAATTCAATCGACAGTCTTTGTATATATCTCCATATTGTATCATAATATATAATATAACTAGCTGTCCCAGCCACGCGTTGCTGTGGTAATTTCATACTACTAACTTATAACATTGTATCTGCAGTAAATAAAATATGACTACTTATCAAGATAAAAACTATCCTATGTCTCAAGTTGGATCAAACTGCACACGGTGTACAAATTTGATTAAAATCGGTTAAGTAGTTTAGGAGTTCATCGCGGACAAACAACGTGACACGTAATTTATATATATTAAGATTATTGAGGAGGTTGACGGCGCAGCAATGGTACCTTATCCATTACGGTCGCAGAAGTCACTGAGTGGGTTTTATTCAAAAACTCTATCCATATTTTCTACGATCTTCTCCCATACGAAAAACTACGTAAACAAATTACGAAAACTTGCAATCGTATTTGAATATTAATCCCAGGCATATTACATCTGTGAACCTTTTCAGATTGCTCGGCGCTCCGACAGTCTGTATTCTTGATAAATTGACGTGGAAATAAATGGTTGCTGTCGATGGATTCAACTCGGATGAGACATCAGACTACGGGATGCTGTGGGAAATGGTTTTTTTTTCGGGAAACGAAACGAACGATTCTGCAAAGTATCATGTTTCATTCATTGGTCGAAATGTACGTTGATTTGTGATTCGCTGATGGATGATTGGAATTTAAAGTGACAAGAATTTATATCTTTTTGGCTTGCTTTAGTTCCACTTGGGTAGCGACACTATGCTATAGTCTTTTGTCATAGTAATGGTGATTAATAAGGTAGCCCGACCCTCAGTGCTGCTGGGTTCTCATTAAATCTAAGTCATTATCATTATCATAATTGACATCCACTGCTGAACATTAGGTCTCCTCCAAAGAACGCCACTGCCTAGATCAATCCTGGCGTGGCCAGCGACCTTAATCAGGTCGTGAGTTGCACTATGGACTGCGGTAATTTGGATGAGAATATTTGCAATAGCCAACTTATTTACCTGCCTTCCGAAAAACATAAGATCCGCAGATTAAATTTCAATGACTACATAATATCTACTTTAGATATTTATAAATTTACTCCGCCAGTGGGGTTACTTCTAGTTGATTTAGATTAATGGCACTCAGATCACATTTTTCTCTTCGGCTTCAATAAAAACATTAATAATTATGAAAAGTTTCTAGCACTTACAACTTTTCCTTTAAATAGCTGTAAAAATAGTTTTACACTTTCTTGGGTAATTTGGGAATCAGTTTCAATTGTCTTTTTACATTATTTCTACCGGCAGTAGAGAAAAGGGTGCAACATCAATTTTTACGATGGTTTTTAATTGAAACCCCAAAGCAAAGTCCAAAGAGTCAGAAAAATCTACTTTACTTTCTTAAGACTTTATAAGTGCCTAGGCATATTGCGTCATTTACAGTTTTTAAATTCCTCATTAATAACTATCGAAATTTTTTCTCATAAGCGGCAATTTATTCAACACTCAAAAGAGCAGTTTCCAACCCAGGGCAAGACTGCTTTTGTAGAATTTGCAAGTTAAGTTACTGCTTTAACACCTGTTGGCGCAAGGGAAATATTTTCAAATATATTATTTGAGGTAAGAGTAAATTTTAAATACATAATAAGTGTGGATTAATTTTAATTTTTCAGTTATCTACCCTTGTCGACGATCCAATGCTTACATCTATTAACCCTATAGCCTTGAATCCTTTAAAGAGATTTTGTCTCTTTGTTTTCCTACGGGTTTTAAACCATACTATTAAATTAGTTTTCTATTTAAAACAAAGCTTGTAATAAATTAAATAAACTTTTACGCCCCTCGCAGTAGACGCACAAGGCTACAATGTTGTTACCGCGCAAGCCGCGTCCAACATTCGTAAAACGACGCAATCAGCCCAATTGACGACATCGTAAACTGAAGTCAATAAAGATGTAATCTTTTAAACATGCAATTTTGCTATTTCTGGACTTACGGCTGTTATGAACTCGTGGACTTTCATCGTCTGTTTTTCTGGTAAAGGGAAAAGAGAATCGCCAAAGGCTTGGTAGTTTCAGGTTATCTTATTCACATAAAAACCTCAATCTACTAACAATAACACTACGTTTATTTGATTATTAAAATTGATAACGTATTTATAACATTATCTCGAGTTTCTCCTTAATTCTTGTTGTAAAAACACGTGTTGAGAGACTCCATTTTTAACTCATTTTAACTCATTCTACCATACAATTTTCTGTTACTATAAGTCAGGTATACAATCTAAGCTAAAAGGAAATTTTCACTTGACATTAGCAAAATGCGTAATCTTTTTGTGTCGCGAACACCATCCAATTAAAAGAAGAACATTATCTCTGGTAAATCACAAGTGCAAGTGTCAAAGCTTTGGCTTTGTTATGTAAGCTTTTGTATGATTAATTAATCGTCTAATGTAAGTTTTTCATCTATATAAGGAGGGCTCCTTAGTTTGCATTATATTCCCTGAGCATTCAGTAACGAACGTAGATCCCCCAAAGATAAACGAATTCGAAGTAAGTACCTGATATCGTACCAACATCAGATAAGGTTGTCACGATAAAATGACCCCATTCTGTTCCTTAAGTAGCCCGATGGTTAAGTTATCTGACCTAAAATCGAGAGATCCTCAAATTGATACCATTTCATTCATGAAGTAAAGCTATTAAAGATAAAATTACTCTTTTTTAGGGCTCCGTACTTCAAAAGGAAAAACGTCAATAACTTTGTTGTCCGTCTCTATGTCAAGACTCTTTATCTCGGAAGTGGAGGTATCGAGTTGAAATTAAAACCATATAGGTACTCAGGTCCCTTGAAGCTATGAAAAATCAAACTTGTTAGTTAACGCAAAAAAAAAATACAGCCGTTTATGCCACAAAAAACCACATTCTCAGGAGAGTCAAAATTCATAGAGTACTTCCCTTGACCTAGAAGTATAAAATTTGACAAGTAATATCGTCTTATACAACAGGTACAGGAAAAACTCTGAAAACTATATATTTGTAATTAAATTATAAAAAATATAGTTTTTATTTAAAGTACGCAATAAATCATCGAGGTTTGCCTTTATCTTGGGAACGCGTGAAGGTATCGTGTTCAAATTAAGGTCTACAGTCCCTTGAAGCTGTGAAAAAATCAAATTTCTAAGTTAACCCAAAAAAAGATACAGCCTGTTCCTTCGATAGCTTACAATAGGGTCGAGATTTGAATAGCAGGGTGAAGTAAAACACACGTGTATCTTATACCACTTTGTAATTGCGACTATTTTGACAAGCACTGACACGATCTTTATATTGAAGTTTTAAATCAACATACACCGCCCACCATAAGGGCACATAGCCTTTATACAATCATATGATAAGCATTATTTAACTTAAGGTAACAATCACTGAGCCAAGAAATAAATAAACAATAACCAACGTTTAACAATGTTTAAAATTTTTAAAAATGTCTTGATACCACTAAAACTTTTGATAATCAACAAACAATTTTAAAACACTCTTAAAGTACAACATTGGTATATTCACATTTCTATAATAATTACATTAACATTCATATATCAATCATTCAAGATATTGTTAACGTCAAGTAAGGGGCACAATTTTGATACACATCGTTTTGAGGTATTGTTACCGCACTTGACACTGTAGACACGAGTGATTCCATCAGTTCCTGGGTGCTTCGCCATGATGCGTCCTAGTAACCACTTTCCCGGAGCAAGGTTTTCTTGTTTGATCAAAACTATATCGTGTACATTAAATTCGGGCTGCTTGCTTATCCACTTAGGTCTTTGTTGCAAGCGGGTCAAATATTCCATCTGCCATCTTTTCCAAAACGTTTGCATTAGTTTTTGGGTATATCGCCACTTAGCCAAGTTGTTTGTGTTAATATTACTTAGATCTGGACAAGGTACTGCAGTAGACGTTTCTCCCATTAAAAAATGTGCAGGTGTTAGTGGATTCACGTTATCTATGTCAGTATCGTCGATTACTGTCAACGGTCGAGAGTTGAGGATTGATTCTATCTCACACAGTAATGTTGACATTTCCTCGAACGTAAGGTTTGTAGTCAAAATCTTTTTCAGGTGCAATTTCACAGATTTTACTCCGGCTTCCCAGAGTCCTCCGAAATTTGGGCTATATGGCGGATTGAAATGCCACTGGGTTCCATCCAACGCTAGTGTTTGTGCTATATGACCATTGAAGTCTACTTGCGCGGACTTCCAATCTTCAATAAGCTCTTTGTTTGCGCCTATGAAATTACGACCTTGATCGCTCCAAATATGTGCGCATCTCCCTCTCCTGGCTACAAAGCGACGAAAGGCTCCAATAAAGGCTTCGGACGTTAATCCTCCCACCAGTTCTAAATGTATTGCCTTAACGCACATGCAAACAAATATACATATGTATGCTTTGCTGGTCTTAATACCTCGACCTCTTGACGTAAGTACGTTAAATGTGCCGGCAAAATCCACTCCGCTATACAGAAAAGGACGTGATTTGTTCACTCTGACATCAGGTAAGTTTCCCATGATCTGACTTCTGGACTTGGCATTGATCTTGGCACAAATTATGCACCGATGAATATGATTTTTAACAACATTTTTAGCTCTTATTATCCAAAACCGTGAGCGAATGTGACACAACATTAAGTGCAGTCCGCCGTGAAGAGTCTTTCGATGAGCGTTTGCCACAATGAGAGAGGTAAGTGCGTTATTGTTGTTAAGTATTATAGGATGTTTAGTTTCAGAAGCCAGCTCTGCGTGCTTTAGTCTACCTCCCACACGAAGAATGTGTTCATCATCCAGGTAAGGATTTAAAGATTTTAATTTACTTTTTCTGTTAACTCTCTTGTGTTTTTCTATGTCCTCTATTTCTCTTACAAAATCATCCTTCTGTGCCTTTTTTAAACATATTTTTAATGCTTCGTCAAGTTCTTGTGTGGTTATAACCTTCGGTTCTTTTATCTTTTTAAAATTTAAAAATCTTCTCACATACACTATTACCTTTTGTAGTTCTTCTAAACTATCATAATTATTAAAATTTAAAACTTTGTCTTCTGTATCTTCATTCCCTATTATATTCATTGTAATTACCTTCGTTTTCTTTCTTTCTGTGTCAATTGGCTTTATGTTTAGTTTCGAAAATTTTAAGATTTCATCTTGGAGCCAATCAGGTCCATGCCACCAAAGATTCATATTTTTCAATTCAGCATTTTTAGTTCCTCTTGATGCAATATCTGCCGGGTTGTGTTGAGACTGAACATGATGCCATTGACCTTTAGGTATATTCTCTAAAATTTCTATGACCCGGTTAGCTACAAATTGTTTCCAATTATTAGGCTCTCCAAATATCCACGATAGTACTACTGACGAATCAGTGTAAGCAAAAACGTTGTCCAAAGAAATTCTCATTGCTCTAGCTGCGTGATATAGTAGCTTTGATAATAATACAGCAGCACACAGCTCAAGTCGCGGTATCGAAGTGGGCTTAATAGGCGCTACCTTTGTTCTGGCTGCAACTATATGTGTTTTTATTGCTCCGTTTGGCTCAACTACTCTACAATAAACCACTCCAGCCATCGCAGACGTCGATGCATCACTGAAACCATGTAGTGATATGTTGCCTTTTGAATTATGTAATGTGTTCAACCAACGTGGTACAGTAATTTCGTTAACATGCTCGAACTCCTCTCGCATGGTCGTCCAAGTCTTTAGCAAATCGTCGTCCAGAATATCGTCCCAATTTACGCCACGAAGCCATAATGTCTGAACAAACATCTTTGCTGAAACAATCACTGGAGCAACCCAACCCAGTGGGTCGAATAATCTTTGTAGATCCGCCAACACGTCTCTTTTAGTCATTGAAGGTTTTTGTGGTGGTAACCGAAACTGGTATTTAAATTTGTCATTACCTATGTCCCAAGATACACCTAGGGCCTTGACTGTTCCATCTAATTTCATGTCAACTTGTGCCCTGGTAGATCTGTCTTCTTCGCGAATGGAGTTTAGAAAATCGGCATTGTTGGAACACCACTTTTGTAGTCTAAATTTGCCCTTGTCGAGTAATTTTTGAAGTTGATTGCTAGCAGCTATGGCTTCCTGCACCGTATCACAGCCAGACATCAGATCATCAACATAAAAATCTTCGCGTAACATTCTTGCGGCAATAGGGTAGTCGTGTCCTTCGTCGTCCGCTAATTGCAACATTGTTTTGACGGCGAGATATGGTGCCGACGCTGTACCAAAGGTAACCGTCAACAGTCGATAGTGTTTGACCTCATCAGATTTTGCAGTATTCTCCTTCCACAATACTCTCTGGAAGTCAATATCTTCTTTGCTTACTAATATCATTCTGTACATCTTTTCGATGTCGCTAGTAAAGCAAATCTTATGCATTCGCCATCGCATGATTATGCTCCTTAAATCTTCTTGTAAGACAGGACCTGTCAACAACTCATCATTCAGCGATATGCCGTTCATACCCTTGCAAGAAGCATCGAATACAACTCGAGTCTTTGTTGTTTCTTTGTCTGATCGTAAGACAGCATGATGTGGCAGATAGACTGCTTTGTTATTTATATCTTCCTCTGGCACTTCTTCCATGTGATTCATTACTTTATATTCTTCAATGACATCAAAATAACATTTCTTTAATTCTTGTTGCCTTTCAAATCTTCTCTCTAGCATTTCCAGTCTTTTTATTGCTATGTCTCGTGTGTTTCCTTCTACTGATTTTGGCGTGTCTGTCTTAAAGGGTAATTTCACTATGTATCTTCCATCACTTGTTCTTTTATGTGTCTCTTTATAAATACGTTCGCATTTCTCTTCGCTCTTAGTTAACTTTCTTTCAACATCTACGTCAATTTCCCATAATGTTCTTAGCATGTCACCGATTTCTACTTGATGGTGCATGACAACTAAGTTCTTTTCAGTGTGAGAATGATTGTTTACCGTGCCAAATAAGATCCATCCTAGGGTTGTTTTTTGTGCGCATGGTGACCCTACGGGACCCTTGATAACATCATTCTGTAAAATTTGTGCATATTCATTAACACCGAGAAGTAAGTCAATATTAGCTGGTTGATTGTAATTAGGGTCAGCTAGGGCTAATCCTTCCAAATGACTCCAATCTTTTGCAACAATCCTTCTTGGAGGTATTTGAGTAGTCAGTTGTTTTGAAATGACGTAAGCTTTCACCTTAAGACTAAACTGTTGACTTCTAGACGAGACCTCAACCTGAACTACTTGTTTTATAGTTGATTTGACTGCACCGATTCCAATAATGCTGCCCTTTACTGAATACCGCTTCGCTCTTATCTGTTGTGCTGCACGTTCACTTATGAAGCATCCTTGTGAACCAGGATCTATAAGGGCTCGTAAAATAGTAGTAAATCCGTCTTCACTCTTACATTCCACTAACGCAGTCGCTAATAACGCCAGTGTTGTACTACGAGCTGTGCAAGTTTGTGACGTCATCACTGTCAGATTTACATCTTCACTCGATTGTTCTTCTACATTGGAATGTAAAACCTTTGGTTGCATTTCGTTTCTTACAGTGGGACCAGAGGCACTAATTACTCTTTTGGGATGTAGAAGAGTGTGATGATGACGATGACATAATCTACATGTGGTGTGTAGTCGGCATGTTTTAACACCATGCCCAGGAACCAAACAATTATAGCAAATAAACTTTGATTTCACAAACTCAGTTCTCTGTTCTGGTTCCATTTTACCGAACTCTTTACAGTGACAAAGCGTGTGTTTTTCCTCACATAACGGACACGTTCTCTCAGTTGTAGTAGCAGAAGTATGATACGATCGTATGATTTTTTCTCTTGTCGAGGGAGTTTGTTGCACGAGTTCCAGGGTTCTGAATTTCGATTCTAAAAATTTTTGTAATGCCTCAAACGCTGGTAGCTCGTCTTCATCTTCTTTGCTGACGTGTTCTTCCCACTCTTTGTGTGTGTCGCAGTCTAGTTTTTGAGACACTAAAAATACGACAATAGGATCCCAATCTTTAATTTGTATTCCCATGTTTTTTATACTATTTAAACATTCGGATGTTGTGTCGACGAGAGATTTTATTTGATTTGAATTTTGAATATTGGATTTTCTTTGATTAAACATACGCCTCAACAAAGATGTCACGATGAGTCTCTTATTACTATATCGCCTTTTAAGTGTATCCCAAGCTTGAACGTAATTTGCTTCAATCACTTGTATATGACGTAACAATGCTTCTGCTTCTCCCGTAACGCTTGATTTTAAATAGTGTAGTTTTTGGACGTTGCTTATTGAATCGTTTCTGTGTACAAGCGAAATAAATAAATCTTGAAATGTGGGCCATTGTTCGTAACTACCGCTGAACTTAGGTATCTCAATTCGTGGCAATTTAACTTGAGGTACTTGAATTTGCTGATATTGTGATGTGTTAAATGCTTCCTTGCTAGGACTTGCCGTTTGCGAATCGATTGCAAATAATAAATCATTCATATCCGTTTTTGCTTTCATAACAATATCTTCACAAACATAATATTGTTCTTGTGTAAAATACGGCATTGATTTTCGTTGATCACTTTTCACACTTTTCAATAAATTGGTGTGTCCCACACGAAACTGATTCCAATAGTCGTCAATTGATTGTAGTTTTACAGTTATATAGCCACGTGTTAAACGTACCTTCGGGCATTTCTTAAAGTTATCATATGTTTTTGATATAACGTTACCCAGGTCTTCTAATTCACTCAAAGTTTGTTCGATGATTTCCATGGTAGTTTATTAATTTTTACGCGTAAAAAATAGTTCGCCGCGTAGTTTAAGTGTTCAGCAATAATGTCCAAATACTCTTTTCCCAAAATTTCAACTAATACTTGCGAAAATAACACTATTTAACTCATAGTTTATTAACTTCGTCGATATGAATATTATATAACTTGTTTACAACATTCCGTCGGGTCCGATATGCGCAAAAAAAAGGGTCGCCTATTGTTCTCTTCGCAGCGCTTGGTAGCTCTCGGCGAATCCGCTCGCTGGACCAAAATGTTCCTTCGATAGCTTACAATAGGGTCGAGATTTGAATAGCAGGGTGAAGTAAAACACACGTGTATCTTATACCACTTTGTAATTGCGACTATTTTGACAAGCACTGACACGATCTTTATATTGAAGTTTTAAATCAACACAGCCGTTTATGCCGCAAAAAATACAAATTTGTACGGAACCCTCGGTGGGCAACTCCGACTCGCACTTGTCCGTTTTTTTTTTGACATAAAAATGAGATCTATTAAAGTAAATGAAAACTTGCATACGGGGTCCATGATTTTATAGTGAAAATTTGTCCTACAAGTCACACGTTGGGCCGGGTTAGCCACGGGACATTTCGGGGATAAGACGTACGTAAGTAGGTACTAAGGGCTTAGGAGTGTATTAGTGGTTTTTAGTGGATAGTACCAGCGTCCGTTTAGCCCACGGTTGAAATATTTACTGTCACCAAGCTTATTTTTGCCCCATTGATTCGATAGTAACAAAAGCCATGAAAAGCCTTTGTTTTGTTTTGCGTATGTCGTTTGAATTCCACGATATCAAGACCGTAAAAATGACGGTCCTTTTTAACGAAAGAGGTATAGGCAGTAGTGCACCACGCTTGCCCAATGCAGATTGGTGGACCTAGTAATTAATAATATTTGTCTAATATTGACCTACTTTTAAATTACTGCAAACATACATGAACATCAGCATTTTTAGAACTATAAATAAAATGCAAAAATATTTATTACTTCTTTATTTCTTCATAAAAAGCAAAGCGGCCTTGAGTCGTTACATCAATTCGATTCGCGAACTCGATTGTACTTCACAAATCGATTACTCGAGATAGCCGGCAACGAATTTATTTTTAACAAGTAAATATAAAAACAGAAATAAATTACACAACATTCCGCCATGTGAACAGTAGACTCCATACAAGTAACTTTGAAATTCAGTGTAACATTTAGTGCAACATTTGAAGATTGCTTAACTAAGTATACAGACTGTGTTAGTTAAGTAATATCAAAGTAAAGCCGATGATCAAAATAGAAGGCAAATTCTCTAAAGGAAGGTACTGGATAATAGTGTATTTCCCGTTGGTGATAAGATAGCCAGACCCTCCGTGGTTCCAGGTGAAGCTTCTATGGTGATATCATCACAACATCCTAAAGAAATTTTTGAAAATTATGTTTTTTTATTTTATACGCGCGAAAAATTTTGCAAATTCAAATAAAATGCAAAACTTAGTGATGACAAAACTTCACATAAATTAGTTATATCTTAAATAATAAAAATAATTATCAGGAATGAAACGCATATTACTAGGAGAGTGATGGGAATGTTGAGGGATTGAGGAAGAGAAGGCCGTAGAAAACATGGATGGATTTTGTGAGAAATAACATGGAAGAAAACGAGTATATGATACTCGTAAGATGGCTGCTTGTAGACAAGAATGGAATAAGTACTGTGCATGGCATAACACATTGTATCGAAAAAAGTGTGTGAGAACAATTCACACACAGCAGGAGTGAAACTTAAGAAAAGTGGCAAATTTGAATTCTGATGCAAGCAACAATGTTTATATTGGTTGTAAAAATGTTGAACAATAAACTACTGTGCGTCAAAAACTTTTTGGCGTCGCGTTTTCGTTTCATCGAATCTAATCACGACGGTGCTAAAGAAGTTTTCTTCAATATAAAAAATGTTTGGTTTATTCTCGAATCTTACACTGAATTCAATGTTACCGAAACTAGTACAAGCACTCATATTAAACGAAAGACAACATTTAATCACATATATTAAACAACTCATACGCTCTTAGCTCCATAGAAATACTTAAGAAATATAATGTAACAATAAACTGCCTCACAATTGGAGCACCGCACATCGCACGCGGCGCTAGTACTAACGTTAGTACTAACATCAAGATCCCTAGTACTAACGTCAACATCGCTAGTACTAACGTCAACATAGCTAGTACTCACGTCAACATCGCTAGTACTAACGTCAACATAGCTAGTACTCACGTCAAAATCGCTAGTACTAACGTCAACACGAAGTGTCAGCAAGCATAGCCGATAAACCGCGCCGCATCTCGTCACGCTAGTACTAACATCAACACGAAGTGTCAGCAAGCATAGCCGATAAACCGCGCCGCATCTCGTCACTGCAGTTGCTGCAGAACAACGCACATCAAACGCAACGCGTGCGTTGTGCGGTGCTCCAGATTATAGTTGCTGATTTATTATCAACTCTATGTACAGTCAGCGTGAGAAATATACAATATATGAATTATGATTACCTAATGACTGTACTTTTTAGATTTTTTTATACAATAAGTAGTTTTATACCCTAATAAAGATTTTAACCAGTTTTTTTTATATTATCGTGATGTTTATTTAGTATTAAATAACTATGAATACATAATATTACATATTTTAATTTACAATTTAATTTCATTTATAAAATACTAACATTGAATCTTAAATCATCTTATTTTTTCCTAATTATGTATTATTTTTTTTTTCATCCAAGTCACAAATAAATACAATATATTTAATTTATTATACCTACTTATATACAATTAAATTTGTTCTACATAAATGGAAAATAATAACTAGGTATATTGAAAAGAAAAAAAAAACACATCTACGAGTATAATTTATTAAGAGTTTTAATAATTAATAGGTATTATTCATTCTAGTAAATTGCTGATATGATCGCGTGGTTTCTGTGTTATTTTTTTTATAATATTCCTATTTAAGAAGATTTATATTTGTCTCATATGGAAGATCTGATTCAATTCTGAATCATATTTATTATTACCTATAGGTAGGTACATAATTAGGTATAAACCTAATAGGTAGGTAAACGAGTACCATTTATCAAAATTTAAAGCTCTATTTTCTCTTTTCTTTGACAGAATTGATAGTTTTTGAAGAAATGCTTCAAAAACTATCAATTCTGTCAAAGAAAAGAGAAAATTAAGTCGTAGATGTAGAAAAATATTAATATTAAATAAGATGTTATAGATGATTCTGAATATTTGATGTCTTGGATATTCATTCTGTAGTGTCTACATAGTTTCGCATAGATTCTGAAAAATAATTAAATTTTATAGCAAAAAATACTCCTCAATTTACTCTATTAAAATTTCAAAACGCAATTATAAGGAATTCAAATGAATACAGATATTTTATTTAGGAATCTACTCTAAGGTACCGCGTCCACATTACCTTTGTTTTATCTTAGTATCTAACATTAATTAAACTTTGAATAAAATATCAACCGTAATTAGGTCTGATAAGGGTACTTTTGGTGTGACTCTTGCTTCCGATTTCTAAGGGAGACTTGTACAGTCTAGTTGATAAAAAAGTTTACACTACACTTTATGTTAATTCGTCATTCTAATAGTAATAAGAACTACGAATAGTCCAACTTCATATGTCAGTGATAAATTACGTAAACCAGTTTATAAGCTATCGAAAAATTGGAATCTAATTAAGTATCTATTTTACAATAAAATCATATTAAAAAAATATTATTAGTATTTTCCTGACAATTTAACACGTTATACACCGTGATTTATGTGGTGATTCTGTTTATCACAAAGGTTTAAGAATTACTTTCGATAGTGGATGTAGAGTGATTTTAGTAGTAATATTAAAATTATTTAAAAACATTTACTATTATATAATGGCTATAAGAATTATATTTTCTACACAAAGTTTGGATGGACAAGAAAAAATACAGTCTTTTGTTCTTTCGGTTTAATAGTTAGGTGAAATAAAATATACGGTATCCCTTGAGAAGGATCGCATTGTCTAACTACTTAACTCATTTATTGTAATTTGAGAACATTGTTAAGTAGACGCAGTACCTAACAAAATTTTACATCGAATATATTAAAAATGCTATTAAACTATTTATATTACAAATAGCGTCTTGTTTCCCAGTTTTTTCCTTAACTACTATATAATTATCTATAAATATCCCATATTTTTGGCAACATTATGACACATAATAGCCTTATGACAATAAAATATTATACAGTACTATATTTTTCTATATTTATTAAAAATTACTAAATTTTTCTTTACAGGGATCGTACTAAATTACAATATAAAATAAATAATATATTTAATTATATTTGGACGTTCGTTAGGTAACCATGAAAAGATGTTTAAATTAGAATAAGAACAATCATTTAAACTTACTTTGTTCTGTTTCCAAATAAAAGTCTAATCTTTATACACATTAAAGATATCGCAGTAGACAACTCTACTTATATTCGAGAAAGTTCGATATGTCTCCAGCAAAAAATCGCCAACTTGGTTTGTCCTAGGTCAAAGCGGTATATTCTATGCGTGGGGAGAAATGAACTCCACTAATAGTGGTACTTATACAACATGCAAATGAATTAACGCACACCAGCCGGCCTATTCGCTCACTTTTTTTGACAGATGAAAGTGATAATCACCGAGTGAATTACATATCCATTGCTGTTCTACACGACACGCTATTATGGCACTTGTCGTGTTAAACGAGCATTGGATATGTAATTCATTCGGTGATCATTACTGGCATCTGTCAAAAAAAGTAAGCGAATAGACCCCCAGGATAGTAGTTTATTAACTAGTTGCCCGCCCCGCTTCGCACGTGTGGTGTACCCAATGAAAAAAAATGAGAATACGATAATTGAATATGAATGAATGTTAATCTATCACTACTGACATTTATTTTGTTAATCATACCTTCTTTCGTTAATCACAGTAATGGCGCCTTCTATTAGTTATATTGCGCTTTTTAACCCCCGACGCAAAAAGAGGGGTGTTATAAGTTTGTCCTGTCTGTGTATCTGTGTCTATATGTCTGTCTGTGACATCGTAGCTCCTAAACGAATGGACCAATTTTGATGTTTTTTTTTTGTTTGAAAGCTTACGTGATCGAAATGGTTTTTATCTACAAATTTATGTCGGGGGTTACATAAAATTTTCAATTTTCAATTTTTTTGACGTCTTTCCGTACGATTTTTGAAAATTAACTTTTATACAAACCTTGTCCTGATAATAATAACAAGCACAACAAAAAAGAATGATCCAATTTGAAGCATTCGTTCTGAAGTTATGTTGCTATATAGAAGTGAAATCTTTTATCTGTTCCGAGTCTGCCACGTTACGTCCTGGACCCTACGTGCTGGTAGGTATGTGAACGAAGCTTTCATATTTCAAACCAGTTTGGCCTAGGACTAACTAGTTTGTCCTGAAAACGGATACCGCTGATCACACATACATATAATAATGTATTTAATAAGCTGATACAACATATCAACCAATGGAAACAGAGTATCTACAAAATGTTTCGACATATCGCAATCAATTACACATCGTTGCATTTATTAAATTCGCGTTACATCACGATTTATATTTACAATAAACAACTGCAGGTCGATTATACCGCAATATAAATAATTTTCACATTTTAATTTACTTTTATTTAAGAACTGACATGTTAAATCACGCTATCTTTACATTATTCAAGATTTAAATTAGTATATTACTAAAATATCTAAGCTATTAATTTATTAACGTATAATAAATGCACAAATTCAAAATGTTTACTTGTTTATCTACTTCGCCAAACAGAACGGGTAATTAGCGCCCTTCAGCGTTGATTGTGTGGCACCACCGCGCTTCTCTGACTGATTGTATTAACTTATCGACTGTGGTAATACACGTATATAATATACCGTCAAACAGAGTATCACAGCCTGCGTCAGAGCGTTGCATACTGTATGCAGCGCTCTGACGCGACGGTAAGACGCTTTTACGCGACTTTAAGACGTTTTGACGCACGCTAAGTGCACGTTTTGTTTAGCTAAGCCTTTATTTCATTTATTTAGGATAATAACATGACTATGGATAAATAAAACTATAAGTCCCGGATAAACTTAAAATTGGAATTGTGTGGAATTGGAACAAGGTTCTATTACTTACTCACTTTAATCAATCACTCACTCATTAAGAAGTCACTTATTCAACTGTTACATTAGAAACGTTTTCGATTTGATTCGTCACCGTATAGCCGTTCGCAGGTTTGAATTCGTTCACGTCATCTTTTTGAGAAGAGTGGTTTTTGGGTGTTTCTGGTGCAGGGTCTTTGGGTTCGGCGAGGGAGGCAGGGTTCGCTTCCGGAGGGTCCTCCTCGGGAAGGGTGCGCAGGCGCGAGAGCCTCCCCCGCCCCCCGCCTCAAACTGGCGACTGGTCTCCACTCGCACTACCGCTGGTGATGTAGTCCTGCGCATATTATGCATTTGGTGTTATAGAATTACATAAGAGTATTAATTATTAAACACCAGTAAATTAGTAGGTAATAGCAATTATACAATGATATTACACAGTTTACAGGCTGTATGACAGGTTACAAACAGTCAATTTAATAGTTTGAGCTCTATAGATGGACACGTTCAAAGTTACAGTTTTGGGTAGTCTGCCCCCTGATCGCGCTATTTATAAAGTTTTTACCAAAGCCAAATCATTTTCGTTTTCGATAACGATTACGATTTGGTTTTGGTAAAACTGAAAATAAGCGTCGGTGGCGTAGTGCGTAAGAGCGTCGTCCCCTACCCGGGAGGCACTGGTTCGAACCTCGCCACGTACCAATGTGTTTTCAAATTTTGAAATCATATGTACGTTAAATCGACGCTTTTACGGTGAAGTATTTCGTTATTTCGTAACCGATCTATATGATATTTTCAAATGTAACACAGTAAAAAACTACGTCTGTACTTTTACCTTTTTTGAATTTTTTTTTCTAAAATATCTTTGAATGTATGTCGGATTTTGAAAAAAGGAAAAGGAAGTTTCTGAGCCTTTCTGAAACCTATGCAGACTACAACACCACAGTGTAACTCGCGGCGGTGGCGAGTAAACCAACAAAAGCACTCACAAGAAGGGTATGTGTTATGTGTGCGGCCGACCATGACACTGTGCTAAAAAGTGGGGACATGGCTAAATAAAGACTTTTAGCCGGTATAATAATCATTATCTTTGTAAATGAATAAGCATCAACGATTTTTGGTTTTTACTACTAACCTCTCAACTGTCCCACCCCTTTTATCAAATATGGCGTATCTGTCCCGCCATTTCCGGAGTACTTCCGGTTTATTTCCGGTCCTCATTAAAAATGATGATATGTAAAGAAATTTGTATGGAGGTTATATACAAATTATATATTATTGTAATCGGTATTAAATAAGCTTTCAGATGATGTATAATTTATTATAGTTTTATAGTGAATAAAATTAGTAATATGAAGGTAAAAGTAAGAAAAGTCACTTTTTTCCTCGATTTAATTCAATAATTATTATAATTATAAATAAAACCTTTATTACAAGTGATAGTTGTTTTATATGGAGCTATATATAAAGTATTTACTTTTAAAAACAATAATTTATTGAAAAACAAGCAAATAAATTCAAATTTCGCGCGTAAACGTAGAGTAACTCAGACACAGAATGACTGTTCGCCGAATGAAAGGGGCTCACAATGTTGACAGGTTTAGTTTAATATTATGGTCGCGTTATATTGCATCTCTGTTCTACTCTATAAGTTGTAGTAACGTTTGAGAGAGATAGAAACAATATAACCCGGCCAAATTGAGTTTCAAAAGTTGAACGACAATTTTGAAAAACAGACGCCATATTCAGGTGTCTGACAGACAGGCACTTTTTGACAGACGCCTGATTATGGCGTCGGGACAGACGAGAGGCTAACGTATGACTTATTTTAATACAATTTCGGACAGAAGGAAATTAAATTGAAATAACTTCTACTACAAAAGAAATAAGTGTCACACATGCAATGAATTTTGTAATTTATGGCCGAAATTTAACACACAGTTCGAAATTAATCGTTTGAAGTTAGGTGAAAATATTTTGAATGGTTAATTATTTACGGCTTAAATGAACAATTAATCTATAGAGGTGAATATTTAAATAGAACGAAGAAAGAATGTTGTGAATAATCTTGTTACAAATATTATAGTCACCTTAAAAACAGAAGGCAGAGTTAAGTTGCAACTTATTTACTCGTACTGAAAGGGCAAATACAAGATCAATATCATAATCTTTTATGGTTACCATTGGTATTGTCTGTGATTTTGATTAGTAATTTTGATGTTTGCTGTTATTACAATGTGGTGTTAGGAATCTGCAGCATTTTAAATAGATAAGTACACTTAAACTTTTTCAATAAAAAGTATTTATAAGATTAATGTTGAATAGTGTAAACATGCCAATAAGATGAAGTGTGATTACTTTGAGAGTAATTTGTTAATAGGAGGCAACATATCTAAAGCGACGGTCATTGATGTAATTAATCCCTGGACGATTATTAATATCCAGACACAATTGATTTTAATTGTGTTCTCGCGCTCCTGAGCGCGAACGGGGCTTAACGAGTTAAAAGAACGGCGGTTTACTCGCGGCTTGTTGTCGCTGATAAACTAGCGAGTGAAACAGTCGTGTCTGATGATAATTAAATTACCTAACCCCACAGTATATCAAGAACAGTAGCTATTCTGCGGGCTGTCGGCGAGTTACGAGCCTACTCTGCGTTGACGGCTAGGGCTAGGGCTATCGTAAATTTGCCGGGCGGGAACGAGCGGCGAGCGAATGTACGATGACATAAAAACGCGCGATCACACCGAGACGGCAAGACCACCTTATGCTCCCATATTTTTATGTCATGTGTGCGTCACAGTGCGTGCGTGCGTACACGGCGCCGAGTACGCACGCACACATTCTAATGGATAGCGGCCAGTTTGTATGAAGACCTACTACTTGTTCTTGATATACTGTGCTAATACGTCCTGTTCAGAGCAAAATCAAGCCACTCTCGTCGGTAGGTACATGGTGTTGTCCTAATTAGTAAAAGATGTCATCGAACGATAAGTTCGCTATAAAAATTTCTTTAGAGTGTCCTGATTGAGCTTGCAAGTCATCGAGCGGGCACAGAAAGATTGCTTTCATCGCGCGATGAATACACATCTGTCAACGTACGATCGATGCCAATTAGGACGACGCCTATTAAACTGCGGTATTGCAATGATACAGCTTTGCCGATGAGCCATAAAACCGCGGTTGGACTGGCCCGTCGGTTGGGGCCTTTAGGTTTGGCCGAAACATATTGTGAGACTCAAATTGTATCATTATCTATACCTAGGGTCATACTATTGACGGGGTTCACGTCCGGAAGCCTCCTCGTGGCGGACCCTGGTAACGTGGTGGGAAAACTTTCTCGGCGGGTGTGTGGCTTTTGATGTCAAGTGTGTCCGCTTGGCATTCGAAGTCACATGCCATCGTCGAGTTGTTTTTGTTTTCCCACCACGGCTAGTTCCGGACGGCCCTTTCCAGGGCCACGACCGCGCCCGAAGTCCCTCGGGTGCGGTCCGATGGCTCCTCCCGGTGTCCTCGTCAGGAGGACGCGATAGATCGAGCAGCCGTCGGTGAGGAGGCGGCCTATTAGGCCGGCGTCGGCCAGCGGCCCACAGGGGCTGGTGTTAGTCGGTAGCCCCTGTGGGCTGCTGGCCACCAAATGGTGCACAAGGAGTGCTTACGTAGTTACGTACAACGTAGTATATGTTGGTGAAGTCGAGCCATGTATCGTGCTTTCATCCAAACATTATGACTTCGGGCGCAAGGGGTGGAAGGCCGCACCATATTATTCATTGAATATCCTTCGGAAGAAAGCTCCTCCTAATTTTATTCAACCAAGTCAAAGACGAGATGGACTGATTGGGTGTAGTGTCAGTCTGCGTGTTAGTAGTCTGTTTCGGCAAGCAGGTCTCCATTCAAACGGAGAAAACATTTCGCTACCCTATTTCTTATTCGATCTATATTAAAAAGAAAAAACTATGTATGTACGTTTCGAAAAATTCGACATACATTCAAATTTATTATGAAACAAAAAAAGATTTTTCAAAAATAGAGAACTGTAGGTACAGAATAGACATAGTTTTTTAGTACTTTAAAACATTGTAAAATATCATAAAGATAGAACTAGAAATAGGGTTTATATCCACTTAATACAACTTACGCGCCATCTTAAGTAGGGAAAAAGCAAGACATTTAATAAGTTTCAGTGGGCAAAGAAAATAATATCAGTATAGTTACTTGTTGATATGATGAGTGATTTGATTGAGGTTTATTAATATGAACCTTAGGGAACGTATCCAACCAGGGCCGGATTTAGGTAAGGGCAGGCGGGCTACTGCCCCGGAAAAGAGGCACCCACAATAGATATATAAAAAAAGGGTCCATATTGGCTCACATAATATTCTAAATACTATTCTTTGTCTTACTACCGATTTGTGTTCATAATAATCACTCTTCATACTTAATTTTATTATTCATACTCTTTTATTCATACATTTTTATTACTACCAACGGAGCTCATAACAGTTAGTGATCATATTTTTTTTATAATACTGTTACTACCCTGTTGCTTACAAAAACAGTGCACTCCTCCTGGTCATAAAAAAAATAACCATCAGCCTCACCATGTAGGTGCATAAAATACTAGACTCGCCCAAAAATTTATGATTAATGATATTATAAATTTCAATGATTATGTTTTATGAATTTATGAAGAATGATATGTTATGAAGAATGATCATTATGGTTTTAAAAAGTATGAGAAATATTTTCGTACCTCCAATGATAGGAATTGAAAAGTTATGTACAAAAATGCGCACCCATAAAAAAAACGTGTTTTACATACAGTCTTTTTCACAATAACTAGGGGTTTGTGAGGCATTTATATGAGGGGCCTCCGCTCCTTCGTTGCCCCAGGGTCGCCAACCCTCCAGACATTCACTTGCATGTCAGGAACAAGACTTCAACATAGGCATGTCAATTTTTATCGAAATTAGGAAAACTGACATACATAGTGTTTTCTTTTTAATATATGTTCTTGAGAAACTACTCAAGTTTGTTACAAACTTACTATCGTTTGTTACAATATTAATTGTATGCGTTAGCTTCATTGTAATTATCACGCTAACTTTCAATAAAGTCGCTGTTGACGTCGTTACGGAGGCGATAAGTGATAGAAGCTGTCATTTTAATTTATTGCTATCTACTCAAACTTCAGAACAGGATAATGAACAATATTGATTGCTTTTGGATGAGTCACGCCCTTCGAGCCAGTTTGTCAACGGTGGTTTAGGGAAATTCTATATTGAAGTGTAGTTTGACAATATTACAATAAAGTTTAATGTTATTAAGTGTGTCGAGCGCCCTGTATTCTATTCAAAAATGTTTAGAATAAAAGGTTTATTCCAATAACCCCCGCTAGGATTTGAAAATAATCCACTGTACGTATAGTAGGAACACGAGTGAGCCGTGATTGTGAGTGGGGCAAGCGATTATCAATTGTTTGCCCGAAAAATATAAGCAATAATTCTCATATGCCCGAATTTTACTTGTGCGAATTGTTTGTTTACCATAAAAGTTATGTGACATACTCTTGTTTGCCTGTACATTAGATTCCATAATGATACGAATTCCATACGTATTGTTACCCATTTTATTAATTGCAATAATATTTTTTAACCGAATATTTCAACGCCATACTAAATTAATTTCGAATACATCCAAGCTATGCATTTGCTCATGAAATTAACCTAACACCTTTGTCCTAAACAGCGACTGGCTTTCTGGCGCTCCCGCGGCACGCTCGCTTCCCTCGCTCGGCTCGTGCGTCGTTTTCATGTTCTAACCTAACCTAACCTAACCAAACTTAAACCTATTGATCGTTTAGTTTAAACCGATTTTATGATTTTTTTCTCGACGCAATTTCGATGGCAAATGATGTTATGACATGTGATATTTACAGGTTTAAGATAACAAATGATGTTATTGAAATTGACCTTATGGGAAACTAAGTTTATAGCACGTGACTAATATAGTACACAATGAGTTGGCATATGAAATTATGAGAAATAATATTGTCTGTTGACCAGTATAGCAGATGAAATTATGGTAAATGAAATTCTGGCAAGTAGGTGTACCCGGTGTACCCCGGCGCAAGCATACAAAGATAATGTGAACACACAATCACTGCTCACTCCCGTAATCCCGTTTGCGAGAATAAAAAGTACCTACCTACTGCAGACGCACTTGAATTATTCAACTCTTCCGCACAGGACCATTTAATTCAATCCTGGATCTATAATTTGTGGAATAATGTGCTTCTTTTAGAATTTCCCATTCCATCTCACTTCGAGCACCATAAAATGGGAACAGAGTTCACTATTTGTCGATTAGGAATGCACGAGTCATATTTTGTTTTCAAAGCAAAAGGACACATTTAAGTTTTCTTACGTCTTTTTTTGCACGGATTGTCTAGCCAACTGGACGACTTCTGGCCGTAGCTCATTTATACCGTACCGCTCCCGGACGACAAAAAGTGAGTATTCAATTACTCGCCATTGCGCACAGTGACCATGTTTTAGTACCACGTTACAACCTCTTGGTTCTATGGTTTGCACGGGGTTTGGAATCTCGCACGCCAGATGACAAATGGTAGTCCCATAGAACACAGAAACCTCTTTCTGTGTTCTGTGGGTAGTACTATTCATGACAGCGTGACTTCACTGGATAACTGTAGTTACGCCTTTATTTTTACATTGTTGTAATAAAATAGCAAACACCGGAGCAAAAACGCACTAGTGGGTGACCGCGATGCGGCATGCCACGTGGGGCAGGTCGCACTTCAATTCTTATATGAAACCGCATGATATCAACGCACTGACTTGCGCAGGCGATTCCCGCGTATGTTGAAATATATTTTTGATAATAATTCTTCACATGATTTTACTGATATCCTAATGTATGTAAAGAATATGCGGCAGACTACAATAGAACCGAGACGATACGGTTAGCTGCAACGTGGCATGCCGTTGCGGCAGACCGTACTAACTGCGGCCTGCCGTACGCGGCACGCCGTATCATGGCCAGCCGCTAGAGCGTTTTCACTCTTAGCTTGCCGCAATCTAGCTACTGTAAAATGGATCTACAGGGAAATAGCTAGAGACTCATATTTGCATGCTCATATATATCTGTACGTGAGTGGTACTGTATAAAGGGATTACGAATTTTAAGTCTACCTTGTAGCGGAAAGAGTCTTTTTTAAAACCTGGTGACGCTTTATTACTTGCAGCCAACAGCAAAGTCAGTGAAAAGTAATTTGCCTATAATGGAGTTGCAGTACCCAGATAATATAGAGGCTGAATTTTACACAAATATTTGAACTGAAAATTACTAAACGGTTAGCGACTCAATAAGAAAATTTAGTTGCTGACCGTACCTACGTAAAGAGAATTCGTGGTGGTGGACTAGGAAGCCGATAATAGGATACAAACTATAGTTGTTGACTGAAAGTCAACCTTAAACGTGTGAGGCTAGGGTTCCATAACCATTTTTATTGCTCTAGTAAGCTCTCGATGCCTCCATAATTGCTTTTGACATACAACTCAAATGCAAAGTGCTGAACCAAGTAATTCAACTTGAAATCCGGGAGTCGGTTAAATGCTGCGCCCCTTAATTGCTAATTTGCTTTCAACTACAGCTGGAGTAATTCACACGTGTCGGCTTTGAAGAACTAGCCCGTGTGCAGATTTTCCTCGTTCAGACACTGAACAAACTAATTCGACTGAGATAGTGTATTTATTTCATCATAACACTGTAAAAGCTCATAAAAATTCTCTGTTCTCAAACCAGAATTAACTTCGTCTTTATTTTTGTTGTAAGTCTAATGTTTGCTATATCCTTTTTAAACCAAACTATCACCGTCATTTCAGCCGAGAGACGCTCACTGTTGGACATAGGCCTCCTTCAAGGATAAACCCGATAGGTCCTGCTTTGCTCGCATTCAGCGCATATTCCTCTAATTTAATACTTAAATTAGATATTAAATTCTCTGTTGCAAATTGCATAATAGGTAGTTATTTTGTTAATAAAAGAGCTATTAAATTTAAATATCTTCAGCAAAAATGTATGGAACAACTTTTACAATTCTATTTCCGCGATTTCGAAGTTAGTTTCACAGTGCAGTTGCTTCTATCAGAGGGTTCCTTTTTCTGTTCGTCACTAAGGTTCGTCATGTAACAAGGATAAAAGGTATTTTTTTTTTATATAAAAATGAATATTTAAATAGACCGAAAAAAGCAACTTAATGATGTGGAGAATCTTGTTACAAATATTATAGTCATCTGGTAGACAGAAGTTAGATTTAAGTAATTATATCTACCAGTATCTATCTTGCTTTTTCCACTTTCCAGATGGCGCACGTACGTATTGTTACAGTATGTTAAACTCTCGAACCCGTGTGAGTTATGAAAGTTCCGGCATTGGTGCACACAGTGACGATGTGCACGTCTACACAAACAGTCATGGCTCAAGCGTGCACTAGACATACAGTGGATCAGCGTCTACCGAACGAGTGTATGGCAGTTTGGTGACGACACCGCGCCCCTTTCGTCTCATGTCCCCCTTACGATTGCTGTTCGTAAGATAAAATAGTATACAAATTGCATGGAATTACAAATTAATTCTATGTCGATTGATCCACAATGTTCACCTGGTGATATCAACTTAGTTGTGCACTAAGTAAATGTGGAAATATTAGTATCACTTGTTCGCTTTGGAATTTAATCACCTAACTAAGCCATATCACCAAAGTGAACAAAGTGGAAGCATTGAGCATCCTCTGTTCACCTGTAATAAAATCACTTATACCATAATCATGCGGGTGAACGAACTGGAAACAATGAGTATCCTTTGTTCATCTTGGAATTAGATCACCTAAGGGCGCCGTCAAATTAGGGGCATGAGGAAGCGCTTCAGTTGCTCTACCATAGAGAAGCGTTGCAGTGGCACTACCATAGAGAAGCGATGCATTGGCTCGCATCGCACAGTAGGCGTGTGAATGTGCTTCAGAAATTTTAGTGATGTTTGTTTCAAGTCTTAGCCATATGGACGGTTGGATGTTAATAAACACGTGCTACATCCCTATGCAAATATCATGATAGTGGCGCTGCCACTGCACTTCTAGATATTGTGTGACAATTTGTAGCGGTACGTCCAGCGCGGCACAGGGTGGTACCACTACAGCGCTTCTACACGCCACTAATTTGAAGACGCCCTAAGTGAACAAAGCAGCGCGTTTTATATCGGGTATGCTTGGGTATGCTACAATTTTAAAACGTTTCCGTTTTCATACATTTTGACAGTTGTCAGATCTCAAAACATATGAGAATGTTAATGATTTGGTTTCGATCGTGAAAAAACTCGATAAGACCTCATAGAGTAAGATCCCAGAGCTGCCAGACCATTCATATACGTTATTCAGGGGGCTATGTCAAAACTATATACAATCAGCCAAATAAATCCTGAGCGGTTTGGCCTAACCAACTTAAGAAGTATGCGTTCTTTCAACATTCATAGAAACAGTACTCTATTCCACACATTTATACTTTCAGAAAATAAGCAAGTCTGGCAGATTTGGGATCTTGGACTATCAGGTTAGGTTAAGTATACTTACAGCGTGAAGATGTCTGCCGTCGTAGTGCATGGCCAGGGAGGTCCGCGGCACCAGAAGAGTTGTGGTGGTGGTCTCCGACGCCGCTGATTCTCTCTTCGAAGGGTGGCTGTACAACCTGGTCATGTTCTCATATTTACTTAGAGGTAAAGTCAACCCTAAATGCTTTCGTAATAAAATTAAATTTTGCATTGTCGACTCTTTAATAAGTTTTGACGGGAAAGTTCTTGGCCTTCGTCCCATCGGGTAATATACGGAATCTCGAAGTCAAGTAGCACAGTAGAAACGATTTTTCTTGAAATTTATTTATGAAGTCTAGCGGTTTCAAGTGATGATCTTTTGCGGTAGCGTGCAACGGAGAGATCGTAATGGTGGTCTTTCACGGTAAAGTGTATCACGATCTTGCAGCATTGTATTAGCATTCGTATATATTCCGTATTTTACCTCATCTCACTTTATGATACTTTTAAGGCCTTCGCGTGCTGGCTTACGGTGTCGCCGATGAACTGTAGCGACCGTTCCAACGCGAACTAAGAAATTTGGTAACTCATTCCTTTGTCGCACAATTCAGAAATGGAATTCACTGTCAGTACACGTGTTAGCTCCTTTTAAGAATCCTGCGTCATTCAAAAGAGGCGTAAAGAAGCACCTTGCAGGTCGGCAAGGCGAGGGTGGCTAGTGTGACGGTTTATCTCTCGCGCCAGCTATCTTCGCATTTGGACTTCTGCTTACCATCAGGTGGAATGGAGTCATTTGCTTGAACTTTTTATAAAAAAAGTGATGATAAGGTGGCAGAGAGCATCACTCGGAACCCTTAGCTACTAAGAGACTAGATCACTTTTTAATAAAATTTGATATGATAGTGGTAGTTGGTCAGACTTAAAATAAGCTATGCCACCAACTGAGCTGAATTCTTTGTACCTTCTTTGTCTAAAACCTCTTTGTCTTAAACCTTTGTCTTAAGCCAATGGGAGTACCACTAGAACACCGACGAGACTAGTAAAAGTAAGTACTACTACCGTAGATTGAGAATAGAGTATAGATGAGCTACTAAAGAATAATAATTATTAGAGTGAGAAAGCTTATATGTCTGATATATACGGGAGAGCAGGACAAAACATTTTTTGTCTCTTTTTGCGTATCGGATTTTTATGTTTGTCACCATTGCTTTGGTGGCAGACAAGTGCGTGGTGCATTGATATTTCTCTGCTTTTGTGCTTTGATATCTCTCTTCTTCTTCTTCAGATTATTTTAAGTGATTTTATGTCAGTTTTAACAATCTAATCATTCTAATACGCAGTATTTTGTATGATTTCGTTTGTAGTAATGGTGAATTGTTGTATAATTGGCTGTAAAAGCCAATACTTAGTCTATTGTTGTAGCTATAGGTATAGTATGTAGATACATTGCTATCTCGCTTAGGTGTACGCTGATGACTTATCTATACTCTATTCTCAATCTACGACTACTACTAGTATAGTATTATATGATCTGTGGTACTATCAAAACTCCTAAAAGTATTAAAGGACTTAGCAAAGTTCATTTAAATAAGAACTTTTTGATTTTGACAAGCTACTACATGATTTATGTCTTTAAGGTAGCCACTGATACTTTGACTCAAACACATAATATTCTGAACTAATTGCTTTTTGCACTCGCTCTAACTGTGCCTCAAACTCGACGAACAACATCTAGTAATAACATCACTTAGTTCCTTTCAGGCAGAAAATTGCTAGAGAATAAACTAATTAGCGAGATAAAAGAAAATATCTCAACATTTCTAACTGAAAACATAAACGTTTTGTTTTATTATTTCTTGTTAAGCCCCAATCCAAACACAACGTTGAAAAGAAAGCAATAAAAGTCAAACTCAATGCCTATTCAAAGACTACGTTCTGCACAAAAGTTGTGACGAGATTTCGCGCCATTAAATCTTGAAATCGAATAAACACGCAAACATCAGCTTCTGAAAGGATAACTAGATTATTTCCAATTCGCGTCGCTTCATGCCACCTTCTGTCAATAGATATGGAAATGAACCTCCCACGAGATACGCAATGAAAAGAGCTTTGTAACTCTTTGACAAACTTATTCAGCCAAAGGTTGCGAAGGGTGTAGCCTAAATAAGTCAGAATTGTGAGTATTTTATTCATGGAAAAGTCTATAGACATTTCTAAAAGCGAGTAGGTAGAGAATTAGCATGAAGTTGAAATGGAAATAGCGTTCAATGAAACGGTAAATTGCTGTGTGAAGACCAGATTTTTTTAAAATTAGGAGATCTTTACTTTCCTCATCTGGTGGAAGTGATGATAAGGGAAAAGACGGGAGCGAGAATTTGCTGTCCTATCTTTAACTTGTCGAAGCACTTTCTATAATGTTAAAATACACTATTGTAGTGGCGACATATTTTGATAAGTTATTGTCAGCTAACTAGTCGGACTTTAAGCAAACCGTACCACATTAGTCTAGCATGAATTTTTACTTTTCCTAAGGATCGACGCCGCGCTGGAGCCTCTGGATCTAATTCCGTTGGGAGAACCACTAGATGACTACTGTGATTAATGTAAAAGTGGGCGCGTGTAAGATCACGTTCCGACACGCGTTCTATTTTCTTGGAATATCTCTGTATTTTATATAGTAGGTAATTCCTCTTTTTCTTATTCTACAAAAATGTCTATCGAAGACGAAGAATTTGCCTAGTTTAAATACAAAGGAAGCACAAGGGAAGCATAAAGGAAATGATGTAATTTGATAAGGGTTCATCTATTGAATTCCTAAAATATACGTATAAAATAATTTGTGCCATAGGTAGGTTTGCTTATAAACGAGTGAAGTGGACCTTCACTGGAGAGTCTGGTAATTGAATCGCCCATTGTAGTGTGATTACTAATATATTAATTACCTGTTTGGTACGTTCATCAGTTGTATTAAATAATGTTAAAATTGCCATTTCACACATATCCAAAAGCCTGGAAAAGGATATTCTGGGCATTGTATACAATACCTAGCTTTTACAGATTTCTTGTATAAATAAAAAAAAGTTTACCACTGTTAAACTTTGGGCCTAGAGACCTTTTGAAAAGTCACTTTCGACTCTTAGGTCCGGACGCAACAAAAAACTTTAAACAAATGAAACTACTTCAACAGCGTTTTGTTACTTCTATTACCATATTGTCTTATCTTTGATTGTTCTATTGCAATTCGATCTGAATCAAAAGTTAGCAATAACGTTCTCAATAGACACGAATGAAACGAAATGAAACAAATAGAAATATCCATAGTTGTCTCACTAAATAGTTATTAGAGAGCTTTGTTTTGTATTACGATTTATACTTGGTTCGGTTGTGTGTGTTATTAGAATTAATAGCGTTTCAGAGTTTTGAGTGGAAGTTAATAAACCAATAGAACTTTATGACAACGTATTTGATGACTTGTAGTACGTTATTAATATCCTAAATCTTGATCATTCAATCAAGCCCTCGTGAAGCGAATATCCACGTGCAGCCTACTAAACTAAAAAAAAAGATAAGTTGTTTAAACTATTTCAGACCATGTTAGTAAATTTTGCATTCAATCTAACCATTTTAACACATTACATTTGCACAGTTAAAGCAGTCCTAATATATGATGGATTAGGTTTAAGGCTCAGTAAGAAGCGAAAAAGAAACAGTAATAAAGCAGATTAAACATTCAGTTTATTGTAAAATAACAAAATAAAAATACATCCAAATCCACATTACATCATTCACAATATTAATTAAATTCTTCGTAAATGCAATAAAGTTGACAACCAGGCAACCGATGCTGACTATCCAGAAGCTGGCATCTTCATACCGTGAGCCTAGTGACAAAACAAAAGAACACGATCAAATATGGATTTGGAACTGGTGACAAGCGAACACTCCGCAAGAGATATAATAAAAGTTTATGCTTTCGTGCATGCTATCCATGACTGGTGCTTAATGCCTCGCATTAATAAATCGAATTTCAAACTGATTTTAATTTTGGTTTATTTTATTTTGAGTCAGAACATATTGCAACTATTGCCCTGCTGAGCGAAAACGTCGACCAATGACGGCTCATCCATAACGTCACGCAGTGAGCCCACTTTAAAATATTACATTATCGTGTCACATCTATTAAACGTACAAAAGAGCTCTCTTTTCACACTGATTTTTAAAAACCAAAGTTAAGTATAATTGTGATGGTTTTGTTTTAAAAGAAATTAACATTTGTCACTTCAAAATTTAGATAACTTCGTTTTATTAATACGGGCATTGGAAAATGTTGATCAAACAGATGATTCACGAGTTGGAATTGAATAGGATTAGGCATGCGTGGAGTCTCGTCTCTCAAAGTAAAGAAACTTCAACAATTTTGAGTTTAAGGTACAAGAAAGATGGAGTGAACATTTCGCCAACAAAATATTTACCTGCTAACTTTTCGCCACCGTAAATAATTTTTACGCATAAAAAAATAGCTTGTTGTATCTTTTATATGCATCAATATTGTGTTTCTGAATGAAATTGTTATGAGCTTTTTATTTTGCGGGATATATTGTCATGCCGTTAATTCTAAAAAAAACAGCAATTATATAAATATTATTTTTATTTATTTGTAAATTCACAAAATGTTTTTGTTTATTATATGATTAATCCTTTATGTGGTTTTACTATCGGTTAAAAATTGTGTTAAATTGAATTAAATTTATTTATTCTGAATAAAAATCTCGTGTCACTGTATTTGTGGTCAACCTCTACCAAAACAGCTCAAGGCTTGACCGATTTTTGGTGTATATTAGGTAGGTAGGTATGAGAATAGGTCTCAAAGTATATTTCACACGGCTAAAAAGAAAAAAAAACATGGCGAAACAACGTTTGCTGGATCAGCTTGTTATTCTATAAAAATTAAAAGCTTTAAATAATTGAATTGTTATTAAAGAGGTTGAAAAATTAGTTCATTAGCAATTCGTTCGTGTGGCTAAGTTCAATTTCGACACTGATATTTTGTTTTTTGATATTTAAAATTGCTTACTTAATGACAACATATTTTAAAATTTCCTGGTATTTTTATAGAAAAAGGCTTTATAAACTTTATCATTAATCATTATCATTCCCCTGCCCTGCTCCTAATTTTATTTGAGGTCGGCGTACTTGATCATTAATATTAGCTTTTTATTTATATTTAAGAAACCTTTATACACATGTCACAAACAACTGTTATTGTTAAACATAAAACAGCAATTTTACTACCATATTAAATCTCGAAAACAATACGTAAAAATTTTGACTTTATAAGATTAGTTTTATTGATACTGCAAATTTAATATTTATTTATAGGCTACTAAAAATAAATCATTTCGACTTTTACAGACTATTGATTGTAAATCAGTTTTATTTATTTGCAATGGAATTTTTAGTCAGAGGATTTATTATCGTATCGAGTGCGTTCTGTTTTTATGATTGACGAAAGCATAGCAGTGTAAACTAAAACTTTTTACTGGTTTAAAATTGAGTACATATTTATTTTCCATTTCGATTTATGCTCAATGTTTCCCTCAATTTATATCGTTTTGTTGCTGAGTTTCCATTTGGAAAGCAATTCGCTTAGTTTTTATTTACAATGCTAAATATATTGTTTCTAGACTAAACGAAATAAAAAAGTTGTAAAAAGCGCGCAAATAAATTTAAAAAAGGAAGACGTAGCAAATGGTTTGCGCCCCTTCCTGGCTTGCCGCGTTTTCGTTTCTGTACAAAATCCGTGGGTACAGATTATTTACAGAGAATTACTTGTTGTTTGCGACTGGGTGGACGTGATGGGTCGGGATAATCGAGTGTCGTGGTTCAGAGAATAGGGATGTTGACAGCATTCACAAATAATTAAAGGATGTTATATTCGAAAAAGGTGATGGCATTTTATACCAGCAAATCTCTATCTTTTTAAATTAACTTAAGCGTATCACTTAATATTCAGTCAGTTGACTATAAGAATTTATGACGTCTAAAATTCGTAATGCCATACAAAACCAATGGAAAAATTATGTTTTGAAAGCTAATAAAAAGTATCTCAACTAACTTGACAGGCAATATCCCAATTGCGTATGAATCTGTAAGGAAATGCTCGTCGTTGTGAGCGCATCACACCCGCGCTCGGCACAAGTGACTGCATAATGGCATTATTTTACTTCGTTCACAGAAGCGCGGGCGCGAGGCGACCGAGAGACGGGCGTGTGTCGTGTGTGGTTAGACTTCAATAAATGCAATTTGAGATTTATTGATGTGTCATTAGTCAATGACATGCGAAAAGATTCAAAGCGAGTTAGATGCGGTTACTGCCGCACGTATTGTCTGAACAAGCTCTTACGAAATGACCAGTCAGAACTCAGATATATCATATCAGAAGCTCTCATTCTCAATCACTTGCACTCGGATTAGGAATCTAAAATGAAACGAAAACGCATCAAGCCGGCCAGGAGGCCTTAGTTTAAAAAAATTAAAACTCATGCTTTTCTCACCTTATACTTTCTGTTCTGGATCTGGGAGACCAATCTTTGGAGTAAGAGGCACCTCTCCGTCGGCCGCGACCGATCGTTCGGCCTGTCTTCCACCGTTCCACGTGATATCTGATGGCGTGTCGTACTTCGGTGTTCATGAAGCAGTAGAACAGGGCTACTGTGAAGCCCTGGGAACAAAAGATAACTATGAAGTTTCTTACAAAGTGTCCAACTGACTGTGTCAAACTCGGGTGTTTGGGACTCCATTAATCATGGAATTATTTTTGCGTTAACAAATGCGCCAATTATTTTAATATTAGAAAATACACTGAAAAAAATCGATTTGTCCAGGGCGGGAATCGAACCCAGCATCTTCCGCATTTCCGGGCGTCTGCGTCAACTACTAAGCTTAATCATTTTGTGTATTCCTACAATTTTATGGTTGCCTAGTACTTAGACATAGATGTTTACTATCACGCTCATAATCCCATAAGGGTGGAGTAGGGCTTTAGAGAACATTTGTTTATACATAAAGCCATAACTGGCAATATGGGCCTCGCAATGCCTTAACATAGTGATAAAACCCAAAAATTAACCAACGTTCAGTGAACTAGCAAACAAAAGCCGACAACGAGGACAAATATTATACTCTTGTTGTATGTATGTTTATAATAGGATATATAGCAAGTTCAGAACTATAAAAATGTGAACACGGAGCGCTGCGGAGAACTGAGGCCGTTTTTATAAAAAATATGTAGGGCGTGAGTCAGTGTTTTTACGTATAGAGCAAAGGCGTAATTTCGATACATGTGTGTGCGTGTAATTGTGTACGTATACGGGCGACGGGCGAGGCGTAGTTTTTACTTCGCCGGCCTCAGTGGGTTCTTCGCAGAGAACTTTTTTATTTGGTCTGAGATAGCAAGTTCTAAACGTTGCTTCTTATACAATAAAGCATATTGATTAAATGCTTCTTTGTCACTCTCATAATATAAAAATTAAGGTTTCTTTTGATATTCTAACCGCTGCTGAAGCTCTGGGAATAATAAATAAACGAAAGAGTCTCTAGTAAAATGCAACCTGTCTACTACCACGGGAAGTACTAATGTAGGATTATACAAACGATCTGCCATCAACTATCTAATGCGAATGCATTATTTAGTCAGTCAGTTCTCGTTCATTACATTGCATGGGTCTGTTAGGTTACGGTTCCACTTAAGATAAGCTAAGCTACATTGCCAAGGATTTTTTTTGTTATTTGGTTGGCCAGTGGCGCATTTACCAGTAGACAGGAGCCTAGGGCGGCAGATTTTAGGCGCGGCAAATTTAGCTTAAATTTTTTATCATACAGAGAAAACGAGCCCTGAAAATGTTTATTTTTAATAACGGGGAAAAAGCTGAAAGCTTATGTAACGAGGAAGATAGACCACAATTAAGATTGCAAATGTAATTAATATGATTGTGAACCTGGCATATGCTCGATGGAACTAGGGTATCGAAGTTCAGAAGTAGAGGCGGCTAACAATTATTAGCCTACTCGCGGCAAAAATTTATTAGCCTACTGGCGGCAAAGGAGATTGCCCAAATCCAGGCCCACTTTAATTTGTGCTTGTGCCTTAATGAAATTTTATCTAAAAATAATGACGTAATATTTTAATTATTTTGATGTATAACAATACACTTTGTACACCCGGTGATTACAAATACATTTAATGAGACTTCTCCGTTTTAAACGTTGACTTCCGCCCGACCATGAACTTGAAATTGAAAAAAAGAGATGCTTTTTAAATTCTTCTTAGGAAGGGAAGGCAAAGGGATCTAGCCCATATAGCCACAAAAACATTCTTTTCAATGATTCTTAATAACTTATCATCAATACGTGTTGAAATACTCCGAAACAATTTAAATGTGAAATAATAAACCAAGCAAGTACAGAATCCAGAATAAGCGACTAAAAGTACTAAATGGGCGCGACTAATATTTTTTTTTGTCTCCCATTAATATTTTTTTTGTTGTCTACGTAATATTTGCGTATTTGCATTATCTGTTGACCAGTTATATACGATCCGTTTTAAATTATTGAAACAAAAATCTTCCCGACGAACGCCATGATAGCGCGATTAGCGCGCCAAATAAGCGCCAAACACACTTTGAAAAAATGTTAAAAATAAACACTCTGCTCTTCTCAACCCCATTTGTCATATATAAAATAGGTATAATAATGTGATTAAGTCTTAATTTCTTTTCATTTTGAAGAAAATATCCCAAGAAAACTTACAATTTATAGTAAAATAACCTCAATATTATGAGAATGAAACTGAAAATAACAAATATATCCGGGTATCAAAGTGAAAAATAATGGTTGATATTGTTAGAGTGATTCTTTTTCTACAAACTACAACTGAAATCGTTGAGGCACAAGCATTTTTAATGTGGGCCTAAAGTCCATACATAATTGGGCAATCTCCTTTGTAAATTCGCCACTGTGGTTGGCAGACTGGCTGCTTGGTGGTAAGCAGTCTTATAGACGCTTGCAACTGACATGATACTCGCACGGCCAACCCCAATCCCCTTCCCTATTCCGCGGGACTCTGTCAACCTTATTCACTAACAGAAACACAACACCACAAAGACACGGTAATATTATCTATCCAGTATTGTGACTCGGCCCTGTCCTTGAAATAACTGGCTACGGCGTGCTACGGCCGAGCGGGGCGTAAACACGCGGAAGGGCTGCCCGCCTACAGTATTTTAATTTGAAAGAAAGAAAATAAATTTATTGGCCTTCACAGAGCACGATATTACCTAATTATTAATAAACTATAACAACACATACTTAAAGAAAAGAAACGTTAACAAAAACTAACATACACACATTATTTACTTTATATTTAATTTCTACATTTCTAGTTCTATGATTGTAAATATTTTATTTTACTTATACATATGTAAAATAAATATGTTGTGAAAAAAAATAGGAAGTGTTCAATAAAATACATGTTTTTTTAGGTAATATTTAATAATAAAAAATTTATAGATTTGAGACAAAAATATTTACGCCTTGACTGAGACGTAGGTACTATATTGTCACTGAAACACTTTTATTTTCAAGAAATTACATATTATTATCAACAAACAAAATATTGTTTTTTAAACTCCGCACAAATAACCCTATTTTATAATTTTCCATCTATCAATTCCTGTCAACAATCCGTCTCTTTTTCAAATTACCTAATAACCTGCCAGTATACACCAAAAAAATCCGATCACTACAATACCTACCATTTATTACTCTCGTAAATTATTTCATAATGATATTTCATCATATTTAATAATATATGTAGGTAGTTAAGTTAGGTATATGTTGGTACATAAGTAAGTAGATAGCCTAGTCTAGGAAACTACCTACCTACGTATTATGTAGTTTTGTTTTTAACGCGAGCGTAGGTAGGTTACTTGTTTGTGTCTTTTATCACCCTATCCACTTATTTATATATTATTCCAGATTTTGCCCGATGCAAAAATTGAAATACCTAAATATTAAAAACAAATTACGTACTAGTAGATAGGTACATAAAAAATATTGCTCTTTGCCATTTTGAATTATGTAGGTATCTACTTAATTCAATCAAATATTCACAATACAAATCGCACGTTTATGCACGGCTAACTGCTTAAAAAACAATTCACACCGTTCGGTAGTCGCTGCGGCGCATTCGCGACTGGATGCCCACCGGGTGCCCCGCGAACTCGAGGCGCGTAGCATGACGCGCTTTCCGACCGTTTGTATGAAGATAGAATACTGTATAGATAATATTACCGTGACAAAGATGTAGTATTAGGCGCGAAGCACACTGATCTGGCAGACGGCAAGGATACGGCGCGGACATCATTCTGTTACATTCAAATACCGTACCAAACACACGACAATAAGGTAATTAATTGAACAAATTCAACGCCGAAATGTGCGCGTCCGATGAGGGCCGTTGAATTTGTTCAATTAATGACCTTATTGCCTGGTTTTCTGTAAGGTGGAGGTACTACCAAAGTTCAGGCGCTCCAAATTCGAGCGGCTAGTCGCTGTGCCCTATCTCGACCAGTCGGAGGTGCTACCCAGTAATGTCTGATTCACAAACAGCAACTATGCTATAGGTATTTGCTATCAGTGACGCTATAGAAATAACGGTATTATTTATTTAGTAGTTTATTGTACACGAGAATTACAGAAAAGGAATACATAAGATTATAAAAAGTACAAAAGGTGTGGCTTATTTCTAAAAGAAATCTCTTCCAACCCACCTGTGATAGGAAACACGTTTTAGAAACGTGGATGTCGCGTGTACTCAAATATACTTACATAAATATTATTACTTGTACTAAAAATACATTCTTTTATATTATATACTAATACATACTATATTATATGGATATATACATATACAGTAATAGGAGAACACATATTTAAGATAAGGAAAGATAGTGCTCTTTTACTTTCTTCTTAAACAATGCGAGTGAACGACTTTAATGTATCGCCGGCTGCAGAGCATTCCATAATTTGACCGCATGAACAGTAAACGAGTCTATAAAAAAGTTAGTTCGGAAGGTACTGGAAGGAAGTTCGAGTAGGGTACGGGTTATGAGGATTTGATGGATTGAGGATTATATGGTTTATGAGGATTTCGATTTTGGAAAAACTAGTCAATCTCGAGGCTGTAAGGCTGAAAATGGAAACACAAGATTATAATAATTACCGTTGTATAGAGTTTAGATATGCGTGGTAGTAATTCTATGTAAATACATATTGCTCTTGGCTATTTCCAGTTTGATACTTTCAGCTAAGTCAATCCGCCTACGCAGTCTAATAGAACAACTCAAGTCTTTAAACCCACAGTATAACGTCGGAAATGGACGTTCAAAACATAACTGACAAAGCTACAATCTTCAAGTGGTTTCGCGGATAAGACAGCAAACTGACAAACTCAAACAGATAAGCCTCTTTGAAAGGCTCTTTGCAGAACCATAACTGGCCTTTGCAATGTATTTGTTAAGACTCACTTAGAAATACATCGTGAAGGCCAGTTATGGTTCTGACGAGACTTAGTGCAAGTCTTTATAGTTTTGCGCTTAGTTTGTCTTTTGTGGTGTGTTGTCTTTGCGTTGTATTTGTCAAACATTAAAGCTTCCACGATCTATTTATGAATAGTCAAAAAAGTCAGGTCTGAAAAAGTTAGGCAGTCTCTAATTCAATAGCGAGTTCCGACTTTTGAGTAATGAGTCCTACTGATCCTAATTTCTACTAATATTTTAAATCCGAAAGGTTGTATGGATGTATGAATGTTTGTTGATCTTTCACACAAACTAAATCACATCAGAATATAGGCTATAATTTATACTAATCCTGTGCAGGCGAAATCGCGGACAGAAGGTGTTTATAAGTATAAACTTATGAGAGACCAACTTGAACAGCTTTCGGATTTTTTTAGTTGTTTTTTTAGTCAAAGTGAAGAGTAATGTGCCGTGGTATTCATGAAGCGACTTCATTTCACATCCGAAGTCACGGATGTAGTTCCCAGTTTTGAATAAATGTCATTGCACACTTATCAGCTCGGAATGAGAACGACCCGCTACGGAACGGCACGAAGCCTCTTTTTTATAGTAAAAAGGCGACACGGTCACGTTTCATTTCCGAGCTGACAAGTGTCGACCTTTAGACTACTTCTTCTCATCCCGTGGGTGTTTTAAAAGTCAACTAATCGATTCTGAACTCCATGCAAACCAACGCACTTACTCGCGCGTAGGGCTGCCAACTTTTTTTTACAACAAATAAAGTATATTTAGGTCTATGAAGGAAAATAAACAGTATTTTAGAAAAATTAACAGTACCGTAGCACCACATTAATATTATTCTTTAAAAAAGAAAGCGATAACTGAAAACTTTACCGAGATGCCTTGGGTATGAACCTTGATAAAGATCATTGTTGGTGCAACGTACACGGGCTAGTATTCCACAAGTTAGTATTATATTAGCTATATATAGTAAGTTTGTTAAAAAAAATTAAATAAATAAATTGGTTTATCTGCTGTGCATACAATATTTCAAACAAAACTCTGCCGGATCCTTTGAGCCAACTTTTTTATTCGATATGAATACTATAAATAATAAAAAAATATGGATACTCTAAATAACAAGTCTTCAATTAAGTCCAAAGCTGGTGCTTTGAAGTCTAGTTAGTCTTTCAACAGCTGTGTGCTGCGACCAACATGCAAAATACTTTTGCATGAATCTTTTCACGTACAAGGCTACAAGTACATTGTCGCATCGCTGTTACACTTACTAATTCAATACACAAAAACCCATTTTCCAGACCTCCCAACAATAAACTTTAAACAAAACATGCCACGTTTATTTTCCTTTCATAACGAACCATTTTTCTGAGACAACAATTATGACAGCGAGCTCGAAGTATGTGCACGAACGAACGGACATGGCTCAGTGGATTTAGCTCGTCGAATAAGTATATTGCGGAGAATGAAATCTAAAATCTTTTGTGCTCTTGGCCTGAGAAAAACAAAACAAAAGAATACCAGAAACGTATGGCTGGAAAATGGTGCTTTTTTGCCCGCTAATGGCCTTTAGATTCTTGCAACGCTAAAGTTTCATTTACGTGTTACCAGCTTTTAAAGTACGCTGCTACGTACGCTACACAATTTACGCAAGAAAGACGCTGCTTGGAGAGACTCGTTGTCCAGAGTAGAGTGACTGACCCAAGAACCGGGTGCGCTCCTCTGTGCAATGGAATGAGATGCCAACACAGAGTCACGTCTAAATATGTGTGTACGAAGTGCCTCGGTTCGAGAGCCATGACGATGGAAGACAGTGAAAAGACCGTGCACCGACCATCATGACCACGACTTCTCTGCCAAGAGTAAACTACAAAGAAGAAGAACTTAAAAAACACAAAGAAAACTTTGTTGATTGTTGTCGTTGGTGAAGGAGTTAATTCCTCATTTTCATGTCGCAAAATCAAGATATGGAATTCTCTGTCAGCCACGCGTGTGGGCTCCATTTTAACCCTCCGACTCATTCAGGAGGCGTGAATAAGCTCCTCGAAGGTCAGCAAGGGGTGGCTAGTGAAACGCACTACGCGCTATATTTAGCAAAAACATTTTATAATAAATTTCTAAATTCTGTTTGTGATATGAATAATTGATAGTAATCAAAGTTGGTTAAATAAAGCCTTAATCTTAATGAACAATTATACTACTTTGAGCCGTTAACTTCTGAGAGAAATAATAATTACAATTGAAAATATTTTACATTATAAACTTGAAGAGATAATGGTGGCATACTAATTAAACTCTGAATCGGGACAAAGCCCGCGTTCCTCGTATCGAGTTCCAAAGATCGTGGAAATATTAATTCCACGGAGATTAATGTGAACAACTTTAAATAAGTAGGTAATAAAGTCGAACATTAATTTAATTTTCTGTAGTCCTGACGATTTCGTAAATTAGTATTTGTATAAATCAAAAATCTCCTAGAACAGCGCTTATGTTTCAATACCAGTTTCAGTCTTTTAAAATTTCGCTTACGTTTGAAATATTATAACTTGATATCTAATTATAGTAATTGTTCGGAGGTAAACATATCAGGATAGAATACGTACGTAATAACGTACGTGAACATTTAACCTTAGTTATAGATGTCTGTAAAATATCGGCCGAGAGACGCCCACTGTTGGACATTGGCACACATCTTCGGTTCATCTTGTGGTAGGCTCCCCGCCTACCAACACTCAAGTACGAATATTTGAAGGATCCCATGAAAATTTCTCAAGAAATGTTAATAAAACTAGATTTAGATTTTACATTGCCCACTGCCAATTAAAGTTCTCAATTCTTTGGGATATGACAATGATCTTGGTTCTCCTGTGGATCTCAACATTTTTGAGAGGATTTCGCAGATAAATTTTGGGACTAGTCCTCTCTAGTTAGTAGTCTCTCTAGTTAGTTAGTAGTTACCCTAGAGTGAGTTTGAGCCTTCTTATGAGGCTATTGTATGCGGTTCCATAGGTCATCTGTGGCAACACACATATATTACCAAATAGGTAGTTATAAATTTATATTATACTGGAAAAAAAAGATACCTCGAGCTCCACTGTGCTTCCGAAAGCAGGGTAATCATAGAAAATATAGATAGAAAAATAATGCTTTTGATCTGATTATTGACCACATGGCTGAATTTTAACCAAATAACATATATTCCAAATGTTCTAAACCTTTTGAGAGAGATTTTTCTCTACAGGATATAATACGATTCTCTTCAGACACATTTATAAAACCAGATCCTTTCATAGAGTGCAATGTACGTGAAATATGCAAAACATTCCACCTCTTTGTACGTATGGGGATGTTCTTACGGATTGTGGGGATTTATCTGGAAGCCTGTCGAGGGTAATCGAGCATTTATAGCGTTAATACACAACTCACATGAGTGCTCTATCTAGTCTATAAGCGTCTTCGTTCTATTCAGATCCCTCAGAAAGTATTGTATAATGTTTTGCATAAGGGTGTGTTGGATAAAAATATTTCTGAATGCAAAATTTTCTGCATGATAAATTTTCGACACGTACTTGTCTTTTCAACGTACTGCTACACAATGTAGACGACACTTAAATAAAACGAGCGTAGTTTCAGATAATGGTTTGAGTGTGGCGTTGCATTACATTATTGTTGAAAAATATTAAAACAAGAGTAAAAAATCGGGAGTAATCTCCCCTTGAATTTCTCGTATAACGGGAACGACTCAAAAGTTGACATAAACCTTACGTTTTGATGTCATACATGCATGTAAAATTTTGGTCACCCATCCGAGTACCGACCACGCACTTGGTTGCTTAACTTTCGTAATCGACGACTCAAAAGTTGACAAAAACCTTATATTTTGATGTTATACATGCATGTTAAATTTGGTTGCAATAAGTTAAAGCATACTCGAGTTATCGTGCAAACGCACAGACACACACACAGATATAATTCCAAAAAATTCGGGAGTGGTCTCCCCTTGACTTTCTCGTATACCGAGAACAACTCAAAGGTTGATTGAAACCTTATATTTTCATGTCATACATGCATGTGAAATTTTGGTCACCCATCCGAGTACCGACCGCGCACTTGGTTGCTTAACTTTCGTGATTGACGGCTGAAAATTTGATAGAAACCTTATATTTTGATGTCATACACGTATGTTAAATTTGGTTGCAATAAGTTAAAGCATGCTCGAGTTATCGTGCTAACGCACAGACGCACAGACACACACACACAGACATAATTCCAAAAATAATTAGTCAAAATCTCCAGGTCGAATTTTTTGACGATTACAGAAAGTAAAAATCTAATCAATTGTTTGAATTTTTTATTAGTCATGTTATTTTTCAATTCTTGTATTTAAAATAAAAAAGGGAATATCAAGAACGAAAGAATCTTTAACAATACCCATTAATATTTTATATTATTATGTACATATCTACCTTTATTTAAGACGCACATTACTTTTTAAGTTTTTTTTTGTTCAGATTATTAAGACCATAAAACGTGGCGGGGTTCGAACTCCGCCACATACTAACGTGTTTTCCATCTGTAGAATGTGTGGTGAGGAGGAAGAAAGCATGGAGCACATACTATGTGACTGCGATGCACTAGCCAACAGGCGACTAAGGGTCCTAGGTTTAGCTTACCCTAAACCAGAGGACTTTATAGACCTTATTCCCGCCAACATCGTGAAACTCATACAAAATGTTTTCGATGTTAGCGGGGATGGGTGATAAGGAAAGGGGAAGCACAAAAGATCCCATAGGATCGAAGTGCTCAAAGATACGGCCTCAGCCCCTTATTTAAGAATAATAATAATAACGTGTTTTCCAATTTAGAGTTCATATGTACGTTTAATATCGTTTTTACGGTGAAGGAAACCATTACATATATAATAAATAAAGAGGAAAACATTGCGAGGAAACCTGCACACACCTATGAAGATATTCTTAGGTTGTGTGTGAAGTCGACCAATCCGCACTTGGCCAGCGTGGTTGACTAAGGCCTAATCGCCCCTAATGTGGGGTAGGCTCAAGCCCCTCGGTGGGGACATTATATGAGCTGTTGATGATTAAGACATCATCAAAAGAAGCTATATTTAATAATTTTCCAAATCGCCACGAATTTAATTACAAAGCTTTGAAAACAATTGTTTCGAAAAGACGTACAAAATCTTATTGAAAATGAAGAGAAAGAAAAATGGAATAATGAGGCGATAAAGCAAAAATATGGGAGTTTTCCGTGTGTTATCCGGCTTCGAGTTAAACAAATAAACATCTCGTCCCTTACCTACTAATTGAAGTTAACAATGACCTCTATTTGGAATGAAACAGAATACTTCAGTGTTTATTTGTTTACTTTGGAACAACGTGGATTGATTCATTTTAGATAAATGCTTTGGAAACGGCTGCGTTCAGATTTACTCATAGTGTCAGGGTTAGATCATGCAAAGGCAGTTTTAACGTGAAAAAGGTATCAAAAATATAAAACGCTACGGAGAGATAGTCCACCATCTTCTTTCCTTTTTACGCTATATGTACGGTCAGCACCAGAAGTAGGTTAATATTCAGACTTTGTGATAATAATCATTTCATTAGTTTGTTTCTGTATTTATCTAAGTTCTCCTGGCATACTTTATTGGCATTTTTACTTAAAGAGATTTCTCATTGTATGTACTATCTATTATGTAAATCCATTTTGTACAAATATTTTCATTTTAGTTTTTATTTCAATTTTATTAACAACTAGCTGTGCCCGCGCGACTTCGTCCGCGTGGATTTCCCGTTTTTGCAACATTTTTCATTGATGCTCAACTCCTATTAGTCGTAGAGTGATGATATGGAGGCATATAAGCCTATATCACGGTTTCCTAAACTGTGCGTCGCGACGCCCTGGGGTGTCGCGGTTCTATCCCGGGGGTGGACGTCGTGAGAAGATCCACATAGAATGGCTGTCTAGCTAGCTTAGCGAGCTAGTCGAACGAAAATAAAACGAAATTTGTCTGTGCTACTTTATGTTTTTATGGTAATTTTTTTTCAGTCTTTCTAATTTTAAAATATTTGCGCATTCGTTAACGCCTAAATAATTCAAAAAAGCTATGTTTTTGTTTTTGTAGGTATGTACTTAACTTGGCTGTTACTATAACGGGGAGAGGGCTCGTAAAAATTAGAAAATTCCTAAGGGCGTCACTATGAAAATAAGTTTGGGAAGCTCTGGCCTATAGTGTTCCTCGATAAATAGACAATCATAGAATTTTTCAGATCAGAAGTTCCCCTTTGTAGGATTCTGTACCCAAAGGGTAAAACGGGATCCTATTACTAAGACTCATAAATAGAATAAAATAAATACTAATAAATAGAATAAAATAAATATTGAAGGGGCTCCCATAAAATAAGCGTGACTTTTTTTGGTCGATTTTGATAACGGCAACAGATAGACGCTTGAAGTATTCACAGAATATTTAGTTATATTATTTACTTTTAATATACAACAACAAACGTGTTTTATTTCTCGGTCTTACTAACGATAATAACAGGTAGAAACTTGAAATATTAACAAAATATTTAATTTAAATTTCAAATAATTTTTGGAGATTTTTGATAAAAATCTATGGCACGGAACCCTTCCTTCTCGCGTTCGACTCCTTCTAGGTGGTTTTTTTTGCAGGCTATCTCTGATGACCTTCTTGAAGTCACCAGGGCTTTTAGTAAAGGAGAGGACCTCGACGGGTCCTCAAGCTTTAAGGTCGAATCACTCCAAAGAGGATTCCTGACCGGTGAGCATCTCCCTCGGAGGAGTCTCTGAACCTATTAGTCTCTAATGCGTCCGAATCTGACGGGATCAGTAGTTCCTAAGATAAGCGCGTTCAACTAAACAAAAAAACAACTCAGTATAGATGCGTGCGTAGTACTTGATCATTATTTAGCTGTGGAATTATGTTTAAACTGTAATATCTCTGAAGATATTCATTGAAATCTAATGATGTAAAGAACAATTTTGTACAAAATTAAATACTTGTGATGAATAAAGTATAAATTTTGAAAAGGAATAATATGATTTTTACAAAAATACCTTCGCATCTAATGCATTATTTTAGAACAAATTTTAATAACTAAAATAGGTTATAGCGAGTCAACCTTAAGAGATAGATAAATGCTGTCTGGCACTTTTTTTAGAACTTTTAAAGGAAAATAATTCCGTGATACATGATTTTTGCGTAACTTTAACCGTTTACCTAGCGCACGCAACAAAAGCTCTGAAAATCAAAATTTATTATTTTCCGTTTATTTCAAACTATGATATCTCTTAAGATATTCATTGAAATCAAATGAGGTCATTAACAATTTTGTTCAAAATTAAATGCTTGTGATAAATAATGTATTTATTTTGATAAGGAATAATATCATGCATACAAAAACACCATCGCAGATAAACTTTTGATAAAAAAAAAATTTGATTACCAAAGAGAAAGGTTATAGTGAGCCAACCATAAAAGATAAACATATGCTATCGCGGACTTTTTTTTAGAAAATTTAATGGAGAATAATTCTGTTATACATAATTTTTCCGTAACTTTAACCGTTTACGCAGCGCACGCAGGGAAAGCTTTGAAATGAAATATTTTTCTCCAGTTTTTGCAACATTCTTCATTAATGCTCAGCTCCTATTGGACGTACCGTGATGTTATATAGCCTATAGCCTTCCTAGATAAATGGACTATCCGACGGAAAAATAATTTTTCAATTTGAGTCAGTAGTTGCTGAGATCTTAGGGTTCAACCAAACAAACAAACAAACAAACAAACAAACAAACAAACAAACAAAAAAACAAACAAACAAACAAACAAACAAACTCTTCAGCTTTATTATTAGTATAGAAGATAGATATAGATAATAATAAGAATGTATTTCCATGCTCACACCAATTATCTAGCCCAAATTAAGTATCATTAAGAACTTGTGTTATGGATAGTGAAAATAGGCATCTTCTGGGTAAACTCGCTCCATCTTCGGCTTTCTCTTAGCTCCCCAGGACTCAGTGTTGCCAAGAGTGAAAGCATTTCAAGTAAAAAAAAGAATCTCAAAGTAATTTAACACAAATCGCGATAGATACAAGATTTTTTTAGACATTTACGAGTACCTAACGTTAATGTTTTATTCGCTGCCTGCACATGAAACGGTCTGGATTCGATTCCTGGTAGGGACAAATACTTATGCAATTCTGTTAATCGTATATTGTCTAGTCACCTTAGCGATTAAATGCATTTCAATAAACTTCTATTATGATAGGAAAACGGAAAAAGGCGTGTTAATTTAATAACGACCCCTGCCCCCTTATTATGAAACTTCAACTAAAGTTAGTCGTGGTTTAAAACTAAGTCATTCAGTCTCTGTCATTCAGCAAATATAAGTGAAAGCATCAGTTTTGAGCCATGAATAACTTTAGTTCATATTGTATTATAAGAGAGCTGAAGCTTAATAAAAAATAAATGTATATCTCAGACCAATAAAAAAGTCAAGACGGAGCAATCGTAAGCAACCGCGACGAAAAAAGTGAAGCCAAGAATCGGCTATGTGTGCGTGATTTACACACACATCGAGTGCTAGACGTGTGACGTAATATAAGCGTGCTAGAGAATAATATTGCCAGCATATGTCTCAAGTACCCAATATGTAAAAGTTATTTCAATATAAAACCAAGCTAGTGTACAATATTTTAATTGGTAATGAAATGACTGCTATAAAATAATCGAAATGTCAATTGTAGCTGATAATATAACGTACAACCACAGATTTATAATAATTACTGACGTTTATAGATTGGCAATGAATCGACTAGGGCGAGACCAAAAAATGCACCAATGAGTGAATAATGCATACGTGTGCGTGAAAAATAGTCTGACAGTTGCTGTCATTTCTACGTGACTGACAGGCCGACCTAGGCCGCCTGTAAATACTGTACTGTACTGGTCGCGGTCTATCTATCTCGCTCTAATATACATGTTAGTATGCTCTTCTATGTTGCCGATCTACAGTATTCTATAACTATGCATATAACTGAGAGGAGTTTTATTTATGAAAAATCATAAAAATTACTTTTTGAAATAAAATTACCCTGTGTTTGAATGTGATTGAATTTTGAAGTCTTCGTGTGTCCCTGATGGAGGACGCGACTTTTTCATATAATATCAATATCGCTATCATTATCGTGGTTTTCGGGTGTCCCGATTCTGAATAGAAAATCTATTTCGAGATCCAAGATGGCGGACGCGACTTTTTAACATAATGTCAATATGGGTATCATTTTCATAGTTTTTGGTGGTCCCGAGCTCAAAACAGATGTTGTATTTGTACAACATCTGTTTTGAGATCCAAGGTGGCGGACACGACTTAATTAAATATAACGTCAATATGGCTATCTTTTTCGTGGTTTTCGGTTGTCCCGATTACGAATACAACATATTTTGAGATCCAAGATGGCTGACGCAACTTTAAAAAAAAATATCATTATGGGTATCGTGCCGATCAAACATCTATTTTTTGTTCCAAGATGGCGGACCCGACTTTTTAATAGAATATGAATATTTGTATCATTTTCGTGGTTTTCGGGGGTCTCCATTTCGAGTAGCACATCTTTTTCGAGATCCAAGATGGAGGACCGACTTTTTATTAGAATATCAATATCGCTATCAGTGTCGTGGTTTTCGGGTATCCCGATTCCGAATAGAGAATCTGTTTCGAGATCCAAGATAACGGACGCGACTTTTTAACATAATGTCAATATAGGTATCATTTTCATGGTTTTCGGTTGTCCCGTCTACAAATACAATATCATTTTCTGATCCAAGATGGCGGACACGACTTTATGACAAAATGTCAATATGGGTTTCGTTCTCGTGGTTTTTGGTGGTCCCGATTACGAATACATCATCTGTTTTGAGATCCAAGATGGCGGGGGCCCTTTTTCAATATAATGTTATTATGGATATCGTTTTAGTGGTTTTTAGTGTTCCCAATTACGAGTACAACATCTATTTTGAGATCCAAGATGGCATTATATCCGAAATTAGTGGGGTAACTATCCCGCTTTACTAAATAGTATATAATTAAGTTAAACAACAAGTTATTGTTTGACAGTACAATATTTATTTTACATCTACAATCTCTAAAAAAATATTGTGAAGACAATTATTATATTAATTCACCCAATGTAACAAAACAGTGAAAAAGACAAACAAAACGTTTCAGGGATTTTTCATTTAAATCAAATTAAGTACCATTACGATCTTGTATTCTGGATACTAAATAAAGGACTAATAACATCATAAACTAGATATTTGAAATCTTAACTTAAATTCACGTCAAAAGAAGAAGTCAGACTTAAAACTGTATAAACTAATAACGTAAGAACAATCAAAAATACTTTTTTTTGAAACAGCATTTTTTTTATTCAACGCTTTCTTCGAAGTCTGCAGAGTATATAATACTTAATTTTAAAGGAAATCAATCACCCTCATTTCTATTATTACGAAATGCGTCAATTCAGTTTTGTTTCCACGTTATTTCATTTGGGAACCTAAAGTAATATATAAAATAATTCTATCTTTTATACCCACTGCTGAGACACAAGGCTACTGCCTAAACCTTCTTCGATGACAAGGAGAGGCCATGTCATTTAAGGAGGTTTAGGCAGGAGTCCACCACGCTTGCCCAATGCGGATTGGTGGGCGGAGTATAAGATGATCAATACCCGTTTGCTGATCTGTTAGTCGCCTTCTACGACACCTATTGGAGGAATAGGGTGATGCTATTCTACTCTGCCGGCATCACATGGCTTTATAAATAATAATTCTTCAATAGAATATAATACAAAAAAATGCGTGAGTGTCGTGGAACACTCGATCGGAACAAAGTTATGACTGGGCACAGACAATACCATACGCGGTATCTACAAACTCAACATCCGCCAAGTCCGTACTGTGCAATAAGGAACTTCGTTCCGGAATTCGCGTCCAGTATCTTGGATCTCAAAATATGTTGTATTCTTCTTCTCACTTGCTAGACTTCTTTGCTAACTCGCCGTAAAGAACAAGATCTTTTATATTTGCATAATGTGTTATACAGTAAAAAAAAATACAGCGCAATCCACGGACAACCAGTAAGACTTTTTATCTGCAAACTTATAAAAATAACACCTCATTTTATAATCCTCTAACGAGAATGTGTGGGTCTTACAACGAGATATCTCTTATGAACCCTCGTATATAAGTGTTCAACCCAAGACCTAATATATTTAAAAAAAGTGGTTAAGCAACACTTTAGTGATTCTACCTGCGACTCCCATGTCGCTTAAAATTATTACTATAGATAGATAGATACTTATTTAATTTAGTTTATCTGTAATATTGTTAATCTATAGGTTAAGGATCTTTTTCTTTTACTGTTTGATCTAAAAAAATATGTGTCAACATAAGAAGCATTTCAATTTAGCACAAAATCGAAAACCACAAAAACGATACCCATATTGACATTATGTTAATAATGTCGCGTCCGCCATCTTGGATCTCAAAATAGATGTTTTATTCGTAATCGGGACCACCGAAAACCACGAAAACGATAACCATATTGACATTATGTTAAAAAGTCATGTCCGCCATTTTGTATCTCAAAATAGTTGTTGGATTCGTGATCGGGACCACCAAAAACTAAAAAAGCGATACCTTTATTGATATTCTATTAAAAAGTAGCGTCCGCCATCTTGGATTTTAAAACTGACGTTATATTCGAAATCGGAACCTCCCAAAACCAAAAAAATTATACTCATATTAATATTCTATTAAAAAGTCGCATCCGCGATCTTTGGTCTCGAAATAGATGTTCTATTCGTAATTGGGCCCCCAGAAAACCACGAAAATGATATCCATATTATAATATAATAATATAATATAATATATCTCCACGCTCACACCAATTATCTAGCCCGAAGTAAGTATCATTAAGAACTTGTGTTACGGATACTAGATAACGGACATTTTTATTTTATATACATAATAATTTTAGATATTTTTATAAATAAACTTAAATAAATATATAAACAACCATGACTCGCAAACAAACATTCGTGTTCGTCACACAAACATTTGCCGCTACCAGGATTCGAACCCGGACCGCTTGATGTGTAGCCAGCTGTACTGACCACTCAACCACGACGGCGTCAAATAACTATATTGAAAACCATCTTCACTAAAGAAAGTGTGAAAAAGGTCGTGACGGAAAACTCTTACACTATTTGTTTTAAAATATATATAACATCTGTAACACTATCGAAGCTACCCAATTATTGGGTAAAAATAAATTTCTTAATTGGCAACACTGATGCAATGGCGCCCGATAATCCCCAAATGCGTTCCGTAAATTACGTAATAAATATTTTTGTGAAATAATACGAGAATCAGTTAATTACTTGTGGAAAGTTGTCCCTGATGACTTATTTTTAATACATGAATTGTTTTGCAGCAGTATAAGACACATGAAGGCATAATTACGCCATTTTTTAATTTCAAAATATTTGTCAACATTGTGTTACTCATGTCGTGCGTCGCGGCAGACTGACGAGCGGCCGTCTTCATATTGCCGGTTCGTCATCATATTACTTGCCTCACTTATGAGCGCGGTTAGCTACGTCTAGACTTTTTTATTGGTCTGAGATGTATATTTAGAAAGTTTTAAGATTACGTTCACAATGGATGCACTCTTGCGAGCTTTCAAGGGAATTAATATTCTGTAATATTATCGTAGAAACCATTTTACAAATTGAGCTCTTAACGCAACTAGTTATGCTTTTCATTAAGTATATATTATTAACTTAAACATATATGAAGGGTATCTTTGTATCTATTTATTCGTCAATTTCGTTCGATCGATTTCGTAACTTCATATAAGAAAAAAAAAATCTCGTCGTAATAAGAATAGCAAAAAAAAATATACTGGGTAAAAAAAATCCTTTTGAGCACCAGAAGTATTCTTAATACCTAAATCATTAGACAATCTCCAAAGGAGAACTTCGGGGTAGCTAATAATTACAGTTCGAAAGTGGAAAAATTTTAAGCTGAAAGTAGTAATTATGAAGTTGTAAAGATAATGTTGGGGTAATTTAAGTTTGAAAAGGACAAAGGCGTCGTTTGTAACACGATACCGAGTTACAAAGGGCGATGTTATAGAAAATACTTTTTAAATTATTTACTTTTATCTTTGATTTACTTTGTTCAAATTATTTAAAATATTAGTCAAAATTACTGAGTTTTGAAATTTAGACTGGTTTTGAATGGTTATGAGATTTAACTGTAATATATTTACTAAACGTAATTTCGTCATTCTACAGACAAGTGGGTACCTACTCTAATGAAAAATGAGGCGCCAAATTTAGTACTGTACAATTTCCGTCGAGACAATAATCATGATTTCAGATTTGGTATTATAACTTAGTTATTTTTGGTTGGCACCATCATAAAAGACTATTACGAAAATAAACCTTAATTGCTTTGATAATTCAGTGGGAAATTGGTGAAATTACTGTAACCAAACAGGAATACGAAGGATTTCCACAAAGTCTGGAAGTTAGTTGGCATTGATTGTAATTAAGTACTAGGTTCACAGGAATGAATAGGAGGTAATGAACAGCTGGAGGTTGGTTGAGTAATTGCTTGTTCAATTTACAACGTAAGCGCGTATGGAGATCTATCTACTATTGAGCTCGATTTTCTAAGCGTGAGTAATTTTTGATTGAGATATAGCAATCTTTATAACACTTAACTATAGCAACAATTATGTTAAAGAAAGACTAATGGAAATAGGTAATTAGATAAGTGAAACGTCCACATGAAATGTAAAGACGACTTCGTAAATTTACATTTATTGTACGCAAATTACTTAATTCGGGAATAAATTTATTCACCAGAATCTTGGACAATATTTTACTCAAACATTTTTTATGTAAATGGCCACTTAAAAATCAAATCATCTTGTTATGTTCGTCAGCTATTTTGAGTAAAATAAAAACAGAAACTCGTTGACAAGAAAACGGATAGACGTTACTAATTTTATTGGAGATTAAAAGAGTCTTTAAAGTTGGAAGTTCGCCCGGTGGTCCACGACGTTAATATTGTAGAGCTTCTGACTAATGTGAATAATTACTATCGTATTTTCTTAACTTCTAATAGTAATGGAATAAGCATTTTTTGTTTTGGGGTATATTTTCTAGGTAGTAAGCCTGTATGTAGGGTCGCCTTGATTTCTTTCTCGGTGGGTGTGTAGCTTTTGATGTCAAGTGTGTCCGCTTAGCATTCGAAGTCACATGCCATCGTCAAGTTGTTTTTGTTTTCCCAGCACGGCTAGTTCCGGATGGCCCTTTTCAGGGCCACGACCGTGCCTGAAGTCCCCCGTGTGCGGTCCGATAGCTGCTCCCGGTGTCCTCTCCAGGAGAACGCGCCAGGTCGAGCAGCCGTCGGTGAGGAGGCGGCCTATAAGGCCGGCGTCGGCCAGCGGCTCACAGGGGCTGGCGTTAGTCGGTAGCCCCTGTGGGCTGCTGGCAACCAATTGGTGCACAACGAGTGCCTAGACGGGCAGCGTTGGGACGGTCTCGGTGTAGTTGCGCTCACGTGCGCAGATCACGAGCCGTCCCGTAATAGCGCACTGGAGGTCAGGCCGGGGAGGTTGTTTAGTGGGTATGGAGGGAACGCCTTTACCTCAATTCCCACATATCCCCTGCAGTTGGCATTAACCCGCAGGGACGATGCATAAATGCATTTGAACTCCCCGTCAACAAAAAAAGGGTCGTCTTAATAGGTACCACCGCCTTTCCTATTTGAGTAGTGAAACAGTTTGTTGTGTTTCGTATTGAAGGGTAAAGTAGCCGGTGTAATTATCAGACATGGAAGGCATTTCATATTATGCCTCAGGATGATAACGCACCTGCATATCAAGTGATTTTATCCTTGTTATTGCAGGTGTTTATAGGGGACAGTATCCACTTACCACCAGGTGGGCACTGGGCAGCTAGCTTGTTTGTGATCTAGTATTATAAAAAAATGTTGTAATTTATAATGTCGTGAAAAAGTTATCGGAGACACTTTTTACTGTATTTAATAATTTGTTGTAAATACGATTAAATTTTACTCTATGAAGCATTTTAAATGGTTTACAAAATACGTATTTTAAAAATCTAGTTTTATCATCCTTTAGGAATATAAAAGCAGACTGAGGGATATTCTGAACCTCGTGCCGACCATCGCATCACGGAGTCTCACTAGCGCGGTGGCAACGAAACAACACAGAACATCATTCATATGTAGGGTTGGTGACAGGGAGGTGGTTAGCCATAAAACTATGCCAAAACTTAATAGCGGTATGATGACATATTGTACCGACCCCAAATATATTGGCCTCCTTCTCCGGCCCGTTCTTCGCCTACGAACGAGTTCTGCGAGAGGGTCATCCTCCCGCGTCCGCTCCGCAGCCTCCTTCTGCGTAATGAACTCGGCCACCATTTCCCAGTTCCTCACGCTGTCGATCATAGCTTTTGCGACGATCGGCAGCGAAAGGTTGCCTCCAATTGCTGCGGTGAGAACACAACCCTGCCTCATCCACGCTGGACATGATTCCAGCGTGTGATGCGCGGTGTCCTCATCGTGGCCACACTCATGACAACGTGGGGTACTCTCCCGACGTGCCACCTTGTGCAGGTATCTGCCGAAGCAGCCATGCCCTGACAGAACCTGCACAGTACGGAAGTTTAATACTCCATGACGCCGGTTCACCCATTCCATCAAAATTGGCCTCATCGCCTCTATCGTGCGCTGGCCCGCAGTGGGGTCCTCCAAGCGGTGTTGCCATTTGCGTATTATAGCGCGTTGCGCCCGCGTCCGTCTAGTACCCTTTTTTCTTTCCCCTGGGTAAAAATACATTACGCATGCCCTCCCGTCGGGAGACGAGAGGGGTATGTGGGACTCCCCGGAGCTGAACCCCGGGTCTACCCACTAAACAACCCAGCGGCACTCCCGCTCTTCGCCATAAATAGTGGAGGATTGGGAAACCGGCAGAGCAAAGCGCAACGCTCTAGTGGCGCGTCGCCCGGCTCATGGTTGGGCCGGGCCTGCCCGGGGACGTTTTGGTGAAATGGCGTACGTGCGGTATGGTCCGTTAGTGGATTTTGCATCGTCATAAAAAAGATCTTAATATAAACAAAATGAAACCAGCCACTGATATAAAAATAGGTACAATGTTTTATTTTAAAATCTGTTTTGCTTCAATAATTTGCTGTAGTCGATAGCTATTCAGTCGACAGATTTGTGGTTAGCTCCGCGTTGCCTTCAACGTTTTCAATTTTCAAGGGTTGCTTGACAAGCTTGCACTTGACACTTGACAGGTGTCACACGCAGACATTACGCGACGGATTTCGAATCTGGCATGTAATAAGGTTTTTCGGAATGTTTGCGTTATTTTTTCTAGTAAAAGAGTTTTGTGAGGAAGTTACAAGTAACTAAAGATATTTTTTCTTTAGCTGGTTAAACCTCCTTCGATGACAAGGAGAGGCCTTGTGTCCCAGCAGTGGGTCGAATTATAAAGGCTGATATGATGATAACATATTTACTGGCAACAGTCTGAGAGGCAAGTTCTTTGTCAAGTGGTTGGCAGACAAGCATATGGCCTGCCTGGTGGTAAGCAGTCATTTCACAAATAAATATATATTATTATAATAAATCACTTCACACTGCAAGTGCGTTGCTATATCCTGGAGACTAAGATGATATGCCTTCTATGCCCGGTACAATACACTGGCTACCTTTCCCTTTAATTCGAAACACAGCGAACTGCTTCAGGGTAGAAACCATTTACTACTTAGCATAAAACACAAAAGCCAAACGTTTGCAATACGTAGAATAGCTGTTATAACGAGAGAAATTTACGCTCTCTTTTTAAAGCAGATACCTATATACAAAATTGTCACATACATCGCTGAAAACGTGACACTCATTACGTTAATACTGGGCATACACGGAATTTTAGTACTTGCTACTTGTCTGTTGAAGGTAAACCATTCTACAATTCTTTTAATGGGGTAGGTATGAAGAAATTGTAAATTACAATTTTTTATTTAAAAAAAAACTTATTTTAATGGACCTTTAAATTAGGCATTTGAAAATAAGAATCTACTGTGAGGTTTATGTACCGCTCTTGGCGATAAGACCGCCAATTGTACAATTGTGTATTATTGTTAATTGTATTTAAATCATTTTGGTGTACAAGAAAGAGTATATCTATCTATCTATATTTATATTTGTATAAACATTATACATGCATCCGTTTGTCGTACATCACAATGGTGGATGAAAATAATCAGAAGATGCAGAAGATAAAATATTAATGGTGTATGTCGTTTGCCATCAAGTAAATAAATAGTCATAAGATCTTAAGAAATATTTGGTAATTGTATCCAAAACTCTCAAGCTCGGTTCCTATTGCTTCTCATGTTTATATAAAAAAATGTTCACTTTTAGGCAACTACATATAGATTAACAACCTTATCATAAACACTCAATATACCTATTTTAGTTATTACCTTATTAAAAAGTGTTTTGTCTCATTCATCTCGTGCCAGAGTGACAGAGACAAACAATTTGTAAATCTCTTATAAATTCACTTGTTTTTATGAATAAGGGGTTAGTGTCAACAAAATGTTAAAAGAAGCTATGGTAAATGAATGATAGTAGGAAAGTTTTGTATTCACAAATACTTACAAGAGTCCACTCAAATAAAGATTTGATTTTTATATTAATATTAGTTATAATTATAAATTTTCTCTTATCTCTCCTAAAAGTCGTGAAGTGGGCCCAGCACTCGTAATCGAAGAGGAGTCTCGAAAGATCTTCAAAGCGCGAGTGATGCCTGTGAGGCGGAATAATATATCTGCGCTTGATATGAATAAGTTTTATTTAGATTTCATCATTATCAGTAGAACCCACAGTATACATATATTGTGTCATTAAAACTACGCAACGGATTTTGATGCAGTTTTTTTTAATAGATAGAGTGATTCTTAAGGAAGGCATATTTACATAAGCATTGCACCCGTGCGAAGCCGGGTAGTTAGATATAATAATAAGCTATTTCTCACCTCGTTTGACCTAGTTCAGGCAGGTAATATAGAATGTAACCTCTGTCCTGGTTGATGGCTTTTTTTCTTGGTTCTTGGCTTCACACCAGAAAAGTGAGAAACCTTAGTTTCTTACTTTTTGGGTGTGTGTGTAAGTAGCCCATTTCATGTAGGCAATAAGCTGGCAACCTGTCACTATTTGGAGGAAGTGCACGGCCCATACTGTAAGGTGTGTAACGGTTTTCTCTCCCGAGTTCTTGTTGTAAAAACGTGTTGAGAGACTTCATTCTTAACTCAATCTACCGTACAAATTGTCGTACTTTAAGTACATTTTCACTTCATCACAACATCCTTTATAATTCAATCCACTGCTGGGACACAAGGCCTCTCCTTGCTATCGAAGGAGGTTTAGGCAGTAGTCCACCACGCTGGCCCAATGCAGATTGGTGGATGGAGTATAAGATAATCAATACCCCTTTGCTAATCCATTAGTCGCCTTCTACGACACCCAATGGAGGATATGGGGTTATGCTATTCTTCTCTGCTGGCATCACGCGGCCATTTTCACTTGAAATTGGCAAAATGCGTAAGCTTTAATGTATCGCGATCGCCAATAATTTAAAAGAAGAAGAAGATGTGTAACCAAAAGCTCTAGTTAACCCCTTTGTTTATTATGAGCATAATAATTGTATTTATGTATACGTGTTCAAGAAAAAAAGGTTCAACTATATCTACTCCAAAATAGACGTAAATACTGAGTTAGTTTCAAATTATGTCAAAATAGTAAATGATCTGGAAAGAACTTGGATTTGGAAGTAAGGTGAGCTAAAGTTTTCGTGACGAGAACTAATAACTAACAAGAACTAATCTTAATGAAGGATTTTGAAAATTAGGGTGAGGATGTTCCACATATATATCAATCTAAGGAGATCGGGTCAATCGCCGAGTTCATAGGAAGACCGAGTGTCGCAATCACCGGCCGTACTACATAACATGGTTCTAGTTGAGCATGCCGTAATATACACTATTCATTGCGCGCGTCCTAAGGACTACGAAGCAATGAAAGTTAAGCACAGCCACAAAGGAGATCGCTCTAATCGCTGAGTTCATAGGAAGTCCGAGTGACGCGGACGGCGAAATGGCGGTAATGTTTGCCCACTGGGCATACACTTGTCCAAGTTAAACGCCGGCTTGGCCTATCTCCTTGTATTATTAAATCTGTGGGATGTTCACATATTATACTGGTGATGAATTTCCCGGACTGCTGAGATGTCACATATGTCCTGGTTGTTGGCTTTTGTGTTAATAGATTCTTTACTGAAGGATTGTTATTTTTCGGTGTGGTCTGTGGTGCCCCCCTTAGTTAGACAATAGGCTGGCAAACTGTAACTATTTGGAGTCGCTACATGGCCCATACAGCCGGATACCTAAAGAAGAAAGAGAAAGCAAGAAGGAAGTGTTACCTAAAGCTCTGCTCACCCCCTCATGGGATTGCAAGCATGATCGTTTATATGTACGAGTGTGTATGAACTAAATCTTACCTGGATGGCCCATACTGCCGGATACGTAAAGATCAAAGAGAAAGCAACAAGGCAGTGTAACCTAAGGCTCTCCTCAACCCCTCGTGGGATTGCGAGCCTGATCGTTTGTATGTACGAGTATGTATGAACTAAATCTTACCTGGGTGGACAGCATAAGAGCGCGAGTGTAGTCAAAGGCGTGAGCAAACCAGGAGTCGTCGCTGGGCCCACACAGCACCAGCAAGTTGGTGATGCCCAGTAGAGGAATGAGGACTAGAAGCGCCTTAGTCGCCTTCCTGTACTGCTCCGTCTCCAACGTGTTTGCTGACCGTAGCTTTGTTATTAATACCTGTGGAATTAAAATATATTAAGAAAACAGAAAATCGCAGTCTGATATGACCACAAATTCTGAATTCTAGATGTTCCTTTTGTTATTGCCACAGCTTTCACTCACTAATGCACATTGAGTCTAGAGTGGTGGCGATATTATGGCTCCTAAATTCCCATTGTATCTCTACCGTGTACAAAGGTCTATGCAATGATGTTCACACACTGGTGTTATGACTCAAACTCAGTCTTCTACAGTTCAAGCTTATCATAACCATATCATAACCAAACAATACATCCTCCTAAAACATCCAATACAGAGTAAGATCCCGGGCCCCTAGACGTTACTTATTTTTGAAGTGATGAAACTTACGCAATGGATACTCGTTTGCGTAGTGCTAGTTTTGCAAGGCGACCGGTTTAGAGTTAGTAACATAATCATACTTTTCTTACATTGGTACTACTGTTTTTTTTATATGTTATAAATACGGAATATAAACACATATAAGAGTATCATATGCGTAAGTTTCGTTACTTTAAAAATATGTTAAGTCTGGTAACATTACCGTGGTCTGAGCACGGTAATGGGGACCTGGGATCTTGGACTAATATTGAATGACACGACGTGTCTGAACCTTTAGAGGTATCCTCGGGCATGTCGCTTCCTTCTGATTAGGACGCCATAGAGACGCTAGGCAGTCGAGAGACTCCCATGAGGGAGATGCTCAGTCACCCACTAATGCCCTAGGAACGTTCGACTTACAGGCTTGAGGACACTCTTAGGTTTTGCCTTCTTAAAAAGCCGTTGACACAGGAAATGTCATCAGCGACAACCTGCAGTAGTCAATAAAAAAAGATAATAAAGAACGGCAGCGGCGCGAGCATCGGAGCATTTCAACGTGCTATTGAGTGTGACATAGTCGCGAGGAACGATGCATCTAGTACGTTACTAGTTTTCAGCAAAGCAGGGCGTCCCTTTTTTGTTTACTATGTTACCTGTTGTTTACGTGTTACGAATCGTGCTGTATCATGTTTTACACAGTGTGCCGCTGGTGTGCCGTATATGGGGCTCTTCAGGGAAAACCTGAGAATATAGACTATAAACAACCGGTACGCTCAGAGCCCTAGAAGTTGCGGGAACAACGTACAGCGTTCGTTTCCGGTAGTTCTTCTGGAGTACCCTGGGGGGCTTTAGTCTTTATTTTATTATTAAGAATGCTGCACCCTAAACACCCAAACTGCAAGCACCGCTGTTTCGAATTTGCGGCCTATATAAAGGAGCATTCACAAGTACCACAGCCACACGTCATCCAAACACCACGCTACATCGACAACACGTGGGTAGGAGCTATTTCCAGTAACCGTATCGTTGACCATATCGCAACCACCATCAATACCCTGCAAAGTGCCTTCATTGCCACTGCGCAAACAGAATGACAATATAACCACATCAGCATTATGTGCTACCACAACATAATTAAGTGCTTCAATACTTTTTGTCTCTACGTGTGTTGTTATTGACCATGCGTCACGTCGTAGCATGCATCCATCTCCATGCATATTCACGGGCTTGATAAGAGTTACGAAGCAGTCACTGTGACAAAAATAACCAGTACGCGCCTAGCTCTACCAGAACTTTTTGGATGTGTTCAGTACAGTTCAGTGATATTTTCAGAAAGTAACAAGGTAACCTTTTCGTCATTTTATGGAGGATGTTTATAGTTGTTGTCTCTAATAATATTGACCTCAAATCTGAATCAAAAGTTCCTAGGTTATTTCTTTGAACGCGTATTAAAACTTGCTCTTCAAAAACCATTTCTATTTCCAACTTAATAAAAATTACATTTAAAAGTTGTTAAAGTATCGGTATCATTAAAACTTGTCTGGATGAATAAACTTCGTGACAATTGTTAAAACTTCTTTCTCCGACTAGCGGAGGTCGAATTAATTGAGAATAATTGGGAAAAGACTTACGGTATTTTTCCTTTTGCGTCGATCCAGTTTTTAACTTCTAGTTGTAAATATTATAACAGATATTTGAAATATTTATATTTCCATGATGGGATTTGGCTTATCAGATCAATATTTGTTTGGAAACAAAGTCCCATTTAAACACAGTTTAGGCACTACTCAAGATAACGTTTCTGTGTATCTAATTTTGTTGATGTGATAATTTTTGATGACTTTAAACTCTTTCATTCATTTTAGTAAACTTCATTAAACATAAGCAAATAAATGATTGCGAATTTAAATTAAACTAAAAAAAGCCGTAAATGGACAAATGCGTCGAATTTGTTCTAATAAGTAGTCTACCATAATTTTATTTAATTAAAAGTAAATATATTAAATATGTTCGCTAAATATGAACTTTAAGCATGCCATGTAACGTTCGGAAATCCTCGGCATGCCTCGGGAAGCTACGCCATGTTGCGGCAAGATAGCGGTGCAAGCACTGCGCGGCGCGGTCCCTCACGCGTCTTCATAGGATGCCTCGGCATGCATAAGAACGTCGCGACTTATTGGCCTTGTGAATGGGAGAGTACGGGGCCAGAAGTTACTTGGCAGCGTCAAGGCATTGGGACTTCCTGGAGGGGGTGAGATGGCTGGAGTAATTAGACTAACACGACACAAATTCACACCAGAGCACCAGTCGTCAAAGATTCCCTGTGGGCGCAAGTCTGTAGACGCACTAACTTTTACTTAGATAGGTACTATCATGCTGTGCTTGCGCAGGCATGAGACAAAAAACGCTTGCACATATTCTTTCGTGAATTTAAAAAATTAACTGGGAGATGCGGCAACCTCCTCTCTCTATAGCCGGTTACCGCGCTCTCTCACTTGATTATGCACCTTATTTAAGCCAGTTAGAGATTACTTTAGTTTGAAGAAGTTTGGTGATTTGCGTCATTTGATAAAAATTATTACAACATACGGTTTTAATATTATATTTTTCGTGTTGGCCGTAGTACAGCCAGTAAGTAACGGGACTCCTTAATGTTACTCCGCGTGAATTTTATGCGTTAAAGAAATCCGTATTTGAACTGGTCAAGCTCGGAAGCCATTGATGGTACAGACAACAGCACGTTGGGTTACCACAAACTGTCAAATTTACCCAATCGATTATGCACTTTATATTGAATAGCCTTAGGTTGAAAATCGTTTGGAGAAATTTGACAGTTTTGTATAGCCCGACGTGATGTTGACTGTACATGCAAAGAACTGCATCAAGGTTTTGTGTTAATAAACTACTTACCCACATGATCCTGATGAGAAAGAACAGGTTCAGTGCAAGGCCAACGAGGGCAGGCGCTTTATGAATCCAGTCCACTTGGTGTTCATGAATCCACATGCACATTCGCGTCTCACCAGCTATCGTCAACTGAAAGAGACAAGTAATATTAATATTCTGCGAATTATGGGGATTGGATAGTGAAGTACAGGATCTGACTCTATACCTCTTTAAGAGCAAAGGTCACTTAAAGTTAAATCACTCGACCTCTGTACATATAAATGGTAACCGTTACTGACTGATCTATCAACACACAGCTCAAGCTACTGGACGGATTGCGTTGAAATTTGGCACGCAGATAGTTATTATGACGTAGGCATTCGCTAAGAAAAGATATTCCAACATTCTCGCCTTAAGAGGAAAAAAATACATGAAAATAAAACGCGTGCGGTCAAAACCTAGTCACCGATAAACTTTTCGCCGGAAAATCCATAGACAGTTCTACCAACATTACTTTTTTTGATTCTTCTTCTGTTTCCTACCCTACTCCTAATTTATTTACGGTCGGTGCAATATGCTACTACACTGATATAATTTATGGTCGTCCACCAACCCTATTTAGGAATGCTATTGTGGCATGTTTACTCGCCACTGTTCGAACCCCTTGGTGCGATGATGTGCATTGAGTTCAGAATCTCTTTCAGTCGGCTTCTAGGTCATTCGTATTCGTATCTTCGTATCCACGGGATGAGAAAAGATAGTCCTAGTTGTGACCCGGAATTAGTCTGGCACTATCGATAATTTAATAGCAGGAATGCGTATTTACCCTAAAAAGAACAATGGTTCCCTTCATTTAATGAACCCTTTCAACAAAATTGAAGGGTTAATGGGCTATTTTTTATGAGTAAGCGGAGTAAAGGATGAAAGTAGGTATTTGCACAAATGACTAACAATTTTTCACGCGAACTGGTCATCGTCGGACAGTGATTCTGTAAGCAATACGGCATTCTTAGAAAATGGCTGACCCGCCGATCATGCGTAGTCCATCACAAGCGTTAATATGTAACTTCCAGCTCATTGAATATAGACGGGTGCGAAGACCCAGTCCACAGACGTTGAGTTGACACGGCCGGCGCACCCGACCGATCAAATTCGAACATTGTAATCTCTAAACGAAAGTGAGAGTCCGTATAGTGCTAGATACCTATCGGTCACAAGTTTTCCTGTGGTGAAATCAATAGGCTTCCCAGCAACCAACTGTCTAAACTATTCAGTCGAAAACTAATATCAGCTCAGGTGTTTCTTAAAAAACTGACTTCTCACTTCGATACTGGCTTCTAAATCCTATCTTTCGTGGAGTACTAATCATTAAGTTGGGTAAATTAGAAAATAATTTAGACATGGTTATTTTTATTTACGGCTCAAACATCCTACGATAAATTCTACTCAACAAACTCTGAACTGAAGGAATAGTAGAGAACGACAGACTCTTTGACTAGAAAACCTCTAAAAGGTGGGTCCAGATATGTATCATTTACCCGATCCGATCAGCGTATGCGTATCGCCGAACGCGTATCATATGTGGACGGGTGATGATACGCGTATCATGATACGCGATCTTGATACGCCGTTAAGATACGGCCCGTCCCATGTCATGTCGGTTTCATACGGAACAAATTGAGGCGTCCACAACTTGATACGTGATACGCTGATACGGATACGCTGATCAGATCTGGCAAATGATCATATCTGGACCTTAAGGAGGTTCGTGTAACAGGCTTGAGGACCCACTAAGGTTTTCGCCTTCTTAATAAGCCGGTTACACTGTAAATTCAACCTGCAGCCAAAAGTTGTCATAAAAAGACATGGCATTCTGTTAACATTAGATCAAATACTAAATATTATTAAAATATTTTCATTTGGTAAATATTCGTTAGTGTGTAGTGGAAATGCGAAATGAGTTCTTCCACAAAACTGCCCGACAGCAGATTTACGTTGCTATTCAGTTTATTTCCGATATTTAAACGATATTACTTATATAATTTTAAACCAATTATAATAAAATACCTACATTTATTTACGCTACATTAGCGATCAAAGCAGCTAGATCTGGAGCTGAAGGACAAATAAAGGCATCAATAAAATACTAGATCCATCTCATGCAAACGACTCTATCGCAACAAGTCGAGCGCTCTTTGTTCTAATTCCGTTCATTTATATGTAGATCAGCTCAATGTTGTTTGATTGAATTATCTACTACGACAGATTTAGTTTCTACCGTATGCTGAGATATTAAGGTGCAGTTCACATTGAGCGTAATCAAAAACGTAAAGAAATATCTGGCATTCAAAAAAGACGACCTAAAAACTGAAGATGAACTTCAGTTTTTGAAAGTTAAGTTTATTTAAAAGATTCTTAACTCCTGTGGGATTGATGAAGGGTTGGTTACAATCAAGACAGCTACGAGTATTCTTGTTTCGTATTTGAAGAGAATGATTTTTGTAATTAACTGACACTGCTGGTTTATTTAAGTTATTAATAAACTGCGGCTCTGAACCTACAGTCCGTTTCGTAGTCGCCATTTCGTAGTGTTCATTGTAAAAAAGGGGCGTTCTGATAAGCTGATAAGTAAGCTATGACCTTCAATGTTTAATCTTGGAGATCGTTTTCGCTACAACAATTTTTCTACTTCTTACTACTTACTGCAAAGTTTCATGGTTTTATCTTTGATAATGAGGAATTCATTTCATTCCTTATTTCAACCCCTTCGTGCCCTTTTTACAACAAAATTTAGCCTTTATTCTATCTCAAGGTCTAGTCTATTTTTGTACAAATTTCGGTTAATTCGGTTTGGGTGTTAGGCGTGAAAGTGTGACTTTATTTGGACTTTACGACCTTTCATCTCCTATTCCATCCCCACACGGGTCAAAATTTCAAAAACGCTAGAACAGATATTTATTTCCTTATTCTTATCAAGTGTCTAAATACAAAGTTTCATGGTTTTATCTTCGATAATGACAAATCCCAGACAAACTTTCATTCCCTATTTCAACCCCTACATGCCCTTTTTACAACAAAATGCAGCTTAAGTCCTTTCTCAAGGTCTAGTCTATTTTTGTGCCAAATTTCATCAAAATCATTGCCGGTGTTAGGCACGAAAGCGTGACCATGTTTGGACTTCCTTAAGACCTTTCATCCACACACAGGTCAAAATTTCAAAAATTCTGTGACAAATATTTATTTTTTTCTTATTAAGTGCCTAAATTCAAAGTTTCATGGGTTTATCTTCAAGAATGACGAACTTCCATACTAACTTATCCTCTATTTTAACCCCTTCAAGTCGTTTTTGCAATAAAAAGTAGCCTATGTCCCGAGCTCTAGTCTGTATTTGTAGCAAATTTCATCAAAATCGGCTCAGTGGTTTAGACGTGAAAGCTTAACAGACAGACAGAGTTACTTTTGCATTTATAATATTAGTAAAGATTGTCTTGTTTTCCTCACCTACAACCATTTCCTCGCTGGAGAGGTGAAAAGTTGTATGTTTCACACGAGGACATTTTTTTTCTCCTGCAGTGAACGGTCTCATACTTTAATCACTCACTGCGCTTAGTAGTCTATTCATGAATCATTCGCTAAATCACTAAACTACTTCGCGGGTCGTGATTTAAAGTCTGACTCGCAGTAAAAATATAACTTTGCTCACTTGCTGAAAAAATTACTTTTTAGATTTTTCAAAAGCTTACCCCGTCCGAGTCAGTCGTAGGGACAACAGCTACAAAACACCTTGATATCACCCACACTGTGATGAAGATGGCAGGGGCTCCTGTAAATAAATTAATGTGATATTAATTTTGTCGACGGCCTTCGTTACGATCACGAAAACTTAGTTACCAAGTGTGCGGTGGGTACTCGGATGGGCGACCGAAAAGTTTTCAACTCTATTTTCCTCTGTGCTTCGGAAGGCACGTTAAGCTGGTGGTCCCGGCTGCTGTCGAAAGATAGCACGCGTTCTCAAGGAGGTTTCGTGTCAGAGAGGCGGTTGTCGTAAAAATCTAATGTAAAACCTTTAGCAGTATTGTCGATATCAATACATACTACACCGAACCCAAATAAATAAGGAAGAGCAGGGGAAAGGGAGATTAAATTTGTAGTTATCACAATGCAACTGAAAGCACACGGTACTACTGCTACCGTACAACCATCTTTTATCGCGATCCAATTTAAGACCTAAGACCTTGTCCAGAAGAGCGAATTCGCCGCGAATCTCTACGCTCGAACACACAACGCGCGTTGGCGAGGTACTGGGGCTCAATACATTGCGTCCACAAGCTTCGCGCGAGTTCCAAATTCGTAGGATGAGCCTTAGTATGTGTTCGCGCGTAAAGATTCGCGGCGAATTCGCTCTTCTGGACAAGGTCTATACTGAATTGAATCGTTAATTCGTACTATGACGCTGTCTACGCGACTCAGGCGCTACATCATTGGCGCTACTTTCGACTGCGACTGTCTACGCGACTCAGGCCCTATTTTCGACTGCGATTCAGTTCAGAGTGACACGCTCATCTGTCATTTTAAGCGTTTCATTATATTCTTAAATAAAAAATGAAGCTTGTAAAAGCGTGTTAAAAATAAATTCAAATAAACTAAAGTATTATTAATAAACAAAATAATATTTAATTAAACAAATAAAAAGCTTACTTATTAAAAAATACTCAAAACGAGACTGTATGACCTTTAGTTCCCCTTGCCTTCCCTAAAAATAGGCAGAATTAAAAAATAACAGACCAGTGACCACTCTTCCGATGCAAACGCGAATCAGTAACATGAAGATGATGGTACGAAATTATGCGATTCAGTTTACGAACCTATACTCAACCACTACGTTACCAGGGTCCGCCACGAGGAGGCTTCCGGACGTGGACCCCATGATACATTTACCCTACGTTTATCCCAAAATGTAAAAAAAAATATATAACTGTCCACTCGTGCGAAACCGGGACGTGCCGCTAGTTTATAAATGAATTCAAACGCATTTTAATTTACATATCAACGCAGTTGTATTTCAATATGCGGTGCTTAAATAATAACTAATTAAGCTAATTGATACTCTGTCGCTTTGGCATACAAAATGTATAATTATTAAATTCAATGACAACAAATTAAACGGCTTGTTCTTTGTTAAGCCGCTTAAAATTTAATTTATGTTTACTATATGCGAAAATACATGAACTTACCCCAGCCAATGGTGGTGTAGACTTTGAGCTTTATGTTCTCAGCTGTGAATGTTTCCACGACCAGCATGTATAGATATAGACCTGAAAACAAAAATTCTTGAGAGAAAAGTGAATAATATAACTAATTAAACTTAACTGGGCGTCAAATATTTGCAAAATATTTCGTTCGGATCTTAGATATGCAAATTTCAAAGATTTGATGAAAAAATGTTTAACCATGAAAACATAAGCACCAAGCACTGACTTTTGACAGCGAAAGCAGTGCCCTGATAGCGTAGTGGTTAACGCAGCACCCGGATTGCGGAGGATGCTGGGTTCGATTTTCCGCCTGGGGCAGGTCGATTTTTTGCAGTGTATTTTTTCCAGTTTTAAAAATTTTTACTCCTTTGTAAACGCAAAAATTATTTCATAATAAATAATAAAAACATATATATTTATTTTTAGACAACAAAATGGTCCGTAAAATGTTAGCAAATGACAATCTATGAAGGTTATCTTATAAGTAGTACCACCCAATGCTTAAGAATGGGACAGTCCATTTTGTACGTAATACCATCAAGAATTCAGTTAGAGCTGGTCCAAACCCAAGCCGGGTTTCGGAAGGGGCGAAGAAGCTATTCGTTTAAGTCTAGTTGCAAAGAAGTCGTCAGTACGATCTTGTGCAAACATAAGTGATGCGCTACAAAAGCGGGGCAATTTCAACAGCGTCCTGAATACATTATTGTATTGAATTCTGAGAGCGTTTGGGTGTAGTCGACTCATAGGCTGCTGGTGAAAAATACCTGGCAGAAATTCATCATCATTTCAGCCGAGAGACGACCGCGTTTCCCGCGACCTTTACCAGAATGCCAGTCCACCTTGTGGGGGACCTGCTATGAACGCTGTGTTTCCCGGTACTTGGTCGCCACTCGAGGACCTTTCCGCCCCAACGGTTGTCAGTCCTCCTCGCAATAAGCCCTGCCCACTGCCACTAAAGGTTCGCAATTCTTTGGACTATATCGGTGACCTTGGTTCTCCTGTGGATCTTATCAGTTCTGATACAATTAGGTACAGAAACTCCGTGCCTAGTCCTCACCATTGCCCTTTGGGTGAGCTTGACCATTCTTATGAGGCCCATTGTAAGCGACGTTTCGGTTCGATAGGCCATCACTGGCAACACACACTGCGGTATATGTATGTGTAAGGTTCAGACCGAATTAAAAAGTACAGACAGAGCGCTGCGAAGAAATGAATGAGACTAGCAAAATATAATCTACATAGGCAAATAGTGCTATATCAACTCTAATTACAAATTTACTTTTTACGCATTTAATTTATTACATTATAAAACTAAAAATTTGAAAGAAAATTAAAGCTAGCGATGTATTTCTAAAGAACTTAATTTAAAATTTTAAATGAACAATTTTTGTACGCTTTTTTGACTTATTTCAATTCTTTTCTTCATATTAAAGATAGTATCTCATTTAATGTGTCCTTTTATTGGTAGGTAGATCATTTCTAGAAAAGCGATGTAAAAAAAATACCAAATTAATAATTTTAAATTGCGTAAGTATCGTTACAAACGCGTGTCGTTTACTTTCTTAAAAATGCTCTATAACGGATAGATATGCAAAACAACATAGATATTAACGTCAGTAATTATAAGTCTATGCAAAATAATCATACATACGAGCGAGATTAAATTTTCGTTGAAAATACAGTAACATCAAATGAAAATGCTTATGAATTTCTCGCATCAACCGTACTCTACAAAAATTATGATCGCACAGAGATTGTATTTTTTAACGTATGAAAGAAATATTAATAATACTGACGGTGATAGCTATTAGGCAGTAGGCTCACCATTGGCGATTAGCGTGTAATGAGTAGACCTAGAAATGAGTTGGCGAGTGAGTGTGTAGTTTCAACAGTATTTTCATTGGACTGTAGCGAGGGTTCGAGAGGTGCAGACGGTTTTTATTCGTTTACTAACTGATCCGACACACTTTGTTGTTGCCAAAATAAAAACATATAGCCAATGGAACGTCCTGAGGGACTGTTAATAAATGTTTGACAGATAGGAACAGTTTGGGAAAATAAAAATGTTGGTGTTACTATTCTTTTAATTATAAATCAAAATGAAACATATCCTATAGCCTAAGTTGGAAAAAATCCAGAAAATTAAAAAAGAAATGAAATTCGGTTTAATTTTGGAGTTCATCGAGTTCAAACAGTCTGACACGTGATTTTTATATAATATATAGATTTAATAAAAGACACGAAATTAAACTTAATCTTAACAGCGTCAAAGGAGATTTTTATTAAGTAGACGAGCACATTGGTTAGTCCACTAGCCTGTAGAGCGAACTTCCGACAACGGCGGTCTTCGACTGGCATCTTTCACTATCGTTTAGAGTCTGTCTAATATTATAAACCTGAAGAATTTGTTTGCTTGGTTGAACGCGGTAATGTAGAACTACTGGTTAAAATTGAAAAATCCTTTTTGTGTTTGATAGTCCATTCACCGAGGAAGGCTATATATAAGCTATATTTGTTTTAAAAAAATCCACGCGGACGAAGTTGCTGGCGGAGCCCTATTAATTTATGAAATTATATTCAAAGTAAGTATTCTGCGTATTAATTATTCTACGAAATAATTACAAGAGAAAAAAAGATTTGAAACGAAATTCTATAAAACTATTGTCTATGAACGCACAACCAGTTGATAGCTATTCACGCACTCGCCTGCAGTAGGACATGTGCTTTTGCTGAGAATATTCAGGACTTATTCGTAGCTTTGTAAGGCTTTAGTGGGCTCACCGAGTAAGGAAACCGCTTTGTTCTGGCTAAATGATTTCCTTTATGTGTGTTTTGATAACCGTATTATTTGCAGGGATTTCCTGGACTCATAAAAGTTTATGGAATTATACCTGCATCTGTAGTATGTTTTTTTAACAAACGAGTATTGAGTATGTCTCTCGCATATAGGAGCGGGGGCCAACGCTTTTTTTCTTGTTTTGAAATTGCAAAGGCCCGTTCAAATTAAATACTTTAAACTTATTGTATTCGTTAACATAATTTTCTGTTCGCGTGATATTATGATATTTTTATAAATAAATAACAATAAAACAAAATTTTAAAATCTAGAAATATACACTGAAAAAAATCGACCTGCCCCAGGCGGGAATCGAACCCAGCATTCTCCGCAATCCAGGCGGCTGCGTTAACCACTACGCTACCGGATCACTGATTTCGCTGTCGGTATTTGTCAGTGCTTGGTGTTTATGAAACTTCGCAGGCATGCCCTGTGTTCCGCTTCGCTATATGTGCGCCGACCATTATACAGGTTACAATTATACAAAATTAATATTGCAATTTCTTACCTTCGACTAGCATCCAGAAGAAATTGGTTAAATAAAAATAATGCATACATATAACTAGTATCATGCACGAAGTTTGATCTTGTTGGGCCTCGTCCGACCAATTCTGAAACAACATTAATAAATTATTAGCTTTTTGGTCTTCAATTAAACCGTGTTCGTTGTACAGTCAGCATTAGAAGTAGATTAACACGAAATAGTACCATGTCATATGTAGTATTTATCGCAATATGAGTAAACAAAATATATGGAGGCTAAGTTTCTAAAGAACGGTACATCTCTTGGTCTTTTTTTCACATAGTGAAATAGTAGATTGTACAGTCAACAGCACGTCGGGCTATACAAAACTGTCAAATTTCTCCAAACGATTTTCAACCTAAGGCTATTCAATATAAAGTGCATAATCGATTGGGAAAATTTGACAGTTTGTGGTAACCCAACGTGCTGTTGTCTGTACAATAATGACTTGTTTATGCCCGTGTTTTACACTCTGCCTTTCACTTCGATTGCGAGAAATTAAACAATTACTTCAAAATATAAACGAATATTTAATTAAAATTTAAAGTACAATTTAAACAGTATGCGCTTAATAATGTTGAAGTCGCTACATAAATAACTTAAATAATAGCCAATTCCCACCAGTAAATTTTTTTTTAAATTTTTACATGATGATATTAACTTAGGTACACATTTCATTCTGCCAAGTAATAAAAAAGAAGCGTCGGTGGCTTAGTGCGTAAGAGCGTCGTCTCCCACCCGGGAGACACTGGTTCGATCCCCGCCACGTACCAATGTGTTTCCAAATTTTGAATTCATATGTACGTTTAATCGATGCTTTTACGGTGAAGGAAAACATCGTGAGGAAACCTGCACACAGCTATGAAGAAATTCTTAGGTTGTGTGTGAAGTCGACCAACCCGCACTTGGCCAGCGCAGCGTGGTTGACTAAGGCCTAATCGCCCCTAATGTGGGGTAGGCTCGAGCCCCTCGGTGGGGACATTATATGAGCTGCTTATGAAAGTAATAAAAATAATTCGATGCGTTTTAATAATAATCGGTTACGATTTTTATATGGTTTTATGACTTTTGAGGTATAAAACAAAAGACAAATAAATTAAATCAATTATCGTAAGTTATTCTGTAAAGTTTTATTGAGCGTTGTTGGCTGCTGGGCCTAGAATCTTTATCTAAAAGAAAATTTTACCTTATGCTCAAAAGCATAAAAAGCCATTTTATGCAGCCTATAAACGACCTAAAGACGTACTTTGACTTTTAATCCTTCTATCCACGTGTGACAACCCGTCGGTGCAGAGTGAGTATGAAAGATTGAAGTGTGAAAGTAAAATAGGAATGGAAATAATAAAAATGAAATAAAGAAAGTATAAGGGGTGTTATGGTTAATAACGCGCAGCGAAAAGAATTCGTAAAATTCAGCCTAGACACAATTAAAGCTGTAATCAAACGAAATAAAAACATAGATAATAACAGGTAATAATGTGCATATATACTAGTATATAGCCATAATTGGACAAATAACATCTAGAAACAGCAAAGACCGAACACAAAAAGCAGCGCCAATATCTCTTATAGAAAACGGCAGGACAAAAATTTACAGAGCGATGGGATAGATATAGAAAAGTAAAGATATAAAAACACGATAGACATGGTAATCAGTAATAAATAATTGCGACAGCTCATAATATTAAGTAAATTTGAAACGTGTACTAGTCATAAGGAATTTATAAGTGAATTAGAAAAACAAAGGCTCCTTAAATACAAAGGAGGGAACTAGCTAGAAAACAATAATAAAAAAAAACCCGTTGGTGCAACCCGGCTGAAACGGGCAATTACAAGGTAAGGAATCTAATCTCGTTCATTCCCGTGTGTACTCATGTTAACGGATGATGAGTGTTGATAAGGCCGAAGGAAGCAAGCTAAACCTGGAGCGCTCAACCACTGAGAATGGCTATTTTAACATTAACGCTTCTTACTATTACCCTCCTCACATTTTTTTTGGGGTTGCTACAGTATCTTGTTATCGACATACAACAGCATTCTTAAGGAGTTTTGGTGTCATAAAAAATACCGGGAGTGGTCTCCCCTTGACTTTCTCGTGCACTGGAAACGTCTCAAAAATTAATAGAAACCTTATATTTTGATGTCATACATGCATGTTAAATTTTGGTCACCCATCCGAGTACCGACGCTGCACTTGGTTGCTTAACTTTCGTGATCGACGACTCAAAAGTTGATAGAAACCTTATATTTTGATGTTAAACATGCATGTTAAATTTGGTTGCAATAAGTTAACGCATACTCGAGTTATCGTGCTAATGCACAGACACACACACAGACATAATTCCAAAAACGGTATTTTTGAGCTCAGGGAGGTCCATAACGTGTAAATACGTCAAAATCTCGAGGTCGAATTTTTTGACGATTACAAGACTTCCTCTATACCTACTACGTATACGAGAAAGTAATAATCATAAATGAAAATGGTTTTCTTGCTATTTCGTCTTGAAAAGGAGGTATAACAATCTAATAATATATCAACTATGAGTTCTAATAGGTGACTGTGCTCGCTACATTTGGTAACTACTAGCTACGTGATAACTTTGTAAAAACTTTTGTACGGCAAGTCCTACTTGGCTGGTTTAGTTTCACAGTAATGGTTTTCTAGTAGCTATAAATCGAGAAAGAAAATTGTCGAGAGAGGATGGACTCTTTTTAGCTAGCTTTAGGATGAGTTTATTCAAACGGATTTTCCCTCGCAGACTTAATGCTCTCTAGCGCTACACCTACTACGCCCCTCGACGTTATTTTTTATTTATTTCTATGGTATATTGCACAAAGAAAGTGCTAATAGACAGTCTAACAGTTTAAGGGGATGACCTTTGCAGGCTACCTTGGCCATACTAAATGAAGCGTCCCGCGTGTGCGTAAAGCACTCAGAAAACACGCAAAAAACTATTATAATATGAATATTTAGATAATCAAGTTATCAACACGATGATAAAAGCTTTATGAAAATAGCTCCAGTACTTTTTGATTCGATTTCAGTTTTTTTAGGACCTATTTTCAAGATTATTTTAACTCACTAAAATGTGTTAAATGTTCTCGTATTAATTTGTTGTGTAAGTAATCTAATTTCTTAAGAATATTTTTTCAAAATGTATGCTCTAATGGTTAATGTGTAATTATCGTTGGGAAATTGGATGTCACCCTTCTTAGTTGTCGTCACTGCGCGGTGCACGGAGAGGCTACGCACGTGTGTAAAGCATGCGCCGCAGTGGAGTAATGGCTTTAATACACTTTGTGACCCTTGGTTAATAAGTTATAACAAGTAGGCTCCTGCGCACAGATACCGGAAAGTATTCTGTTCTCTGTGCACCTGCCTATGCAAAAAAACAAAATTTGCGCGCTGTTAGCTCACTGATATCTAAGCAGGTGTATGAGAAACTCATCGGTTACTTCTAAGTACACTTTTTTAAAGAGTCTCAATAAGAGTGCACTTTTTAAATTTGGTTTAATTTTTTTCTCGTGCATATGGCAACTCTGATATTTTACAGATTGCATCTAAAATTATTCCGGTTATTAAAAATGGAACGTAACACAAAAGAAGATCGTGTTATCATTGTGAAAACTTATTACAAAATTGGAGAAAAATGCAGTGACTTTACCGGCATTAGTTACATAACAGATTTTATTTTTATGGATGGCATGAATCTGGACGATAATATGTTGTTTCAGCAAGACGGCGTCACCTGCCACACCGCCAGTGAAACAATCGATTAATTGCAGGAACGAATTAGAAGTCAACTGGCCACCATTATCGTGCAATTTAACGTTGAGTGATTTCTTTCTTTGGGATTTTTGGAAAATCTCCAGTTTATGCAAATAAACCAGAAACATTTTGCTTGACAGCTCACGCGGTTTGACGTTGTCACTTCGAATAAAATTACGTGGGCGAGGAAATCGTGCACAGCGTGCGCCGCAGCGCAGAGCAGTAGCGGCTTAATGGCCTATTAGTCAGAGCCGTGGTTGCCATAGGCCGGTTATTTACACAACATCTTCGTCTTTACAATGCAATTTAAATAACACAACTTACGCAAAAAAATTGGCTTTTTAATTTGTAAATGAAAAAGTGCACTCTTATTGAGACTCCCTTTATTACGGCTAGTCTAGGCCTATCTATGCCAGCAGTACTAAGTAGAGATTTCAAATATTTCGCCACGCTAGTATGGGTCGCGTACCAAATGAAATACGTTCTTTTGACAACGGATAAAGCATTCCTGGATGTTCCTTGCGTAAAGGTTTTTGGTTTAAACGTCTCAATAGCATGTGACCATTATTTTTACTTTCTCGTTCGTAGTTTATAGGAAGTCTTGTAATCGTAAAAAAATGTGACCTCGATTTTTGACGGATTTACACGTTTTGGACCTCCCTGAGTACAAAAATATTTATTTTGGAATTGTGTCTGTGTGTGTGTACCAAATTTACCATGCGTGTATGAATACTAGAAACAAATCGACTTGCCTCAGGCGGGACTCGAACCCGCATCTTCCGCAATCCGGGCGGCTACGTTGACCAATTACGCCACTGCTTTTCGCTGTCGAAATTTGTCAGCGCTTGGTGCTTATGTTTTTATGGTAAACATTGTTTCATCAAATCTTTGAAATTTGCACTTCTAAGACCCAAACGAAATATTTTTGCAAATATTTGACGCTCAGTTAAGATGAAACTACCTTACATTATGGAATAATTTTATTTTTGCGTTTACAAACGCGTAAATATTAATACTAGAAAAATGCACTGAAAAAAAAATCGACTTGCCTCAGGCGGGACTCGAACCCGCATCTTCCGCAATCCGGGCGGCTTTGTCGTATAGTCGTATATATGTTCATGTCTTTTACCACATATAGTCGTTTCCAGTATACGAGAAAGTCAAGGGGAGACCACTCCCTATTTTTAGTATGGAAAATAGGATCGGTCAATATTCCCAAAACCAAAAGAAAGTTGAAAGATTTCGCTTATAATGTAAGACATTATATAAATATATTGCACTGATTTAGTTTTGTTATTATTTATTTGGTTATTGCTTCTTCAGAGCGGCTCGGCGTGGCTGCGGTATTAGTCACACCAAGGAACTTTGTTTGTACTGTGATCTTGGCAACGACATCGATCGCTGTTAACGAAGCCTTTTAACACATCTATTGAAGTATCTTAGTGGGAGTTCTTTGTAGGTATTTAATAGATAATAAAAAAATAATAAGTAGTATATATATATCTTTCCATCTAGAAGGGTTTTTAGAGATTGAAAAGTTTTTAACCAAGTCTTAAATGGAGTTAGTTAACAACTTTTCTATTTCGATCTTCACGTGTCTTTGGAAGATCCGAGGAGCATGAGCTTGGTCCCCCAAATCAAAAGTTGCTTTTATCTCTTTGCAAACTCTAATCATTCGTATGTCTTTGACTTGAAGACGAAATTCACTTGCTTATAAGGGCATGGACGTGCACCTAAGATCAACATTGCCAGAGTATACATAAACAGAGTGAAGCTTGTTTACTTAAGCTCCCACTCCGCCTACGATCGTTAGAAAGTTTCTGTGACATTTGAAGCCTCCAACTTTATTGTATAAATTAATCTTACATTTTAATTACCCTGTAGGTACTGCAATAAAAACAGATTTAGAAAATACTAAAGATGTGATTTTCTTGAACACGCTGAACACTACATTTAACATTTTTATAGGTACAGTATTATAATGTGACTTCATCTTTGAAAATTTACTGACGTTATTATAATTTTCTACACCCGTAAGGATGACGAAACTAACAGCTCGTCTAATAAGCACCAATTCCTTAACAATGAAACTAGCGATTTTTTCTTACAAAATATTAAGTTAATAACTTGGATTTGAATGATACCATGGATAAATTGAGACTAGTTTAACGTCACATCTAATTACTGTATTTGGGGTATCTATTGTTTTACGAGTATGTTGTACAGTTGCAAATTTGTTATCCATGTCGCCAATTCATTTGGATACGGTATTCAATCATATAGAAAAGCTTTTCACAAGATAAATAACCCAAATGCGTGGGAGTAATAACCACCCAAAATTTACACATGTAAAACTGTAACTTATAATTATTTATTGACTTGTATTGATGTTTTGAAATCATTACGAAATTGTAAGCTGTGGAGTTTCTTTCGCGATTTCTTCTCCCTCTCAGCATAATAATAATTATTTAAGTAAAATAATTATTTCGTCCTGAAATGGTGGTAGGGTTTTGACGATTTAAAAGTACTTAGAAAAGACAATTTAAATAAAGAACTATTTCATTTCATCGCCAAAACATTTGGACTGAACAACATAAAATTAAATTAAACGGTTATATTTCCGAATGCAGGAATAAAAATCTTATTCAGCATACAGTAAAATTGCAATCCTCTTCAAATAACTTTCAGTGTGCAAGATATGCAAAACTGCAAATTCATTTTAAAAAGCACCCATTGAATAATTTTACTGTCAGATATGATTTTCACACTGGAACCATTTTACGATTTATTTATATCATGGATTAAAGGACAATGCACTCAGTGACGGTCAGAATGAATAAAATTTTATTTTATAACTCCACATTCAGATACGGGACTTTAGTTGTGTTTCACAAGTTTTAGTTGTTTTATTTACTTCTCCATATAATAATTAGGTTATTAATTGAATAATTCTTGGAACTCAGTATTGCTACCACCGCTATAAAGAAATACTTTAATATTATTGTACTGTTGGTGGTATAAAAAGACTCTACATCTAAAAGTGTTAAATACATAATTAAAGGCTTTTAGACATTCATCACGATTGTGTAAATTACATTTTTATTAATCGTGTTTTTAGGCAGATTTACTCCCATGTCATTGGTTCATTTATATTGTCATAAGCTTTTTTATTTACGAGATAGGTAAAAATCTATTCTCTAGTTAACTCACAAAAGAATTGTTTATTCTGAGAAATCGTAATGTATGTATGTCATACAACAATATCGTGTTTTGTCACAGTACCTATTAACGTCATAAGTAGTGATGTTATCATCATATGAAAAATATGATAAGTATTATATAATAAAAAAATGTACAAATAAAAAGCGTCGATGGCGTAGTGCGTAAGAGCGTTGTCTCCCACTCGGGAGGCACCGGTTTGAACCCCGCCACGCACCAATGTGTTTTCAAATTTTGAATTCATATGTACGTTTAATCGACGCATTTACGGTTAAGGAAAACATCGTGAGGAAACCTGCTCACACCTATGAAGAATTTCTTCATTTTTCGCACTTGGCTAGCGTGGTTAACTAAGGTCTAACCGCCCCTAACCCCATTAGGGGCGATTAAGGTATGCTCGAGCCCCTCGCGCCTCTCGGTGGGGACATTATATGAGCTGTTGATGATGATGATAATATAAATAGTTAAGATAGAATTCCTATTAGCCTCCCTAATAAACAAGGCAATTGGAGCCCTTTTTTGAGAACTAACTTTTATTTGAGTAGGAAATACCCTATACTTACTCGTATTAGTAGGATTAGTATTTAATTTCTTATTTAGTTTTCATGTTCATATTGTTATGTCCTTACTAGGCTCATGTGTTTGAACTAAACTATATATTGGACCTTATTTGGTGCCACATGATAATAAAGTTCTGATTCTATTCAATTTGTGGGAAAATACTCAAGTTTAATGCTACTGTAGTGTAGCCTTTTCAAACCTTACAAAGGGATTGAATTATTATTCGCTTCTGTCCAACGTGTTTATCTATTACTTCAGCTTAGTATTGAAATAGCACGTTGTGTGTTTAAGGAGGATTTCCTCGGATTAATTTCGCATTAAGGCTAATCGCCCTTTCCTGTCCAGCGATTCGATCTGAGGTCTTGTTTCTGATTCGTACTAAATTTACTGTTCGCTTCACCGCACACCTCTAATTGGGCTGTTTAAATTGTATATATTATAGTAACTATGTTACCCGGATAATGCTTGAAGACATGAACAATCAGATATTTGTTGACTCTGATTTAAGAAAATATATGTAATTCTTTTTTAGAGACAAACCGGCTAATGCAATTTATAGAATCTTCTTCATACTACATTTGTAGATTCCATTTTTTTCCACCGTACCGAAGAACAAGCATAAAACAACATTGCCTTGTACCTATATTCCTTTTTTTTCAATTGGTTCCTGATATTTGCGTGGTAATAATGTCCATATGTTTTTACTTAAATGCGTACCAATACATCCAATCGTTTGCAAAAACAAAATTTCATATTCTGAACACGCTTAGATCGGGAAAATAGCCAATTTACTCCCACGTGTAGAATCATGTTAACTGTTAAAAGTCCTACCTATACTCGTGTTTCGTCGTCCATATAATTGGGCACATCACGTGCATGGGAGATTTTTAAAACTACACATTGTTATCAAGCGTCCAATTAAAATTCATTCAGCAATGAATAAACGTTGGCTGATGTTTATTGAGTAGCAATCCTAACTTTATTAAAACAAAATATTGTGGGATCGTTATTTATGCGAAACACTGAGTGTATGTTACGAAAAGAAGCTTTGTAGAACTGTTTGCAGGACGATTTAAAATATTTTAAATTAGATAAAACACTTTTAATATATGCGCAGCATAAGACACAACCCTATGATATGCTGAACACCATCTTATCAAAGTATGTTCTCAGAATAATACTATTTACAGCATTATTGTATTCCGACCACAGAAATAATAAAAAAAACCGCTCTGCGTTTTTAAAGGCATGAGCAGTTGAGCAGCAATGGTTATGAAGTTTTATGTTAATATAATAACGTATAGACCAATATTTCAAAGTAAAATTTTTCTCAAGGTGTGTTTTGATGAAAACAGCATTATTACATTAAAATAAAACATTTGAATGTGATCCCCTTATTAGTCTAATTGGTACGTGGCGGGGTTCGAACCGGTGCCTCCCGGGTGGGAGACAACGCCCTCACGTACTATGCCACCATATCACCTCACGTACTACGCTATATCTTAGGTGTGTTTGTATGAATAACACAGTTCATTAAGTAGTCCATACCGTGAAACCGTATTTTTGGATAATAATTTATTTTTCAATATCTATTTCTTTGAAAAAAATTTCAAGGTACTAATGAAGGTGTTGCTTATATACAATACGGATGATGACTGTGTTAAATTATAATAATCACAGATTTAATAATACAAGGAGATAGGCCAAGCCGGCGTTTAACTTGTGACAAGTATATGCCCAGTGGGCATACATTACCGCCACTTCGCCTTCCGATAAAGTCGAGTGAGTACGTAACTCAGCGATTTGACCGATCTCCTTTGCGGCTATGCTTAACTTTCATTGCTTCGCAGTCCTTAAGACGCACGCAATGAATAGTGTATATTACGACATGCTCAACTAGAACCATGTTTTGTAGTACGGCCGCTGATCGCGACACTCGGTCTTCCTATGAACTCGGCGATTCGACCGATCTCCTTAGATTGATATATCTGTGATAATAATTTTATAGATTACCAAAAACCTAATCAGTGAATATTAAAAAGATATCGAGGATCTAAGTTCAGATGCTTGTGATTTGTGAATGTCGTTAGACGACACGCTTTCGTTCACCTTTTGCGATAACGTGACGCGTCTTACGACATTTCTACCACTAACTAAATTCGCCTTTATTATTTGTTTACACGATAAAAGAAAAAAACACGTCTTCAATATTTTTTCGTGTTCTATCTGACTGACTAAACATTCTTATTCACTATTCATCATTCCTATTCATATAGAAATGTTGAAAAGAATCCAGAAGGAAAATTATTCCTATTTATACGTGTTCTTTTTGGTTTTCGGAAAATGGAGGTAGTAAGTTAGACCGCGTAAAGAAATAACATACTTAGAGGATTTTCCATAATTTGAATTTATGCCGCGTTTTCTATTTTCATACAAATAAATTAAATTATTGGAATGCATCCGGTGTTTCCTCAAGAGCGGCAACGACTAAATATGTATTAATGAAATATTACGCAGAAATCTAAGGCAGAAACGTAGCATTAGTACAAGTATAGTATTATAATATATGAGGCGGTCAGCGCAAAGTGGCCTAACCCTCAATCAAAAATGGCCTAACCCTCAATTTTTCATATTGTGATTAATCTTCTACAATTAAATAAAAATGTGTTAAAATTTAATTTAAAATCGGCCTATCTCTTGTTTCACCAAGCGTCAATAGATGGCGTTGCAAAAGTTCTTTTTCCATTGATTTTTTTCTCTCAACGTAAACTTCATAAGTGGCCTAAGCCACTTGAGGGTTAGGCCACTTTTGCGCTGACAGCCTCATATTATCTATGGCCTGCGCGTGGCAATAGTTACGAAAATTCAAATGTCAAAAATTAATTCACGATGCGACGAATGTGTGTAAATGAGTTGTTGATACACTGAGAGCTCTAAGTATTTTTAGAAAAAAAAACATATCTTGTGAATTATACTTTTGAGAGAAAAAATTCAAAGGATAGAAACATTGTCATATAAAAAAGAATGGGTGGTTGAAATTTCCGGAAATCAAAAGGAGCACTCCGTTTAATAATATATATTGTACTTACTTGTAAAGCTAAATTTAAAATCCAACTACATGCCGACAGTATATAAGTTGACATGAGATTTGTGTGTATTGTGTTCCTTAGACATCTGAGATCCCTGAAAAGAAAAATAAACGTAAGTACATATATTCAAATTTCAAATGCTTTTATAAATATTCATATTCAATATCGTATATGAAGAGCTCTTGGTTCGTAATCTAATACAAGTTAGTAACAAGAAAATACGAAACCTTCAAAATTAAATTACTTTGCAAAATGTTTGAGATATTATGAATAGAAAATCTTTGTCATTCTTCGTTTTTAATTCAAATAATTCATTATCTTGTTCATGTTCATTATCTTCCTTTAATTAATGGTAAACTAATCATTATCTTGTCGGCGGGAAAATATTTTATTCTTTTCAAAAAAGAGGTTAATTACGTTTTTAAGAGACTTCAAAAGGAGGAGGTTCTCTATTCGCTTGGTTTTTTTATGTATGTTCATCGATTACGCCGAGATTTCTGATCCGATTTACGTAGTTCTTTTTAAGATTGATGCGGAATAGTTGCCATTTGGTTCCATTAACATTGAAAACAGCTTAGAGACCAGTGGTTTTTATTTTATGAGCATTTTTGTTAACTAGGGCAATGTAATTTTACAATACTTAAAGATTTCTGATCTGATTTGGTCCCGTAAAAATAATTTATTTTATTTATACTTTATTGTACACAAACAAACAATAAAATTATAGAACAAAATACATTTTATTTAATATAGTTCTACTTAGTAGTTATAAAATTTGAAATTGGGGTTTACAAGGTAAAATTACTCCTCCTATTGTCAAAGTCGCTTATAATATACCCTATGTTACCAAATGGTACATTTTAACATTTAAATTTAAACTTAAGACTTCTTATTCATCAAAATCTGATAAACAGTTGAGACGCTACGGAGTAACATAAGTAAATATAACATTCATACAAGAGTGGTATAATCATAATCTATCCTTTTGGCTTCCCGTAGGCAATATAGATTAAACATCTGTCTTGGTTAGTTTTTTTGTTGGCTCACTGAAAGTATGTTATTTTTATGGCTTTACTACCTCTTTTATGGTCTATACGGCTAGATGTGGCTTTATGTATAATCAGTGTCGCGTTAGACTCCGCTCAACCCCTTTTTGGATTACGAGCGTGATTATATATAAGTAACCTTTTTTATTTTAATGATAATGACAATTTTAACATCAAACCATTTTCAGTCCCACTAAATAAAGTGCCGTTTGATATTAACTCCATCAACGTGCCTACTTTTTCCCGATTGTCACCCTAATGAAGACCGTTAGTTTGCTTTCCCTCTAAATTTGCTCTCATTTAATTAATACCTCTGCGAAAAGCCTCTGTCTCTGTGTGCTGGCTGGTTTCCAGAAAGAGATTTATATAAAAAACAGGGATTCTTTTAGCAAACTATAGTTGAAATTTACCCCTGTGGGTAATAATGGAATACTTTAGTCCCGCTGTTTACGAGAATTTATTGATATTAAGAAAGGGTACTGTGGAGCTTTCGCGCGTATCTGAATCGTCCGCTTGTGAAGTTTACGTTAATAAAATATTTGTGCTTTACGAAACCTTTGGAAGATTTTGAGGAAGGTACCAATTTGAAATAAGATCGCGTCAATAACAATGATAAATTCATTGTTTGACAAGTTTGTCAACTTTAAACGAAGGTCGCAATGAGATGACAGGCCGGTGACAGAGCACACAAGGTAAGTTTGCGCATATAAACTTGCCCCTCATGGGCAATAAAATTTAAAGGGCGAATTGTGCACTTGTGAAGTGGCGAGTTAGTGGATGAGTAGTGGTATTTCGTAGTGAAATAAAAGTATGTATTTATGACGAGAAAAGTGCGTTATAATTTTTCGAGTCGGGAAGCTGCCTGCTAGGAGTTGCTTAGTATTATTATTTTATTTAGTTATTTAACAATATAAAACATACATTCAAAGTTCATATCTTCAAGGTGCTGGAGGTGCAGGGCGACTAACGGACGAGTTCAGATGATTAGAGTAATCTAGCCCACAGTCTCAGACGCAAAATAGCCGGGGATGACTAGTCATCCCCCGACGAAAAATATGAAAAAGAAGATGGGTTATATTTATGAAATTTACACAAAGGAACAGAAAGTCGTGCAAAACGTTTGACTGAATTAATTAAACGCATAATTGGAAAGTAAATAGGCATACACACACAAATCGTATATCATGAAAGGTTCGGCAATAACTTACTCAGATTGTTAGATTCTATGTAGTCTTTTTATTTGGTAATGGAATGTTCTAACGCTAAATTGATTAATATAGCCTCACTCATATTGTACGAATGCCTTCATGTCTAAGATTACAACATTTCCTTAATTAATTGGAAAATGTTTAGATAATTATATTATTTCGTCTGATGAAATTGAGTGATATAGGAATATGACATTGAATCTTGAAACGAAACCAAACAGTCTATTATGAAATGCAAACATTGAAATAATCGAGTCCGATCGATCTATTTTCATGTGGAGTTTTGACATGATCAATAGGTTTGTTGATGCCATTCACAAATAAAATATCTCCTTTGGTTCATATTAGCTCTAGACTTTGATTTTTAAGGTGTCCTTAAACCTTTTGGATTTATTAACGTATGAAGTGTGTATGAAAATTTTGAAGAGTTTATTAACTTCGTCATTGTTATAAATAGACGTGTTTATACGTCGCTCAAAAAGCTACGCATTTTTATTAAAATATTTTTACCTAGCAAAATGCTTAGGTCCTTTCAGTTATAAAGCAGGCACTCAATGCTAGCAAATGTTACGGTGATTTAGAAAACATCCCTCGTTTTGGGTAAGTTGCGTTTTGAAAAGTGTACGCTATTAGGGGTTCTATTCGTACCTTAAAAGCGTATATTATTAAATAGGCCCATTTATTTTCGTAGAACGCAATTGCTCTTTGAGATTTAGATGCGAACATCGTAGCTAAGTGTTTGATATCAACTGCCTTTTATAAATTTAAATGAGTGAAACTAACTTGCGTGTCTAAAACTAACACCCTTCAATGATTTGATATATGAACAGATCTATATACTTGTAAAAGAACTTTAAGTACTTAAATATCAAAGAAAGAAGAAAGAAAGAAGTTATGGAACGCTGCAGAATCTGCAATCGAAGAACCAGAATTTTAGGCGGCGAAGTTTTTTTAAAAAATTTAAAAAAAAATAACAAAACGGTATAGGACAATAAAAATCTAGTCTTCAGTAATTGGAACACAATAATCAAATTACATATGAAAATGGAGTAGTCGTAAATTTTAAAGAATACAATACGTAATCATCTATATATATATATATATATATATATATATATATATATATATAGATGAATACTGACTGACTGACTGACATATCAACGCACAGCCCAAACCGCTGGGTCTAGAGATTCCAAATTTGGTACGTAGGTTCCTTATGAGGTCTAGGGGTGCACTAAGAAAGTATTTTTGGAAATTCACCCTCTGAGGTGGTGAAAAGGGGGTGAAAAGTTTGTGTGGAAATCCGTCAGTTTTGAAGCTAAATCGATAAAAATTGGTATTTAGCTACTTAGTTAGAAATTAAGAATGACGTATTTCAGGATTTAAGAAAATTCAATCCCTAAGGGGGTAAAATAAGTGATGGAAGTTTGTATGGAAATCTGTCATTTTTAATGTAAAATCGATGAAAATTGGTAATGGCGCTTGGGTTAGAGGAAATAAGAAGAAAACTTAAGTGCTGCCCGAAATAATTATTCTACGCGGACGAACTCGCGGGCAAAAGCTAGTTAATTATAAACAACGAAAAGCAATAGGAATATATGAGAACAAACAATCGTTTCAAGCAAAATACCGCAATCTACCGTATACAGGCCAAGAGACAGAGGTTATTCGATTGTAGAGACAGTCGTGGAAATGCTTATGTAAATCTTTTTATCAGAAAATACCTCATATAAGGGTTCACCACTCTCGTGCTAATAAATTTGGAGTGAACGTTCGTATTACTGTAGAAAGAGCTCTGAGTTACGATGTGAATAATTTACGACACGGTTTGGTCTGTTGCACATAAAGTAAAGAATGGTGATTCTTCAAATGCAGATACGTTCAAGACTTATTGAGATGAGGCTTCATTCGTTTTGCAGACTGATTTCTTCAAGTGCACTTTGTTTTGATATGAAATTAAATACGAAGCTAATGGGCGTTTCTTCATTGGGCGAAATGACCGAGCACCGACACCGAGCCAGCACCGACAGCTATATTCTTCACTGGACCGGTACGACGCGCCCCGGGCCGGCTCGTTGTAATTTTAAAGACAGTTCCAACGCGCACACATAGAAGCTTGCTTTGGTGCTCAACACATACCTACATAGACTCCAGTGGGAGACTTCTTCTTGTTGGCGCTACAATTTCATATAGAATTGTTTGTAATAAAATTATAATTTATTTCACGTGGCCCAGTTTATTAGTTACAAATATCTTACATCTAGTTCTTCTGGTTATAGATATCTTATAATATCATATCTAATGTGATTCAACTAAATTGTAAATACGGTATATAATAAAAACGACACATAATGGAATACTTAAAAGTAGAAAGATATTTGAAATTGGTATTGTACAATATTTTGTTAAAATATAATAAAAATCAAAATAATAAAATTGAAGTTTGTGTCGGTACCAATAAAGAAACGGTCTCGGACCCGTTCGCTCCCTAAGTTTCACCCCTCATACCATAAATGAACCCGTTCGCCCTCTAAGTTTCACCCCTCATACCATAAATGAACCCGTTCGCCCTCTAAGTTTCACCCCTCATACCATAAATGAACCCGTTCGCCCCTTGAAATAATAAATGGTCCCGTTTGCCCCTTATTAATAGATAAGGAAAAGTACAGTTGTCAAGATATTTGTTAAGCTACTATCGAAAATTAATAGAAGTACATGAACAATTAAACAAATATAAGATTATTAAATTTGTGAGTGGATGAAGATAAAATTTTGTAGATATGATTGTATAGTTTTCTTATTCACTGTATAGGCATTGCCCGTAATCGGCCTTTACAGCGTCACCAAATATTTTTTGTAAAGGCGAGGACTTTGGTGGGTCTTCAAGCCTGTGCTGTAGGGCAAACTTCCCGTAGAGGGATACTAGTCGACAGATATCGACTAGTAAATATAGAGCTTTTGCCAGACTTTGGGCTGAAGAGGATGCTAAAAAAGGCGAGGATGGAGCGAGTTTACTTAGAAGACGCTTATTCACAGATCAGGGGGGCTATTCGCTAACTTTTTTTGACAGTTGAAAGTGATCATCACTGAGTGAATTACATATCCATTGCTGTTTTTACACGACAAGTGCCATAATAGCGTGTCGTGTAAAGCAGCAATGGATATGTAATTCACTCAGTGATGATCACTTTCAACTGCCAAAAAAAATTAGCGAATAGGCCTACTGGTTTTATAATTTATTTGTCATAGAATTCGTTAATTTGCAATGTACTCAATCTTCTACCCGTACGAATCATTAAGCAAACGGCAAAGCATTACTTAAGTTGTGGTAATCAGTGGCAATCTACGGAACTTGTTCCCTTGATTAGATCGGCAAAAAGAAGGGTGATCCTATCTCATTAGTGTAGTCTGCGGGTAGGGAAACAATCACAGCTTGTTCTGAATTACTGAAGACCATAGTTTGGTGCCCTTGTAATTTGTATTACATAGGTACGTATTGATTCGTTTCGACCTTGTTTTTTTAGAATACCAAGCTGTGTAAAAAATTCTGAAGTTATTTTTTTATACATGTTAAATAACTACATCTGATAGTAAATGGCCCTAGACGATTGTAAAATTAATCAATAAAATAAGTCATTAATGAAAGCTTCGGTTTCCAAGACTTCTTTTTTATTCATTAATTTTGCAAGAGTCTTTCCGCTTACGGCCGTTACAGTACTGTAGTGTATCTCGAATGCACAGAACACAGGTTGAATGTACATTGTACAGTTCCGGTTTGAAGGCGGTTTTTATTTATTATTTTTTTTTAATTATAAATGGTGGTTAGTGAAACATTAGCCTTTAAAATCTATGTTAAGTGAAGTTGAGAACTAATGAACAACTAGTTTGTCAGTTCTGAAACAATTAATTTCAACCAACCAACTAGGTTGTCAGATAGAAAAAAAATCTCAACCAACCAACCAGATAGTCGGTTTAGAAAAATAAATCTCAACCAACCACCTAGGTTGTTAGTTAACCCGGCGTCAAAGACGTGAAAATAATTACGCGGACAATGACGTCGGGTCATGGTGACCCGAATTTTGTCGGAATTTTTTTTCTAACAGTTAATAATAAGAGCCCGTTTATATTATTTTACTTATAATCAGTCTTTAGCTTTCTTCATACCTAACCATGGAACTGCTACAAATTATTGCAGTGTGAAATGCTATGATCAAGACATATTATATAAATTTGGTATGTGTTACATGTAGGGCTCAAAAGACCGACATCATCAGACGAATCCGAGCTTGCAATGTCCAATTGTTATTTTAATCGCTTGCATCTTGTACCGTTCCCCTACTACGAATTTATTTCGATACGAGATCTTATTTTTTTATTTATTTAACATTTAATGTACACACAAAGACAGTTACAAAAGAAGACAATATATCACAGAGAATTGTACAAAGGTACTGCTTATTTCTATAAGAAATCTCTTCCAGCAGCCCCATATATGGGAGAGAGATTTTAATAGGTAGACGTGTGTACCCGTTTCATAAAATATTATAAAATACATACCTATATTTAAATACACATAAATACATTATAAAGAAACAATATGACATCAAAAACAAATACGATAATAAAATACATATCAACAATAGTAAAGTAAATAATAAACATATTTAAGAAGAATTTAAAGAAAAATAATGCGCTCTTACTCGCGCCTTAAACTGCGATATTGTTTGAGAATCGCGAATCGAGGATGGTAATGAGTTCCACAGCCGGACTGCATGGACAGTGAAGGAGTAGGAATAGAAATCGGATTTGTGAGGTGGGATGTAAAGAAGTGTGCGAAGATGTGATCGACAGGGAACTTCGGGAGACCTGGAGAAAGAGAAACGCTCGCGAAGGTAGACAGGATAGGATGGATTGTAAAGGATATTGAAGAGGAGACAAAGGATACGAGTGTTCCTGCGATCCCTGATAGGAAGCCAGTTGAGTTTCTTCCGGAAATCAGAGACGTGATCAAATTTTTTGAGGCCGAATATAAATCTGATGCAGAGGTTTTGAAGACGCTCTAATTTGTTCAAGATCTCTTCAGTAGCATCAAGGTAACAGGCGTCGGCATAGTCGAAAATAGGTTGGATAAGGGATTGGGCAAGGTAAGTTTTAGTAGGTAAGGGTAAATAGGTTTGGAGACACTTTAAGGAATGAAAAGAAAAATGGACCTTTCTACTCACTTCGCTCACGTGCGACTTCCATGAGAGGTTTCCGTCAAGTATAACACCCAAATTCTTCACGGTGTCGCAATAAGGAATTGGGGCATTCTCAAAGATTATACGGGAAAGGGAAGAAAAATCGAGGGAATTCCTAATAATTCGACTACCAATAATAATGGCCTGAGACTTGCTGGGATTAATGAGCAAACCGTGGCACCTAGCCCACACACCAATGCGCTGAAGGTCATTGTTCAACAAGGAAATGTTAAGGTTAGCGTCAGAAGCAGGAAAATGTCTGTAGAGCTGCAAATCGTCTGCGTAGAGATGGAAGTGTGAGGAAATTATACTAGCAATAGAATTAATGAAAACGGAAAAGAGAAGAGGAGAGAGAACGCCACCCTGAGGCACACCCGCAGAAACTTCATACCAATCAGAAAATGAATCATCAAGGCGAACACACTGCGAGCGGCCCCGAATGTAGGAATCGAACCATGTTACAGCTTGAGGAGAAATATTTAAGGACTTGAGAATACTAGTTAGGACATCAAAATCAACGGAATCAAAAGCGTTACTAAAGTCGAGGAGAACTAAGGCTGTGACGAGTTTTCTCTCCATAGCCCAACGAATGTCATCCGTGATTTTTAGTAAAGCAGTAACTGTACTATGCCCTCGGCGAAAACCGGATTGGAACGGGTTAAGAAGATTATTTTGAAATAGAAAAGAAGTAAGCTGCTTGTGGACAATGTGCTCGAGGACTTTCGAAAGGAAAGGGAGAATGGAAATGGGTCGATAGTGGTTCGGTAGGGTGGGATTAGATATTTTAGGTAAAGGGATAACGTGCGCACGCTTCCAAAGTAATGGAAAGCAGTTAGAGGAGAGTGAGAAATTAAAAATGTGTGTTAAAATTGGAAGGATAAAAGGAATGATTAACTTAATCATCTTCGAGCAAACACTGTCGCTACCAACTGCAGAAGAAGAGATGGCAAGAATGGACTTTTTAACTGAATCCTCAGTAACAGTAGAAAAGGTAAACATTGAACATGAAGGCGCGGACTGTCTGGAAAGCTCCAATAAAGTGTTGGTCTTCAATATTGGATCAATCGTAACCGGAGGTGATGAAAAATAGTTATTTAGATTATCTAGATCCAAATTAAAACCACACGCAGTCGGAGACTTGCCGATGCCAACCGACTTCAAGAACTTCCACACATCCGCAGAATTTTTATTTACAAGGGAATCGTGGAAATAGCGTCTCTTAGCATCCCTACTTAGACGATTACAGCTATTGCGCAGGTGTTTGTATCTGGCGACATTAGATTCAGAGGCACAACGTTTAAGCCTCCTTTTGGCTTTATCTCTAAGCGCCATTAGGTCTTTAATATCATCAGAAAGCCACGGTGCAGGAACATGCTTGACTTTTACCCTTTTGATTGGAGCATGTCGATCGTAAAGACCAAGGAGCATGGAATTAAATGTGGTTACTTTGTCATCAATACAAGGACTGTTTACTACCGCAGACCAATCAGTGGCACTGGCATCGCACTCGAGCGACTCCAGATCTAAATCCTTGTAGTTACGGAGAAATAAGAATTTGGGTCGACGCTTAGGTGGGCGGACACGGAAAGATACATATATGAGGTCATGGTAGGAAAAAGATGCAACGATTTGCCCATGAATACCAACTTTGTCAGAGGATGAAACAATTATTAGGTCAAGGAGAGAAGGATTAAAGTTAGGGGAGTGGTGAGTTGCGGCCAATGGTAAAATATGGAGATTGAAAGAGGAAATGAGTGATTGAAGTTTTTGTGCCCGGTGGTCATTTTTTATTAAACACGTGTTAAAATCACCCATTAAAATCACATTTTCATATTCAGGGCGATATTCATTTAAAGTAGCCTCCAAGGTGCTGAAATAATCAATATGAAGATTGGGGCTGTAGAGTACTGCTAGAAGAACTTTGTTACGGTTGAGCAAGATTTCAAGAAAAAGGTACTCACAAGATTCGGAATAGGAAGAAGGAGAACTACAAATAACTTTATACGGCAAGTCTGCACGAAGGTAGATAGCAACACCGCCGCCACCTTTACCTGTGCGGTCATTTCGAATGAGAATATACCCAGGAAGAGCGAAATGAGCTGAAAGAAGAGAAGGCTTTAGAAAGGATTCCGAAATAAGCACTGCGTCAACTCGATCACTACTGAAGGAAGCAAGAAGATCAGAATGATGTCGCGGAACACTCTGAGCATTGATATGGACAATATTAAAGTTTTTAGGGAAGTTGGAAAATAAGGAATTAAGCTGATCATGCAGGTGCTGACATATAGAGGAATCACCATCCGCGCTTACAAAACTGCTAGAAGAAGAGCACGAGAAAAAGCTGTCATCGAGATCCAAGGCATCATCCATGACCTAAAAACAATATACAAAACTAAATATGAAATTACGTAATTATAGTATTAAATATAAAAATATATATACCTATACTGCATATAAATAATAAACATACAAAAGAAACACCTAATAAATACCGAATAAATAAGGTACAGTGCACATTGACCCGCTACTATTTGGCTGAAAGAGATATCGACATTTTACAAACATGACAAGTACCTAAAAATTTAACAAATTGAATATTATTAAAAAAAAAAAAAAATTATAGGCACCAAATTGGCAACGTAAAATATAACAAACAAAAACTAAAATGAATGGCTGTATAGAACAGATTCCTCTGCCTGAACAAAACGAAATAGCAAAATAAACTGTTGTGACATCGTGACATCTAAACGTTAAAATAGTCATGACAGTGACAGTATAGTAATTTTGATTGACAGAAATTACATTTAAGAATTATTTACGTGAAACAGGTAGAAAACAAATTTTATTATTAGACACTGATAAAAATTACGGATACCATCATACTAAGATCATGCAAAATAAGCTAAAAAGACGTTAGACAACTTTACCGGATATAATCAAAAGAAAAAATTAAAGTAGTAAGGGAGCACAAAAACAAAACAATGACTATATCCTTTTACGTGTTTTCCTGGGCGCAGTTGGTAAGGATGCAGTCTGCTTCGTAAGTGGCAAGTCGACGGCTTCAGCTGCAGCATCACCACTGGTTGATGGAAACTGGGCGACCAATTTCTGGAGATCGGCATTAGTTTCAATCTTGCGCCTACTGTTGTCCGGCAATATCGCCACCACTCTGCCATCTGCAGTCCAGCATCGATTTATGCCAAAGTGTTTGCGCGCAGATAAGAAAAGTTGATGTCTAGACTTAGTGAGAAACTCTGATATAGTAATGCCCGAGCCCTTCAGAGCAGTTTTACTGTCCCACATAAGATGACGATGTTCCAAGCATCTAAATCTAACAAGCACAGGCCTTGTTTTGTTGGGTGCGGATCCAAGCCGATGACATACTTGAAGATCTCCAGGGGTGATGTCAGTCACTTTCATGCGATCACTTAATAGAGAGTGAACGGCTAATTGCAGATTTTCATTTGGAGATTCAGCGAGACCATGTACAAGTAGGACTTTACGTCTCATGGCAGTTTCATGTCTATCCAGGCCCAGAGAGATTATCTCAATCTGCGATTTAATGTTAGCAAGAGCTTTCCAGGCAAATGTCTTAAAGTCAAGGAACTCACGAGACAAAGATATTATGTCACTATGTGCTGTGTTTCTTGCCTCATATTCTTGTAGACGATTTTCATATGCTCCCATGCGAGTAGCAAAAAGCGCTTCCAGTTCTTCAACATGACAAGATAGTTTGGAATCCATAGCCAGTGAAAGATTGGTACGTCAAAACTTATAAGTTATTAGTGCAGTGAAGGAAATTATGTGAAAGTGTGTAGTAGAGAGTCAAACACTGATTTTACATAAAAAACATGTAAGTTATTACTTTTAAAATATAAATTTTAAATATTTAACAGAGAGCACTTTATTTTACGTGTGTTTTTTTTCTTTCATACTGTTGGAGTCGGACTCTTTTAACATGTCCAATATGCTCCCAGGGTTACTTGTGAGTGACATTATTGTAAATTTCATACAAAAAAATAATAAAATTATCAATAACCATATGAAAACACATATACAAATATGTCACGAAAAAACAACGCCGTCAATGACGCTGGGTCATATTGACCCGTTTTCACTTGACGCTTGTGTATCATCCCATGCAGACGTCATCGCACCAAGTTCACTAGCAGTACGGGTTGAGGGAGACTGTACGAGTATATCCAGCTACTAGAATGTTCGAAACCTAGAGTACGCAAAATTCGAAATTTGGCCATTTGAAACGAGCTCGGCTCAATATGACCCAGCGTCATTGACGCCGGGTTAAGAAAAAAAAATTACTAACCGTCCAACCAGGTGGACAGAATGGTTTGTCGGTTAGTAATAGACCGGTCTTAGATACCATTTTTGATATAGTTCGAAGTTTCTTGTTGAAAATCACTCCAGAGGTAGAACTTTTCCATTCATTTACTGATACTGAGTTCTCCTAAGTACACACCGTCATTAAAGAGATAAGGCCTCTAGTTACGATTTTAACTTTTCCAATATACTCGGTTTCCCATGTACCAGGGGAATTCTATTTATATATTTGCAAACCATAGGCGGTTTGCTCGGCAAAGGTTCGTTTGGTCTTAATAAAGTTTTCAATTGCTATTGATCAAGGAGGAACTTCCAAGAAACGTGGAAGTGTCTACAGTTCGTTTACTTATTGCTGAATATTTTTGTTTGCGTGAAGACGCGTTTCATAAATCATTTTATATTTGTCTGAATATTTCAAGTTGAATTTTACGATCTTTAACTAGCTTTAATATTATAAACGCGAAAGTAACTCTGTCTGTCAGTCACGTTTTTACGACTAAATCACCTAACCGATTTTAATAAAATTTGGTATGAATATAGTTGAAGAGCCTGGAAAGGACATAAACTCATTTTCGGCGCTATCATGCTTTGGTGTTATTAAAAAAATATTTTGAAATTGCCTACATATTATTATGTTGTACGCGAACTATTTAAATGAAGAAATTTATATAACAATTTTGAATTTTTGATAACATAGATATTTATATGACAATGTTAGAATTGATAGGTGACTAGTATATATTTTGTTTGTTTGTTACGCTTTTACGACTAAACAACTCAACTAATTATCATTAAATTCTGTATAACTAAGGTTATACAGAATGTAATTATAATGCAAATTTATTAAAGTTCGATGCAAATAAAAAATTACACCGAACTACAATTAGTATAAAAGCAACATCGAGTGATGTCGGGTAAGGTATGGGAGACGCAACGTTGGCCCCACATTAGACTGAAGATCTGGTAAAGGCCTCGGGAAGGCGCTGGATGAGGGCAGCACAGGACATCCTTAGGGGGAGGCCTATGTTTACCTAAGTGGCGTCTCTCGGCTGGTGATAATAAAATCAATAAGCATACTTACTTAAAATACAAGAAGACAAAGACAGCTAGTGACAGGACTCCGAGACTGAGCGAATAGCCCGTCAGGTAGATGAGACTAGTGACGTCCGTCGGAGAGACGTTGGCTATCCGCTCGGTGCAGTTCGCGTAGTTGGTGTAGTTCTGCCACTCGCCGTTCAGACATAAACGGGTTGCATTTTCTGAAAATATCATCAGCATTTCAATAACGTTTTCTTTATTTGCAATTAAAATGTCACAACACATAACAGATACAAGATACTTCAAAAAACCCTCCTCAGTAATTCTGCTTTATATTAGTTATGTGAGAACTAAGCTTGAATACTGGTAGCAGAGTCAGGTGCCGAGATTATAACATACATATAAATCAAATAGAGAGAGTACAAAAGAAATTAGTTTAATATTAAAGTCTTACAGTGAAAGCGTATTAAGGTCTTACAATGAAAGACTGAAGTACTTTTGTCTAAAACCACTTAATTTGCGACGTAGAATAGAATAGAATATTCTTTATTGTACATCGGCATATAAAACTTATAACTAGTGACATTATGTACTTAATTCAAATTGTACAGACGTCGGGCTATACAAAACTGTCAAATTTCTCCAAACTATTTTCAACCCAAGACTATTTGATATAAATTGCATAATCGATTGGGAAAATTTGACAGCTTGTGGTAACCCAACGTGCTGTTGTCTGTACAATGGGCGGTCTTATCGTGAAAAGCGATCTCTTCCAGACAACCTTGGTATGGATAGGATAAGAAGAAAACGAAAAGAGGGTTTGGGGATGTACTAATATTTAAAATAACTAGACAATTATTCCTAACATATGATATCTAGGGGCACTGCAGTGCCCCCGCCTAGTCGAGCGCGAAACAAACACTGCCGTACCATCCTTTACTGGAACCATTTCGCTGCATTTTCAGGCCGCTATTTCAGAACCTTTGGATAAGACCAGAACGCAGAAATTTTCGTCATCCAGTAAGCTATGATTACATACCTAAAATCCAAAATTTCAAGTCTGTAGGTCATTTAGTTCCGAAGTTAAGCGAAAGCAAAGTTTCGCATTTATGACACTCACTCACTCACTCACTCATGATCATCAGAATAGAACTAGTACTTCCCATAAACCCAGAGAGCTGAAATTTGGTACAGAGTTAGGGTTTAATGGCCACATAAAGGGAAATCTATAAAAACGAAGATCTGGAGTACCTGGTGACCCTGATTAGAAAACACAAGAGCCCAACCAAACTATTTGATAGAGATCGACATACCGCCTTTACAAAAAATATTCAACTTGGTGGGCCGCTTCATTTGATGTCAAAAATCGAAGGTCTGAAGTATCTGATGAAGAACCCTGTAAAGTCTAAGTCTCTAAGGTCTAAGTCTAAAAAATCCCCATAAGGACATTGGCACCTCCATATTCTCTTGTGGCCAAGCCTACGTGGCGCTTTCATGAGTAACCAATCTTCATGGGGTGCACCTCATAAATGTTGACTTTAAGAGTATAAAAGCTCAAGCTTCAGCGATCACCGAATATAACCGGCTTAGGCGTAAATACCGCGCCGATCTTTCAGAAATTAAGCCGTCTAAACCGTCTAAAAGAATAAATAATGAACGCGAATGGGCAATACGAAAAATTGTTGCTACTGTACAAGAATCAGAACCGGAAAAAAAGAAAAGAAAGATTTGTAATAATAAAAAAAACTACTCCTTAAAAGAAAAAAACTGTGTCAAATAAGAAAATCTAATAAAATAAATCAATATGCCCACGTTTCTACAAAAAGAAGTGAAATCCCACCAAAAACATTCTGTAAAAAACTAGCCAAGTCTCGATGGAGCTGCTTGTTTATCTCTAAAAAGTAATGAAATCTAGACAAAGTCGTGCCAAGTTTAAGGTTCCTTACTGCGATTTCTTTATTATTATAGTTTATGTTGTGTGACTTGTCTTGAAGGGTACACAAGGGTACAAAACCAGGTGCTCCATGACACCATTGCACCAATCTGTACAACAGATATAACATTACGTGTAAACAAAATTGACTTGTACCCACTAACGTATAAAGAATGTTCAACGGCTAAGTCACACGTACGGCGAATACATAGAATGCTAAGAATCTTCGTTTCTATATCTAGAAACGCTGCTAGGGTATCCCCTAGCATAGTTAAAAAACTATTAAAAAACTATGCTAGGGGATACCCTAGCATAGTTTTTTACTATTTCTAGAAGGTGTATTTATTTTTGTGATCCATTACGGCATGAACAATTCCTACCATCGCAATCTAAAATAATTTGTAAGTGATTGTCCAGAGCATTTTTGCCAATTTTGTGAACCTAAAATGAATTGAAAAATCTCGTATTAAAGACACAAGTGGGGCCCAGCTCCATTACGGCAAACTTGTTGCCAGTAGAGACTCTTAAAAGTCATAATGATTATTTTTATGAAATTGCTCGCTGTTAATTTTATCCAATTAAAACGAAGTCCTTAAAATTTAATTATGAAGAGGAAGTACATGTAAATTTATAATTGATTTTTATAATGAGAATAAATAGTGGTCTTGACTATTTTTCATAAAAATCAATTGAAAGTTATATGAGATGATGAAAATGATATTGTTTTCAATTTAAGTAACAAAAGAACGGCAGTTATCATTTGGAAGAGAACACGGTCACAGGTTCGAGTCCTGTCTCAGTGCTATGAACAACACTAGTATTTTTGTTTTTAGTACATTGTGATTAAATTGCGCTATCAAACGCAATCTAATTACAATTTACTTTACTAAATACTTTATCTACTTTAGTACATTGTAATTAAATTTCCTTTTATAAATTTTCATAATATTGTAAATAATTTTTCTAAACCAACTCGTAGGTGTGTGTTTATTCTCTATTCCACCTGACAGAAAGTGAAAATAATGACGGAAATTCAGTAAATGACTATTTACCTGCCGTTGAAAACGCCCAAATGATATCGTTCAATAACACACAAAAGGAGGTAAAATGTGTACTTACTCGTATAACGGATTTCAATAACTTATGATCAGACAACAATCATGCCAGGTTACGACAAAACTGTCTTTGCACTTTATACCACATACGTTTAGGTTGAAAATCTATTGGAAAAATTTAACATTTTGTGGTAAAACCTGACCTCTACCATGTACACGACGGTTTTGGTTACTGTCCCACTACTACCGCTAGTAACAAAACCTGTCCATAGAAGAATTATTGAAATTCTTGATCAACTTGACAGAGAAGCAATTAGCTTTCATCTCAGCTGGTGATTACGCTGAAGGCGGAACCTTTACTTAACTTAACGATCTGAATATAGTAACTGACCTAGATAAGATGATGGCAGCTAGTCAGGCTTACTTAAAACAAGACATATAACCAACGAGCACATATTTGTATTCCCTATGGGATATATCAATCTAAGGAGATCGGTCGAATCGCCGAGTTCATATGAAGACCGAGTGTCGCGATCAGCCTCCGTACTATATAACATGGTTCTAGTTGAGCATGCCGTAATATACACTATTCATTACGCGCGTCATAAGGACTGCGAAGCAATGAAAGTTAAGCACATCCGCTAAGGAGATCGGTCAAGTCGCTGAGTTCATAGGAAGTCCGAGTCGTGTCCGAGTGACGCGATCAGCGGCCGTACTACATAAAATGGTTCTAGTTGAGCATGTCGTAATATACACTATTGATAGCGCGCGTATTAAGGACTGCGAAGCAATGAAAGTTAATCACAGCCGCAATATAATACAGTTTGTAAGATAGTAACACATAATTTAAAGCGATTGTGTTTTAATGAATAAAAGTTTAAATATTGTTTTTTAAATATAAATTTACGTGTGTCTTACGTGTGAAAAGTTATTCCATTACTTGATAAATAACTGATTCACTGCAATGATTGCATGTTACAGTGGAACAGGACGGCATTTTAAAGAAAAACGCATATTTCTTTCTGACATACGTACGTATTCACTCTACATTATAGGACGGCGAACTGGTGGCAATGTATGCGCACTGTGCATACACTTGCCACAAGTTAAACGCCGGCTCGGCCCATCTCCCTTGCATTATTAAATCTGTGGGATCTACTATTTGCAAGAGATTTAGATACATACTTACATATAATTGCTCGCTGTTATCAGCCGTGTGATGCCGGCAGAGTAAAATAGTGTAAAGGTTCCTTCGGGTGGTAAATAAAAGTGGACTGTATTACTTGTGATAGGGCTGATTTATTGCCGTTTTACAAATTAAATGTAGATGCGATCCTCGACAAATAGCATCACCCCATATCCTGCAATGGGTGGTGGGGTGGTGTAAAAGGCGACTAATGGATCAGCAAAGGAGTATTGATCACTTTATACTCCGTCCAATCCGCATTGGGCAAGCGTGGTGGACTACTGCCTAAACCTCCTTCGATGACAAGGAGAGCCCTTGTGTCCTAGCAGTGGGTCGAATTATAAAGGCTGTTATGATGATACATATAATCATGTACACTATTCCAAAAGTGGTCGAGCAGAGTTTTTGGTAACATTTGGTTACACACAAAGCCACATCTGGCATATGGGCTATATAGTACACCAAAATAGTAACAGGTTGCCAGCCTGTCGCCTACATAAAAGGGGCGCCAAACCCAAAAATTTACAATTCTTCAGTAAACAAACCAACTAAGGCCAACGGACCCGGACAGATGTTACACTCAAATTCATCTCAGTATCACATCAGGTTTTACAGTTGGCATCAAAGTTGAGAAATGTTACCTAATTTGTGAAATAACTACAAAAGTTCGTGTCCCTAAATATAATGAAAACCCTACAACAAATTAGGTACTATATCTACGTTACATTTCTTAGTCAAAGCCTAAAAAGAATATCTTCGACGCATATCTGCCAAACCGACTGCAAGCTAGTAGTATTATAAAGGCTTTTTCCTTTTAGCTAAAAGTATTATTAACTAAGGCAAATGTGTAACTTTCCAATTCGATAATTCAGTCCATTATTTTCGATTTCCATTCCCATTGGAATTAAAGCAAAATAAATCGCGGCAATCAAAATTGTTCATAACAAAAACATTTTGAACTAATTGTGGTTTGAGAAAATTGACGACTTACATTGGAATAAGAGCGTCTTTCCCGTCCAATTTATTTGTGAAGTATGTATTTTCCTTCCATTCTTTCCTATCGCCTGTCTTCTAATTGTCTAGTCCTTTTTGATGCACATCATTCCTCAACTAATTCATCCACTTCTGAAGAAAATGATGAACGAACATTTTTATCTCTTCTTTATTTTGATTACTGGCGCCGACTGACGTCTTACGACAGCTACCGAAATCACTGGTATGAGTGAACCTTCAGAAGCACAGCGATTAAATTAGAAGAAATTTGTTAGGTCTTCCCAAGATCTGAATAGTTCAGTTGATAGAGCTGTTACCTCAAAGTAGTAACGATCGCGAACGATCACGGCGCTGTTGTTTGTTAATCAATATGACATTAAAATTTTACTTATACCTAGTATGTCCCGCTTAAAACGAAAAACTCATCATTGTTATTGAGTAATGTATCGCTTATTCCATTCACGAAGAGCTACTTGCACTGAAAGGATATAATAAGATCACGCAAAGTAGTTTCATTCATTCGACCTCGTGTAGCCAACGAAAAGCATCCGTAGCTATTGGAAACTCTTTTATCGTAGCACAGCTACGTTCCGTAGCGGTTCGCAGATGTATTGAAAACAAAAACGTGTAAATGAGGTCCCGTAATGGGTTGGCTTTTCCTAATACAAAATACATAGTAACATTCCTTTTTGTACCACAATAAAGATGTTTTTTAAATCGTCAAAATCGGCCCATCCGTTACAAAGTTATAAAGCAATTTGCGTCAACTGATTTTATTTAATCCGCTGCGTTCTACGGCATGGCTGTGACGTCACCCGGCACTATCCGCCCGCTCCGAGTCGCCGCACACTAGGAACTTTGACTCATTTTCATCTCATATAACTATAACTTCCGTGTTAATAAAGATATTTATAATTAAGATAGTTTTTTTTTTGCTTGGTAATCTTGAATAAATATGCTTTTAAATAATGTATATTCCGTGAGTAATAGTTTATTTCTAATAGTTAGAAAAAATAGAGGAATAAGTAGGTAGGTACTTAAAATAATATTTTTTCTCACCTTAACACTTCGATCATCTACAACCGTGGATAATGCACGGCAATAGTGTCGGTGGCACACTTCAAACTCCGCTAAAACGCAGCCGTAGCGGACTTCGCATTCAGTGATGCATGATTTGTCAAACGGTAAACATGTCAAAGTGCTCCGTAAAAGATTGTAAAAATCACTCCTAAATTCTAGTTAAAAAACATGGTGTGACATACCACCAGTAAGTTAGTATTTTTAATAAAATTTGAGACTGAACTTATGCTAAAACTAGCTTGAAATACGCTTTGGTTATTGAAAATAATAAAATAATTTCATAAAACAACGGCCCTTAGCCATCCCTTTCACACTCATAGCCAAAGTGAGACAAAATACATAATAAAATCGGAACATAGTCAAGTTTTTAGGAATGGAGTTCCTATATATTCGTATAGCCCTTCATATATATTTTTAAATTAGTGTAGTAAATTAAAATGATCTATTTTCAGCTTTCAATCAATTTCATCATGTCTATCATCTGACGAAGGCCATTATCGAAAAATATGTCGATTTAAGACTTCACTATATTTCCAGGCAAGAAAATTTAGAAAAAAAACGTAAATCTAAAAGACAAGTTTGGAACAAGATAAATTTATTTCAGGGCACGTAATCTACAATAAAATAAATAGTGCAGACCCTAGTATTGGGTTATCTTATTTAAATAATAATAAGTCATTTAAAAATCTTACTTGTTTTTTTATCATAATAAAATCACACACTTCACAACACTAAAATTTTGAAAGGAACCGTAACTTTAAAAGGCAAGTTTGAAACAAGATTAATTTATTTCAGGGCAAGTAATTAAGCCTGAAATAAATACCGCAGACCTCAGTAAAAATACTTTATACACACAGCTACTTATTCAACTTAATATTTTTTCAAGTTTTATTTAAATAAATTATCTTTATCAAGTATTCAAAACTATACTTCGTTCACATGACGACTCGGCTTGATTAAAAGTCATCGACTTTTATCTACTAATAATAATGAATTTAATTAGAATGCATAATATCTAAAGAGTAGAAAATAAATACGAAGAAAACTAAATATATTTTTTAGATAAATAAAAAATAACAGCTCGTTGCTACTCCTCTGCACTTTTTGTTCGTTTCAGCTTCAAAAATTACCTTAGGTAGCTTCAAGTGACTGTTTTTTTACATTACTGTGTAATGACTGAAGACATTTTAAAGGACTGAGGTGTCTGCGGCAATGTATGGACAAAGCCAGTAGAAGCATAATATGGTGAATTTTTCACATGTGCCAAGTTTCAGCTTTGTTATTGTATGACGTGCTGTATCCACGGTTGTAGATGATCGAAGCCTTAACATCATAAAACTTTACTCATCATCATCTCATAAAGTTATAACTTCCGTGTTAATAAAGATATTTATATGATTTTATTCCTGATAATCTTAAATATATTTCGACTTTTAAATAATATATAATTCGTGAGTAAAATTTTATTTAAAATAGTTACAAAAATCGAGGAATACTTAGATTTTTTTTTCATCATTTCAGTCGTGAGACACCCGCTGTTGGACATAGGCCTGGACATTTTTTCTCACTTTGACATAATATATTTAAATGTGTTACGCAGTGAAACCCCAAAAAACATATATTTATCTGGCAAATTATATTGTTATTTCCTAATAAATAAAACTATAACCAGAAATTCAGCAAACGTCGGCAAAATCTCTAACAGAAAATTTGAGAAAAGAAAATACATAGAAGATATATTATGATTGCAAATTATTATGTATATTTGGAAAAGTAATATTTGACTAGACCACGGTAATGATAGAAGATAAACATTGTAAACTAAACTAAACTGAGTAAAAAATTCTATTTTTGTTCAGCAAAGTATGTTTTTCCAAGATTTTGAAAATTGTATGTATAGTTTTGATAATATAAAATCATACATCATACAATCGCCATCATATAATCGAAATTACACTTAATTATTTTAGTAAGCTACTATCTATATCTAGCTGTAGTACTAGCTTTTGCCCGCTACTTCGTCCGCGTGGAAAAGTTATTTTGGGCTGCATTTTTGGGACTTTGGATTTCCATACGACCTTTCATCACCCATTTCATCCTTGTGAGGATAAAAGGTCAAGATTTTACCTATTAGGGAAAAAAAACATTCCCTAAATTATAATTTTAATGAACGTCCATGCAAACTTTCATCTCTCATATCAACCCTTTCAAGCCTTTTTTCGAAATAAAAGGTAACCTATGACCTTTCCCAGCGTCTAGTCAATATTTGTACCAAATTTCATCAAAATCGAAGCCGCGAAAGCGTGACTTTGCTTAGTCTTACATACAACCTTTCATCCCCAAACGAGTCAAACTTTAAAAAACATGAACAAAATATTTATTTATTACTTGTCAAGAGCCTAAATTCAAAGTTTCATGCTTTAATCTTCAATAATGACGAACTCCCATACAAACTTTCGACCCTTATTTCAACCCCTTCATGCCCTTTTTTTACAAATAAAGGTAGCTATAGTAGTATATCCTACAAAAATATGCTAGACCTAAGGTCTAGTATATTTTTGTATTTACCTAATTTTAATAAAATCGAAGGCGCGAAAGCGTGACTTTTGGACTTCGATACGAACTTTCATCCCCTATTTCATCCCCACTCGGATCAAATTTTTTCTAAAATGCTAAAACAAATTACATAAGTACTATAAACATTTATTTATTTTTTATCAAGTGCCTAAATTCAAGTTTCATGGCTTGGCCTTTTATTGCGAAAAAGAGCTCGAAGGGACCCCTTCGAGCTCTTTTTCGCAATAAAAGGTATCTATATGTTATTCTGATGTATGAGTTATATTATTACAAATTTTAATTAAAATCCATTCCGTAGGTTTTGCGTTAAAGACATAGAGACGTATATACGCTCGCATACTTCTTTCACCATCCGATCCATACAAACTTTCGTGTTTATAAGTTAGTAGGATTGCTCAAACTACACTAACTTGGGACTATACCTCTTGAATAGGCTTTGTCCACCACTATAACATCAAAAAAACAATATGTATAGTATTTAATACGATATGTTCGCAAGAAACGCTGCGCGCGGGTACAGTCAGCAGTGATGTAGTGCCGAGTGACGTCACACGCCTGCCAGGCGGCCGCTTGGCGGAACGATCCGTTTTTTCGTCATAACTTCGTGAATTTTCATCGTAGAAAAAAAATTTTGGTACCATTTATTTTGTTTTTTAATTGTCTACAAAGCTACATTCATAGTTAAAATCGTTACGGATCCTCATTGAAATTTTCACGTACCGCCTGAGGCAGGTCGATTTTTTTTCGTTGTATTTTTTCTAGTATTAAAAATATTTACGAGTTAGCAAACGCAAAAATTATTCCATAATGTAAGGTAGTTTCATCTGAGCGTCAAATATTTGCAAAAATATTTCGTTCGGATCTTAGAAGTGCAAATTTCAAAAGATTTGATGAAATAATGTTTACCATAAAAACATCGGTGGCGTAGTTGTTAATGCAGCCGCCCGGATTGCGGAAGATGCTGGGTTCGATTCCCGCCTGAGGCAGGTCGATTTTTTTCAGTGTATTTTTTCTAGTGTTTTTAGAAAAATCAAAATACCGCTTCCACTGAAAGATGTAAATTGAATGTGCAGTAGTATGTGCCATATTTGAAGGTTGCTTAGAGATGCTGGGCCCCTAATTTTAACCTTAATTTTCTGTACAAGAAATAGTTCTTGATTAAAAAAACGTTATATATATTTTGATTTTTTTTTGAATTTTAAGAGTGATATCTTAATATTTTGGTCTACTGCGTCCTTTTACTGGGGCGAAGCAGTTGTTAATTACACAATAATTAGGACAAACTTAAATTGATTTGGTTTCTCATAATCCATCAAATGGAAATCCTATCATGTGTCATGAATATGTATCATGGCTGTGATGAAACTAGATAAAGCGAAAGAAATATAAAGTTACGCCTTTCTCTTTAACTTTATATCCGTATATCTCTCAAAAACATCCTATATTATTTTTTAATCACTCATCAAGTACATACAGATCTAATTTAGAAGTTCGGAGTAGTTACTATGATTTTGATAAGAAAAACTAAGCACGTTTCGCCTTGGTCGGTTGGATGGCTCACAAAAACAAAATTATAATATCGTACCTGATTGGTACTTGTTTATTATGGTGTTCTTTTGAACTCTTGGCCTTCTACTAACCTGATGGTATAAGCCAAGGTGAATGCGATCTTCACCCTTAACCCTCAACCACTACAGACTGGTTATCTTATCATGAATTGTCGGAAAACAATAATGCTGTCAACATTACTAATTGCGGAGTAATTATACATCTATGGCGGCGACATACTTTGATAACACGTTGATTACGGACTTATGTGGGAAACTCACGATAGCTCCAAGCCACATCACGCCAAGCCGTCACTCCAAAATAAGCTAAAAACGTTGCGTGTGTTCGGAATCTCACGTAGCTTGAACGGAGTGACGAAAAATCTTGTATATCCAAATCTTCCAAATCTTCTTCTTCAATTCTTGTATATCCAAATATTCTTAATCGTTGAGTGTCCCAATGCATTCCACCAGATTCGATACCAAATCTTATACGGTTTAAGCGGTTCTTTTGTGGAATGAATTGCCGACGCCAGTAAGAAAAGCTCAGTCTCGAGAAAGATTTGTAAACCTAGTAAAAGAGCACTTATCTCTCAATCTCAACATAATTTTAGTATCTAAATATTTCTTTATTCATCCATAAATATGAAGTATGTATATTGTACGTATATGCTAATATATACTATTTATAGATAAATATGTATGTATTTGTTGCAATATGTGATATATATGTATTAATAGGTATGTAGGTAATATGTATGTATGTATATGTATAAGTTGGTATTGAATATTAATGTATTAATATTTTGTTTTAGTCATTTCACCTACAACTTCGCTTATTATTATAACACGTCTATCCTGTCCATCCAAAGGTTGTCTGGAAGAAATCGCTTCTACAGCGATAAGACCGCCCATTGTACATTGTCTTTATATGTGTTGTTTTCATCTTTTGTATTTTATACTTTAAATTTATTTGGTGTACAATAAAGAATATTCTATCTATCTATCACTCCATCGCGCTCGTGTGTTGCCGATCCCACATCCATTTCGTGACGCGTCAGAAGTCGCCGCGTAGAATAAAAGTTAGTTGTAGTGACGCAAATGGAGCGATCCTATGTTTGATCAATTCTTGGATGACATCTACATCGCGCCGACTGATGGAAATGGAGGGATCGTGAGTTCACCACTTTAGAACAAGCCCTACCAAATACCAAGCCGATCACAAGGAGGTCCTGAGTTCGATGCCTGGAGAGCATTTTCAGGCATAGAACTTAGAACCTCCGTAACTATCATAAGTACCTATCAAAAATAAAAATTATAAAATGCCTTGATATTATTACTTTCTCGCATACGTAGTATAGAGGAAGTCTTGTAATCGTCAAAAAATTCGACCTCGAGATTTTGACGGATTTACACGTTTTGGACCTCCCTTAGTCCAAAAAATTTTTTTTGGTTTTATGTGTGTTTGTGACTGTGTGTCTGTATGTTTGTGTGTGTCTGAGCGTTAGCACGATAACTCGAGTATTCTTTAACTTATTGCAACCAAATTTAACCTGCATGTATGACATCAAAATATAAGGTTTCTATCAACTTTTGAGTCGTCGATCACGAAAGTTAAGCAACCAAGTGCGCGCTCGGTACTCGTATGGGTGACAAATATAAGGTTTCTATCAACTTTTAAGTCATTTTCAGTATACGAGAAAGTCAAGGGAGACCACTCCCGATTTTTTTTAATTGAGAGATTGTTAAGAATTTCGTCATTTGTACCTACAGATCTCAATCACATACACCATATATATTTGACGCCATCGTGGTGGAGTGGTCAGTGATGCTGCCGGTCGGGCGGTCCGGGTTCGAGTACTGGTAGTGGCAAATGTTACTGTGATGAACACGAATATTTGTTCATGAGTCATGGTTGGTTATATAGTTATTTAAGTTTATTTCTGAAATATATATATTGTTATGTATAATTTTGTCCATTATCTAGTATCCACAGCACAAGTTCTTAATGATACTGCATTTGGGCTAGATAATTGGCATGAACGTGTAAACATTATAAAGAAAATTACACTCTCGACATAAAAGTACTATGAATGAATACTCGAAACTATTTTTAACTATTTCACTGGAAACTAGATATTTCGTAACAGATTTCGTATCTTGGTCCGCAATCACGTTTACGCTCATGTATTCGTAAATAGAGTTTCATATGACGTATATTTATATTTTCCAGGATGTTGTTGTTGTCGAGATATTTGTGTCTTGAACGAGAGTTGGGGTTTCGGCCGCGTCAAAGTAAACCGAAACTTGTTACGCGCTCTAATGGAAAACACTAGTCTGATTACGAGTTTTATGGTCGCGAAATTCACACTTAAATATATTTTTGTCAAGTCAAGTACTTACGTGTGTCATCGTACTGTACTCCATGAAAGACACTGAAGCATTTTTGCACTGCCAGTGTGTTCCACGGCGTCGGGTCCCAGCATAGCAGCCCATCGTGGTAAGCCGGGCAGTAGTTGCTCGTCGCATTGAAATTCCTCGTCAAGCATTCCTCCACCTCTGCGCTGACATTGGCGGCCACGCTGTCCGTGCCTTCCAACGTATGTAGGTCCTCCAGTTTGAATACTAATCAAACTCCTCAGACTAGAAACTCGAGCCAATCTTGGTTCGTTCTTTGGTTCACTAGCACTACATCTAATCACTTTCACTCATAGCTCGTTGCATCCATTACTTGCGGACCTCGCTTCTCCGTGGAGACTGCGGAGTGGTTCGTCTTTAAGAATGTTACCATGATAAGGATGTTTGCGCTCGGGTTGTGTTCTAACTTATCAAGTGATAAGGTGTATGCAAACATCGGCGGTCTGTGCGCGTATTTGCCCGTGGCGTGAGGTTCTCTAGTTCTCCGCGCTGTCTTCGTCCCATTTAAACTGTGATGTCCGTGCAACCTGTGGAGATACGACTTTGATTATGTTTTCGTTTTGATAATGCTGTGTAAATGGCGATTACTCTCGGCACAGGTGCTTCATATTTGCTCATGTGCTGCCGAAGGACATATAGATGTCGTAATGCGTGTAACGATGAGAATCATGAATATTTAATTTCTCAGAAATCGAGTTTATGTACGTTACGTTTAATAAATACGGCGGCTAACAGTTTTCACAGTTGTGAATTTGCTTCTAAAGATAGATCTAAAAGAGTCAAAACTTACTAAATATTTATTTGCATTTTTGATAATTAGATTTGGATAAATTTTATAAAACAATCACAAGCCATTACGTATTTCTTTTCCTTTCGCAATAAAAATATTATTTAATAAATAATTTAATCATTCAACCTCTACTGGCAATTCTGGTGTCTATCTGGGGTTCGTATTCGTTTAAAGTCCTTGGACTTCCATCCTAAATAAGGTTGGAAGTGTATGATACATTTGAAGAGAGCCCTAAAATTATAAAACACGCAACCGAAACAAGAAGATTGCCAAGATACGTGAGATACGACAGTAAAATATTTTCAATGTACTTACAGTCAATAGCACGTCAGGCTATGCAAAACTGTAAAATTTCTCCAAAATATTTTAAGTCATGAATATATTTGGTATAAAGTGAAAAATCAATACTTAAAATCTGAAATTTTATTGTAGCCTGATGTGCTGTTGACTGTACATATTTACGTGAATAAAATACACTCATTTTCGCACTGGTAAATAAAAAAAAAATACGGATCAACTTAATAACATCATAATAACATCAAAAGAAGAAACAAGACCCCAGGTTAGTGAATTATTCCTATTATTGGCTCGGAATTACATATTAGTTGTACGTTTCTCGAACGACAAAATAGTCTGTAGTCACTCATTCGTCCGCAGATAAACATGCGTTCTGCCCAATGACGTAGGAATTCAATGGACGTGCCCTAACAACAAAAAAACCGTGCCGGTTGAGCGCATAAAATGGCGGACTGACAGCTGTTATAGTGCTGTTCGGTAGTATCTTGCTATATCGATAAAATTATTTTGTGAAATTATTTTATTGTGTCATAAAGTTAGCTTATCAATATGAAATGAATGCATAGATATAGGAAACTGTAGATGGGCAAAGTAAAAGAGAAAGAGTATCCTCACACGTATATTAGAATGAGATAGACAGACGAGACCATTTCACGTATACGCAGGCGGCCTAGGTCGGCCTGTCAGTAACGTAGAAAAAACAGCAACTTTCAGACTGCAGTACTATTTTTCACGGACACGTGTCCGTGAAAAATAGTACTGCAGTCTGAAAGTTGCTGTTTGCGCATTTCTCACTTGCGCAGTTCTACGTAACGATGACAAAATATTAAAATAGAGCCTCACAACACCTGTTGGGGAGATATCATATAGAAAGCGCCGAGAGGATGACGATAAAATGTATGGCGCCCTAATTATGAACGAAACATACTTTGCCTCGCGTGCCCGCCCGCCGCCCGGTGCGCTTTCTATAATATCTCCCTTATTGCTATAAGATATCGGGTGAAACTTCCTCTGTGCTTCGGAAGGCACGTTAAGCTGGTGGCTAGTTGTAAGCTTGGCTGGGGGGAGCGAATATCTAAAACATAGGTTAAAGTTAAACACACCAAAGATATATTGACGCCGTCGTGGTGGAGTGGGCAGTATAGCTGGCTTCACATCAAGCGGTCCGGGTTCGAATCCTGGTAGCGGCAAATGTTTGTGTGACGAACACGAATGTTTGTTTGCGAGTCATGGTTGTTTATATATTTATTTATGTTTATTTATAAAAATATCTAAAATCATTATGTATATTAAAAAAAAAAGTCCGTTATCTAGTATCCGTAATACAAGTTCTCAATGATACTTACTTCGGGCTAGATAATTGGTGTGAGCGTGGAAATATATTATTATTATTATATTATATTATTATTTTGCTAAAATATTAAAACGAAATACTAGAACGTAAATCAATATGTTTATTATTTACATGTAGTACCATTATTAATTTGACTAAACAAACTCAAACTCAAATTTCTTTATTCATTTAGGTACAATTTTGATGCCAAAGTGAAGTTTGATGCCATCGGCTTAAGAGTCTACCAAGAGGCCTTGTTCTGAGAAGAACCGGCAATAAACTCAGCTTTGGAAAGAGCTTTTTCCACTCCTACTGCTTCCAACCACATTTTCTTTCCTATATTCACTTCTTGGAACCTAAAAAAAACAAAAACCTATAAGATATATTGGAGATGAAAATTGGAATCTTAAATAATTTGGGTTGGGTATGGGATAGGCAATTTTATTTTCATTTATATTGGTGTTCTTTAGCTGTATGAATCCATTACAATTGATAAGGTTAAAAGAAGACATAAATGATAGTAAAAAATTAAACACTTTCCAAGTTGTAAGAGTAACCAACCTTATGGACACCAGTATTTTTTTTATAAATCCTCTTTTTTAAATCGTATAAGAATAATGATCCGATATTATATGTATAGATGCTATTTTGAAGGCATATGTACTCCATCTGCCCCTAAGGCCTCTCCAATATAATATTGTCATGATTATGTATTATCGTCATTTACTTTTGATAATTTGAGAACAACACTAGTTGTCAAATTCAACATTTTCTTAGCTTGAAAATATTCAAAATAAAGCCTAATCTTTAATTGAAATCCATATGAATGGAATCACATGGATGAATAAAAAATTTAAAACATTCAGAGTACCCATAAATGCTAAAACTAATTACTATTTACTTGTAAATTTTAAGACTTACCGGTGCAACGTTAATCTTTGTTGATTTTCGTCTTTCCTTGACCCACACCCTATTACACTACACTTAGGCATTATGACGGTGTGATCTTTCACAACTTCGCGTAATTTCAATGAAGAAATCTCCAGAAAAAGAAAGATAAATATTAATTTTGATAATGTTTACAAATCGTTGACACATGAAGTACCAAACAGTAACTGACAGTTATGTCACACAATATGGCTGCCTGGCCGCATAATATATATAAAAATAACTATGGCTACAGACAATAGGCCGGGTCCATAGAATTCCTACGTCATTGGTTCTGCCTGGTGGCAAGCAGTCTTATAGACGCTTGCAACCATAGATTTAATTACTGACGTTTCTAGATTGGCAATAAATAGACTAGGGCGAGACAAAAAAATGCATCAATGTGTGAGTAATGCGCATGTGTGCGTGAAAGATAGTACAGTTGCTGTGTTTTCTACGTGCCTGAGAGGCCGACTTAGGCCGCCTGAGTGTAAGTGAAATGGTCTCGTCTATCTCACATCAACAGCTCATACAATGTCCCCACCGAGGGGCTCGAGCCTACCCCACATTAGGGGTGATTAGGCCTTAGTCAACCACGCTGGCCAAGTGCGGGTTGGTCGACTTCACACAAAACCTAAGAATTTCTTCATAGGTGTATGCAGGTTTCCTCACGATGTTTTCCTTCACCGTAAAAGCGTCGATTAAACGTACATATGAATTCAAAATTTGAAAACACATTGGTACGTGGCGGGGATCGAACCAGTGCCTCCCGGGTGGGAGACGACGTTCTTACGCTCTACGCCACCAACGCTTTTTAGAGTTCCGTACCTCAAAAGGAAAAAACGGAACCCTTATAGGATCACTTTGTTGTCCGTCTGTCTGTCTGTCTGTCTGTCTGTCTGTCAAGACCCTTTATCTCAAGAACGCGTGGACGTATCAAGCTGAAATTCACATGAAATACTCAGGTCTATTGTCCCTTTAAGCTGTGAAAATATCAAACTTCTAAGCTAAGCCAATCAAAAGATACAGCCGATTATGTCGATATTTTCAACAAATTTCCGACACTCGCAAAGGAATCAAAACCTACAGGATACTTCCCGTAAACTCAGAATCTTGAAATTTGGCATGAAGCATTGTCATATAATGCAAATATAGGAAAAATTGCGAAAATCACATTTTTTTAGTTATATAATATAATAAAAATATTTTAATAAAATGAAACTTACTACCTTATTTCTCACGAACGAATAAAGGTATCAAATTGAAATTTATACCAAATACCTAGGTCTATTGTCCCTTTAAGCAGTGAAAAAATCAAACTTCTAAGTTAACGCAATCAAAAGATACAGCAGTTTATAAATTGTAAACCGCTACGTTTGTACGGCGGAACCCTCAGTGTGCGAGTCCGACTCGCACTTGGCCGGTTTTTTATCTATCGTACTCGTCTATCTATCTCGTTCTAATATACGTGCTAGAATGATCTTTTTCTTTCACATTGCCCATCAATAGTTTAATATATCTATGCTTGCAACACTGAAGTGAATCTCTATCGACTTCCCTATCAAGTGGAACTCTGACAACCTCATTCACCAACAAAATATAACACCACAACAATGTGTGTTATTTTACTGTAATTTTCTGTAGGTAGGAGGTACCACCCCTCGGTTCGGGTGTAACGGAACGTTCTTGGAGTGGACAATTTTATTTAAAATTCACAGAATTATACTGCTTTAATATTTAAAAACATAACTTAATTTAAACTTTATATTAACTTGTATTTATTAAAAAGTTTAATAATAAAACACGTATTATAACCAACCTAAATACCGAGTACCAATCAACCTAAGTACCGAGCTATACGTACACCCACAGCTATATCAATCTAAGGAGATCGGTCGAATCGCAGAGTTCATATGAAGACAGAGTGTCGCGATCAGCCTCCGTACTACATAGCATCGTTCGAGTTGCGCATACCGTAATATACACTATTCATTGCGCGTCATAAGGACTGCGAAAAAATGAAAGTTAATCACAGCCGCAAAGGGGATCGGTCAAATCGCTGAGTTCATAGGGAGTCCGAGCCGTGTCCGAGTGACGCGATCAGCGGCCGTACTACATAAAATGGTTTTAGTTGAGTATGTCGTAATAACCACTAATTGATTGCGCGCGTATTAAGGACTGCGAAGCAATGAAAGTTAAGCACAGCCGCAATACAATACAATTTGTAAGATAGTAACGCATAATTTAAAGCGATTGTGTTTTTATGAATAAAAGTAGGACTATTTGTTTAAATATTGTTTTTTCAATATAAATCTAAGTATTTCGGTTGTTACGTTTTAAAAAGTTATTCCATAACTTGATAAATAACTGATTCACTGCAATGATTGCATGTTACAGTGGAACAGGACGGCATTTTGAAAGAAAAACGGATACCTATTTCTTTCTGACATATGTACGTATTCACTCGACATTATCGGACGGCGAACTGGCGGCAATGTATGCGCACTGGGCATACACTTGTCACAAGTTAAACGCCGGCTCAGCCTATCTCCTTGTATTATTAAATCTGCGCGTACACCTGTGGTGTTATAATAGAACAAGACGTTTGACGTGTGACTACGTCACGGCCAACAAAAGGATCGGACCGGCTGTAAGAGTGCGAGAGGTGTGGCTCGATTTACTTGACCGCCGACCGCTGATAGCTAACAGCAATTTCAAATACCGCTCGAGATTTTAAGCCTAATTTAATAGCTGCTACCATTTAACTGTAAATGCATTAACAAGTGAATTATCGAAATACTGCTATAATGTCTATTGAATATTTGCTATAATATCGTGAATTGTGTTGACCCCAATATGGGGTTCCATTCTACGGATAACTCTGACAAACGCTATTGATACCAAGGATACGATATTATACTGATAGCGAGGATAATAATTATACGGACGAACTTGGATGACTGTATGCAGCTGTTAACGCGCACCTGAGGAGCACACGGTCGTTAAGTGGTTTCCATAAGGAAAGTGTTAAGTGTAAGTGGCTCAATAGAATTATTCTCACTGCTCACCCCCAGTTTATAGTATTAATACAGCTGTTGGTTATTACTGTTCACTTGCTTTACTTACTGAGCTAACCTTTTCCACTACATACTAAACGTATACCCCTAATGTTACAATGGCGCCCAACGTGGGGCCACTAATGTTACAATGGCACCCAACGTTCTGAATTTGAGCGGCTACTCCGCTGTGCTATACCTCGATTAATACCCTACCTATGACTAACCCCTTGAAAAACCTTGATAGATCTCATTAGAAAATTGCTTGGCACGCGATAGTAATTTCTTATCGCTGATAATATACGAGACAGATAACTAAGAGTAAAACAAGTTTCAATGTAAACTTCGTTCGTTATCTCTAAAGGTCAATGAAAGAGTTTTTTTTGTTGCGCAGTACTATTTAGTAGATAACTATCACTGAGTATTTCATTGCTGTGTCCCCTTAGTGTATTTTAGTGTAAAGACGTAACTATTCTTTTTGTGGGAAATATGATTAGCGCTCCTAGTAGAAAGAAGCGTCAATAATGTTTCACATTAATAAGGAACTACCCCAGCAAAGGGCGTTTTTTCATTGGCCGGCCTGATCCGGCACCGACACACTAACATCCGTGGACGCGTAATTCTATGAAATCGTATGCTGCGATGTCTCATTGGCACACACGGCTCGATATGCCGGCGCCGGTATTTCATAGAATTCTGCGTCCACCGATGTCGGTATCGGGACGGGCTAGCCAATGAATAAACACCCAATGGGAGGCCCTGGAGACGAATTTTTGAATCATTCGAAGTGAATCCTAAATTCATGCACGAAAGCAAAACGTATACGAAATTAGATTCGATTGCTCCCACAATTGCTCCCAATTTTACGTATTTTTGAAACATTACAAATGAGTGTTGTCCTAAAACTCGAATTAACATTTTTCATTTCACGCAGAAAAAATAAAAACCGGAAGGCCATAACTCGTTGATTTTGGAAACCAGTGAACGTAAATTAAAAGTTATAATGTCACTGTCAGTGATTTGATTTTCTACTGGTGAAATATCAGAAACGAGTGGGTCGGACCACTCGTGGCAAAATTCACGAGTATGAATATTCAAAAAAGGCGATTTTAGGGATTCGCATACGAATCTAGCGATTTCATACACGATTTGGAATTCCAATGATTCAAAAATGCTTCTCCTGGGGCCTATGGCATAAAAATTTTATACTTATATTATAAGCGATTTACTATTAACTTTTACTCATATTAGTAGAGTTGTGTTGCATATAATTAATAGTTCATAATAATAGTTAGAAGAGTTATAACAAATTTTAAGAGTCTTTAAATTTACGGTGCATAAAGAAATTTTAACACTCGTAAAATTACTACTAAATTTCAAACTCATAATAGGAGTGGAATCCAATATCATTGCGTTGTTGATATGCATGGTATTGAAAAAGTATGTCGAGTAATAAAAAACCGGCCAAGAGCGAGTCGGACTCGCACACCGAGGGTTCCGCCGTACAAACGTAGCGGTTTACAATTTATGACGTATTAAATCAAATTACTTACTAGATATCGTTCAAACCGGAAATTCGTCTAAGGTGTCGGTATAAACTGCTGTATCTTTTGATCGCGTTAACTTAGAAGTTTGATTTTTTCACTGCTTAAAGGGACAATAGACCTAGCTATTTGGTATAAATTCCAATTTGATACCTTTATTCGTTCATGAGAAATAAGGTAGTAAGTTTCATTTTATTAAAATATTTTTATTTTATTATATAACTAAAAAAAATGTGATTTTCGCAATTTTTCCTATATTTGCAGTATATGACAATGCTTCATGCCAAATTTCAAGATTCTGAGTTTACGGGAAGTATCCTGTAGGTTTTGATTCCTTTGCGAGTGTCGGAAATTTGTTGAAAATATCGACATAATCGGCTGTATCTTTTTGATTTTGATTGGCTTGGCTTAGAAGTTTGATATTTTCACAGCTTAAAGGGACAATAGACCTGAGTATTTCATGTGAATTTCAGCTTGATACGTCCACGCGTTCTTGAGATAAAGGGTCTTGACAGACAGACAGACAGACAGACAGACGGACAACAAAGTGATCCTATAAGGGTTCCGTTTTTTCCTTTTGAGGTACGGAACCCTAAAAAAGTAGACTATGGACGCCACTGCGCTACTTGTAATTGTTGTTGAGGACTTAGGGCATAATTTCTAAGCGTTGGATGTTGATATAGGTACGCCTTGTACCCTTTCCAGGATAAAAAAAGAATTGATTAAAATTCATTCTGAATCGCCGATTACATTCTTAAGTGAATTGCAAATTAGTTTTAATTGATTCTTGCTTTAAAAACCCACGGTCGACGTCTTGGCATCATTCTTTTATCACCTGAGTCACTCGAGCACATTGCGTTTAACTTGAGATCGTAACTAAGCATACAGAAAGATACTTGTAATATATTTTAACCACCTTCAATGGTTGATAGAATTACACCACTAATAGGAGTAAATAATAGTAGCTGCGTCATTTCTTGCAACAGAAATTTTGTTTCACATATATTATTAGCTTGTATTTCCCGGCAGTAGACTACTAACTTGTATTATTAGTTATATTTTTTATGCAACGAGACGCTTCTAAATTTTACAAATAATATAAGTATCCAACTTATTATATGAGTGTCTTTATTTTTATGCAACAAAAACTGAAATTATTTTATGCAACAGAATTTTTTAAACTTCTAAAATATTTTTAGAAGTCTTATAAAAATAGTCTTATAATAATAGTAGTTTTATGCCATAGGGCCCTGGTCAGCTGTAGGTATTTTATGAATTGAAATCCAAACAAAACACTACTGTAAAATTCTCAAGGCATTAAAAATGTTGATCAAAATTTTGTGAAACACTCACATGACAGCTTCTCTTTTTCTGTACCATAAATCGCAGTGTCAGTCGCTTCTCATATTATAGCATATATTTATGTTACAAGTTCGTATATACAGGAAGACGACGGAGATATGTGTTGCTCGATGTTGTTAGGTAATATTTCAGTTTGTTTACGTTTTTATCTCATTTCATTAACGTAATTTTATGTGACTATAAATTTTTGACAGATAACTAGTGTTTTTTCCTTAAACATGAAGAATGGTCGCGGTGCTAAGAACATTCGCGTTGATGTATTCTATCTATTATTTTTTATGTCTATTCTATCTCCTATACTGTTTGTCTCTTTCTTACGTCGCGAGCTCTCTTCCGTGTCGCTCTACATCAATTATCATATAAATAGTTTTAAGCACTAACTTAAAAGTGTTTTGCATTGCATAAATGTAATAGTAATAGTTGCTGACGATAAGAAACGGTCAAATAAAGCAGTCTGCATTTGAATTTATCCAATACTATCCTATAATCAGCGCTGTCCAAAGCGCGGCACGTGCCTTATATTTGTGTGGACAGCGACGCGACGTGTATTTGATGTAGCGCAAATATGAAAATATTACCTTTTATATTTTTTTAACGCAGTAATTTAGTAGATTTCACACAGCGTAGTAGTGCTCTTGTAAGAAATAAAATTTGGCAAGAATAGCGATGCGACGAAACAAAATCATGAAAACATTAAAGGTTAAAGCACACGCTACGGTTGCACTACGGTTCGTAGCCATTTTGTAGCCGCCTTTCCGTAGCGTTCATAATAAAAAAGAAGCGTTCCCTTTCCGAGCTGATAAGTGTGCTACGACCTTAAGTCGGTGTCCGCACTGCAGAAACGTCAAGCGAAATTTACTTCTAAGGCGCAGGCCAGACAGAAACGGCGAGGGTGCGGGCGCGCCATCTGCGCAACTTTTCTATCTGTTTAGCACCACGTTCCTTTCCTACATTTTGTATGAAAGAATATTGGAAAGGCGTTGAGAGTGCACACCACGTTTGCGACGCGGGCGCACCGAAGGCGCACCGCCCGGCGCACTTGAATACAATCGATACACATCGCCTCGTGAGTGTGCCACGGGCGCATCCGATGCGCGCCAGTAGCGCGACCGATGTGCGCCAGAAGCGTGCCACGCCGTCCACGCTTGCACCTAAGGAAATTCGCCACTGCGTCGCTCTCGTTGCACCAGTGCTGAATCGGCCTTAGAGTTACAAATTATTTATTTTTATTAAAGAGCCTTTGAGCTTAACATGGTTCTCTGAATTAGTAATTCGCCGATGAACTTTTCCCCGAAAAGGCTACAGGCATTAATTCAAATATCTGTTAAAAAGACTCCATTCTACTTTATCGTAAAAAATAACCTTAACCTACCAATAATAAGTATCCTCCATTCTATTATACACACTACTATTGATAGAACCGACTATGAATTTTCGACGAAATGGTCTGTTATTAAGTTGGTTGGCAGATAAGCATACGGCTTGCCTGGTGGTAAGCAGCCACAATAGCCTAAGGCGCGAAGCACACTGATCTGGCAGACGGCAAGGATACGGCGCGGACATCATTCTGTTACATTCAAATACCGTACCAAACACACGACAATAAGGTAATTAATTGAACAAATTCAACGCCGAAATGTGCGCGTCCGATGAGGGCCGTTGAATTTGTTCAATTAATGACCTTATTGCCGTGTGTTTGGTACGGTATTTGAATTAAATAGAATGATGTCCGCGCCGTATCCTTGCCGTCTACCAGATCAGTGTGCTTCGCGCCTAAGAGAAAGGAAAGGTAGCCAGTGTAATTACTGGGCATGGAAGGCATATCATCTTAGTCCCCAGGATGGCAACGTGCTTGCAGTGTTAAGTGATTTAACCTTGGTAACCACTTAACACCAGGTGAGCCGCAAGCTTGTTTGTCATCACGTAATATTAAAAAAGACTTCGATTTGTTATATGAAAAAAGATGTTTGAAAAAATTTATTTATTATATGACAAAAAACTTAACTATTGTACTTAAAATCCTCGTTTTTTAAATTGACAGAAAATCTTGTTCCATTGTTACTTTATGGGAGTCCCACTTTCTATACATCTCGTCACGTGGAAGAGCTTAACTCAAGCTATTACACACTGCGGCTGCTCCGAGGTCGGTCGGTGTTAACGACAGCTCTTAAGCCGTGTATTCACTGGCGGCAAATGGCGTGGACATATCGTGTGAAATTGCGTGAATATTCTTCTTTTTGTTGCTGACTTTGATACTCGCGGTTACGTGTGCACAATGCTAAATATTTATAGGGTATCTAATGAAATTTTATAATAATAATGTTACTATGTAACTATGTTTGTCTAAATGATCGTATTTTTTTAAAGTACGTGGGGCACATTAGGTTTTGAGAAATTGAAAAACCAGAAGATTGTTTTACTACATATTTTCAAAGAACTCTCCACCAGCCTCTATACAAAGTTTCATTAACACTTTTTCCCAGTTCGCCGCAGACACCTGTTCTGTAGGATTCTCGAAAGCTGTTAGCATCTTTCAGCGATGAAAACTGCATCTCTGTAAGTATTTTTTATTTATTTTAGGTATAAAAAGAAGTCATATTATGTTCCAATCCGTTTTGCAATGAGTATGATAATTTAATTTAGCTCTGAAAAAAATCTGAAGGGAAATTCTTCAATGGTATTGCTGAAACTGTAGCATCTGGAATCTTCACTATGTCCAACTAAATCAAATATCTTTATTGCGTATTACAGATACACTACAACTACTACGATGAACTACTTACGATATTGTAGGGGAGGTATCGTATTATGACATAGGTGGTGACTCATCCGCAAAATATTTCATCCGCGGATAAAACGTAGCCCTTTTCAAGTTGTTAGGTGGCGACACATCCGCAAAATATTTAAGCCACGGATGAGACGTTTTCTATTCAAATTGTTAGACGGCCAATCATCCAAAATGGCGTGTTTATCGAATGAGTCGACGAAGACAATACTAGTAGTACGACTATATAGTAGTAAGACTTTTAAATCAAAGTGAACGTGAGAAAATGGATGCTAAAAGTCGTAGTGTATAAAAGGTTTTAGGGTGAGAAAGCATTATGGGTATCGCCATGAATTCACCCTTAGAGACGCTAGTAGTGTAGCGTGATGAGCGTGATGTTTCAGAAACGTCAAATGACACTGTTTGTGGGTGGGGCTACGCGGGCTTATTTCGAAACAGAATAGTGTTGTGAATATTTTGCAATATCTGATTTAAAGTGTGACATGTGACCTGGTTGTTGGCTTTTTGTAGGCTCTCTGGGGGTATGTCAAAAATTTGAGTTATTACATGGCCCATACTGCCAGATGTGACTCTACGATAACGATATGTTACCTAAAACTCTGTTCTACCTTTCTGGAATTATGAGCGAAATTGGATGTATGAATGAAATTAATTATGGCTACTAAGTGAGGTTTTAAATTAATTGACTTAAGAGCGTGCATCCATCGAAGTACCAATAATATATTTTTCGGTGTATTGCTGTTATATACACATGTCTATGTGACCCCATACACACATAGACATTGCTCGCAGAGCGATAGGTCCAGTAGCTAGGAAGACCCGGGGTGTAAGATCGAAAAATGGCCGCGAGCTCAAATTTAGAACATTTTTCAAATAATTATTAAAAATATCTGAGTGCATTTAACAATGTTATAAGATCATTGTTATGTCTAGCATTGAATTTATTTTAATATAATAAGTATATTATGAGTTATTTTAAAAACATTGTAAAAATCACATGTTCAAAATTATAGACATGTGTAATGTGTATGTAACAGCAATACAGGGAAAAAAATATTATGGATACTTCGACAAATGCACACTCTTATAATGTAAACTTTCTTCCCACACCCTAACTCGTAATAACAAATTTTGAAAGCTACACTTCACGAGCTTATTCGACTTTATATTTTTCAAAGTAATTTCTTAATTGACTAACACTGGATTACGATAATTTATCTACCGATACTTGCTTACTAGGCATAAAGGTCTTTTTAGACCTGCGTGCACGAACCGTGAGGTTCGCGTGCCTCTTAAGCCGGGTCCAGATATGTATCATTTGCTGGATCCGATCAGCGTATCCGTATCGCTGACGCGTATCATGATCGCATATGTGGACGGGTGATGATACGCGATCTTGATACGGCCCGTCCCATGTCATGTCGGTTTCATACGATTGTCATACGGAGCAAATCGAGGCGTCCACAACTTGATACGGAGCTTGATACATGACACGCTGATCGGTTCGGATCGCCCAAAGACGGCCTAGCCAAGTGACCAATCGATTGCGTCGAACGTTTAACGAAAAGAATATAAGATATAAATCTGACGTTTTTATGAGAATGCTCCACGGGGACCGTCCTGTCAAATGTATGAGTAGTAGTCAAAAATTGACATTCGTTCGATAGAAACTTAGGGTGGAAAAATGTATCGCTTGCCACTTGTCTAGGCCGTAATACATAGCTCAGATACTTTTGGACATATTCGCAAACGGTTCACCTGCAAGTTATAATCTACACGACGAACATGACTTGTGTGGATCGCGTGTATCTCAAGAACACTTTTGTACGGGTATACTGCCGATTTTTGTTTCTGATAGAGGCGCTGGTGGGAAATGTGTGAAAAGTGACGACACGTTGGATCGAGCTCGAAAACTATCAAAACTCATACTTCACCACTAACTTGCTTCTTGGCACTATTGTGGTATAAATAAAAATAATTGGAAAACGAAGCGTCCAATTAGAGTGTCTTAAATATTCAGTGCCTTAGTAAAGTACGTATATTTTACTCCGATTACTGCTAATGCTGTTCGAAACAAGGCAATGAGGTTTTAAAAATGTATCCTACTAACTAGGAGGTTTTCGCTAACAATAGATTGGCATGAATAAGTAAAAGTACAATCAGTTTATACGGTACTGAGCTTTCTAAATGGTTAACAACTTTATGAGATCACCAGCTTAACGTGCCTTGCGAAGCACGGAGGAAAATATAGGTGAAAAAAATTGTGTGTGTCAGCTCTGACGCACGACTGGAGTTTACTCCTAGGCAGGTGAGATGGCGCACCTGCTGTCAACCGTGTTTTGACAATTAGAAAGTTGCGCGACATAGGATTGCGCACCAATTATGACTTTGACCTTTAAAAACGTAACGAGTTCATTCATCGAAAGATTTTACTCCTCACATTTTTCTCATACCAGGCCCCTTATATATGCAAATCGATTCTTAAGGAGTAAACTCCAAAAATTTTCAGTCACCCATCCTCGGAATGCTACGAAATGTGTGGTCAGTACGAGTACGAAATGTGTGGTCAGTACGAGTACATTTCGTAGCTTAGCTTTTGTGAACGCACAACCGCGGCGCCATAAATCTGCGCCTCGAACACGCCTCAGCATTTGTTTGCCCTCTCAAGCACAAATCAAAAAACGAGTAATAATATAATAGGAAAATAAATAGCAGTAGATAATTAATGTGGATACGAAATTTGTAAAGGAAAACGGAAAGTATTTTCAGCGCGCTGAATAAGTGAGGACGCCCACTTATCACCGCGCCATCTCCCCAAATGTACAAATCCAACAGGAATTGGGCCTTCGCGAGTGATAAATCTTCTTATTTTCCTTTAGTTTTTATCTTATTTATTTCTTCTTTTAGTTGGATGGAAAAAGTGTACTTATAACGGCATTACGAAGCTTAAATTATTATGCATGTGTATCGAAGTCAAAAGTTTTCCGAGATTTTTATATAAAGAGTAGTATAAAACTATTATTAAGTATATATAATTACAGTGATAATAAAAACAATAATGCCGAACTGAAAACTGTGAAAATGAATCTTATTCCCTTTCAACTGATTTCAAAAAAATTAAGTTTCTAATTTTCGTAATTATAGTAATTTCAAACATGCGACAGACCTGTAACCTGTCACTATTTTGAGGCACTGCGTACTGCCAGATGTGGTTTAATTTAACCCAATATTTACTAGCTGGTAGACCCATATGAAGGGTCGTCTGGGTAAGTACCACCGCCTTTCTTATTTCTGCCGTGACGCAGTGCGCTGTGTTTCGGATTGAAGGGAAAGGTAGCCAGTGTAATTACTGGGCATGGAAGGCATATCATCTTAGTCCCCAGGATGGCAACGCACTTGCAGTGTAAAGTGATTTACTCTTAATATTGCAAGTGTGTATAGGCGACGGTAACCACTTAACACCAGGTGGGCGCTTAGCACCGCAAGCTTGTTTGCCATCTTGTAGTATAAAAAAAATTACCTAAGACCCTGCTCAACCTCTTTTGGGATCATGATCGTATTGTATGTATATAAATTCAAATGATCTCTTGATGGAGATTACAACAGACAACAGTGAAACAATGACAAAGTCTGTCGGCATAATTAAGCTAGATCCCCACACGTCCGTGTTGTACCCGGGACGTATTCCGCTGACGGAATCTCGGATCTAAAAGTCAATTTTACGATTCTAATGATCTAAGATCTCTAACGATATAAAACCACTGATGGTTTTCGTTAGAGATCTTAGATCATTAGAATCGTAAAATTTACTTTAAGAACTTTTATTTCTTCCTTTTCAGTTTTGAAATCGGGTTAATTTTGTAAAAAATAAAAATTGTCGAATTGATCACCTCCTAATTTGATTTTCAAGTTGGTTAAAAAGTAATATGAATCCGTGAGTAAAGGACTTAAGAATACTAACAGATTTAGTACAAGTGAAAAGTACGTAGTAGATACCGCTAAAAATTTCACCGTCAGGCAATAGTGAAAATTAAACGTATACAGTCATGAGCAATAATTAAGTATACACTATTGACAGTTTAACATCTTTGGGTATCTTTATTATCCATGGAATAATAGTCGAGAGCTATTAAATAACCTACACAAAGTCACGGAAATTCATATCATATTTAAGTGGTACTATATTATTACACATTTTACCTACAATTTGATAAAAACTTTCGAACTCTGACGAATTGTTTCATAAGGAAAACATATTCTCAGAATTCACAATATTTGGTATATGATTTAGGTTGCGAAACAAGTTTTACTTTAACAGATGGAATCTGTTAACGATTCGGGGAAGAGCCGCTCAAATGTTTAGCAATAAATTGTTAAAATTCGTATATTATTTAATGGAATACATATTTATTTAATCCTTACCTTTTGAATGCTCAAACATTTTCAATATTATCTACATGTCAGTGCCAGTAGGTCGGAAAAGTTAATTTGATAAATATTTCTGTCTTATTATTAAAATATCTGACTATATGTTACTTATTTAATTTTGTATTGTACTAGCTGTCCCGGCCACGGGTTGCTGGTAATTTCATACTACTGACCTATAACATTGTATCTGCAGTAAAAAAAATATGACTACTTATCAAGATAAAAACTATCCTATCTCTCAAGTTGGAACAAACTGCACACGGTGTACAAATTTGATTAAAATGGGTTAAGTAGTTTAGGAGTCCATCGCAGACAATGTGACACGTAATTTATATATATTAAGATAACACTGATTTCTAGAGTACAAATAAAAAGAAGTTATATTATTCGAGGCTTTTGTTTGTTGGCTCCACATTTATAGGAACTGTAGATTGGCAATGTGAAAAAGAAAGAGCATACTGGCGCGTATATTAGAGCGAGATAGATAGATGAGACCATTTCACGTACACGCAGGTGGCCTAAGTCGGCCTGTCAGTCACGTAGAAAAGACAGAATCTGTCAGACTTTAGTACTATTTTTCACGTACACTCGCGCATTACTCACACATAGGTGCATTTTTTTGTCTCGCCCTAGTGTATTCATTGCCAATCTGTACACATCAGTAATTATAAATCTACGGTAGGCAAATTTCAGTCCACTTTTTTATACTATTAGATGTCTTCCATGCTCGGTAATTACACTGGCTACCTTTCCCATCAATCCGAAACACAGAAAACTATTTCACGGCTGAAATAGGAAAGGCAGTGGTACCCAGACGACCCTACATCTGTATGTAGGGTCGTCTGGGTACCACTGCCAACATGTGGTGGTAGGCCTGTGCCTACCACCACTTTTTGGATTTGGTCATTATTTTGAGGTACTGGTTCATACTACCAGATGAAACTTTATGTGTAACAAAATGTTTCCTAAAGCTCTGCTAAGCCCGTTTCAGATTATGAGCATAAATTAATGTGTTCTAGCGAAAATTTCTCTACCTAACCAGAGGACTGGAAATTCTTTAGAAGATTTTTGAGAAAAGCACGATTATTTTAGTGCCGATGCTAGCATGTGAAGACAACTTTGCATCGGCTGCCTCCACCGTGCCGATCCATAAGATGCTTTTTCACGCTTCGCTTGAGCAAATTTGTTCCGGTCTTTCACACATTACGCCTGATAAGCTGACGTGAATATGTACGAAGCACTAAAATTTCCCGGAATAAAATAAAAAATCAAAAATACTAGTGGTCAAAAATTATCCTTTAGCTTCAATGCAAACGTTTTCATACGAATAAAACAATTTTGAGAATACTATATAGTACGTGATAACCTCGAGAACTTGCCTATTATTCTCTCAGACAGCATTTAAGATCATATAAATCATTACAAAGTCTGATTGTTTGGACAAGTGAACCGTACAAGATGGCATTTGTTATTTTCTTAGGTTTATCTTAACTTCAACTAAAAGAAAATAAGAAGACAAAAATGCAAGAAGTATCATTTATGGGTGAAGACATAATCCTTTTTAAAGATAAAACTTGAAGTAATAATGTAGTTTTATAATATCTTCTAAATAAATGTACTAAGGAAACAGACTATAAAGTGCTGTGTACACAAATGTTTGTCAATTAAATGACAGTAAATATTAAATTAATTGATTGGTGGACATGCGTCGATTGATATTTGTGTTGAGTTCATTAATAATTTATGTATTCGTTTAACACAATTTCAATACCGGTGCCATTGTTTAAATGAGGGAAACAAAGAAAATACAAAACAAAACCAGCATTATCAGTTATCTAGTAATTAGCGCTCGTAATTTGAGAGGTCCCGGATAATATGATCCCTAGAGGATTACAAATTCGCACCCTGTTTTGTTAGTCGCTGGTCTTGTCTAAGTTCACCTTACTACGCTGTTTCAAACATTACTTTTTTTTTTTTTTTTTTTTTTAATGGCAACAGAGTGTAACTATCTGCCAGTGTCAATGTGAAGATTTCAAGGTAGGGAAGTTGAATTATTATTTAAACGAATAGGTAACGGAATTTGGAACAAAGGATCAGGGAAGTTTAATAAAAACATCATATATACTAAATCCTAATATCATTATGTTGAATAAATGCTGATAAAATACTTAAATAAATGACAGGATACATTAATAAACAGGACAAACGAGTAGGAAATGGAACATGTAATTTGATTAAGGAATCTAGGAAAGAGGAATGGTCAAGTAATGGGCAGGAAAAAAATATATGGTCCAAATCACCGACGTCTTCTCCACATTCACATAGATCACTGGCCACAATATGTAGTCTTGCCAAATGGACAGGAGTACACACATGACCTAGACGCATACGAATAATAGAACTAATAGAAGATTTACTGCAATCCTGATTACGGAACCAAGGTTTAAGCGAAATGCAAGATTGTATTGCGAAATACTTTCTACCTTTCTGTCCACTAGCCCATAAATTAGACCAAGAATCGTGAAGGAACATTCTCGGTAAAGTTAACAAGTCATGACAATAGTTTAAATAGGGATAAATATCTCCACACCTCACCGCATCCTTTGCTAACTGGTCCGCCTTTTCATTACCGCTTATACCACAGTGACTTGGAATCCATGCCAAATACACTGATAATCCTAGAGTGTGACATTCATAAAGTTTTGATCTAATATCAAACAAAATTGGGTAGTAATAGTTTAATTTAAATGGATACTTTTGAATAGCCTGAAGCGCACTTTTAGAATCTGAAAAAATTACGGTTCTTTTTAATTTAGTTATTGTAATGTATTCTAATGCTTTGAAAATACCAAAGCATTCACCTGTAAAAACTGTTGCTTCAGGAGGCAATTTAACCTGTTGTATTAAATTATATTGTTTATGAAATACCCCTACACCGACATTTCCATACTTGGATACTTTAGAAGCATCCGTGAAAATATAATTACAGTTATCCCAATACTCTTCTTTAATGTAATTAAATAAATGATTTGCTTCTAAATATCCTTTCCTTATGCCCACGTCGAAACAAATATTAGGATATAGTGTTATAGCTTCATAAGGAGTGGAAAATAAAGGTATTGTATTTGAACGAAAAATAGGAGCAGCAAAATTTGCTAATTTTCTATAACTTACAATAAGACAAATAGAGGGTTTATGGGCCCAGTATCTATTCACTCTAACATGATCATCTAAGCTACTTAGTTTGGGGAAAAGAGGATGATTGTTATGTTGATATGCTTTGAATAAAAATCTATCACATAAAAATTGTCTCCTTAAATGAAGAGGTGGTTCTGCACACTCTACTTGCATAGCATTAATAGGCGAAGAGCGCATAGCACCTAATATCAGTCTCAAAGCCTTATGTTGAACAATGTCTAGTTTTTTAAAAGGAGTAATGTTACTACCTTGAAGTAAAAATGTACAGTAATCTAATACACTTCTAATGAGGGCATTGTAGATTAATCGCAAAGAAGATGGGTGTGCACCCCACCAAACACCCGACAAACACCTCATCATATTAAGGACGCGTTCACATTTTGTCACAAGATAATCGCAATGTTGACTGCCAGAAAGTTTCGAGTCCAGAATAACTCCCAAAAATTTCACGTCATTTTTGACAGCGATCGTAGTATTGTCATAATTTATGTCAACATTGGGATGAACACGTTTTCTTGTAAATAAAACTACTGTACTTTTGGATGGTGATAATTGTAGACCATTACAATCTAACCAATTTTTCAGTAATTTTAAAGAGCTATACATAGTTGAACACGCATTTTCAATTGAGTTATTGTTAGTGTATAATAGTAAATCATCAGCATATTGAAGAATCTTAATGTTATTTATTGAAGTATCTAAATCATATGTATAAATATTATAAAGAATGGAACTCAAAACAGAACCTTGTGGTAAACCCTTTGATACTGTTCTACTTAACCTACTACCATCAGGAAGGTCCAAGTGAATATACCTTTCAGATAACATGGAATTGATGAAATTTATTAACATATTAGGTACATCTAATAGTTTTAACTTTTTTAATAACACTGAAATTAAAACATTATCATAAGCAGCATGAATATCTAAAAATGCAGCCAAGACAGACTCATTACATGAAAAAGCCAGGCGAACATCAGTAACCAAAATGCTGACACTGTCCGTAGTGCTCCTTCCTTTCCTAAATCCAAACTGACTTTTTGCCAATAGACACTTATTTTCTATGTACCATTCTAAACGGTTTTTAACCAAGTGCTCAGCCAATTTTGCTAAAACCGAACTCAAAGCTATAGGCCTAAAGGAACAAGGGTCATTAGCAGGTTTATTGGGTTTTAAGATAGGTAGCACTATTTGTGATCTCCAAGATACAGGGACTTCTCCTGATGAAACAACTGTATTGACTAGTTTTAAATAATATGTTAAAGTAAGGTCATCTGAGTTGACAACAAATGAATAAGGAATGCCATCATCGCCAGGTGAACTATCTTTGACATTCTCTAAGATACCTTTAAGTTCAACTAATGAAAAGGGAGCACTGAGAACACAATTGGGAGTTTCCTGATCTGTTGAATATCTATTGTATTGTTCCAAAACTGTAGCAGGTGCAAGCTTATCTAAAAATTCATTAGCTAATGACGGAGAAAGGGTATGGAATGATAAAGAATCAAATGCACATCGGAATCGCTTAATACTCTTCCAGACCTCAGAAGGACATGAGGCTGGTGATAGAGAAGCACAAAAGGATTTCCAACCATCCCGCTTTTTTTGCTTCAACAACTTCCTTGTACTCCTCATTATAGCACACAAATTCTCATAATTCTCTGGGGACATACACTTATTATATTCTTTTTCAACCATTTTACGTTTCCTGATGGCTTCAGTACAATCTTGGTCCCACCAGGGAGGAGAAGGGATTTTACCACTACTTCTATTTTTTAAAGGAAAGGTTTCATTAGCTGCATCTATTAAACATTTAGCTAAGGCATCAGAACAGTTCACTACACCATTCTGTACAATACTAGGTAATTCTGAAATCTTAAAATTAACAATAGTTCTGAATTTATTCCAATCTGCATTTGATAATTTATGCTTTAGCCGAGGATTGTAAATATGTTCAGGAGGTTTCTTAAGAGGTGATGATATAATTAAAGGAAAATGATCACTACCATAGGATATTGGCAGTGGGGACCAGGACAATGATGAAGCTAGAGATGGAGTGCAAATTGTCAAATCAACTGCACTGAGATTTTCACCAGTATTAGTACACATAAATTAAACGAATCAATAATTTCTAAAAGTTGTTCACCATTACTATTTGTAAGTCCACTTCCCCAAGCACGGTGATGTGAATTAAAATCGCCAAGGACTAAATAAGAACCAGTTAAGGCAGAAAAAAGTGGGTCGATATGATTGTTAAGTATTTCGGGTGATGCATGAGGGACATATACTGAAATAATAGAAATGTTATTATCTAGCTGAATACCAACAGAATTATAAACCTCTGAATTATGAGAAGGTAAGACTAAACTTGAAAATGGAACACAATTTTTAACTAAAATGGCAACACCTCCATATCCATCAGGTCTATCTTCTCTAATACAAGAGAAACCTGGAATTCGAAAAAGAAATCCGGGCTTCAGCCATGTCTCAGACAGGGCTATTATTGATGGATTGTATTTATTTATTATATAAATCAAATCACTCTTTTTAGATATCACACTTCTACAATTCCACTGAAGGACTTTTAGATCCATTATTACTTAATAAATTTTTAATCATATCATTTATAATTGCAACGTTGGACGGTTTCAAAGTATTACTAGAAAGAAAAGTATTTAATAAAGTAATTATCGTGTTAATAACATTTGCATCCTCTAAATTTGGTGAGTTTGTATTGGAACTAGAATCTGAATTTAATGCGCATCCATTATTTAATGAAGGCATTTGCCATTCACTAATAATAGCATTATGAGCGTACTGATCGTATCCCTTTGAGGGTAAAGGTGGTGAGTTAGGCTTTAAAAAAACAGTTTTTTTATAAGAGGTATTATTATTACTTTGAGAGTATTTCTCATTAATATTTTGCTTAACCTGACGAGAGCTATTTCCTATATTATTCCCTACAACATCAGCATATGGCTTTGATATGGGAGGGTGAAGTTTACATGCTTCCAAGTATGAAATGCTACTTTGAGACATTGACAACTTTATCTCTTTCTGTCTATTAAATTCAGGGCATATCTTGTTAGTAGCATAATGATTTCCTGAACACATTACACATAAAGCACAACTATCATCAACATTACACTCCTCACCCTTATGATCCTGGGCACATTTAAAACACCTAGGTTTTGAACGACATAATGTTTTTGTATGACCATACCTACAGCAGTTGTAGCACTGTATTGTAGGGTATGTATATAATTCCACTGGAAGGCTGTTGTAGCAAATATAAATTCTTTTAGGCAGACATTGCCCATCGAATGTAAAGACTACTGATTGAGATGGTTTCCAAGTAACTGATCCATCAATTGTTGCCTTATAATTTAAACGTCTTAACTTAATTATTTTACCACAGCCAATGGGGAGGGAAACATTATCTATTATCTCCTCAGGGGACCATTCAGTCGGTATACCCTTAACTAAACCTAACCGTGTAACATTAAAAGAAGGGATGAATGCCTGGAGCTTAAAATCTATTAGTTTACTACTATTTACAAAATTATTAGCATCCTCTGTAGTAGAAAATGATACGGTACACCTATTGCGACCAATTCTTTTTACACTGCCTGAAATAATATTTTTGAAATTATTCTTTTTCAAAAAGTTACCAAAAGTCATGGGGTGAAGTGTGGAGCCATCATTAGGTGATTTATCTACCCTTTGGACGTGCACAACATAAGGCGACAAATCGGTGGAAACATATTCACAACGACCAATTCTAGTGATTTGAGAAGTTGAACGCGAAACCTCAGTATTTGAAGAAGACGCAGGTGGCGGAGATGGTTTTTTAAATGAGTCACATGGAACATTTTTTGAAACATAAACAGAGTTACATTGACAGTGTAAATCTGAATCATTATCACAATTGGAGCTTGAATTGGATTTCCTTTTCCGATTTCTATTACAGTGTTTGCAAATTTTATTCAGCCGAAGCCTCTTCCTAGACCCTGAATAATTACTACTTACGGAAGCATCCGTATCCATTTCGCTACCATTCGTTGAAATTTGCACATTATAAGCTACAGGGGGACCCGGGACTGTGCCCAAGTCCCCCAAACTGAGATCAGGAGGTTTACTCATAAAACTACATAGAAAAGTTTTAAAAACTTACCCAAGTACTGCAATATACACAAATATAAATATTAAAATAAACTAAACTAATATATATACAAGGAGTACTTCTCTGATCCAATTTATATTAATAAAAATCAATTAAAAATTCATAGGGTGAAAAAATACGTCCGCCGCGTCAAACTTCCCGCGCTTTTTTTCCCAAACATTACTTGTTTTTTAATTTGTCAGGTATTATACACTGACTTGCAAAAAAACGGGCACCCTTACTTACTTCATACAAAGTACATCACTTAGACTAGGTCCCAGATTAAGAACTTTTATTAGGTGGTAGACTCATAATGTAGGGTCGTCTGGGTCACCGTCTTTCTTATTTCTGCCGTGAAGCAGTTTGCTGTGTTTCGGATTGAAGGTAAAGGTAGCCAGTGTAATTACTGGGAATGGAAGGCATATTATAGTAGTCCCCAGGATGGCAACGCACTTGCAGTGTCAAGTGATTTATTTACCCTTAATATGGCAAGTGTATAGCTATAGGCGACGGCAACCACTCAACACCAGGTGGGCTGCAAGCTTGTTTGCCATCTAATAGTATAAAAATAGAAGTGCAGTTTGAATCATTCGGGTGACTCATTAACAACATTTTCATTTCCCCCGTACATTGACACAATTATTGACGCCTTATTGATGAATTTTTGACGCCGTCGTGGTGGAGTCGTCAGTAACGCTGCCTACACATCGGGCGGTCTGGGTTCGTGTAATGGTAGTGGCAAATGTTAGTGTGATGAACACGAATATTTGTTCACGAGTCATGGTTGTTTATATATTTTTTTAAGTTAATTTATGAAATATCTACATTATTATGTATATTAGTCCGTTATCCGTATCCATAGCACGAGTTCTTAATGATACTTAATTTGGGCTAGATAATTGGTGTGAGCGTGGAAATATATTATTATTAATTATCAATTCAAAACATCACTTTCTTCTTACACTGGGACCTAGTCAAAGTAGGGGTGCCCGTTTTTTTGCAAATCAGTGTATTTAGTGTTATCAGTGTTTAGGTGTTCTGGAAGGTTTTCTTTAAATTTTTACGGCATGTGGTTGGCAAACGAGCATACAACCTGCTTGATAGTAAGCAGTCACTGTAGCATCACTAAGGTGTTACTCCCTCGCTGCCAACCCTAAACTGGGAAACTCACGATCGTTCCAAGCCACATCACGCAAAGCCGTCACTCCAAAATAAGCCAAAATAGTTCCGTGTGTTCGGAATCTTACGTAGATTGAATGGCGTGACGAAAAATTTTCGATATCAAAAACCATCACTCCATCGCTCCAAACGCGCTCGTGTGTTGCCAATCCCACGTCCATTTCGTGAGGTAGGAATTGAAGTAAATTGAAGTGACGCAAATGGAGCAATCCTGTGTTTGATCGATTTTTGGATGATATCTACATCGCGCCAACTGATGGAAATGAAGGGACCGTGAGTTTCCCCACTTAAGGCTACGTCCGTACTGACTGGCGGCTTGATTAGCACCTAGAGCCGAACATTCTATAATGCTTGTAACTGATCACACTACCTAGGCGCCATTGCTAGTCGCAGCTCCTCTGACGGCTGTAGGCTCTAGGTGCTAAACGAGCCGCCTGTCAGTGTGCACGTAGCCTAACGACATCCGGCAACCCTATTCTCACTGACAGAAACAAAACACGACTAAACTGTAGAGTTGTCAGATATGATCTGAGGTAGAGTTATTTGACTGCGGTTTTCTGTGAGGTGGTGGCAATGCGCCTCAAAGAGAAAGCCTTCTCCTTCCGATTCGCCTTAGTGACGCTAGGCGGTCGAGACACTCCCGAGAGGGAGATGCTTGGTCGCACAGTATTCCCTAGAAACGTTCGACTTACAGGCTTGGGGACTCCCAAGGTCTTTGCCTTTTTAAAAACCCGGTCACGCAGGAAATGTCCTCAGAGACAACCCGCAGTGTCATGTTTTTTGAAAACAAAAACAAAGACTAATTTTAAAGAATAATTTTTGCGTTTACAAACGCGTAAATAGTACACGCAAAAATATTCCATAATATAAGGAAGTTTCATCTTAACTGGGCGTCAAATATTTGCAAAAATATTTCGTTCAAACATTTGTGCAGTGCAAATTTCAAAGATATGATGAAACAATGTTTACAATAAAAACACAAGCACCAAGCACTGACAAATTTCATGTGCGTGAGAACTGGGACCACACTGGTATTTTCTTAGTTGTAGTACCTTAAATTGGATCGCGATAAAAGATGGTGGTATGGCCCCAGTCCCTTGAAGCTGTGAAAAAATCAAACATAAGTTAACGCAAAAAAATAAGATACGACCGTTTATGCCCCATAAAATACAAATTTGTACGGAACCCTCGGTGGGCGAGTCCGACTCGCACTTGTCCGGATTTTTATTAAATACACTTACACCATATAGGGGACGGGGGGGGGGGCAAAACGGGGTCGCGAGGCACGACAGGGCCATCCTCCTATACAAGTAACTACACGTACTAGAAGTGTGTTGTTTGTGCTAATAAGCGGCCATTTGACATCGCTCTTTAGTGCCAAAGTGACCGGGGACTAGAAGGCGCGTGTTCGTTTTTTACGACAATAAATTATTTTCAATATTGTTTCATCTAATTTTTAGTAACACGAAAACACATGTAATAAGGCAATTGTTTAGATTACTATTATTGTTTTTCTGTTGTGCTTTTCTAACGATATTACTTATTGATATGCTTTAAGCTAATGCACTCTAACTATCGATTATTGTTTTTTGTTGATCATTTAAAATATTAATTTACATTTATGCCAATCAATGCATTCAAAAAATGTGGTAAGTAGGTATATGACCAATAAATAAAAACAACTTTGCCGATTCAGATTTTTAACTGCATCTACAACAGAAATCGAACATCAAGCGGCTCCTTCCCTTAAAGAGAACCCACCTGAACCATGTTTGCCTATAACTACCTGCAAGTACGCACCCTTTACAGAAAACTCCTTTGTCAGAGCCTCAACCTCGACGATTTACAGAACGAAGACAGCCACATCCAATTTCCAATTAGAAAAGTAGGTCGTAATTTAACTACTGCTTTACAATAATATGAGCAGTGCTCCCCCGAATTGATACCCCATTCTGCCCCTACCCTGGGGCATGATGGGGTTTTCATAAAGGTTGCGTAAAATTAAAATTAAAATGTTGTTTAATTAGTTAATTCACCAAATTTAGTGCCAAATAAAAATTTATTATATAGCCAAAGTGTACTGATTAGATTTAATTAATAAATATATTCTGTTCATTTTTTTATTGATTATTTTCCTTAACGTCCCCGTTATGCCCCCCCTTCCCCTAATAGCATTATACTATCCATACAACCTTGTTTTCATTTGGTCAATAGTACCTAGTATATAATTTGTACTTAATACATTTTGTTTCATTGTGTTGTGTGGTCTCACTATTTTATCTGTTTTCATAGGATTGAAAAAATTATATTATCTCAGCCAAGATGAAAGAAATACAGAATTTTAGATACCTATTATTTAGATGAAAATTCCTACTAAAAGTTGAGTACACTAGACCTTCTGATATTCCTCTCGTCTAGCTACTGTAGACGCACAATGTCAGTGGACGTGAAGATTGAGGGACTAGTTTTAATAATCGCTATCTTCGAGTAGCGTCGATATTTTTTCCATTTCTTTTTTGCATTAAATTTTAATACTCTTATTAAATCTTTGTGTACAAAAGAAATAAATTTGATTCAGTAATATTCACTAAATTATGATCATTCTTTTGTGGCGTGAGGGACCACACTTTAGTTGTTATATTACATTTTATATCTTTGATGCTTTTTGGTCTGTGTTACAGTAGATTATCTTGGCAAGTTCTCTACCGAAAGTCACAATATCTAATTTATTCAGGTACTCTCCGAGATCTGGCTGGTGGACTGTGAGGACTGAGGGACCACACTTTATGGGCTGTAGTTTTTAATATATTTGGGCTACATTTTTTAGATTTGGCCTACATTTGTTGTAAGTCTTCTACTAAATCCTTCAGTTCTCACGCACATCAAATTTCGACAGTGAAAGCAGTGCCCTGGTGGCGTAGTGGTTAACGCAGCCGCCCTGATAGCGGAAGATGCTGCGTTCGATTCCCGCCTGGGGCAGGTCGACTTTTTCACAAGTTTGCGCCAGTTTTCTTTTGCTAAAAGTAGAGGAGTCAGTCCATTGTCAACAGCAACCACATCTATTATAATTGCTAACAATCCTGTGCATCATCAGAGAACAAAGCACGTAGACGTGAAGAATCATCATATACGTGACATGCTGAGTGCTCGAGTAGCATTAGAGTACATATCAACTGAAGAGATGATGGCTGATATGTTATCGAAGTCCATTCATGATATAGAAAGGATTAGTGAATGTGAATTGACAAAAAGAAAATAGCCTATGTTCAGGTGTATTTTATTAACGTACGCTTCCGTAGAATCAATACAATGGGATAATTACCATATACCTATTACTACCCTCATTTTGTGGTTTGTAAATCCTCTGTTTCGTCCGTACGCTTGACCGCAAATGGAAATAGGTATGTGGTTAGTGTAATTCCACTATTCATTACAGCGGGCTTTTAAACATAGAATCATTTCAAATGTCTAATTAAATAAATTTATTATTTAAAAGGAATAAAATGAAATAACTTTGCAAATATAGTTATCTATTTGAGAAGATAATAAAAAATAATTTCGCTATTTGCATCACTACATTCTCATGAAGTACCTACTCTTTTTAGCTGTAAGATGAATACATACTTGTTGTATTATTTTTATACGGATGTTATTTTCACAGCTTTTATTTCACAGCGATCATTGAACTTTGTTTTCTTTATAATCTTTGAAATTTATACCAAATGCTTTTGAGATGTTTGAAAATGCACCAAAATATATTTTTGATAACTAGAGTAAACATTTCCAGAAATCTTATTAGATGGAACGAGGCCCGTGACCTACTAACCTCATAATTATTTAAGATTTATTATTAATTCATTCATGAGTTAATTTGTTGTAGTCCGCATTTATATAATAATTAGAATTCGTGAGCTTTGGTAAATCGAATTCGAGGGATTGTCATTTACCTATTTATCGCATTTTCCAATGCGAAAGTAATTATTGTGACAACCATTCAGGAATAATGTGGTGAATACTTGAATCTACGTTTGTTTACGTTTAGGAACCTAATAAACAAAAGTAGTTTTATATGAACAGTTTTTTACGAGTTTCCTGTTGGCCACAAATAGCATTTACAGCATCTCTGGAGATTTTAAAGATAGCGAGGAACTTGGTGGACGCTACAGCATCAAGGAAGGCCAACTTCTCGGAGAGGCTTTATAATCTAGATGTATCTCCCACGTTCGAGTTGAAAGGAAACGGCAGATCTAATGAATGTCTCTAAGATTAGGATCACGTTGAAAATCCTTGGGAAATGTGGTTATCTTCTTTTTTCTACCCTGTTCCCTATTTATTTGTGGTCGTTCCCTATGTATTTGTGGTCGTTCCCTATGTATTTGTGGTCGTTCCATATGTATTTGTGGTCGTTCCCTATGTATTTGTGGTCATTCCCTATGTATTTGTGGTCGTTCCCTATGTATTTGTGGTTAATATTCCTCTTAATATGAAAGTCAGCACATATCTTAGCGGCTCAGATTTATTTTACGTCTCAGTCTCGTTTCAATCTCGAGGCACAACTCTTCATATAAGAATTAATACGCAATATTGAAGATTAATTTTAGCAAAAGTTAATTAAACTTTAATATAGGTGTGCCAATTTCATGTAACAATTAATTATTAGGATTTTTAACTATAGTGGCTTTCGTCTACACACACTTTAAACAAAATAAAACAGATTTTAATTGAAGCGTTTTAATTGAAAAGTAATCAAAAAAACCAAACCACAAAGAAGTTATTTTTGAAGTCAGTATGTAGGATTTGTCTGGCTGATTGAAAAATCAATCTTCAGAACATATCCAAGTGAAGTGATTCCGATTTTTACTTACCTTTAGCAACTGATACCTGTCGATTAGCCGTCTAACCAACTTAGTAAGTATACGTGTGTTCAACATACAAAGAAAGACTACACTATTCCACGTCATTTCATCTTACATTTTCATTATCTGCGATCTTGCCCTATCTATAATTTCTATGCAATAATAATTACTAACCGTTAAATGTGGATCCATATTTGCTCATGAAGAATGCTTAAATTTAAAAGTTCTAACATAAATTATCTTACGTTGCAAGTTAAAACAAAACGAAACCATTATTGTTAGGCTATTAAATATCAGGACTATGTTATTTTAAAAGTAATTTTGGGTAGTGATATACCAATATAACTAATAAGAGAATTAAGTATTGAGTACCAAATAGCCCTTCATTAAAAGAGATTGGGGGAACCGTTTTAATTAGTCCTTTATTAATATAATTATGGTTGGTGTACTACAGGTACTGACAAACACCTAATTTTTCTAATTAAACTTTGTAAAAATTATCTATTTGAAAACTTCACGTACAGTTATAAAGAGTGAATTCCTTTTGTATCTTTCAATCAACGAATCATAAAATATTATTTTATTAATTTGCTATATCTCAATTAGTCAATAGAACACCAGTGTGGACTGAAATATTCTAACACAATATTAGCTAGGCCACTTTGTATCTACGGTTGACCTGGCATCACTCACAGAGGTAAATGGAGCTTTGTCGCAGCTGGTAGACTATTTCTATCAAAATTAATTAGTCCCGATCAGGATATTGAAGACATCTCTGCATTTTCAAAGGAGCGCGTTTTATTACTCGCAGAGTAGTTAATAAATTTAATTAAAGCGAAGATAGGAATCTTTGTTTTCGCAGAAGCACTTAGTAGATGATATTAATTAATATAGGCTGAAAACTGTATTCTACGTAATAACTAGCCGTAAAATACACTGTACGTCTGGTTGACATGGAATTTTGAATTTTATTAGATTAATATAGTTCTTATGGAATAATTTTATTTTTGCGTTTAAAACGCGTAATTATTTTTAATACTAGAAAAAATCCACTGAAAAACAAATCGACTTGCCGCTTTTTTTTGCAGTGCATTTTTTCTAGTATTAAAAATATTTACGCGTTCGTAAACGCAATAATAAAATTATTCCATAATGTAAGGTAGTTTCATCTTAACTGGGCGTCAAATATTTGCAAAAATATTTCGTTCGGATCTTAGAAGTGCCAATTTCAAAGATTTGATGAAACAATGTTTACCATAAAAACAAAAGCACCAAGCACTGACAAATTTGTGTCTGTGTCTCGGTGGCGTAATGGTCAACGCAGCCGCACGGATTGCAGAGGATGCGGGTTCGATTCCTGCCTGAGGCAAGTAGATTTTTTCAATACATAGTACTAAAAATTATATTTCTATTATTTGTTCCGAATTCATAATATGTGCACTTAGATCTGCACTCTACTAGGTAGATAGGCAGAAATGACCGCTGGTTGATCTCTCAGCGTGAATTCTGACCGCCAAGCGAGCACCGCTAAAAGATTATCGCTGAGCGATTATATCTTTGAAGCTCTTGTCGCTCAGTGACGAACTGGTGGAGGGAGTCCTCGCCGGCAGTGTGAACAGTCAGCGATCAACTATTAATATAAGCATCTCTTTGGTTCACACGGAATTTATATATATTGTACGCTTCTTGAGCGAGAAAATAGCCGATAGTTAGTCGCTTCCTCGCGGGCGGTGAGACAACTGCCAGCCATTTTATGGGGCACCCCCTTCTTTCTTTTTTTCACACACTCACCCCCTTTTTTGAGTCAGCGAGAAGATTAAAATCCGATTAAACACCCCCTTTGCCTGGTACTTCAGAGTCCGACATAACCTCCTGCTTTTCCCGCGCATCCGGCAGATCTTCTGCTCTTTTTCGTTTCTCTCTCTTTCCCTCCTTCCTGTGGGGGAGGAAAGGGAAAAAAAGTGAAAGAGGGAAGGGGTTTGGTTTTGATATTAACAGGATTGAGAATATACCTAACCAAATGTTTACAATCTTGCGAGAAAAATTTCCATACAAAACGGAATTTATTCTTATAGGCCACTTAGCAAACTTGTAAATTGACCTTGGATATTATAAAACATAGCAAGGTGCTGTAAGTTTCGTCGTAAACAAACAAATAAGCCGGACTACGTAAACAAACACATTGATGAAGTCGTTAAAGTAGTTTTGTGTGAATTATATTCTTAAGTAATTCGAACTCCGAACGTTTTGCAGCGCTCAATGGGCTTAATATAATAAGCTGTTCTATTTTTACTTTCTCGTATACGTAGTAAGTATAGAGGAATTCTTGTAATCGTAAAAAAAATCGACCTAGAGATTTTGACGGATTTACACGTTTTGGACCTCCCTGAGTCCAAAAATATTTTTTTTGGAATTATGTCTGTGTGTGAGTCTGTGTGTGTAGTGTGTGTCGCGCCTCTCCTGACTTAGCAATAAGTTAGACTAAGGTATATTTGTAATTAGCATTAAGTACTTAGTAATAAACTAGACATTGTTACGAACACTTGTCGTTTCTTTCCGCTACTCCCGGTCCCCACATTGCAGTGCGTTATCACGATAACTCGAGTATGCTTTAACTTATTGCAACCAAATTTAACATGCATGTATAATATCAAAATATAAGGTTTCTATCAACTTTTGAGCCGTCGATCACAAAAGTTAAGTAACCAAATGCAAAGTCAGTACTCGGATGGGTTACCGAAATTCAACTTGCATGTATGACATCAAAATATAAGGTTTTTATCAACCTTTGAGTCGTTTCCGGTATGCAAGAAAGTTAAGGGGAGACCACTCCCGATTTTAATTTTACAAATTTAGTATTGTTTAAGTTTACTAAAGGCTGGTTGACATTCAAAAGCTTAAAGTTACAATGTCGTTTAATGGGAAGGCAGATTCTAAATTAAATATAAAACTCGAAGTTTCAGTCGAAGTTTACTACTAGCTCGAAGTTTGGGCACCTCCACCTTACAGAATGACTACAGTCAAATGTGTTGTGACCTTTTTCATGGTCGCTGTCTATGTGTCTAACAGGAGCTTGATAGATATGTCATTACGATATTTGCTTGTCAATAAAATACTATGATTCTCACAATTAACTATTCTATTATTCAATTACACAAGATATAAAAGTGGCGACGAGGATAAAAAAGAAAAATGGAAAAACTTAAGAAAACTAGGAAAAGTATCAAAGGACAAATCACAAGATTGAATGGCGTGTTAAACAATTTGACCGAAATTTCACCTAACGAACTAAAGGTACGAGATCTTGCAATTGATAAATTGTTTAATAAATACAGTGAAACACAAAAAGAAATCGATGAATTGGTTGACGATGAACAGTTAGAGGAAGAGAATGAAATAAGATTTTCGATTGAAGAGGACTTACTAGCCCTTAAACTGAAACTTCAAAACCTCTGCACAACTACTAATTTATCATTACCAGAGTTGGTCAGTTACACTATATCATTGAGTCCACCCCTGGGAATATTTGCCGGAGGCATATTGATCAAATTAGAGGAGGAGGACTGTTGTGACCTTTTTCATGGTCGCTGTCTATGTGCCTAACAGGAGCTTGATAGATATGTCATTACGATATTTGCTTGTCAATAAAATACTATGATTCTCACAATTAACTATTCTATTATTCAATTACACAAGATATAAAAAATGACCCTACATTTTTGTGGTTAGCGAATAAAATTGCCAAAGCTCCACGTGGTAGACAATTGAAAGAGAGATATAAAGAGACCGCGCACTCGAAGTTCAGCTTATGTGATGAACAACAACGACTGCGGTGCCATCGACTTCCTAGAAAGAAATAATAATCGTCACATAAAGGTGTACCCAGCAACATCGAATTGAGAACTGTTTCCTTACTTCTATGATGTTTCAAAATAACCAACTTCACAGATAGAATACCGTCAACATTTTCACTCTTAAAGCATGCTAGACGAAAATTACTTATGAAAAATATAAATGACCCAAAAGAAGATTTTAAACCGTCCTTTTTGTTGTTTCGAACAAAGGCAGTGGAAGTTATTCAGCCTCGGGAAACGGGTTCAAAATCAAAATCTCTTTATTTCCGCTATTGTGCCCCTAAATTGTCTTTTGAAGACTGCAATTCCTGGTTGTCTGTCGTGACAGTTATATAGCATTGAAAAATCAGTTCTATTACGTTGGTATTACATACCTCTCAATACAGATGTTTGATGTTAGAAGTTTGTGTATACATATTTTTATTTTTATCATTAACTTGTGACAAATATGATTTTTATAGAAATGTTTAGGTAATTGATATGATGGAGTGATAAACTGCTGAGATAAAATATACCCGAACTGGAGAGTGCAATTGTCTGATTCGACGCTTGAAAGGCAAAATTGACTAAGCGACATGGAGTTAATTGTTCAGGAGGACGACTTAAAGATTCATTTTTCATTCAAAAAAGTGATAATTCGTAAAGTCCAAAATGCAGAAGCGACATTAAAAGTCGTCGTAGGAAGGCGTGAGTTAGACCAAACGACGCAGAAAAATTAGGCGATTCAAACTGTATATATAACTCAATTTGGCTCAAAATGGCGCTTAGTCAACTTTTCCTTTCAAGCGTCGGATTTTATTTGTTGACTTCATTACTGACGTCATTACTTTTCGTTACGTTTGAGACATCTATCAGACTGGCATCTTATAACTATTTTAAAACACTGGAACTGCTATCATAAAAATACAGATATTTGACCCAAATGTGTAAATCACAATACAGGGTGTAAAAGACATGAACAGTCAAACGAGAACCATGTATTCTGCTCACCATCATAACATTTTTCTTCCTTTAGACTTTATCTGGGAAATTGATGATTACGATTTTATTGAAGATCAAAGTCATAATTTTTTTTCCATTTCTTTATAAAAATGTATTTTAAACATTATTTCTTAATTATTGTCCAAAGAAACACAAACATTTTTTTGAAGTATTTCATAACAAAAAATGGCTTTAAAACGTTAGCGTTCAATGTACCTCACCCGATGCGCACGGACACAAACTGACGGGGCCGCCGTCTGGCAAAATTATCGCGGTTTTGCGAGTTGCGTGCGCATTGCGCGGTACAATTTGTAATTTTTTTTAACACCAAAAAATAAAAATCATTTCCCAGCAATTACTTTTTGAAATATTTCTTATTTTGATGTATAGAATACATGGTTCTCGTTTGACTGTTCATGTCTTTTACACTTTGTATATTTTGGATGACTCATTTCAAAACAGGATTAGAATCTCGGATACTCCATGTTCACTATGTCTTTTACGGTCAGGGTGTTCGTTAGATTCGAGTATAACACCAGATACTAACAACTTTATTTAATTTTTTATTTTTAAATTACACTCAACACAACCACAGACTAATTAGAAACACAGACTAGGTTGTAGCATTGTTTATTTATCAATTTTTCAAAGTCAACATCGTCATCTGACAAGTGACATTACGTTCCGTTTCGCATTAAGTTTGACATTTAGGCAAAGTGATAAATTCTATACCCAGCGACTTATAAAAAAAAAAAAAAAAAAAAAGAAATAGTTCAGACGAAAGTTTCTTGTCTTGGTAAGTGGTATCATGTTTCAGTTCGATATTAGAGATTGTGGTCGTCTTTATGGAATTTTTACACTTTGTTTTTGAATTGGGGCGCGTTAGAGCGTTTTCTATAGTCTCGTCATTATTTAGGTGACGTTAGGCTTACGGGGATCATATTAGTTGTTCAAAATTCATTCAAAGTAGTTATTCGCAAAGATTCGTATTGACAAGAATTTTTCGTTCATTCGGATGTATGGACTCACTTTCCTTTGCCTCAGACGTTAAAAAAACCATAGGTAGGCCGACCAATCAGGGACGTTTGTTTTTGCTTGTCAGATTATTCATTCGCATTTCGAATTTCAAATTCAAGGCTGAATTTATTTTTGAGGAACATTAAACATCTTCGTGATAATAACATATGCGAGGATTATATTAACGAAGGAGAACTATTTTCTAATTTGGAAGGAAGATAATTCCGTATTTTCATAATATCCTGGAACGGATAAATAACCGTTAAGGAGTTAATAATTCACCCGAAAGGTAACTATAAAACTCTTATCGTTTTTCAATTATTCTGAAAGTTAAGAGTAAATTCTGTGATTGCCTTGATTTTGTGTTACAGTAAATTAGTAAATTCGGTTGTAAAAAACCGCCTCATCTTGTAAAAATTGCCTGACTACCTACTAAGGTAATTATATTTTGTCAGGTTCGAAATTTTAGGCAATGAATGATCTATTTGTTTAAATTATGAATAATTCACATCTCGAGAGATCATATTCTAAGTACTGTTGGTCGGGTTTCGTAATTGCTCAAAGATTTGCCGTTGTTTTATATTAGTTTTTGGACAAGTTGTGGTTCCAACTCCCTCTTGGGGTTTTATAATGAGTAGTGTAACATTTATTGATGTTGTTTTATTATGACACATCTTCAGGGTCGTCGGTACGGGTTTAGAGACCCAAATTTCCATTACAAATATAGTCGCCGGGTAGTGAAACCTGCGCAGAACCAGAGTTTGGAGTTGTGAGATCAATTTGGAAAGGTGACCGGTGAACTACAATATATAGAGAGAGCTAACTAGTGGCTGATCTATCGATCTTGTGTACACTACACTAACCAAACGGTAGCGGCTGACTGTCGAAGAGTTCTACAAATACTCTGCAGAAGGTTGTCTCATAACGCGTTTACTAATAATTTATACATAGTAATACCCAAATTCCACTCGTTAACGATCAGAGCAGACTCCAGGACCCTACCTTTCATTATTTTTATGGTTGTATTTTACTATTAGATATATAAGTTAGAAGGTCTAAATTGTGTAAAATCTAACTTGTGTAAACTAGGTATTTTCAAGGAAGAGAATTCTCACAAAGGTATATTATTTGGAATATGTAAATTGTAAGTAAATAACTTTTCTAGTGCAACAAACAGAATATTGTCCACCCTAAATAAACATTGTACTGCCAAACCATCAAATTGTTGTTTCACTTCATATATACCCATTTAGGAAAGGAAAATACAACCAGTTGAAATCCAGTATTACATGGCGCCCGAACATTAGGAGAGGAGGTTCTGTTATTTTTTTAATTCTTGATCTGGTCATATTCGCTCAGAGGAGGCTGATCGTTGACGGTGTGAGTTTGAGGTTTTTTTTTCTTGTTTTAATTTGTGCCAAAGGTGGCAATATATAAACTTTAATATTGTTTGTTCTCCAGTTAACTATTGTATATTTAGGTATTTTTGCATTCATGTACATGGAGTTATGTAAGCTTTGATCGATTTTGGAGTGTTTTTTTTTTAATTTTATGGGTTTTTTTTACATTTTTGGAATGCTAATAAGCTAATATTTTCATACCACTCACAAAGTGTTTGAAAATATAAATATAAGTAAATTTGCAGTTTATTTTTTGAGCTTGAACTAAATATTACACTTATTTTTTATTTTTTAACTCTAATCTTTGCAAATACATACCTATATCATTTTTTATTCTCCAAATTACTACATTACATACATTAGGTAACATAAACCTTCTCTTACTACACATTTTTAGGAAAATTCATACTACCTATTTGTTTTCATAAAGTTGAAACATGGAACAACGACCTATTACATTTAATTTACTACTTAAAGATGAACTTGAATATGAATTTAGAATTAGGGGTACAAAACCTGCAGATACAGTAACTGCTTTGAAGGCACAGATTCGTTCTCTCAATAAGGACTTACCCTCTGATGAGATATTGGAGTGTGATTTGGATGTAGTTTCTGAGCTAAGAATTGTTCATAAAAAATTTGAGGATTTGGACAGGCTTATTTCAACATCTTCATCAAAGGCAGGTTCCCTCAAGTCTTTGAATAGAATTCAGACATTGGCTCACCACTTGTTTCACAGAATTGGTCGGCTTGATGTAGAGGAGGAAGTTGACAGCGACTTCTCCACTATGCTTGATACCTACCAAAAGCGTTTGGAAAGCGTTTTGGTAAGGATTGATAATATAATGCACACATTCAAAAGTAGCTTAGCACAGGAGAAAGTTGGAGAACATTCCATTAGCAAGCCACAAGATATTGCTAGCCAAAACTTGGTAGGGGACGCGGCAGTCCATAAGCTTGGTTTGAAATTCGATGGCAAATCATGCGTTAAGGCTTTCTTACAACGCTTGGAAGAGCTTTGTTTATCTAGGGGTGTATCTGAAACAAAACTTTTCTATTCAGCCTCTGAGTTGTTTTCCAATGAAGCTCTATTTTGGTATAGGGGTGTCAAATCAGATGTTCATGATTGGTTAGAATTAAAGTCTTTGTTACTAGAGGAATACTTACCTTATGATTATGATAATAGATTGATGCAGGAAATTCGTTCTAGAACTCAAGGTTCTGATGAAAATATTATAAATTATCTCAGTATTATGCAAAATTATTTTAGTCGTTTATCTAAGCCTTTATCTGAAGATGAAAGGTTGAATATTGTTTTATTTAATATAAGGCCATTTTACACAGCCCAGTTAGCTTTGACTCCTGTAGACTCATGGGCAGAATTGAAAAGGAAGTGCAGATTACTGGAGGGGGCACAGGAGAGGTGTAGACTCTTTAGGGAACCTAATAATACCCCATATTCATTAGCCCCTGATTTGTGTTATAGGGGTAAGCAAAAAGTTACACAACAACAGGTCGCTTCAGTTCAGCCTGTACAGAATGATTTCTGTGTCCGTTGTAGGATAAATGGTCACAGTTTAAGTAATTGTAAGGCACCTTTTGTTGTGATTTGCTATAGATGTGGTACAAAGGAGTTTACTGCTAAGAACTGTCCTAGTTGTAACTCTAAGAAAAATTTGCCAAATATGCAGTCTAAGACAGTTCATTCTAATAAAAGAGAAGAGTATAAAATTAATACAATAAAGTTTACATGTGTTTCAAAGTCAATTCAGCCTATTCATAGTGATGTACGCCCTTATTTAAAAGTAAATATTTATGATTCGGAATTCAGAGGATTATTAGACTCCGGTTCTGAAATATCAATAATTGGAGGGGATTCAGTAAATCATTTTATTAATTTTACCAATTTACATACTTCACATAACCTACAATTTATTAAAACTGCGAATGGTTCCTTATCTCCTGTAACTGGATATATGTATTTGCCGGTAACAGTTGATGAGAAAACTCGTTTAATTAGATTCTTTGTCGTTCCTGGTATCACAGAGTTTATCTTCGGCATTAATTTATGGAAGCAATTTAAGATTGCTCCCGATGTTTTAGCGTTATTGAAAGGTGGCAAGTTGTTATCTGAAAAAGAAAAGGTGGACACTGTTGTGGCGGCAGATGGGGCTTTGCATGATCTTGACTCGCTGTCCAAGGATGAGCATAGCCAGGCTAAGAGAGTCATCTCTCATTTTGAAAAAATCCCTGCTGAAAAGAAGAGATTATGCTCTAATTTTGACATATGCGAAACATTCACACAGTCCATAGATAATATACGACTTCCCATAGCCTATGGGAATCGTTCACTGACAGCCTTGGCTCGTTGGGGTTGCAAGCTACCACTTTTATTAGTATTTTTATTGTTATTTTCCCTTGCAATTCCAGTGGCACCCATACACATAATCTCCAATAATTATTCTTGGCATAATAATATTATAAAAAGTTGTACGGATAGGCCACGAGCGTGTCCGAATTTTCATATGATAGATGGTAGATTAATACGTTTCACGAAAAGCATTTTTAAACTCTGTGATGATACCCAATGGAACGAGGTACGAGTACCGTTAGAATTTAGGGAGTATGAACCTGTACAAAATTACTCTATACTTACTGTTGCACACGGTAGTGTGACAACAACCTTACATTTAAAGTTACTTTATTTTTTTATCCCGGTATGTATAAAGATACCGTGTAGTTTACTGAGATATTGTAATATGAAACACCCGGCTGTATGGGTGAATCTCATTTTCTTTATTCTAACTCTTAACTTTTATTTTAATTAATTATTTAGTTTGCTTTATATTGCATCACCGTGGGTTGACGGTCGAAGAATATCCACCCCGCCGTACTTCCTGGCGTGTCGTAGAAGCCGACTGTAGGGTTTGCTCTTTTAAGATCAGATGGGGCCGGTGGTGCCTGCCTGTTGCCTCAGTTTTTCGTTTTTTCCCTTTCTCCTTAGTTTGACGTTTGTAGCCATGATGTGCTTGGTAAAACTAAAGTAATGGAGTTTAGTTTACTTAAGCAAATAATATTATTTAAATCTGATCATTTATTTAAATACAAGGGGAAAAAATTTAAGAGGGGCTGAGGTATTAGGGCGGGCATTGTCGTAATTGAGTGTGAAATGTTGGTAAGCTAACAACACCATCTAGTAAGCGCATTTCATTCATCACTATCGGAGAAGGGGGAAAGGTTATTGGGTAGCTATTGCCATCTAGCGACATAGTTACACATTTTATCGTGCCAAAAAGCATTGAGTAGATAGATAGCACATTATCATTTTTTTTTTTTTCTATTTGTTTTACTTTGATGATTTTACTTAAGTGAAGATGCTTAATTTTTTTTGTTTTAAGGTATTTTTTTTATTTAAACTAGAGCATAACTTGATTAAACTCAATTAAAAGTAGGTTTAATTTTTTTTTTTTTAATAAAATCAAGAATCTATACGTGTCTATGATTTTGTTTTTTGATAACTGTGAAAGCAAAGAAGTTTCACGGTTGCATCCATGATGTCCCATTAGACTTGATATATTTTTCACTAACATGAAATACCTTGAGTTAGTTATTTCAATAAAATAGGAAGGAATTGTGCGTTGGAAGATCTTTCTTTATGTTTGTTTTAATTTAGTATTTTGTGCAGAGGTGACTTAGTTTTTTGTGTGGTTTGGTTTGGTCAGTTGTCTGAGTAGGTATTGTGTTGGGTGTTGACGTGGGCGTCAAACGCGAATTCACTACGTGAATTCTTACCCGGGTAGGGGGATATTGTAGCATTGTTTATTTATCAATTTTTCAAAGTCAACATCGTCATCTGACAAGTGACATTACGTTCCGTTTCGCATTAAGTTTGACATTTAGGCAAAGTGATAAATTCTATACCCAGCGACTTATAAAAAAAAAAAAAAAAAAAAAGAAATAGTTCAGACGAAAGTTTCTTGTCTTGGTAAGTGGTATCATGTTTCAGTTCGATATTAGAGATTGTGGTCGTCTTTATGGAATTTTTACACTTTGTTTTTGAATTGGGGCGCGTTAGAGCGTTTTCTATAGTCTCGTCATTATTTAGGTGACGTTAGGCTTACGGGGATCATATTAGTTGTTCAAAATTCATTCAAAGTAGTTATTCGCAAAGATTCGTATTGACAAGAATCTTTCGTTCATTCGGATGTATGGACTCACTTTCCTTTGCCTCAGACGTTAAAAAAACCATAGGTAGGCCGACCAATCAGGGACGTTTGTTTTTGCTTGTCAGATTATTCATACGCATTTCGAATTTCAAATTCAAGGCTGAATTTATTTTTGAGGAACATTAAACATCTTCGTGATAATAACATATGCGAGGATTATATTAACGAAGGAGAACTATTTTCTAATTTGGAAGGAAGATAATTCCGTATTTTCATAATATCCTGGAACGGATAAATAACCGTTAAGGAGTTAATAATTCACTCGAAAGGTAACTATAAAACTCTTATCGTTTTTCAATTATTCTGAAAGTTAAGAGTAAATTCTGTGATTGCCTTGATTTTGTGTTACAGTAAATTAGTAAATTCGGTTGTAAAAAACCGCCTCATCTTGTAAAAATTGCCTGACTACCTACTAAGGTAATTATATTTTGTCAGGTTCGAAATTTTAGGCAATGAATGATCTATTTGTTTAAATTATGAATAATTCACATCTCGAGAGATCATATTCTAAGTACTGTTGGTCGGGTTTCGTAATTGCTCAAAGATTTGCCGTTGTTTTATATTAGTTTTTGGACAAGTTGTGGTTCCAACTCCCTCTTGGGGTTTTATAATGAGTAGTGTAACATTTATTGATGTTGTTTTATTATGACACATCTTCAGGGTCGTCGGTACGGGTTTAGAGACCCAAATTTCCATTACAAATATAGTCGCCGGGTAGTGAAACCTGCGCAGAACCAGAGTTTGGAGTTGTGAGATCAATTTGGAAAGGTGACCGGTGAACTACAATATATAGAGAGAGCTAACTAGTGGCTGATCTATCAGAGCCAAGACACAACGCACTGATCCAGGTACACTACACTAACCAAACGGTAGCGGCTGACTGTCGAAGAGTTCTACAAATACTCTGCAGAAGGTTGTCTCATAACGCGTTTACTAATAATTTATACATAGTAATACCCAAATTCCACTCGTTAACGATCAGAGCAGACTCCAGGACCCTACCTTTCATTATTTTTATGGTTGTATTTTACTATTAGATATATAAGTTAGAAGGTCTAAATTGTGTAAAATCTAACTTGTGTAAACTAGGTATTTTCAAGGAAGAGAATTCTCACAAAGGTATATTATTTGGAATATGTAAATTGTAAGTAAATAACTTTTCTAGTGCAACAAACAGAATATTGTCCACCCTAAATAAACATTGTACTGCCAAACCATCAAATTGTTGTTTCACTTCATATATACCCATTTAGGAAAGGAAAATACAACCAGTTGAAATCCAGTATTACAAGGTAAGAGTTATACCTTTTGACGTGACAACGTCTTATAATTCGATAGAGCCGGCTGCACGCACGAAAAAACATGACGCATGCGGCGTTACCTCGCTCTGAGGCGTTCCATGTAAGGCCGGCAAAACAAATGAAATTAAATTTTTCTTTTGAAAAATGCTACCATTCCATCAGTATTTTCTTAAGACGTTGTCACGTTCAACTATCGTCAGTAAACCGACTTTACAGACCAACCAATTTTACTCTTCGTTTGGCAGATTTGACTCCCGGTTCAGCCAGGCGAATGAAATGAATCTTTGAATGCAATTTATTTTTGTAGCAAATTGGTGTGAGGTTCTTTAAAATGAAATCTAAAATAAAATAATGACTTATTAACCATAACCTTTATCATTTAAAGTCTTGGTATTCAGTATTTTCCTCTATATAGTTCGTTTAACAAAAAACTGCTAAACGTGAATCCAATTGAAACGTGTAGCGTAAATTGTCGACGTCTGTTGCCCCCGTACGTTGTCTGTGCTTTATCCGGTTCGTTTCAAATGAGAAAATGCCACTATCACGGCAATTGTGTTTTCGAAGGTTCGGGTATAAACTGTGGATGTAATGTTGCAATACTTGCGTATTTTTCACGCAAGTATGGCAACATTACATCCACAGCAGGCCTTTATTTTTATCTAAACTTAGTAGCCTTCATTTGTTTTATACAACGAATTTTAAGTTACAAAATAACTCGATGGTGGTTAATGGAAGTACCTACAATTTGTTTTATACAATGTTTTTAACGAATTTTAAGTTACCAAAATAGCTCGATAATGGTTAATGGAAGTATAGGGATACCTAAGATGAAATTCCTTACGAGATCTCTCGAGATAGGTTCTCCAATGTGCATATTCTTTCAAAATAATGTGGAATAAATGTTCAACTTTATTCCATAGTCATAGACTTCAAATTGTACTGAGGAAATTTGGTTATTTGGGGTAGGTATCGTGCAGTCTGAAGTCTGATCGGTATAAATGATACAATATATGTAACGAAAATGCAATCGCGATTTTGATATACGTTGAAACTTTAAAATATTCTCCTGGGAATACATAGCGTGCTTATCAACTTTAGTAACATTGTTAGCGTGAAGTAAGCAAGTTTGATTGAAATTTAGTACGCCATTAGGTAGAAGTTTTTATTTCGTTAATACGTCTAGCGAACATAAAGTGGCACTTAGGTAATGTGTTACCTTTTAGCGGTATTCTGAGAATGCACTTATATTTTATGAAATGAAAAACACTCAATTTTAAAACAACAGAAGGATAAAAACACAAAAAGGATGTTCGCTCAGTTATTAAGGCGACGATAAAGGCCGGCGACCTTCCTGACCTTGTAAATGGAACATCCAGCAACTACATAGCACACCCAGGAAACACAGAAAACGAAAAACTATTGATTTGTCTTAACAAGATGCTACTTAGGTGGTAGACCCATACGTAGGGTCGTCTGGGTAGGTACCACCGCCTTTCTTAATTCTGCCGTGAAGCAGTTCGCTGTATTTCAGATTGAAGGGAAAGGTAGCCAGTGTAATTACTGGGCATGAAGGGCATATCATCTTAGTCCCCAGGATGGCAAACGCACTTGCGGTATTAAGTGATTTCGGCGGCGGCGTTGACCACCTAAAATCAGGTGGGCCGCAAGCTTGTTTGGCATCTCGTAACATAAACAATAAAAAAAACTTTTTCTCATTTGAATATTTAATTGCAGTTTGCATTGAAATGTAGTCACACATTTTTCACGACAAGACACAATCCTGATGCCATCACAGCGCGCCAAACACTGATTTTTTTTTATTTTTAGCAAGAAGAAATCATGCATATGCTCTTAATTTCATATTTTCACATATCACATATTACGTGAGTTGCATTAACTTTTCTGAGAAGAAAAGCTTTGTAATTTCTAATAATGTAAGAATTACAAATAAACCCCGAGTCAGCATTAAGATAAAAAAGCAATTTTGACTTTACATTTTTGAAGCAAAAAACACGCTACCCCACTTCTTAACGCTTTTACGGACAGATCAAATATCCTTTTCTTCTATTCTCGCCCAGTAATGAATGAGTTTCTACTTTATTCTAAATTCCAAGCAGCTAGGTTCATTTTGGCTTGGCAAGTATTGATTTTATATCCAGTCGACTGTACCATGAGTGGCGGTTCAGCTTGATGATGGTATTGCGGGAAGGGTCGGTATTCCAACCTTTCTTGATAATGGTTTTGGTCAAGTAATTATTAGGAAATTGCAATTCAATTTCAATTTATACCGTGTGCCTCAGGCACACTTTGCAAAATGCTTTTACAGCTTTTACGTAACACGGAAATAAATAACGAAATTTTTTTTTTTTACTTTATTTAAATAGACTTTGTTAAGTACTTATAAATCGTCAAAAGCCCTACCATTTCGGTACGAAATAATTATTTCACTTAAATAATTATAATAATGCTGAGATGGGGAAGAAATAGCGATAGAAACTCCACAGCTTACAATTTCGTAATTATTTCAAAACATCAATACAGGTCAATAAATAATTATCAATATAATTTAAGTTACAGTTTTACATGCGTAAATTTTGGGCAGTTATTACTCCCACGCATTTGGATAATTTATATTGAAAAAAGCTTTTCTATATAATTCAATTAATCACATTAATGAAACATACCTTACAAATAAGTATCTAGTACTTTATAAAGCTTAGTTTTTAAGTTATTTTAATTAATACAATTTACTTGGGCCTGCCTGACACCAAAACACCTTGAGAATGTTATTATAGTTGGTTTACTTCGCCATTGTACGAGTGTACCGTACCCTAGGTGCGATGAACTGCACAGGGTTATAGAAACACCACCCACGAGATGAAAAGCGGCAATCCCACCACCAACCTAATGGTCCTGGCTCACGGCGTACGGATCGAAATCTTGGGAGACTGCAGCGGTACTTGCATTGGCTCTTTCCCGTCTGTACCTTCTTGACTCCCTACAAATGTTTGACTTTTCGTCCTAGTCCCGTTGTTTTCTACTCTCCGCCTTCTGGGGCGGAACCGATAAAATATTCAAAACCAGGCACTACAATTTTTTTTCAAAAGGAAAAGATGAATGCATTAGAAGTACTCGCAGGTCCATGGCGATCGTGGTTTCTTAGTAACGATAACGAAAGTTAAGCTACCAAGTGCGCGGTTGGTACTCGGATGGGTGACCGAACATTTTTCAACTCGATTTTCCTTTTCTGTGTTTCGGGCGGCACGTCAGGGTGGAATAAAGAGAAATTTGAAAACATTTTGTAGTCTTCGAAAAACAGCAGGCTTAGTATAATAATGTAAAATAAAGATCGTTAATTTAGTCTCCTGCAGCAACGCCCAAGGGAGGGTAATGTTTTTTATGTTTCTATTGGCTTAATTAAGGAAAGAATTAAAGGAAATTACTGTGTATAACACTGACGCCTCACAAAGTAATCAGATAATTGCAATTAGCTAAACGGAACTATTAATGCGTGGTAACTACCATAAATCAGCGTATAGAGAATTTATTGTGTTTTCCGTGCAGGGAAAATGATTTGTGTGTGTACAGATTAAGACTTATTCTGGTCAGAATGAGAATCTTTTGATGTTTTTGAAAGAGAAAGTTTATCCTCATTCTCTAACCTGCTCCATTACGAGGATCCGATCACTTTTTATCCATAAACCATTCATGAGGCCAATTTAATGAGCCGAAACACGCACATATCTCTCCAGTAATGTCGTAAGGAGTTGGGTATACATACTGCTAATTTGTAGTGGTTTTGAATTCATATGTACGTTTATTCGACGCTTTTACGGTGAAGGAAAACATCGTGAGGAAACCTGCACACACCTATGAAGAAATTCTTAGGTTGTGTGTGAAGTCGACCAACCCGCACTTGGCCAGCGTGGTTGACTAAGGCCTAATCGCCCCTATGGGTAGGGACGAGCCCTTCGGTGGGGACATTATATGAGCTGTTGTGATGATGATGATCAGAGTAACAACTGCGCACGTAGTAGCTTATGCGAACGTGATAAGAGGTAATATCTTGCACCATCGTTTTCCTCTTCACCTTTCAGCTCAGTATTAGGTAGATATTATTATAAAACTCAATATTTTGTAGAAGAGTGTGATATTGTAAGCGTGCCAGTACGTACTTCACAGTCAAGCTCTCTTCAGTGAACTGGTGAAGTAGCTCGGTTGCTCTCCATTGAAAAATTAATTATTGTCTTCCAATAAATTGATGGAGCTCCGATATCAAAGAAATTAAATTGCTCGAAAACATATTTTACGTTGTTCATTGGCTATTCTGATATAGTAGACGATATTTGTAGATTCTTGCTTCTCATTTAATCAAATATCAATTTCTACGCTTGGATTATCCTAAGATAACTTCTGTAGGTTGGCAAATAAATTGACTTTTTAATATTATAATGATATGTTTTTATGAATAATATTTGGAAAATGACCGAGATAAAAACTAGTATTAATTGTCCTAGATTTTAAACCCATGTTATAGTGAAAGGTCGATTTACGGGACGGCTCGGGATCTGCGCACGTGAGCGCAACTACACCGAGACCGTCCCAACGCTGCCCGTCTACGCACTCCTTGCACCAATTGGTGGCCAGAAGCCACTCCTCCACCGACGGCTGCTCGACCTGGCGCGTTCTCCTGACGAAGACACCGGGAGCAGCCATCGGACCGCACTCGGGGGATAAGGGCTAAATTGTTAGGAAATTAATAAATTCCATTGTTTCTTGTTATTTCAATGCTAATAATTTGTAAATGAATTAAACGGCTTCAGTAAAGTAAAACTACATTTTTAGCTAGGGCGGTAAAACAAAGAATGTTTCAGATCGATCCGAGGCTTTCTTTTACCGTCCGTGGCAAGTATAAAATTTTATATCACACAAAATTTCATGACCAGGAAATGGGATTTTTCGTACTGCTACGTCAGGTGTAGCATAAAAGTATTTTAATTGAATGTAATAACAGGAAAAGCAAATAATTAATACAGTACTAAATAAATACAGTCTTCATTAGGCAAAGGTTTTACTAAACAAACAAATGATCAATGCGTTAAAAATACAAATTATCTATTAACCAAATGAGGGCCAAAGAGGAGCAGAAACAAACCTTTTTCTGGGCTTCAATTACTTTGTTAAAGTCCAAAGATAAACAAGCATATCAAAATTAGGGTTACTAATTGTAATGGTTGGATATAAAATCTTACGAAAGACAACATCAAGCGTCAGTAATTTTACTGTTTGTATAAACAATTTCCGAAATTAGGACCGTATTATATTCACACCTTTAGAGATGGGTCCGAAAATGGGAATGTGAAAATTATTCACAGTAATAAGGTTTTAAATACTATTTTCGTAAATACATGGGTTCGGTATCTCTTAGGGCTTTATTTTTTATCATACGTAACACACTCAGAAGGCGGGAGCGGGTCGGTTGCGAGTCAGGGCAGGGCCACAGAGGGTCTATAAAGTCATAGAATTTATTTCTAAATTGTGTTCATCGAAGACGATGGATTTCAGGAACAAGGTAGTCCTGGAGAATGTTGTCTTGAAAGTCAGTAGAACCAAAATGGAATATTTTTAGTGCGATTACGGCAGTCTCTCCATCCCTCAACGCACTTATCTACCTTCATCTTAGTCTACCTTCCTTCATACAGCACAATGGTGAAATAGTCCCGATATCAGGGAATCAGGAATAGGGTCAGGATGGATAAAATGGCGGTAGGTTACGGGGAAATCTGAGTCCGGTATTTCCCTTAAATTTAAAGGGAAAATTCGATACAACCTGTCCTCCTGTATGGATCAGAAAGTTGGGCTGAAAGTCAACTTCTCGGTGGATACGAATAAGTGCATTAAAGGACATTTGAAAGTAGTACCAGTGGCACAAAGATGAAGAGGATACAGATTGGTATGTCATGGGCATGTAATGAGAAGAGACGATGAGTATTTTACAAGGAAAGCGAAGAAAAGAAGGAGAGACTGTATCAAATCAAATCCGGCTCGAAGGACCAGATTATAAGGGATTGAAAAGAAAACACCGATTTTAGACACCAGGACATACGAGAAGCTGTCTATGCGTTCGCGGCGTGGAAGCTACTAGATCGTGTGGCGGGGGCTTAACCTGCCTTAACTACTTGTCTTAAAAATATTGACTAATCGCGGGAGATTCCCGTATTTATTTTAAAATTAAGAATATGATTACATGGCATGATTTATGTATCTATGTATATATCTAAACTTATAGCTGGACATATTGTATTTACTTATATTTGTCTAAAACTATTTTTTAGTAAGTTTATTATAATCTACTATATAAAAATAAGTCGGGTTTTCCTTCCTGACGCTATAACTCCAGAACGCACGAACCGATTTCCACGGTTTTTCATTCGTTGGAAAGGTTCGGGCTCCGTGAGGTTTATAGCAAAGAAAATTTAGGAAAAATTTCAACAGAAAAGAAAATAGGCGGTACGAAGTTCGCCGGGTCACCTAGTAGTATATATATTTACTATCTTATAAAATAACATGAGTGCATGGTGCGTCGCCTACAGGAGTCATGGCAAAGAAGGTGTTATTGTTGAGATGACGGCTGAAAAATGAGGGTCTTGGATGGAAATATAATATTAAGTTGACCCCAAATTATAAAATCACGTGATTTTATTTAACTTGTCTTAAAAATGATTATTCAGGCATAGACCGTTAAAATTATTTATGAAGTACGCCTTTGTCTCCCTGAAAACAATACTTCAAAAGATTTCAACAGACTTGAGTTAAGTCGCCTTCCGGCGTCCGGTAATTTTTTCCTTACAAGGTTATCTCTAAACCCTAATTTTGGAATTTCGTAATTTTTGTGGCAACTTTTGTTATAATAATTTTGTTTGACGTTGAAAATGTTCTGTGAATTGTCGCTATGCGTGGAAGTAAATTTAAACCTTAAAATACCTAAACCATTTTTTAAATATTTTTTATACTTGTAATTATTTTTACAAAAAGGGTCAAAATGGGTATCTTAGTGTATATTATCATTATTACGAGTCTATTTAAAGCGGAGATAGCGGTATTTTTCTCTCACGACTACGGATTAGCCAAAACTTTGTGTGTGTGAGAGCGCTCAGTGCAGGCACTAATGCACACAGAGACAATAGCGACATTTATACGTACACTGAATCCCGCGTGAAAGAGCATAATATATTATCGCACGCGAAAGTAATGCATGTAAAGGATGCTGGTCGGGAAAGGAAACAGCATGCACACACTCCAACACGCAACCGTTTCGCGTGTTCTATCGTGCACGATTAGCCTCACGGATATCGCAAATAGGGAGATTGGACAAGTTGCTTAGTTTTTACCTAGTCCGAGTGTCGCAATTTCACACAAGGAACTATTAAATTGAAACAATAAACACGTACCTAGGCACTTAAGTGACACATCCAATCCCTGCGCTCCGTAGACATAGGTTTCTCTGTCTACGCTGCGCTCCTATTGAGTTTACGCTAGCAGTGGCTCTACCATGTGCTAAGCATTATTATGAGCGTATTTAGTGCCTACATTATTCATTACGTCGTGAAAGCTGTGCTGTCGAATAAAGTAATTGAAGTAACCAGCAATGTAAACAAATTGAATATTTATGGAATAATATTTGCGTTTACAAACGCGTAAATATTTTTAATACTAGAAAAAATATACTGAAAAAAATGGACCTGCCTCAGTCGGGTGGTTTCGATTTTTAATAGTGTATTTTTTCTAGTATTAAAAATTTAATATCTACTACCAAGAATGTGTAATTTATGAGTAATGGGTTGAATATTAAGTCGAATCAGTGAAAAGTGATCCTATGGTTTTGGAAATAAATTGTTTCACTGCGAATTTTTTATGTAACAATGGCACAAGTTAGCATTTTTATCAATAAACACAAAATAATCACGCTAAAACGTGCACTCCACGCATTAAGTCGATGCGACTGGTGGCGCCGTGGCATTGTGGTAGTCCATTTGGACATACAGTGGACAGTCGCACCATACATAGCGGCTCCTCCGCTCTCTAGTATGTAGGTAGGTATTCTGTTCTCTGTGATTAGTCTTTACACGGCCGCCCTTTGCGATGTCAAAAACCAATACGAGTATTGTGACAGCGCAAGAAAATTTTATTTCTATAATTTTAATTAAGTACACATCGACGAGTGAACATTTTGGTCGTTTGAATTTCGAGCATTTGAATCGCACGCAAAAGAACGTGTGCTTAAATAAACTGCTAAAATCGCGCGTAATTGAGCGTGGAGGCTTTTGCGCGTGCAATCCTTTACATTCCTGAAAACACACGTGCATCTTATACGAGTTCGTGCATTATATGCCTATATCGATCTAAAAAATCTAAAGTGTCCCCAAACAGTTTAGAGAGGTTACAGTAAAAAAATCTGTAATTTCGTCTCGAACACACGAAGTCGTTGTGTGAAATTTAATCCCCTCAGTGGGAGTACGTGCCTATTAACTTTTCAATTACCTACCTATTTATTGGGAGTACGCAGTAAGTCGAGGGTTTATTGAGAATTCTATGGAAACCGTTAGGCTTGGTGATTATCTCGTGAGTGTGTTAAGGCGTACTGGAAACTTCTGCATGTGACGACGCTACTGATTGTAATACCTATTTTTATATAAACGCGAGATTGTGTATAAGAATAAGAAATATTTGTTTCGGCTAACAAAGGTCTTATACAAAAACTATGTCAGTATATTTAAATTAAAATATGCCACAAACGACATGGTTAACAAAATGTAAATTTCCAACACCATCGAATTGCAGAGCTTGTGGACATAACATGAATCCGTGAAGCTCCTGTTGTGTGACTGCGATTCCATGGCCAGGATTAGAATGAATATTCTGTGAATAGGCCAAGAGCACTACAAGATCTTCAAGCCCATGGGCATAGTTAGCCCCGTCATAACATAATTTAAAATATATTTTATCAGTATCTTTGGCTAGTTAAAGTAGTCAAAAATCAAAATCAAAAATGCTTTATTAGGAACAAAATATTATAACATAAATTAAACGATGTTGTCCGCAGGAAGTATTAAACTGTGTAGCACTAATAGTTAGGATCGATTATGATATCATTTCATGATTGACATAAATGTGAAATTAATGATGATATGAGAATCATTGTCACCGTGTCGTGATGGAATGGTCAGTATAGCTGCCAACTCATCAAGCGATTCGGGTTCGAATCTTGCTAGCGGCAAATATTTGTGTAACGAACACGAATATTTGTTGACAATGTATAACACTTAAAAACATAATATTTAAAAATACAAAATGCCCCCATCAGTAGCAAAATCAGAGTCCCGGCTACCGATGGTTAAGGATCCATAGACAGGAACCTTGTTATTATTATTATTGTATCAAACTTCCAGATTAAATTTCCATTTTCAAAGTACCTTAAAAGTCATCTGGGATAGGAAAACAGCGAAGGTAAACCTCTGGGCTCTGTATAAACAACATTGTATTGTTTCAGTCTGAACTCACTTTAGCTGTGGCCTACTCCGCCTTATTTACACAAAAACTTCTCCAATTAACGACGCAGGCTGTTATATTGCTAACAAAAACTAGGTTTTAGTGCTCAGGCAACTTCTACTGGTGAATCACATAAGGTGCTCGTTTAGGGTGGACCCGCCCTAAGCGAGCATCTTATGTGATTCACCAGATATGATCATTTGCCCGACCCGATCAGCGTATCCGTATCAGCGTATCATGTATCAAGCCCTGTATCAAGATCGAGGGCCTAGACAATTAGTGGCCAGTCGATTGCGTTGAACGTCTAACGAAAATAATAATAATGTATGAAACTGACGTTTTAGTGACAGCCTCCCATCCACTAGTGTTTATTTCGTACGACTTGTCCTCATAGATGAACTGAACTGATAAATAAAACCGTTGCGGCTATTAACTAAATATCATCTCTACATGTTTTCCTGCGACTTTATCATTCCTCTCCAGTCCGAGAGGAAAAACAATCCTTTTCTCACCATACACACGTACTGATACTTTCCTGCAATTTTTTGTTTTCTCGTTAAACGAAAGGATTGCGCGTCAGTAGATGGTTATTATCCTGTTGTTTTATAAAGGTTGTTGTCCTGTTAAGGGAATACCGGTCATTTTGTGTTATCTTTATGGAATACTTTCATTTTAAAATCAACATGTGTACCCGTGAGCACTAGTAACGTGAGTAATTAAACGTAAAAGAAGGCAGAGTTTGTATAAAACGGGAAATATGTATAGCGATTTGTTAGTTCAATATTAGTATGTACCTACTTTAAAAAAAAATACAAAGCCAATGATTTTAAATTATCTACTCAAGTTAATAATATGTAATAATTGGATTTTTTTTTGTATACCACACATTGTATTCTTATAACATTGTTAACCGGAGGATCTTAAATGTATGCTTACCACTTAAATTGAAAGGAATATCTGTAAGTACCTATCTAACAATAACTTAAAATGGTGGTGGGTATCAAAATTTAAATTGCTTAGATCAATAATATGATTAATTAAATTATATAGAAAAGCTTTTCACAAGATACTTAAATAATCCAAATGCGTGGGAGTAATAACTACCCAAACTTTACGCATGTTAAAATGTAACTTAAATTATATTGATAATTATTTATTGACTTGTATTGATATTTTGAAATCATTACGAAATTGTAAGCTGTGGAGTTTCTTTCGCTGTTTCTTCTCCATCTCAGCATAACAATAATTATTCGTCCCGAAATGGTGGTAGGGTTTTGACGATTTAAAAGTACTTAGCAAAGTCCATTTAAATAAAGAGCTTTTTCATTAATTTTCATTCATTCATTTTCATTTCATTTATTTTAAAAAGTCGAAAGATTCACGTATAGTATTTTTACCTCAGGAACGCGGGTGAGCCATGTTTGTTTGTGTAAATGTACATGCACATTATTTATGATGTATGCTGCAGTGCCGGTACAGAACGCTGCTACGAACATTTATAATAGCTCACTCGCGTTCGTGATATAAAAATATTGTATGATCAATGTCTTTAATTCATACGACAATACTGCCAAGCGATAACAGTGAAAGAACATGAGAACAAAACCGATATTCAAAACCGACAGAAAACAAAAAGCCACTTAGTCCCTGGTTATCGCATCGTCGAGTAGGCGCGACGGAGGGGACGAAGAGATTTTAACACCATTTCGCGCTTTGCACATCCACTAGAATTCATTGCATAAAAAATTGGACATTCCGGCAAGAATAAACTTTAGTGGATGGGGGGCTATATTCATTTCATTTGATAGAAACGATGACATTGTTTGCCACTTGTCTAGGCCCTCAGGTTTCCTTTGTTGCTAAAAAGCGCAACAAAGAAAAGCCGAGCTATCACGCGATGCCCTTGCATTCCTGATATATGGTATTAACCAGACACAGTACAGCCGTCTACGGGGCGTACGTAAGCATGAATTCCGTATATTTCCACACAAAGAAGGGTAAAAGGTATTCTAGATCACTGTAGCAGGAATATCTTGCGAGTTAATGTGCACAAGATTAAGGGATTTTTGTCATATAGTACCTATAGGGACGTGCTCTTTCATTTAATTTATAATTCTTCAAAAATTCATCTCCCAAAAAGTTTTCCCGATGAATTGGACTATTTTTTACTTTGTTTTGAATTCAGTGAGCCGTTCGTCCAAGCTTCTAGTCTCTCCGAATATTTTAACGACACTCAACTTAAAGATTTCATCAATAATTCATTTGTGACTTAAAAGGCTATATTGGATGAAAATAAAACAACGGATTTAGGAAAAGCTTTTTCATTTTTATGTTAAGACTGAGGTTAAGACGTACTATAAATATTTCATTACAATTTCTTGTCGGCTTAGCAATACGTGACATGAAAATAATTGCTAATACTAATAGTTCAGAAACTAAATCAACAATTTTGTAGTCGTTAAAAGTCATTCGAAATGTCTCTAAAGGATGATACATTATATATTTAATCAGCTGTTCCATAGAAAATAAATACCTACGCAATCAAAATTATGAAAAAGCTATTTTTTGCGGTGTTCGCTGTTGGTCCCTTAACAAGAGTTTTTTTTATATTACGAGATGGTAAGCAAGCAAGCGGCCCACCTAGTGTTAAGTGGTTACCGTCGCCTATAGACACTTGCAATCTTAAAGGTAAATCACTTAACACTGCAAGTGCGTTGCCATCCTGGGGACTAAGATGATATGCCTTCCATGCCCAGTAATTACACTGGTTACTTTCTCTTTAATTCGAAACACAGCAAACTGCTTTACGGCAGAAATAAGAAAGGCGGTGGTACCTACCCAGACGACCCTTCATATTATGGGTCTACCACCTAGTTGTATGTAATGTAAGAAGCGTTATTCGGCGTGAAAAAAAAAGCAAATGTGTATGGCTCCTGTAAGATTTGGGTGATTTTGAAGGAATTAGGTATGCGAATAATGCAAAATGAAGCAACAAATCTCTTCGCCGCATTATTAGCTAAAAATAGGTTAACAATTTGTTTTAGGGTTTTCTTTCACACCGTTGGTATAAGTGAAACTTCAGAGTTCGAAACAGGTCCAGCCAAGTACCTAGTTGATTTGCTGAAATGCTCGAATCTTACTCCTTTAGTGTTGCAAAAGCCAGAAGTGCCTTTGCAACACTAAATAAGTATCGACAACTAATTCGATAGGAAAATAGATACATCCATATTTACTTTAACCTCCTATAAATCCAGTTGATCTGCCGTGAAAAAACGCAGTCAGTTGTTAGATTTAAAGTTTCAGGTTCATTATTATTAAGTAAAAGTACTATTTCCTCAATTTTATAAATCATAGTTTCTTAATTTCAGAACCTTTTAAGTGTCAGGTTTACTTAGCCTTGAACGCTCCACGCCGATACTTGATACACGTTATTAGTAAAACAAAGGAAGTTTTAGCTGTGTAAAGAAAAAGTTATTACTTGAGTTGTTTGCTGGACTCGTGATTATGTTTGAAAATGGAACGTTGCTATTAAAAAATTCTGTCTGACTACGATGTTGTGGGAGTAGACGATACCTACATAGCTTTCGAAGAAAATAGTACATTATTGCAAAGGCCGCGAAATAAGCAATTGCAGGTCGAGTATGAGTTTCACTAATACGAGACAGGCAATTGCCATTTCGGCCGAGGCATATATAGTGCTTTTCTCAAAAGAATGCAGGGAAATAAAAAATACTTTACCTTTGTTGCTAAATATGTATCATCTGGGGCTTAAATTAAAAATTGCTTTATGTTTTGTTTTGCCTTTGAATCTGCCCGATTGTCGTTTAAATCTGGTCGAGTACAATCAATCTCCATTTCAATCTCTGAATTCATTTTAATTATTAAATTTATAAATAAATATAATATATTATGTATGTAAATAACAAATCAAGACGAATTTTTAGCTTTGCCGCCAATTTTCTATTTCTCACCAAGACAAACGCATACAGCCACGTGAACGCAATTTGTACAGTCAACAGCACATCGGGCTATACAAAACTGTCAAATTTCTCCAAACGATTTTCAACCTAAGACTATTCAATATAAAGTGCATAATCGACTGGGAAAATTTGACAGTTTGTGGTAACCCAACGTGCTGTTGTCTGTACTAAGCAATAGACTTTAGTATGCCAAGATTGATAAAAGAGATCCAATCAAAGAGTATTTAATAACTCCAGCACGCCGTTTCATACAACATTGCTGGAGCGTTGTAATGTTCCAAATTCATAAAACGATCCAGCAATGGATTTGGTTTTCTTTGTCCGTAAATTCGATACTTCGCGTGTTCTTTTTTCGAAATAATGACAATATTTCCATGCATGTTTGAGAAAAAATAATTATTAGAGATTGGATATTCTTCCTCGGAAAATAGACAAACAGAACATGGTTTAAATTATCAAATTAATACTTTCATAGTACTAATTTCACTTTTCTTTTTAATGGTAAGTGATGATGCGAGTGTGGGCCGAAAGTGGAACTTGGAAAATTTCACTCGGAAGCCTCACTCAACTAGGAAGAGACTACACAATAATGCTGATAATACAATAATAATGGCGGCAGATTTATATAAAATGGTGATGTAAAGTGGATATAGTTAGTATTAACAAAACTTTAATGAGCATTTATACGGCCTGCAAAAGAAAATATAACACACATAGATGTAATGATAACTTCTGTTCTTTTTAAGTTAGAAACTTGAAATAAAAAGAATTAGAAAATTTAGTTTTATTGTTATAAAAACTATAAAGTCGAACACCTTTTAACCTCCTTTTTATTTCAAGTCTCTAAGTTTAATAGTTTAGGAGAAAATCTGTTATACCTATTGCAGGCCAGTGGAGATACCAATGGAATTCTCGTTTCATCTTTAATAGAAGCACGTAGACAAGTTTTGGTTATACAAGAATGTGATAGATTTACTTAATCTCAGCAAAAACTATCGAAAGGCAAACATGAAATAAGCCACTTTCGGTAGAGTTGCTGCGGAGTTTAGTATGAACGTAAGAACTAACTACTTGACGTTGCAAATTTCAGATTACCGGGGAATTGTGTACAATTCCCCGGTAATCTGAAATTTGCAACGTCAAACAATACATTGTATACTCATCATTTTCCTACCCTGCTCCCAATTCGCTTGGGGTCGGTGCAGTATGCCTTGATATCGACAATACTGCTTAAGGATTTGGCATTAGGTTTTTACGGCCGACCGCCTGTCTAATACCAACCTTCCTTGGGAACAATCGATCAAATTTAAATGGGACCACATGACAAGCACCAGATTCCAAACATTAAAAGAATATTCTAAACCGGTACACCCATCATCATCATCAAAAGCTCATATAATGTCCCCACCGAGTGGCTCGAGCCTACTCCATATTAGGGGCAATTAGGCCTTAGTCAACCACGCTGGCCAAGTGCGGGTTGGTCGACTTCACACACAATCTAAGAATTTCTTCATAGGTGTGTGTGCAGGTTTCCTCACGATGTTTTCCTTCACCGTAAAAGCGTCGAATAAACGTACATATGAATTCAAAATTTGAAAACACATTGGTACGTGGTGGGGTTCAAACCGGTTGCTCCCGGCTGGGAGACAACGACCTCACGCACTACGCCAACGACGCCTTCAACCTACATCAAAAAGTACTGTACGGGCTAACCGTACTTGATTGTTTTTAACTTGACCTAGATTTAATTAGCTAGCCTAAGTTTAACGTCATTCGTAACTTTATACAATTATTGTGCAATTTGGTGGAAGCAATAAATCAGTGTATGACCATCACTCGTCGGGTTTGGTTATTTTAGCTCTCTTCGGAGTCACCACCCTTTAGCATCCCTTAGCATTTATTTAGTGTGTGGTTATTGCCACTACATTATTTTTTGGTCCTTCGAGCTTTTGGACAAGCGGGACCTCTCACGCGAGTATCCTGTTTTCCGTGAACTAGCGTAAGACTGTGACTTTAAAACCACGTGTGTTACGTGTGTAAGTCAACGTGATCTGTACCTGGTATACGTGAATATTGGGATCACACTGCAGCGTTCCTGTGGGTTGACAAACTCAATAGCGACAGCGATATCCAGCTTTCTTCGCGCGAGTCGAGAGACACGCTTTGCAGCAGCATTCAAGTAAGATCGTTCATTTTTTACTTGCTTAATCAGCGATAAAGTCTATCGATAATGTCTAACTACGAAGCATTATTCACTCGTCAAGGTGAAATTCTCGCCGAACTCCAGCGCATTGGATCTAATTTCAAAAAGGACCCAGCTCATCGTAAGACTTCCGCGTACATAAATCTGCGATTGAACTCTTTAGATAATTTATGGGAAGAGTTTGAGTCCAACAATGATCTTTTAGAAACTGTAGAAAATAAAGAACAAAGGTACTTTTCGGAATCAATTTATGAGCGAACGAAACAATATTATAACGAAATAAGACAGCAACATCTAGCAGTAGAGCCGGTAGGGTCAGGGTTAGGTTCAGTTAAAGGTAAATTGAAAGCGACCGAGACAGATTCTTCTAATAAAGTTAACGAGCTTCTATCCTTCCAAAGAACGAATTTTAGAGCATTCGGCCGACTGATTGCGAGTATTCAAGTTAGTGAAATAACTGACAAGTGGGAACTCGAGGATGAATTGCGCAATATTCAATCTAGATGGCAGAGCATCGACAAGCAACATCTAGAAATCGATAATATTCTAGAAGGTGAAGACGAGTTGTACCAAAATGAATTTATTAAATACGAGTCGATGTTTAAACAAACAAAGAAAGCACTATATCAAAAGCTGTGTGCCACTGCACATATGCAGCAAGCTACTCCTCTGTTGGAAATACCAAGCTTCTCTGGCAAATATACTCATTGGCCTACATTTTTTGATCTGTTCTGTGAGTCTATACATAACAACACATTTTTGTCGAAAGCTCAAAAAATGCAACACCTTAAAGGCAGAGTAAAGGGCGAAGCAGAGCGCTTGATTCAGCACTTAAATATCTCCGCTGAAAATTATGACGTAGCGTGGGACATTTTGACTCACCGTTATAATAACCCTCAAGTGCTATTTACGACACAAATAGAGACATTGTTAAATCAGCCTAGCATTAGCAAGCAGACATCATTCGAGATCAAAAGACTCTATGATACTACTACAGAGTGCATCCATGCTATTCATAACCTCGGCGTGGACACCAATACGTGGGATCCTATACTGGTTCATCTCTTAACAAAGAAGTTAGATAGTGACACCTACAGCGCCTACAAAGAAGCACGTAAGTCTCCAAGAGATTTGGCCTCATTGGAAGAATTTATGTCCTTCCTCGAAAGTAAATTTATTGCTCTAGAACCCATTCATAAGCGAGAACGAGATCACCCAATTCCAACAAAGCCAGCTCCAGCGTACTATCAGCATAAAAACCAACACACATATAGACCCTCTAAATTTCATCACAAAGGCTATCAAGCAGCTATTACTTCTACATTAAAATGTCCTTTGTGTCATTATGATCACGAGCTCTATCGATGCCACAAATTTAGCAATATGACATCGGAAACGAAATTGAGGACAGTTGCGAAACTGAAACTTTGTAAAAATTGCTTATTTAAACATTACAGCGATAAATGCATTTCTAACAAAAGATGCAAGGAATGCAATAACGAGCATCATACGCAACTACATGACGCATGTGTCGGGTCATCACCCTCGACTTCAGCGGTCCATACAAACGAGTCAATGCTGAAATCCACTATAGCAACCCCTCCGATAGCTAAATCGTTGTCGAACAAACCTTATGCCGCTAACCACGTTAGTGCTAATGACGAAGAGGTTTTATTGGCCACCGTATTACTAAAGATAAAAGCCATTGACGGAACTTATGTCACATTACGTGCGTTGCCTGATCAGGGTTCTCAGATAACTTTAATCTCAGAAAACGCCGCTCAGCTCTTAGGGTTGCCTCGCCGTAAATTTAGCGCGTCTGTGTCTGGAGTAGGTATCAGCCCTAAACAAAGCAAAAGTCTTGTCACTCTCGAGTGTAAATCTATCTACGACGACTATAACTTTAGTACCGAGGCTTCCGTTATCCCTCGAGTTATAAGCGACCTTCCAAATCTTTCATTTTCTAAACGGTCCTGGCCTCACCTCCAACACATGAACTTAGCTGATCCTGAATATAATGTTTCGAAGCCTATCGATATATTATTAGATGCATGTGTTTACTCTGACGTCATCATGAGTGGATTAGTGAAGGGTGAGCATAGCGCACCGATAGCCCAGCAAACAAAATTAGGCTGGATCTTATCTGGCAACGTGAAAACGTTTAATTGCAACGTCGTTATTAATAATCTGGAAGAGATAGCGAAATATTGGGAAATGGAAGAGATCCCAAATACAGCTTCCGAACTCACTAAGGAGGAGCAATATTGTGAAGAGCACTATGTTGCTAACACAAAGCGACTTGCTGACGGTAGGTATGAAGTAGCTCTACCTATGAAAGAAAATTACGAGGAAAAACTGGGATCATCTAAAGCGAAAGCAACAGCACAATTTAAGCAGTTAGAAAGCAAAATGAGTAAAAATAAAGCGTATTCTGAAAGCTATAAGCAGTTTATAAGCGAGTATCAACAATTAGGTCACATGCGTGCAACAAGCGAAAGACATAGCCTTAGATGCTTTTTACCACACCACGGTGTCGTGAAGCACGACTCTACTACAACCAAGCTTCGAGTAGTTTTTAATGCCTCGTCTAAAACAAGCTCTGGGCTCAGCCTCAACGATTTGATGGAGTGTGGCCCAAATTTACAGCATGACCTGCCAACGTTATTATTAACATGGAGGCAATATAAATATGTCATCACTGCGGACATAGAAAAAATGTTCCGTCAGATTTTGGTAACAGAAAATCATCAACATCTTCAGACAATAATATGGAGAACAAGTACGTATGAGCCTCTACAGGAGTTTGTTCTTACCACTGTTACCTACGGAACAAAGGCTGCTCCATACTTAGCGATGCGAACTCTAAGACAGCTGGCAAAAGATGATGCTTCAAAATATCCCCTTGCAGCCGCAGCTTTAGAAAAAAGCTTTTATACTGATGATTTACTGAGCGGTCAAAACACCTTAGCAGCTACAAAGGAATTACAGAATCAGCTAATTGAAATTTTAAAAGGCGCAGGGATGAATCTACGAAAATGGTCAGCTAATGACCCTGAGCTCCTAAAAGACTTGTCTTCAGAACAACTTGACAAACCCTTTGACTTTAGATGCTCAGAGTCCCGCAAAACCTTGGGGCTTAGATGGGTTCCATTATCTGACTCATTTATATTTACAAACAATATAGACTTTTCTAGCCACTGTAATACAAAACGACAGCTATTATCTTTGATATCGAAAATATTCGATCCATTAGGCTGGCTCTCGCCACTGACAATCAGAGCAAAGATTATTTTTCAAAAAACGTGGTCCTCAGGATTAAGTTGGGATGACAATATACCTGAAGCAATAAAAAACGATTGGACCGAGCTACAGATTGACCTTCTAAATGTAAATCAATTTAATATCCCTAGATACTTAGGTGACACAGAACAAGTCTTCCAATTACACGGCTACTGCGATGCTTCAGAAAAAGCATACGCCTGCGTAGTATATCTAGTGGCAAGCGACAATAACGGCAAGTACACATCACGACTTGTTGCAGCGAAAACCAAATTAGCTCCAATAAACAAAAAGATCTCGCTTCCACGACTAGAGCTCAGTGGAGCCTTACTTCTAGCTCAATTAATAAAGCTTATAAGATCTTCGCTAGCAAGACCAGCAGTCAAAATTTATGCCTGGACGGACTCAATGGTGGTATTGGGGTGGCTTCATGGAGATGTATCTCGATGGAAGCAATTTGTTGCGAATCGAGTTCAGCAAATTACTGAAATAATACCAGCTTCAAATTGGAACCATGTCAGCTCTGAAGAGAATGCAGCTGACTATGCCACCCGTGGATTATCCGTTACTAAGCTACAAAAGAACTCACTGTGGTGGAATGGACCGGAATGGTTAGTTAATTTCGACCCTATAATATTTGAAAATAACTTTTACGAAGAGCCTAACTTAGAAGCAAAAAAGATCAGTGTAAACGTAGCCTTACAAAATTATAATTCAACATTAATTAAAGATATATTAATGAACAATAGCTCCATCACACGTGCCATAAAGATAGTGGCATGGGTATCACGTTTCACTGCAGCGCTACGTCACCAACCTATAGAACACGACACCTACTTATCAGCTGACGAATTAAACAAGGCGCATCAATTAATTATTAAGCACATACAATGGAATGATTTTTATACCGACATAGAAAAAATAAAAACTAAAGGTCATGTACAGTCAAATAGCAAATTAGCGAGTTTAAATCCTTATTTAGATGAGAACGGAATCATGAGAGTAGGGGGACGTCTTAGTTATTCAACCCTAAGCAGCACAGCTAAACATCCAATAATAATATCTAGTCACGGACGTCTCACTGATTTAATTATTGACAAAGCGCATATAACTACCCTGCATGGTGGACCACGATTGACCTTGTCATACGTAAGAGAGAACTATTGGATTTTAAGCGGCATGAGATCCGTCAAACGTCAATTAAGACTATGCATCAAATGTCGACGTTACAGCTCAGAAAAACACAACCAAATAATGGCTGATCTCCCTCAAGCAAGGGTAACTCCTTCCCGCCCTTTTACACACACAGGAGTCGATTTCACCGGTCACGTGGATCTAAAATTGAGCAGAGGTAGGGGAGTGAAAACCTATAAGGGATATGTGGCTGTATTTGTCTGTCTTGCGACAAAGGCTGTTCACCTAGAATTGGTGTCAGACCTATCAACTCCAGCGTTTTTAGCAGCGTTCCGCCGTTTCTGTGCACGACGAGGAACTCCTCGCCATATGTATAGTGACAATGGCACAAATTTTGTAGGAGCTAAACGAGCTTTGGATAAGGAATACAAGGAAATATTACGAACTTTAAGTACAGATTTCTTTAACAGCATTAATAATATGAACATCAAGTGGTCGTTCAATGCCCCAGCTTGGCCGAGCGCAGGCGGGCTATGGGAAGCTGCTGTAAAGAGTTTTAAGCGACACTTCAAACGAGTCTTAGGCGACCAGAAGCTTACCTTCGAGGAGTTATCGACCTTGATTCACCAGATCGAGGCTTGCCTAAACTCTCGCCCTCTGTTTCCATTAACAGAAAATCCAGAGGACGCGTATCTAACTCCAGGCCACTTTTTAATCGGCGATTCTTTACTATCAAGACCTCAGGCTGATCCAGACAGTGTTAGCTTACCTGCACGCTGGCAACTAATCCAGATCATGAATAAGCATTTCTGGAAACTGTGGTCACTAGATTATCTTCAGCAACTTCAAGAACGGTCTAAATGGACCAAACCAACTAAAAATTTTGAAGTAAATGAGATCGTCTTAATAAAAGATGAAAACTTACCTCCAGGTAAATGGGCGCTTGGAAGAATTCAGGAGTTACACCCTGGAAAGGATGGATATGTCAGAGTAGTATCCGTCAAAACTGAAAGCAAAATTCTAAAACGTCCTATAGCTAAGCTTATATTACTTCCTGTTGACACAACTAAAGAAAGTACGCCTAAACATAACGAGACTCAAGCTCAAATAAAAGTAGGCACCGAGAGAAAAGTAAGTAAAAGGAAACGTAACATTTTTACAAACTTCGTTTCGCTAGCCATTCTTCTATTTACAATGCTGATATCTCCGACTTTACAAAATAATATTTTAATGAGCAACACTTCAACATTGATTTTTAAAGACAATAGAGAGCTTTACTTTGACACGATTTCAAATATGCAATATATTCGAGATGAATGGAGGCTGGTAGTCTACTACAATCTCACTGGCTACTGGCAAGCAATAGCAGACATGGAGACTTACGTAATGCAATTAAAGAACATGGCTATGAAATCGAATACACAATATATGGCTATCACGAATCAACTATCGCATGAACTTACTGAGATAGCACATTTTAATCGATTATTACACGGCTCTACATACAGACGCTACAAACGAGGTTTGGTAAATGGTGTGGGGTCTATAGCTAACTATCTATTTGGTGTCTTAGATGACCACTTTGCTCTTCAATACGCCAAGGACATTGAAAAGATTAGCTACAATGAAAACCACCTCAAACAGCTTATAAAAAATCAGACAGTAATAATCGAAGCTGAAAACAATATAATACAGCGTAACGAAAAAATAATGAACGAACAGTTTTCACTAATCCATAACCAGTTTAAAGACATATCAACAGATTTGAATCAATTACGTAATGAGGTTAACATCGGTCTTCATATAACGACATCAGCTTTGACAGCAAGCATTATACTCGAAAATCTGAAACGGATGCAGTCTTCTATTATAGATGCTGTCACAGATATTACTCATGGTCGAATCGATACCCACCTGTTCTCTAGCGAGCAATTACAACAACAAATTAATTTTATATCAAGCCATCTACATGATGATCTAAAAGTGCCTGTAGAGACTGAAAACATTAGAGACTTATATAAGCTACTTAAGGTCTTCGCAAAGATTTATAAAAAATACCTTATAATTGAAATAAAGGTACCACTGGTCAACAACGATATATATGAGCTCGATAAAATTATTACCATTCCACGTAACAAAGCAGGAATTTCTTACCTAACTGTTCCTACCTACCCTTACCTAGCTTTTAATTTAAAAAAGGACGCGGTTATATTTTTGACAGATAACGACCTACAAGCTTGCCTTCATGCGTCTGAAGAAAAAATTTTATGTACCTTAGATAAACCTACCTATGATCTTAATCTCAAACAAACTATATGCGATCTAAAGTTAATAAATGCGGGAACGAAAACATCGCCCTGTACTTACAAGCAGACAACTTGTAACAATAGGTGGATCAAGTTACACAGACAGAACGTCTGGATGTATTCGTGTTGCAATGAATGCAACATTCGCACATTTTGTCCTAGCGGTATGACACTCAGCACGATAAAGGACAATGGCCTACTCGATATAGGTCAAGGTTGCACTCTCAAGGCAGATTCATTTACGATTCATGCCCACAACAACTTCGTAAAAAGTGTTAACATTCGACCACATATCGAAACACCAAAGATATCTATCTTAAATACCCTTATCAACACTTCTGCAACGTCTTTCGATTATACTACCGAGAACCACCAGGAAGCTTACCATCAGATAATGGATGAGATAACAAACTTAAAACGAGAGTCAACATCTGATCTCAGCGTTCACGACATCCATCAGTTCTCAATCAGCTATCTCATAGTCGCAATACTACTACTGATCGCAATTGTGATACTGGTTATCCGAGTAAGAAGGCGGAGGAGGAGATCTTGGCAAGCAAGACGTCCTATACATTCAGCAGCAGAAGCTCTCGGGGAGAAGTCCCCTGGGGCCGTCAGTCAACCGTGTGTGTCTAGTGTAAATCAAGAGCAATCTGAGTGTAGTGAATTGCGTAAAACCGTAAGCATGAGTGTTCTAAGTGCAAATAGAGGCTCGGCGCCTCCTAAGCCCCCGCGATCAGTGTCGATCTCTATACCTTGTGAATCCCTTGGTGATATAGTGAAACCGACCGCGAATTAACATAAGAATTATTAAAAAATAATTTAAAGAACATTAACTATGGACCTTAAGATTTATTTAATACATATTTTAGCGTCTTTTATACATTTTACATGATCTTGTGTCCTATTTTATATAATTTTATACATCTTATTTACTTACGTTCATCGTTAACATTTAGTTAGCACATGTTAGCCACAATTGTTTTCACCTAGCATAATTCTTGTTTCAAGCTTATTTTGTTGTTGCTATTTACATGTAATTTATTATATTAGCGATAGAGTTCTATAAAAGACTGTTTTCTCTTCTCTGGTTGGCAAGATGTACGGGCTAACCGTACTTGATTGTTTTTAACTTGACCTAGATTTAATTAGCTAGCCTAAGTTTAACGTCATTCGTAACTTTATACAATTATTGTGCAATTTGGTGGAAGCAATAAATCAGTGTATGACCATCACTCGTCGGGTTTGGTTATTTTAGCTCTCTTCGGAGTCACCACCCTTTAGCATCCCTTAGCATTTATTTAGTGTGTGGTTATTGCCATTACAAGTACAGTCGAATTGAATTACAAACTTCACAAAAAGGAGGTTCTCCTCCTCTTTTTTTGAAGTCGGTTAAAAAAGAGAATTCCATCATATTCCTAAGCACCGCTTTAATAACACGAAGTGTATTTTTAATTTTATAATTAAAAATTATAACGTTAATAATATTTATAATTAAACACAACCAGGTCTTGTGAAAAAACAGACTTCTTTAATTAAGTTATCTGTCGGCGTGGTGGATCGCCAGAGTTTTCTTTTAACTATATAAAAGAACCAAAAGTTTTCTCGTTAATAACAATTTCGCCTTTACATCAGCTCTCAGAGGTTTACTGGTTGGAAACGTGTTTATGTTCAGTACTTAATTAAATATAATTTTGTTTAGCAAGTCCAATTAGGCGTGTTTCTTTTTACCACAGATAATATAATACTATTCATAAATAATATTATAGTAGCACGCGAAAAAAATGTTAATTTAATATAAAATATCGGCATTTTCGAAAGCTTTGGCGTCGAAAACAGAAATAAATTATTATACACATCAGTGGTATAATATTAATTGGTATGTATTTTTTTCTAAAATTGTTATTTGAAATAAAAAAAATGTTTTTTTTTTGTAAAATTTTGTAACAAGTAACTAATGTCCTATCTTGTTATATTAATCAAATTATGAGATAGGGATCGAAATCAATTTGATTCTGGATAACAAAATGTTGCGAATTCGCAACAAGAAAGTAGGTTTTGCTGTTTATGATTATTCGATTAATGATTACTGTAATGTACGGAAGGCATACAGCCAACTCGTAAACTATTTACTTAATATAGTTGCAGGCTAAGTGTCCTATCAGCCTTTATAATTCGACCCACTGCTGGGACATCAAGCCTGTCCTTGTCATCGAAGGAGGTTTAGGCAGTAGTCAAGCACGCTAGCCGAATGCGGATTGGTGGACGGAGTATAAGGTGATCAATGCCCATTTGCTGATCCATTAGTCACCTTCTACGATACCCATTGGAGGATATAGGGTGATGCTATTCTACTCTGCCGGCATCACATAGCTGTAGCCTAAAGAAAGTTGGTTTCGTGTCGTACGCCAACTACCAACGCAGACCAACGCCGATAAGTGCTGGTTAGTCAGCGCTGGAAACCAGCTTTGAATACATATACGCACTTAGAGTACACTTATTAACTTGTAAACAATTTCAATTAGTAGAAATTTTATTACTTATAAGTAAATAAATCAACCTTTACGGATTTAAATCGTGTGTATTTGATACCCGGACTGTTGAGAGAATTTTGAGTGTATCTGTCCTGGTCGTTGGCTTTGGTTGGTTTGTCAACTGAAGGATTGCTTTTTAGGTTTAGGCGACAGGCTGGCAACCCATCACTATTTTGGGGTATTATATGGCCCATGCTGCCAGATGTGGCTTTGTGTGTAACGGAATGTTACCTGCTCTGTTCGACTCGTTTTGGGATTGTGCGAGTGATTATATGTATGTATGTATTTGCGTTTTATAGTTTGTTATTGTTGCCCAACGTTACACGTCAGTTAAATCTTGTTGATTTATTTACTAAAGGTAGTGCTTGCGTAAATCTAAGAGAACATTGGTTATCATTTTCAATATCTATAGAACGTGGTAACTTGGTAACCAACCATAAGACCGTTTGCTTATTGCCACTTAAGTATCAAAAATCAAGAGGAAGTTGGGAAAGTATTAATTATCACATGAAAACAGAGGTTGCCAAGTCGCTGAACTCGTCAACCACTGATAACTTGTAGATGAAAGTAACAGTCCTCCATCTCGTTAATCCCATAGGAGATTTGCCAGATCCTTTCCATAGTTATTTTTGTATCAGTAGAGCAAATGTATATCTTTATAAATACGATTTATTAAATTCTTTAATTTTTATTGTATTTTTCATTAAACTCATAAAGAGTTGTTTTGATATTTATTGCCGGCCGTACCCTTAGTGCCCGACTATCAATTGAAAAAAAAATAACAGTTTAAATGTTAATGTATTGTTTGAAATTGTTTTATATAGTAATTAATTATCATTATATGAATGATTTAAGTGTAATGTGCAGTTAATATATTATTTATTTATTTCAAAGAATACTTAACAGGTAACAGTTATGAATATGTATAATAGATATTTATCTTTATGCGCAAAACTTAAAAACTAAATCATTACCTAAGTACAAGAAAAAATTAAATGATGATGATTAACTGATGAAAATGATGATTAGTAGATACTAGTTGGTAGACCCATATGTAGGTTCGTCTGGTTAGGTACCACCGCCTTTCTTATTTCTGCCGTGAAGCAGTTCGTTTCGGATTGAAGGGAAAGGTAGCCAGTGTAATTACTAGGCATGGAAGGCATATTATCTTAGTCCCTAGGATGGCAACGCAATTGCACTGTTAAGTGATTTACTCTTAATATTGCAAGTGTCTACAGGTGACGGTAACCCCTTAACACCAGGTGAGCCGCAAGCTTGTTTGCTACTTCATAGTATAAAAAAATTGATTTCCTGTACCGATTTTGATGTTTGTGCCACCATGCAAAAATAAGTAAATCGACAGGGAGAGAAATTATCAAAAGAGTGAGAATTTGTATACAACAGAACGGATCACATTTTGAGCATTTGATAATTTTTTTTTTTAAAGAAAATGAAAAAAATTATGATCTTAGTTTCATTTAATATGCTAGGTTATTTAGGAAAAAATAATGCTTATGAGTAGCCCTTTCAAACGCTATTATAAAATACATGTAATTTTTCTATCACATTTGGCGGGTTCGATTCCCGGTTGAGGTAGGCGATTTTTAAAAAAGCTGTGAATGCAGTTCTACTTATTATTAAAAATAAAACGATGTCTTCTTTTAGTAAAATATCCTACGTTCAATATTTAATATACTTTCCCTCCGTGTGGCATGGTCGTGGGACGCCCTGTATTATATTAAATTATATATATTTCAATAACTGATATAATATAATAAATATATGTAAGGTACCTTTTTTTTGTCGGGGAGGTCAAATGCATTTACGCATCGTCTCGGCGGAGTGGTGCCAACCGCAGGGGATATGTGGGACTCGAGGTAAAGGCGTTCCCTCCATACCCACTAAACATCCTCCCCGGCCTGACCTCCAGTGCGCTATTGCGGGACGACTCGGGATCTGCGCACGTGAGCGCAACTACACCGAGACCGTCCCAACGCTGCCCGTCTAGGCACTCCTTGTGCACCAATTGTTGGCCAGCAGCCCACAGGGGCCGCTGGCTGACGCCGGCCATATAGGCCGCCTCCTCACTGACGGCTGCTCGATCTGGCGCGTCCTCTTGACGAGGACACCGGGAGCAGCCATTGGACCGCACCCGGACCCCGGGCGCGGTCGTGGCCCTGAAAAAGGAACTAGCCGTGGTGGGAAAACCAAAACAACTCGACGATGGCATGTGACTTCGAATGCCAAGGGACACTTGACATCAAAAGCCACACACCCGCCGAGAAAGTTTCCCCACCACGTTACCAGGGTCCGCTACAAGGAGGCTTCCGGACGTGGACCTCTTATATAAGGTACGTACCTTCATAGGCAGTTGTTATATTTATTTTCAATATTGTCAAATACAAGATAATTACAGAGTTGCATTACTGCTTTCATATATTTGTACTGTGTCCTTTCCCGCTTCCTATCACAAAAACCTAATACCCTGTTTGCTGGTATTAAGTATTAGTTTTTGCGTTAATGAATTAAGTAGCTTATCCTAAATCAACTTTTTGTGTGTGTAATCTGAAGAATGTTCCAATTAATTGGAGGATATCAAGAAATACACAACTTACTTGGTTTGTTATTCATTCAAAATGTTAGGAAATTTACTGAGCTTGATATGAAAATAATCTTTCCACATAAAATTAAGTCCATTTGTATTTAATTGTACCTATTAAATAAAACGCAAATGAAGCAATATTTGCTTCTAAAATGAGCTAATATGTTTCAGGAACAAAATACACATTAACTAGGTACTTATTTGTTAAGAGAAACTTAACAAATATAAGTAACTTAGGATCACGCTCGTAATCCCATGAGGGGCTAAGCAGAGCCTTAGGTAACATTTTGCTATACATAAAGCCACATCTAGCAGTATGAGCCGTGCATTGCCTCCTGTCGCCTATATAAAATAGCCGACTAAGTCGTTGGGTACGTTAGAGCGACTGTGGGGAGCAGAGGCGACATAGATTTATAATTATCTACTGACGTTTATAGATTGGCAATGAGTCGACTAAGCGAGACCAAAAATTTAACCAATGTGTAAGTAATGCGCATGTGTGCGTGAAAAATAGTACTGCAATCTGACAGTTGCTGTCTTGTCTACGTGACTGACAGGCCGAGTTGGGCCGCCTGCGTGTACGTGAAATGGTCTCTCTTCTATCTCGCTCTAATATACGCGTCAGTATGCTCTTTCTCTTTCACATTGCCGATCTACAGTTTTCTATATCTATGGGAGGCGATCTGCAGCTGCGTGACGTACGGAAAACGCGGGAAAATCATCACGATTTGATAAATGCGCAGGCCGCGAAACCACCCACTGTGTCCTCCGCTGGTCGCGGTCTCGCCTCCCTTTCATCAGTATTGTTCTTTTTCACGCTGACCGCAGACGCTAAACGCGTCTTTGCAGAGCGTAAGAGCTAAGGGATAGTTACAATTTAAAACACCATTTGAAGGATTCAAACCTAAAGGTACTCGTGGCTAGTTCTATTTATAACATTGTTCAGTATCAAAATATAATATCCCAACCTTCGATAACAACTAGTAAAACCGGCTGTACTAACGCAAGGATATTTATATATTTACGCTAAAGTGGTACAAGTTTAATAATTTTCAGTGTCCCGAAGTAAGTATTAGGATTAGGTAAGACTCAAAACTTATTACAAAGTTTCGAAGTGTTATTTTATCTCGGCTTATTAGTTTAATGAAGGAGTTACAACAAGGTATTGTACCTAAACTGTTTAATGTTTGCCTTTAAGGCTAATTTAAAATGATTGGACCAATGGACGATTTGTAAGGAAGGCAAGAGATTGAAGAATCGCTTCTTCACATGAGATATTAAATACAAAATAAAATTCAGGTGAAATACATTAAAAATTCCTTATAGTATGAGATGCGTTTCATTTTTACAACGCATAGTAATGTGTTTATTTCAATAAGCAAGGCTAATAAGATAAAGGGTAAACAGAATAAATCAGATGCAAATTTCAATACTTGAGCTACCAAGGTCCCTTGGAGTTTTCCTTCGGTACGTTTTAAGACAATACTGTGACTAACTCGTGGAAGATATTAAGTTTACTAGAAACCCTCCGTGGAGCGTTCTACACGCTAGCGAACCTGCCAAAGTCCTCGCCTTCTTAAGGCCCATCGTAGATGACGGACTTTTTGTCTGTTCCAGGCCGTGTTATGATCTTTATCAGTAAGAGAATAAGGTTGTGTCATTTTTATAAGCGGACAAGTTCAACTTTACAGGCTTAGTAATAAAGATCACGTGAACACAGAATGTCCGCCGTCTGCTATAGTATAGGCCTAAAATTCTCCAGTAACGCCGAAAAAACTGCAGCCAACGTCATTAAAAAAGATGCTAGTGAACGAGATTCTATACGGAAATAGTTAAGTTTTATTTTGTGTCTTGAGCGCAATATCTTTAAGCTGAGAATCTTCTTGACAAAAGTGACATTGCTTCGGTAGGTTATTTAATTTTGATAGAGTGCTTTAGTATTTAATTAGACAGAACCCCTTTGAGTCCGGTCTCGGACTTGCTACGTGGCTATATTAAATTCTCCAAGATTTTATCCATAAGGCAGGGTATATTGATTGCCTGTATTGCCTCTGAAAGCAACTTTTTCGTTATACCCTATCTCTTTTGCTTATATTGTTAAAGTATACATTGAATAATCATGTTTTGGAACGGAAGATTAACATAATCATCTCGGAATATTACACAGGGTTGAAATTTAGAGATCATTATTATCACATAATATGCGATAAGCCAAATAACAGCTGAGGCTGAGGCGCTTTTTCCCCTAATCGAACTTTCTTCTTTTCTTGGGCTGACTAACGTTGTTGTCATCAAACTGTGGCCATCAATTGAACGCCAATAATGACATTTGGTAATACAATTCAAAAGAGGCCTGAAGAAGCACCTTGTAGGTCGAGAAGGCGAGTATAGCTAAGTAGTACGACACATATAATATCTCTTGCAATAGCTATGTTTGAATTTGAACTCCTCTTTTGCTTATTTTCTGGAAGGATGAATTTATGTAACCAAGCTGTTTAAAAGGCTTTAGTCAATACTCCTACGCATTATTATAGTCTGGTAAAAACCGTCATCGAATATAACTCTGTTGGATAAACCTCATTGCGAACCTTAAGTTGAAGTGGGCAGGGCACATTGTAAGGAAGGCTGACGGCCGTTTGGGCGAAAAAGTCCCCGAATGGCGGACGCGAAAAAAAAACAGAAGAATATGAAAGAAACCGGAACCTTAGGATATCTATAGTTTATTTCTTTCCATAAAAAATCGTCCCTTCAAGTTGTTTACGCTATTCGCTTTTAATGTCATCTTCAAACAGTAGCCAGGTAAACAGCTAAACGAGCCTTTCAAGATGCAAATGAAAATTGAGGTAAAATGTTTGGTCGCACATCCAATGGTAAACTTACGACCAGTTTCAATATTCTAGCCAAGCTAATTGAAGTTTTGTTTGCGTAGCAATTAATGTTAAGAGTATTAGTACGGCGAGCAAATCACTAACCAAACAGAGAAAATATTTTACCATCCCTATTTCTCATCCAATCTTTATTACATATTAGAATGTTTTTAATATAAAGAAAATAAGCCGTGTGTACCCGGCAGAGTAGAAAAGAATCACCCCATATGATCCAATGTCATAGAAGGCGACTAATGGATCATCGCCTTATACTTCGTCCATCAATCCACATTGGGCAAGCGTGGTGTACTACTGCCTAAACCCCCTTAAATGACAAGGAGACGCCTTGTAGTGGGTAGAATTATAAAGGCTGTTATGATGAATATAAACGTCTGAACGTGTCCATTTTTTCAAAATAAGACGTACATTTAAAGTTACTTGGAAACATTTTTGAATTTTGATTAAAGGACAACGTAAGACCTAATTTAGTTTTCTAACATTTTAAATTTTTCGCGTTGCATTATACATTGTGCGCGTCTAGACCCTAGTTTAAAAACACCCAAGAAGCGTACTAAAACGTTTTCTCCGTTTCTATGTAGACGGTGCTCGCCGTACTATGCTCATAATTTACTTAAATTAACATCGGTTAATGACCACAAAATCTCTGGTTGGGCGATCTCTATTGAATATTGAATCCAGCCTTTATTTACGTTGTTACAAGAACGCACGATCAAAGCCCAGAGTGCTTAACCAAATGGCCAATCGATTTCATCTAACACTTTACCAATAGAATATAATAAATAAAACTGATGTCATCATTCTTATCAGTCTTTATAATTCGACCAACTGCTGGGACACAAGGACTCTCTTTGTCATCGAAGGAGGTTTAGGCAGTAGTACACCACGCTTGCCCAATACGGATTGGTGGACGGAGTATAAGGTGACCAATACCCCTTACAGGTGCATTAGTCGCCTTCTACGACACCCATTGGAGGATATAGGGTGATGCTATTCTACTCTGCCGACATCACATGGCTATGAAACTGCTGCATTACTGACAAAACACCATTGCGACCGTCGCGTCAAATTAATGTTAGAGTTGTCGTTGTTATTCGCAGAAACGCTTTGTAGTATTGCCACTTGTCTTGGCGCTCTGATATTCTATTCAGACACTGCTACTAGTAAGAATTAAGAGAGCTGTTTGGAATATATTACAGAAACTAATACGTTTCGTAGAATGTCACGTTATAATTAGAACATTGCGTTGAGAATTAGCTCCAATCTCAGTATGCTAATTGAATTACCGAGCATTCGGCGAATGTGGGTGTCGTACACAATATGTTATTATGTCAAGATTCAATTCAGTTACTACAGATTACGCTATTGAATGTAATAAATAGCGTAATCTTGGTTTGAGTAAATTAAGAAGCATTATTTTTTTTAACATCAAACCGTTTTAATATTTAACCGTTCCGAAAACGAAAACAAAATTTCAGACCATAAAGAGCAAAAAAATTAAAATAAAATAAAATTATGTTACTATTGTAATAATTTTTATGGAATTATTTTTTTTCTGTACGCGACGTAATACTTTGCTAAGTGGTAAATTGTAAAAACCGAAAATTTAGAACAAAATTAAATCTCAAAATATTATAAGCTGCGAAACATTTTGAACATCATGTTGTAACGAGTCGCGCACGCTGATTGGTAAAAAAATAACTGTTTTTTCCATATAAGTATTCATATAAAATTAGTATAAATAATTACAAAAGTTACCAGCTATGACATTAAAGGAAAACAAGTATTTAATGTTATTAAAATTTTCGTTAAAACTGTGAAGACCTTATAACCACATTGATAAAACCCTCAGTACATATAAGTAAAGATAAAACCAGTTAGAAATATATTCTTAATAGGTAGTACACACATTAATATCATAATTAATCACTTAAGTAAACTGCATTTACTTAGATGATTAATTACGATCTTAAAGCTAACGAGGAGATATATCTCCGGAATAATCTCGATTAACATAATAATAGTAAGCCTTTGGCAAACACTGTATTAGTGTTCATCAAAGAGAAGCTTATTTTCGATGGGCTTTGAATATTAAGGCCTGAAATAGCTTTTAATTAAGACATTAAGCCACGAAATTATTAGAGACCACAAGTGCTGTAAGAAAAATACAAAACTCAAAATTTCTTTACTCATTTAGCTATAATTTGTACACTTATGAAAGTCAAATTTGATGCCATCGGTTCACGAGTCTACCAGGAGGCCTTGTTTTTAGCAAGTTTGTTCCTCCCTCTATATTGTTCATAGTATTGGTTCGGAAAGAGTCATGATTCACAAGTACGAATAGACTAATAATCAATTATAATAAATATATAGATTACCCGGCTATTCGAAGTTAGAAATCTCATTAAATATCCAAGTAAATAAGTAAATAAATTAATAATTCCCCGTAAATATCCAAGAAAACCCCTTACAAAAACGTTTACTTTGCCCCCGCACCGAACTAATCTTGGACTTCATTATCCCCTAGCTAGAATTTGTAACACATACAATGGCCTTAATGCAATGTCACCTAACCTGGATATTTTCAATGTTTCAAAAAACAAATTAAAATCAACTTTGATGAAATTGCTTGATCCTGATGCTACTTAGTTTCATTAAATTGTTTCATAAGTATATCATTTTTGTAAAAATAGTTTAGTTAGTATAATATGTCTTAATTTTTTATATAACCACATTTCTATTTATGAATGCTGTGTATACTTGTAAAGGCTTACATATATGTCCTTTAGGAATAAGTGTTATTTAAAATGTTTTGTATGTCTAGCTGTAAGTATACCTATAAATAAATAAATAAATAAATTAAACAAAATCTCTAACGGACTGTAAAAACTTTGCTACTATATTTAGAATATTATTTAGTTCCATAAAAGCTATTAACGTTATTTTAGTTCATAGTAATACTGAAATAAATGTAATTTCGAATATTGTTCCATTTTAGCAGTATTTGAGAGGCAGGTTTGCTAATAAGCAATAGATGGACACAAAAGATCGCGATGGGTCCAAGAGCTGACGGACCCGCGAGAAATTGGTACAGTCAACAGCACGTCGGGCTATACAAAACTGTCAAATTTCTCCAGACGATTTTCAACCTAAGGCTGTTCAATATAAAGTGCATAAGCAATTGGGAAAATTTGACAGTTTGTGGTAACCCAGCGTGCTGTTGTCTGTACACTAAATATAGTGATTTGTATCTCCTACAATACAGTCTAAAGTTATTTTGGTTTTATTGAGAAAGGTGATAATTGTATTGGCTTGTGAATTGTTCTCCTAACAAAAACGCAATCAGGTATTCGAAAGCGCTATTCAGGTCAAACAATTTTGGTCTGTTCAGTACATTTACTGCATAAGTATCTGCTGTATGCACTCCGTAATGACGATCAGTATGTAAACAAAATTAGTTCTTAATTTGTTCTATCGAATCCTTTTGGAAATGTCCACTTCGCTAACTTCCCAGTGGGACTCATTGCGCATAAATGGCCAATGGACCTTGAACTTCTATTTATGTTCTATTCATATCGAAATAAATCATTTACCTACCATCTCTCTATATAGAAATGTGATCGAAATGAAGCATCCGATAACAGAAGCTTACAGAGTGTAGACATCATTTTAATTCATCAAAACTAAAAGATATGAACTTGTTTTGGTGATTCTAAATCTATAGTTATAATACATTTCAGGAACCTTGCTACATTTATCATTAGGATTGCAGAATAATTATCATAATATAAATTCTGTAATAATTATTGATAGCTTTAAGATGAAATCAAGGTAAAATGTTTACCATATATTTTAATGAAAGCAAATACAATTATTATGGGGAAAAAGTCTTTTCGCATTATAGTATGTATAAACTTGTAATAAAATCTCTTTGGCTATACTATTTGTATCTGGCTGGTTTTGGTATCATTGAAAGTTTAAATTTTAAAGAACATAATTCCAAATTCAAATTAGGAAAATGTGTGATTTTCATTTGTTTTTCGTACCGCCAAGATGAGTGAATCTAATGAAGAAATTCGATACATTTTAAAATTTTACTACAAAAAAGGTAAAAATGCAACGCAAGCCGCGAAAAAAATTTGCGATGTTTATGGACCTAGTGCAGTGTCTGTGAGAGTAGCACAAATTTGGTTTAAGCGTTTTCAATCCGGAAATTTTGATGTCAAAGATGCACGTCGCTCTGGTCGCCCTATTACAGATAAAATGGATGCCATTTTTGAAAAAGTGGAGCAAGATCGGCATGTCAGTAGTTACGACGTAGCTGAAGAACTGGGAATTGACCACAAAACAGTTTTGGCGCATTTGAAAAAAACTGGGTACACAAAAAAGCTCGACATTTGGGTACCTCACGAGCTCACTGAAAGAAACCTAATGAACCGTGTACTCATTTGTGATTCTTTATTACGACGTAATGAAACCGAACCATTTTTGAAGAAGCTGATAACTGGTGATGAAAAGTGGATCACGTACGACAAGAACGTGCGAAAAAGGTCGTGGTCAAAGGCCGGTCAGGCTTCACAGACTGTGGCGAAACCCGGGTTAACTCGCAACAAGGTGATGCTGTGTGTGTGGTGGGATTGGAAGGGCATTATTCATTATGAGCTGTTACCACCAGGCAGGACCATCGATTCTGAACTCTACTGCGAACAACTGATGAGATTAAAGCAAGAAGTTGAGAGAAAGCGGCCGGAATTAATCAACAGAAGGGGTGTGGTTTTTCATCATGATAACGCTAGACCTCACACATTTTTAGCCACTCAGCAAAAATTAAGAGAGTTTGGCTGGGAGGTGTTAATGCATCCGCCGTATAGTCCTGACCTTGCACCTTCAGATTTCCACCTGTTTCGGTTTCTTCAGAATTCTTTAGGCAGTGTCAGGTTAACATCACGAGAGGACTGCCAAAACCACTTGTCGCGGTATTTTGACCAGAAGTCCCAAAATTTCTATAGCAATGGGATCATGTCCCTACCTACAAGATGGCAAAAAGTTATCGAACAAAATGGTACCTACATACTTTAGTTAAATGTAAATAAACTATATTAAAAAATGTTTTGAATTTTCTTAAAAAATGCGAAGAAACTTTTTCCCCAACCTATTATAATATTGTTATAATATTTCCTTTGCAGTTGATCTGTGATTCTAAGACTACGTGACGGCAGCTTTCAAAGCAAACACGATAATATGCCTCAATAAATTTGGAACAAAATACCTTTGAAAATAATCAACGATAGTCCTTTGAAAATTCTATTGCTTGCCAGTTTTTTGACGGTCTTCATAATATTTACCTACTCATTTACACAATAATACAAGCTTATAAAAATCATGAAATCAAAGGAATATTGTCGTTCTAAGAAAGTGAAACTCTAAATTGAGATATAAAATAATGGCTATTTACCTTTTGGCTGTTTTATTTATCCGTTGCGTTCTATTTTTATGACCTGTAAACAAAAGAAATGCTTAAATTAGTTACGAAAATATTCCAAAAAAATATAATAAGTATCTAACATTTGCGTAAAACTTTGTAAACATTAGTGATTCACTCCACTGGGTACTGGCTTACGAAGTGTGAAATTGCTGAAGTATTTATGAGTCAGTTCGAAAGAACTCAGTAGCGAAGTATAAAAAATCTATGTATTTATTAATTTTATTAGTGATATTTATCTACACTTCCGCTTAAACGTTATCAAAATTCAGGTCATGAAGTTACGTGCTGGATCAATTTATAAAAAAAGGAAGCATTTGTATAATTCAATTTAAGTTCCTCTTTCTTTTTTTTAATTAATGGCGTTCGCGATGTATAACGCATTTCGCCAATGTCAAGTAAAAATGCACTTAGAGTAACAAACAATTAATTGTACGGTTGATTGAGGTTAAAAAATGGAGTCTTTTCAACACGTGTTTTTATAACAAGAAAAAGCGTCGGTGGCGTAGTGCGTAAGAGCGTCGTCTCCCACCCGGGAGACACTGGTTCGATCCCCGCCACGTACCAATGTGTTTTCAAAGTTTGAATTCATATGTACGTTTAATCGACGCTTTTACGGTGAAGGAAAACATCGTGAGGAAATCTGCACACACCTATGAAGAAATTCTTAGGTTGTGTGTGAAGTCGACCAACCCGCACTTGGCCAGCGTGGTTGACTAAGGCCTAATCGCCCCTAATGTGGGGCAGGCTCGAGCCCCACGGTGGGGACATTATATGAGCTGTTGATGATGATGATGATGAATGTAAGCAATTTTGAATAAAAATAATTTCGTAAAGACATAAGTAGTAAAAAAATATGCCATGGACTTGAAGACAATGAAAGTTACCGCTAGAGCCAAAATATTGTAAATTAGGCTTGTTATCTTTACTTTACAAAGCTGAACATTAAAAGCACTTTCTATTGTAAGTAAATTTAATTCTTTTAATCAACCCTCATTTTCATCGCAAAGCTTTATACAATGTTTAAGAACTGCGTTTTAGAATTTACTTTTATAATACCAAGCACAAACTATTAACAAAGCGTTAATAAACCAAGGGGAACGAGATGACGCCCGGCGCGAAGTAATTATTCCGGACATCGGAGTCAATCTACCGGTCGCTCTCCGTAAATTAGCTACGGCGGTAATTGTGTCCACCTCTTCTGATTGATTTGAAGACACTAAAATAATACCATGCCATATTTAATACCTAACCAATGAAACCTATTCAACTGCCTATGGCTTAGTTTTTAATTGTAAGAAGACTGAGTAAATGGTTTTCAAGTTCGCTAATAGACTTTCTGAATTTGTATCTCCATCAGACTATATGACACCTCTTTAAAGAGTGAGACAGTTCTGCTTCCCATCAGGTTGAATGGAGTCATTTGCTTGACCTTTATATATATAAAAAAAATACTTAATGCGTTCAGCCGTTCTGGCGTAATTGAATAACAAATCTCCATCCACGTTATCGCCACCAGTTATGCTGGCATTTCACATGGCTGTATTTGTCAAATATTTATGCTGCATCCCTTTCATTATGTGTAAGGTATGAAAGTGATGCAGCAAAAACATTTGACAAATCTGGCAAGTGAAGTTCCGACATAAGATACTAGGATTATTTATTCACTTAAATAAAGTTTAAGTACGTACTTAAAGTAATACTAAATTAGTCCTTAAATTGTTTAACCTCATTTATTCCATTATTTAGAATATTTTTTATTGAAAGCGACGATAATCGCTAGCGATATTTGTTGGCCATACAGAAAAGGGCTTTGTTCTTCTCTTCTACGACGCGCAATTGGTCGCCGGTTTACCACATTGCCAAAATGTTCCAATTTGAACAAATCCCAATCTAAACAAGGTCCAGCCATTTAAATATAGGGGTGGGTAATTTGAACAAAACATTACGTTTTAATTATTTTACATTGTTATCAATAGAGATTTTCTACGTCTCGCGCAGTCACAAAGGCTCGATAAGTTATCAATAGAAATTATTATGACATTTGTTTTCGATATGATAGCGAAAAAACTCGATATTTTAACTGAAGAGACTACGAAGAATCGATGTATTTTATTTTTATGAATTTATCAACCGAAAACGATCGATAAGCGGTCGTTATGTATGTCGAGACTGCACCTCCAGGGCCATACTGAGCGTTCAGCGCCTGTATAAAATACTTAGAACACTCAAGAAAACGAAAAAAGTGATTTTTCTTAACAAGATGCTACTTTTCTCATATAAATATTTAAATAATCTACAAGATGGCTAAAGTTTTAAGAAAATATCTTCAGCAGTTTTCTATTTAACTTTTTCATTTTGGTAAGATCTATTTCCAAGATTTTTTCAATACATAACGCAATATTTTTTACATGTTCTCAAAGTAATTTGGTGTGTAAGTAGTCTCTTTTCTTAAATATATTTTTTCAAAATATTTTATTATTGTTAACGTGAGATGATCGTTTGAAAACTACATGTACCGTAATATTATCAGAACCATTCTACAGCTCTCGTAGCCCTACAGTTTAACGTAGCAATACTACGGCGTAGCAGCAAAAGGCGCCTGAAATCACGCAAGTGACCGAACTCAAACAATGCGGACTCACAAAATAGAAAAAGGCTACAGAAGGTAAAATATGTAAGTTACAGTACCTAATGGATGGAACATTTGAGATGTGGTACTGGATTCTACAGCCAGGACTATTTATACCTCTTCTGGGAATAATTTAGGGGTATGAGAACAAATAACTAAAAAAACTCCTCGGATTTTTGGGTATGCCTTTGTTTAACAGACATGATTCATGTGACTGTTGAAAACACCTTTATTAATCTTAATTACAATATGATTAAAGTTGTTAAGAAATTCTTGAGTCAACTTCTTGGCTTTTCATTGTGTACGTAACAGATTTAATTTGAAAGTTCATTAATTGTGTTAAGTTAACATGTGAGTTTAAGTAAATAGTCGCGTTAGTGAAGTTATAAGGTAAGAAAAAGCGTAAACTAATTGAATTTATTACTTAATTGTATGATAATATACTCTAAGTATTTGGATATATCCTGACTGCTGTGATGAGTTTGAGTGTAATATATGTCCTGGTTGGCTTGGCCGTTGGCTTTAGTTGGTGCGTTTACTAAAGGATTGTTAAATTTTGGGTTTGGTGCCCCTTTTATGGCGCCTGTCACTATTTGGAGGCACTGCATGGCCCATACTGCCAGAGGTGGCTTTTTGTGTAACAAAATGTTGCCTAAGGCTCTTCTCAACCCCTCATGGGATTATGAGTGTGATATTTAGATATACCTAATATTATTCTATTTTAACCCTTATATGGTATCGGGCTCAAAAAATACCGTTTTTGGAATTATGTCTGTGTGTGTGTCTGTTTGTCCGTGTGTCTACGCGTTAGCACAATAACTCGAGTATAGTTTAACTTATGGTAACCAAATTTAACATGCATGTATGACATCAAAATATAAGGTTTCTATCAACTTTTGAGTCGTCGATCACGAAAGTTAAGCAACCAAATGCTCGGTCGGTACTCGGATGGGTGACCAAAATTTAACATGCATGTATGACATCAAAATATAAGGTTTCTATCAACTTTTGAGTCGTTTCCGGTATACGAGAAAGTCAAGGGTAGACCACTCCTTTTCTGTGTGGTCCAAGGTGAAGTTCCCGTTTTTTATTAAGTTGAATATAATGAAACATGGTTTGTTATGTTAATTCTTAGATTTATTTATAAAAATATGTTTCTAAGTCTTAGAAAAAAGAACTTGTTACTAACTTTGGAAAAAATAATTAGTGATTTTTGATTAAAATGTGCCAATCGTATTTTGAAGATAGCTAACAGCTTTTAAACATGAAAACTTTTTAAAAAGAGCAACAGAATGTTTTATCGTTGTCTTAAATGGATTTTAAGTCTTATAGTACAATTTAAGTTTATACCTAGCTATAGTATGTCTTCCAGTTGCCTGCAATGGGAAAAACTTAGCATTGGAAACTCTAATTGGCTAATGTATTACCTAGCAAACCATTGACTTTTGTAAAATAAAAGCTCTAAGTTTCTATATACTTCAATAAAATAATAAAAAATAACAGAAAATAATGCATAATTTAAGCTATTCAAAAGTTACCAATAATATAGATATCAACATTGAGTAATAAGTTAAAGTGGTAAATGTGGTATTCTCATATTTATCACCAAGCAGCTGAACCATTAGCTGTAATTGGGAGTATTAAAATTCTACTTTTGGATACCTGTTGAAATAACAAAGCGTGATTTTAAACAAAAGCCCTTGGTACTTTTCCATTAAAATGCTCTCTCTGAAATTCAGTTAAGTTAATAACGTATTCCTCCCCCGGGCAACTTAGGTTCAATTAGTGAGGCTTTGTAGAACTTTCCGGAATTATGCGGTTTATATTAAGTTATGTATCATGCAGTCACCGGTTTGCTGTGTAACATTAGACAGCCATTTGCGCGAGATTTCCTTCGATAACTAACTTTTAAAGAGCTTCGCGCTATGCATCTAAATCTTTATTAAACTGTCCCTAATCATAGAAATTACTTGTTATAAAAATGCTACAATAGTTTATTTAAAAGTGTAAAAAATACTCTTTGAAAAATAATCCTTTAAGAGGTCAGTACGTGATCATTACTTAAAAATGGTATAAAACTTGTGTTTATGATATGAAATAATGAGACGTACAAAACGACACTTTATTATCTATACATAATAAAGTGTCGTTTTGTACGTCTCATTTCGAATTTGCAAGCGTTCTTTGCATTCATTGAATCTTTGAAAAAATATTTTGGGTACTATGATCTGTCTGATATAGTCTGTACTATAAAATACGCAAAATTGGAGGAAAAAAATCAGTCCATAAGGTTATATAAAAATTTACGAATTGGTCTTTAATTGCATGCCTTGAATGTGGATACACGAAATTTGAAACCACTTACATTATAATTACGTTGTACAGATTGATTACGATTAATAATAAGGCAGAACAATGAATTAGATATCACCCACTTAATTTATTGAATTGCTAAATCAAATTCGTCTTCAAGCCGGCTTTATAACAAACGTTAAAATTACATTAATTAAAATCACAGTAATCCAAAATTAATATATTAAAGCTGTTTGTCTGACTTACACACTGGTTTGAACTATTAGCGATTTTAACTGACTAGGTCACTATTTATGCGATAACCGCTGACCGCCAGAAGCGCTGCCTCAATTAGAAAGCCTTCGGGGAAATTGTGTTACAGATAAAACATGATTACGACTATAAAACTAGTTTAGCTATCCTCGAATGTGAAAATCGAATGAATATTTATAATCCCTAATAGGTTACGCCCACAGCGTTTGGGAAAAGAGGAAAAGTGAAATGATAAACAACACATACCTTTTTCTTCTAAATCAATGATGGGAGGCGACTTACATTTAAACTCAATCTTTCCACTGGTGTACGCTGTCTACAGATCGATGTATAACAAAATACTACCTATTAGTATAACAACTTATGTACAAAGACGTATTTTCTGAGCCACTCTCTTATTTATCAACATAAAATACATAATAACCTCATCAAGTTCTTCCGCTTATTTTTCTAAATTATTCCTTAAGCAAAAAACTAATTAAAGTTCGCTAAGCTCTAGCTAAATTATAGTTGAGGTTCGAGCGTAACTGGAATATTAAACGACCTTATGCCGTGGTAATAGAGGCTCCATTTGAAAAGCTCGTGTTTCGGGCACTGCATGCTTGTATCTAAAATATTTCTTAACTAAAACACGACAGCTGCTTCGTGTACTTAAGACACTGTAATGCTGTGTGAAACTGAGTTAGTTGCTCGAAATAATCATTCCCACAACAGGATTACAAAATATGTTGTTTTAATTTGTTTGCGCGTAACATTCGCTGTACAGATAATTCCCCCGAATTTGAATTTCTGAACATAAGCAATGTTCGTTTCTTATTCTATGTAAATACTATTGAATAGCTCCATACTAGCACAGATAATAAAATACTATACTAGTATATTACACAGCCCGCAAGCTACATATTTAGGCAATGACGTAATTTCTACACATCTAAAGTATTTAGATCGTTAAATAAAAGTCCTTAAAGGCGCAGTTGCGGGCAAAGGCAGCAGATGAATAACTTGAAATATGATTTATTTTCTTGCTTATTTTATTTCTAAAAATATGTAAATAGCGTATTGAGGTCTTAATTCATTTTATATACTAGTCAACCTTAAACTTGGTTTCATAAATAATAATAGGCGGTGCTTAAAGTGAATAGGTAACTTATGGAATGATCTTAAGATAAGAATGTTGACGGAAAAATAATGCGATAGACTAAAACTCTTGTTTTGCTGTATTTTTGGTGGATTGGTGAATTTTCTTTACACTTATTTCTAAAAATGCGAACAAGTGTAGTAACATTTTTATTACAATATGTTTTTAAGAAGCATTTCAATTTGTATTGACAAAATAATTTGTAGGATAATTTATGATGTAGGTACGTGATTGAGAGATTTTATAGTGATTTGTGTCTCGTCATCGTAATCCATTATGAAGACCGTCGTTTCACATCAGTAGATAGACCTTCACGAGGCGCACAATAAATTACTACATTCAGAATTGAATGGTTATTCGAAAAAAGTTTTCCCAGGTCTTCGTTGGGATCACAGATATATCAATCTAAGGAGATCGGTCGAATCGCCGAGTTCATATGAAGACCGAGTGTTGCGATCAGCGGCCGTACTACATAACATGGTTCTAGTTGAGCATGCTGTAATATACACTATTCATTGTGCGCGTCATAATGACTACGAAGCAATGAAAGTTAAGCATAGCCGCAAAGGAGATCGGTCAAATCGCTGAGTTCATAGGAAGTCCGAGTGACGCGATCAGCGGCCGTACTACATAAAATGGTTCTAGTTGAGCATGCCGTAATATACACTATTGATTGCGCGCGTATTAATGACAGCGAAGCAATGAAAGTTATGCACAGCCGCAATATAATACAATTTGTAAGATAGCAAGTAGTAGATAAGAAGACCTTGGGGGATCCTTAAGCCTGTAAGTCGAACGTTCCTAGGGGATACTGGGCGATCAAGCATCTCTCGGGAGTCTCTCGACCACCTAGCGTCACTAGGGCGTCCGAATCGAAAGGGAACAAATTTGTTATTTTTGTTTAAATTGCCTCTATCGCTGCAAGTATACCATTTTAATAATTAAAATCAATCCTTTACTTAGCAATTCAACCATGCTATGCTGCATAATACAGCTATAAAAGATAGCGTCATCTGTACATAATTAAAACCAGGGGTAATCTCGGCGAGCCCGCAGGCTCTATTTGACATCCGAGCTCTGCTTATACTCGTAAGGGAGTTTCACCTCACAAACTTTGTCTTCGTGTATGCCGGGTAATACATTAACAAGACAATAGCGAAACTTCAAAATGTGAATAAGCCAGCTAGTTTGTAAGTTATTACAGCTTTTAAAGTCTGAAATAACGAGGGCGGGACTTTTGCTCAGCCTTGCGCGCAATGATGCGAAGATCGAGAAGAAAAGTTTTAAGATTTTTCCCAAAGCACCCAACGTTACTTTCGATAAAGTAAGAGTTAAGTGATTTAAATTATGCCAATGAAGAGATTTAAAACATTGGCAATAAGTATAACATAATCTGCATTTTCATTAGTTTGCGTATTTAATATGTTGAGCGATCTTTGAAAGATCATCATCATCATCGTAACAGCCTTTATATTTCGACTGCTGTACAAGGCCTCTCCTTTTCAACGAAGGAGGTCTAGGCAGTAGTCCACCACGCTCGCCCAATGCGGATTGGTGGCCGGAGTATCGAGTCCGGGAGGTAGCGCTGTAATTTTTCTAGGAATTTTATACCGAATGAATTTTTTTAAAACAGTTGTTTAATGTTCGGAAATCAGTAAAGTGAGCGTCAGTTGTTCATAAGGTATAAAATTAATTTATTTGTCAAATTTTAACCCCTTTTTAAAAATGTGATTTAAACAATCATTTAATACAGTTTCGTTTGGTATAAAAATTATCGGAGCAGATTTTTTTCCAATGACTTTATCATGCTGTCTCCTTTATCTCCACTGCTATCGGAGTAGCATAAAGTGATCAATATCCTTTTGCTGACCCATTAGTCGCCTTCTACGACACCCATTGGAAGATATGGGGTGATGCTATTCTACTTTGCCGGAATAACATGGCCGAAATAATGGTTTTAAAAGATACCTCTATAAAATACAGCGGACTAGCCATTTGGAGCTATTGAATTGGGGTAGTACCTCCACCGTACAAAAGACCACAGTCAAATTACACAACGTTTTTGTGGTGTCGTGTTTCTGTTGATGAGTAAGGTTGCCAGAGTTCCGAGGGGTAGGGAAATAGGGTTATATAGGGAAATATAGGAATAGGAATAGGGTTGGGAGCACGCGAGTGCCACCTCATTGTTGCAAGCGTCTATAGGCTACGGTGACTACTTAACACCAGACAGATCGCATGCTTATCTGCCAACTTAATAACATAAAAAAATATCGGAAGCGGTCTCCCCTTGACTTTCTCGAATAATGGAAACGACTCAAAGGTTGATAGAAACCTTATATTTTGATATCATACATGCATGTTAAATTTTGGTCTCCCATCCGAGTACCGACCGCGCACTTGGTAACTTAACTTTCGTGATTGACGGCTCAAAAGTTGATAGCAACCTTATATTTTGATGTCATACGCACATTTTAAATTTGGTTGCAATAAATTAAAGCATGCTCGAGTTATCGTGCTGACGTACAGACACACACACAAACACACAGACACACACACACAAACATAATTAAACGGTATTTTTGAACTCAGGGAGGTCCAAAACGTGTAAATTCGTCAAAATCTCGAGGTCGATTTTTTGACGATTACAAGACTTTCTCTATACTACGTATACGAGAAAGTAATAAGGTTCACTAGTAACCAAAGGACTTCATTTAAATTTTAAGAGGTCGCTTATCTTGTCTATTTGGATGGTCTGCTAAATCTTAATATGTAACTCTTTTAAGTATTTTAGAGTCTTTGTTTCGTAGAATACATCTAATGGGCCCCGGAATAAACGAGATAAGTGTGGAAACTGTGCTTCGTTTTATTGAGGGTGGATTGAGAGAGCACATGCGCTAATGATCTCAGTTCAAATACTAACTAATTACATTACAATGGATACTATCGACATTAGTCTTCCTAATTGGTTCCTAATTGGTGGCAACACGCTAAAAATCATCCGTTAAAGCAAGCCATTGTTAATAAACTGTAACAGATGGCGTTGTTCAAGAGTGTTACAACTGTCCTGTTTGTCAGCTTTTGTTTGTTGTTTCAATGAAAGTTTTTTTTTAGTTAAGTTATTCTTTGGGTTTAGTGTCCCTTTTATGTAGGCGATGCTTGGCAACCTATCACTATCATTACATAGTATAAAACAAAGTCACTACGTCTGTCTGTATGTATAGATCTTTTTAAACTATGCCACAGGTTTTAATGCGGTTTTACGAATGTTTAGATGTATAATTAGTTTACGTACCTATCTATGAAGCTCCCGAGCGAAGCGAGCGGTTCACTATAATACCAAGATCTACTTTGAGGCACCGCATGGCTCATACTGCCAGATGTGGTTAGAGTAACCAAACGCTACCTAAAGCTCTGTTCAACCCTTTTGGAAACGAGCGTGATAGGTACTTATCGCTAATTGCACCCAAGATTACAGTCCTTTACATCCCCTTTGAAACATTAAATCCTACATAATGTTACCCTGGGAGATCGTTGAGAGGAAACGTTAGCTTCCGTTCAAAGGATTTTCAATTTACTGACAGGATACCAGATGTGTAGTACGATATAGTATTGTATATACATCTATCTAATAAACATCAATCTGCGCCTCACACATTGTAACGCAGCTTAGAGCGTTCACGTGAAAAATCTGTATTTCATACCTCTGACGTCTGGTGTTATTTACTATTCAGGATCTGGGCAAATAGGCCACCGACCACAGTCAATAATGGGTCATAATGTTTTCTGCTCATTATGTACCCAAATTTATATTCGCAATAAAACTGTTTCATTGTTTCATAAGGAGTGACTCAGCGCGTACGAGTCACCGCTCCACCAGCCCCAGACCCCTTTAATCTGTATCTTTCGACAGCAGCTGGGACTGCCAGCTTAACGAGCCTTCTGAAGCATGGACAAAAATCGAGTTGAACAATTTTCGGTGACCCATTCGAGTAGGTAAAGCTTGCGCCAAACTTCTAGTTTCCTCTGAAGTTGTTTCCGTTTCGTTCGCACAACCGTACCACCTACCAACAAGGTTCAATTTCGCACTGCTAAGGTAATCGTCTCGTGTTCAAGGTTGTAATATTAGTTGTGGCTTTGACTTATCGGAAGTACTTTTCAGGAAATATGTTCATGTATTAAGTCAAATACAAAATTAATACAATTATGTGACACAAAGAACATGTATAATTATAATTATATGTCAATTAAAATGTAAATAAAACTAAGTAATATTAGCTTTTTAAGATGCGTCTGTAAACTGGCAACACTGTCCTTGTCTCTGATTGGTGAACGTTCCCTATTGGTTGTAACGTGAGCCAATCAGAGCGAAGCGCGTCATTGAGGTGGCTTGAAAGATTGTGGAAGGCAGTCAATCTGTTTCGAGTCTTCGTTCGGTTAACACGTGTTGCGAGGTTGTGCGTTGTTAAAGTTTAAACTATAGTAATTCTGTGTAAGCAGTGAGTGAGAACAAAATTATGTTCGAGTGAATAAATGTGACAATTGTGCCGTTCTGGATTGTTTAATTCATTATAAGGTGAACCATAAGTTAGACGCGAGCTCTACTGACCGCGCACTTGCTTGTTTAGCTTTAGTGATCGTTACCAAGAACTCACGACCACGGTGCCATTGACCTTCTCATTATTATCAGATCATCTAATTTTACAAACATCTGCTCTTTTGATTAAACCCGGTACTTCTGGATCTAATTGGTCCGGTTTTTTTTAACACTATGAGATGGCAAACAAGGATGCGGTCCACGTGGTGTTACCTAAGTGGTCACCGTCGCCTATAGACACTTGCAATATTAAGGGTAAATGTCTTAACATTGCAAGTGCATCCTGAGGACTAAGATGATATGCCTTCCATGCCTGGTAATTACACTGGCTACCTTTCCCTTCAATTGGAAACACAGTGAACTGCTTCACGGCAGAAATAAGAAAGGCGATGGTACCTGTTGGTAGCACCAAGCATAAGCTATAATAAAATAATTAAAAACTTGTTTATTATTGTCTATGGGTCACTGAGACCGCGGCCATACTTTTTCCCTTTTTGATTACAACGAGCACTTGTACGTGACGTGATTGTGTATCTTAATAAATTATCTTCCATCGAACCTATCTTTGATTCTTTCTACAAAATCACCAGCGGCTACAACAACTACAGCCCACATTTTTTGGTCCTTCGGCGAGTGAAAATTGAGAGGAACAAGGATCAGGAGGATCGGTACATCGAGGCGTTCAAGAAAATCAACGCGTCGGTGCGAGAACCACGTTTACAAGCTTATAGCAATATACAAGCGTGGTGCCGCCTGCCCTGCGAAAGGTTCGCGAAAAGGAAGACAACATACAATACGTATTGTTTGAAACAATACGCGAAAAATATCCTACAATATACAAGTAAGAAAATTCTATTCCATTTACTTGTAAGCAATTCAAAAAGGCGCCATTTTCGGCACGAGAGACAAAAATTTTTGTCACTTTCCCACTTAACACAAACTACGTCTGCGAGAGCGAGACAGAGCTACGCTACGAGCGAGACGAACACGTTCCGGACTTCGGTTCATTCATCTGGCGCGCGAAACGAACGGAAGCGAGCAAACGAAAGCTACGGTCTACAAAGGAAAGACGACGCCATTCCGCCATTTTGTCTGCGTGAGTGTTTTCTCGGTCGGTGCGCTAACGCAAAGTGTTTACTGTTTAATAAAGTGCCAGTGTTTATAAGTATACTATTAACTAATTTAAAGTTTAAAGACAGTAAGTTAATAAGTATAAGTTTAATAGTAAGTAGTTGCCTACAAAATGTCGCGTGAAGATTCTGCAATTATTAAAGGTTTAGTGATTTCACGGGGCTATACAAAAGCTTCTATAACTAGATTACACCACAGTGTGGTAAATGAAATCCAAAATTATAATGTTAGTATGCTGCAAGCAAAACGAGCTAGGCTCTGTAAGTTATTCCAAGAATATGAAGATTATTGTAAGCAAATATGCGCTTTGGACGAAAACGACAAAGAGGACTTAAATGAATGCGAGGAAAAATATTTTTATATACTAAATTTATTAGATGAACAACTGCGTATCACATCGTCAGACACCCCAGCAGCGGTGCCCTCCGCTACTGCTAAATTACCGACTATACAAATACAAAACTTTTCAGGAAAATATCGTGAGTACACGCCATTTATTAATTTATTCAATGCGATTATTCACAAAGACAAATCATTAGATAAAATTCAGAAGCTTTACTATCTAAGGTCATTCCTACAGGAGGAACCTTTTGATTTAATTAAAAACCTGCCATTAGTTGCAGAAAGTTATGAGAATGCGCTCAGACTTCTCGATGAGAGGTATAACCATAGGTTCAAAATAGTTAATGAACATATCAACTCCTTGCTTGACTTGAATGTTATGTCTAAATCTACACCTAGTAACTTGAGAGATCTTGTTTCTAAAATAAAACAGTGTTTATCATCATTAGTAAATTTAAATGTCAATATAGATACATGGGATCCAATAATTTTAGCTATTTTGTATCGTAAAATAGATTCATATACTACAAGAGCATACCAATTGGACCGGAATGTGACAAAGGACCCCACGGTGGCAGATTTTCTTCAATACCTGGAGAAAAGGGCCTTGGCATTGGAAACTGCAGAACCTACCACTTCAGTGAAGGCAACAAGGGCAGTGGTAAATGTAACTACAATGTCAGCTGGTCAACGAACATGCAAATACTGTAAGTCAACTGAACATAAATTATATTCTTGCAAGCAATTTCAAATATTACCTTCTAAAGATAGAATAACATTTGCAAAGGAAAATTCTCTTTGTGCTTTATGTTTAAACAAACACAAAGGACATTGTAAATTTCATTTTAGGTGTAATTTGTGTAAAAAGCAACACAACACTCTTATGCATGATGACACTGAGCAGCCAGTTTCACTCATTTCAAATACAACAACTAATAAAGTTTTATTACCCACAGTTAGAGTAAAATTATACTCAAAAACTGGCAGAGAAGTTCATTTGAAGGCGATACTCGACTCTGCCTCCCAAGTCTCTTTAGTCACAAGCAAGGTTATAGATGTTTTGGGCATCACCCCCCAAAGAGATATTACTAACATTGTGGGGGTCAATAATAATAAAAATTTAACAAGCTATTCTATACCTCTAGAAGTTTTTTCATTAGTAACACCCTATAAAGTTACTATAAATTGTCATGTGCTAGAAAAAATCACATGCAAAGTTCCTCAATTTAAAATAGACATGTCAAAAATAAATATACCAACGGACGTGACACTTGCAGATGCAAATTTTAACCTTCCGTCTGAAATCAATATGCTAATTGGAGCCGATATATTCTTCCAGGTGGTGATACCGGAGCAAATAGCATCAATGCAGCAAGTTGCTTCGCAATCTGCTGAGAAAGCAGTTCATCAACCATGTTTCATTAGCACGAGGTTTGGTCATGTCATAGCAGGAGCATTGCCAATACAGGCAACCACAAAAGCAAGTAAGGTTTCACTTTTATGTACAAGTTGCAACTCTGAGGTTAATGATACCCTACAGCAATTTTGGTCAACAGAAGATGTACCAGAAAGTTGTAACAGCAACATTTCAGAACATGAATTATGTGAAACAATTTTTAAAAATACAACTGTGCTTAAAAATGATAAATTTCAGGTAGATTTACCATTAAAAATTTCATTAAAAGAGATCAAAGAGACTATTGGAGATTCCTTTGACATTGCCTTATATAGGTTTTATAATTTAGAAAGAAAATTACATAAAAACAATAATCTCTTATCTGATTATAAAAAGTTCATAAATGAATTCTTAGAGTTGGGACATGGACATTACATAGATTTAAGTTCATCAAATTTAGATAAGGATTTTTTATATTTTATGCCACATCACGCTGTACATAATGAAAATAGCAAAAGCACAAGAACACGAGTGGTGTTCGATGCATCAATGCGCACAAATAAAAAGTTATCTTTAAATGACTTTTTGCTTAACGGAGCTTCTGTGCAAAAGGAGTTATTCGATATAATGCTTTTATTTCGTTTTGGTTGTTTTACATTTACAACAGACATACGGAGAATGTTTCGCTGTATTGACGTTAATCCAGAGCATGCACGTTTACAAAACATTCTGTGGCGCGAAAATGTGAATGAACCTGTCAAATGCATACGCTTAACAACTGTCACATACGGACAAAAGAGTTCTAGTTTTTTAGCAACACGCTGCTTGAAAGAACTTGCTAGCCTTTATGAGGATAGTTTACCACTAGCTTCATATATTCTTAATAATTGTACATATGTAGATGATGTATGTTATTCAAACTCAGATATAAATATCATAATTGAAGCTAAGAAACAACTATGCGAATTGTTAGGTAAAGGTAGTCTTTATACTCATAAATGGGCATCCAATTCACAAGAGATTTTAGTTGATATTCCATTAGAAAAGCAGCACTTTGATGAATTAGATTTTCAAAGGAATAATCATTATATGAAAACATTAGGGTTAACACTAAATGTTAAAAATGATTGTTTTATATTCTCATGTCCAGAATTATTCAAAGGTGAACAACCTACAAAAAGACAAATTCTTAGTTATATATCCAAGTTTTATGACCCGCTAGGATTTATTGCTCCTTTGATATTAAAGGCAAAATTATTTATGCAAAAGTTATGGTCGCAAAAAATTAATTGGGACGATCCACCATCAGACTCATTAACAGCTGAATGGTTAAGTTTTTCTAAAGGCCTATCACAAATGCAACCATTGCATATTGACAGAAACATAAATATACCTTTAGGGAAAGTGGTAGTACACCTTGTAGGTTTTGCTGATGCTTCCAGCACTGCCGGCCACGGCTGTTGTGTTTACCTCCGTGTGCTTGATGAGTTAGGTGTGGCTACTATCTCTTTACTTTGTGCTAAATCACGCATTAATCCTAAAAATAACCCTCTCACTATACCACGTTTAGAGTTAAATGCCATGGTTTTACTCACAAGGCTTATTACTAGAGTTTATAATACTTTGTGCTTAAAGATAAATATACATGACGTTTATTTGTTTTCCGACTCGCAAATTGCCCTTGCATGGTTGAATATAGAACCGATAAGGCTTCAAGCTTATATTGCAAACAGAGTTAAGATGATCAAAGCAGGAACATCTGGATGGCACTGGCTATATGTAACCAGCAAGGACAATCCTGCTGATTTGGTAAGCAGAGGCGTAGAACCTAATGAGCTAGCTCAGTCTAAATTGTGGTGGCAGGGCCCAGATTTCTTATTAGACGATGAGTACATGCATAAACATACATTTATTGAGCTTACAGAAAATTTACCTGAACTGAAGAAGGGCACTGCAGATTCTAATGCCAAGGTATCGTTAATAATTCAAGAAAAAAGTTCATTATTTGATGATATAATAAATAAGTTTTCTGATTTAAATAAAATAATTTATGTAACAGCATATGTTTTAAGAAGTTGTCATAACTTTAAAAATAAAAACTCACGCATAACAAGTGACTCATTAACTTATTTAGAGTTACAGACTGCGTTGAATAAAATCATATCACATGAACAAAGCATTCATTTCAAGCATGAGATTGAGAGTTTATTGTCTGGTGAGGAAAATGTTAAAGGTGTTTTAAAACCACTGCATCCTTTTATTGATAAGTATAATTTGCTAAGAGTAGGTGGTAGAATTGAAAACTCTAATATTAGTTTTTCACAAAAACATCAGATCATTTTGCCAAAACAGTCTAAAATAACGGAATTAATTATTCACCATGAACATATTAAACTCTTACATGCAGCACCTAAATTGTTATTATCTACACTCAATCAAAAATACTGGCTTATTAATGGATATAGACAGGTTAAGAAGATTGTATACAAATGTTTAATCTGTTTCAGGATGAAGGCTCAGTGTGCTAAACAACTAATGGGTTCCTTGCCTTCTCAAAGGGTAACAGCATGCAGACCATTCCAAAATGTTGGAATTGACTATGCAGGGCCATTGCAAATAAAAAACTCACGAGTTCGGCGAGCTATCATATCCAAAGGTTACATATGCATATTTGTTTGTTTCGCCACGAAGGCTGTTCATTTGGAGCTTTCTTCTGACCTGACTACAGAATGTTTTCTAGCTAGTTTGAAGCGATTTATAGCCCGTAGAGGGTTACCCACAGACATTTTCTGTGATAATGGTAGTAACTTTAAGGGGGCAAGGAACGAATTAGTCAATTTATACAAATTGCAGACTTCGCAAGACCACCAAACACAGATACAAAGGTACACTGCTTCACTAGGAATTAATTTTCATTTTGCACCTAGCTACTCGCCTGTGTTTGCTGGCCTGGCTGAGGCTGCAGTAAAAAGTACTAAGTTTCATTTGAAGCGTGTCTTGCAACATTATATTTTGGTTTATGATCAATTATATACTATATTATGTCAGATAGAAGCTGTATTAAATTCAAGACCGTTATTACCTGTAACTGTTGATGACATAAATGATTTTAGTTATATAACACCTGGTCATTTTTTGATAGGCGAAGCCCTGACTTCATTTCCTGAGAGAGATTCAACAAATATCCCCACAAATCGATTAAAATTTTGGGAATTATGTAGTAAAGTTAGAAGTCAATTTTGGAATATTTGGTATAAATATTACTTAAATGCGTTACAATGTCGTCCAAAATGGCGAGATAGTGTTCCTAACATTAGAGTTGGAACTTTAGTGATATTAAAGGAGAATAATGCTCCTCCTTTAACATGGCCAATGGCCAGAATTATAAAGGTGTATCCTGGTAAGGATAACAAAATTAGAGTCGTAGATGTTATGACATCTAATCAAAAATGTTATAGGCGATCATTGTCTACCATATGTGTTCTACCCTTGGAGTAGGTTTGGCAGGTGTTATTTTCTTGTTTTATGACTTATTGTTGTAAGACAGGAAAGTCACACTTGTTGGGCTTGTTCTGGGGGTGGAGCGCATATGGTAGAAAATGTTATGGTAAACAATTTAAGTTTTATATTTTGTTTCATTTCAAAGTTAATTGTAATTTAGTTTATTTCTTGGCCATAGTTATTGTATAAGTAAACAATATTCAAGAGTAACAAAAATTGTTATGTTGTAAGAAAATAATAAGATATTATAATCTTTAGTTATTTTATAAACTTTGTAATTCTAATTACTGAAATATATCTCAATACAAACCAATTAATTTCATAATAAATACTTAATTACTGTGTAAATTGTTTAATTTAAAGGAAATGTAGTACAATATTGTTAGTGAAAAATTCAGGTAAATATTTGTAAAGATAAAACACAGTATGATTTAATTCTGTTTATTGTAATATCAAGATGCTGGTACGAGTATGCATATAATTAGTAATAAATACTTAATGATGTCTGATATTTGTCCCTCGGGCCCCCAGCATGTTGGTAGCACCAAGCATAAGCTATAATAAAATAATTAAAAACTTGTTTATTATTGTCTATGGGTCACTGAGACCGCGGCCATACTTTTTCCCTTTTTGATTACAACGAGCACTTGTACGTGACGTGATTGTGTATCTTAATAAATTATCTTCCATCGAACCTATCTTTGATTCTTTCTACAAAATCACCAGCGGCTACAACAACTACAGCCCACAGTACCTACCCAGACGATCCTACATATAGGTCTACCACTTAGTGGGTTAATGAACTTTTAGACCACGGGAGTGAGATATCAGGTATTTTGCGCAAATTAATCTTGTTTATGAAATAAAACCATTAAAAGTGCTTAGGCACAATATAACTCAACATAAGTTGATTTGCCATTCTAATTACTAATATTATAAACGCGAAAGTTTGTATGGATGCTTGTAAAAGAGTTGCACGCAAAAACAACTGAATGGATTTTAATTAAACTACAAATAATATAGCTCATACATCAACACAGCCGTAGGCTATTTTATACTAATCCCGTGCAGAAGAAGTCGCGGGCAGAAGCTAGTATTTACATAATTTTATTGGTGCTCAAAACTAATTTCATCCCTTATCAAGTTCACGTTGATCGTTCTCAAACCGATATTCATCCTATAATAACACTAACCTTTTCTTTAATATCAAGTCTAGAATCATTATAGAAGTGAACAATTAGGTATTATAAAGAGCTTTTACTGAGATAAAGGGTTTACCCTTGATTGGTATAACAACGTTTAGTCGAAAATCGTTTCAGCTAATTTTAGTTACAATAAAGTCATTTCGCATACTTATTCATTTGACTGAATATTTAATTGGTATAATTTATTTAGCATAATTATTTCTTTGACATAATATCATTTTACCGAATTTTCAATTTTCAATTTAACTAGACTAATAATGATTTTATCGAAAGATCGTATCGAATATTCAGTTCAGTAATAATTCAGTGAAAACGCCCTAAAGTCTCTTCTGGCACTCGCCGGCCGCTGCCGCGGTACGCTCGCTTCGCTGGGTCGGCTCGTGCGCTTTGTTCATGTCAACCTAACTCGCTCGTCGCTTCGCTCCTCGCTAACCTATTGTTCAATTGAACATTCGATGAAATGAAAATTATACCACCTGAATAATACATCAAATGAATATTGTACTTTTTGATCAATAGCGCAAATGTTGTTATCGCAAATTAACATTCGATGAAATGAAAATAATGTTAATCGATATTATACAAAGTGACTATTTTCTTAAACGTTGTTCGAAGAAGTGATTTTTGACTAAACGTTGTTATACCAAACAAGGGTAAACCGAGATAAAGAGCTACCTTTCGGTTGTGTTATTTTAATAAACAAAGAATATTCATTATTAAAATAGCTTATTTTCTTGAAACGTAATCATGTGAGAAATCTTAATTATCTTCTTTGTAATTTTCCTCTCTGGCGTTTATTATGTTTTATTCTATGAGGAAAATTCTTAGAAAATGTTCGTTTAGCTTTGTTAGGTAAGTATTTCTAGTAAAAAATATTCTTAGAATCATCGATGCTTATTTTATATACAATAAAGATACTAATTAAAAATATTGAAATTATCTTTCTCTGTAGACGTGGGTATACGATTATCGTATTTGATAGGCTCTAGTAAATTCTATGAAAACTATTATTGATTATTATTTAAATTTGTCCGTTATTTACACTGGCCTGCAAAACTACTTTTTAAATTGCAATAACTTTATAAGTATACAAGAATACTTTTGAAATAAAAAGGACTCGAAAAAGAGTTTAATTTTGTGAAAAATACTTCATAGTTTATAGGGTCTTTTTTAAGGAATGTGTAAAATAAACTTTAAAAACAAAAATAATCCTTTTTCTTTCAATTGTAATATAAAGAGTGTGGTATGTATTTAGTTTTGGAGACCAGTTTAGTATTCATAGCACATAATTGGTGTGAGCGTGGAGACATTATTATTTATTACCTAATTACCTACTTATGTGCAATGTTAACGAAATTGCCCAGTTGGAGTGGGTCACGTCCGTCGAATACATAACGATAAACAAGATAGCCTGAATAAGGTGTAAATAATAGTTACATAATATGAAATATTTTTTGCGCTTACAAACGCGTAAATATATTTAGAACTAGTAAATACACTGAAAATAATCGTCCTGCCCCACCCTGGTGGCGCAGTGGTTATCGCAGCCGCCCGGATTGTGGAAGATGCTGGGTTCGATTCCCGCCTGGGGCAGGTCCTTTTTTAGTGTGTTTTTTCTAGTTTTAAAACCATTTACGCGTTTTTAAACGCAAAAATTATTCCATAATATAATGTAGTTTCATCTTAACTAGGTGTCAATGTTATAAAAATATTTCGTTCGGATCTTAGAAGTGAAAATTTCAAAGATTTCATGAAACAATGTTTACCATAAAAACGTAAGCACGAAGCACTGACAAATTTCGACAGCGAAAGCAATGCCCTGGTGGCGTAGTGGCTAACGTAGCCGCCCGGATTGCGGATGATGCTGGGTTCGATTCCCGCATGGGGCAGGTCGATTTTTTTCAGTGTATTTCTTCTAGTTTTAAGTACATAATAATTAGGTATCCAATATGTTTGTATGTTTGTTATACGTACTTTAGAGAACTAGGTCTTTGATTATCGGAATTATGTGTAATGGTCTACTGAAATACTCTATAAAGCAGACAAATCTTCGGGCGATTTTAAATATGCATGTAAAACAATCATACCCTACCCAGGTCAATATAAAACTTCTACTTCTTCACCGACCTTATTCAGTTTTCATAAGGGTGATATTCGAAACACAACTATTACACTAATTCTACAAATAACATGCCCGCAAAGGTTGAATATTTAATACCAAAAGTCGAATCAAAGGTATTGGACTATAATCGGCTTTGTTATTAATATTTTAATAGGTTTAATAACTAAACTTATAATGAAATAATGTAAGAATAATTTTATCAAAGGTTCAATTATCGATAGTTAGATAAAATAATCTATTATAATTTATATCAAAATTTAGTAATATGTAGGCTTATTACTAAATTTATGTTTGTAAAAGATTTGTATGGTTATGTGTTTATAATGAATAGGCTCAATAACTTTCTACTAGATTAGACTTATACAAAAACATTTAACATCTTATTTTATTTTCAAAAAAGTTCCACACGAAGCTGTTGTGTAGCGAAGCTTTTTATTTCGTAGAATTTTACATCACAGGCAAATAACACTCCAATTAACAGTAGCTTAGGATCTTTCCTCGAACTCGAAGGATAACACAGCAAAGAAATTTCTTCAATTCCAAACTAAATCCAAGGAGCTTACAAAACAAAACATCGGGAGTGAGGCGACGCGTCACGTCTTTCCTACCGATACCGAGAACGTGACCCGATATTGATAGCGATGATTACTTCGACACCCGATCGCTGGATTCGAGTTTTTGCTGATATGTTTTTTGGCGCCAGTATTCGACTATTTTAATCGGAATCCTAAAAGGAATATTTAATTTATTTAAGTATCATGTTGGCCTACATTGTGACTGACAAACTGTGGATACCAATTCAATTAACTGTCGCACATTCTTTTCATAAAAAGTTCAAGCCAATGACTCTATTCCAGCTGATGGAAAGCAGAAGTGGATTTTTTTTCTCCCCTGAGCGCTCTCGCTACTTTCCCTTTCCTTCTCCCACGGGGAGGAGCGAAAGACAGAGCAGCGAAGACAGTCAGAAGAACCTTCCGGACAAGCGAGGGAAGGAGGGGATGAATCCTCATGGATACCCTAAGGGCCGGCCCCTAGGGTTATGTCAGACTTTTACTAACTAAACACCCCCTTTCTGCCTATTGCCAAATAGGCATAAGGCTATCGGAAGCAGCCGCCCACTCAGGAGGGAGGTGCACACAGAAGTGGAGTTCATCGACAGTGCGAGAGATAAACGCCGCGCCAGCCATCCACTCCACAATCAAGAATTAGACACACTGCCAGCAAATGTATTCCCTCCTTCTTGCAATCCTGAGTCATTCAAAAGGGGGTAATAAGCACCTTGCAGTCCGTAGAAGCAACAGCAGCTAGTGCGGTATTCATAATATAATAGAGACTGCGAAAGAAAACATTGTAACATCTTTACCATCTTGAAGCGTATTAATTGAACGAAGACAGAGTGAGATTAGCTTTTTAAATAAAAATGGATAATTGAGTAAAGACACTGCATGAATTTCAAGCAGCATTCCATTTCTTTCTACTTTGGTGAACATTTTTCTCTAACGTACTCGTAGTAGAAATAAACAGCGGATGGCCTATGTAATTTAATATATTAAATGTCTAAAACATTTTATCTAAAGATATTTATAATTGATTTTATGATGTAGATATTGAAAGCAACTAAGCCCAGCCACCCACACTTTGTTTGGTTAAGTCTGATACATACTTGCTATTAGAGAAGCAACTTTTATGTAGATAAATCTAAAATGCATAGAATTTTCCATTGAAATTTCGAGATGACATAGATAAATAGGATCTCGCTTATAGTCCCAAAAGGGTTTGAACATTGAACATGTTCGTTAAATATTTAGCCACATCTGGCAGTATGGGTCATGTAGTGCATCCAAATAGTGAGAGATGCCAGCCTGTCGCCTACATAAACGGGTACCAAGCCCAAAAAGTAACAATCTTTCAGTAAACAAACAAATGCCAACGACCAGCTATGTTACACTCAAAATCATCCCATCAGTCCGAGTATTCCGAAATAAAAAAGCATTTAAAAACTGTCAATTGTTATAATAAGGAACATTGTAAAGATTTCATGCCAAATCTATCAAATACTTTCAGAGATTTGAAACACAAAATAAACGATTTTGTTTTAGTCGATAGGACCTACACCGCGTCACCGGGGCACTTAGAAGGCCAGAAACTTAGTGGATGTTAGATGAATCTTCATAGAGGATTTCTACAAGGCATCTCCCGTTGGGGAGACTCTCTCCGATTGGAGTCAACATGTGTAAGGCTGAATATACAATGGAAAAAATAATATATCAGAATTAAGACCGAAACACATTTCTAACACGCGACGAAGACGGTGCAACACCCATTTGTATTGCGTTGAACAGCACGTCGGTGTTAATGTCAATAGCATAGATATATAATTCTCAGCCCAGAGATGTTTTGAACTCGAGGCGTACACTGTGCGCCGTTATCGAAACGGAAACGTTTCGAGAACGGCGCGAACAAAGGGCGGTGAGTACCAATGGTTTTTAGTGGGTATTCCCAGGAGCTCCTGGTTAAAGATTTACCATAAAAAAATGCATAGATAATGCTACAATTTGATTTGAAACGCGTCACGTTTCTTTGGGTCACGTCAGATATTTTGGTAATGAATTTCAAGGGCTCCATATTATCGGCATTGTCGAAAGTAAAATTCCAAATTTGTACTTGAAAAGTGTTTCAAGTACATATTCGGAATTTTCTATTCTACTACGAATCGCCGCAACGTCTAAAGTAAAGCATTTTCATAGGAAAAATTCGCCTTTATAACCTTAATGTCGACTTAAAATACCTCCACGACGTGGAGACGTGAGACTATGAAATACGTGATGGGGAAACTCGAGGGTTCATTAGCTGGAATATAATCAAAGTTCTCGGCGGAGGTGCTTCCGATCGCCCAAATTTAAGGACTTACTTCGCTTTTGTTTGTTCTTTTAAAAGATGCGGGCTTAGAAACTTACTATAGGTACTTGTTTTTGGTGGAGCATTTAAGGATGACTATACACTGCGCGTGTTTTAGGCACGTTATGTTTTCATACTCTCAATAGTGCGTGAGGAGAGAAAGTTGTTGGAGTGCTCGTTCTGCGAAGTACCTCATAGAAGACCGCAGTCACCCAAAGCAACACAATATGGGTTTCATCAAGAAAGGTATTAAAAGGCTTCTACTAAGTGATAACCATGATATTGCAAGTGTTCTTAAGCTTCGGTGACCTTTCACGTTCAGGTTGTCGGTATGCCTGATTGGCCACAAAGTGGTATTAAGAAATCACTGTTCTTAAGTACTCATAATATTGGTCTCTACACAATCATACGTAACAAGATAGACGGGACAGAACCACACGAAGGCTACTGTCCAAGACGTCTACTTAGGATTTAGGTAACACGTATTATCACAGAAATTTAACGTTGAATCTTTTAAGAAATAATATATGGTTCTTTAAAATATTTTGCATTACATAGGGATTGGTCACGTATGTAGATACCGGAGCCATATATAATTTTTCATAGTGTTGAGTATGTTGGTGAAAATGCTGGTGGGTGGTCAAAGTCTTTTATTGGAAGTATCTATTAGTAGGTTTTGGTTGCAGAATACTTGAGCACTTTCGGTAGTTAAAGGGGTATCTTGTTGGTCAGTACAGCGAAGACGGTTAGTGTATGTTTTTTGCTGCACTAGTAGTAATCGTATTTGAATCACACTTTCCAGTTATCATCAGGTAGTCATCTGACGTGACCTGTATAAAAAAAATTATGGGGTAAGCTCGTACAATTCGAGCGTCAAAAGCCGAACTTACACGTTTCGAAAACGCCTGGTGTGTTAACAACTTATGTGAAACTTGGGATGAATGGCACGAGACCTCCATTCTGTGATACTACTCTATGGGTTATATAATACAGAGGCTTGGTTTTGTTATTAATACCTAACGCTATACTTACGTACCATCAATGAAAAATAAAATTATGACCTATTTTTACGATATTTTCCAGAAAGTTCTTTTTTGGTTTGTTGGATGACATATTTTTCTGTGATGCCGTAATAAATATTAGTTTTTATTAAGTATCTACTTTTGAAAACCGTGCTAATTTTAAATATAAATACAACGTTGATATCGACTCAATTGAAAAAATCGGGATTGGTCTCCCCTTGACTTTCTCGTATACCGGAAACGACTCAAAGTTTCATAGAAACCTTATATTTTAAATCAAACATGCATGTTAAATTTTGGTCACCCATCCGAGTACCGACCACGCACTTGGTTGCTTAACTTTCGAGATCAACGGCTCAAAATTTGATAGAAACCTTATATTTTTATATCATACACGTATGTTAAATTTGGTTGCAATAAGTTTAAGCATGCTCGAGATATCGTGCTAACGCACAGACACACACACAGACATACAGACACACAGACACACAAACATAATTCCAAAAAATATATTTTTAGACTTAGGGAGGTCCAAAACGTGTAAATCCGTTAAAATCTCGAGGTCGAATTTTATACGATTACAATATCTATACTACGTATACGAAAAAGTAAAAATAATCAGGAAAACATCTAAACTATAGAGCCACGCGATATAAACAGGAAGTTGCCAGTATTCCATCCCTTATGGATCGCCGTACTGAAAAAGACCAATATTTTCTTTATAAATTCCGTAATCGCCCGGATTGCGGAGAATGCTGGGTTCGATTCCTACCTAAGACAGGTAGATTAAATTCAGTGTATTTTTTCTAGTTTTAAAAGTATTTACGTGTTTGTAAACGCAAAAAATATTCCATAAAATATTATAATATTAAAATACAAATTAAACATTATGTCAGAAAAATAAAACGATTATGTTATTAAATTAATACCTACCTACTTTAACAAAATACAATAGTCAGTTCAAGCACCTATTTTTTTTACGATGGAAAATCCATTGACGGACCATTCCGCACGCTAGCTAGGCGTACGGCATGTGTGGAACTCACCGGTCGGTCCTACCCACTAAAAACACCGGTACTTCTCTATGCCCACCTGGAGACGTTTTGAGATCGGCGTATAGGTACGTACGTACGTACTAGGCAATCCCCAGACGGGGGGACCTGTGTACTGCACCAGCGCATCGGGGGCCAACCCGTGTGCAAGACACACCTTAGCGACGGACAAGAGCGGCGGTCATAGCTGCCTGCCTTCTCCGACCAGTCCGTCTACGCTGGATAGGAGCGGCTAGAGGATCATGCTCCCGCAGCTGTGTGACGAAGATACGCGGCACGAACTATGCGATACATAGAGAGTAGGGAATAAATAAATAGCTCTCATTCATAGCATGCATCCACACCACGCAGAATCTAGAGTATGCATCGATAGCATAGCACACACCCCTCGCAGGCATTCTTCCGGGAGAAACTGTTTCCACAAGTGCTACGCTATGTGAACTAACGAATATGATTGGTCGATATCAATCACATCCATAGCAACGTAGCATAGCACATCTCTGGTAGAATCGCAGCCTAATCGGGTCATCCTGATCAGAACATTTTTAGGTATGTACTATCAGAACATTTTATGGTGCACGAGGCCGACATTTCTGATTGGAGTACAATATGCAGCTGGGACCTAAAGATTTGGATGATGAGGAGCCTTATCGAAGTTTTCGTATGGCGCAATTATAAAACACACACATTTGAAGCTGGCCTCCACATTTAATTATCACTTCACGTCTCGTCAAGTTTAACCCTAGATAGCTAACCTTCTGGTGTACCCCGTTTAAGCTAACCATCCGCCGAAACGACGGGTAATATAAAAAAGATTATTTTTTCATAAGATATATACTTTATAGAGCTTTTGATGTTTATTATAGTTATTTAAAAGGCTTACCAATAAAAATTCATTTAATAAATCCACTTTATTTATTACCTTATAAAATCATGGCAACTTTACTAAGACCTCCAAAAATATTTTTCTCAAAATATTTTTTCGTGCAAAGTCAATTAAAAATAATATATAACATTCAGTATTTTGACGTTACATGGCATATTAAAATACAAAAATGTAATTTAAATATAAATTAACCTACTTTTTTTAGCGCCAGTACAAAATAAGTACTGGCACTGAAACTGACGGTAAAGCTAACCATCCGTCGGAACGACGGGCAACAGCTACGTATCTCAAAAACCATAACACTTACCTTTTCGGTGCATACGCCATAGCAAAGACCTCTCCAGCAACTGAGTTGACTAGCCGAACCAGGGCATTCGGACTCATCGTTAAAAAGATACAGCTATATTACTTTACGCTACCCGTCGATACGACGGAGGTTAGCTGTCTAGGATTAAAAAATAATTGTAATGATAAATGTTAATTGAGTTTTTTGATTATACTCATACGATGAATTGATAATGTTATTTCGTATGTATTAGGAGAACCCAGAATAACACAATACGATTTAAGCTTCTACGTATTCGCTTTTAAAATCACAAATCACTTTCAATAGCGACGTAAATACAAATACAACGTTAAAGAAAAGCCGTATTTTTGAGTTAAGCAATGTTTTCGTATCTTTCGTAACTGAACAAACTTGTTGGCGAGTTTGTTTAATGTCTCGAGGCCGTTGGTTTTCACATAAAAATATTTACCAAACAAAGTTTGGGACTTCGAGTGACATTCTTTTAGATTTGGCTTCGCTCCTTGTCCAGATTTTCTGACGTAACTTGAAAGTGTAACTGAGATTTTTTAAAGGGAAAGGGGTCATCCATAAATTACGTCACACGTTAAAGGGGGGGGAGGGTATCACCAGAATGTGACATTGTGTGACACGGGGCAGGGGGGGGGGGGGGGGGGGGGGGTCAAAAGCTTTGTGACGTTACATGTTAAAATTTAAAGTACTAAAACGCGAAATTTATATGTGAATAAAAAAATCTAAAAATTTTCGAACTCAATCTATATTTTTAATACTTTAGCACTCTCGCTATGAGATTATCTCTCTTGCAATAACAATCAACTTCTAGAGCGGCGTTGTAATGCAAGTTAGACACAAAATTCACTAGAGTTCTGGTAAGGGTTTGAGTAGGTTTAAGAAAAATAAAGAAAAAATTAAAATAACTGTTTTCTTTTGATTATTTCTAAATACATGCATAAAATTAAAAAATGTGTGACGTCACATCAGGGGGGAGGGGTTCTAAAAATGTGACAACCTGTGACAAGGACGGGGGGAGGGGTTAAAAAGTCCTAAAATTCGTGTGACGTAATTTATGGATGGCCCCAAATAAGTATGCCTTTTTTGAACAGATAAATAAAATACTTGCTGTTTACAACGCCACCTGGTGGACGCCACCAACACTACCACCGCCCAGGATAATCGATCCGCTGCAGTGCTGTCTTGCGATCCCGCCCGCTTCAAGATACTCCCACGCGCCGCTAGAGGGCGGTTCCAAAGACCTATATAAGGCAGTGCCGCGCTTTTATTCGCTCTCTCCCGCCTATTTTGAACGCTTAATTTTTAACTATATTGTAATAACTTAAACGCATTAAATTGTTATAAAGAAGTCTATTTATCTTTCTTCCAAACGACCTCAACAAACACGAACACAAACATTGGACCTTCTTCGCCGGATAATCGCACGAGAGAGAAACTAGACCGAAGGAATTGAAGCGAGAGGAATTTGGAAGTGGAGCCAAAATCAGGAGTGTGCTCAGGTTGTAATCCTTTCTTTCTTTACCTATTCCATACAATACCTACAAGTTATCCCCAAGCTTCTTTCAACTGTGCCAAAGCTGTATTTTATTACTAGATTTGCGCAATAAATTTTTGTGTGTAGGTACTCCAAGTTTTTACTGATACCGCCAAAATGAGTGTTGAAAATATTTCTACGCGTAGCAAATCCCCAATTCCTCAAGTACACCTTGATGGGAATGATAATTTAATTCGTGACTTTATAAGAAAGCGCGGAGTGATTAAGGGTAGATTGTCGTTATTTATCAAATTTGTTAACAGTTATGATGGTGCTCAATTAAGTGATAAGCAATTATCGGAAATAAGTTTGCGTAGTGAAGTTGCAAAGTCACTATTAACCGAATTTAACAATATCCAAAGCTCCATAGAAGAGTTGGTATCCGATAGTGAGATATCTCAACAATTGGATGCGCGCGATTTATTCGAATCGTCATATTACGATATTATGGCTAAAGTAGATTGTGTGCTAAAATGTAATATCTCCGATCAAATCATTGACAAGCCTAAAAAATGTTCGTTGAATTCTATTGTTAAGCTTCCTACCATTTCACTACCCTCGTTTGACGGAACTTACGATAATTGGTTGGAGTTTAGAGATACCTACCTTTCTATGATTCATAACTCCGAACAGCTTGATGACATTCAAAAGTTTCATTACTTGCGATCGTCGTTGACAAGCAACGCTAGTCAGGTCATTAAATCTATAGAATTCACAGCTCAAAATTATGCAACAGCATGGGATTTGTTAAACGATAGATTTAATAACACTAAATTACTCATTCACAATCATGTAAAGGCACTCTTTTGTATGCAATCAATAACTAAAGAGTCTTCATTTCATATTAGAAAGTTAATTGACACCGTTTTGAAAAATCTACGTGCCCTTAAAACGCTGGGGGAACCGACAGAGTCTTGGGATACCCTCATAATTTATATTATAGCTTCAAAACTCGACCCCACAGTCGAGAAGGAATGGGAGCAGCATAAATCTAATATTTTTTTAGAGTCTAATCGTAAATTAAATTTAGAAGATATTATTATTTTCTTAAGGAACAAAGCGGATACGTTAGAAATGATTAAGGCGCATAATTCCAACATTTCTACCAGTAAATTTCCTATTGATTCGTCTAAAAAATCGTATCAGCACAGAGTTCAAAGCTTTGCCAGTATTCGTAATAACTCCATGCCTAAAACTACTCATTATACTTGCACAATGTGTAAAGGTAACCATTCGCTTTATGCTTGTAACAAATTTTTAGATTTGTCCGTAAAAGATAGATTAGAATTCGTATCTAGGAAAAAATTGTGCATCAATTGCTTGCGTGCTGGTCATTCATCGTCAGAATGTTTCTTTGGGCCTTGCAAACAATGTGATAAAAAACACAATAGTCTACTACACAGTCAATTACACACGTCATTACCAGTCGTTATAGACACACAGGATTCGAACCCAGTACCTTCGACGTCAGCTTTTCATTCGATTCAATCACGCATTAATATTGGTTGCAATCGCAAGGTAGACGTAAAAAATATTCACGCTTTAAATACAGTTTTATTATCTACAGCTGTTGTCGAGGTAGCAGGTATTGATAACAAATATCACAAGGCACGCGCATTACTTGACAGTGGAAGTCAGCACTGTTTTATTACTAATTCACTATGTAACAAATTAAACGCTAAGATTATACAGTCTGCTTACCGAATCGAAGGAATAGGACATTCAGTCACTAATTCCAACAAATCGTGTGAAGTCCAACTCAAGTCTTTATGTGGGGATTTCACTATACGCCTTAAATGTCTAGTTCTAAATCACATTACTAGCACCTTGCCGTCGATTAAAATAAACAATCAATATTTAGATATTCCCAAAAATATTAATCTTGCCGATCCATTGTTTTACGAGCCTTCTAATATCGATTTATTGATTGGTGCGGATTATTTCTGGGAGCTATTAATCGATGGTAAAATTCGTTTACCTAATGGTCCATACCTCCACAACACAACCCTGGGGTGGATCATATCCGGTACTGTACACGCAAATAAATCGTACATGCCACAGGTATCAAGTAGTTTCTCACTAACAGTTAACTTAAACGAACAATTAAAGAAATTTTGGGAGGCAGAGGAAGTTTCTCTGCCAAGTAAATGTTTAAGCGATGACGAACGTTTTTGTGTACAGTTATTTAATGATACAACTAAAAGAGATCAGAATGGTCGATTCTCAGTACGTATTCCTTTTAAAGACACGCTAAGTAAGTTAGGAGACAGTTACACAGTCGCAAGAAATAGGTTTTTATCATTAGAACGTAGACTCGATCGCTCCCCTGAGTATAAAAGGATGTACAGTGAGTTTATGGACGAATATTTAAAATTAGGACACATGGAACTTATTGAAAACTATACCGAGCCATATTACATTTTACCTCATCACGGCGTGTTACGTGAAAGTAGCATAACTACTAAGTTACGTGTAGTTTTCAATGCGAGCCAAAAAACATCTACGGGTGTATCACTGAATGATTTGCAATTAATTGGGCCGCCTTTGCAGAATGATTTATTTAGTATACTTGTCCGGTTTCGTCAATATAAATATGTCGCATGTGCCGATATTGAGAAAATGTATCGACAAATATTAGTTCAGGAAGACCAACGTAATTCACAATTAATTTTATGGCGTAATACTAGTACTGAACCAATCGGTGTCTATAGGCTAAATACCGTAACCTATGGTACCGCTTCCGCGCCATTCTTAAGCATAAGTTGTATTTGACAATTAGGCTTACAATGCAAAAATGAAGATAGTTCGCGTGTTATCTTAGAAGATTTTTTTGTTGACGATTTATTGACCGGTCTTAATAGCAAAAATAAATTATCACAGCTATGTCAAGAAATATCTATGATTTGCGCGACCGGTTGTTTCCCTTTACGTAAATGGTCATTTAACTCGCCTACCTTGTATACCAGCGTCGATAATGATAACTCAAAAAGTTTAACTCTAGACGAAAATTATTCAAGTAAGACGCTCGGCTTAGGGTGGTATAACAAAAGCGATGAGTTTCACTTCACTTCCGAATTGCACATAGAAAATAACGCAAAAATCTCGAAACGGTTAATTTTATCATGCGTATCACAAATTTATGATCCTCTGGGATTATTGTCTCCGATCATAATCGTAGGAAAAATATTATTACAACATTTATGGCTGTGTAAATTGGACTGGGATGATGTTGTGCCTACTGACGTGCAACAGCGTTGGAAAACATTCACTTCGTCTCTGTCGAGTTTGCCTAGTATTCGTGTGCCGCGTTATGTAATGAGCGACACAAACTATACGCGCGTAGAACTACATATATTTACCGATGCTAGCGAGCTTGCTTACGGAGCCTGTGCCTACGTTCGCACTTGTTATGATAATAATATCGTGGTGCGTCTCTTATGTTCTAAAGCACGGGTCGCTCCCGTGAAGCCGCTAAGTATACCGCGACTAGAATTGTGTGGTGCGCTAGTTGGTGCTAAATTATATAAAAAAATAGTTACTTCATTACGTTTACAGTTTCATGAAACAGTATTTTGGACTGATTCAAATATTGTGATTGGCTGGCTTAGAATGTCACCGCACCGGTTAAAAACATTTGTACAAAACCGTGTGGTACAAATTAATGATTTAACTAGTAACACGGTTTGGCAACATGTAAATACGAAACATAATCCAGCCGATTTAGTGTCTCGTGGTACATCTTTATGCGAATTACAGCTATCTACGATTTGGTGGAATGGACCCACTTTTTTGAAGGAAAATAAAAATCAGTGGGTTCAAAGTCAATTCGAAAGTTTAGATGATTTACCAGAAGTGCGAAGTCTATCAGCTACTACGATAACAGGTACTAACTTTCATAGTTGTATTATAGATATTAAGCGGTATTCAAAACTAAGTACATTGCAACGTGTGTGTGCTTATGTTTTTCGCTTTGTAAACAACAGTAAAATGAAAATAAAGTCAAGTCGATGTCTCGGACCGTTGTCGATAACAGAATTAAATAATTCTTTATTATATTTGGCAAAGCACGCGCAAATAGATTCATTTCACAAAGAATATATTACATTAAATAATAATTTAGAATTAAAATCTAATCGTAATTTATCCAGTTTAAATATATTTTTAGATAATAAAAAAATTATTAGAGTAGGAGGCAGGTTAGGAAATTCTGATTTTGCTTATAATAAAAAACATCCAATATTATTATGTGGAAAACATTATTTCACACAGCTTTTATTTCGTTACGAACATCTTAAATTATTACATGCCGGACCACAGTTAGTTTTATCACACATTAGAGAAAACTGGTGGCCATTGGGTGGTAGAAATCTGGCTAAGAAAACTGTAAGACAGTGTGTAATTTGCTGTCGTATGAAGGGCCAGGTTTATCAACCTATCATGGGGAACTTGCCTAATGAACGTTTGACACCAGGCTTTGCATTTTTGAGCTGTGGAGTTGACTACGCGGGCCCTATGTATATTTTAAATAGAAAGGGTAGGGGCGCTAAACTTGAGAAATGTTATTTATGTTTATTTGTTTGTTTCTCGACGCGTGCTATACATTTAGAACTCGTAACTGATTTGTCATCGGATAGTTACATTCTAGCACTAAAACGCTTCATCTCACGTCGAGGAAAACCATCTAACATATTCTCGGATCACGGTAGAAATTTTGTTGGAGCTGCGCGCGAATTTTCAGAGTTCCTAAAAAATAACACTCAATCTATTCTCGATTACTCCGCTCACAACAGCATTGATTTTAAATTTATCCCACCTTATGCGCCTCACTTTGGTGGTTTATGGGAGGCTGGAGTCAAATCATGCAAACATCATATTCGTCGTATAATCGGTAATGCGCATTTAACTTACGAAGAGTTTAATACAGCTTTGGTACAAATCGAAGCTGTCCTAAATTCCCGTCCTATGTACCCATTGTCCTCAGATCCATCTGACTACACCCCCCTTACGCCGGCACACTTCTTGATCGGCCGATCACTGATGTCACCAGCTGAAAGAGATCTGACTGCTGTACCACTTCACGCACTGACACGCCTCAAGAGGGTTGAGTTGCTGCGACAAACATTCTGGAAGAGATGGTCGAAAGAATACATTTCAGAACTTCAAAGGCGCACTAAATGGCAATCGACAAACGAGGACCTTCGTCAAGGAGCCCTGGTTCTCATCAAAGACGACAGCGCACCACCACTCAAATGGCACATGGGTCGCATTCTAAGTGTGGCTTCAGGCAAGGACGGAGTCTCCAGGGTCGCCACTATTCGCACGGCCATTGGCACCACAGTTCGAGCGTTCTCCAAGATCTGCCCGCTTCCTGTACCACTTGAACACGACAGCTGCGAACCTGAGGGAGACACATGCAACTGACCATGAACATGAAGCATATACACAATTTTGAAAGCGGTGCTTTCAAGGCCGCCGGGATGTTTACAACGCCACCTGGTGGATGCCACCAACACTACCACCGCCCAGGATAATCGATCCGCTGCAGTGCTGTCTTGCGATCCCGCCCGCTTCAAGATACTCCCACGCGCCGCTAGTACGCTACCGGGACACTGTTTTCGGTGTCGAAATTTGTCAGTGCTTGGTACTTATGTTTTAATGATAACATTGTTTCATCAAATCTTTGAATTTTGTACTTCTAAGATCCGAACGAAATGGTTTTTGCAAACTTTTTTTTTAACACAAAAATAATTCCATAATTTAAGGTAGATTCATCTTAACTGGACGTCAAATATTTGCAAAAATATTTCTTCCGGATCTTAGAAGTGCACAAAATTCAAAGATTTGATAAAACATTATTAGGTACCATAAAAGCATAAGTACCTACCTACCATTTTTTTGTAGTTGACGGGGAGGTCAAATGACTCGAGGTAAAGACGTTCCCTCCATACCCACTAAACATTCTCCCTAGCCTGACCTTCAGTGCGCTATTACGGGACGGCTCGGGATCTGCGCAAGTGAGCGCAACTACACCGACACCGTCTCAACGCTGCCCGTCTAGGCACTCCTTGCACCAATTGGTGGCTAGCAGCAACTCCTCCACCGACGTCTCGACCTGGCGCGTCCTCCTGACGAAGATACCGAGAGCAGCCATCGGACCGCACCCGGGGGACTTCGGGCGCGGTCGTGACCCTGAAAAGGGCCGTCCGGAACTAGCCGTGGTGGGGAAACAAAAAGAACTCGACAGTGGCATACGACTTCGAATGACAAGGGGACACACTTGTCATCAAAAGCCAGACACCCGCCGAGAAAGTTTCCCTACCACTTTACCAGGGTCCGCTACTAGGAGGCTTCCGGACGTGGACCCCAAGTACCTACCAAGCACTTTGTGTAACTGATAAAAGTCTGGCGACTGATCGCAGTTATATAAATGGGTAACAAATGTTATTTTCTCCCATTTTTTTCCAATATTTTTAATTGTTTTTATATATTTTTTTAAATATTGTAGAATGTCAACCAGCACACTCATCATCTCAGAGCTCTCGACCTTCATCTTAGAGAGCCGCGAGAGATTGAAAACCAGCGCGGCCCGAGAGAGTCACTCCCGTGACCGCATGAGCTGAATCTCTTCCGTTGTCTTTGTCCCTGATTATAATGTTCGTAAAATGGAAAATTATTGAATGTTTTTAACTTCGATCATCTACAAGATGATCGAAGGTTTTTAAACTCTTTTTTTCTTTCTTTTTAAACGACAGAACGCATTTAATGACGCATATTTAAAATTCTCGTAATTTTTATCACAAATAAAGTACTTTTTAGACAACAACATAAATGTAAATTCCTCGAACGTGCGTTTGTATATGGTGTGTTCCCGCCTAACACGCGGACAAATATTTATGTTTATCAGACAATCAGAGCACAAACAAGTCTCTGATTTTAGATTTGATAGTAGACATACTGAATAATTGATGAACTTTCAAATGTTATGAATAATGTTTACTTTCCATGACATTACGAGGAAGTTTCGTTTTAATTTATCAATATAATACTATATTGTTAAATTAAACATGAATAATCATGGTTTGCGTTCGTATAATGGTTGTGGTAAAATATAAAGTACATATTGGTGTACAGCAACTGATAACCGGGCGAATAAGAGCCTGCGCCCACCGATGGCGCGGCATGGCATGGCAAGGGATATTTTCGTGGTTTCAAATGAATTTTGACCTTATTTAAAACATGAAATTAGTATTGACATTCTTTTACTTTACACGAAAAGGTTGAAAAGTGCCGCAGCATGCTTAAGGATCCATGATCGACTCCTTCGCAATGTGAGACGCACACATTACTTCGTGTTGGCCCAGGAAAGTGATTGCCAAGTAGTTAAAATAAGATGAATCTAGCCCCACAGTCTACATAGTTCTTACATTCTACAAGTGACGGTATGGCACATGAAAGGAATTTTTGGAGACAAATAATTTTTAAGTGAATTTAGTAATTTAACAAGAATAGGTCGTGGTGTTCGGATTCATGCCGTGCCGTCCCGCGCCGTCGGTGGGTGTCAGCCCTAAAACTGTGGCTTTATGTCACCGTAATTGTAGCTTCCATCATTCTATGTAGCATAATTAAGAAATGGAAATCTCTGCCACACGTATACCTTCTCACAATCTTGGGAGATTCAAAAGAGGCGTATAGAAGAACCTTACAGGCCAGCAAATCTTTGTAATTGGACTACAGTTCTGCTTAACATCAGTTGGATGGAGTCATTTACTTGACTTTATATAAAAAAAGATGTTAGCAAATACCCTGCAGAATCCTACAGCCATTCAGCTACAAGACCATGGAACAGGTAGATATACTTACTCTTTGAAGCCTTTTATTTATTCTGCACTTTGTAGCCCTAAATGAAGCAAGGATTTTAAGTATGCTAACGTTAAATATACCCTACAATAGCCCATGAATACGCGATGTTTGACTGCTTAAGGTTCTATTTGAACGTTCTTTGTTTTAATGCCACGTAAGCTTAGTGGTGCATATTTAAAATGTTCTTGTCCAGTCGACCTTTTAAATATTCCGGAGCAGAGCCAACTTTTAGAATGCCGCGTAATCCGGGTTTTGGGTGCGTCGGAATTGGGAAGGCATTTTGGACCGTAATAAAAAAACGATAGGGAAGTCGAGTCCACGCTGTGTTGTTTGGAATACCAGCGACCTGGGTCTATTGAATAATAATTAATTATTAGGACAGGCTCGGAAGTAAGGCTAGAATGGGGTGGGCTTGTGAACGTGTTTCTAAATGGCAGGTTACAGCGACTGCTGTAATGTTTTGCGTGTGCCGTTTAGTGTACAATGTACCTTAGGGTTCTCATATATACAATGTACATTAGGGATCTCATAAGGAATGATAATGAGACCAGATCGACTGGTACCGGTACATGTTGCATTTCGTATTGCTTTATGTTTTTGGATTTTGCGCGGTAACTGTAGCCCATAGACACTGTAGTCCACTAAGATTGCAGGTTCGGGTCCTGTCACGGACGCCACAATTTAACTGAACGTGTTGAACTTTAATAATAATAAAAGGATGTTATAAATAAGACCACCGTACGTTTTAAGATTAGTCAGGAGACTGTCATAATATTCTATTCTCTATTTTTGACAAGATTAAAAAAAAACATAATTAATAAAAAAGAGTTTCGATTCTTAACAAGAGAGTTTCACTCTTATGTTGCCAACTCTATATCTACCTCGTTAAGCTCTCGAAAGCTTATCTGAAAAATTTTCGGTTACCCATGCGAGTACCGAACGAACACTTCGTAGTTTAGCTTTACGCAGAACGCACGACTGCTTCGCCATCGACCACCTCCAACTCTATTTGGACGATTGTAAAAAACTGTATCAAGCACGCATAGCCAAGTAAAAACATTTTTGGACGCCACTATTTTGAACCACTAACATTTAGAGAAGTATTTTAATTAGAAACTCGATCGCGCCAATTTGGCGCTCATGTTTCTAGAATCTAAAAACAAACTTCTACATAATAGTTTGTCTTAGATTCAGAGGCCGGTAAGGCGATTATCCTTCTTTCATAGTTGCTGGCTGAACTTTAGTTAGCAAGATAGTTTGCAACCTTGTTGTATTATAGGTAAATTACTCTGACATTTTATGCCGTGAAGACTTGCTCAGAACTTATAAGGTAACCTATTTTCTACGCTGGTGTCCTTTATTAAGTTACTTTATGGAAAGCTTAAGTCTTAATAAAGACAACACTATTAGGAATAGATGCATATAAGTAACATATGAGTTTCAAGGTACTTTAAGGTTTATTACGAGCAACAAATGGTACCGAATTGACTGCTCGTCTATGATGGTTACACCGAATATCCCATAGTCATTTCCATCAACATTAATCTGTACAATTGAATGGAGATCATTTACTATCGGTAGGTTCTGGTTATTTTTTATGACCAGGTGAAAATATACAACGTGTAACAGATAAATCGTAATCCCTCAAAGAAGTTTGTTAATAATATGAAAATTAATTAAAATCGGTCGTTGTGTGATGTCCGTGTAGAATTTTGCTCGTATCTTGCGGTTTTTATAAAGTAAAATTTATTGCCACTACATGACACTCAATTGGACGTAGTTATGCAAAAACGTTCCAATCCACAAAGTTGTCAAAATTGAGTTTCTGTGCCCAAGCTAGGTATTTCGGGTCGTTCTATCAAGTGCTCAAGACATTGACTCTCTTAAGACAAAAATCTTCGAAATAATAAATAGGTCTAAGTGATGAAACGAACCAAACCACCTAATCATATTTTAATACAGTGCCAATTATCTTGGATCGTACTGTTTTAATTCATTTTATACCCAAAAAAATGAAAAGAATGGCTCAGTCATCTTGAAACATTTTGAAAAAAACTGTCCTTTACCCAAAAAAATCAAAATAATGACTCAATCATCTTGGAACATTTTGAAAAAAAACTGTCATTTGAAATATCTATTTCTTCAAAACGTTCCATGTTATTTGTAATGTTTAAGATAGGTCATAGCGGCAAATATAAATGATTCAAATCGCATATAGTTGCGGGAATATAAATTTATCTATTCCTGAAACGATCCATCACTTTTTTTTTGTTCTCAACAAGGTAAGATTTGACATCAATACAACATATTATTTAATTTAGTAGGTAACAAAATGCTTAGGCATCTTGAAATAAATAATTTATTAGCTAGCTATCACCTTTAAGCTAATATTAGAGCCAGTATAAATAAATCTACTTGCAAAATTCGAGGAAATGTCTTTTTGCATAAGAAATTATACTATCTTAGTTAATGTTAATGAAATAAATTACTAAATATAGACACTGATAGTACCAAAAGATTCACAAAAATATTATTATCATCATACACATGTGTGGTCAGAAAACAATATTACACTTTGTTTGGTTTAATGTAACTTCTTTTCAATGTTCCAATTATATTTGAGCCGATTATTGAATAACAAACTTATTAAAATGTATAATGTTATGAAGTCTGGAACGTTCTAACAACAATAATGTAGTAAAAATAATGTCCTTGTGTTAATGTAGTAAATGTTCCATTACATTTGAAAAGATTAACGAATAAAGATTATACAGCTTACCTTGTGACTCATGACTAGTGGAACATTATTAAAAAAATAAATGTAGTGATTATTATTTCTCTTATGTGCTCCAAGTGCCTTTGAACTATTTTATCGGTAAGTAAAATATAAAGTTTGAAAAAGCTAAGTTATATTTGATTTTTTGAGAAGATCTTTTGATGAGGATTTTATGGAAGTTAACTTTAAAAGGATAAGAAAAGGAGTAATTTTACCAATAAATAAATCTGATTTTCAGCACTTGTGGCGTAACGGAAAACCAATTGCTCCAGCTAAATTGGCTGATTTATAATCCATCTATAAATTTATCCCAGCTGATTGCCTTAGTTTTTATAAAAAAATGAAAGCGTCTGAAGAAGTCACAATTACGAAGCTGATGGATTTTGTGGGGGGATGTATTTCGTTCAGGATAATGAACTATGACGATATTCAAGCATAACCCGGCGTCATTGAGGCAGGGTCAATATGACCCTGCACGTTTTGGATTTGAAATATTTTTATGAAACAATTATTGCACACTGTCGTGAATCTCAGTAGATGGGGGTAAGGATCACCCCGCCTCATTGCACACCTGGCTTGAGTTGCCCGATACTCGTGTAACAAGTAAAACTTGCGCAAACCTGCAACAGGGTCAATATAATCCTGCTCAACGACGCCGTTGCTAGTTTGTGCCACAAATTATTTTTATTACTTAGGTGTTTTTAGTTATTTGAATGACCTAGTAAGATATAAAATGGCTGCTTATGCAGATCAATTGAATTTACGGGAGAAACATCTAGAAACCCTCTGTTACCTAAACATATCTGGAAGGCAAAAAAGATCCAAGACTGTCCTTATACCTAAAAGACAGGAATATTAGTCATATTTTTAAGGCTTGTCATAAGTTTGTATGTAGCGAACATCTAATTTCCTATTGTAATAACTGTAGTGAAAACCCTAAAAAAACAACTGATTATAAGAAAGTTGTTATTTTACATAATGTTGCTATTATTTAATTTCAAAAGTTCCTTATTAAAGATTAAAATTAGCATATCTTAGATTTAAAAAATTAAATTGCATTGACGTTTTTTTTAAGTTTAAGAATATGACAAATTGTTGTTACTAACTTAAACTTCGTTTAGATTTGAATAAAACTGAATAAATATGAAATACATTGTTTTAATTTCAAACTATTCTATTGGTAGGTTTAAAAATCCTAAACAATTATTCATATGAAATAAATATTTTCTGTTTTATCAGGTAAAATCATTACATGGTCGTAATGACCCTCCTCAACGATCATGTATGTACCTTTTTACCGCCACAATGACGCCGGGTTAAAACATGTCTTGATTAAAAAATATGTTACAATTCTTTTTGGTAATATTGTTTCATTTTTTTAAAATACGTATTTTTAAAATAAATGTTACAATTTCTCAAAATACACCAACTTTGACATTGTGGATCGTTTCTGCAAATTAAGTTATGAGACACCTTCATACAAAAAAGCTTTTTTTTAAAACGTTCCAAGTACAATTTCCGAAAAATTTTATGATTATTATTATTAAATGTTAATGAAATATATGTAATAAAATAATATTTAAATCAATAGTTTAAGTTGTCCATACTACTCAGCTCAACTCGTTACAACAAAAAAGCGTACCGCTAAAACACATAAATGCGTTTTTCTCAGCTTGACCTATGCGTGGGTTGGAACGTTTTTGCATAACTACGTCCAATTTTAGCTGTCTAATTATTTAAAGTAGGGATATTTAATATGGGGTCCACGTCCGGAACTCTCCTCGTGGCGGACCCTGGTAACGTGGTGGGGAAACTTTCTCGGCGAGTGTGCGGCTTTTGATGCCAAGTGTGTTCGCTTGGCATTCGAAATCACATGCCATCGGCGAGTTGTTTTTGTTTTCCCACCATGGCTAGTTCCGGACGGCCCTTTTCAGGGCCACGACCGCGCCCGATGACCTCGGGTGCGGTTGATGGCTGCTCCCGGTGTCCTCGTCAGGAGGACGCGCCAGGTTGAGCAGCCGTCGGTGAGGAGGCGGCCTATAAGGCCGGCGTCGGCCAGCGGCCCACAGGGACTGGCGTTAGTCGGTAGCCCCTGTGGGCTGCTGGCCACCAATTGGTGCACAAGGAGTGCCTAGACGGGCAGCGTTGGGACGGTCTCGGTGTAGAGCCGTCCCGCAATAGCGCACTGGAGGTCAGGCCGGGGAGGATGTTTAATGGGTATGGAGCGGACGCCTTTACCTCGAGTCCCACATATCCCCTGCGGTTGGCACCACCCCGCAGGGACGATGCGTAAATGAATTTGACCTCCCCGACAAAAAAAGGGATATTTAATATATCTTTTGGTCAAATTTTAGTCCTAATTTTTTTTCATTGTTAGGTTTTAAAGTCTATTCCAAACAAACTACTTTCAAGGTTTATGTTATTCTTGTGACATGTTGTTTAAGTATAAAACTGACTTTAGACTTTTGGGCGAAACTTACATCGGTGAGCAATAATTTGGGAAACCTAAGCTGCGAATGTACATATGTGTCATAATATGATAGTCGATATTTCGTCTACAGTGTTTTCCTTACACATGAAAACTTTCAAAACAGAATCAAGAACATCTTTATTTTAATGCTCTTTAAAACGATTTTAGCACATCGTCTAGCTTTTAGTTTTGTTTGTAGACATGCATCTGAACAGCTAATGCTTCTTTGTTGTTTTTGAATTTTAAAGTGACTTTATAACTTTTAATATTCCCTTTCGAAATCTAAGCAATTTCTATTTTAGAAAATAAAAAATTCCATAAGTTCAATTTAGTCGTAAAATAAAAATGTTCTATCATATTTTGAAGTAAACTTTGTGTTGACAAAATTTTCTTTTTATAATTTAGATATCAGAAACTCTATTAAGGTTCTCTGTACAGAAGCTGAATAATGCAAAGATTCGTCTGTATTCGACGCCGACGGGACGGCCTCTATACAACTAGGTTCATCAAATGAAGAAGTTATCACCATTAATTACACTAATGACTTTTCTTACATACATACTGTGGCTTTTTCAAAAGCACCGTAGAAAGCACGGGAGCGTCGCTTGCTATCGACCTCCAAGAGTAACTCCTTCACCACCACCCCTACCACTTGCATATTCAAATAAATATTTATCTAAAAAAGCACGTTCAATATTAACATAGTTGCCTAATAAATAGTAGGCAAATTATGGTACGAAAATGTTCAAGTTTTTGAAGGAATCGCATCTGATATTTATATAGATGAACCTAGCGCTCCGTTCGCGATTATTAACTCGTTTGTAATTAAATATAATCTATGTTACTCGATGAAAAAGTAGCGAGTTGTTTTTGAGCTTATTCATTACAAACATAAACACAAATCTTTCTTCTTTATAATTTTAAATAGTCTAGATGACCTCAATAAAAAGCATAGGAATTTCGCTACTGGCGTCGATAAAATAAAACGACACACACGATATATTATTAATGATGCATGGTTTCATTAAATAGTAATTAGTGAATTTTCGTTGCCTCTGTTAACAGTACAAACGAACATCCTCAGTGACAGACAACAATGATTGATGTCTCTAATTCATAATTTCATAGCATCCAATAGTTAATCACGCAAATCTAGATTTAATTAAATGGCTTACAAACAAACCTAGTTACTAAGAATATAATGAAAACCTTTAGTGTGCGAGTCAACAAAATTAATGCTTACTTATTAATTTTAAACCCAATTAGGGTCAGATAATTAGCTCTTAGAATTTAGAGCCTCTGACGGGTACAAATAAATAGTTCTATCTTTTTTGATGTAACATGTTTTCAAGACATGCAAAAAGTTTTAAACACAGTAACGCGACTACGGAAAGAAAGAAAGCAATGAAATCGATTAAAATCTAATTGTACATGGTAAAATCGACTCCTCCTATTATTAAAGTCAGTTAAAATGTAGCGTATGTTACTCGAATCATATTAACGAATCGAATGACACCTTATTCATATTTATCGGATGAATAGTTTAGGCTCTACTGAGGAACATACAAACATACATAGCTAAAATAACCCTTCCTTTTGACTTCGCGTACTTGGGTAAAGAGGGATAGAGTTGTGAAGGCTGTAACGTTGTGTTGTCTATGGGTCCAATACTGCTATTATGGTTCAGGAAATAGACACGTTTTCGTCACAATTTTTTATTGGTTATGGCAGATACATATCACTATCACTAAATGTATAAAACAAAGTCGCTATCCGCCGTCTGTCAGTCCCTATGTATGCTTAGATCTTTAAAACTACGCAACGGATTTTTAATGCAGTTTTTTATAAATAGATAGATTGATTCTTAGGGAAGGTTTATATGTATAATACATGCATATTTACATAAGCATTGCACCCGTGCGAAGCCGGAGCGGGTCGCTAGTGGTATACAAAAGGTAGATTAAGGTAGGTATAAGGCACTAATTTTTACGTGCCTTGATATAATTTTAAATACGTATGTATTAATAGAGGTACTATTTATGGCCCAAGCTAAGGTCCAGAGCGAGACCCTTGCAATAAGATTTAATGTGTTCGCTAGGACACGATCAGTAATGTAAAGTCAAAAAGCGCGAAAATGAACCAAAATATGTCATGATAATTTTGAATTTGATTGTATATTATTATGGAATAATTTTATTTTTGCGTTTACAAACGCGTAAATATTCATACTAGAAAAATGCACTGAAAAAAAATCGACTTGCCTCAGGCGGGACTATTCTATTATTATTATTGATTATTATTTTTAAAATATTTTGTTATAGTGCCACGTTACAAGGCAACGCGTAAGTGACGCTCTGCCCGCCTAGCATGACCACCGAAACATGATATGATATGATATGATATAGCCATTTATCGCGTTGAACTGTCAAAAATTATTGGAAATTTTATCGAAACTACGAACATGTATAAGGCTTATACATGTTCGCAGTTTCGATAATTTTTCAAGATTGCGGTTATATCCAATATTTTTTGACAGTTTAACGCGATAAATGGCTATATCATATCATATCATATCATATCGTGTTTCGGTGGTCATGCTAGGCGGGCTGGTGTTTTAATTATCTATAGGATACTGATCGATGGTTAAGTTTTCTTTACTTGATATCGAATTAATGATAAGGGTGAAGGTGTAAGCGATCTTTACTAGAAACCCCCAGCTACTGTGACGGCCTATATTATACTAATTCCGAGCAAAGCGACACTGCCGCTGCTTCATCGTGTGCGCCGAGGTTCTAAGCGTCTCCGCTCTTTGGATTCTGAGGGCAGCGAAACCATCACTGCAGCCTCCGGTTGTTTCGCAAACTGTGACAAGCAAGCCTATTTGCTAACTTATTTTGACACATGAAAGTGATTATGAAATAAAATGAAAAAGCTATTTATTTATATGGACTTTGCATGTGAGAAAACGGGATTTATACCACGTACCTTTGTTTTGTGAACCGATATTTCACATTCTCACATTTAATTGATAGTGACTACGTAAGTTTAAAACAATACCTTTAAATGGTCAAAAGCCCTACCACCATTTCGTTTTCGGTCATTTTCATAATCACCAAACTATTTACTTATACATAGCTGTTTTTACAGGACAAGGGTCACAATAGCGTTATAGTAAAGTAGTAGTGTATCAGTAAATAAATCGGTGATTATCACTTTCATGTGTCGAAAACAGCGAATAGGCCGGCTGGGCTGGGGAATGTTTTTGCTTTTAGTGCAAAGGCAAAGTTAATGCCCTTACAATTTAATTATCTAAAAAGTAAGTATTAATTGAAGAATATTCCAGTTTTAATCATAATAGACCCATAACTTGCTTTGAATATGTGGAAACAGAAATGTGTCGGCATAAGCATATAAAGCGAACATATCGGTCACTCCTCTGCTACTGAGTTTTTGTTCCCCATTGTGAATTATTCCCGTTCAAAGCAACTTGTTGATACTAAAACGGCAGAGAAGCTTTGGGAGCGCTTTGTTTTATTTCACACACAATGAATAAAGCGGAATAAAAATGTGCGAGTACAACGACTCTTTTGTTCCTATATTAGTGTTTGGTTTGAGTATTGTTGAAGCTATGAAGCGCGTACATTACGTTTTCTATCCCTCGTGCTGTATTTGTCTTTCTGGAAAAGAGCGCTCCTTAACGTTTTAAAATATGCGTGACGTAGTACTCGACAACATATTATAGTGGATGACGCTTTGTTACGAGTTGTATCCCGCTGACAAATATAGATACACTAGCTGACCCGGCAAACGTTATTTTGCCTTACAAAAATAATTAAATTACTAAAATGGATATAAAAAAATCGGGGTTGGTGATAAAAAAGTAAAAATTTAGGGTTGTATGTATTTTTTAATGCCACATAATAAAAAAATAAAAACAAAAAATTTCGTCCAAAAATTAAAAAAAAAAATATTTAGGGGTGGATTACCCTTAACATTTAGGGGGATTAAAAATTAATGTTGTCCGATTCTCAGACCTACTAAATATGCACACAAAATTTCATGAGAATCGGGAAAGCCGTTTCGGAGGAGATTAACCACAAACACCGCGACACGAGAATTTTAAGAAGAAGAAATGCTAGGGCCGCACCTGCGTGTATCGTCACGAAGCTTCGTGCTAGGACACGATACGCGCAGACATGTCCGGACATTATCGGCTATCCTCGCGAACATTCGGGCTGCGTGTGAGTTATTGGCTGGGAGCTTAGATTAGGTAGGCGGTACGTCAAAGGGTTTTAGCGCGCTAACCTATCATGCTGCTTGGTCAGACTAGTGTTTCTCATTTCTGAGGTTGTTCTCCATTAGTTCAGACGTTAATAAACGCATTACCTACGTAATTATTAGCACACATGTAGAAGTAAAGAAAGTAATTATCCATTAAACGCAAAGAGGATAATGATACTACTGGAAATGATTTCGGCCATCTTGGATTATTGCACGATGGTTTATGCAAATTAAAGAAATCGCTAATATGACCACATGCTTTATCGCAATAACTTTTTGTATTCTGCATTCAAATTTTCTACATGTGATTTTCAAAGTCGCAGTTTGATTGGTCTGGCAGCGTGGAAGTTGTCAGTCAACGATTACTCATTTTTTCCAAAATAGACTCACAAATTTCTTAACATAAGAAATCTTGAACAGCAATCACTGGTCAAGCTCACGTCAACGGGCTATTAAGAATTACCTTGTAGGTATTTGAATAGTCACAATAACAATTTAAAATAACCAAAAAAAAGTGTCAGTTGCCTTCAAAAGTTCTAATTGGATAACAAATACACAATTTGATTAGCACTGTTGTTATTTTGTCCAAATTTTAATTTATGTCTAAAGAATTTAATTTCCTTATCTTCATAGTAGCATTTCTTTAATAAGTCACTAAGAGCAAGGGGAATGTACAAATTCAAATAATTTAAATTCAAAGCAAGACGTCCCAAATGGGCAGCTTTAGATGTCTAATTTTATTTGAATCGAACTGATTTAATTACGTAATAACGCGGCATTTCAACAGTGCCATTATCACATTTTTCAATACTACCTACTATTAAATATTTTATTGCGCAAATAAAATCGATTTATCTTTCTTTTCCTTAATGGTACTTTTAATACAATGAAACGGTAGTAACCGCTATCAAAGTTGATTGCATCTTTTAAATCGTAAAAGTGTTTCAGCATTCTTACTTTGTCGTAAAATGCTGAAGCAATTCCATTAAATAATAAAGAAACTTAGCTGTGTGATGCCGGCAGAGTAGAATAGCATCACCCCATATCCTAGCAAGGGGGTATTGATCACCTTATACTCCGTCCACCAATACGCATTGGGCAAGCATGGTGGACTACTGCCTAAATCTATTTCAATAACAGAGAGAGGCCTTGTGTCAAATTACAAAGGTTGTTATGACGAATAAAGAAACTAGTTATACATTAAATAATAAAGTCATCAACGAAAACAGTATTATTACCACATCAAAATAGCACTCTGAAATAGAGTTCGATGTCAGGAGCTGCAATAGCGACCAATATACTACTACTTCTTCGTATCTCTTATCCCTCCACGACACGGTGCTCCTGAGGTGAGCTCCGAGTCCATAAGGCCACGGAATCGAAGTCTGCGACGAGCGGGATGACAGGCGGCGGTGGTGGTGCGAGAGCAGCGCGATTCAAAGCATAGAATATGGAACTGGTTCGAAGCCGCACGATTCAATATAGTCCCGCGACGCCGCTGACAGCCACCGTCACCCCGCTCGGCTTCGAGTCCGATCAACAGCCTTAGGTGCATCCACACCACAGTTACTTTTTAAGAACAACGTTTCCAAGTGTTACTTTACTATTTAGCAACATCCCGTCACCCCAAGCAAAAAAATCTAATAGTATTTATGTCAACTATGTTTTTTGAGGTCGGTGCTAAAGACAAGTGACAACGTTTATTCCTAATATTGAGGTTGGCACCGACCTCAAAAAACATATTTGGCATATTTTCACATTTTTTAAACGTACAACGCGCGGCGCTGATGTTATACTATATTATAAAAGACGCCGCAGTAACGCGTCGCTAGCTTAGCGTCCAATGCATATATTACCTCTGGTCCAAATGTCCAATGGAAAAAAAAACGCTACTCAGCGCTAGCCTTCATCGAATGCCGACGCTAGACAAACGCTAGTGTGATGGAGCTCCTATATTTAAACAAACAACCGTCTCCTTGACCAGGGAGCCGGTTCGGATGAATCACTGAACCGGATCGGATGAACCACTAGTGGTTCATCCGATTAGTCCCAGGTTCATCCCCAGGGGAGTACAAATTTGTACTCTATTTGGTTGGTGGTAGAACTTTTATCCACTTGGCTAGTTACCATCATCTTATCAAAATCTGTCGCCATAATAATAATGTTAACAGGATTATTTGTGTTCTGGCTATCAATGATAAGATAGCCAGTCTCTCTGTGGATGAGGGTTCCAGATGAAGCTCGATTCCATCTTCGGCCTTTTCGTCACTTACCATTAAGTAAGGTGAAGAGATTCCCTGATAAGAATGACAAAATAATAATTTAACCATGATACATTGTCATGCCTAAATATGCATTATGAGTAATTTAGAACCATTAGGCTATCAAAGTCCAAGTTCAAACTAGTTTATTCAATTTAGTCAATTACGGAGTTATTAAGAATGTTAAGTGATGCACTAGGCTCGACTTTTCATGTGTGGTCAGATAAATGCACGTATGACTAAACGTCGTGATACCACATACTGTCAAATTTTCCCAGTACCTAGTCCTTGAACTCTTATGGTTAGAGTTTGATCGAAATAATAAAAAAGAAATTTGACATTTTGAGTAGCCTGACCTGACATTGTAGTAACTTTATACTTTACAGGTTTAGTTTTGGCTAAATATTTCTGTTATGAAACTGGAATAATATTGAATGCTAGTCGTGTAAGTGTTGGCTTAGAACCCAGTTACGAAGGTGATGGCACTAAAATTACAGAAAATGCTTTGTAAACAAAGCATTTTCTTTCATATTATTATAAATAATAATATCTTTCTTTTAAAGAAGAAAAAACGTCCACAGAAAAGTAGCCTATCAAACTACAAATTAAACATTTTTGAGACGCTTGAAGTTCTTTTTGGATTTTTGACACCATATTCATTTATTAGTGATATATTTCTCATGCCACTCTTGAAAACAACTTGGAAATAGCGATGGAGTTCCGGGGCACGCTGGGCACTTATAACTGGTCTCCCTTCGCACCTTCTTCTTTGAACATACTTTGCACGAGAGGAATGAATATTTTTTTTTACTTAAGAGGTCCTTCAATTCGGGTAGGCCAATGTCCGTATGAATTACTAGCAGATTGAGAAGCTGCTTGTTTTCGTTTGCCTGGCGATTATCATTTGACTGTATAGACTCTATGTCTCTTCCTTTCATATGTTTATCTAAATTTAGAAGCTCTTTTATTACTTCTTCTCTGTATGTTACAAATTTGTACCTGTTGTCACTCTTAACGAATTTCTTGAATAAATAATATGAGTTCCACAAGGCTATATCCAAGAAATGGAATAGCACTTCCTTATGCCATTTAATCTGTTTTCTCGGAAAAGAGTAATATATCATCAACTGATTCGAGCGATTTGAACATGAGTGGGTATTGTACGAGGAAATCTCTATTGGTTTGAACAATTTCTTACCATGCCGGTTTTGGACTTCAGTCATTACTGGATGTTCTCGAGTAGTGAGGACAAGAACTGATCTTTTATCTTTCTCACTTACTGATGTACACATTTTTATTTCTTAACCAAAAATGTTCTCCTTTATCTATGTTTTTCGCTACAAGTATTTGGGGATTGTCTTTTCTGTTTGAACGGAGCGTGCCATTACTATGAGTTTTCAAGTCAAATAATTTTTGTGATAATCTTACTGATGAGTAAAAATTGTCCATAAAGAGGTCATGCCCTTTTAACAGATATGGATGCATTAGGCTCAGAACTAAATTAGTAATCTTTTTCCCAGATTCCTCACTACTCTTTGTCACTTCATCATTTCCGACAGACATCGCAAGGTTTAATACGTATCCATCATCAGTGCCAAGTACATAGATATTTATGCCCGATTGGGCTTCTTCAGGTTTTACGTGCTGTTGATATTGAAGTCGTCCTTTGAAGAGTATTAATGGCGCTTCCAAGCAAAGTTCTTTACCTGGTTTGAAATTATCCCTGATGATTTGTGTTAGTGTATCGGCAAATTTATTTACTTTTTCTTTACTTTTAATTCCTACTTCAGTAGCACAAAAACACCGTAAAAGTTGTAAGTAACGACGTCGTTACATAACGAAACGAAATATCGGATGATAATATAACGGATTATCACGTGTAAAAAGATTACGTGACTCTGGAATGCGTATATTATATGTGCATGGAGAAAGGAAAGAGCTAAGAACCGTTTTATTTCGTCAGCGGTAGTTAGTTTATAGAATAGAGTATTTTTTTTACAACTGCGTGATGGCTATTCATGAAAAAAATATTGAATTAGTTCGTATAAATAATTTTTATACGATTTTAAAGACAAATATTATAGAAATACAACGTTAAGCTGCGATTGTGGGAGAAAATTGTAAATAAAACTCTGTGCCTCTCCGTGCTGTTGTATTATTAAAATGGTCACAAACTTTTCTCTGAGTTCGAAGGCTACATTTGTAGATTGTGTCGTGTCTTCTTGAGATGTTGATGCGGTCCCTTCCACTGTTTCTGTTTCGCCTTAGAACCAAAAGTAATACAAATTCTTCTTCATCCGAGTCCGTTTCGTACGACATCTTGCAGCATACTGCCTGTCTAACCCGTCACACTGATCGCGATTTAAGCGCGATCCCGCGTTGAAACTGCTTTGAAACCGCCGCTGTGCCCCTTCAGTGTGCCGACTACCGCGCTGCTATTGACCTGCTCTGCTTCTGACCTGCGTTTGGTTTGCCGAAGCCTTAAACCCTGCCAGCTTTCATAAGAGGAAGAGAAGGATTGGGAGTGTCTGCTTTTAATGTAAATAAGTGATTTTGGATATAGCGCGAGTGTTGTGATATAAACCTTATTTGTGTATTTCATTGGTTTCTATGTAATTGCCACACCCGCCGCCTATCTTATACAATTACATAGAAACCATAAGTGGATGCGCCGCGGTGTCGCCTCAGTTCCGCCTAGTGAGGTCTGAGCTTTAGATTAAAGTATTAAGCAATGCAAATAATATTACCGGAATGAAGCAGTGTCGGACCGCCTGCTCTAAGTTACAAATAATTTAATGACAACTGAATTTAGACTTTATTCACTGGAGCATTATAAAGAATAGCGTAATTTCGCAGCAGACACCAAGTTAGGATTTTATTGCGTTATTCATCAGTTTTAGCTGTATGAAAAAAGGAGCAAAATATGAGTTTCAATTGTTATTAAATTAGTCGCGTCGTAAGCACACGCAAAACGTTGGACCTAGGACTTTTTATAAGTTTGAATGTACGGAACAAATACTTACCAAGACAATGGATCCTCTATCTCTTCTTCTAAAAAACTTTGATTTGATAAAGGAATGAATTTGAAAATTAGTGAAGGTTTTCGTACAGCCACGAGCAGTAATAATAAAGAGTACCTACATTATTAAGTAATAAGTTGGTACCTAACTTGAAATGTCAAAACTGGACACATATTATTGTTCGTCTTTGTTACAACTAATGCACGCTCAAAACTACGTCTAGCTACATGCGCCGCCTTTCTTGTTAACAAGTTTCAATATACCTGCATAACTATAAGTACCTTCATATTATGTAGGTACAGATTTCATTAAAATACTATAACCCCCCGGTGTTAGTGTACTATAGTCGAAGATTACAGCTCATTTAATCCTTCCATTATCTTACGCTTAAGGCGCGTTTAAAAGGCTTTAGAATTCTGTAACACAGTAATTGTTGTAAATTGGATTCCCAACGCAAGCCTAGGAACAGAGGAAACTTTTGCAATTTATCAAACTGGTTTCTTGTATATCTTTGGCATCAGGCATAACTTAACTATTCCGTTATCTTAATTCTGCCGAAAATAATACACGGAGTAACATCATTTATTTTCGAATAGTTGTTATTAATTGACTTAGGTTTAATTGTCTCTTTTCCGTCTACTTCCCTCCTCCCTGTGCTAATAGAGACCTTGGGGGGTCCTCAAGCCTGTAAGTCAGCCGTTCCTAGGGTATTACTGGGTGACCAAGCATCTTCCTAATGGGGAGTCCCTCGCTCGCTTAGCGTCCTTAGGGCGTCCGAATGGAAAGAGAGTGACGCGCCCAGGGTGCCTCTAAGGCCGTGCGCTGCGTTAAGCGGGTGCATGGCGCGGACACCCGCGCGGCGGGCTGTTTCATGCCATCTCCATAGAACAGCGCTGCGTCTCCCATCACACGCCATGCGGGCATCTCTATGGAGATGACATGAAACAACCCGCCGCGCGGGTGTCCGAGCTGTGCACCCGCTTAACGCCCTAACGTGGCGGAAGTGGGGAGAAGCGCCCCGGTACTGTACCAAGTATGGCGCGAAGCTGACACCACACGTTGGCGTGATCCTGAGCATTGTGTAGCGCGACGTCTTCTTGAGGTCCTGTGGAGCGGGACGTCGTGGTGTGACGTCTACGACGTTTCTTGTATTAAAACACCCAGCGTCACGTCACGTCACGCGGTGTGACGTCAGCTTTAAGGCTGGTAATTCTGTTGGGCTATGTCCGTGAGCTTAGTCCTCCTGCGTATCTCATTATGTCACTCAAATTTCATATGAACACGCAGAGATACTCCAAGGAACACTATACAAAAGTAAGAATTATTTTGTAAGGAAACAACTCACTCAACGACTCGCAAAAGTGGAAAAGTGTTTGACATTTTTATTCCCTTCCCAGATTCCTATTCAAAAGCGGTGGAGTGCTATATTTCATGCGAACACATCTGCTATGTTTACCTTAGAAAGGGACTGAAGTTCAATTCTATTTTGACGAAGGGCCTCGACGGCCGTGGATCAAACCACAAAGGGTTGCTTATGAAAAAATGGGCGCGTAATAGCCCGTTGGAGGTTTTAGGGGTATCCGGTCTACTTCGAAAATTTGTTCTGTGTTTTTGATGGAATTTCGCTAGTGGATTTGGGCAGCGCCGAATGTTAATCGAATTAAATCCATAGTCGTTTCTATGAATATTAGTCTGTGTAATCGAAAAAGATCGCTTATTATTCATAGGTTCAGGTTATATTTTGAGTGGAGTCTTTATAACAGGTGTTAGTAAAAACACGTGAAACTGACTATAGATTTTTTGGCGAAACGTTACGTATGGTAAATACTGCCAGACGTGAATTTTTGTGTAACTGAATGTTACCTAGCTATTGTTTGTAGGTAGCTGTATGTAAGTCGCAACAAAATTAGTAAAAAAAATATATTTATGATCGCTAGAGTGAGCATCACTAAGAACATATACATTGTATAGTAATGTCTGAAACTATAAATTTTCGGTATATTCATTCTGTATTACCTATACTTTATTGGTCAACACACATTTTATCAAAATTATTTGCTTGTGAGAGAAAAACAAACTATACAGTATTCAACCGTCTTTAAAACTGACGATTTTAAAGCATAAATTAACTACGTTTCCCCACAATCCAATTTACAAGAAATAGGCCAACAAAAGCCCAGTAGCGACGACTATTTTTCAACGCTAACAAGTGTCTCTACCGATAAGATATCACAGTTATATGAAAAATACAAATGCAAACGTTAACCTGCTGGACACAGCAAAAGCTTAACGAGACCCATTGTTTTGCCACGTTCGCAAATATAAAAAACGAAGTCAAATTGTCGAAACTCGTTGTAATATTAAATTGGTATTTTGGTTTTGTTTCCCATGAACAAACATTGTAAGTGGCGGAGCGGAGTTTAATTTGTTTTAAGTCAAAATGTGTTTTTATTGAAGACAACCGTTACTGACTGACCTATCACCGCACAATTCAAACCAATTAAAGTCTTGTGTTGAAATCTGGCACGCAGATGCATATTAAACTTATTAAGACGTAGAATCCGCTATGAAAGGATTTTCCGAAATTCTCAACAACGGGGCGATGCCGAATCTTGTTGTTAATATTCTATTAATTATCACCTGACCTGTAGATAAGGGTGATATTTCCGATCGCTCGATCCGATTCGCCGATCAGCGCTGTTCTTTCAGGTTACTATAGACAAGCTGCCCCTGTCAATTAAGCTTGCTTCCTGTTGCAATTGTTAGTTCCCTTATGCGCTAGTGGATTGCCGCTGACAGCCAGCTTTATATATATACGGCCTAAGACGGTTCTGCCAGTTTAGCCGTAGTCCGCGGAATACGCGCACGCCACGACATAGTAATACATATGCCTCTCCAAGCAGATTGCTCGGGTGACTTTGTACGACAACCCTGAGCTCAGATCACACGATCCCTGACCTCGGCGACTTTTCAGTGTGCTAGACCTTGTTTATCTATACCAACAGATGTACTTTCATAATAATATAAAATCTGCAGCCCTGCGCTAGGCGACGGAGCGCGATGCAGAAATATGACCATCTAACGCCGAGTACCGTAAGCGTCTCGCTTAGTAGCGGTATATATAATTTTGACATTGGGACATCTGACATAATAATGCCTGTAAGCAAAAGTGTCGGTATATGACTTATTGAGACCCAGCATAAGTGATCCAACCAAGTAATCAAGCAGTGAATTCATATCTACAATAAGGTTCCAACCAATTTAGATCTTACAATAACTTTCAGTAAAACACTACGTAAATCTAATCCTTAGGTGTAGGCATTCGTACACTGTATTCTAATATATTCGCGGGTAAATGCTATAATTTTCTCCGCATAAACGCCTTTAGGTACTATTATTTACGTAGATAAAACTGAACATAGAGACGACGAATGAAAATTGTTGTTGTATATTACGAAAGTATTTTGCGTGAAGTCTGAAAGGTTTTAGAAAAGCGATAGTATTTTCTTTCTTAACCCTTCTTCTGCAGATGTTGTCTATGCTTTATGAAGAAAGGGTCAAGTAACTCCTTTCCATTGACAGTAATTTAAAACTAATGGAACCTTTATCTTAGAGATAGGGTAAAATATATTTTTTCTTTTGTTTGAACAGAGAGTGAAGTCTCAATGTGCAGGAGGCTATTTTGGTAGATTTGGCACAAAAGGATCGCTTTGTAATTAACATTAATATTCGCCCCATCCGGCAAAATAACACTATCGACATTTTTGTTGGTGAATATTGACATATAATGAATTGATGTGCATCAATCCGTGTTCATAGATGATGATTACCGCAAATCAAGAAAATAATTGAATTAAATATAATAGAATAAAACTTTATTGCACATCTAACAAAATAACTCCTAGGCTGTAGGTAGACCCGGTAGGGTCGTCTGGGTAAGTACCACCGCCTGTCTTATTTCTGCCGTGAAGCAGTTTGCTGTGTTTCGGATTGAAGGAAAAGGATAATTACTGTGTAGGTAATTACTGGGCATGGAAGGCATATCATCTTAGTCCTCAGGATGGCAACGCACTTGCAGTGTTAAGTGATTTACTCTTAATATTGCCTATAGGCGACGGTAACCGCTTAACACCAGGTGGGCCGCAGGCTTGTTTGCATCTCGTAGTATAAAAAAATATCACATTCAAAAAAATTGTTAATAATAAAATGTACCTACATTGGGCTCGCTGCTGACCACGCAACCGCAGAGACCAATGTTCAGCTTGTATCTCAAACCGCCATGGGTATTTTTCCATAATCATTTCCTCCTCCACTTCGCACGATCTACGTATTTTGTTGATTCGTGTTTGGTATTTTTCCCTAGTAAAAGTCCCCAAGTTCTTTAACTTCTAGTATTTATTTGGAAAACCTAAGTTTAACCTTTCAAGGGCATACAAACAGGTTTTCATCAAATCATCAGTGTTACCCTTTAAAAATAAGTAGAAGTTGCACTCACAACCCATTTTGTATTAATGAGCTTTTTTAGGTTCAGCCGGAATAATTGTTCGTCATAAATATAGAGTGCCGCGTTATCATAATATGTAGAAAGATCGTTTACATTTTTATTGGTGTACGATATATGAGATTATGGTTTAATACCTTAAAAATGCTTTCTCATCCAGAAAATTGAGATATGTGCAAAACATTACAGACAAGCCGAAACGATAGTATCTGATCTGTGTTACGTGGTTAAAAATTATCGACAAGGATCTGCTGAGATATTAAGACCTGATCCAGAGCGTTTTCGCCGTGAATCTTGACGCGCGAACACATTCTGAAGCTCAACCCGCGAATTTGAAACTCGCACGAAGCTTGTGGATGCAATGTATTGAGCCCCAGTACCTCGCCAACGCGCATTGTGTGTTCGCGCGTAGAGATACGCGGCGAATTCGCTCTTCTGGACAAGGTCTAAGAAAGAAATTAATTGAAATACAATAAATGTGTGCTTGACGTGTTGTGTCAAATTATATTGCTATATTTGCATTGAAACTTAGCGGAAGCATGTGAATTGTTAACCAATTGCTTTACAATAAGATGTGTTGTAAATAGGTAGAAATTAACGCAACTTGTTTACCTACATTACGTTTCAAAGTAGGATAAGTATATTAACAATTTATATTCAAGACAATTTAAACCTGGCAAAGTTTCTTCCAATGCCAGTAGAGTTTTATTTATAGGTGCCATTGAAAAGTTTAAGAACTTTATTCATTTCATCTCTTCTCAGAAGCTGCTATAATTACCTTTAATCGAAATTACATGTTATTTATTGAGATAAGTGTCACAAATAGCACTTATTAGTACTTGTTTTTGAAACGCAATACTTCTGTTCGCTCGCCTACGTATCATGTAAACGTTTAACATTTTCGCCTGTTGAGATCTGTCCCTGGACGTTCCGGGAGATTGATGGTTTTTTCATTCATTTTATGCGGTGCACTAATTCTTATGGCGAAATCCTGAAATATGAAGTAAAAGGAACCTATCGCTGATCAAGCTCAGCAAGCCTACAAGGCCGAACAGGCCTTCGTGAGGGTGCTTAATGTGCGGGTCACTTAATGGCTTATATAGTCCACATTCCAAATTGTTTAAATCGAACAATGATTATGATACGAATAGCCTCAGATTTTTTGGAATGACTATTGTAGGCAGCAGATAACAGCGTCACCGGTTGTCTTGAAGAAGACGAAGACGAATTCGAGCTTCCAAGGATTTCTTGTTGATGTGCATATCCTGGGGTTGCGTTCTACACCGATTAGATTCTCTAGGCCTCGACTCGGGGTCGGGGCGTTCTAGTCGACTGGTACCTCAGAAGTCGATTACTTATACCTTTGTCTGGTAGTGGCAGATATATTGCCACCAAATTTTGAACTTTGTACCTATGTGATAAGGTTGAAAAACAATGAAAATATTTTTTTCTTTAACAGTCAAAGGGATTATTAAGGGTTGTAAGTTGTTTCATAGATAATAGTTTTATAGAATTTCGTTTCACATAGATTATTGTCATTAGAATAATCTAGACGCAGAACAGGTAGGTACCTATACATACTTACTTTGTAAACTAACTTTGAAGCCACTGCTACGGGGCGGGTCAGGAATGCCTTTAAAAAACAATTTTTTTACACACGTGTTAGATTTATTCACCATGAAAGGACAGGTCTAAGCCCGACGGAGGTCCAATCCATTCTGACTGAACCTACATATCACTCAGCCATTCACGTTTGTATGAAATATGTTTCATCTAAAGTTTTAGTCGAGGCAGGGCATAGCGGATTAGCCGCTCCAATTTGGAGCACCTGACTTGAGGTTACTAGCAATTCAGGCACTCCAATTTTGAGCTTACAGAAGACCACAGACCACAGACCTCCACCTTACAGAAGACCACAGGCAAATAACAATATAGGAATAACCCTATAAAGATAATTATCCGCTTTTTTTGAAGCACATCAATCGAGACTTCTCTGCGATCAATAACGAATGCAAAATTAATTCTATTGAGTTCGCGACTAACTCCACTCGGCCTCTCGGAGGCATTTGATGGAATTAATAATTGCAATCAACTAAAGTTTCCCGATGCAACGTCAGAGTCCTATGGGAGTCACACTAATATACCAAGCGCACAAAGATCTGCACTTATTACTAATGGTTTAAACGGACTAAAACGGTGGATTGGGCTGTTTGAAAATAAATTTACCGAGGTAGTACGAACCTCAAAATTTATTAACTGATCGTAAATCAGTTTGATAGAATACTTTTTGCTTTAGAAGGCTCTTTGAAGTCCGGAAGTAATTGACACATGTACGAAATGTTACAAAATGGCGGCGACATGATAGGGGATATAATTTTTTTAGTGTTATTTATTTTTATTAACAAATACACTTTATAAGAGAAAATCTAATTGAGAAATATATTTTTTTCTCTTGGTTGGTCAGGAATTTAACAACACATTGAAAAGAAGAAAATATATACGTGCTCTCTCAAGAAAGAGCTCTCCTAATTAGAGCTACTAATGCGCGGCGTTCTCATATAAATTTATGAGTACCTATGATGTAAATGTTCTTATGTTAGACCTCAGATTACTGTATCTAATTCTTATACAATATTCAAACCTCGTGGCTTATACCTGAGCTAAAATTCATTTGAATTTGTTCCGCTCTATTTAATAAAGTACTTAAACTTCATAGAATACGGTGAATGGAATTTTAACGTACCTTTAAATTCGGCTTCTATTAAACTTCTCGATAAATCTGTAAAAGAAAAAAGCAGTTTAACCATTTATTGTCTAAAACTTTGTAAGAATTTGCCTTTTAAAAGCGTTAAATGTGTTATTTGTATAAAACGCTATTTTCTTTGTATTTGCTTAAAATCATAGAATAATAAATGTAATTATATTCAAATTTGTATTATTACCTGCACAATTAGAGAATTGACAAGTGCCTTTATCGAATTCGATGAACGCCTGAATGAGTAATTTTAATTCACTTTAAAAAGCGTCGGTGGCGTAGTGCGTAAGAGCGTCGTCTCCCACCCGGGAGGCACTGGTTCGATCCCCGCCACGTACCAATGTGTTTTAAAATTTTGAATTCATATGTACGTTTAATCGAAGCTTTTACGGTGAAGGAAAACATCGTGAGGAAACCTGCACACACCTATGAAGAAATTCTTAGGTTGTGTGTGAAGTCGACCAACCCGCACTTGGCCAGCGTGGTTGACTAAGGGCTAATCGCCCCTAATGCAGGGGCGGTCTCATAGTAAAGGCATTTAAGCACTGCCTACCTCAATATATTACTCATACACTACTATAAACTATACGTCCTTCCTACCAACAAAATAATGCAACCTATAGGCTTCGGGCGCCCTGCGTGTAACGTATACATACCTACACCTACGTGCCAATATGCGCGGTAAGCACTAGTTTCATCTGCTTGTAAAAATCACACACACTACAATATTTTTTGACTTGTTCAGAAACACACAACGATTGACAGTATTAAACGACAAGATTGAAATGTTATAACTAGCAGGTATTATAACTAGGAAAGTGACATTCTCAATTTAGCCGTATTAGGTAGGCTGACCTACTCGACCTACTGTGATTATCAATTTGATATTGTTTAGGATTGCGATTAATTTATAAGATTATTTTAAAGTACTTTTATCAATAAATAATGAATTACGAAATTTAAGTAGCCTTTCGTCGCATAAAATACTAGGAATAAATTTTATTAAATAAAAGTATTCGCAAGATTATTCTCCAGTACTCCATAGGTGGCGCTAGTGTCGATGAATAAGAACCGTCAAGAACAAAGCAAGTAGTTTTAATCTTAATATTTACTTAAGATCTTTTTAACTAATTTGAATTTTAAAATTCTTTTTATATATTGTTATTTCACTTCACTGTTCTAAAACACTCCTTGACATGATTAACTTATAAAAGTAAGGAAATAGTTTTAAAATGAATGAATACGCCAGCGCCATAGCGCCAGCCGTTTTTATAATCCAAATCTTTATGACTGTCAGTCATGTCACTCAAGCGCGCGAATGTTAAATACTTTTTTAGTGCAAATCTTAATTTCTTTACAATATTTATCTACTTATAAGTGTTTAATGGTGTTGTGTTGTGTTGCGCATTTACGACGATGGAAAAATTGCAGTGTTCCTAATGTTCTGATAATTCAATTTGCTTAGAAAAACTGTGTAAGAAACCCAGATTTCATAGGTAAGATTTTTTTTATTTAAAGATAGGTAGCTATTTTTATTTATTTACAAAAAACTATGAAACTATTACACATTCATCGAATTGACCCATCCTGGGTTCGCCATTCGCAAAAAGGACAACCTGAAATATATTGTTGTAAGTAATTAATTGTTTTTAAGATTTTATTTTCTACTAGCGGCCGCCCGCGAATTTGTCCGCGTGGACTTTAGAATTTTTATCATCCTGTAATAACTATGCATGGAACTATACATGTAAACCTTCCTATTAAAAGTATTGAAAATTACATTAACATCTTTTGCGTAGAAAAGATATAAACGTAGGTGGACGCGAGTGCGACTTTATTTTATACTAGTTAGGTAAAGATTTCCGCGTAGCGTTTCAGATTGAGTTTTAGAGATCTAAATGCCTACCTAATGTAAAAATTAATGCACGCCACTGCCCTAATGTGGGGTAGGCTTGAGCCCTGCGGTGGGGACATATATTAAATGTGATGATGATGATGAAGTCACTTAATAAATTGAATATTGTATGTTAGAAATTACAAATTCATATTATAATATTGGGGGCAGGCATATGATGAGTGATGAAATTTATTTCATTTTTTGTTTAATATAGATAAGTGTTTAATATAGATGATTTTCCTACAGTCGTATTGTATGCGAATTCTCCTTATTATATTTTTCTTTTGAAATTAGATAACTGGGTTATGTTGCTTTGGTGTTCCTGTCATTTTCCTACTTTATTACAGAGTACACAGAAAAGTGCACTCTACTTAGAACCACTTTATGGAATTGTGATGACTAGAAACCTTTTATCTATTCCTTGCTTTATACAATAAATTTATAATAAAAGAGATGGGTCCAAATACATTGATACTGCATACTGCATTTTATGTAGGTACGGCGGCACAAGCATAAAATAATAGGTACTGTCCAGTCAAGTGGTTCACTTTAGGAGTTGAAACAAGCAAGTGACATAAAACTGCATAAAATTTGTGGTGTGTAATTACACTATAATATACTGTTTTAATACCACAATCTTCTCTTGACCTCAAACTGTGTTAAAATAGCAGTACTTCTACTATTATTACCCCAAACTCATAAAATACATTAAATTTGCAATGAAACTACTGTCGCGAAATTAGCTGAAGTTAATTTTACTTAAATAGAATTTCTCACAAACGTCGTGACAACGAACTCTGGATACGCCACGAAACATCAAAATAAAATATTCAGTCTCCAAACCGCAAAATTCGTCACAGCATACAATTTCATTTCAAATGTCTCCAGCTTGTTGAATAATAAAAGTATAACTATTTCATATTTCCAAACTATCAACTTGAGTGTTTGTAAAAGACATTGTGAGATACCGTCTGGATACGAACCTTGGTTTTAACTAGCATAATTTTTTACTTTCTCGTATACTTAGGCACGTATTATAGTCTCAAGAATCAACGCCGAATTGAGCGTCGTACGTCTCCATCACTTTATACTTGATAGAAAGTGACATATGATTCTCAAGGTATGATTAATTTCTGAGTATCATTCTGTAATACGGGCCTTAGAGGAAGTCTTGTAATCGCCAAAAAATTCGACCTCGAGATTTTGACGGATTTACACATTTTGGACCTCCCTGAGTCCAAAAATACCGTTTTTGGACTGTCTGAGTGATGTCTGTGTGTGTGTCTGTGTGTTAGCACAATAACTCGAGTATGCTTTAACTTATTGCAACCAAATTTAACATGCATGTATCAAAATATAAGGTTTCTATCAACTTTTGAGTCGTTTCCGGTATACGAGAAAGGCAAGGGAGATCACTCCTGATTTTTCTCGGACGGCTGAGTATAGTGCCACAAACTTATCTGGCCGTTTGGTGTCAAAATCTATAGGTAAATTCTAGTTCTAATTTTTGCTGTTCGGTCAGATAAGTTTGTGGCACTGTAATTTAGAGTTGTTTGCTATTGTTTTTGATTCACTGAAGGTTTGTTTTTTTAAGGTTGTTGCCTCGTTTATGTAGGCGACAGGCTGGAAACCTCGAGGCACTACATGGCCCAAGATGTAACCTGCTCAATCCGTTATGGGATTATGAGCGTGATTTCGTGTATATATGCATCTTTTTCGCGAAATGCTTGTACTAATAAAGTCGGGCGGAGTTTTGACAGTGATCTTATTCTTATGCAAGGGGCTAAGGCTGTGTTTCAGAGCACTTCCACCCTATGGGATCTTTTGTGCTTCCCCTTCCTTATCACCCATCCCCGCCAACATCGAAAACACTTTGTATGAGTTTCACAATGTTGGCGGGAATAAGGTCTATAAAGTCCTCTGGTTTAGGGTAACCTAAGCCCAGGACCCCAGGACAGTGATCTTAGGGATATATTAGACAGGAGGCGGTCACGCGGTCAGCCCTTCAAGCGGTCACATTCGCATTCTGTTTCTATAGGCTGACCAACGCGGTCTGTGGTGGCATGTATACAATACAGTGAACGCAAAACTGACCGCGTGAACGCTTGACCACGTGACTGCCCCCAGTGTGATAATTCACCCATTGTTAATTTTGATAACAGCTTATTACATTAAAAATTTCTCTATTGCTAAGCTTTGAAAGACGCTTGTGATTTTATTACCATTTAACGTAAATGGTCGTTGCGTAATCAATCAGTAAAGATTATAGTTGCAAGGCATTATAATCTTAGATTTCTATCAAATAGGTAGGTATATGCTACAAATATTTAGTTCATATATTTAAGCTACTAGTATTAGTTCAAGGCAATGTACAGCACACAATGACAATAACAAAAAAATAAATCATCATTGTTTTTCCTTAAATTGACGTTAAACAACTAATTTTCCTTCAAATTTCATGTTTTGAATTGTGTAACATAATAAATGATTATTTTTTATTGTTTGTTTTTGAACAGTCTAATTTTAAATGTAAAAGGCTGGATCTCGTGGTAAGTAAAAAGACAGAACTGGGAATAGTTCCAGTTAATTAATTGCCAAAGGACTGACCCACTTTCGCTGCGATGGTCAAAGTGCAAAGATAAACGTTTGTGGTTATCAGAAACGGAAGCCTGTCCTAACCTGGGCCCATCTGATAAACAAGGGCCGGACCGAAGAATTTCCCTCTTTCATTTTTAATAACAGGTAGTACTAAAACTTTCTTAGTTCATTGCACACTGGGCCTTTGTCAGGTTTCTTTTGAAGATAATCGACCGGATAAAATGGGCGCCTTATCTCTTTGTGGGGTATCATAAATATTGAAATGTTTGTAATCAAACTCTATGTAATACCTATTCTATTGAGTAAGTTTCACGACGGTAAACTTGCCTTTTGTCGGCCGTTTCTCGACTGATTTATAAATAGATAATCACGTTCATAATAAAAAAAGGAGTTGACGATAGGCTTATGTAACATTTGGTTACACGTAAAGCCACATCTGGAAGTATGGCCCACTTAGTGTCTCAATATAGTGACAGGTTGCCTAAGCCTGTCGCCTACATACAAGGGGCATCAAATCAAAAAAAAGTGTGAGCAATTCACACACGGTAGAAGTGAAACTTCATAAACGTAGAAAAAGTGACTTCAGAAGTAACAGATATTTATATTGTTTGTCAAAATATTAAAAGAGTTTCTCCCGAGTTCTTGTTGTAAAAACACGTGTTGAGAGACTCCATATTTAACTATCTACCGTACAATTGTCTGTTACTATAAGCCATAAGTAGATTTTCAGTTGACATTGGCGAAATGCGTTATCTTTATGTGTCGCGAACACAAATAATTTAAAAGAAGGAGAACAAAATATCGAACAACAAACTTCTATGCATCAAAAACTTTTTTGTGTCACTTTTTCGTTTCTTCGAATTCCAAAATCACAACGGTGACCAAGAACTTTCACTTCAAGTAACAAACCTTTTAGAAAAACCAGGACAGATAATATTGAGGTGACGACTAATCTAGAAACACGGAAGAAATATAGGTAATACGCAGCAGTTAGTTGGCAGATGAAGAAAAAACCGGTCACGCCAGAAATGTTGCCGTGTATAATTCTGAATCCATGTTTAGTTGAAGCTTGTACCTTTAAACATACGATAATTTCTTAAGTTTAAGTAAGTTATTTGTAAGTATTTTTAATTTTATCTTAATATTGTTTTTCTCTCTTTTAATTGCAAGTTTTATTTAATTATATGGATATCTGTGCATCAAAATATCTGACTTTTTCTGTACCGATATAATAGAAGCGCGCACTTGTAGAATATGAAATACTCCTTCAGTATTGTCAATAGAGTAGGTAACATTTCGCCCTCGCCGCTTACAGTTGTCAAACTTAAGTTACCGATATTGACATTCAAGTTATAGGCAGCCAGAACACAAGCTTTCAACAGCACAATAAAGTTTATAGCACATACCTTATCAGATCCTGTATAGTAAGTTCTGACGCCAAATGATATCGGCATCATTTATCAACGTCAAAAGTCATAACTCGTGTGTTAGTAATAGATGATTTATCAAAACTATTGTTGAACTATTTAGTGGAGTGATAAAGATATGTAGTTTCATATCTAATTTTTAACGGACTTCAAAAAAGGAGGAGGTTCTCAATTCGACTGTATTTATTTTTTATGTTTGTAACCTCATACTGGGTTCGTACTTGGGCTCTTTATTGGGTATACTGATTTGAAAATTCTTTCAACCTTTAGAAGCTGGTTCTCATCTGGTACTGGTACTGATTTAAATTTGATCGACATCTGACGAGTAGTTTTTAAGTTATCCCTAATAATGAAAATTTTATTGACCTCGATGATATCGTAATAGTTCTATTACGATATCATCTTTATCTTTATCTTTATTCCTTGTTTGTCTAAGTTTGCTGAAAATTTCCATACTTAAAACACTAAAAAGAAAGAAAAATATTATTTTAAATAAAAAAAACACCTTCAAAACTAAAAACGGAGAAATAAAAAAATTGCTCATAAAAACCTAAATTTATTATTGAGGTCGGTGCCAACCTCAAGATTGAGAAATAAACGTGGTCACTTGTATTTGGGACCGACCTCAAAAAAACATTTATATTTTTATAAACAAAATTTTTATTTCTCCGTTTTTAGTATCAAATGCGTTTCTTTTTATTTAAAAATATATTTTTTTTCTTTTTTGTGTTTTAAGTATAGAAATTTTCAGCACGTAGAGGATAGCTGATCATAACAGAACAATTTCAGTTTAAATAATAATCAAAATATAAGGAGTAAATCTCAATACAATTGGAAGCCACCCTGATGGTCTGTGAGTACCTACATAATGATCTAATTAGTAAACTAGGAAAACAATGTCTCAGCAGTGCTCATCAATAAAGAAATAATTGTATCGTCCCAAAATAGTGGTAACGATTTAAAAGTACTTAGGAAAGTCCATTTAAATTAAGAACTTTTTGATATTGATCTGCACAACCGACTGTTCGCTCTGCACCAAACTAAGAAAGGTAAGAGAGTTTTTTAAATTACTTTTGCTGTTTCACACATGTCGTTTTAAAGCATTGCCGGACATTTTTAAAGATTTTCAATTTGAGTAACGCACTTGCCTTCGGCTGCAACCCACAGCTTCTTATGTAATGAGTAGCTTTGTTGTACTATTATTTATTACTGTATCATGCCAATATCCGACGTATATAAGCGTCGGTGGCGTAGTGTGTAACGTTTAATCGATGCTTTTACGGTGAAGGAAAAGATCGTGAGGAAATCTGCTCAGACACCTGTGAAGAAATTCACCTGGTCTTTATAGGCCTGTTGAAGGTATGAGTTCTTTAAAGAGGTTCTTTAAAAATTTTACTAGGTGGTAGACCCATATGTAGGGTCGTCTGGGTAGTACCACGTTCCACCGCCTTTCTTTTTTCTGCCATGAAAAAAGAAAGGCGGTGGAAGGTGTAGTTCGCTGTGTTTCGGATTGAAGGGAAAGGTAGCCAGGGCATAGAAGATAAATCATATTAGTCCCCAGGATGCAACGCATTTGCAATATTAAGTGATTTACCCTTATTGGCAAGTGTCAATAGGCGACGGTAACCAGTTAACAACATGTGGGCCGCAAGATTGTTTGCCATCTCGTTATATAAAAAAAGAAGTTTTACCTGCAACCATTCTGCAACCAATCCTGCACAAAATATTCCCTTGATCGCTTAGGGATCAAACTTAGAGGTCCTTAACCTCTGGATCTAATTCATGTGAGCGAAGCACCTAGAGTACTGAGATCGAATATTGTGTAAGAATAAGTTTTGTATGCCTAATGTTGAAAAAACTCTCTCTAGTCGCTGTTTTGCTAACTGAATTGTTCCGTTTAATTGGAAGCCGTTATTTTCAGATCAAGATTTTTAATGACTGTTGCTATAATTACTAAACCAAGAATTGTTAATAGAGTAGCAAACAAGTTAAGTGAAATTATCAATGGGAGTCGGTGAGCAAAAAAAGTTAGTATTGAACATGTATTTTTTAAAAGTTTTTTTCTAAAAACTTTCTATCTACACGACTATTTTTAAGACCTAAAATAAGCTTATTGGGCTAAAAATATACTATTTACCTATTATGTCTTTCAACACGCCTACTCCATTTCTAGATATTTAACTAATAGCTTGTATCCGTGAACGCTGGTATTGACAGATATAAATCCTCTTTCAATATTGGCTTATAAATTCAATTATTATAATATTATATAATGGAACCCACTAAGCTTATAATAATAATATGAGCTCGCTAGATGTGAAGCAATAGAGAAGATAACAGGGTTGTGTACATACGTAGTTACTAATTTGTCTGCTCATAAATAAAGATACCACCACGCTTATAAATCAAAAACGGCAGTGTAGATCTTTAATTAACAAACATAAGGTTACACATAAAACATCATTTGGCAGTAATACGCCATGCAGTGTAAGGTTGCCTACGTGAAAAGGGCATTAAGAGTTTAATTTTGTTTGCCATTATATGCTGGTATTTCATCTGTGTTGAGGATGGGCGTGATGCTGTGATGAAAACACGTATTTATTGAGCAACAAAATGTATTAGCGAGCTAATCAGTTATGAACAATTGTGAATAGAAAAGAAATGTGACATTGATATTTATGAATTTGACTTTTTACAAAAACACGGTATAAAAGGTTTACAATTAATATTGTGGTATAAAATGTATCAAAAAAGGTCTGATGGTCTGCCAATTACCAACATTCCCGCCCCCAGTGGAACACAACTGTTAGGTGGTAAGTGGCTGATCGTCAGAGGTCATGAGGAGTAACTTTCGGACGGGCCGTCGCAATGTTCCTCCTTTCGTTAAAACGTCGGCAACCCGTACCGTGCCGTCAGCTCCCATGAACGTCTTTGTAATTCTACCTAACGGCCAAAGGCCACGCGGTAGGGAAGAATCCGCGATGAGTACTACGTCTCCCTCGGCGAGGTTTTGGGAGTTACTGCTTCGTCCTCTTGGTCGTAGTGTGGGCAGGTATTCTTGTAGCCAGCGTGCCCAAAAATGGTCAGCAAGACGAAGAGTAGACCGCCAATCACATCTCCGTATCAAGTCCGCATCGGTGAGCGAAGAGGTCCACGGTGCTGCCGATGATGATCCGAGAATGAAATGAAATGGCGTTATGGACTCCGGAACCTCGAGCGAAGACGATACATAGGTAAGTGGTCGCGAATTTATAATAGACTCTGCCTCCATCAACAAGGTTGTCAGTACCTCTTCCTTAGGAGCTCGGCTTTTGAGAGTATTTTTCAAGGCGCTCTTGACAGTACGTACCAGCCGCTCCCAAGCTCCACCCATGAAAGGCGACGCTGGAGGGATAAAACGCCACTCGATCTCGTGGTTCGTAGCGAATTCGCGAACATCATCTCCGTGCAGTGACTTCAGTACTCTGCTCGCCCCAACAAAATTAGTCCCGTTATCCGAAAAGATGACTGATGGGGATCCACGGCGAGCTATAAATCGTCTCAAACTTAGGAGTGCTGAATCCGTAGAGAGCGTACCGACGACTTCCAAATGTATCGCTCTGGTTACGAGACATGTATAGAGGGCTACGTAACGCTTCTCATGGTGTCGTAGGACCGTGACGTCGACTGGACCAAAGTAGTCTAGGCCAACGTTGGTGAACGGCCTCGTGTGATGTTCGAGTCTCTGCAGCGGTAGATCTCCAGTTCGTGGGACGCTCGGGCGGGCTTTGTGTCTCCTGCATTCTAGGCACGTATTAGAGACATTCCTTATTGTGCTTCTGGCCTTTAGAATCCAAAATTTTTGTCTTAATTCATTAAGTACCAACTCGTTGAAAGAATGAGCCATTTTGCGATGGTAATGCATGATCATGAGACGGACAATGTGGTGGCGGCCATCCAAAACTATAGGTCGTTTTGCACTCTCACTCACCCCGGGGGCAGCTTTAATTCGGGAGTCAAGTTTAATCAAACCGTCAGAATCCAATACCGGGTGTAGTGCTGCGATCTTGCTACTCTTCGGCACTGGCTGGGATGACTGCAACAGCTTCACCTCTTCCGAGAATTGGTCGACTTGAGCGCGTCGAAGAAGCAGTAACTCCGCTCGCGCCATGTCCGTGGCTGACAACTCCGAGGAAGACGTGGTGCCATCTGTGTAAAAAATAAAGTCTTGGGTAAGAGGCTTTGCCAAAAAAGATCTAAAAATACGCGCTGCTTGTAATACGCGGGCTGTGGTTCTTAATAGCCGTAACCACTTACTGAAACGCGAAAATTCCGGTATGCTCGTGTTTACTGTAGTAGTATCGATAAGAAATCCCACCAGCTCAGACTCTACGTCAGGGGCTGGTGTGACTTCTTCCATATCGGAAGTTACTTCGACCGGCCAATCGCAATCGGGTTGCATGAGAAATGCAGGACCGGAAAACCAACGGTGTGAAATATTAAAATCGAATGTCTTAGGTTTCGTGGCATCGTCAGCGATATTGAGGAGACTAGGAACCCATCTCCAATTAGAGGGGTTTGTTAGCTCTAAAATTTCACCCAAGCGGTGTGCCACGAATGGCTTGAACGATCTAGCATCGCTCCTTATCCATTTTAATACGGTGGTAGAATCGGTCCAATAAAAGACGGCAGACGGTTTTATGCGGTGAGCGTTTAAAATTGTACGGGCTAGTCTACAGGCGATTAAGGCTGCTTGTAGTTCTAAGCGCGGTATAGATATGGGCTTCAATGGTGTGACTCTGGCCTTACTACCTATCAAAGCTACCGAGGTAGAACCGTCTTCGTACGCAAAACGCCAGTAGGCAACGCAGGCATAGGCTTGCTCTCCACCATCTGCTAATACGTGTAGTTGGGTATCTATGGGGTCTGACTTAGTTAAGTACCAGCGAGGGATTCTAATAGTTGCGGCTTTTTGTAACTGTTGAAACCAATTTCTACTCTCGGTCGCATATGTGTCAGGCAACGGTGCGTCCCAATCAATGCCTTCACGCCAGAGTTTTTGAATTAGTATGCGACCGCGAATAGAAATGGGTGTCAAAAAACCCAGAGGATCGTACACTTTCATGACGTTAGATAAAACAATACGTTTTGTTAATGTGCCAGAAGGAAAGCTGGCTATTGTACGAAAACTTAAGGAATCTTCGAGTGGATTCCACCTGACGCCTAAAACGCCTATTTCACTGTTGTTTGGGGGAAGATGAACTTCTGAGTTGGGTTGGCTCCGAAACTCTTTAGGAATAAGACAGAGTGCCTTTGGTTCGTTTGACGTCCAGGAACGCATCTCATAACAGCAGTTTTTGTGAACCGCTAATATATCGGCTGCTATGCGAGCTGCTTCCGTGACGCTAGAGTGGCTTCCTAGGTAGTCATCCATGTAGTGATCGTGTAAAATCGCGTTGCAGGCTTCGGGGTAGGTGGTCTCTAATTCTTTTGCATTTTTATTTTTTAGATACTGGGCAATGAAAGGACTAGAGACTGCACCGAAGATCATAGACGCCATTCGATATTCGCCTATGGTGCCGTCATCGTTGCGCCACAAGAAACGCTGGGCATCTCTATCCTTAGGAGCTATCTTAATTTGGGGGAACATCTCCCTGATGTCGGCATTCAGTGCTACGGCCCCTTCCCTAAACCGAAATAATATGTCGAGTAGAGGCTGAAGGAGGTCAGGCCCTTGTAGTAAAAGGTTGTTTAAGCACACGCCTTTAGTCTTGGCTGCCGCGTCGTGTACAGCTCTCAGTTTTCTTTTTTGTGGGTGATACACACCGAATATCGGCAAGTACCAACGAATAGTACTATCAGACCTGGCGGTAGAAGTGCCTGAGCAGGCATTTTTATGATAGGTGGTAACGTCGCATTTTTCAGCGTAGCCCTTTGACATTATGTCGTCTAAAAAACGCCGAAAAGCGGATGCAAATTCTTTATCTTTAGACATTTGTCGTTCTAACGCTTTGAGGCGAGACAGCGCCTGTGGGTAGCTGTCTGGAATTATTTTGGGTAGGTTCTGTTTCCATGGGAGACCTACTTCAAAACGGCTGTCGCTAAGTCTTCGAACTGTCGACTCAATCATTTCTATTGCGCGTTTTTCGTCATCGGACTGTAGAGTAAATTTCTTAATACCGATGGCGTCGATTTCGTATTGAAATTTAATAAGACGCTCTAATTCGTCATATTTGCTCCTCGCACATGTCTCGATACTGTCGACGGCGGTATGATGAATAAAGTCAACGGGTTTAGATGTAGTTGAAATCGCGCCATGCAGCACCCAACCCAACAAAGTTCTTGAAGCCACTGGCTGATTCTTTTTGCCCGCCCTGACTTCACGGCTTACGGACAAATACCAGTCAGCGGCGCCAATAAGAACAGTTGGATTAGTGTGCTCGTAAGACAATTCATCAGACAAATCGGCGAGGTGTGCAAAATCGGAGAAATTAATCTTGCCAAAATTTTGTGTTCGTAGGTCTAATGGAGTGATTGCTCGAGCATTTTGAATGAGGTAGCAGTCTTTTAGATTACGTCCTCTAATATGGAAATCAACATAGCTTACGTTCACATCCGTAGACATGCCACTAACGCCCTCTATACGAAGATGATCTTTGCGACTACTTTTCGCACCGATACGTGCAGCTACGTCGCTGTCAATCAATGTTGCGGTACTGCCTTCGTCAAGAAGAGCCGTCGTAGCGAACTGGCCTGTTGGCCCCTCCAATACGACTGGCAGTACCTTCAGTAGACCTCTTATGGTTGGTCGCGGCTGCGAACGTGTCGTTATAAAGGGGCTTTCAGACAGGTTCGCTACTTGGATGTTTGAGTTATCATCCGAAGAATCTGTGTCTAAAATGGTAGCGGCAACGAACCCCTTGGAAGCAGTGTTATTGGTACCTGGGGTGACAGTCTGCGGATGGTCGTTAGTACGTGACGTTGATTCGGAGGCACCATGTAGTAGGGCATGGTGACGTCTAGTACAACCATCAGTGCCACACGGTTTTGCGCGACAAAAGTTCCATCTGTGCGGATGGGACCTCAGACACCTATAGCAAACACTATGCTCACGTATCCATTGCCAACGACTTTCGATATTAAGTTGATTAAAAGCCTTACATTTGTTTATTATATGTACCCCTTGTTTGCAGTATACACACTGAATGGTGTTATTTTTGCCGATAGTAGCGTGTATAGTTTCCGTTGCTAGAGGTTTAGGCTTATTATAAGTGGGAAAAGTGGGTTTAACGAGAGCAAATTTATTACTTGATGGGGCTGTGATAAGATCGGATGTGAAATTGAACTTAAGTTGACGATCTGCCTCAATCAATAAAAACTCTGATAACATTTCTAATTTGGGCATATTCTGACCAAACGACATAACATGTGTCGCCGCGTAGTCAGTAAAGCGACTTCTTGTGTGTTCACTCAATTTTGTGAGAACAGTACGGAACAGTTCGGGTGAGTATAATGACTCGTACTGTTGTAAATATTTTATAGTGGACACACAGTTGCGTAATTTGTTTGCTAGATTATTGAGATGTTCTACGTTACTTATCTTAATATTTCGTAGTCCAGCAATCTCGCGTGCGACTAGAATTTCGGGCCTTGCGAAGTTCTGTTCCAGCGTGCTCATCACGTGCTCTGGGTCGCTCGAACCCCACAGATGAGAGGCGACGGCTTGGTACGCTGGACCGCGGACCGCGTTGTTCAAACGTGTCAAGTTTTCAGCTGGAGAGAAAAGATGTTTAGTCTTATCGTAGGTGGTCTTAAACGACATCCATTGACCTAAGTCTCCAGAAAATGGCACCAGTTCAGGCCGTTTTGGCCGTTCTGCTAAGCTATAGATAGCTTTAGCTAGTTGCGAAGTGGAGTCCGCACGGCTGTGGTTCGTCGGGGGCTGACCTTTGATTGTAGGGTCGTGAGGGTTTGATGATATAGCAATAGCAGGACCTGGTTGAGCTACCGCAGCTGAACGGACCGACCGTGCTTGAGTGTCCTGTGTAATATTCAGGGGCACGGAAGGTAGCGGCGGTGGCGGTTGGACCACTGACGTCAGTGGTAGTTCAGGCATAGGGGCCGGTTGAACTATCTCTGCTAAATCTACATCGATGTTCATCACCCACGACTCTGTACGTTGTGCAGTCCCACGTGAGGTGCGTGACGAACGTCTAGATGACTTATCTGATGCATCCAGGGCGGCGAGCTTGGCCTGCAGCTCCGATTGTTCGGCGTCGAGCTGTAGGCGGGCCAGCAAACGCTCGCGCTCGGCTTCACGTTCCGCCTGCTGCTGTGCCAACTGTACGCGCCGTCGAAGGTGTTCTGCTTCGATGGCTAGTTTTTTCGCACGTACCGTAGCTGATGAATGAGAGGATTGCGTACGTTCCTCTGTAGAGCTAACACTGCGAACAGATTCATTTTTAGTAGTGGTGGCGTTGTCATCATCGAAGACCGGGCGCTGTGGGAACCCTGGGTGAGGGCTCGCGCTCGATGATGGCGCCGGAGCGCTACTATTCTGGTCATCTGGAGTCGCTTGAATGGTACGAGAAGAATGCGCGGAGCGATGTTGCTGCATACAATCGACTCCAGATGTTGAAATGTCCACAACTGATTTGCTTTTGCTACGTGTTTGCACCATTACGAAAAATTATGTGATGAAAAAATGAAAGTGAAAAAAATGTGAAAATTTTACCAAAAATGCTGGTGAATGATTAATATAGGCTAACGAAGGACCAATGTTGAGGATGGGCGTGATGCTGTGATGAAAACACGTATTTATTGAGCAACAAAATGTATTAGCGAGCTAATCAGTTATGAACAATTGTGAATAGAAAAGAAATGTGACATTGATATTTATGAATTTGACTTTTTACAAAAACACGGTATAAAAGGTTTACAATTAATATTGTGGTATAAAATGTATCAAAAAAGGTCTGATGGTCTGCCAATTACCAACAATCTGAAAGATAGCTCCGAACTTAATTTTCCTAAAACTGTGCCATATGATTCTCCTCACTTTACAAAACTATAAGTGTAAATGAAAATATCTCTCTATAGTGGTTTTAATCAAGAATTAATCTTCTACTTCTAAATATATATGACTCAAAGGTGACTAACTGACTGAAATAGTGATCTATCTACGCACAGCCCAAACCACTGGACGGATCAGGCTAAAATTAGGCATGCAGGTAGATGTTATGACGTAGGCATCCGCTAAGAAAGGATTTTTGGAAATTACACCCCTAAGGTAAAATGTCCACGCGGACGAAGTCGCGGGCGGAAGCTAGTCTTCCCATAATTTATTTGCAAAGTCTGTTCACATCGCTTCAAAATTAGGTCTGCAAAATCCACAAAAGGTGCCAATTTTGACGTAAATCGAGTACATGCCCAGTTAATACTAAACCTTAGGTGAAGAAAAAACTACAACAGTTGTTACACTCAAAGATTTTGATTATTTCTCTAAAATTTCATTTTTAAAAACACTTTTGTTTAATTCGCACTGGATAAACCCTATATTGTATCGTAGAATTTGTGAGTGTACTAATTTCAATGCAACGACAAACCTAAATTGTGAATAATATGTCGCGATTATGTCCCTGATCTCAGTAGGAAAGTTGTACCATTTCAACAAAAGACGCATGTTAGTATTCCACGGATTCGATGCGGGTGAGGGTCCATCGCGTTGCAGAGGTTAGAGCCAGGAGGTGACCCAAATGTTTTAAGGGGACTCTTTATAATGCATTCATACTAAGTTTCAACACCCTGGCTTTTGTGTCTTCCCTGCCATATTTAGTATGATTCCGCGGGAGCTTTTTTTTATAATTCTAGATGACAAACAAGCTGACAGCCCACCTGAGGGTAAGCGCGTACCATCGCCTATAAACACCTGCAATAAACATAGGAAAAATCATTTGGTATTGCAGGTGCGTTATCATCCTGAGGCCTAATATGAAATGCCTTCCATGCGCAGTAATTACCCTCCTAATTCAATCTGAAACACAGCAAACTGTTTCACGTCTGATAGGAAAGGCACTGGTATCTACCTGAGACGACCCTACATACATGCCTACCTCTAGCTTCTGCAGCAGCTGCTCAGCTTTAGATAGATGTTCCAGTACAGAACTTCAATCAATCAATCAATACTTTATTTGCATACTGAGTATTATAAACTTATGGAAGTTCTAGACAAACTGAGGCCTTTTAATAATGTATTTAGGTATTTACCTGGTATACCTATAGGGTATAGGTAATGTATATGTCACAGGCGGATCGTATAACTCGCCGCACACTCGCCGTATTACAAAACGGCGCGGCGTATTGTAGTGTATGAGAGTAATGAGTGACAATAATTCCACTCCGCTTGGACCTAAAAAAACCTGAACCTACCAATATTAAGTGATCTACATTTCTGTTATACACACTAATATAGAATCTACTACAGATTTATCAACAAACGGTTTTATTTGGTTAACAATTCTCACAGACTACATACGCCGCGCCGCATTGTTTTGTAATACGGGGTGCAATACGATCCGCCTGCGACATATACAACATGTAAACTAAATAACCAGAATAATCCTGAATACAGGTGGTTTGGGATCGGCTTCCGAGTTGATTTCAATAATTTTTTTTTGAAAAAAACCAAAAAAAAAAAAAGTACCCAGAAAATGTTGTACAATATTTTCTGGGTACTTTTTGTTTTTTTTTTAAAAAAAAAATCGTTTTTTTCAAAAAAAAAATATTGAAATCAACTCGGAAGCCGATCCCAAACCACCTGTATTCAGGATGTTGGTTATTTAGTTTACATGTTGTATACATATATGGTACACTCATGCTGTTGAATATCAGTATTAAACTCTAAAAATAAAACTACCTCCGTGTTGCGAGAGAACCGATATAATTTTTCGTTTTTTCACGTCATCTCAAAAACACCATAAATAATAAGGAGGAGGCTGAATGTAAATATTGCTTTCCAACACATGCCTACAAACCGAGGTCTTTTAAAAATGTAGGTACGAGTAATATAGAGTTTTAGCTGGTAACCTCATGTTTCTGTGACGAATTATTTTGAAAATTAGGACGCCAACTTATCAAAGTCAACATACACTATCATTATTTACGTTCTATAATACCGATTTTTCAAAATCATTCCGTTTTTGAATCCTACTTTTTACCCGTATCTATTACTATCAAAATTAAATTATAACTTCTTGTGACTTGACCTCGACTATGTGACCCCCCCCTGGCGCCAAAGCTGGATCCGCCCTTGGCTGGTATTTCATCTAAAAGATAGCTCCGAGCTTCATTTTCGTAAAACTGTGCCATATGATTCTCCTCGCTTTACAAAACTATAAGTGTAAATGAAAATATGTCTCAATAGTGGTTTTAAATCAAGAATTAATCTTCTACTTCTAAATATATATGACTCAAAGGTGACTAACTGACTGAAATAGTGATCTTTCTACGCACAGCCCAAACCACTGGACGGATCAGGCTAAAATTAGGCATGCAGGTAGATGTTATGACGTAGGCATCCGCTAAGAAAGGATTTTTGGAAATTACACCCCTAAGGTAAAATGTCCACGCGGACGAAGTCGCGGGCGGAAGCTAGTCTTCCCATAATTTATTTGCAAAGTCTGTTCACATCGCTTCAAAATTAGGTCTGCAAAATCCACAAAAGGTGCCAATTTTGACGTAAATCGAGTACATGCCCAGTTAATACTAAACCTTAGGTGAAGAAAAAACTACAACAGTTGTTACACTCAAAGATTTTGATTATTTCTCTAAAATTTCATTTTTAAAAACACTTTTGTTTAATTCGCACTGGATAAACCCTATATTGTATCGTAGAATTTGTGAGTGTACTAATTTCAATGCAACGACAAACCTAAATTGTGAATAATATGTCGCGATTATGTCCCTGATCTCAGTAGGAAAGTTGTACCATTTCAACAAAAGACGCATGTTAGTATTCCACGGATTCGATGCGGGTGAGGGTCCATCGCGTTGCAGAGGTTAGAGCCAGGAGGTGACCCAAATGTTTTAAGGGGACTCTTTATAATGCATTCATACTAAGTTTCAACACCCTGGCTTTTGTGTCTTCCCTGCCATATTTAGTATGATTCCGCGGGAGCTTTTTTTTATAATTCTAGATGACAAACAAGCTGACAGCCCACCTGAGGGTAAGCGCGTACCATCGCCTATAAACACCTGCAATAAACATAGGAAAAATCATTTGGTATTGCAGGTGCGTTATCATCCTGAGGCCTAATATGAAATGCCTTCCATGCGCAGTAATTACCCTCCTAATTCAATCTGAAACACAGCAAACTGTTTCACGTCTGATAGGAAAGGCACTGGTATCTACCTGAGACGACCCTACATACATGCCTACCTCTAGCTTCTGCAGCAGCTGCTCAGCTTTAGATAGATGTTCCAGTACAGAACTTCAATCAATCAATCAATGCTTTATTTGCATACTGAGTATTATAAACTTATGGAAGTTCTAGACAAACTGAGGCCTTTTAATAATGTATTTAGGTATTTACCTGGTATACCTATAGGGTATAGGTAATGTATATGTCACAGGCGGATCGTATAACTCGCCGCACACTCGCCGTATTACAAAACGGCGCGGCGTATTGTAGTGTATGAGAGTAATGAGTGACAATAATTCCACTCCGCTTGGACCTAAAAAAACCTGAACCTACCAATATTAAGTGATCTACATTTCTGTTATACACACTAATATAGAATCTACTACAGATTTATCAACAAACGGTTTTATTTGGTTAACAATTCTCACAGACTACATACGCCGCGCCGCATTGTTTTGTAATACGGGGTGCAATACGATCCGCCTGCGACATATACAACATGTAAACTAAATAACCAGAATAATCCTGAATACAGGTGGTTTGGGATCGGCTTCCGAGTTGATTTCAATAATTTTTTTTTGAAAAAAACCAAAAAAAAAAAAAGTACCCAGAAAATGTTGTACAATATTTTCTGGGTACTTTTTGTTTTTTTTTTAAAAAAAAAATCGTTTTTTTCAAAAAAAAAATATTGAAATCAACTCGGAAGCCGATCCCAAACCACCTGTATTCAGGATGTTGGTTATTTAGTTTACATGTTGTATACATATATGGTACACTCATGCTGTTGAATATCAGTATTAAACTCTAAAAATAAAACTACCTCCGTGTTGCGAGAGAACCGATATAATTTTTCGTTTTTTCACGTCATCTCAAAAACACCATAAATAATAAGGAGGAGGCTGAATGTAAATATTGCTTTCCAACACATGCCTACAAACCGAGGTCTTTTAAAAATGTAGGTACGAGTAATATAGAGTTTTAGCTGGTAACCTCATGTTTCTGTGACGAATTATTTTGAAAATTAGGACGCCAACTTATCAAAGTCAACATACACTATCATTATTTACGTTCTATAATACGTTGCAAAAATAAATGCGATTCATCACAATCCCAATATCGTAAGAGCTATCTAAAAGAGTAAACATTTTGTCCACTTCCGCTGGGATAATACATTGCTTTTTCATTTTCAGAGAGCTTTCATGACACACTCAGTCAAAAGATAAGTACTTTTAAGGTTGTGGATAAAGTCTTTAATATTAGATTTATTTTTAGCTTGGTGAATGCAAATATTTACGGCAATATTTGGCTCGATAAACGTTTTAATCTAGCTACAAACTGGCTTACCTGAGTACAGAAATTTTAAATTATTATGTTGTCTAGTTGCCATACAATAATCAAATAATTATCGTCTTGTTTAATAACGAATATTAAAGGATTTTCTTACAGTTAAAAAACCCTACAGAAAACTAAACCAAGAAAATTGACAAAAAAATATTAACACTTTAGTCATCATGATTTGCCTGCCCTGCTCCTAATGTTATTTGGGGTCGGCGCAATACGTTTTTCTCTTCCATAAATCCAAAAACAACACAACGATATAACACTGTAGTATCTTGTCAAATTAATTATTAATACAAAATGGTGGTGACTAAAAACGGTCGCAGAGCAGAGGACCACTGCTGTGCAATGCACACGGGGGCTAACCTAATATCGCATTTGAGTTCGAGTTCGAATGTTGGCTACAGGCAAATATTTCTGTGACGAACCCGTCTACTGCCCGTGCAATACCCAGATACTTCAAGTTTATTATTAAATAAATAGATAAGATGTATAGTAAATTACTTCAAATAATATAACACATGAACCAAAAAAAATTCGTTGGTAAAAATATGAAGCAAATTGGGCCACATAACTCATTTACGCCACACTCTAAGAATTAAATTTGTAAGCCCGTGTTCCGTGGAAACCGACGAGTTATGACTAATTTTGTTTACGCGCCTTGTTAACTTACATTAGCCACGTTCCCACGCTGTTATTTAACAATTGTGTTTATACATCAGTGATCTGAATATGAGTTCAATGGTAAAGATTATTACGGCGCAAGTCGAGTGTAATCAATGTTGATAAATAAAAGATTTATGCGCTGTCAAAGTTAAACATGTATTAGCATTTTGATTTAACCAACAAAACCAAGTACAAATTTGGACTCCCTATAATACCCGGGACTTGTGGCTGTAAATCCGGTGAGTGATACATTAGACATATGAATGTGGCGATATATACAAATGTTTATCTATACTTATTATAACCCTAACTTATATTAAAAATACGAAAGTTAGTATGTTTGTTTGACGCTTTCACGCCTATAAACCACAGTTTAGGACATTGCCCAAAAATTTACATGTCAATCAAAAGTCAAAATTAGCTGAATGCAACTTGCTAGACGCCATCTTCACCCGCTCACTCCGTTCAGTTGCCTAGGTTGCTAATGAGCGTGTAAGCATATTCGAGCCCACATTTTTGTGATCGAGTGATATTTCCCGCGGTTTGGATGGATTTAAGAAGACTGGTAAGTTAACGAATTTCACTGAAAATTGGTATGAAGTTATTTTGAGATCCTGAGATTAACATAGCATTTTGGCGCGATGACCGATATTAATGTGAGCGAAGTCGCGGTCGACCGCTAGATATAGAGATAAACATTATTATAAACACTAGTGCATGTAATATTGCATTCTAGGCGCCAATTTTTGATAAAGTAGATCACTGAAGATCATGTATAGAACATTAGTCCTGGTTTTGACCAAGAAAAGTAATTTTGTTTGTAGGTTCACAGTTATGTGACTTTTTGAGTTTGACCTTTGTTTGTAGGCGACAGGTTGGCAACTGGAGCATAGCCTTCATACGGCCAGATTTGCCTTTACGTGTAACTTAATGTTACCTAAGCCTCAAAAACATTGTTGGGATTATGAGTGTGATTATTATGTATGTATGTATTTTAACGGAAGCTATAGGTACCCTCAAATAACTGTAGACGAAAATTCTTAACATGATATGGATTCACCGAGCGCGTGCCGGTTCCATACCGAGGTAGGTTTAAGAGATGATGCATCAACACTCACCTCCACTACCCTGGCCTCTCTCACTGCTCAGCCATATTTGATAAGATTCCGTGAAAGCCGCTTTAGATACTAGACTGGGTGGTAGATCCGTATGTAGGGTCGTCTGGGTACAGTCAGCTTCATAAAATTTATGTTTTTTATTATAATTTTGATCAGTCTTGACACTCAGATATTTAATATCTGAGTGTCAAGACTGATCAAAATTATCTAACAGACAAAAACTCAATATTATATGCGCTGTTAGAGTATCTTATTGTTGTAACCATCCAGAGTACTCAATATTATCTTAACAACACAATTCCAATATTATGTAATGTGCTAAGATGACCAATAATATATTCTCGAATAACTATTCAATGGTATCTAAGCAAGTTATCAAAAATATCTTGGTAGTAAAGAAAAGTAAACGCTAATCCGGGGTACTACGGTCCATATACTCCCTTCCTGTAAACCAAGGTAAACTAACCTGAGCTGTCATATGCATATGTCATATGACAAATGCAGGGGCTCTAAATTTAAGGTATCAATTTATTTCTAAAATGATGTAATCGAATGCTGATTAAAATATCAATCAATGAAAAAAAATATTTACTGATTTAAATGCAATTTTCTATTGCAACTTAGATATGTTTTTGGATAAAAGGCTGCATATTTAATCGAATTTAGTATGAAGAAATCATCTTCAACAGCTCATAATAAGTCTCCACCGAGGGTCTCGAGCCTACCCTACATTAGGGGCGATTAGACCTTAGTCAACCACGCTGGCCAAGTGCTGGTTGGCCGTTTGCGTTCCCGTTGAGGGTCCACATTGGAATTTTAAGCTTTTGAATGCTTCAGCCAAGTCAAATCAAGTCAAAATTTCTTTATTCATTTAGGTACAATTTGTACACTTATGAAAGACCAGGTTAATGTATATCAGGAAGCCATTTTATGCTTTGTCACAGTTTTCTCCTTTAATTAATTTTATGAGAGGAAGAACACAATTTCTTCCTCTCATAAAAGTAATGAAAGGTTATGATTCAAGCGAAATGAATGCCAAAGTAATAGAAAATTACAAAGAGCGTCAACCTTCTTTCCATTTTTACTTTCTCATAGAGGATGTCATGTAATCGTCAAAAAATTAGACCTCGAGATTTTGACGGATTTACACGTTTTGGACCTCCCTGAGTCCAAAAATACCGTTTTCGGAATTATGTCTGTGTGTGTCTGTGCGTTAGCACGATAACTCAACTATGCTGTAACTTATTGCAACCAGATTTATATGGGACTACATGTGAAATCTGGCCTAACTAATAAAAGAAAAGTTATCAAAATCAATTCACAATTGGCGGAGTAGTCACTTAATAAACATACAAATAAAATATACAGTTGAATAAGAGAACATCCTCCTTCTTTCATTAAAAGTCGGTTAATAACCGGTTTCTAAGTAAGTACACAAAATACAATATGTTGACAATATTATATTTGCTACTTTCCGTCTCGGTTCAAAGAGAATACTGTCTATCGCGTATGCAAATAACTACATTGGAAGCTAAAGTGAAATTCGATAAGTAATTCGATATCGGATCAGTAATCGAGTAGCTATTCGGAAGACTTCGTCAACAAAAATGTAGGATCTGTTGAGATTTTCTTTTTTCCTGGTATTCTCTTATTGGTCGCGAGCGAAGTTCTCTGAATTACTCTTAAATTGTTTCTGCGATAAGTTGACATTTAGCAAGGGTATTGTCGTTCTTCGAGAGTATCTTGTATAATAATACAAGCAACAAGTTAAAAAGAACTGTATCTAGACAACAAAAAAGAGAAATGAAATAGTTGAAATTTAGGGTTAGAAGGTAAAATCGACTCCTCCCACAGTTAAACGCGGTTAAAGGAGAAGGTAGCTTATGTTACCCGGACTAGTTACACTTTTTTTCACATCCGACACGGACGCCCTAGGGACGCTAGGCGGTCGAGAGACTCCCCACGGGGGAGATGCTCGGTCGCCCAGTAGTCTCCTAGGAACGTTCGACCTACAGGCTTGAGGACCCCCCAAGGACTTCACCTTCTTAAAAACCCGGTGACGCAGAAAATGTCATCAGAAACAATCCGCAATAGAACTCAAAAAAAAAACAAAAAAATGTTACACTTTCTTGAATAAGGTGTAAATCTCCGTAGCGCCTAAGCTATTCACCTATTTTGATGAATAAGGCTTATTCATTAAAATCTTATAAATAGTTTAAGGACATACAGAAATACGAGCATACATATATTAGATAGACAGCTAAAATTATAACCCCTCTGGCTTCGTCGTAGACGGGTATAATTTTGCTTTAATCTAACGGTAAAAATGAGAAAAACTTCGTCTATTATAACGTAGGATGCTAATGCATTTCAATTCACTTCCTACTCCATGCCTTTATACTATTATTAGCGGTCAATTGACACCAATGTTACGAATTTTAAAGGACTTAATAAAGAATTCAGTAGAAAATTCTTAGTAGTAGGTATAGTTATGTGATATATCATCTTTTCTCCACTAGGAGGAGTAGAGGCTTAATGAGGCCAATCGCAGGCGGTGCGTGCAGATACGCTCCCGTGCTTGCCGTCGATATGCGGAGTGAAGGGATCCGACAGTTTTTAGTGGGTATACCAGCCGTTAGAGGTGGGGACTCCCACATAACCCTGGCGTGGCCCCCTATCCATGACTAGGGTACGTATAAAACGTTTTCTGTCGAAAAAAAAGGTATAGTTATGTGAAATGTTGCGTGGCCCACAGAAGCTACGTCTTTATATCGTAATATAGCACGAACCAGAAACTGTCTATGTGTGCATGGGGTCACATAGAAATACATATCTAACAACAATACAGCGAAATATAATACTATTGGTACTTCGATGAATGCACGCTCTTAAGCTGCGGCTTTCAGTTGTTCTATTTAACCTTTCCCTAAAGGCACTATTTTATGTCACAGCGTTAAGGAGTTGATTACACCTTGTGCTCCTGAGCTACGCCTCGCGATTCTTCTTAGAAAGTTTATTCCATTTTACGATCTCTGACGCTTGAGGAAGTTATTAGGGAGGTATTATCTTTTTTTACTGATATAATAATTTCGAAACGTAAATGAAACCTCCTTCTTCATTTCGGTGGTAACATTTTATGTGTTTTTGCGAGTTTTAAATGCCATTATTTTACCAAGGGCCTGTTTCGCAGGTTGCAGGTTCCCATTAGCGCTTATTTGACAGATAGTCGATACAGAACTGAAATATCCCCTGATCAGAATCAGTGAAACCAACCCTAAAAATAAATTTAATTACTTATTTTTTTTTAATAATGATAGATGGGTTTGCAATTCACTGGGCTATATTGGTGACCTTGGTTTTTCTGCGGGTCTCATCATTTCTGATATGATTACGGTGAGAAAATTTGAGCATAGTCCTCTCCATTGCCCTTTGTCCGGTCCAAATCGACCCAACAAGTGATTCTTGGGCCAATCGCATTGCTCGATGTACTTAATACAGTGCTTTAGTCCGCATTCAAAAACAGTTCGTATGGGCTTTTTGCACTGCGATCTGCATCACCTGTGGTGCTAAACGCCTAACAACTGCAGTATCAATGGATTGAAATGTCGTCCAAAATTTAAAAACTTTTGGTGATCCTCAATTTTGAAATAGATAGAACCACCACCACCCTTTGAAATTAATATTGGAATTAATATTGTAATAAATACAAAATAATGTACTTCCTTTTTGTATTTTTTACTCTTTATTAGGCTATGTAAGTGCGTGTGTGTCGGGATTAAATAAAAGATAAGTTACCGAACGTGTTGCTTTACTGGTGGCGCGGGACTACTGCCGCTAGAAATACTGTTTTACATCACTGTGCCTATGCTAGTGAAAATATAGTTTAACATGTATTGTCCCCACATCTACTTATTATGATAACACCCTATCGTTACCATTTCACATTTGGCAAATTTTCAACTCTTGGAGTCGTTGGGGGTGCCAGTCCTAATCGCATCTCATGAGTAAGTGTTCCAACGCAATTTGAGATCTTTTAGGACTGCTTTCGATAATGGAAATATTGCAGCTAATTTATCGTCATGTGCTGTGTCAGTTGGCTACAGTTGGCACAGGCTATATGCTTGTTTTTTATGCTTTAGGTGAAGGTCATTGTCTTTATCTTACCGGATAGTAAGTCATGATAAGGCCGAAGCTGGTAGAGAGCTTTACCAGAAATCTTGAACCACTGAGGTACTATCTTACAATTAATAGTTGTAACACAATAATGCTATTGTTATTGCAGTTTTGACAAGATCGCGGTAGCTAGCCATGCGGGCTTCAAACAAACCCTTTCACCAATTATATCGAATATTTTGAGCTCTCCCGAAAATCGAACGCGGGACCTGTGGATGTGATTCCGGTAGTTGCACCACTACTCAACGGAGACAGTTAAAGTACAAAGCATAAAAATCTATATTTTATGCTTAATGAGTTGATTGGCTTTTGTTTGTTAGAAATATAATGAACAATTTAGTGAAATTTATCTTCTTCTCACATTGTTCGGTTATTGGCAGTTTATTTTTTAAATTATTCATGTGATGTCTGCTTTTGACGAAAACAACTTTCACGATCGTACTAACCGCTGTAATGATAGTTAAAACATAACTTTCAAATGGTTCTTTTGAAAAACTGGGAAAATGCATAAATTTTTTGGACAGGTCTTTTAGCGAAATACTATTCTTAGACGTCCCTTTGATCCTAGGCCCACATGCACTCCTGGTACAAACTCTTTATTGCTTTCTTGATCATCTCGAACGTATTGTACACAATAATCTTGTTAGCGAAGCCGGAGCATAAAAAGTGTCTACGAGTTGGGATCAAAAGATTCCTTCGACTGTGCATAACTCCGAGCGTTAACTACGTCCGTCGCATTGACCACAGAAGGTTGGCCCCTGTGCTCAATGTCAAGTGTATCTACATCGAAGGTCAATCTGAACTGGCGGTTTTGTAAAGCTCATTGGACACGAAACGGCACTCAAGCACGATGCATTGTCGCGAATCAAGTGCGCTTTGCCTAAGTGTGCCAATTTGAAAGTGAAATTTATTATCTTCCTCGGGATTCAGCTTGAGAAAGTAAATATACGACCGTCTTTTGTTAATGTATACAGGTACAAGTATCCATAAAATTTGAGAACAAATAGTACTAACCCTTTAACCTATACTTAGGTCACAAGTCCCAGACATTAGGCTCCACACAAATAGGCCACCGGTTTGTATAGACCGCTTCCGGTGGAATTAGGGGTAGTTCAACGTTTTCTACATTTGTGTTAAGTATTTTGTATGAAGATGGTGCTCGCAGTACTATCCAAGAGTGAGGAGACGTGTTCTGCTGAGCATGCCAGGAGGACGAGCGAAATCAAAGCGCTCACGAATGTAATTTGTATATGGTGGCTTAGTTACTTTTTCGGTTTTGTATCCCTATATAGCTGGTAGTAGGCAGGCTGGCAACATATTACTATTTTGAGACACTGCGTAGCTTTGTGTGTAATCAAATGTCATTTAAAGCTCTTCACAACCCTTTTACAATACATACATGCATACCATAATGCTCATATTCCCCCTATAAGCGTTTTACTAGTATGCAAGTATGTATTGGAAATATTTTAGCTTTAAATGTTTGAGGCCCTTATTACAGAATGACACTCAGAAGTCAAACAGTCTTGAGAATCTTCTGTCACTTTCTATCACGCACAAAGTGATAGAGACGTTGGACGCTCAAGTCGGCGTTCATTCTTGAAACTTATTCTATAATACGAACATGAATCTTTGTTTTACCACAAATAGCACTCAGATATGGAGCACGAGAGGAGTCACTGTTGCCTATAGATGCTTGTAATACTAGTGCTAGTGTCATTCTTTATCCTTTATAACAGTAATATACCATATATAATGCTTTGTCCTGAATGACGGATAAACGCACGGTACTTTCGTCCCTAAATTAGTGTGGATGAAAATTCTTAAAAGTGTCTAAAAATGGCGTGTAAATTTATATAAAATGTATTAGAAGGCTATAAATAGTGGATCAAAGTACTAAGTGAATATTTATAATTTTGCCCCTGAAAGGATTCTAAAAATATGACGTGTTCCGCAAAATGTATTCTCCATATTTAGGGGCAAATTAATATTGAAAAAACGGAGGTAGTCTTTGAAAGCTAAAAGCATGTTTGATACCCTTTCGGTACTCCGAAGTCATGCATTTTAATTAGTTTATTAATAGAGTTGCGGGGTTCCTAAAGTGCACAAAACACAAGTTTTCCGGGGCTATATAATTTGGTAGTCTATGTGAGAATCATTAAAGACTTAAGCTAATATTTTGATAGATTCTTATTATTTATTTTTAACCTTTACGGGAAAGGTTTTAGCCTTGATGGCAAATGATATTGAAATTAAAATAAAGCAAAATAATCTCATTTTTTTATTTTAATATAAGTACTTCTTTTTATAATAGCTTTTTCTAATTTTATTAGGTCTCGAAATAAACTAAATACTCTTTATACCAAATATTATTTATAAATCACTCTAGTCTCGATTCAAAGTACAATGTCGGCTTTCAGAAGTCTATGCTAAATTTAATCTGACTAAAAAGCGACCTCCCGGAGTCCTTTCACGTCAAATTGTGAAGCCTGCTACTATATTGTGCTGCTACGATTGTGGAGTTTTAAGTAGTCTGTTAGACGGTTTAAGTTCGCAAATTTTCTTAAGCCCCTTTGATCTGTCTGTAAGAGTTTCATAATTTGACGTGACAAGAGAAAAGGTTCTTAAACTAGGATGATTTTAATGACTGATACATTGAAACTATCAAAAATGTTTAATTGATAAAAATATTGCATATATATCTAATATATGTGTAGTAGGTAATGGTGTATATGTACATGAACCTAAAATCAATAGATTTCGAAGTCTATATTTATGATGTAGGATTGACTATAACTATCATCAATGTAACAGATTTGGCGCGCTGAACAAAAGATTCATTCTGCAAAACAGCTGAATTCTAGGTTTTATGAACTAATATTTTACTGTCTTCATAACAGTGAATGTATAACTGCATACGAAAAATACAAGTGGTGGCCAAAATTTTCACATCATAAAGTTTGTTAGGATAATATTGCTTTGTAGCGTCTACTACTATTATGAAGAAACAATGGCTTGGACAGATCTTACTTAATCTACTTAAACAAACATACTATTTTCAAACAGTCTTAATTATTTTCATAACATATAGCTACTTATGACTCCTCTCTGGGGGAACGCTGCAGATATTAATATCATCTTTGTTCTGCAAAAACGGGCTGCTAGAGCAATTTATCAACTAGGCCCTCACATTTCGCTCAGCGAAAAATTCAAGATAAAATATTCTAACTGTTCAACGCAACATATACCTGAAAATTATTGTGTATAAAGAATGAATATTATGCATTTTTTCTGGGAAATGTACGAGTACCTAATATTCATAATGATATATTTTGAATCTATGTATTCTATGTTATACATCTAACTCGTAAAATGTATGAGCTACAACGTCGTAACCATCAGTCATGTAGTGAAACGTGGCCGCTTCTTATGGGCCTCATAAGAAGGCTGAAAGTCACCCAAAAGGCAATGTAGAGGGCTATGCTCGGAGTTTCTCTGCGCGATCATATCAGAACTGATGAGACCCGCAGGAGAACCAACGTTACCGACTTAGCCCAAAGAATTGCAAACTTTAAGTGATAGTGGGCAGGCACATTGCGAGGAGGATTACCGGCAGTTGAGGCGGAAAGGTCCTCGAGTGGTGACCACGTACCGGGAAATGCAACGTTGGTAGGCTCCCCATAAGGCGAAATGACGATTAGGCAAAGCTCGCGGGTAGCCGCTGGATGCGGCCAGCCCAGGACCGATCGGTTTATTGGAGATACTTGTGGGAGGCCTAATGTCCGACAGTGGCGTCTCTCGGCTGAAATAATGATTGCCATACCTTGGTAGGTCATCTAGTCAATAAGGTGAACGTCCTGAGAGGACTTTTAGTCGGCGAGCATCTCCCGCGGCAGTCTTTCTACCGATTACACAACCTAAGACGTTGGATCCATCGTTTCGGAAAGGCGTACGTTAGGACGCCGATCCCGAAACCACAGAGTTTAGGTAGGTGCCGGTGATTTTAGTGGGTAGGACTGGCGTCAATGTTAATGCGTCGGGGAGTCCCACACACGCAGCACTGTCTACGCAACGTTTCGGTATGGTCCGTAAGTGAATTTTCCATCATCATAAAAAAAGACTTTCGAACCGGATCGCAATGCCGGTGGAGTATAATAATAATATTTATTTGCTTCAAACATGGTTGTTATAAGATGGTAATACATTTTGGTAGGTACATCATGTTTCGCCTATATTATAAGCATGCAAACAGATACAGCAGGATCATTATAATGTCAAGAAAATCAAATTATACAATTTATGTGTCAGAATAAAATTATTAAATTACTTATTACGTACTGATAAATGTCTTTGGTTTATTAATTAACGCCTTAATATCATAAAAGTTTTGTGTCCATAGACACTTAGATAAAGCTCTTTTAAATTGGTTTGCATTTAAACATTTTAGGTCATCAGTTATATTATTAAAGATTTTGATACACATAGTGGGACAGCTTTTGTTGTATTGCATTATGTGCGGTGTCACTTGTAGAATAGCATCACCCTATATCCTCCAATAGGTGTCGTAGAAAGCGACCAATGTATCAGCAAAGGGGTTTTGATCACACTCCGTCCACCAATCCGCATTGGGCGAGCGTAGTGGGCTCCTGCCTAAACCTCCTTAGATGACAAGGAGAGGCATTGTGTCCCAGCAGTAGGTCAAATTATAAAGGCTGTTATGATCATTACAAAACACAACATGGTATCACCCTATATTCTCCAAAGGGTGTCGTAGAAAGCGACCAATGGATCAGCAAAGGGGTTTTGATCATCTTATACTCCGTCCACCAAGACGCATTGGGCGAGCGTGGTGGGCTCCTGCCTAAACCTCCTTAGATGACAAGGAGAGGCCTTGTGTCCCAGCAGCAAATTATAAAGGCTGTTATGATGATTACAAAACACAACATGGTACAAATCTTGTCTGCAGTGTAGATGATTAAATTTTGGTCCACCCTCAAGTAGTTATTATAAGAGTCCATTACACGAAATCTCGAGTTCTTACCCTATAAAGTACCATTCCTAAAACATCAAAAGATATATTAAAGGATGCTAATTGCGAGAGAGGGCGTATTATTTAATTAAGAAGAGCGAGGAGAGAATCAAGGGTCGGCTAACTTTACATTTGTTAATTTTAAACACCCAATGTACTACGTTGAAGTTCCCATGCGGGCTTCTGTTGTTTAAAATCTTATTAATGGTTTAAAAATAGCTTCTTATAGAACTTAGACTGTTTTTTTTTATCTTATATTATGTTATAAGAAGCACAGCAAGCCTGGCTTTGAGCATTACGACAATGCCAGAGAAATATGCAACCTATTTTACAAAAGTTCCTGGATGAGCTCCGAAGTTTTGGTCAGGCTTATCTCATTTTGGTGAAAAGAAAATTATTATTAGAAAAATCCATTGAAAAAAATGGACTTGCCTCAGGCGGAACTCGAACCCGCATCTTCTGCAATCCGGGCGGCTGCGTTGACCAAAAAAATGCAGAGACGCGGGTTCGAGTCCCGCCTGAAGCAAGTCGATTTTTTCAGTGCATTTTTCTAGTATTAATATTTACGCGTTTGTAAACGCAAAAATAAAATTATTTCATAATGTTAGGTAGTTTCATCTTAACTGGGCGTCAAATATTTGCAAAAATATTTCGTTCAGGTCTTAGAAGTGCAAATTTCAAAGATTTGATGAAACAATGTTTACTATAAAAACATAAGCACCAAGCACTGACAAATTTCGACAGCGAAAAGCAGTGTCTCGGTGGCGTAATTGGTCAACGCAGTCGCCCGGATTGCGGAAGATGCGGGTTCGAGTCCCGCCTGAGGTAAGTCGATTTTTTTCAGTGCATTTTTCTAGTATTAATATTTACGCGTTTGTAAACGCAAAAATAAAATTATTCCGAAAATTATTATTATTTCTTTTTTACAAGTTTAGCTTATCTATAAGTTACCCAAAGATATAAAAAAAGCTAAAAAAAATCTCTCGGCTTCTTAACTTCACAACCTATTAATACTTTTAAGATGAACGTCGCTGCGTCGGAGACCGCTAATCCATACTTTAGCATTATCAATATTCTTTTTGTATGAAATTTGGTTTCATTTTATTTACTTAGTGGTCCTTCAACTCAGCGACATTCAAAAATCTTGAAAATATTAATAGGTTCTGTTCATCAACAGCTCAAATAATGTCCCCACCGAGGGGCTCGAGCCTACCCCATATTAGGGGCGATTAGGCCTTAGTCAACCACACTGGCCAAGTGCGGGTTGGTCGACTTCACACACAACCTAAGAATTTCTTCATAGGTGTGTGCAGGTTTCCTCACGATGTTTTCCTTCACCGTTAAAGCGTCGATTAAACGTACATATGAATTCAAAATTTGAAAACACATTGGTACGTGGCGGGGATCGAACCGGGGCCTCCCCAGTGGGAGACAACGCCCTTACGCACTATGCCACCGACGCTTCAGGTTCTTTAATGAAGTCAAAAAGCCGAGAGAAAATTGTATATTTTTCTTTCTAGCTTTTCTTTATGTCGGTGGGTAACTTAAATTTTTTAATTTTATTTCTATTTCAATCTTGTAAATTACCCGCGGACCCTAATTCCGCTAGATAGCTTTAAATTACATTTTTCTTGAATATTATTCAAGAGAGAGCTGATGACCTTGAAACAGATTTTTATGAATTGTAGCTAAGAGACATTCCCAATTACGTCAGCTTTCGAACAAAAAAACCGCATCTAAAAAGTACATACGTTTAGGAGGTACGCTGACACAGACAGACACACAGACCTACAGACACACAGACACGTCAAACTTCTAAAACCCCTCTTTTTGCGTCAGAGGTTAAAAAGGAAATGTAAAGGCCGTTTTTCTCTGCCAAATTGTATAAAGAATGAAGAAATCTGTGTAATGTAGCTATTTGCGGAGCTTGTTGCCCCGGTAACTATTGGTTCTTGATGCTGAAGCGTTCTATAACGGTGTTAGTATAGAATCATCGGAAGATCAGCCTTCTGTTGAGATAAAATGTGATTATTGTTATTATTATTTAGACAATTCGGGGCTTTTTGCGTCACTGCGACCTATAAAGATCTATTGTGACTAGCCTCCAAGTATGTCCTATTGAGGCCCTACATCTACTCCTTTAGCTGGGCACTATCTAAAAATGATAAGTATTCCTAACTTGGATTGTTTTGATATCGTCTGGGTCGAGAATGTCTTCGCAAATATCGGCTTCTTTTGTGAATGAGACATTCACAAGAGCACAGGAGGTGTATTGGTGTTTCATGCTCCTGTTCACAGAATCTGCAAGCATCAGTATCTTTTAGTCTCATATTGTAGAGATGTCTGTTCAGCTTGCAATGGCCAGTCAAAGCCCTAATCAACACGCTCAGGTTGCCCCTGTTAAGCTTCAGTAGCTCGTCAGTGCACTGTAAAAATGTGATTTATAATTTAAATAGTTTTTGCATAATAGTTCCCTCATTGGTCAACTTTCACAGAATACCTAACAAGGAACTTGACAACATCCTTAAGTTTTATTTCATAGTGTCGTAACACACGTATATTCGTAGGTATTCTGTACTAAATGTACGTGCAATTTTCCATGTAGCTACAACGTACAGAATTCAAGTTATTTCTTGGTCTTCGTGTCGTACACAAATTGGGGCTAATTCCAGAATAATTTTATAGCAATGAATTTTCTTCATATTGTGCTCTTGAGAAATAGCGAGTTTAAAATAAATTGGGGGATCGCAATCTTGTCTGATATTAATGTTCATGTTAATTAAATAAAGCACGTAAGCCTGACTAAAATTTTAGAAATTTGACTTTGAAAGCCGTGGAATTTAACTGTAATCGTACCTTCTTACTCTTTGTTTGATATACGAGTATCATGAATAGATTCAAAGAAATTGTACTTTAGTTTAAAGGTAGTCGAGATTGGATTCTTAGCGATTCTAACGTCGTCGTTGGGAGCACAGACTTTCTGTTCGCGCGAGTTTCTTTGTTTTTGCATCAAATTCCATCTACTGAGTGTAAAAGACATGAACAGTCAAACGAGAACCATGTATTCTATACATCAAAATAAGACATATTTCAAAAAAAAAATATTGCTGGGAAATGATTTTTATTTTTTGGTGTTAAAAAAAATATTGCAAATTGTAAAGGGCTCAACTCGCACGCAACTCGAAAAACCGCGATAATTTTGCCAGACGGCGGCCCCGTTCGTTAGTGTCCATTTTTCGTTTTGAAGCCATTTTTTGTTATGAAATACTAAAAAAGTGATAATGTCTCTTTGGACAATAATTAAGAAATAACGTATTGAATACGTTTTATAAAAAAAAAATATGACTTTGACCTTCAATAAAATCGTCACTATCAATTTCCCAGGTATAGTCTAAAGGAAAAAATATGTTATGATGGTGAGCAGAATACATGGTTCTCGTTTGACTGTTCATGTCTTTTACACCCTGTAGACTTGTGAATGTTAGCATCTGGCGAGGCTGGTTTGAAATCTAATTTATGAAAATCTGCTCAGGTCTTTCAAGGTCATCAGCTCTCTTGTTAATGATATTTAAGAAAAAAAATTCTATAAAAATTAGCATCAACGATTAATTTCAAAAGAATGAAATAAAAATAAATAATATTTCACAGTCTCTACATATTTTAATTTCTCAAGTTTTCCTCTCTGTCTATATCCATCTACATTCATTTTCATCACTATCATTGTAATATACTGATCAGTTCTTTTTAGTACATGCCCATACTATGTCAACCTGTTACCACAAATCAAAATTCTTTATTGCGTATTACATAACAAGAAGGGTCTTAAACATAGGCTGTAGTTCCTGTGATACTCCGAAGGGGCACTGCAATTTAAGAGGGTACATTATTTACTTAAAACCTATAATGATATTAAACTTTAGAATCAATATCTTAATTACATTCATTATTTTAGAAATTTGACTTTAAAAGCCGTGGAATTTAACTGTAATCTTTCCCTTTCTCCTCTCAATCTTTTTGCTATTGGTTCTAGTTTAAAACTTTTTTCCAATTTCATAGCATAAAAGGTGAAGGACTGTCCCAATTTGGGTGCCCCAAATACAATTGGGAAAAGGCGAATGAATTAAATGAGTTGAAACCATCGATTTCCTCCATTTATCGCGATAACATCGAGTATTCAAAGTACACGCAAAGTCCACACGCTCGATTTCGTTAAATTATTGAAGAGATTGTATCGTGGAGACCTGAGCAGCGGGGTAAGCCATTAATAATGAAACAGGCACTTTTAGTTTCCTATTTCGTTAGTAGGGAAATATTTTTAAAGGAATTCATTTTGCATTGATACTAGTTAAGAACGTCGCTGTTAATTTTTTTACTATTACTACTACTCAGTCTAAGCTCGGCTCCTGACTGGACTCTTCTGAAGGATACATATGAAAGCATTATAAAATACCAAACGGGGTAGCAATCCTACTACTATACTGACGGATACTGAAGCGTGTACTTGTGCTTAAAATGCTTGTCTAGAACTTTCGTGTGTTTTGTACTAGATTGCGTATATAAAGCGGCTCTCGCGGAATCGTATCAAATACGGCTAGGTAGATCGAGAAGCAAAGGTAGTGGTTATGAGTGCTGGCTGATGCCCTCTTCCCACATCTTCAACACTATGGACCTGGCACCATCACCTTGAATCAAATAAAAAGCTTTAATTGAACTTGCTTGGTGTAACTGTATACGTGCTAAGTTTAGGAAAAGATGAAGTGATTTCTTGCACTTTGAACGTGTTATTTATCTAAGGGCGAATTCGTTAGCAAAAATATCTTTAGCACTTCGTTGGTCGTAAGCACAAATGAGTTTGCTCTCAAGTATCTCTCTGCTCCTTGAAACCGGAACAAAAGTAAGGGAATTAAGAGGGTTCCCTCGAGTCCCTTACCTTAGCAAAAAGGGAATCGGACCTGAAGTGCTTTTAGGTTTAAGATGATAAATCAGCACTGTGGCAATATATCAACGTCATGCTTGTTGTCTATAATTTGTAACTTTTACCCATTATGTTTTCAAACTATTGGTAATATACAAAAAAGTATAAAAATTTGTGTCACGGTGATTGTGGTCGCTTTTGTCTAGAAAGGTTCATCCGATTTTTATGTTATTTGGTAGGTATGATAATAAGTCATAAAGTATTTCCAAATCGCTTAAAAGAAATACGTTTGCGGGGTCAGCTAGAAATTATATCATCTATATCAGGAAATGAAATGACTCTAAACTCAAGTTTGGAGTCATTTCATTTCCTCTTGTCCCTAAAACTCTTTTCTTTCTTTTGTTGCGCCCTTATAGAAGTATTTATTTAGCACATTTTCCTCTTCTGCACTATTTTATGTTTTCTGTTTGTTTGTCTGTTCTCTCAAGGTTGCCTGGAAGAGATTGCTTTTGAGCAGTAAGGCTGTCTCTTTTTGTATTCTTTAGATTTATTTCTTTCTTTCCATGCAATGAAAGTTTATGATTATTATTATTTTATAAACATTCAAATGCCAACTGGCCATCTTTATAGCGGGTTCAGTTTCAATAAACATAGGCAGTCATTTCGTAATTGAACCAGTAAACAATAAACAATAATCGACCATATTCTATTTTAAAACCAATTGAAACCCATAATCATCGTATTCACGTCTTTCAGCACAATGAGCTTCCACGTGTGCGTCTGGCATGTATTGATGATTGAGTGGTGTGCACTCGACTATAGGCGTGGCGCCAGTTAGAGCAGAAAGCGTTTTATAGATTACATCGCCGGGTAATATTTGTTTTGGTCAATCCGTATATGAGTTAGTCCAATTTTAATACACAATAGTTCCTGAGGAAATGTTTGCTGACAATTAAAATTGTTCAAAACGTTCAGTGATTAATAAGATGTTTTAATTACCATTGTTATTGGCTGGACATGACCTTTACAAGGTACAGACGAGGGACCAACGTTGTGGATTTTTCTTTTATAGTATGTATTGATGCCACATGTTCTGAAAAGTAGCTATTTAATCTATACGTTTTGCCAATTATGACTTACACAACGTAAACATAGATACCCTTCTACAAGTTTCAAGTTGCTCAGTGAGTTATGGAGTGGACTATCTTCAGTATCACGTTAAATGAAAAATTAACGAGTGCGAAACGAAGTAGGATCTTATAAGAGGTTTCCCTAAGAGCCCAGATATCCCAATCCGTGGTCGTGTCGGCGTAGCCAACCTGATCGACGGTCAGTCTCCACCCCACGTGCAGAGCTCTCATCATCATCATCACCCACCTCCCGCGTGTGTCTAAAAACGAAAATTGAGGTCCTAGAAAGTTTTTGTAAAGCTCTTTTCAAGAAAGAAAGTTAGTTTAGTGAATTTGGTGCTTTTTAAAAAGACTCCCGCGCCTGACTGACTAACAGGTCACCCATCCGACTGCCGATCGCGTACTTGTCAGATTTGCTTGTGTGATCGTTGCGCAAAACGCACATCCGGACTTGTTTGGTTTTGGTCCTGCTATATTAATACATTACCATACACCTGTAGGGTACCTAATTAAGTTATTGGCGACTCTTTTACTCCGTAAAAAGATACGTAGCAATGATTAACCCTTTCACTTATTACAAAATTATGGTACAGATGTCTGCGTATTTGGATTTGTAATTAAGGCTTGACGAATTATGGCTTCTCTGTTTATTACCGCAAGCGTTTCGAGGGGGTTTTTACTAATTGGATTAGAATTGCGGTTTCATTGTCATAAAGTCTTCAGATACATTGTTAAGCGTTTGACGAGACGTAAGATTTCATATCTAATTTACATCTAACATCGAAATGCGATGTAATGACATGAAAATAATATAAATGCGACGATGATAGAATACATCAATTTACAGATTTTTTTAATTTGCGCTTCTTAATACTTGCCTACTGAAGTGCTAACTTTCGAAGAAAATAATATTACTAATTTAGATATTTTCTTACACTTTATAGAAATATCTATAAACGATCATGAGACGCGTGTTTAGCACACAAACACTATATAATAGGCAGCGGTGTTGATCCCTCCGTCACGACGATAATAATGTAATTACTGTTACTATACTTTTATGTACTTACAGTTTATTGTTATATTATTATCAAAGACATAGACATAAATTTATTCGTGGCTTTATGTGTAACGAAATGTTACCAAAGGGTCTGCTCCACCCCTGTAGGGACTACGAATGTGATTGTATGTTTGTATGTATAGACATTAAGGCATCTCTAAGTTTAGACATTAAGACTTTTATTTCCAGATACTGTCGATAATATTTTAAATAAACAAATTTTAATTTCCACCTGGCTATTCAAGTTTACATTAATTTGAAGATTTGAAGACTATCTCACTCTTTACAACTAAAACAATTTGTCTTTAGTCTGGCGGATTCTCGCCGATGTTAAAACAGAAGCAAATTTATCCACTATCTACTACATCGCGAAGTATCACAAAAGCCTTGAAAGACTTCCTTCCGACTTCCCTTTGGCTGTATTTGAGATTTCTGGCTCGGAGCATGACAACGGCTATGTTTACGAATATAAAAACACAAAGCTTAGCGAAAATATCTAATTTGCCTTTGTGAATTATTAAACCACAACGGTTCTTGTAAACGTTAAAAAGGTAAATGTCTTTTATTTTTTGGTCAACTTGCTTTTGTTGGAGCGTCTTTTGTACGAGGATGAAATGCTAGTTATTCATTTGACATCATTTGAATGAAAGCATTTGACATGTCATTGCAATAATTGCTTTAGTTTGCATTTGCCGCTTTGTATGCGTTGAGTGATATTTTCTCGGAATCAGTCTTTTTTCTAGATAAAAGGTACTAATATTATGTCCTTTTCTGTAGCAGCTACCTAACCACCATCTTTTATCCCGATCCAATTTAAGTCCTAAACTGAATGAAATCGTTTAATTCGTACTATGACGCTATCTACGCGACTCAGTTTTGGCGCTACTTTTGACAGCGATTCAGTTCAGAGTTGAATCGCAAACGCGATATCATTCATTCAATTTGTATCAAGAATTCTTGTAAAAGCATGTTAAAAAAAAAAAAATCAAATAAACTATAAAGTATTCTTAAATATAAAATAAAAAAATAATAATATACAAATAAAAAAGTTATTGAAAAAAAAAACTTAAGACGAGGCTATCGGCTTTAGTTCAATACTCAATACTCAATATTTTATTGCATTCCATAAGTACATTTAGATGGTAATTGAATTTGAATTTGAAACAGTTATGGACCCTGGCGGGTACAGCACAAACTAATTGCAGAGAGGAAGAGTGCTATACATATAATTTATCTATGTACCGTACCTACCTATACGAGTATGTTATTATAATTATTTTCTCTTTGTCATTCCTATAATTAAATTATTATAATTATACGGAATATGTTGAATTATTTATTATTATTTATTTCTTAAAAAGTATGTTTGTCTATTATTTTATCATTATTATTTTCCACTTGCCTTCCCTAAAAATAGGGAGAATTAAAAAAAAACCAGACCAGCGACAACTTTCGTTCACAATCGTGTGGAATTTGAATCTCTTTTATAAAGATGGCGGTATGCCTGTTTTAATTGTAGAACATATTTAAAGTTTTATGTAGTTGCTTTACAGTTTTTTGTTTCTTTTTTGACACTTTATATTTTGAAACATAGCTACAGATTTCTTTTTATAATAAGATCTAGCAAATGACTTTGTTGGAGTTTCTCCCGAGTTCATGTTGTAAAAACAGGTGTTGAGAGACTCCATTTTTAACCTCAATCTACCGTACAATTGTCTGTTACTTTAAGTACATTTTCACTTGACATTGGTGAAATGCGTAATCTTTAATGTGTCGCGATCGCCACTAATTTAAAAGATGGAGAAGACTTTTTTCCACCTGATTGGTAAGCAGATGTAGAGTCCAACTGAGAAGACAGATAATGCGAGAGATAAACCGCATATGCATGCGGTAGAGTAATCTTTTTCTATTCTATTCTTAATTAATGGCCTCGCGTCGCATTAAGCGTACGCATTTTGCCAATGTCAAGTGAAAATGTAACTAAAGTAGGTAACAAAAATTGTACGGTAGATTGAGGTTAAAAATGGAGTCTCTCAACACGTGTTTTTACGACCAGAACTCGGGAGAAACTCCAGTAATCTTTTTAAAAAGTAACTCCATCTCAATCTTTGCGTAAAACTGGAACGTTTTAGCAAAAAAAAATGGCCAATATATTATGGAGAAGCGATATATTTGACGAATCTGAACTAAAAAAGTAAAATTGGATCACTTAATCTGCTCGTCTAAAGAATACCTCATAAAGTGTTTCTCAGATTACATTGTCAAATTGCATTTTATTTAAATTTCTAAAATTGGCAAACATTTTGTTCTCTATATTTCTAACCACAAAAATCTATTCCTCTATGCGTTTCGTCATATCTATAACTATTTGTTTAGATCACGCGTAGTATGAGTGATCTTGAAAATCATTACCTTGGGCTAAATAAATGTCTAATATCTATTGATTTTCAAATTAAGTCTACTCTAAATTCAAGCTCTGTTCGGGAATATTATCTATTTTATAAAGGATGGCGGATTTTATATAGAACAGAACATTACTTTTAAAGCGCCGTCTAAAATTAAGTACTGTTTTTACATAAGGTAATTTAAGGAATTCACTAAAGCAGTTTTGCAGTCAAGATTTCTTAAAATGACAGTTGATATAAAATATTCTTCTTAGTAATGATATTATTAAACTTAAGCTTAGTTATGGAATAATTTTATTTTTGCGTTTACAAACGCGTAAATATTAATACTAGAAAAATGAACTGAAAAAAATCGACGTGCCTCAGGCGGGGCTCGAACCCGCATCTTCAACAGCAGTGTCTCGGAGGCGATTTTTTTTTTTCAGTGCATTTTTCTAGTATTAAGCTTAGTTCAAACGCACTCTTTTCATTAAATATTTTGTATTTTTTTACTACTTATTAAGTCTCATAACACCGCGATCTTGCTCGTAAGGAATAAGAATTTTGGCTATACATTGTCTTATCTTTCCTCAATGAATCAAAATGTTTTACAAATACAAGAATTCCATTTGAGATTTCCAATTGAATTCCATCGCTAACACAGCCATTCCGTCATTAATTATTTCCGAATTTATGATGTTCACTTCTTATTATTAATGATGTAAGAATTGTAAAGATTTATTAAGAACTTGATGCTTGTTTTGTATAAGAGTCAGTACAAGTATTATTAAACGAAAATTTAATAAAAATGTCGGTAAAATTAGAGTACAAAGAACTATTCTTTCTCAATTTGTCTCAAATAACAGTCACGCTTATTTAATTTAACTTGTGTTATGGATACAAACTATAAAACAAGCAAAATATACAACCATTTATATTTTTTTTAATAAATACATATATAAATGCAATCACGCTCACAGCCCAAAAGGGATTGAGCAGAGAGCCATACACTGCCTCAAAATTGTGACAGGTTACCACCCAACTTAAATAAAAATATTTTTATTCCAATTTGATTGAACCGTGTAATATAGGCATGCAACCACACCCTAGTAGGGCAATCTGTATGCCGATATTACACGATTCAATCGCTGCTGTATACGGAATGAGTTGTCGTTCAAACTTCATGTTTACACGCTTCAATCACATTGAAAAATGACGTTAATGACCAATATTGAAACAATTCCATTGAAAGCGTTCAGCAAATTTAATCCTTCAATGAAATTGGGCAATCCACATTGAAATGTATCGACACGTCTCAATGCCATTGAAACGTGGTCGCCACTCGAGGACCACGTACTGGGAAACGCAGCGTTGGTAGGCCCCCCACAAGGTGGACTGACGATCTAGTAAAGGTCACGGGAAGCCGCTGGATGCGGGCAGCAGGACCCACCGGTTTGGAGATCCTTGGGGGAGGCCTATGTCCAACAGTGGGCGTATCTCGGATGATGATGATGCGATTGAAAGCAATATAATGCCAAAATTACATGGGTCAATTTCGGTCCAATATTGCTGCTGCTATTCTAGTAATTTCACAATAATTGCTAGGCAACCAAACTTCAGTAAACTTACTTTTAGCGGATAGAATATTGAAACGGCCATTTATCTATCATCAGCAATATGATATCCCGTCCGAAATTCTCTAAGTTACCAGGAACGCAGAAATTCGATGAAACGTTATTACTACCACTCAAAAAACGTCAGGTATGTATTTTAGTCGGAAGCCACGGCAAATAGCAAAATGTACACGAAAGTTTCGGTTTACTTTACCCAGCAAAGGTTGTAAACAAAAATATGAACGTTCCTGGGTTGTGCAAATGGTATTAACACAGGTACTCAAACATTCGCCTTGTAAGCATGTTTACTTACGAGACTGCGTCAATATGTGATACAATATTTTTTCTTTCTATGGTACAAATGTAGCAGGCATAATCCCGTTTTATTTTTAGCGGATCAGCGAAGACGAATATACGAAAACAAAAAGGCTATAGTCAATAAGTGTTAACGTATAGAGGAGTTCAATGGCGCAGCGTTCGTGCGTTCTTAGTAACGATCACGAAAGTTAAGCAACCAAGTGCGCGGTCGGTACTCGCATGGGTGACCGAAAATTTTTCAAATCGATATTCCTCCGTACTTCGGACGGCACATCCATCTGTTGTTGAGGGTTCCAGGTGATAGTCAATTGCATCTCCGCCTTATCGACTTACCATTAGATGAAATGAAGGCCAAGAGTTACACTGTCAAGAATACTAATAAAAAATATTTTTAGCAAAAAAATAGGACATCCGACTTCAATGCGTACAAATTTAAACTAAAAAGTAAGAAATAAATAATATTTTTATGAATTAGTTGAAAAGAGCGTCATAGAAAACCAAGGAAAGTATTGATACACATTTATAATTCTTTATTTATAATTCATACTCCGATATTATTTGGAGCCGGTGCCAGCTAGCCAAGGAGGATACTTAGTGTTTGCAATTTTCGAACTTCACGGAGCGGCGGATTATTCCTTATCTTCATCATTCATTATTATGTATAGTTAATGGATTAATCAAGTTCGTATCTATTAGGTAAGTTTATTTTGCTTAGGCTGGCACCGACTCCAAATATATCGGAGTATGAATTATAAATAAAGAATTATAAATGTGTATCAATACTTTCCTTGGTTTTCTATGACGCTCTTTTCAACTAATTCATAAAAATATTATTTATTTCTTACTTTTTAGTTTAAATTTGTACGCATTGAAGTCGGATGTCCTATTTTTTTGCTAAAAATATTTTATTTTATTATTTTTAGTGGAAATAAAGTATATTTTATTGAAAACGGATAGGCCTACTAGGCGCTCATTAAAACTTAATGGAAACTTTAACTAACACGTTTTTTTTGTTATTACTGATTTGTTCAAAAAGGGTCGAATTTATATCGATACAATTTATACGGGCCATCTCTGATCTTGACGTACCTAAAAAAGAATCATTAAAATCGAGTCGTAATACTCATAATTGACGAAGTAATCAGGTAACAAACACAAAAAAACAGTCGGATAGAGAACTTCCTCTTTTTTTAAAAGTCGTTAACAAATAATATCACGTCTCAGACCTATAGTTCATTACAAATGCCTGCCATTCATTCAAAATGAATGGTAAGTTAATGAACTATGAACCTAGTTATTTAACTTAAGTTCATAAAATAATTTGTCATAGTTTATGTGTTGACTATTGGACCTACTAACCAAAATTTCACTATTGCATATTAGGTAATGGCAAGTTCAAAAAAAAAATTAACATTATTTTTCGTGTTCGTGGACGATATTATTGTTTCATCCCCAATGAAATTATCATTTTAACAAAAAAGTACTGAACCAATTTCGGTATAATTTATACGGGACCACCTTTGGAGTATGTCCTTCCTAACGAAAAAAGAATCTTCAAAATCGATTCATAATTGACGGAGTAATCGCGGAACATACATACAAAAAAAAAAAAAAAAAAAAAAAAAAAAAAAAAAAAAAAAAAAAAAAACATACAGTCGAATAGAGAACCTCCTCCTTTTTTGAAGTCGGTTGAAAAGATCTGCCTCCACCAGTTTCTGTCGAGCGCGTCTCTGACGAATGTATAGAATTTGGGGGATGACAACTCTTTCGCTTGAGCGGTGCATCTTGTTCGTGAACGTGTATTATGTACCTACATCTAAATTCTAGAATCGTCGGTGGCGTAGTGCGTAAGAGCGCTGTCTTCCACCCGGTCGACGCTTTTACGGTGTAGGAAAACATCGTGAGGAAACCTGCATACACCTGTGAATAAATTCTTAGGTTGTGTGCGAAGTCGACCAACCCGCGCTTGGCCAGCGTGGTTGACTAAGGCCTAATCGCCCCTAATGTGGGGTAGTCAAGCCCCTCGGTGGGGACATTATATGAGCTGTTGATGATGATCTAAATTCAAACACTACAGTCAGAACATCTATATTTGTAATAGCGTCAGAATTAGGTTGTAAATAGCCAGAAAGATTTGGGCATGCTCCTTTGGGATCGATCTCGTAACCTTTGTTAAGGGCTTAGCAACTACTAAACCATAGAAGCGATTTACCTTACGAAGAATCGTATCTCATCTTTTGGTGTGTAATGATTAGTAGGGGTCGAAACGAGCATCACCAAGAAAGTTCAACAATTGAGGGCACGTATTCAATAATGATATTACTACTAGTATTTATTGTTATGGTGACCGACTGGCAAGACGGTGATAGTTACCCAGGTAGATTTACACAAGTTCTACAAACAACCAGATCTAACCTGGGACCTCTCTACAAGAAGGTGCAAACCACGCAGGTAAACCACGGTTAATAAACCCAATGTTTGCAAGAAACATAAATTAATTTAAAGAAAAAATATTATATTTTTTTGGAAAGAAAACTCTGTTTTTTTCGTACCTTCCTCCAAATGTGTGCGAGGTAAGCAAGTGTGTGAATGAACGGATTTTAAAATGTCCTGAACAAGTAAAGACCACCACCAGACGCCCCCACACATAACTATGTGCGACACATAGTTACGCAATGACAAAGTTCTTCATAGCTTACTTTAGATCAAAAAGAGTATTCTGAAATAAAGAAATATTATTTACATAACCAAGTTTTTCCTTGGCCTATTTTTCGGTCTTATTGATATGGATTGGCATTATCCATCTCGACATTGTCTGTATTCATATTTACAATCGATCAAATGTAACGAGTCATTAAGGCTAAAGTACATGCGACTCAACGCGAAGATGCAACACCCAAAATGTGTACTGCGTTGATCATAGCTTCGGGTTTCAATACTATGAATTTGATTTGAAACGTAACATGTTGCGTTTTATCAGGTCGCGTCGGGTTTTAATAGTATAGTTTGGCCTTAAATCCGTTTGTTGTCCTAGTTTCACATACCATCCCAACATCTAGGATTACACTTGTCAAAGAAATTGGATCGATAGACAGATTAGTTATGTCCGACTTTGCCTTGTCCAGCAATCATTTGTCTCTGTCGGACTTTTTATACTGATGTATTTGAGACAATTAATTAGCTTGGGTTTTTAGGTGTTCTTTAATTGTTTTCTTTATTAGGCCGAGTAGACGGTTTATCGGAGGCTGATAGACTTTTTATCGTAGATCATTTTCTAACTTAATAATATATATAAATCTCGTGTCACAATGTTTGTCCTCAATGGACTCCTAAACCACTTAACCGATTTCAATCAAATTTGTACACCGTGTGCAGTTTGATCCAACTTGAGAGATAGGACAGTTTTTATCTTGATAAGTAGTCATTTTTTTTACTGCAGATACAATGTTACAGGTCAGTAGTATGAAATTACCACAGCAACGCGTGGCCGGGCAGCTAGTTGAATTTATATATTGATATCTTAACATTTACAGACGGCCTGGCCATAATAACAAGAAAGCCCAAACAGTGTCAATGATTGTTTCAAAAGACCAATTATTCTGCACTTGATCTATTAGAGTAAGGATGAAATCTAGCAACTGTTATTTTATGTTTCCATTAAATGCTAAGAATTTTCATCTATTGTTGGTATAATAATACATACTGTTCTCATAAGGAGTAAATACGATTTTTGTTATTGTGAAAATGTACAAAAACAATCGCAATTACCTAACTACCCTTTTACTTATTTATAATTTAACATTTATGTTTAAGTCAACAAAACAGTCACGTATTTGAATAACTATTTCAAAACATGTAAATAACTGAGTCGAAAGACTACAGTTCGTTAAACTTTTCTACCTGTCTCGTTTTGTTAGCTGCACTACAAGTGTCATGACCTCAGTTTAACTCCCTATTGTCACAGGTATAATATCTACAGATTCATTTGTCCCTCATGGCATTTTTCTAGCTCTTTCTTAAGATCGCTCAAAGAATGAACGTGCCGTTTTGAGAGTCGTACGGCGCAATATTCCCTTTGCTGTGTTAGATAATGTACATTTACCCTAAATGAATTCATTCATGATGAAACTTAGACAAAATTTAATCTACAAGCGACTGCAAGTCCAGCTACCTAAAACTATCAAAGATCTTTGATTCACTTACATCTTTATTTCGAACGTATTTCATAAAATTTAAAGTCTATTGTGGGAATTTGATAGTTTTTGGAGTAGTAAACTAAATGTCGTCAACTCGGAATAATAATTGGATATTTTTAACAAATATAATATACTTGTAACACGTAAATCAGTTTACACACTACGAAATAGCATAACATAGCTCACAATTGCGTGGTTAGCCCGCGCAAATTAAACAAGATCCTACCAGAACATTTTGACAGTTTATCAAATGGGGAGGTAACTAATTTAGTCGAGCATATAGTGTGGTTCATAAACACACGATTATAATCTGGCAAAGTACAAGTACAAAGTAAATTACAACAATGTATTAAAATAGGTGGAGTTTCTTTCGCCATTTCTTCTCCATCTCAGCATAATAATAATTATTCGTCCCGAAATGGTGGTAGGGCTTTTGACGATTTAAAAGTACTTAGCAAAGTCCATTTAAATAAAGAGCTTTTTCATTTTCATTTTTTTTTCATTTAAAATAAAAAAAAAATTAAAGTTATACAGTCTCCTATACCTACACTGAGGCAATTTGGTCTTCTATATATAAACAGATATACCAAAACCGGAAAATTACGAAATCAGTTACTTAGGTACTGTTTATGCTGTTTTCTTTTTGGATACAATATAAGTAAAATAACATTATTGTACCGATTTTTATAACAACATACCTCCTACATCTATAGATTATTCTTAAGAGGATAAAGAGATGGAAACGCCATTTCTCTTGTATCGAAAAAAGTAAATGTCGTCGATAGTTTTTTCTAAGAAATTCACTTTACAAACTATATTGTCGATATCTTGACTGAGACGTTATTATGAGGAAATCCCATCTGTATAAAATTGGCACAAATATAAATATGTAGCCAAGAATTTCTCAATACAGTAGGTACATAGTCGTCAAACAAACCCTGCCTACAAGATTTAATAAAACATCTCTCCATACTTCTTTACTTCCCTATTACCAACATACGTCTCTATCGGTGAAATAGTATCTACCTGTTTATATTAGTGAATCACCCTATCTTGCTCCGCGTAAAATAAAGGGGCCTATAGAAAGATAGTGATTCAAATAGTTTAAAAGTACATAACATTATATTAGTGAATCACCCTATCTTGCTCCGCGTTTAAAATAAAGGGGCCCTATAGAAAGAGAGTCATTTAAATAGTTTAAAAGTACATAATAAAGGTCCTCTATTTTAATTACTCAATGATTTCGAAAAATGAGTAAATCTCACGTAATTAAAAAAGTATAATTAATGTATTATCATCTTCAATTTTGCTGTAGTGTTCTGAAGTTATTACCAAATTGTAGGCTCTGGGAGTTTGTTCAAGGTTTTTTTTTCCATCAACATAATTATACATACATATAAATAAAATTAGGTCGTTATCCCAAAAGGGATTTAACTGAGATTTAAATAACATTTAGTTACACACAAAGACACATTTGGCAGTATGGGCCATGCAGTGCCTCCAGTAATAGAAGAAGAATAACGGAAATATTCATAAATTTGCGCGAGCACCTCACCACAGCTTTTGTGGTCATGTGAAGACTATTATATAGATGACATCTTTAATCATCCCGTGACCATGAACGCTGCAAAATGTTACGAAACGTCGGGCAATAATAAAAAGAAGTGCAAATTTCAAAGATTTGATGAAACAATGTTTACCATAAAAACATAAGCACCAATCACCGACAAATTTCGACAGCGAAAGCAGTGTCTCGGTGGCGTAATGATCAACGCAGCCGTCCGGATTGCGGAAGATGCGGGTTTGATTCCCGCCTGAGGCAAGTCGATTTTTTTCAGTACATTTTTCTAGTATTAAAAATATTTACGCGTTTGTAAACGCAAAAATAAAATTATTCCAAGAATAATGATTATTTCGTTCAAAGGTGTGATAGAGTACGATAAAAAAGTACCTATGAAAGTCTATTTGAATAAAGAACTTTATGACTTTGAGAAGACACGAAACCTTTTCACAGACCTAAAATATACAATTAATTAATTCAACAATTTTAAAAGTACCTACGTAGAGATCGTCTAATCTAAAACTGAACCTTAAACTTAATGCTGACGGTCCTTTTATGAGTGATCGTAGCGTGTTGCCCCGTTTGTATCTAATAGCGCGCGACTGAATCAACTCAATGACCAATGACTACAGCTAATTTGAGTAGGTTGTACCTGTTTGCTGATTGTGCATGTAAGTTTAGTTTTAAATACGATCTCTAACATTATATTACCGATACCTTGTTTGTACTGCCACATCAATTACTGAACGTTCCGTAAGAGACCCGTGTCAATATCTAGGTGTCTGTCGTCCTCGGGCCAAACCTGGATGACCTTTTGGTTAGGGTTGCCTCTATTTAATGAGTCCTATCGAACATTCTACCCACAATTGACATTGCAATATCTACGTTACAAATTGATCAAATAAAGGTTTGCTGTTGTAATTTCAATATCGAACAAAAGACACTGCGAAGGCAATTCCTGCGATAGCTGTTGTATATTTTGGTATCCTTGACAAAATATTTGTGGCAATTATTCATGGACGATGATAATATGTCAGTCAAAGTTAAAACTAAATGAAACTTTAAAATCACACTCTGTTTTAGAAGGAATTATTAAATGACATAAAACTTAAACCAAAACATTCCATTTGTTATTTTGAAGTAATAGAATGCAGAATGTGAGAAGTATCACGGGTGGAGAGAAACGTTTATACAATTGTTTAATGTTAATACATATCATATAGGAATATTTTTAACTATTTTGTCTGACCCAACATCTAAAGCAGCTAAGCAGTTAATAAATATATATTTTAGTTAAGCGATTCTCTTGTCCCGTGCTGTAACTTTAAACACAGATAATATAACACTGTACAAGTACTTTAAGGTAGATAGGAAATTGAATTAGGGTTCAATGGGGCTGACATATCTTTTAAGATAAAAGCCTCTAAAAATAAAAGATTAAAAAAATAATAGAATAGCCCAATCATCTAGGACATTTTCTCGTATGGAAACTTCCGAATCATAATTAATTAATTAACTATTCTGACATTTGGAATGTAATGAATTTAGGTAATAAATATTACAAAAAAGTCTGAGGAAATAATCACAGAGAATTACGAGCGATTTATTTGTTTGTTTAGGTAAAAATACTCAACTTCTCGTAAAAAATGTTGCGTTATTTTATATCTGTATTCTGTATTACCTTACTTCATCACATACGGAATTTCATAGCCGAGGGAATTTAACAAAAATACCAAACTTTTGACAAATACCCACGGCTATGACATTTAATATTGAGCTGTGATTAATCGAAAAAAAATCCTCTATGTAAGACTGTACTCCGTATTTCACCGTTACCTACTACGATGGCTATAGCTCTTGGAAAAGCTTGTCTTAATGATCCTCCTCTTGCGATTTAGGAGGATTTTACACCGCAATACACAAGGGAACCTGATGCAGGGCTTTAGAGCCTTGCTTTTAGCCTTCGTTTTAACTTAGTACCAAGATTTGTTTTTTCCTTAAATTGACAGTAAAGCTGAGAAAGTAGGTGCAGCGTCAACCCTAACCCTCAACCACCGAAAGCAGGCTGTCTTATCACTAGCCGATGAACAATGTCATATTGGTTAAGAGCACATTTCTATAGTGACAGACAAAATTAAGACAATTTTAGGTTACCAGGCGGACTGAAAAAGCCCCTATTTGTACCCTGGGATGTATTTGTAGCCTGGGAATTAAATAAAGATTGTATGAAAAAGGCTTTATATAACAATGTCATATCCTCCTGAGCTCTTTGTTCATAAATCATTATATAGTAGTTTGTGAGAAATTTTCTGAGGGCGTCTCCGGAAGCAACCCCCACTTTACCTCTTTCCGTAGATTTGTTTTTGTGGTCATGAGTTGCTCACTAGAGCTTGAGGAAACGAATGGGGTCAAGACTGAGGATATACAAGTTATTGTTAAAGCTAGCATCTCATAATCCACTAGTTTACTCCTGTGGTTATAAAAAGAGCAATATAAATAATCTACAAGGAAATAGAAGACATCTATGAGGCTTTGGATAAAGATACAATAAGTACACTTACAGTAGTACAAAAAACTTGCATTGTTAACAAATCTGTATTTGCTCAGGATATACGAGGAAAATATTAGTTGCACAATAGTTTTATTGGACATTGCGCAATCGATAAATTGTAAATATCGGCGAATCGGTTTGAGAATTTATTTAAAAGCAATACTAGAATGTAACACGCATCCGACTAGAAGCCCATAGAGACTCTGGACGACTCCCTCATGAGAATCATAGAAATCCTCTAGGGGAAGTTGACGGTACAAGCTCGAGGACACTCATTGACCCAACAAGGTCCTTACGCTGTTGAAAATTTTCTGGTAATACTTTTCTGGAGAACAATTTAACAGCAATCATGCGATCTCTTATCCTATTCACTACCTACTCCGCAGCTAAAAACATACAAATCACGCTCATAATCCCAAAAGGGTTGAGGAGAGCTTTACGTTTCAATTGGTTACACATAAAGTCACATCGGAAAGAATGTGCCATGCAGTGTTTCAAAATAATCATATGTTGCCATCCTGTCGCTTACGTGAAAGGGGCTTCAAACCAAAAAAGTACCTACACCATCAGTGAATCAAACAAAAGCCGACAACCAGGATAGATCTCAGATCATATAAGTAAAAGGATAGATAATAGGTTCACTTCTCAGCAGTCCGGGTATAGCCAGAGACATTAACGACACAATCTCAACAAACATCATCACCATAATAGCCTTTATAACTCGACACGCTGCTGGGATAAAAGGCCTCTCTTTGTCATCGAAGGATGTTTAGGCAGTAGTCCACGGCGCTTGCCCAATGCGGATTGGTGGATGGGTATAATGTGATCAATACCCATTTGCTGATCCATTAGTTGCCTTCTACAACACCCATTGGAGGGTATGGGGTGATGCAATTTTATTATGCCGGTATCACAATCTCAACAAAATAAAAGTGACATTTGAATGCAGTCTCCTGCAAAATTACTTCCTCAGGGCGCACTAATTTCTCGACTACGTTTCCTGATATTGCCGCATTTCTTTTGTAATTCAGATTCTAATTGCTTTTAGAACGCTGCGTATAAATCAATTGTCAGATGACTGAGCACAAAGTCACGTCCTATAATAAAATAAAAGCTAAACGTCTCAACGAGACCCTGGTTCAAGAGACAATCTCAGGGCCATTAAATTAGAGACTACATCCATTAGATGCTGACAGCACCTTGACGCTATTTGTGCCTGTTTTGTATGCGTCTGTAATGCGGGTTGTATTTATGGATACAGATAATATAGTCAGTACTTTGTCGCCTTCGTGCGACATTTTTAATGGGTCTAATATATTAAGTTTAATCTTTAGCGGTTTTGGTGCTTTATTGGCGTAATTTGGATGTATACTAATGAGGTTGCATCCCAGTTTATTGATCTAAATTGGGACAAAGACGAATATTTGCTCCATTTCATTCTGTCCTTATGTTTGACTGATGTGTTTTGAATAAAAAGTTATCGTTATTACACGTCAGTATGGATAAATGGGGCTTTATGTATAACTAAAACCCAGCTCACCATTCCAGACTGCATCAATCGTTCGAAACGTCACAGGACTATCGAACTTGGCGTTAATCATTGAGCTAATTACTTTTTAAGAAGATTTCTATTGGGGAATACCTTCACCAGACATTCCACACTCGACAAATCTTTTTTTTTTTCTTAAAATAAATGGCGTTCGCGATATATAACGCATTTCGCTAATGTCAAGTAAAAATGCACTTAGAGTAACAAACAATTGTACAGTAGATTGAGGTTAAAAATGGAGTCTCCAACACGTGTTTTTACAACAAGAACGCGGGAGAAACTCCCTCGACAAATCTGCTCATAGTTGAAAAGGCTGATCGCAGAATATAGTTTTTTATCTGAATGTTACCACATTAAGCTCAGCTCGACCCGTTTCGTGATTACGAGAGTGATATATGCAGAATTTGATTTTTATAGGTATGTATACGGATATAATTCTGCAAGATTATTTGTTGTTTTAGTATGGTTGAACTTCTCCAAATTATATGACATTCGTCTTTTTGTCGACACTTGTCCAAACTACTGAATAATACGTTACAAGCAATGTTGACAAAGCCTGTATCGTTAATCGTATTTTGATTAGGATTTAGATATTATTCTTGAGCGTCTATGAAATTTAAAGTATTTTCATTGTTCAAGTACCACAAGACCATAAATAAACAGGGCAGAAAATCCACAAACTTTACACAAACCACAAGTAGTGTGTTAGTATGGCACGCTTTGTTAACTTTCGTTTTGGTTAGTACGGTATGTATTATACTGATAGATTTATTCAAAGATTTTTTATCGTATCACATGTATCTTATCTTCCTTTGCGGTCAATTGGTTCGCCCAGCTGAATTGGAATCCAGCAACACCTATGAAAGTAAAAAAATATATGTCATTTTTAATGTAATAAATTTTAGTATTTGTGGGTTTAAAAGTGTTCTTACAATATTAATTATTTATGTTGTTTACAAGGAAACAATCATTCATAAAATACTTTGACCATAGAAATGTAGCTAGGCCTATTGACGATCAATATGACTAAAACAAAAAGAAATATATAATATATAAATATATAAATATAATAAGAAATATATAAGAATAGGAAGCCGATAAAATACACCGCTTTCATCCGTTTTCATAGGATTAACCTATTTTTCTTTTCAAAGAACAGTGAAACTTAGTTCTATAAAAGATTTTTCTTTGACCTGGTAATGTCACTAGAATAATAATAATACATACATATAATCACGCTCACAAACCCATGAGTGGTCGTGTAGAGCTTCAGGTAACATCCGTCATGCAGTACCCCAAACTAAAATAATAGTAGCGTTTAAGTTTTGTGTTCAGTTATGATAACGTTGAAGCGAGCCTCTCCCGGAACCCACAACCACTGATAGACTGGATCTATCTATACTAATAACTGTTAGTACACAAAAATGCTATTGATACTATTGTCACAGCGTAAAAACATACAGTAGTTCGACGCCCTAGAGATTGCAGAAAATGTCGCTTTTGTTTGAATAGCGTGCAGTAGACATACAATGAACTAGCGCGTCCCGAGCGAACCCCCCAAGATTGCCCTCTCTAGACGTGCTCCTCAGACGACTATAAGAACTTGTATAGACTGTCATATTTTTGTGGGAACACACTTTGATAGCCCATTATAGAGAACGACCAAGTACTTTGACTCCCTATATAGTGACGAATCGGCGCACGCACACAGACGTCGTTTACACGGCCGCTAAGCATGCTCTGAACGGCAAAGTCGGCAAAACAGCCGTGTTTGTAAAAGACGTTTGGTGTGCGTGCGCGCCGATTCGTCACTATATATGGAGTCAAAGTACTGTATCGTTCTCTTTATTGTGCTCATAGCATTGTTGTAGCTAACCAGGTCGTCGTTAAACAAGCAATTTTACACATTTTTCAAATTTTTTATAGAAAATTACATGTTTTTTGAATTAATATTCAAAACGTTTATATTTATTTCTAATTTTATTTAAAATGATTTAATATACAGGGTGTAAAAGACATGAACAGTCAAACGAAAACCATGTATTCTGCTCACCATCATAACATTTTTTTTCCTTTAGACTATACCTGGGAAATTGATAGTTGCGATTTTATTGAAGGTCAGTCATAAATTTTTATGACTGACCTTCAATACGTATTCTATACGTTATTTCTTAATTATTGTCCAAAAAAACATTATCATTTTTTTTAGTATTTCATAACAAAAAATGGCTTCAAAACGTTAGCGTTCAATGTAGCTCACTCGATGGGCACGGACACTAATGAACGGGGCCGCCGTCAAACGCACGCAACTCGAGGTTTTGCGAGTTGCGTGCGAGTTGAGCCCTTTACATTGCGCGGTACAATTTGCAATTTTTTTTAACACCGAAAAATAAAAATCATTTCCCAGCAATATTTTTTTTGAAATATGTCTTATTTTGATGTATAGAATACATGGTTCTCGTTTGACTGTTCATGACTTTTACACCCAGTATGTATTTGTAAATTTATACCAAGCTAGTGGTCTCACGCGGCGTCGCCCGTGTTAATGTCAGCTATTATAGTCTAGCCTTCCTAGATAAATGGACTGTTTACGACATCCGTTGGACCTCGTCGAGACTACCACCGATTGATGAAATGATGACCAGTGATGCAGCAGCGACACCGTGAATCTATAATAGAATTGATGGAAGACGTGTTTCGTATTTTATTGAAATTCGTCCAATAACGGTGTTAAAAAGGGGTAGAAAGATATTTTGGCGGTGATTTGCTTCGAAGTTGATATCTATACTTCTTAGTGACTTCTTAGACATGTTTGAGACGAATCCTTTCAATGCGATTTTATTCAAAAAAGGTTGAACTTACTTAAATTTTGTGGTAGTCTGGTACTTTCATAGATGTATAATTAATGACTTTCCCTGTTCTTATAATATCTATGGGTACTTTACGTCAATGTAACCACTAAGTCCTCAGTAATCCTTCAGTGGGCTAGTAAGGGTATAAACCTATCTTTTAGAACGAAGTCAAAGAACAATGTGTGGTTAGATCAAAGCAGGAATTTGAATATTTGAATGACATTAAAAACAGATTTAGAATTTTAATAGTAAATGTGTAAAAAAAATGCGTTTACGAGAGTTACAATTTTAATTAGCCTAATTCATGCCTAAATCTAATACCTATTATGTCGAAGTTGTTAATGGCAATTTTGGGTACAGACAATATAAATTGGCCATTATAAATAAATTTCCATGCAAATGGACTTGTTGTGTTTTATTCAAAGAATAATTAGCACGTACCTTTAAATTTATTTACCAATGCTAATGAGTCGTGTTAAATTTACTGTCGATGTGATTAAAAGCAATTTAATTTACCACTGAAAGGTACGCTTGAGGATTCAAGAATGGATTTTGAATTCTTACTAGGTCTTAGTTTTCCAAATTCAGGTGGTTGTGGAGTTGTTAATGGGAAAATTATAGATTTGAATTTAAGCTACCTAATGGCTTGTATCGCAACAGCAAGGACTTTTATTGAACACCTTAATTTTTTTATTGAATAAGTCTACTTAATTTTGTTTTATTGTAGTTTTGATATTATATAATTAATACAATCAACTTGCAACTTTATTTGCTGTTTGTCTAAACAATAAATAAAGTAGTTTGAAAAATCTAAGAACCTATAAAATTGTTTTGCAATTTTCTGCTGCCATAAGTAAGTTCACTTAAAGCATCTTTCATTATTACTCGATTGAGCCTATAGTTATGTTTGCTAATTTTAAAATACATAAATTACGTATCACGTTGTTTGTCCGCGATGGACTCCTAAACTACTTAACCGATTTTAATCAAATTTGTACACCGTATGCAGTTTGATGCAACTTGATTGATAGGATAGTTCTTATCTTGATAACTAGTCGTATTTTTTTAACTGCAGATACAATGTTATAGGTCAGTAGTATGAAATTACCACAGCAACGCGTGGCCGGGACAGCTAGTTAATCTATATGTTGCAGGCGGATCCTCTTAAAACGGCGCGGCGTATTAAAGTGTGTGATAATTGTTAATCATATACCTAGAACAGTTTGTTCATAAATCAGTAGCAGATTCTATCAATATTAGTCTGCATAATAAAATAGAGATCGCTTATAATTGGTAGGTTTAGGTAATTTTTTTATGACCAAGTGGAGTGAATTATTGTCACTTATCACTCTCACACACTACAATCCGCCGCGCCGTTTTGTAATACGGCGTATTATACGATCCGCTTTCAACATATACACTACTATAAAGTATAATAGTAGGCACTAGGGGTCACCCGCGGCTTCGATCGTCTTAATGTCGGCTTTCACCGTAAAAAGTATCATGTCCTTCCGATTGATGTCATACATGCATGTTAAATTTTTGTCACCCATTCGAGTACCGACCGCGCACTTGGTTCCTTAACTTTCGAGATCGACGACTCAAAAGTTGATAGAAACCTTAGATTTTGATGTCATACAAGTATGTTAAATAAAAAAAGAGACACACAGACACACACACAGACGTAATTCCAAATCGGTATTTTTGGACTCAGGGAAGTCCAAAACGTGTAAATCCGTCAAAATCTCGAGGTCGAATTTTTTGACAATTACAAGACTTCCTCTATAGTCGAGAAAGTAATAAACTTAGTCTATTTTAATACCACGGTCTATGATGTATTTACATTGTGATAATCTAAGCTACATTACATACTACCATGACATTATAGCAATAAAAAGTATTGTCAGTAAGCCTAGTTGTAGTGATAACATTTTAATTAAATCCTGAGTGGAAAGTTTCAAGTGCTTATAAAAGTCTATGTTTTTTTTATAGAACTAGCTTTTGTTTGAGGCTTTGCCTGCGTAAATATTGATTGTCGTCGAAAAGCAGTGATATATGACATAAGTTTAGATAAAATAATTTACAATACTGGCACTATTACACTGTGTCAAATGAATACTGCATGACCGCAGTGATAAAAACAAATAAGTAATTATAAGTACCAGTTAGTTAGTTTGAGTTTGAGTACCTACTTACCATTTTTCTTGTAATATTTTTTCCATGGCTTAAGTTTTGTATATTCTCTTTTATTTCTTTTATTCCCCATTTTCACGGATACAATAATTTAGTAAATTATATATAAACAACGATATCGCGTATTAATATTTACAACGTCTTTAATAAAACCTAATTTAATAATTTCACTATCTTAATTAAAATTAGCACTAATTATAATAACTCAAGTAAATAGACGCATTTTACCTGAAATAAAACGCATATTAAACTACTTACCTTATTAGAAGCTTATGATAACAGAAGGAATTTTACCTGTATAAAATTTTATACCCGGACTGCTAAGATGTAACACCTGTCTTTCTTTTGTTCGATACTTCACTGAAGGTTTAGTTACTTGGGTTGATTTATTCCCATCGTCCAACCTAAAATTCCACCCCAGGTTGGAAGTTGGGAATCGTATTCCCCAACTTGCAACCTATCACGGGTTGGATAGTGGGAATGTATTTTTTTAATTATTTTTGTTCCATCTTTAAACCTGACATGAATGCGGTACAGTTAATACCATAATCCATTAATTTTGTAAGTTTTTAGAAAGTTATATATCTCTGACTACAACTAAATTGATTTTGTTTTGTGATTTCAGTTTAAAAAAAATACTGGTATACCTTCACACAAAGTTATGGTCAATTTTGAGGTGATAAATTTTATCGAAAAATATAATAAAAAAAATACATCTACGACTCCTTTATATCTTTTTTATTACCGTATTCATTTCGTATGTACTTAGTTAAATTGATAACCGTTTTATAAGGTTTATAATAATTCTCACATTACCTTTTAAGAAACTTTAATCCAAAGCCAAACTCCAATCTATGTCCGCACTTTGTATGGGAACGAAAATAATTCAGAAAATACATTGCAACCTGCGATAAAGTTGGAAGTTGGTACATAGATTCCCAACTACCAACCTGGGATGGAAGGAGATGGGAATGAGTCCTTAGGTTTGATGTCAATGCCCCTTTTAGGCGTAGGCGACTGGCTGGCAACCTATCACTATATTGTGGTACTGCATGGTCCAACTGCGATATGGCTTTATAAGTAATGTACTGTAGTTTAAAGTTCGACTCAAACTTTTTTGGTGTTATTTGTTGGTTGGCCGACCATCATACGGCCTGCCTGGTGGACCTTTCCCTAGGCCGGAAGAGCTCTCAACCTTACTCACCAGCAGAAACAAACACTATAAAAATGTAGTGTTATTGTGGTCTTCTGTAAGAGGGCCTAGTGTTGGTAATATGAGCGTAATGGTGCGAGAAAATGCATGTATACTTTGCCCTGTCCGTGGCACGGTCTCTGCACGCTATACCGTGAACCAGCTTAATAATAAACCAGAGTTAAATGTAGCTGAACGTGTCTATCGCAGTGATATAATCTGTTGCCTATTTTGAGGGATTGTCGATCAGATGACGACAGCTGGCTGGCGTCCAAAGATTCCTGATATGTTTGGATCGTATAAAATCGTTTTATCTCATTCCATTGTGTAAACAACTTTGTTCCTTATTGACTTTAAATCATAGTACATTTGCTTAGAGCTTTCGGGTTTAAGAAATAGATTTGGTCGGAAGCTTTCTTCAAATTGAAATTGGATTATTTGAAGCTACTGAACTTCAAGACAAATACCGTCTTTTTTGAAAGACGACAGTGACAAGAATTGAGAAATTAATGTTCTGATTGGTGAAAGAAAGAAAGGACATTGACGGAAACTATATAGGAATCCGAAAATAATAGACGGGGAAGTTCAAGTCGAATGTTTATCGTCTACAAAAGTATTTTAAAGAAGAGCTACGTCAAAAATAACCAAAATCTGAGCATGTATGAGATCTGCAATGAGACTAAACTGAAAGAAATATAATGACGATCGCATCAAGCAAATTTTAATGATCTCTGTCTATCAGGACAACTAAGGTCACCAACACAGCCCGAAGGATTGCGAACCTAATGTGTCAGTAGGAAAAAACACATTGCGAGGGGGACTGACGGCTCATTATCATCATTTCAGCCGAGAGACGCCCACTGTTGCACATAGGCCTCCCCCAAGGATCTCTAAACCAGTCGGTCCTGCGCTGCCCGCATCCAGCGTCTTCCCGCGACCTTAACTAGATCGTCAGTCCACCTTGTGGGGGGCCTACCAACGCTGCGTTTCCCAGTACGTGGTCGCCACTCGAGGACCTTTCCGCCCCAACGGCCGTCAGTCCTCCTCGCAATGTGCCCTGCCCACTGCCACTTGAGGTTCGCAATTCTTTGGCCTATGTCGGTGACCTTGGTTCTCCTGCGGATCTCATCATTTCTGATATGATCACGCAGAGACACTCCGAGCATAGCTCTCTCCATTGCCCTTTGGGTGACCTTGAGCCTTCTTATGAGGCCCGTTGTAAGCGGCCACGTTTCGGTTCCGTAATTCATCACTGGCAACACACACGAATTGAAGACTTTCGTCTTGAGACACTGCGGTAGATGGGCCCAGACTGACGGCTGTTGAGGCAGAAAAGTCTTCAAGTGTGGACCGCGTACTGGGAGACTGAACGTTAGTAGGCCGTCACAAAGTAGACAAAACTATCTAGTAAAGGTCGTAAACCACTGGATTGATGGGGAATGCCTATTTTCAACAGGTAGACGTCTACGAACTGATGATACAAATATTAAGTTTTATCAATGAACATTAAACTGAGTTCTTTTCGATTCCATTTTGGTAGCAATTAAGTATACCGTTCGCCTGATGGTAAGCCGTCATATCTGTCTAATAGACCAGAGGCAAATAGTGCGTTGACGAATCTGCAGGAATTTTTGTTGCATAAATTGAAGTTTAAATTCAAGGCTCAATATTCATCACTTTATTACAGCCTTTTTAATTTGACTCACTGCTGGGACACCTTGTTATTGAAGGAGGGTTTATCCAGTAATTCTTCACGCTTGTCTAATGCGGATTGGTGGACGGAGTTCAATACCCCTTTGTAACTCCATTATTCGCCTTCTACGGCATTTATTGGAGGATATGGGGTGATGCTATTCTTCTCTGCCGGCATCACACGGACAATAATAATTGAATATTATTATAAAGTTCCTTTTAATAGAAATATGCGATTTAACCTTTAAGACACCTGTTGAATGTACGTGCATTACGTAAGTAAAGGTGTCTAAATAAACATTTTATTTTGGCTTTTCAATGTTGCATATTGATTACATATTTCTTTTAGCACTGCAGTTTGAATGTAAAATAACAGTCTTTGTTTCTATTAGTGAAAGAATGATTGATTTTATTTGTTTAAGAAAATACGGATATGTTTGAAAGTTTTGCATTGCTTCTGTTTGAAATATAAATAGAATTTCTAAAAAGAAGTAGTGGTTAGCCGCTACAGTTATGAAATCAATGAGTTGCGAAATTTCAACATTGAATTTCAATAGCAACTCATTGCTCTGTCGCACAATCAAGAAATGGAATCGATTGCTAGCAAACGTGTTCCCTTCTTCTTACAATGCTGGGTTATTCAAAACAGCCGCGAAAAACGCTTTGCACGTTGGAAAAGTGGGAGAGGCTAGTGCGGGTCGAATATTATTTCGCATGAGGCTATTTGCATTTAGACTTGGCCATGTGTTGCCGGCACAGTAGAATATCATCATCCCATATACTCCAATGGGTGTCGTAGAAGGCGAGCAATGGACCAACAAAGGGGTATTGATCAACTTATACTCCGTCCAGCAATTCGCATAGGGCAAGCGTAGTGGACTACTGCCTAAGCCTCCTTCTATGACAAGGAGAGGCCTTGTACCCCAGCAGTGGGTTGAATTATAAAGGCTTCTATTATGATGAGACTTAATTTCCCATCATGTGAGATGGTGTCATGGTGTTCATTTTTTACAAAAATAATTATTTCTCGTATGTGTAAACAATGATATTATATTTAAAAACAGGTAGTTGGTTACCTTCATAGTAATTCAAAGTCAATAATGGTCCAAAATAGGTACCTAAAGTCTACGATTTCATGTTGTAAGTTGTGAGTAAGACAACATGATATCTAGCAATAGAGTAAACGAGAAAGATATATGTTGTGCTATGCTCGGTGCCACTTTTTGCAAGCAAGTAACCTATATACCTCTTTTTAAATATAATATTATTGTGTGTATACCAAATTATATGCACTAGATATAAAATTAGCATTTAAATATTTGTAATACTAGTTATAAAATCAATAGCGGAATGTAATCCCCACATACAGACTTTAAAAGCTTAAATGGTTGCGCGCTTTTGTAAAATGTTTTTGTAATCTGATATAAAATGAAATCAGTTTCTATATAAATTAGGCAGTGTACGATATTTGTAGTCGTAGGTGACAGATGCGGACGGTAATTGAATCTCCGGATACTAAATCATCGGACTTAATATATGTGCAAGTCTGAGCGCAATATTAGGATCTGCGAGACCGCAATAACCCCTTTGTTTTCAACGGAAAATGTTTCCAGATCTTTTATATTGCTGAGCATATATCTCTGCGGATTTATTTGAGACCATTTCGTGGTTTTCCTGGGCTGCTGCTATCTTTTCGATATTATACAAGACTTTGATTTCTGAGTTTATGTTCTTGCAATTTCATGTTTATGTTACTCTAATGTACGAGTTATATTATTGTAAAGTTTCATTAAAATCCATTCAGTAGTTTTTACGTGAAAGAGTTACAAACACACACCTTCAGTGACCTACAAACAAAAGCCAACATAAAGCACAGATTACCACCATCTAAATTATTTCAGAAGCTCGGCTCAATCAACAAAGTTGTCGGTGTTCCACTTGTAGGCAATAATAGTAGGGCACTGACGTCTCTTTGACAACGTCCCGCCCCCCTATTAGGAGCACCGCACGCGCCCGTGGCTGGCGAATTTTGTATGCGTGTATTAGGAGCACCACATATCGGACGCGGTATTACTAACGTCAACACTAAGTGTCAGCAAGCATTACCGATAAACCAAGCCGCACAGCGTTTCTGCAGAGCAATACACATCGGATGCGGCGCGTGCGTTGTGCTGTGTTCTTAAGGACGCGTTTCGTCTGGCAGCAATAAGAGCAGACAATGTTCTCGGCAACTCTGCGGAATGAAGATTCTGTGCCTTATTGGCTGTGCCAAAGAAAGTAAAGGCGGGACCGGTACGGGCAGCCGTCTAAATAATTCTCTTTGCTAAATGGTAGACTGGGACTTTTGTCGACTGTACATTTTAAATACTTTTGAATTATGTACATACATTTTAAAGACTATTAAAATGCTTTCACTTGATATTGTCTTATTGCGTAATTACCGCGAAGTAAGAAGAAAAACTTTCATTAGAAGAAGAAATTTTACTATACTGTTTTTCACTTCCAAAGTAAATTATTGTTTAGCTATTATTTTCATATGTGATTCGATGAGAGTCTTCGGAGATAGAGAAGTCTTCGATAGACAACTGTTGTCCATCGAAGATTTCCGAAGACACACATTAAAATAATATCTAAGCAATAACTTACTTTGGAAGTGAGAAAATTAGTTCAAATAGGCAATATACAGAAACTCACCGCGTATTCCACTGATTATAATTTTCAATATAATTTATCGTCGAAGTAAATCGAATTGCCATCAAAATTACCATTGACTCTTTAAATTTGTTTCTCCAATAAACAATGAAAACTTATTTAAAGATCGTTTCAAACGGCTTTTATGTTGTTAAACAATTTTATACTTCGTTAAATTTTATGATTCGAATTGATAAAATGAATGTGGACGGATGTAGAGGGAGAGAAAGACCGAAGAAGAGATAGATTAATTGTGAGAGAGATTTTTTATTATGGCAAAGGAAGGAGTTAATACCTGCAACGCCTGAGATATATGGAAGAGAAGAAAATTACGCCTATCCCAAACAAAAGTCGAAGCAGTCGGAGAAGGCTAATGAAATAATAAAATTAGTGTGAATAGATTACAACACTTTTGAACATTGAGCACATAACTAATGCTTTTGAACGATAAGTACTTGTTTTATATTTCTCTTAATAGAACACCTATTTGAATAGTTTCGAGACTTATAATACCGAGTCATTCAAAAAAGGTATGAAGTAGTAGTAGAGGTACGTTGCAGCTCTGTACTTTCGCATTTCTTCAAGGTCAGAAGGAGTATTGGCCAGCAGTTATTATAAATCTATATTAAAAATAACTTTTATGAAAAAAAAATCAATCCACTGACTCCGAAAGTCATCCCGAAGTTCTGATGCTTCATAGCTTGTTATTAATGAAAAGAGTAGCAACAGTCATAAACTTCAAAATCCTTAAGTACACAATATTGATAGAGTTTTCTGTGTCTGAACTGTTAGTCTTCTCCGAGTGTTTTTTGAAATGGAACTACGCAGAAATAGGAAGCTTAAACAATTTAATACAAGATTTCAAAATAGGTCAGCTATTCTTCTATTCGATTTGTTGAAGCGTGTCTTAAATCAAGGCATAAAACAGTATTTTATATTAGTAAGTAGGATCACGTAGGTGTTAAGCGCCCACATCATGTAACTGAATTTCCGTTCCATAAATTTAAGCCTCACATTAATTGGTTAGACAGTAAAAATGTGTGGGTTGGGCATATTCAAATAATTATGCTGTATTGTCCTAATAACCTAAAATACCCTTTAAGGCGTAATCAGATTACAGCGGTATCGCTACCACCGTGGGTATTCTCACTCCAAACCTAATTTCGGACTAAAGGCCTTTCTTATTTCTGCCGTGAAGCAGTTCGCTGTGTTTCGGATTGAAGGGAAAGGTAGCCAGTGTTATTACCGGGCATGTAGGGCATATCATCTTGTCCCCAGGATGGCAAACGCACTTGCGATGTTAAGTAATTTACACTTAATATTGCAAGTGTCTATAGGCGGCGGTGACCACTTAAGGTGGGCCGCAAGCTTGTTTGCCATTTCGTCACATAAAAAAAAACTTCATGGTCTCTCCACCAACTTGAATCTTTACCCTTTTAGCGTAATTTCGTTTTTGTACCGCGTCTAGCGTTTATTGTCAAAAATAAATAGAAAATAGAGAACAAAATATGTATTATGAACTTGAAGTTTATTTCGAGACAAGTCATAAAACACGCTTTACATTAATGCGTACCGCTTCTATTGATAACTTTTCAATTCATTTTTACTTTCTCGCATAGAAGAAGTCTTATAATCGTCAAAAAATTCTACCTCGAGATTTTGACAGATTTACGCATTTTGTACCTCCCTGAGTCCAACAATATTTTTGTTGGAATTATGTCTGTATGTGTCTGTGGTTTACCACGATAACTCAAGTATGCTTTAACTTATTGCAACCAAATTTAACATACATGTATGACATCAAAATATAAGATTTCTATCAACTTTTGGAGTCATTGATCACGAAAGTTAAGTAACCCAATGCCTAGTCGGTACTCAGATGGGTGACCAAAATTTAACATGTATGTATGACATCAAAATATAAGGAATCGACTCAAAAGTAACTTTTGAGTCGTTTGCAGTATGGGACAAAGTCAAGGGGATTCCTCTCCCGATTTTTATTAAGTAAAACCTGGACGTGCAAGGGAAATTGGTGGGCTGTCCGGACACGTCCCAGGCCCGGCACGGGCATAGCTACTCACCTGCTGCAATCGTAGACAACGAGGAATCATTACAGTGTGCTAAATATCTCCCTCTTCACTTTCTCCGAGAGAAGAGACGCGGTAGGCAATTTTCACAGCGAAAAAAAAGATGTCAAATTCAAATCAAGTTTTAACCCCGCCTGCGTCACAATCTTCACGAAACGACATTTTGGTAAAGCAATAGCAATATCTGAAAGCGGAATGTCTCCACCACATCATGCGAATAGCAACGTTCCATATAGATGTTCAGTAAATTGATTTTTCGGTATGCGGGGCCTCATAATGGACTTACTGGCAATCGAAGCGGGCTTGGTCGTATTAAAGCTTTCGGAAAAGACAGGGAAAAATGACTCAGAGACCTGTCAATTGTCTGTCGCAGTATTGAGCGTATTTTATCGAATAATAAATTGCAGTCACGTGTTCTTCCACCCAATCTCTGTCGGTGTCAGTATTGATGCATAACTATGGTTATATTGTTGAATGCTTTGTTTATTTTTATTCATGTACAATCATTATAAAAATAAAGTTGTAAGTCTCAACTGGATTACCGTTAATAATTGAACATGAACACTTATGGGATAATTTTATTTTTGCGTTTACAAACGCGTAAATATTAATACTAGAAAAATGCACTGAAAAAATAATACGTATATGCATAATGTAAGGTAGTTTTATCTTAACTGGGCGTCAAATATTTGCAAAAATATTTCGTTCGGGTTTTAGAAGTGCAAATTTCAAAGATTTGATGATACAATGTTACCATAAAAACATAAGCACAAAGCACTGACAAATTTCGACAGCGAAAAGCAGTGTTTCGGTGGCGTAATTGGTCAACGCAGCCGCCCGGATAGCGGAAGATGCGGGTTCGAGTCCCGCCTGAGGCAAGTCGATTTGTTCAGTGCATTTTTCTATTATGAACACTTATGTAAAGTTTTACATCTGCAACCGGTTTCAATAACTATCACCTACCACCTGATAAAAAGGCAATTAATACATTAACATAAAAGCCGTTTTTATTTAATAGTTATGATTGGTACACTCTTCGTTGTACTATCAAGAGACGAAAGCTGCATTGGATTAACCGTGTGGTCCATTGCGTTGCAGAGAGAGGCCAGAAGCATTGCTCGGACTAGTGACTGCAGGCATAGGGCGAAGGTTTCCTTGTGGTGCACCGGCACCTCCCATCTAACTACGCCGGCGTCTCTTTCTGCCTGACATATATGATACAATTCCGCGAGAGCCACCTTGGTTGGATACACGTTCCAGTACAGAACTTATGTAAGATCTAGACAAACCGAGGTCTTTTAATAACGTATATAGGGATTTATCTGGTATATCCCTTATGCCTACCTCTACCGCATACAAGCCTATTATAATATTATATTATTAGCAAACATAAATAGAAAAATAATATTATTATATTTTACGCGTTATATCTGTTCTATTTCACTGGCTGATTTCACAGTTGACCGCGTAGTAAGCACAGTTAAGTTTTGAATATTTTTAAAAATGTTCTCATGCCACGTAATTTACACGGTATTCACAAATTGAGAGTCCAAGTTTAATATAATAAGTCAAAACTGGAAACTACCTTCTAATGTCTTGCCCATTTATTGTCTTCAAAGTAAAATATGTAATTTTTAAAATAGTTGGTACCTATCTATCGTATTTTGACAAAAAGTTATTCTCAGAATTCAAACCTACACGATATGCAAAGTAAATACAATATCTAAACCATGAAACCATTTGGAATGGTTATAATATCGCAGTCGTTAGTCGATCAAACAAACCATCGTCATGTTCATTATTATTGTGAAGGATAATGGCGCAAAAGTTACTGCAAAGCGTAATGGGGACCATAACGAGTTATCTAAGCTTCCAATATAATCGTATGAACAGTTTACGAGAGCATAAAATCTTTTCTTGCTGCTGTGACTTGTAAATGGTTCCGCCAATGTCACTGAGAGTAGACAAAAGTGAATCTTTTGTTTCCATCGTAACAATGTTCTTTTGAGATGTCATGTTTCTTGCAAACGATGATGTTGAATGAACCTTTATTTGTTTCGAATACATTTTGGATTTCGTGTTTTTAGGATATGGCGTGTTTTGTATCACGATAATCTACTGATTTATCTTTATAATTTATGGAAAACTCAAGCGTCGAGTTTACACATGCTTCTGCGACAAGTAATCTTGGAAGGCTAGCTCTACGTTCCTTAAAGAAGCATACCGTTCCACCAAGATTCCAATCTTAATTACAAATATACCAATCAAATTACGCTAGAAGAGAGCTGTGGTTTGAGAAAAGATTTAATGACAAGAATTCTGAAAGTGATGCTCAAATGGCTTGATCTGAAAGCAGATTGAAGACAATAAATATACAATGGAGATCGATGAATATAAATCAGAAGTGAATGAAGATGCAGAACAGGGTCGACCTAGGTGAACGCTTATCGATCAAAAAGAAAATATCTTGAAAAAGGGCCAAGTCAAAAGTACTCTAAGTTACCGAGAATGTATGAAGATTGTAATACGCGTAAATGAAAATGAAAATGAAAAAGCTCTTTATTTAAATGGACTTTGCTAAGTACTTTTAAATCGTCAACAGCCCTACCACCATTTCACTCACCTTTTTTCGTATGTGAGGATCATAGCATGTGGAAAGAAGTGATATCTACCTACCCATATGGAAGAAAGGCTTTATAAAATATTGCCACTGACAGAAACAGCCCCACAAGAAGACTGATAGTGATGAAAGTACAATTATCTCTATCTTATGGAAGAATCCCGAGAGCCGTTACTCCTAGTTGGAGATTATAATCTACTACACCTGTACCTGTCTCATCTTCTTATGGAAGATGCATATTAAAGAAGCTTATCTGTGGTTGTTAATACGAATAATAAACGAGAACAGTGAACATTTTTCTTGACTAATTTGCTTTGATAAGTCGACATTGAATTGCCAGTAAAAATACAAAAACATTTCTCTGAATTATTGTCTGACAAAATCTAAATTTCTTACGAAAGCCAAGTTAAATTCGAGCAGTTGACACGGATTACTCCCAGAGAGAATATAAGTCATTAATCCTTTGTGACTGCGTAGTCGTCCATTGTTATATCACCGCATCACCGCATAGTAATGTGGTGCGATTAATAAGGGGTCATGATAGCCTGGTCATTGCGAACTGTCGTGGGCATTCTTCATTTAGTAGATAATAATAAAAATTCCACTAGACGACTTGGGCTTCCGATAATGCACAAGCGTCGGTATTCCAAAACACGCTATGCGTATAATAATGGTTTAATTAGAAAGGTATCGGAAGCATCGACCTAATGGTCAACGATCATCGTAGTTTATGGTAAACTTGCAATTTCAACGTGTCGCATAAGGGTAGCTGACGATAAACTCATCTTCTACCTCTTAGAACGTTTTACCTAATTGGACTCCATGGTCTCTTGCAAGGTAGAGTAACTGATAGAATGGGTAGTTCAAATTGGATAGGATAGTGAAAAGAAAAAATATCTTAAGGTCAAATTCATATTATTTGTATGCACTTGCTATCTCAAATTAGAACAAAGACGAACCAAATTAGTTGAAAATCATTGAAATAACAACGTAGGTTCTTAACAAATACGTAGGAGTTGTCAATAAATAAATACTAAGAAGAAAAGAAACTGCAATTTCAAAATTAGAATAATACGATAATTATAATGAAATAATTGAATTGGCTTATCAAAGGGAGGAAGATCGTAAGATGAAATTTGATGAAAATAAATAAAAATCAGTACCAGAATTAATTGTAATAAATACGTACATATGAAAACAATAATATCTTTGAAGGAGTTGCAAAATAAATAAGTACATACAATATAACAAAATATATCATACGAAATTATGCTATAACCTTTTTGATAGATTGTTTTCAAAAATACGAAGCAAAAATATTAAAACAGAAAGATGAACGGTAGAAATAATACAAAGACTATTTCCCGAGCTCCGATGGACGATCAATTTGGACACATCTCCAACAAATGGCATTCAAGACGAAAGCCCAACAAAGTTGGAATCTAATTAGAGTTTTATTTTAGCTTCGCAAACTCGGATCACATTGGAGTTGCAAAGATCGTTAGAGTCACTCCGCTCATTTAATTCCCAGCTAATGAATTCATCTTCAGTTGCTAACCGACGATATGCTAGCCGTCGATCGCTGTAATCAGATGGTGTTTGCTCGAAAATCTCATTTGAGGCCGGATGCCAGTGGGTGTTCAATTTGCGCCCGCTTTTAGGATTGCTTTTATTTCCGTTCCCAATCGCTAATTAGTTCCGTAAGAGCCTCATCTAAGTGAATTATTATGCCCATAGCGATCTAATTTAGATCCGAAGCGATCATTGTGCAATACTCATTTAGGTCAAGAGATATATCAATTACCATTATAAGGGCAAGCATATTTCATGATTTACCTATTTTTATTCGACATTTATATTAAATCATCGATGGTGCTTGATTTTAGCTGTAGGTATTTTAGCTGTAACTATTTTAAATTTTCTTAAATTAATAGATACAAGCTTCTGCCCGCGACTTCGTCTCCGCAGGATTAATATAGTAAATTATAACCTATATGTTATTCTGATGTATAAGCTAAATTATTGTAAAATTTCACTTTAATCCATTCGGTAGTTTTTGCGTGAAAGGGCAAATAAACACATAAACATCCATACATCCAGACAAACTTTCCCGTTTATAATATTAGTAGGATGATTTAGAAATTATAAGATTAAATTTGTTGGTGGCGCTTGTTAGCTCGTGTCTGCCCCTTCAGCTTTTAGTAAACATAATAATAAAATTTAAAAGTGCATCTTGAGAATGCCCTGCAAGATTTTTGAGATTATGAAGCTAGATTATAGGTTACAGGTGCACACTATATTAAACCTTGTCATCTTATTAATTAAGTACAATTTTTATATGCAGTCATCTGCTTAGTGCTTTATCTTCAAACGGAAATAAGGGACCATGATTTGATAATTTGAAACTGATGAAGGTTCTCCTACCGCGGCTGTACCTACTACCGATACATGAAGCGGAGCTGTGGTTACTTGCGACCGCTAACCAAAGCAATAACCAAACCCATTTACAAGTGAGAGTGTTGTTTAATTTGCGTTCAACAATGACTAAGACGTTTCAAAGGTATTTACAAATTTAGTAGACAGCTAAAATAATCGTTCAACTCCGACAGATGTTTGGTTTATATTAAATCAACCACAATACATTTACTTGTAGAAATATAAAGAATATTTACGTATAGTTATATTGCAATGTGATTTTTTGCCTGTATTTATAAATAGGAATTAATAAACCAAGCAACTAAAAAATCCAGAATGAGCGTCTAAAAACACTAAATGTACTAATTAGGTATTTTTTAGTCGCCCATTAATGATTTTTAGGTTACCAACTTAGAATTTGCAGAGGTTAAGGTTAGGTTAATCTGCTGACCAGTTAAATAGGATCTTTATAAATTGCGCCTAAAACATATTTTTAGTACCTATGTTTTTACGATATTTAAAATCATCATCTGTTTTTGACCTACGATTTAAGGTCATATAACAGCTCGGAAACGAATCAGACGACACCATCTCGCCTCGGGACAAGTTCACCAACGGGCGGTGCGGTTAGTGGTCAACTATAGTCTGTTTTTTTAACAAACGAGTACTGAGTATGTCTATTTTATATTTCCGATATTAAGAGAGTGAGATAGGTCATATTAGGGGCAAGGCCAACGCCTTTGTTCAAAACAATATTGGATATAGTATTAATATTTTATACACTAGAACTTATGACTCAAATAATTATTATATAATTTTTGTAATCTTAAAAAGTATCGTCATCACTTCCTTGTGATGAACTTTCTACAGACACGTGAATAATAAACTGCTCTAACATTATTTGTGCATGGCAAATTTGTCATACAAGCCGATATTTTGTGACGTTTGTGTGAAACGGACTTTATGTTGATGACGTAGAACAATAGCAACGCAGATAAAATTTGGCGGTAGGTACTCGTTTCTTGAAAAAAAAAATAGAATTTAGCAGTCCCCGCGCCGACGGCTCGTCGTCCACCCGCTGACGGCTCTTCCTCCACGCGATAAGTTCTTTTTGTAGTCAAGAGTAGGTGTAGCAACAGGGGTATTCTTTTTAACAATACGAGACTTAAGGAATTTAGTTCCAATGTTTGTCCGCAAGACTTGAGTAGTCACGCATACTGTTTCGAGCGTCAAAAATTAAATGAGTAAAATTCTGCATCAGATTTTAATGTGCATGATTGATTTAGATTGCAACACATTTTATTTAGCAGTTTAGTTGACTTTGAGCTAGTAAAAAGAAGCTTAAAATTAAATTGTAAAAATTTTCATTGCTCAAAACTCCTTGTGATATGTGTACAACATAATATTTATTTGTTATCATTTGTTTTATAGCTTTAAAATAGACATACGAGTAGTTCCTCTATTAAATTACGCATTGTTCTCTCGTAGGTTAAATACTTAGCCGATGCCTATGGTCGCTGATTGTTATCAACTTTGAACTATGCTGCGCTGTGGTGTGCTCAGCTAAATTTTGTCTGCGGTTTGTTTGCTTTTTCATTGTAATATAAGAGAAGTGATTCATTAATTAGAGCATAGCACAGCACCGCAGGATTACCTATATTGATTAGCCATCCTAATACGGTTATTGCTGGTTACAATTTTTTTAATTAACTCACACCTGACTCTTAAACCCGTATTACAGAATGACACTCAGAAGTCAAACATGTCTCGAGAATCGTCTGTCACTTTCTATCACGCACAAAGTGATAGAGACGTAGGACGCTCAAGTCGGCGTTCATTCTTGAAACTTATTCTATAATACGAGCATTAGACACACAATGCCATTTCTTTTTGCATTACCTCAGAGGCTGAAAGCGAATGTAACATGAGAAAATTAGCTGTAAAATCTCTGCCTGAGACTTACGCAAATTGTTTTATGAAAGTACTTTCCTGTATGGAAAGGCAAAAATTTGTTTAGCAAATTGCATAAGTGCCACGGGGAAAGTCGCTGAGATAGAATTTTATTTGCGTAGGTAATTTAATCAGCACCCGTTTTTATGTCGGTTATACACGGTGCTTGGTACATGGTATAACACCTTGACATACTCATGTAATTATTATCGTGTTATTAAAAACTCTTTTTTTTTTTAATTTAGAAATTTCCCATATATTACATTTTGTTTACCGATCGAACTTTTTGAATGGAGAAGATTTAAATTTATTTTACAATGTTCATTTTTAATGACCCAATACTATTTATCTGACTATGATGACAATGTTAGCATCGGCAGGTGCACCCTTGTTATAACTATGTATCAAACAGCTTCTATACCTACATAAGTTTATACCCCTGTAATATGTCGACATGTAGAAGTCATGCTCGAGATGTTGGGCAAAAATAGTAGAAATTGGAGAACCACTATTAGCACTGCCCCCAACTCAGACCACAGTGGTAGTGGTATTTAGACCACTTTGTAACTAATGTTATTTTTGTTGAGTAAGTTATACTTATAGTTAGTAGTGTGGTGCGAAAACCAAGGTAGTCGCATGCTATAGGAGTCCACGTGTATTCCTAGTAGTTCCAGTGGAGTAGTCCCATTATGGGACTACTGATATTTTTTTCCCAAAGGTTCAGGAACAATTTGACCTACATTGTCAACCCGGCTTTGTTTGTTTTTTGAAAATCTTTACAAAACATGTTTATATCTACTTATGGGCTATGAAATGTAACATAGGTACCAACTAATAATTACAACAGAAATATTATTACAACACAATTTTTGATGTTTCATGTTCTGTTAACTGTTGACAATTATTTGATGTTTTGTTGAGTTACTTATAATAGTGTTTATTTATTTTAGGACAACCAACAAATCTTACACATTATTACAGCTTAAAACTAAGTGCTTAACAATCCTTCAAGTGCAGACTTAATTATAGGTTGCCATGGCATGCATACCTGGACTAAGTAATGACTGTAACACAAAACTTTAACTTTAAGTATATTTCTTCTACAATGAGTTACTGTGAAGTTTTTATTAATGAAACTATATTATAAATAACTATGTATAAACTCCCATCATGGGACAACTGGGTATTTTAATTCTAATAGTGGAACCTCTGGAAAAAAAATACCAATAGTCCCATCATGGGACTACTCCACTGGGACTAGTCGGAATGCACGGGAGTCCAGAAGTGGACGAGAGTGGACTATTAATAACGATATGACCATTTGTATGGCTGTATATTACAATAAGCTGCATACCGACAGCTTATTAAAAGCTCAAAATACAATTTACGTTAGCGTAGCGTTACCGTTATTAACTACTTATACGACGGCTTTTTTATTTAGCAGCATCTTTTTCAATGTAAAAGTGTTTTCCATGTATATTGTACGTTCTAATTTATATCAGCTCAAGAATAAACGTGTATCGAGAGATATAAATGTAATATTGTACTTACTAAATTATTCGAGAATAACCCCTGCCTGCTGCGTGAAATCTGTAACAAAATAAAATATTATGTTTATATAATGTGTTTAATTTTGTACACTAGAGATTAAAATTAATTCCAATACAGTATATTTTGGAAATAGTGGTTTGTTCATCGGAAGACATTCCAGGTTCGATCTTCAGCTTTAACCCTGGTAAAGTATTTGTGTGACCAAATCCGTCCAGTTATCATATCATACCTACTTATATTTCATCATTTCAGTGGAGAGACGCCTACTGTTGGACATGGCCTCATTATATTTAAGTTTATTAGTATGGATTGCATATTGTCCGTTCTATACAAGACAGGTTCACAAGTTTTTAAATTTTGTCTTGGTAATTATAAGCAGCGTAACCTGAGTTTAACTCATAAAAAACTTAATAAACTATAAAATTTTCTCAGTATCATAAATCCTAATGTTATAAACATAAAAGTGGCATTGTTTGTTTCTTACACTTTCACGACTAAACTAGTCAACCGATCATCATGAAATTCTGTACACACATTAGCAGGGATAACATAGCGTACCTTTAATGTACAAAAAAGAAAGTTCTCGATGGATGGGAAATATATTATTTTTTAAGTAAATCATCAAACACACCAATAGAATTTTTGTAATAAATTATACCCACCAAAATGTATGTGGACAAATATAGAACAGTTGCCGACTATGACTGCGAATAACAATAGATTCTAAGATATTATTTCCATTCATGCCTCGCATACACCTACACACAACTAAATCTACGGTAGTGTTTCTAGTACAGTGCCCTCATTTTAGGTTAAGTAGAGCAAAGGACATGTCATTAGGACACCGTAAGCACGCTATAGTTCCTACAACTCCGTCAAAGTTTATGTCCTACTTACTTCTTGGAGAACTGAACAAGATAAATGTTTGACATTCCGGATGAAGGAAAATATACGCGAAGTAAATGCTGAGCGCTAAGTTCGTTACAACTTTATTAGAATTTTGGAGATGTATTGCATTCGGTTGCTTATCAAGAAGTGTTTGGTACATACATCGTAATACACGAAGGCATATACCCTAACATACTTAGCAAACATTCTTATATGTAGAACTACATTTGATAAGGTCGGTAAAATAAATAAGGTCTGTGTAAAACAAAAAGAAAATATGTCACTGCCTGGCCAGGGAGTGGGATTTTCCGTAATCGTGGCGTAGTGCGAAAATTGCGCCTTTCTGGTCAGGTGCGGGATGAAATAAATTTCAAACACCATACAAATGATGATGACATACGCAACCGACACTTAGCTGCTTACAATCAAATGGACCTCATAAGAAGGCTCAAGGTCACCCAAAGATCAGAAAAGATCAGATCCGCAGGATAACCAAAATCACTGACATAGTCCAAAGAATAATGAACTATATGTGGCAGTGGGCAGGTCACATTGCGAGGAGGAGTGACGGCCGTTGTGGCGGCAAGGTCCTGAAATGACGGTCGCGTAGGGAGACGCAGCGTTCGTAGGTGGACCAACGATCTGGTAAAGGTCGTTGGAAGCCACTGGATGTGGGCAGCGCAGTACCGATCAGGTTGGAGATCCTTGGGCTATGTAATGTGTAACAGTAGGTATCTCTTGGCTGACATAATGATGGCCATACAAATAGTTTGGTTAATAAAATAAAATTTAACTTTTTTGATATCACCATGCTATTTATAAGATTATGTTAGATAGCTCGTTTGTTTACTATGTACCAGACATTTGGTATATTCAGTAATTTACTTTTGCAACAAACAAGTTTGTTGCAAAAGTATTTGTGTGACCAAATCTGTCCAGTTATATCATACTTATATTTATTTAACTTCATCAATATGGGTTACTTATTGTCCGTTCTATACAAGACAGGTTCTCAAGTTTTTTAATTTTGTCTTGGTAATTCTAAGCAGCCTAACATTAAACTCATAAAAAACTATAACATTTTCTCAGTATCATAAATCCTAACATATAACAGCTCTGAATGTAACAAACAAACAGTGCCACTTTTATGTTTATAACATTATAAACATAAAAGTGTCACTGTTTGTTTGTTACACTTTCACCACTAAACTACTGTACCGATCATCATGAAATTCTGTACACATATTAGCAGGGATATATGAAAGGACATAGCGTACCTTTAATTAATCTACAAAAAAGAAAGTTCTCGTTGGATGGAAAATATATTTTTTTCAAAATAAATCGTCAATCACAAATGCCAATAGAGTTTTTGTAATAAATTATACCCACCAAAATGTATGTGGACAAATATAGAACAGTTGCCGACTGTGGAATAACAATAGATTCTAAGATATTATTTCCATTCATGCCTCGCATACGCCTACACACAACTAAATCTACGGTAGTGTTTCTAGTACAGTGCCCTCATTTAGGTTAAGTAGAGCAAAGGACATGTCATTAGAACACCGTAAGCACGCTATAGTTCCTACAACTCCGTCAAAGTTTATGTCCTACTTACTTCTTGGAGAACTAAACAAGATAAATGTTTGAAATTCCGGATGAAGGAAAATATATGCGAAGTAAATGCTGAGTGCTAGGTTCGTTACAACTTTACCAGAATTTTGGAAGATGTATTGCATTCGGTTGCTTATCAAGAAGTGCTTGGGCTTGGTACATACATACATGATACAAGGGCCATATACCCTAACATACTAAGCAAAAATTCTTATATGTAAAATGTCTGCATAGCGTCTAATTACGGCCATTGTAATAATGTGTTTTTGACATTTCCATAAGTTTTTTTCAAATCGTTCTAAATAAATATAGAAATAAATGCAATGTTTTTTGTTAGTTGTGTTAGTCTTTCTTTCTAATCTTAATTCCTGAGGTTACTATTAGAGGGCGCACGTACCATCTTCGTATCGTATTTCACTAAGGTGCCACTGATAATGATAAGTAGGTACTGTAGGTACTTACCTACTTTTGTAAAATATTGTCTATCTTGCCATCTACATGGCGAATGATTTGACACTTTAAGTGACGTTTAATGTGGATCTAATTTTACTACAATATCAGCTCCTGTCTTCTAAATAAATTTGATCTCTAATAACAAAGTTCTATGGTGACCTACATTCCATATCGGTTGTACCTATGAACTTGGGTAGCGAGTGCTGTCATTCAATTGTCACCCCTATTTCTGAGCAAATAAGCCTGAGTGTTCTAAAATGTACTCCCATAGGAAAATGTAATATAATTCAAGTACCCGCAAGTAAAATATTTGATTTCGCTGTTTCCACAAAGAGTAGATTACTTTTTACCTTATTGCTGAAATTCCTGCTTTTTCAAAGCGGCACGCTAATTGTTTTACAGTGTAAACGATTAATAAAAAGAACAAACTGTTTTGCAATGCTGAAACAACCAATAATTCGTATAATTTAAGCTCCCAAACACCATTGGTGGTAGTCGGTGGCCCGTTTTCGCGGAGCCCTACAGTGCGATAGAGTATGAGCCCTAGAGTGTATTCAAACTTGGCGGTCTGCACACGGGTTGGCCCCCGTGTGCCCTGGTGATCCCCCAATAGCGAGTCGTCTAGGCCACCGCTGGGCCAGGCCAGCCCGTTTTGGTGACATGGCGTACGTAAAGTACGCCGACTTCAAAACGCCCCCAGAAAAGCTTATGAGCGTACCGGTAGTATTTAGTGGGTAGGACCGCCGTTGTTCCGCGCCGGGTGAGTTCCACACACGCCGTTCGCTTAGCCAGCGTGCGCTATTGTCCGTAATTGGATTTTCGATCGTCATAAAAAAGAGTGTATTCAAAGTAAAACAATCACACATCACACCACATCGCAGCGACAAAACACTGTCAAGCACTGATGTCGCATGAATAGCGCCGCTGCTGTATTTCCAGTTGCATTGCGGGAACTAGAAAATGCGTAGTCGTTTGTTTTTGCGAGGTTAGTGTTTTCTATCGCTGGTGGATGCAGTGTGGTAGGTACCGACCACACGGTTGCGTTTTTAACGGCAAAAGTGGTCCATGTGAATTGCGATGTTAGATTTTCATAGAAATTAGCTACGTTTCTTTAGCTGTCTATGTCGTAATTGTGGTGTGGTTTCTGGTTGGCATGCGATTATGGGTCGTGTGAGTACTCCATTCGAAACACATTTCATGTGGATCCTCCCACATGAAATGTGTTTCGAATGGAGTACTGCTAATACACATCAGCTAGTACAGCTAATAGCCATCAATATACTTTAGTATTGAACATGTCGATATTAAGACAGGTGACATCGGAATCATTCTACCCACATATAAAGAAAATAACGGCTCTACAATATATTATATTATTTCGCTTTCGAGAAACGTACCAGAAAAATCGGCAAGGATTCTAACTTATTCTAACGGTATATGGGAGTTTATTGTCTCATCTCTTCTCCACCGCCAGCTTAATAAAAAGAAAAATTTGAAGAAAAAGGAAAAATATTCTTTGTCAAGTAAATAAAAGTTAGTTTGACTCTCAGGTTTGACTAGTCTTATAATCATAATGTAAATTTTGTCTCTGCTCGAAACAAACATTTCTACAAGAATTCCGACAAAGAATTAAATTCTTGGAATAATGAGAGCCCGTCGAGAAGATAATGCTCCTGAAGCCCGCTGTACCGTAGAGAACGAGTCGAGCCGTCAAACTGAGCTCATCATAATTATCGAGACGGCAATTAGACAAGAGTTATAAGGTCTCTTGATCTACCGCCGGTTCGAGTTCAGTGTGTGTCTTTATAATCTCAACTCGGAAGCGGAACAGCCTCAACTCGATCCGCTTAAATAGTACTCTTTGTATGAAACTCCATACCTTAACGCATACTAATCAGCAACATAACAGGCGCGTGGCCAACTTACAATTCCCGCGCTCACTGTTCGTTGTACCCCCTTTTTTGCGAGGAGGTCAAATGCATTTACGCATCGTCCCTGCGGGGTGGTGTCAACCGTAGGGGATATGTAGGACTCGAGGTAAAGTGGTTTTCTCACTACCCACTAAACATCCTCCCCGGCCATCAAGCGGTCCGGGTTCGAATCCTGGTAGCAGCAAATGTTTGTGTGACGAACACGAATGTTTGTTTGCGAGTCATTGTTGTTTATATATTTATTTAAGTTTATTTATAAAAATATCTTAAATTATTATGTATATTAAAAAAAATGTCCGTTATCTTGTATCCGTAACACAAGTTTTTAATGATGCTTACTTCGGGATAGATAATTGTCTAAGCGTGAAAATATATATTATTACTATTACTCAGCTGGTTTCGAGTTATAATAAGGCTGACGGTGGAAGCGCACTTCACCCGGAATCCTCGATGTCCTGAGGTACTGGTTATCCTCCCCGGCCTGACCATCGCGCTATAATGGGACAGGTCGGGCTCTGCGTATTTACACAACACACCGAGCCGTCACCAGCACTTTTTTTTTTGAAAGCTATTGCAGATTGTCTCTGATCACATTTTCTGCGTCACCGTGTTTTTAAGAAGGCGAAGACCTTGGGGGGTCCTCAAGCCTGTAGGTCGAACGTTCCTAGGGGATTACTGGGCGACCGAGCATATCCCCCGTGGGGGACCGCCCAGCACTGCCGTCAAGGCTCTCCCTAACACCAATTAACTGCCAGCAACCCACAGGGGCTACATGCCCGCCTTGCAGGCCGGTTCGTTGTACCATAGCTTACTTCTTTCCGTACAGCTCGCGCCAAGCTTCTAATTCGCTCTGAACACAAAGCGATTACCTGAGTAGTAGCGAAATTGAACCTTGTTGGTAGGTGGCTGTGCGAACGAAGCGGAAACAACTTCAGAGTGAACTGGAAGTTTGGCGCAAGCTGTATACGCGCTTACGTCTCTCCGTACGCTTATTTACGTATCTTCGTCTACGCTTGTGCTTTCATTCATAAGGCAAGTTACAGTCATGTTGCGCGTGTTAGGGTTATAACTTAGTTGAATCCAACATTCTTTAATGTATAACGTTAGTTTAGTATTTAATTGAACCTTTTAATATGTATGTGCTAGCACCATTCACTTATTTGAATAAATTGAAGACGACTTAATGTAAAACAACTCGAGTATGAAAAGCGGCGAGCCAGGGGTAGTGCCTGGTACTTGTGACCCCAGGTGTAGGTTTACCGGGCCCATTTACATTGCAACAACGCTCACCGTTCACTACCCCAGCTTCTCTTTCCACCTAGCTATAACTTTCTGTAATACAGCGTAATTGACTACAAAACGTTTTGTCCGTCCGCTCTTACATAGTTATTGAACCATACATTATTCTGCTTATATATTTGACGCTATATACTACAAAGTATATAGCGTTATATACTAGAAATCACAAAGTATACAAGTCATGGATGGGTACCCATATAATAACGTGAGTAATAATAAAAACTATCATACCTTGTTCTCCGATGCTTACACCTCGCCGGCTCAAACGTAACTGAGCTGTCGCTTCGCAGCGGCCCTCTTTTATACAACCGACCACGTGGCGTGGCTTAGCCACGTGCTATTCAAACTATGACTTTTATTGTGTTAAACTATTAACTATTATTATTTTATAATAATAATCTAATTGAATATGATAAAACATATTTTAAATATATATCTATACTAATATTATAAACAGGAAATCACCTGTATGTCTGTGACGAATAAACTCGAAAACTGCTGGACCGATTCTAAAAATCCTTTCAGCATAGACTTTATTTGATCGTAAATTTGCGTATAATCTATCACGGCCATACTGACAAGTACTTCGCTCTCGAAGTACTAATAAATAAATCAGTAATATTTTAAGAATAGCATGGCGGATAGTGATTGCTATATTTATATATATTTATTTAATCAAAAATTTGCGTATAATAAATTACGGCCAAACTGGCATGTACTTCTCTCTCGAAGTACTATAATAACATTATTCTGAAATATAATATTTTATCATAGTCTCTGGCCTTGACATACTAGTCCTATCACCTGCTGCACATGAATTCCGGACTAATATCAGGGCAGTGACTGACCAGCAGTATATATTTTTCTTTTCACTATTGTTTTTACTTTTTATTAGTCCTTACCCATGCCATACTAATCCTACCACTCGCTGCCAATGTTTACAGATTAGTATCTGAGCAATGACTGACCAGCGATATATATACAAATAAATAATAGACTCTGGCCTTGGCATACTAGTCCTATCACCTGCTGCGCATGAATTCCAGACTAATATAAGGACAGTGACTGACCAGCAGTATATATTTTCAATTATTCTTATTGTGTACTTTGGCCATCTGCCTTGGACCAACAATAGTCAATAGTCAACAGTCAATAGTCAACAAGCCCGATCCACCCGCTGCCAGTGGCATAGACTTGCTCCAAGCAGATGACAGACCAGCGGAAAGTGTCTTTCTAATTAAGTTAAGGTACAAAATTCCATCAAGTACAATTGCTCATATTATGTTAGGCAATCACTATCTGTCAAGCGTTTCTTTCTTTAAAACAATAATAATCTTTAAAATATACATATTTTCGTCACATTGTCAATTGTTAAAATATCCTCTAATTCTAATTAAGTCAACCTTTGTGTCAAATATTAAAACTATGCCTACAAAATGATTAATTAATTAATCACCTTGTTTGATAGAACATCTTCTACGACAATATTCTCATGTATCATTTCTCAATGGCAATATCGCAGTTTTATTTTCTTTTACTATTAATATACCGTAAATTACCTTTTTGCAGGTGTGAAAAACCAGTAGACTTTTGAATACTTAGTGGTGTTAATAGATTGTTGAACCTTCCATAATACGTTCGGCCAATCTGACGAGAAGTTTAAATACCTATGTTTGATGCTGATTCAATGACTTGACATTTGAAGCTATCTTGTATAATTATTACTGTGAATAACGACCTGCTTATATGTATTAAAACATACTTGTTTCTCAGAAAACTTTTAGCTACTGTTTGTGTTGTTATTGTAATCTCGTAAAATGCAAAGAGATTCATTATCTTACAGCCAATTTTATAACAATATTCATAATTACCTTCCAATTACCCGTCAAATTATTAGTCATTATAAAGTGTTAGTTTTATTTATGTTGGGTATTACGGCCAATGGAACTTTATAGCATTAATTATTTTATTTAAATTATGTTTGTTAAAATATAGTTCTTAGTTATTCTTATTCTTATGTAAGGGGCTGAGGCTGTCTCAGAGCACTTCGACCCTATGGGATCTTTTGTGCTTCCCCTTTCCTTATCACCCATCCCCGCCAACATCGAAAACACCTTGTATGAGTTTTACGATGTTTTACGATGATTAGTTCTTAGTTAAAGTATAGTATACTCTCTCTCTCACACACACACACCATACACACTTAATAATGGCATGAGTTATTACAAAATACTTCATATTACGTTGTTTACAAAAAAATAATTTGGACAATGTCCATTTCTGGCCATTTGTGAACACAGTTATACACAAAAAGTAATTTTACCAATATTTTTATTTTAATTTTCGAGAGAGATTTTGTTTTCTAAAAAGAATTTTATTTGGATTACACTTTCTTTGTCATTTAATTTCCTACTAGTGCTGTAAACATAATTGTAAAATCAAAACAATCGATTGATTAAACAAATTCACAGTATTTTTTTTTTAAATAGTTTTCGAAGTGTTATGAATTCACTTTTGAAGATTTACGATCATTTAGAACATGATATTAATCAATTTACACTTTCAATATTATTTGCAATATCAAATTAAAATATAACAACATAATCGCTTTCCAAAAGAATGGATTATGATTTTTATAATGGCAAAGCACCACACTAAGCCATGTCTTGGTTAATTTTCTTCTTTTCACTTTTATTACATTAAAATAATTATTAAGGGTGTCTCACATTTTAATGCATCTAGAGAGTGCTTGTTGGAGAGTGTACTTTGTGGAGTTGCACGGAAATCTAATTAAAAATATTGTTTTATTTCATTCATAACCTATATTACTCAATTAACAAATTATACTGAAATATACATTTTGATACTATTATATGCTTAAATTCTTTCTTTTTACGATATAAACTGATTATCTTATTAGTTATTATTACTGGAAAGGTCGGTTCATGAGTGGAAAAAGTAATTGGGTATTTAAAATGTACAGCAGTTTATAACTTAGATCATACATTTGTAGTAAACATTCTTCAAACTACCCAATTAAAAAAATGTTACACTGGCTGACACGCATTGTCGTATTATTTTATTTTGATATAAAAGTTACACCTACTCACGTTATTTATTAGCACTTTCAGATTAGTTTCGCCTATTTAATTTAGTTTAATTTAAGATAATTGCTAGTTAGAAATTATCTCATGTTCCTATCTATGTAAAAATGTATAGCTATAGAAGAGCCAAGCTTCCTGGCACATATGTGTTACCCTAAGGTGTTACCTAAAAGGAGGCTTTGGTCAACTAGTAATGACAGTAATGACAATTAATAATAATAATAATAATCTTTATTGTTCTAATTGTGGTACATAAAGATCTTAATTAATAATATTGTTTTTACCGCAGTTTCTCACAATTAGCCTATTAGGCATACAATGTTGGAACTTAAGTCTAGTTAAATATTATAGTTAAAAAATTCTTTCAGGTCATAAAAGTTATTTTCATTTAACCATCTATATAATTTATGTTTAAATGTATTAATCGTATTAAGGTCTTTAATATATTCTGGAATATTATTATATATTTTAATGCACATAGTCAGACAGCTTTTCCCATATTTGTCTGATCTAGGTATGTCAGCAATTATAAGTCTGTGCGGATCCCGTTTAAGACGTTTATTAACGTCAGATGCTTTTTTTAAAAATGTGCTTGTGCTTTCTTACAAAATTACAATTTTCTAAAATATAAAGTGATGGTAACGGCAGCAAACCCAGACTTTTAAAAAAAATGGCCTACAGGATACGTCATAAGCAATGTCACATATTGCCCTAATGAATTTTTTTTTGTGCAATAAATATTCTATTTTTTTCTACACTATTACCCCATATCATTATACCGTATCGGATAATCGATTCTATATATGCACGATAGGTCATTACAGCTGTATTTAAATTAGTCACCTTCTTAGTTTGTTTTAAAGCATAGACGAATTTATTGATTCTGCTACATAGATTGTCTATATGATTTTTCCAATTTAAATCTTGATCAATAATTAATCCAAGAAACTTTGTTTGTGTCACTTCCTTTATTCTGTCTATGTCAACTTTATTCTGTCTATCCCAATATGCTTCCTTGCGGAACTCCACATATGTTGTCTTTATACTCTGATTAGAAAGAGATTAACTCATTTCCTGAGATTTTTTTAATAACAACAGATTGTCGTCGATTTGTTAAATATGATTTTATCCATTGTAGGGAAAGCCCTCTAATACCCATTAATTCGAGCTAATGCAATAAAATTCTATGCAACACACAGTCGAAAGCTTTTGATAAGTCAAAGAATAAACCTGTGGTATAGTAATTATCATTAACATTTGTCAACACTCAGTGTATTAAATTAAATATTGCTAGTGTTGTCGACTTTTGCTTTTGAAAGCCGAATTGATTAATATTAATTATATTAAATTTATCGCAATAATCTAGTAACATCTTGTACATGCATTTTTCAAAAATTTTTGACAGGATTGATATTAATGTAATAGGCCGGTAATTTCCTACATTATCTTTCTCCCCTTTTTTATAGAGAGGCTTTACTATATACAGCCTTAACTTTTCAGGGAAAGTTCCGGAAGCAAATGACAAGTTAATCAAGTGTGTTAATATAGAACTTAATTCGGTCAGACAGTTTTTAATTATTTTGGTACTTATACCATCGTATCCTTCCGAATTCGTACCGTTCAAAGTCATAACTTCTTTTATTACTTCTTTCTCTGTCATTGGTCTAAGAAACATAGAATTAGAAACACTATTAATATTATGAGTGTGATTAGTATAAGTCAAAGTGTCAATCGATTTACGTGAAATAAACGATTTATTAATATTATGTAAAATGTGTAGGCATCGCCATCTAGCGAAAGTTGCCAGAACTACCTAGTGTTGTCACAGCACCTTAGTATTTAAAATTTCTCAATTTATACAGTAACCGGAATAGATTAAACCAACCATATTTACTTGCACAAATATGTTTACCTTTAGCTTTTTTTAAAAAAAAAAAAGAAATACTAAAATTAAAAACATTTTTGTTTCATACAATAACCTATAGAAAGATGTAAAAAGATAGCCAGCAAAACTGGTTAGGGTGTCGCAAACTTGTTATTATTCCAAGTGAAGGTAGTAGGATATTTTTTTTTTATTTTTTATTTTTCTTGACGATTTTGTGCACATCTCTTTAGCTAAAATACGAAGTTGTTTAATGACACCATTACGTTAGTATAAATATCGGGTAGACATAAAATTTGCAAAATGCTTTCTAACTTTTTTTCATTGCCATTGCCATCAAGAAAAATCCAACCATTACCTACTCATGGAATAATTTTATTTTTGCGTTTCATTTTTTTAGCATTACCTACTCAGTTCACTCGCCTCTAAAAAAAAACAACCAGTCTTGAAAACAATATGTATAACTAAGAATTATTTATCAATTGCAAAATGTAATTGCAACTACCCAATTACCATTTTTATTTCTGTAAACTGTGGGAGTTTTTAATAAAAATACCTACCCATAAATGCAGAAAAATCTTCATAGATCAGTATTGTTTTCTGTTTGCTAACAGTTTTGTATTGTGGCTAGCCAACGAACAATGACTCTGCCGTCAAAGCCATCCAGTAATTTGAATTACTAGTCTACTGCAGTTAAAATTAGCAATTAAAATGTTATCAAAACCCTCACCAAAGTAATTCAATGTTCCGGACGGCGGTGGTGGAGCTTTTGACGTTTTAAAAGTACTTAGCTAAATTCATTTAAATAAAGAGCTTTTTCATTTTCATTCTACTCTACACATTTTTCAATTTTTCTGGACCAGGAGATAAAAACTTAAATATCTCTAAAACGGTGCATCGTAGCCCAAAAATAATGAAATTTTCTCCCCCGTAGACCCCAATCGGCCACGCGGTACATCCAATGCAATAAAAATTTTTGCACTACCCTCATTAATTAAAAAAAAAGATATCTATCAGGACTGCCGTTGTAATCAAAATAAATTAATAAAATGAAACGAACAACACTAAATTAATATAATGAAAACACAATTACCTTGTTTTATTTCTTCAAGTACAATTGTAAGAATCCTTCATTTGTATAATGTTATAATATAATAAAAAAAACTGTAATACCTTCTTTTAAACAACGTTAAATCATAGCTTGTTACCACTTTGGAAGTTAATAAAAAGAATTTTACATCTACCCTCTGGCTTTATAAAGTACACCTAGTAATAGTGGGTAGACTTCTCACCATAATGAGAATCGATTTTCAACCTACTTAAATAAAGAAAATGACGGTAATTCGATCCCACTTCTGATGTTAGGGTTATAACTTAGTTGAATCCAACATTCTTTAATGTATAACGTTAGTTTAGTATTTAATTGAACCTTTTAATATGTATGTGCTAGCACCATTCACTTATTTGAATAAATTGAAGACGACTTAATGTAAAACAACTCGAGTATGAAAAGCGGCGAGCCAGGGGTAGTGCCTGGTACTTGTGACCCCAGGTGTAGGTTTACCGGGCCCATTTACATTGCAACAACGCTCACCGTTCACTACCCCAGCTTCTCTTTCCACCTAGCTATAACTTTCTGTAATACAGCGTAATTGACTACAAAACGTTTTGTCCGTCCGCTCTTACATAGTTATTGAACCATACATTATTCTGCTTATATATTTGACGCTATATACTACAAAGTATATAGCGTTATATACTAGAAATCACAAAGTATACAAGTCATGGATGGGTACCCATATAATAACGTGAGTAATAATAAAAACTATCATACCTTGTTCTCCGATGCTTACACCTCGCCGGCTCAAACGTAACTGAGCTGTCGCTTCGCAGCGGCCCTCTTTTATACAACCGACCACGTGGCGTGGCTTAGCCACGTGCTATTCAAACTATGACTTTTATTGTGTTAAACTATTAACTATTATTATTTTATAATAATAATCTAATTGAATATGATAAAACATATTTTAAATATATATCTATACTAATATTATAAACAGGAAATCACCTGTATGTCTGTGACGAATAAACTCGAAAACTGCTGGACCGATTCTAAAAATCCTTTCAGCATAGACTTTATTTGATCGTAAATTTGCGTATAATCTATCACGCGCCTTTCTTGAATTTGTAGTTTTGAAAACAATTTACCCAAAAATAATTAAAATATTTGTACCTTAAATAATCGGACAACCAAAATTGAGTTTTATGTAATTTCATTAAGAAAAATGGTCGGTGTAAACAAAAATCTAACGGACATCACACTACAACGACCTATTTTAAAATAAAAATGACTGAAATTGACTAATTTGCATTTAAGTAACTTATTTATGTTTCACATTATATATGTAAGTAAATTATTAAAAAACTGGACAAGTGCGAGTCGGACTCGCCCACCGAGGGTTCCGTACAAATTTGTATATTTTTGCGGCATAAACGGCCGTATCTTTTTTTGCGTTAACTATTAGAAGTTTGATTTTTTCACAGCTTCAAGGGACTGTAGATTTGAATACATAGTTTTAATTTGAATACGATACCTCCACGTGTTCCCGAGATAAAGGCAAACTTCGATGATTGATTACGTACTTTAAATATAGACTATATTTTTAAGATTTAATTACAAATGTATAGTTTTCAGAGTTTTTTCTGTGCCTGTGGTTTAAGACGATATTACTTGCCAAACTTCAAAGTTCTAGGTCAACGGGAAGTACCATATGAAATATACGTTTTTTGCGGCATAAACGGCCCTTTCTTTTTTTGCGTTAATTAAGAAATTTAATTTTTCACAGCTTCGAGGGACCGTAGACCTGAGTATATGGTTTTAATTTCAACTCGATACCTCCACCCGTGATCCTATAAGGGTTCCGTTTTTTCCTTTTGAGGTACGGAACCCTAAAAATGTAGATTATGTTATTTGTTTGCTAGATACTCAAACAGTGGGTCATCTAAGAAATAAAGGAGAATTCACCGACAAGTTATAAAAATTTCTACGAAATGATTCAGGTAGACCATTTCGCATGCGGTAGCCTCTAGTATTTATTCTAAAATTTTGATACCCGCGTCAGAGCTAGACAGACTGATTGGTGCACGTAATTATAAAACGAAAACCACAACACAATTATACGGTTGAAAGCATTTCGAAGATACATGCCTAATTAGTATTTAGGACTCATTTCACGCATGGGTCTCCTTTGTGGTCAATAATGCTAGAGTAATCAAATAGAAGTTTAATTGGCTTCATGAGCTCGTAATAATAAAAACCACCATTGAATAAATCAAAAGGTAATAAAATATTTGTAACTCGGCTTCAGACAAACATATTTCAACATTTTCAGGTCTTTTTGCAACTAATTTTGTATTTTAGCATAAAAGCAATTTTATTATAAACTAGCTGACCGCCTAACAGTCGATTCTTTATTTTTTTAATACTGATTTTGCTATTCTAGACCTGGCGTCCCGAATAGCAGAAAAAAGAAAGTTATTAAGTCAACAATTACATTATGTAATTATTTTTTTTCCGTAAGAACCATCCTCGTACTTTAAGGAATATTATAAAAAAAGAATTAGCGAAATAGGTTCAGCTGCTCTCGAGATTTGCGCTTAGCAACACATTCAACGATTCATTTTTATATGTATTAAAGATTAAAGATATTATCAAATTTATTGATAATGAAGATTGAAATTAATTATACTGTACAATAACTTCAGTAAGAATGTAACCGTTAAACCAACTCTTTTAATTTTTACTGTACACATGTGTGTTACGTGAACGGTATGGAATAAATGATAAGTTACCATGGGTAAAATAATTGAAACAAAAGCAAAATAAGTATAGTTTGCAGAAGTAATCATAATTAGTCGTTTTTAATTATCAAAATATTAAAAACATCTCAAATACATAAACTATGATTACATATCAGGTTTGTTACAACAATAGTTCAGTTAAATCAGACATTAAAAAAAATATATTAGCTAACAAAATCGACGCAAATGCAAGTCTATATTATTCTTTGATATAAAACTAGATGAATTCTGTGTGCTATTGGCACAAATTGACGCACATTTTTTGGCATAAAGTAACTTTGCATTATAAAGATTTTATTAGATCTGGTTGTGGTCGGGTCAGGAACTGCCATCCCCAGCCCGACCACAATGGTACTTTTGTTACTCAAAATACTTTTTGAGTAACAAGAATACCTCAGGAATCTGTGCCTTATACGTAAGGCACAAATTCCTGACATAAGAGGCACTACAACGCATAATTAAAATGAAGAATTTGTGCCAAGGTGAAAACTCCATTCCTTGTCGTAGTTGGATCAGGAGTAACAACACGATGGCGAACTAGTTATTTTTTTTGTGCACTAAAATAATACGGTATAAAAGTATCAAATGAAAGAGTTTGCTGCGAAGAATACGAATAATGTGACTAAAAATTAAAAATAAACTTTTAACAAAAATATTTATAAAAACAAGTTATTTTATTTAAATACTCCAAAAAGGAGCAAATAAACTTTTAATTGGATCAAACCCATCAATTTATTACAGATTGTCGCGAGAGATAGATAGCAGATAAAATATAAATTGAAGTTAATTTCGCTACAACCTATTTATCATAACAACCTTTATAATTCGACCCACTGCTGGGACACAAGGCCTTGTCATCGAATGAGGTTTAGGCAGTAGTCCACCACGCTTGCCCAATGAGGATTGGTGGACGGAGTATAAGGTTATAATACCCCTTAACTGATCCATTAGTCGCCTTCTACGACACCCATTGGAGGATATGGGGTGATGCTATTCTACTCTGCCCGCATCACATGGCGACAAACTATGAAATCATTAAAATTGTGTGATATAATAAATTAATGAGTTTGATGCAATTTTAAGCACTTATATAAAAGTTAGTTTTCTAATAAATATTTTTTTAGAATTAGGTGCTGCAAGCTTCAAAAGAGAAGAAATACTAAATCCTTGTCTGTTTAGGGTCGATGAGTTTGCGTTCCTCGAAATAGGGTGATTTTAGAAACAGGAATACATTTTTATTACCTACATTCAGAACGTACTAAGCAATGTGGATTATTTTATATCATTAAATTCACACGCCAACCGAGCTTGTCTAATCCAAAAACTCAACAGCCTGAGAACATTCTTGTTATCCACGGACAAAGAACAAAAGATTTCCATCAATTTTGTAGCAGCATTGTGTCTGAAGCGTTGTTAGGTACTGAGACAGCACCTGTCGGCTTTTATCGCGATGAAAAGGCTTCAGTCGCGACTTCACTGACAAACGTCTACACTTGTAATTAGGAACTACGTAACAGTTCATTGAACTCAGATTATTGAAACGAGGTGTGAGAGACTAGAGAAAGGTATGTTGCAATCGGAAACGAGGTGGAAATGTAATGGTAGGTAGGTAGGTAATGGCAACTAAGGTAATGACAAAATTTGTAAATATTTAATGTTTTTAATTAAAACATTTAATGTTTTATTTAAAAAGAAAATGTAAGCAAATCAATCAAAATTTCAGAGACGTGAAGAAAAATAATGCCGTTTCTTAATAGAGATCTTTTAATCTAAAACTGAACTTTAAACTTGATGTTGACGGCACTTTTATGAGTTATCGAAGCATGCTGCCACGTTCCTGTTTAGCCAATGACTGAATCAATTGAATGACCAATGACTATAGATAATTTTAGAGTGTTGCATCTGTACACATATTGTGCATATAAGAGTAAGGCAATGGAGGCGCGTTCAGTTTTAGTTTAGACGATCTGTTTAACGCACATGGTGCTGAAATCGGCGCAAGACTTTTTATTGAAATTAGTATTTTCTAGAACTTATAAATGTTATTTTAGAAACGTCGTTAAAAACTCTAAATAAAAAGAACATGAAAATCCACAAACCTGTATAATATGGATATCTATGAGATTACGAGTAGGCGTTTACGTACATTGGGGTGGGGTGTAAATTCAGACCGTGTGTGGGAGTAGAAATGCTGTAAGTAAAATAAGTGGATCAACGCCATAAAAATGTCTATCGATCTAAAAATTATAACACTTTTCACGTGGTGCAAAAATGAGTCTGTTTGCAATCTATTTAATCTAGCTTAAGATCTGACTCGATTCCGATAATAATAAATAAATAAATATCGCGTATTGATTTAAAAGAAAATTATTAATTAGAGGATTTTGCTTCTCTTGCCACAAATAAAAATTTAGGGCACTAGCAAAAGAAACCTAGCAATGGTACCGCCGTAGCGATATAGACACGCGGCTCCTAATAGAGATAACAGGTTAATACCCTAATGAAATTACGGGGCTTGCTGTGTCATCGCATACATCGGCAAATTGGGCGGAAAATGTACACTGGCTCGCCCTACAGGAAGGCCGATTAACGCTGACGTCATGGGATACGCAAACTTTGATACCTAAGATCATTTGTTTTAGGTTTTTAATTGGATGGCAAGTTGAGGGGGAGATGGAACTAAGGATGGAAGGCCAATCGATGGTTCCAACGTTGATTAAAAAAATAAATCGCTATTTTGTGACTTTCGTAATCTATTAGGAACAAAAGCCAGAAAATCGCTATTTATTTTTTTATGTTTTCTTTAAACAAATTTCTTTCTAATTAAGCTACTATGTAATTACATCGCAAATACCTTTATAATAGGTTGGGGAAAAAGTTTCTTCGCATTTTTTAAGAAAATTCAAAACATTTTTTATTTTATTTTTTAGTTTATTTACATTTAACTAAAGTATGTAGGTACCATTTTGTTCGATAACATTTTGCCATCTTGTAGGTAGGGACATGATCCCATTGCTATAGAAATTTTGGGACTTCTGGTCAAAAGACCGCGACAAGTGGTTTTGGCAGTCCTCTCGTGATGTTAACCTGACACTGCCTAAAGAATTCTGAAGAGACCGAAACAGGTGGAAATCTGAAGGTGCAAGGTCAGGACTATACGGCGGATGCATTAACACCTCCCAGCCAAACTCTCTTAATTTTTGCTGAGTGGCTAAAGATGTGTGAGGTCTAGCGTTATCATGATGAAAAACCACACCCCTTCTGTTGATTAATTCCGGCCGCTTTCTCTCAACTTCTTGCTTTAATCTCATCAGTTGTTCGCAGTAGAGTTCAGAATCGATGATCCTGCATGGTGGTAACAGCTCATAATGAATAATGCCCTTCCAATCCCACCACACACACAGCATCACCTTGTTGCGAGTTAACCCGGGTTTCGCCACAGTCTGTGAAACCTGACCGGCCTTTGACCACGACCTTTTCCGCACGTTCTTGTCGTACGTGATCCACTTTTCATCACCAGTTATCAGCTTCTTCAAAAATGGTTCGGTTTCATTACGTCGTAATAAAGAATCACAAATGAGTACACGGTTCATTAGGTTTCTTTCAGTGAGCTCGTGAGGTACCCAAATGTCGAGCTTTTTTGTGTACCCAGTTTTTTTTTAAATGCGCCAAAACTGTTTTGTGGTCAATTACCAGTTCTTCAGCTACGTCGTAACTACTGACATGCCGATCTGGCTCCACTTTTTCAAAAATGGCATCCATTTTATTTGTAATAGGGCGACCAGAGCGACGTGCATCTTTGACATCAAAATTTCCGGATTGAAAACGCTTAAACCAAATTTGTGCTACTCTCACAGACACTGCACTAGGTTCATAAACATCGAAACGCCAAGATGAGTGAATCTAATGAAGAAATTCGATATATTTTAAAATTTTACTACAAAAAAGGTAAAAATGCAACGCAAGCCGCGAAAAAAAATTGCGATCGTTAATGCATCCGCCGTATAGTCCTGACCTTGCAACTTCAGATTTCCACCTGTTTCGGTCTCTTCAGAATTCTTTAGGCAGTGTCAGGTTAACATCACGAGAGGACTGCCAAAACCACTTGTCGCGGTATTTTGACCAGAAGTCCCAAAATTTCTATAGCAATGGGATCATGTCCCTACCTACAAGATGGCAAAAAGTTATCGAACAAAATGGTACCTACATACTTTAGTTAAATGTAAATAAACTATATTAAAAAATGTTTTGAATTTTCTTAAAAAATGCGAAGAAACTTTTTCCCCAACCTATTATACAAAGATTTTTCCTATAAACCGATTTTTTTAACCATCCTAACTAATATTATAAATGCTAAACTGAGTTTGTTTTTTGTTTGTAACGCTATCACGCGTAAATAAAAAAACCGATTTTTAAAACTCTTTAACAAAAAGAAATCTGAATTATTAGGGAGTAACATAAGCTGTATTTATTTTTAAATTGATAATTATAGGAAATTACGTTATGGATAATATTCAACAAGAACTCAGCAGGAACTCCAAAAAATTACAATTGCCATTTTGTTATTTATTAGACAATTAAGGTTACTATGAAGATCCCTATATATGCTTTGATATTTAAATTTGACTATCCCATATCCGATATCGAAGCAGGTAATGTAAAAGTTGGACACATATTTCATACTTTTGAATGCTCCTGATATCGTATCGCCTGCCGATACCGATATCGGATCGGATAATGTGGAACCACTATTTTAATATTATAATGAGGAATGCTTGTATGTGTTTGTATATTAGATGTAAAACTATTCTACCGGTTATGGAATAATTTTTGTGTTTACAAACGCCTAAATATTTTTAATACTCCAAAAAGTACACTGAAAAAAATCGATCCCGGGTCGGGTCGATTTTTTCGACCTAGACAATTATACGATCTGGCCACGACATATATAGTGCTAAAATTTTTTATACTATGACAGTATTATTATAATGTAGAGAACTGATTCACTTTTGTGACCAGCACAATTTCATGCAGCTTGTCGGGGAACCTACTAGAGTCACAGATGAAACAGAGACACTACTGGATGTTGTTTTAACAAATATACCAAATCGATGTAAAAATATTACTGTACTACACAACAATGATTTAAGTGACCACGCTATGATTCTAGTGGATTTTAATGTTAGAAAACCAAAGGTTTTAAAACGTGCATACATTTCTCGATCGCTACAGGATGTTGATTACAAATTACTAAGGAAGGACATGGAACGCATTGATTGGGAAACGGTTTTAAATATAAAAGACGTAAATTGCATGGTAGAAACCTTTAACGAACATTTAATATTGATATATGATAAACACGCACCAATGAAAAGAAGGGTAATTAGAAACAAACCTATGCCGTGGATCACGGATACTGTAAGGTTTATGATGAAGCTAAGAGATGATGCTCTTATAAGAGCACGTCAAAAGAAAACAGACAGTGCTCAAGAATACTACCGCAATCTAAGAAACCTTGTCACCGCTACCATTCAAAGAGAAAAGAGGGCTTATTTTAACTATTATATTAATAATAATTTGAAGGATCCACAGAAGCTCTGGCATAATATTAGAAAAACTATAAATATCAGCGAGTCTGTACCTGGTACTATACCCGACCATCTCAATAATCCAAATGATATAAACGAACACTTCTTGAGAGTTAGTATTGGTGCACCGAATCAGCGAGAGACACAAGATTATTTTGGAAATAGATCCCAAGTGTATGAAAAACAGTTTAATATCGAAATTACAACTGAGTCTGAAGTAAGAAAAATTTTAAACAGCATTAAAACAAAAGTCGAAGGAGTGGATGGTATTAACAATGAAATGTTTCTTGGGTCACTTGATGTAACGATACCTATTATTACTAAGATGATAAATAGGTCAATTGAAACCAATACGTTTCCTAATTGCTGGAAAAGGGCAGTTGTAAGACCATTACCAAAAAGAAGTGATGTTGAAGGCCTAAAGGACCTACGCCCAATTTCCTTATTACCTGTACTATCGAAAGTTTTGGAGAGGGTGGTTCTCTACCAGGTGCAGGATTATCTACAGAAGAAAAATATAATACCGATATGTCAATCTGGATTCCGCAAGGGACACGGCACAGAGACGGCACTACTGCATGTCACAGATGATCTCACGGAAGCATCGGATAGAGGCCAAAGTAGTATCATGGTTCTACTTGACTACTCTAGGGCCTTTGATTGTTTGGATCAAGGTTTGCTACTGGCTAAGCTTAACCATTATGGATTCTCCAAAAATGCTTGTCAATGGTTCAGATCGTTTTTAACCGACCGAGAACAGACCGTCGTCATTAATAATGCCGAGGGAGAAAAAACTTTTTCCTCTTTAGGTAAACTTGTACATGGGGTGCCACAAGGCTCCATTCTGTCTCCCACTTTGTTCTCTATTTATACCGCCGATCTTCCAAAGCATATCAGATGGTGTAAATACCACCTATATGCAGACGACACTCAAATTTACTGCTCCTTCAATGCTAATGAAACCAAAGGAGCAATTGATCAACTAAACAGTGACTTAAACAGCATCTGGGAGTGGTCTCAGAAGAATTCTCTAGTGATTAATCCTGATAAGTCTAAAATGCTCATCTTAGGTACCAAGCACCAAATAAACAGGGTCAAAGACTTCGCAGAATTCATTAAAATAAATAATATTCCGATACCATGCGTGACAGATGCCCGAAATTTGGGATTAATTTTGGATCGAGAGCAGAAATTTGCTGACCATGTAAACGAAAAAATAAAAGGAGCTTTTTTTAAATTAAAAACTTTGTATAAGATAAGACCGTATATAAAGGAAGAATTACGGATTCAGCTGGTTGATCTCCTTGTACTATCACCTTTCAACTACTGTAGTACAGTCTATGGGCCTCGACTGTCTGTTGACTCAGAGAGGGCAATACAAAGAGTGCAAAACGCATGTGTTAGATTCTGCTTCAGGGTGCCAAGACGAGCTCGCATTACTCCTTTTTTAAATAAATACAATATCCTCAATATGAGTGCGAGAAGAGAGCTTCACTATGCATGTTTGGTACACAGGGTGATCTGGAACGGCAACCCCTCATATTTGTTTGACAAATTAAACTTCTTTTCCAATAAAAAATGCCTCCGTTCTGCAACCTTGAACATATTAAAGATCCCACGCCACAGAACTACACGCTATGAAGGCTGTTTCAAGTTCAGGTCTGCAAAAATATGGAACGATCTACCCCCGCCTCTCAGAAAGAAGATGAGTACGGAAACATTTAAAAAGTACTATAAAAAAGCATTATTACATAAGCAAATTGCTACTGAGGACCTGAAAGACTCATACAAAAAATATATTACAATCAGTGAATTTTTCCTGATACCTTCCTAGTTTTTTGCACGACTGCCTAAGACCAAGGGGGTAATGATATTAGCAGTCTATGTATGTATTTACAGCAATATTCCTCCGTGTAAATCGATTCGTTATTTTAGTCCGGGTGGCCACTTATTAGGGAGGCTCATTTTAAATTTTTTACCGAATTTAACTATCTAAAGGTTCGATTTTTCCTTGTAAACCCCGACTTTAACTGATTTCATTCCCTTGTTTATTTTCTAGTTGGGTTAAATAAATGCTTAGAATAGTATTTCAAAGTTTTCATTTTATTCTTTATTATTATACGTGAATGGATGGCAGAAAGAACTGGATACACCGATGGAACCCCGTACAAATACAACACAATATAGTCCGCATACCATCTATAGGACTGGGGAATAGCTGAAAAACAGCGTTACAAAGTCTGATAGTCTTGGTAACAGAAGCTGAGCTAAATCCTTTTGCCCTTAAATAAATAAAATTGATTAGTTGTAGGTATACAAATATTATGTTCTTACTAATCTTATGTTAAGTTAAGGATTAAATTATATTGTAAGATAAAGTATAGCTAGGTATACTTATTTGATATAGTTTTAAAAGAAATGTAATAGTTTTTAAGGCGCAATAAACATTTTTTTCATTTCATTTCATTTCATAATGTCAAGCAGAGAGTCACAGAGCGTCGGCGCTAACAGTATGGAACACTCCGCAACGTTAGGACGCTTTGATGAGCTAATTTTGACAACTAATCCTCTTTGCCCTACGTCTCGTAAACCTAGGAATAACTTTTACAGTCAAATGGACGCAAAGCAGTTGTAATATTATTTGCTTAATATTCCGACACAAGCTTGTTTGTTTGCGGCGGCTTTGGTTAGTACACATCGTTAGCATTTTGTAACTGTGACTGACTGCTAATTCTCAGAAATTTCACACGTTTAACTTTTGATATAATATCATTCCAGGTATACAGTAAATGATTGGTTGAAAACATTTATGCTTTACAGGTAATTTGATTTTTTTTCTATAACATAATTCTTATGTTAAAGTACCACACCTGCTTAGTAGATCGCAGGCAAATAGCTTTCCCTTCCTAGTGGTGTGTTTCTGGCAGTGAATGGGTTTAGGTATGGCATACGAGTAACACCTTTTTGTTGCAAGGGTCTATAGGCTACAGTGACAAAATTTATCATCACGCTGGCCGTTTTCTCAAAGCTATGTCGTAAAATTGATGAAAGCAGTTTAAATAGTTTCAAGTTTATAGTATTAGAATCAAAAGAGGCGTGAATATGCACCTTAAATGTCAGCAAGCGACGGTGACTTATGCGGCACGTATACTCTCTCTGGCACTAGCTATTTTCGCTTTTGGACTGCTCATCAAGTCGGATTAAATAATTTGCTAGCCTTTTTTATTTAACAAAATCAAAATGTCTTTACATTTACAATATAAAATGTTATACGCCCTTATTCACAAAGAATACTTAACATAGTAAAAAACAATACAATGCAAAATAAGGCATTTCTCAGTGCGTGCCATATGACAAGGATTTTGAAGTCTCATAGTGAGCATGGACGCACACGGTCGTAAAAACCTATTCATAGACAATTCTTAAGTGGGGATCAGAACTATGCGTACTTTAAAATGAACGCACAGCTTAGGTAACTGGCTAGCTATATTACACAACGATCAGGTCAAGATCTGAAAAGCAACGTCCAGATGTCAAAAGTTAAGGAGGTTTGAAGTAATAAAACGTCTGTACATTCAACGATGTGAACTAGGCAACAGAATCGAACCAATCACAGAGATCTATTCAATGCAATGCGTTTTCTTATCCAAGAGTCGAGAAACCTCATAGTAATGTTTGTGAATACGGGTGTTAGATACGTAATACTCTCCCTACTATGCGTTAACAGCATTATGGTATTATTACGATAGTCATCTATAGATAGCCAGTATCTCAGTGATCGAGCTTGAGGGTTCCGAGTGACGCTCATACTCACGTCCAGTCTCATAATCTCTTACCATCAGACTTGAAAACACACACCTCCCTCCTCATGTTATTAAAAGTGTCACGTACGGTAATGACAAAATCTATTGCGCCCTCCAGACTCATACCGAGAACCCCCGAGAAGCGTGAATGTGATTAGGTTCTCGTCTTCTCGTTCTCGCGCTCGCCTGTTCTCCGCTCGGTGTCGGTTTTTTGGCCCGCTTCATAAGGTTTCTCGGGCGAGAAAAGAGAAGTGTATCACATTCTCATTTGGTTTCAGTGCGACGTGGAGAGTGGTTTGAACTAAGATTCACAAACCTTGTTCTATTTCGATGAATTTGTGTCATCCACCATCGCCTGGGCCTTCCTTTTTCATAATATTATTTTTTATTCTAACATTCTCGAGATTTTAGTATTCTAATGCACACAATACCGAAGTGTCTGCACTGGCAAAGTCGTCCATTTCGCATAACGATCGAGAACGCAAGTGAGAAGTTCGCGTGAGTGTAGATACCATCTCGTTTCTCGCCGATACTTCTCGCGTGAGTCTGTAGGGCCTATATAATATATCCAATAGGAGGCGTCTTTTGACTGACATCATGTCAGCCGAAAGATGCCCACTTATTTATAGACCTCCCCCGAAAATCATCAACCCAAACGGTCCTGCGCTGCCCGCATTTTTTTTTTTATAAAAAGTCAAGCAAATAACTCCATTCCACTTGATGGCAGGCAGAAGTGGGTCCAAATGCGAAGATAGCTAGTCCAATTCTGCGACCTCGACGCTCAATGTCTTGATAAAACATCTATATACTCGGGCTGTAAGCTCGCTAATGTGTCTCCTTAGCACAAGCGTGGCACACTTGTATGAGCTAAAGCGAGATGAGTCTAGACACCACTTGATGATTTTCAATCAACTTTTACGATGATCAATCAGTAATGAATATCTGTCACTAAAGTCTGCCCTTTATTACCCATAGCAAACAATCTAAAAACGTTCACGCCTCGCTGTAATCAATCATAGAATCGATCCTATATTGTTGCAGAGTTTATCCTTGGCAATGAGGGATCAAAATTCTCTTCACATTTTTCTAATGTGCTTAAATTCTTATACAACACGATACAATGCTGGATTTTTGCATTTCAAAGCGCGCGGATGTTTTATTCCTATTGACAGACACTAATATATTATGTACACACAAAGCAATGAGCGTTGATTTTTTTTTGCGTTTGACGCAGCGGCAATCCTAAGCTAAAATATATGGAAAAAAATAGAAAAGAAAACAACCGCGCCAAATAAACAGTTTCAATAAAATGTTCATAAGTAAAAATTCGATGTATTCGATGTACATCGATTTTTTAACTAACGAATTTGAAAAGCCGACTCAGGAGATTGTGAATCCATCCGAGATTATGAAATGTAGTCAATAAAGGTCATAGCACTCTTATCAGCTCGGAAAGGGAATGCTCTTTATACTATGAACGCTACGAAACGACTACGGACGTGGCGCATCGCCTCTTTTTCGTAGTAAAGTGAGGAACTCACCATCACTACATTTCCATCACGCGGCGTGATGTGGATGTCATCCAAAAACTTAGCAAACAAGTGATCGCTCCATTAGCGGCAGTCCAATTTACTTTCATGCTACACAGCGACTTCTGATACGCAGATTTGTAGTTGAGAGCGCCAGATTGATGGATTCCAGATTGTTTGGAAAACCAAAAGTTTTCGTCACTCCGTTCAAGCCATGTGAGATTCCGAGCACACGGAACGATTATGGCTTTTCGGAGTGATGGCATGGCGTGATGTGGCTTGGAGCGATCGTGAGTTTCCACTTAAAAAGAGGCGATTTGGCTCCGAGCTGATAAGTGTGCTAGGACCTTAAGCCGCCAATAACAGCTTTCCCTAAGAGGGTTGGTGTCAGGCAGACGGCCGGCCTCTATACTATGATTCTAATCTTAAATATGGCTTCGCGATAAGCATTTAGACAATGTCGAGTGAAAATAGTTATTCTACGGTAGATTGAACTAAATTGTCCGTTAGACTGAATTGACAATGGAGTCTCTCAACACGTGTTTTTACAACAAGAACTCGGGAGAAACTCCACTATGACAAAACCTTCAGCAGTATGTGCTTGTTGGTGTAATCCCACAAGCCACCATGGCGACAATGATACAACATACGACAACTATAAGGCCCCTTTCGGCTATGAAACCAATAATGTTTCGTAACCGAATATTTTAACTGCATTTATTTAGTATTTCCTTCTAAAGGCGTGTCAAGTGAAATATGGTTAGTCAATGAAAGTCGTAAAGAGGCTATTGAAAACTTTTCCTCGGCCTTGATATCGCCCCACAATACACACTAGGTCACGCACGCCATCGTGGCTTGTGGGATTACACCAACAAGCGCATTCGTGACATGTGACATGGCGTGACTACATACATTGCACCGACTCCAAATAAATTAAGATTATGATAGTAATAAGAAGAACAGCTTACATACAGTCTCAGTAATTATGTAAACAACACCGAATTAAACATGTCTTTCAATTCCAAATTGGAAACAGTTGACGTTAGCATGTGATTCAGGATTCGTAAATGTCTTCCAATGTGTAAACGAAAACTGCTAGTAAACAAACTTTGATCTTACGTGCCAGTTGTATCCTAAAAGTTTCATAGGCGTAGGAAAAGATTTGCTCAGATTTTTGGGCGTAAAGACGAGAAGACCTTGCGCGTTGCACATCTCTTGTTCGGGTTACATACTGAATATCAACAGTCGTAATATCGACAGTTAAAACATCAACACCGTAAGACCAACGATTCAAAATATCAACACATCAGAATGTCAGCAGCTTAGTAAGTCAATAGTTGACAAGATCAAAGTTTAAAATCTCAAAAGGGAAACATTTTGGTTGCTACTTAGTGGAAGTGATAGGTACATATTATTTTTACCTTGAAAAATAGCATGTATAAGAACTTGAAAATTGATATTTCCTAAAACAAAGATACCAAAATCAAAACAAAGGTACAATAAAACATAATTTGTAATATAGCAATTCAAATCACTTTCTTGTAACATTTATAAGATTGCGTACGTAAGTTTGCTAAAAAAAATAACAAAAAATATTGGTAATTTTCATACCAAATCAAAAATCACTTTCTTGAATATTTACTTCTATATGTTAAAGATTGATGCAACTTTTTTTAAAAACGTTATTGAGTCCGTTTCTCCTTTTTTCGATTCGAACCTTTTATAAAGCATTTTCAAAAGATTTACTTTTTTACGTGGTGGTGTGCGTGGCACTTCTGCAAGGATCTTTTCTAGATTTAAATTTGTCTTCGACAAATGTTATCTTCCACTAAGTAGCAACCTTAATTTTTCCATGTTGAGATTTTAAACTTTGATCTTGTGAACTATTGACCAACTAAGCTGCTGACATTCTGAAGTGTTGAGATTTTGAATCGTTGGTCTTACGGTGTTGATGTTTTAACTGTCGATATTATGACTGTTGATATTCAGTATGTAACCCCTCTCGTTCTAGGTCTAACTACAGGCAGAACTTTTATTTCATAAGGGCGTATCGGTGTTTCAATTACATCTCTAGGGAACATGACGTAGACTTATTTAATACTACAACCACTCAATTTTAAAAATTACTTGCAGACTGTTTTTTTTTCTATAATCATTGTATTTAATTAACATTTTTACAACTATTTTTATTTCTGCTTGTGCTTTCCGTGGCAACCTGTAATTAAGGCCGCACTAACTCCTGGGTACCATGAATATTGTAATGTTTAGCTTGTAAGGTGTATGATCTTATTGGTTGTCCAAATAAATAAATTCAATAATTTTGAATACTAGAAAAAATACACCGAAAAAAAGCGCTTGAGGCAGGTCGATTTTTTCAGTGTATTTTTTCTAGTATTAAAAATATTTACGCGTTAGTAAACGTAAAAATTATTCAATTATTTTGTTTTTAACGGGATTTTTATTTTTTTCATCTAAGTGTGATATTATCAATGTTTATCTATATGGGGAAACTAGTAAATGGCCTTCAGTACATAATATTTATACCTACTAATATGTCAAATCGCTGTAAGTTTTCTGTAAAATAAAATAAAATAAGTAACCAATGATAAATCTTATATATAAAATTTCCATGTCACAATGTTAGTTACCGTACTCCTCCGAAACGGCTTGACCGATTTTCATGAAACTTTGTATGCGAATTCAGTAGGTCTGCGAATCGGCTACTATCTATTTCCATACCCCTAAGTGATAAGGGTTGTTCACCCTTAACTTTTTTGTTAATTTTTGGACGAATTTTTTTGTTTTTATTATTTTATTATGTGGCATAAAAATTTAGGGTTGTATGTAACCCTAAATTTTTACTTTTTTATCACCAACCCCTATTTTTTTATAGCCATTTTAGTAATTTAATTATTTTTGTAAGGCAAAATAACGTTTGCCGGGTCAGCTAGTATTATAAAAAATATTATAAAGTAAAGATAAGTTACGTTCATAGTAATTTGCGTCGAAATCTGTGCGACGCAATCTAAAACTGACAAATGTAATGTGCAAAGAATAACATTTATAGAATCAAAGTGGACAGTAACTTCCGAAACACACGTGAATAAATGTTGGCAAGGACACAGGTACCACGACCCGGCTGGCTCGTGACGTGATTGCGCCCGACACAGACTGAAAGCAAGACGTCCTAATTAGGATGTTTTCGATTCTACATAATGTGTGCGCCTATTACATATTTCTTCTTTTTTAATATAATATCATTGGGCGTAACACTCTTATGTCGTGGTAAATCAGGTCTTAGATTAATCTAAAATATGCATTATTATCCAGGACTGCTGATATGTTTTTAGAGTGTAACTACTGTCCTGATTGCTAGTTTTTTGTTTGTTGGTTCACTAAAGATTTGGTTTTGGGTTTGATGTTCACTTTATGTGGGCGACAGGATGGTAGCATTAATATTTTGAAGCATTTTGCTGTTATGAGCGTAATATGTAGGTAAAATATCCAATATGGTATATTTTGTGGTCAAATTCTAGTTATGCTTTCTTTTGGTTAGTCATCTACTTTTAATCGAGTAAGAAATTACCTACTTCTCCCAAAACAAATTAGTTTTCACGGAAACTTAGAGAGTACCTATTTCCACTTAAAGTTGGATGGAACTGCTGGGATTGATAAAGCACCTTCACCTTACAAAAGATTTTTATGTCCCACGAAATGAACTTTCGGCCTCATAATGGCCTCTTCCAAATATTTTCGCCCAATAAACCTTGACACAGCGCCGTAACTAGAATTTGCGAGATCAGGCGCGCCGTAAAAATTGCGATTCAAGCCCAAATGTCCAATTTCACTGCGAACTAGTCTTAACCCTGTCTTCCAACAGGCATTACAAATCTGAGAACTTTCGAAAATGTATTATTATTTCGATGTTAAAATTGTTAGTAACGGCAAGCTCTTTGTGAAAGAGAAACCTGGCAAATCAAAGACATCGCTTTTATTCCGATGGTACTTGCGGTTTGAGTCAAGGATTTTCTATGTAGTAAATAGGAATTTAGAAGAAAAAACTTTACAAGTCTATCGTAGTATCTATTATAGAGTCTATGCTTAGTTTAGTGCTATGTTGCTGATTGTTTGAACTGTGCTACTTTGGTCTGGGTTCAAATACTGATGATATCTGAAGGAACACTGATACTCATAGCAAGTGGAAACAAAATGATCTCTGTCTACCCCTATGGTGTGAATGTATGTATGTATAATACTTTCGTGATACAGATCTAGAATCTTACGCATTTGTGTTAAAATATAATGTTTAATTTAGGCTTAATAATTGGCGTGGGCGTTGAAGTTATCATTCTATGTCCTTACTTTCGAATAATATGACACCATCATTTTTAAATCTGAATGTTTTTTTAGGAATTTTTCAAATAAATAAATGAAAACAGTGTTCCATGTAGACATGTAACATAAATGAAAGATTACGTTTATAAATAGGAAATACGTTAATTGACATATTACGCGGTCAAGATTTTGGAGATCACGCACTTATACTTGGGACAAGTTGTCCAATTAGGTAAGTTTATCCCGAGAAAGAGGTCAATCGCCCAATCTAACTCGGTTAGGCGGTGTTTGGGTAGCTACGTCAAATATTCACGTCCCTAATACCGTGTTTTAAGAAAGTTTTTGGTCTGTGTGTGTTGCCACTTGCCACTGACACGTGATTGCTAATAAGAGCAATGGAAAGGGTAAGGCTGAGAGACTCATTTTATTTTCGAATTTGGAGTCAGGAGGATTTTTTTAAAAAAGGTTAAGGGAAAGGACTCTTTTCCACCTAATGATAAGCAGAAGTGGGTTCCAAATCCAAAGATAGCTAAGTAGCGCGAGAGATAAACCGCCGCGCTAGTTACAGCACTTCTCGCCTTGCTGACCTGCAAGGCGCTTCTTTACGGCTTTTTAAAAAATTACCCTTAAATCATTAGTCATTAAATATCCCTTGAATCATTGGACAAAAATCATTAGATATAATATAACATGTATAAGCCTTAAACAAGTTCGCAGATTCGATAAATTTTCAAGTTGGCGGTTATATCCAACTTTTTTGACAGTTCAAAGCGATAAATGGCTATATCATATCGCGTTTCGGTGGTCATGCTAGGCGGGCAGGATTGTAATAAGGAGATAGCACGTGTGTTGGCAGCGAATTCCATTTCTTAATTTGTGTGACATAAAAATGTGCTGCCAATTTTCTTTGTTCGCGTTGGAACAGTAGCCACAGTTTGTTAGTGGCACCGTAAGCCAGCACACGTAGGGAGGGGAGATGGTGGGATTAGGGGAAAAAGCTCCGCACAGCACTCGCCGTGGTACAGATGGTACAACGCGCTCAATGGCGCAACATCGCGACGCAATTGGAGGGGCTCAAGATGTTTGATTACCTCTACATCACCGATGATGCGGGCCGCGTGACGCTGCAACCTATCCAAAGCATTGAGTAAGTACTTGGCGGAGCCATCCCACAGCGTCTTGTTATTGTTTTAATAATTTTACCTATACACTTACTCGTGTATAGGTAAAATTATTCAAACAATACCCACATAATCGGTTCTAAATTTTGCTTAATCATAATCTGACGTGAAGGTAAACAATAAGCAACCGATGGATGAACTCGTGAATGGTTATTGATTTGACAGCTACGCAAATTGATGAATAAAATTACCAAATGTTTATCTTACGCTCTAATAATCAGTAACTGAAATATTAAGTGCCGCAAAATATAGCTATTAATAAAATTACTTCATACATTAAAATAGGAATATTTACTTTAATATGAATAATGCATGATATCAGTTATTAATTAGAGGAACTCGTTCTTTGTAACTATCAGAAATTTGAAGCTACCAAGTGCGCGGTCGATACTTAAAAGACCATAAAATTTTTTTGAGGAGGACTGAGGAGCTTTTTCCCCTAATCCCACCATCTCCTTTCCTTCTAAGGACTTCGCGTGCAGGTTTACGGTGTCACCGACAAACTGTGGCTACCATTCCATCGCGAACTAAGAAATTTGGCAACTCGTTTCATTGTCGCACTATCAAGAAATGGAATTCACTGCCAGCACACGGTGTTCTCTCCTTCCTACAATCCTGGGTCATTCAAAAGAGGCGTGAAGAAGCACCTTGCAGGTCGGTAAGCCGAGGGTGGCTAGCGCAGCTGTTTATCTCTCGCACCAGCTATCTTCGCATTTGGACTCCACTTCTGCTTACCATTAGGTGGAATGGAGTCTTTTGCTAGATCTTTTTATATAAAAAAGTTCTTATAATCCTAGCACGACGGTATATCTTTTAAAAATGAATTAATAAGTGTTTACGTTTTATGCGCTCTTTATTAGGTGATATCCACGAATAGCATAAAAGGAAGTCTCTGGCGTGCGACTGTGCTTTTATCCTTAGGAGCTCCCCACATCGCACGCGGTGCGGCGCGGGTTGGCGCGGGGCGGCCACCATGGCTGGCTAATTTTGTATGCGTGTATGTAAATGGCGCACCACACACTGATCGCGGCGCGGTGCAGTATCACCCGCATCGCGCTGCGTCGGTAGTACTTACGTCGACAAGAAGGCTCAGCAAGCATTGCCGATAAACAGCAAGCATTGCCCATAAACCACGGCCGCACCGCATTTGATGTGTGGACGCTCTTATGTATTTCTGAGCTAATCTCAAGAAGCACCGAATGGATTTTATACGGTTTTCATCTCAGAGTTTTCAACGTCACAATTTGCATTTTTACAGGAAAACTGCGTCTTTTTTCCTACCAAAATTATTTTTATAAAATCTATACTATTATATTCCCTTCTGACTAAAATTACGTACACTAAAATTAGTTCCTGTGCACCTTCAATTTGTGTTAAATACCTATCCTAAACCTATTTGTATAAGCCAGAGGGATAAGATTAAAACTGTTATTTGAAAATAAATCCTTTGACGGTAGAAATTAGCTTCATTTTATTGTATCGATCCTCCAGTGCTTCTCAGTCCCTGCTTTATAAGATTAGATTGCAAGCTACCTTAGGGATTCATTCATTTAGCTGCTTTTACTCTCGCATATTAAAGTCTTTCTACTGCGGTAGATTCTTAACGTGCCGCCGAAACTTTCAGCTAACCCGTCAACTATTTCAAAACTATACGACCCAGTATACGAACTTAGACATTTTGAACTTTAAACCAAAGTACTAAAATATAGATTATCACAGGTGACTTGGTCGCTTGTATCGGATTAAAGTTGTAAGCCTTTTGGGTATTCAGCAAGTTGGGCAGCACAAAAGTTAATATATCAAACGTTGAAATTAAGCATAACGTACATAAACTTAGTTATAAAGTTGTTATAATTAAACGAGAATTCACAACTCACATACCAGGTAGACATGTTTGAAAGTTTGTGAAATACTAGTTAAGGGATTTGAAACTTTACTTTTACAAAATATTTTTATCTCATGAACAAGTGAGTCATGACTGTTGTATATTATCTGTGTGTCAGCACTTAGCGATCCCGTACTAACTACACGAATATTCATAGCTCCACGTTAGTCTTTCAGTAGAATTGGTAGCGATATGTGTGCCAGTGATATCTCCATGTAACCTATTAAGCAACGATGGCTTATCGACTCTACTATTGATCGTTGCTGAACTTCAAAGGCGTAGTCCATAATTTCGGCATGCAGAGATGTAAACACAACAGCGGAGGATAACCTTAATGCGAAATAAGGACCTCTTAAGTCTACGTCTGAGTGGCAAGTTTTAGTAATTGTTAGTGTAGGACACGTCACATGCACGTTAAACTGCAAGTTAAATGACGGCAAAATGATACACCCTGCTTCTCTGTAAAAATCTTTGTGGTCTATTGGCGCTAATAATGTTGCTGGTCCGTGAAACTAAAGACATCCACGGGCTAGAGGCCGAAATATGAAGCAAACTTCATCTAGAACCCTCCAAACCAAAGTCAGGCTATCTTACATCAATAACACCATTCTAACACTATTGTTTTGATGACAGGCTTGCATCAGATGGTGACCACATGGATTTAAAATGTTCGTTATCAAAATTGCATCAACCAAATCGAGCATTTTGTATGGTTTACTTGGAACCTTCAGACCTCATACCGTTGTGTCAACAACTAGACCGAGAATTATAGAAGTTTATTTATCTACCTATTTAAACAATTGTATTCAAAAGAAACAAATAATTTATTTATTTATTTATGAATCAAATAATTCGTTAATATACCCATAATATACAATGTGTGGCCTAGAACTGGCGCTAATATTAAAAACGGAGGCTCTAGTAGGTCACCAGTATTTGAATCATTATGATCCCAGCTAATTAATATGAAAACTTTACTTTTTGGTTTTTTTTATCAAACTTAATTGTTCAATGTAATGCAAACAGAAGTTCAACTCGATCGATTAAGTTCATTCTGCATCATTGACAATGACAATGTTTACTAGTCCTGTGTGTAATGCATAGGAGTTTTGGTTAACTGGAATCTTTAAAAAAAAATACTAATCGAGAAAGTCTCAATATTATCCCCGGTTCGAGGCTGTATTAAAACTGTGTTAAATATTTTGTGTCGGTATGGGAAGCAATTCTTTATCTACAATTAGCGTTCAATAAACCCTATAAAATTTATTTCAAAATAACGCTCAAAAGAAAAAACAAGTCCATAATTCCTATTCAATATGGTTCTTTTCATAAAGCAAATCGAAGGGAATTGTAAAAACATTTTATTTAAAATCTCATCAAATTTACATTACCAGACCCGAAGTCAACAAAACAAATGCTTCATTAAAATGTATTTTGATTCATTCCAACAGTTTGCCTCTTTTTCAGAATTTAAGCTGATGTAATTTCGACATCAAAGAACCATTTTGGGCACGAGTATCAAATTACTTTTGTTTCGGCTTAGTATGAAAAAAAATATTTTCCATATTGGTTTCACAAAAAGTGGCAAATTGAATTATTAGCAAATAAACAAATTATATCGTTAGAATTTGAAGCACGTGATTTGTTTTTTCTTCCAAATAGGAAGTTTGTAATGTTCTCAGAAGGTATTAAGTTACCGTTTTGAAAGAAAGAAGCTTATGAAAAGACGATTTCGTTTACTGCCATTTTGTTATTTGACTTGATTTTAAATTATAATATAAAAGTCTGTTTTTGTTATTGCACACTTCCACTGTTTTTAAATTTCAAATAAATCGTTTTGTTCCAATATTTTATTTAAATATTCCTAATTATGTACTTTAATGATCGATATTACGATTCAATATTATCGTTAGAGTTGAAAATAAAGTTGAGAAAAGTAGGGATTTCTGCATTGCTAGAAGGTATGCATGAATAATGCGTAATAAAGGAAACAATAAAATAACGCAATGTTTAAACGAATAAGAATTAAGATTTTATTCGAGTAACAAACATAAAAATTTGAGTTTTGAATTCATCCATTTATTTCATATAATATATATATAATAATTACGTTCCGGTATAACTTTTTAATGAAATAAATAGTAGACATAGGTACCACTAAGTATTTATTTTACAAATTAAATCTTGAAGTACATTTCAATAGGTACTGTATTTTTTACTTTGAAAGATTTTAATTTCTGAAGTTACCTTTTTAATATTAACGTATTACGTTTTATGAAAATAAAGCGTTTTCAAAATAGAAATGTTGTCACCTCCTTTTTATATTAGATATCTTAAGAAATAGGAAAATATCACAAGCTCCATGTTAACACGTTCTGTTCTCTTGTAAAGTAAGTCGTTTATATTACTCTCTTGTTATTTAATCTAAATATTTATATTTTTTTCATGTTTCTTACAATTTGCGTGAATTTTTAATTATAAAAAGAAGCGTAAAGTTAAGGTATAATTATATTTCTATTCAACTTGGAATACTGAGTTTTAATGAATTGTAATTGTTATAAAAATAATTTATGATAAAAAAACTTCTTCTCTCAAACGTATCTTTTGACGTGTCGAACATTTCTTTCGCCGACTTCTTTGTTTTTACAATTTCTCTCAGGAATTTTTCTATTAGGAAGACACTGAATTATAGGATTTCTAGCCTTTTTATCATCTTGTAAATACTTTTCATCTTCTCTACCCTTTTTACCAGTTACTACTTCTAGTACACATTTTTCCTCTAATAAGGTAGTTACACGAAACTTCCAATTTCCGAAATTATTTTCCTCCAATATCGGTAGCGTTTGCGAAATTCGCCATTTTACTTACTTATTTTTATTCGCACTATTTATGCCCGAAAACTTTTAAAGTTACCGCATTACCTGAAATGAAATGAATATATTGTAGATATAAATTTAGGTACAAATTAGCAGATACATTTGCTTTATAGATACCTATAAAGCAAATGTATCTAACAGTACTAAACATATACAGAACAACTAAATTTTACCTTTTCAGGTGTATCTTACATGTTTTAAAAATATTTATAATAAACAGAATGGGGCCCATAACCTTTTAGAATGTAAAAACTTGAGTATAATATTATAAAATAAACTAATAATATTTCCTATAAATTAAAGGCATTTTCTTCCTGACATCTTTTATTCGAACCACTGACAAAAATAAACTAATAATATTCCCTATAAATTAAAGGCATTTTCTTCCTGACATATTTTATTCGAACCACTGACAAGTAAATACAAAACTCTATCATAAACATTACAATATGATAAGGTGTCATAAACGTAAATTTACAAAAGTGAATGATATTAATGCTAGGTTACAGCGTTACTTCATGTTACTTGACCGTGGTCTTCTCTAAGGTAGAGGTACTACCCCAGTTTAAGTGCTCCAAATTCGAGCTTCAAGTCGCCTTGCGTAATGGATAGACTTTAGAAGCTGTTTTGTAATAATAAAATTATTTTAACGATAACCTCTCAGACAAAATCTTAGCTGAGATGGAATAGTTCTATCTAACTATTCATAATTAATGGCATTCGCGACACTTAAGAATTACGCATTTTGCCAATGTCAAGTGAAAATGTAATTAGTAACAAAAAATTGTACAGTAGATTTGAGTTAGAAATGAAGTCTCTCAACACGTGTTCTTCTTAGAACAAGAACTCGTGAGAAACTCGCGAGAATTTACTTAATTTATTATTAACGTTTTAGTAAGACGTATACTCTTTTTTAATTAGTTATTATTTCAATTTGTCATGTTATAAAATGCATGAAGAAAATATTTTTTATTTTTATTTATATATATCTTATTATTTGACATTATTTTGAAATCGTTATTCTACGCGGCCTCACATAAGACTTCTCAGCACTCGGATTCCCTCAAATTTTTACTTTCTCGTATATGATGTAAGAAAGTCAGAGTTTTATTTATTTCCCCGCAAATATGTTATAAAATGTGGTATGACATACGTGCGCTTTGATAATTACAGCACTTATATCATAATGTACTATAATCTTAACCAATCGTACTACAAAACCTTCCTTTTTACTTTCTTGTATACGTACTATAGAGGAAGTCCTGTAACCGTCAAAAAATTCGAAACGAGATTTTGACGGATTTACACGTTTTGGACTTCCCTGAGTCCAAAAATTTTTTTTTTGGAATTATGTCTGTGTGTCTGTGCATTAGCACGATAACTCGAGTATGCTTTAACTTATTGCAACCAAATTTAACATCATAATATAAGGTTTCTATCAACTTTTGAGTCGTCGATCACGAAAGTTAAGCAACCAAGTGCGTGGTTGGTATTCGGATGGGTGACTAAAATTTAACATGCATGTATGACATAAAAAATAAGGTTTCTATAAACTTTTAAGTCGTTTCCGGTATACGGGCAAGGGTAGACCACTCCCGATTTTTTTCAATGTTGTCTTAATGAAATCAAGTTCAAACGCGTACACAACAAATTCTGATTTCTTTTACGTTACCGCTTAAAATTTAAACTTATTCTATGTAACGGTTATCATTGCTTGCACCTCACTCACTACAGTAAATGATAAAGCAATCGGTAATAAAATGACTCAGACAATTTAGATAGCAGTTAAGTTTTGATAGCTGCCATTAAAACGTGTTGCTATGGTGCTATTTTACGACAAAGTATACGGACATTACTTTGGAAATGGAGCTATTTCTATTTACTTCTAAGTGACATGGTACACTTAATGCCATTAAGTTAAGAGCCATTCGCAATGTTTAATTTTAGATACATTTATCAAAATAAGTTGGGCAATAGAAATTGTTTTCATCATACTCAAACTCAAATTTCTTTATTCATTTAGGTACAATTTGTGCACTTATGAAAGTCAAATTTGATGCCATCGGTTCACGAGTCTACCAGGAGGCCTTGTTCTGAGAAGAAACTCGACAAGTTTTATCATCCCTTTACAGTTTTCATAGTATTAATTTGGAAAGAGTCTTTTTTTTTTATTTAGTCATAATTCACATAGGTTCATACAAAGTTAATTATAAATAAAACTTTAAAACTACTCTTTTGCAGGAGTTTCTCCCGAGTTCTTGTTATAAAAACACGTGTTGAGAGCTCAGGTTGAGAGACTCCATTTATGACTCGAATCTATCTTACAATTTTTTTTACTTCACTTGACACTGGCAAAATGTGTTACGTTTAGCTTGCTTCCCACGGTGCGTGATTCTGCGGATCTACACGCATAGCCGACAACTACGGACAGCCACGCACCGCGCACTAAGGATCTTCCAACGGTGCGTCATTCTGCGGACGTGCCGACTCGCGGCGGATACATGCCTACACTTTCATAGCTCACCTTTGAAGTTACCGCCTCGCGATGGATACCGGCGCACCGCCACAGACGTCTTGTGCTACCACGGACGACACCTTTCCTACGATCTGTCGTGCGAGCTGGTCCGCGTCCGTCCGCGATATCACGGACCGTGGGAAGCTAGCTTTATATGTATCGAACGCCACTAATTAATAGAATACTACTCTTTTGCAGAACCTAAATAAATGTGCATATAGGTATATATGGATTGATGTCGCAGCTATATCGCACGCTGCATAAAGCAACGGTGCGCCGGATTGTAGTGTGATTGAATGATTAACCGAATAAAGCTAAGCCGTAGTGGATTCTATAAATGTTAGTCTGTACAATCAAAAGGAGATCGCTGGTCCACTCCACTCCGCTTACCTTTAGCGGAGTGGAGTCATTGTCACACATCATTCATACACACTACAACCCGGAACGCTGTTTTGTAATACGGCGTTATATAACTGCGACATTAATACAAGCAATCGTATCGAAGAGTTTTAATTGTTCTATTAATGTGGTGTACTTGGTAAAGATTGTTAGAATTTTACAAATTCCCATTTTAGCCGTACAGCTTCCAATTAGAGCATCAGAGTTCTCGCGATCCTTAGAGCCGTTTTCTTCCAAAGAGACGACGCGACCAGATTTATGACGGCAAGCAACGTAGCTGCAGGTTATTTCAAACAAAGCATGGAGTTTTATACAAAGAATACTAAATGGCTCGAGTTGAAGTGATGCTGATCCGGTTCCAAGCTAATCAATGTACAATTACCTTTAGGTAACATTTTTTTCATTCAGCCGACAGTACGGACCATGCAGTGCCACCGAATAGTGGCAGATTTCAAGCCCGCTGCCTCGCACTGATTACAACAATTAAAAATGAAATTATATAAATTAGTCAACCCAATCAAAAGCACTATTGGCGTTACACAACAAGTAGGTACATGCGATACTTCGGTACAGTGTTTCCTTAGGGAAATCAAACGTCGTTCAAAGTTCCCAATTGGAATTACCTACAATAAAATATTCAAACTTACTTACGACCACGCACGGTATCACATTTCTTAGGTTTATAAATAGAATATCAAAGTCTACAGTATTTTTTTTTTTCACTTTTATTTGATTCTCAGGGATCATCCTCGAAAATTATTAAAAATATAGTTTGATCAAACGTTAAATATCTTAAGACTTAAAGCTCAAATACTTATTTCCTTTAATACTTACTTCAAAGAAAAGAATTACTAGAATATTACGTTTTGCGAGCTAGGCTCATATTTTCTAATTTGTCGTTCCATAATTAAAATTGAGAAAAGATATTAGGATTTTTTCATAGAATGTGGTTCTGGATGTTAAGTATAATCACAGTATACCAAGAACAGTAGTTTATCTGCGGGCTGTCGGCGAGTTATTAGCCTACTCTTGCGTTCGTAAATGTGCCGGGCGGGAACGAGCCGCGAGCGAATGTGCAGTGACATAAAAACGCGCAATCACACCGAGACGGCACGGCCCGCACTGCAGCCACCTTATGCCCCCATATTTTATGTCAATGTGTGCGTCACAGTGCGTGCGTATACGGCGTCGAGTACGCACGCACACATTCTAATGGATAGCGGCCAGTTTGTATGAAGACGTATTACTGTTCTTGGTATACTGTGGTATAATAAAACAATATCAATTTAGGTATTATTTTCACGAAAAATAAATATACCGCACTTACCGCTTTAATTCAAAATGTAACTTCAACTACTTTGAATGTATTTTCCTAATATTCAGCTGAATTTTTCCTAATATCTAACTGACTAAGTAGAAGTATTGCATACCTCTTAGGCACCAGTCCCTCACGCTTTCAGGAGTTCTTGAACTTAATTGAATTTTGTATTACTGTTACTACAGTACATAATACAAAATTCAATTAAGTGACTTGCCTGTGAACGATGGAAATAAAAACAAATAATTATCATTATTGCTAAATCTCGAGTCTATCGTACATATCGGCCCGTAGACAAAGTAACAAATAGAAATCATAACGAAGTTCGATAAGATTCAAATGTACGGGATTGACTTAAGCCGTAGTTAAATCACGTGGCCAATGGGAGCTCTAAGTAAGTTGGTAGCGCAAGCTAACACGGTGCAGATAACCAATTAATATGGGCTATGATGACGAATTTTGATATCTTTTCAATTTTTAGGGTTCCGTACCTCAAAAGGAAAAAACGGAACCCTTATAGGATCACTTTGTTGTCCGTCTGTCTGTCTGTCTGTCTGTCTGTCAAGACCCTTTATCTCAAGAACGCGTGGACGTATCAAGCTGAAATTCACATGAAATACTCAGGTCTATTGTCCCTTTAAGCTGTGAAAATATCAAACTTCTAAGCCAAGCCAATCAAAAGATACAGCCGATTATGTCGATATTTTCAACAAATTTCCGACACTCGCAAAGGAATCAAAACCTACAGGATACTTACCGTAAACTCAGAATCTTGAAATTTGGCATGAAGCATTGTCATGTAATGCAAATATAGGAAAAATTGCGAAAATCACATTTTTTTAGTTATAATATATAATATAATAAAAATATTTCAATAAAATGAAACTTACTACCTTATTTCTCACGAACGAATAAAGGTATCAAATTGAAATTTATACCAAATACCTAGGTCTATTGTCCCTTTAAGCAGTGAAAAAATCAAACTTCTAAGTTAACGCGATCAAAAGATACAGCAGTTTATACCGAGGAACCCTCGGTGTCGGAGTCCGACTCGCACTTGGCCGGTTTTTTTTATTTCTCTTTTCGGGGCTAGGACAAGGGTCAGTTTGCGAGCACCTATGGTGACTGCTTACCGCCAGGCCGTATAATTGTTTGCCATTATATAACTAAAAAAAAATATTACATTCAAATTCAATGTCTTCTTATGCAACTACGCGAAGCCACAAGGAAGGGTTATGACTTTAGCCTTTTAGCCTAAGTATGTACAGTCACGAGCAATAGTACGTATCCACTTTTGCCACTTTAGCACCTTTATTTCCTACGCAATAAGAGTCAAATGTGGATACCTGTTAGTGCTCGTGACTGTATGTATGTATTTACGTATGTTCCTCCGTAGCGCTTAAACTATTGGTCCGATTTTGATGAATAAGATTCGTTAATATGGCTTATCTACACTCATGTCATAATATTCGAATTACGATATCAAAGGTGAACATAAAATGACATACTTTTTAATACAGATAATCAAAATTAAAATTAAAAAAAACAACCTGTAACATAATGACCATTATAACACCGGTTCCACTCATTATGATGCAGTTATTTTTCTTAAATACTCGGGAAGGCAAAGGGATCTAACCCATACAAAAAATTTGACTCCTAATAATTTGCAAAAAGCCACAACAAATAGTTTGTTGCCAGAAAAATAAAAAAAAAAATAATTTTACAGAAAGGGAACAAACAAACAAAGGTTAATTAGGATTTAAAATAATAAAATGGAAAATTGACGAGCCCCCTCATGTTATTGTTTTTAGTGTGTAATTATTCTATGGCTCGATTGGTCGCGTTAAGAAATCCCTCTTATTGGTTCGCTGCATAACGCGTCACGGCGGCGGGCGGGCGGGGCGCTTCTGATTAGACAGTTCTGTCGGAGCGCTTGGTGATTAGTAAAAAATAAACAAATCTATGTTTCCAATACGGTGCGAACAAGCATATTCAAATAGAAAATGAGAAAAAAGCACTTGTTTTGGAAAACGTAATATTTGTCTTTTCTGTTGTTTTATTTGAATTTATGTATGAGTGTAGATAAAGTAGTGTATGCAACTGCATATAACACGGGTAATAAAACACTCGTTACTATTATGAAACTCGCTGCGCTCGTTTCATAAACTCACACTCGTGTTTTAATACCCTTCATTATATGACAGTTGCATAAACTACTATTATATAACATAAGCTACATTTTAATCGTCTTTTACAATAGGAGTTGATATTACCTTGTAAACTCTGATTTAAACTAAATGCTTTCCTTTCTTATTACAGTGTTTTAAACTCTTTGTTAGTTTGTCATTGTATAAGATAAAGGGCTTATGAATCGACTGCAAATGCTTGCGTCATTACGATAGAAAACGCTGGAAATACTTCATACTTGCCGTAAATCTGATTGCTCGCCGTCTCAAAGTGCCAACAATAACAATTGAAGGGAATCTTCCTAACATCATAAAACGAACCACAGTAGCAAACGTGGAAATGAAGATAGACAGAATGATTTAGAACACATTACGACAGACGAGACCGCCGGTGTCCAATATTTGTACGTCAATTTGTCCGAAGTCGCCAAGATGTCGACTTTCACTGAAAATATTTTTGTTTTCACTTAAGGTGACTTGTTTATTTCTTATTTCTTTCCTCCACGTTACCTAAGTGCTTATATTTTAGTATTATTTTAGTAGACAGTATATTTTTAGAGATGTCAACTTCAATATTAGTACATTTAAGTATATAACTATATGTTTTTTTACTAAAATTAATATCATCATAGCACGCACTAGTAGGTTATTATAAGATTTGATCAGGCAGAGAGTAAAACGCAAGCATTGGATGTGGGCGTTATGTACTTTATACTACTACTACTATGACATTTATACTGAGAGCACACACCAGCAGATAACAAAGTCTTAACTATTACCGGAGTAGATGATGTACGTATACTATGTAATCTGGCTTATTAGCCACGCGATAATGGTCAGCCATTCTTGTAATAATAATATATTTTCAAATCTCTAGATGGCAGACGTGGTCAAATACTTTGAAAATTAGTAAAATTTTGGTACCCGTCGTGTCTGATATCCAGGCGCGGCAGCCACTCTGGGCTTAGCGAGTCCTCACTTTGTGTATGATAGGTATAGGGGAGTCACTGTACAATATTCCAGGTCTGGTCAAATACATACTGGTAGACATTCACTGGCTCTTAGGCTCGAGTTCACCTACACGTAAAACAAGCGATTAAAAGTTAACCGTCAGTTTTTGACAATTCTTCTATACGATGAAATGTCAAAAACAGTCGGTAAATAATTAAATGTTGGTGAAGTCCAGCCTTAGGCTATTAGTGTAAAGACAGACAGTTTGTCAGAGGTTGGGGATCCGGTTGAACCTCGCTTCCATCCTTACCGTCGTTTGCCATAAAGGTGAATGAAAAATGTTTTTTTTTTACACACAATCCCACATATAATACCAGAAGGTGTTGAGCAGAGCTTTAGATAACACTTGGTTCCATATAAAGCCACATTTGGCAGCACTCATGCAATGCCTCTACATAGGTAGTGTTAGATTACTAGCCAGTGCCAGATAAATCAAATTGAATATTAAATTCAATTCAAAACGGAAAAAGTAACTTTAATTATGAGTTTTACGCGAGTTCTTGTTGTAATATCACGTGTTGAGAGACTCCAATTTTAACTCAATCTACCGTGTTGTTACTTTAGATAAATTTTCATTTCACATTGGCAAAATGCGTAATAATTAATTCGCGAAACCATTAATAACGAATATAATAGAATTTTAATCAATTTACATTTAATTTTAAACTGTCTACGGCTTTTGTAGATCTAAATATAATTTATTATTTCCTGGGTTATTTTGATACAACGAGCAGTAGTCCCTTAACAAGTTCTGGGTCAATGGTTATTAAGGTTGACTGGATCAGTCAAGCTGCAGATGGGTCGGCGTGTTTTGTCAAGAAACATGTCCGTGGCAATATTATAATAAGGTATATGACGACTACTAGACATACAAAAGCCTGAGATCGCTGGTTTGAATTCCGTTGTGTGTGGTGTGTACCTGAAGTTAAATAGTTTGACATTTTTTTATCCATTTTATTACTATTTTCATAATCACAACAGCCTTTATAATTCGACCCACTGCTGGGACACAAGGCCTCCCTTGTCATCGAAGGAGGTTTAGACAGTAGTCCACCACGCTTACCCAATGCGGATTGGCGGACGAAGTATAAGGTGATCAATACCCCTTTGCTGATCCATTTGTCGCCTTCTACAACACCTAATAACATCACGCGGCCTAATTACTTATTATTTTATTTAGCTCAAATTAAGTATAATAAAGAACTTGTGGATACTAGATAACGGACAATTTTTAATATACATGATTATTTTTGATATTTTTATAATTTAATATATAACAATCATGACTCATCAATAAATATTCGTGTTCGTCACACAAACATTTGCCGCTACCGGGATTCGAACCCGGACCGCTTGATCTGTAGGCAGCTATACTGAATGAACATGTCAATGTTTTTTTGTAAATTCAAATAAGCAAGTCCTCACTCTCATATTATCTGAAGTGAAGAAGCGGATTATAGATGCGGTTAAATGTTTACCTAGAAGTAGCCTATTCACTGTCGCCTGTTATAATGTTCAGTAAACACATCAGCAACTAGTTCTAGTCCTTAGCTGAACGCATTATGAAAGAGCTAGCAAATCGCTTTGTGCTTATGGTTGGGATATCAACAATATAATTTGTCAACTTAACCTGCGCCTTGTGTATATTGAAATAGGTCTGCTGGAATTAATTCGAACCCTGATTGTTGATATGTATCGTTGTGCAGGCAGCTATACTGACAGAAAATGTTAATGCTTTTTTGTAAATTAAAATGAGCAAGTCCACGCTCTCACTTTATCTGAAGTGAATAAGCGGATTATAGATGTCGTTACATGTTTACCTAGAAGTAGCTTATGTAGTATAATGCAGACTTATAGTTCCAAGTTCAAGGCTTCGACATAATCCGCTGACACCTAACCTTCTTATATATAGTGGTTTGGTATCATTGCTTAATGACCACTTTATGAACTCAGGGTACTCGATATCTCAAACCCGATCGGTTCTGCGCTGCCCGCATTCAGTGGCTTCCCGCAAAAAAGTATCAAATTAAATAAAAACCAGAGAAAGTCCGGTGCTGTCGAATTTATTCAATAATTAATTCGCACTCGATTGGATAGCCAAAGGCCGTATTTTTCGAGTCCCATCTCAGCACTTGACAGGACTTTTTCTGGATTTCCGTTTTCTATTTAATTTAGTATTATGTAGTTTTCAATCATTCCATATCACAACAAAAATAATAAATAAATTCAAAGTTTTCATAGGTTCAATGATGTGAGAACTGAGGGCTGATGGGCTATTGAAGCTTATAACTGTCGTTATAAGCATTATCAAAGTGTGTCATGCTATTTTTAATAGCAAAACGCAGTAGGTATGGAATGTTTAGAAAATTAACAGTTTAAGCTCGTAGCATACTCATTAGATTGGAAAGATAACGCCTCTTTTTTACTATGAAAGCTACGGAACAGAGGCTACGAAACGGTTACGGAACTGCAGCTACGAAACGGCTACGGAACAGAGGAAACGAAACGGTTACGGAACTGCAGCTACGAAACGGCTACGGATCAGCGGATACGGAACAGAGGCTACGAAATGGTTACGGAACTGCAGCTACGAAACGGCTACGGAACAGCGGATACGGAACAGAGGCTACGAAACGGTTACGGAACTGCAGCTACGAAACGGCTACGGAACAGCGGATACGGAACAGAGGCTACGAAACGGTTACGGAACTGCAGCTACGAAACGGCTACGGATCAGCGGATACGGAACAGAGGCTACGAAATGGTTACGGAACTGCAGCTACGAAACGGCTACGGAACAGCGGATACGGAACAGAGGCTACGAAACGGTTACGGAACTGCAGCTACGAAACGGCTACGGATCAGCGGATACGGAACAGAGGCTACGAAATGGTTACGGAACTGCAGCTACGAAACGGCTACGGAACAGCGGATACGGAACAGAGGCTACGAAACGGTTACGGAACTGCAGCTACGAAACGGCTACGGAACAGCGGATACGGAACAGAGGCTACGAAACGGTTACGGAACTGCAGCTACGAAACGGCTACGGAACAGCGGATACGGAACAGAGGCTACGAAACGGTTACGAAACTGCAGCTACGAAACGGCTACGGAACAGAGGCTACGAAACGGTTACGGAAGTGCAGCTACGAAACGGCTACGGAACAGCGGATACGGAACAAAGGCTACGAAACGGTTACGAAACTGCAGCTACGAAACGGCTACGGAACAGAGGCTACGAAACGGATACGGAACTGCAGCTACGAAACGGCTACGGATCAGCGGATACGGAACAGAGGCTACGAAACGGTTACGGAACTGCAGCTACGAAACGGCTACGGAACAGCGGATACGGAACAGAGGCTACGAAACGGTTACGGAACAGAGGCTACGTAACGACTACGGAACAGACGCTACAAAACGACTACGGACCGTAGCGCATAGCCTCTTTTTTGACAGATTTCAAAATATAAGGAGGTTCTCAATTCAACTGTATTTTTTTTGTGTGTTACCTCATAACTCTTTACTGGGTGTACCGATTTTGAAGATTCTTCGAGCATTGGAAGCTGTGCTGAGGTGCTTATCATGTGTTCCCATTTAAATTTGATCTACTCTGACAAGTAGTTTTTGAGTTAAGTATCTCTAATAAAGCCTATTTAATAGACATCGGCGATATCGTAATCTTATCACTTGTGTGTCTAAAAGATCTAGAGATTGCCTGAAAATTTCTGTACTTAAAACACTAAAAAGCAAAAGTATATTAATTTTAAATAAAAAATAAACGCCTTTAAAATTAAAAACCGAGAAATAAACATTTTGTTTATAAAAAATTAATAAAAACATTTAATGTTTTTTTGAGGTCGGTGCCAACCTCAATGTTTAGAATAAACGTTGTTATTTGTATTTGGTAACGACCTCAAAAAAACATTTAGATTTTTATAAACATATTTTTTAGTTCTCCGTTTTTAGTTTTGAAGGCGGTTTTTTATATTTAAAATAATTTCCATAGTAAAAAAAGACGATACGAATACAAACTGATAAGTGTGCTACAATCTTTAAGCCTGAAAAGGTAGTCTCGTTCTATAAAACCTCATAATATTTGTTGCTGGAATTGTATCGGTATAATTCTTTTGAGTAATTGTGTAACATAAGCTCTAAGTAAAGTTACGAGATAGTTATATAGCACATAACGAGTTAGTGTACTTCAATCACAGTGTAAAAAGCACACATTTTCAAAAATCTTGTGTTAAAATGTTTGAAAATTCACCAAATTTAATAGAAAATTAAAATCAAAACAGCCCCAAAACAATGTAGAAAACTTTACCATAATAACAACAAAGCTATCCCTACGATGCGAGTAGGAAGTAGCAAGTGTTATAAATAAAAATAAGCATTACCCCATACCAACTGAAACGTCATTGAGGACATGATCAAAATAACACGCCTATAGTTAGTAAACATGTATTTAAGCAAATTTTGTTTGTCTCGCAGCCGGCGGGCGCCAGGGGGCGATGGGTTTACAGGCTGTAATTATCAATAGCCTTCTGATTTAGTAATTCTGTTGAAATTTGAAGCATAATAGATATCCCTGTTTCAAAGCCTAGTTCAAGCCGAGGTTGTATAAGAATAAAGAGTTTTAACTAGACAATAGAGGCGATGACTTGTCAACTAGTCAGATCTAATAAACAATATTACATCTACTATAGATTTACTTCCATATTCATAAAAACAAGTGAATTCATTAGAGATTTAAAAATTGTTTGTCTCTTTCACTCTGCCACGAGATGAATGGGACAAAACACTTTTTAACAAGGTAATAACTAAAATAGGTTTATTGAGTGTTTATGAATAAGGCTGTTATAATTACTGACGTTTATAGATTAGCAATGAATCGGGCTAGGCTAACTAGGGCGAGACCAAAAATATGCGCCAATGTGTGGGTACATGCGCATGTGTGCGTGAAAAATAGTACTGCAGTCTGACATTTGCTGTCTTTTCTACGTGACTGGCAGGGCTTTTTTTTATGACAGGGAGGTCTAATGCATTTGCGCATCGTCCCGGCGGGGTGGTGCCAACCGCAGGGGATATGTGGGACTCGAGGTAAAGGTGTTCCCTCCATACCCACTAAACATCCTCCCTGGCCTGACCTTCAGTGCGCTATTACAGGACGACTCGGGATCTGCTTACGTGAGCGCAACTACACTGAGACCGTCCCAACGCTGCCCATCTAGGCACTCCTTGCACCAGTTGGTGGCCAGCAGCCACTCCTCCACCGACGCTGCTCGACCTGGCACGTCCTCCTGACGAGGACACCGGGAGCAGCCATCGGACCGCACGCGGGGGACTTCGGGCGCGATCGTGGCCCTGAAAAGGGCCGTCCGTAACTAGCCGTGGTGGGAAAAAAAACAACTCTACGATGGCATGTGACTTGGAATGCCAAGGGGACACACTTGCCATCAAAAGCCACACACCAGGGTCCGCCACGAGGAGGCCTCCGAACGTGGACCCCACGTGACTGACAGGCCTACTTACGTCGCCTGCGTGTACGTGATATAGTCTCGTCTATCTATCTCGCTCTAATATACGCGTCAGTATGCCCTTTCTCTATCACATTGCCGATCTACAGTTTCCTATATCTATTATATCTACCCAGCCTACGCTATCGTGGTTCATAATTTCGTGGGCGTTTCGAATTTCTCAGATATTAGTCTAACATTCTTTAAGTTTAAATTTAACACGTATTGCAAGTGTTTATGTGTGAAAGTCCAGTGAATCAGTGATTATAAAAATAAAAATATTCCATTCTTCCTCGTACATGCGTAAAGTGCGTAAACAGCGGCTGAGCTGAGGGGCGCCCGCTTCACCTCCGTTGTTTGAGAGACAACTGACATAATTTGCCTCTCGCTTGTACTTGGCTGTGCGCGACTGATTGTGAATCGTAAACATGAATCAATGCTCCGCCTGTCAATCAAACATTGAGGATTGTGATTTCTTGAAATGTTGCGTTTGCGCGTCATTTTTTCACAGCTTATGCGTTAAAATATCGTCTAAGGAGTTATGCGGCTTGTCTGTTGAGATAAAAAAGAAATGGTTGTGTCCCGGATGCCGCAATAAACAGCCTCGGAAAGATAATACAAATACTCCAGTCCGATCGGCAACGCCTGGTTCTCCGGGCACGAATGCAAATGTAACTATGCGCCCTAAAAAACAAGCGCAACAAAAAGAATCGATAGGTGTATGCGCATCGAATTGTTTAACACGCTTGGAACTACAGGATATTGTCAAGGACGAGGTTCGTGCTGCAATCAAGGAGTGCTTTAATGACTTGAATTCTAACATAAATAAGCAGTTGCGTGAACTTAAGGCCGAGATAAACGGTTTTGGGGACTCACTGACTTTTCTGAACGACACTTTCGAGAGAATGAACTCGGACTTGAGTGCCTATAAAAACAAAATAGATACCATTGTTAAGGAGAAAGAAGTGCTTAGAAATGAGCTAAATATTATTACAAACCGCTTTAATCAGTTGGAACAAATTTCTCGGGCGTCCAATTTTGAAGTCCAGTGTGTCCCGGAACGTAATTCGGAAAACCTAGTCACTTTGGTTAAGCAGTTAGGTAAAACAGTGGCCTGCACATTAACCGATAATGATATTTTCTACTGCTCCCGAGTGGCAAAAAAGAACCCAGAGAGTTCTAGACCCCGTTCTATTTTGGTTCGCTTGAATAGTCCACGTATGAGAGATTCTTTTCTGGCTGCTTCAATAAAGTACAATAAAAGTCATATAAATGAAAAGCTTAGCACAGTCCATCTGGGATTTGGCGAAGAGAAGAAAAGCGCTATCTATGTGGTGGAAAATCTGACTCCCGAAAATAAAATGCTTCATGCTGCAGCGCGTCACCGTGCCAAAGAACTTGGATACAAACATGTCTGGGTTCGCAATGGACGTATTTATATGAGGAAAACAGACACATCGGAATACATACTAGTCCGTGATTCTGCCACTTTGGATAAGTTATTGTAGTTTTATAAAATTTAGTCTTAATTTTAGCGTACAATTCTTAAAATTGTAACAGAGAAATTTTTAAGTATTTATTTTCAGAATGTTAGAGGTCTTCGGACCAAAACAAATGAATTGTATAAAAATGTACTGTGTTCGAATTATGATATAATTGTTTTATGTGAAACGTGGTTGAACAGCACTATTTTTGATAATGAGATTTTTTGTGATAAATATATAGTTTATAGGCGAGACCGGGAAACAAGCGGGTTTCACCACAACAAGTCTGGTGGTGGGGTTCTCATTGCGGTGACAAGGCATATATGTTCTAGGAGGTTGTCACATTTGGAGAGTAGCTGTGAGGATTTATTAATTGAACTGGAGACAAAAAGTGGTAGTACAACTGAAAGAATTCTTTTGTGCGGTGTTTATCTTCCGCCACCAATTCAGAGACATATTCTGGAACATTTTATTGACAACATTAATTGTAACATGGAATCGTACTCCAACATTTTAATTTTAGGTGATTTTAATCTTAGTAGTATATCGTGGAATGCAATGAATAATTCAGTTGATAATTCTATTAGTAGTGATAATATGTTGAATAGCACTTTGATTGATTTTATTTCATTAAATAATTTAAAACAATATAATATGGTCAAAAATCACCAGGGTAGGGTTTTGGATCTGGTACTTTCTAACTTGGCAATATCTAACGTGTCTCATAGCATGTATGTACTTAGCACAGTGGATACTTATCACCCACCCCTGGAGTTAACATTACAGTATAGTTGCAGTCTTAAGTTACTGCCCAACGTAGAAAACATTAGGTTTAATTTTCATAGAGCTGATTTTGAAAAAATAAATGCGTTTTTGGACGCCTTCCCATGGGATGATGAATTGTCTTCTTTATCGATAGATGACATGGTGGAGAAATTTTACGAAGTAGTTAGGGAATCGATTGTTAAGTTTGTCCCTAAAAGCAGGGTTGTAGCAAAAAAGTTTCCGGTATGGTATTCACGTGAATTAATAAAATTATTGCGTCATAAATACAAATTACGAATTAAGTATCGCAAATATAAGAATCCCTTGGATGATATGGCATTTAAATCTATTAAAAAAAGATGTTCTGATTTAATTGACTCATGTTACTTAGATTATATACACAATTTAGAAAAATCGTTGACTAAAAATCCTAAGCTTTTTTGGAATTTCCTAAAACATCGTAAACAGAATAGTAGTTCGTACCCTTCCTTAGTTCATTATAATAACACAAAAGCTGAAACTGGCCAGAGTATATGCAATAGCTTTGCTTCTTATTTTGCTTCTTTGTATAAAGCTAACGCGATACATAGTGGCCCATTGGATATATATTGCGCCACTTCAAATAATATAAACAAAATATCATTCACCAGTGATGAAATCTTAAAAACTCTTAAAAGCCTAGACCGCACAAAGGGTGCAGGTCCTGACGGTATACCTCCCTCGTATGTAATTAATTGTTGCAAAACTCTTTCCTTTCCCCTGTCTGTTATTTTCAACAAGTCGCTGAAGATAGGTGTCTTCCCAAAAATATGGAAAAGAGCCAAAATTGTGCCAATATTCAAATCTGGAGACGCATCTTTTGTCACTAATTATAGACCAGTGTCCATACTGTCTATTTTCGGAAAGGTATTCGAGTCACTTGTGTGTCCTGTAATTTCATGGCACATTAAACAGCTTATATCACCTAAACAGTCTGGATTTATGGCTAAGCGATCTACAACAACTAATTTGATTTCATTTACAACGTATGTTTCTAAGTGTCTTGACTCACGAATACCAGTTGACACTGTGTACACGGATATGAGCAAGGCATTTGACACCGTTGATCATAATAGATTAATTGAAAAATTGTCTTCTTTTGGAATATCTGGAAGCCTTCTCAAATGGTTTTCATCATACCTTAGTGAAAGAGAATCAAGGGTTGTTGTTGCTGGTTATTCTTCGGACTCATTTTTGGCATCATCTGGTGTGCCTCAAGGTTCACACATCGGTCCGATACTTTTTAACATTTTCTTCAATGATGTTGTCAATATTTTCCAAAATGCCGTTTGTCATTTATATGCTGATGACTTGAAACTTTCATTTCGAATAAAAGACACAAACGATTCCTCTCTACTACAACATGATATCGACAAATTGGTTTTGTGGTGCCACATGAATGGAATGATGCTTAATGTAGAAAAATGCAAGTTTATTAGATTCTCTAGAAGTCAAAACACTAATTCTCCTGTCTATAAAATCAATGGCCTGCCTTTAGAGGAAGTGGATTCTATTCGTGATTTAGGAGTAGTCATAGACAAGAAATTGCGTTTCCATAAGCATATTGATAATGTAGTCAATAAAGGGTTTAAGAGTCTAGGTTTCGTATTAAGAAATACTAAGGAGTTCAAAAATGCATCCACAAAAATCCTTTTATTTAATGCGTTAGTCCGCTCAAACCTTGAATATTGTAGCCAGGTTTGGTCTCCATTCTATAGTATCCATATCAAACGCATTGAACGAATACAGAAAAGATTTCTGTGGCATCTATGTTATCGTTCCAATAAGGCAAAGTTGCTGCCGTCTTACGTGAACAGATTGAACTATTTCAAAATGCACAGCCTGCAAGAGCGCAGAATAATTTTGGATCAAATGTTTTTACATAAAATTATTTCTGGGGATATAGATTGTCCATCTTTAGTTCAATCAATAAATCTTCATGTCCCTATAAGATCCCCTCGTACAACCAGAATTGTTCCATTTTGTGTGAATCTAGCTCGTAGTAACTTGGGACATAATGCCGCCGTCAACAGGCTACAGAGACAGTACAATGGGCTGGTCAAATCCTTAGAAATCGATATATTTGTTAACAAGGCACGATCTTTTAAACATCATATAGAACAATACTTGATAGATAAGAGAGAATCATAATAATATGTAATCACAGATTATAATAGTCAGTAAAATTTTGTAGTGTTACAAACTTACCTTACTTAGTGAAATGCGTGTAGCATTTCACTCGTTATAATAATTTTAATTGTTAGTCCACAATGCATGCCGTGGCAATCTTTAATTAAGACAGCATTAAGAATGTAAATTATGATATACTTTTATATACTAGTTGTGATGTGTGTCTTGTTGATTGTCCTAAATAAATAAAAAAAAAAAAAAATAATAATAATAATCAAGAGTCGACAGTTCCCTTAATCTGCACTACGGGTGAGTAGTTCAGTCATAAAGATGTCCATAAAACATGCCGATGGCACGTTAAGCACCCTAGTGACTGTGCAATTATGACGCTTATTTCTTTACTAGCTGCATACATTTTAGTTTGAGCCAGTTTTATATCTCCATTACATAAAGTCTTTCATTAGTCTTAATCTGAATGATTTTTATTGGACTTGTAATGATGGGAACGCTTAAAGCAATTGCCTATGGAGATTTCTTACATTTCTCTTTCACAGAATCAAAACCTAAACATAGACACTTAAGAACGGTATTTAGTATGGAAATTTAGACTCCACTATTACTTACCATTATAATAAAGTGCTCCGGCTAGTGAGCAGGGTTGTGGGTGAATACAAGATGTTCTGTCTAGGAGGGTTGGACTTCCGAGAGTATTTGTAAAGGGCGCCAGGAATACCAACCACAAGCGACTTCAGCGATAACTGTGAATTATTTATTCGTTGACCTCTAGTACACATCAATCAAAAATGAAATATTTAAGAGTGAACTTAATTTAGTAGTGTACAATCTTACAACGATACTGGCTACTTCAAAAACTTCAAAAGCTACTTCATAAAAAGATAGGTAGTACGAGACATAATGTAAGCGCCTTGTAAGCGCCTGTAAGTGCCCAAGGAGCTAAGATTGAAGAAGCTCCTTGCTTCTTCAATCTTGCGAACGAAACTTACAGTCCTCAAATATTCCACAAATAGATCCCATAGAGTATTTACTTACTTTTATAACACATTTGCTCGAAAAGGGTCTAATTTTAACCAATTTCAATGTCCCATTGTATCGCATTACGTACTTGTGCGTTATTGTAATGTAAAACGCACGTGTTTTTTTTAATAAAGTTAAACGCACGGTTTATCTAGATGCTCCGTCTGAAAACTAACGGTACTTTTTTTAAATCTTAGCAAAAAGTTTTCATGTCAGAAAAGTGGTCAACATTATGAATAAAATTAACTCTGGGACATAAAACCTATCAAATAAACATTTAATTCTTTTATAACAAATTTGCTTGTAAAGGGTCTCTTATTTCACCAATTTCAATATCGTATTGTATCTCATTACGTACTTGTGCATTATTGTAAAGTAAAACGCACGGTTTATCAAGACGGTCCGCCTAAAAACGAACGGTATACTTTTTATATCTTAGTAAGGAGTTTGTATGTCAGAAAAGTGGTCAACATTTAATTAATTAAAATAGCTTTGGGAGATAAAATATAATAATGAAACATTTAATTCTTTAATTTCTTTAATTTCGACAGTAAATCATAACCATTTATCTGTAACAAAAACACAAAAATATTAATTTACTTTATTAGTAATACTGTCTGTTCTGTCTTCTTCTGTGAAAATGCCGTCAAATAGTGATGAATTTATTAATTCGTCATCGCCAGAAGTCTCAGAGGCAGCAAAAAGGCTACTCTAAGCTTCTCGGCCGAAAAATCGACCGATGATACTTACAAGCTTATCAAAATTTAATCATATGGAAAACAAGCAAAGATGCAAATTCATGTGTGTTTTTAGCCTATTTCATGGAACTTTCTCAAAAATATAAGTCAAGCTTATTGTGGTGCTACTAATCAATGCTAAAAAGCACTATGAAAACAAAACATGGCATTGATATCGAGTAATATTCTAATTTTATTGGTTTAAGAAAGTCAGAGTTTTATTTATTTCCTCGCAAATAATAATGTTATAAAACGTCGTATGACATACGTGCGCTTTGATAATTACAGCCTCTGCTTTTTTATAGCTCTCGCCAACGGCTCAGGCTAGCAATATCGCCTCGGCTGTAAAATCGTACTTCAAAACCTTCCTTTTTTAATACACTCCTCAAATTTGTTTTGAAGCTTCTCTAAATCTTCTTTTTGAATCACTATATCTATTGATGAAAACCGTATTGAAATCCGTTGCGTACTTTAAAAGTTCTAGGCGTAAGTACAGACATAAAGAGCGACTTTGTTATATGTATAGATTATTCTTCTTGCCAACACGTGTACGTGCGGAAATATAAACTACTTTTAGCGACTTAATTGGCAATACTATTAGAATTAATAAGACGCTTCATTTAAATGCGTAAAAATAGTTTAACATTTTAATGTCAATGTCAAATAAATTAAAAATGGCGTAGTTTATTGGATTTTTTGTGACCTTGAAACAAGGAGCTTATACTAAGAATGGAGTCATTAGTCAAAATAACAAAGTGAGGGCAAAAATTTTGACAATACTTGACATTTCAAATTACACATTTCTCTTTCTAGAAATTGTCGTCATCTCTTTCTAAACACGACTACATAGAAACAAGATTTCCCCAGTATTTCGCCATCTTTCTAAAACAAAAGTAGAAAAGTAGCTAAAAACTTAACATATTGTATTCAATTATCAGTATTTATTATCAATGAAAGAAATAAATATAATATATTTACTTTTAATGTTTAGGTTTGTATTTTATTTTGAAAATCATCACTGTGATTATTTCTATAACTTATGGGAAATGAAAGGATTTATGTAATGGCAGCACTTTCTTCATGTGTCAATGTCCCGAAATCTCAACATGACATAAATTGTCGTAATTGACGTATTCATAAATATCGACTCGCGATTTTGGTACGGCTTTTTAGTTTAAAATAAGGATAAATAGTTCAAAATTATACATATATAGTTATTTCGTGCTGGTAGAAGTGAGTAGTATTGAGGATGCAGTGTGAATTTCACTTGTAAGTGTCATAATTGCATATAATATTGTTCAATCTATAAATTTCATTTTTCACCCGTAATTCCAGATTATTAGCGTTATTTTGCAAAACTCCATAAGAGGGAGAAATTTCTGATACTCGTATTTAATCCTATCTTAGAATTTAATGAATTTTTGTACATAATTTACTTATTCAAATATTTGTAAACAAATGACTAGGGTGACTAGGATTTCCGGAATTATAAGGAAATAATATCCCTTTCTATCCATTCCTTTTATAAATGGCAATCAAAATTGATAGATTATTTTATTTAATTCTTTGAAATAACTATTACATAGATAAAATACATAAATAGTTTTACCCATTTTTAGTTCGAAATGTTTATTTACAAATAAAATATGTAATTTGTGTAATGTAAATTATTTTATTTGAGAAAAAGATAATGAGAGTATTGATTGGATTGTACTAGTGTAATAATGTTTATCATTCACATTTGCATGTACTAACATGCAACGCAGATACATTGCACACAGACAGACAGTATTAATAAAATTGTGGCTGCGCTCTTCTGCACTTGTAATCAAATAGCATATAAAAATCTATCAAATGATAGTTTTTAATATGCTATTTGATTACAAGTTAAAAGTGTACATAAATATTTATATACACTTTTAACTTGTATACATAAAATTTTCTTTTCTTTTTAGATTTCCGAAGCGACGGACCATATGGTTGTCTATTGTGTCTTTAAAAACAAAATTTTAATGAATTTGAAAATATGTAGCTTCCACTTTCAAGACACCGACACTTTCAAGGCAACTGCTTATGTCAAACTTCAAGCCCTTTTTTCAATAAAACCACTACTCAATCACTTTTCAAAGGCAACCCTTGAATTGGTTAGTAAAAATTTTCTTGATAATATAGGTACAGTTAATACAGAGAGCTAAAATGTTTGGGGAAATAATTTTAAGGGCATCAGGCATCATCAATTATTGAATATACAATGACTCAATTGAATTTTAACATTCTGTATAGTCACCAAAATGCCGTATGACGCAAAAATGAGAAACCAGGATTTCCGAAGTAATTAGTCTATTGTCACCAACACTTCATTTATCGATGTTTAGAGTAGGTTAAATAAAGCGTAAGAAATATACATTCGAATTAAGTTAATATAGTATGAGTAATTTCTAATCTAGTCCGTTACACTTTTATCTTGATTATGCTATGCCCAAATGGGCACCATGATGTGCTGGTGTTGTTTGTGAACATCTGTTATTTACATTCATGAATGCAATAAATTATTTGATTTGATTTGAATTATATTTACAAGTTTTGTTTGCCTAATCTTCTTTTTATATACCGATAAATGTCGAATCGAAACCGACGAGTTGGGTCGATTTTATTGCACGTAAGTGTAGATAACGGTCATTTTTTCAATATAAATTAATAGCTTTATAAATAAACTTAAATAAATATATAATAACCGTGACTCGCAAACAAATATTCGTGTTCGTCGTACAAATATTTGCCGGCACCAGGATTCAAACCCGAAAGGCTTCATGTGTAGGTAGCTATACTGACCACTCCACCATGACGGCGTCAAAAAGTTGTTTATATTGATGGCCTAAAACACCCCAAATATTACATATAATGCAGGCTGTAACATGTAGGGTACCATGTTTAAGTACCCTTCATGTTACAGCCTGTATTATACTAAAAACCAAGTGCTACTAAACTTACTTTTTTGTAGCCAGTAGCTGTTACTTATGTAACTAATTCACGGAAAGTTACTAGAGCTAACAATTTCTTCTGTTGTATAAAAAACCGCACTTCGGCTTTCAGCCGTAATATCTATCAATATAAAGAAAGTCTGGTAGTAAGTTGGTAAGTTGCGCATCATTACGGCCCTATTATCATTACTCAAGAACGGCTAGATCGGTATACCACACAATGTATTTTTATAGCATTGCTAACCGGAAAACCTTAAATGTATGCTTAGCACCTAAAAAACAAGAATAATTTAATGTCTATGAGTTGACGTGACATGAGATAAGCTATATAATAAACTGTAACGTGCCTCTTAAAATCAAGAGTCACAGAAGCGATAAATCCTCGTATTTCGGTTGCTGATTTTTTTCCTGGGAGCCGAAAATAGATAACATTACCGTGCTAAAAGGCACTCAGGAAAAAAAGTTTAAAGTAATTATTATGAATTTTGATTCTTTGTCATGGAAAACTCAAAACTCAAATTATTTTCAACTTGTGGTTTTATTAACGTAACGAAGTTCAAGTGTAACGTTACACATACATATTTTACCGACCTACATACATAATTTTTTTTTAATTAAATCAGATTACACTATTTATAAATATTACATAAATTAAGATATAAAGGAAGCTCATCTAATTGAAATATTTCTTTAGAGTTCGCCTCCTAAATTTATCAATAGGTTTTAGCGCTCCATATTAACGTTGATAAGCTACATTTTAGTGACCGTACGACTGTTGCGGGCAATCTCCGATAGATTGCGCCTGCGTCGCCGGGCAGTCTCGATCGAGTCAGGAATCGCAAACAAAGGCTTGGTGATTCGGTTTTGCGCTTGCGTGGTTCGCTAAGTAAATTGAGCACCGACAAGACCTACCTAATACTAATTAACTAATTTGATAATCGTGTGCAATAATAGTTATTTATTTAATGTGTTTAACCCCTAATTGGGGTCCAAGATTAGGCTAAGGTAGCCGCTGTCGCCTCAGCTATTTCACTTCCGCCCAGGGCTGGACTTACAGTGAGCAGCAGTACAAGCCGCCCTAACTCGTCCCACCGAGCGACCCTCACCGAGACCATCTCCGGCTACCACCAGGGGAGTACACGCTATTGGGCATTATACCACCATTTAATAAATTGTTCTGCACGGATCTCTCGTGTCTCATTTAACTCCCTATATCTTAGGACCGTGGGAGCACGTGAGACCTTACCCGTGGCACAAGACTGTCCGTGATTAATTTATGCTACAGGCACCCTACTAGAAAGAGACAGGGCCTCTCTAGCAATGTCAAGAAATGTCAAGGGTTGTCAAAATTTTTGCCCTCACTTTTTTCATTTGACTAATGACTCCATTCTTAATTCTATCTTCATGCCTTGAAACGATACAGATTTAACTATATCTCAAACTAACATGTGAAATAATTATCTATTAAGCACAGATTTAATAATACAAGGAGATAGGCCAAGTAGGCGTTTAACTTGCGACAAATGTATGCCTTGTGGACACACATTTCCGCCACTTCGCCTTCCGATAAAGTCAAGTGAATACGTAACTCAGCGATTTGACCCATCTCCTTTGCGGCTGTGCTTAACTTTCATCGCTTCGCAGTCCTTAAGACGCGCGCAATGAATAGTGTATATTACGGCATGCTCGACTAGAACTATGTTATGTAGTACGGCCGCTGATCGCGACACTCGGTCTTCCCATGAACTCGGCGATTCGACAGATCTCCTTAGATTGATATATCTGTGGTATTAAGTATACTACCCATTTATTTTAAGCGCATTTTAGAGATGAAGATCAAATATTAGACGAAACTAGAGACAGCTAAATGCTCCGTGTCATCTCATGTTATTAATTGTGTTGCATCGTTTTGTTTGTTTCATTAAATTGAAATAAAATTTTATTCATAAATTGACTGCTGCAACGACATGTTAATTTGAGCTACGCCAAAGTTTAAGCAATTACCTACATGCTAAAAAAATCAAAGCATTTGTTTAGAACAACAGAATACAAGATCAAAGAACCAACACAAAATTTAATGAGTGAGGTGACATAGCTTGGTCTGTGATAATGTTGTGTAACGGATGTCTCGGACACGAAACCAAACCTAAACAAACACTAAACTTAATTTTGTTTGAACTCCATTATTAAGGAACAGAGGTCCGTTACCGTCAACAAATGTAAATCTATACAATCAAACTGAAAATGTATTCTCAGTTTAATTGTACCTATCTTAGATTGATATAAGTGCTTATGTATCTTGTGTTACGAGAATACGCGGTTATTTCAGTTAATTCAAATTTTACTATCCCATGCTACATCTACAACATACTGGTTGACCGACTACGCACGCGACCGAGTGACCAAAAACTGGCAAATTTCGGCAATGGATTTACATTTTATACAAAACAATTTATTGGAGAAATTTTGTCATTTTGTGGGAACCTGACTTATTGTTTTCTGTTCACAAGAAAAATTCATTGCAAGAAAAGTGTAATTGATAAGAAGTTAAAGTCCCTCATTAAAAAGAAATATTATACCATAAAATATGGTATTGTGTTCATACGTGACCATGGCGCATGCAACTGCGCCAAAATATCGGATAATTCACAAGACAGAAGTACGTGGTAAAAATCCCGTTTCCTCACATTTTTTGGCCTCGCTTTTAAATATTTTTTAATCCTTAATTTTTAACATCGCCGTAGCATATATTAGTTACTGTAAAAATGGAAAAACTAGTAAAATAGTAGTTAAGTTTCCATCCTTTCACAAACAAGATGATGCAGCACAATAAAATGAGCAGACACAAAGCAAAAGTTATATTAATGTTTGCTTTTCATATTCAAAACTTGATAACATGAGGGTTTAGGCGTAGCAGGTCTAATTCTCAAAATCGCAACAAAGTCGAAAACGGACTAGTTAATTTTAAAAGCTGTGTACCTACTTTTATTCTTTTTCACTATCATCCACTCAGACACAATTTTGTATTATTGAAATAACAATGTGACAGACGCCTGTTATAGATAGGTTTTCTAAAGAAGATTTTATTAAGCATAGAATTGATCGAACAAAGTGCGTGTTACAGCACAAATATTAAACATTATATCGCCTCTCAGACGAGAGCAAACAGTGAGAGTGCGAGCGTTTGAAACTCGTGTCAATAGATCTCACCTGCTTCCTTTGTTAGTGTACAATTTTATACTGAAGGTGAAATTATTGTACCAACTTGCTTAGGTTGCTTTTTATAATTCGATTTGATTTCGATAAGTACCTAGTTTTAATATCTATATTAAATATTATTAGGGAATAAAGTCCATCAGAATCTAATGTTATTGAGTTCAAAATTGCATGAATGGCAATAGTGCATCGTAAAGTTTTTCAATATACGACTCAAGAGAGGAGACTCGCTGTAAAAGAACCTATAAAATACCTTACAATCCGATAAGGCGATCGTTTCAAGATGCTTAGTGCTCATTTTATAACACTGAGGTACCAGTAACACTAGACGATCGACTTAGGGGATTAAAGTAGAAATGTGCGAAATTTTCTACATTTCTTATTAAGAAAACAAATAAACCTCTTGCAAATGGCAACAAAATTTTGACATTTACGTTTAAAGTTATAAATCTTACAAAGAATGTGATCTTAGTCCAAAAGACTAAGATCACATTCTTTTGGTAATTATTTTTGGAAACTATTTAAGGTTCTTACATACTAACAACAAATAGGAACTATAAATTTAGTCAGTGTGTTCTTGGTCCTCCACTGCCATACAATTTTCGCACCCAAAATTAGCAAGTCTAGAGAAATTTGATTAATTCAAGAGACACAGGTATATTTTAATTTACGATCTTTTTAGATTGGACTTAAATAACAATTCCTTTATGCACCAGAATCAGATTTGGTAATATTTTAGTCAAGATATCAGAGATTATTTACCTCTTACTGTGTATCAACTCGTTGTAAATATTCAAATTTTTGCTCTCCATATTCGCACATATCAAGGCGGTATGCCATGTGTAGAGATATTTCACTATCTACTTTTGTTTTTTTTCCATCCTATTAAGTACTAACTTATATAGACTGTGGTACTAATATATTTTACTATGCTCTTTAGTCATTTACACAATGTACTTAATAGTTAATGGCACGAAATGGCAATAAAGCGTAATAGACGTCTGTAAACTGAGGCGTGGTCATTTCAATAAGTAACTTTATTGGTTCGCTGTGTAGGCAGACTATTGGTTATGGTAAAGTCGATAAGCTAAATAAGATTTTAATTCGTGGATGTAAATTGTATTTTTGAGTTCTCAAATAGTATTATATGGTATTGACTGACTTACTGATTGTTAGTGCCTCTCGTTTTAAAACTCAAATTGTATTGACTTGTATAAATGTCTATGTACGAAAAGTATCATCAACAGCTCATCGCACGCTTAATAATAAACCGGAATAAGTCAAAAATTCACTTTTTTGGGAAATCGCTGTCAAAGTTTTGGGTCTCTACCTTGTTGTGAATATTTTGATGTTTTTCTCGTGTTTATGGTGCGATTTTTATATTCTTGGTCTTAAATTGTAGAGAGATGTATAGCAAATTTAACTGACGTAATAGTTTAATTATATCATTTATATAAAATTAATAAATAGAGTTTATTTTTGAAGTTTCGACTTATGTCAGTTTAGTATAAAAATTAATGATAAATTATCAAAATTTTTGCAAAATAATATTTAATAATTCAGTTTAGTATTAATAAATAATATAATCTATTTAGGCCTTTATAACTTATTACACTTTAAAAGTAAAACGGTAAATAAAAGTACAGAAATATTTTGCAAAAGATCTTTATATTTGTCAATGTTAGTTAACAGTTTACATTTGAGTTTTTTATTAAACTGCTTTCTTAACCTGATAACAATTATAGTTATAGTAAACAGTCGTAATAGGAACTTCTTATAATTTGTACTTAATAATGAACGTAATTTCTTAACAATCACAGAATACATATTAAAGTTAAGTTATCAGTTATCATTAAAGTTTCAGTCCTCAACAAATGCTTTTAGTTTAAGATTTAGCTTTACGTAATATGTTAAACAGCAACAAAAATAATACAAAATATAAAAAAACCACTATGTGCCATCTTGGCTTGGGTCGAATGTGGGTTCGGTAAAGTGACAACGTAATTAAAAAATCTATGAGACTTTATAGATTTATTTGTAGAATTTAAGAAATAATATTGTCAAATTGTAATTAGTCTTACAGTTATTCAATAACTTATCTACAGTTATAGGCTTCTTACAGTAACCAGGCAACCACTGTTATTTTTTTATGAAAAGGTCCAACAAATGACTCCATTCCACCAGGTAAGCAGAAGTGGAGTCCAACCAAATGCGAAGACACCTAGCGAGAAATAAACGGCCGCGCTAGCTACCCTGGCATTTCCGACCTGAAAGATGCTTCTTCATGCCTCTTTTGAATCGCCCAGGATTGTAAAAAGGAGAACACAAGTATGCTGGCAGTGAATTCCATTTCTTGATTGTGCGACATAGAAATGAGTTGTCAAATTTCATAGTTCTCATTAATAATAATAATAATAATAATAATAAATCATTTATTTGCTGAATATGGTTACATAGGTAGCTGTTAACAATAAGTAGGTTCATTCCAACATATTCTGTCGTTATACGACGTGCAAAATTGTTTTTTATTACTGGTTTTAAATTAAATTAAACAAAAAATAACTTTAAATCAATCAATAAATACAAATACAATATCTCATGTCAGAAAAAAAAAAAATAATAAGAATTTTTTTTTATATTAGCCAAGAAAAAAGCTGTCAAATTAATGTAAGTAGGTATTTTAAATTACACAATATACATATAATGTCATTTTATGAACAATGCCAATTATTTTACATTTACAATTTCTTTAGCTTTAATAATAATTTTGTCATTTGAATATTTGTGAAAAATAATTTAATACATAAAAGATATAAAAATACAGTATTATGATAACATGTCAAAAAAAATTAAGAAATACAATTAATTATTTAAAAGTCATGAAAAAATAAATAAATAAAAAAAACCAATTTGTCATTGTCATTTTATGCCAATCATTTTACATTTACAATTTATTCAAGCTATAATCATTTTGTCATTTATATATTCGTCAACAGTATAGTACATTTTAGATAATAAAAAACTATGTAATTTATTTCGAAATTTAGTTAAAGTCAAATCACGAATGTTCTTAGGTAGTTTGTTAAATATTTTTATTGCCATACAATAAGCACTTTTCGATTGCAATGCTAACCTTCTTTGCGGTATAAATAAATTATTTTTATTTCTGCCTCTTCTACTATGGCAATCACTGTTTTCTTTGAAAATGCATTCGTATTTCTTAACAAATACTCCCATTTCAAATATATATAGACAAGGGAGAGGTAGTACATTTAACGTTTTAAATAAAGGTTTACAGCTATCTAAATATTTGGCACCACAAACAGACCTTACACACTTTTTTTGAGTTCTAAAAACTCTTATTATGTCTGTTGAGTTTCCCCACAGTATCACACCATACCGCAGAACAGAAGAGACATAACCATGATATGCTGTAAGAGCAGATTCTTTTGATATTGTTTGTCTAATTCTATTTAAAACGTAGACAAATCTATCAAGTTTTTTTACTATAGTATCTACATGAGCTTTCCAATTACAAAATGTGTCTAAGGTAATGCCTAAGAATTTTGTTATGTTTACGTCGTCAACTTTTTCCCCATTGTGATTAATATCAAAGCTTCCTTGTAGACTATTATAAGTTTTAAATTGTATGTACTTTGTTTTGCTTACGTTTATTTTTAAATTATTGATTTCTAACCATTTTATTATTTTATTAAGTGCTCTATTGGCAATATCTTCTACTTCATAATCATTTTTTCCTTTTACTATTATAGTAGTGTCATCGGCAAACATTATGCATTTTTGATCAGTGACTTCGGGTAAATCATTTATATATAATAAAAATAATAAGGGGCCTAGTACGCTGCCTTGCGGTACACCAGTTTTATTTACATAAAATTCGCTACTAAACTTTGTCATATTTTTACCTTCTGTTTTTGAAATTTCCACACATTGCTTTCTATCTTTAAGGTAACTTTCTAATAACGCAAGTGCAGTTCCCCGTATACCATATCTTTCTAACTTCCTAAGTAGCAAAGAATGTGACACAAAATCGAACGCTTTGCTCATATCTAGAAATATTGCTATTGTTTTCAGTTTTAGGTCTAGATTTTCAGTAATATTTTTTATAAGATGAAAGCAAGCAAGTGTAGTTGAGCTATTTTTCCGGAACCCAAATTGTTCATGTTTTAGTAGCTTTTCTGCCGATATGAAGTTATATATTTTATTTGATATAACTCTTTCAAATATCTTAGAAAAGATTGAAACTAATGTTATTGGTCTATAGTTTTCAAGCATATCATCTGGTCCATTTTTATGTAATGGTTTTACTATAGACAGTTTTAATTTGGAGGGAAATTGTCCTTGACTTAAAGATAAGTTTATTATGTGAGTCAAAGGTATTGTTATATAGTCTCTTATTTCCTTAATTATATTAGTTTTTATGTCATCGTATCCCGTTGAATTTGTTTTTTTTAGTCCCATTATTATATTACATGTATCATTATCATTTATTGGTCCTAAAAATATACTTTTACTATGAAATGGGATTTTTTTTAAGGCTGTCTTATAATCTATGTTATTGTCAAAGTTATTATTATTTGTCAAATTTATAAAATATTTATTAAATTCCGAGCAAATGTCATTTGGTTTTGTAATGTCGATATTATTATTTAGTTTAATTTTATGTATTTCAGATTTTGGGGAAATACTTTGTGCATAATCTTTAATAACCTCCCATGAAGCTTTACAAGTGTTGGTAGAGTTTTTAATATATTGATTATTTATATTTTTTTGAGCCTGATGAATACATTTTTTGAGTATTTTAGCGTATTGCATGTAATTGTATTTTATTTTCTGTTTATTGCATGATGCAAGCCTAAGTTTTAAATAAAGTTGTCTTTTTCGAATACAACATCTTCTTATACCAGAAGACAACCATTTATTTTTTATTACTTTATTAATTTTTTTGACCTTTATGAGTGGAAAGCACAAATTATAAAAAAGTAAAATAAGTTCATGGAAATTATCAAAGGCAACTTCTGTTTCCAGTTCTTGTAATACTTCATTAAATGATAAACTTTTAATACACTCTGTGAACTTATTTATATTATTTTTATTCATATCTCGTCTGTATTCAAACCAGAAGTTCTTATTTATATTATATTTAGTATTTTCTAGTATTTCAAACGTCATACTTTGTCCGGTTTCATGGTCTGATAGACATAAATAATGGGTCTGTGACTGATACACGTCTTTAATATTGCTAGCTATTAAATCCAAACATGCTGTTTTACGTGTGGGCTTCGTTATATGATTAACAATGTTAAAGTTTGATAGTAAACCGATAAGATCTTTCGAGTTTTTATTATTATTCATCATATCAATATTCCAGTCTCCGGTCACTATGATTTTTTTATTTCGTTTACGCGATAGTCTTGTAAGTAATAATTCAAATTTTTGTAGGAATATTTCAATTTTGGATGAAGGTGTTCTGTATATACATATCACAATAATGTTGAATTCAAGTATATCTACAGCACAACATTCAAAATCATACATAGATGCTTCCGCAATGTTCAATTTCTTAAAAAATATATTATTTTTTAAAAGTATGCAAGAACCACCTCTGCGTTGATCTCTACAAAATGCGGCAGCAACTATATAATTTCTGATATGTAAATTATTTTCTGAACCTTTTTTGATAAATGTTTCAGTTAAACAGAGAATGTGTATATCGCCTAATTCATTGTTTAATTCATTAATTGCCAATGTAAACATGTCCTGCTTATTTAAAATGCTCGCTATGTTCTGATGAAATATTGTTATTTTTAATTTAGGTACGAAAAAATGTTTTATTATTTTGATTTTCATCTGAAGTAGTAAAGTAAAATGGTATCGTTTTTTGGACAAGTTTATTTTTAGTATTTCTGTTAATCTGTTTACTATTTAATACATTTTCATTGGATTTTTTCATCAATTTTTTTATATTTTGTGGTACCAAATATTCATTTTTATAAACTAGATAATTCAATTCAATGTTTATTTTAAAACATAATTCATGTAAATATTTTTGCCTTTTGTATCTAAAATCAGTGTTACTATTTAACTGTATAAATTTACAGTTCTTATATTTTTGTATTAATGATTCTAAGTTATAATTTATATTGTGTTTATTTAAATACATATTTTCCTGTACATTTATTACATAAACCTTATAATCTCTTAATTTGTACAAAGCTAACCCTATCTCTGAGAACAATAAACATTTGTTTTTGTCGTTTGAACCTATAGATAAAATTATAATATCATTTATACGCAGTGTTTTCTTCAAATCAGCACAACTATTCAGGACCTGTGATGACTCTGCTCCTTCCTTAACCATTGTACTAATCAAATATGGGTCATCAGGTATAGTTTTACGGCTGTCGTGTAGTATTTTTGACAGATTTTTTATTTGATCATCACCCAAAATAAAAACCCTTGTTTTTTCTAGAGGAGTTTTGGGAATTCTTATATCATGGCTTAACTCTGTAGTAACTTCTGTAGGCATGTATGATTTGTTTGTCAGCTTCTGCGACGTCGATTCCATTGTGGTGTGATTTTCTTTTAGTAATTGTTGCTGTGTAGACAATTTACTAGAATTGATCTTGCTAGTGTTAAACAACACAGATTTATTCAAGTGCAATGGTGAAAATCTTGGTGTATTTGTATTGATAGTTTGTATTTTCTGTCTTAAAGGTGTAGTGGTATTTTTATTGCGTTGTCCAAATTCTGTTGTGAGTTTTTTTAATATTTTGATTTCTTTCTGTTGTCCGTCTATAGTTCTTTTTAAATCATTATTTTCTAAATGTAAGTTCTCTATTTCTTGTTCTGCTATTTTCAGTGAGTTTCTAAGTGATTCAATTTCAACAATGTATTCCTCACCGCAAGACAACTCATATGCGTGTGTTTCACTCTGTATACTCAGCATTGTAGAATCTAATATCGTAGAATTAAGAACATCTTGTTGTATCATTGACAAGTCCAAGTCAGATTTTGATCTAGGGAGCCTTTTGCGCAATGTTATGTTATCCATAGTAATATTATTAATTTTTATTAGTTAAATCAATAATAAAAAAATGTCAAAATAATAATAAAATATGTCAATGATGTCAAGTAGTCAAAATAATGTAAAAAATGTTAAAAAACAATATAGCTCATTTTAATTTTATTTCATTCTATCGTTGGATTCGATCTTGGTATCTCCCTGTTTGTAGTCCCCTGTTTGCATGAATACGCCACAAGCGATTTACTTGCTATTGCAAAATTAATGGTGTTATTTAACTCGACGATAATTTTTGCATTCAATAATAAAAGTCAGATGTTCAATAATGTGTAACGGGTGGGTAATTTCAAAAAACTTTTGTTATTATTGTCTTTTTGAATAACAATCCAATTCAATTTATTTGTACTTCACTGTTCCTAATTTATTATTCACTGTTTAGGTGTAAGTAAAATAAATGTTGGTTGACAATACTCAACAATGCATAAAGTATTTCTGTTAGGTCACTTTAATCACTATCACTTCTTATGATTTGTCAGTTAATAATTAATTATGCACTTCACCAACGATACCACAGCTTCAATTTAATACTTGGAAACAATTTTTCACTTCAACTTATATTTCCCACTATTTGTTTATTTTTAAATAATAAATATTGACGGAGCTAATGTTTACATTGCAACGCCACCTTGCGGATTACCATAGATTTAATAATCTGTGGTGGCTACCATTGGAATGGTAGCCACCACAGATTATTAAATCTATGGTAGCCACAGTTTATTAGTGGCATCTTAAGCCAGCACGCATGGTCCTTAAAAGGAAGAGATATCAGTAGAGAGTCAGAAGGGAATCAGAAAGCATTGAGTAAGTACTTGGCGAAGCCATCCCACAGGTGCGAGCAATAGTTTACGCAGGACCATACTTATGTCTTATGTAGCAAGCACAGTTGATCTGGCGTGAAAAAACGCCATTCCAAGTTCAGGATTTCGAGTTTCCGTGAAGCTGTTTATATCACGCTTTCGATGTTATCTTTTAGTTTTATTGAAGTCGCTGCAAACCTCCATAGCAAGGAAGCTGATAGTGTCAGTAGTGTCAGTGTTGAGCCCTGAAGAGGAAGGGAGGGAAAGGAATGACAACATTTTCATTGTAAACACACACACCTGAATTTTCTTGGCATTGAACCCAACCTTATTTGTTGGACTCCATTTGGAAACAAGGTCCAGCCCCGGTTGAGTTCAATGACAAGATTCTAACGATTCTCCACGGCTTCCGTTCATCCTGTCGTTGTATGTCCTAAATAGGCCACATAGACTGTACTATCGTCTGCATAGCAATGAACGTCATCATATCATAAGCAGAAGAAAGAGTGTACGGGATATAACGGAGCCCTGGGGAAAACTGGTATTCACTGACATGAACTTTGAACTCCATCCGTCAGAGAGGGCACGGATTCTACGCTCATGCAGGAAGCCAACCACCCAGGTCCAGGAAATTTGTCCGTATAAGGTGGTTAGAGACAGCGACTTGGATTTTTTTCCTTTTTTTGATACAGATGTGTACGACTGAACGCTGTTACGTCAATGCTTGGCTTTATTTTGTTTCCCTTTTGAAGTTTTTCTTTTTTGGTATCTTTTTACCTCAATACTGAAACTATCAGAGACACAGGAACTTCATGACGATTCAGATGGTGGAATAAATAAGTTATTTGATTTATTTTTGTTTCTGTTGTCACTAGTGTACACATAACTACAATCGTCTTCACTCAAATCGACTTCGCTGTCATCGGTAAATAACGGATAAAACACATAATTTGGCATGGACTTGATATTTTTTCGTGAGCTAGATGGATCCAAAAAACAATAATAAATAATACTGTTTCAATGCTGATTGATGACATTATATTACACTTATATTTATTTATTATTAAAACACATTTAATTATTTTTCGAAATTTCCAGGTGTTCTGGATTAACAATTCTTTCTTTTAATGTCATTTACCTCTTTGTTAGGAAAATTAACAGTTTTCTGGCTAACTAGTTTTAGTCACACGTCAGATTCTTGAGAATAAGAATCAGAATATGAAACTAGCAAATACTTGGTGATAGCATTTTCAGGCGAGTGTGATAATTTTTATTCATTCTGATTATTGTAGGTAAGTGAACCCAAACAATTGATTGTAGGCACTTAATATTTAAAACCATTTTATTGTAAGAATAGAAAATTGGTACTTTTTTTTAATAGTATTGGACTTCAATGAATTAATTTCTGTGAGAATCGTCATCATTACAAAGTTTCGGAGACGATTCTTCGGGTATACGTGTGTTATAATCACAGCCTGGTAAGTGGGAACATGAGCATGAGGAAGACGAACCCGTAGTAGACAAACCAGAGTAAGACGAGTCTGAAGAAGATGAACTCCCTGTATGGTGAGACACGGATCGTCAGTTGGTTCATTCGTCGTCAGATATTTTTCGTTTATTAAACTCTAAAATAAATAACACAGAAACAAAAATAAAAACCCTCAATTAATTAAGATTTCACATCTATGCTTTAATAATAATATCGAAACATCCAATGTCCAACATCTTTTATCTAATATTATACATAACCTACTTACTGAGACCATTCCAATTAGCCCAAACACGATACCTCTGCTGTTAGTTGTTGAGGTATTGGTTTTGTTAGTAATGCTGCAGCATCAGGTAAACTTACCATGTTTTCGGGACATCATTGAAGTAACTGTACACCAATTTTCTGTCAAACATGACTGTGAAAATGTTTAAGGGTATATTTAACTACGAAAATACGATGCTATTTACTTACTTTTATTTCGACTGAATTACAATTTATTTCTTAACGTGTATCCGTATATGTAAGTACGTACATCCAGTAGCAATACTCATCATAAGAAGTTTTTAGGCAACGCAGCTTCCTATTTGCAAACGTAATATTCAGGTCAAAACTATGGAACAGGGTTATTTATTACTTTTTATGAATAGATAATTAAAAGTTTTTTTTTAATAAACTGCAGCAATTGCTAAAGTTCATTGAGATTTTAGGATAATTTAAAATATAAACCGAAATAAATACAAGTATTTTTTAAATGTGCTGATAGTTTTGGTAATAAAGTGATATAAAATGAATTGCTTCCCGAATTTAAGTTATAATTTTATACTAAAACGCACTAAAAGGCAATCTTTTATAACTATTTAAAAATAATTTAAAGATAAACCGCAATAAGTCTAAATAGTACATGCTGTATTTTATCACCGTTTTCAACTTAAGTGAAATAAAAAGAAAACATGCTAGATTAGAAAAAAAATAATGTGAAATAATCTCACCTGCGTTTGCAAATAAACCGAATTATCTCACCTTACTCCACCTTAGTCACAAAACAATAACTCCTATCTCACATCGTGGTCGCCGCATTACTGAATGGATCACTGTCGCATGAAATGGATTGTCGCGCGCTTTTCTAATAAAAAGAAGAATGATCTAACAAATCGGCCATTTTGGTTTGTTTCACACGGCGAAAGGATTGTACCTATTCTTCATTCGGAGTTAGTTCGTTTTATTAACAAAAGTGGAAATCCTGATTTTTTGACTTATTCCGGTTTATTATTAAGCGTGCGATATAATGTCCCCCCCGAGGGGCTTGAACCTACCCCACATTAGGGGCGATAAGGACTTAGTCAACTACGCTGGCCAAGTGCGGGTTGGTCGACTTCACCCACAACCTAAGAATTTCTTCATAGGTGTGTGCAGGTTTCCTCACGATGTTTTCCTTCACCGTAAAAGCGTCGATTAAACGTACCTACATCAACGAATTAGGAATATCATTCCTAATTCGTTGACCTACATATGAATTCAAAATTTGAAAACACATTGGTACGTGGCGGGGATCGAACCAGTGCCTCCCGTGTGGGAGACGACGCTCTTACGCACTACGCCACAGAAGCTTTCGACGAAAAGTATAGTTGAGAGGAGTAGGAAGAAGAAAACATTTTACAGCCACCTGATTCATCTTAAATTGGGAATATGTATAGCAAACTAATGCAGTTGTATGAGCTATTAAATATTCTATTTTATAGTTAGGAGGAATATTTATACGGCAAGCAAGCACCGACGAGGTCGTGGAAATTTTCGCCTATGTTCCCATGGTCCCGTCGTGCAGCGACACAACCACGGCTGACACCGGGGAGGAGGTAGTGGTCAATGATTTTTTCGCGCCAAGGTGTATATAAGGATATCGTTGTAGGCTCTGGGTAGGCTCTGGCTTCCCTTTTTATTTGATGGCGATGGGAAATCCATTTACGGACTATACCGCAGGCTAGGCGTACGGCGTGTGCGAGACTCATCGGTGCGGAGCAGCACCGGTCCTACTGCGCTAAAACCCATCGGTACCCTCCTAAGCCGTTATGGGGGCGTGTTGGGATCGGCGCACCAGTGTGCGCCATTACACTAATACAGGCCCTGGCTTCCTTAGGGTCCTACATAATGCTTACGCAACCCCAGGTGTGACGTATGCGTTACGCATTTTCCAGCATTAAAAAAGCAGTATTTCTGAGGCACTGTAGGGTCATAAGGAGGCCTCCTTAAGCCTACAAAAGAGGTGTTGCGTATCCAAGCTTACAAGTGTGTCACTACCTTTATGCGTAACCCTATGTTACCTAAAGCTCTGCTCAGTCCTGTTTGTATAATGAGCCAGTTCAATGAATATACTCACAAAAAAATCAAGCTCCTTCACGTTGCGAAAGTCACAAAGTGTTGATTGCCACGGCTACTATTTCGAGCTGCTAATTCACATTGCACTGCACGATGGTCATACGGACATTTATGGCGGCAGCAGAGCTGCATTATTAGGCTGATGATGATTCCAAATAATTTTTATTTACATGTACATAAGGATCATCTTTGTGTGATAAATTGGGTGTAAGGCAGGAAACAGATGACAAAAATAATGAGGCATTTGTATGATTAGATGTATTCAACAATTGTCCCTAAGGATCGTGTCGTTATAAGACAATTGATACCAACGTACTTAAAGCTAAATGGATCTAAATTGAATATTCAATGATCATAATAGAAACTGACATAAAATAATTCATTCAATCGCGCGCCAAATAATGAATGAAGTGACCGAAAGGTAAATAAATGGTAAATGGCTTGAAAATCTTATTATTTTCCTAAAATCTTATTTAAATCGACTGTGTGTCAAGACGAAAGTTTTTAATTCTTGTGTGTTACCAGTTATGACCTATGGAACTAAAACTTGGCCACTTACAATAGGCCTCATAAGAAGGCTCAAAGTCACCCAAAGGACAATTGAGAGGGCTATGCTCGAAGTTTCTCAACGTGATCATATTAGAAATGATGAGATCCGCAGGAGAATCATGGTCATCAAAATAGCCCAAAGAATTGCGAACCTTAAGTGGCAGTGGGCAGGGCACATTGCGAGGAGGACTGACGGCCGTTGGAGTGGAAAGGTCCTCGAGTGGCGACCACGTACCGGGAAACGCAGCGTTGGCAGGCCCCCGACAAGGTGGACTGATAAGGATCGCGAAAAGCTGCTGGATGCGGGCAGAGAAGGACCGACCGACCGGCGGTTTGTAGATCCTTGGGGGAGGCCTATGTCCAACATTGTGCGTCTCTCGGCTGAAATGATGACGTGAGGAGGACGTGTGGTGGTGGCATATAGTCAAAGAAACACAATAGGTATATATAAACCGAATATTACGTTGCGTATAGTCGTTTTTATCATTAAAAGAATTTTATTGCGCCAACGTCTCTTGTGCTACTTGATGGCGTGCCACCGCCATTGGCGTGCGACCTGCACAAGCAGCACGTCGGTGCTTTCGCAAAGAAATCCAACTATAGAATGCCGCCACATTGCGAGTCACTTCAGTTGCGACAAATGTCACCACGTCACACGACGCACGCTACATTTCTCTTCTGTATAAACCACGCATAATGATCGAACCCGGAACCTCTAATCTGATTCCGTAGAACAAGGCGCCTGTACTTTGTATCATCTGTATATCATTCCCACAGCCGTGCTGAGAAAGCAATGCAATTTCTATTCTTAAATGTGTTTTAAGAATTTTTCAGGTAAATATTTACGGTGAAAAATGAACTGTAAAAAACTGTTTGGACTCGATCAGTCTCAAGGTGTGGTGTAGTAAATAAACCATTAATATAATTTCCCAGCTTTGTGTTTGTCGAACCTTGAAACTACTGAAACACTTTTCTAAGTCGGGCGTGTTTGAAAGGAAAACTGTACAAATGTGAACAACTATTAATGATATAGTTTTTAATTTATATGGTCTCTAAGGTTGTATTTTAGAGTTGCGACGATACTACGAATTAGTCAAGGAGCGTCTTCTTTCCGTATTGAAACAATTAACAAACGGTTGCCTTAAAAGTCAGCTAAATTCTATCCGTTGTGTACACAACGCATCACAGTAATAAAATAACAATTGGTTTTATAGCTATTGCAGTGTGTACTTTATATTTTGATGTCCCTTTTGATTTATTTTATTGCCCTGCTTCCTGTCCTAATCCATTGCAGACGTATTGTACATGTACACCCTGCCTAAATATTTAGTTGTCTTTTACGAGCGGGCTGACGCCAACTTATGTCCCTGTTTCGTAGTCATAAATTCATGATTGCATTCAGAATTAAAAGGTTGGAGTGTTACAACGTACTTATGAATATAATTTGTCGTTTAACCGCCAAGTTCCGCCGGAATTAGAACCAAAACGATCCTCAGGAGAGTACAAATGTGTGTTCGGATTGCTGGTTTTAATTCGCTTGGCTATCTACTTGTTATCAAACTCTATCGCCATAGTAATAATGTTTACAGCATTACTGTCTTCTAATAAATAAAGTTATGATCAATGGTTGAGGGTATTTGGTGAAGCTGATATCCATCTTGGCCTTGCCGTCACCCGGTCAGATAGAGGTCAAGACAAATATTTTCTTTGCATCTGGTTTTTTGGGTGTTCCCTGATTTCGCAGAATGAATAAGCTTTATTGTCCACCAAAATTGAAGTAGATAATACCGACAGACAGAAATTTAGTTTTTGGTTCTTATATTTTTATTTCGAGTATTATATTGTTTCATAGACTTGAATGAAACATATTTTACAGGCGAATGACTAAATGAAAGGTAGATTAGGGTTATTATTTTATAACCAGGCGGAGTGTGTTGTTTTTGAGAGAGTAGTAAAGTAAGTTATGTACCTATCCTATATGGCTCTGTGATAGGTTTTAAAATTTTGTTACATATTTTACAACTGCAATAAAGAGTATATTATTATATAGGTTCAGGGTTAGTTTTCAAAGTATGTATTCTGCGTATTAATTCATGAAATGATAAAATTTAAAGTAAGTATTCTGCGTATTGATTTTATTTCCTTAAATGCTGGTATGAGAAATAATTTTATGTGCAACGAAATTCCGTAAAACTGCTATCTATGAAACAGCCAACCAGACCAAACCGGTTGTACGTTGTTTCATAGACAACAGGTTTTCTGTAACTGTCATGCCAGCATATTGTCGCCTGATAGTAAGACATCGACGTGTGCGTGACGCTGAGCGTTGTAATTTAAGAAACGTCGAAGACGTCACACCGCGTCATCCGCTCGACGGGACGTCGCGGTACATTCATCAGCGGACGCCGACGTCCGCGGTGGTGCAACAGCTTTACTGGTTCCTTTGAAGTGGCTTTGAAGGAACTGCAGAGGGGAAAAAAGTTTAATAGTTTCCCCGAAGAAACAATTAGACGAAAACTGAGAATAACCGATTTGACTGCAGTCTTAGATAAGGCGGAGGCACTTATCCAGTTCAGGAATTAAAATTCAAGCGGCTAATCCACTGAGCTCTGCCTTTCTAGTCTGCTGATTAAAATTATTTTTATCAAACAGTGGTTAGCGAGTTTTATGACGTCCATAATTAGAGAAGAGCCTGCAGTATTCCCTGAGCAATTTATTTTATCGCACGTTTCGATTGGATAGATCCAACTAGATGTTTAAGTTGTTAAAATGTCTGAATGGAAGTTAAACTTGAAGCTCGTTTTACTTAACCTGAATACGAGAAAGTTCACAATTTGAGACGTTCAAAGGAGAAAAAAACATTTTCTTATTAGGGAAAATTATTTAAATTTTTTCCTTATTTTTTTCCTCAAAAAGTTCAAATTGAGTTTTGGAAAAATATATTTTACTGTCACCGTAATATACCTTAGCAGATTAGTATTAGTGGTTGGTGATAGGGATTACTATAAGTCTGCCTTGATAGCCACTATCTCATCCAAGGCTGTCGATATAAAAAGTGTTAACTGCGTTATTTTGCTTTGTATTTAGTGATCCGATAGCTAGTCAGTGCTTTAGGGCTCTGGGAGATGTTGAGAGTTCTATTAGAACTTCAATTCCACTGTCTTTCATTCGTGTGTGTTGCCAGTCTTGGCGGCTTACAGTGTGCCTCATAAGAAGGCTCAGGGTCACCCAAAGGGCAGTGGAGAGGGCTCCGCGTTTTTCTGCATGATCATATCAGAAATGATGAGATCCGTTTTTATACTTACTTACCTTTCACGGGGATCTCTTGACCTTTATCCCACTTGATGGTAACAGATGACCAAGCCCATAGGTGAAATCGAGCTTCACCCGTAACTCTTAACCACTTTATCTTTAATTTAGTGAGATAAAATCCAAAAGCTCCTAGCTCCATTTAAAAAACCAGCCAAGTGCGAGTCAGACTCGCGCACGAAGGTTTCCGTACTATTATTTATAAAATAACGTCTAAATAATCATGTCTGTTGTATGAGAGCCCCCCTTAAATAATTATTTTATTTTAATTTAATCACTTATTTTAAATTCAATATTATATGAATATTTCAACCGTCTACCTGTTGCCGATATCAATATCGAGAAAAAGAAGAGAAAAAAAAATCACGTTTGTCATATGGGTGCCCCCCTTAAATATTTGTTTTATTTAAATTTAATTATTCAATTTTAAAGTGAATTTATAACTTAATATTTTGTGAATATTTCAAGCATCTACGTGTTGCCGTTATCAAAGCGAGCAAAAAAAAAGTCACGTCTGTTGTATGGGAGCCCCCTTAAATATTTATTTTATTCAGTTTATTAGTATGTGCTGTTATAGCGGCAACAGAAATAAATCAGCTGTGAAAATTTCAACTGTCTAACTGTCACGGTTTTTGAGATACATCTTGATGACAGACGGATGGACGAGCGGACGGACTTATAATCATTGGTCTGAGGGACGGACGGACAGCGGAGTCTTAGTAATAGGGTCCCGTTTTACCTTTTAGGTACAGAACCCTAAAAAATAACATCATCAAACTACATCAAAACGTACCGAACTATTACAAGGTGATCCAAATGTCTAGATATTTGTAGCAAGACAATGTTTCGTTGTTAATTAGAAGTATGCTATCAGCGAATACGAAATATTATTAGATGGGCTGTTGGTGACTTGTTGAATGTCACCTGCCCTAAATAGGCCGGCAATTTGATTGCCTTACATGGATAACTGCGGACAGTACTTCAAGTCTAGACGTTCAACTTCATTGTTTCAAGTATTAGGTATACAAGGACTTCAAGCAGAATAACAAATGTGATTAAATGGATGGATAATGTTGTAAAGATTTACGATTTAATTACGGCTGTTACAAGCGCCCCTAATTGGCGTGGGGGCTCATTGACGCGACTGTCTAATATAGTCACTTTAATTGGTACTGTGTGTTACAATGATTAATATCAGATTAATAATGTAACAATAGTTCCTAAGTGATTGTTTGAATTTAAAAACATTAACTGCTGTGCTTCTCGCGAAAATACCAAATGGTTCGATATGAATAATGCTTTTGGTTTGCCCCTCTGAACACCCATTATTAGGACACCCAAAAGTGACAAAAGATCGATATCGAAATAGGTAATTTTCTTTTTGGCATTTTGGATTACTTTATTGCATGGATGCATTTTACGAATACTTATTAAATTAAGACACAACCACTAACTTGGACTCTAAGGGCCGTATTACAGAATGACATTCAGAAATCAATCTCATGTCTTCAGAATCGGTCGTCGAGAAACGACGCTCAATTCAGCGTTGATTCTTCAGACTCATTCTATAATACGTGCCTAAGATTACTATATTGTAAGTAAAATCCTCGAAAAAAAAAACTATGAACCTTAACGTTCATCAGAAAGTTTTGTACTGAATGTTAATTATGTTTGGCTTTATTTTAAATGGAGCTCAAACCGTACACGATGTGGCCAATAAAATCGATTACAATACATTAGAGTTGGAAGGTTGATTAGAATGTACTAATCAGTTATGAAAGTTACAATGAAATCAATTTTAGGTGGAATGAAATTCCCCGTTGTGTTCAAAATTGTATTTGTGATCGAGTAACATGTATGACTTATCAATTTTTGTGAGTCACTATTGTTGTGGACAATAGATATTGTTGACAGCGTCGCCGGAAATTAACTCCTCAAATCAGTCTCAATCAGCCGCCTTCACAACATTCAATTTTTTTCTTTGCGCTATCATCTGTCGCAAAGTCCATGTTTTCTTTGATTTTACTTTCCTTCTCTACCCAAAAATCCCGCATTGACCTATAATAATTATTATTTATTTCACACCGGGGTTCCATAGAAATATTACATAATTTCAAAATTTTACAGATTATTTTGTTAGTCATGTTGTTTGTAACAATTTTGCTTAGCGTAAGCTAGTATGGTTAGTAATAAATAATAATTATTTTTTAATTCATAAATAGAGTTTCTATTGAGTTCTTGTTGCAAAAACACGTGTTGAGAGACTCCATTTTAAACTCAATCTACCGTACAATTGTCGGTTACTTTAAGTACATTTTCACTTGATATCGGCGCAATGCGTAATCTTTATGTGTCGCGATCGCCATTCATTTAAAAGAAGAAGAATTCATAAATAAGTTATGTCAATACGTATACAAAAATAAAAATAACCCTCAAAAATTATTATTCTAAGCATAATGTCGTGTCAAAGTACCTATTTATACATATTGCTCAGTTTTTTGTCGGTTTTTCTCAGAACAAGGCCTCCTGGTAGACTCTTGAACCGATGGCATCAAATTTGACGTTCTAAAGTGTACAAATTGTACCTAAATGAATGAAGAAGTTTCTGAGGATAAAGGCACTCAGGATAGAGTTACGCGAAGCACGCAACACGATCGTATGGAGGTACAGCTGCTGCAGTGCTTACGCATCACAGCTTCAGACCAAATAGGATAACTAAGTAAGGACCACAGATATATCAATCTAAGGAGATCGGTCGAATCGCCGAGTTCATAGGAAGACCAAGTGTCGCTATCAGCGGTCGTACTACATAACATGGTTATGGTATTGCGCGCGTCTTAAGGACTGCGAAGCGATGAAAGTTAAGCACAGCCGCAAAGGAGATCGTTCGAATCGCTGAGTTACGTATTCACTTGACTTTATCGGAAGGCGAAGTGGCGGAAATATATGCCCACAGGGCATACACTTGTCACAAGTTAAACGCCGGCTTGGCCTATCTCCTTGTATTATTAAATCTGTGGCAAGGACGCAGCGTTTTGAAGAAAACAACTGAATCCAATATAATAAAACTACATCTCGCCCGTCGCCCTTATAAGTGCACAGTTGCACGCACACACACGTAACGAAACTACGCCTAGTCTTATACTAAAAAAACCGGCTCACGCACTACATAAATATAAAAACGGCCTCAGTTTTTTCTTTGCAGCGCTCTGTCTGATTTTTTTTTGGTCTGAAATCACAGCCTGGTTTTATATATCATATTTATATTTTACACATATGCAGAATATATCTGTCTGTCCTAGTTTTTGTACTAGTTTACTTTTGTTTATTGGTCCATTGAAAGTTACTTTTTAGTTTTATACTCTACTCAACCCTCTGTGGAATTATGATCATGAAAGATAAATATTGATAAATGGTAAGATATAGACATACCATAATTTTACCATTTATCGATATTTATAAAGTATAAAATTCTTTTCAAATTAAAATGAGTAAGTAGGTATCAGAAAAAGCTCACGAAACCTGGCGTCTGAGCTACTGCATCTTTATCTGTGTAAAAATAAGACTAAACCACTTTGTTTCATAAACGGATATTAAAAAACTTTTACCTTTGAAATTCGCAAGCGTTTACAACAAAAAAATTAATGAAATTCCGGAAGCACATTTCACATTTTCACCTTGTTGAACGTGAGCGCGGGACCGTGTTGGCACAAATACAGACGGCACAGAAGATAAACTTAATAATATTTACGCCCGCAAGTAATTGCGCCGACCAACCTCACGGAAATAGAATATCAAAACTGTGACCTTGAGTGCCATGAGCAGTTAACTTCATAAAGTCAAAAATCAACTGATTTTGAGATATCCAGACAAATCTGTGACCATGGTTAAAAATGAGTTAGTTGTCATGGTTACCTTTTATCGACGGACGGAAACATTTTTAAAATATTCAATATCTTTATTGCAAACCATAATGTACAATAAGGTGGTATTTTATAAGTATGCAGAGCATAGGTCCCTGTCCAGTTTATGTAGATGTAGTAGTCACCCTCCCTAATTCACCCATTCCCTAATTCCCAGTCTGCCGATATACTAACCAACTAAATACCGTTTGTGCCGGATAGCACACCTTTTTTATACCTTTGTTTATGGATTTTATATTTTTGATGGATGTTTTTCGTATGTTTTTAAGAGGGAATATAAGTTTGCTGTTTGCCTTGACTACCTTTTCTTTTCATTTTTAATATTAATTTCGCCTATATATTTCATACAGTCCATTTGCCCCTTGTCCACACCGTTAGTAATCCATCTTTCCACGTGTGGAGGATAGCTGCATGGGAACTTACGAAATGTAGATTGTAATTATATCCTAGAATTCCGTAAACAAATACATTGCATGGTTGCACTTATCTCTTAGTTTCATTATCTTTGTCTTACTCGAATATTCTACGAATGGAATGCCTGAAGTTTACTACCTATATTATCTATAGAGACAAGTTTTATATCCTGTATTCGATTTTGAATGGTTTATACTTTCATACCTGTCAATAACACAACACTAAGAAGAGTTGTATACTATAACGTGAAGTACTTTATTAGGCCTCGCACTCAAATTTCGAGCGAGTTATTGGCTAAACGGCTGGCTCTTTTACTATAATGTTTATTTTACAATTATACATTTATTTTAGAACTGTCAGGATGATCAGGTTCTACCATGGGTCAGAATTAGATTTGCTCGATAGTAGGTACATACAAGATCTTACCTTCTGTTCCATACTTATTATGTGGAGATAAGGTTTTATTTATTTTATTACAACAATACTAATTTACAGAGCATTCATTATTATAGTTAGTTGGCGAGTTCGTTCTAAAGTTTTCTGGCAACAAAATTGGAACAAATTGTGTACAGTGAGCTGAGGATAGTACGGCGATCTCCTACTGCGTACAAACGAAGAAATCATTTTACTACCTAACCCTATTTTTTATCCGATCTTTATGATATTATAGAATGTTTTGAACATAGTAAAAAAATATGTCTATATGTTTTCCTTTATTCAAAATATTTTTGAAGTAAAACTTCTTTAGGCGCGACTAGGGGGTAACTCAGATTTTTCTAACGGAAGTAACGCTCAGTATTCTATAGTCTGTGTAGTTTCCGCTATTTAAAAATAGTAATTTCGATTGGTCGTAAGTATCTGTCATATTTTTTTTTTCAGTTAAAATTTAATCATTTCAGTGATCTACGTCAAAGAAGTTTTACTTCAATCGCGCGTAAAGGTTACACGCACACAATTTTTTTTTATCCGTTTAAAATTTCTAGGCTGCAGTTTGTCTAACCTTTTACAAATTAGTATAATTACAGACGAGCTTATAATCCCGAAGAGTTGACAGAATTTTAAGTACATAGTTAACATTGACTATGTTAGAACTTATTTCAGCTCCTAAATCTTTTCATTTCATTCATTAAAAAACTATTAAAATGGCAAACAAATAATAATACCTACTTGCCATAATATAGTATTTATATCAATCTAACTAGAAGTGCAATTTTAGAGATGCCGAATTGAGCAATCGAGTGAGAAATTTCGATTGGCGGAGTATTACAATCTCCTGAGATCTCGATGCGGGAAATGAGATAACTATAACATCGAATATCGTATCGAGCCATTACACGAACCAGCCTCAAGTCAGCTATATTAAATTCTCTTCTCATTTTGATACGAATATTCAGATTTTGCGAAGTTGTTTGTTTACAAGACTTATAAATAACGTCAAGAGAAAACATCTCTAATTGGTAAAATGTTACCCATTAAAATTGTGCGAAATGCGACGATAAAACAGTCTTTATTTAGCATAAAAACATGGCGGAAACGACGACCATTTCAAAGTACTTATACAATCCATTACAGGAACTAAATCTTGAGTGTTTGGATGTTTTAAACAAATTTTGTGCATGTGAGGGTTACAATTTGACTGTTGTAAAACCTGACAACGTAAATGTAAATGAAGAATTCTTTATTTACATTCACAATGTAGGTTCATTCTTAAATAGTTTTCTTTATATTGTACTAGAGACTCTAGTCGATAGAAATACTTTCTCGCAGTAAAGACTAGAAAATCTCTGGGTAAAGGCTTGAAGGTTTTAAGCCACTTGCAGCTAACAGGAATGCATTAATACATTTCCAGGGTTGAGCAGAGCTTAAGGTAATATTCGGTTACACATAAAGTCACATCTGGCAGCTTGGGCCATAATCCCAAAATAGTGACAGGTTGCCAGCCTGTAGGGTACCAAAACCAAAAAGGTAGCAATCATTCAGTAAACAAACAAACAAAAGTCAACGACCAGGACAGATGTTACACTCAAAATCATCTCAGTAGTCCACGTAATCAATGTGTATCGAAATTGTCCCTTTGAACTTTCATAGAAAAATCGACCTTAATTATTATTCTACTACATATAATTATTTAGCCGTGTGATGCCGTCAGAGTAGAATGACATCACCCCATTTCCTCCTATCGGTGTTGTAGAAGGCGACTAATGGATCAGCAAAGGGTATTTATCACTTTATACCCCGTCCACCAATTTGCATTGGGCAAGCGTGATGGACCACTGCCTAAACCTCCTTCGAGGACAAGGAGAGGCCTTGTGTCCCAGCAGTGGGTCCAATTATAAAGGTTGTTATAATGATGATGACATATAATGAAAGTTCAATCTTAGGGTGATGAAGTTTTCTTGTACTAATTTATGAGGAAAAATAGTCAATTTTTAATTATAATCATACCCAACTCCTCAAAGAAAGCACAAAATTAAGCGACAAAAGAAATTATTTCTTTTCTTTTGATTGTCTTTTTTCCTGGTTTTTCTAAAGATAAACAATTAACGCTTTAGACTTGAAGACAAACAGAGCTATTTTTATTTCAATAATAATTACAACGACAAACTTAAGGGAAAATTTCATTAAAATACAGTGAAAAATTTATAAAAAAATATTATGACAAAAGCATTACTTAAGACAAAGGTATACTTAGGCATGTAACTTGAAGTATAATGAGAGAGCAGCTTTGAGAACAACGCAATTGAAATTTCCTTTGTTTAAGTCACAGTAGACTTTGACCATAGCTTGACGAAATCTGAAATTGCGTATTCTACTTTTAAAGTGCCAAGAACAATTTCATCTTTATGCCGTCTGGCTAAGAGAACTAGTACACACTTCAGTGTTGGGACTTAAAACATTTTTCGTAAAAGTGGTAAATAAATTATTATTACTATTCATTCTCCTTGCACCCATAAACATGTCATTAAGGTAGATTTGGCTGAAAGATTTACGAACTGCCGCCAACCAGACTTCAGCCTGGGGAGGCTAAAAGCTAACAAATTCTTTAATTTGTTTATTTGACACGTGCGAATGAGTTACTTCTGAAAACAGCTAGTGAATCCCATTATCTTATTTCACCAACTTTGATCACGTAAGTTGCATTCTCGCAACGATATTTTAATATTACCTAGGTTTCATCCTCAACAAATATCTTTAGGAAGAAAAAACGTTAGGGTAAATCTAAACAAATAGCAAAACTTTTCCTGTGTTACCAGATGAAAATAGGAAGAGAAACTAACTTTTGAAAGAAGTTCATGTTGATCAATCTTAGAAACTTTTGTGTCCCAAAAATGTTACTTACTTGACAAGTAGTATATATAGTGTAGTATAAGTAGTATATTTTTATGAGAAGTAGCCGACGGAGTATTTTATTTCTTTTGATGGGTTAATAATAATATTATGCACATTCTTCATTTGAAAAAAAAAGCCAAAGTAGGTAGTGCAACGAATTAGGTAATTCCCTGCGGTAGTGTGAAAATATTTATAATATTCGATAAAAATATTTAGAGAACGTCCGAAGGTCAATCAATGTCACTTTCGATTTTTTGTCTCTGAGGTAATCTTATATATAAAATTCTCGTGTCACAATGTTCGTTCCCGTACTTCTCCGAAACGGCTTGACCGATTCTCATGAAATTTTGTGAGCATATTGAGTAGGTCTGAGAATCGGCTAATAATTATTTCTCATACCCCTTAGTGATAAGGGTTGTCCACCCTTAATATTTTTTTTTAAATTATAAGGCAAAACAACGTTTGCGGGATCAACTAGTGACATATAAATGTAGGTGTCTTAAGACTAAAAGTATGGCAGATTTCATAACTAATGCAATACGCGGCATAGTATATTGAATAATGCCGTAGAATAAAGTATATCTACGTACAAAAATGTGATCCGTAAGAAATAAAGTATGAATTTTCATACAAATTAGCTCCCGCCTACGTGTTATTGGTGTTATCGTTGTGGTTTGGTTTACGGTTGCCACGTGAACAGGTAATCCCTTAGTCTAAAAGAATCGGCGTATAGCAATGATCAAGGCTGATACGAATTAAAAGTTAGTTCAATATTGGTTGCTCCCTTAATATTTTATCTAATCATTTCCATATCAATGTACTTAAAAAAATATTCCAACAATGTATTTATTAATGTTTCACCAAACATTTTCTGCAATAATTCGGACGTTGTTGAGTCGATACAAGAGAAGTTAATACCTTCAATCATTTATATATGATCGAAGTAAACAGCTGTCTAACTTTCTTTGACATAGCAAAATGCTAAGCAGGAAAGACAGTAGCTGTCCAGACGAATCTGTCATGAATCACAGGCCAGGTTGACTTTAGAAATACCAATACTTGGAAATTGAGATTGTGTTTGACCAATAATTTAAATAGGTACCCGATTTCCAGTAATTCATAGATCTCCAAACCGATCGGTCCAGCGCTGCTCGCATCCAGTGTCATCCTGCGACCTTAACCAGATCGTCGGTACACTTTGTGGGGGACCAATCAACGCTGAGAATATTAGGGTGATAGTATGTAGATGAAGCGTCGGTGGCGTAGTGCGTAAGGGCATTGTCTCCCACACGGGAGGCATCATCACAAACCCTGCCACGTACCAATGTGTTTTCAAATTTTGAATTCATAATTGTACGTTTAATCGACGCTTTTACGGTGAAGGAAAACATCGCGAGGAAACCTATACACACCTATGAAGAAATTCTTAGGTTGACTAAGGCCTAATCGCCCCAAATGTGGGGAAGGCTCGAGCCCCTCGGTACGGACATTATATGAGCTGTTGATGATGTAGATGTGAGAAAATGGGTCCTTTTTGTAGCATGATGACTTTGCTATTTAGTAAAAAATATATTTTAAAATTTTCCTTGATTTATTCGATAATTACGTGTTTGCGATGAGACTAAAACAATAGTAACTGACGTTAATTGTTTGTCAACCTTGAATGTTTAATTCAGCTGTATTTTTTAAATAGACACATTTTATTATTCATAAGATATTAACTTCACGACAAACACCACTTTAAATGGCCACTCTTAATCTTTGAGAAAAGCATTTTTTTGCTTAAATCTCTAAGAGATTATTTGTCTGTTTTTAATTTTCAGATAATTTTAAATATCTATGCGTCTTGAGAAATATATAATTACGTCATATTACATTACACAACGATTATCCCTTGCCTTCAAATCATTATCGGTATCTTGTATTTTTTTAATATTATTATCTACAAACTAGACTATGAGCTCCCTAAGTGTCATACATACTGGGTGTAAAAGACATGAACAGTCAAACGAGAACCACGTATTCTATACATCAAAATAAGACATATTTCAAAAAAAATATTGCTGGGAAATGATTTTTATTTTTTGGTGTTAAAAAAAATTGCAAATTGTACCGCGCAATGTAAAGGGCTCAACTCCCACGCAAGTCGCAAAACCGCGATAATTTTGCCAGACGGCGGCCCCGTTCGTTAGTGTCCGTGCGCAACGAGTGAGCTACATTGAACGCTAACGTTTTGAAGCCATTTTTTGTTATGAAATACTAAAAAAAATGATAATGTTTCTTTGGACAATAATTAAGAAATAACGTATAGAATACATTTATATAAAAAAATGAAAAAAAAAATTATGACTTTGACCTTCAATAAAATCGTAACTATCAATTTCCCAGGTATAGTCTAAAGGAAGAAAAATGTTATGATGGTGAGTAGAATACATGGTTCTCGTTTGACTGTTCATATCTTTTACACCCTGTATATTATTTGTTAATATACCTACATAACTAGCGAACTCGGCAAACTTTGTTATAAACCTTTTTATTTTTAGCGATATATTAACATACTTTACAACATATTCTCACACCTACCTATTCTCACACCTGCTAAATATACAACAAAAAATTTCGTAAAAATCGGTCGTTTCGGAGAAGTGCGACCAAAATCACCGTGACACGAGATTTTTATACTTAGATGTTATGCATATAATGCTATTAAATAATATCCCGTAGTATATCTATAGAACATAATTTATTACATACCAAGATTACTTTTAGCTGCAATCAAATTCAAGTAAAAACCGAATTTCACTGACGGATGCTCACTCGAAGTTGATTTATTCATTTTTACACATCTACCTATACGTTTCTACATCAATGTGTACGCATCACTGAACTGGCTCAATCCAGTTAGAGCATCAATGAATCAATCTAAGCGGAAGGATCTTGTCTGGGTCCTAGTAATGTAATAAAATCGGACGCTTTGAATAACACTTGCTTATTGTATCTGCCGATGTTGATTCTGTTGGTGAATTTTATTTGCGTCGTTATTGTGATATTGTAAAGAAAAACTTGTTAATTTTCCGTCTTATACTTTTTAACATTTCTGCTTATCATTTATTTTGACTTCTTTACATTACTAGGTAAAACCAACTTTTGCCTTTGTAACAAATGCACGCTCGTTACTATATAACTATTAAAAAATCAACTACCTAAAGTCACTAGAAATTAGCAGATTACAAAAGTACGAGTGATAGAAAAAAAACTCTTTCATGACTGTCTACAAAACCAGCAGTGATAAATGGCTTTTTGTAAATCAAAAGAGTGATTAATTATTTCTGTAACATCTCTAAACAAATGTACTTATTTATACTTCACTACAGGCTGGTTAAACGTAGTTCTTTTTACCGCTGAATCACGGTTGAAGTACGTAATGCGAAAGGCTAATAAATATAATCGGCTTGCGTTAAAGAATATAGAAATATACATATCTATATCACTACACTGTTATTGACAAAAGTTGATCGATGTGTTTTCTGTTTTTTCACGTGATACGTATAACAGATTTCCATGTGATTAAATGATGTAAAGGCTCGCATATATTCATCTTTTTTGCCTCCTAAAACTAATTGAGAATAATATCTGCCGTTCTATTGTGACTATGTTTAAATAAAAAAGGAGTCTATATTGATACAAGTCAACAACAGCTCATATAATGTCCCCACCGAGGAGCTCGAGCCTAACCCACATTAGGGGTGATTATTCCTTAGTCAACCACGCTGGCCAAGTGCGGGCTGGTCGACTTCACACACAACCTAAGAATTTATTCATAGGTGTGTGCAGGTTTCCTTAAGATGTTTTCCTTCACTGTAAAAGCGTCTATTAGACGTACATATGAATTCAAAATTTGAAAACACATTGGTACGTGGCGGGGATCGAACCAGTGCCTCCCGGGTAGGAGACGACGCTCTTACGCACTACGTCACCGACGCTTCCTTGATACAAGTATCTTCTTTAAATATCCGGCAATGATAATGCGAATAAACTTTGCATTTGGTTCATCATCATCGTCGTAACAGCCTTTATAATTCGACCCAATGCTCCTTATCGTCGGAGGTTTAGGCCGCCACGCTTGTCCAAAGTGGATTAGTGGACGGAGTATAAGGTGATCAATACCCCTTTGCTGATCCATGTGTCGCCTTCTACGACACCGACTGAGATATATGGGGTGATGCTATTCTACTCTGCATGGATCACATGAATAGAATAAATTAGAAATAAATTTATTCTCACAACACAAACGACGTGCTACATGAACGATAAGTAAATTAATAAAACAAATAAATAACATAAAAAGAACAATTTACTGAGTTAATAATATTGCAATAATTATTGTGATCGCACGTTGCAGGCTGTGACAACGAGGTTCACACTCAGCTTGTTGCTATGCTACGATACAGTTGCACGCAACACACCGTTGGTGGTTGGTTGCACATGTATTTGATTAACTTATTTTTATTCATAATTTTATGAATCGCCGGTGGCGTTGTGCGTAAGAGCGTTGTCTTTCACCCACACGTACCAATGTTTTCAAATTTTGAATTCGTATGTACGTTTAATCGACGCTTTTACGGTGAAGAAAAACATCGTGAGGAAACCTGCACACACCAATGAAGAAATTCTTAGGTTGTGTGTGAAGTCCACCAACCCGCACTTGGCCCGCGTACTTGACTAAGGCCTAATCGCCCCTAATGTGCGGTAGGCTCGAGCCCCTCGGTGGGGACATTATATGAACTGTTGATGATGATTCATAATTTAATAAATGAGACGAAAAGCCTTCCATGGATTCACCATCTGGGTGTCGGATCGATTGTGTTACTGGGAGGGGAGCCAGAAGCAGTACCTGGGGCTTGTAACCTAAGTGTTGGTTTAAAAACAATACCCAGGGGTAGTGGAGGTGATTGTTGATGCATCATAACTTCCTAGACATATTTGGTAAAATTCCGTGAGAGCCGCTTTAGATACGCGTACAAAACAGACTTATCAGAAGTTCTAAACAAACCGAGGTATTTTAATAATGCATTTAAGTATTTAGCTGGTATTCCTTAGCGCCTGATAGAAGTGCGTAGACAAAGCCACTATATAGTATTTTTTTGTTATTTGGTTTATTAAATTCAAGAATTTATTGCTTTTAAAGCGTGGTCTTTGGGGGATGGACGTTTCCCAAGCTATAGTTAGCTTGACCAAAAGTATAATGCTTCAATGTCCTCGGGCAAAGCAGTGCATCCGGCCTTTATGTAGAAACCGCTACGTTGTTTGTTGTTTTAAAATGCTTCTCATACGTGTCAATCAGAAGAGTCCAGATTGGAGCCGAGCCTACAATTATGGTATAAAATTTTCAAGTTTATTTTTAATGATCCTCCTTCCAGTCTGTAACCTCAAACATTGTAACTCGACCGTAACATCGAGTATAAACCTTTTTTGTGTAAAACCGTGCTGATTTTATTCTACACGGCTAACGTATCGAAATTCTTCAGGTTTGGATTCTAATGACATCCCACGTCCATAATTCCAGTGGCTGCGTTTCATTTTTCGCAGAAATAAATCAGAATGTGTTTTCAAACTGGGAAGGTGTTTTCTCTCTATTAAATCTAAATTTTCTTCGTTTAATTTTGGCATGGCTCCGATTACATGAATATAAGATTGTCTCTTCTGGAGTCATATTCGGGTGTACTAGAACCAATATATTACTTTACTGATACGAACGCGTCTAATAAGTGTGTAGGGGGTGGATTTTCATACTCCTTCTGACCTACTTCCTCTAACATGCCAAGAAATAACTGGAGGTAAATTTAGAGAAAATAGTTATAAAAACAATGTCATAGTATGCGATTTAAATACTTTATTGATAAACTGACTCGCATGTGATAAAGACTTAAAGACAGCAAAAATTAAATAAGGACTTTATCTTAAATATTCTTTAATATTCTTTTAAAGATGAAAATATTTTAATATTTTTTTCGATTTCGAAAAATAGGCGATAAAATGTATTAGTTCCGAGTAAGACTCAAGAAGTGTTATGTATGGCACGCTAGGGTTTTAATTTGGAAATATTTCAGCTTTCGTCTTAGGTTACAAAATAAATAATGCCTATGGTCACGGTTTTTGCAAAACATGTTTAAAATACTTTGCCAAGGACTTTTAAATCAACGAACACCCGATACCATTTCGGGACGAAAATAATTATTTTATTTGAATAAACTACCGATCCTAATTTTTATAGCAATGATTTTTATAAACCAATCTGGTGGTGATACATATTGTCTCATATAAATCTGTCTTGGACAGCTTAAGAAACTTGATTGGTTTGTGTCATAAAGGAACGTGTTAGCCCAGTGGAACGCAGCTGATGATGATGATCACGTTTCCAAAATTAACCTCAACGCGTGACGGTAAAATCGCATCTTAATTTACTTCCTATATTCATACATACTATGTCACCTATCACCTACATAAAAGAGAAATCAACTCCAAAGCTAACTAAACCGTCAGTGAAACAATAAACAAGAGCTCAGAATCAATACAGTGGTTTTTTACTCGTACGAATAATAATATAACGTAAAAAATACGAGTATATCCAATATTCTGGACTTGACATGCTGATAAATGTAGCCACAAATATATTGGTATTTTTTAAATACTTTTTTTATTCTTACTCTCGCAACTCTCAAACATCTATTCCAAGAGACATTCTGATGGGACTAAAGATGCGAGGCTAAAGTGATATTACAATATTCGTTATAATAAAACTTTGTAGGTCATAGTATTTGGAGCTACCTAGTTATTTGTACAGTTTCCTCGCCATATAGTCCCTTCTACATAAAAAGAGTAATAATATTCATTAAAATATAGTATGTTACAAACCATCCTTAATGTGTACCTAATGAAGATAAAGGATTCTGCCCTTGTTCTACACATGTACGCTGAGTCAACTGATTTCGGGGTCTTTTCTAAATTGAATCAGGTCTAGGCGTTTCTGTGAGACGCCCTCGATTCACTCATTGGCACAAACTCATAAATCTCATTAAATAGGAATTCACCGTTCGATTGGACAATTGGTGACTGTGCAATATATATCACTATAATATTAAGTCTGTTCACGATCGACATCTTCGTATATACATAATACGAGTATAATACACTGTTTTTGTATCACCTTATAGTTTGTAAATGAGTCTTTTTATTGACATTTAAAAATATATTAAACAACCAGTACCTAAGAAAGAATTGCTAATATTTTTACACTTTTTTATATAGAAACATCCATGGATTGCTTAAGAAAAAATCGGGAGCGGTCTCCCCTTGACTTTCTCGTATAGGTACCGAAAACGACTTAAAAGTTGATAGAAACCTTATATTTTGTGAAACTCACACACACACACACACACACACACACACACACACACACACACAGACATAATTCCAAAAACCGCATTTTTTGGACTCAGGGAGGTCCAAGACGTGAAAATCCGTCGAAATCTCGAGTTCGAATTTTTAGACGATTACAAGACTTCCTCTATACTACGTATACGAGAAAGTGATAAAAATAGCATGTAGGTACTTACTTTATTTAGTGGCAATAGCTTATTAAATAGTCAAAGAGTCTAAGAAACAACACTACAAATAACACTACCACTATTTACACTGTCTTTATCTAGAAACTATTTAAGCGAATTGCTAAAGGAAATAAAATTAGCGTTTATTTGCAATAAAGCTCGTATATCACTGCATGTTACAGTCCTGGAATATTTAATGCACTCTTAAAACTGAAAGATTTTTTTTTCACATTTAACGGCAAAGCTAAAAAGCGTCGGTGGCGTAGTGCGTAAGAGCGTCGTCTCCCACTCGGGAGGCACTGGTTCGATCCCCGCCACGCACCAATGCGTTTTCAAATGTTGAATTCATATGTACGTTTAATCGACGCTTTTATGGTGAAGGAAAACATCGTGAGGAAACCTACACACACCTATGAAGACGGGTCGGTGGGGACATTATATGAGCTGTTGATGATGATGATGATGAACGGAAAAGCTCTCGACTTTTATTTCAACTGATCGTAACGACAGTAAGGTGATAAGTTCGAAGATGGAAGCGAGCTTCACCCGGATTCAATCACCTAGGGACTGCGGCTATCTGAATATTGTACGTTTATTTGTTAACCCGGCGTCATTGTGGACGGTTACCTAATATCCGACGTTTAAAACAAAGTATGTGTGTTATTTGCCACTTTCATTAGCCTAGTCCTTGAATTTTTTAAGCAAATTAGATGTTCTATTCAGTGTTGCTATTGTGGAATTGGCACGTCTATGAAGAGCGCGCGGTATTAGTTATGCCAAAGTTGCCTTGATTTCGAGAGCGGTTAACTTACAGCCTTATTCATAAACACTCAATAAAACTAGTTTAGTTATTATCTTGTTAAAAAGTGTTTTGTCTCATTCATCTCTTGCCAGAGTGACAGAAACAAACGATTTGTAAATCTGTAATAAATTCACTTATTTTACAAGGTTCATAATTTAATGTACCGTGTTAATATCAATTTTGTTTATAAAATTTGAATGTTCTTTTGAATATTTCTTGTAAGTTATGTCCGAACAAATTTATCTTAGGAGAAAAACATTTATTTATTTAAATAATGTTATAGGTGCTTGATTTTCAAAAATAATGTTATTAATAATAATTGCCTTTTTCCCTCATATAGAAAACAAATATTGAAACAATATCGATTTTGTGTAAAATAATGTACATGGGTATAATATACCCGGCCACAACGGTCGTGTTCTGTTTGGTCGCCATAATCACGCCGGGTTAATAGAAAATTATACATCTTGTTAAACTTTCATTTAACTAATGAGTGGAAGCTGGCGGCCGGGACAGATGGTTAGTTGCTTGTATTGTAAAAATTCCTCGTATGTTTATATTAATTATAACTAGACATGTAAGTAATAGTAGCGATGTTAAAGCGAAAAAGTTAATTATTATTATTAAAAAAAAATATTATTAATTATCTCATCATTTATCGGAACAAAATAAGGCTATAAGCCCAATTGTTATGGCAACAGCCTTAGATGGTGGTCAGTCAGGCGGATTTAAAACAAGCTTTACCGCCAACCAATAGAAATGTAGTACGCTAATGGTTGAACTGTGCTCATCGACATCTTCTTGAACCTTGTCCCATAGATATTTAATTTCTTTATTTTTCTATTCATAATCCTCTTAATTATTTACAATGGTCTATTAAATTACATTCCATTAAAGTATTGATTTAAACATAATTATTTAATAATTTTAGCTTTCAGTTTCATTTTCGGAGGTTTTATTATTGATCCAATGCCTTTTCTCCTCATCATGGCGACACGCTTTTTGGCGGGAGTTTGAAATTCTTTCGCCATTTTATTTTTCGATTTTTTCACTGCCTTTTGTTTCTTATTCGGATCTTTATCGACTTTGTCATTCATCGCCTTTTTCAAAGGTTTCTTCATTTCTTTTTAATAATTTTCTTGGCGTCCTCGTGTATTTCTTCACCGCCTTTATAGATATGTAGGTAGGCGTATAAGACATTAGACTCTCCCAGAAACAGTCCACCCCGCTTGCTCTTAAAAACAATAACCTTCAGCCTACAGATCACTCCTGTGCACTACCATTTTTAGAAAATGGTTTACTCGGGATTTTACATGTTGGTCCAGTGTCCTAAGCCGAAATAGCGTCTTTTCATAATATGCCGAGGGATTTCGTGATCTGTCCAAATATGCTATCTATAATCTGGGAGCACGGCAGTGCCCCCGCCAAGTCGAGTGCGAAGCAAACACTGCCGTACTGGAACCATTTCCCATTTCCAGTAAGGAACCTTAGACTTGGCACGACTTTGTCTAGATTTCATTACTTTTTAGAGAAAACAAGCTGCTCCATCGAGACTTGGCTAGTTTTTACAGCATGTTTTTGGTGGGATATGTATTTTCCAGTAGATTTTGTTTTATGTTCAATAGGCTAAGCGTTTACGCCTAAGATGGTACACGTCCGTCTAAAGAAGCCTGTTCACTCTGGACTTAAAGATGTCCAGATTATACTGATCCCGGAAAACAGACCTCGGCAACGAGTGCCACTCCTTAGCTGTTCGCGTAATGAAAGTGGAAGCAAATCGATTCTTTCTGTCTCACACTTGTTACATCTCAAGTAAATTACTTAGTGCTTAATTGTCACAAGTTATTAACTCGAAAATGGCTTAGTAAATTACGTGACTGTACGTAATAGGACGACCATCGGCACATCACTGAAGTAATATGGTTTATTAGCAAATTGAGCAAGTATCTGTCTCAATGCCGGGGTCACTCGATAACAACACTGATTTCGTTCAAGATCATTCTGAAGATAGCTCTTAGACGTAGAAGTACCCATTTTGACCTTTAACTCTATACGAGTACAGTTCGTTTTGAATCGTAAAATTGTTTTGTTTATTGATAAGTAAACAAATATATTGTTGTTCATTTTTAAGGATATTCTAAAATACTACGCTTTTAGTTTTTGAATACAATCCAATAAATTATTCACAAGATTTACATCGTAGTATAAAGCTTGAATGATTGTAAAAATATAATTGGTTACAGGTATTGTTTTAGTAGATAACAATAGCCTATAATCTCACGAAGAACTTTTTCTTATATTTCCATTTAATATACATATCTAATTTCTAAACACGGGGGCCCTCGCAATTGTTTACAAATTAGCTGTTTATATTCACGATTATCGATTAGAACTGTTTAATTGAGTAACTTTAATAACATACACATGGATATTTACGACGCTCCTACAATCATTATTATTTAATAAATAAAACCTAAAGAAACAATTAATAGAGTTTGTGAATAATATTCCGAAGTAAAACAAATATTTTTTTTCTGGAAACACAAACCTAATTTTAATCAAACGTAAACATAAGGTTAACAATCACGACTTACCTATTAAGATATCAAACTTCTTCACAGTAACCGCACATTTGCAAAAGTACACAGAAGAACATTCACAATTTTCTATATTTATTTCGTTATAAATCAAAGAATTGTTAACACATTATTGTATATTAAAACTCGAAAATCGAACAACTACCACTTCGTCGCGGAAAATCAGAACAACCGGGCGCACGCCCGCGTCGAGAGACCCGTTCGGATGCACTGAACGAAAACATGAGACTGTCCGAACAACCCTTCGTATCATAGTGTATATTTTCACCTAATTGCATTTAATCCCGTATTAACAGGGGTTGAATCCAAGTAATTGTTGTTATTAATTGACGCTGCTGTTTTCGGCTGCGTAAAGGACATCAACCACTTTGTTTGAACTCTGGGCTTCGACATGAACATTAAAATATTGGCATGTATTTGATAGTTTTGAGATGTCTGTAATGAACACATTACATATATAATAGACTTTTAGTATCAAATAAGTTAAATAAAACAATATTAATTATTTAAGATAATTTTTTTTTTAAACTATTCATTTTCATACATTAATAATATATTATCTAAAAACTGGGCAGCAGGATTAACGTTTTCGTACCTCGCCCAGCTTAAATACTACAACACAGACATTATGTAAGCGCCGCAACCTACCGTCCTTCGGCCGACTATGCAGTTACAATAATATTTTTAATAGCTTGAATGCCTTCCATATTATTTTCATATATTATGCAAACAAAATATATTTTTCGGATTATATTCCTACTTTGTATTTTACCTCCTAATAAGGTGCAATTATCAGCCGAAGGGAATCCTTATACGAGGTCACTGGCTCTATTGTATTAGGAACCATCATTTCTTATGTGCTCCCCATAGTAAGACCGCACCTGTTTTATCTGGTATGCTAAATCGAGTTGCTAAATAATAGAAATAAATATAAATAATCTAATAACAAAACGTAGACTGACAACAAAATAAAGCGAACAACAATTGACAGCAGCACAAGTATTTGACAATTGAATTGCTAGTGTTGCCAGTCGAATAAAAATAAAATACACAAAATGTAAAAAGTATAGGTTCGTTACAGTAGGTTTTTGACTAAAACTTACGTCTTGTGTTTGCTTATGGTTGCGCGTACTTGAGGTTGGCAATGTTATTCACTAATCATGCAAAAATACTACTCAATTTAATGAAAACTATTTATCATACTACCATGATAAATATACATTTTTGTCAGGATGTATCTGGCAGCACTACTGTTAGCGTCAAAATCAATTACTCAATTAAAAATCTGTTTAAAAAATTGTTTTATTTTGATACTCCGTAATAGGCACCAATATTTATTAAAAATCATTAGATTTTTTTTGGTATGTTTTATTTTTTTCCAGGCCTTTGTTCAGCGCCGAGCCCATTTTGGTTGTCCTCCTTTAGATAATAATTGAATTTTGTGTTCAACTATCACGCAATGTTTTGGTTTTCCCACGAGGAACTAACTTTTTCATTGCTCGGAAATATGCTTTCTGCGACTAACATTTTGTTTTGTGAGTTTGTGTTGCGATAATATAGGTATTTTTAATAGAAAACGCGATAATTTTGCTTATCGACATTATAAAGTAATTTAGGAATTTGGGCTTTCAGATTCATCCATTTCATTCGTGGAATGTCGCAAGCAAAAAAACTTTTTACAGAAAATATTACCAATCTTATAAAACTTTTTAAAAACGAATTATAGGTATGAGAAAGTTCTCGAATAAGAATTCTTATTATTGGGAAGCAAGGAGCTTATACTAAGAATGGAGTCATTAGTCAAAATAACAAAGTGAGGGCAAAAATTTTGACAATACTTGACATTTCAAATTACACATTTCTCTTTCTAGAAATTGTCGTCATCTCTTTCTAAACACGACTACATAGAAACAAGATTTCCCCAGTATTTCGCCATCTTTCTAAAACAAAAGTAGAAAAGTAGCTAAAAACTTAACATATTGTATTCAATTATCAGTATTTATTATCAATGAAAGAAATAAATATAATATATTTACTTTTAATGTTTAGGTTTGTATTTTATTTTGAAAATCATCACTGTGATTATTTCTATAACTTATGGGAAATGAAAGGATTTATGTAATGGCAGCACTTTCTTCATGTGTCAATGTCCCGAAATCTCAACATGACATAAATTGTCGTAATTGACGTATTCATAAATATCGACTCGCGATTTTGGTACGGCTTTTTAGTTTAAAATAAGGATAAATAGTTCAAAATTATACATATATAGTTATTTCGTGCTGGTAGAAGTGAGTAGTATTGAGGATGCAGTGTGAATTTCACTTGTAAGTGTCATAATTGCATATAATATTGTTCAATCTATAAATTTCATTTTTCACCCGTAATTCCAGATTATTAGCGTTATTTTGCAAAACTCCATAAGAGGGAGAAATTTCTGATACTCGTATTTAATCCTATCTTAGAATTTAATGAATTTTTGTACATAATTTACTTATTCAAATATTTGTAAACAAATGACTAGGGTGACTAGGATTTCCGGAATTATAAGGAAATAATATCCCTTTCTATCCATTCCTTTTATAAATGGCAATCAAAATTGATAGATTATTTTATTTAATTCTTTGAAATAACTATTACATAGATAAAATACATAAATAGTTTTACCCATTTTTAGTTCGAAATGTTTATTTACAAATAAAATATGTAATTTGTGTAATGTAAATTATTTTATTTGAGAAAAAGATAATGAGAGTATTGATTGGATTGTACTAGTGTAATAATGTTTATCATTCACATTTGCATGTACTAACATGCAACGCAGATACATTGCACACAGACAGACAGTATTAATAAAATTGTGGCTGCGCTCTTCTGCACTTGTAATCAAATAGCATATAAAAATCTATCAAATGATAGTTTTTAATATGCTATTTGATTACAAGTTAAAAGTGTACATAAATATTTATATACACTTTTAACTTGTATACATAAAATTTTCTTTTCTTTTTAGATTTCCGAAGCGACGGACCATATGGTTGTCTATTGTGTCTTTAAAAACAAAATTTTAATGAATTTGAAAATATGTAGCTTCCACTTTCAAGACACCGACACTTTCAAGGCAACTGCTTATGTCAAACTTCAAGCCCTTTTTTCAATAAAACCACTACTCAATCACTTTTCAAAGGCAACCCTTGAATTGGTTAGTAAAAATTTTCTTGATAATATAGGTACAGTTAATACAGAGAGCTAAAATGTTTGGGGAAATAATTTTAAGGGCATCAGGCATCATCAATTATTGAATATACAATGACTCAATTGAATTTTAACATTCTGTATAGTCACCAAAATGCCGTATGACGCAAAAATGAGAAACCAGGATTTCCGAAGTAATTAGTCTATTGTCACCAACACTTCATTTATCGATGTTTAGAGTAGGTTAAATAAAGCGTAAGAAATATACATTCGAATTAAGTTAATATAGTATGAGTAATTTCTAATCTAGTCCGTTACACTTTTATCTTGATTATGCTATGCCCAAATGGGCACCATGATGTGCTGGTGTTGTTTGTGAACATCTGTTATTTACATTCATGAATGCAATAAATTATTTGATTTGATTTGAATTATATTTACAAGTTTTGTTTGCCTAATCTTCTTTTTATATACCGATAAATGTCGAATCGAAACCGACGAGTTGGGTCGATTTTATTGCACGTAAGTGTAGATAACGGTCATTTTTTCAATATAAATTAATAGCTTTATAAATAAACTTAAATAAATATATAATAACCGTGACTCGCAAACAAATATTCGTGTTCGTCGTACAAATATTTGCCGGCACCAGGATTCAAACCCGAAAGGCTTCATGTGTAGGTAGCTATACTGACCACTCCACCATGACGGCGTCAAAAAGTTGTTTATATTGATGGCCTAAAACACCCCAAATATTACATATAATGCAGGCTGTAACATGTAGGGTACCATGTTTAAGTACCCTTCATGTTACAGCCTGTATTATACTAAAAACCAAGTGCTACTAAACTTACTTTTTTGTAGCCAGTAGCTGTTACTTATGTAACTAATTCACGGAAAGTTACTAGAGCTAACAATTTCTTCTGTTGTATAAAAAACCGCACTTCGGCTTTCAGCCGTAATATCTATCAATATAAAGAAAGTCTGGTAGTAAGTTGGTAAGTTGCGCATCATTACGGCCCTATTATCATTACTCAAGAACGGCTAGATCGGTATACCACACAATGTATTTTTATAGCATTGCTAACCGGAAAACCTTAAATGTATGCTTAGCACCTAAAAAACAAGAATAATTTAATGTCTATGAGTTGACGTGACATGAGATAAGCTATATAATAAACTGTAACGTGCCTCTTAAAATCAAGAGTCACAGAAGCGATAAATCCTCGTATTTCGGTTGCTGATTTTTTTCCTGGGAGCCGAAAATAGATAACATTACCGTGCTAAAAGGCACTCAGGAAAAAAAGTTTAAAGTAATTATTATGAATTTTGATTCTTTGTCATGGAAAACTCAAAACTCAAATTATTTTCAACTTGTGGTTTTATTAACGTAACGAAGTTCAAGTGTAACGTTACACATACATATTTTACCGACCTACATACATAATTTTTTTTTAATTAAATCAGATTACACTATTTATAAATATTACATAAATTAAGATATAAAGGAAGCTCATCTAATTGAAATATTTCTTTAGAGTTCGCCTCCTAAATTTATCAATAGGTTTTAGCGCTCCATATTAACGTTGATAAGCTACATTTTAGTGACCGTACGACTGTTGCGGGCAATCTCCGATAGATTGCGCCTGCGTCGCCGGGCAGTCTCGATCGAGTCAGGAATCGCAAACAAAGGCTTGGTGATTCGGTTTTGCGCTTGCGTGGTTCGCTAAGTAAATTGAGCACCGACAAGACCTACCTAATACTAATTAACTAATTTGATAATCGTGTGCAATAATAGTTATTTATTTAATGTGTTTAACCCCTAATTGGGGTCCAAGATTAGGCTAAGGTAGCCGCTGTCGCCTCAGCTATTTCACTTCCGCCCAGGGCTGGACTTACAGTGAGCAGCAGTACAAGCCGCCCTAACTCGTCCCACCGAGCGACCCTCACCGAGACCATCTCCGGCTACCACCAGGGGAGTACACGCTATTGGGCATTATACCACCATTTAATAAATTGTTCTGCACGGATCTCTCGTGTCTCATTTAACTCCCTATATCTTAGGACCGTGGGAGCACGTGAGACCTTACCCGTGGCACAAGACTGTCCGTGATTAATTTATGCTACAGGCACCCTACTAGAAAGAGACAGGGCCTCTCTAGCAATGTCAAGAAATGTCAAGGGTTGTCAAAATTTTTGCCCTCACTTTTTTCATTTGACTAATGACTCCATTCTTAATTCTATCTTCATGTTGGGAAGGAATTGTGACAGACTGGATCGTCTGGATCACATCCTAAGTGACGCTTATTTGACAGCTAGTTATTGTTATTGTTATCATAACTTTCCCGGGAAACTTTTTACTTTACGTCCATGTCGTAAGGTTGAAAATTGATTGGGATCAAACTAGGATGTTTAATAAAATTGTCACTACTGGGTGTATTTATCTTTATTAATTTATGGGCTCTTATTTCTTATTATAAGCTTTTGGGTGCTTATAAATGTCTTAGGACATCACGTTTCATCGCAATTATTAGAGTGAAAAGATAAATATCAGAAATAAAGTTTGGGAATATGTTGGGGTAAAAACAAAGTTGGGGTAAAAATGTGTGGACACATCCAAATTATTGTGCTCGATTCTCCATTGTAATCTAGTGAGATATCAATATGTGAATTTCAATTTTCTAATTGACAATTTCTATATACGAGTATATATATTTATTGTAAGTTTAATTATTAGTCTTTATTTTACTATATTATTATGATTAATTATTAAAGACTTGACAATGTGAATTACGACTCTTTCCAAATCAATACTATGAAAACTGTAAAGGGAGGATAAAACTTGTTGAGTTTCTTGCCGGTTCTTCTCAGAACAAGGCCTCTGGTAGACTCTTGAACCGATGGCATCAAAATTGACTTTCATAAGTGTACAAATTGTACCTAAATGAATAAAGAAATTTTGACTTTGACTTTGACAGACTTATGTATTGCTGATGATTAGGACTGCTGAGATGATATTGAGTGTAACTGCTTTCCTGGTTATTGACATTTGAGTTAGATTGTATACCAAAAAACGTTATTTTTGGGTTTTGTGCTCCTTTTATGTAGGCGACAGGCTGGCTACCTGTCACTATTTGGAGGCGCCGCATGGCCCATACTGCCGGATGTGGCTCTCATGTGTAACTATGTGTTACCTTAGGCTGTGCTCAAACCCCCACGGAATCGCGAGCGTGATCGTATGTATGTATTATGTTTTGTGCATCAACACAGTTAGGTATACAGACCTAAATAAGATTAACATACTTTGTAAGTATGTACTCCGGACACATTTGCACAGTTATATCATACTTGTAATAAGTTTTGTATCTTCTGTGGTTTATTATTAATCGTAATTTTAGGTAAAACTGTAATTGGCCTAACTATATATCATGCAAAACTGTCTGTATTAATATGTAACGCTGTTGGTTTTTAAAAAAAAAACAAACACAGAATTGTACATAATAATAATGTGGTAAGGTGTTTAAGAGTGCGTGTCCCGTCGATGAAAACATTTGTTTTGAATTCACATAATTTTGTTATTCAAAGTATTTTATTTTATTAGTATTTATGATTTCTATGAATTTAGATGTGAGTCAGTATGAGTTATTATAAATAGTTGAAGTAGGTACTTTTATTTTTCAGTTCAAAAAATAATTTGTACAGAATACAGCAAGTTACTACAAAGTGACAAACTTATCTATTTTCAACCTAACTCAATCCCTACTTCTCTACTAACATTATAATTGCGAAAGGAACTCTGTCTGTCTGTATGTTACGCGTTCACACCTTAACCACTGAACCGCTTTTGATAAAATTTGGTATGGAGATATTTTGAGAACCTGAAAGGGCATACTTTTTGGCGCGATAGCGGAGTTTGACGCGAGCGAAGCCGCGGGCGATTACTAGTCTGTATATGTATAAAGCAACCGTTACTGACTAATCAACCAACACGCAGCTCAAACCGCTGAACGGATTGCGTTAAAGTTGACACGCAGATATTTTTTCATGACGTAGACATCTGCTAAGAAATAATTTTCCAAAATTAACCCTATAATAAATTTTGACATTTTAAGGTAGCCTGACCTGCTCTTGTCTGTACTTAAATTACTTGAACAACGGCATATTTAGCAAATTTCATAATTGGACACAGTTATGAAATTTGCATAAACAAATACATACTAATTTTGCGAACTAGGTACTTACGGATTTCATTGCCGATTTAACGAATATCAGATTTGACCTATGTCAGGGAATGTATGGACCTAAGTTTGGCAACACAAAAAAAATGTTGCAAGCTTATATGTATTCTATACTGACCCCTTACCATCAGGGGAGACAGAAGCGAGAAAGATAACATTATCAGTCTGGCTTGTTCTACAAATTATATAAATGAACGTATATTGTTGAGAGTTAGTTCAAGCAATAAATATGAAAGCAAAAATGCGAACCGCGCAGAATGTTATCTCAAAGCAATACTTTCTGGATGTATTGCTCTTTTATAACTGGCATGTCTATTTTGATCTGATTACCTTGTGTTTAGAGCTAGCGCGCACTGGTTACTTTGGGTGACCGTGCGCGCTAGCTCTTACGGCTGAGATTATGACGAGCTATTTGGCTTATTGTTGAACTTCAAGTTTGATGGAAAAATTAGAAATATGGTTGTTTTTTAAATTATTCGTCAACCATGCCGAACATGATCGCTTCACTTAATATGCAAAGATTTGGTTTATGAGACGATTAGCAAATTTAAAATTTCATAATTTTAATTTTTTTATATACATATTTTACTTAAGTAGGTACCTCTACTTAATTTACATTATATAATTACATATAAATATATATATATTTCAAATTGTAATTTTTTGAAATTGTTTTTTTTTTCTCATAGGTGAGGAATGATGTGGGGACAATACATGTTAAGTTAACCTATATTTTCACTAGCGTAAGCACAGTGATGTAAAACAATATTTCTAGCGGCAGTCGTCCCGCGCCACCAGTAATGAAACACGTTCGGTAACTAGTCTGTATATGTATAAAGCAACCGTTACTGACTAATCAACCAACACGCAGCTCAAACCGCTGAACGGATTGCGTTAAAGTTGTCATGCAGATTAATTTTCCAAAATTGACCCTTTATTAAATTTTGACATTTTAAGGTAGCCTGACCTGCTCTGTTGTCTGTACTTAAATTACTTGAAAAACGGCATATTTAGCAAATTTCATAATTGGACACAATTATGAAATTGCAAAAACAAATACCTACATAGTAATTTTGCGAACTAGGTTACTTACGGATTTCATTGCCGATTTAACGAATATCAGATTTGACCTATGTCAGGGAATCTATGGACCTAAGTTTGGCAACACACAAAAAATGTTGCAAACTAATATTTTATTTAATCCCGACACACACGCACTCACACATAATACTAGCACAGTCTATAACCAAGCCATCACCTCAAAATAAGCCAAAAGCTCACGTGGCTTGAATGGAGCGAAGACAAATTTTTGGAAATCCAAATCCATCACTCCAAACCCGCGCGCTCGTGTGTTGCCGATCCCACGTCCATTTCGTGACGTGTCAGAAGTCGCTGCGTAGAAGGTAGAGTTTCTCCCGAGTTCTTGTTGTAAAAACACGTGTTGAGAGACTCCATTTTTAACCCAAATCAACCGTAAAATTTTTGTTACTTTAGTTACATTTTCACTTGACATTGGCAAAATGCGTACGTTTAATGCGACGCGACGCCATTAATTAAGAATAGAATAGAATGAAGGTAAATTGGAGTGAAGTAAGAGCGATCGTATGTTTGGTCAATTTTTGGATGACATTTACATCGCGCCGACTGATGAAAATGGAGTGTGCGTGAGTGGGGACACTTTACAGTCCGCCAACGACTACGTCTAGACATGGCAATTGTGAGGGGACGCGGGAGGAGAGGAGTGCGAGTGGGGCACCGAAATGCCACACTCGTTTTGTAGTCGCTGGTCCATCTGTATGTCCGTCCACTGCATGCTCTCTAGAGAAGATTTGCATTTTCCTCAACTTCAAATGCGTCGAACCACGCACTATATGTTTTACGCTGTGGTACTAGTAGGACCATTGATAATAATAATACTATAGCACTGTACTGAGAATAATGAGTCCAACTAGTGGAAGTGCTCAGTAGTACAAGTGGGAAAAATGAGTTTGAAATGAGGGAAAAATCAGTATTTTTTCAACTTGACGGGAAAGATGAGGGTAAGGGGCCTCTCAACCACTGGGGACCGGCTCACTTATTTCAAACTGTCGGAACACAGGAATGCTATTAACTTTATTCTTACCTCAGGCACATAAGTCAAGAGAGATTTTGATGAGATACCTCATTATATATAATTGTCCAGGTAAATAATGCAATGAGAAAGTTTAATATTATTTCGATGATAATGTTGCTATAGGTCAGTTTCAGAAGGAAATTAACACTTAAGTATCTCGGGGAAGTCGATGGTGCTGCGATCATGCATTCTTCATAACGATCACGAAAGCTAAGCTACAAAGTGTGCGGTCGGTACTTAGATGGGTGACCGAAAATTTTTCAACTCGATTTTCCTCTGTACTTTGGAAGGCAAGTTAAACTGGTGGTCCCGACTGCCGTGGAAAGATTCAGCAGTAGTTCCCAGGAGGGGATGGTGTCCAGTTGGCGGCCGGCCGTTAAAATCGAATGCCGAATCATAAAGTAGTATTGCCGATAATCACTTTAAAACTTTCACGTTGCATGATCAACATGAATAAAAACGGTAATTAACGCGATTAGATTACCTTATACCTATGTATGCACTTAAGCATCGATACGCTTAAACCTTCAATTGATTCAAATACAAATTACTATTGTTTCTGTGCCGTAGTTTCAAAACATGAAAGGTTTCCCTCTACAAGTATTCAGTCCTTTTGCTAACAAGGGTTCCTCAAACGAGGCGTAAAGGGGCTCTCTTTGAACGGGCGGCGGATTGGGCGGTATGTTTTTCCATACCAAACTTTGCATTTTTAACACACTTTTATAAGCTTCACCTATTTATGTTTACACTACTTACAAACAACTCGAGCTGTGGGAACAACATCGAATTTTTTTCTTCTTTTTATGTTGTTCCCATAGCAAGGGTTGTTTGTATCTAATGTAGGATCCATCCGTTAAATTAGCCAGGGTAATAAAAAAATAACGATATATACCGTAGGTACAGTCAACAGTACGTCGGGCTATACAAAACTGTAAAATTTCTCCAAACGATTTACAACCTAAGACTATTCAACATAAAGTGCATGATCGATTGGGAAAATTTGACAGTTTGTGGTAACCCAACGTGCTGTTGTCTGTACATATATATTGAGAAGTGAGGAAAAGTTGGGAACAAGGTGGACGGGATTTTACACGTTTTATGAACAGTCAAAAGGTGGCAAAAAAGGCACGACTGACTGCATGCCAGTGTGCTGGTCCTAACAGTGATCTATGGAAACAAAAGTTGGGTATCGAATAAGAAGTATAAAAGTAGAATAAATGAGGTAGACATGAGATTCATGAGGAGCATGACTGCGATAAAATTAAGTGGTAGGTTATACAATGAGGTTATAAGAGACGGCGTGTTTTTAAGGAGACATGCATGCGAAAGAAATGCTGAGATGACTTCTATAAGTAGAAATAAAGAGGGAAAGGAGAAGGCGAAAGTAGCGAAAAGTATTGTGAATTAGAAGTGACCTACCCCTGTGATAGAATCATTCTATTACTCTATTAATTATCACTGTAAGTACCTATCTAACAATAACATAAAATGGTGGTGGGTATCAAAATTTAAATTGCTTAGTTCAAAATGATTAATTAAATTATATAGAAAAACTTTTCACAAGATAAATAATCCAAATGCGTGGGAGTAATAACTACCCAAACTATACGCATGTTAAAATGTAACTTAAATTATATTGATAATTATTAATTGACTTTTAATGATGTTTTGAAATCATTACGAAATTGTAAGCTGTGGAGTTTCTTTCGCCATTTCTTCTCCATCTCAGCATAATAATAATTATTCGTCCCGAAATGGTGGTAGGGTTTTGACGATTTTAAAGTACTTAGCAAAGTCCATTTAAATAAAGAGCTTTTTCATTTTCATTTTCATTAATGTATTTAAATAGAAAAAAAATGTCTGATAAATATTAAAGAAGTCGACAAAAGGCTCAAAGGAAGTCTTGAGTAATGTTTACCCAGAGACTGGGTCCAGATACTCGCTTCTGTTACTGTATCAGGACATATCTCAAGACTAAGGTCATTATCCTTGATTGAATTATATAAAAAAAATAAAAAGAACGCTTTTCCAACTTCGTTGTCACGCTGTCATTAGATAGTTCCTTCCTTTATCGTTCAGTGGATTCCATTAGAACTTCTTACTTATTTTTATCGCATGACCAAAGCTATCCAAAGCTTTGGTTTTGTTTATATTTTGATCATAATGGTGTGAATTAGTGTACCTAATTGTTTCGAATTTTATGGCTTGCTATGTAGGTACTCGTAAATTTAATAGGTTAATTCATACGTTAAGCCCCTACGAAAGCAACCCCTCTTCACATTTATGCGTCCTTCGCCTTCCGCGCATATTATGTCATTTTAAATGCATTTACACATCGTCCCTGCGGGGTGATACCAACCGCAGGGGTTATGTGGGACTCGAGGTTAAGGCGTTTCCTCCATACCCACTAAACATCCTCCCCGGCCTGACCTTCAGTGCGTTATTAGGGGACGGCTCGGGATATGCGCACGTGAGCGCAACTACACCGAGACCGTCCTAACACTGTCCGTCTAGGCACTCCTTGCACCAATTGGTGGCCAGCAGCACCTCCTCCTCCGACGGCTGCTCGACATGGCACGTCTTCCTGACGAAGACACCGGGAGCAGCAATCAGACCGCACACAGGGGACTTCGGGCGCGGTCATGGCCCTGAAAAGGGCCGTCCGTAACTAACCGTGGTGGGAGAACAAAAACAACTCGACGATAGGATGTAACTTCAAATGCCAAGGGGAGACACTTGACATCAAAAGCCACCCACCCGCCGTAAAAGTTTCCCCACCACGTTACCAGGGTCCGCCACGAGGAGGCTTCCGCGCATATGCCCTAGTATACTAGTCTAGTGCAACGTGTGCACTTCCCCCTCTTCTGAGTGGGCGGCTGCTTCCGATGATAGCCTAATAGCCATTTTGGCACTAGGCAATAGGGGGTATTTAGTAATCCGACATAACCCTAGGGCCTGCCCTAGGTTATCCATGAGGATTCACAACCTCCTTCCCCCGCTTGTCCGGAAAGTTCTCTGAACTTTTTTCGCTGCTCTGTCTTTTGGTATTGCCTGTGGGGAAAGCAAAGGGAAAGCAGCGGAGAGGCTCCTCTTAAGAGGGAAAAAACCAAGTTCTTAATGATACTTAATTTGAGGTAAAGGCTTTGATCTTTTCTTAATAATAACTATTAAGCTTAACCGAAACCTACCTACACGTCCTCTAGCAGTTGCTTTTATAATAGTATAGGATAGGAACGAACCAAGATAAAATGGTTTGACTTAGCATTTCTGAATGTATAGTTAGGTCATCACACGATAACCGCCCTCACTGCATGCTTCTTTAGGACGACATAAATATGCTTTTATGTATACACAGTATAATGAGATACTCAACCAAACCGTACCAAACTTATCGTAGACAAGTAGTACCTACCCTCAATATCTTTTATTCACAGAATTTTCGCAGACACTCTTTTGTAACTGGAGTATTCGGTGCTCTTCAAGTGACCACGACTTTTAATAGGGTCCATGATGATATCTTGTTTTTGTAAACAAGCCTTAGAAATAAACCTAAATATTAACTACAAAGTGTTTATTCATTTTCTCTAAATTCGTCTATTTCAGTTTAATTCAGATAAATCACCATAGTAATGTTCAATTAGAGCAACGAAAATTAAATCTTGTGCTTGTACGAGTTAGAGTCCAATTTCATCTGGGATCAGTCAGCGATTACATGCTATACGAGTATTTATGAATTTTAACAGTTTTTGAGAGAGTTATAGTTCTTAATTTAGAGGAGAATATGGACAATTGATTCTTGAGACATTGTTAACTAAAGTTTGATATTTTATAGCGTCTTCAATAACTTATATTCAAATAAATCAAATAAAAAATCTAACCGAAATAACAGAAATGTTATTTTAAATAAAATGAAGCAACTTTGCTAGACTCTAGGTGAACCTTTTTCACTGGGGTAGACAATTCTGACAATAAGGTTTTTCATAATATTTTATTTGTATTATTTGAAAATCAAACCAAATCAAACTTTATAAGAAAAATTTAGTAACCGTAAGACTAGTAATTCATAGGGTTCTCCTAGTCTTGTGTAGTTTATAATAGTTATCAGATAGGTACATTGACAATTACAGTGACAATTACATTGAACTCAAAGTTGGATAACGTCATCATAAGAGCCTTTATAGTTCGACCCAGTGCTGGGACACAAGGCCTCTCTTTGTCATCAAAGGAGGTTTAGGCAGTAGTCCACCACGCTTGCCCAATGCGGATTGGTGGACAACACTCCTTTGCTGATCCATTAGTCGCCTTCTACGGCACCTATTGGAGGATATGGGATAGTGCTATTCTTCTCTGCCGGCATCATATGGATATTTTTAGATAACAATCTTTGTATGTTATATTAATAATTTCAATTTTATAAACCTGAAGGTGACATAGTCCCCATTATTCATTGGTATGTGCAAAAACATGAGAAAAAAATCTCTTAGGGCCGATTAACACTCGTTGGTAGAGGTTGACGGTGACGCGAAGAGACCAGAGCCCGTAGACAAAGTAACGAAAAGCAAGGACAACGGAGTTCGCAAAAAACAAAATGTATGTGACTGATTTAAGCCATCGTTAAATCACGTGGCCAATCGTAGCTCTAAGTAAGGTGGTAGCGACTGACACACTCAAAGAAATTTTTAGGATCCTCACACATAGGCTACCTTAAAAGAGTAGGAAGAATCAGCAGGACCCAAATCGCTGCCTCATAGGTGCTTTCACTGTCCATATTGCCACTAAAAGACACCTGTGTACAATAGGCAAAGCTGATGACCACATCTGTAGAATTTGTGGTGAGGAGGAAGAAAGCATGGAACACATACTATGCGACTGCAATGCACTAGCCAATAGGCGACTAAAGGTCCTGGGCTTAGGTTACCCTAAGCCAGAGGACTTTATAGATCTTTCTTCCGCTAGCATCGTGAAACTCATACAAAATGTTTTCGATGTTGGTGGGGATGGGTGATAAGAAAAGGGGAAGCACAAATGATCCCATAGGGTCGAAGTGCTCTGAGACACGGCCTCAGCCCCTTGCATAAGAATAAGAATAAGTTGGTAGCGAAAGCTATGACGCTATTGATAACCAAGAAATATGGCTTATGATGACGAATGTCGATATCTTATCATTATGAAACGATTGGCACCTGTCTAAGTCCCCAGTATCATATATGTTAATGATAACTTTTAAAATTATTTAGCTGAAAACTGTAAAATACCGGAATGGATACAGCTACGCGGCAAGCGTAGCTGTATCCATACCGGTATAAATCAGCCCTTAAAATCTCCTCAAACCGGTTGACAATTTTCAGGGCTCCTTCAACAGCAGACTTCTTCAAAAGGCGGTGTAATTTACATGGACATTTTCTGAGTTACATTACACTCTGTGTAGTTCAATCGATCACAAAATAATGTGTTTCCCGATATATTTTGTAACAAAAGGGTCCATCTAGCGTCAAGCCCGTCCACTCGAGCAGAATTCGCCAAAAGCACTTGCTTGAGAGTTGTTATTGACGCTCGCAACACTCTATATCAAGGAGAGAACCCTCAAACCAAGGTTGGGGACGAGATTTTTATTAGGAAACTGCCGATACTACAGACTTTTGTATTTAAATTGATTTTAAGTACTATGCGAGAGGATATTGAGGATCAACGCGGCGACAAACCCTTATTTATATAACAGGATAATACAATTTTATTTGAGGAAGACAGCTATTGATTTTCTTACAAAGGAAATTCCATTATGTGACTTGTGAGGAAACTCTTTATAGAGTAATATAATTGACGAAGAGAGGTAGACGGTTTATTGATCAGTAATAAAAACGTCAATGCAAAATTTTCTGCTTCCTTAATCAATGTATTGCTATATCAAGTAGAATCAACAAGAGATAAAGATTAAGATTAAGAAGATTAAGATTGTTATTTTGTTAATTTCACCTTTAAATTGTCAGGCACTATGTGCTTTGCTTACTGGCTTTTCATTATTATGTTTTGGCACCAAAATATTACATTGTTAAAATGTAAACTCTTATTTAAATGCAACCATCGAATTTTTTTTTGAAAGAAACATGTTTTCACTAAAAACCTATATGAAATTTAATATAACGAAAACATTTGGCAGCCCTCCTAAAATTTTGCGAAACATTATATTTTCCGCTCCATTTCGTACTGATAGTAATGAGCTCAAGAAAACACGATTTACCTTTTTACAACAATTCGTTCCCAATTTAATAATAGCAACAATTCAAAACGAACGATGAGAAATTCAACATTCAAAAATAATAGATACTACGGTGTATGAACCTCTGCGAATGTCCGGGGGCCTTTTGTGATATTAACGTGTTTTGTTAATTACGCTGACGAATATTCACATTGAAGTTATCTTTTGTGGAGTGAAATTTGGGAAGGTTAGCAAGCAATAATAATATAACAAATTGAAATAGGAGGACTCGTTCTGTGGAATGTCTCTACCAATATATAACATATCAATTGAGATATTTTGATTTCGTAACAAGAAAGCAACAGAACTTTTTTACTTTCTCGTACGTAGTATAGAGGAAGTCTTGTAATCGTCAAAAAATTCGACCTCGAGATTTTGACGGATTTACACGTTTTGGACCTTCCTGAGTCCAAAAATATTTTTTTTGGAATTATGTCTGTGTGTGTGTGTCTGTGCGTTAGCACGATAACTCGAGCATGCTTTAACTTATTGCAACCAAATTTAACATGCATCAAAATATAAGGTTTCTATCAACTTTTGAGACGTGGATCACGAAATTTAAGCAACCAAGTGCGCGGTCGGTACTCGGATGGGTGACCAAAATTTAACATGCATGTATGACATCAAAATATAATGTTTCTATCAACTTTTGAGTCGTTTTCGGTATACGAGAAAGTCAAGGGGAGACAACTCCCGATTTTTTATACTAAAGCTAAGCTAAATACTATTTGCACAAAGCCTATAGCGACAGTACTTTGCGGCGACAAATGGTGCAGCGACAAATTACTAATTATCAACTGCTTGAATTTAACAATAGCTTAGAAAAAAAATTACTTATGGTTTAATTTAGTATTCGACATCCGCATAGGCTCATCACATTTCACTCATCGACAAATTGAAAAGTAAATTTGCATATTCAGAAAGTAAATTAATTCCTTTGCCATCTGAAGAGAAAAAGTAAAAATAATTGAATTCGCCGTTTCAGAATGAAAATGAAACGTTTAATTCCTTTGCAACCGAATCGGGCATTCTGCAGGTTCAGTTTAAATGATTCCTGTTAATGGTCAAAATGGTTTAATATTTTAAACAGTTACGTTTAAAGTTTAATTAACATGTCAGACCTTAATCAAAGAGCCTAAAACCTTACATTTTGTTTAAAGGTCTTAGCACACTTAGCAGCTCAGAAAAGGAACGCTCCTTTTTTAGGAAAAAACGGAACCCTTATAGGATCACTTTGTTGTCCGTCTGTCTGTCTGTCTGTCAAGACCCTTTATCTGGGGAACGATTAGAAGTATCGAGTTGAAATTAAATTATTTATCTCTACGATGATTTTCCATGAAGACAAGTCAAACGGAATAAACACTAGTGGATGGGGGGCTAATATCACCATTTCCCTATCGTGTCGGACTTATGGATGGCCAGTTTTATGGAGTCCACTTCTGCTTACCATCAGGTGGAATGGAGTCATTTTCTTGACCTCTTTTATAAAAAAAAAATCGGCCCCACCGCCAATTATATTCTATTTAGTTCGTGATAGCTATTAATAATCATTAAGTCTTTGACAATGCTATTAGATTTGAAAGGTTATCCTTTAATTATCTCTTATTACCCACACTAAGCTGACATCTCATGGCAATACAATATTTCCTTTTGTTATTTGTAATGGGCATTCGAAGAAACTTTATTTCCACTGCAATCTAACTCTCTTTGCATAACATTGTACAGTCAGCTCCCAAAGTGGCTAACTGGTATCTTTTCGTAACAAGGAAAGGACTTTGCATGGTTTTTGTTTCTAAAAAAAAGAAATTTAAAAGTGATAATTCAGAATCGCTCCATTAAATTACGGAACTTATTCCCAAGTACATAGGATGCATAATTATGTAAGCGTGAGTAAATGTATGCAACATTTACTCACGCTTATAATACATAATATACACGCACGTAATCCCAAAATGGTTTGTGCAGTTTGGGTAACATTAACAATTAGTTGCACATAAAGTCACATTTAGCTATACTGGGTTTAAAAGACATGAACAGTCAAACAAGAGCCATGTATTCTATACATCAAAATAAGACACATTTCAAAAAATAATTGCTGGGAAATGATTTTTATTTTTTGGTGTTAAAAAATATTGCAAATTGTACTGCGCAACTTAAAGCGCTCAACTCGCACGCAACTCGCAAAACCGTGATATTTTTGCCCATTCGTTTGTGTCCGTGCGCATCGGGTGAGCTACATTGAACGCTAACGTTTTGAAGCCATTTTTTGTTATGAAATACTAACAAAATGATAATGTTTCTTTGGACAATAATAAAGAAATCATGTTTAGAATATGTTTTCATAAAAATATGAAAAAAAATTATGACTTTGACCTTCAATAAAATCGTAACTATCAATTTCCCAGGTATAGTCTAAAGGCAGAAAAATGTTATGATGGTAAGCAGAATACATGGTTCTCGTTTGACTGTTCATGTCTTTTACACCCGTTATAATAGGCCATGCAGTGCCTCCAGTAGTGACAGATAGCCAAGTTGTAGCAAAATTATTTTTCAAAAAATATTCTATAATAACCCGTAATAAGTTATCACGGGTTTTCGCATGTTTTAAATGATATGCCATATCGCAAACAATTTACCAGTTTTCTTGTCAACTTTAAGTGGGTGAACGTACAAGAAATTTTAAAATTAAGACCAAGGTGTTAACCTGATAACTATCTCGTTAAGCCGTTGACTTAACCTACATTTTGGAACTTCATTAACGAACACCAACAGCGCTGGTGAAAATTAGATTTTGCGAAGCCGGATTATATCATATTTCAATGGATTATCGCAGTTTTGATTTATAACTACATTGCTTGTTGTTTTGTAACCATAATTCCCGTAGTGAATTGTTAATACATAATTATTTTATAATGTGTACGTGTTCAGTACATTCAGCCATCAGGCCCTACAACAAATAATTCAAAAGTAAATTTTGTTCTTGATAATATATAGTAAAGTTAAATAATCTATACATCTATACATATAAATGAAATTGGAGTGTCTGTTTGTAATATTGCTGTTTATTCTATTCTATTCTTAATTAATGGCCTCGCGTCGCCTTAAGCGTACGCATTTTGCCCATGTCAAGTGAAATTGTAAGTAAAGTAGGTAACAAAAATTGTACGGTTGATTGAGGTTAAAAATGGAGTCTCTCAACACGTGTTTTTACGACAAGAACTCGGGAGAAACTCAATATTGCTGTTTGTTCCGGCTTATCTCTGAAACGGCTAGACTGATTTTGACGGGACTTTTTTTGGCAGGTAGCTGGTGTAATAAGGAGTAACTTAGGCTACTTTTTTCTTCTTTTTTTGGGTAAATTCTACACGGACGAAGTCACGGGCACAGCTAGTTATTACATAAAAAAGAAAAATAATAAAATGAAAGATTATTTAAATTTTAAGTTCTGGAAGATACAATTATAAATATAAGACGCAAATAGATACTATCACATAAAAATGAGTTAAGTTAAGTTAATAAGTTTAAAAAAAGTTAAGTTAAAACTAATAAATCCATTATGGATCCTGATCAGATTTATTAGTTTTAAGTAATGTCTTGTTATTCTTATGGAATGCAATAAACAACAAGAATATCTGTAGAGTAGAAATACATAGTACACTATTGTATCACAGCGTAAAAACTTAAGTATATAGACTGTGGTAGTATTCTGATAAGTGAGTGTTCGGTGCATCTAAACTTTGCTCTCACGCTATCATCGTTGAAACTTACGTGTGCCGCCGTCTGACGCCGTCGTTGTAGAGTGGTCAGTATAGCTGCCTACACATCAAGCGGTCCGGGTTCGAATCCTGGTAGTGGCAAATATTTGTGTGACGAACATGAATATTTGTTTGCGAGTCAAGGTTGTTTATATATTTATTTAAGTTTATTTATAAAGATATCTTGAATTATTATGTATATTAAAAAAAAACATGCCCGTTATCTAGTATTCGTAACACAAGTCCTTAATGATACTTACTTCGGACTTTATTGGTGTGATCGTGAAAATATATTATTGTTATTATTTGTGCTATGTGGAGAGCACTGGTATATATCCTAATGAATAATAACCGAAACGTGAAGTAAAAATAATAATAGGTTGGGGAAAAAGTTTCTTCGCATTTTTTAAGAAAATTCAAAACATTTTTTAATATAGTTTATTTACATTTAACTAAAGTATATAGGTACCATTTTGTTCGATAACTTTTTGCCATCTTGTAGGTAGGGACATGATCCCATTGCTATAGAAATTTTGGGACTTCTGGTCAAAATACCGCGAGAAGTGGTTTTGGCAGTCCTCTCGTGATGTTAACCTGACACTGCCTAAAGAATTCTGAAGAGACCGAAACAGGTGGAAATCTGAAGGTGCAAGGTCAGGACTATACGGCGGATGCATTAACACCTCCCAGCCAAACTCTCTTAATTTTTGCTGAGTGGCTAAATATGTGTGAGGTCTAGCGTTATCATGATGTAAAACCACACGCCTTCTGTTGATTAATTCCGGCCGCTTTCTCTCAACTTCTTGCTTTAATCTCATCAGTTGTTCGCAGTAGAGTTCAGAATCGATGGTCCTGCCTGGTGGTAACAGCTCATAATGAATAATGCCCTTCCAATCCCACCACACACACAGCATCACCTTGTTGCGAGTTAACCCGGGTTTCGCCACAGTCTGTGAAGCCTGACCGGCCTTTGACCACGACCTTTTTCGCACGTTCTTGTCGTACGTGATCCACTTTTCATCACCAGTTATCAGCTTCTTCAAAAATGGTTCGGTTTCATTACGTCGTAATAAAGAATCACAAATGAGTACACGGTTCATTAGGTTTCTTTCAGTGAGCTCGTGAGGTACCCAAATGTCAAGCTTTTTTGTGTACCCAGTTTTTTTCAAATGCGCCAAAACTGTTTTGTGGTCAATTCCCAGTTCTTCAGCTACGTCGTAACTACTGACATGCCGATCTTGCTCCACTTTTTCAAAAATGGCATCCATTTTATCTGTAATAGGGCGACCAGAGCGACGTGCATCTTTGACATCAAAATTTCCGGATTGAAAATGCTTAAACCAAATTCGTGCTACTCTCACAGACACTGCACTAGGCTCATAAACATCGCAATTTTTTTCGCAGCTTGCGTTGCATTTTTACCTTTTTTGTAGTAAAATTTTAAAATGTATCGAATTTCTTCATTAGATTCACTCATCTTGGCGGTACGAAAAACAAATGAAAATCACACATTTTCCTAATTTGAATTTGGAATTATGTTCTTTAAAATTTAAACTTTCAATGATACCAAAACCAGCCAGATACAAATAGTATAGCCAAAGAGATTTTATTACAAGTTTATACATACTATAATGCGAAAAGACTTTTTCCCCAACCTAATATGAGGGACATGATATAGAAAGCGCCCCAGGTGCGCGGCCCGAACGCCGTGAAAATAAAAAGTACCTAAGTAAACCGCGTGGGCTCGCGCCCGCGGTTCAATAATAGTTCCTAAGAGAATACTTCGTTAGTTGGGCGCCATACATTTATCTTCATAGTGCCCGGGCCACACGCCTGGTGTTTCTATATCTTTAAACTTGGAACGCGGAATGTTTAAACGTGGCTGAGTTTCACCTAGGCTCAAGCCCTTGTGGGATTATGAGTATGATTATATGTGTGTATTTATGTTATGATGACTATCACTGAACATCAGGTGGGTCAATTATATTTTCCACCCTTGACGTACAGACAACAAATCAGGTTGACATAAAATGAGGATTATGTTCCAATCGATTTTCTACCTAAACCTATTTGGTTAAAAGTAAAAATTCGATTGGCAAATTTTGAATTTTGTGGTAAGCTGACTGCTGTTTGACTGTACCAATATTTTGTAAAAAAAATCTCAAAATTCTACTGGAAAGCAATCTACTGGGAATAGCTGTACGCAAAATTAAAACTAGCGAGAAATACAACGTAGCGTGTTAACGTAGGCATAACCAGGGTTAATTGCGTTAGCAACAAGAATAAAAAGTTACTGTTTCGCTTCAAGTTGAAGGATCCACTTATAAGGGCAAACGACCAGATGGTGTAGTGGATAACGTCTTTATAAAGAACGTGATAGCTTTCGTGCATGCTATCATAATATTCTGCAAGATAAGTCTGAAGGTCGTAGTTCATTTTCTGTGACGTAAAATAAATAAGAGAAGTAATGATGAGATAACAGTTATTTTCACCTCTCCAGCACCAAAAGACCTCTTTTGCTTCGTAAAATCTCGAAGCTTTTGACTGCGAAAATGCTTTTTGCTGCGAGTTCTGAACAAGACTGTAACGTTCATTATAAATTATTTTACTAATCTTACTTTTAATTTTCAATAATTATTTTTAAGACAATAAACATGTAAAAAGTATTGCCTTGTTTTTCTCACCCATAACAATTTTCTCGCTGCAGAGGTGAAAAGTTGTATGTTTCACACGAGAGCAAATTTTTTTGTCTCGTGCCTTTAAATCACTCACTGCGCTCAGTAGTCTATTTATGAATCAGTTATTCAATCAAATTTCTGAGAAGAATAATGAAAAATTAAATTGTCTTTAGTCTAAATCCAAAATTGCGCGCCGTCCTTACTGCACGGCAGACTGCTTATTTTTAGCACTATCATAATGTGGATATCAAATGAAAGTATGCTGAGAAGAATACGAATAAACTTTTTTTCCTCTCTTTATTTAATTTTACTGAATATGTACATATGTAGATCTCTGATTCTCTGATCGATTGTAATTAAATGTTCGCAGTTAAGTAATGTATCGCTATAAGTGAAAACCTTCTATTGTCGTATCTAATTTACTTTTATAATTGTTTTTATTTTATAGCTGTTGGTTTTCCGAATATATTAAAACATTTTTTGTAATTTATAAACAAGCTTTCATTTATTTAAATGCTCTAAAACAAGACAGTAAAAGAAACTTTAAATTTAAATGATGTTAAAGCTTGTTGCGAGATTTATTTGCTTAGTTAAACAGCTATAGAATCGGCAAAGAAATAGATAGTAAATAAACAATGATCGAAACAAATCTCCCAATAAGTATGTATAACTTACAAGTTTATTTTATTTTCTTCTTTTAGAGCATTAAAGTAAAAGCTTGTTATTAAAAATTATTCTTTTAAATAAGATTTTATTAATATGAAATGGAGGCGAGGCATCTCGGTCTGTGGACATTTCGGAGCCTATGTTCTGTAACGTTCATAGTTAAAAAAGGCGTTCTTTTATTGAGCTGATAAATGTCGTAACTCGCCACCGCGCGAGTGTGACATAGGATTCAGAAACCCCCTCAGTAGGCCTTCACGACCCCGATGAGAAGAGGTAGTGCAATGTTTATGATCGGGAACAACAACAGTCAAATTTGTAGAATTTTTATTTATTTATTTAAAAAACCATCAGTGTTTACAATAAATTAAGCAAATCTGTTTACACAGGTTTACAATAATAGTGTGACTAAAAACAGGTTTTCCTTAATAAATGTAGAATTCAATGTTGACAGAATTTAACATACAATTACTTATACAAATCAATAAACTATAATATGTACCTACTAATTATGTTAAGCAACTCAGTGGTTTAATGTTTACCGATGTTGAAACTTATAAATAAAAGTCCTCGTAAGATGATAGAGTAGATATATAAACATATACATGTATACAAATACAATACGTAAATAAGTATATACAAATTAATACTTTAATACGTTAGTAAGTACTTAAAACAGATACCACAGAAATACAAGATATAAACAGGTATCTATCTACTCATATTTACAAAATGAATACATTTAATATTCCCCAAAGCGAAATAAGCAATGAACTATATAGCTTTGTCATAAAACGTCTCAAGGTCGAATTGTAAACACTATTGAGTTTTATTTATCATGAAACAATATGAAAATAACGTTGTCTTTACGTCAATTTTTGTAAGCATAATATTACGTAATCAAATTTGTTCATTTGTAACGACTTTCACCCTTTCATTTCAATCATCTCAGTCGACTGAGACGAAATAGATTATTAAATTACTTCAATGCTAAAATTGTTTTCATTCGATAGTTGTATTAGAATACAAACTCTGAAACAAAACCACTTCACTTCAAATTTAATCATATTACCAAGCACGGTAGAATCAACCTAAATTGATTGCATTTCATCAAACAACTCACAGTAAAGAGTGGTAGAAAGGAAAACATCGTGAGGAAACCTGCACACACCTATGAAGAAATTCTTAGGTTGTGTGTGAAGTCTACCAACCCGCACTTGGTCAGCGTGGTTGACGAAGGCTTAATCGCCCCTAATGTGGGGTCGCGCCCCTCGGTGGGGACATTATATGAGCTGTTGATGATTGATGATGATAAGAGTGGTGGACTACTGTCTAAACCTCCTTCGGTGACAAGGAGATGCCCTGTGTCCTAGCAGTGGGTCGAATCATAAAGGCTGTTACGATGATATTATAATGAAACATTCGAGGCGGTCCAAAGACGAGCTGTAAGAATTTGTGACGATCCAATGCTCACTGGTAGTATTGAATCCACTTGAACCATCTTAGGAGAGATTTTGCCTCCTTAAGCGTTTTCTGCCGGCTGCACAACGGAATGTGTTCTGAGGAACTATTTGACATGATGCCAACAGCTTCCTTCTATCACTCGCCATCGGCAGAGTAACATCCTCACACACTGGACCGGTTGGTCATGTACTGTGTGTTTTAGAAGACATTTTCTTCCGCATACGCTTCGGTTGTGGAATGAAATACCTGTCGAGGTTTTCCCTAAGGACTTCAAGAAAAACGTGAAAAGATTCTCTCTTCTGCTAGGGTGCACGTGTGATACCCCTGGTGTTGCTAATGTCCATAGCATCTCTATCATCAGGCGGACGTATGCTTGTTTGTCACCAATGTGGTTAAAAAAAAATCCTCAACCTAAATAAATAAAATTAAATAAATTTTCCATACATATTTTTCATCTTAACGAGGAGATTTTGATAAGATGGTAATAACTAGCCTCGTCAGTCAATAAGGAGGTTAATGTCACCGTGATGATGGGTACTTGCTCCTTAACGACCGCAGAAGTTAAGCTAACTAAGCTCGTGATTGCTACTCGGATCGGTGACTAAAATAGTTTTAACTCTATTTTCCTCCGTCGTTCGGAAGGCACGTAAAACTGATGGTCGTGGTGGCTGTCGAAAAATACTTACCTACATCACTAATAATTACTTGTTCCAAAAAGGTAAGTGTAAATTTAATATTTTATACATTTCTGCAAAGCTTTTTCTTATAATTCATTGCGGAGTTCTTTATTTGACCATCTACTTCTGGTTACGATATGAATCTAACCCAAAGGACTTTAGTAAGTAATCGTACTTCAAATATCCCTTTCTCTACAACCAACAAAATAAATATCATTTAGGTAGTCCTCAACTAAGTAATAAGCTACATGTCGAGTGTTCCCGTCGGAAACTAAATATTTAGCACGCACGTATCTAAGTCTAGTTTCAATGGTACATTTTGATAGTAGCAATAAACATTGACCCCTGAGAGTTTCTACGGTCCGAACTCTGATTGAGGTAATTGAGATATCGACGGCTCGCTACGATGCGTTGCGTAAGAAGTGGAACTTAGGGAATTATTTCAAAAATTCGACTCATGCGAACGATAAGTTTTGTTGCTTAATTTATTACTTATTTGTCATTTTTAAGCAATTCGCTATTTTTAGGGAGAATTGAGATGCGGGTCGAGAAAGACCTAGGCGAACGTTTATCGATCAAATCTAAAAGATATCCCTTCAAAAAGGCCCCTGTCAAAAGTGCAAGCTCGAAAATGCAAGGATCGTAGCAAATGGAAGCCAGATCGAGCAGCCGTCGTTGAGGAGGCGGCCTATAAGGCCGGCGTCGGCCAGCGGCCCACAGGGGCTGGCGTAAGTCGGTAGCCCCTTTGGGCTGCTGGCCATCAATTGGTGCACAAGGAGTGCCTAGACGGGCAGCGTTGGGAAGGTCTCGGTGTAGTTGAGCTCACGTGCGCAGATACCGAGCCATCCCGCAATAGCACACTGGAGGTCAGGCCGAGAAGGATGTTTTGTGGGCATGGAGGGAACGCCTTAACCTTGAGTCCCACATATCCCCTGCGGTTGGCACCACCCCGCAGGGACGATGCGCAAATACATTCGACCTCCCGACAAAAAAAAGACAACAGGCTGTCTACCTGACCCTATTTTGGGTTACTGTATGCCGCATGCTGCCAGATGTGGTTTTAGTGTAACCTAATCTTTCTTAAAGCTCTTCTCAACCATTTTAGGATTCATTTAGGATATTACTTGATTTTCAATACTAAATTAAATGATCTTATATACCTTGTTATATTTACACAACTGTGGTAATAAAGAAAACTTAGCAAGTTATCTTAATTAACCTTAGCGGCTATTAAAGCAACCCTATTTGAGTTCATAGCGTGGGCAATAAATAGAAAAAAAAAACAGCTATTATTTCATGGTGGTCCACGGAAAACGTCAAAGAAATTGTATTGTAAAATTATGTATTTTCCACTTCACAAGTTCACAGTATCTGAAAAAGCTTTAAATATGTTTTACTTTGATAAAATTATATGTGGTTATTGACGCCATTTACTGAAGGATATCTCTCCTATAATGTTACTCCCTCTTGGCGTATCCAGTGGTAAAAAAGTAGCTTTGTTATAATAAAATTAACGTCTTCGCGGGTTAACTTAGTTATTGTATTTCTGATTGTCTTCAATGAAGATGAAATCGAATGCAACTAAAACCTAGGCTTTGGCAAAGTTAATTGTCATTTTTTTATTCTACATTAAAACATTAAACAATAATTATGTCAATCGAATATGGGACTTCTTCATTATTGAATATAAAACTTATTTAGAAATTGATAAGAAATAAGTAAATATTTATTTTATCGTTTGTGAAACGTTAACCCATGTGGTGATGAAATAGGGGATGAAAGATCGTGTGGAAATCCAAAAACAATCCAAAAACGCTACTCAAAGCAACTATTTCTCAAGTGAAAACACATATTAGAAGGAACATTTTAAATTGACGAGTTCGAAGGTTTGCAAGAATGGCTATGTTGCTTACTTTACGTTCCATCCATTCTAAATTTATCCATTTGTTTTGTTTTTGTTTATTGTCAGTGGAGGAAATGGTCATTAGAATTGTCCTTTTCAATACGACCTTTATTCATGCCATTCATTATTAAAAATTTTTGGAAAAAAAAAAACAAGGTACCTATATATATTGTTTTTTTAATACCAAAGCTAAGTTCATTTTATTATTAACAATTTATGGATGGCACACAAGCATACGGTCCTCCTATTGATAGCGGCATGACGTCTCAGTTTTTATACAAATAAATGTGTAAATCACTCAACACTGCAAGTGCGTTGCCATCCTGGGGCCTAAGACGATATGGCTACCATGCCCGGCAAATTACACTGGCTACCTTTCCTTTCAATGCAAAACACAGCGAACTGCTTCACGGCAGTAATAAGAAAGTAAGTACAAAAGAAATAAGAATTTTAAAAAAAGTTAAAATCAAATAGTTAGTTTCGGAGTTCATCCCGGACAAACATCGTGATACGGGAATTATATATGTTAATAGATAATCCGATTCAATAGATTGGCCGCTTTTCTAAGCACTAATGTTTATTCAGCCGAAGGATCGACCAACGAACCAAAAGCTTTATGGAGCTACACTAAGATCAATATACAAAATATTATGGAATGCCAACACGTCTTAACTCTTTCCTGATATTCTATTTTAGAATACATCACGTTCAACGATGTTAGAAATCACATTTGAATTCCACACGGACGCATCGCACTCCTAAGCGAAATATTTTTTCTTCAATTCCAATTCTAATCCTTATTCCCAAGAGAGTCGTTGGATCCTCCAGCTCGTTGAATTCTATGTTCGAAATCGATTATTTGGGCTTTTGTTGATGGTTACCATGTTTGTTTATGTTTACGGCTGAGTTAGAGAACATACCATTATCAACTTATTACAAAACGAGATTTAAAAAGTACTAGATTGAACCCCAAATTTATACCATGGACTCAATAAATTATAACATAACAAATTTCACTAAACTTCTTGAGTGCGCTTACGTTAAGTGTCATGTTAGCACAAGTTTAGTTTCTTTGCAACAGTCACTCTGCTACAAACTTGGAGTTGATATTAGTATTAGACAGACTGTCTCTGTGGCAACTCCCAGATGCCACAGAGCGAACTTAGAAGTGTAATGACATTGGGTATTTGTGTTCAAACTAACAGCGACAGTTCTGCAGTGAAATGTGTTTATTATTAAAAGTTTACTAAGGTTTATTTTCCATAAAAGGTTGATAGGTTAGCACGACTGTCCTATGAATGGAAAAACTGGATCACTGGAATCTATAGAGGAAGAGGAATTGTTATACTTATACCCAATTGTTTGATGTGTAATAATAATTAATTAAGTAGTTTGTATCTCGTCAGTAACTTTTTTATATTTGCACTATAATAAGTTATTGTATTAGGTTGGGGAAAAAGTCTTTTCGCATTATAGTATGTATAAACTTGTAATAAAATCTCTTTGGCTATACTATTTGTATCTGGCTGGTTTTGGTATCATTGAAAGTTTAAATTTTAAAGAACATAATTCCAAATTCAAATTAGGAAAAAGTGTGATTTTCATTTGTTTTTCGTACCGCCAAGATGAGTGAATCTAATGAAGAAATTCGATACATTTTAAAATTTTACTACCAAAATTTGCGATGTTTATGGACCTAGTGCAGTGTCTGTGAGAGTAGCACAAATTTGGTTTAAGCGTTTTCAATCCGGAAATTTTGATGTCAAAGATGCACGTCGCTCTGGTCGCCCTATTACAGATAAAATGGATGCCATTTTTGAAAAAGTGGAGCAAGATCGGCATGTCAGTAGTTACGACGTAGCTGAAGAACTGGGAATTGACCACAAAACAGTTTTGGCGCATTTGAAAAAAACTGGGTACACAAAAAAGCTCGATATTTGGGTACCTCACGAGCTCACTGAAAGAAACCTAATGAACCGTGTACTCATTTGTGATTCTTTATTACGACGTAATGAAACCGAACCATTTTTGAAGAAGCTGATAACTGGTGATGAAATGTGGATCACGTACGACAAGAACGTGCGAAAAAGGTCGTGGTCAAAGGCCGGTCAGGCTTCACAGACTGTGGCGAAACCCGGCTTAACTCGCAACAAGGTGATGCTGTGTGTGTGGTGGGATTGGAAGGGCATTATTAATTATGAGCTGTTACCACCAGGCAGGACCATCGATTCTGAACTCTACTGCGAACAACTGATGAGATTAAAGCAAGAAGTTGAGAGAAAGCGGCCGGAATTAATCAACAGAAGGGGTGTGGTTTTTCATCATGATAACGCTAGACCTCACACATCTTTAGCCACTCAGCAAAAATTAAAAGAGTTTGGCTGGGAGGTGTTAATGCATCCGCCGTATAGTCCTGACCTTGCACCTTCAGATTTCCACCTGTTTCGGTCTCTTCAGAATTCTTTAGGCAATGTCAGGTTTAACATCACGAGAGGACTGCCAAAACCACTTGTCGCGGTATTTTGACCAGAAGTCCCAAAATTTCTATAGCAATGGGATCATGTCCCTACCTACAAGATGGCAAAAAGTTATCGAACAAAATGGTACCTACATACTTTAGTTAAATGTAAATAAACTATATTAAAAAATGTTTTGAATTTTCTTAAAAAATGCGGAGAAACTTTTTCCCCAACCTATTATTATCAAACTTGTAAAATTAAATTACTAACAAAATTGCTAAGAACAAAGTTGCAAACTTTGTATAGGTACGTACTCTCCGAATTAAATGACGACTATTACATACGTACCTACTTGATGTTTTCTCACCGTAGCCTAAAATGAAGATGCTTGCAGTACCTTTTTTTACTTACCTACGGGCTAGTGGGGCCATAGGTTATGTGGAAGTCGACAGTGTTACCCCTTAAAACCAACGTGTCTCTTGTTGAAAATATCTTGTTACCAACGTGTCCCGCTCTAGTCTAGAATTGAATAGAATTGTGGGTGGCAAACGCTATAAAACATTTATGACTGCAATTTGTGTAGATATTGAACATTGAATAATAAAGGTACCTATCCCTTTATTATTCAATACCTACATAAATATTCCCTACTGGACTTATTCTGTATAAATTGGGAAACTAACGATCGTTTTAAGCTACATCACGCCAAGCTATCACTCCAAAATAAGCCGAATCCGTTCCGTGTGTTCGGAATCTCCCGTGACCCGAAGCGAAGGAGTGATAGATTTCAGATTGTATGGCAATGCAAAATTGTTCGTCAATCCATTCATGACGAAAAATTTTGCATTGCCATACAATCTGAAATCTATCACTCCTTTGCTTCAAACTCCAAATCCGCGGGCTCGTATGTTGCCGATCCCACGTCTATTTTGTGACGTGTAAGAAGTTGCTGCGTAGATTGAAAGTAAATGGTGTGAAGCGAATGAAGCAATCGTGTGTTTACTAAAGTTTTGGATGACAATTCACATCACGCCGCGTGCTGGTAATGGAGTGATCTTGAGTTCCCCACTTAATATTACAAGACGACGTAGTTAGATGACATTCCAAACCCAACTTTCGTGATGTAATAGCCCACCCCTTGCCTAATATCGAATTCACTTACCATGTCACTTAGGTTGTCATGGTAATAAATGGGAAGGAAATTCAAAAGGGGCGGGTGATGTCGATGCAAATGATTTTATTTAAATTTTAATTGGTAGTGTTTCATAGAAAGTTTTTGAAGAAAGCTAGCAAATCAATACTGTTAAGTATCTATAGTAACGAAAAATAACAGAGTGTCTAGACAAATCGCTAGTCTATTCCATCACGCTTTATGTATGGAAATCAATACTAAAAATTATAAAGCTGAAGAGTTTGTTGTGTTAAACGCGCTAATCTAAGGAACTACTGATTCAAATTGAAAAAATATGTTTATGTCGTATAATCCATTTATCGAGGAAGACGTAGTAGTACCTAATACAACCGCTACCACAGAGCTTGCAAAAAAACCTGTCTTCCGTTTACTTATAATTAGCTATTATGGTTTAGGAAGTCCTGCGTGGAATATGTTACACTTTATTATATTCTACCCCCAGTAGGATGCACAAACGCGACCCCATAAGATGTGCGTAACAAGCCGAATAAGTGTGTTAGCAAGTCGATACGATAACTAAGTTGTTCGAGGATATTGCATCCGCCGTGCGGTGCGGTCTTCGCCGGATGTCGGGTCACACGGGGTAGTTTTGTGTAGGTACTTCGACTAGTAATTTGCTGCAGCGGTTTTACGCGACCTTTACCAGATCATTGGTCCACCTTGTTGGAGCCCTACCAACGCTGCGTCTCCCCTCACTCGAGGACCTTTCCGCCCTAACAGTCGTCAGTTCTCCCCGAAATGTGCCCTACCCACTGCTATTTAAAGTTAGTAGTTCTTTGCGATATGTCGGTGACGTTAGCTCTCCTGCGGATCTCATCATTTCTGATGTGATCACATAGACAAACTCCGAGCATAGCATTCTCTATGACCCTTTGAGTGACCTTAAGCCTTCTTATGAGGCCAATTTATGAGCGGCAACCTGTCGGTTCCATCTGGTAGCACAAACTCGTTAAAGACTTTCGTCTTGAGACACTGTGGTAGATGGGCCGAGAATATGCCGCGTAGCTCCTCGTACGTTGTCCAACCAAGTTGAATTCGTCGATTGTCCTTCTTGTTCTGGAAGTTGGACTGTTTTTCATATTTATGATATACTAGCTTCCGCCCGCGACTTTGTCCGCGTGGACATTTTACCCCCCTAGAGGTGGAATTTCCAAAAATCATTTCTTAGTAGATGCCTACACTGTATAAGGTATCTATGTGCAAAATAAGTCTCTATGTTCAGCGGTTTGGGCTGTGCGTTGATATCTCAGTCCATTAGTCAGGACTTTGAATTTCATATTATAGATTTTATATTGAATTGAATTGAATTAAGTAGTGGAGATGTCTAGTGTGTGGTTTTCTTGTCTCATGCAAGAAGCTCAGCAACAAGCTGCATTACGAGACATTGCATAAACAATATGGCTAGGCGCTGTGTGATATACACATGGTAAAGCCTATATAACTTTCATCATATTTGACTTTTTGAGTCAAATTGAAAACGTTACGTCACGCGTCCATATATAAAGACTTTACTAAGTACCATTAAATCGTCTAAAACCGCTGCCACAGCGCTAACTGGCCGTAACTCTCCCATTTCTACCACATTTAGGTAATCTGCTTTCATGAATGTCCTTCCTTAACTAACTTTCACTATCTTGCATATTGTGGGGACCAGCACACTCGTCATGGTATGCTGGTCCCTTACACTGATCTAGCACAGACAGTCGTGCATTCTTAGCACCTTCTCTGTTCACAAAAGCATTTAGTTTTTCTTTTATCATTATGATCGTCGCTATCACGTACGCGTCACTAGTTTAATTTTAAAATATGTATAGTATAAACCTAATTAATTTAAATACCTACATTAATTACCTACATTAGAAAAATAGAACAGAAAAATGTTTTTAATCTATTTTCGCTGTAACTCTTACCAAATAATTTTCTATATCGCCAACTCTGTGACATTAACTACATAAAAATCCCATTATCATTGAATTGGAAGTATATTTCAAAATGACACAGAAACCACTGAACTTGACCGGTGAGACAAAAATGTGTTTTGACGGACTTTTATGGAATATATTAGTTAAATATTAACAAATATTATATATTAATTTTACTGATATAGTACGTCGTGACTTGTTGATATATTTAAACTAGCTTTTGCCCGCGACTTCGTACGCGTGGAATAGTTACTTTAGGCAGATTTTTTTTGTGTAGGTACTTATTATGCAAAAAAACACACACACAAACCGTGCACTACAGTAAATGGCATTTTTACAAACTACTATTTCATGTTTCCTTTGCTACTTACACGCAACCTTTCACCCCCACATGGGTCAATATTTCAAAAACGCTAGAACAAATATTTGCGTCTTGCCTCAGGCGGGACTCGAACCCGCACCTTCCACAATCCGGGTGGACGTGTTGACCAATTTCGCCACCGAGGCACTGCTTTTCGCTGTCGAAATTTGTCAGTGCTTGGTGCTTATGTTTTATGGTAAACATCGTTTCATCAAATCTTTGAAATTTGCACTTCCAAGACCCAAACGAAATATTTTTGCAAATATTTGACGCCCAGCTAAGATGAAACTACCTTACATTATGGAATAATGTTCGAGTCCCGCCTGAGGCAAGTCGATTTTTTTCGGTGCATTTTTCTAGTATTATATTTACGCGTTTGTAAACGCAAAAATAAAATTATTCCATAAATATTTGCGTTTCATGTTTTTATCTTCGGTAATGAGAAATCACATAAAAAATTTCATCTCATATTTCAACCCCTTCATGCCCTTTTTCACAAAAAAGGTAGCTTTTATTCCATTTCGAGGTTTAGTCTATTTTTGTACCAAATTTCATTAAATTCGGTTCAGGTGTTAGGCGTGAAAGCGATTAAGCTAAAAAGTCGCGTCCACCATCTTGGATATCAAAATGGATGCTGTATTCTGAATCCTGACTCCGAATACAGCATCCATTTTTGAGACCTCCGAAAACTACAAAACTGATACCCATATAAAGTATAAAATTCGCGTCCGCCATCTTGGATCTCAAAATAGAGCCCTGTAAACCACGAAAATGATATCCATATTAATATTAAGTTAAGTAGCGTCTGCCATCTTGGATCTAGAAATTGATGACGTATTTGAAATCGCGACCCCCGAAAACTACGAAATTGATACCCAAATCGCTTTTATGTTAAAAAGTCCCATCTGCCATCTTGGATCTCGACGTAGATGATGTATTTGGAACCAGGACCCCCGAAAACCTCAAAAATGATACCCATATTCCTATTAAGTTAAAAAGTCACGTCCGCCATCTTGGATCTCAAAATCGATGTTTTATTCGGAGTCAGAATACCCAAAAATCTCGAAAATGATACCCATATTGACATTACGTTAAAAATTAGCGTCCGCCATCTTGGATCTCAAAATGAATGGTGTATTAGGAATCGGGATCTCAAAAAACCACAAAAATGACCATATCGATTTTATATTAAAAAATCGCGACCGCCATCTTGGATCTCGAAATAGATGTCGTATTCGGAATCGGGGCCCTCAAAAACCACGAAAATGATACCCATATTGACATTTTGTCAAAAAGTCGCGTCCGCCATCTTGGATCTCAAAGTGGATGGTGTTTTAGGAATCGGGACCTCCGAAAACCACGAAAATGATACCCGTATCGATATTATATTAAAAAGTCACAACCGCCATCTTGGATAGGAACTTTATTTCTTATCAAGTGTCTAAATTCAAAGTTTCATGGTTTTATCTTTAATATTGACGAACTTCCATACAAATTTTCATCCACACGGGGCTAAATTTCAGAAATCCTAGAACTAATATTTCTTTCTTTCTTCTTATTAAGTCCCTAATTTCAAAGTATCATGGTTTTATCTTTAACAATGACGAACTCCCATACAAACTTTCATCCACTATTTCACCCCCATACACGTGAAAATTTTAAAAATCTTAGAACAAATATTTCTTACCGTCTTATTAAGTGCCTAAATTCAAAGTTTCATGGTTCTATCTTCAAAAATGACGAACTTCCATACAAACTTTCATCCCCTATTTCAACCCATTCAACCTTTTTTTTCGCGATAAAAAGTAGCCTATGTCCTTCCTAGAGATCTAATCTATATTTGTACAAATTTTCATCAAAATCGGTTCAGTGGTTTAGACGTGAAAGCTTAACAGACAGACAGACAGACAGACAGAGTTACTTTCGCATTTATAATATTAGTAAGGATGGATTGCGATGTGTAGAAGTGTCGGTAGCGTAGTGCGTAAGGGCGTTGTCTCCCACCCAGGAGGCACTGGTTCGAACCCCGCCATGTACCAATGTGTTTTCAAATTTTGAATTTATAATGTACGTTTATTTGACGCTTTGACGGTGAAGGAAAACATCATGAGGAAAGATGCACACAAAACTATGAAGAAATTCTTAGGTTGTGTGTGAAGTCGACCAATCCGCACTTGCCCAGCGTGGTTGACTAAGTTTTTGCATTTACGCATCGTCCCTGCGGGGTGGTGCCAACCGCAGGGGATATGTGGGACTCGAGGTAAAGGCGTTCCCTCTATACCCACTAAACATCCTCCCCGGCCTGACCTCCAGTGCGCTATTGCGGGACGGCTCGGGATCTGCGCACGTGAGCGCAACTACACCGAGACCTTCCCAGCGCTGCCCGTGTAGGCACTCCTTGTGCACCAATTGGTGGCCAGCAGCCCACAGGGGCTACCGACTAACGCCAGCCCCTGTGGGCCGCTGCAGATACAATGTTATAGGTCAATCGTATGAAATGACCACAGCAATGCGTGGCCGGGACAGCTAGTTATATTATACAACATTTAAATTAAATAACTAACACCCTGAACACAGGTGGTTTGGGATCGGCTTCTGAGATGATTTCAAAAAATATTTAAAAAAAAAACGTTTTTTTTTTTTGAAAAAAAAAAAATAAAAACAAAAGTACTCAGAAAATTTTGTACAATGTTTTCTGGGTACTTTTTTTTTTATTTTTTTTTTAAATCAATTCAGAAGCCGATCCCAAACCACCCGTATTCAGGGTGTTGGTTATTTAATTTACATGTTGTATATATTTGTTCGTTCTTTTTCTAAATAAAAAATGTTTAATTCCTATTTGTCATTATAGATATAAATGGAAATATAGTTTTCTCTTTACCTGCGTAAATGTGTATGACTGAATCAATACAGTTCGAATATGAAAATCCCGGTTTTCCAAACACTCACTTGACTTGACACCTCCACCCCGATTAGTTTGGATAAACGACGCTTTACTGTATATTCCTTAGTCGACGTTATATGTCGTACTTAGTCGATATAACATGGAAACTAACCTAGTGTGGACCGATCCCATCAAACAAAGTTAGTGCTGCAATTTTTCTGTTGAACTAGAATTAGATGAGACCACATGAACTAGGTTACTTAGCCGTAAATTATCCTATTATACAGCTTGTGTGTACTAGTTAGGTACTAACACAATATCATAATCTCGGATTCGGTAACACACAATGGAGAGTTGTATTTAGAATTAACGAGAATCCATCTTAGGCATAGGACACAAGGACTAACCGTGAAACTGGTACAAATATAATAATTTGATTGTTTAACTTTATATAATTGTATTTTGTCGATATATGTATCTATATACCTAATAATTCCATGCAATACAAGTAAAAATTCCTCCATAAAAGCAATAAATAAATACTGAAAAGCAGAAATTGTGAGAATAAAATTAGAAGATACGTAAATATTACAAAAAAAAAACTTAAAAGAAAATAGTTATAAGAATAATAACTTGTTTGCGTTTGTGTAAAATGTTTATTGATGTTATTTAGCGATTTTGTTAGTTTTGTTTTGACAAAATTTAATATTTCGTACTATTATGAACTTTGACCAATAAGCCCGGACTAATGAGATGTTTTTGAGTGTAACATCTGTCCGGTTGTTGAGCTTACTTTTTAGAGATGGTGCCACTTTTATGTAGGCAATACGTTGGCAATCTGTTACTATTTGTAGGCACTGCATCACCCATACTGCTTTGTAACAACTGAGCAATCCGTGCAATAATTTTTTTAAAATATTAGAATCTCGACTCAGTCACGAAATAAGTCCTGCCTGAACCCTTCAACGACCTTCGTTATGCGGGCGACTGATTTTCCAACTGAGTTACATAGAACTGGCACAATCCTTCGAATTGGTTCTAGTCCTTCGTTGCTTATTACGTCAAAAGCTGATTGCAGTTTCAAACTTTTCTACTTATTCAAGCACAATTTTCTTAAATTACAATATTCTTATCTTACGAACGCAGGTCAGCATGAATGTTTGCTATGGTTGTGTTTTGACACATTGGATATTTTCTCTGTGTGGGTCAGTGCGGGTGTGCTCAATGCCGGAGCTGGCACACACAGAGAACAATGCGAACTGAAAACGATACATTTATTTTATTTTATTTTTAAAATATTTAGAAATAAGCTGCTTAAGTGTGTAGAACTCAATAAAATCAGATAAGGTACCTAATTTACTTATTTCAATATTTTTGTTTCTAGATACAATCAGTGTGGAACACAGTATTGCCACTACATTCCAGTTGAGAACTTTTGCCGATGTGTATGTCAATATTGTTAATGTGGCTGATGTTCCTTTGGACACAGTAGAGCTCACTTTCAAGGAGCATCTTCTACTAATAATAAACTATAATAAATTTTTAAATCCAATTACAAGTGGCGCGCATATTCATATTTATATTAGTGTAGGTACATAGGTCGGCCAGCGGCCCACAGGGGCTGGCGTTAGCTGGTAGTCCCTGTGGGCTGCTGGCCACCAATAGGTGCAAGGAGTGCCTAGACGGGCAGCGTTGGGACGGTCTCGGTGCAGTTGCGCTCACGTGCGCAGATCCCGAGCCGTCCCGTAATAGCGTATTGAATTTCAGGCCGGGGAGGATGTTGAGTGGGTATGGAGGGAACGCCTTCACCTCGAGTTCCACATATCCCCTGCGGGACGATGCGTAAATGCATTTGACCTCCCCGTCAACAACAAAAAAAAGTGTAGGTACATAGGTATACTAATATAAATATGCATGTACTACACTCTACATACTTATATAAACCTACATATAAATAATATTTTAAATTTTACAAAAGCGAAACGAAATTTTGTAGAGTGCCTGTGCCCTAGATTGATGGAACTCAAGGGAATTGAAGCATCATTGGTTTCAAGAAAAAAATTATTATCACCCAAGCTATCCCTCGGGAAATAACATGAGAACAACGGCGCTGAAGGGTAAAATATGTTTTATGGGGTTCCTTTGCTTTGAACCTACACGTGATCTAATAGAGATGCAATTTTGAAGTATTGGTAGTGGGCAACTTGAGAAGTCCGGTCATTATTATAATAATTGTAATGGTGCAAACACTTGATGATGCTAATATTTAAGTAAACATATTCTAATCACGCTTATAATCCCAAAAAATATGAAACAGAGCTTTAGGTAATATTTAGTAACACATACAGCCACATCTGGTCGTATGGGGCGTACAGTACATCAAAATAGTGAGAGGTTGCCAGCCTCTCGCCTACACAAAAGGAACACCAAAAGCAAACCCAAAAGCAGCTGGTGAACTTCAGTGAACTTTTGTTAGTTCACTGAAGTTCACCAGTTGCTAAATCAAACAACCAGTTGTTACACTAAATTACTCAGCATTCACTTTTTTATGGCGATAGAAAATCTGTTTATGGACCGGTTCAGTCCGCTGGCTAAACAATGCAGCGTGGGACTCCCCGACGCTGAACAACGTCTGTCGCGCTCACCAAAAAACCACTGGTACCCTCCTAAGCCTTGTGTAGGGGTGTTTCGGGATCGGACCACATCTTCACCTGAAAGTCCCTGGTTATGATCCATATCTACATCCTATTCTCTATCAAAAGTGGAGGCCCCGTTGGTCCTAAGACGAAAATAAGAATCTACCGATGTTGGAAACACTTTTTCATCTTACCAGATGATAAGGATGACAAAACCAAATAAAGCGAGCTTCACCTAGAACTCTAACACCCATATTCACAAACAAACCAATCACAGAGCCCTATTCAACGCAATAGCATTGAATAGAGCTCTGCGCTTGGTTCGTTTCTTCGAGAGTCGAGAGACCTCATAGTAATGTTTGTGAATACGGGTGTCAATCACTGAGGGACTGATGGCTTTCTTAGATAAGTAGCAAAACAGTAATGCTGTTGTAATGGTGACAGACTTCAACAAAATGGTGGTAGACTTAGTCCTACCACAAACCAAAACGATCATAAAGGTTTCCAAAATTTAAACCCCCAAAAAGTTATTTTATAACTCAGCAAATAATAATATAGCGGTTGAACACGCATTGATATTGTTTTTCGATAAAACAGTAAATACATGTAAAGCCGGGTCCAGATATGTATCAGTTTCCTGATCCGATCAGCGTATCCATATCATGATCGCATATGTGTGGACGGGTGATGATACGCGATCTCGATACGTCGATATGATACGGCCCGTCCCATGTCGTGTCGGCTTTTGTCCGATCATCAAAGGTCTATTATGAAGGTACGGATACGGAGCAAATCGAGGCGTCCACAACTTGATACGGGGCTTGATACGTGATATGATGATACGGATACGCTGATCGGATCGGGCAAATGATCATATCTGGACCCGCCTTTAAAGGAACACATTACCGGATTAGTTATACGAAGCCATTTTCGCTGGACTCCTTCATTCTAAATCCTGTCCACCCTAAAGTGACCTGGAAGATATTGCTCTTACAGATAAGGTAGCACTTTGCGCGATTAATTTTAAAGTTACACTGTCTGTACTTTTAATTTGTTCAATGTACAGTTACGATATATTCTATTATATTCTAAGAATTATTCAAATAATCCAAAAAGTCGTCATTGCCGCCGCACATTGCGGAACAGAAGTATAAGATTCTCACCTTCGATCTCCAAATACAGAACCAATATGGCACGCGCTGCTCCCATCGAATTTAATAATGTGGCAAAATGAACTTCAGTTACGGACGTAATGATATTTCGCAGGCTTTTACGCTCAAACATACTCGTGTAGAGTAAAAAATGTGTTGCTGCAAAATGGATTTTTACAAATCGCGTTTGAATTATCAAAGGGTTTTTAACAACGAGACCTAACGTAAAGGGTTTCCGATGAAGCTCACTTCCCTACCCAGTTTTATCTTTGCTTTTTTGGGGCGAGGGCTCTTTTATGAAGTATATAACAATCTACCATGTTTTAATTAATTATGGTCTTGAATAGGGTGAGGCAATTAGAGTGCACTTTTTTGTTTACAAATTAAAACACCTGTTTTTTGACTAAGTTGTTTTATTTATATTGCATTGTAAAGAAGACATATTCCGATTATATCTGTAATTAAATAACCTGCCGGTGGCAACCACGGCTCCGATGTTAGGCAATTGCTCTATTAATGAAATTTTCGATGATTTTTGGACAAAGATGTGGCTCTCAGCATTGGGCTCTGGAACTGTTTTGGGTTTATTCGCTTAAACAAGAAATTACCCAAAAACCACAAAGAAAGAAATTGCACGTTCTTAGTGGCCAGCAATTGGCATCAGAATAATTCGTTACTGCAATAAAGCGATTATTTCACTGGCAGTGTGGCAGGCCATGACGCCGTCTTGTTGAAACCAACATATATTATCGTCCAGATCCATGCCATCCATTTGAGGTCACAAAAATTCGTTGTCATGTTCCTGTAACGAATGCCGTTCACAGTCTGCAGTGACTGTGAACGGCATTCGTCGGAGAAAATGCATACAAAAATGGAGAAAGGCGTTCGACTTTCTCCATTTTTGTAATAATATTTTACAATGATAACATGTTCTTATTTTGTTTCCTTTTCTATTAATCGGAATAGTCGTAGATGCCACATGCATGAGAACAAATTACACTAAAGTAAAGAGCACTCTTATTGAGACATCATGTCGCAGGCGGACCGTATATCTCGCCGTTTTATAAAACGGCGCGGCGGATTTTAGTATGTGAGAGTGATGATGATAAGTGACAATAATTCATAAAAACATCACCTGAATCGACCAATAATAATCGGTTTCTCTTCGGTTATACAGACTAAAATTGATAGAATCTACGACGGATTTATCTACAAACGGTTTTATTTGGTTAACAATTCCCACACACTTCAATTCTTCACGCCGTTTTGTAATACGATCCCCTGCGACGTATATAAGTTTGCCAAATTAGAACAACTATTGTGCTAAAATAAGTCGTATGTGTTAATAAGGAAGTGCTGAAGTAAGTGAATTAAATACAACAGTTATTTACAAAGGTATCAACTTTAAGTTTCACTCAACGAAGTATGTCTTGGTGCTTTTGTTACGTGGCGCGTTCTGTGTCCGAGTCAGTTCCGCCACAGCTCAGAATCGGTGGCAGAGTAAGGAAGCCCCGATTGATTGGGGGCACACATTGTCCATTCCATACGTTGTTTTACTATAAATAAGTTATGTTCTGTGGTTTGAGTATAGAATTTAGATTGATCTAACTAAGTAGTATTAATATTACAATAATTAATCAGTTGACTTACCACATACATACTGCACTTCGCTACTCTATGCCCATGGTATGAATGTAACATGGAAGCTAAAGGTGCTAATGGACGCAGTAAATTGGACGGAAATGCAATTTCAATTCTCTTTCGGTTCTGATAGGAGTAGTCGATGCTCAATAACCAATTTTCTCGACCGACGAGCTTTAGATATTCGTAAATGAGATTGTATTTGTAATTCCAATAACGTATTTGGTTGGGAACTACCGCATAATTTAATGAGAGTCACCGGTGTCCCCGTGAGAAAATTCCAAGTCAGCAACTTCAGCGGGTTCTATTTATGAAAAACTATGAAAAGGAACGGAAATAAATGCGAGTTGCAATAGTTCTGAATAGACTAACCCTAATCTATGCAAATACTAAGTGGGCGAAAGAAAATAATTAAGAGGCGACTAAAAAATTATTAGTAATTACTTTAAAATGTACCTATGATTTAGTGAACTTTCTAAAGGAAATGTGAAAACTTGAAAAGATTTTCCTCGTAACCCCCGAACATCCTCTATGTGAGGATTTTGGGCCCACCTGTAACTAGTAAACTAAACACTAAACAGAAAAACTTTTTACATCAAAACCTAACGCTACGAGTACGTTAAAAAAAGTGTAAAGTACCGTTTTCGAGAAAAATCCAAAAAATCCTTAAATAACCTTTGGCCCCGAATAACTTTTAACATCTCGACCAATATTTGGCTCTACGGGAATTTGACCAATATTTCTATGTCTAAATTGACCGGACTAGGTGATCCGTTTCCGTTAGGTAGTTGACGCCTGTTGGACGGCGCGGCGAAAGGCGATATGCTTATGTGTGCTAAATCTTTTATATTCTTCCTGCCATATTCACGCCTAACAACATACATAGCCAAGCAAGCTTCGTGAAATTTAACCACAATACTAATTATAGTTGAAGCTCCTCATTCCATTTCCTTAATAGCAATAAGAAATAAAAGGAATACAATATTAATATCTCTCTACCGTCTCCAGTCTAGCGATACTGTGTAATTTTCGTTTTAAATTCTATCTCTTGGCAGAGATCTCGGCTCAAAGACTAGACTTGGATCTGGATACCCTTACCGACACAGACTTAAAGTAATAAAGTTTGCTTCAATAACATTTTTTTTTTCAATAACTCTAGTAAGTATATACAAGGCGAATCTTTCGCAATACTGTCAGTGGCGTGTCATAAGATGTTATGGTCTGTAAATAATTTCTATTTATAATAAAAAAAAAAACGGAAATTTACTAATATCATTTTATCAATCGTTCTTCGAATTAATTTTACAAACTCTTTACTGATGGTAAAGAGTCTGTAAAATTAATTCGAAGATAGATTATAATCATTATTGGTTACTGTCATATAAGAATTAAATTCTTAAGGATAAATCATTTTATGATGTTACGTGTGTACAGTCAACAGCACGTCGGGCTATACAAAACTGTCAAATTTCTCCAATAGATTTTCAACCTAAGACTATTCAATATAAAGTGCATAATCGATTGGGAAAATTTGACGGCTTGTGGTAACCCAACGTGCTGTTGTCTGTACGTTACTCTTACTTGTTAATTTCTAAGATTGAAAGCTCTATGTTGTAGACCCATATTAAGGTTATCTGGGTAGGTAACACCGTCTTTTTCCTTCTGCTGTGAAGCAGTTCACTGTTTCAGATTGAAGGGTGAGGTAGCCAATGTAATTTACTGGACATGGGAGGCAAATCATCTTAGTCCCTAGGATGGCCAGGCACTTGCAGTGTTAAGTGACGGTCACCACTTATCACCAGGTGGGCCACAAGCTTGTTTGCCATCTCGTAATTATTATAAAAAAAATGTTGATATTTCACATTTTCAAAAATAAACACCAAACCCTTCCAGTAAATGAGCTATATCTTAAAACGAAATCTCCCTTTACCCGTACTAACGTCTGCAACTGACAGTATTGCGAAAGTTTCGCCTTGTTATAAGCATCGGGTACGATACATTTAGCATGTATACGTTCGAAATTTTCGACATAACTTATTTACTCCTCTTGTTGCCATTTACGAAGTATTCATTCCGTTGTAAAATGTTTGCAGTCTTTGCTCAATATGTTCGCGTTGTCAGCCACATTCATATTTACAAGTATCAAATTCAAAATCCTGGCCATGATCTTGTATCAAACAAAAACGGGAATATTATTCGAGAGTTTGTTATATTACCGAGTGTGATGGTTCAACACAAATTCAAGCAACCACGAAAATAATATTAATGAATAACGCCATCACATGTCTGTAAACCACGAAAGTCTTTAATCCCTCTTAGAGAGAATACCGTCTTACAACATGAGGTGTGACCAAATGGCTTAACATGCCTTTCAAAGCATTTACGTATTTGGGATTTTTATCTCCCTCTTATGAGGGTGCTTCCTATAGCCTTATAGCCACTCTGACACTAGGCAAGAGGTGAGTTGGTAAGAGTCCGACAAAACCCCAGGGCCGTCCTTCGGGTATCCATGAGGATTATATCTGCTCTTTCCTTCGGGACCCAGAAGATCTACTTAGCTCTTTCGTTTCTCTCTATTTTGCTCCTCCCTGTGGGAAAGGAAAGAGAAAGGAACTAAGGAACTGAAGGGGGAAAAAATTTGGATTTTTGTACTGACGTATGGTCGTGTTGGTCTCGCCTGTTGCTGCAAGATGGTATTCGCTAAATGCGGGATTAAAGACTTTGTATACGTATTCGTGTACAATATTTTCGTGGTTGCGTGTGAATTCGTGATTGAGTTATTCGTAATCGAAGTTTCATGATGGAGTACCAAACCGATTATGACATTCGGCCAACTGTGATAATTATATCGTATTTTCTGTCAGCAACAGTGTTGTTAGAGAATATCTCTGCCTTACAATTCTTGGTCAATACTGTTTTTAACGTAGCAATGTGTTTTCAATTTAATGTACGTTTAATCGACGCTTTTACGGTGAAGGAAAACATCGTAAAGAAACCTGCACACACCTATGAAGAAATACTTAGGTTGTGTGTGTGTAGTCGACCAACCCGCACTTGGCCAGCGTGGTTGACTAAGGCCCTAATGTGGGGTAAGCTCAAGCCCCTCAGTGGGAATATTATATGAGCTGTTGATGACTGTTTTTAATAATTATCAAAATACTCCAAGGGGTAGGGAAGGGGATTAGAGTTGGCAGATTGCGAGTGTTACATCAGTTACGAGCGTCTAAAGGCTACGGTGGTTGATTACCACCAGGCAGGTCGCATGCTTGTCTGCCAACGAACTGACATAAAACATACCTTGCGTGAATATCACTTCTCGGTATATTATCGTGAAAAATAAATGTTATACCTACAATTCTTTCCACTCACCACTAGTTTATTCACTTCAAGAAGGTTTTCAATATTCTTTTTTAAATTTAATTCTTATTAAAAAAACTAATAACTAGTCCGTTATTACTTCTTCGCGCCGCCCAGGAACAGACAATGCAAACACTCAACAATTGTTTTCGTTCTATTTCTAGAAAGATAATGGGCCATTGAACTTCAGAGCAAACACGATGATATTCGTCACATGAACACTTACAACGAAATAATCTCATGCTTTCTTTATATTAGAAAAAAATAAATATTTTTATACATTACTAGCTGACCCGGTCACGCGTTGTTGTTGTAATTCTTACATCCTATAAACATTTTATTTGCAGATTAAAAATATTGAGGTAAAAACAAACCTGTAGTCTAAGTTGGACGAAGCTAAACAGAAACATTACAAAATTTTAGAGTTCTCGGAGATTTTATATTATAAATGCGAAGATATTGCTTTAAGCTTGCTAAAGTCGTTGTCACAACCCTAATCTGTACGACATTTCTGAGAAATTAGGAATTGAAAAGCCAATATCCTAATAGGTCGGCAAAACGTGTGTGAGACCTCTAGTATTCCAAGTGTCTACAAGTTGCGTTGCCCGCTTATCACCAGGCGGACCGTACGCATGATTGTCACCAATTATTGTACTAATAAAAATCTTCTCTTGCAAAGACTTTTTTTCATTGTCATACACAAAGATATAGGAAAAAACAAAAATTCTTCTCTTGCAAAGACTTTTTGTCATTGTCATACACGTAGATATAGGAAACTGTAGATCGGTAATGTGAAAGAACATACAAACGCATTATTAGAGAGAGATAGATAGACGAGACCATTTCACGTACACGGAAGCGGCCTAAGGTGGCCTGTCAGTTACGTAAAATACACAGCAATGCCAGACTGCAGTACCTACTATTTTTCGTGCACACATGCGCATTACTCACACTTTTTTGGTCTCACTTTGGTCTCATTCTAGTCGTCCATTGCCAATCTATAAAGTCGGTAATTATAAAATCTATGGTCGTACGTCAGACTTCAGTATTTTTATCTCACGACCGTGAGTGTGAACGTTAGTCATGGCTCTGCATGTCATACATAAGAGCGCTCAGTGAAAATGCGAATCAGAGAAAATGTGCAAGTCAGAGTCGTGGCTCACACGCGTTTGTGAGATAAAAATACAATGAGTAAGAAACTAATAATGACATTATTTTTACCAAAAAATATCTAGATACATCTCATCTTTTTAAATTCATAAAAGCGCCTATAAAGATTTAATAAAACAACTGACGAAAATTTTAACATATAATTATATTTACAAACATCAGTCTCATTTCACGTGTTGTCTTATAATATTGTATTACTATTTAGAATCTTGACACCTCATTAGATCTGGCAAGCTCCTCTTTCTTTGGTTGGGTTGGATCGCGGTTTCTTCTTCTCACTAATATGAAGATTATTCTGTGAAAAATAAAAGTAAATGGTTAAAATTCTAAAATAAAACAAATAAATGCCTTTAGAAATAATTTGTTCAACAAATGAGCAGAGTTATTTTTTGCTTTGAGTGCCGACTTTGAAATCATGAAGCAGTGAAATAGCTTTTCCACTCTCCAGAAAGAAAATTGTAATAGGTGAAAAAACAAGACAATATGTATTTAATTAGATATTAATTACGCTAAAATTTATTATGAAATATTAAAAGTAAAATTACTACAATTATTTAAATTGAACACCATAGTCTTGTTTGGAGCTCACAGCAAGAGTTTTTGATTCAAGATTACACAAAGCAAAATAGTCCTTTTGGTGAAAAAACTGTATCACCTCTCCAGTACCAAAAGAGCTCTTTTGTTTCGTAAAATCTCGAAGGAAAAACGCTTTTTGCCGCGAACTCTGAACCATATCGTAACGTTCAATAAAAAATATTTTATTTATCTTACTTTCAATTTTCAATAATTATTTTTAAGATAATAAGCATGCATTAAAGTATTGCCTTGTTTTTCTCACCTATAAACATTTTCTCGCTGGAGAGGTGAAAAGTTGCATGTTTCATACTAAAGCAAATTTTTTTGGTGCCTTTAGTGGATGGATGATGATGGAATTTTCGTTTGATAGTGAAAATAATTTTCAAACAGACAATTTGATAATGAATTCAAAGATGTCCAATTAGTAACTCGTTTAAATGTTTATTGCGTGCTATAAATTCAATCCCTTTATTGTTTAATTAGAAGCATCTATCTACATTCTAATGGAAATTTGTCTGGAAAAGTGAACTGACTTTAAAGTAGATATTATTGCATCGCCTCCATAGCAAAAGACGATTGTAATCTGTTTTGATTAAATATTACCTGCCTCATAATCTCCAATTTGTGCACTACTAATTGGCTTATGGTTCTATTCTCTAGTGCTAAAAACGAGTTTCTTTAAAGTTTGTAGTTAAATGAGTAACAATAGGTATAATGTTTTTGAATGTTGTTTCACGTTAGAATATTTGCAATATTTTTGGTTTATTTAATTTAATGTTTACTTCGTATATCAGACACGGGCATCCTGATGCCACATGTGACAGGTTGTAGTATCTGTGATCACCCGCGAAATCATGGGCCGCAATAGTTATATGACCAATCGCAGTCTACCTTTCATAGTGTCTTGTTATACATTAATAATAATAATACTAGACACGGCCCGTATAGTGAGGAGATTCCTGTCTCTGGATCCTGAACCACCGGTTCCCTGATCTTGCTGCCGATGGGGAACTGCATTTTTGTATTTTTAAATGTTATATTTTTTAGTGTTACTTATACATTGTAAAAATTTAATTTTTTCAAATATAATTTTGTATGTATTTTAAATGAAATAAAATGGAAAAATAATATATTTCTACGCTCACACCACCTAGCCCAAATTAAGTATCTTTAAGAACTTGTGTTATGGATACTAGATAACAGACAAATATACTTAATAATCTAGATATTTTATAGAAAAACTTAAATAAATACATAAACAACCATGACTCATGAACAAATGATCGTGTTCTTCACACTAAAATTTGCCACTACCAGGACTCGAACCTGGACCGCCCAATGTGTAGGCAGCGTTACTGACCACTCCACCACGGCGGCGTGACATTATAGAGTTTTTTCATTAACATTTAAACTAATTGGTGAGATACTCCAAGTCCGTAGTTATTTTTATAACCTAGCGGAATCCATTGAGGGAGAGTCCAATGTGCATCATGCATCATAGAATCTTTGCGCCATGACATTGCCCACTTGATCCCGGCGTTATATTACAGACCGGTCATTATTCATAATGATTGAACTTCTCAAGTTGCCCGTAACATAATAATATTATATTTTTTATGTTCAATGTCTGGGCGTTTGGCCATATATATGGGTAATGGAAAGTGATGATGAGGCCTAAGATGTACATTCAGCATCATCAGAAAATCATGAATAAGTTCGCGGAGGTAATTAATGTACGCTCCCTAACTAGTGAAATATTGAAAAAAAAATTTTTAAACCAGCCATAGATACAAATACGAAATGGAGACTATTATTCGAAGGAAAGAAGTAATAACGTGCATCTTAAGCATCGTTTTATAATGAGATGCCCGCTTGTTTCATTTTCGTTAATTATCGAATTTGTTTATACGTTTTGGTAATTGTTTCATCAGACGTGTTTGACTAGATGGCAAAGAAGCTTGCGGCCCTCCTGGTGTTAAGTGGGACCGTCGCCTATCGACACTTGCCATCCATCTAAGATGATATGCCTTCCATGCCCAATAACTACATTGGCTACCTTTCCCTTCAATCCGATACACAGCGAACTGCTTCACGTTAGTTCGTCCTAAATTCGGGTTTGGCCGATAACCTAAATAAATAATTAAGTCAGATGAGATAAAAACTCTTAACGTTCCATGGATTCACCATGCGGATACCGGGTCCATCACGTTGAGTTTGACTTAATTTGAGTTAGTAGTGATTACAAATTCACAAGCTTTCGCTGTTGCTAGGCAAGTAGAGTAACTTAAATTACCCCTATCCAATATACCATTACCCCTATCATATTATGAAATTGGCAAAATTCCGACACGTCAATTTCAATTAAGAGGCGACAGTTCAAAATAGTCTTTAAATTACCGGAAACGGTATCGCTTTGCAATCGTTATAATTAATTGTGTCTGAAATCGATATTTGTTTTCTCACTAAACAACCACAAAGAATTTTTCTTGAAGATTATTACAAAAAATTACAAAAGACAACATTCAAATTATATATTTTTTTAGTACCAAAGTTGTTTGTTAAGTTGGTCTTATCGTCATTGACCATTCTAAATCCTTTCCCAAATTGTGCCACCCGACTTCGACCTTTGTTTCTTTAGTACGTTTAAAAAATTCACTTTTTGCAAATTGTAAGTCGCAACTAAAACTCTTAAATTTTAAAGTCCTTATGAGTATATAGATATATTGTCTCACGAAAGCTAGGGTTGGCTGGAAGAGATCTCTGTTAGAGATAAGCTCACCTTTGTACATGTTATTCACGAATTAATTTTTATAACTGTTTTATGTGTGTACAATAAAGTATATATAGAGCCAGGTTTGCTTGAATTCTTGTTCTAATGCTAATGTCATGACAAAATACAATCGGTCATTATATCGTCTCTATTGGTAGCGCCTTAAAAAGTGGGTTGCTTAACTTTCTTGGTCGTTACAAAGAAAGCACGACCGCGGTGCCATCGACCCACAGAAACAATAATAAAGAGGATTGAAATGCTTTGGTTCCATAGATTAGGAGGTAATCTATGTTTGGTTCGCATTTACTACCGGAACCAGTGTCACCGTTTTGTTCCCTCTACTTACTATTAATGCACGCACGCAAAATAACGAAGCCGTACTACACAATCACGCCCACAATTTACAATTCCGATGTCACGGTTTCCCGCCAAACACTCAAAAAATAATTCTATTTTCACATTACTATTCAACCCTGTTCCACCTTTCTATACAGCCACTCAATTACAGCGCGATGTAAAATTTAAATAAAATAATGTTAAATTTTCATTAAAGTTTTTTTAAATGACCTTTCAGTAACTATAACTAATCGCTCTAATTTCATTATAAACTTGAAATAAATATCTCACCAAAGTTGTTGATTTATGTAAAGTAAAATTCATTCTGGAACTAGCCATGGTGGGAAAACAAAAACAACTCGACGATGGCATGTGACTTCGAATGCCAAAGGGACACACTTGACATCAAAAGCCACACACCCGCCAAAAAAGTTTCCCCACCACGTTACCAGGGCCCGCCACGAGGAGGCTTCCGGACGGGACCCCAAGTTACTTTCACCCCTAGGTTAACAATGTACTATTAGACCTACGTGAATATTCCAAGAGCGAACACCGTGAGCGCAGCATCGAATAGGTAGAATGCGCCCGGCATGCTGTCAATAGTCGACACGTAGATATAACTCGATGTAGGCATGTAAATAGAAGGCGCCAGAGCTTCTGTGACGCCTATTAACGCGCTCAGCTTTGCTGTGGATAAAAAATTGTATGAACATCAATATTTTAAAATTTTGTGTCGCCTAACGAGCTGTTGACTGTATTTACTGGTCAAACAAAAACATAACACAATTTTACTTAGTTGGTGCCGCCAACAGGGCCTGGTCATCTCATGTTTTCTTGATTGATGTAAACGTAGTTCTTATAGTTAGTTGTTATCTTTAGATGGACAATTGTATGACACACGCAATAATAGGAATTAAAATTTTGTCTTCGTGAATAATATTGTGTAAATAACTAATGCATTATTGTTTTTTTTTGTATACCACACATTGTATTCTTATAACATTGTTAACCGGAGGATCTTAAATGTATGCTTACCACTTAAATTGAAAGGAATATCTATAAGTACCTATCTAACAATAACATAAAATGGTGGTGGGTATCAAAATTTAAATTGCTTAGTTCAAAAATATGATTAATTGAATTATATGGAAAAGGTTTTCACAAGATAAATAATCCAAATTGCGTGGGAGTAATAACTACCCAAAACTACGCATTAAAAAAATGTAACTTAACCCTTTTTCTGGTAGTAGCAGATATATTGCCATCATATTTTGAACTTTAAATCTATGTGATAAGGTTGAAAAACGATGAAAAATATTTTTTTCTTTACCAGTCAAAGGGTTAAATTATATTGACAATTATTTATTGACTTGTATTGATGTTTTGAAATCACGAAATTGTAAGATGTGGAGTTTCTTTCGCCATTTCTACTCCATCTCAGCATAATAATAATTATTCGTCCTGAAATGGTGGTAGGGCTATTGGCGATTTAAAACTACTTAGCAAAGTCCATTTAAATAAAGAGCTTTTTCATTTGCATTTTTCATTTTAAATAAAATATCAAAGCAAATATTTAATTCTACACATACCAACTTCCTCGGTAGGAACACTCTTCGTAGCGATCGATCTCACAGCTGTTAAGCCCGTGTGACTGAAGATGTTGAACAGAGGGGCCATGTAGTACCACGTTCTGGTAGGCGCAAATGCGAAAACGAAGCACGCAGCTATCCTGCTCGTGCCTGCAAGACCTCCGATAGCGCTGTCCTGCACTTTATACTTCTTGCTCAGCACAGATATGCAGAACATCGTCCCTGCGAGTATAACATTGAATCTTAAAGAAAATATGATTATGGGCTTAGGAATTTTAGAGATAGAAATGCACAAATTATATCAGTGACATACAAACAGACCTATTACAGAAGTTTTAAATCTCTACTCATATTATAAAGCTGAAGAGTTTGTTTCTTCATTGAACGCTATAATCTCAGGAACTACTGATTCAAATTGAAAATGTTTTTTTATGTTGGATAGTCTAAGGCTTTATGTATAATATAATAACCTATAGTTTATAATAAAAGTATGAATTATTTGCAAGTGAATTTTTTTAGTTCCGATACCCGGAATGTTGAGAAAATTGAGAGTATAACATCTGTATGTTGGTTTTTGTTTGTTATATCTCTGAACTTTTTTTTGTTTGATTCTCCTTTTAGTAGGTAAGAAAGTAAAGGATCTAGACTATTTACATAAAAAACTAGTATGAGAATGTGCTGACTTGTCTTGTAATACCAAATACCAAAGTTCCCAAACATTTTTATTTATTTTATTTATTTATTTCTTACATTAATTTATCATTACAGGTATCAAGACCTAATACGATAAAGTAGCAAAACTAAACATCTTGTAAATGTTATCTAAATGTGAACGATTTTACATTAAATGTAATCTTGTCTCAATGCTTAAATTATCCAGCAACAAAGTATCAATACCGTAAACTCTTAGGGCGAAAACACAACAGATCGTTGTTGCGACGCAACGACGAAATCGACGGCGTGCTAAGCCAATCTCACCTTAATAACCTACGTGTTACAAGAAGCTTTGGCGTTGCAACGACGCATTGCATTTTGTTAAACAAGTTTTGTTACAAATTATTTTTTACCATCTTCAATAAAACAACACAATACAATATATATTTTAAGCCCCAAAATGCATTAAAAAAACCTTTGCTGCATCCCACTGGCACTCATTAATTTGTGCTGCCAAATTGTGGTCAATGCGTTTATTGGTATTGCGTGCCCAAAAATAAAAATCGGTCAATAATCAATTAGGTACAATGTGTAACCTTCAGTAACAATAACTGTTGGTATACAAATGAATCTTGCTTAACAGACCGTAGGGAGACTTCTGACCTAAATACGCGGATGCACCAAAACTGTTTTAAGAAGTCATTGAAGATTACACGTTTGACATTGTGACCTCTTTTATTGGCGAGCATTCGATACATCTGATGCTATAAGCCTACATTTATTTCATAATTTTAATAATTATGTCATTGTAAACGACGTATATGAATCGGTGGCAAAAGATTCAAGGAAACATCATCAAATGATCACCTTATGCTCCGCCCACCAATCCGCATTTGGCTAGCGTGGTGGACTAATGTCTAACCTCCTTCGCTGACAAGGAGAGGCCTTGTGTCCCAGCAGTGGTGAATAATATACAAGTTATGTTAAATAATTGTTTGAGAAAATATTATTTTTAAAGGTGCATCAGATAATCACAAGGCATTCTTGGCAGTTGGCCACAAAACCTTTTGAATTATGCTAAAGAATTACAAACTGTCCTTAAGTAAATACTACAATAGATTTTTCACGTAGATTTTCATTTATCATGTAATTTTGTTTAAATAGCACATTTTTGCTTCTTAAGTCAGCATTTATTGTTGTGAATGTTTGATATTTTATAATGAATTGCGAATTAATATTTATAAGTACGTTAACCTTATTGTTCCATGTTTCTATAACAATTATTATAATAATAATAAATGTTTATTTCAGACAACAAATACCTTGAATACATATAGACATCTAAATATATATAACTCAAAGGTGACTGACTGACATAGTGATCTATCAACGCACAGCCCAAACCACTGGACGGATCGGGCTGAAATTTGGCATGCAAGAAGATGCTATGACGTAGGCATCCGCTAAGAAAGGATTTTTGGAAATTCCACCCCTAAGGGGGTAAAATGTCCACGCGGACGAAGTCGCGGGCGGAAGCTAGTTTAATATAAACATCTAATTAACACTAGGCACTATATTCTGCGTTGCATAACGGCGCAGTGTCCGGTAGACGTCTTCTAAAGCGCCGAAAGGCAACACCATTCGGCCAGAAATCTCCTTGAGAAACGTCTGCAGTCTGTCGGCACGCTCATGAGTTAATTTAATTTGGTGACGGAACTCCAAACGTTCAACCATTAGGATTTTTATATAACAGGGTGTCATAAGCTTATTGTTACGGCTCGGAGACGGTGTTCATATTTAAAAAAAAGAAACTATACATTTTTTTATTGTTTTATTTATTAAAAAACTAAGGGAAACATTTATTTGTGTAGATATTTGGATGTTTTTCCGTCACTCACGCGACAATGGTTCAGGATTTAGATGAAATTACGTACACATGTAGAATAGATTGCTGCCTGGATTGATAAATATAGCATATTTTATTAGATGGAAAAACGTTGACTGTCGTTATTTGTCGAACTTACATCGTTTCTATTTTTTTTTTCATTTATTTATTAAAAAGAAAATTATGAGTACAAAATTATTAGCAAAACAAAAATCACGGAGATTTGTCCGGTGTGCCAAATATACAGATGAGAGAAGAAAAGAAAAAAAGAAATTATAATAAAACTTTCCTCACTGCACACCAATTACAATAACACCACCAGTAACAAAAGTACAAATAAAAAATTAAATTAATTATTGGGTGTTTATAAAACACTCAAAGAAAGCCTCCGAAATTTGTTTAAACACGATTTCGAATAGAAATGCGCCATATCAATCACATTATGTCATATTGTATTTTAAATGAAAAAAAATTCAATCAGATACGCATTCTTTGCAGACACTTTATTTTTCTTCGTCATAAAGCTTTTAGAGTTTATATATTTATAATCATGCTCGTAATTCCAAAAGATCGAAGGTACGAAATAGTAACTTATCTTTTATACCGTAAAAGAAGTATTGCTTGGTTTTGAATTTAGAAAAGACATTTAACCCTTAACTGGTATCGTTAATTTGACTAACGTAACGATATTTTCTCAAGTAGTGTTTGTTCTATTCAAGTAGTTTATTCAAGTAGTATTTAAAAAGTATAGTTAAGAAGCTTGTTTTATTAAAAGTTTTTATTCATATAATTATTTCGCTTCCCTCACATATATACATATAAGTAAATATAGAAGTAATAAATTTTTTATCAATAATAGTTGCACTGCATTCAAGTCAGACAAGAGGATTTAATTCATTATGACCGCGTCATTTAGTATAACCATTAACATTATCTCAAAGGCCAAGGCTTACGATAAGAACTGCATTAATTTAACGACGTAAAATGGATGTCCGTAATCTTTATAATAAAGTGCATAGAGCTTTAATTCGAAAAATATTGAGGGGAACATCAAAATATTATTATGAAATTAAAATTGTATTGGTATTAAATAGCGTGCGTGTTACGCAGTAGAGTAATTTATTATTATCTCTTCAAAAATAAACTATTAACAATGTAGGTAATTTTATAGCATCGCGCACGTGTAAACCATTTTATTTATTCTCCTTTGTAGTTACAATGGAATTTATACTCAATTTTGTCCCAAAAACGAACCAGCCCTTCGTCTTGACACTTTGGCATTGCTTAGAGATGTGGCATCACTCTGCATCTTTTATCGCCTGTATCACGGGGAGTGTTCTGAGGAGTTGTTCGGACTTATACCAGCTGCTGCATTCTGCCATCGTTCCTCGCGACGACAAATCCATCCCACAGTCTTGATGCTTGGCTATCCACAACCGTGCGTCTTTCGCGCAATTTCCTACTGCGGACCACAAGACTGTGGAACCAACTTTAGCCAGCGATGTTCCCGAACCGATACGACCTGGACATCTTTAAAAAAGAGTGTATTCCTTCCTTAAAGGCCGGCAACGCATTTGCTATGGCTCTGGTGTTGCAAATGTAACCGCCGCCGTAGGCGGCGGTTATCACTTACCATCAGGTGAACCGTCTGCTCGTTTGTCCCCTTTTCCATAAAAAAGCGGCTGTAAAAGTACTACTAACCCGAAAACCAGGGTAAACTGCCGACGTAGGGCACAACGGACTACCCGCTCGAATTCGAAGCGCCCAAACTAGGGTAGTACTTCCACGGGGTCCACGTCCGGAAACCTCCTCGTGGCGGACCCTGGTAACGTGGTGGCCTGGTAACTTTCTCAGCGGGTGTGTGGCTTTTGATGTCAAGTGTGTTACCTTGGCATTCGAAGTCACATGCCATCGTCGAGTTGTTTTTGTTTTCCCATCACGGCTAGTCCCGGCGGGCCCTTTTCAGGGTCTCGATGTAGTGAAAACGTAGATAGTAGATGATGCACAGCTATCAGGTAAATTTTACCAGTCTTCAGACACTGATAAAAATCGCCCCAGCGGCGTAAATTATTACTCTCCCAAAATTCGTTCCAAAATACTCGAGCAACTGTCAGAGTAAATGTTCGTTTACCTTCGGTTTCACTCGGGTTTGTTTTGGAACGGCTCAGAGTAAAATTCACTCTACCCCCAGTAAATTCAAATCGTTTTGGAACGCACCCTCCATTCAGTTGTAAACGTTTTTGTCGCCGCGCGGCAGCTGACCGGCAGCCGCACGGCTGCCTCTGGACGGTTGACTGGAGGCTATAATCACTTGATAGGGCGCTTGTACGTTTCAGTGGTTAAGAACATTCAGAACGAATATTCGCCTCGACCGGTGAGCTTCTAAATTACAAATTTCAAGCTTCGAGTTCGTTGTCAGGTCGTTATTGTTTCAGAGTACCTCCGAGTACATTTTGGGCAGTAAAAGTGGTGTGATTTTGATGCACACACATCCATGTTGACAATCAGTTATAATTTGAGGAATCATTGAAATAAAGGTTTTGTGGTACGTATGAAGTTAAAAAGTTTTTAGTATGATTACCACCTCATCAGTCGCCATCCGAGGTCTGTGTTGCTCGCCCAGCACTCCCTAGATGCTTATAGAGTGTGTCACTCATAGTTTAATGCAAACATAAAAAAGAAGAAAATTAGTTACGAGATGGCTGTAATTAAGAAAAAAAGCTTTAAAGCTTATTATTTTAACATTCCACAACAAAATAAGGCCAGTCGCATTTTGAATGCATTTTCATACGAATTTGACTAGTACCTACACGTACGGACACGTACGAATGCGCACGAACGACCCCGACTCTCATAGTACTACGGTGCCTTGCATACTCTTATGTGAACCAGTCATGCGTATTTGGAGAGTGAAGCCGCTGCGCCACTGCAGCGCACGGAGAGGCTAAGCACGTGTATGAAAATGGTAGTGATAACTATCACTGCAACCCACGGACACGCGTGTACTGATTTGATATATCACCCACACATCTCGACGTTGCGCACACTACACTGCATACAGACAGGCTATGTACGGTAGCTGCGTGGGTCCATCGGGTCACGAATGCTGAAACACTCCCGCGGCTACGTGGAGTGCGTAGCGTGAACGCGTTGAACTTCGTGGGTCAGTCCATGCATTCGTGAAGTTTTTCGGCTAGGTATTACGTGGCCGTGGGTAGCAACAAATTGGATTGACATCTCCACTACTAACAGTAGTGGAGTAGTTTCTTCCGAGTTCTTGTTGTAAAAACAGGTGTTGAGAGACTCCATTTTTAACTCGAATCTGTCGTACAATTTTTGTTACTTTAATTACATTTTCACTTGACATTGGCAAAATGCGTAGCTTTTATGTATTGCGACACCATTAATTAAGAATAGAATAGAATAGAACGGTAGTGGAGTTGTCAATCCACGTGGGCTGACAAGAAGACACATTCAGCATTCAGAAGACAGATTCGTGATTTCACAGTGGAGCAGCAGCTTCAGGATAGTTCGCGTGTTAGTAAAATTAGTTCGAAGGTATATACAAAGTGCTGCTGGTCTAAATTTCACTCACCAATTAAACCTAGAAGTATGTTTGCAGTGCCATAGATGCTGTACTCGACTTCGTTCAGCTGGAACTTGCGTCTTGCATACAAATAACTCACTTGAGAGTCACCTGAAATAATAAACCTTTTTAATAGAAAGCACTTTGGACAAGTATTATGTTGTTGTAGTAGTTGAACTAAATATTGTTCTTTTATTGTAATGAGACAATGTGACAGAGATATATGTACTTGTACGTACATATATATTTAACCCGTTGAAGTGTAGCGGGGCAATCTCGGGATTTTTTTAAATTTATTTATTTAGGTCAACAAACAATTTTACAATATGGATTTTACAAGACATTTAGATACTGATAACATTAAAATTATTGTAATTGTAAAATCAGCTACGTTAACCACAAATTAAGTTAATTTATAAACAATACAAGTTCTGCTGAGAATGGCAAAGACATGTTGTTATTCTTTATTAAAATGTTACATTTTAGCTTCAAAATTGCTAGTTATTAATTTCTTTTACCCTGTGAATTATTAGTTTTTTATAGGTAGTGACATTCGTTGCAAATATATCTATGTGGTCAAAGTGCTTGTTATAGATGTTGGTCAGACGATATATAGGTGAGCGTTTGCCAGCGTTTGTTCTAGTTTTTGGAGATGTTAATTGTCCAGTGTTGCGGCAACTGCGCATACGCGCTCTGACCGGCACCCTGTAACTTATATTGTTAACTATGTCTATACAATCATACCTATTCTGGCAAAAGTCACACAAAATACACAAATAAACTTTTAGATAATGCTGTTAAAATGTTTGAAAACGAAAATCGAGAAAAATAGTGTCATGAAAAATGCTAGATGGGACTCAAACCGCAGTCTTTTATCTAAGCTAATGTCTTTCCAAGCTACACAGGACTGTGATAAAATAAAATATTAAACAAAATTCAATTATTCATAAAGCAAATGTCTAACTAAATATGACCTAGTTCACTCCGTGTCTTCGTGAATACGGCTGCCATGTTTACTTAGATAGACCTTTCCTGTTTTCCGATCGAATACATATCCGAGTCCCCGGGGGTCAATCGATTACTATGTGCATACAAGTTATCGATCTTATAGTAATCCATATACGCTGCATATACGTAAATAAAGTATCTACGGCCATTAAGAGAATCGAGGAACATTTTCTTATAGTGAAATTGAACTTGAAATAAAAAGAAATGTTAAACATACATACTCTTTACAGTCCAAGGTTTTCGCCTTCTTAAAAGATCCGGTGGAGCAGTAAATGCCATCAGCGGCAAACTGCAGTAGTCATTCAAAAAAAAAACCTTACAGTGTCACGCTCATTATCACAGCTCTAAGAAAAATTTGGTTATACTTAAAGCCGGATCTGACAGCCCTGTCATGTATTTTAAGGGATTGGAGGTTGCTAGCCTGATGCCTATATAAAACGGACAACAAACCCAAAAAAAGTAAGGAATCCTCAGTGAACCATCAAAGAAAAACTAACAATTACTAGGACAGATGTTGCACTTTAAATTAACCTCAGTTATGTATTATATGTATAAGTACATATGGCTCTGCTGAACTCCTTTTGAGATTATAAGCGATAAAAAAGTTATAAAATTTAGAAATGACAATATTCTCGTCTCTCCAACCGTCCCAAGAAATTCAATTTCACCAACATGTTAAACAAACGATTCCAAAGAAGCTCACCAACATGTAAAACAAACGATTAAAAGTTAACCGTCAGTTGTTGACAATTCTTCTTGATAAAAATGTCAAAAACAGTCGATTAAATAATTATCGATTGTTTAAATGTTAGTGAACTCCAGCCTTAGAAATAACAATAACATAACCCACATAAGAAATAAGTTGTGTAAGTTTTTTGTACACGTAACTTCTGTGTCAGTGTCAAATTGTAAAGTACCTAGGCATTGGTCATGGGCATTTATTACTGACGCTGACTATAAAATACGTACGTGGAATAATGCTACAAACACTTTTGATTATGTTGTTGTGATGTAATAGGCGTAATAGCGATCAATGTTGATTAGCAAAAATATTGAGGACTAGCTTCTCGAAATTATAATGATCTCCGGCTCTTTTGATTTATTTTTATTTTGGTTGGGCGGCGTCGGCGACATGTCAAGCGAAGCGTCATCGCGCGACTCATGTTGGTATTGTGTTGGTAGCAACGATGACGGTCGAACTGAACGAAGTCCGGCAACATCACGCCACCTCAACCGACGTCGTAGGTGACACGTGTCGCGGTACATTTTGTCCCTTAGTGTATCCATGACCGAGGCCCCCTCCTGACCGGCACGGTGCGAAGAAAAAATGTCATAGCGCACTTAAGGAACGCTCCAATTCATTAGAGGTTCTTTCAGGTTTCCGGCTACATTTCTATTCGAACCCTACAGAAACGATGACAGTCATGATAGTCCCAAGAAGAAGATAGCTCTAAACTAGAAACCCTCTGGGAAATTCGCCCTACAAGCTAGGCTAGTACCTACTTGCGGTTTTAATTTCAGACTAGTTTTAATAATTGAATGTATCCTTCGTTACGCAGTGAAAGAGCAGCATTTTGCCGATAAAAGATTTTATAAAATTAATCCAGTTTTTGTTTATCATATTCATTACAAAAGCCACGAACTTTATTTTTCCGTTTACATAATCTGCCATCGTCTCCTAAGCCATAATCAGATGTTTTCATTGCTCATATGACACTTATGTTGAAATCTCCTGCGAGAGTCCTCCAAATGATTATTACTGCACGCTAAAATCAGCTTCTTGTGTTCAGTAATTTGCCAACGTTTCAGGCGGATTTACTAGTCACGCTAAGCCAATTCCTTGTCAGCTGATTGACTGACTCCCTAGCTCTGCTTGTCTGATGCTGTGCTGTTAAATCCCATTTTTGACAGTCGGCATTTTGAAAGAGTTACTCGTGGATTTCGCTACTTCTTGTGAATCATGGTGCCCCGGCAATTCTTATCAATACAATATTTTGAACCTTCTGTAGTATTTCTAAGTTAGAAATGCTGGCATCTCCTCACAACTCATTGCCATAATATGTCCACACAGTTTTATGACTTTTAAACCAAAAGTTAATTGTTGATTGATGGCGGTGAGTTTCTTCCTACTTGGCAATTAAAAGCTTTAGGTTTGCTTCTGTTCTCTTTGTTTCAACATATTAAAATATGCAATAACCATAAAACAGTCTTCCGTGTAGTCCCAAATTTTAGATTCAATTCTTCACTGAACAAACGAAGATACAAATCTGTCTATAATATAAAATTAGATAAAAATTCTGTTTAAATTATGCCATAAGTATTTCACATACTGAGAATTCATTACAGAAGCTTGCTTTCTTTGGCAGAGAAAATGTTAAACAAACTCAATTGTTATCGGGAATTAAATGCAAATATAAGCGTGGTGTTTGGCGTACGATCTGTCAAAGCAAACAATGGAGTAGTTCGAGGTGCTAGTCCAAATAAATATCAAGTATTTATTTTTGATATTTATTCCTATAATAAATGAACCCCACGGTCTTACGTGTGGCATACTGAGAGTTACATGTTCTGTCTATCGTAGGATCTCATGAGCTTTTTTGTGATAACTCCTAACATATTCATATCATTTTGAAGGTGGAAAAGATTATAATAATCATCATCATCAACAGCTCATATAATGTCCCCACCGAGGGGCTCGAGCCTACCCAACATTAGGGGCGATTAAGCCTTAGTCAACCACGCTGGCCAAGTGCGGGTTGGTCGACTTTACACACAACCTAAGAATTTCTTCATAGGTGTGTGCAGGTTTCCTCACGATGTATTCCTTCACCGTAAAAGAGTCGATTAAACTAACATATGAATTCAAAATTTGAAAACACATTGGTACGTGGCGGGGATCGAACCAGTGCCTCCCGCGTGGGAGACGACGCTCTTACGCACTACGCCATCGACGCTTTTTTAAAGAAAAGATTATAATAATGTGCATGAAATGCTTAAGGTTACGAATGTATTGAAGTTGATAAGGATTACCGCGACCATTTTTTAGAAGATCTAATGGGTAAACAGTACCTACTTGTTCACGAAGAACAAAATGAAAGATGTAACGTAGTTTTACAAATTAGGTTTAATTAAATAGTGTTACAAAAAAGAGCGGTAAAATTGTTCGAAATGACGTTTTGAATAATTGGGAACGTATGAATGAACAAATGAGTGAATGAACGTTGAGGGAGTGATTGAGGCGAATCAATTATGCTTGAATGTTTGTACTGTGGCGTAGACACTACTTAATTCGACCAATACTGTGGATTAACCGTAGTTATCTCGAAAAAAGTTAGAATAGGTTGAGTTATTAAAATAATGTATCGCTCTTAAGAATGTCGTAGCTCAACATACCACAAAAAACAGAATGAATACGAGAACCATTCGGAACAAAATGTCAATAAAACTGCATAAGATGCGATTTTAATTCCTCACACGACGCAAAAGAATGCTGTAGCAGTTTTAGGGTTCAAAGTTGAAGATTTTATTAGTCACTTCTTGATAGTTAAGAAATAAATGCTTAAACGAAATTTTAACATTTCACTGTAATGTATTTTGATTTTCGATTTTGAAAAGTGTGTATATTAAAAGAATATATAAAGTAAACCCAATTACAAGTTTTCACATATAATTTATTTAAGTAATAGGTATGTGAAGTGATCGCGAAAATCTAAGAGTAGCAGTATTAATATTTTTTTGAAAAAAAGTTTCATGTAATAATAATAATGACTATACGTTATTTCCTACACCGGGACAATAGTTTGGGCATATTTATAAACGGTTTATTTTGTCGCCGCATCTATTTTTTAGCATCCGAATATACCTAAAATTACTGACATTTATGATTCGCCTATGTTTAACAAGTTATTTGTCAAAATATTATTGATTATTTTGTATATGGCTATGTTTGCCTTAACGGTTTATAGTATCAATTATGGCGGGAAAATAGCCAAAAGTGTTGGTTTAACCCTAGAGTACTAATCATCGCCTGGGGGGCTGCACTCTTACAGTTTTTTTGTTTTTACTTCGAAAGGTGCGACTGCTGCGACTCAAGCTTTCATCTCAACTAAGAGCCCCCGCTACGCAGTGGATTTGCTGTTTCACGTCTCGGCGACTCTTGTCTTTGGCGAATTAAAGAGTAGTGAATGGCTTGGGAGGCGATCATTAGTATTAAAGGTGTTTTTTTTCATAGATTTGTTTATTAGACTTTTTGACATAATGTTTGTTAATTTTATTAAAAAAAAATGTATTTTATTGCATATGAATCTAAGCGATAGGCAAACGCCAAATTGGTTGATAGAAGATGGTTCTGCTAGTAAAATTGAAAATGGATCACATTTAACTGGTCAGCAGATTTACTTAACCTAAACCAAATGCAAATACTAAGAGGGCCACAAAAAAATAATTAATGGGCGACTAACTAATGATTAGTCGATTATTTGGTATTTTTGTCGCTCATTATGGATTTTTCAGTTGTCCGTTTTATTATTTCCCTTTGAGAATAATTCAGAAATCAAAGACTAACATTCGAACCAACAAAGAAACCAACAAAAAACAAAGGAAAAAACCATTTGTAACTCCTACCCAGCAAAAACAAATTTGGCTGAGTGTATACCACTGTGCCAAATGCAAGAAATCTTATTGTCTGGAACATTGATCGCCTAATTGTTTTCTTGAGAAAAGAAATAATTATACTAAACCTTTAAATTTAGTATAATTATTTCTATGTGCGATTTAAAATGTAATGTTAGCTTATAGTTTTTTTGTAATGATATCAACACATTGTTATTGTACTTTTAGAAGAAGAAAAAAAGTTTTTTCCATGCATTTAAGATATCTCTGTACTTAATGCAAAAAAAACTGAAGTATGTGCTATGTTTAAAGCGCCATTTAAGACTGAAAATATATCTTTTAGGGCAGAGTTTGGGCGATTATGTCAGTATAAATTTATCATACTTTAATAAAGTCACTTAAAAAACCTTCTTGTTTTTTAAAAAGTAGCCTCCCAAGCGATATTTAGTAAGAAATTAACATAAGTATTCTTAAAAATATAATAGGGTAGGGTTAAAAATATAATTATTTACTGAATTAGTCAAAAATAATATATATCTCAAATAACAATATACAAAATTTAATAATTAATTCCAGTATTTTAAGTTAGTAAGTAAAGAAGTTCCTGTCTGTTTAAAATTTGGAAAATTTATAAAAAATTGTGTTTTTGCAATTATAACAAATTAAAACAAGAAAATGATAAATTTGACGATAAAAATAGCATTCGCTACCGTTATATCGCAATGCATCAGTTATTATTTTATGTCCGAAAAATTTGTTCTATTCAAAGAATATCAAATTTTTTATTTCAACAGATTAAAGTGCTAAATTTTAACCAGCGCTCGTTTAATCCAGCCGTAACTGCATGAATATTCAATGAGTGGTACTCATGCAAGTATTTACTTACACGTATCTCATAGGACTGCATACAAATTAGGAATAGTCGTGAAACAGCAGGTAATTATGCGATGTAGGCCAATGGAACAAAGAAAAAAAGTCAATCAATGAGATGCGTTCGCTAACTGAAGCGTTGCCATGTTTAATTTAGTGTTGGGTTCATAACGTGACCCTGCTAAAGCCCTGCTTTCACAATATTTAAGAAAGAAGGGTATCATCTAAAACTAAATTATTTATTTCGGTTCAGGAATAATGTCAACACTTATTAACGCCATATTTTATAAAATATTTTTAGCAAAATAGGAAAACCAACTTCAAGGCGTACAAATTTAAACTAAAAAGTAAGAAATAAATAATATTTTTATGAAGTAGTTGAAAAGAGCGTCATAGAAAACCAAGGAAAGTATTGATACACAGTTATAATTCTTTATTTATAATTCATTCTCCGATATATTTGGAGCCATCAAAATCGATTCATAATTGACGGAGTAATCGCGGAACATACAAAAAAAATATACAGTTGAATAGAGAACCTCCTCTTTTTTGAAGTCGGTTGAAAATAAAAATATCACTAAACAAATGTTAATTATTAATTCATTTATTATATATTAGTAAGAAAAATAAACTTGTGTCACTAGGTATAGCATCATACAGCCTCTGTGTAACGCGGTACTATAACATTGTCATGTTATAGTACCATCGTCATTTTCATAACCAACTTACTGGCAATATTTTGTAAGTTTTAATCTGATTCAAAATTATCGATGATGTTTGGTTCATTTTCACACTTTTTGACTCATTCTATTACTGACCGTGTCCTAGTAAACACATTTATCTAATTACAAGGGTCTCGCTCTGGAACTTGGCTTGGGCCATATAATAGTACCTTCTAAAATACGTACTTAAATTATCTCAAGGCATTATAAAATTGGTGCCTTATATCTTACTTATATTACCACCAATAAAAATAGTGACGTTACTGTGTCTTATTCCTGGACCCGGACCATACTAACAGCGTTGGAACCCATAGAGAATACAACGTTACAACTGTCTAAGTTCGTAATAGTCAGCCTACGATCACGTTTAGACAGAGCACGTGGTACCACCAAACTGCCATACACTTAGTTGGTAGATGCTAGTCCACTCTATGTCTTCTACCGTACGCTTTCTAGACCAAAAGCAGCATTTCCCTCAACTTCAAAGGCCACCACATAATGAACCACAGAATGTTCTTACTCCGTGATACGGCTATGGTATTCAATGTAGGTAATTATACTATTTATTTAATGAAAATACTGTATTGAAAATACAAGGAATAACCAGGCCCCGTTGGCGGCACCTTTTCACTGATTTACGTTTGAATGAACGAACTTATGAACCAGCCAACGCTCCGCTCTACCATACCACCATTTTAGGGAACACAACGACCCTACGCATAACGCCACCTTATATCATGGTATATGTACCAAATATTAGCTTTTCAAGCTGTACAACCATTTTTAGTTTGGGCTCATACAGGTCTCGTTCAAACATAAATGCATTTGTTTCCCTTATTCTTCTTTCTCTTAGTCTTGCCATCGACATTCTGCTATAGGCTTTGACATTCGATTTTACGACCAACTGCTTGCCTGACACCAACTCTATCTCTCGACAGCAGTTGGGAAAACTACTCGTAGCTAATGTGCCTTTCAGAGCATGCAGGAAAATCGAGTTAAATAATTTCGGATAGAACGTGCACTTATTAGCTTAGCTTTATGATCATTACGAAAATCATCCACGGCACGTTTGAGAGCCAATTTTCTGTTTCCATTTATAAAAATCGGGAGTGGTCTCCCCTTGTCTTCCTCTTAATCGGAAACGACTCAAAGGTTGATAGAAACCTTATATTTTGATATCATACGTGCATGTTAAAATTTCGGTCACCCATCCGAGTACCGACCGGGCACTTGGTTGCTTAACTTTCGTGATCGACGACTCAAAAGTTGATAGAAACCTTATTTTTTGATGTCATACATGCATGTTAAATTTGGTTGCAATAAGTTAAAGCATATTGTGCTAACGCACAGACACACCCAGACGTAATTCCAAAAACGGTTTTTTAGGGCTCAGGAACCTCCCTGAGTCCAAACCAAAACGTGTCAATCCGTCAAAATCTCGAGGTCGAATTTTTTGACGATTACAAGACTTCGTCTATACAACGTATACGAGAAAGTAAAAATAGACAAAATAAAAGAGTGATGCCAAAATTCCATATATAGATATTTTTCAATATTCACACTTTTAGGTTTTTAATTTTTATTATTATTATTTAACATGAAATCACTGTATGTAAGTACACTTTTACGGTACTATAATGATAATTCAAATTCTTCGTCTTCGAGCGACTTCTTTTAATGCCACAATCAAGCAGATGTGAATCATTTATTAAACTAGCTTATATTTTTTTCCGGAATACCCAAAGAAAGGTTTTCCGTATTGGAGATTCTCTTTTGTTTTTTGCAGGGTTTCTTTCGTTTACTTGACAAATGAGGCTGTATTTGTATCAGTTATTTGTATAACTAAAAGTTCTGGTCCTTCTAGATTTCTTTAGATAAACTAAGTTTAACTTAATAAAATTTTCTTTGTGTGTATGTATATTGCGGTACCGTTATACGTTTATGTTTGACACTATATTATTGTGACCACCTTTGTAAACAACTTGAAAGCAATAAATTATTGAATTGAATTGTTATTAGCACGGAACCCACGAACATGCATAACTTAATCTGCTTGCTGACTCGTTTATAATAGCAAAAATAACGCGTTAACTTGGGCACTTAATATGGGCAATTAACATTTAATAAAAATTGGCATTCTAGATTCAAAGGGCCTCGATTGCCGCGTTGCATACTTATTGAGTCACCAGACTACTAAGCGTCGTATAAAGGAAGATTTAAACCAGTAATGATGTTTTAATTCTCAAAAAGAACATTTTTAAACTTTTCTACGCGTTTTCATTGAAAATTAGCACTTTTTCAGCTTCTTGATTTGCATGAACTCTTGTTCTACAAAATGTAAATGTTATAAAAACTTCTAGATAATATTCTTGTGCAAATAGTTGTAAGAGAAAATATTTTATTTTATTCAGTACCTAGTTGTAAATTTTAACAAAATCTAAAATATTAAAAACTACGTTTAGAGTCATTTTGGCGCTGTTTCTATCCGATATGGTTCACTATATAATCAAATAAAAATATAGTGTAACGAAAACTATCCCTAATATAATAGTTGTAAAAGAATTTTCATTTTCATACAATTACTAGTGAAAAGAAATATTACAAAATTACGACTTGGGTGATTGTTATATCCACATATATCGCTTATGTCAAGAAACCGACAATGTTTTAAGAGAAGAATATATCGCTTGTTTATTGCAAGACTGTCATAATAAAAAAAATGTAATTTTACAGGAGAGCAGTTTTAAAGTTTTAATATGATTTTTTCGTCTATATTACAAATAAAATACTAGTAAACCGTATATCATGTGTTTGTAATTTACTGTTCTTTAAAAATTGGATATTAGAAAATACACAATATTTGCCTACTTTAAGTAATTTTAAAAAGATACAATGTAGTCCTCACTTGTGCCATTGTTGCAAAAAAAAATTAAATATTAAAAGTATTTTCTCTAAATATGTCATTATTAACCGTAAACATACGCAAGAATTCACGATTTAAACAAATAATGACGATATTGCAAAAAATTTGAATTTGTTACCTTGAAATAAAACAGCCTCTACAGGTTCAAACTTTTATTTTTAATTGCAAAAATAACGAAATTTAATCAAATTTCAATAAAACTTCCCTTAATGTACCACAGCTTGTAAATCGTAAACAGCAATCAAAACATCTTCTTCTTCTCTTATTTTATGGCTCTCGTTTTCACGAATCAAAACATCAGGATCTGTTTTAGCTTTATCACTTTCTTTCTCTAATCTAGACAAACGTTTTTCTTCTTGATGCCTCTCAAAATTTTCTTTTAATGTCTCTTTATCTGTTTCATTAGCGGTTTGATATAGATGACATATCTCACATAAATCTTTTTAGGTATAAAAAAGGATATGTTGAAATCTTTGGTAAAAAATTTATAAAACAATGCGTAGTTACAAAAAGGTTTTTGGTTTGTTTTGCAATGCTCTTCGTAATCTTTGTGAATGTCTACTATAGTTTTGCCTCCATCAATGTATAGCTTTGACGTGTTTGCTCGGGTATAATGACTCTCAATTTTTGGGATAGCCTCAATAAAGTCGTATACTCCTTTTTTATGTCTTCTTCAACTTTTTTTTGATGTCCATGTCTTCCACGTTTATCTGTCTCTAATAATACACCCGCCACTTTATTTTGCTTTTCAATTACAGTGCGTATTGGTCGATCATTTATGTCCAGAGTGTTTTTAAAAAACATTTTGCAGACACGAATATTTTGTCCGTTTTGAGTGAAATAAAAAGCATGATTGTTATCCCTGGGTTTCCGGACACCTCCAACACGAACATAACGATATCGTGGCTGAACAGTTTGCATACAGTTAGAAATGAACTGCCGTTGTAATTGCAAGTCACCGGGATCCCAATACATGTTAAATATAGCACTTCGATCATTCTCGGTAAATTTCTGAGAACACTGCAGTTTGCATTTTTCCGTGCAACCTGGTTTTATTTTTTTCCGGTCTTATTTTTTTAGTTATAGTATTTGTCTCATAACTCTTACCAGTATTTCTTGCTTTTTTCAAAATATTTCGCCTTCATTGATCTTCTCTCCTAGCACGCTTCCTTCCTTTCTTTTCGGGAGTATTAGAGATTGTCGTTGGTAGTGTAGTGTTGAGAACTGTAGTTGTTTGCGGAGATGAAGACTCGTTTTCACTGGAACTATTGCTTTCTGTATCAGGTACGTAATCGCGATCTCTGTCAGAATCATCACATTCCTCTTCGGGATCAAATAAAGGTGGTTTGCTAGTCGAAGCTGCGAAAAAAAGATAAGTTAAAGTAAGGTACTTAACTAAGATGAATTTATGAGTATTCTCGATGATGACTGTGCCCTTACCCTGTGGTGACGGAATTTGCTTTTGTGTGTTTCTATCCTCAAACTCTGATTCGTCTTCGCTTGATGAACTAGAAGAATTTGAAGAGCTAGTACTAGATGCAACAGAGGGTTGGCAACTATTTTGTATAGGCACTTCGGGAATAGGTGCTTCCGTTAATGTGATTTGGTCTTCCATATCTGTGCTTTCTTTTATGATACTATTATTAACTAGGTTAACTAATAGTCGCCCGCGAGACCCCTAGAATGAAAAAAGTAGTAAAAAAGAGTAACAGCAAAAACACCTTTCGTTTCGAGCTATAGTAACATATTTTTTTATAATACTTTTGAAATCTGAATATTTTCTGCTAGGACGGTTTAATTTTAAATGTGACATTTAGTTATAAATGTTTCAATGCAAAGTCATTGTTACAATAATGTCTTAACGTAAAATAATACAAACATATCCTTAGTTTTTCTAACAATAGCGTCATATTATTTAGTAATACAAACATTTAAACTTATTTGCTTATTGTAATAACGTCATAACTCAAAATAAATCAATATTGTTCTAAAGGACTGATCTAAAAATAGTACTTACCATTTGTCGTAAGAACGTTTTAACTCCAAATATGACGTCCTTGAAGAGCACGATGCGTGTGTTAGATTATACTTACAGAAATACGTTGAAAGAAACAGGTAGAGAGAATTATGTCTTACTTCTTACCCAAAAGTAAAGAATACTTATATTTTATCCAGCAAATAGGTACTCAGAATCAAATAACACTGACAGGAGGCAGAGCAGTGTTCACTGTGACGGCTCGAACGAGAATGCCGCTACCACGCGGAAGCGGGTCGTTTTATGTCAACAACCCACCCTACTCCGCCTCGCCTCTGACTACCGGTAACGCTTGTACAAAAAGCGTTGTAATAATTAAGTTTTATTATATAAACTATTTGTAAATTCATGATTAATAAATTATTAAATAATAATGATATTATTATTATTTTACCAAACTATTCCAACATAAATAGATTCTCAATATCCTATAACCGAAACAATTATGTCGGTCACCACGACAACTACTTTTTATCATAGAAATCTATTTCTAATTCATAACAAATCATTATTATCATTGTATAAGTTAACAAATATTATTAGAATAATTATTATCTTGGGCTTAATGTACAAATTAGTGCCCAAGATCTCACACGGCCATTCTGCAGAGCACTTCGTTCTCGAAGTGCTAATAAATCAACAATATTTTAAGAATAGCATGGCGGATAGTGATTGCTATTTTTATATATATTTATTTAATCAAAACTATTACGGCCAAACTGGCATGTACTTCGCTCTCGAAGTACTATAATAACATTATTCTGAAATATAATATTTCATCATAGTCTCTGGCCTTGACATACTAGTCCTATCACCTGCTGCACATGAATTCCAGACTAATATGAGGGCAGTGACTGACCAGCAGTATATATACAAATAAATGATAGTTTCTGGCCTTGACATACTAGTCCTATCACCTGCTGCACATGAATTCCAGACTAATATCAGGGCAGTGACTGACCAGCAGTATATATACAAATAAATAATAGTCTCTGGCCTTGGCATACTAGTCCTATCACCTGCTGCGCATGAATTCCAGACTAATATCAGGGCAGTGACTGACCATCAGTATAGGTATATACATTTTTCTTTTCACTATTGTTTTTATTTTTATTAGTCCTTACCCATGTCATACTAATCCTACCACTCGCTGCTAATGTTTACAGATTAGTATCTGGGCAATAACTGACCAGCGATAAGTATAATGAATTATTCTTATTGTGTACTTTTGAATACTTAGTGGTGTTAATAGATTGTTGAACCTTCATAATACGTTCGGCCAATCTGACGAGAAGTTTGAAGACCTATTTTTTTTTTTATTCCGATTCAATGACTTGACATTCGAAGCTATCTAGTACTTGATAATTATTACTGTTAACAAGCTGTTTTTATGTATTGAAATATACTTTATTCCTAATTCTGGACCTGGAGATAAAAACTTAAATATCTCGAAAACGGTGCATCGTAGCCCAAAAATAATGAATTTTTCTCCCCCGTAGACCCCAATTGGCCACGCGGTACATCCAATGCAATAAAAGTTTTGGCACTACCCTCATTAATTAAAAAAAAATACTCCAAAATTAATTCAAATAATTTAATTAATGCCGTTGTAATCAAAATAAATTAATAAAATCAAACGTACAACACTAAATTATTATAATGAAAACACAATTACCTTGTTTTATTTCTTCAAGTTGAATTGTAAGAATCAATCATTTTTATAATGTTACTTCTATATTCTTACAAACTGGTTGGTAACAAATAATACAAATTACTGGTAATTCAACCGTACACGGCAACAGTCAGCAAAAAAAGTGACTCGATCCGGCAACATACCTCGCTTTAGTTCATTCGAACTTCCGGTGTTGCCAGTAGAAATATTTAATTCGCTTGGAAACCGATAATTAATTCCAAATATCATCAAACCTTACAATTATCATAAAAAGTATGATACCATCTTAAAAAAAAAACTTTATCAAGCACTATAAAATGCGTTTTTTTTATTTAAATAACAATAAATTGTACGGTAGTTCGAGTCCAAAAAAAAAATGAAATCTCAACGAGCGATTCCGTAACAAAAACTCTGGAGAAACTCCTTTTATAAAAGAGTGGTGTGCACAATAAAATTGTTAATTTGTCAAGCTGGTTTTTACACACCCATAGTTACAGCTGCAAGATATTTGCTATAGTGGTAGAGCGAGAAAATTTTGCGCGTTTTTTTTTTTCGTAATACCTTATTTTGTTAGATACTAATTTATTCTCCACGTACGTTCACTAGCTCACATGTAAAATTTCTCAGCAAGTGAATTCCTATGTAATCTAATGATTTCTCATTCTTTAATTATAATAAACACACCAACGCTCGAAGAGAACCAAAGTGCTTCAAACTCAAACTTTTTTTTTTAGTAGCCTTCAATATTATAATCATATATATTATAGGCGTTAGTCGTCACATTTCAATGCTATCGGAGAGTAGCCCCGATCGAACATCAAAATGCCCGGTCTAACTACGAAACATATATTTCACTACACAATAATAAATAGTCCGCGTTAGTCGACACATCTCAATGCTATCGGAGAGTAGCCCCGATCGAACATCGAAATGCCCGGTCTAACTACGAAACATATTTCACTACACAATAATAAATAGTCTGCGTTAGTCGACACATCTCAATGCTATCGGAGAGTAGCCCCGATCGAACATCGAAATGCCCGGTCTAACTACGGAAAATATGTTTTACTATTATATTACACAATAAGCGAAACATATCATCAACCCCCAAGCCAACAGGAATTAACACCATCAGAGAGTAGCCCTGACGTGGCACTAAGCCCATTAAACTTGTGGGTACGTAACGAAAAAAAAAAAAATTTTTTTTTTTTCATGAAAATGAATAACCCACACATCTCATTGTCAGGGAGTCGCCCTGACCAAATGCAATGCACAGATCAGCCACAATCATATATCAATGTTTCTTTACTCAACTAAACTTAAAATTTGAGATCTTAGCACTTTTGATTCGAAAATATTTCACTTGTACATACCTTTTATTAGTACGATCCCACTTCTGATGTTAGATTATACTTACAGAAATACGTTGAAAGAAACAGGTAGAGAGAATTATGTCTTACTTCTTACCCAAAAGTAAAGAATACTTATATTTTATCCAGCAAATAGGTACTCAGAATCAAATAACACTGACAGGAGGCAGAGCAGTGTTCACTGTGACGGCTCGAACGAGAATGCCGCTACCACGCGGAAGCGGGTCGTTTTATGTCAACAACCCACCCTACTCCGCCTCGCCTCTGACTACCGGTAACGCTTGTACAAAAAGCGTTGTAATAATTAAGTTTTATTATATAAAACTATTTGTAAATTCATGATTAATAAATTATTAAATAATAATGATATTATTATTATTTTACCAAACTATTCCAACATAAATAGATTCTCAATATCCTATAACCGAAACAATTATGTCGGTCACCACGACAACTACTTTTTATCATAGAAATCTATTTCTAATTCATAACAAATCATTATTATCATTGTATAAGTTAACAAATATTATTAGAATAATTATTATCTTGGGCTTAATGTACAAATTAGTGCCCAAGATCTCACACGTGCGTCCGCGTCGACCACTTTTGCGTAACTGAGATAGCACTATATTCAAACAAGCTTAAGCCGCCATCAACAGCGTGCAGAAACGACATTTGTCGCCACCTAGCGGCATAGAGTGAAAGGATCTTTCTGACATTCTTGTACGGAAAAATATACTAACCAAAGACTTATTTTTTCATGTAATCGGAAAATGTTGTGACTTTGTGATATGTCGGTCTTGCAGTAAATAAGCGATATTCTGTAAATTTTAGAATAAAAGTTTTATTTGAATAAGTCCTAATATAATATAAATTGTTAAAAATCAGCAATAGGCCGCGAAAATTCTATCAAATCGTTCTGCCCGTGAGGCTTGCTAGAGAGAGGTACTTAATGGTGATATATCACCAGTAGTTTTTGGTTCGTAATATCTTGTAAATGCTCGTACTTCGATAATAGGTGGCGTAAACACTCATAATTTGAAAACTATTTGAAAAGTTTATTACGCACGTATTGTATGTACCTTCCTTTATGTTAATATAATAAGATTGTGTAAACATTTACACTTTATATTTATGCAGCATAATTTCAATTGAAAGTAAAATAAATCTTCTTTCAGTTCTTCTTATTTATTGAAATAAAAATGGAAGGCAAACAACAGTCATTGTACAGACAACAAAACATTGACAACTGTCCTTGATTTTGTAAATTAGACTCTTCTGTCATTTTAATAAGGGCGTCTCTTGTTTTTAAATGTTAACTGAGATGCAGACATTTTTGTCTCTCTTATTCTTGGATTACTCATATCACAATTTATCTACGGGTTCATTGAAACATGTTTGATGTAAACTGTACTATAATGATTGACGTCAAACGTATTATACACATGCCTCATGACAATCGCTATTTTACGTTTATTAGGGTTAAGACATAAAATATTTAATTAAGTGCCCATAAAGTTTATTCTCTTGAAATGTTGTTTGTTCCCACTTTACCTGTTTATCGAAAATAACAAGATTTCTTTTTAATGTAGTTTTGCTTTGCACGAATTCCTCTATAAAGAGATGAAGTAGTCACAGTTTTGTTAAGGAACTTCATCTGTGCGTAGAGGACTAAATCACGCTTAAGTAATGATTTAGTAGCTTTTTTTATAATTTGCGGTTTTCTAATGCGGCTATTTTGAAATTGATATTCAAATTATTGACGTCATAAGCCGAAGAAGGGTATTATTAACTACACCAAAAGAGTAGGTCATAATGGAGTGTGCAGTTTTATGAAAGTAAAGTTTGTTAGCTTTTTTTGTAGGAAGTAAATTCTGTAAGTATTGAACCGATTTTGAAAATTCTTTCAGCAATATTTAGAATGGACTTTTAGGGTGGATATTGCATACTTTTTATCCTGGTATAACCATGGGAAGCGTATACATTGAAAGCACGTGCGGGTCGTTAGTTTGGTAGGTAGTTTTTTTTCAATAAATATGTAACTATACTTTAAAATTTTTATTTTATATAATTTTGAATACTCACACTAATAATAAAGGAAAAAGTTTAGTGAACTTGTAAAAACTAAGCCCAAAAACCACTGGACTGATTTTCAAAATTCTCTCATTGGTAGAATGATATGATTTCACGGAGTAAAATAATTTAGGTGCTATATTTTTTTCAAAAAATCTACGCTTGCAAAGTAGCGAGCGATGCGTTAGTCGTACTTTTACTTTTAACATACGTACGTACTTTTAAAAAACGGTTAAACACTGTGGATTAAAATTAAGAAATCCCAAAAATACTTATTTATTTTCTTTATAAGATGTTTCGCATAAATCTATCGATCGTAAACATCTCAGAAGCGCCATGATATAGAAATGGAAACCAAATGAAAATGAAACTACTTGTCATAAGTAGGTACTCAGGTTATAACTCGATGTGTAAGTACGTGATATTATTGTTGAGGTTCACTCCGGTTCTTGTTGTGAGACTCCATTTTTAACTCTATATACTGTACTTTATTGTTACTTTAGATCTATTTCTATTCTTAATTAATGGTGTCGCGTCGCATTAAGCTTACGCATTTTGCCAATGTCAAGTGAAAATGTAACTAAAGTAACAAAAATTGTACGGTTGATTTGGGTTAAAAATGGAGTCTCTCAACACGTGTTTTTAGAACAAGAACTCGGGAGAAACTCCTAGATACATTTCACTGTGCGTAATTGTTATGTGACGTACAGCCATTAATTAAAAATGGAGAATAGAAAATTAAGCCATGGATAGAATCACCCCATATCCTCCATTGGGTGTCGTAGAAAGCGACTAATTTACGTACACAAATTGTAAAGTAAAATACGGAGGAGCGGAGCACTCTGGCACAGGTATATGTTTAAAAGAGTGCTTCAATAACTTAATAAGTTGATAATAATAATAATAATTAAAGAGCCTCGATAAACACCTTAAGAGGCTCGCGTTAGGTGGTTGGATCAAGAGTCAGATGCAGAAGGCAGTACTTCTAGATACGGCCCGTATAGTGAGGAAGTTCCTGTCTCTGGATCCTTGACCACCGGTAGCCGGACCCTGATCTTGCTACCGATGGGGAACTGCATTTTTATATTTTTAAATGTTATATTTTTTAATGTTATACGATGTAAAAATTTAATATTTAGAAGTAAAATTTTGTATGTGTTTCAAAAGAAATAAAGGGAATAATAATAATAAACGCTTTTATTGTACACAAAAAGAGAAAATACATACTTATAAACAATACAAATGAAAACAATATGTACAAAGTAGGTGGCCTTATTGCTTACAAGCCATTTCTTCCAGGCAACCTTGTGTTGAAGGAGAAGAACGAGAAAGGAAAGAAACATAGGGTGCAGGAAAAAGAAGATGTTGATGTAATTGGTTAAAAGATAAATATTTTTCATTTTAATTTTTCAAAAAATGGACTATCAAAGCGGTATTGATTACTTTATACTCCGTCCATCAATCCGCATTAGGCAGCATGGTGGACACACTTATATTGTCGACGTTCCTCCAATCCGCACGAAGCGATTTGCTTCAGCTTTCATTATGCGAACAGCTAAGGAGTGGAACTCCTTGCCGAGGTCTGTTTTCCCGGATCAGTATAATCTGGACATCATTAAGGCCAGAGTGAACAACCATCTTCTAGGCGAGCTTGTGCCATCTTAGGCCCCACCATCGCTTTCCATCAGGTCAAACGCCGAGCCGATTTAACATAAAAAAATTATCCGAGGAATAGGCGCTGCAGAGGAACATACGTAAATACAAACATACATAGACTACTAAAATCATAAGCCTTCCTTTTGGCTTCACCATAGTCGGGTACGTCGTCGGTGGTGTAGTGCGTAAGAGCGTCGTCTCCCACCCGGGAGGCACTGGTTCGATCCCCGCCACGTACCAATGTGTTTTCAAATTTTGAATTCATGTACGTTTAATCGACGCTTTTACGGTGAAGGAAAACATCGTGAGGAAACCTGCACACACTTATGAAGACATTCTTAGTTTGTGTGTGAATTCGACCAACCTGCACTTGGACAGCGTGGTTGACTGAGGCCTAATCGCCTCTAATGTGGGGTAGGCTCGAGCCCCTCTGTGGGGATATTATATGAGCTGTTGATGATGATGATGATGATAGTCGGGTAAGACTCTGATCTGCCTAAGACCTGATATAGCAAATTAATTAAGCACCTCAGTGGCATACAATATTGTATATGTATATTTTTTATTACTAATGTAAATTATTTTATTGTGCATGTTCATGAAATTGTAGTAATAAATTTTCTTATTATTCAATATTTACCTATTATTTTAAAATTATGTTATTTAACGCCATGTAATTCAATTAACTTTTAGGCGTGTTGGATACCTAGTCTGTAAGCTAACAAGTGTTTTCGGGAATAAATAAATAAAAATAAAATACGAAGCCGTTTCAACACTCGAGTTTATGCATGAAATTAACTTAACGAACAGCGAAACTAACGATAAATTCGCTTCGTCAGCAAACTTTTGCTTTCATCTCTTATAATTGCTTTAGAAAACTCAATTTCTATGGTATATGGAGGTCTCAGTATGTATCGTTGCATGGTCGTATTGAGGAATTTGTATTGCTAGTGTATAGACAGTTATTAACATATACACTTGACAGATTCAGAAGGTGACGTGTCGACAAACACGGCAATGAAAGATTTCGAGGTTTAATTAATTTTTTTGTAGTACCTATTATTAAAATATTTAGTGCTACACGTAGATAACTATTTCACACAAGTCGAAAAAAAATTTAGAACATAATAACTTTGTTTTTTAGTACAGATTTCATCGATGCCACGCAATTTTCGGTCCCGGTAAATTCACCCATATACTCCGTACATCCACACAAACTATATTAGCAGGATTTATTTTACTATCCGAAATATGATAAAAATCGTGTTCACAAATACTTCGATTTCTTTAAGAAAACATGACTTTAATCTCACAGAAAAATATGACATGTGTTAGCTGCATCTCATTGGTATTTGTGCCCATTGTGCAACAGGTGGTCTCACCTTACGAAACTCGGCGGTGGTTAGGAAATAGAGCGAACTCTCTACGCCTCGGGGATTTAATTCCTGCTTGAGGTGAGGTTCATTGGATCTTAGTGGCTGACTACGTAACCTTTATTTACTCAATATATATATAGTTCGCCTTTGCTAACAATGGTACGTTTAAATTTTGTAACACATTTTGCAATAAAGAGTATTTATTTTATTTTTATTTCATAGGAAGACCAACAGCTGTACACAACATAGAAACTTTAGATAAACAACAAAAAGCCAATAAAAAGTCCTCACAAGTAGACATATTCTTAAAAATAACAGTACACGATGCAAAAAGAGACAAAACGCACACATTGTATAAATCACATAAACAACACTACTTATATGAGTCCACTAGCTCTCGAAAAATGTTTGGTTCATAAGCCGCTTTACCGATGATAGGCTAGTATTAAATAACAGCTAGTATAATATATTTAGTTTGACATTCGTCTTGTAGTAGTCAGTTTCCTTACCATCTAACCGCTTTACTCTCACTTAAACTTTAAAACCCTTAACAGCTACCCACTCCTCTTAAACATAAGCAAATTCAAAACCCTTGAATCTCACAGAAATTATTAAGGGAACAGTTGTGTTTCCATAGCCAGGACTAGAATGAATATCCTAGGAGTAGCCTATCCAAGGCCAGAGGACTACAGACTCTTCAAGCCCATGGATTAGTTAGGTTGATGGCCTACTTACTCAAGGAGCGACAAGAGTAAAGGGAAAGGGAAGGCACAAAAGATCACGTCGGACCCAAGTTCGTCCGTGAGGAAACTCACCCATCATAAGATAAGGTAAGATAAAGGAACAGTGCCTATGCTTATGCTATAAAAGAAAATTCGAAATAGAGTTGATGCTAATTAATTTTTTTACTAGTTTAACTAGTTTCGATGTGAACAGGCTTTAATTATGTTTATTTAAAAATAGATTTTATATAAATATAGCTTAAATAAATTATAATCAGTGAAATGATTTATAGTGAAACTCAAATGACTGCATAATTTATCATTAAAAGTGAGAAATAGTCAGTTCCTAAAAGTTCCTAATTTAAAATTGCTATTTACATTAAATCTCTCACCAGTATTTTTAAAATCTTAATTTTCTCTATCACTATAGTGTTAATTAAAAATCAACAAATTAAAAAAGGTATATTTTTTTTGTTTCCGAGAATAAATGGGTGCAAACTTCGTTATCATAGTTGGTAATGTATCTATTGCTTAGTATAGACTAGAATGTATTATTGTGATACTTTATATGTGTTTGATCAACTGCCTGAGTTCAATAAACTAAAGAACTCTTGGATCTAATTGTTATAAATCATTCTACATCTCGTATTTGCAAAACATTAGTAGCAAAAATTTTCGGAATATTAAGTCAAGTTTGGACAGCTACCACGACCATCTTAATGAGTAATTTTTGCGTTTACAAACGCGTAAATATTGTAATGATGATGATGAATAAAAGCTGTATTTACATACATATAATCACACTCACATTCCCATTTGGAGTCAAGCAGAGCTTCAGGTAACATTCGGTTACACACATACCCCTATTTGACAATATGGGCCATGCAGTACCCCAAAATAATGACAGGTTACCAGCCTGTCGCCTACGCAAAAGAAGCACAAAACCCAAAAAATCACAATCCATATGTGAACAAACCAACTAAAGCGAACGACGAAGACAGATGTTTCACTCAAAATCATCTCAGTTATCCCGGGTAGCACACACTACAATCGGCCGTGCTGTTTTGTAATACGGCATGTTATACGATCCGCCTGCAACATATACAAGATGAATAGAATTTCATGAAAAGGGCTGCAGTAGTTTCAAAGTTATCTAATTTTTACTTTCTCGCATACGTAGCTTAGAGGAAGTCTGTAATCGTCAAAAAATTCGACCTCGAGATTTTGACGGATTTACACGTTTTGGACCTCTCTGAGTCCAAAAATACCGTTTTTGGAATTATATCTGTGCATGTGTGTGTCTGTGTGTCTGTGCGTTATCACGATAACTCGAGTATGCTTTAACTTATTGCAACCTTAACATTCATGTATGACATAAAGATATAAGGTTTCTATCAACTTTTGAGTCGTTTCCGGGATATGGGAAAGTCAAGAGGAGACCACTCCCCATTTTTTATTTTGGTAAGGCATATTTTCAAGATTTTTGTAATATACTACAATTTGCTAAATATAAAATATTTCCATACTGATTTGCTGTGTAGGTAGACTATTTTCACAAGTATATTTTTTCAAAATTTGCACTCTGATTGATAATGGGCGATGAAAATCGGAAAAAAATTCTGTTCTAGTTGAGTGCTTCATCTTTGCTAATTCTCCTTTTTCTTCTCTTATAAAATAATATCTAAACCACAATTATGATTGATGTTGCAGTTTTAACACCAAACTACTTACACCTCAAAAAATAAATTTCAAACTTGTTTTATTATAATTACAATTAGACGCAAATTATTGGTAAAATTAGGTAATGCTTTATTTAGTAATGTCATGATCATAAAATTTCATTATGAATCATGTTTTAGCATCACAAAATAAGACATTATCACTACGTCAGTACATTTTTATTATAGAAATAAAAATAATATTTTTTTATTCATTTTTTAGACCGACTTTGTTTTTGTGTTTTATTTCCAAATTATGTAGAATTTGCAGTTGCGTAATCTAATTCTTGCTTACAATACAATATTAAACCTACAGAATAATACTGTAGATAAGAATAAGTTTTTAAAACATGAACTTTACAATTATTATTGCAAAGGAATTCAAACAAGCAAAAAGTTTAAATCAATGTAACCCCACCACGGAAATAAAAACTATCCCCGATGTAAATTTATAGCTAATAACTATCTCGATCACGTCAGCTTCCCAACAAAAAAAATCACATCAAAATTGGTGCATTTGTTTAGGAACTACGATGCCACAGACAGACACACAGATATACAGACACAAGTTCAAACTTATAACACCCCTCTTTTGCGTTGGGGGTTAAAAACAAGGGAATATTTTTTTTTTAAATCGGGGTTTAGAAGGTAAAATCTACTCCCCCTCATTATTGTTAAAGTCGGTTATAATGTAGCCTATGCTACCCGGACCACTATAAAGAATCGATTAACACCTTATAATAGTCATTCCTCTTCCTTTTGTCTTCGCCACAGTCGGATAAAAACCATTTTAAACTATGTAAAGAAATGTACAGATGACAGCAAATCGGGCCACCCAAAACTATGAAATTTTTTCAATACATTTTCAAACTAATTCCAGAGAAAAGTCTATTTAAGGGATTCGTCATCTGATCACGAGTCGTGTTTCAAGTGTCAAAATAAGATAGACCAATCAATAAATAAACAATCAGAAATAGCGTGCAATGTCCTCACACAAGACTACAAAGGTTTTGTACTTGAAATCAATTGCACTTCAAATATTTTATATCTGTGTAGGCTATGTAACATTGTGGAAGAGGTAATTGGGATATTTAATAGCTTTTACGAAATTATTAAACGACTAGGGACCCGCCCCGGCTTCGCACGGATAGTACTTACTTTAACCTTAACGAATTATACCTTCCCCTTGAATCAGTAATCTTATGATGAAAACCGCATCAAAATCCGTTACGTAGTTTAAAATTGTAAGCGTACAGACAGAAAGAGTGACTTTGTTTCACACTATGTATGTATGTCGTGGGCCGATCGTGATATGCCGGCATATCATGAAACGCTACTGGACCATAAATATCTCAACCACTGGTTGAGAAACCCATTTTATATACAGGATACAGCATGAATTTTGCAAGTGGCCTTCAGGGCCAAATCCTAAACTATAAGGAATATCGAAAAATACTCAAAGAAGTCGTGAGCCCGATTTTGATGAAAACAAAAACTGCATCACTGGATTTTTGAAAAATCAATAATCCTAGCCAGGAATCGAAACCAATGATTTTGAAAAAAAAAACACAGACAGTATTATTACACCATTGTATTATTTACACCTTCCGATACTGTTGTTAATAAGAATCTATTTTTGGGCAATAATGATATACGGGATAATACTGGAAAATGTTAAATTTTAATAAAATATTTCTTATTTCACCTTGGTTGAAGCGATAATCAAAGCGATGACCATTATTTTATCAATCAATCCAATGATGCAGTTTTTGTTTTCATCAAAATGGGGCTCGTGACTCCTCTGAGCATTTTTTGATACTGCTTATAGTTTAGGATTTGACCCTGAAGGCCCACTTGAAAAATTCACCCTCTGTATGTTGGTCAGGAGCGATGAGTAGTTTCAGGGTTATTTTTAAATATGGCTGAGCGGAGAGAGAAGCCAGGGTAGTGGAGGTGACGGTTGGTGCGTCATCCCTTAACCCTACACCTAAGTCACAAGTCCCAGGCACATCTCCTGGCTCTCCTCTCTGCAGCACTATGCTATTTTATAATATTTGACAAGAGAAATAAGACATCTTAAAGTATAAATCATATAGGTATACTGTTAAGAATGTAATACTTAGTATAAATTTGACATGTAATAGAAATAATTTGACATGTAATAGAATAATTTGACATGTAATAGAAATAATTTGACATGTAATATGTAGTAAAAATAGGTTAAGCTCCTGACATGTACTTACCTTAAGACCACAATTTGTATATCCATCCGCCCTATTTAAAGCAAATAAATTATTACTATTATTATTATTATGGACCCGGCACCCGCACGATGAATCTATGGATTGCTAGAGTTTTAATCTAAGCCGTGATGATTGTATGTATGTATGTATTATCTCTACTATAGTTTGATTCCAAATAAGGATTTGATTAATCAGTAATTTAATAAATAAATATTATGTTTAAAAAGGGTTTTCTTTTTGGCCCTATTTAATAAAAAATACTAGTCATCTTATACATACTAGTATTATTATCTTTGGTACAGTCAACAGCACGTCGGGCTATACAAAACTGTCAAATTTCTCCAAACGATTTTCAACCTAAGCCTATTCAATATAAAGTGCATAATCGATTGGGAAAATTTGACAGTTTGTGGTAACCCAACGTGCTGTTGTCTGTACAAAGTTTATTTATTTATTTATAAGCATATATAGTCATACTGTGACCACGAACCCTGCAAGATGTTACGAAACGTCGGGCAATAATAACAAAATGTAAAATCTAATTACGCGCGAGTTAAATCCGTAAAAGTTGTTTTAGTCATCTTATTGTCTTTAGTATAGAAAGACAATAAGATGACTGCAACACCATAATTATATCCCAAACAAACAGATTGCGTCAAAAAATTTAAAACATCAGCGGAGATAAAAATTTCAGATAAATACAATTGATGACAACGTAAGTTTACGTAAGAAAAAAAAATAAAAATACATAACTTTCACTATTACATAAACGTATGACGCAGTCCCTAAAGGCACATAAAGGTCCGAAACAGAAAGTTCATGAATAAAAATTAATTTTGATCGGATTGGCAGCTGTGACAACATAATGTGCCGACGAACGTAGCTACAACTTTGAGGCATTATTGAAACGTGTTGTGGTTTGATCTAATAACCTGTTCCAAAGATTTAAAAATAGGCGCCATTGCTCAAATTATGATTAAATTAACATAGCATAAACATATTTTATGTTATATAAATAACATATTTTCTAGTTTTAAAAATATTTACGCGTTTGTATACGCAAAAAATATTCCATAATATAAGATAGTTCCATCATAAATGGGCCTCAATTTATTATTTGTATAATATTTGTAAAAATATTTCGTTCGGATTTTATAAGTGCAAATTTCAAAGATTTGATGAAACAATGTTTACTATAAAAACGTAGGCACCAAGCACTGACAAATTTCGATGGCGAAAGCAGTGTCCTGGTATCGTAGTGGTTAAAGCAGCCGTCTGGATTGCGGAGGATGCTGGGTCGATTCCCGCCTGGGGCAGATCGATTTCTTTTCAGTGTATTTTCTAGTTTTAAATATATTTACGCGTTTGTAAAGGCTATGGCATTATTCCATAAATTAAAATAGCATTTTAAGCCACGATTATTAACTTAAATAAAATATTTTAGCAAAAAAATAGGACAACCGACTTCAATGCGTACAAATTTAAACTAAAAAGTAAGAAATAAATAATATTTTTATGGAGTAGTTGAAAAGAGCGTCATAGAAAACCAAGGAAAGTATTGATACACATTTATAATTCTTTATTTATAATTCTTATTATTCTTATTTATTCTTAGACATAATCTATTTGATTAATTTAATTGGAAATTGAACGTTTATAAGCGTATTGTAATTAAACGTAAATTGAAAAAAAAAATATTTAGTCCTCTTATTTCAACTGTTGTCGTATGTCTATCACTTGTACTTCTTTTTTTAAAATTTTGGCTACTTCAAAATGGATTCTAAGTTAATTTTTTTTCTGAAATACTAGCGTCAAACTACTATATGCATTATACCTACCTATTTGACCTAAAAAATAGATGTGTTTTCTTTTTGTTTATTATGTTGTTCTTTTTTCAAATAAAGTTGTATTCATTCATTCATTCGTTCATTAATAATTGTGATAATAGTGATTATTAATTATTGTACGAATCCTAATCCCAAATGTTAAATAAATGCCATTAAGAGTAGGTATACGAATTTAGCAATAATTCTTCATAAAAGGTTTATTATATGAATTTTATATTTTATTATAATAATTTGTATATTAAAATATTATTAGAACAAGATATTTCTTTAAGTATGCGAAAATATAATCAACATCTACAACTTTTGCAGAAGGTAGGTAACCTTCGAGAATTTTTAATTTAAGCTTCTACAATGTAACAAAGTAATATTTGCCACATGTTTTAAAGAAATAATAGCATATGAAATTGCACATTACGATTTGCCTCATAAAGTGTTATTTGTTCATAAATTAGCTTCTCAATTTATATTTAGCGAAAACATTTTCATAATTATTTGTTTTGTATTTCATATAGGTAACACAAAATCGTATTTGGAAACATTTGGAAAAAATAGTTTTGCGTAAAAATTATGACAGGCTGTAGAGTGTTCGGATAAAGACCTTACAGAGCAAAGAACTCAGTTACAATGCAACGGGTGCGCTCGAAAGCAAACTTTATTGCAATACGCATATCAACTTTTAGTGAAATGCTTTATGTGGTATTCATTGTACTACCTACTTAGCAATCAAACATTGGAGTCAAGGCTTACTGCTCGTTCACTGGTTTGCCTTGATACTTATATGAAGTGAAAAGACACATGGCTTATTAATTTCAATCAATTTCCTGATTCAAACCTAAATATAGGACACGTTTATTTAGGTAACATGCCCAAGCAAATCAATGAAAGAATTGATTTGAAAAAATTTAAAGTGAAATTAATGTAACCTTTATTAAAGGAACACTTTGCCTAATAAAAATTAATAAGATAACAAACAAAGTAAAATTTATAAAACAACATAATTAACGCGATTGTCGTTTAATTCATTGAAATCTTGTTTATGAATTGTGTGTGCAATGTGCATGTTATTTCAATGCAAATCTTGTTTGTGCATTACTTATCAAGATTTATATAATTAAAAAAAATATTGTAGATATACTATATATACACGCTAACCTTAACTGTCACGAGAATTGCAATACAATTGGAAATAGGATGGAAAAAATAAAAAAGGTATTTGTACTCACCGTAAAGCGGGCCAACCATTATTAAGTACAAGAAAATCACTAAAAATATTTGAGTTCTTCCATTTTGAAGTCTTGGCTTCAGAGCCACTAACACTGTATTACCCACAAGACCGAATACGTCAGTGAATATTTTAACACATTTGTTTCTATTGTTCACTTCGTCTGTCACAATATTATTATTTTCAACCAACACATCTTCAAGTCTTATTAAACCGTATAGAAACGAACAAAAATGCAACGATAACAACAAACTAAATACTCCGTAATAGCCGAGACCTCTCAACAATATACCACTCAGAGCTGTTCCCATTGGAGTCCCGAAACTAACACATATAGTGACAATTCCTAATCGAAACGTTCTATTTTCAACACTAGTTCTATCTGACATGAAGCTATACATTCCCATGAATATAATGATGTAGCTCCCAGTAAACGCAGCGGGCAACGCTTCTATTAGAGCCGTAGCTTGCAGCGACAGTTCCTTGAAATAGTATGTAGCAAAAAGCAGTCCTATATTCGTAATGATCTCTCCTATGAATGGGAACAGTATACAGATTTTCCGTTTCTTATACTTGTCGCTCCATGCTCCTACGAACAGAACCAGTACTGCGGGAATTGAAGTCTGCAGCGGGAATTTCCATGCCATTACTTTGGCCACCAATGTCTGGACTTGTTTCAGTTCTGTCTCCAAACCTGTAGTATTCAAGTCTCTGATTCTGTCGCATATTTCATCTCCGAAATCGTAGTGGACTCTGCATGACTTTTCCAAGTGCATATTCTGCACTGCCATCGAAGATAGAGACGTGCATAACATGTAAAGAAACAAGCACGGCTCCACTGTTGTCTCGCGAAAAAAGCCCTTGAGTCCTTTCAAAATTCTCTTCGGTTTTTCGATCCAAGTTCCTTGTCTCCGAGTATTAGTCAGCAATATCTTCGAGTTGGTGAGGTCGTGGACACTGCATATTTTTTCTGTGCTCGACATCATATTTCTGAGTCAACGTTCACCCGGAGACCGCACTATCGTCTGACACTGGACACTCTCAAACAGTGCTCCCAAAAAGCCGGGCTGTAAAATTCAGGTTGTAAACTTGACGCGCGTATGAATGTGCGCGGGCGTATACGAGGCGCTCCACTCGCATCTCGGCTGTTACGATAACAGAGGTCTTACCGGCGACGACACCACTTTTAAATAAATTACTCATTTATCTGTGCGCTACAGGCTGCCTTATTTTTTCTACAGGCAGTGAATGATTATTTTTCAATAAAAGTAATTAATGCTGTGACGGAAGCGGTAATTATATAGAATGACGTAAGGCTCTATTTGCATTGTGCTTTAATTTAAACCCTATTAAAGATTGATTAGTCTGCAATTAAGTGATCATCTTTATAACTTATTCTTTAAATTTTTTAGTTTGTAGAGAATTTGTGGACATTGTTATTTATGAATGTAATAAAACCTAGATATTAATAGGTGAGTTCATAACGAAAAATATGTTTGCCCTGGGGATACTAATAAAAAAAATATCGTCTAGACTTATGTCTAGACCCAAAAAAACTACTTAATTGTAATTTTAAGTGTGCACATGAAATACAAAAGAAAGTGCTGTATAATGTAATAAATATTAGAAGACCTTATGAAAGTATTTATAATACTTTTCGTCTTGCGTGTTTGCATTATGTTTATTTGTGTTTCTAATAACTTATCACATTACAACTGGACTAAATAGATGTCAAAAGCCAAATGAACGTTATATGATAAACTTTATTAACCTATGCATACCGGAAATGATTTATAAGCGTTATCAAATTATTCTCAATAAGATTTTTTACCCTAATTTTGTTTCGACGACAATGTATTTATTAAAGGTACTATTTAATATTTTATAAATATACGTAACGATTGACTAAATTACCCAACAGCTACTTAATTATCTAATTAACACCCTTTTTTTGTCTACGTATCTTACCTCGATTTCCCAAAGGAATCATCATTAATATTTATAACGTAATTCATAAATCACATCTAAGTAATGTTTCATTTATGAACTTTATGATTATTTTTTATGATCCAAGTGAAGTTGTAGAAGTAGTTCGCAATGGTTTGCGTTCAAGATATTAAATCTTAAAACTCCAAACTTAGTGTTATGGGAAATGAAAATGAATGTCGGTAATTAATTGCTGTTAGGTATATTACATTTCACACTCGTATAGGATTCTATTTTTAAATATTTATTTATTAAAAGATTCCTTAACTGTTTATTAAAAGTTATATTGTAAAAGTCGTGAGTTTGTTTGTGTGGTCTTCGGTAGACCACACAAACAAACTCACGACTTTTACAATATTGGATATATCAAATTTATTTATTTATTTATTTATTTATTTATTTGGTTGTTGGAAGATTTACAGTCAAATATCAACAGTACAATAAATATGTAAGTTATCCAATGCCATTTACAAATCTCCACATACGAGTATAAGTTAGTTGCAGTATTTAAATAACTATTGTATCTTTAAGATATAACAAACAGTAATAATGAAACTTTCGTTATAGTAATAACATTAACTTTACGAACTTAATACAGTAGACAGATTCAAGTTAATATCCTATTTCATTATAATTAAAATTAATTAAAATTAAAATCAAGTTGCATCAGACAGGAAGAAATCGTTAGAAATAAGTTTCCTAACTGAAGTTATGCTGGAACAAAACAGGTCAATATCATGAAATAGCTTATTGAATGATTTGCTTGCTCGAATGATGAATGTGTTTGCTCTGTATCGGGTCTTAGCTGATTGTACACCTAGAATAGAACGATGTCTAAACCTCAGCAAGTTTGTTTTTATGTTTACTTTAGAAAGTAGCTCCGGACAGTCCACAGATCCATTGGCAATGTTCATAACATAACAAATGTCACTAATGTTACGTCGTACCTCAAGAGGGAGAAAATGGTACTTCCTGCATCTATGGTAGTAATCATTGGAGTTTTGGTGAAATTTATAATCTAGGTATTTTAAAAACCGGTTTTGTATTCGTTCGATTCTTAATTTATAGGTTTCGTATTGAGGGTTCCAAATTTGGGAGGCGTACTCCAAATGACTCCGTACGTATGCGCAATACAATATTTTTAATGTTTTCATGTTGTTAAAATTTTGTGATCTTCGTAAAATGAAACCCATAGCCTTGGACGCCTTCCCGACTACATGGTCAATGTGTTTATCAAATAACAATTTTTCATCATGTATAACACCGAGGTCTCTGATCTCATTAACTTTTAATAATTCTTGATTTTTAAGAGTATACCCCGAGGCCATAGTTTGATGGCACCGTGTGTAAGACATGTAGAAACATTTTGAAACATTTAGATCTAGTTTGTTGTGCGCGCAATATGTTTCGTATCGTAGGAGATCTGATTTAAGATCATCAATGTCACTCTCATTACGAACAGTCTTAAAAATTTTTATATCATCGGCAAATAACAATACCTTGGAATGCAAAAAGCAGTACTTAACATCTGATATAAATATATTAAAGAGCAATGGTCCCAAAATGGAACCCTGAGGCACACCAGAGGGGATGGGGCCCCAGGTCGATATGTAACCACAAAGTGCTACTGCTTGACTGCGGTTGTTTATGTATGATATGAACCATCTTAGTAGATTACCATGTATCCCGGCAGTTGCCAACTTATTAAGGAGAAGTGTGTGGTCAATACGATCAAAGCATTTACTATAATCAGTATAAATTACATCGACTTGAGCTCTCAGTTCCATACCTGCCGTGATGATATCATTTGCTAAAACGAGGTTAGACACTGTAGACCGATTCCTTACAAAACCATGCTGATCATCGCCCAGTGTGTTTTTTAACGCTGCATAAACCTGATGGTATACTATTTTCTCCAGTATCTTAGCAAACAGACACAACTTTGAAATTGGTCTGTAACTCTCCACTTGACTTCTATCACCTTTTTTGAAAACTGGAGTTATGAATGCTGACTTCCATATAGATGGCATTATACCCTCAGTAAGGGACCGGTTGTAAAGTATACATAAAGGTGTTACAAGACCTTTGGCGCAATTAATTACTAGGTTTGGAGGTATTTGATCAGGACCACCTGACTTGTGAGGATCGAGAGACTTAAGCAACGTCAATACATTATTTGGTTCAATAGCAATGGAGCTGATAGTTGCGCTTGAGATAATAGTATCCGATAATGCGAATGATGCGTTTATGCCATCGGGCTGGTTAAATGTAGATAAGAAATAGTTTGCAAATAATTCACTAATAGTTTGTCCAGTGCCAGCTGTGTTATTATTGAATATCATCTTGTTTGGACAGGGGCCTGATTTATTTTTGCTTTTTAAATAGGACCAAAATCTTTTAGGATCTTTAGTTATGTCATCTTCTATGTTTTTCATATAATTATTGAAACAATCGCGCTCCAATTCAACAGCACGCCGACGGAGTAATGAGAATGAGTTATAATCAGAGAGATTTTTGTAAATACGATATTTAGTATGATATTTGTGTTTTTCCTTTAACATTTTTATGAGGGCTGTATTATACCAAGGAGGATAAGATTTTGATTTGGAAACTTTAATAGGTACATATTTATCACGAAGCTCAAGCAGACGGGAGTAAAAATGATCGACAGATTGTTCAAGCGGTATATTATTGAGAAGGTTTTCCCAGTTGGTATTTATAAGTTCGGAGGTGATAGCTGTGTAATCAGCTTTATTGTAATTATAATGAGATCTTTGCTCCTGTTCAAGCATGTGTAGCTGTGCAAAGGTAGCCTGTATACATAGTGATTTATGGTGTGGGTCTTCTTTAATAAGGGGCGAATCACATGCTTGGACTTTAACTACGTCGTTGGACAGCACCAAGTCCAACGTACGTTCGTTACAGTTTAGGGCGATATTGTATTGGCTTAAGTTACAAATATTAAGACAATCCGTAAAACTCACTAAATGTTCCAGGTTAGAAGCTAATATAGGTTTCAACTCATCACTACCATCTTCTCTGACCCAACTGACCATGCTTCCTAGATTGAAATCACCCAAAACTACAAATTTATCCAAGGGGTGTGACAGTACTAAGTGTGTTAATTTTTCCATAAAGTTTCCTAGCTGGGTCTTGTAACTATTGCCTCTTTCCTCTTTTATCAGATATACACTACAAACATGGATGTTGTATGATACTTGAAGTCGTTTATCACTGATCCTGATTGTTATCCAGATATCTTCAGCCGTGCTTCCCCAATCGTACCTATCTATCACTGTAAATTTTCGCTTAACTGCTAACAAGACTCCCCCTCCCAGGGTCTGACCAGTACGTTCATAGTCCCTATCACTTCTCCAAACCAAATATCGATCATCGAAAAGTTCTGCATCTGTTATGCTACCAACAAGCCATGTCTCCGTTAATGCTATGACGTCATAATTGTTTAGGCTAACCATTCTATAAAGAGTATCTGTTTTCGAACGTAAACTACGTACGTTTTGGTAGTAAAGGTTAAGACATGCCATTTCTTGTTATGATTTTTAGTATAGCTACAAATAAAATTGTGACATTAAATAATCTATAGACCTCAATATAATCTCTTAGTAGGATCAAGAAGGCAACACATCCTCTCACATTTTCTAAGCGTAATATACAACTATCAAACAAGCATTCAAGACCATTACTGAAAGAGAATCTAGAAAAAATAATATGACCTGTTTTCCTCCAGCATAAGTATTGATTATTCCACATGTCTCCACAAAAATTAAGATGTATACATTTATTTGACCTGTATAATTTTGGTGACAAATTGTTATTGGAACTTAAGACTAAATGCACACTACTAAAAACCTGCCATGATAATAGTACTGACTGTGACAGTAGACAGTTACAAAAATATTTGTGGCATTTACTTATGGTATCTTTTTTATTACTGTTATGTTTAAAATTGTGATATAAGTAAGTTAATGCTAGGTAAATAGATTTGACAAATAGAAACAACATTAGCATTTTTGTTATGAATATTATGTGATTAGAATTTATGCTGTTCCTTTTTAAATAATTTTTACTAATATTGTGCTTGGTTATAAAGACTAAACTAATTAAAAATGTTAAATAAAGTTTAAAGTAAAATGCAATGATTAACAACAATATTAACACGTCATCACATGCAATTGTAAAAATATAATCTAAGTAGTTATATTTACAAAAATAAATACGCTTGTTATAATTAATTTTATGAATTAAGTGAACAAATGAGGCCATATAAACTTTTGCAAACAAAGACAAAAAGAATAACAATAATATTAGGAATATACAACTATAGTTTACTTTATTATTAATAAATACTTCTCTGGAACACAGTTTTACAAACAAGGGCAAAAAGAATAAGTATATTAGTAGTATCAGATTATAATTTATTTTATTTTTGATAAATCTTTCTCTGTGATAATAGGAATAATAGGGGATGTTGGATTTTTGCGAACATATATTTTGCAGTGCTTGACCCAGACATAATGAAACCCCCGCTCCTTGGCTATTTTCTTTGCAGATGACAATAGAGATTTATTTGAATTGGTGAGATGATCATTAATGAATATTTTTGTTGTCCCTGGGAGTCCCAATGCTGCTGGTGTAACCTGGTTGGTTTTCATAGCCTGTCTTGCAGCAGTGATGAAGTTTTCTTTAAAATATTTATTTGTGAAACATGCAATAATAGGCTTAGGCTGGTTCTGCTCTCTAGATTGCACTCTTGTTACAAAATCTATGTCACTTTTCGTTATTGGATAATTAACTTTGTTACCAACAGTGCATATTAAATCTAAGAGGTTCTCATCTTTGGTTTGTGGAATAGACTTGAATTCAATGTTTTTGGATCTGTCCCATTGCTTTTTGGAGTCTATTTCGCAATGCAATTCAACAATTTTGTTTTGCAGGTTATTACACTGTTTTTCTAATGACTTTATAACAGCACGATCTTCCTTCTTATGTTGCTCAAATCCTGATATCTTTGCCTCAATATCATCATACTTTTTAGACAGATACTCAATTGACTTCTCTATTTCACGGTTAGACTTCTCGATTTTGGTATTTTGTAATTTAACCTCACTTATGTCATCCATAATTCTTGTTAACAGACGATCTTGATCTGATCTGAAATAATATTGATTTCATTCACCTTAGCCTATTTTTGAGTCCAATCCATTATTATGATTCTGTGTTATACTTTATGGGTACTACTACGGTGATTAACGTTATGGTTAAGTCATACTAAGTATACACTCTACGCATGCATTATTATGTAAGCAGATTAGATCTAAGGCAGTGTACATACGAATGTAGAATAATGAAAGTGGGTGAAACTTGTTTGTTATACCAATAGAAATTAAACATGTTCTAAACTTATTGTATATTAGTACTTATAATAAAATAAAGTTATATTGGGTTCTTGGGGTCTTTCCTAGAAGATAAAGTAGGTACTGTAGCGCAATTTTGGACATGTATTTTTTGTATTGGAAAACGTTATGTAGGAATCCACGGTCAGACCCTGCTTATCCAATAAAAACCAATGTTTTCTGCAATGTAGTGGCCGCGATTCACACGACACTGCTTGCTATCGGGCCCACTGGGGAGTTAGGACAGGCCTGGCAATGGACACTTAATAGCTGACTGCCGTAGTGTAAATATCTAAAGCAGTGCAGCACTTTCCCCCATTCCTGGGGGGGTTGGCTGCATCCGATACAACCCAACAGCGTTAATGTAATTAGGAGAACTGACAACCATTGGGGCGCGCGTCATGTGCGACGGCCGGTACTAGGAGACGCAGCGTTAGTAAGCCGCCCACAAGGTGGACTGACCGATATGGTAAAGGACGCGGGAAGCCGCTGAATAGAGGTAACGCAGGACTGATCAGGTTGGAGATCCTTGGGGGAGGCTTAAAGCTAACATTGGACGTCTCTCGTCTGAGTTGATGATGATGATCATGATGATGATGAAAATTAACAAAAATATTAATGTACCAATAACCGAATAATCCAAAAATTCGCAAAAACAATTATAATAATTTTTACAACGCTTTTTCAAAATTAAACAGTAATTATGCAAAAATAAACTCAATATTTTCAATTAACTGCAATTTGTAAGGAGAACGAGAGTCTCAACAAAATTTATGCAAGTTCATCTCTTCGCTAAAACGTTCTGTAGTAATAAGAATTTTGATTGATTGAGTCGTGTTTTTCGAGTGAACGCAATCTATTTCATAGGGTAAGGCCACTTAAGAATACCAAAGAGTGTGCAGATTAGCTGATAGAAATTTTAACCAGAAAGCACTTCATACATAGGTACAATTGCTAACATTAAAATATCAAAGAAACAGAAAGGTAATACCCGTAGATAATGGCCGCCAAACAATAATTCTATTGTAAATAATTAATATGCGCCTTGCGTACTCTTCAGAATTGCGTAATCTTTGGTGGTTTTACCCTACTTTTTCTTAGTAATCAATCAAATTCGATGCCATTTTTCATCAAATCGTCATTGGTAATTGAACCCGCAGGTAGGTGACAGGTGGATAAAGCCTGTCTAGCATGCTAGCATTTTTTAATTGTACCGACGACGTCCCATACATTCAAGATTGTAATATAAATTAACTCTTTTATTTCACACAAAAAAAGGAATATATATAAACAATACAAGTTAAACTAAGGTCTACCTCTAAATATCTGTCGCAGCCATATCGCCTAAGATGCCGTATTACAAAAAGCGTGCCAGAATGTAAAAAATCGCTAAGCCTGATTGCCGATGCGTTGCGATACAAACTACAAAACGGTGTCCAAAGTTTCGCTTTATTGTCTGCAAGCAGAAATGTAGAGAGACTAATAGCATAAGTTCCAAATTCAAAACTCATTGTGTGTGTGCCAATAACCGCTTTTTGATTTCGTTATATAGGCTTAATGATAAAACCACGATAAAACACATCGATGATACTTACTAATAAATCATCATCAGTATATCAGGCGAGAGACGTCCACCGTTGGACATAGGCCTCCCCCAAGGATATCTTACCCGAACGGTCCTGCACTAACCGCATCCAGCGGCTTCCCGCGACCTTTACTAGATCTTTAGTCCACCTTGTGGGGAAGGCGGCTACCAACGCTAGCAAGTAACTAGTAGGTACACTTTTATTTAATTAATCATGTTAGGTATTATCAAACGTCTTGAATAAAGAAAATAAATAATTACAATCTTACGTTATATAGGCAAAATATATTCCATGGTGACGCGCGAATTGTGTGCAACACGCTTTAGATTTCTATAGACACTAATAAACTGGTATAAAGTTAGGATTACCATCTTGCATGTTTCTTCAAAGAGGGAAAGTCAACTTGTGGACTATTTATAGTCTTAACGTTTTCAGGTCACACAAAAATTAGATGTTGATGACACTTCGTAAAAGTATAAGAGATGATAATAAAATGAAGCAAAATATACTAGTTACCTTAAAACACAAGACGCTGAACTTGTTTTTTTATCAAAATAAAATGTCTTTAGGACTATGGAAAAATTTTTGCGTTTACAAACGCGAAAATATTTTTAGTATTAGAAAAAATACCCTGAAAAAATCAACCTGTCTCGGGCGGGAATCGAACCCAGCATCTTCCGCAATCCGGGCGGCTGCGTTAACAACTACGCCACCGAGGCACTGCTTTCGCTATCGAAATTTGTCAGTGCTTAGTGCTTATGTTTTATGGTGAACATTGTTTCATCAAATCATTGATTTGAAATTTGCACTTCTAAGATCCGAACGAAATAGTTTTGAAAATATTTAACGCCCAGTTAAGATTAAACTACCTTACATGCTAGAATATTTTTTGCGTTTACAAACGCGTAAATATTTTTAATATTAGAAAAACTACACTGAAAAAAATCGACCTGCCTCTAGAACAATTGTCTCTAGGACATTAACCCCGAAAGTGATGTTCACATCGTCGAAATCTATTTTTTTCTGTCCATTTCAAAAATCAAATTAGTGAAAACATAGTAATTTTGTGCCAGATGCCACACACACACACACACACACACACACACACACACACACACACACACACACACACACACACACACACACGCGCACACACAAACACACACACACACTCGCATGCACAAATATACACTCAATTCGTGTCACATTTCATCGGGTCGCATCTGATTTTATTACTATCAGAGACACTCATACAAATTAAACACCAAAAAGAAAGAGAATACACATATGAATTAGAGATTTAAAAATAAGTAAATTCATTAATGTATCAGAAAATGGCTTTATTTTAACCCTAATCATTTTGAAATTTAAATGCTTAACTGGTGATATAAAATATTATAAATAATTATTTTCTATTCAGTATAAATTTGTATCGAGCAGATGTAAATGTGCCAATAGCGTAAACCAATCATAGTTTTGTCTAGGTGACAAATACGACACCACTAATGAGTTGTATTCAAAGTAGAAAGTGGAATCACCTACTGGACTTTTTAAATCTTCACCTTTATATAGGGCTTAGGCACACAGTTTCAAGAAAACTCTACCAAGTGTAACGAGGAGAACCGACAAGAAACTCGGCAAGTACAATACTTAACTCGAATGCTAGGTGTCCAGTGGTGCGCGATTTTGGTTTGGCCAATAGCTGTCGAGGGATTTCTTATGATCAATATACGATTGGAAGTAATTGATTAATGTTGGAATTGTTAGATGATTATATAAAATTAAATCGAAAACTAAAATAAAAAATGACGGGTTTCGAATTCACGACCTTTCACTATTCAAGTCAGTACTCTTCCAACTGAGTTACACAGGACTTTGAGATTATGAACCAATGGTCTATATTACGAGATGGCAAACAAGCTTGCGGTCCACCTTCTGTAAAGTGATTACCGTCGCCCATAGGCACTTGCAATATTAAGGGTATATCACTTAACACTGCAAGCGCGTTGCCATCCTGGGGACTAAGATGATATGCCTTCCATGCTCAGTAATCACACTGGCTACCTTTCCCTTCAATCCGTAACAGGGAACTTCTTCACGGCAGAAATAAGAAAGGCGGTGGTACTTACCCAGACGACCCTAGATATGGGTCTACCACTTAGTATTTACCACTATCTGACATAATTATCAGATTATTAGCGTGATCATATTTGAATAAGAAATTAAGCTTTAATGACAGCAGTTTCACTTGGTAACAGCAGATTCCTGATTTATTTTGTATAAGTAGGATATCTGTCAAAATCTCATGCCTAGTAAGCAAAAGTGAAGATATATTTAAGTTATCGAAACCGAGTATACATTGGTTAGATACCTATCGACAGTAATATTAAAAATATTTTTTTAGAATATCTATGTATTTAGGTTAATCTGATGTGTGGCGAACTTCAATGCTTAAGCAATTGAAAACGAGGTTCCTTTGACGCGCAGACTGGTGTACTATAGTAGTTTATTGCGATTTGCTACGAATGAGTAAGCTATTTTGATCTCATGTGTGCTCAAGCTTATGTCCGCGATAGTACATAATTTTACTAAATTCTCACACTTAAAACTAGAAAGACCTTGCTCTTGACTATCGTATCCGAGTGTTGGGTTTATCTATAGCAGTGAGTGTAATAAAAGCTTTAATGAGTGCAGAGCGGGCAGTATGTAACTTGACTTAGTGGCATTCCGTCGCCTCCGCCCGTCATTGCATTCTATACTTTATAAGGCACACTAGAGCAACTATTCAGTACTTCATCCGACAATTATATTTTTTAAAGCAAAAGTTTTAAATAGTCGAAATAAAACAATATCTTTAATTAAGAATTACAATTAGGAATGTCGCTCATGTGCGAGACATTTTATTTTAAAATGTAGACTTATTAAAAGTTAGTGTTACGAAACTTTGTGTTTTATAAAGTATTGTGGATTGGAAATTTAACTTTAATTTAGGTCCTTTACATCGGCTGTCACTTTTTAACCGACTTCAAAAAATGAGGAGGTTATCAATTCGACTGTATGTTTTTTTTTTAAAGTTTGTTACCTCATAACTCGTTACTGGGTGGCCCGATTTTTAAGATTCTTTTGACCTTTGGAAGCTAGTGCTTGTCATAGGGTCCCATTTAAATTTTATCGACATCTGACAAGTAGTTTTTGAGTTATCCCTAATAATGCCTATTTAATTAACATTGATGATATCGTAATTTTATCACTTGTGTGGCTAAAGATCTTAAGGTAGTTTCCCGGAAATTTTTATACCTAAAACACTAAAAAGCAGAAAAAAAAATTAAATAAAAAAACAAAGCAAGCTTTTATTTAAATGGTCTAAAAAAGAAAAAAAAAACTTTAAATTTATTTTCTATGAAAGCTTGTCGCGAGGTTTACTTCTGTAGATAAACAGCGATAGAATCGGTATAGAAATAGATAGTAAATAAACGATGATTAAAGTATTTAAATTTGAAGTTTCTTTTCTTTTTTTACAGGATTTAAATAAAAGTTTGTTTTTTTTTAAATAATTTTTAAGATTATTTATTTTTTAGTCAGTTAATTCGTGTTCCTCTCAGCAAACCCTTTCATTTGATACCCGTATTAAAGTAGTGCTAAATACTAGCTACTTAAAAATGTTTTATAACGCAAATTTTGCAGAAAAGTGAATTCACAGTGGAATAGTCGCTCAAAATTCGAGCGCCTGGTATTTCTCCGCCTTGCAGAAAATTGCAGCCATCTTTCAGAAAATTACAGCATTTTTTTAGTGTAATGTTTTTTATTGTTTCCTAATGGTGAAGATTTACGGGGTGAGGTAAGGTTTACAGCGTAGGTAACACCAGGGTTCACGAATACCACATACCATGAGGTGGGCCAGATACTCGTCTGACATTCTTATAGTATTAAAGAAGACGTCCATGGAATAAAAAAATCATTGTCCTCCAAAAATTGCATAGATGCACAAACACACTTTACTGAGTAACTCGACACTATGGTGCAAGTGAAGAAAAAAATGTACCTAAACCATACAAAGTGACGTAAGATAAGCGGGTCACTGGCCTAATTTTATGTTTAATAACCGTCTCCTAGCAAGCGACTTTCTAAAATTGAACTTTTCCCTGATTTTTGTTAACTTTAGAATTGGAACATTAAATCACGTAACATCTAATATTGCTGGAAATAATGTTACATGATTCATGTGGGTTAAATGTGCAAATTTTGCAACAAAATCGGGGCAAAAGAAGTGGGAGAAACCAGCAGCGTTTCCCGTATAAACCATGTATGATCGCCTTTCCAACCTCTTTCTGTGTTTAGTGACACTCGCGTGCTTCCGCGTGGTGATCCGCGCTCTGGTGATCTTTCTCACCAACAGAAACAGCACCACAAAAATGTTTTGTTCAATTATTTGACAGTGGTCTTATGTAAGGTGGAGTACAGTCAGCATTAGAAGTAGATTAACGCTTTAGCACCTTTTCATAATAATCATTTGTAAATGATAAATTGCTTACAGTGCGTGGGCTTTTTATCCACAACTGTACCAGAAGATATCATCGTATACCGCTTCACTATTGCCGATTCTTCGCTTAAATTTTCTAGGACCATAATTTACACTTCCATAAAGGACAAAACACACACACACATATACACGCACACACACACACAGACACACACTCCCTTCTACACACCTACCTACATTATACACTCACATAATAAACAAAATCAAAACAAATCTTCATTTATGTTGTCAAAATTTTCATAAAAAAAATAGATTAATTTTCTTCGTTGTCGAAAATTGTGATTAATTCCTATAAAATCCTCTTGCTGTACTTAAAAATAAATATTGTGAAAATTATTGGGAAGGAACTGACTCCTGGAATACAGTTCATACTAGTTTAGGAATCAGGGCTATATTCTATTTTAATTACAATTTTTATGTTACTGTATTACAATTTCGTTTTTAATGTAGGTAATTCTACCATACTATTACCTACTTTGTTATGCTAATTATGTTTTCCTATTTTTACTTTTTTTATAACAACTTTATTACCTGCTATATTGTTGTCGTTTATCCTTAGTAATATTTTAGATGCGAAAGTGAGTTTGTTTGTTTGTTACGCTTTCACGCCTAAACCACCAAACTGATTCTAATGAAATTTAGTATGACGATACTTTGAGACTAGAGAGTATTTATTTAAATGCTCACCGTCAAAATGAAAATGCCGGCTTACTGTTGGGCCGGGCCAGCGCTGGAAGATTTTGGTGACAAAGCATACGTAAATACGCCGATCCTGAAACGCCCCCACAAAGGGCTTTAATGGTTGCCGGTGGTTTTAGTAGTAGGACTGTCGTTAATGTCAAGGCGTCAGGTCCTCAACATACAGTATCGTCTAGCCAACACTAACATGACATCACTAACTATCAGGTGAGTGAGATTAAGGCTAAGAGCTTTCCTATCAAAACCTTAATAAAGACTTCATCTATTTATTCTTAATTAATGGCATTACGAGTTTTACCAATGTCAAGTGAAAATATTAGGTTATATTTTTGGTAGGTATATCTAAAGTAATAATATAATGTACGGTAGATAAAAAAGGAAGCCTCACAACATGTGTTATTACAAGAAGAACTCGGATGATGCTCATAATAAAAAAGTTATCACTTTGAAATTTTTTATTCTTCTATTTACGGAATTACCGAGAAACCCTTTCTATCATAATATAAAACGTAGCAATATGTTTTGTGATACATTTTCTATTTGTGTACATAAAGAAAAATAGCAAAAGATATTTATAATAGTATTTTTCGCTGACCATATTAAATATTTTCCTATAGTTTCATTATTACTGTGTCATAAGACAATAACACCGATAATGTTACGTATTATTATGTGATTCTGCTTACGCTTGTGTGGCAATTTTTATGTTCTAGCATTTATTTTTCAATAGTGAAAATATAGAATCATTTGTTTAATGGCTATTGATATTCACCGTAGTTGAATTTTACAGTTTTGAAGAGGCCTTGGTTGGTCTTTTAATAAGATTGTACGGCAAACTTCCCGTAGAGGATCACTAGTCAAAATGTGTCAGGTTTGAGGTGATGTAAGGAATCGGGATGAAGGCTTGTACCTAGAATTATTCGAATGTGAAATAATTCAATGGATTATTATTAAAAAAATCTTTTAACGGGCCGTTAAAACAATAAATATTTAGAAGGCACTTCAAAGAATCGTAGTGGGAATCGAACCCAGCATCTTCCGCAATCCGAGCGGTTGCGTTAACCACTACACCACCAGGGCACTGCTAGATATTTTCATAGTGCCACAGCAAAGATGAAATGCAGTATGATCAAAGAACATCTTTTTTAATGTATTTCCATTTATTGGTTTCTATAGATTTCTACAAAAAAAGCGTCTATGGCGTAGTGCGTTAGAGCGTCTTCTCCCGCCCGGTAGGCACTGGTTCGATACCCAATGTGTTTTCAAATTTTGAATTCATATGTACGTTTAATCGACGCTTTTACGGTGAAGGAAAACATCGTGAGGAAACCTGCACAGACCTATGAAGAAATTCTTAGGTTGTGTGTGAAGTCGACCAACCCGCACTTGGCCAGCGTGGTTGACTAAGGCCCAATCGCCCCTAATGTGGGGTAGGCTCGAGCCCCTCGGTGAGGACATTATATAAACTGTTGATGATTATGAGATGTCTGGAGATCACAGAATGTATTTTGCCCGAATTTCACCCTCGAAATATTGACTCCTCTGGGTCGGGGAAAATGTACCCGATCACGAAAATGGATCCGATTTGTAAGTAGAAACTTACAAATCGGATCGAGAGGGACGATAAATTTTGGAAACTGCAAATGAAAACAAAATCATTAAAATTTCTTGCTTATTACCAGAAATTGTGGCCAGCAGACACACACGTGGTATGCCTATAAGGACAATATTTTTAAAGATATACAGTCCCCAGCTTCATTTTCTCCTGAACAATAGTCATAATAGCGCATCGAGGCCCAAAATTTTACCCACTTTGTTTTGAAGTATTTTGATATTTTGATAAGTAGTAAAATGAAATAAAAATCAGAAATTGTTATTATTTTCTAACTAGTTTATACTTCCACTCTATACTAACCTACATTATTGTGCTAGCGCCATCAGTGTTTTACGATTATTTTATAGCTCTTATTATAATATGCTGTTAAATTAATACTTTACTAATTTGTATTGTGTATTTGTCTCTCAGACCAATTAAAAATTTGTCTATGGCATTCACCGCGTGAAGCGACTAATAAAAAACCGTCTTTTATATTCTGGAATTCGTATTGATGTCCGCGATACAGGCTTGCCTAGTGTAGATTTCACAAGAAATGTTATTGTGTTTTAATTGTTCAGGAAATCAAGCATTTTTCATTTTCATTTTTCATTTCACCTATTGTGACTACCTAGACAACTATAAGATCTTTTACCATTTATATCCATCTATTCTATTGCTCACTTATGACAAGTTATTGGGCAAGGTTTGTCATTATTATCATCATTTCAGCCGAGAGACGCCCACTGTTGGACATAGGCCTCCCCTAAGAGCTCCAAACCGTCGGACCACTTTTTGCGGGGCCTACTGACGCTGTGTTACCCGGCACGTACTCGCTATTCAAGGACCTTACCGCCCCAACGGCCGTCAGTCCTCTTCGCAATGTACCCTTTTTTTGTTGACGGGGAGGTTAAATGCATTTACGCATCGTGCCTGCGGGGTAGAATTTTGGTGATCATCAGTCAATCAGTGGCGAAATCGGGATTTTTAGATAGGTATCAATCAAATCTACAGTAGAGCTCAGACCAATAAAAAAGTAACTAATAAAAAATACTTTTTTATTGGTTTGAGCAGTAGAACTATAGAATTGAAATTTTATAAGTTTAATAAATCCTCTATTGACATCATATCCTGAGAATTATGTTTAACTGGTATAATCCGAACCCATGTTATGAGGGTTAAAAAAATGACGAATCACTTCGAGAAAATGTAGGTGCGTGTCGCTTGGCTCGTCTTGACCGAGCACTGCCGTGCTCCCAGATTTAAGTTAAGAACAATTTAAAAAAATGATCTATGCGACTGCATAATTCACTATAAAGTCTCTTGTCCTTCCCTTGACGTAAGCCTTATTGCTGCACCGCCGCTTGAGCCACCTCTGTAGATGCATTTGGTGGGTGCATGCACTTCTCGGGATAATTATGATGTCAATAGAGGCCTTATTAAACTTATAAAATTTCAATTACATAGCTCTACTTTACTCTATTAATTTTATTGATATCTAAAAATCCCGATTTGGCCACTAACTGACTGGTGATCACCAAAATTATAAGGGTACTTCCTGAAGGCCTAGAAAGCATTTTACTAAGGGATATTATAAATCGAGCCGCATTTTTTTTTGGATCCGGCAACCAACTTCAAAATTAATAACTAAGCCACGGGAAAATGTACAAGCTCGTAATAAAATAACTCGCCTTCTTCAGAATGCCATCTAAATATTCCCAAAATGGCACCAAATTATGACCAACAATTATGATATTTGCAGCTAATATAGAATTGTGGATTCGGCAGGTCCGATTTTTAGAGGACAATATTGATAGATAATTATTAGAAGTTCGATTAATTACATGCCTTTTACTAACGTAGAGTTGCTGGCGCCATTTCGCGTGATGGATTTGCCTACTTTTGTAGAATAACCTATGCCCTTACATGATTGTTTTTATCATTTTTTATGGCCGTGTGATGTCGGCAGAATAGAATAGCATCACCCCGCATATCCTCCAATGGATGTCGTAGAAGGCGACTAATGGAGCAGAAAAAGGGGTATTGATCACCTTATACCTACTCCGTCCACCAATCCGCATTGGGCAAGCGTGATGAACTACTGCCTAAACCTCCTTCGATAACAAGGAGAGGCCTTGTGTCCCAGCAGTGGGTCGAATTATAAAGGCTGTAAGGCGCTTCTTATTTGGGGTCCACGTCCGGAAGCCTCCTCGTGGCGGACCCTGGTAACGTGGTGGGGAAACTTTCTCGGCCGGGTGTGGCTTTTGATGTCATGTCCCCTTGGCATTCGAAGTCACATGCCATCGTCGAGTAGTTTTTGTTTTACCACCACGGCTAGTTCCGGACGGCCCTTTTCAGGGCCACAACCGTGCCCGAAGTCCCTCGGGTGCGGTCCGATGGCTGCTCCCGGTGTCCTCGTCAGGAGGACGCGCCAGGTCGAGCAGCCGTCGGTGAGGAGGCGGCCTATAAGGCCGGCGTCGGCCGGCGGCCCACAGGGGCTGGCGTTAGTCGGTAGCCACTGTGGGCTGCTGGCCACCAATTGGTGTACAAGGAGTGCCTAGACTGGCAGCGTTGGGACGGGCCAACCATTTACCAAACAGTCTGTGTACCCATACACATCCATGACTCGAGAACAAAATTGTACGTACTGATCACACAAACATTTGCTTCTAAGCTAGGATTCGAACCCGGACCGCCCAATGTATACTTACTGGTCACATCACCATGAAGCGACGATGCCAATCAAATAAATGGTAGCAGTTTGAATGGTGCGTATGATTGCTATAAAAAAAGAAACGGCGCCAATAAAGGTATAAAAAACAATCAAAATAATACATCTTTTCTTATTTTTATTGAATATGCCCATTTTTAACCGACTTCAAAAAAGGAGGAGGTTATAAATTTGATTGTATGTTTTTTTTATGTTTGTTACCTCATTACTCGTTACTGGGTGGACCAATTTTTAAGATTTTTTGACCTTTGGAAGCTAGTGCTTGTCATGGGGTCCCATTTAAATTTTATCGACATCTGACAAGTAGTTTTAGTTATCCTTAACAATGCCTATTTAATTGACATTGATGATATCGTAATTTTATCACTTGTGTGTCTAATAAAAGATGTTGAGGTAGTTTCCTGAAAATTTCCATACTTAAAACACTAAAAAGCAGAAAAAAAATTAAATAAAAAAAAACCGCCTCCTAAACTAAAAACGGGAGACATAAAAATTTTGTTTATAAAAATCTAAATGTTTTTTAAGGTCGGTGCCAACCTCAATATTTGTAATAAACGTTGTCACTTGTATTTCATCAAATCCGTAAAAGTTGTTTTATTTATAATGTGTAGTGCTCGCGCAAATCTAAGAGAATACTCTATGATATTTTCCCCACATAAATTTTAGATTTTTTCCCAGTTTTCGTTTGTTTGTACACTCGTTGCAATAAAGCGCAATCAAGGCCCAAGTCCTATATAGTAAACGCGCGACTTCGTCCGCGTGGATTTCCCGTTTTTGCAACATTTTTCATTGATGCTCAACTCCTATTAGTCGTAGAGTGATGTTATGGAGGTATATAGGGCTATATCAGGGTTTCCTAAACTGTGGTGTCGCAGTTCCATCCCGGGGGCGGGCGTCGTGTGTCCACATAGAATGGCTGTCTTCTAGCTAGTCGAACGAAAATAAATGTAGACAAAGAAATGAAAGTCGTGATTTCAAAACTTGAGCCAGGTTTTGAGAAGCTCTGTTTTAAAAATAAGAAAATACACTGAAAAAAATCGACTGTACAGCGCGGGCGAAAAAATCGAATACAGCATCTTCGGCAATCCGGGCGGCTGCGTCAACCAGTACGCTACCGGGACATTGCTTTCGCCGTCGAAATTTGTCGGTTCTACTTATGTTTTAATGGTTAATTTTTTTCAGTCTACTTTCGAATTTTAAATAATTTGCGCATTCGTTAACGCCTAAACAATTCCAAAAAAAGCTATGTTTTTGTTTTTGTAGGTATGTACTTAACTTGGCTGTTACTATAACGGGGGGAGGGCTCGTAAAAATTGGAAAATTCTTAAGGACGTCACTATGAAAATAATGCGTCACTATAAAAATGCTATCTGAAACTTTTTTTAGCACTTTTAAAGTAAAATAATTCAGTCATACATGATTTTTGCGTAACTTTAACCGTTTACGCAGCGCACGCAACAAAAGCTCTGAAAATGAAGATTTATTATTTTCCGTTTATTTCAAACTATGATATCTCTTAAGATATTCATTGAAATCAAATGAAGTCATGAACAATTTTGTTCAAAATTTAATGCTTGTGATAAATAATGTATTTATTTTGATAAAGAATAATATCATGCATACAAAAACACCATCGCAGATAATGCATTATTTTAAAACAAATTTGATTACCTAAAAGAAAGGTTATAGTGAGCCAACCATAAAAGAAAGACATGTGTTGTCGCGTACTTTTCTTTAGAAAATTTAATGAAGAACAATTCTGTCATACATGATTTTTCCGTAACTTTAACCGTTTAAGCAGCGCACGCAGTGAAAGCTTTAAAAATAAATATTTTTCTCCCGTTTTTGCAACATTCTTCATTGATACTCAGCTCCTATTGGACGTACCGTGATGTTATATAGCCTTCCTAGATAAATGGACTAACCAACGTAAAAAGAATTTTTCAATTTGAGTCAGTAGTTGCTGAGATCTTAGGGTTCAACCAAACAAACAAACAAACTCTTCAGCTTTACTATTAGTATAGATTGGGCAATCTCCTTTGTACGGAAAAGCTCAAATATTTTTCGTGATTTCAGAGTTGCTACTATAATTAAAGTTGTTTGTGTTGACGAGATTTTCAAATGGTTTGAAGATTGCTGATGCTTTGCAAATAATTCTGTATTTAAAAAAGTCCTGACTGACTGATCAACCAGCCCATACTCTTGGACCTATCCTAGATAGTTGAAATTCTGCACAGATGTTACTTTTATGATGTAGACAAAGTAAGGTCGGTTTTATCGCAATTTAAACCCTAAGGGGGTAAATTAGGGGACGAAAGTTTGTACAGGGAAACAAGATTAGTGAGACTATTTTATTCGAAACTTCTCAGGAGTACTTTTATCAATAAACAAGTCAATACATATTTCAGGTTTTTCAAAATTTAACCTCAAAAAGGGGAAAGGTGGCGACAAAGTCTGTCAACAGCATGTATATTTTTTCGTCATTATCAAAAATAAAACCATTGAACTTCGAATTTAGGCACTTGATATGAAGTAAATAAAATATACATGTGTACATAAATGATTAGTAAAATATTAAGTATGGTAAGAGTACATTATGATATAAGTGCGTATATTATACGAAGTTTTATTAGATATTTACGCGGAAATAATAATCATCATTTTCAAATAAAAACAAGACAGCGAAAAAAAAAGCGCGCGGAATAATTTTTCGATGCGCGCGCATCAGCGCTTTTTTTACGCAAAGGCACAAAAAACAGACAGTATTACTAATAAATTACTAAAAATTAATATTTTTGTGTTTTTGTTACAAATGGTTATAATTTATTGCCAAAATTAATAACACTAAAGAATTAAATGTTTATTTATTATATTTTATCTCCCAAAGTTAATTTTATTCATAAAATGTTGATCACTTTTCTGACCTAAAAAACTCTTAATTTTTTAGAACCATTCGTTTTTAGACGGAGTTTCTTGACAAACCGTGCATTTTACTTTATATTATCGCACAAGTGCGTAATGAGATACATACGATATTGAAATTGGTAAAATAAGAGACCCTTTACGAGTAAATGTGTTATAAAAAATATAATTGGTATTTCGATGAATGCACGCTCTTAAGGAATATCACATTTTACACAAGCAAAGTTATTTGTATCAGGTACCTTATTTATTATATAATTTTAATAAGTTTATTTTTATTGGTATTCTTATTTTATAAAGCGGTTACATCATTTTCATACGCTTGCATTTCCTTTGTATCGGGGTTTTGGACTTTATCTCTTTGTTGCTTTCGATGTATAAAGTAGAGGAATCTGAAACCATAATAAAAAATATATTAATACTAAATTATTGTTTGTTGTACTGTACACGCAACATTAGACACACACGTTATAACCCATAGTAATTATACATCTATGTTATAACCATAGAATAATTAACGTAGGTAAGTATTTAAATTGTCTTTTATTATGTCTTGATGACTAAAATAATGTTACTATGTATTATTATTGTATGTTACTATGTATTATTACGGCTTATTTGTCAACTCACGCACAATAATCATCATAATACTCGGCCAGATATTTTGCAAAAAAAAACACTGAGATAACAAATAGTTTATTGCAAGAAAAATTAAGAAGCTTAATTTTTTTAATGACAATTTCATGTACTGGAAAATTTAAAGAAAAGTAAACTCTTTTTCGGAAAACGTAAAATAAGCCTATTTTTGTTTTCATCATCACCATGACAGCCTTCGTAATTCGACCCACTGCTGGGACATAGGGCCTCTCCTTGTCATCGAAGGAGGTTTAGGCAGTAGTCCACCACGCTTGCCCAACGCGGATTGGTGGACGGAGTATAAGGTGATCAATACCCCTTCGCTGATCCATTAGTCGCCTTCTACGACACCCATTGGAGGATACGGTGATGCTATTCTACTCTACAGGCATTACATGGCTAATTTTTGTTTTATTTGAATGTATTTAACCAACATTAGGGCGATTAGGCCTTATTCATCCACGCTGGCCAAGTGCGGGTTGGTCGACTTCACACACAACCTAAGAATTTCTTCATAGGCGTGTGCAGATTTCCTCACGATGTTATCCTTCACCGTAAAAGCGTCGACTATACGTGTACATTATGAATTCAATCTTAGAAAACACATCGGTACGTGGCGGGGTTTGAACCGGTGCCTCCCGTGGGGAGACAACGCCCTTACGCAGTACGCCACCGACGCTTCCTTCCTATCCTCTGTTACTTACATAAATATAAAGTAGTCTGGTGCAGTCATCACCGCACCCAATATGTACACTGCTCCAGGGAACGTCACCAGTGTTTTGGACAGTAGTTTGCTGTACATAGGCGTGTATACCACTGGTATTATGGCGTCCACAAAACCGATGAGCGAACACATTTTTCCTGGAAATTTAAAAATTTTCATCATCATTAATAGTACGAGTATCACAGTTTATAGATTACACCGTGCTAGAAGTATAGTATTATCACAATAAAGAGAACGATACAGTACTGTGACTCCACATATATTGTGACGAATCAGCGTACGCACACATACAAACGTCGTTTACACAACCGCTAAGCATGCTCTGAACGGCAAAGCCGGCAAAACGGCCGTGTAAACGACGTTTGTATGTGTGTGTGATTCGTCTCTATATATGGAGTCAAAGTACCGTATCGTTCTCTATATTGTGGTATTATATTATTTGTGGTAATAGGTACAATCTTATGGGTCAAGACTGCTGGGATACAAGGCCACTTCTTGTGATAGACGGAGGCTTAGGCAGTAGTCCACCACGCTTGCCCAATGCGGATTGGTGGACGGAGAATAAGGTGATCTATACCCCTTTGCTGATCCATTAGTCGCCATTTACGACACCCATTGGAGGATATGGGGTGATGCTATTGTACTCTGCCATGGCTTGTCTCTCCCTCGTTCACTGACATATAATTTGAATCTGAACTTGACTATTTTTTTTAGTCGACTACTTCTTCTTTTTAATCGTAACTTCGTATCGTAACTTGCAGTTGCAAGGAAATGGTTATGTTTTTCGCGCGTATCTTGTATGTTTATTTGTAAGATTCTTTATTACGTCATATCTTTCAAACGGCTGAAGGGATTTCTATAATTAAGGTATCGTTAGATTTGTCAAGACACCCCAAGTATTTTTAGGTAAGTGATGTGAAAAAAGCAACGTAGAGGTAAAAAAATTCTTTCTATTCTATTCTTAATTAATGGCCTCGCGTCGCATTAAGCGTACGCATTTTGCCAATGTCAAGTGAAATTGTAAGTAATGTAGGTAACAAAAATTGTACAGTTGATTGAGGTTAAAAATGGAGTCTCTCAACACGTGTTTTTACGACAAGAACTCGGGAGAAACTCCAAAAATTTTTTTATCTCTAGAATTCATCAATATGGATATCAAATGAAATGGATTATCACAAGGATTTAAAAAAGATATATCACGACTGTATTATATAAAAAAGACTAAAAAAACTAAAAATATAAAAATAAATAAATTTAAAAAACTTAAAATCCGCCTGCATAAAAAGACAATTAGTCAACTGAAAAGTTGGAAACAAGATCAAATATTAAAGATTAAAGGCAAACTTAAAACACATTAATACAACTTTTGTTCAACATAAGTAGTAACATTGCCTTTATTTGATTTTGTTTCCATCTTTTCAGTTGAAGACTTACACCCGTATTCACAAACATTAGGTACTATGAGATCACTCGACACTTGGATAAGAAACGAACCAATCACAGAGCTTTATTCAAGGCCATTGCGTTAAATAGAGGTCTGTGATTGGTTCGCTTCTTTTCCAAGTGTCGAGTGATCTCATAGTAATTTTTGTGAATACGAGTGTAATAGTCTTTTAATGCATGCGGGTTTTTAATATTTGCTAGATAATCTTTGATGGGAAGTCCTTGGTTTTCATCTCACATGATATTAAATGATAATTAAGACCAGAACCCTCAACCAGCGTGGGACTGATTATCTTATCACTAGAACACATTAGGCGGTAAACATTTATAACGGTTATGGAGAAAGACGTTCTTAGATGGTGGAAGCTGGTAACGCGGATTTCACATAACCCTTACTGCCAATCAATCTCAAATAGGTATGTACTATCATAGACACACTTGCTTGAACAAAAAAATTATACCCATAAGAGGTGGTTGGCGGGAAACCATGGCCTTTGGACGTCGATCTTTATTCGATAATTCAAAATTGCTTCGGAGTGGATTTTGTGCAGTGAAAGTGGTGTCGTTTCGTTGCATAAGCATCCGTGTTGACGAACAGTTATGAGGAATCATTGAAATAAAGGTTTTGTGGTGTGACTGCCATGCATTTCTTTCCAAGCACTCCCTAGATGCGTTGAAATGTGTGACGCCCATATCTTAATGTAAATATCAAGAAACATCAAGAAATAAGACATTACCGAATGAAGAGGTTTTTTTCCTAACTCGAGATTGCCAGAAATAGTCGTTAACCTAATAAAACGACTAATTGCAATTAACTAAATAAAAGATGAAGACACCCATAAGTTCAAAATCGCTTGCGCACTCGTAGCAAAATGTAGTAAAATGATATAGCAAAACAGTTTACGCGTCAAAAGAAACTTGTTTTGAATTGCCCGCCACCGTACTCCCTTGGATATTGAATCCAGGACCTGTCGATCTAATACTGATGAACAAACCACTAGAGAGGTGGATATTGGATGGATGTATAAACTTCTATTGAGATATTGCAGATGCTATGATAAAATTAAAGAAATGAAAAAGCTCTTTATTTAAATGGACTTTGCCAACTACTTTTAAATCGTTAAAAGCCCTACCACCATTTCAGGATCAAATAACTATTTTACTTAAATTATTATTATTATTGATGTCATAACGAAATTGGTACGGCTGATGACATCGATTTCTAATGACTTAAATGGAATATGGAGCCATAAAATTTGCTATAAAGCTGTTCTGAAATTACCTACCCATATTGTAAATTAACTTAACGGATATCTCTAAAAAACAAAAAAGCCTTAACAAACATTTTTGTTAAGGCCCTGATTATGTACTGGGCATTGATAATTTCTTAACAGCTTTCTAGCTAAATTGTCTAGAATTACCTATTTAAGTCATTAGAAATCAATGTGCAAGTCATCAGCCGTACCATTTTGGTTATGACACCTTTTTGGTCAATGACCAAATCAGATTAGTATGTAAAATACATGCGGTTATTTAAATATGCATACTCTGTATCTGATAAAAAAGAAGGGTGTTATAAGTTTGCTTTGTCTGTCTGCGTATCTGTATGTCTGCATGTGGCACCATGGATACGAATGATCCCAACTCTCGTACGATAATGGTATCGCGAATTCACCGCGAACCTTTACGCGCGAACACATACTGAGGCCCAACGCACGTATTTGAAACTCGCGCGAAGCTTGTGGACGCAATGTATTGAGCCCCAGTACCTCACCAACGCGCGTTGTCTGTTCGCGCGTAGAGATTCGCGGCGAATTCGCTCTTCTGGACAAGGTCTTACATAGAGTGTGCGAGGCACCGTAGTAGGTACTCGGTGAATGGATCGTTCGTGCGTGTTCGTACGTGTTTATACGAGTCATACATTTGTACGAAAAAGCATACAAGATGCGGCTGGCCTTATCTAGATATTGTATTACTCTGCTTCTGATCAGTCCTTGCATTAAAGTTATTAAACTAGTGATATGTAGTACAATTCCTCTTAAAACTCAGAAGTCTGCCAAATATTATAATAAAGATCCTTTTAAAATAGACAAAACCAACGCCGAGTTTGCTCTCCATTTTACGAGTTATCAAATATGAGATTCTACAGTTTCTAATTACCTATCCACGAACGAGCATGTATCCACAAATTATAATAAAACTGCCACGATGCTAACATTGAAATTATCATAATCATAATTATATTATTATTACCTTGTCGTAAAGTTCATAGGCGAAATTATCCTCGTATTACAAATACCGCAAATACCAACATCCATACGGATATGGATTCTACATAATCTGTTACTGACATCAACACTTGATAAAAACAAGAGGTCGGCAACTTAACCTTGGTCAAACCAACAACATTTTTGTAAGCTGGAATTTCTTTAATTTGTACTCGTATCTTAATTCTTATATATTAGATGCGTGGGATGAAGGAGTTCCATCCACAAAAAAAGAAACTCTGTTTTAAAGACAATCATAGCCATTTTGACTACCTAACTGCATACATTCTGGCACTCAATGGAATTGTGTGACCTGCATTATTAGTTTGTGAAAAATTTAATACCGTAGTATATTTTTTTTGTTTCATTAACTTTTTAAATATACCAACAAAGCTAATATTCAATATCAAAGAGTATTTGTTATCAACAGCTGCAATACATTTATGTATGAATATAAGTTACCTAAACAGAAAATTTTGAATTGAATTCTTCACGTGACTTAGAGTTAGGTATATTGTTTCAAACTTTTTTCGTATTAGTTTCGCGCATCATCTCAAAATCGGATATTCTGGTTTAGCAGGTTTTTAACTGACTAGCTATGTATATCATTTTAGCTGGGTGTATCACAGTTTAAAATCCATTCTTGAATTACAATATATTTTTATTTCAATATGTGAGAAATTTTGGATAAAACACCCATAGCTTACGATGTACAAATGACATCATTAAAGATAATGGACACTGTGTTGTCTTCCCATAAAAAAGCCTTATATATATACAGTATTTACTCACCAACTTTATCTTCATCCACGATCTTCGTGCCCAAGGACCTAATCGCTGTCGTGCCAGAATTTCCGAAAATATCAAACACTGGTCCAACAAAGAACCAATTTCTAGTAGGTGCTAATCCAAACACTAATGATGATAATACTTTGCTTGTAGTAGCTATAATACCTAACATGGCATCATGCATTTTTAGCCATTTGCTGAAAATTGTTATTGCTATTGAGGTCCCTGGAATAGAAAATTAAGATATGTCAAATGTGCGAGTATAAATAAAATGAATAAATAAATTTTATTTGACGAGTGATTAATTTAAATAATAAACATAGGTCTTACCTACAATTCCCATCGCAAGTAAATAGGTTGCAAAAAGACTAAAGTCTTGCAAATCCATATTGTATCTGTTCAAAGTATATAAATATAATATAGAACCTTCACCTGAAAATATAATTCTAGTTAAAAGTAGGTCTATTAATTAAATTATTATTAATATATCTAATTTTCTTTACTTACCAATAACGGGCCCCATTATCACAATATGTGCCCAAATCACTAGAAGTATTTGTGTCAACAACATTCCACGACTAAGAAAGACCAAGGAAATAGTATCCCAGATATTTCGTGGATGAAAGAATTGTGTCAGCTTCAAAAGAAATGTGCCTTCGATTTCAGTTCTTCTCACGTCGTGAATTCTAAACACAGTGTGAATAAATCCATAAACGAACATCCCAATTGATATCCCAAATATTGCTTGATATCCAACTGCTTCTGTCAAGGCTCCACTTACAGCTGTTCCCAAAGGAATACCCAAAGTAACTATGACAGCTACAGCACCTATCCTAAACGTCCGAGATTCCGGAGTTGTGACGTCGGCTATATAGCTATACGATCCCATTATAGCAACGGGTAAACCGCCAGTAAATATTGAAGATGAGGCTTGCAAAAGTCCCATGGCCCATAAAGGACATTCCAGGAAGTAATATGTTCCAACCATCAAACCTATTAATGAAAAGATTTCGCCAACAAGTGGGAGGAGCAACAACGCCTTTCTGTTTCCAGTTCTATCGCTCCATGCTCCGAGAAACAATATTAATACAGCTGGTATTCCCGTTTGTAGAGGATCTTTCCATGCCGTCATATCTGCTACTAGCGTTGAAGCCTGAATTAATGCTTCTGTTGTTATATTGTCACTAACGTCTCCAACCACCACTTTTGAGCATATATCTTCCGTGTAATTTAAATCCACACGACAAGCTTTTTCCATATTGAGTTTTTGAATTGCAGTTCCACATATTACAGAAGGCATAACATAACACAGCAAATATGGTTCCACGGTAAAAAAATTTAACACATTTTTTAATGTTAAGACTAAAAATTGTGTCAGTTGTACTACTTTTTTCGTCAGGGACGCCATTTTCCTTTTTTGCACTCAATTTAGTTTAAATTTCTGTTATCTTTGATTTTCACTTATAATTCCATATTATTTAATAAGCAACACTGTAAATGTAGTTTTGTTTGTAAACACACCACTAGACTGGTGTGGTCACATGTATACGTATTCGAAGTCCGAGAATTAAGAACTTGTTTCTCCTAATTATATTTCATCGCGAAGATGTTCTAAGCTTATCCTTGAATAAAGCGATACAAACACGTAACCTAGAGCGTGAACTTATGATTCTTGATAGAAAAAAACATGTTAGCTTATAATTACTGATTGTTGTAAAACTACTAATATTTAGAAAAGTGAAAATGCCTTTTACCTTTCATTTATGTCATTTGAGCTTCAAAGTTTTTAATTCTACAACTTTTGCACCAGGTATTAATTTATATTAATTAATTTGCTCTTGTGTTCGCGATAAATATACGTAGTTATAAAAAAAATAAACGAGTTTTTTTGATTGTATGGCGGTCTTTTAGTAGCAATTAATTTGGTTTAAAGCTTTGTTAAAAGTGACTTTCGTGGTAGTCCTGAGGTATTTTATTACGTAGTTTAATGGATTTTAATAATTACGTTACAACGTTACTTTTGGCAATACATCTTAATGGTAGATATTTACAATAACAATAATACATTACTTACAAAAAAAAGATTCTCCATTCTTTTTTTGACTTCAAAATTAATTGACAAAAATATTTTTAAAAACAAGCTACAAAATTCTAACAGTATGTGCTCAACTTTTATATTTAACTATATATTTAACATATTTTTATCTTTATATAATATAAAGCTCTTAAAAATCAATGCAAACAAAATATATACCGCCCTAAAAATGAAACGATGGGCCTTGCTGGGGGCTACAAAAATAAACTTTGAACGTTAGTAGGTACTCGTATTTATATTCAAAACATAGCTTTAATAATATGAGGTTGATTCCTGAGAAAAGTTTTCTGATCGTCAGATCCGTGGCATTTTTTTTTTCTCGTCACTGGTGATAACTAAAATTACAAACGCATAAACAATCCAAAAACTAATATAATCTATCAATGAGGCACACATTCAAAGATTATAGATCGTTTTAAATATTGAAATTTTTGGAGCCATGGATCTGATTAAAAATCCACGGATTTGGTTGAAACGTTAACAATACTAAAATGGAATAACAAAGAAAAAACAAATTATGTAAAAGGCTTAGTCTCTTTGTTCAAACATTAATTGGTATTATTTTTCAGTCTTTCATATATATCTCTCCTAAGCTTATACTTTAATAAGTTTTATAATCTCTCACCTGGCGGCAGTCATAATATAGGGCCAAAACTGTCATACGCTAAACTAGGCAGTGGTCATATCTTCTCCTTCTCTTACGTTGAAGTTCACTTCGCTGCTTAACTTAAATATGGTTATTTAAGTTAATCTGAAACAAGGAAAATATCAGTCAGAGGTGAACGCTCATTGTTGGACATGCCCTCTCCCAAAGATCTACAACCTGATCATGATCAGCCCTGCCCGTGTCTAGCGGCTTCTCGTGATCTTTATCAGATCGTTCGGTCCACCTTGTGGGATGCAAAGGTAGATGCATCGCTCGCGGTATGCAGCCACCCCTCTAGGGCCTTTAAGGGATATTGACCGTTCTTATGAGGCCTATTGTCACCAACCACGCTTCAGTTCCGTAGGCTATCCTAGACCATCCCTGGAAACACACAGTAAAAAGAGTTTTGCCTTGAGACACTGCAGTAGATCGGCCAAGAATATGTTGCGTAGCCTAGTCGGATTCGTCGATTGACCCCTTTCTGGAAGTTGAACTGTTTTCCCAGGTAAACCTAATAGTCAACAACTTCATTGTAGAGCTTTCAACCTTAATAGGAGTGCGTACGACATGATTTTTGTCTTATCAATGTTCATTTTAAGACTCACTTGTTGGGAGACACCACAGAGATCAGTCTTTCGTGGCCTCAACTCATGACTAATACGGTAATTTCTGCAAAGTAGAAGTCGTGAACGTGGAGTGACCTAGTGGCGTTTTCTTACAGTGCCTGCAACACTTGGATGTACCGATAGTTTATTTGTCACCTCTGGAGTGACTGGAGCACGGCCCAAATCTCGACACAATTGAAGGTGTTTTCATAGGCCACAAACGGTCAGCATAATGGCAGATTGTATTCAATAAGAATACAGAATACCGAATATTCTGTATAACTTGCCGCAGCGTATGCATGCGCTCTATGGTACCTACCTACTAATACCATTGAGGAATCAGATTTGTTCAGGAGGCTGGAAGTTGTCACACCTACGTGCGAGACGGTCCGTTATATATCTCAAAAACAGCTTTTATAAACATACTAAGAAAAATAAACTTGCAAATCGCTCATGGGATTATACGTAGAGGGACTGTTCCGGCGCCGTCGCCTACGTAAAATACGACAGCAAATTTGCTATCTTCCATCATTGCGTAGCTTGAAGAAAAAAGTCATCTCACATATTCGCACATACATCACGCACTTGCCCGCCAACTATTGTCGCGCGCGTTCACATACTATTTGTAATATTAGTCGACATCAATATACAGAAGACACAAATTTATGCAGTTTGATTTGCCCGAGTGTATTTCTAAAGATATGGTTATCATCATTACCATATATTTAAAGCGGCTTAAAAGTCCTTTTTTTATTAAAACTTGAACCGTTAGTTTGATTTGTCAACAAATTAAGTCAAAACATTGTATTGCACAAACTGTATTGCTGCCAGCAGTCCTCCTAAGGTCATCAGACTAACATCGGGTTGCTTGGTATCTCATACTACGCTTGTCTCCACTCCAGCATTCATCAGCTCTAACGATTGTCGGTTCTCCCGCAGACATGTACATCCTATTTCCACTCTAGCATACTAATTCTGAGGGCTATGTCGATAACAATGACGAACTTTCTTTTAACGAGATACCGAGCATAGGCCGTCTACATAGTTCGGTGAGCGACTATACATTTTTGGAGTTATTCTCTGGTTAGTGACCACGTCTCCGTTGCGTAGGTAGGACACACTGATTAAAAACCTTAGTCTTCAGGCATTGTGGCAGGAAAGAAGTAAAGATGTCTAATAGGCCCTACAGAGAAGGCGAGAAAATAATCACATTCACGCTTCTCGGGTGTTCTCGAGGGTTCTCAGCGTGAGTCTGGAGGGCCCTTAAGGTTTTCAAATGCTGTCCAGTAGAACTGGATCCTCCTACCCAACTGGACTATCTGTCCTGGGTAGATATATTCCTAAACAACTTCGAGGACCAAACCTCCGACTAACAGAGGCTCTGAGATAACTAACTTGTGCCTTGAACATGACTTTTGTATTATCCAAATTCCTCGCAACACGTCGAGAGGCATCATTAAGGCTCTTCAATATTTCCTCCAAATCATGCAGCGATTCTACCAAAACATCGGTGATATGGAGAGGAGACATGAAGTCACCGTTAATGTTTATACTAGTTCTTTCCATTCTAGTGTCTGGAATATATCCTCCACAGCGTTTTGTGAACGGCTTGGGGGAAATGACATCTCCCTGCTTCATCCCTCGGCAAACTGAATTTGAATAGTTAGTCTTGTACTTGGACATTCGTAGTTGCGGCGTCATACAAGCATCTCAGAATTTCGATGTCAGTCAACCTGGTATCGCTGTAAAGATTATAAAACTGGAGTCGAAGGCTTTGTCGTAGTAAAGGATTGCTAGATACAGGGACTGATTCTACTCCTCTGTCTTCTGTATAATCTGCCGCACTGTGTCGATACCTCTGGGCTCAAAGGTCGTAAAGGACATTCTGGCGAAAATGAGTTATGTACACAGTTTTTCGATATGTGCATTCCAAATAGCAAAAATCGCTTTTTTTGTCCTTTATAACCCATGAAATTAGCTATATTCGACAGGATTTATTCATAAAGTGTAGGGGTAAGGGACATGTAACTATCTACACGGGAACCCATCACTTTATCGCAATTAACTTCATCGATTTTCATTTCCCATAAAACTATTCGCAGATCTTTTTAAACAATACTTAACAACTCCTAGAATCAGGTTACATCGCAATTTCATTTCCTCGAATAGTTGTTATCTACAAGCTCATTGCATCGTAAATTCTTTTCCTATTTTATTTATTTTATCGAAATAATGTTAAATCGATGTTTTGTTACCCATAATGTTGATTCCACGTAAGTTTCAGTTTGCAGAATAGTTGAAACATCAATTTTTACTACACTAAAGTTAGTGAACATCGAAAATACTTTTTTCATGTAATTACTCGTAATCATTTTTGTTTCCCTGTAAAGAAAACCTATGGATTAAGTTAGGTTAGATTTAGAACAACAGGCAGTCAGCAGCGGTGCAACCGAAGCTAACGGAGATTGCTTGTTGTATTCTGGCATGCTACATGCATGCTTGCATTGCATACGAAAATAAACCTAGGTTAGGTTAGGTTAGACTTGTGACCAAGCATAGCGGAGCGAGCGAAGCGAGCGGAGCATTATATTGCTTGCTGCATGTTTGCTTGCATGTTGCATGCTTGTTTGCATGCTGCATGCTTGCTTGCATGCTGCATGCTTGCTTGCATGCTGCATGCTTGCTTGCATGCTGTATGCTTGCTTGCATGGTGTGTACCTACTTGCAAATTAAGAATTAATTTTTAAATTAAGAACTAACCTCAACAGTTTTTATCGTCAAACGTCAACAGGCAAATGTATCGTTCGATGAAACGTTACTGCGATGGAAAGTTGTTAAACGAAACATTACAATGTGTAACATTAAATATTGAAACATGTTTTTTATAAATAGTGTTATCGATAACTTAATAGTTTATATGAAATGTTAGTTCGATAGACCATTATTCTGGTAACTAACACAACTTTGAAACATTTTTTTTATGAAAGTTTATTCGATAATATGAAACGGTGATCATTAGCTAGTCGATCAATCAAGAAAAATAGATATTGAAAATCGTGGAATAGTTTTCGGTGAAATGAAATTCGATGACAAAAAAATCTGTATTTTGATAGGTACCCATCTACACATATTGACTATAGTGGAGTCAACCTGGTATCACTGTAAAGATTATAAAACTAGAGTCAAAGGTTTTGTCGTAGTAGACTAATGCTAGATACAGGAGCTGATTGTACTCCTCTGTCTTCTGTATAATCTGCCGCACTCTATGGTCTATGGTACTATAGCCTTTTCGAAACCCGGCTAACTCTGTCGGTGGGAAGTTGTCGAATCTTTGGGCGAGACTGTTCGTAATAACTTTCGCAAACAAGTTATACAATAAGAATTTCAGGTATACCATTAAAAATTAGAATAGTCTAGGTAAATAATATCACACATAATATATTATTAAACTAGCATATTTATTCTTTTCTTGAAATAATGCGGAAACCACCTACAAGAGCCTTAATATTCTTGTCGAATTGGTTATTGTATTTATATTTTTGGAAAACTAAGGTAACTAAAACTAATTTAATTATGTCTAGCTATTTTCGTCATCGATTGTATCCCAGAACAGACTGTGACGCTACATCCATTGTCCGCTAATTTTCGTCACGAATCACTGCTTTAGTGAATTCATTCAGGTATTCATATTTTGTCACATTAATGTTTGTCAAGACTGCTAGAAATAACATTGAAATCAGAAAATAATTTGATCCAAATTAGGTCTAAAACTACATAGACCGTGGCTGCTGGGAGATTGAATGGGCTAATAGACAAAAACTTCATTCTTCGTGCGGGTACCGGGTCCACATTGTTGCAGAGAGTAAGGAGCAGTACCTGGGCATTAAGAGTAAGAGGAGTCTTATAGACAGTTTTTTAATCACGACCGTTAGACGTAAAGTCAGAAGCTGCCCTTGCCGCATCCACCTAAAACACACACAGATTAGAATATCTTCACACTGTTCTCTTTTTATCGTTAACTTAGCCTTTTGTAAAATATCTTGTTACACTTAAACCTGTAGTACAGATTTTTCCTAAAATCTATTACAGGTACCAGTCCCTCACATATTTAGATTCCAATCTTTGTCACCTACTCCTAAGTACTACAACTAAGTACTTATCTAAATTTTGATGGGCAAATAAATACTTTTGAATTGAATTTGAATATGTAAAAATAGTTTTGTACTCAAGCAATAGCAGATTCAAGTATCGTTGTAAACATATAACCCACCACCGGTGACGTCAATTTGGCTTACACCATTGGCGACGCCTGCCGGCGCCGCCGGCCTACAAATTTAAGAATATACTTAATAAAACAAATTCAATAACTTTATTTAATAACTTTTAAAACATAAACGTTTTAAAAAAATATTTTAAATTATATGTATCTCAGTATTACGAGTCTCAAAGTACTCAGTAGTACTTTGATGAACTTTTCGAAAGAATGGAGCTTATTAGTAAATTTTTTCAGAAACCAAATTACGAGCTAATAAACAAGATAATTTACAATTAAATCTCCATAAATAGAGAATCGAATTATTTATTACTTTAATCGCTATTTCGAATTGAATTAGTCAAATCTCAAAACATTTTAAGTGGGGCTTCGAACGTTTTTCCAATTTATGCTTTAATTAAGAACCTTGAAATAAAAATTGAGCTTGTGTTATTAGGTGTGCATTACACTAATATCTAATATGGTCATTGCCAATGGTTCCCAATTGAAATTACGCAATATTTTGACGTTGACCGACATTACATTAAAATTAGGGCGCATGCATGCTACGTGAGAAACTGTAATGGTTCATCAAGGTTTTCTACAACCGTGTCATTACTTGTGGTTGAAAGTTCATGGGTAGTGGCTGAAGTTATCCTCTCATTATCACGTTTCATCATCAGCATTATTTCAACCGAAATACCACCACTGTAGGACATAGGCCTCTTCCAAAGATTTCCAATCCGGTCAGTCTTGCGCTGCCCGCATCAAGCGCCTCCCCGTGACTTTTATCATATCACCTGTTTACCAGCCTACCAACGCTGCGTCTACCGGTACGTGGCCGTCACTCGAGGATCTTTCCGCCCCTACTTCCATATATCCTCCTTGCAATATGCCATGCCCACTGTCACTTAAGTTTTGCATTCATCATTACAGCCTTTATAATTCGACCCACTGCTGGGACACAAGGCCTCTCCTTGTCTTCGAAGGAGGTTTAGGTACTAGTCCACCATGCTTACCAATGCGGATTGGCGGACGGAGTATAAGGTGATCAATACCCCTTTGCTGATATATTAGTCGTCTTCTACGACACCCATAGAAGGATATGGGGTGATGAAATTGTACTCTGCCAGCACCACATGGCCTTTGCATTACCACCTTCTGTATATCATTGCCCGCCCTGCTTCCAATTTCATTTGATGTCGGCGTAATAATTCTTCTTCCAACATATTACGAAGAAAAGTTGGTCTGGCAGTTTTAGGACCGGTCGTTTACCATTCGTTAACTCTCTTTCTTCTTCGACGCTTTCGGTATCTGAATAAGTCCCCGAAAATTTGAGGGTTGCCTTGGATTTTCCTAGCATCCCATCATCAGAAATGAGACCACCTCAGAAGTTTACACAATCGAATAAAAAAAGAATTTTGATAATCGGTCCACAAATGCGTAAATATTAATACTAGAAAAATGCACTGAAAAAAATCGACTTGCCTCAGGCGGGATTCAAACCCGCATCTTCCACAATCCGGGCGGACGCGTTGACCATTACGCCACCGAGACACTGCTTTTCGCTGTCGAAATTTGTCAGTGCTTGGTGCTTGCTTATGTTTTTATAGTAAACATTGTTTCATCAAATCTTTGAAATTTGCACTAATAAGACCCGAACGAATTATTTTTGCAAATATTTGACGCTCAGTTAAGATGAAACTACCTTACATTAGGGAATAATTTTATTTTTGCGTTTACAAACGCATAAATATTAATACTAGAAAAATGCACTGAAAAAAATCGTCTTGCCTCAGGCGGGACTCGAACCCGCATCGAAGTCGAAGTCGGTTAAAAATTGTGGTAACTATTACTACACAAGCACTTCAAAAAGGAGGAGATTCTCAATTCGATTGGTATGTTTTTTTATGTATGTACACCGACTACTAGAATTCTAGAATCGTGAAAATACCCTGCGTATTTTCACGATTAATATGATTTTTTTCCAACTGTTCCAACTTTATGCGTCGATATCTTCGGAATTCTTTTTTGCCCTAAAGAATAAAGTCTCAAAGTAGTTTCATGAAAATTTTAAAGCGTTAGATCTTAGGTGTTTTTGTTATTCTGAAAAATAACGGCAAAATCCTGTCTTAACTCTAATTAATGATAACTTTGAGCTGTGAATCGATTTTTATAACTATCCAACTCTACTTAATACCTAAAACACTAAAAAGCGATAATTAAATTATTTTTAAATAAAGAAACCGCTTTCAAAACTAAAAACGGAGAAATAAAAATTTTGTTTATAACAATCTAAATGTTTTAAACAAATTTTTTATTTGTCCATTTTAAGTTTTTAAGGCGGGTTTTTGTAAATAAAACAACTTTTACGGATTTAACTCGCGTGTAATTAGATTTTATATGTTGTTATTACTGCCCGACGTTTCGTAACACTTTGCAGCGTTTGTGGTCACGAGATGACTAAAGGTGTAGGTTGTCATATTTTATGAAATAGTTAAATCTACCGTCAACTTTAATTATTAATTTGGAGTGTTCCGTTTTACGCAAACGGAGCTCACGGTGTCATTAGGTCTTGCTGTGTGGTGGTTTGCTTGAGTTTTAATAATTTTAATTACTGGATCCCAAGCAGGTACTGCAGTACGTGCCCAACCATCTTCTCTATTGAAATTTGGGTGTTTCGTTATTTCAATCGAGCGCGACATCATTGGGATGTATTCCTTGGCGATAATGTGTGGTTTATCGAACTATAAGGCTCGACGATTGGGCCCTTCTAGCGTATGTTCACACACTGCAGACTTCGTTTTGCGCCTATGTTTTATGTCAGCTATATGCTCCTTCACCCGGGTACCTACCCGGGTATGCTTCTCTTTGTTTGTCCTATGTACGAGAGCCTGCAATCACAGTCCAACTTGTATATACCTGCATCCTGGCGGGTTTTTTTTTATAAATAATTGTAGTGTTGTGTGTCTGTTGGTGAGTAAGTTTGCCAGAGTTTCACGGGGGGAAGGGGACCAGGGTTGGCAGCGCGTGAGTGTCGTGACACTCCCGGCTGTAGACGCTGGGGCTGACTTAGCCTAGATTCCCTAAGTCATCTTTATTGGCCCCCAAGGGTCGATGAGAATCTACAAGGCATGCGTGTGAATGAAAAAATTAGTTGGGGGTCCATAGATGTAAAAAGGGGTCCACTATTGTGTATTACATTTTAGCAGGTTGGTGACTATAGTTTTGACTTCCTTATAATGGAATAACCCACACAAAGACGATCAGTTTTTTAACTTACATGTGACTTGGAATATGTAACAATCAGCCGGACGTTTTGTAAACAAACTTATTTTTATATCTCATAAAATTGGAAATTCGCTTTGGGGTCTCAATTGACGCATTTTCAAAATGCAATATTTGATCAGCAAAGGGACTACCCAAAACCGGAAAATATAGTAAGTGGTCTACGAGACACAAACAAAATGGGGACCTCTGGTCTTTAGGCTTCGAGGACTGCTTACCACCAGGTAGGTAGTATGCTTATCTGCTAACCAAATAACATAAAAATAAAATTAAAAGTGACTTTAAAACTAAAACCGGAGAAATAAACATTTTTTGTTTTACAAAATCTAAATGTTTTTTGAGTTCGGTCCTATAGGCAAGTGACTAAGCTTATTCCAAATATTGAGGTTGGCACATGTGCTATTCTTGATGTATATAATACTAAACTATTATTATCGGCTTCTTCATGCACCGCGTTCGTCAGGTCCACCCAATTATATTTTCTTCTTCTTCTTTTTTTTTTGGTTACATTTTCGCTGTTACGGGACGGCAAAGGGATCTAGCCCATACAGCCAAGTCTTCAGTTTCTTGATTTTTGCATTAAAATGTGGGTGCCACACATTTTAATGCATCTAGGGAGTGCTTGGCGAGAAATGCATGGTACAGACCTCATGATGGTGACTGATGAGAATTGTATAGTGGGATTTCCAACCACTATACAATTCTCAACGCCACACACACAAAACCTTTATTTCAATGATTCCTTATAACTGTTCGTCAACACAGATGCTTATGCAACAAAACGACACCACTTTCACTGCACAAAATCAACTCCGAAGCAATTTTGAATTATCGAAATAAAGATCGACATCCAGACGCCATGATTTCCCGCCAAACACTCCTCTTCTTCTTCTCTTTCCCGCGTTATTCACAAACGTCACTTCTTTATTTCACCACAGTGCGCAAAGGAGACGACAGCCATACATCCGACGTACACTACAGAACAGACCTCAAAAAATTAAGATTTTTTTATAGAAGAAGAAGAAGAAATAAAAATTAAATGTACTAATTTTTATTTCTCCATTATTAGTTTTAAAAGCGGTTTTCCATTAAAAAAATAATATGTATTTTTTTTTGCTTTTTAGTGTTGGTACTCGAACCAGTATAGAAATTTTCAGAAAATTATATCGAGATCTTTTAGAATTTATTACTTGTTTGCCTGATGAGAACGATATTATCGATGAATTAAATAAGCATTCTAACTCAAAAACTACTTGTCAGATATCGCTCTTTAAATGGGACCACATTACAAGCATTGCAGCTTCCAAACGTAAAAAAATCATCAAAATCGGTACACTCAGAAAACAGTTATGAGGCAAACAAACATAAAAAAAAACATACAGTCGAATTGAGAACCACCTCCTTTTTTGAAGTCTGTTAAAAAACCTCTGCTTGACTCCATGTGGATTATAAGCGTGACAGTATGTATAATTTAAAGAGGCTGCAACAAAAAAACTTATAAATGCATACTAATTAACATTGAAAATCTCGTTTTGGTGAGAAGCACGTTTTTAAACAAAAAAAAAAAACAAAGTATTTATAGCGCACATACAATATTCACAACTTTTTTATCAGGTAGATTTGCCAATTAATATTTATATTGCTCATTCTGTTGAATTGTTTTGAAGTAAAATTAGAATAGAGAAGAAAAATAATCGATGCTTGTCGGCTTATTTTTATAAGCCAATGTGAAAAACAAAGTTAAAAATCATAAAAATTATATTTATATAGCTACTAAAGTAAATTATCTTAATCCAAAAATAAGTTTATGGTTGGCTTAGCGGCAAGTTCTCCAAAACTAAGTAAAATTTATATCGAGTTTACTTATATCTTCTTACATTGAAATTTAATATTTTTTTTTTCAGTATTTTATCAAAGTATATTCTGAATTCTTATTAGCATTTTTCAATTTTCAAATAAATAGTTCATTGTGTAGACTCAATAATTGATGCTAATTCCTAAAGCATATTTCAGTCTATAAATTGACTCATACATACATACATACATTTAACCATGCCCATAATATCTAAAGGGGCTGAGCAGAGCCCTAGGCAACACATTTGGTTACACATAAAGTCACATCCATATTGTACCCCAAACCAGTCACAGGTTGCCAACCTGTCGCCTACACAAATTGGGCACGAAAACCAAACACAAACACTCCTTCAGTAAACAAACAAAATCCAGCTACCATGACTGACGTTACACTTAAAATCATCTTGGCAGTCATGGTATAAATTGACTCCATGGGGGATAAGTAGTAAACGTTTAATATTCAAATATCGCAAGTGTATTTGATGTTGAATAATTGTATTTTATATTTTTATTCATGGTTTAATGTTAATACGTCATTATTATTTGTATTATTCGAAGTTAATAACACGAGTCCTTATTTATACTTAAATTAGACTCTATAATATATCGATCGATTATACATCGATTAATCGAGAGAAAAATCTTAAAACAGTTTGAAAATTATGTTTTAAGTACATATATTACCCAAATAATTCAATATTTTATTTTATTAAATGTCAAAACAAACAAATATCTACAATTAGGATATCCATTGTAACTGCTGGTTACGCCATAAGGGTTATGTTCTAATTACGTTTCCATAACATCTAGCGGGCCACCACGCAGTGCAATCAACATTAAGTTAAGTGACCAAAATTTAATTGAAGTGTGAGAGTACCAATGCGCCCAGCAGCCACGTGATAACAATGATAAAGTACAAATTAAAGTACCATAGCAGCCAGCTGATACGCCGTGCTAGTATTAGACTCGCAAGCAGTTGTCGCGCGCGCGCAATCCGTCACCGCACGCGCACCTGAATGTTCGCATTTAAATCGCAACAGAAAAATTTATCCGAGTGCCAATAAAAAAACGTGAAATAATATTTGATAATTTCGTGCTAATTATAATTAAATTATGTCACCGGTATGCTAAAAACAAATGAACATTAAAGTGGAAAAACGTTGTCAAAATGACGTTGCGGGTCGAGGTACCCGGAGAAAAAGTTGTCAATGTGGAACCGTGCAAGTGTAACAAGTCCTATGGAACAGAACTAGTAAAAACTGAGACCAAAATCAGTAAACGTGTGAAGGAGTATATAAAGAAAACATGGGCGTTTAGATCCAAAGTGACGGTGGAACCTTTCGTTATATGCTACGTGCTCCCGAGTGTGCTCGCTGGGTTAGCTGTGCAAAACTTGTGTTTAGAGAAGTCATGTCTCGTCAACCTGCAGTACGACGAGCAGACCTGCACCCACATAATGCAGGGACGCACTCACAATTACACGGAGCAAGAGAGGAATGTCCAGTTCATGGTAACAGGAATGACAGCATGGAGTTTCCCGCTCCAAACCGCCTTTCCTGGGATACTAGCATTGTTTGTTGGTGCTTGGAGCGACCGCACCGGTAACAGAAAAACCTTTATGGTACTGCCGATCCTCGGCAAGCTGATCTCGATAGGAGGGATAATTCTCAGCACAGTATTCTTTATGCAAATCGGGATGAATGAGACCGCGTTAATAGAAGGACTACCTCCAGCGCTCGCTGGTGGCAGAGTTGCCATGACAATGGCCGTGTACAGCTATATCACGGATATAACCAGTGAGTCTGAACGGACTTTTCGTTTAGGCATCGTGACAGCTGTGCTGACTCTGGCCAGGCCTGTGGGACTGGCTCTTAGTGGCTACATGACAAAGCGGTTCGGTTACTACGGAGTGTTCTCTATAGCGTGTGCGTTTTACTTGACAGGCTTCGTTTATATTGTTGTGAGACTAAAAGAGAAGACAAAAAAGACAGTTGATGGTGAAAACGAAAATATTCTAATGATGTTCTCGCTGAGAGATTTAGTGGCAACATTAAAAGTAGGGTTCAAAAGTCGTGAGGGAACTAGAAGGTTGCAGATTATACTTATCATGCTTGCTTACATGTTCATCGTGGGACCGGTTCTAGGTAAATATACATTTATTATTCTATTTTTAATAAATAGGCTAAACCTAATGAAAAAACTAGTTTCTAAGTATTACGATCTTAAAAAAGTTTGCGCGGTAAATATAGCATAGCACAAAATGTCCCTATTGTAATATCGAGCCATAAAATGGAACTCTCCGCGTGTGTTCGGATCGATGGAATTTATTGTAATTTTATGATCAAATATGAATTTCCTCTTTTTGCATTGTGTTACGACTTGCCAACGGTCATAAAATTACTTAGAATAACCACGTTATTTATGCGTTCTCTTAAGTTAACAGTTTTTAATTATTATTTAAATTGTTAAATTGAGCATTTTTAAGTGTAAACCAGCGAGTGATCATCTTCTACTTCCTTATGGCCCATTGTGAAATAAAAATAAACCTTTGATAATACTACAAATTACGATAGACATAAATTATCATAGTAACTGAGAGATAAAGACCTCGCCACACAGAAGTTGATTAACCTTTGCGTAAAAAAGTATTTAAAACAAGTGGCAAGCAATATAAATTATAATTAATTATATCATTTATCTGAAAAATGTGTCATTACACTACGTGAAGTGTGGGTATCTTAATTACTATATACCTACCTACATAGAGAGTTGCTTTTTATTCTCAAAAGTATATGCCCGTACATCTCAGCCATTACTTACGTGAAAATTTGACCAGGGGGGCTATTCGCTAACTATTTTTGATAGTTGAAAGTGATCATCACTGAGTGAATTACATATCCATTGCTGTTTTTACATGACAAGTGCCATAATAGTGTGTCGTGTAAAGCAGCAATAGATATGTAATTCACTCAGTGATTAATTATTAAAGACTTGACAATGTCAATTATGACTCTTTCCAAATCAATACTATAAAAACTGTAAAAGGAGGATAAAACTTGTTGGGTTTCTTGCCGGTTCTTCTCAGAACAAGGCCTCCTGGTAGACTCTCGAACCGATGGCATCAAAATTGACTTTCATAAGTGTACAAATTGTACCTAAATGAATAAAGTAATTTTGACTTTGACTTTGACTTTGATGATCACTTTCAACTGTCAAAAAAAGTTAGCGAATAGGCCTACTGGACATTCTTTATGTTTTCGATACGATCGACAAACGTTCGTCTAGGTCTTCCTCATTTCGCATCTCCACTTATTTCCAATTAATATGTCCTTTTCGTTAATCAACTTTTACTCATCATTTTTACATGACCGAACCATTTGAGCATCTCATCCTCTATTCTTGTCTACGTCTTTTTTCAAACCACACCTCTTCTTTCAAACCACACTTCTTTCAAACCACACTAACTTCTTCATTGCTCAATATTTTTATTGCATTGCACAGTAGGTACCTTCTTTCAAACCACAGCACTTTATCTTCACATTGAAGTAAAATGTGTCAGACAGGCAGATGCCCGGCCTTAAAAATCTAATGCCCGAACATATATAGTAGTATTGTCGATATCATGACAAAGTCCACCGACCCCAAACAAATTGTGAGCCAGCTATGAGAAAAAAAAGATATCATTCTAGTAGTTAAATTGACAGTCAGTGGCGTGGACAGAGACTTCTTATTGAAAAATGATACCTAAAGCTCTGCTTAAACCTTTTGGGACCGGAATTTCATTCATCTAGGCTTAACGGGCAGAGTATGAAGTGCTTATTTGACGAATTAAATAAACGTTAATGGGAACTTACTTTGGACCTGTGAAGGCCTTTAATCTGTTAAGTTAACGTACGCGTACCAAATAGTACATACGATGCTTAATAACATTACAAACATTTAACTATAACGCAGTCACCCAATTCTGTTGTTATTAGATATATATTTTAATATTAGTAGATATCAGGTCTAATTTGTCAAGACGATATTTAAGTGTTATCGAAAAGGCTAAAAAATACATGGAGACCGATATATTATCAATTTTCATAAAGAAAAACACTTCTCTTTTTTTATGTCTGTTAAAACAGGTAATGCGTTTAGTCTTTCGCATTATTCATTTGAATCTGAAACCTGTTTCGTGTTCAAATTTCCAAAATATCAAAGGATATAAATCTCGATGTACCCAAATAAATTATGAAACCGTGAGAAATGTTTGAAATTTCGTTGTCAAGCAAGAATTACAAACGTTAATCACAAGTCAAACTTAAAAGTAAATTGATAAAGATTTCACCTTCATTTATTTAAACTTTTTTACGCACAAAAAGATACAAATTTATTTATTTTTGCAAATAAACTTTTAGGCTTACAGAATCCTCCAAAGTGCCAAACAAGAACATAGTGATTCATTATAGATTTTTCACAATATCGCAGGAACGCAAACGTCATAAAATATTAATAAACAAATCAAGCAATATATTAATGGCAGGATTGATGTTATAAAATATTCTCAATCTCAACCAACCAACCGGAAAGCTAGGTACAGAAATAATAATAGGCAGTGCGGAAAGTTGGTATTGACTGCATGATGTTGATATCGCAACCAGTCGCGATATGACACACTTTCATAGTGCAAACAGCTGAGGAGTGCACCTCCTTGCCTCCTAGTGATCCTGAAGTGATCTCCTACCGTAGAGTCCTGGCAAACTAAAAAATCGACAGAAATACACTACAAGAATGTACACTAGTAAAATGCACTGAAAAAAATCGACTTGCCTCAGGCGGGACTCGAACCCGCACCTTCCACAATCCGGGTGGACGCGTTGACCAATTTCGCCTGAGGCAAGTCGATTTCTTTTTCCGTGCATTTTTCTAGTATTATATTTACGCGTTTGTAAACGCAAAAATAAAATTATTCCATAATGTAAGGTAGTTTCATCTTAGCTGGGCGTCAAATATTTGCAAAAATATTTCGTTCGGGTCTTGGAAGTGCAAATTTCAAAGATTTGATGAAACGATGTTTACCATAAAAGCATAAGCACCAAGCACTGACAAATTTCGACAGCGAAAAGCAGTGCCTCGGTGGCGAAATTGGTCAACGCGTCCACCCGGATTGTGGAAGGTGCGGGTTCGAGTCCCGCCTGAGGCAAGTCGATTTTTTTTTCAGTGCATTTTTCTAGTATTATATTTACGCGTTTGTAAACGCAAAAATAAAATTATTCCATAATGTACACTAGTGTTATTTGATAGCGGTTTTGCTGTAAGGTGAAGGTAATTGTTAAGGTCGGATGCTTCTTCTCTTAATACTCTACCTACTGACTCTACTATGCTTTCTCTACCTCTGTTATTGTTATAGTGACAGACTTTTGCGTCGTAAATAATTTTATTTATACTTCGATGCAATAGAAGGTTTCATCAGAACTATGAGAGAAAAATCCGGCATGGCACTTTGGCATTGCGAAGAGATGTGGCATCACTCTATATCTTCTATCACTTTTATCACGGGGAGGGTTCTGAGGAGTTGTTCGAACTTATACCTACTGCTGCATTCCGCCATCGTTGCTCGCGAAGTCAAATCCATCTCCTCAATTTGGATGTACGGTTGTCTACAACCGTGCGTTTTTCACAATTTTCTGCCGCGAACCACAAGATTGTGGAACTAATTGTCGCCAGCAGTGTTCCCGAACCGATACGACTTTGAAATCTTTAAAAAAGAGCGTATTTCTTCCTTAAAGGCCGGCCACGCATTTGTGATTCCTCTGGTGTTCCAAATGGGCGGCGGTGATCACGTACGATCAGGTGAAGCGTCTGCTCGTTTGTCCTCTTTCCCATAAAAAATGGACTTACTGAACACTGTAGTCAAGTAACTCTACATTTTCGTAATTCTTTGATTCTGTTGTGAGTAAGCCGTGAGTAAGCCCCGCGGAGTTCTGGCAATACTAGCTTATTGCCAGAACTCCGCGGGGTTAGGTGGAGATTAGAGTTGGCAACACGGGAGTGCCACCTTAGTGTTGCAATCCTTTATACGTTACGGTGACTACTTACCTTCGAACTGACCGCTTATTTGTCTACCACATACTTAGCATAAAAAATATTTGTGTTGGCAACTGGCTGGTTCTACCATTGATATATTTAAGAGTGGTGTGTTTGACGTTAAGACGTATTGGCAGATTGGGTTGATAGCGAACGAGCGTGGACTGTAGAACTAATTAATGAAATGAAATACTTACATAAGTTATAAGGAATTATAATATCTGTTAAATATATACAAAATACAATGAGCGCTGTTTGCCCGTTGACAATCCAACCAAATCTGCCAATACGTCTTAACGTCAAACACACCACTCTTAAATATATCAATGGTAGAACCAGCCAGTTGCCAACATCTTGTGTTGCGACTTTAACTCTAATTTTGGTAATGGAGGCCAAAAATCACAATGAGAGATATTCTGTTAACAACATTAATTACTGACGTTTGTAGATTGGCATTGAATCAACGCATGTGTGCGTGAAAAATAGTACTGCAGTCTGACAGTTAGTCTTTTCTACGTTACTGACAAGCTGACATAGGCCGCCTGCCTACGTGAAATGGTCATGTCTATCTATCTTGTCTTAATATACGTGTGAGTATGCTTCACCTCTTTAACAGTGGCCATATACAGTTTCCTATATCTATAATAGTTAACGTTATTGTTATCTGGACAGGTTTTTTTACAAGATGGTGGTAAGCAACCAAACCGAGCACAAATTTGTACAGGAGTATATCAAGAGATCTATTACCAGCTGTTGGCCAAAACCACATCAAAGATAAATAACCAGTTATTCGATATTCAAAATCATCAAAAGCGGTCGAATAATTGACAAAAATTATATTACTTTGAGCCATTACGGTCAGTATTAGTCTAGAAAATATCGCTCTTAGCAAAAAAAAAATGATTGAAATTAATAATATTAACAACCACTACTACATAAACTAATTTATTTGTACGTTTTTATATCAGAATCATTTATCAAATTTTGACTCCGGACCGCTCGAGTCAGCAATACTCACCACTCTACCATGACTATTTCGATATCCCTACTAAGATTATAAATGGGAAAGTAACTTTGTTTGCCTGTTTGTCTGTTATAACGCTTAAACCAAAACCGATTTTGATGAAGTGTGTTACGGGGATAGTTTGAGACCCTGAGAACGACATATAATTTTATGACACTTTAATAAATGATTAGACTAAAATGGCATTTTTTTTATTAAGCATTGTTTACAATTTCCACTGCGTTTATGTAAGATTCCTAGTCAAGCACATAATTTTGCAAACTACGATTTACTTTTAATTGTTCAATAATTGAACGCCGCGTTATCTTCCGAAGGTAATCGAAGGGGTTGAGTAAGAATTTTTCAACACTGTCATTCAATAGTTTCTATGCAATTATCACAGTCACAAGACTTAAACGAATATTATGAGAGGTAGGATATAGAATTAGAAGCAGCCCGGGGCAGCCTTAGAGAAGATCGCAGTCAAATAAATCTTCATTTTGGTGCTGTTTTCTTTTTATATAAAAAGGACAAGCAAATGACTCTATTCCACCTGATGGTGACCAAATGCGAAGATAGCTAGCGCGAGAGATAAACCGCCGCGCTAGCCACCTTTGCCAACCGGCAAGGTGCTTGTTCACGTCTCTTTTGAATGACCCAGAATTTTGAGAAGGAGGGAACACGTGTGCTGGCTGTGATATCCACTTCTTGATTGTACGACAAATAAACTGTTACCAAATTTCTTAGTTCGCGTTGGAATGGTAGCCACAGTTTGTCGGTGACACCGTAAGCCAGCACGTGTAATTCTTAAAAGGAAGGGAGATGGTGGGATTAGGGAAAAAAGCTCCTCAGAGCACTCGCCGTGGTACAGACGGTAGAACGCGCTCAATGAGGCAACATAGCGACGCAATTGGAGAGGTTCGAGATGGTTGGTCACCTCTTCGTTGCCGATGATGCAGGTTGCGCGACGCTACTACCTATCCAAAGCATCGAGTAAATATCGATGTGTCTCTGTCAGTTAATAAGGCTGCTAAGCTTGATAGACTACGCGACGGGATTATGGTTGGCAGTAAAGCGTTTCGAAACGTCGGGTTAAACTTAAAACCCATCGGTAAAAGTATTTCAATTATATACCTACTTATGCAGGATTTTTTTTTACGGAGACACTATACATTATTTGAATAATTGATATGTATAAAGCCGTTGAACGTTCATGATCGTTACAAGGATATACAGGAATTCGAAAACGGGACTTTACTTTCAATAACCAGGTTATTGACCCTTTGACCAGCGGGGCGCAAAATGAAACGAATCGAACAGTCGAGTGACATCTTATTAATCGAGTTAACCATCTCACTAAATAATTTCACAAGTACGTATAGTGCTATGTATTTTTATACAACAAGCATACAACCCAGGCAGTGGTCCGACCGAAACGATGAACGAGTAACGATTAGAACTAGAAGCAAGAAACGAGTTAGTGAGCAGCGGGAAGTGAGTTTGTAGTTCCGATAGTTTTGTCACTGGGCTATAAGCGAGTGTGTGTGTGTGAAGATTAAATAATCGTGATTCTTCCTATTCGTGATTCCCATACAATATGGATTCCTCACAACTTCAATTTACTAAATTCGTGATTCTACACAGATGGGTTCAACGCAACCGCAGTTTACTACATTCCTAATTCCAGCCCGAAATTTTAACGCCATGACGATTTATAATAAACGTGAGCATTGAGTTCTCCACATGGTAGATAATACTTCGACGAGTTGTCTGAAGCGAGCTAAGCGACTATCGCTCAGAGAGAATAATATTTGATACGTCTTGTCGCTGCAAAAAACTAATGGAGAGCAAGTCCTCGCCGGCAGTGTGAACCGTTAGCGATCAACTATCAATATATGTGTCTCTTTAGGCCGAAGTAAGTATCATTAAGAACTTGTGTTACGGATACTAGTTAACGGACATTTTTTTTTAATATACATAATGATTTTAGATATTTTTATAAATAAACTTAAATAAATATATAAACAACCATGACTCGCAAACAAACATTCGTGTTCGTCACACAAACATTTGCCGCTACCAGGATTCGAACCTGGACCGCTTGATGTGTAGCCAGCTTTACTGACCACTCCACCACGACGGCGTATAACAATGACAATGTATAACATTTTAAAAATATAAAAATGCAGTTCCCCATTGGTAGCAAGATCAGGGTCCCGGCTACCGGTGGTCAAGGATCCAGAGACAGGAACTTCCTCACTATACGGGCCATGTCTAGAAGTACTGCCTTCTGCATTATTATTATTTTAGACAATTCAGGGCTTTTTGCATCACTGCGACCTATAACGATCTATTGTGACTAGCCTCCAAGTAAGTCCTATTGAGGCCTTACATGTACTCCTTTAGCTGGGCACTATCTAAAAATGATAAGATATTCCTAGCTCGGATTGTTTTGATATCGTCTGGGTCGAGAATGTGTCTTCCCAAATGTCGGCTTCTTTTGTGAATGAGACATTCACAAGAGCACCACCGATAGTTAGACCACTGCCTTATAACAACTCACATTCATATCTTTTATTTGAGAGCTATGTCCTTGATCAAATATTACTACAAATAATGCAAACATGCTAACGATTACCATTTTATTTCATTAAATTCCTTTAGATTACGTTGCTCTGGGCAATCCTCCTGCTTCAGCTGTCGTTGTGTTTGTAAACACTCTATTGATTTAGAGATAACAAAGATTTTAAACAAATATGCACCAATAGAAAAACGACCACAGACGATTATTATACGCACTAATTATTATCGAATTTAGAACGCAGTAATAAATTATTCCCATCGCATTTTGATCCTTATGGGGTCAAATCTACTTCGACCTTATAAAGTATTTAATTGATTTTTGAAGTTGTCCGAATGGTGCTTTTTTTGTTGTTATGATTTCTCGACTAAACCACTCAACCAATCATCGTGGAATATTGTGCACACATTTTAGGGGAACTGTAAAAAAACTATTACAGAGCTGTGAAAACGACTTTGGGTTTCAATATTACTTATGAATAGCTCAAGTTAGGGTGTTTTATTTTAGGGCTCAGGTATGTTGTGTTGAATACACAATAAAAGCCTCAGATCATTCAAGTAAGATCTGAGATAATATGAGCCAACCGCGCGTTTGAATATTTTTGTCAAGTATGTAAAAATATTACGTATGAACCACATTTAACAATACTAAAAAAATAATGGAATATTTTATAATATTGGAATGTAATATTATTTATGACACTTTCCGATTTCGTCCAAAACTGTTTGAAATCTGAATGATGTGCTTTAAATCATTCTAAGTGTTCCGTAGCATTATTAATTGGATGATTTCAAATGACTTAACGTATAAAGGTCAAGTAATAATAAATATTAAATAATAATATTAATGCTATCTTCCGAAGAAAGCGCGGACTTCCTAAGACCTTCAACGACGTAACGTGATCTATCTCTCAACATGGCAATAAAAGTCACTAACTATTATAACTATTATGAAATCACGTCGCAACACGTGATTAGTTTGATATTGAAATATACACACCGTGTTTTATTGGCCACAACATTCTTCACATATTTTTAGAGTCATGTCAAAATGCAATTTTGCTACGCGGTTTCTCGAAATGCGTTCTTGCACGTTCTTCCTCTTTGGACAAGGTTGTTTCGTATTTTGCTAACATTCCGTCAGTGGGAAAAGATCACTCTTCTTCTCGTACCCTGCTACCTATTTTTTGGAATAGGTATATTATGTTATTTGAATTTTAAAAATATTTTTGTTATTTTTTTTATAACACCAAATTCCCTAAATAATAATTACTTACACTACATACATTACCTAATTATTTAGTTTTTAAAATTATCAATAATTAAAAAACTTAACTGAGATTAAGAAAAAACATTTGAATTAACAATTCTAAGAAGACTTTCTTGATAAAGATTAATTCGCACGTTCATACATTTCGTATTTTAGCGTGTTTACATTATAAATTACCAAAACTTTGTGATTGATATCTTCTTATAACATATTAAACTAAATAAACAGATGTCTTTAACTTTCTTTGGTAGATAAATATAAAATGAATAAAAAATGTGGAGTAAGTGTAAATTTGTTGCGCTTCTAAGGGCGTTTGTACACTATCTGCCCAGTAGTCCGATTTTTCACGATCCGGTAAGTATGGCATGAAAAAACAGATGATAGGCTTATGCACTTGTCCGTCTTTTTATTGTCCGGATAATATTATTTGATAAAAAATGAGTTTATGAAGTGGCAAGCAGACTTTTTACTTTCCTCGTATTCGAAATGAAAAGTAGAGTGCTTAACATAGGTAAAAGAAATCAATTCAAAACTCAAACTCATTCCACCCTAGTCAAGGAACTTACTATTTTATCAATGAGCGCCTCTGCGTGACCCAACTCGCGCGGCCGCAGGTCAGCGGGGCCCGTGGCGGGTACTTTCTTTATTAGACCTTACGACTAACCGCCTGCCTTACACCAACCCTAATTGAGACGAAGTCATCATTTTCCTACTCTGGATTTTTATTTTCTTAACTAGTATTTTCTTTTATCCTTATCCCTATTATAGATAATAATAAGTAGGGATTTAACTGGTTTATCCCTCGCGCCTACCTCTACCGCATATAAACCAACGATATATAAAGCCATGTTTGAAAAAGCAAAAGGTAGCGTTATGATGTTGGCAATATATGTATGTATGCTTGTATTTAGGTATGATCCTCCGTAGCGCCATAAAATATTCATTCGATTTTGATGAATAAGGTGTCGATCGATATGTCACTATAGTCCGCGTAACATAGGCTACATTTTAACCAACTTTAACAATAGGAAAACTAAATTTTACCTTGTAAATCCCGACTTTAACCTATTTTATTTCTTTTAATTTTTTCTGTAGTCAGGTTACAGATTGTTAAACTCTTTGCTTGTTTGCTAAATCAAAATATTTATAGGTCATTATAGCGTGGTCTTTGGCGATGTTGTGTGCGTTCCCCCAGCAAAATGTTGTCAAAAACAGTCATTTAAATTATGTAGGTAATTAGTTGCCGAGCTTCTGAATTTGTTGCAAACTATCTTAAATTAGTTGCACTTATAGTTTTTTAGTTATTTAACAAAAACATTTTCTGCTGGGGGAACGTTACCGCAGCAAAACATTTTCTTTTTTAATGGGAATATTGAAATAAATATTAGCTATATAATTAGTAGTCTAGGCGGGGTAAATGTTGCGACTTATTTGGTGTTTGTTCTTTCTTCGGCTGCGAAGTTATTCAAGATTCTGCTGGGGTAACGTTTGTGATTTTGCTGGATCTCCAAAACGGTTAAGCGGATTCTTATCATCTTTTGTACATGACTACATAAGAATTTGTTTAATTAGTTGCACTATAAAAAACACCTTTTTAATGCACCGTTCAAAGGTTATTTAATTAAATACAAAAACACTTCAATAGGTCCTAGCTCTTTGAAATAGAACTTTAAAGATTTGCTTTAAACTTTATTTTGTAGCTTGTAACTGCCTTCAAATGTTTGTGAAGTTTCATTAGTATCCTGTTAGTAATTAAGAAATTATGATGAAATTAATTTCTCCACATTCACGGTCGCAATGCGCGCGGCGTTTTTTGGCCACTGTTAAACCTGTATGTGGATATATAAACCTAATGTTATATCAACAATCAGTTGCTTAGTTCAGTTTTATACCTGTAAAATTTCAGCGTAGTACATACAATATATAACGAGATAATAAAATAAAAGTCATTAGGAAGGGCAAGATCGCGGTAACCCGACCGTGTTTAGGTGGTGACAAAAAAGCGACCGCGTAGTACATTTAGGCTATCTTCTAAAATGTTTAGTATAATACACCTCATAAGTTCGGTACAGACGCGTACATGGTTGTTAAATACATAACAATAATAAAACTATCTACCATATCATATTGACGCCGTCGTGGTGGAGTGGTCAGTATAGCTGGCTACACATCAAGCGGTCCGGGTTCGAATCCTGGTAGCGGCAAATGTTTGTGTGACGAACACGAATGTTTGTTTGCGAGTCATGGTTGTTCATATATTTATTTAAGTTTATTTATAAAAAATATCTAAAATTATTATGTATATGAAAGAAAAAAAAAAAGTCGGACTGATACTGGACTGAAGATAACGGACTTTTTTTTTTCTTTCATATACATATGAAAGAAAAAAAAAAAGTCCGTTATCTAGTATCCGTAACACAAGTTCTTAATGATACTTACTTCGGGCTAGATAATTGGTGTGAGCGTGAAAATATATTATTATTATTGAAATATTATTCTCGGTTTCGGCTACTTTACTACTTAGAATAAATTAGTCTCTATCTGAGGTCTCTATTTTATGTACAATTGCAGAAACCAAGAATCGTCGATAACACGTCCTTAAGTGGGATGGGACGCAGGAGGGGTGCGCACAGGGGTAGTTCATTATTTGCATAGCACAATAAACTTGAACCTTAGTCAGTAATTCGTCTTGTAGAGTGCGTATGCGCGTGCACTTTCTATTTTTGAAAATATATATCAAGTACTTGAGAATTAATCAATATGTGTCTGTGTGTACCTACTTAGCGTGGATTAATTCTATTGAGGGCAATATTCTAAATTTGATTTTGCTTGTTGGTGTGGTGAAACATTTATGTAGGGTATAAGGAATAAAATGTAAAAAGACAAAATAGCTTTATTGTTTTTTTTTTATGTTGATGTAAATCTGTTATGCAAAATGACAGACGTTTGTAATGACGAGATCCAAGACAGCAGACGTGACTTTTTAATATAGGAATCATTTTCGTAGTTTTTTGGCGTCCCAATTCCAAATACAGAATCTATTTCAAGATCCAAGATGGCGGACGTGACATTTTTTTCAGAATGTCAATATGGGTATCGTTTTCATGGTTTTCGGGGCTCCCGATTCCGAATACAACATCTATTTTGAGATCCAAGATGACAGACACGAGTTTAATACAAAATCGATATGGGTACCATTTTCGCGGTTTATGGGGGTCATCGATTCCGAACATCACATTTATTTTGAGATACAAGATGGCGGACGCGACTATTTAACTTAATGTCAACATGGGTATCACTGTCTTGGTTTTCGGGGGATCCCGATATCAAATACAACAATTCTTTCAAGATCCAAGATGGCAGACGCGACTTTTTAACTTTTTTTTTTTATGTTACGAGATGGCAAACAAGCTTGCGGCCCACCTGATGTTAAGTGGTCACCGCCGCCTATAGACACTTGCAATATTAAGTGTAAATGACTTAACACTGCAAGTGCGTTGCCATCCTGGGGACTAAGATGATATGCCCTCCATGCCCAGTAATTACACTGGCTACCTTTCCCTTCGATCCGAAACACAGCGAACTGCTTCACGGCAGAAATAAGAAAGGCGGTGGTACCTACCCAGACGACCCTACATATGGGTCTACCACCTAGTATCAATATGGTTAAGTATTACTTTCGGGGGTCCCGATTTCAAATACAACAACTCTTTCAAGATCTAAGACGACGGACGCAACTTTTTAACTTAATATCAATATGGGTATAATTCGCGGGGGCCCTGATTCCGAACAAAACATCAACTTACTACAAATTACAATAAAATACAACAACTCTTTCAAGACCCAGGATGGCAGACGTACCTATTAAATTTATCGTTTTAAACGTTTTCGGGGTTCCTGATTTCGAGTACAACATCAATTTTAGATCCAAAATGACGGATGCTACTTTTTCACTTATTATATAAATATGGATGTCATCTTCGTGGTTATTTGGGGGTTCCGATTCCAAATACAACATCTATTTCGAGATCCAAGATGGCAGACGCGACTTTTTAACATATTGTTAACATGGGTAACGTTTATGTTATATTAAAAAGCCGCGTTCACTATCTTGGTTATCTCTTGTGTGTTGTATTCGTAATAGGGACCCAAAAATCCCGAAAATATAGACTCTGTAAAAAAGTCTCTTCCGCAATCTTAGATCTTGACATAATATACTACTTATAACAAAGTAAGGGCCACCCGTAAATTTGTAAAATAAATAAACATAACTCTTGTTTAATGTTTGTATGAATAATCTCTAATTTTTTTTTAATTATTTATCAATTTAATATAAAATAACACACTTTAAAAGATTTAAGACACAAAAACAGGAAACATTAGGCTTGGTTTAAAAAAACATTCAAAATGTAGATGGCCCTTATTTTGTTTTGAGTAGTTTGGAATCGGGATCCCCGAAAATTGCGTAATTGATACCCATATTGATATCATATCAAAAAGTCGCGTCCGCCATCTTGGATCTCGAAATAAATGTTGTATTCAGAATTGAGACCCCTGAAAATCACGAAAACGATACTCATATTGATATTTATATTAAATTTAAAAAAATCGCGTCCGCCATATTGAATCTAGAAATAGATGTTAAATTCATAAATTAGAAACATTCGATTTTTTTTATTCAAATGCTTAGATTAAAGCAAAAAAGGGTTTTTTTCTTTAATCAAAGTTCATAGGTATTATTATATGTAGAAAAAGTTCAGTTGCAAGGTTTGGCCAGAACATACACATGTATTGCAAATTGAATTAAACCCTGTAAAAAGATAGTACCTACGCTTAATAATTATGCGTGATTAATGTTTTCGCCAAAAGTCCGCCATTTCGCGTTTATCAGATTTACGGCAAGTTAAAATAAAATATTCTTGGAATTACCTTTCTTCTGTGCCTGGAAACTGATGAAATTTAATATTGTTACCTAAACTAGATGATGACATGCAGTCTCTTATACTACATGTAGTATGGACCATTTTTTAAATATTTTTAACCGACTTCAAAAAGGAGGAGGTTCTCAATTCAGTTGGTATGTTTTTTTTAGCGACACCCTTTGCCAACATCTCCCAAACGAGTGTAAGCAGTTCGGGGGCGCCGTTGCGCCCCACCCGTCCCGCAACCCCCTCACGATTGTCCTGTCTAGACGCGCTCGTCGGACGACTGTAAGACTTCTATAGACTGTGCTATAAAGTTGCATAATGTGTTTACAAAAATAGTTGCATTATTATTAGTACCTACATTTTGTTAGGCACCTAGCTGACATTGTGCCTACATAGAGCATAGTGCATATATTAGAGATGTGTAAGACTTAAAAACTAAATGTATTACTTAATTTACATACTTATTGCTTAAAAGCCAATATTTTACCTCAAATTGCGTACCTAATTATTACCAGGTATTTATTTCCACATGCTCGTACCTAGTAAAGAAATGTAAGAATTTCATATTTATTTATTGAATATGAAATCAACTCGTTTAATCGAAATTATTATTACCGGTCAATAAAAATGAGGATCCGTAACGATTTTAACTATAAATGTAGCTTTGTAGACAATTAAAAAACAAAATAAATGGTATCAATTTTTTTTTTCTACGATGAAAATTGACGAAGTTATGACGCCAAAACGGATCGTTCCGCCAAGCGGCCGCCTGGCAGGCGTGTGACGTCACTCGGCACTACATCACTGTCGACTGTACCCGCGCGCACCGTTTCTTGCGAACATATCGTATTAAATACTATACATATTGTTTTTTTGGTGTTATAGTGGTGGACAAAGCCTATTCAAGAGGTTTAGTGCCAATTTAATGCAGTTTGAGCAATCCTATACTAATTTATAAACACGAAAGTTTGTATGGATCGGATGGTGAAACAAGTATGCGAGCGTATATACGTCTCTATGTATTTAACTAAAAAACTGACGGAATGAATTTTAATTAAAATTTGTAATAATATAGCTCATACATCAGAATAACATTTAGATAGGCTACCTTTTATTGCGAAAAAGGGCTCAAAGGGGTTAAATTAGGGGTGAAATTTTGTATGGAATTTCTTCATTTTTAAAGAAAAGTCATGAAACTTGAATTTAGGCACTTGATAAAAGAGAATTAAATATTTGTTTTAGCGTTTTTGAAAAATTTTGATCCGAGTGGGGATGAAATAGGGGATGAAAGTTCGTATGGAAGTCCAAAAGTCACGCTTTCATCGCCTTTTATTAAAATTAGGTACATAATAAAAATATACTTGACCTTAGGTCTAGTATATTTTTGTAGGATATAAGCTACCTTTATTTGTAAAAAAAGGGCATGAAGGGGTTGAAATAAGGGTCGAAAGTTTGTATGGGAGTTCGTCATTATTGAAGATTAAAACATGAAACTTTGAATTTAGGCCCTTGACAAGTAATAAATAAATATTTTGTTCGTGTTTTTTAAAGTTTGACTCGTTTGAGGATGAAAGGTTGTATGTAAGACTAAGCAAAGTCACGCTTTCGCGGCTTCGATTTCGATGAAATTTGGTACAAATATTGACTAGACGCTGGGAAAGGACATAAGTTACGTTTTATTTCGAAAAAAGGCTTGAAAGGGTTGATATGAGAGATGAAAGTTTGCATGGAAGTTCGTCAAAATTATAATTTAGGCATTGTTTTTTTTTCCCCTAATAGGTGAAATCTTGACCTTTTATCCTCATAAGGATGAAATGAGTGATGAAAGGTCGTATGGAAATCCAGTCCCAAAAATTCAGCCCAAAATAACTGTTCCACGCGGACGAAGTCGCGGGCGAAACCTAGTACTACAGCTAGATATAGATAGTAGCTTGCTAAAATAATTAAGTGTAATTTCGATTATATGATGGCGATTGTATGATGTATGATTTTATATTACCAAAACTATACATACAATTTTCAAAATCTTGGAATGGGTAGGTACTTTGTTGAACCAAAAATAGAATTTTTTACTCAGTTTCGTTTAGTTTACAATGTTTAAGTATCTTCTATCATTACCGTGGTTTAGACAAATATTATTTATACAAATATACATAATAATTTGCAATCATAATGTACAGTCAACAGCACGTCGGGCTATACAAAACTGTCAAATTTCTCCAAACGATTTTCAACCTAAGACTATTCAATATAAAGTGCATAATCGATTGAGAAAATTTGACAATTTGTGGTAACCCAACGTGCTGTTGTCTGTACTTATACCTACTTTTTTCTTTTCTCAAATTTTCTGTTAGAGATTTTGCCGACGTTTGCTGAATTTCTGGTTATAGTTTTATTTATTAGGAAATAACCTCTTTCTGTGTTCTGTGGGAAATAACCACAGAACACAGAAAGGAAATAACAATATAATTTGACGGATAAATATATGTTTTTTGGGGGGCCTATGTCCAACAGCGGGTGTCTCTCGGCTGAAATGATAAAAAAAAAATTCTAAGTATTTCTCGATAACTATTTAAAATAAAATTTTACTCACGAATTATGTATTATTTAAAAGTATATATTTAAGATTATCAGGAATAAAATCATGTAAATATCTTTATTAACACGGAAGTTATAGCTTTAAGAGATGATGATGAGTAAAATTTTATGATGTCAAGGTGAGAAAAAATATTATTTTAAGTACCTACCTACTTATTCCTCTATTTTTTCTAACTATTAGAAATAAACTATTACTCACGGAATATACATTATTTAAAAGCATATTTATTCAAGATTATCAGAGAAAAAAATCATGTAAATATCTTTATTAACACGGAAGTTATAGTTATATGAGATGAAAATGAGTCAAAGTTCCTAGTGTGCGGCGACTCGGAGCGGGCGGGTAGTGCCGGGTGACGTCACAGCCATGCCGTAGAGCGCAGCGGATTAAATAAAATCAGTTGACGCAAATTGCTTTATAACTTTGCAACGGATGGACCGATTTTGATGATTTAATAAACATCTTTATTGTGGTACAAAAAGGAATGTTACTATGTATGTTGTATTAGGAAAAGCCATACCATTACGGGACCTCATTATTGATGAAAACATTTAGTTTTTTTAACACTTATGTACACATCTGTACTAAACTTGTAACACTATCCTGCATATTTTCGAAGATAGCCTAAATGTACTACGCGGTCGCTTTTTTGTCACCACCTAAACACGGTCGGGTTACCGCGATCTTGCCCTTCCTAATGACTTTTATTTTATTATCTCGTTATATATTGTATGTACTACGCTGAAATTTTACAGGTATAAAACTGAACTAAGCAACTGATTGTTGATATAACATTAGGTTTATATATCCACATACAGGTTTAACAGTGGCCAAAAAACGCCGCGCGCATTGCGACCGTGAATGTGGAGAAATTAATTTCATCATAATTTCTTAATTACTAACAGGATACTAATGAAACTTCACAAACATTTGAAGGCAGTTACAAGCTACAAAATAAAGTTTAAAGCAAATCTTTAAAGTTCTATTTCAAAGAGCTAGGACCTATTGAAGTGTTTTTGTATTTAATTAAATAACCTTTGAACGGTGTATTAAAAAGGTGTTTTTTATAGTGCAACTAATTAAACAAATTCTTATGTAGTCATGTACAAAAGATGATAAGAATCCGCTTAACCGTTTTGGAGATCCAGCAAAATCACAAACGTTACCCCAGCAGAATCTTGAATAACTTCGCAGCCGAAGAAAGAACAAACACCAAATAAGTCGCAACATTTACCCCGCCTAGACTACTAATTATATAGCTAATATTTATTTCAATATTCCCATTAAAAAAGAAAATGTTTTGCTGCGGTAACGTTCCCCCAGCAGAAAATGTTTTTGTTAAATGACTAAAAAACTATAAGTGCAACTAATTTAAGATAGTTTGCAACAAATTCAGAAGCTCGGCAACTAATTACCTACATAATTTAAATGACTGTTTTTGACAAAATTTTGCTGGGGGAACGCACACGCGATGTTGACTTCCCAAGTCAGCTCGATAGACAGTACGCGATTGAGTGTCCGTGAGTAAAGAAGTACGAGTATGTCCGGCCTATATGTAGAAACCATTACGTCGCTTCGGTTTTTTTTTAATGTTTCTAAGGGTTTCTCTCGAGTTCTTGTTGCAAAAACGCGTGCTGAGGGACTCCATTTTTAACCCAAATCAACCGTACAATTTTTGTTACTTTAGTTACATTTTCACTTGACATTGGCAAAATGCGTACGTTTAATGCAACGCGACGCCATTAATTAAGAATACTTGGTTAGTTTAATGTTTCTAAAGCGAGTCACACACAGCTAATATAATCGTCTAATATAAAGATAACGACCACACACAAGTAAGATACTATAAAATCGCACTACGGTATTCTATCGGAAGCCGTTGTCTCTCTATAATAAATTACAAATTTAATTATTTTCAATTTGTAATTTATTATTTAGCATGATTTAATTTTTAATGTTATTAGCTAAAATTAAGTATTAATGTTTCAATCATCAAATTTCCGACACAATCAATATTGTTAAATGGAATAAATAAATAAATAAAAAAATAAAAATAAATAAACTATGTAAGTTGCCTGATTAGTTCCTTATACAAAGTGTTTAGCTGATTATCTTAATATAGTATTTCCATATCATAACATATATTTTCGACATCTTAAGATGTCTCTCGTATATCGGTCAGTATCTGCAGATAATGTAAAGTATAATATATTATATTATACTAGCGGACCCGACAGACTAGAAATTATTCGAATTTTTCTCGCCGTAATAACCATCTTTGAACTTCAACGAACATTTTAAAAAAAGAATTGGCCATATTGGTCTAGGCGTTGTTGAGTTATGCGCTTACCAACACATTTTGTGATTCATTTTTATATTATAGATTATTGTGTGTGGTGGTCCGTTAAATGATACGTCGAAGATAAGATATATGTTTTATAGTATCTTCGTTGTGTGATACACTTATAATAATAATAATAATAATAATCATTTATTTCGGGTAAAGCCCATAAAGTGTTAGTAACAATGATCTTAAAATAGTGTTAGTAAAACAATTATGAATTAATTACGTGTCCATCAGAAAAGCCGGGCCTCGAACCGAGTACAGATTATGATTCGACTTCTTAAGAGTACCTATAAAATATCGTAAATTGTAATATTAACAAAAGAATAAAGGCAGTACAAAAGACTTAAGTTGAATAAACTTTATATAGGTACGAGGAACCAATAATCTTATTGTTTATATCCCTTATCGAGAAAAAATATGTCGTGCAACCACGCAAAGAACAAATAAAACTGAATTGATTCTAACTTTAGGACTGTCGACATCTCGAGTTGTTACAAAGTTGAGAGACCTCGAAATAATTGTCTATCGATGTGAAATGATTGTCAGCCTGTCTCCATTTCCTTTGACGTGAAACAATAATGCCTTAATTAATAAATGATAAGTGATTGTAAGTTGCGAAACAGTACTGGCATTCGCTAGGTTTATAAAGCCTTTGATTGACTTCCTGTCTAATGCCTGCGACTTGATAGAAAGTTCGTATGGAAGATTTTAAAAATAAAGCAAGCTGTACAAACTTTAAAAATAAAATTTCTTAATTATAGTTCATCAATAAAATAACTGACTAGATTTTTTTATACTACGAGACAGCAAAAAAAGTTGCGGCCCACCTAGAGACTGATTTTTGAATCATTAGAATTCCAAATCGTGTATGAAATCGCAAGATTCGTATGCGAATCCTAAAATCGCTATTTTTTAATATTAATACTCGTGAATTTTGCAACGAGTGTTCTGACCCACTCGTTTCCGTTATTCTACCAGTAGAAAATCAAATCACTGACAGTAACATTATAACTTTTAATTTACGTTCGGTTTCCCCGTAACTCATTACCGGTTTCTAAAATCAACGAGTTATGGTCTTCCAGTTTTTATTTTTACTGCATGAAATGCAAAATGTTATAAGATTCGAGTTTTAGGACAAAATTCAATTCTAATGTTTCAAAAAATATTTTTAGCAAAAAAATACGTAAACCGACTTCAAGACGTACAAATTTAAACTAAAAAGTAAGAAAAAAATAATATTATTATTTACTTAATAAAAATATTATTTTTTCTTACTTTTAAAATATATTGGAGTATGAATTATAAATGAAGAATTATAAATGTGTATCAATACTTTCCTTGGTTTTCTATGATGCTCTTTTCAACAACTTAATAAAAATATTATTTATTTCTAACTTTTTAGTATGTTCAAATTTTTAAAACACTAAATTTAATTTTGTGTTTTAAAAATTTAAACATACAGTCGAATAGAGAACCTCCTCCTTCTTTGAAGTCGGTTAAAAATACGTAAAATTGGTAGCAATCGAAACTAATTTTGTATACGTTTTGCTTTCGTGCATGAATTTAAGATTTACTTCGAATGATTCAAAAATGCGTCTCCAGGTGTTAAGTGGTTACCGTCGTCAATAGACACTTGCAATGTTAAGGGTAAATCACTTAACACTGCAGTGCATTGCCATCCTGGGGAGTAAGATGATGCCTTCCATGCCCAGTAATTACACTGGCTACCTTTCCCTTCAATCCGAAACACAGCGAACTGCTTCACGGCAGAAATAAGAAAGGCTAATAATGGATAATTACTAGAAAAAAAGCTTTAATTCGTATTTATTTATCTACAATCCTTTCAAATAAAAGAGCGCCCTATAGTTTTATGCACTATTCAATTTGATTCAAACTGAACGGAAAATTGCATATTTGGTTCTACAAATATCTGCTAGTATTATCACAGATAAATTATATATATAAAAAAAAAAAAATTATAATAAATTAATTAAATTAAATTTAAATTATTATACTATACACTCTACATGGTCATAAAAACCACAAGCCTACCAACAGTAAAATTACTTCTATTCTATTACTAGCTAGCACTTTATCGCAATTAACTTCATCGATTTTCAGTCCCCATAAAACTATTCGCAGATCTTTTTAAACAATACTTAACAACTCCTAGAATCAGGTTACATCGCAATTTCATTTCCTCGAATAGTTGTTATCTACAAGCTCATTCCATCGTAAATTCTTTTCCTATTTTATTTATTTTATCGAAATAATGTTAAATCGATGTTTTGTTACCCATAATTTTGTTTCCACGTAAGTTTCAGTTTGCAGAATAGTTGAAACATCAATTTTTACTACACTAAAGTTAGTGTACATCGAAAATACTTTTTTTATGTAATTACTCGTAATCATTTTTGTTTCCCTGTAAAGAAAACCTATGGATTAAGTTAGGTTAGATTTAGAACAACAGGCAATCAGCAGCGGTGCAACCGAAGCTAACGGAGATTGCTTGTTGTATTCTGGCATGCTACATGCATGCTTGCATTGCATGCTGTATGCATGTTTGCATTGCATGATGTATGCATGCTTGCATTGCATGATGTATGCTTGCTTGCATTGCATGCTGTATGCATGCCTGCAAGATGCTTGCCGGGGGGTGCAGGGGGGCTGGCCCCCCTGCTCGGGGGGGTCGGGGGGCCTGAGGCCCCCCGCTATAAAGAAAAACTATTAATACGAAAAAAAACCTAGGTTAGGTTAGGTTAGACTTGTGACCAAGCATAGCGGAGCGAGCGAAGCGAGCGGAGCATTATATTGCCTGCTGCATGTTTGCTTGCATGTTGCGTGCTTGTTTGCATGCTGCATGCTTGCTTGCATGGTGTGTACCTACTTGCAAATTAAGAATTAATTTTTAAATTAAGAACCTCAACAGTTTTTATCGTCAAACGTCAACAGGCAAATGTATCGTTCGATGAAACGTTACTGCGATGGAAAGTTGTTCAACGAAACATTACAATGTGTAACGTTAAATATTAAAACATGTTTTTATAAATAGTGTTATCGATAACTTAATAGTTTATATGAAATGTTAGTTCGATAGACCGTTATTCTGGTAAGCAACACAACTTTGAAACATTTTTTTTATGAAAGTTTATTCGATAATATGAAACGGTGATCATTAGCTAGTCGATCAATCAAGAAAAATAGATATTGAAAATCGTGGAATAGTTTTCGGTGAAATGAAATTCGATGACAAAAAAATCTGTATTTTGATAGGTACCCGAAATCTGTATGATATCAAAGTCAATTATTATCATTAGAATCTTTGAAGTTTTTTCCCATTAAGTAATTTGGATATAATCTATGCTAATACTATATATAGCTGAAGAGTTTGTTGTTGATCTCAGGAACTACTGATTCACGTTGAAAATTTGTTGTTGTGTTGGATAGTCCATTTCCACGCGAACTATTTATAAGTCGCGGGCACAGCTAGTTATGTTACAAGGTTGGTGTAGAAATTGTTTGGTTGATAATTAAGTTTAATTTAAAAACACTAACCATTGTATTGTATACGTTATATTGAGAAACTTTTAACTTAAAATTTTGACTCCAATAAAGATAAATAAAAAATTAACCCATCCAATAATTAACTTGTAACAAAACAGCAAGTGAACAAAAAACTATTTGCCAACTACGTAATTAATCTGCAAGAAGTGATTGAAATGGGTCAACTAACTTTATCTGCAAATTATTTTAGCTTTCGATAACCTTTTCTTCCTACTGATATGGTCATGGTCAACATAGTTTATTGTTATTATTATTAAGGTATTAGTCATTTACAACTTATTAGTAATAAGTCTGCAAAAATGGTAAATATTGTAGACAGTAATAAGTTATTACTGTCGACAATATTTACCATTTTCGCAGACGTCATCTAAATTCTTTTAATTTAACACTCATCCATGTGCACATGCTTCACTCATTCAAAATTGTAATCACTTTTCATCTTCTATTCTATTCTTAATTAATGGCATTCGCAAATCTTAAAGATTATGCATTTTGCCAATGTCAAATGAAAACTTAATTATAGTTTTAAAAAATTGTACGGTAGATTTTGGTTAAAAATGGAGTCTATCAACACGTGTTTTTGCAACAAGAACTCGGGAGACTCCACTTTTCATCTTTCTTGAAATACAACAAGAACATGATATATTTACATTAATCAGAAAAAAAACATACAAGGATTATTTTCACAATTAATTTTCAGAGATTCTTTTTAAATGGCACGTGTCTTCAAGCAAAGCAGTTGCGATTTCTCTGGTATTTGAGATGTAATGGAATAATTTTATTTTTGCGTTTACAAACGCATTAGTATTTGAGATGTACATGGGCAGTAGTGATCACTTACCATCAGGTGAACCGTCTGCTCATTCGTCCTCTTTCCCACGAAAAAAATTAAAAAAGCTGTATCTTACAATTGAAAATCATTTTTCTCATAAAGATTTGTTTACTTTTACGAGTATCTAGAATTCATTTCCGAAATTGCACACGTACTTCGTCATACATTTCGTCATGGGCGTTCTAGACATTTCGAACACGTGTTTAAAAACAAATAATTGTTTAAAACCACAATAATTGCAGCAATTATTGTGAAAATTAATAAGTATTCTTTCTTTGAATCCGAAACAAGACATGCTAAATGTTGACCAACAAACTTACGGGGACATTGGGAACTTAATGAACAATGGATCTGTTTAAGGATGACACTTGTGTACATGAATTACGTAGATGATTTTATTTGCCGTCATTACAAAGGAGCTTCTCGAAATTCCCCTATGATTTTCACCATTGCTGTAACAAGGCAGTGGAAACGACGAGTCAAGGTACCTACAGTTTCGATACCTGCTATGTTTATGTTGTGCGCCATCCTATATGATTAGCCGACTGAATAATGCAAAAAATTATCTGATTGAGTAGTTATAAATTAAATAGATGACTTACGGAGCTGAAACGTGGACACTGACGGTACAGCTGGTCCACAAGTTTAAAGTCGCCCAGCAGGCTATGGAAAGGGCTATGCTCGGAGTTTCTCTTAGGGAAAATCAGAAATGAGGTAATCCGGCAGAGAACCAAAGTTATCGACATAGCCCACCGAATTAGCAAGCTGAAGTGGCAATGGGCCGGCCATATTAGCCGCAGAACCGACAACCGTTGGGGTAAACGAGTTCTTGAGTGGAGACCGCGTCTCGGTAAACGTAGTGTGGGATGCCCTCAGGCCAGGTGGAGGGACGATTTGCGCAGGGTGGCTGGCAGGAGCTGGATCCGAGAAGCCGAAAATCAATCTAAGTGTCGAACATTTGGAGAGGCCTATGTCCAGCAGTGGACTGCGATAGGCTGATGATGATGATGATGATAAAATAAAATAGATGGTTAGTTCAGCCGTGCTATTCTAGAAAGATCTCACTTCGATTTCATCTGTAAACGTTTAGTGAAAAATCCTTAGTTTTGTCATGCAAATTGGAGCGATGTTAGTTAGTGTAAAATCAAATTTTGAAATTAAAAATAGTGCTTGTTTGTTAGATATTCGTTCGCTTTTGACAGCTAAACTCAAAGTGAGAAGTGAGTTATTATTTATAGAATAGTACGGCTGCTTGCCCTTCGCTTAAGACTAAACAACGATATGCAACCATTCATATCTCATTTTAGGGTGAAAGTCTATTAGCATCGATTCTCATTTAACTGGACAATTATTAGACAGACTTCTTTTTTTTTTAATTAAATGGCGTTCGCGGTATGTAACGCATTTCGCCAATGTCAAGTGAAAATGTCCTTTAAAGTAGCAGACAATTGTACGGTAGATTGAGGTTAAAAATGGAGTCTCTCAACACATGTTTTTACAGCAAGAACTCGGGAGAAACTCCTTAGACAGACTTACGCATCGTATTCTTTCTGATGCTATACCAGAAGAACTCCGGTAGGATGCTATCGTATGCTTTCGGCTGGTAGCCTGTCCGCCTTCAGCTTCAATTATTATAAATTATGTTGTTAAAATTGAAAGGTTGTCATCGTCCGAACATATATTAGTTAGATCATGGACTTCCTCGGCATATCATGAAACGCTGCCACTTAATGATTTCTAACTCACGTCATAATCTTCAACACTCATTGTTTGACAGTTCTTAGCGATGTTTAGCCATATGGATTAATCAATTGATTTACTTATTTTCCTACTTAATCAAAAAGTTCAGATTGTATAATTCATAAGTTCATGAAATTCGTTGTTATATCCCAATACACTGACAATTCCAACTATTTTAATATATGAGATAGAGATACGATAGCGCCATGGAAGTTAATGAAAAGCAGCTTTTATGCGACTTGTTTGTTCTAAAATTCCATCTGAATTTTTTTTTAATTCTATTGCAGATTGTCTTTGATGACATTTTCTGCGTCACCGGGTTTTTAAGAAGGCGAAGACCTTGGGGGGTAGGTCGACCTGTAGGTCGAACGTTCCTAGGGGATTACTGGGCGACCGAGCATCTCCCCCGTGGAGAGTCTCTCGACCGCCTAGCGTCCCTAGGGCGTCCGTGTCGGAAGGGTCTGTATTTTTCCGATATTAACAAAGATGTAAAGTATTGAACCCGCCAATAATGATTGCAGTCGTATAAAAAAAGAAATTTAAAAACTTGAATAGATTTGTAAGACTCAACCAAGCAGACCTAGTGATTCATCACACGGCCAAATGTTTATGATGTAAACACGAAGTTGATCTTTTTTCTCAGTTCTTTAAATTTATGTAACAAATCGTATCGATGTGCGGCAATCGATAAAGCTGTAATACAGAATGACGAATATGCAACTTCATTACAATAATATCGCTTTATTGAATAGGTTATGTAACAGTATTACTTTTCTATTGCATTAATCATAGAAGAAAATACATAAACTTAATATGAAATATGGAATCTAAACTGTTTCCCTTATAGCTAAAAACCTCACAATATTATCAATATTATGTAAAGGCTTTTTTTAGCTATAGTTTTATAGGGTTTGCTAGAAAGCATTATATTCACTTGAACCGTAATCACCGTCACTCTTGTTCCCTTTTTTTATGTGGGACTCGCCCAACGCGGCGTGCCTGAGTCAGGTCGCGGCCCTTATCGCTTCCTTTCGGCTGGAATACCTTAGAGACGGTCATCGGTCGAGAGATGCTCACCGACGACGTCGATCTTCTAGGGAGATTCGCCTTACAGGCTTGAGGACATCCCATGGTCTTTGCCTCCTCATTAAAGATATGAGGGCCATAATCTGCAGTCGATGGTATTAGTCAGTCAAATAACAACAGTCCCTCACTTTCATCTGTCATCGATTCATCATCCGAGCGTTAATCCCGGTTGCTCCTAGTGACGCCGGGGTTTGCTTCCCTACTTTTTCTCCTGAACTTCACAAGATCTTTGGCATCCCGCTTAGTGAGAGCATAGGCCCGCATTCCCTCCCCTATGACGTCAACCCAACACTTCTTGGGTCTTCCTCTATTACCGCTGGAGGGAACATACCCAGATAATTGTTCCCCGCGTAGTCAAGTGTTTTCCGGAAACTTGCAATTTGTCGGCAACGGACTCAAATCCTACCGCGGATATGCGAGTTCCTAATAAACACGGTTCTTCTTCGTAACTCCACACATCCAGTTTTATCTGTAGATACATAAATGTAGGAGATCCTTACTTGTTTTAGGAAAGGTTTTCCAGATCAAAGTTTGGCTAGTCATAATGAGCATATCTCTTTTAAGGACAGATGAGCAGTGCAGTCAAGTACTATTTAACTCATAAGTATTTTATAATTGACTGGGAAACTCTTGACTTTTATCTAACCTGGTGGTAATAGATGATAAAGCTGAAGGAGAAAGTCAGCTTTGAGTCTCGAACTGAACTGCGATAGGCTGAATGACATGGTCATAAAAAATATCCCTGAACCTACCTATCACTCGGCCATGTAGGTGCAATAACACGTCCCGTCTTGTCAGAGTTAAGTCGTATCGCAGTTCCATCTGTCGCAGTAGTGTTTGTCACAATTTAGTCCGAGACTGGTCAGCTTCAACCAGAACCACTGAGGGACAGGTTCTCATATCACCAACTGTAAATACTCAACGGAACGCAATAATGATTTTAGCACTGTTATTTTGGCAACAGATGTTGATAAGATTGTGGTAGCTAGTTAAACAAACCCTACCACCAACCAAAACTGACCTATTACAATAGTAACAAATCGGCATGAGGCCTGCCTTTTTAGCGATGATGATAATAGTCACAATTCGTATCCAGCGCGTCCTTCAATTCGGACACGTGGCGAGACGAAATGATAGCTCAGAAAACTTATGATCCTAGGCCGTATAGAAGGAAAGAGAAGTAGCGGTAAGCACCTTCTAGACGGATAGACCTTTTGAAGGCTAAATCCAAAAAGGGCGTCCAAACCCGTTCGAAGAGAGCCCAAGGTAGAACCACCTGGAGAGACCTATAAATGAGGAGGGTCTGTGATGATGATAATCATTGTCTAATGAGGAGAGGAAAGAGTAGCCTATAGACGCTTGAGGGTTCTTGGAGGCTTCACTAGCAGTTTGCCAACCCTAATCCTATAAAATTTCGTAAAACACCTAACTGAAATATGAAAAGAACATTTCACTTGATTACGGTTTTCTGTGAAGTAGAGACTCCTTCCCCAGAAGCGCTCCAATTTCAGCCTGTTATCCTACCTCTCTTAAGACTTGTTCTTATTTGTCACAAAAGAACGGCAGTACAGAAGTAGAGACGTATAGACGTCAGAAGATAGACTACCTTCTTCATATTCCGAGCCACACGAACTATAAACAACATAGCTCATACACTGGATCTCTGTGGTTGTCCTCTGAGTGAATTCACAAGGCTGGCATTCTTTACTATAAGTTATAGACAATAAAAAATTAATTTGTTTTTATGTAACTTAATCTTAAGATAAGTATTAGTAATTACACTATTGCATTAGGTCTATCCTGTAATGGAAGTAGTAAGTTGGTTGTAAATAAATAAATATTCATACACATCAAAGATTGAAGTGAGAGGTAAATTTAAGAGTTTTTGGAAACTTGTTTGTGGTCTGTGCTTATTTCACTTTAAATAAATGCGATTGTCACAAAGCGGACTTCTGCTGCTCGCTGCTTGTATTGAGGAGGTCGATGCGCTGCGGTCGTGTCTTCTTCAGTTCTTCACAACGATCGCAGAAGTTAAGCTTCTAAGTGCGCTAAAATGTTTAACTCGATTTGCCTCCGTACATCAGAAGATACGTTATAGTATTACCAGATGCTGTCGAAAGATAGCAGTTATGCTCAAGGAGGGTTGGTCAAAAATTAAATGCCAAAATCTAAAGCAGTACTTATGTTCATAGTAAGACAGAGCACCGAGCCAAAATAAACTGGAATCAGGGTAGAAGAAAGAGTATGCATGTTTTCAAATATTATCATTTTACTTTTGTAATAAAATGAATCTATCAAGTAGAAATGCGATCTTAAGTAACGCAAGAGAAATTTTGCGCGCCGCACTCTTGGTCGACCCTCTTCTTCTGATCTCCGTCTTCTTTAGAAATAAAATTTAAATCCTACTTTTCTAAAGTGTTAGTTTGTATGGATGTGTGTTTGTCACTCTTTCAGGTATAAACTACGGAACGGATTTTAATGAAACTGTACAACAATATAGCTCATACATCAAAAAAATATATAAGATATAATTTAACCAACATTAAAAATATATAAACCGCGGGCGACTACTAGTAAAACATACATATTAAATAACAAGGATTTCCTGGATTTGAAAATTCAATTAAAACAGTTCTGCACGGCTAGCACCTAACGCGTGAGAGAGATACCTCTTTCAATGGCGCTAAATTTCATACAAAGGCGAAGCAAATTTTACAAGGTTACTTATTGGTATGATCTTCTATGTATTTACCTATTGTATTGTATTAACTGTTACTAATAAATGTTGGAGCGAAAATTCAGTGGTATGTTTATCACTGGCATGCGAATAATGCAATAACAATAACCAAATCATCATAAAACCTTGTTTCTATGAAACCACATTCTAAGGAGGGCTCAAATTAAACAAGAAAGTTACAGTCCACAGTTGAGAAAATTCCTTAGAAATCGGTCGTTTTCACGTGTTTTAACACGCAACACGTGAAAACTGTTTGGCTTCTTAACTCTTTTTTGGAGTTGTCTGGGCAAACAAATTTTGAAGTAGATATCTACATAAAATCGTTGCAAGTTACTTTTAGCGTACATGTTATTCTATTTGACAAGCCTACTACTTATATTGCAGTTAGTGTGATCAAATCTGAATCAATCGCTGCATACCAAGTTACAGCTACATATAAACAGTAAAATTTCTGTAATAAATTTCAACCTCCAGTTATGCGTATTGAATAAGGTTTAAAATGTATTGACGAAATTAGATAAATTAGCCTGATTGTCAAAAAATTCGACCTCGAGATTTTGACGTATTTACACGTTTGGACCTCCCTGAGTCCATAAATACCGTTTTTGGGTTTTTGGAATTATGTCTGTGTGTGTGTGTGCACGTGTGTGTGTGTACGTTAGCAGATCTCTAGTATGTTTCAACTTATTGCAACTAAATTTAACATGCATGTATGACATCAAAATTACGAGAAAGTCAAGGGGAGACCACTCCCGATTTTTTTAAAGGTATTTAGATCAGAAGCGTTCTTAGCTATGTTTAAACAATGTCTGTTGCCGTTTGAAGTTCATCGTCTTTTTTATAGTCGATGAAAGGTACTGATTGGATTGGTTCGAAATTTGCTATGCTGTATGTGTATTATATAATACAGTGTTAACTCGACCCAGAATTATGTTTCGATGAAAATCCCATAGTGGGAGCCATGAATATTAGTGTGAATAAGTGAATAAATAATTTTATTGTTAGGTTACGGTTTTGTTTCTTTATGACCAGGCGGAAGCGGGTTTCTGTAACGGGTATTTCTAAAACCAATTATGGACTTATTGGCAAAATATAATTCTGGATAAAGTTATGATAATTTAAGAGAGTAAGAGATATAAGAGTCGTGTTTGGACTCATTAGGTTGGTTTATAAAAAGACTAGCTTCTGCTTAGGGGTACAATTTTCAAAAATCCTTTCTGCCTACACTGTATAAGGTATCTATGTGCAAAATTTTCAAGTCTTTAGGTTCAGCGGTTTGAGTTGTGCGTTGATATCTCAGTCAATTAGTAAGGACTTTATAGAATGGTTATCAGATTATGGGTACATAGTGGAGTAGAAGTTAGCATTGAAGAACATTTTTGAGATAATGATAGTTGAGGTTAAGGTTGTCGTTAAATGATATTTTTAACTTGTTATTGGGTCGTAATTAGTGTCAGCTGATTAAAATATCCTACCGAACAAAATATATACAAAAAAGTGGGCGATAAATCGATCGGCGATCAATAACTAGATTAATCAATATTTAATATCGTGCGTGATAAGTGTGCGACGACCTTTATTAGCCCATTTAATGTTTTTAGATACTCGTTTTGTATTTTTAGTTCTTAAATAGGTGTTGAACTATTTGAAATTAAACTCATTTAATGTACTTGTCATATAAAAATACATATAATGCTAGACAAAATAATGATATCATAACATTGTTAAATGCACTCAGATATTTTTAATAATTTAAGAAAAATGGTTTAAATTCGAGCTCGCGGGCATTTTTCGATCGTACAACCCCGAGTCTCCCCAAATCTTCATTAAAATTTACCAATTTAAAAATATTTTTGGTATTCTTTTTTAATATGTTATCTAATTTTTTCCCTTTTTTTGGGCTCTATATTGGTTTAAAATAGTATATTTTCTATTGGAAAAACAATTTTCGAAGAAAAGCTTTAAAGCCTTGCTTTAAAAAGCTATAAGTGTAAAAGAAAATATCTCTCTATAGTGATTTTAATCAAGAATTAATCTTCCCATAATGTAATATAATTTCTTTGCATAGTCTCTTCACATCGCTTCTAAATTATGTCTGAAAAATCCACAAAATGGAACAATTTTGACATAAATCGAGTGTACGCACTTAACCTGGTCTCAACTTATTTGGGGACGGTACCTACAATATGTAACCAATACTGCTATAGTATTGTAATTTAGACCAGGTTACGAAGAAAGTAGTAGTAGGTTTGGTATATTTTAATGGCCAGCCTCCTTGACACCAACTCTCCTCAGAAATGCTGTTGTGGATGATATAAACGAAGTTCAGAATCTCAGTGGCCTTTAACACACCCACGGAATGAAAAGGGGGTACTTGAAGACCTCAATAAATCAAAATAATTTAATGCTCAATAACGTTATTTTTGAGTGCCTATTATTTTTTAAAATAAATCCATAATCTGTTTATACACTTAACAGCCCAAATTAACTTTAAACAACCTATGTAATTAATTTTGGATGTAATTTACCAAACTACTTCTAACTATAATAAAACAAACTACATTTTTTGTTCGTCGAAAAAAACTGTATGTTTTCGGGTAATTTTAATGCAGACTTCGTCTATATTTTTTGTGTTTATTCTTATTTTGTGTTTTTTTATGTAAACATGCTAAATAATTTATTACCTTTACGCGCGCGTTTTAAATATGGAACTCGCGCGACCGCCATTTTTTCTTATAATAATACAGCCTCCTTTTGTTTTTGACGACGAAAGCTGGTTATCTTGATGTCCATAGTAATATTATGTTCAACACAAGCAGAGCTGTGTTTTATTGGCCTAATACAATAGAGATGTTGATACAGACTACAAATAATTACAATGTATTAAAAAAAATATTTTGACTATACCTACCTACTTCCAAAACAATGTTTACTCAGTAAACTTTGCTGTATATTCTCTAATAAAATAAATGATCGGCACAAAGTTATCAAACAAGTCATCCATTTTGATCTATCTGTAGACACGACGTATCGTGTAGAAATAATAAGACAATTTACTGTCTATGAAACAAATGGAAAATATTATAATAGTAACCACATGACAAGCAAACGACCCGAACATAGTGGCAATCGGTTAACTGAATTACCGTTCACCGTTCGTTTCGCCGAAAAATTCTTAGTCGATTACCTAATTCGTTGTAGTTGATGCTATATTAGCCGAAATAATCTAATGGAGATAACTTATTTTTGGTAGGTTCAACCTATTTTTATGACCAAGTGGAGCGGAGTCATTTTAATAAGGTATTTTTATTAAACGGTTTTATTTAGCTTGACCTGTTTATTGATTTTTATTTGAGACGAATTTAGTAATTGAAATTTAACTCCTCGAAATAAATAAAAATCCTTTATTTAATGGCAATGACAACATTACAGGGGTTGGGTCTCTCCTTTTAAGTTTGATAAAAACCTGTGCTAGGAGAGGCCCGCTCATTCATAATTATTTTTAGAAATTATTTTACATAATCATTAGAATAACCTCAGACCTATAAAAAAGTAAACTATTTGATTATATAATCGTTTTTATTGGTCTGAGAGAATAACTTAAAATAAAATAAAATTAAACATAAATTTGTGTGTGTGTCTGTGCAAGTGTGCGTTATTATTATTTTAATTTATTAAATTTTATTTGTTTGCAATTATATTTGTTATGTGCATATTATTATTAGCCCATGTTATGCTATGCTACAGAGTAGGCATGTAATATTAGAGATTCTACATGTAATATGGCGGAACCTTTATGTAATATGGGCCTAATATTTTCTATTTTTCACATTTTATTGCCTGAAATAAGTAAATATTATTATTATAAGCACAGCCATAATTAAAATAAAACTGGATATTACTTAATAGGTACTTAGTTTCTTAAAACAATTAACCAATTCAATATACCTACCTACTTTGACAAACACATACGCAGCTAGAAGAACAAATAATTATCATGCATTTATCCGTCACAATGGAGATAAACAGAATTTATTAGTACGGGCGTACCCGTACTAATAAATTCTATTTATCTCCAGAAATAGTAAACAAAATGTGAAATATGTTCAACTTACAATGACTACCTACAAATTATCTTTTAATTAATGTGCCAGCCACGCTAAACCCGAAGCACGTTTTATTGTACTACTAGCGACCCGCCTCAGCTTCGCACGGAATTCTTCGGCTTTTCTCTTCTATAATATGCATGTATTATACATATTAACCTTCCTCTTGAATCACTCTATCTAAAGATAAAAACCGCATCGGATTTTGTTGCGTAGTTTAAGGAGCACCGCACAATGCACGCGGCGCGGCGCGTCCGATGAGCGTTGCTTTACAGAGACGCGGTGCGGCGCGGTTTATCGGCAATGCTTGCTGACATTTCGTGTTGACATTAGTATTAACAACGCAGCGCGGTGCGGGCGGCAACTGCCAAACGCCGCGCCGCGCTTGGCAACCGCACCGCTCCGCTTCTGCATACAAAATTCACTAGCCGGATCGCCTCGCCACGCCGCATCGCGTGCATGTGCGGTGCCCCTTAAAGTTCCAAGCGCACATACAAAAAGAGCGATTTCATTTTATATTATGTAAAGATTACATAATCACTATAAAATAGATATGCATACATTTTGGTTACCTTACTATATTTCATATAGCACTACAGGCTCTTCAAGCCCACAGATATAGTTAGGTTGATGGCCTACATATTCAAGGAGCAACAAGAGTAAAAGGAAAGGGGAGACTCAAAAGATCCCGTTGGGTCGAAGTGCTCCGTGAGGAAACTCACGGCCCCATCACAAGATAAGATACTATATTTCAGGTACTCAATCTCGGATATCTAAGATCCAAGATTGAGCGGCCGCTCCATTGCAGTTTTTTCGACTCCTAAATGCAAAATTATACTAGTTTTTGAAATATTTTCGCCTAGGTAGGTAAGTGAATATATTATAAATAAATTATTTTTGTTCGGAGTGTAATATAAATAAACTCTAATAATGACAATACAGCTCTCTTTCTACGTAATCGCGAAATAGGTCACGAATTGTAATTTTATTTGTATTTCTATTTTACGCGTTAGAATGTACAGTAGTAATTCTTATATAACTTTTTGTTTATTGCATTTTCATGACTTATTTTTATTTTTTAATAAAATTACCAAGAAATAAAAATAACTAATATATAAATGAAAAAAAAAAACAGTTTTATAAATGGCACTCCATTAATAATATGACAATTATTTTGTCGAATATTTTAATTTTATTCTATTTGCTTACACTTACCTTCTACCTGTCCGTTCCTTAGCGGTACTACTCTAGCAATACTTTATTTATCAAAATTTTACTTACCAGTATTTATCTCAGGAACTCGTGTGAGCCATGACTACCATGACTATTATGTAGATATACAAGCATATATGGTCTCTGTTTGCGTCAGCGCATGCGCACTCAGTGAAAACACTGTCCAGGGTGAAAACATTGTTGAAAAGCTTGCGCAGACGAAGGACTATATTTTCGGCGGATAACAAAATCCCTGACCCATCGGAAAATTACCGCCAAGATCTCAACGCGGACTAATGGACATAATTATGTTCGTCGAAACTTTAGACAAACGAGCGCTAGAAAACAAATATTCTAAGATTACCTATATATAATTAAAATATTTTCCTAAATTATGATTAAGGTTGCCAATAGGGTGGGCTACGTGGTAACTTTAGTTTTGACTGACTTTTTCTACTGCTGAGGAATTGAGAGCATATAATTGGTCCCGGCTGGGTACACAGTGCACCTGCAATGCTTCCCCGTGCTTTTGGTGTTTTTGTATAGGCTCTACTGTAACAAAATATTCAAAACATCCAGGGAGGGCGCCTGGACGCATGCACTCTGTATGTACGACTAGGCCGTTGCTGCTGCGTCCTAGTCACGCGTATCTGTGTCAACGTCAATGTCAAATAGTCACTGCACAAATACGTGTGCCTTGTTCGCTCAGTATATTACACTAGAGTCTATACAAAACATCAGCAGCGCGGGGGAAGCGTTGCAGACGCACTGCGCCCATCGCTTCTCCGTGGGCCCGTAACTCCGTAGTATAACAAATATACTATGGAGTCACGGGCCCACGGAGAAGCGGCTGGGCGTTAGGCGCCGTACATTTTATCTTCACAACGCCCTGGCCGCGCACCTGGGGCGCTTTCTATGAAGTCCCTTAGTCCCTGATATGCGTTATGCAGTCCTAAGCGTTCTATTATCACGGACAAGGTCCCTCGTCTGCGCAGGCGTTGATGCACGCGGAAACAAAATGCATTTATATCTATAAAGACAGACATAGATCACCAGTGTTCGTAAGATAAAAACACTATACGAGCGATGTCTTAATAGTGAGCTAGGTGACAATTTTTAGTAATTGGTAAATAATTAATGTTATAAGCTACTAGCGCTCCATCTGCGACTTCGTCCGCCTAAAGTTTTTAATCCTTTATTCGGGCCTAATGTAGCATTCTAATGGTGCAAGATTTTTTTTAATTCGGTCCAGTAGGTAGTGTTTGAGCTGGGGTGATTAACGGAAGTGCGACAAACATTCTTCGGGCAAAAGTAATATCGTCTGAAAGTAATATCGGTTCAAAATAATGTCACATGTCCGTCGGGCAATTGTTTGTCGCATTTCCGTTACACAAGCGTTTGAACTTATCCTTTAGAAGCATAGAAACATTCCCCTTTGTAATAATAAAATTTAAGCGCGGTTCCATATTATCCGACTCGATATTGGTATCGGCAGCCGATACCATATCGGAAGTAATTAAAATGTATGAAATATGTACCCGCCATTCAAATTGCCCGGCTCGATTTCGGTATCGGACTGTCTAATTTCATACATTTGTTTTGACATTAGCTTCCGATACCGATAACGGTTCGGGTATTTTGGAACCGTGGAACCACTCTAAGTGTCAAAGCAAAGGGATCTCCATAGAAACCAAAATTCTCTAACAAATAACAAAATGGCAGCCCAAATGTCAAATAATGACTACATTGTTTTCGTACGGGTATCTAATTAAAAAAAAATACTCCCCAATAAAATAGCTTTCTATTGGTGAAAGAATTTTTAAAATCGATTTAGTGATTTAGGCGTAAAGGCGTAAGTAACAAATATCTGTGGTAACCTCAGATCATATAAGTAAGTGGTAACAAACAAACAAAGTCACTTTCGCATTTATAATATTATTTCGGTATGATTTTCGCATCAAAATACGCCAAAGTGTCATAGCGAATCAAGTGACGTTTCGTTATGTAAAGAAAACACAAGAAAACATAATAACAAAGATATGATATAACTCAGCTGTTTAAAATTTCATTATCGTCCGAACTATTTCCATAATTATTGACATAGCATGGCGTGACGTCATGTACTTACTATGCATAAGGTGTCACGTAATAATGAGACATGAGTTGCTGATTTAACAAAAAAACATTAATTGCATTCAATAATTAGTTTATTTAATTTACATTGAGTGAGTCGTGAATAGAAATAAAGTTAAGGAATTGCTTTGTGGACACAAGCTAATGATTACTTTGTTTTATGTAAAGGTGAAGCCCAGATGACCTACTGGTTCACTCGCTACAAGTTCAAGTTCACCGAGGTTGACTACAGCCTGTTCCTAACCTACTCCGTGTTAGTCGGAAGCGTTGGTAAGTTTTATTGTTTTATTGTATGTATCTATACGGAATGGTTCAAATAGTGACGACCAAATTTTTTTTACATTGATCACACAGCTGTCCATCCGATAATACCTTATTATATTTGAGGTAAGGCACAGTGAAATATACTCACCAAGTGATGCTGGCAGAGTAAAATAGCATCATCCCGTCGTAGAAGGCGACTAATGGGTCAGCGAAGGGGTATTAAGGGGTAAATACCCCTACAAATAACATAAATATGTTAAGAATGGCGACGCGCTACGTTCCGTAATGTTCATAGTGCAAAAACAGGCGTTCTCTTTCAGAGCTAATAAGTCTGCTATGACCTTAATCGGTTAGAATTTAAAATTGCTTTTTTACTTAAAACACTTAGTAAAGGTTGTCACTAAAATGAGTGGCAAGGGTGGAGCTACCTTGCTCTCTAAAATACATTTTATAGTTTGAGTATTTTCAATGAATATTAATCTTAAAAGTTTAGGTATCATAAATACAAAATTATTATTTCTGTCTACCTCAAATAGAAACAAGAAGTAGATCAAAATGCGAACAAATATAGTCGCATGTTTGATTGTATTGTCTTAATGATAATGTTAATTAACAACTAACAAATGCACAGGTCAAACATTGTATTACAATTTAGTACATACATGTTAGTGTTCCTTGTCATATTCATGATTCCATTACTAGCGCTAATGCGCAACTTCTACTTCGTCTTTCACATAATAACACTACACAGTCAGGCACTACTCACCCCGCACGTCGAGCAATCTGAGTTTATTAGTATAAAAATTACTTTTTTAAAGTTTTACATGGAAAATGTAAATACTTGAATAGCTTAGATGAAAGAAGTGCAAGTCATGTAATAGAATAGTTACGTTGGTGTCTTGAAACTCCGAAACTACTAAAAAAACTTTAAAAAATCATAACTCAAAAACTACAGAAAATCGTAGAACATACATAGGGGTTGATCGGGTTTGTCTAGGGCTCTATCTCTGGCCCTCAGCTTTACACTATTTTTAAGACAACCTGTATACTGAAAAATACACTATGAGTACTGACTGGTCCTACTACCAACCAAACAGATTTCAAATTTGCACTCCCCAGGGGATCGATACCTGTGGGTCGTACAGTGGACGAACCACTAGACCACAGGGACGGGTGGTTGAATTACATACATTAATTAGCCATGTGATGCTGGCAGATATATCGTAATAGTATCGTAATAGTACCCCATATCCTCCAATGGGTGTCATAGAAGCCGAGTAATAGATCAGCAAATGGGTTGATCGCCTTAAACTTCGTCCACCAATCCGCATTGGGCAAGCGTGCTGGACTACTGCTTAAACCTCCTTCGATGACAAGGTGAGGCCTTGTGTCCCAGCAGTGGGTCGATTTATAAAGGCTGACAAAGAATGACAAGACATCTCAAATGGTTGAAGTTTCCGTTTGAAACTCGCTGGTAGCTTCGTCCTTACCATCACTAACAATCAGGTTATATAAAGGCCAAGAGCTTTCCCGTAAAGATAATGAAAATAATTAGCATGTAAATAGGTCACTGTTTCAAATTGCAACCTCGAAATAGGAAAGGTTGCACTTGCCTAAATTGTTTATTGCAAGATAACTCTTAATGCGTAGGCAGTAAAGATAGGCTTACGCTTGACTTGGAGCCTTTTGAAGGTCATACTTATCTCTTCCTTTATAATTTAATGAACGAAAAAGTTCTACGCTTGCATACATTTTCTTATTACTGGTTGCCGCTGAAGTGTTTAATTCTACCTTCATAATGTTGCGATAAGTGCTGAGATGAACACAATATCACAATCATTTTTACTTTTCAGAGTTTGCAATCAGATTTCGCCACATAGATCTGGAAAAACAGTGTAATATAATGTATTTCAGTATATCACGCGATATTTATTGGACTAAGAATTAATGTTTAACTGATATAAGTAACAGCAATAAAACAAACAGAAAGTAAAATATGAAGATTGCACTTGCCTAAATAAATTGTGCATTGCAAGATAACTCTTATACGAAGGCAGTAAAGAGAGGCTTACACTTGACTCGGAGCCTTTTAAAGGTCATACTTATCTCTTCTTGTAAAACACTTGAAATAATTATTATAAAAACACTTCTAAGAAGTTATATCTGACTGAATATTTGTCAACTATTGTAAATATATCAACTAGTTTAAAATTTTGTAAGTATTCAAATTACTGTTCAGGTTCCTTCATCACCATATACCTGTTCAGCAAGAGATGGAAGATTGCAGACGGCATTATTGGAGTCATAGCATGCTTGAGCAGGATAGCTGCGAGCGTGATCTACGCGCTGGCTCCGAACCGCACCATCTACTTCTTCGGACCAGTTTTGGATATGTTCAGCTCAGCTGGTGCCACCTCTTTGAGGTCAATGGTCACTAAGCTCGTTAGTGCTGATGAAATCGGTAAGTTTAAATTTACATATTACTGCTCTACGTTGGTAACTTAAAAACCAGGCTACTATAGATTCTGGGTCCAAGACAAGTGGCAAACGATACAATAACGTTTCTATCGAACAAAATAATAATAGCCCCCCATCCACTAGTATCAATTCGTGTGTATGGTGACAAAATGATTGTTTTTCCTCTCGGACTGGGACGAGGAATGATAAGTCGGAGGAAAACATGTAGAGATGACATTTAGCTAGTGGCCTCAACGGCTTTATTTATCCCTACCATGTTTCTCTACAGTTCATCAATGAGGACAAGTCATACAAAACAAGCGCTAGTGGATGGGAGGCTAATCTTTGACTACGGTCGCCATAGAGCTTTCTCAATAAAACTTCAGTTTCATACATTATTATTATTTTCGTTAGACGTTCAAGGTAATCGGGTGGACACTTGGCTAGGCCCTCTGATAACCGCCGAATAGAAAAGAGGAGAAGGATAACAAGGAGTAGAACATGTGGCACTCATTATCCTGTTCAGTGCACTATGGCATAGAGCACAACTGTACTATATAAAGCAACTTTCACTATTTCTTCCTATAATTAGTGTGTGTGATTAGTAGATTAATTCGTGAACATTAAAGCTGAGCAATGTAACGAAATGTCCGTCGGGCCAAAATCATGAAACTTCAAACCAAAATACACGCAAGTTAAATTCGTAAAAGTACTTGTAGTTATTATACCTAGTTAGTGGCTTGAGGAAGATTTCATATAAGACAGAAGTTTACAACAGTAGGTACAGACTACTGCAGTTCGGGGTGCCAATCCTATCATATTTCTCCTTTAACTTTTCAACCTTAAGATTTTTGTGAATATTTTCTCAGATAAACTTAACGTGCACTATTATTATACGCCAAAGAATCTTAATAGGCAAAAATGATGTTTTCTCAAAAAATCTCAGAATACCAATCCATTAGGTTTACCTAAATATTCTAGATAGAAAGTTGTAAGCGACAATTTAACACACTATAATAATAACAATAGGAAAGTCATATTTAGTGGTGTGTGGATTTATGGTGTGGTTTTTTGTATGTTATTCTTATTCAAATTTAAAACCTTTTTACAAAAGTATGTCTTTGAAATACTGTTTGCTAAAACTATGATTTCAATAGTACACTGAATTTTTTTGTCCTCGAATTTTGTTTAAATGTATAGCTAGTTTTGTTTGCTTAATTCGTAACAGTAAAGACAATTGTGTCACTTACTGTTATTACTCATGAAATCTCTCGGTATTTAAATAATCAAATAGTATACAAAGATTATTCAAAGATTTGGTAATGTTTTCGCTATTCGCAATGTTATAACTAACATAATTATACAGATAGAACAACCAAAATTATCTCCTTAAAGCATTTTATTAGCTGCTACACTGTTAAAGTTGTTTTTTTGAATGTAAGGGCGGTTCCACACAGAAAGTCCGTATTTACAGGATCATTTTAATGGATACGTCCATGCTGGATGTAATGTTCACACTGCATTTATGCTCGCCGTAGCTGGTTAAAAATACCGATCCAACATAAAAACCAGCGCAAGTCTCCAGTAGCTATGTTTTAAGGCGGTCCTATATATGTAGTGTGAACATAACATCCAATTACTACGTTTCCATTATAAATGCTCCTGTTCTCCCTTTTGAGTCGAAGTCGGTTTCATTTTTTTATTATAAAATGCTGTTAACAAATTCTCTTTGTTTCCGCTCGTACGTTGCTTTTCATCCGAGATCAAAATTCACAACTTTTCTATTTGGCGTATATCTGAAATAGTAGCATCTACTACCGGAAAATCTCAAGGAGAGTGGATTTTAGAGAGTTTGTACATTTTAAAATTTTCAAAAAAAGGTATCAATACATTTTTCGCTTTGCATGTTCTCCAGTTATTTTCAGACTTTTGACATTTAATTTGCAATGACGTAAAACCTGTACAAAAATCCAGCTTATTAAAATGCAAAATGGTGTATTTATTTTCACTGGGCAAAATGGACTTGTCTTTTGCCTAGATAACAGCGCTACTACGGTACCCCTAGTATGAGTTTGTTAGTATTCGAGTTTGATCAAATGTATCGTCTCTTTTCATGCATTGCCCACTAGCGCCTCTAGCGTAAACTATCAGAAACAGTGGGCAATATATGAAAAGAGACGATACTTTTGATCCAGCACGAAAACTATCAAAACTTATACTAAGGGTACAGAAACATTATGCTGTAGCAATACCCTTCTTTGAGCCGTATCTCATTAGGATGGCATGGCAGCGACGCCGGCAGTGTCACCAACCAAAACGTGTCTCAGCTCATCTGAGCCTCGTGCAACATTATTACGATTGGGTTTCATTTGGTTAGAGTTTGTGCTTAATGATATTAGGATATCTAATATATTTGTCATTTCTCGTATTACTCGAATTTCTCATTTCTCGCGTTTGTTGGACCTGAGTATTGAGTGTAACACGCACGCTGATTCCCACCACTGGCCGGAAAACTCATAGTAATTGTTCCTTTCCTAGAGCGGGAATGAACTTTAAAAATAGACGCTGCATCTAATTAGTTAGTAACCTTTCAAGTTCGACGGGATGGTTAGCGGCGGTGACGCGGTGTGTTCCAAATTTAAAAAGATTATTTGTACATTAAGGTTGTTTGTTGTTAGTTGACACCATTCACAAATAATTACAAGGTGTTAAAGTGTTATTCGATTCGTAATAACATACAAAATCCATGGAACCTATGGAAGAATAATTGTTTTGACAGCTAATAAAAAGTACCTAAACTGACTTGACAGGCAACAACCTTGGTCAGAGTCCTCGAGCGACGCGATGTATTCCAAATTTAGAAGATATTTTAAACATAGCTACTCTCTCTAATCTGTGAAAAGACATATTTTTAAAACTACTTTTCAAATATTTTTATCAATAAATATTTTAGAAAAAACTACTTTTTACTTTCCTTGTTTTCGAAATGAAAAGTAGACTGCTTAACACGGGTAAAAAGAATCAATTCCTACTCGGACTATCTACAACCTCCCTCGCTGCGCTCAGTCGTCTAACTACGTCCTTATATGGGAATTGATTCCATTCCACCCTTGTCAAGCAATCTACTATTTTATTAATTTAATATTCTGTGCTTTATCATATCAGCCGCGAGACGTCCCCTGCTGGACATAAGCCTCCCCCAAGGATCCCCAACTCGATAAGACCTTGTCCAGAAGAGCGAATTCGTCGCGAATACGCGCGAACACATACTGAAGCTCAACGCGCGAAGCTTGTGGACGCAATGTATTGAGCCCCAGTACCTCACCAACGCGCGTGTGTTCTGTGCTTACTAAGAAATTAGATATTTCTCTTTCTTTTTTTCTACATTTGAATGTTACTGTAAGAATATTAAGTCTATGCTGTGGTATTATACCTCCTAAAGTAGTTGACCGATTTTGATGTTTTTTTTTTGTTTGAAAGCTGACGTGAATATGGTTCTTAGCAATAAAGTCATGTCGGGGGTTACATAAAATGTTAACGTACAGTTTTTTCAAAATCTAGCATTTTTCGATATTTCTTATGGTTTAGGATATGGCCCTGAAGGTCCACTTGAAAAAATCAGCCTCTATAAATTACTTACAGGAAAATAAATTATTAGTAACAGTGCAAATGTAATAATTAATTAAAGTTGACATTATTTATTTTTAAATTTAATATTTAGATCGTGAGAAATTAAGTTTTAAAACATTTTATTGTTTAATTACCTGCCTCACGATTCGTGATAAAATCGTGTGTGCCATTTAATGCCTTTGCTTTAGCTGTTATATGATCCTGCTATTACTCAAATTTACTGCTACTCATAAATTGCGATGACTTCTGCGTTACTATCTTACACATTGTATTACATTGCGGCTGTGCTTAACTTTCTTTCCTTCACAGTCCTTAATACGCGTGCAATCAATAGTGTATATTATGGCATGCTCAATTAGAACCATGTTATGTAGTACGGCGGCTGATCGCGACACTCGGACTTCCTATGAACTCAGCGATTTAACCGATCTCCATTGCGGGTGTGGTTAACTTTCATTGCTTCGCAGTCCTTAATTCGCGCGCAATCAATAGTGTATAATACGGCATGCTCAACTAGAACCATGTTAAATAGTACGACCGCTGATCGCGACACTCGGTCTTCCTATAAACTCAGCGATTAGACCGATCTCCTTAGATGGACTTACCTATCTGTGGATAAACCGGTCGAGTTAAAACTTTAATGTCAAAGTCAAGGGGATTTTATTAATATTATAAAACGCGCAAAAAATAGAGCTAGAGACATATAACTATAAAGACTGAAATACATTTCTAACACCTGACCCGCCAGGCTATTCGCTTACTTTTTTTGACACATGAACGTGATAACCACCGTACTATTGACTGGTCCTCTTCTACTTTACTACTAAATAAACGCAAGCTAAATTTGTAAAAATAGTTTTATATTATAGTAGAACAGCTCTTCATAACGGAAAAATTAATTCGTCCGCAACAGCAACAGCTCATTTAATGTCCCCACCGAGGGATTCGAGCCTACCCCGCATTAGGGGTGATTACAGTTAGGCCTTAGTCAACCACGCTGGCTAAGTGCGGGTTGGTCGACTTCACACACAACCTAAGAATTTCTTCATAGGTGTGTGCAGATTTCCTCACGATGTTTCCTTCACCGTAAAAGCGTCGATTAAACGTACAAATGAATCCAAAATTTTAAAACACATTGGTATGTGTCGGGGTTCGAGCCGGTGCCTCCCGGGTGGGAAACAGCGTCCTTAAGAACTGCCACGCCACCGACACTATAAAAAAAAATACTACATAATATGAATTATCGGGTAAAGAACTAAAAATAATCATTGCGCAATGAAGGTCGTAAAAACTACGGTATTTATAACTCGATTTATCTTTCTAGAATTTAAATGGAAAATATATTCCAGCGTGGTAAAATATTGTCTTTGTGATAAATTTGTTACGTACATAAATATTGAATTAGAAGATTTGCAATCCAAATACAGTAACTAAATTTCCAATGCTTAACTAAATATTACTGTAAGTAAAGAAAATAATGTACTTCCGGAGGAAATGTGTTATCTATATTTTGTTAGTTAGAAATTAAACTTAGTCATACCAGTAAAAATGTGATACTGCAGTATATTCATTTTTTTAAACAGACATTAGATCATACAGTATTGCTCATATCTCATTCATTTAGAATCGGAGTAGTCTTTTTTCAATTCATCCGACACCTCGACATCGATTTCTTTCTTTGCCATAACAAGAAGTTAGTACTAATTGTGAATTTAATTAGTCTGTTATCTTCTAAACAAAAAAAATAATTGTTTTGTCTATTCCAAATCAATTAATGACTGCGTGGGTCAACAGTCACATTAGCTGTTTATATGTTTATTTTTTTACTTTTCTTATAACTAGTTCCGACATATTCAATTTTCGATACGACCTTGTCCTTGGTCCTTAACTAGTTGAGGGACAAGCTCTCCAGTACAACCAGCTTTTCCATCGTAATCTGAGCTAAAATGAAAGTTTCCAGACAAGTCAAAATAATCATTTTGTATTCAAAGTAGGGATACCTGGTGACCCATTCTAGACCGACCAAATTGTAAATATGCGTGATTTTCGAAATTGAAACCGCGAAGCGTCTTATTCGTAAATCAACATCATTTTTAAGAAGCAAATTAAAATTGCCCAAAATTTGTCAGATATGACGGCTTACACGTAGCGAGACATAATCTATGTGTCTTAAGAAATTTATCTGATTTAAATTATACAAACAATTTTTCAACATATAAACACGCTTACAAGATTGCTGTTTAATCATAACAGCGGAGGACTTATTACTTCGACTCATTTCAAAATTATAAAACCCTGCACGGCAATTATTTTTGAAAATAACAATATTACCCTGCTCAAGTCGATTACCTGATCGAAATTAAGAATGCTATAGAATTTGTATTTTGGATACAAGACACCGGATGAACATCCTACAACTCTCTCTCCCCATTTATCTAGGGTCGGCTTAGGATTTTATGGTCAACCGCCAACCTCGCACTAATGTTGAAAATATTTCGGTCACCCATTCGAGCACATTCTGTAATTATGCCTACGTTATCGTAACGAAAAAAGCAAGACTAAGTTCTACTATCATAGAAATGGGAGAATTTTTGGGGTAAAAACATCAAACATCCCTTGCCATGCATGGTTGCCCGCAGAAAGGGTATGTGATTTTGTATTAATTTTTTACTCTCGTGCAAACTAGGCTTTCATTAGCTTTGTTTATAAACACGTCAGAAATACTTGGCTACACAGGAAATCCGTGTGTGAATCACTTTCCGCTATTACTCAACTGATTGAGTAACAACTGTATAATGATTCAGGTGACTTTACAAACCATAACGATTAACTGAATTTTATGGAGATGTTATGACATAATCTACAATCGAGAAATCGTTTTACTTACCCCTGTTTCTTACCCGCTCTTTATGATTATACTAGAATTAGAATTAAAATTTTAAATTTATATCGCGCTCAGAGAATCAATAATATTGAATGGAATCAGCAGCTATGGGTTTAACATATAGGACTCATTTGGACAAAATTTGCAGCATACAACGTAGAATACTAAAGATTATTGTTCTATCTAATATAAAATCAGATAACGACTTTGGACTATTCCACTATTGCAAAACCCTGCCAATACATCAAAAAGTTAAATATGCGATGCTCGTGGAACACTTTTACAAAAAAAAATATTAATGAAATTACCTACACAAAATAAAAAATGCACGTAGAAAAACTGCTTTGTCCACATTACAACAACAGGTACAGACAGACTACTCCAATATAAAATTCAACATTAACTGAAGATCACCTGAGAAATGTGCAGAAATGACGAAAATATAAAATTTAAATTTAACGAATACTTTATGTCCTTATACTCGTAGTTTTGTTTATTATAAAGAATTCATTATAAATTTATTACGTACTTGATACGTTATTTCATTAAATATAGAAATAATCATATTGTATAAATTGTTACTGAGTAGCGGGGCACAGTAGTTGCACGGATACTTACAATACGCACGATACGGCGGCTTACGCCCGTTCACATTTCAAATTACTTAGTGAGAAAAGAAATTAAGTACAAAAAGAAAAAAAGTTGTACGATTTGCTTTTTTCTATATTAGACACGGGACATTCAAAACGATTCGAAAAAAAATTAATAAATCCGGAGTGGTCTCCTCTTGACTTTCTCGTATACCGGAAATGACTCAAAAGTTGATAGAAACCTTATATTTAGATGTCATACACGCAGGTTAAATTTGGCTGCAATAAGTTAAAGCATACTCGAGTTATCATGCTAACGCACAGCCACACAGACATACTTCAAAAAACGGGTTTATGTACTCAGGGAGGTCCAAAACGTGTAAATCCGTTAAAATCTCGAGGTCGAATTTTTTGACGATTACAAGTCTTCCTCTATACTACGTATACGAGAAAGAAAAGGGAAAACGTACATTAGTTTTTGAATATGTTAAAGCATTCTCAAATATCATAAAGATCGGATATGAAACGGGCAGGAAAACTTTTTCTCTGTTTGTATGTGGTCGGTGCTACTCGTACTGTCCTCTTAAATATTAAACTGTTCTGTTAATGCAAAATAGCGGCTACTTTTATCGAATGTTTTGATTACGCAAACAAAAAAATTTATGTGACAACTACTAACACTTTTTGTACGCAATGTTTTTGTCGCTAAACGAAGTGCGTGTGACCTCGTCAGCGGAAACAGTGGGGAAGTGTTGTTCTATCACAATAATAGAAAACATGTTACCTTCAAGGCGACAATTTCTCTAAAGGCAACACCAAATGAGGGTCGAGTACCGCGTATTTCTTAACTGATTTCAAAAAAAGGAGGAAGTTCTCAAATCCTCTTTATCTTTTTTTAATGTAAACCTTAAAAGATGAAAGGCCACAGGTTCTGATTATAATATATTTAGAAGTTAAATTAACAGTTTTGCATGGACTGTCTGTAAAATTGGAACTTTCTTGGAAACTCCAGACCGAACAGGTTCATTTTTGCGACGGAAATGGTTTCACTTCTACCTAATTGCAATAATAATAATTCCTTAATTTCAGGCAACATAATGCTTACATAGATGTTAAAATAAACAAAGGACCCATAGACAACAATATTATATGGGCCTCGTTTTATTATAATATTTTTTTTTGTTACCTTATCATTGCCCATAGACAATTATTTTTAAACTAACATAATTATACCAAAAATATAGCTTATAAATTAAGGCATGCATGGGGTCGACGACGTGTCGGCAGATCATGGGTGTCACTCTCACCACAAAAGAAGAAAAGTTTACTTTGTTGCGAGACACCAGTCGCCCGACTCTCAGCCGCCAAGTAGATTTCTTTCTGATAAAGTCTAGGACTTTCTCCGCCAGTGCCAACAAGAGAAGTACAGCTGCGTCGTCCGAACTTCAGGACACAGAATACCATCATCATCATCTTTGCGCTTTCCCGGTTGTACCCTAAACGCTCTCGCACGAGGGCCCGGGGTCCGCTTTCCTTACCTTTCTTGCCCACTTCGCTCGGTCTTCGGCATGCTTGGTGGAGACACCGTTGGCACGTAAGTCCTCCTTCGCGACGTCAAGCCAGCGTTTCTTGGGCCTGCCTCTTTTACTGGCACCTAGCAGAGGTGGCATGGCAAGATATTTATTGCCAATGAAGGTTGCCGGCCTTCTCAGAACGTGACCGTACCAGACTAGAGTTATGTGGCTCTCTGGGACTCCAGCATACCCACTAAACACCGTCGAAATTCTCTACGCTACGCGTGTCGGTGTGCCTCGCGGAGAACCCTGTATACATCCATATGGTCAGCTGCGGCTGGCTCCATCAGGCTCCCAGGCAGAGAAAATCTCTAAAACGATTGAGATAATTATTCTATCGGCCAGTAGTTTAATCACAATCATGTTACAATATTGATTAAACTTAGTATCGGCCGATTAAAATACACAAGTGCGCACAGCGCAGGCTCTTAGCGCACAAACTTTTCCATTCCTTACATTATTACTTTTGTTCCATTAACAACGTTTTAATTGCAAACGTAATGTTTAAAGAAAACGTCACACCCACAGATCGTTCTCCGTGACGTCACCTCGACAGATATCTGCATAGTTTGCTCGAGATAAATCTGTCACTATTTGACGTTTCTTTATTTGAGTTAGCAACCCAGTTGTTTGACTGCGTAGTTACACTGTGTTAACTTGGACTATGCAATAATATAATGGATTTAATTTACGATTCTGGCAACCAGTTTTCGCTAACAAATGTTAGAGATAACTATTGTTATTGTTTAAATAATGATGGCTAGCGTGCTATGGCAATTTAGACTTTATAGTCAACTGACGTGGAATAAACTAACAAATAGTTTACCGGCCATATAATAAGACAAAGTTTAAAAAAGCAGAATAAAATATAAAAAGCTGAATGAATATAAAATAAATCTCTGTTCTAGGTAATTTTTCTTTTGCAAATAACTTAAACTGACGAGCTAAACGGATTAAAAATTGTAGCAATTATAACAGCTCGGAAAGGAAACGGAAAGGGATTTAAAAAAAATATACAACAGAAAAATGCACTGAAAAACTTTATGAAAACAATTTTTTTTTTGTTATTTCGATTTTTTTTCAGTGCATTTTTCTAGTATTATATTTACGCGTTTGTAAACGCAAAAATAAAATTATTCCATAAATATAAAACACTTTTATTGTTAGTACGCTTTCATTCTAATTACAAACATCATTACCGGTTCCATTAAGTCCAGACTGTCCTGGAGGATGGAGTAAATTCATATACGGGGGCAGCAGACAACAGGCCCGCCTAATCTTGGGTGGGCTTACAGGGCACTATGCCACAAACCAAATGCTCAACAAAATGCAAATTTCGACAACATCGCATTGCAGAGCATGTGGACATGACCGGGAATCAATGAAGCATCTTTTTTTTTTTGATATCTATTGCAGATTGTCTCTGATGACATTTTCTGCGTCACCGGGTTTTTAAGAAGGCGAAGACCTTGGGGGGTCCTCAAGCCTGTAGGTCGAACGTTCCTAGGGGATTACTGGGCGACCGAGCATCTCCCCCGTGGGGAGTCTCTCGACCGCCTAGCGTCCCTAGGGCGTCCGTGTCGGTAGGGAGCGACATGCTTGAGGGTGCTTCGAAAGGCTCGAACCTCGGCTCGGACACATCGTGTCGTGGCGGAGGCGGGGAGAAGCGCCTCGGTACATGTCTGTACCGGGTATAGCGCGTCGTATGTAGACCGGGTCTTCGCACCCTTGTTCGACGAGTGCGGTGTATAACAAAAGTGTGTCTGGTGCCTGAGTGTATAGTGTTCATCTGAGTATTACTCGAACGGATCGGAGTGAACAATGAAGCATTTGTTTTGTGACTGGGATTCCATAGCAAGGATAAGAATGAATATCCTGGGAATGGCCTACCCAAGGCCAGAGCACTACAGGCTCTTCAAGTCCATGGATATAGTTAGGCTGATGGCCTACATATTCAAGGAGCGACAAGCAAGAGTAAAGGGAAAGGGGAGGCACAAATCCCGTTGGGTCGAAGTGCTCCGTGAGGATTCTCACGGCCCCATCATAAGATAAGATAAGGCCAATTAAATTTTAAAAGTGAATACACAAAAACATAATATAAGAAACAAGTTAAAAATGAATATTCCAAAAGTCCGAACATTTTTTTTTAATATTACGAGATGGCAAACAAGCTTGCGACCCACCGGGTGTTAAGTGGTTACCGTCGCCTATAGATACTTGGGTAATCAAAATTTAGGCAAATCACTTAACACTGCAAGTACGATGCCATCCTGGGGACTAAGATGATATGCCTCCATGCCCAGTAATTACACTGTCTACCTCTCCCTTCAACCCGAAGCACAGCGAAATGCTTCACGGCAGAAATAAGAAAGGCGGTGGTACCTACCCAGACGACTCTACATATGGGTCTACTGCCAAGTAAAAAAATACCTAGTAATTACGGAAAGAAAACAATATTATTTTTGAAGGAGTGCAACAAGTTTCCAGGTGATATAAAAGCGTTTACTAATAAAAATACAATATACATGATGAGTTTTTTTTCGGGTCAGTGTGAGAAGAACTCTCTTAGGAACCGTGATCTTAATTTTAGATAAAATAAAAATAGTATTTAATTTTTTTTACATCATTATAGATTTGGAGATATCGGATTTTTTTGAAAAAAACATTGTTTTTTGTTATTTTGATTGTATATCACTATACAAACCAAAAATTGTATGGAGGCCATAGGTCTAAAGTTGCTAGAAGTTGTTGATATTAACGTTTTAGTTTTCTTTATTAGTTAAACTTTAATAGTTTTCTTTAGTAGAAGAAACTAACTGGCCGTTTTTTAAATGAAAAGTAAAGAATGAAGGCAATGAAGTATACAAAAGTCGCTACGACACTGTTGACGATTTAAAAATTTCAGTCCGTCAAACCTTAAACACAATACCTCTCATTTCATTGAGAAATGCAACTCGGGGTGTTTTACGCTGAAATCGACGGTGCTTAGGCGAAATTGGATCAAAAAAAAATCGAAATAACAAAAAAAAATTGTTTTCATAAAGTCCGATATCTTCAAATCTATTTAGATTTTTTTTTAAATACCATTTTTATTTTATCTAAAATTAAGGTCACGGTTCCTAAGAGAGTTTTTCTCTATCTCTTATAGTTTAGAATTTCCCCATACTGACCCGTAAAAAAAACTCAGCCTGTATATTGATATATTTCCACGCTCACAAAAATTATCTAGCTCAAATTAATTATCATTAAGAACTTGTGCTATGGATACCAGATAACGGACAAATATACATAATAATTTAGACATTTCATAAATAAACTTAAATACAACCATGACTCGTGAACAAATATTCGTGTTCATTACACTAACATTTGCCACTACCAGGACTCGAACCCGGACCGCCCGATGTGTAGGCAGCGTTACTGACCACACCGCCACGAAGGCGTCAATATAAAACTAAGTTATATAAATATTATATAGATTTGTTTCACCATTAGCATTCAATAGTGGAAAGAAAGATAATTGAGTTTATTATTTTGCCATTACATTAACACTTTAATATTGTCTCGAGTTGAGGCAATGCTGATACGTTTTCAAGCTGTTATTATGTGCCACGACCTTACCGGAAACGATACGGCTATCGGAGATTTAATTAAATATCAAATTTCAATTAATATAAAACTTTTCCACGATTTTCAATGCACATATCTATTTTCTCAATATACCTCCTACCTATGCCGTTTCGTATAATCGTATTAATTTTCATGGAAAAGTAATTTAATATTGACTTTAATTTAAGTAAAATAACTCAGTATTAAATTACTTTTAAATTGACTTTAATTACTTGAGGAGGATGATGGCAGTCATACATTCTTGGTACCGATCACGAATTTTTAACAACTAAGTGCGCGGTCGGTACGCCGATGGGTGACCGAACATTTTGCACACCAATTTCCCTCCGTGCTTCGGAAGGTACTGGTGGTCCCAGGTGCTGTCGAAAGATAGGATCTCATTTCGAAATTAGCTGTCAAACTTATGTCGCGTATTGCCTCAGATAATCTTTGTCTAAGCGTGGTACACTACCATGGCTTACTTTGTTTATGTTTACTCAACAAAACGCAGGATTTTCCATATATGACAGCCAAATTCAAAATGAGATGTGGGGTGAGAAGTGACATCTTTTCAGAATCGCACGTCTGGTTGCAATTTCTAGTCATAAAAATGATTACATAGTTTGGTTATCAGAAAAATCTTAATGTAAAATTAAAAATATTACTCAATTTACCTTGTAAATTATTGATAATTAAATTTATTTTTACTGGCTATTAAAGAAATAAACGTGTTACATACACGAGTTAGTTTATTCTTAGTTCATTGAAAATTATATAAATATATCTTTAATTAACAGTAAGAGGCAAGTTATCAAGGCTACATTTAATTTCTGTGACTAATGCCCAAATGAAGTGGCTTTCTTTTAGCTCTTGTAGGTATAGTTCTAACATTTTACTCCGTTTAAAATATATAAATAATTAGTACGAAAATAAAATCAAGTTTTTCCATCCAGCGTTTTTCCAGGGGCATTATCTATTCATCGCGTAATAACCAAATCCAAAATGTTTACATTTTGACAACAACTTGACAGCTGACAGATGAGAAAACTGGGAATATTATTCCCTCGAGTTTCTCCCGAGTTCTTCTTGTAAAAACATGTGTTGAGAGACTCCGTTTTTAACCTCAATCAACCGTACAATTTTTGTTACTTTAGTTACTTTTTCGTACGCTTAATGCGACGCGACGCCATTAATTAAGAAAATAGAATATTGTACCCTCAGACCAATTATCTAGATTTTGGAGTTTCTCCCGAGTTCTTGTTGTAAAAACAGTACCCGTAGTGTAAGTTTTTTAGTGTAATAAACGCAACTACTTTAGTTGCGTTAAGAGCTCAATTTGTATAAGAAACGTGAACAGCGCCCCTAGCGGTGCGTTTTGTATACTAAAAAACTTACACTACGGGTACAAATGTTGAGAGACTCCATTTTTAACTCAATTGGCGAAATGCGTAAGCTTTATGTGTCGCGATCGCCATTTATTTAAAAGAAGAAGAAGAATACGATTTTGGAGTGTTGTGAGAGGTTCTGAGGCTCCATTTTTAACTTAATCTAGCGTACAGTTTATTGTTACTAGATACATTTTCACTTGATTTTGGCTAAATGCGTAATCCCTTATTCAAGAAGAAGGAGAAGTTATACGATTTTGGTTTGGTTTCTAATATTGTAAATAGCACGATTAACCCGAGAGCAAAACTATTTTGTTATATGAAAGTTGAACAAGTTGTTTTATTTATATTAGTATATTTTTCAACATAAATTAGATTAATCCAATAATATTTATGACTGCACCATGAAAAAATACAAAGCTGTATAAATCCCATAAAATAGGGTTAAAATTTAGATTTATTTCTAAAAATATAGGAAGTTCTTAGGTTAGGTTCGCTGAGTGATATATCGAAAAATTCTTAATCGATTCCATCAGTATCGGTCTGAAAAATGGGATGGAATATTTTAATATTATTATTTTACTGATTATTTTTTATGACCAAGTGGAGCGGTCTCATAAAAGGAACCGTTTATATATCTATAGTTGAGCAGTAATTCGGTACAAAAATTTATTATAAGGTACCTAATATTGACACAGTTGATTGAATGTTGTTACATCACAGAGTAAATGTTTTATTTTAGTATTTAATTTTAAATAATAGAAGACAATCAAATAATGAAACGCGTAAAAAGCAAATAATGAATAGCGGTAAAGTTACGTCGAAATTTTAAAGTAGAAGGTCACTAAGAAATATTTGAAATATCTCAGTTTTGTATTTAGTTCTGTATTAACGAACACTTAAATTAACCATTTCGAGTAATTTCCTGTCACGATAACAATAAGATAGGAACCCCTGCTATGTATATAGGATATAGGATGGAGTAGCTATTGATAAATTATAAAATTTTGTGAGAAATATATAAATAGTAATTGGAAAAAACAAACTACTTGACTCCTGCATAAAGATACATTACCATACCATCACTAATCTACGTTTATCCCAAAATGTTTTAAAAAATAAATTTGTCCACCCGGAACGTGTCGCTAGTATTAGATATTTTTATAAATAAACCTAAATAAATAATTATAAATAACCATAACTAGTCAACTAATATTCGTGTTCGTCACAAAAATATTTTCCTCTACCAGGATTCGAGCCCAGACCGCTTGATGTGTAAGCAGCTATACTGCCTACTCTACCAAGACGGCGTCGACGATTAACTAATAATAAACGGAAAAAACCGATTCAAGAAGACACCACTGTTATTTTACTGTTACCTTAAACGATTCTCTAAAAATATACCTATTGTGGTTTATGCAAGGATATTAAATTGTTCGATAATTTCAGAATAAACTTCTGTACTGAGAAACAATGCCATATAAAATTTATACGTAAAATAAATTTTTCATAGCTATGCTTTAATAAAATCTAATTAGAGTTAGGCAGATATAGTATATACAACGAATTAGGAGTATATAGTCGTAATTTAATCGATTAAAATAAGGGATTTCTTGGAAAAATATATGTATTTCAATAAGGCCTACTTAATTAAGATTAACACTACATTAAAATAAAAAATAAATGACACTCTATAAATATGCTAAAAATTATAAAACATCTATAAAACGTCTGATTTTACTGAAAATAACATTTTTTTTTAAATAAAGTTATGGTTAAGTAAAAATAATTTAAACTTCAGAATTCAAATAGCAACAATACGGTTTTAAGAATAAAAAGGTAATTGCCGTCCAAAATCTAATTGCCATTTAAATGCAAAAATAATCGCCTTATACATTCATCTAGGCGTCTCTAATTAACAATAGTTAAAAATATTTACCCTAAAATTATTAAAAAAAATATATAAAAGAAAATTTTGCAATTGATTTTAAATAGGTATACCTACATTTTTACTTTCTCGTATACGTAGTATAGAGGAAGTCTTGTAAGCGTAAAAAAATACGACCTCGAGATTTTGACGGATTTACACGTTTTAGACCTCTCTGTGTCCAAAAATACCGTTTTTGGAATTATGTCTGTGTGTCTGTGCGTTAGCACGATAACTCGAGTATGCTTTAACTTATTGCAACCAAATTTAACATGCATGTTTGACATCAAAATATAAGGTTTCTATTAACTTTTGAGTCGTTTCCGCTAAACGAGAAAGTCAAGGGAGACCGCTCCCGATTTTTTTTAATTATAGCTGGCATCAGTTTTTATGGCGTGAGTATGGAATTTCTACTACGATTAATTAACGACACTTTACTTTCCAATACGTCTCGCTATTCGCATTTGTCAATATGACCGTACCTACGATACGAACTAGAACCCTAGGGAACTCTACGAACTGGATACAAATGTTTGTCATGCTGATAAGTAAATGAATGATTGCGTGCTCAGCTCAACTCGTTCGGTCCGTGTCGCAAAAATGAGAGAACCACCATAAATTGAATACGCGGAATACGCATACGAGATTATTCCGCGTGTTTACTCATCGCCCCTTCGCACTCTTTCCTCACGATGTTCGAAGTAACGAATAACGACACGGTTGTAACGGTTCACGTATAATGTTTTGTCGTTACTTTCACAGATCTAAAATGTATACAAAAATCACTATGTATTTTCACACACCATAATCACATGCCATAATTTGCATTGACTCCGTGCAAGACTGCCCGGAGCACAGATATATCAATCTAAGGAGATCGGTCGAATCGCCGAGTTCATAGGATGACCGAGTGTCGCGATCAGCGGCCGTACTACATAACATGGTTCTAGTCGAGCATGCCGTAATATACACTATTCATTGCGCGCGTCCTAAGAACTGCGAAGCGATGAAAGTCAAGCACAGCCGCAAAGGAGGTCGGTCAAAATGCTAAGTTACGTATTCACTTGACTTTATCGGAAGGCGAAGTGGCGGAAATGTATGCCCACAGAGTATACACTTTCACAAGTTAAACGCCGGCTTGGCCTATCTCCTTGTATTATTAAATCTGTGGCCCGGAGTCAATGCAAATTATGGCACGGATTAATAGCTTACCGTGCTTTTTTGAACAGCGACCACAGGGGGCGAATATTTTTTTAAATTTATATGTTATTCTGCAATAAAGGTGATATAAGAGCAATATAGGTACATAGGTATATTATCACAGCGGAAATTGTGAGAGATAATTCATCATCATTTGCCTGCAGCCCTGATTCCAATTTAATTTTTTTTTCTTCCATTTCCTCGATCTGACGATTATTCTTCACACAGCCAAACCATCTTTTCTACGGTCTTTCCCTCTTTATCTATTAATTCTTATCACTTTCTTTGTATCATGCGGGATATGGACATAAATATATTGTAAAACTAGCTGTACGGCAAATATTTTTCTACCATAATTTTTTTTCTTTTTAGCAGTATGATATAAACTTTACGATCCATTCTCATAGCTACTAAATATACACAAAACTTTCATAAAAATCGGTCGATCCGTATCGGAGGAGTGCGACCACAAACACAGTGAAACGAGATTTTGTATATCACTATGTAAGTGTGTGTGTCGGGATTTAAATAAAAGATAAGTTACCGAACGTGTTTCTTTACTCGTGGCGCGGGACGACTGCCGCTAGAAATATTGTTTAACAAAACTGTTCTTATGCTAGTAAAAATATAGGTCAACATGTAATGTTCCCACACACTACATAGTAGAAAACAAAGTCGCTTCCGCCGCCGTCTGTCTGTCCCTATGTATGCTTAGATCTTTAAAACTACGCAACGGATTTTGATGCGGTTTTTTTTAATAGATAGAGTGATTCTTAAGGAAGGTTTATATGTATAATACATGCATATTTACATAAGCATTGCACCCGTGTGAAGTCGGGGCGCGTCGCTAGTATAAGATAAATAGCGTCTCATGAGTTGTGTGTTCGGTGAATCTTATTCATACGCTGATTCTATACAAAATATGAATCATCCTCGATTCTGGAAATTATGCATTATAAATTCCCATAACAGCCAAATTTTCCAGTTTATCACAAGTTTCTCGACTTTAATCTTGAAGATCTGAACTTTGCAGTTGCTAACAAGGATGCCAGCTGCACTGCGGCTGTCTATCAGAGAAACTGTTGAAACTATTTGTATTGTTGTTGGAGAAAATGAGCGAAATATTAAATTTTGCGGTTGTTACTTTAGTATAGTAGCTTCGTGATTGTCTCCTCTTTACATTACGGTAATTTACGAAAGAATTTTTTTTTCGGTCCAAATAATTTTACTAAGTTACTTACTAAATCAGGTACTTACATCAAGTAGATACAGTCAACAGCACATCAGACTATACAAAAGACGATTTTCAACCTTACTTGGTGTCGATATAAAGTACAAAAATGATTGGGAAAATTTGACAGTTTGTGATAACCCGATGTGCTGTTGTCTGTACATGTATTCCTTCAAATAGCCGATAGAGATAAAAATAATATTTTTTTCAGCATTGAGATTCGGTTTAATTAAGTGAAAACCTACTCCAGAATGAAATTTTGATACAAATGAATAAATAAGCGAACATAGTCGTGACGCCTGAAGTACGATTAATTTGGCAACTAAAATAAACTTCCGTTCACCTATTTCATAGGCCTGACACGTAACATGAAATTCAAAACAGACACATTTGTTTGAAACATAATTATTTGTAAACACACTTAAATTTTTTTATAAACACACTTAAAATGCACTAGGTACCATTTGAGGGACACCTGTGACAATGGTTAATGATACCGAATAATGCAGCATTTATTGTGATCCCAATTATAAGTCGATCAAAATATGTTTTACAAAGATACAGAGATAGTATTCCGCAACAATTTCAAATGGTTACCTACTGCATATTGGTATTTATTATACCTACATATGTATTCATTTTTGACTTAGCTAACAAATCCAACATCAGGCCTTCCCGGATGAATGAATAACGTCAAAGTACGTTTTATTTTATAAAATCCATCGCCAGAGCAACCCTAGATGAGCGTGCAGGTCTCAAAAAATGGTTTAAGCCGCAAGGAATCCTTCTCTTCTTCAGACTATCTGGAATTCATATTTCATACGAAGTCAAACGTTTTTGACTCTGCGAATTCTTAATGAAACTATACTATTGTTTTGTGATTCAATTTTTTTTCTTAGTTACGCAGTTATCAATAGGTATCTCTACATTAGTATCTATGCTAATTGGCAGTGACTTTAGAATTAACTGCCTAATTTTGTCTTTGGTATAATAACGTTATGAGAGGCTATATTTTGAAATTAGTCTTACAAATAATTCTTTTGGATCTAAATAAATTTTGGGTAAATAATGGGTAAATAACAAAACGCGTCCTAAAAGCCTAAAAAAGAATGAAATATGGGCAGAATATCAACTAGATTCAGATATTTTCTATTATTTATGATTGCATTCTGCTATATACTGGGTGTAAAAGACATGAACAGTCAAACGAGAACCATGTATTCTATACATCAAAATAAGACAAATTTAAAAAAAAATAACCTGGGAAATGATTTTTATTATTTGGTGTTAAAAAAAATTGCAAATTGTACCGCGCAATGTAAAGGGCTCACGCAACTCGCAAAACCGCGATATTTTTGGTTGACGGCGGCCCCGTTCGTTAGTGTCCGTGCCCATCGAGTGAGCTACATTGAACGCTAACGTTTTGAAGCCATTTTTTGTTATGAAATACTAAAAAAAATGATAATGTTTCTTTGGACAATAATTAAGAAATAGCGTATAGAATACGTTTTCATAAAAAAATTTAAAAAAAAATTATGACTTTGACCTTCAATAAAATCGCAACTATCAATTTCCCAGGTATAGTCTAAAGGAAAAAAAATGTTATGATGATGAGCAGAATACATGGTTTTCGTTTGACTGTTCATGTCTTTTACACCCTGTATGTACAGTGCCCGTAGTGTAAGTTTTTTCGTTTTAAAAGCGTTACTATTGTAGTTGCGTTTGGAGCTCAATTTGTATGGGAAACATAACTTGCGCTTCTTTCCGCTAGGGGCGGTATTCACGTTTCCTATACAAATCGAGCTCCAAACGCAACTACAATAGTAACGCTTTTAAAACGAAAAAACTTACACAACGGGTACAGAAGTCACACTACCACGAAATAAGCTAATCAAATATCTTGTGTTTAGAAAATTGTCTTTGTATTTGTGCTATTATTATTATACCGAAATTATTGGGTGTTAACGAATAATCGAATCGAATCGAAACAGCCTTTTTAATTCGACCCACTGCTGGGAAAAAGCCTCTCCTTGTTATCGAAGGAGGTTTAGGCAGTAGTCCACCACGCTTGCCCAATGCGGATTGGTGGACGGCGTATAAGGTGATCAATGCCCCTTTGCTGATCTATTAGTCGCCTTCTACGACACCCACTGGAGGATATGGGGTGATACTATTCTACTCTGCCGGTATCACACGGCCTCGAACGAATAATGTTAGACCTTATTTTAAAATCGATTCCAATGTCATAGCTGTTTTAGTTGAAACTAAAAGGACACGATTTGCGTTACCTTTAATTCGTAACGTCTTTAGAGGTTCTATCGCATAAAAGTAAGTGTAAAAATTTGTTGGCTCTTCTCGAAGTCTCAACTTGAAGTTTATCTTTTGTTCCAGGTAAAACAAGCTCTCTAATAAGTATATCGGAGGCGTTGGTGCCGGTCATATATTCGCCTGTGTACAGCAAGGTGTACCTCAACACTTTGTCGACGCTGCCCGGGTCATTCTATCTCATCAGCGCCGCTCTTGCCATCCCAGCCATTTTGATATTAATGTAAGTTATCAATTTGACTATACGAGATGATTGTTGTAGGTATCTTGTTTTTTTTTAATTTGGTGTAATTTTTAAACATTTTTAAATCATGCCAAATCAGATCAGAAACAAAATTGAAAGCTTTTCTTAGTGTTTAAGTGTGATAAATGACAATGGTAAGTAGAGGTACTTAAAGTCGTACCTACTTTGAGGGAGTTTTATTATTTGCAAGTTGCAAGGTTTTCAATATGTTTGATAGAATTGTGCCACAGAGTAATAAATAAACCCCATAGTATTTACTTTGTGGTTGTACACTGACAAATCAAACAAACTTTTAGCTTGAGATTAAATTATATATTTATATGTATTTATGTTGCTATAAATTATAGTTTTCTTTTGTATTCTCATTATATCAAACTCTCTTTCGCACTACCTATATGTTCGAATTAACTTTTAGACACATTTCGGTGTATTTTATTCAAATAGGAAATCTTAGATAATAATTCGGATTTGGACCTCGCACAAATATCTGCGGGCTCGGTAGGTAGCCACAAGTTTTGACTTTGATGTAGAGTTTGGAAGTTAGGGCGTGTAGAGTTATAAACTTGACTCTAGATATATGACATCTGTTCCCTTTGGTATCTTCTTGGCAAAATTTTACATGACGATGTTTTTGATGGCATTCACTTGTCATAAAACATATTAAGTAGTTATTGTCAAGTCTTATTGCCAATCAAATGCAATTTTGTCCTTTTTAATGATTATTTTCTTTTTGATCTATTTCCTACAAGACTAAGTATTATAACTCAACCTTGAACAAGCATTCCAATGAATTTCAAATTTAAACAAGGACTAGTTAAAATAGATAGTAAACTAAACTAAGATGTTAATTAAGTAACTACTAAAGTAGATAGATTAAAAAACATTGCTACGTAGAAATACCTAGATGTTTTTGCTACTAAGCCGGACCCTTCTAATTTGCGGTCTCCCAATCAAGCGCGTGAAAGCCTTTTGTTTCCACACTGTTTCGTATTCAGGAAATAGAAAATTCCACATCTACTTCAAAATGGAGGCATTGCAAGTATTTTGTTTATATAGACCCTCACGTTCAATCTAGGAAGACGGTATCAATAGAAAATAGTTTTAACACGTGCCAATATACGTTTGGTTCTAACCATGTAGAGAGGGAATCGTTAATCCATTACTCTCTTGTTGCTATGCTGTGGTCACGTTTAGTAGATCTGCTCATTCTAAGGCTCGTTCCATTAGAGCTAGATTCCAGTACTGTATACCGGGTGGAATTTTGTAATGCCACCTGAAGGGAAAGTATTCTTAATACTGTAGACAGAAAATTTTACTCAAAGGAAACATTCCTTTATTTTTGAAAAGAAAGAAAACTGCATTCAAAATTTTTCGAAAATTCGCTTGCCACACCCGGGAATCGAACCATCTAAAATCTGTAAAAATTACACTATGTACTTTTATTGCATCGATCGTTAGGGTCATTTATAAAGACGAAATCTCTCTGTAGGCACTCAGTTGTGCTCAGTATTTCTCCTTCTTAACTATCTACGTGCTACGAGACACTAAATCTCCAACAAACTTGATAATGAAATGAAAGGAAAGCCATGAAAAAGGACTTATAAATTCAATGGGTCAAGTTAAAGCACTTTTACTCAAAGATCCATCTGCTACCTATGTTAGTAGTTAATAATTATCATTGACGTCATTTATAAGTACATTAAAATGAATGAATTTGTTAGAAGAATAAATTTGTGTATTCAAGAGAATGGAGCCCATTTAGAGCAACTAATTAGTTAGTTTACCGTTTTGTGTAAATAAATAAAATAATTAAGGGTTTCATGGCTTTCCTTTCATTCAATTTATCAAGTTTCATACAGAGATTTCGTCTTAATAATTGACCCTAACGATCGATGCAATAAAAGTACAGGATGTAATTTTTACAGATTTTAATTGGTTCGACTCCCGAGTATGGCAAGCGAATTTTCGAAAACCTTTGAAAGCAGTTTTCTTTCTTTTCAAAAATAAAGGAATGTTTCCTTTGAGTAAAATTTTCTATCTACAGTATTAAGCGTACTTTCCCTTCAGGTGGCATTACGAAATTCCACCCTGTATATTTGTAGAAATTGCATAAGGAGAAATTGCGTAATTAAATTAAATTTGTTGCGAGTTCTCGTTGTAGCACGTGTAGTGAGACTCCGTTTTCAACTGAATCTACCATACAATTTATTGTTATGGTTAAATACTACTTTCACTGGCTTAATATGTAGATAATTACTGCGTAGCCATTGATTAAGAGATGAAGAATATGCCGCCTAAAATTGCCTAGTAATAGACGATAAGAAATGACAAAGAATTATTCCACAATGAAAGTATTCTATTTTCTGTTAGTAATTTCGTGTAAATTAACAAATTTGACAAACTTAATAATCATACTAATTTTATAAAGCATAAACGTAAGTATTATAAATATATCGAGTCAAAACAACACGCCCGTACTCGTTAAACCAAGCAAGAGGAGCCATTGAGTTAGGTAATTAAAATTAAAACGAACACAATCCAACGCCTCCGAGTAAAAGTTCTGATACAATTACTCGTTAGTACAATTTAATCGATAAGAAACGATTCGATTTGTCACGTCTCGATAGCTCAAATGGGCAGTCACATCGCTGCATTTTTGCACGTTACCCAAGTCAACCGTTCATAATGACCATTTCGACACAATCGCAAAAAGAGGCCTTGCGGTCAACGCGAGAGCTCGCCCTTACAGTAATTTTGCCATCAACCGATCCGATCGATTTCTATTGACAATTGGAAGCCTTGAACTGTTAATTTCTATTTACAGTACATACCTTCGACCTTATTTTTAGCCCTATGGAGTAGAAAGGCTTGAGACGTGATGGTGTATACACAAACACGTTAGCTAAGAGAACCTTGGTTTTAGGATTATTTTGGCACAAATTTCACTATGGTGAAAAACACTGTGGTAATGACAATGAACTATAGAAAGCTAAACTGAGCTATGTCACACAAACAAAAATATGAAATGCTGTATTAGCAAAATACCGCCGAATTGCATGTGTGGAATAAAGACGTGAGGGATTCAACATTAACACTAGATTCTAAAACAAGTCGTATCCTATTTTTAACTGACTTCAAAAAAGGAGGAGGTACTCAATTTGACTGATTTTTTATGTATGCTACCTCATAACCACGGTAATATTTACCGTGTCATAACTCTTTACTAGGTGTAGGTACCTATTTTGAAGATTCTTTCAACCTTTGGAAGCTGGTACTTGTCATGGGGTTCCATTAAATTTTATCGACATCTGTTATTCCTAGTAAAGCCTATTTAATTGACATCGATGATATCGTAATAGTGCTATTACTTGTTTGTCTAAAAGATCTCGAGATAGTTTCCTGAAAATTTTTATACTTACTTACCTACCTACTTAAAACGCTAAAAAGCAAGAAAATTAATTCTTTTTAAATAAAAAAAACCGCCTTCGAACTAAAAACGGAGAAATAAAAATTTTGTTTATAAAAATCTAAATGTTTTTTGAGATCGATGCCAACCTCAATATTTGGAATAAACGTGGCCACTTGTATTTGGGACCGACCTCAAAAAACATTTAGATTTTTATAAACAAAATTTTTATTTCCCCACCGAGGGGCTCGAGCCTACCCCACATTAGGGGCGATTAGGCCTTAGTCAACCACGCTGGCCAAGTGTGGGTTGGTCGACTTCACACACAATCAGAGAATTTCTTCATAGGTGTGTGCAATTTTCCTTCACCGTAAAAGCGTCGATTAAACGTACATTCGAATTCAAAATATGAAAACACATTGGTACGTGGCGGAGATCGAACCAGTGCCTCCCGGGTGGAAGACGACGCTCTTACGCACTACGCCACCAATGCATCCGATTAGGTATAGTCATCGCAAATTTAATTACTTATGAATATTTTTTCTCTTTCTTTCAGAACCTTAATCATGCTTAGCAAAAAGGACCAACGCGCCGCAGGAGGCGACTCTGAGAGCAAGCCCAAGGATGAAGTCACGCGATTCTGACACTAGATATTTATTGTTAAGTTTCAATGTTACCTGCAGTTACCGAAAAATCTCAATAAAATTAAGCTTTTTAATCGAGTGTTTTAATATTTCAAGTCAATTTTCCCATTGTATAGGTATTGCCCATAGATTTATTATACCTACTGATGTTTATAGATAGGCAATGATTAGGGCGAGACTGAAAAATCGGGAGTCAAGGAGAATGTGAAGGGGAAACCCGCCTTGACTTTCTCGTATATACCGGGAAACGACTCAAAAGTTGATAAAAGAAACTTATATTTTGATGTCATACATGCATGTTAAATTTTGGTCACCCACACGAGTACCGACTGCCCACTTGATTGCTTAACTTTCGTGATCGACGGCTCAAAAGTTGATGTAAACCTTATATTTTGATGTCATACATGCATGTTAAATTTGGTTGCAATAAGTTAAAGCATGCTCGAGTTATCGTGCTAACGCACTTAGACACACACACACAAACATACACAGACATAATTCCAAAAACGGTATTTTTGGACTCATTGAGATCCAAAACGTGTAAATCCGTCAAAATCTCGAGGTCGAGTTTTTTGACGATTACAAGACTTCCTCTTTATTACGTAGATTCCTACGAGAAAGTAAAAATGAGTCTGACAGTTGCTATCTTTGCGTGACTGACAGGCCGACTTAGGCCGCCTGAGTGTACCTACGTGAAATGGTCTCTTTTATCTATCTCGTTCTAGTACTATACGCGTCAACAATATAGTCTACACGTGTTAGTATGCTATTTCTCTATCACATTGCCCATCTAGTCTCCTATATAAGTACATAACTCTGCACATACCTAATTCTACTTATAAAACTTCCTTTTTCCTGTCTCGATATTTACGAGTAGGTATCTACCTATGTATAGGTATACCTACCACTGTATTTTATTAGATAACTCGTTGAAAGTTCAACAGCTTGGCAATTAGTGCTAAAGAATAGGTACCTTTACCTAAAACATATTTGTTGGAGTTGAAAGATCAATGTTGGTACAAATTATACTGGGTGTAAAAGACATGAGCAGTCAAACGAAAACCACGTATTCTATACATCAAAAGAAGACATATTTCAAAAAAAATATTGCTGGGAAATGATTTAAATTTTTTGGTGTTACAAAAAATTGCAAATTGTACCGCGCAATGTAAAGGGCTCAACTCGCACGCAACTCGCAAAACCGCGATAATTTTGCTTGACGGCGGGCGGCCCCGTTCGTTAGTGTCCGTGCGCATCGAGTGAGCTACATTGAACGCTAACGATTTGAAGCCATTTTTTGTTATGAAATACTAAAAAAAATGATAATGTTTCTTTGGACAATAATTAAGAAATAACGTATAGAATACGTTTTCATAAAAAAATGAAAAAAAAAATTATGACTTTGACCTTCAATAAAATCGTAACTATCAATTTCCCAGGTATAGTCTAAAGGAAGAAAAATGTTATGACGGTGAGCAGAATACATGGTTCTCGTTTGACTGCTCATGTCTTTTACACCCTGTATACCTAGTACCCAATTCAAATTTAAAATAGTTTATTGAAACACAAAAATTACACAATTATGTAGGTACCTACATACAAACATGAATATCTTTTGGCCTTAATCTGTAGATCATTAATAAAATCCAGACACAGTTGCTTTTAACTGTCTAATGACGTGATAGGTAGTTTATTATATAATAAACAATAGAATTCTGAACTAAACTGGACCGTTGCAGATTAAATAAATATAAAAATAATTTGTCTTAGAGACCAAAGCGTCTCGTGGCGTGAATGTGAATGAATGGATGGCCTTTTATATAAATGATGGACACCAAGAATATAAATGCCATAACTGATAACATGTTAGTAGAATTTAAAATTAATATTACTATTGATAAGAGTGGACATCCATTGTGCAATGATTGGACTGTCCAACCTGTTTGCAACCACCTTCAAAAGAATGTTGGTACTGCACTGCACACGCTCCCACGGGGAAGCAACCGCTTGTGCACCACAGGGTGTAAGCCATAAGTGTAAAAGCGATCACCTACCCGTGTTAACATAGCCATATAAACAGCACGGTGTTATAAAAAATTCGAAATAATAAATTAAATATTTTTAACCACCCTTCAATGTTGTTTCACTGACCAAGTATAAAAATAGTTAAAACGATACTCGTTCGGCTCTCGCTCGCTTGCTTCCCGGCGGCGGGCGGTGCGGCGTGCACTGTACAGAATTAGATTATTCGAAAAGAACCTAAGTTCAGCTCATTAGGATAACCCGTATTTTATAACTTGACGCCTACTTAAACTTAGAATTAGTAGGTAGGTACTCTTATCATTTGTAAATCTCTTTCCAATGTTTATGCCAAAACTTTATCGAGTTAGGTACTTAATTAATCCTGATAAAGAAGTTTTCTAATTCATGAATAAGCTTGACAGTTTGTTAAGACTCGATTAAAACATCTACGAGAGCTTTTAGTTAGGAATCTCAAAAATTTATTCAGATAGGCGAGGACCTGTTTTCTTTACGTCATCTCATCAGCTGTAGTTTTAGCGTGGTGTAAGCGTAGCGTTCAGTTCGGAACAAAACACTACGCTAACACCGTGCCAAAGTGCAACTTTAACCTCAATGGGAAAGCTCGAAAATTATTGTAATTGAATGCTTTTATAATCTAATTATGTTATCTTTGAAAACCATAGTTTTGCAATTAAAGACTATACTATTCTATTGTATTCTAAAATACCTACCTACTATCCTTCGTTCGGGCGCTTTTACCATCGTCTCTTTAAGTCGCACTGAAATCGATTAATTTATTTTGAAGTTAGTTAGCGAGTGTTATTTACTTAAAATGCCACATTAAAGTTTAAAATATTGTATTTCAATGATAAAACAACTACCTATAAAAAATATATCACAAATTAAAACTTAAGCTTGAAGTCTTTAGATGTCGGTTTTTCTGGTGATTTCTTGCTTTCTGCGTCGAACTTGCCATGTATGAGCATTTTTAAATATCTTCCTTGTTGGTAAGACGGTAGGGCGATTCCAAGCACCTCGCAGTTCTTAAAAATTTCTGTACAACCACGTAGGTCCCGATTTTTTACTGAAAAAAAAAAAAAAAATATGTAGAAGCTTTTTTATGGAAAAGGGGACAAACGAACAGACGGTTCACCTGAGTAAGTGATAACCGCCGCCCATGGACATTTGCAACACCAGAGGAATCGCAAATGCGTTGCTGGCCTTTAAGGAACAAATACGCTTTTTTTTAAGATGTCCAGGTCGTATCGGTTCGGGAACGCCGCTGGCGAAAGTTGGTTCGCTTGTCTTGTGGTTCGCGGTAGGAAATTGCGCGAAAAACGCACGGTTCTGGATAGCCAAGCATCAAGACTGTGGGGATGGATTTGTCGTCGCGAGGAACGCTGGCGGAATGCAGCAGCTGGTATAAGTCCGAACAACACCTCGGAACATTCTCCGTGATACAGGCGATAAAAGATGCAGAGTGATGCCACATCTCTACGTAATGCCAAAGTGTCAAGCCGATCAGAAATGGCTGGTTCGTCAACAATTCAAGCCGCTCTCCTTTGTATGCGGTCTTAGGGAAGAAGTTGGTACTGGGGACGGCCGCCCGACAGATAAGAGCAGTATTCCATGGGGGGCCGAATTTGCGCCTTATATAGTTGTAGGCGATAGCCCATCGCTTATCGCGGCTTGACAAACCGCCTCGATCTATTGAGCACACCTAGTTTCATGGAGGCCAACTTAGCCTTACTCTCCAAATGAAGCTTACAAATTATCGAGGTCCTGTCGAGCGGGACGTCGCGGTGTGACATCTTTCATACAGTTTCTTGTATTACAACTCTCAGCATCACACAGGCGTTCCAACGACGTCCCGCCCCGTCCGCGATGTGGCGACGCTATACCCAGTCTCTCGCTAGTCACTAGTTAGTGTTTAAGCACAGTGGCAGCGGCAGCTGTGCGGTTTCTAACGTAATGCTTGCTTTTAATATGGGATTCCGAATAGTTAAAGATGCCGGTGATGTATCCGAAATCGCTCCGCTATTGCGGCCGCGCCGCTCCCACTCTGTTTGACTTAGACATTCCAGGATGAGTCGAGGAGAAGGTCACTTTCTCCTTCAGCCTATGATTATTTACTATAAGGTGAGATGAAAGTTAAGAGCTCCGTTGTCAACCTAATAAAATTCCATCTAAAGTTACATAAGTCAACAATAAAGGACTCGCAAATATCCGATAAGAACCATAACATCACAAAAACAAAAGCGATATTAAAATGTATTATTATAACCAGGAAGACTAGAAATCTTCATATTATCTAGGTACTTAAGCCCGTCCAGGCCATTTGCTCCGTACATTTGTATTTATGGACACTATTATCATTATGATAGGGGTCAACAAATAGCCCGTATGACATCGCATGTCATTAGGCCGGCAACCAGAGTAGTATCGCATTTAAAAGTATATTTTTGGGTCAAATTTACATTCGTATATTTATATTTTGCTCTTTAACAGTTCATCAAAGCATTTGTTTATATTTTTATTTCACGTGCTTTGCAATGGTTGAAAAAAATATCAAAACGAAAAAATAAGAAAAAAAATTATCTCATGATCAAGTCAAGAACATTGTCCGTCCACTGCTGGAGGTAAGCCTCCGTCATGTCACGCTATCGTGTTCTATCCAGGGCTTCCCGCAGCCAGCCGCTGCCAACACTACACTTGCCTATACGTGGTCTCCAATCTAGGATTCGTCTGCTGATCAAGTGCTTTGACAGACATAGAACCGATGACCTTTCGCAATCTGGACAGTTGCTGTATGTTGCTAATGCCCATTTTTTAACCAAAGCGGAGACAAGAAGAGAGGTGTCGTGTTTTAAGCAACCAATAGAACTCCGTTATTTACACATCGTCTCCACCCAGCTTCTGTGGAAACGGTTGAACGGAGCGAATAGGCGATGTGCGGCGATTCCATGTGAATAATATTCTCATCGGAATCTTCTTCTTTTAAAGGAATAGCGATCGCGACACATAAAGATTACGCATTGCGCTAATATCAAGTGAAAATGTACTTAAAGTAACCGACAATTGTACGATAGATTGAGCTTAAAATGGAGAAACTCCAAACTCCCATGTGAAATCGTGCCGCGCGGAGATGCGGGGTTGTCAAAGGTGACAGTAAACATCACCGCTCACGTCTCGGCATTGCACGCTATACCCCCGGTCGTGGCCACCGAGCGGATTTATCGTATTTGTATAGCTTGATGGAAGTAGATGTGAGCTATGCATCTCTGAGATTGAACTGGACGGCGGTACAAAGCGGAGATGTGCCCTGTGCCTTACAATCGCAAGGTGACTACGGCGCGCAGTGGAGACGAGAAGATGTGAGCGGCGTGCTGGCTTCTTTTTCTCTGCCTAACCATATTTGATAAATTATAAATACGTCCTTAAAGAAAAATACTAAATAATAGATATTGAATGTATAAACATACCTAAATACGTAAAAAAAAAAAACTTTGTGAAAGTACTTCTTTTCAGCATATTATAATAATAATATATTTCTACGCTCACACCTATTATCCAGCCCAAATTAAGTATCTTTAAGAACTTGTGTTATGGATACTAGATAACGGACAAATATACTTAATAATCTAGATATTTTTATAAATAAACTTAAATAAACATATAAACAACCATGACTCATGAACAAATGATCGTGTTCATCACACTAACATTTGCCACTACCAGGACTCGAACCTGGACCGCCCAATGTGTAGCCACTGACCACTCCACCACATTGAGCCCATAAAGAAGTGTGAGACTTGGCAAAAATCTGCGTTACAATCAATAATATTGAATAAGAGTTAACACTTTTTTTGCTAATCCGCGATTAAATAGTTTCGCTATAAAGAGAAGATTAAGAGAACAGAATTTTTATCATATCAAACACGAGCAGGTATGTACATTAAAGAAAACAATAAATGTTAATGTTTGCAAATGATACCGAATTGAGAGCATTGGCCTATTTATACACTATTGGATTGGTCGCAGCTCATAGGTAGTAATCAACATTACCTAACAATTGTAAGACATTGAAATTGTTTATACTTAATTTTATTTGGCATGATTTAACTTGTGCCAAATGAAATAGAAATAATGTAAACAAAATAAGTTCAATTTACTCACATTTGAAATTAAAGAGTACATTTAGTACTTTTGTGTAGTCATCCATCATGTCATACTTTAGGAGATTTTGCAGTAGCCTCAACACTGCATCGTCATTGTAATTGTCTCGCAGTACTGTTATACTGAATGCCATGGCTCTGAAAAAGACATAATAACAAATTAATACTATATAAAAAATAGTTGGATGTACTGTAAGGCTAATATAGGTGTCGTGCAATGCATTATGTAGTTGCACGGGCGGCCATCCTGTTTTAGACCACCTTCATGAGCAATTGGTCTCCCCATTAATTGTGGTTGTGATAGTACTCTTAAACCATAATGTCCACTTCATCATAAGTCCACTTATTTTACATCATCACTATCATCAAAGCCCCAAAAGGTTTATTATGAAACATATGTAACAATTTTACACAATAGTACCTTTATGCATGTGTTGCTAAATGAATTATTTAAGTTACTCAATTAAAAACACTACAAGTAACTAGGGAGAAAATTCTGATAAGCTATGGATATTCTGATAAACGATAATTACCACTTACAGTATTTTTATCTCACACAAGCAGGCAAACCATTGCTGTGTGTACACTCAGCATCAGAAGTAGATAAACATTTTAGTACCATGTGACCACATTTCGCATCATGTCATACACATGCTCGTGTAGTAATAGTTGCCAACAGTTCTTTTTTTGTATTACGAGATAGCAAATAAGCTTGCGGCCCACCTGGTGTTAAGCGGTTACCATCACCTATAGACACTTGCATTAAGGGTAAGTCACTTAACTCTGCCAGTGCGTTGCCATCTTGGAGACTAAGATGATATGCCTTCCTTACTCAGTAATTACACTGGCCACCTTTCCCTTCAATTCAAAACAAAGTGAACTGCTTCACAGTAGAAGAAAGAAAGGTGGTGGTACCTACCCAGACAACCCTACATACGGGTCTACCACCTAGTTTACCATTATGACAGTACTAAAGTGTTAATCTGATGCTGACCTTACTTGCATTTTTGCCTCTATTTGTGTCAATGCGGGAGTACTCAGTGCTAGCACTAATGCACACTGAGACAATCTATAAACTGCATAAAAACATACAGTGGTTTGACACCATTGAAGTTGAGGAAAATGCCACTTTTTTAGACAGTTAGCAGTGAAACACAGTGGACCAGTGTCTACCGGACTAGTGTATGGCAGTTTGGTGGTGCTACATCACCTCTCTCGTCCAGTGTCCCTCTCACTTTTGCCCACACTAGTTGTCCTGTCATGTTCTCTTTGGTTGACTGTAAGATTTTACATAGATTGTGGTACACAAACACCCATTCATGCGATAAAATTATTATACTTAATTAATTATAAGCATATAATTAAATAGCATATTAGAAGCTACTTACTTGTCCCTTACTATGTTCCGTAGCAGTAATGAGTTGTCCAATAATTCATTTGCTAACATTTGATCTGAATACCAGTTGCTCGTCCAACACACATGCCATAAACATATTAACGGATAGTGATCATTGAATGTCTCACTAAAATCAATAACATATTTCTTAAATATTACTAATGTTGCTTCCGATCTATTTAGCACCGAATCATGTATCAATTCCCTAAATATTATTCTGTAGAAGCCCCTCATACTGTCATATTTTTGGTAACATTCCTTCAACATTGAGAGGCCTTTCTCAGAGTTGCCTCTAAAACATTCTGCTTTGGCAACATAGTGAGTAAGTTCTCCTAGTCTTCTATATAAATTTGAATTGCTTTTCAGGCAATATTTCTGTATATTTACAATCATATCCGGCTTTCCAGTTGCACTGTAATGTCTTAAGAGTTTATTTAAGGCTAACTCTCCAACAAACTTATGACATTTACGGCACTCCAATAGGAATTGTTCTACATTACTGTCTTTGTTCTTGGAAATTAACTCAGAGACATATGCAAGTATTTCTTCTTCACTCATTTTTGTGACGTCTTTTATAATGTTAGTATTATCCATAAAGTATCTTACTGAAAAGGCATTAAAGTCTAAAACATTATTTCTTTGTCGGTTTCTGTATCTTTCTATCAAGTCACAGGCACTTGTGTCGATATCAATAGTTGTAGCATAGTAACTTACTACACTTGGAAATAATTTATTCTTCTTTTGAAAGTTGCAGACTAGATAGATGAAGTTCATAGGATGTTTAGCAAATTGCATTCTCATTGTAATCATTTTAAGACTGAAATGGAAGGCAATTAAATTTAGATTTTTAGATCATAACCTATATTTAAAACAACTCATCAATTATTATTAAATATATTCTTACGTAACACCGGTTACTACTTAATCATGTTTGTTAGACATTCGGAGCCCTATTTACTCTCCAAATCCTGTTATTTTAACTATTTTTAGCGTCACATACTTGAAAAATTCTTTGTTTACGCAACTATTGTTATGTGTCGTGTCATTGTTTTTATTTGGTCTGAGTTGTCAATGTCATAATGACAGAAAGACGATAATCTTTTTAAGAGTGCGTTCCAAAACCAGGTGAAGCCAAGTAGACAGCGTAAGAAAGCTTTCTAATTGGTGTAAATTAACTATAGTTTAACAATACTAACCAATGGTGAAAGCGCTTTTTAATAACGACCAATAGTGAGCTACCATTTACTCTACGAGTAAATTGAGATCGTTTTGGAACGCACCCTTAATTGTAGTTAATTGCAAGGGGAAAACCATGAAGGTATAGGTTATACCTTCATGGGGAAAACACTGAAAAACACCTAAGCATGTAGCAATGTGCACGGTTTATAATGTAGGATCATCATAATAAAATTACAAGACAAAATTTTTTTGGGTGTTTTGAAACATGCTATTTTATTTTATTGTGAAAGTAAAATGTAAAAAAAAAACATTATTTTAACGCCATCTATGGATGAGTAACAAGACTAGATAAGTACTTGCAAGCATGAATGCATAGAAAGTTCTGCTTTTCCTCACTAGATAGACACGCTAGTATTGCTTGCTTACATCTTCGCCCATAATTATCATCAAAATATCACATCGAATAAAATTGTGTATAAATATATATTAAAATTGTAAAATACAACTAGTATTTTTACTTACCTAGTTGTTGCTCTTCTCCTTACAAGAATATAAAAATCACATCAACAAAATCATGTCACCATGACTTATTACCATGATAACCAAAAACTTTCTTAAAATTAACACAACATTATAAAGACATTAAAGTTTATTACAAATTCAAAAAATAAATAAAAAAAAAACCGCCTATACATTATACAAGTGACTACATTTATTCCAAATAGGTATTTGGTTAGCTCCGACCTCAAAAAATCGGGAGTGGTCTCCCCTTGACTTTCTCGTATACCGGAAACGAGTCAAAAGTTGATAGAAACCTTATTATTTTGATGTCATACATGCATGTTAAATGTTAGTCACCCATCCGAGTACCGACCGCGTACTTCGTTGCTTAACTTTCGTGATCAACGTCTCAAAAATTGATAGAAACTTAATTATTTTGATGTCATACATGCATGTTAAATGTTGGTCACCCATCCGAGTACCGACCGCGTACTTCGTTGCTTAACTTTCGTGATCTACGTCTCAAAAATTGATAGATCGAAACTTTATATTTTGATGCTATAAATGCATGTTAAATTTAGTTGCAATAAGTTAAAGCATACTCAAGTTATCGTGCTAATGCACAGACACACAGACAGAAATAATTCCAAAAAATATATTTTTGGACTCAGGGAGGTCCAAATCGTGTAAATCCGTCAAAATCTCGAGACCAAATTTTTTGACGATTACAAGACTTCCTCTAAATTACGGGGTAATTCGTCATCTGGTCCCACATACCTAGGCCCATTTGGGACGAGTTGAAGAAAACCAAAAATAATATAAAATCTGTTCTGCAATTCGTCCCAAGCTAATTTCTGTATAGAAATTTAACCTTTATCAACACATTGTACAGTGAGTACGAAAATACCCACATAAAATATATCTTTTTAGATTGTTTTTTTTTGTCATAGCAAGACTAAGTACTTATATTTTTTTTTATTAAAATATTCAATATAATTGTTTTTGAATTTAATTCACACACGATATTATTTAACTATTTTCAGAAGGTATACTAAAGCATAGATGAATAACTCAACCAATTATTTATCATACAACTACATTTATTAGTATAAGGGAGTTGGCAATCCAGGTTTAGTTATTATTGAGTTACCTATTATCTACCTATGACCAAGGTAAAGATTTATGGGTTTCAGTTGACGAAATTAAACAATGGTTATGTCGGTTACTTTTAAAGTAAAAAAGTTGTAGGGAAAAGCAAAAAAAAAATTGGAATACATATATTGCAGTTCGTGAAAAACATATCCGAAAATGTACTGCTTTAACACATCTACCTCGTTATGGAATAGCCGATGGTTTCCTACATATTATGTCTCGTAGTCCTAGCAAAGGATAGGTTCCGAAATTCAGCAATTACTTTGTTGAGACGTGGCTTCCTGAAAAAGCATTTTTGAAAAGAGAAACCCAAGAAATTGTTAATTTATTGTGGAAATATTAAAAGATCTCGGGAATTCTGAAATTACTGTAGAAATATGTGTAGAATTATTGTCATTTTAGGAGTTGTTGATGACTCTCAACACATGTTGAGAGACTCCGTCTTAAACTAAATCTATCGTACAAATGTCGGTTACTTTATGTATGTAAATTTTCACTTGATGTTGGCGCAATGCATAACTGCGATCGCCATTAATTTAAAAGAAGAAAAAGTTTGTCATTTTAAGGTTAAGTATATAGTAAGACTGATGTACAAAAAATATTTTAAATCTTAGCAACTTTTAATAATTATTTTCAATTTTAAATTACATTACTATGTGATACATCTTAGAAAGACTTATACTTTTAGTTGTAGTTGTGAAATGTATCTTTCACAATTGTTGATTTTTTTTATTGTTAATTATTCTACTTATCATCTATGACAGTCGGAAATTAAACAAGTAGAATTTGTTATTTTTAAATAAATTGTATGACTGATTTTAGAAACGTGATTTTAGTTATATCGTATGTACCTACTCATAACAACTGCTAAAAATTACCTATTAGAACTAAAACTAAACTTTTCCGTTTAAATTTTTTATTCTTAAATAATTTAAAATTTTATGAATTTTTATAATAAGTATGGTTGTGATCATGAAAGATTTTCTAACAAACCCGTTTTTATTTTTTCCACGCTAACACTTTTGCTACTAATTGTATCTTTCCTCAATTTAATATTGAGATGGGACGAGTTGCACAACGAAAATATTATTTATTTTGATTTTGTTCAACTCGTCCCAAATGGGCCGTAGGTATGTGGGACGAGTTGATGAATTACCCAAATTACGTACTTATACAAGAAAGTAAACACATTTAGATTTTTTAAAATATAACATTTTTTTTCTCCGTTTTTAGTTTTGAAGGCGTTTTTTATTTTATTTTATTTTAAGTGTAAGGTAGGTATAGAAACTTTTAGGAAACTATCTCGAGATCTTTTAGTCAAACAAAATAAAACTATTACGATATCATAGACGTTAATTAAATACCTAGGCATAATATTTTAATTAAGAATAACTCAAAAACTACACGCCAGATGTCGATTGGCCGTGTGATGTCGGCAGAGTAGAATAGCATCACCCCATACCCTACAATGGGTGTCGTAGAAGGCGACTAATGGATTGGCAAAGGTATTGATTACCTTGTACTCCGTTCACCAATCCGATTTGGGCAAGCGTGGTGGACTACTGCCTAAACCTCCATAAAGGCCTTGTGTCCCAACAATGGGTCGAATTAAAAAGGCTGTTCTGATGAGATGTCGATCAAATTTAAATGGGACCACATGTCAAGCACCAGCTTCCTAACGTTAAAATAATCTTCAAAATTGGTACCTACGCCCAGTAAAGAGTGATGAGGTAACATACATGAAAAACACTCGAATTGAGAACCTCCTCCTTTTTTGAAGTCAGCTAAAAATAGTTTAATAATTGTAGGTTTTACTATAGTTTTTTTTTCTTCTTCTCTCATCTGCATATTTGGCTCACCGGACAAATCTCCGTGATTTTTGTTGTGCTAATAATTTTGTAATTTTCATTTTCATTTTAATAAATAAACTAAAAAAAAAATTGTTTTTCAGTGTTGTAAGTGTAGATTTTTTCAGGAAACTATCTCGAGATCTTCAAGACAAACAAGAGTTATGTCACCAATAATTTGGTATCTTTTTTTTGGGTTAAATGCAGTTCAAGCTCTTACGGTGGTGAATGCAAGCGGGCTGAAGACATTTTATGCAAAAAGGTTTTACTTTTTTGTCCCGTTTTCTCGGGTAAAGTGCACATCTTGCTTGTTTCTTCAATTTTGCAGAGGGCTCACCGTCAGGAGTTGCCTGGTTTATATTTAGAATATCACGTAGGTAAAGTGACTACTAATTTTTGCGGTAAATTTTTACTCAATCGACGGTTTTCGCCGCGGTGTTCCACTTGAAGATGGTGCAATAGACATCTAAACTTGTCCAATTTTCCCTCTCAACACATTAGTTCGTAATTGTTCCAGCGGTACATCCTCGTTGTCACTACTTCCATATTTTGAAATAATGTCCTCTTCCTCAGAATGCACCGGAACATGATCATCAATTCCACTCGCATCACATACTTTGCAAGTTATCTTGAATCTGCTAATCTGAAGTCGAAGCCATTTTTAGCTAAAAATTCAAAGAACTATAACAGTATTTAAAAAAAAATTGTGGGCGTGTAACCTTTACGCGCGATTGAAGTAAAACTTCTTTGACGTAGATCACTGAAATGATTAAATTTTAACTGAAAAAAAAAATATGACAGATACTTACGACCAATCGAAATTACTATTTTTAAATAGCGGAAACTACACAGACTATAGAATACTGAGCGTTACTTCCGTTAGAAAAATCTGAGTTACCCCCTAGTCGCGCCTAAAGAAGTTTTACTTCAAAAAAATACTTACGTAAAAGGCAACAGGGGTGATGAGTCACCCCAGCCAATCAAGCCATGTCAATATAACCAAAACAACAACTTACCGCGATATGTTGACACGTGCAACCGATTGCATCCACTCCAATCAGAGAATAGATTGAGCATTAGAAAGATATAAAAACAATACCAAACAAATATTGACACTTTTATCAAGTAGTGGGGTGACGGGTCACCCCTGTTGCCTTCCGAGGGTTAAATGCGACGCGATGCCATTAATTAAGAAGTTTTAGAAATTTACCAAATCGTGTCTTTGTCGCACAATCAAGAAATTAATTCACTGCCAACTCACATGTTTCCTTCCTACAATCCTGGGTTATTCAAAAGAGGCTTGAAGAAGCACCTTGCAGGTCGGCAAGGCGAGGGTGGCTAGCGCTACGGTTTAACTCTCACACTAGCTATCTTCGCATTTGGACTCGACTTCTGCTTAGCATCAGGTGGAATGGAGTTATTTGCGTGACCTTTTTATAAAAGAACTAAGGTCCAGTACCTAGCTTGCATTCAGCCTGCATACCAACTGCAATTTCGCAGTCGGAATGCAGACGAAATGAACCCCGTGCCTGCAATCAGAACTTGCTAAAGTTATCATTTTGAATATTACCTTGTAACCTTATTACTTTTGTTGAGATTTACCTAAAAGCCGGACACGCTCATAACGCATTGTCGTCTCAATACGCGGAACGGATTAAGCATTTTATCTCTATCTTGTGACGGCATGTGTCTAGGATCATCTAATCGACCGTTATCGATCGATTAACATACATCTATTTGTCCGTGAATGTTGGCACACAGCGGGCGGTCGGACACTATAAAATCCTGCTGCCTTTATCGTTAAAGCTTTGGTGGTTAAGATCAGTCCAATGAAGTCCACTGTTATACATACATGCCTTTCTCTCTCTTCTTTCTCCTACCCTGATCCCAATTTATTTGGGGTCGGTGAAGTATGTCTTCGACAATACTGCTAATAGGATTTGAAATTAGATTTAGCCATCCCCCGAAAATAAGTGCCATGTTCGGACCTATACTACCCGCATCCAACGGTTTCCCGCGACCTTTATTAGGTCGCCAGTCCACCTTGTAGAGGGCATCCTATTAGCATTAACATATCAAAAGCCATAATTCATAATCTCGTAGAGTCAATTAGGGTTGTTAATGTTATTTATGATACCACAATTATTGTTATTGAGGTTTTAAATATAGAGCTACAGTAAGCACCTTGCTAATTTTCTTATTGGGTAGTAAGATTTGAAGAAAACGAATAATTATTATTAAGCATACCTACTTACTCAATTAATATTTGGTGTTCATGACCCCCTTTTTAATTATTGTTGATTTCATGTGGATGGTAGGTTTACCCACTTTAAGTGTGAGAAGTAAAGTTTTTGCTTACGACACAAAAATAAAATAAACCTTTAGGCAGAAAAATAACATCTTATAATTTTTCGCGGTCAAGAAAATCGATCATTAAAAAAGACAATCGTTGAGACTTGTTTGCTAGCTATTTTCGAAAATTTTAATGATAATTAGGAGATAATCATGCCCTTATTCAATAAAGGACTCTGTAATCAAACATGGAATAATGGTCTTAGAGATATTAGGTACTTTTGTTAGGCGAGATTTAGCAAATTTTCAACCAACACGTAAAGCTCAGATCATTTTCTTAAAACCATTATGTAATCGATTTGCTACTGAGTCTAAACAAAAGAACAAACCTCAAGAATTAGCGTTGACACCAAACAAGTTCAACACAATAAAAGTGGCAATTAGCCATAAGGATGTGATTAAGTCTTCCCTGTGATGCGTCAATAATATTTGGGGTAAAAAGTTTAGCGGCCACTACAAACAGACCTCTGGTTATTAACATCTTGTTCAAAATGGGAGGTTTTATTGAACGGTTTAGTAATATGTCTTACTCGTGCAAGTAACAATTAAGGGCCCGCAGGCTCTTTTAAATCGAATGAGTTATGCTTCGTTCCTTTGCTCGAATGCAGATTGTTAACAAGGGCCTTGACAACCCTTCTTTTATTTTAATGGAAATGCTTGTCGTTAGAATCTTTTCTGAGACGTCTCTATTGGTGTTAGGCAACGGAGAAGACGATCATTAAAAAATGTTGCAGCCGTAATAGTTTTTTTAATTAATTTAGTGTAATATAGGTCGGTATATTAAAATTCATTGTATTGATTTTTCTTTTAATTTCAAGTGAAAAGCAAGTTAAATGATTGTTACATTATAGTACATTAGGATACAAGTGAGTTAGATTGTGCATTATATAGAGTTGCAGCACGAGTGCGTTGTCGAGTAGGTACCTGTATATCAAACAGAGCTCATAAGTGTTTTCAACGCACTGGAGGACAGTTAATTTAAATCAAAATTGAAATCAAAACCAAAAACAAAATATTAATTTATTCAGTTTAGGTACAATGTGTTCACTTATGAACGTCACTTCTAGATATACCTTACCTTCCAGATTAAAATTTTAAAAAAACTGACAAAAAAGGCACTGGTGCGATAATGAATCGTACCTACCTACTTACTTATTATACACAACAACATTTCCATCGCAAGAAGGGTTATAGCAGATAGTGTAACGCCCTGGTCATTTCTCATCATTCTTCCATATTGTTCACATCATCTCTACGCTGTACCTCTGCCCGTTTCCGTGCCGCCTGGGAGGCGCGGGGACTATACCTACATGAAGACACGATGAAGACTCCGAAGCTGCTGCCCTTGCACCAGCACTCTGTCTGCTGAGGATGTTCCGAACAACGTGAAGACCGGTGCCGCTCGGGTGGCTAGCCTGCGGGACTCAACAGGCGACGGCGAGTGTCGCCGCGGCCCACATCGAGCCATCTGCGCTGCATCGCTTCGTCTGCGCTTCGGAGCTTCACGAAGATACTTCCATCGCGAGTGCACTCTCATCATCCTCTCGTCCCTCTCCACTACGTTCCTCTCACTCTATCCATCCTCTCATCCTCATTCCCTCTCGCGCGCGTCGCTCCCCGTCGCGCGTTTCCTATTATTTTTTACAATGTTTTTATATTAATATTTTACTTGTATTTTTCTATTTAATTAAATATGTTACTGTCACTCTTCTTATTTTCAACTTCTAGTTCTAGAACTTCTGCGAACTCTCTCTATCTCTCGTTTCTCTTCGGGCTGACGTAACGGTTTTCCGTGAAGGAACAATAGGTAGCCGGCCAAAAAACTATGCCAAAATCTATAGCAATGAGTTGGTAACATATTGCAACGACTCCAAATAAAGTGTGACCATGGTAGGAAAACCAAGAATCTTGTGATGAAAATATCAGGCTGACTATAAGAATGGTGGCTATTAATTTATTTTATTGTTATGAATGTGATTAAATTAATGGCTATATCGTTGATCTGTAGAGGTATACGCGAGGGGTATATCAACTAAATCCCTTTTATATACCTGTTTGTCTGTTTACTTATTTATTTTATTAGGTCTTCCAATAGGTACTTGTTTACAATGATACATACAATCAGACTCATTCTCAATCAACTTTAAAAATGTAACAACCAATTATAGGTAAACACGACTTGCTTAACTATTAAGACACACTAAGTTTCTGAAACTAAACTATAATTTAATAATTAACTTTAATTACTTTAAAAAAAGAGTAAGAAAGAAAAGGAAAAGAGAACAAGAATACTAAAGGCTGATTATAGATAACACTATTCTTTCTTCTTTTATTATTTAGGCAAAAATATCTGGGGTCCACGTCCGGAAGCCCCTTCGTGGCGGATCCTGGTAACGTGGTGGGAAAACTTTCTCGGCGAGTGTGTGGCTTTTGATGTCAAGGGTATCCCCTTGGCATTCGAAGTCACATGCCATTGTCGAGTTGTTTTTGTTTTCCCACCACGGCTAGTTCCGGACGGCCCTTTTCAGGGCCACGACCGCGCCTGAAGTCCCCCGGGTGCGGTCCGATGGCTGCTCCCGTTGTCCTCGTCAGGAGGACGCGCCAGGTCGAGCAGCCGTTGGTGAGGAGGCGGCCTATAAGGCCGGCGTCGGACAGCGGCCCCCAGGGGCTGGCGTTGGTTGGCAGCCCCTGTGGGCTGCTGGCCACCAATTGGTGCACAAGGAGTGCCTAGACGGGCAGCGTTGGGACGGTCTCGGTGTAGTTGCGCCCACATGCGTAGATCCCGAGCCGTCCCGTAATAGCGCACTGGAGGTCAGGCCGGGGAGGATGTTTAGTGGGTATGGAGGGAACGCCTTTACCTCGAGTCCCACATATCCCCTGCGGTTGGCACCACAAATGCATTTGACCTCCCCAACAAAAAAGGCAAACAATATCAATAATTTAACGCAATTTCCCTATTTTTATTTAATTAATTTTAGTAATCTAACTTAATTTACTTTACTTTAATCTATTCTAATTTAATTTAATATTAATTTATTTTAATTCAATTTAATTTTTTATTATTTAGGTTGCGTCAGGAGTTCCCATATAGCTTTGCGGTGCGGTACCTATACATTATGGAGTCAGAGTGTAAGTAGAGTTGGCCGTATGATGCCGGCAGAGTAGAATAGCATCACCCCATATTCTCCAATGGGTGTCGTAGAAGGCGACTAATGGAGCAGAAAAAGGGGTATTTATCGCCTTATTCTCCGTCCACCAATCCGCATTGGGCAAGCGTGGTGGACTACTGCCTAACCTCCTTCGATAACAAGGAGAGGCCTTGTGTCCCAGCAGTGGGTCGAGTTATAAAGACTGTAATGATGATAATGATGAGAGTGTAAGTCAATCAAGTCACTGACACTATTCACGAACTTGGATTGTCTTATCTAGAGCTTTCATAAGTTCTATACTGGAGCGCGTATCTAAAACGGCACTCGCGGAATCGTTCCAAATTGACTAGGCAAAGAGAGAGAAGTAGAAGAAGGCAGTGTGCCGGTGCACCATCAAGACTCCTTAACTCTTCACCTGGGCCACAAGTCCCAGGCACTGCTTGTACCTCTGCTCTTCTCTCTGCTACGCGATGGATCCAGCACCCGCACGGAATGTTAAGAATTTGCGTCTCACAATTATCTACCTATATGACAACCTACTAAAAAACCGGACAAGTGCGAGTTGGACTCGCCCCACCGAGGGTTCCGTACATTTTTGTATTTCTTTGCGACATAAACGGCCGTATCTTTTTTTGCGTTAAATTAGAAGTTCGATTTTTTCACAGCTTCAAAAGACTATAGACTTGAGTTCATGGTTTTAATTTGAACACGATACCCCCACGCGTTCCCGAGATAACCCTGATGATTGATTACGTACTTTAAATAAAACTGTTGTGTGATGCTGGTTTATGACCTTCTTTTGTAATCAAAGCTACACTTGTAAATTTTGAATTATATCATGATATTCTTTTATGTTTGTCATGTTGTGATGTCTTCTGTCTAAGCTTCTAAAATAAACAGTTTGTTTTCTACATGAACATTTAATATTTTATTTTACAAACATATAACACGTTATCAGCACGAGAAGCAATTTAATAATAATTGTGAAGCTCGGATCCTAAAAGTACAAAGTGATTTTTTTTTTTAATAAAAATGGGAAGTCACGGAGATGGTACAACTTCGAATAGAGGTATGTCGAATTTGATTGGATTATCGTTATCTAGAAGAGAACAATATTCCGACTGGAAGTTTAAGCTCCGGATGTACTTAATCCACGAAAATCTTTGGGAAACTATAATAGGTTACCCTGAGGGCAGTAACATATCGAGTGCAATTAAAGAGCGCAATGATCAGCTGGCCCTATCTAAGATTTGTTTGACTGTGGATGGATCAGCTATAGTTCATGTACGTAACTGTAAGAATGCCAAGGAGGCTTGGGACGCTCTTTCTGCGGCGTATGAAGATAAAAGTATGGGCAGACGTCTCTCCCTAGAACGTAAACTGTACAGGCTGAATCTCCAAGATTTTAATTGTATGGAGGCGTATATAAATACAGTTTTGTCAACGGCACAAGAGTTGTGTGATATAGGGAAGACAACTGAGGATGCAACACTTGCTGCAATCTTATTAGGTGGTCTTACGTCTAAATTTGATCCCCTAGTGATGGCTCTAGAGAACTCAAACATCTCTATTACCACTGAAATGGTCAAATGTAAGTTGCTTTCGTATCAAGAGGACCGTGACCATTGCAGTCAAAGTAAGACGATGGCTTTAGGAACTACTCAGACGAACAGAAAGAAGCCTATCATATGTTACAGGTGTAAGACACCAGGACATAAAAGCCCAGATTGTCCATTGAAAGGAAATAAACACAAGGTAACTAAATCTAATAATCTGAAAGAAAGTTTGTTGGGGGCATGTAATTTAACAGAACGCGATAATCAGGAAAAATGGATTATTGATTCTGGTGCTTCCATGCATATGACTTCCAGATCTGATTGGATGGAAGACTTAGAAGTTTCCAACTGTGGGCAAGTAACCATTGCAAATGGTAAGAAACTGGACTGTACAGGCAGAGGTACTGTTTCTATTACTAGCGAATATTGTGGTAAATCTGGTGTTTTTAGAATTAAAAATATTTCTGATGTAGTTTATGTTCCTGACTTAAAGTCTAATTTAATTTCCATTAAACAGTGTGTAGATAAGGGTTTTATAATTGTTTTTGATAAAAAAGGTTGTAATTTTTATCTTTCGAATAGTTTTTCTTGTACGGGAGATATCGTTATGCGTGGTTCTACTAGTGGTGGACTGTACACTTTAAATTGTACTGTCAATCCTCCACGTGAATTAACGGCCTTTGATGTCAATTCTGATTCCTCTAGGTTCCTGCTGTGGCACAGACGTCTTGGTCATTTGTGCCGCATTTGTTTCAATCGGAATAGATCTGCTTAAAAGGTCAGCGGCAGAAGGTATCGATTATGGGGTTGTTGATTCAAGACCATGCTTAGCTTGTGTGGAAGGGAAACAAGCTAGAAAACAGCGGACGATACAAAAGTACAAGAAGAGTACGACCCTTCTTGAGCTGGTTCACACGGATGTATGTGGTCCTATAGCAGAAATGTCCTTTCAAGGTAATAAGTATGCATTAATTTTTGTAGATGACTGTAGTAGAATGTCGTTTGTTTACTTTTTGAATTCCAAGACTCAAATCAAACAGAGGTTTTGTGAATTTCAATGTATGGTTGAACGTATTACAAATGCAAAAATTAAATATTTAAGGAGCGATTGTGGTACTGAATATGTTAATACAGATTTTTCAAATTATTTGACTTCTGTTGGTATTCAACACCAAACAACAGCTCCGTATAATCCAGAATCAAATGGATTGAGTGAAAGAACATTACGTTCTATTACAGAAAAGGCACGTGCTATGCTTTCAGATAGTTCTTTATCAAAAGCGTATTGGGAAGATGCCATGAGGACTGCGGTCTACCTTAAAAACAGATCTCCTCATAAAGCTCTTCAAAATGGTATTACTCCTTTTGAGAAATTTTTCGACAAGAAACCAATATATTCACATTTACGTATATTTGGTTGTCGTGCTATGGTGCGTATCCCTGATTGTCAAAGAACTAAGTTTGATAAGAAGTCAAAACAATATATTTTTGTAGGATATAGTGATGATCCTAATGCTTATTTCTTTAGAGAGGCTGAATGTCCTAGACGTCTCATAAAAGCTAGGGATGTTGTTTTCTTTGAGGACAAATTTTCAGATTTAATTAATACAAAATATTCAGAAAATTCAGATAGCACCCTGAATAATAATTGTCCAATAATTATATCTGAAAATGTTTGTCAACCTAGGGTTGATTTATATAATAACCCTGTTCCTAGCACTAGCCGTCAAACTGAGAACTCTGAAAATCTAGAGGTAGCTGAAGAGGTTTTGCCGGTTGTAACAGATGTCGGTTCTAATAAACCAGAAGATGTTATTTCAATTGAAAATGTTCCGTTGTCACCTCCTAATGAAACGGACATTGTACAATCAAAGCATCGGTATCCATTGAGAAACCGTAAGCCTAGAAATGAAGGTTCTAATTTTACTTCTCATATCTGCCTCTTATCAGATATAGATGGTGATGAACCTTATTCATATGAAGATGCTATCAATTCTACTGATAAGGATTCTTGGATAGCTGCTATGGAGGATGAATATAGGTCATTGATGAGTAAACATACCTGGGAATTAGTGCATAGACCGAATAAGAAGGTTATTCCCTGTAAATGGGTATTTAAGCTGAAGAAAAACAGCAAAGGAGATGTTGTTAAGTATAAAGCAAGACTGGTTGCGAAAGGGTACAACCAAATTGAAGGTATCGACTATCATGAAACCTTCTCTCCAGTTGTGAGAAGCTCTTCGCTGCGTACTCTATTTGCTTTGGCTGCCGAGCTTAACTTAAAGATGAGACACTTAGATGTCGACACCGCTTTTCTTAACGGTGACTTAGAGGAAGTGGTTTACATGGTTCAACCTAAAGGTTTTGAAGTACCTGGACAAGAAAATAAAGTGTGTTTGTTAAAAAAATCCCTTTACGGTCTGAAGCAAGCACCACGAGCTTGGAATTTAAAACTAAATGAAACTTTGTCGACTCTGGGTTTCATACAAACTCCGTCCGAACCATGTGTTTATACCAAAAAGGTCAACGATTCAGTTCTTATACTAGCTGTCTATGTTGACGACATTATTATTTTTCACAATAATAATATGTCAGTTGACAATGTCATAAGTCAATTGCAAAAATATTTTGGTATAAAAGATTTAGGTGATTTAAGTTATTACCTAGGACTGAATGTACAAAAATTGGATAATCGTGTTGTTCTAAATCAGAAAACATTTATATTAAAAGTGTTGGAGCGATTTGGAATGGTGGAATGTAAGAGTTCCGATACACCCTTGCAAAAGGTAAAATTGAAAAAGGGTAATTGTGACGATCATCAACTTCCTTTTCAGTCGTTAATAGGTTCGTTGATGTATATTGCTATAAACACTTGGCCTGATATAGCCTATACGGTGAGTTATCTTAGTCAATATCTGACTTGTTACGATAATACTCATTGGAATGCTGCTAAAAGAGTATTGCGTTATTTAAAAGGTACTCTTGATTACAGCATTACGTACACAAAGACTGGTAAATATTTGGAAGGATTTGTAGACGCTGATTGGGCGAATGATCCTGTTGATAGACGTTCGTATGGTGGATACGTGTTCAAGCTAGCGAATGGGCCTATATCTTGGGAATCTCGAAAGCAGACTACAGTGGCACTCTCTTCGACTGAGGCCGAGTATATGGCGTTAACATCGGCTTCGAAGGAAGCAATTTTCTTGCGTCGTTTTCTGTTGGAGGTGAGTGGTATAGTTGGTATAGTGTCTCTACATACCGATAGCCAAAGTGCTAGGAATATTGCACTTAATCCTGTCCACCATAGTAGAACCAAGCACATCGATACTAGGTTCCATTTTATTAGAGGTTGTTTGCTTGATAAAACTATTGACTTGTTTTATATCCCTACTATAGAGATGCAAGCAGACATACTTACTAAGCCATTAGGGCGTATTAAACATTTAAGATGTGTTCAGTCTATAAATCTGACTCGTTAATTTTTGTTCTAATACTGTATTAATTTTTGTTATGTTAGAATGTGAGAGCTTTGATTAAGGGTGGCTGTTGTGTGATGCTGGTTTATGACCTTCTTTTGTAATCAAAGCTACACTTGTAAATTTTGAATTATATCATGATATTCTTTTATGTTTGTCATGTTGTGATGTCTTCTGTCTAAGCTTCTAAAATAAACAGTTTGTTTTCTACATGAACATTTAATATTTTATTTTACAAACATATAACAAAAACTATATTTTTTTATGATTTAATTGCAAATGTATAGTTTTCAGAGTATTTCCTGTACCTGTGGTATAAGAAGATATTACCTACTTGCCAAATTATATAGTTCTAGGTCAACGGGAAGTACCCTATGAATTTTGATTCCCTTGAGAGTGTGGAAGTATACGTTTTTTTTACGGCATAAACGGCTGCATCTTTTTTTTGCGTTAATGACTTTCACAGCTTCAAGGGACCGTTGACCTGAGTACCTATATGGTTTTAATTTCAACCCTATTCTCCACTTGTTCCCGAAATAAAGGGACAGACAGATGCACAACAAAGTGGTTCCGTTTTTCCCTTTTGAGGTACGGAACCCTAAAAACGACGATTATTTATATATTTTTTTTAAATACACCGACAATCGACATATCTCATTCAAATTAACAACAAACGCATGTGTCGATGAACATAAAAGGGTCGTAATATCTCGCCGTTCAAGCCTCTGACAGCCATTTAAAATAAATTGTCACATCTCTAGCGCAGTGACAATGCGATGTCGATATCGATATTACTTATCTGAATGGCTGAATAGGATAATCGATTAAGGATCTTAGCGGCGTGTTATCCTTATTGTCCTGTCTGCACCCCTATCATTGGAGAGTGGTATATCTTTGGATGCTAAACTAGGCGTGGATTATGAACAATGGTCCTCCGGCGGGCTTGCTATATGACTTTGCATGTCGTGATATGGATCGCATGCCATTATGTTGCTATGAAATTCCTCATGTATCTTTATTTAAATGGGATGACGACTTATCTAGAAGTGTGGTAGAAGAAAACAATACGCCAAATTTAATTAAAATTGGGAACTGTGCAGACAGAAGATATTAAACTATAGAAGACTAGCTTCTGCCCGTGACTTCTCTGCACAGTATCAGGCCTATATTTTATTCTGATGTATGAGCTATATTACTGTTAAGTTTCATTAAAATCCATTCAGTAGTTTTTTCGTGAAAGAGTAACAAATACACATCCAGACATCCACCCATACAACACATCTATACATCCATACAAACTTTCGGAGTAGATTTAGTGCAGTGAAGTGGTGTCGTTTTGTTGCATAAGTATCCGAGTTGACGAACCAGTTATTAGGAATCATTGAAATAAAGGTTTTGTGGTGTGACTGCCATTAATTTCTTTCCAAGCACTCCCTTGATGCATTTTAATGTGTGACGCCCATATTTTAATGCAAACATTAAGAAATAAGACATTACCAAACGAAGAGGTTTTTTCCTAACTTGAGATTGGCAGAAATGGTTGTTACTCTAAAAAAAACTACTAATTGCCATTAAATAAATAAAAGAAAAAGAACATCCCCTATTGCCTATAAGGCTATCGGAAGCAGCTCCCTCAGGAGAGGGGAGTACAAAGTCCTACAACCAGCCATACCGAGTACAAATTTTCCCTTCCGACACGGACGTCCTAGGGACGCTAGGCGGTCGAGAGACTCCCCACGGGGAAGATGCTCGGTCGCCCAGTAATCCCCTAGGATTCTTAAAAACTCGGTGACGCAGAAAATGTCATCAGAGACAATCTGCAATAGAGTGAAAAAAAAAGAGTACAAATTTGTACTCCACTGGGTATCAAAGAGGGGCCTCTAGGTATAATTCTGGTGGGCGAACCACCAGACTAGAGAGGTGGTTAAAATGTCATATCCATGTCCTAATAAATAACAATTACAGTATCTACTATGTATTACTTTTTCAACCGATTTCAAAAACGAGGATGTTATCAATTGGATGTATGTTTTTTTATGTTTGTTACCTCATAACTCTTTATTGGGTGTACCACTTTTGAATTACGCCACCGAGACACTGCTTTTCGCTGTCGAAATTTGTCAGTGCTTGGTGCTTATGTTTTTATGGTAAACATTGTTTCATCAAATCTTTGAAATTTGCACTTCTAAGACCCGAACGAAATATTTTTGCAAATATTCGACGCCCAGTTAAGATGAAATGTGGAAGATGCGGGTTCGAGTCCCGCCTGAGGCAAGTCGATTTTTTTCAGTGCATTTTTCTAGTAATAATATTTACGCGTTTGTAAACGTAAAAATAAATTATTCCATATTCTTTCGACCTTTGAAAGCTGGTACTTGTCATTTGGTTTTTCAAATTTAATAGACATCTGAAGAGTAGTTTTTGAGTTATCCCTAATAATTTATATTTAATTGACATCGATGATATCGAATCTTATCACTTGTGTCTAAAAGATCTCTAGAGTTTCCTAAAAATTTAAAATTATTTAAAACATTAAAAAGCAAAGAATAAATTATTTTTAAATAAAAAAACCGCCTTCAAAACTAAAAATGGAGAAATACAAATTCTGTTTATAAAAATCTACCTAAATGTATTTTTGAGGGCGGTGCCAACCTCAATATTTGGAATAAACGTTGTCACTTGTACCTATTTGGGACCGACCTCAAAAAACGTTTAGATTTTTATATAAGCCTTATTTTAATTTCTCTATTTATATTTTTTATAAAACGCCCTTTCCTCCGAATAAATCACAGCAACCATTCGGTTTATAGTGACGTGTGTAGATAACGTTATCGAGGTACACCCTTTCACGACCACGCTTCGATATCTAAGGAATCAGTTTGGTTGTTCGTTTGTTCTGTATTCTGGTACGCAACATAAGTCTTGTTCCTGATTGTCCAATGATAATAACGGCGTGTAACCTTCCACAAAACGTCAGTTTCAAATTAATAGATTATGTTCGAATTGTAAATTTTCTTGATATTTTGCATGGAATAAATAAGTAAATTAATTAATACATGTATTCCTTGAAGATGTTTCAGAATTTCCTATTCAATTGACAATATTTTAAAAAAACAAGTTATGATAATTACGAAACTATTTGGAGCTTTGGTCATCTAAAACACTATATATTTTTTTTTTCAGAATTTATATCTTGCTAAATTATGAGATATTAAAAGAAAAACTAAACGTACTAAAAATGGATAGCGTGGGACTTAGGACTACTTACTATTAACAGAAAGTGTATTATCTTTTTGGAAAGGCAAGGGGAACTAAAGCCCATACAGCCTCGTCTCTAGTATATTTTTTTTCAATAACCTTCTTATTGGTTTTATTTGAATATTATATTTGTGTATTTTATATTTAAGAATACATTAGTTCCTTTGATTTTTTTTAACACGCTTTTCAAGCTTTATTTTATATTTAAGAATAGAATGAATCTCCTAAAATGACAGATGAGCGTGTCACTCTGAACCGTAGGCCTATTCGCTAACTTTTTTTGACAGTTGAAAGTGATGATCACCGAGTGAATTACCTATCCATTGTTGTTTTTACACGACAAGTGCCATAATACCGTGTCGTAAAACCGCAATGGATATGTAATTCACTCAGTGATGAACACTCTCAACTGTCAAAAAAAGTTAGCTATTAGGCCTACTGAATCGCTGTCGAAAATAGCGCCAAAAATTTTCAGTTTATGTCTTAAATTGGATCACGATGATATTGTTGGTAAGGTAGCAGATGTTTTTTATGATACAATTTTTTTTCAGTTGTGTTTGTGTCCCTAACAAGGATCTTATTTCGATAGGGCGTCGTGTCTACACACTAAAATTATTCGACCTTTTGATCTGAATACTCCCTACTCGCGGATGCGGAATATTCAATAGACACCTAAAGGCATACTTTATCGACAATCATCGATACGTATCGCTACTTGCGGACGTCGATGCATCATAGTCTTTCGGTAAGAGTGCTATGGCATAGTCAAAGGCAATACGTTAATCACAGAAATTCTCACATAATTTGTTTTATTACGTTATACTTATTTAAAAAAATTAAAGAATCTGGAAATTCTAATCGGCAAGAGAGACTCTCTGTCTAGGACTTACTGACTTGAGCCGGGAAGACGACCCGACCAATCAAGGTTCTCATCGTTCTAAAACCCCGGTGACGACATGAAGGTCAATAGATAATCGAAACAAAAGCTTAGAAATTCCCTTTTTATTAAGTCTAAATAACATTGATATTTCTTTATAGGTATATTTAGAAAAGTAAGTATAGTCTAATTTATTTTCAACTATGGGATACTAGCAGTGTAGCAGTGCCTTGTAATGACGGCAGAGTAGAATAGCATCACCTCATATCCTCCAATTGGAGGTGGTGGACTAATTATTTACATGTTTCTTTGTTTATTACAAACTTGAGTAATAAACCAGTGTCGAATGTGCAGATACAAGAAATTACGGGAAACGTGAAATAATCGTTTCCCGTAATTTCTTGTATCTGCACATTCGACACTGGTTTATTACTCAAGTTTGTAATAGATTCGTAAGTCGTAAGTAGATGAAAATATTAAAAAATAACTTTTTTAAAATATTACATACTGCCCAACTTTCATGGTGCGTTGAAGCTGCATTATTATAATATGAATTTTATTCCTCACGAAAATAGTGTTTCGTTTTAGAATAGCAATTTGTTCGGTCAGCAAAAGGCGATATGATCGAACGGTTGTAGTATGTCAGCAAGCTGGTCATGAGCTAGACATTACATTATCACTAGTGCGATCGAGGTGAAAAGTATCTAACCGACATAGATGCAGGAGTTTGTAAGTAGCTTATGATAGAGCCTTATGCAGGCACTTCACTCGGGCGTATTTGGCAAACATTTGTGCTGCATCTCTATCATAATATAATTTTATGTACCAGAAACGACTCAAAAGTTGATAGAAACCTTATATTTTGATGTCATACATGCATGTTAAATTTTGTTTACCCATCCGAGTACCGACCGCGCACTTGGCTACTTAACTTTCGTGATTGACGACTCAAAAGTTGATAGAAACCTTATATTTTAATGTCATACATGCATGTTAAATTTGGTTGCAATAAGTTAAAGCGTACTCGAGTTATCGTGCTAACGCACAGACACACACACACAGACATAATTCCAAAAACGGAATTTTTGGACTCAGGGAGGTCAAAAACGTGTAAATCCGCCAAAATCTCGAGGTTGAATTTTTTGACGATTACAAGACTTCCTCTATACTACGTATACGAGAAAGTAACTAGACGAAGAAGACTCCCAAAAACAATGCCGCCTGGTCATAAAATAAACTATGGTGGCTGCTTACCACTAAGGCAGGTCGTATGCTTGTCTGCTAACCAAATAGCAATAAAAAGCGAGTAACCCAAAAACTCACATTCGCACTTATAATTTTTTAATTAGGATTAAATTGTCACAGTTATGTGACAGTATTATATTGCACATGATAATTAAATAAGTAAACATATTGAAAAAAATGAATTTATCAGTAAAAACTCTAACAATTTGTATGAATAGTAAATTGCTCTAGGTCCTAACAAATACCTAATCTATTTAAGCAATGGTAAGCCGGACCTATTATAGTCACATTCTTAAAAAAACTAAGCCATTTCAAATTCAACTTTTGGAAATTGACCTATATGGATAAAAGACCATTGTTTCTTTTTCAAAAGCGATCAATTATAAAACGGCGTATTTATAATGTGTCAAAGCTCATTTCACTTAAATACTTTTAATTCGAAACCCATTATCAAATGTCCAAACAATTTATTGCGAGGGAAATTCTACACATCCACAACTGAAACGACACCCAATAACTTTACTCGCAAAGGTCAAATTCTCGTGGCATTTCTGTCGACCACCGTCCCAGTTTTGTTCCAACAGAAAATAAATCGTCTGATGATGCAATTGACTTCCGTAAAGTGCAGATGTACCTTTTGTGTGTAGGGTTGAATGGACAAAGTAGCCAATGAATGGCATCGCAATATCCATTAACGAGTTTTTAGAATGACCACCTATTTCAACAAAGACCTGCCCATTGCCAGTGTGACAATTCGGTACCTTTAATCTGTTTAGTATATAAATCAGCTTACTAATTCAATTGGCCAGCTGAGCTGAGGATTGTGATTAGATTTTGCTTTTAGTAAACAATGGAACATTATTAGTTAGTGCTTCATTATGTTATTAAGGTTGGAGAACAAATTACGTTAAAGGCCTCTCATTTCATCATAGCAGTTGTGTTACATTATTTCATGTATCTCATTCGAATCAACTTGAAACTCTTGCAGACGTTTGTATAGTGTTAATTCAAAGTCTACAGAAATGTATCCAGCAATTTGTACATAGGTACTGGTTTTTATACTTGAACTAAAACAAAGAAGCATTATTTGACGCCACTCTCCTGAAGATTATCCTATCATGTTTTTCAATTATAGTTATATGTATAGACATTTATTAATTTATAAATATGTATTATATTCGTATGAACGATTCGTATGAAGTTGTTATGTAAATCTTTTTATGTATTTTAAATAATCTTAAGTGTTATTAGCTCTTGCAATTTATTTGCAAACCGTCATTTAACATTTTTACTTACATATTTGGAACAGATCAGTTCTTATAAACTATGTACTGTTTTGTAAACTATTAGAGTGAATAAATATTCAGGCAAAATTGCTAGAAACAACTTTGCATCTTATCCAGCTTGTCGTTATCAGATTACTTTTAATCAGCTTTTAATATTTCACTAGAATATCTCACACAGAGTACTCTCAAATGTACAGAATCATTAAAATTGTAGAATAAATGTTCGTCAAATCGAATCGAAAGCACGTCATGTTAAAATTCAGAAATTGAAACTAACTTTGCAACTGAAGCTAATTTAAAGTCTTGTTGAAGTTGATTTATCTTTATTAACAACACGACCCCATTAAGTCTTTCTATAACCTCTAATTAACTCCTAACTTTCTTCGTCACCTGGAAGCGTTAGTGTAATAAGCATGCAAATTACTGAATTAACATTGTCCGTCATAATCTTGTCGCCTAATACAATGTCGGGAGGTCAAACCACTGCGGTTGCGGTATTGAATTCAGAGCACATAAACTAGAGCTAAGAACTGCAATGTGAAAGGAGGTGATTGATAAAGGAGCAAGGGACACAATGGCACATTTTGATTTCTTTAGTAGGTCAACCTTTGAGATGCACTATAGTAATTCATAATGTCTGTAGTGATTAGACATTCTCTTACAAGCTTTGAAATTTAGACTGAAGAAGTGCCTTAATTTTTATGTCTTTGATTCAAAAAGAAGAGGGGGGAATCTCAAATTGACTATAGAACAAAATCAGCCAGAATGTAAGATATACCTTGGCTATAAATACTAATGCTTTTTTAAATGAGAATTGATAAAATTTAAGTACACTAAGATATAGGAGATATTAATAAACAATTTTTGGTTAGATTACCAAAAGTAAATCTTTCGACTGTATTTTTTCTCTTTCTCGTGCCAATACTTTAAATATGTTCAATTACATAGCGTATAAAAAGCACATTGATAGATTGTTCCAGAAATTTCCAACAAAAAATCTCACCAAGAGTTTGTACATACCAAACATCATCTAGATACTTTTTTTCGATTTTGCGGCGAAAGTTCAAGGTCTGCTTAGTTTTGAAATAAATAACTAAGAACCTACCGATGATACAATATCATGACAAAAGCACTATCCTTGCTGGATTTCCAGAAAAATATTTAGATATTTCAGCTTTTGTAAATTAATAGACATCTATTTTATGCAAAATAATGTATGCAATAATAATTTAAGACTTTTCTAATAAAAATTAACAAAACCATTAAAAATCAACAAGGCTGTGTCATAAAAGCGTCATCAAAGTAATTTACTACATTCCAGTGTCGTAAACTCAACACGTTTTAGCGGACGTATTCCGACCTTCTGCAAACGGCGCCTGTATTGTATTCCCAATTAACCCAATCAGATCATCGTTGCAAATAGCATTTCTGCAGATACGAGTAAATTATCAGCGGCCATTATTTATATTATCGCTGATTTGGTTACTGCGACGCCAACAATGCAAGCGAGTAAAGACGCCGGGAGCATAAATTGGTTTAGAACAGACCGCCTATGGCGAATCTGGTTGTGTGTAAAATGACGCATTTCCATTATGTTGGGTCGTAGGTGATGATGGTTTTAGAGATCCCTAGCTTAAAAAAGAACGAGTTCACACTTCCAAAATGAGTGTGGATCTTCATTATTCATCTGATTTCCTAATGAATGTTGCACGCGCTGCGATTACCATTTTGACTGAGCTACTTGATATAGCTGATAAATAATTATGTGAAGCACACTTTGATGATTTTTATATCTACATAATGTAAGTATAGTATATCTTAAACGTAACAGGAAGAGTCTCAATGTGTAGTAATTTACCTATCGGTATCAGATTAGACCCAGAGAATTTGTGCTCAGCTTTTAGTGGTAGGGTTATTTTCATTTTACATGCAATGCAAACATGAGGTCGTCTTTATCTATATAAGAATATCCGTTGACGTACAATTTAACGTATTGCTAACTAATTACTTATATTAAATTGAAAAAAGAATTAACAGCATAATTAATAATACAGCCATTCGATTAACAGCTGAGAATTCTGTGTTAAACCTTACTTCCATATTCACTATTACATATTTAGTGTACTAAATTTTGAACTCCTCTGTGGCCTGAGAGAAATGGTGAGGCTGAGTTATCTTCCATTTATATTCTATCCGTATATTTTATGGAAGGCATGTGCGCAGCACTTTAAATATCTGTAATTTATAATGCAACATCTTAACGGACCAACACTTTGTTTTAAAATATGACAATTTGTGTACAATTTATAAAGGCAATTAATTTACACTTCAAAACAATAATTATTCGGTATTCAAAGTTGTTTATAAAGCGGTGAAATCAAACAAGCACAATCGATAAGATTGCAGTGCAGAGGAAAGTCTATAATAGATAAGTAAGTCTCGACGCGTATTATCTCGGTATGTTTAAATGTGTGAATCGATTTATATAGTACCATTTCTTAATGGAATACGAAATCGACTAAAAATTAGGAATCTTTATATTGTATGGGTGAGCGGTGGTTGGTGGTAGTATAGGACTTATTAAAATATTATCGCTATAATAGTATTAGCAGCATTATTATCATTCACGACTGACGTATGTAAAACAATTATATTATTAGAATGTCAGTGTGCTAAAACAACTGCTCGTATTATTATACTTTTGGTGTCAGCAGAAAAAAGTGATGAATAATACAAGCAGTTGTTTTAGCTCACTGACATTTTAATATGTATTTTACACTCTTAGTCCTCACCTGAGCTCCTGAACGGGAAGAACGCTTTAGCCGTCACATTCAATTAGAAATTGAGACCGCAAACTCGACGCTTTGAGGAAATTGACTTGTCCAGCAGAGCTCAGTAGAGGAAGGTGCATTACCTAGCCGACCACTTCTGGCAATGGGTCATATAATTGTGTTCCGGTACTTAGTGAAAAGTTTCTTCCGTGGTTGAGGGTTCCAATAAAGCTTACTTTTAGAGTAGTTGGTACATAGCATAACAAACGGGTACTTACCCATACTAACATAGCCAAATTAATATAAATTTAAAATTGTAAAACAAATTTTATATTTCTCCAGAAATAGTTTGGTCATTGAAACAAAATATAATTAGGGGAAATTACAAAATAATTTTTTAATAAACTCAAAGAATTTTTCATTACATCATACGATTTCTATAACAATATATGTTTAGTTGCTCGCTTCTTATATAATTAAGCTAGTACTCTGTATATATGTTACGGTAAGTGTGATTAATTGAAAATTATTAATAATTACCAACAATTATTAATAATTACCAAAATTGAAGGCAAAAGTAATTAATTATTTACTTTTACCGGTTATTATTAATAATTATCAAACTTTATTGATTTATCCTTTCGAACCCTGCGTGGCTGAGTGATGGGTAGGTTAGGGTAATTTTTCTTATGACCAGGCGGAGTGTAATGTTTTTGGGAGAGTAGTGTTTTATGCACCTACCACATCCCACCACAGTTATCATCACATTTACCAAATCACGAGGTAAGTATTAATAATTACTGGTTATTATTAATAATAGCTATAGTAATCATACACAAAAAAGTTTAGACCGATTTCATTTTCTTATGATTTAAGAATAGATATCACGATCATATCTTAAGATATGAAAACCGTATAACATGCTCCATTCTCTTGGTAGAGTTTGCCGTCGATGGCGGTACTTCTATATACAAGTGGCGTTATCTGTCTATGTGGTATCTAATCTAAATCTTAAATCCGTCAAAATCTCGAGGTCCAATTTATTGACGATTACAAGACTTTCTCGTCGTTTTTCATAAAACTTAATTTTTCTCTTGCGTATCACTTATGCCAGCGTGGTCGTGGTCAACATGTAGTTTGGGGGCTGATGCTGCTCGCCTCACGATGTTCCGCCATCTATTTCTATGTGCTGTATTCCTGGTACACTCCTGCAAAAGTATTAAATCATTGGGAGCAAGAAAAAATATTTTATATTACAAACTAATGAGATTTAATTATCTAGAAAACAATGTCAAATATATCTTAGCACTAGCTCCGATATTTAGAATGCATCGGTTATATTTCGGTCAAATAATTATTTTAATTTCTTTGATATCGAGCAAAGTCTGTACAAAAACTTAGTCTTATAATATTTTAAAACGCATCCAAAGTAACATTTCTCAAACAATGAACAATGTGCACGATCGCCCTTAGCTTAACAATAGTCCCATCGAAGTGCAGGGTATGTTATAGGTCCAACGGGACAATATATTTTATCTAAATTATATTCAGCGCGATGACGTTTATGATTTTCAACGCAGATATTTATAATATTGAAACAGTTCAAGATTTATTCGGTTATAGGGATCTTTTTGTTTATGATCTATTTATTTATTTAGTCCTTTAACATTTATGTTTACCAACTTTGTAAAGCTCTTGTTCTCATGGTACATGACAATAATCCGTGCTATTCTATGAAGAATTCACTTCGATGCTCACTTCAATTTCAATTGTAGTGTCGGGTAAATTGCAAACAAAGTAAGTCATATTTTAATGACACTAGCTGTGCCCGCCACTCCGTTTGCGTGGATTTCCCGTTTTTGCAACATTTCTCATTGATGCTGTGCTGCTATTGGTCGTAGTGTGATGTTATAATGGCCTTCCTCGATAAATGGACTGTCCAACACAAAAATAATTTTTCAATTTGAATCAGTAGTTCCTGAGATTATCGTGTTCAACCAAACAAATAAACTCTTCAGCTGTATATAAAAGTATAGATTATACTAGATATTATTATTTATATTGTTAAGAAATAGTATTTTATTGTGAAATATTTGTGAGCGTGTAAATTCGAAATAAGTGTCAATTTAAGTAAGCACGGTAGGTCAAAGTTGCAAGCGAGCTTCACCGGATCACCTTCAATTTGAAGGGCTGTATACCTTATCACTCTCGTAGATAGACCGCTGTTAACACTATTGTAAGATGACCGACTATGATAAGATGGTTATAGAAGTCCAGCCGGAATTCAAATAACCACCAATCAAACAGCACAAATTTCCTCGACCTCGGGAACTGTCCGGGAACCACAAGGCGGTTGATTATTTCCAAAACATATGACATTACTTCGTTATTTTATTTTACTCCAATGCTTATTCCTGAGATTACCATGTTAACGGCTTCTTCTATATTTATCAAAGAACTGTTAAGAAGCAATTAAGAGACACTGATTTGTTAAAAAAAATTAATCCGGTCTAGAAATACGGTACCAAATAATTATAAAGCGACTAGTTCAAAGCAAGCAGCTCCAATGTTTTGTGTGACCGCATTTCATTAATTGGTATTAAATAAAGATAACAGCGATTGCCGCTGATTCGTATTTATGGCTGGACAGCTTAATTTAAACGCCAGAATATAGGAACGTATAGATTAGTAAAATGCAGTAGGTAGAAAGTAAAACAATATATACCTATATTCGCAAGATTGCGTATGATAATAGGGATGTTTATCTGTCAAGTCAGTTGAGAAACTTTTATTAGCTGCAGTGTGGCATCATCACGTAACGTCATAAGCTCCTATAGTCGAATGACGGAATACTAAATGATTTGATACACTTAAAAGTTCTAGAGACGTTCACGGTACATATCGGGTGTCGACACGTTACGTCGCGTCGCGTTTTAATAATGTGTTTCCGCCTTATCAAAGTCGAATAATCGCCAATCCTTACCTCCGACAATACCAATAATGGCGACTCCACACGCTGCAATAAAAATTGCACTCGTTGTTCATAGCAAATTAAAATCGTAGTGCGCGCTCGGCCTAGCTACCAACAAAACTCCTTATGTCGCATACCTTTTTAATATATAAATCCATAATTGAAACGAAGGAGATATTCTAGCATGGCATTTCTTTTATGTAATAATTTGTCAGTGGCGTCATTATCCCTATTCTAAGATTGATGATTAAAATTGAGAAAGATTATGACAGTGGAGGAAGATAGTAAAGTGATAACAGATTGATATAGTACAGACATGTAATAAGAAGTAATGATGAGCATCACTGAGCATGTTACAAAGAAAGTGTTGATAATGAATATGGATTTATATAGAGGGAGAGGAAAGGCAAAGAAAGGACGGACATGTGTGAAAAATAATATGCCAATGAAGGGTAGTGATGTTGAGATGACATTTGATTAGGAAGGGTGGACAAAAAAAATATAACACAAATCCCAAAATAGAATTAGGAGCAGGGAATGCATATCATGCATCAGCAAGATTAGACAGTTTTCGGATAGACACAAACACAATGACATGGAGGTACCTACACATATTTCGATATTGGAGCGCCTATTCGGAGAAGTAACCTCTTTCGAACAAAATCTACTTATTGCTTATTTTATTATTGTTTCCAGGGCTCTTCGAGAATAAAATAGAATTATATATGATACACCCTTTTCTTGACTCCATGTCAAGGCGCACCTGACCCGAAGTCTTAGCCCTTAGAGGCCCTTCAGGTACTGGCGCTCCCGTCCATATCCAATAATATAGACTCTAGATGACGCTGAATCTCTCTCGCGGGAGATCCGACTAAAAACCCTCTATGGAAAGTTCGCCCTATAGGAGTAGTACTTAAAAGGCTCCTAAGGTCCTCGTAATTCTTAAAGTATCCGGTAACACTATAAAGGTCATCTAAGGCCAAAAGCAAACGTTAAGGAAAAACCCTTGTGTTTTAATTGTAATATCTTTTCATCAACAATCGTCAGCTTAAAAATATTAGTTTGTTGATTTCGAATTGTTATGCTGGGGCCGCACTTGCGCCTATCGTCCCGAAGTAATGCGTGGCGATACTTCGTACGATATACGCAAATGCGGCCCGAGCAAAGTTATCGCGATAAAGCATGTGGCATTTCTTTATTTGCACGAACTATCGTGCAATAATCCAAGATGGCCGAAATCATTTCCAGACGTGTAAATTGCGTAGTATTATTATCCTTCTTGGCGTTTAACTATGCATAATCACTTTCTTTACTTCTAAATTGTATGCTAATAATTACGTAATGCATTTATTATAAAAAATAACTCAGCTGTATCGTATACTTAGTCACCCGTACGTGTCTGAACTAATGGAGAACAACATTCGAAATGAACAACGCATGTCTGACCACGCAGCGCGATAGGTTAGCGCGCTAAAACCTTGACGTACCGCCTCCCGGCCGATAACGCACAAGCAACCCGAATATTCGTGACGATAGCCGATAACGGCCGGTCACATCTGCGTGTATCGTGTCCTAGCACGAAGCTTCGTGACGATAGGCGCAAGTGCGGCCCCAGCATTACTGTATTGTACGGTCAGACAAAAAAGTTTTAAACCTGTACATACGAGTACCATCGGACATATTGTGGTAGAGTCGAATAACAATAATATTAGAAAAAGTGCGAACATTCAATTATTCTTTTTTTATTTTAATACTTTCTTTTTTCTGTTAAAACTTCGAAGAACTTTCAAAAGGGTCAATAAGTACTAGGTATATTGAGTAAAATAATCATAACGATGAATGATATTATCTGCATCGATTCACACATCGGGTTGTCTAAGATGATTTACGAATAAGGAAGTTGATCTATAAGTCATTGTTATGTAGGTAGCTGTTGACTTAGCTGTTGTGATTGTGAAGGAATCCTTTGTGTGACCCTCTCGTTGTACAATTAGCTACTAGCGCCGCGTCTTACACACAATAGAAAACAGAGACTGGAATGGAATTGCTTTTTTGAGTTTCAGATTTCAAAAGCGAGGACAATTTATTTAGGTACAGACAACAGCACGTTGAGTTACCACAAACTGTCAAATTTTCCCAATCGATTATGCACTTTATTATTGAGTAGCCTTAGGTTGAAAATCGTTTGGAGAAATTTGACAGTTTTGTATAGCCCGACGTGCTGTTGACTGTACTTACGGTTGCAATCAGTGCTCACTTACTTGCCATACTTTCTCCTAATTTTAGTAATTTTTGAACTGAAAATTAAATCAAAATATCTATCACACGTGGGAGTGATCACTGGGTACCGGAGTAGATTGGTTACATCATTGCAGTATTTAGAGAGCAAACAATTTATTAATAAGAAATTTATGTAGATTTTATTTAGTGCTGGATATCTATGTAATTTATGTGTAATCAAATTCATGTTAGAATATTTACTGTGTATATATTTATTCAACATTTCCATATCATGTAGCATTTTTGTTTTTTCTTTCTTCCTTCCTTGGGTTAAAGCAGAAACCAGTGCTTTGCTTGAAAAGCAAAACCAGTCACTGAGCTATCACCCTTTTGTACTTCTGCAGCACAAATATATTGAAATGTAATGGAAAATTATTTAGTGTGTATGGTTAGATTACTCTATACTTTTTGATGTGTATGTGTGTTGTAAAAACTATATAAACAAAGTTTTCATTCATTCAAAAAAAAAATAGTACATAATTATAGGCATATCAGAAGCTGTGTGGACGTTAATAGAAATATAATAAAAAAAGACATTTTCAAGTGACATACATTTTTTTTAATTTGTTCTACATTTAAATAATTATAATAACTTAAACATAAATCATTTAATATTTTCTCCACTCCACGGAACCTTCGTGCCCGTCGAAGTAGCTCGGCGTCACCCCGTCGGCACATTTGATGTCGGTTCTCCACTTTCGCAACACGTCATCCTGACGGTCACATAATATCGTCATCGGCAACGTGAGTACCATGGGTTTGGAAGACTAAAAGTGTGCTCATAAAATAGGGTGCGTTCAATGACTTTTATCGATCTATTTATTCTTCCGGGTTTAACTGAAAAAAATTACGATAAATTTTTAGGATCACAGTTTTACTTTATTCAATTATCAACATAGATAGGTAGTTATTTAGCCATTTGCAATTAGAATATTTAGAGTCTATTGATATTACATTGAAGCGTCGGTGGCGTAGTGCGTAAGAGCGTTGTTTCCCATCCGGGAGGCACTGGTTCGATCCCCGCCACGTTGATACGTGGCGGGGATCGATTCAAAATTTGAAAACACATTGATTGTGTTTTCAAATTTTGAATTCATATGTAAGTTTAATCGACGCATTTACGGTGAAGGAAAACTTCGTGAGGAAACCTGCACACACCTATGAAGAAATTCTTAGGTTGTGTGTGAAGTCGACCAACCCGCACTTGGCCAGCATGGTTGACTAAGGCCTAATCGCCCTGAATGTGGGGTATGCTCGAGACCCTCAGTGGGAACATTATATGAGCTGTTGATGATGATGATTGATATTACATGCACTAGAACTATTAGATACCGAAAAAATCTAGTAAGGCTTAATTCGCACGAAAGCTTCTTTGACATTCGTTGAAATAGAACAAGCATTTAATGCATTCCCAAAGAGCCAAGTCCTTCGATCATATAAGTAAGTCCAGTCGCACGTCAACAATCTTAAAATTGTGACTTCCAAAATTGTTTTAGTTTAATATTTCTTATTAGGTCAAAGCAAACGTATTAGTAGAGTGTGACGATCTCAGACCAAGGGTGTGACAATAGTAATGTCGCATGTCAAAGACAGTAAACTTTTCCAAATCACAGAAAATGCAAGATGCTAACAAGTACCTTATATTATCATAATCACCTTATCCACCATTGTCTTTAGGAACAATTAAGGGGTTTAACGATCCACAACAAAATGTTTTTAAAAGGCTGCTACTATGGACGTCCTTGATGGTGCGAATGTTATGAATGTGAGCAATATTTACTGATACGCGTAGGTGTCTACTAAAGAGTGCTAGAGGCTAGCCATTACATTAGACAGACTAAAGTCTGAACTACTAACTGTTGATTACCACAGGAATTCATTAGTTAGAAAAACAGGTCGCGGATATGAGACCCATGTCAGCGCTTGATTATGTTAGCATTTTTCAAAAGTAGAACATAAACTCTGATGATTCTAATCACAGAACATAGATAACCTCTTATATCTATGTTCTATGATTCTAATATTCAAGAATAATTTCCACTATAAGTTTAATAGAGACAAGAAAGAAATTTAATAGAGACTTAAAAAGAAGAAAAAATATGTCGTTATTTTTTATCCTGTTTATCATTTTATATTTATTTTGGTTCAATTTTCCAACATTTCAAATTAAATATAAACAAATTCAATCAATAAAAACACTAATTTAAAAACTTATTGCCTTTTAAATTCAAGTACCTACAACCAATTTCGGTCTCATTAGACCTATTCAGGAAAATCATTATCACGTTTAAGTAAAACTAAATTTAAAAAAAAATAATCAATCAATCGTGATCTAACCATTAGGAATCTTTTTTAGAATTCTATTTACAATAAAGAAAACCAAAGAAGCAGCGTAACTAATGTTAAGTTTAGACGTTGCAATCAACATGTCATCAATACCGCGACTCTATTTACAGAGGTATTCATTTAGGACTCACACACACCTGAATCGTACTAAATATGACTGGGTAGAGAGACGCAGAGAGACAAGTCAAGGTAGTGGAGATAGAGGTAAAGGGAGGATAAAACTTGTTGAGTTTCTTGCCGGTTCTTCTCAGAACAAGGCCTCCTGGTAGTCTCGAACCGATGGCATCAAAATTGACTTTCATAAGTGTACAAATTGTACCTAAATGAATAAAGAAATTTTGACTTTGACTTTGACTTTGAGAGCTGATGCCGATAGTAAGAGGATCTCTTAACCTATACCTGGTGGTCGCGCTAATATGTTATGGTGGTTAAAGTTTCGATATTTTTCGATTTTGAATGGACTGTATGAAATTTGGTACATACGGCAGTTAAGGGGAGAGAGAGGATAATGCACTCACTGACCTTTGGAGCGCAGATTTACGCTCGTCCAGCTGGATCGGCAGCAAACAGCAGCGGGCTCGCTACTTCCAGTTTCAATGAGAACCTCTTAAAAACGGTTCACCCTTGTTTGGTATAACAGGTTGACATGAACACAGCGCACGAGCCGAGCGAGCGAAGCGAGCGTTCCGCGGGAGCGGCCGGCGAGTGCCAGAAGTGACTTTAGGGCGTTTTCACTGAATTATTACTGAACTGAATATTCGAACGATCTTTCGACTAAATCATTATTAGTCTAGTTAAATATTAGGTTAAATAAAATTAGTGCATTTGAAAATTCGGTGAAATGACATTATGTCAAAGAAATAATTATGTTAAATAAAATTCTACCAATTAAATATTCGGTCAAATGAATTATGCGAAATGACTTTATTGTAACTAAAATTAGCAGAAACGATTTTCGACTAAACATTGTTATACCAAACAAGGGTAAACCCTTAAAAGCTTCCTCTGCAGTATTCGCGGAAGGCGGGACGCATTCAATATTACAAGGACGCAATGTCCGGGGCTAAGTGGTTTATTAATTAGTACGATATCACCTGGGTTACAACTCCCAGGAACTGCTCCTGGCTTCCCTCTCGGCAACAGGGTAGAGCCGGCACGATGAATCCAGAGTATGCTATTGGTTAACATAAATTTAGATATTCGGTATTTGGTCACTCCTTTTGCCTATAACTACACCTGGGTCCTAAGTCTGGCACTGCTCTTGACTTTGCGCCCTGTAACTTTGTACACAGTTTACTTAATTAAAAATATAGCAAGGGTTTATCAAACTCAATGACGTAGGAATTCCTACGTCATTGATTAAACTACATATTTGATTTGTCATCATCATGTTAGCCAAGAGATGGCCACTGTTGAACATAAGCCATCTCCAATCCGATAGGTCCTGCGCTGCCCGCATCCATCAGTGGCTTGCTGCGACCTTTACCAGATCGGCCACTTTGTGGGGGTTTGCGTCTCCTGGTTCGCAGCCGCCACCGAGGACCTCTCCGTCCTAACAGCTGCCAGTCCTCCTCGCATTGGTCCCTGCCCTTTGACACCTTTTATCTTCAAATATTTGGTTATTAATATTAGGTACAAAATCGCAAATAAATAAGCAGCTAAAAGCCCAAGTGTGCTAGAGCCTTTACCACGTGTAATCACTAATAAGGTGTTCTGAATTCGGTAATGAATTTGATAAATGATATCGTAGTGTCCGCTGCGTGGGGCGTGAGAAACGTGGCGTCTTTCGACGCGTTCTAGAGTTACCGACTGGGATTTGATGTCACCTACCTTGCACTCACTGATTAGCTCCCACGGTAAAAATATAAAGTCTGCATAAAAATATCAGAATAGAAAATGTTAGAGTTTCTTTGGAAATTAGAGGTTGTAAGTACATTTTCTACAATTTTCCAATAAGAAAAAATCAAAAATTGTATTTGATTGCATACAATCAAATACAATTTTTGATTTCTCCTCCTGATTCTGGATTATTTTTTATGTAATAAACGATTTATTATTTCTTTATTTAAGTACAAGAAGAGTAGTAAAAAGAAGTTGAATAAGTAAACGGAATATTTTTTGTTGTATCATAGTTGCCCACACTGCCTCAATATGAGCTCGTTAAATACTAACAGCCTTATTCATAAACACTCAATAAACCTATTTTAGTTATTACCTTGTTAAAAAGTGTTTTGTCTTATTCATCTTGTGCCAGACTGACAAAGACAAACAATTTGTAAATCTCTAATAAATTCACTTGTTTTATGAATAAGGGGGTTACTTTAGTAAAATAGTTTGGTCAGACAAAAATATATTGAATTTTTAAATTAAAAAGGTGATTTATGAAAATAATTAAAATTATTTTTTAAATTTTTGATAATACTATAGTATTTATATGAATATGTTAGCACGGGTAGGTACCCCCGTTTGTTACATCATATATCAAAAACTGTATATGTGTAATTAACCCTTTGGTTCAGAAGGAGCCGTGTTTCCATCATCATACACGAAGTCAGAACTAAACATCTATGCAGTCCACTCTTCAGATTTGTCATTATTTTACAATGTGGGCGCTAAAAAAAATTTAAAATTACAAATAGCGGTTGCATGTGGAACAAACCTACAGACGTACAGACGAAGAAACTGCTTCGTGTCGGTGTCCGTCACACTATGTCATGTGACAATCAATTATTGTGGGCAAATAGAGCGATATAGTTTGATCAAACGCCAACAATATTAGCTTACTCATTGCCTTCCAAAAAAGGCAACTTTAGTGTTGAGTTTCAAAATTATGTTGTTACTGAATATAAAGAGGAATGTAAACTGCGATGAACCGAAAAAAATAGTAAAAATCCGTTCTTTCGAAATGCTAGAACAATGTTCAATTTGTTCATAGAGTAATATATTATTCTATCAAGTTAAATAAAGTGTCAAAGTAAATATGGCATAAAGGGGGAAAGGTCCATCAATCTGCCCCCCTAGCACGGGCCGTGGACAAATTCTCCTCGGGGAAAACAAAATATTTTCTTCTCGCTCTAACTCTCACTAAATCCTGAGAAGAAATAGTGTCAAGTGGTGGAGAGAGATTTTGTCCACGTCTCGTGCTAGGGGCTCTGCTGATATAGGAAGGTGGAAAAAGACGTCAAATAAAATTGGGAGCATGGCAGACAGAAGAAGAATAAAATGAGCCTAACGGCTTGTTTCACCAAGTTTGAAATTTTACAATTCTGCAAAAAGTAACGTAAATGTCAACTGGTCGTAAGAATGGGGTGTTCCATTTTTAAATATAATTATGTATTATTTAAAAATAGAACAAGTTAATACTTTTGCAATTTCGTAAAAAATGAACATTGGATCATTTTTCACGAAATTGTAAAAAGTTTCCGTAATCTGAATTTGTTTAATTAGTTCCCTAAGCTTTCCGACAGTTAACTTCAAACAGTTTTTTTAATCTTGACGCAAAAACTCAACTCATTTGATGGCTTGGAACTTGAAAGTGGACTCCAGCTTTACCTGTAACCTTCAACTACTGGGGGAGGTACTAGTGACTACCTCGTGAAACTCAACTCCTCTCGAAAGGCGAGATATCGAGCTGGGCTCATTGAGTTAGTAAAAAAAAAAGAATCAAAAAATCTTCTTAAGGTATTTAAATGGTCTTTGCTAAGTACTTTTAGATCGTCAAAAACCCTGTAGGATGTAATTGGGTTCGCCACATCTTCAGCGAAAAGGGAAGATCTTCAGCCGAGCTAGGTGTTCGCTCGGGGACAGCAGCCCAACGAATTTATCATTCCTACTTCGTTGCCGCAGTCCGACTTTTTTTTTTGAATGCTATTGCAGATTGTCTCTGATGACATTTTCTGCGTCACCGGGTTTTTAAGAAGGCGAAGACCTTGGGGGGTCCTCAAGACTGTAGGTCGAACGTTCCTAGGGGATTACTGGGCGACCGAGCATCTCCCCCGTGGGGAGTCTCTCAACCGCCTAGCGGCCCTAGGGCGTCCGTGTCGGAAGAAAAAATTTGTCTCTTAATGCAGCAGGCACTTAGGTGCAACTTCTCGCTATATTCGCAATGTACCTAAGTTATCACGGAGGGTTATAATAATAGCCTTTGGTTTTTATTTTAAATTAATACTTGTTAGTTCACTCGGTTACGTGGACTGCTGAGATGATGAGATTTGAGTGTAACATTTGCCGTTTTTTGGCTTTTGTTTGAGTGTTTACTGAAGGATTGATATTTTTGTTTTTTGTTTATTATTATTTATTAATCATTAATTACACACAATTAAACAATCATGCACAGTGTCACATAAACCATTTTAGGTTTTACCGTACACTGTATCATCACCCACCGACACTAATTGTACAATATAAGGTAGTCTAACTTTAACAACTAAGCCCCTTATTCATATAAAACAAGTTAATTTATTAGAGGTTTACAAATTGTTTGTCTCTGTCACTCTGGCACGAGATGAATGTGAGAAAACACTTTTAAACAAAATAATTACTAAAATAGGTTTATTGAGTGTTTATGAATAAGGCAGTAAGGCTTCAAACCACCTTCAAACCCTCTTGGGACTACGAGCGTGATCGTATGTATCTAGTTCAAAATTTATAAATTTATGACAATTTGATCCAATACGGGTTATTTTCACGTATGCGTTTTTGTTGATATGCAATTCAAAGTCTTGTTACTCAAGCAATAAATATATAATTGCAACCGCAGAAAATGAACACAACTACCAATTATAAAAAGAGTTTTAAAATTAAGATATGTCAATTACAGTAATCTGGCAAAATCAGGACACATTCTCGGAAATGAGAGTTGACGTTGATGTGTGCCGGGAAATGGAGCACTCCAATCGGTGGGCCACGATGCGTTATATTTATTGCTAGTCAAAAAATTACGTAAACCTATCTTGGAAATAAAATGCATTTATGAAAACCTAGTCGCTGATTATTCCGTAAAAAGTGCCGACGCTTTTATTTAATCTTATTTATAATAACACATTGGCATAGTGCGTAATGGCGTTGTCTCCCAACCGGGAGGCACCGGTTCGAACCCCGCCACGTAGCAATGTGTTTTCAAATTTTGAATTTATGTACGTTTTTACGGTTCGTATATTCGACGCTTTTACGGCGAAGGAAAACATCGTGAGGCAACCTGCACACACACCTATGAAAAAATTCTTAGGTTGTGTGTGAAGTCGACAAACCCGCTCTAGGCCAGCGTGGTTGACTAAGGCCTAATCGCCCCTAATGTGGGGTAGGCTGGAGCCCTCGGTGGGGACATTATATGAGCTGTTGATGATAGTAACACATATCAGACGTAAGCTTTATTTTCTGCACTTTTTCTTTCGAAAAACTTTAATTATGCCAATTCTCAAAATCTTCTGTGTGCGTAATTTGCTTAAAATTATTTAAGCCAAATTAAACTGACTTCAATCTAAAAAAGGGCAAATAAAAGTTTTATGTTTTAAACAATATTAAAGTCAATATGCCAACTATGTATTTTATGCATTGGTTTGGAGCTGAATAAATCAAAATCTATAATGAATAAAAAATTACTTTTAACCCTATTTATTAAACAAGAAATTAGGCTTACATTAGACCAGTTTTTACTGTTGAGCAACATTTCGTTTATATATATAATTATTTAATTTTCAAGTGAATAATATAACTTAATATTTTGTAAATTTTTCAAGCGTCTACCTGTTGCCGTTATCTATGGTTGGGGAAAAAGTCTTTTCGAATTATAGTATGTATAAACTTGTAATATAATCTCTTTGGCTATACTATTTGTATCTGGCTGGTTTTGGTATCATTGAAAGTTTAAATTTTAAATAACATAATTCCAAATTCAAATTAGGAAAATGTGTGATTTTCATTTGTTTTTCGTACCGCCAAGATGAGTGAATCTAATGAAGAAATTCGATACATTTTAAAATTTTACTACAAAAATGGTAAAAATGCAACGCAAGCCGCGAAAAGAATTTGCGATGTTTATGGACCTAGTGCAGTGTCTGTGAGAGTAGCACAAATTTGGTTTAAGCGTTTTCAATCCGGAAATTTTGATGTCAAAGATGCACGTCGCTCTGGTCGCCCTATTACAGATAAAATGGATGCCATTTTTGACAAAGTGGAGCAAGATCGGCATGTCAGTAGTTACGACGTAGCTGAAGAACTGGGAATTGACCACAAAACAGTTTTGGCGCATTTGAAAAAAACTGGGTACACAAAAAAGCTCGACATTTGGGTACCTCACGAGCTCACTGAAAGAAACCTAATGAACCGTGTACTCATTTGTGATTCTTTATTACGACGTAATGAAACCGAACCATTTTTGAAGAAGCTGATAACTGGTGATGAAAAGTGGATCATGTACGACAAGAACGTGCGAAAAAGGTCGTGGTCGAAGGCCGGTCAGGCTTCACAGACTGTGGCGAAACCCGGGTTAACTCGCAACAAGGTGATGCTGTGTGTGTGGTGGGATTGGAAGGGCATTATTCATTATGAGCTGTTACCACCAGGCAGGACTATCGATTCTGAACTCTACTGCGAACAACTGATGAGATTAAAGCAAGAAGTTGAGAGAAAGCGGCCGGAATTAATCAACAGAAGGGGTGTGGTTTTTCATCATGATAACACTAGACCTCACACATCTTTAGCCACTCAGCAAAAATTAAGAGAGTTTGGCTGGGAGGTGTTAATGCATCCGCCGTATAGTCCTGACCTTGCACCTTCAGATTTCCACCTGTTTCGGTCTCTTCAGAATTCTTTAGGCAGTGTCAGGTTAACATCACGAGAGGACTGCCAAAACCACTTGTCGCGGTATTTTGACCAGAAGTCCCAAAATTTCTATAGCAATGGGATCATGTCCCTACCTACAAGATGGCAAAAAGTTATTGAACAAAATGGTACCTACATACTTTAATTAAATGTAAATAAACTATATTAAAAAATGTTTTGAATTTTCTTAAAAAATGCGAAGAAACTTTTTCCCCAACCTATTATATCGAGCAAAAACGAGAAAGAAAATCACGTTTGTTATATGGGTGCCCCACTTAAATATTTGTTTTATTTTAATTATTTATTTTTGAGTAATATAGCTAATATATTGCTAAATATTATGTGAATATTTCAAGCGTCTACCTTACAAAACAATCACGTTTTTTGTATGCGAGCCCCCACAGAGCCCCTTTAAATATTTATTTTATTATATTTATTATTATTTTGTTGTTATATCAGCAACAGAAATACACCATATGTGTAAATTTCAACTGTAGTTAGACAGTTCATGAGATACAGCCTGGTGAGAGACGGACAGACGGACGGGCGGACAGCGGAGTCTTAGTAATAGGGTCCCATTTTACACTTTTGGTACGCAACCCTTAAAAGTAAAACCCGGTACAACTGGCCGTTAAGGTACTATGTAAGTAAACAACGAAAAAGATTTCTGTGTTTTGCTGACATAAGGAGTGTAGGATTGTTGATGAATACAATATATCTCACAAATTATTCTTACCCTTCAAAAAGAACAGATACACAAGTGCAAGCGATTCGAATTCAAAAGAATCCAAATGGTATTTTTTATCATGTTTGATGCAAATATCATAGATAATTCCGATTGGGGTTGAATTTTGCACGAATAAATCCTCTTTTGTACAGCGCACATTTTCCTTCGCCACAGGGACAAACAAAATAAGTAAACAAAGAAAACAAAACAGTAAACATGTTTGCACAAATATGAGTCTGTTATTTGCTAATATTTTAAATTTGGAATGTCGTAAAAGTGTATTAAATTAAAATTATTTGTATCAATTTGAAACAAATAAATCTAGAAAAAGTTGCTGTATTGATCTAGTAGATACTGATACTGGGATCGAATTCCGAACTTTTGGCAACCTAGGCTTTCAACGGAGTTTAACAGGACTTTGAGAACTTTGCCTATCATTTCCTCACTTTGCCTATCATTTCCTCACTTTGCCTATCATTTCCTCACTTTGCCTATCGTTTCCTCATTTTGCCTATCATTTCCTCACTTTGTCTATCATTTCCTCATCATCATTTTCCTACCCGACTTCCAATTTGTTTTTGGGGTCGGTGCAGTATGCTTTGATATCGATAATATTTACTGCTTAAGGATTTGGCATTAGATTTTTACGGCCGGCCGCCTGTCTGACTCCAACCCTCCTTGGAAACGACTGCCATCTTTCAACAGCACCCGGGACCACCAGCTTAACGTGCTTCCGAAGCACGCAGGAAAATAAATTTGAAAACTTTTCGGTCACCCATCCGAGTACCGACCGCACACTTGGTTGCTTACCTTTTGTAATCGTTACTAAAAGTCTATTGCGTCGCAAACTAATATTTGGATATTCTGGAAAAAATACCCCTTACATTAGCAAAATAAATTTAGGTACGGTCACTATCAAAAGTAGATTAACCTTGTCATAATAATTATTCATACAATTAATTAAACTTAACTATTACTATCTACTATTACTAATTTGGCAGCTGGAATGTAGTTCGTCTAGAGCCTTACTACGAGTACCTGCCAATTGAGAATTTATTTCAGTGTGAATGTAGTTATGAAAAAAGTGAAGATTTTCACATTGTTACTTGAATATACAATATTATAAAGTTGTTTTCACATTGGACACGACTAGTTTGTGGCATAGTGATTTTAATGTGTTTATTGTTGAAAGAAGCGTAGACAGGCAATTTTCACGCCTCTCCAACATTGAATATTGCTATTGTGCAGTCAATCAAACAACTACACGGTAAAAAAAATGTATCTTTTATAAATATTTGGAATTAAGAGTAAATCGATAGACATCTCTGCATTCCGCCTACAAGAACTGATTGCATAGGTGTAACGAAAAAAAAAATAATGCTAATAAGGTAAAAATATAGATAAAGTCATGACTTTCTCTATTAAGAACATAATGTATTTCAACTATAATACTTGTATACTACCATCCCGTCTGAAACTGTCATCATCCGGTCCGCTGGAGATGTCCATAAAACTATATAATCACCTACCTGAAACAATAAAGAACGAAGCCAAAGACAGAGACTTTATTAAGCAATTAAAACATTTACTACTTACAAAATGCTACTATACAGTTAACGAATACATGGAGGATAAATTAAATTGATCATACTTAATACATACCTACTTTACAATAAACATTTAATACTACTATTACACATGTTACATACAACTATCTATCCTACTTTACACTATAAGCATTAGGTTTTTATAAAAATAGAAATTATAATATTTTAGGGGTAATTTTTTAATATATTCTGGTATTTTATTAAAGATTTTTATAAACATACCATAACAGTTATTTTTACAAGTCATAGATTTAAATTTATGATCGAGCACTAATCTATCCCCTTTTCTTGTATTTCTAGGATATATTATGTCAGAAGCCTTTGTGAAATAATGAGAGTTACTTTTGACAAAAGTTGCTACATGCAATATATACATTAAGGGCAGTGTCAATATTTAGAGTATCAAAAACTGGCTTACATGACTCATAAAAACCTACACCACATATAGCCCGTATACATTTTTTTGGGAAATAAAGGCCCTTTTTATGTCTGCGCTATTTCCCCACAATAGTAAACCATATCGGAGAATAGAGGCGATGTATCCATGATAGGCGGAAAGCGCTTTTTGAGTACTTGAAGTTCTACGTAATATATTTAAAACATATACAAACCTACTAATTTTACTACACATATTTGAAACTTGAGCCTTCCAATTGCAATTATGATCCACAATCAAGCCAAGGAATTTGCTTTGAGTATAGAATAGTTGTATAGAATTTCCACAGCAACACGTGGCCGTGTCAAATAAAAATTCTAGACAAGTCTTGTTCACTGGCAAAAATCTGGCGGCAACTGTATATTATTACGTATGTAGTCATATTATAAATAATTCTCATTAATCACCCAAAATATGTTTCTTGATTCTTTTAAGAGTCAAGAGACTCTTAAATTCGTATAGTCACAGAGTTCAAAATTCGATTGAGGACTGGATTTATTGACTTTCTGTCATCGCGAACTAAAGCCTGTTTCACACTAAAGTGTTAATTAACAGCGCGTGCCGGGAGGAGCAGTCAACTCAAAAACACTGAGGAGTGAGGCGTACATAAAATTACAAAAGAAAATTAATAAAAGTGACAGGTTGGTAGCCTGTCACTATATTTAGGAACTGCATGGCCTATATTACCAGATGGGGATAACAAATGTTATAAAAATGTTACCTTACGCTTACACCAATCATCATAACATATAATTCGACCCACTGCTGGGACACAAGGCTTCTCTTTGTCATCGAGGGAGATTTAGGGGGTAGACCACCACGCTTGCATCAGTGCGGATTGGTGGACGGAGTTTATACTCCGTACGGTATTGATCACCTTATGGTGTATTGATCATGTATGGTGTGTGGTGATCAATACCCCTTTGCTGATCCATTAATCGCCTTTTTCGACACCCATTGGAAGATTATGGGTGATGCTAATCTACTCTGCCGGCATCACATGGGGTTACACCAATTAAATCTGATAACAGATAACGGACAAACTTACAATTGATAAACTTAAATAAGTGTATAAACAACTATGATTCGTGAACACGTGTACGTGTTCATCACACTATTATTTGACAGACTCAAACCTGGGCAGGCAGCGTTACTGAACACTCCATCACGACGGCGTCGACGAAGATTTTGTTAGACATTTTCCGGTGTGACTCCGTCGTTCTAATTAATGCTGGGTTTCAATAAGATAAGCTCCGACCAGGAGCCGACAGTTTCCGACATATTTTGTATAGGACAGATATCTTGAACAATGGAAACTGGATAGCCCACCGAATGAGTAAATTCAGCAAGTGGAATCCTTTTTGAATTTTGATATTATTTGAATTTTGCATGGAGATTATTCCCCCAACAACATTGTTTAATAATGACTGATGAGGTAGGTCTAAATGGATCATTAAAAATTTACAGTAAAGGTGATACACTAAGATTTGGTGGCGCAAATGGCTGTAACGTATGAATATTTCTTCCTCTATTCAAAGTAAAAGGGACTGGATTTTGGTAGGACAGATATCGAAAAAAAACAAAAACGGAAACCGTTTTCTCCATTTGTGTTATTTTTTATGCAGGCGGTGCTTGCCGTATTAAAGAAATGAAATGAATGACAACAAAATAAAACATTAACGGGCAGTTGTATCAAGTTATACGTTTTACAATTTAGCATACAGTAGATAACGTCAACATAATGCATACGAATGTATTTTTCCATTTTTAATTTTATGCTGATTTTTTGTGAGAAATTGTAGAAATATAACATTGCAACCGGTCTTGTGTAATGTTATTGAACAATTTGAGAACGCATCACAAAACACGTGTCTTATTACCTATCCGGCAATATGAGCCTAGCATAAGATGCGAGTCCTATCTACAACCGCCTAACCGCTTATAGGAAGTAAGGTACTGTCGTGTACACAAAAGTCCATACCGGGATTCGTAGTTCGTTTAGTACTAGATAGAACGCCCGGCATAGTCAATATTAGCGCGCGTTCGAGTACGGACGGACGTTCACGAGACGTAGACGCACGCGGCTCGCGCGATCGTTGACATACGACGATGTAAACAAATACACCACACATTATTCGAAAAAGAGGTTAATAGTTCTGAACAGTTTTTTTTTTAAGTTCTTGTGAATGACGTTCAGTGTTTCTATCTGGCCAGTACTTACTTCAAAAGGTCAGTATTTTTACTGTTAAAGTTTAAATTCTTATTAACTTTATCTATGATTTGCTAGGGCGCCGGACGCGTGCGGAAACATCAATGTGTAGTAATATTAACCCTTGACACGATAGTTCCAGAGTACGAGGAAATAATATCGGTATAGTTTTTAAGTTTAAGTAATTAGGGACATTATTGATGCGCGATTATTATGGTCAAAGAGTTTGTATAACTCTTTCTGAATTTGCAATAGCTCTCGTCAGAGTAGTCTTTTGTTGTTTATCATTCGATATTCGAATCTTCAAGAATAAACATAATAAGATAAGTATCAGTTAATACCGTTAAATATAAAAAAACTAGAACTATTCACAGACGATGAAATTTACAAAATATTCACAATATATTACACAGTCATATTATAATTTCCTAAATTAAAGTAACACAGTAGCAGCTGGTATTTAATTAATCGTATTGTTATAATTAATTGGAACGCACGTAATAAGATTCATTGATTACAATTTATTCTAATGTATTCAATACTTATATCGGTTTATTGACATTCGATAGGCACTTACAGACGTTTTTTTTTATCTAAGATTTTTTTTGTAATCAACTGAATGATTGACAATGATTTTAAATTTTAGCCTTACTTAACTTTTTGTGAGCGATTCTTTAAACTAGTTCTGTAGTTTAGAGATGTAAATTATGTTTTTTTTTTCTTATTATTATCGATGTGTTTTTGACATGTCAATTGAGTTTCTTGTAGTCACAATAATAATTGCCGCAATTATAATTATTTTAATTGGTGATTGGATTTCTTTTTAACGATTACTTTAAATACTTAGGTAGGTAAGTACTAACGTAAATAACTTAGTAAATTCAAAAACAAAAATGTAAAATTTTAAATAACAACCGACATAAATTTACTTAGAGCTAAGAACAAACTCGATCACGTCAGCATTCAAACAAAAACCGGCATCAAAATCGGTAAATTTATTTTGGAACTCGACGGGGTAGAAAAGGGGAATGGAAGGGCACTATGGTTGGCAGCGTGTCACGTCAGTGTGACGTCAACGTCTATAGGCTACGGTGACTGCTCACCATCAGGCAGGCCGTATGCTTGTATGCCAACCAAATAACATAAACAAGACTTCCTCTATACTACGTATACGAGAAAGTATAAACCTACGATGCCACAGACAGACACGAAGCAACTTAAAACACCCCTCTTTTTGGGTCGGGGTTAAAAAAAAGTAAATTTAAGTAGTATCTACGTATAATCGACGCCGTCATAATAAATTGTGAACACAATTATTTGTTCACAAGTTAAGGTCGTTTATGTATTAATTTAAAAATTTTGTATAAATATCTAATTTATTGTCTAACATAACACGATTTGTTGAACTTAATTTGTGCTAATAATTATTATTGGTGCGAGCGCTGTTATTCCCGGTCACCAATAGGACAACCCCTTCTCACTCACATGTGTAGTAAAAACACCGACTAAAGGTCGTGGCATACTTATCAGCTCAGAACCGTAGCGCATCTGAGGTAGCGTAGGGATGATCAATATTAGAAAAATCTCGATGTTGACGTCATTGTTAAAACCGAAAGCCCAACATCGATATTCGACATTTATCACGAACCGAACATCGATGTTGGGTAACATCGATGCTTTTTGCACTGATAATTTACAACAAATTAAAATACAGTAAAATTGTTTAAAATTAAGAAACAGAACAAATTATTGCATATTATAATTTTTTTTTTATCACCTGACTGAAGGAAAAATAATTTTGATAAAGAAGAACCTTTTAATCTAGTGCTAGAGCCAGCTTTTGAATTGATAGTACCTACTCAAATATTTCACCGCCATTTTTTTTATTTTGGATCGATGATCCATTCCATTAACATCGATGTTACAATATTTTTCGTACAGTATCATCGATGATAAATCATCGATGTTTTTGCTTTCAACATCGATGATCAACGAGCATCTCTAGTAGCGCCTCTTTTTACCATGAAAAAGACGATGCGCTACGTTTTGTAGCCGCCCTTCCGTAGAGTTCATAGTAAAAAAAGAATGCGTTCCCTTTCCGAACTGATAAGTGTGAACGCCCTTTAGTCGGTGTTTTTACAACACATACAAGTGAGAAGAGTTTGTCCTATTGGTGACCGCGAACTACAGCGCTCACACCAATAATAATTATCAGCTCAAATTAAGTTTAACAAATCGTGTTATGTTAGACAATAAATTAGATATTTTTACAAAAACAAACTTAAATTAATGCCTGCGCCCTTAACTTGTGAAAAAATATTTGTGTATAAATTTTGTCGAGTAGTTAAGAGAGTATCTGAATTAATCACGTGATTTTTAGTTTTATACACCAGTGAGATTTTAGGAAACAGACCCACAATTCACACGTATTATTTTGGTTCAATATATATTCTTTATTGTACACACAATATGTAGTTATACCATAGTGCTGGAAAAAACAAATTATCATTAAAAATACAGGTGGTATGTCACGACGAGTTATGGTCACGCACCGTTTTTCAGTTAAGATATTGCGCGCTCATCTAAAATCTACACGTGCCGTGATGTCTAACTACGCCCCTTTGTGATATTTTCTGAACCCCAACCCCCTTATTTTAAGCCTCACGTGATAAATAGACGATCCTATTGCAACAGTATCTTCTTTTTGTAGACGACGTAGATGGAACCGGCGGTAAAAGCTACAGAGAAACTTCAAGAAAAAACCCAGGAAAAACCGCTGTATTCGGTCAACGTAAAAAATACAATCTGACAAGTATCAAAAACAAAACGAGTATCAAAAAATATTAAAAAGTAAACAGAAAATATATTTAAAATGGATTAATACCAACATCAGTCAGCAACATCGGCGAGTAACACATACAATAGCATTCCCACATGGAGACGTGGTGTCAGAGGCCAGCCCACAGATTTAATAATACAAGGAGATAGGCCAAGCCAGCGTTTAACTTGTGACAAAGTGTATACCCAGTGGGCATACATTGCCACCAGTTCGCCGTCCGCGTCACTCGGACTTCCTATGAACTCAGCGATTTGACCGATCTCCTTTGCGGCTGTGCTTAACTTTCATTGCTTCGCAGTCATTATGACGCGCGCAATGAATAGTGTATATTACGGCATGCTCAACTAGAACCATGTTATGTAGTAAGGAGGCTGATCGCGACACTCGTTCTTCCTATGAACTGGGCGATTCGACCGATCTCCTTAGATTGATATATCTGTGGGCCAGCCATACTATGCCAAAACCAGTGTGGGACAATATATACCGACCGCAAATAAACTGGGAACAGGGAAGAAAGAGAATTATTATGAGTACCTACTTATATTTCAAGATTATTAACCGCTAGGCCAGGCCCAGGCGCTAAGCTTCTCACAACGCCTTGTATATCTTATATATTATGTCTGTGCACATGTTTCATTAGTACCGTACGGGGTCGGTCACTTTCATCGTAAAATTTAAATTGATGTCGCTATTGACAAATAAATCTTATTTAACAAACATGAATCACTAATACATAAGTATGCTAACTTATCAAAGATCAAAAGCCACGTTATTTTATTGTCGCGTACAATTCTGCTTTACTTACTTCCAATTAACGAGGTAATTATTCAATTGGCTGAAATTTCGCAGCTCAACAGAAAACCAAAAATAGATTTTGCGTACTGCCAAAACATCTAAAATTCGTTTCAAGTTTCGATGTAGGTAAGTGTAAATATAAATAATATTTAACCAATTTATAACTGTTCCTATTCGCAAAATGTATAGTCCCTTTTTTGTTATATGGAAAGTTCTAAAAAATTACGAATCCCGCGTAATGTTGAGAAGCAGAAGTGGAATCCAGTTGCAACCTGCACTTGTCCCTCTCCTGAGGGTGCAGCTGCTTCTGATGGCCTTATAGCCACTATGACACTAGGTAAGGGCTTAGTCAGTAGGACTCCGGCATATCCCGGGGGCCGTCCTTCGGGTATCCATGTAGGATTACCTCCTCCTTCCCTTGGACTGGAAGGTCTTCTTAACTCTTTTCGTTGCTTTTTTCGTTGCTCTGTCTTTTTACTCCTCTCTGTGTAGGAAGGAAAGGGAGAGCAACGGAGGGGGTTAGAGCGTGGATGGAACTCCACTACTTGATTATGTGACATTGAACTGAGTTACCGAATTTCTTAGTTATTAAGTTTCTAGAGGCTCGTATTACAGAATGACACTCGGAAATCAATCATATCATTGCTTGTCACTTTCTATCAACCACAAAGTGATAGCGACGTATAGCGCTAAAGACGGCGTTGATTCTTGAGACTCATTCTATAAGACGTGCATTAGACTCTCTTCTTTCCCCCGCTATCTCCCTATTTTTACCTACAGAAATAATCTTACCACACTACCCCAATACGAGTTAAAGGTTAGAAAAAGTTGCAGTGCTTGAAACGTGCCTTCCGAAGGCCGCACGAAGCTACAAGAATTCGCATTTTTTATGACCTACATTTCAGGGCAAAACTTCATTTGTTGTGAAAACAAAACCATAACGTATCCTTCTGTCTTCGTTTTGTTTCTGTAAAATTATTTTACCCATCAACTCCTCGTAATTTCAAATTATTTTTTTCAACGAAAGGTAGGTAGGTACTTACCTAAGTGTATAGTGTGTGTAAGACTAGGTATTTACTAAATATTAAATTCAATTGTCATTTTCTTTTGTTTTATTGAATAAATATAAAACTGATATTGTTTTAAAAGATATTTGTGTTTGTTTCACATCGCGAACAAAATTATATGATATAAGTAGGTATCACCTCCACCGGGATTGTTATTAGAAAAGCCAAATATTACCTACTGTCTCTTCCGAGTTGATTTTTTTTTTAAATCTAGAGAATTAACCGGTTCCACGTTTCTCACGATTAATGAACTAAGATGTTATGAACCAGCGTCTTAATTTTAATGCGTTTTTATCTTCATCTCAACCTTGGTCTTTAAATAGATCTCAACAAGTTCGAAAGTAGCTTGTTAATTAACTGATGCATCAAGACTTTAACTTCATTCATAAATTTTATGTCAATGAAATGAACTGAATTCGCTTTGAGTAGTATTCGTACTTTGTAGTTTGTTAAGGACTATAATAAATAAACGATTAAATAATGTTTGAGAGACACGCTAAAAGTTATTCGTATGTAATATTTTTTTATTGTTGGTCAAGGAAGCTCTTGAACTTCATCTCATCTGGTGTACAGTGCCACAAACTTTTTCATGGGAGTAATAAGTACCCAAAATTTACGCATGTAAAACTGAAACATAAATTATGTTGATAATTACTTATTGACTTGTATTGATGTTTTCCAATCATCTCGAAATTTTAAGCTGTGGAGTTTCTTTCACCATTTCTTCTCCATCTCAGCATAATAATTATTATTACATCCCGAAATGGTGACGATTTACGATTTAAAAGTACTTAGCAAAGTCCATTTAAATAAAGAGCTTTTCATTTTCATTTATCTAACCCGGTGGTGGTGTTGCTAGTGGTGAACGGAAATGTGTCATAGAAATGTCAAAATGTCTATGGGTAAATTTTAGTTCTAATTTTTGCCACCGGGTCAGATAAGTTTTGCGGCACTGTAAGTGACGATAATGGAATCTTCACCTGGAACCTCCAACCACATAGGGACTAGCTGTCTTAGCATTCTTTGTCGAAACACAATAATGCTGTTAACATTATTATTATGGCGACATATTTTGACACATTCAAAAGCACTAATCGAACCATACTCTCGTAAGAGCACTGACGAGCTACTGAGGCTCAACAGGGGCAACCTGAGCGTGTTGATTAGGGCTTTATACAAAGTGTAGTTGAAATTAAAAAAAAACACACTTTGAAAGATCGAAACCTAGAAACAAAACTATAGATAGCACCAGCACAAATGAATCTGGGTACCTACTTGAAAAAACTCGGTAAGCTCCCTGATTCCACAGGCACTGGACCCCTCCAGAAAGCCCCTAGTGTGGCTACATCATTATTAAAATTTAAGGATTATCATGGATAATAATTTATTTTAATTTCACTATTATTATATGTACCTACAACGAATTATTTCGGGTAGGAAACCTAAGTCACTTTCTTTTCTTTATTTCTTTCGGCTGCCACTACGAAGAGCTTGATTATTTGAACACTTATAAACTTTTAGTACAGGGAAATTATGTAAAATAAACAATACATTCTTCAGTCTAATATAAATCTTGATCTCTTTTTTTATCATCCCCAAAATCAATATAATTATTCTTTCAAATTAATAGGTAACTATATCTAGCCTAAAAAATATAACAAAAAAGTTCCGATCTACTCTACAATATCGATAAATTATCAGTCCAAACTACTACCAGTCCGTCGTAATTAATATCATCCCTAAGTATTCTTACAAAAGAAATAAATTGCATAAGTAACAAAACGCATTTCAATGTCCTACGCCTGCACGATTTAAGGCCGGGCGATAACATATCGACGGATGGTTTAACGGCATCGATCGTGTGATTTTTCTATTGGACTCTGGCAATGTAGGTCGTTGTAATTGTGCATCGATAAGCTATTCGATGTAGGGGAATTGTAATAGTTAGCTATATTTGGTACAATTATTCAACTTTTAACGTCACGCAAAAATCGTTTTGTAATTCATTGACAAAATAATTGTTTTATCTTCTTATTACTACCCTGTTTCCAATTTATTTAAGGCCTGTTATATTTTAATAACCATAATAATACTGCTTATAGGATTTGGCATTACATTTTTAAGGCCGGTTTCCGGCCTGACACCGACCCTCCTTGGAAATGATTGCTATCTTTCTTCTGCAACTGGGATAATAAGCTCTCAACGTGCCTTCCAAACCACATAGAAAAATTGAGTTGAAAAATTTTCGGTCACCATCCGAATACCTTGCAACGTACTTGGAGCTTAGCTTTCATGATCGTTACGAAAGACGCACGACAAGTGTGCCATTGACCTTTAAGCTTACTTTTGATGATTTAATCAAGAAAATAATTATCAGAGTGACACTCTGATATTGGATGACGCTAAGGTTAGGAGTAAAAATAAATCTACTTCGAATATCATCATTTTCCTGTCCTGATCTCAATTTTAGTTTTCATCAGTCTTCCTCTGCCTTTACACCCATTCACATTAATTTCCTGTCAATGTCTAAATTTTCAAAATATTCTGCCATGATTTTTACGTTAAGTTACGCAATTACTAAGGCCTCTATATGACCTTCTTTAAGATAAGGTAAATGTAGTAGCTGTGGGTGTTTACATTCTGTCAGCGGACTTAGACCTGTTCAAATAATTCAATCAGTGTGTGGGTTGGTTGGTCTAGGTGTAGCTGTGACATCTAGTAGTATTGGTCATTGACAGTGTTATTTAAGAGCTGATGAAAGCTCAAAGTGATAAATATCACGAAAGTATCTAGAAGAAACGCTATAAAAACCAATAAGTATCTACTTTGATTTTACAAACCACCAGCTAGATCCCTACATACGTTATTAAAACACCTCTGTTTGACTAGAACTTCCATAAGCTCTGTACTGAAACACGTATCGTAAGCAGTTCTGACGGAATCGTACAAAATATGGTTAGGCAGAGAGAGAACCCAGGGTAGTAAAGGTGTGTGCCGATGCATCATAAGGTTAGCTCCTTAAACTTACACCTGGACAACAAGTCCCAGGCTGCTCCTGGCTTCCCTCTTTGCAACGCGATGGATTCAGCACCTGCACGACGAATCCATGGTATGCTAAGAGTTTTCGTATCAATCCACATTAAGAACTATTAGGTAAGTCCTTATTGACTGTAAATTGTCTTGTACCAGCGGCCACGTGTCACCAGGTCTCCTTGGGACATGTCGCGACGCTCAGTTGATTGTGAGCTGCAAAAGACGAGAAAGCATGGAAAGTTGTCCTTCGAGTCCTACATCCCAGCGAGGGAAAATAGAAAATTGAGAAGAAGAATGAAGGACTTAATGTGAATTCGACAGCAGTTCTTCTTCTTATTGATCTTAATTATGGCTCCACATTCTTCTTCCTTATCATTTGTATGTTCTATTCTTGTCACTATCAGGGTTCTTATGATATTTTATATAGTCTGGCATGAAGCCAAGACCTTTAAGATAGCTATCTTCAACAATCTTGTTAGAAGAAATTGAAACTTTTCTGAGTTTCATTTTTCTAAATCGTTTGGAATATTGGACAATGCGGAAACACATCTATAAAATTTCCGGTACATTGTACCATCACGAGAAAACAAGAAAGAAAAATCCATGATTAAGTCCTAAGACAGGACTCCAATCTACGACTGTTCTACCAACTGAGCTACATAAGACTGTGATATGAAATCAAATTTACTCAAACCATATTAAAGAGCCAATAAATGTGAATCAAGATTCATATATGTTTTTCAATCAAGTTCAGTGGCCATTTTTTTTTTATAAAAGTGATAATTCACTCATATGTCATTTGCCTAATGAGCCTAATTGAAATAGCTACCTCACTTACATAAGGCGGGCGCTTAGTCTAAGTTAAAAATGTTATTTAAATTTTAACTATTAACCATTTTGTTTACCATGACTTGCTTATAATCTTTTTAACTGGATACTCCTTCATAATTGTGATTAATGATGTTGGCTTTATTTCTGAATGCTAATTGGTTAGTTTTTTAAAATTAACATGAACGTGAGATGTTACGTTTCCATTAATTGTCCTTTCTCAGAGTGTGAAGTTTGTCTAATTAGAGTCTTCTTGGGATATCACAATTCTATTAAGACGCGTCTAAAAAGGAACAGCTTTTATAAATAGGTTTTTATTTTTAGATCGCTTTTAATTGAAAAGTCACTGGTATTGTGTGGCCAAACGACTCGTGAATTACGTAATGGGCACACGCACATTCTACGAGAATTGTAAAGCAAATAAACTAATTGATGTTCATCTTAGGCACGCTAGATAAATGCAGTATTTTGTCATATGTGTCTAGAAATATATTAACCTTGGTATGCATTTAAAATTATTAATTTATAATGTGATATTGTATAGGATACTTCAAGGAATATATGGTGGAGAGACTACGAGATATAAAATGATTACCTACGACCAAACTTACACTAATTTGTAGGGCCGTGTTCCCGCGATGAGTAACAACGACTGCTACGCTAGTTCTCGTCAAGGATACGTTGTGTCGGGATCATTGAGACGCATCTATATCGTGGTAGGGCTTTTGACGATTTAAAAGTACTTAGGAAAGTCCATTTAAATAAAGAGTTTTTTCATTTCATTTCCTATTGCCGCTATCGATAACGTGGGAAAGCCTTTTACTATCAGGTGACTGGCTTCGTTAGTTCTGTACTTTTCTCTCGATCTGATTGATTCGTATACATGAATCAGATAAAGAACTGATTACATTAAGGTCGTTCGGGACGTTAGTCCTATAATTGTTGGAACTCCTCTGGACAGGACATAATCCCGAGCAATTACTTCTGATGAAGCTGTTACAATTCTTGCTCCTAATATTTATATGACGGTGTAAGTGGTAGCTATTTAATAATAATAATAATAATAATTTTATTTATTTCCTCGCCACACTCAAATACAAATGACAATGTAATGCAGTTCATGTACAATTATTAAAAAGGTACATAATTATGTGATTTGGTGGTCTATTGTAAATTTATAACGTTTTCCTTAATAGAAGAATATAAAAGTATGTTCCTAATTTTTCTCACACTAATTATCTAGCTGTAATTGTGTTTTAAATTACTTCTTCAAACTAGACAGATTTACCGACTTTCAATGACTACCACTTCAATATGAATAAGAAATCATCATTGGGTATCCTGTCAAGGCATACTATGACAGCGACCCGGGATCGCAAACTTTATCCACTTTCACCAGGTAGTCATATATGCCCGCTGCACATCCGTTTGAGGGCAATCGGCGCATCGTTCAATCGCGCAAGTTGTCCGGCATAAATACTCTACAGCAGATTGCCGGTTTGGAGACCACGGCTCCCACTAAGCACAATGCTCCGCTGGCCCTGAAAACGCCTTTCCTGGGTCCCTCACAGTAGTGCCAAATCTGAGCCATCTATTCCCCTACTTAAGGAAGCAGCCATTCGGAACACCGGTCACCATTGCCGTGGCGTGTAGGCTCCAGGCGCTAGCTTCCACAGGGCGGTGTTACCATCCGTGACGCCACCACGGAAAAATAAACCAGAGGTCACATGCATCCGCCACATCTAAGAACAGAGGCGTGTCAGGAGCGACCGACCCAGTTTCGCTATGAGGTGGCCCACCAGCCTATCGGCCGTTCAACCCACGACCTAAAGGTTCGCTGCCCCTGAAAAGAGCCCTCCCGTGTTCCGTCCGACGTCACCCGTCTGTCCGCTAGCAGACGTTGCCCAAAATGCACCGCAGGGAGGGTTCGGAACGTGTACTAACATAGTATCAAAAATTCAACATTGCAAAATAACTTTTCAATTTCTCCATACAAATAGTTCGGTTGCTTTAGTTAGTACCTTGTCATATTAATCATTCATTCATAACGTTGGCAACTATTACTGCACAAGCGCTGGCGTTGATATTACATGGTATTACTATAGTGTTAATCTACTTTTGATGTTGATCTGATGATTGTATAAGTACTATACGATTTTTGATAACACTGTGCTCTTTATTTTATTTTATAATTTTGATGTTGAAATGGGTAGAAGGGTCACTTGTAAGTTAAATTTGAAAACCCTGACTATAATGAATTTATGTAGGAAACAAATCGATGGATATCATTACAGCGCGCCCTATATCACAATTGCGCAACTCCCCTTTCAATTCACAGAACCATGAAAGTATTTTAAACAAAATAACTGCTTCTGCATGATTTCGTTTATGTATTTTTAAATGCTCATTATTTTTAGCTAACCTGTTTGCCTGAGATGAGTAACGTCTACGATAACCCAGTTATAGTCTTATCTGTTGGTAGTAACTCTTACGACAGACTTGAATGGACCTATCTACTATCGCTAAAGTGTCACTAATTAACAAGTAATGAACACATTTGCGGGTAAGGTTAATGGGATGTTTATAAAATAATTGTCAGTTGTATTTTGTTTTATTATGCAAGTACAAAGGTTGATCGAATTTTGAATGAGGAATTTACTTATCATAATCGAACAGACCTGCACACGTATACGAACCGTGTGGTTCGCGAGCCTCACAAGATAGAGCTTTACATTTTTTTCATTCTGATTTTAATACATATTTCTTTTTTTCTGTCAATGACACAAATGCGAAAATTGACGAAAGGGCTATTTTAAGGGAAGTTGTACTGAGTAAACTACTAGCGGTTCAAAAGTATGTATGTATGTACCTATGTACTTTTCAAAACTCATAAGCGGCTGAACTGCTTTTGACTTAGAATTGAGAAGAAATGAGTCAAATGTTACTCAAAACCCATCCCACCTCAACTTAGTGTGAAGAGGAAGTGCGATGGGTGGAACCACTGTATTTATATCCTAATTGTTTTCTAAAAAAGAGAGTAGGTTTTTCGATTACTTGACTCTACCGTAGAGATTCCCTCAGCTTAGGTCTAAAATGCCTACAGATGACTCCGATAATTATTAATATTTAATTAATTAGTGTCCTTAGCGAAAATTATAAATAAAATTAAAAATTAACGCTAAGGACAGTAATTATGCATAAAATTTAGTGACAGTTAGTAATAATGCCATCAAATATTAGCTACTGTAATAAATAGCTTACGTAATACTGTTGTTACGAAAGCGTGTGTTCAGAGAAACATTGCCAAGGCGATAAGGTGGTTATCTCATTACTGGCGAGTAATCTGAGCGGCCACACTGACATATATTGTAAATAAAGGTAAGAATACATAATGCCGACAACACACTTACCCGATTAGAAATTTTATATGGGGTAACATTCCGGTACAAAGAGTGATGAGAATTAATGGGGATGTATGTACAAGGAGAGGAAGACAGAAGAAAAGATAGATAGAGTGGGTGGAAGATTAGTATGGCAAAGAAAGGCTTTTGATATGACGGCTGATCGAGTAGAGTGGAAAAGAAATAAAGAAAACATATTATGCCCGACCCCAAATATAATTGGAAGTAGGGCAGGCATTTATTATGCTGGGGTCAATGTTCGGAAGCCTTCTCGTGGCGGACCCTGGTAATGTGGTGGGGAAACTTTCTCGGCGGGTGTGTGGCTTTTGATGTCAAGTGTGTCCCCTTGGCATTCGAAGTCACATGCCATCGTCGAGTTTTGTTTTCCCACCACGGCTAGTTCTGGACGGCCCTTTTCAGGGCCACGACCGCGCCCGAAGTCCCCCGGTTGTGGTCCGATGGCTTTTCCCGGTGTCCTCGTCAGGAGGACGCGCCAAGTCGAGCAGCCGTCGGTGGAGGAGAGGCTGCTGGCTACCAATTGTTGCAAGGAGCGCCTAGACGGGCAGCGTTGGGATCGGTTTCGGTGTAGTCCGATAATAGCGCACAGAAGGTCAGGCCGGGGAGGATGTTTAGTGGGTATGGTGGGAACGCCTTTTCCTCGAGTCCCACATATCCCCTGCTGTTGGCACAAGTGATACGTAAATGCATTTGACCTCCCCGTCAACAAAAAAAGGCATTTAGTATGCTATGAAGCTTAAAAGTAGCGATAACCTAAGACTCGGAATCTCAATACTCTGATCAACAATCTACACCAAGTCTTTCTCAGTACAGGCAGCACTATTGTGGAACGTATTACCGGCATTCATAAGAAAATCTATGAGGGATACTTTCCATAAACAAATTAGGGAGTATTCTCAAGCAATGCGCATTTTTATCCATAATCTATGTGTATCTTTATTATATTCGTGTGCTAGACCAATAGATGTATGCATTTAGTGTATTTTTATAGAATGTGTTAATAGTAGTTGCTCCATTTCGTTGTACATTAATCTTTATTGCATCACTGAATACTGTCAAATAATACGTGTCACAGTCGCAATGGAATATGATTAAATTACTCAAATTACCCCAAAAGGAGATGGCCCATTCCTGCCCTAGAGTCGTTTCATGTTTGAATACTAAAAAACATGAAGAGACCAGATGATGTTATTTTAAAATAACTCTATTTAAATTATAGAATGCTAGTGTATAAATTTTTTACGTTACGGCTATGTCATAAAGGCTTTTGAGCCACAGGTAATTCATCAGTCGGTATATCTTATACTCCAATACAAAAACAATACCATTGGAAAATATTGTAGACCTTTTAAATACATATTAGTAAAATATTTACGTTTAATTGGTAAGTTATAATTGCTTAATAGGCAAAAATTCGGATTTCATGTGGCTGTAAGTATATTCCCTTGATTCTCCGATATCTACTTTATAAAACGGAATTGTTGCCGGCATTTAATGGCGGCGATCAAGATTTTTATTGTAATAATTACGTGTTCATATAATGTTATTAATTTAAAAGATAAGTAACATATCAATAAATATATAAATGTATAGTAATAATAATATTTAAATGCATAGTAGATACTTACTTACTAAAATGATCACAATTTTATGGTGCCAAATGTGCTTGTAACTTTAAAACCCCACTATTTACAGCAATAACTGATATGTAATATTGTAATAGAGTGTAAAACTAACTCAGAAATCCAATTTTGATCGTGACGCATAGATTTTTGTTTGTGGGGCAAACATTGTATGGAGAGTGGGCCATCTCCTTTATACCTAAGTTATAATTTCTTATTAGGAATAAAAATGTAGGTAATGTTAATGAAATCAAGTTGTATATTGAACAGACAAGCTATGTAGCATGCAATCACATCACTGTTCAACTTAAATCTCAACGAACTAATAACTTAACTCATTACCACCATAAGAGGCTATGGTACAAACACATGCCCATTCAAAGATTGTAGTGCCTAATAAAGACAGAAGTATTTTATAATAACAGCTTTCGTAAGTTTACACTGACAATACTTAACATGTAAATTGGTTCATGGCAGTTTATATTTGTCCAGTTGTTTTAACAATGCACCCACGGCTTAGACGAAACGCGATATAATAGGAATTTGACACCATTTCTTCTAATATCGGTCACGGTGGTTATAACTTCATAATTATCATATTTTCTGAATTATATTTTTATTAGCCTTATACAGTTCTTGTGGTACACGTGTCACTTTAAACAAAATACGTTTCAGAAAATTTAATCTTATTTTTAGAGAAGTTATCGATCAAGTAATTGGTCTTTGAAGAAGACCGCATTTGATGATAACTGTATTTTCATATCACTTGTGATTCTCACCGTCAAGTCTCCACAGATCCGCCGGAGTAGGTCGGGAGCACTTGAATCACAGGTATTGCAAGAAAAGTGTCCAAAGCCAATGATAATCGCTTATCATTAGGCAATATACAATAGATTATTCTTTATTGTATTATGCTAGTGCATAATACAATAAAATAAATGTATAAAATACACGCATTAGGCTACCTGCTTATATATTATTATAATAGTAATGCAATATCAACTTTCAAACCGTCTATCCATCTTTTCTTCAGTCTTCTTCTCCCTGTCATCATCATCACAACAGCTCATATAATGTCCCCACCGAGGGGCTCGAGCCTACCCCACATTAGGGGCGATTAGGCCTTAGTCAACCACGCTGGCCAAGTGCGGATTGGTCGACTTCACACACAACCTAAGAATTTCTTCATAGGTGTGTTAGGGTGTAGGTTTCGTCACGATGTTTTCCTTCACCGTAAAAGCGTCGGTTAAACGTACAAATGAATTCAAAAATTGAAAACACATAGGTACGTAATCATTCTCCCTGTAATCCATTGAAATTCATTCTCATTACTTTCTTTGTTACATGCTCATCATCTCTTGTCATTATATGCACATACGATGTCAATCTGTCTCTTGTGTACCTTTCAGTCTTTTTTCTATTGGTGCTACTTTCAAACTTCCCTTAGTCATTCGTCACTTTGTCCATAATATTATGTAGCTTAAAACCAAATGTACCAAAACTAAAATATCTACAAAGACACCCAAAATAAAGTCAGAGTTGAAAGAATTAGAAAATGATTTGTACGTCGTAAACCTAACAAGATTAATTTTGTAATACGACGCCGCGTTGATACACTTGTCAGTAGGAACAAAAAGCGACAGACGGACAGAAAGATTTATAGTTATTTTCAGTTGAAGCGTGTACTAAACTTGTATGGAACTATGAGATATTATGACAAACTCCGCTCCAGCTTCCGAACGCATAAACAATGAAGGAAGATTAAAAAGGCGTCAATATATTAATTGAAATGTCAGATATATTGATTTGTAGCATCGGCTTGGGGCTAGCGATGACGCTAGTAGAATTCCTCGTTCTATATATCAGATTACTAAGATAAATTAAGTTAGTGTGATGGGGAAGAGAAAGTGCAGTGATATAAAAACTGATAGCGATTGTAATGTTTGCTTTGGATTTGTGATTGCCTACATTGATATCAATTAACACACAGGTGGCAAGCGCATGAACTGTAAAGAAACGATCAACTTCTTATTTTACATTGAAAAATAGAAAATACTATGGTTTACATTAAAACATCTGTGCTAAACTTAAAAAAGATTAAATGAAAATCGGAAAAAAATCCTTCCAGACATGACAATCCAAAACGGAATAATTAATAATCAGCTGAAATTTAAACTTACTAACCATAAAATAAACCGTAATAATAGTCCTTCGCTAAGATTTTTCACTTCCTAAATAAGTGAAAACTATAACCAAATAGCTGTGAGAAATTATCAAAAATAGTCGGCTGAAGGTTTAAAATTGGTAACCTACTGAGCATACAAATTAAAATGTCACGAATAATTTATATTTTATAAGTAAAACAAAATATGCCAAATTATATTGTCAAATCAAATATCAATAACTTATTCTCAAACAAGTTAGAGAGTAACAAAAACATTACCTTTCGCCAATAAGAGTCCATAATAGAATCCATCCACATGGCACGTGTGGGCTGTTTTGAGTGATATAAAACTCATTTAAATGGAAAATCGTCGTGTGAAAAAAATATTCAATGGCATATAAAATTCGAAACATCATAAATGTGTCAGAATAGCTGCTAAGAAATTTATGTATGCAATTAAGTTTATTTTCTGAGCACAAAAATACATAATGTTATGCTAAGACTATTCTCAAAACGTACTATTTACATAAGGCAAAGGATAATGCAAATCAAATTTAAACTGACCACCCGGATTCCAACATCAAACCTAACACCAATAGTCGGGGTGTCCAGAAATAGAACGTTCACACTAGCATTAAGTACGATGGTGTCTCACCTGTCAGGAAGAATCGTCTGGCCGATGTCCGTCAGACATGAAGGTTTACCACATTAGCTGAATACCACCTTATTTCAAAGTGGTAGAGATCAAATTGATGTCAAGTTAGAATCCAATAACGCAATCGTAAACTAATTCAATAATTTCGCTTCTGAGATAGGAGACCTAAGATTGGAATGTTTGGGTAAATATAAACAATGGCACTTCTGTATTAGTCAGACATAATCTCAAAGTAAACTTGTAGAGCAAAAGTCATTAGATTAGAATATTATTTATAGACTACTTTTTACATTCGGCTATCTGTTAACCAATTATTATTTATGATTAAGTGCCAAACAATGATGCAAGTACAGTAGTCATACAACAATTGAATCGTTTTTTTTTCAATAGGTATCTATCTATTCATTTACTCGTATTTTATCATCATTGGTTTTTTTTGGAGAGTGTAAGATAGACAATATTAGACAGTGCAATTAGTTTGTCATTGTCATACTACAATTGAATCGTTTTTTTACAATAGTCATCTACTTATTTACTCGTGTTTTATCATCACGTTTTCTTTTGGAGATTGTAAGATAAGCAATCTTAGACAATTTGTCTTTAATTTTATTCTAAGCTAATGTTCACCCGCGACTTCGCTCGCGTTAATGTAGGTTTTTATAGCCTTCCTCGATAAATGGAATATCTAACACAAAAATAAATTTTCAATTTGAATCAGTAGTTCCTGAGATGAGCCGGCTCAATCAAACAAACAAACTCTTCAGCTTCATAAATAGGTATTAGTTTAGATTTGTTGGAGTTACTGTATGGCTTGGGTGATCGGTTTGATATTTAGAATAATACGATTTTTTACTTTGTCTTTGTCCCTGTTTGTAGATGTAACTACTTGTATCAACCATTTCGTCTAACTTAGATTGCTATAATATACGATATCCTGCGTCTGCAGAGGTCTGAAGAGGATGATGTTTTATTGTATATATTTCGTTAATTATTATTTTGTGATTCGAAATTTAAATCTAGAGTGAATACATCTTTAACCACAAACAATATTTTCTAGCTCGTCATAATATAATTATAGTAAAATTATGTTAATATCTAGAAGTACCGTAATATCAAATATCCTGATAATGTTATACGAATTTCGATTCTATGCTATTAATTTTAAAGCTGCAGCAAAAACATCAAAGTTGGTGTGGGAAGCTATGTGCTTCAGTTAGATAGAGGCACGATTCATAGACTGAGTTATTTGTTTTACGTCAGAAATTGATCGATCATTGGCGGTTGTCGAGATTTTTTCTATTTTTAGTATCGAGTAGAGCAGGCACGCGTTCACAAATTATGATTTAAATGTTCGAGACTTGACTATATAGACGTATGATGATTTATTGTTCATAAAATTTTGAATTGAAGATAACAATTAGTCTAAAGCTTTAACGATGATGTTCCAATTGTATTTCTAATGAAGATCATTTTACTTAAAGAATTGAGCAATATTGATTGAAATCCATAAAAAATTTGGGATTTTCTAGTAATAATAAAGTGAGGAATGTTGCATTGTAGCGTGCAGATTTTTCGTAGCCTATACCTACCTCTTATTACTAGTTCCCAAGAGGTTAATAAACAAATGCATCATAGAACGCTCGCCGTTGGCGCCATTCCGGTTTAACAAATTAATAGTCTTCTAGTGCTCTCGTTATTTTTGCATTAAATATCTAGTTTGAATAATGTGCCTATTTCCTTCCTTTGCAGGTCTACTTCAAGAAACAAGCCAGACCGTTACATAGGAAGCAAGCAAATATGAACTGTGCAACCCATAAAACTTCAAAGTTCAATCAACTGTTATTAAAAGTGGTGCTAAATGTGTGTCATGACTCAGTGATAATAAATAATACGAAAATTCAGTAGCAATCTTCTGTTGTGTGAAAGCGATATCGCGAAGCATCATGATTTTTCAAGGACCACTTCTGATATTGCCTGCAATGTGAGTATTGAACATGTGTTCCGATTCGAATTACAATTAAGCTATCTATACAATGTGCCAGATTGCGATTTTATTACCGTTTATTAGTTTGTGTTTAAACGCAAAACTGAATCGTAAATGTTCCTAGTTAACGCTATCTTTATCGAGTTGATCGGTCTTGCATCTTTCTGCATCGATGTTTCTTCAGTATTTATTATTAGCAATAAAACCTTTCTACTATCCCTAGATTTAATTATGATTTACGGTTTCAAAGAACTTTACGTGATAAAATTTGTACAGCATTGTAAATTGATCCAAAGCTGTCAACTAATTCCTAAGGTTATTGTCTTTGTGATTTATTTTATGGCTTCTCTACTTACGAACTAATTTATATGGCATCATGTGGTCGTAAATATAATTTATGTTAGTAATAAGTTTAATACAATCGCAATACAATTAAAATCATCCTAAAGGAATTAACTATCCTACTATGAGAACATCTGAAGCTTTTACTAACAAGGGTATAATCGTTTTAAATGGTTATTAAGTTTTCAATATACTCCTTAAGATGAATATTACAAAGACTAGATTGCTTAAATGCAAGAACTTATTTCTATGTTACTGACGAAGAAATAACAAGCTCTTAATCTAGGCGGCGAGGTATGTGTAACAATTTGCTACAAGAATATAAAGCGCTGACTTCGGGGAAATTCTTACAACTTTACTATTAAATTTTTTAACATTAACTTTTTTGTAGAGTTATATTTTTGTCAGTAAAGGTTCTAGAGCTACATAGAATGGGAATGGGTTCATAGTTCCATGACTCTCTGGTGTTCAAGCGTCGCTGGGTTTCGTAGATGTTTACCATCAGGTGAACGGTATAGGTACTTACTTGTAAGTTTAGCAGTATCAACAACAAAATCTATTAATCAAATTATTTAATTCCAAGCAGCTACTTATTTCTGACTACTAGATAAGTAGGAATGTAGTTAAACAGAACTTCAATCTGTCAAGTAATAATAATGGTTCCACTTCTACAATAGTCACTTTAATGCCTTTTTCCATAAACCCTGTATTTGATACGGAGTCCTTCGTTATCGGTCGTGTTTTATTCCTCTGTCTACTGTCACTACGTAACAATGTAGGTAGAAAAAAATGTCCGGAGGTATTTACTATGGCACCGTAATGATGTTTTTCGTAAGAATGAATGGGTGTAGATTTAAAAAACCAAATTTAGAGTAGCTACTTATCACATCGCACTTATCCATCATAATTAACCACCGCTTAAGATTAATGTTCTAATTCTTTGTTTCTTAATAAAATTTCGTCGCTTAGATGTTTTTCTCATAATCAATGAAAGCACGAATGAAACATTCCCAATGTGCTGTGAGCATATCTATCAGGCCATTAGTGCTAATCTTAATTGCGTAATAGCATGGTAGATGTTTATGAATGGCCTGTTCCACTCTGGTCTGTGGGCGATCCAGATACGTCCAGCCGTTGCATTGCTCTAAGCATTGCCAAACTCCGGACCTGTAAGGAATTTACAGCAAGATAGTGTTATAATCAAAGAATTCCTTGAAGTTACAATTTTATTTTTCACTAATTCTTGGTTAAAAAATTTGTGAGGATAACGAGTTAAGCAATGTCTAACGACGCAATAGTCATGACTAGTGGAAACAGCCCTTACATACCTCCAGAAGAAGAAAAAAATATGGTCATATAAATTTTAGGTTACATTATTCTTTTACGATGTTATGGTAAATAGTGGTTTTATAACAACGAAATAAACTGCTATTTATCATAACTGAAATAACTTCGACGTTAGTATGTTCTGTAAATATATTTAAAAACTCTATACAATATGGAACTAAACGTATTTGCTTTAAATAGATAAATAACATGAGTGCAAAGAAATAACAGCCCCAATAGTAATTATTATAATTATTTAAGTATAAAAATTAAAGCCTCTGATACTAATACACTTTATCCATCATTATAAGTATTATAACAGCATTTATTCATCATTAAAGGACAAAACCAATAGGAAGCAAATACTGCGAAATAACAAAATTCTAAATTAAAGTAGAAGAATATCAATGCTTCGTTTCTCTAATCTAATAAAGACGATGACGACAAGCGGCAGATGTACGACATTTTTAAGCAATGGCGTTATATCAATAAGGGCATTGCCTTAAATAAGTCTTACGGAAACGATGTTTCTATTCTTATGTTAATGTTTAATACCTATTAATCAAATAAATAATATTGTTTTTATAGCTAATATAATGGATTTTCAATGTCACACACTAACCAACGGTTTGTATCCAAAATAAAATGTTCGTGATGAAAGAGACTGTTGCGGTTAGATACAATCGATTACTTTTCTCAAGTTTTAATATGTTGTATTTTTTTACTTCAGGTCAACATGATATATGTTGACCACAGATATCTCGATAAATGAAATTAGACTGTAAACTTCCACATAATCGTCAAAAACGATTATTTTAACAATATTCTTAAAGAGAGAAATGGACAGATGCGTTTGTCAATCGATGTTATGTTTATGTCCATTGATAACTTCGTGCTTGCAATGCTGCAATCTTTTTGTGTATTTAGTGATCAATGCTAGAAAATTCTAGAATTAAAAGAAAGCGAAAATATAAAGTATGGGAATAACCTAAAAAGACTACTTCATAGCGTCTTGGGTATATATTGAAAAACCAAATAGAAAGACAATTAATGCTAAATGTTAAATCTACTAAGGCGCCATAACATTGACTTAGTTATTAGCATTACTTTGTATCTACTTCAATTCAACTTGCTTCATTATTTGTAGGGTGAAATGGAATGTAAACACCCACGAGAACCGCATAAATTATTGTATCTTAATCTGTTGGTTGAAAGTCCCAGTAACTTCATAATAAATACTAAGTATCTTTGTGTTATAAATCAATTTTTGGTATAGGACCGTTAATAGAAAATTATTCGCTTGAAGGACGTCGAAATGGTCGTTTAACAATATTTATTGGACTTGTTTGAATAGGCAAATATGGTCGTTTAGTAATATATTGGTTTTGATTTAAGTGTTTGTAGAGTTGAGGTACAGTGTAGTGTAGATAGATACGTATGAACAAATATTTAAAACAAACATTTTTTTATAAAATGAATTAAGCAAACAATAACTGCGTAAGTATTTTTTAATCGAGGTTAAAAAGCACAATGGGCGGAAATATTGTCAGTTAACTGACTAGGGTACTATACATAGACATATAAAAGCATTTGAGAAATTAGTTAACAAAATAAAAAACTAAAAAAATTATTTAATGGACTTTGCCAAGTAAATAAATATTTAAATGGTAAAGAACATGAAAGGGGAATAAGCGAAGAAAAGTAATTTTTTTTTTAAATAAATATACTTATGGCAAATTAAAGAATTAGCTAACACAAAGATGCGGCTGATCGAGAAGTTTTGCAGATGAAACATTTGACACAGATCCCGCATAAAGTTGGAAACTGGGCACGTGGTGATTTTCAAATGCAATTTTATTAAGTATGGCCAATATCGCACCGCGGTCTATAGGAACTTGGCAAACATTATACAAAGCAAAAGATTTAGATAGTATCCAAAAACATGAGTTTCTTATCGACTTTTATACATTAAACGATGAGTGCGAAGGAGTTGCTCAATGTAGTTTCACCATCGGGATATTTATAGGGCACGGATTATTTGACGGCGATGATATTTTAACGCCACATAGGTAACTCACAAAATTAAGTGCCGATTCTATATTGATGCGTAAGAATTGGATCATAGGACGATCTCCAATTATGTTTATTACTCTTATTGTGTATTTTTCAATCTACCTGTTTAACTTTAATAATAATCTAGTATTAAGCACCTATTTGGGTAATCTCGTATTTCAGATTTAGTAGTTCCATCTGGAGTAATTCTGACGGCCGTTGGCGCAACGGTGGTGTGCCACCCACAAGGTGGACCGACGATCTGATAAAGGTCTCGGGAAGCGACCGTTCTTATTGGAGATCCTTGGAGGAGGGTTATGTCCAACAGTGGACGACTCTCGGCTGATTATGATGATGATGATAAGTTCCATGTGAACTAAAAGATCCATAATAATTTATTAAAGTACGTTTAGTGAATTGCTTTCAATGAAAACTGAAGATGGATTCTCAAATTATACCACTAACACTTAATTATTTCCCCGTTAGGTCGTCGACCTCAAAGTGAATACGACTCTTGACATAGCAGACACATTTCGGAACGCAGACCTATTGGTATGTTTAATTTAGGAAGCCCATTTGACTTGATGTCCTGCATAGCTCTCTGTAAGAAGCAGAGGAAGCAAAATCATATTAAACACAAATGACGCATCATAGCATCACAAAGTAATCACGCGTAAGTTTTGTTACGAGATCTTCTTGCAATATTTGTTATCAAACACTAATTAGCATTTAGGACAATTCAACAACGGTAGCTTACTCTTTAGTGAAATTCTTTATAATGCATGCGTTGTAAGTTTTAAAGAGAATTGCAAATGGAAGCATTTATTCAAGGGATTTGTTTACCGGTGTATCGTTGGATGTATGTTTAATTTGTTACGAGATTCACGAGGCCTTCGGATTGTGTAAACATTTGATTGTTGTACCAGCTTTCTGCATACAAAATATTAAAAAAATAAGTTTCGAATCCAAAGTGTCCTTGTTGCAAAGTTTACTAAATTGAGTAAATAAACGATTTATTACAAACAATCATTGGGTACAGTGGTTACAACAATACAGTGAACTTTAGGTATGTTAATAAAATAATTGTGAAGAGGAACTCTTAAAGTTATAACAGTAAAAGGTTTTGCGGAAAAAATCGTTCCGTTTTTTATCACATAGAGGTATTTTAGCTGTAGACTTTACATATAAACACGCACACGCCTCCTTATGCTAATAATTCGTCTATCAGTATTATACCCAAAGGTCCTCCGATTTTGATCTGTAGGGGAGTACATATTTGGAGGAGTATGATGGCGCCGTGGCCGTGCTTTCTTAGTAACAATCACGAAAGTTAAGCAAACAAATGAGCGGTCGGTACTTGGATAGGTGACCGAAAAATATCAAATCGATTTCCTTCGTGCTTCAGACGGCACGTTAAGCTGGTGGTCCCGGGTGCTGTGGAATGATAGCAGTCGTTCCCAAGGAGGGTTGGTCTCAGACACACGGCCGTAAAAATCTAATGCCAAATCCTTAAGCGCTATTGTCGGTTTCAAGGTATACTGCACCGACCCCAACATAAATTGGGAGCATGGTAGGAAAATTATGATTAGGGGAGTACTTATTTTTGATCGTTTGGTTTGTGGTAGGAGTTGCATCAAATCTTTCAAAGTCTCTAGCCATCATAGACTTAACTAAACAATGTAACGTTTTATTAAATAGTAGGTAAAAACGTATTATAGCCAATCTCAGTGGTCGAGACTATGTCCAACCAGTGGGCGTCTCTCGGCTGAAATGATGATGAATGCTTACATCACAGATTTAATAATACAAGGAGATAGGCCAAGCAAGCGTTTAACTTGTGACAAGTGTATGCCCAGCGGGCATACATTGCTGCCAGTTCGCCTTCCGACAAAGTTGAGTGAATACGTACGTATTTAAGAAATAAATATCCGTTTCTCTTTCAAAATGATCTCATCACTCGGACTTCATATAATTATAGTTAATTATAGTGCTTAATTTTCATTGCTTCGCAGTCCTTAATACGCGGGCAATCAATAGTGTACTCAACTAGAACCATGTTATGTAGTACGGCCACTGATCGCGACACTCGGTCTTCCTATAAACTCAGCGATTTGACCGATCTTCTTAGATTGATATGTCTGCGGCTTACACTTTCGGTCTAATCATCTGTAATTATATGTCACTAGCTGTCCCGGCCACGCGTTGCTGTGGTAATTTCATACTACTGTCCTATAACATTGAATTTGCAGTAAAAAAATGAGGACTACTTATTAGGATAAAAAAACTATCCTATCTCTCAAGTTGGAACCAAACACAATAAAGTTAAAATCGGATTATTAGGAGTTCATCTCGGACAAACATCGTGACACGGGAATTGTATGTAATAGATGTATTACTAATGTACTTAACGACTTTCTCATTGAGATTTAGAATTGTTATCATTGGTTCACCTGATAAGTTATAAGGCCACTTATATAAAAATTCGCTTCAGTAGGTGTAGTATGAGAGTTCAGTATGATGATAATGCCAAATAACAATGTGTCAGTTGACAAATGAGCGAACATTAGGATATCTTTACCATAATGGGAACATGTAATTGATTGCGTTTCCTGTACACTTAATAGATTTATAACAATTGGTCGTTTGATCTATTGACTATTTTAGCCGTATTAAGATAGGTATAGTAAACCAATGATATGATGATGAAGTAATGAGAAGAAAAGCGATGAGCATAATAATGTGGTGGGTATAGCGGATGAGAAAGATCGAAGAAAGAATGGATAGACGGGCGTGAAAGATGATATTATGGCAAAAAAAGTGTTACCTAATGATAAAATGATGGGTGATAGAGTAATATGGAAGAAGAAAACTTTATTACAACGACCCCAAATCAAATTATATAATACGGTAAAATTTTTTCGACGCCTTTCAGTGTAACGTTAGTTTAGGTATCTTACACCAAAATATTGCAGGAATTCTTAATAAAAAAGAAGAGTTACTTTGTGCAATTTCTGATTTAGAATCTAAAGGAACCCACCTAGATATAATTTGTATGACTGAAACTAATTTTATAAGAGGTTCTGAAACTAACTTGAAATTAATGAATTTCGATATTGCTGCTTCTTTTTCTAGGAAAAATTGTAATAGGGGATAACCTTATGGCTTTGAATGCTGTGGAATAGACGTTGTTAAATATAGAGTTGCAATTATATGTATTTTATACCAATAAAACACCAACATCAACATCTTCAATATTCTTCAAAAAACTGGATGACATGCTAAATATTTTTTGTCAGAATAAAAGAAAGAAATATATTATATGTGGAGACCTAAATATCGATCTTCTGAAGGAATCCAAAATATCAACAGAATTAATACGAGTTTTTGAAACCTACAATTTGCATGCTGCTATTACCAACCCCACTAGGATTACTGACAAATCTAAGACTTGTATAGATCATATTTTTACTAACATTGATAACGGTCGTGCCATCATTCATGACTTGGTTTTATCAGACCATACGGCTCAATCATTTCACATACCAATAAAAACGTCCCCTTCCTGCCATCAAATGGTGGTATGAATATAGACGAGACTATTCTGAAGATAATAGAATAAAATTTAAAAACAGCTTATCTTCTCTTACGTTTAGCGACGTATTTGATGAATTTAATCCTTCGAGTGCATTTGACACTTTTTATGGATTATTTATTCTTTTTTACAACTTATGTTTCCCTGTAATTAAAATTAAAATGACAAATAAAAATACAAATTTAAAATATTTAACTAGAGGTGTAAAACAGTCGTGTCTGAACAAACGAAAACTATATCTTAAAAGTAGACACTGCAAGGTATATAAAAATAAGTATAAAAAATATTCACAGTTATTAAAAAAAATGCATACTATCACTACAAAAGTCAGAAAATATGAAACATATAACTAATACTAAAAACACTTGCAAAGCTGTATGGGATGTTATAAAAAAGTATACTACATCTATTGGCGAGAACAAAACTATAAATAATTTAAACATCTGCCACCAGGATATCACTGACCCTCAGCTAATTTGTGAATCGTTCAATGATTATTTTGTAGATATTGTTAAAAACAACTGTACTATTGCGGAATCGACAAATGATATGAGCATTGACAACATAGAGACAAGTATTTTTCTGAATCCAGTAAGAAAAAATGAGCTCTTAAAAATAACTAGTGAATTAAATGCATCATATTCCGTAGGTTTTGATGATGTAAGAACTGACATAGTTAAAGATGTCATGTGTCTAATAGCTTCTCCTTTTTTACATGTCATAAATTTGTCATTATCCCACGGTAGTTTTCCAGAAGTTTTAAAGAAGTCGATCGTTAAACCGTTATTTAAGAAAGGTGAAAAGTGCAAAATTGAGAACTATAGACCGATTACGCTTGTGCCTATTTTCTCAAAAGTATTGGAGAAAATTATGTATGACCGGTTAATAAAGTTTCTTGATAAACATTATATTATAACGGAAGAACAGCATGGATTTCGGAAATGTAGAAGTACCTCGCTAGCCACTTTTAAATTAATGAAAAATGTAATGAATTGTGTAGATGAAAAGATACCAGTAACTGTGTTGTTTCTCGATATGAGCAAAGCTTTCGATTTTGTCTCTCATAAACGATTGCTTGTAAAATTATCTAAATACGGTATACGAGGACCAGCATTGGAATGGATAAAGTCGTATTTGTACAATAGAACACAATGTGTGGAAATAAAAAGTTACTGTTCGGAATCTAAATCCATTATTAAATATACTTCGTCATACATAAATAATAGTTTTGGCGTACCACAAGGTAGTATACTAGGACCCCTTCTGTTTTTATTATACATTAATGACCTGCCGAAACATATCTCCCATGAATGTATACTATTTGCAGACGACACAAGCTTGATTGTTAAAGGTGATGATTTATTAAATTACAATGACAATATAAATAATACTTTATCTCAGACAATTGTTTGGCTTACACAAAATAATCTCAAAATTAATTTAGATAAAACGAAATATATGCAATTTAGAACTACGCGAACGAATTCTCTCAATCTAACTATAACGTATAATGGAACACTTATAGAGGAAGTATCGGAAACAAATTTTCTTGGACTCAATATTGACTGTCACTGTAATTGGAAGTCTCAAATAAACAAATTATGTACCAGAATAAATAAATTTGTATACGCTTTGAGAAAGGTAAGCAGGCTGGTATCGGTACAAGCAGCACTAAACGCTTATTATGGATATGTGGAATCCCTATTGCGCTATGGAATAGTACTATGGGGGAATTCAGTTGAAATTCAAAACTTATTTTTGATACAAAAAACCGGCCAAGTGCGAGTCGGACTCGCACACCGAGGGTTCCTCGGTATAAACTGCTGTATCTTTTGATCGCGTTAACTTAGAAGTTTGATTTTTTCACTGCTTAAAGGGATAATAGACCTAAGTATTTGGTATAAATTTCAATTTGATACGTTCGTGAGAATAGTAGTAAGTTTCATTTTATTAAAATATTTTTATTATATTATATAACTAAAAAAATGTGATTTTCGCAATTTTTCCTATATCTGCATTATATGACAATGCTTCATGCCAAATTTCAAGATTCTGAGTTTACGGGAAGTATCCTGTAGGTTTTGATTCCTTTGCGAGTGTCGGAAATTTGTTGAAAATATCGACATAATCGGCTGTATCTTTTGATTGGCTTGCCTTAGAAGTTTGATATTTTCACAGCTTAAAGGGACAATAGACTTGAGTGTTTCATGTGAATTTCAGCTTGATACGTTCACGCGTTCTTGAGATAAAGGGTCTTGACAGACAGACAGACAGACGGACAACAAAGTGATCCTATAAGGGTTCCGTTTTTTTTTTCTTTTGAGGTACGGAACCCTAAAAAAGATGTATTAGGGCTATGTTTTACATTAAAAAAACTGATTCATGTCAACCCCTATTTAAGAAATATGATATACTTCCAGTGCCATGCTTATATATATATGAAATATGCTTATTTGTTTATAAATATAACTATCTCTTCCAAAATAGACAAGATGTAACTCATAGAAAGCTGCGTTCTCAATATTTATACAAATTATATAAACCTCCTGCTAACTTGTCATTGTCTTCAAGAAATTCTTATCTGATGTGTATTGAAATATATAATAAGCTACCTAATTATTTTAAAAATGTAAATATAAATACTTTCAAAAAAAATGTTAAAAAATGGTTAATAGATAAATGTTTTTATAGTGTAAGAGATTTTTTGCAATATAAAGAATAGTTATTAAAATTTGTTACTTTATATATAAGTTTAGTTTGTTAATTTCTATTTCTATTTGTTAATTTTCTGGTATTATAAATATTTTTAAAACATGTAGACACACCTGAAAAGGTAAAATTTAGTTGTTCTGTATACGTATAAAGCAAATGTATCTGCTAATTTGTACCTAAATTTATGTCTACAATAAATTCATTTCATTTCATTTCAATTAAGAACGAACAAACCTGAGTAGCACAGGGTGCAAAGAAAAAGTGGAATAAAAAGTAAAATAAATTGCATTACAATATTAAAATAAAAGTAGGTAGGTAATAAATACGACGACACAATATTAACACAATCAAATATACATAATTATTATATAACTATTGGGCACTAGATTGCTGTTTAGAGAAAAAAAAATTAAAACATAAAAAAACATAAATTAAATGTGAAATGTTTAAATTTTAAATCAATAGACACGTCAAAACTTGAGTATTAGTAATATAAATAGGGGCCATAAAACCCATTATCAGTGATAAATTAGCACCCATTAACATGTTCGTCTAGATGCGCAGGCGCCGTGAATAGGTGATAAAATTATTAATTATAATTATTAAAGCTAATCGCAAGGATTGATTAATGGTTTCTTGATAACGCGCGGTAACTCAATGGAATGCCGTGGTTAGGTTTATGCACGAAGTGACCAGTAATTGTTTTCTTTTTTTTTGTACATATAAGTATCCTACTAATATTATAAACGTGAAAGTTTGAATAGATGTATGTATGGATATTTGGATGTGTGTTTGTTACTCATTCATGTATTCAGAAAATAGCTCATATCTCGGAATAAAGACTATAATTTAGGGTGCGTTCCAAAACGATTAGGATAGAGTAAATTTTACTCTAAGCCGTTCTAAAATACACCAGAGTGAATCCGAATGTATGCGAAAATTTACTCTGAGAGTACCTTAGGGTAAAATTTACTCTACCCCGAGCGTTTTGGAACGCACCCTTAAACGACAATAACGCGAGTGAAGCCGCGGGCGACCACTAGTTAATAATACAGTGTAGAAAAAGAACTTTAGATACAGTATTGGTGGAGTGACCAGTATCGTTGTCTACACATCAAGCAGTCCAGAAAATCTAGTAACGACAGATTTGTAAGAGGAATTGATCATGGATGTTTGTTTAGTTATTTACATATGTTTATTTATAGAAATACATAATTTTTGTAGTACCTAGCACAACTTTTCATTCAACTTTTTTTTCTTTTTGACATGGAAATTCTTGGCTTTTAACTCAGCTTCACCTGGAACCCTCAGCCTTCTGCCTGCCCTCAATCAATTTTATTTGTATATTAACTGTCGAAACCCAAATAATGATGTTAACACTATTGTTATGGCAACCGACTTTGATACGATGATGGTAACTATCCGGGTAGATTTAAAACAACTCCTCATCATCATCATCGTACCGAAAGATGTCAAATGTTCGACATTAGGCCTTTAGAATTTCCAATTCGATCCATCCTGTGCTGCCTGCATCCAGCGGCTTCCTGCAACCTTTACCAGATCGTCCGTCCACCTCTCGTGGGAGGTCTCCCGGTACGCGGTCGCCACTCAAGACCCTTTCGCCCCAAAGCCTACGACCTCCTCGCTATGTGCCGACCACTTAAGGTCCGCAATTCTTTGGGCGAAGTCTCTATGATCTATGTGTTATTCTTTTTAATGAACTTGGACTTGTCTGTAATAAGTAGTCTCTATTGATGTAAATGCACGATTATGTCACGGGGTTACCCAAAATTATACGATTGATAAATTGTCAAATTGGCTTATCTCTTTAATGTGAGTGTTGATGCCTTTTATGCTCACACAAAACGGTGACCAAATACAACACAATGCGTAAGTGTTACGAAGATGCATTAGATAAACCGAATTTTTTTACCAACACACTGCTATGGCATCGCTCATCACAGGTATTTAGCTACTGTGATTCACGAAGCACGCGCTTAAATAGAAAAAAATCACTTATCGTTAGCACCGAGTAATGACTTTTCTCATACAATACGGCAATAAAAAACATCATACAAGAGAGGAACCAATTGTTTTCTATGTGGTTATGTATATTTATGAGTCATGCCTCTGTCCCATTAGTTTTGATCATGCGTATTTAATGGCTCGGTAATATATTAGTTGATATCTATTAAATAATATTGATCGAATAGATCATTGATCGAAGTGTATACTATCCGGGTTTATTCTAGCGGAAATTATGTGTTACCACGGGACTTTTTTCAAGTATAGGTATTTTTTTATTAAAATTTTATATTTCGTATAGTTTTATTTTTTATCGATTCCCATCACAGTACTAAAGCACGACAGATGGGTTTATTCTAGTTTCCTATTTTGTTAAGGAAAACTTTTTAGTTAAACATTTCCTTTATGCATATTTTTTTATTTAAAGTGCCAAATTATTTTTGTAATGGCTTGAGTTGCCAAAATCGTAATATTTTCGTAGCAGTGATTAGTTTACTTCACTTTAGAAAATTTGCGACTACGTTGAAACAAAAATTGATTTATTATTATTTGCGAAGTGCGAAAACGTATCATATAGCAATATTATGTCACATTACCTTTCGTAGAGGGAAGAGATTGCACTACATGTCGTGAATTATTCTCAAGAATATTTGATAAAATTTAGAAACCGAGTAAATTAGGAAAAATATCCGGGAGTTAAAAACCTAAGAACACTAAAGCTTACTAAGTGACATATTAATTTGTATTTGATAGATTTGTATTTCGTGCAAAAAAAAATGTCTCGCGATTCAGCGAGGCAGCCAGTGTTATAGTACACTTTTTATTTCAGATGACCTAGGCGAAGTCTTTTATCTGTAATTAAGTATTTCGTATCTAGTGTAAGAAGATTTGCTTTGTCTTTGTTAAAAAAGGTTAGTGTCTCATTGGAATAAACATATCAAAGTTTGCAAATTCTTTAAAAAACTCCTAACAGTAAATCAAATTACCAACTTGCTCCTTCTTCAATAACCCCATTCAAACGGGATGAAACAAGATAATGGTGTTAATTACGTAAACAGCAGCTTTGTACGATAACCACAAAGGATATTCTGACTTTCTACATCTCTTATTTATGTATAAAGCTTTGTATGCGTTTTGTGCCGTTAAGGCCACAATACAATAGTATAAGCCTTTAGACGAGCAAGCAGCATGACAGGTAATTTCTTCACTTTGATAAGCGCCTGGGAAAGTTGACGCAAAACCTCAGATGGAAAAAGAAATTTATAGAAAAAAAATCAATGTTAGTATTTTTAATTTTTTTATAATTATTCCCTATAATAATTTTATTTAATATTTTTTTCACACCGTAGTCTATTTATAGATGACTAGATGACCCGGTGTACTTCGTATCACCTATTCACGGAATACTAAACGTCTTTACAGACATTAAAACTCTCCCTTCGCTAAAATGGCGGAACGTCAAATGTTTGACAGGAAAGTAGGCAGAACAGTTTATATGGGAAATTGAAATTGTTGTTATTACTATCTTCCTCGCAATTTCTCCATATTTTCTCACCGTTTAAACCTTCCCTGGACTACGACAAACATTTCAAAACCATAATCAGCTAAATCGGCCCAGCTGTTCTCGAGTTTTAGCAAGACTAACGAACAGCAATTCATAGATTGAAATACTGATGTGTCACTCCCACGCTACTAAAACTAAACTAAACTTGTCCCTTGTCACTTGTACCTTATGGGGCTTTGGCAACTTTACTCACCAATAAAATAAAAAAAAGACAAAAAAAAACACCTGCTTATAAAGACATTCAGTCAACTGAAAATATGGACACAAGATCGAATATTAAAAGTTAATTTAAAACATGTTGATGGTAGTTTTTGTACTTTTGTTCACCATTATAACATGCAGTCTGCGGCATAACATTATGAATGATTTGACTTATTACCACTAAATTCTATGACGAAGGTTGGTAGGATGAGAGTGTCACGTCTATGGGCTAGGATTTTAATGAAGAAAGCGTATTATAGAGTTCAGGAATATATAGACGATAAAAATGTGTGGACACATCCAAATGTGCTCGATTCTCCATTGTAACCTAGTGAGATATCAATATGTGTACAAATTCAAATTTCTAATTGACAATATTGTAAGGACAGACGTCTTAAATCGCATTTTTTATATGTATGTAATTTTTTATTGTAAGTTTAATTACTAGTCTTTATTTTAGTACATTATTGTGATTAATTATTATAGACTTGACATCAAAAGTTACTTTCATAAGTGTACAAATTGTACCTAAATGAATAGATATTTTGACTTTTGAGTTTTGTTTTTGAAAAATAACAGAAAAAATGTGCTACTTAGTATAAATATATCGTATGTATTTATTTATTTATGTATTTATTTTGTTTTTATTTATATGTATTTTATGTAGGTTTTTGATCTTATTTATATACTTCAACAGTTTTTTTTGTTTTGTATTTTTTCTTAGCGCTTTTTTGCATCTGCGTCGCCTACCGTATTCATTTTATTACACACAAAGATTGACTGGAAGAGATCTCTTTTAGAGGTAAGTTCGCCCTTGCAAGCTAAATGTAAATGTAATTGACAAATTATCCTTTGTAATTTTAAATGCAATAAAGAGTATATACAACACTGAGAACTTAACAAAATTCCGTGTATTTTTTTTTTAATTCAATTTCGTAATTCAGTCCGTAACATTTAGATAACAGATATAAAGTCAGATTCGATATGGCAATATCGCTTGCACATCAATTGTTCCATGCTGTGCACACCGGCATAACTTCTAAATTATAATATCTCAGTACGACAATAAAATGGCGAACGGCACAGGGCTATCCCCATTGTAATTAGAAATTTAATTTAAGTAATTGGATGGTAGATTTTAATAACTAATTAATTGTACGCTATGATGTAAGGAATTTAGTGTTATTAAAGTTTAGAGCATTAATGTTGTGTTGGTATTTCCTATTTTAATTTACAGGCTTCGCGACAAATAAATATTTATTTTATTACCCATTGTTAAGTGAAAGTATTTAAATTGTATGGTAGATTGAGTTTTACAACACGTGTTGTTACAAAGAGAACTCGGTTGAAACTCCTTTGCTATTTTGATAAGTAGCTTGGACTATGATGGCTTCAAGATTATTATAAAAAACGGGCTAAGTTCAATTAATGACTTTTTATTCAGATATCATTTAATTGAAATAATAATATAAATAATTTTAAAAATTAAATACGTAACAAAAAACAAGAAAAATATCTGCGATGATCAGTCAGGCGAGTGCTATTTCAAATGTTACCTAATTCAAATAAAAATTATGACCAGTTTTAATAATAATATTCTTATTCGAACTTTTAACGCCGATGGTGGAATTTAAAATTGGTTTTTGATTGATAATAATATAGTGTTTAAAATTGTACCTAATGACATTTAAATAAATTTTAAAATAAAGTATTTAGAAAGAAAAGCGTCCTGGGCCCCGATCGCGGTAAATGATTTCAAGATGAAGCGCAAATGGAACACAGCATGCAACTCAGACCAATGAGAGGCATGCAACTTTTCAATGTTTTCGTATCGCGACGTTGATTTGACAGATGCTGCGAACCTTAGCCTGCTGCGAACCAATGACGTAGGAGCGAACGCATGTCGAACGCAGATGAAACACAAACGCTGTCAAAGTGTAACGTTTGAGAAAAAGTAGCGTCTTTTGAAATGTAACAGAAACATAACTTTGACAGCGTTTGTGTTTCATCTGCGTTCGACATGCGTTCGCAGCATCTGTTAAATCAACGTCGCGATACTAAAACATCGAAAAGTTGCATGCTGTGTTCCATTTGCGCTTCATCTTGAAATGATTTACCGCGATCGGGGCCCTGATAATGACACAGAACTCAAACCTGTCACTAGTGTCTGTCTAGGCGACTAGGTACTCTTCCGTTCCAACTAAGCTATAACGGATTTTGAGGAATTATAAGTGTTCCACTCAATCGCTTCCTAATACATCACTAGGTACTTATTGCCTAACTGCATCTTTAGAGGAACTTATCAGCAATTAAATTTATGAGCTAATATTTCCTGATTTTCATAAAACCGCCTATATTTTGTCCTAAGCTTGACTTAACGGTAGAAATTCTAATAGGAAAGGTAATACATCGTGTTCGGGAGGATATGCATTAATTATGGTCTGTTATTCATTCAGACCATAAAGTTAAATTGCTAATTTTTCATTATGGATACATTTATGAAATACGAGAAGGTTGATCGCGCCGCGGTCGTGTGTTCTTTTATACCATTATTGCCATGTAATGCTGGCAGAGTAGAATAGCATCACTCTATATCCTCCAATGGGTGTCGTAGAAGGCGACTAATGGACCAGCAAAGGGGTATTGATCACTTTATACTCCGTCCACCAATCCGCATTGGACAAGCGTGGGGGACTATTGCCTAAACCTCCTTCGATGACTAGGAAAGGCCTTGTGTCCCAGCAGTGGGTCAAATTAAAGGCTGTTATGATGATGATTCTTTATACCTGGACTGCTGAGTAAATTAGAGTGGTTGTTGGTTTGTTTGTTGGTTCACTGAAAATTACTTGCTTTAGGGTTTGTTGCGTCTTTTGTGTAGGCGACAGGCTGGCAACTTATCACTATAATTTTGGGGTGCCGTAAGACCCATATTGCCGGATGTGATTTTATGTGTAACCAAATTTTAATATTACCTAAAGTTCTGCTCAACCCTTTTGGGTTTATGAGCGTGATTATATGTATTTATGTAATTTTTCATTTTCAAACATGTAAATTACCAACAATTTAATTGCACACAATGGCCTAATAGCACAAAAGACTTTTAAACTGAACAATCAAATTAACTAAATTGAATAAAATACAATTAAAAATAACTTAAACACATAGCTTGATATTGTACTGCTTCAATTGTAAGATTATTATAATCAGTAAAATTCAAAAGCGTTCTGCGAAGTTAACGGATATCCTCAGGAACATAGTGTAGATATTTCAGAGATTGTGCTCTGAAATAAACAAAAAGTGACACAGCCAAAGTTCCAGAAAACCAGTCAATTTTTAGAATGTTATTTTTATATATTATTTTAATTTGAAGTAAGAAATAAAATGGCTCCAATTTTTGTGGCAACCCTAACAGCTTACGAATAAATCCAGTAATAACAATAAAACTCGGTAATATCCACTTCTAAGGTCAGTTTTGCGCTAATATCTCCAAGCCGCAACGGGGGGTACATTTTAAAAATATCAACTGTTATTACATAAGCTGACGCTTTTCAATGTAGGTATTGTTGTTGTATTAAAAGCTTTCCTGTTTTTATTTTGGCAAGATTTTAAAGTACTCAAAATGTGACTCTTCTTTTTGAGGAAGAGGTCTTGATTTTTTTTTAGTTTGCTTACGGAAAGATGAAGGTACTCAGTATCCACATTTGCACATCATTAATTTAATTATTCTGATATCCAGTTAACTTATTGGTGTGGTCCTTTGTTTGGTTTAAATTGTAAACTAGAAAAAAAAGTTGTTAATCGAAATTTTATTTTGATATGCAAGAGTCTTGGCCTTTCCGGGAATATATCTCTTAATATAACAGAGGCCATGAAAACTAATTGAAAAACTTGAATTTTCAGTCCTACTTTATAACATAAATGACCGATAAACAAACAAAAAGGCCCGCTATGGGTGCTAGTATGTAATATTGTCTCAGCTGATACAAGACACTGAATACACAAATCGAATTCCTAATTTTGAGCAAAATAACACAGCAACGTATACAAGAAACGGGAAATTGAGACTAAAGCTATTAATAATAGGGATCTTAATAACTAAACTGAACCGTCGCTCCCTGCAAAAATTCAATATTATTTTTATTGTAGATTGGAGTATTTCGTCATAATACGCCAATCAAGGCACAACAACGTCAGCAATAAGGAAGCTATTGGCGTGTGTCTCAGTTTTATTGCGGGTACATTTGTCTGATTTCCTTCAAATTTGTGGGATCAATGGGCCGTGCGAATATTGTTGTTTGATTGGTCCAATGTGGACGCGGTTCACTGTCTCCAAGTGTCACCTAATGTTTTTATGAACATTGAATGTTGTACTCTGTAGTGACTGTCGTGCCTATTATGTTAATATTGTTTTTCCTTGCCTATTCCCTATACTTTCTTAGTGATATCCGTACCAACATTTTTGTTACTTTTTCCATAAGTATTAGCAGTTGGTTCATGGATATTTATGGTTATCATGGTAATTCCTGGTCAGTTTAAACAAAATTAGAAAAGCATCGCATCCAGTAGGTAATTGAGTTTAGTTAGTTATTGGGCTTTATTTAGTACCTCCTTATGCTTTATTTTTATAAGCATTGAAATGGAACTTTCTGATGAATACGGGTTGGAATACAGTGTGAGGCAGGGCGGCTTGAGCTCACCCCTTTTATTTAATCTGTATATCAATGATCTCATTGAGAGACTGAACAGCAACCATATTGGCTGTCATATTGACGGTACCTGTGTTAATAATCTGAGTCTCCAATCTGTGGATGTCTGTCTGTCCCTCTCAATATGTGGTTTAAGAAAGTTGCTTGAGATTTGTGAAGACTATGCTGTGGAGCATCGTTGAAAATACAATTCCGAGAAGTCGAAAATTCATATTTACCAAACACCTAAACCTAGTTTAAGCCACCTGCCGATTGTATATCTATGTGGCTATGTATTGGAGATAGTCTAAAGTTTTAATATTTGGGCCATATTGTTACAAGCAGCATGAGAGATGACTGTGATATAGAGACAGAGCGCAGAGCTTCGGCTGTTAGAGGCAATATGCTTACCCGTATTGACATTATTTAAGGCATTCTGTCAGTCCTTTTACACTAGCGGCCTATGGGTGAGCTATACGAGACGAACTTATAACGTATTGCGAGTACAATATTTATATTTGCTAATTTTATTAGATAATTTTAACAAATAATAGACGTAACTCGCAGATTTTCCATGAATTACTTTTAAAATTAAATATTTACCAAAAATAACTAAAATATTTAATTAAAGAAAATGTTTTAGGCTACAAAAGAAGGTACACAAGTTTCATCTAGCCCACTTAGTTCATGAACAATATTTTATTTTACAATATTTTTTTAAATCTTGTTTTATGCTCTCCTGTAAAATTATGATTTTCGACTTGTATCACCTACCTATCACAGGAGGCACAGAATTATACCCTTGCATCGTTGTCGCGTGATTGAAGAAGAAACATTCAAAAGTTTCAAAAAATATATAAGAAAACGATATTATTCTTAGTAGTCATTATTCTCATGTGTTTCTACAACACGAGACGAAAATGAGAGCAACAATATACTAAAAAAAGTTTATTGAGCATTTAAGAACACGATCGTAATAGTTAAGTTTATTACCCATCAATTAATTCGTCGTAATCGAATACAAAAGTCGCAAATTGGCATCAGAACAAAAAAGTCATTTAATGAAAACAGTGTAAGTACCTATTAAATATAATTTTTATAGGCCAAGGAAAATATAACTATGGAATCAGAATGTAACATTTTTAAGATCTTACATAATATTTAGTACAGGCACATGAACCTTGTAAGGGCATAGCAATATGAACTTAAAAACTAATAAATTAAACAAATATTAGAAATTTAGGGTAAATTGAAATGTCTTCCAATAATATCTCTCTCACACGTGTCCTCCGTTGCTACAACCTTGGGTCCATGAAAAGAGGTTATACGAACCCTCCTAGAGGATTTCTAATCAACGAACATCTCCCACGGGGGAGAGTTCGAGTCCGAAAGGAGCGGTACGTCTGGGAGAGGCGCTTGGAGCTCGTACCATTGCTCAGTCAGGCATTCAGGGATAGGTGAGAAGCGCCATGGTACATGTATGTACTGACCGGGTATAGCGCGATGTATGTGAACCGGGACTTTGTACCCGGAGCGCAGTGAAAAGCTAGAGCTTTGCGGCGCGTATACTATACTCTCTTTTTACCTACTTTGCTTGTAGTTTGTTTGCATATACGCAATCCCAAAGTTCCAGGCTGGATGCCCTCAATTTTTTATTGCTCTCATCGGAAATCAACAGAAGCCATCTATCTCTAACTCATAACAGTAGCAAGGCGACATTCTGTCAATTCTAAATCGCGTAGGTATGCTGTTTGAAACAAAAGTTCATTGCCTCGTCTTCATTTATATGCCATGAAAAATAAAATGCCTTAGTGTATTAAATAAATGATTTAGGTTATCATAACTTATGCTTAAATAATGACTTAATTTTTATCATACTTGCATTTTAATGTTAATGGTTGGTTTTTGCAAAAATGATTTTGAGTTTAAGCAGACAGCGATTCTATTCCAAAGTTATTAAGGCAGAAATGACGTTAACAGTTACACGGGTATTATAAAAATATACATTCAAATGGTTGTATAATCATATTTTATTTAGGAATTTACCTCAAAAATTTAAGCCGTAAGATTCAACATCAAGTTTTAGTGTCAAAAACCTAATACCGATTCGAATTATCATAACAAAAGTTATCGATACTTCAGTGTCCAAATGAGCACTCGAAAGCCGTTGTAAATCGATTCACGGTTCTTGTTCTAATGCAGAGTAATCGAAATGTGTGAAATAAATCACGTCAGCGTGTATCGTGTCAACTTTTGTAAAGTTCATTGGCATTACATTTTTTTGTCATCTATGAATGAGTAGTGGCCTCGCAAAAAGATTTCAAATATTTACGCACATGACTCATTGCGTGTACGATAGTTTTTAGTTCGAAAAAATGGAATTTATCATTTTGAACAGAGGCATGGCGAAGTGGCTATGCCCGTTTTAACCAACGGCATCTTATTTTTACACGGAAACCTTATTTATTATTATTTAGATAATTCGGGGCTTTTTGCGTCACTGCGACCTATAAAGATCTATTGTGACTAGCCTCCAAGTAAGTCCTATTGAGGCCTTACATGTAGTCCTTTAGCTGGGCACTTTCTAAAAATGATAAGATATTCCTAGCTCGGATTGTTTTGATATCGTCTGGGTCAAGAATGTGTCTTCCCAAATGTCGGCTTCTTTTGTGAATGAGGCATTCACAAGAGCAAAGGAGGTGTACTGGTGTTTCACGCTCCTGTTCACAGAATCTGCAAGCATCAGTGTCTTTTAGTCTCATATTGTAGAGATGTCTGTTTAGCTTGCAGTGGCCAGTCAAAGCCCTAATCAACACGCTCAGGTTGCCCCTGTTAAGCTTCAGTAGCTCGTCAGTGCGCTTGCGAGAGTATGGTTCGATTAGTGCTTTTGAGTGTGTTAACCCAGGCGTTCTTTGCCAGTCCGCTTTTGCCTCTTGGAGAAGGTGGGTTTTTAAGTATTGCATGGCCTGGTTCTTTGAGATACCACAGAAAGGTTCTGGGCCAAACTGTAGACCTTGAGCCCCAGCCCTTAAAGGTGTTTGTTGAACGAAACTGCGACGTTTCGCTAATAACGTTAGGTACTTAGGTACCTATGTGATAGTAGGTCTTCTTCTAGTGAGTTGTATTCCCCAGCTTCTGATCACGACATTATAGGTCCCTGACAATTCCGCAGGTACCTATCACGGATAAGTTTAGAAAGTAATAATGTCAAGTCTAGTCCGAAATTGTCAGATAAGATTATAACGAGTTATAATGCGTGAAGATGTAATAGTGGCCCTCGGTTATCTTTCGCCAACAGTAAGCATCACGGTTTTCCTTCAGCAGCACACTACTATTACAACGCGCTTTTCTAGCAGTAAAAAGAAGATGTACAAATTTGGTCACCCATCCAAATATGCGGACTACTGTGGTGTAATCCCCATCTTAGGAACAAGTAGGGGGAAATACAAGATGACCTTTTATCTATATTTATAAAAATTAAACGGCTAGTTTTACTAGATATACAGGGTGAATTATTCAAGTGGCCCTTCAGTGCCAAATCCTAAACTATAAGGAATATCGAAAAATACTCAAAGGAGTCGCGAGCCCGATTTTGTTAAAAACAAAAACTGCATCATTGGATTTTTGAAAAATCAATAATCCTAGCCAGGAATCGAACGCAATGATATAAAAAAACACATTGCGTTTTGAAAAGAAAATATCAAGTTCACGATCCTTATAGGTGTTGCTGGGAAAAACAGGATGGTTAATATAATTGGAACGGACCCCGCTAGTATGGAACACCTTTAGGCGCATAATGCAGACTGTACTGATGGTACTGATGCGCTCAATCAGCTCTGAGCAGTCCTGCGCCGCATTCACCACGTCATATAAAAATCTTCATATCAGCAACCATCCGTCTGTTCTCGAGTGGGTGAAGACAGAAAGTAGCAAGCTTGTCTTGTCTGTGTAACTTAAGTTGTGCATTTTAAAACGGTACATTAAACTACAACGATTTAACTATACTATAATAATGTAACAAGATTTTTCAAATTATTCTTTATGATGTTAACATTAAACTTCACAGTTACTAAATAAACAACAAGAAGACAATAGTGACAACAATTGAGAAAAGTATGCTCATATGGTTTGATCGTGTAGAAAGACTGAGTGAAAGAAGATTGACGAAAATATTAAATAATGAAAAGGAAATGAGTGGAAAACAGTTTTAGAATGACCAGTTCAAAAGTTTATAGAATGAACAGGTCTTAACACAACTACAATAGTAACGTTTTTACACTAAAAAAATTACACTACTGGTACTGTAATAAGAGTATATGAAACAAAAGGAATATTGTAAGAATTGTAGCAAGCGAAAAGAGGAAAAAATCTTCCTGTCCTTATGGGAGAAAATAATCGAATAGCAATAATTTGTATCAACTTTAAATACAATTTCCGCAACAATATTTGTTACACAACAAGAGTCATTAATAGTCAAATGTGGATGATGTATGCATATTATTGTTCGTGATTATACAATGCGCAGACTATGCGCTATATGTACGTACACTAATCGTGAAGACCGATTGTAATTACGAGATACGAAAATTCAGACTCCTGCATAAAATTTTTCTCTGACAGTGACACGATTACCATAAAAGAGAACTCGCCCTAATTCCCTGTGAAATAAAAGTGTTATTATTACCTCACAGCTTGTAACGGAGTCTCGTCAGCGTCGTACCAACTGACAGCTCTAATAACCGTGAACATCGTCACTGTCTATTTCAGCCTCCCTAAAACAGAGCTCTTCTGTTTATTTAGCGCTTATTTTATGTATGACGTTATTTGAAATTGAGTTTTTGGATTAAAAACCACGATCACTAGGCATTTATTCAAATTAAGATATAACCATGCACCCCGAATGGTAAATATAAGTTCGATTTCCAGGAGCTACAAGTTTTGTATAGTTTAGTTGGTGGTAGGATTTGTACTAAGTTCAATTCTCCTTGAATTGAATGTCAGTAATTATAAATATATATATAAATATATATCCAGCAGTGGACGAACACGGGTTGATGATGATGATGATGATGAATTATAAATAAAATCAAAGCATTTTCATGATTTAGAAAATTAATTACAAAAAGTTCATTAACATTCCAAAACCACAACACAAGAACCGCGGAGTACTAAACCTAATTTCCAAAGAAAGCAGAACAAGGAGTTTTTTTTTTAAATCTTGCGTTAGTTCTTGCCTAGACGAATAACCAAGTCTTTGACAAGAACTAACGCAAGATTTACAAAAAAAAACTCCTTGAACTGCTTTCTTTTGAATGCGTAACAAACAAATGCATTTTAATTTCAGGAATAATATAATCTTCATTTGCTTGTCCTGGTCCCTATTTTTATTTGGGGTTGGCGTAATATATTTTCTTCTTCTATTCTTCTCGATCAGTCGTCATTTCAACATTAACATCCTTCTTTGCCTAATCATCATTCATCACAGTTTATCTATCTTTTCTTCGTTCTTCTCTCTATATAACCCTCCACATCAACTCTCATTACCTACGTTCTTGTTAGTTCATCATCTCTTTTCATTATATAAGTACCTATGCCTATACCATGTCTATCTGTTACCTCTCAGTCTTTTTGCCACTGGTACTATTATGAAAGTTCGTCTGGTACTCATTCCTCAGTTTACCCACTGGTTACTCCATAGTTAGGTTTACCAACTTTTTTTTACAAGAAATAAAGTATATTGAGGTCTGAGAAGAAAATTAAACAGTATTTTAGAAAAATGAATAAGTAGTTTTAATTTTTTTTTAAAAGATCGATAGGCATATTTTAGTACTTATCGCACAACTTATCAAATTAGTATTATTTTTAAGCCCTCATAGGCCTCGCCCCAATCATTGGTCAAAACAGTATTTTGTATACTTTATTTTTGTTCAACAGTAAAAAGTATCGCTCGATAACCCCCAAATATTGCGAATCCGATTATTTTATTCCGGTTTACAAAAACCTGAGATGAAATTTTTCAGTCTTTTTGCCACTGGTGCTATGTTCAAACTTCCTCTAATGTAATTGGAGAACGTAATGAATATCACTGTCAATATAGGTATATTCTAAAGTGACAAAGAAACGCTATAGCATTGTGGCGCAACGCGGGCGCGTCTGTGCGCATCGTCGGTCGTGTAAATAGGCCATGGCGAATCTATTATGTGACAATATTTAGAAAACAAAAGTCTAAGATATTAACAAATACTCTGATTACCTGAATAAAAAAGATTATCGTCTCGTAAGGTAGTAAGACTTGGCAAGATATTACTCAAACTGACTCATCTACCAGCTCTTATTACTGGTAGTACGCCCACTTCTATGTAATCAAAAATCCTCTTTGTATTTTTATTTGGATTTTGTTATTTAACATGTTCTTGCTAATAGTTACTACTCATTTTATAAAATGGATTTTGTATTGTTCTTGTTTTTTGCCAGGTATGCCTTAAGTTACTAAATGATGGTTCCGAAAGCTCTCCTAAAATAATTTGGGATTATGACCGTGGCTGTTTATGTATTTGACTCACTATGTATTTGATTCGTAAAAGTACTTTAAAAAATTTGCTCTCGCGGCAGCGGCAGCGGCCGGCGAAGCGCCAGAAACGACCTTTTTATATTTTACTAAAGAGCTATTACAAGTCTTTTGGGTTATTTTAATGCAATTTGGAAGTTTTTACTTTAATTTTGCATTTTTGTCAATTTTGCAGAAGTTGAGAGGTAAAAGCAATGTTGTTTCTTGATGATTTAATAATATTTTGAACTTACAATTTTGTTCTTTTTTCGAAACCTATCCGATTGCTATAAATATAAATATATAAAGATATATAAAGACATCGTCAAAACTATCAAAACCATCACTACTAGAATACTAATTTTAACTGGTTGGTAAAGGCGATAGATAGATAAATTCCTTTGTCATAGAGATGCTGGCAACTAGTACTATTTTGAGGCAATGCTTAGTCCATAATAGCACATGTGGCTTGATGTCTAACCATAATTATGTTACCTAAAGCACTCTCAATCCCTTTTGGGATTCGGCGTGATTGTATGTATGTAACAAAAAACATACCGACTACTCATAATTTAACTACCGACGTATACTATGTTTGATATACTCGTAGAATGTCCATTTAAAATGATTTCTGCCTTTTTATAAAAAGTGACATTTAAATTTTATAATTGCTCTATTTATATTGCACATGGCATTGAGCGAAACACTCAAGCCATGTTTTAATGACCCATTAAATTGAACTTTTAACCAATTGAAGACCATTTTGAAATCTTAGGGTAATCAAAATGTGCTCATCCTTAATATTGTGCAAGCTACTTAGCGGGATACAAATCTGTCATTGAACTTCCGACCTTATCGTTTTGCATTTAAGACTATACTCTTATAAAAGAGAGTGGACAATAAATCACATCGTTTAAGTCAGTGTAGGTAATCCGTCTTTACATTGTGATTCAGTGAGCTAATCCGATTATAAACTAAATGTTGACATTTGAATACACAAACCTTAGCACGTGCTACGGGTCTATGTATTTGCTTTTCAAGTATAGGAAGTTATTGGAAGATATTATCATCAATAGGTTCCTTAGTGTGCTTCTAAAACTTAAGTATTTGTTGTGGTCTGTTATCTCTTTCTCAGTCAAACGGTCATAGATATACGCATTAGTGATGTTTAAAGGATTTAGAAATACACGGACAGTTTTCCGTTTTTTAATATTATCTAATACTTGAAATAGTAACCCTTCAAAAACATCTGTCCAGGCTGTCGGCTTTTTGGGTTTAATACCCCATTATGTAGTATATTATTCATATTTTGAGGCACTGCCTGCCGTACATTGCCAAATGTGACTTTATATGTTGCCTAAAAGCTCTACTCAACTCGTTTGGGGTTATGTGATGTATGAGTATGTGGGTACGATTATATTACAATTGCATGCAGCGGAGATGATATTATTGAGATGGATGTATTGTAGCATTGTTTATTTATCAATTTTTCAAAGTCAACATCGTCATCTGACAAGTGACATTAAATAAATCGTCATCGTCATCTGACAAGTGACAGAAAATACAACCAGTTGAAATCCAGTATTACAGTATGTGTTAGAAATGTATTGAACACGAATATGATGGATGTACGGAGCAACCCCTTTGCCGATGTAGAAATATCGATCTGTGCACTTGTGATTTTCTTCCTGTTCCTGTATGACAAAAATTGTGAGTGTGTTTAATAAATGGTGCGTTATTTAATTTGCTGGTTTTCATTACAAATAAAGTTAAATTCTAATAGGTTATGGGCCCAGGAGGTCAAGTGTTAATTATTGTAAGTCAGATGACAAAGATCGTAGGAAATAAAAATAGATTTAATATTGTGCACTAATCTACGCAAAGCTAACAATGGCTTCACATTCACATGTAATTTTCCCTCAATTGGAAAGCGACAACTTCGCGAATTGGTTGTTTCGAATAGAAAATATAATGGAGGAAAGAGGATGTAGAAGAATATTACTTACTGAAAAAGAAGACCCAAAAAGCATACTATCCAAAGAACAAATTATCAAAATGGAGGCGCAAGCCAAGAATATTGTCATACAAAGCTTGCCAGATAAATACTTGGAATATATAAGAGGAGCTAATACTGCATCCGAAATGATAAGTAACCTCAGAGACATATTCGAAAGAAAAAGTACCCTTTCAAAGCTGTATCTAAGGAGACAATTGGCAGAATTGAAGTTTAACAAAAACAGTTCTTTAGAAGAACACTTTATGAAATTTGATAAATTGCTTAGGCAATTGGAATCCAATGGAACAAAGATTGAAGAAGATGAAAAGGTATGTCTATTCCTGGTAAGCATGCAAGAAGCATATAAAAGCACCATCAATGCTCTAGAAACCACCAACGTGAACTTAACTTTAGACTATGTGAAAAGTAAACTTTTAGATGCTGAATTAAAACTTAAAAATGACTATAATTCAAGCGAAAGTGATCATGCATTTTCATCAACGTTTGCATGTTTTATCTGCGGCAAGACCGGACATATAGCGAGACAGTGTACACAAAGAGGTAAAGGACAATACAGAGGGCATGCAGGACAGTATAAAGGAGAAGGAGGACATTATAGAGGACAAGCAGAGCAATACAGAGGACAAGCAGGGCAATACAGAGGACAAGCAGGGCAATACAGAGGACAAGCAGGTCAATACAGAGGACAAGTCGGACAGTATAGAGGACAAACCGGACAGTATAGAGGACAAACAGGACGAGGACAGTTTGAATTCCAAAGGGAGCAGCCACAACATGGATATATAACGACAGAGAAAAATGAAAACCTAACGTTTCTAGCAGGTACTGTAACTAATAATTGCTATAGTAGTACTGATAGTAATAATGTAGAGTGGGTAATAGATTCGGGATGCACTGAACATTTGATTATAGATAAATATGAAAAATATATGTATAATGTTAAAGATTTAAAGTGTAAAAGAAAAATATTTGTTGCTAATGGAGAATATGTACTTGCAGAAAAAGAGGGAACAATTTCTTTAACTTGTAATAATTACAACTTAACCTTGAGTGCATTAATTGTAAAGAACTTGTCTTTTAACCTATTGTCAGTAAAAAAGATATGTAATAATAATTTTAATGTAACATTTTTTGAAGATCAAGTTGACATTTATAAAAACAATACATGTGTCAAAGGATATTGCAAGGGTAGTCTATTTATTTTAAAAACAATACTTTGTGTAAGAAATGATAGCAATGTGCTTTTGTGTAGCAATAATACAGATAATGATTCGTTATGGCATCGTAGGTTAGGCCATGTCAATAGGTACAGTCTAAAGTTGATGCATCTTCCAATAAGCAGCAAGGTATGCAGTCCATGTATGCAGGGAAAATCGACCAGGAAACCGTTTCCACCATCACCAAAGCCAAGATCTCACAAGGTAGGTGAACTTCTCCACACTGATGTTGCAGGTCCTACAAACATATCAGGAATGAACGGTGATTTATATTTTCAGGTAATTGTAGATGATTTCCCACATTTTGTAACTGTTCACTTAATGAAAAATAAATATGAAGCTACAGATAATCTTATAAATTATATCAGAAAAATAGAAAATGAGATGGATACAAAAGTAAAATATATACGTTGTGATAATGGAGGAGAATTTAAAAACTCAAAATTACATACATTTTGTAACATGAAAGGAATAACTATAAAATATACACAACCTTACTCGCCTCAAAGTAATGGTGTTTCGGAGCGAATGAATCGCACTCTATATAATAAAACAAGAACGCAACTTATTGAATCAAACTTACCCAAACACTTGTGGAGTGAAATCATAAAAGCCTCAGCTTATCAATTAAATCGTTGCCCTTCATCTGCCATAAATAATCAGATACCAACAGAAATAATGTATGGTAAATTAGACTTAACAAAACTACGAATACTTGGAAGTAAATCATGGTCTGTTATACTCCCAAGAGGAAATAAATTTAACGAGAGAGCAATAGAAGCTAGAATGATTGGTTATGGACAGAACGGATATCGACTATGGGAGCCAAAAGAAAATAAAATTATAATATCTCGAGACACAAGATTTGATGAGACTGACACTGTATACAGACCTGATGAGGAAGGAAAGAAAAAAAAATACACACACATACAAGAATATAAAAGTGATCATATAGATGAAAATGTTAATATTGAAGATCAAAATGAAGTTATAGAGAATATAGAAATTAATGAGACAGAGGAAAGAAGAACCAAGAGAAAAGTTAAGAAACCTGAATACTTAAAAGACTATGAGACAAATTATGATAGTGATGTAGAAATTAATATGGCATACTGCTTAAATATGATAAACTCTGAAATAGAACCTAAAACTTATAATGAAGCAATACAAAAAACCGAATGGAAAGAAGCAATAGTAACTGAATTAGAAGCGCACAAAAGGTTAGGAACATGGAAATCAGCAATTTTACCACAGGGACAAAAAGCAATCGACACTAGATGGATTTTCAGAAGCAAATCAGACAGGACTAAAAAGGCTAGATTAGTAGCCAAAGGATACCAAGAAGAAAATGTCTATAATGTATATGCACCAGTAGCTAGAATATCTACAGTTAGATTGCTACTAAGTATTTCAGTACAAGAAAGAATGTCACTAAGACAGTTGGATATTCCAACAGCCTTCCTAAATGGTGAGCTGGAGAAAGATACATACATAAAATATCCAGAAGGACTTGCACAGGAAAATGGAAAAGTACTAAAATTGCGAAAAGCTTTATATGGATTAAAAGAGGCACCACGTTGTTGGAACAACAATATACATAATTTCTTTATCAAAAATAATTATCAACAATCTAAATATGATTTTTGTTTATACTATAACAAGGACACATGGATACTCATTTTTGTTGATGACATTTTAATACTAGGAAAGGGACAGATGATTATAGAAAAATTGAGGAGTGAATATAATGCTAAGGATATGGGACAGATAAAAGAATACTTAGGAATGGAAATTTACAGGGAAAATAATAATATGTATATAAAACAAGAAAAGCTAATAAATAAAATATTAAAGAGATTTGGAATGGAACAATGTAAAGGAGCAGATACTCCTATGCAGAAAGAACAGCTAAATATGGGACCAATTGTTAATGTACCTTACAGGGAACTAATAGGATGCCTAACATATATTTCAATAACAACAAGACCAGACATAACATATGCAACTTCACTTCTCAGTAAATACTTAGATAAACCGACAGAACAGCATTGGATAGCGGCAAAGCGAATCTTAAGGTATTTAAAGCAAACCATAAACAAATGTCTTATTTACTCTAAATCTAAAGAAGAACATCAACAATTAATTGCTTACTCAGATGCGGATTGGGCAAGCAATAGTGACCGAAAAAGTATAAGTGGATGTGCAGTATTTTACAAAGGTAATTTGATTTCATGGTTCTCAAAATCTCAGCCTACGGTGGCACTATCATCTGCAGAGGCCGAGTATGTTGCGGCGGCATTCACCACAGCTGAACTCATCTATTTAAAAGGTATATTAACCAACTTTTATGACTGTACAATTGATACATTACTCTTAGTAGACAACCAAAGTGCTATTAAAATGATAAATTGTAATGAAAATAGTCGAAGAACTAAGCACATTGACATCAAGTTTCATTTTGTTAAAGATGCTGTAAAATCACATAACATAACAATTAACTATGTACCCAGTGACCAAAATATTTCTGATATACAGGGTTACAGGAAAAGTCGACCTAGATCCGTTAAGGGCGTGTAGTACACATCATTTCTGAATGTTTTCACTATGGAACCCCCCATCCTAAACTTAACCGTTTTCGAGATATTCAAGTTTTAATTTTTTTATGAAAATGCCCAATTTTTCGGCTATTTAATTGAATATTTTGATTTCTTTTTATTCTAATGATTATTTTTTTGGTTTTTTACATGAAAAATGAGATGGTTAATGACCTCAATGACTAAAATTGCATGTAAGTTAAGTAAATAGGTCATTGCAGACGATCGAAACTTAAGAAAATAAGTACAAATTATAAAAAAATATTTTTCTTTTCTGGATATCTCAAAAATTTATCATAACACTTGCTCTGCAGATGTGCTTAAAAACATCTACATGTTATCAGCTATCCAACGAGGTATAACAATCTAGGGTTGTATTTAAACTCATAGAAAAAAACATAGTTGAAAAGGTTCGCACAAGCTCGGACTGAGTACATACGACGCTATCCCGACCGTCGAGTACCTGATGTGAGCGTTTTCGACGGAGTTTACCGACGACTTCGTGAAACTGGCTCTGTTTTGCGACGTACGGACTTAGGAAGACCACGTGTCATTGATGACGACGAGGAACAAGACAACGAAATCAAAATTTCTTAAGAGGTGACTTAGGTGACCTACTAGATGATCTCCCATTACAATAAATTACTGCGGGACATGTGGTTTCAACATGATGGCTGCCCTGCTCATTTCAGAAGAAGCGTTAGGGATTGGTTGGACACTAACTATCCTAACAAATGGATTGGACGAGGTGGGCCTTTACCCTGGCCAGCCAGATCTCCCGACCTGACCCCCATGGATTTTTATGTATGGGGGCACATGAAGAGCCTCGTTTACAGTGAGCTCAACCCCGTATCGTCAGTGGAAGTTCTCAAAGAAAGGATAATTAATGCTGCTAACGACATAAGAAGAACATTAACCACTGGTGTAGTGAAAAGTGGACTACGTGAAAGAATTAGAAAATGTGTGCGAAATAGAGGTGGACACGTAGAACATGAACTATAAAATTTTATTCAAGAACATTAGGTGAATTACTGAATGATCTCCTAGGTCAGGATAGCGGGACATCGATGGATGCATGAAGATTGTACCTAGCCGAGGGAGGCCGTTCAGTAGTGGAAGCCAGTAGGCTGAAATGATGATGCTGAACTTAAGTCAAATTAATTAGATTAAATAAGCGCTATTTATTCTGACTGCCCCATGTAGCCTTAGAAACTAAGTTTCACCGTTAGACCTACTACCTGAACCTTTTCAACTATGTTTTTTTCTATGAGTTTAAATACAACCCTAGGTTGTTATACCTCGTTGGATAGCTGATAAAATGTAGATGTTTTTAAGCACATCTGCAGAGCAAGTGCCATGATAAATTTTTGAGATATCCAGAAAAGAAAAATATTTTTTTATAATTTGTACTTATTTTCTTAAGTTTCGATCGTCTACAATGACCTATTTACTTAAGTTACGTGCAATTTTAGTCATTGAGGTCATTAACCATCTCATTCTTCATGTAAAAAACCAAAAAAATAATCATTAGAATCTAAAAAATTCAAAATATTCAATTGAATAGCCGAAAAATTGGGCATTTTCATAAAAAAAATTAAAACACGAATATCTCGAAAACGATTAAGTTTAGGATGGGGAGTTCCATAGTGAAATCATTCAGAAATGATGTGTACTACACGTCCTTAACGGATCTAGGTCGACTTTTCCTGTAACCCTGTATATAAGATACTTTCAATAATTGATGAAGTAAATTAAAATAAAACTTTCATGTGTTGCTCTGTAAACAAAGTTTTATTCTATTAGAAACTTTACAACTAAAATTACATACTAAGTACTATACAAAATAATAAATTCTTACCTGTAAACAAAGAAACGACATTTAAAGTTTATTTTTTAACGATATCTTTCTTGTAACATTAACTTTTAGTTTACAAAAATATTTTAACAATAATTTTTCACATTTAATAATTTTTAATAATATTTGACATCTATTTATGACATATAAGGTTGTAACCTCAGACCAATGAGGTTGTAACTATTTTACCAGCAATAACTTACCTACTTGAATAAAAAGCGTACTATTTTAACGACAGTGTAAGACCCTTATATAAATACTAAAGAAATATATTTTCTTTACATCTCCCCCCCTAGGAACTGTTAACCTAAGTAAAACATTATTGGTAGATACTTAAACTGTGTGTGTGCAACTTAATCTATTTAAAAATTAGAGCTGGAGTTAGTTTTGTAATGTGAAACATATTTGATTCTATTTTCCTATGACCAGTATCAACGTTATATATTGTATTTGATAGTTTTTCAATAACCTTAAATGGGCCTATTTTCAGTTCATCTAATTTATTTCTATTTAATTTATTACCATTTTCTACATACACCATGTCCCCTACATCAAAATTATAATACCTACGTTTCTCATCATACAATTTCTTATTATAATTATGTGATTTTAGTGTATTTTCAAAGGCTATCTTCCTGTCTCTTGTCCAATCATTTAAACATTTTTTTTCTTTAAATTCACTAGGCAAAATTGGTACATCCACGCCATATAAAAGATAACTTGGTGAAAAGCCTGTAACTGAATGAATAGTCTCATTATATTTATTTACACATTCATGAGCTACCGTTGTCCAAGCTCTTCTTCTTCCTTCTTCATTTATCTTGCATCTTATTTTGTTCACTAATGTCTGATTAAGTCTCTCATTTAAACCGTTGGAGAATGGAGCATTTACTGCTGTAAATACAATAGGAATCTGACTGCTGTTTAAGAATGTTTTGAACTCTTTACAATTAATTCCTGGGTATTGATCTGTGAGCAGCATACCAATGTTTTCTATATCCTTTACACTCTTTACTAACTTAATAAAATCATTAGCACATTGCGTCTTGGATGTCAAAATAAAAGCGTACCTTGTAAAATGGTCCACTAATAAATGTAAGTATTTTTTTGTTGATCTGGAGCCTCGAAAACCTCCTATCGTATCTATGGAAATAATCTCAAATGGTTTTCTAGCTGGCCCTAAATGAGACATAAATCCAAATTTGTCGTGTCCTCTAGATTTGTTCTTTACACAAATGTCACAGTTTCTACACACATTTTTTATATTTTTTATGAAATTATTGGCTGTATAATATGATCCAATAGTTCTTTCCATTTGTCCAATTCCAATATGGCAAAGGTCTTTGTGTATATTTTTCATTAATTCAACGCTAAATTCTTCAGATAAAACAATTTTGTCTTTATTTTTAAACTTTTTGAAATATATACTGTTTTTAAAAATAAATTTTTCTTTTCTATTTTGTATTAACTCATTTTTATTTTGATCTCTTACTATATCATCCATCTTAATAAAATTCACAACTTTTAATTGTTCTTCTACATTGTCATTTGATTCTAATACTGGATTTCTGCTTAAACAGTCTGCTTCTAAATTTTGCTTTCCTGGAGCATATTTTATTTTAAAGTCATATTGTGATAAATAATATGTTAAATCACCCAATTCTTCATCAGTTCTAGATTTGATATTCATGTTTTCTAGTGGTTTATGATCTGAATAAACTGTAAATGACCTACCAATTAGCCAAAACTGCCAGTATCTTACAGCTTCCCTAATTGCCAAACATTCTAAGTAGATAGCTTTCTTCTTTCTTTGCGTCTCATTTAGTTTTTTCGAGAAATAAGCTACTGGTTTTTCCTTACCGTCAAGCTATACTTGCTTTAAAATTGCACCAATGCCTTCAATAGAAGCATCGGTGTAAATATTTATAGGTAAATCTTTATCAAAAATTTCTAAAATTGGCTGTGAGCATAGAAGATTTTTTATCTTATCGAAAGCATCTTGACATTTGCTACACCAAATAAATTTTTGGTTTTTTCTTAGTAAATTATGTAATGGATCTAGTAACATTGCCCTTCTTGGTATTGTGAGGGTTAGTGTTTGAGTGGAAGGTCCAGTAGGGAAACACGGGATAAAATATATAAGAATTTAATACGGATATAAAAAGGTACACGACATTGGTAAAACGATTTACAGACAGCTCTGTTATTTCCAGTAACTATGGTTACCTAAAACGCATAGACACAATACGCTCCCTTTTTAGGTAACCCCTAAAACACATTAAACTAAGCACAAGCACTAATAGAGCGACCCAAGCCCAACTACACAATGTCGTGATTCAGTTCTACCACGAGACGAGACGTACCCATTTGCCGTACATCCCTTAAGCAATGATACCGCGTGAAATACGTGTATTTCAGATCAGAAATATCGCTCCCTAGTTGTCAGCATACAATTCAACCAACAACTACTCGAACTCACCTCTGTCTACACAAACACACTCCTTCTTCACGCTCTCTTCATCATTTCATCTACACTCTATATGTAATTTACCGTTCCAGGTCGTTCTTGCCTATGCCTGTTTTCTTCTTAATGTCTATCGTGTACTATTTTATATAATCTCCGGAACTCAGTCATTACCATCTCTTCCCGGCACCATTTTCACCATTTCTTGACTGCTCGTGTCTCTTATCTTTCACGAACAACGCTCCATCATCATGATCTGTACTCATATGCCTTCTGGAGCTGTGTTCTTCCATGATCTTTATTTTCAGCAGATCGACGCTCGGCAGCTCATCTCGCGTTTCTATTGCGCATCTAAAGTTTTCAAAACTCTGCGGCAGACTGTATAGCAACATAATCGACAATAGATCGCCGTTGATATCGACTCCCAAGTCTCCTAGCTTGTCCACTGCATCGAAAAACTCTGCCATGTGCACACGAATACCGCCACCCTCGTCCATTCGCTTCAGTGTCAATTGTTTCAATAGAGTCGCCTTCTTCGCAGGTCCCTTTGAAGCGTATATCGACTCAAGCTTGAGCCAGAGGTCACGCGCGGTAGCGCACCCCCTTGTATGCCTCAACTCACCCGGACTGATCGCGAGTATCAACTCTGCTCTCGCCTTCTCATCTTGCCGATCCCAATCCTTACATTCATTGGGATCCGAAGGCCTCGGCCGACTTCCATCCACAAAACACCATACATCGTTCTTTATTAGCAACGCTTGTACCTGGATTCTCCAACTATCATAGTTATCCCGACTCAGCAACTCAATCCGTACGCTACTCAGACTCGACATCTCTATTCACGTACCTTTCTTGCCGGCCCTCGATACTATTCAGTTTCTCCAACAAAATTCTCACTTTGAAATTTTACCTATGTTCCTCTGGACGACGCACATCTGGGCCCATAACCTTTGTGAGGGTTAGTGTTTGAGTGGAAGGTCCAGTAGGGAAACACGGGATAAAATATATAAGAATTTAATACGGATATAAAAAGGTACACGACATTGGTAAAACGATTTACAGACAGCTCTGTTATTTCCAGTAACTATGGTTACCTAAAACGCATAGACACAATAGGTATATATTCGTGATAGAAATTTATTTTCCCTAGAAATTGGCGGATATTTTTTTGTGTTTTTGGAATCGGAAATTTTTTTATTGATGCTAAATTATCTTTTATTGGCTTTATAGAATTATTTTGAATAACATGACCTAAATATTTTATCTTGTCTGTTGCAAAAGAACACTTTGTAAATTTTAATCGGAAGCCTTCTATTTTTATTGCATCCAGCAATTTGGTTAGATGTTCAATATGTTCATCAAACGTTTTAGAAAATATAAGGATATCATCAATATAATTAACAGCGAATCCAGTAAGCTTGTAATTCCTTAGAATATTGCTTAATATTCTCTGAAAAATCGCCGGAGACGTTTTCAAACCAAACGGGAGACATGTCCACTGGAAGTGTCCATCTTGCGTTACAAACCCTGTTTTCTTCCTGTCTTCTACACGTAAAGGTATGGACCAAAAAGCCGAATTTATATCGAGAGTAGTAAAGTAATTACAATTTCTTGTTTTTATGGTGAGGTCATCAATAAGTGGAAATGGTTGTGCTTGTGGAACTACAATTTTATTTAGATATCTGAAATCAATGCAAAGTCTTGATTTTCTATTATCCTCTTTTTTAAATGCCAAAGTGACAGGTGCCGCAAATGGACTGTAAGACTCTTCTATTAGTTTGTTATCTAATAATTTTCCTATTTGTTCTTCTATTTCTTTTTTGTCTTCTATAGTACATCTATAAGGTCTTTTACTGCAATATCTGTTGACTAATAAATCTATTCTCACTTCATATTTCTTCACTGCCCCTACATCGTATTTATTTTTCGCAAAAACTGATTCGTATTTATTGACCAGTGTATTAATCTCCGATTGTTGGTATTCATTTAAGTGTTTGATTTTCATTTCAAAATCTTTTTCATTAATATGTTCATTAAAATTTATTATGTATTCATTTGTTTCTTCATTTTTATCTTTTACAGATCTTAATATTTCATTTATTTTCATATTTTCATTATTTTTATTTATACGTTTCGTTTGTGTTATTTTCAAATCCTCATTTTGCGTAAGTTTGAATAATCTTATCAAATCCAACCCAATTAGAAAATCATATTTAAAATGTGTTTCATCAATAATATAAACATCAACTCTTTCTTCTATTTCAAAAATTTTTACTTTCAAATTAGTCAAACCACTCGTTTTTTTAACACCATTAATATTATAGTTACTAAGCTTGCTTCGTTGGAACTGTTTCTATCCCCTTTTATTTTTAACAGCTTAGAATTAACTAAAGAAACATTTGAACCGGAATCGTAAACCCCGTTTACTTCCAACTCATCATTAAGTAGTAGTTTGACATATATTAATGGTGTCACTATGTTTTAGTAAGAAGTCCAAATTAGTGATTTAAGACGTTTAATCAAATAATCTAAATTATAAATGGAATTTGTGTTACAATTTTAATATCAAGATACATAGAGTGAACATAGAATGCTCGAGTGCGCACAGATAACCAATTTTGACAAAGACATAAGTTCCATACAGCCAACACGCCCTTTTTTCTGTTTAAAGAGTATTGTATACCTTATTCGTTAATTATTTTATTACATACATAATCTTGTAGATATGTAGGTACTCTTCTTTCCCTTTGGGGTCTATTTAAGCCACTCTGATTTGGTTCAGGTGAGTTGTTAGAACTTGGTATATTTATTATGTCTGTCTGTATATTATGATTATTATTAGATGACATTGCTGGTGTAGGGTTTAAAGTAGTTTCTTCTGTATTTGTTATGTCTGTCTGTACATTATTGTTATTTGATGGTATTGCTGATGTATGTTCCAAAGTAGTTTCTTCTTTCTGCTGACTAATTGAATGTCTAGGACGAATATGAGATAGATCTCGTCTATAAATTGCATCATCAACATTTACTAAATAAGACCTCTCTGAGAGTATATCTGAGACTGTGCCTTGGGACCAGCGTTTATTTGTTGAGGGATGAATCTGTACACTGACAGGTTGTCCAATATCTAATGTCACTGGTTTCCTTACATTGTTGTCATATGTTTGTTTTATTTTTTCTTTCCTTTTTTTAATATCTTCTGGTACATTTTCAATAATTCTTGGTTTATAAAGTTTGTCAATCATAGGAATAGTACCCCTTGTTCTTCTTGAGAATATTCTTTGTACTGGACTGCTATCTAGCTTATTTGGAGTATTTCTTAGACACAGTAGGTTGTACCAAAAATCTTCATTGGCTTCAACAGATTTAATTAATAATTTTTTAGCAATCTTCACACATGATTCTGCTTTACCATTTCCTTGTGGGTGGTGTGGAGACGAAGTAACATGTTTAAAGTTCCACCTGTTAGCAAATAAACTAAACTCTTGATTGACAAAGTTAGTACCACCATCAGTTATCACTTGTTCTGGTATACCATGTCTTGCAAAATTTATCTTACATATTTCTATAACGGCTTTAGCAGACAAGTCTTTTAATAAGTTAATTTCAAAAAAATCTGAATAGTGATCAACCATTATTAAATATTTAGTTTGTTTGTTATTTTCGGTAACAAAGAAAACATCCATTGATATAATTTGGAAAGGATAGTCTGGTATTCTATGGCTCTGCATGGGTAACTTCTTTTGACTGGGTGAAAATTTTAGACATGTAGAACAGCGATTAATCATATCTTTAATGTCTGTAGACATAGACGGCCAGAAAACTGCATCTCGTGCCAATTTCAAAGTATTTTCTATACCAGAATGTGCTTTATGTAAACTGCATAAAATTTTAGACCTTAAAACCTCTGGTATTACTATAGACTGATTTTTTAAAATAAGGTCCATGTAAACTGTCATTTCATCTTTAAAGCTAAAGTATGGTTTCAGTGCATCCGGAATATCACTGATAAACTGAGGCCAGCCCTTCATAATAAATGTTTTTAATTTCATAAGGTTATTGTCTAATATTGTCATTCTTGATATTTCTTCTAAGTACTTGTCTGATATTGGCAAATTTTGGACTGGATTAATGTTTTCTAATATTTCGAATATTTTAATATTCCTTTCTTTATTTATATCCTCACAATCAACATAAAATCTTGATAAGGCATCTGCCATAACATTATCTTTTCCAGATACAAATTGTAGTTCTAATGGATATCGTTGAAGCAACAATAACATGGATTGTAATCTTTTGGGTGCATTTAATAACGGTTTTTTAAAAATATTTAGTAAAGGTTTGTGATCTGTCTTGATAATGGTTTTCATATTACCTACTATCAGTTGATCAAACCTAGTGCAGGCGAAGACAACAGCCAACAGCTCCTTCTCGATCTGTGCATATTTTCTTTCTGCTTTAGATAATGTTCTGGAGGCGTATGCCACTGGCCGCTCATCTTGGAACACTGCTACACCCAATGCTGCTTCACTAGAATCACATTCAATAAGAAGAGGTTTATTTCTGTCAAAATATTTAAGAGTATCTATATTTGCTATGTAAGATTTTAGCCTGTTGAATTCCTGATTCGCTAGAGTATCCCATTTCCATTCAGACTTATCTTGAGTCAAATATCTAAGATGTGCAGATTTAGAACTAAGATTTGGTATGAATCTACTTAAATAGGTAACTGCACCTAAGAATCTTTGTAGCTCTTTCTTATTATTTGGTATAGGAATATTTGTAATTGCTTCCACTTTAGAGGGATCAGGTTGTAACCCCTGTGTGGTGAGGACATGGCCATAAAATTTTATTGATGTTTGAAGTAAGTTCATTTTATTTTTGTTTAATTTGCAATTGAACTTCACTAGCTGTTGCATGAGTAATTCCAGGTTTTTATTGTGATCTATGGTAGCTTCATCTAGAGTGTCTCCTACTCCATAGATTAAAATATCGTCAGCTAGTAACTCAATCCCAGGTAAACCCTGTACAATTTCAAACATTTTCATTTGAAAGTAATCTGGAGCCGATGAGATACCAAAAGGTAAGACTTTCCAGCGGTATTTGCCAAATGGGGTCCAAAAAGTGGTGAGCTTACTGCTAGCTTCTGTTAATTTAATATGCCAAAAACCTTTTTTAACATCTACTGTGGAGAATATTTTAGCTTTACCTAACTCGGGCAATATTTCATCAAGTGTTGTGAACTGGTAATGTGGTCTTTGTATGGCTTTATTCAGAGGTATAGGGTCTAGACATATTCTAAAACTGTCTTTCTTTTTAACTATTAATATGTTACTCACCCAATCAGTGTGATTCTCTTCCCTTTGAATGATGCCTTCAACTTCCAGTCGATTCAATTCCTCTTCTAAAGGTTTTCGTAGGCTGACTGGAATTCTCCGTGCCTTTTGTATGACCGTTTTCGCTGAATTGTCAATTTCAAGGTCAATTTCTCCTTCAAAACATCCTTGTCCATGAAATACCATACTATATTTATTTATAATATCACTTACATTGCCTTTAGTGTTTTTAACTTCCTTACAAAACTTAATGAGACCCATTATAGTACAAGCCTTACATGATAATAATGGCATATGAGGAGTGTAAACCACCTGAAAAGTTATTTTGTATTTTCTTGCTTTTTTTTGATTTTGTTTTAAAAAAAATATCTACCTCTCCAAGTAGGTTGATTCTATTGCCACCAAATCCAAATAATTTTTTTTCAGTTGGCCTCATATTATGTGAGACGTATGTGGTACCAAACATTTCTTTTAAATTTTCATAGCCTATGAGGCAGTCATCTGCCGCAGTGTCTAAAAGGCAAGTCATAGTATGCCATTTGCTACCACTTTTGTAGACCAATTCACATTCTGCGAGGTTTTTGCTCTTACCAGATATTTTATTGACAATAGTGTTAATTTCCATAAATGTATCTGAATCTGAGTCAGAGTTTGTTACTGATTCTTTCTCAGTGACTTCTTTGATTAATTTTTCTTTTAGCTTGCATACTTTTTCAGAGTGGTTACGTCTCTTACAAATTTTACATGTTTTTCCCCATGCTGGACATACACCTTTCTTGAATTCATGTTCAGATCCGCAAAACTTACATTTCCTTTTTTGTATTTTGATTTTTTCTATCTTTTTAACAGATACTTCAGAATGTGTTATAACTTTTAATTGTTTATCTGTTGCTTCTGCTGCTCTACATATATTAATTGTTTCTTGTAAATTTAAGTTTTCTTTTTTTAACAATTCTTTTTTTAGGTTTCTATCTTTAATTCCAAAAACAATTTTGTCTCTTAATATTTCGTCCCTCATATCTTTGTAGCTACATTCATCTATTAATTTATTTAGCTCACTGTAATATAGATCAAATGGTTCATCAGTCTGGTCGCGAGACTGAAATATAAATCTGTTATAAATAATATTCTTACGAGGTACCATTTTGTTGTTCATGTCTTTTAAAACGTCTGAACAATTTGTATAGGATCCATGAGTTTGAGAGATATTATATTTCTTCAATCCATCCTCGCCAATAGCTGCAAACAATATGCTGATTTTTCTTGACTCTTGTTCTACTGGCCACAAGTCCATTTGAGTTGCTTTACAATAGTTGAGCCATGCTGACTCAAACGTTTTGCATGCTTCTTCAGGGTCAATATTGGTCTGCAGAGGTGCAGGCCATGGTACATTTATAGCTGGTCCAGCATGAGTACCTGTAGTTTTTGCCACATGAAGCGCAGACAATTGCTTTTGCATCTCCGCGAGGATTTGCGTCTGTTGTAAAACTATCTCTTCTAGTGTATTCATGATTATTTCACGTTTCACGCTGCCACCATGTTTTAGTAAGAAGTCCAAATTAGTGATTTAAGACGTTTAATCAAATAATCTAAATTATAAATGGAATTTGTGTTACAATTTTAATATCAAGATACATAGAGTGAACATAGAATGCTCGAGTGCGCACAGATAACCAATTTTGACAAAGACATAAGTTCCATACAGCCAACACACTATTCGTTTTTTTGGTCAGTTTCATTCAATTCAGCTTCAATCACCGAATTATTTACATGTTTAATAAAATTCTTCTTTGGCCTATCATCATCTTTTGTTTTAAACCAGCAAGTTGATTCAGTGTGGTAACGAGTTCCTTTACGTAATTTTTCACAAATTTGACATGGATTTACATTTTCATTCTTAGTTCCAAATTTTGAATTCACAAACTTTCTACTAATCAAATTATTTTTTTTAATTACCAGATGTTCATATTTGTTTACCTCATTAAACAAATCAACTGTATCTCTTAATGACTGCCTATCAACCCTATTTAGTACAAATTCGGGTAGACCAGCTGCAATAAGATCTACCAAAGTACCTACATCCATAGATCTTCTCATATCTAATAATAGCTTCTCTTTTCTTATGGCATAATCCAACAGCGAACCATCTCTGTATTTAAAAAATAATGCATAGTTGACCGGATTCCAACCCTTATTTACAAAGGATTCACAAAATTTTTCCTTCCAAAGAGACCATTCGGAGTTTATAGTACACTTCATAAGCATAGAACTGTACCAATCAGCACAACTTCTATCCATAAATAACCGAAGTATTTCTATTTTCTTTTCATCCGATATCACCTCAAAACGAGTGCATTCTTTTTCAAAATTCTCAATCCACTGGCAAGCATTTGAATTTTTACTTGTAAATTTTTCAAGCATGAACTTATCTGAAACATGTTTTATGTTTTCTTGTTTTATTTCCCGCGTATTTTCTAAAAAATGTTCAAGCATTTTTCCAAACGTGTCAGTTTCTTTTTGATGACTTACTTGCTCTTGATTTATCTCTTCCAAAAATTGATCTCCAAATTGTAAATTACCATCGTCATCTATATAGATTTGCTTGAGCTCTTCTGACATAGTAATCCAAACCCGTCTTTTTTGATATCTTTTTTTTAAGCTATTTTTTACTTTATTGTAAGTAGTTGTATTCAGTAATTGTTTATGATAAGAAACTGATTGTAATTCTTCGGGTAATACATATTGTTTATTGTCAATCGTAATGATTGAGGTTATGCCGCATATGTTTGACTTTTGATCACTCGCAGGTAACAGTGTAAATTCAAAGCAGAATTTATCCATTATTTATATTTTTTTAAACAAAAATGTCGTTTTATAAGATACTTTCAATAATTGATGAAGTAAATTAAAATAAAACTTTCATGTGTTGCTCTGTAAACAAAGTTTTATTCTATTAGAAACTTTACAACTAAAATTACATACTAAGTACTATACAAAATAATAAATTCTTACCTGTAAACAAAGAAACGACATTTAAAGTTTATTTTTTAACGATATCTTTCTTGTAACATTAACTTTTAGTTTACAAAAATATTTTAACAATAATTTTTCACATTTAATAATTTTTAATAATATTTGACATCTATTTATGACATATAAGGTTGTAACCTCAGACCAATGAGGTTGTTACTATTTTACCAGCAATAACTTACCTACTTGAATAAAAAGCGTACTATTTTAACGACAGTGTAAGACCCTTATATAAATTATTAAAGAAATATATTTTCTTTACATATATTTACAAAACCATTACACAAAATAAAACACAATTATTTTTTGAAAGAACTAAATATATTTAATTAGATAACCACATAAAATTATAAACCTAAAGTAACTTACACATTATTATTATAGAAACTCATACTTACCTGTCACTTAATTTATACATTAAGATTAACATAATTACTACTTATTAGTTTTATTACACTAAATTAAAAATGTATTTGTTATTTGTAAGACTAACACAATTTATTATAATATTGAAATGTTGTATTTTTAGATTACAATAATTTACTTAATGTATACTAACAGGACTTAATTAATTTAAAACCAACTAAACTTATTTGTCAACAAATGTTACTTTAGTTATAGCAATGTTAAATTTAGCAATCTAACATTGAAGGGACCCCCCTTCAAGTTAGAAATGTATTGAACACGAATATGATGGATGTACGGAGCAACCCCCTTTGCCGATGTAGAAATGTCGATCTGTGCACTTGTGATTTTCTTCCTGTTCCTGTATGACAAAAATTGTGAGTGTGTTTAATAAATGGTGCGTTATTTAATTTGCTGGTTTTCATTACAAATAAAGTTAAATTCTAATAGTATGGAGGGACGCGTATGGATAAATTAATAAAAGAATTGAAACGAGGGAATGTGAAAGTAGTTTCAGTATCTGAAGAGAGGCACTTTTGCATTGACTGCAAATATTTGGGTGTAGGGTAGGATGTAAGAGATACTTATCATTGCCACTTTTATATTAATGTCTTTAGACTTATATATTAATGAGTACAATACGAGAAAGAATTAAGCTTGTAATAAAAACGCAAGATGTTGTACATTGGAAGCAGCGTTACCGCAACCATAGTAGGATAAAATAAATCACGTAAACATCGACACGGTACGTAAATATCGCGGTATTTACGACGCGTCGCCCGCGCACCGCGTCGTGTTCACACAGAGATACTAAAATTTTTGACTTTTATAGCGCCAGTAGGAGTCTGCTCGGAGAAAGTAATTGTTTTAGATAGTTTGTCATTAAGTTGTATGATGGTTGGATTTTTTTTTTAATGACTATTGCTGTTAGTCGTAAATAGCCTTTACACAGGGTAACCGGAGTTTTTTTAAGAAGACGTTGATGGGTCCTCTACGAGCACTGCTGTAGGACAATCCTCCCATAGAGGGTTTCTAATCAATAGGTACAACAACTCACGTCAAACTTGTTCTGCATACGAGGCAATTAAAGTTCTATCTTAAATAACAAAATGTGAATCCCAATCTGCCCGAAGAAAGTGGACAGAACTTTAGAGCGAACTGGAAGTTTTCAAACTGTATCTCCCATGAAGGAGTCTCACTGTTAGCTAGTCTCTGCAAGGTTCGGATTGAAAGGGAACGGCAGTCTTGTGAGTACCTTTAAAAGCCCGTACCTCGGATTGTCGAGGTGTCGTGGAGGAATTGGGGAAGTGCGCCGTTGGCGAGTGCGTGAGTGTCTGTTATGTGTTGAGCAAAGGACAAACTTTGTTTGGTTGGAGTGTAACAAAGGATGCGCAGTCAAAGTTAGTTACGTTATATGTAAGCTCTGATGATAATAAATAGAAAGATAAAGATTTACTTCCATTACACCTACTACAAATACGCTCATTTAATATCAAACTAAATCAAAATTTACCTGTTTTATGTCAATCGCTGAATGAGCTCACGATAGTGTGATTTTATTGATCGCACGGTCGGGAAATAAATTACACTATAATTCAGAAATGTTCTTCTTGGTCACATAAGAAATACCTTCACTACTCTTTTCTGTATCTATCATTGTTAAAACTACATAACCACAGATTTAATAATACAAGATTACTTCAGATAATTACTTAGATTGATATATCTGTGTACATAACCAAAAGAAATAAAAATTACTGAATTCGATACATTTGCATATTGGTGACAATCTACTTTCATAGCGTTCATTACTTCTGTTACATTAGTTAGTATAGCTAAACATCAATAAATATAATAATTATTAGTAGTTTAGTTTTCCTGAAAATTTCTGAACTTGAAAAACTAAAAATATTTAAAAAAAAACGGCTTCAAAACAAAACTAAAATTTTGTTTCTGAGGTCGGTGCTAACCTCAATGTTTGGGATAAACGTTGTCACTAGTATTTGGGACCGACCACAAAAAAACATTTAGATTTTTATAAACAATTTTTTTATTTTCCAGTGTTTAGTTTTGCAGGCGGTTTTTTTTATTTGATAAAAAAAAAATCCTACTATGCTTTTTTCCGATGTAACGTTACTTTGAAATTTTTAAAAAATTTTTGGAATAATAAAAACATATTTAGCGTCATAGTTTGCCATATTTCGTAGAAATAACATCAGTATAAAATTATCCTGTAACCATTCATTATCCTCTAATCATTAAAAAAACAGTATTCGGAATAAAATTTTCGTAGTAACGTGACATTGTAGTAATAAATCTACTATGTAAGAAACATCGGAAAAACAAAACCTTGCACTATCAAGTCGTCGATTTATAGATAACGATGTAATAATTTTCGCAGATTAGTGTTTTGAAGCCACGTAGAGAGTCAGTTTTTGTTAAGTGGTCAGTATAGTTAGTTGCCTACACAACAAGCGGGCAAGGTTCGTATCCTGGTAGTGGCAAATATTATGGTGACGAACACGTATTTGGTTGCGAGTCATGGTTGTTTATATATTTATTTGTTTATTCATAAAAATAACTAAAATTATTACATCTAGTATCGATACTTACTTAGGACTAGATAATTGGGGTGAGCGTCGAAATATATTATTAGATATGGGATGATGCTATTCTACTCTGCCGGCATCACATGGCTAAGACATGATTAATAGAAATAGTATTTAAGATTTTACATTCTCTTAGGTATTTCTTCCATCATAAGAGCCCTTTACATTCTACACTCAGCCGCTATCATTTAATACACGCACATTTTAAATAAAACATCCCATTCTAAGGTTAGGGCAAAAGTTTGGACAAACAAGCTAACAATGTGCCTTGCAGTATTAAGATTCATCATGTCTGGCAATCACATCTATCAGCGAGCGCTGTGTTTGATGTTTCGTTGCTCGATCCATCGTGAGAGCTATTGATCGTAAAAGGCATCGATGTTGTAATCGAAATTCCAATCGACTGATTTACTTATTCTTATAGGTAAAATGTTTTACTGACAAGAGCCAAAACTGAGTCAAGGTGTGTTGTTGTTGTCTCCCTTGAAATGTAAATAATTCTTCAAAATAACAATCATTTGAAACGATTAGGAGAAATTTGCATGACCTCATCACTGGTAATGTACGAATCAAATTAATTAATTTACTGACCCACTATCAATTTCAGCGGCATGTAATTGGTAACCGCAACCTAAAGACATTTTGTTACGCCAGGGCATCACACGCGGGTCCAAGGCGCTTTTCTAGCGGACACAGTCATATCGCAGTAAAAGCTGCTAAGCGGCAGCGATGCAGCAGGCGTACCAATTAGACCACATGTCGGTATCAGGGTCATTAGTCATACTGTCACTTACGACTGTGTCCCCAACGAATAGTAGTAGTGGAGTCCTAGTTACATTTATAAGTGGGATGTGCCACTGCAGAGAGCATTCTCTAGATCTAGTACCGTAACCGAGTCATACCGCGGATGCAGAAATCCGTTTTACAATAGTCTCGCGATTCGGGATGCCTCTTGTCATCCCAGGGCATTCCAGTCCCACTACTCTCAAACTCGAAGAGCTCGTTAAGTACTGTCGTTACTGTAATGTAGGTACGTTCCATCACAGTTTACCACTAATTAAACCGAAAACTTTGTATCTGATTCCGATTGCCGAACCACTAGACCGGGAGGTGGATAAGGTATAAGTGGATACATTCCAATATCTTCTGTTAATTATAACGACTATTTAAATTAAGATGTAATAAAAAAGTGACAAGGCACGCTCGGTAACAGCCACTTGTCTTGTAAAAGTAATATACAGATTAATCCACATCTAGTTATATGTTTTTTTTTTATGTTAGTCACACCTTTGTCTTTCCGAAACTACTCCATCTATATTATTATTTAAAACTATTTGTCGGTTCGTGTAATAAGTATTGATTTATCCAAAAAATGCTGTATACCTTTTGGCTTCAGGGTATTTAAATCCTTGAAAGTAACAGTACCCGAATTCGACCACACATGTAAGGGATGTAAGTACAAGCAAAATAAACAGTCATTACACGGTTCAGCCAAGCGAGGCACAGCCGATTAATGTTCTGACCCTACCAGCTGCATTCAGCTAACTAGACGTCTCATTAATAATTTGTTTACTTTGTATACTGAAATCGGATACAGAAAACTTCACACCTGACTTTGTACGTGAACTAGCCAATGGGAATTCAAATAAGGCAAACAACCAAAACGTTTACAAATTTTATACATCTGAGTATTGCACATGGGATGTCACCTTAGATATAGTATCGAGCCACAGACGTAATACCATCACGCAGACTATTTTTTGATCTTGCCGTGGAATACGCCATAATGCGTGCTAACGGATCCATACGCCCGGTAGCTTTATATTTATTATCAACATTAAATCAAAGGCTATGCAGGCCCTCCTAAAACTAAGTGGACCGCGTTGACGTCTTATATAATGCAACAACTGGTAATGACATAAACACCTTATAAATTGAGGTGTAACAGATTTCAGATCAGAGTATTCAGTGAGACAAAGGCGCTGGGAGCCTTCGGGGAAGAATTGGTTTGCTTGGAGTGATCCAACCTCTAACCCAATGACGCAAAACCGGCGCAAATGTCATCAAGTTAAGGAAACAGCCCATACGAAGAAGAAGACGAAGAAAGTTTGAATACATTGGTACGCTTTGGTTACGGGGGAGTGGTACCACCTCAATAGTCCTTTATGAAGACTCGAGTAGTACAGTAAGATCAACTTACTGATATGTCATCATCAGGCCCTAGTTTGCTTACCAAAAATGGCGACGTGATCTGAACAGTTTCCTTGCATTACGACCTATTATCTTACAACACCATGTCGCGATGTATACACATGCAGTGATCTATTTAGTTGTTATCTTCTTATCTGTATCCGAGGCGATGGCGTTTCTTAATGTTTGCATGATCTTCTTTTCTTATTGAGTAATATTTGGTTTTCTTGTGACAAAAAACATGTTTCATAAGCTATTTTGCTGATGAAACTTTAAATTATTTTATTTTAATATTGGTAACATGGTAAAATGTAATAGGTACATTTAATTTTAATGCATATATTTCTCCTCGAGGAGCTCGGGCGTTGTGTTTTAGACTCAAGTTTAAGAGTAGTTAACTAAGGAATTTTTGGGTAATATGTGATACCCAAAATATATAATATTGTGCTCCTCTGTGCTTTGGAAGGCACATTAAGCCGAGTTTCAGTCGCTACTACTGAAATTGTTTCTACCCACTCTATATTCGCCTTGTGACTTTACTACGTAGGTACTCCTGGGCTTAGGCGAGCGACTTCTATGAGATGATGCGGGTGTAATGAAGAATTATCATATCTAAGGCATAATATTCAAGTATTCACATTATGGCACATTGTGCTAATAGGATGCAACCTAGGCGCTCCCACTGGCTGACTGTGTGAATAAGACCTTAAGCTCGGTCCAGGAGACGCATTTCGGAATGATTAGAATACCAAATCGTGTATGAAATCGCAAGATTCGTATGCGAATCCCTAAAATCGCTATTTTTGAATATTCATACTCGCGAATTTTGCAACGAGTGGTCCGTCCCACTCGTTTCCGTCCCTTGTACTTCATTATTGGTTTTTAAAATCAACTATTTATGGGTTTACGGATTTCTTTTTTCTGCATGATATGAAAAATAATATCTAGGATTTGAAGTTTTAGGGCAACATTAATTTCTAATGTTCCAAAAATACGTAAAATTGAGCTCAACCGAAACTAATATCGTATACGTTTTACTTTCGTGCATGAATTTAAGATTCACTTCGAATGATTCAAAAATGTGTCTCCTGACCTGTGCAATTGCACGAACCGCTTAATTTGGGTAAACGAAGAGCATGGCACGGGCATGTTCTTCGACAGGTCATGAGAAGAGATGATAATCATGTGATGAATGAATATGGATGGGTACAGAGGAAGATCAAGACCAAAGAAAAGATGAATTGATTGTGTGAAAGATTATAATTAATAACAAAGAAAGGAGTTATTGCTGAGATGACGGTTGATCAAGATGTACGGAAAAAGAAAACGTAAAACGCCGACTCCAAATAAAATAGGGAGTAGGGCAGGCAATGATACGCCATTTTCCAAGTTTAGTAAACCGTTGTAATAATTCATATTCAAGCCACAGCCTATAAAATTCTTATAAGGCGATAAATAGCACTGCACTACGAAAAATATGAAGTCACCATGCAGTTTTAGATAATAATGAGATAGTAGAAATTCACGACGTATTCTTCTATTGGATGTTGGAGTGGCAATATCCATAAAATAATAGGCTAAAAAGATGTATTGTATGCCGGCGACAACACTACAGCCTTAGTCCACAATACTCGCGTTGGAACTAGTGACGGGTATAATGAAAAGCTAAATATATCGATAACTTAAGTTTATGGAAATTGATGCTTAGGCTGGTATGTTATAACATAATTATGCTATTCACATTTATATAGCTTGAACAGCTTAATCTACTATGTTTGATGATGGCCAATATGAACTGTAATTGCAGAAAGTGCATAATGATTTTATGTTACACTAGAAGCTAGTCAAGTGTATTTTGCTCTTTAGGCTGGAAGGTGAAGGAGATTTTCCAATTATTCTCTTTTAAATACAGTTATTATTGTAGTTCAGTTATATAAAGTTACTGTTCAAATCTACTTTATATGACAGAACTGAATTCTTTTGATATAGGATCAATTTTACGATTTAGAATAGTGTAGAATTGTAGGGTTCAAGAATTAAAACAACTAAACATTAATTTTAATTTATTTCTTCTCAAAAAATATTTTCTTAATTAGTCATATATTATTTCTATTTTTTAACTCATCTAAATACTAAGCTCATCTAAGTATTTCTAATTCCATGGGAAAGATTCTACTCTGGATTGTCCAAAATTGTTTGACATGAATGTATGCCTTTGTCTCGACCTTCGCCTTCTTCGCAGACTTACCATACTGTATCAACGGAGCAAAACTAGAGTATTCAATTATTAATCACAGATGAATAGTATCGATATATTTGTAATAACGAATACAAATAGCACCTTGACTTTGGTGGCGCCGCATGCGCAGCGTGCACCCGATTCACTAAGGGAAATTGCATTGATTTATTATTAGAATTCAGCGTCCGCCTTTGAGTGCAATAATGATTGCATACGCGTTTGCATAAAACCGTTTTGAATACTTATCGGTGAATTTGTCGATCGAAAATCTATATCGTCGATATAATTTCCGATGAGGTCGATAGGAAAGTAACTGCATTTTATAGATTGATAAGATCTTTAAATAACCTAATTCATTCATGAATCCTACTTAATATTATAAACGCGAGAGTTTGTATACCTAGATGTAGGTATGTTTGTTACTCTTTCACGCAAAACCTACTGGATAGGTTTGAGTGAAACTGCACAATAATATAGCTTATCCATCAGAATAGCGTAAACGTTATAATTCATACCAATCCTGTCCAGACGAAGTCGCAGGCAGAAGCAAGTATTTAATAGATTTAATGATAACGCTGTTCCGTGCCGGTGAGTCCCACACACGCCGTGCGCCCAGCCAGCGTGCGGTATGGTTCGTAAATGGATTTACCACAGTCAAAAAAAGGTATCTAGCTCGATAACGATATGTTATCCCAACATTACGGTGGTGTCTCTAACAAAATGCAATTTGTTAACGACACCCCTAGGGGTATCCTTTTGGTGGTGACTATAACAATGAACGGTCTTGTTTGGGTAACTCAGCGGTATGATCTGTCGCCTGAATAACGAGAGCGCACGTATTCAAATTTATTATAAGTATTTCATTCCTTATTTTGTTCATTCTTATTATTCTACACATGCGTCTTATCATACACTTCTCATAATTTTTTGTTAGTTATATCATTATCAATAAATACGTATGATAGTACAATTTACCCTAACAAATCCATAGAGTAACAATTTTCTTGCGTGGTTGTTTAATATAATTATATTTTATGCCTTGCTATTAGCGCGAAGAAAACTTATAATATACTCTACTCTACACATTGCATTTACCGGCACTGTAAATTACTCCGTAGTTATTAACAGAAACCTTTTTTACAAATAATTATTTTTCAAAAAGCACCTGCGAGAAAAAATAGCGTTATAGAGTATTTGAAGCAAACACGGAAGAGTACCTTTACTCACATAATATTAAAATAGGAAAATATTATATTTGCCAAATATTATGGCAGAGGTTAGTACTTTTCCAAGTATTTCTTTTGAAGTAATCTGCAACGTGCATTGTGTGTTGTTTAAATAAGTATAATAATCAATCAATCTTTACCAATTATTATTTTAAGTAGGCTCTGTTTTTTCTATGCGCCCATTTGTTTATTTTTGATATTTTCATAAATCTTCCGCTTTACAGTCTGATTTATTTCCAACTTAATTCGTATAAATTTATGAGAAGAGTACGGTCATAGCTCCACTGTGCTGCACTTTTTCAATACTCACGAAATATGCAATGGAGATGTGGAGATATTCAAAATCTATTCCTTCCAAGAAAGTACCCATTTGTATCGAATACCTCGCTATCTTCACCTAATCAAATCGAATAAATTCACCGATCCTCCCGATGCAAGTATAAATCACCAAGAATCGAGATTACTCGAATGAACCGCATAATAATTGCTACTAGAGATCGCTTGAAGGAATTCGCAATAGTAATTCTGTTTATCTAAATTACGCCGCGGAATCATATTTCACGTTTATATTGTGCCCAGTTACTTTGACCTAGTGATTCAGGCGACTAATTCCTTACCAATAACAAGGGGTAGTCGGTGGGCCATAATCTTTCATAGAAAACTTACTCACGCGGTAAAAGAAACGCGGCGTTTTTTCTTCACGTTTGAACACAAAAAGTGTTACTGATTCCCGAATTTACTAACGATTATTTGCGAAATATAATGTTTAATTAATTTTATAAATTAAGTTAGTAAACATCGTGATTAGTTAACCATGACAAATATTTCAATGTGTGAAAGGGACCAACATCGAAAACGCGAAAATAATCAGTGTTCCATACAAAATAGCCTCACCTATTCCACCAAAAAATGTATAGGGAAAGGAGTATTCTTAGTTGCTTCCGCAAGTAAGAATACAAAAAGAGCGACTAAAACATTAAATGGGCGACTAATAATTCATTAGTATTTTTTACCCTGTATTTATATTGGTTAGGTTTCGTTGCGTTTTGATGTAATGGCGTACAACACACGCGATGTAATCGGTTCCCAAAACGCCCCCATAAGGGCTTAGGAGGGTACCGGTGGGTTTTAGCGGAGTAAGACTGGCGCTATTCCGTGCCGGTGAGTTCCGCACATGCCGTACGTCTAGCCAATATGCTGTGGTATGGTGCGTAAAAGGATTTCCTATTGTCACAAAAAAAGTTACGTTACGTTAGTCTACTGCTAAAAAGTGAATCAAACTGTAACCCGACTACGGAAAGAAAAGAATGGAACGAAATTGGTAAAAATTGTGGTTTACAAGGAAATGTGAGTGGACTCCTCCTCATATTAAAGTCGGTTAAATTTTTGACTATGTTACCACACCAAGATAACGGATCGATTAACACCAATTTTATTTATCAAAATCGGATGAATAGCTCAGGTGGTACGGAGGAACAAACGTAAACACAAACATGGATACATACAGATAAAATCATAACCCGTCTATTTGGTTTCGCCTTAGTCAGGTAAAAAAACGAACCGAGAATAATTCAAGTGCGTGAACCCCTAACTGAGTAACGGTGTGTTGCCGACTAGCCCGCAATTAACAAGGTCTGGTTCAGAATAGGACGGGCTATATACACTGATCGTATACACTTTGTAATAAACTGTCTGCGCACCTTATACATCCGCAATATGGATATTAGCTGCTATAACAGCCTGTAGATTCTCACCAAACGTTGTATTCGTACTGTTCCACACTATTTTATGATTCAATCGTACAACTGGCGATACTTGTTGTTGAATACTGTGTCTAAAGCGATGGCAATAAAATTATGAAATCTGCACTGCATGTCTTTGCTTCTTATTCTAAGATCCTATAGAATCTAATAATAATTACAATGGTAAACTAAAAGAATCCAACGGCTTTTTTTTATCTTTGTCTAAGAAAACTTTATCTCACCTCATCACCACGATCTTCTCCGCGAACCCTCAAACCATTGAGGGGCAGCCCTTATTATTAATTATCGGAATATAATAAGGCTGTTATCACTATTAAAAACTCACTTTTGCAACTTTTTCATTTTAATTCGTATGGCGACTAAATGTCAGGTATAGATTGAAGATCTCCTATCTATTAAAATGACAACAACTAAAAATTAACCGCGTGTAAATAAAACAAAGTCCTTTAAAGACTTCAGTTCTTTAACTCTATTTATCTATAAGAGTTTCCTTTCTTTAATTATTTCTTTGAATGACTATAGCATGACCTCAGATGACTTTTGGTAACAGCGGTTTTGGATACCCTGTAGGCGATATAGATTGGAGCGAGCTGCGTGCGCAAAGACAGCGCTGGCAATCATCATCATCATAACAGCCTTTATAATGCGATCCACTGCTGGGACACTAGGCCTCTCCTTGTCATCGAAGGAGGTTTAGACAGTAGTCCACCACGATTGCCCAATGCGGATTGGTGGACAGCGTATTAGGTGATCAATAACCCGTATTAGCTGATCCATTAGTCACCTTCCACGACACCCATTGGACGATATAGGGTGATGCTATTCTACTCTGCCGGCATCACATGGCAATTTATGAATGAACCCAATTATAAACTGATACCTACGCATGACGTCAGTGGCCTCATTGAGGCCATTCAGTATTATAAAGCTATTGTAACTATTTGTCGGGTGTTCACTGAGGAAACTTTATTATGTTATTTCCGATTTTTTTACGAGTATTTTATTCAATAAATATTTTCGAAAAAATACTTTTTAGTTTCCTCAAATAAAATCTAGAGTGTCAAATAGAATCAACTCTACGAAATACTATGAAAATTGATTCCATTCCACCCATGTCAAGCAATCGACTATTCCATGACAATGTAGCTTCTTAAAACTAAAATGGCGAAAATCTACAACAGTATGCTGTAGATTTTACAACAGTATGTTGTATACACATAAAGCAAGTATGTAATCAATTTACTTTATTCGTAAGAACGACAGAAATCATGCTACGCTTGTTTAGTATTTTGTCCCTGTCACAAGTATTCAATATGAGGAAGACAGACTACGTTTAGATATCTTTATAATTTTGTAATATCGTGCTCTGATGGTCGTTGTATTGCGTGTCATGTATTTTTAAAATAACTACATACGCAACATTTTGGTTCGAATTCTGAAAACGTACCTACATCCATCATAGTCAACCAAGATATGTGTCCACACCCCTTAAATTATCGTTGTATGTAAATTCTTATTGAATCTAAAGTTGACGTCATCGGACATGTGTCTTTTTTTCTTTTCTAGAAAAAAGAAAGGGAGCTACTGTATAATTTTTTTGTTTTGCCTTGTTTCTTTTTTTAAAGAAGTTCTGCTTTAGAGCCTATCCATTTTTTTCGATAGCTCATGTTTAAGAAAGTATAACCTTAAACGACACAAACTCATTTCTATGTCAACACGTTTCCTTAGCCAGTATCGTAGGAGAGTTAGTATTGTTGTTTTAATAAAATGATGATTGAATGAAAAATGCGAATTCATAATTAGCTAGGCAACATTAAGATCATATTCTTATAGCAAAGTTAAAAGAGAAATAAAAATGCAGGTTTGTACTGGTGTTTTAGAACGCGACCATACGAAAGTTACAATTTAGTCTACTCGAAGAGTAGAACACACGAGTCTCTTTCATAATTGCAGGGTAGAGTAGATACTTCAAACAGAATTGTTTATCCGAACTTAAGTGCAGACTTGACCAAACAACTCTGTCTATTAACGTCCCATAACAATAAAAATAAAACAGGTGGTAAGCCAACGGCAGCTCCAAATACCAGTGTCAAAGATTAATCTGCACGTTTGTAAATGTCCGATCGCTTCGACAGTGTACATAATTACAGCAATTAGTCTGCGGAGACAATGGCTGAAGCCGCCTGACCGATTTCCAGGCGGGAGTGGTCCGGTATTGGCATGATGTCACGTACCATTGCATCACAAACCCCATTGTACGATCAGCTGATTCATATATGTTTTTTCAAGTATTTAAAACGGATCTGATTATGTCCGGTGAAGTTGATTCGTCCTTGATTCGTACTAAATGCAAGTAGTGAAGTTCCAATCTACGTGGAACTTTATTTTCTTTTACTTTACTTTATACTCTGCTAGCTAGAAGAGTCAGAGTTAGGAGATACCGCACTTCTATGACTAAGGTCTTGTTTAACGCTTGTGCGGGTAAATATTTACTATAATTGTAAATAAGAGCTCAAGGAGCTGAACATAACATTCCATGAATTCACTGTGTGGTTGCCGGGTTCATCGTACTGCAGAGAGTGGAGCCAGGAGCAGTACCTGTGGCTCGTGACCCAGGTGTAGGTTTTAATGATGCATTTTTTTTTTTTTTTTTTGTGATTTTGTCAGTTGTTGATTACTGACATAGTTGAGCGCTAACGGATTACGCTCAATCTATGTAAGTATTAGTTTATGTGTGTTATGACCTTATATGTATTGATTATGTTATTATAAGTATTTTTGTATGAATGGAGCAATCTGTAGTGATGCAACCATTATTAAGAGATAAAATGTATAAGTTGTTTAATTAGTATTGTTGTATGTTTTTAAATTTCGGACTATATATGAAATGAATTTTTTAAAAGATTCTATTATTGTTTCTTTGCTTATTATTTCAAGAGGGTTGAAAGGGTTAATATTTTGGAATGTACACTTATTAAAATGATTTGCTCTTTCGCTGTCGAAGCGCGGGCATTTTGAGTATAGGTGGTCGAAACTTTGTGTTGATTTGTTATCACATGGACAAAAAAGATCTGTAGCTAATTTGAATCTATGAAGATATTGTTTAGTATATCCGTGTCCAGTATAGAACTGGGACAGTTCAAAATTTGGTTTAAGGGCAGTGATGAATTTTGATAGTACGTCGTAGTTAGGAAAGAATTGTTTTGTATATAGGCATTGTCCTGGTTCTTCATAATATTTTTGTTTTATTGTTTGCAGGCGTTGTTTCATAAGAAGTTTAACATGACTTATAGGGAATTTACTGTAGACAGGAGTGTTGTTTGTCGACGCCACTGACTTAGCAGCTTCATCTGCGAGCTCGTTGCCCGAGATGCCTACATGTGCTTTCACCCAGACAAAGATTAATGTAAGTCCTTTTTGTTCAATTTGCCTGATGGATTTAAACGTTTGAACAGTGTGATGAGAGTGGCTGAAAGTATTCTGTAATTCAAGCAAAGCGGTCCGACTGTCAGAAAGTATTACAGCCGACATGTTTGTGGAGTTGGCCCAAGTACAGGCCTCACATATTGCCAGCCGTTCAGCTTGGAAAACAGAGCACAGTTTATGTAGTTTAAAAGATCTAGTTTCAGTAGTACCATCAGATTTTTGTAGAACAACAGCAGCGCCCACAAGATTGTCATGTTTGCTACCGTCAGTGTAAAAGTGGTTAAGAATATCATGGTAATTTTCCAAAATCTTGTTTAGATCATCTTGTGATATTGCTTCAAGAAAATGAATAGGTTTCCTCTCTGCAGGATGAAGATGATGTTTTGGTTTAACGGGGATTTCCAATTGAGAGCCGCCAGTGAAGAATTGGTGGGTGTTTTGTATTTTAGTGTTTTCTATTTCTGCTATAGACAACATTTTATCTGGGAGTGGAGTAAGATTAGCAAGTGTAATGGAAATGCGTGTATTAGAAGTTTTAAAGCTGCGGTTGATATTTATGCAGAATGATCTTTGGAGGGATAAAAGTTTTGTATTAATATATTTATATTTTAGAGCAGAAGACCAAATCGCTGCTCCATAGCAAATTATAGGTTCAATAACTTGTTTGTATATTGTTTTTATATTATCTGGGTGAATGCCCCATGTAGCTCGAACATATGTTTGTAATCTATTGTATATTAATTTTACTTTTTGTATTGTTTCTAAGCAGTGAGTTGTAAATCGGAGCTTATTGTCAATATGTATCCCTAAATATTTTATATTTTTTGTGAATTTTACTACGGAATTGTTCATAACGACTTTTAGTTTTGTCGATCTCTTGGTAAAGCCTATGGCGTTGGTCTTCTGAGAACTAAAGGTAAGTTTTGACTTTTCTCCCCATTTTTGTATTATATTTAACGTATTGTTGATTTTATGTTCCAGGTTATTTATATTGGAGTCTTCGGCGATCAATAGAATGTCATCTGCATATGCTTGAAGGTAAACACCGTCGGGTAGAGAACTAGTCAGTAAGTCGTCCAGAATTAGATTCCACATGATAGGTCCACATACCGAACCTTGTATGCATCCTCGAGTCATTATTTTAGAGGTTTCGCTATCAGCAAACCTAATAACTACCTCTCTGTCACATATGTAGTTTTGTAGTATTTTGTATATGTTATTTGGGCAATTAGTTTTCTTTAACCGGTGTAAGACTGAAGGCCACCAAGCATTGTCAAATGCAGCCTTGATGTCTAATGACACCGCGGCTATATGTTTCTGCTTTTTCTTAGCATTGGTTATTATATTTAAAGCTTGTGAGATGGCATGTGTTGTAGAAGTTTGGGCCTTAAATCCGTATTGGTTTCCGGCCATTTTATTGTTGGTGTGTAAAAAATATGTTAATCTGTTTGTAATCAACTTTTCAAATAGTTTGCCAAAAACTGGTATTAGGCCTATGGGTCGGTAAGAGGATATGTCATCATAGTTAGGCTTGCCGGGTTTTGGAATTATTTTTGAGATTGTTTTCTTCCAGGTGACTGGGAAATAGCTTAGTTGAAAACATCTGTTTATAATATTTAGTATTACATTAGGAAACATTTCCGCAAAGCGCAGGCAGATATCGGAGGTAAGATGATCGTGCCCTGGGGCTTTCTTGGGGTTCATATTTTTAAGGTTTTCTAGGATCTCGTCAATGGTGAATGGCGGTTCACTTGCAGTGCATGGAGGTAAGTAAGTATGTTGTCTAATTTGTGCATGTGTTGAAGTATCTGGTATGTCGTCAGGGAACAGTTTCTTTATTAGTAGTTTAGATGTTTCAGTAGCATCACTAGTGTATTTGCCATTTTCTAGCTTTAGGGTTACAGGTGGTTGTTTAATTGGGCGACTTTTTATTATTCTATTTGTGACGGACCATACATTTTCTTTTGTTTGTTTATTACAAAATTCTCGAAAGTGTTTTGTTGAACATTCTTGTATAGCGTCTGAATATTCTTTTTTCAGGTGTTGTTTTTCTTTTAATAGTTCGTGTAAGGGTTGTTGTTTTTTAACTGCTTTGCTTAATTTTCTATGATTAGCTATAACCTTTTGTTTCAATTCATCCAGAGCTGGACTCCACCACGGTGGTCGACAAGGGGGACCGGAAGAGCGAGGTAAGATTTTATCACATGTTTTTTGAATGTATTTAGTTACACTAATGATGTAATTTTCAATTTCAGTGCTGTTCATATTGTCTATATTTATGCTTATATTTAAATACCTTTCCATTTCGTTGCGGAATGCATCTTTCTTGTCATTCCACAATTTCTTGTTTGTAGTATTATATTTCCATGTAGATAATTTAATAGTTTTAGTTAATTGAGTTTTCCCTAGTAATATCTCAAAGGTGATGGGATTGTGGTCTGAGGCGGTGATGATTTCAGGGTCGACTTGCCAGTTATTAATTTGAATATTATTGTTATTGCTTAAAAGTGTTATGTCTACTCTTGATTTCCTGATGTTGTCTCTTCCTGCAGTTTCAAAGGTAGGGGTGTCACCTTGGTTGCATATCAGTAAGTTATTAGCAATTATTAAATCAGATATCCTTTCCCCTCTGCGGTCATTTCGGGCCGATCCCCAAGTCGTATGCCATGCATTAACATCTCCACATATAACGTGGATTTCCGTCTGGTGTTCATGAAGAAATTGTATTAGTTTCTGTAATGTGTTGTGTATATCGTTCTTAGGTTCGATATAAACTGAGATGAGGTTGAACTTTTTATTATATCTGTCACGAATTTGAACTACACACATATTGGCATCAGAATAAGAATTAACACATATAGCACTAAATTTCTTTTCTTTTATCAGTAGGGCAGCTTTCACTGTTCTTCCTGCCGAAATCTGGAAAGTAGTATAATTTTGTATGGATTTCAAGGTTTTGTTTTTGCCGGTGTAGGGTTCTGTAAGATATATAATATCAAATTTCATATCTTCATTTATTTTTATAAGTTCTTGTAGCGCGTTTCTGCCACGTCCAAGGTTAATTTGGATACAAGTTAATTTGTTTAAATTTGAATTGGTTGTTGGTCGATGTGTGTTTAAGTTGTGTCTATCCATAATTTATTCTATTACGTATATTAGTGTACATTATAGTTGATTTGGGACAGCTTTTTGAAGTGGCACTATGCTTTGTGTTAATTTTTAAATTATATTTAGTATTATTTGCTGTACAATTAAAACAGCACACTTTATCTTTGTCACTTTTATTTGGACAGTCTTTAAATTGATGGTTTGTGGAGGCGCAATGAGAGCAGGCTATTTCACCGCTAGTGCAGTGCTTCCTGGTGTGTCCATATTGCAGGCATCCATAGCACTGCATCAGAGGGACATAGTCTTCCACCGCAACTTTCTGGTGGTCTATATTGATCTTTTTAATTTTGGTCATGATTTTCCATATTTTAGGTACTGTCATAATTACTGCGTTGTATAAGTTTTTGTTTTTATTGTTTCTTGTGAATTTGAGTGTTATTTCAGAATTGTCAGTGATATTTTCGGTTATTTGTTGGTTTTGATCTATAATAGTCTTGCAGAGTTCGTCAGTGGTAACATCGCGAGATATGCCTTTTACGATTATCATAGGCTGGAGAAGTTTGGTCTCTTCTGCGTTAATTAATTTGTTGGATTTGCTTATTTTAGTTAATGTTGTTTGCCTCTGTTCATCTGTTTCAAATTCTACTCGAAGTTTATTGTTAGAAATGTACTTAATATTGGAGGGGGCAAAAGTGGTGTCCTTAAATGATACCGCCTGTTTCCAGATTTGAAGAGTTTCTGAAGAGCTTTTAACTTCTTGTTTAGCGGTGACAATAATTGATGGTTTTGTTTTCGGTATTGTGGAGGACGGGATTTTGTTTGCCGGTTTATCAGATTTGACTATATTTGAGAATGTTTGTGGTGAAGTAATTTTAGCCTGGTGTAAAGCAGAATTAATGGTATCCTGAATAGCTGTTATAGTTCTTGGGCATAATTGGATTGGTTGGTCGGTTGGTGTAGTAGTTGGAGAGATATTAGGTTCTTTTTCAATTCCCGTGATTATCATTTCAGCTATTTTCTTGATAGCTTCTGCATGTTTGTTGGCTTCTTGTTTCTGAGATTTAGTGACGGTTCTTCCATCGTTGAGTTTCTGCGGAATAGCTGTTGCGTGATTAATGATCTTGTGTAAGGCTTCCGTGATGGTGTTATTATTTAAAGAAATATTTTTTGAAGTTTCTGGATAAATTTCATCGTCATCTAAGGGTTCAAAAGTCGAAACATCAGCAATTTCGGAGTCGGTTGGGCAAGCATTCGGTCGGTTGAAATTTAGGGTCTGTTGGATTTTTTTGGTGGTTTTAATATTATTCATCAACATATTATTCCCACGAGTGAGGCCGATATAAGTTAACCCCCCGGGTGACGCCCATTCCGGAGGAGTGGCTACTTACTGTGGAGGTCGCCTGGTATCCATAGGTTTTAACGAGGTTTCTCTCGGGTGTTATTGACTTTTCCTTGTCGTGGTCGGCCAATTAAGGCAAACCCTCCGGTCTATCCATGACCAACGACATACCTCCACGAACGCTTCAAGTGGAAGTCGTTGACGATGGTAGAATAGATAACGGACTGAGAGACTGGCGTAAGGCCCCTCGAGGGTGACTCTCTCGAGTCGCCGTCAAATGTGAAGCTGTTAGTGAGAGGGAAGGAACGCCGATGTTACTGGCAGCCGGATGTTATTGGCAAGTTGGACATTAAGAGTGATCTTCCCTCTGTAAGCCCCCCCACCGCGACAAGGTCGCTCCACTTCAGGGGGGTAATGATGCATTAGCACCAACCTAACTTTTTTTACTAAGCCGTCTGTCCGCTTATCTAAGGCCGCAGCCATCCATAATACCGAGCCCCTTAAGAGGGAGCCGCTCGACTGGGTCCGGCTGTGTTGTGTAGGCACCAGGCACTATCTTGAATAAGGCAGCGCTCCCGTACCACGGAAAACCAAACCAGAGGTCGCATCCATCCGCCACCTCTGAGAGCAAAGGCGTGTCAGGAGCGACCATAGCTCCTCGATCCAAAGGTCTGCTAGGCCTGAAATGGGCTCTTCTGTATTCTTATGTCAGCCATCTGTCCTCAACCAGACATTTTTTTTTTTTTCGGCTTCATTTCAGAAAGTGTGCGGAAGTTTTGCATAATTTGATCCCGCCTGTCCCTTTCCACCACTGGACGTCCAGGCGCAGCGAGGCTTTTCACTCGTATGATGTTGACATTGCACCCATTCGCACGAAGCGATTTGCTTCCGCTTTCATCATGCGAACAGCTAAGGAGCGGAACTCTTTGCGAGGTGATTTCCCGGATCAGTATAATCTGGTCATCTTTAAGACTACAGTGAACAAGCATCTTCTTGGCGAGCGTGCACCTTCTTAGGCTTCATCATCGCTTTCCGTAAGGCGTAATTGCGGTCAAATGCCCAGCCTATTCAACATAGCACCCCACCACATTTAGTAGGATTAGTCGAGAGCCGCATTTGCAATTTACATAAACGTTCCAGTACCTACTGAACTTGGATGTTCTATCAAGATCTTTTGCTACTTTAGCTGGTTAGCTCCTCGCTAACTACCATGAGTTAGAATACAGTGCGACATAAAGAGTAGAAATTAATAATTCGCGAACTAAAAATTTTCATTACGTCGCAACACAAATAAAAAGTATGTCAACTATCAAACTGTACTTGAATTTTAAACCGGAAAGCTTTTGTCGAATCTGAGCGATGTTTGCAAACGTATAGCTGATTTTATTGGTAAGTTTTTTAACAGAATATTACTTATAATAAACCAATAGAGTGGTACAAGCAGTCAGTTCATTTATTAATGTTAAACAGTGATTATCAATAATTTTCTTTATTTTTTGAGGCTATACTAAACGTAAACAAAACCCATGTTATTTGTAGAGCAACTACTATATCTTGAGAATATTTAACTTTTATTTATTTTATTTCATTCTTTAAAAAAAATGTCAACAGAAATGTTAAGTTTCACGATTAGTAATTAAAATAGGTCGCGTCAATTTGTAAGCCTTAAATAAAAATGCACTTATATTGTTTTGTTTTATGTCTTTCCGAGAGTACAGTACGCCGAAAAGCACGGCATCGAAAATGCTGGAAAATTTTCGACATAATGTATTAAATAAAGGAAGGGTTATCCGTCGTATGCTGTTAAACGATAAGTAAATACTTTGGCTATTCGACTTATACCGACTATCGACAAATTACTCAATAATAATTAAAATAGCATGTTGTCAGGGACGGATACCACTTAGGTGCTAGTACGTGACAGGAATCAAGTGATATTATGCAAAAGGTGGAATATTTGAATTTTATGAAAAAAAAATTATAAACAAATTATTTTTTTTTTGTACATTCTCCTTGTTACGGGATGGCAAAAGGATCTAGCCTACATAGCCATGTCTCAGATTTCTGTCTTCTTTCTTGATGTTCGCATTAAAATGTAAGTGTCACATATTTAAATGCATCCACTGAGTGCTTGGCGAGAAATGCATGGCAATATACCTTATGATGGCGACTAACGATTTGGAAAACCCACTATAAAATGCTCAACAACATACACACCAGTCACACCACAAAACCTTTATTTTAATGATTCCTCATAAATAATCACCAACACAGATGCTTATGCATCATAATAACACCACCACATCAAAATAACATCACTGCATTTTGTGCAGATCGAAACAAAAATTTAATTTCCGATGTCATGGTTTCCCGCCAAACAGTCCTCATTGTATTTGTATAATATTTAGCTAGTCTATTTCAGTCATTGTCGTAATAATGAATCTAAAATTATAAATATTTTAGATTCCTGAAAGCGACATCACTTTGTAATTGTTTAGCTGCAAATAGCAATTAAATACCCGTTAAAATAAATAAAACCCTATAAATTATATTTCTGTTCATCAATCTCTACTGAACTTTAAATTTTTTACTAGTAAAATTAAATTAAAATATATGAAATATCAAGATCGTTTATGACGTAAAATCTTTGTTGTCACCTTAACGATAGTGCTGCCCTGATTCATTTTCTACTCTTTTATGTCGCACTGTACAAACATTTTAAATTAATTGCTTATAACTCTTTACTGTAAATCTGTATGCCGTAAAAGCTCAGAGTAATGAATGAACTCAAATAAAAATCTTAATGGTTCATACCATGTCGTGATTATTAATTTTTGCTTAGTACTTTTTAATGGACTAGGAAGAAGCGTAATTATTGCAGCTTTAAGGATACTTTTGCCTACCTAATTTATTCATAACATAAGTAAGTTTATCTCTGTTTAGTCATAAAAAAGCCATAAAATCACCAGTGATGATATTTTGATGACCTGGCTTCGAACGACCAAGTCGAGAATTGATTTACACTCATAGGCGAGAGCATGCAATCTAATACTCATATAATTATAATTGTCTATAATCAACACGTTTTTCAATATATAGACAGTTTTCTTGATAATAATTCTGTGGAAATTAACTAATAGCAAAATTATTGACATATAAATATACTCGTAGTACTTGAAAGCTCGTTATACGTTCTCGGAAAAGCTTTTATTGCGTACTCGTCTTGCGCTTATTATACAACTGTATCAATTAATTTAGTATGGTTTTAAGATTACTGTTAAACTTTGAACTATGTATTTTGAAAACTTCTGTTGCTGTTAGTAAAAATAATATACTGTCGGTAATTAAGTAACTGAACGCGTCATTGAATAAAATAATCTTAAGAAAATATACCTTATATGGTAGCATATAGGTACCACGGTATCTGGTAGTTCCATACGAAGGATCAACTATCATTTTTGGTATAATGTAGTTATTATACGAAATCAAAATCAACTCTCGGTAATATCTAGAATGTCGTAGTAACAGGAACGTGACAAGAATATTTTTGAATCATAAAAGTACCGCGCAAATAAATCAACTATAATTTGAATAATTGAATAACATTATCGGTTACGCAGCACTTTGCTTGATAGCAAATAACCGCTATTCACTTCCACTAGATCACATATAGTAAGATAGTCAGGGTACAACCCTTCGTCAGGTTTCATGACGAAGATTTTTGCTCCGAGTGTACTTCCAATATGTGATCTAGTTGAAGTGAATAGCAGATATTTGCTATTATGCAAATGCTTTTCAATATTAAATCGTAGTTTTTTCATGGGAAAGGGGACAAACCAGTAGACGGCTCACCTGATGGTAAGTGATCACCGCCGCCCATGGACATAAGCAACACCAGAGAAATCGCAATTGCGTTGCTGGAAGGAATACGTTCTTTTTTTAAAATTTCGAGGTCGTATCGCTTCGGGAATACCGCTGGCGACAGTTGGTTCTACAAGCTTGTGGTTCGCGACAGAAAATTGCGCAATAAACGTACGGTTGTAGACAACCTAGCATCCAGACCTCATCCAGACTGTGGGGATGGATTTGACGTTGCGAGGAACGATAGCGGACAGCAGCGGCAGGTATAAGTCCGAACAACTGCCAACGTAGTTCCTTAGTTGCTTTTGACACTAAGGAAGTCGTCTTGTTCGTGTCAAAAACAACTAAGAAAATCTGAAGAAAATAATTCATAACGTCAAGTTTATCTACGCAGCTGGGGAAAAGAAGACGTTTTCATAAATATGTTGGTTTTGATGGTGTTTTGTTGACACATGACGTGCGTGACACACACACACTTATAGAGTGAGCTCACACAGGGTAAAACTAAACTTTTCAATTAGTAGATGAATTATAGAATGTAATGCTCAGATATGACCATCTGCTTAGATACACTTGACGTTATGAATGTGTTCAGATATTATTGGTTAGTTGTGTATAATAGAAGTTATTGTGCGGCATCTGCTCTGAGGCTTTAGACAACATGCATTTCGACAATCGCTCTCGCTATCGCTAAGTAAAAAAATGTATGGGATTGACATAAGCAATCGATCACTTTTCGATTGCTTATGTCAATCCCATACATTTTTTTACTTTTCGATAGCGAGAGCGATTGTCGAAATGCATGTTGTCTAAAGCCTCTGATATTATTAAAGTAATGAATGTTCAGATATTATTGGTGACTTGTAGTGTATGGAACTTATTGACATTTTAGACTGTTCAGAAGTATTTGGTCACTTTGACTGCTCCAATATATCTGACGGCGACTGTACATACCAGGTACATACATATTGATGATTAACGTATTAACAAAAACTATATGTACCAGACGTCCAGGTGTTCTAGTCCTGTAATGAAATCATTCATCTTGTAATTAAATAATACATGCCTCGGTCACTTACGCCCGCACTCAACCCTAATTTTATAACATCGGCGATTGAGACGAATTACGGCAATTATTTTTATGGTCGTTTACACAAAGGGCTACCGTTATCTTGTTTGTAAGCAAATTAATAATTAACCTAAGTGTAGGGTCTGAGAGACCCATTTGCATGTTTCACGCGTAAATATCATGTCGTGTTACGGTTGCACGCGGTTTCATTAGTTTATTTAATTTGTTCTTATTAACTTTTACTTTAATTGAAGTCATTAGTTTGTGTCAGTTTGTAGCACATGCAATGTCACTCGTAAATACTAATACCAAACTGATGCAACGTCAAAGTCACTTGACGGGATGATAAGGAACACAGATTTAATGATACAAGAAGATAGGCCAAGCCGGCATTTATCTTGTGACAAGTTTATGCCCTGTGGGCATACATTTCCGCCACTTCGCCTTCCGATAAAGTCAAGTGAATACGTAACTCTGCGATTTGACCGATCTCCTTTCATCGCTTGGCAGTCCTTAAGACGCGCGCAATGAATAGTGTATATTACGGCATGCTCAACTAGAACCATGTTATGTAGTACGGCCGCTGATCGCGACACTCGGTCTTCCTATGAACTCGTCGATTCGACCGATCTCCTTAGATTGATATATCTGTGATAAGGAATGATACCAGAGACTTTTCGAAATTCAATCCACAAAAATGAATAGAGGATGAAAGTTTGTATGGGGAATCAAGATTAGTTAGACTATTTTATTGGAAACATTACAGAAGGACTTTACTTTCGATAAATGAGTAAACACTTTTCCTGATAAAAGTGTTTACTCTTCTTTATTATTATTTTTCAAAATTCATCCCCTATAAGGAGCAAATAGGGTGACAAATTCTGAAAATCGACATTAGTATTTTTTCTTTATTATCAAAGGTAATACCATGAAACTTTTAATTTCGGCACTTATAAGACAGACATAAAATAATCTATATAACTCTATGATTAGTAAAAAATTTAAAGTAACGTTTTTTTTGTAATAAATATTTGCTTGATATTTGAAGAGATGAAAAGCTTTTCTTGACAAACCGCATCGTAAACATGCTCTAAGTCGTCTACCGAAATATTAAAAAGAGAAAATATAATTTTACTTTTATAACAAATAGCTTCAAAAACTACTAAACCGATTACAAAAATCCTTTTACCGGTAGATAACTCTACTAAGTAATTCTTCACAATTCGTTCTTGTATTTTAATAGAAAATGTTATTAAGAGAAGGCCCATACAGCCATGTCTTCAAGATTTATTTTCCTTCTTGATGGTAGCATTAAAAGGTTGGAGTCACGACACATTTGAATGCATCAAGTGCTTGGCGATATATGTATAGCAACAGACCTCATGATGGCAGCTGATGAGGTGGAAATCCCACTATTAAATTCTCAACGTCACAAAACCGTTATTTCAATGATTCCTCGTAACTACTCGTCAACACAGATGCTTGTGCATCAAAATAACACCGCATTGCATGAAAACCACTCCAAAATAACTTTGAATTATCGGAACAATAATCGTCTCAATGCCATGATTTCTCGCCAAAAAAACATTTTCACATTTTTTTGATGGTCTGCACTAAGTAAGATAGGCTATAGGTACAATCAACAGCACGTCGGGCTATACAAAACTATCAAATTTCTCCAAACGATTTTCAACCTAAGGCTATTCAATATAAAGTGCATAATCGATTGGGAAAATTTGACAATTGGTGGTAACCCAACGTGCTGTTGTCGGTACATATAATATTTAAAAAACCACCAGAAAGAATTCGCGAGCGTAGCGCTAGTCACTTGTAAATAAAAAACCTTAATTGGAAAAACATGGCAATAAATAAATTCGTATCCTTACCCACCGCTAGAGAACATGATATAAATTATTTATAACTATTTAAGTTGCAATGACGTTAATTACGAGTATATTGACATACTTGTCTTACATGTCACTTTTATGAAGGCATTTAATATGATTACTCGTTATACGTTTAGATACTATCAATTAGATTTAAGGCAGGTACGTTCAATTTAAAATCAAGATCCAGATACACTAGATTCCCTTCTCAGGTCAAATTTCAAGGTTTGGTTTTGGCTTAGCGACCTATATAATAACACCTATAAGTAAATTAAAGTTTTACTTACAAATGCATTTCATCGAATATAACCTACTTAGCCTTTCCGTGACCAAGAATGCTGTAAGGTGTTACCAAATGTTGGGCACTAATAACAAAAGTGTGAAACGAAAATACACGTGAGTAAAATCCGTAAAAGTATTTAGTTTTATTTTGTAATCTATTTCGGCAAATGATTTCCCTTATACTTGAGTCAAATTAGGTAAAGAATAAATGTAAACAAACAAATTTTCATTTTGTATAGGTTTGTCCCTTTCACTCGCTACCTTTCTTACTCATCTATCACAGAAAAGCACAGTAATAATAATAATTATTATTTCTGTGCACAAAAGTGACAGTTGTTTGTTTACATTGATTAATTTTAGATCAAATCTTACGAAATTATTCTCAAACTTGATCCATTTCCTAGAAAAATATTACACCAATTTTATTTAGGATTCCAGTCTTCATCTTAAAAGGAGATGGCCCACTCTCCAAACAATGTTTGCCAAGCAAGCAAAAATCTATGCGTCACGATCAAAATTGGATTACATATGATAGAGAATCTCTCAAACGGCGCAAATACGCTGGTCTCTCAGGAGATTACTTATATGAGCCGTTTGGTGTAGAGACTCTGGGATCATGGGGTCCAGGAGCTCACCGACGTTTTCGGGATATTGCAGAGCGGCTACATGAGACGGTAAGTGACAATAAGGCTGGTTTGTATTTCAAGCAAAAAATTAGTCTCGCGATTCAGCGAGGTAATGCAGGCAGTGTTATAGGTACTTACACTTCCTGTTTCAGAGGACCTAGGCAAAGTCTTTTATCTGTAAAATAGTAGTCTTAAGTTTTTTGTAACAAATAAAATTAGTAAAAAAAAAAGTAGATTTTATTTGTTTTTTAAGTAGTTTTAGTTTGTGATAGAGATACATATTATGCTCATTTTTAATTAAACATTATTTATTTTTTAAATTACATTTACATGTAAGTAATTATTATAATAAAATCTTGACTCTGAAAAACTCCGTTTTGTAAAGTCGCTATCAGAGAATCAAGGGAATTATAATTACAACCACATGAAATCCGAATTTATGCTAAGTAATATAATTTATCAATTAAACGTATTTTTTTAGTCATTGAATTTGGCTTAAGTAATAGACGAATGACTTTAGATCAAATCTTATAAAAGTATTTTCAAACTTGATCTATTTCCTAGAAAAATATTACACACGTTCTTAATTTTTACTTTCTGGTGGTTTTTAAAAATATGTACCTATAGCCTATCTTACTCAGTGAATATCGTCAAACAGTGTGAAAGGTTTTTCTGGCGGTAAATCGCGGTATCGGGAAGAATTTTGTTCCGATAATTCAAAATTGTTTCAAAGTTGGTTTCGTGCAATGTGGTGTTATTTTACTAATGTGTATTCAAAAGGTCTACAATATTGTCTAATGATATTGTGTTTGTATTGGATTGGAATATAAGATATACTGATTGGAGTACATTATTTCACATGTGGCTCAAAAGCCTTCATGGCAAAGCCATAACGTAAAGGATATGTATAGAAATCAAGAGCAGTTTTTATGGTTCCGTTTATGGTACCTAAAAAGGAAAAACGGAAGCCGACCAATTCTACATAGCCTTAAATAAGGTTTTGGAAACTAAATTTCAGGAAAAACTCGGAAAAAACTGCGAGACTCGATTCCTGAAATAATGTTGTAACTACAAATTTCTACGGAACCCTCGGTGGGCGTGTCCGACTCGCACTTGTCCAGTTTTTTAATCCCAAAAAAAGGGACGTTATGGGACGTATTACGTATCTACGTAGTATCCATTTATACACTAGCACTTCATAGTTTAAATAAAGTTTTTTTATATAAAATTATCTGGTCTCTTTATATTTTTCAGTATTCTAACATGAAACTACTTTGGGGCGGGAATGGGCCATCTTCTTTGCCGGGCTTAAATCCTTGCGTTCCCGTACACTCATGGATCTGGGCGTACCGCAAGCAGTTATCGCATCGTTAGCGGTGCTCGACCGGAGTCCGTTTACCTTTGAACTAGTTGATGCGAACTTGAACCTGTTAACGCTTCGAGATTTATTCCGAATTCTGGATTCGCAGTGCGACTGACTTGTACTGCATTAAAAAAAAATGGAGTTTCTTTGCATTAGGTTCTTTCCCGCATGCTATTTAAATAGCTTTTGTATTTACTTACATAAAGTATAATTTTATTTGTACAAATAAATCTGCTTTTCTTCACCAGTACCAGTCCTTGTGATGGTGTTACAGTCCATTTTTGTGTTTATATCAAGTAGGAATATCTATGTACTTAATTGTGGGATGTGTTGACGATAAAACTTCTCCCTCCGGCAACTCTTTTTTGATCTAAGCATCAAAGTTTTGCGAGATCACTAATAAGTAAAATTAACTTTACACCTTTTTCAATACACATAGTCAATGATATTGTGACGAATCAGTGAATAGGATTTTTTTTAAAAGTGCACTTTGAAATAACGAATTTCACTAACGTTTTCTTTTCCATGCCACACTTGAAACCATACGCAAACAAGTCATTAAGATACGATAAATTTGTGAATCCACCAGATGATTTTCAAGAAAAATAAATAAATTACAATTACGCCTTTTGTTTCTCTTAAATCTGTGTTTCCCTTATATAATTTTCTTTAAAAGGTATTATGCACTCCTAGAAAATATTACAAAAGCTAAATTCAATCTTCAAACGAAGAGCATCTCCTTTTAGAATCCTTTTATTGCGTTATGAATATCAAGAGATCGCTATCGTTTCAATACAACATTAATTAAACTGGCATCCTACGTATCTTGGCGATGGAACACTAACACCGGAGATTAATTAGTAAGTAGAAACTTGGAACAAAAACTCGATGTGCCGCATTAGGTTCCTTTTCACTTATTAAACGTTCAGTAGTTGAACGTTGAACACCTAGTAGGGTGTTGCTTATTAATATAAAAAAATATAAAGCAACTTACTTTTCAATCAGTAGAGGTTTTAGTGAAAAGCGTGATAAAAGCTACAGTATTGGTGTAAGAGGAAACTGACCATACATTTTTAATTTGTCATGAGCATGATTCAAAGCACAATAACAAATACAAACTACGAGTAACTAATAAATAAGGATGCACGGACACTTAAAACGTGACCACTCTTTTCAAAAATAATGATTGTTAAGCAAGTAGTCAGACGTAACTTGAGCAGAGTATTTTAATCTACAAGTAGGAGTAGGGGCAACAGACTAACCCTCACAAAATGAAGATAATCTCATTGTTTCCGTCGGTTAGTTAGATCTCCATAATTCTACGGGGTAGGAGATGAGGTTAGAGTTGGCAATACGATAGAGACACCTGGATGCAAAGACCCCTGCATGCAAAACAATCTGTAACACACTTTAGATTTTTCATAAACATGATATAAAATGTCTTGTCTGAAACCAACACCTTAATAATAAAGTGTAAAATTACAAAATGTTCAAAATATGTTTTAAGTAATTGGGAAGCAGCAATTTCGATAGGTAATCTCTCTATTATCACTATTGTCAAAATCATCAAGAGCGAGACTACCCAAACAAGTAAAATTGACCATAGCAAACTAACACCAAACTGAAGCACAACCCGACAAACGAAACGATTTGAGATATTTACCAAAATAAACGTGAATAGCTGAGTGATCACCGTTGATAAAGCCATCTGGTTTTTATCAATCCGACGGATAATAAATAACCAGAGGAGTTTAAGAGGTGTTTATTAATATCTAATGTTAGTATTGACTTACTTTGAAATAAAATACAAAGATATTTGAGTCGTTTTGAATGCAGTATTGTGACCCGCAGGATTTCATGATCTTGGCTTACTAAGTGATTTTCGAATACCAGCTGGGATATTTTGTTCAGGATGCTCTCGGAAATTAAGAGGAAACCTAAAATTTGTTTATCTGTGTCAAAATTCACATACAAGTCTTACCCTTTGCAATTTTTGTATCATGTACCCTTTCACTAAAAATGTTGTTTTAAAGTATTCACTTTTGACTTTATAGTCATGTCCATTCCATGTCCTTTTCTAAAATCAGTCAACAGCAGTCAATATAAGGATTTGTCTAAGTAAGCTATGCAGCAATTCAAAGATTATTTGTTACTATATGAGAAATTCTATCCGAAATAAGTGTGTCAAATAAACTGTCCTGCACATAATCTACTCTTAAAACTATTCTTGATGTAAACTATAATTTCATTCTTTGTCTTACATTACTTCATTTCTCTTGCTACTTATTTATCATTACTCTGATCTAAAGTCATTACTCACAACTATGATCCAATATCAAAGACTGTCACCGTACTCTTTGTCAGTTATTTGTAAGCACTCTAAATATGTCTGGCTTTTCTAACTTCGCTTTCATGTATGTAAATTACTGCAAGGTTCTTGAGCTCACATTTCTTCTATCATCGTAAACATGTCCATTGGTATTAATATAGTAGCATACAACGGAAAATCTATAAATAAACACCTCATTGAGATTCCTCATAATATAAATAATGGCTTGTAAATGAAAGCAGTAGATGCTATAATTAATTCAAAACGTTTGTTAAATAGGCCCGAATTAGAAACAGTCGTAAAAATTCAAGTGCAGCCAAAGCATGATTTAGACAAATTGTACACGCGCTATTTAGTACTCCAATTATGTGTGTCACACAGTTCGGTCATTTGGTCGTACCAGTGATCTCATTCCGATCCAGGCCCGTGATTTATCGTCACATGGAGCTGCCGATACGGTGACGCAAGTGGCTATCCATCCATGACTGTCGAACACTCCTTGGTGGGTGCCATCATGTCCTAATTTTGACGAACTGAAAAAATGTCGTTGTAATAAAAAAAACAATTTGCAAAATTGATGATGGATTGGATATTTGGCATAGTTATGTCGTCTTCATAATTGTCCACACACCATTAACATTGTAATCATCGCCAATTTATCATTAACGATTCACAACGATGTGATGAATACGAATGAGATATATTGGTTCAGCTGATTTGCGAGAAACCCATATTTTATGCCAGTATGCATTTCAAAAATTGACAGTTATATTTGTCCTGCAACAAAAGTCATACAAATCGTCTTTTTTCGTAGGCTACACGCCGGGACTGATAATGGGATTCCGGAATACATATAGTATTTAGAATCAATTCCATTCTTACTATGGTTAAATCCAGAGAATCTTGATAACGATCTTAGACGATAACAAATGGTATTGCGCGTGTGAGGTTGAAGTGAACAACTTTTGTTTCTCATACAATGACACTGTTAGATACTAACGATTCTAACTACAATGCTAAGTCTGCAATTTATATTCTATCTAATCTTTTAAGCAAATTTGCATCGGAGCTCTCCCGGAAGCTAAGGCTTGAAATATTCAATATGAATATTGTATCGTGGTATGGAGTGGCGATATCAGAAGCGACAATGCTTTTCATTTAGCTATACGATATCATGGCAAGCATGATATACCAAATGAAATGTGTTTATTTTTTTTAAGATTGGTTTGCATCTCACCAAGTCTCTCGTCTTCTTCGTTTTATTTATTTGTGACTTCTGACATTACTTCTTTTCATACAGCTGTCATTTTCCGAACTGGGACCAGCAACATACCTTCTGAAACATGGCTAGAAATATATTTTTTGGTAGCCATTTAAGTAGTTGCACTTTGTTTCTTATTACACAGAGTTGGTTATAAATATCAGAAAAGAATGTCGTTATGACCTTCCATGTACGGCAACATCAAATCAGAATATCCAACACAGTAAAAGATTTTTAACCTCCAATCTCCTATTATAAAGCGCAAAATCAATTGGTAATATAGATTGTGGAAACCTTTGTGGAAACCAAAAATATCCAAATCATTTAAAATATCACACATAGACTATTTTTATTTCTACCAAATGTCTGAATAATAGGAATTCAGACAAAGAATATTATATTAGAATTACTTAATTTATGTTTCTTACTTTACTTTTTACCGAACCGTTTAACAATCCTGTGTACTCTATTTAATTATAATACCTATGGAAATTTTAATATGACAATGTTATATGTAAATGCCATGTTCGAGACATCTAGCTACTCAGAGCTAGTATAAACGATTATATGCCTAACTTATTATTTACTTTAAAGTCTGTTTTCACTGAGCTGTTCGAAGCTGTAACCTAGTTAACTTTATTACTTGTAACTTTACTTTGACATATCCATATTATTATTAGGATAATATTAAATATTTGCTAAGAGTCATTCGTATCCCTCAGACTTAGAAATAGGTTTGAATTGTAACTTCAGTTTATGTATTAAACTAATACACCTTTTACCTATAGTAGGTATTATTTTATCTGTGCTAATATTAGGGGTTAAGTATGAAATTGCCGTTTTGTATGGAGAATTTAACGAAAAGCCATTTTTCCATACAAATATATTTGCGATTTTTTTAAGGAACCACAAATCTAAATTTTGTGTATTTTTTGGGTTATATTGAGACAACATTAAGCTATAGGATACTCAGAGAAAAAATTGGGAATTGATACCTGTAAAAAAATATTCATATTTTTATAACGGAGACGGACACCTTTTACCACGAGCTGTTTTTGAAGATCTATTTCTAGTGCAAAAAAGTAAATGAGAATAATATTTTATACATAAATATAAGTCCTTGTAATAAAGATTGAAATAAAAAAAAGGAATAATGGACATAGCTATTGTAATAAAGGAATTATACACTAAACCGGCAATTTTATACTTTAACACCTATTACTTAGCTTGTTAGGAAACATTAAAGTACCTAACTAATTTTATATTTTTATGCTACGAGCCATGAAATGAAATGAATGATTTTTATAATATCTTATTTGTGACGTATAAAGCGTTTTTCGCAAGACGTGAGAATCAATCAAATATGTCGGGCATATAAGAGGTCGGCTGTGCAGCTCTCGTGCCTTGTTCAGAAGTTAAGCTACTAATTACACGGGTGATGGTTTACGAAGCGTACTTAAAATCAGCTCGACCAAAAACAATAAATTAAGATTATTCCATTCTTATTAGTTAATACAACTCTATAATGTACCGAATCATTGACTTTTAACATTATACTAAAGGTAAGTACCAACTTGAGTAAATAGTTGTCTACCGCGCATTAACAAAGTAATACACAACGACTGACCCCCAGATACTATCAGTCGCTTTGTATTCAAAGCGTCCGTATCGGCGCTATAGAGACCACGAATTGTGACGGAAATGATAATTACCTGACACTCGGATTAATTACAATGAACGTTGCGATCGATATCATATCTATTGAGAGGTTTTAATCTTTTAAATTATAATATCATTATGTAATGTTTGAACTCAATGATAACATCTGTCTACAGTTCAATATGGATTTCCGTAAACTATGTCTCGACACAAAAAATATCAATCTTGATAGTATAATTAAAATAAATAACCGGTCCAGAATAGATGGTTCTCTAGTAGTACACCTGCTTTATACACCTCACTTGCTTAATCAGGCTATAATCCCAGTAGAAGGAGAGTATACCAAGGTTCAGGAGTTTACATGTAAAAGTTTTCGTTATATTAGTACATATTATAATTACTAAAGAAAATAGGCTGTACAAGTTGGTGTATCAAGAGCAATGTTGCTAACGCGTTATAGCGGTTTACATTTTTAAAGTCCTTAATAAAGTTCATGAAATGGTTATGATGTAAGGTGTAAAATCGGATCATCCACTTGGGAGCTACAATGCCACGCCGATACACATGTTAAACTTGCCCCTCTTTTTGGATTGGGGGTTAAAAAGGAACGCACTGCTATCTGTCACAAACTGGACAAATGAGACATTTGAGTCCTAAACTTACCAATAGATCTTTCAAGAAAACAAGTATACCTAGTAGTAGTACCTACCTACCTACCTAGTAGTACCTCAAATTAACTACGAAGCAAATAAATTTGGCAAATTTTATTAATGCCCTTCGATTTAATCTTGATAACCGACCGGACTACATAAAGATGAGTCAGCGCATAAATCCTTTCTGTTTTCTTAATCCACATTACTCGATTTACTGCCTTCACGAGTGATTTCCTTCGTGAATTATTTGTTTACGAGGGCGCTAAAAGAGTATTTTGTTCCAGACTGATGGCTGTTCAGTTGCAGAATTCGCTGACACACGCACAAACAACGGGCGCAGAAGTTGGACGATCGGTATGTAGAAATTTCTCCAATCGATTTTCAAACTAACTGCTTTTTATGTAAAGCACAAAATTAATTGGGAAGTTTTGAGTTTGGAATAACCCGATGTGCTGTTGTCTGTACTCATTCTTTGACGTAACTGGGTTTATTTACATTCAGTTCATCATCAGCCTATATAAAGTGTTATAGGATTGTTTCAGGGTCAGACTTAACGGGTAAAACGCATACCATCTGTAAAGGGTTTTTGACTAAAGCCTGTATGGCTATGTGTTTGGATTTGCTTTGATTTCCAAAATACCCTCGATAAAAATCTATCTTTATTCCATAAGATCTACCTAATGAAAGTTTTTATGCCTACAAAAAATTATGTCCATAACGCGGCTTCCTCCTATATGTATGGTAAAACGCATGAATGGTTAACTGGACAGAGCAAGTATTCTTAAAAAAAATCTCTTCTTATATTAAGCGGAAGCGAACTTTTACTGTAGCATTTTTCGTGAATAACAAGAATGAATTTACTATTGCCTTCATTCTTTTTAAGTGAATATTAAACTCAAACATTTACGATACCGTCTTAGTGGATTGGTCAGTAACGATTTCTATACACCAAGATGGCTGCTAATGCTCGCAGAGATAATGAATATGTGATTAACACGTACATTTAATTTTTATTTAATTCTTTAAAAGTATTTAATTAATAAATACGATTTTTAATGTAGGCATATTTGTCTATTATCTAGTTATTATCCTTAGCATAAGTTCTCAAAAATAAAATTTTCTATTTTGTATCGCCTGATGTATTGTTGACACTAACTTAATGTCTAGACAATTCGTGTGAGCGCACTGAATCTGAGAGAGAATTCTGATACTTTGTTAACGCTACTTAATATTTATTTCCGAAATCAAATCTACCGTTTCGTATCAAACTTTTTGTTTTGTTAATCCTTTGCTCCTACATCCGTAATATGAATTATACGTGAATACTTCCGCGTATCATATTAACAAAACAAACTTGTTCAAACGTAAAATTTAAATACAATTGGCGTTTGATCGCGAGCGTCTTTTGTTTTTATCATTCAATCAGTTTGTCATGAATTGGTGCCCCAGTTCGTAATAACAAACTTGGATAGTATTCGTACTAATCAATGGAACGTTTTTTTTATCTGTTACTAAGGCCTTAGTTCACTAATACGTAAAACAAACGATTCAAAGTTTACAATTTTTAACCCCCTACGCAAAAAGAGTCTGTCTGTGTATCTGTGTGTGTGTATTTGTCTGTGGCATAGTATCCCCTAAACAAATGGACCAATTTTGATGCGGTTTTTTTGTTTAAAAGCTGGCGTGATCGAGATGGTTCTTAGCTATTATAAAATAGCTCGGGGGTTACATAAAATTTTCAATTTTGTATTTCTTTTTCTAACCGATAAAATGTCAATCACAGCCGGTTAAAATAGTGAACTCCAGCCTAAAAGGGGTTTCAATAATGGATAAACGGGGACGTCAGCAGTGTATCAAGTGCGATGATTCGTCCTCAAACTGGTGTCACCTTACTGCTGGTGTCCCGCAAGGCGGTGTTCTATCCCCTCTTCTTTTTTCGGTATTTATAAACGAACTCACTAAGGTCATGTCTCCTCCCTACCACTTGTATGCAGACGATCTTCAGATATACAGGCATTGTAACTTAGAAAACATCAACACAACTATTAACAGTATCAATGAGGAATTACTGATGGTTAAATATTGGGCTGAAACGTTTGGACTACTAGTTAACCCTTGCAAGTCACAAGCCATAGTTGTAACTAGTAACAGATTGCACAATAAATTTGACAGCTGCACTACCGCTAACGTTAAGTATAATAATATGGTTATACCGTTCTCTGAAAAGAGTAAAGACCTTGGCTTGACTATTGACAGTAAGTTGTCATGGTCTTCGCACATTAACGAAGTCAGCCGACGTGTGCACTTCTCGTATCACTCTCTGAAGCGTCTACAACACTTTCTCCCTTTTAAAACCAAAGTTATGCTTGCTCAAACCCTATTACTCCCCATTCTCGACTATGGTGATGTCTGCTATTTAGATGCAACAGAAGAGCTGCTTAACAAGCTAGAGAGACTTCAGAATCTAGCAATTCGATTCATTTTCGGTCTGCGGAAATACGACCATGTATCTGAATTTCGCACAAAGTTAAAGTGGCTTCCTATCCGACTTCGCCGAAATATGCACATCCTCTCCCTTCTATTTAAAATTCTTCACAATCCTCAACATCCTGATTACCTGCGTTCCCGTTTTAATTTCCTTCCGCCCAGCTCCCGTCCTAAACGTGCTTGTGTCACGAGAACTTTAGTTCGCCCACCCTCCAAATCTAAATTCTTCGCCAGATCATTCACTGTGATTGCTACACAGTTGTGGAATAAACTGCCAGTGGAGATCAGAGAAAGTTCATCTGTCTACTCTTTCAAACATAAGCTGAAAGAGCACTACCTCTCCAACTTGTCTTAAGCATATGTATAGTATTTATATATTTGGATAATTGTATGTATATATTTATGTAGTATTTTTGTATGTAGTTGTTTATTATATATGTATGTACTTACTAGAAAAATGCACTGAAAAAAATCGACTTGCCTCAGGCGGGACACGAACCCGCACCTTCCACAATCCGGGTGGACGCGTTGACCAATTTCGCCACCGAGGCACTGCTTTTCGCTGTCGAAATTTGTCAGTGCTTGGTGCTTATGTTTTTATGGTAAACATCGTTTCATCAAATCTTTGAAATTTGCACTTCCAAGACCCGAACGAAATATTTTTGCAAATATTTGACGCCCAGCTAAGATGAAACTACCTTACATTATGGAATAATTTTATTTTTGCGTTTACAAACGCGTAAATATAATACTAGAAAAATGCACTGAAAAAAATCGACTTGCCTCAGGCGGGCAGTCGATTTTTTTCAGTGCATTTTTCTAGTATTATATTTACGCGTTTGTAAACGCAAAAATAAAATTATTCCATTATGTATGTACTTATTATGTTCATTTTAAATATTGTGATAGGTACTGTTTTTATGTAATATCTAATTTACTTGCACGCGTTATTCCCGCTATTATAATTTCTTACTAATGCTAGGGTTGGCTGGAAGAGATCTCTTTTAGAGATAAGCTCACCTTTGTACATGTATTTCGTTATGTTTTGCTATTACTGATTTTATATGTGCAATAAAGGATTTATTATTAAAATGTAAGTGGTGATGATTGCTTTGTCTGTATTTGTTTGCTTTTTGTAGTTATTACCTACGGGTTATACAAAAGCGTCGGCAACCTGTACTTTTCTAAAATCCAAATCTTATATTATCCTTATCTTTCTCTACCGAGACTACCAGTGTAACGTGCCTTCCTAAACATTGAGGAAAGAAAAAACATTTAAAATCGGAATTACATTGTTCAATTTCGGTTCAATGTTGCTTTCAATATCATTGAGACGTGTAAATACCTTTCAATGCCATTGCTCAATCTCATTGAAAACTAAAATTTACCGAACGCTTTCAATGGAATCGCTCATTGACATCATTGTTCAATGCGATTGAAACGTGTAAACACGAAGATTGAACGATAGCGAAGCGTTCGCGAGCACGAGTTGGCGCGACATCGCATTGCGTTAACGTGAGCATTGAACGTCATCCTTACTAATATTATAAATGCGAAAGTAACTCTGTCTGTCTGTCTTTCTGTCTGTCTGTCTGTCTGTCTGTCTGTCTGTCTGTTAAGCTTTCACGTCTAAACCACTGAACCGATTTTGATGAAAATTAGTACAAATATAGATTAGATCTCGGAAAAGGACATAGGCTACTTTTTATCGCGAAAAAAAGGTTGTATGGGTTGAAAAAGGGGATGAAAGTTTGTATGGAAGTTCGTCATTTTTGAAGATAGAACAATGAAACTTTGAATTTAGGCACATAATAAGACAAAAAGAAATATTTGTTCTAAGATTTTTTAAATTTTGACCTGTATGGGGGTGAAATAGTGGATGAAAGTTTGTATGGGACTTCGTCATTGTTAAAGATAAAACCATGATAATTTGAAATTAGGGACTTAATAAGAAAGAAAGAAATATTAGTTCTAGGATTTTTGAAATTTAGACCCGTGTGGGGATGAAATCGGGGATGAAAATTTGTATGGAAGTTCGTCATGGTTAAAGATAAAACCATGAAACTTTGAATTTAGACACTTGATAAGAAATAAAGATCCAATCCAAGATGACGGTTGTGACTTTTTAATATAATATCGATATGGGTATCACTTTTGTGGTTTTCGGAGGTCCCGATTAGATCCAAGATGGCGGACGCGACTTTTTGACAAAATGTCAATATGGGTATCGTTTTCGTGGTTTTTGGGGGTGCGGATTACGAATAAAGCATCTATAACGAGATCCAATATGGCGGACGTGACTTTTTGACATGATGTCAATACGGGTATCATTTTCGTGGTTTTCGGAGGTCCCGATTCCTAATACACCATCCATTTTGAGATCCAAGATGGCGGACGCGAATTTTTAACATAATGTCAATATGGGTATCGTTTTCATGGTTTTTGGGGGTCCGGATTACGAATAAAACATCTATTTCGAGGTCCAAGATGGCGGACGCGACTTTTTGACAAAATGTCAATATAGGTGTCATTTTCGTGGTTTTCGGGGGTCCCGATTCCGAATACGACATCTATTTCGAGATCCAAGATGGCGGTTGAGACTATTTAATGTAAAATCGATATGGGTATCATTTTCGAGATTTTTGGGGGTTCTGACTCCGAATAAAACATCGATTTTGAGATCCAAGATGGCGGACGCGAATTTTTAACATAATGTCAATATGGGTATCGTTTTCGTGGTTTTTGGGGGTCCGGATTACGAATAAAACATCTATTTCGAGATCCAAGATGGCGGACGCGACTTTTTGACAAAATGTCAATATGGGTGTAATTTTCGTGGTTTTCGGGCGTCCCGATTCCGAATACGACATCTATTTCGAGATCCAAGATGGCGGTTGCGACTATTTAATGTAAAATCGATATGGGTATCATTTTCGAGATTTTTTGGGGTTCTGACTCCGAATAAAACATCGATTTTGAGATCCAAGATGGCGGACGTGACTTTTTAACTTAATAGGAATATGGGTATCATTTTCGAGATTTTTGGGGGTTCTGACTCCGAATAAAACATCGATTTTGAGATCCAAGATGGCGGACGCGAATTTTTAACATAATGTCAATATGGGTATCGTTTTCGTGGTTTTTGGGGTCCGGATTACGAATAAAACATCTATTTCGAGATCCAAGATGGCGGACGCGACTTTTTGACAAAATGTCAATATGGGTGTAATTTTCGTGGTTTTCGGGCGTCCCGATTCCGAATACGACATCTATTTCGAGATCCAAGATGGCGGTTGCGACTATTTAATGTAAAATCGATATGGGTATCATTTTCGAGATTTTTTGGGGTTCTGACTCCGAATAAAACATCGATTTTGAGATCCAAGATGGCGGACGTGACTTTTTAACTTAATAGGAATATGGGTATCATTTTCGAGATTTTTGGGGGTTCTGACTCCGAATAAAACATCGATTTTGAGATCCAAGATGGCGGACGCGAATTTTTAACATAATGTCAATATGGGTATCGTTTTCGTGGTTTTTGGGGGTCCGGATTACGAATAAAACATCTATTTCGAGATCCAAGATGGCGGACGCGACTTTTTGACAAAATGTCAATATGGGTGTAATTTTCGTGGTTTTCGGGCGTCCCGATTCCGAATACGACATCTATTTCGAGATCCAAGATGGCGGTTGCGACTATTTAATGTAAAATCGATATGGGTATCATTTTCGAGATTTTTTGGGGTTCTGACTCCGAATAAAACATCGATTTTGAGATCCAAGATGGCGGACGTGACTTTTTAACTTAATAGGAATATGGGTATCATTTTCGAGATTTTTGGGGGTTCTGACTCCGAATAAAACATCGATTTTGAGATCCAAGATGGCGGACGCGAATTTTTAACATAATGTCAATATGGGTATCGTTTTCGTGGTTTTTGGGGGTCCGGATTACGAATAAAACATCTATTTCGAGATCCAAGATGGCGGACGCGACTTTTTGACAAAATGTCAATATGGGTGTCATTTTCGTGGTTTTCGGGGGTCCCGATTCCGAATACGACATCTATTTCGAGATCCAAGATGGCGGTTGCGACTATTGAATGTAAAATCGATATGGGTATCATTTTCGAAAGTTTTGGGGGTTCTGACTCCGAATAAAACATCGATTTTGAGATCCAAGATGGCGGACGTGACTTTTTAACTTAATAGGAATATGGGTATCATTTTCGAGGTTTTCGGGGGTCCTGATTCCAAATACATCATCTACGTCGAGATCCAAGATGGCAGATGGGATTTTTTTATCATCTACGTCGAGGTCTAAGATGGCAGATGGGACTTGGGATTTGGGTATCAATTTCGTAGTTTTCGGGGGTCGCGATTCCAAATACGTCATCAATTTCTAGATCCAAGATGGTGGACGCTACTTAACTTATTATTAATATGGATATCATTTTCGTGGTTTACAGGGTTCCATTTTGATATCCAAGATGGCGGACGCGAATTTTAAACTTGATATGGGTATCAGTTTTGTAGTTTTCGGAGGTCTCAAAATGGATGCTGTATTCGGAGTCAGGATTCAGAATACAGCATCCATTTTGAGATCCAAGATGGTGGACGTGACTTTTTAGCTTAATCGCTTTCACGCCTAACACCTCAAAAATAGACGAAACCTCGAAATGGAATAAAAGCTACTTACCTTTTTTGTGAAAAAGGGAATGAAGGGGTTGAAATATGAGATGAAAATTTTTATGCGATTCCTCATTACCGAAGATAAGACCATGAAACGCAAATATTGTTCTAGCGTTTTTGAAATATTGACCCATGTGGGGATGAAAGGTTGCGAGTAAGTAGCAAAGGATGGCGAAACATAAAATGGTAGATTGTAAAAATGCCATTTACTGTAGTGCACTGCAGTTTGTATGTGTGTTTTTTGCATAATAAGTACCTACACAAAAAATGCTGCCTAAAGTAATTATTCCACGCGGACGAAGTCGCGGGCAAAAGCTAGTTTTTATGATATACGTGTAAATTGGAAACGTTGTTCAATATTCAATGCCTTTCAATGGCATTGCTTCAATGTGATTGAACCGTGTAATATCGGCTTAGCAGATGTCTAAATCAGCCGAGAGACGTCCATTGTTGGACATACGATTGGCCCTGCGCTGCCCGCATCCATCGGAACGCAATCAAATCAAATGTAATTATAAATAGCGGCGTGTGATAACGACCTACTCTAGAATACTATCTACTCTACCCCAACACTATTCATGGTGACATAAAAGGAGAGAGAATTTTGACCTGAAAACGATTCGTTGTCACAGGTCACCCCGTATGGTGAAGGGTATCCACAAACAAAGGAGTGTTGACATCTGGTAGGCTGCTAATCGTAATACTTCCAAAAGCAACAGTGCAAGCAAATGTTGATGGTGCTATCCTCACCTAATTTTCATGATTGCAGATGCCTCAAACGACGGATACCGTACGAACGAATTCGACGGTGTACGCGTGGAGTGCCTGGGGTGCTTGGAGCTCGTGCTCCAGGAGTTGTGGTGGCGGCGTCGCCGTACAAGAGAGGCAGTGTCTTCCTAGAGATCCCAGCAGGTAAACATGAATATTTATTTTGAGGTTAGTTATTACAAAACTACTGCAAATAACCTGCGATAGATGCGTACGGATGTGTATTTTTAGACTTACATTTCCTAGCGAAAAATTTAGAACACTTTCGATTTAGTTGCACATAGGTAACTAAATTATGGAAATTGGCTTAGGACTACAGATATTAAAAACATGTGGCTAACGAATTACTTGATTTAAAAGATATAACAAAATTTAGATATTGACTAAATTATATTTTTGCTAAAGCTATATTAGATAGAGACTTTGCTACCTACGAGTGTAACGGCTTTAGTTCGTTATAAGATTCATCACAGCTTTTAACTCCACCCCTTTTAGGACACAGGGCTTCTCCTTTTCAACGAAGGAGGTATAGGCAGTAGTCCACCACGCTTGCCCAATGCGGATTGGTGGACGGAGTATATGGTGATCAATACCCATTTGCTGATCCATTAGTCGCGTTCTACGACACCCATTGGAGAATATAAGGTGATGCTATTCTACTCTGCCGGAATCACCCAGCCGTTATAAGATTATAACACCAAAACTATAAAAGTAATCTCAGAATCATTCCATAAATATTAACATTAACAGTTCCTATTTGTAAAAGAGATACCTAAATAACTAACACCAAGCGACGAAATAGACAAACAAAGCTTGCATTTAAATTATTTATGCGTGATATATAAATATCGACCGTATTATTATGAACAATAAATCTGTGTCTTAAACTCAGACCACTCTTTAGACCGCAAAGATAATATGGTCACTTCGAATAGCCGAAGACACAATTCTTAGTGGTGTCGGAACACCCCGTACCTGTGAATAGATGTAATGGGTATTTACGGTGACAGGTCGCTGCCTGATCATATTTTATATAAACAGTGCCTTTAATTAAAGGCAGGGACCATTTATCGCCTTTTGTCCCTACAGGTCCCACTATAATAGTTCCTTGCAAGTAGGATGATTCTAGTAGGAGGCTATGCACAAGATCCAAGTTGCACAGAGAGCCGTGGAGCGAGCCATGCTCGGCATCAAGTTACAGGGTCGTGTGAGGAATGCTGAAATTCGACGTCGCACGAAGGTGAGGGACGACGGAAAAACAATAACTTTTCTTAAATGGAATTAGGCCGGACATGTGGCTAGGCAGAGTGATGGCAGATGGATCAAAGCGTTTACGGATTGGTGGCCTATTGAAGATAAAAGAAGCGTCGGACGACCGCCCGCAAGATGAGTTGACGACATTCGAAGGACCGCGGGTCATAATTGGATGAGATTAGCGCAGGATCGGGACGAGTGGCGTACACGAAGAGAGGCCTATGCTCAGCAGTGGGTGATAACGGGCTGATGATGATGATGAGTATGATTCCGGTCTCGTATACGACTTTTATGTTAATTATAATTTTAAATTGTTTATTTGCCATAAATAGGGTATGTTCAGTTATTAATGTGATCTTAGCCCATTTAGCCATTTTTAATATTAGCATACAAATCTTAAAATCTATTATGTCTACATAGCTCTCATCTACATTAATATTTAAAATAATAATATATCATGATTCGCATTAAATTTTGTATCTTTAGTCACTAATACTTATATATAATTGTAGGTAATTTTCATGTGATTATTTTTATATAGGTTACACACAATCTTGCTCATAATACTAAAAGGGGTTGAGCAGAGTCGTAAGTAGCATTTGGTTACACATAAAGCCATGATGGGGTGCTGCTATTCTACTCTTCCGGCATACATGGCTAGTAGGATAATTTTATAATATTTTTGACGCCGTTCGTGATGGAGTGGTGCTTACACATAACCGGCCCGGGCTCAAATCCTCGGTAAATATTTCCGAAATCGGTAAATATTTATGTGACAAAGATAATTTATAAAAACATTATGTAGATTTTATTAAAAATGACCGTTATCTAGTTTCTATAACACAAGCTGTTAATGATACTTAATTTATAAATTAACATAATAAATGTGTTTATATTTAGTTTACACAGATTATTTGGTACATAGTGTAACAAATACAACTTCATAGTTGTATTTATTACACCATGTACCAAATAATCTGTGAAATGAATTTAATGAGCTCTCCGATATGAAAAATGTGCTTAGGTATTTATTTATTGATTTTAGGGCAACCAACAAAATATACACTAATTCTTACAATATTTAATACTTTGTAAAAAACAATAAGTAATTTAAATGTACTGTGAGTATATTCTAAGCACGTTCCATTGTTTCCTTTATTTATTTTCACTTATTCCTAATCTAGTCCTTGTCCGACCCCCTTATCTTTAATACATTATCTCCTCACAGATAAACCTCCTTAATGACCCAAAACACGGTATAAAAACGTCAAAACAACCAATAACATTTACCGTATCAAGATAGAAGTGTAATAAACCTTTTTATTCAAAGTCCTTCATTTTAAAAACCCATTTCGTGTTTCACACATAAAAACAAACAAACGGACAAGTGAGGAAGATAAATGGTGTTTCCTTTTGGTCTTATTGCTCGGTGTATTGTGTTAATTATTTCATTACGTGCTACGAACTATTATGATAACAACCCTTGTCCTTAAGATACAGTTATCTTAAACTTTTTCGTTTGAGAAATAAATATGTCAGATTGGAGTTCATTGCCTCTTCAGGGTTGTCGATTATGAAAAAAAAATGTAAAATGAACGTAAAAGAACAAAAAAAAAATGAAAATAATGGTATTGATTAATGTGGTTTATGTCTTAGTTACCTATACATAACGTTTTATACAAAATGTAACAGTCATAACGCAAACCTTAATAGCAGTTTGTTTGGAATCGACTTCTAAGCCGTTACAATGTAAAAGAGAATAATAAGACGCAAAAATAATTAAAATATACCCTTACCTTGAGTAATTAGACAAATAAAATAGAGTTTTATGTAACGGTAATAAAGATAACTTTACAAAAACGCTACGATATGAACAAAAATTTACAAAAACATCACACAACGACCTGTTTTTTATATTTTGAGCCTTACTTTGAAATCTCTTCTAGAGATAAAATCCATGTCAATCAAATTATTAGTCTTGTCATATTATGAACCAAAGTTTATAGAAAAAATAGTTCTCAACAAATCAAAATGAAGTTAAATTTATAACATAATTACGATCTTCTAAAGTTACCTAAGCAAAATGGGGATAAATTTATTAAATCTCCTTGTAAATAAAAAATATTAAAATTTCAGTTTTGATTCAAGCGGCACCTATTATTGTTATATAGTTTTCGCTTATTATTCACTTCTGTGGTAGGTAGCAATAAAAAAGGATTTTGGAAAGTCATGATATAGTTGCAGTGACAACCCTAGCGTTGCACAGACGCGGGCGCACTATTGATCATAGATCACAATGATATCTAATGATACGGCGCGTGATCGATAAAGGGCCGGACTGCCCACCGCGGGAGATCCTTCCACACCGCTGATATCGCCACGAACTGGCACAGGGTTGTCAATCTATTTTGTGTCATTTTTATCATTTTATTGTTAAACAATATAATTTATATTTTTGACAGAATTGTTGTGCAACAATTGTTAGTGCTTTCTACATTCTTAGGTATTGACTTAATGATAATATAAGAGAATATTGAGATAATTACGTATACATTTCTTTTAGATATACATTATAACTACATCTAGGAGTTATTCCCATTCCGTAATCAGTTTATTTCATTAAATAAAAATTTTAAAATATCAATTTAAAATGTAATATGATATAATTAACCAGCTATAAATGGGGTAAATTAATGTAATAATATTTATTATACACTTTTAAGAAAAACATTTAGTTAAAAAGAAAATAAATAAAAATTAAAATAAGAGAAGGCGTAGATATGAGTACTTAAGTTAAACTTATGAGGAAATTGTTCAGTTTATGGGGGCTTAAAATAAACATTAACTAAAACTAATCATTTTTGGATTTTTTTAGTTTTTTTACCTTAAAAAAACTAATATAATTGTAGTAAAGTCGAGTTATAGTCTATCCTATAAGCAAGTGAAATGTTCAAGAGAAAGTTATTAATATTTCTGAATTTAATATCTAAACATTAACTAAGTATAATAATTCTTACCAAAGAATGAAGATGATATTTTTATTTCAACTATAGGATGTAATTTATTTAATGTTTTTTTTTAATTACATAGCGTGTAAGAAAGGTCAAAGATTTTGAAAGAAATTAGTTTTGAAAAATTTAAAGCTATAACTGACAACCCTATGATGATCTTGTTTTATTAATGCGAACACAGCCTCCTGTACTTGCTTTGATATAATAGGCCGACTAATTGAGATATAAAACTTCTACAGTTTGATAAAAACACTTTTAGTATCGGGCTCGTATACACGATGACTATTATTTCTTAATTTTCCATGCTAATAGTTCGGTTAGAACAATATATATACTTATGGGAAATTTAAAAAATAATTGTAATTAAAAATTTTGCTAACTCCATTTTGTATGAATATGTTAACTTGGTATAGGTAGAGATACCATATACCAAAAATTCTGTATATACAATTTTAAAATTAATTATTTTATTTTTCTATTATGCTTGATTGATATTTACCAATTTGGTGCCTATGGAAAAAAATATATCTCTATTTCTTACCTCATAATTTGGCGATCCAAACAGTGATTTGTTTGGTCAAATGGCAAAATGTAAATTTTTAGATTAAAATTTCTCACAAAAATGTGTTCCAAACAAGTCATGTTTGGAATTATTTGGATTTCATAGGATTGCAAAATGTATAGCAATATGCGTAAAGCAACTAGGCGATTCCTATCAACAATGCGGCTGAAAATCTACCAATTAGTCATTCAAAGAATACACAATATTTAAAAAAAAACGCCTTTAAAACTAATAACGGAGAATTAAAAGATTAATGTGTAAAATCTAGAAATAGGTTTATAAATGCCAACAGGGCCAACCCTCTGTGTTATGTAACTATGTTTTTTTGAGGTCAGTGCCAAATACAAGTGACAAATTAAGTTAGAAAAATCAAAATTCATATTGCGACTGCGTATTTTTAGGTCCACTTAACTTAACATATAAAAATATATTGGTAGAATATAATTAAAGTACTACCTTAATAAATATGTGTTAATCAGCAGACAAATTATATATATTTTTTTGAATAGGTAGGTACTGTCTTTCCACGAGAAGTGGACTATGCACAGAATAATGCATAAGCGTTCTCGGGAAAAGCGGTCAAGAACCTTAACCTTAACCAGATACAAACGCTATTTCGCTTTATCATCTATCATTCTAATAGTTCACGATTTTGCCATCAGATGTGGTGATATACAATGTGTCTTGTGAATGCAAGGGCTGCAAAATGAACCAAACGAAATACAATGTCAATACTAAAATAAATAATAAATAAAATTTGTCTAAAAAGAAAAAGAACCAACTTGGATTGTTTTGATGTCATCTGTGTGGAGGATGTATCACCCAAAATGTGGTTTATTTAGTGAATGAGAAGTTCACAAAAGCACAGACGGTGCATTGGTGTTTCACGCTTCTGTCCGCAGAATCTGCAAGCATCAGTCTCCTTTAGTATAAATTTTTAGCTTGCAGTGATTAACTGGAGCCCTAATCATCACGCTCAGGTTGCCTCTGCTGAGCTTCAGTAGCTTGTGCGTGCACTTACGAGAGTAGGTATAGCTTGATTAGTGCTTTTAAGTATGTACCCTTATTTGACACCTTAATGTATAGGATCTTTTATCAAATTCTCATAATATTATTGGAAAATATGAAGTAACATAATTGTGTTGAAAAATCACGATTAACGCCTTCTGACGGCCTATTTACACCTATATTACAACCAAAGATGTTTACAACACTATGAAAGGTGGTGGCTAACCGCGCGATGTAATTTTGTGTAATAAAGAATTAGTTTAATAAGGTCTTGCAAATGACTCCATACCACCTGATGACGGGTGGAAGTCGAACCCAAATCCAAATTATGTACGTACGTACCACGATAAGCATGACTGTTCTCACTAAAATAAATCCTTATTGAATTAGGTAAACGTTTTTGATTGAGTATTGCTGTTAACTGCACATGGCCGTTACCGGAGATTTTTATGAAGGCAAACTTGGTGGGTCATAGGGCGCATACAAAAATGTAGTGTAGGTAGGATGAACTTCCCGTGGGGGTTTTTGGTTGAAAGGTATGTCCCTTGAGGAAGACTCGCTATCGTCTAGTCGAGCGTTCTTAAAATGCGATCACGAAAGTTAAGGTAAGTACCAAACCGCTCGGTACTCGGATGGGTAACCGAAAAATTTGAATAGCAGTATTGTCGATATCAAGACATGATTTCAAATAAATTGGGTGCAGAGAGGAGAAAAAAGAAGAAAAATGAAAAAGGACTATAATCCGTCGCTAAAAAGGTGTTTTTTGTTTAACAAAATTTGATTAAAAATCTTTGTTCCAATTCCCACATAGCGAAATGTTGGTGAAAGGAAAAAGTTCTCGGTTTAATTCTACCTAAACATGAGCATGTTTCGTCTAATACGATTTCGCCACAAGCCAAAGGCTAAACACATCAAAAGGGCCTTTGGCTTGGTACCGATCAAATTAAGGCCTTATTGAACCTTACCGAAAATTCTTTGGTTCATTGGTTCAGTATAAATTATTTTCTTCATTTACCTATTTTTTTAAAGTTATTTAGTTGGCAGACAATCATACGGCCTGCGTTGTGGTAAGCAGTCAGCATAGCCTATAGACGCTTGCAATAGTGATGTGACACTCGCGCGCTGCCAACTCTAGTCCCTTTTTGTACCCCGTAAAACTCTGGCACCCATACTCGCCAACGAAAACAAACCTACAAAAATGTAGTGCCATTTACTTAGATAATTATGTAGGCTCTAAACGCCTACAATATTAACATAGTAACTGTCAAAATACTATGTGTTGTGGCCCAATCGTATAATTGGCCAGATCATGAAATGCTTGGGCATATCGTCTACCTACCGATCACACAAGACTCTCCCGCAAACAGTCCACTCCGCTTGTCATAAAAAAAATAGCATTGAACCTACTGATCACTTCTGACCACTACCGTTTTCAGTTAATGGGCTACCCGACCAGTGGTCGAGATTTTTATGCTCCAGTAGCATTTGTCGCCCGGCTCACTGTTGGGCCGGGCCAGCCCGGGGACGTTTTGGTGAAATGGCGTACGTTAAGTACGCCGACCTCAAAACGCCTCCAGAAGGGCTTAGGAGGGTACCGGTGGTTTTTAATGGGTAGGACCGGCGTGAGTCCCACACACTTGGATTTTCCACCGTCAGAAAAAAAAATGGTCCAGTAGCATTTCATGATATGCCGCATATTTCATGATTTGACCAGTTATATGATCGGGCCACGACATGTACATTGACTCGAGGTTTCGGCTGCCTTGACGCGGCCGTGGCCAATAGCCCCGCGCCGTCGTCTGCCAGAAGAGTCGGTGTTATTCTCTTCTACCCTCGTACTCTGATTATTGTTATCAGTCCGTCGCTTCGACACACAACACTGACACAATCGAATTTATCATTAAACTTTAATACGCGGTTTGCATTTGGTTATCACGGGATTCCATGGTCGTGACAAAGTTAAAGCCATCCCGGTGATTTTTTTTTATATAGGTATATTGTGCGTATAGACCCTACATAATTATCCAAGTAAATAATGTAACGTGAAAGTTTAAAATATAGAAGACTATTGGTCTTCTGTAAGATGGAGGTACTAAGCCAGTTCAGACTTTTCTAATGCCATCTGCTAGTCCGCTGCGTTTTAACTGAACTATTCAACCATAAATCGAAAATTTTGAAAAAAATATTCTTACTTATGAAATTAGAATACTTAAATACACAACAAAAATAATATGGAAATATTTCATGATTTGTACTTTTTAGTGTATCTATTAAAAAAGTGTTGAAAGTAAGTAAGTCTTACTTAGAGCTATTTTCCTAAAACTTTATTCGTCTTGTAGATCATTTGATTATTTAAATATTCATATGAGAAAATGTACCAGGTATAGCTTTTTCGTTTTCTGTTCTTAAGAGATTTCAATTTGAATGATATTAGCTATTGTGTCGCCGCCATTTTGTAACATTTCGCGCATGTGTCAGTTACTTCCGAATTTCCTTCGCGAATTTTCCGCGTGTAATAAAAATGCAAAATGTCAAAAATTTTGTAATTAAACTATAAATAAGAGTTTTCGTCACTAAAATGGTAATAAAATAAGCTAACAGAATATAGTATATTAATTATAGTTATATTTTCAAATAATAATAATAATAATCATCATTTTCATCATCGGAAAACAGTGGAGGGGGGGACAATGTCGCAGCGATATTATCATATAAGTAGCACGCAATACTTCAAAACGGCGCGGCGGTTTGCAATTGTGAGAGAGTGATGAGTGACAATAATTCCACTCCGCTTGGTCATAAAAAAAAAATAACCGGAACCAACCATTACCATTCGATTAAAACATTATACAGACTAATATTGATAGAATCTACTATGGATTTATAAACAAACAGTTATATTTGGGTAACAATTCTCACACACTATAATTCGTCTACGTACGATATGGTTGCAACACCAATATACAAATAATTTACCCTATGGACCCGAAATTTTTAACCACAAACCTCAAAAAAACTTTGGCGTCGCTTTTTCGTACAAAAACTTTTTGGTTAACCATTCCGTTTTATTGTTAACTTATCATCAAATCTAACTAACTGTATCTCTATTCGTAACAGTAACAAAGATCTCTAATAATTTGTTACATTTGAGTTAGTTACAAGATTTCCGACATCGATTTTGATTGACGCACAATAATTTAAGGCCCTTTTGCTAATAGTTGATTGTTATCGTTTTGTTTACACGCTCCTCGAATTAGGGCCCATGTGAACTCGCCAAATGTGCTTGGTCAGCGTGTATCGTTTTAAAATGAAAGCAGAATACTGTGTTAACAAGCCCACGGCGAGATTTTAAGATTTCGACATCCGATGCGTGGGCGATAGAGGTCTTTGTGTAAAACAAAAAAGTTAGCGGCGTAATGTGACGTAAAAGGTTGGAAAATCTTTAGGTATTTATTTGTAGTAATTTTCTGCATTATCTGTTACAAAAAACAATAAGTCTTGCGTCTATTTTTATGGAAAAGGGGACAAACCAGTGGACCAGTAAGTTCACCTGATAGTAAGTGATCACCGCCGCCCATGGACTTCTGCAACACCAGAGTAATCGTAAATGTGTCACCGGCCTTTAATGATGGAATACGCTCTTTTTTTGAAGGAATATCTACGCCCTTTTGTGGAGAGTTAGAGTCGTGTCGGTTCGTTAATATTGCTGGAGACAGTTTTTTTCACAGTCACCTAAAGCTGTTCATTTTTATTTCTAATTTGTATAGCAAATTGCTATATTTTGGGCAAATATTTCGTTAACCAACCCTTTATCATCGGAGGTGAGGTCTATAATATGATGGTTTTACACTCTTTAGCTAAACCCTTTTCTTCTTTTTTAAATGAATGGCGTTCGCATTATTTATCGCATTTCGCCAATGTCAAGTAAAAATGTACTTTTAAAGTAGATTGAGGTTAAAAATGGAGTCTCTCAACACGTGGTTTTACAACAAGAACTTGGGAGAAACACCAACTAAACCCTCTTCAGAGCATAAGGAGTCGATCCTTTTAATGTGGATGAGTCTAACTCATTGTTGGGAATGTTTAAGTAGTGATTGCCATTTTAGTTTATTGATACAAACATGTTGACAATATACAAAACATCCTTGCTGTTCAGCTTTACACCCTGGTAGAGCATTCCCTCCGTGTACTTGTGTAGGTAGCTCCATAAAACTGCTGTGACCTGATCGTACATAAGATACTCGTTCATATCCGGCTCGAAGGACCACATAGGCTACAAGAAAAAGTCGTTTTCGACTTACTCCATGTACCTATACCAATATGTATTTAACAACCACAGACTAAACATATTATGTCTAGTATTTATTTTAACATTACTAATTATCTAAATCAATTTATAAAATTATTCCCTTAGCGCGCGCACCCACAGGAGGCCTCTAATGTAGGTACCTATCATAAACACCCGTGGTTATTTAAAAATGGCAAAGATTCTCAAAAAAGCTCCATAAAACTGCTGTGACCTGCTCATACATAACCTGCTCGTTCATATCCGGCTCGAAAGACCACATAGACGTCAAGAAAAAGTCATTTTCAATTTACTCCATATACCTTTACCAATATGTCATTTAAGAACCACATACTAAACATATTATATCTAGTATTAATTTTAACATTGCTATTTATATAAATCAATTTGTAAAATTATCTTCGTCGCGTGCGAACCCACAGGAGGCCCCTAATTTACTTATCATAAACACCCGTGGTTTTTTAAAAATATCAAAAAACTTAAAAAACATTTCTTTATCTCGTCAAATATTCAAAGATTCTTCTCTCTATCATTTAGCTAGTCGATCGATAAAAATACACTGAGAGACGAGGATGGACGAAACACAAGGAGTGCTTGTGATTAATAAAATAGTTGCACGATCATTTTATCACGAGAAAAAAAATGGTTTCAATATCATTTATAATTACTTGTGGGCGAACGACGAGGCGATGGTCCGTTTCTTAATTTTAATTAAGAGACAAAAGCTCGAAGTTGTTATTATCGGCTAAGATGAGATGACACGTGGCGCCCCGCTGCGGTGAGGCGCCGAACTAAACCGGCGCTGAAACAATGAGCGGTCATTGTGGGTGGTAAAATAACACGGGTACCTAAAGAAAACTGTTGAAATTTTTACTTTAACTATAATATGTAATGCACTGATGAGCAAACATAAACATTTTCTGTGAAACGAAATTATTATAATTCCATTGAACGGATTTAGCCAAGATTTAGCATTACTGTTATTTTCATAGCTCCATGTAGCCAAAGAAACATTGAACGGTATTTAATCGCACACATCTCTAAGATAATTGTTGTGTGAAATTCAGTACTGTTACTGATCACCTCTTTCTGCTGTCGACTGTACCTATCTCATTTATAGAAACGTTACGATGACAATGAAAACTTCAGACAGGAAAGTTGTCGAAGGTCACATATTCCCACAAGTTAGCGCAGTGAGACATCACAAACCACAGGCGTTGTTACAGCTGAGGTCACGGACCACAATACCACATGACCTGAATCCACAAAAGCCAATCAGGGACTACCGTGCGGCTACCACGATGGACATATTATCTAGAAAGTTTTCTCTCGTTACATGAAGATTTGTGTTCGTTTTTTTTGGAGAAGGATAGACCACACACGTGTCCCGTTTGAATGTTGCTCTGTTGTGATATCTGTTCCTTGTAAGTGTAGCATTAACAATACAATACATCAGTCAATTCATTACAATGGTGTCCTAGGCTGCGGTGATGGCTTGTCATCAGGCGGACGCGTATTCTTATTTGCCAGCAATGTGGTATGAAAAAAAACATAGGTACATACATAAAGTCACCCATTTCTCCTATAGGGGTAGACAGAAATCACTTTTTTCCCCTAATTATTTTCGCTTCATCACTCTCATCATAGGCCTCGTACGGGAGTTTGGAGTACATGATCTAACAATTTGTGAAAACGTTTTCGATTTGATTGAATTGCATCAATACTTAGAAATTTAGCAACTTATCTCTATGGAATTCACTGCCAACACACGTCTCCCTCCTTACCATCCCGGGTCATTCAAAAAAGGCTTGAAGAAGAACCTTCCAGCTCAACAAGGCGAAGATGCCGAATGCTGAGCTTACTTATCTCTCGCACTGGTTATGTTTGCATTTGGACTATTTCTGCTTACCATCAGATCCTTGTCATCATAACAACCTTGATAATGTGACCCACTGCTGGGACAAAAGGCCTTTTCCTTGTCATCGTAGGAGGTTTAGGCAATATAGTCCACCACGCTTGCCCAATGCGGATAGGAGGACAGAGTATAAGGTGATCAATACCCCTTTGCTGATCCATTAGTCGCCTACTACGACACCCATTGAAAAATTTCTACTCTGCTGGCATCACATGGCCAATCAGATCCACAAACGACAAATAAATCCAAATATTCTCTGTTTTTATTACAGAATGCGGCGAAGCAGAAAGAGAAGGAAATTGACGAGGAGTATAAACAACCAGAGGTGGACCAGAAACGTGGTGCAAGTCCAAAGTTCTGGGCCTGACTGCCCTGGGCTAGCTCGCCGCTACCACGAGTGCAATACAGCGGTTGGTATTTTATTATTTATTTATTATATACGTAGGTACATAGACTGATGACGTTGAAAGCCTTTGTGAAACTTGTTCGCTTGTAGTGTGTGATAGAAGATAATATGTTTGAGATACTGAACGACAATTGTTCCGATAGCCTTTGCTGATAGATAATTATCAACACAATAATGCAGAGTAATTTCATGTCGTCTATAAATCTTAGACGCCGTCATGGTGGTATGGCCAGTAACGCTGCCTACATATAGGGCGGTCCAGGTTCGAATCCTAGTAATAGCAAATGTTTGTGTGATGAACACGAACATTTGTTCACGAGTCATTATTTAAGTTTATAAAATATCTATATTACTATGTATACCAGCCAGACATATACCAGAAAACAGACAACTGTTGTTTAATAACCTTAGCACAAGATCATAATAATTAATTTGGGCTAGATAATTGGGCCTGGAATGAAAGTATAAATTATTATAAAGTTTTATTATTGCATATTTACATTATGTCAACTGTTAACAACATATGACATATTTGGCGCTTTGCTTTAATAATATTTAAACATTGATTTGTCTTACTAATATCATATCACAACAAATAAACATGGAGATTATGTATAAATTAAGTTCCCAACCCAAGACTTCCTTGAATAACGCGGTCAATCTTACTTACTATAAAGACGTAACGTCTACGGGTCTACGGGCTACAAAAATACTAATTATAATTTTGCAATAATAATTATGTTTATACAAAAATAATCATTATTGCAAAATTTGAATGTTCTCATTATGCTTCAAGCATCTCCGTGAAGTTAGAAAAAACTTAGATGCTTTAATTTTCTTATCGCTAAATTCACACTGTAATAAAGATTTTCTCAATTGCAGTATGACAATTTATTTTTTACTTTTCCAGCCTTGTCCGGGGCCGTCCAGGGACCCGCGGGCAGACCAGTGCGCCGTGTACGACCGAAGACCTTTCCGAGGAAGGTTCTATACTTGGGTGCCTTACGTCGATGGTTAGTATTACAACTCGATAGTGAGTCCAAATAATTTGTACAGTTAAATATGAAATTTGAGTTAATATGTACCGTGTTAAATATTTGCAAAGGTGTGAATATCAAGTTTAAATTTAAACTTTAGGTTAAGCTAACCAGACCTAACGGTTATTATGCTAAAAAAACACCTGCATAGAAAGACAATTAGTCAACTGAAAAGATAGAAACAAGATCAAATATTAAAGGCAAGCTTAAAACAATTCGATGGTAGTTTTTAGAACTTTTGTTCAACATAGTAACATGCAGTCGGAGGCATGACATGAATTATTTGACTTAGGTTTTATTGAATTCTATCCTCCTCGACTACAATAATTATTAATTGTATTGACCTACCTATTAATTGGCTTGCCAATTACTAAAAATTCACCTTGTATAATCCCAGTAGCAATAACATCATGCTAAAATTTTTAATAATATTATCTAATTTTTTATTTAAGGTGTAAAAGTCATACTTCAACTCATTATTTGCACATTAGTAAAAGCCAACAGAAAATTAATATATTCATATTATTTGCCAGTGATTGATTTGGGTTTTCTTTCTAACATTGTATTATTTTTAGGTGACGCGCCCTGTACACTAAACTGTCGACCGCGAGGTCAACAGTTCTATGCTTCGTTGGCACTGGTGGCCGATGGAACGCCGTGCACCAAGCCGGGTTTCCGAGCCATATGTGTTCAAGGTAGTTGCAAGGTAAGTTCATTTATTATAACACAAAAAATAAAGGAATTTTTCGAAAGTTGCAAAACTTAAAAAGTGGTAAGAATGTCGATTGAAAAATAAAATTAATAAATGCATAGTACCTACACTACTTGCTCATAAATATATAAAGATATTGCTTAGTCAAAATATTTTTCATCCCACCACCTCGGAAAGTGTAATTTTGCGCTTCGAAATCTGGCTGGAAAATTCTATTTTATTCGCTTGAGCGGCAAAGTAGATTTGAATTTAGAACATCACATATAATGAGTACTCAATATAATTGTAAATTCAAAACGTCATTAAACCTATTTAATGTAACCTCTATGGTGCCAAATTTATGATTAGAATGAAGATTATTTTGTCATTTCCTCGCTGAGGTGGGATGAAAAGTTACGTATTGCACTCGAGTGGAAAGATTTTTCACCTTGTGCTCGTTTGTTTCCCTCGCTGACGCTCAGGATTCTAATTTAGAATCACTCGCTGCGCTCGTGATTCAACTTTAGAATCCTTCGCTTGCTCGGTCATCCAAATCGAGCACGCGGTTAAAAAGGAACTTTCCACTCTTGTATAATAAATAACTATTAAAAACATCTTATTTCGATTAGCTTCTTGTCACTAGATGGCGTTAAGAGATTTCATTACAGCGCCATCTAGTGACGGAAAGTGGAACTGGTAATAGCATGCTTTCGGTGATCTGTCGGTCACTGCCCTCTCTACGGGATTGACAGCAAGTTATTGTTTATTAAGGGTGTGTATTGAAAAAGTGGATCAAAACTTATAATGTTTTTTTTATTATTATTATTTAGGACATAATTAACTTAATGTGAGCATTACATAAGCCTGTTTTTTAATAAAAGCACGAAATTAGGTAGGTACTTTCTTCATTTCCTTGTAGCATCTAGGTACCTACCTACAAACGGTGAACTCAAAATAATTGAAATAATTCATAGACATCTAATAAGTTTTAAATAATAATAAATTGTTTGACTAAGCAACTGGAAACAAGTTTATCTACCGAGCATAGACTATAATCTCGAGAACTTTTACAAATCCATTAAGTTGTATTAAAAATCGCGACACGTTCTTGATTTCTACTTTCCCGTAGTAATTTTATTGGAAACCACTTCTAACGTGTAGGAAGAATCGACCGTGGTTATTGAGCTTAAAATTACCGCACGTGAGTGTCTTGTCTGATTGATTATTACATTATTTAATTTTATGACATTGTTGGTAACATTTTTACAGGCTGCGAACACGTGTTCACAGTTTACAGGTGACGAAATATTATATTTCGAAACTTTGACCAGCCCTGCTAGGGCAAATCAGGCTCCGGCGCTCTCACGGGTCACCGGGGTGGTTTTATAGCAGGCGAGGGACTTGGTGGGTCCTCAAGCATAATGGGAACTTCCCTAGAGGATTTCTCGTCGGCGAGCATCTAGGGGAGTTCTAGGGCGTTCGAGTTGCGTTGGTTGAGTTGGGAGTTGAGACTGTTTCTTAAAGGCCCGGACCTTGACTCAGGTCAATAATTTTATAACTAAAAGTAGTTTTAATTTTTATGTAAAATGTAAGTACCTATTTGTATTTTTAATAAATAATGACTCTTGACGTCTAATTTTAATGACATAGAGCTTGAAATTAAGCTCTATGTCATTAAAATTAGACGTCAAGGGTCATTATATAATAAAAATACAAATACTTACATTTTACATAAAAAATAAAATTGCAAAGTCATTTATAAAATGGTAACAGTATAAATTAAAACATTATTTGTCATTGAAAAATTCATCCAAAGTGTAATATTTTTTTAAATTAAATAGCATTTTAGTCTTCTTTTTAAATTAAATGTAACTTTTTCGTTTTTAAGAAATTCTGGTATTTGATTATATATTCTTATACACATGCCGAAAGGTCCGGAGTCAACTATTTTTAGGTTGCTCAAAGGTAGTGCTAACGACCAGGTCTCAAATTTTGGGGGCGGGAATAGGTGAGAATAGCGCCCCGGTAGGGTCCTACCTACATGTCTGTACCGATATAGCGCGACTTACTCATAGTCTTCATAACCGTCTGATGTGTTGCGAGTGCGAGTGCTGGAGTGTGCTGTGTTGCTACTAAGTACAAAACGAGGTAGGAGTTGGGAAGGTTCGAGCACGTTTCTAAGTCAGCGTCTGCGGTGACGCTGACTTAGAAACGTGACGATGACTTAGAAACGGTACCTATCCCTAGTCGGAACGTTGGACTGAACTTATTAGATCCGACGTAAATTAGGTGTTGAATGCTGGAATGTGTTTATAGTATCTAATATGTAAGTACCTACTTTGTACGCAACCCTCAGTGGGCGACTCCGACTCGCACTTGGTCGTTTTTTTTTTGTTTTCCTATTCGTATTTTTTTTGTATTGTTCTTCTGTCTGGTGGGACCATAATTTATAATAATTACTGGCGTTTCCTATATCTATGAGTGGGACCTTTATGTACTTTATTTCAACACTAAGTACCTACAGCGCCCTGTCAGTGTCTCGCCTAAGGCTCTGATCCATCAAATACCTACGTTCCCTCACACGATCTAGATAATAACTGGCTCTATTGTACACTGTAATTTTGAGATATTGGAATCTCGTTACTGCATATTGTAAGTTTATTTAAGTGACTGCAAAATTTACGTAAGATACAATTATATGTTAGCAACGGACCGGTATTGCATCAACTGAAAATAACTTAATGCATAATATGAAATAATTGTAAATAATCGTAGGTACCTAAATAAATAACTTTATAATCGTTTTGGTTTGTTATGGTGACCAATATTATCGAGTTTAGGCAGTTCGCCAGGCTGGAATAATTCCATTGATAATTTGTGAGGAGAACTGACAGCGGTTGGGGCGGAAACTTCTAAATAGGCTCCTCACAAGGTAGACTCACGATCTGGTAAAGGTCGCGGACAGCCAGCGAATGCAGGCAGCGCAGGACTTTTGGCTTTTTTGGCCAGAGCGGCGAAATGGCTAGATCGGGCCCTGCTTACGAATCCTAATAAACAATACAATCAATTTGCTTGTGTTTACAATAAGTAGACTCAAAAATCACTGAATCGATTTAAACAATTCTATCTAAACAAAAAAGTTAAAATCATGTTTTCAACGGTGTAAGTACCGCTTGTTTCCATTATTGTTTACCTTTTCCGACTTGGAGATTCCAATCGATGTACAGACACTCGCTGACTAGAAATGCTTTAACAATGTTTATTTAGATAATTTGCTGCTTGTACACATCAATCCCGCATCCAAATTATCAAACTAAAGCTAGGGTTGGCTGGAGGAGATCTCTAATAGAGATAAGCTCACCTTTGTACATACTTTTCTAAATGTATATTTCTCTTACTCATGTGTAATAAATATAATAATAACATACCTCTAGGGACGTTATAATTACACGCTAAAAGATTCCAGATCCTCGCCTTCTCAAAAGCCCGATGACGCTGACATCTGCGACCATCATTAGCCTGTTTAGAACAAAATTATTAATTCACTCGAAAAGATACATAATAAAAAAATTGCGAAAGCTAAAATATCTTAGACATAATGCGAAATGACAAAATACGATTTGCTCCAATTAATGCAAGGGAAAATTCGGGACAAACGACCCGGAAGGAGATGTACCTCGAGGCTCAAAAATCTACGGAATTTGATTAATCTGAGCACGGTAATCCTATTCCGCGGAGCTGTGTGCGAAGTTCAAGTAGCCTTAATGATAGCTGACCTCCGGTAGGAGATGATAGCCCTAGAAGGAGAAGATGATGAAAACATTGATCTACTTTGTCCTATCCTGCTCGCTTTTATTTGGGATCGGTACAGTATGCCTTGTTATTGACAATACCTACTGCTACAGATTTTGGAATTAGATTTTACGGCCATCCGCCTGCTTGACTCCCTGACAAAATTAAGATGAAAGACTAAAATAACGAGAATATTCTGTTTGAAAAAGCTTACGTAACTCTACAATGACTCGTCTATAAAATTGCATAGCGTTAATAAAATCTTAAAAATTATGCGTAACTTCTTGCATATTATTATGTAGCTAATATTTTCCTAAGCAGTGTAATTTAATAGTGGTCCTTCCGGATTTCATTAAATTCCAGATATGCCAATACGGCTACTTTAGATAATTATATTTACTACAGCGTTGCCTGTAGGCAGGTTTTCGCTCTGTAGGGGGGCGTCTCACACTATATTTGCTATACTGCTATAGTCTGTACGGAATTTTGCTCTTACGGCTCAAGACAATCACAGAATATTAGGTATACTTACGTACTGTGCATTTCAGAAGAAACTTTCTTCCACGAACTATAACATTTAAAACCAATAGCCCATCTTACCTGGACCATGATAACGAATCGATTGACACCTTATTCATCAAAATCGGATAAATAGTTTAAGCTCAACGGAGGAACATACGTAAAGACAAACATACCTATGGGTACTGCTAAAATCACTTGCTTTTGATTTCGCCGTAGTCGGGTAAAAAGGAATGACTTGATTCAAATTAATATAGAAAAAGATATAAAACAACTACTCTCAAATGGCAACATTTCACACGAAATCTCGAAATAATTCGATTCGTGGTGAGAATAGAACATTAAAAAAAAATCTCGATTTACGAGATGGCCTTGGAGATGTTTTATGGCCGAAAAAGGATTCGAAAAGTAAACTCTAATTCTATAATATTTCGAAGAAAACGAGAATTGCGCCCCTGGTCGTAACATCGCGTTATAACAATAATAGTAGCTACATATCTTCTAGCAAGGTCCATTGCAAACAATCAAAACATCTAAACTTAGTCGTAAAATGAATTGCAAGCCCAGCAAAGGCGGCAATAATTCAGGATCGGGAGACCACACTTGACCACCGCCGCGGGTCCTAACGGGACCACAGTTGCTATTGTTCTGACAGTAATTGTCGTGTATTGCTTACTCATTACGGGCCAGCTGAACAAGGCCTTTAAAACACCTTATTCCGCAACAACTTTCCCTGTAAATCACAGAGCTAGGGATCTACTTACATTGGGGATACTTTTCCAAGTGCAATAATATTAACTGTTTGAAATGCATCGTGTGTTCTGGATTCATGTTTATTGCGATGTAATTTTCAGTAGTTTCGATGTGTCAAGCAATAATAAGAGTATACAATACAACAAGCAATACAGAGTTTACAACTTTTTAAAGTTATTTAATTTCTAATTCTTAATCAGGACGCCCCGATTACGAGCGCTAATGCACTACTTCCTAATCGTCCTGACATTACAAAAGTAGACTCACGCAATTGCTGCACACTTATTGCATCGCACAGATGGTTACGAAGACATCGCCTTTAATCAGGTGGTTCTCCCTGCTTTCTCCCCGTCACGTCTCTCCTGAGCCATCCTAAGCTGTAGTCAGAATCCTTAGAGGCATCCCCAGGTCTGGTAAACTCTGTTTAGAAAGCCTCTAGATGACAGTGAGAGCTCCTTGCAGGGATATCTGTCGACTAGATATCGTCTTTTGGAAAGAACCAATGAGATCCTCGCTATCTTAGAAAATCTCCGGTGATGCTGATAAAACAAAATCAAATATCGCTTCATCTATAATAATATTATAAAGAGGAAAGATTTGTTTATTTGTTTGCATTGAATAGGCTCCGAAACCACTGGAACGATTTTGATAAAATTTGGTATAAAGATATTTTGAAACCCTGGGAAGGACATAGGATACTTTTTGGCCCAATAACCGACATTAACGGGAGAGAAGCCGCGGGCAACCGCTAGTTTACACTAGAGATAACTTTGGAAGCTGCTCTAGCGATTGTCTCGGTGTCTGTTGTGTAAACATAATTTGCTATAAGTTCCAAGCCCTTGATTACTGTCAGAGCTTTTGCATAAATTTAACTCGATTACTTATTCTAAGTGAGTAGAAAGGGGCCAATCGGATGCTTTAGGCTCAGAATAAAGACTGCGAAATACAAGCGTTACTTTGTTATGTGCATCTATTCTTAAGAAGTAAATTGGCTTGGAACGAGGTTAGTATTGAAAAGTTATTGCGCTTGAAAGTCAAGACTCATTATTTCATAAACTTATACTGTTTTGACAAAGTAACAAAACTATTTTAATTATTATTTGTGTTTTAATAATTAAAAAAAAGGATTTTGGTTCATGTCACATTCATATTTTGTCAGAGACACAATCATGATTCCACATTAATTTAGTAGATGGTATGTTATTCAGCAAATTATTCCCTAAACTCGCTCCATCCGATCTTATCAAAACCGAACTGGATTAGGTAAAAAAAACGTTTTTTTAGAAAATTTTTGACGATTACCTTCACTTTATTGGAGTGTGTAATCATCGGTGTATTTCTACTTTACCATAACACAAGGAACTTTGTTTTGATATTACCGAGTCATTTCTTAATGCTGTTGACTATACGATCATAATCATTAATTGTAAGTTCTAAATGTAAATGTCCGAATAAGAATGTTCTATCAATGTTAATAGCTAATTGATGTAACTTAGGAAAACTAACACCTTATGTTATTGTAGTTTCATTTATCCTTTCGATATAAAGCTCAACAGCTGATCTGTGAAACATAGACTCAACTGCTTTCAGAGCATCTGTGCCCCATTAGTGAACGTGAACCCTTTAAGTAGCTCTTTGTATGCTGGCCAAAGGAATTGGATCGTACATTCATTGAAAATTGCAACAGCTATAATATTTGTTTATTGTTTTTGTAAAAACATCAAAAAACTGTAGACGGTTACAATTTTGGTGCCGAATTTATTGAAATGCGTAGAAGAAGAAGAAGATAATAATATAAGTAAATGTTATATCGGAGCTGATGTTATATATAATCAAAACTGAACCTTTTTATGATAAGAGTATGCGGATTTATTATCTGGAACGACCATGTTTAATGAAATAATCAAAGGATACTGTTTTTATGCATGAGTGCAACAACTAGATAAACAGGTTAATTCTATCCAACGATGAAGAAAATAATGAAATTACTACAGTGGAACTAAATCACCATCACTTCGCCGTAATAATCTTTAAAAGACTAAAATAACGAGAATATTCTGTTTGAAAAAGCTTACGTAACTCTACAATGACTCGTCTATAAAATTGCATAGCGTTAATAAAATCTTAAAAATTATGCGTAACTTCTTGCATATTATTATGTAGCTAATATTTTCCTAAGCAGTGTAATTTAATAGTGGTCCTTCCGGATTTCATTAAATTCCAGATATGCCAATACGGCTACTTTAGATAATTATATTTACTACAGCGTTGCCTGTAGGCAGGTTTTCGCTCTGTAGGGGGGCGTCTCACACTATATTTGCTATACTGCTATAGTCTGTACGGAATTTTGCTCTTACGGCTCAAGACAATCACAGAATATTAGGTATACTTACGTACTGTGCATTTCAGAAGAAACTTTCTTCCACGAACTATAACATTTAAAACCAATAGCCCATCTTACCTGGACCATGATAACGAATCGATTGACACCTTATTCATCAAAATCGGATAAATAGTTTAAGCTCAACGGAGGAACATACGTAAAGACAAACATACCTATGGGTACTGCTAAAATCACTTGCTTTTGATTTCGCCGTAGTCGGGTAAAAAGGAATGACTTGATTCAAATTAATATAGAAAAAGATATAAAACAACTACTCTCAAATGGCAACATTTCACACGAAATCTCGAAATAATTCGATTCGTGGTGAGAATAGAACATTAAAAAAAAATCTCGATTTACGAGATGGCCTTGGAGATGTTTTATGGCCGAAAAAGGATTCGAAAAGTAAACTCTAATTCTATAATATTTCGAAGAAAACGAGAATTGCGCCCCTGGTCGTAACATCGCGTTATAACAATAATAGTAGCTACATATCTTCTAGCAAGGTCCATTGCAAACAATCAAAACATCTAAACTTAGTCGTAAAATGAATTGCAAGCCCAGCAAAGGCGGCAATAATTCAGGATCGGGAGACCACACTTGACCACCGCCGCGGGTCCTAACGGGACCACAGTTGCTATTGTTCTGACAGTAATTGTCGTGTATTGCTTACTCATTACGGGCCAGCTGAACAAGGCCTTTAAAACACCTTATTCCGCAACAACTTTCCCTGTAAATCACAGAGCTAGGGATCTACTTACATTGGGGATACTTTTCCAAGTGCAATAATATTAACTGTTTGAAATGCATCGTGTGTTCTGGATTCATGTTTATTGCGATGTAATTTTCAGTAGTTTCGATGTGTCAAGCAATAATAAGAGTATACAATACAACAAGCAATACAGAGTTTACAACTTTTTAAAGTTATTTAATTTCTAATTCTTAATCAGGACGCCCCGATTACGAGCGCTAATGCACTACTTCCTAATCGTCCTGACATTACAAAAGTAGACTCACGCAATTGCTGCACACTTATTGCATCGCACAGATGGTTACGAAGACATCGCCTTTAATCAGGTGGTTCTCCCTGCTTTCTCCCCGTCACGTCTCTCCTGAGCCATCCTAAGCTGTAGTCAGAATCCTTAGAGGCATCCCCAGGTCTGGTAAACTCTGTTTAGAAAGCCTCTAGATGACAGTGAGAGCTCCTTGCAGGGATATCTGTCGACTAGATATCGTCTTTTGGAAAGAACCAATGAGATCCTCGCTATCTTAGAAAATCTCCGGTGATGCTGATAAAACAAAATCAAATATCGCTTCATCTATAATAATATTATAAAGAGGAAAGATTTGTTTATTTGTTTGCATTGAATAGGCTCCGAAACCACTGGAACGATTTTGATAAAATTTGGTATAAAGATATTTTGAAACCCTGGGAAGGACATAGGATACTTTTTGGCCCAATAACCGACATTAACGGGAGAGAAGCCGCGGGCAACCGCTAGTTTACACTAGAGATAACTTTGGAAGCTGCTCTAGCGATTGTCTCGGTGTCTGTTGTGTAAACATAATTTGCTATAAGTTCCAAGCCCTTGATTACTGTCAGAGCTTTTGCATAAATTTAACTCGATTACTTATTCTAAGTGAGTAGAAAGGGGCCAATCGGATGCTTTAGGCTCAGAATAAAGACTGCGAAATACAAGCGTTACTTTGTTATGTGCATCTATTCTTAAGAAGTAAATTGGCTTGGAACGAGGTTAGTATTGAAAAGTTATTGCGCTTGAAAGTCAAGACTCATTATTTCATAAACTTATACTGTTTTGACAAAGTAACAAAACTATTTTAATTATTATTTGTGTTTTAATAATTAAAAAAAAGGATTTTGGTTCATGTCACATTCATATTTTGTCAGAGACACAATCATGATTCCACATTAATTTAGTAGATGGTATGTTATTCAGCAAATTATTCCCTAAACTCGCTCCATCCGATCTTATCAAAACCGAACTGGATTAGGTAAAAAAAACGTTTTTTTAGAAAATTTTTGACGATTACCTTCACTTTATTGGAGTGTGTAATCATCGGTGTATTTCTACTTTACCATAACACAAGGAACTTTGTTTTGATATTACCGAGTCATTTCTTAATGCTGTTGACTATACGATCATAATCATTAATTGTAAGTTCTAAATGTAAATGTCCGAATAAGAATGTTCTATCAATGTTAATAGCTAATTGATGTAACTTAGGAAAACTAACACCTTATGTTATTGTAGTTTCATTTATCCTTTCGATATAAAGCTCAACAGCTGATCTGTGAAACATAGACTCAACTGCTTTCAGAGCATCTGTGCCCCATTAGTGAACGTGAACCCTTTAAGTAGCTCTTTGTATGCTGGCCAAAGGAATTGGATCGTACATTCATTGAAAATTGCAACAGCTATAATATTTGTTTATTGTTTTTGTAAAAACATCAAAAAACTGTAGACGGTTACAATTTTGGTGCCGAATTTATTGAAATGCGTAGAAGAAGAAGAAGATAATAATATAAGTAAATGTTATATCGGAGCTGATGTTATATATAATCAAAACTGAACCTTTTTATGATAAGAGTATGCGGATTTATTATCTGGAACGACCATGTTTAATGAAATAATCAAAGGATACTGTTTTTATGCATGAGTGCAACAACTAGATAAACAGGTTAATTCTATCCAACGATGAAGAAAATAATGAAATTACTACAGTGGAACTAAATCACCATCACTTCGCCGTAATAATCTTTAAACGGATTCCATATAATTAAAGTCCAATGCTGGTTTCTAATACCGTATATTTAGATGCTAAACATGATAACACGCAATGGGTAAATCAAGAAGCGATTGAGTCGCAGATCTGGATATGTATTTAATATATGCTCGGGGCAGTGTTTGCTTTGCTGCGAACGACAGTTTAATTGAACTATAATGAGAAGTCGGCGCTGCGTCTTCATGTACTGAATACTTGTGATTGGTTTCCTATCACTTGGTTATTACTGCGACAACTGTACTAATAACTAAGGATTAACTGGTATTCCATGTTGGACCAGTGTGTAGTATGTAATTCTCCTCTGATGTTGTGGGCCACATACATATAGGGCACTTTTAACAGATTTACTTCAATATTAATGCAATTGTTTTGGATGTCTCAAGTTCTGCTAGACTTTTCAATATAAGTTAGGATGATCATCATCATGATAAACATCAGTCCACACGTGAATGTGTTTTTATTTTTATCTCTTATTTTATTTTTTGCTGTTAAAATAGAACAATTTCATTTCATTCCCACTGATCTCGATCTTCGGCACTTCTATGATAATATGATTTATTAATAACGAATTTATTTTCTTTTGAATAAGATCATTCATTTGTGTCAGAAATTTGTAAATAGTAACGTACAATTAATGAAAATAGAGCAAGAATAAAAGTTCAAATTATTATCACACTGATTTTTTTCAATAAATGAAATTGTTGGAAAGCAATATTTACACTAAGCCTCCTTCTTATTATTTATGGTGTTTTTTGATATGACGTGTTACTTGTGAAAAATAATAATTTATATCGGTTCTGTCGCAGCACGGTGATGGTTTTATTTTTAGGATTTTAGGATTCAATACCAATATTCAACATGGTAGCAGAGCGTGAGCGCTAAAATAATTATAATTGTTGGGTTGCGATCCACAATAGGTATTGAGAAATAAAGGAAAATATTTTAAGAAGAAAACTGAAAAAAAATGACAGCTACAGGGTCGACGTCGCTTCCGATCAATGAAGGTACGAATTTTGAATTTGTACAAACACGACTTCTGGATGCTGAGATGAAATTGAAAATAAATGACGAAACTGTAACAAACGAAACAGAAAATGCATTTTTTACTTGTTATTTATGTGGGAAAAATGGACACAAGTCGTTTCAATGCAAAACTCAAAGTCAGCAGAGAGGAAACCAACGACGCCGCTCCTATCGAGGACAACGTGGAAGAGGACGTCCATTCAATCATCAGAGGAACATAACACAGGCATCTCCAGCTGAGGTTGAAGATTCAGAATTTTCTTTTGTTTTTTGTACGGATGTAGAAGCATGTAATAACGTAAGTTGTGATAGTAATATTATTGAATTTATTGTAGATTCGGGATGTACAGAACATCTCATTAATGAAAATTATATGAAATATATGTTTGATGTTACAGAAGTAAACAATATAAGAATTTTAGTAGCAAATGGACAATATGTAACTACAAATAAGAGAGGAAAATTAAAAATAGCGTATCAAAATTCAAAAATAACTATTGAGGCACTAATAGTCAAAAATATAAGTTTCAATTTGTTATCAGTAAATAAAATGGTAAGTTTTGGCTTTAACATAAATTTTAATAAACTAAATGTAGAGATTTTTGATAGAAATAATTTCATTACTGCTGCGTGTAAAAATAAACTTTATAGAATAACTGGTACAATTTGTAATGATGTTGTGTGTAATGCAGCAAAAGAGGATAATGAAATATGGCATAAGAGGTTAGGCCACTTGAATAGAAAAGGTCTAGGTATAATGAATTTGCCAATATCTGACAGGATTTGCGAACCCTGTATTGAAGGCAAAGCAACGCGGAGTCCGTTTAAACAAACAGCGAGACCGAGGTCTACAATGATTGCAGAAATGCTCCATACGGATATAGCGGGACCAATAAGAAATATTGGACCGTATGGGAATAAGGACATATCAAGGTTACGAGTATTTGGATCTAAAGCGTGGGCAACAATAATACCCAAAGAAGACAAACTTAGCAAGCGTGCACAAAGTACTAGAATGGTTGGTTATAGCAAAGTTGGTTATAGACTATGGGACCCAGAAAATGATAAGATAATAATATCAAGAGATGTTAAATTCAATGAAAATGATACGAAATATTGTGAAAACGAAAATAAAGTGGAAGACAGAAAAAATGAAATAGAGGACATAGAGGATAAGATAGAGACAATAATAGACAATAAGGAAGACAGAGAAGAAATGACAAACGAAGAAGAACAGGGACCAGCGATAAAAAGTACGAAGTCAGGAAGAGTAGTTAAACCTCCAACTCGCTATGATGATTACGAGACAAATGTTGTTTATTGCACACTAGCTGATGAAGGGTACAGCTTACTGACAGATGCTCCAAGTACATTCGAAGAAGCAATTGAAAGTGAAGATTGGAAGAATGCAGTTGATAAAGAACTAAATGCTTTAGAAAAATTAGAAACTTGGGAAGAGGCAGATTTACCTAAAGGAAAGAAGGCAATAGATACAAAATGGATTTTTAAAATTAAAGATGATGGAACAAAGAAGGCGAGACTAGTAGTAAGAGGTTTCCAACAAAAGAGAGACGAATATTTTGATAATATATATTCCCCAGTAGCCAGGCAATCTACAGTAAAAATGCTCATTTCGAAGGCGTTGTCAGATAACCTAAGAATACGACAGTTAGACGTTCCGACAGCTTTTCTTAATGGTAAAGTAAAGTCTGAGGTCTATCTTAAAGTTCCAAAAGGATTGAATGCTGAAGAAAATAAAGTTTTACGTCTTAAAAGATCATTATATGGATTGAATGAGTCACCATTATGCTGGAATGAAAGAATAGATTCATTCATGAAAGAAAATGGTTTCATAAGGTCAAGTTATGACTCATGTTTATATTATAAAGAGGATTGTTGGGTAATAATATACGTGGATGACATTCTGACAATGGGAAAAGACAAGCATATAATAGGAAAATTAAAAGAAGAATTTAAAGTAAAAGATATGGGTGAACTTAGCATTTATTTGGGAATGGAAGTAATAAGAAATGAAAATACTATTGTGATTAGGCAGACAAACATGATTAACAAAATTCTAGCTAAATTTGATATGACAGAATGTCGAGGTGTGAAAACTCCGATGGAACACAACTTTAACGTCACGTTTAAAGAAAACGATAAGAAAATAGATGTACCATTTCGACAACTCATTGGAAGTCTGTTATATTTGTCAATAACGTCAAGACCAGACATATCGTATTCTGTTTCATATTTAAGTCGATTTTTGGATAAAGTTAATGAAGAATTATGGAAAGCCGGTAAAAGGATATTGCGATATTTGAAAGAAACAAAGGAGCTAGGAATACTTTTTAGAAAATCTGAAGATAACACAATACTTCGTGGATATTCGGACGCCGACTGGGCAAGCGACAAAAGTGATAGAAAGAGCGTAAGTGGTGGGATGATAATGCACGGGAAAAACCCTATTTTATGGTTCTCCACCAAACAAAAATGCGTTGCTTTGTCTACAGCAGAGTCCGAATATATAGCTGCCGGTAATACAGCACAGTGGCTAGTAAATTTAAAAGGTGTTGCCGAATGTTTAGGCGAAATATCTTCAGCCATTTTATTAGTTGATAACATTAGTGCCATAGCTATTTCGAAAAGTTTTGAAAATTCCAAAAGAACTAGACATATTGATGTCAAATATCATTTTTTGAAAGATTTACTCCAAAAGAAAGTTTTACAGATAGACTATGTAAATACTAATGAAAATTTGGCAGATTTGATGACTAAAAGTTTAGTTAGGGAAAAATTAACGAATTTTATTGGTAATTTTATGTGTTAAAGATTTTGATGTTTATGTTATGAGTTAGGTAAATTTAATTTTGTTTTAGTAGATAGAAAAGTTTTTTAAGAGTGATTAAGTTTTTTGGTTAATTGTATTTAATGTAAACATTGAGATGGGGTGTTGGAAAGCAATATTTACACTAAGCCTCCTTCTTATTATTTATGGTGTTTTTTGATATGACGTGTTACTTGTGAAAAATAATAATTTATATCGGTTCTGTCGCAGCACGGTGATGGTTTTATTTTTAGGATTTTAGGATTCAATACCAATATTCAACAGAAATAACCAAACCATTATTACATTATTTTTATATTAACATGTCAAATTATATCATAAATATTGTAAAGCTTTTTGCAATAGTTTAATATGATATAATAATCATAATAATATATTTCAACGCTCACACCAATTATCTAGCCCAAAGTTAGTATCATTTAGAACTTATGTTATGGATACTAGATAACGGACATTTTTAATATACATAATAATTTTAGATATTTTTATAAATAAATTTTAAATAGATATATGCATAAACAACTATGATTCGCAAACAAATATTCGTGTTCGTCACACAAATATTTGGTACGAAACTGGACCGCTTGATGTGTAGGAAGCTATACTGACCACTCCACTTCGACGGCGTCAAAGTTTAAGTCCTATTGACTTAAATCAAAATACCTATATTGGTGCAATGGGTCCGGTACGTAGTTTCGAATTTATGTAGCAATTTTTTTTAATAAAATCAGGAATCCAGACTTGTGATAGGTAAATAATGTTATAATAAAAACATAAATTGTCAAATTACCAAGAATTTCGCAAATAACAGCCTTGAATGCATTTCAGGCGTCTTTATTTAATAGAATTGTCTTTCAGAAGTTACACAAGTGTTACGATTTCCTACTGTTCAAATGTTAAACAGTCTGAGTAATCCCCGTTTATTTGTGAATGAGTCATAAAACATGTATTAATTGTGTCAGCGTTTTATCAAAAAGTAAAGTGCACATGATGAGTATCTTTTGTTTCGGTTCTTGAAGACTATCATTTTCCTCTATTACTAGTATCAAGTTACTATACGTTATAAAAACAATAAAATCGATGGTGAGGAACCCAGAACCGAAGAGTTTATATTAATTTTCTTATTATAAATAGGAAGTAGTGATTTGATCTAAAATGTGATAAAATTGCAACCTCTTTAGTCAATTTAGAAACATCTTTAACAAAAATGACTTTGAACAATTTGTGTAGTATAACCTCACCAAGAAATTTATTCCTTGATAATTAATGCGATGATTAAGGTTATGTTGATGATTTCTACAATGTAAATAAATTAAATTTTAATATATCGTATATTAATATACCTACTAAACTTAGTAGGTATCAACAACAGGTTAATTTTCGCACTACTAACTAGAAGTGAGAAAATTAGGCTATTAACTTGGCAGGGGATGGGTATGCAAACATATTCATCTATGGTCCCGGCTGATTAATTTTATTTTGATTTTAACATAAGACCAAATTATCATACTAGATTTTTATGAGATCCAGTCAACGTCATGATCTTTATACCTAAGTGAATGTGTGTAATTTTTGTTAAAAAAAATCTTAACTTTAAGCTCATAGTAATAAAGTACAGGTAGCAAACTGGATCATACAAAAAGTCTTTAATGTTTGATTTATTCAAATAATAGAACTTTGTAATTTAGAACTCACTGACAAAATTGATGTAATCACGCAAATATTTAAATGAATATTTAATAGCCTCTTTAGCTCTTCCTGTAGTTTTAATAAGCAAACATCTGTGTTTCGGATAGTTTGAATTTAATTCGTCATTTAGTTGAATTGTAAACCGTAATTGAATGAATCATGCCCATGAAACACCAACGTAGATTGAAGAATCCGGATGTAAACTTGTACGATCCTTTCACGTTACCGAATTGACGATATTCCAAAAGATCTGTCTTTAAAATTTAAACAGCAATAGTGCCTATGCTTTGATCGACTTACCGCAATTTGCTGATAAAACGCATTTACAATATTTAGGGATCGTAATCATAGTAAGGATAAATTTATGAAAATTCAGTTGGCGTGTTATGTCGTCAAGTAAAGCATAAGAGTTGTAAAACTAAAATTTAACAAAGCCATCTAGACGATGGTTCGGTTGCCTCGTGAATGATAATTTGTGCAATGAATACTTTAAATATTAGGAGAACTTTCTCTAAGTTTTTTAATTTGTACAGGCAAATAACTCCGTCTAACTTAGATTTAGATATCAGTAATCTTTTATACACACATTTGAAAGAAGATTCAAGAGTGCCCAACATCGGTGGGCATACTATGATGACTGTAATGACTGATGACACTATGTAAAGCAAAAGAAAAATGTAAAGAATTGAAATATATGTGGTCTTATCTATCCTAAATTGCATCGTATTAATCTTATTGAACCTTAAATCAATGGTCACAAGACACTCTTAATTATGTGATTGGACAGTTCCTAGATATAATTAAATAGAATCAAAATAAGAAGTTACCCCGTGCCTACTTCCTGAGCATTGCGCGAAAGTCTACCAACCACTCAATTATAATACCAGTTGAAATTGTGTTAACAACGAGTCCTATGTAATTTGTCAGATCGTCGAGAGACCAGATAAAAGTCGTTTATGCATAATTGAAAGTGCCGCTACCGACAACTGGCACTTTATCCCGATCTTGCTTCATAACGTGGAAAAATCTAGAAATTCTCCTCTTGGAACTACAACTAGTCTTAAGAATTCCCTTGGAAGAGACAAGTTTCGCAAGAAACCAAAGTTGGAAATTTCAACTGCTGTAGTATTTAAATAGATAAATATATATCGAGAATTCGAAATACAATCTTTCTTCAACTAATAATACTATTATTAGATAAACACACATTATAACTTTAATAACAATCTTTGGGTTGTTGATTATAAGATGATTGCTATTGATATTCAACGGGTGGCAAACAAAGCAGTTATTCATAAAAAATGCGATTACTTTTAAAATATTACATACCTTTTAAAATAAAACAAAATTCCATCGCTAATTTCACTCACACATAGGTTTTCATTACTTTTGTAACGTGTCGCTAAATGGTTTATTTACTTTGCCAAGGGTACGAAAGTTTAAGTTTTTTTTAGTATCGAAAAACGTAAAAGAAAAAAAAAATCAAATACTCCCAACTAACCTGCAGCTATACAATAAGGAGACGTTGAAACGATCTCTGTATCATCGTGATTCTTGCACCAACAGAGTTCACGGTGCTTTGAGGAACTTTCCTAATGATGATCAGGTCACTTAGTTATCAAAAGTACTCGTAATAGTGCATATTCAAAAATATGATGATGAATTACCATGGTTGGACAGGATATTAAAATTATAAATTTATGCCTTCGAGGACTCCAAAGGATTCTGTATGTTATTATGCATTTTATGCCTCGTGAGGGCAATCTTGCTACGGTCAGGTATTTCAATGGTTCAAGATCATTAGGTTCGATATATTACGTTCAATTGAAGTAAATATTTCGATTACAAACTTTGGGGTGTTGTCTATTAGGAGCGTCTTTATCTCAGGCCTTTAAGCACAGTTATTTATAACAAAGCAAATTCGTGGATTGTGTTGGTTATTATTACCTTACCAATTTAGCACTCGTTAAAACGGGTTAACCATACTACAAGTATCCAAGTACCTTCTACTAGACTAGACTCCTTTACCTAAGTACCTATGGATAATACACCAAACACTATCCTTACTCGCAAACTTTATTGGCAACAAATTTTCTATTATACGGTGTCCATTACCATCGATTTATAAATTACCTTGTTATTACACGCCTCAACAAGTCCATTTTTATTACAACGCGATTTCAACAAAGGGCTGGCGTGAGTGTCCGATCACCGGTCCCACTAATTGGCAAATTGTTGCCAATCAGTTGATCTCTGGCCTGGCACACGCCGGCGTAGTATACGCTGATACCTCAGATAAAACAGAATTGTAGTTTGAGATATTTGAAAATACTAAATTTAATAGAAAACGAAATACAAGAATACAATCCTTACATGATAAGTGCTTGAGACGGAACTCGAGCTTGTAACCTTTCGCAATCCAGGCGAGTATTCTTTGTCTGAGCTGCATAAGACTGTGGGATCACGACGAATTTATTCAAATCTTTCGTCTTCAGAGAAGAAAACCAACCCAGCTGTAACATTGTCGTTTTTACATTACGAGTGTTATTCAAGAAAGGTTACGGCGGAAACTTCTTTAGGCGCGTTGAGCGATTTTTAGTAGGGGATAAACTTGTGGGTTCGCGGTGCCGACATGCTAAAGTTACTAGTATTTTCCGAGAGTGGGGACCTGGTGATTAGTAAAACCTGTGGTAATATAGATATGCACCTTTATCAAATACCAGCTCCTTCACATTACCCAAAGATAGGTATACGTCTAATCTTCTGATTTGTGATGTGAGATGACATAAATATATTTATTATTATTATTACAACAGTTACATTTTTCTGGCCTTTGTTTTTTCTTCGCAGCGCTTCGTCTGTGCTTTTTATTTAGTCTGTGTACCCATTTTATTGAAAAATTAAAAGTGATTGTAGTTAAACTTTACAACGACAGTTAAACAGGGATAGTTACAAAATATCGAGACAACCTTAAACTAGAAAAATGCACTGAAAAAAATCGACTTTCCTCAGGCGATCCCGCCTGAGGCAAGTCGATTTTTTTCAGTGCATTTTTCTAGTATTATATTTACGCGTTTGTAAACGCAAAAATAAAAATTATTCCATAACCTTAAACTACACATAATTTAAGTTAAACTACTCATCATTTACTACTAACTTTGAGTCACCCCTATTTTTCCTATTTAAATAGGTAATTACATTGCTTAAACCAATATAGTACGACCACATTCTAATTAATAAACTTTTATTATTCACAGTTATTATTAACCACAAAACAATATGCCTACTAGATCATTATACTACGACTATTTATCCTCAATTTTACGTTTTACTGTAGATTTATCACACCCAAAACAGGTACAGCAATACCTACCCTTTTTAAAAATGATAGAAGGATTTTTTTAATCTTAAGTTTTTATAATAGTGTTTTAGGTATTATTAAACATTTCATAAAGTATAATTATGAGATCTTATCCTAAAACTATATAAATATGTTTTTTTTTTACTAGTACGAGTATACATACCTAGAGACTTCTGGCAGAGTAAAAAGATATTTTTTTTCTATAAAAGTCTACACACCATGCTATCACCACTTGGTAAGCAGAAGTGGAGTCCAAATATAGTACTAGTGCCAAGGAATTAGGAATGATATAATTTGTTGACTAGTGCTAGAGATAACATACGCGCCAAACAGCACCCTCGCTTTTCCAACCTGCAAGGTGCACGTCTGCAGTCAAAGAATTCCATTTCTTGATTATGCGACATCGAAAAGGCTTACCAAATTTCTTCAAACTTCATAGTTAGTTTCGAGTTGATTGTCAGTCGTTGCTCATCGTCGAACTGTAATAACTTCCTCATCTTAGATAGGCATTGGAATGCGGTCTATTTTAAAATTCAATTATTCATCGCTAAACAATACGATCTGAAATATTTCTTTAATGGCAGAACGCTCCTTTTCTGTGTCACTATAAATTTTCGTAATGGCGCCGATATCCGGTGAGTAATCGTGTTCACATTGAAATGTATCAATGTTTTATTGGAATCTAAATGTGCTGTGACTACAACCATAAAAAGCTTTACACACTATCAAGCCGAAAAACAATTACACCACAATAATTGCAAACTTACTGCGGGTCTAACATACGGCGCGCTTATTGGCAAGCAGTAACCTTATCCTCTACACACTGGGATTATCAGTATTTCAGTCGTATTTTTTAATTGTATTGCTTAGTATGATATATTGTCGTGCAACAGTCTAGTGGGATAACTATATAGACTTATCATTATAAATAGCTAAAGGTGTATAGGTGTAGCTATTCATAATCATTTAGTTGAAATTACTTTATAAGTCAATAATTTTGTCCGTATATATCCAACCGTCTATTAAACATGTATATATACATATAGTCTCTAAATTATATTACTCAAAGACAAGCCAATTTTATGGACGGACTTTTAAAAATTAAAAGTTAGCATGGTTTTGTATCTAAAAATCATTCAAGGTAAAATAAGAAGTTATTTGTGCAAATATTTTTCTAATTATAACATTTAAATTGAATATATATAGTAGACTAAATACAACATTAGTCTACTATTAGTAAGTCTCCTAGGATTCCTCTACGAGAGCCCTATTCCCCCAGGAACATCTTGGTCATGTCCCGGAGGAGGATTTTGACTGGTCGAGTAGTTCGTGTCTGTAACTAATCGAAAGAGGATTGGTGTCAGGCAGGCGGCTGGATGTAAAAATCAAATGCCTTAACCTATAGCAATATTGTCGATATCAAGACATACTGGACCGACGCCAAATAAATTGTATGCAGGGTAGTAGAAAAAAGAGTTAGTAACTGACTACTAGACCTACCAATCTGCTCTAAATTTAGTCAACTTCATTCCATTACTGAAATGCACTAACGGAAGCGTAAATTTCCAAACATAATTATTATATTTTAATACTTCTGTATCAGTTGTACCTTACTGAAATTTTATCTGGAAATTTTAAATATACTCCCAAAGATTTTTAAATAACATGTAGTTTAACCCAAGAGTGTGGACTTTACGAGTTCATGAATAGGCCATTAAAGTTAATATAATGGAGTTTAATTTCTAAGAATCACTTTGTACCAATAAATTTATAATGAACTAGAACTAGTTTAGAAATATCTAGTAATAAAGGGCTTATTTTATGTTTCCAGACAATATAATTATCTACCTACAAATAGTCCTTTTTTAAATTATGTAGTGATATGGCTAACAAAGGTTGTTGTAACGTTCATTGAATTTTAATTTTAATTGAGGCCAATAATAAAAAATCACAATGATTAAAAAAATGTTTGACTACAATTATATATAATAAATGACAAAATAAAGGAGCGTTACTTATTTTCAGTAGCCAGATTTGAATTATCAAATCTGATTAACGTAAATAAAGGCAATAGTTACAATTAGTCGTGATTATAGTCATTCTAGCATTCGCTTTCGATTTTGCCTAAACATAAAATTGGGATCCAACGAAAATAAATCTATTTGTCTATACCTCGGGAAGCAATTATTTATCTTTATCGTTTTCTGTAATTTTGACAATGTGTGTAAGTACAAAATTCATGATGATCGGCAAGTAGTTCAGTCGTGAAACTATCAAACATAAAAAACACAAATTTGTATTTATCTACATATTTAGTTAGAATAGATGGTAAAGCAATAGAAATTAAAACAATGCTTCAAATTAATTCAATTATTTTTATAGTGTTTTATTAATTATTATAGTCTCATAGTTATATATGTAGTAATATGTCTTAGTTTGAAGTAGGTACATGTAAAGGCTTACATAATAATATCCTTTCGTAATAAGAGATATTTTTCAGTAAAATGTTTTGTATGTGTAGCTGTAATTAGTATTAACTTACCCCCTTATTCATAAAAACAAGTTAGTTTAATAGAGATTTATAAATTGTTTGTCTCTGTCACTCTGGCACGAGATGAATGAGACAAAACACTTTTTAACAAGGTAATCACTAAGAGTGCGTTCCAAAACCAGGTGAAGCCAAGTAGACAGCGTAAGAAAGCTTTCTAATTGGTGTAAATTAACTATAGTTTAACAATACTAACCAATGGTGAAAGCGCTTTTTAATAACGACCAATAGTGAGCTACCATTTACTCTACCCCGAGTAAATTGAGATCGTTTTGGAACGCACCCTAAAATAGGTTTATTGAGTGTTTATGAATAAGGCTGTTATTATTTATAGGTATACTTGAAATAAATATATTCGCTTATATCCAATATATCTGCAAACAAACACACAAAGGTCATATACCTACGCTGATCACGTTACGCTTCAGGCCTTTTAGTGTGACCTGGGTCAGGTCGTGACAGACAGGTATCGAAGAGTCCTCACACGAAGTGCGGCTCACCTAACAACTTCTTCGTATATAACAGTACCTACATTTATTTACAGAATAAAATAAAGTAAAAAGGACACCTCGTGTGGGTATTTCACTTTTAATTTTATTCATTATATTAGGGGTTTAAGTATGAAATTGCCGTTTTGTATAGAGAATTTAACGAAAATTCATTTTTCCATACAAACATATTTGCCATTTTTTAAGGAACCACAAATCTAAATGTTGTTTAATTTTGTAGATATGTTTAGACAACATTAAGGTATAGGATACTTAGAGAAAAAAATTGAGAATTTATACATGTAAAAAAATATTCATATTTTTATAACGGAGACGGGCACCTCTTAGGACTAGCTATTTTTGAAGATGTATTTCTAGTGAAAAAAATAAAAATAAGAATAAAATTTTATACACAAATATATGTCCATGTAATGAAGTTTAAAATAGAAAAAGAATAATGGACATAGCTATTGTATTAAAGGAATTATACACTAATGAATAATGAGGAAAAAATCGGCAATTTCATACTTTAACCCCTATTATTTATAATCGGCCCACACGGTAGGGTTTTCAATATTCCGACATAAAGATCAAAGGACACTTATTCTTAGATATTTGTTTTTCTAGTAAATCCGTCGAAAAATTTTCAAAATCGGTTCATTACTTCCAGATTATATTTAACAAAAATTACAAACTTTACCTCTTTATACGAGTAAATAGTTCTTCTATAGAAAAGGAAACTATTTTGTGTTTCTGGAGTTTCTTCCAGGTTCTTGTTGTAATAACATAACACGTGTTGAGAGACTCCATTTTTAAAACTTAATCTAATCTACAATTTATTATTACTTTATACATGCTGATCAATACAAATGGGTCAGTAGGGAGAAGTCAGAAAGTAAGAGAGATAGTGAAATCTGTTCTTAGAAATCTGGGCGTCGATTTTAGATTTAATGACAGAACAACGTCTGTCAGGTCCGCTAGGAAGGAAAAGTGTTACTAACTTGTCTGTATTTACCTGTCACATTTAGGCTTAACCCTAGGACAGTAAGACGGGTGACCCAACACTTCGAGGTACCGGGCCAGAAATGCCCAAAGACCTTTGTATAACTTGCATTTAACTCAGTATAATTATTTTTACTTTCTCGTATACGTAGTATAGAGGAAGTCTTGTAATCGTCAAAAAATTTGACCTCGAGATTTTGACGGATTTACACGTTTTGGACCTCCCTGAGTCCAAAAATACCGTTTTTGGAATTATGTCTGTGTGTGTGTGTGTGTGTTAGCACGATAACTCGAGTATTCTTTAACTTATTGCAACCAAATTTAACATGCATGTATGACATCAAAATATAAGGCTTCTATCAACTTTTGAATCGTCGATCACAAAAATTAAGCAACCAAGTGAGCGGTCGGTACTCGAATAGGTGACCAAAATTTAACATGTAATTCACTAATACGAGACAGGCAATTGCCATTTAGGCCGAGGCATATATAGTGCTTTTCTCAAAAGAATTCAGGGAAATAAAACATACTTTACCTTTGTCGCTAATTATATATCATCTGGGGCTTTGATTAAAATTTCTTTATATTTCTGCCTTTGAATCCGGTCGATTGTCGTTTAAATCCAGTGAAGTACAATCAATCTCCATTTCACTCTCTGAACCGTCGGAACTCATTTTAATTATTAAATTTATCAATATATTATGTAAATAACAAATCAAGACGAATTTTCAGCTTTGCCCCCAATTTTTTATTTATCACCAAGACAAACGCATGTGTGGGTATGCAGCCACGTGAACGCAATTTGTACTAAGCAAAGAGACTTTAGTATGCCAAGATTGATAAAAGAGATCCAATCAAAGAGTATTTAATAACTCCAGCACGCCGTTTGATACAACATTGCTGGAGCGTTGTAAATTGAAAAAACGCTCCAGCAATGGATTTTGTTTTCTTTCTCCGTAAATTCGATAATTCGCGTGTTCTTTTTTCGAAAATAATGACAATATTTCCATGCATGTTTGAGAAAATTAAATAAGTACTCTTTTATTCACGCTGTGTGCTTCATTCTTGTTTTACCTAAATGAAAAATACATTATTTGTCTCAAAAAAGGCTCAAAAGAAACATTATTGGCAACCCTACTCCTAGTGGTAATTGTTATTTATTAAATAATATAATAATAATATAATATATTTCCACGCTCACACCAATTATCTAGCCCGAAGTAAGTATCATTAACAACTTGTGTTACGGATACTAGATAACGGACATTTTTTTTTTTTTTTTTTTTTTAATATACATAATAATTTTAGATATTTTTATAAATAAACTTAAATAAATGTATAAACAACCATGACTCGCAAACAAACATTTGTGTTCGTCACACAAACATTTGCCGCTACCAGGATTCGAACCCGGACCGCTTGATGTGAAGCCAGCTATACTGACCACTCCACCACGACGGCGTCCAATGACACTGTTTGACTGACTATTGATGTTGGCCGCCGTTGACCTTTACAGCGTTACCGCTGTCTTTAATAAGCGCGAGGACGTTGGTGGGTCCTCTAGTCTATGGTGCGAACCTTCCTAGAGGACTTCTAGTCGGCGAGCACCTGTTAAGAGTCTCTCTATCGATTAGAGTCTCGGCGTTCGAACCGGTGCGCCTGAGGGTGCCCTGAATCGCTCGGACCTCGGCTCTGACGAGTGTGGTGTGGTATGCTGTCTTAGTGTGAGTGCGAAATACAAGAAGTTTGACATCGACAAAGTGAACAATTCCACAATCCATTTTGTATTAAATTGTAAACAAAACGGTAACATGTAATACGTCATTGTGTCGTTAACGGTTACGACCGTTTAGCAACGACCGCAGTTTGACAAAAGCATCAATCAAACTTTGGTATTTTGTGCTATTGTCCTGCAATATTGTTGTGCTTGCCTCAAATTCTTGTTCTGGTCTTTAGTTTTGCAATAACCTGTAGAGCTAAAACATGATATTTTTAGTATCGTTGATCGAAGACTGCCATCAGGTTTTTGTGTAGATATCTACATGTTTTAAATGATGACGCGTTGGAAAGCTTATACATTTAAATACACACTTACAAGATTACTCGTGCGTGTTACAACACTAGAAGATATAACGTTCTCTAAAATTAGTGTGTGAAACAAACCTTTTATTGTCCTTATGTACTTAAATAATTTTGTATACTCATTATTAAATCATATGATCATAGCTATAGCTTGTGGTTACAAGCCGTACCTATATCAACATCCAACGCTTAGAAATTATGCCCTAAATCCTCAACAACAATTACAAGTAAGTAGCGCAGTGGCGTCCAAAGTCTACTACTTTCTTTATTACTACATACTTTTTCAATACCATGCATATCAGCAACGCAATGATATTGGATTCCACTCCTATTATGAGTTTGAAATTTGGTAGTAATTTTACGAGTATTCAAATTTCTTTATGCACCGTAAATTAATAGACTCTTAAAATTTGTTATAACTCTTGTAACTATTATTATGAAGTATTAATTATATGCAACACAACTCTACTAATATGAGTAAAAGTTAAGAGTAAATCGCTTATAATATAATTACAAAATTTTTATGCCATAGGCCCCAGGGCCCTATGGCATAAAACTACTATTAATATAAGCTTATTTTTATAAGAATTCTAAAAATATTGTAGAAGTTTAAAAAATTCTGTTGCATAAAATAATTTCAGTTTTTGTTGCAAAAAAATAAAGACATTCGTATAATAAGTTGGATACTAATATTATTTGTAAAATTTAGAAGAGTCTCGTTGCATAAAAAATATAATTAATAATACAAGTTAGTAGTCTACTGCCGGGAAATACAAGCTAATAATATATGTAAAACAAAATTTCGGTTGCAAGAAAAGACGCAACTACTATTATTTACTACTATTAATGGTGTAATTCTATCAACCATTGAAGGTGGTTAAAATATTTTATAAGTATCTTTCTGTATGCTTAGTTGCGATCTTAAGTTAATCGCAATGTGCTTGAGTGATTCAGGTGATAAAAGAATGATGCAAAGACGACGACCGTGGATTTTTAAAGCAAGAATCAATTAGAACTGTTTGCAATTCACTTAAGAATGTAATCGGCGATTCAGAATAAATTTTAATCAATTCTTTTTTTATCCTGGAAAGGATACAAGGTATACCTATATCAACATCCAACGCTTAGAAATTATGCCCTAAGTCCTTAACAACAATTACAAGTAGCGCAGTGGCGTCCATGGTCTACTACTTTCTGTATTACTCTACATACTTTTTCAATACCATGCAAATTAGCATCGCAATGATATTGGATTCCACTCCTATTATGAGTTTGAAATTTGGTAGTAATTTTACGAGTACTAAAATTTCTTTATGCACTGTAAATTAATAGACTCTTAAAATTAGTTATAACTCTTGTAACTATTATTATGAACTATTAATTATATGCAACACAACTCTACTAATATGAGTAATAGTTAAGAGTAAATCGCTTATAATATAAGTACAAAATTTTTATGCCATAGGCCCCAGCACGCCGTTTCATACAACATTGCTGGAGCGTTGTTATGTTCCAAATTCAAAAACGCTCCAGCAATAGATTTGGTTTTCTTTGTCTGTAAATTCGATACATCGCGTGTTCTTTTTTCGAAAATAATGACAATATTTCCATGCATGTTTGAGAAATAGTAATTACTTACTTACGAAAGTAATTTTCAAACAATACCGTACGCAATCCCGTTTTCAGAATTCGTAATATTTCATATAAAGTTAATATTACTACCAAATCTCAAGCGGCCGTCCCTTGGAATAGAATTGAAAGATGTCATTGTGAAACAACAATGAACATGTAGAATAAATTATATTGGAATAGTAATATTATTTATGTTTGCGCATTCAGATGATATTGAAAATTTTAATTTCTCTTGGGAACATCACTAATATTGCAAAGGCTTGGTTAGAAGGAAGATAGGTAAATCATTTATTTGTTGAACAGCACATACAGTATATAAAAACAAGAATAAAATAAACACACTTTATTTCATTATTATACCTCAGGGTGATAGGTATGTGTGTGTCCTGAAGCGTCACAAGCCGCATATGGCTCAGCTTAGGTATTTTTAAGACAACAGATCGCTAATTTTCAGTGTCATCCTCAAGAACAATGAAAATTCGTCCGCACACTATCCATACCATAGATATAGGAAACTGTAGATCGGCAATGTAAAAGAGAAAGAGCATAATAACGCGTGTATTAGAGCGAGATAGATAGACGAGACCATTTTAAGTACAAGCAGGCCTAAGGAGGCCTGTCAGTCACGTAGAAAAGACAGCAACTGTCAGACTGCAGTACTATTTTTCATGCACACATGAGCATTACGCACACATTGGTGTATTTTTTGGTCTCACCCTAGTCGATTCATTGCCAATCTATATACGTCAATAATAATAAACCTATGATCTATACAATTTTTTCTTAGAAAGAAACTGTAATTTCAGGTTCGGAAAAATGAAAATTTTATAAGGTAAATATTTATTATGAGAGAGCTAATTATTTGAGCAGCTAAATTATCAAATGGAAGTATTTATATTGCTAAAGGAATTCTTAGTCTAATCTGCATGAGATTTTGAAGTTTTAAAGTTTGCAACCGAAAAGAAATGTAAAAATACTGAACAGATGTTTATTGTTAGATTGCCATATATTTAGCGTAAAAAGAGCCGTAAATTTGTCAAGGGTGACGTGGACATGTTTGTGATTACCGTTTTTACTTTGGGCCCTGAAATTAGCCAGTCGCCAAAATTTATTGTTTAGCGTCCCTCGGTTACAGCGAGTTTGCACGAGCTTGAGGTAAAAACATTGTATTATTAAATATTTATGACGCATTTGTACAAAAACGCCGAGCGTGGAAAATACTTAGGAAGTTAGAAGAGAAAACCTTTTCTAATAATATTGAAAGCTTAGAAGCTGCGTAAGTGGTACAGCCCGTCTGTTCTCCAAGAAAATTGGATTTCTGCGAATAAAATAATAGTACCAGAAAATTATTACATCAATTATTTTATTTTCTAATGAAATATTTTTATATAATATTGTTTATTCTTGTCCCTTCGAGACCTAAACATCGATTTTTTCGAAAGGCTTATCTTCTGACAGTCCTGTCCCTACAAACATGTGGTTGGACAACAATGATAAACAATGGCCGCCTAAAGTAGCTCAAATGTCCTAAAAACGTTTTATTTGTCTACGCAGTCAAATTGTGTTTATTTGATGCCTCTACGTAGAAACGTTACGTAACTAAGTGCGTCATATTGTCCTTGTCACAGCGAGTGTTTCAAAGATTTTGTTTCTTTAATATCCCTTCGTTCACGGGACCACGCGTGATGGCTTCTGTTGTATACGACTGGCAATCAACAAATGGAATTGTTTCTTTCAATCCCATCTTCTTACAAACCTGGGTTCTTGAATACAATCGTGAACATATCGCAAGTGCTGTCTCTTTCTAATCTTGCTTGGTATCTGCACACTCCTCGAGCGACGTGTAAGCTTTTGAGTAATTTTTCACGGACTATGTTCAAATTTTCACTTTAGTTTCTCGCGTCATTCCTAAGACTCTATTTATGGGGCCCAAAAGATGCCATAAACTATTATGTAACTCTGTCCTGCTAACACCAAGCCTTATGTTCAATAGATCCTGTAAATAGAACTGTAATGATGACTTCAGCGCTTGTTCACACATCAGCCGGTGATTCACGAAGGCGATCGCGCCGGCGCCGTAACTTAACATTCCTAACGCATTTTATTCGCATAATTACCTCTATAAATCACATTGAAAGATCTATCTTTGGGTGTACGTGAACACGAGACGGTATAATTATATGCTTTGTTGAGCGCGTCAAGCAAAATGTTTCATGAACATATAAAAATCAATCAATATCAGTAGATGTTGTCGACTGATTCATAGTTAGAATCACGATAGTAAAAAAAATACGATGAAATGAGAAGGGCAATGGGAAATGACGCGGCGGCCGTGCCTTCTTCGTAACGATCATGAACAATCTGGCGGGTCCAGATGATCATTTGCCCGATCCGATCAGCGTATTCGTATCAGCGTATCACGTATCAAGCCCCGTATCAAGTTGTGGACGCCTTGATTTGCTCCGTATGACAATCGTATGAAACCGACATGACATGGGACGGGCCGTATCATAACGCCGTATCATGATACGCGTATCATCACCCGTCCACATACGATCATGATACTTGTCGGGGATACGGATACGCTGATCGGATCGGGCAAATGATACATATCTGGACCCGGCATCTACCAAGTCTGCAATCGGTACTCAGATGGGTGACCGAAAATTTATTATGCAGTATTGTTGATATTAGTTTCTGAAATTTTTTGACGTGACAACGTCTTATAATTCGATAGAGCCGGCTGCACGCACGAAAAAACATGACGCATGCGGCGTTACCTTGTAAGGCCGGCAAAACAAATGAAATTAAATTTTTCTTTTGAAAAATGCTACCATTCCATCAGTATTTTCTTAAGACGTTGTCACGTTCAACTATCGTCAGTAAACCGACTTTACAGACAACCAATTTTTTTTATTAAACTATTGTCATATTATGCATATTTGTATACTATGTTTTCTTTTATACTGAGCATGCTCCTTTCCATCGCTCTTTGGGTGGTTTCAATTTTGTTTGCAAATTTTTCCTACAATGTAGAAGATTATTATGAATAGAAGACGAATTATTGTATTTTTATTCATGATTTGAGGCTTTTGAATACAATTTAAAAAGTGCAAAAGGTTATGATAATGACAGTTTTAAAAGCCCTTTCAGGCAACTTTTACCAGGATCAAGGTAAAACTTTACCTTTTTAAGAAGCGTTAAGTTAACGATTTATTTATCTTTATCGGACTGTAGAGTTTTTATTCTATTACTAGCAACTACCTACGTGGGAACTATTCGAATTAAGTTATCAATTACAAAAGTCACCGATTTTCCTATTATGAGAACGTTAAAAGGTTATTAAGAAGAAAAATGTGGCATTGTTTGCGATTAAAACAAAGATAACATTTAACGGCCGTACGTACATTTTGTTAAGGTCGTCTCTCAGAGAAGCGTGGTTTTAAAAGCGTATTTATACTTAAAAATTGCACGACAACGTCGTCGTATTGTTAAAAAATGTGTAGTGTATTTGGAAGCTTCAAACTTGCGAAATTATTTGCGTTATGCGATCCTGCGATGGTCAATGAGACACAACGCTGTTTATTAATGGGTTTATGAGGCTAAAAAGTTCGGGTTTTTTTATGTTACGTGATGGCAAACAAGCTTGCGGCCCACCTGATGTTAAGTGGTCACCGCCGCCTATAGACACTTGCAATATTAAGTGTAAATCACTTAACACCGCAAGTGCGTTTGCCATCCTGGGGACTAAGATGATATGCCCTTCATGCCCAGTAATTACACTGGCTACCTTTCCCTTCAATCCGAAACACAGCGAACTGCTTCACGGCAGAAATAAGAAAGGCAGTGGTACCTACCCAGACGACCCTACATATGGGTCTACCACCTTTATATTATTTTCAGTCGAGAAACGCCGACTGTTGGACATAATGATGTCCCCCCGCTGCCCAGATCCAGTGGATTCCCGCGACCGATTAACAGATCGTCGTTTCACCTTGTCTTACCAACGTTGCGTCTCCCGATATGCAGCCGTCACTCGAGAACCTTTCCGCCCCAACGTTTGTCATTCTCCGCGAGATTTGCGCTGCTGGTGTCACTGAAGCTTCGCAATTCTTTGTGCTATGTTGGTGACCTTAGTTCTCCTGCGGATCTCATCATTTCTTACATGATCACCCATAGAAACTTCGAACATAGCCCTCTCTATTCCGCAACACAAGACATATTGTCATGAAGAGTATGTTCCGAAAAATAAAGATGACAATGCAATTTTTATGTGATATTCATTAACCTCCTTATAATATGATGGGTCTTCTAACACTGCCAAATCAAAATCACAACTTATCACCACTTTACATCCCTTTTGAACGAAGTCATTTTCCTTTCTGAGTAGGAGCTTTCAATTCTTACACTTACACTGATGTAACGAACGATTTATATCCACGACCTTCCAACGACATTATTAGCGCCGTCATAGTGTAAACCGACCTTAAAATAGGAACGCTATTCTGAGTCAAGGCTTCAAGGTTCAATGTGCTGAGAACTTGTGCCGGAATTCTACGATAAAACTCGGTCAAAGAGAGAATAAAGGTATGCCATCCTATATGTGGACACTGTCCTTCCAATCTTCTTAATTTGAAATACAATTTGGGCGCAATTACTCTTCTCAGAAGTGTTATCATATAGATTCTACCTTTATTATTTATTTATGTATGAACTTACATTTACACCAAGAACTCTAATCACCCTATCTTTGAATCGAATACATATATAACTCCCACATCGCTGTTTCCATAGTAACAGCTTATAAAATGTACGTGGAAATATACTAAAGATACAAAAACGAATTCCTTTTCTCGTTATTATTTAGTAGGTACTTATAATACGAGAATCAATTTTATCGACACATTTATAAACGAATTTCAAATGTGGTCGCATCAGTCAGCCTAAATATAAATATCGAAGGTATTTGTGACGTGAAATAAAAAGCGAGTACTATACACGTGGCATTTACGTGAGGAATGTACGCGAATTGGAATTCTGTATTTCATTCATCGTTTATATGATATAACGGATTACGCTGTCTTACCTATGATTGACGTGCTCGTTCCGACACATGTAGATAATGTACGTTTGTATATGTTACGTTCACTAGACTATTTTAACGTTATAGTATAAAAACGATGACTTATTTCCAACCCGACAGATTTTCTTGTCGCATTAGCAACTCGACATAATGTCATGATATGTCCCAAAAGTACAATAAAGAAAAAAGTTCATAAATAGCAGCTTAAAATTATATTAATCTAATGCTAAATAGTGAATCTTAAATCCTATTTACGTTATTGCTCTTCAATCCAACTGCTATAGGTAATTTTGAATTAGATTTTAAAATTACGTTCACTCATTCATCATAAATCATCATTAACTAAAGGTGCTTGTTTATAATTTTCCGTATTAATGTTCAATTTATTGGAAAGTTTATTTTTCTGTCACTCGGGAACAGTCTTTTGCAATGGAAGGTCCTTTTCTGTAGTCGTGACCATGTATGTTCATTTTGTACAATTATTGGCAGACATACGTACATAAAGTCAGCCCTTTTACCCATAGGTGTAGGCAAAGATCGCACGTTTCCACTTTCTACCATCCTTACTTATTTTTTTCGCTTCATCGAGTACTTTTGACCTTTTCAAGACGCCACCGCTACAGAAATTCATGATGATTAGTGAGTTGAGGAGTAGACATTAATCCACGACCTACACGGGTGGACGTACACCGGGGTTATACCACAGTATACCAAGAACAGTAGTTTATCTGCGGGCTGTCGGCGAGTTATTAGCCTACTCTGCGTTGACGCTAGGGCTATCGTAAATGTGCCGGGCGGGAACGAGCGGCGAGCGAATGTGTAATGACATAAAAACGCGCGATCACACCGAGACGGCGAGACCACCTTATGCCTCCATGCGTGCGTACACGGCGCCGAGTATGCACGCACACATTCTAATGGATAGCGGCCAGTTTGTATGAAGACGTATTACTGTTCTTGGTATACTGTGGTTAGACGGAACTTCTTAGAACTCAAATAATTTTTAACAGCCGTGGTGAAGTAGTCAGTAACTTTGGCTACACATCAAGCGAGATTAGAAATAACATACTTGATTTTTTCTTCATTATCAAAAGAAGTAACAACACTTCTTAAAATTGTAAATACCCTTATCTATTCGTAGTGCCACCAAAATACCTGCACTATAATTATGCATTAGCATAAAAATACCTGCATGGCTTATGGTAGCACCAAAATAAAAATAAAACACGAAGTAGCACCCAAATAGTTCACTGTTTGTAGTGGCATAAATATACCTGCACTATAAGTAGTGGCACCAAAATACCTGCATTGTATGAAAACCGTATGTGCCTCCAGTACGGTCACCTAAATACCCACACTGTATGTAGAGCCACTTAGACGAAAATATCCATTCTTAAAAATACGGTTTGCGTGTAACAAAACAATACAATCATCAAGGTTAAGTTTTCATAACATTCTTAAGTGATTTTTTATCTAAACACGGCGTATTAGCATTGTAGACATTCCTTTCGAGGTAATGTACATAGGATCAAAGGCATGTGATAGTTTGTTGACTCTGTGTAACGGAAAAATGATTTCCTTGGCATACCTTCTATAATGATAAACATTGTAATAATTTATTTACTGGAAGCAGAGAGTATATCTATGTGTTTTTCAACAAGGTTGAAAACAAGCCATTGCATTGTTTCACTTTCTGTTCTGATGTTTCCAGTACTTTATTGGCATTGGATGTGCTTTTATAAATCATCCATTTATTTAATTAAGTAACAAATAATGTAAGTACACACAAAGACTATTACAAATGTTTAGACAATTAAGGTACTGCTTATTTATAGAAATCTCTTTCTCATAATAATTGGGACCAAACTAGTCGCTCTATTAGTTATAGAATCTAAACTACTTCTGTGGTTTACCCACTGGGTTGAGGGTAGAAGCACACTTAAAATAATAAGCTTCTTACCTTTCAATAAAGGCGGGTCCAGATATTTGCCCGATTCGATTAGCGTATCCGTATCAGCGTATCACGTATCAAGCCCCGTATCAAGTTGAGGACGCCTCGATTTGCTCCGTATGACAATCGTATGAAACCGACATGACTTGGGACGGGCCGTATCATAACGGTGTATCAAGATCGCGTATCATCACGCGTCAAAATATTATGCGATCATGATACGCGTCGGCGATACGGATACGCTGATCGGATCGGGCAAATGATACATCTAGTGGATGCTGCTATGATATTATGTACGTAATATGTCAGTTTCATTAATTATATACTACTAGCTATCCGCCCCGGCTTAGCACGGATAATATTTACTTTAGCCTGAACAAATTATACTTCTAAACCTTCCCCTTGAATCACTTTATCTATTGATGAAAACCGCATTGAAATCCGTTGCGTAGTTAAAAAGTTATAAGCGCACATACTGAAAGGGCGACTTTGTTGTATACCGTTAGCCGTTCAATTCATAGTTACAGATCGCCCTACTAGGGTTTGGCTGCTAAGCGACCGCTGTTTTTTTTAGTAATTTAACAATAATACAAGGCAACCAAACTTTAGTAAGCTTACTTTCGTTAGCAGGTACAATATTGAATCCAGCCGCTAGTTAGTTGTCTACACACTTAATAGTTAGACCAGGTGGACTTATAATAAGCTTTTACATAAAAAAAAATGTTGTATTGGCAGAATAGAAAATACGATATTGCGAATTGAAATTTCTTTAAACGTTAAAATAAATAAATAACCCTTTCATTTTACAACATAACGTACGATGCATCTCGTTTCTGCAATCACCAAACCTTGATCATTTCGGTTCATTAAGTCTTGCTTGCCATTATTCACATTCCAATTTACTGTTACACGTCGTGAACATGATTTGCCTCCAAATTTATTGCCTTTTCCTTTTATGCTTAAACAAATAAACATACGAGCCTCACAGCGGTTGCAGACAGGACTCTCTCAGAATATTTTGGACATGACCAAGCAGCGGCGCCAAGCATCTGTGTATTGGAAATGTTCGTTCTAATTTGTGCATTCTTTATTTAAAATTAACGGCCAAATAAGACAATTATATATTATTTGCATCACAACGCACACATGCTAACATTAAATTAAAATACATACATACATAAAAGTAGCATAAAAATAGTCCAATTAATATAAAAATGTTTCGTGAAGCGTCGGTGGCGTAGTGCGTAAGATCATCGTCTCCCACCCGGGAGGCACTGGTTCGATCCCCGTCACGTACCAAAGTGTTTTCAAATTCATATGTACGTTTAATCGACGCTTTTACGGAGAAGGAAAACATAGTGAGGAATCCTGCACACACCTATGAAGAAATTCTTAGGTTGTGTGTGAAGTCGACCAACCCGCACTTGGGCAGTGTGGTTGACAAAGGCCTAATCGCCCCTAATGTGGGGTAGGCTCGAGCCGCCGAGCACTCGAGCCCCTCGGTGGGGACATTATATGAGCTGTTGATGATGATATAAAAATGTTTAACAGTAAGTTGTTGATAAATGTCGGAAGCCGAGTAATAATTTAATTTAAAAGTCATTAAAATCTTCGTAAATAGCCGAAAAGAATCGTCCAAACTTATCTCCTTTCATACCTTTACCCTTGTTCCCAATTTTGTTTCAGATCGGCGTGCTAATGTTTTTTTCTTCCGCCCTTCTTAATCAGAAGTTATATCATATCTTTACTATATTGTTGGTGGATACCCTCCACCATACGGAGTAACCTATAACAATTAGACGGTCTTACGTCAGGTCAATATTCTCTAGTGCTGGGTTTCAATACCTTAACTATATACACTTTAGCTTTCTATGGGTATAAGATTTTGATAGATATCCTATACTAACAAAATAATTATGTCAAAATTCTACAGTTACTGACTGTCGGTAGTTATGTTTCTGAAACCTGTTATTAGGCCCTGACTCCAAGGGGTCCACGTCCGGAAATCTCCTCGTGGTGGACCCTGGTAACGTGGTGGGGAAACTTCTTCACAGGAACTGGCGTTAGTCGGTAGCCCCTGTGGGCTGCTGGCCACCAATTGGTGCACAAGGAGTGCCTAGACGGGCAGCGTTGGGACGGTCTCGGTGTAGTTGCGCTCACGTGCGCAGATCCCGAGCCATCCCGCAATAGCGCACTGGAGGTCAGGCCGGGGAGGATGTTTAGTGGGTATAGAGGTCCCACATATCCCCTGCGGTTGGCACCACCCCGCAGGGACGATGCGTAAATGCATTTGACCTCCCCGACATCAAAAAAAAAAGGCCCTGACTCCAAAGCGGAGATGTGCTGAGATGTTCGAAGCGGAGACGAGAAGAGCCGAGCGGACATGCGTAAGGACTAGACTGTAGCGGAGATGTGTGCGGTGTTTGTCAAGATTGCAGTTTAGTTTGATCTGACACGAAAGCCGCCGCTAGCAGCATCGCTCACTACACGCCACTATTATCTCTTGTCGCCTCCGCTCCTTTCAGTCGACCGGCACTAGCTTACGAGGCACAGCTTACCTACATCTCTGCTAGCTCGATCGCGCCATAGAAATATCATTTATCTCCGCTGGTATCCACTGAAGCTGAGCGAAGACGAGATGTGTGAATAACGAATTTCTTTTGGTTGTTGTAAGACAGCTCCTATCTTATGGACTCGTCTCCCCTTTGGTGGAGTCCGGGCCTTAGTTGAATTCTAGTGCCCTTGAGTATATAGATCCAAAAAGATCTCAGATGCATGCTGTATGCTAGCTCACTGCACAATCGCTTAAGAGGAACTAAAAGCTTCGTCAAAACATATTAGAAACACATGCACAAATCTCTGCGTATCCTACGTACGTAAGTTCAAATGCAGTTCAGATGCAGTTGGTATGGACCAACTGACAATTTGGCTGTAGGAATGCAGTTTACACGGCATTTGTCGCCTTTCTTATTACATAATTATTATTTATATCACTCATAACACCATTATAAAATAAAATAAGATTTCTGTCATTCACCTTCACTTGGTGTTTTAGAGGCAATTTTCGAACTTTCCGTCATTAACTCAATCTCTCCAGTATTGCGGTCGTCTGGTTACAAATGATCAATCAGCCCACATTACGTTTCGTGCTGTGTGTTTCTAGTACTCATGTTATTGAAATGGATCGATAAGCTACACTCATTTGCCCCTATTTCAACACGGACTTTCCTTTACATTGTATTGAATAGTTGATAGCACATCAGTAGAATTTAATGTTTTATTTATAGTTTTTTAAAAGGTTGTCTCAATTCCACCATAAGATTAAGATAGCAAATCCATCAATTGTTGAGGTTTGAATGAATCTTCAAATTTATCATCACTTGCCATCAGGTAAAATGAAGGCGAAGAACTCTGCCATTAGAATAAAATACATATTGAACGATGGATTGGCGCAAATATTTCAAGTCTACCTCCAAATTTATTTTATCGAACTATGTCTGTATTATTTACTTTAATTTTGGTGTACAATAAAGCTTATTCATTCATTCATTCATTCATTCAAATTTAAAACATGCATTACCAGTTTATTGAATAATATACTAATTTTCATTATTCCATTTAGTTTTAAAATGTGTTTAACCAAAATGGTCACTTTTGTCTAAGGTATACTCTTTTTCATATCTACTAATTTAAAAAGTCATTCGATAGAGTTGTTCAATGTGATTGGGGCCGTTTTAGTTTTATTCCTAAATTAAATCTATTTATGTCGTTAGTTATATTGTGTCAGTCCTTCAGTACTCTATTTTTTAATGTTTGAGGCTGTTAGTTCCAGTCTTCCAACTGCTTTCAGAAGGTTGTAACTTTAAAAACAAGTTTTGTCAGGGATTCGAAATACTGACTTTATTGTAAAACTCTGACACAAGGGAACAGAAGAAGAAGATGAATGAAGTTGGGGGAATTGTCGTATGGAGTAAAAGGGATGCAAGAAAAGGTTTCTACTAAGGTATCCCCTTGTGTGTCGGGCGGCCTCCTGGAGGTCGCTGTCAAAAACGCCTGTGTGTCGGCCGGCCTCCTGGAGGTCGATCCCCCCCTCCACAGTTTTCCGATGATGAAATGATGATTATTATTATTATATGAAAATATAACTGTACTAATTATATTATATTCTGTTAGCTTATTTTATAACGATTTTAGTGACAAAAACTCATATTTATAGTTTTATTACAAAATTTTTATTATTATTTTTTTACACCCGGAAAATTCGCGACGGAAAGTCCGGAAGTAACTGACACATGCAAGAAATGTTACAATTTGGCTGCGACACAATATACGAGTAGTAATGCTCTCTTAGATTTGCGCTGGTAACCCACATATCAAACTTTTACTCTTTGCCTGACCACGGCTGCTAAAAATATTATGAAACTTGAATGATAAAAACCAATAGTATATTGACGAATACGCGCCTATGAAGCTACGCCTCCGTATGTGTACCAGTAACACTAAAACCACAAAATGTTACAGACGCGTATTACATCCTCAAAAGTAGTTTTAATTATAATACATTATTTTCTATTTTGTGCCACTCTCTAAGCAGTTTTGTTTTTATCTGTTTGTTTGTTTTCTAATTCTCTCACGTAAACACATTTCGTTATGGCTGCTGTATTAACAACACAACTTTGAAAGCGTTCCTGACATATTTGAATATTTTCAAGTGACATCCATGAAATGTGCCTTCTTTTATTGTGTTGTGTGTATGTTGTTTACATAGGTACAGTGTTGGTTACATCGCGTCAAGCATTCGACCTGCCTGATGATAAGCAACCACTATAGCCTTCTTCTTTTTTAATTAAATGGCGTTCGCGATATGTAACGCATTTCGCCAATATCAAGTGAAAATGTGCTTTTAAGTAGCAGACAATTGTACGGTAGATTGAGGTTAAAAGTGGAGTCTCTCAACACGTGTTTTTACAGCAAGAACCCGGGAGAAACTCCCACTATAGCCTTAGGCCCATAGATGCTTGCACCACTGACGTATATAGACTGAGTGTATTGTATTATTATTGTAAAATAATGTAAAAAGTTTGGATTCCTGATCACGAAAAACTACGCCTTCTAACCTCGTGGGTGTTGTAAAGTAGACGGAGGGAGATTCTGAGCCCCGTGCAGATCATTAAACCAAGATAGTGGCAAGTAAACCATCCCCAAAACAACTTTCCCAAGAAGACTCGGTATCGGGCAAATTGGTCATTGAACTATGCAAAATATTATAGCACTGATCTATACTAATATTATAAAAAAGGAAAGATTGGAGTGTTTGTTTGTTTGCATTGAATAGGCTCCGAAACTACAGGGCTGATTTTGATGAAACTTGGTTTTGAGATATTTTGGGAAGCACATAGGATACTTTTTGGCGCGATAACCGACATTAACGCGAGCAAAGCCGCGGGCGACAGCTAGTTCGAAGTAAGTTGGGACCAGGGTAGGCCGAAGTTAATTAAAAAAATTAAATAAATTCATCTCGTTTGTCTCAACGAGCTAAGATATTTTATAGTTTTAAATATACCTGCACATTCAAAGCAATATATTTCAGTAACAAACGGACGATAATTCAGAACATTAGTTTGACTCCATTACTTTCATAAGCTGCAACGGGCGAGTGCCGCGTTTGAACTCATTGTAATTTCACGGGCAGATTTTAATGCCACATTCGATTGTTTTCGTCGTAAACCTCAGCGTCCCCGTTTGATGTGCACTTTATTACCGACTACGAGGTCAGTTTGACCATTTTCCGATATTTTTGAGTTAGGAGACCATGCAATCTTTAAGGTGAACGCACATTTGCCAACTTCGTATGCGCCGCACGATCCGCATTTATTGACGGCCACGCACTTATCTCCGTACGGTGTAAGCAAATCTTTAGTATTGTGTTTGTAGTGTCTTGAGTATCAGCACAGACTGTACGCCCCGTCATCGGCATGCGCCCTTCGCGCATTTTTGAAATGATGATGAAAAAAATGAAAAATGCGACTAGTACGGTGCGTACGATCCTGAAAATGTGTTCACCTAATACTTCGATGCCTACTTTATTTATATAGATTTTTTTTTTACATGTACAGTAAAAGAGAGATTTCGGAACGCGTACCAAATCAGTTTTGATTGAATGAATTTTTAGAACTTTTCGATAACGTGCCCCGTATTCGGCAGTTGGCTTATGAGATAAACTTATGATGACTCCTTTTTGTAATATTTTTCACGTTTTAATTTCTTTTTGTGGCGACAACCATACGTTTACGGGAACCATAAACGGCCCCCGTATTCCCCTTAATTTTAAAGGGAAAAAAATATAAGACCATGATAAGACCTTTTACGGATTGTTGCCTTGTACGGATCAGAAAGTTGGGCGGTAAAGCAGACGGATGAGATTCGGTTGCCCGTGACTGAGTTGCGTATGCTAAGAATGTGTGGAGTAACAAGAATGGACAAGAATGGCAGCAGCGCAGGCTAATGATGTTGAATGATGAATAGCCTGATTAGAGATTTCACTTGTTTTTATTTACTGACGTTACGGCACTTTTGAGCACCTACCTTCCAATCCAAGCATTTCGAAATAGTTATATAATAACTATCTCGCAAGAGATAATTATAACTGCTGCACTAGGCACCCTCGCTTTGCCGACCTGCAAGGTGGTTCTTCACACCTCTTTTGAATGACCCAGGATTGTAAGCAGGATAATACATAGAGAAAAAGCTACTTTAAAGTATTAGCTCGGTATTGACAGTAGAACTATGACGCTGTATCGCGATAAATTGTAGAAGCTTAATATGGTTGATCACCTCTACGTCACCGATGATGCGGGCCGCGCAACACTTCGACCTATCGCGTCGATAAAGCACTTGGCGGAGGCATCCCAGAGGACCGAGTAATACCTACTCTATGCAAGACCGTACTTGCGTCTTGTATAGCAATCATAGTTATTGTTTTAAATAAATCACAGTTTCCAGCCACTTTTCATAGGTATTCCCCGCATATTGTAAAAAGTAATTAGTCAAGTAACGATCATTAACTATCACGTCTCTACGAAGGCATGCAGCTTGCAAACACCGTTATCTAATTGCCAAATACTTGCATAATGTGTTTTGCTGAAATATATCTAGATGACAAACACGCATATCAAATTGGTAATCAAATGTTTATCGTGTTCATTCCAAACCGGTGGTGTCATAATATTTATTCAGTCTACACAGACATAATAATAATAACTAGCCGCCGAACAGATGGCAAAAACTGCCGAATCTTTTATTCAATCATAATTATTTATTATATCACAATATTATACGAAAATTTATTTTTCACAGTACTCTGTGCGTGCAATAATTACGCTTCATCATAATTCGACCCACTCCTGTGACACAAGGCCTCTCCTTCTTATCGAAGGAGATTTAGGCAGTAGTGCAGTAGTTTGCCACGCTTGCCCAATGCGGATTGGTGGACGGAGTATAAGGTGATTAATACCCCTTTGCTGCTCCATTATTCGCCTTCTACGACACCCATTGGAGGATATGGGATGATGCCATTCTACTCTGACGGCATCACACGGCCATATTTCGCTTAAAGGGGTACAAATATTTTTGTGTATTATTAATTATTCACGTAAGGGAGACCGAGAAGAGTAGTGACAAAGGAAAGTTGTGGGAAAGACGATTTCTCGGAACCTAAGACATTATGACGCTGTCAACAGAACGGCCCTTTTCAGGGCCACGACCGCGCCCGAAGTCCCCCGGGTGCGGTCCGATGGCTGCTCCCGGTGTCCTCGTCAGGAGGACGAGTCAGGTCGAACAGCCTTCGCTGGAGGAGGCGGCCTTTAGGGCCAGCGTCGGCCAGCGGTCCACCGGGGCTGGCGTTAGTCGGGAGCCCCTGTGCCTAGGAGTGCGTAGACGGGCAGCGTTGGGACGGTCTCGGTTTAGTTGCGCTCACGTGCGCAGATCCCGAACCGTCCCGTAACAGCGCACTGAAGGTCAGGCTGGGGAGGATGTTTAGTGGGTATGGAGGGAACGCCTTTACCTCGAGTCCCACATATCCCCTGCGGTTGGCACCACCCCGCAAGGACGACGCGTAAATGCATTTCACCTCCCCGAAAACAAAAAAACGGACGCTGTCAACAGCGGTCATTTGTTCCTTTAGAGACGCGTGGAGACGCGCAACTTGATGAAGTACGCCCCAACGGCACACGCGAAGCGGTTGAAAATACACGAATGTAGGTTATGATTTTATTAAACTTATCGCACGTTTGGGTTGTTACGATATTTTTTCTTACATTGTATGGCTTTTTAAGTTTCAAGGTGGCATTGGTTTGTGGTTTTTGCATCTTGTTCAGAAATTACGAATTCTTACCACCTCGTGATTGTTGCATCTAGGCGAGTTGTGACAGCCTGTCACTACTCTCCTATTTACGAGTACCTTTATTTTTCTGCAAATTATTTCTAGAAGCTTTTTAATTAAACATGCAAATTTGCAATATTTGTACGTTAGTTTGCTTAGGTCAAATCTTGCAAGTAGTCTGCAATAAAAGCTTGTCTCAAATTGACATTTTTCTGTTGCCGTTTGTACTTGAAATATGTAAGGCTAATCAGGCTTTATAAATATTAGTCAAATTGAGAAAACCTTATTTGTGTTGTGTTAGCAAGTTTCTCACCATGTGACAATAATAAACATGAAACTTATGAAACTACATATTACACACGAGTGTTCTCATCGCGACCCAATTCAATTAGTTGTTTTGGGGTTTGCTTTTTAATCTTCTTCTTTAGACCATAATGCCCTTTGCTCGATTATAAAATCAACAAATCATGAGCTGTTCGCTACATTTGTATATGCATCAAAACTTCGAATGACATAGACTCTACGGGTCATATGCGTGAATAGTTATCTTGAAGTAGGTAAAACTGAAGCGCGAGCTGATCAATCAAAGCTAGGATGCTGTGACAGAGGCCTGCCATACACCAGAAAATTATACGCAAGATATAAATAAAACAACTTTTACGGATACTCGCGTGTAATTAGATTTTACATGTTATTATTATTGCCCGACGTTTCGTAACACTTTTCAGCGTTCGTAGTCACGGGATGACTAAAGATGTAGGTTGTCATATTTTATGAAATTGTTAAATCTACCGTCACTTTAATTATTAATTTGGAGTGTTCCGTTTCACGCAAACGGAGCTCACGGTGTTATTAGGTCTTGCTGTGTGGTGGTTTACTTTACACAGCAAGACCTAATGACACCGTAATAATTAAAGTGACGGTCATCCCGTGACCACGAACGCTGAAAAGTGTTACGAAACGTTGGGCCATAATAATAACATGTAAAATCTAATTACACGCGAGTTAAATCCGTAAAAGTTGTTTTATTTATAATGTGTAGTGCTCGCGCAAATGTAAGAGAACATTATACGCAAGATAGTTCAAACGACGATTTTTCTACCGCTCTTAGTTACTTCCTACTTATTAACTGCGTATCGATCCGTTGAGTTTATGTCAATTGGAGATTTTGTTGCGTCGATGTGGCGAACAATCGATTTTATGGTTCTTGACGGAAAGATTTTCGAGCGGTTACTAGGGCAAAAGGCATTCGATTTCAAGTGATAAACCCACACATCACAGTATAGTCACAGCTTTATCAAATAATATTTACTATTGTAATATGTCTAACAGTAATTTCGAAAATCTAAATAGAAAATATATTGAATTAGTAACAACTATTTACGCAATCATGGATAAAATACGAGAGATATTACTATATACCTACAAATGGTACGTGCTCAAATATTTTTCATGAACCGCGAATCCTTTTATCATCCTGCTCGAGTCTCAGGTGTAATAAACTAAGTAAAGCCTGAAATATACGTCTCTCTATCGTTTTATTTATGTATGACAAAGAAAAAGAATATACATCATGCTATTGTTGAAGGATAATATTTTGTTTTACTTGAAATAGAGTATAATCAATCACAATTTTATTACTTTGCGCCAGATGGTGCTCAGACAGTGGAAAACCTATCTGCTCTAACGGTCTAGTGTCTAGTGGATTACTCACAAGAATTCGGGACTAGGTTCAATCCCCAGAGAGAAAGGTTTATGGTAAAACCGAAACAAAATAAACATTACTGAATAACAATTAATAAAATGAACTGTATTTTACTGTTCAAATTAAGGCACTAGAAATATAATACATACTTATAATCACGCCCATAATGCTGAAAAGGGTGAAGCTAGGGTATGTTAACTTCACTTTTACTTCAGTGAATAAATAAATAAATATGTATGTATGTTGCCACGGTTCACAGTATTTATAAAAAAGCCAATAATACAAACAGCTTAAAAACCTTAAGAGTAATTCCATTACGCCCTTGGCTACTTTTCTGCTTGGCAACAATTGAAAGTCACGGTGATGCGTATAAATTAGGCGCCACTCATTTGTAAACAGCAGCGTCGTTAGATCAAAGCCGATCGGCCTATCACTTAACCGACGAATACCGACAGTTAGGGCTGGAACACACTTCCTTGGTGACGAGTCGCAGGTACGAGTTTTTAATAAAGCTCATAAGATCAGAAGACAGAAATCAACTAAATTCATTAAAATTCTGCATTGATAATAACATTTTCGGATATGCTGACAATTACAAATGAGATTTAGATCACAACAACAGTTTTTATTATACATCAACGTTGAACAGAAATAACGCATCTTGAATGTAGTTTGTTACTAATATTAAGTCAGTTATATTTAATCATTTTACCCCTAACTAATGTAGTGACTTTCTAACGTAACTAACATACGTTAGAAAGTCACTACATTAGTTAGGGGTGGGACAAAAATATACCCAGTTTCATCAATACATAGTATAAAACAAAGTCGCTATCCGCGGTCTGTCTGTCCCTATGTATGCTTAGAGCTTTAAAACTACGCAACGGATTTTGATGCGGTTTTTTAATAGATAGAGTGATTCTTAAGGAAGGTTTATATTTATAATACATGCATATTTACATAAACATTGCACCCGTGCGAAGCCGGGGTGGGTCGCTAGTAGTTGTATAGCATACGAAATAATATTCAATAATAAGTGTAATACGTTTTGAAATGTCATTATTTTTTCTTTAAATTAATACAAAATATACATATTTATAATCAACAACTTTATAATCAAAACCGTAATTTTCCCATATTTTATAATTATCTTCCATTCAGTCTAGTCAACTTATTAAAATCTAAATATACCACTAAAAATTAATGAAATGTTAGGTAAGAACTAAGCTTATAGGAAAAATAAATTAGACTCAATGTAGTTATAGACAAGCAACGTGTTTTTCGAAAATTGTAATAAAAAATAGATATATTTTTTTAGATAAATTTCACATCGACTTTAGTTTTGGTTGTGTTATGAATTTAATTTTCACTCATTCGCTAGAAAGACCAATACAACATCTTCATCTGACTATTCCCGTTAATTGCTTTGAATTTCCATCTCACTCTCTGTGTCATGTAATCATTTGCATCAGTTACTTAAACAATCTTCATAATCACTTTTAAATTGATTTATTGCCGGATATGTTTGCTCACCTCTGAATCATTGTGCATAGTGCTTATTAGTTCATCATTTAATATCTTGACATTATTTTTCAAAAATCTAAACAAAATTATGAAATAATAAAAACTTGTTTGCGTAAAAAAATGTTACACTAACATGTTGCGATTTGTGGGGTAAAAACTCACCCCAGATGGCAATAACACGAAAACTTTGCAATGCTGCGAGCTGCGCGTCTGCCTACTCCTAGCGTACACGCATGTACAGTCGAACCAACTGAATCGTGACCCACTTGGCCGATCATTCCTTTAGAATCATAAATTTAGTTAGGTTTTCTTCGCTATCATGCGTGTTGCACTTAATACGTTTTAAATATGAATAAAAATGCGTCATTACGGGTCAGAGATCTATGCAATTTTAATCTTTCTTATCACTGCACTAAAGTCTCAATTCGAATTTTAAATAAGATGTCGTTCATAATCTAAACTCTTTTCACCACTGAGAAAATGGAATAACTATTATATTTTTAAAAATAAAATGACGTTATGTGTCAGATGTCAAGTAGTAGTCTGAACAAATTTTAAAAAGCCATATTTATTAGACACTGTCAGTGTCTAACAAATTGATAACAGGTTCGTTACTTAGAAATTTACGTTCAAGCGAATTTCATCCTACTTTGTATAGAGTGACTGTAGGAAAATGATCTTAAGATGGGTCATGATTCAATTTGGTCGACTGTACAAGTAGCTAATTCAAAAGGTTTCGAAAATACATACAAAAAGTCACGAATGGGGTAAAAAAATAACCCACTATGTTAGTTAGGGGCAATGATACTTTATAAACTAATTATCCTCATTACTAACGCATAGCACGGACAGTCTATGCACCGTGCGGTCCTGGCCGACTACAAGCAAACTATATTCTATAATGAACTATAAGGTGAGGGTGGCTAAGTGCACTTCTGCTTACCATCAGATGGAATGCTAGACCGCTTATAAAAAAAATACAATGTCATTCCAGTGTAACGTCTGTCCTATTGTCGGTTTTTGTTAATTGCTTTACTGACAGTTCAGCTATTTGAGTTCTATGCCCCTTTTATGTAGACGAGAGGTTGGCAATATGTGTAACCAAATAGGTATTAGGTAACTAAAGCCCTGCTCAAGCCCATTTGGGGTTGATTTTGGGATTAGGATGAGCGTGATTGTAATAGGGGTTAAAGTATGAAATTGCCGATTTTTTCCTCATTATTCATTAGTGTATAATTCATTTAATACAATAGCAATGTCCACTATTCTTTTTTTATTTTAAACTTCATTACAAGGACTTATATTTATGTATAAAATTTTATTCTTATTTTTGTTTCTTTCACTAGAAAAACATCAAAAACAGCTCGTACTAAGAGGTGTCCGACTCCGTTATAAAAATATGAATATTTTTTGCAGGTATCAATTCTCAAAGTTTTTCTCTAAGTATCCTATAGCTTAATGTTGTCTCAATATATCCACAAAATTACAGAAACTTTAGATTTGTGGTTCCTTAAAAAATGGCAAATATATTTGTATGGAAAAATTAACTTTCGTTAAATTCTCCATACAAAACGGAAATTTCATACTTAAACCCCTAATATTAAGTCATCGTGTCACACTGACAGTGTTGTGTTCGGACCTTTAAGGTATTAAAGCGACCCACTATTTCGCAATCCCACTTGACCACTTAGGGATCGGTAATCGCGAAGGGCATCGTTGTTTACCCAGCCGCTGTGCTATCTCCGCATTACATTTGCCGGTGGTGGGCTAATTACACCTGTCTGTCAAATGGTGGTTATCATGCTTTATCGCACATCCAACCGCATTAAGGAGAAGATTGAAATTCAGTATGCGGTTTGTTAATTATGGCTGATAAGAGAATTCTATTAGATGTCAACCTGATAATTGAAACAAATGTGAGAAATACATACGAAAATAGGAATTAGCAGAGATCATTTCTTTCCGCTTGTTACTTTGTCTAGGAAGCGGCCCTAGACCAAGTAATAAATTTAAACAATAAAACATACGGCGGCCTTTTTTTAAATCTTTTCGATTGCTCGATTAAAGTAAAGGCGTAGGTCTTCTCCATCCATCATCTAAACTCACTTATTACATCTTCGTCAGTCTCATGTAGATTTTTAAAACAATTTTTTTTTCTCCGTTTTTAGTTTTGAAGGTGGTTTTTTTTATTTAAAATAATTTGTTTTTTTGCTTTTTAGTATTTCAAGCATATAAATTTTCAGCAAACTCTCTCTTAGACAAACAAGGAAGAGATTACGATATCATCGACGTCAATTAAAAGGGCATTATTGGATAATAACTCAAAAACTACTCGTCATTATGTCAATCAAATTTAAATTGGCGTACATGACAAGCAAAAATCTATACTAAGGTACACCCAGTAAAGAGTTATGATGTCATCATTATCATCAACAGCTCATATAATGTCCCCACCGAGGGGCTCGAGCCTACCCCACATTAGGGGCGATTAGGCCTTAGTCAACCACGCTGGCCAAGTGCGGGTTGGTCGACTTCACACATAACCTAAGAATTTCTTCATAGGGATGTGCAGGTTTCCTCACGATGTTTTCCTTCACCGTAAAAGCGTCGAATAAACGTACATATGAATTAAAAATTTGAAAACACATATGTACGTGGCGGGGATCGAACCAGTGCCTCCCGGGTGGGAGACGACGCTCTTACGCACTACGCCACCGATGCTTTAGTAACAAACTTAAAAAAAAAAATACAACTGAATTGAGAATCTTCTCCTATTATAAAGTCGGTTAAAAATGATGGCACTTAAGTGTGTTAGCTATCCTCTACTTGGAAAATTATTTTAAAGCGACATACAATTTTTGACACGTTTTCAGTAAATCATTATATTTTTCCATCCAAAAGAATTTCTATTTTCGTTTCCAGGAAAAACTCTCTCAGTCTTAAGTTATGTGTGAGAGTGTAAAAATCCCTTTTACGCGCCGTTTCATATTGCCTTCTCAATAAAAGCGCGAGTTATTAGCCAACTTATCACGAATTCTCTTTGGTGCCGGCAAGGTCTTTTTATACAAGTTCGCTTAGAAATAGCCACTGAGTAGTTTGGTATGGCTGAAAAACTTAAGAAGTGTCATTTTTGTAAAAACTTAGGAGGTGCCCTTTTTGTATGTAGAGTCAAAAGCTCAGATCGCACAAGTGCTATAATATGTTTGGATGAGTTTAAAATAGTACATTATGATATAAATGCGGTAATTATCAAAGCGCACGTATGTCATACGACGTTTTATAACATATTTGCGAGGAAATAATTAACAAATTCATCACTATTTGACGACATTTTCAAATAAAAACAATACAGCGAAAAGAAAAAGCGCGCGGAATAATTTTTACTTGTTCACAAATTAGTGATAGCTTTTTTTAGGCAAAAGCACAAAAAACAGCCAGTATTACTAATAAAGTAAATTAATATTTTTGTGTTTTTGTTACAGATAAATGGTTATAATTTATTGTCAAAATTAATTAAATTAAAATTAGATGTTTATTTATTATATTTTATCTCCCAAAGTTAATTTTATTCATAAAATGTTGACCACTTTTCCAACATAAAAACTTTTTGCTAAGATTTAAAAAAGTACCTACCGTTCGTTTTTAGTTGGAGCTTCTTGATAAACAGTGCGTTTTACTTTACATTATCGCACAAGTGCGTAGTGAGATACAATACGATATTGAAATTGGTGAAATAAGAGACCCTTTACGAGCAAATGTGTTATAATAGTAGTTTATGATACAAGTGAATCTAAGCTGCTCATTAATAATGTTTGTCGCGCTGTCACGTGGTCAGGAAATTGTATGTGTTGTTGAATGTGTCATACCCACATTTTAATTCAAACTTCAATAAAAATTAAAGACATGAAGAATATCTGTATGGGCTAGATCACTTTACCATCTCTGAGGTAAGGTTTATTATCGCACTATTGCGTAATGGAAACCATTATGAAACTAAAAACGGTGCAGTCTTATGAGCAAATGTGTTGAAAAATTGATTTTTAATTTCTCTGTGTACACGAATAAAATGAAAATTCATATGATAAACATACAAATACTACAACATAATGCAATTTCAAACTCATATTGGAGTGAAGTGAACTGTTCAAAAATATATTCGGTACTTATTTAAAGTTAATTTGCAAATTAAATATTACAGTACAATAATTATTATGAGTATCAGTAGTATGTGAAAACAGATTATTACTATTATAGGGTCTCCATTTAGTCAAACTGGTATTAATTTTTTCAATATGAACTTATTTATTGATTGGATTGGATTTATGTCTCCGCGGTTGTCACATGGTGTTGTTTACACGTTGCAATCGCGCATGAGTACAGCAATTATAGTTCTTTAGGAAAATGAAAGATGATTAATGGGATATTAAACCTCAAATTCTTTTGAGAGATAATAATAATATATATCCAGTACATAGCAATGTGATACAAAAGTTAATATCAATGAAATTGTACAATTGTCACCTTGAAGTTTTCCATATTAGTTGAGATGGCGCCTACAAGGTGCCAACAGTAAACGACGTTTGGTCAATGCTAATTTTGCGATGGAATTCGTTCGATATTCAAATGGGGACTATTATCTTCGTACAAACCTTTTTTGGTAAATTGCTAGAAACGTCTAACAATACAATTTAAAGAGGCTTTTTCTGTACCTACAACATTTATATTTTACGGTAACCACTTTTTCTTGATGTTGTTTTTTATTGGATTAAAAAAGGTTACCTAATAAAATGTTGTTATCAATGGCCAGTAATTTTTCCTCTATATACACGTTTCATTTTCCATGCAGCGCAGCAAAAGAATACCGAGGATAATTAAATCGAATTCGATTTTTAAAAGTAAAATACTTAGAGCAGGCGCGCACTGGTGACTTTTGTCACTGTGACTATTTCGTCACTCTGATCAAGTTCATGGATATGCTATGGAACGTTTTCCTGTAACAATATGTTTAGTGTAAAGTTCTCTTATATTTGCTCGAGCACTTCAATATGCTATTTTTAGTTTGTTTTTATATAAAAATAAACTAAAAATATCACAGGTTTTAATTGCTCCCTCATTAATCTCAGTGGGTTATAATTGCAATTATTATTAAATATTTTAGTAAAAACGTCATTAAAAAAAACAACATGCGAAACCCAAATACACGAAAGTTAAATATGTAATAGTAGTTTTATTCAAAACTAACAGTCGCCCGCGGCTTCGCTCGTGTCAATGTCAGCTATCGCGCCAAAACGTATTCTATGTCATTTCCAGGGTCTCAAACTATCTTTATACTAAATTTCATCAAAATCGGATCAGTAGTTTAGGCGTGGTAGCATAACAAACTCAGTTGCGCATTTAAAATATTAGTTAGGGCAGTGGTTAAGGTTTTACCCACAGAACAAATAAAAGAGGTTAGAAGTCGTAAGTAGGCGGGGCGCGCGCTGCTGGTTATGAGTAAACACTCATATTCGATCCTTTTCGAAGAGGAAAAATATTTAAAAAATAAATCTAAAACACCGTCTTGTGCTATTTTAACTGGCAGGAAGCAAAGTAAGATTCATAATCCTACTAATGGTGACATTTCTTTTAACTGGTAAGTACAAATAGACTGTTAAATTGAAAAATATTATGTCGCGTGTGGCGACACTGACTCTGGTATTAAAATCGCTTGATACGACTTCTAACCTCTTTTATCTGTTCTGTGGTTTTACCCCATCCCGAAAATCCCACTTGTATAATAAAAACTACTAACCTATGTATATCTAAAATAGATGAATATTGTTTTTACTCTTCTCCTTAACTAAGAGTACAAACTATTGCATTAGTACACAATTAAATGGTGCAACGTCGGAAGCGTATAAAGCTCTCGAGTATTTTGTCTAACTCGGTATGCACTCGACTTGAACCACTATCGGAAGACAAATTTAATTAGATACGAGGCGAGGATAGAGTAATAATTTCTCGGTGAAGCCCATGTTGTTGAATAAACTAACTAGAACCGTTACGATAAAGGGATCCATACTATTATACCTGCGTTATTAATTTTGATTTTAAGTTAAGGATGGTTCTAATGCCTGTTTGATCTTTCTCCTTCTTAACATACTGCGTTTTGGGATTAGATTTTACTGCCGTTCAGTCTGACATCATTCCTTGGGGATTGCCGTTGTCAAAGTTTTTCACTATTTCTGGCTTCTAACCTGACTTATTTATAACTGTTATCATTGGGACCGCCAGCTTAACGTACTCTCCGAAACACGGAGGAAAATCGATTAGTAAACTTTTCAGTCACCTATCCGAGCATCGACCGAGTACTGGTGGTTTAGCATTTGTGATCGTTGTATCAACCTCCATCGGTTCTCATATTCTTTGAAAAATATTGAATAAGATGTTTTTTTTTTATTAGGAAAAATTATATTGTAATACAACTATGTTCGATCGTGTGTTATGATGTTATATAACTTATAGCTTTGGTCGATAAATGGCCTATCCAACACAAAAATAATTTTTCTATTTGAATCAGTATAGTTCCTGAGATTAGCGCGTTTAAACAAACAAACAAACTTGAAGAGCTAAAAATATTAGTTTTGATATTGTTATCACTTATAAATTTTTAAAATGAAGAAATGTGAGAAAAGTTACATTGAGTAGGTATATCGATTTCATTAGGTTAAAGTCAAATTACGAATACTGTCATAAATATTATTCAATCACAATACAATATTGTGGTTAACCATGTATTATTACATATTAAGTTAAAGTTGGTTAAACGGATTCTAATAAAAGGTTTTACTCATAAATGTGTCATAATATTTCATTAATATTCATTAATTAAAATGTAATATTTAAGCTAATATCAAATATTTTAAGAGTAATTAGGAGCGTATTTTTAATCTTTCGCCATTCATCTCGCACGCCACGAATAGGTAGGTATTGATTTTGGAAGATTGAAATTTAAAATATTTTCCATAAACTGTTTAACAACGTCACGCAAACGACGTCACGAGTCCCCTCCGTCTCATATCTGTCCCATAGACTAGACTAGAAAATTATGACCGCCCTGATGGGGAGCATCGCGCGCCTCACAGTCCGTATACAGCGCGCGACCGCGCAACCGTGCCCGTTCCCGCGCGATCCGGAAAATTGGCGCGAAAATGCTGAAATGTCAAACTGTTTGATCGACGTAATAATTTCGTTCCAACGAGTCCGGAGTACAGTTTGCGGATTGTGCAGTGTTATTCAAATTTAGAACGCGTATTGTGGACTTTTTGGTTTTAAAAAGTTTATAATCATTTTCGTTTAATGATTACATCTCTGTTTTTGAATTTAAATATAGGCACAACAAATTAAATTTGCATAAATCAATTATAAATTAGGACATGCTCTTAAGAAAATACTTTTGCCTTTTTCTCTTTAGACATAGATGTATTAGCATAATGTCGCTGCAATAAATATAAACATTTAACTTCTTTATCCACATGTCAAACTAAACGCGAAATATAAATATCTCAGCTTACAAACTAATTTATAAGTCTGTTTGGATTAGATAAATGATTTGTTTCACGCTAAGGGTATTTTTTACTGCTCTGTCGACGCTATGATAAATCAGAGTTTACAGGCACGTGAGTAATAGTTGCAATAGAGTTTAAGTGTGGCATGTTAAGTTTTACTTTGCAAGATATAAGGTTGAAAATCGACTGTCGATAGTTCAACAAGCTTCTCTAAGCCGCTGACAAAACAAATAGCGCTGTGAATGGTGAAAAATCAATTTATTTCGCCTCTCTACGCTAATGGGGTGATACTTTCAATGCATCGTAGTATACGTCCATGTGTGATATTTTGAACCACTCGGGTATTTATAGCGTTAAACGTCTTAGAAGTAAAGTCTTTAATTCAGAATTAATCTAATATACTTAATCGTAATAGCAGTTTTAATAATAACGTGGTATGACTTTGATTGCGTTGAAATATCCTATTCGTAAAGTTTGTCAGTTTGTTTTTTGATTAGAGATGTAGGATATATCACCAAAGTATTGCAAAGTTCTAAATAAAAAAAAACATTAAAATGAAAAGAACTCGGCAATATAATTTTTTGTAATTTAAGCATTCACATTGGAATTTCCTAAAAAAATATTTTTGTTTTATTTTTAAAAACGTATTCAAAAATACACATTATTTTACATAAAGCACGAGGAATTGAATTTGTATTTCCGAAGTAGAAGTTACGTTTTTAAAAGATGAAACTAAAATATTGCAGATAATGATCCAAAGCGAACTCAAAACATGGATAATACAGTAACACGAAAAACTTAGGTACATTATTGTATTGAAAAAATTATATATGTATATGCGTACATTTATTTTTAAATGCTTGTGATAAAAATATTGTGTAAATATGAATATTGAAATAATAAAAATAAATTTCTATTGTTTATTTCTGATCCAACTAAAAATATCCTAATCTACCTCTAATATTAAATAATTCACTCACAGTTTTCCTAAATAAATTATAAGATAATTTTCACAAAGTGCCTAATTTAATTAACTGCCTCATGGCAGATGATTTTGCAAATAACGTCACAAACTTAATACAACACAGTAAATAAATCGCAGGAGTATGTAAATTGTTATCCAAAATATGCGTATAAAAATATAGTTTTATCAATTTAGCACAATTAACCTACTATAGAATTAAATGTGCGTCTCTTCAAGTCATCGTTAAAGCTGAAACATCAATATAGAGCCTTCCTCTTCAGCTTAAGACTCGAACGGCAGAGATACCCCGGCAGAGGCTCACTGACTACAAATTCTCTTGAAAGGTTCGCCTTTCATGCTTGAGGACTCTTCAAAGTCCTAGCCTGTCACAAAATGGAAAGAGATAATGTTACCGTCTTTGTGTGAATTTGAAACTCCATGTGGTTCTCCAAATTTCAATATACACGTATGATATGGTAATGGCTGACCATCCAGAGGGTAATCCCGTAACTACTTTATTATCATGTTTGAAATTATACCAAATTAAGAAAGAATTGAAATACAAAAAAAATCGTGTCATAATAAATCTTGATGTCCTTTCTCATGACAGGATTTCTTGTTTTTCGTTTTCTATTTAATTTCAAACATGATATTAAAGTATGAAGTAGGAAGGATGGTCTTTTGTCTTTTTAACCGACTTCCCAACAGGAGGAGGTTCTGTATTCGTCTGTATGTATTTTTTTTTTTTATGTATGTTCACCGATATTTCCGTCATTTCTGGACCGATTTTCAAAATTATTTTTCTATTCGATAGTGTTTACTCCTGCGGTGGTCCCATTGTCACCAAGTCAGGATATGATGATAGGAAGCCAGGGAAATCGAGGGCAACCCTCAAATTTTATAGGCATGTACAACGTTTTTCATATTTTTTCTAAAGCTATACTAGCATTTGCGTCTGGTAGTCACCATCTTATGTTGATGAGCTGATGATGGAAGGTTAATATATGTTCAACGATATCTCTGTCATTTGTGGACCGATTTTCAAAATTCTTTTTTTATTTTATAGTGTATACTCCTGAGGTGGTCCCAGTCTCACCAAGTCAGGATCTGATGATGCAAAGCTAGGAAAATCGAGGGCAACCTTCGAAAAACAACGGAAAAGGAGGGTTATTCATATTTTTTAAAAACCAATTCTAGTATGATTGCGTGTGGTAGTCACCTCATGTTGATGAGCTGGTGATGGATGGTAAAACTCCTTAATCTTTAGGAGTTGGTTATTGATTATTTAAATATTAAAGGTATCTAAAGACCGATAGTTGTGTTCTTTCAGGTAATTTAGGTGAGCTGATGATGAAACAAAAAACTCCTTAATGGTTAGGAGTTGGATGATAATTCTTTAAAGATAGTAGGCATGTAAAGACCGCTAGTTCTATTTTTTCAAGTTAATCAGGTGAGCCGATGATGGAAGGAATAACTCCTTAACTGTTAGGAGTTGGTTGATGATTATTTAAATATAAAAGTTACCTAAAGAACGATAGTTGTATTCTTTCAGGTTATGCAGGTGAGCTGATGATAGAAGGTAAAACTTCTTAATGGTTAGGAGTTGGACGATAATTATTTAAATATTAAAGGTACCCAAAGAGCGATAGTTGTATTCTTTCAAGTTATTCAGGTGAGCTGATGATGAAACAAAAAACTCCTTAATGGTTAGGAGTTGGATGATAATTCTTTAAATATTAAAGGTACCCAAAGAGCGATAGTTGTATTCTAAATTTTTTTTTATTTTATTTGGAAAATAATTTGGGGCTAAGGGGCCTCCACTCCTTTGTTGCCCAGAGGCCTCCAGACCTTTAAATCCGGCCCTCTATTCAGGTGAACTGATGATGGAAGGAGAAACTCCATAACGATTAAGAGTTGGATGATAATTCTTTAAATATTAAAGGTAGGAAAAGACCTAAAAGACCGAAAGTTGTATTCTTTCAGCTTGTTGGGTGAGCTGATGATGGAAGGCAAAGCACCGTAATAGTTAGTATTTGGATGTTAAACTTGTACAAAACTGTAACATTTTCTCACACATGAAACCACCTCTGGCAGTATGGACCAAGCAGTGCCTCCAAATAGTGAGAGGTTGCCAGTCTGTCGCCTACATAAAAGGGGCACAAAACCCAAAAATTACTTCTAATGTTAAGTGATTTATGGTTAATATTGCAAATGTCTATAAGCGACGAAACCACTTAACACGGAGTGGGCCGCAAGTTTGTTGGCCATCTCGTAATATTTATAAAAAAACCAACAATTATTCCACATAAAACACTAAAAATAGAAAAATAAACAACTTTTAAAAAAAAAGTCTAACCGACTTCAAAAAGTATAAAAATAACATATTATTAAAATGTGTGCTAGGTACCTGCTGTACTGTTTGAAGTCGGTGCCAAGCCACCTAGGTATTCTATAGGTCCGCCTGCCACATCACATTCATTGATCACACCATCCCGCGATTGCGACCGACCGAACGCGCCAGCTTAGGTGATGAGGGGCTCGTGGTGCTGAACGATTGGCATGGCTTGGCACCGGGTTCAAACAGTACAGCAGGTACCTAGCACACATTTTAATAATATGTTATTTTTATACTTTTTGAAGTCGGTTAGACTTTTTTTTTAAAAGTTGTTTATATTAATTTCGAATATATTTCAAACATTTAAAATCCTGCCAAATAAAGTTAGAAATAATTTCAATACTTTATTAAAGTTGCTCTAAAAAAGTGTTTTTCTACATGATGGAAATCCCTAGATGCAAGGCTCTAGAAATCCACCCGGGAGGTTCCCCTTACAATTTTAAAGACCCGTCAAGGACCATCTTTAACAGCACAGTCTAAGCAAAATAGTTTTTTTACATACAATATTAAATCATGTTATAAATTTCAACATAAAAAAATACCATTGGTTTGTAATTAATTATCCTCATTCGTTATATTTGTTTTAAACCAACTCTTCTAAACTATGACCTGAGACTTGCGGTTTCCAATAATTAAATAATATCTACCAATTTATAATTTTAGACCATTTTTTAAACATCACAACTTTTGACATCATTCAAAAATTTAGAAAACCTTATATGGAGACTCACGAAACTCATAAGAGGTTCATAATTTAATCGATATACGAAAACAAGATCACAGTCAAAAAATAATTAAAACAAGTTTAATATTTATTATTGTTTTTCTTTTGCAAGAATAATTGAAGAAGCAGCTACGAGTATATATCTGAGATATAATGGTTGATTTTGAATTTAAATCATGCTAAATAAGGAAGTGAGCCATGTTATACATAATATTTGAACAGGCAATGGGTAACAATAATATATTCAGTCTATTCCATCCGGCATGCGCCTACGCCGCACTCGATGCCGCGCGATGGGCAATTTGTCTGACTTTTACAAATTTACGTTAAGTATAAATAATATTATATGTTTCACAAAGGATATTTTCGTAGCCCACAGGTGTATAGACAATGTCCGTTATTCTAACAATTCAAAGTTAGATAAAACATGCTTTAAAAAAGAATATGAAAAATTACTTCACAAATTTGTTGTAATCCAGAAAGGGTTGAGCAGAGCCTTCGGTGACATTTGGTCGCACATAAAGCAAAATAATCTTAATTTGTGTCTTAATGTCTCAAAATAGTGACAGGTTTCGAGCCTGTCGTCTACATAAAAAGCGGCATCAAAAAACTAATAAACCTTCAGTGAAGTACCAAATAAAAGTCAATTATTTATTTTATTTTATGAACCAGCACAGATATTCTTCTTCTTTCAACCCATTTTCACACACTGCTGGGCATAGGTTTCCTCATACGCACGCCATTGCGTTAGGTATTGTGCCCTTCGCATCCAGTGTTTTCCCGCCACCATCTTGATATCCTCACACCATCTCGCCGGTTGACGCCCGCCCGACACTCCTACTTCTCTTCTATGCTCTCTACTCAACACCCTTTTCCCCCATCTTCCATCGGTCCTGCGTACACGTTACTTGAGAACATTTGTTACTTGAGAACATTATGCGTAAATCTTAGCGCCCGAATAAATCAAACTAATTGATATCTGCCAATGTCATTATGTTGGCAAAGTGAGTGTAATACTTTTTTGTTTTGCAATCCGTCTCAATGGTGTAGCCAAAATGTTATTAGTAAAACAACGATAAATATCACTTGCATTTTCATGCTCTATTTATTAAATCTATACTTTGTAAACAGTTTTTAAGCATATTGCGCACAAAGAGGAATATAAGATTTGACATGGTTAAATAATAAATATGATTCAATAAAAGAGGCGGCATTTTTGCCAACTAATCGGCGACTATACCTATATTATTGGACTTTTTACTTTTCTGAAATTTAATTGGACGTAATGCTCATTAACAATGTATAGGTAAGTGTGCATTATAGCTAAATTAATAAGAATATTATCTATTGATATACATATATGAACATTATTAGTTAGGGAAGACCGAAGAAAGATGGACTTTATGAAAGTTGAATGACAAAGAAGAGTGATAATGCTGAGATGGCGGCTGATCGATACTGGAAAAAACTTATTATGCCGACAAAAAAGAAATATGTAATTAATTTCCTATTTTATACATTAACTTTAAATATCCTTATTTAGTTTAGTATGTTTTTAGCTAGTATAATTTATTCAAATAAACTTTTTTGTATAGCAGTTGGAAATGAGAATTTCAGCGTTCGTAAATTAAATCATATCAGAAAAAATATTGTCTATTTAATAAAATTGCAGCATACCTTTCCGGTAGAATTAAGACCTGCTAAAACAGCTGTGAAGGCTACTTTAGATAACATTAATTTATTAATTAGCTTATCTCACAGAGAAAATTGGCCTGAAATTCGTTCATTAATCTATGTTTACGCGCGTTTTATCTTCCATTACAACGTAGCTGTAGTCACACCTACTTTACGTAGTACGTATTAGAAATCTTATTCTAGACGAGACGAGACGAATGTTTACAAATATACTTTTCTAAAAAATGGATTGTACTATGGAGGCGAAGCTTTTCCGCATTAGAAAACATTTTAACTTCTTGATCTTCATAAATAGATACCTATAACATAAACAATTAAAACTTCTTCAATTATAATTTTGCTTTAATTTTGTCAATGTTGTTTAGCACCCTTCCAGATTCCAAGTAAACTCCTTTTAGGTGAGCGTTATTTTTGTTGCATCTTGCATAAAAAGTCTGTAAAACTGATCTATCAACACACAGCTCGGATTACGCTGCAATTTGACACTCAGATAGTTATTGTGACGTAAGCATCTGCTAAGTAAAGATTTTCCCGAATTCAACCCTTAAGGGAATGAACCGCGGGTCCAAAGTTTGTATGGAGTAACAAGAATTTAATGCAAGCGAAGTCTTGGGCAGAAGCTACTAGAATGTATTACTCGTAAGTAGCGTTGCCATCTCTAAAAATCAGAAAACCGGACTTACCCACTAAAAAGCCGGACTTCTGGGTCTCACGGCTGGATGGACGTCAAAAAAAAGGATTTTGACTAAAAGTTCAAATAAAACACATGTATTGTATCCTCACCAAAATGACTGTTTCCAAAATAATAATTACTTTTAGAGTGAATTTTTTTTTTAGTAATTTTACTTGGTTGGTTTCGTGCGTGAATACTAACTAATTCTAAATAAGGTCATGAGTTTTGAACATGTTTTGAATAAGGTTAACAGACTCAATGTCACCGCAGATGTAGTTATCACTTTATCTACTTAATTTAAGTTATCAGCCCGCCTAGTATCTAGGTCACCTGAGCTACTCGTACCGCTGAAAGGGCTCTTGTATTTCATTACTGGGTTCTGAAACACGTTACGAATGTTTGAGAGTAACAGTCTATTCTGTAGACTGGTATAATGACTGAGGACTGGTCTCATGTGCTATAATATGCTGAAATAACTTAGATTTTGTCCACTACTCATAAACTAAAAGCTAAACATGCCAAACTCTAACAAGTCATAAATTGTTAGTAGGTATTTTTATTTTCAAGCGCTCACGTAAATGTAGAGTTTGTTAAAAGTTATTTTGAATTTTTCTTACGTTTAACATTTCTACAATTTTGTTTTAGTAAATGTTGTTTTTGGTGTTATTGAATGTAAGCGATAAGGAAACTTCCGCCATTCTTTCTTTATCAAATCGTAATCTCTTATTACCTTTTGAAACTAAAACACTAAGCAGGTGACTGCATAATATACAAATTTGATAACAAGGGTCAATATAATGTTATTATACCTACACCATTCACCTGTAATATTTTTTCCTAGATATTACGAAGTTCGAATCAAATGTGTTTTATTTGATTGTAAGTGGACGTCAATGTCATATACATGAGACACCCTGCCCGTTTTTTTTTCCTATCCCCTTGTTTGATAGCGGACTGTGATTAGGGGTCGATAGGACGGTTGGAAGCAATGAAAGAGGAGAATCACTTTTTAGGATGTGTATTTCGTGAGGTACGAACACAGAGAGAGAGAATACAAACAGTGTTGCCATCATTAAAAAATAATTAAAATTACATTTTTAAATGAATTAATGTTGCTTGCTTTTGCTCTCATTTTTGTATCTTAACACTACTGCTGTCCAGCATTTTTACTTTCTACTAGGTACATTTAATAACCTATGTTCTTACTTCTATGTATGTATATCTATTTCTAATTACAATATGCTATTTCTTATTCTAATTACAGTGTTTGTACACTATTTATACTGTGTAATTTGTTTTTTGCGCTATCGGTTTTAGTTTTAATCTATCCCTGGTGATATTAGGTATCTTTACTTTCCTACGAGGTACATTTATGCTGCCTATTGGGATTCCCGTTATTATTTCGGCTATTTCTTTACTATTTTGACAATAAATGGCTATATACAATTATATAACTACATTATTGTCTGTTATTGTCTAATAGTTTATTTCTTTTTATGACTGTTTTTATTATTTTTATACAATAGCTAACGAAAGTCTTTCGGTGTGCGTTGTTGCTCATACATAATCTCCTTTATGTTGTCCCTCTCAATTTTCGTCACAATTTTACATTCACTCTTCAATCTTTCATACTCGCTCATACTACATTCACACAGTACATGCGCAACAGTTTCCTGGGATCCTGAGTTAAAGGGCCCTGCCCGTTATAATCAACTCGCTGCCAATCTGAAAACGCCCTAACCACGCGGTGGAGCCGCTATCTTCGCTGTCAACATTGTCTATTTAATCTGCCACATCTCGAGATAAAGTGTCTCGAAATGGGCCAATTACAAAATATTATAAATATTAGTGAATCTCGCCTCGTCCTACAGTAACATAACAGTTTGCTTACCCTCATTCGGCGAAAGGGACTGCTTTATCTCGTTAAATTTGCGTTAATCAACAATGGCTCCAATTACAGTTATAACAAGGCTCTAAATAACATTTGAGTTCGGTAAATCGCCGTGTTATGGAACGTAGGTAGCAAATTTTTGTTTGTTTAATTAGTGTTTATTGGAAAATTTCGTGCCTAATAAATGCTTATCACTTTATTTGGAAATCGCTCGTTGATGTTATCAATATTAAAATCTGTAATCGCAAAGTGGGAGAATAGTTTTAAACATTTCGACTCTCGGCTTTGTATAAATAAATCATCGTTATTCTTAGTGTATCTTCTAATCAGTTTTTTATATCAACAGCCATTAGTTGTAATGTGTTAAATACTTTACTTTTCATTTCGAAAATGAAACTTGTGTTAGACGGGTATTTCCGCTTATTTTGAAAAATGTGCCCTGATTTAACTAATACCTATCGTTCTCATGTAATTTCGTACCTAAATGAAATTTATATCGAATTAAACTTTAGTTCCCATTGACGATTATTTGACAGATACAAAACTATTAATTTAACTGCTAGATGTTGTTTCGCTTTGCCATTGTTTGACTGATCATAGCTCACTACAAAAGCGCGGGTATAAACTTTCCAGGAATAGATATAAAAAATCTGCCGGCATTATTTGATGCCAAATGTAAACTAATACTTAAAAATTAATGATTCCACGCGAAATCAAAGTAGGTACATGTAAATTTATATTTAACACGTGTAGGTTTGTTCACGTAGAATATTTGAGTACCGCGAATCATTATAAAGTGGTTTGCTCACTAACAAATACATCGGTAATCAGTTTATTAAATACTATTTGCTTTTTTGAGAATGTTTGATGAATATTTAATTAGTTTAGATTTCAAAACTCTCGCAGGTTCTCTAAATAAAATGACATTTGAAATTAACGTTTGATAATTAAAATGTTTTATTAATTTTCTGCGATGGAGTTTTCCGACAATTATTCAAAATAATAATAAATAAAATACAAGACGTATGTATACTATCGCGGATTAGATCACCTTATACTCCGTCCACCAATCCACAATGGGCAAGCGTGGTGGACTACTGCCCAAACTTCTTTCGATCACAAAGAGAGGCCTCGTGTCATCAGTTGGTCAAATTATAAAGGCTGTTATGACGTATACTATGATATTATATCGTTGTCAACTTTCGTGCTTGGATCAGATACAGAAAGAACAGATAGTCAGATATCTTTCCCTGAGATTAACAATCACCGTAGCCTATTAGTCTTAGATACTTGCAAGACTAGTGTCTAAAAAGCGCTGCCAACTCTGGAGCCGGGTCCAGGTGCGTGTAATGTCAAATGTAATATTTAGTAGGTATGTTACACTGAAATCACCACTTTCTATTACCAAATAATTTTGGTTTTGCTTGTTCGCGATTAATCAGTAGCTGTAACTTACGTTACTTGTTTATTCCATTTTGTATCGAGTCCATTAGTGTTCTCGATTAGTAATCACATTTAACTTCCTCGAGTCCTGCATCGCTACAAAAAGCTGGTTTTGATTTCCTGGAATTTGAGGATATGCATCGAGAACATGGTCGGTCAGATACGATTAATAAAGTTCGTTACGAATAAAACTAGATTGCAAGGTATTTGGTGCACGGTATAACAAGTGGGCACCTAAACATGCAACATAGTCATATAAATGCGATGATGTTGTCAAAAATTCTAAATTGTGAAATAAATGTTTGATTTCTCCATACAAATAATTCGGTCATTAAAATAAAATATATGAAAAGTTTCAAAAATATTTTATATTCCTTGCCTTGATTATCGACAATCGAGGATTTGGCATTAGATTTTTACAGCCGGCCGCCTCCCTGACCCTCCTCCAAAACTTTTAGTTATTTTTAATATAATTGTTGTACAATACAAAAAAAAACCAGACAAGTGCGAGTCGGACTCGCCCACCGAGGGTTCCGTAGAAATTTGTAGTTACAACATAGTAAAAATATACCTTTAGTGTCGAAATATAAGTTTTTCGTATCTTTTTTTTGCGTTAACTTAGAAGTTTGATAGTTTCACAACTTCAAGGAACTGTAGACCTGAGTATATGGTTTTAATTTCAACTCGATACCTCCACTCGTTACCGAGATAAGCGCATACTTCGATGATTGATTACGTACTTTAAATAAAGACTATATTTTATATGATTTAATTACAAATTAATAGTTTCCAGAGTTTTCCCTGTATTTGTAGTATATGACAATATTACTTGCCAAATTTCATAGTTCTAGGTCAACGGGAAGTACCCTATGAATTTTGATTCCCTTGAGAGTGTCGAAATATACGTTTTTTGCGACGTAAACGGCCGTATCTTTTTTTGCGTTAACTAAGAAGTATGATTTTATCACAGCTTCAAGGGACCGTAGATATGAGTATATGGTTTTAATTTCAACTTGATATCTCCGCTCGTTCCCGAGATGTCTTGACAGACAGACGGACAGACGGACAACAAAGTGATCCTATAATGGTTCCGTTTTTTCCTTTTGAGGTACGGAAGCCTAAAAAGTATCATTTATAATACCTATTGTTAAAAGTAGATCGTTTCCAGCAAGAAAAAGATGAAGGCTACGAAAGTTTTTCATGGAAATTATTGGCGTAAAGTAAACATTTCTTTACTTAAATACAGAGATTCGTAATACAATACTATAAGGATTTTATTCGACTGCTTAAAAGCACTTAAGAGCCGCTTTTCTGTTACTGTTCTTATTTTTTCAACGGGCTTACAAAACTAACAAAGAAAAACAAAAATTATTTTCTGTACAATACTTACATAATACGTATTATGTATTATTATGAAATAAACATTGAGCGATCGTAGTAATACGTTTCGAATTATGGACGCTCCGATATTATTTATTTAACGGAATATTCAATTATCACCTACAGATTGTACCAAAATTGATTGTAAATCCATTGAGACTCAAAGGCGTTACGCAGCACATCAGTGTTAAAATCGTCTATACGGTGAACATGACGCGGACATTAAATATGCTTGTTTGCCAACCATATATCCTATTTATAATACTAGTAATTTGTTAGTTCAATGATGACTAATGTAATGCCAAAATTTCTGAATATTCATACGCAAATTAATCTTAAACCAAACAGAACGTGACATGACATCATTCTGTTGTTCTATAGATTAATTATTGGCATGAAATGTCCTTTAATAACGGTAATAAGTAATTGTATTGAGCCTATTTAGTGTGATGGCATTGATCAGATTCTGAGAAGATTGCGCATGCAGTTCTATTCGGTGTCAAATATAATGACATCCATATTAAGGGTATTGTCTTTTATTACCCCTACATCTGATATATAAAAATATAATACACTTATTGATGAAGTAAAGGGTTTATCTTATTTACTATCATTGGATTTTATTTATTTATTAATCTATCTTTATTTCTTTCGAATATTAACGAAGTATCGAATTATGATCAATTTGGATGTTCTTAATGTGTTCGTCTTACTTATAATCTAAGAACTTATAATGAATGCTAAAAAATATAATTTACAAAAATAGACATATAAATTATTTTTTTACGAAAACTGGCGCTGCTGGAGGTTAGAAAAGGTTAATTTGTAAAAGTGATAAAAATAAACAACTTTATCCATAAAAACCGTATCCTATATAGGTGATAGAATTATAGAAGCTTGGAAAAACGCGTGGGCTAGTAATAATGTGCATAATTATCATAACGTTTTTCGGTTACAAATTGCTACTTTTATTATGTTATATCGCTAATAAAAATATAACGCGTCTACAGCAATTATCATAATCATAAATTATAGCTTCATTTCAATATAAAATATCACTTTGTTTCACCGAATTAAACATGTTAATTTGCACTTAATATGAATACTCGTAATCGTTATTGTAAATTAGAAAATTTGTATGTTTAAATTGTGGATATTGGTTACTAAATTACGCGGAAATGGCACAGCTAAAGTAAAATATAGGAAAACACCGATGTTAACATGGTTTTGTACCATTTATTTCAACTCACTTTTCATATCTGTTAATACACTTCGCTTACATTTTTGGATGTAGCTCTTACTATGTAACTATTCTATATTAATGGATGATGTATATTCTTAACTAGATGACCCGTGTACTTCGTATCACCTATTCACGGAGTACTAAACGTCTTTGCACCTATCCTAACGACATTAAAACTCTCCCTTCGCTAAAATGGCGGAACGTCAAATGTTTGACAGGAAAGTAGGTAGAAAAGTTTATATGGGAAATTGAAATTGTTGTTTTTACTATCTTTCTCGCAATTTTTCCATAATTTCTCACTGTTTAAACCTTCCCTGGACTACGACACACATTTCAAAACCAAAATCAGCTAAATCGGCCCAGCCGTTCTCGAGTTTTAGCGAGACTAACGAACAGCAATTCATTTTTATATATATAAATTAATGGCGTTGCGATACATAAACGTATGCATTTTGCGTATGTCAAGTGAAAATGTAAATAAAGTAACCAAACTTGTTCGGTTGATTTGAGTTAAGAATGGAGTCTCTCAACACGTGTTTTTACAACAAGAACTCGGGAGAAACTCAAACTATGTAACTAATTGACTATACAGTATGTACTTTTTATTTACAAATTAGGTCTAACCAAAATAAGGAAGTGTCATAACTCGCACACTTATTGGAGCTATATTCATAAATTTTATTAGTCATGTAGATAATTTGATTATTTAAACATTCATAATATGAGAAAAAGTAGTATCTTGTTAAAAAAAATCAATAGATTTTTCGTTATCTGTGTGTGTTATGCAGGAGTAGGATGCTTCTTAGAATGGGCAAGATAGCTAGCCCTTATCGTCGCCTTAAGGGCGTGCACTCGATTAAGGTCAAAATTGACAAATTTTGTAGCTTTTTCAGATCTAATTTTGAGGCGATGTGAACAGACTTTGCAAAGACATTATATATTATATGAAGATTAATTCTTCATTAAAACCGCTATAGAGAGATATTTTAATTTACACTTTTAGTTTTGTAAAGCGAGGAGAATCTTATGGAACAGTTTTACGAAAATGTAGTTTGGAGATATCTTTCAGATGAAATACAAGCATTATTATGTCAAATAATACTTTACGAAAACGGTTATTCCAATAGAAAATATACCTATTATAAACCGCTGTAGAGCCTTAATAAACAAACAACTGAGATAACATATTAAAAAGGGATACCAAAAAAATATATAAATTGATAAATTTTGATAATGACGATTTTTTCAATGTATTTGAAATTATTTAATTTCTTATACTTATTATAACAAAAAAAAACATAATTATAATGCTAGATATAACAATGATATCATGGACTTAGATATTTTTAATTATTTGATTATTTGAAAAATGGTCTAAATCTGAGCTTGCGGCCATTTTTCGGTCGTATACCCCGAGTCTTCGAAGCTAGTGGACCTAATAGCTCTGCGAGCAATGTCTATGTGTATATGGGGTCACATAGACATGGGTATCTAACAACATTACAACGAAAAAAATATTATAGGTACTTCGACGTTTCTAGAATGACGCTAAAAATGCTAATATCTTTCTGATACACAGCTTCTAATTTATTTGGGGTGCAATATATTTTGATATCGACAATACTTACTGCTAATAGGATTTGGCATTAGATTTTTACGGCCGTGTGCTTGATACCAACCCTCACAGATTTAATAATACAAGGAGATAGGCCAAGCCGGCGTTTGACTTGTGACAAGTGAATGCCCAGACTTCCTATGAACTCAGCGATTTGACCGAACTCCTTCGTGGCTGTGCCTAACTTTCATTGCTTCGCAGTCCTTATGACGCGCACAGTGGATAGTGTATATTACGGCATGCTCAACTAGAACTATGTAGTACAGCCGGTGACCCCGACACTCGGTCTTCCTATGAACTCGGCGATTCGCCCGATCTCCTTAGATTGATATATCTGTGCCAACCCTCCTTGGGAATGACTGCTATCTTTCGACAGCACCCGGGACCACCAGCTTAACGTGCCTTCCGAAGCACGGAGGAAAATCGAGTTGTGAAGTTTTCGGTCACCTATCCGCTAACCGACCGCGCACTTGGTAGCTTAACTTTAGTTATCGTTACGACGAACGAACGACAGCACACCATCGACCTCCTCAAAAAGTGTTACTAAATGTCAGGAAAAAATAACAAAATGTAAATCCCACACACGAGTTCAATCCGTGAATGTCAAGAAAAATAAAATAATATTGTTGAATAACTAATACATAATCGTATTACAAGACGCTAAAGCTAATTCTTACATCTCAATGAACGTTTCTGAATGAGTAGCGAACATTACGCTTGGCTAGACGCCAAGAAAATTGATTTTAGTACACTATTATACTACGTAACCAATTTTGCATCGCTTTGTTATTTAGAATAATCATAAAATATAGACATTAAGACGATAACACTTTACGCTAAAAGCAGCTAACCATTACGGGTTGCCGAAATGACTAATTAATTACCAATTTCAATTTGGTGTTCGTTTTTATGGTCCGAATTAAAATATACATATTTGTGTATGTAAAAAAGGAATTAATTTTATTCGTCTAAATTTTAAAACTTATTTGTTTTATACACGAAGTACTAAACTTCTTTGGTTGTATGTCTTGGAGCACTGTATTTTTAGAAGCGAATAAATTCGAACTCGTCACTTTTTGCTATCTGGGCTGCTCTTCCAACTAATGTACGCGGGTATATGTATAGAATAGTATATTATTTATTATACGCCAGAAATAATTAGTACAAATTAAAAACACAGTTATCAAGTGGCGACCACGCACCGGACGACGCAGTAGGTAGGCCCCCTAGGTGGACTGACGACCTGATTAAGGTCCCATCCCGCCTGGATGCAAGCAGCACAGGACTGGTCGTTGTCTGACGTCATGTGGCTGAAATGATGATGATGATTATGAAAAACACAATAAATTATAAGATATACAGAGGGCAATCTTATCGCTAAAATGAGTGATCTCTTACAGATAACCGTTGGATGAACAGGAAAGACTAACTAATGAGGGAAGTTGAAACAAAATATCCCTTATTTACCTACAATAAATAAATATAAATAAATGATCATTGTCATAATGTAATTACTAATCTCTGTGTGAGTCGATGCAGGAGCACCCGTGTTGGCATCCTTTGGAGATAATGATCTTTCAAATATTTTTGTATTCTAAAATTCATTTTAATTACATTTTGTGGATGTATTTCCAATTATGACTGTAAAAATATTAACAAAACAATAACATTTTATGTTATTATTTATAACAGATAAGTTATCAAAAAATCCTAATATCTGTAAGTATTTGAAATTTATCTGAAAAAGCGAAGAAAACTATATACTTTTATTTTCTTGCAAAATAATATCACAAACACAACACAGTAAAACACAATATAGAGAACGTTATATTGTGATAAAATGATGTAAATTTTACACGTAGTTACGTTGTTCCAAAATACAAAGAATCCAAAACTTTTTGTGAAGGAATTTTTATTTCATCTTAGTTGCCAAATTTATGAGTGTCGAAGCGTATTGCATAAACTTGAATATAATAAAGCTGTTAAAACTTTAACTATTTTAATTAGCTAATTTAACCTACTTTAATGTCTACATTATAAAGGTTAACCTTGGCGGTTTTCTCTTTTGTTTTATTCGCAATAAAAATATCTTAATTTTACACATAGTAATGGTAATTTAAATTTTCGTGTGTTCTTCTTAACGGTCGCAGAAGTGAAACCTTATTCGCCGGTTGCTACTCGGATTGGTGGCCAAAATTGTTTCATCTCAATTTTCGTCCGTGCTTCAGAAGGTGGTGATCCTGGCCGTTTTCAAAATTAGCCATGTCAGAAGCCATCACTCAAGACTTGTTTTTACACAAATTACATGTCTCAAGCTAATGCCTGCACGAGGGTTTTTCAAACTAATAGACGAGGGTTCCGGTTGAATCTAGTTTACATCTTACATTTTACATTAGTTTACATCTTACATTATCTTCATTTATCAGGTGAAATGTAAACAAAAAGGTACCTCGACAAATATAAACGGAAAAAATACAGTAACAGAAATACTCTTGATGTCACTGAGACGTCTGCAATTTTATTTTTAATTCGAAATTCCATGTATGTTTGCACACATGACTTTCAGACTAATTTTCGGGTATTGTAACAGATATAAAGATGACGTAAATAAAAAAGTCAACTGTCCTATCTGGGAAATACGACTACGTCGTTAATATATAAAACAGAATAAAAAAAAATATTATTTTTAAGTAAGATTTTTTTATCCTCCTTTGATTTTTTATTTATAATATGCTTTTGATTTGTTGTAGTTTTTTCTTGTATTGTTTTCAACGTTATTGTGTTGTAAATATGAGTTATTTGTTTAACAATCACTCATATTTTGTTGTCCAATCACTCATATTAGTTGAATTAAGGGTATTTTTTTCATTTATATTAATTATATGATCGACCTAGAATCTGAGATGGGAGAGCTCTACCGTTCCAATACGAAAGACTACAAATCACGAAGTTTTTTAAGCTGTCTTATACCTTGAGCGTTGAATGATTTTCCCATGATCTGAATTCAATTAATAATATATTTTCATGAATTCATATCCAACTATGACTTGTGAACTGATTTTGTTCGTCACAAAATTATTTGCCCTTAACTTGAATAATACCCCATAATTTGAATTCTCTCTATTGTGGTATAGCTACTAAACACTCGAGCGAAACGTTAAAAATAAAAATAAATCTATTTTAATCAAAAAAGCGCCACAGTGACGCAATAACCAACTCAAACTTAATCGTAAATCCGATATCAATAAAATTTTAATTTATTTACAGAACATACGAAAGGTATTTGCTTTTAACTATTCAGTACTTGCCCTTGGTGAGCTTATAGCTGACGTACACATCATTTTAAGCCGTAAATCATTTGAGCTCTATATATATAACGCCCAGTAATAAAGCTGAATGATTTGTAGTCAAAATAAATTTCGTGAAATGATTTATAGTGAATCCACTGTTATTTTTCTAGTCACTCCAAATAGTGTAGAATTTGACTCAAATTCCAATGAGATATTTGATCGACCTCTCAACATTTGTTGAAGTTCTTGCAAGTGTCCTTTAAATCGAACTGAAGCGATTCAAATTGAACTCGAAATACAATTCTAGCTTAAAAATGTTGGATAATATACTCGAACATACTTGAAGTGTCTATTATCGATTGTTCACTTAGAGGTAGATTAAAATTTAGTATCTAATCATAATAATAATTTACACACATTGGTGGAATCTCTTCTTCAAGAACGCGGTTGCATTTTGCTGCATACGTTGCGGAAGACGCCTGCGGCATGCGCCAATCTTTTTTTTCCATACATTGTAGCCGACGATTGCCGCTGCGTCAAACGTAAAAAAATAATCAATGGTAATTGCTGTTTAAGTATTTTTTTTGTTCTCTCTACATCCTCTTTTTTATTTAAGGAGACTTTATTTTTCAATATCTACTTTCACACCAGTTCCCGCTTTTGCTACTTCTCGTACTTTTATTCCGCATACTTATTCTTTCTCACATTCATCCCTTTCTTGCTATTTAATTCCTAACTACATATTATATTGTTCTATCTAAATTTATTTCGTAGTTCATTCATTCACCCTAAGTGAATGAATTTCTAACAACAGTTCTTTATTATTGACAAATTTTAGGAGCTAATACATTTCGTGCTTATTTATTTACATTTTATTTCATCAAATAATTTCTTTATTCCATTGGCTACATTTCACTGTTGTACATTTGTATACTTATTCTATGCTGTTTAAGTATTAAAATAGTGCGCGTCAGTCGCAATACGTTTTCCGCAGCGTTTAGCGCTTAAAACAACCGTGCGCTTTACTGCTCAAGCGCTGGCATTGACGTGGCATACGTGGTTATAGTGTTATCTTCGGATGCTGCCTGTACTTTCGATGCGAAAAAATCACTCCATGTAAATGTAAAGGCTACCTGTGGTCAACAGCAATAGTTTTCTATTTCATAGATTTTCTTTCACGAGTATATTTCCTGTTATGCCTGAAATTTACGACTTGTTTTTCGTAGTCACCTGGCGGTCAACGGTTGATCTGTCAACTCCATATCTTCTCTTTACTTAGCAATCTACGTAAAAGAGAATAGAGGGAGTTGACCGATAAAGTAGAGAAAAGAAAATCTACCGATCCCAAAACAATTTATACAGTTTGACGCCGTCGTCGTGTTGGAGTGGTCAGTATCAGTAGTACTGCCTACACATCAAGGGGTCCGGGTTCGAAATCCAGGTAGCGGCAAATATTTATCTGACGAACACGAATATTTGTTTGCAAGTCATGGTTGTTTATATATTTACTTAATTTTATTTATAAAAATATCTAAAGTTATTATGTATATTAGAAATGTCCGTCATCTAGTATCCATAACACAAGTTCTTAATGATACTTACTTTGTGCCAGATAATTGGTGTGAGCGTCGAAATATATTATTATATTATATTTACAATATACAAGGGTTATGCTAGTTTAGCATAATCTGCTTTTCGAATTATTTCTATATCAAACTTGTACAATCACTACGTGAAAAAGAAGATAATTATGTCACGTTTTGTAATGAAATAGTCAAAAAAGAAAATAAATACGAGGTCCAATATAATTTACAATACAACCGGATTATGCTAAACATGAATTTCAATATTGTTTGTATTACCATTGAAGTACTGCGCAAATTATTTAGAGTATACTTTGAACTTTTCGTTCTCTTTGCTTTGAGAACATGTCTAAGAAACTTACACGTCATATCACAGTTGTAAGTATTATCTCGCCTTCGCCAATGTTTACATTAGCTCAATGTTTTATTAACTCACCGCATATCGCATTAAAAAATTACGAAACGCCTTGCTTTTCATAGCATCTCGGTATTTAGCTGTCCTCGGTGCTCGAACGGTGGTGATATATCAGAACGACATTTATTACTAAAAAAAAATCTTGTAGCTATGTACAAATTCTTAACGTCGCACATGATCGTTAACTATCAAAATGCTATTCTGAAAACACTTCAATAGTCAAGTGATAACGCACAAATAACGAATTCAATGTAACGTTATCTCCCACGGATTATTAATCCAATATTTTATATAATACTTTATTACAATTAAAAATACATTTATTGCACAAAAACAGAATACATTTTATGCAAGGGCGGACTTATCTCTAAAACTGATCTTTTCCAGTCAACCTATGAATGCTAGTTTAAGCTCAAACTGTGGTGTAGGTGACTAAAAAATGCAAATAAAGTACGTGTATATACACATACACGCAATATGAGTAGATAAATATTTATATATATACATACAATATAATGATAAATACAATAAATATACTTTATATTATAACTTGCAAAGTTTATCTGGAGACTTGTGACAAATAGTGCTGATTTAATCTATATTTGAATTTAATTAAATTTTAGTTTAATAATTAATTTTATTTAAGATATCCGTAATGTTTAAATGGAACATTAAAATTTAGATGTTCTAAACAAGAAAATATTAAACATTATTTTACTAAATGTAAGTCAGTCTTTTGTAGATGTCAATAAATTTATCACGGTGATCAAAGGTATTTTCTATATTTGCCTAAACAGTGGTAAACTTTACAATTTATTTATAACTCTAAAGATTTACAGACGTATAAAAGTCCCAAGGCGAATAGCTCGTAAAGTTCGCTTCTGTAAATAAAACTAGAAATTAAGTAAAATGTAATAGACAGAGAAAAGCGACTAAAAACAAACAATACAAGTCAATAAATAGTTATTACTCGTAGTTAAAATGCAAATTGTACAACTAAATTATTATAATATTCGCTGAAAAAGAGAAAAATAGAGAGAACTAATCTGAAGGACTTATCTTCTAAGGTAACGAATATTATTTCACCAGTTTACATTACAAGCGTAGGTACATAGGCTGAAGTTGTGATAATGTTAATGAAATAATATCTCATATCGGTCTCACAATTTCATTAAAATTTTCATTCGATCATTATTTTTTTGCAATATCACTGGATTTGGTAGATTAGAAGTAATTCGGGCAATCACATTGATAATAACTTTATTTGTGAAAAGTTGTTAGTGTTTGAAAGGCGTATATTATCCAAATTACTCAGTGCTATTACCATCACACTGCATCATCACGATTCGTATCAAAAAATCATTATTCTAAAGTTCTATTTCTTATTGTTTTTATGTATTGAATCTCAGGTTACTCTGTAGTATAATATTTCAGAGAATGATAGGAGTGGTAGGAAAATGTATAACCATTTTTAACTATTATAGTGTCTGTTCTTAAGGTTTAATTTTCAATGGACTTACTACCGAAAATTCGGAGCCGTCATTTATTTGGACACATTAGAATGTAGGTTATCAAACGATATTAAACCGTATTATGATTTCTTAATAGCGATATTGATACCATGACGTGCCATTCTAATACAGGGAAAGTAAATTCGTGTCAATTGTCATTGAATAGAGATGTAATCATTCGTACAAAGAAATCGTTCTACAGGCCATGTGCTTCAAATAAACAATAAAAGTTAAAGGACAAGAACTTTTCGAACATATCTTTGCTGACAAATATACGTTTGTCGAGTTTAAGAAGTGATATTTTTGTGTTTTCAATCAACAAAATACCCAAAATGACTTATTTTTCAAGGATGTTCATCTTGGCTCTAATTTTGGTAAGTACATAATACAAATACAATTAGATTTACATTTTCTATTAAAGATTTTTTTATTGCTAATAACAGTAGTGTGATCGTCTTTAATGCAAGCAGTGAAATGATCTGTATGTTATTAGATACGTGTAAATTATAGTAAATTGCCAAGCTGTCTAGACATTCAATTTTGCCGATCCGATCCGATGTCCATATCGATCATTATTAAAAAAATTGAGCTACATTACACAATTAGGTCACAAAACATGTGTATAACATCTTTTTATCATTGGTCTTTTCAAAGCAGTTCAGGTGGGAATGTGTTTATTTTAAACGATTTACTACAAACTTTATTAATAACCATAACAAATTACGTTCGAGAATTTATGTTGTTATCAAACCTAGTGGATTTTAGCATTTGGCTTCGTTTATTTATCGTAAAGTTTGACATTGAAATTGTTAGTTCATGTTTACGGCCAGGAAATCAACGTCGTCGCCAAATGCTACGTCGCCTGTTATAAAACATTGGGCGGTGATGCTTTTACTGCCGGTAGGTATGTCTCGTGTTTGGGCTCGAGCCGACCCTCGGGCAAACTTCTGTGGCGCCAAATGTTGTTTTAAGCAAACGGACATCACGTAGACGCCGCGCAAACTTCCAAATTGAATAATCACGGTACTCTTGTTAACACGACTATTATTTGCTGCAAATATTTAAATAGCCAATGAAACTAAAGATGTGACATAATCTAAATCGGTTACAGCTATTCTTGCTACGACGATTTAACGCTTCATTATATTACTGTCTCGACTGTTTTGTTTATCCTCTAAGCATGTGACACTTATTTAATTTGAATAAGATATTATTATGTTGCGCGATAAACACAATGCGACCTAGTTGCCCGGTTGTGCTGCACATGGATGTTTGCATAGTCGCTTCGTCGCACTCCCTAGCCACCTTTGTTTTAGTAACTCGCTTCGGCTGAATGGCTAATTTAGAATCCTACTTATCTGATTCAGCTGTTCATTCGACCTGAATATTCGGCTTCATAAATTTCATGCTCGCGTCATAACCCGCATTCCATCATTGTGTTAGCCATAAATATCTTTCAGAACCTTATTGTGACTGCTCCTTTCAGTAACTCCCCTAAATCCACTCTGAGATCGCCGGACATAAAGTTCTCAAAAGTGATACCAAACAGATATCTAAATTTAACACAGTTGAGATCTAATGCCTCTTGGATGAGAACCAGTAGCCCTTTCGAGACGTATTCTTGTCGTTATTGCTTGACGGCTTTACTCGTAACCTGCTTAAAGTATTAATGAATGTGAGCGGTACTAGATTGACGTAGGTGAAATTAAACCGCGAATAGGTGCGGACTGAGATCGCTCTCCCGGGCTGGTAAATTTATAATTTCTATCCGGCGTACCTCATCGTGTATGATAATGAAAAGTCAACGGGCGTCCGCACTAGCTACAGTGAATGCAACATCCCTGCATGTTTTAGTAGTTGATTTTAATACAGTGTGCATACTAAATTACTGTGTAAGATAATACCTAAAACCACAACATGTAATGTTAAACTTATCTGAAATGTACATTGAAAATACTTACGTTATATTTTGTAGATTTCATCATTTTCGTTAATTGCAATAGCCTTGAAAGATGCTCCTAATGTTGCAGATTCATCTTATGAGACATTGTCCTATTTTTCTATGTATGCACTAAATTGCATACCCTAAACGTTTTGGCCTTGTCGATGCTTGAGACCGGACCATAAATGACAAACAATTGAAAGTAATAAAGTATCTGCGATACTTTGTAGAGAGGAAAGAACAGATTTCATCTGACTATTTATACGCGTCAAAATGGTACTGCCATAAAACTAGGTGTTTTATCGAGACAGCCGGTAATCAACTTACAATTATGCTGTATCTTCACAAGAATTCAGGTCAAGGTGGGAAATTTGTAAATAATAATGTAGGAAGGTGTTGCTCGACTATAATTTTGAAACATTGTGACGTGGTTTACAACGTGATTGCTTTATTATTACCCAGCATGCAGCAAATAGCTTAGAATACTAGCGATATTAATAACAAAAAGTATGTAGGAATTTAGTTTCCAAAAAATACAAAATATTTAGCGGGTAATTATTGTCGCCATCCAAATGTTAACTCCATTCGATGAGCAGAGAAAAATGTTGTAAACAATAAATCGCGTTTAAGAACCATTAAAATAAATAGGCATTTTTTTATTTACGTTGTATGCAAATATAACAATATTTATAGGTAATTTATCAATAACTTGTGGATATGGAAATAATATGTTAGTAGTTGATAGATTAGTAGCTTTCCTAGAGGTGGAATGTCAGTTTTGTATCATTTTTTTTTAAACATACCTTTTTTTTAAACCTAAACTTAACTTTGAACCCTTACTGGAAAAATTCAAGATAGTTATCCGCCTCCGTGGCCTAGTGGTTAGCTCACCGGAATCGGAGTCAGAGATCTCGGGTTCGAACCTAAGGGGAGTACAAATTTTTATTCGGTTTGATTGGTGGTAGGACTTTTTCCAAGTCCAACTGGCTAGCTACCATCATCTTGTCAAAATCTGTCGCCATAATAATAATGTTAACAGCATTATTATGTTCCGACAATTAATGAGAAGATAGCCAGTCCCTCTGTGGTTGAGGGTTCCAGGTGAACCTCGATTCCATCTTCGACCTTATCGTCACTTACCATCAGCTGAGATGACGGCCAAGAGCTTCCCGGTCAAGAATAAAAAATCGGGAGTGGTCTCCTTTCTCGTATACCGGAAACGACTCAAAAGTTGATAGAAACCTTATATTTTGATGTCATACATGCATGTTAAATTTTGGTCACCCATCCGAGTACCGACCACGCACTTGGTTGCTTAACTTTCGTGATCGACGACTCAAAAGTTGATAGAAATCTTATATTTTGATGTTATACATGCATGTGAAATTTGGTTGCGATAAGTTAAAGCATACTCGAGTTATCGTGCTAACGCACAGACACATACACGGACACAGACACACACACAGACATAATTCCAAAAACGGTATTTTTGGACTCAAGTAGGTCCAAAACGTGTAAATCCGTCAAAAGTGCGTAATTTTTTGACGATTACAAAACTTCCTCTATGCTACGAGAAAGTAAAAAATCTCAATTTTCTATTCAAACTGACCCTAATGAAATAAAACGTAGCTCGAGCAATATACTCGTAAGTTTTATCAAAATCGGCAGTACTAATAAAATTAATCATATCGCGAAATATCAGAAACTATAACCCTATTTGTCCAGAACATTCGGTGGCGGGAAGGGCGTCGTCAGTGGCGTAGACCACAGAGGCGGTATGTTTTATGATAAATATTTTCAGCAAAAAAGGCTACCACAAATTCTCAAAATTCTTGAATAGAAAAATGCACTGAAAAAATCGACTTGCCTCAGGCGGGACGATTTTTTCAGTGCATTTTTCTAGTATTAAAATAAAATTATTCCATTCTTCAATAGACTTTGTAATTGACTAAGTATTTTTTATACTATAATATTGATTCTAAGTATTTTAATGAAAAAATTCTAAACTCACTTATTCTAAAACGACGTAAGTGCATCTGTAGGATTTTTGTGGGTTAATGTAAAAAAAAAAGTAAAAAAAAAGATGACGCGACTGTCCAATCTCTGAAGTTTGGGCCATAAAATAAAAAAGAAGATGGCAAAGACATTTTCTGTTAGTAATCTTACGTTGTCCATTTTTGGGTTCATTTTAATTGTTTTTTTTTTCAAATATCTCATAATTTAGCAAGTAATATATTCTGAAAAATATATATAGCGTTCTAGATGACCAAAGCACCAAATGGTTTCGTAATTATCATAACTTGTTGTTTTTTTAAAAAATGTTATCACTTGTGGAATGGGGTTGAAAATTTATTGAGTTTTAGTAATTTTGTGCAGCCTGATCTGATGTCGTCTGTACATACTAGAGTATTTTACAGTTTATAAAATGATTCAGATCCATGCGTTGAGTATACAAATCAAGATGTTCAAATTAACATTCCTTAGTCATCAAACACAAAGATGTGATTTAAAGAATTTTTATTACATTCGCCGGCAATCAACTGGGACTTATATAAAAAACAAACTGACAAGACTCGTATTTTACACATTTAACTAGTTGGACGGAATGTGTGGGGCCCAGGAATGATGTAAGGCGTCGATATTAGACCTCACCGTTACATGCCTGTCTTTGCTAATTTTATTACTCAAATACCCACATACTCGCTCATAATCCCAAAAGGGTTGAGCAGAGCTTTAGGTAACATTTGGTTACATATAAAGCCACATCTGGCAGTATGGGATGATATGAGTAACGCAGTGTCTCAAAATGTGTAACAGGTTGCCAGCCAGGCCATCAAAATCGACCTCCCCGAGTCCAAAAATATTTTTTTTGGAATTATGTTTGTGTGTGTGTATGTGCGTTAGCACGATAACTCGAGCATGCTTTAACTTATTGCAACCAAATTAAACATACGTGTATGACATCATAATATTTCTATCAAATTTTGAGCCGTAGATCACGAAAGTTAAGCAACCAAGTGCGTGGTCGGTACTCGGATGGGTGACCAAATTTAACATGCATGTATGCAATCATCACTTCTAAATATAAGGTTTCTATCAACCTTTGAGTTATTTCCGGTATACGAGAAAGTTAATGGGAGACAACAAATATAAGCTCCTTGGAGACAACTCCCGATTTTTTAAGTGATAAACGTTATCGTACACGTGTGAAGAAGCACCTTGCAGGTTGGCAAGGCGAGGATGGCAAGTAAATACGGCACGTAGGACCTATCTCTGGCACTAACTATATTTCTATTTCGTCTCCTTTTGATTTACTTTAAAAAAAATCAAATCAATCAAAAATATAAATGGATATAAAAATTGTAAAATTATCATAAAAACTGGTACTGTATGGCAGGTACAATTTGGTTACTCTCTCTATAATTTGCGAACCGTAACACCGGTGTTTACGAATAATAGTAATTGATTTATCTCCAAGTCTTTTTTACATCCTATCCACGCTCTGTCAACAAAACTGTCGTGTGATTTCAGCCGCTAACAACAAGTGTTCCGCTTAACGCGCCATCTGCAAACCATTAACGTGCCTATTAGTATCAATTCCGTTACAATTTGTATCTCGAATGCATCGTGTATGATTCATAGTGTTACACAACTAACGTTTTTGCACTGCGGCTGAAAACTCGTGAGATTTGAACTTATCTCAGATATATAGACTCTCAGACCATAAAATAGACATCGCTAATGTAGAGGAGGCATTAGTGTCACATTAGTGTTACGAAACGATGCGGCAGCAGCCATGTGCATTTCAAGATTTCTTTTTTCGGTTCGGCGGTGACATCTTGAAAAATTTACTCGTACACAAAAGAAAATGCATTCGGGTTTTTACGATCTTCGAGAGTGCAATGCTAACAGAAGTTTACAGCCTATTAGAGTGACTTTTAAGATGATTACTAAAAGAGCTTTTATGCTGGGCGATGCAGACGTGAAATTGATTGAGATGTCTATTTCTCGAGTTGTTTTACATTAGATATGCTGGTATCACCGTGGTTGTGATTCGTTTCGCTCGTGCGGTGGGTTTGTAATTGATAAAATTGATTTGCAATGCTTTGTCGTCTTTGTATTTTAGATAAAGATTACATTAATAATAAAGGGTAGTCCTGTGTGCTACCGTTAGTGTTTTAAGTAGTCAAAATGGCGTTTTAATTGTTTTGCATGTTGATAAAATCAGCTTATAATAGTCGAATATGAATTTAATATTTCCAATGAAAACAAAAAAACAATATTAGACTAATTATGTAACATAAATCAAACAAAATAGGTAAGTAGCCTCTATCGTCAATTTATGGCACGACATCTACATCGCTGCATTACGAATATTAATAGAGGGCATGTTTTTAAGCAATAACATAATAATAATTTATGGTTGTGTGTAAAATATTTTATTTTATGGTACATGAAGTTGTGTTTTATTTAATTTAATAAAATATATATATTATAGTTGTGACACGATATAGAGCGTTTTTGTCAATAGATTTTATTTGAGACAGTTTTAGGCAATGTAAGTAAACGTTTATAATACTGCGTGAACATCAGTAACTCGTACAAATCTAAGCTCTAATAATTTATTTGAATAGATCTAATTAAAATTGAATAGAGTAACTTCGTAGTGTAATTGTACTATATTGTATTTGTACAGGTACAGACACACAAAACAATGTTATGTGAAATAAATGCACCCATTTCAAAGTAATAATTCCGTAGGAGCAGGCACAAAATCCTGGACTCAAGCAGTGACAACTTAATCCTAGGGGTACCGTGCTCAAGCCATCCTACGTCGAGGGAATTTGCGTGACTGATTGGCTGCCATATTAATAACCAGTAAATTACTTAAACGCTTTGCTTACCGTGTAACTTGCATGGGGAGAAATTTAAAGTCACCTGACTGGCGACTTTGATCTCTATATTTGAACGAAACGCTACAGCGTTATTATTTATACATATTATAAGTTTGCTAGGTCACGCATTGCTGAGGTAATTTCTTACTACTGTCCTATAAAATTTAATTTTTAATAAAAAACAAGGACTACTTATCAAGATAAAAACTATCCTATAGTCTAAGTTGAACCTAGAAAATTAGATTTACAAACAACAATATCATTAAAATCAGTTCAGTGGTTTCGGAGATTAGCGTGGAAGAATAACGTGATATGAGATTTTTATATATATAAAGATATGACAAGAAAACACATGAGTTCATACTCGTACATGGTTTAAAAATAGCTTCATCACCAATCAAATCGAGCCGAATTCGTACTCCTTTAGGGAAATTGCGAGTAATTTAAAATTTGATAGGAATTTCAACGGCCTCGTGCTAAATACCTTTTCAAGAATTATTGCCATTAGTGACAAAACCGAGATAGGTCGAAAATTCGGTGGATCGATTCAGTTTCCGCTCTTGTAAATAGGTCTTATAACAGCTTGCTTAAGAACCTCAACTTACCATCAGGCATGGTAATACCTATAAAAATCCGGTATTGTATCTTTTGGTATACAAACGATCGGAACGATAGAATCTTAGTACTACGACCGGTCGCGAATGTTACCGAGTGTGTGCTGAAGTCGGGTCACGTGGGCATGACTGGCGTTCCAACTGTTTGTATGAAGATACAATACTGGATATACTATAATACTGTGCACCAGGTGAGATGAAGGTCATAAGCTTCCTCGTAAAGTACATAAATCTGACACATTTCATTAGGTTTTGTTTACATCATAAATTATTGAATACCTTTGTCAAAGATATAAAAAGCTCGAATATTTCATTGTAATTTATTAATCATAAAACTAGTGATTTTTTATTATGGCAGTAAATGTGTAGTTTCGCTATAAAATCGCTTACGAAGAGCTGACGGTCATGCCACTAGAATAATTTTCTTCTCAATATTGTAAAAGTTTCTTAATATTTTGTTTTATTACTTTGGGTGACTGGATTCTGAACTCAAGATAGAGTCAACTATTCCATACAAATGTTTGATTGACTGTTAAGGGCAAAATAACCGTTTTCTTTTCTTTTATTATCATTCTAGTGCAGTAGCGCCCCTAGCGGAAATAAGCACAAATCATGTTTCCCACAAATATTGCGCTCTTAACGGACCCAAAATAGTTACTTTTGAACACTAAAACACAAACACTAATAAATCTAGTTCGGAATTTTGATTCTGGTAAGGTGTCTTAAACACGAACGGTACGTCGTCAACGGCAGAGGCAAGAATGCACCCCGTTAACAGTTAGGCGGGAGACCTTTAGTAATGCTTGCAGTTCTAGGTTATCGCCGCGCCGCTATGGGTTTCATACTCATTTCCGAAAGATACCGCAGATCTTTGACGCTAACATGTCGACAGTTGCAGTTACCTCTGCAGTTGACAATGATAACGTGTAGCTAGCTTGTATATAACGAAGCCTTACTTGACCTATTTAATATCCACACCTTTCCGACTCGAACGTCCTAGAGACTAATCAGCATAGTGACTCCCGCGGGAGATGCTTGCCGAGTAGAAATTCTCAAAAATATTAGGTATATAGTAGGTACCACAAGGTCGTTGCCTTCTCAAAAACGCTGAGAAGTGTTGAAAAAAAGTGAAGCTGAGAAGTCGGTCAGCATTAGATTCGGAGATTATTCCAACAAGACTAATTAACAGATATATGAAATGAAATGAAGTTTTGCCCCGTAACTTATAGCACGATAGTTGAAAATTGCGAACAACTCTTATTTATTTACACAATCAATTGCAGGTGGTTGGCCGTGAGGGGATACTGGCATCGTCAGCTACTCGAGAGCTACGATGCGGGCAGAAGCTGGTATCTGGCTTGTACACTCGACCTCAACTACCACTCGGGTACTCGTACGTGACGACTGTGCCAAGAGGCGCCTGTCGCCTCAACGTCTCTGAAGTCGTGCCCAGTGACAACTATATTGGTATGTTTGTTAAGCTTATTCCATTTACTGTTTTCGACTGAAAATTTTTACGCCGCGTACCGCAATGTATGCTACACAATACGGAGTTTGTGGGATTCGCCTGTAAATTTCCGGGAATATCCTCTAAAAACCACCGATAACTGCGTACGGTGTACGCCTCGCCTCAGAAACTTCTCCGTTCAGCCCAACACAATAGTGGGCTGGGCTGCGCCTCAGCCTTTTCTATACACATGGGAGTAGGTAATTCCATGTGCAAGCCTCACCTTTGGCTGGAGAAGACCTGCTCTTGTCCGTTATTCAGTTAATTCCTAACCCACGCAATGCATGGCATGGAATCCTTTTTTAGTCCTCCCACATTATGTGGCTTTCTGTGGGTAGAATTTAGGCAGTGTTGCAAAAATGCTTTGTCCCTTTTGTAAACAAAGATTTCATCTTCATGCCATTTGAGCTATTTCGTCAATTTAAGAAACATTCCGCAAATAGGTTGAGTTAAAAGCAGGGAATTGTTATTATAAATAGGTTAGCTACCTACATTAGAGAGTGACCTGAAATAATAATTGTTAGTAAGTAGTCCTTGTGCCAAATCTTTCCATTAATAACGATGTCAATATCGATCCTCATTGGCAATGGTACGACATAAATCGTGCAGTAGTAGGTCACAAGGAGCGATCTTAATCGAGAGATGAAGTGTTCGCTAGTGCAAAGATCGATGTCGAATCGATTAATCGGAATTGCACACGCGTTTTGCCGCCGCATCTCTTTATTAGAGGCGCCTACGCTGCAATAATTGCGAGATAAATGGAAGAGATCGTCTCCACAATTGTTGGTTAATTATTTCTATGACGCAGCTCGTTGTTCTGCTTCTGATTCCAGTCTACTGAATGGTCAGAGTATTAACTCTATTGGTCTATTTATATTTTTATTACGCCAACGTCCTTTGGTAATGTCAGCCCCAAGACAATGAATGGCCATTCGGTTTGTAGGATGTCTTGTAATTAATTTCGTCTTAAATTTATTCCAGCTTTAAAAGTATCAAATGGGTCATACATTATGAATGGAGAATTTGCCGTCAGCGCCCCAGGGACCTATGACGCTGCTGGTGCCCGTTTTCTTTATACTCGAACCGCTAAACTGGACAACGTGTACGCTCATGGTCCCATACAACACCCTATCGACATTATGGTATGTGGTCATGATAATCAGAAGGTTGAAACTTACCTTTGAAGTTCCTTGATAATTTCATTTCTAATTTTAATTTACAGATTCTTTATACAAAGCCGAATCCGAATATAAAATACGAGTTCCTAACAGACGCAGGTCCTGAGGAAAGTAATGAAATCCCAGTAAACTATACTCCATCGCACCATACCGAGCTCAGGCACCATCGACACCACAATATGGAGATTCATAAAAAAGACCTGGATCAACCAAAATACGATACTTCTATACCGAAGCGTCCAGACTTCAAAACATTGGAAAGTCAATCACAGGTGGACAGTAATGTTATTGGTGAAAGAAAATTTGTTTGGAAAATATTATCGTTTACGCAATGTTCCCGAACTTGTGGAGGGGGTCTTCAAATCGGAAAGTTTAGATGTGTAGAAATCATTCAGAATGGGGAGAAAGAGGTACCTTCAGCGTATTGCTCTGGGTCTCCGCCGCCGACTCGTCGACGCAGGTGTGGAGGAATTCAATGTCCTCCTCGATGGAGAGCTGCAGCTTGGAGTGCCTGTCCAGTATGTGGCCCTGCTCAAAGAACCAGAATCGTTGGCTGCGTTCAAGATCACGCCAGAGGAATCACGAAGGTAAAGTAAACATGCAGGTAGAATGTCTGTTCAAATTAAAAGATTCTGAGAAATATGAAGGTATTAACTGTTAACGCCAGTCGTAGTTTCCAGAACTCTATGAAACAATGCACCGTAGTTGCAAAATATTGATGTTGCAACTACGGTGACTTAATATTAAACACAACGAATGCTTTGTTGTCCTTGTTGTGAATAGTTTGCAGTTAAATTTTTTTCTTATGCTAGTCAAAATAAGTAGCAATATATACATATCATTATATTTTTAATTTCTCGTATACGTAATATAGAGGAAGTCTTGTAATCGTCAAAAAATTTGACCTCAAGACTGACGGATTTATACGTTTGGAACCTCCCGGAGTCCAAAAATACCATTTTTGAAATTGTCTCTGTGTGTGTGTGTATGTCTGTGTGTCTGTGCATTAGCATAATAACTCGAGTATATGCTTTAACTTATTGCAACCAAATTTGAAATACAAGTATGACATCAAATATAAGGTTTCTATCAACTTTTGAGTCGTCGATCGCGAAAGTTAAGCAAACAAGTACGCGGTCGGTACTCGGATGGTGACCGAAACTTTAACATAATGTAAGGTTTAATGTTTAACATAATGTATGACATCAAAATGTAAGGTATCTATCTACTTTTCAGTCGTTTCCGGTATACGAGAAAGTCAAGGGGAGACCACTCCCGATTTTTTTGGAATAGTTTTAAATAATTCTTTTTTTATATATTACTTTGCTGAGTCATGTTTTGATTTCCAGATAAGTGACTTCAAATGCCCGGTGCCAATGCCACCGATAAGCGAACCCTGCAATATTCCGAACTGCGATGGTTCCACTGTCTCCTCAGACTCGCCCAGGCTGGACACTAGACGTCAAGTCCGAACTAGAGATCGTACTGATGCGTTCCACGATGGGCCAGTTATATCGCTATCCCGGAATTATACGGAGAATGATCTGACACCGACGATGTCACCGAACTACAATTTCAATGCTGCAGGCGGATGGCTGTACACTGATTGGTCTGAGGTAGGAATTAAATTATTTAGAAAAAGAAAATAGTTCAGATCTTCTGATCTAGCTGCTATAAATTAAAGTTGAACAGGCAACAAATGGCAGATACAACACGAACAATCAAATAGTCGGCTGGAAATTAGGATTAGGATTTATTTTGGACACATCTAACGTTATTCATATAAGCTTGTAAGTAGGTATACGTCGCGTGGAGCAGTTAGCTTTTTCCTGCAACAGACAAGCTAAATGGGTAAGGTTAATAAGGTAAGGTTTTTAGACACCCACTTTGAACTGACTACGACATATGATATATAGAAATACAAAACAGCAATACACAATGCTGAACATACTCTCGCTAGTTATATGAATATTTCGAACAAATCAGAATTAAATGTTGACCTAAAAATATATGTTCCATTACAAACCTACATAATTATGGGTCTACCATCTAGTAAATGGGTCTAACAACTAATAAATCTAGCATCTTTGACAGTGCGTCGGTTGGTGTGTCGGTGGTGGAGTCCAATCTAGGGGCGTAAGGTGCGCCGACCCTACAGGCTGCAAATCTCGAGCTCCAGTATCGACGCAGTCGTGTGCTGTCAGGAAGCAGTGTGAATCTCAGTGGTTTACCGGTAAGTTACTCGAAGAATTTCCAAGCGTACTGATTTTGCGATTGTAGGCTAACTATAAGACCGTTTCGATAAGCTGCTCTTCATTTTGTGTGATTATTATTATTATACTGAGGAAATTAAATAAGCAATGCAAGTAGTATTAAATAAATAAATAAGACAAATTTGGCACAGCGTACCTGTCTCGTTCTCTGGAATTTGGGGAACTTCGAACTCAGAAGGTAAAGTCCTTATTTTAACTTCTGAGTTGATGGAGGTTCTCCAAATTCTAGTGAAATAACTCTACATTTTCATAGTTTTCATTCTTTCTATTTGGGTGGCGTTCAGATTGGCAGCGAGAGTAATAGGTACCTTTCTTCTATATTATTGCAATCGTTTCAATCACGTTTCATAGATTCCTACTACTTATATTACCATATACGACATAAATTATGTTTCACTAAAGATGCTAGTTATTTCAAAACTTCAGTTTTCAAACTCTTCAAGTGTCTACAAATCCCCATTTTTGAGATTTGTGAGTTAAATACGAGTACAATTACACGTGTAGTAAATACCTCAGTATTATGTATGTTGTTAAGTAATATGATAAACAATAAAAAGGCGCTAAGTATTTCCCATAACAGTAATTAATTATCACCCGAGCTGGCTTCGCTTAAAATCCGTGCCATAACTTGTTTACTCGACACATCGTACCACTCAGCTGGAACACTTAAATAATTCTTAACACCTTTACTACATACTTACGATCTTCGTTGATTATAGCTTCCATTATTTATTTAATTTCGCTGTGTTAATACTTCATACCCATGCAAAAAACATCCGTGGAATTGACATTTCGCGACTTACGCCAGTTAATAACGATTCAACTACTTTCGCCAATCTTGTCAATTTCTCTGTTGTAATAATCTGATTTATTGAACAGGATGTTAGAGATCGTGTAATCTAAAACTGAACTTTAAACTTGATGCTGACGGTACTTTTATTAGTTATCGAAGCGTGCTGCCACGTTCTTGTCTAGCCAGCGACTGAATGACTGAATCAACTGAATGACCAATGACTACAGGTAATTTGAGTGTGTTGAATCTGTACACTGATTGCGCATGTAAGAGTAAGACAATGGAGGGGCGTTCAGTTTTAGTTTGGACGATCTCTACAAATGATTACCTAATAATCTGTAGTAAAGTCTCCACTTCAACGTTTGATTTAGACATCTCATCGTCATTATTTGACTACCATGCTCCCAATTTTATTTGGAGTTGGCGATCACCCTCAGGACCCGATCTAGCCATTTCGCCGCTCTAGAAAAACTCCTGAAGCATAAAATCCGGCGATTCGAAACTAGACTACACATTTAGCATGAGATTTTTTTTTCACTTTAGACAGTAAAATCTATTATAGCTATTTTCATAAAACTTATTAATCTTGTAATAGTATACAATAAAACTTTTTGCCGCTCTAGACAAATATCCGGCTTGTCTCCCCCGCAGAACGCAGGCGTGGCGCGCAGCCCCCCACCCACTAACGTTTATTCCGTATGACTTGTCCTCATGGATAAACTATAGAGAATTATCCTAAGGATAAAAAAAAAACAGTTGAGGCTACTAATTAATGTCATCTCCACATGCTTTCCTGAGCCTTTCTATGTAACTAAGTCAAGATTGCAGGCGCGACGGAAGGGACGAAAAGAATTTGACACCGTCATTCTTTCGCGCTTTGCCCATCCACTAGAATTCATTCCTTATAGATTGGACATTCCGGCAGGAATAAACGCTATTAATGGGGAGCTATGTTAATTTATCTTTATCCTTGAACTAGGTGAATGGTCACCATGCTCAGCGCAGTGCGACGGCCGCCAAATCCGGAGTGTACTATGCATTGGAGGTAGTGGAAGAAAACTAAGAGAAATCTCGTGCAGAGGCCCGAAGCCTGAAATCGAGAGAGCGTGCGGAGGTGTTTGCTCACCATCGTGGTATTTGAGTGACTGGAGTGAGGTGAGTAGTATAATAAAATGCATAGATATATATATTTTTAAATATTATATCGTGTTACAGACAACTAAAATATAGCATTTTATGTTAAATTTCTGGATATCACAACATTAGGTGACAGGCTGGCAACCTGTTACTATTTTGGGGGTACTGCATGGCCCATATTGCCAGATGTGGCTTTGTGTGTAACCAAATGTTAAGCTCTGCTCGAACCCTTTTGGGATTATGGGCATGATTATCTGTATACAAGGTGTTTGGTACATATTGGGGTATGAAGCCGGCACCTACCCATGCTAACATAGTCATATAATGGTCACATAAATACTATGGTGATATTAAAAATTCAAAATTATAAAAATATTTTTCATATAAATACTATGGTGATATTAAAAATTCAAAATTATAAAAATATTTTTTTTTATTTTCTAAACATTTTGTTTTTTTGACCGAACTATTTGTATGAAGAATTCAATATTTTTTACAATTTAAAGTTTTTGATATCAACATAGTATTTGTATGACTATGTTAGCATGGATAGGTGCCGGTATTATACCCATGTACCAAACACCTTGTACCTATATGTATATCTATCTGGCCATAAAATAGGAGCTAGTCAGTTCATGAACAGAGTTTCAGGTTTATTAACTAAATTGAGAATTTAGTTTAATTTAATTCGATCTTTAGGAATGTAGAGGGTTGATTCTGAAGTTGTCGGTCCAAACGCTGAAGAAAAGCGTACGTATCCACCCTTACAACAGAAATACAACAGTAAGGGAAGATAGTTACGTTTTTATTCTTATTATTATGGATAACTTGGTACAATTTGGATAGGATGTTTTCAGAAATGAGTCATGTTTAAATTTAGTACTCAAATAGTTCTATCCACTCTTCCAATTTGTACTTAGAGTTGACGATCGGTGACTACTTTATTAAGTAGGAATTTTGGCCAGCATTACCGACGCCTACCTGCCACCAGCCAGCGTCACACGTCGCTGTCAAATCGTGTTACTTAAATAAATAACTAACTTAAATTGATTGTGTACTTACCAAACTTAATTATTAATTTATGGTTATTAATTATTATTATAAATAAATTGTCTGTCGTAGTGTAATGGCCCTTGCGAGGCTGGCGTCCAATCCCGGACAGTGTGGTGTGCGCGGGGCGGGGAGGCGGGCGCGGGGGGAGCAGCTCGTGACAACGAGTGTCCCGGCGTAAGGCCTCCTGCGAAACGCACCTGTGTTCCTGCTAGGTGCTCGTCTAGGCCTATCGTGCGACCTGCAGCGATCAACCCACCTTCAGGTAAGTAAAACATTAAGGTCACTATGTTTTTAGAACCTACGTCTAGCAGTGAGTGGACAACAGCTGGTGATAACTGATTGGTCTATTTAGTGATCGGCGATATATCTTCACCTAAAGCCGGGTTCAGATATGTATCATTTGCCCGATCCGATCATAACGGCGTATCACGTTCGCGTATTATGATCATAATATGTGGACGGGTTAATGATACGCGTATAATGATACCCGATCTTGATACGCCGTTATGATACGGCCTTTCCATGTCATACGGAGCGAATCAAGGCGTCTACAACTTGATACGGGGCTTGATACATGATACGCTGATAGGGATATGCTGATCAGATCGGGCAAATGATCATATTGCCTTGTGATTGAAAGCACGTTTGGCAACAGTAGTGTCATAGTATAAGGAAACAAGTAAGTTGACTTCATAGAAACGCACCGAGCGCGGTTTGTATGTGTGCGCGCCAGGTAGCATCGCGACGAAGGCGTTGTCGCACGCACACAGTGACAATTTATTAGAACTAACGAATACCCTTGTAAAGGCTGCGCCGTACGAAACACTGCTCGCGACCGTCCCGTGTCCCTCAAGCCTTACTCTCACTGACTGTGTAAAAAATTGAGTTGTTGGATGCTTTAAAGAAATGAAATTTTCTCTTTCAGCCGATTCACAACAGCGAGTAATTAGACACCAAAGTGACAACACACCTAATAATAACAGAAATAGGACTCCTAACGGTAAGTGTTTTGTTAGGAGTTTTATTCTTTCTTCTACTCTGCTCTCAATTTATTTGGCGTCGGTGAAGTATGTATTGATATCGACAATACTGCTGAAGCATTTGGCATTAGATTTTTACGGATGGCCGTCTGTCTGACACCAAACCTCTTGGGAACGACTGATATCTTCCTACAGCAGCCAGGACCACCAACTTAACGTGTCTTCCGATGCACGGAGGAAAATCGAGTTGAAAAATTTTCGGTCACCCATCCGAGTACCGACCGCTCATTTGGTAGCTTAACTTTTCTGATCGTTACGAAGAACGCACGACTGCGGCGCCATTGACCTACCATGCTAGGAATTTTATTAAGCTGTAACTTTTTAGTTTTATTTGTGAAAAGAGAAGTAATTATTATTATTAATTTTCTAAGATACGAGTACCTGGAATGATGGAATTTCATAAATATTCCACTATTCTGATAAATTGTCTTGAACTCTTAGAAACTTTATTTGTTTTAACAATCATCATCATAACAACCACTGCTGGGAAACAAGGCCCCTCCTTGTCATCGAAGGAGGTTTAGGTAGCAGTCCACCCCGCTTGGCCAATGCGTATTGGTTGACGGAGTATAAGGTGATCAATATCTTCCATCCAGATCCATTAGTCGCCTTCTACGACACCTATTGGAGGATATAAGATATATTACACGCCCGCCATTGCCTGCATTTGCGTCAACGTTTAAAATATGTAAATTCTTTCCAAACAGGGTCATGTGTGGACAAGCTCAACAACTGCGTGCTGGCAGTACAAGCAAGGTTGTGCCACTACCCGTACTACTCAGAGTACTGCTGTCGAGCCTGCCACGGGAGGACGTAAGGTGGGTCAAGGAAAATAAATAGAAAAGTTTTGAATGCAGCTTCCCCGTTAAAAAATAAGATTTGTTGACTTAAGTCATCATCAACAGCTCATGTAATGTTGCCACCGAGGGGCTCGAGCCTACCTCACATTAGGGGCGATTAGGCCTTAGTCAACCACGCTGGCCAAGAACGGGTTGATCGACTTCACACACAACCTAAGAATTTCTTCATAGGTGTGTGCAGGTTTCCTCGCGATATTTTCCTTCACCGTAAAAGCGTCGATTAAGCGTACATATGAATTCAAAATTCGAAAACCGATTGTTACGTGGCGGGGTTCGATGCCTCCCGGGTGGGAGACAACGCCCTTACGCACTACGCTACCGACGCTTCGACGAATTTCAATGTGATTTGAAATACATAATAGGCTTAATCAAAATATTTTCGATAGCCTTAAAATTCTCTTTCAAACTTTTTTTTTCCTCCTTAGAAACAACTGCTATATACAGCACCCGGGACCACCAGCTTAACGTGCCTTCCGATGCACGGAGGAATATCAAGTAACGTTTCATCCCATATTTCATCCCCACACGCGTCGAAATTTCAGAACGCTAGAAAAAGAAATATTTCTTATCAAGTGCCTGTGGGCCTAAATTCAAAGTTTCGTGGAGATATCTTCAACCCCTTCGAGGCCTTTTTCACGATAAAAGGTAACCTATGTCCTTTCCCTCTCGTCTATGATCAGCATTATTTCAGTCACATGACGTCCACTGCTGAACATAGGCCGCCCCCAAAGACCGATCCTATCCTCCTCTAGTCTTTATTCGTACCAAATTTCATCAAAATCACTTCAATGGTTTAGGCTTGAAAGCGTAACAGACAGACAGACAGAGTTAGTTTGCATTTATGATATTAGTAGGAATTTATAGTCATTATTTTTTTTCAGGTTAACTCGAGAAGATTCCGGCGCTATGACAAGTATTGTGATACAAAGGACGCATAGTGAGAAAACGTAATCTTAACATGCTAAACGGAACAGTGAAAGTGTATCGTATCGAGTGATTCTCTGCGACCCTTTTCTGTATTCTATATAACTTTATACTATGAAGAAACTTTTGTCGCCGTTAAATGAGTGTTGGAAATTTCACTCACGCAATCTTAATTAGACGTTAAGCAATTACTTAATATTTTAGGGCCGTCTAAAATTTAATAACTGCTCTTTAATAATAAATTGTATACGCAATTTAATCTTAGACCAAAGGTATTTTATGTCTCATCTTTAAGCTATTTTCACAACAAATTACTATATGCTATGGAATTTAAGCGATGCCTAATCATTATTACACATCACATTATCTAATCGTTCTTTCAAAATATTCTACTTAATTAAACTAATCTTAATTAATTAAGCTTCATCACTTTGGTGCAACGCGTAATGAAGAAGTTTAGTCATAGCATTGCAAAGTTATCGAATAAAACTTAATAATGTATAGTTTTGTTGGTCGATGCCAATAGATAAGTTACCAACTCAGACCAAATAAAAATGTACAGACAGAGCGCTCGCTGTGACGTAAATAAAACTACACCTAGCCCGTCGCCCGTGTACGAATGCAGATCCACGCATACACATAAAAAAATCAAAAATATTTTATTTCGTCATCCAATTGTAACAGTGGAGGGATCTCCTAGTAGGAAAAAAAATACCTATTTGAGGAGGCCCCGCTCTTACATAGCTGTTACGTACCAAATTTCTTACATATAGCTTACGAAACAAAACAAGAATTTACAATAAAAAAAACCGGCCAAGTGCGAGTCGGACTCGCACACCGAGGGTTCCTCGGTATAAACTGCTGTATCTTTTGATCGCGTTAACTTAGAAGTTTGATTTTTTCACTGCTTAAAGGGACAATAGACCTAGGTATTTGGTATAAATTTCAATTTGATACCTTTATTCGTTCGTGAGAAATAAGGTAGTAAGTTTCATTTTGTTAAAATATTTTTATAATATTATATAACTAAAAAAATGTGATTTTCGCAATTTTTCCTATATTTGCATTATATGACAATTCTTCATGCCAAATTTCAAGATTCTGAGTTTACGGGAAGTATCCTGTAGGTTTTGATTCCTTTGCGAGTGTCGGGAATTTGTTGAAAATATCGACATAATCGGCTGTATCTTTTGATTGGCTTGGCTTAGAAGTTTGATATTTTCACAGCTTAAAGGGACAATAGACTTGAGTATTTCATGTGAATTTCAGCTTGATACGTCCACGCGTTCTTGAGATAAAGGGTCTTGACAGACAGACAGACAGACAGACAGACGGACAACAAAGTGATCCTATAAGGGTTTCGTTTTTTCCTTTTGAGGTACGGAACCCTAAAAATTGTGAACAAAAGCTACTTTTACATATTTAGGTACTTAGAATGCTGCGTGTTTATGGTGTATGTGTGTGTTTTTTGACTCACGCATTTCTACATAATATATTATTATATAAAGCCGGCCTCAGTTTTTTTCTCGCAGCGCTACGTCTGTACTTTTTTATTTAGTCTGAGGTTACCAAACTGCTTATGGGTTAGGTTTTTTATAATAAAAAAAAAACAGTAATATCAAGTATTGTGAAGGCGCGTTGTATCACATATTTCCACTTCGAGCCCAAGTTTTTTCATTCCAAGCAGCAAAATCTTCCTACTTATAACTGCTTAGGTACCATCAATTGGAAGGAGTCATTTGGTAGACCTTTTTATAAAAAAAAGATACGATTTTAGATGGTAAAGTACCTTTCGTAAATTAGAAAAATACTTTTGGTCGTAAATTATTCAGCAGACCACTTACGTTCTTGAGAACAATCGTTATATTCTTTATAATTAGTAGCTGGTTTAAGCAAAATAGGGTTGGAAATGTATCTGGTCTTAACTCAGGATCAGTTTGAATCAAATTTTTGAGAGTAGGTATTGATTGTATCGTTTATATCTTCGAGAGCGTTTCAGTCAACAATGAAATACATTGGGGATATTGTTGTTAATAATAATTCGAGCCACATTTTTGGCTTTGATTAGGTTTGTTATTTGTTCCTAATGGAGTGTTTTTGTCTATTAATCGAGATGGAAATTAATATAGTCAAGTAGAGGAGGAGAGTAGCCAATATCTTCTGTTCGGGGTCCGAAAATTTCCTGCTTTTATTTTTACTTACTTATACTTTATACTGTAGTTAAAGCAAGATCAACTACTCAAAACTTTCAAATCTTTCAACCTTTTCCCATAATCATAAAGTTCAAAGTCTATATCAAATCTCTATAATTATCATTTTCTAAGGATTACAGTTCTAAAGTGCGCAGGATTGCAGCAGATTGCAATTTACAGGCTGGTTCAAAATTAATCAATTCCATCTAATTTTAACTAGGTACTTACTAATTAAAATAATTTACTGAAGAGTTTTTGAATTAAGTATGTATTCTCGTACTGAAACGCGTCTCAGAAATATAAACGTTATGCATTAGGAATAGGTTTTGATCTCCCGATTTTGGTGGTTAGTCGAAAGTTTGAGGCGATCTGTGAGTTATGTTTGGAGTGGAAGTATTTTTAAATAATATTTGTAATCAATACTTTTTATACCAATGCACCCTTCTGGGCACTAACTTTACTTGCCAAAACACAGTGCAAGTGATGATTGAGATGATTATGTTGTAAATACTATATTTTAAAAGCTTGTTAACATTTAGATGCAGGCAACCATAAATGACCTACTGATTTATTTACTTAAACTGAAACTTTCTAAATTAGACAATTTTATAGACTGTATTAAAAATTATATTTGTTTATCAATCCTGTCAATGTCTGCCTACTCGTTAAAAATATTGTTTGAATTTTATTTTTAAACCAATATCAAAACATATAGATGTCAATACATACAAAAGTGAAACTTCTGAATTGGAGACTTGTACAAAACAATAGCATATTTAACCAGTATATCGTATGATTACCAGTATGGAATATGGACTCAATTCCTAGTTAGTTCGAGACTTTTCTAAAATTGCCAAAAAAGGAAGCTGTCTTGGACTTCATGATGTGGTAAACATTTTAGTACCCGAACTTGTATGTACATAAAGTTTAAGGACGAGGCAAAACAAGCGTAATTTTGTGAGTCGCGTATTTTCGACGCAATTTCTGCTGCATTTTGCTTCAACCAAAAGTTCTGTTTGTGGCACACGGTGACGCAAAATGAGTTGGTTTAATTCTGTGGTGAAACTCACAAAATTACGGTTTTTTGGCCTCACTCTAACCCTTGTCAATATTAGACTTTTAAGAGGAAAATTTGATTTGACTAAGGCCTGATTTTTCAATCCTTAGATATTTTTTGGACAAAATAAAATTAGATCGTCAGTTGTCATTTCGTGTGTTGCATTTGATTACAACTGACATTTGCTTCAGTTTGGGTAATAATTTAATTGTCTGTTAACTTTTATCTCATGATTGAAAAATCAGCCCTAAGTAGGTATAATTAATATATTTTATATTCTTACATATTAATTAAATATTTTTCTAAAATAAAATTTGTGTACACATCCTTGTACTGTGTAAATAACTTACCTCTGAAACTATAATTCACCGAATTTCAAATAGAAATAATACTTAGGAGATTAATTACGAGTTTGTATAAGCAAATAGAACTACATTTCGTATTAGAACAGTAATTATAATGTAATATTAATTTAGACTAATTGGTTTCATATTCGAAGAACTCATTGGTTTATGAAAACATTTAATTTCATAGGCTATGTTATATTATAAGAACGAATAGTATTCTCTACAATGATAGTCGTGTACAAAAGTTCATACGAACGTTACAACCTTGTAATACTACAATTCGTTGTATGACCTTTTGACTAATCTAGTATATTTACAAGTGTTCATATGATAATTTATTTTGCCGACACATTATATCAAAGAGTATATTTTAGGCATAGCAACAAATTGTAAATAATTAATTTTATATTTATGTATAGTGCATTTACTTACTGGCTGTTAAGTATTTATATGACTTAGGTAAAACTGTACCATCACAATGATATAAATAATTGATTGGTTTTCGCTAAAATAACTACAGTTCACGTGCGTTTCAATAATTTGTCTACTAATGATGCGTATAACATTGTACAAAAAATAATAAGCTTTAAACACTAAGTTGTTGTTTTATTGAATTTTACAAAAACGGACTCTTCTATTGAATGTCGAAGTATGATATTTCGATGTAGGTAGTCGTTACTAAATTATACGATAATGTACGATGTAGGTAGGTACCTTTTTTATGTCAATGGGAAATCAATTTACGGACCATATGACATATCGCACACTGGCTACGCGCACTACGTATGTGGGACTCCCTGACGCAGAACAGCGCCGGTGTTACCCACTAAAAACCACCGATACCCTCCTAAGCCCTTCTGGAGGCGTTTTGGGCTCGGCATACATTACGTACACCGTTCACCAAAACGTCCCCGCGCTGTTCTGTGGGTACCTACCTACGTCAGTTCAAAAGTACACGGTAGCGAAATATGAAATGTCGACCTATGTTAGTTAATTAATGTACTTAACATCTTTAATAGACGAAAAGGGCGGCTCCGCCTTGTCATAAAGAAAAATAACCCTGAATTTACCGATCATACAAATAAGTATATAACCACCTAATTAATGCTCGTATGCTTTACAACTAACGTACATCGAAATTTAATCGACATTCAGTAGCGGAGTGGCACAAATGGGTAGATATATGAAAGAAAAAATTTGCCTTTCTTTTTCTATGTAACTTCATTAGACAGACCCAACAGAATTAATGCCAATGTTGAAAAAGCTAAGGTACACTGTTCATGGCGGCGTCATTTGACGAATGCATCAAGTTACAAATGACACTACTTGAGAAGTGACCTGCCGCGCGAACCGCATGACGATAGGCTATCAATATAGGCAAACACAACGAATAACAACGCCAGCTGTAACATTTAACACGAAAGTCGCCATAGCAGTATTCACAGTAGGTACCTAATAATTCAGTTTCAAACATTATATTATTTTCGGGAAACTTTCGACGCACGCCGCCGGTAGCACACCTCCGCCACGAAACCATAGCAGCGAAACCGTTACAAGAGTTTCGCTTTTCGCTAACATCTCTACATTTCAGAAGCGAAATGCACATGCATTTTGTACACATTCCCTATACACTGCGAAACACACGCGGTGCCGCTACTAAATGGCGGCACGAACGCCATGATAGTCGGAGTCCGAGTAGAATCGGCAGAATCACGAGAGGAAGAGACATAATCATAGTAAAATGTATGAGTTAGATGTTCTAACTCATACATTAGTATACGATAGTTTCGGTTCTGTTTCGCTTCTCTTACTTTGTTTTGCTTACTTTATAAGTCACGGCGAAACTACTGCGGTTTAGTTACTATGGTTTCGAATCTGACGTAGATATTACTGACAAAACAATATCGACCGGAATGCGCCAAGTTATACTTTTTGCAATTTCGTAAATATTAAGATATTTCTTAAATTGTGAAACCTGTGTGAAACGTGGTGCAACTAGCCGTATGACGGTCTATCGTGTCAAATGTTTTACTTTTTACAATTTTGCAAAAGTATACCTATCTTAAAATAGATTCAAATAGGGATGGGTCGTTCCATTTTAAAATAATTAAGTAGCAGGTATAGTATAACTTGGTGTAACCGGCCGTTAGAGTTATTACATCTAGAATCATTTACCATTGAACCTCTCAAGTTATTCGGGGTCGGTGCATAATTTCATGGGTTTTGGGTTAATCACGCGGATGAAATCTCTAGTTAATTATAAGATTGTACAAAGTCAACTTGAAAACATTATCACATACTACAGTTAGTTTCTATAAATATGCATGAAATAACGTTAATGAAACAAGTATCTATCGCTTACATAGGTACTTCAGACATAGGTACCTACCAATAATGCTATCAGTAAAACCGGTTGAAAGCTGATAAATATGTTGGTATGGATTGACGCGCCTCTACTATGTTGTAAAGGTAACTAGCTACTTAACTGCCAAATATAGGTCCTTTTTCCTGACGGACGAGCATGTCTTGCGCACAACTCTTAGCATTCATTTCCTTATGTTAAAGAATTATAAGGTCGTAAAGGAAGCGAGCTTCACAGACCCTCAACCACGGAAGGACTGACAATCTAATCATTAACTGTCATAACACAATAATTCTGTTAACACTATTGTTATCCTGTTAGGTATTAAGATTCAAATTTCCTACATTCCCAAGATTACCACCCTAAAAACATTCCCTGTCACATTCCTAAGCACGGTACATCAAAAACTTCATGACAGAGCAACATTGATGGTGAAGAAACCACCATTACTGCTTTCGCAACTCGCGTACGTGCAACAACACCTTCGCGTCGGAAGAGCAATCGGTTCTTAGTAATCGAGATTTCCGTATACTTCTCCTACTTTGCGTGTATTGGGGCCCGGTTAGCGTAGGACATGAATAAAATTGGAAAATCACCTGCTACAGTCCCTAAGGAGAACCAGCGCATAAAGGTACCGTGCAATCCCTTTTTTCCCCTGGTTTCACAATGTCCACATACACTAACTTGATAATCACCAACATCAAGCTTCATTTTTAAGGCAATTTACGTCGTTGATTGACCATCTACCTATGGGTTACATTTACAGGTGCGTCAGCGATTCTGCTAGAACTTTTCGAAAACTTAAGATGATGAGCAAAGTCTCCGTATTAGTAACACTGACGTTGTCGACGTGATTGGTAAAAACGCAACATGAAAAGCAGTGATTTGACTGCGTTCTTCAGCAGACGTAATATTAGAGGGGGTGTTTACAGTAGCGTGATTAATCTGCTGTGTCCTCCACTTAATACGAATATGGACCATTTTCCTAAAACCAAAAAATTCATTGACATTAATGTACCTACCAATCTATGTATTTACGAGATCATGACTTTTTATCCAGTTTGAACACTCTATATGCGCTATCGATAGGTTGAATCCCTCACGGGAAAGCGCCACCGATTACAAATCCGTAGATTCGACTTCGGTACAAGCTTGAGAACCCAGTAGGCCATCAGCAAACAACAGTAATACGTAAGCACTAAAAAGCTTGGTGTCGAGAATCTGGAGTCAGCGTAGTATTATTCACATTCTCCGGTCATAAAATTGTTTGATTGACGTAACATTCTAAGTGTAGTACAGTGTAATCCCTTTAGAAAGTTAAGTCAATTGCGCCTGTCAGAATGCATCCCTATACCAATGATAGATGTGTTGGAGCTAAATCACAAATCGATGCATCTTTTGTGGTCAGCAACATTAGCAGACGAATACTTACATTACACGACAAATTACTGAAGTTTGCGGATTCTGCGAGCAGTAGCATTAAACACCGATGCACCTCCTGTTCTTTTGCGTATCTCTCGTTAACAAACGTCACAAAAAAAGCTACATTTGGGGAGACATATCCTCAACCGAGGTGATAGGGCAGTGACAGGTAAGCTGGGAATATATTATCATTTTTACACAGTGCCCGAGGAGTACATGTATGTATGGCCTCAATAGGACGTACTTGGAGGCTAGTCTCAATAGATCTTTATAGATCGCAGTGACGCAAACAGCCCAGTAAAAGCGTCGATTAAACGTAAACATATGAATTCAAAATATGAAAACTAATTGGTACGTGGCGGGATTCGAACCGGTGTCTCCCGGGTGAAAGACAACGCCCATACCAACTACGTCACCGACGCTTCAGATTTCCTATTGGTTCTATGAAAATTAAATACTTACATACTCACTTCTATCTAGCATCTTACACAAAACACAAGTGTATATGTTTGAACAGCGCCTAAGACTCGCTGTAGTTACCTACAACAGTGACGAGCCCTTTTTCCTATCACTGACGTGTTATCGGCACCGGACATAACTTACAATGAATCCTCACAAACTAAACCGTGTGGCACGTGGAATATTCATTGGAATGCACGTAGATTTGTATATTAGACTTTTTTATTCTTGACGTGAAAGCTTTTGGAAGACTGAAGGAAGCAGCGTGCTTTATCCAGAACTCTCAATCACTGAAGAACTGGCTACGTTATCAATGCTGTTAGAACGCAACAATGTCGTGAATTTTATGATGTGTTTAGGTTTATATTTTAGATTTGGTTACCAGACAAGTCAAAAACAAAGTCAAAATTTATTTATTCATTAAATTACAATTTGTATCTACCCATATGTAGGGTCGTCTGGGTAGGTGCCACCGCCTTTCTTATTTCTGCCGTGAAGCAGGTACCCAGTGTAATAACTGGGTATAGAAGGCATATTATTTTAGTCCCCTTCCCCTAACAAGCTTGTTTGCCATTTCGTTATTTAATAAGACACCTATGTAAGTCAATGTTGATGCCATTGGTTCAAGAGTCTACCAGGAGGCCTTTTTCTGAGAAGAACAGGCAAGAAAGCAAGCTTTTTCCTTCCTTTACCAAACCAACAGAAATACCACAAAAAGTAATGTTATTGACATTATCCTAATGGAATCGCGATATCTTAGTAACGTGTAAATAATTGAACCATGACGAATTGGTTGCTACATAAAATGTTATCAGGGACATCGAAGATAACTTGTATATCAATAATTCTCCCACACAATTTTTTCAGGTTTAGTGTAACAAGCACGTTGGAGCGTAGCGCGGCGTCTAATTTAAAAGAAATTTAGTCATTTCTCAAGTGTTCAATTCAAAAAACATCGCCATGGAAGACACCGATAGATCAGCAAATGGCAGATCGCCAATCAAACAATACTCTCGTAATTTTTTAAAGTGTATGGATATATTAAACATGATCACAAATATATGTTTAGGAGCAGTAGCTTTTGCAGGAATTTATTTCGCACAAGCTCTTCGTAATATTAATGTCAACTTTTTCGGTATTTACACAACGCATGTTATTCTGGTAACTTTTGGGGTAAGTCAGAACTTATAATTAATAACTATTTATTTAAATTACTAAGCACTTGAATATTTAAATTTTGAATTCATAGGTACGTTTAATCGACGCTTTTACGGTGAAGGAAAATATCGTGAGAAAACCTGCACACACCTATGAAGAAATTCATAGGTTGTGTGTGAAGTCGACCAACCCGCACTTGGCCAGCGTGGTTGACTAAGGCCTAATCGCCCCTAATGTGGGGTAGGCTCGAGCCCCTCGGTGGGGACATTATAATATGATGATGAGTGTCAACAACCCTAATGTATAAAGAATCTTTTTAAATTTGGAACCTTAGTTGGAACACACCGCATCACCGCCGCTAACCATCCCGTCTAGGATTCCGTCAAATTTGAGAGAATACTTACTAACCATTTAGATACATATATTTTTAAAATTCTTCTATCCTGCTCTAGGGAAGGAACAATTACGATTAGCTTTTCCGTGCCTGTGCTGGGAATTAGCGTGTTCCATCCAATACTCTGGTTCAACTAACGCAACTTCATGAGTATGAGAAATGAAAACTTTATTACTTTTTTTAATCATTTTTCTTTCATTATACTACTTTTTATTGTACTTGTAATAATTATAGTGTAATATTTATATATAAATAGATATATGGGGTTTTACTCTTTATTTTACGCTTTATAAAGTCGTGCACTGTGCACGACTTTATAAAGCATTCAGTTCCGTATTGCTATCATTTAGCGCTTTCCCACGATATGTTATTCTATGATAACCTAATATTGATAAAATAAATCTATATTTGGAAGTCTTAAATCTATCATAACACCACTCTTAGAAACGTTAATTCAATAATTTAAAGAATCGTATAACTGTTACGAACACAAAATAATCCTTTCCATTAACTCATTACTGGTGTTAGGTACCTACCTACCTACTAGGACTATGATACCATCTCACACCTGATTTAGGCACAAAGGCACAGTCTTTTGCAATTTTCTATTACTTTTGTAATTTGAGATATCACGATGTGTAATCCACCAACTCAAGATTGTGGAAAAAAATAAATGTTTTATATCGACGCTTGAAAGGAAAAGTTGACTAAGCGCCATTTTTGAAATTGAGTTATATGTATATACAGTTTGAATCGCCTAATTTTTCTGCGTCGTTTGGTCTAACTCACGCCTTCCTACGACGACTTTTAATGTCGCTTCTGCATTTTGGACTTTACGAATTATCACTTTTTTTGAATGAAAAATGAATCTTTAAGTCGTCCTCCTGAACAATTAACTCCATGTCGCTTAGGCAATTTTGCCTTTCAAGCGTCGATATTATTATTTAATTGTTATGACATATGGATTAATTTTATAATGAATCCATCTGACATTCAATTACCTAATTATACATGAGCTCCTTCCCATGCTATCATAGGTAGTCATATAAAAAGATACTAGTGATATCAAAAAAATTTAATTGTAAAAAAAATCTCCACACAATTAACTCGATTGTAAAAACAAAATGTATGAAATATACCAAAAATATTTTTACGATTTCGAATTTTTAATATCATCATTGTATTCAAGCATGGTTAGGTGTCTGCCAAACATACATACGGTCCGATTAATGGTAACCGATCACAGTTTGCCTGCGTGTCTTTGCAATTGTTAAATAAAAGACCTACTTTCCGGTCGTTTTTTGGGAACTGATTGACGGAAACCGCGCACATCGATACATAACTTATATTCGAACTACCCAAATAACTGCTAACAATATACAACAGCAAGAACATGGTATCCAACTCTTCACGTCTACTCTCTAATCTGTACTCTTTGCCTATTACCTTGTAGATCTGCAGGCCTATATTCTATAACTTTTTTACTTTCTCGTACGTAGTATTAATCGTCAAAAAATTCGACCTCGAGATTTCGACGGATTTACACATTTTGGACCTCTCTGAGTCCAAAAATATATTTTTTGGAATTATGTCTGTGTGTGTGTCTGTGCGTTAGCACGATAACTCGAGCATGCTTTAACTTATTGCGTCAAAATCTAACATACGTGTATGACATCAAAATAAAAGGTTTCTATCAAATTTTGAGCCGTCGATCACGAAAGTTAAGCAACCAAGTGCGCGGTCGGTAGTTAGATGGCAACCAAAATTAAACATGCATGTATGACATCAAAATATAAAGTTTCTATCAACTTTTCAGTGGTTTCCGGTATACGAATAAGTCAAGGGAGACCACTCCTGATTTTTTTACAGATGAAAGTCATGAATAATCACCGACTGTATTACATATTTATCTATTACTGTTTTTATCTACAAGTGCCATAATATGTAACATGTTGTGTAAAACAGAAATGTATCTGTAATTCGCTGGGATATTATGACTTTCATCTGTAAAAAAAATTAGCGAAAGGCCGGCAGATCTACGGGGTAAAGTTTTTTCGTATGAAAAACGTAACTATTGTACTTGCGTTAGGAGCTCAATTTGTATAGGAAACGCGAATAGCGCCGATAAAACATAAACTGGTCACGATACTCGCCAACTGTCATATATAGGCGTGAGTTTTTAAAGGAGAAAAATTTAATTATTTTAATTGCGTTATGAACTTATTTTTGTAAGGTAAACTTGGATTACGCTTCTTGCCGCTATATAGGGGCGCTAATCATGTTTTCCATACAAAACGAACCCTTGTCGCAAGCAAATATATTTGCTAATTTTAAGCAAATATATTTGCTTGCGAAATGAGTAAAAATCACTATAAGTGTAGTATAGTAACACTTAGTGTACAGAACAATGCCACACCAAAGCCAAATTAAGTTTCATAAAAAACATTGTTTCAGTACATTCTGGTGATGAGTCAAGCTGTACTCTCGTTGAACTCAGTTGCTGGTTGGACCAAGGCATTCAAACACCATGAGAGGAAATTGATCCATTTGATATTGGAATTGATAGGTGCTGCTTTCGCTATTGCGGGCACCATTTACGCATTAGTCACCTTCAATACTAGTGCAAAGACTGCACATGGAATAATGGGTAAGATTAAAACCTACATTTTCTTCCTCCTACCGCGCTCGGTTTCAATTCATCTGGTTTTTACTGTACAGTATCATTGTAAACTAGCGTTACGAATAATACTGGGTGTAAAAGACATGAACAGTCAAACGAGAACCATATATTGTATACATCAAAATAAGACATATTCCAAAAAAAATATTGCTCGGAAATGATTTTTATTATATGGTCTTAAAAAAAAATTCAAATTGTACCGCGCAATGTAAAGGGCTCAACTTGCAAAACCGCGACGATTTTGACAGACGGCGGCCCCGTTCGTTAGTGTCCGTGCGCATTGAGTGAGCTACATTGAACGCTAACGTTTTGAAGCCATTTTTTGTTATGAAATACTAAAAAAAATGATAATGTTTCTTTGGACAATTATTTAGAAATAACGTATAGAACACATTTTCATAAAAAAACGAAAAAAAAATTATAAATTTGACCTTCAATAAAATCGTAACTATCAATTTCCCAGGTATAGTCTCAAGAAAAAAAAATGTTATGGTGGTGAGCAGAATACATGGTTTTCGTTTGACTGTTCATGTCTTTCACACCCTGTATAAACGGACAGAAATACCAAAGATTATCTATTATTTTTGTAAATACCTAAATAAAAAATCATGACCAGGCTTCGATCCAGAGTGCCTAACCATCTATTCGATTTAACGCCTTACGAATTTAATTTATGATATGAAACTGATTTAATTTATTATTGGCAAAACATCATGGCAAATTGGCGATATCTCTTGATCTATTCTATCAAGTGGCACACGATACAAAGGTTCTATCGAACGAAATGCCATTTTTTTTTTCTTCCACTCATACATTTGACAGGACGGTCGCCATAGAGCTTTCTATACGTCAGTTTCATACATTAGATTTTTTACGTTAAACCTCAGACAAAAGACGTTCGGTGCCAGCGATTCGCCACTTGGCTAGGCCGTCAGTTGCACCAACTTCTACTTTTTAAAATTTACCATCTATCCCGCCGACCTGTAGGCCTATTCCCTAACTTTTTTTGACAGTTGAAAGTGATGATCACCGAGTGAATTACACATCCATTGCTGTTTTACACGACACGCTATTATGGCACTTGTCGCGTAAAACAGCAATGAATACGTAATTCGCTTAGTAATCATCACTGTCAAAAAAAGATAGCGATTAGCCCCCCTGTACGCGAACTTTTTTGACAGATGAAAGTGACAATCACTATCACAGAATTACATGCTGTTTTTACCCGATATGTGCCTTAATAGCACGACATGGAAAACAGCAATGAATTTTTTTGTTTTTATATGACTAGATGGCAAACAAGCTTGCGGTCCATCTGGTGTTAAATGGTTACCATCGCCTTTAGACACTTGCAATATTAAGGTTAAAAAACTTAACACTTCAAGTGCGTTGCCAACCTGGGGACTAAGATGATATGCCTTCCATGCCCAGTAATTACACTTCCCTCTCAAACCTCTCCCTTCAATCCGAAACACAGTGAACTAACTCATGGCAGAAATAAGACTGGCGGTACCTACCCAGACGACCCCCTACATAATGGGTCTGTCTACCACCTAGTGGTAATATGTCATTCACTTGGTGATTATCACTTTCATCTGTTAGAAGTTAGCAAATAGGCCCACTGGTTGACTTTTGTTTTCATTGAGGGTCTAGTTGCCTTAAGATTTGATGCCCCTTTTTAACCGACTTCAAAATATCAGGAGCTTCTCAATTGTCTACTTAATTATTTTTAATAATTAAGTAGACAGGCTGGCAATATGTCACTATTTTGCGGTACTGTTGTGGAACCAAATGTGAGCAAAACTCTAGTCACCCTTAGTCAACCTTTTAGGATTATTAGCGTGAATTTAATAATGTATGTATTTTAAGGCACACCTTTTTATTGCAGGTATCATAGCAATGAGTCTGACATCATTGGGATCACTCGGTGGCGCATTCCACTTCTTCTTCCCAGACAAATCGCCTGTACAGATTAAAATGATCCACTCCTGTGTCGGTTCATTAGCTCTCATCGCTGGTTTCACAACCTTCATAATCGGTCTTCACAAGTTTAATTACATTATAATCTACGAAGGAACTGCGTGGATGTACACTGCTATGGCCATAGTGGCTCTAGTTGGTACTTTGGCCAGTGCTTGTTTAACAAATATTAGGAGACTGATTAGCTAAGTTTAAGAAATAAGTTATTTTAGTTACATCGCAATCGCATTCTAGTTTTACATAGTTCCTGACCGAATTGTTGTTGTATAATCTAGAAACTTTAAATACATTTTTATTTATATGAAATACTGTAATTTTATTTAAATCCTAATTTCAATCTTGTTTTTTAATTGAAACGAAATTAAAAGGATATAAGTTAACGATGACGTTTTGTATTATTCCCCTCATTTTAAAGACATTATAGTTCAAAAAGCTAGTTTCCGTAGCAATTGATGCATGCACGATATATTTCTTTATATTTATACACCTTCGTGGTCTATTGTATGGCTTATCGGTATCAAATCTTGCATTAAATGGTCACAGGGGCAATTCTTCGTTTGGTCGGTGATACGGAATATTTTCAGTCTAATGTCTACTACTGGTTTGATTGCCAACCAATTAACGTTACGAATTATTCCTTAAAACTGTTAGTCTACCATATAAGATTAGTTTTGTATTACTAACTTCAATTCTCTACTACACTTACTAATTTTTGTTCTCGTTACAAAATATCTACTGAAAGTGTTTATCTGTAAATCCGTGAGACTTTATCGATCAGTGAACTCTTAAATTGTACCAGATGTTAAGAAGTAATGATGAAAAAACAACATTTAAATTCAGTGCTTATCATGTTTAGAAAAGTATAAGTGCTCGCGCAATGGAGTCCGTTAGATGATGTCGAATTGGAAGTCTTCTTCATAGCAGCCTACTAACCTTCCTTTTGATTGTAGGTAAACTTTTTCATAATTCTGCACACATTGCGTGTTTGTTTACACTTTCTTTCATTGTTTTACTGGAACTGATTGCTGATTCATACATAGTATGAAATAAAGTAACTCTTTCTGTATGTACGCTTAGAACGTTTAAACTACGCAACGGATTTTAATGCGGTTTTCATCAATAGATAGAGTGCTTGAAGGGGAAGGTTTAGAAGTATAATCTGTTAAGGTTAAAGAAATACTCTAAGTACTAACCGTGCGAAGCAGAGGCGGGTCGCTAGTATGTATTAAAGCCGTTTATTGTCTAATGTGGCTGTTTATTTGCCCCGGTATCATTGGTTATTGATACTATTGTTGTATCTTTTATATATCGCACCTACCCAATTTCGACAAGGCAAGCTTTATCTTGGAAACTCATATAAAAGAGCGAATATCGTACCGTAAATATTCAGTGTAAATTGAGATAAGCTTAGTGACAAAATACTTGGGCATTTCATATATCAGTTAATACAAATATAAAAATTACAACTCTTTATGATAGATACACTGGTCCAGGAATAACTATTTTCGTCCGGTGGGTGTAATATCCAACTGAGGAAGTTTCAGAACCCCACGCATATCATAGACCCAAGGGGTCACTGCCGAATAACCCAGAACAGCTATCGCAAGGATTGGTGTCAGTGTGGTGACATCACGGTGACATATTGCATTGACTCCAAATAAATGTGATCAGAGTTTTTGTTCCATAAAAACCTCAAACTCGTGACTCCATTCCACCCTTGGTAAGCAGAAATGGAGTCCAAATGCACAGTAGCTAGCGCGAGAGATAAACCGCCGCGCTAGCCACACTCTCCTTGCCGACCTGCAAGGTGCTTCTTCACGCCTCTTTTGAATAATCCAGGATTTTAAGAAAGTGGGATCACGTGAGCTGGCAACGAACTACATTTCTTGACTGTGCGACATGGAAATTACGGGCAAATTTCTTAGTTCGGGTAAGAATAAGAAGAAGAAAAAAAAATATACATCCCGTATGGCATTTGCCGCGAATATTCAGAGTCCTTGTTACCGTACATTTACATTTTATTACTTCTCATGTGAATGCAATGCAATAAGTTAAAGGATACTCGAGTTATCGTCCTAACGCACGGACGATAACTCGAGTATCCTTTAACTTATTGCAACCAAATTTTACATGCATGTATGACATCAAAATATAAGGTTTCTATCAACTTATGAGTCGTCAATTACGAAAGTTAAGCAACCAAGTGCGCGGTCGATACTCAGATGGGCAGACGTCGCGCAGACGTCACACTATTGTAAATGAAGCCGCAGCAACGGGGCGTTAGCATCGTAAACCCGCAGCGTTCAATGTATGAATCTCTAGAAAATGACGCTATTAAATCTGACAACAATTCTTAAATTGACAATCGACCTTTCACTAAAGTTTCTTGGTTTGACTGTTTGACTAGTAAAACTTTGATTGACTACTTAGTCAATACTTAACTCTTTAGAGATTATTTAAATACTTATTAAATAATCTCTAAAGATTTAGATTATTTAACGTACTTACGTCTTTAGAGATTATTTAAATACAGAGGGCGTCGATCGACGCCGTTATATATAAATAAATAAATATGAAAACTTTACATATATCCCCTGTCTCCGTAAATAAGAGGACCTCTTACGTCTTTATTTTTTATTTTTTATTTTATTTTTCTATTTATTTTACTGGACGGCATGTAATAGCGCACACGGTACCTGTAAGGTTAAAAACAAGGAAACAAAAATGGGGAGAAAATAAAACAACCGCTTTATCGCTTCTTTCTTCCTGCCATTTATTTACAACGACTTTAATAAAGTACACTGGAGATTTTAAATATCTATCAATTAGATCTATCTAATCATTAAGTTACAAATATATACTTGTAAGACATTTCTTATTTCTTGCTTATTACTGCACCACCAAATCTCTCTTCCTTACATTTTAGTATCACACCGAACATACAAAATATATACTGATCAATTTACCCAGATTTGCTTTTAATACATTTACCACTTATATTCAAATTTTATTATAGCTCGTCACGATAATAGGTAAGTATAGGTATATTATTTTGTCGTAAATATTTTTACAAAATCATAACTATTTTGATTATGATATAGGTACTTACAATACTTTCGAGTGTCATGTCACTTAAAAATTAAAACTAAGTCATCGTGACAAAACTCATTAGCGAATTACGAAGTATTGTTATTGACTTTGAAAAACCAACTCTATGCTATAATACGGAAAAACCATAATTCTACGTAAAATAAAAATATTTGTGTAAAATATAAAAATAAATAGACGCATTCACCTACCGCTGCAGGAGTTGCAGCAATTCTGTATGTAATAGTTGTAGTGACAGAGACGAGCTTGAACTGCGAGAACGCAATTGTTGAGTTTGTCTTCGCAACCTGTAAACAAAAAAAATAATATTATGACTTGGAACCAAATCGTTGACATTTAATGAGTTCCAACGCCGCCTAGATTTGTGATTGGGCCTAGATATTGCGACTCGACGGGCTTAATACAATACATAGATATAGAAATAGAATAAAAATAGGCTAAAGACAGTGGCGTAACTATAGGGTGGCATGGGTGGCAAAATGCCACGGGCCCCGATGAATAGGGGCCCCGGTAGTGTCACTGACATTTTTAAATTTAAAGAACGAAAAATTTCAAAATTAGGGGGGGTGTAGGGGGGAGGTTGTATATGAATTTGCCATGGGCCCCACATGGTATAATTTGCCACGGGCCCCACATGGTATGGTTACAAATTTAAAGAACGAAAAATTTCAAAACTTTTTGTATATGAATTTGCCACTGGCCACACATGGTATAATTTGCCACAAAATTTCAAAACTTTGTGTATATGAATTTGCCACTGGCCACACATGGTATAATTTGCCACTGATTAATTATAATTTAGAATAGTTTGAAATATGTATAAGATAAGAGATGTGTAAACTCTCGATAACGTAGTCTTAAAACCTTAGTGGTTTTTTAATGTTATCGCTTATAAAATTATGTATCGATTTGTTCAAACGTTAATAAATGAAAAAATATATAAACGGAAGATAAATAAACAACAAAAATGTTGGTCACGTTGCACATAACGCGTTTAAAAAACGTGATAGCGGCGATTCGAATTCGGTTTTGTTATCTTATAGGTAGATCAAGTAACAATGTCAAATTCAATCACATTATTTTCCAAGGACTATTTTAATGTCGTAGTAAAAGACCTTTATTTTTATTTTGTACATTATTTTTATTCCTTCCGTTTCTTATGACATATTTCTTTTAACGAATACTATACATAACTCTTAGGGCGTGGACACATCGCGGTGATGTGGTGATGAGGCCACGCTTTTGTCAAAATTCGACATTACTTTGAAAGATATATTATACGCAAGGTATTTGCAAGTTAGGTGTAATATGTATATAACAAGTTAGGTATAATATGTATAGTATGTACCTACAAATTTGTACAGAACCCTCGGTGGGCGAGACCGACTCGCACTTGTTCGGTTTTTTTAATTAAATTATCGCTTGTCCTACATCTGTTCTCGTGATAAGTTAACATGGGCTAAAGTGGAAGCGCACTTCACATGTAATCCTGAATAAAATGTCGAACTAGCTATCTCTCCTATAAATACCGAAACACGATAATAGAATTGGTGTTATTGCGAATAACTTAGGAAAAGTGGCGGTAGCCAGCCAACTGGATCTAAAACGCACCCTTAGTAAAAATTGGTGAATATAGGTACAGTTAGCAAATCGTTAAAATAAATAAATACGTATTAACGCCAGAACCTATCTTTGCTATCGATTATTTTAATAAAAAATATGAAAAATATTCACGATTAATTTTTATCGCGCTATGATGATTTAAGATATTTTAATGATAAAAAAGGTAACAGGCCTAAATTCATTAATTAAAAGACACAAAAGATTACACATTTCCTGATACATATAAACGATAAATGTTGATAATGTCTACCTACCTATCTACTAAATTAGTTTTTATTAAATTAAAAATATGTTCTTATCGATGAACCTATTAAGTAATACTCAGGTGATTGATTAGCTTAATACGAAGTTGTTTGTTTTTATAGGTAGGCACTTGTAATTTTTATTTGCATCACAATACACACACACTTCATTCATTCATCATCATGATCAACAGCTCATATAATGTCCCCACCGAGGGGCTCGAACCTACCCCACATAAGGGGCGATTAGGCCTTAGTCAACCACGCTGGCCAAGTACGGGTTGGTCGACTTCACACACAACCTAAGAATTTCTTTATAGGTGTGTGCAGGTTTCCTCACGATTTTTTTCTTCAACGTAAAATCGTCGATTAAAACGTACATATGAATTCAAAAACACACTTGCTAACATTAAATTAAAATCTTAAAATACATGCCCAATTAATTCAAATCACAATCAATTATATAAAATAAACAATAACATAACATTAGTAAATAAATACGGCAGATTTCACATGCTGTAGCAATATCTTTGAAATGAAATGAAAATGAAAAAGCTCTTTATTTAAATGGACTTTGCTAAGTACTATTAAATCGTCAAAAGCCCTACCACTATTTCGGGACGAAATACAACGATAGTGATACAACATACTAAACATCAAATCGATCAGACCCCGTTACTCATATCCTATCATCAACCAGCACATGTGCGCCATGTCATGAAGGATTCAGAGAGAGTAAAGCCAGAGTGTCGACTGGGTCTTCTCACCTTTGTACGAGTGCGGTGTGAAAAAAGTGTATCTATTTCCCAATGGCCTGTTTCATTAACTTATCTATTTTATTCTATTCTTAATTAATGGCATCGCGTCGCATTAACCGTACGCATTTTGCTAATGTCAAGTGAAAATGTAACTAAAGTAGGTAATGAAAATTGTACGGTTGATATAGGTTAAAAATGGAGTCTTTCGACACGTGTTTTTACAACAAGAACTCGCGAGAAAGTCCCATTAACTTATCTATCTACACTTTTGCTTACTAGAGATAAGATTTTGACAGTTAACCTATAAAAAATATGTCAAAATTCTACCGTTGCCATGGAAAATGTCGGTAGTTATTAGTTAGTTTTGTTATTGAAACCCGCCATAAGCGTGCAGTGTTATTTTGAGGAGGAAAGGTGGAAGAGGGTGGAACAAGCCTGAACTTGATATACGCCTTTATTGGAAAGTGCATTTTAAATATTGTGTCATGTTTTGCGAGAAGTATAAATGAGATCTTACTTAAGTCTACTTGCTGTATCTAATTTGTCTTTTAATGTTATTTTTTAAGTTATACTTCTTATGGCGCGTTAGAGAAAACTTATCAGAGCAAATTTGACATCCCAGTTTGACGTTGGTTGGTCAGCTTATAAGCCTTGCAAAAAAAGACTTGTCAACAAAATAAAAATAATAGAAAATTGTTTACCAAGGGAGCAACGAACTATTTTAAAGAACTTATTACTACTTGCGGGCGTACATAAGTAGGTTACACTTTTTTGCAATACTTATGTTAATTTACTAATATTTTTGAAGTGAAACTTCTTTATCGGCGTTGGAAAAAAATTTACCGTCACATTTTTCGGTTACGCGCCATCTTTTTTTTGTATTCATGTCTATGTAAGGCCATAAAGAAGTTTCACTTCTTACGCGTGTACACTAGTACACGCACACATTTTTTTATTGGATTATGTATGTGTGTGTGTTTCTAATTATAAGCCAATAAATCGCTTACTAATTTTTGGCTATCATTGAACGTTTCTTACGTAAATGTGTTAATATAAAACTGTGAATAAGTAATTTGGAATGCCAACTAAAAATAGTCTAATAATAATCTAAATGCCGTGGTTATCTTATTAGAAACAGCGTTATCCGCATGTTATCTCACTTACCCGTGGATACGACACGCGTTGTCGTCGAAGCGATTGGAGTCGGTTGTGAGGTAGTTAATATTGGGGCTTTTTGGGATTCTGCAACAAGAACAATCGTAATACAGTAGATTGTATAACAAGTGTGCAAAATAGTATTTTTATGGCGAGGGCGCGAATCACATGAATTCACATGTCTTCTTTTAATTAAATATATTCATTAATTACATAACAGCGTCTCTTATTTATTTTCTCAAAGAAATGGGATGAAAAGTAAAGTATATAACTCGAGAGCAAATTATTTTTCCCTCGGGCGATGTACTTTGAAGCACGAGCGAAGCGAAGGATTCTAACGTAGAATCCTGAGCGCAGCGAGGGATTCAAAGTACATCGCCCGAGGAGAAAAAGACATGTGAAATGAAGTAACAATAATTACAAATTTATATTTATATTGGATACGCTACCGCAATTATTAAAAGTTATTGTCACTGTTTTATTTGGGATCGATATTGTTGTCGATTCATTTACATTTTGAGCATTTGTAATCTTAGTATCTGACTGATGCTTAAGAATAGGTACAGAATCCTTTGATGTAGGACGTGGTGACAATGGCGTAAGTACTATTAATCTATGGACAATGGCATGGACGATATGTCTTTAAGTATTAATTTAATATTTTCTGCAATGCGAGATTTGCGATCGATTTCTATGAATGATATATGTTCTAAATTTAAATCTCTTTTTCGCCCAATAAAAAGTTCTTATCGGAAAAGAGCTATTTTGTTCCCACTTATAGAGGAACAAAGCGACACTTTTCGAATAGAAGGGATGAAAAAAATATTACGTAGATACTTTAGGTACCTATATGACAATGCGTGCAAAAGTAATTGCAATTGATAAAATAGTAAAGTATTTTTTTAAATTTAAAAACAGCTTTACCCTTAACCGTCAAAATATATCGCCACTATAATTATGGCTGATTAGAAAGTGGTAGGTAACCAGATTTAAAACGAGCTTTACAATATTCTTATCCATAATATTCACCTATAGTCAAGTCGGGTGGAAACGCATCGACCTCAGGACATTTAAGTTCGCAAAACCTCTGCGACGGAGGTTTGGGGTCTTCACAATCCAATTCAGATTTGCTCTCGGCTTTCATGCAGACGACAGAGCGACGTTGAAGGCCGGTGCTGGACGAACAGTTGCCTGTACACTGTTGAACAAGATACCTTATGACTTTTTAACAGACTTCAAAAAGGAGGAGGTTCTCAATTAGGTTGGTATGTTTTTTTATGTATGTACATCGATTACGCCGAGATTCCTGTGATTTATTTTTCGATGCGAAATAGCTCCCATTTGGTCTCATAAAAATTTGTCATAAAACTTTCGAAGATATCGACACATAAAGTTTCAAAATGGAGCTCCCATTTGGTCTCATAAAAATTTGTCATAAATCGGTTCAGTAGTTTTTTTTAGAATCGTCAAAATACGCAGTCACAATGTGATTTTTTTCTGTTTCAACTTTATGTGTCGATATCTTCGAAAGTTATTAACCAATTTGAATTATTCTTTATTTTTCTTAAAGATCTTTCTTAAAGAAGTCTCGAAATGGTTTCCTGAAAATTTTATAGCGTTAAACCTTGAGGTTTTTTTGTTGTTCTGAAAAATAACGGCAAACATCCTGTCTTAACTTTAATTAATAATAACTTTCCAACTCTACTTAATACTTCATATACTTAAAACACTAAAAAGCAAAAAATAAATTATTTTTCAATAAAATTAAAACCGCCTTCAAAACTAAAAATATACTAAAAATAAAACTAGAAATAAAAAAATTATTATAAAAATCTAAATGTTTTTTTGAGGTCGGTGCCAACCTCAATAATATTTGGAATAAACGTTGTGGCTTGTATTTGGGACCGACCTCAAAAAAACATTAAGATTTTTATAAACAAAATGTTTTTTAAAACTTTATAAACAAAGTTCATACCTACCTATGTTCTTTTGTAGGCGACAAAAAACTATAATTTTAAATGTAAACTATTAGGTGCTAATTCCAATAATGTAATAGTAATATTACCTGGTCCCAGTCTCCAGAATACCAACTGGGAGTGCAATCTTCCCCGCAATCCCGCTCATGTTCAGGCCGCGGCATTTTGCAAGCGGAGTCCCGTAGATGTCTCCCGCTACCGCCGATACAAAGGACCCCACGCACCTGCTTACCTCCACAGGGGGATGAACAAGGTGACCATTCACCTATGGGTAAACAATCAAACCTTAAGTTAACTGGAAGGATATATTTTTAAAAAACAATTAACAAAATGGCTGACCGAAAAATGCTTCTATAACCTAAATACCTAGAACGAAAAGAAAATAAAGTTGATTATGCCAATTAGTAGTTAGTTTTTATATTGTTATTTTTTTTTTATTATTAATATTATTAGTTACTTAACTTTTACTTTATACTTAGGGTACATTATTACTTTGACTTTAGTACTTATAATTGTTAATTTTGTAATCTAGGCAAACACAACCTAGTCAGACTAGTGTGGGTGCCGGGACATGTAGGGATTGAAGGTAACGAAAATGCTGACAAACTAGCAAGGAAAGGATCGGCTCAAAACATCAATGGGCCCGAGCCTTTTGTAGGATTATCTAGAAGTACCATAAAAATGGCACTAAAGGAGTATTGTCAAAAGAGGCACCTCAGGAAATGGTTGTCCACTCCCCGACTGACACACTCAAAGTAATTTTTAGGATCCTTACACATAGGCCACCTTAAAAGAATGGGAAGAATCAGCAGAACCCAAATCCGCTGCCTCACAGGTGCTCTTACTGGCCACTTTGCCACTAGAAGACACGTGTGCACAATAGGCAAAGCTGATGACCCCATCTGTAGAATGTGTGGTGAGGAAGAAAGCATGGAGCACATACTATGTGGCTGCGAGGCACTAGCCAACAGGCAACTAAAGGTCGTAGGTTTAGGTTACCCCAAACCAAAGGACTTTATAGACCTTATTCCCGCCAACATCGTGAAACTCATACATAATGTTTTCGATGTTGGCGGGGATGGGTGATAAGGAAAGGGAAACACAAAAGATCCCATAGGGTCTTAATGCTCTGAGATACGGCCTCAGCCCCTTGTTTAAGAAAAAGCATAATTTTGTAATTGATTTCAACTTTTTGCCAATGTCAAGTGAAAATGTACTTAGTAACAAACAATTGTACGGTAGATTGAGTTAAAAATGAAGTCTCTCAACACGTGTTTTTACATCAAGAACTCGGGAGAAACTCTATGAATATATTGTCATTATTATAGTATTTATAGGTTGTCACATTGATAACTAGGTCTCTTACCCTAATCTAAACCTAGATAAAAGGAATAAGATAAAAGATTATTACGAAATATAACATTCTAAGGGCCGCTTTTACAGGTAGTTAAATTGACAGTTATCTTATTACGGACTCATATTATCAATCAAATACAGGGTACTATGAAGTTACTTGGAACCTGTGAAATCGACATTAGACTTATTAATATTATTTCTTGAAATATTTAAAGCCTCTTTGGTTACTTTTACAATTTCATCAGTCGAGATGAAAAGCAGACTTTCTAATTTCATAATCAAGATCTAATTAATCTGAATGTAAAATATGTTAAATATTAAAGCCTTACCAGTGAACCACCGTCCGTCATGGGGCTCGCAAATCATTTTCGGAGAGCACGATCGAGAAGATTCGGGAGCTTTGTTGGGGCATCCCGCGGGATCTGCACATCGGACACCACGCGTTTGGATCCCACCCCCCACACACCAGCCCACACACTAAGAAGGTAAACAAAAAAATATATGTAAATATCCAGCATAGTGTTTAAATGTTATGATCTGCACATCTTTAAGTAGCGAGGAGAGAAAATAACAAAGAATACCATTCAATATATCTTCAATATAATCTATGGATTTCATATGTAAGTAAATATGTTTTCATAATATTTCTTTTCAACTTTTTGAATAAATCCACTATACTATATGCACTTTGCTTCACCTTTGTGGGACAATGGAATGTATTCATTACGATTGCTACTATTTTACGAACATCCAGTGCAAGCTTATAGAAGTATAATGGTGCTATATTTGCTATTGCCTAAGCTTAGTCATGTAATATAAATTAATTAATTACAATATTGAGTTGGAAAACTAAAATATTAATAACGCCCAAAATCCAAGATAGATTTGTAACAGTTGAGTCATAAACAGCAATCATAAAAACTGTCTAAGTATGATTATGTATAATCTAAAGTATTTGGCTACCTAGATAAAAATTGAGATTCTGCTAAATACTTGGCATGAATAACTCAATATTTGATCTAAAATAATACAGTAACGAATTAGACTTTACTTCAGAACTGAGTTTTACATTTTTAATTAATAAAAGTTGCATACGACATATCCTCAAAAAGTACTTACATCTGACCAATCTGAAGTGAGCCATCCAGCAGTATTACTAAAACTGTACTCTGGTCCAACGTCGAAGTCTGAGCTGTTGACAGGTACCGAATAAACCGGTCCATCTCGGAATGTGTCTGTGTGCTCTCTGGTACGGATGACACGAGCTTCCACGTGCTCAGCTCCCTCACAATTCGGAATGTCGCAGACTTCAGTAGTCATTGGTTTTGGACCAGGACATTTTTGGTCGCTAATCTATAAAATGATAATATGGTGTTAATTCATAACAACTGAAAAAATATTGTAAATCCTGATAAGTATAGTAGTATTTATATTTCAGTTTCTAGCACATTAATATCATATATTCCAGAAATTGTGAAATTCACAAAAAAATAATTATATTTGCCCTAATCTTTGGTCACAAAAAGAGTCAAATTGTGACGTTCATTATACTTACATATTTTATTACAATACTAGTATTTTTATGTCAAGTGCTTGGGAGACAAGCATAAAGCCTGCCTGGTGCTAAGCAGCCAGCGTAGCCTATAGAAGTTTGCAACACTGACACTCGCGTGCTGCCAACCCTAGTCACCTTCCATAACCCGTGGAACTCTGGTGACCTTACTCACCAACAGAAATACAATACCACAAAAATGTAGTGTTATTTGAATGTGGTCTTCTGTAAGGTGGAGGTACCCTAATCGGTCTGTCAGCTGCTGCAAATTCGAATGGCAGCTCTGCTGTACCCTACCCCGACTAAAATTTTATTACGTCAGTAGTTTTGATTTGACAAATTTACAATTAACCTTTTAAAAAGGCAATCAAATCGTTCTCATCCCTTATCTTACTACCCACCTAGAACTGACAATAGTAACTTGTATCGTATTTTATTTACTAACCTTAGTAATCCCTCTGAAACTATCCTGCACACATCCTACAATTCTCGTTCGAGTAGCGGGCCCACATTGAGGGCAAGTTGACCAAGAAGCAGCCCGCCATCTTGGAGGGCACGGTATGTTATTGCACCGACGCCGCTTGCCTACTGGAGCTGAGCCAGGGCAATGGACTGCAGACACTTCTTTATTGGAGTCTTTGAATATCTCCACGCAGCGGAATTTGCCTAACTGGGAAATGATATATCTTAAATTATAAAATTATTAAAAAAATTAATGACGGAACAATTTGACGTAGAATTTAATTATCTGCTCACCCAAACTGCAATATAAACATAATGTTGGATCAAATAAGTTACAATTATCTTACCTGAAATCCTCCACCACAGCTTCTCGTACACTGAGTATACGAAGTTATTTTCCAAATAAATTTCCTAGTACCCACTATATTTTCTTCCAAATCCTCTTCACCACTAGTTTCTTTAGAAACACCGCCAAGTTCAGGATATCTAGGCACAGTTAAACTAGGCCGTGGGTAAGAGTCAAAACTGTGATGTCTGCGAGTATGTTTTGTAACAACTGGAGGAACCGAATCAGGTATATTGACTCCAGTAGCAGATTCAGTGTCAACATCGGTACTTAATGTTTCGGTGAAATACTCATATTTTAAGCTGGGATTGGGCTGAGTGTATAGAACCTTTAAAATAACAAACAGTGCAATATTACTAACCTTTTATGATCTTCTTCCTTTAACGAAAGTACCGTTACAGTTATAATTTTAACGGAATCAAAGATTTTAATTACGTACCATAATATCGATAGGGTGATGAATAGGTCCCATAGCATACACACTATCTAGTCCTCCAACTCTGGAATATATAAAACGAGCTCCTGCTGCGTCGTAAGTCCCTGGGGCGCTCACGGCGAATTCGCCGTTCATTATGTATGAGCTGTTTGATATCTTTAACGCTAAAAAAAAGAAAAAATATATTTAAATAACACGAGTTAAGATATAAATAATCAGAAGCTAGAAGTAACATACAGTAAACTTGAATGTCACGTTCCGATAAACACAATTGAAATGCCCAACAAAAAGTGCAACATTAATAACGCCAATTGCCACAATGTTAATTCTGACAACACAATTGCAAATCGATTCTAAATAGTTCCAAACATCGCGTTCAAAGGCAAGGTGAGTCGATCTATTCATACCAGCACAAAACAACGTGGGTGTTGCTATTGTGCGCCATTGCAAATTATTTACTGTCAGCCCCGTCGACAACGCTGATTGATAAGTGACCGACCATTTTGCGGCTCATTTGCTACACTCAAAAGATTGGCCGGTGCTAAGCAATTGATAACTAGTAGATTTGTCCGTTTAGATAAAGTATTTCAGGAAGTTTATGCATTTATTTTTAGCCGATTCACCTAGTGGTATTTATTTAATAAGGCTGTTCCTGAAATAGATCATGCGTGTTTTTTATTTCTGGCCATGAGCAATTCCATTGTGCACTTCGACCTACTTAGGTCTTTTGTGCAACTTCATTCCTTACTTTCTTTGCTCCTTGGAGGTAGAGGTCATCAACCTTACTATATCCTTGGGGTTAAGGAGCATGTAATCTTTAAATTCTGACCTTGGATACTCATGAATTATATTTCGAGTTATACCAATAGAACTAAGCTATATGGACTGAAAATCAATACTACACCTGTTGGATGACTCCGTTAGCCATACAACAGGTGGTCTATTGATTTCTCGTCCACGGGCTCTGAAATTTAAGAGTTATCGATAACTCCAATTTTCAGAGCATGTGGACTACCAATGTCAGAGTATAAGATGAAGATATTGAGTTTCTTTTTATACTGACACCAAGTGATTGTAATCACGCTTAATAGGACCTGCTTGTTATCTGTTAGAATATTGTTTTAGATAATCTACTCAATCCTTAGAAAATACTTAAGGGTTATTAGTACCTATGTAAGCAAAAATTTTATATCGAGATACATTCTTAGAAGTTTTTTTTAACAATTATCCGACCCATTCTTATGTGCGTATCGAATAAATTAATCAATGATGCCCTTGTCTTATTACCCTTTACACTGTATAGTTCGGCGTAACTATAAGATTAATATCTTAAGATAAGTATTATTTATCATTATCAAAATGTCCACTTTACTTACACTGTACTCGTGCCTACTACGATAATATATCGACATATCTTAGAGCCAACAGCTATGAAGTGATGAAGATCGAAAATTATTATTTTATATTATTGTCTAATTATATAAAATAATAATTTTCGATCTTACATAACAAACGATGGACTTTTTACGATCTAATCTGCGAAATGATATTTATTACTAAGGATATAAATTGGACCTCACTAGGAAATTACACGACTGTCTTTAAGCCGAGCTCTATTGATAACGACGTCGATAATACACATCGCGATGCAGTAAGCAGTTCCAGCCAACTCGGAATTCACTGCTAGTGCTCCCTCATTCTGACAATCCTACATAATTCAAAAGAAGCGCGAAGAAACACCTTGCAGTTCAAGAAGCAAGGGAAGCTAGTGCGAGGTTTTATCTCTCGCACTAGATGTCTCTGAATTTGGACTTCACTTCTGCTTGCCATCAGGTAGAATGGAGTCATTTCTTTGACCTTTTTAATTGAAAAAATACAAATCTAACTTGAGAAAAGTATTTTATTAACGGATAGTCGTTAGCTGCTCAAGTGTTACTTTCTTATTTCTTCTTAATTTAACACTAACCTATATAGTTGTCATTAGGTATAATCTCGGAGATGTTAAGCCGGCATGCGCCCCGCGGCACCGTCGTCACGTACGAATACCCAAGCGGCAGTCGAGGTCTGGAGAACAATCCCGACACCAGTCTTCTTCCACATCTCAATTCCCTGTTACTCGCTACTCCAAGCACCGTCTCCCTACCAACAATCTGTAAGAGAAATTAAAAAAGATAAATACATAGATTATTATCAAATTATTAAACTAAATGAAAATGGAAATGTTTGAATACAAAAAATATATTTAAACGGGTGGTCATAACAATCTATCGAATATCGATCGCTTAAAATTTCTAGAATGGATTGAATGATATGAACATTGAAAACGGATGTTGTTGGCGATAGTCAATAAGCTGAATTTTTTAAACGTAAATAAATATTAATTTATAAAATAGGAATGTATATATACTATTTACGTAAACATACACACTAAGATAAAAATATCACATACAAAAATGCAAGATAATGTTCTCTTTTTGGTAAAGAAATACACAATAATAAAAACAGGTGTCTTAACTGAAAAGCCAAAGATTTATACATACACTGACGTTAACCACTCTGAGTGATGTTTCAATTTAGAAAGAATGCTTTTAAAGCTAGCGCGAAATTGCAGCCTACATACCTTTACCAAAAATATTAGACCTGTTTCAACGGCCATCCAAAACTAATTTATTATTTTTCAATTTTGTTTCCGTTACTCTAAATCCTAAATCATGGTAGTGTTTTGACAACATTTAAGTATTCTGTATCAGTTTGTTTGTTTTATACTCTGTTATGATGAAAGCATTAAGAAACGTAACAACTTGCAAATTGAGCTTAGAGCTATATTTTTGGCTTCATTATATGTAGAATATTAAACACATGTTTGCTTCGTATTTCCATAATGGAACGTTGTGGACACTTAATTTAGAACAATATGTATGAGTTCATACTTGACCATTTGGTACCTGCCTAAATCAGAATCAGGACAATTGACACAATTAAGTAGTAACATTACAAATGTCACTTAGATTTCACTTATAAAATACGCCAGTGGCTTTGCCAGAGTACAGTCATTTTCAACCGACTTCAAAAAGGAGGAGATTATCAATTCGACTGTATGTTTTTTTATGTTTGTTACCTCATAAGTCTTTACTGGGTGTACTGATTTTGAAGGTTCTTTTGACCTTTGGAAGCTGGTGCTTGTTATTTGGTCCCATTTAAATTTAATCGACATCCGACGAGAAGTTTTTGAGTTATCCCTAAAAATGCCTATTTAATTGACATCGATGATGTCATAATCTTATCACTTGTGTGAAATTTGTAAAGTTGTGAAAATTTATATACATAAAACACTAAAAATTGCTTTTTAGTGTTTTAAGTATAAAAATATTTTTTTTTTTAATTAAAAAAACCGCCTTCAATACTAAAAACGGAAACATAAAAATTCTGTTAAAGTATAAAAATCCAAATGCTTTTTTGAGGACGGTGCCAACCTCAATATTTGGAATTTACGTTGTCACTTGTATTTGGAACCGACCTCTAAAAAAATTAGATTTTTATAAACAGAACTTTTATTTCACCTTTTTTAGTTTTGAAGGCGGCACGGTAAATGATTTTAGTAATGTTATTACTCAGAGCTTTCTTGTACTAAATTTGGTGTTGATTTTAAACATTCACTGTTTATTGACAGAAAATAAATGCACCGGAATGTTTAAAGGGGTTTTAAGTGTGTTGAAGTGTGCTGTAAATCGTGTGAGTAACTCCAACGAATCGATGCAACTTTAAAAAGACCTCTAAAGATGTTAAACCTTGTAATAATAGCACAGTAGTCATGTTTCCAATTACCAGCGCACTTTGTGGCGACAGGCCGATACAACTGATATGCGGCGTCGAATGGACACAATGCTTCCTAACCGTAATAGGCCTACACGACACATTGTTCAAGTCAGTTCACGGCAATCAATCTGGAACTTCCCGAGCAATTTCTGTGGAGCACGATTTACACATCAACTAGCTGCCTCTCGGCTTTAAAGTTAGGCAATGTCTGTAATGGAATATTGTATTATTTTAATGGTCCTATTAGTGAACAATTTCATGTGATATTTCATATCGTCTATACAATATGATGTAATTGATTGTAGCTTTTATCAGATGATATCAGTCGTGGGCCATTTTCGGAGTTAGGGAGTGGGCCCAGAAACCTTTGCACAGTAATAAACATCACTGGGAAGTAGAACTTTTAGTAGGATTTCCTACAAGTCGGCCAATTAGTGCAGAGGGGATTATATTACTTAATTAAATAATAAATGTAGTTTAATTTTTCTATGAAGTTGCCGTTTGGTTTTTTAAAATGTCCTTGTGGATAAATTCAATCCTTTATGGGAAAACGGCAAGCCATTTTTTGCTTTTTGGTCAAGACTATGTATACAATTACCGTTTAATGCATTAATTAATTCTAGTACCCCTTTATTATAAATTTTATTATACAATCAGCTACGAGTATTATATTATGCGGCGCACGTAGAACCATTAAGACTGATATAGCGGTGGCTCTTTCCAGACTGTCTGTGAAATCCAATAACCAATTACTTTAGAAGTGTGAATAACCAATAGGTGTGAAGGGCCTTAAATCAATTACGTGCTCGAAAGACATGCTTGGTATTCGAAATATCTATTACGAGATGGAATCTCATTTTAGAAAATAATTATTAGACATTTTTTATGGTTTTTGTGACGGCAACTAGTCTGATTATTATTAATTACTTTTTATTTCAAATGTATTTACTATTTATAACTATAGAATCTACTCAGGCGGACTTAAAACTACCCTATGGCTATTAGTTGGTGGCAAATAAAAAATTGTATCATCCAAGGATACCTTTAGGATTTGCAAACCACAAAGCTTATACATTATACAACTTAATACAATAAAATAATTTGAATTATTGTTCTTGTATGAAGAATAAGTAAAATAATATTTTTTATTTTTATTTTTTAATTAATTTAAATATAATTATGCCTTAACTAAATAATGCGAGTGTTTATTAAAAAAAATGAAAATATTAATTACTTCTTCTTCTTTAAATAAATGGCGTTCGCGATATGTAACCCATTTCGCCAATGTCAAGTGAAAGTACTTTATAGTAACAGACAATTGTACGGTAGATTGAGGTTAAAAATGGAGTTTCTCAACACGTGTTTTTACAGCAAGAACTCGGAAGAAACTCAATATAAATTACAATAAATGAGATAACAGTTAAAATTCCATAATATGAGAGCAGAATGGCTAATCAAATTACCGTTCGTCAATGACCGTTTCGACGAAAAATCCATAGTCGATTTTATCATTATTCTGATATTAAAACCTGAATAATCAAACGGATATGACTTATTATTGGTAAGTTCCGGTTATTTTTACTGACCAAGCGGTACCTATTTCTAAAACTGACTCGGCGTAACGTTCATCGGAGAACGGTAATTCGGCTAATCACAAGCAGAGGAAACCATAAGCTCCCAAAAATAAAAACACTTTACACAACAAGAACATTATAAGTATCACTAGGATATTCATAATAGGTACACAAACTACGAGCCTTTCCATCATAATTTACTAAACCTAACATATAAATTAGAAATAAATCTGATAACAGCCGTGAAACGATGTAATTAGAGCATGAAGCAGATTAGATGATCAGATTAGCTGGAGGATAGGCGTTAACGTTTACATGACAGACGAAGGAATTTCTCTAGACACATCCTAATTGAGATTAAAATGAAAATAAGATGTTTAACGCAACCTAATAGTATTATATAACATGTAACATAGTTTGCCATTTTAGATTGGGATATGTTTGCTGTGCTGTAAATCGTGTTGTGGGTATAGCGTTAAGCAAAACTATTATATTTAATACTAGAAAAAATACACTGAAAAAAATCGACCTGCCTCAGGCGGGAAGGCAGTTGTGGTTGGCTATTAATTAATGTTAAATAACTATTTGTATGTTCGCGTAGACGAGATTTACACAAAACTAGTCCAATTTATATCCGACACTACGACATTATACGTGTGAAACCACTCTGGATTGAAGTGTTTAATAGAATTTTATCTCATCGAAATATTCATTTACATTTACGTTTCATTATCCTTCCCTACATAGCAAACATACATTAACGTAAGTAATTTTAGTGGTTTAAACTCGATAACTTAACCTAGAGTAACCTAACCTAGATAGAGAAACTTGCCCTTCAAATAGCACTCTATTATAATAGCATAAGGTTTATAAAGTGACTTATGCTTAATACTGCGCCGACGTGTGAAGGAAAATATGCTTATCCACTTTGCTTGTTGTATTTGACTCATCGGATCAGGGGAACAATGCATAATTCTATGTAAGTATTCAATGTATCAGGTACATTATCTATCTAGTATCAGTTTGATACTTATAAGCGGTTAGACTCAGGTAAAACTATGATAAAAGTATGTGACGTTAAGTTAGTGGTAATATGAATAGTATATTTTCATCCCATGGACTAATAGGCGCTTTTGAACTCTGTGCGCGAGGTGGCGTGTAAATAATCTACATGAGCGTCCAAGTAGGGAGTAGGGATCATGGTCAGACAGGCGCTCTTCCAAGTAGGGGTCAGCCAGGTAGACGTCCATAAAATCCAACGTTAATCTATATCTGTCGATATCGACATCGACAAAACGACACAGCAGCGACCCTAAATAAATTAGGAGCACGATAGGTGGCAGAACAAGATACTTAAAGAACTGACCTTCCTTTTGTAAAATTTACCAACGATCATCATACGAGTAGTATATATGTTGTCACAGCACAATTTTCCCAACTATGATCCGTGCAGCTTTTGAAAAGTTACTCAAAACTCATATAGGTAATAGCTGATCTTATAAGCACTTGGACGTTTTTTTAATGTTTCGTTTGACATGCTCACGAAATAGCTGGATCTTCTAAACACTTGATGACGTGATACATTGTCGAGGACGTGTCCTGTCTGTGTCGTGAATGTTTGATTTCATTTAGGTTTATGTTAAGTAGGAGGGCTAGTTGAAGGAGAATTGAACGCCGGTCGTCTTGAGTTCCGATTAAGAGTTTTTAGCACTTTAAAGAAAATGCCAATAGTCAATATTGTCGAACATTGTAAATCACAGAATGGCGAGTTGAGAATTTCTGTATTTGAAAAAAAAACACAAATCAACAGTTTTTAAAGAGCTCTATTTTGAAAATATCGGTCACCAACCAGAATAATCAACATCAAGAGGATACTACACGTACCTACAGCACTAAAATAAATCCGGTACGGACCATTTGGCAGTGTGCAAATTTTGACTTTGCTTGCATAAAAGGAGGACTTGCTTTCAAAACTCCCAGGCAAATTATATATGCTCATAATTTTTGGGTCGAAGCGTCGGTGGCGTAGTGCGTAAAAGCGTCGTCTCCCACCCGGGAGACACTGGTTCGATCCCCGCCACGTACCAATGTAATAATAATAATATAATAATAATAATATATTTTCACGCTCACACCAATTATCTAGCCCGAAGTAAGTATCATTAAGAACTTGTGTTACGGATACTAGATAACGGACATTTTCTTTTTTTTCTTTTTTTTTTAATATACATAATAATTTTAGATATTTTTGTAAATAAACTTAAATAAATATATAAACAACCATGACTCGCAAACAAACATTCGTGTTCATCACACAAACATTTGCCGCTACCAGGATTCGAACCCGGACCGCTTGATGTGAAGCCAGCTATACTGACCACTCCACCACGACGGCGTCAAATGTGTTTTCAAATTTTGAATTCATACGTCCGTTTAATCGACGCTTTTACGGTGAAGGAAAACATCGTGAGGAAACCTGCACACACCAATGAATAAATTCTTAGGTTGTGTGTGAAGTCGACCAACCCGCACTTGGCCAGCGTGGTTGACTATGGCCTAATCGCCTCTAATGTGGTGTAGGCTCGAGCCCCTCGGTGGGGACATTATATGAGCTGTTGTATGATGAAATGAAATGAAATAATTTTTGGGTATAAAATTACAAAGTTTAAAATTTTGAGACTAATTTATTTAAAAAGTCTATATTATTTATTTCTACAGTCACGGTGGTCATCGTCACTAACCACCAGCTTCCTCGAAAGCCTTACACTAAAAAATAAATTGGTGCCTATATGTTTTATTATCTATGAAATGACTACATCATCTAATCATGACTAATACATATATGAAGAAAATTTTATGATAGATATTAATAAACATGTAAAAGTGTAACTGAAAGAGTTAAAATGAGAGGCATATTAGCTTATCTGAGAGTTTAGTTTTGCAATCAAGACCACTTACACTTATCAATATTTTAAGACAAATTTTAAAGAAACACATTTATAACCTATTAAGGCTCCAAATACAAATTTAACGATCATGTGTGTTGTCCCCCTAGCCGCAATACAAAAGGCCGCTTCTTAATGTCTTACTCAAGGATACCTTTAAAAGCATAGCCGTTCGTTTATAGCCGTTAACGCCTTTATTTCTTATGCAAATCTACTACAGAAATTTGTGTTTATGTTAAAAGTGGCGCCAATGGTCGATTTATAGCCTGTTTATAGCTAATGTGTTATGTTAAGTCAATTCTTAATATTAAGATGACTTAGACATTTGATACGCCGCTTCGTGTTAAAAGATTACGGATGACTTAAAACTATCACACCTCAAATTTTAAACACCAAAATATCTTGTTCCACCCTCAACTGCAGTCGTTGATACAATCTGTTGGATTAATAGGTTTCAAAGACATTAATAACTTTAATCTGATTAACGTGGTCTCCGCGCCTATTAATCAGTGAATAGTTAGTAAAGTATAGACTTATAAATCAAGCAGAGTGGTAATTGAAAACGTCAACTAATAGTCTATTAATTAGGATTAGGCGCGAGTTACGAGTAACCTGTCGTTGACCGGCGAGATGGCTTTGAACTTTGGTTTCGTCTGTTGTTACTGCGTTTGGTTTGTTATGACACCGCAATACAAATTTTAATGTAATCATTGCTCTCTAACAGCCGTTAAATTGAAAGAGAAACGCAGTTTTGTAGTCATTGAACACTAACGATGGAATTCATCATTATCATATCCGACGACACGCGGGAAATATATCTCCAAAGACGATTATAAATAAAACAAGTAATTAATTTACCGATATTTCTGAACCTTCGCAATCAATAACAATTTTATCTTTGACGGGGAAGTTCTTGGTCGTCGCGTATAAGCGTCGGTGGCGTAGTGCCTAAGAGCGTCGTCTCCCACCCGGGAGGCACAGGTTTGATCCCCGCCACGTACCAATGTGTTTTCAAATTTTGAATTCAGATAATATATGAATTACATACATTATTAATGTACGTGTTATCGACGCTTTTACGGTGAAGGAAAACATCGTGAGGAAACCTGCACACACCTATGAAGAAATTCTTAAGTTGTGTTTGAAGTCGACCAACCCGCACTAGGCCGGCGTGGGGTTGACTATGGCCTAATCGCCCCTAGTGTGGGGTAGGCTCGAGCCCCTCGGTGGGGACATTATATGAGCTGTTGATGATGGGGAAGATCTTGACCTTCATTTCACCTAAAGGTACGTGATGATAAGGTGGAAGTGAACCCTCAAATATTGTGGGACTCTACAGGTGTCCCAGAAGCCGACGTCAAGCCGAAAGCAGGTGGTAGACTAACTGTTATATGTTATCAGAAAAATATAAAAAAAAATCTAAGTTAGCTATTTAAAAAAAAATCTAGCATTTAAAAAACATCGATAAAATTTACACCCTGTGACCGTTTTTTCACTGTTGTTGCTACAATTCTTGACTTTTCTAAACATTTTCTTTTGTTTTGTAATACTGAATAGTGTTTTTGTATACTCTAATCTTAAATTTAAAGCCAGCTGCTGCAAATTAGAAGAATATGCCATTTTTATCTAAATTAAATATTCAAAATTAATCTTTTACATAGCTTTAACAAACTGTACTGAAAAAAAAATGTACTATGCGAGTTTGGCAAGTAACTGCAAAAGTTGGCGCATTCAATAAGGATTCCAAAATGGTATGATACCTGGTAGATAATTTCTACGATTGCAGACAATATTTTATTTTTCCAAAAACAGGCAGTTTTGAACAAATTTTTCTTACGTTCTTAAAATTTATTTTAATGTACCCATGGTGTGCTTTATGGCCGTAACTTTAACATTCTAGTTTGAATGAGACCGGGAGAGTTCTTCTACGAAGTGTAAGAGAGACAGATAGTTAAAAAAATTAAATACACAAACATTGTTAAACATAATTTATTAAAATGTCTAGATTTACAACAGGTGTTCAAACTGTCTTCCTTCAGCTCTAATGCAAGCTCGACATCTTCTTAAAAAAGATCGGGATATCAAGCGGGCGAATCTTCCATTATTTACATAATCATTTGCTTCTATTATTCTTTGCCGTAGGTCAGTCACAGTTTCGATTGGCTTTGCATAAACCTTTTCTTTCACCGCTCCCCAATAAAAGAAATCTAATGGATTTAAATCTGGGGAACGGGCTGGCCACGAGATAGTACCAGATCGTCCTATCCATCTGCCTGGATATTCCTCATCGAGATATTCTCTTACTGAGCTGGCATAGTGAGCTGGGCAACCATCTTGTTGAAACCACATATCTCTTAGAATGGTAAGTGGCACATCTAATAGCTAACTTAGATTTTTTTTTATATTTTTCTGATAACATATAACAGTTAGTCTACCACCTGCTTTCGGCTTGACGTCGGCTTCTGGGACACCCTATAATTACTAGCTGTCCGGGTCACGTGTTGCTGTGGTAATTTCATACTACTATATCCTATAAAATTGAATTTTCAGTAAAAAATGAGGACTACTTATCAATACAATCTCAATTCTCTAATTGACAATATTGTAAGGAAAGATGTCTTAAATCACATTTTTTATGTATATTTAGGTATTTATTGTAAGTTTAATTATGAGTCTATATTTTATTATATTATTATGATTAATTATTAAAGACTTGACAATGTGAATTATGACTCTTTCCAAATCAATACTATGAAATCTGTAAAGGGATGATAAAACTTGTTGAGTTTCTTGCCGGTTCTTCTCAGAACAAGGCCTCCTGGTAGACTCTTGAACCGATGGCATCAAAATTGACTTTCATAAGTGTACAAATTGTACCTAAATGAATAAAGAAATTTTGACTTTGACTTTGAATAAAAAATATCTATCTCTCAATTTGGAGCAAAACACAAATTTAAAAAAAAATTAAAATCGGATTGTTAGTCTCGAAGTTCATCCCGGACAAACATCGTGACACCGGAATTATAAAATAGTTAATTAACTTGAAGAATACTATAATGCTGTTAACAACAATACCTATTCTTAGCTTTTTAAGCTAGTTGAACTTAAAACATACCTACCAACCAACCGAGAACAAATTTGCTCCCCTGGACATCGAACCGGAACCTCTGGATTTCATTCCGTCGGGCGTACTTACTAGGCGGCTGTTACAAAATGGCATGTCTGACGACATAGGGCTACAGTTCATAGATTGTAGACGGTATAGGCTAGAATTTGGTAATATAGACGCTTGCAACATCATGTCAGTAGAGCGCCCAGGCCATTATTATACTTATAGAATTACTGGGCATGGGAGGCATATCAACTAAGTCCTCAGTTTGACAACGCACTTGCAGTGTTGATTTACGCTTCATATTGGAAGTAGTGCTTCTTCCACTCGTAGCATAAAAAAAATACTCCCGGCGAGGCTCGAAAAAAAGTAACTACTCACAAAGGAACACAATACAATACTAAGCGAAATGCTGCAGCGCCATACTTTACCCTTCAAATCTGAACGTGTGTGCAAGTGTGTGTGTTGTAAATACTCTACCACTGTGTGTGTGTGTGTGTGTGTGTGTGTGTGTGTGTGTGTGTGTGTGTGTGTGTGTATTATTGTATTTGCATTTGTCATTTCTGCGGCTCGAAGTATTTTCAATGAGTAACCACATTTCTGCATTATGAATTACAGTACTGATACACTTTCGAAACTTAAATTTAATTAAACTTTACCGACAACTCTATTAATTACGTAACACGCAGTTGAAATAGCTGGTATCCTTTTAACACTTTATTGGACTAAGCAGCCGTAAATGTTACATTAAATTTTATTACCCACGAACAGGCTGGCCACCCAAAGAAATAAATGAAAACCGCTACTAAATGTGACATGTGAGTAACGCTTAGTATTAAGTTTAACACAACAAAGTGGACAGGCCATAAACAGCAGTCGGAAAACTTTAATTGGCCATAATGTGTTCATATAAATCAATTAACACCAACCTCGATTCGGAGTACACTGATTAGGTGTTGGTTTCCTGAATGGCCAGCCGAAGCAATTCATAACATGACTTGGAAACTAAATACAAAAAGCTTAGCTACGAATTAAAGAAGGACGTAAAACAGTTTTTTTTAGCGAATAGAGCTAGAATGTCTTTTATTTTTCTCGTTCTTTTTTTCTGTCTGTTTTTCTTTGAAAATGCTCTAACATTTTAAATCGTAATCTATTATATATCACATGAATTCAAATTTCAAAAATTACACGTAGTGTAATGTACTTAAAGTGTCTGATGCACATAGATAAAAAACCAAAAGACGTGTTCATTTAATACGCAAAATCATAAATTTAATTTTAACCTCAGATTAGAATTGTACTTAATATAAGTTTTATTCATGATTGAAAATAAAATCACTCGTTATTTCATACTATTTCGATGATACTAACTAGTCAGATAGACTTAATTCTAAAGTAAAATAAAATGAAAAACATAAACACCCAGTTAAACTCATATCACATGGTAGAGATATAATATGTGTCTACACTTACAAAGTGAAAAAGTTTATACTTACAAAGAGAATCACGGCTATTAGTCCGGAAGCAGTCACCATCTTCCACAAAAAACAAGTTTCACTAAAAATAAACTTTACAGATGACTGCAGTCGATTTTCATATACTCAACAAACTTATGAAAGTAATTTGTCATTTTCAAAGCGTTCAGTTATCGCGCGAAGCCGCTTCACAACTTTTTAGCACACTTTGATCATTTTTATCTGGTGTATTTGGCAATATTTTAAAGACAAATAAGACATATAATTATAATAACGGTATGTTTGTAAGCCCACGCCAATTATTTAGTGCAAATCAAGTGTAATTAAGGACTTTTTATTGAAACGGAGACGGATATGATGAAATATACATTTGATAAACAAATTTAAATATATAAACAACCATGACCTATTAAAAATGTTCTTGTCCAATCATTTTTAACCCCCGACGCAAAAAGTGGGGTGTTATAAGTTTGACCTGTCTGTGTATCTGTCTGTGGCATTGTAGCTCCTGAAGGAATGGACCAACTTTGATGAGTTTTTTTTGTTTGAAAGTTGATGTGATCAAAATGGTTCTTGACTGTAAATGCATGTTGTGGGGGTCACATAAAATTTTCAATTTTGTAGTTTTTTATTTCAGACATTCGATTCTAGTTCTCTTGTGGCTTATGCATGTTTACTGACTCTTCAAAGGCTTCCTTTCTCATGGGAAAGTAATTTAGAGATACAATGTTAAAACCAGAAAATTTATAATTATCGAAGTCCTTTAGCTAATAAATTATTATAATCCCTAGAACATTTAAACAAATAGCTCTGCACGTAAATTAGTTATAAACCCATGAAGGTTAGGTAAACGAGCCAAATATCCAACATACATATTCTAATACAGCACTTTAGGCAGTACTCATGAAGATTATTGTCAGTACACGTTGCCAAGACTGCCTGCTTTGATCTCAAAACATGAATTGAATTGAATGTTAAGGAGTCTTAACTGAATCCCCAAGATATCTTTATAGTACGACTACTGCTTTGTGAAATCAGTGTTGAGAATCTGCATGAACATTCGTATACTAACGGATTATTGTGTTTGCATTTGTCATTTCTGTGGCTCTGAGTATTTTAAATGGCAACGAGTAACGTCATTATTTAAGATTAGTTGTAATATATTCGTCCCAGTAGAAGTTATTAACAATATTATTCTGTACTGTTGAGCTTAGTAGCGGAGCTTCGTGAATTGATGTGGCGCCACTAGCATAAGTGTGACAAATGTAATCACACTAAAATAAATGCGAATGCATCACAATTATGCATATTAAATTATCCAGTTAGTATTAACATAAAAAACAAGGTATATAAACTGTGATGCACAGATGTTTTGCTAGAGTGTAAATTTACTAATATGTAATTGTAGATACCTCCTAACTTAATAAAATTATGCCAGGTAGAGAGTTTTGGAGATATTTTTTGTAAATTCAAAAATTCACACGAAAAATCATTGATACATTTTTCGGTAAATTAGAAAAGCTATCCGTTAGTACTATCTACTTTTGTGATATGTGTATGTTTTTTAATTTTAGTAGAGTATAGTAGATATATTATAAAACGCTCAAACGAGATTATATAAATAACGAATTCTCGAATCATTTTACAAGAAGAAAAAGACATTAGTTCTAAATTAAGATTCATGAATCATCAAGCTGTTGGGAGTCCTAGTGTTTTAGTAGAGACTAACAGCTAACAGCATTCCGCCGAGATATAGTTATATAATTAGCGAAAAGAATCGAATTCTGTCATTGCTCACTATGTCCTTTTGGCGGTAACAACTTTGGTACAATAAAAAATCAAATTTTTATTTTTATTGCTTAAATTAAAGTGACTAAATTACTAGCATCTTTGATTTAAAATAACAAACCCTTCAAATCGTTGTAATAAAAAATCTATAAAACTATATTGTCATAAATTACAGTAATTTTAGCTCGTTCATCATACATTAAAGTATCTGCACATGTTTTTCGGCAGCTGTTTTGGCTAATTTTAGGTACATTTTGTGTTTATTGGTGAGGAGTGTATGATGCAGGACTCATTTTAAACAGCAGTTTAATTGCTAAATTGAGGCGTCATTTAATTGTCTATCGGAAATTGTTGGTGATTCATGTATCATCTGTCCAAACAAACAGAGCAACACGTGCGAATTTTCGAGTTTTATGAATCATACAGTAATGACCGCAACTACCGCAAAATTATTGAAAACAGAGTAGCTTCGGGAGTAATATAGTAAAGAAGTTTTTCTTCACTAATTACGCGCTATATACGCTTTGTACAATAAGAAAATGTTTTTTGAGTTGTTTCATGACATAGAAGCCATACGTGATTAAATTAGAATGTTTTTTATTTATTTATCATAATGATCATAACAGCCTTTATAATTCGACCCACTGCTGGGACACAAGGCCTCTACTTATCATCAAAGGAGGTTTAGGTAGTAGTCCACCACGCTTGCCCAATGCGGATTGGTGTAGGGAGTATAAGATGATCAATACCCCATTGCTGATCCATTAGTTGCCTTCTACGATACCCATATGGGGTGATGCTATTCTACTCTGCCAGCATCATATGCCAGCATCAATTTTATTTATTATGACATTATAATAAGCTACGATATTTGTCATATGACAAATATCGTACTTGACTATAATTAAAATAAAATATACTTATGATCAATAATGGTAGTGGCGAATGATTTTGATGCATAATTAAATATGCTTATCATGTATATGAAACGTAACACTATGGTAATTTCTTTATTAATTTAGGTTTTAACGACGGGGCGAAATCATTTCGTTTCATATCATTTCATAGATTTAAAAAGATTGACTGTTTATATTCTACACACCCGTGAATCTATTGAAGCAGGATTAGCAACTTTAATTTATTTTTCCAAAATACTACTTTATTTTTTATTTTTATAAAGCCTTTATTCCTCCGAGCTAATTGCTAATTTAAATTTTTTTTTTAATAAAAAGCTAATATTAGTCATATGCATCCTCCAAATACCACCATATCCTTCTTTTATGCCACACTCTCCTCCACCCCTTTGGCTTATCATCCTCGCATTTTTTCAGTGGCCTGCCTATTTTTCTTTTACTATTGCGGAGATATCACTCTGTACGTTTTTTTTCATTGGTCATTGCTAGATCTCAACATGAGGCCTGTCCATCGCTATTTGTATAAAAAAAAGTATTATAGTTCTCACATCTTAGCGCTTTGTGCTCTTTTTGACAGCTGTTAATATTTACATTCTAGAAGCTTATATTTTAGTCTTAATCTATCTTCGTGTTTACATCTGTCTTTAAGTGTCATGCTGAGCATGCTTCTCAACATACTAATACTGAGCAGCAAATAGAACCTCTTCGAGAGTACAGTAATAACATCATTAAAAACCTCAACTTTGATTTACGCTGCCCACTTGCCTCTATTATTAAATATCTCATTTTTAACCCGTATATCAAGAATACAATAAGCCAAAGTCATAAAATTTAAAACGTGACATAGTCGCGTGTCGACACTATATTTCAATTATTGTTATTATGGTAATGTGATTTGCCACGAGACCGCATTTTACGGGATTTAAATTTGTAGTCGTAATATTTATTATACAGCTATAAACATATAAATCATTGCGCTTATGAACTTTAATGTGCTTCAAGATTTAATTTTGGTTATTTCAAGGATGAATTACTCAATAAACTTGCGCTGTCATAATATATAATAAAGCGTAAAAAAATACGGGCTTAGGCAGTCATTGAAACATGAATGAGTGACTTTATTGGAAAGAAAACAGGAAAGATACAATATATCTCCCCTTTTATAATGCAAATACTTTGCCTTTTCCCAAAAGTACACATCATCATCAACAGTTCATATAATGTCCCCACCAAGGGGCTCGAGCCTATCCCGCATTAGGAGCGATTAGGCCTTAGTCCCCCACCGTAAAAGCGTCGATTAAACGTACATAGAATTCAAAAATTTGAAAACACATTGGTACGTGGCGGGGTTCAGACCGGTGTCTCTCGGCCCGGGTGGGAAAAACGACCTTACGCATTACGCCACCGACGCTTTCGAAAAGTACACATATTTTTTTAAAATAAAATCACAATTTATGTGTCTATTTATTTTAATGTCATGAACTAATAGCTTAGTGATATTTTTATGCTTGATCTGAGATTCTTAAAATAAATTAATTATCTTTAGAATTTCACATTAACGTTGTATTTAGGGATGTAAAATTCAGCAGTCAATACTTTAGAACGACACAAAAGTCCCCGCATACCTACTTTATATAAGATTTTATGCCCTCTCTAATTTCAAGAGTACTTCAAAATACAAAATCTATGTTTAGAGATTATTTCATGAAACTGTGCTAAATTGTAAATATAATTTAGGGCATATTAAAAAAATAAGCAAGCACTTCCATCCATCCGTCACTATCATTCAAGTAAAATCCCTTGATTTACCTATCGTAGAAAAACTAAGAAATAAATCAACAATATTATAAATAATCACATAAGGCTAGATTAATGTCATATCAACATTGGCCACTTGCCAACGTCACATCTATTATGTGAAGAAGAGTTGACCTGTGTTGTAATTTGTCGCTAATGGAGACACAAATATCATTTCTATTTTGTACACTAGCGTGCTGCTTAATGTATGCCAGACAGGGGCTTATCAAAACAATTAGTTTTATTATGAATTAATAAATATTTATTAAATAAAACCGTAATTCACAAATTTGGTGTACTATTGCTGCTGACCGCATAATTATGGTCTTTACAAATGATGAGGGTTTTAGAGGCAAAAAGCTAGAAGAGTCCTCTAGCCTTTAATGTCAGTGGACAATTTCACACAACACCTACAAACAAAGACATATAAAAAAGTGATTTATAAATATTTATGAATTTATTTACTACATAAAAATCAAGTGTCACGGTGTTCGAGATCGTACTAATCCGTAACGGCTCTACGAGTTCAGCTAGTTTACTATATGTATAATTCTAGCATTTCTCTAGATATTTGGCAATTTTAATTTGCTGAAAAATATAACCCAGTATACTTACAGTCTATTTCATTTTAAGCCATTCAGCAAAACGTACGACTCTACGAGATAGTGATTATTATCAATGACTTTAATTGTGCCAAACCTTTTGTGTTGGTGGCCGATAAATTATAGCGTCGCAATTCTGATACCGTGACAAATTTCAAAGAACACGAATGATGATGGATGGTTTTAAGTCCGAATTAAGATGTCTGTATACTGTGACTAGGTACTTGGGATTTCGGTTAGGGCTGACTGTGTTTTAGAGAATAATAGACTCGCCGGCGTGGAGAAGCCAGTAACGCCTACACAACAGGCGGTCCGGATTCGAATCCTGGTAGAGACGAAAGTTCGAGCGATGAACACGAATATTAGTTCACGAGTCACGATTGTTTCATATATTTATTTAACTTCATATATAAAAATATGTTTATATTATTATGTTTATTAGTATGTATGTACCATAACACAATTTCTTAATGACACTTAATTTTCACTAAATAATTCTCACAGAGTTGAGCGTGGAAAATATATCACGTATATTTTTCTACTAGACATTACTCTCAATGTTGGTTGATTTCTCTCCAAACTTATTAATTACGTAAATAAGCTATCAATGTACCTACCTATGTTCAATCCCTTTTTAATCTGGCATTAATATCATTCCTTCTTTTTATGAAAGTTGAAATAACTATACTAAATAAGTTCCTGATCATTTTAATTTCGGTAGATATGTCCATTTTACCTTTATTTTTTTAAATTAAACATGTGATTATTACAATGAAAAAATTGAACTGAGTATAATACATCATCTACAGTGAAGGTGATCTCTCTAGAGTAGGATCTAGAATCTCATTACATTCTGCACGATTGCCTAAATATACTACACGATGTCTGAAAGTGATCAATTGAGATATGCGATAAATTGGATAAACCCAATAGTATAATTATAATCTTTACGCAATAACTTATCATTTTATTTGCCTAGCGGATTAAAATCCCAAATTTATCTATATAGGCGTAGCATATTAGAGTAAACCATTGAATTTATGGATTTATGAAGTTATTAATAAGGATCATATTCACAGTGTTACGCCAGCCCTAGCCGGTATTAATGAACCTTGTGGTAACCCCAATTTGTTGGCTACTTGTAACTTTTTATGGCGGTCTTCGATTAATCTCTCAACGGGAAATTAACGGAGTAGTGTTGCGAATGACGCCACCGACAATGAGTTGTCTATTCTTCAGCGCGGAGTGTCATCGAGATCATTGCTTCCTTGAGATGTCTAGCGTTTGTTATTATTAAGTAGAGTTTTCGATTGTGTCTGGAGTTTTTGTATGTATGTCTGATGGAATGTTCTGAAGTGGGACCTAAACTACTAAATTCGTTTTAAGGAAAGAAATACTTTTAAATGAATTTGTAATAATTTAGATAACATTTAAACATTACAAGGATTATAATAAATAGAGAAATAAATGCTTTAAAAAATATCAATGAATATAGACATTTTGACCATGACTTTGATGATAAATCATATTACATTAACATACAAAAATAACTTTAAACTATAGGCAAAATAGTTAAGAACGTAAAGAATTCAGTTGTGTTTTGTTTTTATTTATTATATTCATATTGAAGTTATGATAGTTTATTCCTAATTACGTATATATATTTATTAACACATTATGTCAATTAATCGGGTAGAGGTATTCGTATAGTCCTGTATGAAGTCGAAAAGAAAAAATTGCGGTATTTAACACGAAACTAACTATTGAACGACAGTATTACAGTCATTCAAATGCATGTGAGCTCAAATATAATTACTGGTTTGTCAGATATTTTTAGTATAGTAGTTACAGTAGAGTAACAGAATCTATTTTTACTCTTTTTACCGATCTTATTTTAATGCAACATGCCTTAAAATGGAAGCTACTAAAATATTAATTCGTAAATTACTATATACATTAGGAAGCACATTTTTTTCTACAAAAAAAGTTAAAAGAACGACAATGCTTTACCAACTTATATACCTACTTGAGTTGTAAAATATAATTACTCAGATTACACATTTTAAAACAATCAATTGAATTTACTTACCAAATAAGTACAAGACTTTTAAAAGTAGTCATGATGTAATTAACCGGTCCGTTTTGGCAGTTAAATTTTAGGGACAAAAGTCTGCTCTTAAAAACATTAAAAAAATGACAAGGAAATAATACCTACTTATACTGATTTTTTATATAGTACCTACATAGTTTTAAAAAATCGAAATGGGTTATATTGATATTTAAAATTTTATTTTCTTCTTAAAAACTACTGTCACCTTTAGTATCGTCTAAATACGTAAATAGCACTTTTATCTAATATATTAATAGCCTTGCTGGTTTAACAAGCTTTCTCTCGTTTTGTTCCCAAGATTATACAACAGTGAATTTGTTTAACTCTACAAATAACAATGTAAGCTCTTACAAATTTTACCAATAAGAAATTATTATTCTTGCTGCCATGAACTAAGAAGCCGAAAGTTATGAAGTAAGCACTTATAAAAATAATCGTTGTATCATGTATACCTTTTAAATTATCGAACGCGACTAATGAAGACAGTGCAACATGTTTATTGTGCAACAAGTTTATTATATTGTAGAATCATGTTTACTCGGTAATTTTGACAGCTGTCAAATCACATCTCTTCGTAGTAAAAACATCTTACATCTTTTAATACTGTATTGGTTAGGTGATTGAGAGTTTATTGTTTATCGCTGTAATTAATATTAAAAACTTGTTCATTTCAATAAGTATGCTTCCTAAAACTAAGCGTTGTTATTGTGTTTCGTTATGTTGTTAGTAAGTTTTCTCACCTAATATCGCAAATAAATTTCAAAATTGTTTGTTTTGAAACTTTTCTAAAAACTATTATATTACTTAAGACACCTAAAGTAAATATTGCCAAATACACTTCGTTTTTGTTAACGACACTTTTTCCATAAAAAAATACCCGGCTTCTTAAAAGCTGTTATTATTTGAGAGCGCGGGCCGCGCGCGAGATGTCTGAGTGCACTACCGATGCCAGAGACCATGCGCCCGCGCAAACTCGCGTGGAAAACAGAATGAATGTGCTAGACGCAGTCGGGGGCATACAAAGACATTACTTTCTAAGTCAATATTTGTTGTAAATAAAACTATTGACATTTATTGTAGTAACTTAAATATGTATACGTCAAAAAACGGATTACGTTTAGATTTATAATGTTTTTATTACACTCCTTTTATTAAACATCGTTTGGAGACTCGATTTATTATCTGTTCTATAATTAAATAAATCACTACATTTGTATCAATTTCACTTAATCATGGGCTAATTACTGTTTAACTTAGTTATTACTCTTTAATTAAGGTTGTTAAATAGTTATTTCTAGGCCATAAAATACGGAATAACAAATTATTCAGCTGGAATAATTAAGTACATTTTAAGTATATTAGTATTGAATTGGAATAATAAGTATGTTTCATACTTAATTATTCCAACTGTAAGCACTGTAAAATTAACATTCTAAATAACTTACAGGTATTTCACTCACATCAACTAACTAGACAAATTTATACATTGACGGTCGGTTGAATTAAGGAAATTATGAGAAAGGAAGTCAAAAAAACAGACTTTTACAAATTTAATACATTTTAGGTCACTTCCCCCATTTTATTTAGGAAAGCACCGAATTAAATATTTGAGCATTTATTTTGCTTCTTAAGATTATAAATATAAAAGTTATTATATATAAATAAAATAAATATTTTGTCTCTTAGTGTGCCCCTAACCTTATCCTAACAAATGCAAGACATCAATAGCAAACTTGTAGATTTTGTTTCGTAAAAAGCTTCCATTGCTTTTAACTTGTACGCATTATTTTTTCAATGGATTCAATTGAGTTAATTTACTCAATTGATCAAATTAGATGATTTATAGCATTATTAATAGTTATATCATTGTAATAGAATGAAAGCGTTGAAGTTGTTGTAGGTCAATAATTTGGCTCGTATTTGAGGTAAGCACAATGAATCATAAGTAAAGTCAAAATCATCTAAGTAGTCCGGGTATTTAAAAAAAAGTCTTCTTTACAATATCTGTTTCTCTGATGTTAGACAAAAGAAGGGCAAGCACTATAATTAATAAGGGAACTAATAAACCAAGTAAGTAAAACGTCTAGAATGAGCGACTTAAAATACTAAATGGGCGATTAATCACTTTTTAGTCGCATTAATGGGATTTTTTTGTTGCCCACTCAGTATTTGCATAGGTTTAGGTCATCATCTGCTGACCAGTTAAATACGATCCATTATTAAGCTTCTAACCACACGAATGATTGCTAACACCATTATATTTAGATTTTTATTGGCAAATCGGTAAAAAAAAGCACAATTCACGACTTATTTTTAAAAATTTCAAAAAAGTTAATTTTTTTAAAACATTTTCACGAATATATTAACGGATTCTCTTTGCGTGGTCTGTTTAAATTTGCTATAAATCTGTCGTAGTAAGTAGTATGAATCAATTTGAAAACCATTAAATTATTAGTGTATTTTTCTTTTTTTGCGTATGATATATAATATGTGCCTAATCCTACCATACGAGTAATTACAAAAATTCTATTTTATTATTTCATTCAATCACATGAACCGATGAATGATATTTTTTTTACGATTCAATTTAAATTAATAAAGGTAATTTCCTCTTGCTATTCTACTTGTAATATTATCCGATTAATATGTGTCTTGAACACATAATTCTTCGTCTATTTATTAAGAGATCGAAGTGATCTCAAATGTAAAATCTTATTTATTATCTATGTTTCTATGGGCCGATATATTTCATGGTGTTTTACGTGTTTCCCTGTTGTCACATAAACTTCTCATAAAGTATCTTTTACAGATTTATGTGAATTTATGTGACGTTTAATAGGAGATTATGCTCTGTTACCGGTGCGGTGGTATCATAATTCGGTGTTTGTTATAAGAAGCCTAAACTTGAAAACTCACTCTTATAGAAATTATGTATATTCAAATATAATATCCTAAACCTATATAAGTATTATATCCTAACCTATTTAAATATAATATCCTAAATCAATCAATTTGAATTATCTACTTAGTTCTGCGTTCTGCCTTACGGTAGGAACTACTTAATTATTTTTCGTTTAATTTTAAAAGTTACTTTAATAATACTTAGGGAGTCATAAACTTTATAATAATATATTACCTACTACTTATAATACACTTAATTACTCTACATTAATTCATCAAGAAATATGGGTGTCTTCATTAAGGTGTGAAAAAGTTTTAGCTAGGTCGGCAACGCACGTGTGATACCCCTGGTATTGCAAGTGTCCATAGGCTGCGGTGACCGCTTACCATCAGACGGATCGTATACTTGTTTGTCACCAATGTGGTATATAAAAAACCGGCCAAGTGCGAGTCGGACTCGCACACCGAGGTTTCCGCCGTACAAACGTAGCGGTTTACAATTTATGACGTATTAAATCAAATTACTTACTAGATATCGTTCAAACCAATTGCATGGTAATGCGTCATCATCATCAGCTCATATAATGTCCCCACCGAGGGGCTCGAGCCTACCCCACATTAGGGGCGATTTAGGCCTTAGTCAACCACGCTGGCCAAGTGCGGGTTGGTCGACTTCACACACAACCTAAGAATTTCTTCATAGGTGTGTGCAGGTTTCCTCGCGATGTTTTCCTTCACCGTAAAAGCGTCCATTAAACGTACATATGCATTCAAAATTTGAAAACACATTGGTACGTGGCGGGGATCGAACCAGTGTCTCCCGGATGGGAGACGACGTTCTTACGCACTACGCCACCGACGCTTCTGGTAATGCGTAATGCACATCATATATTTTTTTTAGTTTTAATATTATCTTATTTTGGAACTTACAGAGAGGGTACACATTTTAATACTTTGGAAGTGACTCTCGCGCCGGCCTTTATAATTATTAAAATAAATATTTTATGTCATGTAAGCAAAAATAATATTTTAATATTTTATGTAACTTCAAATTTATCATTTTCACAATTTTTCCTTTATCTGTCTGTACTATATAACGTTGCTTCGTGCCGAATTTTAAGATTCTGAGTTCACGGGAAGTACCTTGTAGGTTTTGATTCCCTAGCGTGTGACGGAAATTCGTCTAAGGTGTCGGTATAAACTGCTGTATCTTTTGATCGCGTTAACTTAGAAGTTTAATTTTTTCACTGCTTAAAGGGACAATAGACCTAGGTATTTGGTATAAATTTCAATTTGATACCTTTATTCGTTCGTGAAAAATAAGGTAGTAAGTTTCATTTTATTAAAATATTTTTATTATCTTATATAACTAAAAAAATATGATTTTCGCAATTTTTCCTATATTTGCATTATATGACAATGCTTCATGCCAAATTTCAAGATTCTGAGTTTACGGGAAGTATCCTGTAGGTTTTGATTCCTTTGCGAGTGTCGGAAATTTGTTGAAAATATCGACATAATCGGCTGTATCTTTTGATTGGCTTGGCTTAGAAGTTTGATATTTTCACAGCTTAAAGGGACAATAGACCTGAGTATTTCATGTGAATTTCAGCTTGATACGTCCACGCGTTCTTGAGATAAAGGGTCTTGACAGACAGACAGACAGACGGACAGCAAAGTGATCCTATAAGGGTTCCGTTTTTTCCTTTTGAGGTACGGAACCCTAAAAATGAAACAAATCACATCCGACACGAACTTTTATTACAGTGTGTTATAAATTTACGAAATTAAATAATCAAACTTTTACATTGATATGTTCAAATAATATTATCAAACACCAAAATATAGGTACCGTAAATAACATTGACTTAGTTCTTACACAACTTCTTTGACAAATTAGCAAAGGTAGCTAGTATAAATAGTATAACAGAAGCTATGGCATATAAAGAATTCGTTAGTATAAATATTATTAATGATAACTTCCATAAACAGTTATAGTTAAACGATTGCAATTATCATTTATGGTCAGAGCACTTAAGTTCAGTGTAAGTCACATTAGTGAAATAAATGTACTAATCAGATTTTATAGTTTGACCTTGCTAGGATAAAATACATTATACACTTGTAGAACCTCTACGTATACTACGTGTGAAATGTGAACACCCACATGCCACATGTTTTATAGGTGCTATGAAGGTTCCATTATGATGTTATGGAGTTCTATGAAGTTTCTATTATGACGTTATGAGGTTCTATTCTATGACCTAAAAAAAAAAGTTAAAACATAAAACTTATGTTTCAGTTTTTTTTTAAATTATTTTTTTATTTTATTTAGATTAGTTCCCAGCTCAGCACTTCACTCTAAAGTATTTTAATCATGGTCAAGGGGCTGTGTAAGTCAAAACAGTTTTATGACATGAAACTTTATCACCAGCAGCATACTGTTCATTTTACTTGACGGGGAAGGTCTATTTGGACTACACCTCACCTGATGGTAACTAACGCGGTTAACTCGGAACTCTCACTCGAACATTGGGGGACTCTCTATCTTTCGTTAACTAGCGGAACTCGACAATGCTGTTAACATTATTATGGCAAAAGGTTTTAAGAATATCATGTTTTTGACTATACAGGGGGTAAAAGACATGAACATCAAAATAAGAAACATTTCAAAAAATAATTGCTAGAAAATGATTTTTATTTTTCGGTGTTAAAAAAATTGCAAGCTGTACCGCGCAATGTAAAGCGCTCAACTTAACACCCAAAACCGCAATAATTTTACGACGGTGGCGGCGGCCCCGTTCGTTTGTGTCCCTGGGCATCGAATGAGCTACATTGAACGCTAAAGTTTTGAAGCCATTTTTTGTTATGAAATACTACAAAAATTATAATATTTCTGTGGACAATAATTAAGAAATAATGTTTAGAAGATATTATCATTAAAAAATTAAAAAAAATATGACTGTTACTTTCAGTAAAATCGTAACTATCAATTTCCCAGGTATAGTCTAAAGGAAAAAAAAATGTTATGATGGTGAGCAGAATACATAGTTCTGGTTTCACTGTTCATGTCTTTTACACTCTGTATAACTGACTATTGCTCTGCACTGACTTTAGCCATGTGATGCCGGCAATGTAGAATATCATCACCCCATATCCTCCAATGGGTGTCGTAAAAGGCCACTAATGGATCAGCAAAGGGGTATTGATCACCTTATACTCCGTCCATCGCAATGGGCATGCGTGGTGGACTACTGCCTAAACCTCAAAAGACAAGGAGAGATCTTATGTCCCAGCAGTGGGTCGAATTATAAAGGCTTTTATGATGATGGTATAGCTATAGCTCTTGGTCGCAGATGGGATTCACAGCGTGGGTTTTTTTAGAAAGGAACCTTGAACCTCTAGCCAGTAAGGCGAACCTGACTAGAAGTGCTCTATAGTCTATTTTTTTTAAGAAACGAGTACCGAAAATTGTTTGTACGTTGCTATTTGTCCACGTTATCAACATAAAGTCCGTTTTACGCAAACGCCACAAAAGACCGGTTTGTTTGATAAATGTCCAATGAACAAATATTGTAAGAGCAGTTTATTATTCACGTGTCTGCAAAAAGTTCATCAGAGGAAGTGACGAAGATACTTTTTAAGATTACAAGAATTATATAGGTAATTATTATTTGATTTATAAGTTCTAGTATATAAAATATTAATACTATATCCAATATTGTTTTCAACAAAGGCGTTGGCCCCGCCCCTAACATGACCCAGCTCACTCTGTCAATATCGGAAATATGCGAGAGACATACTCAGTACTCGTTTGTTAAAAAAATCAGACTATACTCAGTACTCGTTTGTTAAAAAAATCAGACGGTACTGATGGCGAGCATCTCTTGCGATAGAGACTACACCGATATGTATATCTAGGGCACCCGGTCTCCTGAGATAATTTAGAGTGTAATAGGTATCTGTTCTGGTTGTTGGCTTTAATTTGTTGATTCACTGAAGGTTTGTAACTTTTTGTAATGTAGGCGACAGGCTGGTATCCTGACACTATTTTGCGGCACATCATGGCCTACAACAATGCCAGATGTGGCTTTATGTTACCTTACTTACTTAACTAAATGTTACCTAAAGCTGTGCTCAACCCCTTTTGGGAATATGAGCTTGATTTTATGTATGTAGATATATCTAGGGCATTCGAGCTGGAAACGGATAAGGTGATAGTAGAAATAAAGAGATATTTTGGACTCCTATATGCAAACATTCATACATTCTGATTCAGATTAATCCATCGCCAATAATAATGACTCCATTATAAAACCAAACCACAAATACATTTAACATGAGTTACTATAATTTATCGACCATAAGACGTCTGTAAAATCAGTTATGAGCAAAATAGTTATATGGCTTAACACTAAAACGTTTATTTTTAAGTCCAGAGAGAGGAGAATTGTGCTAGGTCAAGGCTTTGACTTCGGATTGACGTTCGTATCTAGGTTCATTCCCGAGCTAAATATATCTGGCGTTACCTTGGCAGACATTTCACACCGAAACAGGCAAAGCAATTGACATGGAGCTTTGAAGCAGACTAAACTTTTCAGTTGACTTTGACATCGGTTTTCCACGGTATCCACTTCTATGTTCTTCATGCAAGAGAGGAATTGCCTGCAACATCTTCTGGATTACAAATTCAACCAGCTGCCGCAACACTAGATGTAGTATTGCAAGAGCTACGAGAAAGTATAGCCGGGATAAACACATGCCTGGAGCCGCTGCCCGCGCTGATGGAGGATGTGAAGGACATTAAATCCAGAATGGCAAGTTATGAGAATGGAATGTCTCTTATTCAAGGAGAGATTATTGAATATAAAACGAAAACTGTAGAATTGGAGGACAGAATCAATGCACTATAAGCTAATTGTAAAGATAATAACAACTACCCCCACTTACACGAACAAATATGGATAAGCATTGATTAGTAACAGAAAATAGAGCGTTCACTGTTTTTAAAATGCTTATCGACGAGACATGATTGTATGTTACAACATAATTTTAATTATCAACGAACGTTTTTGTGTAACAATTTATCGAGCAAAGGCACGAGCGCAGGTGACGATAGAAGATTATCTGGAATAGAATAAAAGTGTACACAAAATAAAAAGAAATGTAACAAGTGAATGCTCATCAGCCATGAACATTGAACGTCGAACACAGCATTGAGGGTTTGCAACAACGTCATTACATGGAAATGCTAGGAAACTGAGCACTTGTCTGTATAGAAAATATTCGTACGAACGTTAAATTATATACATGGAAATGCTCGAGAAAATTATCTTGTCTATATCCACCTTTATGTTCTATAGCCGACAGGCTGGTAACCTGTCTCTATTGTGACCCTTATTTCCATATGAGGCTTTGTCTGTAACCAAATTTTACGTAAATCTCTGCTCAAGCCCTTTTGGGATTTTGAGCGTGATTATTGTAGGTAGATATGTATAATACAATCAATAACCAACAAGCCATAATTAAAATTGTATTTATGCTACCTACTGCATAAATGTCTGCATTGAATTTGATGTACTATAATAAGATCATAGAATAATGAGAGCCCAGAAGGTAAATGTACACGCTCGATCAACACACACGGAACCTATCTCAGAATAAATTAATATTATCCGACTCAAGCGCTCGCTACACCACCTGCGTAGCATGCAGTGTAGCGCGTTGCGTCAGGGTATCACACCAGAGGGCCTAGACAAGTGGCCAATCGATTGCGTTGAACGCTTAACGAAAAGGATTTTATGTATGACACTGACATAATACTAAGAAAAATCCATGGCAACTGTCATGTCAAATGTTAGAGATGACGTTGTCTAGGCCCTCTGGCCGGTTTTAAATCGCAACGCGCTGTGCTGCGACGCGCCGCACTGCGACACTTGACATTTTGTTTGAAAAGGTGGAAAATAGTGACCACATCCTCACATCTGAGTTTTTAATGTGTAAACATTCTAATACTTATCATAAAACACATTTCGATATTAAAATTTTCGATATTCAAAAAACCTTCCCCTTTTAACAATAAGAACTACCTATATTGTGAGGGACTTACCTTCAATATTTAACTGCTGTCCAATATTTTTTCACAATATGTGTAGCTTTGTAGTTTCTACTTTCTACTACAAAAATATCTAATCGGTAGATTTGCCCGAGTAAAATCGGTATATTCCGTATATTTGGACCATAAATCGGTAAATTGAATAACAAGCACTAAAATCACAAAAAATAGGGGGCTTACCGATATAGCGCGAGGGCAGGCGCTATATCGGGAAAAATAACGAAAAATCTGCCGGTTTGAGACCACTGATATCAAGGCATATTGCAACGACTCCAAAAACAAATTGGGTGCAGGGTAGGGGAAAGATAGACGCTAGCAATACCGACGATGTTATCACTCACGGGTTATCAGTCGTAACTTCATCCCGTACCTGTCGTCACTTATGAAAAATGTGACAACATTGTACATTTACAGAAAGCCAGCCTTTCCGGATGATATCTAGCCGATAAGACATTCACATGTAGCAGTATTCATGCGCCTAAAAGTCATGTCAAATGAATCAAAAGAGAGCAACTAATCTAAGGGCCTTTGGACAAACCCATCAATGCGGCAGATCGTCCGTATTCAATATGAAGTTATGTGCAGGCTTGAGCTTGCCTTCTGCTTTATCGTTATGTTGTGTTAAAATGTGCATGGTATACGTGACTGTTTTAGAATGTTTTCGTTTATTTTTAAGTTAACTCCGTCCGTATAAATGTCAGATAAACTCCTCCCGGTATTAATTACCCCAGTAAGGCAGCTTTATTCCGTACACGTAAGTTGCAAATCTCACAGCTTTCTACGCAAATGGGGATGGAATGCCAGATTTTCTCTCGTGTTTAGAGCGAACCTATTTCGTAAATCTGAGCTGTGGCATTGAATAACGAATTTTCTTGCGTTTAAATTTAAGGCTGTTCTAAACGGAATTCGTTTAAAACAAACCTATCGAGGCTGCAAAAAGCTTCTATACAACAATAATAATGACGCCAAACATTTGTCTTACATAATTAATGTTTCGGCATAAGTGCTTTGAAATTTACGTTCCGTGAGAGTGGTGGTAGACAATGTATTTCAATATTAATGTTTTCTTGTTCATTTAACATTTTGAAGTTGTCATATAATGAGGAACGTCATAATATAACTTCGCAATATCTATTAGTGATGCTGTTTAGCAGTAGGTATGGTCTCATACATCAGATCAAAACTGCTAAACTTCTTTGCTGAAATCTCTAATGATTTTGTTACATTGATTGTTTTCCATTTCTATTTCAGACCATTGTTTGAAAATGTACATCTTTACTCTTTATGCCCCTATTGTAAATCAAATTTTGCGGATATTTTAATATCAAATTGTATCAATCATAATTACCAACTACATTTTTAGATTTCTTTACTTAAAAACTACTATACGTTTCTAGAGTGGTGTATAATTTTTTATCCTAAATATTCATTTAGGGACCGATACCTGATGAATTAGCATCACTTATTTATGTGAGCCATATTGTGCTGCTTAATCAAGTGATACCCGTTTAGAATAAATGTAAGCAATATTATTAATTACGGATACAATTCATTATTCTTACACCAGAATAGGTCTCGGTTGCCGCCGGCAGCGGTGGGTGGCGCTAATCGCTGATCTCGTGAGCTCGGCACTGGCGTTGGCGCCTACCGTAATTTAGTAAAATATTCATAGGTAGGTTTTTCTTTGCGCTTATGCTTTTAGGATTTTTAAAAAATATAAGTATTCTAAAATTTAGAATATGTACATATGTTTTTAAGGCTGTAAAACTACTCATGTGCTCCAGTAATGTAAAAGGCATGTTAGCTTAGACATTGTATAGGTTGATGATGACGATCATTTATTATAATATTACACTACGTCTTCGCTTTTTAATTTGGTCTGAGATGGTGACAGACTTTGAGAAGACAGTGATAGCTAGACAATCAGCTTACAAAAAATCCCTACTACTATCCAAACCGAGCACAAAGTACTCCACTGGCGATCGAATCTAGTTACAATGGGCGAACCACTACGGACTCCATTCAATTTAATATACCAAATAAATAAAATACTCTATTAAATTTTAAAGCTTACAAACGCACAATAAAACGAATAATTGATCATTTCTATCAATAATAGCGACGGTAACTTCAATTGCTAACTAACGCAATCCCTGTTGCCACAAACAAAACGTTTCCGTCGTATTTTATTAATGTTAACTGTTATTACAAACTTCAGCTAAGTTAATCCCCATATTTGTAGCGAGTAAGCTGATCATAGTTTATAGTAGCTGTACTAATGACAATACTCGTAATTCTGCATAAACGGTGGAAACGCTTGCATATAGGACCATGTTTTACCGCTAATAAGGCATCGGGTCCATAAGTGACTGTTTACTGAGCATAGCAGCTCAAAGAAGACGTGTTGTACGCAAGAAATTATTGTATATCTTGTTTGCGATATTTATAATTGGATTAATTAAAAGTGTGAATTAAATAAACTTGCACTGCCGAAGGCGTAATATCGTTCATTTGTTTTTTCTTGTCGGTTTTTCTAGACCACAATCTATATAAACACATCACTACATAGTATAAAACAAAGTCGCTATCCACCGTCTGTCTGTCCCTATGTATGCTTAGATCTTTAAAACTACGCAACGGATTTGGATGCGGTTTTTTTTAATAGATAGAGTGATTCTTAAGGACGGTTTATATGTATAATACATGCATATTTACATAAGCATTGCACCCGTGCGATGCCGGGGCGGGTCGCTAGTACATAATATAAAAAAGTCGCTAATGTTGTATGTACGCTTACAACTTTTAAACTACCCAACGGACTTCAATTCGGTTTCCATCAATAGATAGAATGATTCAAGAGGAAGGTTTGTAAGTATAATTATAATTAATATCCGTGCAAAGTCGGGACGAGTCGCTAGTAAGATGTAAAATGTTGGTTGCACCTTAATTAACATAACTTTTGGATGAAAGTCGCTTATAACCTTAACAACAATTACTATACTGTATTTTTATTTATTCGTTCAATAAAAGACATAGGTAAGTATAGTAACAGTAGTTTTTATTTACCTTTGAACAGAACACGTGTCTTATTTCATGGACGATCTTAGTAAAAATAAATAAATACAATTAAGCGTTAATATCACTCAAAATCATTTTCAAATTCAAAAACAGTAATAATCTACTAAACTTATGACCTTCCTTTGTCCCGATGCCTGCGTAAACTTTGAGGTCGTAAAACAGCTACGTGTTCAAACGGCACCACTTCTATTATTATCAATATAGCACTTTCCTATTACGATCAACCCACATCCATTTACAGCAAACCACTTTGATGATTTTACGACGTCATAAAAGCCATAGGCCAAAGTCGCAGTATGGAGACGGACAGAAATCATTATCACGTAATAACTAGCAATAAGAATACTTTAATAATTTACGGCACGGCACGCGTCCTTGCTTCCACATTGTTGCATCGATACTATATTAGATATGTTATGCAGCTACGTATCCATAATAAAAAATATCCGATATCCGTAATGTTGTGTACCCAATTTAAAACTAGGACCAAATCTGTTAGGAGATACGAACACGACTTACATTACAATAACGCCGAAATAATATACAACGAATCATTAGCAAAGGGAGAACCTGAAGAAAAGGCGAGAAAAAAAGCACAAAAATTAATAAAGGAAGCAGAAGAAGAATTTTTAGCAAAAGTTTTCAAATATTCTCCACAAATTTTAATGCAAACATCAAGAAATAAGACATTATCAAATAAAGAGGTTTTTTTCCTAACTTGAGATTGGCAGAAATATTGTTGCCCTAATAAAACGACTAATTTTCATTAAATAAAATAAGAAGAAGAAAGAAAAAGAAAATCCCGAATACTTATACCGGTAAGAAATTTCATGTCGACAACATCCCTATTAGTAGAAGATCCGAACCTAAATCGACCTTCACCGAGCTGATAATAGAATGAAACATATTTTATTATTAATTTAGTATATTAGAAAATATATTAAAAATGGGTTGTCTAAAAAAATCCTGGACAGACTATCTTTAATTATTTTTTGAAAAATGATTTTTAATAAAATATTGCAACATCAAGATAATAAGAAAATTTTGTCCTGACTGATAGTAGAAACCGTATAGAATGTGCAGCCATTGGGTTGTCTATTATTTACCTGCGCGAACTACTGGGTTGTCAGGTATGAACAGGTATGTCGATATCAGTTACTTTCACTCGATTGGATAATAGAAAAAAAATTATATCATCATAAGCGCTGTTTTATTGCAAATACGTTGATATAGGGTTGTCTGCCAAAAATTTGGTCCTAGTAAGGGTTTGCGAATTTTAAAGATTTAAATTTTAACGCGCGTGGACATGTGTGACAGAGAAATCCGAGGTAAGTATACTGTGTAATAATAAAGGACACAACATTATAGTCGCCTGTGATGGGACCCTTGAATATTAGAAAATGCGCATGCTCAGTATGTCAACTATGGAGGGTAGAGGTACCGCTACTACCCATTTAGTAAACCCTGCCCGTTATTTTGGAGCAACTGACATTTGAGTTGCAACAAAAATAATTAATTAATTGCATACTAATGAAATATATTTTATATAATACTAAAATAGAAAACAATATGTTATCAATTAAATAAATATATAAATATATATAACTTAAAATTTTTTGTAACTCAAAATATGATAACGTAAATAATAAACACATCCATTACCTACTTTGACAGTTTTTTGCTCTTTTTGGAAAAAATTAAAAAGAAACAAAGTGGACAGCCGAAAATTCAAATTAAAAAATAACAAATAAGATAGCCTAAACATTTTGTATTACGTTTAAAAATTTTATTACAGAACAGCATAAATACAAAAATAATGTTAATGGAAAATAAATTCTAACAAATATTTTTTATTCAATATCTGATTCGTCAGAAGTATTATTCTGATTCTCGAATTCTTCTAATTCATTAGGTTCCTTTTCATTTTCTTCCATTTCAACAACGTCCATTTTCAAAGGAGTTTGATCTCCGATAAAACCTGTTGGTTTTAAAAAATCAACTAAATACCAACCATAGTTTTCAGGGTTTGACTTTGCACATATAGAATTAGTTGCATTAAGCCACATAGAATTTACATATATTGTTCTTAAAATTTTTTGTAGTAGGGAAATCCAACATGGCGGTATAAAGTTGGAGTCAAAACTTTTAATCTTCTTTAAAAATTGTTCGCTGTCTTCTTTTGCGCCGTACTTCTTCATAAAAATACGAATTCTCGCATCATTAACTGATTGGCAGTGATACACGCCATACATTTTTGCTGTAAACTCATTACAGGCGACTATAATGTTGTGTCCTTTATTATTACACAGTATACTTACCTCGGATCTCTCTGTCAAACATGTCCACGCGCGTTAAAATTTAAATCTTTAAAATTCGCAAACCCTTACTAGGACCAAATTTTTGGCAGACAACCCTATATCAACGTATTCGCAATAAAACAGCGCTTATGATGATATAATTTTTTTTCTATTATCCAATCGAGTGAAAGTAACTGATATCGACATACCTGTTCATACCTGACAACCCAGTAGTTCGCGCAGGTAAATAATAGACAACCCAATGGCTGCACATTCTATACGGTTTCTACTATCAGTCAGGACAAAACTTTCTTATTATCTTGATGTTGCAATATTTTATTAAAAATCATTTTTCAAAAAATAATTAAAAATAGTCTGTCCAGGATTTTTTTAGACAACCCATTTTTAATATATTTTCTAATATACTAAATTAATAATAAAACATGTTTCATTCTATTATCAGCTCGGTGAAGGTCGATTTAGGTTCGGATCTTAGACTATATTCTTTACTTTATAGATCACTTGTTCAATAGACGAATAGACAATTCGTGTTTTATTGCTTCGTGAATAGACGCGGCGTCATTCATAAGGTTGCCGAAGTGTCAAACGGTTGTTACTTTTTGCATCGTTAGAACAACCTGTTGGCTTACTTTATGTAATAAATCTTTGAGAGCTCCGTTATCGATAGAATCTCGGAAATTATGACATATGCATGCAATCGTGCTTAAGTTGTAACGGGACGAAGTCGGAAGAACTTGCAGTGAAAATATTTTAATAATATTTCTCGACAATCCTAGCACCATAATCCTTTTTACGGAGAGGTCTAATTCATTTACGCATCATCCCTGTAGTACGCTGCAACTGCAGGGGTGCGAGGAACTCAGAGATAAAGGAATTTCCCCCACTGCCCACTTAACATCCCCCCGGGCATCCTGCCAAGGCACACTACGGCAGCAACCCGGATCGCGAAGCGTTCGCTTTCGCCGGAACGCCACCTCTGCCCGCCCTTTTGGGCCCAACCGGTGCATCGTTCGCATCCGATATAAATACTTCGGTATTTACTACTAGAACTAGCCTACGATTTGGTAATTATATGTTTAGAAAAACTATAGCTGTATAATTGTAGCGGATTGCCAGTTTTGGAGACCGGGCCCCAGCAAGCTCAAGGTTCCGCTGGTAAGCTTTTCCCAGGGCCCCCATAATGGTGCAAAGGATGGCTTGGATGAAACTCATCGCAGTTTAAGCCGTCTGTCCCCCTACCTAAGGTTGCAGCCACCCAGAACACTGGTCCTCATTGAGAGAAAGGCACACTGAGCCCAGATGTAACGTGTAGGGACCAGGTGCTAGCTTCGACAGAACCAAACCAGCGGTCGCATCCATCCGCCACCTCTGGAAGCAGAGGCGCGTCAGGAGCGACCGACCTAGCACCATAAGCCTACTCTTTTTTAGAAGAAGACAATAAGTTAGCTTGGCATCAAAGAACCTATTAAGGGTCTCTGACCTGACTTGAGTTTACCACTGGGGCTACCACCACCACCACCACCTAATAAAAAAAAATGATGAATAATTTTAAGATAATTATGTAAACACCGTAAACAATCACCGGCGGGTGAAGCGTCGGTGGCGTAGTGCGTAAGGGCAATCCAAATCGGGAGGCACCGGTTCGATCCTCGCCACGTACCAATGTGTTTTCAAATTTTGAATTCATATGTATGTTTAATCGAAGCTTTTACGGTGAAGGAAAACATCGTAAGGAAACCTGCATACACCTATGAAAAAATTCTTAGGTTGTGTGTGTAGTCGACCAACCCGCACTTGGCCAGCGTGGTTGACTAAGGCCTAATCACCCCTAATGTGGAGTAGGTTCGAACCCTCGTACTTATTACTCGTACGCCATTAAATGAGCTGTTAATGATGATGTAAATAATCCAAATGCATAGATTTAAAAGTGCCAAAAATTAAAGAATATATAAACAATAATAAACCCATGTTGATTTATCAATTATCCAGCAATAGTTTCTCTAAAAAGTTTAAAAGCCAAGTCAAGTTTACAGTTTAGAAAACCATGGATTGTTACTCATACTAAAATAGCTTCTAACCTTAATAATGTATTAAACGCTAATCACTACAATAAAATACAATATTACTTACATCAAACGTCAAAATCCTATGTCATTTTATTGGACTTCTTATCCGACAATTGAAAACAGCTTAAGATAAAGGCGTATTTAGTGTAATTAATTATAAAATACCTACTACTTCTTCACAGCCTGTTGTCAAACGATTTAAAATCGTCACAATTCCTGGTCTCTGCCGTTTTTATTACCCGTACAGCTTTTACGCGATGCTATTCACATCGACTAGGTTATCGTAGGTATTACATCGACAGTCAAGACGAAAGTCTTTAATTCGTGTGTGTTGCCAGTGATGACTTACGGAACCGAAACGTGGCCGCTTACAATGGGCCTCATAAGAAGGCTCAAGGTCACCCAAAGGGCAATGGAGAGGGCTATGCTCGGAGTTTCTCTGCGTGATCATATCAGAAATGATGAGATCCGCAGGAGAACCAAGGTCACTGACATAGGCCAAAGAATTGCGAACCTCAAGTGGCAGTGGGCAGGGCACATTGCGAGAAGGACTGACGGCCGTTGGGGCGGAAAGGTCCTCGAGTGGCGACCACGTACCGGGAAACGCAGCGTTGGTAGGCCCCCCACAAGGTGGACTGACGATCTAGTTAAGGTCGCGGGAAGCCGCTGGATGCGGGCAGCGCAGGACCGACCGGTTTGGAGATCCTTGGGGGAGGCCTATGTCCAACAGTGGGCGTCTCTCGGCTGAAATGATGATGATGATGATGATGACATCGACAGTCGAAGTATTAAAAACGTTCCATTGACGGATCACTACACCACCTGTGTAGATTTCATTATTTTTTTAAGTCATTCATCAATCATCATCAACAGCTCATATAACGTCCCCACCGAGGTGCTCGAGCCTACCCCATATTATGAGCGATTAGGCCTTAGTGAACCACGCTGGCCAAGTACGGGTTCGTTGACTTCAGACACAACCTGAGAATTTCTTCATAGGTGTGTGCAGGTTTCTCGCAATGTTTTCCTTCACCGTAAAAGCGTCGAATAAACGTATGTACATAATGAATTTGAAATTTGAAAACACGTGGCGGGTTTGAACCGGTCGGTGCCTCCGGGTGGGAGACAACACCCTTACGCACTACGCTACCGACGCTTTTTAAGTCATTATAATTATAACGTTTTATTTAAATTTATTTTTATTTATAATGCAATATGATATTGAAACCATAATTTCAAGATGGCAACACTCAAATGTCTTTGAATGGCTGAACGAATTAGCGGGAAAAATAGGTCGCTCAATGATTGGGCGACGACAGTAATGTCGCCTGATTTCGTGAGCCAATAAGAGAGTTCGGTTTTCCCGCCACTACGTTAGGGATTCAAGCGCAGGAAGGCGCCGAGGCGTCGCTGTGGGGGGCATTCAGTTCGGAACTGGCGTCTGGAGCGGATGTGTCCTGCAGTGTAGAATAGGTGTTGGGTGTTATTTTTTTAATGTAAAAAGTGTTATTTATTACCAACCAATTTATACGTAACGGATAGGATTTAAAGTGTTCTATTACAACAGTACAGAATATCAATGGTACGGTCAGCATCAGAAGTGTGTGTATTAATACTTAGTGCTATTCATAGCAACGCCAGCTCTTGTGCAGTAATAGTTACAATTGTTATGTATGAATGCATAATTATCATGACAAGGTATTAAGAAATCTACATCTGATGCTGACTCTACTTTGCATCGACAGCTGGAGTGGACCTGTTGGATGGGTTTCTGGCGCTTCACCGGCCGTTACTACAGCTAGTCTTTATAAATTTAAGGATTGCAATATTTTAGGATTATAGTAGAAATCATTAAATACAAATAGCGTGTAATAAAAAATTCGCCATTATTACCGGTGTTACAAAAATACCCGTAAATCGGAAAGGAGGTTAAAAGGCACGTAACTCTTCTCTAATTATATTAAATAACCTAATATACCACAACATTTAATTGTTACCTTTAATTTCAAATAGGTTTATGCGTTGTTGAAGTGGCCACTTTTGTAAACCCATTTAAACCCAACCCAAATAAACCCATTTTATAACTTAATGGAAGAACATAAACGGGAGTACAGTTGTTCAATAAATAGTCGACGTGTATGTGATCGTGACCATTTTACATTTTTCATCTGGTTTAAAAGTTATAAAATTAAATGTGATGGTGGCGCTAGTTGACTTGAGTCAGCCCCTTAAATGTTCCTTTATAAAGAGTCAATTTAAAATATTTGAAAATCATAGTATCAGTGGTATAACAGTATGACTACGCCGCCAAAAAAGTCATTAAAATTGTCATTGATGTGCAAACCTTATTTCAGTAAACTTAAAGAGTAAACTACGCAGAATAATATATTGTAGATATATTATTTATGTACATTCTTTGCTAATGTCCGCAGAATGACAAAGAGTCATTATTACAGAATGTACAGAATTTCCGTTCTCTGACAAGCCTGACAGCTTACTAGAACTTTGCTTTTATTACCTATATTTTTAGTTGTAACACGTTTTACCTTTAAGTAAAGACCTTTATGATAAATGAATTATAATAGGTTGATATTACTTTCATTCATCCACTGGGTACTAACCTTGCATTCTCCTTGGACGCAGATGGCTCTATACCCTGGCTTCGTGCAGGAAGTCCCATCAGCTACCAGAGCCAACGACGCATAAAACTGCTGCCCCAAAGGCCGACAGTTCAACGTGCAAGGCGAATCTCCTGAGAAAAAAAATCGAACAACTCTCACAATTTCCTGGAAAATCCACAATTGATTTTATCAATACGATAAAATCAGATGTTGTTGAGTAATATGATAGGAATTTTGATAGTAAGTCGACAATAATTTGTGATTACCGTGATATGTGTATCGATAAATTTCGCATGTTCCTTAAAAATGTGTCATATTAAATTCCATTGTAAATACGAGTATGTTCTCGACTCTTTTTCATGAAGACGATAGTACGGCGAGCGGAGGGCCTTGACAAGTGGCAAACGATTCCAATCGTTTCTGCGAGTAACAACGTCAGCTCTAACATTTGACATGACAGTCGCCATGGATTTTTCTCAGTATTATGTCATACATAAAATCCTTTTCGTTCAGCGTTCAACGCAATCGATTTGCCACTTGTCTAGGCCCTGCTCTCCATACAAACAGAGAAAACGTTACCCTTATTTTTTATCCAATTTTTTATGATATTATCATCATCATCATAACAGCCTTTTTAATTCAACCCACTGCTGTGACACAAGGCCTCTCCTTGTCATCGAAGGAGGTCTAGGCAGTAATCCACCACGCTTGGCCACTGTGGATTAGTCGACGGAGTATAAGGTGATCAATTCCCCTTTGCTGATCCGTTAGTCGCCTTTTACGGCACCCAATGGAGGATACTATTCTGGGGTGATACTATTCTACTCTGTCGGCATCACACGGCAAAATTTTTATTTACAATTATATCGCAGAAGTGTCGTTCTATATTATGTGGCAAGCTCTTTTTTTATAATATATTAGAATATTTTCATTCTGTTTTATAGATGGAAAACAAACCATTATTTTTTTAACACAAAAAGTTATGTTATTCCGTTGGCTGACAATCATACAGCCTGCCTGGTGGTAGGTAAGCAGTCACCGTAGCCACACTCGCGCGCTGACAACCCTAGTCCCCTTCCCTACCTAAACTTCTTTCTTCTTCAAAACTAAAAACGGAGAAATAAATTTTAATAAAATATAATATTTATAGCTTATAAATATTTTTTTTTTTAAGTCAGTTCCAAATACAAGTGACAACGTTTATTTCAAATATTAAAGGCAGCACCTAAGGACTTGGTATATTTGCTCTTAGGTTGACACCGACCTCAAAAAACATTTAGTTTTTTTTAAACAAAATTAGTTTTTCTCCGTTTTTAGGGTTCCGTACCTCAAAAGGAAAAAACGGAACCCTTATAGGATCACTTTGTCGTCCGTCTGTCTGTCTGTCTGTCTGTCTGTCTGTCTGTCAAGACCCTTTATCTCAAGAACGCGTGAACGTATCAAGCTGAAATTCACATGAAATACTCAGGTCTATTGTCCCTTTAAGCTGTGAAAATATCAAACTTCTAAGCCAAGCCAATCAAAAGATACAGCCGATTATGTCGATATTTTCAACAAATTTCCGACACTCGCAAAGGAATCAAAACCTACAGGATACTTCCCGTAAACTCAGAATCTTGAAATTTGGCATGAAGCATTTTCATATAATGCAAATATAGGGAAAATTGCGAAAATCACATTTTTTTAGTTATATAATATAATAAAAATATTTTAATAAAATGAAACTTACTACCTTATTTCTCACGAACGAATAAAGGTATCAAATTGAATTTATACCGAATACCTAGGTCTATTGTCCCTTTAAGCTGTGAAAATATCAAACTTCTAAGTTAACGCGATCAAAAGATACAACAGTTTATACCGACACCTTAGACAAACCGACACCCGCAAAGGAATCAAAACCTACAGGATACTTCCAGTAAACTCAGAATCTTGAAATTTGGCATGAAGCATTGTCATATAATGCAAATATAGGAAAAATTGCGAAAATCACATTTTTTTAGTTATATAATATAATAAAAATATTTTAATAAAATGAAACTTACTACCTTATTTCTCACGAACGAATAAAGGTATCAAATTGAAATTTATACCAAATACCTAAGTCTATTGTCCCTTTAAGCAGTGAAAAAATCAAACTTCTAAGTTAACGCGATCAAAAAATACAGCAGTTTATACCGACACCTTAGACGAATTTCCGTCACACGCTAGGGAATCAAAACCTACAAGGTACTTCCCGTGAACTCAGAATTTGATTTAATACGTCATAAATTGTAAACCGCTACGTTTGTACGGCGGAACCCTCGGTGTGCGAGTCCGACTCGCACTTGGCCGGTTTTTAGTTTTGATGTCGGTTTTTTATTTGAAAATAATTTAGTTTTTGCTTTTTAGTGTTTTAAGTATAGAAATTTTCAGGAAACTACCTTGAGATCCTTTAGACACATAAGTGATAAGATTACGATATCGTCGAGGTCTATTAAATAGGCATTATTAGGGATAACTTAAAAACTAATCGTCAGATGTCGATCAAATTTAAATGGGACCCCATGATAAGCACTAGCTTCCAAATGTCGAAATAATCTTTAAAATCGGTCCACCCAGTAACGAGTTATGAGGTAACAAACATAAAAAATACAGTCAAATTGATAACCTCCTCCTTTTTTGAAGTCGGTTAAAAATGTAGTATTATTTCATTGTGGTCTTCTGTAAGGTGATGGTACTTACTACTCCAGTTTGGGCGCTCCAAATTCAAGCGGCTAGTGCTATTCCCTACCTCGATTTTCGATCCGCCTGGCCAAGCTCCTGCCACTATGTTATCAAGTCTTTCACCGTCGTCTTGTGTTCCGACAGTTAAGGATAAGATAGCCTCAATAGTTGACGGTGAAAGTCAGTTTGACCTTCGGAATTATCATCACATCAAAGTGAGATGATGATTAAAGAGTTTCCTATCATCAACGACGATAAAAAACAACACTATTGCGCAAAACATATCTGCAGACAATGGAAAATGCTGGATCCCTAAGGTCGAATCAAAGCGTTGTATGAAATTAATAATACGCGTAAACAGATAATAAATGATGTTATTTCCCACACCAATGAGAAATGACTTACTGCGTCTCTAATCAAAATCAAATTAATTCCTATATTAATTACAAAGCCAAAGCGTGTCCAATAGTGTGATAAATTTGTGTAGTAATTTATGTAACATTGAGTTATAATAGTTTACAAGTCACGTAAAACATAAATATTGATCTTAATTCCCATAATAATAACTTGAAAGGCTCGCCATTTAAATGTTAAGTTGGATTATCTCCAAGCCATGACGTCACTTGTTCATTGCGTATTAAAATCAGGACTAATGGTGTCACTATACTAAAACAATTTACAATCAAGTACTCAAGGACACATGTTTTAAATAGATAAATGATAAGTTGTATGACTGCCTGCTCCGCTATACTTCTATATGCGAGGAACGCTTGGATACATTGATGTGTCACGGGAACCGTACATTTTTAACCATCTTCGAAGAAAGGTAGAGGTTCTCAATTTGACTTTATGTTTTTTTTATGTGTGTCGCCTCAGAACTATTTACTGGGTGCACCGATTTTGATGATTTCTACAATTTGGAAGCTGGTGCTTGTCAAATGGTCCCATTTAGAATACTTTTTGAGATTGAATAATGCGTATTTAATTGACATCGATGAAATAATACAAATAATAAAAAGTAGCCTGTGTGCCATTTCAGACTATAGACATCTGTTTTGGTTGTTGGATTTTCTATGTTTTTTATGTATATGACAGGGTGGCAACCTGTCACTATTTGGATGCACTGCATGACCCATACTGCCAGATGTGGCTTTATGTAGAAGGATCTGCTCAACCCCTCTTGGGATTACGATCGTGATCGTATATATGTAATTATGAAGCTATCCATATGACAATTTATTTTAGGTACCACAGATTTAATAATACAAGGAGATGGGCCAAGCCGGCGTTTAACTTGTGACAAAGTGTATACCCAGTGGGCATACATTGCAACCAGTTCGCCGTCCGCGTCACTCGGACTTCCTATGAACTCAGCGATTTGACCGATCTCCTTTGCGGCTGTGCTTAACTTTCATTGCTTCGCAGTCCTTATGACGCGCGCAATGAATAGTGTATATTACGGCATGCTCAACTAGACCCATGTTATGTAGTACGTACGCTGATCGCGACACTCGGTCTTCTTATGAACTCGGCGATTCGACCGATCTCCTTAGATTGATATATCTGTGATAGGTACATTGGTCAGAACTTTCGCAGTTATAATAAACTGGGCCGTGATGAAAACGGGTCGGTGACAGAAAATGCAAAAATACCAAAACATTAAAGCAATCTTCCTAAAAGTTTATTTCATTTTCATTGCATATTAAGAAATAATTAAAGCTCTATAAAATTGTCTTTAATACAGTATTTACTTCTTAAAGCCAACTCTTTGCTGCAGCGCTTTCTTTGACGCCCAGTGCAAGCATTTTTATCTCACGAAAGCAGGTGGCTAATACTATCGGCCAGTTTCATCAAAATCATTTTCAAAGATTTGATGAAACGATGTTTACCATAAAAACATAAGCACCAAGCACTGACAAATTTCGACAGCGAAAAGCAGTGCCTCGGTGGCGAAATTGGTTAACGCGTCCACCCGGATTGTGGAAGGTGCGGGTTCGAGTCCCGCCTGAGGCAAGTCGATTTTTTTCAGTGCATTTTTCTAGTATTATATTTACGCGTTTGTAAACGCAAAAATAAAATTATTCCATACAGTTTCATCAAGTTTTACGTTTTAAAATGTTGTAAAAAGTAACATAAAAGTCAACTTCAGTCTTTACAGTGGGATTTTCCATTCTTAAATATATTAGTTTTTTTAAGAAATTTTAAAAATGGCGCATCCGTAAGAGAACATATTTTAACAAGGGCGGTAAAACAAAGCAAGCCTCAAATCGCATATTATTCGTCAAATACCTGCGATCTGAGACTTTATTGGAATCGAAATGTGGTGAAATGGCTTTTGACGATTTGAAAAGTACTTAGCAAAGTCTGTTTAAATAAAGACCTTTTCATATTATTGCCGCCCAAGGTAACTACAAAAAATTCATTTCAACCCCTGACCAGGAAGTGAGATTTCCGTACCTACGCGTAGCAGGCGGAAAATCCCACTTCTTGGTCAGGTGTGACATAATAGTTATTTATTATACAAGAGTGGAAAGTTCCTTTTTAACCGCGTGCTCGATTTGGATGACCGAGCAAGCGAAGGATTCTAAAGTTGAATCACGAGCGCAGCGAGTGATTCTAAATTAGAATCCTGAGCGTCAGCGAGGGAAACAAACGAGCACAAGGTGAAAAATCTTTCCACTCGAGTGCAATACGTAACTTTTCATCCCACCTCAGCGAGGAAATGACAAAATAATCTTCATTCTAATCATAAATTTGGCACCATAGAGGTTACATTAAATAGGTTTAATGACGTTTTGAATTTACAATTATATTGAGTACTCATTATATGTGATGTTCTCAATTCAAATCTACTTTGCCGCTCAAGCGAATAAAATAGAATTTTCCAGCCAGATTTCGAAGCGCAAAATTACACTTTCCGAGGTGGTGGGATGAAAATGTATTTTCAACAAACTTGCTGATCAAACCGCACACACAATTGCGATACCTAATGAATGTTTCTTAAATTATTTTTATTAATAAGATTCTCTCTATTATGTGAAGGCAAAAGGATAAGCCCATACAGCCACGTCTTCAGTAATATTTTTCATTCTTGAAATTTGCATTAAAATATTTTTGAATTACTGAACTAAAACATTTTCTGATCCCATGACAAGACGCTAAACACTCTATTTTTTAATTTTAGCAAGAAACTATGCCTATGAACTAAGTTCTTATTTTTGTGAAAAGAAGTCCAACGTGTTTTTAAAATACCAATTTTTTTTACAGCTTTTTAAATCTAATTTAAGTATTAATCACAGAACCTGTGATACATGCCATAGGATATGAAAATAAGTAAACGTACGTACCATCTATATAAGGTACCCAAGTGTAGAAACGTCCCCGGAATGGTCTTCGGTCGTAAGCTGCACACTGCTCCGCTCGGGAATCTCTCTCGCCTCCCGGGCACGGCTAAACATTAAAGACATTAATTAATAACTATCTAATATGAATCATTCTTACACATATCCTAATACCGGGGCAAGTTTTGACGGTACTTATCGTTGATATTTATCATAATTTTAGTATTACTCATCGAGAGCAATATATTAATGATTTCAACGCTTTTCATGAGAATTTCCCAACACGTCGCGTTGTAATAAGATTAAGAGAATATTACTGTTGTTAGATATTTATATAAGAGATAAATACAATAGCGTAGCTATAAAAGCTTCGTGATTTCTTTGTAAGTGACAAATCTAAACTTTATAATTTAAATTTTTAGGGGCGTCTATTAATTACTAGGGAGGTGTTTTTAGTGCCTTTTTGACCCACTGGTGCGATGTTGCGACATTTGGTTCGACCCCATCCCCTTATTTCACGTGAGGTTATTCAAAATTTGTAGTCATAGGGTAAAGGGGTCAACTAAAAACTTGCTTTATTATTTTTATTCAAAACTAGTATTTAAGATTGCTGAGACCGTAATCTATATAGAATCATAGTGATGAAATTAAAAATTAATTTATTCAAGGTTTTTGATAAAAAAAATACGTGATATTTGCCAAGACTCCCCGCTCTCCTTGGCGAGATTCGGATATTTTTACGTTTAATAATTTTAAAGTTGATTACAAAATCTTAAAAATCCAAACGTCCTAAAATCTGGGAAATCCTCACCTCAATTTACTATTAGTGGAAGTGCTATAAGTGCATAGAACAAGACTGTGTCAAGGTACTGAACCTGAACTAGGGCCAAATGTTATAAAATCCATAAATCCAAAGACACACGTAATGGTCGTAAATTCTACATTATTTTCGAGAAACAGTTACGTAATAAATTTTATGAACAGGCGTAGTAAATCAGGGTCGTTGGCTATAGGATTGAGCAATTTACCTATTGGGTACTTGCATGTGTGACACATGGGAAATATAATGAGGCTTAAGGATAGTTACGCCGATTGCATATAAATTCTCGGTTTACCGCAGACCTATAATTAAAGATTAATCAAAGCAAGAATAATGTTATCAAACTTTATGCTCCTTAATATTTATATCTGACTTACCCATATCTGAAATTCATAATAGCTATGTAACTGTAAAAGCTCGTAGTAATCTTAACATTTTGAAGTAAACCTTAAGATTTACCAACTTTTAATTACAAAAGTCCGAGCTGCTCTGTGACCATCGTTCATTTCGAACTTTTACCATCATACACTCGGTAAATCTTGGATTTTACCTCAGAATCACAGTCATAACGGCCTTTATAATGCGAACCACTGCTGGGACACAAAGCCTTGTCATCGAAGGAGTTTTAGGCAGTGCTCGCCCAATGTGGATTGGTGGACGGAGTATAAAGTGATCAATACCCTTTCATTGATCCATTATATCCAAATCCAGAGACATAGTAAATATTGAATAATGGACTAGTCAAAATGTGTTAGAAGCATCGTCACGTCCAAAGTGGGGGAGGAGGCTTGTAGTGTTACCCTATGGTAACCACCTTAGGGTATTAGCACTAAAAATAAGGAACGGACACCAGAGTGGGCCAATTGCAACGGACGGTGGCCTATTGCCGAGCATCGGAAGGTAGTGTCCACCTTGGGAGTAACACTAATTTAAAGCTCGAGCGACGTACTCGCCTTTCAAATAGTTCTATAGTCTGTTTTTTTAAACAAACGAGTACTGAATATGTCTCTCGCATATCTCCGATATTTACAGAGTGAGATGGGTCATGTTACAGCCTGGGCCGACGCCTTTGTTCTTATTATGAAATTGTAAAGGCCCGTTCATATTAAATACTTCTAAACTTTTTGTATTCGTTTACAATGTTGTGTTCAAGTGATATTATCAGATATTATGATATTTTCATAAATAAATTACAATAAAACAATATTGGATATATGATTAATATTTTAAAATCAAATAATTATTTAAAAGTTTTTTTAATCTTAAAAAGTATCGGCCTCACTTTCTTTTGATGAACTCTGTAGACACGTAAACAAAAAACTGCTATAACACATTTTCAATTTTTTTTTAGTACTTTATACAATGTTGATTTTACATAAGCGGAAAATCAGAATCTTCCTTCAGAATTGTATCTAATGTAGGCATTTAAATTTGAAAATAAAATTTGTCTAAGAGCGTTTTTCTTAACAATCACATTAGCTGTCAGCTAAAGCAGTCATTAAAAACAAGTCACGTCAGTGGTCACAAATGGCTTACAAAACTCTGATATCAGGCTAACGTGTACAATGATAATCAGACGTTAGGAGAAGAAGCTACTAATACAATTCCAGCAAATGAAGTTCTCAATTAACAGACTATAGGAAATAAAGCTGCAATATTGCAGCTATGCACACTAGCCAGATTAATAAGTACAGTCAGCTTCAGAAGTAGATGATTACTTTAGTACCATGTCATAGCAACGCCAGCGTTTGTACAGTAATAGTTGCGACAGTAAATGTATGCATTATTATTATGGCAAGGTACTAAAGTGATCATCTACTTTTGATGGTGACCGTACACTAATAAGTCACTATAAACAGGACTCGGAATAAGCTAGATCTCACTCTAAATTCAATGTCTTTTATTGACAGTTAGCCGTATATGACGTTTACAGTGTAAGCAAAAGCTAGCTTCCCACGGTCCGTGATATCGCGGACGGACGCGGACCGGCTCGCACGACAGATCGTAGGAAGGGTGTCGTCCGTGGTAGCACAAGACGTCAGTGGTGGTGCGCCGGTATCCGTCGCGAGGCGGTAACTTCAAAGGTGCGCTATGAAAGTATAGGCATGTATCCGCCGCGAGTCGGCACGTCCGCAGAATGAAGTACCGTTGGAAGAGCCTTGGTGCGCGCTGCGTGGCTGTCCGTAGTTGTCGGCTATGCTAGATCTGCATAATCACGCACCGTGCGAAACCAGCTTACGTTTTGAAAGAGATGAGGACTTTGAGGTAGCTACTCTCAAACGAACATCGTAGTTTCTAAATGACCACTCTTCCAATAGAAGATATCGTTTAGAATCTCCACAACGTTTGAGTCAGAAGCGGTAGGGAATGTGCCCAAAGGCAGGACTTAGCATTTGGCACTCTGTCTGTTTTTGTTCCTACCCTGCTGCCAATATTTCGGTGCAGTAGTTCTTGATATCGACAATACTGCTAAAGGATTTTGTAATTGATTTTTACGGCCGTTTGTCCTATCTATATTTCGATCGCAGCCGGCACCACTGCTTAACCTGTATTTCGAAGCACGGAGGAAAATAGAGGTGAAAAGTTTTCGGTCACCGACCAGTACCGACCACGCAATTGGTAGCTTAACTTTCGTGATCGTTACTAAGAACGTACGACCGCGGCGCCATCGACCTCCTTCCAAGCACACTGTCACTTTTTTAAATGTCAATTTATCTGTCAAGCGACAGACAAAATAAACAGTACAGTAGAGAATTACTCCAAGAAGAAACTTACAGCAGTATTACACTCATGGTATCTCCTGGCGACGCCCGGACAATCTCCAAGGTGGGTTTGTCTCGTCACGCGCACTGTTATGATTGGTGGAGGTAGAGTTCCATCTGGCGCCGTTGTAGATCTGAAACAATAATTTTACTCCAAATTTGATTTTTATTTAATGATGATATGGTAATTATATATAGACGTAATATCGTCGCGTGCATCGCTATCGTGCGTTAGTTGAGAACGACAGAAGCGATGAAAACGCGCGTCTGTGTCGCAACTGCATCAGTGCAAACGCGCGACTGGTTCAGTCAACAAGAGAGAAACGACGAGTAGATTTAAGTATCGATTCTGAATCAAATTTACATTGCGGCAGCATCGTCACAGCATCGCAATATCGCTATAGTAGAGACATGTCGTGTCAAATCGGAATTATACAACAAAAAAAACAACATTTAAAAGTTCTTTATTTAAATGAACTTTGCTAAGTACCTACTTTTAAATCGTCAAAAACCTTACCACCAGTACCTAGTCAACGATAAGATCAGGACTATTTTGCAATAATTCGCAGTGAGCTAAAGCTCTTATTAGTCAACATGTCATAATATAATGATGTTTTGTTTTATAACTAACATTTATATTTGACAATTTTGGGTAGCGTAAGGAAGAATCCGTTTGTTTCGATATTTTACCTGATTTTTTTCACCTATTTCGCATCCAAATACATACTTAATACTTTTGTTTCACATAATAAGTCAGACGGTTAGCACGATGTATTTAATGTCCCATTAGGTAATTGATCGTCCGTCAATAAGGAACTTGTTATGTTAACGACGATTTATGCGGGATATGTAATTAAATTTAAAATTATTCGGGAAGCCTTTATAAATCATGTCAATAAACAAGCAATGCGCACCGTCCAAAAACGCACCTTTTTAATGAAATCAAATCAACATCTCTAAGAAAAAGCTCCGAGAGCTAATCTAATTTAGTGTTTAAAAATAAAAAGCAAGCATATCAATGCAAGCAACGTTTACAAATGTTCTCTTCCACTAACAGGACCCCGACATTAATTTAATGTAACAAGGAATTTGAATATTCATGCCTGCTGTAATGATTGGTTCCACTTGGTGCCTACACTTACAACCTTTATCACACAGACTATTTAATAAGATAAGTGAGCGCCATCATTAGCTTCAAGTCTTTGGCGCCAAAGAAATAATGTCTGATTTTAATTAAAGATCATAATTATAGATTACTCGTAGGTGGACTAATGACTAATCGATCAGATCGGATGTACACTGGCTTAATAGATGGGGAACAATTTGCATAAATGTGTAAACAAATCGGTTGTATCAGCAGATAGTACCTCCGGCAAATTGTGTTGCAAGCTTAATTATGTCACTGATAAGTAGCAAATCAAATACTTATCGTAATAACGGTTAATTTGCTCGATACAAATCAATTGGCTTTATGCATCTGATAAAGTTTTTAAGAATAATTATTTTCAATTGCAATAAGACTTGTTAAAATCGAGATAATAATCACAATTTGCATTTAATAGCAATTACGACCAGTTGCAAGAAAAAGTAACATTTCTAATATTAACAACTTAATTAATAGGGTCGTTCAATTTTTAAATATATTTTCAATATTTAAGAAATTATATTTTTTTTGCAATCGGTTGGAAGTCTTTGAATCATTATTTCTCATATCAGACATAAATTAAACGTAAGAAAAGACATTCAATTTTGTATTCTGGTTCACAAATCTTCGACTACGCACTTAATGCGACAAAAGCTGCATAATAGCATAATTCGTTTGTAGAGTATAAACGAATACGTCAAAAATAAACACGCATTACATTCTTAGCCTAATAACTCATCGACATTAACATATTTACTATCGAAGCCCACCAAATTCATAGCTCCTTTGTATCTTAACTATCCTACTCAAGTACTCGAACGCAACAAATGACCCGTAGTAATATTTCATCTTCGCCTTATTGCCGCCCTAATGAAATGTGTACTCTGTCGGTGTGTAACAGAGACAGATGACAAATGACGATGCTCCTAATTTGTCGAGGATGGTATACGGCCGTATCAGCAGGATACTCTTTACAAGTACGCGTTTAATGAGATGATGTTTTTCATATACATAAATTTATCGGGGTAACACTATTGGGTCATAAATGGATAATAGCTCACGCAATAAAAAAATTCAATGTTCTTTTTCAAAATCAAATTTATTAGGTGTATTTATTAAATTGGAATTTGTTTTTACATTTATCTGGTTATGCGTAGTCACACACTTAAATGTGCCAAGCGAAGTCCTTGTAATCTGACAACGTCTTTTCCTAGACACAATAATTGTCTCTAGTAAAATTCGTTTAATTACTTACTTTATTTTATTTTTTTGACGGTAAAGCATCAGCGCTCCCAACCTATAGTCTATCCACCAGTTGGAATTCTTTACATTGAATCTATTAATTTAAATCCCTTGAAATTCACAATTATAATAATAAATAATCTTTGTTTCTCATCACAAACAGTAAGAAACAACAGATGATATAAGTATTAACCATTTAATCAAAAAGTCCAAAGTTTTAAATAAAGGAGTAAATCTCAACGACGATATACACTTTCACGCCAAAACGTCTTTTAACCAATTTGGAGTAATTGTGGTATAGAGATAGATAGAGAGGCTACTTGTTCTCGCAATAAAACCTAAATATACTGCAAGCGGAGCCACAAGGAAAAACCAGAGACGTAATAAATATCTATTTTCGGATAAGCATTAAAAGTAAAATTTCAATAAAAGTATTTATCGAAATAGTACTTCCCACAATTAAATAAAACTCCCTACTGGCAACGCTCCGCCCGCCGCTGCCTGCCACCCCGACTAATTAAGAGCGACGGCATTTTGATTACCTATTTATCAGCTGAACAACCTTCCTTATCTGGTACTATTAATACTTTTTTAAGCCATAGATTCTTCAACTTTCAATAATTTAATTGAGTAATTGGGTTTCTTCTTTAATAACTTTTAAGGATTCCGATAGCTAATTGAAGACCCTCAAAATTAATTAATGAATTTGTGGCAGTTTATTGTATAAGTAATAGTCTACCTGCTGTATAACATTTCTTTATATTATTCCAAGATTACGTAGACACGGCTTCACGTCAGGTAACCAACTGTCAAATTACCTCAATATAATTTTACCGATATGACTTTATTTTATTGACTATTTAAATAGCGTTAAACATTTATTGAAAAAAAAATACAGTTTTGCGTACCATGGCCTACACCCATCTCCACCGGAATATTCATTTTAGTTTACCACCATAGCCTATAGACACTATAGATGCTTCCAACTCGCGCGGTGCTAATTTAAACGCCATCCTCGTATCCAATGGAGCTTAAAAGCTTCATTTGCCAATAGATATCCCTGTCTTTACCATGGTTTAAAATTCATGACTTTTTTCGCTCACGGATTTCTTTTATAAATTTCTAGACGATAAACAAAATTACTCGTAATAATTTGTTAGGTAATAGAATTTCAAATATTCTCTATCTATTTGTTTAGTCGCATTTCTTGTTTATATTTTAATTTAATAATTATTTCTGTCCTTTATTTGAAGTAAATATTAACATATGTACCTATATGTAGGGTCGTCTGGGTAGGGACCACCGCCTTTCTTATTTCTGCCGTGAAGCAGTTCGCTGTGTTTCGGATTGAAGGGAAAGGTAGCCAGTGTAATTACTGGGCATGGAGGGCATATCATCTTAGATTTACACATAATATTGCAAGTGTCTATAGGCGTCGGTGACCACTTAACATCAGGTGGGCCGCAAGCTTGTTTGCCATCTCGTAAAATAAAAAAATAAAAATTCTAGATGGACTAATTTTCTGCGCGATTGTACTTTTTTTTTAAAACTTTTCCATAAAATATAAGTGTGTGCAAAAAGCGTACTACCAATTTCTGAACAGGTCGATTCGCACGCGATTAAAATACATCCGGGCAAAATGTTTACTAAAAATGTATTATTATTAAAAGGGGACGTTTCGCACGTTCATGAAAATAAATTTCATGTTGATCGACTACTAAGCCCAAATTATTAATATAAATAAACTAGCTGTGCCCGCGACTTCGTTCGCGTGGATTTCCCATTTTTGCAACATTTTTCATTGATGCTCAATTCCTATTAGTCGTAGAGTGATGTTATGGAGGTATATAGGCCTAGCTATATCAGGGTTTCCCATACTGCGCGTCGCGATGCCCTGGCATCCCAGGGTTCGCGGTTCTATCCCGGGGGCGGGCGTAGTGAGACGATCCACATAGAATGGCTGTCTAGCTGCTATGCGAGCTAGTAGAACGAAAATAAATGTAGAGAAAGAAGTGAAAGTCGCAATTTCAAAACTTGAGCCCGTATCGACTGTCTAGGGCGGGCGAAAAAATCGAACACAGCATCTTTCGCAATTCGGGCGGCTGCGTCCGTTTTTTTTGTTTTTGTAGGTATGTACTTACCTTTGCTGTTACTATAACGGGGGGAGGGCTCGTAAAAATTGGTAAATTCCTAAGGGCGGCACTATGAAAATAAGTTTGGGAAGTCCTTACCTATGGTCTTCCTCGATAAATAGACAATCAAAGAATTTTTCAATTTGAATCAGTAGTTCCCCTTTTTAGGGTTCTGTACCCAAAGGGTAAAACGGGATCCTATTACTAAGACTCCGCCGTCCGCCTGTCCATCTGTCACCAGGCTGTATATCATTAACCATTATAGTTAGGCAGTTGAAATTTTCTCAGATGACGTTGTTCTGGTGCCGTTATAACAACAAATACTAATAAATAGAATAAAATAAATATTGAAGGGGCTCCCATAAAATAAACGTGACTTTTTTGGTCGATTTTGATAACGGCAACAGATAGACGCTTGAAATATTCACAGAATATTTAGTTATATTATTCACTTTAAAAATAAACAATTAAATAAAAATAAAATTAATATTTAAGGGGGCTAAACAACAAACGTGATTTATTTCTCGGTCTCAATAACGATAACAGGTAGAAACTTGAAATATTAACAAAATATTTAATTGACGATGACCTTCTTTGAGTCACCAGGTGTTTTAGTAAAGGAGAGGACCTCGGTGGGTCCTCAAGCTTTAAGGTCGAATCACTCCAGAGAGGACTCCTGACCGGTGAGCTAAGGCGTCTGAATCTGACGGGATCAGTAGTTCCTAAGATAAGCGCGATCAACCAAAAAAAAACAACTCAGTATAGATGCGTGCGTAGTACCTACTTGATCATTATTTAGCTGCGGAGTTATGTTAAAACTATGATATCTCTGAAGATATTCATTGAAATTTAATGATGTAAAGAACAATTTTGTACAAAATTAAATACTTGTGATGAATAATGTATTCTTTTTGATAAGGAATAATATCATGTTTACAAAAATACCTTCGCATCTTAAGCATTATTTTAGAACAAAATTTATTAACAAAAATAGGTTATAGCGAGTCAACCTTAAGAGATAGATAATGCTGTCTGTACAAGTTACAGACAGCATTATCTATCTCTTAAGGTTTACGGAAATACGGTTTACGGAATTATTCTCCTTTAAAAGTTCTAAAAACAAGTTTTTAGAACTTTTAAAGGAGAATAATTCCGTGATACATAATTTTTGTGTAACTTTAACCGTTTACGCAGCGCACGCAAAGAAATCTCTGAAAATTAAAATTTTTTATTTTCCGTTTATTTCAAACTATGATATTTCTTAAGATATTCATTGAAATCAAATGAAGTCATGAACAATTTTGTGCAAAATTAAATACTTGTGATAAATAATGTATTTATTTTGATAAGGAATAATATCATGCATACAAAAACACCATCGCAGATAATGCATTATTTTAAAACAAATTTGATTACCAAAAAGAAAGGTTATAGTGAGCCAACCATAAAAGATAAATATATGCTGTCGCGGACTTTTTTTTAGAAAATTTAATGGAAAACAATTCCGTAATACATGATTTTTACGTAACTTTAACCGTTTACGCAGCGCACGCAGTGAAAGCTTTGAAAAGAAATATTTTTCTCCCGTTTTTGCAACATTCTTCATTGATGCTCAGCTCCTATAGGACGTATCGTGATGTTATATAGCCTATAGCCTTCCTAGATAAATGGACTATCCAACGAAAAAAGAATTTTTCAATTTGAGCCAGTAGTTGCTGAGATCTTAGGGTTTAACCAAACAAACAAACAAACAAACAAACAAACAAACTCTTCAGCTTTATTATTAGTATAGATTAAAAATAAAATCACGAATAAGTATCAAACTTCGCTGCGAGAAATAAGAAAAAATAAAACTTGAAGTAAAGGTCAAACAGTGTAAAAGGTTGAGAATCTATGTCTGTATACGGCACAATTATCTTAGGCATTTGTACGTAAACAGCTAAGCTCGAGCTAACGGTGCTACGGATCAGTTTATTGTTATTAATGACGACACAGGATTGGTTATGGACCCTATTGAGAATGTGCTGCGAACAAGACAGGGATTGGAGTTCCCGTTAGAAATTCATCAAGTCCCAACATGGTATTAGAATAATTCCCAGATGTGTTGATTCACAGTGAGTGAATTTGATACATAAATAATAAGCATAATAAAGTGTGAATAGTCATATAAAGATACATCATAATAGTCTAAGTAGGGCACCGTGGAATAGCCTCTCGAATTTGGAGCGCCAGAACTGAGATAATAGCATATATGCTATAGGTATACCACCACCTCAGTTTTCCCGGACCTTTATAATCTTGACATCTTCAAGACCAGAGTGAACAAGCATCTTCAAGGCAAGCGTGTAACATCTCAGGCCTCATCATCGCTTTCCATCAAGCTTGATTGTGGTCAAACGCCCAGCATAAATATAAATACATAAAAAATTCCTTACAGAACCACAGTCAAATAACACTTTTGGGGTGTTGTGTTTCAAAGTCAAAGTCAAAATTCTATCTTTAATTTAGACATATTACATGGGAGTTTCTCCCGAGTTCTTGTTGTAAAAACACGTGTTGACAGACTCCATTTTGAATTCAATCTACCGTACAATTGTCTGTTACTTTTAGTACATTTTCACTTGACATTGGTGAAATGTGTAATGTGTCGCAATCGCCATTAATTTAAAAGAAGAAGACGAAGACACATTACATGTGCTTATGAACGTCATGATACAATATAATACAATCACAAAAAAAACACATTTTACTACCCAAATGATCAAATTTGTAATAATCACAATTTAGTCTGAAACAACTATACAAAATACAAATCAAAAACATATAACATAATTATATCAATAAATCAACAAAATTTTATTTCTGTTGGTGAGTTAAATTACCATAGCCCTCTTGCCGTTTGCGCAAACTTAAGTCTTCTTGAGGCCCATTATAATCCCTTATACCGTAAAATAATTGTAAAAGACACAACTTCAAAACATTAAAGTGACTCCTTCAAAACCCAGCAACAATGTCAGAACAAGCAAACACGACGACATGCGAAATCTTTAAGTAGCTACAAATTGCCTGAAAATGCGGCCTTTTATTCAAAAACGGCAACTTCAAACTATTATCTAGTCACGTTAAACCTGACATGGCTGACACGAAGTCTACAACTATAAAACATTTTATTTCGTAGCTAACTCAACATTTCACTTTAGCAAAGTGTTCATTGAAATAGCGAACCTGTGAATATCAATAAAATTTACAATGTAAGCGAGTATATTGCTTCTATTCTGGATATTTACTGTATGGTGATGGGATACACGTATAGAGCAAATATAATTGATTTTTTTTTGACAAACTCTCATTTAATTTGTCTTAACTGTTGAGAAAAATTTACGAAGCTGTGTCATCTAAATAATAATATAATTCCAATAAGATTAATTTGATGGCACAATTATGAAAAACCTTCTAATTTTTAAAAAACTGTTCAACGCAATCAATTGGTTACTTGTCTGCCCTTTGATAGCTGCTACCTGCTGCTACCTACTCCTCGAAATGACATAATCAATGTCAAAACACAGGCTGGAGAAAATCCCCAAGTTTTGACCCGTGTTCTTGTTGTAATAACAGCATGCCGTGAGACTCCATTTTTAACTGAATCTACCTTACAATTTGTGTCATAGTCAATACTACTTTCACTTGACATTGGCTGAATTCGTAATTACCGCGAAGCCATTCATTTTGAGAAGAAGAAAAGATGCTCAGGAAGCACAAAGAGTAATGAAAGGAGAATCAGCTTGTAATAATGGTCTTTCCGAGGGGGTACGATCATCGAATTATGAATCTCCGTGGGTACAATGTAGGAACCTTCAAGAAAAGAGCCTATTCCTTTCATAAAGGCAACGCAACGGCAATTGATACAGTGTTTTGGTTTTTATTGGGCGACTATCAGGTGACTCGTATTCACTATGTGAAACTCCTCCACGATAAGATAAAATTTGAGTGTAACATATGTCCTGGATGTTGGCTTTTGTTGGTTTATGTACTGAAGGATTGTTACTTTAAGTGCCCCTTATAAGCAGGCGAAAGGCTGGCAATCTGTCACTATTTGGAGGCAATGTGTGGCCCATAATGCCTTTTGTGCCTTTACGTGTAGTAAAATGTTACCTAAGGCTCTGCTCAACCCTACTTGGGACTACGAGCGTGATCGTATGTATGTATGTTGTATTATACCTCAACTTGTTACTGCCAATCTGAAAATCGCCTCAAAAATAGACAAAAACATTCACCTGCTGCCCAATGTAGCGGGTAATCGCGCTCATTACCGGCTTTATCGACATTGATGGGTGTCAATCAAGGCCCAATCACGACCCTAACAACAATAACAGCTTGTTACAGGGCACGCTACGTTTCCATTGTGAGATGTTATCAATTATCGTACGGTGTTCTTTTAATTTGGATTGGTTATTATGCTCCTAATATTTTGGTTTAGATTTCATATTTAGTTCAATATTTTGTCATAGAATGTAAATAAAGGCAACAAAAAAAACTACTTTCTTTTACCTTCTTCATCGATCATTTATAAATCAATTCATTAGAATGTCTTAAGTGTTATAAAAATTATAAGTAATATTGATTAAAAGGGAACTATTGATTAAAAGACATATTTTATATTCAGAAATAACGATCGCCTTATATACCTACCTATATATATATATTGCAAAGTTTAAATAAGTAAAATATAATTAAGATTATAAAGGGTGTGGGCGTCTAAAAATTGCAAAAGAACTAAAGTTTCCATCTATAAAATAACTCTTTTAACAACAATATACTGAGTAACGGGTGTTGTTTACGCACTTTGAAAGTTCTTTGAATTAAAAGCAATGATTTTAATCTTTTTAACGACCAAAATACGATTTTCTCAGGAAATTCAGGGCTAACGACCACCGGAGAGGAGACGCACCTATGGGCTCAAAAATCTACGGACTGGTTGAATTTGAGCACGATCCGATTCCGCACAGCTGTGTCCAAAGTTTGAATAAATATTTTTTTTAACCTTCATTTACCTATCATTAGCCGACCGACCGAGCTGACCTCCTCCGGTAAGAGATGTACGAAGAAGAATGAAAACAACAAAGTAACTTTTTTATGACCTAAGAAACTTGTCTAACGAGAAAAAAGACGGTCCATAAGGCGTACGAGAAAAATGCCGTCACACAATGGAAACAGAGTCATCGCTACGGGGTTCCATTACCTTCGTTTAGCAGATAAAAACCGTACGTAGGTCGCGAGGGCACATTTAGCCTCTGACCCGCGGGGCAGGTTTACACTTGGCGAATTTAGGTACCTACACGCTAAACTAATACGCCTACTAGTAACCTATTTTGGAATACAAATAAAACCCAATAAATCTTAAAATAAATACAATTACTAAAATACTTTTTGTAAAGTGCCTTAATATCAATTTTTTTTTTCGCAATATTCAAAGGATACAAAATTTTGTATCTTTTCTATTATTTTGATTTTTTTGTTAAAAATAAACTAAACAGTAGGCTAATTTGAATTTCAAAAGTTTTAAGTCTAACTCTTAAATATAAAATATTTACCTATTTATAATTTGGGAAGTTAATATGAACATATTTACATTGTTCAACTATTTTATAATTGATAATGTTTAAAGCACAGAACATTGTGGTTTAAAGGTATGTTTAACGAAGTCTTAAATATGTATAAACTTAAAATGGTATAGTGTAGGTAAGTACGTGTTAATTGTAAAATAATATAGCATTTTACGGCATCCCATAATTTTGTACCTCGGTGCATTCATTACTTTTAATTACAAATAAATGTATCGCCAACAGCGAAAGCTTAAAAAGCAATTTTCATTAAATAGTTAACAATAATAAAAAGGCAATACAGCCGGCTATAAATCAAAGAATAGCTCCGTTAGATGTCTAGTTACTAATTTAATGATACACAGTTAATCCTCATTTAACATACCTCTTAATTCTGACACGGTGTCGGTAGGTGTAACGCGGGCCTAAAGCGAATTGCCGTAATGACCGATAAATGATTGGTGTTTACAAGTTTTGCTTTTATGTTTAAAGTACTTTACGATTATTAAGTAACCCTACATTGAGCTTTAAACGAACGCCGGCACGAGAGAATTACTTTGAGTCGATTAGAGGAATATAAAAGAAAAAAGAATATTGTAAAATATAAAATTATGCCTTCAAAATATTTTAACAGCTGTTGATTTATAAACAATACAATTTGTTGCTTTCTTCGGAATTACTGGAATAATATACGATGGATATTTGTTATATAGTGCCGAATGATTTCATATTTGTTAAACGCCGACCTAGAAACGTCCTACTTGACTAGGACGACCCCATTACTAGCGCTAATGTGCAACCTCTCCCTCCTGCATCTAGTGACGCAGCACACTCAGGCAGTCGATACGCACCATAAGGCACCCGTAGACGGGTGTGAAGATCCCTGTCACACATGTCGCGCTACATCCAGTACAGACATGTACCGGGGTGATTTTAAACCACTATCCCTCCACGACACGCCGTGCCTGAGCCGAGAGTCAAGCCTTTAGAGGCACCCCTCAGGCGCACCGCATCCTTCCTGACTCTAACGATAATACGGTAACGGACTCTAACCGGTGTAGAGACGGGAGCCTCTACCTAGCTAGAGTGATCTAGGGAGATGCTCGCTGGTTAGAAACCCACCAAGGAACTCGCTTCAGGAAATGTCGTCAGCGACAACCTGCGCTAGTAAATCCAAAAATAAAAGTAATATGGCCCATGCCACGGTTGTAAATAGGCGCACTAGTCATCGAGTCGCGGAAACTGGCAGTACGAAGAAGAAAGCCTATGTCCAGCTGTGGACAGACACAGGTGGGTAACCTGTCTTAAAAATAAGTTATGTGTTGCATCTAAAGGTTATTAACCTGGGTAAGCATTGCCTCTCCTGTATCGCCACACCACCGCCACAGCTTTTCGAACAGGCACTCCAGCTCCCCCATGAGCTCCACGCAAACGTAGTGACAGCATCTTGTGACTCCTGAAATTACAGAGTTTCAATTAAAATAAAACTATTACTTAATCCTCCTAAGTAAAATTTTGTAAAAGTTGTTCGGATGAAAGTAACTTTTTTTAATTATTTTATGTTCTCGTGCTTTTCAAGTACATGAATAAATTATTGAATTTTTTGTAACATTTTTGCTTACATGCTTGTAATAACAAGGTCTTTGGAATGGGATTTTAATTATTGATGAGAAGTTATGACCTGTGCAATAATTTAATGTGTGTGTGGACACACAATTATTCAGTGTGGACTGAAGACAGTAATCAATTATTGCATCTTTAAGACAGCCTTCACGTCAAAATAATACAGCTAGTTAAAACTACTTAAAACTATGTCTGTATATTATAATCCACTGGAAAACAAAGAAGATTTTGTAATATTGTACCCTATAATCTTACGTAGGTCATTATAGGTTTCCTGTAAAGGTATAATAAATTTTACTAATAGTATTTCTATTCTCAAATGTCTACTGATCATAAGTACTCATAATATCAGTGTACCTAAGTATGAGAATGGCTCTACAATAGAAAACGTTATTTAGTCTCTTTATCTACAGATTAAGTTCAGATTTAACATGACAGGTACATACGAGTATATAAAATCATGTTTTTACTATTTTCCTCGCAATTTTTTCATATTATGTCACCATTCAAACTTTCTCTGGACTTCCATAAATACTTTAAAATCTAAATTTGCCAAATCGGTCCAACCATTCTCGAGGCTTAGCGAGACTAACGAACAGCATTTCATTTTTATATATTACTAGCCGTCCCGGCCACGCGTTGCTGTGGTAATTTCATACTACTGTCCTATAACATTGAATTTGCAGTAAAAAAAAATGAGGACTACTAGTCAAGATAAAAACTATCCTATCTTTCAAGTTGGATTAAACTGCACACGGTGTACAAATTTGATTAAAATCGGTTATGTAGTTTAGGAGTCCTTCGCGGACAAACAACGTGTCACGTAATTTATATATATTAAGATAAATAGATAGATTAGCTTTTGTTTTTTTTAATTTCTTATAAATAATATGTAAATAATATCAATTCATACTTACTGGTGAAGTGGTTGTTGTGACGTTAAGGCCTGTGACATAGCCAATTTGCACCAAAATCGTGACCCTGAAAGAAAAAAGTTTGCGGTGAATATTAACCAGCTGGTTTTAATAATTATAATAAACCATATTATTTTATCAAAATCATAATATTAGGAACATTTAATTTTTTACCTACAGATAACTATTACGTAAGTGGAAATACGCTATGCTACAGACTGACATGTCATTATATTGGGGTACGTATAGCCCATACTGCCAAATGTTTTATTTGAACCAACACATTACATAAAGCTCTGCTCAAGCCCTTTGTGGATTATGAGTATACCGCGGTAAATATAAAAGAAATTTCTTTACTTATTTGTAAATTCAAAGATAAATTATTATTATACCTCAGAAATAGCTTTGAAACAGAACTTTTATTTTTATTTAAAAGTCTTAACAAGGTAATGTGAAAGCAATCCCGGATCAAGACAATTACCCTACAATTCATTCTAAGTGATAGATTGGCAACAAAACGATCTTTCACGGTCCAATCCTGTCAGCCATTTATTAGCCATTATTAGCGCTTACATCAAGAGCAACTAGAATAGTATTTCAAGTCCTTAACAGTGGATATAAAGGCGATATAAATAAAGAGATAAAAACTTTTAGACTTTTACGGATTGACCGTGCGGGTGCTCAGTCCATCGTCTGGCAGGGAGTCAGAAATCAGGAGCAGTGCCTGGGAATTTTGACCCAGGAGTAAAGCTAAGGAGACCTCCTGATAGTGCTTGTGCCAGCCCCTCACTACCCTGACTTCTCTCTCTGTCTAGCCATATTCGATACGATCCCGCGATAGCCACTTTAGATACGCGTTCCAGTACAGAACATATAAAAGTTCTAGATCAGGGTTACTCAAACTTATCGCCCCACGTACCCTTGTTTAAGTTCTTAGACGATCGCGAACCACTAGGTCCAAATTAAAACACGGCTGTATAAGAAAATATGTTTTTTATTTTAATTAAAGTTAACAAATACAGTGAGTGCCACAAAAGAAAAAATGTATTAATCTAGATAAACCAAGGTCTTTTAACAACGTATTTAAGTATGGATTAAGCTGGTATACCCCTCCCGTCCTTGGTATACCGCTTACAAACCAACGATATAGCCATTTTTGTCTACTAATAGTATTAATAACGTCATTTTGAATTAAATAACTTTTCAAAAATTAAGTGTTTAAAAAAAAACAACTTATTCATAAGCCTTAGTATAAAGTACATTTGAGTTTATTTCGTTGGAGAGCTCTACAATTACTTTTTTCTTTCAAACATGTGAGAATTTTATTAAAATATATTGATTGTTATATTAAAATTAAGTATGGGTAAGTACTACTACCGCCCAAAATAAATTAGAAACAGGATAACAAAGAATATAGAGAATTCCACCCATTTTATTTAAGGTCAAATAGGTCAATTAAAAAGAGGTAGCTTCCAATCAATGCACCCGTTACTCACCACAATGGTATTTTTTATCTGTTTATTTTAATGAATATAGTAACAAAAACACACGCGGAGATATCCAGTAAAAGAAACGGGCGAAAGTTCACAGAAAATCAATGAGAAGTGAGTCATCGTAGTCATATCAAATTTATCGGTAGTCGCGTTAGCGCTACTCGCATCCCTCCCGCCACGAAGTTCTCACCACATTGCGCAATCTGACAACTCCATTAGACGCCGCGGACTTGCAGCGGTTAAGGCTCGTCGCTCGTCCGTGATAATACGTACGAAGTAACTTTTATTTTGGATTAATAATAGGGGTTAAAGAATGAAATTGCCGATTTTTTCCTCATTATTCATTAGTGTATAATTCCTTTAATACAATAGCTATGTCCATTATTCTTTTTTATTTCAAACTTCGTTACAAGGACTTATATTTATGTATTAAATTTTGTTCTTATTTTTTTTTTGCACTAGAAATACTTCTTCAAAAACAGCTCGTCCTAAGAGGTGTCCATCTCCGTTGTAAAAATATGAATATTTTTTTACAGGTATCAATTCTCAATTTTTTTCTCTAAGTATACTATAGCTAATGTTGTCTAAATATATCCACAAAATTACATACAATCGCAAATATATTTGTATGGAAAAATGAATTTTCGTAAAAATGTCCATACAAATAAACGGCAATTTCATACTTAAACCCCCAAATACTACTGGTGGCTTCAGAGTCACCGAGTTCTTAAGAAGCCAAAAACCTTCGTGGCCTCTAGCCTGCGAATTACAAGCTAAACGACCACCTACGAGAGGATTTCTAGCCGGCGAGTATCTCCCACGGTAGTGTCTCTACATCGATTACGTTCTCTAATGAATAATTAGTCCGCGTCGCAAGGGGCAACTTAACTATAAAAGTCGTATTTAATCGAAGGAAGGGTTATGATTGTAACAGTCTATCTAAATATGTTTGTATTTACGTATGTTCCGCCGATTTAATTCCTTTCTTTTTTTACTTTATGCTTGTTAGTCTTTATTTTTTTATCATCACCGCAGGACCGATCGGGTTGGAGATCATTGGGGGAAATCTATGACCAACAGTGGCTCTTGGTTGAAATGATAATGATTTTGGTATTTATACTTAGTCTGTTGTCTTTTATTAAAAAATTATGTCTCCCTGACGTATAAATTGTTCTTAGTATGTGACTTATAAATTATTGAATCAACCTATATTGAGTATACAAAAATTAAAATAAGTCTAACCCTTATAAAATCTTTTAATCATTGTTTCAATTATTTCAAATAACTTAAAGTATTATAAGTTCTCATTATAATAAAATGCAACTACGCTACCAAATACAAAAATTAGATTTTGCATATTAAAAATCTGTTGAAAAATTTCATATTTTAGATTGATTTACCGTACTCAAAATGGAACGAAGAGTAGATATCAACATCAAAATATAATCACGCACGACCGAGACTAGACTCATGCCCAATGTGCGAAGAGCCTTACGCTACATTTCCGAATAGCCGCGAGCTTCGCATTAAAACGATCGAACGACCATGTATAACATACTAATGAATGTCTTAAGTGGTTTATTAAGTGGTGATCTCCGTTATTTTTATGTCAGCATCGCTACACTTTCGACTGTCACATGACATTAGGCCGATTGTGATATTTGAGAGGTCCATGACTTAGTCTGCACAACTGAAACGCTTTACTCGAGTATGACGATCTGGTTTTCAAAATAATCTGTCTGACTTTCTTAACAATAAAACTATAGCAAACGTGAATAAGCGGCCCTCCGAAGTCTATATGTATAGATAGATAGATAGGCAGTCGTAAATTTGCAAGAGCCATTTATTTCAATAAAGCTACAAAGAAAGTTAAATTTCGGAAAATTTCAAATTGTAGTTTTCTATGAAAGTATTTTTCTAACTCAAATGGTGTAGAAATACAAAACATTGAACCTTAATGTTCATGAAATAATAATTAAAACATCTCAACAAATAATATGATGATTCATTTGAATTTTTAAAACATTTAATAAATTTAAGAAACACCGTAAACTACACTCGTATATCATAAACTAATTAAGTTATAAGCAGTGTGGTCGGTCTCATTCATCAAGTTTATCCTACAAATAAAGCTTGGACTGAAAATAAACTCCTATAATTAACAGCATTTCTAGTAGTATAAATACGTGTCGATATTATAATTGGATTTGGTGATGCCTCTGGCGTTTTAGCAAACAACAGCAGAATTGAGTTGACAAATTGAGAGACGTCAGCTTAATTATAATAATTCAAAACACTTCTCGGAGCACGATATCTAGTTGGAATCGTTGGAGAATAATATCGTTAATAGGTATTTCATTCTAATGTAAATATAGCAATGCATATAACGACAAAACAAATAACGAAAATAAGACAAAACAAACCTACTCCTATTTATACAGAGTTTTGGCAATATTTTTCAGGCATTAATTAATAAAAATTTAAAAAATAGACCAAATTAACTTAGAGGAAATGTTGGAAACCATGATCTTTCCAGCTTTTTATCGTTTTAATGAATATTGAGCTTAAAAGATTTGACCTATATAATGGTATTATTTTAAACATTGCAAATCTATACATATATTGTAAACTTAAAAACAGTAGATAAGAATAATAATAAAAAATTACACGGAAATACTTAACTTAACTTAAATACTTAACGAAACAGAGCTGCGAAATCGAGCTTAATTTGTTTGAATTTAAAAATATACAAATGAGCTGCTTTAAAAATGATGTTGACACACCTTGAAACATCAATTAAATCTTATTTGACTTTTTAAGAAAAGAAAACACGAAGGTATTATTTTTATTGAATTAATAAATCAATGACAGAGTAATAAAAGAAGCTTCTGATATTTTTGTCATTCGTAAACCAATAAAGTTAAACATAGTCCAAAGGTGATCGAAAAATTTAAAAGTTTAAGTTATTTTTAAAAGCTAATCGTAAGTTGTAAAAACTTTAATATTAGATCGTAAAATATAAAATTCGTTGTAATTATAGAACGAAGGTTGTTGATTAACGACATGCTAAATTGTCACTTTATGACCGGTACTAAAGTTAAGTTCCTAAAACAATTCTCATATTATTACAACAACGGTAAAACAACATGTTTACATATTTACATAAAACTCGGTTTTCTAGTATATAATTTTTCTCAGTTCAAAATTTCATTATAACTTTTAAAAAATTCTGTGCCTTATCCAGTCAAACAGACCAGTCAAACAGACCGCGCACTTGGTTGCTTAACTTTCGTGATCGACGACTCAAAAGTTGATAGAAACCTTATATTTTGATGTCATACATCGAATATGCTTTAACTTAGTGGTAACGCACAGACATAATTTCCATAAACGGTATTTTTGGACTCAGGGAGGTCCAAAACGCGTAAATCCGTCAAAATCTCGAGGTGAAATTGGACGATTACAAAACTTCCTCTATACTACGTATACAAGAAAGTAAAAAGAATGATAACTATGCAACCTTAGAGATGCCAACAAAGCTGTAGGAAACGTCAATTTTCTTGTCGCGCCTAATACTTTAATTACGATTGATTGAACAACAAACCCAATCATGAGGGCACGTTTGAAAAAGGTATTAGAAAACTACGAAGCAGACTTGAACTCACGACCTGTGGGTACTTCAGCAGGGCTTATCCTAGTTTGTCACAGATTATTGAGTTGGCCACTCGCCTACAGTGGAGTCGCATTCCGTAGACAAATTTTGAATTTATAATACTACTTTAGTTGGTTTTAACTAATAAAGGACGGGAAAGAGTTGAATGTAAATGCTAAATAAACTTGTAACCTTAGAACAAAAAAAGGCACTTAGGAAACCAAAATAAACTCGACTAACTTCAATACTCGACTGACTTCAATATGGTACCAGCTTTGAAACTTCTAAAACATCACTGTAATTTTTGAACTATCCTCATTGGCATTTTCTAAACATTATTGTTATTTCTATGTATTATAATATTATTGTAACGTAAATGTATATTTTTACGGCATAATATCCATATATTAAGAAAGGCTTTTGCATGGTCAATACTAATACTAAGCTCTTTACGTACGTAAACTAACGTGTTTTTGAATTCAAGCTTGTGCGTTTATAATATTAGTAGGATTATTTTATAGTCTAAGATCCGAACCTATATCGACCTTCACCGAGCTGATAATAGAATGAAACATATTTTATTATTAATTTAGTATATTAGAAAATATATTTTGTCTCTTTTAGTATATAGAAAATATAATTGTCTACAGAGAAACATTCTCAAAGCTTGTTCGATGAGTTAACCATTTGTAGTCCCGGCTTCATCGAGGAACAGTCATATGTAGAAAATAGCCCCAAAATTAATTCAGAAAGATATTTTAGTAGTGTTAAGAAACTAAAGAAATATATACGTGTTAATAAGTTTATAAATAAGACAAAAAGAACCATAAAACAATATAATTCTTTTAAGAAACAAAAATTGCAAAATTTGAAATTGATAGAAAAATTAAATATTATTAAGAGTAATGCAGTTGCAACAACTACTGATTACACAATATATAGTAAACAATTAGAGACAAAAATTGACAGTTTGGAAGAGTCTTTAAAAAGTATGTTAAAAAACATACAGACTATTTCCCAAAAACAATTAAATTATCAAATACTTGCTTCAAATGACATGGTAGATATGTGTAATTACAATGCAGAGCGTTTTGAATCTTTAAATAAAAAACGAAAATGTTCATGTCTCGTTACAGATATACAAAAAAATGAAGGGTGCATTTCAAGTATATTGTATGATCAACAACACGAAATTGTTTCACTCGTAGATAACCAAACTTGTTCCCACAATAATCTTGATGAAGGTGGGACTCAAGTGAACATAAATAAAGAACAAAACAATGTTATTATGTTTAGTGATGAGTTAGGCAAAAATATGGGTCAAACAATGTGTCACTATATGGCACGGCCTGTAACTAATTATTGTATTCCAGGTGCTAATTATACCCAAATATTGCAGAAGGTGATCTGTGGTACTTACAGCCCTAATAGTACCATAATTATTTTCATTGGTAGACGAGGCAATGCTAATTCCCATGTCATGGAAAAATATTTTAAATGCCTGTCTAAATTAAATGTAGAGAAAATAATTTTATTTACTTTTCCTTACAGTGAGTCATTGAGTCATGCAGAAAATGACTATAGATTTAAGTGTAATAGGAAATTGCATTTAATGACAAATTATAATAAAAAATTTGACATTATTGATTTTAATGGATTCATTAAAAAATTTTTTTTGACAAAAGATAAATATTTTCTTTGTAGTATTTACAAAAAACAAATAGCAAAATCGCTATGTTATTTTATTTTTAAACAAGCCAATTCATTGGCTATAACTTCTGCCTCTATTGGGCAGTCAAATTGGACGCTGGGCAATGACAATTTGGAATTTGCCTCAAATTCTTTAAATTAAATTTCGAGACAAAAGAGACTAACTCTGGCACTAGTAACTATAATGAAAAATTAGATTCTAATTATAAGGTTTTAGATATATTATCCTCCTCAATTGCAATGAATAAAAATTGTAAAAATAATTTTGTTAACCTAGTCCACCAAAATATTCAAGGGATGTCAGGCAAAGATTTAGAATTGGAGCTATTCATGAATTGTAATAATATTGATATACTGTGTGTTACAGAACACTGGCTAAAAAGCCATCAGCTCATGTTCAATTTTAGTAATCACCATGTTGTCAGCTCGTTCAGCAGAAAAAACATATTACATGGTGGTTCATTAATAATTACTAAAAGGAATATTATATGTAAGGAAAGAAATGACCTAGTAAGTATGTCTGTTGAGCGAGTTACTGAAATAGCTTGTATAGAGTTTGAACAATTCATTGTTATTAGTGTATACAAACCTCCATGTGCCCCTTTTGAACAATTTTTAAAAATTATGGAGGATGTCCTATTTAAAATCAGTAAATGTCCTAAAACAATTGTTATCTGTGGAGACTTTAATATTAACATACTAGATACAAATTCAATAACTTGTAATTTTTTAAATTTATTTAAGTCGTATGATTTGGACTACGTTTTTTATGAACCCACAAGAATTACTGAAACAAGTGCAACTTGCATTGACAATATTTTTACCAACCGAACACCTAGCCAAAAGTCAATTATTAATATGTTGCACTCTGATCATTGTGGTCAATTAGCATCGTTTCCTAGGAAAAAAGTTGAAGTGCGAAGAACGAAAATAAGCTTTATTCCTATAAATGCAAGCCGAATTGAAAAGTTTAAATCGAATTTAAGTGTGAAGCTGCCATGGTTGCCTTATGATGATTGTCCAGATAAGCTATACAGTTCTTTATTTAATCTAATAAATGTTGAATTTACCAACACTTTTGTGCCAAAAACAAAGACGATCTGTGATCGTCTAACTTTTAGTGAATGGGCAACGCCTGGTATCTACAATAGCAGGAATAAGTTGTACGATTTGTATAGTAAAAAATCATATAATTTTGATCCAGTATTTGTTAACTATGTAAAAAACTACTCTAAAGTTTTCAAAAGAGCCTGTTCCACTGCCAAGTCAGTTTACTTAAAAAATAAAATTAATAATTCTACTAATAAAATTAAAGAAACTTGGAATATTATTAACAGTGAAACTGGCAGGAGTCAAACACGCTGCCGCAATATTAACTTAAAGATTAATAATGTAAATGTTAAAGCTGATTTGGAAGTAGCTATGGAATTTGAAAAGTTTTTCTCAGATGTTCCCATACTGGCTACTAAATCACTTCAGTCGTCTTCCACCTCAGCTGAACAGCTTCTTAAACAAAATGTACCATCCTGTGACAGTAACTTCGAATTTACAGCTGTTAATTATAAAGATATTATAAATACCTTTAAGTCTATTGACCTGAAGAAATCTATGGATCTTTGGGGACTATCAGTCAAAACAATCTCATCCATTATAACTATAATAGCTCCTTATTTAGTTGTCGTATTTAACAGTTGTATTGGTTCCGGTGTGTTTCCTGACCTGATGAAACACAGTAAAATAATACCGTTATTTAAATCTGGCGAAACCTCAGATCCCACTAATTTTCGGCCTGTTTCTATTCTGCCAACTTTAAGTAAGATCTTTGAGAGATTAATGCTCAATCAACTATTAAAGCATTTCAATAAATATAATATATTTCATCAGAAACAATTCGGGTTCACTCGGGGTCGCTCCACCATTGATGCGGGAGTTGAGTTGTTAAAGGAGGTATTTGCTGCTTGGGAAGTATCACGTGACGCTCTTGGTGTTTTCTGTGATTTATCTAAAGCTTTCGACTGTGTTAATCATGATACTCTGGTCAGAAAATTACACCATTACGGCATTAGGAACAAGGCTCTCAACCTTATGACTTCATACCTGAGCAATAGAATACAGAAAGTTTATATAAATGGTAAAAGATCTCCTGGTTCTCTAGTCACAATAGGTGTTCCGCAGGGCTCAATTCTTGGTCCATTTCTTTTTCTAGTGTACATAAATGACTTGCCTTACTACATAAGGGACAATCATGATATTGTATTGTTTGCGGATGACACATCTTTGATTTTCAAAATAAATAGAAAATTAGATAATTATGACGAAGTTAACAATGCACTTGCAAAAGTAGTTTATTGGTTTAATGTTAATAACTTGTTGCTTAATGAAAAAAAAACCAAAGTAGTTAAGTTTACTACGCCAAATGTGAGACGTGTAGAAACTAATGTACAAATAAATGGAGTTGAATTGAAACCTGTGGAAACAACAACTTTCTTAGGAGTAATGTTAGACTCCAAACTACAATGGGGTCCACATATTGTAAAACTTTCGGGTAAACTAAGTTCTGCGGCATACGCAGTTAAAACTATTAGGCGGCTTACCGATGTAGATACCGCTAGAATAGTTTATTTTAGTTATTTTCACAGCATAATGTCATATGGAATTCTTCTCTGGGGGAGTGCTGCAGATATTAATACCATCTTTGTGCTGCAAAAACGGGCTGTTAGAGCAATTTATCAACTGGGTCCGCGTGACTCCCTCAGAGAAAAGTTCAAGGAGATAAATATTCTGACTGTGTCATCACAATATATACTGGAAAACTTACTATATGTAAAGAAAAATATTATGAATTTTTCCGAGAAATGTCATACGCACAATGTAAATACTAGGAAGAAACACGATTTGGTTGTATATAAAACTCGTCTCCACAGAATAAGCAATTCCTTTATGGGCCAATGTATACGTTTTTACAATAAGCTTCCGAAGAATATTAGAGACTTGCCTATTAATAAATTTAAAAAAACTGTAAAATCTAAATTATATAAAAAAGCTTATTACAAGTTAAATGATTATTTAAATGATCCAAATGCGTGGGAGTAAAATCTGCCCAAATTTACGCATTTAAAATTGTAATTTATTCATTCATATTGATATATCTATGGACATGTAATGATGTTTTGAAATCATTACGAAATTGTAAGCTGCGGAGTTTCTTTCGCCATTTCTTCTCCGTCTCAGCATACTAATAATTATTTAAGAAAAATAATTATTTCGTCGAAATGGTGGTAGGGCTTTTGACGATTTAAAAGTACTTAGCAAAGTCCATTTAAATAAAGAGCTTTTTCATTTCATTTCATTTCATTTCATTTCATTTCATTTCATTTCATTTCATATTAAAAATGGGTTGTCTAAAAAAATCCTGGACAGACTATTTTTAATTATTTTTTGAAAAATTATTTTTAATAAAATATTGCAACATCAAGATAATAAGAAAATTTTGTCGCGCGCTTATGATGATATAAAATTTTTTCTATTATCCAATCGAGTGAAAGTAACTGATATCGACATACCTGTTCATACCTGACAACCCAGTAGTTCGCGCAGGTAAATAATAGACAACCCAATGCCTGCACATTCTATACGGTTTCTACTATCAGTCAGGACAAAATTTTCTTATTATCTTGATGTTGCAATATTTTATTCATTTTTTTTTAAAAATCATTTTTCAAAAAATAAAAAAAAATAGTCTGTCCAGGATTTTTTTAGACAACCCATTTTTAATATATTTTCTAATATACTAAATTAATAATAAAATATGTTTCATTCTATTATCAGCTCGGTGAAGGTCGATCTAGGTTCGGATCTTCTACTATTTTATATCGTTAAATTTATTAAAATTTAAATTCTTCAATTTATTTTTAATTCAATTATTTCAATTAATTTAATTCAATTCAATGTTTATTTCATACCCAATTTTAAAATTAATATGTTTGTGTAATAATTAAGTCACTAACATAGTACATAAGTTGTTTAAACTAACAATCTATGGACCCCTGTTGTCTGAAAATAAAAACATTTTATTTTATTTAGGTATTGATTTTACGAATACAATAAGTACATTGAACTCCATCAATTTAATAGTCATTAAATTAAATGGCCTTTTCCGTAGCAATTCTTTTTTAGCAAGCAAACGCAGAAGCTCTTTTAAATATTCAGCGATTTCAGCGACGCTAATTTGCCGACGACGTTGATTTGCGGTCAACAAAGAAAAAAAAACAGATATAATTCTAATCCTATTTTGTTTCGTGGATAAAAACACAAATTAAAGTGTAAACTCACAAGTCCAACGAAATTATAATTGCTTATGAAATCGAATGAAGAACTCGACTCCAAATGGAGTTGTGGATAGTTAACGTGTTAAAGAAATTGCATTTAGCGATTTTTATTCGCAAACAAATATTGCTAAAGATATCTTCATACATATAGAGCATTCAAATGATGTTGAGTAAACAGAGTTGTCGTACAATTATTGGCTCAACAGGGGAATGAATAGGGACAATTTACCACTGTTGCGTACAGTTAGAAACTGGCAGTTAATACTGCGCCACAGGATAATCGTAATTGCTCACTGACAGTAGTGAAATTGCTTGCTGGTTATAGAATTACTTTCGTTTGCTAGAAAAAGGGGTAATTTACGAGAATTATTGATATTATGTTGCCTAAACAATTGTAAATAGTATGAAAAAAATATTAGAAAACGATCCCGGAAAGAAATTTCCGGGAACAGATGATCAACAGCTCTAAAAGTAAGTCGAGATGACATCAGTCAGGGCAAGCCACTCAAGACCTATCATTCTTTAATAACTTTTTAACCTTGAATTTTTATTTTTTATTTTATTTGTCATTATTTTAAAATTATGAATTGAAGATGACAATATCTTCGACATTATTAGGCATACACATGGAGCTTGGGGTGCTATGTTCCGAGATTTCCTCGCGATGCATCCTGGGCAACATCTGGCGCCTCCATAGATGGCTGATGTCGAAGGGCCAGCGGACCTTTGGGTTGTGGGTTGGCCGGCCTTTGACTGACCAGGGCGGTTATCGACCCCAGCATCTTCCGCAATCCTGGCGGCTGCGTCAACCACTACGCTACCGGGACACTGCTTTCGCCGTCGAAATTTGTCAGTGCTTGGTACTTATGTTTTTATGGTAACATTAATAACATTTTAACCTCCTTCCATAGGGATACAGTGCAATGTCTGTTGAGGAATGGTTACATTTAGTGGTAATATAACATTTCTGTACCTTAAATTATCTGTTTACTTTTTCTTTTTACCTTAGAAATGTAAAAAAAAAAAACAAGACTAAAATCCAGTTATGATCAAGTGCTGAGAGACGATTTTCTAGTTATTGTTTTCTATTTAATTTGGTACTATTTAAAAAAACAAATAAAATTATTTGCTACATTTAAGATTTTTTTCCACGCTCACACCAATTATCCGAACTTATGTTATGAATACTACATAACGGACATTTTTAATATAAGTTCATAATAATTTTAGATTTCTTATAAATACCTTAAACAATACTTAAATAAATATATAAACAATCATAATTCCAACGAATTAGTTCCTAATTCGTTGCATAATTCACATACAAATATTCGTGTACGTTACACAAATATTTTCCGCCACTAGGATTTGAACCCGGGCCGCTTGGTGTGAGTGGTCAGTATAGCGGCAATTGTAAAATTATACCTATAGGTATTCGCTAATTAACTTAAGAATATCAGATTATTTGGTACTGGTTCTAGTCTCCAACTGACAAAAATGTTGATAATGTCCTTTTATTATTATTCTCAGCAATGTCTTAATCCTAGAATAATACTCAATTTCTTTAAGGCTTAAACCCATAGTTTAGTATTATATCTGTGCCCATTCCCATATTGACCATACATAATTTTTTATGCCTCTGAGCTCCCTAATCACGAGAACGACGTAGGAAGAGAATTACTTGAATTTATTGATACGTCTATATTGAATCTACTTAGTCCACCATCCTGCAACTTCAATGATTTTTGGTATAAAAACATCAAGGAGTTCACTCACAGATGCGCCCGCGCATTGTTATTCTAACCGAGTCCCGTACCATTTGGACCGGTCCTAATTCTCGGCGCGTGCTTCCTTACTGAATGGACCACATAATTTGTGTTTACTTGCGCTCTTCAAGGAGCCTCAAGTAGTCAGGTCAAAAGATTCACCGTTTGACGTCCGTGAAAAATGTTTACCGTAGACAAATGTTTCTGTGACGTGTAATTAGTAATGTTTGTGTTGGTTTGGTATTCGCCGTGACAAGTATGTGAAAATTCATTTCAAAGGAGTATTTGATTCAGGACGAAATGTTTAAATATTTGTTGAGTTGATAGTTGAGATTGTGTACATATTTGTCACTGATCAATATTTATTTATCCAACTATGACATAATGCAGATTGTGAGAGAGAATGTTTTAGCGACCAAACGGGAACACTACCTCCACTTTACAGAAGAACGTAGTCAAAAACACTACATTTTAATCAATGATATTACATGTGGTAAAAAGCGGCACCGCATGAGAAACACCTCTAATATAGTATTCGGTGACTGCCACCTAACCACATATCATAAAAATCCAATGCGTCCACAACTGAATGTTATATACCTAGATACTTTTAGGGGACAGCTACCTACTGTAATAAATAGTAGAGCATGTAATCAAAATTAGAATTACTAAACTTGAAAAAAAATTAATTACACTACACATAATTTATCAATGAATGAGGTATCCCAAATTCATATATCATGATTTACCTCTACCGCTGATGGTAAATAACGTAAAGACAACTAATCCATTATTATTTTGAAAGTTAGCATTTCCTAATTTATATTGGTTAATTTGCTAAACAAATCCATGAATACTTACATGTTAGCGACGGGCCAACAAGAATTATTTTTTGAATATGTTTAACAGAAGTTACAGAGTTTTAAAACATTCAATCCAATAAGAAACCTTCTCAATTATAATCTTATATATAGTTTTTTAACTATTAAATTGTATTTTATAAACATTTCAAAAGTTGAAACTGTTGCTACGTTTTTGTAGCGTCCGAATTGGAAGCTTCTCTTTTGCTGACGCTAAGCGGTCGAGAGACTCCTGACAGGGAGTAGCTCGGTCGCCCAGTAATCCCCTAGAACGTTCGACCTAAAGGCTTGTAGGCTCTCCAAGGTCTTCGCCTTCTTAAAAACCCGGTGAAGCACGAAATGTCATCAGAGACAACCTACAGTAGTCAATCAAAAACAAAAGGTACCTAGATTATATTAAATTGAACAACGTGTTAACACGTCTCATGGAATCTTGTTGCCATGTATAATTATCAAAAACAAGGAAGCTTGTTTACTTCATAGTTTATGTCAATATAACTTTCAACATGCTATGACCTCAACAACTTACTAATTCATTAGGCACTTAAGCATACTTACGCAAAAACTTTGAAAAGCAAATAACATAATTTTCCTAGTTTTGGCTATCATTTACTCAAAGCTGTTTCTGTGTTGCGAAAACTTTCACAAACTGCCGCCTCATGTACGTACCTACAACGCCAAAAGCAAAGTACCTTTGTTTGCCCTAAGTCGTTTTAATAAATACAGGTGGATGCAGACAGTAGACGACCAATCATTTTGACTTTACTCGTATTTGGGGGAAATGTAATTATGAACTATGGACGTGATTTGGCTGAGATGGCGATAACAATGATCGGTAGAGTACTTTCGGTAAGGTAGCCTACACACCGAAAGGTTTCGTCACTCGTAGATTAGTGCCTCATTGCTTGTTCTTCCTAGACTAAAAACGAAGGAAACCCACGTAGCTGTTTGGACTACCTCTAACATTTTTAGTGAATTGCGATCAAATAACCGGTCAGTATTTCAAAAGTAGGGAATCGTTAAGATATTAACAATCCCATGTTATTACTCAAGGGGAGTGGGATTAGATGAGATATTGCAACTACTTGATACCTAACACAATCCATAAATCTTCATCAACAATCGTCCACGACTGGACATAGCCCTCAACGATGCTCGTTCTTTAGCCCGTCTGTTCCAAGGACTGCCAGCCACGACATGTAGGTATATCTTCGCTACATCTAGCCCAAGACCTCCAAGATTACATTTTCCAAAATACAGCATGTAGGTAGGTACTTTCGGTGACTTTATTATTTTTGTTTTATGGGTATCAACGTGTGAAAATATGTATGCCCTTTTGTGATTTTACTCATTCGATATGCTATGAGTACTACGAATTAGCATAACTGTACACGAGTGCACGTGACTGTACTACTGTGAAAGATACAAACAAACTGCATTATTATGAAAAAAGTAATAAACAAAACGTAAAGTTATAGATACGGGTCACGATTATTTGACTGACTATTAGCTCTTACAGCGTCACGGGTTTTATTTTAAGAACACAAGGTCATTGGTGGGTACTGTCAGCGAACCTGTCTAGAGGATTTCTAGATTTTCTGGTCAGCGTGCAAGGGGTAGTCTCTTTACCAGGGGTTGCCAGATGTTCGGTATTCTACCCAACCGTTTGACAAAAATACCGAAGTATGGGAGGTTCGGTAATTTTTTCTGATTAATTTATCTCCCTAATAAACGAATCGACCGTCAAATTTTACGCAATCGGCATCGATGTTGCGTAGTATCCCTACTTATGGGCCAGCCACACACTTGACGAGGGAAGAAACGAAAAAGGAGGCAGAGACGTAGTATGGCAACCTTACTTGTCATGCTGCACATCATGCCCCTCGTCCTGCCCAGCGCTCCCTATTTTGTCGATTTTTTGTGCGAGAGTGAAAGAATCGGCAATACGACAAGTAAAGAGCTATTTTTTGCTCACTGTTCGTTTTTTTTAAGATCTGGCAACCCTGCTCTCTGCCGATTTGAGTCTCCTAGTTCGTTGGAGACGCATGGGAATATATGGACTCAGGAATAATATACGACCCACAGAAGCCTCTGAAGCTTAAGGGCAAGATATAAACATCCGTAATAGTCAGACCTGTCGTAATAGGGTCTAGTTCTATCATCTATTATCACATCGACATTCACTACATGGACGGCTGTATCGAAAACGTTCCATTGATGGGTTTACATCGATCGATATCATAACAAGTTCTAAATGTTACTTATTTTGGGCTAGAAAATTGGTGTGATGATTCACCATTATCGATGGTTCATTCTATCGACAGTTGGAGTCTCTAAAGGTTGGAGTGGATGTTTTGAATAATTTTTTATGCGTTACACCGTTCACTGCCGCGTCATCCTCGCTTCGCTCACTCGGCTCGCGTTTTGTTCTAGTCACAGTTCTATCTCTAATCTAACCGAATATAACCTATCCAATTTATACAAATGTACTATCAATATGGTGTATCGTCGATGAAGTGACCCGTCGATGGTCGCTGTATCGACAGCGTCCTAATGAGTGATGATAACGGGTAAAATATTGAATGAGTAATTGAATTCAGTGCGAGGTTTTGAATTTTAAAGTCGTTCCACAGTAAGAAAATCAGAATATGAGAAAATTACATGAAAATAACCTCATATTTAGTTACGCCGCACATGTTTTGTCGATTTTGATTCGGATTTCATATAACTACTAGCTAATATAGTTTTATATATTATAAAATATAGATAATTTTATTGTGTATTAAAATACCTACCTATCTTAGGATTGTTCTACGGTCTAGTCGAAGTATAATAAAAGCTGACGACAGCTTATAACAAATGCTCTATAGAAACTCGTTAATTAAAATTTGCTGGATGGAATATTGAACGAGGCGAGACGGTCTCCGAAATATTATAATGGTCCGAGACAGCTATTTATATTATCCTGGTTATTGACCTTAAATAATTGAGGTAGACAAAATTTAAATTGGAAGGGACTTAGAAATATTATATTTCGCCTATTAATAAATCTTACTGAAACAATTGATGGGGTAATTGATATAACACTCGAACTTCAATTGCCTTTTTACTTTCTCGTTATACGTAGTATAGAGGAAGTCTTGTAATCGTCAAAAATTTCTACCTCGAAATTTTGAAGGATTTACACGTTTTGGACGTCCCTTTGTCCAAAATTACCGTGTTTGGAATTATATGTGTCTGTGCGTTAGAAATGCTTCGAATATACTTTAACTTATTGCAACCAAATTTAACATGCATGTATGACATCAAAATATAAGGTATCTATCAACTTTTGAGTCGTTGACCACTTAAGTTAAGGAACCAAGTGCGCGGTCGGTACTCGGATGGGATGACCGAAAATTTAACATGCATGTATGACATCAAAATATAAGGTTTCTATCAACTTTTGGGTCGTTTCCGGTATACGAGAAAGTCAAGGGGAGACCACTCCCGATTTTTATATTTACAAATAATCCTTCACAGGTGTTGCTGTGCTGAAGTCCAAAAAATATAGCCTTGCAAGAGTGAGTTATACGCACTACGTTACTAAATTTCACCTCGCCAACCCAAAGGACATGAGAACTAAAAGACTCAGGAGACGCATTTTAATTTATATTTATTCCATTCATTGGTCTTAAGTACTGAATGCATACGAATATACGTTTTTTAGATTATTTCATAGCTCTATACGTTAATAATTCCCAATTCTGAGGCTCGGACTGTAAGATATTTTAGAATGTAAGAAAACAATATTCTGTTTTTCGTCTTTTAGTTGTTAGTTCACTGAAGGTCTAATTATTATATACTTTTGAGTTTGATGCTCGATTGATGTTGGAAACAAGCTAGCAACCTGTCACTATTCGGAGGCACTGCATGTTCCATACTGCCAGATATGCTTTATGTGTAGTCAAATATTACCTACAGCTCTGCTTACCCCTTTTGGGGTTATGAGAATGATAGTATGGTATATAATATAATAGAAAATTCAAATATCAGTAGCTAATACTAAGCCGTACAGGAAATTACATTCAGTCAAAAAATATCGGGAATGGATGAATGGATGATTTGTTTATGGTTCCAAATTCAATTTTATGTATTTTTTTTTGTTGTTGTTAGATTGGTACACCTGTTTTCCATTTTGAGACGCAATTTGAGTTGCATCTGTTGTTACATTAAAAACAGTGCTATTTTTGGTTATATCTTATCTAGTGTGTATTGCGAATTTCATAATGGACAAAAACATCGAACAAATAGTTTGTCTTAAATTTTCCATCTCCAATTTTTGAGTTCAAAGTCACTGAAAATATTACAGAGAAGGCTTATGGTGACTCGATTTTATCAAAAACACGTGAATATGAGTGGTACAAAGCGTTCTAAAGCGGTCGAGATGTGAAGGGAGATTTTACTCGTTCTGGTAGGCCATCAACGTCAGGAACTGAAGTTAACATCGCAAAAATGAAGGAAATAGTGACTGAAAATCCTCATTCAACTTTGAGAGAGATAGCCGCCGAGCTTTCTGTATCCCACGAGTCGATCCGCACCATTTTAAATAGTGGATATGAAACATGTTGCCGCTCGGCTAGTCCCAAAAGCCCGGAATTTTCTCTAAAAACTGAATAGCATGAGAGTCGCTGAGGACATGCTAGAACGAGTCAATTCCGACCCAACATTCATGAAACTCATCGTTACTGTCAACGAGACGTGGTATTACGATTTAGACAAACAAACTAGACAAGAAGCTTCGGAGTGGCTTCGGTGGAAGGTATAAAGGAGAATTCACGGCGAGAACGGAATTCAATTCCGGAAACAGTGTTTAAAAAATGTTTTGATGATTGGATTATTCGTTGGCGTATATGTATCGTTTCTGAATGAGCATACTTTGAAGGTGATAAAATAAATTTGGATGATTAACTAACATTTTGTGTATTATTGATCTTTTCCCGGTACTTTCTTGACAGATGTACATACAAAACAACATTTACATTGTATGTGTTTAGCATCGAGCACATAACCAATTGTGTTTAGTTATTAAGAGTTTGCCGTGTGTCAACCCTATAATTTTGTGACAGGTGGCGGTATAGGATCTCATAGAACTGCCTTACAATGGTACAATGTCATTTACAAAACATTGAAGCGAGATTGTGCCGCATTCACGGCGCACTCATAAACCATGTGATTTACTGCGTATTTAGTTATTGTAGACTCAAACACTTTCACTTGCTACTAAAACCATAAATTCTTTCTACAGGCTCGATAAATACATTTAAAAAGTGTTGTAAATCATTCGTAGTATGTTTGTTCTAATAAGCTCTATAGAGATGTAGACATCAATAAATTTCACTGCTCATTGTGAATTGTGTGGGTCGATTAATCATTGTACCATTTTTAGAGGTACTTACCATAATAATGTATTCTTTTTTACTGCTTTCATGCGCTCCATCTTTAATTGTATTATAATAATTGTTGCCTAAATATGAATTGCACGTTTACTCTGTCCATTTTCTTTTTACTAGCAAATGAACGTCATATGTGTATATTGTCTTTATAACTTTTAGACAGCTCATCTTAGTCACGTAACTTCACACATGGTCATTTTGATTTCACACTCGAAGCCAACGATGACGTAGCACCACCTGGAACAATAAAGGACTTTTTTTAATATAATCCTTAAGATCACATGCATAGGGAAGCAAAAATTAGTGCTTTTGGTCCAGTAGTGTAGTCTTCCATCTATAGATTCCTACTATAACATGCTAATAACTCTACAATTGTTTGCTACTACATTTATTTTTTACTTTGAATTTTCCGCTTTAAAATTGACATTTATTTGTTACTAGCGACCGCCCCGGCTTCTAGCGGATAATCCCTACTTAGAGTATTTACTATAACCGTAAAGAATTATACTCCTAAACCTTCCTCTTGAATCACTCTTCCTACCTATTGATTTTGAATGAAGTTCTAAACATACAGACAGAAAGAGAGTCTTTGTTTTATACGTACTATGTAGGTATAGATGTATTCGATGAATTAGTATGCCCTAGTTATTATTTAGGTAAAACTATATGTGTAGCAATCTCAGAATCATCTTCATGTCAGCCAAGAGACGCCCGCTGGCGCAGGCCGCCCCCAAGGATCTCCAACCCGATTGATCCTCTCCTACCCGCATCCAGCGGCGTCCCACGACCTTTACTAGATCATCTGGCAATATCAAGTTATAATTTATTTATTAACGTACCGCCTGCTACTCTAAGCTAATGCGCCATAGGTATTCTCGGCCCATCTACCTCAGTATATATCTCATGATGAAAGTAGGCGTGTGTTGCCAGTGATGACCCACGGAACCTAAATGTGGCAGCTTATAACGAAGCTCATAAGAAGGCTTAAGATCACTCAAAGGGCAATGGAGAGGGCTATGCTCAGAGTTTCGCAAGAGAACCAAGATCACCGACCAAAGAATAGCCCAAAGGATTGCGAACCTTAATTGGCAGTGGGCAGGGCACATTGCAAGGACTGACGCCCGTTGGGACGGCAAGGTCCTCCAATGGCAGCCACGTACTGGGAGACGCAACCTTGGTACGAGTAGGCCCCCAACAAGGTGGACGAGAATCCGCTGGATGTGGACAGCGGTTGTCTGATCGAATCGGACATCCTTTGGTCCATCAGTGGACGTCTCTCGCCTCATATGATGATGATGTACCGCATGCACAAGGTCGCGATATTGAATCAAGTAATTTTTGTTTTGACTATAGCATAAATATTTGGAACACGATGGAAATAAAAGCTAACGATACCTTAGCTCGAATGGAAAAGACCAATCTATCCGAATGTCACATTGGAATTCCAACATGATCTCAATTAGGTACAATGTGTACATTGAACATAAATTTATAGGCGCAGAAGCTTAGGAATTTATATGAAAAATTAAGGACAGCTAATGAAGTAATTAGAATAAGTAGTTGCGAACGATACGTAACAGCGATGTGTCTGGCATGCGAGAGGAAGTGCGTGTTTCGCATTGTTTATCGTAAAAATTTAGGTGCGTAAATATTTCACTCCGATGTACGGATATAGTTGGAATGAGTTGGAATATTTTGGTCAGTAATTTGTGCAACTAATATTATATTTACATGGAAAAGTTTTGTTTTTGTTCTGGCGCGTTCTGCCCAAAGCTTTTCCTTAAAGAGATTTCTACGAAAACAGTTCTCTTAACACACCGAAGCAAAAAAAACCTATGAACAGTTACAGTACGGATTGCGAAATAAGCATACTCTGATGATAAGCGATCATCGTAGTCTATAGACACACCCTGGCCCTTTCTCATGAAAGGGTACACCACCAGAAGTCCAGGGACAAAACGAAAACTACGGTGGCGTAATTAAGTAAGCCCTAACACCATTTAAACCAAGTACCTACCTAAAATTTTTACTCCCTAGGAATCGAACCCAGGATCTTTACATTTGAGATCGGTGAGCGAGCCACAAAATGACGCAGGCATTTTGGAAGTTCCACCACCTCTCTTATTACTCCTCGATGTTGCAAGCGATAGGCTATGGTAACTGCTTACCAACAGACGCGCCATATGCTCGTTTACCTCCAGACGCCATAAAAAACTAGAGTTATCTCTTACGTGCTAACGAAAATGCAAATAATCAGTCCCCACGACTCACTGGCAAACTTAACTATTACGACACTTACAGTGTGTCATTGTACTCGTTATCAGTTCACTTTAAACATAACTATCAGCGGAGATTACTCGGAACAGGTGAGAGCTTGGGAAACGTGAAAATTTTATTAGCTTACAATTTTACGACCGTTTTACATACACTATTAGGGGGAATAAATGGTAGAAGCCGGTGGCAACGAACCTAAACAGACACACTACTCATTTATTCACTAAAAAATACATAGGTACTTACATTAGGCTCTAATGGGATCAACCCCTGGGGTTGAGCAGAGCTTTAGGTAACATTTGGTTACATAAAGCCACATCTGGCTATATAGACCATGTAATGCTTCATAATAGTGAAATATTGACAGTCTGTCGTCTATAACGTCGCACTATTACGGGATCCTATTCTCCTATATGCAGAATGACAAAGCTAATGAATAAGGTTATCGACCTCATCGACATCAATTATTTATCCTTACCTAAATTACGTAAAATAATTTTTGAAATATTATGAAATTTAAACGATTTTAGTTCTATACATTTATACCTACTCAATTACGATAATTATTAATTACATACTCACATAATAATGTCAATATTTTTATTTCAATGTCTCGACACTCTTTTTCATGCATGTGGTGTTTGCCTGTAAGTGACTGTGCACTTAGTTTTAGTTTTAAATAGTTTAGTAACCATAATTGTACTAGTGTATAAGTTGTTGGTGAACCAATAAAGTAAAAATAAAAATAAATATATAAACTCCAAACACAAAGTAACAAACCTTGAAGTTAACCAACTAACAAAAGTCAACAACCACGATAGATGATGTTAAACTTTACTTAAGGTTACTATTTTTTTATATTACGAGATGACAAACAAGCTTGCGGCTGGTGTTAAGTGTTTATACAATATTAAGGGTAAATCACTTATACACTGCATGTGTATTGCCATCCTGGGGACTAAGATGATATGCCGTCAATGATCAGTAATTACAAATAAAATAGATACTGTGCAATCTATAGAAAAAAATTATAAATATTTTTAAGAGTTTTTTGAAGTCATACTACTTTAGGCGCGTTAGGAAAAAAATATGAGATTGAAATTTTAAGACTTTGACTTTTGTTGTATTACAAAACTCAATGCTTGGAGAGTTTTCGAGCGCGCTCAGGACCTAGAATATTTCTGCAAGCTCACAACCAACCTCACGACCGAACCGACCTAAGCCGCTCTGGACTTTGAGGAAAATATTCATGTCTTGGCTACTTAGAAAATTTCTCTAGCGTACCTGGCGTGCCTGGCAGTTGGAGAGTTTTCGAGTCCGCTGGGGAATATTCTCAAAATTCATTAGGACCGACTTTAAACTGTTTTTACAAAGCCCAAAAAAGACTATGATCAAATTGCTTCAATGTTTAACAAATGCCGAAAATTGTATATACAATGTATATTTGCGATCCTTTCACAATTATATGAAATGAATTGAAATTAAATTAAAACTCAACTCCCCCAACCCCTTGTTGTTTGTTTTAATACGTGCAGCAACAAAAAAATCAAATTATAAGTTTCATTTTGATTTAATACTCTAATCAATAATTGATCTCACGTTACTATTTCAAAGTTTTAACTTGACAGACTTCTGATTTCACGCAACAAAGATGGCACAAAATTGTGTAACTCATTTGATACCACGCTGCTAAAAAAATAAAAAAAATCTGTACTTAAGTAAACCGGGAATTTTATAAAAAAAATCCAAACAGATTCAATGCGTTCGTGGGCTACTTTTTATATTTTTGGTTATGAGGCATACTTCCAATAAGCTCTAATTCACAAAAACTGTGATGATTAAAAGAAGAAGTGTTTGTGTCCAACTAATGATCGTCGCTTATTTTGTATAACTCCTTTGACACAACATAATTATGTCGTCAAAACTGATACGCATGCACCGCTTAGCGCTTGTGTTAAAAGATGCTTGAATTTTAAAGTTCTGCATTGCTTGCATTCTGAGTACCTATACCCTATAATCGTATATGCGTTCAAAAACATTACATGTTATCACACAAATTCATCGTTACATGATATTTTTAACGCCTTTATTATGAAACGAGTATTGGGAATCAGAATATTAAATACAAGAGTAAAAAAAGGTAAAGTTAATAAAGGCATGATCAATGTTTTCAAATAAAAATCAGTGAAAATCTTTCTAAAAGCATAGGAAGTTATATTTTTTAATTAAAAAGTAATCGTAGGTATAGTAAATATTTACAATAAAGTTACTATAGTAGGAGCACCCAGTAAACAGAAAATATAAGTATATAGGATCTTAGAAGTGCAAATTACAAAGATTTGATGAAAAAATCTTTGAAATTTGCACAAACAAATTTCGACAGGGAAAAGCAGTACCTCGGTGGCGTAGTGGTCTGGACTGCGGAAGACGCTAGGTTCGATTCCCGCCTGAGGCAGGTCGATTTTTTCAGTGAATTTTTTCTAGTATTAAGAATATTTACGCGTTTGTAAACGCTTAAATTATTCCATAAGTATTGATTTTTAATCCCAATGCTAGACTCTCATGGGATCTACTTTATTGCAAGATATATTCTTCTCTCTACTTTAAAATAAATAAATGCTAAAAATAATCTGGAAATTTCTCCGTAATTTACTAATTTATAATGAAAAATCAAGCTGACGGAATTTTATTGATCAGCAGACTAGTGGAAAGTCAAAACAAAACTATAAAAAATCAAATCTAGCAGAAAAAAGCATTTATATTATGTTGATATTTCACGACAATAAATTAATACTTAATTATTTCATAAATAATTTCACTTTACCAGTATTAAAAAGATATCTTTACAAAATCTATTAAAAATAAAAGCATCATTAGTTTGACCCATGTTCATGTTACTGCATTATAAAATAGAGTATGTCACGTAATTATTCGCCGTTATCAAAGTTCGTGATAAAAAGTCGCTAACCGTAAGTTGTACACATACGTTATGACGTCAAAAATTTCTAAAGTGGAGCGTGACTGAAGAAATAAGTGCAACTTGCTTTATCATTACACTAAGTACCGTAGTTGCTAAAGCAAAATGCGGCGAGTGCGATTCACACTATACTACGTTTTAGTATCATTCATATTGAGTCGGAAGTCTAAGATTTTATATTTAGTTCAAAGATTATTTAAACATCGTGTTCCTGAGGATAAATTACGATAGTTTTGGACAGCTTATTCCAAAAAATCCTTGGGCTCGATAAAGCCTTAGGAATTGCTAAGATCTAAAACACATTTTTCTCTTAGAGAAAAAGCCAAGTTTATGACTGAGGAAGTGAGGAGTTTATGAATTGACTCGACTCAAAAAATCCCCATTAAGAAATTCCCCTCCAAACTATTATTTACTTTTACGTGGCAAGAAAAAAGTAACTAAGTTTAGTGAGACTTTCATAGTGAGAATATTTGGAATAAGCTTTTTGGACCACACAGCACAAGACCGGTTTTTTTTAACTTTAAATTGAATTACACTAACTAATAACAATGGGGTTATCTCATACATCATCTTCCGCCATACAAACAATAAGTTAAGTAGTTGAGGAAAAGATAAGATTGGAATAAATAAGTTGATGACTTATATTTCGGAAAAATATTTTTTTAATACCTTAAATAAGCAAAATAATTATCATGTCAGCCCATTATTGGACATAGACCTCCCGAAGCATAATACAGTCTTTTATTTATTTTGTTATTTCACTTTTACCATAATTATACCTCTTTTAATTTAAGTTTACATATTACATATTATATATTAGATGTTAAATCTAATTTATACTTTTCGTTAACCAACTAAAATATTAACGAAACTTCCAAAAAATAACTCCAAACTTATAACAACGGATAACAACTGATAAATGATCAGTTTATAATAAAAGTCCAAATTAAGGACTTATGCTATGAATATAGCTACATTATAATTAATATAGTTTTGTAAATAAACTCAAATAAATATAAAAGATACATGACTCTTGAACAAATGTTTGTATTTACACACAAAAATTTGCCCCTACTGGGATTCGAGCCCGAAACGCTTGATGTGCAGCCTGGGTTCCTGACCACTACACCACGACGAGAGTTAAAGCTCTATAATATTGTTGATAGGATTAGTCTAAAAAAAACAGATCTGAAATATTCAATACTCATTCCATTCAAAGTCCTTTTTCATTACAAAATACGCAAAATATGTGTAACACTATACTTACACAAGCCACATAATCCTGAGCATAATATTTACATTTCTCTAGCCAGTACTATTCTTTAATTATAGTTATTAATACAAATAGGCACACATACCGAGATTCCAGTCCTACGTTTCCGTAAACAACACGCAAATAAAATTAACCGCAATCATTCTGAATTGGAGACTGAACGCATACAAATCCTGAATTGATGAACAAAATGTATATTTTAAAATGTTAACAAACAACGGTATTATTATTTAGAAATTTTATTTATAAAAAAGAACTTAATTAATCTAAAAAGCTTACCGATGAAACAATAAAAATAATTCTCTTTCAAAACACCACAACGAAAACCGCGCCAAAACAACCACAGATAATTTACACTTAAGTAAAAAGTTTTCCTTTTTTAAATTTCGAACAGTTCGCGGCCTTTAAAGGGTTATCTCACGCATGCGCTTTGCCCGTACGCCCGGCCGAGTTGCCTTTGCCTGACTGGACATTGTACGCACCCATGACTTAAAAAGTGGAGTATGGTGTCTGGTTCCGTAACGAAAATTGCCCTTAGAGTAGATAGACTAAACAATAATAACATAATGAGTTACACCTGAGTCAAATGGTTAGTTTTTAATCCGCAGTCTTTCATTTAAAGGATGAATACTCATTTTAGATTTCCTCATCTTGTAACAAAAAAAGTTATATGTGTGCAATTTCCACATTTCATCAGAAAAGGGTTTAATGTGTCATCGGCAAAAATAATACACTTAACCCTTGTGGAGGTTTTAAGTCAACCTGTGTTAATAGAGATTGTAAATTTTGAAACTTTTTCCCTAAACAAGTTCTTTTACTCATTCAATGATCATTATTGCCAATAAAAATCGATAACACAATCGGTTTCAGATGGATGTTCAGTTGCCGAATTGATAAGTCATCTATCATTCAATTGTTATAGGACATAAAAGTCTAGCTCAATGAAGTTTCTTATATAGAAAATTGAATGAGGCGATTTTTTGTTATTGCCATTCGTTATTCCAACATGCTGGTAGACAGGTCCTATGAACCTTCTTTAAAGATATACATAATAATTCGAATCAATTGAAAATCATGAAACAATTTATCCAATATAGAATACACAGCAGTAGGTAACTGTTTATTATCTAGATAATTTCAGAGGCATGCGTACTGAATGAGTTCTTTACTCCTTTGTCAAACACTATAATTATCGTTCATAAAAATTTTGCCTGTTAAATACAAGGAGCGTTTTAATTTTTATGGCTACAGCTATCAACAGTCAATCACTTAACATCTCGCGTCTCTGTTATCTCAGATCGGCATTCCACTCATTGAGCAAAGAGGACAATAAAATACGCGCTTAGTTAAAAGTATCGAATTAAAATAGAATCGGAAATAATGTTAGAAAAAACGCTGTCTGCTGTAAAGGAGCTTCCCCTTAACGAATGCCACGAATACCGAATAAGTTTATTTGGAACACCATAAAATTCCAGAAACTGAGATTCATTCATAAACAATGCTTTCACCGCTAAAGTTACTATACGGCGGTCGCTCACATTATGACGACCGGCGGGAAAGAAAATGAACAGAAGCTGGCGCCAAAATTACACATTTTATAGTACATCTTCATATGGCTATTAATATACTATATCTACTGTATATAAATAATATGATTATTTTTGACGTGACAACGTCTTATAATTCGATAGAGCCGGCTGCACGCACGAAAAAACATGACGTCATGCGGCGTTACCTCGCTCTGAATCTAATTCTCTAATTTGAATTTGGAATTATGTTCTTTAAAATTTAAACTTTCAATGATACCAAAACCAGCCAGATACAAATAATATAGCCAAAGAGATTTTATTACAAGTTTATTCATACTATAATGCGAAATCTATTAAACAAATGAAATTAATTTTTTCTTTTGAAAAATGCTACCATTCCATCAGTATTTTCTTAAGACGTTGTCACGTTCAACTATCGTCAGTAAACCGACTTTACAGACAACCAATTTTTTTTTTATTACAAGCAAACGGGCTGGCTGATGGTAAGAAGTTAGCGTAGTAGACAATAATAAAAAAAAAATATTTAAAAAAATATATACCGATTTCGAAACTGAAAAGGGAGAAATAAAAGTTTTATGTTTTAAACAAAATAAAAGTCAATATGGCAACAATTTTTCTAGGTCGATGCTGGCATCGATGATGGACACCTACTGTGTAAATATACAGTAGATACCTATTTATGTCATTATTTCTTTTATGCTATCTGTAACCAAAACTATCCAATTATTGGCAAAAAAATAAAGTTCTTATTCGGCAACACTAATGCGATGGCGTCCGAAATGCGTTCCGTAAATACGTAAAAAATATTTTTGTGATAATGTACGCGAATTGGTTAGTTACTTGTGGAAAGTAATCCCTAGTGACTTATTTTAGCTGGCACCGACCTTAAAAATATGCTAACTTTAAAATACTCACTTTTAGAATTTTTAAACATTAAACTTTTTCTCCCTTTCCACCTAAGCTTTCCAGTTATGAAGTTGGTTTCATTTTTTAAATATTTTAGTTATTTCTTTTTTTTCATTTCAGTTGTAATTAAAAAAAAACATGCATAATGACATGTTTTATTAGAATTACGCTGTAGCCAAGGCCTCGTTTTCATAGTGACTGATACTCACTTAACTGTCTATCTCAATAACTACTGAACCGGTTTTGATGAAACTTGCACACAACCTAAATTGGACTAAACTTAGTCTAACAAAAATAATTTTTGAAATCCAACTTACAGTTTTTGAGATATGCGTGGACAAAGAAACAAATATACAGTCATACATACACTCATGAAATTTGACATAGGTACGTGCTTAGAAGCTGGTATAGACTAACAAATAGAAAAACTGTGCAATTCTGACAATATCACATACGTAGTAGTAATTTTTGCCGCCAAGTCTGATAAGTTAGTGGCACTCTAGAAAAAAGTGCCGACTCTTAATATTATTGTCCTCCGTGGACGATATTTCTTCACGTATAGATTTTGTCTCCTAGAAATGAAAAGACATTGTATTCTTTTAGGAAAATAAATGTTTAAAACCGTAAGCCGTTAGTAAAATATGAAATCTAACAAAGAACGTTTTAAGATTAGGTATAATTTATGCATTTAATCCGTTTTGAAATCGGATATATTCAAATGCAACCAATACCTCAATAACAGCTGACAGAAGTAACTCAGCACAAAAACGTGTCTGCCTACAAGTTATCCAACGGTCTCAATGTCTATTTGTTCTCTATATTATGGTCTAATCGCTGCGGTATTCATTAATCCGGTCTAAGGTGGTCGTCTTCCATTCTTTTCATTACCCATCATCAATATCTTCGCTGATAACAGTTTATTGTTCTAGTTTCTTTATTCCATTAGAGAAATAAATAGTTTCACAAATTATGGGTACGCGCACTTACTATTAATGTCACCTGGGGGCGTGATTTAACTCAAAGGATTAGTTAAGAGGAGACAACGTGTCCTTAAATAGGACATAATGAGACGACAGATTTACGTTGCCAGTGGTGGTGATTTAATTTGAGAGGTATGTGTGGTGCCGATTTAATTAATGGAGCCAAAGAGTAAGACGCGATGACAAACAAGTTTATACCAGACAATGATTAGTGGAGCGTATCTTTCGATTATTAATGTCTCTCGACAATTCTCGTATTACGGCTGTTGTCGTGTTTGTACACTTTAAGGAACCTCCCTAGTGTATTTCTAGCCATAATGTTACCATTATTTTATCTACTGATCGAAGTGGACAGCTTAAATACGAAGACAGGATATTAGAATCATTGAATAAAAAATCAGCAATGACGTAGGATTGAAAATCAGAATGAGGTAAGTCTAACAGCATGAAAGCGCGCCAAAGATACTTATTTTCTTAAATTCTCCCTATTAAGGGATCTAGCTTATTCAACCATGGCTTCAGTAATTTTCTGAAGTTTGCATTAAAATATGGGCGTTATACATATCATGCACATTTCAGGCAAAATTTCAGACACACAAACGTAATGCATCTAGGAAGTGCTTGGCGAGAAATGTATGGCAACAAACACCATGATGGCGACAGATGAGGTCGTAAGTAATAGCCCACGATGCAACAATTTTTGAACTATTAGATACTCAAACAAATATTTTACTGACGCCATAGCAGCGCGCCAAACACTCCTAAAATACTTTCACTGTTTTTTTTTTCTTTTTCTAGCCCATACAGCCATGTCTTTAGTAATTTCCTTCTTTCTTGAAGTTTGCATTAAAATATGCATCCATTTAGGGAGTGCTGTGGAAAAAAGTATGGAATAAGAAACAGACTTCTAATAAGGTGGTGAAAACCACTATAAAATTCTCAACATTGAATCTATATTTCATTTATTTTAATATAAGCTTCGCTTAAATACAACACCGCTTCCCATAGAGTGCAGTAATTATACCAAAAGCACTGTGCACATAATCCACGCAGACAAAAATTTTAAACTTAAACTCTGACTTCCCAATAATATTATAAATGCGAAAGTTTGTATGGATGTATGTGTGGATGTTTAACTCTCTCACTCAAAAAACTACTGAATGAATTTTAATAAAACTTTACAATAATAGATACCTATAGCTCATACATCAAAATAACATATACCTACTTAGGCTACAATTTATGTTAATCCTGCCCAGACGAAGTCGCGGGATGAAGGTAGTGTGACATAAAACCGCATTAAGCACTGTTTTTTTATTGATGAGACTATTAGGAAGTAGGATAAATCAAAGGCGTAATGAAGCGTCCAGCCTAATTAATAAAGGCTCAGAAAATGCGTAGTAAGTAATTTAGTGGGCGGATAAGGCGTTAAAAACCTCGTTTTTAAATCTGTTTAATTACTGTTGGACCACGATTACTAACTGAATTACCTCTGAGTTGGAGCCTTAGAAAAATGGAAAACTATTAAAATCTTACTTTCTCTTCAGCCCTTTATTTGTCACTGAACGTTTTCTTATAGCATCTGTAAAGTTTAGGTACTTTTGATGACACGATAAACTTGTTAAGATCTGCTACGAATAAAAAAACAATATTTTTAATTGATTGTTGTTGTTTAAATTTCTTGGAAGGCAAGGGATCTAGTCCATAAGGCCATGTCCTTAATTATGTTTATTATTTCTTGAACTTTGCATTAAATATAGGAGTCACACGTTTTTGGTGACAAAACACCACACACCATGAAAACAATAACTAATTCCTTATTAATCCTCAAAACGCATGTTGTGCATCAAAACAATGCCACATTCACTGCACACACATCTACTAACGAAATAACAATCTGACCAACCAACAACGTCAATAAACTGCACCGCTCTTGTTTTTTTAATAAGGGAAGGCAAATGGATCGTAACATATTATCTAGTCATGATTGTCTCTTTTCATGATTCCTGCTAAGTTAGTGCTATTGCTTACTCCGCTACTTAGTTAATCTTAGAATTACGTTGCTGATTGCACTCTGCGTTAGACGTTTGAAGTCCTCTTTGTAACTAACTTTTGCAATTATTTGTAATCTTATAAATAACTAAATAAAAAATGAGAAAGAGAATATTTTAATTTTACAACACATCCATTATCCGTCTAAAGTTAAATTCAATTAAGTCATACAAACTTCTCAATAGACCCATGGCTGGAATTCTACGACTGTTCTCAATAGAAATGTTTATCGACGTCTAATATCGGGCTGGGATTAATTAAATCAACTTGAACTCAATCTCCGTCTCAAACCCAGTGCCGGAGAAAGTTAGTCCTTGCTTCAAGTGCGGCGTGTTTATGTTTGTTGTACTAATTAATAGGCGTGTGTCGACGATCTTACGGACGTGGTTCAAGTGTTCGGTGCGAATAACACTAAGAAATGTTTTGTTTTAATAAGGCCCAAAGCATACGTGGTAGTTACATTACGTTTTTGTTAATAATATAACTATTCTTTTTACGTTTTCGAGTAGGTACTTTTGATCTGGTTCTTCTTCCAGACGTCTTCGATTTGATCAATAAGTCGCCTAGGTTGAAAATGATATAATATAAATAATGATGTATTTCATGACAATTGTACGTAAATATTATAAGTAGTACCTAAACCAATGTTAATATAATATAATATTGTAGTGCCCTTACAAGGTTCATGTCGGCTCTGAAAATATAACAAGTAACATCCTAAAACCACATGAAGCAATAAAGAGTTTGAGTTAGATCTACCACGTCTCGCATCTCCGTTCACTTCCCATTCATATATCCTTTTCGTTTATCTACTTTCACAGATCCTTTCGACAGGACTGAACCATTTGAGCATGAAATATGAGCACTTGGCTTCTTTAAAAATAAATTTAGTATAATTACCCACATTTTTAAATATTCCATAGCTTTACCTTAAAATAATAGTTTAAAAGGAATAGTGGAAAGGGAGTTGAAGGTCTTCAAGTGGCTATCGCGTACCGGGAGAAGCAGCATTGAAGCATCGTTGGTAGGGCCCCCACAAGGTGGACCGATCTGGTAAAGATCGTAGGAAGCCGCTGGATACGGGTAGCACAGAACCAATCGAGATCCCTATATCCAACAGTCGGCGTCTCTCGACTGAAATAATATCGACGATGAAAGGATAAAAAAAGGTCACAGTGAATCAGCCTTTTTTTGTCGGGGAGGTCAAATGCATTTACGCATCGTCCCTGTGGGGTGGTGCCAATGCCAACCGCAGGGGATATGTGGGACTCGAGGTAAAGGCGTTCCCTCCATACCCACTAAACATCCTCCCCGGCCTGACCTCCAGTGCACTATTACGGGACGGCTCGGGATCTACGCACGTGGGCGCAACTACACCGAGACCACAGTGAATTAGCCTAGTATTTTATTTTCGTAGGTGTTGTTTGTATCACCACACATAATAGTGCTTAAAAAATTGAGCCCCCAAAATTAATGTCCTTTACATTATACGTGCATACATAAATATCCTTTTCTAATCGTTTACTCCTGGCAGAGTAGTTGTGGTCAAGGGGTTTGCTGCAAGGCCTTCTTCACTGTCTCCCGGCATCTCTCTCTACGATTTGCACACACAATTTTAGGGGTGACTCTGTGAGGCCTTTTTTTGTTCAGTCCATTGGGATTTAAAGCCATTCGCTCCAGCCTGGACAACGAGTCTCTCCATAGCGTCAGTATTCTTGAGCATAAAGTAGCTCAAGTTCCAAAAGTGAACGATTGCCAAAAGTCTTTGCCCGACCTTGAACTCCTGGAGAATAGAAATGTTAGTGCGGCGCCGTTTCCATGATACATGCATATCATCACGCTTTTAATCCTAAAAAGGATTGAGCAGAGCTTTAGGTAACATTTCGTTACACATGTAGCTACATCTGGCAGTCAACAGGTCCCAAAATAGTTACGGGTTGCTAGCCTGTAGCCTGCACAAAAACTGGCATCAACCTCAAAAACAACTAAACTTACTGAAGTTTAGTTGTTTTTGAGGTTGATGCCAGCTTTGTTTGTTGGATCACTGGATCCAACAAACAAAGCTAATAACAGGACAGATGCTACACTTTAAATTACTCAGCAGTCAGGGTAATATTATACGATTTCTATTAAATTTATTACCATTAATTTGCAACACTGCTAGCAGGTTGAATACTGTCTACACTGGGGTTATTACCTGATCTATTATAAAATTTCTATCTTATTTAACGAAGAAGTACCATTCTTTAAACTGCCACCTGTTGATATCTAAAGTATTGAACTCATGAAGATACACTATCCGGGTACCTATCAAAATACAGATTTTTTTGTCATCGAATTTCATTTCACCGAAAACTATTCCACGATTTTCAATATCTATTTTTCTTGATTGATCGACTAGCTAATGATCACCGTTTCATATTATCGAATAAACTTTCATAAAAAAAATGTTTCAAAGTTGTGTTGCTTACCAGAATAACGGTCTATCGAACTAACATTTCATATAAACTATTAAGTTATCGATAACACTATTTATAAAAACATGTTTCAATATTTAACGTTACACATTGTAATGTTTCGTTTAACAACTTTCCATCGCAGTAACGTTTCATCGAACGTTACATTTGCCTGTTGACGTTTGACGATAAAAACTGTTGAGGTGTTCGTTATTTAAAAATTAATTCTTAATTTGCAAGTAGGTACACGCCATGCAAGCAAGCATACAGAATGCAAGCAAGCATGTAGCATGCAAGCAAGCATGCAGCATGCAAGCAAGCATGCAGCATGCAAACAAGCATGCAACATGCAAGCAAACATGCAGCAAGCAATATAATGCTTGGTCACAAGTCTAACCTAACCTAACCTAGGTTTATTTTCGTATTAATGGTTTTTCTTTATAGCGGGGGGCCTCAGGCCCCCCGACCCCCCCGAGCAGGGGGGCCAGCCCCCCCCCCCCCCCCCGCACCCCCCGGCAAGCATCTTGCAGGCATGCATACAGCATGCAATGCAAGCATGCATACATCATGCAATGCAAACATGCATACAGCATGCAATGCAAGCATGCAATGCAAGCATGCATGTAGCATGCCAGAATACAACAAGCAATCTCCGTTAGCTTCGGTTGCACCGCTGCTGACTGCCTGTTGTTCTAAATCTAACCTAACTTAACCCATAGGTTTTCTTTACAGGGAAACAAAAATTATTACGAGTAATTACATAAAAAAAGTATTTTCGATGTACACTAACTTTAGTGTAGTAAAAATTGATGTTTAAACTATTCTGCAAACTAAAACTTACGTGGAAACAAAATTATGGGTAACAAAACATCGATTTAACATTATTTCGATAAAATGAATAAAATAGGAATAGAATTAACGATGGAATGAGCTTGTAGATAACAACTATTTGAGGAAATGAAATTGCGATGTAACCTGATTTTAGGAGTTGTTAAATATTGTATAAAAAGATCTGCGAATAGTTTAATGGGGAATGAAAATCGATGAAGTTAATTGCGATAAAGTGATGGGTTCCCACACTATCCACTTTGGACTACACCCAACACTTTACTAAGAATTCCAGCAAGTATTTTCACTCTGACACATGCCCATATGTATTCTATCATATTTTAAAAACACTTATCCCAAGAATATATTAATTTCAATTTCAATAATAAAAATAGATTAAAATAGCAAAAAAATTGTATGTACCGTTTATTTTTATACTAAATTTTCAATCTTTGAGATTTTAAGTGACAGCAAGGAGCCAAGTTTTGAATATATTTTTAGCTCTACAACATTCAGTAGTTAAAATAGTAGGTATGTATCGTTTAAATCAACGTTTTGGATATTTTCCATAAACTTTATAATTCAATTTTTTACGACTGCCATTTTCAGTGAAGTTTTGAGTACGTTCAAAATACTCGAGAACTTTTAAAGAAACTTCTTTGATACACACGCTAGCAAGACCGACCCAGAATTAAATCTACATTTAGTAGTTTAACTCTGTACCTGTACTAAGGTAATTAACTTATTGTTGTATTACTATTGGTGAAGCAGCTTAACTAAGCTTAAGCCGTATGCCTTTTTAGCCTCAAGATATTATTCTAATTTAATGTCATTTTTTTTTTCCTCGGTCACACCAATTATCTAGCCCAAAATAAGTATCATTAAGAACTTGTGCTATAGATACTAGATAACAGACAAATATACATAATAATCTAGATATTTCATAAACTTAATATATAAACAACCATGACTCGTGAACAAATATTCGTGTTCATCACACCAACATTTACTGCTACCAGGACTCGAACCCTGACCGCCCGATGTGTAGGCACCGTTACTGACCACTCCACCACGACGGCGACAAATTAAAGATGAAACTCTTCAAAAACCTTGTCTCTCCCACCCTGCCCTTGGTATCGATGCTAAACGCTGCTAAAGGTTTTGACATTTGATTTTGTACAGCCAGCTGCCTGTCTGACACCAAACCTCCTTGGGGAAGACTGCTATCTTTCAACAGCACCCGGGACCACCGGAGGAAAATAGAGTTAAAAAAAATCGGTCACCAATCCGAGTAGGTACGCAGCTTAGCTCTCGTGACACTAAGAACGACCGAAATATATATATCTAAAAATATTAAAGTAAAATATAAAAGATTCAAGTAAGCCAAACCTAATAAGCTGACCAAACTGCTGATTAATAGGAAACTTTGATGTGGTTAATATAGCAATAAAGCTGGGCGTACAACCTGCACAGAAACGTTTGAAACTGATTGATGTAGGAACAGTAAGGCCATGGCTATACTGCTGACATCTACATTATTTTCTTATTTGTTTAGCTCGCGTTTTATCGTTTTTTGTTCGTACTTCTGTCACAGTCTACAAACGTAATAATACTTATCCCGCATACTTCCTACACGTAGTCCACATGTGACCGTACCTACCGGTTTGCTAAATTATTAAAATATTCTTCTTCTTCTTTAGTTGAATGGCGTTCGCAATATGTAACGCATTTCGCTAATGTCAAAGGAAAATGAAAAAACAGACAATATTACGGTAGATTGAGGTTAAAAATGGAGTCTCTCAACACGTGTTTTTACAGCAAGAACTCGGGAGAAAAACTCCTATTATAATATAAAAATATGAAATTGTTTTTGATTGAAATTGATTGAAGAGCTGAGTACTTACCCATGACAGAAATTTTGTTTTTCATGTTTTTCGTTTTTTATTTAATTTGTTACCAATTTCAATCATAGCTAAACATTCCAAATAAAAATTAGAAACAAAATTAATGTTTCATAAAATTATTTATTGTTTTGCAAAACAAATAAATTGAAATTGTTCATTTAATAATGCCACTAAAGCGCTAAATCATATGTAGATATTGTATTAGTAAGGCAGCATTGCGGTAAAATGCGGTTGACTTGACACAGAGTTACATTTTCTAATCTAAATTAATTCCTTATAATTTAGATTAGAAAATGTAACTCTATGAAGTAGAGCTAACGGCGCACGAAAGATCCTTCATTAGTATTGGTTATTGTAGGTATACAAAAATAAAGACAAGTTTCGATTACAAAAATAAAGAAAAGAAGAAACCAAGAGCTGTTACTGAACAAATACATCAATAACATTTGAATTAATAATATTTAACAAATTTAACAACAGGGTGCTATTATGACACATTAGTATCTTAACAAACCTATCGTCCCTTAGTGTGACACCGCCCTAAGTTTCGCCAACACTTCGACCCCATAAACCGCATATCAGCTACAAGTGGATAAAGCTACCGACACACGCCTCCGATATTATCGTGATGAGATTAAACTATATCGATTTAAGCAAATTCGATTATAATATTTTGATTAAAATAGGCATATTGTCAGATTATGCAAAATTAAGATTACCTTAATAGAATTAAATGTTAAATAATCTTCTTATCGTGCGATTGACCTAGAAATCATATAACCATATTAAGCTTCTTAAGTATTATTCTTTATCTAATGTTATAGTAATATTTCTAGAGTATAAATAACTTTTATAAACAGAATTTCACACATTTTTACTTCGCATAATGATTTAGTGAAATTCCTAATACCAATTTCCAAAATAAGCTATTTGTTTTAAAATAGAATAGAATAAATTTATTGTATGTACGTACATACATATATGACATTAAACATACAAACAGGACTAGCCTAAGTATTTATCTAGCCACATACCAAACACATTCGTAGCAACAGGCAGGACCACACACGGCATAGTGTGATTAGAATTTCGATTGATTGTAAGCATTCAAGGAAAATAAAAATAGCTCGCCATAGAAACCTCTATACCCACACGTTCATCGTAAATTTTTAAGACACCATCTCACTATTACAGTTCCAAAAAGGTCATAACTTTTCCTTTTCAAAATATATTCAATATATCTACAATTACATCCTTTCTTCTTGCTACGTCCACTATTCAATACAATGTAGGTGTAATTTATAGCACTTTAAATTTTGATCCAATTAAACATTTGAAGTTCAAGCCGAGTGACGCACTAGTTTCACAATTTATAATGGTAAACGGTCAAAAAAATCTTGTTGCGAACCTTCTTTTAGGTTTTTTTTTAATCATTGTGTTTTTAAATTTAAATAAGTGATGTTGTCAATTAATATCTTTTCGGTGACATAATAGCTTAATTTTTGTAAACTTCTTTTCTAATAAATTTCTATATATTTTCTAAGTTTTCCGTGTATTAATTGTGCAAGGGCACTCTTTCGCAACGACGAACCACCAACAATTCTATTGTCATAATACAATGGGATTAGTCACAGATAAGTCCTCCAGGTTTAGGTACCAACTCTATGCCCAGTGGTGGGACTTATTTTCAATTTATGTGATTGCAGACAAGCCTGCCTATGGAAAGCAGGCTATAAACGATTGCAACAACAAAGTGCCACTCCCGCATTGCACGTCTCCTAACTTTTTTGGGTTTTAATGTATTTACTATGACGGCTCCACTCCATCTAAAGCTCTTGTTTCAAGGTGAGTAGAAGTAACCCGATGGATATAACAGCATAGGCTGAATGCGAACTTCACCTTCAACCGTCAACCACTGAGAGGCAGGTTCTCTTATGACTAACTGTCAGACCATCCTACTAATATTATAAATGCGAAAGTTAGTGTGCATGTATGCATGTATGTTTTTTGCTCTTTCACACAAAAACTACTGATTGGATTTTAAAGAAACTTTACAATAATAACGCTTATACATTATAATAGCATGTAAGCTATAATTTATGCTAATCCTGTGCAGACGAAGTCGCGGGCACAAGCTAGTATCTAATAATGTTGTACACAATAATAATTTTATGGCGATAAACTTTAACAAAATGATGGTAACTAGCTAGGTCGACTTAAAAATAACACAAACCAAATACAAATTAGTCCACAGAAGATAGAACACGGAATAATCAATCATTTGAATATTTTTTCTCTTTTAAGATGCGCAAGTCCACCCAGTGTCAGATCAAAAGAAGCGTTAGTTTAGTTTCAAACGACACACTAAACTCTAATGTAATTACTCCGTAAAATAAAATAAGCTCTAGTTATCACAAAACTAAAATAGGTATATCTATAGACAGGCACGACGCTCATTGTAAATTTCCGCGGTTTTCGGTAAGAGTCACCGCAAGTATGCGTCGTAAACTTGCTAGTACACAGTCTTTACACCGTATTGGATTTCTCACTCGGGCGCACTTTCATTATTGTTTGCTCTATGGGTGAACAATTTTCTAAGAAAGTCACTTTTACCGATGTTCTGTTAAGCCTGTCCTTTGAAACATGTGTATTCTCTGAAAATAACGCCACTTTACTTTTAAAATATTTGTGCAGACCTCCTTACGACCAGTTTAAAGGTGTTTTCAATTTTAAATCTCATTTAAACATTTCTTCGGAGAGGCCTATATCTCTCGGCAGACATGATGATGATAAGTAAATATTTCTAGTGTTCTTGAAGTTCGTTTTTTTATGAATAGGTGTAGATAAAAATCCATCCAAGCTGATGGTAAGTGGAGATCAAATGCAAACATATAAAGCAAGAGAAAATTGCGCCGCAGTTGCCACACTGGCCTTGCCGATCCACAGGGTGCTTCTTCACGCCTCATTCCACCACAATCCCAAAAGTGTTAAGCAGAGTTTTAACCCTCCCTGTACCAGGTGGGGTGTGACATACCCTAGTCCGACGAAAAATTCAATAATTTTAAAATTGTAATAACGCCGAACATGGAATTCTCAGTAACTGGAATTGCAGTGTTGCTGCTCCACCAAGAGAGCAGATGGACGGCATTTATAGAAATTTCTGATTTATATTTGAAGGTTTTTTAATTTATGTAAAAGTCCAGCATTTTAAATGGAATAAAAGTCATTTCCATTAATATTTTATGTGATTAATGTCTGAATTGAAGAAATGTGTAATGATGAACGCATACGTAAAACATTGCTGGTTCTTTGTTTTTTATTGATAAGAACAATTAAATACATACTTTCTCCTCAAAATTTTACTTAAACTAACTAATATATTTCCTCAAAAAATATAATCTGCCATTTTTGTCACTTTTATATTTTGGGGTCTGTCACACCCCCACCTTGTACGGGACGTGACTTTTAGTCACATAGTAATTTGGACCATGTAGTGCCTCAAAAATAGTATCAACTACGTAAAAGGGGTAACAAACTCAAAAAGTAGCATACCTCCAGTGAACCAACAAACAAAAGCCAAGAGATACAAATAGACAGACGTTTCGCTCAAAACCATCTCAGCAGTCCGAGTATTTCAGGTAATATCGAGTTATAGTTGAATAATTACACTTGTAATTTATTTTTACGTGCAGTTCATGTTAAATAAATCAATCCTATTTAAAAATCTCCATTATGAAAAGTTCTTTACCTAGGCAGGCGATCGGCAAAAAACCACAACTGCAGTGCACCCAATCTATCGCCATTAATCAGGAATGCGACCACTCCGCCTATTTGCTTTGAGGCCTAAGCGACATGGGAGAAGCATTTTCTATCCATAAAACTTCCAATCAAAACACCGAAGCTTTCTACGGCACCAAATTGGTCCTTCGAGCCGGATAAACTACACTTGCATTGCCATACCGCTTTAGACTTTTTATTTGTAAAAAAGGTACCTATATCTCGCACGTCACCGCCTACTTTGATGTCTGTATTAATAAAGAAAGAAAACTAATTTGTTAGAAACATAACAAAAATAAACATCACACATAAAAATCAACATTATGATAATGAGTCTAAATGGTCACCACTCATTCAGGTCGATGACACCCCCAAGTTGATAAAAGTTGTTGATTTGTCTTTTGTAGGTTGGTTCTCTGAGGGTTTGGTACTTTTTGTCCTCAAAAGACAATCGCCTTTCGAAGACAAAACAGAAGTAAATAATTGAAGTGCCCGATAAATGGATAGAATCCAGCTACTTGATAGTGTCAGGGTTCAACAGGCGACAACGATCTGCAACTATTGGACATAATGATATAACTATTGAGCATCCGTGATTTCAGGTCGATGACACCCCCACGCGCTGAATTGTGACGCTACATGTAACATGAGCGCTAATTGGTCTAGTCTTTTGTCTGACCTTGAAGTGTTATTTGTAGCGCGAACAAATCAGAAGAGTCTGTGAATATAATATTAGCAATAATGACCCATTGAATTAATGTGTAACCTGAGCTTTACGCAGCGCACGCTTGTGTGATAAAACTAGGCTCATGTTTAGGATTCGCCTAAGAAAACTGGGAAATAATGACAGTTTACTTTACGCTCTCACAGAAATTAAAAACCTATAAGTATAATTTGCAACATGGACAATAGATAGATATACTTAGTTGATAACGAGTAAACATATTATTCATCCTGCGTTAAGAAAGCTGAAAATGTTAAGGTCGTATGTGTATATATAAGTGTGTACATGCTTTATTTATTACACAAAAATGTGAATAGAAACTTGCTACATCAGAATATACCATTAATAATTTACGAATTTAGTACAAACTCCAAAATAGCAAACCTTACGTATTATACAGTAATAGTAATTAACCTTATTATTTATTTAATAATTTATTGTACACAGAAATAAAATTGGAGAACATATTAGTCTAAAAAAATATAGACAGGAGAGGCTTATTTCTAAAAGAAATCTCTTCCAACCCACTTACGAAAAGAGTAGGATGCGAGACGAGAATTTCGTGTGTGCTAATAAATAGATAAATAAAATTGTTTTAAATACATAAAACATAACATACTTGATATTAATGCAATACGTTGTACATAAATATAGTACAATACAATATATATTTACATATATAAAAATATACATTTATACATACACATATAACATAAACATTATAAGATATAATAAAATCAACCCCCTGAACAACATAAATACTTACGTAATTACAAAAGTAAATTTTTGGTGTAAGTACCAAGTGGCTCCACAAATAATTGAAAATAAAGCATCGACGGTATTTGTACGGTTTTGTTAGGTCTATATGAGATAGCTAATCTACAAAACATTATCTATTCTAAGAATAAGTATAAATAAGTATTCCTTTTTTTATCTCGCGATATCCAAAACCTGTCTGCCAATTTTCGGTAAACACAAAAGAAATAGAACATCGAGTATTGGCCTTGCTCTATTGTTATGTATGTCTACTAAAGTTGCAGTAAAAAGAAAAAAAATTGGTTGTCTGTAAAGTCGGTTTACTGACGATAGTTGAACGTGACAACGTCTTAAGAAAATACTGATGGAATGGTAGCATTTTTCAAAAGAAAAATTTAATTTCATTTGTTTTGCCGGCCTTACACGAGGTAACGCCGCATGCGTCATGTTTTTTCGTGCGTGCAGCCGGCTCTATCGAATTATAAGACGTTGTCACGTCAAAAAATAATAACTCTATAATATATTAACATATTTTGAAATAAATATTGTGTTTGAAAAATTAGTTCATCGTCAAAAAATGTCCACGAAACGAATCGCCAGATTCTGTGGGTATTCCAATTTCGTTGCACCCAAACTTACTTAGGTACTTACTCGATGCTTTGGATAGGTTTACAGCGTCGCGCGTCCCACATTTTCGCTGACGAAGAGGTGACCAAACATCTTGAGCCGCTCCAATTGCTTCGTGATTTTGCGTCATTGAGCGCGTTCTACCGTCTGTACCAAGGCGAGTGCTCTGAGGAGCTTTTTTCCTTAATCCCAGCATCTCCCTACATTTTAAGGACTACGCGTGCTAGCTTAAAGTGCTACCGACAACTGTGGCTACTATTCCAACGCGAACTAAGTTTGGGAACTCATTACTATATCGCACAATCAAGAAATGGTATTCGCTGCCAGGACACGCGTTCTCTCCTTCCTACAATCCTGAGTCATTCAAAAGAGGCGTGAAGAAGCACCTTGAAGGTCAGCAGGGCGAGGGTGGCAAGCGCGGTGGTTTATCTCTCGCGCTATCTTTGCTTCTGCTTACCTTCACGTGGAATAGAATCATTTACCTTATTTACGAAAAAAAATCAGATAATCAAGTAAGTTCCTCGGGGTTCTGGATGAAACTCCTTCCATATTCAGCTTTCCAGACAAAATATAATTTACTAATAAGATATTTTATATAGAACTTTTAAAATCAAATGAAAGTCTTTTTAATAATATAATTAAAATACCAACAATGTTGATTGAGAAACCGAACCGAAAGTGTTAAACATTTTATCAGCTTCCTAAGCACCTACTTCACTTCTTCGCGTCAAGAATTTTTATTGTTTTATTGAACAATCAATAAATTTCCTTACACGGTCGTATTAACGGATAACTGAGCTATTCACTTAGAAAACAACGGACTAAATTGGTGGACGTCTTAATTCTATCTACGCCATAGTGATGATCCTTTACTGCCTGTACACTCAAAACAATACAGATTTCTAATGAGGTTCATAGAATATAGTAGCCCGGTGTCTGCCCGTGACTTCGTCTGCGCAGAATTAGTATAAATTATAGCCTATATGTTATTCAGATGTATGAGAAATATTATTGTAAAGTTTCATTAAAATCCATTCAATAGTTTTTGCATAAAAGATTAACAAACATCCATACAAATTTTCGCGTTTATAATATTAGTAGGATTGTTAAACAAGAATGGAAAGCAAACAATTCCCAAAATAAGATTTTTTGACTACATTCCGAGTATGGAAATTTCCACGAAATTTCGAATGTAAAAAAGTAAATTAAAATAATGACGAAATAATATTGTTAAATAACAAGAAGTAGGAAATAACTTTTCACATACCTATAAGTCTATTTTTTTTTAAGAAACGATTACTAAAACTTTTTACTGCGTCGCTATTGGTCCACGTAATTAACGTTGATTATGTGAACCAATAGCAACGTAGCAAAAATTTTCAGTACTCGTTTCTTAAAAAAAAATAGACATAGTATCCAGGAGAGTTATAGTTTTTTATATTATTTTAAATATGGAACCTTCATTGGACTATATTACCACAGTGATATAACTATTTTTTTTCCATATTGCCTAGAGTGAAATACAATTTTAAACATAAACTAAGTTTAGTACGTGAGTTAACTTAGTAAAATACGGCAACAAAACATTTTACATATGATTTATTTAAAAAATATATAATAGTTTATAATCTCCAAAGAATATTGCGGCAAATTGAAATACTATTTGCCGCAATATTCTTTATTTAAAAAATATGTAATAGTTTATAATCTCCAAAGAATATTGCGGCAAATTGAAATACTATGTGTACAAACAACCAGCAGGAATTAAAAACTTCGGACTGGAATCTTCACACATGAAAAGAACAACACTTTGAATGCATGTGTAATTTTGTTTCATTAATATTATTACCACCTTGGGAAAACTATCATATGGATGATAGTTTTTTTAACGTTTCAAAACATTAACGGTTTCAAAAGCGATCGTAAAATTATAGAGTGATTACGCAAACAATAACAAACAAAATACGAACAAAACACTCTTCTCGAGGTTTGTTTAACAATAAAAAAAACACATTAGCCTCTAATGCAAATCGTTTATAACGGTTCATTTATTATGTATTTTGTCAATCATAACGCCTCATTAAACCATCCAATAAAAGTGTTGAATGGTTTCAATTCAAAGGTTCCTAATTTCACCAAAATTACTAACGCTATTCCAAAACGACTTCCTCAATTTATTTTTCATGAACTCTAAACGCTTAAACAGGCAAAAAAGAAATTGTAATCATCGAATCAGGAGCACAATAGGGATAGGAATAAAATGTAGAAAAAAATACTTGTTTACGTGAATCACAGATAAAGTAATTTAATAAATTTTCTTTAAAAACCAACCATAGAATCTATTTTACGCATAATGTATAACTACTGTCGTAAATTGCATAAAATCTAAAAACTTGAGACACTATTTTAACAGTACTTATTTCACTGAAGTTTATATACAACCAAGTTCGTATTTCCAAGAGGAGTTGAGCAAAGCCTTATGTAACGTTAAATTACATAAAACCAAATCTGGCAGTATGGGCCATTCAGTGCCGCCAAATAGTGACAGCGGTTGCTGGCTGTCGTCTACATAAATGCGGCACCTACCCCAAAAAGTAACAATTCTTTAGTAAACAATCAACTATAAGTTGACAACCTCAACAGATCTTAAAATCAAGTTCAAAAAATGAACTTAAAAGCAGTCCAGGTAAAGTGTAGTTAGAGTTCAGATAAGTAAAGGTTACATTTGTCTATTTTTACAGTTCCTAAGGCATACAAGAAAATATGCTTGAAGAAAGTTGATCCACATAACATGTAAAGTAGGTACTTAAATACAATCTCTGAACAACATCATCTAACGCCTCAGACCAAATATGTAAGACGGGACTCGGCGAAGAACGCACTGAGGCCGGTAAAATAAAACTACGCCTCGTCTGTTGGCCGTGTACCTACTTACAAGTTGTAGCGAAACAACGCCTTGCCTTATACATAGAAACCCCAGCCTTAAGCAGGTGATATTACTACATAATTTATAAAAGCGACCTCAGTGGGTTCGTCACAGAAACGTTCACTTTCTTATTTGGTCTGAGTATAAAGCCTGCATCGTATTCAATTTCCGTTGACAAAACTTTATGTTAACATCAAAGATTAGAGTCAACGATAGCATTAATAATCACTTTAACAGATTTAGTTGTACAGTGTTAATCCGGCGTGTTCCGACAACCTTAATGGTATTTTTATGAGGGCTTTCGTTTGAATACATGGCGATAGACATCGTAATTGCTCGCGAGGGTATTAAATAATGTTTGATATGTCACGCTCAATCTAAATGTGGACTAAGGTTTTGTGAACAAAAAACCCAAGAGAACATAAACATTTGTCATCATTACCTTGACTGTCTTAATTTTAAACCGACTTCAAAAAAGGAGGAGGTTCTTAGTTCGTTTTCATCTTTTCTTAGGTATTTTCTCTGATTACTCGAAAATGCCTAGACCAATATGAAAATATCTTTTTTTGTGTGAAAGGGTATACTTTGCAAAAAGGTACCATGAAAAATTTACATGACTCGGTTTAGTGGTTTTTTATTTTATTTAGTCTGTCCTAATTACCTTTCCACTAAAAAGCATAAAATAAATTATTTGAAATAAAATAAATTGCCTTTAAAAGGTGTAGCAGACCAGGCCGCACAGCTCAGCTATATACCTATAGAATGAATATTTCAAGTGGGCCTTCAGAGCCAAATCCTAAACTATAAGGAATATCGAAAAATGCTCAAAAGAGTCGCCAGTCCGATTTTGACGAAAACAAAAACTGCATCATTGGATTTTTGAAAAATCAATAATCCTAGCCAGGAATCGAACCCTATGATTTTGAAAAAAAAAACACAGCCTGTATTATTATACCATTCGATAGTGTTGTTGATAAGGATCGATTTCTGGGAAATAATTATATATGGGAAACAGATGGAACATGTTAAATTTTATTAAAATATTTCTAGTTCCACCTTGGTTGAAGCGATAATCAAAGCGATGATCATTATTTTATCAATCAATCCAATGATGCAGTTTTTGTTGTCATCGAAATCAGGCTCGCGACTCCTTTGAGCATTTTTCGATATTAAACTATAAGACTTGAGGTTTTGGCCCTGAACGCTCACTTGAAAAATTCATCCATACCCATACCATTCTGCCATACCCTTGTAATTTTTTTGGTTCATTTTGCAAAAGCAAAGGATTAAAATCCATGCAGCCACGTCTGACACATTACCTTTTCCCTCACTGCTTCCATAAACAAAAGAATATATTATTTTTAATAATGCGACTGTCCACTAGATTACGCAGAGCAGCGAAGATATAATCTCAGCCAGTGTACACTAGGTGGCCCTGTTTATCTCGCGTTACTTGTTAGATCGCCATTGCATTGTCGGGAGTCGCCGCCGACAAAGAAAGAACCAGATTGGTAACTTAATCTTGACTTCTGACTGCCTGGTGCAGTTCCAATTTATACGTGCGGTTAGAGAATAACGCGTCATATTTTATTTATTATGAAATCATATATCTCATTGCGCCGTCCTTATTTTTTTAATAAGGAAGGTAATAAATATGGCTAATCAAATGTTATGAGGCTGAGAACCATACTTACTCGTTACGGAATCTTTTGCATCGTGTGTGAGTAGGATTGAAAAAAATCAGTGCAGTGTTGATAGAAAAATATTGATAAATAAATATTAGAGGGAACTTTATTTTATTTTATTATTATGATTAATTATTAAAGACTTGACAATATGAATTATGACTCTTTCCAAATCAATACTATGAAAACTGTAAAGGGAGGATAAAACTTGTTCAGTTTCTTGCCGGTTCTTCTCAGAACAAGGCCTCCTGGTAGACTCTCGAACCGATATTGCATCAAAATTGACTTTCATAAGTGTACACATTGTACTTAAATGAATAAAATAATTTTGACTTTAACTTTGATTGATTTTTAGAGTACCTACAAGTTATATCTATCTAGACAATTCTGCTTATAATAAAGCAGTATTTATACATTGGGGTATCAATCTAAGCAGTACTGTGAGATGTTTATTCAAATTCAATGTTAATTAGAAAAAATAAGACAGAAAATGAAATTAAATATATCTCAGTAGCTATCATCATCATCATCATCACCTCATATAATGTCCCCACCGAGGAGCTCGAGCCTACCCCACATTAGGTGCGATTAGGCCTTAGTCAACCACGCTGGCCAAGTGCGGGTTGGTTATCTTCACACATAACCTAAGAATTTCTTCATAGGTGTGTGCAGGTTTCCTCACGATGTTTTCCTTCACCGTAAAAGCGTCGATTAAACGTACATATGAATTCAAAATTTGAAAACACATTGGAACGTGGCGGGAATCGAACCAGTGCCTCCCGGGTGGGACCCGACGCTCTTACGCCCCGACGTCACCGACGATTTTCTCAGTAGCTATGTAGGAGGCGTAAAAATAAATAAATAATGAAACGAAATTATTTTAAAAACTAAAGAATACAAAACAAATTTGGTTAATAGTGTCTATAGTAAATAAAATACTAAGCTTAATTTATTTCTATCTAATACCCGGATAAGGGGTGAATATAAGAAAAGAAAGTGAACTTTCGAAGACGGTCGTAAAATTTTTATGTTTATTAAATAAGTTGGAACTAATACAAAGTTTATTCAGTTTTAATCGAGGCCTTGCTATCGCTCAAAATAATTAAATTATCGACGCGAGCAGCCTGGAATGTGGTTAGGGTTGGCAAGCAAACGTATATAAATATTGAAATGTAAGCAACGGCATCTAAGTAATTATGTAATTCGTGACATCTTCTCCTGAAATTACAACTTATAATATATTATAGTAAATGTAAAAACATACGGTAAATATGCTTCTTTTAAATTCTTTTAATTCAATAATGTCAAAAGATCATAATCAATTACTTAATTAATATTTTACGAAAAATAATAAAAAGAAAGCATAAAACATTATCTCTTATAAATTTTATTTTAAATAAGAAAATTATGATTGATTACTTTGACTTAAAAATTGTATTTTGGAAAAGTATATTTTTAGCTATTACAGAGAAAGAATTTATGTAACTTTAAAGTTATTAGAATTCATTAAGAACTTGAGGATTCATTCATACCTTTGCAAAAAGTAATTATCAATTTTACATTTCTATCAAGCTTCAAAAATTAAAAAAAAATGGTTTATAGACCTTATCGATCTATTGAAATCATCATATTTTATATTAACGTGACAACCCTACCATAGCAAATAAAATATGGCTTCACAGTCGAACTGTAGAGTGCACCGAAATCATTCAACTCGCTATCTGTATGTAAATATATCTAATTTTACAGATTTTTCGACATTAATCGATAGACAGGTATATTCTTGTATATATAGTAGTTTAATTGGCGTTTTATGTTGCAGCAGTGTGTTTAGTAAATGTTAAACAAGCAATTGGAAATTCTTTACTATAGATAATAAATGAATGTTTATTTGTCTGTTAAGTGTTTTTTTTTTTCTTTATTTAGGGACTTTATTACATGAATGTCCTATAATAAAGTTACCTATGAACAAAAGCGTGGTATATATATGTTAGAACACTTACATAAAACTATATAATTTATTATTCACAAGCCCTTAACTCAATCCTATTTATAGCAAATTCTACTAGAACCTTCGCAGATTCGGACGTCGATTCCGCCAGAATTTGATGGAATAGGTCTGTTACATGTTCTTGACGTGTGAATTACACTGTGATGAATTTTAGATGGTTGTATTTTTCATTCAAGCCCAGCCACACGAAAGAATTTATATTACTTGTTTTATATATATAATTATTTTCATTTCATAACTTACTAATTAAGAGTGTAACATCTGCCCTGTTGTTTTTTTTTTTTCACGGAAAGTTTATATATTTATTATTTATTTAAAACTTTTTTGCACAAAATAAAGGTATGTACAAATGGCGAACTTAATGCCATAAGGCATTCTCTACCAGCCAACCAGAGAGCTCGGTACAGAAAAAAATTTGGTGGTGTGTAAAATGAGAAACACTATGTAAATAAAAAAAAAAAACAAAAAAAACAATTTATCATTACTTAAAAAATATTAAATTAAAATTCATAGATACTAAAATAGGTACACATATATTATTATAATAGAATAAACCAAACGTTACATATATGTTACTTATGCTTATAAAATAAATGCAATAATAATATAATTCGAAATTAATTACTTACTTTTTACTTTCTCGTATACGTAGCTTAGAGGAAGTCTTGTAAACATCAAAAAATTCAACCTCGAGATTTTGACGGATTTACACGTTTTGGACCTCCCTGAGTCCAAAAATATAGTTTTTGGAATTATGTCTTTGTGTCTGTATGTCTGTGTGCCTGTGCGTTAGCACGATAACTCCAGTATGCTTTAACTTATTGCAACCAAATTTAACATGCATGTATATAAAGTATAAAGCAAGCATCAAAATATAAAGTTTCTATCAACTTTTGAGACGTTGATCACGAAAGTTAAGCAACCAAGTGCGCGGTCGGTACTCGGATGGGTGACCAAAATTTAACATGCATGTATCATATCAAAATATAAGGTTTCTATCAACTTTTGAGTCGTTTCCGGTGTACGAGAAAGTCAAGGGGAGACCACTCCCGATTTTTTCTGATGCCCTTTTCTGTATGCGACAAGCTGGCTACCAGTCACTTTATTTTTATATTATACATACATAGGCAGGCATACCGCCTGCCTGATGGTAAGCAGTCGTAACCTACAGCCGCTTGCAACAGTGACGTGACAATCGCGCGCTGCCAACCCTAGCCCCTTTCCCTACCTCGTACAGCACTGACAAATTCAAATTCATTTATTTGCATAAACATGGGTGTAAGTAAATTACAGATGATTTGTGTTTTAATATAACGTGCCTGGTTCTTGGACAACCTTACTCACCAACATAAACATGACACAACATCAATGTAGTGTCATTTGACTGCGGTCTTTCTGTAAGGTGGAGCTACCCCAGCTCGGGTGCTCCAAATTCGAACGGCTAGTCCTCTGTGCCCTATCTCGACTGATTTTGAGGCAGCAGATGACCAACACTGTGAAATGTGGCTATTTGTGTAACCAAATATACTAATCTCTGAGCAACCAAAGGAATTTTGAGAGTGATTTGTTTCAAATTTAAATTATTAAAAACATTTTGTTTTTGTCAATTTTGTCGAACGGTCATAGCCTAAGTCATAGCTAATAGGGATCATGCTCTATGACGTTGTTCGTTACGTCTTCTTTATGTCCTAGTCGTGGCTCGTTCAACACTATTCTTATGCAAATCTCCACAACCGGGAGCAATGCGAGCTTTCATCATAACTAACTCAAAGCGCTCGCGACGTAAACTTTGAATTAAATGTTGATTTAGATGTTGAAAAAACAACCGATGCTTAGAATTCTTTAGCTTTTATATTTATTCTTTTACCTATTCCCTGCCATAAATAAGGGTGTTTTTTTCTTTTTTGAGGTTTTTAAATTGTCTCTTTTCTGGACAAGCAAACGCTGTCTTAATTTTTTTTATTGCAATGTGTCTGACGCGTAAAACTATGGCAACAGACGCAAAAAATAGAGATTTTCTTTATCATTTAATATCTTAAAACGTTTATTTTAACATTTCGCTAGAGAATCTTCAACACACATCATCAAAACCACTACAAGGCGCAATTTTTGAAATAAAAATTGTAATTACAAATATTCATTCTGAAGTCATAGTAACAGAAAAACTATATTATTTCATACCGATGGCATTCCGACACTTATTTTTTTTGCTTTTTTATTACTTTCTCGTATGTAGTATAGAGGAAGTCTTGTAAACGTCAAAAAATTCGACCTCGAGATTTTAACGGATTTACACGTTTTGGACCTCCACGAGTCTAAAAATATTTTTTTTTAATTATGTCTGTGTGTGTGTCTGTGTGTTAGCACGATAACTCGAGCATGCTTTAACTTATTGCATCCAAATTTAACATACGTGTATGATATCAAAATATAAGGTTTCTATCAAATTTTGAGCCGTCGATCACGAAAGTTAAGCAACCAAGTCCGTGGTCGGTACTCGGATGGGTGACCAAAATTTAATTTGCATGTACGACATAAAAATATAAGGTTTTTATCAACCTTTGAGTCGTTTCCGGTATACGAGAAAGTCAAGGGGAGACCACTCCCGATTTTTTATTTATTGCTATAAAACGTATCTATATACTCTATACTAATAATAAAGCTGAAGAGTTTGTTTGTTTGTTTGTTTGTTTGTTTGGTTGAACCCTAAGATCTCAGCAACTACTGACTCAAATTGAAAAATTCTTTTTTCGTTGGATAGTCCATTTATCTAGGAAGGCTATAGGCTATATAATATCACGGTACGCCCAATAGGAGCTGAGCATTAATGAAGAATGTTGCAAAAACGGGAGAAAAATATTTCATTTCATAGCTTTCCCTGCGTGCGCTGCGTAAACGGTTAAAGTTACGGAAAAATTATGTATGACAGAATTATTCTTCATTAAATTTTCTAAAAAAAAGTCCGCGATAGCATATGTTTATCTTTTATGGTTGACTCACTATAACCTTTCTTTTTGGTAATCAAATTTTTTTTTAATCAAAAGTTTATCTGCGATGGTTCTTTCGTATGCATGATATTATTCCTTATCAAAATAAATACATTATTTATCACAAGCATTTAATTTTGAACAAAATTGTTAATGACCTCATTTGATTTCAATGAATATCTTAAGATATTTCATAGTTTGAAATAAATGGAAAATAATAATTTTTGATTTTCAGAGATTTTGTTGTGTGCGCTGGGAAAACGGTTAAAGTTACGCAAAAATCATGTATCACTGAATTATTCTCCTTTAAAAGTTCTAAAAAAAAGTTCAAGACAGCATTTATCTATCTCTTAAGGTTGACCCGCTATAACCTATTTTAGTTAATAAAATTTATTCTAAAATAATACATTAGATGCGAAGGTATTTTTGTCAAAATCATATTATTCCTTATCAAAATTTATACTTTATTCATCACAAGTATTTAATTTTGTACATTATTGTTTTTTACATCGTTAGATTTCAATGAATATCTTCAGAGATATTACAGTTTTAACATAACTCCGCAGCTAAATAATGATCAAGTACTACGCACGCATCTATACTGAGTTGTTTTTTTGTTTAGTTGAATGCGCTTATCTTAGGAACTACTGATCCCGTCAGATTCGGACGCATTAGAGACTAATAGGTTCAGAGACTCCTCCGAGGGAGATGTTCACCGGTCAGGAATCCTCTTTGAGAGTGATTCGACCTTAAAGCTTGAGGACCCATCGAGGTCCTTTCCTTTACTAAAAGCCCTGGTGACTTCAAGAAGGTCATCAGAGATAGCCTGCAAAAAAAAACCACCTAGAAGGCGTCGAACGCGCGAACGAAGGGTTCCGTGCCATAGATTTTATCAAAAATCTCCAAAAATTATTTGAAATTTAAATTAAATATTTTGTTAATATTTCAAGTTTCTACCTGTTATTATCGTTAATAAGACCGAGAAATAAAACACGTTTGTTGTTGTATTTTAAAAGTGAATAATATAACTAAGTATTCTGTGAATACTTCAAGCGTCTATCTGTTGCCATTATCAAAATCGACCAAAAAAAAAGTCACGCTTATTTTATGGGAGCCCCTTCAATATTTATTTTATTCTATTTATTAGAATTTATTTTATTCTATTTATGAGTCTTAGTAATAGGATCCCGTTTTACCCTTTGGGTACAGAATCCTACAAAGGGGAACTACTGATCTGAAAATTTCTATGATTGTCTATTTAACGAGGAACACTATAGGCCAGAGCTTCCCAAACTTATTTTCATAGTGACGCCCTTAGGAATTTTCTAATTTTTACTAGCCCTCCCCCCGTCATAGTAACAGCCAAGTTAAGTACATACCTACAAAAACAAAAACATAGCTTTTTTGAATTATTTAGGCGTTAACAAATGCGTAAATATTTTAAAATTAGAAAGATTGAAAAAAAATTACCATAAAAACATAAAGTAGCACAGACAAATTACGACGGCGAAAGCAATGTCCCGATAGCGTAAAGATGCTTATTCGATTTTTTCGCCCGCGCTGGACGGTCGATTTTTTTCAGTGTATTTTCTTATTTTAAAAACGGAGCTTCTCAAAACAGGGTTCAAGTTTAGAAATCGCGACTTACATTTCTTTGTCTACATTTATTTTCGTTTGACTAGCTCGCTAAGCTAGCTAGACAGCCATTCTATGTGGATCGTCTCACGACGCCCGCCCCCGGGATAGAACCACGACACCCCAGGGCGTCGCGACGCACAGTTTAGGAAACCGTGATATAGGCTTATATACCTCCACGACTAATAGGAGTTGAGCATCAATGAAAAATGTTGCAAAAACGGGAAATCCACGCGGACGAAGTCGCGCGGGCACAGCTAGTTCAAAATAAAAATAGAACGTTTAATAATGTGTCAGCTTATTAAATATTTTCATTAAAAAAATTGTTATCCCGTACGCAGGTTCAAGTCTAGTGAGAAAATTTGACAGGTACAACCACGGCAACAGCATACGTCTCCGTAAAGTGCTCGGCGCGAACGCACATGGCAGCCGCAATTATACGAGCTGTATAAATACTGTCTCCTGGAATAGATAGGAATTCTGCACTAGATTCCGATGGATTCCATATGCTAATTGTAGCGAGTAATAAATAATAATATTTACTTACAGAGCAATCGCGTTTCTCTTTAGCAGAACACATTGGAATTCAGTTAACATAAATTTTCGTTTATCATATAATATTTTCCAACTATGAAAAATACTTAATTTAAAAATATTGGAAAATTCTTAACAATAATATTCCTACAAATAAATTTTAAACATTATAATATGTGTATCATCATTAGATCGATTATGATTAATAAAAAAAATCAAAAATGGTTAATTGGGAATAAAAAGTTGAAACAGAAACAATTTCACGATGTTTTCCGCAGGAAGTAAACTGTGTAGCAGACACCAACGCCCTCCTCCGATAGTACACGTCAATGTTCCAATTTTAATAAAATATTTTTAGCAAAAAAATAGGATAACCGACTTCAATGCGTACAAATTTAAACTAAAAAGTAAGAAATAAATAATATTTTTATGAAGTAGTTGAAAAGAGCGTCATAGAAAACCAAGGAAAGTATTGATACACATTTATAATTCTTTATTTATAATTCATACTCCGATATATTTGGAACCGGTGCCAGCTAGCCAAGGAGGATAGTGTTTGCAATTTTCGAACTTCACGGAGCGGCGGATTATTTCTCATCTTTATTATGCACTAGCTGTGCCCGCGCGACTTCGTCCGCGTGGATTTCCCGTTTTTGCAACATTTTTCATTGATGCTCAACTCCTATTAGTCGTGGAGGTATATAAGCCTATATCACGGTTTCCTAAACTGTGCGTCGCGACGCCCTGGGGTGTCGTGGTTCTATCCCGGGGGCGGGCGTCGTGAGACGATCCACATAGAATGGCTGTCTAGCTAGCTTAGCGAGCTAGTCAAACGAAAATAAATGTAGACAAAGAAATGTAAGTCGCGATTTCTAAACTTGAACCCTGTTTTGAGAAGCTCCGTTTTTAAAATAAGAAAATACACTGAAAAAAATCGACCGTCCAGCGCGGGCGAAAAAATCGAATAAGCATCTTTACGCTATCGGGACATTGCTTTCGCCGTCGAAATTTGTCTGTGCTACTTTATGTTTTTATGGTAATTTTTTTTCAATCTTTCTAATTTTAAAATATTTACGCATTTGTTAACGCCTAAATAATTCAAAAAAGCTATGTTTTTGTTTTTGTAGGTATGTACTTAACTTGGCTGTTACTATGACGGGGGGAGGGCTAGTAAAAATTAGAAAATTCCTAAGGGCGTCACTATGAAAATAAGTTTGGGAAGCTCTGGCCTATAGTGTTCCTCGATAAATAGACAATCATAGAAATTTTCAGATCAGTAGTTCCCCTTTGTAGGATTCTGTACCCAAAGGGTAAAACGGGATCCTATTACTAAGACTCATAAATAGAATAAAATAAATTCTAATAAATAGAATAAAATAAATATTGAAGGGGCTCCCATAAAATAAGCGTGACTTTTTTTTGGTCGATTTTGATAATGGCAACAGATAGACGCTTGAAGTATTCACAAAATACTTAGTTATATTATTCACTTTTAAAATACAACAACAAACGTGTTTTATTTCTCGGTCTTATTAACGATAATAACAGGTAGAAACTTGAAATATTAACAAAATATTTAATTTAAATTTCAAATAATTTTTGGAGATTTTTGATAAAATCTATGGCACGGAACCCTTCGTTCGCGCGTTCGACGCCTTCTAGGTGGTTTTTTTTTGCAGGCTATCTCTGATGACCTTCTTGAAGTCACCAGGGCTTTTAGTAAAGGAAAGGACCTCGATGGGTCCTCAAGCTTTAAGGTTATCACTCTCAAAGAGGATTCCTGACCGGTGAACATCTCCCTCGGAGGAGTCTCTGAACCTATTAGTCTCTAATGCGTCCGAATCTGACGGGATCAGTAGTTCCTAAGATAAGCGCATTCAACTAAACAAAAAAACAACTCAGTATAGATGCGTGCGTAGTACTTGATCATTATTTAGCTGCGGAGTTATGTTAAAACTGTAATATCTCTGAAGATATTCATTGAAATCTAATGATGTAAAGAACTATAATGTACAAAATTAAATACTTGTGATGAATAAAGTATAAATTTTGATAAGGAATAAAATGATTTTGACAAAAATACCTTCGCATCTAATGTATTATTTTAGAATAAATTTTATTAACTAAAATAGGTTATAGCGGGTCAACCTTAAGAGATAGATAAATGCTGTCTTGAACTTTTTTTTAGAACTTTTAAAGGAGAATAATTCAGTGATACATGATTTTTGCGTAACTTTAACCGTTTTCCCAGCGCACACAACAAAATCTCTGAAAATCAAAAATTATTATTTTCCGTTTATTTCAAACTATGATATATCTTAAGATATTCATTGAAATCAAATGAGGTCATTAACAATTTTGTTCAAAATTAAATGCTTGTGATAAATAATGTATTTATTTTGATAAGGAATAATATCATGCATACAAAAACACCATCGCAGATAAACTTTTGATTAAAAAAAAATTTGATTACCAAAAAGAAAGGTTATAGTGAGTCAACCATAAAAGATAAACATATGCTATCGCGGACTTTTTTTTAGAAAATTTAATGGAGAATAATTCTGTCATACATAATTTTTTCGTAACTTTAACCGTTTACGCAGCGCACGCAGGGAAAGCTATGAAATGAAATATTTTTCTCCCGTTTTTGCAACATTCTTCATTAATGCTCAGCTCCTATTGGACGTACCGTGATATTATATAGCCTATAGCCTTCCTAGATAAATGGACTATCCAACGAAAAAAGAATTTTTCAATTTGAGTCAGTAGTTGCTGAGATCTTAGGGTTCAACCAAACAAACAAACAAACAAACAAACAAACAAACTCTTCATAGTAGGAGATCCGAACCTATATCGACCTTCACCGAGCTGATAATAGAATGAAACATATTTTATTATTAATTTAGTATATTAGAAAATATATTAAAAATGGGTTGTCTAAAAAAATCCTGGACAGACTATTTTTAATTATTTTATGAAAAATGATTTTTAAAAAAAAATGAATAAAATATTGCAACATCAAGATAATAAGAAAATTTTGTCCTGACTGATAGTAGAAACCGTATAGAATGTGCAGGCATTGGGTTGTCTATTATTTACCTGCGCGAACTACTGGGTTGTCAGGTATGAACAGGTATGTCGATATCAGTTACTTTCACTCGATTGGATAATAGAAAAAATTTTATATCATCATAAGCGCGCGACAAAATTTTCTTATTATCTTGATGTTGCAATATTTTATTAAAAATCATTTTTCAAAAAATAATTAAAAATAGTCTGTCCAGGATTTTTTTAGACAACCCATTTTTAATATATTTTCTAATATACTAAATTAATAATAAAATATGTTTCATTCTATTATCAGCTCGGTGAAGGTCGATATAGGTTCGGATCTTAGACTATCAGCTTTATTATTAGTATAGATTCATTATTATGTATAGTTAATGGATTAATCAAGTTCGTATCTATTAGGTAAGTTTATTTTGCTTAGGCTGGCACCGACTCCAAATATATCGGAGTATGAATTATAAATAAAGAATTATAAATGTTTATCAATACTTTCCTTGGTTTTCTATGACGCTCTTTTCAACTACTTCATAAAAATATTATTTATTTCTTACTTTTTAGTTTAAATTTGTACGCATTGAAGTCGGTTATCCTATTTTTTTGCTAAAAATATTTTATTTTATTATTTTTAGTGGAAATCACTACATAGTATAAAACAAGGTCGCTATCCGCCGTCTGTCTGTCCCTATGTATGCTTAGATCTTTAAAACTACGCAACGGATTTTGATGCGGTTTTTTTAATATATAGAGTGATTCTTGAGGAAGGTTTATATGTATATACATGCATATTCACATAAGCATTGCACCCGTGCGAAGTCGGGGCGGGTCGCTAGTTAAGTATATTTTATTGAAAATGGATAGGCCTACTGGATAAATGGATAGACACTCATTAAAACTTAACGGAAACGTAAACAATTTTTTTTGTTATTAATGATCTGTTCGTAAAGGGTCGAATTTATATCGATACAATTTATACGGGCCATCTCTGATCTTGACGTACCTAAATAAAGAATCACTAAAATCGAGTCGTAATACTCATAATTGACGGAGTATCAGGAAACAAACACATAAAAACAGTCGGATAGAGAACTTCCTCTTTTTTTTAAGTCGGTTAACAAATAATATCACGTCTCTATACAATAGCTCATTACAAATGCCTACCATTCATTCAGAATGAATAGTATAGTTTTAATGCTAAGTTAATGAAACTTGAAGAGAAACTAGTTATTTATCTTAAGTTCATAAAATAATTTGTCATAGTTTATGTGTTGACTATTGGACCTACTAACCAAAATTTCACTATGGCATATTAGGTAATAACAAGTTCAAAAAAAAATTGTCATTATTTTTGTGTTCGTGGACGATATTATTGTTTCATCCCCAATGAAATTATCATTTCAACAAAAAAGTACTGAACCAATTTCGGTATAATTTATACGGGACCACCTTTGAAGTATGACCTTCCTAGCGAAAAAAGAATCATCAAAATCGATTCATTATTGACGGAGTAATCGCGGAACATACATACAAAAAAAAAAAAAAAAACATACAGTCGAATAGAGAACCTCCTCCTTTTTTTGTTTGAAGTCGGTTAAAAATTAGGCGAAGAGAGGATAATTCCTCACAAACCTGTATAGCGAACTACCATTCTGCTGCCTTTTTTTGCTTTTTTGTCGGGGAGGTCAAATGCATTTACGCATCGTCCCTGCGGGGTGTTGCCAACCGCAGGGGATATGTGGGACTCGAGGTAAAGGCGTTTCCTCCATACCCACTAAACTTCCTCCTCGGCCTGACCTTCAGTGCGCTATTACGGGACGGCTCGGGATCTGCGCACGTGAGCGCAACTACACCGAGACCGTCCCAACGCTGCCCGTCTAGGCACTCCTTGTGCACTTTTGAGAAAGTTTTACCACCACCACGTTAACAGGGTCCGCCACGAGGAGGCTTCCGAACGTGGACCCTACCATTCTGCTGCCTAGAGTCTACTGTTTCTCTAGTTATGTCTCTACAACTTTCCGATAGGAGACCGTAGAGATAGTCTCAGACTCAATCGCTTAGCTTCAATATATCTTATGTGTTATAGTGGATTAGATCCCCATAATAGTAACCCAATCTCGCAGTGGCGAAGCGTCACGTTAATACGCGCGCCATTACCGCGGCGGTGTCAAGTTCGCTTCCTGGTCGCGCCTCTTACGCATCTATCACATGTGATTTTGCTTGTTCAACTATACATAATACTTTGACATATTCAAAAGTTGTTTTGCTAACCACAACTGTCAAAATAATATATTAACTATGTTTTTTATTGACAACTGTAATTAACCTTTTTATGCAGGTATATTCATTTATATCATGCTCATTAGTGCGTTCCATTGTGGATGCCGAAGCGTGCAATGATATAAATAGATGCCTTTCTATAAAACTGATATTTGAATATTTGCTGTAGTAATACTTGTTAATAGCTGATGATGAAAATTCGTCGTTATGTTGCGTCATTGACCTTTTAAACACGAGTGTTCTAAATAGTTCTTTTCCCGAATCCTAACTTCCACTTACTTTTAAGGACTACGCGTGCGAACGTATGTTGTTGTCGACAAATGTAACTAACTTCCAACGCGAACTATGAAATGTAACCCATTTCAGTGGATACACAATCAAGAAATTAATTTATTGCCAACACCTTACTTCTAATATACCATGTCTTAAAAACTTTAAAGTCGCTGAATCCTAATAATCAAGTAAGGGTCTGATTAAGCTTAGTGGAGAAGTTTCTCCCGAGTTCTTGTTGAAAAACACGTGTTGAGAGACTCCATGTTTAACCTAAATCTACCGTACAATTATTGTCTGTAACTATAAATAAGTTGTACATTTTCACTTGACATTGGCGAAATATGTCGCATGTGTCGCGAAAGCCATTTAATTAAAGAGAAGAAGAAGCTTAGTAGAGAATGCAATCAAAAAAATTAAATGCAATCAAAGAAGGTAATAAACTTCTTCAATAAACCAGTAATTCTTAGCTTTCCGTCCCTAAAGACATTTTCACTTGTAGTTATCACTGGAATTATTAGGAGTTAACTTTAAAGAGCTTCCTGAAAATTATAAAACGTACCTATTTCAAGCGTCAGTAGGCTACTGCAGCCGATTATCCACCCTTATTAAAAGAAACATATTTATCATGGCAGTCATATTTATTTCGTTGACTTAAAAGAGCCATTATTTACATTAATCGTTGCCCATCAATTTCACAATAATACTCATATTAGCATCTTTGGAAATCGAAATGTAATTAATCAAAATCGTAAAACCTCGAAATAACACGTCGGCCATTCATATTGTGACTAAGCTCACAATTTTATTACAAGCAGCTTTACAATTATTTTCATGTTCTAACACCTACTAAACACTACCAATTAGGGGTATTATTATCACTAGAAGTTATTGCGTTTGTATTAAAGGCAATAACACTTACGTGTGAAGTCAAACGGAGTTGCATATCGACTCAAGTGGAAAGCTAATCGTAAAATTAAATTATTCCGCTAATAAGTAAGAATAGTTACAACATTATTTTCAAGACAATAAAGGTGTTGCTTTTTGAATGCACTAAAAGTAATTTAGATGCATATAAATTAATAAAACCAAGTCATCATTTTAACAGCCTATATAATTCGTCACACTGCTGAGACACAAGGCCTCTCCTTGTCATCGAAGGAGGTTTAGGCAGTAGTCCACCACGCTTGCCCAATGCGGATTAGTGGACCGAATATAAGGTGATCAATACCTCTTTGCATTAGTCGCCTTCTACGACACCCATTGGAGGATATGGGACGATGCTATTCTACTCTGCCGGTATCACATAGCTTAATGGCAAGTAATAAAATATAATATTGGCAGGGCCAGGTTTGGGGGTCGTGGAAGTTTCCGCAAGGGTGCCCATGATCCCGTCTGGCAGCGACACATCCGCGGCCGATTCGTTCTCCTCATCCGATGATGGGGAGGAAGTTGCGGTCGTTGATATTTTCGTGCCAAGGTGCATGTAAGGGACATCGTTGGGTTTTAGTGGGTAGGCCCTGCTTTTTCCTAGGGAGAGTCCCATATAACGTTGACGATGATATCGTTATATTATCACTTGTGTGTCTAAAAGTTCTCGCGATAGTTTCCTGAAAAATTCTATACTTAAAACACTAAAAAGCAAAAAAATCAATTATTTTTAATAAAAAAAAAATTCGCCTTCATAACTAAAAACGGAGAAATAAAAATTTTGTTTATAAAAATCTATTTTTTTTAGGTCGGTGCCAACCTCAATACTTGGAATAAACGTTGTCACTTGTATTTGGAACCGACCTCAAAAAAACATTTAGATTTTTATAAACATTTTTTTATTTCTTCGTTTTTTAGTTTTGAAGGCGGTTTTTTTTTAATATTTTTTAGTATGTAAAACGAAACTATTTTTGTTGATCTGAATTGCTTTGTGTAAGAAACTTGTGCTTCTTACTACTAGGGACGCTAATCACTGTTCCCATACGAATCGAGCTCAAATTGTTACGTATTTTAAAGTAAAAAACATAAAACTAAGGGTACAGTGGTACCTCCTCTATTCAGCTTGAATAAAACGAATGCGATTTCGATATCAAACAATACACGGTTCAGGAACCACAAATCATATCGGGCCAACCCATCTACCTCATATTAGGGCTGGAATAATCTTCTGTCTATGCAAATAGTTCGGAAGAGCTCGCCTCCACGATACTATCGGTTGCATTGAACTTGACTTAGGGGAATTGAAGACGAGTTCTTAGCTTTATTATGTTGGTATACCTGGTTTATACGGATTGATTAATCGAAGTTGCTAACGGACAGTTTAAATAAAGTCTTATCTGTTTATTTACGAAGATAAAATTTGTATAGGAAATCCTCTTTTAGCAGCTATTTCAATTTATACGTCTATTAGTTTGTTTTTTTTATAAAAGTTAATTTTTTCAATATAACTTAATCACTGCAAATAATAAGAAGTTAAAATATTAAAGAGTAGAAATGAGTATTTAAAAAAAATGATCTATTTGCCAATTATAAGTAACATTAAATTAATTAAATATTCTAAATATATTTAAAGATCCTAGAAGTACCCTTAGAAACGAATATTAAAAAAACTACAAAATTTAAAATGTTATGTAACCCCTGACATAAATTTATATTTAAGAACCATCTCGATCACATCAGCTTTCAAACAAAAAAAAACGCATATTCTTTTAGGCGCTACGATGCTACAGACAGATACACAGACGTCAAACTTAGAACACCCCTCTTTTTGCGTCGGGGGTTAAAAATGGATCTATTTGCCAATTATAACTAACATTGCTTTTATAATTATAGCAAATTGTAAAATAGTCAATTATATTAGTGCGTACATCTATTCACTGGGCCAACCCCTTGAAGATTGCTGAAGGATTTAATGTTAAGAACAGTATAACAAGACATACCTATAAATTGAGAGCAAGTATAGGAAGAAGATGGTATTTCCATTTGTATCCTATAGATACTTTGAAAACATTCCTGATAGCGACACGCTATCTCACCCAATGTACACTAGTCCTAAGGCGGAATAACCTGTTATCTTATGCACGTGGCACACCGAGCAAACGAACAGGTCGTTGCGACCAGACACCGGTAAACACGCTGCACTTGTGCAAATTAGCCGATGCAATGCAACCCCGATGTGTTACAGAGTTACAGAGTTATTCATACAAAGCCGATCTGAAACAGTTCCGGGAAAAAACCGAGTAATGTATCGAATAAAGTCGCGAAATGTAAAATGTTACGTGATTTTTTTCTGCATAGCGCCCTAAATATTAGCGAGAATATAAAACTAGATTTAAGGCAAAGCATAAAATAATAGACGAAATTATTTTCGTTATTTTAATTATTTCTACTTATATCCCCAAATTAAATTAAATACTAAAAAAAATGATAATGTTTCTTTGGACAATAATTAAGAAATAATGTTTAGAATATATTTTCATAATAAACTTGATGACTTGACGAAATGACTTTGACCTTCAATAAAATCGTAACTATCAATTTCCCAGGTGTAGTCTAAAGGAAAAAGAATGTTATGTGGTGAGCAGAATACATGGTGCTCGTTTGACTGTACATGTCTTTTACATCCTGTAGTCAGTGACTGAGAAGAGAGAGGACGGAGCACGGTGCCATATTTCACGAGGACCTCACCAGTAGCCGTAGTAACTTTGAAGCGCTGCGCGAGTTCGCGCACTTCTGGCTCACCATTCGACGAACGTTCGAGTAGGACAAAGGTAGAGAGACTGAGAGACGCCCGACGCGAAGTCACGTACTGTATCGTTCCAAGCCCCACAAGGGGCAGAGTTGGTAACGAAGGGACAAAGGACGAAGAGTAAAAATTATTTGTAGGGAGTCAATACAGTGCGGAGGGTCAAGAGCAATGCAAGTACCGCCGCACTCTCCCAACGATTTCGGTCAGTACGCCGTGAGGCAGGAAGGACCATGGGTTGTTTGATACATTCTAGTTGCATAGATGTTGCACTTTTGTATGGCATAGCCAAGGAACAGCTTACTTTTAGGTCAAGGTTAGGGTTATGCAGAATGATCATCAGTAGTCTCATTTTAAAAGGATGCCATTGTCTACATAGTCGCCCTGTATAACATGTGTTTTTCAGAAGTTTAAAACCCTTTCACTGCTTGGTCGCAATGTAAATTGAAGTAAACTAGAAACGGAGAAATAAAAATATTGTTTTAAAAATCTAAATGTTTTTCTTGAGGTCGGTCCCAAATACAAGTGACAAAGTTTATTCCAAATATTGAGGTTGGCACCAACCTCAAAAAAAAAATTTAGATTTTTTTAACCAAAACTTTTATTTATCTGTTTTTAGTTTTGAATGCGGTTTTTTTATTTAAATATAATTTATTTTTGCTTTTTAGTGTTGTCAAACAAGTAATAAAATGATTACGATATCATCGATGTCATTTAAATAGGCATTATTAGGGATGACTCAAAAACTGCTCGTATCAGATGTCGATCAAATTTAAATGAAACCACATGACGAGCACCAGCTTCCAAACTTTAAAAGAATCTTCAAAATCGGTACACCCAGTCCTGTGCTCTTGTGATTGTCTCATTCACAAAAGAAACATTTGGGAAAACACATTCTCGACCCAGACGATATCAAAACAATCCGAGCTAGTAATATCTTATCATTTTTAGATAGTGACAAGCTAAAGGAGTACATGTAAGGCCTCAATAGGAATTACTTGGAGGCTAGTCACAAGATCTTCATAGGTCGCAGTGACGTAAAAAGCCCCGAATGGTCTAAATAATAATAACACCCAGTAAAGAGCTATGAGGTAACACACATAAAAAACATGCAGTTAAATCGAGAACCTCCTCCTTTTTTGTAGTCGGTTAAAAATATTTGCATGCATGTTCTACGTACTATTTTGTAGAGTTATGCACCGCAGGTTGATCCCGTCACGGTCGCGTATAAATCAGATTTTACGACGCGTTGTAATAATGGACTTTGTATCGGCACGGGGATTGACGACTTAATACAGACTTAAGCTATTTCACATTAAATTTTACGCTTAAATACTAAAATAAACAGTACAGATTAACTATATTAGTTTTTGTATAAAAAAGAGCTAAGTTCTACTTACGTTTAATGAAATACTTTACTTCGAGTTCTTTTGAAACACACAAAACTCTATCGGAAAAGTAACACACTAGAGAGGTATTTAAAATCACTATGAGCTATTCAAACTTAATTTCCCGCGCTTTCCTTTAACGCACGTGCGCGTACGCATGGCCACACACGCGAACAAATCCAAACTGCCGGGAAAGGGCTCGATTAGAACATGCCTATCTACAGCGTAGAAAGTAATAATTGTACTAGTAAAAGTGTGTAATATCACAAAAAACTATATGAACATTTATAAACATTTATTTTAGACTTTACAAAAATCCGTATTTTGTAGGTAAGCACCTTAACGATTTGTTTCTATTCTCTTTTACTTTCTCGTATACATACGTAGTGTAGAGGAAGTCTTATAATCGTCAAAAAATTCGACTTCGAGCGTTTTGACGGGTTTACACTTTTTGGACCTCCCTGAGTCCAAAAATACCGTTTTTGGAATTATGTCTGTGCGTTAGCACGATAACTCGAGTATGCTTTAACTTATTGCAACCAAATTTAACTGTATGACATGCATGTATGAGATCAAAATATAAGGTTTCTATCGACTTTTGAGTCATTTCTGGTGTACGAGACGGTCAAGGGGAGACCACTCCCGATTTTTTAAATCCGTGTGACACAAAATAAAAATTAATTAGGTAATTAAAAACTTGAGTGCTCCGTCCATATGCTAGTCCAATATACGAATGCGACAGTCATGTTCCGTTCTCGATACCCTCAAGAATCTGTTTGAGATCTCTCATGCTATTCGTTTTCATATAATACTGCATTTTTATTTTATTTAATTTATTTACTAGACTTGCCAACATTTGATTACATCAATACATGCAAGAAGTACTTGTACACAAAAATAAAAACCTAATGTATCAAAGAATTATAATCGGCAAGTAAAACAGTTAAGCAAGGTAAACTCCACAGTACAAAAGGAAACCGAAATCATCATTAACTTACAATATAGCTAGAATGAAGGTTAACATTATTTTCTAACAACAAATTAATAACAGATTTTCGGATCTTATTCAGCGAGTCAAATATAGGGACAGTTGCAGATTGCCAGCCTGTCACCTATGAAATATTGTACAAAGTAAGTATAAACAAATAAATTGTTTAAGCAAGCAAAAGTTACACTTAATTATGGTTTAAATACTATTTTTCTGTCACAGAATAGAATGTAAATTTACTTCGATACTAGCTAAACTACAAATTAACTAAATTACACGTTAAGCTTTTATACTAGCAAAAATGGATATGAAATTCTGTTGTTGAAGAACAGTAGTAACAATTTATGGAATATGTAGGTTGGATAAAAAATCATCAAAACATCTATAATTATATAATAATTATACTGATAAATCATTATTATTTTAAAAACTTCAGGTAAATAAAGTATGTGCAATGATTTTATTCTGTATGACGATTATGAATCAGCAATCGGCCACATAACATTCGGAACTGAGCAGTAAGCCATGCGAAACGATTAGAAAAAGTTTATCCACCTTTTTTAATTTATATGAGACCAAAAAACATGGACACGAGCCGCATACAGTTCTCACTCTATACTTAACAGTGACTTGCCTTTTTTTCTATATATATATATATATCTTTCGACAGCGACCACCAAAAGTTCTTTCTGAAGTAAATTGAGAAGTTGTTATTATATTCCATTTAAACGAAAAATATTTTCTCTTTGACTTTTCCCGCAAATATTGCTACAGAAAAACTCTGTAAGTTCTTAAACACTCGTAAAATGTTATTCATTGAACTGAAATTACTGATGTTGAGAGCAATCAACGCCATCAAAGGGTGCAATTCAAAAATGGCGTCTTGGAAATGAGTGATTCTCGTCAAAAATAGCTTTATATTCCTGTAGAATTGTCTGGCACACTTACACATTGGCTACGGTGCGTCCTGGTTGATCATCAGAGGTCTCAGCTTATTTTACGCCAAGCAATCGTTACATATAGGAAGTGAAATACCAAATTACGTAGCAAATTGTATCTAAAGTTAACTCCAGCGATAACGGACTCTTTCAAAGAATTATTCTACCATAGTGGTTTGCGGAAATAGATGTAGAGGTCCTTTTACATAGGTGACATTTAGGCATGCAACCTGTATTTTGAGGCACTGCTTAGCCCATACTGCCATATTTGGCTTTGTGTGTTCCACAATCTTACCAAAAGCTCTGCACAACCATTTTTAGATTATGAGCTTTATAAAATGTATGTAAATTCATACATATACACACGTATGTATTATGTAGGAAAAAAATTCTCTAAGCATCATATCTTGTAAATATATGTTATCAATTTCGCTCTAACTTGTAATTTTTTTTAATTGTCCTGTTCATGAACAGTGATTACTCATACCCGGCCTGTGTCGTAGTCTCGGCGAAATAAAAAAATACCCTGCAATTTCTTAGGTAATTGCCTATCTAGGAATAGGAGTAGGTCACGAATAACAATTATAGAGGCTCACAGGACTCGGTCCGCGATCCCTTACAAATTAGCCACTTAAATACGCTGTAACAAAGACGTTGTAAATGAAGTGATGTATATACAATAAATTAATGCATACAATTTGTCGGTAAAGTGGTAAAAAAAAATCATTTTAAAAGCCTATTATTTAAATTAAAAACTTATAAGACAATTACTGATTAATATAAAAGTAAAATGGGATAAAGACGTTGAGATACAATTAAAAAGAAAACCGCATTTCTAATCCCGATAATTTTGCACAATGTTATTGATATGATAACTGTTAGAAAAAAAAGCTCACATTTTTTACTTCGGGTTGGCGTGAGCGAGTCTTAAAAATCTAATGCCACTACCTAGAGAAGTATGTCGATAGGAAGACAAGGAAATAGATAAATAAATAACCCATTGACCCCAAAATAAAGGTCAAGAGCAGGGCAAAAGAAAGAAAATTTTTATTTAAATTTGCGGCTTTATTCAAAAAGTGTGTAATTATGAAAATAGTAAATTGAGTAACAATTACTTATTTTGCCGATGTTCTTATTTCATTTCATTCAATTCAATCAAATCAGCGACTAATTTCAATTCGTAAAGAGGTTTAAACATATTTAACTCTTTTTACCATTACATCCTGAATATATTACATGTGTTTTTACATTTAAATTCAAATAAATACAATTTAAATACAATCTCATTACCTACTATAATAAATCATAAAATCATACATGAAATAAGTGGAATGAATAGAAATTTTACTATAAACTAAATAAAAAGTTTGCAAAAAGATTACTAACTAGACACAAAATACTTAAAAACTGCTTACTCAATAACTCATTTACAAATAAAAATCTTTACATAGGACCTCTGAAACAGTAATTGTATGGTAAATTGGTCAGCAACAGAAGTAATACCCTCTATTATTTTACACTCACTATACCTAGAGATACTAAAGCGAACTTTACACCATTAAAACTGTATCCTTAATTAACGCCGCAACACATCGACAGTAACTGAGTGAGCGGACGTCGATTTGTATTTTATCGATACATTTCCCATCCTTACGTCCCGACCACACATAGAGACGAATCGCCATTACCGGCCCACCCCTGTTCCAACACGGACTGTAATCTCTATTGCTTTCTTATTAAGATATTAACTACCGCGCAAACTGGGTATTAATGGTCTGAGTACTTTATGATTATGATTTGAGTTGAATGAGGAGGCTCGCTCGCAATAAATCGTTCGCACGTTTTGCCGCTCTTTTTAATTGTAGCGCTTAGGTTTTGGTGTCAGAATTGGTCGAGGTAGGGAACAGAATAGCCGCTCGAATTTGGAGCACTCCTGACGTAGTACCTCAACCTTACAGAAGATCACAGACAAATAACACTTTATTTTTGTGGTGTTGTGTTTCTGTTAAGCGTCCGTGGCGTAGTGCGTAAGAGCGTCGTCTCCCACCCGGGATCCACTGGTTCGATCCCCGCCACGTACCAATGTGTTTTCATATTTTGAAATCATATGTACGTTTAATCGACGCTTTTACGGAGAAGGAAAACATCGTGAGGAAACCTGCACAGTCACACACCTATGAAGAAATTCTTAGGTTGTGTGTGAAGTCGACCAACCCGCACTTGGCCAGCGTGGTTGACTAAGGCCTAATCGCCCCTAATGTGGTAGGCTCGAGCCCCTCGATGGGGACATTATATGACCTGTTGATGATGATGATGTGTTTCTGTTGGTGAGAAAGGTCACCGGAACACCACGGGGAAGGGAAAGGGAACTAGGGCGCGAAGCACACCGATCGGGCGTCGGGCGCGGACGTCATTCTGTTTCATTCAAATACCGTACCAAACACACGGCAACAAAGTCCCTAATTGAAAAAATTCAACGCCGAAATGGCGTGCTATAGCGCGTCCGATGAGGGCCGTTGAATTTGTTTAATTAATTATCTTATTACCGTGTATTTAGTACGGTATTGGAATGATGACCGCGCTGCGTCCTTGCCCGCCCGACGCGACCGCAGATTGGTGTGCTTCGCGCCTAGGGTTGGCAGCTCGCGAGTGTCACATGTGTTGCTAACGTCTATTAAGTCTGCGGCAGCTATACTCAAGCCCATTCTACGTTAGTGGCTCGAAGACTGGTATAATATTTTTAAATTAACAGTAGTATTTTATGGATAATGGTCGTTAAATTGTTGCGTTTTATTGTGGTTTCATTTTATTGTTGCGTTATACATGTAGATTATTGCGGCCCGCTAAGTGTAGCAGCAGTGACTATGTGGCCCAGTGGAAAAATAGGTTGAGTATGGCTGGTCTACGGTGACATATAACCATCGGACAGGCCGTATGCATGTCTGCCTACCAAATGAGATAAAAAAAATTGCTTCCAATCCTTTCCGCCGCAATATAAATTGAGATAGTGTCAAAAGATGGTTATTATAATAAACAACTACAGTATTCTATTAATGACAGCAAAATCAGGGGGAATCTCGTTACGGATACGCGTGAGAGATGTTAATGTGTTTTATGTCTTGTAATTGGCTGGTTTACTATTACATTCTCACTAAAACAGCGGATTCTTTACGACTGAAATAGCAGTACCCGTAAAATAGTGAGGGGGCATTATTTGTCAAGGTAAATTATTTTAGGTAACTAAATTACAGTTCTTAAATTAATGTTTTATTTGTCAAGTAATTGATATAGAAAGTTTTGTTTGCGTGATATAGTATCGTATCAAAGTCAAAGTCAGTATACCAAAAAAACACTCACTAATAAAAAACTTCTAGTGTGCGGTGTTAATTCTCAAAACTGTTCTGTGGGCGTCAATTCTACAGTTGCATATCAGAGATAGTAAAATAAATGTACTTAAAGAATCCTTATTGATTTTGCAATTTTTTGTGAGATTTCATGTCTTTGCTTAATTTCAAATATACAGTTTCAAGGCGAGCTTTATTTTTTAATATTGATCCTATCTATATAAATGTATTAATGCCAAGCGAGTGCGGTTTTATATTTTTGTTCAATTCCCGCGTGTGAAGGGGCATTTCCAAAAACTTTGAAATACAGTTTTATTTCAGTTTAAACAAATGCAGTTCGAAAAATTCCATGTTTTACTCTATTTTATGAGCTCTTATTAAAATACTTGGGAATAAAAAGTTATTTTTAGGGTTCCGTACCTCAAAAGGAAAAAACGGAACCCTTATAGGATCACTTTGTCGTCCGTCTGTCTGTCTGTCTGTCTGTCTGTCAAGACCCTTTATCTCAAGAACGCGTGGACGTATCAAGCTGAAATTCACATGAAATACTCAAGTCTATTGTCCCTTTAAGCTGTGAAAATATCAAACTTCTAAGCCAAGCCAATCAAAAGATACAGCCGATTATGTCGATATTTTCAACAAATTTCCGACACTCGCAAAGGAATCAAAACCTACAGGATACTTCTCGTAAACTCAGAATCTTGAAATTTGGCATGAAGCATTGTCATATAATGCAAATATAGGAAAAATTGCGAAAATCACATTTTTTTAGTTATATAATATAATAAAAATATTTTAATAAAATGAAACTTACTACCTTATTTCTCACGAAAGAATAAAGGTATCAAATTGAAATTTATACCAAATACCTAAGTCTATTGTCCCTTTAAGCTGTGAAAATATCAAACTTCTAAGCCAAGCCAATCAAAAGATACAGCCGATTATTTCGATATTTTCAACAAATTTCCGACACTCGCAAAGGAATCAAAACCTACAGGATACTTCCCGTAAACTCAGAATCTTGAAATTTGACATGAAGCATTGTCATATAATGCAAATATAGGAAAAATTGCGAAAATCACATTTTTTTAGTTATATAATATAATAAAAATATTTTAATAAAATGAAACTTACTACCTTATTTCTCACGAACGAATAAAGGTATCAAATTGAAATTTATACCAAATACCTAAGTCTATTGTCCCTTTAAGCAGTAAAAAAATCAAACTTCTAAGTTAACGCAATCAAAAGATACAGCAGTTTATACCGACACCTTAGACGAATTTCCGTCACACGCTAGGGAATCAAAACCTACAAGGTACTTCCCGTGAACTCAGAATTTGATTTAATACGTCATAAATTGTAAACCGCTACGTTTGTACGGCGGAACCCTCGGTGTGCGAGTCCGACTCGAACTTGGCCGGCTTTTTTAATGTTCTTGTAAAATTATTTTTGTTGTACGGACGATAGCAGATCAGACTACCTACCCAAAACTGTCTCTCTCGTGTTATTGTAAGGCGCAAAATCGATTGGGGTAATTTGACAGTTCGGGATAACCTAATGTTTTTATTTAGTCTGATCTTGTATCTACAAATCATTCTTCATATTAATATTGAAGAACTTTATTGTATTTTACAATAAAAAGTTAAATAACCACTCTCTAGTGCCACATGAATAAATTATGAAATGAAAAAAAACAACCGTAGCAAACCCTAACTGAAGATGCGTCAACGATGCACGCCTGCGCCCGCGCATCTATCGATAAATCTGGCGATAATAATCGAACGCAGCCGACGCCGAACGATGACAGCCGACATATCGAAACACTGCCGACCTTACCACGTTGTGATAAAGGCTATGTTATAATCAAAAGCTTGAGAGGACCGACCGAGTGGTCGATTCATAATAATTAACAAGCATGGGAATGACGCGAGGCGTGCGCGCGGGTGATTTACTTTACGAAGCCTTTGCTCTAACCTCCCGCAATTTTATAGTGCCCTATGACCTAAGATGGAAAAACAAATCTATGTTCTTTCTAGAACATCTGCTGACAGGAAAATATATAGCTATGATTAAAACAGCAGAGTAATACAAATTATATTATTTCAAGGTACGATTATAAATCTGGCAGTTAAATATTAATTTAGTATAAGTTTTGTGTGGATCTGTCATTTATCCGCTATTATGATTTAACTTGGAATCTATTGAATTATATATGAAGTATTGAAATAGGTTATTTTACTTTAATTTAATGAAGTATATCTGAACTAGCCTACTCGTTGGTCTATTCGAGGAAGAATAATTTTAGGTTTCACAATTTTAGTTAAAAACATGCCAATTGTAAGAAAATATATTTATATATTAAGTAAATTGATATAGTAGATTATAACACTTTTTCGTAGAATAGCATCACCCCATATCTTATGGGTGTCGTAGAAGGCGACTAATGGATCAGCAAGGCAGGGCAAATCAAAAGGGTATTGATTATCTTATACGCCGTCTACCAATCCGCATTGGGCAATCGTGGTCGACTACTGCCTGCCTCCTTCGACGAAAAGGAGACGCCTTGGGTCCCAGCAGTGTGTCGAAATATAAAGGCTGATATGATGATGATGATCTAGAGACTGCCTAGCGAGGAATGAAATACGTTTTATGACACAAATAAAAAATATACCTATTTAACGCGGCGACAAATTAATCTGAATTTTGTACTTATTAAAAAATATATAAGTAGGTAGTAAAAATATTAGGTTGGCAGCTACAGTGAAGGTTAATTTTGAATAGAGTATCAGCTTAATAATCAGTTGTAATTTTTTAAAATTTAAACTGGCAGTAATGCACAAAAAGAGTGAACGAATCACAGAAACTAATAGGTAATCAATAATTTTACTCTTATGGAAGCCTATAGTTGCCAACAATACAATGTTTGTTATCTCACAGTGCACATATGTCATTATTTATAGTACCTACCTCGCCTATTATTTTCATTCGCCCTGTTTAATATTTTTTTTACCATAAAGTAGCAGCCTTTATTTATTTTTTATAAATCCTTGCAATTTCAAGCTCATAATAAAATAATTATTGTTAAAATATTTAATCGCTGCCAAGTTGTTTGCTTAGTAACAAAATAGTTGTCGTTAGTAGCCTCGAAAATAATTAGCTATAAAAAACGTGTGAAGAAGAAACTGTTTTCACGCATTTTGGATTTAAGGTAGTTTATAATAATAAAAAGCTCAATTAAAAAATATTACAGCAACAATACCATATAGGGTTCCTATTTAAAAAAAAAAGACAGTCGCACGTCAACGCGTCCACAGCTCAATAAATCAGAATCAATAATCGTCCATAATCGATACGGTGCGCCGGCGCAAACGTTCGATTTATAATCGGTGCCGATCCAGGATGGGAAGTGTAATATTACATGCACGAGGTAATGACCGCATAGGTTTTGCTTCATTTTACTGGCTGGATCGCGTTATATCTAGTCAGACGACTAATAATAAAATGTTAGATGGATATTGTTCGGGACGTTTCCTTCTTGAGCTTATAGAAGCTTTTGAAAAAAGAATTGGATGTGACGTTGTAAATTTATTTTTTACTTTTTTTCCACTCTCAGGAATCAACCAATCAAGAAACTCGATGCAGTCGAAGATTAGCTCCTGCTTTTTAAGAGTTTGCTTACAGTGGACTTTGACCTTTAGGGGTTTGAACTTTAGGCTTTTGTTTGTTTCTCACACTCTTTAGGTACTACCTACATATTATAGAACACAGTCCTCTGCCGCGTCTGTCTGTCTGTTCGCGATAAACTCAAAAACTACTAACGGATTCTCATAGGATTTCCACCTATAGTTAAAATAATTCATGAGGAAGGTTATGTATTAAATATAATTTGTCAAGGTTTAACTGCCAGTGTGAAGTCGGGGCGGGTCGCTTTATATACATATAAAGAGAGCTAATCTTAGCTCCTTGAAGGGGCTGTTAAAAATTTGACAATAGTCCAGATCGGCGCAAGCCACAAAAAAAACCTGCGGTGGTCCGACACGCTGCATATTACTCTGGAAATGACTAGGTAATAGGAAGATACTTATTTCTGACTTCGTACATTAAACGTGTTTAAAAATTATTCGATCCGACCATCTGGCATACAATTATCATTGTGCGTACTTAATAATCAACGCATACCTACTCGAAAAAATATAACAGGGAAAAGATTTTTTGAAGTCGCCGCGAGGGCGGACCCCAATTAATAAAGGAACTAATGGATACCCTCACAGGGCGGAGAGCCATTTGTCAACGATTTGATAATAATAAATGATTTGAAATAAATGAATGCTGTTACGTACCGGTTACGTTGTCACGGTCATGATAAACAAGTGAGAGTTAGAAAAATGTATTAAATGGATAACTAACATAATCTCTCGATCTTTACTAGATTGTCGGTCCACCTTGTGGGGGCCTACCAAAGCTGCATTTCCCGGTACATGGTCGCCACTCGAGGACCTTTCCGCCCCAACGGCCGTCAGTCCTCCTCGCAGTGTGCCCTGCCCACTTAAGGTTCGCACTTCTTTGGACTATGTCGTTGACCTTGGTTCTCCTGCGGATTTCATCATTTCTGATATGAAGACGCAGAGAAACTCCGAGCATAGCCCTCTCTATTGCCCTTTGGGTTACCTTGAACCTTCTTATGAGGCCCATTTTGAGCGGCCACGTTTCGGTTCCATAGGTCATCACTGGCAACACATACGAAGTAGAAGCCATCCATTGCCACTAAATAGTGGCAAGCTGCCAGCTTATCGTCAACATAAAAGTGGTATGATACTCAAAAAGTAAATTAGCCTTCAATAAACCAACAAAGAAAAACCCACAACCAGGACGCTTTAAAAATCCCAGCACGGGCAAACAGGCAGTGAAGACTTCAAAACACAAATATTTAAGAACAAACTCGCGACATCTAGTGGCTAAAAGGTAAACATAATTCTTTAGTTAGGTACCTTTTTTTTCCCCTGGGTAAAAATGCTTTACGCATGCCCTCTCGTCGGGGGACGGGAGGGGTATGTGGGACTCCCCGGGGCTGAACCCCACCTCAACTTGCAACTAGGTGACTTAACAACCCGCCATCTAGCGAGTAATAGAAGTAACTGCACACAAATTATTTTTTCATCCCACCACCTCGGAAAGTGTAATTTTGCGCTTCGAAATCTGGCTGGAAAATTCTATTTTATTCGCTTGAGCGGCAAAGTAGATTTGAATTTAGAACATCACATATAATGAGTACTCAATATAATTGTAAATTCAAAACGTCATTAAACCTATTTAATGTAACCTCTATGGTGCCAAATTTATGATTAGAATAAAGATTATTTTGTCATTTCCTCGCTGAGGTGGGATGAAAAGTTACGTATTGCACTCGAGTGGAAAGATTTTTCACCTTGTGCTCGTTTGTTTCCCTCGCTGACGCTCAGGATTCTAATTTAGAATCACTCGCTGCGCTCGTGATTCAACTTTAGAATCCTTCGCTTGCTCGGTCATCCAAATCGAGCACGCGGTTAAAAAGGAACTTTCCACTCTTGTATAATAAATAACTATTTCATCCCACCACCTCGGAAAGTGTAATTTTGCGCTTCGAAATCTGGCTGGAAAATTCTATTTTATTCGCTTGAGCGGCAAAGTAGATTTGAATTTAGAACATCACATATAATGAGTACTCAATATAATTGTAAATTCAAAACGTCATTAAACCTATTTAATGTAACCTCTATGGTGCCAAATTTATGATTAGAATGAAGATTATTTTGTCATTTCCTCGCTGAGGTGGGATGAAAAGTTACGTATTGCACTCGAGTGGAAAGATTTTTCACCTTGTGCTCGTTTGTTTCCCTCGCTGACGCTCAGGATTCTAATTTAGAATCACTCGCTGCGCTCGTGATTCAACTTTAGAATCCTTCGCTTGCTCGGTCATCCAAATCGAGCACGCGGTTAAAAAGGAACTTTCCACTCTTGTATAATAAATAACTATTTTTCTAAGAGACCTGCTAGCTTGGGAATAAAAAGAAGACTAAAGGAGGAGCTCTAAATAGTAATAAACTGTCAGCCTATGGTCAACACAATAGGGACATCATATATAAAAGTAAATAAACATTCAGTAAAACAACAAAGAAAAGTCAACCATCAACACTTTGACTTTGACAGATGTTGCACTTTAAATATCTCAGCGTCCGGCAAAGAAGCAGTGTACATTGTACAACTCTAGACTTCAAAAGATATGATAATTACTTAAGAAGCAACCAACTAGCGACATCTATTGGCTAAAAGATAAACTAAACTCATTAGTTACCTCCACTCATAACTAGGTAGCGTAAAATTTTGCCATCTAGCGTGCAGTAGCTGCACACAAATTTATTTAACGCCCGCGGTCTTAGAAGAAATTAATAGGTATTTTTTTTAAACATTCATAATTAAAATAAGTCCTTCTCTGTCCTATTACTATCATAAATGTCACCACGCCAATAGCCAATAACCATGCAACGGTTTTAGATGAAATTTTGTACACAGAATATCTAAGACAGGAATCAAAGCTTTTTATCCAACCGATAATATAATATAGTACCCTGATAGCAAAAAATGAGAAAATTGTCGAATTGCAACCAAGAGGGCGTACCATATGCCGTCGCGTATGAAATAATTTATTTACCGGGCCTGGAAGCATCAATTTCACCATAATCTTACAATAAATTGTATCTTTTTCTTTATAAAAATTTTTCGGGGCCCCTATTCCTCGGGGGCCCGTGGCATTTTGCCACCCTATAGTTACGCCACTACATAACTATAAGCTTTTTGCTCGCTACTATTTTAAATCGCTCTGCCACAATTTCACACTAAAATACTTAACTACCTAAGTGTTATATTAAAAAAAAAACCTACGTAGGTAGGTATCTAACATTATGTGTACGCCTATGCATAGGTAATTAATTATTAATTGCGTATTTAGATAATGAAACAAATACATGCTTACCTAGGTACCTCCCTAGTATTTTTACACAGTTTGAGATGATAATTTAGGTCAAGAACCGCGAAACTGTTTACAATTCGGCACTCCTACGGAAGCATTTCAACATTCCTCATAGAATAAGCGAGATTATCTCAACAATGTTAAGCATCTCCCGATATCATAACGTTACGCAAGATTCTAATCTCAAAACTGTCAATTTCACGATATACCTCTCAAAGCATTATCAGAAATCGATAGCTCAAGTTCTTAGTCCGCGAACTATCATCGTTATATGTTACCGTGTGACAAGGGTTCCTTGTTTTGGTCCTCATCACGGTCCGAGGAGTTTACCGTATGAAACTAAGGTGGGACAGTATGGAGAGACCGCAAACCTTCTCGGAACTAAGGGATCGTCCCAGCACGAGTCAGCAGCAGTCCGTGGAGAAGATAGAAGTGTTTGAAGTTCGCGAACACGTGCCTTATCAGGCTGAGGTGACGCGAGCACCAGGCACATATGACGAAGAAAGCGGTGATGTGTATACATCCTGGGATTCAGCATGGAAAGCCCTGTGCCAGATGTTCAACCTTCTACATCACATGCTGACGGCGATAGTGACATTCTGCTTGTGGAACTTTGCGCTGAATTCAGCCCCGGACGGAGGACTTTCGAACATGCAGCTGCACATAGTGATTGCTGGAACAGGTGTACGTTTTATTATGTAGTATGTTATGTAATTTTAATAATCTTGATCTTTGCCTCGCCTGAGAGTTGCAAGGAGTGTTAAGGCTTAGGTTAAAGATGGAAGCGAATCCCACGCGGAACCCTCCACCACTGAGGGACTAGCTAACTATCATCATCTTATCAGGCGAGAGACGTCCACGTTAGACATATGCCTGCCCCAAGGATTTCCAAACCAGTCAGTTCTTTTTTGGTTGACGGGGAGGTCAAATGCATTTACGCATCGTCTCGACGATGACATGTGACTTCGAATGCGAAGCGGACACACTTGACATCAAAAGCCATACACCCGCCGTGAAAGATTCCCCACCACGTTACCAGGGTCCGCCACGAGGAGGCTTCCGCACGTGGACCCCACCTGCAACTACCAAGAGGCATTAAACCCAAAAAATTACAACACTTAACTTTAGTTGAGGTAGCCCCCGACACTCAATTCTCGGCGCCAGCACTGCATGACGCCTGTTACTGAACCTATACTTACCCTGTGTAAAAATTATCTAGCCCAAAGTAAGAACCATTAAGAACTTGTGTTATGGATACTAGATACTAATGGTATCTAGTATCCATAACACAAGTTAAGTAACTATATAAACTTAAATAAATATGTAAGCAACCATGACTCGTAAACAAAGACTCGTATTCGTCGCACAAAATATGTGCCGCTACCAGGATTCAGCCCCGGACCGCTTGATGTGTAGGCACCGCGACAGCGTCACATCCCAGCAGTCTGGGTAAAATTAAAATACAAAGAATAAAATAACCGATTGGCAGTTCAAAGTACAGTCAGCATCACAAGTAGATTCTTCAGTAAAGTGTCAACGCCAGCGCTTGTCCAGAACACCTTTGTGTATAAATGAATTATTATTATGACAAAGTACAAAAAATAATACACAGGTAAGTAGGTAGGTACTAAAGTTTTAATGTACCTACCTGATCGTACCTAAGTAGGTAGATAGATATCCCATTAGAAATTTCTTCGACATCTAAAACACAAGAACAAATGTTGTTGTTACTTTAATCCATGGGTTATGGGTAACCCATGCTTTTGCAATCGTCTACGGTTACCACTAGTAGGTACTTCCTATTAGCCTGACATATGATAAAAAGTCTGATGATAATTTAGATATTTTTTCTTATTTTGATTCCAGTATCAACTATTCTTAGTGGAAGCAGTTCTGACACTCCACAAACATAACTCGTGGTCTTTCCAACTATCGCAAGACTCTAAACGCATCGTGCACGGCGTTCTTCAGCTCATCGGCGGATTATTCGTCATAACCGGCACCTTCCTGGGGCTGTCTGAAGCAAACATGACGGTTTCAACAGCTCACGGAATTTGTGGTAAGACGCTATTAATTTACTAGTTGAAAATTACTAAATTGGTGTGGATGAAGGAGGAAGCAAGATATTTTATCAATATTTCTCGGGCAGCTCTGTTGTTGTGACTACTTTATGATTAACAAAATGGATGTCAACAACACCCTCACAGCTGTGAATAGACAAGCAACCCCTCACCTTCCAAGCCTTCAAGGAGTTTCTTTAACCCATTAACGCCCAAATGAAAACTACCTGTATTTTTTTTGTTTTAATGATATTTGTTGTATTATTAGGGACAAAAGAAAAGGTATTTAAAGAAAAATAGAACAAAAAAGAAATATGTATTGAAATATAGGTATGTACTCGGCCGGGTACATTGGGCGGATTAATAGTGAAATTGTCCGAAGCAAGGTCTTTCTACACATAATGTTTTCACACATTTTTTAGACACATTCACACATTTTTTAGTTCTATTTACTCGTATTTTGCCTGTAGCTCTGAAGCCTAAAGACCGGAGGTCAACGAATAACTGATAATTTGTGAAAAAAATGTCAAAATAAACGATATGTTCACTAGGAATTACGAAGAGATTTCACAACTCTTGCGCCTAGAGGATTATCAGCTACTTCGTTAGTCTTGCCACAATACACATCGAACGCATAACAGTATCCATCTGAACTTGTGGCTGCCCAATTCCGATATCCGAATCGTACAGGTTTACCCACTATAAATTGTTTTTCGGGGTGACGGCCGATGTATTTTATCATGGATTCATCTATACTGTATAAAGTTCTATAGATATATTCCCATAAAAATTCCGGATTGGCAAGAGTTTTCTGTATTTCTTCACATAAAGTTTATCGGTGGAACCTTCAGCTAATGAGTTATCTACGAAATGAAGATTACGTTTTATCTCCAAGAATCTATTCCGTGACATGCAATTTGATACTATAGGGACTCCAAGGTCTTCATCCAAACTCCAATAAGCACATTCAGTTGGTAGTACAGGAGTGCAGGCTTTCAATTTTTCTACGACCTTTCTTTGCCGGATATATTAGCAGGATATACTGGCTTCATCTTCCTCCACATAGGTTTATTTGATTGAATATTTCTGGATCGTTTTGAAGGCCTTACATAATTTGAAAAAGGCTCATCGTCACTATCGGACCAGTCTGAAACATCATGATTGGGACAGCGTGGTATGACTTCTACAGTTCGTGGAACTTCTCTAGGAAGATTAGAAGAAACTAAATCATCATCGTTTTCTTCTTCTTCGTCACTTACAATAGCAGGTTCCGGAGGCCCCAGTAGGACATCATATTCCGAATCATCATTTTCATCTGCAAATATAGATTCGATGGCTTCCTCCAGCTTAGCATGGCTATTTTGGCTTCTGAAGACACGAAGGTTCGCCATTGTTGAATAATGAAAATAGCTGATAAAAATATAATTTTGTTATACATATGTGACCATTGTACTCAGCCGAGTACAGTGGAATAAAGTGAATCAAAACGTAAAAATATCGAAATTAAATTCATCAAAAACAAGAGATAATAACAAAATAAAGAGTAACAAACTATTTGTATCAAATTTCTGTTAAAAAAAGTTCTATTTTGTAATAAAAAATCATTGTTGAAACTTACCATATAAACTTTCTTTGCAATCCGTATTTGACAGTGGCAAAAGTGACATTTATTTTCGCGCTACACTAAACTTTTTTATTTTATCAGACGTGTTAACCATCTGGTTATGAAATAATGAATTATTTGAATGACAACCATAGATTATAAAAACAAAATAATACTTTTTGTAGTTGTACTCGCGCGAGTACAGAGGGCGTTAATGGGTTAAAGAACGAGCAGGGCTTTAACGAGACTTCGTGAAAAGAAGATGCTCCTGATTATTTACAAATTACAATAAATTGCAATAATTGCTTGTGACATTTCGTAGCAAGGTAATTTCTTTAAAAGATTCGCAAGAGGGGGTCGCTGACTAGAATCCTATTGGTGCGTTTGCCCTACAAACCGGAAGGATCCGCCAACTGCGTATGCGCCTTCAAAAATCCAATGACGCTATAAATAAGGCCGGTCTGCAACTAATAAACTCTTGGTATCTTAATCTACCTAATTCTAATAAAGTGCAATTTCTAAGAATAACATCACCTTATATCCTCCAATGGGTGTCGTATAAGGCGACTGATGGATCAGCAATGACGATTCTTCGATGACAAGGAGAGGCCTTGGCCCCAACAGTGGGTCGAATTATAAAGGTTGTTATGATATGATGACTATCTAATTGTATTATTCGTGATTCAAGTCTCAGACCACTAAATTAAAAATATATGTTATGACATGTTCAAAGAATATTTCAATGAAACAAGTTTAGAAAAGGGTATTTGGTATAAAACACTTCAATGTCAACCTCCTCGGATACCATGGTTCTATAATTTTAGTTTAAATAGATATATATTGTCGTCCTTAATAAATTGCGGTCTGGTCATTTCCCTGGCAATAAGTTTGCTTTTATGATGAAGAAGGTTGACTCTCCCAATTGCAATTTACCTATGTGGCAAGACTGATGATATACAGCACATTCTTGTAGAATGTTTGAAATTTAAAAATGAAAGAGAGATTATGATGCGAAAGTTTCGTATTAATAAGTACGATACAGGAGCATTTTTAAGCATTCTTGCAGAACCCACTAGCGAAGCTGCAAAATTTATAGTGGATATGGTGTCGCATCATTAACTCTCATATAAAAAATTAGGTTAAGTTGTATGTGTATATAGATTAAGATTCGATGGGGCTGACATGTCACTTCGTGACAAAAGCACCTAAATAAACTAGATTAAAAAAAAGTCTCAGACCAAAAAAGTGAAATCTGAGCTAGTAGTAAAAGTTAAACAATGTGGAGTAGAGTGGGAACGCTATCTCTATTACTTAGATAAAGATATATTTATCAAAAAAAAACGTCTCGATAGGTTTTTACAGATATTGATAGGCTTTTCTTATTTGATAGCCAAGGGTAATTCATATGGTATTAGGTACTTACCTACGGCTAATCATCCTTTACATTAACGACTGCTATCTTTCCATAGCACCCGGGACCACCAGCTTAACATGCCTTCTGAAGCACGGAGGAAAATCAATTTGTTCAAAATTTTCGGTCACCCATCCGAGGTCCGACCGCGCGCTTGGTAGCTTAACTTTCGTGATCGTTACTAAGAACGCACGACCGCGACGCCATCGACCTCCTCGATTTTTATAATTATGTTTCTTAAATGTTTTTTTTTCTTTACAGGCGTAATAGCGCTAGCTTTCGCACTTATAAGCTTCGCCACTGGTCTGATCGCCCTCTTCTCGCCGAAGATACGTCTAATGATCAAAGGTGGACCAATAAAGGTACTTCACATGGCTCTAGGTATTTTTGCCCTGAGTATGGGCCTTATTACTATACTGTTAGGGTTCAATATGGACTTCTTCAGTAGTTCTCAGGGAGGGTTAGCTACCGCGCTCATGGTGTTCGTTCCTATGATTCTTTTCTATGTTATCTTGCAACCAATCTTCGATGTTATTGAAACGATAAGGGGCATGATGTAACTAGTTAGAGTCCCTGGCTCGACCTCCGGCGATAGTGCCGCCTGATTTTGTATATTTTCATTATTTTAGAATTATTTAAGGTGCATTCAATAACATTCAAAAAATTGTATTAGCAGTTAAGTCTCTAATTTCATTAATAAATTGAACTCCCAATTTGTATGGGTAAATGTTGAAAGATGGTTGAAAAGCAATCAATTTCTTGGTTTGCTGGATTTATGCAATAATTTAGACAGTAGGCAGTAATGTACAAGACTCCAGTCCACGTCCAAAGGCTCGGATTCGTTTACAGGATTCGAGTCATTTTTAACGTGTTTTTGACTGTAACCGTAGTGTAAGTTTTTTCGTTTAAAATAGGTAGGTACCTACGTAACTATTGTCGTTGCGTTAAGAACTCAATTTGTATAGGAAACGTGAATAGCGCCCTTAGCGGAAAGAAGCGTAAATCGTGTTTCCCATACAAATAAAAAAAATGCATTTTATACAAAAAATAATTTACACTACGGATAGATAGCTCGACGACTGAGCCTAAATGAGTTTCGACTCGGAGCGTGACATTAGAGCTAGAGTCGTTTTTAACGTGTTTTTTACGCTTGAGTCTGTTTTCCTGATTGATGAGTTGCTTAGAATAGTAGATAAAATAATGTTTGCGTACCTTAGATAACAAAAATTCAACTATTTCGCCATATGTAGACATATTGAGCGTCGAGCTTTCCTTGTCAAATTTTAACTAGAGATTTTTTGAAGGCTCGAGTCCTTGCTCTGAGAACTTCGTCTCGTGACTCAGAGCTTATCGAGTTCAAAAAGGCTTGCAAATCTGACTCGCGTCTCTAAATTTATGACGCGAGGACTCGAGTCTTGTACTGCGTAAGTCTGTTTCAAGTTGAAAGCCTGTGAAGTGGATAATATTTCTCTCAATCTATGTTTAAGAAAAAATATTTTTTTCTGTTCTCTACACTGGTGTTGGTACACCTTCCTCCAACATGCCTCTACCACTTGCTTGCTTCGCGTGATCAAGTCTCATTGTCCTCGATTCCATCGACAAACGTTCACCTAGATATTTCACTTCGTAATATAACTCTAATACTTCTCGTCAAATAACCGAAACCATTGAGGTAAAAATAATTATACCTACACTAGTATTGTAGTATTAACCAAACATTTTACCTAGCGTTAAGATACATAGAAATAAGTATTTAATTTTAACGTTACTTGTAAGTGAAAAATGTAATTAAAAACTATAAGTAGTTAACTTACTAAGTACTTATGATAATGTAAAAAAAAAACGAAAAAACAGGGTCAAAAGGGCATGAGTATGAATTTGACGACAATTTTTTTATGTATTATTTAGGATTACATAGAAAAAATTTCAGATGTTTGAAAACTAAGCGGGCTTATTAGCTGATTTATTTAAATAAGTTACTGGGTCCGAATTTTGAGATTTTAAACGAATCGCTTTTATTTTATACTTATTTTATTTTAAGAGAATCGCTTTTATTTTATACTTATTTTATTTTAAGAACAACTAACACGTATCTACACTAATTCGTATATAGAACAATATATTGACTTAGATCTAAGTGCGGTCTTACGAGGTTGCCATTGTCATGATATGCATTGACGACAAAATATTTACATTGCAATAGGTGTATGTAGGTACACGTAAACACACCATATTCATAAAAATTAAAAATACTTAAATATATATACATAGGTATTAGTTGCTCATATCTGTATCTGTTGATAAGCCCGTAGGTTTTGTAGATCACTTCCCAATTTAGATTTTGTAAAGTTCTAATTGAGTTAAGCTACCTACACAACAGAGAATTGTTTATTAAACATTACAATTCTATACAAAACATCCAAAATTCTATTAGAATGTTTTGTACTGTTATACAGGTAATACAGGATGGAGATGACAATTTCACTGCAATTTCTATACTTAGTTGCCTATTATGTTTAAGTCGAATGAAACGGCCTTATGCAAAGGACTTGTACAGTGTTATTTGTTAGTCATCAACAACCTTGAAACCATTTGAAGATCTCATCCACACAAACAACTTTTAAATTGCAAAAATCTCTGAAATCGCGAATAAAAATATATGTTCCATACAAAACTGCAATCAAAATGAATGAAACAACTCGGAAATCGCAAAAAAAAATTGCGATTTGCGAGTTGCTTCTATAGTAAAATTTGTTTCTGTTGATGAGATCTTCAAATGGTTTGAAGGTTGTTGATGACTGCAACTAGATTACAATAACCATAACTAACTTGCAAACTTTGCTGCCATATTTAACCTGGGGTTCGTCGCTAAATGTATGAAACAGCTGATTTTTTTTCGCGATTCCGAGTTGCTTCTATAGTAAAAGTTGTTTCTGTTGATGAGATCTTCAAATGGTTTGAAGGTTGTTGATGACTGCAACTAGATTACAATAACCATAACTAACTTGCAAACATTGCTGCCATATTTAACCTGGGGTTCGTCGCTAAATGTATGAAACAGCTGATTTTTTTTCGCGATTCCGAGTTGCTTCTATAGTAAAAGTTGTTTCTGTTGATGAGATCTTCAAATGGTTTGAAGGTTGTTGATGACTGCAACTAGATTACAATAACCATAACTACCTTGCAAACATTGCTGCCATATTTAACCTGGGGTTCGTCGCTAAATGTATGAAACAGCTGTTTTTTTTTCGCGATTCCGAGTTGCTTCTATAGTAAAAGTTGTTTCTGTTGATGAGATCTTCAAATGGTTTGAAGGTTGTTGACGACTGCAACTAGATTACAATAACCATAACTAACTTACACACACACTGCTGCCATATTTAACCTAATAATACAATTAATGTGGTATATTTTACCCAGTAGCGATCGTTTATGTTCGTATTTGCCTAGCGACAAACGCCGGCTTAAAAAGTTTTATTTCTGAAATCGGCTTGATAAAAATCAGCGATATCTTCTATTGTAGGATATAATTAATAATAAGAATAACTTTATTAAATATTGAAAGTGCCCACATCTAAGCATTTCACTAACTTGTATCGCGGCGACCGGAGTAGCGACTTATAGCTAAGAAAAACAATATTTTTTTCAGGAGCTATTTTGTAATCTTTGATAAATTATACATATACATGCAGGTAGGTATTGTCATTGTCATTTCCATCCTGTAAAACCATTCTTTGCAAGTTTACGAAGAAAATCCTAGCAGTTAAAATAAACCTCCGCTTTTTGATATAATAATTTTTACATGCTTCGCATTTTTTGTGTTGTACCTACTTATATTATTATTGTCGTATAATAATATAAAGTAGTAATAGTTAAGTGATCTAAATGATAGATAGCGCTGAGTGTATGTTTTGGAATAAATTGTTTTTAAGGTTATTTTATTGTTATTTATTTTCCCCGCTACGACTAGATATTTGATGGTTTTATTTATTTACTAAAGGTGTTACTTACTTTATGGATTTTTTTATATAACTACCTAGGTACTAGTCGCCGAGACGAGGAACTTGGTATTTCAAATCATCCAATAGACGAGTTCACTATACCGATCGAGTCGGAAGGTGGCGGTTCACCTGAGGGTGCCTGTAAGCTATAAAAGCTTGAACCTCAGCTCAGGTGCGCCGTCGTGGAGATCTAGGTTTAAAAAAAAGTCAAAAAAATTCCAACACTCGAATAATCTTGAAATTGTTTTTAATTCAAAATTTCAATTCTACCTTTTGAAATGGGCGTTTCTGCATTCGCAGGCCCGACACCGACATAAGTGGACGCATAATTCTATTAAGGCACGGCATGGCAGGGATTTTTTCGTGGACAAATGTTTTTGACCTTATTTAAAATGAATGAAATCATTATTTAAATGAATTTAGCGCTGATATACTTTTAATTTAACAAGAATAGGTCGAGGAGTTCAGCGGCCTGTCGCGGCATCCTTCGGCATTTCTCGGTGCGCCGCGGCAACCCGCGCCGTCAGTGGGCGCCGGCCCTTAATAGCATGTATTTTTTTCGAATCAATAAGTAAGAGTAAAAAAACTAGCATCTACATATACAAAACTACCAGCGACTTCAATAATGTAATAGCAAACACACTGATGTACAACATTTGGAAGAAAAGTTATTAATTTTCAAACTTTCTGGTCATATCTATTTATTTGTATAAATATATTTGTAGTAAGAAAAATACAAATTATAGCAAATAGAATATTTAATGCCAATAGAACACCTATTCAAGTACAATATAGAAAATTACGACTTAGCCTGTTGTTTCTTAGCGGCCTCCGCTTCTGCTTCACTCTTCTCAAAGTCGCTTATTAACTTCTCCACCTCTGCACTGCTCAGGACTCGGATGATCGTCTTGTTGTCTTTACGAGTTAAAGTGGCCATTTCAACTGAAAAATTAATAATGCATTTATTAATTTCCTATTTTTATACCTCGGCGAAAAAAGTGTACTGCTATAAGTTTGATGTGTCTGCGGCGTAATTACTGAAGCGATGGAGCGATTTTGATGCGTTTATTTTTCGTGTGAAAGCTGATGTGACCGAGATGGTTCTTATATTTTATTTTATTAAAATTTTTAAAAATATTTCATCAATTTCTAGCACATAAATCCGTTATTTATATCCTTTATCCCTTATCAGAAGCGTCGGTGGCGTAGTGCGTAAGAGCGTCGTCTCCCACCCGGGAGGCACTGGTTCGATCCCCGCCATGTAACAATGTGTTTTTAAAATTTTGAATTCATATTATGTACATTTAATCGACGCTTTTACGGTGAAGGAAAACATCGCAAGGAAACCTGCACACACCTATGAAGAAATTCTAAGGTTGTGTGTGAAGTCGACCAACCCGCACTTGGCCAGCGTGGTTGACTAAGGCCTAATCGCCCCTAATGTGGGGTAGGCTCGAGCCCCTCGGTGGGGACATTATATGAGCTGTTGATGATGATGATGAAATCCTTTATTTTGAGACATATACAAGCACAACTCTACCACTTTTTGATATAGGTATTCTAACAATTTACTATACGATTGTTAGACTTATTTAGTATTTCACCATGGTGCCTCGCTTAAACATTATTTAAAGAAAGCAAAGTGTTACCTTTCTCAGGTGTCAATTTTGTCATATCTAAAGTCTTGCTTAAAACTTTAATAGCAAGAGCCTGAGCTTCAGCTAGAGTAGTCTCATTCTCCTTATACTCTTGTTTCAGACTTGATACAGCAGCCTGGAAAAAATACAATACTAATTCATTCTTATTCAATTTAAGTATTTATTTATGAGTAAATTCACTATCTTGAATTTTATTAAAACACTTCTTATGAAATAAGTCAGATATACAGTATGCACGTGAGTTAAGTGCAGTCGTGGCATGAGGTGAGACGTGAAGATACATATCCCCGTTGTCAACTGACCCTGGCTCGCATGCCTGCAGTATAATGCACACCTTGATGTCTCTAATACATTTATCAATAGCATTCTTTCTTAATTTAAGTCTTTGTGTTATTTGTATTCATTCTATTGAGATCTGTACTAAGCTTGCACATGTACTGCAGGTAAAATAGTGTAAATATATCAATTAAATTTAAATAATACACCACTAGGTGTAAGAAAGACACTTAAAGATTTCATACATTTAAGTCAATAAGTTTCATCAATATTGTCAATAGGAAACATTTAAGATAAAGGCACTAGAAAGATCTAGGTTCTATAATCTGAATAAACTCACAGCACTGTTATTTCCAATACAAGTGGCCTTCCATCCTCCATAGTTGCCGCTGGGGTCTGACTGGTACAACTGGTAACCATAATGCTTGTCCCAGCCCATGTATAGAATGGATACACCAAATGGTCTCTTGCCTAAAAAATATTATAACTTAGAAAATTATCATCTAAAGCTAAATAAATATATTACATAACTGTTGTGTGATACTAGCAAAAAGCTTGGTCAAAACTTAAAACAGATTTGAATTAAAAAGTGGTATATTTTTAATATTTATCATATTGTGACTATGAAAATAAACAATGAATTCCATGAACAAAATATATAACAATAACCCTTCTCCAAGGAAAAGATAAAATCCACAGTTCGAGTTGTGTAAGAGACACAGGTGAGACATAATCATGATTCTTTAACAAATAACTGTAATTCAGAAGTCTCCGTCAATTTTATTCATCTCTGTTTGACAGCTGACACCTTTGTTTATTTACCTTTCTATGTAAGATTAACCCTCTACCACCTACCACCTAATCTTGTTACATAACCACCTACCATATGTCTCACAGACGGCAGAGTAATAAGACTTTCGTATGTAAAAACTAAGAGTCAAGGGTTTGTTTTTTAATTAAAATCAAATAAAATACATATCAAAGTATTTATTAAAGCAAGAAAGGCAGATACGATTTTCCACATTTTCTTGAAATATTAATTTGTTTGGAACAAGTCTTAATTCTAGTTTGAAAATTATCTTATTCAAAAAACGAGATCCAAAAAAAAATAATCACATGACTTAGGAACTTTTATCTTTCTGTTTATAAAAATATAATAATCAACAAGTAATATAAAATCAAAACTCTCTCATTATAATCATATCTTATGCAAAATTGCAGGGCATCTTATAGATTTTCACGATAGTAAATGCACAAAGCCGATTTCTTTCCCAAAAAATGGGAACATTCGATAGAAATCGGCTTTTTGTGTTCAAAACACATGTGCTGTGTCCTACGTTCCTTTTAAGAGTCGCACTATAAACAGTTTTTTTGAGAAGGCAAGCCATCTTCGGAACGGATTCAATCTCTTCTCCTTGAGCTTGAACAGATAAGCGAGACGTATGTCAGGTGGTTAAGGGTTAAAACTGGAATTTGAGTACAAATACTCAAATTATACAAAAATATTACCTCCATACTGTGTGTAAGCTTGTTTCACATCACACAACCATGACACCAACTGTTCACAAGGAATGGACTCTCCATACTGCAGCAGATACCTTTGAGCTATTAGCCGCAGTTCATTAGTCAAAACATTGGCATCAGATGTGATTCCAGCTACTGAACAAACCATATCTTCATTCAGCTTGTAGATTTTCTCAGAAAAAAATACTTCATCAAGAAGTTTATTTGTATTTCTGCGCTCTGCTGCTAATAAAATACCATCGGTGGCGAGAATTCCCAATGATGTGCCGGCATGACTGATGGCTTCCATTGCATATTCGACTTGGTATAATCGCCCTACAAAATACAAGTTTTTAGATACACAATTACAGATAAATTGAACTATATTTTATTTAAAGAACACAAATTACCTTCTGGAGAGAATATTGTAGTACGTGTATCATATCGCCGAGCCTAAAAACAGTTAAAAAGTAGCAGTTTTTACTTCCATGACCAAGCAAGAAACAACTAACCTACTACCAAATAAAACAAATAATTAAGACTGATTTATAATTCATACGGCAATGAGCACTTACCATGCTTGTAGAGAAAAATAGTCCTTTTTATACAAAAAATGTAATGAAAAGAGAGAATTTCCAAACAATATTTTATGTTCAAACCAAAATCAAAATCGCTGAGCCGCCGGACAATGACAGTAAACTTTTGATTCTTTTTTTTCTTTTTTTCTTTTTTTTTTTGTTAAATTTTCCCTGTTACGGGACGGCAAAGGGATCTAGCCCATACAGCCAATTCTTTAGTTTCATCTTCTTTCTTGATTTTTGCATTAAAATGTGGGTGCCACACTTTTTAATGCATCTAGGGAGTGCTTGGCGAGAAATGAATGGTACAGACCTCATGATGGTGACTGATGAGAATTGTATAGTGGGATTTCCAACCATTATACAATTCTCAACGCCACATACACAAAACTTTTATTTCAATGATTCCTCATAACTGTTCGTCAACACGGATGCTTATGCAACAAAACGACACCACTTTCACTGCACAAAATTCACTCCGAAGCAATTTTGAATTATTGAAATAAAGATCGACATCCAGACGCCATGATTTCCCGCCAAACACTCCCTTTTTTTTCTTAAATTTTCACTGTTACGGGACGGCAAAGAGATTTAGCCCGTACAGCCAAGTCGTCAGGTTCATTTATTCTTTCTTGATTTTTTTTGTGGCAAAGGGGACAAACGAGCAGACGGTTCTGTACTGGACTGTGGGGATGGATTAGTCGTCGCGAGGAACGACGGCGGAATGCAGCAGCTGGTATAAGTCCAAACAACTCCTCAGAGCACTCCCCGTGATACAGGCCATAAAAGATGCAGAGTGATGCCACATCTCTAGACGCAATGCCAATGTATCAAAAGGGCTGGTTCGTCAACAATTGATTTTTGCAATGAAATGTGGGTGCCACACATTTTAATGCATCTCGGGAGTGCTTGGCGAGAAATGCATGGTACAGACCTCATAATGGTAACTGATGAAAATTGTATATTGGGATTTCCAACCACTATAACATTCTCAACGTCATATACACAAAACCTTTATTTCAATGATTCCTCATAACTGTTTGTCAACACTGGATGCTTATACATAGAAAACGACACGACTTTCACTGCACAAAATCCACTTCAAAGCAATTTTTAATTATCGAAATAAAGATCGACATCCATACGCCATGGTTTCCCGCCAAACTCTCGTCGTAGATTGAGAATAGAGTATAGATGAGCTACTAAAGAATAATAATTATTAGAGTGAGAAAGCTTATATGTCTGATATATACGGGAGAGCCTAAAGGCCCAGCCTCCATGCAAAAAGATTATATGTCCATAAAGGCAAAACTGAAAGCCACAACTCGAAAAAAATGAAAACAAAAAAAAATTACCAGCTAAGTACTTCTTATTTCCCGTGAAGCTATATATTTATTTATTTATAATTTAGTTACACGGGCGTCACCAATTACATAATATATCTACCACATTAAATTATAAAAAAATGCTTACAAATGAATGAAACTTAAAAAGAAAATAAAAGAATAAAATTACAAAGATTGAGTCACACTAACACATCAAAAGTTTACTATAAAGGTTACTGCATTTAATGCGCGTACTAGTGCCAATAATAATATTTTTTGTTTCATCGAAATCGGGCCAGGATTTCCAAAATTACAGCGTTGTAAAGTTTTACCGGTTTATTAAATTTGCCTTCTTTCGCGCGCTCATGAGATATGACGTCACGGTGCGACAGTCATGTCCGATTGTGGGTGATGCAGCGTGTTTACACACATTCAATTTGATTTGAAAAGTGGTTTTCACGTATTATTTTAAGTTTTTATGTTAGCAGTTACTTTAAATATTATTGTTATTAAAGTTATACAGGGTGGAAAAAAAAGACCGTGGTTGGAGGAAAAGTACTCTTAATATTGATATTGATGATGGCAAATTTTGCGGAAAGGAAACATTCCTTTATTTTCAAAAACTAATCAAAACTGCATTTAAAGATTTTTGAAAAATCAACTGCTGGAGCCGGGAATCTTACCAGTAAAATTTGAAAAAAAAAAACATTCTGTATTTTATGATACCAACCGAAAGAGTCATTCTTAAGGATTAATTTCTTTAAAACAACATAGTATCTTAAATTAAAGAAAGACCAAGAAAAATGTATTTTTTCACATTTTTGTTGCGCCGTGACGTCACGCGCTGGCGCGGACGCTTAGTCGGAGTTTGCCGCGGAAGCCGTACTTTAACGTTTAATATCTCAGTCAGTTTTGAAGATAGGAAAAAAATAAAAACAGATCCTTTTTTCTCGATTTACCTACTTTTTAAATACGCTGATAACAAAAAACGTTGGTGTGACTCAATCAGCCATCCACAAAAACGTCGCAGTCAGGATGCTGGTGTAGGTATCAGCGCATTAAAACCGGCGTGCATTTATGCGCTACAGAGGCTTTAGACAACATGCATTTCGACAGTCGCTCTCGCTATCGCTAAGTCAAAAATGTATGAGATTGACATAAGCAATCGAAAAGTGATAGATTGCTTATGTCAATCCCATACATTTTTTGACTTAGCGATAGTGAGAGCGACTGTCGAAATGCATGTTGTCTAAAGCCTCAGTGCGGCTCGCAGGCGGCGCAAATAAACGGTTCTGACGACAGGCTCGTTGTCGAACATAATTATCAGAGGCTTTAGACAACATGCTCACGCTTCCAAGCGAGTCGGTTTGTCTAATCGCTAACGCTTCAGCGATAGCGATTATCGTTTGGTAGCCAAAGTGACAGAAACGTAGCGATCGCTTAATCGAGGCGTCGTATCGATAACTCAAAATTTTTGTCTATAGTTAGCGAGAGAAGAAATGTCAAAAATTGAAAATGACAAAATAACATAACCTAAATAAATTAAATTTATTTCATGAAGAGTTTTCAGCGTTTTCGCCACTTTGAAAGTTTGAATCTACGAGTGCCATCGGTGGTTTACGATAATGTACCACACCACAAGTGTCGCGTACCGTCCGAGTGAAGTAATTTACAACAGGACGTATAAGTTTCATTAATTTCATAGAATCATTTCTAATTTCTATGAAAAGACATATCTAGGTTAAAGTTCCTAGCGAGAAAACCATAAAACATGCATCTACCTACGTGTGCCCTAAACATTTTGAGAAAACAATCGTCATGGAGACAGATTGAAGATTGGTGCTTGTCAATCTTTATTTTCGAAACTCCAGATATCTTACCATCAACTGTTCCCACAGAAATAGGTAATATTTTATTAACATTTATCTATCTAACAATACATATATTCTTTTCACCATTATTTTGCATGTGTAGGTACAAATTTAATTAATTTTTTACATTGCAAAAGTTAAGCCAAGATGACTTTGGTGAAATGAATGATGCATATTTATATTTAACTAGGTAAGTACCTACTTCTGTTAATGATATATTTTTATTTCATTTTCAGATCAATTCTGTGATAAGAGTTACTCGAGAAAGTGTCATGATCATTTTTATGCACCTTATGAGCGAAAACCACATAAGATATCCTGCCTAGAAGTGCCTGGTATTTGTATTAAGTGTTTTTAATATTTTATGAGATTTCTCAAAAGACAGGAAATAATTATGATTATTTCATTCTGTATGGTCTTGATCGCAGTTCAAAATCAGCATATACTTACATCTTGCATCAGAAAGCCCCACACAGCACTTTGTATCAGGTTTATCAAGTTATCCAATATTCTAAGCCATTACCTAATTAATCTAAGCAATCTGTAAGCAATCTAAATTAATAATAATTATGTATTTCCACACTCACATCAATTATCTATCCCAAATTAATTATCATTAAGAACTTGTGTTATGGATACTAAGTAATGGTTTTTTCATTAATTATACATAATCATTTTAGCTATTTTTATGAATATACTCATATATAAGAAAGATAAACAACCATGACTCATCAATAAACATTTGCTGAACTGAGAATAGAACCCAGACTGCATGATGTGTAGTCAGTAATAATAACCACTCCACCAGGACAGCATCAAATTAATGTCTAGTTATAGAGAATTTCTGAGTGATTCTCTCTCTCTCTCTCTAGATAAAAAGGTCTAATAAATTTTCTGTGAATTAGTTCATAAATTATGAGGAAAATAAATCCTGTAATATTCAACCGAAAGTTAAATTGTTTATTTTATTTTTCAGATGATCATCAACAAACCAATTGACAAATTACCTATCATTTACTGTAACACCTACAGTTGCATCAGGTAAATACTGGGTCAGGAAAAAAATATGTAAGCAGTATTATTCTTTGAAATGGCCCTGGAAACTGACGTATACAACAAGCAAGGATGACATTGTTGGATTTGTAGACTTAAATGAAAAATCAAGTAACTTTGCTGACCATGTTAGCTTTAAGTGAGAAAATAAATAAAAGATTAATTTAATTGTTTTATTTTATCAAAACTGGCAATCTTCAATCCTGGAGGAATAAAACTTTGAATAATGAGCAATGGAAAATCTAATTGTTTTCTATTGCCCATTATCAAAGTTACATAAAAATAAATAAATTAACACTATAAAACCTTTATTTCAACAATTCATCGTAACAGCTCGTCCACATGGATGTTTGTGCATCACAATAACACCAGTTTCACTACACAAAATCCATTCGGAAACAATTATTAATTATTGAATCTAAAAATTACATCAGGATGCCATAGATTCATGCTATACTTACACCTTATAAAATTACAATCTAGACAAATGCTGTTTGAAGTTCATTAAAAAACATCAACAAATAGTTGTTTGTACAAATACCTTGGGTAGGTACCTAACATTTTGTTTTACTAACTTAACTTTCACAAGCACACAAATAGTTAAATTGTTATAATGTTAAATTGTTGTTAAGTTCCGTAGGTATTTCTTTTGTCACCAGTGTTCGAAATGTGGAGTATCTAAATCTATCTCCAAATAATATATCAATCTGGCATTTTAGTAAAGTTTTCTATTAGTTTCAAAGATTAGACTCTGTAGTTTTTAGTCTCAAATATATTTTTGGTGCATGAGATATGCTGATTGTTATGGGCAGCCCACAACAAAATATAAAATATAAACAATTCATCATCATAACATAACAGCCTTTTTAATTCCACTCACTGGACACAGGCCTCTCCTTGTTATCTGAAGAGGTTTAGGCAGTAGTCCACCACACTTGCCCAATGTAGATTGGTGGATGGTGTATAAGGTGATCAATACCACTTTTCTGATCCATTAGTCTCCTTCTACAACGCCTATTGGAAGATAATGGGGTGGTGCTATTCTACTCTGCAGCATTACACGGTCATGAGAATAACTATTACATATAAACTTTAATATACAATACAACCACTGTGTACAAATTTTGTATATACTTACTAAAAAATACAACTATTCAATTTCAAAGCCATTTAATACTGAAAATGTTTTACATTATAATTTAAATTTATTACAGTATATTAACACTATTATTTTGATTATTGTTTTTATTTTTCGGTGTGTCCTGACACGTAGGCCTCCTCCAGCCTTTTCCATACAAATCTAATCTGTTCTTGGCCAACCTTAACCACAAAGGCCCTGCTATCCTTTTAATGTCATCTGACCATCTCCTCTTCTGTCTGCCCTGTTTCCTCTTACATTGATACTTGAATGGGTCCCCCATTCAGTAACATCTCTTGTCCACTTCTGTGTGTTATCTCCAAGCATGTGCCCCGTCCATTTCCACTTTAATTTCTTTATCTTTTCCACTGTATCCTCCAGCTGTTTTAAGGGCTATTGCTTTCTTTCTGTCCTTGAATATCCCAGAATGCTCGTCTACAAACTATACACAGACTACAGGATACAAACTATAATAACACTATATTACGAATACGTATCGTATGAAATAAAAAAAAACTATTTTTTGTGCTGATATTAAGACCAATAACGTGATTCACAAGCGTTTTCTACAGGGTCTCGGCGATCGAAAGCCAAGCGATCGGTCGAATCGCTAGTTTGTCGGTTTCGAGTCTCAAAGCTGCATGTTGGCTACGCATTGTATGGGAAGTTAGCGAGCGACGCCTTCTATCGCTTGCGTTTCGGTTCAATAGAAACGAAAATTGACATTTGGCTAGCAATTTTCGACTCGATTATTTTGATGACGTCACTTTTCGATTGCTTATGTCAATCCCATACATTTTTTGACTTAGCGATAGCGAGAGCGATTGTCGTAATGCATATTGTCTAAAGCCTCTGGTCTTTATCAGGTAGATACATTACATTGTCTTGACATTGGATTTGCCCACGTAAAATCTTGGCCGCTCTGTTAGGATATATGGTCCTTGTTTCGCCTAGCCTCCAAGAAGCACATACCCAGCATGTCTAATAAGAATTTTGTGGGATATAAGTATGGATAGTAACCATATACCCGCATATGCCTTTGAGCGCGCTGCTAGAGTCACATTTAGCGATTTTCGGAACGCGGGCGTCACCGTGGCTGTCAGGCTGACAGTGACAGAGACAGTGACAGATAAGAATTTTCTTTGAAATCTCGTCCTTGCCTTTCCCCTGCTGTATATTTATTTAATTTTACGTGGATAATCTTGGATGGGATTTGGAAAAATAAATTAAGTAGTTTACTTAATTCTGCTTTTCATGCAGACACCAAAAATGGCCGTTGAAAAAGCTAAAGTTAACCCAACACCCATTCCGAAGAAATCAAGATTAGAAATGAACGTTCGCCAACTACTGAATAGATGTGAAATTATTGCTAAACAAGAGCCTGTAGAATCAAACTGGAGGTTAAAGAAATATGTTGAATCTCTTACAGAGATGTTAACAGAGCTGAAGACTGGACCTGAGTATGTAATACCTTTAATATCATCATTTAGATGTCTGCTCTCTCATCACCTTATTGTGCCTGATTGGAGATAAATAATACATACTTAAAAGAATATGTCTTACCATGCATAATCACGTAAAAGTTTTTTTCAATATCAACTTGTTTTATATCTCCAAAACCTTTTGAAATTAGATAAAAGTACAGCCTTATACTTATATTTTGTTTGTAGCTCTTTTATTTAATATAATGTTAAACATTACCAGAAAGCCAGTGTATTGTTTATCTAAAAAAAAAGTATGTATGTAGTTATACCTATTTTTTATTTCCTAGCAAGCCCAGTAAGGATGTGTTAGCAGAATATACAAAAAGAGCCACATTTTTAAAGGGACTAATACACACAGCAACACTGCACAGTCCTATTGAGAGGGTAAGTTCTCTTTTATCTTTTCTCACACACTATTTGTTAAATTGTACTCATTTCAGGCTCTTTGCTCAGTAAACTAAATAAAAAAAAAAATATAAGTTTAACACCATTAAAATTGTGGACACAAGTATTTTTTTTTCAAAGGAAACATACATCTTTTGTTCTCTTATACTCAAACTTAATTTTCTTTATTTATTTAGGTACAATTTGTACACTCATGAAAGTCATGTTTGATGCCAGCATTGGTTCAAGAGTCTACCAGGAGGCCTTGTTCTGAGAAGAACTGGCGAAGAAGGAAAAGAAACTCAACAAGTTTAATTCAGTTAATTCAAATTAAAATAGTTTCCAAATATTTAAAATTTTAAAGTAATCAAAATATTTGTATAATTATTGTGGTACCTTGTTTTGTTTATATAATATGTTATTGGGAAACTGCTGGTGTTAATGTTAACCTTTGCTTATTGCTTATTGCCTAGATATTTTAATTAATGGGTCTTCTACTTTCTCCTACCCTGCTTGCAGTTTATTTGGGGTTGGTGCAGTTTATTGTTGATATTGACAATACTGCGGTAGGTTTTGGCATTCGATTTTTATGGGACTACCAGCTTAACATGCCTTCTGAAGCACAGAGGAAAATCGTGTTGTAAAATTTTCAGGTGAGAGAATATTTTCCAAATCAATTTTCCTCCATACATCCATCCCAAGTACCGACTATGCACTTGGTAACTTAGCTATCGTGATCTTTACGAAGATCGCACAATCGCGGCGCCATTAACCTCCTCAGAGACGTTAATGAGTGCTATGTAATGAAATAAGTATTATTCAGTACAATTTCTATAAATGTTTACTTTTTTGCAAAATCTGTACCAAATCTGTGTAAAAACGTGCCATGCACAGTTTGGAAAGGAGCTAAGAAAGCAGGCAATCTTGTTTCAGTTGGAGGCTGTTCAGCTATTATCTCATGGTGCAGCTACGGTATGCGCAGACGCCTCTGCTCAGGAGATCCACCAAAAAACTGTCGCGAAATACGGAGTTGAATTGAGATCGGAACTTTTTGGATTAGGTTTGTTTTAAATTAATACCTAGTTTTTTAAAAATATTAATACTTTTGCAAAATTTAATAAGTTTTGTTGGAGATTCTTAGTCTCAACTATACTGAATAAAGTCACTACTGAGAATTTATATGTGCTTAACAATTGCTTGCGCACACAATAATCAAATAGGCTCAATTTTTGTGCTTAATTACTTTTTCTATAGGAAAAAAAGATAAATAATTTGTGCAGTTTTGTTTTCATGACTATTCCTTTAGAAATGATGTTGAAAATCTATTCAAAAAATATTACAGTTCAGAGTAACTTTACCTACAGCTGTAGAATATTGTGGCATAAGAATGAAATTGTCCGCATAAGACACAACTAAGTAATTTACATTATACTTCACATGCTATGACACATACTCCATACCAACCATTTTATCTATTTACAGAAGATTCAGATGACACATTGCGCAAGAGAAACATAATAAAGGCTCCAAACTTCACAAGCAACAGTAGCAGTCAGGAGGACATAGATTCTCTGTTGAAATACCACCAGAACATGCAAGAGAAGGTGGCAGAGAACATGGTGATGTTGACCAGGAATCTGAAGGAGCAGTCGCAGATAGCTAGTACCATTATTAAAGCTGACACAGAAGTAATCATTTTTTATTTTGTTTGATTTCAATAATGTGTTAAGCTTCTATACAGGGGAGGAACATTTTGGAGAAAATTTCAGATAAATAACGCTAGCAAGTGATAGATTATGGGTACCACCAAACATCAGTCATATGCTTGCAACAATATTCATTCATCACCCCCAAAAGATTGATTGTAGTTTTGAAATCATCTTTCAGCACTGGTAAAAAAATCTGCAAGTTTTCTGATACACAAAGCCTTTTTTTTTTAGCTTTTATTTAGCTTGACCCATTGGTTGATTTTTGTTTGTGTCAAATTTAGTTTTCAATTACTAAATTTGACACAAACAAAAATCATCAATCAATCATTTTATGTCTTTCCAGTTGAAAAAGGCTAAGAAAAAATTTGGTAGGTCCTAGGTACCATTCATTACACCACTCTTCCCATCAATCTGGGGCATTGATCAGACAAAAGAATAAAATCGTAGGGTATAGCGTAACTGATGATAGATATTTCATGCTCAATTTTTGATCAGCAGCCAAAATTAAAAATTATATGTAGGAGCCAATATAAATAACTATTTAAGGTTATTTTTTATCACGATATTTTTTGAGTACCTAATATGAAGTTCTGAATATGAACTATCCATAAAAAAAAATCGAAAATTGAGCACCGCTCGGTGCTGGGCGCATGATATACGATTTTATTTATCAAACAATTATTGGGCTTCTCTAAGGAGGTACTATCCCAGTTCTGGCGCTCAAAACTCGAGCGCCTCATCCGCTGTGATAATTAAATAAAGATAAAGCCAGATTCTGGAGCCAAATTAAACAAGAAAAGATACTCGTCGCAAGAAAGACAGGACGGTGCTAGAAGAAGGAAAATCTTTCTAGAAGGTGCTTTAAAGAAAACGGTGCTAATTATTATCGAGTTTATTATTAGTACATTATTTTGATTTAGTTATTAATTCAGTTTAGTAAAAGATTTTTAACATTGTTAATTCTGTTTTTTGCCAGGCCTTAAAGAAATCTTCGGACCTAACCGATCACAATCTGATGTCACTGAAAAAAGAATCTGAGAAGCTACAAGAGCACAGTCGCAGCGCGTGGAAGTGTTGGCTGTGGTTAATGCTTGCTGTAGTCATGGCCATATTTATTAGTGAGTACACATTTTTATACACGTTTTAAGGGTAAGGACTTGCCATATTGGGTTAAAATATATAACTACATACACATATACCATTACACTCATAATTCCAATAGGACAGTTTTAGGTAACATTCAGTTACATATACCTATCTTAAGCAACATTTGGCGATATGTTTCCTACATAGTAACAAGTTGCCAGCCTGTTGGCTACGTAAAGAAGCATGAAATCTAAAAAGTAGTTAAACCTTTTTTAAGCCTTATTACATGGCGATTTGGAAGCGAAGCGAATACGCGGCGAACGCATGGAGAACATGTATCGAGTTCGCCGCCATTAGGACAGTCGACGCCATTTCGTACACTCTCATTCATCAAAACGACCCTCCCGCCGTTTTCGTAAGCTGCGTCTTCGAAGTAATAAAGTTAACAGCAGTGTTTCGTCATCGGAACCCGTCCTGAGTTTCCAAAATGTGGAATGCACTCGCCTCGCTTTGAACCCGCTCTGAAATCGCCAGTGTGTTAAGGGCCACAGTGAACAAACAAGCAAAAGCCTACAACCAGCCCTACGGTCCGAATTGCGCTTATGAGTGAACTAAATTGACGTTTATTCTTTGAAACATTAGAGTAAATGTTTAAGTTTTCAATTTCTTTTCAAATTTCTCGTTAATGTAGGTAGGTACTTAATTTACTACAAAAACTTTATTTTACTCTATTAAAAAATCTTGGAGTGCTATTTTAGTTTTTAAACAGTTTTTTAAATAATCACTTCTTGAACCTTGCCAATTTTAAATTTTATATTGATCTGAAAAATAAATTGAACTGTATTTTTTGCATAATCCGTTGTTGATTTGTCTAAAAAAATATGAAACTTTATTTCGTCTCTTTTTTTCAGATATGGTGCTTTTCATGAAAGTAATGAAGAAAAGAAAATATGAACTTTGAAGAGGTACGTGGACGTTAATTATGAATAATAGACCTTATGTGTTATCCTATTTAGGTATTTTATACAATGAAAAACAATTAAATTATAATGTTTACTCCTGTTACGCTAAGAGTATAATTTGCGTTGGTTACCTATAATGTACCTAATATTTATTGTTTAGGATTAATTTTAACATTCGGAGGTTTTGGAGTACTTATATAATAAATGTAATTATACCTATTCGACAGTTTTTTTGTGGTATTATAATTGATACATTCAAACCCCTTAGCAAGAACTTTTTGTAACGTAAAACTAACATTTGGCCAGACTATTTATTTGATGGATTACCTATGTCCTAATTTTGTTCGCATAAAAGTCTTGGTCGATGCTGCAAATATACATTATTATTTCTATGTTGCACAATCAAGAAATGAAATTCTCTGCCAGCAGACGTGTTTCCCTATACAATCCCTTTTTAACCGACTTCAAAAAAAGGGGGAGGTTCATTTGTTTTTTTTCATGTGTTACCTCACAACTGTTTACTGAGTGTACCGATTTTGATAATTCTTTTAACATTTGGAAGCTGGTGCTGTCATGTGGTCCGATTTTAATTTAAGCGACATCTGACGAGTAGTTTTTGAGTTATCCCTAATAATGCGTATTTAATGGCAATCGTCCATATCGTTCTAATTTTATTACTTGTTTGTCTAAAAGATCTCGAGATAATTTCCTGAAAATTTGTATACCTACTTACAACACTAAAGAGCAAAAAAATAATTACTTTTTAAATAAAAAAAAACCCGCCTTCAAAACTAAAAACGGAGAAATAATAAAACCATGGCTTGTAATATGCTGCGGCCGCACACATCGCGATGTCGCGAATATTCGCGTTATCGCGATGTGTCTAGCCAAGTATTCGCGAATACTTCGGCACTTCGTGCGAAGTCGCGAGGACATCGCGCCGTTGTCGGTAAACTGGCGCACATCAAAGCGTTTTTATCGCGATGTCCTTCGCTTGCGTGGCCACACTTCGTGGTCTTCAGTCGGAGCACAGATATCGTGCGCATCGGGCGTGCTGGTTTAAATTAGTTTTCTACCATGGATTGAAATAACGACAGGATTTTAGAACTTATTAGCAATTAGGAGTGTGAGTCAATATTGTTTAGCCTTGCTTTTTTCTTAAACAATAATTCCTGACAGAATAAAAAATAATTGCCCTAAAATATAGGACGACCGCGGCGTCCATTTTGTTTTTTGCGTAACATCGCGATCACATCGCGACAGACTTTACAGCGCGCAATGTGTGGCCATGCATATTCGCGGTAGGCGGAAGGCGAAGATTATCGCACGAATGTTATCGCGATGTGTGCGGCCGTAGCATTACAAGTATTCCGTCTTCCACACACGCACATACCAGGATTTGAAGACGGGCCTCTAGACGCGGCATCTGTACTGACAACTGCACTATGCTGGGGTGACACACTCAAAAGCACTAATCAATCCATACTCTCGTAAGCGCACTGACGAGCTACTGAAGCTCAACAGGAGCAACCTGAGCGTGATGGATGATTAGGGCTCTGACTGGCCACTGCAAGCTGAACAGACGTTTCTACAACATAAGACTAAAAGAGACTAATGCTTGTACATTCTGCGGACAGCAGTGTGAAACACCTAGTATGCTATTGTGAAACTCTCATTTACAAAAGAATTCGAGGAGACATTTGGGTTGACACATTCTCGACCCAGATCCAAGAAACAATCGAAGCTGGGAAGATCTTATCATTTTTAGATATTGCCCAGCTAAAGGATTACCTGTAAAGCATCAATAGGACTACTTGAAGGCTAGTCACAATAGATGTTTGTAGGTCGTAGTGACGCCAATAGTCCCGATACAATGAATAATAATGCTGTACTGTCATTTACAGACAACAGCAGGATCGGATAAACTTCTCCAATCTATTTTCAACCAAAACCCATTTAGTATAAAGTGCAAAATTGATTGGCAAAGGCACTTCGTGGTGAATTGACGTGCTTTTGTCTGTACAAGACAGTCATCAACAGCTCATATAATGTCCCCACCGAGGGGCTCGAGCCTACCCCAGATTAGGGGCGATTAGGCCTTAGTCAACCACGCTGGCCAAGTGCGGGTTGGTCGACTTCACACACAGCCTAAGAATTTCTTCATAGGTGTGTGCAGGTTTCCTCACGATGTTTTCCTTCACCGTAAAAGCGTCCATTAAACGTACATATGAATTCAAAATTTGAAAACGCATTCGTACGTGGCGGGGATCGAACCAGTGCCTCCCGAGTGGGAGACGACGCTCTTACGCACTACGCCACCGACGCTGTACAAGACAGAATGTAGACTAATATGACTTACAACTAATTAAGTATGGATAAATTTTAACCTATTATTAAACCTAATTTGAACTGCTTATACCGCTCCCCTCTGCAACTCCGTGAATCCGGCATCCTCTCGGTGAATCCATGTAATGATCCAATATTTCGTCTTGCATTTTTAACATTTTTATGTGATCAGTGTTTTGAAGAAATAAAACATCGTTGTTAAATGGTACTAATGTTTATTGATTTTAACCTTCGTAATGCTTTCTAATTTTATAGAAATAATTTAGATTTTGAAACATTAATTATATACGAAACCAAATTATTTGGTCCATCTAATTTTCCTAATCAGCTACTTCTACGTAGCGAATATTTCTTTTAAAATTAATTTAACATTATTTAGTAAGAAAATATATAAATTTACTAATTTATTTAATTTATGTGGACCTTTTAAACAAAAGGAATGTAAACTTATTAGTTGAAAGGATTTGATTTATTATCTATGTCTTTCAAACAAACAATTTAGCTTGTTGTTTTTATATGTGCGTGATTATATTGGACCTTAGATTCCAATAACTTTTTTCATAATAGATAAATTGTTCTTTAATCACAAAGCCAGTAGGCAGGAACATCATCTTAAGTGTAAGAAACTACATACCTAGTACACAGGCTTATATATATTATATCTAAGTAATTATACTAAATACATTTAAGTAAATAGACATAATTAATTTCGTTCAGTTGTATATTTGAGATTATATAATGATCTTAATTGTGTATACAAACATCTACTTTTAAATTGTTTAGGAATACATAAATAATGAAACCTTTAATGTGATTAGCTATTTTTAAAACGTGTAAAACTGTTCGACGATGGCTTTCAGTGACGTGGAACTGTTCTGAAGAACATTTTACATTCAACGACAGCCTATATGCCTTAATAATCCAAGCCATAGAAAGCTATCTTTACCATCTTGTCAATATTTCCGAAGACATTGAATGTAGTGGTTTTTGTAATCCTTTCTACCCACTTATCCAGCATGGTGTTATAGCCCTTTCCTCAATAGTCGTTTAATTCTATGGCGAAATAAAGTTGACAATCTATAAAAAAATGCTGACAGGTTTGGGTAGCGTCTCCTGTGTTAACCCTTATTATATTCGCAATATAATGGACTTATAACTATAACAATCCGTTATATCATATCCCAATCGGTAGTAAGAATTGGAACTTAACTCATTATTTTGTCATTTTTAGACCGAAATGGAATATTGCTACAGTCAAGGATAATCAAGTCCAAAAAAGGGTTCTTCATTTTTCAAGGATAACACGTAGCAAAATTAACGAACAATATTTTCAAAATGTCTTACAGTATACCTATTGCAAGACATTTTGAACACTGTTAATTTATTGCTGATTTAGGTGCATAATAAAATGAGATTATCTATGATATTTTCAATTTTATGAACATTTTAGCTGTCTTCTCGTATGATGCAGTCCTAAGTAATTACTTCTGTGCAGTTACGATATCGTGACTTTCTGTTACTGTTGTTATTTGAATTTTTATTTTTTATGACATACCTAGGTATTATTATATCAAGTACCTAATAAGCAGGATTGGAAAAATACATTATACATTTATCCTAATAGAATACAACACTAGTTTCTCTAAGTGCAAGCTAATGGAGCAACAGGATTTTATCAATTATTTATTTTCATTTACTAATTCATTTTATTCCATCTGTCTTTCTTTATCCTTCATCCAATGTTATTGCGAATTTTATTCGCATTTTCTATTCTCGATACTAGATTTTTACTTCACTGTAATAAATTATTTAATTTCCTTCCTTTACTTTTTATCGTACACGTCAGTAAGCTCAAACTTCCAGATTTTGTTTGGTCCTATTTCTGTTACGTAGAGATGAGACCCGTTTCTTGTAACAGCTAAAGAGTGCGGATTGGTGAAGCCCTGAAAAAAAAACACTTAATATTATTTAACTGATTTTCGACTTATCTGTCTGTACTTTTGAGATAATTTGGAGTGAAGCACTGTTAGTTTCGTTGTTTACTGAAGGGTTGCAACATTTCCTAATAAATATGTTTAGGGTTATGAGCTGTACTTTTAGAGCCTTGTGTTAAAGTCCCAAACGCTACTGTAATATCCTACTAATATAATAAACGCGAAAGTTTGTATGGATGCATGACGTGTGTTTGTTACTCTTTCACGCAAAAACTACTGAATGGATTTTAATGAAACTACAATAATATAGCTCGTACATCAGAATAGATTATAGGCTATAATTTATGATATTGATCCTACGCAGACGAAGTCGCGGGCAGAAGCTAGTAGCCAATAAAAAATATTGTAAGCAAGTTATGTCGTCAATAATAATACGTCTACGTTACATTACATCTGTATAAGTCGTTTGTTACGGACAGAAATAGTATAATAATAATAATTGTTAAATTAAGTAGATAATTTTATAATAATTTCAGTTACTCTGATGGGGCTATACTATGTGGCAGGAAATTAAAGCATTTATAAATGTTATGTTAGAAAGGTCATGAAATGCAATCTGAAAATACTCCAGATAGCAGACCGTAAAAGTCTGTCCAAACAACTCTAGTTTAATTTTCCGCCAAAACAGACTGCCCGCCTAGCATGACCACCGATACACGATATGATATAGCCATTTATCGCGTTGAACTGTCAAAAAATATTGGAAATAATCGCAATCTCGAAAATTTATCGAAACTACGAACATGTAGAAGCCTTATACATGTTCGCAGTTTCGATAAAATTTCAAGTTAGCTGATATATCCAATGATTTTTGACCGTTCAACGTGATAAATGGCTATATCATATCGTGTTTCAGTGGTCATGCTAGGCGGGCTGATAGCATTTTTACATCAATGAACGAACATGCGAAATCAAATGAAGACATAGTAATAATTGAATTACTTATACATCTTTAACGACGATAATCAAGGATAAATTACTGGCTGTATATTTGTACAATGTACATAAATGAATTAATAAATGTTTTATTAAGATTAGCGTCCTAAACTTCACTGTGGAGTACCTTCAAACTGTTATACCTACTAGTGGCGACTATACCTACTAATACGATTTACATTCCCTATCGGTAGTAAATAAATTCAGTGTATTTAAAATGCTCACCGTGCTCGGTTCCCAAGTGTCTAAGATGGTTCCGTAAACAGCATTCACTGTGAACCCTCTAACGGCAATGTTTTGAGATGTAGGACCGTTCACTGCGTAGATCGTATCTCCTTGCGATGTCACTGCAAACACACGGCCTAGCGTCGGATCTTCAATAATAGTAGCGGGCTCGAACATCTTCACGTAGCTCTTCAATCCAGCTTTAGGGCAGACAATCCTCATGTTCTCTCTATCAGCAACACATACGATATCCAAATGCTCCAACAGTGTCACGCTGTGTGGCAAATTCAATGTTAGTGTATCAGAGTAAGATGGTATTGCCATCAACAGAGTGCCCGCTGCGTTGAATTTGAGTATTTGGTTATTGCAGTAACCATCAGCTACAAATATTTCGCCTGTGGTAGCCACAGCGACTGAAGTTGGCATGCAGAGAAGAATGCGACGTCTATAGGGGTAACCGGCAGTGAATGCTTCTCCTATAGTCAAGCTCGGGTACTTGTGGTTACTTGGTATATACTGGAAGCAGAAAACATAAAAAAAATATTTCGTTACTGCTTTAGAAGATATTTTAAAGAGGATGTACAGTAATTTTAGATTACCTTGAACACTTGATGTTTCGCCACATCAGTAACCCAAACGTTGTCGTGGTGGTCAACGGTAAGACCATGGGGCATATAGAACGCATAAGCTCCCCAACTATGCAATACAGAGCCAGTATGAGGGTCTAGGATCAAAATTGTATCTTCGATAATAGGTCCTTTGTCTAAGTTCTGGTAAACATTTGATTCGTTGAATGTGCTGCAAAAAAGAATGTTGTAAGACTATGAAGGGTGAAATATAAGTTATGTTATATATTGATGCAAATTACCTTTCATCCCAAACTCTTTCAGCCCTGTGAAATATTACTGGTTGGCCTAGAGAATTAATTGAGACAGCAGTAATTTGTCCAACATTTAAAGATTGCTGTGGCCAATCTTTTACTTCTTGAGGTCTAAGAACTATCTCATCCTTGGGCTGAAATTGCATTTGGTTAAAACTTTATGTAGCAAATTAAATTAGAAGACATATGCCAACTGGACAAAACTTACCGGGTGTAAATCTATGTTCTTTAATAAATTATCTTCGTTTGTCCCATAGTTAAAGTAGTCGAAGTTATCCCTCACAGTCTCAGGTTCACAATTAACACCAGCAAAGGCCAAGACGAGGTACAATATCGGCAACATTTTGGATATTTGTTGTGATCTCACTTACTGTACAGATTCATTTGCAGTCTGCCAGTATTACATTATTGATTGTGTGAGTAAAGTTTTACGCATGCGCTTTTCAGCCCTATCGAGTATTTCAAGGTCAGGATTAGGGAATGTAGGTAAGTAATGATAGAAAGCACACTTATGTAAACATATTTATTTTGACATAACTATAACCGATAAGTATTTAACAAAACTGATTACATTCTGTCACAAGCAAGACTCTGCGACCATTATATTGGGAATAAATAAAAATAGGTTCTTCTTAGGCTAAATATGAAAATATAAGACGAAATTTCATTTCTTTCACTACTGAATCAGTCTCAAATTGGAGTCGATGTTCGAGCTTGGCACATTTGGAGATTTTTCGATATATTTCCACCTTTTGTAGACTTTTCGCAATGAAAATATAGTGAGACATTCTATTGAGAATTATAGGTTAAAGCATAAAATTTTCCTTTCATTGTCCGCGCCATTCTGAATTAGGCTGATCCCAAATGTATCCGGTTTCTGTCATGGAACACACAGCATTGTAATACTTCCCAGGGCTTCTACAGTAAGACCACGACGGGCATTTACATCGAAATAATGTTTGGAACTCCTCTTTGCATACTTCATTCCACCAGCATGTTCTCTGAAATATTCCATTTTATTATTAGCATCAGAATCTCTCGTGTATCTTAGGATGAGATTAAAATATTTAGCTTTGCCTACCTCTGTAATATATCCTTTAACGGACTGATCAGCATTACTCCGTTTGCTGACAGATGCTGTTTCCAGCGTTGTACTCAACAAAATCATACACACGAACGTTACATATTGGGCCTGTAAGGTTAAAACGAATTTACATTTATTATTCACTTGTATCACAAACACACACAAGGGATATTCGGATCTGCCTTACCTTAATCATAGCAGATATTTGGTCCAAAAATAGATTTTTTTCGGGCGACGTAACCTTATCATTTCACGCCCCCTGCCGGAGCTTTTTAACTCCTCTCCGGGGTTGCAATGCTAAAGAATCTTGAATCACTTTGACGATTGCAAGGCTTCGTGAGTATTATATTTAATGTTATCCCAATGTTATTGTTGTTTTAATTATCTTGTTGAAATGTAACGTATTTTCAAACTGCATTTCGCATCATTTTGGAAATGACAATCAATATTATTACACATGATTTATTAGGATGTGAGAATAGCTTTGTCCAAAGTCGTAGTCTGGTAGATTTTGAAACTAAAATTACCTGCTCAAACTTAATTTTTTTTTTTATGGATACATTATGGATACTAAAATTATTTCTAGCTATCGTCTATTTTACTGTTTCATATAACAATATAACTGCCTAGAATCAGCAATCGGTTTCTTTTAAAGTCACAAGAAAAGTTTCCATTCAACTAGGCCAAAAGGTCAGTTGTAGAGACCGACGATACAGTGAGGCTATTTCCTATTAACTAAAATGAAGTTCAGTTATTTACACTTTAAAAAAATGGTACTGCTTTCCAATATTTTCGAACTTTAATATAAGTAGTAATGACACGGTAACTAAAATAGGTGGTGCGGCAATATGTCTGAATAATTTATGTAAGTAGAAAAATACACTCGCCAACCAGTGGATTATATAATTTGCTTGTGATTTATAATATAGGTAATTTACAATAGTTGTACGAATAAATACAATTTTAAGGCAAAATGTAAAAGTTGTAGTAGTAACTAATTTTATGACTCTAAAACTAGAAGCTCTGTCTAATGGAGAGGTTTTTAATAAATAAGATGCAGTTGTAGATTATATCAACAATTTAATATCTTATATAAAAATCACTAGCTAAGTAGGACTTTCATGGTCATGATATACTTACCTAAATTAAAAATGCAACAGTATCTAACAATAAAATGAGCAATAATAAATAAATTACAGTTAAGTTACATTATACCAAAGCAATTGAAAATAGAAATACTCCGCTCGTTTTAATAAATGAATGCGACTTGTAATAAATGAAAGAAATTAATTAACAGTTTCGTGTTTAACAACCCAAATTAATAGGAATATATTAAACGGTACATGTTTATTTACCACTTATCGTATGTTTAAAAATAGAAAATGCTTCGGGTCATATAAATGTAAGGTCTCTTTGCAATTAGCTTACTTAGAAATGTTAAACGTAATTGCGCTATAATACGTGAACTACTAAAACAGAGACCGAGCCAATTCATAGACATGTCTCCGGTTTTTAATGACGGTGCAGATATCCATTATGCTTACACGATGGAAACTTCGAACGACCCAACAAAGTAATATCCGTAAAGACAACATGAACTTATTAAAACTGAGCACGTCAGCATAGTAGAATTTTTATAGCATGACGTCAGCATCTTCAATTGCCAAGGTCAAGATAAAAAGGATCGAAGAAATAACACCTGATACATTTTTCTTTAACAATAGACACGGATGGCACTTAGAAGTACAATAAAACATAATTTTATAAACAACTTTGGTCGGACTCTACCACTACATTTGGGTTCTCTTACTGGCTCACACGGGCTTGTGTGAAATCACTAATAGGTTCTACATTGCTTGTAATTGCTCTATATTGTTTTCGTCGATATTCTCTTGTAGTCTATGCAGGTCCTCTGCTTCTTTTCTGAAATTGTAATTAAATTAAATACTAAATTGATAAGAATTTAAGGTAAATTAATGTCGGCTTGGTGGCGTAGTGAATTACCCTTTTTCTATTTCGAAAACTATGTATTTCATTCCAAGATCTTATCTTATCTTGATCTTATCTCGCCATACTAAAACCTTAATATGTAGGATTCTTGCCTGTTTGCCATTGTTAGGAAGTTTATCTCTATTATTATTGCAACAGTTTTTTGTAAAAAAAAAATGTGTAACTATTATTGTTGGCTGCAGATGGCCTCTACTGCGTTACCTTAAGCGTTATTTTAAGAAGGCGAGGACCTTAGTGGATCATCTAGTAGCTCATAGTTCGAACTTCTTGTTGAGAGATTCCAGCCATTAAACAGCTTTATCCCGCGAGGGAGTCTCACTGACATCTAGTTTCGACGGGAGAGATAATATCTGTTCAATTATTTCGACAGTACTTACGAATATTTATTAGGAGATGGTTGGAAAATGCTTTTGGGGCATAATCTGAAGTAAGGCCAACATTCACCACCCGCTTGGGTTCCTGCGCGTTCTGCCTCAACATATTCGTCTAGAAGATTCGCGTAAGGTGATTTACTAGGCCTGAAACAAGATATATTATTGATAATTGTAACCGCTTATAGTTAGGATTAGTTTCAAAATTATTATCATATACTTGATATACCCAAGGAGGTTTAACGTCTGTAAGGCGACCGGTAGTGAAATAAAATAAATAAAATTCAGCCAAATATTTCTCAGTAATATGTAAGAAGAAGAAAATATATTACGGTGACCCGAAGTAAACTTGAGAGCAGGGTTGGCAGATTATGTATCTAATAAAACGTATTAGCTTAAAAGATAACAAGTTATTTAATACGAGTTTAAAAATTACTCACGTAAAGAATAGCTTCATGACTTCACCAACGAAACCAAAATTCGTAAGTGGATGCGCTTGTATCTCACAAATGGCTCTAAGTAGGCATTCCTTGCCTGATAATCCAAAATTAGCCAACATGTCTTCGGCAATTCCATACAGTAGTGCTCTGCAACGAATAGAACTTTTTAATAATTGTGTTGTCCACTGTGAGGGTGACTAAGAAGACTTTGACCCATTTGACGGTAAGCGCTCACTAGTTTATAGATGCTTGCGACTAAGGTGTCACTTATACGCTACCATATCTTGCTCTATTTCGTACCCTGCTTGGCTCTGGATACCTTTCTCTTCGACTGAAACACAACATCATGAAAACTTGTGTATGTAACAGTTTGTAAACCGACCTCTGTTTGTGACCGTTTTTGAGGAAGGAAGGATCCTTAAAACTATCGCTTCAATTTCGAGCGACCAATCCACTGTGCCCTACCTCTCTATTAGGCACTTAAGGAATGATCTAATCGTAAAAATGTCAGAAGTACTAAGGAAAATCTATTCTAAGTTATTTCCTAAACGTTCAGACTCTACAAATACCTTATTAAATCACATTGTTCACGTGACGCGTATAAACAATCGTAAAATACTGAAATAATGGCGCCTGACGACGACGGACGCACTTTGAGAGTTTCAAATGGCTACCGCAGTTACACTTCCTAAGGTTGTGGCCAAGAATTTTCCGTGACTGGAATCTTTGATGACCTCTGCTATAGAGGGAGAGTGAAAGTAACAAATAACAATCAATAAGGCAGCTTGGTCGCCATTGTCGTTAAACCACGTGGGACTGTTTGACCACGATAATTTGCTGGAATATGTGTCAATGTATTTTATGTGTGGTCAATGTAAGAATTTATCAACGGCCCCGTTTTAAGAAACTCGTTTTACAATGTCCTTGTTGGAAATGTCGGTCTTATTTTCGAAACAATGTTTCTGATTAAAAATTTTAGTATTACCTCTCTCCTCCGTGTAATTTATCGAGTACTGCTGCTTCTACATCAGGGTGTATATCTCCATCAACTGAACGTTTTCCTCGTCTTCTCTCTAAATATTGTCCCACGTAGTCTGTCACCATAGATAGGGCAGCCCGACCCATTGAACGAGCCAGAATTGGAGGGAAAGCTCCATAGGGATTTTCGTTGTCAGTCAGCCCTAATTTATCAAAGTCGACTGGGAAACAATCAATGCTTAGCTTAGTAAGAACAATCAAGACTTTTTCAATTCATGGGGGAAGGAAGTTATATTTATTTTTATTAGATAGACTAATATAAAATTGTTAGTTACTTAGCATCTTAAGTTTACTAAATACAATAGAATAAATCTAAATCGTAAGTACTATATCCTCATCATTATAATCATCAAGTAGCTACTTATTTTTATCTCATTCCTCTACCTTTCTATAGTTAAGTTTATTAACATTCATAATACACATACACTTATACTGATCGTAAAATTAAACCTATCAAAAATGCATAAAAATAAACACTATAGGTAATTTTATTATTGCAAAAGTTCTTGGTGCAAATTTTAAAGCTATATATAATTCCATCAAATTAGGTAAATATGTCGTCGTATGTGACAAAGAATATTGAATAAGAAAAGACGAATATTTCACTGCTGTTAGCTGGATTAGGCTGTGAATTATAGTTCTTACGTAGGCAGGCAATAAGTTGATATCTAGACCTACCATTTAGCGATGTAAAACATATGTTTTTAAAAGGAGGTCTTTTTCTAATTGCTATTGCTTATTTTATTTTCTGTCCATCATAAATAATTAGTTTATTTCATGTAAAACAGTTGCCATTAGATACATTGATCGAAGCCTCCTTTTACTCAAATAATATAGATGTGCTAGAAAGCTTCCTATTACAGCTATTGTTTTACAATCTATAATGAAATAAATCTTATATTACCTCTACTAAAAAAGAAATTAGACTAATATTACAGAACTAATAATAACGTGAATCATCTGCAATTAGGAACGAGAGATTATGTTTAGTCTCAATTTTAAACTTAGTTTGATAATTGACATAGAAATTGTATATTTTATAAATCATCTAAGTATGTCATCATCATCAACAGCTCATATAATGCCCCCAACGAGGGGCTCGAGCCTAGCCCACATAAGGGGCGATTAGGCCTTAGTCAACCACGCTGGCCATGTGCGGGTTGGTCGACTTCACACACAACCTAAGAATTTCTTCATAGGTGTGTGCAGGTTTCCTCACGATGTTTTCCTTCACCGTAAAAGCGCCGATTAAACGTACTTATGAATTCAAAATTTTAAAACACATTGGTACCCACTACGCCACCGACGCTCCCTAATGTACAATACAACAAACAATATCTAAGTATGTACAATATGAACAATTTCTAAAAATCTACCTTAAAATTATTTTCTATTATTTTGTTAAACTGATGAACATATTATTAAACTAATTTGACAAATTTAGATGTTATGATGTTTGATGCATAGGTATAATATTATTATACAAAAAACTGTCCCGTTGGGATTCTTATGTCTTACCTAGACAGTTATTTTTATAGTTTGTTAATAGGCTTCTGTGTTTCTGTAACCAAAAATAGCAGGACTTTTTATTCCAGTCGATTTAAGAATAATTTAATAGTCGACGATTTTCTTTACTTCTTTTGCTTTAAAATCTAATAGCTTCTAATAGCTTTACATGACAAATTTTGAAGAATAGATAATAATTATCAATTTCGTCCTCAAAGTAAATAATCCTTTACCTTGAGATTTCACCAGTCAACATATTTATATTTATTATTGCTGTGTGGTGCTAAAACAATTTTTAGTTTGTTAAAATTATTCTGTCAAATTAGTTTTTTTCATCATTGTAAATGTTGTAAATGCATATAAATAGTCAGTATCAATTTTAGTACTTATTCACTTACCGTTACGTGTCTAAGTTTTCAAGATCTAGCTACACTAGTATTAACATATACTACTATTTATTATGCTAAAATAGAACAACTCTAATTATACGGTTAGACTGGTCAAATTACCTGTTTATCTATATTGGCGAAGTATCTAATTGAATGTCTAAAAACAACTACAGCAACTACATTTACAATATCAATCTAGGTTACAGCGTTATTAAGATCTACGATGCTCTGAACCTACTAAAACTTTTGGATACTGACTTTGAAACTCCATTTCGTATTTCAGTTTACCTGTAAATTTGCATTTTAATTCTCATCAAATCATCTTTAAAATGAAATGAACACTACTACTACAGTACAGGTTACAAGATAGTAAATGTTAATAGTTTGTCACCCTTAGGTTTAATTTAAAAAAGGCGTAGCAACAAAATTCCAATCTCACTAACCTACGGACTTTAGTAAATACTAATTAGGTTAAAGACTATATAATAATAATAGTCCGGCCGTCATTGGGGTGAACCCAAAAATTTGGGATTAACTTTTTTTTTCAACGGATTTGTCATCTAGAGATCTCCTACTTTTGATATCCGAGTGATGACAAAGTGGCATCTTTGGGGAATTTAAGATACAGAGTGATTCATTATCGATTATGTGAATTTATAATTATTTTTAAATTATGGGTGTTTTTTACGTAAAAATATGAGTATTTGGGTTTGATTTCATTAATAATATAGGTTTTCTCATAAGTAAATGATAACTGCACGTCTTGTATACAGGATGTTTCAAAAAACTTATATATTTTCACTAAAATTTAAAGTAATGCCAAATAAACAAGTATGCATGTAACATAACAAAAACTTCGTTTGTTATACAATCGTTCTTTATTATCCTTTATTATACAGGGTGTTTCAACAAACACATTACTTCCGTAGAAAATAAATACAATTTTAAACGTGGGATATAAAGGGTAAACCTTTCCAGTCGTTATTAAATTCAGAATCAGCTTCTTTATCGGCAACTGCTTTATTTTCATCCTCATCATCACTAGCCGCTACAGCAGAGGTGAGTTCGCAAAACATTGTGCAAGGCAATCTAGCACTTCTACAGCCACATTTTTTTGTGCTACACGGATTGGTACTTGAACAGGAGCATCGATCAGCTGTAAAATATCAGAAGGTGCCACCTTTACCTTTTCTGGTAAGGAGACTGGTAACAAACGCTTACCGTTGTCATCTTTAAAATATCCATAGTGCGTTGGTTGTAGGTTTGGAGGATCTGGTTTCAAAGCATTTTGCCATATAAAACTCGGTAAGTGCGCCCGTTTTACATTTTCAATGAATGCATAGTTTGTGGGCGGAAGCGAGCGTAAAAGGGGCAATTGTGACCTCTGCCATAGCATAAAATATTAAATGTACCTTCTTTCCTTACGTGTCGATAACAGTAGGGCTTGAGATCTTTCTGTTTTATAATTTGAACTAATTAGAAATTGTAGACAGGGATACTGAAATGGTATGATCACGTAGAAAGGATGAGTGGAAGTAGAATGATGAAAACGGCGTATTGTGAGACGAGATGCGGGACGGGGATGACTAATGAACGTTTGTCAATTATATTAAAAGAGTCAGGTCAAAAGTACTTTAAATCCCCGAGCGTGTATGAGGACGGTGATAAGATAGTTGAAGCGAAAGAAATAATGTAAGGATCGTAGCAAGTGGAAAGAATTATCTACCTAATATTTCGCTTGTTCCCAACGAGTCACACTGTAACCTGTAACACTGTGACTCGTTGGGACAGCTTTGTAAAATAATTCCCAACCAGTCACGCTGTAACACGTTGGGACAATTCATTTAAGAGGTTACTTATTATTATAAAAGATTATTTAACCCAATTATGTATTATGATTATGATTAAATAGTATGTTAAACATCTCCTGCATAGTCATGGTATCCTGGTACTTCATTAAAAAAGATGTCCCAACGTGTTGCAGTGTGACTGGTTGGGAATTATTTTACAAAGTTGTCCCAACGAGTCAGTTTTACAGGTTACAGTGTGACTCTTTGGGAACAAGCGTAATATTTGCCAACTCTAATGTGAGAAAATTATGTATTATTAAATGAATGAAAAACACCTTTATTTAAATGGACTTTGCTAAGTACTTTTATATCGTCAAAAGCCCGAAACGGTGGTAGACCATTTCGGGACGAGATAATTATTTCACTTAAACAATTATTATTATACTGAGATGGAGAAGAAATTGCGAAAGAAACTCCAAAGATTACATTTTCAAAACATCAATAGAGGTCAATAAATAATTATCAATATAATTTAAGTTACAGTTTTTCATGCGAAAATTGTGGGTGGTTATTACTCCCACGCATTTGGATCATTTTATCTTGTGAAAAGCTTTTCTAATAAAATTCAATTAATTACATTAATGAACTAAGTAATTTAACTTTTGATACCCACCACCATTTTATGTTATTGTTATATAGGTACAGACATTCCTTTCAATTTATGTGCTAAGTATACATTTATGATCTTACGGTTAACAATGTTATAAGTATACAATGTGTGGTATACAAAAAAAAATCCAATTATACACACGACAGCAAAAATATCCTATTCATTGCATGTGTCATACGATTGTCCATCTAAAGATAACAACTATAAGACCTACATTTACACAATATATATGAGTAATAAAGCTAAGTTAATGGAGCCTCAACAAAAATGACAAACAAAACATTTTCTACTTGACTTTAAATTATTAAAAATTAATTGAAATTGGAACACACAACCATCGGTAATCCAAAGGTAGTGGGTTCGAATCCCACTGAAGCTGTAAAATTATCAAAACCAATTCTTAAAATTAATTTAAGTTAGAAAATTCTAAAAACAAGATAAACATGAATAGGAACATTTATAGGTTTTATATATTTTTTTAAAACATCCTGTATATTGTAGATACTAATTATTGTTATGCTATTTAGGCATATAGTACCTCTACTACTAATAAATTAATCAGCGCAATCTAAAATCTTTACCTAAGTCTAAAAAACTACCTAATATATTTTTACGTCTTATATTTTGGAACAACCTGTATATCTGGATTTCCCCAAGGATGACAGCTTGTCATCATCCGGATATGGAAACTAGACATATGGATCTACAAGAATCCGTCAAAAAAAAAACTTAATCCCACAATTGGCACTTCCAGGAAAAATCAGGGTTCTGCTGCCGGACTATAAATAAGTAAAATAAGTAGTCTTGAAACCATAACCACTAAACTGTAACAGATGATATAGTGCAAATGTTTTTCTTTTACGAGACTCGAACCCATACGAATAATTTTATTTAGGTTTTCAAAAGTAGATACGTGTAGTAGGTGTATTGGAAACTGTATTTTATAAAATATTTCATTTTGCGTTAACAGTTATGCATTTGTTTCATTATGGTTTGCATTTGCACGTGTTATAGGTAAGTATTCCTTTCCAACCACATTTTGAATTTAAAGGTGTAAAATAAGTAAAAATATTTCAATATCTTTACTTATTAAATAAATAAGATTTCATATGGAATTCAGAGACTTAGTTTAAACAAGTGTTATTTTAAATATCGGTAAAATACACCGAGAGAGACGCCAATACTTGTGTAAATCAATGTAGATGATCTAATTTTGAAAAAATAGTTTGTAACCTTTATATGTAGAATAATAACTATAAAAAATACGTACTTGTAAAAGGAAAACTGACAGTCATGTTAGACAGAAATCCTTTTGGAGGATGCCTGACGAACGGCATCGACAGTGATGGTGTGATGGCCATCGTAGTTCCTGGCGGCAGAGCTAACCGGCCATCATTTGTAATCCAAAGTATCCTTTTCTGTCTTGAATGCGGTATGTTCTCTTTAGACAATTGATCTGGAGTATTCGGTGTGGCTATTGGCAATAATGCTGCCAGAGCTATGCTAAGCAATACACGAGGTACTGTGGGATCCATAGCCAACCTAAAACAAAATATAAAAATAATTTACTATGTAAGCCTCCGTTGTTAATTAGGTCTTAACGTACGAAATTGCAGAACACACTTTAAGTTAAGCTTCCATTCCTACTGAAAATTATAAATGCGAAAGTAATTCTGTCTGTTTGTTAAGCTTTACGTCAAAACCACTGAACCGATTTTGATGAAATTTGGTACAAATATAGACTAGAGCTCGGGGAAGGATATTATACCGCGAAAAAAGGCTTGAAGGGGTTGAAATAGGGGATGAAAGTTTGAATGGAACTTCGTCATTGTTGAAGATAAAACCATAAAACTTTGAATTTAGGCACTTAGTAAGAAAGAAAGAAATATTTTTTCTAGGATATTTAAAATATTCACCCATGTGGGGATGAAAGGTCGTAAGGAAGTCCAAATAAATTCACGCTTTCGCGCCTAAAACTTGAACTGATTTCGATAAAATTTGTCACAAAAATAGACTAAACCTTGAGATACGACATAAGCTATCTTTTTTTGTTGTAAAAATGGCATGAAGGGGTTGAAATAAGGGATGAAAGTTTGTATGGGAATCCTCATTATCGAAGATAAAGCCGGGAAACTTTGTATTTAAACAAGTGATAAAAGTAAAAAAAATGTTGTAGCATTTTTGAAATTTTGTTAGCTCGATGGGCTGATGTTTAGCTTAACAAAATTTTGTTTGAGATTCACAGTTTCATGACATATTGACTGTAGTCACTACTGAAATAGCAAGTAGGTACTTCGTTTCACACAATTTACGTTACTGCGTTACTTTACTACTTCGATGGGATAGGATGGATGGATTAAGATATTAAAAAAATAATAGTTTAAAAAAACTTATTTGAAAAATTTTCAGCATCATCATAACTTGTGATTACATCACTAGCCTTGCCACATTGAAAATTGACAACGTCTGTTATGTCATTTTATTGAGTGGTTTCCGTTACTTCCATTATAAATTGTGAAATTATTATTAAATTTATTTCAAATAGTACACGATGAAGATGTCAGAGTGTAAGCATATTAGAATTAGAGGTAATAATGATTACGGTTTGGATATTGAACAGCTTATAAAGTCTATCGAAACGAAGTATGATGTTGATTTCAGATCTCTACCTGAATGGAAGGATCTTTTAAAACGCTTACACGATGTGACCACTTATTGTAATCGCAGAATTCAAGATGCTAACATTCGTAAAGTCGATATAATAAATAAATTACATATGCAATATACCAGATATTCGCCCTTTGAATTAACAGACAAATTGGCTAGGACCTCACAAAAATGGCATATAATTGAAAGGAATTGTATAAAATCACGCAAAATTAACTTAAGGTCCGATATGAAGATAGAAACATCTCATCAATTGTTATGTGTGAAAGACGAAATAAGCGAAACCTCAATCACAATGCATCACAACACTGAAGTGATGGAATCGGATATTATAGCTATTATAGCTGCCGAAACTGTAGTTAAATCCGACGGTATTGGAAGTAAATTCACAACTGAAGTTGACGTATCGCATCTACCGATGAATATTTCTACTAACCACCATAAAAGGATATCTTCAACTGTATGTGAAGGATTCACATTTAGTTTGAAGCCCAAGATTTCAAAAGTAAATACTGAATTTGAAAAAATGTCTAAAGCTTGGTTGCCCTTGAAAGAAACATTGTCCATTAAAATTCATCCGAGAGAACTGATCATAACTAAAAATTTATTAGAAAGGCAAACGATAAAATTTTCGTTAACCAATTGTGTGTCAGAGTATATGCTGATCAGATTTGAGTCAGAAGATTCACCATTCTATAGAGCAAGATTACATCCAGCTACAACTAGAAAGTTATATCCCGGATTAGCAGTAAATTTTAAATTTGAATATAAACTCAAACCAAACGTTAAGAACTTTTCATCTACACTGTTGTTTAAGGTAAGCAGAAAGGTTGACGGATCTTCAGTAGAATCTTTATGCGTTCCAGTTGTGGGTAAATTTAATTTATGCAGATCGATATCGATACCCGATGCGGTATTCGTTCCACCCGTGTATTCATGGCAAATACGCCAAGATCAAGGATACCCGTCTGCAGTGGTCAATATATCTGTTAATGATAATCATGATTATCATTTACATATTGTTAAAAGTGCAGTTAATATAACACAAATGTGCCAAGATAGCTGTGATCATGTTTCTGTAAACGTATTGAGTCCGGATACTGAAAGTCTTATGGAACGAATAGGTGACACTGAGATCAATATACAAAGCAAAATGCTAACTGTAGCCACAGATACACCTGAAGAAATAATTCAATCTAGAGATATAGTGCTGCTTGTGATCCATGATCTGATAGAGATTGTTCTTGAAACTTTTGTATTTAATCACACTTATTTATATCTGAAGCCGTTATCCAAAAATAATATTGTATTGTATTTTACAAAACCAGCTTGTAGCGGTAGTCATCACTCTTATTATGATTTTACTTTTTATGATCCAGCAACTGAAGAGGTAGTTGAGTCAAAGACACTTAAAGTATTCGCTGAAATTCTACCTCATCCTATAAAAATCGATCCTACAATTTTAGATATGTCCACCTCTCCCGTATCTCATGGATTTTGCGAAGATTATTTTATTATTGCAAACACGAACAAAATATACCCTGTTTCAATTAAGATAAAGCTCACATCCAAAATGAAAAAACTTTTTCGAATTACGCCAATGGAAACTTTAGTTCCAACTTCATCGAGTGTAAAATTTGTAGTTAAACTATGTTCAGCAGATTTATTACTTCGAGAAATAGAAGAGTTGGTTCATGTAACATTTAAAATATTTGTAATAGGTAATAAATCTATTTATCGCAATGTCCCTCCGTTTTTCTATGAACTAATTATTCCATGTGCGAAGCTATTTAAGAAGATTTATCATGAGTAATAGCTTTAGAGATGTGTAAAAAATCATTTTGATATAATTATTTAGTTACTTTCAGTATTAAAAATATATTTAACTGATGACATTAATACTAGTTTCCTTTATCAATAAATAAGTCGTTTAAAAGCAATCCATATAAAATGTAAGCTGAATGAGTAGTCTTATAAGGGAATGCTACCCACCGGCTGAGTCAGGTAAGGATAAAACCTGCTGGCCGACTTTGTAAGTATTACGGGTCAAGTGAGTTGATTGCCTGAACCCGCATAATATCCCAGACCAGATCCACATGTCATACGAGAGCCGGTTTATGCTACAATCGACTGTAAATCATGTGGTGGTTTGATAGGGTGTATTGTGTGGTGTGATTCTATCAATCATTACCCCTATTATGAAATTGTATCGAACATTATCGATTACAGTTTTCGTGAGTTGTTAGTTTTAACATTCATCCTACAAATCGACCAAATATCGATCTGAATCGAAGTTGATAACAGTTTCCACAAAGAACATAATATCCGTAAATCGTTGATACTTATACCTAATATATTCTAAAAAAAAATGGTGCACTTTTGAGAAAAAAAATAATTTAGCACGAAAACTAACAAAGCCCGGCGGAACATTTTCGTAGCAATTTCTTGTCAAACAATCTTGATTCCAATAGATTTGAAAAATATCACTCTAAGTAAAGTAAATAGAACAATTATAACTTTTTCGTTGTATTTTCTTGATTGATATCTACACACGAATCTTATGCGACATTAGTAAATGAAGGCTTTTAATTTACTTACAGCTAAATATTTGTTACTTAAACTACGCCAGAACGACTGAACGTATCTGAATGCAATTTGGCACAGAGTAATCAATAATAATAATAATATATTTCTACGCTCACACCAATTATCTAGCCTAAATTAAGTAACTAACACTAAGAAGTAAGTAACACTAAGAACTTCTGTTATGGATACTAGATAACGGACAAATATAAATAATAATGTAAATATTAAATGTAAGTAATAAAATTGTCATTTTAATTTATTAAAATTCTCAATTGTATCGATTAATTAAGGAACGTCTATTTGGATACTAGATCCATACCATAACACAAGTTCTTAGTGATACTTAATTTTGTGAGCGTGGATTTTTTTTTGTTCGTGTTGAACTTTTCGTAAACGGTGGGACCGAATTTGATGAAATTATTTCTGTTTTCATGGGGATCCGAGAATGGCTTAAATTAATAATTCGATCCAAAAGAAAATGTTTATTTTGAACAGGACCACGTATGTCGAGTCTGCTAGTAGGTATTATTATAAAATATCGACATGAATTGCTTTTTAATCAGTCGGCATAATAAACCTGCTTATCATTCGAAGCAGCCATTGATTCGCTACTAACTTTAGTTGTCACCTGAGTATCGATAGGTTGATTTGGGAGTAGCATCACGATATTGATTGGTATGCCTCCAGTGCGAAAGCTTTCTCGTTTAAAAATATCACCAGTGCCAAATGAAAGGCAACATTTTTATTTGTAAGGTAACAAAAAGGCACACGGACTTTTGGCAACTTTATACTGGCAGTAAAAACGTCTCTTGATTACTGTTTTATTAAAATTATAAGACGTTTGTAACAAAAAAAGTAAACCAGTATGCAAGAAATGAGAATACAAGAATAATTGCAGGAAGATTTTTTGAATTTTTTATATTGAGTGGATGTCGTAAACTAAAGTCAACGAAAGAATGTATTTTTTCGAGTTCGAAATCAATTGCGTTGACTATGGAAAAAAAACTTATTTTTGATCATTACGCAATAAGTATATTTTCCTTAATAAAAAAACAAAGTTATAAAAAAAACCGCTGGATTTTTAGTTACAGCCTAAATAATGTTGGCTTTACAATATTACAATATTATTTTTGGCGTTACTTTCCTCGGCGGGTCCTTATTTGTTAGTATCAAAGGAGAAAATAATTGAATTCTACCTGTGGTGCTACTAACTAAAACATACTATTAGGTATAAACACATATATTTTAAAAAAAACTGTTAGTATAAAAAACATCACTATGTATGTCAATAGCCACTTTGAATTTAATAGAATCGATCTAATGCAATAAAATATAATTTATTTTAATGTTCACAGATATGTAGGTACTTATCTACAATGTAATTGAGTAAACATGATCTACAAATCAAGACAGAGAAAAGAAGAATTGTTAGCGTGAACTCGTTGATGTCTTTTTTAAGGAGGCGAGAAGGGGTAACATGCAATTTAGTAACATTAGACCGAGGATTTTGAAAAAATATACTTATGAAACTAGACTACGTACACAACAAATTGTTATGAAAACATATCAAAATTTGTGCATTTTATTGTATTAAAAATATCTTGAAAGGTCTTACTGAAATTATGAGAAAAAGTTGATAAATCAATCGTTTTTTGTTTGTTTTCTGAGTGTATAATGCAGGCGCGGGATCCACTCGGTGTGGCCAAGGTCGCCAGCCCTTATAGACACCTTAATACTTTATTCAGAACCCATATTTTGTTTATTACTAATTAAAATACAAATGACTACGACATTTTCACTAAACAGCCGCATTCTACTTTAAAAATTGCATGTATTTTAAAATGTTAATGGGGTTTTCTATTTGTTTTACTACTAATGTTAGACAAAAAATAATAACTCCATGAGTTTCATTTTTTTGGCTACGTTATGTTACAAGGAATTAAGGTGACTTCGTAATATTTAAACATTTTTGCTTATAATAATATCTCCAAGTTTATGTTACTGCCATTTAATGCTTTCAAAATAACTAGCCATTTTTTTCTGAAAATAATGTCTCTGTGGAAGTATTATGTACCGACAAATGTTCTTGACCTACGATGGCTTCCATAAATTCAGTGCGGCAGCCATTTGTGCGCGTGCGCACAGTAATTAATATTATTTACGCGCATGTTTTATTGTCTTTTAAGGTTATGGTTGCCTTTTGACAGTAATATTTGCAATGTACTACAACTTTACAAGCTCTTTTTTAACATTAATAAACCAATATCACTGAAATCGTGTAAAACTGATATTTTATTTTTATGCGACATATTACAAATATAGTTTGGCGTAAAATAGGTACCTATACAATAAAATTTATAGTCTTTATCTTATAGTTCATAAATCTCTTTACAATGTTATTTTTGAAGTTATTTAGGTTTTTGCTAGCGCCTCAGTGTCATACGGGTGTGTTTATGAAACATTATCGCAATAAGTACTCTAATTTGTACTGGTTTTCCTTTCTCTTACCCTGTTCCCAATTTAGTTAGGGACGGCGCTGTATGTCTTTTTAACCCCCGTAGCCAAGATGCTGTAGTATGATGACGAATTTCGATATCTTATCCTTATGAAACGATTGTCTAAGCCCCCAGCATTTGTACGAGATCTGGGTATGGCGAGCTCTTGATATCGACAACACTGCTACTGCTAATAGGATTCGGCATTAGGTTTCTACGACCGGCCGACTGTCTGACACCAGCTCCTCCTGGAACAATCGGCTCTTTCGTTCGACAGCAGCCGGCACCCTTAACGTGCTTTCCGAAGCACGTAGGAAAATCGAGTTGGAAAATTTTCCCTCACCCAGCCGAGTACGTACCGCGCAGTTGGTGGCTTAGCTTTCGTGATCGTTACGAAGAACACATGACAACGGCGCCATCAACCTTCTCCCTAATTTGTACAGGTTGTAAACTGAGAATTGTAAACTTCTGATATTTATAAATGTACCTACCTCATCATAATTCATATTAACTCAAGAAACAAGAAATGTTAGATTATTAAGGACGAATATTAGATCCAGTTTGATCATTAGATGTACTGGATATGTCCAGCGAGAAAGATTTAAGTCCGCCGCCTTTTATATGATAGTAATCATACGTACGGTCAGCATCATAAGTAGATTAACACTTTAGTACTATGTCATAGTAACGCCAGCAGCGCTTGTGCAGAGAGCACTGATTATGTTTATATATTTCGTAAGTACAGAAAGATGACACACAAAAGAACAAAGACCTATCATAATTTAATAACACCGGTAGCCAAGTTTAAAGTTACCTATGTAACTTGTGCAACCTCGCCAACAAATAAGATGGTCGAATTTGATATACTCGTACTTATCTCGGGAAGACCTTCCAAAGCTAAGTACAATTTCCAGAGCTTATCTTAATTGTGACTTACTTGTGAGTGATAATAATAGCCGAATGTGGAAAAACGCCAGTCCCTTATACATTTTTTTCGAATTTATTGGAATAAAAAGTGTATAAAACACTTAGATAAAACAGAAAACCCTATGCATTTGACATTGGCTAATACCAAAGACTATATAACGAAATAACAAACATAGCAAAGCGTCATCGGTTTTATCAAGTAAGTAGTATATTCTACATTTTCTATAATGAGTAGTTTTTCATATTTTAGTTCACATACCATTCTCATTCTTGAGCAGATACTTACATTCTGTTATTTAAGAAATACCACGGTTTGGACGACAATATGGATATGAAAATTTTATTCACAGGTTATCATAAATCTGATATCTTCCGTCGTTTTTTTAAACTTCTAGGTTAAGAAACAGTCAAAATTATGTACGTAGACATGCTAGACACATAGGTAATTGATATACACATAGGTCCCTAAGTAAAAATCAAAAGGAAATATTCTGACAGCATATGATTGAGGCATGCATTTCTTTCAATTACAGTCCTTCATAGGAGAAAGATTTTACCATGTAAGCAGATACTATGCAACATACCTCAAGCAATATTGCAAATATCACTAGTTCACTAGTGGTGTACTAGTGTGTAATAGTGTTGTAGATTATTTTATTAGAGTCTTTTAGAGCTCACATTTCACAGAGTTATTAGAATGAAAACATAATCTTAAGAACACAACAGTACAGGATTATTGTAATACACCAACAACCCTCAAACCATTTGAAGATCTCGTCAGCACAAACAACTTTTTCATCCTTTCTATTCGAAAAGTGTCGCTTTGTTCCTCTATACGTGGGAGAAAAATTACTCGTTTCCGATAGGATTTTTTTGCGGGCGGAAATGAGATTTGAATTTGGAACATGTACCATTTATAGAAATCAAACGCAAATTGTATGAATGACTGGCTGGTACGTGTTGGCTCCACGGCACGGGGACCCGCGTTAACTAAAAAAAACAAAAGCGCGCGTATTACGTCTCCTCTGTTCTTGTTACTCTACATATTTTCTCATAGAAAGGGGATTAACGGTAGAGTATATGACTCGAGAGCAAATAATTTTTCCTTCGGGCGATGTGTACTTTCCCTCGCTGCTCTCAGGATTCTACGTTAGAATCCTTCGCTTCGCTCGTGGTTCAAAGTAGCGCCCTCGCCGTAAAAACACTATTTTGCTCCCTTGTCATAAAATCTACTATTACCTACTATTGAAGGAACTCTGAAATTGTGAAAAATATCAAGCTGTTCCATACAAATTTACAAGCGAACTCGTCTCAAATGTATGATTTTTTCTTCGCGATTCCAGTTTTGCTGCGATAGAAAAAGTTGTTTGTAGGTATTGATAAGATTTTCAAATAGTTTGAAGGTTGTGGGTGTATTGTATTACAAAAAATCCTGTATATTTGAGAAATGTAAGTAGGTACATTTTAAATTGCAAATTACGGTTTGTTGTCAAAATATTAACAATAAGTACCTAAAAGCCACAATTAACTCGCACTCATTTCTTTCAGTCAAATTGGGTCTTGGGCCTAGTCTCTCATTCTCCTACCCTGCTTCCAATTTGTTTGAGGTCGGTGCTGTGCTCTGTACCTATGTCTGGATATCGACAATACTACATACGTTTATTAATTAAATTTTTACCCTCCTTGGGAGCGACTGCTATTTTTCGACATCAGCAGGGACCACCAAATAAAGATGAAAATAAATCAAGATGAAAATTTTTCGGCAGGGTCCTATTTAGCCATGATCTAGCCATTTCGCCGCTCTGGGCTAATGTTCGGCTTGTCCATAGATCGGGCCCTGATCGACATTTCAGAGAGACGAACAAATTTAAATCTAATCTTGAAAATTTGACAATATTTTGTAATTTTACTAGGTAAAATTTTTGCTAAAATTTTAACAATACATGGTCACATTTATCACGCAATCATTTCTTTCAATCAAATTGGGTCTCGGCTCTAGTTTTTATTAATCATAAATATTCTTGTCTTAAATCTGATTGTAACAAATAAATAAGAGCGTTTTGCTTGCTCACGAGTTAATTAAATTATTTATCATTATTATTTACTACCATATTATTGATTTATGTCTTACGGTCCTATAGCTTCCAATTTCTTTTGCTTTTTTTTGTTAGGTATTTGATTTGCAGACAAGCATACGCCCAGTCAGGACCACCTGGTGACTGCTACCCCAGTCCGGCCGCTCCAAATTGATGAAATTTCTTAACATTTGTGTCATTTGAAAAGTTTATTCATATTTGAAAGGACAATGCCGGATTTAGTATGGAAGGTGGCGCCTTTTTTTTTTCGTGCGGCCATTGACCAAACCTTGTTATTTTAATTCCAAAAAATATATAAAAAAAAAATTCTTATGACATGTATATTGCTAAACGCAGTCCGGACTGAAATATCAAGCTTTAAACTACAAATTAAAACATATTTTTAGGCTCATAGGTTAAGCATGGTTAAGCCTATTATATTCTCACCAATCCTTGCTATATATTAACCGAATGACCAAGAAAGTGAAATGAAATGAAATGAAAATGTATATCGCTTATCTCAGTCCTGAGTGGAATTGCAATAATATCTAGACCATCGTATTATATCCTCATAACGAAGTAGGAAAACTTGCCTCGATATTCGAGTTAGGTAATGTAATATATAATAATATAATAATAATGTTTCCACGCTTACACCAATTATCTAGCCCAAAGTAAGTATTAAGAACTTGTGTTATGGATACTAGATAATGGACATTTTTTTTAAATATACATAATATTTTTAGATATTTTTATAAATAAACCTAAATAAATATATAAACAACCATGACTCGTCAACAAATACTCGTGTTCATCACACAAATATTTGCCGCTACCAGGACTCGAACCCGGACCGCTTGATGTGTAGGCAGCTATACTGACCACTCCACCAAGACGGCGTCAACATTATATTAAAACTACTTACACGTATTGACAAATAAAAACCCAGATTATAAGACAACTTCTTTATTAAACAACAAATATAAATAAAATAGCGGGTGGAGTTAGGTTTTCCTGATGTCTCCCCCACCCTAAATACCATATTATAGACATAACGTGTGAGCAACAACCTAAAGTACGTTTCCCAACTATACAATTGCAGTAATGGGAATGTATACTTTCTCTGCCTTGCCTGCCTGCTTGTATTAAAATATATGTATAGTAAATTCTCGACAGTCTGTGTCGAAATCTATAAGATCTTGAAGATTTTCTTCTCTACAGACATCTATCCTATAAAAACCATTGTCTTTAATATGTTCTCCGTAATAACTCCGGGCCTGTTTTATTTGGTAAGTTCCTAGAGCGAAAATGATAAGTTCATCTATAGTCAATACGGGGAAATCGTCTACTCCTAAATTGTTCATATTATTACATATTATATAATCGGCTAAATAGTTTTATAAAGAAGAACACTTATTTATTTCTTGTATAATATCTGCCACCAGCCTGTGGTCTGTTAGTGGACGCCCAAAAGCATTAAGCAATGCTCCTGCTATTTTTATTTCTTCAAATAAATGGCCGAGAGTTCTGTTGTTGGCAACACTTCTTAATAATTTAAATTGATTTTTAAGGCGCCGTTAATCGTTTCCACGACCCAGCGACACATCATCACCTTTCTGGAGGTATTAGCCTCTTCAGTACTTAGCTGGGCTCCTCTTGTACTTGTGATTGGCATGTGTACTGAGTAACCTGCAGATTCCATTTCATTGACGGCATCTCTAAATCCCCGATCTAATAAAAATACGTCATTTGGTCTATGAAACCAGTGAAAGGGGTCTTGACGACTATGAAGCATCCTATTTAAAATAGTTGCGTCCGAGGTAATGGCATCATAAGGACCGTAAATATCAATTATGTGGCCATCAGGACAGACCATCATATATGGTTTGTACAGTTGCCTCCATTTATGAAGGCTATAAGATTTCCTTTGGAAATAATAATTAGAGCTTCTCTGTAGGTATATATAGGTGCCGTCGTGAATAATTATTGCCCTTTGCTCTCCATATCGGCCCCCAAACAACACGTTAGGTATGGTTAAACATCGGGATATGACGTCTTCTCTTGTTAAATGATCATACCCTATATGCCTTGGTACAAACTCTATCATTAGAGCTTTTCTAACGCTTCCCACTTTCTCTTCCAATGAAGAACTGGACATTCTGAATATTATACGTAATCTTTCATTTGGTTTCGCCTGTATGTAGCTTAACTATGTAGCAACGTCGCACGCGCCTCTGTTTTGGGAAAGATCGTTCTTTATTACTATTCGGCGCGCTAAGTAGATACAAGCGAAAGTACAATAAATAAACTTTTTATTGTATCTTTTTTGACTTAGTTTTGTAGGTAGGGGGGGGGGAGGTTGTTTGGTAGGTATATCTATATTATGTAATAAATATGTCACTTCTTTTATGTGAAGTGAAATATCGAAGTTTCATCAACAGACACGCGTTTAGGTAATATATTTTTTTACACTTGTAATCTTCATGTAGATCGTTCCGGACTGAGTAAAAGTGATATAATGTTATAACAAATTTTTATGTTTACGTTATTCTCAACTAAAATAATAAGGTTTGGTTAATGGCCGCGCCGAAAAAAAAAGGCGCCATTTTCCGGCATTGTCTTTTCATATTTTGAACTAAAATTTCCTTTGATATAGTTACTGTGACTTTTTTTAAGCACTCTCATAGATGTTCTGTGATTTATTTAATCTTTTTCTATTGTTGGTAGGTACCTACTGTATTAGAACAGACAAGAGCATAAACTGTCGTTCTATGTTCTCAATCGATTTATCATTTTATAACATTAATATAGGTTCTATAAAATGAATTCGAAAAAAGGAAGAGTGACGTTCTATGGTCTACACTCTTTAAATAAATTGTTACACTTTCTTCAGTTTGCAATATGTACTTTGATTGTATCGCAACTTTTATTAACTTAAGTGATACACTAGAAAAATGCACTGAAAAAAATCGACTTGCCTCAGGCGGGACTCGAACCCGCACCTTCCACAATCCGGGTGGACGCGTTGACCAATTTCGCCACCGAGGCACTGCTTTTCGCTGTCGAAATTTGTCAGTGCTTGGTGCTTATGTTTTTATGGTAAACATCGTTTCATCAAATCTTTGAAATTTGCACTTCCAAGACCCGAACGAAATATTTTTGCAAATATTTGACGCCCAGCTAAGATGAAACTACCTTACATTATGGAATAATTTTATTTTTGCGTTTACAAACGCGTAAATATAATACTAGAAAAATGCACTAAAAAAAATCGACTTGCCTCAGGCGGGACTCGAACCCGCACCTTCCACAATCCGGGTGGACGCGTTGACCATAAAAACATAAGCACCAAGCACTGACAAATTTCGACAGCGAAAAGCAGTGCCTCGGTGGCGAAGTTGGTCAACGCGTCCACCCGGATTGTGGAAGGTGCGGGTTCGAGTCCCGCCTGAGGCAAGTCGATTTTTTTCAGTGCATTTTTCTAGTATTATATTTACGCGTTTGTAAACGCAAAAATAAAATTATTCCATAATGTAAGGTAGTTTCATCTTAGCTGGGCGTCAAATATTTGCAAAAATATTTCGTTCGGGTCTTGGAAGTGCAAATTTCAAAGATTTGATGAAACGATGTTTACCATAAAAACATAAGCACCAAGCACTGACAAATTTCGACAGCGAAAAGCAGTGCCTCGGTGGCGAAATTGGTCAACGCGTCCACCCGGATTGTGGAAGGTGCGGGTTCGAGTCCCGCCTGAGGCAAGTCGATTTTTTTCAGTGCATTTTTCTAGTATTATATTTACGCGTTTGTAAACGCAAAAATAAAATTATTCCATTAAGTGATACATTTTGTAAGCAAACTACGGAATCTCAACAAACTTTTTACCAAGGTACCTAACTACTAATGAAAAAGTTTGTTGAGTTTCCGAATAAATAAAAATACCTGAAAGAGCCTTTAAACATTACACATAAAGCCACATCACACAGTAGGTATAGTTATGGATATGGATCACGTAATGCCTCATAATAGTGAAACGTTGCCAGACTTACTCCTAACAAGTAACTAAACCTGCAGTGACCCAATAATAAAGGCCAACAAGCGGGACAGAGGTTACAAAAAGTATCTGCAGTCCAGCCGGCCTTTTCGCTAACTTTTTTTGACAGATGGAAGTGATAATCGCCGAATTAATTACATATCCATTGCCGTTTTTGCATGACATGTGCCATAACAGCGTATCGTGTAAAGCAATAGATATTATCCATTGCGGTTTTTGTTTTGTAACCTCTGTCCCACTGTAATTCACTCGCACTTTCCTTAATAAAAAAAGGTTATCGAATAATCCTACTGGTCATTAATAGTAGTTTGTTTACTAAGGGAGCAAAGGTGAGAGCGGTTTTTGAATCCAGAACGGAGCGAAGGAATCTAAAGTAGAATCCTGAGGGCAGCGAGGGATTCAAAATACTTCGCTCGAGCTTTAAAATAGTGTTGCTCCCGAGGTGGACACTCTTTTTTTATCACATAAAAAAGAGTATATAAAATAAGTAAATGCAACTATGAATATGTAAAAAAAGTTACATACAAGAACAATAAGCCATGACATGGAAATAATTAGAGGCTAATATTTATATTGATCTCTTTGGTGATTGGAACTTTTATTAACAACTATCGGACCCGACAGACTTCGTCCTGTCAAAAGAAATTATTCGAATTTTTCTCGCCGTAAAAACCATCCTTGAACTTCAACGAACATTTAAAAAAAGAATTGGCCAAATTGGTCTAGGCGTTGTAGAGTTATGCGCTTACCAACACATTTTGCGATTCATTTTTATATTATAGATATACACATTCCTAATTCAATTCACTTTTAGTCTCTAGGAATTAAAACGCTATTTTAGTACCTGTTACGTAGAATAGATGTGATAAAAATAATATTTTAAAACAAATTTTGTAAGGACTCCAGACTCGAGTCAGTTACATCTCTACCAGTGACTCTATGACCTTATTCAGTGCGGTTAGCACACGTTTGCATCTTTTGATTTAAGATCGCAATCGTCGTATAAGTAGGTCTGTTTTACGATTTTGAAGGAAATTGCAAGACATTGTATCGAGAATATCGAGATATTGCGTTATTGGGACAATTGTTCCAACCATTTGAAATATGTAACTGTGCTATCGTAGAGACTATTACATAGTTGAAAAAGATACACACTATAAAAACGAGTTCAATGGTGATCCTTTGGTGATCTATTAGTCGCCTTCTACGACACCCATTAGAGGATATGGAGTGGTGCTATTTTAAACTGACGGCATTGCACGGCATGGTTTAAGTCATACAGTTCCTAAATCTTATAAATGGCAATGAAGCAATTAGCCAATGTCAATTATAACGACGGGACGGCCAATAAATGATTGACATGTAGGAACAGTTTAAAGTACGGGAAAATAAAAATGATGCTTTTACTATTTTTCATGATGTAACCTATCCAAGCCTAAGTTGGAACAAATCCAGCTAATTAAAAAATCATCAAAATCGGTTGAGTAATTTCGGAGTTCATCGATTTCAAACACTGACACGTTAGATGTTTTAAGTAGCTCCTCAGATCCGTAAATGAAACCAATATTTTAAATTAATAAAGGATTTGTATTAAAATCACATATAAGACTTCAAACTACAACTTATCAAAACATTATTCCTTTTCCTTTTTCTTTCAAATTTATAATTCTGTAACTCCAAGGAATCAGCAAGAAGTAAAATTTGAATAATGAACGGTAGATGTAGATAGAGAGATAGAGTTAAAATTGTACCTAATCACACGACTCGTGTTTTTACAACAAGAACTCAAAAATAGTGGCCATCCTGTAGCTTACATATAATAATAGGGGCACCGATCCCAAAAATTAACTAAACCGTCAATATACTGTACAAAAGCCGACCACCAAAACAGATGTTACACAAAACATCGCAGGAGTACGGAAACAGCAATAAATAAATAAAATAATTTAAAAAAAACCTACGCTCACAACATACATTGCGTAGCCCAAATTAAATATAATTAAGATTTGTGTTATGAGTACTAGATACTGGACAAAGAGACTGGATAAAGACATAATAATTTATATACTCGTATTTTTGTAAATAAACGTAAATAAATATATAAACAACCATGACTCGTCAACAAATGCTCGTGTTCATCACAGAAACATTTGCCACTACCGGAACTCGAACCCTCGCTTGATGAGTAGGCAGCGTTACTGACCACTCCACCACCACGACGACGTCAATATAGGTCCTTATCGGTGATCGTATCGGAATACTAATTAACGTTTTATTTATTTCTAACTAAGAATGTCGTGTTTAATACTATCGTGACCATTCTTCAGCGTTTTCAGTTGTACCTAACTTAAACTATTACTGAACAGAAAAATAATACATATTTCATGAACGACACGTGAAACGGGAAATTGTTGTTCGTCATTTAACACGACAAACAAAAACTTGCTTCAAATTAGCATTTCTTTAGCGTTTTGGAACGCGTTACACTTTCATCTTCATTATTAATTTTCGGTCGGTATGCGACTTCGTAATGCAATAAAGTAGATAATTGGTTATTGGCAATTAAATCCAAGCAAAATGTTCGTAGATTGATGATTATCTTGCAAAAATGCAAAATAATTAACTTGATTTTGAAAATACCCTAAAGCGCAAATAACTTTACAGTGGTATTACTTTCAAACACCTCATATGAATTAATTGAAGCTGACTAATGTCTGAATTTAGAATTTTTAATGAAGAAACGTTTTGATTAGCTGTTTCGCGCACGCGAGTTATAATTATAACGGTAAGATGTTGTAATCTTATTGTCGAGCACTAAGTTATGTGTCTACAAGGTAGTAAATTACTTACCTCGTTATCACCAGTAATAAAACAATAAATTAATTCACCACACAGTTCTGTCCTTGCACATTTACACTGTACAAATATGTCTTTCGCGAGCGATCATCGCAGCATGTATCGGTGAATTGCAGGTCGCAATGCGTCCGTATGCACTTGCCAAAATTTCGCTAACTTTCAGCCACGGTTCTGAATGTTAAACACTATTCCTTCGCACAATCGTCCTCAGTGATCCATTGGGTCATTGGCGTTACGTCACGCTCGTCCCGGAGTCCTTGCCCGTCTAACTTCCTTGGCAATGCTTCGAGCGACGTGGTCTCGGTTCACTAGCAGGCTAAACTCTCTTCGCTAATTGGGATGCAGGTCGCGTCCTTCGCTTTCCGTTTCGCAAAAGAATGGAACAGTGTGCCACCCTTGGGTGTCGAGCCGGTGGTCATCGTGTTCCTCGATTTACGGTACAAGCATCAGTGAGGTTGTTAAACAGCTTTTCGTAATGAGAGTCAGTAATCTGTTTGCGAGCGGTGGCGCAGCGATACCGGTACTGAATGGGGCTCGGCGCGGCGGGTGCGATCACTCGACGGCGACCCGCCAGTTGGCCACTGGGTTAGCGTACCTTTTCCTGCTCGCTTCTTTAATGGGTAACATAACACACGAGTCGCGTGTCTGCTGAACCCTGCGGATCTAGGACACGAATTAACTGTCTGATGCATATCATGCGACAATTTTTCTCCGAAACTTCTGTTTTATGAAATATTTAATTGACGCGTAAAGAATATACGAACGATAAAGCATTTTAGCAGAAAGAAGCCCCGAGATTAATCAATTAAATCTTAATAAGACAAATTATTTTTTTCCTAAGACTGCTGACTAATTGCCTTGTTTATCTCTTACTGTAACGATGTAATTCCTATATACCTTTGAACTGAAAGTAAAATCACTGTAATGTTATCTATACATTGCCGTGGTAAAATTCACGCGTAAGGAGCATCGTTAACCGTGTAGATGTTCAGATTGTGTGCCAGAACTAGGGCGGAACAGATCGTGACAAATTTTACCGGTAATTTTGAGTATTATTTCATAAACTAATATTATACAATAAGCCGGTAGTGATGAACAATGAAAAAAATTTCCGTGTCGCAGTAAAAGTGTAAGTTACAATGTAAGTGACTTTATAACAAAAGGTAGATGAAATTTGTAAAACTATTTCTTACGTGCAGATAAAATTCAGAGTGAACACTATCGTCAATTCAGCAAAATAGGAAGTTGTTTTCAGAGCCATGTATTTCATATTTCGGTTTATTAAAAGCGTCCAATAGGTATAGAAAGAAGATCTTAATCAAAATTCATCAGTAATTGCGAAATATCAAAATTAATCAATGGTGAAATATCATTTATCAATGGAGTCAGAATATTAAATTAATGTTTAAAAAATATTTACATTATTACTCAGCCAGCACCTGTTTATTCGCTCAAGTCGTTACACTGACTGATCTGTATGTTATACAAATGAAGCCTTTGTTATCCAAATCTAATAATAATTTTAGGAATTTACTCAAAACCATCTCGTAAAATAAAACAAATGTTAATGTAAGCAAGCCCGAACAGCGTGCTAATATGGTTCAAGAAATCGGCTTGCAGATCTAAGATTACCTTTTTTTATTAATTTGCTACAGAAGATAAAATCTTGAATTTACTTTGAACATCATGAATACATTGACGATAATTTTAACTGTGTGTTATGTTGTGTTAATCAAATTATCGGATTTGCAAAAGGACACTTTGGAGGTTGGAGATACTTATTTAATTCAAAATAAATTATGGTCTCTTTTCTTTGAAATCCTATGTTTGCGTGAAGAAATATGAGTTTTTTGTTGGTTGTGCGAATGTGTGATTCAAGAGAAAGTATAATAATATGTGTAATACATGCATAAAAGTAGATAAAAGCAGAAAAATTCCGCGGGAAGCCAGGGCTGGTCACTAGTTGTTGATAAAGATAGTTAGACATTACACTAGAAGCACAGAAGGAAATAAGTCGATTGACATAGGTAATAAAAAAGTATATTACGAGATATAGTTGGCCAGGGTGTTCTAATTACAAATTAAGTAATAAAAAATAAGTTTTCAACAGTAACATTAACTAATATAAGTTATGATTATATCAATTACATCTTTTTTCAGTCAAATGTTTCGTTCTATGCCTATGTGAACAAATAGGAAAAGGTCTTGACAAATAGTTTTCCAAATTGAATTCAAACATATTAGACACGGATAAGAAAGAATTTGTCAATCCAGTTCGGGAACACAACTTACTCACCACTTTTGAGGTCATTATGTTCATATCTAATTGTCCAGAAAATATATTTTCCATACCAAAGTTTTCTTTTTAATTTCTTTTTGTTTTCAAATGGTAATAGGCATGAATGTTTGTATGGAAGTTCGCCATTTTTGAAGATAAAATCACGAAATATAGGCACTTGATAAGAAATAAATAAATATTTGTTCTAGCGTTTTTGAAATTTTGTCCCGTGAGAGGATGCAATAGAAGATGAATGGTCGTATCGAACAAATAAGTCACGCTTTCACGCCTCCGATTTTCCACGAAATTAGGTACAAAAATAATCTAGACATTAAGATAGGATATAAGCTACTTTTTTTGTAAAAAAAGGGCATGAAGGGGTTGATAAGGAATGAAAGTTTGTATGGAAGTTCATCATTATAGAAGACTAGCTGTGCCCGCGCGAGTTCGTCCGCGTGGATTTCCCGTTTTTGCAACATTTTTCATTGATGCTCAACTCCTATTAGTCGTAGAGTGATGTTATGGTGGAGGTATATAAGCCTATATCACGGTTTCCTAAACTGTGCGTCGCGACGCCCTGGGGTGTCGCGGTTCTATCCCGGGGGCGGGCGTCGTGAGACGATCCACATAGAATGGCTGTCTAGCTAGCTTAGCGAGCTAGTCGAACGAAAATAAATGTAGACAAAGAAATGTAAGTCGCGATTTCTAAACTTGAACCTGGTTTTGAGATGCTCTGTTTCTAAAATAAGAAAATACACTGAAAAAAATCGACCGTCCAGCGCGGGCGAAATAATCGAATAATCATCTTTATGCTACCGGGACATTGCTTTCGCCGTCGAAATATGTCTGTGCTACTTTATGTTTTTATGGTATTTTTTTTTCAGTCTTTCTAATTTTAAAATATTTGCACATTCGTTAACGCCTAAATAATTCAAAAAAGCTATGTTTTTGTTTTTGTAGGTATGTACTTAACTTGGCTGTTACTATAACGGGGGGAGGGCTCGTAAAAATTAGAAAATTCCTAAGGGCGCTGAACCTAATAGTCTCTAATGCGTCTGAATCTGACGGGATCAGTAGTTCCTAAGATAAGCGCGTTCAACTAAACAAAAAAAAAATAAGTATAGATGCGTGCGTAGTACTTGATCATTATTTAGCTGCGGAGTTATGTTAAAACTGTAATATCTCTGAAGATATTCATTGAAATCTAATGATGTAAAGAACAATTTTGTACAAAATTAAATACTTGTGATGAATAAAGTATAAATTTTGATAAGGTTTAATATGATTTTTACAAAATACCTTCGCATCTAATGCATTATTTTAGAACAAATTTTATTAACTAAAATAGATTATAGCGAGTCAACCTTAAGAGATAGACAAATGCTGTCTGGTACTTTTTTTTAGAACTTTTAAAGGAAAATAATTCCGTGATACATGATTTTTGCGTAACTTTAACCGTTTACCCAGCGCACGCAACAAAAGCTCTGAAAATCAAAATTTATTATTTTCCATTTATTTCAAACTATGATATCTCTTAAGATATTCATTGAAATCAAATGAGGTCATTAACAATTTTGTTCAAAATTAAATGCTTGTGATAAATAATGTATTTATTTTGATAAGGAATAATATCATGCATACAAAAACACCATCGCAGATAAACTTTTGATTAAAAAAAAATTTGATTACCAAAAAGAAAGGTTATAGTGAGCCAACCATAAAAGATAAACATATGCTATCGCGGACTTTTTTTTAGAAAATTTAATGGCAAATAATTCTGTCATACATAATTTTTCCGTAACTTTAACCGTTTACGCAGCGCACGCAGGGAAAGCTTTGAAATGAAATATTTTTCTCCCGTTTTTGCAACATTCTTCATTATTGCTCAGCTCCTATTGGACGTACCGTGATGTTATATAGCCTATAGCCTTCCTAGATAAATGGACTATCCAACGGAAAAAGAATTTTTCAATTTGAGTCAGTAGTTGCTGAGATCTTAGGGTTCAACCAAACAAACAAACAAACAAACAAACAAACAAACAAACAAACAAACAATCAAACAAACAAACAAACTCTTCAGCTTTATTATTAGTATAGATGAAACAATGAAACTTATAATGTAGGCAAGAAAAAAAATATAAATAAATACTTTATTCTTTATACCTGGACTGCTGCTAACTTGCTTAAATATTACAGAATGACCTACAAAACATGACAACACTTTGTACATTTAGAATATAAGTAAAATTAATTGTAAATTCTTCGAACAATGTTAAGTACAGTGTTTATCATTTATTCTTTACGGCATAGGTCAAGAGCCATCGTAATCGACGATTCCAGCCAAACCTAAAAGCACTAACTCATTTTAACTTCTTTGTCACGATTGAAAAACGAATTTCTAATTTAAACAAGTAGGTTTGCATTTACGCCTGTGTCCAATCCTTAGCAAATAAATAATACATTTTACATCTTCTTTGTTATGTTAATTGCATACATTTGCATACATCCAGGGTGAAATTTAGTCCATGCGTTGGACAGAGTACAGACCTATGTGTTATTCACGGCACAGTTTTCGCGGGAAGCCATGGCTATTTTCGATGGTAAATTTTGCTTAGAATTAACTGTGTATTGTTCAGATGGTCTGCACCGTGAAATGGTTAGAGGTATGACATGCTGTCATGCTGTGTTCGAAAAGTTGGAACTAACTTTTGTATTACACGTTTCTGACGAACACCAGCAAGTTATTGTCCCTTTTCGTGGAATATTTTGAAAGGAAATGTGGAGGAATGTTTGGTGGAAAATAATATATTGAGAGCAAAGCTTATTGAAGTTTATGAATATTTATATTTTGGAACGGGAAACAATCGAGCAACTCATGTCTAAAATAAAAATCCAGAATGTGCGACTAAAAATACTAAATGGACGACTAATCATTTCTTAGTCGCTCTGATTCTGAATTAAGATCGGTTTAGGTTAGGTTAATCTGCTGACCAGTTAATTACAATCCTTTTGCCATTGTTCAGATAAAGGAAATGCATTTTATGCGCACTTTAATATTTATAATGGTAGATGCATCATTCATGGCGCAAAGCCAAGAGAAGTCAGTGCCTTAATTGCCCTGTAGCTGTAGCACGGACTTAAAATGCATGTCGTCCTCCCATTGTATAATTAGACAGATCATGAAATACCTACGCATAATCATGAAATGCAATTTCGGCTCGGTGTCTAATGGAGCATAAAATCTTGAGCCCCATTCAGGGCTGATTAGTAGGTACAGGGTTATTTTTGATGACCAAGTGGGGTGGACAGTTTGTGGGAGAGTCTAATGGTTTAGTGTGATTGGTAAGTTCAGGCAGATCTCAATCGGCTCACCTCAACATTATTAGCCCCATCTAGCAGACTTATATTCGACCCACTGTTGGGACACAGGGCGTCCCAAGGAGGTTAGGCAGTAGTCCACCTCGCTTGCCCAATGCGGATTGGTGGACGGAGTATAAGATGAGCAATACCCCTTTGCTAAAGCATTAGTCGCCTTCTACGACACCAGTTTGAGGGTATGGGGTGATGCTATTCTACTCTGCCGGCATCACACGGTCTTTATTGGCCTATGACTGTATACACTGTATACTATACAGGATGTAAAAGACATGAACAGTCAAACGAAAACCATGTATTCTGCTCACCATCACTACATTTTTTTTCCTTTAGACTATACCTACCTGGGAAATTGATAGTTACGATTTTATTGAAGGTCAAAGTCATAATTTTTTTTGAATTTTTTTGTGAAAACGTATTCTATACGTTATTTCTTAATTATTGTCCAAAGAAACATTATAATTTTTTTAGTATTTCATAACAAAAAATGGCTTCAAAACGTTAGCGTTCAATGTAGCTCACTCGATGTGCACGGACACTAAAGAACGGGGCCGCCGTCTGGCAAAATTATCGCGGTTTTGCGAGTTGAGCCCTTTACATTGCGCGGTACAATTTACAATTTTTTGAAACACCAAAAAATAAAAATCATTTCCCAGCAATATTTTTTTTGAAATATGTTATTTTGATGTATAGAATACATGGTTCTCGTTTGACTGTTCATGTCTTTTACACCCAGTATATTCTATTGGGTTTAACGAGCTACAACGAGATTATCTACTTCATTTGCCGCAGTTTTGAACGTTGTATGTTAAATTATGCCAAATTAACTAAGTAGGAAAAGTATTACCGACATTTTTTTTTCAATATGGTTGGAAACCTTACGACGAAAAGTTCAGTGGCTCATATTTAATTTATCGAGAAAATATGGACAAGTTGACAAAACAAAAAATATCTATTGTTGCTTTTCTATTTTTAGAACAGCTTCACGTAAAGTAGGAGTATTTTTAAATCTTATTATACAATGATTGCAATCTTTTAAATTGTCTGAAACAGTAGATCGGTATCCAGTTTTTCGTAAGATTTATCGGCGAAATTTATTCGAAACACGTAAATGAAATGTCAAATGACAAAGATGAAAACGCACGATACACACGCTCAATTTAAACAACTGCCAACCGTTTTTACAAGCTTACAACAGTATCGGTATATCTGACGATGTGGTAATGTCATTAGAGCGGGCGTTGCACTGCATCGACTGTGGCTCTTGTGGATTCATCGATATCTTTTTGCTACTGGCCGGATAACATAGTACCGACAGTTTCCTTTGGCAACGGTAGAATTTAGACATATTTTGTATAGAATATCTTCCAAAATTTTCTGACTAGTAGGTACTTAAGCAAAAGTGTAGATAGATAAGTTATTGAAACCGGCCTGTTTAATCGACGCTTTTATGGTTGTTACGGCCAGAAGCCGTTTTTCTACTTTTATATATTACTTTTCATTATGATGGCAAACTCTTTGGTGGGAGCATAGGGCCTCACCTAAAACGTAACCAACCTCCGCGCCACCTTTGACGTCTTCCATCAATTCTGTGAAAAACTCCGCTCGCTCTGCATGTGCGAAAAACTCGTGACGCGACGCCCGCTTGAGAATAAGAAGACATTATAATAATTTTGAAGTGCAACATCCAACTACGTGGCCGGTGAGTAATATCATTTAAGTTTTATTCTTGGGGAAAAGCTTGCCATCATCAATAATCCATACAGTCCACTACAAAACAGAAATTAAACCTGAACCTATAGCCGCCATAGTGCATATCGCCGGGCAGACTCTTATATAAAGAAGCTGTAGGCGATTACACACATTTTTTGGTTTTACGAGCCGGATCGTATTAAAATTATCATATTAAAGCTTTTCTTGTGCCATATTTTATAGGTTTTGTCGGCATATTTATTGTTCGATGCGATATTGTTTCGCGAACACCGCTCGATTGCCGCGCCATAGTTGGATTCAAATTGCACATGTCACATTGCTCGGCATATTCCAAACCTCGAATAATCTATTTTGTTAACATTTGCATGTATCGCATAATTACCGCTTCATAAATTATTTTGCGTTCACGGTTTTGCGCTATTTTTTTGCACGCTATAAAAAATACGACAATTACATAGTTCTATAACTACTTAAATACGCACTCCGCTATAAAATACGCTAGAATCATAAATACTCGTTTACTTATTCTAACAAAATATTGTAATATTATTGTTTGTTAGAACGCTTCATTACTATTTTCTTGATCTTTCAAAATATAAGTTATTTATTTTGTTAGATTAACCGCTGTATTTGTTGTCCCGCTTATTACTGTCCCGCTTATTATTTTATATATAATTAAAAACTTAGCACAACTTTTATTTCTTTGCCTCTAATTATGGATGTAAAGTTAAAGATTTTGGAAGCGAAAAAAGAAGCTATTTTCGCCAGAGTAACTCGTTTATATGACGCGTCAAAAAACATTTCTACTTTCGAGTCTAGATCGAATGAGACCTTTATGTCTCAATCTGAGTCGATTAAAGACGTCAAACAACAATATTTTAAAATTGTTGATGAAATTAATGAAATAAATATAACCTCAGATCCCGCTTTTGTTCCCAATTTTTCGTATTGTTCTGAATTTGAGGATGTTTATTCGCACATAATGCGCGTACGTTCTAAAATTAAAGAAACATCGTCCTCAGTTTCATTTTCAAATAAAAGTGAACAACCATTAAAAAATCCAGTAAAATTACCGCCTATTAATATTCCTGACTTTGATGGAAAAACTGAAAAGTGGTGTTTGTTTTATGAATCATTTAAAACGAATATTCATGAAAATTCTCAATTAACCGATTCTCAGCGCGTCCAATATTTAATTGGTAAGTTGACTGGTAGTGCAGTTAATGTGATCGCTGGTATTATACCTACAGGAGAAAATTATGCTCATTTGTGGCAGAGCTTAGTGGAAAAATACCAAGATAAGAGAACACTAGGCACGCACTATTTGAATATATTGCTCGAGCTAAAACAATGTTTAAATACGCCAACTAGCTTGAACTTCTTTATTGAACAGTTTTCAGCTTCCGTAGCCGCTTTGAAGCAACTTAAAATCACTGACTTGACAGATTTTATACTTCTGCATTTAGCATTAAAACGTTTAGATTCTCAAACTGCTCAGAGTTCCGAATTATCTTGCCGTGATAAAGAAATTCCTACGTACGCTGAGTTAGTTACTTTTGTCCAATGTCAAGTTAAGATATTAGAACGTACAACACCTCAAAATATAATTAAAAATTTATCTTCAGTTGTCGCGAGTAAGCCGGTTACTAAAAATAGTCTTTCATTCTCACGTAATAATAGTGCTTATGATAAACAAAACCGTAATTCTCATACATTTGTGTCTATCGCTAACAGCAGTTGTGCATTATGCAAACAAACTAATCAAGATCAGCTTTATAGATGTCCTATCTTTGCTAAAATGAGTCAATCTGAACGATTTAATTTTGTGAAGCAGAACTCATTCTGTACGAACTGTTTGAGTAATAAGCATAAGTTTTCAGTTTGTAAGTCTACGACTACCTGTCGTTTTTGCAACTTATCCCATCATTCTCTACTGTGTAGAAAACAATCACAGTCTAATAATGAGAAAAACATTAATTCGATTTCGCAAAATAGTAATCACGCTTCGCCGCCGTCGCATCAACACACAAATATGGCATCGACTAGTAAACAGACTGATAATACTTTACCACTTTCCTCTGCGGATACTAGCGTGACGCTGCCGCCACGCGCTCTCTGTTCTATTGACAACCTTACTAGCAGCCCTTGCCACGCCAAATTAAATACGGTACAAAAATATATAATTCTAGGAACTTGTAAACTACAAGTTATTGATTCGCGTAATGAAACACATTACGTTCGCTGTCTTATTGACCCCTGCTCACAAAATAATTATATAACCTCATCTTGCTGCAACAGATTAAACTTACCGCTTACTAAACTGAACATACTTACTAAGGGCATTGGCAACTTGTCCAAAAACACTAGCTTCTGTACCGCTCTAACTATTTGTTCTCGATTTAATACTGAAATTAATTACAGAATCGAACCGCTAGTTCTGGATTATATTACAGATGATTTACCTAATATTCGAATAGATAGATCCAATTTAAATTATTTAAATTCGCTCCCGCTCGCTGATGATACCTGGTATGAACCAGGTAAAATTGACCTTTTACTTAGCGCAGAAATTTTTGACAACATATTACTGTCTAAACACATAAAGGGGTGCCCTGGCCAACCATCCGCCGTTGAAACTCTCTTTGGTTACATAATAATGGGCACTACCATGCTTAATAATTCTTATATAGATTCATATACATTTTGCTCTTTTTACGCTAATACCAATGACATCAATAGCATGGTGCAGCGTTTTTGGCAATTGGAAGAAGTTAATTTAGATCCAATCTTAAGTCCTGAAGATAAAGAATGTGAAAAAATATTTCAGGAAACAACTTCTCGTGACTCCACGGGAAGATATAGTGTAGCACTCCCGTTCGCGCAGCATCCTTCCCTTCTAGGTGATTCGTACGACATCGCGCGTAAGCGTTTTTTGTCGTTAGAAAGAAAGTTAAGTTCTTGCTCGCAATTACGCGAGGGTTATGATGATATCATACGCGAGCATTTAGAAAAAGGTTATTTATCAAAGGTAGAAAATAACCAACGGGATGGTTATTATATCCCTCACCATCCAGTTGTGAAACAGGATAGAATTACAACTAAAATTAGAGCCGTTCTGGATGCAAGTTGCAAAACTAGTTCCCATAATGTTCTCTTAGATTTGCGCGAGCACTACACATTATAAATAAAACAACTTTTACGGATTTAACTCGCGTGTAATTAGATTTTACATGGTGTTATTATTGCCCGACGTTTCGTAACACTTTTCAGCGTTCGTGGTCACGGGATGACTAAAGATGTAGGTTGTCAAATTTTATGAAATAGTTAAATCTACCGTCACTTTAATTATTAATTTGGAGTGTTCCGTTTCACGCAAACGGAGCTCACGGTGTCATTAGGTCTTGCTGTGTGGTGGTTTGCCTGAGTTTTAATAATTTTAATTACTGGATCCCAAGCAGGTGGTACGGCCCAACCATCCTCTCTATTGAAATTTGGGTGTTTCTTAATTTCAATAGCCTCGCGCAACATCCTTGGGATGTATCGACGTTCCTTGGCGAGAATGTGTGGTGGCAAGCTAATAAACTGCAAGTACCAAGGCCACGTCACCCACGCCGAGTAAAAGCAGCCACAGTTGAGCGTCAACCTGCAGTCTTACCATACATGAAAGGAGTCACGGACAAGATTGGGAACATCTTGAAGCGAGCTTCGATTAAGACTTGCTTTAAGCCGCTAAAGAAGATTAACCAATTTCTACGACCCGTCAAGTGTAATATACCCTTTCAAGATGCAGGTATATACAAGTTGGACTGCGACTGCGGGCTCTCGTATATAGGTCAAACAAAGAGAAGCATAGGCACCCGGGTGAAGGAGCATATAGCTGACATAAAACATAGGCGCGAAACGAAGTCTGCAGTGTGTGAACATACGCAAGAAGGGCCCAATCATTATATAAGGTTCGATAAACCACACATTCTCGCCAAGGAACGTCGATACATCCCAAGGATGTTGCGCGAGGCTATTGAAATTAAGAAACACCCAAATTTCAATAGAGAGGATGGTTGGGCCGTACCACCTGCTTGGGATCCAGTAATTAAAATTATTAAAACTCAGGCAAACCACCACACAGCAAGACCTAATGACACCGTGAGCTCCGTTTGCGTGAAACGGAACACTCCAAATTAATAATTAAAGTGACGGTAGATTTAACTATTTCATAAAATTTGACAACCTACATCTTTAGTCATCCCGTGACCACGAACGCTGAAAAGTGTTACGAAACGTCGGGCAATAATAACACCATGTAAAATCTAATTACACGCGAGTTAAATCCGTAAAAGTTGTTTTATTTATAAACTAGTTCCCTTCTATCGCTTAACGACATCTTATATACAGGTCGTAATTTACAGAGAGATTTGTTTACTATTTTGTTAAACTTTCGCTTGTTCCCTGTTGCCTTCTCCGCTGACTTAAAACAAATGTATTTACAAATTATGGTCAGGGAACAAGACCGCAAATATCAGAAGATATTATATAGATTCGATCCTACCGACCCGCTTACAGAGTATCAATATAATCGAGTTTGTTTCGGTCTGCGCAGCAGTCCATTCTTAGCGATGCGAACTGTACATCAGATGGTTTTCAACGAGGGAGACAAATACCCTCTTGCTGCAGAAGTCGTGATTAGATCATGCTACATGGATGACGTAGCAGATTCGTGTATGTCAGATGATGACGCTCTAATCTTGAAAAATCAACTGCTTAACTTTTTTAAGTCAGGTGGCTTCGATATAGTGAAATGGTCAAGTAACTCTTTACAGTTATTAAATGACATTCCCGCATCTCATAGATACTCAGATAGTATAAATTTCGATGATAAATCTAATACCTTAAAGATTCTGGGAACACAATGGTACCCAAGTTCTGATAATTTTGGTTACATAGTTAAAGTTAATAAGTCCGAATGTACAAAGCGTAATATCTTATCGACTGTCGCTCGTTTTTTCGATGTTTTAGGATTAGCTCAACCGGTTATTTTATATGCCAAACTTTTAATTCAACACTTATGGACACTCAAATTAGATTGGGATGAAATTCTACCGCAAGAAGTAGTCAATTTATGGGCTCAATATCAACAAGAATTACCTTTATTATCCAATATTAAAGTTCCACGGCACATTGGTATTATACAAAATTCTATTGTCACAATATTAGCGTTCGCCGATGCTAGTCAGAAAGCATACGGTGCTGTTATATATTTACATATTGCCAATGGTTCCAAAGACTCCATAATAAAACTTTTGTGTGCCAAATCTAAGGTAGCACCATTGAAAACGATTACCTTAGCTCGTTTAGAACTTTGCGCTGCCCATCTCGCAGCAAAGCTTTCGCGTCAAGTTATAAATACTTATTCACCCCGCTATCCTATTGATAACATTTATATATTTTCCGACTCAACAGTGGTTCTCTCTTGGATAAACACGCCTCCACATAAACTTCAAACTTTTGTCGCTAACCGTGTTTCATCAATAACCGAATTAATTTCTCCTGATAAATTCTATCATGTATCTGGTGTTGAAAACCCATGCGATTGTTTATCACGTGGGTTGACTCCCGCTCGCTTGATCAACCATTCGTTATGGTTTGATGGTCCACCGTGGGCTGCTAGTCCTAGGGAAGACTGGCCTGTACAACCTTTTGTACCACAAGTAGATAGCCAGATTCCTGAATTAAAAACGATAACTCTTTTAGCCGCCACAAAAGACGATACATGTCATCCTCTATACACGCTCGCGCTTCGAAAATCGTCTTGGATAAAACTACTTCGCATTATAGTATATATATACCGCTTTATAAAAGTTTTACCGCAATCGAATACAATATCCGCTTCCGATTTAGATTTCGCTGAAATAAAACTTTTAAAATGCTTACAACAAATATATTTTTCTGATGATATAAAAAATCTTCTTAATAATAAACAGTGTTCCTCAACTTTAAAGAAATTGTACCCTTTTCTAGACAATGGTGTTATCAGGGTAGGGGGTCGTCTTCGAAACGCTGATTTAGAATTTTCACAAAAACATCCCATAATTCTTCCTCGTAAAGATCATATTGTGAATTTGATAATTTCTCATTATCACCGCGAAAATTGTCATACGGGCCCACAACTCCTGATGTCATTATTACGTCAAAGATACTGGATTCTGTCCGCACGACGTACAGTACGTAGCATTATCAACAAATGTAATTTTTGTTTTAAGACAAAGCCAAAACCTTCGTTCCCTTTAATGTCCGACCTACCAGAATGCAGGGTAACTGTTTCCAAAGCTTTTCAACATACGGCTTTCGATTATGCAGGACCCATCGACATCACCCTTCGACGTAAGAGAGGTGAGCATAGGCATAAAGCGTATCTCTGCATTTTTGTATGCTTGGTTACCCGCGCAACACACATAGAAATTGCATCAGATCTAACAACTAATAATTTTCTTGCTGCTTTCAAGCGTTTTATATCGCGCAGAGGTGCTGTGAGCTGTGTCTACTCGGACAACGGCAAAAACTTCATCGGAGCAAAAGCGTATTTAAATGAGTTATACAACTTTCTTGACTCTAATAACTTTAAAGAACCTTTCGCGAATGAACTATCCAAGCAAAGGATACAATGGAAACTTAATCCGCCCTTAAGTCCACATTTTGGTGGTCATTATGAGATATATGTAAAAGCTTTTAAAACTCATCTTTACCGCGTTATTGGTAACCAACTTTTATGTTATGAAGAATTATTGACACTGCTTGTGCAAATTGAATCCATCATTAATTCGCGCCCTTTAACTATATTAAGTGATGATCCGTCTGAGCCTTCTGCTTTAACCCCATCACATTTTTTAATGAGCTCTCCGCTAAAACATATTCCCGCGTATGACATCGCACAGGATTCGATGAATATTGTTCAAAGGTACAGACTTATAGATAGTATGGTACAATCGTTTTGGAACCGATGGAGAATAGATTACCTCCACCAATTACAAGGTCGCGTCAAATGGAATACTCCGACAAACCCTGTTAAAGTTGGCACAATTGTTCTCATACTTTCTGATAACATACCTCCTATACATTGGCCTTTGGGCATTATTACAGATATTTATCCCGGAAAAGACGGTGTAATCCGTGTTGCCTCTGTTAAAACCTCGACAGGTACCTATAAGCGGCCTGTCGTTCGTCTTTGCTTATTGCCTTCGCAATAGCTGTCTCTTTTATTATAATTTAAAGTTAGCAATACTTTATAATTTTAGTTCTCTCTCATAAGTTTTACATCCGCTTTCTTTCCTCTCTTTGAAAGGGGTCCTTTCAAGGGCGGGGGAATGTTACGGCCAGAAGCCGTTTTTCTACTTTTATATATTACTTTTCATTATGATGGCAAACTCTTTGGTGGGAGCATAGGGCCTCACCTAAAACGTAACCAACCTCCGCGCCACCTTTGACGTCTTCCATCAATTCTGTGAAAAACTCCGCTCGCTCTGCATGTGCGAAAAACTCGTGACGCGACGCCCGCTTGAGAATAAGAAGACATTATAATAATTTTGAAGTGCAACATCCAACTACGTGGCCGGTGAGTAATATCATTTAAGTTTTATTCTTGGGGAAAAGCTTGCCATCATCAATAATCCATACAGTCCACTACAAAACAGAAATTAAACCTGAACCTATAGCCGCCATAGTGCATATCGCCGGGCAGACTCTTATATAAAGAAGCTGTAGGCGATTACAATGGTGAAAAAAAAACATCGTGAGGAAACCTGCACACACCTATGAAGAAATTCTTAGGTTGTGTGAAGTCGACCAACCCGCACTTGGCCAGCGTGGTTGACTAAGGCCTGATCGCCCCTAATGTGGGGTAGGCTCGAGCCCCTCGGTGGGTCATTATATGAGCTGTTGATGATGAACTCTCCTTACGGTAAGTGATGATGAAGAACTCAACTATCTTATCATTAGCGGTCGGATTACAATAATGCTGTTAACACTATTATCCTAGCGAGGCGGACTTACGACAACTCCTGTCTCCAACCAAACCGAGCAATTTTTATGCTCCTGGAGATTGAACCCGGGACCTCTGGATCTAATTCCGAACAACTGGACCACTGCGGCGGTTATTCAGTTTCAAGTAAACCGAAGCTTAAAAGTGTTTCTTGAAGTCAACCGCAGAGCACTTGCGGTCTGTAACGAGCTTTACCGTGAGATGTGTGGGGTAAAACAATTATTTGTATCTCATTTTACATAAAAGATGAACATTGCACTGTATGTTGTGATAACCGCATTATGAGAACTTGTATAGATAATTCAAAGTTAATTAAAATTTATCTAGGTTTTTATAGCAGGTCTCGTCCCACCTTCATAGGCTTATCTCGTAGGTATATACATGTATATAATTCCCGTGTCACGATGTTTGTCCGGTATGAACTCTGAAAGTAACAATCCGATTTTATCTTTGTTTTTGAATTAGTGTTTTGTTCCAACTTGAGAGATAGTTTTTATCTTGATAAGTAGTCCTAATTTTTTATCACGTTTATAATAGTTTCACCTGTATGTTTGTAACTCCTGTAAGTTTGTAAACTGACTCTTTGGGCTCGGTTTTGACCCACTTTAAACGGTCAGATTTCATTCAAATTTTATAGATTTATCAAAGACCGATGACATTACAATAATTCAATAAGAATATCCCATTATCCTGATAAGAATCGCCAGGACTAATAAATTAAACGTTTGGATTAGTTCAGCTATACGTGACTAGATGGCGTTGTCATTGTTAAGTTGGCTGTGTCGCACCAAAAAGTGGATAGTAAAATAATAGTTTTAAAAAAACTAAAAAAACACACTTTTGTACATATTAAATCGGACTAAAAAGTGAAAAATAGCTTTTTGGTATAGAACCTAAATGATGAATGAAAAGTATAAGCTCAATAACATTAGTTCTTAAAATATTAGATCGGTACAATTAAATTGAATAATTATACTTTTCGTTCATCATTTAGGTTCTATACTAAAAAGTTATTGTCACTTTATAGTCCGATTTAATATGTTTGAAAGCGTGTTTTTTAGTTTTTTTAAAACTATTATTTTTGTACTGCAAATTCAATGTTATAGGAAAGTTGTATGAAATTACCACAGTAACGCGTGACCGGAACACCTGAGTACGTATTCTAAGTATAAAAAAATCTAGTAGAGTGGAGTCGAAGATAGAATGCCAATATAGCTGGTACAGAGATATAATACAACTGCCGAACTAAGTATATAACATGTAAATTAAATAATCAACACCCTGAATACAGATGGGTTGGGATCGGCTTCTGAGTTGATTTAAAAAAAAAAAAAAAAAAAAAAAACAATTTTTGAAGTAAAACTTCTTTAGGCGCGACTAGGGGGTAACTCAGATTTTTCTAACAGAAGTAACGCTCAGTATTCTATAGTCTGTGTAGTTTCCGCTATTTAAAAATAGTAATTTCGATTGGTCGTAAGTATCTGTCATATTTTTTTTTTTTTTCAGTTAAAATTTAATCATTTCAGTGATCTACGTCAAAGTAGTTTTACTTCAATCGCGCGTAAAGGTTACACGCACACAATTTTTTTTTTTTTTTGAAAAAAAAGTACCCATAAAATATTGTACTTAATATTGTCTGGCTATTTTTTTTAAAATATGATTTTTTTTTTGAACTCTGAAGCCGATCCCAACTTACCTGTATTAAGGGTGTTGGTTATTTAATTTACATGTTGTATAGACTGCAAGGTACTTCTTCACGCCTCTTTTGAATGGCCCATTATTATAAGGAGGGAACACGTGTGCTGGTACTAGTGAATTCCATTTCTATATTGAGCTACATGGGAAGATAGCTAGTGTTGTATGTATCCAATATCGATTAGCCGCCTAAAACATTTCACTTCAAAATGATTTCAATCGTTTATCTACTGAGCAATATGAATACAATACCCCATATTTAATTATAATTGCCCACATGATAGTGGTCTCTATAGTAATCTCAATCGCATTCATTCACATACATCAGCCAACAATCCAACATGGCAAACGTGAATTGAATAAGTAATTTTGAGTAGGTACGAGAAAATAATTTTGTAGCTACACAGAGTTGAAAATGCGTTGTGGAATAACTAGAAGCCTGAATACCACCAAAGTGGTTATATGTTTATAAAACGAATAAGTCTTCACATATGGAACTTAGACCCCATATTTTGATTTATACTTCTCCCATAATTTTAAAAAGGTGCTTAGAGTCGTTACTTTAAATAACTTAATTCAATTCAAAAACCTTTACTTAAAATTTTGAATTCATATGTACCTACGTTTATTCGTCGCTTTTACGGTAAAGGAAAACATCGTGAGGAAACCTGCACACACCTATGAAGAAATTCTTAGGTTGTGTGAACTGTGAAGTCGACACCACCCGCGCTCCCGCACTTGGCCAGCGTGGTTGACTAAGGCCTAATCGCCCCTAATGTGGGGTAGGGTCGAGCCCCTCGGTGGGGACATCATATGAGCTGTTGATATGAGTCCGGATAACAATAATTAAAATTTAATTTATATTTATAATTTTAAATAAAAACCCTCAAAAAACCTTCGATACCTGCTAATGTCACGGAATATGTTTGTAAATCTGTAATATTAGATATGATGCTTCGTATAAGGAGGGAATGCTGCTCGCTATTCACGACTCATAAAATTAAAGAGAACCATTCAGTTATCATAAAAATAATCAATTGCAAGATAATTGAACGGTAAATAATAAAATTAATAATAATTCTTACTAAAGATTGGAAAAACTAAATAGCGTGTAAGGAAATTCGCTATTTCTTAGGTAAATAACTATTAATTAATATCTAGAGGTAGGATACAAGCAATAATATTATAAACTTCTTGTTTATACATAGATACAATATCATTTGATACAAGAAAATTGCCTAAAACAAGCTCCTTGCCTAAAACCGTAACTCACCTATTGGTAATTGATTTCGTAACATACAAATACAGCTTAACTTAGTGATAACGAAATTGATTGTAGCTACTGATAGTAGAGTATTTTGATAATACCTAGTGCGATGACTATCCAAACACATAGACATTAATTTGAATGTTTCCAGCAGTAATAACAGATTAATCAGATAGATTATTAGAAGCAATGTACGATAAAAATGTGTTTAAAGTCTTCCTAATCAATTATAGATTATGTAGGTAGGTACCTATATCAAGAATAGGGAATTGTATCCCTATACTTTCTAAATTTATTTTTGCGTTTACAAACGCGTAAATATTAATACTAGAAAAATGCACTGAAAAAGATCGACTTGCCTCAGGCGGGACTTGATGAAACAATGTTTACCATAAAAACTAAGCACCAAGCACTGACAAATTTCGACAGCGACGAATCCGCCCAGAGTGTGGAAGATGCGGGTTCGAGTCCCGCCTGAGGCAAGTCGATTTTTTTCAGTGCATTTTTCTAGAATTAATATTTACGCGTTTGCAAACGCAAAAATAAAATTATTCCATAATGTAAGGTAGTTTCATCTTAACTGGGCGTCAAATATTTGCAAAAATATTTCGTTCGGGTCTTAGAAGTGCAAATTTCAAAGATTTGATGAAACAATGTTTACCATAAAAACATAAGCACCAAGCACTGACAATTTTCGACAGCGACGAATCCGCCCGGAGTGTGGAAGATGCGGGTTCGAGTCCCGCCTGAGGCAAGTCGATTTTTTTCAGTGCATTTTTCTAGTATTAATATTTACGCGTTTGTAAACGCAAAAATAAAATTATTCCATTACCTTAGTACCTATCTAATATGAAGGGCTGGCTGGTATACTCTGAGCGGTAAAAGTTCCGAAATAAATAAGATTACACAAAGTACCTAATATGAACCTATACATATGACATATTAATGAGTAGGTAGTATCAAAAGAATTAGGTAAGTAGGTATATTGAGGGAAGTGCTTATTAATATTTAAATAGGTCAAAAGTTGAATTTAATTTTGCCCAGAGTGGCGAAATGGCTAGATCGGGCCCTGTCCGTAGGAAGGAATAGCAAAACTTTGTACAGGTTATAGAGGGTTAAGTATTTATGGAATAAGACTATGAAACTGGATTTATTCCATTTGGTAAAAATTATCGAATTATTTGGTTGAATATCCTCTCGGGATAATTTACCGGGAATTTGTCCAATGTCGTTAGCATTCTTAATTTTGCGGAGGAGTTTTCACAAGTGTTAAGTGTTAATTTTGTACGAAACATGCATCGGATTGGACTGCAATCATCGGTGACGTTTATAATAACCAGTGCTGATAATTTGCATCGTAAAGTTGTTCACCCTGATCTGCCGGCGCGTTAACACGGTTACTGGATCTCAGACACAATATAAATAGGTTTGTAAGAAAGAATTTGATGATCAATAAAATACATACATACGAGTAGGAGCATATTATCTGAGGGTTGAGCAGATCTTTATGTACCTACATAATAATTTGGATGAAATGAAAAATCAAAATTCTTTTAGCAGTCCTGGTGATTAAATAATTAATTAATTAATTTACTCTTTATTGCACTTAAAATAACAAAATAACAAAATTACGGTAATACAGTTTGCAAGGGCGAACTTATCTCTATAAGAGATCTCTTCCAGCCAACCCAAAACGTCAGTGAGGTATTATGTCAGTAGGTGGGAGACAAGAAAGTGCATTATAAGATAAGATAAAAATAATAAGTAGTAGCCAAAAACATAGAAAAGTTATTAAATTAAATACATATACACTATAATACAATAAAAATACGCTAATATAATACATACACTTAAATACATACATACATATAAAAATATAATAGACTACATTACAGATTGCGACAAGGTGAGTGAGACTTAAAAATGAATATAAAAAAGACACTAAGATGAATGCAACTGAAAGTGTTTTTTTAATTTAAACTTAAAAGCATTAGCTGAAGGACACTCTTGGATATCGAAAGGAAGCCGATTCCAAAGTTGAGCAGCGCGGACAGAGAAGGAGTGAGAGAAGAATTTCGTGTTACTAGAAGGTAGCTGGAGGGTTTTTGTAACACATGACCGTTGAGGTGGGGAGCGAGCTGGTAAAGGTTGGAAACGGGATCGGAGATAGGAAGGGGAATTGGGATCTTTTAGGATTTTGTGTAAAGTAGATAGGATGTGCACATTACGACGGTCTCGAATAGGTAGCCATTTCAACTGTGTGCGAAAATTGGAGACGTGATCATATTTTCGCAGTCCGAAAATAAACCGAATAGCTAAATTTTGAAGACGTTCCAATTTATTCAGTAGCTCCTCAGTTAGATCCAAGTAACAAACGTCAGCGTAATCAAGAATGGGGAGAAGAAGAGCTTGCGCAAGCATAATCTTGGTCTTAAATGGGAGAAAATATTGAAGTCGCTTGAGAGAGTGAAATGAATAATGCATACGTCGACTTACCTCATTGATGTGCGGAGACCACGACATATGGCAGTCCATGATTAGGCCCAGATTTTTAGCCTTGTCTGTGTACGCAATAGTTGTTCCGCTATAAGTAACTGTAGGAATCATGCCCCAGTCCAGTTTACACCTCAGTCTAGGACTACCCACAATAATTGCTTGGGATTTCGCCGGGTTAACAACAAGACCAAATGTTTTGGCCCAAGTCTCAATTGATAATAAGTCACCGTTAAGCAGGTTGATGGCTTCACTGACTTCAGATAGTTTGAAGTGCCTATAGATCTGAAGGTCATCGGCATATAGGTGAAATGAAGAAGAAATAGAGGAAGAAATGTGGTTAATAAAAATAGAAAAAAGTAATGGTGACAACACACTACCTTGTGGCACACCAGCCGACAGACATGACCAATTTGAGCTGATATCTTCCCATTTCACGCACTGCCGGCGACCTAACAGGTACGACCTAAACCACTCTAAAACAGGGAGAGAGATATTTACCGCACGAAGAGTTTCAAGGAGAAGGTCATAATTAACAGAATTGAATGCACTACTGAAGTCCAGCAAAACAAGCGCAGTGAGCTTGGTATTATCCATAGCCCAGCGAATGTCTTCGGTCACGTTCAAGAGTGCAGTAGTAGTACTATGGGATGGACGAAAACCGGACTGGTAAGGAGATAAAATACAGTTGTCGACAAAAAAAGAATGCATTTGTTTATGAACGGTGGACTCCAGTACTTTGGATAGGATAGGAAGTATGGAAATGGGACGGTACTCAGAGAAGGAAGAAGGATTAGTGGTTTTAGGGAGAGGTATGACATGAGCCTTCTTCCATGAAGTTGGAAAGACATTGTGTGTCAAAGAAAAATTAACAATGTGTGTAATAATTGACACAATATCATCCAACACGGGCAAGATCATGTCAAGGCTAAGACCGTCACTACCAACAGCCTTGGAGGAAATGGAGAGGATACTCTTCTTAACGGCATCATCTGAAACTGTAGAGAAAGAAAAAAATAGACTATCGTGTGGGACAAGATTTGACAAGAGGGAAAGAGCAGCTGATTTAGAAGAATCATCTAAAACAGTAGGAGAAGAAGAGAAGTGGTCATTTAAAACGTTGAGATCCACAGCAATATGGTCTATTGCTGAGGACTTGCCCACGCCTAAAGTCCGTAAAAACTTCCAAATGTGGTTAGGATGTGTATTGTTAATTTTATTGTGCACATAGCTACGCTTGGCATCTCTACAAGTTCTACTGCAACGATTCCGAATTTTTTTAAACTGTGCAAAAAGAAGGTCGCTACCAGACTGCTTGTACCGACTTTTAGCTTTGTCCCGTTTCGCCATAAGGTTACGAATCTCCGGAGTCAGCCAGGGCGCCGGAAGATGTTTGAGTCGTTGTAATAATTGTAATAGTTGTGAATAATTGTAGTTTGGAAATATATTTAGTCGAGGTAGGGCTTACACAACAGACTAGCCGCTTGAATCTGGGTCAGCCCGAACTGGGGTAGTACCTCCACTATACAGAAGGCCACAGTCAAATAAAAATACATTTTTGTGGTGTTGTCTTTCTGTTGGCGATCGGGGTAGGGAAGGGGACGTCAGTGATACAAGCGTCTATAGGCTTCGGTGGCTGCATGCCACCAGCCCTCCGATCGCGTCGCGGTCTTTATAACGTTTTTACCAAAACCAAATCGTTATCGTTTTCATACGTTTTGACAGCTGTCAGCTGTCTAACTGTTGTCAAAATGTATGAAAATGATAACGATTTGGTTTTGGTAAAAACGTTGTACCTAAATAGCGCGATAATGCCCCAGGCAGGCCGTACGATTATCTGCCAACCACTTGACATAAAAATAATTGTATAGGTAAGCACTTACCTATAGCATTATAGGTATTCAGTTTTGTATAACCTCACAATCATGCTATTTCTGTTATTTGCTACATGTTTAAAGATAAAATAGGTACGTGGTGAACGGGTCCGAGACCAAATATTTGCCCATATCTCCATCAGTGTTGCGTCATAATTATGTGCAATACGTAGGTAGGTATATCTACATCATTAAAATTACTATGGGGTCATTCATTTATTACGAAAGACGATTTAGGGTGGGTCACCATGTCTTATTTTTCTTACAATGGAGTTTTTCTTATATATTTTTTTCTTATTATAGGGGAAGGGGAGGGGGTCAAAAGCTAGCAAAATCGTCTTTTGTAATAATAAATGAATGATCTTCTTTTATTTTTTCTGCTGACTGTACCAACGAAAAATTCTCTACGCTATCATTGCAATATAATTGCCACTTAGACGATTTCCCTGTAACCGTACCTACTGGTCGTATTTTCTAAAGGCTTCAAGATGATTTTCGTAAAATTTATCTTTTTTAGCAATCTTTATAATCTAGGAAATGAGGACAACTTGCAAATAAATTTTACTGAGCTTTCTTCTTTATATTTATGTTGTAAGGTCATAGGAGGGAGGAACTGTTGGGGTCCACTTCCGGAAGTCTCCTCGTGGCGGACCCTGGTAACGTGGTGGGGAAACTTTCTCGGCGGGTGTGCGGCTTTTGATGCCAAGTGTGTCCGCTTGGCATTCGAAGTCACGGGCCATCGTCGAGTTGTTTTTGTTTTCCCACTACGGCTAGTTCCGGACGGCCTTTTCAGGGCCACGACCGCGCCTGATGACCTCGGGTGCGGTGTCCTCGTCAGGAGGACGCGCCAGGTTGAGCAGCCGTCGGTGAGGAGGCGGCCTATAAGGCCGGCGTCGGCCAGCGGCCCACAGGGGCTGGCGTTAGTCGGTAGCCCCTGTGGGCTGCTGGCCACTAATTGGTGCACAAGGAGTGCCTAGACGGGCAGCGTTGGGACGGTCTCGGTGGAGTTGCGCTCACGTCCGCAGATCCCGAGCCGTCCCGCAATAGCGCACTGGAGGTCAGGCCGGGGAGGATGTTTAGTGGGTATGGAGGGAACGCCTTTACCTCGAGTCCCACATATCCCCTGCGGTTGGCACCACCCCGCAGGGACAATGCGTAAACGCATTTGACCTGACCCGACAACAAAAAAAAAGGTGGGAGAAACTGTTAGTGTTACTACTATAGTATTATATTATCTGTGGTGTTACCTATATTCTGCCCATAAGTCTCTTTGGGGCGGCATTTGCGACACGATAGGTCAAACAAAAGTTTTTGTTTGAAATATGTCTCTTCTCAATTTTGCCGGCCTTCGTTTTTGCCGCTCTGGACAAATGTCCGACTTTGGGAAATTTTGTTACACATAGGTACCATAGGTAGGAACCTGGTTAAGACTAAAGCATCGCCCGCGACCAATAGAGGTGGATTAAAAAAATATATAGCCTAGGTATATTACTCAATATTAGCATTCTACCGGCGTATGATTTTTTTCAACGTGGTTTCCCCATGGTGTGATGTCCCTATTTGAATTTTGGGGTCGATACCGTTTTAGAAATATATCAGCGACACTAAAAAAACAAGTTAGAGTATGTTGGATAAAATCCGGCTCGAAGGATCACTTGATGTTCGATAAATTCAAACACAAACTGCTTGTTTACCAGTTTAATAATTGCACCAACACTAGGTACTTATACTTATGAGAGGTACTTATTTCACAAATTATGTAAACTATTTAATTCTAATTAATGTAGGAGCAAGGGTAATGAGACGCGTGTTAAAAACCGAAACGGAACAGAGCCAGAGCTCTTGACACGAGAAAGAAACAAACATTTAGTATGGCAATAATAAACAGGGTACTTATAAGATAACTACAAATAATTCGTCGTCGTCATTGTTGATTTTTATTTATTAATTTGCAAAAATTAATCTATTAAATATTAGTTTGTGGTATAATATTCTTTATGGTCATGTCTATGGCATTATGTCTACGATGACTTTGTCTGTGGTTGAAGCGCCATCTTTTCTTTGGTAATTTTACACTAGTTTGAGCTTCACTTTCTGTTGAGCAGCGCTAGGCAACGGACGTATACCTTCTTAGTGTCGAGAAGAATATAGTACACAATAATTTCTTCAGTATAATCGTTGTTTCAATTACCCGTAATCTCCTATAGGTTATGGGCCCAGTCTACGTAACGATTAGTGTGTTAAAAGTACGGTAACAGTGAATTTAAAATTGTCGTGAATAAAAATTAAAATGAAGTCGCGCAAGAAGAAATATTCAAGAGTTTAACAGTGAACGTTATAGAATGTGAAAGTTTCGTAAGAAATCACTCTTAGACTAATTACTAATTGTTAGTTATAAACTACGTCGTTATAAACTACCGCATAAAGAGAATAAAAAAAATAGCTAAAAAGTGCGACTGTGAAATAGATTAGTGGTGCATTTTTTAAATTCACGATTGAAAATCGATTCTACCCACATTATACGAATAAGGTGTAACAACTGCCTTAGAAACTAATAAGGAAGAACAATTGGATTTCTGCATTGTGAAAACTACGGAGTGACGATGAGAGTAAAAAAAAATATTGCATATTACTACAAAGAAAACTACACCTTGATCGTTATTACGACAAGCAACAAGCGGAGAAGAATTTTATTTCAGGAAATACGATGCATAAGAATTTCAGAGTTGTATTGTGTGTGATAATTGTGATCGCCGCAATCATGTCAAGAAAAATCAATAAATATATAACGAAGCTGGCAGAGGCAGTAGTGGCTACAAATCTACTGCGGATACAATGGAAACCCAATAACAAGGACAGTATTGTTTAATCTGTTTATAGTGTGAATGATATTACTTGATTCTAATACTAATTAAATATATTTTGTTCTAGATTCAAGAGCGAGTTTAAAAACACATTTTTTACAAATCCTACAACAATTTGCAGATTCCGTTAGTAATTGGCGAAGCTGAAATTTTGCAGCAGCTTACTACTAATTTGGGAAACCATATAACTTGCAGTCAGTCTCCAAGATACAGCGAGCTGGATACAAGGTTGTTTTTGGACAACAGGGAGCCGAAATTAACAAGGACAGTAAGATCATTATGCAAGGTAACCTTTTAACAATTGAATTGCTATTGACTTGGTAGCTTTTGTGAATCGTAGTGATCCTGTTTCTCATGTGCTGTAGTGATAACAATAGTAATAATATATGACAGCAAAAAAAATTGAAAAAAAAAATTGAGGATGTAGATCAAATTAATAGAGTAGCACCTAACAATAAGTTATATCGACTGCCATTTAATCAATCTAAACAAGTATAAAAGTTACATTAAAATTCCTTGTCAGTGTTTGACCGCGATGACCTTCGAAATTACTCAACCGATTTTGATGAAATTTTGCAAATGTGTTTTGCTTAGTCCAACTTAGGTTATAAAACAGTTTTTTATGATTAGTAGACCTCATTTTTTTACTGCAAATTAAACGTTTATTTGAGGACGGTAATGTGGAATTACCACAGCAACGCGTGGGTAAGTTAGCTAGTATATTATTCATTCTGATATTTGCGGCCCTATAACTCCTTCAACCATTGACATCAAAAATAACATCGTTCTTTTTGTTGATGAGTATACTCATTACTGTGTAACATACTTGCTACCATGTAAATCAGCAGTTTCTATGTTCAAAGGCAAAAAGTGAGGCTCAATTCAATTCTATAAAGTACTTAGTTAATCTTCATTCTGATATGGCGGGAATATTTATGTTTTGTGTACGTTTAGATGCTCGTCACAGAGTTAATCTTAACTCATTTTTGGTAAGCTTATCGACGCCTGCAGTTCCTAAAGAAAGACTTCTGACCGAAAGTTGTAGTATTTCAGCGCTTTACAGGATGGCTACTGAACATTGCGCCGTACGTTATGCGACGCGGAAGATGCCCAGTGGCTAATTATTTACTTATGTTTTATTTTCAGTATGTTAGACATTAAGGTCTATATTTATATGGGCCTATGTGTTTTGTTCATGCTGATTTACTGAAATAAAAAGTTACTGTGTTGAGAAAGGTACCTATAACATATCTTTTGACAGTTTCTCAAACTTTACAATTAAATAGTGTTACTGAGCAGATAGTTACTTCCTGTCACTTAAAAAAACAACTCGTTTATTGTTAAATTGTGGTCAATTAAATAAAATGTTTTGAAGTCAATCAGTTTTGCCCGTGGTTTATTTAATAAAGACATCAGCTTTAATAGTTTCACAAATACCATTTGAAATGTGGCATTAAAAAAAAACAAAAATCAAATATTAAAAGCTTTTTGGCTCAACAGCTTTTGTTCATAATAAAACGAAAATCAAAACTTGACAGTAAATCATTGGGCATGAACCAAACAGTTGTAAAGTTTAGGAAACTGGTAACAAAAAGTACATAGTATATTGTAGTAATCAGAGATGTTGTTGTAGAAGATACTATTTTTTTGCAATCTAGGCATTCTCTGAAGCCTGAAGAGAATATAATTATAAATTCTCGTGACAAAACTGATATGAATGTATATTCGAAATCAGTGTCAAATAAGTCTCGGAAATCTGACTGCTTAAAATCATGAGGAAACCATAATTTGATATTAAATCATGGAAGAGTAAACCCTAACGGTTATTAAGTTTGGGGATCTGAAAACTAAAGTCAGAGATGTTATTGTAGACAAGGCTATTTTCCAATACAGGTCTGCACAGAAGCCTGGAGAGAATACACTAAATTCTCGTGACAAAACTGATATTAATTTAAAATCGAAATCAGTGTCAAATAAGTCTCAAAACTCGGACGGATTAAAAACAAATAATTGAAAATCTGATATTACCTACACATGTTAGCCCTAGTAAAATTAGAAAAGTAAAACATGATACTGTAAAATGTTAATCTGGCTTTTCATCGTCAGATGCTTAGAGATGAGTTGCATTCATTATCTGTAAATTGATTTCAAGACTTATTGTTTTGGCAAAGGTATTAGGTATGTATGACTATGCCATACAAACCACAATAAAACAGTGTATCAGAGCGCCTAAATCGTACACTTACAGAAATGACTCGATCATTGGCATAGTTTAATACTAAATTATAATTATTATTTTAATAATAAGTAAATGTATTTTCTTTTGAGAAATTAAACTTTTTAAGACCTGAGCATTGCTACAAGTGCGAAACAAAGCAAATCTTTTTGGGGTATATCTGTCGTTGTAACAGATACGTAGTTAATTAATTAACATACCTCCCCCAATTAAAGCTCTGATAGATAAAACACTATATGACATGTGGCATACAACCTAAAAATAAGTATTGCTAATGTTTCGTTTTACTGCAAAAGTTAAACGTTATTGTGACAAAAAAATATCTTATTTTAAAAGAGTTATGATTAATTTTGTGCAATCAAGACCAATGTGCGCAGTAGTACCTAATATCAAAGTGATACTTGCTAAAATGAGTAAACTCTACCTGGAATCGGTAAAACTTAGATGGCTAATATAATTATTCTATCAAAGATCATTCATTTTATATACAAAATGATCCTAGTAATATTTCCTATAATAAAATCTCAATCTACCTCCTATTTCTATTTGCAATCGTGTTTCAAAATCAGATTTTACAGGAGTAACCACACCTGGAATCCTGTCTAAACGCCAAATAAGTATAATACCATTAGTTGAAATTTGTATTGTAGTTGAAAATACGTATTTATAATGCTCAATAAACTGCACTACAAACAGACAAAATAATGTCCGTAGCAGTGTCATTTACTGTGATAAAATATATGGCGTTTTATGAAGCAGTCAGAGATGCGTTATGGCTAAAATCACTTGTAGTCAATGTGAATAAAAGTATTGATAAAAGTTTTGTTATTTTTTAAGATAATAACGATTGCAAAAGTATTGCAAACTAAACATATACCTGCCTAGATATCAATTATCACTTTTCTTTTAACAGATTTATAAATATGTGATAACATTAAATTAAATTTCAACAGGTCAGCAGCAGATGCGTTGACGAAGCGTCTCTTCTCGCAGTGACGTTGTAATACATTCATAGAAAAAATATGGGCTTAAGAGAAGTTCATGATGTATTTGAATAATAATATTAATATGTAAAGATCTTATTATAAATTGCATATGATTTAATAGATATATGAGTGCATGAATGGTCTGGTTAGGTTTTTCTGGGTTTCCCTAATCCTAGCAACAAATGTTGGACCATAATAATGTATCCCAGTGAGCACATAGAAGGTGTACGATCTGTTTAGGATTTGATTGTTAACTTATGATTAAGTTTGTATAAATGACCAGTCGATTAATTTTTGAGGGGGCGTGTTGATTTTTATTTATTAATTTGCAAAAATTAATCTATTAAATATTAGTTTGTGGTATAATATTCTTTATGGTCATGTCTATGGCATTATGTCTACGATGACTTTGTCTGTGGTTGAAGCGCCATCTTTTCTTTGGTAATTTTACACTAGTTTGAGCTTCACTTTCTGTTGAGCAGCGCTAGGCAACGGACGTATACCTTCTTAGTGTCGAGAAGAATATAGTACACAATAATTTCTTCAGTATAATCGTTGTTTCAATTACCCGTAATCTCCTATATATCATTAAATAGTGACAACGATAGTCATTTCATAAAGTCTAATAAGATTATCTTATCAGCAAAATATATAAAGATTATTTCGATAAATTACAGTAGATAATTAACTAAACAAGAAATGGTTGTTACACATCCACTTCACTAAAATAATATTGTTATTTTCAATTCTTAATTATAACGGGTGTAAAAAGACTTATGATAAAGCCGAAAGCTACGTATTCTGCTCATCATTAGGACCATTTTTTTCTTCTAGACTATACTTGGGAAATTAATAGTTATGAAGTTATTGAATGTCAAAGTTAGACATATTTTTTTCAAGATTTTTATGAAAACAAAAAACACTTCTTAATTTCTGACCAAAGAAATTTAATCAAAATTTTAAGTATTTCAGGCTGGTAGTGGTCGAGTTATCGTTGGAGCCGTAGGTACAGCGTCTGTTGCACAACCAACCAATCGGGCCCGTGCAAGAAGGGGGTGGCCGGAAAATACGACTTTCGACTGAATAATCCTGGACGTGATGCGGGAAAACCCTCGTTTAAAGTACTTTGGATACAGCGATACCATTGGGTTTGAACCGCAGCTCGTCCGTTTGGAAAGGCCTACGATAATGAAGGACTTATGGATGACATTTATGACCAAGTGAGTACCTACCTAAGTACCTAGATTACCTACCTACCTAGGTGTTTTGTACCGACATGTTAATACCTACATTGTGAACTTGGTGGCCGTCTCGTAAAGACAGATATCAGGTAGGTACTATAGGTGAGTAAAAATCGGACTCACTTCACTTAAATTCTGAAGGCTGATTTTTATAGGGAATGTCTAAGAAGCAGACGCCAAGCCGAAAGCGGGTAATAGAGTAACTCATTAAATTATCAGAAAAATAAAAAAATAAATCTAAGTCATACTTATATTTAAAAAAAAACGATAAAATTTACACCCTGTGACGGCTTCTGGGACAATCCTGTATATGTTATTCAAGGGACTATTTGAAAACTAGGCAATCAGCTAGATAAATCCTACCTACCAAATATCCTCCCTGAAACATAAATTAGTGTTAACTCATAACTCCTGCACGAATCAGACTAGCAATGTCGTTTAAAAACAGCAGTATAGAAAATTTAAGTGATAACAATGTGTCATTTTTTGATATTGTGTCTGAGGGGATTTGTTTATGATGTACCTATATCGTTTTGAAATAGCCCCCTTAACAACATATATAAAAAACAGCCTTCAGATTTTAAGTAAAGTGAGAGAGAGAGATTTTCACTCACCTTTAGCATTGACCATCTGATCTGAGCGTCTGACCAATTTAACAAGTATGCGTGCGTTCAACGTACATAGAAACACTACCTTTTTTTTTGGGGAGGTCAAATGCATTCAGTGCGCTATTACTGGACGGCTCGGGATCTGCGCACGTGAGCGCAACTACACCGAGACCGTCCCAACGCTAGTCTAGGCACTCCTTGTGCACCAATTGTTGGCCATCAGCCCACAGGGGCTACCGACTAACGCCAGACCCTGTGGGCCGCCTCCTCACCGACGGCTGCTCGACCTGACGCGTCCTTCTGACGAGGACACCGGGAGCAGCCATCGGACCGCACCCGGGGGACCCCGAGCGCGGTCGTAGCCCTGACAAGGGCCGTCCGGAACTAGCCGTGGTGAGAAACCAAAAACAACTCGACGATGGCATGTGGCTTCGAATGCCAAGGGACACTTGACATCAAAAGCCACACACCCGCCGAGAAACTTTCCCCACCACGTTACCAGCAGGGTACGCCACAAGGAGGCTTGCGGACGTGGACCCCATATAGAAACACTACACCACATAGAAACACTACCTACACTATTACACACATTTCATCTTTGAGAAAATAACTAACGCCTGGCAGCTCTGGGATCTTGGACTAATATTTTTTATTCTTGTTTTGTGGTACCTACCTATAGAATGCGTAGGCTTCGGCTTTGTCAATGGTCTTTTACACTCTGTATTTACTTAAAACCTTTAGTACCACTGACTTTTGAATACTTATAGGAAACGTGTAAGTTAAACACTTTAAGTTTACCTTTTCAGTAATATTTTTTGTTTATATTCCTACTACTTAATTGGTTCTGATTAAAAGTAAGTAAAGATTGGTGGTCAAGTCAACGATAAGTTCTAATTTTTCAAATTTGTTGTTATTTATAAGTTGTCAAGTGTAAAACATTAACACTTGACAAATTATAAATAACAATAATTTTTGTGAAAAATCTTTAGTTAGTTTTCATTAGAAATCTGTAACAAAATCGTGTATCTATATGCTAGGAATCAGATACAAATAGGTAGATATTAAAACTTACTAGAAACTATTGTAGTAGGTATCTATAGCTTAAAATTTCATCATGGAATATAACGAATCAGAACTATGTAATTATTATTATATACTTGACAAATATTTAAAACTTTTCACAGACTTGACCAATCAGAACTTAGGTACTTACCAATGCAAGAGAAAGTAAGAATAGGAGATGCTGGTTATAGCAATGAAAACACGTTCTCAACTTCGGTCGGTTTTTAAAGCAAAATCATATAAAATAAAAACCGACACAAGAACCTGTAAAAAGCCAAATGACAAGCGAGCATAAAAAAGGAACTAGACGATCAAAAACTACCAAAAATAATCTTAATAAAATTTCCATGTCACAATGTTAGTTACCGTACTCCTCCGAAACGGCTTGACCGATTTTCATGAAACTTTGTATGCGTATTCATTATGTCTGCGAATCGGCTACTATTATTTTCCATACCCCTAAGTGATAAGGGTTGTTCACCCTTAATTTTTTTTTTTAATTTTCGGACGAAATTTTTTGTTTTTATTTTTTTATTGTGGCATTAAAAAATACATACAACCCTAAATTTTTACTTTTTTATCACCAACCCCTATTTTTTTATAGCCATTTTAGTAATTTAATCATTTTTGTAAGGCAAAATAACGTTTGCCGGGTCAGCTAGTAATCTTAACATTTAATCGGCAACATCCTCTGTAGGGACAGAGGATGTTGCCAATTGCAACCTTTATCTACCTCTATCTACATTGATGAATCAAAACATTTGACAAATAAAATAAGAAATGGGCAATAAAAACCGCTTGAGGAATCGAAACAATAACCAGTCATGACCTAATTACCTTACCTGCTTAAATATTAATTAGGTATTATAGGTACTAAGTACCTATTTGTATTTTATAACATTGCATCACTAAGTGTGATCTGACCCTAATTGTAAAGATATCGAATCAGTACATTACTGATAGTAATTGATTGCTCAGTTTGTATTTACCATGTAAAGTGAAGTGACGAAAATGGCAGAAAAGTCAAAAAAGAAGCCGCCTTTCTTCAAACGGTGGAATAGTCAAACTGTTGACGATGTCCCCAAAAGTCCTACTATGCTGACTCCCAAAGCTCACGTGCAACTGAGAAAGACCAATTCTAATGACACGAAACCAAATAGGTCAGTACACCCTAAGGGTCCAAGTAAGTTCCCATTAATAATAGCCCATACAAAACAAAACTATCCATTTAATTGCCTAGATATCTCCTAACCTATGAAACAGGCCCTTAGTTTTAGATAACATTGTGTTTGTGTGTGTGTGTTATGTCAGTCAATAGTGCCTACTTACTTGGAAGGATGTAAGTGGCACATGGCACGAGGTAGGTACTCTAATATTGTGTTGAATGTGTCTACCGGACTGCAAAGATGATTTAGGAGTCCTGCTAAGATGATTTAGGAGTGTAACATCTGACCTGTAGCCCAATTCACGTATTAAAACCGTTGAGATATCGCAGCGATTTAGTCGTTTAAACACTTTTTCGTATTCACGTACGTCAAATGAACCGATTTTGAAGTAGCTCGATCGCAATGTCGTTGAACCATCGTCGACCCGTATTCAGCTAATAAATCGTTTTAAAATCGCACCTGAAATGTCAACTGAGAGGTATTCAGCTAAAATATTCTCATATCACGTTCTATGTTAAATAACATCGATATTGTTTAATTTAATTTGATTAAATTATCGTAAATCACTGTATTTGTAGTATAAAGTATATTTGAACCTTTTAGTAGAAAATCAATTAATTTTACGGGCATCTTTTTTGTTTCGTTGACAAGTCGTTCACATGTGCTTTAGTTCCGATCCTATTGAGTTGTCGTCCTATCGAAATGTAGCTGAGTAACACGTGAATACCAAAATTGGATAGGACTACGATCGAACGATTTCTAAACTAAAACGATTTTTAGATCGAATGTATTTACGTGAATTGGGCGACTGATCTAGTCTGTTATCGGTTGTTCCTGCGACTTTTCACCCCACACCAGCATTAAGTCAGGCTAATAATGGTGGTACAGATGTAAACTCCTTAAGTTTTTATCAAACAAGACCTCTTGCCTGGCAAGTGAATTCATCATTTCAGCCTATTTCACCCGTAAAACAGTTTGCTGTGTTTCGGATTGAAGGGAAAAGTAGCCAGTGTAATTACCGGGCATGGAAGGCATTACATCTTAAGCCTCAGGATGACAACGCACCTGCGATACCAATTGATTTTGTCCTTGTTATTGCAGGTGTTTATTAGGCGACGGTATGTATACACTTACCACCAGGTGGGCCGTCAGCTTGTTAGTCATCTAGTAGTACTAGTAGCACTTCGGTTCGGCGTAATGTTTTTCTCTTCCATACATCTCGCTCACCCATCATCTCAGTATTAACTCCATTCATTGCTATATCATCTCTAACAAAATCTATCCATCTTTACCTTGTGTTTCTTCCCCTTCTATACCCCTCCAACTGGATGGAGCTCTAATTAATTCTTACAATAGTTGTGATTATTATTAATATTTATTTATTTCGCCTTTACGCAGAGTATCAGTCAGTGGAATCAAAGAATTAGTGCAATGCCCATTGTGTCTCGACGTGCTATTAAATCCGAAGATTTTGCCATGCCAGCACACATTCTGCTATGCATGTCTAATTAAATACATAGCAGGTTAGTATGAAGTTATGTTATCATTACTGGATTCCGGAAGAGCTTCCCCACTGTCTTTCATCTCACGCACCTGATGCTTCAGTCAGCATCAAAAGCATTAGAAGGTACCTACCTACCTTGTCATATAATCGTTCATAAAGGTGGCAACTGTTATTGCACAAGCGTCGACGTTGCTATGACATACTAAAGTGTTAATTTACGTATGATGCTGACCGTACCTAAGATAATAAGGCCCGGACTCCACCAAAGCGGTGACGAGACGAAAAGAGAGGAGCTGTGTTTTAAACAACCAATAGAAATTCGTTATTCACACATTCTCACGCTCAGCTTCAGTGGATACTACCGAGCGGAGATGAATCATATTTGTATGGCGCGATCGAGCTAGCGGAGATGTGAGCTGTGCCTCGCAAGCTAGCGCCGGCCGACTGAAAGCAGCGGAGACGAGATGAGAGCGGCGGCGCTAGCGGCGGCTTTCTTATCAGATTGAACTAAACTGCAATCTTGACAAACACCGCACACATCTTCGCCACAGTCTAGTCAGTACGCATCTCCGCTCAGCTTTGTTGGATACTCCACTGTTGAAAAACATCTCTTCTCGTTTCCACTTCGAACATCTCCGCTTTGTTGGAGTCCGGCATAAGACCGTAGCTGGAAGCCAGCTCCAACCGGACCCTTAGCAATTTGGGGGCTGGCTATCTTATAACTAGTACAAAAACAGATATACAATACAATATCGACAGATCTCGATTTAAAATCAATACAACGGTGGTAGCTACCACCAACTACTTAATTGGTACATTTTTACCGATTTCTATTTTCCAATTTGATCAACTAGGTATTTCATGAGTAGAAGTTATACATTTTAAACAATTTGACGTAACTATTAGCTACTTATTTGTTGTCATAATGTAGAGACCTACCAACAATGTTGATTTTTTAAATTATCATTAGTGATCAATCAGTGTGAAGTAATTCGGTCTGATAAATTAACAAATTAGGTATTCAGTAATGACTTCTGATAATTTTTAGTGGGTTCACCCACTTTATAATCTTTTGACAGTTGATAAATAAATTCACTTTTGCCTTCACTTTTCATTTATAATAAGTACAATCATGAGTTTCTCCAGAGTTCTTGCAAAAACACGTATTGAAAGACTCCATTTTTAAGTCAATATACCATACAATTGTCTGTTACTATAAGTACATTTTCGGAGTTTCCCCCGAGTTCTTGTTCCAAAAACACGTGTTGAGAGCAACGAATTAGGTTCCTTATTCGTTGGTTGATCGACTCCATTTTTAACGCATTCTACCGTACAATTTTCTGTTACTAAAGTTCATTTTCACTTGACATTGTAAATTTCTGTGTCGCAAACGCCGTTTATTTAAAAGAAGAAAAAGTACAATCATGAGGATCATGAGATTTAAACCTTTTAATTACTTAAGAGCGTGTAATTAGATAACAAGTAATTTTGCTATTTTTGGACGCATAATAGATAGATGGTAGGCTATACCAACCTACGATCAGAGTACAGAGATCGATAGTAAAAAAAAATTATCACCCATCTTAGACTGACCAAAGCGAAAGACATTTTATTTCTGAAACAGCCGTGCTACTGCTATTCTTCTGTAATGATCTCACTTCGATTTCACCTGTCAATTTTTTGATAAAAAAAAAATCGAGTAAACTGTAAACGATGTTAGTCGTGGTATTCTACAACGACATTCAATGTGATTCAGATAATAACATTGAATGTCGTGGAATAACACCAATCTTTTTTATAAAATACTTATTCCTTCGCGTTTGACAGCTAAATTGGATCTGAGAAGTGAGTTCTGTATAGAATAGCAGCGGCAGACCTAAATTACTATAAAATATAGGTACTAAGTAATCAGATGAAAAGCTAACTTACTTTAAGAAAACTATAGACCTTATTTGTCTTTATGTTTCAGACTCCTCAACAATAAATTGCCCAACCTGTGAAACAACTATCACGATAACAGGTCCAAACTACGCAGATAAATTGCCGTCAAATTTGTACATCGACATGTTACTCCAAGTAACGGGTCTTAAAGTCTCCGAAAGTAACGTCAGCTCCACAATGACTCCCACTCCACAACCAGGGAATTCTGCAACGTCAAGCGCTCAATCTGTAGAGCTGTTCGCTGCAGGTGTGCGCTGTACTAATTGCAAGAGCATTTGCGATAGCATGGATGTGAAAACCTGTCAGCACTGCTCATCGGTAAGACTTATCCTTTTTACTTTCTTACAACTTTGGTTGCACATAATTATGTAGAAGCGCAACAGCGTAGTTTTAGTCCCGCCTGAGGCAAGTCGATTTTTTTCAGTGCATTTTTCTAGCGTAGTTTTAGCTAATTGTCAAACCATTATCAATAATAAGCTTGCGGTGAAATAATGTTGAAAGTAGTTGGCGCAGAATCAGAACAGTCGAGCGTACGTTTGCTTACGACGGATACAGACTTTGCTCAAATAGTGTAACCAGACCCCCGATCACGCTACTTACGAACGTTAAAACCAAAACGTTATCGTTTTCATACATTTTGACAGCTGACAGCTGTCAAAACGTATGAAAACGATAACGATTTGGTTTTGGTTAAAACGTTGTAATTAGCGTGATCGGCGGCAAGACCCCAGGTAGTTGTATTTAAATTTTAAAAAGTCCTCGCACTAACCAATTGACTGACCTAAGTGCAAAATGTAAAAAAAAAATCAAAATATAAGCGCATTTTGTATTGTTTTTTAATTCAATAATCGGTAGACATATGGTACTGAGAACCGGATGATAATAACCTGACATATACCACAAGCCAAAATAAAAATTTGAAGTAGTTTTTAATACTTCATAAGTAAAAACTATCCGGGATGAATCTTGATAAATTTTGAAATGATCGGGACTCCTCCTTATTTACACTATCTTATTCCATTTTCGCAAAAAAATAAGACTTGCCTATTTAAAATTTTAAAATCATCATTGTGGCGTGGCACATGAATTAATTTATTAATTATATTAATCCGAAGGATATTTTACTTTACTCATGTGGTTGTGGTGTAATTCGTTGAGAAGATGTCGATATTATTTTACTGACTTAATTTCAGAATTTGTGCAGAGTTTGCTGGGCTCAACATTTAGACGATATGAGAGTTCAAGTAGCTTCTATACTAAAACAACTTGACTCCGCATCTAAACGTCTTGACCATAAAATTGAAAATTTTAAGGTAAGTGACAGTAAGCCATTCCCAGAATATTCATTCTAGTGTTGGCCAGAGTATAATAACTAAGTCACACTGTAAGTGTGCCGTTGATTCTCGGCCATTGCCCCGCAGTTCGGTTGTTTTGTTTCTAAATTTAGTTAAATATCATTTGGTGTATACATTTTCAAACATTAACAATGTGAAATACCTACTTCACCAGAATCATCTTAACTTATATCTTGTTAATTGCCTTGTACCTATTTAGATACGTAATAAATTCATTTGGAATGGTTATCGCCAAAAATAGGTACCTACAATTAATCTGTCTGTATTATTCCAGGATCGTATTGAACACATAACAGAACAAATAAACCATGCTACTAAAGATAACATTGAAGCTATATTGGAAAAGCAAAACTCATTGCTTTTAGAAGCTACTGATATTAAAAGAACAGCTGAAGTGTCGGCATTGGCTCTTAAATCAACACTAGAAGAGGCTAAAAACGTAGCAAATCGAGAAATGTCCACGGAGAACTCCAGCCAAGATGACAATGACCAGGTTACTATTTTATCTGGGCCAAATAATGTAACTTCATAACTTTTACAGATTCCTTGAACAAAAATTTAAAAAATATGATTGTATTTTTAAGGTAATGACGTTCGTAAATTTACACCAAAACACTATACAGATATTAACAGATGTATCTAAATGGGGAGCTGAACATTTAGTGTTCGACAAAGAAGGATTCTGTATTGAAAAAGACTCGTCGTATCCGTTTGATGCAGAATCTGATGATCCTGTACTTGAGGGGATTGAGGAAAAGAACCCACTAGAAAATGAAGACACTTTAAGCAATCATTACAAGTAAATATTGAATTATTTTTGATACCTTTAGGTATCTACTACGCAGTTGGAATTTTTTGGCAGACTGTCTGTGTGAGGTCAAAGTAATCTCATAATCATTGTAAACATTTTAGGTCCTGTAACTTCAAGCCACATTACGAATGGCGTAAGGCGAGTCGACCAGCTGGTATTGCCATCGGTCCTTGGAATGGACACCTCTATGTTTGCGCAATAGATAACCACAGTGTTTTGGTAGTAGAAAGATCTCTGGGCAAGATAGTTATGATATTGAAGCACGAGGACTTGTTATATCCAGTACATGTTGCCTTCTTAAAAAGCTTGGGAGAGATATATGTAACAGGTTAGTAGATATTAATGTAAACGCACAATTTCACAAATGTTAAATTCGCAAAAGGACAGACACTCACAGTATCTGCCACTTAGAACACGGAAGAACTCAACGTATTTTGCTCTAACAATCTAATGGGTGACGGTTATTCTAAAGAAAAGTATACGTAGGTAAGCCATAGAAGCGTCTTTTCATCTTAACGCTCGCATTTCCTGTGCCTGCACCACTTTGTACCCGTAGGATAAGTTTTTTTCATTTTAAATACGTAACTATTGTATTTGCATTAGGAGCTCGATTTGTATAGGAAACGTGAATAGCGGAAAGAAGTGTAAATCTTGTTTCCATAAACTTATTTTATACTAAAAAACTTACACTACGGGTACCTACTGATCAATAATGAATAACTCTGAATGAGGAATCAAGGCCATTTCAGTACCATTATTCGGATTTGTTTTGCATTGTACGGATTGAAATAATATTAATACTTAGATAGTAAATTAAAATTGTACATTTTGAAGCCTGTGCCCCTAGTATGAGTTTGTTAGTTTTCGAGCTCGATCAAACGTATCGTCTCTCTTCATACATTGCCCACTAGCGCCTCTAGCGTAAACTATCAGAAACAGTGGGCAATGTATGAGAAGAGACGATACGTTTGATAGAGCTCAAAAACTATCAAAACTCATACTAAGGGTAGGTACTGTAGATGACAACGCACGATAATTTACTACATATTTATTATACCTACTCCTATTAGTAATATTCAACTACCCACATTAAACGGTATTTTGTACGTACTCTAATTGAATATCTTACTTTGTTTATCATGTACTGAACTGATGAACTCAAATTTTTTATAGCATTCCGGATAAATCTTTGTGGTTTATTGGTTTGCTTTAGAATGACTGTTTTGTAATATTGTTTATTTATACAACATGTAAATTAAATAACCAACACCCTGAATACAGGTGGTTTGGGATCGGCTTCCGAGTTGATTTAAAAAAAATAATAAAAAAAAACGTTTTTTTTTTTGAAAAAAAAAAACAAAAGTACCTAGAAAATGTTGTACAATATTTTCTGGGTACTTTTTGTTTTTTTTTCAAATAAAAATGTTTTGTTTTTTTAAATATTGAAATCAACTCAGAAGCCGACCCCAAACCAACTGTATTCAGGGTGTTGGTTATTTAATTTACTTACATGTTGTATAAACACCAAAAAAAAAACATAAATGTCTACATTCATATTTCAGATAAATGGAAACATTGTGTGCATGTCTTCTCAAAAGACGGAAATTACTTAAGAGCCATTGGCCAGAAAGGTAGTAGAGTAGGAATGTTTAGATCACCTGAAGGTATAGCGGCTGATAATTCGGAACAACTTCTATACGTAGTCGACACTGGCAATGATCGCGTTCAGGTGAGCGAGGGATGTTTATACTATACTTACGTGCAATGAAATCGACTCACCGGTACGCTTTGGTTCAGAACTCCCTAATCAAAATCTACAGTTAGTAAATAATAATTTTTAATCCCGTGTGTTAAACAAGAACCTAAACTTACATTAGACTAGATTTTGGTTTATTGATTTTACAAATTGAAAACCAAATACAGTTAAAAGAGCTAAAATTTTTGGGGAAATCAGCTGAATTTTAAGGGTCAATAAATCTGTAAGATTAATCAATGATTTAATTAACTCTGAACACTCTGCATAGTCACAAAAATGGCGTATGACGTAAAAAGGAGAAACCAGGGTTTTGGAAGAAATGAGTCAATTGTCACCAATACTTCGTTTATCGATATTTAGAGTAGATTAAATAAAGCTTAAGAAATATACATTCAAATTATATTTACAGGTTTTGTTTATCTAATCTCATTTTATATACCGATATATTAAGAATTGACACCTACGAGGTGAGTCGATTTTGTTGCACGTAAGTGTAGTAATTTCAAAAGTACTTAGGCACATAAACAAAATGATTCCGTATTATTTACTTAGGTAATAATGAGCAGACTCTTACAATTAAACTTAATTGTGAACTTAAAGTTTTTTTTGTGCCTGTAAGGTAGTACCTAATATGTTGAGGAGTACCTACCTATTGGAAAATTTCAATAATTACGACTTATACATTGTTTAGACCACTTTGGGTGAAATTTGATAGATCTGAAAGTCTTTGGTCATCTAGTCTCGACCGTAAATCGAATAATAATTTTACTTTCGCAGATACTACATCCAGATGGCAAATTCGAGGATTTGCTAGGAGTGGTCTATAAGGAGCAGTCCTCAAATATGAATGGCAAGCAATCAGCACAGTTAGTGTCTTGCACAGAACTGAACGCCCCAACAAGTGTAGCGGTGTCTAATGACCGCATAATCGTTCTAGACGGAGGTAACAGGAGGGTTAAAATCTACGATAAACTGAAAAGGTGCAAAATTCTGGAATTCGGGGCCATGGGTCAAAGGAAAGGGCAATTCAGACAGCCAGAAACACTTGCAGTCGATCCTCTGGGTTTCATTTTGGTTGGTGATTCTGGTAACTGCCGCGTGCAAGTATTCAAACCAAACGGACAGTTGGTGAGAGTTTTCGGGGGATACGGCACTGAGCCAGGAAAATTTGGATGGATATCTGGTATACATGTGACCAAGCAACTGGATATCATTGTGAGCGACGCGAAGAATCATAATGTTGTATTCTTTTAATATTAAGTATTTTTATGCCAAAATGCTCATCTGATAAGTTAAATGAAGATGTTGTGACGTAACACTAAAGCTGATTTTACAGTCACACTTTCGCCAGCACGTGTGGTAAGCGTCCAAGCCACGAGCTTTGGGTGTCTTGCGTCGTTACATAGTAAACACACCTCGCGCAAACGGCCTGCGCTGAGTAGTATTCGGTACTGATCATACACGTACCAGTTACAACCGTATCGTTACTTCAAACATAGAGAGTGGGAATGAACAATACCTATAACGTTTGTCTCATATGCATAGGTACCTAATATGCTTATTTTTTACACACGACAAATACAACCGAGTTGAGCCGAGCCCATAATATTTCATTTCCGTATGTTCTTTAGGGACGCACATTTAGCCTCGCCGAACGCACCAAATTTTTGAATTTTTCATACCTCGGAAATTCGGATGACGGACGTCACCAGAATAGGCACGATCGATGCGGTGCGGACTACTCGGCCGTTAAGCATTCATTCTATTTACATATTATAATTACAGTGCAACGATTTCTTCGGCGCGTTCGCCTCGGCTAAATGTGCGTCCACCTTAAGTAGTAGTTCGCTTAAGATCGTACGTGCGACCATACTAGTAATAACAACTAGTAGACAAGTGGCCAATATATACCATAGAACACTTTACGACTAGAATAATGTGTGAAATTGATATATTACTAACAAAACATCATGCATGGCTGGCGGCCTATCGTGTAAAATTGTGCCAAATGTTAGCGGTAGCGTTTTTACTCGATGAAACGCTTTGGAGCGTTTGCCACTTGTGTAAGCATACGTATCTGTTATTATTTTAATTAAAATTGCAATATTTAAAATATTTTATAAGTTTCCAAACTTAAGTTTTACGTTTTACAAATTTGAAAAAAGTTACGTAAAATTCAACTTAATTCATAGGAATTCGGTCGTTTCATTTTTAAATATATTTATGTTAATTTTTTATGAAAGGTTAACTTGGTGCAACCGGTCGATAGCTTGTAAAGAACTGAAACTAATGTTAATATGTAACAGTGTTTAATTATTGAAATAAATTCTGAAAATAAACATTAGATTTAAATATTAATTTTCATAGCACGATCAATTGTAAAATAAAAAAAAGTACATAATATAAAATAAATATAGTACATAACTGAGTTTCATTTCGTGACATAGACAGTATCACAATTGGGATACAGTTATTTTCCTTGAGATAAAAATCTTTACTTATCCAGTCTCTAGAAAACGTATTCAAAGACCTTAGTTCCTTGCTTCATAGGTGCTATTATTGAGTGAGAAAATTTATTAGTTTATGGAAAGCATTTTTTGTAAAACTTGATAGTTGAATATTTTTCTAAAGACAAGGCTTGATAAAACAAATAAATATAATAATGAACACCTACAGTTTATAAATAAGTGTATAGTTATGTTATACATAATATAATGTCAAATCTATGGACGCCACAACTACAATTCCGAATTATCATGAGATACTATACTATGAGTATATTAAGTGATTACAAGGTGAAATAACATTAACATGCTTGTCAAAATGGTGTGTATACTAAGGTTCATTTTTTAAAGAACAGGTTTTTTTATTTGTTCACAGATAAATTATATTTACAGGTTAGTATTATTTACACCTTGTAAAAAGTTATTAGATCACACCAAACTATTGCGAAAAGTACCTATTTTAAAAACAAATAAAATAAACTCCCAAATGTTGACTCCAAAAGGATACTTGTATTATCTGTGACCTTATCGCGTGTTAATCAAATCCAAAACGCTTCCGTTTTCACAAATTTTGACAAAAGATTGACAGCTGTCAGATGTCAAAACACGTGTCGAGAGACTCCTTTTTGAACCCAAACCAACCGTACAATTTTTGTTACTTTAGTTACATTTTCACTTGACATTGGCAAAATGCGTACGTTTAATGCGTCGCGACGCCAATAATTAAGAATAGATAGTAAACGATTTGGCTTTGGTTTCTACTATCGTAAATAAGTTTTATTTACGATATATATTATGACGTCACCAATTCGTAATACCATACAAAATCTAAGGAAGAATTATGTTTTGACAGCTAATAAAAAGTTGTCAACTGACTTGACAGGCAACACTATTGTTAGAATCGTGGAAGTGGAGTGTTTGGCGGGAAAGTATAGCATCTGGATGTCGATCTTTATTTGGATAATTCAAAATTGCTTCGGAGTGGATTTTGTGAAGTGAAAATGGTGTCGTTTCGTTGCATAAGCATCCGTGTTGACGAACAGTTATGAGGAATCATTGAAATAAAAGTTTTGTGTATGTGGCGTTGAGAATTGTATAGTGGTTGGAAATCCCACTATACAATTCTCATCAGTCACCGTCATGAGGTCTGTACCATGCATTTCTCGCCAAACACTCCCTAGATGCATTAAAAAGTGTGGCACCCACATTTTAATGCAAATATCATGCAGTCTTGATAGCATCTACTCGTATATAATTGTGAATATAAAACAAAGAAATAGCCAATACAGTTTGGTGCGATCTATAACCCATGGCCTGGCGGCGCTTCAAAGGCTGTAAAGTACAATTGTGAGCGATTACGTCATCAGCCCGCCGAGGGGTAGCATGTCGGCTTTTTGCTTTGTGTAACTTCCTTTGTTAATAAATACCACGCATGTGGTATATCTTTAGATTCCTAGATAAACTAACTAAAATTTAAGACTACTTTGAATAAAGAGCATTGTATAATGATTAATTTACAAGCATTTGAAACCAGGCATAAGGGTATTTCCGACTTTAATACGTCCTAAATTTGTTAAATACCAGCCAATACTTTACAAACTACACTTTAAATTTAACAAATTAACTAAACATACCTAGAATCTGATAAATATAGCACATTGACAAACTAAATTTGAACTATCGTTTGATTAACTCGACGTTCGGCAGCCGCCATATTATGACACAACTCGACGTTCGGCAGCCGTCATATTATGGCACGTCACATTTTTAATTTTTCTTAAATGGAGTTATTTTTTATTGAGGCAAAGGTAACTTAAACTTCCATCCTAATTGTAAAATCACACGGTACAAACAACAATCGTAGAGTTGAGACATAACAAATTAAAAAAAAAAATGGTTTTTAAATGTATGACAGCATGCCATATTATGGCACGCGCCCGAATAGTGTATTACAAACGATGTCATAATATGGCACCCGCCGGCTAAGGGGATAATAAAAACCTAACATAGATAAAAATCTCTGTCTTCGAACACCAAATACTAAATACATGGCTTATCAGTCTCGATTAGGTGGTACAATATACTATAATTATAACAATATTTACAATATCGAAACTGATACTCTGTTAACTTAAAAATGAGATATTCATCGAGAATTCATTTATACTTATACAAATTAAAGCCATAGTGAATAAGGCCAGCAAGGGGCCGTGATGGGTCGTGATTTTTTTTTGTTCGATAACTAATAAATTCTTAAGTAATAATTCTATAAGAACAAAATAGAGTTGCCATCTTCATACGCCTGACATAGACACAATGAGTAATTTATTTATACAAAAATGTATATTATTTTAATTCATGGTTTCGATGAATTTAGCTATACCTAGCTAAGCTAAAGCGGATATCCCTCTGCACCGCGCTGTGTCGCATAGCGGGGGGCATATTTTAATCAGAGATGTACAAAATACTTTTGAAAATGTATTTAAATACAAAATGCAAATACTTTTCTAATTTAGTAATTCAAATGCAAAATACAAAATACTTTTTCTTTTTGTATTTAAATACTAAATACAAAATAGGTATTTTCAAAATACTTCATTCAAATAAAATACTTTCATAATTGGAATGATAATAATAATAATTTCACTGTTGGACATAGGCCTCCCCCAAAGGATCTCCAAACCGGTCGGCCCTGCGCTGACCGCATCCAGCGGCTTCCCGCGACCTTTACCATATCGTCAGTCCACCTTGTGGGGAGCCTATCAACGCTGCGTTTCCCGGTACGTGGTCGCCACTCGAGAACCTTTCCGCCTCAACGGCCGTCAGTACTCCTCGCAATGTGCCCTGCCCACTGCCACTTAAGGTTTGCAATTCTTTGGGCTATGTGGGTGATCGTGGTTCTCCTGCGAATCTCAACATTTCTGATATGATCACGTAGAGAAACTCCGAGCATAGCTCTCTCCACTGCCCTTTGGGTGACCTTGAGCCTTCTTAAGAGGCTTATTGTAAGAAGTTCCATAGGTCATCACTGGCAACACACACGAATTAAATACTTTCGTCTTGAGACACTGCGGTAGATGGGCCGAGAATATGCCACGTAGCTTCCCGTACGCTGCCCAGCCGAGTTGGATTCGTCGATTGACCTCTTTCTGGCCCAGGTCTCGACAGAATCGAAGGCTTTCTCATAGTCCACAAACGCTAAGCATAATGGCAGATTAGACTCTCCGATCTTCTGTTTAATTTGGCTCTTGAAAAAACAAGGAACAGGTGTGGTTGATGTCACGTAAAGCTGTCCATAAACGTTTTCAATTGCGGCCAAAAGCTTAGGTTGCGATAAAACGATTCTGCCGTCCTCTGTCTTCAGCTTCGTCAGCAATCTCTCTCTACGCGCCAGATCTCTAACGAACACTTTGGAGCCTTTGTACTGCTCGAAGACCTCTTTAATACGTTCCGTATTAAATTGGCGTATGTCGAGAGTTAGGAACTTGAAGATCTGTTTAGTGAGCTGCCGGCGGCGACGAGCGTCTTCAGAGCACTGCAGAACCATTTCACGTCTTTCCTCCATCAGCCTTAACGTAAGCTCTGAGATTTTCTTGTCTTTTTTGGCACAGCGGGGATTAAAGATCTTTGAACCCACCGTAAGGACAGCTTCTACGATCCTGACATTGCATGTGTCCACATCTATGCAGTCCTCCAGGCATTCGAAACAATTTTGTAGTTCGAGTTGAAAGTGTTCGAGGTTTGGGACCTTTCGGATTTGATCTTGAGATTAAATGTGCCTCTTACCAATCGGTGATCTCTTCCCGTGCTTAAACTTACCAGTGCTGCAGTACCTACTTTAAGTAAAAAAGTATTTTGTATTTTACACTGTATTTTACAAATACAAAATGCATCTCGTATAGTATTTCAAATAAAATACAAAATACTTTTTAAAAAAGTATTTTAGTACAAAATACAAAATACGTATTTTGTATTTGGTATTTGTATTTTAAATACAAGTATTCACAACTCTGATTTTAATAACTAGCTTCCGCCCGCGTAAACATTTTGCCCCTTTAGGGGTGGAATTTCCAAATCTTTTCTTAGCGCTTAGATGTTTATGACGCTGACTGTACATAGAAGTAAAACATAATTTAACTTTCGTAATATAATTAGGATTCATCTATTTTGATGGAAATCGGGAAAATATATAAATCAGATTCTGTCAAACATGGCAACTCTAATCGATAAACATAGGTACCGAACTAAAAATTTAAATTTACAATCTTTTGCGACCGTTTTGAGACTTTAAGTACCCAATAAATGAGATAACAATATTTTCTATCACTTTACGTATAAAGAACAACTTATGTATAATAATATACACTACATTTCAATTCAACTCAAGATAAAAAGTGGTTGACTGGGCTGCGGCATATTTAATAAACGTGCCAATCCGACAATTTTGTCACTTTTTGATAAATGAGTCGAATTGTCGCGACAAGTGCCATTTAATAAATGAAAATAATGAATAGAGCAACTAAAAATTCTGAACGAGCAACTAAAAATACTAAATGGGCGACTAATCATTTCTTAGTCGCCCATGAAGGTTTTTTTTGTCCCCCACTTAGTATTTGCATAGTTATCTTAATCTGCTGACCATTTAAATACGAACCTTTATTATACGACAACTGAGTCCAAATGCGACAGTTAAAAACTGACAAAATTGTCACCTTAACCTTTCACCGTGACAAATTTGTCAGTGATAAAATGTCAAATTGGTTGGATTGTCACACGGAATTATCTCCTTTACAATCGGATATTAACGCTTACGTATGGAGCATTAGCACAGCACACGTAGGAAATCATCTTAAACGTGATCATATTAAACTGGTTTCACTGTATAATGTTTGTGAAACTAAATATATATGTATTTTGATTTGATTTGACACCGACATCGGTGGATTCAATAGTCTGTGGATGATTAATAATATCCAGACACAAATGATTTTAACTGTCTCGCGGTAGATATCTACCGAGCGGGGATTGAGAAGTTAATGCTATGAAATTGTATGGTACACTGTCTCATGTCTCGATGAAGAATATAGATGTCGGTGTCGTGTCGGTGCCGGCTGCCGGTATCGGTGTCAATTCCGGGTCGGGTCGACCAATGAAGAAACGCCCAATGTCGGGATTGAGCGCTCGCGGACTGACGCACACATAGACAATGTGCGTGCATGTATGCATTTTGTATTTGTAAATGGCATAAAACTACTGTACAAATACAAAAAACTTTTTGTGATTACTTTCCACCGCAGTATTCGAATATGAGATCTTTATATTTCAATATGATTAAAATATCAAAATTAATAAATATCGTGAACGTAAGCGAAAAAATATTTCTTGAGATTTCTCACAACTTAGATAATAAATTGTGTTAATTTAAATTTTATCACGTACCTAATAGTATTCTGTCTTAATAAATACATTATAATTAGCTAACGTGACTTTTTGCTTGGTCAAGCAAAACTTGTTCAACTTCATGCATCAATAATTTTCTAGTATTTGTGTATATCGCCGTGAATAAATTACAAAAATTACGAAAATATATGAGTGAATATTCAGCTTCAACTGGTGTTATTATGCGTACATTTTTACAAGTAAATACCTATTTTAAACAAAAATTTATTTACATTATTGAAAACCTTACTTAAAAATAAAAATAGTGATCACTGTTCTTTCAGAACAGTCGTGTATTTGTAATTGCTAATGTATGTTAGAAAATATAAATTAAAACATAATGAATGACAAACTAGAAATATTTTTTTTTTAGAATGTATAGAGATTACACACTGATAACGAACTTCAGTTGTTCACGGTTGATCAGGTCCCAGTTTCCAAAAATAATACCCTATTTAATTACATAGTAACAGCAAATCGCGTACTTATTTATAAATTTCTAAACTCGTAAAAATAATATGAGTGTAAAATAAAAAGTGTAGAAATGTGTTCATTTTGAATTAATTTGAGGTTATATCTTTGCCACATTGTTTCTGTGGTTTCTCCGAAAATAATTATTACAGACTAGTACGACCCAAAACCATCAAAATTCTTCAATAAATTTTCAATCTTATTCAATAGTCATAGGAGTAAAAGGTCTATTGAGGAATTTCTCAGTTTCAGGCTGTCCTGATGACATGTCTGTACATTTAACATATTTTTTAATGGCAATATTGGCCAAAATTATTTTAGCAATAAACAAATTGGTCATAATTACGATACAGTAGTGGTTTTAAGATGAACGGCATGGCTGACACCTGGTCACTGAATGACTCTCTCCTAGCACCACGGAATCTGATTCTGCTGGTGGTCCTTCACTGCTGTCATGTTGCCTCTGAAATTGAAAAAAAAAAAAAATATATTAATTAACATAAATTTCTACAAAAAAAGTTTTTTTAAAAACAACCTTTTATTTAAATGCTCTTAGAAGAAAATAAAATAAACTTTATAATTTAAATATTATAAAAGTTTGTCACGAGATTCTTTTTCTCTTTGCTGATTCTACCGCTGTTTATCTACACAAATAAATCTCTCTACAAGCTTTTATAACATTTAAATTTAAAGTTTATTTTAGTTTCTTCTTTTTAGAGCATTTAAATATTTAAGCTTGTTGTTTAAAATGCATTTTTTTATTTTTTAGTTTGTGTATTCGTATACTTCTCAGCAAACCCTTTCATTTCATACCCATAAAAAAAGATGTCTGCCATCTTGGGCGGTCTGCCATTTTGGATTTAGATTAGTCAATTTATTTTCGTATTTTTCTCAGCAAACCATTTAATTTGATACCCATATCATGCGAGTACACAAAAAATAACTAGTCCGCCATCTTGGGCTGTCCGCAATATTGGATTTAGAATAACGTCACTTAACTTTTTCATTGTCATCCAAACTAAACGTGTATGCAAAATTTCGGCTCAATCAAATACCAAGAAATGGTCGAAAAAATGGTTTGCAAATTTTGAAGGATTTGATTTTTTTCCCTGGAAGAAGGGAAAATGTCTGGTATGAGACTCCACTTGTACGCCGCCACTTGACACCTTAGCAGTAATCCATATTCTAGCTACTTCGGCAATGTCCGGATCAGCTGCAGCCTGCAGCTTCCGCTAGATCTTTCAAATAGCGCAAATACGCTGGTCTATCCGGAGACTACTTATTTGAGCCATTTGCGGTAGAGACTCTGGGACCATGGCGTCCAGGAGCTTACGGTATTTTCGGGATGTATTGCGAGACAGTAGTGACAATAAGGCTGGTTTTGTATTTTGCGCAAAAAAATAGTCTCGCGATTCAGCGAGGTAATGCAGCCAGCCATTGGTACACTTCCTGTTTTTTGTATCTAGTTTTAGTAACCTTTTTATAACGTAGATTTGATTTGTTTCTTATTTTAAAGGACAACTTACATACCTATTTACAATACGAACAGTGCAAGTTACATATAACGAGTGTAAAAAGACCTATGTCAAAGCCGAGAACTACGTATTCCGCTCATCATTAGGGTCTTTTTTTCATCTAGACTATATCGGGGAAATTAATAGTTATGAAGTTATTGTTGGTCAAAGTTACAATTTTTTTACACGATTTTTATGAAAACAAATTGTATAGATTATTTTTTAATTATTGTCCAAAGAAACTTTATCAAAATTAAGTATTTCATAACAAAAAAATGGTTTTTAAACGTTAGCGCTGAATGTAATCACTCGATACGAACGGGGCTATTCAACTCAGCCGACCGAACGCCGCGCGCATCGCAAAGTTGCTAAGCGCCACGTTATCAGCTGACGGTTTGCGCTACTGGGTACAAAAAATAAGCTTCATAGCATTTCGTAATCACTTATTAAGCCGACACTAGACCTTCCTTTCCTTAGCCGATCTGTCTAAAATCCTAAATCGGACGGGTTCTGTGCACACTTTCCGACAAGTGTTTCCTATAATGCACTTGCAGCAGTGACTGACGTAGTGTAGAGTTGTGTATCGTGTTTGCACAGACTAGACATATTACGTCGAGTTTGTCATGGCTCCTACGTTGCCTAAGCTAAGTGGCAGTGGATTTCATCCTTAATTAGGATAGGATAAGAATGTCTAGCAGCGGCTTTAGGTCAATCCCCTCGGGGCGGGGGGAACAGGGTCCCAGAGTCTGACCAGACCAGGTTTAGACTATGAGCAACTGACTCCAGTGGAAGGCGCCCTAGGCATGACAAAACGCACACAGCAAAATTGCTTATAGTCTATAATTGATTGCATATACAATAACACAAAAAAAAAGATTAAACTTTTACCTTAGGTTAGATAAAGGTAAAACTTAGAACAACCAACTGCTCTAGCATAATAGGTTTATGGTTATTTTTATTAAACTTTATATTGATAAATCAACATGCTAACAATACCTTCAATTCAGTGGCAAGGCTGCGGAAAGTATCTTCTACATTGGTGTTATCTTTCGCGGAAGTTTCCATAACGAACATGATTTCTGGCACGTATCTGCAGAAAGACTTTGGCTCATCTGGCTCTACTTCCCGTTGCTCTGTCAGATCACATTTGTTGCCGATTAATGAGACAATCACATTAGACGATGTGTATCTCCTCACTTCTTCAATCCACTTTTGTAGGGACAAAAATGTTGACCTTTTGGTGATGTCATACACTGGAATTAAGTCATAGATTAAATCAAATAGAAGCAGTTCACAGTTATGACTCACTATATTATATGTATTATTAGCATTCAAAGTGGTTATTATGTCTTGTTATCTAAAAGTTTCAATCAAATACTATTTTTCAAAATTAAGCCTTACAAAATTAATCTTAACTCAAATTATTATTACTTATGTGTACATACATGTTTACAGTTACCTATCTTGACCTTTATAAAACAAATATATTTCAAAACAAAACACATCCACACACACAGCCACAGGCACCATCCCATATTTATTTTTATTACTTAAATTTAAGGGGAAGACTGGACTTTACAACATAGGGAATCCTTAGTGTGAAGTCCAATGTTACTGTATGTCCAACTAAAGATGTAAAGATGTAATAACCTTTACACAAAATATTTTAATAGTGTTTAATCTGTAGCTTTATTTTTGGAGCCAAAATAAACTTCATTAAGTATTGCGGTCTCCTGCTGCTTCACTCTCGTTATCACACCAAGAAGTATCCTATGTTATTTCGAGGGTCTGAAAATATTTCTTTATCATATTTTATCAATTCAGTCCTGTAATATGGATTTAAAAAAAATATTGGAGCCTATTTAATGCAAACAAACAATCAAATCTTTCCTCTTTTATGTGTCACATTGTTTATCCGCGATGGACACCAAACTACTTAACTGATTATAATCAAATTTGTTGCCTGTGTGCAGTTTGATCCAACTTAGATAGGATAGTTTTTATCTTGATGAGTAGTCATATTTTTTTACTGCAGATACAATGTTGTAGGTCAGTAGCATGAAATTACCACAGCAATGCATGGCCGGGACAGCTACTATTAGTATAGATTATTATTATATCAAAAATTTTATTAGATTTGCTTACACCAGGCTAATTATCTATTTTTCTCTCTTGTTGTTTTTCATTAAACTATAAAAATCTCATCAAGTAGGTACCTATTACAAATTACATCTAAGAAATTAAAGTTCATACCAATAATAACACCATTAGCAGACCGATAGTAGCTCTGTGTGATAGTTCTAAATCTTTCCTGGCCAGCAGTGTCCCATATTTGGAGCTGAAAAATCGTAATAAATAAAATAAAATAACTATTCAAGATAGAATGTAGAGTTTTTATTTGTTTGCCATAATTATATTTCATTGTTATGCAGTCCCGGGAAGGTAATAGACGAATGAACAATTAATTATTTTAATAAAACTAACCTTGACTTTCTTCCCGTCTACAATAAGCGTTTTCATTGAAAAATCTACGCCTATCGTATTCCCGTGTCTTTCTATAAAATTTCCGGATTTCAGACGTTGCACAATGCATGTTTTCCCAGTCCCACAGTCGCCAATAAGCACAATTTTAAATAGGTAATCGAATTGTTCATCTGGGACACTCATTAGTGTATTAGGATTACGGCTAGACATAATTATTTAATTAAATTTTGTAATAAAAATTTTCTGTTTACTATTCCGACGAATTGACAGCACAGATTGACAGCATTGACACTTGACAGTTTATATTTTTTTTTTTTTTTTTGTTTAATTTTCCCTGTTACGGGACGGCAAAGGGATCAAGCCCATACAGCCAAGTCTTTAGTTTCATCTTCTTTCTTGATTTTTGCATTAAAATGTGGGTGCCACACTTTTTAATGCATCTAGGGAGTGCTTGGCGAGAAATGCATGGTACAGACCTCATGATGGTGACTGATGAGAATTGTATAGTGGGATTTCCAACCACTATACAATTCTCAACGCCACATACACAGAACCTTTATTTCAATGATTCCTCATAACTGTTCGTCAACACGGATGCTTATGCAACAAAAAGACACCACTTTCACTGCACAAAATCCACTCCGAAGCAATTTTGAATTATCGAAATAAAGATCGACATCTAGACGCCATGATTACCCGCCAAACACTCTTATATTTTTTTTTTTTGGTTAAATTTTCCCTGTTACGGGACTGCAAAGGGATCTAGCCCATACAGCCAAGTCTTCAGTTTCATCTTTCTTGATTTTTACATTAAAATGTGAGTGCCACACTTTTTAATGCATCTAGGGAGTGCTTGGCGAGAAATGCATGGTACAGACCTCGTGATGGTGACTGATGAGAATTGTATAGTGGGATTTCCAACCACTATACAATTCTCAACGCCACATACACAAAACCTTTATTTCAATGATTCCTCATAACTGTTCGTCAACACGGATGCTTATGCAACAAAACGACACCACTTTCACTGCACAAAATCCACTCCGAAGCAATTTTGAATTATCGAAATAAAGATCGACGAGATCGACATCCAGACACCATGATTTCCCGCCAAACACTCTTTTTTTTTTTTTGGTTAAATTTTCCCTGTTACGGGAAGGCAAAGGGATCTAGCCCTTACAGCCAAGTCATCAGTTTCATCTTCTTTCTTGATTTTTGCATTAAAATGTGGGTGCCACATTTTTTAATGCATCTAGGGAGTGCTTGGCGAGAAATGCATGGTACAGACCTCATGATGGTGACTGATGAGAATTGTATAGTGGGATTTCCAACCACTATACAATTCTCAACGCCACATACACAAAACCTTTATTTCAATGATTCCTTATAACTGTTCGTCAACACGGATGCTTATGCAACGAAACGACACCACTTTCACTGCACAAAATCCACTCCGAAGCAATTTTGAATTATCGAAATAAAGATCGACATCCAGACGCCATGATTACCCGCCAAACACTCCTTTTTTTTTAAGTTCAATTCTCCTTGCTCTTAGAATTCTCCCTAATAAGGAAGGCGAAGGGTACCAGCCCATACAGCCATCGTCATATTGTTCCATCATTTCAATTATTTTTGCTTGACTTCTTTCTTCCTTACAAAAGTTTCAGACTTCTTGATTGATACTATATCTTGTCAACTGTCGTTTTGATGAATTTGAAGATTGCGTGATAATTTTTTAAATGGTGTAGTAAATCCGTTAGTTTCTGTGGAATGGTTTGTGTTCGATTTTGTTGAAGTATTGTATTATTTAATATTGTTCTTTGCGAGCTAAAAGTGGGAGAGTCATAAAGTATATGTTGAAGATCTTGTATGTTTTGATTACATCTGTTGCAGGTAAAATATATATATATATTTTTTGGTTAAATTTTCCCTGTTACGGGACGGCAAAGGGATCTAGCCCATACAGCCAAGTCTTTAGTTTCATCTTCTTTCTTGATTTTTGCATTGAAATGTGGGTGCCACACTTTTTAATGCATCTAGGGAGTGCTTGGCGAGAAATGCATGGTACAGACCTCATGATGGTGACTGATGAGAATTGTATAGTGGGATTTCCAACCACTATATAATTCTCAACGCCACATACACAAAACCTTTATTTCAATGATTCCTCATAACTGTTCGTCAACACGGATGCTTATGCACCGAAACGACACCACTTTCACTACACAAAATCCATTCCGATGCAATTTTGAATTATCGAAATAAAGATTGACATCCAGACGCCATGGTTTCCCGCCAAACACTCTTCTTCTTTTTTTTTACTATTCTCCCTTTTTAGGGAGTTTAATGGCGTCGCGACGCATTTTTCCAATGTCAAGTGAAAATGTAACTAAAGTAACAAAAATAGTACGGCAACTCGGGAGAAACTATTCACATCCATATCTTACGCCGTGGTCCAATTTGCGCTTATTTGCACAATCGGCACCGATAGCGCGCACACGGAGTAAATCAAATTGAACGTATTCGCAATGTATTCGCACCAACGAAAAAATGTGACGTCATTAAGCAGTGCTAACGGTACACACTGTAGATTGAGAATAGAGTATAGATGAGCTACTAAAGAATAATAATTATTAGAGTGAGAAAGCTTATAAGTCTGACATGTACGGGAGAGCAGGACAAAACATTTTTTTTGTCTGTTTGCGTATCGGACTTTTATGTTTGCCGCCATTGCTTTGGTGGCAGATAAGTGCGTGGTGCTTTGATATTTCTCATCATTTTAAGTGATTTTATGTCAGTTTTAACAATCTTATCATTCTAATATGTAGTATTTTGTGTGATTTCGTTTGTAGTAATGGCGCTATCGGTGCCGATAGCGCACAAAAGCGCAATTTGGACCACGGTGTCTAACTAGTCTGTGCTATGGTCACTTGTCATCAAATTAGTCTGTGCTTGTCATTGTCAATGTCAATTGAAGATTTTAATTGTTGTGTTTTTCTGTTTTTCCAAAATTAAGATATTCATTATTTACTATAAGTTTTCATGATATAAAAGATAAATTAGATATTTTCTATTAAATATGAATTGGCTGCAAGTATACCTTAACATTTTATTCACAATTGTGATGATTTTGCCATTTAATTCGGGGTTAGAGGTAATCTATTTGAACAATCTTGATAGTGCGTTAATTTAGGCCACCATATAGTACATTTAACGTTTAAATTATGGTTTCAGATTCCGGAGCAATTCCAAAAATCGAATCACACTAATAATTGGGCTGTTTTGGTTGATACATCGAGATTTTGGTTTAATTACCGTCACGTAGCGAATGTGCTATCCATATACCGGAGTGTAAAAAGACTAGGAATTCCTGACAGTCAGATTATATTGATGATCTCTGATGATATGGCTTGTAACCCACGGAATCCTCGTCCGGCCACTATATTTAATAACGCTCATGAGCAAATTAATGTGTATGGAGATGATGTTGAAGTAGATTATAGAGGATATGAAGTAAGTTCATTATAATTAGGCTTGCCATATGTCCGGATTTAGTCAGGACTGTCCGGATTTGACCTTGTCCGTATTTACGTCCGGACTTGAATGAACCTGAAATTCTGGGCATGAAACATTTCACATACCGGTCCAGGTATTAGCAGGAGCACCGGCCATACAAAGGGGTGCTACAGGATACAAATAGCTGCCACTTTTTACCTTTCCATATTTTATTGAATAGGGGGGTTCTATAAATTTAGCCCAATCATAAATTTTTCAGGTCTTCCTTTTATAGTCTGAACATGGCAAGCATAATAATAATGTTTCTTTTGTTTTTTTTGAAAAAAAATTGCATCATAATAATCTTATATATGTCTGAAATATGTGGCAGAGGTGATATAAGGTTATGAATTTCAAAGCAAAGCATCTCATTGCAAAGAATATACAATTAGTTGGTTTTATTACTATTTTGCTGCAATATTTTGATTTCATTTTTAACCTATTGAAACTTAGTATTATACTTAGGATTAGTCTGTTTGTTTCAAAGAGACTAATCCTAAGTATTATCCCATATTATGTGATTAGTATGACATAGTACCTGTGATATGTAACTGTAAATGAAAACAGAATTTGAAATTATCAAGATAAATATTTTTGATAATTATCTGATAATTATCAAACATAGCCCTATTTCGTGGCATTATGTAATGTTGAGGAAGCAATCTATTCTATTAATTAAAAAACCAACTTCAATTTCTTTGTTTCGGCCATACACAAAACAAATGAGTGAAGAAAATAATGAATAAGTGACAGTTCAGATATGAAAACCCGACGATGCGGGCAATCCCCGCTATTGGCGTTAAGTGGTTACACACAGTCAATGAATGCGACAAATAGCAAGTGGAAAATATTTTCGATTTTACTTATCAAGATAATTATCAACCTATATTTATCTTGATAATTATCATTTCCAATCCTGAATAAAAACTTTATATTTTTGTTATAATTTGGTTTAATCTTGTTTCTTAGGTGTCTGTGGAGAATTTTATTCGCTTGTTAACTGGGAGAGTCCCACCTGACACACCGCGTTCGAAACAGCTGCTAACTGATGAAGGTAGCAACATTTTAATCTACCTCACTGGTCATGGTGGTGATGGGTTCCTGAAGTTCCAAGATTCAGAAGAAGTTACCAGTCAAGAACTTGCTGATGCATTAGAGCAGATGTGGCAGAAGAGAAGGTATATTTAGTTAAAAAAATTTTTTTTTGTAATATAAAAAGTAGCAGGCTGCAGCACCAGACAATGCTGGGCTTCAGCATAGTTTATTATACATTAGTAATATGCTGAATTTATTTTTCTATTGTTCCTTTAAATAATTAATTATGTTTCTTGTATTTTTGCAGATACAATGAAATTTTCTTCATTATAGACACCTGCCAAGCGTCTTCTATGTATGAAAAGTTCTATTCACCTAACATTCTAGCAACTGCTAGCAGTTTAGTAGGAGAGGACTCGCTTTCCGTAAGTACCTTTTAGTAATTTTATGTGTTCAAAATTAAGCTTTTCTTTTAAACCCATAGTTGTTTTCTTTCCTTTTTGCTTAGAATAGAATAGAAATTTACTTTATTGTACACATCGTCATAATACAGAAAAATTTAAAAGCACATGTTTATAGAAAATTGTACAATAGTGCTTAGCGTTATAAATATACTTACACTAGAACCTTTTTTTTGTTGACGGGGATGTCAAATGCATTTACGTATCGTCCCTGCGGGGTGGTGCCAACCACAGGGGATATGTGGGACTCGAGGTAAAGGCGTTCCGTCCATACCCACTAAACATCCTCCCAGGCCTGACCTCCAGTGCGCTATTGCGGGACGGCTCGGGATCTGCGCACGTGAGCGCAACTACACCGAGACCGTCCCAACCCAGCATCTAGGCACTCCTTGTGCACCAATTGGTGGCCAGCAGCCCACAGAGGCTACCGACTAACGCCAGCTCCTATGGGCCGCTTGCCGACGCCGGCCTTATAGGCCGCCTCCTCACCGACGGCTGCTCGACCTGGCGCGTCCTCCTTACGAGGACACCGGGAGGAGCCATCGGACCGCACCCGGGGGACTTCGGGCGCGGTCGTGGCCCTGAAAAGGGCCGTCCGGAACTAGCCGTGGTGGGAAAACAAAAACAACACAACAATGCCATGTGACTTCGAATGCCAAGGGGACACACTTGACATCAAAAGCCACACACCACAGAAAGTTTTCCTACCACATTACCAGGGTCCGCCACGAGGAGGCTTCCAGACCCCAATACTTACTCTAGAACCTATTCTATTCTCATAACTACCAAATATACACGAAAAATGTAAAGGTATTTGGTAAAACGGAAACCGGGGAGTGTGGTGAAAATCTTGTCATTGAAATCGACCGTTTCTAAATGGGGTACAGCAAATTTGGTTGATACTAGAAAAATGCACCGAAAAAAATATTTAGTTTTGTTAAAACAGAAACTATCAATACTATCGATAGTTTAATAACCCCGGAGATAAATCACTTTTCTTCTGGAAAGTACACATGTTCTTATAACATGGGATCCAATGGAAATAGCAAATGGGACCCAACGTTAATATCTAAAAAATGGGATCGAAAATTGGGATACAACGAAAATAAATGGGATTGTATCGTTTCCTAATTAAAGCTTATGAAGCAAGTAGCCATTAAGGAAGTAATAAGGGGTGGCATGCAATTTTTACGCGTTAACAATGAGACCATAAATTTTGAAAATGTATATGTATTTATGGAACTAGACTACTTTACTTATATATCCTTTGCAGTGTAAACAAAAATAAATACAAAATTATAGTTTAATAAAAAAAAATACACCAAATTAGTATGAGAACGTTTCAAAATTTGTAGAATTTAGTGATTTAAATATAAATAAATCTTGAAAATAGTTCTTACCAAAATAAAAAAATTAAGCTTCGAAACTGCTGGAGCTATTTTTACTTTTCACTTTATACTTACATTTTGGTTATTTAAATATTCGAAATAGAATAATAATTATTCAATAAAATAAATTATGTACTTATTTAAACCAATGGACCCTGCTGTACTCAGTTGAGTACAGTGCAATTGTTTATTTACTGTATACATTTGAGAATAGCAGCACCAGAGGGTCTTAAATTGGTAGTATAATTCTTAATAAAGTTTTCTATTTTTATAACCTAATAAGGTGTGTCATTCATTACGGTATATAATTTTATTTTAAAAATACATACATAATTTATTAATTTTTTTTAGTTAAAAATTATATTTTAGGCATAGCATAACATAACCAATGTCGGTAATTATTACTCAATACCAAGCCAACTAAATGGTTAATTTCAAAAACTCTGTCTTGTATTTTCAGCACCATGTTGATTCAGCCATTGGAGTTTATATTATAGACAGATACACATATTATGTTCTGGAGTTCTTAGAGAATGTACACCCAAACAGTCAGAGGACAATGTCAGAATTTGTGAGTATTTGAAGTCTTAAAATAAAGTATTGTTTGAAACGAGGGATTTGATCTGATTCCCTCAGATCTGTTATTGACATAGATAGGTACTTACTTGTCTAGAGCATGACACAATATGTATGTAATTAAATATATTATGATTTTTTGTTGTTTTGGGGCTATTTGCGTCACTGCGACGTATAAATAAGTATTGGGATTAGCCTCCATTTAATATTATCACAAAATAAATAACTATTAAGGCCTTATAATTACATATAAAAATGTTGATTTTTTATTGTTTCGGTTTTTATGCTTCTTGTAACTTGATTTTTAATTTGAGTTTCCATAAAAATTATTCATGTCAAAGTATTCCTTGTAGGTACTATGTAAAAACTGCGGCTTTTTTTTTCCAAACTGTCTATCGCTTTTTTGTTACTCATGAAATGAAAATGTTCTTTCTAGTTGGCTGTATGTCCTAAAAGCGCGTGCTTATCAACTGTGGGTGTCCGCCGAGATCTCTTCAAGCGAGACCCTAGTAAAGTGCCAATAACTGACTTCTTCGGCTCTGTGCGGCCGGTTGTAATCACAACAAATGCTATTGAAATATTGGACATCCCAAAAAGAAAGAAAACTGACCAGTGAGTATTGTTATTTACATACACATAATCACGCTCTCAATCCCAAAAGGGACTAGAAGAGCTTCAGAGTTACCTGATTTTTGGGTACTGTATGGTCCATTCTTCCAGATATGGCTTTGCTGTACCTAGTACCTAGTTCATCGGAATATTTTTAGTCATCTACTTTACTTTTGAGTGAAAGTGCTAATAATTCCCTCGCGGTGCGTAAGTTGTACATCTTTTATTTATCATTGGCGTCGTATAGTGCATTGCGAAGATGGTGAATTGGTGTACGGATTTGGTAGACGTTAATAGAAATAATTTTTAAATACATTATTTTGTTTCAGGAATAAAACTAAGGTAACCGAGAAGCGGACCTATCTACCCCAGTTTCCAATACATCTAGTCAAAGGTAGCACCTAGAATTTTAACAGCCTAACCAAAAACATGTTGTTAAATAGTATTATTACTTATAAATAATAAAATAGTTTTTTTATTGAACTACCCACCTTTTTTATTACTGATTGGTCCATCTTTTTCTCATCTAGACTTTTTAACTTTTGAATGGAGGTAGTTAAATATTGACAACTAGTAGGTACTCCGCTTCGCTTTTGTTGGGACTTCGTCTGTGTGGATTAAAAATAACATGTCATCATTATTGTAATATTGGTATAAAAATAAAATAATAAATATAATATTTTTAGAAATGAGTGCACAGTGTCAGGATTGATAGACGAATATATTTAAATTTTAATAATGTCAACTACATCAGTCTATAATGGCCAGTTTTAGTTTATGTAAGAAAACCTTATTACAACACGCTCCCTTAAACTAACATTGGTCACATATTTATGCAATAGACTGTACCTACAAAAACACTGACAAAAACATACTAAAGTTAAGAACTTATTAACAAGTTGTCAAAACAGTATTTGTGTTTTGGATATGGCAGCGCCTTAGTACAAATGTCTGCCACCATTTCAGTTGTAGGTTTGTACATTATTTTAATTAAGTTTTGTGCAACCGCTTCCCTAACAAAATGATAACAGACTGCTACATGTTTAGTGCGTTTGTGAAATACCGGATTGTAAGCTAACTTTTGGGCAGACTGATTGTCATTGTAAAGTTCTATTTCCTTATTACAATCGTAAATAACAACAGGCTCAGAATAACCCAATATTTCACCCAAAAATTGCTTCAAGTACATAGCTTCTTTTGTAGCTTCACTTAACGCAACATACTCTGCTTCGGTAGAAGACAAAGCAACACAAGTTTGTTTTTGACAAGACCATGATATAGTATTGCCATTAATTTTAAAAATATATCCTGTAAATGACTTACAATCTATATCGCTTGCCCAATCCGCATCTGTGTATCCCGTTATATGAAAACTTTTATTTCTGGAACTACTAGCTTTGAAAAATAATTTAGTATTTAAAGTTCCTTTCAGATAACGAAGTACACGTTTTGCGGCGGCCCAGTGTTCCTCAGAGTAACAAGAATTAAACTGACTTAAGTATGAAACACTATAAGACAAATCGGGTCTAGTCATTTGACATAGAAACATTAAAGAACCTATTAGTTCTCTGTAAGGCAAATTAACATTACAGGGATTTTTATTACGTATAAGTTTTGTGTTTGGCTCTAAAGGTGTCTTGACAGGCTTAGTATCTACAGCATCCATTGGAGAATATGGGGTGATGCTATTCTACTCTGCCGGCATCACATGGCACTCAGTGAAAATGTAGCATTCTATCGGAGACTAAATTTATTAAAATCGATCCAGTAGCTTTTGAGCCTATTCATCACAAACATACAAATATTTTTTCTTTATAGTATCCGTAATACGAGCATAGAATTAATTTAGCAAATATTCTTAAAGAGAGAAAATGAAAGATGCGTGTTTCGATCGATACACTGGATGTTCGGTACACGGTATATCAAGCGGTAACCTACCCATGATAACACAGTTGTATAAATACTATGGTGTGGTGATATCAAAAATTGGAAAAATAAAAAAGGTTTTTGATTTCCTCATACAAATAGTTCGGTGAGAAAAACAAAATGTGTGAAAAATTTCAAAATTATTTTACATTTTTGAATTTTTTGATAACTAATATTTATATGCACCAAATAACATGTATATCAATCAACAACTTCATGACCTCACTGCCTTTATGATAGATAGACTACTGGTAAATCGCACGAATGTAATAATTAGGGAGCGCACTCGCGCCTTTTAATACTTTGACAAGATATATGCAACATTTTTTAAGGTTTATAAGGCATACAATACCTTCTTTAACATTGCCGTTCTCTCTTAGCTTTGTTTCGACTGGACGCTATTCACTATTAATTTATTTGTAATGTTCGACTCTTTAGGAATTGAGCAAATGAAATATTTTGCGCATAATAAATAAAAGGCTTATTGAAATATTAAATAGGTAATTTATTTTTCTATAAGTACTAATAATAATCTCGTTAACATCATTAAACACAACCAATTCTTTTATCGTTTTGGAATCTAAAAGAATATATAATTAGCAATAAGTCACCGCTTCCGCATCTCACATTCTGATATGAGATCAAATCTAATGTTTAGCACCAATACAGTTACATTCATAGGCCATATCTTTTGGTCTAGTCATTCCGTACTAACTATATATTCATACAATTTTAATGACCTAAAAGCAAATTATTTCTACAATTTTGATAATACTAATTCTATGGAATATACATACTTTTAATAATGTAATAACTTTTCTTTGGATAAAGTGACATCAACGGCACATCAACTTACCACTATCATACTGCTTTGATACATTTTGATCTTTAATGACAAAGTTTAAGACGGGTTGAAGAAAAGCTTGGCTGTTATGTATAAATAACTATATTATTTGTAAAGAACAGCCAAGCATTTTTTTTTTCAAAATATATAAAAACTGCTGATGAGAAAAATCTTTTAACACTACATTGAAACGAGAAAGATATGTGCGCATATTTAACAGCCATAACGCGTTATTCACGCACGACCATGGAAACCAAAACCTTGAAATAAACCTTTCCATATGTTTTGAATTTGATATCTGTCAAGCTGGATTTGTTTAATACGCGTTAAAACTCCATTTTCTCACTTTTCTACAATTCGTTGAGTCTCACTATATCTTTCTAAAGTACCTGTTACTTACAATGAAAAAGTTTTCTTTGCTTTTTTAAAATAAATGATGTATCGTGGACTCTGTTTTCTCATCAGCCAATTATTTAACAGCAACTATAACGGATTTTTATTTCGAAGTTCACTTCAAATTCGTCCTCTTAGTCTTTATACTATTTTATTGATGACAATTTATTTTCTATAATATGATACAATTTCAACATTCTAAATTTTATATTACATTATTAATAAAAATTGCTGGGGGCTTAACTCGGCAAAAAGGTCTAGGTACTTATCTCTTGGCAACGCTCTGTTCAAGTCTTAGGATTGTCAGTCAAAATTTATTGCAGTTCAAATACAATTTACAATGCAAATTAATTATAATATTAAAATATAACAACATCATTATTATTAGAAACCTAGCCCGAGATTAATAGCTTATCTATATGTCATGTAAATAAGTATCAAAGTCAGGCGTTCGTCTATTTATAAATTAAATATTAACTGCAGTGACTTGTGAATTTTAAAGTTTCTTTTTGCCAAGTTTTACAGTCATAATCAATAATAATATATATAATGATTGTCACATTTGACTTTCTTAGAATGACATAGAACATGTTATCATTTTTAATTTAAATAAAGACAATTAGTGGGGTGTATCTACAATGGTTTTTATGTACGAACATAAATCAAGTAAGAGATTTATTCAATTAGGCTTATTTCTAGAACGGATGATTTGGTATTTAATTATAAAATTTTCTCCGGAAAGTGACGTAGGTAAAGTGAATTATTTAGTACAATATTTAAAAGATATATAAAATGTGTATTAGTTCATAATTATTTTTTTCCGAGATGTACACGGAGCTAAAGTACACATGTAATTATTGATATATATGTACCTATACTAATGCGGACTGTAGGCTTAAAATTTTTGCTTCTTAAAAATTTAAATATCGCACAATACGCACATACACATATTCCTCTCTAAAATATCGCCAATACATAATCACTTCAATAAACTATAAATATTTTGAATTATGTGTACTACAAATAATTTATTAGCTGGGGTAACAATTATATCTAAAAATGTACTTTTGTGGGAAATATCGAAATGTGATATTTCATTATTTTTCTCAATAAGGACGAACAAGTTTAATAATAATAGACACTTATTGAGAATATTAACGGCTATAACAATGATTTTTACCTTCATTTGTATGTTATACATGTTTTTCAGGCTAACCGACTTTATGTTTATTTCAACCTAATTTATGTATACTAGATCTGTGATGGCTACGACTAGGCTGGTTATTCAGGAATGCCCATAACAATACTTATGTTAAATAAATATCTGAAACATTGCTTACAAGTTCATGAAATTCTGGTGAAGTCAATGGGGTTGGAGAGGATTATCTACATAGTTGTTTCAGGATAGCAGTTAGTGTGGTTTTGCATAGATATATGCATAGGTATTATCCAAGCCGATATTACATATTTTTACGGTAGGTACCATTGAATAAAATAAGGAATATGATTTTAGCATGTTAATGATTATTAAGCAGCCGACAATACAACAATCCAATTGCAAACGAGAACGAAAAAAAAACAAAAGGAATATTTTATTAAAATTTTTGAGGTTACGGTTTTTTAACAGCGTTATTGTATTAGTGTACCCAAAAGGTCTACTGAAGTACCTTTTTACGTAATTACCTACCTATCCGTATATTGTTAATTGTTTCTGATTATTTCATTTGCTGTAGGTTTTAGTTTAAGTATCTGATACGCGACGCAACTTTATAAAAAATAAGTTTAATTTAATCCCGAGGCTCTTTTAAATATATCTTTGATATTTTTATTTATAATTATATATAACTCTCCTACCTCAGGACGGAAATATCTATAATACGAGATATTATATTCAAATAATCATCATTCGGTATACATATAAAAATAATATTAAATTGACATGACATGACGTCAAAATTATTATTTTCCCTTTCTTTTACTTTTAAAACGCAATAAAGCTTATGCCCTACGTAGGCGAGAAATGCTGCAAAATGTGTACCTAGGTAGTTATTGGTCTGGTTAGACAACGCGATGCAATGCGACAGGATTAAAGGCATATTGCGCAACGCAATGAAATATAAGTACCTAAACATCGGTATTACCATTTTACGGCTTGTCGATTTAGCCTACTCTAATCTTGGTGCGTTATTTTACTAAATAATCTCCTAAAAAATCTCTAAACTCCGATTGAGTGTGACAAATTTTATTCAAAAGTCAAGTTTTAAACAACGTCAAAATATATAGATTTCAAAATGTTTTTTCCTACAAAACAAAATGAAAATGGAATGTATGCAATCACTAATATGGAAAAATCATAATCAAAAATAAAATATTATGGTAAAATCAGAACTGGCCTTTATGTTTTATTTGCAATCGGTTGTTTTTAAAGCGTAACTACCATTATTAATCATTGATTTGACTTGTTTCTAAATTTGAAAAGTATAGTACATTTTTGACATTGAGGGCCTGTCCGCACAGCGATATTTTTTTTTTTACTGCATGTGCGGATAGTCCTATAAGATCCCATGTGTCACAGAATTTTGCGAGAAAAAAACGTGCGATGAAATATCGCTGTGCGGACAGGGCCTTACGTTCTAAAAGCTGACTTGATGCACCCATTTGATAACGCTGTACAAAATTGAGTAAAGCGAATTAATAGAGTAGCAAATTTCTAATAGTTTTAGCTTTAAAAACAAAATATTTCACTGTACCCAATTAGGTACAGGGAGGTTAAATGGGTTAAGTCAAATGTAGTTTCCTATTATCGAAAAGGAACTTCTCTAAGCGGCAGTAATTACTGCCTCATACATATGCAATCTATTCTTATAATTCTTAATTTCAGAGTAAAAATAAAATGATTACCTATACATCGATCTCGTTGTAGTTATAAAGCATTAATAATAATTGATTTCATTTAAGTGTACGCCACAGAAATTAATTAGAATTAGTAGATACTTAAGAGGCCAAAATTGACGTAAAAGTTGTGACATTTTTTGTCGCAAACTGTACACGACCAGGATTATTTAAACTTATTATGAGTCGTAAGTAGATATACAGCAATATTTAAATGTTGTTATTGTTAATTTCCAATAGGTACATATTATAATTATCTGACTTTTGAGGGCATCGTACCTATAGCAAAAAAGGAATATAAATATTTGGATTTACATCATGTTTTGCAAATTTTGCAGTCTCTGTTTTTATCATAACACTGCCACAAATAAGCGATTGGAAAAGGTACTGAAACAAAATAATACGAGTACTTTATTAACGTGAAAAGTAGTCACAAAAAAATAATTTGATGAGGCACTTGACATTGCTCGTAAGTCGCGTGTCGATTATTTGAAGTTAATTTAATATCAAGTCTTGATGTACGGGTCTGAAACATGGAAGGTTATAAAGAACACCTCACAACAACTCCAGAAAAACTGCGAAGCATCGACCTTTTTTGAAAATTACAACGGCAAGTGGCCAATCTATACATTGAATGCTGAGAAAACATTATGGCGACCGTCTCGTATCAAATATTAGAGTTGGCGTTGTTATTCGCAGAAAACGCTTTGTAGCGTTTTAAATGTATTTTAATGGCAAGCATCTCAATAATCAGATAAAAGAAAAAATTAAATGACAGTTTACTTTTCATATAGATACATATTCAATAATGCAAGTCTTTTAAAGTCAACACTAACTTACTCTAATTTCCATAGTCTAGGTCTTATGGAAGCACTAGGGAATTTTTGTTTTGCGGTACAAAATGATAAACTATTTACATTACTTACTAGCTATCGCGATAATAAATAAAATAAATTTTGCTATTACCCTACTTAGGTACGTAAATTTTAATAATTGTAACAGTTCATAAATTATTATTACTTATATAAATTATATGTAACAATTTAACTGTTTAACTCAGGAACTATGTGACTAACAAACTATTGATAACAAAATATGAACTTAAATACTTTAACATGTGTGGATATTTAAGGCATATTAATTGGATGCCCGAATCATTCAAGCAAATAACAACGTACAGAATCAACAAAAACAAAAATCAATGATATTACATTATTAAAATATTAAATCCATGCTATGCGAAATGCAGGCAATGTTGAAAACCTTTGGCATTGCAAACAAGACCTACGCGTATACCGTAGATAGTAGGGATATTACGGAGGCGATTTTATTGGAACCGAAGTTTTTAAATTTGTCGAAATCGGAACTGAAACCGGAATCGGAGTCACCTGGAGCCGCTTTTATCCAGATGTATATTAACGTTTTCTTTCCTTTTTTATTAAGACTTTCATACAAAACGTTTATCGCTATGTTGGTTGTCTGTCTATCATTATTCATCATGATATTGATGAGTAATGTTTTTATAAAATAGATTTAAAATTATTCCTATTTTCTTTTGCTGATCACGATGCTTGAATTGTATAGATTTCGTTCCGTTATAACCTCTGATTCAATATTATCGGAGCCGAAATCGGAACTTCCGACCTTTCGGAACTCAAATGGAAGCTACGTAACACCCCTACATTATACGAATATAGTAATTAATCGTGATGTTTTTATTAAAGCAACAACGAGTAGAAATTGACGCAAAGATTCCACTTCACCCGGATCAATAAAACCCATCAATCATTCCGAACGATCAGTCTTTACTGATGAATTTTTCCCTCGTTCATCAACCGATGTCTATTCTCTAGGCGAACAAAGGAGCGCGTTATGGGATGATACTTTCGTTTGTATGTTGCTAGTTCATCTGTGGTTGCTCGTTTCGTCCTCTTTCACTATTTCGTAGTAGTTGTCTATTGTGTAGTTGAAGAGTTTGAAGTCGTATCTGGAACAATAATGAGTTGAGAATCAATGGAATTGTTTTTACGGATTCCAACGTGTGCTTTTATTCATAACAAGAATAAAAGTTTGAACATTTTATTATTGTTAATTACGAAGTAACGTCCCCCGAGACCATAAGCCAACGACACAACAGTCAGAAAATTCGCAGGAGCGCGCTTAAATTTTTTTGAAAACCAGAGTTCTTTTTCTCTTTTGATATCTGTAAGTTGGTGCATGCAACTTGTTTTGCTTCCCGTTACATCACGCAGATCTCACTAAGCGGGAGATCCACGTTGTATTTATTTTGGAAATGCATTTATATTTTGTTTAAGATCAATAAGCTGTTTGCAGTTGCAATAGTACTTTTTTGAGGCGGAAAATGACTGGAAAAGTAATATTTTTTATAAATAAACTTAAATAAATATATAAACAACCATGACTCGTCAACAAAGACTCGAACCCGGACCGCTTGATGTGTAGGCAGCTATACTGATCACTCCACCAAGACGGCGTCAAAAAGTAATTATTCCACATTTTCAAGAGCGTGAAATAGACTGTAAAAATTGTCGCATGCTTTCGCCGACTTTTACGCCGTTCCTATGGTTCGAAAAAGTCTAGGTAATCCTGATATGCGCATTTTTTATGAAGGGCGAGAAAAAAAGGTAAATTTAAAACAGGTTTAATACGCATAACAGCGGTATCTCGTCCTGGTTGCCATTATTACTTAATAAAACTTGTTTTGTGTTTTGGCCATTTTTTTGTGGTCAGCCCGACGGAGCGGACCGGAAATGTCGTTGCCCGGCGAATTCCCGCAATAACTTTGCAGTATAAACCTTCTAATGGCTACACGACGTATCTTTATTGTGAGGAATTTCACCGACTGCTGATGACAAGGATGATATAAGCATTCGGTGTTGTTAATATAATTCATTTGCCATTAAATTTTATTAATGATTTTCGCCAAATTCTGCCGAAAACCATGAGTGTAGCATGGATAAAGTTTTAGGTACCACACATTCGATCAGAAATTTGATGTTATCTACTCAAATTTCTTAAATATCGTGCGACAAAAGTAATGTTTCTGTGTTCGCGCGATGACCTGCGAGTTAAATTAGGACACTTTAAACGGGAATTAAGTTTCAGTCGGGTTACACCGACCGTGGTCACAGGCGGACATGTCAACACGTCAGGCATTTAAAAGGTAACTTAATCGCGTTAGTTCCCGTTTTTACAAGTGTCAATCAGGACAGTCTTGAGAAATCCTTTATGCCGAATTCATCGCGCGATGAGAACGCATCGTGTCACAATTAGGACGCCGCCGTCTATTGGTGAAAGTTAATTTGTATTTGAAAAGCAGCCGATATCAGTTAGGGAGATAAGTAGACAAATTATATTTAATTTTGAAGTTTGTTCTACCCATAGACCTCTATGGGAGAAAGGTTGGAGAAAGGCGTGACTATGTATTAGCTACCACTGAGTGTAAACTTACTTGTAAAGTTGGTACAAGGCATCCAGCTGGGATTTGTTGATCCGAGAGTAGAGGTGGTTGATGTCGTGTAGTGTATTCGCTTTGCCGCTGTTCCGCCACTCTGGTTTGACGATGTTCTGCAGACGAGCTAGTTGGATCAAGAACCTCTGGTCTTCCTGTAAACACAAAATATCTTGTAATATACCTAGGTACCTATAGGTAAGTATTATTTTATTTATGGAAAAAGAGACCAACGAGCAGGCGGCTCACATTTGCAATACCAGAGGAATCGCAAATGCGTTGCCGGCCTTTAAGGAAAGAATACGCTCTTCTTTTGAAGATTTCCAGGTCGTATCGGTTCGAGAATACTGCTGGCGTAGGTTGGTACCACAGTCTTGGCCGTGGTAGAAAATTGCTCGAAAAACGCACGGTTATGGACAACCAGGCATCAAGAGGGGATGGATTTGACGTCGCGAGGAGCGATGGCGGAATGCAGCAGCTGATATTAGCCCTAACAATTCAGAACACTCACCGTGATGTAAGTATCTATTTTATAGTCTTTTGTGACCTCAAACGCTAAAGTGTTACGAAACTTTGTAGACGAGACGAAAACTTCGTGTTTCGTTAATTCACTGTGCATCCGTGGGTCCATCCTTGCAGAGAGGGGAGTCAGGAGCATTGCCTGGGACTTGTGACACAGGTGTTCGTTTAAGGGGCTGTCTTATGTTCTCTCTACATAAAAAAATGTGGAACCCGAATACACGTGAATTAAATTCGTAAATGTATAATAGTTTATGTGTAGCGCTCTAGATTTCAGTTTTAAATAAATTAAATATGGATTCGTTTCTGTTCAGCCGTGCTATATTGTAACAAAATCGAATTTCATTTCGACACCCACTTTTAGTTAATTAGTTAAAATAAATGAAGTTAGGAATATCGCCCTCCTGATCGCGCTATTCACAAAGCATTAACCAAATCCAAAACGTTTCCAATTTTCCAATTTTCGTATATTTTGACAACAGCTTGACAGCTATCAGGGGCGCAATTCCCATTTCCTTCGAAATAATCTCGAATTCGAGATTTTTATTAGAATGTCCTTTCTCACCACTAATCGAATTACTTCGAGATTTTGTGTAAAATGTTGCCATTTGAAAACATAATCACGTTACTATGCGTTCCGTTCCTTAATCCGGTTTTTAAGTAACATTTTAAAGAAATATATTGTAAGAGGGTATGTTGCAACAACATACCTCTTACAAAATGTTCTGAAAGTTTTAAAATCTATTTTACCGGTTTTATAGAATCCTACTAATATTATAAAAGTAAAGGTTGATATGGATTATGGTGGTTCGAATTCGAAATCTACGTCTCGACCGCTACCAACCACTCGAAGCAAATCGAGTGGCTTCCCTTCGAGAAAAGTCGAACTCGAGATTTTCAGAATAAAAACGTCAAATGTTTTCAACTTCATGAAAACTCGAATAAATTCTCGAATTCGAGATTATTTCGAAGGAAACGAGAATGGCGTCCCAGACCTCAAAACCTTAAATTATACCTGCCTTAAAACCTTAGATCTCAAAACATATGAAAACGTTGCCTATTTGGTTAGATGGTTCATACGTTCGTAATTAGCGCGACCAGGGGGCTGATTCTGCAGATCATATGATCAGAATCTTTCGTACATTATTATGGTATAGACATAGCTATATAATAATAATAGTTAGATAGCTCATTTAAATAAACAATATAACATAGTTAGTTATACATAACAATACCACAATTTTGTTAGACATCGAAACATCTCATTAACATCTAACGATTTTTCCTTCTCGTATACACAGTATAGAGGAAGTCGTGTAATCGTCAAAAAATTCGACCTCGAGATTTTGACGGATTTACACGTTTTGGTCCTCAGACCAATAAAAACTTTTTTATTGGTCTGAGTTTTGGTCCTCCCTGAGTCCAAAAATATATTTTTTTTTTGAATTAGGTCTGTGCGTTAGCACGATAACTCGAGTATGCTTTAACTTATTGCAACCAAATTTAACATGAATGTATAACATTAAAATATAAGGTTTCTATCAACATTTGAGTCGTCGATCACGAAAGTTAAGCAACCAAGTGCGTGGTCCACACTCGGATGGGTGACCAAAATTTAACATGCATATATGACATCAAAATATAAGTTTTTATGACATCAAAATATAAGTTTCTATAACTTTTGAGTCATTTCCGGTATACGAGAAAGTCAAGGGGAGACCACGCCCGATTTTTTTATTCTACATTTACAAAACGTATGTATGCTAATATGTACAGATTTATTCCAATTAGATACACATTGCGATTGTCAGCCAATGTGTCTTTGATGCCGATAGTTGTGTCAATATTATTATTCTATGCGCATGCACAACATCCGTGAGGCGCGGTCACAAATTCACACGGGCCGGTAATGATCCATTGTAGTTTGTGTTTAGAAAGAGAAACGGAATTGACTGTAGTAAAAACTATCGTATCTGACATAATCTTTATATTGAGCAGTTAGTTACACTTAGCAAGTTCGTAAAGTACCTATAGATACCTTGTAGAATCTGCAAGTATATTTACCAACTTGTCCTGTGTAGATATTGTGTAACGTAAGTTTATTCATGTTAAAAATTATCAGCGTAATAAATTAACATGCTGGCGTGATCCACGTAGATGATGAAATGATCATAATAAAATTCCTTACTAATAAAAATATGACTTTTAGACAAGAGTTTAACTAAATTATTTAATCAAACACATCTCTCTGGTTAGCATAATTTGTATCCTTACTTATTAAGTTATGTATCTATGTATATCTTATTTCTTTTTGAATTTTCTTTTACTTAAGTAATTTAATCAGACTGTATTTAGTAAAAGGTTTAAGTATGTCCAACAGTGGAGATCTCTCGGTTCATATGATGATATTTGGTTAAATGTGCCGTGTGTGGTATCCATAGTCACACGGGTAAAATTAAGTGACAGGAACAATTATATGATGTGATAAGAGAGAGGTGTGGTTTGAAAGAAAATACCTATACTGACAAGGCAGATCAAAAGTAGGTACTCGAAACCGCAGAGCATCTATGAGTACTGTGATGTTAGTAGAATCGTAGCAAGTGGAAAGAAGTGATCTCTCACCCATATGAGAGAAAAGCTTAATATGTGTGAACTTGCGTAAATCAGGTCGCGTAATCAAACCGGTTTTATGCAGGGTTACCAGGTCTTTTCCAAAAAGTACCGAACAGAGAGCAAAAAAAGCTCCTTACTTGTCGTATTGCCTTGCCGATTAGATCCTTTCACTCGCGCACAGAAACGCGTTGGGCAGGACGAGGAGCATGACTAGTCAAGTTGCCATACTACGTCTCTGCCTCCTTTCTCGTTTCTTCTCTCGTCTTCTTCACTCGTCGATTGTGTGGCTGGCCCACAAGTAGGGATACAACGCAACTTGGATGCCGATTGCGTAAAATTTAACAGTCGATTCGTTTATTAGGGAGAAAAATTAATCAGAAAACAACCTCCCATACTTCGGTATTTTTGTCATACCGAACACCGAACACGGTGCTAAAATACCGAACACCTGGCAACGCTGTTTTTATGGCATGATATCGTGTCGTCCGAGTAATAAGCGGTTAATGTATGTAAAGATTTACTCACATCCAAAGTCTCGAATTTCAAAATCACGTCAAAGTTGAACTTGCACGGTGTACAGAATCCGGTGTATGGAGTCCAGTGCATGTCTAACGCCCTCTTAGCCTTCCACTCGTCGACGAGGTACATGACGAACTCCTCAAAAACGGGATACCTCTCTGTTGGCACTGGCTGCGTGGTTGTTACCTGTAAATTGTGTCTAGATAGAGTTTGTGCTAAGTATTGATAAAGTAGTACCTAAGTTAATTTATTAAATCTTTGCCTTTGTCACGAGCAATAAATTAGTATCCACTTTTGACATATCGGCATTTTTATTTCGTATATAATAAGAAACACAAACTGCCAAATGTGGATACTTATGATTGCAGGTTGGGCTACCAAGTGTAGGGTTTTTATTTTAAAAGATGTAGGTACCTACTTAACTGTTGTTGTTGTGTTAAAAACTCAATGTATATGGGATGGGACAAGTGATTTACCTACAATGGGCCTTATAAGAAAGCTCAAGATCACTCGAAAGGCAATGGTATGGTCGGAGTTTCTCTGCGGTACTGCGGTACGCCCTGAGACTTAATTGGCACAGAGACTCCCACGCGAGGGGAACATCGTCAGATCCTCTTGGGAGGTTCGCCTTACATTACAGGCAAGAGGCTACCAAGCATCTCGCTTCTCTTACTAAACCGGGACTTCTAAATGTAATGTGTAAAATAGAAAAGATCTTAGATTCAATGTTCACCTCGATGTATTGATTACAACCACAAGCGGCTGGTTTTATTTCACAAACTAATGATATTGACATTAAATCTTTACATACGTATCTTCTTGTTAGGTAGTAGTTAAAAATTAGTTAGGACACTATTGATATGGCTAGCTAAACAAAACCGAAAGTACCTACAAAATGCACGTCATAGATGAGAAGTGATACCTATGTATGTATATTGTCAAAGCTCAGTTGGAACGTAAAATGGTATTTTAATCATAGATTTATAATTACTTGACAGACCTTTATACTAGTTTTGTTTTTTTAAAATTGATGCGTTAGGTATTTTTATCCTATCTTTTATTTAATTGAGTTTAAACTTAGAATAATTGTTGATGGCAATCCCGTGAAATATTTCGGATAGGTACTTAGGTATACCTAAGTAATACCTAGTACGAACCATGAGGTAGGTAATCTATGGTACAAACCTATCTCTTTATAACGTTAATATTTTTTGCCTTTTTTTTGAAATAAGAGTGAGATACACTCTATGAAACTCGTTTTACTGAGTAGGTACGAAGATTAATATTTATAATTTCATCAAGCGCTGTTCTCAATTTAATTTGGGGAGCGCAATTTGTTTTTTATTTTTCCATCGTGCTATAGAGGTAATTTGCAAAAAAAATGGAATAGGTACTACTGAGTTTATTATGTAAGAGGGGAAAATGAAACTTATTCATGTTGCGGTTGTTATTCGAGGATTTTGTTCTTATTTTATAAGTATCTACCTACCTGCTTCTGTTGGCCAATACAGCGTTATTGAACTTTGACAAAGCAAGGTATACCTAGACAAAGCAGGGTTGATTTGTCAAAACTGACGATTTGGTAAGGAAAAAACTAGAAAACGCCATAAATAGCCGCATAACCTTTAAACAGTTCAAATAGAATGGGAATCTCCTGGAGGTATGAAACACGGTAACCTAGATGAAGCAAATTCATTTATGGGGATATCAGTAAATAGACTTATCTCATCTTGCGAGCGATGACGACGTCGCCATTAGCTTTGGGTTGACTAACCCTGCTATGTTTGGGGCAATAACGACTTTAACCAATCTAATTGAAATGATAATATTATTACCTACCTACTACTATAATTTATTTTCTCGATAAAGTGCAGTGGAGCATTTTAAAAGAGCTGAGTATTTAATTAAGCATGTACACATACCTTTCTATATTTCCTAATAATTTTCTGTCCCAGTTTGTCGTGGAAGGATTTAGGCCACGCATGCACTATTTTGTCGTTGTAAGCCGAAGCCAACCTTTCCAAAGGGTGGCGTACTATCAGGAACGTGATGGAGTCAACTTGCGCCTTCTTGATCATAGCTACTGTAGGCCTTCCATACTTTCTTCGTGCTAGTTCCAAGGGTACCTCTTTGGTTTTGTTCAGAAACCTGGCTGTGTAGTTGGCCATTAAATTGAAGTTGTACATCCATGAGGTGGAAGCAGCTTTGAAAACGTTGCACCTGAAAACAAGGAGTTTGATTTAATAACGTTATAAACTAAGCATACATAGGTAACTTGCACAATATTAGCCAAATTTCAAATTGTTTCTGGATGCTTGACGTTATTCTCGATTTTCCTCTGTGTTTCCGAAAGTAAATTATGATGTCGAAAGTATGCAGTCTACCCTGTTAGTAATTTTATTTGCTTTTGCAATAAGGCTGTCATAAAAATCAAGTCACGACAAAGCTCTGACTATATGTATAAGATTCTGATAGAAGCCTTACGTTTAACCTTCCTTCCAAAATAAATAATGTTGAGAATATGCTCAGCGTATTTTCAAAGTTATTTCCAACTTTTCTTGCTATAAAGGTATTGCGTTCCGTATATAAACACGATGCCATAAAATAGACAATCACCCTGGACTCTCCCTAGCAATACACACCCATTTAGCATCCCGTTTTACAATGGCTCTTATTACTGAAAGAATATGAACTAAAGTTGTGGAAACTACACAGCGTATAAAACATGCTTTAATGCCATTTATTAGATATCACTTTGCATGTCTGTGGTGATTTACAGTATTATGTTCTCCAGTATTTTTATATGAACGTGTCACGTGAATGCCCCACGCAAATTTTATATGACCCTTTTGAAACATAAATGGTAAAGACATGTGCGTGGCTCTTCTGTCGTAGGTAATATTAGGGGTTTAAGTATGAAATTGCCGTTTTGTATGGAGAATTTAACGAAAATTCATTTTTCCATACGAATATATTTGCGATTTTTTAAGGAACCACAAATCTAAATTTTGTGTAATTTTGTGGATATATTTAGACAACATTAAGCTATAGGATACTTTGAGAAAAAAATTGAGAGTTGATACCTGTAAAAAAATATTCATATTTTTATAACGGAGACGGGCACCTCTTAGGACGAGCTGTATTTGAAGATGTATTTCTAGGTAAAAATTAAAATAAGAATAAAACTTTATACATAAATATAAGTCCTTGTAATGAAGTTTTAAATAAAAAAAGATTAATGGACACAGCTATTGTATTAAAGGAATTATACACTAGTGAATAATGAGGAAAAAATTCGGCAATTTCATACTTTAACCCCTATTATTATGCAGTGAGCGTTATAGTATTGTGTCTGAAATGTTTTTATCGCATTTTATGACTGACAAGAGTCAACTAGGGCCACCAATACTTTTAATTTTATAACTTCTAAATCAAATCAATTAGTAGATACACACGTTTGCGGTTATTAAATGGGTTTTATGTCAAAAGTGGCCACTTATTGCAAAACTTATTTAACTAAACGGATCAATGAAAAATTGTGGCATGGATATAGTTTAATAAATTTTACTCGCATTTATAAGACCGTGGCCGATTCAGATTTCTCAAAATTGATCTGATTTAGTACTTATTATAGAATTAAATGTATTTGTGGCGCTAGTTGGCTCGTGTCAACCTCTTATGAAATGCAAAACTTTTCCATTCCCATACATTTTGACAACAGCTTGAAAGCGTTTAGATGTCGAAACCACAGAACACCTCTTTCTGTGTTCTGTGGTCGAAGCATATGAGAACGAAATATTTTGCTTAGGTTTTTAATATTATTTGTAAATAGCGCTATCACAGCGTAGATACATCTATGACTGTGGCGCTATTATGTCACAGGGATGCAGTATGTGAAGAAACGAGGACATTGCGCTTTTGATGGCGGTGTAAAGATAAATCTGTTTGTTGCGACGCGTTAGATAAAAAGAACAATGGCGAGCATGTAACAAAGAGAGTAATGACAATGAATGTTGATGAGTTAGAGGGAGAGGAAGACCGAAGGAAAGATGGATAGACTGTGTGAAAGATGATATGACAAAACAGGATAATATTGAGATGAAAGAAAGAAAGAAATGATTTATTTTGGCACACATCATAAATTAAATATAGGTACAGACTACATTATTTATGTTTTCAACAGTTTCGTTTTGCAACATTATGATATGCAACCAAAATGGTCGCCGCCCGGCTTTATGTCAAAGGAGGATACCTCATCTGACACTGGTTTTCAGTGGAACCAGATTTTATTTTAATAAACCTATGTAATAAACCTATATACGATTGATCGAGGAGGAAACATTACCGACCCCAAATAAAATTGTGAGCAGGCCAGTAGGCCTATTCGCTAACTTTTTTTGACAAATGAAAGCGATGATCACTGAGTGATTTACATATCCATTGCCGGTTTACACCACACGCTATTATGGCACTTGTCATGTAAAAACAGCAATGGATATGCAATTCACATAGTGATTTTATTTTATTTTATTTTATTTTTACTTTATTGGTTCACCAACAACTTATACACTAGTACAGTCTTGATACTAAACTATTTAAAACTAAAACTAAGTGCACAGTCACTTACAGGCAAACACCACATGCATGAAAAAGAGTGTCGAGACATTGAAATTAAAAATATTGAAATAAGTGAGTATGTAATTAATGACTATCGTAATTGAGTAGGTATAAATGTATAGAAAAAAAATCGTTTAAATTTAGAGTGGCCTTATAAATGTGTACCTAAGTCATAATATTTCATAAATGATTTTACGAAATTTAGGTAAGGATAAATAATTGATGTCGATGAGGTCACTAACCTTATTCATCAGCTTTGTCATTCTGCATATAGGAGAATAGGATCCCATTATAGTGCGACGTAGAGGAGGACAGAGTGGTGTGATAGGCTTTCGTGGGGGCCTAGTCGGAACCCTGAACTTAATCTTTCCCAATAAATCTAAACTATCAACTCTATTGCGTAGTAATTTAAATAGAAATACCATGTCCAAAATTTCTCTACGTTTGGACAGCTTTATCATGTTAAAGCGCTGCAGACGTGTCTCATAGTCCATACGCCTGCTGCTCACCCCAACAGAGTATGCCAAGTGTCGAAGAAATCGTTTCTGTAGCCGTTCTATTCTTAACAAATGTGTAGCATAATGCGGCCGCCAGATAACACTACCATACTCTAACACACTTCGCACTAGGCTATTGTAAAGTATTTTCTTAGTTTTGGTTTTCCGAAACTCTTTACTATTTCGTATAACAAAACCAACCAATCTCGATGCCCTTCCAATGATCTGTTCCATATGTGGTATGAATGTGAGCTTTCTATCGAAAAGTATCCCTAGGTCTCGAACTATCTCAGTTTCTTTTAAAATGGAGCCTGCTATAGAATAAGAGGTAGAATGAACATGCAGTTTCCTAGTGAATTTAATGTGTGTGCATTTTTTTGCGTTCACACTCAGTCCATTACGTGTACACCATTCATTCAGGTTGTCTAAATCTTTTTGGAGCAACTCTACATCATTGTTATTATCAATGATCCTGGACAGCTTTAAATCGTCCGCATACATGTATGAAGATGAGTGTGAAAAACATTCCGGAAGGTCATTAATAAATATATTAAATAATAAAGGGCCCAGGTGGGAGCCCTGTGGGACGCCAGATGACATGGGAAAACAATTCGATTGGTAACCGTTAACCACCACATAAAAAGATCTATCGCACAGATATGAGTCCAGCCAGTGCAGAAGAGGTCCAGCGAATCCATATGATTTTAATTTCTGGAGCAGAACGGAATGAGGAACCCTGTCAAATGCCTTGCTGAAGTCAGTATAAATGACGTCTACTTGCTTATTGGCATCAATAGCCTCTATAAGATCCTCGGCAAAGCAGATGAGGTTAGTAGTAGTAGATCTTGATGCTACAAATCCGTGTTGTTTAACGGTCATATATTTTTTGAAATAATTATTTAAGTGAGTACAAAGTAACGCTTCCAGTAGTTTGGCTAGAGTAGGAAGAATAGAGATCGGTCTATAGTTCCTAACGTCCTGGTCGTCATCTGCTTTGTGAATTGGCATGACCTTAGCTAATTTCCATCTCCTAGGAAATAGACCCTTGCTCAAAGATTCATTGTAGATCATCCAGATAGGAGTTGATAAGCTACCGGCGCAGTTGGCAATAAAGTATGGAGGAACATTATCGGAACCGGCTCCCTTCGTAGTATCCAGGCTCTTAAGTCCTCGCAAAATATCATCGCGACTTAGCGACACCTGCGTAAAACTATCCATATTGCTATTATTACTATCAATCACGCTGACAGCCAGATTGGATGATTGATCGCTTTGAGTGCAAGTATCCGAGAAAAAGCTTGCAAACATGTCACAGACATCAACACCACTGCGAGCTGTAGTAGCCCCATCATGCATAGCGGAAGGATACGTGCCACGCCCTTCTCTCTTATTTTTGACATAGGACCAAAAGAATTTGGGGTTGTCGGCTATTGTGTCTTCCGTGTTTTTAATGTAATTTTTATAGCATTCTGAAATTAGTATTTTACAGCGCTTAGATAACAAACGATAAGATAATTCATCCAGAGGATCCTTATACTTTTTATATCTCATTCTATATTTATTTTTTTCACGCAATCTATTAATGAGGATCCTACTGTACCATGAGGGGTATTTTTTATTTTTTTGTTTATATTCCGGAACGTATTGTTTAATGGTATAGTTAATTTGATCGTAGAGAATATCAACCATTTCATCAACGCTTTCGGTGTTAGAAAACATGGTCAACCAATCGATTTTTGTCAAGTGCAAATTTATTGCATCATAGTCAGCCCTACGAAAGTTCATCTTAACATTATTACGATTTGTATCAAGCGACGATGGAGCGCATTCTAGTTGTATTTCAAGTGGAGGATGATACGAATCCACTATGCTTAATGGGTCCAAAGATTCCGACAGGCGAAAAATTTGTAAATCTACGAGTACTAAGTCCAGAATTTTGCCCATTTTATTAACCACCTTATTGAGTTGATAAAAGTTATTAACATTACAAAAATCTATGAAATATTGACAAACAGTGGAATTCTGATTCCGACCCAAAGCTCCCAATTCGGTCCAATTAATATTTCCCAAATTGAAGTCGCCGACAATACACGTATAAGAGTCTTGCTGTTCCATAATAGAGTTGCTATTGTCTATAAAGTGAGAGAGCACTGGCAGTGAAACTGGCGGCGGCAAATATACGGCACAAAATGTAAATCTATTTTTTTTTTTAAATGATATATCTACAACCACCCAGAGATCCTCACACCCACTCTCCCATGCAGACATTCTTCTCGAGTTAAGTATTTTGGAAACCGCTATCAGCACCCCGCCCCCCTCCTTGTCTTTGTGAAATCCAGACGTTTCCCTGTCTCGTCTATATACTTTATAGCGATCATCAAACAATTCGGAACTCATTATACTATTATTTAACCATGTTTCACTTAATATTATAACATCGTATTCGGCCATTGTTACATTTTGACAAAACGTATGAGTCTTGGTCCGGAGACCTCTTACATTCTGGTAATAAACAGTTAAATTATCGTATTTTAATTTTGTAACACTAAAAACCATGCAATATATTATTAATAAAAAAAAAATGAAAGGAAAAACTTAATTCTACGCTTATTTTATTTTAGCTAGGGAGTCCATATCTCTTATTAGAATGAAGTCCGAGTGATCAGTCTTTCGAACGAAAATTCGCCCACGCCGAATCCACACATACTTATAATCGTGCTTCTTCGCAGCCAGCCTAGCAGCGGCATGCAGAGCTTTGTTGCTAGGAGACAGGTGCTCTGCTACGTACACTGGTTTCTTTTCACCGCCGTAACCCAGGTGGGTTGTATTTAGTTTATCCGATAATGGTCTGGATTTATTATATTTTATAGCTGCCGCCAGGAAAGTGTCACGGTCTCTCGGAGTGGCGAGCTGAACAATGATGGAGCGATGTCGATCTTTGTTGTCACGGTTGACCTTGGCAATTCTGGTGCAATGTAAGATCTTATCTTCAGGCAGGGGGCAGTTTATAACATTGCTTAGCTTAGACATGATATTCATGAGATTTTCATCTTTTTTTTCAGGTACCCATTGAATTTCAATGTTGTTGGATCTTGCATTTTGTTCAAAATTATTCAATCTAGAAGATAGGTCTTTGATGGTGGCTTTCATCGATTCGTTTTCCTTGCGCAGTTCATTAACTAACTCCTTCGTTTCCTTATTCTCCTTAAACACTTCTTCATACTGGTCACTGACGAATGTGATGGAGTCTCTCAGATCCTTTACTTCATTCCTCATTGAGCTCAATTCAGAGTTCATTATAGCTCGAAAGGAGGTTGTTAATTTCGCTATCAAAGCCTCAGATGTCTTGTCCGTGATGTCTTCTACAATAGCCCTCAACTCACTCTTTGTGATGGGTGACTCCGACTCAGCGTCGTCCGGAGGTGAGTTTGGTGCCTGTCTTTTTGTAGGACGTGTTGTCACGTTTGGGTTAAAACGCACAGGCGTATTATCATTGTTAATATTTCTTGAAGTATTGGTGCATGTAGGACAGAGCCAATTCTCAGAATCATTAGTACTTTGAATAGAACCCAAACACTCCAGGTGAAATGCTTTCTTGCATGTGGTACATTGCTTGAAGTCATCATTGTCGCCGATCAGTGAGCAGCATCCCCATTCCAGTTTAGAGTTGGACATTTTTAGGATATTTAAAAAGGTAGGTTGTAGGTATATTTATAAAATTAAAGTAACTATAAACCATAAAAAATTATAATAATAACAACTACATATATAAGATTATTAAAAAGTAAAAATATGTACTTCAACTTATACATAAATTCTAATAAATAGGTAAATAAATAATAAAAAATAAGAGAAAAAAATATAACAACAATTAATAAACCATAAGAATGATAATAATAATAACTGCATATATAAGATTAATAAAAAGTAAAAATATGTATGTACTTTATATTCACTTTAAATTATTGTTTACAAATAATATGGTAATAATATTTAAAGTGGCCCGGGTAAAAATATTTATAAAAAAAAATGTATAAAAAGTATATAAATAAAAAAAATAAAAAAATAAAAAAAAAATATATATATAAAAAATAACTAAACTGTACGGGGGAATTGATCCACGGTCCTCAAGCGCTTCACCAAGCAGATCTCTCCATGACCACTTCGGCTATCGGAGCTTATGTCGAGATGTTGAAATTACGGTATTAATTTGAAGTAATAGACTCGTGTGCATTTGCTAGTCGGGTTAAAGTCCAATTCTATTATTCTGTATTATTCGAAGATACAGAACTTTTCGAACTTTGAGGGTAGAATTAAAGTTGTTTATAAAATCAATTCACAGTTTTTGCTAAAAACACTGTTAAATCGTTCACAGTTGCAATTTTCACTATCACTGTACTGTGACCTGACATGTAAAGTTTGACTTGATGTACTAGTACACCTTGAACGGTCACTATTTCACTATTTTACAATTAAAAACCACAGAGCTTTTGCACAAGCGGCTCGCCTCGTTGACGTCCCATGAGAGAAAAAAAACAGTGATCATCACTTTCAACCGTCAAATAAAGTTAGCGAATAGCCCGCCTGGTGAATGATGGTGATGGTGTTAGATTTGCACTATTGGCATATCCATCTTTGGTCAGTAAGTGCAGAAAGCAAAATTATCAATTCTATCGTCCTAACAAATAATTCTCTAAGAACGTTAGATTAAAGCAAAACTTTAATCTAAGGTAAGGACCATTTTTCATGAAATAATCTCAGTCTCTGAATAATAAACTGTTCAGAGACCGGAACATATTATAATATGAGCGATGCATAATGGTTTTATCGTGTCTAGTTAATATTACAATGGACAAAATCGGAAAAAAGAAGATTGTCACTTCACTACTTTGTATTTGCAACCAAGGAAAACACTCACCATATGACGTGATATTGTCTGTTGACTAGGTATTCCCAGGCGTTGGCCTTGTAGCTGGAACTGTCCAGGCCTGTGTTGGAGCACTCTGATCTCAAGTAGTCGTGTCGGCCCTCCATCCGAGCGCCAACTTCCAGAAACTTCTCTCTTGTTAACAGATACTCGTCGTGTGTTCCGTTCTCGAAGATGAACTGCAACAAGAAAGTTGTAGCTATAAAAAACTTTCAGATTTCCAATCTAAATTCTATTAAAAACATCGAAGTTTCGTTGTTAAGTCTACCTAGGTGTGTCAACGCTAAATTTCAATAAGGAAGAGATAATAAAGTTATTTAGATAGGAGTTTTGGTGCTATTTTCGAAATGGAAAGTGCCATTTACCTAAGTTTTTATAAAGTTTTTTTATATAGCCTTCTTTCCTCCTGTAAGGACGAAAACACCTTGTTATTCAATCTGATTTTGGTAAACAAAACATTCTATACAGTAAGAAACTGCCTTGCAAAGCTCGTAGGGAATAAGAGTTGAGCACCATCAACCGCTTAAAAATCGCGGTAGCATAAATCTTTCTCCGCATAAGTTATTTTTATGCTCCTGGTAACATGCGTAGTGTAGATCTATATACAGACTTTGATCTCCCATCCATAACGATACGTCTAGGCGATTCTCTCTCTTCGACGATACAGCGCACCTGAGTCGAGGTCCGAGTCTTTAGAGGTAGATGCCTATGACTAAGGATCCACTAGGGAGGTTCGCTAACAGGCTTACGGACCCATTAAGGTCTATGTCTCCGACTATAAAAGTAATCCAGTAGCAATAGTTGTCAAAAAAGTTTCTGTATAGGTAGATAACTTTGATAACATCCCAAGTTGGCATTGAGAAATTGGCGAGTAGCTAATGATCTGTTGGTAAAGTATCGTATTTTAAAAATAAATCGGTTTCCTCCCAGTTTCCAATTACGTCTTCCAATTTAGGTCGCATTTCGTGGATTTATAGCCAAAGATATAAATGTCTTCTAACTTTCGTAGCCTTGGCTTGGCGCTTATTTTTTACTTCAATAATATGAATATTTTTAGACGAATTTCATTTTAGTATGATTACCCTATCGCCTACATAAAAGAAGCACTTAACGAAAAAAACAACAACCCTTCAGTGAACAGACAAACAAAAGACAACTAGGGTAGAGGTTACACTCAAAATCATTTCAACAGTCTGGGTGAACATAAAGGGACTACCAATTTGAAAATAAGACAATCATTATTATAGGTAGACTAGCTTTTGCCCGCGACTTCGTCCGCATAGAATAGTTGCTTCGGGCAGCATTTAAATTTTCTTATTATGTTTACTTTCTCGTACGTAGTTTAAAGGAAGTCTTAATATAATCGTCAAAAAATTCGACCTCGAGATTTCGACGGATTTACACGTTTTGGACAACGGATTTACACGTTTTGGACAAAAAAACAGCATTTTTGGACTCAGGTCCAAAAATGCTGTTTTTGGAATTATGTCAGTGTGTGTGTCTGTGCGTTAGCACGATAACTTGAGCATGCTTTAACTTATTGCAACCAAATTTAACATGCGTGTATGACATCAAAATATAAGGTTTATATAAACTTTTGAGCCGTTGATCACGAAAGTTAAGCAACCAAGTGCGTGGTCGGTACTCGGATGGGTGACCAAAATTTAACATGCATGTGCATCAAAATATAAGGTTTCTATCAACTTTTGAGTCGTTTCCGGTATACGAGAAAGTCAAGGGGAGACCACTCCCGATTTTTTCTAATGAAATGTCAGATTTCCATACAAACTTATATCCCTTATTTTACCCCCTTAGGGATTGAATTTTCAAAAATCCTAAATACCTCTTACTTAATTTCTAACTGAAAGGCCATACACCAATTTTTATGGATTACTTTAAAAATGACGGATTTCCATACAAACTTTGCACTCCCTTTTCACCACCTTAGAGGGTGAATTACCAAAAATCCTTTCTTAGTGCACCCCTGGACCTCCTAAGGAACCTACGTAACCAAATTTGGAATCTCTAGACCCAGCGGTTTGGGCTGTGCGTTGATATGTCAGTCAGTCAGTATTCATTTATTTATACAACATGTAAACTAAATAACCAACACCCTGAATACAGGTGGTTTGGGATCGGCTTCCGAGTTGATTTCAATAATTTCCATCCCAAACCACCTGTATTCAGGGTGTTGGTTATTTAGTTTACATGTTGTATAGATACCCGAAATTGAAGTAGGTAATGTCAACAATAATACGGCCTAATCAAATACAATTACGAAGCCAAACCATTGTCCTGTCTTAGAAAAATAATCTCTTCGTATTTTTTCCTCTCTGCCACTAACAGCTCTATTTTATGGGCTTTAGCCGTCCTTATCTAAATTGACTTTCTATACTTAGAAAGCCGTATTTACCCATTCGTTACACAATTAATGTTATTTCTCTGTTGTAATTAGCTGTATGGAGCTATTGTCGGAACCACAATTAATCATTGTAGCGTTACTACGCAATAACCGAGTTCACGATGTCTTGAAATAAGTTAACGTTATTATTATTTTCGTACGCAACAGGATCATTTGTAATATTTATATTCATAGATACAAAAGTTGTGATTAAAATGGCAATTGGCTGGCAGGACATGTGTACCAAATGGTCAGAATCAGATCGTAAATAAAATAGATTTAAGAAGGCCTTGGAACAGGTGGTCTAATGATAAATATTGCATTTTAGGAGGGAAAAATTGGAAAATATAAGGCTAAATTTAAGTCAATGGAGAAGGACGAATTTACCCTTACGGGGATCTCGTTAGGGTAAATTCCTTCTCCATTGACTTGACATCCATTGCTCTAAAAAATAAGAAATAGGTTTAAAATAAATTGCCGTGTGATGCCGGCAGAGTAGAATAGCATTACCCAATAGGTATTCTCCAATGGGTGTCGTAGAAGGCGACTAATGGATCAGCAAATGGGTATATTGATCACCTTATATACTCCGTCCACCAATCCGCATTGAGCAAGCGTGGTGGACTACTGCCTAGACCTCCTAGACAGCGAGAGGCCTTGTGTCCCAGCAGTGGGTCGAATTAAAAAGGCAGTTATGATGATGATGAATAATAAATATGTATTACTTACTAACTAAAAATTAGCATAGACCTGGAAATTAAGTGCGAACAAAAAATAATAAGCAATGAGATGGATCAATAAAACTTTTATATATTTACTAGCTTATGCCCGCGACTTTCTCTGCCCAGAATCAGTAGGTATAAATTATACCCTATATTTTATTCTGATCACAGAACACAGAAAGAGGTTTCTGTGTTCTGTGGTTCTGATGTATGAGCTATATCTACTTATTATTGTAAAGTTTCATTAAAATCCCTTCAAAAGTTTTTGCGTGAAAGAGTAAACCACGTCCAGACATCCATCCATAACACATCCATACAAACTGTCGCGTATACTATAATATTAGTAGGATTATTATTGACTTAACTATACGTTATTATCTATTAGTTTGCTCTCGTTTTCATGAATTCTAACTTGTTATATGAGTAAATTAAGCTAGCTAATTAGCAAAAAATTGCTTTCGACGTAAATTTCTGTATCTACCTATCCCAATTTTCATATTTAAATTTAAACATGTAGGAGGCTTCAAAAGGATTCTCGGAAAGCTTAGTCCGTTATTGCAGAGGGATGTCTGATTTTATAATATACTAGCTGTCCCGGCCACGCGTTGCTGTGGTAATTCCATAATAATGTCCTATAATAAACATTCAATTACAATAATAAAAAAAATACTCTAATAATGCACATTTAACTGTCATCGATGATATCGCAATCGCTTGTCCAAATGATCTCATAGGCACTTATCAAGTTAAAAATTATTTCATAGGCTAAGATGGACCAAGCAAGACACATTTAGTAAAATTCATTAAAATCGGTTCACAATCGGTTAGAATACTAGATCCGTAACACAAGTTCTTAATGATACTTACTTCGGGCTTCGGGCTAGGTAATGGTGTGAGCGTGAAACTATATTATTATATTATATTATAACCGTTAAGTCATAGTATTTTATAAACGAACCGCCCGTTACTTAGGGCAGTGTTGTCAAAATTGTTGATTTTATCATGGATTTTTTTTTAATATGAATTCCTATAATACACACTTAATTGAAATGTTCGGTATTTATTCGGTAAATAAAGCGAATATTGGGCCGAATACGAACTTTAAAATATATGCCGAATTCGGTATATTCGAATATTCAGCCGCAAATTTGGCGCATCTCTAATTGCTACTAATTTACATCAGATCAAATTTCAATATTTTCTCTGGGTTCCCTAGGAAAACACCTCATATCATCCATATCATTATGTCACTATAATTTTCTATTATTACCTACTTGTGTCAAGGCACATTTCCTTATCTTTATGAACACTTACATAATTATGCAAATGAATATAGTTACTAAAGGCTAATTCGAGACTTCCTTTTCTAGCGTAAACACTTATTTATTAGCGAGGATCTCCGACACAGAAATGTAAAACCTACACTAACCTTTATAAATGTTGTGAGGTTGTGACTAAGCAGAAAAAAGAGTATTTGGGGCGCTTTCATAGCACCAGCCAGCCTAACCTACAAAAACCGGACAAGTGCGAGTCGGACTCGCCCACCGAGGGATCCGTAAAAAGTTGTAGGTATTATAAATATTTCAGGAATCGAGTTTGCACATTTTCCCCAGCTTTTCCCGAAATTCAGTTTCCAAAACCTATAATTACTTATAGGAAGTTGTGAACTGATAGTATATAGGTATATACTGGGTGTAAAAGACATGAACAGTCAAACGAAAACCACGTATTCTATACATCAAAATAAGACATATTTCAAAAAAAATATTGCTGGGAAATGATTTTTATTTTTTGGTGTTACAAAAAATTGCAAATTGTAACGCGCAATGTAAAGGGCTCAACTCGCACGCAACTCGCAAAACCGCGATAATTTTGCTTGACGGCGGCCCCGTTCGTTAGTGTGCGTGCGCATCGAGTGAGGTACATTGAACGCTAACGTTTTGAAGCCATGTTTTGTTACGAAATACTAAAAAAAATGATAATGTTTCTTTGGACAATAATTAAGAAATAACGTATAGAATACGTTTTCATAAAAAAAATTAAAAAAAAAATTATGACTTAGACCTTCAATAAAATCGTAACTATCAATTTCCCAGGTATAGTCTAAAGGAAGAAAAATGTTATGACGGTGAGCAAAATACATGGTTCTCGTTTGACTGCTCATGTCTTTTACACCCTGTGTACTATCAGTTCCTACCTAAATTAGTAAGGTAACCTAATCACAGTTGTTTTCATCCGTAAAGTGAATTTTCCGTTGGCCACCGTCTGCGTGTCTCTGCCATAACTTCATCGCTCACATAGTTCGTCTGTGAGCTGCAGTAAAAAGTTGACCGAGAGCCTAGACAAGTAGCAATCGATTGCGTTGAACGCTTAACGAAAATATATTAAGTATGACACTGACATAATACTGAGAAAAAACTATCACTAAGGAGCACCCCGCACATCGAACGCGGCGTGCGGTTGCCAGGAGCGGCGCGGCGCGTCGGTAGTAGAGCTCGCGTCAAATTTCTAGTTCCGCGTCTCTGCAGAGCAACGCACATTGGACGCGGAGGTTTACTTTTATGATACCTACGTACGAGACATAGACCTAGGGGAAATTTTAATTTCCCTAGCCATGATTTTGTGCTTACAGATCGGCTTTTCTCGGATTCTCTCTCTGACGGCTTTCTATTGCCATAAAACAAGATAGGATAAATAATGACATAGACCAATTTAGTATAGCAATAACTCGCGATCTGGCAACACCACACCCTCATCGCCATTACATAAAAAACAGCGCCGCGCCTCCTAATAAAGTAATTGATAATTTTTCCGCTTGTTTACTAACACTTTTCGGTAATACCATAGCTAAGTTAAAAAATCAGACTATCTAAGAAAGTTTTAATTGGTTATAGAAAGTTAAGAGGTATAAGTAGTTGTTTTTTTGCCGTTTTGAATGGGTGTAAGTTCTAATAATAATAAAACTCTTAATTGCACAAAAGAAATGAAATAAATACAATAAAATTTATATAACAACAGAAATTTACAAAGTAGGCGGCTATTGCTAATGAGCAATTTCTTCCAGGCAAACTTGGATTAAAGGACAATATAAGATACGAATATGGAGAATGGGTGCAAGAATAAATATTTTACTTAAATAACTAATTAAATCAATAAAAATAATTTAAAAAAGAAAACATATAAGCTTGTGTAATAGTAACGTGAAATATTAAAATTTTAGGAATTGCTCGATAGGAAATGACTCCGAACTTGATTTTTGAAAGACTCCAACGTTCGCACGTTGGAGTCTTTCAAAAATTCACTCCTAACACTCTCGGGCACAGCATTCCACAATGTTCGGTTGTGATGAACGGAAAAGGAAAAGGTAAGGAAGTCAGAGCTATGGGACGGTATAATATAGTGAGATTAAAATTTGATCGCAACGTGCGATTTACTAAAGAAGAGCGAAAGGAAAAAAGAGATCGGAGATACAGAGGAGAAGTGGATAAGAATAGTACGGAATAATGTTCCCGCGGCACGCTCGCTTCTCTCCTCGGTTTGATCTTTGTCTTGGTCACAGTTCAGACCTGACCTAGCCGAACACGATTTGGTGATCATTTACTAAAATTGGCATTTATTTTTTTGGTTTTTTGTATATTTTTAGTAAGAGAGCTTTAGAGCTTAGGGTTTCAAACAGAGGTTTCAACAGATTTTCTGTTTCCCAAAAATTTGTTTATCTTGTGAATCTCCGGAATACTCGCGCACGTAGAAATCCCTACACAATGCATTTTTAGACGGTACTGTAAGAGTTGGTACCAGGTTTATAATCTAAGGTTGGTACCTATCTTATTGAAGTGAAACTTTTGTAGCACCACAATGGATTTGAAAATACGATGAAACGAAAAAGCGATATCAAAAAGTATTTGACGCACAAAGGTTTGTTGTTCAACATTTTGACAACCAATAAAAACCATCTGTTGCTTCTGAAATCACTACATTTCTAGAGTTTCACTTCTGCGGTGTGTAAATTGCACACACACACATTTTTTATCTTAACTGTTATATTACTACTCGTTTCTCACTTTCTTGTACTCCAACTGAGGTTTGAGTACAAGAAATAAGACAAAACGCCAAAAACTTCTCGTATACAATTCGGTAAGAGAGTCAAACTTCAAAAGTCAAACTTCTTACATTGACTATTTTTTTTGTTCGGGATAGGCTGTTATTCACTATTAAAAATAGCTCAAAAAAGTAAATGAAAAAATTACTTTCAAACTTCGAATTGATATTTGAAATATTTTCCGGTCATTTTTTATATTGAGTGTGTCCCACTTCTCTTAAAAATTGTACGACATTTTTTTAAGGATTATTGTAGATCAAAGCTCTACAGAATTTTATTTTGGGCACCACAAAAGACACCTCGATGCATAATTAAAATCCATATCAGCGAAAAGGTAATTTGGATTATGCGTCCACTGAGGCTCTGTTCCCCTAAAGAATGGCTCAATGTTAATTGGTTTGTATTTTTGGAGCCAAAGTAATTTACTCGCAGCGTCGCAGCGAAATAAAAAGCGGAGTACCTTTAATTAAAATCTACCTAGTGATACATATGTTACTCGACTTGGGCAAAATTCGTGAATTTTTCTCTTTGATGTTTGAAAATGAAATTTTAAAGCACTCCTAGCGGGAAAAAGTGCAAATGAAGTTTCTCTTACAAATTAAGCTCTGAGCGCAACTTAAATAGTTACGTTTTTTAACTTAGACTACGGGTACAGTACATTCTCGGGTACAATCCGGGACATTACAACGGGAATGTACCCATTTTCGGCCATGAATGCGAGATAACGTTACATTGACGATTGTTGATTTCCAGAGGCGTTTTGGCTAGCAATAAAGCGCGCGGTCCCGACTCCCGGCTGAGAGCTCGGTGAGAGTGTACAGACGTCAATAAAATAGAGGCAAAGTGATGGAAACCCATAGCAACCACGGCTGTTGTATGCTTCTCCTTTTTATTAAAGATTTAGCATTAAAATCTTTTAATGGGGTGTAACATATTTGAATATGTGATTCTGTGTGAAAATCTACAAAGTATTTGGTGTTAAATGTATAAAGGAAGACCAACTTCATGTCGGACTGAGTGACTGAGGTGACGACGAAAATGACTATTACACACACAAAATATATAAAACTATTATTTCATAGACAACTATAAACGTAAATACAACTACAACGTTGGCTTGACAAACGACCAAAACACCTTTCTTTCATGAATTTGCGTTTTTAAGGTTTTTGTTCATTTTAAAGAAGTTTGTTATTTGATGACTTGGGCCTGTTCATGCTTTTTATATATAACAAGAAATAAATCTTTTGTGGAGCTTTACGATGAATTTAATCCCTTAAGTATAAACGATACAAACGAAAATAAAACAGTTTTGATTTATTAGAGACGTTAATAGTCAAATGTTTTGTTAGCGGTATATAATGGACGATACATGATACTGTTGAAAAATTACAATAAACTTAGTTACGTACTCTACCAATAATCTGTCTTTTTTCGATGGAAAATCCTTTACGGAACGTACGGCACTGTGGACTAGATTAGTGGGTTCCAAAGCCTTAAAAGCTGTAAAAGTGCGTAATTAATATAAAGTCCACATATGACAATTTTATGAATGTAAAATTTGTAAGGTCCGTATAACATCTCCAATATGTTTTTTTGACGATTTCGTCATCATACTTACTATTTATTGTAATCGCATGTTTAGTTTGAAATAGTTTATTAGGTAGGTACCTTTATAAAACACAATAGTTTTTTATGAGTACCTACAAGCAGTTATATTTATCAGATTTGCTTTTGTAATTGCATTTTTACTTTGACATTGTTTAAAACACATAATTGTTATTTTTAACGTTAATAAGTACTGAAATATCTCTGAATTTCAGACACAATTAGTTAATCATGTATGAAACGGATTATATAAAGATTTGACACCAAGATTATAGGTGAATACAATATTATTCTGAAACAATGTACAAAATTACGGAATATAAGAGGCAAATGTTTAACGAGTTCGTCTTCGTTGATCGCGAATTTGATTGAAGCTTGAATGAGAAATATTAAATCAATTTGACTGTACCAATATTTGTTATCCTTTTTGTGCTAACGAGGCGGAGAGACGGACTGCCTAAGTAAACTCAATGTAGTGTAATCGGAAAGCTATGTGTTATGACTTCAGCTTTTGTTTTCCAAACTTGTCACGACTGAATCAAACTGGGTCCCAAAGTTTATTGGAGGGCTCTCAGACTTGTCAACGGTAAATCAATATAGTTACGAGGGTGCCACGGCCTTGTGGAGTCAGTTCTTTGATATTAAAGGATTGTTGTACTGTTGCTCTACTTAGCCAAGGTACAGACAACATAATCGGTGATCTTTGTTGCGTAGCGCGTAAAGTTCAACTTATTCTTTTTTCTGCTGCTGCCAATTTACCAGACAGATGGGAGACTAAATCACTCAGCAGTTCGGGTGGGTGTCTTCAAACTTTTGATAACCACCACCATTTTGTGTTAATGTCAAATAGATTCCATTCAATTTGGGCGCTAAGCATACATTTATAACCACTACCAACCAAATGTTTTCTAAGGTTCTTCTCAACCCTTTTCGGGATTATGAGCGTGATTCTAAGTACAAAAGTTTATCGTGTGAGATTTAAGCAATCTTCTTTTTGATAATTATCGACTGCTTATTGTTCATGAGCCTTATTGTTAATTACAATTGACAATTAAGAATAATATGTAGATACCATACATTCAAAGGCACGGAAGTCATTACGTGTACCATTGTGTAGGCTCCAATGTACCTTGACGATTGTGGCTACGAATTAGGATGGTTGGGATGGTCCGTAAAATACAAAATCGATTGAAAGGAAGAATCTCATTAGTTCGACGTTACGTGGTCTTGTTAATAGTGTTTAAAATGGAAAAATAGAATATCATGCTTTTTCCTATGGGAACTTTACCATTTTCGTCTTCTTCGTCTTTGAGTGGTTAGTGTAGTATCAGAGGTTAACAAGTCGCCATCTGGCTTCTAATATGCCATAATGACGTCTGCGCTATCGACAGCAGCCAGGAGGAAAACTACTGAACCAATTTTGATGTAACTTGGACAGATCCCTAAGTTGAATCAAATCAAAGATTTTTGCAATCCGACTTTTATAGTTTTTGATATACCTATGCCTGGACAAACATACATACACTCGTGAAATTTGGCACCCGTGTTTAGAAGCCGGTACAGACAGTCTCACTATACAAAAACTGTGCAATTCTGAAAATATTACATGCATAAAGGTCTAATTGATAACATCCTTTTTGACGTGACTACGTCTTATAATTCGATAGAGCCGGCTGCACGCACGAAAAAACATGACGCATGCGGCGTTACCTCGTGTAAGGCTGGCAAAACAAATGAAATTAAATTTTTCTTTTGAAAAATGCTACTATTCCATCAGTATTTTCTTAAAACGTTGTCACGTTCAACTATCGTCAGTAAACCGACTTTACAGACAACCAATTTTTTTGATTTTAAAGTTGGTAAAAAAATGCTTAGGTAATTTAATATATCCATTTCTGGCTTAGCTTTCCCGACAAAGATAAAAAGTATGCTACGTGCGATCATTTTAGAGCTTAATGACGCTTAATTGTTGTTATTCCTAATAAAAACAAAATTCGTGAGAGCAAACTAGACTCGCAAAAACATAATCGATTCAGTGGAGTTAGGCCTGATACCGATTAAACCGTTCGCTTACGGAGTTGGAGTCACGCGCGCTCGCGGGTCGTGACATCGCCGGGAACAACTCACGCCAAACTACGACTAGGTATTAAGGCGTATTCCAAACCTTAGGAGAAAATAATATTTTTATAGGCATGTGTACGTATTTAATATTTATGTGCTATGTACACCCTACCCAGCGATGTGATGCCGGCGGAGTAGAATAGCATCACCCCATATTCTTCAATGGGTGTCGTAGAAGGCGACTAATGGATGAACAAAGGGGTATTGATCTAATACTCCGTCGCATTGGGCAAGCGTGGTGGACTACTGCCTAAACCTCCTTCGATGACAAGGAGAGGACTTGTATCCCTGAATTGGGTCTAATTATAAAGGCTGATAGGATATCTACCACCAATGAGTTACCCATCAAACCCATGCTTAGAATATTAGTCGTAGTTTTGCATGGTAAAAAAATTAACACTTCGCCCAACGAAAACAAAACTCCCAATATATCAGCGTATTCAAATATATGATATTATTGTAGGTAACAGAAAAGGCAACAATGTCTTAAAAATAATCGTAGTTTTGAGAGACTACGTAGGTATGCTACTCACTATATACTAGTGTACTTCTAGTTGAACACGAGGCGATTACCTGAGCAGTACGAAATTGAACCTTGCTGGTAGGTGGTACGGATGTGCGAACGAAGCGAAAACAACTTCAGAGCTAACTTACTGGCTAGAAGGTTGGCGCGAGCTCTACCTTACAGAGCTTCGTCAGGAAGGTCATAGTTCTATCAGTGCGATAATCTCTCTCTTGTGTTGCAATCGTCCAGAGGGTAACGATAACTATTTCACCATCAGGCTGGTATTGAAAAGTATTAAAAAACTTAACTGCATGACAGTGTTTAGTGTGGCGCGTATAGTCTCACACAGCACATAGTCTTACACAGCTATCTTCGCATTTGGAGTCCATTTCCGCTTGCCTCTCTCTCCTTCAAATTTATTTGGGGTTGGTGCGGCATGATATTATTATTAACTAGCTGTGCCCGCGCCTTTGTTCGCGTGTTATGATGTTATATAGCCTATAGTCTTCCTCGATAAATGTACTATGCAACACCAAAATAATTTTTCAATTTGAATCAGTAGTTCCTGAGATTAGCGCGATCAAACAAACAAAATCTTCAGCTTTATAATCTACATATATGAAATTCAAAGTCCTGACTGAGATATCAACGCACAGCCCAAACCGCTGAATCTAGAGTCTTGAAATTTTGCACATAGATACCTTATACAGTGTAGGCATCCACTAAGAAAGGATTTTTGGAAATTCCACCCTAAGGGGATAAAATGTCCACGCGGACGAAGTCGCGGGCGGAAGGTAGTATTAGTATAGATAATACAGCTGTTGCATCACATTTTTACGAACGGCCGCCTGTCTGATACCAACCCTCCTTGGGAACTATTTACGCTTATCATCAGTTGGAATGAAGTTTTGTTTTGTAATAATATATGTTGATCGTGTCACCCTACATTCTGTTTTGACGTTTTGTCAAACTACAATAAAGATTAATACTAGAAAAATGCACTGAAAAAAATCGACTTGCCTCGTGCCCCGCCTGAAGCATGTCCATTTTTTTCAGTGCATTTTTCTATTAATATTTACGCGTTTGTAAACGCAAAAATAAAATTATTCCATACAATAAAGATGAAAACGAATTAAGAACCGCTTCCTTTTTGAATTTAAAAATGTCTATAGGCTAATGTTTGCAGGTTCGGAATGACCCGACACGGATGTGCTTTCGGACACGGAGTAGAATTCTCGCAAGCGCTATGTGCTTTACGAGTTTACGATCGAGTCTTTAATCGTTTGCTGTTCATTCCGATGGAAATTGTTGATGTGCGATTTCATTGGCGTCCCTTTGTTCTATGAAATTACTATACTAATACACGCCACTCGGTATATGGTAAAGCTTTTGATCAATATCGTGTAACTAGCACGCGATCAATGCTATGGTATTGAATGCCTCATAATGAATTCACGTGGGAATCGTAAGTATTTGTTGCAATTTATTAGTTCTACTTTCTTATTATTTGGAATGAGAAAGGGCATACCAATACCCTAATGGAGTATATAATTTATATCGCTAGCAATTCAGGGTAATAAGTACTTAAAGATGAAAAATAAAATAATATAAAATAAAACTCGTTTGTATAAACTGCACGTTAGTGTAGTGGTCAAACTCGAATAAATTTTCAATCATAACCAAGCCCTACATCATTCCGATGTCTATTTTTTTGGACTTATTTTGCAGAATGTATTTGATAACCTTCCCTGCGTCACCGAGGTTTTTGGTGAAGCCAGTACGTCAAATCACACAGAGAGGATTTATAACCGGTGAGTATCCCTTGGGGGAGTCTCCGGCGTCTATATTTCAATCTGTTTGTGTTTGTATGGTATCAATAGCTATGATACAAACACAAACCCCTAACATTATTTATTGAAGTTAAATTTCTCCTGATGGCCGCAATAGTGAAACGTGGTTTTTTAATTAGCTTTTACAAGATAAATTATTATTATAAATGAGCCAATTGCGTGGGAGTAATAACTGCCCAAAATTTACGCATGTAAAACTCAACGAATTAGGAATTATATAGAAGCATAACTCCCTAACGAAGCCCGCTAAAACATGGTCCCAAACTCATACAATTAAACTGATAATACTAACGCGATACGCACACTGACAAAACAAAATACCTTGCTAAATTTATTTTCTACTCATCAATTCGTCAACCCATTCATTTGGTGCGCATCTTTACTTAGTAGGATAATATTAAGAGTGAAACGGAAATATCAAACCCAAGCGAGTTCGTGTGAAACGGATTATTAAGCGGTACACGCCCAAAGTATGTTACCTACTCTACTAACAGCGGCGAGGATGGTGTAATACAATAGGTGTCAAGTCATATTAAATATGAGTCGGTATCTATGACACGCGACTGATAAAAAAATATACGAGTATACAATGTGTTTGTGTTCCGACCGACAAACTTTAAGGGCATTTTCTACAGATAATTTAATCGTAGAAAAACCCCCATATGTGGGGTCGAAACTCAGTTCCCTTCGAGTGACAGCCATTTTAATTATTAATCATCATTTAGGGGGTGCCTTTAGTAAAAGTAGAATATCTCGTTAAGTTTAAGTCACACGGACTTTTAAAAAATACTGCCGTGTAGCTAAAAAGTGTGGCAATCTTATAAGTGTCACTAAAGCACATAAAACTCATATTACGTTGTTAAAAAGTAATAATAATCTTGTTTTTCTCCAAAAAATTACATTTCTCTGATTTATACTAGAAATATTCCTATTATTACATATTTTTTATGATTTTATTGACAACTGTTTGAGTTTTGATAAAAAACGGTATCAAAATTATAGCCCAATGTTGTCCTGTGCGACACAAAAATTTGGTATTCGCGCCAGTGCTTGTCTTTAAAACCGAAGAGGTAATTTTGAACAATTACTCTCTTATGTAAAATGTTTAAAGTTTGTTAATAAACTGATTGTTTTTCTAGACTGCATAGTTATTTTTACCCTAATTTAAAAATAATTTTAAATGGAAAAAAAATGTCCGTCTTTAAAAATACCAATAACTTTAAAAAAAAAACAAGTGTTGGGTTATAATTTTGATACCGTTTTTTAGCAAAACTCAAATAGTTGTAAATAAAATCATGACAAATGTGTGATAATAGAAAGATTTCTAGTATAAATCGGAGAAATTTATTTTTTGTGTATTTTTTTGGAGAATAATAAGATTATTTTAATTTTTTAACAACGTAATATGAGTTTTTTGTGTTTTAGTGACGCTTATTAGATTGCCACACTTTTTAGCTACCCGGCAGTATTTTTTTTGGTCCGTGTGACTTAAACTTAACGAGATATTCTACTTTTACTAAAGGCACGCCCTAAACGATGATTAATAATTAAAAAGGCTGCCACTCCGAGGGAATTGAATTTCGACCCCATATATGGGGGTTTTTCTATGATGAAATTATCTGTAAAAATGCCTTAAAAGTTTGTCGGGTCGGGCCACTAACACATTGTATGGCTCTAGACTTTTGGAAACTAAAAAGTTATTTTATTTCTAGCTGTACTTATCAAATACTTATTTTAAAATGCAGAGAAAAATCTTATTTTCTGCATATTGTAACAAAAATAACATGTAACAAAAATAAGGCACAACCTCAAAGTATCTTACTATTACACAAATTAACCGATTGCAGTAATTAATTACAATTAACAGTAAGTAATTTTCAAATAGGTTATTGTTGGATGTCCTTGTAGATTTTTGCTTATGCCGTACAATTTTTGTAAAGTTAGTAATCTATTTTGATTGTAAAATTATTCAAAGTAGGAAATTTGTAACTATTTTGGTGCCAATTTCTTAAACAAATTGTTTTTTTTTATTGTAACGATTCAGAAACCGATTTCAAACAAACAACTTTGAGGTCGTCCTTTATTTCTTTTGCACCTTGCATAATACAGGATCTATCGAATTTCGGTTAGTTTTTCAAAAGTAAGTAGCATATACAATTCCCATGATATTTAATAGTTTTTTATTGGTAATCTTATGATTGAAGGTCATTGTTCATAGTAAAATTTAAGCATCGTTATAGGTGTTTATTGGTAAACTCCTTTAGGAAGAGTGCTAGGCTTTTAAACTAGTTATAGCTAGACTAACAATCTTGATATTGTAACTGATATTGAGATATATTATTAATATATCTATATTATGCACAAAAAAATATGAAACTATATATTATCGAGCCCTAATGCTGTGCTTACCTGTTAATTCAAGGACACTTGGCTTAGTTATAAGCTAAAGGTATCAAAATAGATCCAGCATTTTTTTTGACAACCCTCTACCATCCTATACGAGTAGGCAATCATCGCTCGCACGGGGTCTCAGTCGGCGTACTTGTTTACTTATACTATGGTATTATGGATAGAATGTTCTTCTAAATATTGGCTGCCAATTTTTTGTCAGCTGTAATTTCGCGCCATAATTTGCGTTTTGTATTCACTGGGCAAGTAGGTAAACAAAACCCGTTATACGTTCCACGGAAAATCAAAATTATTTTTATTTAGTTTATAACGATTTGAATCCAATATCTATGGATTATTATGTCTTCATGTATATGAATTTACCTATGTCTTCATTCTCAAAACGTATAGAGCAAGCACACTTTACTGGCATTAGTTGGTAACGAGTCATCATCTCTTCTTTCTAAAAGGAAAGCTGCAATGCACTGATCGTCGAATATCTTTTTTGGGGAAACTCAAATAAATATGTTATTAATAAGAAACAGCAGGAAATCCAATTTTTAAAAACTCTATACTTAATACTAAATGTTTAGTTTAATAGTAACATATTAAAAACTGGTTGGCTACTGATTGCATAACACAGACAACTCAAGACGAACAAAACATGAAATTACTTTACTTACATGAGATAAATTATCCCGGTTTGTTTTTTACTTCCTTCTTTCCGTCTTTTACACCACTTTACCGCACAGGAGGTCATTTTTGTCCTTGGGAAATGAGCTGTTTAATGTATTTTTCGCAAAACTAAATGACACGGACGCTTGTCGCGGCAGACTGATGGACGCGTTGATAGTACTTTTTCGGCCCCGCCCACTTGGAGATAGTTTGCGTGTAACGATTTTTTGACGGAGTTCGTGTTCTATATAATTCCTAATTCGTTGGTAAAACTCTAATTTTAATCATATTGTTATTATCTATTGACCTGTAATGATGTTTTGGAATCATTACCAAATTGTAAGCTGTGGAGTTTCTTTCGCTATTTCTTCTCCATCTCAGCATAATAATAATTATTTCGTCCCGAAATGGTGGTAGGGTTTTGACGATTTAAAAGTACTTAGCAAAGTCCATTTAAATAAAGAGGTGTTTCATTTTCATTTTTCATTTATTGAGTGATAGCCCTGGTTAAAAGTAATCTTTCTGTGCTAGTCACAGGTCGCACTTTTGAGTTTTTAAAGAGAAAAAATAAATAAAAACGAAAATAAATGTTTTCTCAGTAAATAAGTGCGATGTTCCAAAAATAAAAACGTTTAAACATGCGCCCCAACACGCTCTATCCAATCATGATAATTAAAAATAAAATCTTATATGTTTACTTTTTCAGGATTTATTTTCATTTTTTCAAAACGTAAATTTCATGATTTTTTATATAACAAAAAACCTTTTAGAAATAGACACGTGGGTGTTTTACTATTGCATTTTAAATGTTTCCGCTGACCGATTATTGCAATAAACCCAAAAGGGATTTTTTTGGTCCCATAAAACACTGTGCATAGATATCATTTATTAGAGAGGTAGGATTAGCCACTCGGATTTTGAGGACGCGTAATAGTGACGTGTCACTCTATAGGCTTCGAACCGCTTACTACCTGAATCTTAAACCTTAAAACTCGATTAAAGTTCGAATTTGAGATTTATCTCGAACTCGCTGTTTCGAAGGCATGAGAATTGCGTCCCAGGCGAGCCGTATGTAGTTGCACATTAACTTAACAGATGAGTAATGATAATTCAGAAAATAATAAAGTATGCTTGTCAGCCTACAACATACTCGTAACATAAAAAATAAGTATTCTGTTCCAAACAAACTAGGAATTATTTTCTGAATTATCATTACTCATCTGTTAAGTTAATGTGCAACTAAGCTTTAACCATCTCTGTGGAGTATAATAAGCCTAATAGAGCCACATTACCTAAATTACATACAATTTATAAATGAATGGCATTCTATTACATTTGTGATGTCTGAAAGGAGTATTACGAGTATCTTTGACTATTCTAAGAAAATTCGCGCTGGTTTTGTTCAATTGTGTCTATTGTATTGTAATTAACAGAAAAACAAAATTTTAATGATAACTATTACACAATAATAATGATTTTCTTGAAGTGTTTGAGCGAGTTGGTAGTACCTGTACAGGAGAGTTTCACCGAGGAATGGTGGAATTAATTCGAATAATTCCGTCGCACACTCTCCAAAGTGTAGCAGACAAGAAGAACAGGAAAGAAGTCTTACTTTGCAGGGTCTAAGGGTAGAGTAGGATATGGAGGTCCAGGGGAGAAAGATATTATGTTTACCTTCTTTTGACACAGAATCATACCTATTGCGCGATATAACAGTTGATAGCGGCCCGCCTAGCATGTAGGTACACCAAAACACGATATGATATAGCAATTTATCGCTTTGAACTTTCAAAAATCATTGGATATAAATGCAATCTTGAAATTTTATCGATACTGCGAACATATTTATGACTTAAAAATATTCGCAGTTTCGATAAAATTTCAAGATGGCAGGTACTATATAAAATGATTTCTAACTGTTCAAAGCGATAAATGGCTATATCATATCGTGTTTCGGTGGTCATGCTAGGTGGGCTGGTCGCTCATTCGTCCGCGGTTTGACTAGTCCTTATAATAGGATCAGTGAGATGTAAAATTGCAATAATAAATGTAACGGTGGCGGTCAGATAATGCGAAGGGCTAAGTGGAGATGTTTCCAGTAAACAATAGATGCTGTGTCACAAGTTGTAAGGTTTAAATTCCGCACACCGCCCCGCCCATTTCTTTTGTTTGCCCCGGCCTTGATGTTTTGATCGGTGTCATAATTATTAATTTCTTTTCCTTTTGTTTCCATTTTTTTTCTTTTATTTGCTTCGTCTTATTACTTAGATGTTACCTATTTTTTATTATATATTTTGATATCATCAGGTATTATAACGAATAAAAATTATTATTTTGACTTTTAGTTGACTATTCATAGTTGTTTAATATTTGCTCTGGGGTGCAATATATCTGATTTTTTTCTTAAATAATATACCTATTTATCGATGCTAAAATGCCATCACTATCCACATCACTATCCATTATATATTTTTTTATCATTAGACTCACATTAAACGTGTAAGCTTCAAGAACTCATTGTATTAACTACATAGGTGTTATTGAAGATTTATAGCTTGCATAATAATTAATATCATTATCATGAGTTAAGAACATTCAGGTGTATAAAGTTGGCGAATTCACCTTAATATTTTGAAGGAAACTTCCATGTACTTGTTTATTATTTTGAGTACCCTTGTGTAGGTAAGTACTAATGTGTAAAATGCAATTGACGAAATTTTAAATTGGGACTGGGAGCACCTAATTGCATTTAAAAAGTGACTTGGCATTCTCTTTGCAATTATTTTTAAACAGAGTTCGCAAATAGCTTTTTTCGAATCTTCGCCAACTGAGCTTTAGTTAGGAAATCTGTGTCGAGGCACACATTACACAAAGTATGAACTCATGAACGATTATACAAGATATTTGATACAAGGTGTCAGACGGGTAGATGGCTATACCTAGGTAGCTGTATGGTGACATTTAATACAAATAAGTACATTTAATACAAATATTCTGTGTCGTTCCCATGGTCTCAAACTATCTTCATACCAAATTTCATCGAAATCGGTTCAGTGGGTTAGGCTGTAAAGCGTAACAAACAAACTTATTTTCGCATTTCCAAGCCTACCAACGCTGCGCTTCCCGGTACGTGATCGCCACTCGAGAAGAGAAGAACACTAGCTTAAATGAATATTTTTAATTAAACTTCCATATCAGAAAAAAAATAAGCGTCGGTGGCGTAGTGTGTAGCGGTGAAGGAAAACATCATGAGGAAACCTGCACACACACCTATGAAGAAATTCTTAGGTTGTGTGTGAAGTCGACCAACCCGCACTTGGCCAGCGTGGTTGACTAAGGCCTAATCGCCCCTAATGTGCGGTAGGCTCGAGCCCCTCGGTGGGGACATTATATGAGCTGTTGATGATGATCAGAGCAATAACTTTAAGCTATCTAATTTTAATCCGAAAATATTATAGAAAAAATTTTCAAATCACTTCTCTTCTACGCGAAAGTTTCCTCTCCAACAACGTTATTCCTAACTTTAACAGCTTTAGTTTTAAACCTATTGTATTCATTTCAACGCTGCTTGTCTGCGGCATGAGACTTCGTTGAACGGAAGTAGGACCTCGATGCAATTGTGAGTCCGACTTTGTCGTCCAACTTTAAATGATTCCAACGAACGTGTTCTACAAACTGAAACAAATGAAGATACGAAGTGGAAAATTTAAACTCTCATTATATAGACTGCATCAGATGAGTAACTTTGTACAGTATGAAAAATTCATCTGTTCCAATGGTTCCATAAAATGCAACACCTAGGTACGGAACCAAAATGTATGGAAGGCTGATTTCGATGATAGTTTAGCAAGAGTTGTTTGTATTGACCTTTTGTATTGTTGCTTCGCTTTGACAGCCACTCAAAATTCACAGTATAATTATATTTACAATAATATTTAAAATATTATGTATTAGCTAAAAAATTAAATAAAGCTCTATCAATCAGGAATAATGTAGCATTCTAATGGTGAAAGAATTTTTGAAACCGGTTCAGTAGTTTTCCAGTTTTTTCGTTACAAACTTTAAAACTCTTTCCTCTTTATAATATTAGTCCTGATAGTCTGAGCAGAACTATAGGCAATATTTCGATACACATGAAGCCAGTGAATTCAAATAGTAACAGGTTGACAGCGTGTCGCCTTTAAAAAGGCACTAACTAAGCCCAAAAGTATCAATCTTTTAGTAAACAAACATCGTGAAACTCATACAAAATGTTTTCGATGTTGGCGGGGATGGGTGATAAGCAAAGGAGAAGCACAAAAGATCCCATAGGGTCGAAGTGTTCTGAGACACAGCCTCAGCCCCTTGCATAAGAATAAGAATAAACAAACAAACAAAAACAGATAACCCAGTCTAGTATAGTATTATATTATCTGTGACCCAGTACATATGTTACACTCAAAATCATCTCTGCAGTCCGGGTTCATTTTGTAATATGTATGCTTTTTAAAGTAAAACATCATTCTTTAAATATTATAATAATAATTATGACCTATAATGAGAAACTCCCCTAAAAAGTTGTCCGTGCTGTATCGTTGGGAATGTGTCGAACGAAACCTCACGTTTTATAAACGCCGTTACATTAAATTGTTCGCAATTTTAAACTCAGACCACCGAAGTCCGGCGTAATTTAATATAATGACACCTTTCCGCACTCAGACGCTGCAATAAGAAATAATGTAAGCGGTATCTAATGAAGTATTAACACCCTTAATTATAAGAGGTTATGTAAGGGTCATCCTTTCCTGTCTCTCTCAGTCCTAAGTAAAAAGAGCCAACATACAACCTTGTTTATTCAAAGCTCTGTTATACAGTTAAGTATAGATCTCGACTTCGACTAATTACGGGGGCCTTGACTGGACATACCAACTTTACAGACACCTTTTCAACTTAGGTATCACGGACAGTCCACTATGCAGAGCTTGCATGGTGACAGAAGAAACAGCCGCCCACGTTTTAATAGTGAAAATGAAAAAGCTCTTTTATTTAAATGGACTTTGCTACGTACTTTTAAATCGTCAAAAGCCCTACCACCATTTCGATGAAATAATTATTTTATTGAAATAATTAATATTATGCTGAGATGGAGAAGAAATGGCGAAAGAAACTCCACAGCTTGCAATTTCGTAATGAATTCAAAATATCATTAGAGTCCATAGATATATCAATATGAACAAATTACAATTTTTAATGCGTAAATTTTGGGCAGATTTTACTCCCACGCATTTAGATCATTTAAATAATCATTTATCTTAAGCTTTTTACACAATTTAGATGTTACAATTTTTTAAAATTTGTTAACAGGCAAATCTCTAATATTGTTCGGAAGCTTATTGTAAAAACGTATACATTTGAATTGTTCATTCTGTGGAGACGAGCTTTATTTCTTGCTAGTACATTATGCGTATGGCATTTCTGAGAAAAATGCAGTAGTAAGTAGCCTCCAGGAGGCGGCGCAAGAGTCGTCGATTTGCGGAGACTTTTGTAAGTTACAGAGTTTTGTAAGGAACAGGTAAGGTTTTACCGAGATTTTACCACATCCACTCTTACTTCCCGGATTTTGCCCCAACAGACTACCACTTTTTCTGTTCCTCACAAAACTTTTCCAAAAACCTTCAATTCTGAAGAGCAAGTTAGGCATGCTGTAAGGAAATAGCTTCTTCCAAATCTTCCAATCCAAACCAACCACATTTTACAAGGAAGACAGGAATTTATAAACTGCCAGGAAGATAGAAGGTTATAAATAATAGTGATGAATAAAAAATAAATTAACATAATTTTGTTGTTTTAATGACAAAAATAAATATCTGATAAAAAAATGGAAATTATTTATGACTCGATCTAATAAACTTTCGATCACTGTTGTTGCTATGGTAATAATTTTACGAGATGGAAATCTGATTTTTAATTTTCCTGTTTATATTACACATTACACAAACGTAAACATTAAAATTAAATCAATATTCTAATCGTAAAATTTATTTCCGTAGCAGCAACAATGGTGAACACTTCGGATAACAATATTAATGATTGAAAATATAGTTGAATTGTTTTTCTATGAAAAAAAGGCGATGCGCTGCGGTCCGTAGCGGAGCTGTTTCGTAGCAGTCATAGTAAAAAAAGAAGCGTTCCCTTTCCAAGCTGATAAGTGTAATACGACCTTAAATTAAATGATAGATAGTATTTATAACAGTATTTCCTTAGAACGAACTTTGAAAATTCAAACGAGTAATTGGTTAACTGTAAGCTATGTATCTTTTTCCGCTTTGATTCTTTAATAAGCTTCATAATATCGCAGTGGAATAAGCGAAAATAGACCCTAAAGTGATAAACATTTTCATTCCTTCACTGTACCAAATCGTTTAGACTCCCACGCCGCAAAGGTAATCTGTTACTCAATTTAGTTTTCGTTTTGCAACTTCTTGGAGATGAATGCGAACTAAATTGAATAACGAAAAAAAACGGCGAAGAGCGTATCGGAGACGCATTGAGGGCTCCGTAGCAGTGGAAGACTAAAAAACGCAAGAAATAAATGCTTTTTTCAATTAAAATATTACATTACCTATCTTTATCTGACTTCGGTTCCGTTCTACCTAGAAAATATCATAAAGCTGGAAGGCAAGAATGCAATACAAAATGTACTACGCATCACACACCGACTGGCGTGAAACGGTAAGAATGCCCGGTAAGCAAGCACCGCGCCGATGTGGCAGCGCTAACGTACTGGCCAGTAAGAAAGAGGCGGATATATCGGCACACTCATTTGATTCTAGTCTGGAGTAGATTGAAAAGACTTATCTCTTATCTAATAGTGCCTAGTTTAGTGGTAAGAAACAATTTGAGTAGTAACCGGGACTTTACTACTAAAATTGTTTCTTCGGGACCAAAGCAAAAACGCAATTAAAATCGAAACATTTTTTAATCAAATGACTTTTCCTAATCCTGACGCCGTCGTGGTGGAGTGGTCAATATAGCCTACACATCAAGCGGTCCGGGTTCGAATCCTGCTAGCGGCAAATATTTGTGTGATGAACACGAATATTTGTTTGCGAGTCATGGTTGTTTATATATTTATTTAAGTTTATTTATAAAAATATCTAAAAAAATATATTATGTATATATATAAAAAAAGGTCTGTTATCTAGTATACGTAACACACAAGTAACTTAACGATACTTACTTCGAGCTATTGGTGTGAGCGTAAAAATATATTTATTTATTTAATTACTTTTAAAAAGGACGATATGCTTATGATTATAAAGTTCTTGGTGATCTTAGACCCACTACAATCCTGGGTCATTGAACAGGCATGAAGAAGCAGTTAGGCAAGGCAAAGGTGGCCAATGTCTATTTATTTATCGCGCTAAATACCTTTGCATTTGGACTCAACTTCTGCTTACCATTAAAGGTCTTAGCACATTTATCAGCTCGGAAAGGGACCGCCTGTTTTTACTATGAACGCTACGGAATGGCGGCTATGAACCGTAGCGCATCGCCTCGTTTTATTACAAGCTTTTAAATAACTTCCACTGTTCGTGTGCAAGTTGTCCGTCAAAATTTGCAAACCATTTTTCGACTATTTGTTAGTAGTCGATTAAGCTAAAATTTTGTATGACACGTTTAGTTTGGATGACAATGCATGCTTAGCTAAGTGACGTCATAAGTGAATCCAATATGTCGGACGGCCCAAATTGGCAAACTATTTTTTTTTGCATTTATCATGGGTATCAAATGAAAGGGTTTGCTCAGAAAAATAAGAGTAAACTGACTGTAAGAAGACTGACTCTAAAAAGAAGAAAATTAAATAACAAAATTTAAATGTCATAAAAGCTTGTCGCGAGATATAGTTGTGTAGATAAACAGCGATAGAATATACAAAGCGATAAATAGTACCTAATAAGTAATCGACATCGACAAAAATTTCGCGATAAGCTAATTAAAATTCTGATATTTTATTTTCTTCTTTTTCAAAAATTTAAATAAAAGCTTGCTTTAAAAAAAATTTTCTTCATAGTATAAAGAGGCGATATGGGTCCGAGTTGATAAGTGTGCTACGACCTTAAGTGTGATGGAGTCCTTTATAGCTTGACTGCTTTTCAGCTGCAACTTTAAACAAACTTACTACTATTGGGCAATTCTTCTAATGTCAAATGTTAATGGTAACATTTTATATTATTCAAGTACTTATACGATTTTGATTTCTGTACTCATTCTTTTTACTTCATACCATGAATTGTATTGATTTTTATCGTTGCGAAATTATTAGCGGTTCGTTTTCCTATTTCGGCGATCCCTAAAGAGCTACATAAATACTCTTTGATGGCTACAGGTATTTCATTGACACGGTCAATATCAAATTCGTGTTATTGACAAATGCAGATCACAAATGAACTCGGCGACTCGGTTTGGATCAATTTAAATGATGACTATTACTTTTAGCCTATTTGCTAGTTTTTATAGACTCGATTTATTTGAAATCGTTTTAATAGTGTATTACGTACCTACTTATATTAACCGAGGCAGGTCACAGCGCCTTATAGAAGACCACATTGAAATAAAACCTTTTTCGTTGTTGTTGTTGTGTTTCTGTTGCTGAGTAAAGTTTCCGCAGAGCTCCAAGGGGCGGCAAATCGAATATCGACCTCCTCGAAATATTCATATAGGTAGGAGTGACTTTGAAATTAAATGAAATAGCTCTTTATTTAATTGGACTTTGCTAAGTACTTTAAATCGTCAGAAGCCCTACCACCATTTGGGGACGAAATATTAATTATTAGGTATGCTGAGACGGAGAAGAAATGGCGAAAGGAACTCCACAGCTTACCAATTTCGTAATGATTTCAAAACATCATTACAGGTCAACATATACAACATGTAAATTAAATAACCAACACTCTGAATACAGGCGGTTTGGGATCGGCTTCTGAGTTGATTTAAAAGAAAAAAATTAAAAGAAAAAAATTTAAAAAAAACCAAAAAAAAAAAACCAAAGGTATCCAGAATTTTTTTTACAATATTTTCTAGGTACTTTTTGTTTTTTTTATTTTTTTTTTAAATCAACCCAGAAGCCGATCCCAAACCACATGTATTCAGGGTGTTAGTTATTTAATTTACATGTTGTATATCAATGTGAATAAATTACTTAAAATTTTAAATGTGTAAATTTTGGGCAGATTTGACTCCCACGCATTTGGATCATTTAAGTAATCATTTATCTTGTAAGTAATAATCTTTTTATATAATTTAGATTTTAAGAGAGTTTGCGTCAGATAGGTAAGTCCAATCCGAAGGTAGCGGACGAATCTATTTTTGGTAGACAATGCTTACAGACGTTTTCAATTACGCACTTCAGTTAATAGCCAGACGGACAAACATCAATATAGGTAGGTACATACACTTTGACCACAGAATAATTTGTCATAGGCAGTAGACGTACTTATTTGACGTCAATTACTTTCAGGTTTCATTTATTTTAGATTAGGCCGTGGTTAATTTCGAAGTGGATGCAAAAAGCTTCCTATTTCAAATCACTCAGTGATAATTTTTGTTTGTTACGAAAACATCCGCTTGTAGTCAAGCGGATTTGCCATACAATCTTTGCGACATCAAACTGACATACACACTGCTGGGACACAAGGCCTTTCCTTGTCATCGAAGGAGGTTTAGGCAGTAGTCCACCAAGCTTGCCCTATGCGGATTGGTGGACGGAGTATAAGGTGAACAATACCGAGTAATATGCTATTCTACTCTGCCAGCATTACATGCCACTTATACAACCAACGATATAGCCATTATTCTATATCGTTGGTTCGTATGCGTTGGAGGTGGACGCGAGGGGTATACCAGCTAAATCCTAACATACATTATTATAGAGCTAGGATGCAATGGCCCTATGTTGTTTGGTATTTTATAATAATTCACATGCCAGTGGCGGCGTAAGGGGGCGGAGGGGGCGGTACGCCTCGGGTGCCAAGCACCAAAGGGTGACAATGATAGCATCTATAGGGGTGACAACGTTATTACAGTTACATAACGCTACCATTTAGTACCTAATAAATAGCGTAGTTGATTGAAGTGTCAACACTCCCCCTCGCCGCCCCGGGTCCAATCTACCCTATACGCCGCCACTGGCTCATGTTTATCCATCAGTACAGTAACGAGCATTAACACTTTCCGCCGCGGTATCGGCATAGACCGTAAAAGTAGAATTCATATAATGACAGTACGGGTATCGCCGCGGTATCGGCATAGCCGCTAAAAGTAGAATTCATATAATGACAGTACGGGTATCGCTGCGGTATCGGCATACACCCTAAAAGTAGAATTCATATAATGACAGTACGGGTATCGCCGCGGTATCAGCATAGCCCCTAAAACTAGAAGTCATATAATGACAGTACGGGTATCGCCGCGGTATCGTCAAAGACCTAAGTAGAATTCATATAATGACAGTACGGGTATAGGCATAGATCCTAAAAGTAGAATTCATATAATGACAGTAGGTACGGGTATCGCCGTATTCACGAAAATCATTCTAAAATTGCTACGGCAACTACCAGTAAAATTTACATTAGAATTTCATAGAAAGCAGTTTCTTTCACTGTCATTCTGTACAGGAGGCTTGAATTCCTAGTGTCAGAAATACAATTTCCAAAAATATTGTTTTGGGTATCGTACACACACATACACAGGAGCTGCACACATTTACAGTACGGTGGTGACTGGTGTTTTAGTGTCATAATGCAGTGGAGTACCGCGCTGGAACGTGTTAATATGTAAACAATTTTAACATTTCAGCGTCTTTATTTCCTATATAATAAGAGTCACGATTAGACTATTCTGACAATGATTTTCCTGTTCATAACGCACTGTAATTCTCATTACATAATTCTCTTTTTTTGCTTTAAGTGCCTATATAATTTAAATAGCAGACTGCTTTTTGTCTGTCTGTTAGTTCGCCACCGTTATTTCACTATTGTTTCTAAGTCTTACCGTTAGCGCTACGCATGTGAACCAAATGTGTTATGAATAAAGATTTGAACTTGAACTTCGTGTGCGTTAGACGAATGTATATTTTTGTATTATGTTAATGTATTTTTTAATTAGTCTATTCTTTTAATTTTTCTTTCCAGAATTGTTTTTTTGTAATCCATGAGTCTACAATTATTTATACTAACCTTCTTAACGAGTGTTTAACCCAGAACGGATTAGTCGAATCTTGCTGTTTTACAAGTCGTACTTTTAGTGTCTAAATTTTTTTAAGACATTCATTATTCTAGAGCATTATGATCATCCAAAAATTTTTGACTGACGTGAGGCTATTAAAGTAAGCAAAACTATTCCATTACATTAAATTCATATCAATTATTTAAAAAAAAGCAAGACATTATCATTTATTTAAAAAAAAATCAATCGCTAGTGTTATTTTTTATTTATATTAATTATAATTTTGATTGCCAAATCCACAAAAACATTTATAGAAAGATAATTGAAATAATTTGCAAGTCAATAATTCTATTGAATGCAATTTCAAATACGCTAACGCAGTGGTTTCAGTAGTTCAAATGTGATAACAAACTTAATTTTATGGCTTTCTTATCAGTTTTGTGAAATTAATGTAACGAACGAAACCATATAAATTATTAGTATTAGACTGTTACATAAAATTTTAATCACATTCGTTAATGAGGTTTTTAATATAGTTATATAAATCTAGGTCTACTAGAAGAAAGGTTAAAGTGAAAACAAGGTTTGTTAAGAAACTTTTATGTGTCAAAATACACATAAAAGTTTGTTAACATCCTAAGCTTAGAGAATAAGACTTATAATGATCAATAATATGTAAAATTAGAAATATTAAATTTGGCACATTGATATCTAAGTCCTTGATAATTTTAATATAAATTACATTCGCGACGCTTTTAAAATGCGAACTTTTACTTCAGTCAATTTCATAGTTTTATTTAATACACAAGATGTAAATATTCATTAAATAATATTACCTAATTAAGCACCACACAAAATCTAACACAGATGCTTAACGCATAGCACAACACGTGATTATTGCGTGATTACATAAGCGTGTCTTTACACCATCCTAAAACATTTATGTGCAAAAAACCGCTCTACAAACAAAACGCCTTATCCGCGATACATTGCAGTGTATGTACGTATGCAGCTCAGAAACATCTGGGCAAACAAAGCCATGTATCGCGAACAGAACCTCGAAGTTGTAGAGAAGTTTATGTCTAGAACATCTGTACCCTAAGTGTAACTTTATTAGTGTCAAAACTGAACTATTTTAGTTGCAGTAAGAGCTTTTGTATGGGCAACGTGTTTTGCGCTATTTTCCGCGAGGCGCTAATCACGTTTTCCATACAAACGTTTTTTTACGCTGAAAACTTACACAAAGGGTTCGGGTGTAAAGCTGTGCGTGATAGCGGGTTGGGGTGACAAAGACCATTCGATTACCTGTGTCCTCAGGTTTATAGTTGTAACCGCGTATGGCATATAATACGTCCCGTTTAGTTTATAGAAGTCGCTCTGGAAAAGAAGAATATAGAACAGAATAGAATTTCATAGATATAGAGTTAAGTAACACACAAATGATGGGCTAAGGTAAAACATGAAAGTTAATTAATTAATAATTATGTTAATTTATAGAGTAACACACAACCATATTACAGAAACAGTAATGGATCACCTACGTTCATGAGATGATAATATGTACTTATAATATAGGAAAGTGACTTTAAGTTAAAGAACAAATGAATAGAAATTGGTATTTTTGGGTAGGTATATGGTATACTGGGTGTAAAAGACATGAACAGTCAAACGAGAACCATAATAAGAAAATAAGACACATTTCAAAAAATAATTGCTGGAAAATGATCTTTATTTTTTGGTGTTAAAAAATATTGCAGTCTGTACTGCGCAATGTAAAGAGCTCAACTTGCACGCAACTCGCAAAACCGTGATATTTTTGCCAGACGGCGGCGGCCCCGTTCGTTTGTGTCCGTGCGCATCGAGTGAGCTACATTGAACGCTAACGTTTTGAAGCCATTTTTTGTTATGAAAAACTTTGACCTTCAATAAAATTGTAACTATCAATTTCCCGGGTATAGTTTAATGGCAGAAAAATGTTCTGATGGTGAGCAGAATACATGGTTTTCGTTTGACTGTTCATGTCTTTTACACCCGATATAGTAGAAGAATGTAGGTATGTGCTCTACTTGCAAGGTATTTGATAGCAATAAATGTTAACTTTTTTCTAGTTTGTCTTTGAAAACTGTTGGCGTTGTTTTATAAACAACTTTGTCACGATAACTATAATTTGTTAGACATGAACAGATCAGAATAAAGGTGCATTTTTAGACCCAGCGGTCGGCATTTTCGCTTGCATAAAATTGTAGAGTAATTTGTAAGTTTAATTTTTTTATCGGCCTAAATTTTGAAAATAAGTAATAATAATTTCATTTTTTTTATTCCGCTAAAAATTCGATTATTCCTTAGAATGATCCGGGAAAACCTAGCGTAACGTAACTTATACTAAGCTAGAGATGTTAACACCGCGGTGTCGATCGCACAAATTTTTAACTTCGCTGTTTGAAACCACTGGTTCTTCATTGGTGTCAAACGGAGAATATTTGTTTGGACCTCATACTATTCAAAACGGTGGTAAATCACCGTTCTCAACAAGATCCAAATCGGATATTTGAATTAAGAATAAAGTTTTGAAAAAACGGTTTGAGCGCGAAAGAAAGTCCTTTCTGAAATATACAAAATTTGCGAAAGTATAAAACTTAGGCACATGTATTATGAAAATATTTGTCTCGTAGAGTATCCATTACTATATATTGTATTTTAACTGTGTTGTATTACATGCAAGGTAGAGCATACATATATCTATTTCAGCTGCTTAATTGTATTTACTCATACCTATTTTCCTCATGAATTGGCACAAAAAAATTTCCACATTCACAGTTTAATAGCAGCGTACACGGACTTTAATATTTTTAAAATTCCTTCCACGTAGCTATTCCAAATTTAACGACATTAATTCGTAAAATAGAGGAATAGTAGGTACGTGTTAACCTTAGGTGTTAACATAGTCCAAATTCTTAGAAAAAATAGGGGATAACGTGACCGGTGTCACGAATTCAACGCAGGCGCTTCGCATTTAAGTGAAAAATGTGAAAATAGTAGGTATTAAACTTATTTTAAAACGATACACTAGAAAAAAACTCTTTGACCTATCTTCATCTATACGAATAAACGAACTTTCAGCAGATATTGTTGGGATATAAACACATAACCTTTTTGCTGTCGTCACTGTAGCCTTAAATGTCACAACAATGGTATTATTTTATGTCGTCCAAAAACATTATGCTCCGTAAGCCCGTTGTGTTGCATCATTGACCTAAATTATCCCTTAGCCGACTTTTACGACACCCAAGGGACTTGGTAATATTCTAATTTATTTTTTCTGTGTATGTTTACAAAAGTTCTTTTTCATTATCACATGAAACTGATACGAGCCTTTCGTGTTTTTTAAATTCGGTCGTCTAAAGCTTTAGAAATAGATAATGAAAAAAAAAGCCTTTGAAGCTAAACTAAAATATTTAATGGTAGAAAAATATAATAATAGGTAGATAAGTATATGTTTAATACTAGAAAAAATACACTGAAAAAGATCGACCTGCCTCAGGTGGGAATCGTACCCAGCATCTTCCGCAATCCGTGCGGCTGCGTTAACCACTAAAGCCTTAACGTTAAAAATTACTTTAAGCTAAAAATTATAGAATGATTTTTGCGTTTGTAGACGCCAAAATTACTCCATAAGGTAGGTATATGTCTTGCCATGGCAGTCATAAAGGGGTTAATAATAGTAGCACACAAAAAAATTAAACAGTACAAAATAGCCTTCTTGCTTAAATGCAATCTCTTTCGTATAACCTTGAGTGAAAGGAAATACTAACTTTGGAAAGGGTGCAGAATTACGAAAAGGAGAAAAAGTGACTCCCGAATGTAGCTTATATTTTCTACGCGTGCTATTATTAAACTCATACTTTAGGGTGTTACACCTATTTGTTTTATATTACGAGATGGCAAACAAGCTTGCGGCCCCCTGGTGTTAAGTGGTTACCGTCGCCACTAGACACTTACAATTGCGGTAAATCATTTAACACTGCAAGTGCGTTTCCATCCTGGGGACTAAGATGATATGCCTTCGATGCCCAGTAATTACAGTGGCTACCTTTCCCTTCAATCCAAATCAGAGGCAACCAGACCTATCCTACCTACCCAGAGGACATATGGGTCTACCGCCTAGTAAAGTAATAAGTACTTACTATTTTAATTGAAAATAATAAACGAAAATACAACAGCTCAAATGGACTGTCGATTAATTATTGTTTACATAGCGTCATCATATCAGCCAAGAGACCCCCCCTCTATTGGACATAGGCCTCCCCAAAGGCTATATAACCAATTGGTTTAGTACTCCGTGGCCTCCCCCAAGGATCTCCAACCCGATCGGTAAAGTGAGGAACTCACGATGCAGAAAAACGAACTTGACGAGTCGACAGTAAAAATAAGAGTTTTGCATCGCAAGACCAATATACAGTTTTGACGAATGTGTCGTAAATCCCCTCCATTACCATCAGTCGGCGCGGACTGGCGTCGGAATGTCATCCAAAAATTTATCAAGCACACGAACGCTCCAATCGCGTCACTCCAATTTCCTTTTATTCTGAGCTACTTCTGACACGTCACGAAATGGATGTGGGATCGGCAACACACGAGCGCGTTTGGAGTGATGGAGTGATGGATTTGGATATCAAAAATTTTTCGTCACCCCATTCAAGCCACGTGAGATTCCGATCACACTGAACGATTTTGCCTTTTTTTGGAGTGATGGCTTGGCGTGATGTGGCTTGTTAACCAAATAAAAAATTCGTAGAAACGCCTTTGTTAACAAAGTTGTTCTAATATTTATGTTGAGACTTGATGAGTTCATTACGACCCACAGATAAGCAACAGACTCTTTTCTTAATACCAAGATACTACCTAGGTACTTAGCTTTGTTAGGTTAGATTAGGTACCTATATATTTATTTCAGAATATATTTTTAGTTGGCATGTTTATATGATTGAAATTGATACCAAATTAAATAGAAAACGAAAAATATAGAAAGAATTTCCGTCATAGGTAAGACGGGACTTGAACCCGCGACCTTTTGTTAATGTAATTCAAACTGTTTATAATTATTTTAGCTGAGTTATCATTAAAAAAACTGGACAAGTGCGAGTCGGACTCGCCCACCGAGAGTTCCGTACAAATTCGAATTATTTTGCGGCATATCTTTTTTTTAGTTCATTTAGAAGTTTGATTTTTTCACAGCTTCAAGGGACTGTAGACTTGAGTATAATTATGGTTTCAAATTGAACACGGTACCTCCACGCGTTCCCGAGATAAAGGCAAATATCGATGATTAATTACGTACTTCAAATAAAGACTATATTTTTTATGATTTAATTACAAATGTACAGTTTTCTGAGTTTTTCCTGTACCTGTGGTATAAGACAATATTACTTGCCAAATTTCATAGTTTTAGGTAAACGGGAAGTACCCTACGATTTTCATTCCCTTGAGAGTGTCGAAATATACGTTTTTTGGGGCATAAACGGCCGTCCCTTTTTTTACGTTAACTAAGAAGTTTGACTTATTAACAGCTTCAAGGGATCGTAGACCTAAGTATATGGTTTTAATTTCAACTCGATAACTCCACTCGTTCCCGTGATAAAGGATCTTAACAGACAGACGGACAGAAAGGCAAAAAATGACTGATAAAGGTTCCGTTTTTTTCCTTTTGAGGTACGGAACCCCAAATATGTTATGCTTATTCAAATACTGACTACCTAACTTTATATTTTTTGGTCAGGCAAAACATACCTACCTCTAATAATTAAATTTTAGTTCAATTACACTTCGTAGACGCACTTATTTTTTCCGTTAGCTATAGAAAAACTGCCTGTCATGTTTAGAAAGTGATACCTAATAAAGCGCGATTTTATTGTGAACTACAAATCCAGTTTTCTCGGCTGTCATTGTATTCTGTGTTAATTCCGTTTTGTTTCATTGTCTACAATATTCAAGCTTGAAAAATTAAGGGGACAAATACATGGGACAAATAAATCTATGTAATTTTTCCGATTTTCGACAGTTTTTGATAAAATATAACAATGTGTTAAACTAGACTTCTTACAAAAAAATACAAAAAACTATTAATTTTTCTCATAGGAATATTTAAAAAATGAAATTGTCTACATATTAAATACGATTTTATGAAAATAATTCCAGAGTTTCAGAGCTATGTATATTTTTTTATTTATGTAAAACCTATTTCGAAGATCTTTTGCATTAAAATGTACAAATTTTGAAATTCTATCATTACTGATTTGTTGTGTAATCTAGTTTCACACGTATATTTTTAAAAGTTAAAGTTACCCTATTATTGTAAGACGTGTGAAGATTAAATTTTACCACTTATCGTCGCCTTAAATTACTTACTCACTTGTTTCTTCGCTCTGCTACGTCAAATATTACAAGAGTAAATATCACAATGTTCCTCACAAGATTAGTTGACAAAGTTGATTGGTTGTAGGTTCTGTGGTTGTAGGTTTTCTTATGTGGTTTCGCAACCACAAGCTAATCCATTTAACATTGAATATTTATGTTTCCAAATATTATCTAATATTATTACGAGTTGCAAAAAATGTCACAAGTAAGCCACCAATTGAATTACTACCTGCACTGCTGGGGTATCGCTGTAAATTAGCATACTGAAGTGTGAATATAATCCTGTTAAATTGTTAGCGATGGATCTAATAATAGCTTTCATGAAAATTTTAGTATTTTTAACATGACTACGTAGCTATAAGGCTACGTCAGATGGTAAGTCATCATAATTTATTAACCATTTCATAACGACAGTCCGAGTTCATGTTTCGTTTTTTCTTATCTCCATACTTAAAAGATTATTTTCTTACATAGCCCAACGAAGTGGTTAAGTTGTGGACAGCGAAAAATCCATCAATAAGATATCTTTATTTAACAACAATTCCATTGGTAGATTGTCGAGTATTTAATATTCGAGCAATGGGCATTCGCTTTAAAGTATCCTCACTTGAAATCGGTTGAAGCCCAGGTATACTGGGTTGTTGTCTGTTTATCTCATTAGCTGTCAAATAAATTAGCAAGCATTTCCTACTGTTCTCATCATTTAAAAGGCTACTAAGCAAGTTCAACTCACCTCTTGATAAAACACCCTCTTGGAGTTGTACGTGAGGTTGTACTGCTGATCGGCTACCATCAGCAGGATCGTGAAGGGCAGCAGGAAGGCAGCAGCAGCGAGGAACGCCACGCACCTCCCGAGCCTCATGACGCTTATGTTTCTTCTGAGACCCATTTTTTAACACTTCACTTTTGTTTGCATTTGAAATTATAATTTATTTCACATTTGATTTTGTTTTAGTGGCTGTTGGAAAGATACTGGATTGAAATGACGAAGAACAAATATTTTAACGGGTTAACCTTAACTTGTTTATTTTCTAATTAAGTAATGGCTATAGTTAACGCTCTATGCTCAATTAAACTCTGCCAGAAAACATAGACAAATCTTTAACATTTTTCTTTTAAGTTTTACTTTTTTGCAATAATTTACAAAGAACATAATCACTATTTTTTTTTCTTTATATAAGGCGGCTCGCGTAACTTTGATAGAGCTAAATTATTTTAAATAATTATTATATTATTCATTGACAAAAGTTTTATCATGCTTACATCACAATCTGTGTTGCGATCTATATTTAAAATGCCTATGAATTGCGTATTACTTTTTTGTCCTTTATGTTTTGTTCTTAAAAATATTTGGAAGAGTTATTTTTTTATGGGTTGTTTACATAACTAATGGTAGATAGAGCAGAAAAAAAATATTTTAAACATAAAGCTGTTTGTATAGTACACATACAAAACACTTAAAATTAATTGCACAAAGGGCAAACTTATACGGGCTATCTGTTCCAGAAAATCGTAGGATGGACAGTAATATTAGTACGTATTCACCTTGCTGAAATATATCGCCTTCTTCCATCAACCAACTGCCTATTATATAATAATTTTGAAATAGCCTCGACAATTACGTTTATAATAATGTGAATAATTATTACATACATAATTATATTATGCTAATAATCCACTTTTTAATTATAGATTAAAATTACGTAATGTATTTCGGTTTACAATGACAAATACGATACAAGTTTTCGTGATAAGTTTAAGTAACAGTTTTTCAACAGCTCTACAAAATGTCGAGTGCTCGTTGATCATCGTATTCGAAAAAACGGTACTAAAATGACAACTCCTAGAACAGTACTATTAACGAATTGCCTAAATTTTATGTAATATTCGAAAAATATGTCAATATCTAACCAAAAATTAAACTAGTTCCCTCACGAATAGAATAGGACTACCCCTTTCTCATTCCTGTGGAGTGGGTGTCGTAAACTCCGAATAAGAGAGTTTCGGAAGCAGACAGCTAAGGAGTGAAATTCCCTGCCGGCGTCCATATTTCCAAATAGTTATTATAACCCTGCTCTTAAGGTTAGAGTGAATAGACATCTTCTGGGTAAACTCGCTCGATCTTTGACTTCCTCTTAGCTCTCCTGCACAGAGTGTTGCCAAGAGTGAACCCATTTCAAGTAATAAAAAATAAATTAATATTTTTAAATAATAAAACTGCCTTCAAAACTAAAAACAAATAAATAAAAAATTTGTTTGAAAAAACATCTAATTTTTATTTGAGGTCGGTCCCAAATACAAGTGACAACGTTTATTCCAAATACTGAAGTTGGGACCGACGTCAAAAACATTAAGATTTTTTTCAACCAAAATATTTATGGCTCCGTGTTTAGTTTTGAAGGCGGTTTTATTTTATTTTAAAATAAGTTATTTTTTACTTTTAAGTATTGTAAGTAGAGAAATTTTCAGGAAACTATCTCGAGATCTTGTCTAAAAGAAATAAATAAAAAGAAACAAGTAATATAAAGTTAACCATATCGTCAACATCTATCTTCCAAAACTAAAGAATGTGGATATTCTAAAACAATATATATTTTTTTGATTATCTTATTGATTGATTGATTTATTTCTGTCGCATTTTTTTAGGAAAGTAAAAAATCAAACTTGCGAGAACTGGTATGAAAAATATAGAAATCAAAAAATCTCCGCCGGGCCCACGGTGGGGGATTTGTATTATAAAAAAACATTGAACCGACCCCCAAATAAACCGGGACTTGGTTAGATAGAAAGAAGAACAATACGAAAGTGTGAATCAAGTTAGTAAGCTGATCGTCGGAGCGTACAAAATTTTGAAATACCGACTCTATTCCCTTTCAACAGGAACCTTATTTGAATGTCGTTGCTAATCGTGTTAGTGGTATAAGTTCTAGGTCGCGCTTGCATCTCGATTCTCGCGTCGCTCAATTCGAGGTCAAACGTGATAATACGTCAGAAGCGTATCTATCATTTAATGTTAAACTCCACTTACAATGAGTGCCATTTAAGTTCAGTGTTGTATGTATTCTGAGCTCTAAATTTTATTATGTATTCATAGGTACTTCTCTGAAATTTAATATAAGTAAAGATAATTACAAAATGTAGAGCACTTTAATTTTAGACTACGTATTCAATGATATTATGATATAAAACGTATCTACCTAATCCCCCGACTTATAAACTTGCGAAAAAACCGCACATGACATATTCCCCAACTAACGCCGCAATCGGGAAATTGATCGAAATCAACCGCGGCGTTTTCATTTTGTGCACTATGAGTATCACTGAAAAATATCGTATGGCGATATTTGACACGATAACATTATTTTACATTTTTCTCATCTTTGTATCAAATCTAACTACGCGAAAATATTTACATTATAATATTTTTCATATAGCAAGGGATGTTATCTAGAATTCGATGCATCGGTCGCAGGCTGTCACTGAGGAAGACAACAGTCTTAAAAATACAACGCGACGGAAGCCAAAAATGGCGACTTGTAAAATTCTGACACGACGAACAAGACCTCACCGTAGCATAGCGCTTACAACTCTTGCTTCGAATATTATAACGCATGGCTGTAGTAGACCTTCACAGCTTCAGCAGGGTTTTTAAGAAGGCATTACAGTAGTAGCGTAGCTAAGGGGAAAACAGGGTAAACCATTGCAAGGCACCAAGGCCCCCAAGCTAGGGGACCCACGGACCCTGACCAGCAAACCTCGTAAAAAAAATTTTTGAAACTTGGGGTGCATATTAAGGCCCCACTTAAAAAGACCATGGTGGATCCTTTAGCCTGTAAACTATTTCTGATTTAGGCAAACTATTGCTAATCGGCGAGCAACTCCCGCGCCAATATCTCTCTCCCAACAGCGTCTTAAGGGTAGGAGCTGAAAAGGGAGTGCGACCAAAGCACACATGATACAGAGGCCTTAGTATGAGTTTTGATAGTTTTCGAGTTCGATCAAACGTATCGTCTTTCTTTATACATTGGCCACTGTTTCTGATAGTTTACGCTGGAGGCGCTAGTGGGCAATGTATGAAAAGAGACGATACGTTTGATCGAGCTCGAAAACTAACAAACTCGTACTAAGGCCTCAGATATTTCGCTCGGACGGCGTTGTTAAAGAAACAAATTCTTAATTGTGTTATTATTACTCCAGTATAATGTATTAAATATTGTCATAGGTCGTTCGGCACATCGATTGATTTTTTATTTTACATTTCTTGCAGGTATAGGGTCTAAAGACCTGTCATCAAAGATTATATCATTCATCCTGCATTGATCTTGTCGACCATGTTATTTACATCATACTAAAACGCTATAAAGTGTACAAAAAAATCAGTAAATGTTGTAAAATAATTGTTATCTGTGGAGACTTTAATATTAACATATTAGAGACAAACTCAATCACTTGTAATTTTTTAAATTTATTTAAGTCCTATGATTTGGACTACGTTTTTCATGAACCCACAAGAATTACTGAAACAAGTGCAACTTGCATTGACAATATTTTTACTAACCGAAAACCTAGCCAAAAGTCAATTATTAATATGTTGCACTCTGATCATTGTGGTCAATTAGCATCGTTTCCTAGAAAAAAAGTTAAAGTGCAAAGAACGAAAATAAGTTTTATTCCTATAAATGCAAGCCGAATTGAAAAATTTAAATCGAAATTAATTGTGAAGCTACCATGTTTGCCTTATAATGATTGTCCGGATAAGCTATACAGTTCTTTATTTAATTTAATAAATGATGAATTTACCAACACTTTTGTGCCAAAAGTAAAGACGATCTGTGATCATCTAACCTTTAGTGAATGGGCAACGCCTGGTATCTACAATAGCAGGAATAAGTTGTACAATTTGTATGGTCAAAAATCATTTAATTTTGATCCAGTATTTGTTAATTATGTAAGAGACTACTCCAAAGTTTTCAAAAGAGCCTGTTCCACTGCCAAGTCAGTTTACTTAAAAAACAAAATTAAGAATTCTACAAATAAGATTAAAGAAACCTGGAATATTATTAACAGTGAAACTGGTAGGAGTCAAACACGCTTCCGTAATATTAACTTAAAGATTAATAATGTAAATGTTAAAGCTGATTTGGAAGTAGCGATGGAATTTGAAAGGTTTTTCTCAGATGTTCCCATACAGACTACTAAATCACTTCAGTCGTCTTCCACCTCAGCTGAACAGCTGCTTAAACAAAATGTATCATCATGTGATAGTAACTTTGAATTTACAGCTGTTAATTATAAAGATATTATAAATACGTTTAAAACTCTAGACCTGAAAAAATCTATGGATCTTTGGGGACTGTCAGTCAGGACAATCTCATCCATTATAACTATAATAGCTCCTTATTTAGTAGTCGTATTTAACAATTGTATTGACTCTGGTGTATTTCCTGACTTGATGAAACATAGTAAAATTATACCGTTATTTAAATCTGGCGAAACCTCAGATCCCACCAATTTTCGGCCTGTTTCTATTCTACCGACTTTAAGTAAGATCTTTGAAAGACTAATGCTCAATCAACTATTAAAGCATTTCAATAAATACAACATATTTCATCAAAAGCAATTCGGGTTCACTCGGGGTCGATCCACCATTGATGCGGGAGTTGAGTTGTTAAAGGAGGTATTTGCTGCTTGGGAAGAATCACGCGACGCCCTTGGGGTTTTCTGTGATTTATCTAAAGCTTTCGACTGTGTTAATCATGATACTCTGGTCAGGAAATTACACCATTACGGCGTTAGGAACAAGGCTCTCAACCTTATGACTTCATACCTGAGCAATAGAATACAGAAAGTTGATATAAATGGTAAAAGATCTCCAGGTTCTCTAGTCACAATAGGTGTTCCGCAGGGCTCAATTCTTGGTCCATTTCTCTTTCTAGTGTACATAAATGACTTGCCTTACTACATAAGGGACAATCATGACATTGTGTTGTTTGCGGATGACACTTCTTTGATTTTCAAAATAAATAGAAAATTAGATAATTATGACGAAGTGAACAATGCACTTGCGAAAGTAGTTTATTGGTTTGATATTAATAACTTGTTGCTGAATGAAAAAAAAACCAAATTAGTTAAGTTTACTACACCGAATGTGAGATGTGTAGAAACTAATGTACAAATAAATGGAGTAGAATTGAAACCTGTAGAAACAACAACTTTCTTAGGAGTAATGTTAGACTCTAAATTGCAATGGGGTCCACATATTGTAAAACTTTCGGGTAAACTAAGTTCTGCGGCATATGCAGTTAAAACTATTAGGCGGCTAACTGATATAGATACTGCTAGAATGGTTTATTTCAGTTATTTTCACAGCATAATGTCTTATGGAATTCTTCTCTGGGGGAGTGCTGCAGATATTAATACCATCTTTGTTCTGCAAAAACGGGCTGTTAGAGCAATCTATCAACTAGGTCCGCGTGACTCCCTCAGAGAAAGGTTCAAGGAGATAAATATTCTAACTGTGTCATCACAATATATACTGGAAAATTTACTATATGTAAAGAAAAATATTATGAATTTTTCCGAGAAATGTCATACGCACAATGTAAATACTAGGAAGAAACACGATTTGGTTGTATATAAAACTCGTCTCCACAGAATAAGCAATTCCTTTATGGGCCAATGTATACGTTTTTACAATAAGCTTCCGAAGAATATTAGAGACTTGCCTATTAATAAATTTAAAAAAACTGTTAAATCTAAATTATATAAAAAAGCTTATTACAAGTTAAATGATTATTTAAATGATCCAAATGCGTGGGAGTAAAATCTGCCCAAATTTACGCATTTAAAATTGTAATTTATTCATATTGATATATCTATGGACATGTAATGATGTTTTGAAATCATTACGAAATTGTAAGCTGCGGAGTTTCTTTCGCCATTTCTTCTCCGTCTCAGCATAATAATAATTATTTAAGTAAAATAATTATTTCGTCGAAATGGTGGTAGGGCTTTTGACGATTTAAAAGTACTTAGCAAAGTCCATTTAAATAAAGAGCTTTTTCATTTCATTTCATTTCATTTCATTTCATTTCATCATTACAGGTAGCGTATACTTTATAGCGTTTTAGTATGTGAAAGTGTATAAGTAGGTATGTAATTCTATAATAGCAAACGATAGTGACTGGTAAATTTTAATTATTTACCAGTGAGATACAGGTTAATGATATTATAAATTTTCTTGTTTTACATAATATCATTGATACAAGTATATTTATTTTTAAGTAACTTGGTAGTGAGTTTGGGGTGCTATGTTCCAAGACCTCCCCGCGGTTAACCATAGGCAACGTCTGGTACTGGAGGTACTCCAGAGACAGCTGACGTTGGGACACGGAAGGACCCTTTTCAGGGCCAGCGGACTTTAGGGTCGTGAGTTAGCCGGCCGACAGGCTGCTGGGTAGACCTGGGAGGTCGGATGGATGTGACCTCTGGTTTGGCACAGTGGTGTCACGGGAGGCAGCGCCGCCCTGTCAAAGCCACGTCTGGTGCCTACACAGCCGGACGTAATCGAGCCGCTCCCTCATGTGGGACCGGTATGACGGATTGCTGCGGCTTTAGAGTTTCACCCAAGCAACCCTTGTCACCATTATGTTGGACGAGGGAATTTGTCCTTTTCAGGGCCGGTGGAGCTTTGTGCTCGGTGGCGGCCGGTCTTCAGGACTGGCGGTCTGTTATCCTGCCGGACAGCGGACTGTCATAGTGTGCATTGGCAGGATGCCCGGAGAGGACGTTTAAGGGGTAGGGATGATCTCCTCTTAGTTTTAGCCTGTGGTAGGTAACTTCTAATACCGAAGGAAAAATTTAGAGGAAAAAGAAATTCTTAAGATATTTTACTTATGTGAATATTTCAATAATAAGCATTACTGAATGTAATTGAGAAAAAGGCCAATCACCCCCAGTAACATAAAATTATGATATTATACTCGTAAAACAAATTTAATATTTGGAATTTATATGATAAAATAAAATCCTTTGATTAAGGCTGTTTGCCCAGAGGTGCTGCGTAACCACGGCATTCAAACATGTATAATTTTTCTTGTTTAACAAATTGTAATGCATGATCATTTTTCCTATTGTATCCAATTATTCTGCGGTCACGTTAGCGGAAACCGGATGTCCATGGTTTGAACATGTGATTGTCATCTCATTAAAGAGATTCAATTGGCGTAACTACCTATTATACTAATCGTGCAAATTAAGTGTGTGCTCTGAGTGACCGCGCATCGCCCATGCGGAATTCGCCGCCTACAAAAAACAATACTTACTCGATAACATAATTGGATCCATTATTTGATTTTGTCTGGAATGCGAGCGGGCGCACACATATTTTGGCATATTATTTATATCGTATAGTGCATTAAAAAGTATAGGTAATTACGTCGCAAAATATTTTAAGGGAAGGGTTTCCTATGGAAGATTTGGATGGCATTTTAATTCTTCGTATATACAGGGTGTAAAAGACATGAGCAGTCAAACGAGAACCATGTATTCTGCTCACCGTCATAACATTTTTCTTCCTTTAGACTATACCTGGGAAATTGATAGTTACGATTTTATTGAAGGTCAAAGTCGTAATTTTTTTTTTCATTTTTTTATGAAAACGTATTCTATACGTTATTTATTAATTATTGTCCAAAGAAACATTATCATTTTTTTTAGTATTTCATAACAAAAAATGGCTTCAAAACGTTAGCGTTCAATGTAGCTCACTCGATGCGCACGGACACTAACGAACGGGGCCGGCGTCAAGCAAAATTATCGCGGTTTTGCGAGTTGCGTGCGAGTTGTGCCCTTTACACTGCGCGGTACAATTTGCAATTTTTTGTAACACCAAAAAATAAAAATCATTTCCCAGCAATATTTTTTTTGAAATATGTCTTATTTTGATGTATAGAATACGTGGTTTTCGTTTGACTGCTCATGTCTTTTACACCCAGTATTTGAACATTGACATTCTCTTGTTTGCCGTTGATAAAGTTTCATGCTTTCTTTGACACTAAAAGCATTTTTATGTACCTATATGTCATCATTAAAGCAGCTAACTTTTGATAACGAGACTATATAAATTACAAGCCTAGCATATCGTGGAAACACTTTCGCATTTCGAAACATTTTCGAAACAGAAGCATTTCTACAGTGTGCCATAATAGTCAAACGCTTATTCTTACGTTCCTTGGGCGAGTTGCTTATGACGCATAGTAGGTACTTACTAACAGTTAACGAATAAAGTAGACTATGTCTGTGCTCTTGATTCTAAAACACATAATATAGATTAGAAAAATGCACTGAAAAAATCGACTTGCCTCAGGCGGGACTCGAACCCGCACCTTCCACAACCCGGGTTGTGGAAGGTGCGGGTTCGAGTCCCGCCTGAGGCAAGTCGATTTTTTCAGTGCATTTTTCTAGTATTATATTTACGCGTTTGTAAACGCAAAAATAAAATTATTCCATTATATAGATTGTTTTATTCTACGTGTATCGGGTATATGGTTGAGAATTAATACCGATATTGTATTTGTTTTTGTCTGTTTTTGAAATTACTTAGTTAACCTTCAGTTATCGACGAAGAAATATAAGAAAATACTAAATTGTCCTCGTGTGTCTACGCCTAAATAAATATATACTAACATCCACAGTAATATAAAATTCACTAGGCATAAAAAGCTCAGAGAGATGTGTTCACCTAATTAGGAGTTAATTATGTAAATATGCTACCTACTTAATTTAAGCGGTCGACGTGCCAAGTGGATTGTGCACGGAATTTGAGATAGATAAACCTAAATTAGGTACTTGGCTTATGTGTAGGTTAGTATAAAGACTGGGAAGGCAAAATACGAGTTAAGAAATGAATCAGAAGCTTAGATTAAAGCAAAAAAGGATCAGAAGCCTATCCTTTTTCAAGCAAGAGCGTGCAAAAATTATATACATACCTATTTTGGTAGGGTTGCTAATGGTACTGCAACTAAAATAACGTAAATGAAAAATCTTAGAAACTTCTTGTGTAGGTAGGTATATGATAGTTCGTAGGTTGTATGCAATATCAAGTTTACAAACTGTAAATATTGAATGTCTATATGAACACTTCAGTGAAATACATCCGACGATTCGGCCGTTAACAGATTTTCAGGAGGAGAGTAAAAACTTCAGAGAAACTGAGGGGCATTGAGAATGAAAAATCTTAAAAACTGTATTCTTGTGTATATTTTAGTTAGTACTTGTATGCAATATTGAGTTTGCAAACCGAAAATATTGAAAGTCTATACGAACCAGTTCAGTGGTACATCGGACGATTCGGACCTTATCAGATTTTCAGGAGAACAGTAGAAACCTCAGAGAAAATGAGGGGCATTGAGATGGCATATTATCGTGGCAAAAGCTGTTTTAAATTCGCGACAAATGGTAGTACAATTTAAGATATAGACAAAAGGAGATATCTGGCTTACAATTGACAGTTTTGTATAATTTATCTCATCTGTCAAATAAATTGTGGTGAGCGTGCCGACAGAGAAACTGCAGACGTTCCTGAAGGAAGATTTCTGGCCGAAAGGCGTCGTATTTCGGCGCTTTCGAGGACGGCTACCGGACACTGCACATATACGTCAACAGACGCAGACGATAGTGCCTAGTGGTTAATTAAGTGTAGGTACTTATTTTATGTTTATAATTTTTATGTATGTTAGTCTTTAAGGTATTTATTATATGGGCCTAATGTTTTATACTTTGTTGCCTGAAATAAAGAATTATTATTATTAAATAAACGCTGATGGGAACTTACTTGGAGCCTGTAAAACTGGCTCTACTTCTACCGTCGTCACTTGATACCACGAAGATAGGTACTGTAAGCTTCTTGCTTGATACATTTTCCTCTATTACCAGTTTGATAGATCGAGAAGAAAAAATACAAATAGAGGCTGAGAGATGCGAATAAAAATTGATGTTGCTACATTTGTTCGAGATTAATATACTTCGGCAGAAGTTGACCGATCACCGTGATAGTTGGCACGTTTGTGTGACTTTTTTCATAGTTTTTCTTATGGCCGCAAGCTTGTTTGCCATCTCATAGTATAAACTATTTCTGATGCTCACCGTACCACCGAGTCAAAGGCAGTAATGTGTTTGTATTATTGCACTACCGTACTTAGCTTTAAATAAACAAAGGTCGGAACCCACTGAAGCGTTTCGCAGAATCCAGAATTGCAATGCAATAAGGCTCTTGAATGCTAAAAATTCCATGAAAAATTCGCGTTAACGAGAAATGAAAAGAAAATTTCCTCGCAGTTTAAATGTTAACGAGATTACCTATTGGGCCGAATTGGTTCGTGGAACCGTGTAGCACTGGCAATTTTACACCAAAATTCTTATATATTTTATAAGCAATGAAATATTGGCTGCGAGGATGCGCTGCTCTCAAAATCTCGCTACTTGTATGCGAAGAGGTCCAGTTTGAAATTCTGATCGTGCTCGATTCATAGGTGTTTATGATTTTTTTTCAAGCTTTTTATACGTATACGTACGGTCAGCATCAAAGGTAGATTAATATTTGAGTACCTTGTGATCATTATGATTCATACATAGAACATAGATAATGGTAGTTTTGGATGTGGCTGAGTTCGCCACATCTTCAGCGGAAAGGGAAGATCTTCCGCCTAGCTAAGTGTTCGCTCAGGGTCCGCTGCCTGACTTTTTTTAATGCTATTGCAGTTTGTCTCTGATAACATTTTTTTCTTACTGTGCGACCGAGCATCTCCCCCGTGGGGAGTCTCTCGACCGTCTAGCGTCCCTAGGGCGTCCGTGTCGGTAGGGAGCGACATGCCCGAGGGTTCCTCTAAAGGCTCGGACCTCGGCTCGGGCACATCGTGTCGTGGCGGAGGCGGGGAGAAGCGCCCCGGTACATGTCTGTACCGGGTATAGCGCGTCGTATGTAGACTGGGTCTTCGCACCCTTGTCCGACGAGTGCGGTGTGTAACAAAAGTGTGTCTAGTGCCTAAGTGCGTAGTGTTCATCTGAGTATTACTCGAACGGATTGGAGTGAACTGAGCGTTTGCGCTCGAAATCGGATCATTTGGGTCCAAGAGGACGTTTTTCGGAAGGCGTTGTTTTCGTGCGACATTCCTATTAGCGCAGTAATCGGAAGCGTGGACTACTAAAGGATTAGGATGGTGAGGAGCCTTATCGAAGTAGCGCCTAGACGCTTCCTTCATGAATCCGGCTATGCTGGGGAGATCGAAATCTTTATGGAGATCTACATTGCGCACGTACCAGGGACAACCTGTTGCCATGCGCAAGAATCGGTTTTGTATAACCTGAAGTTTGTTGAGGTTGGTATGAGCCCGACTGTATATCGTTGGATCTTGTATAGATGTACCTCGGAAACTTCATAAGCGTGATTTAGGCTTGCATTAGGTATAGTGATGTTGCTGTGTCGTGTGTTGGCTCCATGTTTACATTCGTACCTTTCGCTTTTCAACCGTTTCTCGGTTTCACGGTCTCCGACGCGGTGACGTTCATCTTAAAAATATTAAAAGGTTCTATTAATGAAGTTAAAAGGCCGAGTGATTTTTTTATTGTTTTTTAATTTTTTATTCATTCGGCTACAATCCGGCGCGCCGTTTTGTAATATGGCATGTTATATACGATATGGCTGCGACACATACATTACAATCTTTTACAATGTCAAGTAAGTAAAGTTTACATCAGAGCCTAAAAGGAAACTTGCACTAAGCCATGTTCGCTCATTATAAGGTCCAGCGCTGGGTATTTCAAACCAATTTGTTTGGAATGCGGACATCTGAGCTGCTGCAGTATGATGCTGTTTTCCATTGAATACTTTCTACTAAGCAAAAACAAGATCCAGCCCATATACATCGATAGAGTAGAGACGAAGGCCGTTAGCGAACGTTACTCTGGCGTCTTATAATAAAAGTATGTATTCATGCTGACACAATTTATTGTATAGCATAAATCAATAATCCAAAAAATTGTGCTATATAATTTACTAGCTGTCCCGGCCACGCGGTGCTGTGGTAATTTCATATTACTGTCCTATAACATTGAATTTGCAATTGAAAAAAATGAGTACTATTTATCAAGATAAAACTATCCTATCTTTCAAGTTGGATCAAACTGCACACGGTATACAAATTTGATTAAAATCGGTTAAGTAGTTTAGGAATCCATCGCGGACAAATAACGTGACACGTAATTTATATACAACATGTAAATTAAATAACCAACACCCTGAAAACAGGTGGCTTGGGATCGGCTTTTGAGTTGATAATATACATGAGTTATAAGAAAACATTTTTATAAAAAAAAAACTGCCTGCTGAGACGATTAAGGCCCGTATTACAGAATGACACTCAGAAATTAATCATGTCTTGAGAATCATCTAACGCTTTCTATCAAGCACAAAGTGATAGAGATGTACGACTTTCAACTCGGCGTTGATTCTTGAGACTCATTCTTACTTAGTTTATTTTTTTATAAAACTGTTTGGCAAATGACTCTATTTCACCGGTGGTAAGCAGAAGTGGAGTCCAAATGCGAAGAAAGCTAGCGCGAGATATACACCGCGCTAGGCACACTCTCTTTGCCGACCTGCAAGGTGCTTCCTCACGCCTCTTCTCAATGACATAAGATTATAAGGAGGAACTCGTGTGCTGGTAATGCGTTCTATTTCTTGACTGTGCGATATAGAAATAGCTTTTTGTTTTCGTTTTGAAGGCTTGTTAAGGTCTCTGCATACATAACGGAACGGGACGGGAATATCGGTTTAAAGAAAACGTAGGTATACCATTCTCCTCCCCGTACGAGCGCGTGTACTTTGTTGCATGCATTTTAAATGCAACGATGTCAAGGAATCGTCCCGTCTCGTTCCTTTCGGACAAAAAACACGTTACCTACGTACCAATACTCAGACATGTAGGGGAAAGTGGTACAAAATGATCCCTCGAGGTAAAATGATCCCCGGCTGTTTTACCAACTTAATGGTGAAATCTAGGATATTTTAAGTGAATTTCTTGCTCCTGAGGCCGAGCAGGGCAATGTCTATCAGTGTCATGGCGTTGTTGACAGTGGGAATTTTTTCATCACAAATTTATACATATTCAAAATTACTATGCTCAATCTAAGGTATGCCACTATTTGAAACTATGTAGCTTTAGCCCACGTATATTTTATGTGACAGGGGTGTTGGTGTCAGTTTTTGTAACTAATTAGCAATGGAATAAACAATCTTTCATTACAATATTCAATGAACATAGGTTGTGTTTTGATGTTTTTCGTTAATAGGGCATTTGAGGCAAAACAATCCCTTCATAGGGTGGCTAAAATGATCCTAGGATCATTTTACCCCATGGTTACCTACCTACTTCCGATCGTGTTTCAGCTAACTATAAAACATGTCTATATTTTTAATTTGAAATAATTTTTTTTGCACAATTATAACATAAATGTATGAGTTATTATAACTCGAATCTATAAACCCCGTATATAATAATATCTTAAGTTTTCATGAACTTATCTTTATTTTGTTACTAAAAATATGCGGTAGTCTGTTTTTTTTTAGAAATCATGCCGCGAAATTACATTCGAAAAATCACAGGCCACAACTAGAATGAAAACACCATAGATTCCGTAAAAGAGGGCATGCCATTTAAAACCGCCTCCAAACAATTCGCAGTTCCACGGCCCTTAAAAGAAGAGTTAAAGGAAAAAACGTTTACGGTGTGGGGGGCACCAAAGTGTTGGGGAGTAAAAAGAAAGTATTTACCGATGAACAGGAGCTGGAGCTTGTACAACATATAAAAGATAATGAAGAGACGATGTACGTTGTACGTTTAAAGCCAAAGATACTAGTTAAAAATCTACTAGTCACCAATCACCAAAAATACTATAAAACTGCATTTTAATTAAGAATTTGCTGTATGATTATTAAGACTGAGTTGTTTAAACTTGTTCCCTAAATAACAAATAACAAAACTACCAAAAAATATTATTGAATGTTTTATTTCTTCCTTGACTTTAAAATAATGGGGTAATGTGATCCCCGAATCATTTTACCCGCACTCTAGGGATCATTTTGGACACAGGGGTGTACAAAATGATCCTTTAGTAGACCTTCACGAAAAAAAATATAAAAATTATACCAGATGGCTTACGCGATTCAAGGCTTACTCTTTTTGTACTTCAATAGAATAGCTACCGCTTAACTATTTTTAGTTTGAAAAGTTGCATACAGTCGTTTTACAGCTGTTTTCCCTTAGGGGGATCATTTTGTACCACCTTCCCCTACTTTTTGGGTTTGATCACCCTTTTATGTGGGACCCTATTTTGACACTGTAGGACTATATTTCCAAGGGTCGTATTTAACTGGTCAGCAGGTTAACCTTGCCTAAACTTATGCAAATACTAAGTGGGCAACAAAAAAATCATTAATGGGCGACTAAAAAATGCTCAGTCGCCCATTTAGTATTTTAGTCTTTCATTCTGGATTTTTTAGTTGTTTGGTTCATTATTTTCCCATTTCCAGACGCGACTTTATGTGAAACCAAACATTTACCTAAGGCAACCCATTTTGGAATTATGAGCGCAATTGTATTATGCGTGTATGTATATTGAAGATATAACAAACCTCAATTGTTTCCATATTGATTTGAATTGAAAGAGCACGGAGCCGCGTCATTTACCATTCAATAATTGAAGCAACCCGACCATTAGACGTAATGTCGGGTAAATAAAACGCGGCCGACTATCGTGACTTCAAAGCATGGAAAGATAATCGTTAGTGTCTACTTTATTGATACTCAAGGAGGAGGGAAGGAGTCTACGGCGACTTTACAGTGGTTTAAATATCTTTCAACATGCAAACAGATGAGAGATCCAATTGATGAGCAACCGAAAATCGCCAGGTGGACGGAATTTTTGTAAAAGACTGTGCAAAAATAATCAATTAGGCAACAAATAATGCCAATATGCGAATATCATTGGTCCACTACACGAACAAAACATTAGTAAGCGGCTAAACATAAAAATCATGTGGAACACACCCTTTTCTTTTTCTTCATTCCCTTACAAATGCACGGTCGCTATTTTTCATAATTGTTTGTTATTCTTGCTATCGAGAGAAAGACATATTTATAAAATAGTTTTGCATCTCTTTGTTAATTGCCCGTTTAAACTAATCATTCACTAGTCAATGTTCGAGGACCGTTGACAATTCTGGCAGACATCCAAGGTTTTTAGAGATCCTTCGGGTTACGTCTAAACGCATACAGTTTAGTATATTATTATTGAAATTTATGTTTTCTGTTTCATATGTTTACAGCTCATCTATGTTTTTCTAGTTATCAAATATTTGTTTTATATAATATACAATATACCTTTCAGAATTTTTCGCCGTTCTTATTAGTGTACTACTTTTAATGTTGTTCATTTTACTTTATTTTTGAAAGTTTAAAGACGAATTACAATACCGAGTGTTAAGTTTTAATTTAAAAAAAAATGCTCATCATTATTGATAACGATTCATTCTTGTTAATGTTTACCTGTTTAACTACATACATATTTTTATAATACTTCTGCAGTTCCGAGAGATCCGTCGACAGTATTAAATTAATTCTCTGAAGATTGTCTGTCCATATTATAATCACTCGAATCTCGACAAGCATAGCAAATGTAAAATGTCTATTTACTACCCAATATATTTTCCCTATCAAACTATCTCATAGATTTTGGCCAATAAATCGAGTCGCATGTACCGGAAAATAAAGTATTGCTCGTTCTACTGATATCATTCTACAATGGATACTTTAAGATTACTTTATGATATACTTACATGAGAAAGTCTTAACTATATGAAATTAAATTAAATCTAGTTTTTTTTGTAGTATTGAAGATATGGCACGGAACCCTTTCACTGATAAAAAGTTCAGTAATCTAAACTAGTATTCGCGTCAGTTAAATTATTGTCGTGGGGCGAGGTGAGGAACCGACCTGGTTCAGTTTGTATATTATGTTTTGCGGACGATATTAAAAATGTTTTTTATCGTGCAAAATTTAACGCCAGAGAAATGTCAAGTGGCCTTTTGTCACCTTTTCAAGGGGAAACTGCTTCTTGACACGGCGCTAAGTATTCTCCGTAACGTCCTTCTTCTCGAAGTGTTGCTTAATTGTTAAATGGAAAATGAATTTTCGTATTAGATTCGAGACATCCCACAAGTTCAGTTGTTTGTGTTTCAATAATTAGTGCGAAGCCATTTTAGTTAAGGTAGGGCATAGCAAATTTGGTCAGCCTGAAATGGGGTAGTATCCACCTTACAGAAGACTATAGTCTTCTTCTTTTAAATGAGTGGCGATCACGACACATAAAGATTACGCGCCAATATCAAGTGAAAATGTACTTAAAGTAACCGACAATTGTACGGCGGCAGATTGAGTTTTTGCAACAAGAACTCGGGAGAAACTCCAAAAGACTATAGTCTTAATTAATGGCGTCGCATTTTGCCAATGTCAAGTGAAAATCTGATTAAAGTAACAAAAATTTTACGGTAGATTTGTGTTCAAAATGGAATCTCTCAACACGTGTTTTTACAACAAGAACTCGCAACTCCTTCCGTTGACTGTAACGTCTGTCTTGGTGGTCAGCTTTTGTTTGTTCACTAATGGTTAGTGACTTGAGGTTAAAGCCCCTTGTAAGTAGGCGACAGGCTGGTAACCTGAGACTGTTTTGAGGCACTACATGAGACAGAATGGTAGTTGTGGCTTTATGTGCAACCAAAAGCTCTCTTTACCTTCTCGGTTTATAGCATGTATTTTTTCTTAAATAATGTTGTGTAATTCTGCACAAAATTCTGTATTAGTGCTTTGTCAACCCACTTTAGCTCACTTAGTATATTAGCGCAACCTTTGGCCTTTGACACCTACACTACTTCAACGTACAGTTAACAACTAGACACACTTTGAATGCACCTTATGCACTGGTACGGAAAGTCAGTTTGGAATAGCAAAGAAGTTTGTCCTGCCCTTGTACAATCGGCAATGGGCCAAGTGAAACAAAACTTACTATAATAGTTACTGCATCTATTGCCAAGTAGAAACTACTACTTTATTGTATTACATTTCACTAGAACGCCTTGCTTTATCTTAGCCGTATTTGTTTGCTACTCACAGTTACGTTAAGTCCGTTAGTAAGTAGTTTTATAGTGACAGGTACCTTCTTCTTCTGTTTATTGAACGGCTCCACTGATTTTCGACCTTGATTCAGCCAACGTCAGAGTTGTCTTATTTATGTCTCATAATTATCATATTATCTGGCCCCTGACCCATAACAAAGAGAAATGAATATTTTTAAAATGTTAGCAACCTGTATTGTAAAAAATATTTGAGTGGCTTATAAGTTCATATATTGTCTTAAATTCAAATTCAAATGTTTTATTGCATACCATAATTTTTACATAGGTTCTTAAATAGTTACAGTAAAGGCACAATTATGGACCCTGATGGGCACAGCAATATAAATGATGAGCTGAGGAGAGGGTAGATTTTGTCATAATCTAAAATAAAGTGCTACTGTATTTTGATGTTATCAATGGTTTATTTAAAATATAAACCTTGATTCAAGGAAGGCTGTTTTATAAATGTGTTAATATTAAGAACAAACGGCCGTAAATATCACAATAGAATTCAAGGCTCTGCCTAATAAAAAGTTCATTGGATTGAGAAATAATAAAGGCGACGAGCCAGCGAAGCAGACAAATTCATTGAATTCGCTCATTTCTTCTAAGATTTTGAGAAAAACAAAGGGATAAGATATTTTTATACTTCGCTTAGAAAATACAGCTACCTGTTTATAGACTTTATGGCAAAAGAAAAAGATTTTTTGTCTGTGGATAACAATAAATAATTCTTATTTCATTTATTTGGCCACGGTACCGATTTCCTATACATTTATTTAAATCTAATTATAATAACCGGACATCAAACATGAAGGTGACGGGAAATCACTGGATGAGAAGGGCACAAGACCGAACAGATTGGCGTGCGAATGAGGAGACCTATGCCCAGCGGTGGGTGAAAATGGGTTGAGGAGAAGAAGAAGATAAAAATATCTAATTTATTATGTATTGCTGTTCCCTCATTTGTTATATAAATTAAAATATGATTATTAAATAATTATTGAATAATAATTAATAACCTCATAATATTTGTGTCTATTAGGAATGAGAGAAGGTCGATGGCAACGGGGCGTCCGTTCTTAGTAACGATCACGAAAGTTAAGCAACCAATTAGACAACTATAACAAGCGCGGTCGGTACTCGGTTGGGTGACCGAAATTTTTCCTCCGTGCTTCGGAAGGCATGTTAAGCTGCTGGTCCCCCGTGCTATCGAAATATAGCAGTCATTCCCAAAGAGGCAGGCGCACGGCCGTTAAAATCTAATACCAAATCCACATAGTACAAAACAAAGTCGCTATCCGCCGTCTGTCTGTCCCTATGTATGCTTAGATCTTTAAAACTACGCAACGGATTTAGATTCGTTTTTTTTAAATAGATAGAGTGATTCTTAAGGAAGGTTTATATGTATAATACATGCATATTTACATAAGCATTGCACCCGTGCGAAGCCGGGGCGGGTCGCTAGTTGTTAATAAAAAGGCATACTGCACCGACCTCAAATAAATTGGGAGCAGGGTAGGAAAATGATAACCTATGAAAATGATTTGTCTGTTAGGAATATTTTTATTCTTAAGAGTGTGCATTCATAGAAGTACATTTGTAAACTGCGCCATAAGATTCTCCTCGTTTTACAAAACTCTAAGTGTAAATTAAAATATCTCTATATAGCGGTTTTAATTAAGAGTTAATCTTCCTATAATACATAATTTCTTTACAGTCTGCTTTGCTTTTCGCATCGCTTCAAAATTAGGTCTGAAAATCCACAAAATGTGAAAATTTTGACGAAATCGAGTGCACGCCCTTTAATATAGGTACCAAAAAATATATCTTAGTTACGATAAATGACGTATTACCGTAATTTATATATTTTTTGTTGTTTTCTTGGTTTCTACTTACCTGCTACATAATGATCAAGTTATTTTTGTTAATTTTGCTACGAATTACGTTTGCCTTTGCAGGTGTTTGTTATTGCTCCAAAAGTTCAAGATATTTTTAAATCTATAGGAGATATATTTTTTTTTAATACAATATAATAATATATTTTCCAATCTAGCCCAAAGTAAGTATCATTAAGAACTTGTGTTATGGATACTAGATAACGGACAATCCAACTAGGTATACTTAAATTAGTTGTTAGATAACATTGAGAAAAAAAATCATGAACCGCACAGAAAATGTTTATCTTTCTAGTGATCTTTCTTTAAAATTATATCTTTTCAAGTCTCACTAAATAAACAAGATAAAAACATGCAATATATCCCAATAGCGATAAACTGATACAGCGTGATTGAGTGATTTCAGCTCAAACTAAAGAATGAAACTTTTAAGTCACCGAACTGAAACAAAATACTCGATTACATTTAACTGGTAAATATGAGGCCAGACTCCCAGTAACCAGAATCACAACAATTACGCTTAAATTTTAAAGAGAAGATATTTAGACCAGCCATCGACGCAAGATTTCCTGCTAGTGGTTATAGTAAAATTGCGCATAATATGTTTTGCAATGAATATGCAACAACCATTTGGATAATATTTGAAATCGGTCTGTATTGCAAACATACAAATCTATTTGGTGGTATAATGGTGGCCCAAAAAAATATTAAAAAAGGATATGAAGGTTTTTCATTGATTTCGCACAAAGTAAAATTTCTACATAAAATCGACCTCATCGGACATGAAAAAGTTTGAGTAGAACGTTAGATAACGTTTGGTTACACACAAAACCATGCAGTACCTCTAAATATTGACAGGTCAGCTAATCCTCTACATAAAAGGGGAATCAAGAACAAAAAGTAACAAACGTTCAGTGAATCAATGAAAAAGCCAACGACTAGGACAGATAAAACACCCTTACGGGCTATACCAAGTTTTACGGTTTACAGTTTTGTAAAAAACGTAAAAGTTCACTTAATTCAAAGGAATGAGTGTTCCATTTTTGAGTATATGTTCCAAAGCTCTATTAGAGCTAAGTAGATCTCGACTCGGACTAATTCCGGGGCCTTGACTGGACATAGCAACTTTAACAGGCACCTTTTTAACCTAGGTATATATATACGGACAGTACACTATGCAGAGCCTGCATGGTGATAGAAGAAACAGAAGCCCACGTTCTGTTGGAATTCAGTGGAGTGGCTTGCTACCGAGCAAAATAGCTGGAATCTCCGGGTAGCCTCCGGGAAGCTTTTAGTGACTTTAACGCGCTGGGTGACTTCCTGGAGGAATTAGGATGGCTTGAGTGAACTAGCCCCACACTCTCCGACGCAAAACAGTTGCAACAGTCGTCCATTTGCGGAGAATGAAGAAGAAGAAATATATATTTAAAAATTTTTTTTTTTTTATGAAATTGTATAAAGTATGAGTTGGTGGTCATTAATCATCTCAGAAGTCCGGATGTTAAAAGTGTTAGCAAGAAAAAAAATTTGTACAGAATTACTAATTTGCAATTCGTTTTCTCGTTTCTTTGCTTTCAATTCAGATCTCAAACAGAGTTAGGTACATTAGTCCAGCAAAATAAATTTCAGATCCGCTGAGTTTTGTAACATAAAAATTTATGTGCTTCATAAATTTTTCAACGCCAAAGAAATGTAAGAGTTTATCATTTGAAATCCAGAGTCTCCTGTTTTAATACATATTAATAATGTTATGATGTACTTTATTTTGTTTTTGATCTTCAGTGGAAAAAGTTTGCTAAAAATTATGATGCTTCAAGCCAAACAAAAAAGTATTAATGACTTTTTGATGACGAAACTTTAGTAATTAATTTAAAAGTTTGACTCTTTAGCATAATCAGGGATTTCACGAAATCCCTAGGGAAACCACGAAATCGCGGAAGATAGCGAATATTTATGTTTATTACGTATTCTTACTAAGTTAATATGTTTTCCGGCACGGCAGATTCAGACAGGCACTTGTTGACAGACGCCAGATTCTGGCGTCGGGACAGACAAGGGGATATCCTTCCTTTCACAAAACCATAATCTAGTAAAATAAGGAAAATAGACATTAGATTACCTTCCGAGGTTTGCAGATACATATATTTGTTCTTTATACGAGTACCTATCTATATAAAAAAATCAACTTCCAATTCCATAAAGCTGAATTTTTATAATATTGACATTATCAATTCGACTATTAGTAAGATCAGACAAAATTAATTCATAGTTGCCTAGGGTACTCCTCTTCATTTATATTCAAATAAAAATGCCAAAAGTCACTTGGTGACCTCGGTTGAAGATCTACCCACATCTAATTCTATATTCGCATAATTAGTATACATACATGTTTTGTGAAATCTATGTAAATAAAAATCAATGTTTTTATGTTTGTCATCTATGCGTTCCGAAACCATTGGTCAGATCCTAGCCAAAAAAATGAAAAATAAAAGATTGTTCTTACGTAACATTGCAACGCATGCCGGATGCAGCTAGTCTAATATAAAAAAAGCCAAGGATAAAGTCATCAAATTATGCAATTTTGAAATAAGAAAAGGAATCTTTGTAATATTGTATTCGGAATCATCCTTGCCGCCGCGCTGCAACGCTACCACAGAATAAGAAATTTTAAAATTTCAAGTTGGCGGTTATATCCAATGATTTTTGACTGTTCAACGCGATAAATGGTTATATCATATTGTGTTTCGGTGGTCATGCTAGGCGGGCTGGAGTAAGTACCCATTCAAAAAAAATTCATAGGGTAAGTAAGTATAGAAAATGTATTTTTTCCATCTTGCAATAGGTCGCGAATTGGATTGTCTATTTATTTGAATTTTCTTTCCTAAATAGTTACTCAACAATAATAACAATATTTTTATATCACTACAAAAATTGTTCACATTACATACAATTATATTAAAGCATAACATAGTAAAAATATTGAATATAAGGAACCAAACTGCCCTCAGTTTCAGAGCATTTTTTTTCTTTTCCTTCTTATTACAAGTCAAATTTTATAGCTGAAAAAAAACATTGGTCTGAGCTGAAAAACAAGTAATTTTTACAACTGTCATTTTCCAACAACAACCGGAACCATTGACTATGCATTGACTCAATTGATTTTATTTGTAGATGCAACTATAGGTCTTTTATGGTCAACAATAAAAGTAGATGATTAAATTACAAGTTGAGTTCATTATGAGAAATCTCTACAATAGAGCAAGTAATGGAAGTAATGCATTGCTTAATGATTACAAACACTAATAAGACAAACTTAAAAATGTTTGTAAAATCTTTTTCTTTGTTGAAGGATATTTTCGAAAGAAAAAGATCTGTAAGTAATAATTATTTTGGGAAAAATTACTTACCTGATAACTTTGTTGAACTAATTTATTTCAAAACGTAGATAACATTTAGAATACATTTATTTTAAACTCGTTTTAATTACTATGACGCAGTCGTAACTAATAGTGTTATTGCATTTCTTTCATTACAAACCGTCATTAAAAGTTAGAGCTTTTAAATGTATAATTACAAATCCCAAATCTATTTCTATTGTCAGCATATCGAAATTGTAACGAGTATTTAATGAGAACCATTAGTAAATACTTTCCATTTCACTCTAACTGTATCTCTCATTCTAATGATATCATCGAGCACAAAATGAAAGTGACTTTGAATGGGAAGGTGTGCTATACAACTGATGAGCAAGTTATGAACTTAATTGTGACGTGAAAAAGCTCATTTTCATTTGATAACGTAGAGGCCACGTGCTGTTAAATTATTCAAGTTTACGTTAATTATTACGAACATTGGCAGTAAAGATGACATATACATACGTGTAATAATTTTCTTTCGTTTCGTTAAGCCATGCGAGTCAACGTATTCCTATGTTTTGTAGTGCAATTTACAACTTTAAGCACTAGTATAGTAATAGTGTAGGAGTTAAGTCACGCGGAAGAATCACGAGCAATCTAAAACTATGAAACTCTTCATCTTATATCGAGACTAATATTAGAAATAATAAGTTTCTTTCATAATATTTTATTATTATATCGAGTATTTTTTATTATAAATTACTTCTTTGAATAACAATAGGAATAAAATTGATTCCAATGTATAGGTGTGTATTATTAGCACTTAATTAGATAATAAAAATCACTAAAACCAAAGTAATTGCGTCAATAAAATATGTAAAAAAGTATTTTTGGTGAAAATTGTATTACACAAGCATGTGCACTTAATTTATTTCAAAAAAAAATATTACTACAGTAGAATAAGTCTTTTTTATAAACACTTTAAATATAAGGTTTTCTGCGTGTACTAATAGTTTCTGTATTAACAATTACCACGTTTATTTACTACTTTGTGATAATATAGACTGTAGTATCACAGTGCAAAGAACTTCTATTGACTGTGCTATTATGCAGAATCTCAACAGCAATGTGAAATAGGAACTTTTTTAGTTTGTTCGACACGCGAAATGATCATTTAGGTTTTCAGTACATATGCATACAAGTGCTGAAAGTGAATTCTGCACGATCACTTAGTTTTTAAACGGAATACGCTATTGAATATCTTATTATTAAACCGAGGAAATCTGATAATTAGATGGAACATTTATAATCTATATTATAAAAATGAATACTGACTTACTGACTAACTGACGTATCAACGCACAGCCCAAACCGCCTAAGAAAGGATTCTTCAAAATTTACATCCTAAGGTGGTGAAACGGGGGTCGAAAGTTTGTATGGAGAAACAATACTTATTAGTTAAACTATTTTATTCGAAACTTCCCAGGAGTACCTACTCCTATCGAAAAATAAGTAAATACGTAGGTATTTAAGGTTTTTATTTGTAAGGGGTAAATGGGGTGACATTACAAAGTCTGAAAATCAACATAGGGATTTTTTACTCTAATAGGTACTTGATAAGAAATAAATATCATAAAAAAAATTAAATGCTGCCTTAAATAACTATTACAACCGGACGAAGTCGCGGGCTTAAGCTAGTGGGAGATAAATTGGCAAATCGTGTATTTATTGTTTATTGAAATAATTATGTAAGTAAGATAAATTGACATAACTTTTAAATGTATTGTTTATTAAAATAATTATTTATTTAAGTTCCTGGTCATAGATTACCTGCTTTCCTGGTCTACCGGGGAGATACTGAACCCCATGAAGACAATCGCACTGGAGTCACTGGCACGGTGGCGAGCGATTTAATCATCCACAATAGGATACCCAAGGAAGTTTAATGTCAGGCAAACTTTTAACTCGGTTTTCACCATTATAAAATATCATTGGATTATTAGAATCTTGTATTAAGATTAACGTGCGGGAGTTGACAGGTAAATAAGAATTCGGGGACAAAAAAACAGTTTTGTAAACAATTTACCTGTTTACCGAAACGTTTTCTTGTTGTTCAAAATATAAGATTTTCGTTGACGTTGAAGACATATTATTTTCCGTTGTCCTTGAAAGTATTTACATTTTAAGAGAAGAAAAGAGTTTTCTTACTGTTATTGTGTACAATAGAATAAGTATTTTTACTCCTAAAACGTAGACGCTTGCTTTCATCCTAAATTATGAAACAGAGAAGAACAAAGTTGCTGAGTTTCTTTTGGGTTCTTCTCTGAACAAGGCCTCCTGGTAGACTCGTGGCATCAAACTTCTCCCCTGTGTATCGAACCTGGAAGCTCTGGATATAATTCCGGTAGGTAAAGTACTAGACCAAGAAGACCTTATAAACATAAAGTAAGAATAAATATTTTTTATTATTTTTCACACGCTTCAAAGAGTTAAAATTTAGAAATTTAATTATGATTTTATTGGTAGCCATGTGATGCCGGCAGAGTAGAATAGCATCACCCCATATCCTCTAATAGGTGTCGTAGAAGGCGACTAATAGATCAGCTAAGGGGTATTGATCACCTTATACTCCGTCCACCAATCCGCATTGGGCAAACGTGGTGGACTCTGCCATCGATGACAAGGAGAGGCGTTGTGTCCCAGCAGTGGGTTTATTTATAAACGCTGTTATGATGTTTTTTATTTATTTATTATTTGTTCTTAAAGATATGCACATATTAACAAGCTATCGACAGTGTATCATAAACCAGTTTAGGTTTTTATGTACACTGCCGTGGCGGAGAAATACTTATTAAAAAGTAAATATATCTACATCTAAATATACTAAACTTATAAAGAGTAAAGATTGCTATGTATGTATGTAATTAATAGGCTTAAAAACTACTAGATCAATATTAAAAATTATTTCACCGTTAGAATGCTACTTTTCTTTTGAGTAACATAGGCTTTATTTGATTGCAAAAAATGTATAAGAACACACACAAAGTTGCGAACGGAGCGCTAGTTAGCAAAAATGAACTGCTGTTCGTTAGTCTCGTTAAAACTTGAAAACGACCGGACCGATATGGCTAATTTTGGTTTTGAAATATATGTGAAAGTCTAGGAAAAGTTTAAATGGTGAGAAAATATGGAAAAATTGTGAGTAAAATATTAAAAACAACATTTATATTTTCCATATAAACTGTTTCTACCTCTCAAATATTTTAGACAGGTAGGAACTTGTATTTATATTGTATTATTAGGTTATAATATAAATGATAATATAATATAATATACACGTTCACACCGATTATCTAGCCCAAAGTAAGTAGATATCATTAAGGACTTGTGTTATGGATCCTAGATAACGGATAATTTTTAATATCTATAAGTAATAATTTTTGATATTTTTATAAATAAACATAAATAAATATAAACAACCATGACTCATCAACAAATATTCTTGTTCGTCACACAAACATTTGCCGTTTGCTACCAGCCCATATCGCGCTATTGTACGTATTTACCAATACCAAATCGTTATCGTTTTCATACGTTTTGCCAGCTGACAGCTGTCAAACTGTTGTCAAAATGTATGAAAACGATAACGATGGTTAAAAACGTTGTAAATAGCGCGATAAGGGCCAAGGATTCGAACCCGAACCGTTTGATGTGTAGGCAGCTATACTGACCGATGGTTGTTTATGTTATGTTTATGTATAAAAATAATAGCATAATAATTATTATTTCGTCCCGAAATGGTGGTAGTGATTTTGACGATTTAAAAGTACTTAGCAAAGTCCATTTAAATAAAGAGCTTTTTCATTTTCATTTAACTAAATTATTATGCAATACTTGTCTATTATCTAGTACCCACGACTCAAGTTCTTAAAGTTCTTAATCATGGTATGTACAATATACATAATTGAATTTTGTTCCTCTGTAAAGCAGTAAATTAATTATAATAATTATATTATTTATTATTATTATTTGGGGTGGATAATTGGTGTGTGCAAGCGTGGTAAAAACAATTGTTTTATTAGGTATTTGTAAAAATTTTAAAACAATAGACACTTGATAAAAATGCGTCAACCAACTACGAAAAATAATTTTAACTCTACACACATAATTTGTCCTTAAATTCAGTTCATAAAAATAAACTGGCTGGTATTTTATCAAAAGATCTACTCCAAAAATGTATTTTCGTAGCCACGACCTAATATATAGTGTCTAGTCCAAGAATTACTAACTTGTTCTTATAATTGGGCAATTAAGCTTTTGTTTGAGACAGTAAACATTAATACTTAGCTTCTCATTGATGATTTATCGGTAAGTAGGTTGTGTTGTTGCGTCGAAAATGACACACTTATGCTTAAAGGCTTATGTTTCAACAAGTTTAAGTAAGATTTTTGAATATCCTAGTATAATATATCAAGGGATACTTAAATTGCTTTTCATTTAAATTTATTTCTTTCAACTTTCGTAAGCTTTGAGATGAAATGCGTTCATTTAATTTCGTCATTTGCGAGGTTAGGTTATTTTATTTTTAGTATTTTTTAAAAATAATGATATCACAATTTCGTACCAATCCAACAGCCATAAATCCAAACCTTTATTTAACAGCGATGAACAAAATATTTACTGTTTATGTAATATCCTTCATCCATCCAGAGGCGCTTTCGCGACAATAATCAAAACAAAATTTCACAAACAACATCAACATTCACTTTTAATTCAAACTTGCACTGAGAATTTTTATTTGATTACTTTTTGTTTATAAATAAAATGTTGACGATTGCGCGCAGTTGGATGCGATTTGTAGATTTGTACAGACTGAGCCACGCGGCCGCGCACAGCTGAAGGCGCGGCGGTACTGGCGGTATCGACCTCTGCTCGTTCACAATGAGCGAACTCCACCGCAGACTGCAAGCTCACCACTGCAGTGCAGCTTTATTTTTGGCAAAGCATCCTATGTAAGTGCACGTCTACACAGGCTTAGGTTACTTAACAGTGACATAATAAATAAATATGATTTTTAAAAAAGGTAATGATTAACTCTTCTTTGGGCCTGACCTTTATTGTCACTGTCTTACATTCCCTAGTGCTATTTTATAATTATTATCATAAGTTAAAGGTCTTTTTGGAATGCAAGAAAAATTTAGTTTGATCAAATCAACATTGAAACCTTCAAAAATCAAAATCAAAAATCTTTATTTTCATTTACAACTAAAACTTATCAAATTAGTAACTGGAGTCCCCTTTTAGGCATAACAATGCCTGTACCAGGGGGCACCGCTCTTTCATAACATAAAAGATTTTTCTTTTAGTAGAACGGGTGTGTGTGTTGTATGTGTGTGTGTGTGTGTGTGTGTGTGTGCGTGCGTGTACTTATGTGTGCTATGTTAATCAATTTCGTCTATGATGTATTAACAACTTTTCGGTGTTTTCATAATTTAAGGTTTTTATCCAGTTAATTAAAGTATATTTACACTCGTTATATGTTTTAGAATATATTTGGATTTCTTTATTTATTTTGTTATATATATAAGCTGATTGTTTTTTGTATTGTATACTGGCGAAAACGGTTTTTGTTATTGGAACGTCCAAAACTCTGTCTTTTCTTCTCCTTCTTTCCAATTTAGGGTCATAGGTTAAACTTTTATGTTCTTTAAGTATTAAGTTTACGATATATAGCTTTCGAATGGTGAGTATGTTGCTGATTTGGTACAAACTCTCGGTGGAAAAACGCCGGCTTTTGAAGTACATGATTTTAATCAACGCTCTCTGTGCTCTTTCAACCTCTAGCATCCGTGTCTTATAAGCACCACCCCATACTGATATACAATAAGTTATAATTGATTGTACTAAGGCAGTATAAATTTCATTAATGATGTTCCTTGAAGAACCATTTTCAACCAATAATTTTTTTGGTACTACATACCTTAGAGTCTTAAACATCCACATAAATTTTCTAATCCTAGCTGAAATTTTTTCTATTTGGGGATACCAAGATAAATTTTGGTCGATTATTACTCCTAGGTACTTAATCTGATCCACTTTTTTGATAGACTGGCAATCACATAAATTACTTGTAGAAGCATGGCAGCTATGAATTTTCAGATCAAAATTGGCATCTGGTTGTGTATTGTTGTATATGCTGAAGCATATGTAATTTGTTTTGGTTGTGTTTAGCGTGAGGAGGTTGTGTTTTAACCAGTTATCCACCTGTGCCATTCCATGTTCAGCATAAGCTTTTGTAAGATTCCAAGATGAACCAGTAAACACAACAGCTGTATCATCAGCGTATGAAAAAATTTTGGCATTTGCGATATTCATGTTACAGAGATCGTTAACATATATAAGAAAGAGAGTAGGACCGAGTACGCTGCCTTGTGGAACACCGCTTGATACAGTGATGTACTCGCTGGTGAAATCTCCTAGCCTAACCTTTTGTTTCCTATCGCTTAGATAATCTATGAATATGGATAGTTGTTTTCCTCTTATTCCAATTTTTTCCATCTTTTTTACCAGAATTGGTATAGAAACGGCATCAAAGGCCTTTTTTAAATCTAGAAAAACGGCTAAGCTCTTTTTACCTTTATCTGTTTTTTCAGTTACAAGTGAACTAAGAGATATTACAGCGTCTTCAGTTGAGATGCCTCTTCTAAAACCAAACTGTGATGGGGATATTATGTTATAAGAAGTTAAGTAGCTAAGCAATCTGATGTTTAATATTTTCTCTAAGACTTTAGATAATGCGGGCAACACAGAAATATTAATATACCTTGGCATTACATTACCCTTAAACAATGAACGCATATAAAACAATGCGTTCACTGCCCTTATAGCACCTACTTATTATATTATCTGTGCCTTTACCTAGCTATTGAATGAAATAACGCATAATTTGGTAATGCGGAGTTCAATAATGTCAATATTACAAATGTTTCAATTAATCTATCGGAATATGAGTCTTCAGACATTCAATGAGCATTTAATACTATGCATCTTTGCAGATTTTGTGTTTCCGGCGCGCGCGAGTAAACAAAGGTTAAAGATTTTTTTTACGTAAGAAAAGGAAGGTTCTTTCACTTGTATGACTCTATTTTATTTCCAGGTCTTTTTTTTGTAAAAAATCTGTAAATTACCAATGATAGTTTATGTTTCAAACATAAAAAACAACAAGTTTAAAGAGCCTTTACTTTGACTACAAGCTGATCTCTGTGAGAACAAATTCCATGATATATTGTCACATTACGCACTTTTGGATACATTTTTTGTCCACCCACACTTATACATCTCACTGCAAATCATTTTCATTCTCTAATTTTCTCGCCTAACAACACTGAGTACTAACTATACAATCATTGCTCTACTATTATGTCGCGATGCTGCAATATTGACCGCATTCTATTCTCTCTTCTATTCTCTACACCACGGCGAGTTCTCTGAGGAGCTTTTTTCACTAATCCCACCATCTTCCTTTCTTATAAGGCTGTGCTGGCTTACATTCTCACCGTCAAATTTTGGCTACCAATCTAACCGCAAATTAAGAAATTTTGCAACGTTGGCTACTCGTTTCCATGTCTCACAATCAAGATGAAAGAAATGAATTCTGTGACAGACACGTGTTTCCTCCTTCTCCAACTTATTTTTTTATAAAAAAGGTCAAGCAAATGACTCTATTCCATCTGATGGTAAGCAGAAGTAGAGTCCAAATGCGAAAATAGCTAGTGCAAGAGATAAACTGCCGCGCTAGCCACCCTCGCCTAGCTGACCTGCAAGGTGCTTCTTCACGCCTCTTTTGAATGACCCAGGATTGTAGGAAGGAGGGAAAACGTGTGCTGGCAGTGAATTCCATTTCCTGATTGTGCGACAAAGAAACGAGTTGCCAAATTTCTTAGTTCGCGTTGGAATGGTAGCCACAGTTTGTCAGTGACAACGTATAGACCAGCACGTGTAGTCCTTAAAAGGAAGGGAGATGGTGGGATTAGGGAAAAAATTTCCTCAGAGCACTCACCTTCCTACATACTTTTTTCTACTAAAATACATTTTTACTAAAATAAGTGCAAGTCAACTTACCTTAAGTTGACTTGCACTTATTTTTGTAAAAATATGTATTTTTTATTTCACCCTTGCATAACGTTTTATTTTTTGGTGCATGTAGAGTAGGCTTTACTGGGGAAGCCATCTCATACTGCCAGATATGAAACCATGACATGACCGACCCCATTACTACCTTTGTTCTTGCGTTTGTCTCGCATTTGTATAATGTCTGTTGCATTTATAAATAGCAATTTGCGGAAAAATAATAAACTCATTTTATTTTTTAAACAAAAGAGAGAGCTATTGTTCAAGTTATACTTTTAATAATTTTAGTTCTTTCCTTACGAATTACTTGTTTTCTTCTTAATTGTCATCATCATTATTTCAGCCGAGATACGCCCATTGTGGGACATAGTTTGACATGTTTTCTTACGCATAATTAATTTAATAGCTTCCTTGACTATAAATATTGCAATTCTTTTAATTAAATTTATTCTAGACTATGATTTCTTCAACATTGGTGAATGTTAATTTATAACCTATGTCTGTTCTAACTAAGTTGAAATTAGTGTCCTTTTTTGCTTGCCGAATTTTCTTTAATTGGAAGTTGTTTATTTTTCTTCTCTTTCTGAATAACTGGTATTATTTGGCCAAAATTGGAATTTACCAATCGGTATTTTTACTCTGTATTCCACGAACATGTGCATATATATTGTAATTTCATTTTCAATTAAAAGTAATAATATTTTTTTTTATCTGTCCATCGAAAACATATTTTTCTCGTTGTTTTTATTTGGTTTTCTCTAAACTTTGGCATTTGTGTTATCTCCAAGAAATTAACCAATAAATTGGGTTTCGAAAAGAAGTTTGGATGGAAGGAAAGATACTTAAAATTTGACGAGGTTGTAGGTTACACCTACCATCATAACAGCCCATATAATGTCCCCACCGAGGGGCTCGAGTAAACTAAGAGCTTTCGTATTGAAAACTGTGGCTACTAGTCCAACGTGAGCTAAGAAATTTGGCAACTCGTTTTTCTGTCGCACAATCAAGAAATGTAATTCACTGACAGCACACGTGTACATACATTCCTCCCAATCCTGGGTCATTCAAAAGAGACGTGAAGAAGCACCTTGCAGGTCAGCAAGGCAAGGGTGGCTAGTGCAGGCTCATCATCATCATCATATCAGCCAAGATACGCCCACTGTTGGACATAGGCCCCCCCAAAGATCTCCAACCCGATAGGTAGAAATTTTTGCATTTGGTTGGACTTCATTACTGCTAACTATGTGGTGAAATAGAGTCATAGAGCTTTTCGAAAAACACCTTATATTGTAGATTTATTACTTACCTACTTTTTCCCGAAGGGTTTGCTCATTGTACCAATTATCCTATAGAATTGCGAATCTCAGTTAGATAATTTGTAAATCAGCAACCATAGGTAGTCAGAGGAAACGAATGCTTTGTAGTACAGCACGAAAAGAAAACTGTTTCCACTTTCCCAAGAAACGGGCTTTCAGATTTCTAAAAGGTACACTCTCAACTCTTTTTGCTGCATACAGGCTGTTAGGTAGGTACCTAAACAGTGTTCCTATCACGCGAACACCTAACCATGCCATAGTCAAATAAACACTATGGTGACATTAAAAATTCAGAATTGCAAAAATATTTTTGTAATTGTTTGAAATTTGTTTTTCTGACCGAAATATTTGTATAAAGATATTTTTTTAAATTTCTTAATATTGATATCACCATAGTATTTAATATGACTATGTTAGCATGGGTAGGTGCCCCTTGATACTCTATATACCAAACACCTGTGGATATAGATAGTATAAATAAACAAATAAAGCCCATGGAATCCCGTTGCTAGAAATCGGGCACTTGTGAAAATTATTTAGAATTTTTATTGTGTTTGCAATGTTTTATAAATTCGCCCTATTTTATTTTATTTATTTATTTGGTTCACCTTTAATTTTTACACTTGTGAATGTATGTGTACAATATCTTTGAAATTAATGCTAAGTGTACAATAGTACAATATATATATAACCACTTTAACGTTATGTTCTCTTAGATTCACTTTAACGTTATGTCTCCAACAACTACATTATCTTGTTCTGTATTACTCTTTATTTGGAAATGAACTTGTGTGTGAATGTTATAAGGTCTTTGGTATTTGTGGATGTCATTGCGTGTTATCTGTTTCGATCTCAGATCATATTCTGAGGTTTCGATCTAATAAAACAATCATATTATTACATAAGTACTAAAAAGCTTATTTTGTGCGTTTTTATTTCACAACTTGATGCCTACATAAAATAATTTGGGCACGTGTATACAATTTTATTTTCTCTCTATTACTCGCATTCTATTACAGATAAAACCACAACAACCAGATTATGAGATTTTATCAATCGAATTCCCGTGTACAATTTTTATCTCTGCAATAACATTTTGCGATTTAAAGAGATTATTTCCGTAATACATTATTAGCTGTCAATGCATTCCATATACCAGCATATACCGCATTCCGAGTCAACTGTGGTGACCTCCATCCTACAATATTTCATAGCTATGTTTCAAATACACAAGATGTTTAGAACTGGACGTTAGAACTAGGAGATTGAATTTCAGAACACGTTTGAATAAAGAATTCGGTAAAAGAAAACATGGGACGTGCAGTGCATTTGGTATACCCATATTAAACTAAAAAAAATCGGTACTGTTTTAGCCTAGATAACTGCTAGATAATAGTATTTAATGAATGGTAAATAATGACATGACCTTAACAATATGAAAAGTTTACATTAACCGTCATCAGTTATTCCAACCAGCTTAACTCTTGACTCTCTCATCTTGGACTCTACCTGGGTCCCGGACAGCCCAAGTAACAAGCCCGGAGAGTTGCCACTGCATTTTATTAGAATATGAACGGCTCATTCTTTCGCCTCATGCAAGGATCGTCTGTTACCTATGTATGTCTAAGGAAAAAAGGTGTTTAATCAAATTACTCAGAGTAAACAGGACTTAAATAACCATACCAGTAGTGCGCTTATTCTACGGCATTACGTACTCCTACTTCCTTTCTCCGCCATGCTTTCCATTTAGTCTATGTCTTGATATCGACAACTTTAGCCATTACTTACGCCCGGCCGCCTGCCAGCAACCTTCCTTGGGAATGACTGTTATTATTCGACAGCAAACGGGAACACAGCTTGAGATCGATGGCGCCGCGTTCGTGCGTTCTTTGTATCGAGCACGAAAGTTAAGCAACCAAGTGCGCGGTCGGTACTCGGATGGGTGACCAAGAATCTTGTAATTTTTTGTGCTTTTCTATTGCTGTTACCCACAGTAGTCTTGCTAGAACCAGAAGTGGGCCCCGTACGCGTGGTGGTCGACCTAGAGGCCGTGCAAGAACCAGAGGTAGTTGAGGACAAAGCACAACATTTTTACCGTCATCGGCAACTTCCAATAATACTTGGACTCGTATTTTCTCTTCTTTAGTGAAACATATTTATCAGCCAAGATATATGTTACTGAATACGGATTTATGGACAGTTAAAGAATTTTTCAAATAATATGGAACTAAATATTGGTTGAAATTTTTTTCTGACTAAAATGAGTAAATAAATGCCTCATTACTTGAATTTAAAGTTTTGTTTTACTATGCATTAAATTATTAACCTTTATGTAGCAAATGTAAATAAATAATACCATATTTTTATGTTTTAAATATAACTTCTATAATTTACACATTGGGTGTAAAGAACTGATGTTGTATATATACTATATTGAGAAAATCTAGATTTTCCAATATATTTTTTTTAATAATTTTTGAGAGCATTTAGTTATAGTCTAAGAGCCAGTGGAAAGCTATCTGTATGTATTTGACCAGACTTGGGGTTTTGTACAGTGAGACACCTATACCTGCCATATATTAGATGGGGGTTCACTAAGCCCCAAGCGGTGGACACGGCGCGCGCTCAGGTAAGACAGGTATCTTAGACTATTACCTATTAAAACGATCCAGATAGTATATAATGAAATTCCTGAAAAAAAGTTTCGTGGTTCTCAGGAGGTTAAAATCGCATCGCATCGCATCGTGAGCTTGAATTCTGAGCCAGTACGGGGCACAAGCCTTCCTACATGGTAGAATTACCTACATCAGATGTTCAGGGATGGTGGGGAAATTATATGAGCTGATGATGATGATGAATAGAATACAACTCTTCATTTTACTTTTTATATTAAACCTACTCTATCAATTACATACTTATTCAGTAAAAAATGAAATTTTTTATCACAAAAAAACAAGTTTAATCGAGACAAATTGTCATATTTGGGTTAATTACGGGGTCGACTAATTTAGCTACGTCCTGTTGCCTCGTTTTACGTTGCAAATATCACAATGATACTATTTGCCTACATGAAAAGAAATGCCAGTGCTATTTTGACAGTCTGTGACTCCTCGTGTGATTCCATGTCTGTGGGATATTATGTGGGCTAAAAATATTGAAATGAATGAGGCATATTATATTTTTATTAAATACTAGCTTTTGAGGAAGTCGATGGAGCCTCAGTCGAGCGTGATTGGTAATGATCACGAAAACTAAGCTACCAATCGCGCGGTCGATACTCGGATGGGTGACCGAAAATTGTTCAACTTGATTTTCCTTTGTGAGTCACGATGGTGGTCTGACCTGCTGTCGAAAGATATCAGTCGGTCCCAAGGAGGGTTAGTGTCAGAGAGACGACACGAAAAAATCTATGACTGCAGTCTACTGGACGGCGCCGGCCGGCGGTCTGGCGGAGATACTACTCAGTTTAGGCGCTCCGAATTCAAAGGGCTTATCCACTGCGCTTTGCCGCCCGTCTTAAAGTTACCTTGTTTTCTTTGCCGTTATTTTTTTATTATACGGTATTTTTATGTCACGACCGTGGGTGAGGCATGACATGTGTAGACATAGGTACACAGTGAATATTTAGTGGTTGTCGAACAGTAGCCATTTTAATAGGTAGGCTATCTTTTATCAATGCACGAGATTTAGTCGCTATACGAAGTAAAATGAAGAAGTTGCAAAAGTGAGTTTTTATCGAGAACACCTGGTAAAACAGCAGATGGTAATACTCACCGAACCGTGACCACGAGATTTGACTGATCGCGACTGCTCAACCGACCTCGGTAAATACACACAGCTATGTCGTATCGTATATTTATCGGTTATCGTCCGTCGCAAACATACGGGTGTCTAAGATGTGAGTTGCCCCGCGTCGCGCCACAAGTTGACTTGATAAGTGCACCTCTACGTAGAACCACAGTCTATACAGGGTGGCCCATCCATAGGTGTCCAAAAGAAAAAATTAGAAGCTCTATGCTATGGGGTATCCGAATCACCCCCATGTATGTTCAGCGATTTTTTGTAGTTTAGGAGCTAGAATTATTTTTAGATTTTTTTTAGTAATTTTCTGCCGACATTGGTTTTTCTTTGATATCTTTTTTTCCCTTACGTTTACAGATGTTTTTTTTGTGTAATTAATCATCATGATAGTAGCTAACACCTGAAATAAAGCGGTTTGGCTAAGCATTGCAGAACTTACAAAAAATTTTATCTGAAGTTCAAAATCACTGTTAGAGTTCAGTAGTCAAAAATGTTAAGGGCTTAAAAAAAATTAGTAAGGGGTGCCAGAGGTTTCTAAGCATTCTTAAAATCTGCTAAGAACCTGTAACAATGAAGATCATTCATAAAAATCAGACCTTAAAATTTTATGTAAGTTCTGCAATGCTTAGCCAAACCGCTTTATTTCAGGTGTTAGCTACTATCATGATGATTAATTACACAAAAAACATCTGTAAACGTAAGGAAAAAAAAAATAAGAAAGAAAAACCAATGTCGGTAGAAAATTACTGAAAATAAATCTAAAAATAATTCTAGCTCCTAAACTACAAAAAATCGCTGAACATACATGGGGGTGATTTGGATACCCCATAGCATAGAGCTTCTAAATTTTTCTTTTGGACGCCTATGGATGGGCCACCCTGTACAGAAGTTCATAAAACCATGAACGTAAACAAAGTAATGTCCCTTACCATGTGTGTGTCATGCCAATTCTGAATTATTATTATTTTTTTGAAATATTTTAAGTTTAATAATAGGGGTTAAAGTATGAAATTGCCGATTTTTTCCTGATTATTAATTAGTGTATAATTCCTTTAATACAATAGCTATTTCCATTATTCTTTTTTTATTTTAAACTTCATCACAAGGACTTATATTTATTCGTTTTTTTAAATTTTTAATTTAATTGTTTTCATTAGAAATACATTTTCAAAAACAGCTCGTCCTAATAGGTGCCGGTTTCCGTTATAAAAATATGAATATATTTTACAGGTGTCAATTCTCATTTTTTTTTCTCTAGTATCCTATAGCTTAATGTTGTCTACATATATTCACATAATTATACAAAATTTAGATTTGTGGTTCCTTAAAAAATCGCAAATATATTTGTATGGAACAATTAATTTTCGTTAAATTCTGTATACAAAACGGCAATTTCATACTTAAACTCCTAATATTTTTTTTTTACTTAGATAATAATATGAAATAGTATGAAGAGTGATTCGACAACCACAAAAAATTCTCCGTGTAGGTATGCAAATTCTGACACAACTAATTGCTTACTCGCGTTCGTGAGTTAAAATTGTACAATGTTCTCACTTGCAATCTTCCGAGTATATACACCTTGCAAAACGCGTCATACAAATTACAATGACACATAACCATCATCGGTATCTATGACAATAGCCGCGCGGGAGGAAGTGTATCATTTAAACTATTTTCAACCGCGCGCCCACGGTCAGTGGAACACTGGAGGTCCATCCAATGCCAAATAGAAATCGCTTTTAGCCCTAAACTTGACATTATAGTTTTTAAATAATCCCAAAGGTCACGGGTGATTATAGAAATTACCATTTTATTTATTAATATGCAGCGGCTGCACTATGGTAAATATTGATCACGGAAATATCAATTACTGTAAGGGACAAAGGTATGTTGTTCAGGAGCATTAAATAAGTTTTATTTCCATTTCATTGACTGTAGGTATTTTTTTTCGTTTTATTGTATCTATTTAATTGTGATAAAGAGCAAAGTTCTCCGTTAACCGTAAAAATTATGTCGTGTTACTTCTGCATTTAGTGTTTTGTTATGATCCCGCCCTCCGCCACTCCGCACATTTCTAGTATCTTCTTAATTCGCATCATTAGACACTAATGATCACTAATTGCGGATGCACGCTTATTAGTTCACACACACACACACACGCACGCACACACACACACATATTATCTAATGATGAAAAATATGTAGGTAATGTAAATGTGACAAAATTTTGTTTGTTATTCAAGATATCGAGACTTCAAATATTATACCTTTTGACAGTGCAAAAACTAACTAGGTAGGTACAATGCTGTCATTTGCAAATCTAGTAGATTAATTTCAATTATCATTAACCGCTTTTATTCGAATAACGATTGAGCAAAGAAACATTACGCATATTAGTCAGAATATGAATTTTAATAAAAAATATGGAAATCAAAGGTCGGGTTTCCAGAAACCAAAGAAACTATCAAATTTCTCAAATAGATTTTTTTAGCTTAAATATTTTTTCAAATTGGTCGACAATTTGATCCTACAATAACAAGTTAGATAAACTACCACTTTCAAGTGAATACTCAGTCAAGCAAAGTGGGTAATTGCATAACGAAATCGTAAATGATGGATGTTTCCAAAACCGCAGACTTAGATTGCTGAACACGTAATTAGGCTAAATTCTAGATGTTGGAGCTCATGACAATTTTTTATCGGGCAATGCAGACTGTCAAACTAAATACCTATTTATGTAATGTGAAAAGCATAAACTTAGTTACTTTTTAGGGTAAAGGGGCACCAAATCTTTAAATAGTGACAGGCTGACAACCTGTAATCAGGTATTTTGAGGAACTGTACCTTTGGATAGCCCATATTATCTGAAGTGGGCCTTATGTGCACCTATACCAATTTAAGCTTCTTGTGCTATACCTACGTAATATATGTATAGGCTAGATTCTGTGCTCTATTCACACAGTGACATTGTGTATGACACAAAATGCGTGCATGCAATTATGATTCTTAAGGTAAACATTGACCGAGTCTGTAGGTATATAAATATTGAAAATACCTTGAAATTGAATAACGATAAAGATAATAGAAAATCTAAATAAAGGCAAATATCATTTTAATTACCACCCGTATGACATGCTACATTTAAACGCTTTTTAAAAACATAACATACTTATCTGATAAGGAAATTCTTGCATAAACATCTGCATTGTAATATTAATCACTCTCCTACATAAGTCGACACCCCATTACTGAGGGACGTGATCACCACAGACATTCCTCACTAATTCTCTCCAGGTGGTGCTCTCCTCAGGCAGGTTTGGACGTCCATTTTGGATTATGCCCTAACAAGGTCTATCCACCTATAAGGTGCTCTACCCTACTACTTTTACTTCCCTCCACGTAACCTAGCATCATCAGTTTTTCCAAACTCTTATTTCTGGCCACGTGTCCAAAGAATTTGAAGGACGCGCCGGATGCAAATTTTAGAGAGCCAAATCCGAACTTTCAATTGGTCCAAAATCGACTCGTTAGTTCGGCGTTCTGTCCACTTGACACCAAGCATTTTACGTCAGCACCACATTTCAAATGAGTCTATTCTCGCCACAACTCTTGCTGTCAGACTCCACGTCTCAGAAGCGTACAGAAAAATGGAGAAAATGAGAGTACTAGTCCTGCGGCTTATCCAGCGATTTTCCACACTTTCCCCAGTCTTCCCACTGCCGACTTTGCCATCTGTCCTCTCCGCACCACCTCTCTCTCACATGTACCGTCCGATCTTATGATCTTATGAAATGAAATGAAATTTATTTGAGTTCAATTTCCACATCGTACCATAATTAGGTTACTGTTACAGTAATAGGGTATTTGGTATTATCATACATAGTATTGATTACATGATTACCCAAGATAGACGAATTTTTCAACGGCTGCCAGATCACGAAGTGATGTGCTGCTATGATCTACAAACATGAGCTTGGTCTTCGACCTGTTGATTTTGAGGCCATATTCCACACTCACATCATCCAATCTTTCCAATAGCTCCGCCACCTCCCTCTCATTTGCTCCTATTATGGTTGAGTCGTCGGCGAAACGAAAGTTGTTGAAGCGACGGCCTCCTACCTTCACGCCCCCTCCCATCCATCCAGTAGGTACCTACCTACTCTACGTATTCAGCATTTCAGCCGAGAGACGCCCACTGTTAGACACAGGCCTCCCCCAAGGATCTGCAAACCGGTCGGGTACAGGAGCGGGTGCGACATGGAAATTGGACATGATTTTCGTCTTATCCATGTTCATTTTAAGACCCACTTGTCTCTACGTATTATATAGTATTAATATCGTGTGTTTAATTCATATTGACTTCCACTTCCACCACCATCAGTAGTACAAGCAGTGAAGTGTCGACGGGCAACAGCTAACGACAGACGCATCTGTGCTTTTCTCTATAGGTATATTTGGTCTAATATGTCGAATTTCACAGCCAAATTTTGGGTATCGATAGTTTCATGCTAGCATTACTTGCCGACCAATGTTTGTCGCAATAAAAGTGAAATATTATTTGTTTCTTAATTTCCAGTTATACTTAATTTGGGCTGGACAATATTTTTTGTGTGAATAGTTACAATAGTTACTATTCGTGTGTACGTTAGCACTATGCCAGTGGCGTAGTACGCGAAGCGGTTTAAGGTCGTAGCAGACTTATCAGCTCGGAAAGGGAACGTCTCTTTTTTGCTATGAACACTACGGAACAGCGACTACGAAACGACTACGGATCGTAACGCATGCCCTCTTTTTAAAATGAGGCGATGATCTAACCATTGAAAATGTTCTGGGTCATCGATTAATACAGAAGGTATGCAAATATATATGGTTTATTGGAGATTATAAGATTAACCTTGCACAAATTGTATAAACTACAGTTGCTATTGAAACTGATAGGTCGACACGATTGTTAACGAACGCCTACGTTAATGAAGAATAAATCACCTACTGAGTAGTATTATCTTCTATAAGAAATCTCAGAGCTGCCAGAGGCAAACTTATTTTCTGAAAGAAGAAATGTGTGTGCCTACCTCAGATCATATAATCATTATAGATAATAAGATCTGAGGGCCATCCAGACCCCTAACTTGAGGTATATCTACCGATAAAATTGTCCATAGAACACGTTCTTAAAATTTGATTAGGTACTAGTTACTTCCCCGGACACACTGTATGGGAGAAGTAGGTAGGAAAATGATAACACCTGAGATAGAACCTGCAAGTCCCTTCACATTATCTTCTCTAGGAAAGGAGATGGCCCACCCTCCATACATTGTTTGCCCCACATTCAAAAATCTATGCGTCACGATGGAAGTTGGTTTTCTGAGTTAGTTTCACACTCTATTAAAATATTACATGTAAGTTATTGCTGAAAATAGTCGGGTTTTAAAGTTACAAGCACATTTTGGCACCATAAAATTGAGATCATTTTAGCTAATTAAAGCTAGTACATACATATTCTATTCTAAATTAAAGGGATTCGCGTTTTATTAAAATAACATTATCTGGTCTCTTTATATTTTTCAGCATTCAAACATGAAACGACTTTGGGGCAGGAATGGGCCATCTCCTTTAGATAGGTACCTATATAGAATTCCTAAAACTTGCGTTTAGAATAATTTGTAATGTTAATCTCTACACCACACACGTAACAGTAGTACCTATGTAAATTTATTTCATTATTATAACAGTTAGGTAGGCATACACGATACAAACAAAGTATGAATGCAAATACTTGGAGATCCCGTATGCTTAACCATCAACGAATTCCGTTGCATAAACTTAATGTCGCACGCAGTCAAGTGTTCCAAGTAAGTCGTGCGAGTAGCTAGAAGTTTCTTTTTTTATGTCTTGTGGTTCGACGAGCACTGCGTGGTAGTAAGCTACCACCGTAGCCTATAGACGCTTGCAGCACTGACGTGGCTCTCGCATGCTGCCAACCCTAGGCTCGTTCCCTACACAGTGGTCAGGGTTGCCAGGTGTTCGGTATTTTACCGAACCGTTCGGTATTTTAGCACTGTGTTCGGTGTTCGGTATGACAAAAATACCGAAGTATGGGAGGCTCGGTATTTTTTCTCTGATTAATTTTTCTTCCTGATAAATGAATCGTGGCCTCGTTATCAGGGCCCATCTAGCCATTTCACTGCTCTCCGGCCCCCCCACCCCTAGTAATAAAATCCGGAGATTCGACAAAGTGAAGCTATTTTCATAAACCCTAGGATAGTCAAAGTCAAAGGATCAGCAATAGTATATATGAATAGGATCAGTGAGGAGCTTTTTTTTTTCTCACTGTTCGGTATTTTTTTGGAAAAGACCTGGCAACCCTGACAGTGGTACTCTGGCCACCTTACTTACACAACAACAGAAACACAACACCACAAAAATGTAGGTAGTGTTAATTGACTGTGCTCTTCTGTAAGGTGGAGGTACTACCCCAGTTCGGGCTGCTCCAGATATACCTAAGCGGCTAGTCCGCTGTGCACACAGATATCGGTAACTGCTTAACATCAGGCAGGTCGTAGATATAGTACCTACCTATGTATGAGTACTAGGCTGTGCATTACCTCGACTATAGGTACTCGTTTCACCCTAGTTCTTACTCAGTATCTGCCTTAATTTTTTTTTTATGCTGAGCGGTGTACTATACCCGACCTGGGGTCCACGTCCGAAAGCCTCCTCGTGGCGGACCCTGGTAACGCGGTGGGGAAACTTTCTCGGCGGGTGTGTGGCTTTTGATGTCAAGTGTTACCCTTGGCATTCGAAATCACATGCCATCGTCAAGTTGTTTTTGTTTCACCGCTGCTGGTTCCGGACGGCCCTTTCCAGTGCCACGACCGCGCCCGAAGTCCCCCGGGTGCGGTCCGATCTGCCGGTGTCCACGTCAGGAGGACGCGCCAGGTCGAGCAGCCGTCCGGTGGAGGAGTGGCTGCTGGCCACCGATTGGTGCAAAGAGTGCCTAGACGGGCAGCGTTGGGACGGTCTCGGTGTAGTTGCGATCACGTACGCAGATCCCGAGCCGCCCCGTAATAGCGCACTGAAGGTCAGGCCGGGGAGGATGTTTAGTGGGTATGGAGGGAACGCCTTTACCTCGAGTCCCACATATCCCCTGCGGTTGGCACCACCCCACAGGGACGATGCGTAAATGCATTTGACCTCCCCGTCAACAAAAAAAAGCAACTATACCCGACCTGCCTGATGTTAAGCAGTTACCGTAGGTCATTGTCTACTCGACACTGATGTCAATCCTACAGCCCCTAACACCATCGACTACCCCGTGGAACTCTGGCAACCCCACTCACAGAGAGAAATAACACTTAGGTACGATGTAAGTACGAAAGCGGTGAGTTCTTTATGAAGTATTATAGATCTGTGATCTCAGAGCTGCCAGAGGTAAACTTATTTTCTGAAAAAATAAAATGTGTGTACTAGGTACCTACCTCAGATCGTTAATCATTATAATATGACTCAGGAAATAGAATAGGCCTACTGGGCACTTGCCCAAAGTGCCCACTGGGAAAGTGATAATCACCAAGTGAATTATCATACACATATCGTGATTATCACTTTCATCTGTCAAAAAAAGTTACCGAATAGTGCTTTCATTCGTCGTAATAATGCCAAATGACCAATGGAGACAGTGGTTACCTAATCCATTGAAAAATTATTCTCACTATCGCCATGAATCACGACAGTGGAGATAGTGGGATATGACCACATTCTCTTAGTCAACCTCAAACTACATCGAAATTAATACACGATTGCCACGAAGCCCTAAATAAGGCAGTAGGTAACGAGAACAAATTAACTTATACTGGATAAGGGACACAGCAGCGCAAGGGTCAACGACGCAGCTGACGAGCTAGCTAGAAGGGGATCGGGCATAACACCGATAGGGCCTGAGCCCATAGTCCCTCTCCCGGTATTAAGCTGGTTCAATGGTAGGTAGGATTATAGAACCTAGTAACTAGGTAGGAGTGTTCTATAATCCTACATGTACTGTACATGATAGATATTGGAACAACTTAGAGACATGCCGACGGGCGAGATTAAGTACTTCTACCGCATATCGATCCAAGGTTCTCTAAGAAATTACTAGTTTCAGCTAAAAAGATATCAGTTACTTCTAGTCACAGGCGCAATTTCGGGACATATTAGCAACTATCAAACATCTGTTGAATAGGTGTAACAGACAGTCCATTGTGCAGAGCCTGCATGGCGGAGAAAGAGACAGCCGCTCACGTCCTGCTGGAGTGCAGAGGAGTGGCAGAATATCAAGCTCGCTTCCTCGGGTCGCAGAGGAGCGGCCAGGTGCTGCTTGGTAACCTCAAGGCGCAAGGCGACTTCCTGGTAGAGTTGGGATAGCTGGAGTGATCGGGCCCATACCCTTCGACGCAAAAAAGCACCAGACGTCGAGTTAGGGAAACTGCCCGTACGAAGAAGAAGTGGGATATGACCCATGTTATTATGTATATTATTACTTTAGTTAGTTTCTACCTACTTTATATATATTACAAAAATTGTGATTTCACCAGTCATCGTCATGAAGTTTGTTGCCATTATATTTGCTCTTAGGTTGCCATACATTTCTCAAGGCATGTGTGACGTCCATTTCCAAACTTCAAGAACGAGGAAAGAATAAATATAAGCCTGATGGCTGTGTAGCTTTGTTCTTTTTCCTTTAAAAAAACTAAATGTCAATGTCATTGATTGTCACTGTCTAAATTTGCATTTTGTTATTTTTTGCTTTTTTGTTTTTGGTGGTTAGTTAGGTACCCAGTTTGTTTTGGTTGCTTTTACAATCTGAATTCACTGTTATTTAAATTTTTTGGATATTTTTATTTGCAACAATGAATTTAGAATTGCCTGAAAACGTAAAACAAGGACTAATCAACTTAGTGCCGTCATCAATCTTTAGCGATATAGCATGTTTTGTTTTCTACGACAATCACCCCAGAGATGGAAAAATTATCGATGTTACCGTGTGTACCACCGGCGGCGAGGTTATTGAATATTACAAGCGTTCACCCGTGTGTTCACTTAATTTGGAAAAAGTTTCTCAACCCATGGATATAAGGATTGTTAGAAATAATAATTGCCAGCTATTCTACCTTGTGGCGGTCGCCGATGAGCTTTTAATATTATCAGGAAAAGATAATGTTCGTATTCACCGGCGGATAAAAAACGTAGAAAAATATGAAATGGACGATTTTTCATGCAGCGGACAGGCTTGTCTTAAAGTTATTTGCAAGGATGATGCAGTACCTATGATTTTTGATGATCATTTCGACAACTTGGGTGATAAAGCTCAAGTTCTCAGTGGAATCCATGCAGACGACACAATGCCTATATTGAGGAGCCTGCAGCAAAAATTATCACAAGCAAAATACACTGTGAAGTGTAATGAGAAAACTCTAAATGAATTTTTGAAATTGCGCCAAATGTCTGCCTTGTCATTATATCAAAAAAATCGTCGAAATACAGAAGAATCAATGTTCAAAACTATTAATGATAAGGTTTGTGTTTTAACATCAGTAGTGAGGTAATTTTTAAATTAACTACAATATCATTGACTTATTTAAAATTATTTAACAATAAACTTTCACTCTCTCTAAATACTTAATGTTAGAATTACATTTATTGTTTATATATAACAATAATAAAGTGTTTGGAGTTCCCCATCACAAATAGGACTACACTTTCTTATTAAGTGGGTGTGGAAAAAGCCAACTGAACAGACTATGCCATAGTGGGGTAAAATGCATGTTGTCAAGTAAAACCTCCCAGCATTCGCAAGGAGGATTGGTGTCAGGAAAACGGCCGGTGATAAAACTATGCCGAAACCTTTAGCAATATGGTAATTATTTTTTTTAACTATATACTGCACCAACCCCATATAATTTGGGATGAGGGTAGGAAGAAGAAAGTATGTGAATGAAATTTTTTATTTGTTAATTGTTAATCTTTTATACTGCAAAATAAGAATTCAAGTTTTTATATTCAACCTTTTGTGTTTTATATTTCAGAATACTGGTGATACTGTGCTGGACCTAAAAGCAAGCATGCCATGGGTGAAAATATGTAATGAAAAAATTATAATTGTGATGAAATTTCTTCACAATTCTGATGAGTGAGTACTTTGTCTCAATTTATATAAATAAAAATGCAGTTTTATAACTACAAATAGTTTATAGCATTTATAACTTCTAATGGTTAAGGTGACTAATAAATAAGCCAAGAAGATTAACAGCTAATGTAAACCTATTTGATGTGCGCTTTAATCAATTAAATACCGCTGAGTTATAAGTGTAACATCTCTCCTAGTTGTTGGGTTTGTTGGTTGATTCACTGTAGTTCTAGTTGCTTTTTGGTTTGATGCCCCTTTTTGTGTAGGTGACAGGCTGGCAACCTGCCACTATTTTGGGGTACCTACTGAATTGCCCATACTGTCAGATGTATCTTCCATATTCCCCAATAGTTATAACCCTGCTCTATTTAAGGTTAGAGTGAATAGGCATCTACTGGGTAAACTCGCTCCATCTTCGACTTCCTCTTAGCTCTCCTGCACAGAGTCTTCCCAAGAGTGATCCCATATCAAGTAAAAAACAAATGTCTCAACCCCTTTTCGGATTCATATACACATCTATTGTTTAATAAAATTTTGTATTTGCAAGATTTTCATAGTTTGTATATAATGTAGAACAAACAGTAATTAAATATTTTTGTTAATAAAATTGTAACACTAATAATGTTATATTCTGAAAATTCTATGATTGTTAGAAAGTACACTTTGTATAGTTAACTTTTGGAAACTTATCTCTTTTATTGCACCATATCCAATATTGTGCAGTGATGCCAAATAAGATAACTGATGAGAAATGACTTATAGTAGGGACATTTTCGGCAAGCTCACTAGATTTGGAAACACTTCTTTAAAGGGCTTTGGAGTCAGGCCGGTTTAGTGGATACTTCAGTTGTGGTGTTTGTACTGCCAGTTTGTTGCAGACACAAGAACAAAAAAATACTCAAAAAAAAAAGAAAAACCCAACTAGTTATGTGAATGTCTTTCACACTGCCATCATAACACTTCCTTAGAGAGTAATAGAAGATCATTGTTTTAGTAATTAATAGGCTATGGTAACTACTCACCTCTAAACTCCCATAATTATTCGCTACCTAACATTTGATAAGATTTTCTATAGTGCTAATTTCTAGTTATAATTATTTCCAGAGCTCTTGAAGAAATCCATATGTTACTACATGGAACCAGCAGGGTAGCTATGGTGTATACAACTAAGTTATTTGAGAAGCTTAGTGATGTACCATTTTGGAAGGAGACAACAGAAAAACAGATTAAGAAGGACAAGGAACTGGCTATCATTGCAGTTGTGGATTTGGAAGAAATTCAACATGTTGTGACTAATAAAATTGAATTTAATGGAGCAATTTCTTACAAAAAGTCAGGAAATGAATATTTAGTGCCATTTGATTATGTGTGCATCTCAGGCGAAGAGCTGTTGGGAAAGGAGTATAGTGTTTTAACATGTAGCAATTTAGGTAATTCCCTTTTCATTCATAGCTACATATGACATCTGAATCAAGTCTCCTTTGTGTTTTATATCTGTGTATCTTAAAAATAATAGGTCCTTATATAAAATTATAAAAAATATCAATAAATAATATCCCAAAAATGGATTGCACCAATTGCATAAGGCCACATCGAATATAAACATAAGTACCTACACTAAATACGATTAAATATTTGACATCTAATCGTAATGAGAAAACCACTTTAGGAATCTCCATATGAAATATTTATTTCATATTAATTTAACTTAAAACTACATAAAGACATTGCTACCAATACATTGTTTTCAAACGCAATTTTATCTCTAAAAGAGATCTCAATCTTTTTACCCTTCGGTCTCATCTTTGTCGGATTCATCCGACAGAGATTTTGTTGGTCCATATCGGCTATGACGCATTTATCCGGCAAAGAATATGCATTCTGTTTAAGTATTTTTTTGTTCTATCAACTGTGTGCTCATAGAAAAAAAACATTCAATAAAGATATCACATAAAAAATAGCTTAGAATACATTATGATTTCCACATGATTTCTTCTTCTTTCACCACCCTGCTCCCAATTTATTTGGAGTTGATGCAGTATGTTTAGATATTGAGAATACTGCTAAAGGTATTGGCATTAGATTTTTATGGCCAGCCGCTTGCCTGAAACCTCCTTGGGAACCATACCCATTTATCATTGTTTAAAGTGTGATTTTGTTTACCAAAACCAAGCGTTTTAAAGATTGGCAGAACTATTTATGAGAACTTAACATTTAATACAATGGAGAAAGTAAGTAACAACATTGTAAAAGTTATTTAAAAATATTTTTAATTTCAGATGAAACAATTTGCCTAGCACTTTTGGCGTCAACATCTAAAACCGAAATGGTGTTTAGACATCTGAGGAAGGATGCAGAACAAAGTCATGAGATGCCAGAGTTATTCTGTTCCTATCTCCAAATGGAGAAAGTAAATAATACAGATAATGTGGTAACATATAGAAACACACATTTTCAAGTGCTTAATGGATTGATGCTCGTTTTTGAGAAGCATCAAAATAATTCGGATGTCTACAATGTTTCAGTTCATACCAGGTAAGTTATATTTCTCTGTACTATGATTATAATTGCATTGGTCAATGTCATTTAGCAGTAAAAACAAAGTAACATGAAGCAAGTTCATCATACATCAACTTAGTTCAATTTTCGCTAGAAGAATGCAAACATTTTTTCTCAAGGCTTTAATTTTTGAGTAATATTTCACTAGCATTAGCTAACATCATGCTTATAACTATTTTCACTATTTTCTTTAAAAATTGCTTAGTTACTAATTCCTGATTGATGTAGGCCTAATTTGGCTGACTGATCTCTACTCTACTCCATCATTGGGATACCTGACTACTGTTTACTCCAATGTTTTATACACTTAGCAATGAATGTACGCATTTACTTTCCTTGTGATTTAAAGCCCCGATTTTAAACGGGCGTTTGCATCGCCGCATATGCGCTACACGCAGTATAAAAGTTGATATTTAGCGCCTGTATCATGGTTAGGTTGCACCGCTGCTACAAGTCGCAGTAAGACTTCCTTAACATTGCCATAAACATGATTTTCTCTTATTTGAATACTATTGCTGTTAGCCGCAGATGACATGTACACTGGGATATTAAGATGGCGAAGATATTAGTTGGTCCTCAAGTCTTTAAGATGAACTCCCCTAGAGAATTTCCACTTGGTTAGACACTGTCGACTAGTCGCTTATAGTCCATTTAAGCTGAAAGGGTCTAACATTAGACTTTGCTTTGAAATATATAAGCATGTGAATTTAATGTTTTCTTTATTTTCTTTATTTCAGATCAACATCTCAAATCATAATGCTGATGTATTGTGTTTATCAGACTATACCCCATCAGATTGTGATGACAACTAAGAGCCAGAAAATCACTACCAAATTGGAACCTCTAATGAAATTTAATGAAGAGCTAAGTATAAATCCTTCAGTTATTAATTACGAAGGCTATGCTCGATCGTTACTTAAGCAAAGCGAAATGATAATTGAATACTTAGACAATTGTATGATCAAAATGAGTGAAAGTAGAGATCCAAGGGTGAAACTCAAAATTGGTTTAGAGGTTGACTTTTTTGCTCAAGGACTCCCAATTTTTAGCGAATTCAGAGAAAAATTACTTGCTGAAGCATTTAAAGGTGTTGAGATGTTTTGTAATAAAGATGCTGAACCAGAAAAAATGGCGGTAGAATAAGTATAAGTAGTATTTTCTAGTTTATTGAATCATTTAAGAAAACAAACTGCTTTTCCAGGCTCGTGATTTACTTGTTTCACACATGCCATCTTATCAATATCAGCTTACCATATTTTTCTTTACCTATTTAACGCTTCTGTCGGACATATCCAACAGAAATATTTGCGTGCTCGTAACGCCGGTGTCGTGTTTATCCGACAAATTATATTAGTTCTTTTTTTTTGCTGGGCTTTCTGCTACACTAAAATATATCGGTTTATAGATGTTTATTTTTTGATAGTCTGGCGTTAGGCTATTGATCAAACCAAACTTCTATTTAAATGCTTAAACTGGAGGAAATTAAGAATATAATGTATAATAAGCCTCGCTCAAATCGTTCGCTATCCCAAATAAAAAGGCGCGGTAGCGAGACATATAATTTTTAATACCTGCCGAAAGAGTCTAGCTCTTCACTCACGAGGCAGGGCACACACCTAATTAAGTTTTCTTAATAAGAATCTTAGTTAGCCAATCTGTACCTGAAGAAAGAACAAGTCTTCGAAAGAATAGGACATAGATAGACGACGCTGCGAACACGTACAGACGGCAAAATTTTCCCCGTATACCGCACCTGAGATTTTACCGTATAGGTACTTACAGTGATAGTAGAAATTAATGGTTACGTTCACACGGCGACTACAGGATATGATTTCAATTTTTTAATATAATTTCTACTTTCTAAAACCATATTATACCTACGGGAAAAAGTCGTATCGTATAGTCGCCTTGTGAACGTAGCCGCACGGTGCCGTGTACCGGCATGGCGCCATCACCTTGGAACGCGACGACGTTGTACCGCGAAACGCTCCTCCTCGACAGTGTTTCTTGCTCCACATTCTTCTGTTATTTTTGCAAATCAACATCGATATTATCATCCATCTTTTTTACGCACATATGCCAAATTAGTGGCAGAGAAAACATTGTCGAGTAGCCGCATCATAAGCCGGCGGGATTCACTGTAAACGGTAGGTACTGTTTCGCGGTATGACGTCGTGCTGTTACACGGTGCCGTGGCGCTATGGTGATGAGTCCACGCCCCTACACCTACAGAGAATGACACACGTTATTAAAAAAGCGGTTTTCCTATTCTGAGAAGCGTAAAGATTATAGTATTATTTGATTCCATAGTATTTAGTGAGATTTGTATTACTAGTTTTAATAAGTTATTTTGTAAGGATTAATTGTGCATGATCCATGTATAGTCAACAGCATGTCAGAGGTTTATTATGAGTTCTTACAACAGGACTGTAATTTTAAGAACCTACTATGACGTTTGACGTCTTAATAATAGACCTGCTAATAAATACAAACTTGTTATGTCTCGCTGTGCTGTGGACCGTACATTTAATAGTCGTATCAAATATAAGTGATAAAATGCATGAAGGCTGTGATATTGTCTTATATTTTGTATCATTTTGTAATAAAACCAAATTCACTTTTCAAATGTCTTTATTTTCAAAAATACATTTTATTATAACTAATTCAATATTTACTTTAATATAGGTTTTTTTCAATAAATAGTCAAAGTAACACAATTTATGAACAATTAAATATATTTTAACCTTTAATAGGAAAACTATATATGTACTAAAATTATTATTTTGCCATATTCTTGGAATACTGGCTGTAAAGAGAGCTAGTTCTCAAACCATTATATTAATGAATTTTTAATGGCTACATACATATTTAACAATATAAAATCTATTTACAACTTAAGTTCCTAGTTTTGAGCATTCTTTATAAACTTTTATAGTACACGCAAAAAGTATTTATTAATTAATTTTAAGATAACAATATTTTATGCAAACGTTTAACGTTCATACATATTACGTATTTTATATACAAAATTCTACCAAAGTTCACCAAAGGAACTTTATTTAAAAATATAACTACAGACAACAAATATTTCTAAAACTAAACGAATTCTTTTTGTCTCACATGCATGCACCTCAAATTGTCAAACCCCGCCAATTTCCTCAACATACTTGATTTGACCTTTGTGATTCGGGCATAGAGTTGAAAATTAACTGAAGACAATTGGCAGTTTGGGACACGTTTGGTTGGTCTGAGGCGAGCTTACATGCTTCAAATAAATCAGTCAGATTAAACAACATTACATTACTTGCATAATTGTGTATATTTAACACACTTACCTACTTCTATTACTTATATTTTACACAATATATTTTATCATAGTTTAGACGACTATCTATTACTAGCCTACGTGTTATTTTTTTAAATTAAGGAACCTGAGCTGTTAAAGACATAATTTGATGGTTTTAAAATTCTTTATCAGAAGAAAGGCAGAGGGATCACACGTTATGTTCCCTTTGCCTCCACTGAATAGGAAAATTTACGACAATGTAAAAAACTTTTCTTAGTGCCATTACGCACTGTCGACTAGTCGCCGGCGACTCAGACGATGGCGACTGTGACTTTCTATAGTTTATTCATACCTATATGTGTTTACGCATTTGGTCGCCGGTCGACCACCTGTGTTGGCACACAGACCAAGTCGCCGGCGACCAGTTGACAGTGCGTAATTGCACTTACTGCGTAAGGTTTATGTTATTTCGCTCTTACACAAAAGCAAAACATGAGGCTTTAAGTGGAAACTTAACTAAGAAGCCTAAGACTAATAGTTCAATCTCGTAATCTTTTTAAGATCACGTTATAACTAAAAACTGTAACATTCATGTAATATTTTTAACACATAATAAAATTGCATTTTAACTGTTAATTAAGTACCTACCTAAATATTTCCTGCATAATTATATAATTGACATGTAATATTAAAAACCTATTAAAAATACCCGGTTTTCCATGCTCGTGATTCTTAGCACCAATGTGTCAGCTATATACATATTACATGGACGAGGAAAAAAGGACTTCTGCATTACCAACTAATAAATGAGACCATTCACAGATGATGACGTGTTATGTGGCCTCATCTTTCTGTAATAATTTTGAATGCGCACTGAGTGATATACAGGTTGTTTGGTACATGATTCAACAATGCTAACATAGTCTAAAAAGATATATAAATTATCCTAAATATACATGATACAATGTCGTAAAATTAATTTAAAATATCTCTTCTCTTCTTCTTTAAATAAATGGCGTTCGCGTGTTTTATCGCATTTCGCCAATGTCTGTCAAGCGTTTAAGTGCTTCTCCTTTTGGTTGGCATCATGTAGTCCTTTTCCGTCTCGACCGTGATATACAGAATTAAGTTATTCAAATATCAAATATTTAAATTGTTAAATACGCCCTCCAAATTTCATAAATAATATTTTTCTTTTAAAAAGATACATACAGTGGAACATAGAATCTCCTCCTTTTGGAAGTCATATAAAAATTGCGTGTAGGTGAATGAAAGAAAATAATTTGTTTGAATTAAATTATTAAAATATAATTTGTATCAATATTTGTACATAAATATAAATAAATATGATGTACCTAATAGAAAGAGACGACAAGACATCTCTCTGTACCGTCGATGACGTCGGCATTTATGTATACTTTCGTATCGGGAGTAGCTAACGATATAAATATTTGACGTTATTATAATAAACTATTAAATAAACCCACAACCAAAGCGAAACCCGTGACTGTTGAAAATAAGCAATCTTACATCGTTGTATCTGTGGATCAGATACCTACATCATAAGATGGACAGGTTTAACATACAAATCAAAATCAGTTCGATAATGATTTACGCCTGACTAACGTCGAAATAAAATTGTATGCCGACTCAACGCATGTGAAAATATATCCCTGTGATACTTGGCATCTCGAAACAAGCTGGTTGTACAAGTTAAGGGTACTGGAAAACCAATCTTTTGGCACTCCTCGCACACTATTATATTAAAAGCCTATTGTGGCCTAAACCTTTGCCCTATCTAGGACACAGACAGGATAGTATGTCAAAATAGGTACGTACGGTAACAGTTTAACAACTGTGACTGACAGTTTCTTAGTTTGCAACAAAGCTTTGGTACTCCGTGGTCCGCAAGTATTACACTATCATCGACGTCGTATACGTCGCGGTATTAATCTACAATCTGCTTTAGCTTGTGTGGATCTTCTTTTAGTATTCACATACACTGTAATCCTACTGTTAGGTATTGCACCGACTATTGTAGGTCTTGTGCACTTGACATCGGCTGAAAAGTTATTCAGAAAGCCACAAAAGCTCAATATTGATGGATGTAGGTACCTACTCGTATCAGAGGTGAAATAAAATACATTTAATACAGTAATAGCTTTCTAGACTATAATGTAAAATATTCATTGATGTCCATGTATTGATTGCTGATTCCCAACTGGTCTAATGATAATCAATAATATGCTCTTTCTTTTACAGAAAGGTCGTTTATATTAAAAAACCTTTCTGGAGCAGCTTAGTGTCAGGTACTAGGAAGCCCAAATTTGCTGCCTGACTCTTGTCATTAAATGTATATTATTTATTTACAAATAACAAAAACAAGGAATGATTATGATTATGACTTAAATTTAAAAAGGAAATAGTTTAATCATTAATTTTATTAACTGTAAAATATTTCCTTCAGTCAGCTTTGGGTACTGCTTTTAACAATTTCCAAGGCTGACTTTTAGTATAGTAAAAAAAATTGTAAGTATCTACATTTTTCGCTTTCAGCAATTTTATATTTCTGATAGCTTATTTTTTACTTAATTATTATTGCATTGCACAACCGGCCTTTTATTCTTACTTCTTATTTATTTAGCTATTCTTACTTCTTATTTATTTAGCTATTCTATGTGTTAATCTAATATAATTTTCTAAACAAACAGTATTACATACTTGAACCATTGCACAGTTTATTGCACATTATTTGTAGGAATTATTGCACAACTACTTAACATTAAATATTACTACAAACAGTCTTCATTATTTTATTTTTCTATTACTACTCCTCGCACTCTTAGAGTCTGTGCTAGCCCCAACACTGTTGCTGTCAACATTTATTTGGGGTTTCCGAAAACTACCAAAGTAAACTGAATGTGTCTCTATACTTTCGGCACCAGATTCACTTCTTGCTTCGTTTTCAGTGTCATCACTTTCACTACAACTCACAATTTTAGGTATGGTAAGTTTTCTAGGAACTTGTTTCGAGCCCGTCGTCGAGTCGCTGCTCAAATATCCAGAATCTTCAATGCTTGGTCCCTTCTTTCTCCTAAAACGCGATTTACTATGATATTCGTCCTTACCTTTTACAAAGGTATTAGAATTTATAGCTCTTGCAGAAGGTCTTCTATTAGAATTTCGATTAAAATCTGATCTCTGCGTATTCGTATGAATCTGATAATCCGAGGACTGAGATTGACCAGAAGCTCTCAAAGGACCACAGGATGGTCCGTGTTGTGGTTCACCATTAATTGAATTACATAACGTAGATTCGGCTGCTGTTGATTTAATTAATGTCCTCGGACTGAGGCTTCTGTCACTCAAGTTTTTTGGATGAGTATGTATAGGTATTCTGTCAATCTCTACTTTCCTAGGCGGTAACATAGGTTGTTCATATATAGGAGTATCATCTGATGGAGGTAGTGGTGGTAAGATATCTGGTCTCGCTAAACTTTTCAGCTGCTTTATTGTCGGGGGTGTGCTTTGCCGTTGTCGTTTGGAATGTCTAATTTCTAATGTGAGTATACGGCCTTCTTCACTATTCCAGTCAGCTGGGTCGTTTTCCCATATTTCTTCAGTAGTGATTTCGTAACTTTTAGTTTCATTAAAAGTTGTTGGTAGTATCTTTGGACGATCGTTGCCGGTTTTTCGTTGTTCATAATCATTTCTAAGACTGTTAAACTTTGCCGCGTATTCTACCTTATTGTTAGTTTTAGTAAAAGTTCCGCTACTACGTAATTGAATCCTTTGACTAGGTGGACTTGATTCAGTATCAATGCTTTTTATAAGACCTTTTCTACTGAACTGCATTGTTTCAACTAACTCTTTATGCTTAAGATGTTTCCTGTCTAATGTGTCCGGTTCAAAGCCATCAGATTCATGTATTTTGATGTAATTTTCTGGCGAATCTTTAACTTCTATGGTCAAACAACCCGGTTTCTCTTGAGGATTTGTGGGATTGAGTTTTCTGCTACCCAAAGATGACTCTGAACCACTTGGTGATGTAGGTGTGCTGCCAAAATTGTAATTATTATTAACATAGACTTCACTCACAAGACTATAGTCAGAATTTTCTTTAGACGTTCTTTTATCTTTGATAATTGGCTTGTTATTTTTTCCAATAGTTTCATAGTGATTTTGATCAACATGGATTTGCCTGTGCGGAGATGGTGTTTCGCTATTACTGCTTGAATGTGTTTTATATACTGCATTTCTCATTGTGAGTTCTTCCTCTAAAGGTAATGCATTACTGAGGCTCGGGCTTGCTTGCGATGAGGTCATGTCAAGATATTCACTAGGTGTTGATATTCTTTTTTTAGTAGAATTACGTTCTAAGCTATCCGTTTCGTACTCATTTCCCGAAGGACTATCTGAATTGTTTCTGGTGTATGTATCTTCTTTGTTCGTGGACTTACATTTTTCTTCATCTGAACTGCTCTGATTGAAGCCTTTTGAACAATGATCTAGAGCCATAGCATCATTTACCATATCAGGTAAAGCGCTGTTACTGGGCATCATTCTTTTCTGGTGATAGTTAAAGTTATGTCTTAGACTACCAGGCCGATATTCAGTAAGACCAATTGGACTAATATCATCCGCCCGAGATACAGTTTGACAGTAAAGATTACTTAAGTTTTCATTTTGACAATCAATGTTGCTAAAGTCAGGTAGTGGCAAGTTATAGTTTCGAAGTGGTGGTTCAGATCTAACAGACATAGTGGATGATTTTCTTGACGATGGTAAAAAATCTCGTGAATAAATAGAAGTTGACGCTGTAAAACTATTTTGTTTTTTGATTTTTTGTCGATTGTCATTACTAGGGAGAGAATTAAGTGAATTAACTAAATTATTATTGTTTCCATTATTCGTGATTTCGTTGTAAAGTGGTTGTTTTGTTGTGGGAATATTTTCCAACCATTGCCTAATACTATTTTGTTTATCTCCTTTACTATTAAGACAATTAGAACATCCGCTCATATTGTACTTCAGGTAATTTTGCACGTCTGTATCGTTTTCTGACTTACATCCTGGACAACCAACGCAACTAGCACTCTTTTTCCGGCTGTTTTCTCTCTTAAGACTGACGATGCTTCCACTTCTTTGACTTCCAAGTCCTTGGTATAACTCTGCACTGTTTGCATTGGACATGTATGTTTCTTCTTCGGGTATTTCATTTAGGACTGGTTGAAAACGTTTAGCGGCCATTTTATGTTTCGCAATTGCTATAACCTCTCTTATTTTAACTAAGAATTCTAGAGCTGCTGCTGGCGGTTCCTGCAAACATTTGAGCAACATCAAATTTGAGCAGTGGTATGAATTAAAATTAATGCTTATATTATTTATAGTATCTACTTACCGCCATCAAATGAGGTTCAAAATATGCAGGATTGAAGTACAGTTTGCGTCTTGTTGTTCCAACAGGACGAGCAATTTCCCGATCATCAATTGTTTCGACTATAGAAACATGCTCGTCAGGGAGGCGTTCGATTCCTTCTTCCCGATGACTTGACTCTGAACATTCTTGAAGTTTCAAATCGCGGTGAAGATGTACCAGGGCTGATGTAATTTGGTTCTGGAATTAAGTTAATGTTACATTTATTCCTTCTGCAAATAGTATGAAGATTTTTTTTATTGAACATTTTTGTAGTTGGTCTTGGTTAAACTTTTATTTGACATTTAAATCATTATGCAATTGGAAAAGGCAGATTAATATGATAGGTTGTTATAGTTTTAATTATCAGAATAGTTTCAATCCGACATATTTATAATGAAAGGAAATTTTTACATGTCTAAGTTTATATACTTAAATTTTCTTATCTCTTACATTGAATCTATTGATGTCTTCACTACGCACACTACTGTCCGCAAAATCATCAGAATCGGACAAGTTGCTGCCAGAGTCACTAGGAAAACTCTTCGTTTCATGAAACTGTCTGCTCAGCAACAATGGATTCTTTTTCACAATTCCATCATCTTGCCCCATTGCATTGGCTAAAGGTTGCAATCGTTCGTTATTTACTCTTATTATATCTCTCTCAGTTATGATGGAACCGTCTTTTTTCTTCAGACCCTTAAGTCGTTTCGTGCTGCCTTCATCTGAGTTCGCTTTTCGTCGTTTTCGGATGTGCAGATAGAGAAAAACGGACGCGACGTAGATGAGGCCAAGAAGTAAGGAGCTTATGCCAATAGCGACGTATTCTGTCACCGTGAGTCCAGTTGTAGGTGTTGCTTCAGATGTTTGTGCGTTTGAAGCAAACTGGACTTCCGTAATATCTGGAAATGGAAATAAAATATGTATAATACTAAGAGTTAAGAATAGCTAATTGATAATATTGTAGAAGCTTTTTGAGAGACTATCTATTGCAGGTTCAAATGTCCTCTTAGAATACAGTTCATTTGGAGAATCACATACTTGAAGACTTAGGCGGAGTTCCTTGTACCCTGAAAGCCACGCAGGGTGTGAATACACCGCGCAGATCGAGCGGAGAGGTAGGCGTGGCTGAGACGTCACGGCATAGTAAGCGGACCACCATAACTCGACCGGACATACGCGTGCGCATCTCGTCTTCTCCACTCCACTGGAAATAAATGTCATGACGTTTTAAAATTCAGATTGGATTGAACATTGACTAAACTGTAGCTATTGTTTCTGTTAATGAAAGTTAGAGTCTAAGTGTAGGTATAGGGTATAATTATATGCAAGATTAATACCTTAAGATAAGTTTTGCCTTCATCTCGGAATAGATTGAATGGTACATCTGCGTTAACCGTATTTCGAAGATCCAGGAATCCTTTTCTCGTGAGGAACTGAGCGTCTGATACAGCACAGATTGGAGTTTTGACATCTGTAATTAATTGCGTGGAATGCGTGTTTTAAAAATCAAAATAAAAGCTATTTGATATAATCTGGAGTCTTATGGCGTTATTTACGATCGTGAAAACCAAAACCAAATTTACTACCTACGTAGACCTACGGTATCAAATCGTTGACGTATTAGTAAAAGGAAAAATGTCATAATGTATCAAAACGGAAGCGATGCGGAAGCCTCTTAGTTTGGGTCCCCTGGATTTGGTTAATACACGATAAATAGCGTGAATTGGCGTTTTGACATGGGACCAACAACGAAATAGCGAAAAATAAATTCGCTGTTTCATACATTTTGGTTGGTTCTATGAAACAGTTATGTTTTTTTGCAATATCGATGTCGGAAGCGTCCTTTAAATTATGGGGGTGATAAAAAAATTACGTTGTATGTTATTAACCAACCAACAAAAACAATAAACAATCAGACAGACAAATCTGGGCCAAATCTTGCCATTTTCTATATGCAAGCTGGTGTTTTTAAACGACATTGCTGGTTCGATTCGTGTAGGAGTTAGGAGTTTTTTTATGCAATGTGGTTGTCAGCAGTGCCGTAGCTACATAGGGGCAAGTCGATACAGTGCACTGGGGCCCCCAAGCTTAGGGAGGCCCTCGGACCCAGACCAGCAAACCTCGTATTGAAAAATAATGGTGGGGGTGGATTTTCATTTAAGGGTCCCACTTGTTTGCACCAGGGCCCTTAGTAACGCTTCGGGACTTGGCAGACAGGCATACCGCTTGCCTGGTAGTAAGTAGTCACCATAGCCTATTAGATGCTTGCAACCATAGATTTATTATTACTGACGATTATAGATTGGCAATGAATGGACTAGGGTGAGACCAAAAAAATACACCGATGTGTGCGTAATGCGCATGTGTGCATGAAAAATAGTACTGCAGTCTGACAGTTGCTGTTTTTTCTAGGTGACTCACAGGCTTTTTTAGGCTCCCTGCGTGTACGTGAAACGGCCTCGTCTTTCTATCTCGCTTTAATATACGCGTTTGTATGCTCTTTCTTTTTTACATTGCCGATTTTCCATAACTATGCTTGCAACACTAACGTAACACTCACGCACTGCCAACCCTAGTTCCCCTCCCCTATCTCGTAGAGTTCGGGCAACTTTACTCACCAACAGACACACAGCACCACTAAAATGTAGTAATATTTGACTGTGGTCTTCTGTAAGCAGGTCCTATCCCAGTTTGAGCCTCGACTAAAGTAATGTTATGTTACTAAAACAATACTATGTTAATATAGGTACTAAATGAACCTGGGGGGATGTTTGGACCCTTATAATTTATTTACACAAATTTCATACCTCAGAAATTAAGTAACATTTGACAGTTCTGGGATCTAATTCTATGATCTGGCATTACATTTATAATACATAATAGACCCTTAAAATTCAATGTTTTCAAAAATTTTAACTTACTTTGAAAAGTGATTTCCTTTGACGGGTGAATGATTTGACCATTCAATGGCAAATAAACAAACGGGATCCTCTGCAAAGTGGACCCCGTGCCGAAGCTGGCCAAGGAACATTCTGGAAATAAACAGAACAATATTTAAATTAGCAAGAAAGTCGGTATGGAAGTCAGTCCTTGTCGTAAAGTCCTTGTCGTCTTCAACCCGGTTCCAATTTATGTGCAAGCAATATGTTACCGTATCTACTGCGAGGTATATTAGGTTTTGTTTGACATAGTTTTATGGCTGGCCGCCAGTCTGACACCAAGTCTCCTTGGGATTTCTGGTGTGAGTGGTTCACTCGCCCCCGCGTGAGTTAAGATCCCTTAATGAGATGGTCTGCGTGGGTGTGTATTTTTTTTAATGCAAATTGCATTTTAAATTGCAGTATACAAAGTAACTGCTATGCTCAGACCAATAAAAAAGTTATGCTACTTCAACAGACCTCTATAACAGAAATATTGGTCAAATTTGCTCCAGGTGCGTACAGATTCGGATTACATTTTATCGAGTTAATTATATGGGTTTATATGGATATTGTCCCTATCAAAAAACGTCTGTTTTAGTATTTAATTATTATTAAAAAATATTTGCATATGTACAGACAAAGTCACGTCAGGTTCATCATCATAGCAGTCAAGAGACGCCCGCTATTGGACATAGGTAGGCTTGCCATACGTCCGGGTTTTGTCCGGATTTGACAACCATGGCCGCACTTTCGTCCGGACTTGTTGTACGTCCGGATTTTGGATTTTTATTATGTTTAAAATGTGTGTTTGTCAGCGCGCTCTCATGAAACATTTGTCGACACCAGATCGCAGTCGCAACGGGTCGCCTTGACATAGGCCTCCCCCAAGAATCTCCAACCAGATAAGTCCTGCGTACATCCACGGTCTTTATCCAATCGATGTTGAACATTTATTAGATTTTGTGTATCTACCTACTTGAGGTAAGGACTTGTTTTCCAGATCACGCGCAAAATTGACATTAAAAGTTTTATTTATTTTTATCAATTAGGTAATATGTTTTCTTGATAAGTACCTATTTAAGTTTTAGGTACCTACTATAGAATTATTTTCAACGTTATTGAAAGATTTATTTCAATCGAAACTATAATATAACTACTTGAGTAGGTACCTACCTAAGATATAATTTATTAAAATAAGCTAATCTTGAATGAAAGTTGGCCAGGTAAGCTTACTTTTAAGCCAGAAAGTTAATATCAAAGTAGGTATTACTGTCCGGACTTTGGGACCAAATCAATGCGATTATCGATAATTTATTTACTTTGTCCAAATTTATCCAAAATTATTTTCAATGGTCTGTATAATCTATATTAAGTAATTTTGCACACTGAAATCTGTAATTAATGTTTCGTTTAAGCCTTATTTTATTACTTGAAAGTTATGAGAAAAAACAGGGTATTCACACAATGTTGCAGTTTATGTGGGGTACGCCCACAAGTTATTGGGTAGATTTAAAAAAAAAACTAACAGTTGTTTTGTTTATTGGTTCAGTGAAGGTTTCGTTATTTATTGCGTTTGATACCCCTTTATGTAGACTACAGACTGGACACCTGTCACCTGCCAGATGTGGGTTTTTGTGTAACCTAATATTACTTAATGCCTGATCAACTTTTTTGGGATTATGTATGATTAAGCTATAAGCGTAGGTATGTTATAATAAATTTAGCATTTAGCATTTCAGAATGCTTTGTACAATATGACAGGTATGTATGCGATCGCGATAGACCCTATTTCAGTGTGGGTGGGGATTTATTGCGAGTTGTTCTATGGTTATTAAAGGATTACTTGTTAGCTACGGGAGCCCTTCCGTGTAGATAGCAGGCTAATTAACAATGATTAATGATTAAATGCGTCTCGCGATGATAGCATCGACCTATTGTTGAGTGGGTTTATCAGCAGAATACTACAGCTTTAGGGGAGACGGGGTCAAACTAATCCTAAATTCCCACAGTTTTTTCCCACGAATTTTCCAGTTTTTTACGCACTTTACAATTTTCTTGTTCATTTGAAATTTAATTTAAATTAATGATGGAGAGACAATTCTAAAGTACTAGACTTACTTATACAAAAAAATGAATCTTTTTGAGTTTCATGTATACCTACTCCCTATTGATATCAAACTAAGCGTTTAAAATATTAATTGTCCTGTGTGCACATACAGAAGTAGAGTATTAAATTCGAGTATGAGAACAAAGAATAATAGAGGTGATATGGAGCAGGGAAGATGAAATATTGTTAAAAGTCATACTAGCTGAACAAATGTCCTAGCTTTAAAGGACTGTAAATTTCGTGTCATCAACGATGTTCACTCTATATTGTTAAAAAGTAACGGATGAACGCTAGTAGATACTCGTTTAAATCAATCAAAGTAGTGTTGCAATATTAAACAGCGCTAAATTTAACAATAAAATCACAAACGACAACGTTGTAAAAAATGTGAAACGCCTATTTGACTACTTTCTAGAGCTGGGTGAGATGTGTCAAATCTAGCATAGATACTTGACTATTACGTTGATCGCGATATGATTTTTTTCTGCTTTAAGTGTAAAGGTACACAAAACGGCATATTTTTGCTTCTAAGTATTTGTTATTTTAAGTCCGAAATCTTTCACACTAGCAGGTACTCAAGTCCAAAAGACATCAACTTACAATTGATGTTTTGAAACTATATCAAGTAAATAAGTAAAGATCGATATTTATAAAGGCATCAACAAATCGACACATATATCTAAAGTAAGGAAAATTTTTGGGTTTTGCAGAATGAGCGCACACTTCCGAGGTCTTTCCACTGTCTTTGTGACTGACACGAGGCAGGGGAGATGATGTGTTTATGTTTTAAAGAAGTAGCTTTTTCATTAGTCATATACAAATATCCGTCGCCATCATTATCAGCGTAAATACACTTTTGCTTTCGTAGAAGTACCTATATGAGATTTTTGGGAAGAAACCATGTACCGCGAAGTAAGAGGCAACTCGTTTCTTTGTCGCACAATCAAGAAATGGAATTCACTACCAGCACACTTGTTGGATTTTTTCAATCAGGTTGGCAAAGCGAGGGTCGCTAGCGCGGCGGTGTATCTCTCGCACTAGCTATCTTCCCATTTGGACTCCAATTCTGCTTATCATCAGTTGGAATGGGTCATTTACTTGACCTTTTCATAAAAAAAGTATAAAGTAACAACCGGGCTCAAAGGGCGTGCATTCAGAAGTTATTTAAACCGGTGTAGTTATCAACGAATAATACTACCTTTTCTCAACCCGTGGGTGCCTTGAAAGCCGACTAAAGGAGATTCCTGTACCCCGTAATAGACCATCGCATCAAGGAATTTAACGTGCGGTGGCCAGTAAACCCACATCAGCACTCCCAAAGAATGATGGTGTCAGGCAGGCGGCCAGTATCTACCGATATTGTGAAAACCTATAGCAGTGTGGTACCATAATGCACTAACCTCAAATAAATCGGGAGCAGTGTAGGAAGACGAAGCCTTTTAAGTTAAGTAGCGTTTTACCTGGCAGATCGTCGACACAGAGTTCCCTGTCCTCTCTGAAGAGAGGTGCTCGCTGTGGACACGTGCAGATGCAGCCCCCGGTGTCAGTGGAGGCTCCCGCGCCGTGTTCAGCGCACTGAGTGGGCCCACACTCATCTCCTGCACAAATTATTAATAGATATAGCAGAGCGACGCTAAAAGGTTTATTATTTTGACGCCGTCGCTCGTGGTTGAGTGGTCAGTAATGCTTACATATCAAGTACGGGTTCGAATCCTGGTAGGGTTAAATGTTTGTATGATAAACACGAACATTTGATGCAGAGTCATGGTTAATAAGGTATTTAATCATAACACATTGGTATTAGAATATACTATTTACATCATGCCCAGTAATTTGTATCATGCCCAGTTATAAAATAAATAGAAATCGTTGTAGAAATATCCACAAAAATTTAAACGCCTCTCTTGGTAAAATATACTAAAGTCATCAGTCAAAACACATAAAATGACGTCATGCTGTTGTAGTAGTCAAAAGGCTATGTTGTCTGTTTTTAACCCTGATATTTGAAACAAAATACTAAAAGCTAATATTACAAATAAAATCTAATCCTTATTATCATATTAGTTTAGGTACTTTTTTCTCTCATTACACTAGTGCCCTGTCTCCTCTTTGGTGACGTGCAAATTCAGTTTAAAATAATAACCTGGTATAATTATCTACTTTATACTGGGAGACGACGAAAATCATGGCTGCGAAACATTTGGCAGTGGATCTGGCATGCGACTGCGAGAGAAGAGTACAAGAATCTAACAGCTGGGATTGAAGAGGCGCAGAAAGAAGAAGCTACCTTATACGTAGTTTATCAAGCAGCGTGAATATATCGCACGAGGCCCTTCGACACAGGAATAAATCCGAGCAAGTTCGCCGAGCCGACCGCCACTAGAAGCCGCGAGCAGCAACATATAGGTAGCTTACCCAGCAACGTGAACACATCGCTCGAGTCCCTCCGAGTGAGTTCGCCGAGCCGCGCGCCACTATCAGCCGCGAGCAGCAACAAATATGCATATGCACTGTAGCTTACCTAATAACGTGAAAACATCGCCCGAGTCCCTCCGAGCAAGCTCGCCGAGCCGCGCGCCACTAGCAGCCGCGAGCAGCAACAGATATACCTATGCACTGTAGCTTATCTAATAACGTGAACACGTCGCCTGAGTCCCTCTGAGCGAGTTCGCCAAATCGCGCGCCACTAGATGCCGCGAGCAGCAACAAATATACATATGCACTGTAGCTTACCTAGTAACGTGAACACATCGCCCGAGTCCCTCAGAGCAAGCTCGCCGAGCCGCGCGCCACTAGCAGCCGCGAGCAGCAACAGATATACCTATGCACTGTAGCTTACCTAGTAACGTGAACACATCGCCCGAGTCCCTCTAAGCGAGCTCGCCAAACCGCGCGCCACTAGCAGCCGCGAGCAGCAACAGATATACCTATGCACTGTAGCTTACTTAGTAACGTGAACACGTCGCCCGAGTCCCTCCGAGCAAGCTCGCCGAGCCGCGCGCCACTAGCAGCCGCGAGCAGCAACAAATATACCTATGCACTGTAGCTTACCTAGTAACGTGAACACATCGCCCGAGTCCCTCTAAGCGAGCTCGCCAAACCGCGCGCCACTAGCAGCCGCGAGCTGCAACAGATATACCTATGCACTGTAGCTTACCTAGTAACGTGAACACATCGCCTGAGTCCCTCTAAGCGAGCTCGCCAAACCGCGCGCCACTAGCAGCCGCGAGCAGCAACAGATATACCTATGCACTGTAGCTTACCTAGTAACGTGAACACGTCGCCCGAGTCCCTCAGAGCAAGCTCGCCGAGCCGCGCGCCACTAGCAGCCGCGAGCAGCAACACATATACCTATGCACTGTAGCTTACCTAGTAACGTGAACACATCGCCCGAGTCCCTCTAAGCGAGCTCGCCAAACCGCGCGCCACTAGCAGCCGCGAGCAGCAACAAATATACATATGCACTGTAGCTTACCTAGTAACGTGAACACATCGCCCGAGTCCCTCAGAGCAAGCTCGCCGAGCCGCGCGCCACTAGCAGCCGCGAGCAGCAACAAATATACCTATGCACTGTAGCTTACCTAGTAACGTGAACACATCGCCCGAGTCCCTCTAAGCGAGCTCGCCAAACCGCGCGCCACTAGCAGCCGCGAGCTGCAACAGATATACCTATGCACTGTAGCTTACCTAGTAACGTGAACACATCGCCCGAGTCCCTCTAAGCGAGCTCGCCAAACCGCGCGCCACTAGCAGCCGCGAGCAGCAACAGATATACCTATGCACTGTAGCTTACCTAGTAACGTGAACACGTCGCCCGAGTCCCTCCGAGCAAGCTCGCCGAGCCGCGCGCCACTAGCAGCCGCGAGCAGCAACAGATATACCTATGCACTGTAGCTTACCTAGTAACGTGAACACATCGCCCGAGTCCCTCTAAGCGAGCTCGCCAAACCGCGCGCCACTAGCAGCCGCGAGCTGCAACAGATATACCTATGCACTGTAGCTTACCTAGTAACGTGAACACATCGCCCGAGTCCCTCCGAGCAAGCTCGCCGAGCCGCGAGCCACTAGCAGCCGCGAGCAGCAATATCCTACACACTGTAGCTTACCTAGTAACGTGAACACGTTGCCCGAGTCCCTCCGAGCAAGCTCGCCGAGCCGCGCGCCACTAGCAGCCGCGAGCAGCAATATCCTATACACTTTAGCTTACCTAGTAACGTGAACACGTCGCCCGAGTCCCTCCGAGCAAGCTCGCCGAGCCGCGCGCCACTAGCAGCTGCGAGCAGCAACAGTAGCAGCGCGGCGGCCATGCTACCCCGCGCCGCTTGCATCCGACCACTCCTCCAGCACCATTTCTGACCACTGTGGGAAAGAGAAAAGATATATTTAAACTAGCGAGCCCGATAGATAGTTAAGTACATTATTAAATTAAAAAAAATCTATCGGATTGAATTGTGAATTTAAACTATTCTCGAATCCGCTAGAACACAATACAAATTTCCAAAATCAAAGTCGGTCCACTGCTGAAGAGCGTGGCCGCCACCGACCACGCGTTACAGTCTTTACAAAATGTATGAAAAACGTGGTGGCGTGTGGCCGCCATCAGCCACACGTGTGCACAGCGTCTATACAAAAAAATGTATAAAAGAACGTGTAGGTACACTGTACACTGCTTGTGTGCACGCTGATCGGATCGGGCAAATATCATATTTGGACCCGCCTTAAAAGATCTCGATATAGTTTCCTGACAATTTCTATACTTAAAACACTAAAAAGCAAAAAATAAATTATTTTTAAATAAAAAAACCGCCTTCAGAACTAAAAACAGAAATAAAAATTTTGCTTATAAAAATCTAAATGTGGAGGTCGGTGCCGGCCAACCACAATATTTGGAATAAACGTTGTCACTTGTATTTGGGACCAACCTTAAAAAAACATCGAGATTTTTATAAACAAAGTTTTTAGTTTTGAAGGCAGTTTTTTAATTTAAAAATATTTTTTACTATGAAAAAGAGGCGATGCGCTACGGTCCGTAGCCGCTGTTCTATAGCGCTCATATTAAAAAAAGAGGCTTTCCCTTGCAGAGCTGATAAGTGTGCTAAAACCTAAAGGTAAGTAGAGAAGGGGGCTATAGACTACGGTGGTGGCAGGTCGTATGTTTGTTTGCCTACCAAATAACATAAAAAAGTTTCAAAATAGTTCTATAAATTAAAACTATAGACAATTGTTAAGTAAGGTCCGCGAGTACGAGTAAATTTGATTAATCTTGAAATAATAACTGAGAAAGCGAAAGACTTGTCTGACTGATAAACTAAGAGTGATTGATTATATTTTCCACACATTGTCGGCTCCTGTGTTATGTTTACGAAAGTAAAACTGATAGGCATACTTTAGGCCGTTATACACGTAGTTTTAAAAGGTAGATAGTAATAGTAGGTACATAGAGCTCAGGACCAAGGATCTTCAACCCTATTGGTCCTTCACTGCCCGGTGTCATAGACTTAATTCACCTCGCATCCAGCGATTACCCGCGAGTTATTTCGGTCTGATCCCCTTATCTGATCCCCTGGGGGAGCGACCTGTACCTAGATATATGTATTTTTTTTTATCTTGATGGAGAAACCTAAATGGCATTCTTAAAGGAAATGACAGAATTTTATAATAAACTTTATTACGAGTACAATAAAATTTATTAAATGTTGCGTATTTATCCTCTTTTTCTTTTTACATTTCATTTATTCACGTTTTCGCGCGCCTTCTAGGTATGTGTATTATCCCCAGAAAGGGCTGTAAGGGTGCCGATGGTTTTTAGTGGGTATTTCCGGGAACCCCCCGGGAGAGTCCCACACACGCCGCACTGTCTAGCCCACAGTGCGATACGGTCAGTAAAGGATTTTCCATCGATAAAAATAGGTATGTGTATTATGGCTTTTATTCTAATTGTATTAACACAGCCTGTATGAAACTACAGGCGCATCTAATAGTTCAATTGTTACTTCATATTAGATTTACATGACATCTGAATGAAAGTAGGCAGTTTCAAGTGAAAATGCTGTACCTACGAGATAAAAATACAACGAGAGTACACAGAGAAAGCCTGCGTTGCAAAAATTAATTTGCATTGTTCGGTGTTCGATTTCACTGAGCGGTTCACATGGCCGTTTATTTTTTATACGTCAGGTAATTGTTACACTGGAATCGCTATTCGGGAGTAAGTTTATCACACTAATCTAATCTAATGTAACACATTAGGGTCATCATCATCATCAACAGCTCATACAATGTCTCCACCGAGGGGCTCGAGCTTACCTCCTATTAGGGGCGATTAGGCCTTAGTCAACCACGCTGGCCAAGTGTGGGTTGGTCGACTTCACACACAACCTAAGAATTTCTTCATAGGTATGTGCAGGTTCCCTCACGATGTTTTCCTTCACCGTAAACGCGTCCATTAAACGTAGGTACATATGAATTCAAAATTTGAAAACACATTCGTACGTGGCGGGGATCGAACCAGTGCCCCCCGGGCGGGAGACGACGCTCTTACGCACTACGCCACCGACGCTTTAGCACATTAGGTTGGTGAAGAATGAATTGTCATCATTGACTTTTCTTTAGCCCTCAACAACGTCATCATTTCAACCACGTGACGTCCATTGCTGAACATCAGCCTTCCCCAAAGAACGCCACAACGACCAGTCCTATGCTGCTCGCATCCAGGCGTGACCAACAACCTTAATCAGGTCGTCAGTCCACCTTTTAGGGGGCCCACACTGCGTCGTGCGGTGCGCGGTCGTCACTCAAGATTTCTTTGGGTTATGCCGCACACTTTGGTTCTTCTGCGGATCTCCTAATTCCTTATTCGTTCTCGCAAAGAAACGCGGATCAAAGCCGTCTCCATTGCCCTTGAGCTTTCTTATGAGGCCCAAGTGACCACGTCTCGTGCCATTAGTCATCACTGGCAACAAAAACTTTCGTTGTGAAACACTGCGGTAATTTTGGACGTGAAGATAATTATTACGTAGGTTCCGCTGCCCAGTTAATTAGATTCGCCGATTGACCTCTTTTTCTAATCATGGTCCCAATTTATTTGGGGAGGGTACAATATGTTTCCGTCCACTTGTTATATCTACATGCTATAGGTTTTGTTATTTTTATGACCGTCCGCCTGCCTGATATTGACCCTCCTTGGCAAAGCTTTTGCCGGTACAACTTATCGATCGGCGCGATGGATTGCACGGGGCTTAACTCTCTTAGTCGACTTTTACGGCACCCACGGAATGAGAAGGGTAATGTAGTCGCATGTAGATCACTGAAGAAATAACTGAAAATGTACACCTGAACTGAAAATGTAGACGGAACTCGAATCCGCGAGTTTTCGCGATCCGGGTGAATGCTCTTACCTCTGAGCTACACAGGACTTGTGAGATCATGAGGAATTTATTCAATTCCTTTTCTGATTGCGTCACAAGCTGACGGATGCCTAAAATGTTGAAGATATTAATCTTTAACATCCTTATAAGATATTTTTTTCAAATATCGTCAATACATTAAATTTTGTTAGAGTCGAATAAAAAAAAGTGTCGATAGCGTAGTGCTTAAGAGCGTCGTCTTCCACCTATGAGACACCGGATCGAACCCTGATACGTACCAATGTGTTTTCAAATTTTGAATTCATATGTACGTTTAATCGACGCTTTTACGGTGAAGGAAAACGTCGTGAGGAAGCCTGCACACACCTATCAAGAAATTCTTAGGTTGTGTGTGAAGTCGACCAACCCGCACTCTCAGGCTTTGGACAGGATATTTTTCTTTTCTATGTAATCCTAATTTACATTATAAATACGAAAGTGCCTTTGTTTGTTTGTTACGCCTTCACGCCTAAACCACTAAACCGATTTTTTTTTCATCAAGCTACATTATCTGGGAGTAAATTAGGCTGTATTTATTCATTTTTAATTAGATATCCCTACCAAAATTACAATAATTTAGTCAATATTGGCGCGCTGCCATATTAGAGAATTTAGGTGAATCTTAATCTTAGTCTTAAAAAAAACTTAAGCCATAAAAGCTTGTAACACCAACGCGCGTTGGCAACCCTGAAACTTTCCTCTGTGGATCTCTGGTAACCTTATTGACAGACAAAACTCAACATTACGAAAAGGTTACATTAATTATGGCTGTTTTCTGTAAGGTAGCACTTTAAACGCGAGCGGCCATTTATGTCGATTAATTTAGGAAAGTACTTAAGTTGCAGCAGCTGAAATATATAAAACCATAAATAGTTATATATAAAATAGTACACAGCACAATATCAATTGGAGTCACAATATTTACGATTCAATTTTGTAGGCCTATTAAGACTATTCCACATACAGTTTCTACGTAGGTAAACATTTTTACATTCCTATATATCATAAATAGTAGAGAGAGAAGAGATTAGGGCAAAAATGTAACATTGATACAAGTTAGGGACCTACTATCTTTTAGGGTATATGCATGAAAAATGTCTGAAAAAATATATCAACATCAATTATCCCTAACAACTTTTCGAAATGCTTTAAGTAAATCCTTTATGTCGGCACCTAATCTAAATTTTCCATAAGATGCAAAATAAATATTGTGTTTTTCGGAATACGTTTAAACCATTGGGTACAAATAGCTACATCTTCAAGAGCAAAAACTCGTAGAAAAAAGTAGAGTCAGCATTCGTTGTAGAACACTTAAGCTACTCGTGTCAAAGTGTGTCAAGTGATGTTGTTGCCGATCGCTCCCCGGGTGTTGTGTGCTCGTCACCCCGAACCAATCTGTTGGCACGCGACGCCAATATTTGCCTTTCGTAATTCTGTGTTTCCGCGTCCAACATCTTTTGGTAGACATTTGTTTAACTGTTTTGGTCAAACATAGCACTTCCTAACCAAGAACGGTTTAAAATATTATTGAAGTGACAATATCTTACGGTTTAATGACACAGTCAAACTGACGTAGTGGTGGGTCGGCGCTAGGGATGCTTTTGTTTTCAATGTCGATAAAAATATCGAAGCATAACATGAATAGTCGATAGTAACACTTATTGGCTATATAGGTTGTTTGAATTTTGAAGTAAAGAAAGGGAAACTAATGATTAGGAAGGGTTCCGGTACCCGTAGTGTAAGTTTTTTAGTATAAAAAACGCAACTACTTTAGTAGCGTTAAGAGCTCAATTTGTATAGGAAACGCGAACAGCGCCCCTAGCGGAGAGAAGCGCAAATCATGTTTCCCATACAAATTGAGCTAACGCAACTACAATCGGTGCGTTTTGTATACTAAAAAACTTACACTACAGGTACTGTTCCTACCAGTTGTCTGGTACAGTCAACAGTACATCAAGTTACCACAAACTCTCAAATTATCCCATTGTTTTTGCGTTTTATAATAAGTACTCTTACTGCTCGACGACCTCTGTGGAGTCTCTCAACAAGTAGGTCTTAAAATGAACATGGATAAGACGAAAATTATGTCGAATTCCCATGTCGTACCCACTCCTGTGAAGGTTGGAAACTCTACACTGGAAGTTGTCGACGATTATGTTTACCTGGGACAAAAAGCCCAACTTTCAGAAAGAGGTCAATCGACAAATCCAAGATTAGCCATCGGCTGGGCAGCGTTCGAGAAGCTACGCGGCATATTCTCGTACTTGCTCGAAATTTTGGACAATATCGATAAAATGTCGATGTTTTGATATAGATTGGTCGATGCAACCCTAGTCGGACCTCCCCACGATTCTTGGTCAATCAATTCTCGGAATATTGTTTTCTTACTACACTAATTTAAAATATTATCGTTGGTATTTTGCGATTTATTGCTTTTCTTTATTAGCTTGTTTTGGATCTGTTGATCAAGAATATCATAAAGGCTGCATAAAGGTGATTGCGATTTTCTTAATTAAGATTAACTATTTGAGAAGTGATAGCTTTTACGATTATCTTGTTAGAAGTAGGACATAATACGAAGATAGTGTTTGGTATCATAAAATTTGTAATGTTATCAAGATTATCCGTCATTATTGAAATACCTAATAATATGTTTTATAAAATTGCTTGCGCCATATAATTGTGTATGTGTTAGCTTGGATATTTCAATTAATTTTCTAAAACTATTATGAAGTGAAGAACCATTATACTATACAACCAACATTCTTGCGGTTATTTACGTGAGCATACTTCTTTATTAAGATTGTACACAGTAGAAAGAAACTCAATGGAATAGAGTGAAGAATGGAAATCATCTGGACTATTGCATGTTTGGTCACCAAAACATTTATTATCTTGTTTCTATTTAGCTTGGTATGTTTTCAAGTAGATACGTTAAGATCAGTATTCATATTCAAAACTCCTTTAGAAAATTTATTAACCGACTTCAAAAAAGGAGGAGGTTATCAATTCGACTGTATGTTTTTTTTTAATGTTTGTCATAACTCGTTACTGGGCGGACCGATTTTTAAGATTCTTTTGACCTTTGGAAGCCAGTGCTTGTCATGGTGTCCCATTTAAATTTTATTGACATCTGACGAGTAGTTTTTGAGTTATCCCTAATAATGCCTATTTAATTGACATTGATGATATCGTAATTTTATCACTTGTGTGTCTAAAAGATCTTGAGGTAGTTTCCTGAAAATTTCTATACTTGAAACACTAAAATGCAGAAAAAAATATTTTTAAATAAAAAACCGCCTTCAAAACTAAAAAGGGAGAAATAAAAATTTTGTTTATAAAAATCTAAATGTTTTTTGAGGTCGGTGCCAACCTCAATATTTGTAATAAACGTTGTCACTTGTATTTGGGACCGACCTCAAAAAACATTTAGATTTTTATAAACAAAATTTTTATTTCTCCCGTTTTTAGTTTTGAAGGCGGTTTTTTCATTTAAAAATTTTTGAACAGTGCTTTGCAAAAAATCATAATTAATATATGTATGCCTAAAGATAAAACGAAGTTGCTTAACACTATCCCTGCCAGTAATGCACCTTTAAGACTATCAGTTCAGGGAGACCATGGGGGGCTACCGGCGGACCCTATTGCCCGCTATTAATTGACAGATCGTACAAAAATATTTAAGCAATGACGTAGGAATATTTAAGCCACAGACAAATGAAAACTACAAAATATTTTGACTCAAAATACAAACTCCACACGAGTTTCATTTACGCTTTATTATTAGTCTCTGGTTGCGCTGAACGCAGTTTTCCAAGTAAAATACAGGATTTGCGCCGCAAAATAGATGAGTTAGAGGGCAAACGGCAAACCCAGACCTACAATGGACCACGCCAGACTTAAGAATTAATAACTAGGAAACAGTATGTATAATAGAAAAGCATTGTTCGAGATTTACTGCCGATGCGCGTTCAATATTTAGGTGTAGCTGTGTTCACACTAAACGCGACGCGATCAAGTCATTTTATTGTTTGTAGCTTCTAATTTAATAGTTCATTATTGCAATCTGATGTCTGGTTATGTGTCGTAAACATATGAAGGCAGGTAATAAACGACATCGCCGCCGTGGTGAAGTGGTCAGTAACGCTGCCTACACATCGGGCGGTCCGGGTTCGAGTCCTGGTAGTGGCAAATGTTAGTGTGATGAACACAATCATTTGTTCATGAGTCATGGTTGTTTATATATTTATTTAAGTTTATTTATAAAAATATCTAGATTATTATGTATTTTGTCCGTTATCTAGTATCCATAACACAAGTTCTTAAAGATACTTAATTTGGGCTAGATAATTGGTGTCAGCGTAGAAATATATTATTATTATTATTATTATCGCAAGAATTCTGTTGAGTGGTAAAACTAAGTATTTAACATGACTTATGATGCTTTGTCTGAGAAAACAACATTTTAAACGAATTTTAAAATATGTTTTCAACTTGTGAAATAATTTAAAGATCTCAAACAAATAAAATTTATGAACTATTACATACAGTTGTACGATCATTTTTGGTGCAAAGTTCAATGAACTGTCTGTAGTTTTGTTTATTCGCATAGTATTGTTGATAGTTTACTAGGTGGTAGGCCTGTATGTATGGTCATCTGGGTAGGTATCACCGCCTTTCCTATTTCAGCCGTGAAACAGTTTGTTGAATTTACGATAGCGAAAGTTAGCTAGTGTAATTACTGAGCATGGAAGGAATTTCATCTTGGGCCTCAGGATGACAACGCTATACCTTGGTATTCTAGTTTTGTTCCTTATAAGACTTGGGTAAGTTTTAATTATTTCCTAAATTTTTCAAATATTTCAATTAATTTGAGAAAAACTGATTTACGTTCCCTCCGTCGTTATCGGCTAATATGACAAACCATAAGCGCGGAAATTACGCAACAGAAATTCGGTTGCGCAACATGCATCCCCCCAGCAATTGAACTGTGTTGTTATACAGAATATTATTATGTAGCCGCCGAACTTAAGTCCGACCGAAGTTCGGCCGAAAGTCCAAACGGACGTACGTAAGTAAGTGCTTTGCAGGCGCAATCACGCCGATCTTCGGTCGCGTATCTTCGACATCGTGTGCTTAGATACTAAGCATGCCTGCCTACTGATACTAACACAACAATATTACGCTGCATTAAAACAAACGAGTAGCACGCCCACAGTACTGTTAAACAGGGGTCTGAGTTAAGAGCATCAGTCAATATCATGAAGGATTGATATTCTGTTAGACGTATGCATGATTTTCCATCGATATTCCCTAATGGATCCTTGACTGATGTTTGAATGAGCAAGGGCATACATTCAATTATATGTGCTCAGAAATACAAGTAGGTACGTATTAGATTCCATTTAACTAATGAATGTGAAGATTATACGTTGCAAATTTAATGGTCGGCGCGAAGCTTTTCATAGAGTTAATGCGGTAGGTATAATGGACATAGATCAGGTTTTATTAACTGCATATCGATGCTTTATTTTCGAAGATTTATGTATAAATAACATAAATATAGTCATAGTAACTTATAATAAATATCTCGGCAGAATTGTATAGAGTTCATGCGCTTGATGAGTCACGTCTTTACGATATATTTTTTTATCGAATTTTGAAGGAATTAAAATTAATATGTACCTGTCCTCTGTAAATTATAAAAATGCCGAAGGAAGCCTAACTTACGCCATCATATTTATCTGTTTATCCAATGAATTTGGTATTTTTATGAAAAGGGTACTCGTTTAAATTAACATTTTTTTAACGGAAGTAGGTCTTAATTAGATTGCCTAGTTTTAATAAATTTTAGACATGACGAAAAATTTTAACTTAAAAGCTTATGATGCCAAATGCCTCTATGAAACTTCTTTCTATGTTTTTCTAAGTTTTCTAAGCTTTCTATGGTGCAATAAATATTTTTATAAATAATGAATAAAATACCATAGAAGTGACTGTATGGAATAGATTGCCAGTGCGGGAGGGACACATCAGTTTTACAATCGTCTCTTAGGCTATGATGACTGTTACCATCAGGCGACTCGAAATTGTTAGTTGTTATTTGCAAACCCCATAGTATAAATATTGTAGTTTTGTTTATTATTTAAATTGTTTAATACGTTCTTTATATTGTGTTTATACTTTGACAGCTTCGCGAAATTTAATTTATTATGCACTTAGACAACGTCAAGTGAAAATGTAGAGCTATATTTTTTTTAACAATAAATTGTATGGTAGGTAGATTGAGTCTCACAACACGCGTTATTATAATAAGAATTCGAGTGAAACTCTCATTCTTGTTTGAATCTGCATGTGTTGTATTTAGTTTTATTTTATATTGAACTCGTAAATTACTTTTTTTTTGATATTTTAATCTATATTTGTTATTTTATTGACTTCATGCGCGAGTTATGCTGTTTTGATGATTTCCATTTGTCATAATATTGACGTCAACATGTTATTTCTAGAGTTTGAAATACGAAGTTCCTTCAAGCCAATAACAGTTATTAAATTCCATCTGTGCATTTCAATCTCCCGGGAACCCAGCTTATGTATGTAGAGCAAATATGTAGGCAGCTCCTCTAAGGTGCTATTACCGAGGTACCGCCCCCGGAAACCAACCTCTGAGCAGATGAATAAGATAAGTTAGGATTGTAATTGACAAAGCTAGCCAAGATAATCCTGGGGTAAACAAATAAAATTGTGTATCTTTCTCTGTATAACATTGTTAAACCGCATTAAACTTGTTTTGTAGGATTTTTTACCGGACTGTTATTATTTCTGATAAAATGAATGTAATGTATTTGTCACTTATTATGGATTTCAAATAATTTTTGTTACCATAATTTCGGTTACTCTGGGTATTGCCAATGTCCACAGGCTGTCAACGCAAAACACGCGCAACAATCGTCGATTTGCAGAGACCGCCCGTTTGAAGAAGTCCATAGGCTGCAGTGACGGCGCGGCGGCCGGCGAGGGAAAGGGTTTTTTCATGGACTTTTTTTTTTATTTTTTACTTTTTTTCAATGCATTTAGCACTGAAATTCTGTTATTTTAACACAAATAAATCTAAACCTCTGTCGTGAGTCATTCCCCGAGATACCACGGCATGCCGCCGATTAAGTTAACTACTTTATATTGTTTAAGTAAAGTGAGTGCTAAGTATAAATAAAATATAAGATTGAATCTAGTACGTATCTACGTATATACTAAAATTTTGATTTAATTTTATTAAGTAATTCGTTTTTTTCAAGCAATTAGTGAAATCAGTCTTAACATACCTTAAAATATTTATTGTTGAAAGATGATTTTCTTGAATAAGGATATAATGATCCTGAGTCTTTTTTCAACATGATTTTACTAGGTGGTGTAGGGTCGTCTGGGTAGGTACCACCGCCTTTCTTATTTCTGCCGTGAAGCAGTTCGCTGTGTTTCGGATTGAAGGTAAAGGTAGCCAGTGTAATTACTGGGCATGGTGGGCATATCATCTTAGTTCCGGATGGACCCAGGATGGCAAACGCACTTGCGGTGTTAAGTGATTTAGGTACACTTAATATTGCAAGTGTCTATAGGCGATGACCTCTTAACACCAGGTGGTCCGCAAGCTTGTTTGCCATCTCGTAACATAAAAAAACGATGAAAAAAACAATGTCGTTTTTTTTCATTTTACGTTACTAGATATTCCACGGGATTCTTTAGTATGCCACGGGATTCTTTAGTATGCTGCGGGATGCCACAGGGTGAGTCGTTATTCCGGAACGTGCCGTGCTGCTTAATTCGTGCTATCCGGTGCTGTCAGTACCTATGGGCGCCGGCCTCTTATTATCGAACCGTATTCTTGTTTGCTACTATAATTGAATAAAAACTAATCTATACTAACTACTATTTGTTAAATAAAATAACGGAAACCAATTTGATGTTCCGTTAAACAAGATAATTTAGAAACTTATTTACATAGCAACTTTTTCATTGGTAGGCACACGCTTTTGTTTCGTAAGTCCCTATGACTACAGTCTGCAACAAAAGTTCTCAAATAGGATCAACTGATATAAATACAATTAGTACACAACAGTCGCCTGTATGTCAGGTTAACTGTGAAATTTCCTCAATCAACTTTAATCTCTATCGACTAAGTACTTAATATAGTGTACCTACCTAAGTTATTAAGTGTAAAAAAACGTAACTATTTTAGTTGTTCACCAGATGGTAGACCTATATGTTGGGTTGTCTGGGTAGGTACCACCGCCTTTCCTATTTCTGCCGTGAAGCAGTTCGCTGTGTTTCGGATTGAAGGGAAACGTTGCCAGTGTAATTACTGGGCATGGAAGGCATATCATCTTAGTCCCCAGGATGGCAACGCAATTGCAGTGTTAAGTGATTTACCCTTAATATTGCAAGTGTCTACCTATAGGCGATGGTAACAACTTAACACCAGGTGGGCCGTAAGCTTGTTTGCCCTCTCGGAGTATAAACGAGAAAGTAAAAAAGTTGTGTTATGAGCTTTCATACCGACTGTACATTTTTAATTCCATAATATGTAGATTGAAATTAATATTGGAATAGCTAAGCCTTTATTATCCCAATAAATCATAAAATTAATAGATTATGCTTCAGGCGAATTGAGACATCTAATCAAAATACGTTAGGCCTATATACACTTACGTGCAATGAAATCGACTCACCGGTACGCTTTGGTTCAGAACTCCCTAATCAAAATCTACAATTATATAATCTACTATGGTGAATAATAATTTTAAACCCGGTGTGTTTAACAAGAACCTAAGCTTACCTACAGTAGACCAGTTTTTACTGTGATTGATTTTGGTTTATTGATTTTACAAATTGAAAACCAAATGTTAAAATTTTTAATCAAAAGAGCTAAATCAGCTGAATTTTAAGGGTCAATAAATCTGTAAGATTAATTAATTATTCAATGAACAATGATTCAATTAAATATGAACACTGCATAGTCACAGAAATGGCGTATGACGTAAAAACGAGAAACCGGGGTTTTCGAAGAAATGAGTCTATTGTCACCAATACTTCGTTTATCGATGTTTAGAGCAGATTGAATAAAGCTTATGAAATATACATTCAAATTATATTTACAGGTTTGGTTTATCTAATCTTATTTTTATATACCGATATATTAAGAATCAACACCTATGAGGTGAGTTGATTTTGTTGGACGTAAGTGTATTTATTAAGAGAGGTAGCGATACTTCGACTTAGTTGCTATAATTTGGAGCGCCTGTCGTTACGATATAATAGCGTATAAGATGTAATGATCTTACAACAGATCCAAGTTTCATCTAGGTAGGGCACAGCGGACTTTATCTTACAGAATACCACATGACAGTCAATACAATACATTTTTGTGGTATAGTGTTTCCTATGGTGAGTTAGGTTGTCTGAGCTGTAACGTGGTACATTGACAGGTTATAATACCAAATTTATTATTTCTGGTAATATTTTAAAAAGTAAATCATTCAAATTCAAAATAATCCATGACGTTTAGTTCATTTTCGCGCTTTTTGACTCATTCTGTTACTGACCGTGTCCTAGCAAACACAATTATCTAATTACAAGGGTCTCGATCTGGACCTTGGCTTGGGCCATTATAATAGTCCCTTCTAAAATACGTAGACGTACCAAAATTATCTCAAGGGTGCCTTATTATATCTTACGTATATTTATCATATTACCACCAATAAAATAAAGTGACTTAAATGTGTCTCATTCCTGGACCCGGACCATACGGACAGTTGGATAGACGACTCAACGTTACAGAGCTTCACGGAGTAGGGACTTAGGTTGGCAACGCGAGTGTTACCTAGGTATTAGGTATGTTGTAAGCGTCAATCTATAGGTTACGGTGACTGCTTACAACCAGGCAGACATGCTTGTTTGCCACTCAAATAATACAAAAAAAATTTTAGTTAGGATTTATAAATCGTCAATCATTTCAGCCGACGCTGACTGTTGGACATAGGTATGCCTCCTACAAGGAACTCAAAATAGATCGGTTGTGCGCTGCCCGCATCAAGCGGCTTCTCGGGATCTTTACCAGATTATTAGTCCGCAATAGATGATTTTTTTTGTTTATTTATATATTAGGTTTAGGTTTGTTCACGCTTGGCCTGCTTGCTATTCAAGACGCAAGTACGGTACTGTGTGGACTATTGCTCGCACATGTGGGATGCTTCCGCCAAGTAACTCGATGCTTTGGATTTGGAGGTTGCAGCGTTGCGCGGCCCGCATCATCGGCGATGAAAAGGTGACTAAACATCTTGAGCCTCTCCAATTGCGTCGTGATGTTGCGTCATTGAGTGCATTTTACTGTCTGTACCACGGAGAGTGCTCTGAGGAGCTTTTTTCCCTAATCCCACCATCTCCCTTCCTTTTAAGGACTACACGTGCTGGTCTACGTTGTCACTGACAAACTGTGGCTACCATTCCAACGCGAACTAAGAAATTTAGCAACTGGTTTCTTTGTCGCACAATCAAGAAATAAAATTCACTGCCAGCACACGTGTTCCCATCCTTCCTACAATCCGTGGCGGTTTATCTCTCTCGAAAATAATGACAATATTTCCATGCATGTTTGAGAAAAATATGATTTCACGATTACGCATCTGTTAGTTCATAACGTGATTAATATAAATGCACTGTACCAATGAAGAAAAAGAGTTGTATAAAAAAATTGGTTGGTCTGTAAAGTCGGTTTACTGACGATAGTTGAACGTGACAACGTCTTAAGAAAATACTGATGGAATGGTAGCATTTTTCAAAAGAAAAATTTAATTTCATTTGTTTTGCCGGCCTTACATGGAACGCCTCAGAGCGAGGTAACGCCGCATGCGTCATGTTTTTTCGTGCGTGCAGCCGGCTCTATCGAATTATAAGACGTTGTCACGTCAATAAATGAAAACTCATTTATTAGTTACAGACACTAATGGCACGTACAATGGTTTGTAGGAGAGTGAGGCGTCGGTAAACCAGATTTACATTGGAATCTTATTACAGTGGCGACATCTAGTAAACAAACAGCAAAGTTGTTTTTCAGTATAAACTAAATTTCAATATCCTTACCATAACCAAAAACTGACCAACACTGCTCATGATATCACTCATTACAGCCACTTGTATGGAAAAATGTCTATAAATTTCTATTCACGCGTGTTTGTCTGAAACGCAGTAGCATATGTAAGGCCCGAGGCATCCACAGAACAGGTTAATTGTCTTGTATTTAGAGTAATGTCGTGCTCTCATGAAGATTAATGATAGTACCCTACGTAGGATGTTCCAGCTCGCCAAGGGCGGCGACTAACAGTCCCAAGCTCGTAGTTACATACATTTCTAGTTTAAATGTTTTCTTAATAATTTCTACCGGTTGAGTAGTGGCCGCATCTGTCCACGGATCATGGCATGACGTGGTATTAATGTCAACTAAAATTAATACCTGTTTTGTGATTTTTATCTGTGAGTGTTGTGTTACAACGTCCCTTTTAAACAAGATGAATAAATTAATTAAATGTTAATTGCGATTGATATTTGGAATTTGTAAGTGACAGGAATTAACTTTAAGAAAAGTTCAATAAAATAATGGATTCCGCTTTGAGACATTGTAAAAAGTCATTTTCAAAACTATTGAAGACGGAAGGAATTTATTGATTTTGTACATACCTTAAATTTTATCAATTGGGATTAAGTATTAATTTAAAACCAAAAACCAGTTGGTACGGTAAAACCAAAGATGGTCTGTGGGACACCGATTACCTAAGTATTATGATTGTATTTATGTAAATAAAAATTCATGATGTTGAATAATTTTTGTGTTTACAAACGCGTAAATATTTTTAAAACTAGAAAATACACTGAAATAACCGATCTGCCCCAAGCGGGAATCGAACCCAGTTTCCTCCGCAATCCGGGCGGCTGCGTTAACCACTACGCTACCAGGGCACTTCAGCAGCAGCATTCGCCGTCGAAAATGGTCAGTGCTTGGTGCTTATTGTTTTTATGGTAAACAATGATTCATCAAATGGTCGCTTTATAAGACTATAGTAAGTGGAAATTAAAATATCTCTTTGTGGCGGTTTTAATCAAGAATTAGCCTTTCTATAAATTTCTTTGCTAAGTCTGTTCACATCGCTTCAATTTTATGTCTGAAAAATCCACAAAATGTGACAATTTTGACGTAAATCGAGTTCACAGCCTTAATATTTACTGAAGCAATAAGACACTGCATTTAATTAGTACCAATTTCCTGATTACTGGTTTGTCCCAAAAATCAGATAAGTTATGAAGTTATCGATAATTAGTATTCAATTCAAAAAGGTTCAATAATTAAGATACAATTTAAAATTGTTACTCAATCAACATTAATTGAAATTGGGTTTGTCTTTTTCTTCCGAAAATCATAAGAGGGATAAAATATGATAAGTCTTTGTAGGACCACCCATTGAATATTTGCATATTTTCTTGTGGGTAATAAAATTTACATCTCTCTCTACCTATACTAGGCATTTATCGTCGATTAGTATTACCGTCATTATGAATAAATATGATATTATTAATATCATGTATTTGGTTTTGAATTGCAGGTTTTCAATTAATGTCATTCGTATTAGCAAGTAAGGCAAGCAAGTAAGAAAACTAAAAAAATAACAATATGGATATATAATATCTATTCAAAAATCAAAAAGTTGAATTTATAATACCGAATCTTATATGTCAAAATATCAAATATTGCAATATTTAATAATTATAAATTGCGTCGTTTTGATTTTCTAGCTAACGTTAGATTTAGAACAAGAGTTACGTACTTATAATTTTTCAAATACATTCTTTTATTTTTCTATGTTGACTTATTACATTCAAATATAATTGATTACTTAGTATGTGTTTCAAAATAAAATATATATTCTAAAGTGATATAAAACTCTTGCACGCTGCTCTTTTGCAGCAATTTGTAATGAGTTACGTAAGAAGACTGTTTGTAGAAACAAATGACTCGAGTTAATTTAATTGCAAGACAGTTTCACACTTTCTAACGAAGGTGCTAAATGATAGCACTACGTAATGTTTAATTAACATCATAATTTACAACTTAACTGATTTTAAGCAGTAAAGACTTAGTTTACATTAGTGCTTTGCTTTTCTTGTATGAATATCAGATTCGTTTTTTTTATATAATATTATATTTTATATCATACTAGCTTTTGCCCGCAACTTCGTACGCGATTTCTGACTGAAAGGCCATGTACCATTGTTATGGATTTTACTTTAAAAATGACGGATTTGCATACAAACTTTGCACCCCCTTTTCACCATCTCAGAGGGTGAATTTCGAAAAATCCTTTCTTAGTGCACCCCTAGACTTCATAAGGCACCTACGTGGCAAATTTGGAATCTCTAGACCCAGCGGTTTGGGCTGTGCGTTGATATGTCCAGTCAGTCATTCAGTCAGTATTAATTTTCATATATTAGATTGACGCCGTCGTGGTGGAGTGGTCAGTAACGCTGCCTATACATCAAGCGGTCCGGGTTCGAGTCCTGCAAATGTTTGTGTGACGAACACGAATATTTGTTGACAAGTCATGGTTGTTTATGTATTTATTTAAGTTTATTTATAAAATTTATAGTATTATGTATATTAAATTTGTCCGTTATCTAGTATCCATAACACAAGTTCTTAAAGATAATTGGTGTGAGCGTGGAAATATATTATTATTATTATATAATGAAAATCTTGCCGATCTCCTTAATAAGAGAAATCTTCGCCTAAACTACGTACTCAATCATATATCTGAACTAACTAATATTATATGACAACGTGCTTCTTGATTTTGCTTTATAGTCCAGTCAACAAGTTCAAAAACGTGAAAAATAGAGATAAAGCTCCTAAAAATATGAGCAATAGCTCATTGGATTCGGAACGACCTCTAGAAAAATGAGTTTTGAGGATTTTACTGCACGTAAAAAATTGCAATTGTTATTAACAAAATAAGATGAAAAAAAAGAGGTATTTACGGGGGATTTATTTATTTATCGATTTATCGATCTTATAGATTTATTTATCGCGGGATCTTGTTAAGTATATATATAAGAAGAGCTCCACAGAGCCAAAAATTTATAGGTTTATTATTTAAATTTTTATGTCGTCATTTATGAAAACGGAGATAGGAAAAAAATTCGTTAATTAACAATTGCATAACTTTTTGAAAAATTAATTTAAAAATTTTTTTCCAACGGGAATATATTCTTTCAAGTATCTGGATGACACCATAATTTATTTAAATTTTTAAATTCATATTTGTTACTATAAAAAATAATTTTATGTAAGAAACTGTCTTTAACGGCAGTGCGCCCATGCCGTAATGGCTGCGCGGAACCCTATTTTCAGCGTTAAATTAAAGTTATAAATAATAGAGGTAGAGTTCCGGGAGCTGGGACTTTTTTTTTGTAAATTTCCTCCTCTTTAAGGACCTTTTTTCCAAATATCGTAAATATTAATAGTTTATGAGTTATTAACAAAAACGTAAATACCTCTTTTTTTTCATCTTATTTTCTTAATAACAATTGCAATTTTTTACGTGCAGTAAAATCCTCAAAACTCATTTTTCTAGAGGTCGTTCCGAATCCAATGAGCTATTGCTCATATTTTTAGGAGCTTTATCTCTATTTTTCACGTTTTTGAACTTGTTGACTGGACTATTAGCTTTAACAAATTATTCTCTCCCTTAATTAAGATTCGCACCTAAACCTAATATCTAGAAGCTCAAGAAAGCACTAGTTAATTCAGCTTAGACATTGAAACCGATTAATGAGGAAGCGAATATCGGTTATTAGCTTACACTATTAATAATTGTACAGTATACTATTAATAATTCATGATTGTGTCGGCCACCCAGCTCTTGGTGAGATGACGATCATAACGACGTAGTGATTGGCAAAAAGTAGTGTGCAAGTTTATTATAGAGAAAACTATCAAGTTTAGTGTGTCAACTGCATTAACATTGTTTAATATTAGTTTTTTATGAGTACCTGGCATTATGCCTCGTCATGTTTTTGTATTTACGTTATTTTCTTTTGAGGGAAACAGCAATACAACTGTACATTAAAACATAACCATAATAATCCTCACATAATACCATCAAAGTTTCCACTTATAATGTTTTACATATTTCGATGGAATATAATGAATACAATGTCTATAGGGTTAAAAAATTTAAAGGAGGTCGGTTTTCTATAGGGAGATTAAGCCAATCCTTTTATTGAGATTATTTATATGCAAGCTCTTGAGAGTGAAGCATCCTTAAGTCACTACAGGTTGCATTGATGCGGAGAAAGACAAATAAAGATTAACCTAACTTGAACAATGTGTGTCTAGTCGGTCTGACGAACAAAGGAACTAAATATTGACACTAGTACTTGTAATAAATATCTTAATATTTTTTGTCACATCGGAATAGCCAATAGAACTTCTCTGTTATAAAGTCATGCATTTATCCCATAGGCTTAGGCAGAGATAGAGTTTCTCCTGAGTTCTTGTTAAAAAAACCGTGTTGAGAGACTCCAGTTTTGAATCAATCTACGGTACAATTGTCAGTTACTTTATGTACCTACATTTTCACTTGACATTAGCAAAATGCGTAATCTTTAGGTGTCGCGAACGCCATTAATTTTAAAGAAGAAGAAGAAGGCAGATATGTCTTCTTTCCACTCTCTACTTAGCTTTGTCTACTCATCGCAGTCACACAGACACTCATGTATGAGTATACAAGCTCGATGATTGCAATTAATTTTAATCTGACTTTTTCTTTAGTGTTTTCGATTTGATTGACAAATAGTCGCCTAGGTATTCCCCATCCGACAGATGCGTTCACTTTCGATCCATATATCCTTTTAGCCAATCTATTTTCACTTAACCTTTTACATGACCAAACCCTTTCAACAACCTGAGAACACCAAATACTTCAATTTTCTAAAATCCGAAATTATAATAAAAAAAAAAACAAATTTCCGACTGTTCAAAATCAATATTATTTTCCTAAAAATCACAAATAGGTACGTGTTTTAATTTACCGGCTTTATTTAGTACGAAGAATTTAAAATCCGAAGTTTCATTGGCCTGAAAAACGATATTCTCAATTTCAAATCTTCGAAAATTCTTTTTTAAAATTAAGATGTAATATTAAAAATCTGTTGATATTAATAGTTCTGGCTGCCGTGTTAAGTTCTCCTTCGGTTCTTTCTTTTTGGATGGTTAAAGATCCGTGGCTTGTAGGAAGAAATTTTGACTCTGAAACATCCGTGAGTAGACAGGAATTAGCATAATAGCCTGCTACATTTTACTCCTTGTGAGGCGAAATGATTTTCGCCTCACAAGAAGTAAAATGTAGCAGGCGAAGCTGACCGCCAACCTTCGCTACTCAGAAAGACTCCAAAAGAAGAATATTTTTTACGTCTTTTTCTAATTTGTGGACACAAGCTTTAAAAACTTGGTCTTATTCTTTAAGCAGTGTTTGTAAGTAAAACACCTTATTTCATACGAACGATTTTTTTCACCAGTCAAATGAGTTCCGACAAAGCCTCAGGAATTTATATTTATCAAACATTAATATTAAATTTGAATTCCTATATTTACTCTTCGAGATGGCTGCGCACCATTAGTTGTGATCGCTCTATCCAAGTTTCGGTTAAGCGTATAGTTGTTTGCTTTGGCATAGGTACAATCAAGAACAGCATAGTTTACCCAATATTTTTAATCCTTTATTGAGTTTCATTCAATCTAAACGAGGAGCTTGATTTCTGTTTCGAAAACCAAACAAAAATTGCCTTGGTTCGTCATGTTGTGATTTGTTTTATTATCTAGACAAATAACTTCAAGTAGGCATGTTAATCCTTTGTTAAAGCATAGTCATAGCGATATATACCCTTTGGCATAGTGATATATTTTGAAATTTAATGACTGCCACAGGTCGCAGATGACATTCTCTGTGTCATCGGGGTTTTTGGTGAAGGCGAGGACCTTGGTGGATCCTCTTGCCTGTAATTCAAACCACCCAAGAGTGGATTTCTAGGCGACGAGAATTTACTGTGAAGGAGTCTCTACACCGATTAGAGTTTCTGATGGCCGGTTTTAATAACTTATCTAGGTATCTACACTTTTGCTTACTAGACATAAGACATTGACAGATATCCCATACCAAATAATGACAAAATTCTACCGTCACCAAGGAAAACTGTCGTTTGTTATGTTAATGAAAACCCGCCATAAGTTGTTCAAAGCGGTAGAGAGCGGTGCGCCCGAGAGTGCGACAAAAGGTTCAACCCTCGACTAAGGCGCGCCGTGTCGAGGAGGGATAGTGGGTAAGAAGAGCCCCGGGTATAGCGCGATGTTTGTGACCCCAGTTGGTGTGTAGAGTGCCTAACACAGCATACTGTGTCACTAGGTGCAGGATGGAGAGGAAGTTGCGTATCTTGCTCATAATGGGGTCGTCTTGATAGAGTGGTACGTTTCACGTGTTTTGTTTCAGGTTGACCGACGCGGTCTGTGTTGGTATACAATACGAAGAATGCAAAACTGACCGCTTGAACGCTTGGCCGTGTGAGTGTCTTATGTCTATTATATTCCTAAAATAAAAATGGTTATCAATTCAAAATTCAAGTACTTTAGACGGTGATTGTACCCTTCTGTTTGAGATGTGTATGCAGTATTAGGTACATAGTCATAATGGTTATACACGGCTACTTGGTTGTCTTTGAAACCAGGTGTGGGCTATCAGCTCTTGTTTATCCCACCCACCTATTCACAAATAATGTATTGGATATATTTATCTTTATCTATGCCTTTTTAATGCAATGTATTAAAGTAAGATACAGAATCTACTCCAGATTACATAAAAGCTCTATAATTGCGGTAGAATCAAAATTTTTGATACGTAGATTATGTCCGTTGTGAAAAGTATAAGCTAGAAACAAGTCAAAACAAAAGTTGCGTCCCTTCCGCGGATTTATCGAGGATTCTCCTAGCATTGTGGGTGTAGTTTGTGAAATCTGCGAATAGTAGGTATACAGGTGAATTTTTCAAGTGGGCCTTCAGGGCCAAATCCTTTGAACATTTTTCGATATTCCTTATAGTTTAAATAAGGAATATCGAAAAATGTTCAAAGGAGTCACGAGGCCGATTTTGATGAAAACAAAAACTGTAGCATTGGATTGATTGATAAAATAATGATCATCGCTTTGATTATCGCTCCAACCAAGGTGGAAGAAGAAAGATTTTATGAAAAATTAACATTTTCCGTTAGTTTCTCGTATATCATTACTTCCCAGAAATCGATCCTTAATAACAACACTATCAAATGGTGTAACAAGCTGTGCTTTTTTTTAAAAATCATTGGGTTCGTTTCCTGGCCTGGATATTGATTTTTCATAAATCTAATGATGCAGTTTTCGTTTTTATCAAAATTCTCCGACTCCTTTGAGAATTTTTCGATATTCCTTCCTTCCTAAAATTCATATACCTCCTATGCGCGGATTTCACAAACTAATATACATATATGTATAACGCGCAGTGCGATCTTCGTCTACGTGAGCGGTTTAATCGCTACTATGCGATTGACCCCTTCGTGCTATGGTCTGCACGGGGCTTAGAATACCCTACAGCCTTTTTACACGTGATGAGAAAGGGTAGTTCTATTCGTGAACGGAGACTGCACATCGTCCAATTGCACACATTATCAGTTACCTAATTGAATAAACACTGCATTCAAATAAGGCTTTGCGTTTTTTATGACCACTTTTTATAAGCTTCTGTGCTCCAAATAATTATATTTTTATTTTATTTCATGTTCGTTATTAAGTATTTTATACTCATTGTTAATTTACTTTAGTACTTAAATATAAGAATAATAATTCGACCTTGCAATTCAACGGTCCTACTTTGCACGTGCGATCTGGATTCGACATTATTGATTTCAAGAATTGCAACAATTATTTTTCACCGTTACTACCCTAACCCATTGAATTCGGCGTTGGATTTTATAAAAATATAAGTAATAAAAAGGTAGTCTGCAATAAAATTTATTAAAATTATAATGTCGCAGAATCAAATTGTCATAAAAGTGTGATGATATAAAATCAAAGAATGTTAATGTTTCGAATTGGAAGAACATTTCGACAAGCTTTAAAATTTTAAATGGCCTATAATAAGCAATAAGGTAAGAAGTACCTAAACATAAAAATTACATCCAGTGATCATAAACATGGTTCTTTGCTCCAAAATTACACTTGAGAACAACATACAGTCGAATAGAGAACCTCCTCCTTTTTTGAAGTCGGTTAAAAAGTTTGTTTATTATTAAAAATATAGAAGAATAGGTAAGTAATCTATACTGTTCTGTTTTGTAGATATGTGATAAGGAATCGGGGGAGACAAGGAATGCAACAACGATTTTTTTTTCTTATTTATTTTTCGTAGGTATATCTACACAAACAATCCTTCTCTCGGGATTGTTAGATGAAAATACTGTACCTACTTACATTTAAAAAAAGATTTTAAGAAAATTAGAGAAGTTTAACCCAAATACATAATACTCGTACATACTATCGCACATAATCCCAAGATTAAGGAATAATTTCATAGCCTAAAGCGGCATCAGGCAGTAGGAACTAATGTTGTGCCTCAAAATAGTGATCGGTTACCAACCTGTCGCCCAAATACACGCGAGTTACCTATAAAAGTAGGTAGTATTTCTGTGTAACTGTTAAATTATGACAAATTCTCGTCTATTGACGTCACTACCATTATGTACCTTAACGTCATTAGGTTTTGGTCCTTTTGAACTTCAAAAACAGTTACAATAATATTCGTGTAATAATTAATGCGCCATTGTCTCCCGCGTCAGGTACCGTTCAAACTATCACATTCCGTACCTAAGACTGTTTTGCGTGTAGCGATCAATAGGTCTTCATAAAAACTAAAACTTACACAGTAGTTGCTTCCAAACAATGAAACGGAACATTGTCTGTCTGTTAAAATGTCCTGGTATTTATTATTAACATAAAGGTGCTGATATATCAAAATCTGTCGCCGTAATAGTAATGTTTACACTGTCATTCGGAATTGTGTTCCGACAATTAATGATAAGATCGCCAGTCCCTCTGTGGATGGAGGGTTCCCGTTGAAGTTCGATTCAATTTTCGGCTTTATCGCCACTTACCATCAGGTGAATTGAAGACCAATAGAAAAAAATATATACTAGAGCGATCGCTAGAATGATCGTGGAAATGGTCGTTGTGGTTTGGGGTCTATGCTCGATGTTCAGTTCGACGGGTGCGGTGAAACGGCGAATGTTCGGTGTTTGTTTAGTTCGACAAATTTTAAAACGGCGAATGCTCGCTGCTCTGTTATAAGTGAATGCTCAAGTCTGCCAGCACCTTAAGGTAAATAAGTAAGAATACCTATATTTGCTCGACAGTTTTCACAAAAAATGGTAGGCATTGTCTGCCGTCTGTACGCATTGATTGTTTGTACAGACAACGTGAAATACTTTGTCTGGTTCAATTTTTTGTTCGCTTTATATTTTCGAAATAGTTACTAAATATGCGTCAAACACTATGTACAGTTGACCAAATTGAATCATGACCCACCTTAAGATCATTTTCCTACAGTCTCTCTATACAAAGTAGGATGAAATTCGCTTGAACGTACATTTCAAAGTAACGAACCTGTTATCAATTTGTTAGACACTGACAGTGTCAAATAAATATGGCTTTTTAAAATTTGTTCAGACCTCAGCAGACTACTAGTTGACATCTGACACATAACGTCATTTTATTTTTAAAATTATAATAGTTATTTCATTTTCTCAGTAGTGAAAAGAGTTTAAATTATGAACGACATCTTATTTAAAATTCCAATTGAGACTTTAGTACAGTAATAAGAAAGATTAAAATTGCATAGATATCTGACCCTTAATGACGCATTTTTATTCATATTTAAAACGTACTAAGTGCAACACGCATAATAGCGAAGAAAACCTAACTAAATTTATGATTCTAAAGGAATGACCGGCCAAGTGGGTCATGATTCAGTTGGTTCGACTGTACTTACGTACCTTCTTTTGGAGACATCAAATGTATTTACGCATCATCCCTGCAGTACTGCAACTGCAGGGGTATGTGGGACTTAGAGGTAAAGGCATTCCCACCTCTATCCACTAAACATTCTCTTCGGGCATCCTACCATAGCACACTACGATAGCCAAGGACGGCTCGGATGATACTTGGCGCAGTTTAAGCCATGTGTCTACGCCATCTGTCCCCTAACCTAATACCGCAGCCATCCGGAACACCGGTCTCTAATATCTGACTCAATGGGTCCGGCTGTGGCGTGGAGGAACAAGACGCTAGCTTCGACAGGGCGGCGCTGCCCTCGTTACTCCTCCATGGAAAATTAATTAAAGAGGCCCACCAGCCTATCGGCACGACCCATGGTCCGCTGACCCTGAAAAGGGCCTTCCCCTGTTCCGACGTCAGCCGTCTGTCGGGGCTGTTGCCCAGGGTGCACCGCGGGGAGGTCTAGGAACATAGCACGCCAGTCTATTTTATTTTTTGGCCGGGAAGCTTGGGTTTCACATGACGCAAACAAACATAGAGTTCTTGATGTATATCTACAGGCATTCAACGCTTGCTCACCCACGTCCCGATAAAACTATTGATAATACTTCTTGTAATTGCACTTTAAAATAAGCTCTAACATAGGGGTACCTAGTTTGTAGGCTTTTTGTGGTTAATTTGACGTTGACTGTATCTTATCTTATTACGGTACTCATCAAGATGCACTTTACCCCATTAGGATCTTTTGTGTCTCCCCTTTCCTTTTACTCTAGGCGCTCCTGGAATATGTTGACCATTAGCCTAATAGAATCCATGGCCTTGAAGAGCCTGTAATGCTCGTGCCTTGGATTAGTCATTCTTATGATATTCGTTCTAACCCTGGCTATAGAATCGCAGTTCACACAGCGTGTTCCATTGATTCTTCTTATTACAAGACGGAATGTGTCATTGACTTTCACATAACATCAGTGCGGAACAATAGACTATCCGAAACAACTTGAAATTTTAAATCGCCGTCGGTCGGAGACGTACCTACGTAAACATATACATAAAGATTTGTAGACAGTAAACCTTGTTTATTACACGACAAATTGCTTTTGTCAATATGCCAAAGAGTCGACAATTATTTTACTAGGTGGTAGACCCATATGTAGGGTCGGCTGGGTAGGTACCACCGCCTTTCTTATTTCTGCCGTGAAGCAGTTCGCTGTGTTTCGGATTGAAGGGAAAGGTAGCCCGTGTAATTACTAGGCATGGAGGGCGTATCATCTTAGTCCCCAGGATGGCAAACGCACTTGCGGTGTTAAGTGATTTACAGTTAATATTGCAAGTGTCTATAGGCAGCGGTGACCACTTAACATCAGGTGAGCCGCAAGCTAGTTTGTCGTCTCGTAGCATCAAAAAAAAATATTTTTAGACTTGATCTTTTAAGGTTTTCAGTTTTGATTCAGTAAATTCGTTTAGTTGATTATAGAGCTTTTTAAAGTTCCTTACAGGTTTGGAACGTTCCGGTTGACATGATAGAGTAAACATTGTAAAAATTTAATTCCTATTAGGGTTCCCAAACAAATAAACATTTATTCCTTTATTACAAGCATAAAATTGGTAATAAAAATACACTATAGAAAGGTATTACATAGATTATAGATTTGTATATTTTGACTAGTATTAGTAGATTTAATTATTTTAATTATAAACTAATTTATATTTTTATTGAAATTATATGTATTATTCAAAACAAAAATAAGTAAGTTTTTAAGGATAAATAAAGGTAAAAGTAATATAGGCCTTCCAGTGTGAGTGAGATACTCTACATCTTTTATATAAAAAAAATCAAATCAATATAATACATTTTATGTACGTCTTCGATGTGTTATAAGTGAGGTAGGTACGTTTATAACTTGATTACGATTACAACCCGCTAATTTAAGCATTCAACAATTAGGTACTAGTTGTTACGACCATAAATCTAACCTGCGCAATTTGCCCATTAATTTTTATTCTGTAAGACGTGTTAATTTATTTCAAACAACTTGATATTCAGATCGTTCCCTCCTATTTGTAGTACCTAATAAACTAACGCCGCCCACTTTATCTTAACGAGGCGAGATAATACTTGTAGCGCAGACGAAGCTTCAAACCTACGTGAGTGTCAGTCCATCAGTCAGTCTTAATGACTTCCAGATAGTCTAATGATCTAACGTTAACTGATACTGGGTTGGTAACAGATCCTGTAGATACTGCTAGGATAAAGCTGTTGTGTGTATTTTTGGTCAAGTCACTTATTAATATTATGTATAAAAATATTAGTTTAAAAAAAAAAACAAAAAAAAAAAACACTCTTTCTTTTATATTAAATCGGACTAAAAAGTGAAAAATAACTTTGGTATCTATAAAATGTAAACGACGAACGAAAAGAATAATTATTATTTAAAAGCATGGGGTGCTCATTAGTTCTTGAAAATATTCGATCGGTACAATTAGGCGAGTCATGGTCGTTTATATATTTACTTAAGTTTATTTATAAAAATATCTAAAAATTATTATGTATATTAAAAAAAAAGTCCGTTATCTAGTATCCGTAACACAAGTTCTTAATGATACTTACTTCGGGCTGGATAATTGGTGTGAGCGTGAAAATATATTATTATTAATTAAATTGAGCACCCCACGCTTTTCTCTAAATAATAATTATACTTTTCGTTTATCGTTTAGTTTCTATACTAAAAAGTCATTTTTAACTCCACTTCTGCTTACCATCAGGTGGAATGGAGTTATTTGCTGGGCTTTTTATAACAAAAAAAGTATTCAACGTCAGAAAAAAGCTATCATTTTTATAGCTTTTTTCTGACGTTGAATACTTTTTTTGTGTGCAGTGCTATTTGACTTTGATATTCTGTAAGATGGAGGTACTGCTCCAATTCAGCCGCACCAAATTAAATTTATAAGCGCATTGCCCTACCTCCCACAAAATGTGTATTATCTTGGGAAAAATGTGGTAAATTACTTGAAGATATTCTTATTTTAATTCTTTTTTTCCATAACTCTGTATTATTATGAATGTCAAGTGAAAATTAAATCGATAATTTGTCACAACTTCGAGTTAATGCATTTTCATTGCTCTCCATTTTTTGTCCTCATCTGGGATGGAATCCAGCTACGGAGGCGTTTAAACTTTAAGCTTATACTCCTTAATATTATACGTACTAAACACAGTATGTACGATAAATCTCTTAAATTTATTTCCCACGAACCTTTCCCTTGATAGGCAAGAAACAATAGCAAAATCAACTAACTCTCATTTTAATATTTACAGTGCATATAATTACCGTAGCAATAATTTGCAGGGCTCTTGAAGTCGCAGGCAATTAAGCCAGTAATGACCAACACTAAATCACACGCCCGCCGATGAAGAAAAGTACTCTATTTGCATTTAAGGCCTGCGCAGACGAGGACGTCCGCAAAGAAATACAATCCAGGAAAAGTCAGAAAAAAATCCTTCGCGACTTTTCAGCGGTCCATACGCACACTACATGCGATTATTAGTCCTCGTGAGTTTAAAGAAGGATTTGGCCCTAAGGGGTTGTCTCTCTGATTGCTTGTAGTTTTAAATAGCCCCCTGAATAACATAATATATTAGCCCTTAGAATTTAGGTGAAGTGAGTCTGATTTTTTCTCACCTCTCGCACCTTATACCTAATCGGTTGGCGTCTAACTAAGTTGTGTTCAACGAACCTAAATACAATCGCTACTTTTTTACACAGATTTCATCTTCCAAATAATAAGTTACGTCTGACTAGTAGGTACTTTTATTCTATTTTTAATTATTGGCTTCGGGACAAATAATTATTACGCATTTAGCCAATGTCAAGTGAAAGTGTTTCAAATTTAAAGTAACATTAAATTGTACATGTATAATAAATTGTACAACAATTTTTACCCGGACTACTGAGATGGTTTTGATTGTAACATCTGTCCCGGCTGTTGACTTTTGTTTCTTTGTGTGTTTTCTGAAGGATTGTTACTTTTCGTGTTCGGTGCCTCTTTTATGTAGGTGACAGTCAAATGTAACTTTTAAAGAAATGCTATCTAAGGCTCTGCTCTGCTGCATGTATGTATAAATTGTACCTACGGAAGAATGAGTTAAAAATTAAATTTCACAATACGTGTTATTACAAAAAAATCGTTTTTAGTTTCTTAAAATGCGTCCAAGTGATCTGCTTTGACGGTATAAAAAGTACCGTCCTTCGTCTGCACTGGCCTTTAGTTTACACCGTGAGCTATGAGCTCCAATACGTAGCCGTCACTTCGCCAGTATTACGTCATTATGGTAATGTTTTTAACAAATAAGGGAATAATAAATTAAGTAAAAATATAGCTTCTTGTTTTAAAGACTACCGTTCAAACTTTGATCTGAGAAGAAAGATAACTAATGAATTTATTAAACTCAATTCATTCATTTCATTTTATTGAAATAGTTTATTGAAAACACAATTATGTAGGTACTTACCTACATACATAAATATCTTTTGACCTCAAACTAACATTTTACATAATTTACTTGTTTATTAGTTTAAAGATACATATATACCTATTGTTAGTAGGTATATATAAGCTATGTGATGCCGGCAGAGTAGAATAGCATCACCCCATATCAGCCCATATCCTCCAATGAGTGTCGTAGACGGCGACTAATCAGCAAAGGACCTTTAGCTGATTTGCTCCTGACCACCAACATCTTAAGATATGTCCATTGAAGCGGAGATGAGCGGACAACGTTTTTTCTTATCAAACAAAAATAAACTGATGACTAATGAAGCTTGTGGTAGAACGCTATTAAATGGCGTGAATTAATTTTAGTGCAATTAACGCCATTAATTTTAGTGTAAGTAGGTAGTAGTCAATGCAGCGCCACTTCAGCTTGTCATATTATCGCTAGCTCTGAAAGAATCGTAACTTGAAGGGTAGAAGGCTCATATTTATTTGTATTAAAACACTCCGTTGCATTCGTCTCCGCTTGAATCATGTCCATTCTCTCCTCATTAATAGCAAGGAGTGACTTTTTACGGTGATGTGTAAGTTCACTTTAAAATTTCATCTGCACTCACAGTACCGCGTAAATTAAATTCAGAAGCAAAAAAATAATGCTTATTAATGAGTGAAAAAAGTTGATTTTAATTGCATCGAGTGGATCGGTAAAAAATTAAGAATAAAAAGAACCTCTCAATCCGAAATGATAAATTAAAGAAGCGTTATTCGGCAATTAATGTTTTATTATACCTTATTAACGTCTAGACAATCGCCCGTAAACTTTAACATTATATTAATTTAACATTTTGCAATTACACTCCTTTATACCGAAACCAGTAGTAGATAGAATCTGTCTACCGACTAATTAAAAAGATCTAGATCTAAAATCAATGATCTCTTTTTGTGTTTAAGCTTGATTAAATTTGAAAAATGATTGATTTTTAATTTTTGATTTTGTGGCTGTCGTAAAATAGCAGTCGTCTCCAAGGAGGTTTGGTTTCAGGTAGGCGGTCGGCCGTAAATATCTAATGCCAAATCCTATAACAGTATTGTTGATACCAAGACATACTGTCCCGACCCCAAATAAATTGGAATCATGGCAGGAAAGAGAGAGAGAGAGATAGTCGTTAGATGCAAAAATAGGAAGATTATTAAAGACTTTAAAATAAATATTCTTAGTTTTTTTTAAACATATTTTATTCGATTTTTAAATATACCTATTTTATTGTTATATTCGATCAAAACCGATCACACGATAAAAGAGGCTCTATCAGCAGATGTACAAATGAGTAGAGCACCTACATATTTTTTTGTTTATTCACAATATTTCACGACAAAATTACTTACTTTTCATTTGTAAATGTCGTTAGATTAAAAAATGAAATTATGTATCAAAAGTTCACATTGTTGATGCTATGATCATCATTAAACTAGTTAATTGAAACTGTTTTTAATACAAAATTGTAACTTTACAAAATCGTGGATCAGATTATTTTTTATAATATAGAATCAATAACTGCGAATAAAAGCGACGCATGCAATGTATTTCGAGCCACAATCTTGAATTAAGTATTATAAACTTTGTGTTTGTAGACTTAAGCTACAAAATCCTCAGCCTGTTAATTAAGAATTCTAATGTCATGTTGTACCAGCTAAACAGAATTTAACAGGACAACGTGTCGACACACAAATTGAGTAAATTATAAGGCATTTAGTAAATTGCTTCTTCACACCGCTTAAATTATAACAAATCATGCACCATAATAAACATGGACAGTTACGACATGGTGAAAAGAGTGATCTGGAACAACACGCTTCAAATTTTATAAAATGATTTCCAAAATAAATATAATCCAAATTGATGTTGACCTGCTTATAAGATAAACGGACGATTATTGGAGATTAAACGTAATATAGTTCGATTTTTACTTTCTCGTAACGTAGTATAGAGGAAGTCTTATAATAATCAAAAAATTAGACCTCGAGATTTTGAAGGATTTACACGTTTTGGACCTCCACGAGTCCAAAAATATTTTTTTTTGGAATTATGTCTGTGTGTGTGTCTGTGCGTTAGCACGATAACTCGAGCATGCTTTAACTTATTGCAACCAAATTTAACTTACGTGTATGACATCAAAATATAAGGTTTCTATCAAATTTTGAGCCGTCAATCACAAAAGTTAAGCAACCAAGTGCGCGGTCGGTACTTGAATGGGTGACCAAAATTTAACACGCATGTATAACATCAAAAAAAAAGGTTTCTATCAACCTTTGAGTCGTTTCCGGTATACGAGAAAGTCAAGGGGAGACCACTCCCGATTTTTTTTCTGTTGCGTAGAAAGACATACTTACCTACATGCACGTTGTCTGTGTCTATAAATTTACAAAATTGGTCTATTTTTATGACATACTACTCGAATTACTTATATTTATTATAAAAATAAGTTCTCATCTATTATTTATGAAGATGTGAATAAATGATAAATTGGTGGCACAATCAAGAATTGTATACTTAATTGCTCCACTAATCGACTTAAACTTTGGCAAATTAATAACCTTGACTTAAATTCCTAATGTCGGTCAATTCACGTTATACATATTTATGTAAACAGTTATTTATTTGTAATATATTAAAGAATTTAATTTATCGATTCGACCTTAAAGGCAGAGCTTGTCGAAATATTAATAAATATTGAAAAAAAAAAAACATTTACTGGCTCACACAGTACATTACAATAAAGAAAAAAAAAGAAGAAACACAAAAGTCATGTGCGAGGCTACTGCTTCACCATGTGCAACTAAAACATAGTGCCACATGAGCGCTGTTATTCTAGCAGGGCAGGATAAACGAACGAAGACTGCAGTGTGCGAACATACATTATAAGGGTACTATCATTACTAGAGTTCGACAAACCACACTTTGTCAATCACGTCGCTACATTCCAAGGATTGAAATAAAGAAACACACAAATTTCAATAGAGTAGATGGTTGGGCCGAACGACCGATAGGATCCAGTAATTATAATTATTAAAATTGGAGCAAACCAACACACATCAAGACCAAATGACACCATTGTGTAAATTAGAACACTCAAAATGTGAAACCAAATTACACGCGAGTTAAATTTGTAAAAAAAGCGTCGATGGCGTAGTGCGTAAGAGTCTTCCACGCGGGAGGCACCGGTTTGAACCCCGCCATGTACCAATGTGTTTTCAAATTTTTTATTCATAAATGTACCTACGCTTAATCGACGCTTTTACGGTGAAGGAAAACATGGTGAGGAAATCTGCACACACCTATGAAGAAATTCTTAGGTTGTGTGTGAAGTCGACCAACGCGCACTTGGCCAGCGTGGTTGACTAAGGCCTAATCGCCTTTAATGTGGGGTAGGCTCGAGCCCCTCGATTATTTATTTTTTTACACAAATAAATGGCTAATAATACATGGCGCATGAGTTTAATGGACTTACGAGGAAATAAATCATTGAGTTGTTAATATTCGGGTTACAGTCGAAAATCAGTGATTTCCTCGTGGGTAACTTGCCCACTGAACTGTGATCTTTTTGTAAGTACTTAAAAATACGAAGCACCTGATTTGTTCTTCAACGCAGTACAAATTTACGTAGACACGTATATATTCTACAAGCGTTACAAATGAAACGCGTGCGCATCCGTTACTCTACATCCATAAATAATAACGACACGTAACAAAATTCAAGATCGAGACGAATCAGCCGATTATAGACGAATGGGATATCGATTACGAGATTTGTGAAATTGAAATAATAACTACGATATTAAACACGTGCGGGATAGCCGATCGACTTGAAGTCGTATATATAGTTTGTATTTTGCTGTTCGATTTTAAATTTTTTGTGTTACAAATAACGTATCTGAAAAATTATCAAATTAAGGGATTTTTTTTTCTAGCTTTCCAGTTTTAAAATGTTATTGCACTTGCATTTTAAAACATGCCAAAAAAAGGTATTAATAAAAATAACGACAATATCATTCACGTTTACACGTTTTGGAGCTCCCCGAGTGCAAAAATACCGTTTTTGGAATTATGTCTATGTGTGTGTGTCTGTGCGTTAGCATGATAACTCGAGAATGCTTTAAATTATTGGAACCAAATTTAACATACGTGTATAACATCAAAATATAAGGTTTCTATCAAATTTTGAGACGTCGATCATGAAAGTTAAGCAACCAAGAGCACGGTCGGTGCTCGGATGGGTGACCAAAATTTAACATGCATGTATGACAACAAAATATAAGGTCAACAACCTTTGAGTCGATTCCGGTATACCAGAAAGTCAAGGGTAGACCACTCCCGATTTTTTATAAAGCTCTAGGAAATTACTCCATCGCACTTGATGGTTAAAAGAAATGGAGTTCACATGCAAAGATAACTTAGTGCGAGAGATAATGTAAAACTCCACATTAGCCACCCTCGCTTTGCCGACCTGCACGGTAGTAGAAGAGGCCTATGCCTTTTTTTGTTGACGGGGAGGTCAAATGCATTTACGCATCGTCCCTGCGGGTTGGTGCCAACCGCAGGATATGTGGGACTCGAGGTCAAGGCGTCCCTCCATACTTACTAAACATCCTCCCCGGCCTGACCTCCAGTTCGCTATTACGGGACGGCTCGGGATCTGCGCACGTGAGCGCAACTACACCGAGACCGTCCCAACGCTGCCCGTCTAGGCACTACTTGTGCACCAATTGTGGACCAGCAGCCCACAGGGGCTACCGACTAACGCTAGCCTCTGTGGGCCGCTGGCCAACGCTGGCCTTATAGGCCGCCTCCTCACCGACGGCTGCTCGACCTGGCGCGTCCTCCTGACGACGACACCGGGAGTAGCCGTGGTGGGAATACAAAAACAACTCCACGATGGCATGTTACTTCGAATGCCAAGGGGATACACTTGACATCAAAAGAAAAGAGGCCTATGCCTAATAAATTCTTAAAAAAATAACATATCTAAAATACATTTTTGATAAATGTTTAACGTGATTAATAATAAACGCTTTTGGTACTGATCTATCATGTTCTATTGTAAAAAATATAACTTATTTGTACTGTGTATTCACACGCTTCTAAATTTTCACACAATTAATCATGACCAATTTTGAAACACGGTGTCAGCTTACAATATGTCGTCAAACAGAATTTAGAAAAGTTAGGTTCTAGTAACGCTTTCGATTGTATACTGACACGAGATTGATTGCTTGTTTGATTGACATTTGACGGATTCACAAAAATCCCGACCACCGAATATGAACAAGCTAAGAAATTAAAAACCTCAATCCGTGATAATTCACTGTAATTTTTTTAACACACATTAGCAACTGTTGCTAAATCACTCTGTAAGTTTTGATGAAAAACGGCATTCATTTACAGCTAGTTATTCGCATAATTGAGGTTTCAGGAAACTAGTTTAAACCGACATTTTGAGCTAACGTATAGTTCAAAATGTCGATGTAATTCCGAAGCGGTACTTTCTGAATAAGTTAAATTAATTTAGACAAGTCGTACAAGAGAATCGACATAATAGTCAATATTACTTGTCATGACAATACATCTTGCTGGTTGGATCCAAAAATAGCTACACGGAACTCAATGTGCTCATTAAAAACGCAGAAGTTTAATTTTGTGTTCACCGCATTGATTGGGAATGCAAAAAATAACTATTCGCGTCGGAGATTCCGTTCCTATTTTTAAATTTCATATTGACAACCATTACGCAAAACAGTTCTGCGTTCGCTATTTAAAAAGTGACATGTATTGAACTGTGACAGTTGTATCGTTAATACCCAGGTTTAGGTGGTCAATTTTCAATTCTTACGGTTTTTGCGTTAACGCTCTTTGGCCTACACAGAAAGGAAAAGACTTTTGAAAAAACTAACAATGTAAGTTTTTTCTCGTACATGTGAAACGAAAACTAGAAAAAAAATCAACATTTCAAAGAGGAAACTTATTTATTAAATCACCAATAAGATTTATTAAATGTTCGATATTATATTTAAACTTAAAATTGAAAAAAAGCGCCAACACTTGTTAATTTTAGTACTTTTCTGACATGCAAACCTCTTTAGACATATTCTCTCTAATCTGTGTAAGTACATACTTTGCTGTCCTAATATTTTTTATCTTTCAATGACAATAAAAAATTTGTACTAAGCAGGTAAATATCAATAACAACAAATGTTATTGATATTTACCTTTATTCTAAGATAATATACTATTTTATAAAGTGTAAGTTCTATGTAACTGAGCAAATTATATTACTTAGTTGGTAATATATTGAAAAAACTACAAAAAAATGCACTGAAAAAAAAACGACTTGCCCCAGGCGGGACCAGACGACAGCTCGATTTTTTTCAGTGCATTTTTTCTAGATTTAGAAATATTTACGCGTTTGTAAACGCAAAAATAATTCCTTAATATAAGTACTATATTAGATTAATCCCGAGAGACTTTACCTCTCTAAGAAATGCTGATTTCCTAGTTCTTTACATTTTACTACATAGTAATTTAGTCTTTTAGAATTTTAGATTCAATGATATCAAAGGCATGGGAAATTCCAAGGTTTGCGTCTTCCTTCAGGGTTGGAAGGAAATCGTGTATTTGTATTTGTACACAAACGCGCCTTGATAATCACACCTGACGATAAGTGATCATAAAGATCGAAGAGGAGTTTCATCCGGACACGTGTTATGAGACTCCATTCTTTACAATTTACTGTTATTTTGAATACTTTGTAAACGCGAAAGCCATTAATTAAGAATAAATAGATAGATAAAGATCGAAGGTGACATCTCTGTTATCCTCAACCAATAAGAAGCTGGCAATCTTAACACTAAATTTTGGATCACAATAACGCTGTTAGCACATTAGTACTATTGTTATGGGGACACATTAGAAGTGTTAGAGTTGGCGTTGTTATTCGCAGAAACGCTTTTTAGCGTTTGAAACGATGGAGATTTTATGGTATAAAATGCCATCAACTTTTATGAATTTAATTGTAATTTAATTTGAGAATGGTGTCATTATCCCTGTTAATTAAAACATTTATATCGAGATACATTTTTCTTGTTTATATTATTTAAAAAAATTTATATTCAAAAGTGAAAATGTAGTAGATAAATGTTTGTGTTGCAACCCTAACATACACACGAGAAAGTACATGCCACAATAATAAACATACGCAGTGCACTCAAAGTGAGTTACTGTGGTAGATAAAAATCAAATTTCCCTCCAAGCGGGTTGGATCGGTAGCATCCCAGGCACGATGGGGCTATTTGAACTCTCACTGATACCCTTAATTCGACTATTAGCATAGCATATTGTTTTAATACATTGTTTTAAATTTACATGGTCACTAACATTAAATTGTGTGAAAACGGGATTTGTACCACGTACTTCGGTTTAGTTTAAATTCCGATATTTCCGAGGTACGTGGTGCAAATCGTGTTTTCACACAATTTAATATTGAAGCCGAATGCACGTATGTTTAAGAATAGTTTTAATACTAACTTAATTTACTTAGGAATATAATTTTATTTCACTTTGTTATTATTTTGCTCAAAATACAAGAAAGTTAATTTTTTCTAGTCTGAACTTTAATCCAAATTAGATAAGAGATTTTTATGATAATGAGAATACATCGATTTTGAACAATACCTACTTGATAAGTATGTTCAGCGTATGGTATACCCATTCCATATAAGAAGCAATAAAATAAAATAAATATTTTCGTATCAAATCTAGAAACGAGCGGATGCCCGCGAACTTGTATGGTTTTTCAAAAATAAACTAAGTATAACTGATACTCAGTTAAAATTATAGCATTCTAACGATGACAGAACTTTTAATATTGATTACAAACATGCACATTTTTGTTCTGTATAATATTGAGTGTAGATGTAGATAATATTATTACATAGAGATAGATAAATTGGCAAAGGATTAATTGTTTAATTTTTAAACTTATATAATAGCATTCACTCACATAATTTATTCGCTTCTTTACATATAGCTTCTGTCCGCGACTTCGATTAGTATAAATCATAGGCTATTAGTTATTCTGATGTCATGAGTTATTGTAAAGTTTCATTAAAATCCATTCAGTACCTAGTTTTTGCGTGAAAGAGTAACAAACATCCACACATACATCCATACAAGCTTTCACGTTTATAATATAAAAGTAGGATTTGTTGACTTTGAAAATCATTATTTGGTTTCCAAATTACATACAATTACGCTCGTAATCCCATGAGGGGTTTAGCAGAGCCTTAGGTAACGTTTTGTTACACATAAAGCCACATCTGGTAGTATGGGCCTTGCAATGCTTCCAAATTGTGATAGGTTGCCAGCATGTCGCCTACGTAAGAAGAGCACCAAAGCCAAAAACTAACAATCATTCAGTAAACAAACAAACGCAAAGGCCATCAACCAGGACAGATGTTACACTCAAAATCATCTCAACAGTCCGGGTACGAATTTATTATAAATTCATATTTTTAAATTCTTTAATTCTATTTTAGGTTAGCCCTTTAGTATCTAAAAATATTACAAAAAAGCTTGCAAACGTCTTTATTGCACTACAAGGCAATTCAAAATACAATTTCTGGCGACATAATGTGTCTAGACATCAAGAACCAGTTTCAAATACTAAGTACGCGGACAGTTTAAATCTGGCAAGCAAACACAGTTTTGCAGGAACTTTAAAGACTCAGTCCAAAATGTAAGGTCACAGGTCTCGCTACAAATAACCGTAGTTGACTAACGATCGTTATTGTCCAGTGGCTTGATAAAAGTCCACAGACAAGCAACACTTTATAGTGCCGCTTGTATGTTGAACTTATACTTGTGAAGTTGAACGTAAAACTTGTTAGCTTTTGACAGACGTGACTTGAGTTCAGCTTAAAAATAAAACAACTTATTTTTTAAATTAACGACGATTTTCTTTAACATTTTTTGTTTTAATTCTATCTGTTATAAATATAATATCTTTTTATAAAGCAACTTATTTTTAAATTATCGACGATTTTCTTTAATATTTTTTGTAACGTATTATATTTATGACAGATAGAATTAAACTATCTGTCATAAATATAATACGTTTTTTTATGAAACTGTTGACGCACAGACTTCACAAGTTAAAAAAATTTCACTAGCGCTCCGCCCGCAACTTCGTCTGCGTGGAGTTTTTTTTAAATCAAATATTGTAGCATTCTAATGGTGAAAGGATTTTTTTAAATTGTTCCAGTAGTTAATACGAAGAATTAATATTAGTTTAGATACTGAAGACATGGCTGTAAGGGCTAGGTCCCTTTGCTATTAAAATAACTAACAATTCCACATAAATTCAGAGTTATTGTTGCAAGAACACGTGTTGAGAGACACCATTTTTATCCAAAATTTACAATACAATTGTCTGTTACTTTATGTATACATTTTCACTTGACATTGGCGAAATGTGTAATCTTTATGTGTCGCGAATGCACTTTATTTAAAGAAGAAGAAGAATAAAGTTACATTAAATGTATGTCGAATTTTGAAAAAAGGAAAACGTACCGACATAGTTTTTTCTTTGGTAGAAAACATTTTAATATATCATAAAAATCTGGTAAGAAATATCTATTTCCTATCCGATCTTTATGATAATATATTAGCATTTATACAAACCTGTAGTAAAACGTTTTCTCGGTTTCTTTGAAGACGTGATCGCCGTTTATGCTCTTAAATCCAATTGAATACCATAGAATATATTCATTTGTCCTCATACCGCTTATAGTCACGTTTAGTCGCATAGTCTTCCTAATGACGTCCATATCCAAGAAATATATAACAATTAAAATATTTACGATAATTATTCCTAATGATTGACAGATATAAATAATAGAATGTCGTTAGTCAATACCTGTGAAAAGCATAATTTTGTTCGCAGGTGTTGGTAAATGACATTGTACGAGCAATTCACGAATTTAAGTGTGAAAACTGTTAGATATAAATGTTTGTAAATAACAAAAGAAATTACTTCTAATGCTGTCATAATTTGTAATGTCGCCGTTAGGATAGCTCAAGTATTGATTATAATACAATATTAGGAAAGGAAATCGTTAAGCTTTCAATCTAAATTTATTTGATACACAGACTACTGAGATGTTTAATAATGTAACGTCTGACCTAGTTTGTTGACTTTTGCTTGTTGGTTTTATGTAGGCGACAGGCTAGCAACCTGTTACTAAAAAATATAAAAATTTTTTTTTTTTTAAATATTTTCATACTAATTTCTTGGATAGTTTCATAATTATATTTTTAGGGTTCCGTGCCCAAAAGGTAAAACGGGACCCTATTAATAAGACTCCGCTGTACGTTTGTACGTCCGTCTGTCACCAGGCTGTATTTTATGTACCGTGATAGTTAGTTAAAAATTTTACAGATTGTATTTCTGTTGCCGCTACTACAAATACTAATAAACAGAATAAAATAAATATGTAAGGGGGCTACCATACGACAAACGTGATTTTTTTGTTTGTTTTTATGATATTGATAACAGCAACAAATAGACGCTTGCGACAGGTAGACAAATAAATAATTCAAATAAAATAAAACAAATATTTACCCATACAACAGACATATTTTTTTTTATAGATAATTGTACGGAACCCTTCGTACGCGAATCCGACTCGCACTTGGCCGGTTTTTTTTTCTAAATTTACGGGGATATTGATAACGCGTGATGATAGTTCGATAACTGCATGTTCTCCCTTATTGCCTCCTTAAAATTCACTCTTTTCACTTACTTCTCTCCAACTTTCTGCAAGATAGAAATAAACATTTTTAAATTTACAATTTGCCTCTGAAAGTAAATTACATGTAAAAACTGAATGACATAAAGTATCTTCTTTGTCGTCCAATAAAAGAGTTTATAAATTTTAGTTTTATTGGCTCATTAAACTTCAGGCCCTTACTCTTTCCGATGAACTGGTTTTAATTATTGAAAAAGCGAACTATTACTTAAATTCTTCCGTTAATTATGCAGTAAAATAATTTTACGTGTTCCGAGGTGACATTTTTACATTCGCAAAACATCGTAAAATTATATTCGATTTATATTTATGTGGAGAACCTGATCGGAATGATGCTACTGATCTCGTAAGTTGCATTTTCGGTATGCAATTATGTATTTGTTCTTAATAGGTATGATAATTGACCTAGAATTGAGAACGGGGTAAATAACAGTCTCCGCATAATTATATTACAAGTTTTAATACCAGATTTAGTGATTGAGGAAATGTTTTTGGTGTTGATCTAATTCCAAATGTTCAAGGGTTATCATGTGCATATTTTGGCAGTTATTAAAATAATACAATTATTATTGCTTTATGATAATTTTTTAGTCGGGAAGTCAATGAATTATATTGAATAGCAGCTGTTGCTTTTCCGGTTTTGATTATTATTATAAAGTATTAGGTTTTTTATTTATTTTGAAGCCACGCTACAAACAAATTATAAAAAAAATTCCTCCTCTTGACTTTCTCGTAAGTATACCCTTAACGTGCCGATGAAGCCCAGAGGAAAATCCATTTTGAAAAAATCTCGGTCACCCATCCGAGTCCCAGCGTTCTCCGCAATCCGGGCGGCTGCGTTAACCACTACGCTACTGGGGCACTGCTTTTGTCGTAGAAATTTGTCAGTGCTTGGTGCTTATGGCAAAAATTATTCCATAATATAAGGCAGTTTCATCTTAACTGCACGTCAAATATTTGCAAAAATATTTCGTTCTGATCTTATGAAGTGCAAATTTCAAATATTTGATGAAACAATGTTTACCACAAAGACGTAAGCACCAAGCACCACAAGCACTGACAAATTTCGACGGCGAAAGCAGTGCCCTGGTGACATAGTGGTTAAAGCAGCCGCCAGGATGGCGGAGAATGCTGGGTTTGATTCCCGCCTGGGGCCTTTTACTTTCACGTATACGTAGTATAGAGGAAGTCTTGTAATCGTCAAAAAAATTGACCTCGAGATTTTGCCCGATTTACACGTTTTGGACCTCCCTGAGTCCAAAAATACCGATTTTGGAATTATGTCTGTGGGTGTGTCTGTGCGTTAGCACGATAACTCGAGTATGCTTTAACTTATTGCAACCAAATTTAACATGCATGTATGACATCAAAATATAAGGTTGCTATCAACTTTTGAGTCGTTTCTAGTGTAAGAGAAAGTCAAGGGGAGACCACTCCCCATTTTTTCACTGTATACTTTCTAGTATTGAAAAGTTAACAAGTTATTTGCAGCAATTTTGAAATGTCTGGAGATAAGCTAATTCTCGTCTGATAAAAGTTCATTTAAATTTTACTCCTGTTTTATTTAAAAAAACGCTACAACTTTTTACGTCTTGCAGTGTAAACGCTACCGCCGCGGGATACTCAATAAACGTTAACAGATACAAGGAAACCACACGTTTGTTATTTGGAGGATGGAGGCGAAATAAACGTACAAATAAGTACCTTTTGTACTTTTTACTATCTAATGTTTTCGTTTTTTTTTTGTAATTTCCCGCGTGAAATAAACAATTAAATTAAAATAAATAAATTAGAACGCAAAGAAAGCCAGTTAAAAACTTTGAAAATCATTTTAAATTTTAATCTAAATTAATTTTTATTTTATTGGAATATAGAAAGAAGTAAACCATTCTAAAAACGTCTATAACATTTTTGTCACTAGCCCACTTTCTTAGCAGCTTAGTGTATTTAGTTATACAAAAGTACATTTTATATTTAAATTCCTAACTTATTTACGAATAAAGTAAATAATGTCGTTATTTTATTTGACCGATATTTATTTTATTTTTGAAATAAGTTATTCTCATCTCAAAAAAGACAAATCAAATGATCCTAACTACTTAAAAAAAACAATTTGTACTCAAAACGTAGATCTATTAGTACGAGCCTGGATTATTCTGCAGCGTCATGGTCACTTGGTTAAAAATCTCACGTCATGTGTTTGAGGGTCTTTTGTGCCACACAGGTAGCAATCCTATTAGATTAGTGACTCTAAGCATAACACTTTACATTGTAAGTGTTATTATATAAAGAAATAGGACTTCTTATTGTAAAGTTTACAATATAAGGTCCTATTTTTTTTAACAACAGGAACACTTAACTAGAGGAGGGTACCTACATCTTTGAAATTATGTTAAGATACGATACATTGTCATGAGAAAATAATTTAGAATTTAAACAATAATCCTTGTTAAGTGAAATCAATTATCTATTAAATCAAATTACTTATACCTACTTAATGTAAAATTATTTACTTACAATGTCAAGTTGTTTTTAATGTTAATAGTCATTTGTAAGTAGTTAATATTGAATGCTGTACGTAATAATGAATTATCATGTCCAATAAAAATTATGTAGTGTTTGGTCACCCTAGTATTATATTTTTATTATCATAACAATTTTATAAGCACGATAAAATATTTATTGTTGATACTACGACTTTTTTAAGTATTAAAATAAGGCGTGATATACTTAGTTTGAACTTTCTTATTAGTACGCAAAATTGTAAACTTAAGTAATAACATAGAGGTTGTTTGGTACATGGGGTATCAAGTGGGCACCTACCCATGCTAACGTAGGCATATAAATACTATGTTGATATAAAAATGTTGAATTTGTAATAAAAGAAAAAATAACATACATGAATAGTTTAGGCAGAAAAAAATGTATGAAAATTCTTTTTACAATTTTGGATTTTTAATATCACCGTTGTATTTTTAAGACTATATTAACAGGTACCCGCTTGTTAAGCCATGTAAGCTTTTCGCCGCAGCTTCGCCTTCTGGCTCGCTTCCTGTCTACGACTTTGCTATTTAACAAATTTCATCCAAAATCGTTAGGTCGTCGAGTTTGAAGGATAAACATCTAAGCTTTCACATTTAAATTATTAGTTGTTTGAGAAAGACAAGTGTGTATAAATTTTTCGCGAAGAAATTGATTGACAGACATTTCTCATCTTCGCATCAAACGATATTCGGATAATCACCGGGGTGTTAAGTCGACATAACACAATCTCCGCCAAGTCACGTGTGCCCGTGAAGTTTCCAACCTGCCATGGGAACATCCAGTCTGGCCTGGGCCCAAGATAGACTCGATAACAATAGAATACAGCACGACCTTATTACTAACACAATACAGTTTCAATTCGAGAACGACTCGCAAGCAATGAGACGACCACAATTGGCGTCGTTATACGTCACGATGAGACGACGTTCACACGGTGTAATATTGTTGGAAATAATAAGTCTATGCAAAGAGGAGACATTACGATTGGTTTCTAATTAAACGTTTCGATCGGTATGACGGCCGCGGGCGGTGGAAATAGGTGGCGGATTTTTATGATATCATACAGAATATATCATCAAGTTGTAAGCAGATTAACGTCATAATATTTATTTTGGCAATACGACTATGACCGTGGTCGTGGTTGATAAGGCCTAATCGCCCTTAATGTGGGGTAGGCTCGAGCCCCTCGGTGGGGACATTATATGAGCTGTTGATGATGATGATGATACGACTATAATTGACAATATACAAAGGAAGGACTATAATTTTAGCAGTCTATGTAAGTATGTACATTTGTATTTACGTATGTTTCTCCGATCGCCAAAACTATTTATCCGATTTTGATGGATAAGGTGTTAATCGATTCGTTATTATACTCCGAGTAACATAGGTTACATTTAGCCGACTTTAATAATAGGAGCAGTCGATTTTACCTTGTAGACTCCGATTTTAATCGATTTCATTTCTTTGTTTTTTCTGTATAGTCGGGTTAGTGTTTTAAACTTTTTACTTGTTCATTATTCAGGCATTAAACACACCTTTTCTCCAGGCACTCTTCAAATTAGGGTGCGCAGTTTCGGTTCACACCCGGTACAGACATGTACCGAGGCGCTTCTCCCCTACCTCTCTACGACATGGCGCACCTGCCCCTGTAGTACGGGACGTGGAGAAAATCTCCTCGGGGAGAAGAAAATATTTTCCTCCCGCTCTAACTCCCACTAAATCCCGAGAAGAAACACTTTCAAGTGGTGACACTTTCAAGAGATTTAGTCCATGTCCACTACGGGGGCTGAACTGAGATATGACTGCTTAGAGGCATCCTAAGGCGTTCCGCTACCTACTACCTTGAATGTCCCAGATAATGTACCTAATCCGTAGAGAAATTCCTGTACTCACCGATTTGAAATCCTCTTGAGAGGAGCCTTACAGCCTTGAGGACCAACTAAGGTCCGGCCTACTTAACAAACAGCTGACGATGTAAGTAAAGGATATCTGTGACCACCAGCAATAGTCACTCAAAAAAATTAAGCTACGATGATCGTTTGTGATTGGACGGGCCCAAAGACTAGCATGAATTATAGACATTACTACGGATTTTCTTTGTGGTTATTTATTGTCCAAGTTTGTTACATTCTTTTGTAAATTTACTAAATTAGTTTTTATTACTAAGTATTAAGATTTAACATCTTTTTGCGCACGTTTGCATTGTTATTTTTTACCAATTTTTTTACAACGCCATGTGCTACATTTTTACTTCTAACATTTCATATAGATTTTCCTTATATAAACGTCTATAAAAAAGTGTGATTTAGCATTTCTTTGCCGGGGTTAACTTCAATATAAGTATAATTCTGAGTAATCCCACAACTGTATACCACGAGGTCAATGCCCACCCAGTTATCAAAAATCAATCAGCATTTTTTACAGCGCAACTCATCTATCTGGATTATTAACAGAAATTATCTTTTTTAATTATGACAAATGTCTAATTAACGAGCAATAACTGCCACAAAATGGCCACAAAGGTTGTTCGAGATTTGAACATGATTAATTCCGATCACCATCACGGATACTAATTGAGCAGTGTTCTGGAAACTTGGGAACCATTCTGACAAAATAATAGTGATGCGTTGCGGCGTTGTAGTACTTAATAGAATTTTAAACCTAATGTAACACGAGCAACGGTGCCTTTTCCCTGATTTCTGCAAACGTTATTATATCATTATTATTGATCATTACAAATAGCGCCAGTGACACATGATGTAAGATTACCAGTCAGTCCTAGAGCCACGAAAGTAACTATGAAGGTAGAGTGCTCTTTCACTGCGTACATCTGCAAGTAAAACAAGTTTTTTATAGATAATTTTATATAAAGAAGATCAATTTCAATAGCCGCTCTTGTGGTCTAATTTTAGTACAGGATTCGTTACCCAGACGATAAAAAAATGTATTCAGTAAGGTAAAGGCAAGCTGGTTAGCTACCACTATCTTTTCAGTGTGTCGTCATAACAAAAATATTAACATCGTTTTTGTGTTTCAGCTAGCCAATATCATCACTTACCGGTGATGAGTTAAAGGTTCACCGTCAAGTTGAAAAATGAACATTTCAATTTAGATTCAAGGTTTCGAGAACTGATATTACATTCTACACATCATACATCGTCACGCTACGCCACCTATCTTCGTCAATGAGAATTGACCTTTATTATCGGTACCTTTATTAATGATTGATGGCCTCAAATACGTGCGGGGATATATTGTATTGGTGTACTTTATGATTCTTACAAATAGTACTGCCAATAGCACATGACGATGAACAGTTTTTGGAAAAAGAATGTCTATTACAACGGAATAAAGCTGAATGAATACTTATTGTGCTCTTTGTAATTAGTAAGTTTGAGACGCTTTTATTAGTGGCAGGTGATCTTTTAAGACACATTTCGTCTATTACAAATTATAACATGGTTTTGTTAATATTTGTATCTACTTCTGTAATGACTTTGCATTAACTATACATGACTGTAAAAGTTTCTACGAGTTTCAGTTTTGCCATTCATCAGACAAAACTTTCTAGCGGTATTTGAACGATTTAGCGAAATGAGCATTTTTAGAACAATGTTCAAAACGTTTTTAGAACGGTGTTTTAGAAGAAGGAAGGAGTTTCTTCCGAGTTCTTGTTGTAAAAACCTTTTTACAACAAGAACTTGGGAGACCAAAATTTACCGTACCATTTTTGTTGTAATACTGGTTGGTACAATCTTAAGTTCTATACTTAAAGTTGACTTTGGCACTTTGTATATATTTGATGTAAAATTTTGATTGACTTCATAACAATATACTTTCCTGTTTACACGTACATTTTAACTTTTATTTCATATTTTACTATACTCCAGCTCTGTACACTACATTATTTTACCACAATTTTCTTATAACTATAATTGAGTTTTCACTTGACATTGGCAAAATGCATAATCATTAAGATTTGCGAAGGCCATTAACTAAGAATAGAATAGAATAGAAGAAGGAAGATAAAATAAGCTTTCGATAATATATTAAGATAAATAATATAAATCTGTGATAATGTGACAAACGTAACCACACGATTGTTTATCCCAATAGCTTGAGCGTATGGCCACTATCACGTCTCATAATGAGACCTAAGATGGTACAGGCCCGCCTTAAGATGGTTTTTCACTCTGTCGTTAAAGATGTCCAGATTATACTGATCCGCGAAAACATACCTCGGCAAAGAGTTCCACTCCTTAGCTGTTCGTATAATGAAAGCGGAAGCAAATCGCATCGTGCGGATGGAAGGTATATGTACAATATAGGGGTGAAGGCCTTCGCCGTGCCTGGTTATCCGGTGGTAGAAAGGGGCAAGGGGGATCAAATTATGCAAAACTTTAGCACACTCTCTGAAAAGTTACCGATAAAAGACCGGAGGCAAGCTTTTAAGGGTCTGGAGATTAGCCTCAACGAGTGCCTCATTGCCGATGAGTATTCTCGCTTGGTGCTCCACCGAGTCCAGTGCAACCGGGCAGATGGGTCTCCAAGGTGACAACAGTACTCCATGCAGGAGCGAGCTTAGACTCGAACACACAACAAACTATACGCAAAATGATATTTTTTATAAATGAGAAACCCAAATATTATTTTTTTTGAAACGGGAGGTAAAAGTTAACTGAGGCTTTAGACAACATGCATTTCGACAATCGCTCTCGCTATCGCTAAGTAAAAAAATGTATGGGATTGACATAAGCAATCGATCACTTTTCGATTGCTTATGTCAATCCCATACAGTTTTTTACTTAGCGATAGCGAGAGCGATTGTTGAAATGCATGTTGTCTAAAGCCTCTGTTGGTTATAATAGTACCATACAGAAGCAAATTGTCATTTGTAATTATCTGACGAAAGAAAAATATAGAGACTGAAAAATCAGTTTTATGTCCAACTATGGTCGCCCGCGGCTTTACTCGCGTCAATGTCGGTTAAATTATAGCCTTATTCTGATGTATGAGTTATATCATTGTAATGTTTCATTAAAATTAGTTCAGTACTTTTTGCGTGAAAGAGTAACTAACACACACTGGTACTACATCTACTCCATCCCTATACAGGGTGTAAAAGACATGAACAGTCAAACGAGAACCATGTATTCTGCTCACCATCATAACATTTTTCTTCCTTTAGACTATACCTGGGAAATTGATAGTTACGATTTTATTGAAGGTCAAAGTCATAAATTTTTTTTTATTTTTTTTTATGAAAACGTATTCTATACGTTATTTCTTAATTATTGTCCAAAGAAACATTATCTTGTTTTTAGTATTTCATAACAAAAAATGGCTTCAAAACGTTAGCGTTCAATGTAGCTCACTCGATGCGCACGGACACTAACGAACGGGGCCGCTGTCCGGCAAAATTATCGCGGTTTTGCGAGTTGCGTGCGAGTTGAGCCCTTTACACTGCGTGGTACAATTTGCTATTTTTTTTAACACCAAAAAATAAAAATCAATTGCCAGCAATTATTTTTTTTGAAGTATAGAATTGACTGTTCATGTCTTTTACACCCTGTATATAAATTATTAAAAAGACGTCAGTTTGTCTAGAACTTCCTTAAGTTCTGTTATGGAACGCGTATTTACAGCCGCATATATAAAAAGGCGAGTAATAAATAAATTAAGAGTAGCGGAAGCGAGTCTTAACGAAAAAGGCCGTTTAAACTTAAACTTGCGTCATAAGTACCAGGCACTGAAATTTAGTCATTTGTTTTGGAAATTCATGAGAAGAGCTTCAATAGAAAAATGTGTAACTCATTGAACCCTACAGAACTACTTACTTTAAATTAGAATACGAGGAGGAACGCCTTCTCGTTGTAGTGTCCCGAGCGAGTGGGCAGAGTTTGTCCCACGTATTAGTCAGGTAATTTTTTTATGGAACCGTAACAGATGCGCTAAATGAGTTCAACTTTATTGTTGTCATGCTGGCTATTCTAATATACCTACGACATATTCAGATTATCTATTCTCGGAGTCGTATAAACATAGTGTACTGTTATAATAATATAATACAATTATTTGAAACAAGGTTTTTTGACTGACCTGAAATGTAGACCACTATGCAAAGTAAATAAAAAAACATTTAGGTAATTAATTATTGACCAAAATTCGTAATGCGGGAGAATTCATTTTAACGACTTTATTTTTAAATTATTTTATAGCATGGTATTAGCTGGTTTCAATTTCTGAGATACTACGCAATAAAAAAAGAAATTTCAGGCTGACGACAGCTACATAAAAACCGCATTTATGGGTTTCAATTTGAAATAGCAATTTCCCGAATTCAGTAAAGTGTTGCAAATTTTATTTTTCCTGCATAACCGTGGCACAGTAAAATACAACGGCACACATTTCAAATTCATAGAACATCTCGTTCTAAGTAGGTACTCGCTTACCTTTGACCAAATTTTTTAACACAGTCATACCGTTTTTTGCTTAACAATTGAATACTTAAGCTAATAGCAGTAATCGACGCGGCTGATCGGTTACAAATCATCATTTGCGGCGATGAGAATCGAGCCGACATCCAAAAATGGGCACCCGATTTCCTTGAGTTCTGTCTTGAGTTTAGTTCAATATCATCTTATACAATGATGACATCGTATTAGTTTAATTTATACGCTACGTATCTTATTAGCTACGTCCTGTTCCGGCAAATAGTACGAGCTTAGGAAAATAACTGGGTATAGTCAAATTTATATACGTGAATTATAGCTCAACTACTCGCTTTGTGAAATTAACCGCATCCGTGATCTATAAGCTGACTCACCGGAATTTAAACTAGAAAATACACAAAAAAAAATCGACCTGACCCAGGCGGAAATTGAACCCAGCAATCCAGCATCCTCCGCAATCCGGGCGGCTGCGTTAACCACTACGCTACCGGGACACTGCTTTTGTTGTCGAAATTTGTCAGTGCTTGGTGCTTTTGTTTTTACGGTGAACATTGTTTCATCTAATCTTTGAAATTTGCACTTCTAAGATCCGTACAAAATATTTGACGTCCAGTTTGAAACTACGTTATATTATGCAATAATTTTTGCGTTTACAAATATTTACGGGGTTGTAAACGAAAAATTATTCCACCGGAATTAGATGCAAGGGTACCTTGTTCGTTCCCCCAGGGGATTACAAATTTGTGTTCAGTTTGTTTGTTGGAAGGACATGTTCTAAGTGCGCTTTTTTATGACGATGGAAATTCTATGTACGGACCGTAGGTACCGCAAGCGACGACGCAGCGTGTGTGGGACTCCCCGACGCCTTGACAGTGACACCGGTACCTACTAAAAGTCACCGGTACCCTCCTAAGCCCTTTGTGGGGGCGTTTCGGAATCAGCAAATTACGTACGACTTTTACATGCGCCTACTTGTTTTACGTGCGCCTCGTACCACAAACTTCAAAGTCTGTTGCAATTATAATAATAGTTTAACAAAATTATTGTGTTCCAAAACTTAATGATAAATAGTCCGTTAGTGGTTGAGGGTGCCCGACGAAGCCTTGTGAGATGAAGGTTATGGATTTCTCCGTTAAAAACCTATCTTTAACACTTTTCTTGTGACGGACTTCTTCTATTCACACAAACATAGTCTGGCTGGACTGATTGTCTTTTCAGCGGTAATTGCACAGAGCCTTTAAGAAGGCTGTTAAAATACTGATTTTATTTAAAATTTATATTTTATAATTAATCGAAATTGATTAAAATAAAAGCATCGATAAAATTTGATGAAAAAAGAATATAGCAAACTGTTTTATTCTCGTAGAAAGTGGTTTTGCTTTTAAAGAAATAAAAAATAAAAACCTTTTATACGTAAACTTTTTTAAGCGAAAGTGAAGACAAGAACAAAGTTTTGTTTCTGAAAGATTGTCTGCAATAATCTTGGTATTATCTGTGCTCCTTTTGTTCTGATTTTTATCTGCGCGAACGCCATTGTTCGGGCTAATTTGTTACAATTAATTGATGCATTTTTATTGTTGACATTGTTATTTTATTCTTGTCCAAAATATTTAAGGAGAAAGTTTAATATCTGACCCCAACCTGTGTTAACCTCTCTATAGACATCTTTACAATACCTATCAGATAAGCTCGTTTATCCGTCTTTATTGTCTCATCAGCCGACACACAGTTATTGTCAAATGTTATTAGAAATTCGCAGTTAGAGATAACAATTTCGTACAATGCTCTATTGTGTATTTTCAACTTTACGTTCATAATAAGAAGACAATAGATTTTAATTCAGATAGCTTTATATTGACAGCTGACAAGTGTGTTAGAGTCTTAAATATCTTATTTCTAGGAGTTTCTTCCGAGTTCTTGTTGTAAAAACACGTGTTGAGAGACTCCATTTTTAATCTAAATCAACCGTACAATTTTTGTAACTTTAGTTACATTTTCACTTGACATTGGCAAAATGCGTACGCTTAATGCGGCGCGATGCCATTAATTAAGAATAGAATAGAAATCTTAGTTGTAATATAAATGATGAAGAAAACGGTTTTTAGAGCAGCGCGTTTATTTTTATTTCACGCAACAATCCTACACTGCGATTCCACTTAGTCATAAAAAAACCACGAACTAACCGACGTTACAGGCAATGTCTTAATACTTAGGTACTTCATAAACTGACAATATAATTAAATGACAATACAACACTAATAGACTGATAATAAAATAAAATACTTTTTTTTTACGGCAAAGACATACTAAGGTTATATTTCGTTCTTAATGAGCTCTTGACTGATTGTACGATCATTCGTGTTCTATTCATTTGCGGTCTTTTCAAATGAATCAGGAGTTAACAAAATACAGTTACAATACTATCGACGAGTTCATCCCTTTGTATTTAACGTTAGGAAATTTCTTTAAAATTAAGTCTTATGTTATTAACTATGTACGTACAATAGGTAAATCTGATGACTCCATCTGTAGAATGTGTGGTGAGGATGAAGCATGGAGCATGGAGCACATACTATGTGACTGCGATGCACTAGCCAATAGGCGAATAAAGGTCCTGGGCTTAGGTTACCCTAAACCAGACGACTTTATAGACCTTACTCCCGCCAATATCGTGGGTGATAAGGAAAGGGGAAGCACAAAAGGGTCGAAGTGCTCTGAGCCACGGCCTCAGCCCCTTGCATAGGAATAATAATATTTATTACCAGCTTATTATTTTTAAAATTGCATCGGATTAATTAAAAAGGTCTGTGTGTTTTTAAATAAAGTTCTGCCGTTGAACACTGCTATCATACTGTTGTGTAATTTTCAGATGAAAAAAAAAGTATGGGGCGCAGTAACCGGCTCCAGAATTAAACTGTATGACGTATATTTATTAAAATTGTTCAGATAAAATAATCTTCGCTGTGCACTGACTACTATGAAACCAAGGATTAACCAGTTAGTCAATAAAGTGCAGCCACAGTGCTCTCATTAATTTCATGTTTTACTTTTCTTAGTTAATTACCTACTTGTCTTTTAAATAAAATGAAACACGCTAATAATTTTATTGTTTGCTTAATTTTCTTATTTTGACTCCCCATTTCGGACCATAGGGGGCGTAGTATTTTAGCATAATGTTGGGTGAGGCGCATAGGGTAAAAGGTTGGGAACCCCTGACTAGAATGTCTTCAACCCAGTGGCGTAGCGTGGGTATCGGCCGCCCGGGGCGGAAAATAATTTTGCCGCCCTCTTATTTAGGTATTTCAATTTAATGTATACTATGCATTACACACAAAGTTCAAAAAGTATAGATGCGTTGCATTCGCTTGAACATGGCAACGAAAAAGTCGGGCAATTGCCGGATTTACATTCAGTTTGGATTTGGAACTTATGAAAAAAGAATCGGGAACGCTCTCGCATTTCGGCTGGTCGACTGCACTTCATTGCAACGCTTTAAGTAGGTAATCGCTCGAAAAAATGCCTTCCTGTGTTGTTAAAAAGTGTACAAGTAAAGTGATCTATGCATAAAACTTTCTTTGAATAGTCAAAATCATTATCGCTGATTATTAGTCATAAACAATTAAAGCACATAATATAAGCACAAAATAATCCTCGTGAACAAAAAATAAACTACGGGGATTCGTCGCAAGTCAGAATAGACGGTGTTGCCAGCAGTTGCTACAAAATAACATTCAAAGAAAGGGAATTCGTCACAGAATAACTAATGAAAAATTCCAAACTCCTTTCAATTGGTCCGAATTTGTAGTTGCAATAAAAATATGAAATGGTTTAATTTTTTTTTAATTATTGTGAAATTTTGCCGCCCCCTCAAATGTGCCGCCCGGGGCGGGCCGCCCCCCCTGCCCCCCCTACGCTACGCCACTGCTTCAACCTTATCATCATATTAGCCCAGGTTCCTAATTTCATTTGTGATCAGTGTAATAAGTATTTTTCTTCCATACCTTCTTCCATAGCGTTACACCTTAGTGGGTTAATACTACTTTTCTTGCCATAACATCTCTCACGCAATCTGCTATCTCTTCTTCCGTTTTCCAATCACTTTCGTTGTAACAAGATTTTAAGTTTAAATTTACCCTGACCTTATGTCATAACATTATTAGTTCAAAATCTACTGAGGCAAGACAGTTTGTTGTCTACATGAATATTACAGCTACTGAAATTGCTACATGAATAAGAATTATGAATATCTTATTTGTAAAGGCACTCTACGTCTTATACATAAGTACTGGGGTTAGAGATTCTGACGGAAGAACCGGCATGAATCAAATCGTAATCATAAATTCTTAAAATAATACGAAAACGCCGTTTCAGTACATCTGGTGTATCCATTAAGTTGTTAGACTTCACATTTTTGCTATATAGAAAGCTTAGTGACAATTTAGAATGATACATGATTGAACAAACGTGTCTGAACTGATAATAGGGGCGCAACTGTCGCGTTTTCCCTTGTGAATAAGGTTTATTTTGCCACGATTTTCTTTCCATTCCTACTAACACAAGTTAGTTCCATATTCCGCCGCAGAGAAGTTACACTAGCTATAATGCCATCAGAGGTAATGCGCACGGCATGTGGCATGCGTACGCGCCGTTTCTGCAATTTGTAGCAATTCCACCATGTCATATGATCATCGTTTAGGGTCCGCGGAGAATTTACACGGTTAAAGAGAAAAATACGTTTTACGACCCGAACTAATGTTTCTAGTCGTAACTAAAATTGTGTTTACGGCTTTGTGCAGAATGCTTTAAATTAGATAATTTTACGTAACGCGAATTGCTTAATTTGCAGTTGATGTAATGATTTCATTTGTATTTCCACTTATTGCTCCGCCTCCGTGGTACCCAACCAAGGAGGGATGGTGTCAGACAGACGGACGGTCATAAAATCCAATGCCAAAATCTATACCAATGTGTCGATAATTAGATGTTCATCAGGAATCATCCAGATCTATTTCCCCGTTTCTGTAACGTTCTTCATCACTAGGACTATAGAAATCCGGATAAATTCATAAGGCTCTAGGAACAGTCATTCTATGGCTATAAAAATATATAATAGATTACTAAATTATATAAAAATGTTGAAAATTAAACAATTTAGACGAAAACTTAAAAACTGGTTGATTCAAAATTGTTGTTTTAGTATGATCGAATATTTTGATAATAAAATGTAATTTGACTATTTAAATCTTTGAACATGACATTGTTATCATAGAAATTGACATTACTAAGATTTCGATTCTAATTTAAATTTTTCTAATGTGACTTTTTTAATTTAATTTAATTTAATATCTTTGTTGAAATTGAGCATGACATTACTAAGTTTTCGATGCTAATTTGTATTATTCTATTGTGACTTTTTGAGTTAAGTAAATTCAATATTTAATGTTATTGCATGCCCAAACTGGGTGAATGTGTTCATGATGAACGCATGATAGCGAAGAAAACCTAACTAAATTTATGATTCTAAAGGAATGATCGTCCAAGTGGGTCATGATTCAGTTGGTTCGACTGTACAATGGCGGTCGCCCGCGTCTTCACTCGCGTCTATGTCGGTTATCGCGCCTTAAGAGAAAAAAGATTGTAATGGGAGCAAATAACACAAAAAATCATCATCATCATCAACAACAGCTCATATAATTTCCCCACCGAGTGGCTTGAGCCTTCCCCATATTAGGGGCGATGTATAAAATGTAAGGAATAAAATATAGTTCCAAATGTTATCAATAGATGGCGTTGCCGTACCGCCTAATTACGCTATTAAATTCTCCATGCATTTAGATAGCTGCTTATGATACCAATAAACATTGTATTCGCCTTGGACACAGTTTCTTATTTGGAAACCTTTTGTTGGGTTTTAACATGGTCCTAATACGAGCCGGATCGGCCTAGTGTGTTTGACGGATACCATTTATTTACTTACGCAACCAAGTGAGTTGCGGTTGCATTGCGCACCTAGGGGTAGTGGATCGCTACTCGGGGCGTACTTCGGTCGGAGCGGTAAGAGAAGCTCGGCAGCGAAGCAAGCAGACAAGAAGCAGATAACGAAGCAAGCAGAAGCTGGGAGACTTGGATCATTAACCTGTAGTGTGGTATGAAGTGTAATAAGTGGTGAAAAACTGTGAGTAATTTGAACCTTATTTCTATAGAAGAATTAACTTTGCAAAATTTCAAGAAAATATTAACTTTGTAATTTTAATAGTAGTTTGGACTTAGAATAATTTTAATAAAAGTGATACTACGGGGAATCCATGCCCGATTTCTAAGCCATTTTTAAAGTCCAAAACACTTAGAAAATTCGTGACAAAAATTTCTTGGACTTGTAAAATTTTACGAATTGAACATTTTATTACTACAACTTCTAACGGAAAGAAGCCTTGTGTGTGAGCAGTGTTACATCGGTTATCAGTGAAACTAACATTTATTTTGTGTTTACGGAACTTGTTTGGACATTTTATTTATTTGTGCGGCATACTTTAAGTATCGTTGTGTATTTTTTATTACTTTCAATTGTGCATTGACTTTGTTCGTGTAAAGATGGAGTCATTGTTTAAGCTTCAGTTTGATACAGGATCTAATATTGTAAAAGCTAAAACTAATTTTAAGAAATCTCCGAAAGAGCGCATTACAATATCTTATGTGGAGGCGCGTCTAGAAATGTTAGAAAACTTATGGTCATCGTTTTATGCTACACATCGTAAAATTATTGGAGAAATAGCCCGAAGTGAATTAGAACGATCCGATTATCATAGTAAAGAATATTATTCATCTATAGAAGATTTATACATTGATTACAAATCCGAATTAAAAGAAATATTACGTAAGTTAAATTTAAGTGACAAAAATGCAAGACTAGATTCAAAGTCAAATAATGTTCCGGAACAAGTTTCTAATTTAAAATTACCTAAAATTACATTACCTATGTTTAGTGGAAAATATGTTGAATGGACTAGTTTCCGTGATTTGTTTATATCTCTCATTCACAATAATAAGTCGCTAGACGATGTGCAAAAGCTCCACTACTTGAAGAGCCATTTATCAGGCGAAGCGGAACAGTTGTTGCGCCACGTTCCCGTCACTGGTGATAATTATTCAATTTGCTGGTCGAAATTAGAAAATAGATTTAATAATAAAAAATATTTATCGAATTCTATTCTTTCACGTTTTATGGGTCAAAAAGCAATAAGTACTGAGTCTTCTAGTGCCTTGAAGGAATTATTAGATACAAGCAATGAATGTTTAAGCGCTTTGAAACAATTAGGTATTAATGTAAATGAATGGGATATAATTGTAATCTATATTTTGAGTTCTAAGTTGGATAGCGAAACGCGAAAGCAGTGGGAGATAAAAATTTGTGATGTAGTAGAAATATTACCAACTTGGGACATGTTTCACTCATTCTTGGAACAACGTTTCAGAGCGCTTGAGTTTTTGGATCCTAAAGGTATAAAAAATAATAGTAAAACAAATGTAACACATAGGTTTAAGGCACTTCATATCACTACTAATGTATGTCCATATTGTAACGATAATCATAAACTTTATTCTTGTAAAAAGTTTGCACAAGATGATGTTCAAACGCGTCGCAATTTTGTTCAGACCCAGAGTCTATGTTTTAATTGTTTAGGTGCACGTCATTCGGTTACTACATGCCGTCATCCAACTAGATGCCGTATTTGTAAAAAGAGACATCATTCTTTATTACACAACCCTACTTTAGGTCAAAATGCAAATAGTCACACAGGTGATGGTGAACCATCTACCAGTGCAAGTACTGTGTCCACAGTAGCTAAATCTCAGGGCGATTCCACTCAAACTATTACTAGTTGTTTCTCTCATATGTATTGTCAAGTTTTGTTAGCAACTGCTTTAGTAAACATTGAAACCCGTACAGGAACACACATAACTTTCAGGTCAATGTTAGACCAGGGTTCACAGGCATCTTTCATAACAGAGTCTGCAGTCCAGTTACTCGGACTAAAGAAAGTCGCAAGCAAAAGTTATGTTTCTGTGTTGGGAAGTGACACAACACCTTCCGTGGTGTCTAAGTATGTCGTTTACATTAATATGCAATCACTTCTCGATTCAAACTTTACTATTCGGGTAAAAGTTCATGTTTTGAATAAACTGACAAATTTTCTTCCTAGCAAATCAGTAGCAGTTCAGTTGTGGTCACAGCTATCACAATTGTCGTTGGCTGACCCTACCTTTAACACCCCTAATAAGGTTGATTTGATACTCGGTGCAAAGGTTTATGGTCAAATTTTGAAAGAGGGATTGATAAAACACCCTTCAAACTGCCTGATAGCTCAAAATACGTCTCTTGGATGGATAATATCTGGAGAAATAAAAGGTGATGCTCCAGATTATTTGTCATGCAACAGCATAATATTGAATATGCATGTTCAATTAAATGAAAACGATCTACTGAGACGATTTTGGGAATTAGAATCGGAGCCCTCATCTGTAACATCGAAGAAGTATTTAACACAAGAGGAGCAAAAATGTGAAGAAATATATTCAAGCACGACCAGGAGAGATACTTCCGGTCGTTACATTGTAAAGCTTCCATTTAAGGAAGATGGTCCAAAATGTATTGAAGGCAACTCTAAAGAAATTGCACTAAAAAGGCTATTTACTTTAGAAAGAAAGCTATCGAAGAACTTAGAATTAAAAAGAAAGTACTGCGATGTATTTAACGAATATTTGAGTCTAGGTCACATGGAGGCCGTAACATCGCAAGAAATAGATAAGATTGATGTTTGTTACTTACCTCATCTGAGTGTGATACGAGATGACAAAAGCACAACGCAAGTTCGTATTGTGTTTGATGCTTCTTGTCCAGGCACGAACGGTATTTCTTTAAATAATGACTTAATGGTCGGACCTACATTGCAAGCCGACTTAAGACACATTCTCATGAGATGGAGACTTCATCCAATATGTCTTACTTCAGATATTGTTAAGATGTATCGTCAGGTATTGGTTTCTCGTGAAGATATCGATTATCAACGTGTTCTGTGGCGCACTGATCCTAAACTAGAAGTACAGCATTACCGACTCTTGACAGTTACCTTCGGAACTGCCTCAGCTCCATACTTGGCTGTCCGTACACTGCAACAACTGGCTTATGATGAAGGAAATCGCTTTCCAAAGGCTACTAAAGCTGTATTACATGATAGCTACGTTGACGATATTATGACAGGCTGCCAAAGCATTCAAGAAGCAAAGCTATTATATCAAGAAATGAAGCAATTACTTACCAGAGGTGGTTTCGAATTACAGAAATGGGCTAGTAATAGCGAAGAGTTGATGCAATGGATGAAGAATGAAATCCACAATGAAGCCACAAATCATAAACATGAAAATGAACTCGTTGAACAGGAACCTGAAAGAGAAAAAACAAGATTAGTAATTAAAGAAGATGCAATAACAAAAATATTAGGACTCACCTGGGACAGATACGGAGACAGTTTCACGTACGCGGTGCAGTTACTCCCTCTCGACACTCCTGTAACAAAAAGAAAAGTTATCTCCGATATTTCACGTCTTTATGACCCTCTAGGCTGGCTCGCACCTGTAATCATAAAAGCAAAAGTCTTTATACAGAAGTTATGGATGTCTGGATTACAATGGGATGAAGAACTTACCTCTCAATTGTTAGCTGAGTGGATCAGCTACAGAAATGAACTTGACCTTCTATGCAATTTTAAAGTGCCCAGATGGACGAGCACTCGTAGTGATGATACCTATGTACAGCTTCACGGATTCTGTGACGCGTCAAGCATTGCATATGCGGCCGTGGTTTACATCCGTATCGTCGATAAGTATGGTGAGGTTCATGTTCATCTCGTCGCATCTAAAACTAAAGTGGCACCAATTAAACAAATATCTATACCTCGTCTGGAACTATGCGGTGCAGTATTGCTGACTAAATTAATTGTAGAAATAAGTGACGTTTTAGGAATACCAAAGCAGAACGCTCGTGCATGGACCGACTCATCGGTGGTTCTCGCTTGGCTCAGCAGTCACCCAAGTAGGTGGAAGGTATTTGTAGCCAACCGGGTGTCTGAAATACTTACCAGCCTGGACAGATCACAGTGGTCACATGTACAATCTAAGGAAAATCCAGCCGATAGTGCTTCGCGTGGAATTATGCCATCCGATTTGCACAATATCAATATATGGGAGAGTGGTCCTGCATGGCTGAAAAATAATACAATTGATTACGGAGATAATTTGATATGCGAAACTAATACTGAAGAAAAAGTTACTCAAGTTTGTCAAGTGTTAGCTGGTGCGAATGATGATTCTTTATGGCTAAGATTTTCTACATTGAGGAAGCTTGTTAGAGTTATATCTTTTTGTAGAAGGTTTATTTCAAAACTTAATAAGCGCGTTCCTACCAAATTTCCTCGATGGCTAACTACACACGAATTACAGGAAGCGTTAAGCACATGTATCAAGCAATTTCAGAGACAGTATTTTCATGAAGAAATAGAAAGTTTACATAAACATGGAACAGTGTCAAGAAAAAACAAACTTACCTCGTTGAATCCTTTTGTCGATGCTTTAGGCTTCTTGCGTGTCGGTGGACGCTTGGCTCAAGCTGCCGTCAGCGAAAACAGTAAGCATCCAATTATTCTTCCGGCTAAGTCACATTTAACGGAGTTGATTATAGCAGAGGCACATCAAAAGACGTTGCACGGAGGGCCTCAAATTATGATTAATTATTTAAGATCTAAATATTGGATTATTGACGTTAAAAATCAAGTCAAGCGATATGTGCGCAGCTGTGTAGTATGTGTTCGTTACACAGCTCAAAATCGGCAGCAACTGATGGGACAATTGCCCACCGCAAGGGTTACGCCCGGCAAGCCATTCAAACAGAGCGGTGTGGACTATGCCGGTCCTATAAATATTCGTACTTCAAAGGGAAGGGGCCATCATGCATATAAAGGGTATATTTGTCTGTTCGTATGCATGGTGACCAGGGCTATTCATCTTGAATTGGTCAGTGACCTCACTGCAAAGGGTTTTATCGCCGCCTTCAAAAGGTTTGTAGCAAGGCGAGGTCATTGTGCAGAACTCTTCAGCGACAACGGCACTAATTTTGTAGGAGCAGCTCGCGAGTTAAAATCGCTTCTCGGCGTGGAACGATCTGGTATAGTACCTGAAATAGCTAATTGGTTAGCCTCAAATGGCACCGAATGGCATTTTATTCCACCCCATTCTCCAAACTTTGGAGGATTGTGGGAGGCTGGTGTAAAAGCCACAAAGCACCACCTTAGGCGTGTCATCGGAACATCGACGCTCACTTTCGAAGAAATGAGTACAGTACTGGCTCAAATTGAGGCTTGCCTTAATTCGAGACCCATGTCTTATATTAGTACCAACGCGGACGATCCAATGCCTCTAACTCCAGGTCATTTTCTGGTAGGCGAACCTACAATACTTGTTCCAGATGCCAATTATACGTCATCTAACATAAGCTCTTTAAAAAGGTGGCAACTTACTCAACGTATGATCCAAGATTTCTGGCGAAAGTGGTCGCAAGAATATTTGACACAGTTCTTGCACAGGTATAAGTGGAGCTACCATACACCAGAACCGAATATAGGGGATGTTGTGTTGGTAAAGGAGGATGACCTTCCTCCTGCACGATGGCTTTACGGTGTCATAACACAAAAATACCCGGGTGCGGACAACATTACGCGCGTTGTTAGATTGCGGTGCAATGGTAATATTATTAAAAGACCAGTATCAAAACTATGTTTACTACCAATTACAAAATAAATATTATTTTATATTCTGTTATTATCTTGAGTAAGAAACCTGTAGTTTTTAGTTTTATACATTTTTTTTGTATCAATATGTTTATCAGATGTAAAACAGTCAATGTTATTGGTTAGATTTTATGTGTTACTTTGGCATATTCACACAAAATGTAGTAATTAAGTAAACTTTTATTTAGTAGTATTATTTAATTACCAATATGTTTTTAAGCCCTTAATTTGTATTTGTGATTTAGTTGAGGTATATTATGTTCAAACCCCACCTATTATTGTGGACTTGTTATAGTTATTATGTCATGGTGGTTATGGAACTGTGTTCCATGGTGGGCGGTATGTATAAAATGTAAGGAATAAAATATAGTTCCAAATGTTATCAATAGATGGCGTTGCCGTACCGCCTAATTACGCTATTAAATTCTCCATGCATTTAGATAGCTGCTTATGATACCAATAAACATTGTATTCGCCTTGGACACAGTTTCTTATTTGGAAACTTTTTGTTGGGTTTTAACAGGCGATAAGGCCTTAGTCAACCACGCTGGCCAAATGCGGGTTGGTCGACTTCACACACAATCTAAGAATTTCTTCATAGGCAGGTTTCCTCACGATGTTTTCCTTCACCGTAAAAGCGTCGATTAAACGTACATATGAATTAAAAATTTGAAAACACATTCGTACGTAGCGGGGATCAAACCAGTGCCTCCCGGATGGGAGACGACGCTCTTACGCACTACGCCGCCGACGCTTTTAACAAAAAATATCTAAAACTTATTACGAGTGGAAAGAAGTGAACTGTATGAATGTGTATGACGCTGTGTTGTACGGAGGTATCACTTTTTGATTATAAATACTGAGCACATGAACTCTGTCATTCAAATAGTTGGTCAGCTTACTTAACGTCAGCTGTCTATTCAATAACATTTGTAAATCTATGTTTAATACTACTTAACGTCACTTCTGTAAAGTAATAGCATCAAACAGCAATTTCCTTAGGTGCCTTGCAAGAAAATGTCATTAATCAATGGAGGGGCACAAGAATTCACTTCAATTATGAAACTTCAATCGAAAGGCAGGCAAAAACTATGCTTATAAATAAACAGCTGATAACTATGACTTAAGCGGCAGATGCACTGTTGGGTGTACCTGCTGTGATAAATTGAATTTTAATTATTGTTGCTAACGTGGGTGTAACATAGATTATTATTTATAATGATAACTACGACTTTGTAAGTAGACATCGTACATTATTGTAAATGTGGAAAGTTTTGAATTAAGTATAGGTCGAATTTTATTTTATTTCACAAGATTTTAAGTGAAGAGGCGGACTACGGTATCATGTTACATTCATACCTCGAAGCAAATCACGAATACATCTTTAAACTCGATTTCTTGTCTTAAATAATACAAAAAAAAACCTATTACGTAATTGTATAAATCAGTTCAGGCGATACCCGTACATTATGTCATTTGGACTTCCTCTTAAGAAAGCTGAATAAGTTTGATTTATCATTCTTGTTAATCAAATGGAAATCAAAGGTCGATTACGGCTATTTTATTATTAAACAACAATTATTAGATGAGAATTAAATGTACTATACTTTAGTCGGTCGTGACCTGACCTTTATTAACAGAAAAGAGTCTGTTTGACATTATTAAGTAAGTTTTAATGCGAGTTACTAGACATGTTCTCCGATGTAAAATTTATTTATTATTTTACTTGTATTTAAGGACAACAAGAAGACATAAAAGATTCATATAGATTGCATGTTTTGCTTAGTAAAAATAGTCTCAAGCAGGCAATCAAAAACAGTTAGAAAAAAAGTGACTGTATCCTTTAGAGTAACAAGTAATGAGTTTAATTACCATTGATACGTTTATTCGTTTAAGTATGTTTAAAACATATTTAAAAATAATATTTGTTTAAACATACGATTATTACGAGTCTACACAGAGGTAATTCGTATCACTACATAGTATAAAACAAAGTCGCTTAAGCCGTCTGTCTGTCCCTATGTATGCTTAGATCTTTAAAACTACGCAACGGATTTTGATGCGTTTTTTTCAATAGATAGAGTGATTCTTAAGGAAGGTTTATATGTATAATACATGCATATTTACATAAGCATTGCACCCGTGCGAAGTCGGGGCGGGTCGCTAGTTTCTTAATAAATTAGGTACATAATACTGTACCTACTTATTCCATACTTATGCGTGGTCCCAGAATCACTTCCTTACCTGTAAGAAAAAAAAAGGATTAGATACTTAATAAATTAGTATTCGTTTGATAATTGGACTATATTGCTCAACTATAATAATCTGTTCTGGTAAGAATAGTTATAAGAAATAAACATTATGAGATATTATTCTTCTCATTAAAATAATAAAGTTGCCGGTACTGAGACCTTTTCGCATAGGTCATTTTATTCAAAATTCCATGGCACGGAGTACTAAATTCTTTGCTCCATGGTTTGACGACCGATGATATAGTGAATATCATGAATATTTTTAGATTAATCACACTTTTGTTACTTCACGTAATTATTAAACATGTTATGTTGAAATGGGAAGATGTGTTCTTATTTAAATCTAAATTTCTCAAACATGCATGGAAATATTGTCATTATTTTCGAAAAAAGAACACACGAAGTATCGAATTTACGGACAAAGAAAACCAAATCCATTGCTGGAGCTGGTCATACTCGACCTGCAATTGCCTATTTCGAGGCCTTTGCAATAATGTACTATTTCGGTATCAAAGAAGAGTGTTTTAAGTTTTATTCCATAGCCAAGTAAAAAGTTTTCTGGAAATCACTTTTTGGACCAATCTGTTTAAAGGTATGTCTTAAAACTTAAAATACCTAATATTGCGAAAATAATAACGCTAGACCAATATAAATATAAATAGAAAAGAAGCAGGAGCGTAAGAAATTAGCGGAAAGTATCCTGATTGGTCATTGTAGATGACGCCATAAAAACTGACATTCCTGTCGCATGGCGAGGCGCTCAGCTGACAGACAACTCTTGCGATGGCACGCGCAGATTCCTCATGCCAAGACAAATTACGTTATTATACTGAAGCTTTTTATTTGTTTCACATGTTCAATTCGGTTTTGATTACATCTATGCTTACTGAAGATATAAATGTTTAGGTTCTTTGACATTTATCTATTACACTACAATTATTTGTAATACGGCGTGTTATACGATCCGCCTGCGACATATTATGATATAATAGCAACATATTTAAATTTGTAAAAGTTCTATTATTATTGAATGAAGTTGTTAGTTAATACTTATAATTAAGGAATTGGGCATATCATCGTTAGGTGCGTGGTTAAGTTTTTTTTATCGTTCCTTTTTACAACCAAGAAGAAAATCATATTCATGTGAGAGTTGAATAATCCAATTGCTTAGTTGTTTAAAATTACTTTTGTCTGATTTCTACTGGCACACCGGAGTTTTGACTGTTACATAAGTCTATAATAAACTAAGAACAGTCAACCGGTGATTTTAGTAAAGATTTCTGGAAGGATGGGGCTTTATGTGTAACTGTTGCAAGTGCACTGCTGAGATAATTTAAGGTCACAGCACACTTATCAGCTCGTAAAAACGTCTTTTTTACTGTGAACGCTACGGAACAGCGGCTACGAAACGTCTACAGAACCCGTAGTGTAAGTTTTTCATATAAAAATATTAACTTTTGTATTTGCATTAAGAGCTCAATTTGTATAGAAAACGCGAATAGCGCCTCTAGCGGAAAGAAGCGCAAATCATGTTTCCTATACAAATTGAGCTCTTAACGCGACTATAATAGTTACGTACAGATCGTAGCGCATCGTCTCTTTTTCATAGTAAATAGGGACAATACGTTTCCGAGCTGATAAATGTGCGATTATTCAAAAATCTTTAAAGGCTCTTTCAGTAAAATTTTCTATCTACAATATTTAAGATACTTTCCATCCTTATGGCATAACCGTGGGACGCCCTGTATATGTCACCCGGTACTGTTGTACGATATGTAAAATACAAATACTCCATTAACCCATACTTCGTTATGGCGGTACAAATAATACAGAACAATTATGGGTCGTCTGGGAAGGGTGTTAAGGTGCCCACCGCAACACGCGGCACGCGTGCTCATCATTATTGAAGCCGGTAGCCATCATAGATTAAATAATTCTCACAGATATGAATTACTACCTATATCATTTGTAGTAGTGATGAAAAATCGAGCAATAAAAAATACCGCCATCAGAAAATTATGTCGGTATGAGAAAATGAGAACTACGTAATGAGTTTTATTATTTTTTGGGGTATTTTCATAAATATACCATCAACCATGATATAGTAAGAAACTTATTTTATTAAGTTAACAAGCATATTTATTTATTTATGAGCGCTGTCGCTTTTTTTTTGGTTTATTTCGCTTACTTTCTAAAATTCAAATCCCGCCATTTCAAAAATATTAGGTAACAGAAAGTAAGCTTAAAAGTTCATAATTAAGTACTGTGAATTACGAAATGAATATTGGAGTTTATTTTCTGAACATTCAAGTCATTCCAATAAAAATATAAATTAGAAGGCTAATAATAATAACATAACGTAAAGGGCTTTACGATCGTCTATGTTACAAGTCCTTAGACACTTCCGTTACTTCATTGCCGCGCGCATCTCCGCGCATGTCATCGATCGGCGCGTGAGCACATAATGCCGCACTTGCGGTCACCCACCGCAGCCTTTGTGACGGTCAGTACTTCGGCTAATGGTCACTCAGAGGCACGCGACGTTGGCTTAAGCCATAGTTTCTCAACATAATTTTGCCCACCGCTCAAACTGTCGCGTAACGGGACGTAATGTAGCCAATAAGAAAAGCTAAAAGAAATTAAGGGGAGAAGATTAAGGATAAACAAGTTTATTTGATGGTACTTACGACCGGTATTGCAATGTAAGGAAGCTTAGCGGGGCCAATTTATGTATTGTTCTTCTCATCTTAAAGGACATGTTATTTTGTGGGCCCATTTTTAAACCACTCTTGTGTAGTTTTTCTGATACATAACATTGTCTAGAATGGACCTACGAAAAAAAATAATAAAGCCTCCGTTTTTATTTACGAAATATTCTAAGTTAATTTATTCTTTAGTGTAATTTTATATTTGGACTATGTTACGAAGCACAATATTGTAAAACGTCCTTTCTAAGAGATTAAATAACCACCATAGTATTTAAAATGTTTGAAAACATTAATAATTGAACTTAAAATAAAAATCATCAAAATCTTAATGCTTACAATATGACGATCCTGTGCTTTCTTTTCTCTTTCTTTCTCTCTTTCTGGGTCATTATCAACAGTTCATATAATGTCCCCACCGAGGGGCTCGAGCCTACCCTACATTAGGGGCTATTAGGTCTTAGTCAACCACGCTGGCCAAGTGCGGATTGGTCGACTTCACACACAACCTAAGAATGTCTTCATAGGCGTGTGCAGGTTTCCTCACGATGTTTTCCTTCACCGTAAAAGCGTCGATTAAACGTACATATGAATTCAAAATTTGAAAAAATATTGGTACGTGGCGGGGATCGAACAAGTGCCTCTCCCTTTCTGGGTAAAAAACTTATTCCTACATGTGGAAAGGTCGAGTTGCGGCAACATATCGGAGACGCAGGATTGTTAGGCCCTGCACAAGGACCGACGATCTTGGTAAAAGTTGCTAGAAGTTTCTGGATGCGGAAAGCGCAGTACTGTTAGGATTGGAGATCCTTGGAAGAAGCCTATATCCAACAGTGACTCTCGGCTGACGATGATGGTGATTACTGCAAATACATGCTTCAATCCCCCTTATTTTCTCTGGATCTTCTAGTGCCCCCTGAGTGTCAAACGCCTAGAAGAGGGTATTATCGACCACGTTGAGAACCTGTGGTCTAAACAATATGTTGATCTAGTAACGTGTCTTACTCAATTTTACTTAACCGTAGTGGTATTACTTGAGTGAGTTATTGTAATATGCTATTGCCATCGATGCGGAAATTTCCTACATACTTATCAAGATAAGGAAGAAATTGAAAACAGTATTGCTAAGTTCGTTGTAAGTATAAGCTTACACGTTTTTCTAGTAATTTTTGATTTCCGATTGCTTGGAATGTTTAAATCTATATGTGTGCTAAATGACATACTTTTATTACATTGTAGAATTAGATCAGACCACATAAAAATTGAGGACTAACCGCTGCGGGGAATACACTGAGGCACCGCACCCGGGGGACTTCGGGACGGGCGCGGACTAGCTGAGGGCCTAGATGGCTAATAGATTGCGCCAAACGCTTAACGAAAGGAATATAATGAGAGATACTGAAAATGTTCTATAGCGACCGTCGTTTCAAATGTATAGTCAAAAATTGTCATTTTGTTCGATAGAAACGTTGTATCATTTGCCACTTGTCTAGGCTCTCTGGTGTTTTTAAGTACATGGACGGGCTGGGCGTAGTTTTACGGCCTCAGTGCGTTCTTTGGAGACCTTCAATTTTTTGTTACTTAGTAGAACAAAAGTAGTCGAACAAGATAGACTGCTTCGGTAGGTATAGAAAATAATGCCCATTCTTAAATGCCTTCTTCACCACACTTTTAGTTATTTTCTTTATGAGTAGCATCAGTAGGTTAGTAATAAATGAAATGAAAAAGTTCTATAGGTATTTAAATGGACTTTGCTTAGTAGGTACTTTTAAATCGTCAAAACCCTACCACCGTTTCGGGACGATATAATTACTTATTACATTTGAATAATGTTTGGGTAGGTACTACGATTCGTTAGTAGATAGCGGAGATATTTATAATTATATACATTTTTTATTTTCCCAGTCAATATATTGTCAATTCTGAAAGCTGCTACATGGCTGCTACCAAACACCATTTTATTCATATTAGTGCAATTCTTGAAGTACATAAACTCGCGGAGGTTCAATAATGACGAGTACATAAGCTAAGACGTTGCCAGCAATAATGTTAGCAAAAAAATAGCAAGTCCTATATGATATATGGCGTAGCTTTAAATCAAGTAAAGGTTCCAAAGGTTGCTAAGTTTCACACATTAATTGTTAATTGGTGGGAAATCGCCATTTCTCTCCTTTGTTATCGGCTCCATGAGAAAACGAGATCAAATGCTAGAACAATCGAATAGACTCGGCTAATGCATCTAGTTCCAATCGAGAAATTGAATTAGCTATAGATAAGAAAATTTTAAAAAGAGTTTGGCGCCCTTTTACCTTGGCTGTCAGATTTTTATTTTAATAATTCTAAAAATTATATCATAGTCTTATCATAGTATATTTTTTTAAAGTGGACTAAGACGTTGGACGGCACCGTGCATGAAGCCAGGCCCTGTCGTATTTATTTTATTTTTACAATGTTTGGAAAACTTTCAGCTGCTTATGATTAAGAAAATTAATATAACTAACATTTGATGCACAAACTTCTTTATTGACAGTTAACTATGAGGAATGGTTGACATCACGGCATAAAAAATATGTAGGGTGCGTGGGGTGTCTGTCGTTGATAATTTTATAGTCTTTAGTATCCAGTAGCATCATAAAGACTGTCGCTAAAAATTTTTCGCAAAGCATTATGCTTCAAATCCTTATTAAGAAATTAGATAAAATAATTCTTACGTCTGACAAGGATGTACGGAGAAGATCGCTTTGCCTTTCCTGAATAGAGAGGATTAAATTTAATTTAAAAAATTCTCTATTAATTTGTATGTAATATTGGATTATAATATGATCAAAGTATGTAACCTAATATAAAAACAATCGGTAATTAAAATATGTAAAATAACGTACATTCGGACGTTATTCTTTTCAACGTTATTCGCACGTTATCAAACTCATTTCACCGCACACAACTACTTGTAAAGGTGAGTCTAGATTAAGTAACATGTATTGTTGTAAAACTTATGTTATATAACACGTTCAAGTCATTTAACATTGCTGCATAACATTACAACATAAAACAAGACACCTAAGACACATCGTCCACACCAATTTGTTTTGGTATAAAGTCTGGACTCACTTAAGAAAGGCACTTAACTTTTTACCAATTCCTTCTTACATCGAATGTGAATGAATTTATTGACATTGAATTCTACAATAAAGCGATAGTAACAGAATACTTTTCTTGATTCATAATAGGTCTTAACCTTTTGGTCCCCGCTCGGTAGATATCTACCACGAGACAGTTAAAATCAATTGTGTCTGGATATTATTAATCATCCACAGATTACTAGGGATAACAATATCTACAACATGCAGAGTTGGCCAATTCGGAACTAGTTTTTTTTCGTTCAGTTTTAATACAATATGAATAAGATTAACACTGATTGCTCATTTGCTCATTTAAAAATCAACCGAGGATACTTAAGTTTAGAAGTTACTCATTTAAATTAAATTAAATTAACTAACTTTTTTATAAGTACTTCGAATGCCAAAAATTAAACGCAATATCATCTTTTGCTGACGATTCTATAATGAATATTTTGTGTTACGTTGTGCTCATTTATTTAATGATTATAATTTAAACTTAATTAAAAGTATAAAGTGCCTTTGTTTTCTTTGTGATATGAAGAGTCTTAAATACACCTATCAAAGTATCTATTCAGCGGAGGAATCAGATATCATTTGGACTCTTCATAATTTACACAGTCATAATTTACCATTCAAATTGATAGGTGTAATTGAAGCTATTCAAGTCTTTAAGTATAATTTATCCTAGAGAAATATGAGAAGGGCGATACCGCCTTGGTCGTGTCTATAGGGGTAATATGCAATTTTCGAACAATTATCATACGTTAACAATAAGATCGTGAATTTAGAAACAATATATTTATTTTTAACCCCCGACGCAGAAAGAGGGATGTTATAAGTTTGACGTGTCTGTGTATCTGTACTTCTGTGTAATACTAGAAATGTGCCATGTGGGATGTATTCTTTTTTCCCTAAATGGGTATACAGGTCAGTTAAACAACAATTTGATGGTTTAAAAAGAATGAAATAAAAAGAAAAAGAAAATTTTTAAGTAACTCCCGACACAAAAAATATTTTGCTCGGCCTTTTAACTTCATTAAAAGAACCTATTCATATTTTTAAGATGAACGTCGCTGCGTTGCGCTAAGTTAATATAATGAAACCAAAATTCAAATGAAAAGAAGATTGATAATGCTTAAGTTTGGATTAGCAGTCCGCGACGCGGCGACGTTCATCTTAAAAATATTAATAGGTTCTTTTAATGAAATTAAAAGGCCGAGAGGAAAAAATCAGTTTTAGATTAGACGATCTCTACGTACCTAACTAATACGTACAGTCAGCATCAGAAGTGGATTTACAATTTAGTGCCATTTCATATCAAAGCCAGTTATTGTGCAGTAACAGTTGCCACTATTATGTAAGAATGTTTATTATGACAATGTACTAAAAGTGTTAGACATATTGTCCGTAATGGCTTTCAACGTGTTAACTGAAAACAGTACCTATATCAAGTTCGCTTACATATTAAACATTATATTTATTCTGTTTATGAGTCGCCAGTTTAAAATTTAAAGACATTCAATCTACAATCTTTATAGTGGACATTAATTTCTTGATAGTTATATGACAGAGTTTAATGACAGCGTGTGTTTAATTAACCTGTGCCATAGAACATCTCCTTAAATCATTTTTACATTGTTTTAAGGGTGACCAATCGATCGAATGTTAAATTAATACAACATGTGATTATAAAAATCGATATGTTTACTATAAAAGTGGCAAAACGATGCAATTATTTATTAAAGTGGATTCAGGATATCTTGATTTGCTTGTACATTTTAGTAGGATTTCTTATTTTTTTTAAAGAACCTTGTTAAATTAGGAGCGAAATTTTCTCGCTCGCTCAGCTTGATCATAGCTTAAATAATACCGAGAGCTATATATACAGAATTGTTGCTTTTCCTCATTAAATCATAATAAATTTACTGTTTCAATTCTTTAAAGGTTGTCTTTTGTCGTTATTTATAAAAAGGCTACGCATGTGACTGTTGGAGAGTTTAATGTGGAGTACAAATATGAAAATACCTAAAGCTAGAGAAAATATACTCGCTGCGTTCACCATATGCACACTGTCAGCCTGCAAGCCAAGAAGCACCTTTCTTTAAGCTTCCATTAAAGGACTCCGAATAAGAGTTCTCAGACATAATTCTGTTTATTTAGGTGCCAGAGAAATGAGTTTCCAAGTTTGTTCGTATTGGAATTGGTTCAGTAAGTGTATGAAAACATATTAAGGCAGGTTTAGGTAACATTTCGTCATACATAAAGCAATAATAACTTAGAACCTTTTTCATTTACAACCTGCGAGTGCAGGCGCGGCGGTGGGTGTGATAATTTTACTCTCACAACACAGCAGGCATTCTAACTTGAACACTGCATATTATGTTTTATGTTTGATATTACGTGACTTCGCCCACAAGTCTATTTGAACAAGCACTTCAGACTCGAGTGTGCTTACCACCACCGTGTTGGCCGCCGACTTTTTTGGTTAAGTTATCTGCATATATATTTTCTGAATTTCTTTCAAGTTTTGAAAGACAGTTGAGAGAGATCCGATATACTAATGAAACTAATAAAAACAGGTAATGTGTGGATCTAATAAAATCGATAATCATTTGTCTAGTAATTATTATCAAAACTATATTAATAAAAATTAGTTTTTTACACATGGCTGTTGACACTTACGTTTGTTTATTTAGTGAGATGTGATATTTATAAACACAGTGTTAGCTACATGTTATAAACATCACATAAATTTTTATAATACGCTTACTTTGTTGCTCAACTTAGAGCCCGGGCGTATTTTGTTTAGCAGGTTAGATTAGTAAAATTCCAATCAGTCGAATTGGCCTCAAAACTCTACATTTTGAAATTGAAACCGAATATAAAAGTACAGAGTGTTACGTGATGTGAAATAAAGAAAATAAATCTATCTTCAAACGGAAATACATATACCCAGAAGGTCAACCAAGGTACGTATTTAATAAAATTGATTTTCTTAGCAACTTTACTAAGCCTGGGGAAATGAAAAAGTAAATAAGAAAAAAATAAAGGTAATATATTTCTTTATTTTTTACTACGGCATTATTATGCCCTTCATCGACCAGTTTAATTATCGACGAGTTACAGATAAAATTGTAGGTAGGTAAGGTAGTATAATGTGGGTTACAAGCTAATATTGGTTGCGTGTATAGCTCCTCAATTAGATAAAATTACATACCAGCAGTTGCTAGTTGCTACCGAGTTAGAGAAATGTCTCTACGTATCAAAATGAGGTCTTCGAAGCTCTTGGACTGTATACAAGTTGTTTTAACATAAACGATAAAATTATTTTGTCAAGTATCATATTTTTAAATTAAACTATTTTTAAATTTCAGTTTGTCATTGCATTTTATTGGCACAGCGTAAAAGAGTTTCTCAATTTTGGGAGACGCAATGTCTCAATACAAATGATAAATTGGCAATAAATCTGTTTAAAAATAATTGCGATGGGAGTCCTGTGAAAATGTCCTGATAAAGTATCGTACTGAAGACCGCACTCAACATTTATATTGGAATAATTTTATTTTTGCGTTTACAAACGCGTAAATATAATACTAGAAAAATGCACTGAAAAAAATCGACTTGCCTCAGGCGGGACTCGAACCCGCACCTTCCACAATCCGGGTGGACGCGCACTCGGTGGCGAAATTGGTTAACGCGTCCACCCGGATTGTGGAAGGTGCGGTTTTCTAACATTTATATTGTTTCTCTTTTTTCTGATCTCCAAAAAGAGATAGATGATGTAAGACAATAGGGATAGGGTATTTTTTTCCTATTATTCCTAATTATTAGTGGTGTACAATGTAGATTATAAATTCATTCAAGTTAAGGTTGGCAAAGCTTTTTTTTTTTTTTTTTTTTTTTGTAAGACTACTGCAGTTTGCCGCTGATGGCATTCACTGCTCCACCGGATTTTTTGAGAAGGCGAAAACCTTGGGGGGTCCTCAAGCCTGTAGGGCGGACGTTCCTAGGGGATTACTGGGCGACCGAGCATCTCCCCCATGGGGAGTCTCTCGACCGCCTAGCGTCCCTAGGTCGACCGGATCGGAAGGGAGCGACACGCCCGAGGGTGCCTCTAAAGGCTCGGACCTCGGCTCGGGCGCATCGGGTTGTGGGGGACACGGCGAGAAGCGCCCCGGCACATATCTGTACCGGGTATAGCGCGTCGTGTGTAGACCGGGTCGACGCACCCTTGTTCGACGAGTGCGGTGATTAAAAGGTGTGACACTAGTGCGTGAGTGTGAAGTGTTGTTGTGAGGCGGTAACGAGGCATTTGCGCTCGTGATTGAGTCGTCGGCGTCCAGTAGGACGTTTTTTGGACGGCGCGAGGCGCGCGCGGCATCTCTATTAGCACAGTAACTAGAGGATTTGACTACGAGTGGGTTTGGATGGTGTGGAGCTTTGTCGAAGTAGCGCCTAGACGCTTCCTTCATGAAAGAGGATATGGTTGGGAGATCGAAATCTCTATGGAGATCGACATTGCGTATGTACCAGGGGCAGCCTGATGCCATGCGCAGAAAACGGTTCTGAATGACCTGCAGTTTTTTGATATTTGTGGGAGCTGCGTGTGCAAAGACAACGCTAGCATATGTCATGATAGGTCGTACACAAGCTTTGTAAAGCGTCCTCTTATTTCTAAGAGACATTCTACTCCGCTTGCCTATAAGGTGGTATAGGCGACCTAGGACGAAGTAGGCCCTATCTCGGACTTCCTTGATGTGGGGTGCAAACGTTAGTTGTCGGTCAAGGTTGGCAAAGCGCGAGACCGGTCGGTCGGCGTGACCACTAACCAGTAAGACCCTCTTGTCAATTCTTATAAGCAAATTCAACAACCTGACGTTGGAATTTCTCCGGAGTTCTTTTAGGAATAAGACGTTTTGAGAGACTCCATTTTTAACTCAATCTATTATTACTTTAGATATATTTTCACTTGACATTGGTAAAATACATAACTTATAAGTATCGCGACTACATTAATTAAGAATAGAATAGAACAACCTGACGTTGCTTAAATTACAAATTACATACATACATTGTAATACATATTAACCTTTTATTAATAGGTGGTACGATAGTTACAAATCACAGGGGCTCTTTATCGAAATATCGTTAAGGTTATGAGCCACTAAACGTTGATGTTCTTAGGACGATAAACTTGCATCTAACTTAAGGTACAGCTTGCTATTTTATACAGTTAGGATTTGAGCTACTCACCTAATGTTTTTATTTTTATTTTTATTCAAAGAAATTTCCTCGAGTGCTGAGATGAGTTATAGTGTAAAGGCTGATTTACACAGGGTGATTAAAGAGTCAGTAACAGGCACCAGTGATGGCGACGATTACTGACCACACCGCTTAAGGTAGGATTTCGTAGCCGACCGCACGCAGCAGCAGCAGACGACATGTCGTCGCGACGCTACTGGTTTCTATGTATTTCTATGAAACACTATTCGTAGCTAGCGACATGAAGCTGGCGAGGCGTCGTCGCCGAGTGGCAGACGACACTGTCGCCCGACCGCGGATCTGTAGTGTCGCCGACGCCGGCGCCGGAGCGCACGTCGTCGATGTTTCTCTTTAAAATTAGTTTCTCCGATCCTGAGGAAGATAAACTCAGAAACCATGTGGCCCAATACCCTAGCACTGTACGATGCATCTCACAAAAATGATACAAACACTCATGAAAGATAATATTTGGAAAAATATAAGAAATGAGTTAAATAATTAACAAGTTGTGTTTTTTTTAATGACTCCATTCCGTTTATTGATTTACCGATGTTTTGTTATTTTTTAGGTTCAGTACCCGTAGTGTAAATTTTTTAGTATAAAATACGTAATTATTTTAGTAGCATTAAGATCTCTTTTTGTATGGGAAACACGATTTCCGCTTCTTTCCGCAAGGGGCGCTATTCATGTTTCCTATACAAATTGAGCTCTTAACGCAACTACAATAGTGACGCATTTTAAACGAAAAAACTTACACTACGGGTACAGAGCTCTATTAATGTTGGCGACAAGTCGTCTCTGTGACCAATTAGATCCTAAAATCCTAAAAAAATTTACTAAAATTTTAGGTACCGTCATTTTAGGTTTGGTTGCTAATCACACTAAATCTTTTTAGATTACGGTGACACGATTAGCCCTAAATATGATAATCAAAACAGTTTTTGATTCGGTCTTATTTCTAAAAATATTTCTTGACAACATAAATAGGTAAATAAGGAATATGTGATTATGTAGTAACGATAATTTTCACAGATTATTTTCTCAGGCCCTCATAATTACAAAAACCATTCTTCGAAATTGTGATAAGTTCTATCGTTAAGTATTTCGCATGGTCATCCTTTTGGAACAAGGAAAATAAAGATTCTATATACCTATACCTGAAAATAGTTTCAAATTAATTTCTTAGAATCAAAATTAACGCTCAAATAGCTGACTTAATCACTAAAGCGCTCTGAGTCATAGAGCTGTTTCTCAGATGAAGGCGAAACAATTAAATTGAACTTCTTGATATACAGCTTGATTTTTTATTGGTCTTGGAGTCAAAGAGAATCATGAAATGTACAGCGTGTTAGCAGAATGTTCTGGCGATTATTTTTCTATATATCATATCAGATATATACATATAATACTAGCGCTCCGACCGAAACTTCGTCCGCGTATAATTTTTTTTTCCAAAAATATAAAGCCTATGTTACTCAGTGAGAAAGTATCATTCTAACGGTGAAAGAGTTTTTAATATTAGTCCAGTAGTTTTAGAGTCTATTTATTACAAACATACATACAAATTTAATGTGAGAAAACGGGATTTATACCATGTACCTCTGTTTTTTGAATTCTCCGAAATTTCGGCGCAGTGTCATGTGCAGTTTCAGGTGCCACATGAAACTGCGCCGAAATATCGGAGAATTCAAAAAACAGAGATACGTGGTATAAATTCCGTTTTCTCACATTTAATTGATAGTAACCACGTAAGTTTAAAACAATACATACATACAAATGTTTTCTCTTTACGAATATTAGTATAGAAGAATTTAAAAAAAGTAGGTTTATGATGTTGATGACGCTTGATTTCAATATTATTATCTAGTTTGGCAATATATATTTAATGTGCTTCAATTAGTTTAGTTAATAAATATTTTAGTAATTTATATTTAATGCTCTCGGTATTTATTTCCTTTTTAAGATCATATGGTCATTTATTAATGTTGGTATTTTATATCGATATTTATAGATTTTTACCATACAATTTGTTGTAGGAAATTGTGGACAGTGTAGTATCGAAATTGCGACGCGATCTTTCTCCATAACTGCGAATAAATTGTATACTTATGTTAAAAAATGTTATAATAATAGTTTATAGAAATTATATGCAGAGAGGTTTGAATTTGCAATGAAAAATCACCGTGTATTTACTGTCCTCTGTACCGTTGTTAGGTATATCCTGCTAATATTATCCGTTCCGAGATTTTGACCTGTCATTCCCCATCGGGAATGATAATGCGTACGTAATTACAGACTGGCCTTGTCTAATGAATGCTGTCAGAAGTGGATCTTATCATGAGCATGACAAGACCTACATTCTAATGACCTTTATGGCATTATCTTAAGGACCATAATCCAATGTTGCGGAAATAAGGATTAACATATGAATGACTAGCAAATAGGTTAACGACAAAGTAAATATTGGCTTTCTAAAAATAGACATTGATACTTTTTAGTGAAAAATTTTTCATCATAGTTTTCGAGTATTCTTTAAGTAAACACTCGATTTAAAAATTTTAGATTTTTGTAAATATTAAAACAGCAGTAAAGTAAAGTGCAGACTTTTGTGTACACTAGATATTAGACTTTATCTTATTAGGTCGAGAACCTCTAAAATCGCTCAAGTCACGTTACAAGATATGAGTGTCGTCAACAATCATGAGTTTATAACACACGTCACAAAAATAGTAGCTATGTATTTTTTACTTTCTCGTATTCAGGAAGTCTTGTAATCGTCAAAAAATTCGACCTCGAGATTTTGACGGATTTACACATTTTGGAGCTCGCTGAGTCCAAAAATGTTTTTTTTTTAATTATGTCTGTGTGTGTGTCTGTGCGTTAGCACGACAACCCGAGCAATGAGCATGCTTTAACTTATTGCAACCAAATTTAACATACGTGTAAGACATCAAAATATAAGGCTTTTATCAAATTTAGAGTCGTCGATCACGAAAGTTAAGCAACCAAGGGCGTGGTCGGACCAAAATTTAACATGCATGAATAACATCAAAATAAAAGGTTTCTATCAACCTTTGAGTCATGGAATAATTTTATTTTTGCGTTTACAAACGCGTAAATATAATACTAGAAAAATGCACTGAAAAAAATCAACTTGCCTCAGGCGGGACTCGAACCCGCACCTTCCACAATCCGGGTGGACGCGTTGACCAATTTCGCCACCGAGGCACTGCTTTTCGCTGTCGAAATTTGTCAGTGCTTGGTGCTTATGTTTTTATGGTAAACATAGTTTCATCAAATCTTTGAAATTTGCACTTCCAAGACCCGAACGAAATATTTTTGCAAATATTTGACGCCCAGCTAAGATGAAACTACCTTACATTATGGAATAATTTTATTTTTGCGTTTACAAACGCGTAAATATAATACTAGAAAAATGCACTGAAAAAAATCGACTTGCCTCAGGCGGGACTCGAACCCGCACCTTCCACAATCCGGGTGGACGCGTAACCATAAAAACATAAGCACCAAGCACTGACAAATTTCGACAGCGAAAAGCAGTGCCTCGGTGGAGAAATTGGTCAACGCGTCCACCCGGATTGTGGAAGGTGCGGGTTCGAGTCCCGCCTGAGGCAAGTCGATTTTTTTCAGTGCATTTTTCTAACCTTTGAGTCGTTTCTGGTATACGAGAAAATCAAGGGGAGACCACTCTCGATTTTTTTTATAAAAAGCTGTGAATAGTCTAGTAATTTATTAGAGTAAATAACTATAATTCCACTTGATGGTAAGCAGAAGTAGAATCCAAATTTGAATACAGCTTTTGCGAGAGATGAATCGTCGCGCTAGCCACTCTCACCTTGCCGATCTGCACGCTACTTTTGAATGACCTCAGGATTGTAAGAAGGAGAAAACACGCATGCTGGCAGTGAGTACCGTTTCATGATTGAGAGAAAAAGAAATCAGTTGTAAAATTTCTTAGTTCGCGTTGGAATGGTAGCCACGGTTTGTCGGTGGCACAATAAGCCAGCACGTGTAGCCTTTAAAAGGAATGGAGATGGTGGGATTTAGGAAATTATTCAAAAATTTATGTAGATTTCGCGGATCTAACGCCCGTATTCACAAACAATACTTGTCTAAGTAAAAAACAATGCTAAGCAAAATAAGGCATTTCTCAGTACATGCCATATGGCAAGGCTTTTGAGGTCTCTAAGTGGACGCACAGGGTCGTAAAAACCTATTCATAAACAATAATTAAGTGGGGATCGGCACTATGCGTACTTTAAAATGAACGCACTGGCTTGCAAAAGTAAGTATAACACTCATAAATGTGACGATAACTTCTGTTCTATTTAATCTAGAAACTTGAAATAAAAAGAATTATGTAGAAAAATTAGTTTTGTTGTTATAAAAACTGTAAAGTCGAAAACCTCCTTTTTATCTCCTTTTTATTTCAAGGCTCCATGTTTAATAGTTTAGGAGAAAATCGAATTTGAAAACTGTTATACCTCGTATTGCAGGTAAGTATATATTGCCCAACGCACAGGTCGAGATGTCAAAAGCAACGTCCAGATGTCAAAATTTAAATTTGAAGTAATAAAACGTGATTACATTCAACGACGTGAACTAGGCAACAGAAAAGAACCAATCACAGAGCTCTACTCAATGCAATGCGTTTACTTATACAAGAGTCGAGAAGCTTCATAGTAATGTTTGTGAATACGGGTGAAAGGCAATAATATACAAAAAATACTTTCTTAATAAGGCTGCATCGAAAAAGGTTAGAACTGTATTTGATTTGTCGTAACAAATTATCCTCACGTAAAAAAATATCCCAATAATTTTCCTAATAAGCTCCAGAAACCAAGTATCTATGCATATGCAATTCCGAAGACATAACTCATCGTAACAACATCAGATGAGGTTGTATCGATATGTCCATGTAATATTAGTTGCACACCGATGTCACATCATTACTTGGTCGAATCAAAGCCCCCATCGGCTCGCATTCCCGTCGCGTCCGCACTAATAGACTCCTCGATCGATCAGCCCATTAGGGCTGCCATCCAATCGAGATCGGTGTATGCCTCGATTATTTTTGGTATTCAGACTACACAATCCATTAAATTGCAAATCCTTCAACAAAATTTCAAAATATTTTATAAACCTATAGTAAGTATTTTACACTCGTACATAAGCATGGAGCACTGACGTATATAAGGGTAAAAATATCCTTAAGTAGCGGCTGCGTACCAGGAGACGTAGAGCTGGTAGGAGAAAGAACAATGATTATATCTCCATATATCCCCAAGCCATGGTCACATCAATTATCTAGCCCAAATTAAGTATCATTAAGAACTTGTGTTATGGATACTAGATAACGGATAAATAATCTAGATATTTCATAAACTTAAATAAATATTTAATCTACCATGACTCGTGAAAAAAGGCTCGCGTTCATCACACAAACACTCACCGCCACCAGCAGGCCTACACAAAAGCACACATATCGTTTCCATTCTGTTCCTACAATCACAATCGCTTTGGCGTTTTCTATCGAAAACAGCTAGACAACTTATTTCATTTGTCAAAATCGCACTATCTATGGTGACAGTAGAAAGAAACAAAAAACATTTAATGATTTCTGATAATATTTGAGCTGTAGGCCTTGACGAAGACCCTTTCTATTGGCGGTTTCTATAACAGAAATCATAAAAAATGGAACTGACTTGCGCTGGATAGGTATGTCACATGACTGTATTAAGCTTAGTATTAAGAGAATAGAAAAGTTGTTGTCAAGATGCTGTCCACTAAGGTCTAGGCCTACAGGACTCAAACCTAGATCTATTTTACGGTATATAGAAAAACTTAATTGTAGTTTATAATATACTGTACTGTGTAAAATTCATTGTAACTTAATAGACAAATAAAATAAAATAAATAAACAAAATGTGTAGGCAGCGTCAAAACGTCACTGACCACTCGACAACGCCGGTGACATTATTTCAAATTAGACCTCGGACTTCCTCCCGCACTTAATTCAGAAATTATTGATTCGCGATACATACTTCCACGTCGCTTTTCACCACCTTAATAAATTATGCGTTGAAATTTGAAAGAGAGATAACAGCACCTTTTCTAGTGTTATTCTGTCAATGAGTAAGGTTTCCAGACTTCCACGAGGTACAAAACAAGGTGTTGATTGCCAACGCATGAATGATAATTTTGTGTTGCAAACGTATCGGTAGCTTATTGAGGCTATTGATTCTTTTTGTCACTCTTTTTTTTATGTTACGAGATGGCAAACAAGCTTGCGGCCCACCTGGTGTTAAGTTACTCTTTATTATACAACATAAAAATAACATTTGTTTGTAATTTCGTTTGGCATGATTTAATAATTTTTGAAAATTACACCAAATTAAATTAAATAAAAATAAAAACTATAACTATCCAGTAAAATATTTGAAATAAAAGCTACCATTAATATTTTGTACGTAAGATCGCGTTGATGTCTTTACTAAGAACAAGTTCGCTGCAGCAAAACCTTCTTAAGGATTAGATGTTCTTATATTCTTCAAAAAGGTTTTTAGGTTGTGTCTGCTTATTTTTCATCGTTTCGGCCGACAGACGCCTAACCCGATAGGCACTGCGCTTTAACCCAGCGGCTTCCCGCGACCTTTACGAGACCATCAATCCACCTTGTGGGGACACCACCAACAAAGTTTCTCTCGGTACGCAGCCGCCACTCAAGAATCTTGCCGCTCCAACTTTAAATTAAAATTCTAGGCGCTACGAAGTAAGTTTAATTAAAAGGAACAAATTGTTGTTTTATTTTATTGTTCAAAGAGTAAAAGATTAGTCAAAGAAATAAATATTATTGGAACTTTCATTCGGAATTAATTGCTTTTAACGGACACATTTTTTAAATTTTATAAGAAAATCGTATATAAATCCAAATGATTATGATAAATCACCGTGTACACGTTTAGAAGACTAATGGAGGAACATAACTTACCCGTGTCGTTTATGTTTCAAGTTCCGATCAATCTATGTGTTCATTTCTACGTAATGTATGCACATTTGTAGATGTTAATAGAAAGCGTATTTAATACTAGCTTTTGCCAGCATTTTCGCTCTCGTTAAATTCGAATAAATACCGTAGTTTACTTACTCCATATAACTTTTAAAACTATAAAAAATAAATGTCAATTTTTTTCAGTGTATTTTTTCTAGTTTTAAAACTATTTACGCGTTTCTAAACGCAAAAATTATTCCATAATCCATATAACTTCTTTGTCTTGTTTCTCCATACAAACTTTGGACCCCTTGCGGGGTGCATTTTGGAAAATTGGCTTCAGCGTAATTCGTTTAGTGATTTGAGCTGTGTCTTGATAGATCAGTCAGTAACCGTTGCCTTTTATATATGTCGCAGGCGGTTCGTATAACACACCGTATTACAAAAAGGAGCGCCGGAATGTAGTCTGTGAGAGTACTGAGTGACAATAATTACAATGCGCTTTGTCATACAAAAAAATATCCTGAAGCTACCAATAACAAGCGATCTCTATTCGATTATACAGACTAATATTGATAGAATCTACTGCGGATTTATCAACAAACGGTTTTATTTGGTTAACAATTCTCACACACTACAATCCCTCACCGTTTTGTAATATGGCGTGTTATAGGATCCGCCTGCGACATGCACAGATTAGACAATTTTTTCATTTGACTTTTTGGTCTGCTATAATTATATGTGTGTGTGATATTTGAAGTATATAACCTAGAAAAGATCAATACATGTAAGCGACATACAGATAGCATTTAACTAGTTTTTTTTGTCATCGTTTGATCTTAACATTCGCTAACTACATATAAAGTATGACGAAGTCTAAGGTACCAGATCAGTATCCAGAAGGCATTTTAGATTACATCACGCATACTCTCAAAAATTACGGTAGGTATATTCATTTAATAAGATTATCACATGAATAAGAATTTGAAAATTCGTAACAGAATCACATATGTCTTTTAAATTAACAAAAATGTAATTTCATAATAATTTATGTAGAGACACCTTCATAGTCTTGACCGTTTGTACTTTTGTGTTTACTATTTATATATCTTTCACAATATCCCTTATACAAACTACAATACTTTCAATGATAATAGACTTCATCAGGATCTCAATTACGAATTTAAATTATTAATACTTAAAATAAAAACCTGTAACTCTTCTAGAAATATCTATATATGTGAAACGTATTGGCGCAATTGACGCGCAGTAAACGCTCCAGACACGTGTCCTGTTATTACACGCCACATCACTAATCCGAATAGAGTTATGAGAAAGGATCAGATCAGGCAAAGATATTAAATGTTAATACGTAGAACATTACATCGATATGCCTATTGAAAATGAATTAAAAATATTTTTTTTCATTTCTTAATTACGTGAAAGTGGTGAAACGCTAATTCACATACCTACTCGATTCGTATTTGCATTATGTGTCCATGTTTCTTTTTCTTTCTAAGTTACTTTTGCTAGATGGGTTTTATAAGATTTTTATCATTACATAAAATACATAGGTTACGTATTGACCTCATTTAATACCCCTTATTAAACCTTAGGGGGTACTTACTTTGATTTAATAAGCCAATGAAAATAAAATAGCTACATCGTTGGTTTGTATCCAGTTTAGGTATACCAGCTACATCCCTCAATACTTTATCCTCGATTTTTCTAGAACTTCCGTAAGTTTAGTACTAGTACACGCATCTACAGTTTCTCTCGCGGAATCTTACGATTATAGCTAGGCGTAGAGAGAAGCCAGAGTTAACTTGGATGTCAAGTTCTGCAACCGTCTACAACAGTATAGACCTGGCACTTGCACGGCGACTCCATGGTGTGCTAAGAATTTTTGTCTCCTATGATCGGTTTTAATCACTTAGCTACCTACAGTTTCCCTTGGTGACGGTAGAATTTGGATATATTTTGTATAGGATATCCGTCATTATCTTATGCCTAATAAGCTAAAACGTAGATAGTTAAGTTATTAAAACCTGCATTTTTTTTCTAGCTAGATCCCTCCTTTGTATTTAAGGAGCCTTTGTTTTTATAATTCACTTATAACTAGAACACATTTAAAATTTACTTAATATTAGGAGCTGTCACAATTATTGATTCCATTTTATAAATTTCATTTCTTAATCTTTATTACATTTGGTTGAAACCTGCATTGAATAGCTATACGATGAAAAGTAACACTAGTTCAACGACCTATGCTAATGCATTTATTTTATTAGTCACGATAAATATAATTTAAAAAATATCTTCTAGAAATTTGTCAGCGACACGCGACAATTGTATTCACAAATTAACATCGATTTATCAATATTGATTTTTGTGTCCACATTCGTAGAAGCAACGATTATTACGTGTCTAAATACATGTAATTATGTTTATTCTAATTTTTAGGAGTTAATGGGAGCCGGATGTATTTCATCGAAAATAGGCCCTCTATAATTTTGACGCGATTTGTTTGATCATTTATCATCATTTCCACCATTGCTCACTGCTTATAATAATACCTGATATTACCTAGCTCTGAGTTTGTACACTTTCCTTGATTTGTCTTTGTTGATTTCATGAAAATCTCACTGGAAAGAAAAATATTCAGAGTACTTTCCATCTCGTGTCCTAAGCGCCTAACTATCAATAGATTACGTTACGAACGTTAATAACAACAATACAACACTGCAATGATTAATAATTTTTGTATGCGATATCTTTATAATATGAATTATCTCAGTGTAGCAGGCAACTCATAGATCAAAAAATCCTCAAATACCAATGCACATTCTTTCTTTGGAGAATGCTACAGAAACGAAACATCGTCGAAGCCACTCTTGAAATAATCTTATTACTACGAATAGGTACTTAGTGTAATTAAATATACTGCTTTATTCGTTAAAACGCCTTCCGCAAACGGCGATATTTGAGCAAATATTGAAACTACCTCACTGACATTTATCTGCTATGATTAATATAACTTAAAGTGATTTTTTTCGTCGTTAAAATATAAGCTAATATTTGTATATAGCATGTATTGTCCATCATCGAACGACCAGGCGCGGCGAGGGCTTTCACCCTTGTGTTGTGTTGTTGATATACCTCCCATTTGAACCAAGGGATTAGCAATTACGTGATAATAAGGCTCCAGTTATATTTTGTATGAGGTATATTAGTGTATGTAACGTTTAACAATAGTACTTAAATTGTAGATTTTCGTTGATGCTTCGCTACCGTCATTCTATGTTGTAGTATAAAATCCAGTCCAATCTAAGATGTTTGACAGATTTTGCTCTTACGTATAAGGCTGCCCACTGGACTATTATTAAATGTTTTTCTTTTGGTATCTATTATATTAATGTCACTTTATTGCACAGCAATAAAATATTATTATATTCTATTCTAATTAACTTGATACTGGTATCTACGCCCCAGGGTCCATAGAAAGAGTAACAAATAGAGACAATAACGAAGTTTGATCAGAACAAAATTATGAGATTGACTTAAGCCATAGTTAAATTGGTCATCATTTCAGCCGAGAGACGCCCACTGTTGGACATAGGCCTCCCCCAAGGATCTCCCAACCGGTCGGTCCTGCGCTGCCCGCATCCAGCGGCTTCCCGCGACCTTTACTAGATCGTCAGTCCACCTTGTGGGGGGCCTACCAACGCTGCGTTTCCCGGTACGTGGTCGCCACTTGAGGACCTTTCCGTCCCAATGGCCGTCAGCCCTCCGTGCAATGTGCCCTGCTCACTGCCACTTAAGGTTCGCAATTCTTTGGGCTATGTCGGTAACCTTGGTTTTCCTGCGGATCTCATCATTTCTGATATGATCACGCAGAGAAACTCCGAGCCCTCTCCATTGCCCTTTGGATACCTTGAGCCTTCTTATGAGGCCCATTGTAAATTGGCAGTGGAAGATAAGACGCTGTATACAACTAATGAATATGGGCGATGATGATGAATTTAGATATCTTATCGTTATGAAATGATTGCCACTAGTCTAAGCCCCAGGTGAGATTAAGGTCAAAAAAATTGTAACAGAAAAATATAAAATAACCATCGCGAATCATATTCATAATGAAAATAACGCCGCCATTTAATTTAGCAACAATTTAAATGATACTGCTTATCGTTACAACGTGTTAACTGTTAGATCTAAGACTTTCTTTTTGTTAAAACACCTTATATAACGCTTAACGAGTAATAAATATGCAATTAACTTAAACGCTACGACTGATACTTTGCTCTTGAATAATTAAGAAAACACTAGATGGTTACTTTCTCTGTCGCGCATTTTTGTACGTAAAGAGTGGTATAGAAACATTGGTGTGGTTTGCCTGATGGTAAGCAGTTTAATTAATTCTGTATCTTTGTTATTCTTGAATCAAACTTACTATAAACTGGCATCGACTTTAAGGCAGTGCGCTGCGTTAAGCGGGTGCACGGCGCGGACACCCGCGCGGCGGGCTGTTTCATGCCATCTCCATAGAGCAGCGCTGCGTCTCCCGTCGCACGCGACGCGGGCATCTCTATGGAGATGATATAAATCAGACCACCGCGTATGTCCGCGCTGTGCACCCGCTTAAAGGAGTACGGCCTAGGAGTCTGTAATGCTTTAACTGCGACGAAGCTATTCCAATGCTCGAACGAGGGCATATACTTTTACTGCTAATGCATATACGATGTTATTTGCACGGGTGCTCCTATCACTGTGATCTTTAAATCAATGCAATACAATATTGTTATTTTTAACCCCCAGAGAAAAAGTATGGTGTTGTAAGTTTTTTTTCTTTATTCGGGATAATAAACAGTTACACATAACATGTTACCAACTACTGCTATCATGTAAAGAATATTTTAAGTCCACAAATTACTTCACTTTACATTAGTATCTGAATAGCAACTAAATTTTACGTGTCTGTCTCTCTGTGTGTCTGTCTGTGACATCGTAGCTCTAAAGCGAGTGGACCTATGTTGATGCGGTTTTATTGTTTGAAAGCTGACTGAATGGATCACGTGATCGAAATAGTTCTTAGCTATAAATTTATGTCTGGGGCTGCATAAAATTTTCAAAATTGTGGTTTTTACTTATTCAGAAATAAATAAAAAATAATATTGTCAACTTTTATCGAAAACAGAAAAATTGTCGATGAAAAACTTATTTTACTCCCCGCTTGCTTACCAACACTTCTGAAAGTTATAAGTTGTCAATGTTCGAGAAAATAAAGGAAAATGTTTTTTTTTTAATTCTAGTATTCTACTGAAATTACTACGGCAGAATATTCTCTGTAGAAAATACTAATAGCTAATCAGTGTATAAGTAATAATCTGATAAATTAAATATTAAATTCAAATATTTTATTGCGATTACTTTGAAAGTGTTCGTGCGGTCTGTCGCAGGTAATTCACAATTCAATTAATAAATAAATACAGGCAATTTCTCGGTGAACAGTTAAGGTAATCTGTAGAAGCTTACAACGTACGTAGGCTCAAAGAAATTCGTCTCGAACGTGCCGCAGAAAGAGATCCGATCGTAAAAGCCCATTATACTGTCAAAGTTGCGCTTTCGCCAAACATGTCTTATTTTCTTGCACACGGCACGTGCAAAGAGTTTTTATTTGAAAAAGGTTTCGATCTGTCGACGACGCGTCATTAGCCTATCTTAATACTTCGTTCTATCTATCACGCACCACTTTGATCTTTCTTGTGCGTTTAGAACTGCTGGAGCGACAATTCTAACTGCATTAGTGTTTAGTGTTAAAAAACTGACACGAGCCAACTAGCGCAACCAATACATTTTAGTCAAATCGATTTTGAAAAATCTGAATCGGCCACGATCTTCGTAAATGCGAGTCATGTTTTTTAAATGACATAACTTTTCCGTTTAGTTTCAAAATGGGTTCTCCGATTTTTAGGGTCGTCTGGGTAGGTACCACCGCCTTTCTTATTTCTGCCGTGAAGCAGTTCGCTGGATTTCGGATTGAAGGGAATAGTAGCCAGTGTAATTACTGGGCATGGAAGGCATATCACCTTACTCCCCAGGATGGCAACGCACTTGCATTGTTAAGTGATTTACCCTTAATATTGCAAGTGTCTATAGGTGACTGTAACCACTTAACACCAGGTGGGACGCAAGCTTGTTTGCCATCTCATTACATAAAAAAGTGTCTACTATTTACATAAATACTAATATCTGAAAAGTTGTATAGATGTATATGTGTTTTTTACCTTTCACGCAAAAACTACTGAATGCATTTTAATGAAACTTTACAATAACATATGGCTCATATTTAACCGACATTGACGCGAGCAGAGCCACGGGCGACCACTAGTATTTTATAATTTAATGGAAGAACGTAAACGAGTGTGTTCAATAAATATCACACCTGTACTATGTAATAGCCGTGTGATGCCGGCAGAGTAGAATAGCATCACCCCATATCCTCCAATGGGTGTCGTAGAAGGCGACTAATGGATCAGCAAAGGGGTATTGATCACCTTATACTCCGTCCACCAATCTGCACTGGGCAAGCGTGCTGGACTACTGCCTAATCCTCCTTCAATGACAAGTCGAGGCCTTGTGTCTTAGTGGTGTGTCACTTTATAAAGATTGTTAAGCTGATGGTGACTTTGTTATCATGGTCGTTTTACATTTTTCAAAATTGATTAGGCTCAGAAGTTATAAAATTAAATGTAATGGTGGTACTAGTTGGCTCGATTCAGCCCCTTAAATTACGATTTCTCATTTAAGAGTACTATTAAACGTCTATTAACTGAAGGTCGAAGCAACTCGGTTTGTTAAGATGCTTTTATGTCTAACATTCTGCTCTGGCTATCGGCTTTTGTTTGTTGCTTCACTGAAGGCTTAATTTAGTTACTTTTCGAGTTTTATGGCACTTTTATGTAGGCGTTAGTGGATTAGTGGCGTAGCTACAAAGGGGTAAGCACCGCGGCTCCTAAGTTCGGGGACCCCTTTGACACTGAAAAGCAAACCTCGTATTGAACTAGCTACTATCTGTAGAACCAAAGCGATCATAGTACATAAGTAGTTTTGATTTACAATGCAGTACCTATACGATAAGGAGCTGATGATAAATTACTAGATTTGTATCTTTGAAGTATTTATAGATAAAATTTGTTTAGTTAGGGCTCCAATTTTTTTGCACCAGGGCCTTTGGTTACCTAGTTACGTCTCTGGATAGGCTGATGAGCACTCACTATTTTGAGGCACTGCAGGACCTATACTATCAGATGTGACTTAATGTGTAACCAAATGCTACCTAAGAGTTTTCACAGCCTGTGTGTATAATAAATCTTAATGAATTGGAACTTCATGATAAGTGGACGAGAATTATAAGAAAAATTTGAAGGAAGCGTCATGTTTGATCAGATTTTATTACACGAGAGGGAAGAAGAGGGAAAAATAGGGAGAAAGAAAAGTACAAACTACCCTCATTAGACGGTGATAGCTACCTACTACAAACTTATCAAAGGCTATGACCAAAACAAAAGTGTTAATAGCATTGTTATAATCCCATAATAATATTAGTGATAAGATAAACAGTTGTTTAAAGGTCCTAGTGAAGCTGATATCATTAATTAATTATCTTAGTTGAGATAAGTTTTTTTTCTCCCCTGACCGCCCCCTGCTGCTTTCCTTTTCCTAATGCCCCCACGGGGAGGAGAGAAAGACAGAGCAGCGAAAACAGTCGGAAGAACCTTCCGGACAAGCGAGGGAAGGAGGGGGTTAATCCTCATGAATACCCTAAGGGTCGGCCCCTAGGGTTATTTCAGACTCTTACTGACTATATTCCCCCTTATTGCCTATTGCCAAAAAGGCTATAAGGCTATCGGAAGGAGAAGAAGGCTTAAGACCCTCCCCGTAGAGATAAAAAATCCAAGTCCTTGTACAAAATGCTTTTAATAAAACAAATCGTGATTTTGTAACAACGGCAAATATTGCAAAGTTTGAACGTGTCAGTCATTACAAATAACTCCTGCTATGGACCAAGATCAATCCTATACAATAATCAACACCTCCGTAACCAATATGTATAGAAGAGCTGATTTTTTTCACTATTTCGATATTATCAATGATGATAGCAAGAATTGTTTTTATTGACTGGCACTTTCTGGCACCTTGAAACATTTTGTCATGGTTAAAAAATTACGGTGTATACCTAATAATCATCATGTTTATTCTTACATACATCTCTGTAATAAAAACACCGTACTCATTGAAGTGTTACGTAATGGAGTTTCTAGCTCTTTTTGCAATGATCCGTTCAACACATTATGTGAAAACTCTATTAAGAAATTTTACTAAAAAACATTTAGTAATAAAGATTCATAATAGTCCTATAGATTGGTGAATGAATTTTACTACCAACATGCTAAAAAGAACTGCCAATGATTTATGATCTTTCTTATGATCCAGTATACAAATCTACTGAGTAATTTTACCTTATAACGCCATCGGAGACTCCACAAATGAATGTACTATCTGTAATGAAACAAGTTTATATTAAAATTAAATTGAAAACAGCTTTTACGAATCGTTATTATACTCATACAATAAACTGCATTAAACGATAATCGAATACTGTTCAATAATCTCTTGATGAATTTATTAACTTTGTTGGTGGAGTGGTCAGCAACTTTTTTGGAGTTGTGCAAGTGAATTGTGAAAGATAAATGACTGCTTTTGTGTATTAACATACTTTTCGAATGTTTACTTTACTTATAGCATAGGCATAGAGTCTTCCTCTATCCAGGGCGTGCCGCGGCCGAAAATATAAAATTATTTCTCAAAATTAAATACACAAATGAAAGAAAAATGCAAAACTCGCAAGCGAGGTGTTTTGTTTCCTTTGGCGGTTAAAATAATCAGAAACTGGATTTCGGAAAATTTTTGGCTTTGTGCGAAAAATTAATAAGTATTCTGTGCTTTCTATTGCAATACTTTTGCCATTTGCCAATAATCTATTTATGCGCAATAGGATTTTCAACTCTAACCACAATAAAAACAAAAAAGGGAAATGCTCGTGCATTTACTTAAACAAGCTCATGTTTTGCATTAAATATCCTTTCTACAATATATGCTAGTAGCTTTTATAGGATTGTTGATAAATAATAAATATTAGGGGTTTAAGTATGAAATTGCCGTTTTGTATAAAGAATTTAACGAAAATTAATTTTTCCATACAAACATATTTGCCATTTTTTAAGGAACCACAAATCTAAATTTTGTGTAATTTTATGGATATCTGTAAGAAATATTCATATTTTTATAACGGAGACGGGCACCTCTTACGAGCTGTTTTCGAAGATGTATTTCTAGTGAAAAAAAAAATAAGAATAAAATTTTATACATAAATATATGTACTTATAATGAAGTTTCAAATAGAAAAAGAATAATGGACATAGCTATTGTATTAAAGGAATTATACACTAATGAATAATGAGGAAAAAATCGGCAATTTCATACTTTAAACCCTATTATTAATTTGTTGATTAATATTATGTAAAAGTTGATTTATGATTTATCTGCAAAATTTTTTGATTTCCTAAATGAACTTGAACACAAAGTTTGCGAACCTCTGCCCTAGACTACATTCCGTATAGTTACCAAGAATCTTCGATTGCATTACTGGTCCAGTCGTAATGATGATAGTAAGTAAAAATAATAATATAATGTCAATCAACTCGCACTACCATAAGACTCTGCAGGCAGTCTGTAGGCGTTTACTCGCCACGCCTACTTGGGTACGAGTATATTCCACGATCCATTGGAAGCTCTATACGGACTTAATGGCGCATTACTTACTAAGTAAACTGTTTGAACAACGGTTAGGCGAAAATTAGTGAACTTGGGAGGTCGTAGGAAAAAGTTGAGCTTGTTTAGAGAGTTATAGTAAGAAATTGATCATTATCATTAACTCATGGAGTTAATATAATATACTTAAAAGGGTCGCCTAAAATTTTAAGTCCTAATTTTATATAGCTGAACCAAATTGGCCTAAACTTTTAAGTACAATTATTGTCTAGCTTAACAACCACACTGGAATGCAAAACTAAGTATCACACTTTTATCTTTATATGTATACCTACAAGATACACTTTTGAAATAAAAAGGATTCGAAAAAGAGTTTAATTTTGTGAAAAATACTATATAGTCGAGGATCTTTTTTAAGAAATAGCTAAAATAATCTTTAAAACCAAAAATAATCCTTTTTCTTTCAATTGTAATATTACAAGCGTAGTACTTAGTTTTGCAGGTGCAATGTATTTTTAGTTTGGTTTGAAAATAATCCTCATTTTAGAATCTCTAATATTATATGCACTAAATTGTATTATATAGCATAACCTTCTTTCGGCATTATGAAGGTTACGCTGAAGTATTAAAAACTTAAATGCACTTAAAATTGGCGTGTTATAGTACTGCCTAGTATTATAATTTACCCAGAAACGAAGACTGACTGCAAGCAGTTTTATTTTAGGCCTCTCCCAATAATAATAAGTGGACATATAAATTCATCAAGTACTTTTGTAAGTTATCCTATAGTATCTCTCTGGAAAATTTCCTTATATTTCCTTTCCTGCTATTCACGGGAAAACAATGGTACATTCGCTCTAATAATAATTATAACGTGAAGTCACGAAGAATGACTGTAAGTCGCTCCGTGTTGTCTTGATTCGCCTACCAGGTCTCCTTATCTTATCAAAGTCTGCCTAAAAATAGGGGTGTTCCGGTTGTTAATGATAAGGTAGCCAGTCACTCGGTGGTTGAGGACTTCGAGTGAAGCTCGCTCCTCTTCAACCTTATCATGGGCTAACATCAGATAAGATGAAAATAAAGAGATTCCCGTAAAAATATATCTTGTACTCTTTCTACCATCTTTTTTATATTACGAGATGGCAAACAAGCTTGCCACCCACTTGGTGTTAAGTGGTTACCGTCGCCTATAGACACTTGCAATATTAATGGTAAATCACTTGACACTGCAAGTGCGTTGCCATCCTGGGGACTAAAATGATATGCCTTCCATGCCCAGTAATTACACTGGCTACCTTTCCCTTCAATCCGAAACAGCGAACTGCTTCACGGCAGAAATAGGTGATCGGTCTCATGATATCTCCATTTTTATGAAACAGAACTCCGCCAACACCCTTGTCTGACGCATCAATACTTAAAAATAGCGGTAGACGTTCATCGTAATGTGCTAAGTTATATTTAGACGTTAGGTAACTTTGCAATTTGCTTACTATTTCATTGTCGTCTCTTGACCATTCCCATTTTTGTCCCTTTTTAAGATGTCTGTAAAGTGGAGCATAATATACATGTAGGTTATTAATGAAACGACTATAATAAAAAATAAGAAAGGCGGTGTACCTACCCAGACGACCCAACATTATGGGTCTACAACATAGTATCTTATTGACGTGACAACGTCTTATAATTCGATAGAGCCGGCTGCACGCACGAAAAAACATGACGCATGCGGCGTTACCTCGCTCTGAGGCGTTCCATGTAAGGCTTGAAGTGCAAGCAAAAATCTATTAAACAAATGAAATTAAATTTTTCTTTTGAAAAGACGTTGTCACGTTCAACTATCGTCAGTAAACCGACTTTACAGACAACCAATTTTTTTTTTAAAGGATTTCTATTGCAAGTTGCTTCCAGCACATTATATATATTAACTAAAGGTTAGTAATCAAATAATTTATGCCGTTTGCAGTAGTTCATTCACTTAATAATCTTGTTGATTAAAAGCTTTTGCGAGGCCTGTATTGTCTAGTGATTAGAGTTTATTTTCGAATTATGCCAGGTTATGACGGGTGCGATATGGTACGGTGGGAATCGCTGGAGCGCGGCTGAATGCGCGAGCGCATCGCGTGCTCTTCCTAGGTTTACAACGGAAATAAGGTTTTATGATATTCTTTACTATATTAAATTAAGATCTAAATTGCATTCACAGCTCATTCCCTTTTCTTTTCAGGTTCTGATTAAAAGTCGAGATTTGTACTAAGCAATAAAAGTTGCTGACCGTGACGGGGAATAGGAGTAAAAGATATGAAATAAAATGTAACGGACACACAAGTGCTAATGTTAAAAGTATTCAACGTAAGTACTTATACTTTTGCACCTTTGTCTTTTTAATATAAAATAGAAGGAGAAAATAGGTGTCCTCAATAGAAAATAACTTGAGAATTTATCAACACTAGTCGCCGAATTGACGGCAAAAAGTGCCGACTCGTATTTTAAGTAATATTTTTTTCTCACACTTCTCTGTGCGCGCAATATGTTTAAATTGGGGCAGTTACAAAGTTTTTTGTTCACGTAATAATATATCTTAGAATTAATTTCAATTAGGGATGTTTTGTACAGAAGGTGGCAGATTGGTCCAAGCACAAATATTTGCAAGATTCGTAACGTTATTGTTTCGAAAAACGTTCTAAAACTACAAAAAATAAAATGTTATTCATTGTTCAAATTAAATTATTAGAAAATGATAATAAATTAATAATAACATTAAAAACACCTATTAGAAACACCATATTAATTGAATTACTTTAAATAAACAACTATAAATAGCTGATGAAAATAAACAAATATTTCTTACGCTTATAAATTATGTGTTATCGTTTTTCACTAGTTTGTAATTCTTATAAACGATGGTCCTTATTGTGTGTGTGTGTGTTACTTAAAAATCTTTGTAAATAATGAGTTGTTTTCTTTCCCATTTGCAAAACTCTTTAAATCAATATTTTTATGGGTTTTTCAATAAAAGCCTAGATATGGTTCTTGTAATGTTCTTATGTATTTCAAACTACCACATAATAGGCACTTAAGTTTCATATCATAGCAATATAATTTAGTTTATGTTCGTTATTATAGTGCATGGTTTTGGTAGGGTTGAGACTTTTAGGACCTTATAAACTCGCTCTCAAATCACCAGCGTGATAAGGCCCTTACAAGTGTAGAGGCCCAAGTATCGGATGCTTTAGTTAGCACGTTTCTTTTCACCGAAAAAATAAAGGTCAAACATTTTGGTCACCCATCCGAGTACAAACCACGTCCATAGCTGCTTAGCTTTTGCAATTGTTACAAAGAGCGCATGATAGCGCCATCCAATGCCTAAGCATTTATTAGACAAATATCTCATTAAGGCGTCGCCACACGCTCGGCAGTTGTTCCCACAGTCGACTGAACCCAAACCGCAGGGCTGGGCAACCCGACTTATGTAATGAGTGTACTCATTCTGCTAAATGACTCCAGTGTCGTTACACTCAGGAACAACTGTATCCTACAAAAATTAGTACCTTTACCATTGACGGATGGGTCGTGCAAAGCTTCAATTGTGATTAGAATACGTTTGGATTTTTCCTAAACATTAATAGAAATAAATTATTTTTAAAATTGGAGCACACCTGACTAGCGACGTTTTATCAAAGTTTATCGCTATTACGATGGTATTAGCTTTATTTTATATTCTGATTTATTTTATATTATCTATATTATAAAAATGAATTGCTGTTCGTTAGTCTCGGTAAAACTCGAGAACGTCTGGGCCGATTTAGCTGATTATGGTTTTGAAATGTTTGTCGTAGTCCAGGGAAGGTTTAAACGGTGAGAAAATATAGAGAAATTGCGAGGAAGATAGTTAAACAACATTTTCATTTTCCCATATAAACTGTTCTGCCTACTTTCCTGTCAAACATTTGACGTTCGTCCCTTCGGTACATTAGACTCGGGTCCATTCGAATTGAAGCAAGTATTAAATTAAGGCGGATTTAGTACTGATTGGTGAAGGAAAACATAGTGAGGAAACCTGCACGCACCTATGAAGAAATTCTTAGGTTGTGTGTGAAGTCGACCAACCCGCACTTGGCCAGCGTGGTTGACTAAGGCCTAATCGCCCCCAATGTGGGGTAGGCTCGAGCCCCTCGATGGGGACATTATGTGAGCTGTTGATGATGATGATGATGATTAAATTAAGGATTTTGAATCGACAACATACCTATATCCACATTACTTAGACTATCGCGTATTTCTTAATCTAAGGCGTATTTAAATTTTAATATGGTTGTCATTGTTGGTTCATGAAAATTTTGTCATTGTATGTCTTTTATATTCATAGTTACACAAGTTACGGTGATCGGTCGAGTAATGTATAAACCTATGTTATTCCGCCATCTCGAGAATTGCGATCCTAGCGCTAACTAATTAATTGTTTAATAAAGTCAAACGAACTACCAGTGGCGAAGAGATTTTTTATTTCTTCCGTCTCGAATCTCGATCTCGAAATTGACTTAAAAACGTTATAAAAATTTATTCGTCTTTATCCATGACGACATGCGTCATGGACTATGTTAGCGTATCTAGGCCACATGCAAATGTAGCAAAATTCCTGACCTGTCAATTAACATACAAATTTGTAAATCGAAACAATGCCTTATTCCACCAAAATTCGCAATGAAACAGGTAGACAATGCACGCTCTAATTGTTCAAAGTTGAACTCGTAAAAACGTTGCGCACGTCACGACTAAGACGAGACGAGATGCATACAAATTAGACGCATGATCAGGTCGAGATTCACGTCTTTTTTACTTTAGCGACAATATTTTTATCGACATTCGTCTGCCCGGTCCAAATTTAATTTGGAACTTTAACGCCTTTCTTTACTACAGTCTATATATCTTTTCTTCGGTCTTCCTTTCCTTCTTTATCCATCCTCATTCTTCTAGTTACTTTTTTTGTAAGCTCACCATCTCTTCTCATTAGATTATCAATACCAGGCCAATTGTTAACTCTCAGTATTTCTTCATCTGGTTTTACTTTCAGACTTCCTCGTTCCTCGTAGACATGTACTCATTCCTTACTTATCAGTTACAATATTGTCATGATAGTCAACACTAAAATAAGCTCCATATGTACCATGGGGGAAATTTTGGAAAAACATAATGATTTTGGTAATGTAGCGCACATTGTATGTGGAAAATTAGATGTATTTCATTAGATGGTGGCATGTGTGAAGAACTAAACAAAGAGAGACAACCTAAAGGTAAGAAATAACATACTTGATATACCAAGATTTCAACTTTGCGTCATTGGAAGATTCGAATTGGACCTCCAAATTCTAAGTTGAAAAGTCTGGAATTTTATAAAAGTCCCTTCAAATTAATACCTACATAAAAAATAATTCATAGATATTTTAAGTGAAACAGTTTTAAAGTTATTAAATCGAAAGCAATTATCACAGCGTCGACGCTCTGGGTATAATCGTAAGGTTAGAAATAATATAGTTGATTTCATCTTTTTTCATCTTTGCGTCATTTGGAATTAGAGCTTCAAATTCGAAGTTGAAAAGTCTGGAATTTTATAAAAGTCCTTTAAAGTTATACCTGCATAGAAAAGAACAATCCTAAGATATTTTAAATGAAATAGTTTTAAAGTTATTAAATCTAAAGCAATTGTTCACATCGTCGACGCTCTGGGTGTTGTGGTTTTGCACAGTATCAGTCCTAACCACTAGGCCATTCTTTTCTTGTCAATCCTAAATAACTCTTAATCCTCTAAAACGGTAATGATGAAATATTGAACTAGAGATGCCTACACTTTTTTCGTAGAAGTAATAATTGTTAATGGCAAACCATTACCATTACCTATCATATTTTTTGTTGTTAATGTCTTAATACGTCACATACCCATCAATGTGTATTAATTTAATTAAGATATAATTTAGACGATGATGTGTCGAAAATCCAACCTATATTGTTCAGTTTCAAATAAAGCTCTCGCTTTTTGTATTGAATTATATTGCGTATTGAACTCGTTTTAAATGCGATTAAGTAACCAAGCAATTTTAAAACATTAAGCTTTAATAACAACGTATTGTATTTCTTTTTCATTAGCAAAAACATCATAACACTTATATTTGTGTACTAATTAGTACGCATGATATTACTGACAAATTTTAAAACGTAAGTATATTTTTATTACCACTAATTCCAAATAACTAGAACTAACTGAAATATTTCAAGTTCAATGACAAGATGAAGAAGACGTATGTTACCAGAAAACTGATGCATTATATGAGAAATGGTGTAGAAGCGAAAGATCGCAGAAGATTATGAGGAATTGGATTGAGAAACGATCGAAGAAAGATTGGAGTGAGAAACAATATAAAAGAAAAAGAACCTAGTAAATAATAAGATGATTGTTGAGAAACAATAATTGTAAGTACGAAACCTAAAAAGAAGAATAAGTACATTTATATGATGTGACAATGCTTAGTAACACGCGAAGTAGTTATAATGATTAGTTAAACGTATTAATAAACTTTTCATATAATTATTACTTTTCAAAACGTACGTTCCGAATGTTAGGAAATTAAATCCAGTTCTGAAACCTACAATCGTGCTTCAAGTGTCACTTAAGTTAGACAAGTCAAACTAAACTAGATCTTAGTGACTACTAGTTACGTTTACAAGGTATTTACGTTTTATTATCTGCATTCCTTGATGTGCATTTATGACCATGTAATAAACTAAAGAACGTACAATTAATTTGTTTTGCGTTAATGAAAGTGTAATCGAATGTTTTATTATGAACCCAATTTTCAAAACGTGAGTCACATCTGTCAAATGCAAGTCTTTTTCAATAACAATTTTAACTATAGTCGAAAATATTTTACTTTATTACAAAAAACCGCCTGCAAACCTAATTACGGAGAAATAAAAATTTTATGTGTAAAAATGTTTTTTAGTACGGTCCTAAATACAAGTAACTACGTTTAAGTATTTCAAATATTACGGCACCGACTCCAAAATACATTTAGATTTTTTTTGAACAAAAAATTTCTATTTCTCCGTTTTTAGTTTTTAATGTGCTTTTTTTATTTAAAAATAATTTATTTTATGGAATAATTTTTATTTTTGCGTTTACAAACGCGTAAATATTAATACTAGAAAAATGCACTGAAAAAAATCGACTTGCCTGCCTGAGGCAAGCATTTTTTTAGTATAATTTATTTTGTTCTTTTTAGTGTTACAGATATAGAAATTTTCAGGAAACTATCTCGAAATCTTTAAGACAAACAAGTAATAAAACGATAACGATGTCATTGATGTCATTGAATCGGCATTATTAGGGATAACTCAAAAGCTACTCGTCAGATGACGATAATTTTAAGAATTCAAAATTCAATGGAACCAAACAAACCCCAGCTTCCAAACGTTAAAAGAATCTTCAAAATCGGTACACCCAGTAAAGACTTATGAAGTAGTACATATAAAAAAAAAGTTTTTTCAAGTCAGTTAAAAAAGTTAATATGTCAGATTAATTTAACGGCTATTGTGCATTCCCATACATATTTGTACAGCTTCCCCAAGCATAAAAGCAATACGCCAATTATAAAAAGCGATTATAATAATAAAGGATTGAGCATAGTAGGCACCTTAGACAAAGAACACTGACAAACTAAGAGTTGAAAGAATCTCTTAGCGTCTACAATGTTGAGTATATAAACTCAATGATGTGTGTCATAGACACGTTATAAATATAGTGTAAGAAAAGTAAATAAATTGACACTAGACTATCTAGCAGATGTTCTCCAAGTATGGCCGTTTTATTTTCCGATCTCTAATTTAATAATTTCCCAACATGGTAGCAGAGCTACGTAAAAATTAATAATTTAGTTGTGTTTATTTTTTGTGTTGCGCGGTAATCATGGCAAATGTTGCGGTAGTGCCGGCCGTTGAAAAATTAAGAGGTCTGGAGAACTACGAGCAATGGAAGTTCGTCATGAAGATGACCCTCATTCACGAGGATATGTGGGACTGTGTTGAAGGCGCAGAAACTGACGCAAAGAAGCAACTAAAGGCCTTGGCGAGAATCTGCCTCAGCGTGAATCCTGTTGCTTACGTGCATGTGCGGAACGCGACTACGGCACATGAGGCATGGAGCAATTTAGAGAAAGCATACGAGGACAAGGGTCTCACTCGGAGACTCGGATTGTTGAGGACGCTTTTTGGATTGAAGCTAAGTCAATTTGGAGGTATGGAGGAATACCTGACCAAAGTCTGCGAGATATCCCAACAATTAGCGGATATAAAATCTCCGTTAGAGGACGAGTTCCTGGCAGTCGTCATGCTGAGTGGGCTGACAGCTCATTACGACCCACTGATAATGGCGCTGGAGAATTCTGACGTAAAACTGTCAAGCGATTTAGTCAAAATGAAGCTGTTGCAGGAGAGTGCACGCAAAAGCAGTTGCGTTGACCCTGAGAGAGAGACAGCGTTGGTGACGAAACGACCACCGAAGGAGCGAGTCGTGAAAAGCTTTAAGTGTAAGAAAGCTGGGCATATTGCAAAAGACTGTCGCAATAAAGCTGATAAGGGTCTGAGTGTGGAGAAGAAGCCTACTGCTTCGTCATCGTCAACGAGAGCTACATTGGTGTCGGCTCTGTCATTGTCGGTGAAGCAAGAAGCTTTCTACATTGACTCGGGTGCAAGTTGTCATATCTTCAACAACATAAACTATTTGACGGACAATGTGCAAAATTTTACTATAGAAGTACAAGTTGCGAATGGTGATAAGCTGTGTAGTGTAGCTCGTGGTAGTACAAATTATTTGGACAAAGCAGGTTTGAAAAGTTTACGTGACGTATTATTTGTACCGAATCTGTCATGCAATTTGTTGTCAGTCAACGGATTGACAAATGACGGTTACAAATTAATATTTTCGGAAAGTTTTTGTAAAATTTATTTTGATAATAATATTGTATCTACTGCAAATAAGGAAAACGGTTTGTATAGATTAAAATTGTTTTCTGGTCAGAGCGAGTTACTTGACGAAACAGTGCACTTGAACTCTTCTACAGGTCGGATTGTGTCGAATATTAATAAAGGTGTTTCTGCTCTGCCTGTTTCGAACGGCAGGAATGCGGATCAAAGCACGTGGCATCGTCGTCTGGGACACCTGAACGCCAGGAGCATGGGATTGCTCAAGCGTGGGATGGCAGATGGGATCAGCTACGGTGACGATTATGAGCCTTGTGTAAGCTGCATTGAAGGTAAGAGTCCTAGATTGCCTTTTCCTAAAAAATCTTTACGTCGTGCTAGTGAACTGTTAGGGTTAGTACACACTGACTTGTGCGGGCCTATGCAAGACAAGTCTATAGGCGGTGCTCGGTACCTGTTAACGTTCATAGACGACTGTAGTAGGAAAACGGTGTGTTTTTGTATTAAAACGAAGGATCAGGTTTTGCAGTGTTTTAAGGAATACAAAGCACTTGTGGAGAACCAAACTGGCAATAAGATCAAAGCTTTGAGAAGCGATGGTGGTGGCGAATATGTAAATAGACATTTTAGGGAGTTTTTAAAGTCTTGTGGTATAAAGCACGAAATTACGGTGCCTTACTGTCCACAGCAGAACGGAGTAGCGGAACGCGCTAACCGTACCATTGTGGAAGCGGTAAGATGTATGCTTCGTGAGGCTGGTCTAGGAAAGGAGTACTGGGCTGAGGCTGCGAACACGGCAGTGTACTTGAAAAACCGCTGTCCAACAAAGGCTGTACGTGGCACTACTCCTGAAGAGAAGTGGACTGGACGTAAGGTGAATTTGTGCCATTTACGTATATTCGGATGCTTGGCGTATTCAGTTGTAAATATTAGACGTAAGTTAGATTTAAAAACCAAAATGCATATATTTGTAGGTTATTGTGAAGATTCGAAAGGGTATCGCCTTGTTGACCCTGAATCAGGCATCCTAAAAATTTCCAAGGATGTGGTGTTCCTTGAACATAAATTTTTAAAGGACATGGTACTCCCAAGCAGCGAACCTGTACAGTACAGCATTTTGGAAAACCCTGATTTGGTTGAACCAGTAGCAGCTAGTGATAGTTCGCAGCTGAACCAAAGGCGTGTTAGTTTTCAGCAAACTGTGAGTTCGGATGAAAGCACATCTGAGGAGAATGATAGTTCCGATGTGTATGTTCCGAATAGGTCGTCCTTTGACTCCGAAGATTCACGCAATTTTAGTGATTTGGAAGACAGTTTCATTTCAGCTTTTCTTGCGGGAAAGAAACTCGATGAGGACGATGACCCAAAGACAGTGCGTGAAGCGTTCAGTGGACCAGATGCGGCACAGTGGAAAGCAGCTATGGATGAGGAGTACAAATCGTTTGTGGATAACAAGTGTTGGTCACTTGAGGACTTGCCAAAAGGTAAGAAGACTGTGAAATCCAAATGGATTTTTAAGAAGAAGAGAGGGCTGAACGGGGAAGTACTTCGTTATAAAGCTCGTCTCGTAGCAAAGGGATACACACAAAAATTTGGTGTAGACTACTTTGAGACGTTCTCGCCTGTTGTGAGGTACTCTACGTTGCGCATGTTGTTGGCTCTAGCTGCTGAGCATAATATGGACGTAGACCACATGGACGTGAAGACGGCGTTCCTGAACGGTGACTTAAAGGAAACTGTTTTCATGGATGTTCCAGAGGGGTACGAGAATGTAAATAGTAGGCATAAGGTTTATCGGTTACACAAGTCTGTGTATGGCTTGAAGCAGGCGCCAAGGGCGTGGAATGAGAAAATTAACTCGGTTCTCACCAAGCAGTTGAACTTCAAGCGTTTGACATCAGAACCGTGCGTTTATGTGAGATCTCAAAATGGAGCCATGGTGATCATTGCATTATATGTTGATGACGTAATTCTTTTTAGTAGTTGTCAAAAGTCTAAAAAGATGGTTAAGGACTTACTGATGGAGCAGTTTGTGATGACTGATCTAGGTCCAGTAGAACATGTATTAGGCATGCATGTGTACAAAAAGGATGGGGCGTTTATCCTAGAACAGTCTAGATACATCGAGAAAATTCTAGACAAATATCGTATGTCAGATTGCAAACCAGTGAGCACACCTATGGAAGCTGACCTATATAAACTTACCAAAGCTACCGGAGAATGTAATTTGGATTACAGAAACCTGATTGGCTGTCTCCTGTACGTAGCTGTGTGCAGCAGGCCAGACATTGCTCACACCGTCGGAGTACTGAGTCAGTTCAACAGCTGTTATTCGGAGGTTCACTGGAAGGCGGCGAAACGAGTTCTACGATATTTGAAGGGTACGTTGAACCATCGTCTAATTTTCAAAAAGTCCGGTCTGCAAGTTTCGGGATATGTAGATGCGGATTGGGCCGGTAGTACTGATAGGCGGTCTTACACTGGATTTCTGTTTAAGATGGGTGAATCTGTGACCTCATGGGAGAGTCGTAAACAGAAAACCATTGCGCTATCGAGCACTGAGGCGGAATATATGGCGCTGTCCGATGCTTGTAAAGAGGCGTTGTTTATTAGTTCCTTTTTGAAGGAATGTCTGATAGAACGGAGTGAACCTGTGGTGTTGTTTAACGATAACCAATCGGCACAAAAGTTGTGTGAGAATGCCAGGTTTCACGCCAGGACTAAGCACATTGACATCAGACATCACTTCGTCAGGGAACTAGTGGAAGGTGGCAGTGTTGTCGTTAAGTACCTACCCTCTGACCAGATGCTAGCTGATTTTTTAACTAAGCCTGTAAATACTTCTGTTTTTAAACGGTGTGTAAATAGTATAGGGTTTTGTTAGTGTTATTCTGGTAGGTTAAGAAGGTTAGGTATCTTAGACTAGTGTTTTTTGGATTATGTTTATTTTTCTATTGGTCATTGAGTTTAAGGCGGCGTGTTGAGTATATAAACTCAATGATGTGTGTCATAGACACGTTATAAATATAGTGTAAGAAAAGTAAATAAATTGACACTAGACTATCTAGCAGATGTTCTCCAAGTATGGCCGTTTTATTTTCCGATCTCTAATTTAATAATTTCCCAACATACAATAATTTCTTAACGTTTTGAAGAAACATAATATTAATAGAAAAACAAATGACTATTTATCTGAACTGTCATATTGAAGTTTTTGTGTGATTGTTCTTAAATTCTCCCTAATAAAGGAAAAAGCCCTAAAGTCATGTCTTCAGTATTTATTTAACACATAATTATTTAAAGCCACATTTGGAAGGGTTAAGGGCATTACCTATTGGTCTTCAAAATAGTGACAGATTGCCACCTGCCATTAGAACCGTATCTTAATCAACATATAAAAGTCGACAACCAAGACAGATTTGGAGGACAAGAGTCCTCAAACTATTAATGTAAAACAACATTGTTTATGCAATAGAGAAAAAGTTTCCTTCGTTTTCTCAATGCAAGGTTTATTGTTATTTCGCAACATGTACGTGTGTCGCCTTCTCATTTAACCCTTTAGCGTATTCCGGTGCCGCGTAAACTTTGCAATTTGAATAAAGTCCGCAAATGTCCTGATTACGTCATCAAATGGACGATCATCGGCCGATTTACGAACGGCGCTTTGCAAATAATCGAATTTGTTGACGGTATGCATACCAATAACTGTTTTTTTCGTACTCAGACATACTCGAATAGAGTGATAATTTAGTATTAGGTATTACGTGAATGGCTTTTTGACGATATTTTAGCAAATATAGCGTTACGACACATTGCAGGCCGACAGGTGTAGCGATTCTTATTTACGAAAACGTTATTGCGTTTCATGGGAAAAATATCCAAAATTCTTTATAAGTACCAGAAAGATGCCGCCTTGAAAGAAATTATGTAATTTGACATAAGTGTTTAATTATACCAAAATGTTGTTTTGCATCAAAAAGGTAACAAAGTATATTAGCATCATAATGATATTAGTTTTATTAAAAAAAAAATAAGCGAAACAGTTCTTCATTCCCCGTCTTTTAACACGATTGCGACAGATTAATTTTTAATTAGGTACATAAAGGATTTCTTTCACATATTGGTAGGCATTTTAAATAGTTTCGTCGTCGTACCCCAGACCCATTAATTTGGGGTCAGGTAATTGTCACCATACTGCTATAGGTACTGGTAAAGTTTAATAGGTGGTCGCCTGTCTGACACTTTGGTAAGCGTCAGGCAGACGGTCAGCTATTAAACCCTTCATTCCCGAGGAGGGTTTCTTCAGGAATGCCGTGGTGAGTGGTAAGGACTCTTGATTTTGTAGTATTGAATTACATAATAGGAACTGAATACTGTTTCTTGTTTTATTAATTATACAAAAACGCATCAACGTGCTAAGATTTTGGAGGGAGAGAGAAATTGTGACATGACATCATAGATTATACAAGACGGATCAATGCTATGATCCCACAGATTATAAAACTAATTTAATATCCTACAAGTTCTTGGCACATTGATTAGCTCGGCAGCGGATCAGCATCGCCTCAACTCGAGCTGTTTAGTATTCTTTGTATGCAACTCTATATTGTATCGCACACTAATCAGCAACGTAACGACATCGCCTCGTCTCGGGACAAGCTCACGAATGGCAGTGCGGTGAGTGGTCAACTTACAGTTGCCACGATTACGATTCGTCGTCCATGCACTAAACGTCTTTCCGTAGCCGCGCTTACATTTGTATAGTATTACATTATCTGTGTCCGTACGTTAGCCCACTTCTCTTCGGGAGTGTTTGGCGGGAAACCATGGCTGGATGTCGATCTTTATTTCGATAATTTAAAATTACTTCGGAGTGTATTTTGTGCAGTGAAAGTGGTGTCGTTTCGTTGCATCTGTGTTGACGAACAGTTGTTAGGAGTCATTGAAATAAAGGTTTTGTTTATTTATGACGTTGAGAATTGTATAGAGGTTGGAAATCCCACTATACAATTGTCATTAGTCACAATCATGAGGTCTGTTGCCATGCATTTTTTCCAAGCACTCCCTAGATGGAAGCGTCGGTGGCGTAGTGCGTAAGAGCGTCGTCTCCTACCCGGGAGGCACTGGTTCAATCCCCGCCACGCACGAATGTGTTTTCAAATTTTGAATTCATATGTACGTTTAATCGACGCTTTAACGGTGAAGGAAAACATCGTGAGGAAACCTGCACACACCTATAAAGAAATTCTTAGATTGTGTGTGAAGTCGACCAACCCGCACTTGGCCAGTGTGGTTGACTAAGGCCTAATCGCCTCTAATGTGGGGTAGGCTGGAGCCCCTCGGTGGAGGCATTATATGAGCTGTTGATGATGATGATGATGATGACTCCCTAGATGCATTAAAATGTGTGACGCCCATATTTTAAAGCAAACATCAAGAAATAAGATAAACAAATGAAGATATGGCTCAAAGGTCTTGATACCAAGCCAAAAACCCTAAACAAAACAAACCACTTCTCTTCGTCCACGTCTTACGGCGAGCCGTAAGCGCCGTAGCCGAGTAACTGCGATCCAATTTGGTTGCGTGCTTACGTTAAGTTCCACATTACGTTAAGTTACGCGAACTTGCCACGCCTTCAAGTAACCTTTTGGTGCAATGCGTCTGCACGGAGTTCAAATACTCCCCAATTGACTTTTACTACCCAGGGGATGTAAAGAAGTACTTATATTCATTCATGAATGGTAACTACACCGGTAAATAACAATACTATCATTTAAATTTGTGTTGCAATGATTTTTTAAAATTTATGAATAAATTTATATTTAATATTTAATCATAACTTCCGAGTATTGTAAATGCAAAAGAGAATCGATGCAGTTGAACAGTTAAGTCTTTAACATCTAATCATGGAATTGCATTTTTAAATAACAACGTCTCTAAAGGTGAAAACAGAATTATTATAAAATTTCACTTACATCTCTTGTCACATTCACATTATAATTTTCTCGCAGACGGCGAGACAGGCAACTTAAAATTAACATCATATCGCTTTATATGCTCATTAATATTTAAAATAAAATAAAATATGTAATTTAATTCTCAAAGTTTAAGAGGTAACTGGGCTGCATATTTTTAATTTTTACTTTCGGGAAACTGAAATCATTTTAGAGTTCCACCCAGAAAAAACAGGATCAAATGAATTTCAAAATGTACTTCCTAGGTAAAATTTTTTTATATGATGTAAAATAAACATTCATTAATTCTAACTGTGATATATCGAATTATATTAATTTGTCTGTAGACCTAACTATAGAAAATATAACTAGAGATTTTAAAAACAGGGGCAGAGCGATGTAATTCAAAATTAATCTTCTAAAAACATACAATTAAGCAAAATAACATTGGTAATAGGTGCCAATTTGAATGCGGTTCGCGCGAATAAGGTTTTAGTTCATTTGTAAATATTTGTGTAATGCGCTTAATTTTAAGTGAAAAGTGTTGATAATACATTTTAAATAACTGCGTTTATTACAGCAGCATATAAAAATAATATCACAAATATTATAACAAGTACAGAATAAGATTTGCATTTATTTGTAGCTATAACCTAATACAAACAATTTACAACACAGACGTCAAAGTTGTATTACCCATTCAAAAACTTCAAAAAGGATGCTATCCACACGTTTCAAGAATTCCAACGCTTTGAAATGGCAACCCCAAGTAAGGTTGGCGTTCCCAACGTGATCCTGCATTAGTGTTGCTATTTAAAGCTAAATTAACCAACGCTGGTTATGGCATTGCTTAACGATCCGTTTACAATGAACGGTCACTTTATGAGCTTAAACATTTACTTTGTGTTATTGCAGCGGTTTTGTTATATTTGTTTACGAAACCCAAATTAATTCATCAACTTTCTTGTTACTGTTTTAATGTTTGTAACGGCACATCTCTAGTTTGATTTTAGAGATAGGAGATTTTACGTCTACATTCAGACATGATTTTGCTATAAACATCGTGTCACTGAAAAATGAGACGTAAAACAAAGTGTTACAGATTAAATGTCTTGTCAGTATTTTTTTAGTCATATCAAATACAATTCTTATTAAGTTTGTAATGAATATGCTCAAAAACTAAGAATGTTTTTGATTATAGTTTTCACAATAGATGTAACATAGGACGAAGTCACGGGCGGAGGTAGTACAATCATCATCATAATCATAACAGCCTTTATAATTCGACCCACTGCTAGGACACAAGACCTCTCCTTGTCATCGAAGGAGAATTAGGCAGTAGCCCACCACGCTGGTCCGATGCGGATTGGCGAACGGAGTATAAGGTGATCAATACCCCTTTGCTGATCCTTTAGTCGCCTTCTACGACACCCATTTGAGGATATGGAGTGATTCTATCTACTCGGCATCATATGGCATTAAACAATATGATGGCGTATTGTGTTCAATTTTTAAAAATAAGCAACTTTAGAGTCTAAGGTCTAAGACGAATCAGAAAAAACTTAAAAATAAAAAAAAAGTTAGTGTTGATCCCGATTATAACTGCAGCTGTTCACTTTGGGTCACAGGTGGTTCTAAATTCCTAATGTGATTTAGTAACATACTAAGACTAACGAAAGACTTTCATTCAGCAGTGGGGGCTTCTATAGCTTATCTACAGAATCACCATCTAGCTGTTACTACTTCTCTTTGATGTGCCAAAAAGTTTGTTATTACTCGAGGAGGTAGATAGTGCTGCAGACATGCATTCTTAACTATCATAAAAAAACTTCCAAGTGTGTGGTCGGTACTCAGATGGGTGACCGAACATTTTTCAACTCGATTTTCCTCTGTGCTTCGGAGGGCACGTTAAGCTAGTGGTCCCAGCTGCTGTCAAAAGATAGGAGTCGTAAAGAAGTCACGTCAGAGGAAAGATAATTATGGCGACTTGTAAAACTCTGACACCAGAACCCACCGACCCCAGCGAATGAGTAAGCCTTTTGATGAATAAGGTGCGAATCGATTCGCTATTATGGTCAGTAATGTAATATAGGCTACATTGAGGTAGTCCATGGCACCGCAATCGTGCGTTCTTAGTAACGATCACGAAAGTTAAGCAACCAAGTGCGCGGATGGTACTCAGATGGGTGTCCGACAATTTTTCAAATCGATTTTCCTCCTTGCTTCGGAAGGCACGTTAAGCTGGTGGTCCCAGGTGCTGTCGAAGATAGCAGTCGTTCCCAAGGAGGGTTTGTGTCAGGCAGGCGGAAGGCCGTAAAAATCTAATGCCAACCGATCCCAAAATAAAGTGGAGGGTAGGAAAATGAATGTAATAAAGGCTAAATTTTAACCAACTATAAAGGCTACATTTATCCTGGTAGATAACGAAACATTTTAACCAACTTTAACAATAGGAGTAGATTTTACCTTTTAACCCCGATTTTAATCGATTTCAGCCCTTTTTTCCGTAATCGGGTTACAGTTTTTAAAACTTTTTGCTTATTACTATCATCATTTTAAGTGCACACGTGCGCAGTTTCCCTACGAATCTGCAAAGAGCAATCATCTCCAAAATAATCTCTACCATCCGAGGTAAAAGTTGCTTTGCAACAAACTCTTTATATGGAACAGTTTTTATCACATGATTGTGGTGGTATTTAACCATGCAGTAGCGTTAAGCACTTATCTTGTACATCAATGAGACCAGTGGACAACGATAAAACCTCTACGTACTCTTAATATTGTGTCCAATCACTTGATCCACATATCGAGTCGAGAAAATAGCGTGTTATAATAAATTTACATCCGTTATGCGCGCACCGGTACCGAATTGACCACGCGGCTTGCCGTAACGGCGTGTGCGCAACAATTTAATTGTTAAAATCCGATAATTATGTTTTTGGCGGGCGTTGGCCCTTGGCTTTTAGTGAGCAACCGTTTTTAGTTATGCTGTAGATGTTGAATAATTATTGCGCTTTTCGAATTATCAATATTTTTTAATGATTGATTTAATTAAGATGATTATCTATCGTCATTTCGATGTTGTCATCGTGAGTAAATTAATGTAACTCATTGAGGGGGCGACTAGTGTTTGATACCGGCAGTGTAGAATAGCATCACTCTATATCCTCTGTTCGTATCGTAGAATGCGACTAATAGATCAGCAAAGGGGTATTGATCACTCCGTCGACCAATCCGCATTGGGCAAGTGTGGTGGACTACTGCCTAAACCTCCTTCGATGAAGAGGAGAGGCCTTGTGACCCAGCAGTGGGTCGAATTATAAGGGGGCGATTAGGGATAATATTATGCAATTGTAAAACGATCTTCACATCAGACCGAAATTAAAAAAAAACCTTATACTTATGAAACTAGACCACTTACTCAATAAATTAGTATAAGAAAATTAGTTTGTGAAATTTAATATCCGAAAGATCTATCAATCTCATTTTTAATATTTTTTTTATGATTTAAAAGATGTTAAAATAGGCAATGACTACCTTAACACCTAATTTATTACCATTTCTTATACGTTTCTTGTCGAATTTGAAGCCAAATTATAATGATCGTCATCCGTTTAAAACATAATACCTGTATTGTGCTACTTGCGTTACTAAAAGCACACGTATTACAAAGCAGTAAGTTTCAAGAAATGACTTCCTCGTGATAAAGATAAATTTACCGGTGATGGTGAAGACTATGAAGCGATCAAGTGGGGATCGCAACACCTCTGGCCCCCGTTACTTCAATAACATTGGTCAGATATTAGCGTGAGAAGGCGGTACCGGACATTACATAAGAAGTTCATCCAAGATATTAATTATTGCAATTGAAAATATATAACAATTTAGGAAATATAGTTTCTCTATGTGGCATTATTTTTATTTGTTATAAAAGGTTCAACTGCCCACGTTATTATCTATTAGTTCTGTGAGATTAGTCAAATTTAGATAATTAGTATAGTTTGAGATATGTATTAAAATTGATAATCTGAAGTAGGTACAAATATTTATTGGATGTAAAAATTAATAGAGAAGAGCTAAGCTTCCTGGCACAGGTATATTTCTAACCTAAAAGTGGGCTTCGGTCAATGTATTTAATATTAACTGATTTACGTAAAATAATTTATGTTATTTTCTATTCTATATACATATTTTTAGAAATGCATAAATCAAGACATGTGTGCCATTATTTATCGTAGACAAGAGAGCGGATTAGTCGCTTGTACCCACCACTTTACAGAAGAACACAGCAACACCCGTATTCACAAACATTACTATGAGATCACTCGACACTTGGATATGAAACGAACCAATCACAGAGCTCTATTCAACGCAATGACCTTGTATAGAGCTCTGTGATTGGTTCGTTTCTTATCCAAGTGTCGAGTGATGTCATAGTAATGTTTGTGAATACGGGTGTTAGATATGTAACACTATATAATAACCTTATGGTTATTTTGTAGTGTTACATATCTAACAATCGCTGGTTCCATATCCGGTTCGATGGACCACTAAACTGCCTACGTTGCAGAAATAACAAAGCAATTTTTTATAATATATAAAAAATAATAATTAAAATAAAATCAAGCGAGCTGATTTGCCATCAACCTAGCATAACAAAAGTCTGACAGTAAATTTAAAGTAACATAACCACTGTGCGTATACGTAAAGGACCAGCGCTTATTATTTTTTTACAGTATTTTTAAAATTTTACTATAAAAGTAATTTTAATGAATGCATTTGAAAACTATGTTCAGAATTTCCTACAGATATTTTTTATACTATGCTTCCTTTTGACAGAAAAATGTTATTTAAAGAACATCTATAAAGGTCTTTATAATTTTTATTCTGTGAAAGCACGTGAATTTTATCTTCAATATAAGTATGTTAATACCTGCAATAATATACCGTCGCGTCATTCCGCAAAATTGATAATCGTTAAAATGTGGGACAAAAGTTATGCGTCTAATTCCATTAATTATCAATATTAAACAGTTGCTTTTCAAAAATTCATCGAATTTAATTTATAAACACCTTCGGTTATCTAAGTAAATTGAAGTCGTACAAAAATATTTAGCTTAAATAATCATAATCATTAAAACACACGAACAATACTATTCAGAAAAAATGATCCATGAATTTTATTTTTAGTATACTTCCTTATTTTTGCAAGGCGTCCGTATAAAAACATATACTGCCATCACAATTAAATTTATAATGTTGGAAAATACAATCATTTTATGTTTTTCAATAAATCAAGAGCGAATACCTATCTCGATTAAAATCATATCCGGATATGGGATACGCACCGTAAAGCCATCCAACTAATAACAATTAACAAGAATTTAAACTACATACTCAATTTCATTTGCAATACGTAGACGAGACATGGAACAGTTCAAAATTTTTGGGGAAAATTTTAGTTTCATTCAAGATAATTATGTATTTAAGTTTGGAATCGCATAAATAAAATATGTAAATGTAGAGTTTTTATTAGTTAATTATAACTGCACTTATTGTAAGATTAAATTTTGCGTGTAATGCATATATGCATATACTCGATAACTAATTCTTACCCTCTCAAAGTAGTATCAAGTATAACAGTTTTATTTTTAACTTATTAATTCAACATACAAGCTTTATATTGTATAGATTCTCCTGGGCTAGAATATATCTAAAATCAAGAAGGAGATCCTGAGATAAGATTATTTGCGAAAACCATAACAATATATCGCCATCAATGCTCAGATCATCAATGAAATACTTATTTTGAAACATTCTTATTAGATATTTAAATTTGGAAACGCCTAGATAACTATGTAAATGTAGAGCTATTATTAGTCGTAAACACGCCAATCTGTACGTTCCTGTTTGTAATGTATTCTTGAACGGTACTATTTTAGTTTGCAACTTTTCGGCCGCATCCTTTTTGGTATCAATGTCCACAGACGATTATATTATTGACCCAAGACCAGTAACGGTCTATCTTACAATAATCAAAAATGTATATTGCATAAATTCATTCAGCTAAAAGAGATGATATTTTTTGTGTAACATTTCTGTCCCTTTGTTTGTTGATTCACTGAAAGTTTAAGTTACATAATGGGCTTTATGGCCCTATCTATCTAACAATAACACAAAATGGTGTTGGGTATCAAAAGTTAAATTACTTAGTTCATTAGTGTGAATAATTGAATTATATAGAAAAGCTTTTAACAAGATAAATGATGCAAATGCGTAGGAGTAATAATTGCCCAAAATTTAGGCATGTAAAACTGTAACCTAAATTATATTGATAATTATGGAATAATTTAATTTTTGCGTTTACAAACGCGTAAATATTAATACTAGAAAAATGCACTGAAAAAATCGACTTGGCTCAGGCGGGACTCGAACCCGGACCGCCCGGATTGTGGAAGATGCGGGTTCGAGTCCCGCCTGAGGCAAGTCGATTTTTTTCAGTGCATTTTTCTAGTATTAATATATTGATAATTATTTATTGACCTGTATTAATGTTTTGTAATCATTACGAAATTGTAAGCTATGGAGTTTCTTTCGCGATTTTAAATAAATAAATAAATCTTAATATGCTGAGATGAAGAAGACTTCATCTCAGCATATTAAGATTAATAATTATTTAAGTGAAATAGTTATTTCGTTCCGAAATGGTGCTGGGCTTTTGACGATTCAAAAGTACTTAGCAAAGTCCATTTAGAGCTTTTTCATTTCATTTCAATTTTAAGTACGCGATAGGCTGTCCTAATTTAAAAAATAGTGTTAGGAAAAATAGTATTTTTAGGTACTACATAGCCCACTGCCAAATATGAGTTTATGCGTACCGAAATTTTACAATATTCTGCTCTGCTCTGGAATTATGTGCTTGGCAGTAAATTCTTTGTGTCTACAACAGTGACTTAGCTTTAGTATTATGTAGAGAGACGTATACTTTGTAATACACTGATTATTATTGAAATCAATACAAAAATTCCCAGACCCCTCGTTAACGTGTTTGATAGACACCGCACAAAAAACTAATGAATTATCTAAGTAAAAATGTAAATGTGATTCATGGTATAGTTATATATGGATGCCTAGTCACAGTATATGCATTTGTGTGATAGACCTTGACTTAGGAAATCAATTATGGGGGTTTATGTAGAATTATGCGTTTAACATCAGTCGGCGACTCTTATGAATAGTAAAGAAAAAACAATTTTGTTAATTTTTTATTCCTTTTTTAAAAAATACTTCTAAATACTTAATCTACCCTTCATTTTTTATTCAATGCTTTTAGTTATTATTTAAGCTCTTGCGATTCAGACCATTTAAGTCAATTTCTTTTCTTTTTTTAATATGAGTATGGTGAATGATGCGTTCACTGGGTAAATGTATGTCGTACAACTTCAACAACTGATTATGAATTGATATAACAACTATATTTTTACCGTCATACACACTTCATTAAAAAAAAAAACTTTATAATGGATCTTCAGCAGGATACTTTAGTTAGTTTATGATAAAACACCTCTTTTACCGCATAACCATTAGACACAAATATTTGAATGGTTAAAGGTACATATATAAAAATGTGATTGGACGCTATGATAGCGCAGTAAACTTCCTGCAGTTTTTAGTATTGCCATTTTGCATCACTTATTCATCACAAATTGATATTTTTTTCAAGATGGCAACCTAACGTAAAGCCCGCCTAATAGTAATAACCCTAATAGACTTGTAATTAGTAGTCAACACAACGCTCCCTAGATGAACTCGAGCGACCTTCAGCGCCGGCAATCAAGACACAAAGCAATGTTATTCATCAATCAGAATATTGAATTACAAATGACATGGCAAACATTGTCTACGTGATACATACTTTCTTTTGTTTTAAGATATCTTGCTTATTAAATCCTTGTCTTGTCTTTACACCGGGACTTGGTAATGCACCATTTAAATCTTAGGTATATCACTTTAATGACTTTACATTTGTCATAAATCTATCTATGAGGAGTCTGCGTAACAGCCTATAATTGAAAAGAAAACATATAAAATAGTATTAAAAGTATAAAATTAGCGCCAAAATGAACCGCACCTTCCGCGCAACACAAGAACTTTTCATTCTTAATTTAAATACCTATTTGCAGAATGCGTTTTCTTTTAAGAAATAAAACGATTTTTTCTCTCATTTAATAAACAATAAAGTAGATGTATAACTATTCTTAATGGAATTCATTTTCTTGCTTTTTTGCTCGTCATAAAATCGAGTCTACTACCGCCTAACTTACAATGGCAAATGGCAACATTAGCCTAAACGCCTTATAAAAAAGAATAAGCAACAAAAAATATCCCTTGGCCAGCTTATAGCGTTGAAATTATTACATATGGCAACAATAGAGAAACCTCTTTAAGTATGGTAGCATAGACAATTATTGTAAGTACATACCATGGCACAATACAGCGGGTGGTATTTATTGTTAATTTCTTGAGCTAATTATGAAGCTCTCATTCGCCGCTGTGAGAAAAGACCGGAACAATTTTATCAGAAGTTGAGCGTAATAAGAAAATTAATGAACTGGTGGCATTTAAGGAATCGAATCGCGTTGCTGAAGTGTCGAGTAATTTAGTAGGCCATATCAATGATATTAAATTTAAAAAGAAATGGATTTAATATTTATAGGCAACGATAGAGAAAGAAAAGAAAGAAAGAAAAAACATTTTTGTCAACTGTCACACTGCACCCTGGTCCGGCTATACACAGGGGCAGGTGATCAGAATTAAAGAATAAGTACCTACCTAAATATGTACAATAATTTACAAATTAAAATTCAAATGAAACCACACGCGGTACTGAATATTTATACACCTTTAATTTTATAATCTGTCTAGTTACATGAACAAAAACTTATTTACCTAAACTTATACCTAATATAAAAAATATGGATCCCTATTTCTTTGCTCTTTTATAGTATTTACACGTGAAAATTAAATAAAAAAAAATAATAAAAAAGAAAATAATAAAAAATTAAATAATCTTATCCCGCTTTGGACTTGGATCTGCCAAAACGCCAGCACCCGTCCAGAGTTGAGAGTATGTATCGAGACATATAATGTATCCCTCCTCAGCCCTCCCGTTGTAAAATATGCTGACATATACAACGATAGGCGTTTTTATTTCTATTCTATGTTCTCAAATGTTAGTTTTGTACAGTTACTATCGTAAACCTCAAAAAGGAAACAGATTTAAAACATATTATTTGAATACCTTTTAGAACGTGAATTATTAATTTTTAATATAAATTAAGTTTTAACATTTGGCCATGGAAGTTATCTCAGTGGTATTTAATTTAATCTCATGTCACAGTGTTTGTGGTCTCACTCCTCTAAAACGCCTCAACCGATTTTTAAGATTTTTTGTGTATGTTTGGTAGTTATGGGACTATGTGGTAAAGTAATTTCATACCGCTAAAAGGAGACGAAAAACTAAATAGCAGAACAATGTTTACCTGGTCAGTTTGTAGGAAATTAATTCAATAAAAAAACAGAACACAAGAAATTCTTGTCATCGAAGATTTTATAAAACTCATTCTTGCTAAAACGCAAAGTGTGGTAAGTTTTTTAAGCTGACACCACATAGCGGACGGGACGGTACGGCGACGTGTGCGTAACGCTGAGCGTTGTATTACGAAACGTTGAAGACGTCTAGAGGTGTGTCGTTGTGGATATTAGGAATAACGAAACGCAACCGCTATCTCTTTGTGAATTTGTGATAACTATCTATTTTTGAATAATGTCTATTTTTGACAACTGTCTATTGTTAAACCGTCTTTACTCAAACTGTTATGCATATTTATCACTCCCACTTAAGCTAACGTCGAATATATCGGTTCACTCGCACACGTTGTTGACGTTGTGTTCGAAGGTCTTAGGATATTATACATCGCGCGGCATATAGAGAGTTGTAAAAAGCGGATCACTTCTGATGTTTGACAGTGAGTGATGGTTAATGAGCTCTAGCAGGGAGTCGTAACTTCGTTGCGATGCGTTTTCGAGTCACCTGTTTCACGGATCGCTGTCGAAAATAGATAGTTTTGTGTTTGCTAGATAACCAGCTATCGTTGTGGGGCCAAATAGATAGTTTCATAACTATCTTTGTGAAATGACGCCCTCATAACTATCTTTGTGAAATGACGCCCATTATAGTCCCGTATTACAGAATGACACTCAGAAGTCAAACATGTCTTGAGAATCGTCTGTCACTTTCTTTCACGCACAAAGTGATAGAGACGTAGGACGCTCAAGTCGGCGTTCATTCTTGAAACTTATTCTGTAATACGAACATTAGATGTCACACGTCGCCATACAACGCTCAGCCGCACGCACACGCACACGTCGATGTCGACATTCCGTCCCGTCGGCGGTGTGGCGTGAGCTTTATTAATTAAAAACAAAATGTCAGTTTCTTAAATATTTGATTATCATGTGCAAAAAACAATTAATGAGTAATATTAATTTACTCACGGTGACAACATCAAATCATGATAGATAATACGGAAAGAAGATAGGCCTTTGCTGTTACAAAACACGTCCCAAAATTGTGGAAATCTAGCATAAATATATTGGATAGTTGCATAGCTAATTAGTCACTTAATTATAAATACAAATTTCATTTCTAAAATTGTTAAGAATAATTTTGTACAAAAAGTAAAATAAAAGTAAAATTTGGCATGCAGGTAGATGTTATGACGTCGGCATCCGTTAAGAAAGGATTTTTGGAAATTCCAACCCTAAGAGGGTAAAATGTCCACGCGGACGAAGTCGCGGGCGGAAGCTAGTCATTTATAAAATAACTAACCATACACATTGAAATATTGATATCTAATTCTACATAATAACGGAATATACTTATTTATTTTGTAACTAGAGTTAGTTACTCAGAGTCGGAACTAGACCGTTCCACACTATTTAAGGGCTGCGATAAACTTCCTCCTTTGTGACTACCGATAACCACGTGTTTAAGAAACAGTTTTTTTTTAAATACTTTTACACTTCTAATTAGTTAATTGTTATTATACTTATTCTTAAATCACTTTAATATAATTAAACAGATTTAATGTACATTAATTTAAAAAATATCTAAAAATAACTTGAATATTTAAAAACATCTCTCACATCCAATATAAGATGTGGTTTTATGTGTAACCAAATGTTACCCTAAGCTCCTTTGGGATTATAAGCGTAACGTGGGTATGTTGTTGAGTAGATACATTTGGCATTGTTGGAATTGTTGGAGTTTTTATAAAGTCTTTAGAAGCTGTTTTGAATTTATAAAATGCCACTGTCCCAATTCAATCTTTATGTCATCAACAGCTCATGTAATTTAGCGGGCTCGAGCCTACCCCACATTAGGGGCGATTAGGCCTTAGTCAACCACGCCGACCAAGTGCGGGTTGGTCGACTTCACACACAACCTAAGAATTTCTTTATAGGTGTGAGCAGGTTTGCTCACGATGTTTTCCTTCACCGTAAAAGCGTCGATTAAACGTACATATGAATTCAAAATTTGAAAACACATGGGACGTGGCGGGGTTCGAACTGGTGCCTCCCGGGTGGGAGATAAAGCCCTTACGCACTACGCCACCGACGCGACAAAATCCTTCAACACGTCTTCGTGTCAAGGCAGGTGGATGCAGCAACACGAAACTCTGAACCACTAATGAACCAGCTATTTTATCACTAATGGTACCTACCACAATAATGCTGTAACAACTAAGGGACTTAAGGCCTTAAGGGTTGGACACACATTTCGGTGTCAAGGTTATCCAAGTTCCGAGACGACCGATTCAATGTTCCCGCCAGGGACATGCGATCCAACATTCCGTGTTCACGCATATCAGGAAAAGCGGTGTCAGTATCGTCTGTTTCATTCATGTAATCATTCGAAAAATAATTTTATTATGGCATATTTAGTGGAATAAAAAATATTCGCAGATGTGTCAAAATTATCATAAAATCGGCTCGACTGTAAAAAAAATCTGATAGCGTCCGTGCATCAGAACATGCTCCGGGACACGGACGATCCGGATCTCCCGTACAAGCCGTATGTAACCGATTAAGTCATCGTCCCTGCCGTGTTCCGTCAGTGACGGGAAATCGGATATGTGTGGACAGCGCCTTGAAACCAGCGCTACAACCATCGAAAAACAGTGAAAATTTATATTTTCTTAAAGATTGAATCAGGGATCTAACTGATACTGGTGAGCTAGGCTTTACAGTATACCTATTATAAGATCAATATAAATTCAGATTTACGGTTGACTAATACACAGAAAAATGACCTAAAATATTATTAGATACTTATTATTTTTTATTTTTGTAATAATCTTAAATATGATAATGGTACAATCACATTTCTTTATTATGCAGCCACTTAAAGTTCACGCCGTCTTTCTCCTTCACAATAACTAGCTAACTTGCAAAATGACATGAACTTTAAGTAACCACTTATTTTAAAAGCGTTCATGTAAGACGAAATACGCGCAATTGAAATTTAACATAATTAAGATCCTGATTTCGACATGATTGTTTACTTTACAATATTTCGTATACATGTCATTCTGATAAGGACCTACAAGTTATTTGTCCTAATTATTTATGTTATATATTTGTTGTTAATTTCGTCTTACCCGGAAACTGTTACTAATGTTTTACATAATCGAAAATGTTTTTAGCTGTTTTTGAAATTATTTTGAAATATGCACGCAAACACGAAAATCTCGATTTCTCTCTATGGGCGGACTAGTATTATCTAACGATATCAAATAATGACATTTACTTAATTTAAATATTTAAGTAAACGAGAAAGTAGATAAGATCTTGTTTTCTCCCCTCTGGTTACTTTCACAAATAAATGTCATTTTTCGGTAATACACTTTGGTGCCCTTCTTGCACCGATTTCAATAGAAAGGACTTTTATATTTTAATCTTTCGTAAAAGATATATTTAATTAAATACTTATTACATCCATACGGTGAAACATAACATATACAACTCTTTATTGGACTGAAAGATTAATACCTAAAGGATAACCTACATAGTTTGCAAGGGCGGACTTATCTAGGTACGGAAGACATGAACAATGTAAAGAAAAAAAAGTGTTACTTTATATGTACCTACAGAATTACCTTAGCTCAAATCATATAATATGATCGATGCTCGGGACTATTAGGAAATGGGATAGTCCCACTAGTCGACTCAAATGTCGTTGATATGACCTATCTACTAATAATTTCATTTATAAAGCTTAAGATTTTGATAGGTAGGTAGGTACTCTTATTTCGAGCAAAACATTATAAGATCAATATAAATTCAGAGTTACGGTTGACTAGCCTCCCAACTACCATGGGCGTCGATCGCTACCGTCCAGTAAAATAAATAGAAAAACAAAAAAGTACATCAAAGGTAGATAAGATAGAAAAATGTAGAATATTTCGATTTCATACTTATACGCGAGACCCTTATATCACCACCATAAAATAAGTATTTTAATGGCGGCTAATTTACCGAATAAAAGAAATTGTCATAATTTATTATCAGCTAAGAGACGCCCACTGTTGGACTTAGGCCTGCCCTAAGGATCTCCAACCCGATAAAAAACATACTTCAATAAAAATATTATTTATGATAAATAACTTTGTTTTATCCGCTTCCCTCGCTCTGCTTGCTAAATGCTTGATCGCAGATCGAACCTTTGTTTCAGACACGAGAAAGTCAACATTAGATACAAAATTAAAAGCCAATTAGCTGTTAATTGGAAGCCCGTCGGTGCTCGAGGGTTGCGTGTTTTTGCCGAAACTTGCGTCCACCGACGGCCTTGTGGTCATTTACATTCAGATGAGATGTACACCAAAAGCTTTCATAGTAAACAAAATCAAGGCAAGTATTTTTTGAATATATGCGTCTAAAAAGATCTCTAACTTAGATTTATACCGTATAAGTTGCGTCAGCCGTCTAAGACATAAGCTAATATGTTTAAATATGTATAATTCTCACTACCACAATAAGCGTTCGAATAATAACTCATGCATAATTAAGGCGTCTATCATTTCTTTAATTGAATAAGCGTTGGACGTCTTATTAGTAAAGAATGATTAATAGTTTATCATTGCAACAAAGAAGTCATCCATTGTACCAACAAGACATCTAAGTTTTCCCATAGATACCTTAACAGTATCGCTTTGAATGACGATAGTAGGGCTCAGAAGATCTATAATCATATCGAATTAAAATGCACCGTGTGTGCTTCTGAGAACAACGCATAACACATTATTAAGTCTATTTCTCCATCTATAGAATGTATCATTGGTTGCTAATTACGAATATGTTGAATCTGTTTTTTTTTTTACCTACTGCATATACAAAAAAAAACAAAAAACAAGAATAAATTAAAGGACATTTTCCTTGTTTTTCGTTTTTTTTTTTAATTTGGTACATTTATCAAACATTTAAGAATATGTCATTGTTTTTATGTACATACATAATGTAAAGTAAACATATATTGTAAACATATAACTTACTTATATACGCACAGTTATTTAAATAACAAGAAAAAAATTACTATTTGCCAAATTTAAATTATGTGGTTTGCAGGTATACTTAAAAGGGTGCGTTTTAATATGTTTAATTAGACATATATATCCTACTTTATTAGCTACCTACTGATTTTAAAAAAAACTTTAATTGTAGCCTTGTAGCTAAGTAATAGTGTAGATAAGAGTCACATCGAACCGTATCATATTTTTTATGTTATAATTTTTTAAAATAATATTGAGTCTGTGACAATGCATGCAATGCTTTCTAAACAAACTGTTATTTTAACCGAACTCTTACCATCGTATATTTGCAAATTATCAAAATATAAATTGCATAGTTGCTCATACTTACTATCGAGTATCATAAATCATTCAACATATTGGGCTAGCTAATTTGTTACTGAAAAGTTTTTAATGGATTTGTCATCTATTTCAACGTTCTATTTCATTTTTATAAATGATTTTTTATCGAATGGATTTTGGATTACTATTAGCCGCGATAATTAATTGAGATGGTTATAATCAATCATCGGTTTGGTTGAAATGCAAATTAATTAGGATTATAAACAAGTATCATTCTAAAATTACTTTCCCTTATCATTAAGATACTAAAAATTGTTACTCTTTAAACGATTTTTATATTCATAAAATAAATTTAAAACTCAAGTATATTTTTTTTTTAAAACTACGAGATGGCAAACAAGCTTGGTGGCATCTCTATTAAGTCGGTGCGGCCCACCTGGTGTTAAGTGGTTACCGTCGCCTATAGACACTTGTAATGTTAAGGGTAAATCACTCAACACAAATTATATTACTTAGTAACAATAATTTCACAAGACACAATTTAATTATACAAGACCAGCGTAAAGAAATTACTAAAATGAAATTCTTACCAAACAATTCTCGACCGGCACACCGTGTGAAACTCAAACGGCGAAACAATAGAACATTTCAATGTTTACAGTCGCCTAAATCAATTCACGTCCACTTTTGCTTAGGCATAACACTTGTTACTTAAAGTTTAAAAAATAAGAAAAAAAAAAGAAATGCATAGACAAATTGTTATGTCAAATAAAGCGCGCGCGACAGATATAGGTCAGTGACCTCTATTCGAAGTTTGAATTCGCGTAGTCATGTGGTGCGAGTCCCGGGAGTCCGCGATATGACTCGCCAGTACCGCGGATGACGGATAAATGGCGAATAGAAAGCACCTGTGCGTCTTGACTCTCGAGCACATGGAGAGATATAATATCGCACGGGGGAAGCGCATCGGCAGGCGTCTAGCTCACTGCTACGACTTTTCAAAGTGTATAATTGCAATTGCTTATGTCCTCTTCATAGTTTCAAATACTTGTTAATGTTGCATATTCTGTTTTTCTCTGTAGGAAAAAAATCGGGAGTGGTCTCCCCTTGACTTTCTTGTATACCGGGAACGACTCAAAAGTTGATAAAAACCTTATATTTTGTTGTCATACATGCATGTTAAATTTTGGTCACCCATCCGAGTACCGACCGCGCACTTGGTTGCTTAACTTTCGTGATCGATGGATCAAAATTTGATAGAAACCTTATATTTTGATGTCATACAAGCATGTTAAATTTGGTTGCAATAAAGCATGCTCGAGTTATTGTGCTAACGCACAGACACACACACAGACATATTTACCAAAAAAATATTTTTGGACTCAGGGAGGTACAAAACGTGTAAATCTGTCAAAATCTCGAGATCGAATTTTTTGACGATTAAAGACTTCCTCTGTACTACGTATACGAGAAATTAAAAATATCATTTGTCATTGAAATTAAAAAGAAATGCCTTGCTTGCACAATTTTTTGCTGAATACAACTGTGTTTACGATAAAAAATTTAATTCTTTGGGCTATCTTTAGAATCAGAGGAGCAGAATGGCGAAAGGTTGCGGGTTTGAATCCCGACTCGTATTTGATCATCAAGAGATTTTTAGATGAAAATTTTAAGTAGTTTTTTTTTCTAAATTTTATAAAGATTAATTTAATTTAATTTTAAACATGTTGTAAGTAACAAGAAGGATTACTGCTTTATTATATCTTAACAACAATAGTTTCTTTACAATATAGCTACCTATCTTGTCAATATCCTAAATCTGGGTCCATATTGGCTCACATAATATTCTAAATCCTATTCTTTGTCTTACTACCGATTAGTGTTCATAATAATCACTCTTCATAATTTTATTTTTCATACTTTTTTATTCATACATTTTTATTACTACCAACGGAGCTCATAACAGTTAGTGATCATATTTTTTTTATTAATACGGTTACTACCTTGTTGCTTACAAAAACAGTGCACTCCGCCTGGTTATAAAAAAAATAACCCTAACCTACCCATCACCCAGCCATGTAGGTGCATAAAACACTAGACTCGCCCAAAAATGTATGATTAATGATATTATGAATTTCAATGATTATGGTTTTATGAAGTTATGAAGAATGATTTGTTATGAAAAATGATCATTATGGTTTTAAATAGTATGAGAAATATTTTCGGACCTCCAATGATAGGAATTGAAAAGTTATGTAAGAAAATGCGCACCCCTTAAATCTTATCCTCCTAAGGGGTTGATGTAGAGAGAGCATATTTTTGTCATAAAAGTCCATATAAAGAATACTAATCGCACAAGACTAGACGGTGCTGGTCGGCTGCCGAGTGGCTCGTACAATCAGCAAAGAAGAGATAAAAACTCAGCGAGTAGTTACTTACCTCGTGGAAGTGTCTTCAACTGTGTTACGAATTGGCTTTTCCTTGAATTTTTGTCTGAAGCTGCAAGGAGTGTGATTTTCAGCAGTCAGTTTGTCCTCTAATGCAGAATTATTGCCAAATATAATACATAATTGGAAGCGTCGGTGGCGTAGTGCGTAAGAGTGTTTTCTTCCACCCGGGAGGCGGAGACATTATATGAGCTGTTGATGATGATGATGATGATGACATTTTCTATCAAAAATGTAACCTTCAATGTATTTTTGGTATCATGTGGATTACTTACATAATACCATTTTTATAGACATAATTATTATGTGTAGAAATAGTTCTCATAATTAGAGCTTATTCTCGCGATGCGTTACGGTTCGTAGCCGTTTCGTAGCCGCCGTTCTATAGCGTTAATAGTAAAAACAGGCGGTCCTTCCCGACCGGATAAGTGTGCTGCGACCTTTAAAAGGATAGTATGGTAAGCACCCTCTGCATACTAACGAAAAACGTTTCACTACTCCTATTTCTTATTCGATCGTTACGGTTCTTCATCATCAACAGCTCATATAATGTCCCCATCGAGGGGCTCGAGCCTACCCCACATTAGGGGCGATTAGGCCTTAGTCAACCACGCTGCCCAAGTGCGGGTTGGTCGATTTCACACAAAACCTAAGAATTTCTTCATAGGTGTGTGCAGGTTTCCTCACGATGTTTTCCTTCATTGTAAAAGCGTCGATTAAACGTACATATGAATTCAAAATTTGAAAACACATTGGTACGTGGCGGGGTTCGAACCGGTGCCTCCCGGGTGGGAGACAACGCCCTTACGCACTACGCCACCGACGCTAAAAATCAATATATATACTTTATCCTTTTTTCTAAATTATTGTTTCTTTCGAAATAACTTTTTGATATATTAGACATACATGCAAATGTATGTCGATTTTTTTTCAACCTTTGAATTATCACACTTTCCAAATCAATACTATAAAATCTGTAGAGGGAGGATAAAATTTGCTAAGTTTCTTGTCGGTCTTCCCAGAACAAGACCTCCTAGTAGACTCTTGAACCGTAACCGTTAACGCAAATACAATATTTACGTTTTTTATACGATAAAACTTCCACTACTAGTTACTAAACTTACATCAGTAGGTACCCACTGATGGCATCATAATTGACTTTCATAAGTGTTGTAACAAATTGTACATAAATGAATAAAGAAATTTTGGCTTTGACATAGAAAAAGTTCGTATACTTAACTAATTTCATACTTTGTTCGTATTACAAAATTGTAATCTTTATTTTTAATCTCTGACACAAAAACTCCTAAACGAATAGACAGATATTGATTCGGTTTTTTTGTTTGAAAGCTGAGGTGGTCAAGATTGTTTTTGTCTTTTTCAAATGGTTGGAGTCAGAATGTTCCGGAAGGGAGCATTCTGACTCTATGGAGATATGTTTGTTTGATCACCACAAATATTGTTTCACGAGTCATGGTTGTTTATATTTTATTTAAGTTTTTTAATAAAAAGTACCTAACTAATCCATACTAATAGTATAAAGTTTGTTTGTTTGGTTGAACGCGCTAATCTTAGGAACTACTGATTCAGATAGAAAAAATATTTTTGCGTAAATTAGTCATTTATCGAGTAACCAACGTTAACAAGAGCGAAGCCGTGAGCGACCACTAGTTTTATATAAAATAAAATTAACTTAAAATTCGTAAGTAAAATTAAAGAAAAATTTTCATTATTATCTAAACATCAAAAGCTTTCTTATTGCGTTTTGTTTAGGTGCACTCAAAATTTCATGTCACGAATAATACGGTATTAAGTCTACTCGTAACACAGTTCTTAAAACATAATTAGGTTCTATTGTAAGCTTATCAAATCTAACAATAAGAAACTCGTAGGCTTTAAATTGCTCATGGTTTTGTCGACACCAAATGCTTTGCAAAACATTAGAAATTTTAAAAAGCAAAATGTGTATTTTTTTAAATTCGATACCTTTCAAATTAAGGTTTGCAAAACAAGGTATTTATTTTCAACTCTACGATTTCTTATGCTAATTTATATTTTTCTGATAGTGTTTTGTTCAAGTTTTGTTAGTAGGAGATAGGTAGTAGCCTCGTTATTATTATGTCATAATAAAATATTATGTTTTTTTAAACATTTCGTTTTCGAAAACAAAATTCAAAATCAACAGGTCTGCTCAAAACTATTATTTCCTTTTCATTGATTTTGATACAAAATAGTCATAACAATTCTTGAATGTATGTTTAGATTTAGATAGAGAGGTAATTTTTAAAAATCCTTAAAAAATATTGTAATTTTGCATAGATATATCCACCGTGTGTATTATTTTTCTCATTTATTTCACAATAAAACTAAATAGAATTGATATAATTTGACGATAACGCATTTCTTTTTAATATAAGGTACAAAAACTCATATATGGGTGGGTATACTATTAGCACCTCCGTGCTAACCAAGGATTTCCGGCCAGTTTTTTGTACGTAAAACACACATACAACTACTCTCATAATCCCGAAAGGGGTTGAGCAAAATCTTAGGCAAAATTTCGTCACTTATAAAGTCACATCTGGCAGTAGTAGACCATGCTTTGACTCAAAATATTATCAGGTCATCAGCCTGGCACCTACATAAAAAACCGCCTTCAAAACTAAAATCGGAGAAATAAAAATTTCATGTTTAAAACATGTAAATGTTTTTTGAGGTCGGTGCCAACCACAATATTTAGAGTAAACGTAGGCACTCGTATTTAGTACCGAAATCGGTTAAAATAGTAAAAAAAATATTTGAAAACAAATAATTGTTTAGGACCTGCCTAAGTAGCTTTTCATATTGTCAGTCAGCTTCTTTAAAAGTCATTGTTATACTAGATACGAAATAGAATTACAGGTCTTACAATAATCGATTAGGGATCGATTGAACAAATTAAAAAAGCTGTCAAACTATGATTGATGTGTAAATCGGACGTCGGACATATTTTTTCACGAGCATCGGCCTCTTAGAAAATCACTGATGCGTTTGTAAGTTTCAATACAAAATTATCTTTTACACATGTTAGTACAAAACTCTGATATTGCGTTTTATAAAGATTGGTAAATTAAGATTGCCCAAAATTTCAAAACATTTACGTAGATATTGTTGATTCTATTCTATACACCGCTAATTGCGTAACTGATCAGCACCTAACAATTATTTAATAATGATTTTTCAAATTTTGAATGGTTGAATGATATTTATTATTATTCCTTTTTTGGTATTAAATAGTAGCTATAAATATAGGTACGAGTAGGTACAGTTGTAAAATGGATTCGTTCATATCATATCAAAGTACATAGGTATATTGTAAGATGGATTCACATCATAACAGCCTTTATAATTAGACCCACTGCTGGGACACGGGCCTCTCCTTATCATAGGAGAAGGTTCAGGCAGTAGTCCACCAAGCTTGCCATGCGGATTAGTGGACGAAGTATAAGGTGATCAATACCCTTTACTGACCCATCAGTCGCTTTCTACGACTCATTGGAGGATATTGGGTGATGCTATTCTACTCTGCCGGTATCACACGGTTGCTTCTTATCAAAGAATTAAACCATTACATTATGCCCTGTTGTCATATACTCGTAATATAAGTAAGTATATATTGATAATTTGATATAGTATTTTTATCTCCCGAACGTTGGTGATCCATGACTGTGCGTGTAGAGATACATTATACTTGTGCATGTATAGTATCTAAGTATCGTTAATTTGTTATCTTAAAATGCTATTTTTAGACACTGTCTTGATTGTGCCCTATCGAAATATTTAAAACATTATCAGTGAAAACTTTGTTGGCAAACTGGGATGTTTATAATGTAAAATTTTATGCTAATTGACATATTTTTATTTTTAAGAATTGTTATTCAATGAAAACAACTTTTGAAATTAAGTATAACCTTAATTGCTTATACATTTAAGAAAGGTCCAAACAAAATAAAAACATATTATATAATCTAATTTCCATATAACATTCCAATTTTATGTTTTTAAACATGCCTCGTTGCCATTTTCGATAGTATTTTGTTGTTAACAGTGATGTCTATTTGTAAAAAACTATACAAAGTGGAATTGCTCATTTCTGAAAAAAATATCATCATTCTCGAGACTCATCCATCATGCTTTTTTTCACTGAGAAAAAAGTAAAAAAAATCTTGGCAGCGGTGGGATTCGAACCCACGCCTCCGAAGAGACTGGTGCCTTAAACCAGCGCCTTAGACCGCTCGGCCACGCTACCACTTGTTTAACAGGATGAAATAGGGATAGTGATTCCCTAGCCCGCGATTAATTTAAGCTGGCCTCAATTTGGAAGGGTGATAATTTTAGAACAAGCAATCAGGCGTCCGCTGCTGTGCTATTTATATCTAATGGTGATTTCCGCATAAAGGTCATAGTCGTAGCACACTTATCAGCTAGGAATCGTCTCTTTATACTATGAAAAAGAGGCGATGCGTTACGGTCCGTAGCAGTTCCGTAGCCGCTATTCCGTAGCGTACATAGTAAAAAGAGGCGTTCCCTTTCAAAAGTGATAAGTGTGTTATGACCTTATATCTGTTTCCAATAGCATGCAATGTGCCGCACATTGTCAAATAATTTGTACTAATTGCTTAAAAAAATCAAAAACAAAATCGAACAGTTCTTTATTTAAATGGACTGTGCTAAGTACTTTTAAATCTTCAAAAAAAAACCCTACCACCGTTTCTGGGCATTAATAATTAGCTTATAAATACTTATGTATAATAATTATGCTGAGACGAAGAAGAAACGGCAGGCGAAAGAAATTCCACAGCTTGCAACTTAGTAATGATTACAAAATAAAAATGGACATTGGCCATAAACTTCACCTTCTTTGATAATTTGATAATCAAAGGAAAAACCAATAATTCTAAATTGAAATTGAAATGTGATTATTCTTTCATGTTGGCCTTTACGATCAATATCTGCGCTTTAAAAATAAATATAAAAAACAGTTTTGATACATGAATGTTGCACACATTTTATTATTTTTAATTTGCAACAGAAATTGTAAAAAAATTCAAATCTTATAAGACGTTGAGAAAATGTATGCAATAATTTCTCAAATCTTCTAATAATTTTGTCAATATAATCAACTAGCTTTAACAAAAAAGATGACGCAATAAGTTAATTCCTTCCCTTTAAGTTTTATTTTTCAAGTCTCCCCGATTTATCGAAATTGAGGAAATAGGAAATGAACATGTTTTTCAGGAGTCACCCGGATGATTCCAACAAAATCTTCATTTCCCCATAGAACTACTGTGTAAGACAATTTTTTTTCCTTCCATATAAAGTTATATGGGAGTAAAGCATGATTTAGCTACTCAGTAGCTTCTATGGGGAAACGAAGATTTTGTTGGAATCATCCGGATGACTCATTAAAACATGTCATTTCGCCTGTACATTGACACAATCATCAATTCAAAACTTTACTTCTTAAACTGGGATCTAGTTAAAGTGCTTTGTATGAAATTAGTACCTAGGGGTGCCCGTTTTTTTTTTTGTGCAAATTAGTGTATTTACCTGATTTGAACATAACGTTACATTATATAATTTTTCCTAGGAAATTGTGTCAGAATAAATTTTCTAGGAAATGTACATATTTTGACACAAGATAAAACGTCATTGGCAGTTTACGATTAATAGCTAGAAGTATGGTGGTCGCGACATTTTAGAGTTTCTCGTATTTAGATGAGAATTTTCGCAGACTAATGCAACAACTTGTTCAAGTCCGTGAAACGTAGGCGTTTAGTATGCAAACAGTAGTAAATAGCAAAACCTTTTTATCGGTTTTAGTCACATTTTCGTAAGCAGTTATTTATTAGACCGCCAAAAAGTATGTGATAAAGCTGACACCACACCGCGGAACGCCGGCGTGACGCTGACCGTTGTGTGTGTGTGTGTGTATATGTGTGTGTGTTTTTTCCCAACTGACCCCCCTCCCTCCGCTGCTTTCCCTTTCCTTTCCCCACGGGGAGAAAGACAGAGCAGCGAAAACAGTCAGAAGAACCTTCCGGACAAGCGAGGGAAGGAGGGGGTGAATCCTCATGGATACCATACCGGCCGGCCGGCCGTTATGTTAGGGTTAATACGCCTAGGGTTTTATGTCAGACTCTTACTGACTAAACACCCCCTTTTTGCCTATTGCCAACCGTTGTGTGTACCGCGACGTCCTGGTTGAGGTGAACGCATATTTGGCCGCACCACACCGCACTGAAAAGTTTTCGGTCTACCATCCGAGTACGTACCGACCGCGATGAAGAAAGCATGACCGAGGTGCTATCGACCTCATCTGTGCGTTATAGAAAGAAAGAGAGAAAACATTTGTTGGTACACACAGAACATATAGGTAGCGAGAGAAACTACAAAATACGACAGACAATTAGTGGAGTCCTGTGCGAGGCCAATAGGACCCTGCCTCAGCATATGCTTCTGCAGCATATTCTCTTATAGGAGGATCCTCTCTCTGCAACCATGGAATGCTAGAAGTTTTCGTCTTATACGCTCATAGGTGGATTGCCCCTCAATTTAAGTTGAATCGATTAAGTACTTCCCCCCGTTGTTAAAATGCTTACAATTTTATTACGGTAATACGATTCCTGCGTTGGATTCTCAGGAAATTGCCCCAATCCAAAACTTGAGGCTAACCGTAACACTGTTTATAATAAAATACAATGTTACATAACGCTGAAGCTACTAAAGAAATATTCAACTAAGTGGGCTACACTGTCGCGTTTTTAATTGTTAAGAAAACTTATCCCACAACGCTTATTTCAATGCAAAAATTAAATTACAATATCATGAACATACCACAAATTGCTAAAATTGGTCAGGATACAGGTAACTAGTTGCCGCTAATATTTATGCCGGCGTGTTAAGGTTAACAGAGACATAATTATGTTCTTTATATATATATATATATAAAAAAAACAAATTATATAACTTACAAAATATCTTTGTTAAAAACACTGAAAAATCCAATAGAATAATCCCAAATCAGTTATTTTCACACCAAAAACATACATGGCCCATGAGGGGATCGAACCCGCGACCTTCGCGTTATTAGCACGACGCTCTAACCAACTGAGCTAATGGGCCGATATGTGTATTGCTGTAAAATGTAAGTCCAGTTTGTTAGACCTGCATATCTTTATGCCATATAATTTATAATAGCTATTATAAAGATATAATTATCGGCTGAGATTAGTCGATTATACTAATAAATTCTATCTTAAAATTTTATTGAATCAGGCACCATGGTCACAAAATAGATAGTGTTGGCGACTGGCTGAAGATCGCCGGCCTTTTTTATAATGTCTTTGTATTTTGATATTCCTTTACATGTCATATTAATGTCTTTTACCTTTTTGATACTACACTTTGTAAGAGCCTTTGCAACCACCTCTAAGTAAAGCTGTTTAATCCTGAAGTCGTGTTTCCATCATCACACACCAGAACCACATACAGTCCACACCTCACTCGCTATCAGATAGTATACTAGTGACCCACCCCGGCTTCGCACGGATGGCACTTAGAAAACTTAAACTTACATCACTCTATCTTTTGATGAAAACCGCATTGTAATCCGTTGCCTAGTTTAAAAGTTCTAAGCGTACAGACAAAAAGAACGACTTTGTTTTACAATATGTATAGATTGAAAAATACAACATACATTATTATTCATTTACTATGAAGATACAGGCGGGCTAGGGGATAGGGTCAATCTATGGTCAACATCTACCAACAACCGATCTGCTCACAAAATACTCCACTGGAGATTGAGCTCAGGGCCTCTTTGTCTAATTCCGGTAGGCTTAACCACACTACACACTAATTTTCGTCCCATATCCATTTTACCAACGTTAAGTAAAGTATTTGAGAAAGTTATTTATAATCTTGAAACAATTTGGTTTTACTAAGGGTAGAAATACGACAGATGCAGGTGTTGCGTTAATGAAACATATATTTGATGCTTGGGAAAACAAACAAGATGCTCTAGGTGTCTTTTGTGACTTGTCCAAAGCCTTCGACTGTATAGAACATAAAACCTTATTGGGCAAATTACAACATTATGGCGTCTCAATGAACTCAATAAAAATAATTTAATCATACTTGAGTGACCGATTACAAACAGTAGTTATAAATAAAGCGAAGTCTACAGGGGCCCCTATTCTCATGGGCGTGCCGCAGGGTTCGATATTAGATCCGTTACTTTTTTTGATTTATGTAAATGACCTGCCTTACTATGTAAACAACTGATGTGAGACGGTATTATTTGCAGATGATACTTCCCTTGTTTTCAAACTGAATAGACAATCAGAAAACGTTGACGATGTGAATAATGCCCTTTCCAAAGTAATCTGTTGGTTTACTAATAATAACTTGTTACTAAATTCAAATAAAACTAAATGTATTAAATTTTCGTTACCAAATGTCAAGCAGGTCAGTACAAATATTAAAATTAACGAGGAAATTATACAATGTGTTGACTCAACAATCTTTTTAGGAATAACTTTAGATTCACGTCTACAATGGAATCCTCATATTACTACCCTATCAGGAAGACTTAGCTCTGCTGCTTTTGCTGTTAAAAAGATTAGATTACTGTCTGATGTTGAGACGGCAAGACTTGTATTTCAGTTACTTCCATAGTGTTATGTCATATGCTATATTGCTGTGGGGATCAGCAGCTGATATTCAAGACATTTTTGTATTACAAAAGAGAGCCGTACGCGCCATTTATAAACTAAGACCTCGTGACTCGCTTAGAGAGTTATTTAAAGAAATCAATATATTGACGGTTGCTTCCCAATATATATATGACAACATTATGTATGTTCATAAAAATTTACATACATTTTTGTAGAAAAGTGATTATCACAATTTAAACAAAATATATAGAAATAAACTTTCTGTACCAAATTTCAGACTTCATAAAACTAGTCACTCATTCATGGGGAAATGTATACAAATATATAATAAACTCCCACATCATGTAACTGAACTTCCGTCACATAAATTTAAGCTTCACATTAAACAAATTTTAATGAAGAAAGCGTATTATAAAGTTCAGGAATATATAGACGACAAAAATGTGTGGACACATCCAAATGTGCTCGATTCTCCATTTTAATCTAGTGAGATATCAATGTGTAAAATTTCAATTCTCTAATTGACAATATTGTAAGGAAAGATGTCTTAAATCACATTTTTTATATATATTTATTTATTGAAAGTTTCATTATGAGTCTTTATTTTATTATATTATTATGATTAATTATTAAAGACTTGACAATGTGAATTATGACTCTTTCCAAATTAATACTATGAAAACTGTAAAGGGAGGATAAAACTTGTTGAGTTTCTTGCGGGTTCTTCTCAGAACAAGGCCTCCTGGTAGACTCGCGAACCGATGGCATCAAAATTGACTTTCATAAGTGTACAAATTGTACCTAAATGAATAAAGAAATTTTGACTTGACTTTGACTTTGACTTTGACTACACCACTAAGGCGGTTATATTCATCATCATCATACATCATACATACAGCCTTTATAATCTTCTCTTTGACATCGAAGAAGGTTTGGGCAGTAGTCCGCCACGCTTGCCCAATACGTATTGGTGGACGGAGTATAAGGTGATCAATACCCCTCTGCTGACCCATTAGTCGCCTTCTACGACACTCATTGGATGATATTGGGCGATGCTATTCTACTCTGCCGACATCACATGGTTAAAGGCGGTTAAATTGATAAGATCAAATGGACATGCAATTAATTAGTATTTATTTCACGAAATGAAATCTGAGGTATAAAAGAGAACCCCTTCTGGAGAAGATACATCACTCACCTTCTAATCTAATATACCAAATCTGAATAACAAAAAAAAAATGGAAATGCTGCGACAATACACCGAGGTCGCAACCTGGGCCATCAGAGTTGACTCCAGGATGTCTTCAGAGACGTCAAGGCGCTGAGAGACTTCCCGGAAGAGTTGGGTCGGCTGGAGTGATCCAACTTCTTACTCTCCGACGCAAAACAGGTGCAAAAGCCGTCGAGTTGCAGAAACAGAAGGAGTGGAACACTTTGCCGAGGCCTGTTTTTCCACATCAGTATAATCTGGACGTCTTTAAGGCCAGAGTGAACAAGCATCTTCTTCTTTCCGTGTGGTCAAACGCCCAGCCTGTTAAACATTAAGAAAATAACCCATGTAAAGAAGAAGATGATTATGATGATGAAATCGGAGGAAATTATGAACCATTAAAATTTTTATTCTGACGTGAATTCTCTTAATGTAGGTAAGTAATTATTATCGAAATGAATATAATCAATTCTTATTTTATAATCAGGTCACCTATATTTTATTGTTACGTGACATTGCACACAGAACGGTTCAAGTGTTATATTATTGGAAAAGATATCTATTGTTTGTAACTTAATCAAGATATTTGATATTTTTGGTATAGGATTTTAATATTATTTGACACCGTCGCCGTGGAGTGGTCAGTATAGCTGCCTACACATCAAGCGGTCCGGTTTCGAGTCCAGGGGCCTATGGCATAAAAATTTTGTACTTATATTATAAGCGATTTACTCCTAACTTTTACCCATATTAGTAAAGTTGTGTTGCATATAATTAATAGTTCATAATAATAGTTACAAGAGTTATAACTAATTTTAAGAGTCCATTAATTTACGGTGCATAAAGAAATTTTAATACTCGTAAAATTACTACTAAATTTCAAACTCATAATAGGAGTGGAATCTAATATCATTGCGTTGCTGATTATGCAGTGGTCAGTATAGCTGCCTACACATCAAGCGGTCCGGTTTCGAGTCCAGGGGCCTATGGCATAAAAATTTTGTACTTATATTATAAGCGATTTACTCCTAACTTTTACCCATATTAGTAAAGTTGTGTTGCATATAATTAATAGTTCATAATAATAGTTACAAGAGTTATAACTAATTTTAAGAGTCCATTAATTTACGGTGCATAAAGAAATTTTAATACTCGTAAAATTACTACTAAATTTCAAACTCATAATAGGAGTGGAATCTAATATCATTGCGTTGCTGATTATGCATGGCATTGAAAAAGTATGTAGAGTAATAAAGAAAGTAGTAGACCATGGACGCCACTGCGCTACTTGTAATTGTTGTTGAGGACTTAGGGCATAATTTCTATATTAGCGTTGGATGTCGATATAGGTACGCCTTGTATCCTTTCCAGGATAAAATAGAATTGAGTATAATTTATTCTGAATCGCCGATTACTTTCTTAAAAGTGAATTGCAAACAGTTCTAATTGATTCTTGCTTTAAAAACCCACGGTAGTCGTCTTGGCATCATTCTTTTATCACCTGAATCACTCGAGCACATTGCGTTTAACTTGAGATCGCAACTAAGCATACAGAAAGATACTTGTAATATATTTTTCATCCCACCACCTCGGAAAGTGTAATTTTGCGCTTCGAAATCTGGCTGGAAAATTCTATTTTATTCGCTTGAGCGGCAAAGTAGATTTGAATTTAGAACATCACATATAATGAGTACTCAATATAATTGTAAATTCAAAACGTCATTAAACCTATTTAATGTAACCTCTATGGTGCCAAATTTATGATTAGAATGAAGATTATTTTGTCATTTCCTCGCTGAGGTGGGATGAAAAGTTACGTATTGCACTCGAGTGGAAAGATTTTTCACCTTGTGCTCGTTTGTTTCCCTCGCTGACGCTCAGGATTCTAATTTAGAATCACTCGCTGCGCTCGTGATTCAACTTTAGAATCCTTCGCTTGCTCGGTCATCCAAATCGAGCACGCGGTTAAAAAGGAACTTTCCACTCTTGTATAATAAATAACTATTAACCACCTTCAATGGTTGATAGATTTACACCACTAATAGGAGTAAATAATAGTAGCTGCGTCATTTCTTGCAACAAAAATTTTGTTTCACATATATTATTAGCTTGTATTTCCCGGCAGTAGACTACTAACTTGTATTATTAGTTATATTTTTTATGCAACGAGACACTTCTAAATTTTACAAATAATATAAGTATCCAACTTATTATATGAGTGTCTTTATTTTTATGCAACAAAAACTGAAATTATTTTATGCAACAGAATTTTTGAAACTTCTAAAATATTTTTAGAAGTCTTATAAAAATAAGCTTATAATAATAGTATTTTTATGCCATAGGGCCCAGGACCCCTATCGCGGTGTTGATTTGACAGATGGTAGAACGCATGTCGTCGCAGATGAAACACAAACGCTGTCAAAGTCACGTTTAGATTACATTTGAAAGGACGCTACTTTTTCTCAAACGACGCACGAACGTTAACTGATTTTTGGTACTTTACTTAAAATTTTCTTTTAAGTAAATATGACGTATTTGGAGTTTTTAGAATGTGCTGTGCCGCGACTTTACCGCGATACGGAATTTCACATTGACTGGAACTCAAATGGAACGCAAACGCAGCTGGAACACAAACGAAACGAAGATGATTATTTATGTTTTATATTACCGCGATCGGGGCCCTGATAGCGGCACATGTTTGTGTGACCAACACGACTATTTGTTGACGAGTCTTGATTGTTTATATAATTATTTATGTTTATTTTTATAAATATCTACAAAAACATTATGTATATTAAAATTTTCTCGTTATCTAGTATCCATAACACTCTCTTAACGATACTTAATTTGGGTTAAGATAATTGACGCGAAATATATTATCTCAGCAACGTAGGTGAGTCATGCATGACTTTGTTTGTGTGGATATTATAATTGAACATGGTCTCTGTGACTACGCAGAGACTAAATTGCATGGTACCTATCTATTTATAAATTGTCATATGATAGGTCAACCGTGTTCCTAATAAAACCGAATCTATTTACTTTTCGATAACTTACTAATTATTAAGTGATCATAATAAAATAACCATGTAATGTCTCTAAATTTAATAAAAAAATATAACTCCAAATATATAACATTATGCATATGTGACATAATTCTCAATAATCTCACGAAACAGTGGTAGGGTTTTGACGATTTAAAAGTACTTATCAAATTCCATTTAAATAAAGATCTTCTTTCATTTAATTTCTTCTGAAATTGGGTACCACAATTTATCATTTTTATTGTTGATATCTTTCAATTAAAAGAAAACATTATATTTGAGACATTTTAAATATGGCTTTCAAAACTAAAAAAATAGGCATTGCTTTTTAAAACTAAAAAATATATTTTAAGCGTAATAGCGTAAATATTTAAACCCTAAAAATTATAACAGCAATAAAATCAAAAACTTCATGAAAACATAAATTTTTAGCAAAATGCAAAAACAAAGAAAAATTGGTCCCTTCCGGCTCTAACGCCCTAGATACTCTAACTAATGTCTATTAAACTATCGACTAGAAATGCTAAACTTTCTGTGTGATATACTGTATAGTCTTCATTACGAAGCTCGTAAAGTTTAAACTGTCCGGTTATAAAAATTACATGACACGATATAATATACCTTATTACTGATGAAGATCATATCGTGAACCGGAACAGAAAAAAAGTCCGTCATCAGCATGCGATGGACGTTAGGGAGGAACGCCTTGCAGGCTAGAAGAGCCACCAAACCAAGAATCCTTACCTCCTTAAGAATCCAACAGCAAGTCAGTAAAAAAGTCTTGGCCCATGAGGGGATCGAACCCGCGACCTTCGCGTTATTAGCACGACGCTCTAACCAACTGAGCTAATGGGCCGATGGGCGAATGGCCGAAAATACCTGATACAATATAGAGGCTAGAGATATAACGACTATTTCGATACTCGACGATGTTGAAATACAAAATTTTACGAAGTAGTTGTTAACTTTTTACTTGAAATAAAAAAGTCACTTATACATAACGCACAATCAAGAAATGTACTTCAACAAAGAGTATACTTATAATATACTGGAAACTGACTTCATTGTCAGCACACGTCTCTCCCTGACACTAGATAAAAAGGGATAGACGGAGCTCTGCAAGGAACGTAATGAGGCCGGGAAAATATAATCTTTCCATTTGGACTTCACTTCTGGTTCATGTTAACAGCCTTTATAATTCGACCCACTGCTGGGACACAATGCCTCTCCTTGTCATCGAAGGAGGTTAAGGCAGTAGTCTACCACGCCTTCTCAATGCGGATTAGTGGATGGAGTATGAAGTGATCAATACCCCTTTGCTGATCCATTAGTCGCCTTCTAGGATATGGAGTGATGCTATTCTATTCTGCTGGCATCACATGGTTATTCTGGTTGCCAATACCATAGCACTTCTGTATAATAACATAGCATTTTTGGTTGCCAATGGAGTATTTATCTAGACCTTTTATATTTCTCTGTTTTTAGTTTTGATGGCGGTTTTTTAGTAAAAAATATTTTATTTCTGCTATTTAGTGTTTTAAGTATAGATATTTTCAGGAAACTATCTCGAGATCTTTTAGACACACAAGTGATAAGATAACGATATCATCGATGTCAGTTAAAAAGGCATTAGGGATAACTCAAAAACTACTCATCAGATGTCGAATTTAAATGGGACCACATGACAAGCACTAGCTTCCAAAGGTCGCAAGAATCTTCAAAATCGGTACACCCAGTAACGAGTTATGAGTTAACAAACATGAAAAAAACGTACAGTCGAATTGAGAGCCTCCTCCTTTTTTGAAGTCGGTTAAAAATTGGTTGAGCAGCCACATTTGACAGTGTGCGTCCTAAAGTGTCACTAAATAGTGATAGGTTGCCAGATTACATAAAAAGGCCATCAAATCTAAAAAAAAGTAATATCGCTTCAGTAACTTTTGAGCCTCTTCATTTCAAAGATACCAATAGTCTCTCACACGAAGACCCTCTGCCAATGTTTGAGCCGGGTAGGACATAATATAATTATAGGTACTTATAGGATGTATTAATTCCAACATCATCATCATGACAGCCTCTATAATTTGACCCAATGTTGGGACACAAGGCCTCTCCTGAACATCGAAGGAGGTTTAGGCAGTAGTCCACCACGCTTGCCAAACGCTGCTCGATGTATTTTGCTGATCCATTAGTCGCCTTCTTGGACACCCATTGAAGGATATGGGGGTTATGCTATTCTACTCTGCCGGCATCACATAGTAAATTTAGCTACTAAAACCTAAATATTAATTAGAAAGTGTCTTAAAAGTGGAAAGGAAATAAAAAAATATTATGTAAAAGATTTATCGTCAGAAATGATTACGTAAAAGAAAGTTCTTAGTTGTCACTTGATTGTCGCAAGGACGACTCTTTTGAAAGAGTTAAAAAGTGGCCCATGAGGGGATCGAACCCGCGACCTTCGCGTTATTAGCACGACGCTCTAACCAACTGAGCTAATGGGCCGATATCTTTTGTAGTGAAATTAAAAGTTACAAATAAGTTTTTAGAACAGTGCGTACAAATACATTGTAAAAAATATCTAAATCCTACTTATATTTTATTGTGGAAAGCTTATGCTTTTCCGTCAATCAAGCGACAACATTCAAAGGATTTGAATGACATTCCCCCTTTTTTTTTGTCGGGGAGGTCAAATGCATTTACGCATCGTCCCTGCTGTGTGGTGCCAACCGCAGGGCATATGTGGGACTCGAGTTAAAGGCGTTCCCTCCATACCCACTAAACATCCTCCCCGGCCTGACCTCCAGTGCACTATTGCGGGACGGTTCGGGATCTGCGCACGTGAGCGCAACTACACCGAGACCGTCCCAACGCTGCCCGTCCAGGCACTCCTTGTGCACCAATTGGTGGCCAGCATCCCACAGGGGCTACCGACTAACGCCAGTCCCTGTGGGCCGCTGGCCGACGCCGGTCTTTTAGGCCGCCTTTTTACCGACGGCTGCTCGACCTGGCGCGTCCTCCTGACGAGGACACCGGGAGCAGCCATCGGACTGCACCCGGGGGATTTCGGGCACGGTCATGGCCCTGAAAAGGGCCGTCCGGAACTAGCCGTGGTGGGAAAACAAAAACAACTCGACAATGGCATGTGACTTCGAATGCCAATAGCGCACTGGAGGTCAGGCCGGGGAGGATGTTTAGTGGGTATGGAGGGTACGCCTTTACCTCGAGTCCCACATATCCCCTGCGATTGGCACCACCCCGCAGGGACGATGCGTAAATGCATTTGACCTCCCCGTCAACATAAAAAAGGTACGATCAGCCAAATCCAGCTCATATTTTGAACCCTCCTAGGGATTGAAACTGGGACCTTTAGGTTTAGTAAGTAACTAGAAAAACAAAGTTTGTTTTACACGGAAGCACTTATCTTTGTATTTGTGTTCCACTTTCCGTGGTCGTTTAACGTCAAGAGGGGAGGAGCTGTTTGCCATACAAAAAATACTTGACGAGGTTTTGTACTGGCTCGTAGACAGTATGTGTTCATAGTAAATGAAGTTATAATTTGGAAGCTTCAATCCACAACTGATCAGCGGCTCCTTAGTAATTATTTACACATTACACGCTAGTAACCATAGATAATATTATGTTTACGGAGGCTATAAACAACGTTTATTTTTGGCTGCATTTACACAGTCGTGTAAAGCTGCATTTATTGTAACTGCTAAATGTTTTTGTCGATTGAAAATTCTATTCTATTCTTAATTAATGGCGTCGCGATAATAAGCGTTACGCTTTTTTCCAATGTCAAGTGAAAATGTAATTAAAGTAACAAAAATTGTACGGTAGATTTGAGTTAAAATTGAGTCTCTCAACACGTGTTTTTACAACAAGAACTCAGGAGAAACTCCGATTGAAAAGTTATTAGCAAATATCATTGAAGTAAAGAACTTTTTGGTTTATATTGATAATTATAATGCATGTAGGTTAGTTTGTCGCACATATCACTACTATTTATATTGACTTTTTATTTATGACTTTATGACAAAGAAAATATTCGCTTAAATTTCATTTTAAGGCAATATTAATGTAAAAGGTGTAAAATCACCATATAAAACAATACGACAATAAAATATAATAATAGATACCTAAAATCAAAATATTACAGATACCTATAATAAATGTTTCTTAATAACATTTAAAGTTTTAAAGAAATTTACATTTAGAAAAGAAAAAAGTGGTTAAAATGCTAGCCTATGCAATGCATAGAGCGCGTAATGTAGTACACTGAAATATATGATGTAGTGACGTATTTCGACAGTTAGCATAAACAACGTAGTACAAGCCACTAGTGTCGTTATCAAAAAACCCACGCATTATATTTTATCGATAAAACTTTGACTTTGAAAATGAAATGAGTAGAGTGCTTACCAAAAATTTCCAAAAAGACCAAACAAACATCAGAAGTGTAATTTTTTTGAAAAAATGTTACTTTTTTTTAAATCTTGTTACGTTTCGGTGTAAAGAACGGAAACGGAAGACGAGTAATTCTCATGCACACTTAACGCAGTGGGCGGGTCGCTATAATTTTTACTCCTCGCGGTCAGTATCTGGAGCACATTGCGTTTTCATCATCTCATTATTTGATTTGTCTTGTTTTCATCATCACATTGGGCGTTTCTTCATTGGTCGGCCCCGGCACGACACCTACCACATAATGCTATGAAATTATATGGTACGCTGTCTCTGGCACCACATGCTGGCGCCCGCATTTCATAATGCGTCCACCAATGAAGAAACGCCCATTGCTTGACCATGAACGTCGTTTATCCTCATAACATTAGAGGAATCTCAACCCTTAGTAAGTAATTAGAAAGAGTTAGGATTACTCTTTAAAATTAAGAAACTTTTAAATTAATTGAACATACAGTAACCGAACTGGTACAATCTCTTACGAAGACTTACGACTAGAAGAACTCATGCGTAATCGTTCTCTTAGATTTGCGCGAGCACTACACATTGTAAATAAAACAACTTTTTCGGATTTAACTCGCGTGTAATTAGATTTCACATTTTGTTATTACTGCCCGACGTATCGTAGCACTTTGCAGCGTTCGTGGTCACGGGATGACTAAAGATGGAGGTATTAAAATTATTAGAACTCAAGCCTAATGACACCGTGAGCTCTGTTTGCGTAAATCGGAATACTCCAAATTAATAATTAAAGTGACGGTAGATTTAACTTTCATAAAATATGACAACCTACATCTTTAGTCATCCCGTGACCACGAACGCGGCAAAGTGTTACGAAACGTCGGGCAATAATAACAAAATGTATAATCTAATTACACGCGAGTTAAATACGTAAAAGTTGTTTTATTAATCGTGCTGTAATCTTTTGGTGAATCTCATTTCACAACCTAAGCGTGGAAAACATTATTCTTAAACTGCTCTGGCGGTTCGTATCAAATATGGCTAGGTAGAGAGAGCTGTCGGGGTAGTGAAGGAGTCTGCCGGGTGCCGGTGCATCATCAACAGGCCTCCTACACCGGCGTCAGAAGTCCCAGGCACTGCTTCTGGATCCCCTTTCTTCAGCGCGATGGACGCGCACGGTGAATCCATGGAGTATTTGAATGAGGAGTTTTCTGCTCAACAGCAAGACAAGATGGTTACCGACAGTAACATACCATATCTCAGTGATTATCGCAAGCATAAAACATTGAAAAATAATAACAAAACCTTTATCCATACCTAGTATAGTATTATATTATCTGTGTCCCTTAGATTAAGAACATATAGTGTCCATACTACACAAAATCAGTCTTCAATAGTAACTAACTTAAGAATGTTTTTGGTATATAAGTATCGTAAACTTGACTTTTTAAGTTTGGCTGCCTTTTTTATTCGTGCTAATTATGGTCAACTTAATTATTTATACCATCATTAACAAAACATAAGATTTCTCATAAGTGCCAAATAAACCCTTTTAAAAATACTTTTTAATCGTTTCATTTGGGTAAGAACGATAAAAATATACTCAATACTCAATAGTTTATTGCATTCCATAGGTATTTACATAGGTAAAAAAAAGAAAAACTAATATAATATCAAAGGATATGGAATAAATTTTGCGTTTACAAAAGCGTAAATATTTTTAATACTAGAAAAAAATACAGTTTCAGTGTATTTTTTATAGAATCAAAAGACATTTTCATAAATAAAAAAAAGGACTTGGGTCAGTGATATTATAAATATCATTGGCTTGGGTATATAATATTTATGATCAATTAGATTATTCAGCTTAGTATGACACAGATTACCTACCTTACTTTACGATATTTTATTGATCATAATCATAAAATGCTAATAAATAACTTATGCGTTTTATGAACTACATACAAACTATGATAAGTGCTATAGATTAGATATTGCGTTACACACGATATTCTTTACAGCTTTTAATGCTTATATTTTAATTCTACAAAGGACAAATTAAAGACATACGGTAAATATGGCACGGCATATAAATTGTAGCATCCAATTCAGTAAGTTTTACAGCCAAAATGAACAATTCATTTGTATCCAAACAAATTAAGCCTTTAAAATTAGACCCACTGCAGTGACACAAGGCCTCTTTTGTTATCGAAGGAGGTTTATGCAGTAGTCCACCACGCTTGCCCACTACGAATTGGTGGATGGAGTATAAGGTGATCAATGACCCCCTTGCTGATCCATTAGTAGCCTTCTACGACACCCATTGGAGGATATGGGGTGATGCTATTCTACTCTGCCGGCATCATATGGCTTCATTCAATTCAATTCAATGATATCCAATGACCTTTGCTCGAATGTTATATACTTACTCGTAAACCTATCCCTGAAAAACATATAGTCTACAAATCATGAACTCGATAGTTCTATAAATCGATGCATCAAAATCTCGAATGAAATAAGCTCGACGTATTCATTATTCGATCAATTAATTTCAAGTAAGGAACCCACCATTGCCACTATTCCTGTCACAGCTGCACATTGATATTAGAAATTTGGAACCTTGACAAAAATGCGATAACATCAGCGAGTTAGTTAAATCCCAGTCTTAACGCGTACTACGACTACTTTTCTACTAAAAGGAAGGGTAATTATTTTAGAAGTCTATGTTTGTATGTATGTATGTATATTTGTATTTACGTATGGTCCACCCTTTTTTTTTGTTGACGGGGAGGTCAAATACATTTACGCATCGTCCCTGCGGGGTGGTGCCAACCACAGGGGATATGTGGGACTCGAGGTAAAGGCGTTCCCTCCATACCCACTAAACATATTCCCCGGCCTGACCTTCAGTGCGTTATTACGGGAGGGCTCGGGATCTGCGCACATGAGCGCAACTACACCGAGACCTTCCCAACGCTGCCCGTCTAGGCACTCCTTGCACCAATTGGTGGCCATCAGCCACCCCTCCACCGACGGCTGCTCGACCTGGCGCAGCCATTGAGGACACCGGGAGCAGCCATTGGACCACACCCGGGGGACTTCGGGCGCGTTCGTGGCCTTGAAAAGGGCCGTCCGAAACTAGCCGTGGTGGGAAAACAAAAACAACGCATGTGACTTCGAATACCAAGGGAACACACTTGACATCAAAAGCCACACACCCACCAAGAAAGTTTCCCCACCACGTTACCAGGGTCCGCCACGAGGAGGCTTCCGGACGTGGACCCCGTCATCGTACCTATCTACATCAAAATTAAATAAATAAACATTATTTTTATACATAAACGGATATACGTATTACTAGGTAGGTATAGTATACATATTTTGGGATAACACAATAATTACTTAATAAGCAAATAACCTGCAATCTCGATTCTCGACGCGTCACTATAACGCGCGGAAATTTAATCGTACCTACTAGAACAGTAATGTATAATTATAACCATATTCCCACGCTCTTGTTTTTTTTTTTACCATAAATGAAGATTATATTCCACCACGTGAAGACAATAATTACATATAAATAACTCACTGGTCTTTAACTTTCGATAGGTTGTAGAACAACATTTTTTTAATACGATGTTGGTTTAATATGCCGTAACTGGATTTGATTAGTTTGCTGTTAACTTTTTTTGGCCACTTTGTAGCCATTATTAAAATACTTTAATTATAATGTAAAATGTAAATTTGATTACCATTTCAACTTACGAAGCTTGTAATCATAGATTTTAGCCTCAAGGAAGAATTAAAATAATTTTCAATTTCTCTAAACAGTTAGGTTTAGGGATCTATTCTATCAGACAGGAGGGCAATCGCCCAGTCAAGTGTTCAAGCGGTCACGTTCTGCGTTGTTTTGACCGTGTGTGGGTGGATACGTCTATGTCTTAGCATTATCGTCACGGTAATGGTATCGTATCGTATAATACGCAACGAATTAGGAATTATATAGAACACGAACTCCGTCAAAAAATCGTTACACGCAAACTATCTCCAAGTGGGCGGGGCCGAAAAAGTACTATCAACGCGTCCATCAGTCTGCCGCGACAAGCGTCCGTGTCATTTAGTTTTGCGAAAAATACAATAAACAGCTCATTTCCTAAGGACAAAAATGACCTCCTGTGCGGTAAAGTGGTGTAAAAGACGGAAAGAAGGAAGTAAAAAACAAACCGGGATAATTTATCTCATGTAAGTAAAGTAATTTCATGTTTTGTTCGTCTTGAGTTGTCTGTGTTATGCAATCAGTAGCCAACCAGTTTTTAATATGTTACTATTAAACTAAACATTTAGTATTAAGTATAGAGTTTTTAAAAATTGGATTTCCTGCTGTTTCTTATTAATAACATATTTATTTGAGTTTCCCCAAAAAAGATATTTGACTATCAGTGCATTGCAGCTTTCCGTTTAGAAAGAAGAGATGATGACTCGTTACCAACTAATGTCAGTAAAGTGTGCTTTATACGTTTTGAGAATGAAGACATAGGTAAATTCATATACATGAAGACATAATAATCCATAGATATTGGATTCAAATCGTTATAAACTAAATAAAAATAATTATGATTTTCCGTGGAACGTATAACGGGTTTTGTTCACCTACTTGCCCAGTGAATACAAAACGCAAATTATGGCGCGAAATTACAGCTGACAAAAAATTGGCAGCCAATATTTAGAAGATCATTCTATCCATAATACCATAGTATAAGTAAACAAGTACGCCGACTGAGACCCCGTGCGAGCGATGATTGCCTACTCGTATAGGATGGTAGAGGGTTGTCAAAAAAATGCTGGATCTATTTTGATACCTTTAGCTTATAACTAAGCCAAGTGTCCTTGAATTAACAGGTAAGCACAGCATTAGGGCTCGATAATATATAGTTTCATATTTTTTTGTGCATAATATAGATATATTAATAATATATCTCAATATCAGTTACAATATCAAGATTGTTAGTCTAGCTATAACTAGTTTAAAAGCTCTTCTTAAAGGAGTTTACCAATAAACACCTATAACGATGCTTAAATTTTACTATGAACAATGACCTTCAATCATAAGATTACCAATAAAAAACTATTAAATATCATGGGAATTGTATATGCTACTTACTTTTGAAAAATTAACCGAAATTCGATAGATCCTGTATTATGCAAGGTGCAAAAGAAATAAAGGACGACCTCAAAGTTGTTTGTTTGAAATCGGTTTCTGAATCGTTACGATAAAAAAAACAATTTGTTTAAGAAATTGGCACCAAAATAGTTACAAATTTCCTACTTTGAATAATTTTACAATCAAAATAGATTACTTACTTTACAAAAATTGTACGGCATAAGCAAAAATCTACAAGGACATCCAACAATGACCTATTTGAAAATTACTTACTGTTAATTGTAATTAATTACTGCAATCGGTTAATTTGTGTAATAGTAAGATACTTTGAGGTTGTAACAAAAATAAGGCATTTTTGTTACATGTTATTTTTGTTACAATATGCAGAAAATAAGATTTTTCTCTGCATTTTAAAATAAGTATTTGATAAGTGGGTAATTCTACGATAAGAGGTTTCAAGTCCTTAGAGGATACGGCCACGGATAAAAGTTGCAGTTTTGACATTAAACACTTATATTACGAATTTTGTCCTATTTATGTATCTTTTCACGTAAGGGCAAGTCACTTTATGCATATTTTATTACTTTTTACAAGGCCAGGGTAAATATATTGGACAGGGTAGAGACACCTATGATATCTCGATATTGCAGTTCTTCATGAAGGATTTGTGGAGATTTCTTAGAGTATCCACATGAACTTAAGTTTATTTTTAGTCTCATTTTTTTTCTTAATAATTAAATATATTTCTTCTGGCTAGGTCTGATTTAAGTTTGGTAGCTATAACTCTTCTATGAGAATTAAAACTTTGATCGTTAACATCTGAAATCAATGGCATTATCGAAAAATTTGTTACATTTAGAAGCACAAGTCGTTGCCTATGCTCTCTTGCTTTCTTTTTCCATATCTTTCGTTGTCTCTAAAAGTCATTTGGTCGACAGTCTTTGTAATTAATTTCTCCTTCTTTTTTTAAATATTTTGTCTTTTCTTTTTACTTCTGCAATTCATATTTTTCGGAATCATTCTTAATATGTTCGTATCGTAGTCTCTCTGCTTCACGTTTCTTCTGTAATCTTTCTTCACGTGTTAACTTTTTTCATGACGCCATGATCTGTAACAATATTAGACAATAATATAATAGCAATACGAACTGAGAACCTCCTTTATTTTTCAGTCTCAAGAATTTACCAGAATTATTTAAATTATTTAAAACTGTAACCTTGATAGAAATAACCTATATCGGAGTTAGTTTGCACTAAAATTATCTCCCCTGGTCAACAAATCTCTCCCCTGACAGTTATCTTGCCAGGGGAAATATGGCAGGGGAGAGATGTTTTCATGATAAATTTTATTGTTTTGATTGACATAAGAAATGTTTCGGTACATTATGTATCACCTTAATCTCTTACATGATTATTCAATTAAGACTAGTAAATGCAAATGAATTAAATGAATAATATAACTTTTTTGACTTACCAGTGGAGAGACACAATGACCTCGCGAAACCACTAAACTGCACTGACACGTCGCAACAACTATCATATGACGGCGCTCTTAACGGCTCACGGGTTTTGCATTGCTAACTTCACGTCGATAGATGATCTTGCGCGCTATTTGGAATAGGGCCGTTTTATATTTATGCTTTTAGTAGCGAAATGAAATTTGCCAGGGTAGATACACAAAAAAAGTGGGACAAAAGTTAAGTATAAAAATTATTGCAAAAAAATAAATATTGTTCTATTTTTCCTTAATAATACTTAAATATATTTATTGTTATTTGTGTTTAACATACTTTAGTTTAGTAACTGATACAAATAAGGTATGTATCGTCTGCAAATTAAACTGAAACCGACAAGGGGACAGGCCAGGGTAGAGACATTTTTAGAGTTTATAAGGAATTTCAGAAAAATGTACTATAATTGGGCATTTAATCGTGAGGTTATTTAATAAAGTACATTAAGGTGATGTGTTTCATTGCGAAAAATAACCACATATAGAAGAAAATTTCTATTTTAAACTGATTGCCGCACAAGTTACCTCTTATCGTAGAATTACCCAAGTACAGCTAGAAATAAAATAACTTTTTAGTTTCCAAAAGTCTAGAGCCATACAATGTGTTAGTTGCCCGACTCGACAAACTTTAAAGGCATTTTTACAGATAATTTCATCATAGAAAAACCCCCATATATGGGGTCGAAATTCAATTCCCTCGGAGTGGCAGCCTTTTTAATTATTAATCATCGTTTAGGGCGTGCCTTTAGTAAAAGTAGAATATCTCGTTAAGTTTAAGTCACACGGACCTAAAAAATAAATACTGCCGGGTAGCTAAAAAGTGTGGCAATCTAATAAGCGTCACTAAAACACAAAAAACTCATATTACGTTGTTAAAAAATTAAAATAATCTTATTTTTCTCCAAAAAAATACACAAAAAATTACATTTCTCCGATTTATACTAGAAATCTTTCTATTATCACACATTTGTCATGATTTTATTTACAACTATTTGAGTTTTGCTAAAAAACGGTATCAAAATTATAACCCAACACTTGTTTTTTTTTTAAGTTATTGGTATTTTAAAGACGGACATTTTTTTTCCTCAATCTTGAATAATCATGATTGATGAACATTTTAGTTAAATTTAAAATTATCTTTAAATTAGGGTAAAAATAACTATGCAGTCTAGAAAAACAATCAGTTTATTAACAAACTTTAAACATTTTACATAAGAGAGTAATTGTTCAAAATTACCTCTTCGGTTTTAAAGACAAGCACTGGCGCGAATACCAAATTTTTGTGTCGCACAGGACAACATTGGGCTATAATTTTGATACCGTTTTTTATCAAAACTCAAACAGTTGTCAATAAAATCATAAAAAAAATATGTAATAATAGGAATATTTCTAGTATAAATCAGAGAAATGTAATTTTTTGGAGAAAAACAAGATTATTATTACTTTTTAACAACGTAATATGAGTTTTATGTGCTTTAGTGACACTTATAAGATTGCCACATTTTTTAGCAACACGGCAGTATTTTTTAAAAGTCCGTGTGACTTAAACTTAACGAGATATTCTACTTTTACTAAAGGCACCCCCTAAATGATGATTAATAATTAAAATGGCTGTCACGAAGGGAACTGAGTTTCGACCCCACATATGGGGGTTTTTCTACGATTAAATTATCTGTAGAAAATGCCCTTAAAGTTTGTCGGGTCGGAACACAAACACATTGTATACTCGTATATTTTTTTATCAGTCGCGTGTCATAGATACCGACTCATATTTAATATGACTTGACACCTATTGTATTAGGTTGGGGAAAAAGTCTTTTTGCATTATAGTATGTATAAACTTGTAATAAAATCTCTTTGGCTATACTATTTGTATCTAGCTGGTTTTGGTATCATTGAAAGTTTAAATTTTAAAGAACATAATTCCAAATTCAAATTAGGAAAATGTGTGATTTTCATTTGTTTTTCGTACCGCCAAGATGAGTGAATCTAATGAAGAAATTCGATACATTTTAAAATTTTACTACAAAAAAGGTAAAAATGCAACGCAAGCCGCGAAAAAAATTTGCGATGTTTATGGATCTAGTGCAGTGTCTGTGAGAGTAGCACAAATTTGGTTTAAGCGTTTTCAATCCGGAAATTTTAATGTCAAAGATGCACGTCGCTCTGGTCGCCCTATTACAGATAAAATGGATGCCATTTTTGAAAAAGTGGAGCAAGATCGGCATGTCAGTAGTTAAAACGTAGCTGAAGAACTGGGAATTAACCACAAAACAGTTTTGGCGCATTTGAAAAAAACTGGGTACACAAAAAAGCTCGACATTTGGGTACCTCACGAGCTCACTGAAAGAAACCTAATGAACCGTGTACTCATTTGTGATTCTTTATTACGACGTAATGAAACCGAACCATTTTTGAAGAAGCTGATAACTGGTGATGAAAAGTGGATCACGTACGACAAGAACGTGCGAAAAAGGTCGTGGTCAAAGGCCGGTCAGGCTTCACAGACTGTGGCGAAACCCGGGTTAACTCGCAACAAGGTGATGCTGTGTGTGTGGTGGGATTGGAAGGGCATTATTCATTATGAGCTGTTACCACCAGGCAGGACCATCGATTCTGAACTCTACTGCGAACAACTGATGAGATTAAAGCAAGAAGTTGAGAGAAAGCGGCCGGAATTAATCAACAGAAGGGGTGTGGTTTTTCATCATGATAACGCTAGACCTCACACATCTTTAGCCACTCAGCAAAAATTAAGAGAGTTTGGCTGGGAGGTGTTAATGCATCTGCCGTATAGTCCTGACCTTGCAACTTCAGATTTCCACTTGTTTCGGTCTCTTCAGAATTCTTTAGGCAGTGTCAGGTTAACATCACGAGAGGACTGCCAAAACCACTTGTCGCGGTATTTTGACCAGAAGTCCTAAAATTTCTATAGCAATGGGATCATGTCCCTACCTACAAGATGGCAAAAAGTTATCGAACAAAATGGTACTTACATACTTTAGTTAAATGTAAATAAACTATATTAAAAAATGTTTTGAATTTTCTTAAAAAATGCGAAGAAACTTTTTCCCCAACCCAACCTATTATTACACCATCCTCGCCGCTGTTAGTAGAGTAGGTAACATACTTTGGGCGTGTACCGCTTAATAATCCGTTTCACACGAACTCGCTTGGGTTTGATATTTCCGTTTCACTCTTAATATTATCCTACTAAGTAAAGATGCGCACCAAATGAATGGGTTGACAAATTGATGAGTAGAAAATAAATTTAGCAAGGTATTTTGTTTTGTCAGTGTGCGTATCGCATTAGTATTATCAGTTTAATTGTATGAGTTTGGGACCATGTTTTAGCGGGCTTCGTTAGGGAGTTATGCTTCTATATAATTCCTAATTCGTTGATAATACGCCGTATTACAAAATGGCGCGGCGGATTGTAGTGTGTGAGAAATGTTAACCAAATAGGTAAAACCCAATATACATATCTGTGGTAAAACCGTTTGTTGATAAAACCGTAGCAGATTATATCAATACTAGCTTTTGCCCGCGACTTCGTCTGCGCAGAATTAGTACCTATAAATTATAGCCTATTTTATTCTGATTTATGAGCTATATAGTTGTAAAGTTTCATCAAAATCCATGCAATAGTTTTTGCGTGAAAGTAACAAACAAATATCCATCCATACAAACATTCTTGTTTATAATAAATTAACAGTTATCCAAAATTTGTGTAGGTATTTGATTTTGTTCTTTTTTTTACTACTTGATCTATCTACACTAGCTTGTACAAATCTTAAACATTTGGGTTGGGAGTAGGGTTACCATTTAGAAATTTGAAAAGTTCTGGCAAAATGCCTAAGAGTTCAAAAAAACTCGGACATTTTAATCACAAAATGCAAACATCAGCACTTCAGTAGGTACGCACTTCGTAAAAGTAGTATGGACATGCTAACAGTCGCTTTTAGATGAGTGGGACATTAATAAAGATTAAATAACTTACATAAATGTAAGTTTTATTACTCGTATTCCATATAAAACAAAAATCCGGACAAACTAGGGGGCCGGTCAAAGTCCGGATAGAACCCTAGAAGTCCGGAAATGTCCGGACTAATCCGGACGGATGGTAACCCTAGTTGGGAGGAAGCATTTTTGAGATTAAGAGCCTTTCTACTCTATTCAAACAATCTTTATTAGGTATTTTTTTCTTTTTTTATGAAACAATAAAATTATCTACCCTCGGGTGTTAAAACCTGCGGTTGAAATAATCTATCTAATCGAATCATATAATTGGTCATCTAATTTATCTACTAGCCTTTTACCACATGAGTAGATAACTATGCGCCACATGTGCTTTTACTACGTATATTAAAGTCTTCCCAATACTGAAAATACAAGAATAAAAGAAGTTCAGTTCACACCTTTATTTTCATCAGTTTGCTCGACGGCCCATTAGCTCAGTTGGTTAGAGCGTCGTGCTAATAACGCGAAGGTCGCGGGTTCGATCCCCTCATGGGCCAAATTATTTTTGTGGTTTTCCTTTTTCATTATATTTGTTTGAGAAAAAATAAAATAGCAGAAATTATTTTCTTGTTACTTAATTTATGTTACTTGTTACTTGATTTATTTTAGTTTTTTTATTGTTTTTTATCAGTTATGTTAAAATGAAAGTAGTAAGCAAAATTTAACAATATGAATTTTATTCATACAACAATATTTTCTGCATCACTCTGCTTGCAAAGTTGAAAATATTCACCCACAATACCACCTACACCTATAAATACAAACCAACATAAAATTTTCAAAAATAACATTTCTGATTACATTTGTTAAAATAAATAAAACTTTCCATGAAATACCAAGCACCTGGTGTTATTTCTGGAGAAAGAATATTATTAATTGCACGACCGGCCATTCGCAACTTACACGTAAATAATTATATTACTTTCTTATATTACCTTACAATATACTTATTTACATGAACATTCTTAGAGACGAGACCTATCGAGTCTAATACGATGATAAAATTCATCAAAAATTTATCCCATTTACATCAAAAAGGGTAGTTTCTTTAGAAAGAGAGAAGAAGAAAAAGTACGTTACATTCATATCTACCAAACTGCATAAATATATTGCATTTCCTATGCTGCAACATACATACTCAATATTTACATTTGTAAATACACTCAATACTTATTTTATCAAATGTAATTACGTAACGAAGGTACTAGAAGTTTACACGTTTTCATTTAAATATATTTAAAATAAGAAAATAAATAAACTTTATAATAATAATGCTTAAACATAGCACACCAGGATACTCCACTTTGTCATTTATAATATGCACCTTAGTACACTGGAATAAGCAAATTTTTAAATAAAAGTGTAGTATCCTGATATGTCCCAAACATAAGCATGATATGGTGGGATTAGTGTTTATAAAACTAATATTAGTCCCTATGGTTTGAAACGAAGACTTTAATGTCAAATAAACAATTTTGTCTGAGAGTTGTCTAGGCAAATAAAAAGTATTTTAATTTCATTGATTTGTGTTATTGTTTATTGGCTTACTGTCGGTAAAAACGTTGTATCACATATATACATCCTGCAAATATATTTAAAATAAGAAAATAAATAAACTTTATAATAATAATTCTTAAACATAGCACACCAGGATACTCCACTTTGTCATTTATAATATGCACCTTAGTACACTGGAATAAGCAAATTTTTAAATAAAAGTGTAGTATCCTGATTATGTCCCAAACATAAGAAAAATATGGTGGGATTAGTGTTTATAAAACTAATATTAGTCCCTATGGTTTGAAACGAAGACTTTAATGTCAAATAAACAATTTTGTCTGAGAGTTGTCTAGGCAAACAAAAAGTATTTTAATTTCATTGATTTGTGTTATTTTTTATTGGCTTACTGTCGGTAAAAACGTTGTATCACATATATACATCCTGCAAATAGAGGTATGATGATAATATTCTCTTGTACGGACTGTAGATACATACATACAAATATTTCAAAAAATATATGACATTATTTATCGACCATGAGTCAATATGTCTATCGCATATATTTCTATTTATCTAAGAATTCTACCTTAGGACTTAGAATTTCATTTGAAATTATAATAACTTTTATTCTTTAATTTTAATTGTAACAATTTACACGTTACGGAGTAACAAATAAGTGATGAGTATTAATAAAATTAAGGGTCCAAATACGATACACTGTCTTTTTCAGCTAAATTTGCAGTAAAACGAAGTAACCCAATTAGGTTTGTGGCCATTCATTTATTACGTAAGGGGATTATTGCTAGATTTTCACCCCCTTTTATAAGAAAAGTAAGACATGGTCGACCCTCCCTCCCCGTAAGTCTTACGTAATAAATGAATAGGAATTTATTGTTCGCGAAAATGAGGATAACACGTATCATTCGTAACGCTTGCTTACGAAACTATTAAAGAGTCTAGATTTTTATTAATTATTTTGACAGTCATTGGCAGAATAATAATTGTGTTTGATAAACTATATTTACAATCTTAAGTAGCCTAATTAGCAGTCTACAGAATGGATATATGGCGGGTCATCTATCCTGGTAATGGACGCTGCAGAGGCCCGTCCGTCGCATCCAGCAATAATCGATATAACACTTCTATGCTCCGAGTCACTATCACCGCTCAATATAATATTGGTTTCACCCATGAACCCTGAATCAATTTGTTCTGGGACTATATTTTTATTACGTATTTCAAAACCACTTAACCCTAGTTCCATCAGCATGTCTTTATCTTCGAAATGTCCAAAAAATACAGAATCCGTTTCGACACTCTCACCGCCAGACTCACTACGACCATCACATAGTGATTCTAAGTCGTCAGTATCAGATTCTAGTTGCATAATCGGCGGTTTAGTAACAGCCTTTGTTGGAGAGTGTAATTCAGACAAAACTGGCTTAGGTCTGAGTTGCATTAAATATTTCGTCCTACATTTTGACTCATTAGAGTCAGTGCTCATATAACCAGAGTCTTCGGTTCTGTACAGCTTTCTTAAGTCTGTTCGTCTCGATCTAGTTCTTGCTGATCTTCGTCCAGACTTCCGAGCGTTTAAATTATCAAGCCTTAGGTATAGCGGAAATCGATCTCGCTCTTCAGATACTTGACGCTTATTGCCTGGTGGACTATCTCTTGTATTAATTAACTTTGAAGGTGAATCTAAACCACGTCTTTGTTTTGGAGGTATAGGTGGCTTATGATCTTTCATGACCTCAATTTGCCGGATCAAATCAGGAGTTTTAAGAGTACGTGAATATTCTGTTCTTTCGAAATTCCGATATGGAACACTGCCGCGTCGACTGTAAAAATTTACATCGTTTTCTTGTACGATTGTTTTCGCCTCATAAATTTGTCTCAAACTACCAATTTTTCTTGTAAATGCTGCTTCTGGAGGCGTTTTACTTTCTTTATTCTCGTTGTCTGGAAGCTTAAATTTAAAACTGCCACCAGATTTTAAAAGAATCTTTTCCACGCGTTTCTGGCCTGGCTGTTTTGGTTTTCTATCAAGAGTATCAGGATCAAACTCTTCATGCTGATTACGCCTATTTTCAACAGGAGAACCACTGACTTGTATTGTCAAAGATCCTGGTTTACAAACGTTGTCGTAAATGGGATCGGTTGTGTTTATAAAAATTTCACTTTTAGCATCATATTGGTGGTTAATCGGCTTAGGTACAAGTCGGGATTCATCTACTGCCTTTTTGATATCTCTCCAACTATTAGCCAGTCTATCTTTAGGGGACTGAAGGTAGTAAGATTGTCGTGACTCTATATTTTCAGCTATCTCTGGTTCACAAGCTAAAGAGAATCTTCGTCTCCTCATTGCATTACGTTCTAAACTGTCAAAATCAATTGTACTGTCCCGATTGATAACCATGTCTTTCTTACGATTAAGGGTTAACATATTATCGTCACTGTAATACTGCGAATCAGCCGCGAGCACTGGTATAACTATTTTAGGTGCAATAGTTTCCTTAGGTGTCTTGGTTAAATCAACTTTTTCTTTTGGTTCTACTGTACGGCACTTATTAAGTTCACGTATAACAGCTTCCATTTTAACTTTAACCTCAGGAAGAACAGGCTCTTCTGCGCCTATTCTTCCTCCTGTCTCTTCCTTCGGTAAAGCGGGTGGACTGTCCGGCGGTGGCGGTGGCGGTGGTAGATTTCTTCTGATACGTCGAGATCTGGAATTAGTATTAACGGGAGTTTTCTTTTCTGGAACTACGATTGTTTGCGTGGTTTCAGCATTCATTTCACTGTTTGTCACATCAGAAACAGGTGAATCTTCCTTTATCTTGTGTTCTCTGGTGAGACTATGATTTCCTTCTTGTCTAAGTAAATCTTGTACATTGACTTCTCTCATTGATTTATTTGTTTCTCTTTGGACAGGTACATTTGGCTGTGGCATGATTTCATTCTTAACTTTTGTGTCAACAATTCTAGGCGTACCACTTACTTTAGCGACTGATTTTATAGGTTTAACTGAATGCGATGGGCTTGGCACTTCATCTAACCATTTTCGTACAATTCCTTGTTTATAATCTTCACTTACACATGACTTACAAGAATTAGATCTCACAAGTGGTACAGTTTCTTTTACTTTAGTATTGTTATCGCAACCTGGACATCCACCGCAATGCACGGCTCGTCTACTATTTTCATGTTTAAGACTTATTGCACTAAAACGTCTTCCGCGTCTAGCACATGGAATATCCCAACCAAGGTCAATGGTGTGATATGATTCCTCTTCAGGAATATCAGATAGCATTGGAATATATCGTTTTGATGACATTTTGTCTTTAGCTACAGACATTATTTCTCGAATCTTGATTAGAAATTCTATAGCAGCTGGTGGAGGATTCTGAAAAGAAAATTAAATTAGTATAAGGTATTTATCAGAACCTATTTTAGTAAGGAAATGTTTTATTTAAAAGTTCATGTACCTTTAAATGCTCAGTTTCGAAAAATACTGGATTAAAATAAAGCTTCTTCCTAAGAGCAGGCTCTTCGTCTGAGTTGTGCAATGGTTGTCTTCCCATATAACTGTTATCTACAGAACAATCTATAATAGATAAATCTGAATGTGGAACTCTTTCCAAAGTGTCTGGTGAAGCAGATCTTCGCTGTAGACGCTCGTTGATGCGTTCAGAAGTAGAAGTTCCTCTTGCTATAGCTCTAACAGGTTTGCTACGACGAGTGTGTACTACAGCCGATATGACATTTGTATGTGGCTTCTGGAACTGAAATATGAAGTATATTAATTTGTATTAGTTGAAAAAAATGAACAGAAGATGATTTTACTTATTAATTAAATACCTTATTATTATTCTTAGGCGACGAATCTAATGTATCTTCAGTACGTTCACTCACATCAGATAACCCAGCATCGTGTAGAAAATCGCTAGTTAAATTGGCCAAACCTAATAAAGGATTAGTTTTTAGCTGCTGAAACAAAAGATATGAAATTGAGAGTTAAATTATATTATAGGGAGATGGTATAGAAACCGCAATGGGTGCGAGACGGGGGCGCAGTGAATTTAAAATGGATAACTCCCAACCACAGATATATCAATCTAAGGAGATCGGGCGAATCGCCGAGTTCATAGGAAGACCGAGTGTCGCGATCACCGGCCGTACTACATAACATGGTTCTAGTTGACCATGCCGTAATATACACTATTCATTGCGCGCGTCATAATGACTGCGAAGCAATGAAAGTTAGGCACAGCCGCAAAGCTAATCGCCGAGTTCATAGGAAGTCCGAGTGACGCGGACGGCAAAGTGGCGGTAATGTACGCCCAATGGGCATACACTTGTCACAAGTGAAACACCGGCTTGGCCTATCTCCTTGTATTAATAAATCTATGCTCCCAACGAACAAAATGCATATCTCAGCGCGCGCGATCGCGCCTGAATCGCTTTCTATATCATCTTCCTTGACATTTAAAAGCTTACTCGTATCACAAGTTATTCAAACAACTTACCACATTTTCCATTCCCATTCTAGAACCTAAGCCTGAATCATTATCTGTTGACATCGTAGAAGATATATTTAACTCGGGATCTTTTTCTTTTTTCTTTTGCTTCTGCTTGTAGTGTATATAGAAAATTATTCCAGCTGCATATATGAAAACTAACATTAAAATGCACACACAAATTGCTAATATTTCTAGAACACTTAAGCCCTGTCCTTGTGCTACTGGCTCTGATGTCACAACTTCTCCAGCATGAAATGGTATGGACTTTACATCTGGAAATAATAAAAAGAACATTGTGGGTCAAAAATATCGTTAACTTAGTTATAATTAAATAATAATTACAACTATTACGTAGTCTTGAGAATTAAGATTTTAAAATTTACCTAGTAGAGTATTTTGAGAGGCCCCAGCTATTCTGAATGCAGCACAAGATGATGCAAGACGAGAATGCTCAGGGGCAGAGCATAAGACGTGCGCAGCTACTAAACGTCCCTCAAGACGCGTATGTAACACAGCTGATCCACGCCACTGAAATCATTTAGAAATTGTTTTATTTTGGTAGCCAAAAGTATGAAGCATAAAAAAATATAAAATATATATACATAAGTAATATAGCTTTTGCCCGCGACTTCGTCCGCGTAGAATAGTTTCTTCGGGCAGCATTTAAATTTTCTTCTAACCCAAGCGCCATATACCGATTTTCATGGTTTTTACCTTAAAAAATGATGGACTGCCATACAAACTTCCATCCCTTATTTTATCCCCTTAGGGATAGAATTTTCAAAAATCCTAAAATACGTCATTCTTATTTTCTAACTAAGAAGCTATACACAATTTTTTTATCGATTTAGCTTCAATACTGACGGATTTCCATACAAACGTTTCACCCCCTTTTCACCACCTTAGAGGGTGAATTTCCAAAAATCCTTTCTTAGTGCACCACTAGACCTCATAAGGAACCTACGCGCCAAATTTACAATCTCTAGACCCAGCGGTTTGGGCTGTGCGTTGATATGTCAGTCAGTCATTCATTCAGTCAGTCAGTCAGTATTAAATTTTTATATACTGGGTGTAAAAGACATGAACAGTCAAACGAGAACCATGTATTCTATACATCAAAATAAGACATATTTCAAAAAAAATATTGCTGGGAAATGATTTTTATTTTTTGGTGTTAAAAAATATTGCAAATTGTACCGCGCAATGTAAAGGGCTCAACTCGCACGCAACTCGCAAAACCGCGATAATTTTGCCACACGGTGGCCCCGTTCGTTAGTGTCCGTGCGCATCGAATGAGCTACATTGAACGCTATCGTTTTGAAGCCATTTTTTGTTATGAAATACTAAAAAAATTATAATGTTTCTTTGGACAATAATTAAGAAATAACGTATAGAATACGTTTTTATAAAAAAAATGAAAAAAAAATTATGACTTTGACCTTTAATAAAATCGTAACTATCAATTTCCCAGGTAACTATCAGTTTTCAAAAGAAAAAAAATGTTATGATGATGAGCAGAATACATGGTTTTCGTTTGACTGTTCATGTCTTTTATACCTTTAGTTTACGTAAATTTTGTTTAATATTGATGTCACATAATTAATCGAACGTCTTAATAGCAATTAGTCTTGAGCGATATATTTCAGATTTATATGATGAGACTCAACTATTTTATATTGGAGTAAAATACGCTACGTACTTAGAAAACATCAGCTGGTTCAGTGACGTTCATTCAATTTTTATGTACCTATTTGAAATTAAAAAAAAGTATGTGATTGGAACATCTCTTTTCACGGAACCTGAACTTGAATTCAAAATTAATACTGATACAAGTAGAATTATACCTAAACCTCAAGTGCCTTTGAGATATCAACGAAAGTCATCAAAGAATCAACGTCAAGGATCTTCAGTAAATAAAATGCATATTTCAAGACATGAAACTTATGATATATGAGCTTGTGATAATCTCAAAGTTGCAAATTGTGCCTTTAATAACCTTAAGTCCAATTCATCAGACCCGTCCATACGAATGAACTAAATTAACGACAAAAGATCATTGAGGCTTACACAAATGGACAGAATTTCTAGAGATAACATTTCATCACAAATCTTAATGCAAGCAATTTAATTCAAAATAAACAAAAATCAGCTTTCTCGGTTGTTTCCGTTATTTTTGACGGTATAGCAGACAGAACATGTTTTCTTACATTTACCTAAATGTGATTGGAGTTAAGTTATAAAGGTTGCTATTGAGTACTGGATTATCTCAATATACATATTAATTTTGCTGCATTTAATGATAGCGTTTACATTTTTGAAAGGACGATGAAATTTTATAACTAGTAAGGCCAAGATCATCACACTTCACGTATTAAACATGACGGTTATATTTTAAATGTATTGTTGTTATTAATATTTTGGATTCAGTCTTACATCCTTTGGAGTTTATTGTAACAACCTGTATAATTATCAGACATTTTTACAATCCATGACATTGCAACTACGGTAGTGTTCAATATGTCTAAATAGAGGAATTTTCTCATTAGGAAATTTCGTTCCTATTTTTTACACTCTTAATGAATTCGAAAGGTATAGGCTGGGCGTTGATCAGTCAATCAGTGGGTCAGGACTTGTCTTTTCTAAAATATTTTTGTAAACAAGCTTTTGCCAAATATAATTACTAAAGTGTGCCATTTTGTCCACAAAATACTCTTTCATGACTTCAATGCACCTAGATAACGGGCTCTATGTAACATTGACTTTTTCCTGTCTCGCTACTTTACTGCTATTAGACATGTAGAAATCATTAATTACAGTCATTTTAATAATGTATCTAAATACCTATTAATTTTATTCGAATCTGTCACTAAAAATCGCAATACAAATCACCAAATATATTTTGATTAAAAAAGAAATATCACTTTATAACGGAACTACTAGGATAGGATCACCTTCTGTTTAATGGAAACCTAGAATCCTATTTGTAAAGAAATTAAATTTCTCAAGAACTATTTATTATACAGATAGGTACCACACTTGATATAATCTGGTCAGTGGAATGACTCTAGATGCCCATATAGTCCTTATCATAATGGCATTAGAAATTCAGGATTACTGGATGTTAGAACACCAGCAAACTTGTGAATAATGGGCTATTTTGCTTTAATTTAAGACCTGCTGAGATGGTTTAGCCTTATTTTATTTGACAAAATAAACAATTCTGATAACCATTCAGTGGCTATTATTAATCTTTATCATGAAACGTGACAACATTCAAGATATTATCCGAATTTGTCAGTTACGTCCTGTGTACTTATATGACATTTTATTTCAAAATACTTTTATTTTGTGTTTTGTATCCCACATCGTTAGCCAGTAATAAGGCTAGTCTGATATTAGTCCATAAAAATTGGTATATTGCCTTTCGGTTCAAAATTAAGAAAGATGTATTTTATGATTTCTCGAAATTCAACCTCTAAAGGAATGAATATTTGTATGGGAAAGTCGTCATTTTATAGTAAAATCCATAAAAATTGATAAGGGATAAAATAGGGGATTAAAGTTTGTATAGGAACTCCGTCATTTTTGTAGTTAAATCCATAACATTGGTATATCGTCATTTGGTTAAATATAAAGAAAGATATATACTATTAAGGTTTCTCGAAATCCTACACTTAGGGTTTTAAAATAGGGGATAAAACGGAAAAGTCCGACAAATCTATCTATGTTTACTATCTTATACTTATTGTAAATAATATGTGTATGATTAGTAAAGAAATCCACGAGGACGAAGTAGCGAGCAAAAACTAGTTATTAATATATCTATAAGCGATTACTTTAGCAATAATGCTAAAGTAATCGCTTATAGATAGAGGATAACCATAGAGGATAACCTCTGCAACATGGAAAAAACCTAATTAACACACAAAATAACTATTTCGTGCTATTTAAATGCAGTAATCTTTGATGGAGCTAGCAACTTCATTAGTGACCTACGTCTTCTTTTTTGTTTAGCAATATTCAAAATTTAAATCCAAATTTTCGCCACCGAGATCGAGCACCATTCACACAACAGTTATTACTTCTTTCTTATTTTAAATGAACAAAATGAGCCGTTACTGTGAATATATCACGTTAGCTATTTTTACTTAGACTGATTATTTTTAGACCGACCGAAGGCCACTGCATAAAACGGCGTTTGCTAAAAAAGACCGGTTAGTGTATCATGATAAAGATTTTACGAGCTCAACGGACAGACATAAACGCGTTATGGATTCGTTTAGCGTACTTGCTTCCAGATTTGATGGAAGCAAGATAGTAGTTCTGGATGAGACAGTTTTATTCACAGAACATAGATATAAGAGATCTATGTTCTGTGGTTTTATTTATATACTTACTAGCGACTCGCCCCGGCTTCGCACGGGTGCAATGCTTATGTAAATATGCATGTATTATACATATAAACCTTCCTTAAAAATCACTCTATCTATTAAAAAAAACCGCATCAAAATCCGTTGCGTAGTTTTAAAGATCTAAGCATACATAGGGACAGACAGATGGCGGAAGCGACTTTGTTTTATACTATGTAGTGATTATACATATAAACCTTCCTTAAGAATCACTCTATCTATTAAAAAAAAACTGCATCAAAATCCGTTGCGTAGTTTTAAAGATCTAAGCATACATAGGGACAGACAGACGGCGGAAGCGACTTTGTTTTATACTATGTAGTGATTATACATATAAAGCTTCCATAAGAATCACTCTATCTATTAAAAAAAAAACCGCATCAAAATCCGTTGCGTAGTTTTAAAGATCTAAGCATACATAGGGACAGACAGACGCCGGAAGCGACTTTGTTTTATACTATGTAGTGAAGCTCTTGACTCAAGAATAGTGCAATTGTCGACTTAAGGGAATAGGAACACCATTTTGAATTTTACTTCTCAATTAATCGGTCTATCTGATTAGGTTTGAATTGTATAATTAATTGTTCCTCCAAACAAATTTCTACAACATTTTGGTACAATTTTACTGTTTCGAGTCGTCGGTCGGTCGGTCGGTATGCGAGTGCAACTAAGAAATATCTCTTGCAATGCAAGTTTGTTTTGTGTGCTTAATGCTTATCATTAAAAAAAACGCCATCAAAACTAAAACAAAGAAATAAAAACTTAGTTTAAAAAATGTTTTTTTTATAGTCGGTCCCAAATAGAAGTGACAACTTTTATTTCAAATACTAAGATTGGCACCGACCTAAAAAAGCATTTAGATTTTTTCAAACAAATTTTTTATTTATCCGGTTTTAGTTTTGAAGGCGGCTTTTTAGTGTTTTAAGTATAGTAAGTAATTTTCAGGAAACTAAGTATCTCGAGATCTTTTAGACAAACAAGTAATAAGATTACGATATGGTCGATGTCAAATAAATAAGCATTATTATGGATAACTCAAAAAGTACTCGTCAGATGTCGATCAAATTTAAATGGGACCACATGACAAGTACCAGTTTCCAAACGTTATAAAAATCTTTAAAATCGGTACACCCAGTAAATAAAGAGTATGAGGTAGCACACATAAAACCGAATTGAGAAACTATTCCTTTTTTGAAGTCTGTTAAAAATTAGCATGATAATGCTTCTTTAAAACTTTAATTTTTTATAGAAATTTAGGGGTTACAATTTTTGTGTTAGTCTATTTTTATGCAACAACAGTTACCTACCGTATTTTCAGACGCTATGAATACTGCAGTGACTACATGGCTGCTCATAATGACCCCATTCCTGAATCCGTAAAGCTATTAAAACCTAACACATTGTCATAAACACAACCCTATTAAAAATTAGTCTTATTCGACTGCGGGTTTTCTATAAGGCGTGGAGGGTGGTAATTAGGTACCCACAATGGACTTTCCAATTTCAATCGTATGCTCCAGTTTCGAATTATTTATTTACCATTATGAATTTGTTATGTCTTAAAACTTCCATTTTTATTTTATTTCCACGTTCAAAGTTGCTCCGTTTTATATCGTTCGGATCTGATAACAATCTTCGATCGCGTGCTTTATATGTGCGTTCATAATGCTCAGCATTTTAATTACTTATAAGACTTTTTTTTAATTTGACCTAATAACAGTTTAATAAACATATGAAAATAATTGCTGGATGTTAAATTCTTCTTGGGCGGTTATGTTAATGTTTTTTACAACATCAACTTTATTACAAATTGTTATTTACTAATAAAAAGGAAGTAATTTTTATTAGATACACGAGGTAGATAGGCAGATACGTAGGTAATTGAGAAATAAAAATGTGTATCTACCTAAATTACTTTTCAAAATATTGCGCTTAGCTTACACCTCGTTATCAACGTTTATTATACTTACATCTACAACGTGTAACCCGTGAACGCATAGTACCTAACAGAAATAACGCAAACCCTTATAGCGCCTCTACACGATGGGCTATCGTGATGGTCTACTATGATGGGCCAGCGTGTAGAGGACGTAGAGTGGTGTCGGATGGCTGATGGCGCGAGCGATGGTCGTGGGATGACGTCGGTGTCGGTTTTTCGGCCGCAAATCAATGGGAATGGGCCAGCGATGGCAGTACACATCTACACGTGGCCCATTCCACAGTCTATTGCGATAGATAGATAACATCCACCATCTTCTTCTACGCCATTTCCTTCTAGTGACTAGATTTTTTTGGAAATTAAGAAAATGAAGGTACGTGCTGTATAGGTAGCTATATTGCCGCAGCGGCTAATGCTTGCACGTCTATCTTGAAAGACGTTTAGATCACAACTGAACGTGGCCATCGTGTAGATGCGTTGCAACCATTGTAGAGCCATCTCATGGGCCATTTGATATGGCCTATCGTGTAGAGGAGATATAAAAAGCGACTGACGGGGGGCGGACGTGGCGGTCCACCCCGGGTGCCAAGCACCAAGGGGTGACAACAAAGACTATATGAAAACGATAGCTTCAAAGGGGTGACAACGATAGCACCAAAAGGGGTGACAACGTTATAGTTAGAGAATGCTATATCCTAATATCGGAGTAGTACCTAATAAGCAAGCAACCCCCTCGCCACCCCGGTTCCAATCTACCCTACCGACGCCGCCACTGCCTGAAATAGTTTGAAACTACATATTATGCAAATTACCTAATCATTTTATTTTAAAAAAGGTCGTTGTGCTGTGTGATGGATGCCCGTGTAGATTTTTGTTTACCTATAAGTATCATACCATTTTGTATAAACATTACATTAAAGCACGGTAATATTACCGTGATTAAAGTCAATTTTAGTTTTAAATTATTTAAGGTAAGGATATTTACTTATGTTAATTATTTTTGAGTCAGTTATTTGGCAAAATTTTCATTGTAACAATTCAGAAGCCGATTTCAAACAAACTGTGGCTTCAAGGTTTTTGTATTTGTATTAAGTAGTAAGTAGGTATTGTATATTTATTTAGGTAGGTAGGTACTTTGATTGATGATAGCAACGTGCTTATTCACTCCTCTTTTGAAGGACCACAGGTTGTAAGTAGGTTCAACCCCTTATAGCACCTTAGATCCGCTTTTCAAAGGTGAATTCCTAACGTTTCCAGTTCCATTTGAGTAGGATATGACATGTGATTGAGGGTACGACAGCTCTTGAGAAACCATGCTGGTGTTGCCACTTTTTTAATAGATACGATTAGGTATCGCTTACCAATTTGAAATCAAATATTGGTAGGCAATACCTAGCCTGTAACAAAAATAATTTACCTACCTTCAAGAAAGTCATGTCCTCAACCCTGTAGAGGCTGAATGGCACGTCGTTGTCGACTATGTCGCGGAGGGTGACCCATCCTGACGGCGACAGGTACTGGGCGCTTGTCACCGCGCATATCGCTTCTGATACATCTAAAATTAGTACATAGATAACAAATAATGGTTAATTAATATAAGTATCATCATTTTCCTACCCTGATCCCAATTTTAATGGGGTCGGTGCAGTATATCTTGATATCGATAATACTGCTTAAAAATTTGACATTCGATTTTTACGGCCGGTCACCTGCCTGACACTAAGGACCCCAATTCACCGAGACGCCACGGCTTCGGTTTTCAAATGGACTATTTTTTCCACAAAACACGTATGCCCTGTGCGATGTGCGTCCGTCTTGGCGACTCGGTTGGACACCAACCAAGTAAGTGAGACGCAGTTTGCTCGCGTGAATTTTACTGGTGACATCGCTAGCTTGCCAGTTTTCCAGTCTCCACAAAGTGACCCATTGGTCGTGGCTACGCTTCAAAAGTGGTTACGTCGCCAAACCTTCCCCAAATGAGTTAGCTGCTATGTATTTCAATACGGATTATTTGGTTGCTAAGCTGTCGACGTCGCCATGGCGTCTCGGTGAGTTATGGGCCTAACCCTCCTTGAGAGGTAATTAATAGATACTTTAAGCTAGATAAGATTACTTATTGTAGGTAAACAGCGATAGTTTCCGCGTGATTTCTGCGTTTTGATCAAATACCTACTCCTCGTCAGTTGTACCTACCTACAATGGCGTCGGTTGATACGCGCGTACACGCTCTTCATGCTTCATAAATAGATCCCTATTCCTATCAAGTAAATACATACGGTACATACTTCAATAGATGTCGCGTTTCAATATTGGTTATGTATAGTATTTTCAACATCCTCTCTGAATCCGATATGGTCTAGTGGCTAGGATACCTGGCTCTCACCCAGGAGGCTCGGGTTCGATTCCCGGTATCGGAAGAATATTTTTGCACTTTTTTTTTTATTTTTATAACTTTTCTTCATTCTAAAGATTTTATTTGCATAATAATAATTTACTTACCAGTGAAAATAATGTCTTTCGACGGGTAAATAATTTGACCCTTAAGTGGTAGAAAGACAAACGGAATTTGGGGTGTGGCGCCCTGTCCGAAAGTGGCTGTTGCGCATTCTGGAAAAAGAATACCTATTTTTAAAACCACTAGTGGTAGTATTAAACCAATAATTTATATCCTCATTTAAAAGGTCCTATAACTTGTGTATCGAATGAAATGCTTGAAGACAAATATTACAATAACTTGCCATCGATTTGATTTACACAGATTCGATGGTCTTCTCTGAAGGCAGGTGTGTCTCTGCGACATTGGCATACGCAGCCTTCACTCCCCATAGCAGAAAGTGCCGTGCCGTGAGATATTTCCATGCATCTTGTGGGCCCACAATCTGTGCCTGTAATGAGATTTAAAAATGTTTTTGATTATTTCAATATAATTTTTGAAGTGAAACTTCTTTATCGGCGTTGGAAAAAAATTTACCGTCACATTTTTCGGTTACGCGCCATCTTTTTTGAAGTGAAACTTCAAAAAAGATGGCGCGTATGTATTCATGTCTGTGTAAGGCCATAAAGAAGTTTCACTTCTTACGTGTGTACACTAGTACACGCACACATTTTTTTATTTCTGTTATGAGTCTTGAATAAATAAATATGTTTTCTATTTATTTTGGTATAAATTTCAAACATATTTATTAAATATGAAATACAAAAAGAAAAAACCTTACCAATAAGCGTAAAAAGATCACCAGATGCGAATCTTGTTACGTTGGCCAGCGCCATCTCTCCTCCGGGTCTCGAACTACCAGCTTCACACGCTCCTAATAAAATGAAGATCAGCGCTATCTGTCGCGTCATTTTGGAACCAATTGGTAGTCTTGCTTTCGCTATCATTTAGCTGCTTGCTGATGCACTTTCTTCCTGCTTTTATTACCCATTTCTGGAATGGAATCCGTTGGTTTCATTATCTGTAAAGAAAAAAATAGGTTACTTACTTGTAGCCATGAAGTTAGATAGCATCCTAACTTATATTATAAATGTGACTTTGTTTTTTGTTTGTTACTCCTTCACGCCTAAACCACTAAACCGATTTTCAAAATTCTTTCACCCAAATAAAGCTTTTATAACAGCGAGTAAAATAGGCTGTATTTAGGTATTTATTTTTAATTACCTAGTTATCCCTAAGAAAATTATAATAATGTGGTCATTATTTGACTTTAATAACAAAATGGCAGCCCATTTGTAACTGTAGGTAATTAAATTTTCACTTGACATTGGCAAAATACATAATCTTTAAGATCGGATGCCATTAATTAAGAATAGAATAGAATAGGCCATCATTTCCATTTTACTTTTTTTTATTATAAGTACTTAGGTACTTATCGCACTAGCTCCGATATAACACTGTCACTATTGTATCATCAATATCTTCATGAACATCAACAGTTCATATAATGTCCTCCACCCAAGGGCTCGAACCACCCCACATTAGAGGCGATTAGGCATTAGTCAACGACGCTGGCCAAGTGCGGGTTGGTTGACTTCACACATGTCAAAGCATCGATTAAACGTACATTTGAATTCAAAATTTGTAAACACATTGGTACGTGGCGTGGTTCGAACCAGTGCCTCTCGAAGCTCTTACGCACCACGCCACCGACGCTTCTCACTATTGCAAAATTGCGTTTTTTCAGGAGAGGAATGTAAAGTTAGCGACGCCCCGTCGTGGTGGAGTGGTCAGTATAGCTGGCTACACATCAAGCGGTCCGGGTACGAATCCTGGTAGCGGCAAATGTTTGTGTGACGAACACGAATGTTTGTTTGCGAGTCATGGTTGTTTATATATTTATTTAAGTTTATTTATAAAAATATCTAAAATTATTATGTATATTAAAAAAAAAATGTCCGTTATCTAGAATCCGTAACACAAGTTCTTAATGATACTTACTTCGGGCAAAAAAAAAATGGTTTGGTGTTTTGTAAAATAATAATACCTACTATTGAAGTGTAAAACGCACCCTCTATTCGATGTACTTTAGTCTTTGTTAATAATCTGTGTACTAACTACTCTGTGAAAAGGAATAAAACAAAATGGTTGATTTCTACGAACATGTTTTATTAATTACTCCAACAAACGCTTCCACTGCGCTATATCACGAATAAAAGTGTGCATTATATAAATAAGTAAAATAAATAAGTATTAGAATGAGTGAGCGCGAAGTGTGGCCGAAACTAAATCCAGATAGCAACTTCAGCAACTGGAAATTTCGTATGAAACTACTGCTTGAAGAAAAGCAAGTATTAGCATGTGTCGAAACAAGAACAGAGAGTGAAACCAAAGTAAGTACTGCACAAGATGCAAAGGCCAGATCAATCATAGTAAACTGTCTTAATGATAAATACCTAGAAATAGTAAAGAAATGTAGCACGGCAAATGACATGATGTCAAAATTACAAGACACGTTTGAAAGAAAATCGTTATACAATAGGCTTCATTTGAAGAAAAGATTGTTCACTTTAAAATGTGAAGATACAGAAAGTCTTCAAGATTTTTTTATGAGATTTGATGCAGCTGTGAGTAACTTGTCAGCCATTGGTGCTGAAATATCTGAAGAGGATCAAGTGTGTCAAATCATCAGTGCATTACCACAAGCATATGACCACGTGGTCACCACCATTGAAACCATGTCAATTGAAAAGACAATCACATTGGAATTTGTAAAAGCTAGATTGCTTGATGCAGAAATAAAAGTGCAGCAGCCCAAGGTACAACATCAAAACAGTGCATTCATAGTATGTTACAATTGTGGAAAAAGTGGACACAAATCAATGCAGTGTAGGAATCAACAGAGAGGAAGAAGTAGTGGAAGAAATATGCGGAATAGAGGAATCTTTAGAGGAACTAGTAGAGGAAGAGGTGTCCATCATCAGCAACAGGCACACAACAGTGTAACTCATTCAGAAATGATGTTTATTGTAACGGAAAATAAGGAGTGTGTGATGTCAAGTGAAAGTGAAATAATTAATTTTGTTGTCGATTCAGGTGCCACTGAACACTTAATAATGGATAGCTATAAATCATACATGTTTGATATAATACCTATTAAAGAAACTAAAATATTTGTTGCAAATGGAGAACATTTAATATCAAATCTCAGAGGAAAGCTAAAGATGTATTATAAAAATATTTTAATTACAATAGAAGCATTACTAGTTGCAAATATTTCTCACAATTTACTGTCTGTACATAAATTACTTCAAAAAAATAATACTGTAAACTTCAACAAAAATCATTTAATAATAATGTCTAGTAAAGGTCAAAAAGTATTTGGAGAGTTAAATGGATGTCTATACAAAATACAATTTAAATTAAATAAAAATAACAATAGTTCTCTGTTGACTGATAATAACAGTGACAATATTTGGCACAGAAGGTTAGGACATGCTAATAGGTACCATCTTTCAAAAATGAAACTACCTTATTCGCATACTGTGTGTGGGCCATGTAGAGAAGGTAAGAGTACACGTTTACCATTTAAGTCAGTTCCCAGACCGAGGTCAACCTACATTGGAGAGTTACTGCATACTGATATATCGGGACCTATGAGAACACCAACAATACAAGGTGAGTTATATTTTCATACTATTAAAGACGATAATAGTCATTTTTGTGCTGTGTTTTTATTAAATAGGAAAAGTGAAGCTACAGATAATTTAATACAATATATAAAATTTTTGGAACGTCAAACAGAAAATAAAGTAAAAAAGATTAGATGTGACAATGGCGGAGAATTTAGAAATGAAAAGATTATAAATGAATGTAAGAGTCTTGGCATATTATTGCAATATACACAACCATACTCACCTCAGTCAAACGGAGTCGCTGAAAGATTCAATCGGACAATATACAATACAGCTCGAACATTGATGATTGAAACCGGATTGCCTAAAGATTTATGGGGAGAAGCAATCAAATGTGCAGTGTATCAGATAAATAGAAGACCATCATCTGCTATCAATTTTGAAATTCCTGCTAAAAAGATGTATGGCAAAATAGATCTATCTATGTTAAAAGCATTTGGTTCAAGGGCATGGGCATCAGTAGTACCTAAAGAAGGAAAATTTGATAGAAGAGCAAAAGAGACTATATTTGTAGGATACTCTACTAATGGTTACAGACTATGGGATCCAATAGAAAACAAGATAATAAATTCTAGAGATGTGAGTTTTGATGAGAGTCAAATAAAATATATAGAAATGAATAAAATACCATCTGAGAGTATATATAGACAAATAAGCGAAGAAAATGTAGAAGAAAATAGTCAAAAGGAGCGAAAAGAAACTAGTGATGAAATGGAAGAGGAAAATGTAGAAAATAATATAAATAATAATAATTATAGAACAAGATCAGGTAGAGAAGTTCGTGCTCCTAATAAATTAGATGACTATGAATTAAATATAGCATATTGCCTATGTGCAGGAGAACCGATAGATTATGAAGAGGCGGTAAATGATAAAGAATGGAGGAAAGCAATAGAGAAAGAGATAGAGTCACTAAGGAAACATGAAACATGGGAAAATGCCGATTTACCAGAAGGAGAAAGAGCAATTGATACGAAATGGTTATTTAGAACGAAACAAGATGGGGTAAAGAAAGCTAGGTTGGTAGCAAAAGGCTTCCAACAAACTGTTACTGGACAGGTTAACTATGCACCTGTAGCCAGAATGTCAACTGTTCGTGCAATGTTAAGCTATGCTCTACAAGAAGATTATAAAATAAAACAGTTAGATGTCCCAACAGCATTTCTCAATGGTGAACTACATGAAAATGTTTATATAAAATGCCCAAAAGGAATACAAGGAGAAGGAAAAATATTACGATTAAAGAAGGCCCTATATGGTCTCAAAGAAGCACCAAAGTGCTGGAATTTGAAGTTTCACAACTTTATGATTGAAAATAACTTTGTACAGTCACAACATGATGTGTGTCTATACATGAATAACAACACATGGCTTTTGATTTTTGTAGACGATATATTGATAGTGGGAAATGAAGATATTATATATAAATTGAAAGAAAAATTTAATATAAAGAATCTAGGAGAAATAAAGAATTACTTAGGATTAGAAATAGAGAGACAAAAGTATAGTTTAAAAATAAAACAAACAGAAATGATATCAAGAGTATTAGAGAAGTTTAACATGCTAGAAAGTAAAGATACATATACACCTATGGAAAAGAATTATAATGCTAGTATAAATGATAAAATAATTGATGTACCATTCAGGGAGTTAGTTGGATGCTTACTATTTATATCAATGAATAGTAGACCGGACATTACATATGCCGTATCGTATCTAAGTAGGTATCTAGATAAGCCCACCGAGTCAATGTGGAAAGCTGGAAAGAGAATCTTACGCTATCTGAAAGCAACAAAGGATAAAGGATTAGTATACAAAAAGATGGAAAAAGGTAAGGACAGGAAGTTGGTAGGATATTCAGATGCGGACTGGGCTGGTGATAGGAGAGATAGAAAAAGCACAAGCGGCTGTGCGGTATTCTACTGTGGTAATCTAATCAGTTGGTTTTCTAGAAAGCAGAGCGCAGTTGCTCTTTCAACAGCCGAGGCTGAATACCTGGCTGCAGCTCAAGTGGTAAGCGAACTCATGTACTTGAAAGGTATACTATTTGATTTAACTTCGAATCCAAATACTATCACTGAAATTTTAATTGATAATCAGAGTGCCATAAAATTAATAGAAAATTCAGAGAATAGTAAAAGAGCTAAGCACATTGATATTAAGGCTCACTATATTAAAGAAATTGTTCAAAAAGGTTTTGTAAATGTATCATATATCTCAACTGATGAAAATATTGCTGACTTGTTCACTAAAGCACTATCAAGAATTAAACATGATTATTTCATTGATAAAATAAATATTAAAGCATAAGATTAAAATTCTAAATTAAATAAAACTGTATTGTTACTTTGCAAAGTTGTATACTATAAAAATAGCTATATAAATAGGTATACTTATATACTTGTTACATAATGTGTTGTGTACCTAATAATGATTCTTTGTGTTATAAGTAAATAAAAATAAATACTCGATATAAATATACTACATGTCATAAGCATAGATGCTTAAGTATATTAATTAGTAATAGTAGCTAGTAATATTTTTGTATTAAGGGGTAGTACACATATTTGTTTAATTGGTTCATTGAGTGTTCTTTTGTTTCTAACAATTTAATCATAAACATATTCTTAAATTGAGGGGTAGTATTGAAGTGTAAAACGCACCCTCTATTCGATGTACTTTAGTCTTTGTTAATAATCTGTGTACTAACTACTCTGTGAAAAGGAATAAAACAAAATGGTTGATTTCTACGAACATGTTTTATTAATTACTCCAACACCTACTTTCATAATTAGACAAGGTGAACAGGTTAACATACTATTTTATTAATTTGAACTGTGTAGCCCCCTCAATTGTGACGTTGTGGCACTAACATAAAAATAATAATGTGACACAGTAAGCTACTCTCTCAATTTTTATGCTACAATATTCTTTGCCAGAATTTTTCTTCGAGTTATTTGGATTACGACTTCGTTTTATTCCTTTTATAGCACGCTTATTTATATTAGTTTCACCTGTATGTTTGTTTGTTTGTATGTATGTAACTGACTCGTTTGGACTCGATTTTGACCCACTTTAAACGGTCAGATTTCATTTAAACTTTATAGGCTTATAAAAGATGATATTACAAGAATTCGATAAGAATATCCCATTATCCTGATTAGAATCGCCAAGACTAATAAATTAAACATTTGGAATTTTAGTTCAGCTATACGTCACTAGATGGCGTTGTCAAAAAAATTAAATTTCATCGGCGGTTATAATTAGCACTAAAAAGTAAAAAATAAAATAATAATTTAAAAAAACTAAATAACACGCTTTTATGTTAAATAAAAAGCGAAAAATAACTTTTTAGTACAGAAACTCTATGATGAACGAAAAGTACATTTAATTAGGCTAGGCACCAAGTATTTAGAGAAAAGCGATCGAATATTTTCAGCACCCCACGGTTTTCTCTAAATAGTAATTATACTTTTCGTTCATCATTTAGTTTCTATACTAAAAATTTTTCAGTTTTTAGTTTTTTATTTAACATAAAAGCGTTTTTTGTAATGGTAAATCTCATTTATTTCATAAATTTTAATGGTCATCGTAAGTGGACCTAAGACATTATTGCTCCATAAATTCATAAAATAAAATATCACATTTTACTTTATTAACATTGTAGCTCCAAGAGACTCCTGATTTGTGGTGGTCCGGGGCATAACTGACCAAGACGATGCTACTCCCAGTGTCCGCTAAATTTGTTCCTTGGGCCAAAGCAAGAGATCTATACAATGTGTTTTATTAATCCAAAATATATTATAGCTCAGTTACCTAAAAATTAGGATTTATAATAATAATTTTACTAAGTTAATAAATATAATACCTACCTACAAGTTTAATGATTACGAGCTAGATTGGTCTGAGCTACCTACCTCTTTATAAAAAAGACTATAGGTATGTATTATACTTTAACAGATTTAAAAATGTGATTGTTCCAAATTAACTTAAATTTTTAAAAGGCCGCATTTTTTATCAGAGACGCTTTCTTTGAGACTGTGTATTACCATAAAGCCCTTTCACACTGTCGTTTCTCTTGGTCGAAGGCACATTATGAGATTATTATTCCGAATCAAATAAAATCAATAAAATTATGATGATCACTCTATCTTGAGAGCCATGAAATGTTAACTATAGCAATATTTGGACCGGCTGGAGAGAGCAGCTTTTATCAAACGCTCGAAATCAATGAGAAAGTGTGATTCCCTCCAAAAACGAGAGTGAATTTTGAATATTTAAACCACCACGTAAGATCCAAAATTCATTTTACTTTCATTAAGTAGGTACTTTATGAGGTGCTATGTGAAAATATAGATGAAAAGCTTTGTGACGCTTTCGAAATTTTTATAGTTTATTTATTCATCTAAATTCAACCATTTTATTTACATTATGTTAGTTTCGTTGTGTTTTGTATACATTTCCCTTGGATAGGTATTTTGCGTTCTTTCAACTGTAACACTATTTTATTATCATTTATCGGTGCTGTAACTACAACATTGGAAAAATTCAACCCATTTCAAATTATACATTAAACCTTCCTCTTGAACCATTCTCTATTGATCGTAATTCTAGTTTAAAAGTTTAACTTTTTTTACTAGACTTTTAATTTGCAGTACCTACCTATAACTATCAGGGTTGCCAGGTGCTCGGTATTCTACCGAACCATTCGGTATTTTAGCACCGTGTTCGGTGTTCGGTATGACAAAAATACCGAAGTATGGTTCGGTATTTTTTTCTGATTTATTTTTCTCCTAAACGAATTGACTGTAAAATTTTACGCAATCGGCATCGATGTTGCGTAGTATCCCTGTTATGGGCTAGCCACACACTCGACGAGTGAAGAAGACGAGAGAAGAGACGAGAAAGGAGACATAGACGTAGTATGGCAACCTTACTCGTTATGCCGCACGCAAGAAACTTCCGGACGTCAGCGCCTCGTGCCCAGCGCTCCCTATTTTGTCGGTTTTATGTGCGCGAGTGAAAGGATCGGCAATACGACAAGTACGGACTTTTTTGCTGAATGTTCGGTATTTTTTTGGAAAAGACGTGGCTACAGTGATAACTATTGAGGTCATTAATCAAGATAAACACTATCCTTTAATCTTTTAAGTTGGACCGTGGGACCAAACAGTAAGGATACATGTAGGTACAGTAAACCAAAACTTCAAAAAACACTGAAAGCAGTTGGATCAAGAGGCCAATCATCTAATAGTAAAGTATTTTCAATTCGTAGGTATAAAATAAGTCTAATGATTACAGTAGCGGATCAATACAGTATGGTTACCACTGATATATCAATCTAAGGAGATCGGTCGAATCGCCAAGTTCATTACAATATGAATACAATACACCTTTTAAACCCGACGAAGCCATAAAGCTCATAATTATTACGTGTTAACCGTCGATTTATCATTATCTCATATCGGTGCGGAAATCAATTTAGCCTTATTGACTACCTCTGTTGTTGTAGTCGTTTATTTTTATGACATCAATTATGAATGTATTGTAGACACGCCTTTTTGTCACAGTACAGTGCAGTAGCAGCAGTAGCCTACCTATAAAAATAATGCGAATGGGTGCCTGCCGAGCAAGTACCTACCTACCTCAACTAAATAAAAAAATAAATGCATCAACTTTGTTTGTACCAGACATCATGTAAAATATATAGATGAAACTTGTGTGCGATCTGAGTTTTTTTAGCGCCTAAGGTACAGTCGACCAAATTGAATCATGACCCACCTTAAGATCATTTTCCTACAGTCACTCAATACAAAGTAGGTTGAAATTCGCTTGAAATACATTTCTTAAGTAACGAACCTGTTATCAATTTATTAGACACTGACATTGTCTAATAAATATGGCCTTTTAAAATTTTTTCAACTACTACTTAACGTAATTTTATTTTTAAAAAATATAATAGTTATTTGTTTTTCTCAATAGTGAAAATAGTTTAGATTATGAACGGGGTCTTATTTGAAATTCTAATTGAGACTTTAGTGCAGTGATAACAAAGATTAAAATTGCATAGATCTCTGCAACACGCATAATAGCGAAGAAAACCTAACTAAATTTATGATTGTAAAGGAATGATGGGCCAAGTGGGTCATGATCCAGTTGGTTCGACTGTACCTAAGTACAAAATTTTATGTCACCCCCGACCAGGAAGTGGGATTTCCGTATGCGTAGCGGGTTAAAATGCCACTTTCTGGTCAGGTGTGACGAAGGAAATAAATTAGGTTTTCAATGTTCGAGTGATACTGTGTGCTTTTACCTCATCTTCATTGCATAACGCAATATCACACTCGCGTGGTAATGTCTGTGGGCTACACACCACACCCACCAGACAACCACGGACGGGTGCGAAGACCCGGTTGACACACTTCCCTCCATATCAGATACGTACAGATAAGCCTTTGCATTTTTCGCAGATTCCTTCACGGCAAAGGGTATTTCTTACTCAAATAACATAGGATCTGAACGGAGTCGGGACGCCTTTCTCACCAATACGACAAAATGCTATGTTATTTGACTAATATTCTGTAAGATAACGTCTAAAGGTAACTTCTCCAAAATAAGCTTTCCCATTATGAGCTTCTAGTCCAACCTCTGCGCAACGTCTTTTAATCTTGCGGACTGGCCACCTTTCTTCTCAAATCTTGCCATTTTGCAGTGAATTTATTACCTATATTATTATTAATATTATTACACGACTAGATTGACAAACACGCTGGTGGCCCAGCTGGTGGTAAGCGGATACGACGGTATCCACTTAGGGGGTTAAGATAATTACCGAGTAGCCCGTCGGGAGGAGTCAACGCGGTGTCACCACTGCGACTCCCCCGACGACACGGCCGAGCATACACTCGTCGTGTGCCCGGCCTGGCGAAGTGAGCGCCGCACTCTGAGAGCGGCGCTCGGCGGGGGAGACCTCTCATTGCCAAGCATGGTCAGAGCCATGCTTGGTAATGAGAGAATCTGGAAGGCTGCCGCCTCCTTCTGCGAATCAGTGATGTCGCAGAAGGAGGCCGCGGAGAGGGAGCGGGAGGAGGATGTTCTAGCCGCTCCCATCCGGCGTAGACGGACGGGTCGGAGAAGGCAGGCGGCTATGACCGCCGCTCTTGTCCGTCCCTAAGGTGTGACCTGCACACGGGTTGGCCCCCGTGTGCCCTAGTGCAGTGCACAGGTCTCCCTGTCTGGGGATTGCCTAGTACCCTAGCGCAATCCCCCAGTGGCGCGTCACCCGGCTCAATCGTTGGGTCGGGCCAGCCCGGGGACGCTTTGGTGAAAAGGTGCACGTAAAGTGCGCCGATCCCAAAGCACCCCCATAAGGGCTTAGGAGGGTACTGGTGGGGTTTAGTGGGTAGTACCGACGCTATCCGCGTCGGTGAATCCCACACACGCCGTGCGCCTAGCCAGCGTGCGGTAGGTCCTTAAAAGGATTCCCCATCGACAACAAAAAAAAAAAAAGGGGGGTTAAGATAATATGCCTTCCATGCCCAGTAATTACACTGGCTACCTTTTTTTTTATACAAAGGTCAAGCAAATGACTCCATTCCACCTGATGGTAAGCAGAAGTGGAGTCCAAATGCGAAGATAGCTGGTGCGAGAGATAAACTGCCGCGCTAGCCATCACCCTCGCCTTGCTGACCTGCAAGGTGCTTCTTCACGCCTCAGAATGACCCAGGATTGTAGGAAGGAGGGAACACGTGTGCTAGCAGTGAATTAATTCCATTTCTTGATTGTCCGAAACCAAAACACAGCAAACTGTTTCAAGGCTAAAATGAAAAGTCGGTGGTTCCTACCTACCCAGACGACCCTACATAATAATATAGGCTTAGCACATTGCTTAGCACCTAGTAAAATATAAAATATTGATATAAATATTTAAAGTTAAAACCTTAAAAAATATATAAAGTATTATTTAAAGTCTTAGAATTGTCTAGGTTTAAAGTTATAACTTTCATAGCGATAAATAATTGTATGCAAAACAGGTAATACTATAAACTATAAACCAACTAGATAATTAAACGACTTTTACTACTATTGCGACAAAGTAAAGTCAAATAACGCGCGTAAAGGAAAGGAAAACGTGATTAAATTTTACACTTTAATGCGGCTATAAAATAATTTATATCGCAGTTGTCAACCTACTGCTTACGACAACACTATGGTCAACACGTGGTTAAAGTCGTAAATTATGTTTTACAACACAAAAGAATTATAAAACAATTCATCAAAAATAAAATCTAATAATTTTGGGCAGGTATTATGCACTTTAGAAATATCATAAAAGAATAGTTTTTCACGATAGCTGTGGTTATTAAAAGCAGCTTCTGTTGTAACGGTTACGAGATAAAAAGTTTGATTATTGTTATGTTGTCCTAACATAAGTTATTGTAATTTGTCATAATTTGCCATTAGCGAATGGAAGATCGATTGTTAAGTTTTTGTTTGAACATTTTAAAGAAATGTTGGTATTTCGGACCCAGCCAAAAACGCGTCGCGGAAAGCGTGTTATAATTATTATGTACTAGCGATCCGCCCCGGCTTCGCACGGGTGCAATGCTCATGTAAATATGCATGTATTATACATATAAACCTTCCTTAAGAATTCTATCTATTAGGGGTTTAAGTAACGAAAATTCATTTTTCCATACAAATATATTTGCGATTTTTTAAGGAACCACAAATCTAAATTTTGTGGATATATTTAGACAACATTAAGCTATAGGATAAATAGAGAAAAAATTTGAGAATTGATGTCTTCAAAAAAATATTCATATTTTTATAACGGAGACGGGCACCTCTTAGGACGGGCTGTTTTTGAAGATGTATTTCTAGTGAAAAAAATTAAAATAAGAATAAAATTTTATACATTAATATAAGTTATTGTAATGAAGTTTAAAATAAAAAAAGAATAATGGACATAGCTATTGTATTAAAGGAATTATAGACTAATGAATAATGAGGAAAATATCGGCAATTTCATTCTTTAACCCCTATTAATAAAAAAAACCTCATCAAAATCCGTTGCGTAGTTTTAAAGATCTAAGCATACATAGGGACAGACAGACGGCGGATAGCGACTTTGTTAGTGGTGTATTGTCAACATAGATAAATCAATCTAAGTCTGTGATTGTCAACTTGCGTTACGTCGTGTAGTGTTATTATTTATAATTAAATTCTTAAAGTAATCACTTATTTTGGTTTGACAAATAGATTTTGATGCATTATAATTACAAGACGTTTTATCATAAATTTTGCAGTGTTTATTCAGTTCATTTTCTTTCACCAAAAGATAATACATAGCGCCTTCGTTAACTGCGTGTAATACGGGCGTGAGAAAAAATCAGAGTTGATTCTTCTTCATTCTCATCATCATCATTTAGATGCTGCATCATCTAGCTAGGGTCTACGAAAAGATGTAAAAAAGCGTAAATGTATTTGAGCTCCCCGTCAAAAAAAAGGTACGTAGGTATGTACATATGTAAATTACAAGGAAAAAAGGAACACGATTTTTATCTGCAATGTTCCTGGATATTCTGTGTTTCTGAGCAATTGATTCCTTATTTTTATTGTTAGATCATTTTTATTAAAGATCAACAGAGACGCAAAATAAAATTTGCTTTGGGTATCTAAAAGCCCTAGTTTTTTTGGACACAGGACTGTAACGTGGTACTATAACATTGCCATGTTATAGTACCATCGTCTTCGTTATTACTGGCTGTATTTTTAAAATATCAATCAAATTCAAAATTATCATTCATCATGACATTTGGTTCATTTTTGATTCATTCCATTACTGACCGTGTCACAGAACACATAGCTACATTACTAACGTACCTAAGGGTCTCGCTCTGACCTCGGCTTGGGCCTGTACTATAATTCGTACCTACTTATAAAATTATCTCAAGGCACTAAAATTAGTGCCTTTTATATACCATTTGAAGCTGTTTAAGTAACTCAATAAAATAAAATAGTGACGGGAAACGTGTTTGATTAGTGGACCATACGGCCAGAGTTGGACCATAGGGCACGTACTGTTACAGGACTACAGTCCCCTTTCATTTAATTTTACTTAACTTAACTTATGATTTTCTGACCCAAAGCAGCGTTTTGTTATTATGGTTGTAAATTCGTTATATAGTTTCTACAATGACTCTTGCCCAACAGTGGGATGTAATAATTTGATAATAATAAAGACGATCTATCACACTTTCCAAAAAGCTAACGGAAATAAGCCAAGCATGAACACGAATAAGTCTCAAAAACATGATTAAAATCAACCTCTAAAAATTTTTTAATCACATTTTTTCAAAACTAGTTTGGACACTATGGCAAATATTAATGTGTGTGACTGTATCAAAATAGGCGGTTAATTACAGCGAAAACATAAAATTCAATCTTCTTAATATATTCCATGGGCCTAACGTCGAAAGGTCGTAACGCCCATAAATACATAATCACTCTCGTATAGGCAATTTGTTATGTGAAGCCAATAAAACTAAAAGTTTTGTATTTCTATCGCTATATGGCTTACATTGGCGTGGCTAGTGCCTAATAAAGCGAAATTAAGGAATTAATAAATTGGAAATTTTTAGTAGTATTGAAAAGGTGAAAGTTGTTTATGAGCGAAATTGATAATATGTTATCTAAATATTTAGAACTACAAAATTTTATAAACATTTAAAATATTTCATAGTATTAAGGTTTATTTACATAGATAAGTATCATAGTTTATATTTAAAAAAAAAAGAAATATTTCCCATTCATCTCATCATATGGAAAAGGTAATAGTTTTTATTCGGTACTAAGGAATTGTACCTACTACCAGTGGAAAAGTCTAGAAATTAATATTGTGCTGTCATATAAACTCGTAGATTCAAAATTCAAAATAATAATGCGTTCAGGGTGCTTTTGGGGTTGCGGCGCTCATGTTGTGCGTCCGGGATGTTCGCTTTGAACCTCTTTGATTGTTACTATGCCTATGCGACTATGCGCAAACAATCTGCTTCATTTACAGGCAGGGTGCGTGGCAGCCCTAACAGCGTCTTTGAACATGTAGACTTGACTGCATCTATGTCAATCGTTGCTGTGCTATATCCAGTGGCAGACCAAAAACATAAATAATGCATACAAATTATAATTACTAACATAGATTTTAAGCAATATTGTTACTAACAAAATGAGTTGTACAAAAATGACTTGAATAAATAAATATTATTATTTTGGGGTGGGTGCAGTTTGTCTTGATATCGACAAGCCAGCAGCCTGTGTGACACTAACCCTCCTTGGGAACGACTGTCTTTCGATAGCTACTAGCTTAACGTGCCTTTCGGATTACGGAGGAAAGTCGAGTTAACAATTTTCAGTGACCCACGAGTACCGACCGCGCTGTTGTTATCGTAGTTTTCATTATCCGCACAACCGCGGCGCCACCAACTCCTCCAACGTATTTTAGTATTTTTTGTCATTGTAAGGTCAAGAATGGGTGGTACCTGTGACTCGTTTTAAATCCACATTTCTTGGTAGCTATAGCCAGGCCCGTGGTGGACCATCTTATTAAAGTTTGTCGCCATAAACATTATGATTACAACATTCTTGTAGGCTGATGATAGTGATAAGATAAGCAGTCCTTCAGTGGTTAAGGGTTCAAACAAAGTCCCTCTGGACCTTCAACCATTGAGGGACTGTCCTGACTGCAGCTCCATTGAATCCCGCTTCCACCTTCAGCCTTCATCATGAAGGTGAAAAGCAGGCAAACAGCTTGTCCGCAAGGATAATGAAAATATCATACAAACAAAACAAGAATAAATACGCAGAGATCCATCGTTGGTAGGCCCGCCACAAAGTGGTCCGAAGATCTGGTAAAGGTCGCACGAAGCCGCTAGGTGCGGACAGCGTAAAGATGATTTTCCACCAGAGTGGCGAGACGAGAAAAGAATTGAAATTTGTATGGCAAATTTTCAATCCTCTCCTAACGCATCTTTGGTGGAAACAGTGTGGATTGACGAGAATATGCGAGGCGTCAATTGAAATATTTGTTTGTGTAAAAATGAACCGTATTGCTTCCGATATCTACACATATATATAAAATTCAAAGTCCTGACTAATTGGCTGAGATATCAACGCACAGCCCAAACCGCTGAACCTAGAGACTTTTAAATTAGCACATAGATACCTTATACAGTGTAGGCATTCACACTGAAAAAAATGTAGTCCAACTAAGATACGATTTCTCTTAGTTGGCATCAAAATGTGTGTAATAATTATTAATATGTTTGCTATAAACAAGGTACCATAATTGCCAGAACAAATACATTTTATTCATTTCGACAATTATGGACTTCCTTAATGTAATCAAAGATCTTTGTTACATTGAGCATCGTTTCATGTTTTTGTTTAATTTTACTACCTCCACTTTTTAAAGCTAAATAATTAGATGTGTTCAGGTAACAAGAAAACTTGTTAGCATTACACAATTTATATTATTGATTTTAACAAAGATCATGGTTGATTAAAATATGTGCCTATTTACATTAAACAAGAGAAGTGTTCAAATTAAATATTCAGGTATCTTCGTGGTAACAAGCAACTTGTTAGGAGCACATACTTTATATTATCGATTTTAACAAAGATCATGGTTGATTAAAATATGTGCCTATTTGCATTAATTATGAGAAGTGATCAAATTAAATATTTAGGTATCTTCGTGGTAACAAGCAACTTGTTAGGTTCACAAACTTTATATTATTGATTTTAACAAAGATCATGGTTGATTAAAATATGTGCCTATTTACATTAAACTAGAGAAGTGTTCAAATTAAATATTCAGTTATCTTCGTGGTAACAAGCAACTTGTTAGGAGCACATACTTTATATTATTGATTTTGACAAAGATCATGGTTGATTAAAATATGTGCCTATTTACATTAAACTAGAGAAGTGTTCAAATTAAATATTCAGTTATCTTCGTGGTAACAAGCAACTTGTTAGGAGCACATACTTTATATTATTGATTTTGACAAAGATCATGGTAGATTAAAATATGTGCCTATTTGCATTAAATAAGAAAAGTGATCAAATTAAATATTTAGGTATCTTCGTGGTAACAAGCAACTTGTTAGGATCACATACTTTATATTATTGATTTTAACAAAGATCATGGTTGATTAAAATATGTGCCTATTTACATTAAACAAGAGAAGTGTTCAAATTAAATATTCAGGTATCTTCGTGGTAACAAGCAACTTGTTAGGAGCACATACTTTATATTATTGATTTTAACAAAGATCATGGTTGATTAAAACATATGCCTATTTGCATTAAATAAGAGAAGTGATCAAATTAAATATTAAGGTATCTTCGTGGTAACAAGCAACTTGTTAGCATCACATACTTTATATTATTGATTTTAAAAAAGATCATGGTTGATTAAAATATGTGCCTATTTACATTAAGCAAGAGAAGTGTTCAAATTAAATATTCAGGTATCTTCGTGGTAACAAGCAACTTGTTAGGAGCACATACTTTTTATTATTGATTTTAACAAAGATCATGGTTGATTAAAACATATGCCTATTTGCATTAAATAAGAGAAGTGATCAAATTAAATATTTAGGTATCTTCGTGGTAACAAGCAACTTGTTAGCATCACATACTTTATATTATTGATTTTAAAAAAGATCGTGGTTCATTTAAATGTGTACTTATTTAAGTTAAAAAGAGTTGATCAAATAAAATAATTAGGTACGCTCCTGGTAACAAAGCAACTTGTTAGCGTCACATAATTTATATTATTAGTATCAATAAAGATCTCGGTTGATTAAAATATGTGGTTATTTGAGTTAAACAAGAGAAGTGATCTAATTGAATAACACTTTGCAGTGTCCACCAATCGAACAAACTTCCCCCACGCACCATTCGCGCTCCGCTCACTACCTTAGTTTTCCATTAGTCTAGGCGACGTAATAGTCAGCGGTACATTTTTTTTCACTGCAATCACTCAGTACCTCTACTCTCTATAATAGTCATTCGTCATTAATAATCTCTCTAATCAGTGGATCTCATCGCGTAATAAGTGGTATATTGTAACGTAATAAAGCTTAAAAAGCTAGGTAACTAATAGACTAGTGAAGTGTTGACGTCGCTTTTAAATTTTAATTAAACTTAAAAGAGTTTTAGGTTTGAGTTGTGGACGAGGAACTAATTTAACATGAAACCATGAGGTCAAACAATATTTGGTTACTAATAACTCGTCCTTGTAATTATAATAATAAACTTAAAAGTTTCCCGAGTTTACGTAAAATTTTAATGATTAATTGATCAAGACCAGGAAATCAATATAAAAGTGCCAGCGCTGACCCCTGAGATGTTGGAGGAATTGAAAGAATGAATTTCATAATAATGATATACCTATATCGGTAAGTTTTTGTGTATCTAAATATACTTACCTATTTAATGAGTAACAATATTTAAATATTGAAAAACTAAAAATACGACACCTATCGAATTAGTAACAATATTTAAATATTGAAACCCTAAAATATGAGCGAAGTTTGCCTACGCAGATTCAAATAAAATATTAGCCTACATTAAAGTGATGCACTGACCTTATTTTTTTTTAACAGGACCTGAATTTAACAAACTTTGAAATTCAACAAGACCCAAGCATTGTAGTTGTTTCCTTAGAGGAGAGGTCGCACTTCAAATGCTTCAATCAGAACAGGAAGGAAGGTACCATAGTGGCGTATTTAAAAAAGCATGTTAAGAAAACGTAATGTTTGGAAGACCAGGATTTATTACGCACTTTAACCGATTACGAATCTGATCTTCATCGAGGTAATCCATCAGTAACAGGTATAAAAGAAAAATGTGTTTGGTTTGGTGTTCAAGATTTCGACTTATTCAATCAAATAGGTGTCGACTGTATGCATGACATTCTAGAAGGTGTTGCTAAATACGTGATGCAATTTGTACTTCTTCAGTATTTAAGACATTTTAAGCTCTTTTCATTGACTGAACTCAATAACCTTCGAGTACGGCCCTGACTATAGGAATCAGCCATGTACCTTAGCTATGGATCATATACTTCACGGCAATGTGCGTATGTCAGCTTCAGAACTTTTTGCAGTATTTCGGTAGGAACTGCAGAATTATTACAAACTGCAGTATTAGAACTGAACACATCATATTTGTTACTTACCAATGATTTATTACAACCAAAATTCTATAATTTATTACACTAGCATACCTACCTACTGTTCTAAAAAATTGGTCTTATCGTTTCTTTATGGTCAATGCGTTTTGAAGCCAAACATCGTTTTTTAAATTAGTTTCTAATACTTCATTTAACAGAAGGAACGTTACATTAACTTTAGCTATGAAACATCAGCTATAATTAAACGAAGTTTTTACAAAGGTGAATTGCCTGATACTCTTAGAACAGTTCCTATTTCTTGTGCAACTCTTAATAAATCTGAAGAGCTATTCATAAGATTTTAACTATTCATTAATTAATAAATCTGAAGAACTATGCATACATTGTGTCAAAATAAGTCACTTAAAAATGTTACTTGAGCCACCGTATCTACTACACGGAATTTAAAAGGTACTATTTTAGTTTATACCACCAGCTGTGAGGATTTACTGCCTACTTTTTTATAGTGCAAAATGTTTTGTTGTATGATTTAAATAGTTTGATACTAATTGGACAATTATTGCAAACAACGGACGATCATTTTTTGCTTATGAAGTTAAAGAACTAAAAGTAAAGGAAAATGTTGTAATTTTTCATAAATGTTTGCGGTTTCCTTACCATGTAATAAAAATATTCTTAGCAGTGGAAAAAAATGTGTTACTTTAAGATGTGCATTATAACTAAATGAAGATCATAAACAATTATAATCATTAATAATGTTGATATACTTCATCGTTTATTTGTTAAAATTAATTAAGAATGTTAATGATAATATTTATAAATAATCTTTATTCTAGCAAACGAAAGAAATCTTAAAGTGCACCACATCTTAAAGTAACATATTTTTTATAGTGGTTCATTAATAATAAACTAATACTTACCACAATGTTAATAATTTATTATGGATGTTAACACTTCAATGCAGCTTATTACTTACTACGTTATTAAGGTGAAATGTACAAGGGATTCAAGCATTTTTGTAACATCATATACTGTGAACCTATAATTGAGCAAATAAATATATTCTATTTTATATACACGAGTTTTATTTCTTCTGCGCTAAATAAATAATATTTGTTAAGGATTTTTATATAATTTCGTGTACCAATGTTTTAAGGCACGCCGGTTTAGTATTTTAGAAGGTATCATTACATTTTTACGTAATCATTCCAAGTAGTAGGTATATGGCAAGTGTTAAAAATTGCCCCTGGCAGCAGTTTTGATATCAACTTCTAACATAAGCTATAGATAAATGTAGTGATACCTTCTAAAAATACGAGACTATGCCTTATACACAAAATTGATGCATAGGATTTAATAAAAAAAATTAAAAATATGTAATTAATTTGATTATCCTCGTATTCGAAATAGTCACGAATTTCCTATTAACTATCCGTGCTCTTCAATTCACTTTATTGTCTTTTGCACATTAACAAAGTGACTTGTCTTTTATAAAGATTGTCAATCATCACCTGATTTTTGTTTCCACTAAGATCTTAACTATCTTCGTATTCGGTGAAAGAGGCGCCCTCAGTGATTTTTACTAAATAAAAAGTCATTAATAATATCAGAGATTAATCTTATCTTATCAATTATTTGATGCTAAATTTATCTTATCAGATGATTTTTTGTAAAAATCACTGAAGGCGCCAAATTCACCGAATAAGAAGATAGTTAAGATGTTAGTGGAAACAAAAATCAGGAGATGATTGACAATCTTTATAATAACCAAGTCACTTTGTTACTATGCAAAAGAAAATAAAGTGAATTGAAGAACACTGGTAGTTAACAGGATAACGTTTTTTGACTATTTCGAATATGAGGATAGTCAAATTAATTAGTTATTTGATGCAAGATCTTAGTTGTGACAACAAATTACTTTCATTGTTTTGATAATGCTTCTTGTTTATTTCAATTATAAGGTTAGGTGAATTAATCAGTAACTTTTAGTTATTTGATGCAAGACCTTAGTTGTGGCAACAATTTACTTTCATAGATCTGATAATATGTCTTGTTTATTTCAAATAACAGGTTAGTTGAATTAATCAGTAACTTTTAATTATTTGATGCAAGATCTTAGTTGTGACAACAAATGACTTTCATTGATCTGATAATTCTTTAAGTTTATTTCAAATAAAAGGTTAGTTGAATTAATCAGTTACTTTTAGTTATTTGATGCTCGATCTTAGTTGTGACAACCATTCACTTTCGTAATTATGATAATGTTTCTTGTTTATTTCAAATAAGAGTTTAGTTGAATTAATCAGTTTTTTTATGTTACTTGACGCAAGATCTTAGTTGCAATAACAAATGACATTGATTAAGCTGACAAAGTTTGACAAACGTATCGATCAAGATCTTAGTTGAACCAACGGTAAATTTAGATAATGTGATACTTTTTGTTTATTACACTAAGCAAGATCTTAGTTGAAGTAAATATCTATCGGTGAATAAACCAATACATTACTTAGTTGACGAAACTATAATAATTCAACAAAGTTGTCTTAGTTGCAACAGTCAAGATCTATGTAGGCTCATATACAGTCAAGATGGTAATCATATCAAACAAGATGTTTATTAAAGCAATCAAAAATTTTTTTCAGTGCACTAAGAAAGGATTTTTGGAAATTCCACCCCTAAGGGGGTAACATAGGGGATGAATGTTTGTATGAAAGTTCCTCAGTTTTGAAGTTAGGATCTTCAACTTTAGGGTGACAATTGAAAAATAATATTTATATGCGTCAGCGTTTTTGACAATTCCACCCTCGAAGACTCCTTCGGCCGAAAAGGGGGATGAAATCTGAAAAGACCTTCATTAAATTTATTATTTAGGCTTACGGACAGTAAAACACATATTTCGTATTTTTTCGAAAAACAACCCTTTAGAGGTTAAATGGGATAAATAAACAGTAGCTGTTATCGCGATATGTAGCGCGAGCTCGCGATAGCTATTTTTAGTGGAAAAGGGTCAGTGCGAATTCAATTCTCTTCTTGCCTCGTCTCGTCTCGCCACTCTGGTGGAAAATCACCTTTAGACCGATTGGGTTGGATATCCTTGGGGAGGCATCTTCAGGGGTGGGCGTCACTCGGCTAGAATGATGATGATGATGAATTGTACAATTATTAACTAGGGCGGTAAAACAAATAATGTCTCAGTTTGCAGGTAATAGACGATTATAATGCGATCTGAGGCTTTCTTTTTTACCCCCGAGGTAAGTACAAAATTTTATGTCACCACTTGATCAGAAAGAGGGAATGAAGTTTTCTGGTCAGGTGTGGCATAAAAAATGTTTAATTTATGTCCGTATAGTTACTTTATATACTTACCTACCAGAGCATTTCCATTGCTTTGAGGTCAAAAGGACATAATTATGTAATCTTCTATCTATATCTATAATATAAAAATGAATCGCAAAATGTGTTGCTAAGCGCAAATCTCGAGAGCAGCTGAACCGATTTCGCTAATTCTTTTTTTTTATATTCCTTGAAGAACGAGGCTGGTTCTTACGAAGAGAAAAATTAAAAAAATATTTTATTACATAATGTAATTATTGACTTATTAACTTTCTTTTTTCTGCTATTCGGGACACCGGGTCTAGAAGTCTAGTATTAGAGTCAAGTATTAAAAAAAATTAAGAATCGACTGTTAGGTGGTACGAAGTTGGCCGGGTCAACTATATAATATATTATTATAAAATAAATATGTTGCAATATTTTCTGTGCTCATTAAATTCAGTTATAGTGACAAGTATAAAAGTTTTCTCTCTTGTAAGTAATATACAACATATTACTTACAAGAGACAAAACTATGTAAAAAAAGACATATTGATGACACAATGTCGTTAGATATTTTGTAAGAGAAGAGGATTTGTGATTTATTGTTAACGATCTATCTGTTTGTATAATTTGTGGTACAAAATTATATGGCATGTGATATTATGTGACATTAAATTCAGGCAAGATATCATTCGGACAAACGATGATTAGGGCAAAAAAATATGGTACTTTTGATTATGGAAAAATAAATTGGGAACACAATACAGAACCTGGTAGACCCATAGGTAGGTAGGGACGTCTGGGTAGATACCACCGCCTTTCTTATTTCTGCCGTGAAGCAGTTCGCTGTGTTTCGGATTGAAGAGAAAGGTAGTCAGTGTAATTACTGGGCATGGAAGGAATATCCTCTCAGTCCCCAGGATGGCATCGCACTTGCAGTGATAAGTGATTTACTCTTACTATTGCAAATGTCTATAGGCGTAATCACTTAACACCAGGTGGGCCGCAAGCTTGTTTGCCATTTCGTAATATTAAAATACCCTTATATTGATATATTTACTTATCTATCGAACAGTTTAATAAACGTTATGATAGTTATTTGATTCCGTAACAATTTATTGACTGAAAACTATTTTACTGCAGTAGCCTTATATTATCTGCAGCAAGCAATAATAAACACATAAATCATTTGCATCTATTAATTTTGCTATAGCCATCTGATACGTTAATTAATTAAATCGTTTTTTATACATACGCAAAACCGCACCCACCCCTAAAAAAATCAATTAACTTTCGATTAGATGACCTAATGACTGAAGACGAAATTGTAAGTATGAAGGTCAAAGTTCAGTTGCCGTAATCAATTTCCGTTATGTGCCACATATTAACAAGACATACTGTTGTTAATGAGATATACAGTTTAGCTGTCTCATCACAGGTGAGCAATTCACGTAGACAATGTCACTTTTGGACGTAATAAGACATTCTCGCGATCGGACCCGGGTTCGGTCAGCTTGCGCGGCGTTTGTAAAAGTTAAGCAATTTATTATTTTCAAATCAATAAGAGTAAAATCCGCAACCAGATTTTTCAGCAACAATAATTCTTTAATTTGCCTCAGAAATCCCCACAGGCTGGAATTGGAAAACGGTCACTTTAAAAAACATTGCTACGACATTTCCAAAAAAAATAAAGCAACTTTTCTGATTTACTAAAAGAGTTACCATTGACTGGCTTTAAGCAAAATAGGATTATAAAAGGTAGATAATGATTTAGCCCTTACTATCAGAAATAAATTAAAATTGCTTGATTTTGCATACCGACTGCATAACATGAACACGTTAAACAATGTTATATGAAATTCATTTTCTATTCGTTTCCTAAACAACCATTTTTGTTGTTTCACGAAACCCTATTTCCTGTTATTAATGCGTTTGATTAAACATTAACTCTTAAGTAATTACTAGCAGGCAATCGTTAGTAGCTACTTTTACATAGAATAATGTTTAGTAAAAATTTGTCAAATAAAAGATCGGACTTTTTATTCAATCTACTTTATTATAACACAATGTTGTATGCATTTTTATTTTTCTGCACACCTTCTCTATATGAACTTTAATTCCCTATGCCAGATTGCCTATGCCTATATTGCTCAGAAGAATAAATCACAGTTGTCCAAGCACGCAATATGCTTTAAAAGGGGTATAATGTTTTTCTTTGTATCAATACATAATTATAACTTAGCAGCGTGCATGTCGATAGGTTTATTATGTCATGTGATTGTACAATCGGTGGTCTTATCGTTAAAAGTAATCTGTTGCCGGCAACTTTTGGATGGACAGCAAAGGAAGAAAGTTAAAAATAGAGTATAGTGTTCTATCAACACAATAAATTATTGAGTGTTTTTAAAACACAGACACAGTGATATAAGTCAATACTAATTTCTGTTTGCTTAAAATGAGTAATGTGTGTTCCAAATACGATTAATCAATCATGAGTGAAATCGAATTAAACAAAAAAACAATCATGTGATTTAATTACTTTGTTTATATCTCTGAACGCTATTCTTCGAATACTGGGATTGTTGATGTTTAAAATACGTTTGTGCTTCTGTCTAAACATAATTGGTATACAAATAAAAAATAATAACATTTTGTTTTGATAATAATAGTTCGTTGATGCGTAAAATCACTGGTCGTGTAAATTTTTCTAAAGTAATTACACTCGCCTCAAATGATAGTGAATGAGGTACCTATCTAGACATTTCAATAGCATCAAACTTAATACCATTTTTTATGAATAATTTTGTTAATAAAAAATTAAAGAACGAAAAATAAACGTTAGCAATGTATTTCTGAGCAATATTGTATGCAAAAAAAAATTTCGAGACTATATTAATTCAGCCGGACTAATACTTAGCGCAACCCATTTGTAACAACGTGATAGTGATTACAGACAATGTAATAAAAATATACAAACCCGCTATGCAATAGACGAAAAAATTGTGTCGCACATAATAAAGAATGATTCAATCGTGAACATTTTATGTGCAGCTAAGGGCAGAAAAAATCTTTAACTCTGAAATTTATGCCATCTTTATTCACGTGACATGATTTAAAATAGAATAGCAATAAACAGAAACCATTACATTAAACATAAGCGTAACATTTAAAAGAATGCAACAAATCAGAATCAAAATTATATAAAGTAGGTATGTACATTAAAATCAATAAACACCGACCTACTACCCAACGCTTCAAGAGATCAAGAATGATTTATTTTCCACAGTTCGGTGCTAAACGATATAAAACTTTCCCTTTCAAGACTAAAACACATAACATTGTATCAAAACCGAAAACAATAAAATTTGCATACATTAATAGCTAAACTACGATTCACTTTACATTTCGATTAACCTTTAAGTACTGACGTGGTTTAGTCATATCATAAACGGTGACGTGACGTATCTCAGACGTCGTAATTAATAATCGAAATGGATTATTTCTATTTACTAATTTGCACATTATTTACTTGTATTATAATTCGTTTATTACTATTTTACTAAGAAAGTTCAAAAACAACAACATTTTCATATGAGATCAATATTTGGTACAAAATATATACCTACCCTATATTTTGCTCACCTAGAAAAATCTGAGCTACAATAAAATTATTTTGAATTTTTTTTTGGCAAATTTCCAATATTTTGTACATCAATCTAAATTATAGTACCTATTATAGGGATTGCTTTTGAAATCACATAAATATTTTGAAATAAATAACTTGTTATCTAGGCAATCCATGCATACTGTTTTTGAACACCCAAGACACTGCACAGCTCCACAGCCGCACGTGTTGTCGGACCACTAGTGAGTGCTCGACTAATTAATCGACGTGTTTGATCCCGAAGCTACAGAGAAAGCCGCGGGGGTATCTTCAAAGGCTTCAAAATAAGACTCATATTTGTTAACTCACCGTCTGTGAGACACCCACGTCTCAGTACTTAAAGGTTAATCCAATATTCCTATGTTAAATATAGGGTTTTTATTTCATTAAAGGACAAGATAATGGTAATCTAGAGATGGATGTTAGACCCTCCAAGTCCCAAGACTGACCAAAACCGGTAAAGTTATTCACTGTTATTTGGTTCCCGCTAGGAGATCACTAAGAAATATGGGCGCGAGCTTTGAATCGGTAGATATTCTTCACATATTTGATTGATGAAGAGAGAGAACTAGACAGTATTAATATAATAATGTCAATAGAACAAAAAAATCTACTAAATTTTATTGAGAAAACAATTTAAACCTTAGATTAAAGCAAAAAAGATTTAACCATGATTTTCCTGGAAAAGAAAACTGTCGCTAATTGAAGTAAGCAAATATTGACGTAAGAAATAAATCTATATATATAAAAATGTTATGTTGGTTTGTGTATGCTTCAAAAACTCAAAAAGTACTGCACCGATTGAGTTGAAATTTTAACATGATATAAAATCCGCATCAAGGATTGTTTTTATCTATTTTTTGCATCAGTCACATATCTGCGACCGCGAGAAAACAGTTTTTTTAACGATCAGCTGTGTACCAAGTAGCCATATAGTTTATGGTGTTTTGAAATTTGAATTATGACAACTGTCAAAAAAATAATAAATTGAGATTGATTGATTATGACAAGCGGTTGAGCATCAATGAAAACTGTTGCAAAAACGGGAAATCAAGGAATATAAGCTCCTTGCGGGAAATCCACGCGGACGAAGTCGCGCGGGCACAGCTAGTAAGAAATAAAATGCGAAATATATACCTAGCTTTTTCGTTTTCTTTAATAAAAGTTTCAGACACAAATATTGACTAATTTTTATGGTAGATAGAGTGTAAAAATTCGGGTTTCAGAACTAATATTAGATAAATAGCAGGCACTTTTTTTCATTGACAGCATTGTGAGAGTTCGACACTGATAATTAAAATGATTAATAAAGTAACATGTAGATAAGTAATAAAAATGCTAAAAAGTGTTCTTCACATCTCACCTTATTAATAAGGATTAGAAAGGTGTTTCATAATCTACGGAATATTTTGAAAAGCCTACACAAATAAACATTATATAATGTAAACATGTTTACATCGATAATGCATTTGACGTCTTTTCCCCATTCATTTGCGCTTATTATATTGTCCGGAGCGATAGTAGGGTTTCTGACGATTTAAAATACTTGCCAAAACCCTTTTAAAAGTAAAGAACCTTTTTGATTTGGACTAAATCATGTTGAAATTAATTCACAAAACAATTCACATTCGAACGATTTGCTCTTAAGACCTGTTACATATAACTATAAATAATTTTCTTAGGACTTCGATCGCATTAGTTTGTCATTACAAACACAGGCCACGGCAGCTGATACAAGAGTAATAATCTTTCTTGTTTTTATCTTAGATAACAAAGTAAGATTGTATATAATCAGAGTGCGCTACACTAGAAGAATAAAGTAAGCCTTCTAGTGTAGCGCACTCTGATTCCTGTCTATACAATTGCATTGGGATTTGTGTTAACAATTGTTTTACGACGTTATCTTGACTTTTGATCAAGTGCTGATAAAACGAGAGTAAAATTCTTAATGCAGTTTTAGTAATATTCGTATCAACAATATTAAGAGACTTCCGTTTTCCGTGTGCACTCAGCATTATATTTTAGCCTCGTTATGAACCTTGTTCTAATTAAAAAGCCTTCCAAAGGTTTGGAGATTTCGGGTGACCAATCAATATTGGACTATGATGCGCTGAGCTATGGTCTATTTCGTCGAATTGTTCCTCTTAAATTATAATGAAAAAATAAACAAACCTTGCTGCACTTCGCTTTGTTTAAAACATAAAAACTTATCTGAGTAAGCTAAGCTGAATAATCAAAATTGAGCTAAGCTGCACAGTGCAGCACAGTTTAATATTAATTGCTCACCCTCTTACAGAAGTTGTTTTATTTCGTAAGAAAAGTTGACAAAGTTCATCGAGAAGAATATATGTTTGAAACTTGGAAAGAAATAAATGGTCTCACTAAAGCTAGGGTTAGCCATGTGATGCTGGCAGAGTAGAATAGCGTAATCCTTATAATATCCTTACTTATCCTCCAATGGGTGTCGTAGAAGGCGACTAATGGATCTGCAAAGATATTGATCACCTATACTCCGTCTAAAAATCCGCATTAGGCAAGCGTGGTACTACAGCCTAAACCTCCTTCGATAACAAGAAGAGGTCTTGTGTCCCAGAAGTAGGTCGAATTATGAAAGCTGATGGGTAAAGCTAAGGTTGGCTGGAAGAGATGTCTACTAGAGATAAGCTAACAATTTTATACATGTCTCTCTTAATGTGTTTTTTTTTATCATATGTAAATCTGCAATCAGTCCCTGCATTATAATCAGATACGTTCTATATTTCGGCTTGGCAGAGCATAACCCCTATTGGGAAATGACTCTTCTAAATTGCATATAGTTATATCTGCTAGTTAAAGTTGCATAAGCTTTTAATATTATTTTATTTGTGCAATAAATGATTTATATAATTCTTCAAATTAACCATCTTTGGGTAGTCCATCAAACGAGCACTATGTTTCCAAAACTGGTAATTAAATAGTAGATTGTATGACAAGGAGGCAAAATTATATTTTTACGGCGAGGGCGCTACGTAATTTGTACCAGTAGCGAAGCGAGGGATTCAAAGTACACCGCCCGAGGGAAAAATAATTTGCTCTCAAGTTATATACCTACTATACTTTTTATCCCCTTTCTATGAGAAAATATGTACTGAGTAACAAGAATAGAGACGTAATTCGCGCGCTTTTGTTGTTTTTTTTTTAGTTAGCGCGGGTCTCCGTGCCGCCGTGCAGCCAACACGTTGTACCAGCCAGTAATTCATACAATTTGCGTTCGATTTCTATCAATGATATATGTTTCAAATTCAAATCTAATTTCCGCCTACTAAAAAGTAATAATAAATAGCTTTTTCCCATAGGAATGGAATAAAAGCTATTTTGCTTCTACTTATAGGGGAACAAAGCGATTCTTTTCGAATAGAAGGCATGAAAACATATTTTGCGATTTCTTTTCGAACAAACTGCGGCATAGACTTCGTTGCCAAAGGAGATATTTCAGTTTTCACATGATTTCATCTTGTACTATTATAGTACAATATTTGGTAATGTAAAACGTCTTGAATGGTAGGTAGGCCAACCGCTGGTTGTGAGTAAAGCCTTTTCTTCTATGACGTAGCAGGTTAGGTCAGGTCAATAGGCATTAGTTGTATGTTATACAAAAAAATGCTGTTTCATCATCACTCATAACGATACAGTGTGCGTGTAGCATACCTACCTACATATTAAAAATGAACTTGGCCTTGATTGAATTGACGGGTCTAAATCCAAAGTCATCTTAAAATCTATGTCTCTTTAATTTTCCTTCTCTGCGCAGGTCACATTAAATAGGTCCCATTACTTTTAAAATACTTTAATGCATATACTTAAAGAATAGTTCAAGAAGAGAAATAAAGACGAGTCATTTTCTGTGTAGGTGTTTGCCCACTAGAGTCTCGGGTTCAATACCCAGGAGAATACAAATACCTATGTGCTCAGGATCTTGGCATGGCTCTTTTTAAAGCACCCGACCCTTGTTTTGAGTTTTCTAAAAGCTAACAAAATATGGGAGTAGCCTAATAGTGTTATCAACAACAAATATTTGCCGCGACGAACGGATACACATATCACATCCCTCATTTTCATCGCTGCACACGAAAATTGAGCGTCTTATTTGTTTCTGATTCAGTTCCATTTTAAAAGTCGCAGTAGACTGCAATATGTTGCTAAATATTCAGTAAACATGTTTTGTTAGATTGTTATGTTATTTTTTGGAGTAACTTTGCCGCAGCCGTATCGTATAACACGCAATATTACAAAAGGAGCGCCGGATTGTAAAACGTCGCCGTAATGTAACTTTGAAATTGTAACATAATGTCTGCAAGAAACAATCTAGGGTGGCTATAAATTAATGTCCAAGCATATCGTATAACACGTCGTATTACAAAACGCCGCGCTGGATAGGCTAGGTAGGATCGGGTTATTTTTTTATGGCTAAGCGGAGTGGAATCATTCTCACCCAAATTGTGATGCCATTTTTGTTGTTATGTATTGTAGTGTATGCGCATCCTATTCACCCTCTCACTTCCACAGACAATAACTGTCTCGTTCGCACCACGTCAGTTATACGAGAACCGTCGGCGAGAGCAGAGTGCGAGAGCCATTCGGTGAGAGTAAGCGTGTTGGTTGTCTGTCCATTGAGTGCGTGTACGAGCCAGTGTAAGACAGGTTCTACAATTGGCGACGAGGACAAAGGTCAGATTGTTTAAGTTATTAAAACAAAAAATGGAAATGTGTATGTATGTATCACAAATGAAAAAAATAGGTAGGTAGATACTTGTTTATAGCGTTGCAAAATGAGAGATTTATGCTGCCTACTATAAGTATAGTACTGCAGTAAGCTACGAATACTCTTGTCTAAATTGTAGATAAAAAATGTAGGTACTTATTACCCAACTTAAATAGCTTTTACCCAAATACTCGTGGTGTAATTCTTGCAGGTGTTGTTTATTTTGTATAACAAAGTGGGCAGATCTGTAAAGCGGTTTGTTACAAATAAAAGTGCCTTAAAATAGTAATAGTGTTTACATTCAGTATTTCGTTTCGTTCAACTTTAATTGCGGGACAGATGCGCCATAATAATAAAATGGCCTGGACATTTGAGAGTACACCTAAGTTCACATTTTGTTCTTAATACTATTATCTACCTACAATTTTGTCGGTTTCCTCAGTATTTTTTATTTGTTCTAAGAGGTGTGTTAAACAGTACATATACATAAAATATTGCTTAAAATAATAATATATTATCATGATTTATCGATGTATAGATAAATAAGTATGTATTGCCTTGGTTAAACAGCGCCATCTGTTGCAGACTAGCAACAACAGCTTGCAGCAAGCTGCTTGCTAACAAATCAATCTGAGTGCTACCGAATAGGTTAAAAATTGTAGTCGTAGTTACATAGATGTCGCTAGCAGTACCACTTTGTACATACGGAGTTCACTCCACGATAGCTCTCACAATTAATTGTATAGCTCTAATCTCTTAATTGACGAAAGGTAATAATCAACTTTAATAAAATTCGTAATGATTTCTTATAACTTTATATAGTAATTAAATTAACTTATAACAAATGTATAAATCATACTAGTCCACTCTTATTGTTTAAATGTTCATCGGGTGACGTGTAAAATAAATAAATATATAATAATAATAATTAAAATATGAACTGGTAAATTGCTCACATACGGTAGAATTATACCTAGCCATATAAGTAAAATCCATGATAATGTGATACATACATACCTTAAGTTGTTCAGTCGGTACAAATGTGCCGGGGTAAAATTGGTACAAATGTACTATGGCAAAGTTGGTACAAATGTACCGTGGTTGAATGGGTACAAATGTCTCATGGTTGAGTTGGTACAAATGTACCGTGGTTGAATGGGTACAAATGTCCCATGGTTAAGGTGGTACAAATGTACCGTGGTTGAATGGGTACAAATGTCCCATGGTTAAGTGGTACAAATGTACCGTGGTTGAATGGGTACAAATGTCCCATGGTTGAGTTGGTACAAATGTACCGTGGTTAAATGGGTACAAATGTCCCATGGTTGAGTTGGTACAAATGTACCGTGGTTGAATGGGTACAAATGTCCCATGGTTGAGTTGGTACAAATGTACCGCGGTTGAATGGGTACAAATGTCCCATGGTTGAGTTGGTACAAATGTACCGCGTTTAAATTAGAACTTTGGTACAAATGTACCCTAATGACATTGGAACGATACAAACAAAGTAGCAAAAGTATATGGTGCTGCCATTAAATTGGTAGGTTATGTCATGCTGCCATTAAATTGGTAGGTTGTATAATGCTGCTATTAAATTGGTAGGTTATATCATGCTGCCTTTAAATTGGTAGGTGCTGCCATTAAATTGGTAGGTTATATGATGCTACCATTAAATTGGTAGGTTATGGTGAAGGAAACATCGTGAAAAAACCTGCACACACCTATGAGGAAATTCTTAATGGGTTGTGTGTGAGGTCGACCAGCCCGCACTTGGCCAGCGTGGTTGACTGGGGCTTGATCACTCCTAGTGTGGGGTGGGCTCGAGCCCCTCGTTGGAAATGAGCTGTTGATGCGATTTAAGTGGTAGGTAATGTTGTCATTTAATTGGCAGATTATAATTATTATATGCTGCTATTTAATAGGCAGGTTTTGTATAAGGCGGTCTTGAGATAAAAAATGGTAATTTAGATTACGAACTTATGTCGTTAAAAATAATAATTACATTGTAATTAAATTACAGCAATTTGAATTATTTACTGATTTCACGACATAGCAGTTCGTTTGCTAATTGCAACACAAAACTGTAGCGATAAAAACGCAATGCTGTTAGTATTATTTTTGTGAACAGCTTTATAAGAAGGTATAAATGTAGAATAGAATAGAATAGAATATTACTTTATTATACATCAACCAGATGTTGGTTAGTTGGTTAGTTGCAATTACATTTTGTATTCCTAATTGTTAAAGAATTACATTGAGCCCAAAAAGTAGCACTTTGCAAATTTTATGTGTACGTAAATAAATTAATATTATGACGACCGTATTGTCGTAGTTATAATTATTTTGTTATTCCGTGTCATTTTAAACGTTGAGATTAGTTCCGTGTCATTTTGTGCAGCTATGACTGCAATATAGTTTACCTTGGTTTTTATTTTTATTTTACCCTGGTGATATAAAGGGTTGTATTTAAATACATGTCACGTAAATTAGGTCCGAGTCGTGAATAATTAAAAAAAAAAAATCTAACTCGCGGAGTGTCCTATTTTGTCGTGGTGTGATCAACAATTAATTTAGTCAAAACTTTGGTTTCATTAGACTTGACGGATTAGACCTCATGTTTGTATAGTATTGACAAGTGACTTGTAGACTGACTGGTATAGTCACAGGTAGTATCATGGGCGGTTAGAAACATAATGAGTAAAGCTGCTTACGTAAGTAACGTTAAATGATTAAGATGGGAGTTAGGTGGCTACTCACGACATGCATTTGACTAATAACTATTGGAAACCATTAACTGTGTGATATGGAATCAAAAAACCGAGGGACTGAGTTTTGATGTAGCCGAAGGACTGTACTGCGTTATTCGAAGCCGAAGTACTCTTGACTGAAGGACTGGTTGACATTACTGATAACACGTGTTTGCGTGTGTGCCGTAGTGTGATCATGGTCATATTTGACGGAGCGGAAGGTAGTAGGAACTTGACAGTCAGTCTTATTTCACAATTGTGCCATTGAATCACATGTGTTGAGTCACATGTGTGGAGTCGCATGTGTGGAGTCTCAAGAGAGTCTTTTGCGGATTTTTTGCAAGTTTCTTGTGAGTCACGTGTAGGGTAATGTAGAGATAAATGCCAGAATGTTGTGTACCATTCGGAAGTTAAGGTCGAGGTCTATTGCGGCCTAAGTGATACCTAATGAGTCTCGAATACTATACGAGGACTCGAATAGTGTTCTAATGGCCGTATATTTGACCGTAGCGTGTAGTAAGTGGATGATGCATACATGCGCAGGGTTCCACGGTGTTGGACGCGCGTGTCATTGAGAGCAATTGTGATCGCTGTTCGGCTGCGAGTCGTAAAATTAGAGGTTTAACTCCAGTTAATTCAATGCAGTAGCGACGTTTGATATGCGGTACATGACCCTAGTTAATGATGTTCATGTTTTATTATGATCTCTAAGTTGCAATACTTAGTTCTAAGCATTGATTTAATGTACTAAGTCTTTAAAGACCTTATTCCATGTAATTTCGGTAGAGATTTCTAATGTTATTTTTGTTAGAAAGACGAAGAAAATACTGTAAAACTATTTTATTCACATACAAAGCAATAGTTAAGAGTGGTCGAAGCACATACTTTAGTAATTTTGATATTTTCTGGTTCTGGTTGAAAATGAACAGACCAATTAGATTGAGTTGGACCTGGAATTCAGGGGGCCATTTAAAATTATAGGAGCACTTGACAATGTCCGTTAAGTTTTAAAGGCACTAAGCTCTAGGCGTAGATACAAGTCTCTCATTCTCATGGTAGATTAAGCCCGAAGGAAAGTAGCTGTGGTCATCAGTGATTCAGTCTTATATAGAGTCTAATGTAGAGTCTTATGTAGAGTCTTAAGTAATGTTTTATGCAGAGTCTTACGGAGAGTAATGTGTGAGGTCATATTATGTTAATGACATGAGTATGCAATGCAGAAGATTGTGTTGTGAGGAATGTTAAAAGGACATTCTTGTCGAAGAAATATCCTTCACTCGAAAAAGGTAGAAGGGAAAGGGAAAACTGTAGTACAGGAAAAGGAGAAGGAGAAGGTGAAGAAAGTTCAGATGAATAAACAAGGCGTTTTGAGTTATGTACAATTATTTTATTTTTATTTTGTTCAATGCTTAGCAGTTGAATGAATAAAAAAAAATGTGATAAGGAAGGGATGTAGTGTATGCGCATCCTCTTCACCCTCTCACTTCCACAGACAATAACTGTCTCGTTCGCACCACGTCAGTTATACGAGAACCGTCGGCGAGAGCAGAGTGCGAGAGCCATTCGGTGAGAGTAAGCGTGTTGGTTGTCTGTCCATTGAGTGCGTGTACGAGCCAGTGTAAGACAGGTTCTACATGTATGATCATGCGGTGATAACTGGCACTAAAAGTTTCAATACGGCATATATCGACGATGCGCCCGTTTGTAGGTATTTGGGCGCCACCTTATAACGCCTCTTATACGAACACAAAGTATTCATACAATAAGGCGTAGAATAGTTCATGTCAGCCAAATTGTAATCCAACTGAACATGAGGTAGCCGTATTAGGTACATTACATGACGGCGACCTTTTATAATCCGGCGTGTTATATACGATACGGTTACAACCCTACAACATACACACACACCTTACAGAACTTACTTATAAAGAAAAGTAATATTCTGCTATCCTAAATTAGCATCTAATGACTAAACGCCAAAGATCTATGTTATTCCGTAAAGATGCCTAATATCCCAGACCAGACAGAGAGCTTAATTCGCATGTCATACTTACTTAATTTAATCAACTGTCAACCTGAGCACTGTGAAACAAAACGGTTTTCGTACATTTTGACGGGTGAAATCGGAGTGACTTGCGAAAGGCGATTTAGATTTGGAGATAAAGTAATGAATTTATGCGAGAAATGTTAGTTGTGCCATTATTTGGATGGCTTTTAATTGAAGGCACCAAATTGCTAATTCTCAAAAATTACAAACAGACAATTTTTGAAGTAAGTAAAGAAAATACCGGAGCCTGTAGTAGCGCTGTATTCAACTCGCTTTACTAAACCAGTGAAAAACAACACTCACATTTGGTAGGAAGTATTTTTAGAATCCAGTCCAATATTGGCTATTCTCCTCTATATAATTATTTTTTTATAAATATGAAAAAATATCTAAGTTACGATATAAAACAGGGTATTAGAGAATCCAGAGGACAGGTTCTATCCATTAATTCCTGGGCTGGGAGTCAATAATCGGCCCTCAGAACATGTTTTTTACCAAATAGAAAGCCCTGAAACAATAGCGGAAAGTATATAAATTGACGATAAGTATTTAAACAAAAAACTGGTGGATTCACTTAAATACTTAAATCCCAAGTAGCACAAGTAGCAGTTTAACATATCACTTTTGGAGTAAATTGGAACATTTAGCTTTAATAACCACTTATTAAGGTTCAACCGTGATCTTTAACCTGTGAATTACACTTTAATCGTTATAATAGCATTATATAAGTAATAATGGATACTCTTGTTACGGCATTTGAGTAGAAAATGCTGACAAAAATGCTTTTTTGCAGCATTTAGCATCTTTATATTGCATTGGCTGCTTAAGAGAATTCTAATGGTATAAAAATATGATAATTGCTGTATGCAGGTGTCGTGTTACACCCTAAAAATGCTGGTTTTAACAGTTCCTTAGTGAACTATCGTACAGCCTAAAGTATCAGTTTGGTGTAAATTTACAATGATTTAATTCCAAAAGTGGCATATCGGTTCACCTAAGTTCTGTTACGCAGCATTTATGGAGCGCCATTTTATTATTACTTATCGCCATTAAATATGTTGTTTTCTATGATTTGTTTATAATCAATGCGCTTTATTTATGCTAACTATATACCTACTGCCAATAATAATAATAATAAAGCATAATTTATGCCATTAAAAATTAAACAGAAAAAAAATATATGTTTTACGGACATTTTTGTTACATATTTCTAATCAAAAATGTAATATATACGAGGCGCTTAAAAATTTTGCTATAAATTGATATATAGATTCACATAAAACTCGCGTCCCCAATTGATTACACGATATCAACGTGATAAACACTAACCAAAATACATATAGGTAGTATAATTCCACTATACTTTGACACCATTAACAGTTCACAGACACCGCAGAATATTTAAAGACGAATGTCAAAATAGTACACCAAAAATTGAAAACGGCGTTATCGAAAACTTAAAGATGCTTAAGATGACCGCGGAGAGCGTTGTTTAGTGCCTTCGCTGCTTAAGAGGTAACATGTGTCCTATTAAACATCTGAAACACAGCTTAGTGAACCATAATAACTCCAATATAATGCTACTATAATGCCGTTATAACGAAATGTGAACTAAATGTGAACTACAAGCTGTATAATTTGTGCCCATTTAAGAGTTATAAAGGCTGAGAATGCGCTGTAAACACCTTTATAACACCATCATAAACAGCTTTGAGTATGTAGGTATACCATAAGGCAGCCGCTGTACAGCCTTAATGTGCTACTTGGGATGTCATTTTTAATAAGTCCTCATTCTTGCACCCTCTATTTTTATTTCTCTTACTGCAGGTTGCCTGGAAGAGATTGCTGCTTAGAATTGGCTCTGTTCATTTTTATTTATAGTTTGCAATAAAGAATATTTATTTATTTATTTATTTATTTACACTTTATTGTACACCAACAAATGAAATATAATACACAGAGAAAAAAAAAAACATTATCATAATTGTACAATGGGCGGCCTTATCGCAAAGTGCGATCTCTTCCAGGCAACCTTTGGATGGACAGGATTTGCAGGAACAATAAATTAGAGGGAAGTTGGCATATAATGATAAAAGAAAACAGATTATAATACATAACTCATAAAATATACAATAAATAATCGAATAGATACATATAATACATATACCTAATAAATAACAATAAATAAAGATAGATATAGGTGTATATGAATATCAGAATAAATATTAGATAAATGGCAAATAAAAAAGAAAAAAAGAAAAAATATTTGTAAGTACCTATTTGTATTGTATTGTAAATACCTCAAGCAGACCAATATGCCAAAAATACAAGACTTAATGACACTTTCAAAATCATTTTAAGTAAAACGAACCACTAAATTTTTTATTCCTTGTCAATAACTCGAATATACCGCTCGAAAGGCATCGATGCACGATGCCTTTCGAGCGGTATTTATTTCATTAATAGCGTTTTTTTTTAATAAACACAAAAATATTCACGGATCTTGAAATACCTAGTTATTCGGTCATCGACTTTTGTAATTGATCTAAGGAATATTCAACAAACTAAAAATAGTCTTATCATATGTATATTTGACTTTTATGGTCTTTAAACCAAATTTGAGACACAGCATCCTACTGGTTTTATTTATATCTAAATTTATACTGCGATATAACTGTTATTATTTGGGCATTCACAGTGTTAGAATGGTTAACTGTTGAATCATAACTATTTTTAATTGGAAATGTCCAAAAAAATCTACATAATGTAATACGGTTTACGGTGTCTGATATGGCATAAGAATTTATTAAACTAACTTGCATAAGTTCTGTACTGAAATTCGTATCCAAAGCGACTCTCGCGCAATCGTATCAAATATGGCTAGACACCTAGACAGGCAGAGAGAGAGTCCGGGGTAGTGGATGGGTAGTGCCGGTACACCACTCCTTCTTTACCTTACGCCTACGGTCCGAAGTCACAAGGCATCTCCTTGTCATTGAAGGAGGTTTAGGCAGTAGTCTACCACGCTTGCCCAATGCGGATTGGTAGACGGAGTATAATGTGATCAATACCCCTTTGCTGATCCATTAGTCGCCTTCTACGACACCATTTGGAGGATATGGGGTGATGCTATTGTACTCTGTCGACATCACATGGTTAATTGCCCGTATTATACTACGTGCTAATCTTGATCTATTTAGATATATCTATCACATCGCAGCACACCTTGTGTACTATAAGCTAAAACCGGCACTGCCCTACACCATTCTTATTTTGTTGCTCAGATTGGTCGTACATCCTCTTTATTATTATTTATTGGTCGTAATTCATTTGGTGTCCTTTAATTGTACACCTACTCTGAGCTCAGAAACCACCTTAAAGTCATAGCACATTAAACAGCTCGGAACCGTAACGTCTTTTTTTACTATGAAAAAGACACGATGCACTACAGTCCGCAGCCAGTTCGTAGCCGCCATTCCGTAGTTCATAGTAAAAAAAGGCGTTCCTTTTCTAATCTGATAAGTGGTGCTATGAACTTGATGCAGCATATGGACACTCGCAATACCGAGGGTTTCATACGTGCGTTACAGACTTGAAGAATATTTTCACGCTTTAGTCCTTTGGGAAGGCCTCGACACGGAGTTCATTTCATAACTGAAACAACACTGTGTTTTATACAAGATTTACTTTAAGTTATCTTGTAGAAGGGGAACAGAATGTAGATAGGTACTACTATAGGCTACATGTAGTAGTGTAGTACCTACCTTTATATTCAAACGGAATCGCAAAACTTCCCTAGTAGTTGCTCCCGAGTTCTTGTTGTAAAAACACGTGTTGAGAGACTCCATTTTTAACTCAATCTACAGTACAATTGTCTGTTACTTTAAGTTTTCACTTGACATAGGCGAAATGCGTAATCTTTATGAGTCGCGATCGCCATTAATTTAAAAGAAGAAGAAACCTTCTCTATGACTTAGTACCATAACGGGCAAGAAACACAAGTTCATCGCTTTACATTTATCGTTGTCTTGATAGTAAATGATTTGAGTCAACCTTACTAATACAGACCGTAGTGTCGCTCCTAAAAATTACATCGTAAGTGAACTTATGCTTGATTTTATTTTAGAATAAAACAACTTTAGTCGAATCACCTCACCCAATAAGTTCTATGGGATTGGAGCGGTGATTTTAAACTCGGTGCGAATTGGAATTTGTGTTAATATTAAGTGATGTGCTTCCAATTCGACCCAAAATTTTGCGTTAAATACCGCTACCTTATTGCACTGAGCCACAGTAATGACATACAAGTTACAAGCTCAAACTTGCTACCACAATGACCATGAACAACGCAATCTGTGAAAGTGTAACGCACCTTTAGCCTGTGACTTGTAAATTCGTATTGTATCTTTATTGCTTACTAACTGTTGTAGACATTACTCAAAAAATAAACATTTATTTTAATACTTAGAAGGCAGAAAATAGAATACTGTTAGGATTAATGTCAGGAGCTTAATTTATTTCGCTTCTAAAGCTTCGTGTGTAAGGAGCTTATTTATTGTAAAACGGTTGTCAAAACTACTTACAATATTTATTTAATTATAATTATGAGGCATCCTGCTGATAAAGTAATTAGTAAGAAACATTATGTGAATTGTGACTAAAACTAGAGATGATCATAATAACTAAAATTTTATTACGATAAAAATGTTTGGAGGTTGTGCTGTATATTTTTTGACTGGCCGCTAGCTTGACACCAAACCTCTTTATGAATGCTTTTGTCTAAAGGTGGTTTTCTCTGTATTGCGTGAGTGAACCCTTGGTGCAATGATGTTACTCTTTCACGCAACTGAATGGAGTTTGATGAAACTTTACTACAATATAGCTCATACATCAGAATAACATAAAAGATATATTTTTGTACTGATACTGCGCAAACGAAGTCGCGGCCAGAAGCTGGCATTGTATTATACTATTTCTTTTCTTATAACATTGTTTATCTTTATTGTAATAATTTCCATTTTATTAAAAAAAAAAAACTCTTTTTTGTGCAAATTTTGTCGTCATAAATTACCAATTCATAATCAATATTTTTCTAAAATTGAAAACTAACGAAAATTAGTCATTCAAAGAAAACTTTAAATTATATTGCCATCATCTTTGTAAGTACCAATAGAATGTGAATGTAATCACATATTCAGTTGCTTTGTTACATACATTGTTATAAAGAATGTGATTTGTCGATATTCAAATGTATTTTTTTTTTTGCAATTTCACGTTTGTTCTCATTGACCTGGATTCCGTATGTCACTATTCACTGCTCAATGCCAATGTTAAAGAAGCTCGCTTTCATTTGGAGTTAATTAATAAAAAATGACAGACGATTTCATTTCAACATTGGAAATTTTATGCCAATAATGTAGTAATATATGAATGATCTACAGAATTTATACTAATAAAGTAATAAATCAATGAATGAATTGATTGGTTTGATCAAGGTTGTGTTGACATTATTATTTTTACTCAATAATAATTTACAGCCATACTCAATTATCTAGAGAAAATAAAGTTTGATTTAAAATGTGTGTGATAGATTTAACAAATACGATTAGATACATATTGTTAAAACTTGTGAAAAAAATCATAAATTATGAAAATAAATATGTTCGGAAAAATATTTTCATTTTTTGTAAAGATTTATTTTAATAATTTATTCACGAATTATTCTTAGTGTGTGGTGACCACGCTGACAGTCTACAGAAACAGACATGTGGGTTTTTCGTACTTGATTTTATTGTGAATCTAAAATCATAGTGTATAACACTTTACAAGCAGCTTTACAAAACAAAAAAAAACAATGATTACCACTGGAAAAACTAGTTAAATGAACTGATTCGACGATTGCATCTTTATGCAACAACCTGCCGTCGAAAGAAATATGTTACAGAAAAAACACGATGGGCGATAGTGTCATGTTCAAGTTTTTGTACATTTTACTGAAAATATGTAGGTTAAATACAAGATGTAGATGCACTTTATGACTGCTATGAGCTGTCATAATTAAAATATAAATAGGTACAAAGTAATAACTATATACAACATGTAAACTAAATAACCAAAATCCTGAATACAGGTGGTTTGGGATCGGCTTCAGAGTTGATTTCAATATTTTTTTTTGAAATAAAAACGATTTTTTTTTTGAAAAAAAACCAAAAAGTAACCAGAAAATGTTGTACAATATTTTGTGGGTACTTTATGTTTTTTGTTTTTGTTTTTTTTTTCCAAAAAAAATCGTTTTTTTTAAAAAAAACATTATTGAAATCAACTCGTAAGCCGATCCCAAACCACCTGTATTCAGGGTGTTGGTTATTTAGTTTACATGTTGTATAGTTATATGCAACTCTTATACGAAATAAACTATGTTTATTAAATCGATAGTAATCTTTTGAAATCATTATTAGGTATTGACATTATTACTTTTGTGTAAGTAAGTACATAAGTAAGTAGGTAGGTAGACAAATGAGTATACATACATTGTGTAGTCTATATAAGTTCACACACATATATTGTTTGCGTAGTATCATTCAAAAATTATGTACCTAATCAGTCAGTAATAAAAGGTAACCGATCGGTAGCAGTTGTTTACTTTACACCACGTCAAGTACCTAATAATAAGTAGTTAATAAACTTTAAATTTATTCGAAAATATTTTTTAGATTTATATGTGTTGCTCAAACAGCAATATAAAAAAGATTTATAAAATCAGTAAGATCGACTAACCTAATTAAATTTTAAAAAGTCACGTAGTAGTGTAGAATGTACCTTTAGATAATTAAGGTTTGTAACGACCCTATAACATATTAATACATCTGTTTCCTAAGGCATCTCTATTGGTAGCGGCGCGGCGGTTCTTAACTGCGGGTCTTGTCTTGGTATCAAGTTCTTAAAATTCAATATCGAAATTTAAGAAATCAGCAACCGCGCACTGTAGATAATAATTCTGTTACATTGATGAATAACCCAGCGTGAAGCCGTCACTGGGAAGGGTCAACCGAACTAACTAGACCTGTAATTTCAGTAGCACTTGTTGGATTTAGAGGTCTTGTTAAATCAAGTCACCACGGAACACACTCACAAGATTGCGGTTTACACGTAGGCGGCAAGAGCAAGACACTTTATAATAATTAACTGGGCATCGGCTTTGTTAAATAATAAATGGAACATGTTTTATGTCTTTGCATATTATAGTAGTAGATTTTTATTAAAGTGTCACATTGTAATGACACGAGGCTTGATAGACTTATCCCTAATTTTTTTATACAAAAAAAAAACTAAATTATTACAGATAACACATAAAATTTGACAGTAATATATAAATGCGACAGGATTGCAACCTGTTGCTATTTTTAGGCACTACATGGCTCATATTGCCACTAGATGTGGTTTTATGTGTAATTCCCTTTGTGAATTATGAGCATAATGGTCTATACACATACCAGGGTCGGGCCGTGTCAGGCGGACACTCCGACTATGAAGCGCCGTCGCCGGCCCAGACAGGACAAAAATCGACGGAACACGTCCCAACTTATTTATCTCAAAGTATTTATTATTAAATCCTTTATTGCGCACATAAAAACAGTAATAACAATACATGAAGAAGGACATGTACAAAGGTGAGCTTGTACAAAGCGGGAATAACGTGTACAAGTAAATTATTACATAAAGGCAATCTAACAATATTTAAAATAAACCAATAAGTACAGCCAACAGCACGTCGCGGGCTATACAAAACTGTCAAATTTCTCCAAACGATTTTCAACCTAAGACTATTCAATATAAAGTGCATAATCGATTGGGAAAATTTGACAGTTTGTGGTAACCCAACGTGCTGTTGTCTGTACCCAAATACCTACATATATAAACAACCAACTACATACATAATATCACATAAATATTACATACATACAATAAATACACATACATACAATACAATAAATACATATATACTATACATATGCTTCAGACAAGTGTGAGAGGTAGTGCTCTTTTAACTTATGTTTGAAAGAGTTGACGGATTAACTCTCTCTGATCTCCACTGGCAGTTTATTCCATAAATGTGTGTAGCAATTACAGTGAATGATTTTGCAAAGAATTTAGATTTGGAAGGTGGGCGGACTAAAGTTTTCGTGATACAAGCACGTTTAGGACGGGAGCTAGGCGGAAGGAAATTAAAACGGGAACGCAGGTAATCAGGATGTTGATGATTATGAAGAATTTTAAATAAAAGTATAAGAGGCAGAACTTTATTTTTGTGAGGAGTTGATGTTTTTCAATCAAAAGTTTCATTTACAAAACTCACTTTAAGCTAAATGCTTTTTACAGAAATATTATCACTGTCGGTGTCGGACACGTGTAAAGCGCGCTTTGATAATACAAATTAGAGTCCCTTTGTCAGTTTGAATGAATATGCTTAAATGATGGACAGGAATAATTACATGACTCTACCAATTTGACAGGTATCTATGTATCTAACGGCTCAATGATGTTTGGTTCAAGATCACACAGGCGCTTTTTATAACTCTATCATTTCATTAAATTAAATAACTTTTCGTTGTGTTCCGTTTGCGTCGGTAAGGTTTCCTATACGCCGAGTAACGGAGTCGCAGTGAAAGACGATCTCATCGTCAATTTACATAAAAAGTCTTTTATGCGACTCCTTTAGTTACCTCGGGCGGTAAAAAAAACTCAAATCGCATATTAATCAAAATACCTATCTAAGACAATATTTGTTTTACCGCTCGCGCTCTAGTTAATAAATGTACTAAGTATTAGTTGTTCCTACCCTGGCTACAATTTATTTGGGATTAGTTCAATATGTCATCATACTGTTATAGGTTTTGGCGTAGTTTTATGACCTGACTCCAAATCTCCTTGGCAGTGGTGGATTTACCAATATGCTGAGTAGGCTGGAGTCTAGGGCGGCAGATTTTGGGGGGAGGAAAATTTGGCCCAATTTTTTTTATTACACAACGAAAACGAGACCCGGAAATTTTATTTTTTTTAATAAAGGTGAAAAAAACTGATGTAATAAGGAAGAAAGAGCACAATAAAGTTGCAAATATAATTAATATGATTGTGAACTAGGAATATGCTCCATGCAACTAGGGTATCGAATTTCAGAATAAGGCGGGGCTAGGGGCGGCAAATATTTATTAGCCTACTGGTGACAATAATTTATCAGCCTACTGGCGGCAAATTTGTAAATCTGCCACTGCTTCTTGGTAATGCTGTTGGTTTACTGACACCACGCGAGGAATCTCTTGCACCGAAATCAGAACCTTCAGTCAACTTTTACGACACCCACGGTGATCTCAAAGTAACTAAGCTTGTAAAACGTCAAAAATTTTAATGACTAAAATTTGTTTAGTAGAGTACGTATAAATAGGAAATCAATAAAGCAGAATTCTTGAAACGTTTTAATACCTGAACGAATGGCTACTTTGTCATTGAGAAATTAGATGTGAATTTCACTAATTCTTTAAACATGATTCGAGAGTAATAATTTGGGAATGAACACCTACATGAAAGTTAAAACAGGTTTATGGAAATCAGTTAATATGTTTGTTGAAAACACGAAATCCGGTGAGTAGTTTTTATAAAACTAATTATCTATGTTAATATTAGCACCGTTTCTGTATCTGAGTGAAATCTAATGCTGTTGCGGATTTATTCGAATGTATTGACTGTATTAACACATTTATTTGGCAAAGTATTAGCCAAATGTTTCTATTTCTTGGTAGGATGAGGAGATAGGTAGCGCTCCTGGCCACGAATTCGACTTTCGATGTGTGCTTTAACCACCCACGAGATGAAAACCCCTTCTCATTTACTGAACCCCATGCACTGGCCACGAATTCTACTTTCGAAGTCTGTTTTAACCACCCACGGGATTTGAACCCCTTCTCATTTACTTCACCCCATGCAGTGCACTGGCCACGAATTCTACTTTCAAAGTCTGCTTTAACCACCCACGGGATGAGAACCCCTTCTCATTTACTGAACCCCATGAACTGGCCACGAATTCGACTTTCCAAGTCTGCTCTAACTACCCACGTGATGAGAACTCCTTCTCATTTACTGAACCCCCATTCAGACCAAAGCATCAGAGGGTCACTTGTGACCATAGTTCTATGCCAAAACATACATCAGTATGGTAAATTGCGTCGACCCCTAATAAATCGGAACCTGGGTTGAAGAAGTTACTTCGAGATCGCATGTCATAAGACTGATAGTGGACGCCAACAAAATATATAAAAAACATAATTACGAGAGAGGCGAAAGCTCTTATAGCATTTAATGGATTCATCATACACGGGTGCCGCGCCCATCGCGTTGCAGTGAGGGCTAGTAGCAGCGCGTGGGTCTTGTGACCACTAGCGTAAGGTTAACCTCCTTAACCGCCTGATGGTGCACCGGCACCACGGCACTCCCTTTACTACCATGACTTCTCCATGATAGTATTTGTAAAACGGTGTAAATCCTTATTGTAGTGTAGGTATAGTTATTTTGATACGGCAAATACGAAGGAGACGGCCATGCGCTGATGCTTTTTAAAGGTTTTCTTTATGATTATGACTATTGGTAGGTGGTTTTTAAGCCATCGGAAATAAGAAAGCATGGACCTTCGTGGGTCTTCTAGCCTGTTGAGTAAACTTACCAAACAGATTTTAAGCCAGCGATGCTCACTCAGGAGGGAGTCTTTACCGATAAGAACTCTGGAACGTTCGCGCCGTAAGTAGATTCCGTAGTTACTTCTTAACCTTAAAATTGAATATGCTACTTCTACAGAAGTATTCGGTGCTTCAATTAAAAATACATTAATAAAGTAAGCGTCCGAGAGTAGGTACATTGCTTGCTTGCAAAGACAATTATATTTCGTGGTTGCTTGTAAAAGTTCAAACATTTTATTATCCTCGACAAGCCAAACCAATAATCTGATCCATTTTATATTATAACTGCTTATGTAATTACAAGGATGTCACAAATTAAGAAATTTTACGTAATTATTTTGTTTGTACTTCTTTTAATGTAGAAACCACAGTTTTATGAGGAAAAGAAGAAAGTAAAAAAAAATCACCATTTAAGGTTCTCCAAAAAGAATATCATTATGTATATTAATACGTTTTCTCTGAAGTCACGTAAGCAAATTTATTTACAACAAAATTATGTAAAATAAATTTCAAATGCCGTTCTAGGGTTACTATTATATTTATTTATGTGAATTTTATGAAAAAAAGCTTGGCCGTATTTTGAGTGGTTGCAAAATTTGACTAAAACTGTTGCGTTTATTAAGTATTACCACAGTCTATAAAATTACTTATAATGATTTAAATTAACATTAATGTCGTAAGCGTGACCGTGGGTTGGCTGGAAGAGATCTTTTGTAGAGATAAGTTCGAATTTGATACCGTTTTAAAACTAGAAAAAATACACTGAAAAAAAATCGAGCTGCCCAGGCGGGAATTGAACCCAGCATCTTCCGCAATCCAGCCGGCTGCGATAACCACTACGCCACCACAGGGCACTGTTTTCGCTGTCGAAATTTGTCAGTGCTTGTTGCTTATGTTTTTATCGTAAACATTGTTTCATCAAATTTTTGAAATTTGCACTTCTAAGATCTAGTTAGAAGTATCTTAGAAGTATTTTTTCTAGTTTTAAAAATATTTACGCGTTTGTAAACGCATAAATAAAATTCCATAACCATAAAGTTTGTTAGTTATTATCTATGAAATGCAATAAAGGGTGAAATAGGTGTACATAAGGTGTACATAGTTGAGTTTGTACACCTTATGTAAACCTATTTGTCCGTTAAGTAGTATTCATAAGTTGTCAATGATTCTTTATTGGTGTTAGATAATTAGTACGTAAGAGCGTCGAAACATTATCGAAGAGGAGGAGGTCGATAGCGCGAGTCGAGCATTTTTGTAACGATATTGAAAGCTAAGCTAGCTATCTGAACAAAGCAAAAAAGGGGAACATTACTTTTGACACGCAAGTTTTTAATATTTTATAACGTAGTTTGTAAATACTGAGTGCTGCCAGTTACGGAAATAATTTTACCTATTTTAGTTTTTTTTTTATGTGACGAGATGGCAAACAAGCTTGCGGCCCACCCGATGTTAAGTGGTCACCGCCGCCTATAGACACTTGCAATATTAAGTGTAAATCACTTAACTTCACTAAGATGATATGTCCTCATCGTTATCATCAGCTCATATAATGTCCCCACCGAGGGGCTCGAGCCTATCCCAGATTAGAGCGATTAGGCCTTAGTCAACCACGCTGGCCAAGTGCGGGTTGGTCGACTTCACACACAACCTAAGAATTTCTTCATAGGTGTGTGCAGGTTTCTTCACGATGTTTTCCTTCACCGTAGAAGCGTCGATTAAACGTACATATGAATTCAAAATTTGTACGTGGCGGGGATCGAACCAGTGCCTCCCGGATGGGAGACGACGCTCTTACGCAGTACGCCACCGATGCTTCCTACATGCCCAGTACGATATGTCCTACATGCCCACTATGCCCAGTAATTACATTGGCTACCTGTCCCTTCAATCCGAAACACAGCGAACTGCTTTACAGCAGAAATAAGAAAGGCGGTGGTACTTACCCAGACGACCCTACATATGGGTCTACCACCTAGTTGTTAGAATTTAGTCGACTGCTTATAAAAAAGTGAAGATACGTTACCCGAGTAACGCTCGTGTGCCTACAAAACTGAGACCAATGGCCCTACGACGTCTCCTCTACATTGTTAGGTGAGCGAGATAAAAAAATGCACGTCATGCGTTGTCTATGTAGTTGACGAGGCCTGCTTTATAAACTCTTTATTGCACAACACAGTTAATAATTAACAATCGTATGGTAACAATGTATGCAAGGTCGAACTTATCTCTACAAGAGATCTCTGCCAGCCAACCCAGAAAGTGTGTCAGAGACTACAATAATAAGCGGGTGACACGGAGTGCAATGTCATGAGTCAAAACATTCTGCACCGACCCCATAGCGAGCACAGTAGGAGAAAGAGAGTGTTGAAATATGGTATATCGTATATAATTATTGTTACAAAAGCATTTACTACCTATAACATAATATAATAATATAATATATTTCCACGCTCACACCAATTATCTAGCCAAAAGTAAGTATCATTTAAGAACTTGTGTTATATGGATACTAGATAACGGACAATTTTAATATACATAATAATTATAGATATTATTACAAATAAACTTAAATAAATATATTAACAACCATGACTCGCAAACGAATACTCGATTCGTCACACAAATATTTGCCGCTACCAAGACTCGAACCCGGACCGCTTGATGTGTAGTCAGCTATACTGACCACTCCACCACGACGGCGTCAACATCCATACGACCACGCTCGTAATTCCATGAGCTGTTGAGCAGAGCCTTAGGCAACATTTTGTGACACATAAAGCCACATCTGGCAGTACGGGCCATGAAGTGCCTCCAAATATTGACAGGTTGCCAGCCTGTCGCCTTAATACAAAAGCATTTACTCAGACATACATACATATAATCACACTCAAAATCCCAAAATGGGTCGAGCAGAGCTTCACGTAACATTCGGTTACACACGAAAAGCCATATTTGGAAGTATGGGTCAGAAAGTACCCCAGAATAGTGACACGTTGCCTAAAGCATTAAATAGAGGTTTCAAACTAAAAGCCTAAGTTAAATGCTTATAACAAGAAAAAATTAATAGAAAATTAAATGGCACCTGTCTATAGTTAGACAAAAACTGTCTTCCACGTCCCAAGAACGCAAGCCTCAATTAGAGGCGCCGCGATAATCGCACATGTATAATTAGCGATCAGATATTGGGAATTCTTAACTGTTTTCTTACTTGTGAGCTGTCAACAAAGAAAATAATAATCCCGCTTAACGCTGACACTTGTTCATCCCAGAACAATTGTGGAGGTTCACACGTGTTATAATTACGTGTAAATAGTTACTAGAAAACTTATTTTGGTACGAAGAAATAATCATGTTTCATCACATCCGCGGAGTAGTGGTTCGTCCACCAATCAGATTAGACTCGTTGGTTCCGTGAAACGAATGAAAGGAGAATCAATGAAAACTGGACGGTAAAATCAATTTAAAAACTTACCAAGAAAAAAAACAGTAAGTACTTAAAACAGGGAACATAAAACAGGGAAGAAGGTATAGCTACATACAATATCCATAGGGGAGTACAAAGTGCTAATAAAAGCTAATATGTCTTTCATGTACTCGTAAGTATATGTAGATATCTACTTATAAATAATATCTGCCATCCAATGCCTATTTTTACATTCATTTATGTACTGAACACAAGAGAGAACAAAGAAGTTGCACACACATGCGCACCAACTTCCTAAAATACTAAACCAAAGACAAAAGACGTTAAGCGAAGTAAACAAGAAGCTTACGTCTTAATCTACCTTCGTGGAAGTAAACGACTTCCACCGTGTCAACTTCCAAGACTTTCATAAACTAATTTGCTTTATTGACTCAACGAAGATACGCACACAAACATACACATGCAAACTAGCAATATTTTTGTTAAACTTAACTAACGTATTTTTTTTTGAAAGGGAACAAATGAGCAGACGCTTCACCTGATGATAAGCAATCACCACCGCCTATGGACAGGTTACTGTCGCCTACATCCTTCCCATCCTTCAGTAGAAAAAAATCAAAAATGAAAAGTTAAAGACCAGTAGAGATGTTACACTCAGAAACATCTAGCGGATAATTCACGTGTAGATTCAGAAAAAAAAAATTATCTTTGGAGGACTCATTAGCTCCTAAGTTAGACTGCCCTTAGTGATAAGTTTTTAGTGTATAAAACGTAATTATTTTTACCGGCTTCAAAAAAGAGGAGGTTCTCATTTCGTATACTAACTAGTAACCTCTGTTGTTAGATATGTTCCCCGATTACTCAAAGATTACGACCGTTTTACAAAATTCTTTGATTGAAAAGGTATACTTCTCAAATAGTCCCATGATAAAAATTTACATTAATCAGTTCAGTAGTATTTTTCGTGAAAATACGCAGACGCAATATAGATTGTTCCAACTTAATGTGTCGATATCTTCGAAAGTTGTAACAAATCGATTATTCTTTTTTTTCTTATATATCATTCATGTTAATGATTATTAATATTATGATTAACGTCATTTTCAAATGAAATAAAAAAGATTTATTACGGGCTGACACAGGCTTCATTACACTTAAGGGCGTTTACATACCGGTCGTGTTTTATACGCGTTATGATAATTATGCTAACATGTGAGTTATGTTATGATAGCATGAAGTACATTACAACTTTATACATAATCATGCACGCATCTATAACATAGTGCTAACAATTTAGGTCAGTAATAGTAAGCAATACGGAGTAGATACTTAGGTTTTAAAAGTTTGCTTTAATATAGAACTGTATGTTTCTAACGTTTTACAACGTAAACAAACATTGTACAAATGTAAAACAATTGTAATTGCAGATTTGTTTTACAAAATGAATAATAAAAAATATACATCTATATATCGACAAAGTTAGCAGACTACTGTCTAATGCAAACCATTAAACGAATTTGAAACCCATTAAAACTATAGCTAGGTTTAAAGGTAGTTTAGTGCCAGATAGGCACATGCCACCAAAACTAGTTTTTCGATGCCAAAAAAATGTTGCTGAAAATCGTGCGATATGCGAATGCATAGGTATATAAGTTTCAATTTATGGCAACTTCTTTCATTCATTGTCTTTTACTCGATTTTATATACTTACAGGGAACATTACCGACATATTTTATTTATGTAACCGTTTGAAATTATTTACTCTTTTTTTCCAAGTATCTATTTTTATCTTCTTTACACAAAATTTATGAATAGAGTTTAGTATACCGTATGGACAACGAAATTTAATTAAGCTCGTGAATATTAACTGATTTGTAGGAAATAACTAGGTAAATGTTAATATTGAATTATGTAAGTACTTGGTAGGTAAGGTACTTATAGCATAATTTTAAAGAAATGGCTAACTAGTATAAGAATCAATTCTAATATTATTCGAATAAATTCCAATTTTTTATATTATTTTGATAGAAATTAATAATTACAATGACAAAACTAGTCGTGTTAGTTCTATTATTTATTACTTTCGTGACAACTCTGGTAATTCTCCATAAGTCAAACTGTCATGATTAGTCTATTGATAAATGACAAACGTGTATATAATGAAATATATTTTCCAATATCACGTCTTTAATCTAAACATTAAAAACGGTTAAATATAATTAACTGTCGCAAATATTAACAGTGGCAATTTCAGCCTACTGGTTTTTATAAACTAATTTATTGTTTTGCTTCTTTGCAAATTATTTCTGATAATACTTTGTTATGATCAGAACTGCTAAAAAGGAGGTTTATAATAAATAACATTATACCTATATTATTAATTCTAATATAAATATTAGGAATTAAATTATTATTTACTAAAAGACAAAATAACCAACGGTAGTCCATAAGTTTAAAAAAGGATAATTATTATTTGAATTAATTATCTTAGATCATATATTAATAATAATTGTGTGTTCACGCGCTTGAAATTATTAGTTGATTATGTTACATAGTTTCAATGTTAGAAGAGCGCTTTATTCTTGAAATAATAATATGGATAAAGCCTATACATTATGTAAGAAAACATGTTGACCAATAAAATATTTGTATTTGTATGTGCAAAAAAATACTTCACATAACTCACCGTCCATTGTGGTCAAAAATCACAATTCTTTTTTCCAAAACTGTGTAAAAATATCGTAAATCCACAACACTTTATCAAAATATTTATTCCACTTGAATATAATAATGAAAAGTCACTTTTTGTTTATTATTTTTTGTTGAACGCAACGAGTTTACAGTTTTCCCGCGCGTTTTGACAGCACGACTTCGCGCTTGCGCCCGCGAGACGATCTAGCTACAAATGTAGTAGCAGCTACATTCGCTGACGAAAACGCAGCTTATGATTCGATCTCCGGTGACCACAAAACAGGGTCACTCTGTTTTATTGATAAATTATTAAAATTTAGTCGAAAACTTTTGAACGGTTAGATCTCTAATGCTGCTAACTGACTTTGAGAATAACAAATAAATGATAATTGATTTTACGCATATTACAAATGCTATGCGAAATAATTGTTTTTCATACGAAAACATAATTTTAACTTTCATTGCTTTTTAGGTTTGCGATGCACTAAATTTTCAAAATTCAAGAAAAGAATAAAAATCTGTTTTTTTGTCTTGTATAATCAATTATTTTAAATTATGTGTGCAACGTTTTTATTCATTGTAATGTGACTATTTTTGGAAGATAGAAAAGAGTTTAAAAAACATTATTGCAGTTTTCATAAAAGTATAATATATATCTACTCCAAAAATTAAAGGAGGGATCTGAGATTTTCTCTATTACCTTCCTACTAACCTTCCCTATCTCAAGGAACGGTTTACTTTGGTGAATGATACTCATAATCGATCATTGAGATCATCGGAGTAAGACTTGCTATTCCGATGCATTCCACCAGATTCTTTGGTAAATCTTTTTCTGCTCAAGCAGCTCTGTTGTGGAATGCTTTACCCAACGAATTAGGAATCCTAATTCGTTGGCTTTACCATCTACATTATGAAAGACTCAGACGCGGGATTTTTTCTTAACTCAATTTAAAGAACACTTTCTTGCAATGTAACTTCTCTATCTATATTTATTATATGTGTATACCTATAGATGATTATTATGTATACTGTCGTATATGTATGTATTTTATACTGGTATTATCTATATAATATGTATTTATTACTATTTATGTTAGTAGATATGGTTATTTGTATTTATCAGCCTGTAATTTTTTCCTTCTATATATTTATTGTAAACTAAGTGATATTATTATATTAACTAGATTATTATGAATTTAAAGTACACCGACAAACTTCCTTCATTAGTTTTAGACTTTCCTGTCCATCCAAAGATTGTCTGGAAGAAATCGTTCTTTTTAGCGATAATACCGCCCTTTGTACATTGATTTATTGTTTTAATTGTTGTAAATTAGTGTACAATAAAGAATATTCTATTCTATTTTATTCTATTCTACTTTTCCTGTGTAATGTGACCCAAATGACTTGACTCATTTGCAATAAAAATGGATATGAATAGGTATATTATAAAAGCCAAATTTAGCGATTTGTTGGGTTCATTTATACTTATATTTTACGTCGATAAATAAATTGACAAAAGCAGTTTTAATAAAATATTGTACTTCCCAACTAGAAATTACCGTTCGTCCTTAATAATATTGAAATTATTTTAACTGTCTAAAATTCACAAAGAATTTGCATAAATATGCACGTTTCAGTTAGAGCTATTTTGAAACTTCTATAAACGTGATTAATGATGTCATAAAACCAAAATGTGATAGTAAAACTTGAGTGTTAGTATCTGAACTAATTTGACGCTTGTTAAAAACAGACCAATGAAGAATCATCAACGCTTCGCCAATATATTACCTTTATTACAGGTTTTTTTATTTACAGACAAGATGCTATTATAGTGTAAAAGAGTATACGGACAGGAATAGAATTCTTGACGACTAAAATATTTGCACACCTGCATGCAGGTTGAATACATATGTACTTCCATAATTTTTAAACATCTTGTAAACTGTGTTCTATGCAAATAAATGATATTATTATTATTATTATATTATTATTATTACCACTGGCACCAGTGATCCTCATGTTAATTTTTGGCATTTTTATAACTGTGTTAAATATATTATGAAATATCTATGTCACGCTAACGCTATTAAAGAGTTATAGCATCGAATTCTTACCTCTGTTTATTTGTTTTAATCCTGTCCATCCAAAGGTTACCTAGATGAGATTGCTTTTAGCGACAATGCCGCCCATGGCGCATTGTACTGTAAGTGTTTATTAAGTCATCTTCATATTATTCTCGATGTGCAATAAAGATTCATTCACTTCTATTTTACATTACCAATGCAGGGCAGAGTATTTATATTAAGTTTACGAATCATCGAGTCAATAAAACTAATGTAAGCCTCAATAGATATTTATGATATGCATATTATTATTTCTTTTTAATTTAGCATTATTAGGTTCAAAAAATGTACGAAATTTAATAGAAATGAAAAATCTAGAAAAAAATCTGTCGTAAGTGCTGAAACGAGACTCGCGATCATACGCGACTTGATCGAGTATTATTCGTACTAAGCCACACAGGACAGCGTAGCTACAACACCAGCAATAATTAGAAAATATCAAATTACAAGAAAAATTAATGTATCAAACAGGTACACAAAAACATTTCATAAAAATCGATCGAGCCGTTTCGTGTGAGTTCGACCACAAACACCGTGACACGATTTTTATAATTATGTATTAGATTTATTTTGAGATTTTCTCTACCCTTTAGAGATAATGAGCGTGACAGTATATGTATGTAATGTATGTAAGGTACTGTTATTTCACTGTGGTCATCTACACTGTGAGAGTAATTCGCCCAGACAAATGAGCCAAATTCTATTGTTTCATCTATTACCTCCCTAATCTAAATAACCACTATAGCTAATTGCAAACTAGATTAACTTACCTAATCGATACTAAAAACCACTGTTATGTACTCAAAGCCAACAATAATCCAATGCCTTGACTTATTCCGAACGAGGAGTCCGAACAAGGAGTATTATTTATATATTTTTTTAAATATTGAGACTGGCCTGTCAGGGGGCTTATTATTCTTATTCTTATGCAAGGGGCTGAGGCCGTGTCTCAGAGCACTTCGACCCTATGGGATCTTTTTTGCTTCTCCTTTCCTTATCACCCATCCCCGCCAACATCGAAAACATCTTGTATGAGTTTCACGATGTTGGCGGGAGTAAGGTCTATAAAGTCCTCTGGTTTAGGGTAACCAAAGCCCAGGACCTTTAGTCGCCTATTGGCTAGTGCATCGCAGTCACATAGTATGTGCTCCATGCCTTCTTCCTCCTCACCACACATTCTACAGGGGTCTTCAGCTTTGCCTCCAGTGAAAGCACCTATGAGGCAGCGGATTTGGGACCTGCTGATTCTTCCCACTTTTTTAGCCTATGTGTGAGGATCCTAAAAAAATCTTTGAGTGTGTCAGTCGGGGAGTGGACAACCATTCCATGAGGTGCCTCTTTCGACAATACTCTCATAGTGCCACCAGGGGGCTTAGACAAAAGGCAATCGTTTCATAACGATAAAATATCGAAATTCGTCATCATAGGCTCTATTGCTTAGTTATCTATAGCGTCTTAGCTTTCGCTTCCAATTTACTTAGAGCTACGATTGGCCACGTGATTTTACGACGGCTTAAGTCATTCCCATAAATTTTGTTCTTATCAAACTTGGTTAACGTTTCTGTTTGTTACTTTGTGAGGGTTCATGTCAAAGATATCGTAGGTAGTTCTTTTATTTTAAATTCGTCAAATCAAAGCAAATATCTTGATTGCGTATTACATAACAATAAGGGTCTTATACAAAGGCTGTAGTTCCGGTGATACCCCTTAGGGGCACAGCAAACATTAATTACTAAAAATCTATAATCAGATTAAACTTTTGCTACAAATAACATAAAATCAATATTTTAACACTATTTGTAACATATTTATATAATTAATAAAATTTGTATTTTTATAAAAACCTAATGCTTGTATTGTATAAAGTAGGATGGGTATGTATATATTAGTCCTCCTTGACGTATCTGTCAACGGCGAACCAGGCCTGGCTAGGTTTGGCTATGTAACATGTATAACAGTAGTAATAAATGTTTATTGTAAAGTAGGTATGTATGATAGGAAAGCTCTTGAACTTCGTGTCATCTGATGGTAAGTAAGGCCGAACATGGAAGCGAGCTTCACCCTCAATCAAAGAGCTGGCTACTTTAACACTAATTGTCGGAACTGGATGCTGTTAACATTGATGATAAGATAGTGGTAGCTAGCCAGGCGGTAGGGTACCTAAAAAGCCCTACCAATAACCAAACCGAGTACAAATTTTGGAGCTACAAATTTGTACTCTGTTTGGTTCTTCTCGATTGGAGGCAGTTTACTGCACAATTCGCGAGTGACCCCGGGTGCCATGATCTGTGCAGGGTTCAGAATCGCTCTAATCACCTTTTCTGACACTCAGTGCATGATACTATATTTAAGATTAATATGACAAATTTAACATTGTCCCGTATCGAACCTTCTCTGGTCAGCCGTTCCAACTATGGATGTATGGTGAAAAAAAAAAACGTTTAAATTTTGATTTAGAGAAAAAATACCATTAGGTACGTCTCATAATTATATAAAAATATATTCATCAAAATATACAAGTGTATAAAAGAAAAAATTAAAAACCTTCAAAAATGTTTACAAAATATCTTATTTAAAATAATACATTAATAAGTAGGTACTTAAAAAATAAAAACTTTTTCGTTTAATCCAAAAAAAAAACATTAATTTACAAAAAATACAAAAAAAAACTAAAAATACAAAAAAAGTTTGAAAAAGAATAGAAACAGAAAACTAGAGTCCAGCTACGTCCCCATAATGGGAATTGATTCCATTCCACCCTAACAATCTACTATTCTTGTTGAGTCACACTGCTACACATCGGTGTTATTGGGTGTGCCCAAGGGTGTGCCTGTTGGGAAAAAAATGTCACATTAGGTCTCAGTGTCACACAATAGGAAATAAATTCCTAATGAGTCACCCTGTTGCGTATTTGAGTGTGACTGAACGGGATAAACCCTTGGGAAAGACTTGCTATCTTTCGACAGCAGCAGAAACTGTAGATACCAACATAATAGTAAACTACGTACGTAATAGTAAACTCGATTGTGTCATTGATAAAATCAGCAACATATCATTGAAATTCGACATTAAATGGCGCGTCGCATGTTATTTATGTTATGATTACTGTAATTAAATTGAGAAGCTTCTCCCAGTAAAAGATCAACTTGTATTCGGGTATGCCACAAGCTTTCACTACTTCGGCTTTTCCTCAACCTGTAATTATAAATTCGTTAAGAGGTGTTATTAGAGATTTATTAGACCCATATTTACTAGTGTTGCACGTAATTGATAAGAAGATCGATAACTAGTGGCTTGTCGCGTTATTTTATTTTGTTAAGGTTATCGATAGCCAAAACTGTATCAATATTATCGATGAAAAATAAAATTGCCTATAGGAAGTATTGACTATAAACTTTATTAATACAACTTTAATGAAAAAATAGCTACTTTCCAGTAAAAAAAGGCTAGAAACCCCAATGCATTTAAAAAAGGTTGAAGTTAAAAAAAGATGAAACGCACATTTCAACCGTTTCAAGAGATTCATAAAAGATAACTATCCTCTTGTCCATTTTAACTGTCCTGTATGAGATCGATTGCAGAGAGAAAGCCGCCCATTGTACAATTTTATGTTAACATGTTCATAAAAGTCTACTAAGTTACGACGATATGTACGTACAATAACGTTTATTTCTATTTTTCTTTTGTTTCTATTCACTGACTGTTACTTCAATACCGTATTAAATAGTCTATTTATTAGGTTTGTATACATGTACAGTACAATGTACATATAAATATTGGATAAAATCGTTAGTGGTACTCGCACAGTCCCTTGGTCGGCCTTCTTCGAACTAGCTTCGTCTGATAAGGCTCGACGATCGACGACGCATTAACGCTGGGTAACGGTATATATGGATTTGTACACTACTCTAACCAGCGACTGTGACGCGTGATACGAAACCTTCGGTCTCCAAGTTCAAAGTGTGTCGAACAACCTACACCACCTCACTCTTCCTTTGTGGACTGTAGACTTCCAGACCAGGACCCGTATTTGGCTCGTTCCTGTCAAGCGGAAGAGTGACACGGATTAGTGTCCGTAGTCTGCCTCTAGGTATCTTTCTACGACAGATAATAATAGAGATCATCTAATCTAAAGCTGAACTTTAAACTTGAGACTGACGGCACTTTTGTGAGTGATCGAAGCGTGCTACCACGTTCGTGTCTAGCCGGCGACTGACCAATGACTATAGCAAATTTGAGTGTGTTGCATCTGTACACTGATTGTGCATATAAGAATAAGTCCAAAGGTTGCCTGAAAGAAATTAGACCAGCATTTTATAATTCAACATATTAAGTTAATATTGTCTACCGATTTTATTTGTTGATCTTCAAAAGAGTGTAATTAAATAAATATAATTTAAAAAGTTTCGGTACTATCGATAAATAAACTATCGATAACTACACAACGTTAGTATTTACGCTTATGTTAACATCAGTATTGGGTTCTGTTACTTATTCACGGAGATGTTTATTGAAATCTAATACTTCGTTGTAATAATATGTTTACAATGATTTCATAGCGATTTTTGTATAGGAAATTATGGTACGGTATTCATTATTTAAGTAATAATTTAGTGATCGGTGTTTTTATAGTGAATAAAGGTACCGTTAATTACCTTAGTTATGTTCATTATGCGTTCTATGTAATTATAAATTTTGTAACTTAACTTGAAATAAAAGCAAACAAAGTCATTTCAACGGGATAAAACGAAATTTTATAATAGAGAAGAGAAAAAAATCACGGAATCAAAATTAAGTTAGACATTTCCTTATATTAAGTATTTAGTTCGTTCCGTTAAGTAAAGTTATTAGTACTTAATATTTTTTAACATTTAAAGTGGATAAAAAAATATGTTTTTTTAAAATACAAGTAGCAATTTAATGGACACAGAAGAATAGCTTAATTTTTAGCAAGGGCAATATACCTACTATACACTGTTATTACTTTGTAATTGTATTTGTCTACAATGGTGTCATAATTTAATGGACACAGAAGAATAGCTTAATTTTTAGCAAGGGCATTATACCTACTATACACTGTTATTACTTTGTAATTGTATTTGTCTACAATGGTGTCAAATTATAATAATAATTACTACTTCATTATCTTTCAATAATTTTAAAATATTTCATCTTATTCCATTTATAAAAATTATAAAAATAGATATTTAAGAGGACAATAATAGAAATATGTAAGAACTAACTTATTTCTACAAGACTCCTCCAGACTTCCAAATATGCCTAAGATTCAGTCAGCATGTAGGGATTGACAAAATTCTCTGCTATATTTATTATTCCACTTCTCTCTCTCCTCAGGTGGATTGAAACCTTTTAATAAAAAAAAAAAACAAGTTCCGTAGACACGGAATTCCTTTCAAGGTTAATTACATTTTAATTTGATAAAATAGTAATTCGTATTCCATTTGAACAATCAGTTTTCTTTTCATTATAATTTTACTTTCTCATATAATATAGCTAAGAATATGTAACCAAGCCGAAGCTTTGGTAGAGATACATTTTAGTATATATGATTAATTCATGCGTAGCTTTTTAAACAAAAGATGGACAGACGGTGAAAGTAAATTTCTATTATGGATAATTAGAATACTAGATTTTATTTCATTCATCTATACTTATACCCGGTTTTTTGGAAAACAGTCAGTGATAACGTAACTAGATGAAAAATCTTCCCAAATAATTATACACCATTATTCAAATGTTTTCACATTTAACTCCTGCATACTTATTGGTTGCATTATAATTAATCATAATCATTTCTGTACATATCTACGTTATATACAAGGGAGAAAAAAAAAGCAAATACACATATACACACATCGTCAAATCCATTGGAACTGCCTCAAAGCTACCTCCAGATAGCTTCTTCATAAGAGATGAAGGACTGGTGTTGAAAATATCCAAATAAGATATCTGTGTATATTGTCGTTGAATGCAACCTATTGCATTTATGTAAGGAGAATTTACATTCAAGAATTCACTTATTTATTATAAAAATTCAAAATAAATATAAATTCATAAACGTATCCTTAATGAAAAATTACCAATTTAATGGTCCGAATAACATGTCAAAATAGTGCCTCTAAACTCCCTTTGAGAGGAGAACTGCCTAGCAACTTCACAGACCTTTAGTTAAAACCTATAAACAACGAATATAAAAGGTATAAATGCTGTAACGAAAGATGTATATAGCACACTTTAACAGGCGAAACACAAAAACGCGTTGCGGTGCCGTAATGCCGATATCGGCAGTGTATTCCGACACATCTCTAAGTAATTAAGAGCGGGCATAAACCAAGAAAAATATCAGAATTCACCCGCGCGTTTCACCCTTCCCCTCTTGCACATCGCAGTTCGCAGCCGCAAGGTGGCACTCGCTTCATGATTTTTCTTTTTTGTGATCGCACATAGTATACGCGAAATAACTAGATAAAATTGGCTAAGCACGAGTCGGACTATCCATCCATTACCTATACTTTGATATGTGGATTTTTAATACTTTTCGCTGATGGTAAATAAAATATAATAAATTCAAATTCAAATAATTTATTCATTGTGTGTGTTTACAAAGATATGAGGTAGGTACTTACAAGTAAAATATAGCTCAACACATGAACCCTGCAAGGTTATAACAAAGTATATAAATAAAGTTTTATTTACATCAATTATATTTTTTTTTTATAAAATCATGCTAATCGCTCAGAATAATTACCAGGTATGCATATTCTTCAAAAAAATAATTATTGGTAATTAAATCATTTATTCATAAAATATAATGTTACTTTCAGTTTTGATTATGTTAATGTCAATCTGATGTGGCATGCTCAAACCAAGTGGCATGCAATATCACATTCTTGTTATTTATGACAAGAGTTGACAAGATACCACTTTGGATTGTCCAAAGCTAAGACAATGTTCGTAAAATTGGCCATTATTCTTTATTACATTTTTCTGTGGATTTTTATCAAAATCAGTGTATTTTAACATATAAGATCTTTGGTTACATAAAAAAATATTTACATTTTATGACAGGTACATTTTTTTTGTATTATACATGCATGGAAATTTTGCAGTAAAGATCTGGTGGTCAAAGTAAAAAGTTCCTCATTCTGGGCTAAAATACAATATATTGTGGGCATAGTCGCTACACATTCACGAAGTCTCATCAATGATTCCATCATCAGCTCACCTGAAAAACCTAAAAGAATACAACTATCGGTATTTAGGTACCTATAATACTTAAATTATCATTAACCAACTCCTAATAGTTAAGGAGTTTTACCATACATCATCAGCTCATCAACACGAGATGACAACTAGACGCAAATACTAGAATAGCTTTATAAAAAATATGAATAACCCTCTCTTTCTGTTCTTTTCCGAGGGTTGCCCTCGATTTCTCTACCTTCTCATCATCAGATCCTGGCTTGGTGAGAACGGGACTACCTCAGGAGTATACATATGGCAGACCACGTCCACAAATGGCAGAGATATCGGTGAACAGATATTTACCTTCCATCATCAGGGGCCCGATCGCGGTAAATCATTTCGCGCGGAAATAATATCGCGTTCAATTTAAACGCGATATTATTTATCGCTGTGCGGACAGGGCTTAACAGAAACGTGACTTTGACAGCGTTCGTGTTTCATCTGCGTTCGACTTGAAATGATTTACCGCGATCGGGGCCCAGCTCATAAACATGAAATGATGACTACCCGGTGCAAATAATAGAATAGGTTTAGGAAAAATATGAAAAACGTTATATATGCGTATAAAATTTGAGGGTTGCCCTCGATTTCCCTGGCTTCCCATCATCAGATCCTGACTTGGTGACAATGGGACCTCAGGAGTATACACTATCGAATAAAAAAAGAATTTTGAAAATCGGTCCACAAATGACAGAGATATCGGTGTACGGGTCACCATCAAAAGTAGATGAACACTGTAATACCTTGTCATAATAATATTTCATACATAATTGTAGCAACTATTACTGCACAAACGCTGGCGTTGCTATGACATGGTACTAAAGTGATCATCTACTTCTGAAACTGACTGTACGTGTACATACATAAAAAAATACATACAGACGAATATCTCCTCCTTTTTGGTAGTTGGTTAAAAAATACTTTACACACACCACACAATTGAAACTTTGCACCAATTCATAAGTAGTCAAAAGCATCTATTTTTTTGCGTTTACTGCTACCCGCGCCGACATTGTTACATTGTGCCGTGAGCTAAAACGTCAAATTGCGATATTTTTTGGTTAAACTACCTAGATAATATAATAAAAGCAATGTACATACCTCCGACAATTATTCATGAGTTGAATTTTTAAATTTCTAAGCTCTTTCTTAGAGTGTTTTCGCATTTTATTTTTATTTCCCATATTTTTGTCGAAGTATTTTCTCGAGCCGGTGGCGGAACACAGAAACACAGCCCACTCGTCTCAACGGAGCAGTCAAGACTGATTGATGAAACAAAACATGCCCGTTACCACGGGTGAAGCGCGATAGACTGATGCGTTTTGCGCGGAATAAGAACGTAATAAGCGACAAATTGGTTTTATGAAAATAAGTCGTAAAGTATTCATTATTTTTTAAAATCCCTAGTAGGGCTGCTTTGTAATATAGTTTTATATTATGTATTAAAATATTGACGCAGTAATATGCATAGCATTGAAAATAAACTGATTTAAGCTGGAAATTAAAGGTAAGTTCGTGATATTTTTCCATGCTTAAAAATATTTCATTATATGTTTTTTCCCAGACTTAAATCTCTCAAATATAATGTAATATCTATTTTAAAAAAATGGGGTGGCTTGTGGCCTATTTTGGGGTGTAAAAATCAAATCAAAGATTGGTAATTTTGCTTTATACCCCCTCTTAAGGTGAAATTGGCTTGGCACGCCGCCAATTTCCGTTGTTGCGGCTCCGAAACTCAGATAAGTGATTCGGCTCTAATATATTTCAATGAATGCGCTGACTGAATGAATTTGCTTTGATAACAGAGTTGCTTTTCAATATTTTGCATTTTAATTCGTTTGTAATTGACTTAATAACCTTGGTTTTTTATAACTGGAGCGATATTATCCTTGCATTCTTTATAATGTTTGTTTTGAATTTATAATTTATCGATGTTAAGTTTCTCAATTAATAATTAAAATAAATTCATCAATTTCCATCTTGCCTTTTAAATACATAACATTTTTTTTTTATATACTATACATACATAATACATTTTTTTTTTAAATTATAGGTAGCTGATCTCATTGATACTAATTAATGTTTATTTAATCAATTAGTTGTATTTAATCTTCACTGCATACGCCGGGCCCCACTGTATTGTCGATATCATAATTTAATAATAAATGAATAGAATTTTCTTTTATTTATCATTAGAAGTTTGACTTTTAAAAGTAGGTTGGAGAAAATTTCAACTCTATTAACTAGTATAAAAAACGATCAGAGTTTTTAGGACACATACATACGAAAGCAGAATTTTATAAGACCTGTATGTACAATTTTTATTATTTTTGTCACTAACATCTCTTACAATAAAACTAAACATTCTTTCAAATATTTTTTTAGGGAAAGGATATAATTATAAATTTTACAAACGACAGAAAGAAAACACTTGTGCAAAACATAGAAAAGATGCTAGTTGCCTGCATTCGTTTAGTCCATATATTTCCAGTGTGCGTACTTTAAACTCGTAATTGGTATTTTTAAGTTTCAAACACTTTCCAATGTAACTCAACATGAAATCTTCCAAACATATCTCATCCCCATTTTGGTTGACTGCTTCTTTGCTATAAACAAGTTACAAAAATTATCAATAATTTCCTGTGGTAAACAGAAACCAAATTATCCCGTCCTAACTCAGCAGGTGGCCGACGTTATCTTACGGTTAGTTATAATCCGTCACTCATTTTGATTAATTTAACCTCCATTTTAATAAGACATTTTGCGTATCCAACTTAACTGCGTACACATCTAACCGGCAATTAATCCATTACTGTCTTTCAACAAAGCAATCTTGTTAGAGCGGCAGCAGCCGTTCTCATAATGTTTGGTAGCATGTCATGTTAGCGCCATCTCCATCTCACTTATGTTGGCCTGGTACTTTCTTGAAAAGGATTTTCCATAATGATGCAAGCGGCCTTTAGGAAGCTGATAATATTATATCTGTAAAAATAGTCGTGGTTATTAAGTCCCAAACGGTAGTACGGCCACGGTAATGTTATACGGCCAAACTATGCTGCCTAATGAAATTTGATGTAGGTATCTATGTTTCTTAGTGAATGTGTGGCTTATCAAATCTTATGTAATGGTTGAGCCCTGCAAGTGTATGTTCACACACTGCAGTTTTCGTTTGCGCCCGTTTTATGCCAACTACATGCTCCTTCACGTTCATGGGTATATTAGCTGATATAAAACATATTTAGCCGCGAAAAGTGTTGGAAGTCCCATTTCTTATATCAAGCAAAACCTATAATTCTTTTCTTCAATCATCAATATTAGATTACCCTTCCAATTCCATTTGGGGTGGGCGTTATAATGTGTTCAAATCAAGATTTGGCTGGAAGTTTCAGGACTGGCCGGCAGACCTTCCTCAGGTATGCTATTTTTGGTGGACACCCAATCCTCCATACTGCGTGACATGACGACAGATGATGTTACGTCAGAGGGCCTAGCCAAGTGACCAGTCAATTGCGTTAAACGTCTATCGAAAATAATAATAATGTATGAATCTGACGTTTTATTGAGAAAGCTCTATGGCGACCGTAGTCAAAAATTACCCTCCCATCCAATAGCGCTTATTTCGTATGACTTGTCCTCATAGATGAACTGTAGAGAAACATCTTAGGAATAGATAAAACCGTTGAGGCCACTAACTAAATGTCATCTCTACATGTTTTCCTGTGACTTTATCATTCCTCGCCAGTCCGAGAAGAAAAACAATCATTTTGTCACCATACACACGAATTGATACCAGTGGATGGGGGGATATTATCATTTCGTGCTATAGAAACGTTGTATCGTTTGCCACTTGTCTAGGAGTAGAGTTGAGGTAGTAGTATTGTTTACGGTCGCTATCATACGAGCGTTGTATACCTAATATTTTTTTTTATATATTAGAAACTATCACACATCAAAAGGCACCACATGCCGCGACAATAGCCTAAGGCCAAATCCCGAAAAAAATTGAATTTCACATTTTTTTGATGCGTGTGTAATATTCATATCATCAAACACTTAGATACAAAGTTGCGCTTGATATACCTACTCTTTGCAAAACCATTGACCTCAGTATTTTTTCTTTATATTTTTCTATCAATGCCATACCTAGATATGAAGAAAGCAGCCCATAATTTCCTGCCACGGTCCAACAGCGTCGATAATGACGTAATTTTTTGCTGCTCGTGCTTTACTTATTGTATCGCTGCCTACTCGAATTAAGAGCGTAGTAAATCGATTACAATATCGATATAAGAAAAAAGTCATGAGGGTGGATGTTGCCGTGCAGAAAATAAAAGACTTCAATTCAGCGTGCAGCGAGTTTGATTTATAAAATTACACGTTTAAAGATGTATTCACTCTCTCGTTTACCGTTTTATGTTGTAACATTTTATGGCCGGATTCAATTTAGCTTCTGTTGCTGGCAGAAAACTAATAACTAAATAATAGACCCTCATTTAAAATATTAGAACTTAATTTATTTTAAAAATAATTTGGTCATTCCAAAAAGAACTGTGTTCACAAAATCTTAGTTTAAAAACATTAGAACCTCATTTGTTTTCAAAATTATTTGGTATACCTATACCTACTATTAAAAAGAAATGTGTTTACGTTAATAGTTACGACTGTCTTTTGTTATAATCTATGCTCTATATTACGTGCAATGAAATCGACTCACCGGCATGCTTTGGTTCAGAACTCCCTAATCGAAATCTACAATTAGTAAATAATCATTTTTAACCCCGTGAGTTAAACAAGAACCTAAACTTACATTAGACCAGTTTTTACTGTGATAAATTTTGGTTTATTGATTTTACAAATTGAAAACTAAATACTAAAATAATATAAAAAGAGCTAAAATTTTTGGGGAAATCGCTGAATTTTAAGGGTCAATAAATCTGTAAGATTTATGAATTATTCAATAAACAATGATTCAATTAACTCTGAACACTGCATAGTCACAGAAATGCCGTATGACGTGAAAATGAGAAACCAGTGTTTCCGAAGAAATGAGTCTATTGTCACCAATACTTCGTTTATCGATATTTAGAGTAGATTGAATAAAGCTTATGAAATTAATATACATTCAAATTATGTTTACAGGTTTTGTTTATCTAATCTTATTTTTATATAGGTACCGATATATTAACCCCATTATTTATAAAAAACAAGTGAATTTATTAGAGATTTACAAATCGTTTGTCTCTGTCACTCTGGCACGAAATCAAAAGAGACAAAACACTTTTTAACAAGGTAATAACTAAAATAGGTTTATTGAGTGTTTATTAAAGAATCGAAACCTACGAGGTTAGTCGATTTTATTGCACGTAAGTATATTGTAAAAAGGAAAGATTTTATTTTTTGGTGCATTGAATAGTTTTCAAAACTACTAGACCGATTTTGATGAAATTTGGTATGAAGATATTTTGAGACCCTGGAAAGGACATAAGATACTTTTTGGCGCGATAACCAAAATTAATGCAAAGCTATTATACAACAGAATTAGGATGCTAGGAACATTTCTCTACCTTCTTACGCGTCTAGGCGAGAAATTATTATACAACGTGTTGAAGTAAAGCCCGGCCCTACCCATACGCCTATGCTATGCGTTTGTAACGAGGTTAATAAATTATTAGTTTTAAAGTACCATTGATAAAAATTACTAATTTACAAATAAATGACAAACTAGTTTTGGAGTATGCGTGGTTTTATTTTACATGTTGAACTCGTAATAAACTCGTTACTTCAACGACCATTTAAAGCCGCACAAAATATGGCTATTCCTAAAGCGCCTACAAAAGGGTCCACTTAAATCTACATCATTTCTAGTTTTTACGCTTTATAAATATTAATTAAGTATGTATGTTTGAAGTTTACTAGTTGTTCTAAGTTTACAAGCAAAACTTTTATATCACTTTCTACTGCACACATATTATGTTTATTAATTAGTCTATAAAACCACTTAAGCACGCTTAACACTACTAAGCCTCATAGATAAAACATCAAATTGGTAGTAAAAATATAATGGGAAACTTTTGCTTGTCTGGTGACATTGATTTTATGCGCAGAGATATCTGACCTTAGAATAGTATGCTGTAGAGATCCGGATTACAAATAAGTTCAAGAGTATCAAATATAAAATTATCTGAATGTTGATAGTGTCACGTTATTATGAAAATGAAAAAGCTCTTTATTTTAATGGACTTTGCTAAGTACCTACTTTTAAATCATCAAAAGCCCTACCAACATTTCGGGACGAATAATTATTATTATGCTGAAATGGAGAAGAAATGGCGAAAAAAAACTCCACAGCTTACAATTTCGTAATGATTTCAAAACAAGTCATTATATGTATAATTATCAATATAATTTAAGTTACATTTTAATATGCGTAAATTTTGGGTAGTTATTACTCCCACGCATTTGGATTATTTATCTTGTGAAAAGCTTTTCTATATAATTCAATTAATCATAATTATTGAACTAAGCAATTTAAATTTTGATACCAACCGCCCTTTTATGTTATTGTTAGATAGGTACTTACAGATATTCCTTTCAATTTAAGAGCTAAGCATATATTTAAGATTCTCTGGTTAGCAATGTTATAAGAATACAATGTGTGGTCTATACAAAAAAAAGATCAGTAGTAAATATCAGTAAAACGTAGAGGCAACATAAGACCTTCGTTTCGAACACTGCAGATACTTTAGAGAGTATAGACGACATAGAGACCCTTCGCAGGAGATACCTGTCAACTAGAAACCCTCTTTAGGATTTTCGCTCTAGAGACTAGAGGCCACATGCGGCCTACAGCAAATAGTAATTGAAAAAAGATATTTTTTTATTGAAAGTTCTATCAACTGATTTCACCCCACCTGATGATTAGAGGAATCGGACACCAAATTCAAAGATAGCTATAGCAAAAGAATATAGTATATTTGCCGCACTAGCTATTATCGCACTGACAACTTGCATAATGCCTCTTCCCATCTGCTTTTAAAGGACCCAGAGATGTAGGAAGGTGGAAGAGATAGAAGAGCACATGTGCTGGTAGATAATTCCATTTCTTAATCGAGCAACATAGAAATGAGTTGACTATTGTTTTGTTCGGATTGGAATGATATGAACTTATTTAAATGGGATACAAGAAAAAATACCGCGACTCTCCTATATGAAAAGTATATTTGGTTAATGATCGAACATGGGAGTAAACTCACAGAAGAATCTAGAAAAAACGCATGTTACATAAGATAAAATAATTAGCAAGGCCCTACGGCACTAGCATGCCTCTATGTTGATGAATGACAGAGATGAGGCAGCACATCTAATGCGTGTATGATTAACGCATATTATTATCGTCACCGTAAACCGAGTTAGCAGATGAGTAGCTTATTAATTCCAGAGTCCGATAAAAGACGTAAAAAGGAACCCTAGTGGCATAATCCTTCGTAAAAAAACAGTAACTAATAAAATTTTAAAATATTGATAGAAATAAGTTTTCATATCACAAACCTCTATGATGTCTATTGGGATGATATTGTGATAATAGTTTCTCATAGTATATTTTGAATTGGTAACAAGAAAAATAATATAAAAACACAAGATATAATAGGTGCAAGATTTTAGCGTGAGTTGATTTTTCTTTAATTCGAATAACGATCTTCATAAGTACTATAATCGACACCTTATAAATAAACATTACCTGACCGGTGTCAAACAAATGCTTTCACATTTATAGGCGCTTATTGGCGTGCATTGCTGCCTGAATATCAAATACATAGATTGTGGAGGCATCTGCCTTCATATGACGTTCGAATGAATATACGACGTACAATTTACGAGACAAGAGACCCGGGGTCCTAGGCTAGGAAATAGCATTTTGTACTGTGCCGTGCAAAACACAGTTTCATTATGGTAAAAGCATTTAGACATTGAATACGCTTAAGAAGTTTTCAAAGTTACATGGTAACAATAATTTATATCAATATGTGTAAGATACTCGCGTAAGTGGGACAAGTAATACCGCACAAAATAAGGAGGTTAGTTAAAACGATAAAGCCAGGAAAGAATTTTCGCTATAATTTAGTTCGTTTTTGGAATCACTAAAAAATACTACGCTGAATTTCCGACAGATTGGTGCCCCATCTTTCTACTTATTATCAAGCATGTCGCGTTAATTTGTTTACAGAAAATTCGATTCATTCAATTAATTTATCTAATGTGGTGTGCACTATTTTACTAAACGAATGAAGATGAAAATTTTTTAACTGCTGTGCGTACAGTGAAGTATCTCTGCGAATATTTTGCGATTAATCCGAATCATTAGACTGGGTTAAACTTGAAACATTAATTTACAAGTAAATCATTATGATATGGTTACGTATGGCATGAACCGACAGCAACCAGCATCTCTGGCGGCTTTGCTTATGGTAGAGCCGCCGCGTCGACAGTGCCGCCCCAGGCTGTGTGTTCCACCGTAACACACGGGAGTTAAAATCATAAAAAAAATTGGAGAATAGGGTACGATTGTAGGCTTTTTATGGAGGACTTTTATTAACAGAAATTGTATGTTAATATAACTAGACTGCATTTACTATTCTTCATTGGTAACTCGGAGACCGGTAAGGTAATTCGTCGTCAGTGTTTTTCTATCATCAATATATTCTCCTATTACAGTCGGTATATTTACCGAGAAAGGAGACGAATGTCTAAAGTGACGTGTTTGCACCTAGTAAATGCTAATTGCCAATAACTTTTAATAACACACGAGCATCTCTTGATTAATAGACGTAGATGTCTTATGCAAAACAATTTCTACGTACCTTATAGCCATCATAACTTCTCTACGCGGGGATTATAATACTTCACACGTAATTCTTTTATGAAGAGGCAAATTATTCTGTTTGCACGTTAACTTGTTTACTTTCGATTTTATTAGATGCTATTAATGATTTCATAGATTGATATTTAGAGAAATCAATGCTGAAGGGAAATCAGTATGCCGTAGAATTAGGTAGGATTTTTCCTTTGCTCTTGTGAATGTCTCATTCACAAAAGAAGCCGACATTTGGGAAGACACATTCTTGACCCAGACGATATTAAAACAATCCGAGCTAGGAATATCTTATCATTTTTAGATAGTGCCTAGCTAAAGGAGTACATGTAAGGCCTCAATAGGACTTACTTGGAGGCTAGTCACAATAGATCTATATAGGTCGCAGTGACGCAAAAAGCCCCGAATTGTCTAAATAATAATAATAAATAGGTAGGATTTTACCGCCAAAATATGACCACAGCTGCCTCATTAATTTGTAATAAAACTTATGGAGTTCTTAGCATGATAACTTTTATATAGTTCATAAGTGAAGTTAATATAATATTCTACAATGGCAAAATTTTTATTTTATGGCAATACTTAGTTGGTAGTATAATTTATGAATACAATTTAAATAATTTATGACATATTTTTATATGTAGACTGTTTTCTGATCTTATATAATTGAATCCAGCGTAAGCACCGTATCATAAAATAAAAATTCTATTGATAACTTAGATAACATGGTGAAAATCACAGCATTATAGGCACTCGTATTTCAATATACAGGATGTAAAAGACATAAACAGTCGAACGAGATCCATGTATTCTGCTCATCATACCATTTCTTTTCCTTTAGATTAGACTATACCTGGGAAATTGATAGTTACGATTTTTATGAAAGTCAAAGTCATAAAAGTATTAGACAAAAGTTTCATTGCACATGAAAAATTAAAGAACACTATTCCGTCAGCTTTTAATTATAGCACCAGTAGCTGCATAATCTATGCAACAAAGAATTTCAATTCTGTCTGCGCACTGCAATTACGGGGCATTAGAGGTGCATCATTTACATCATCAAGTAGGGGACTAGGCAAATGACCGACGGCAAAAACGCAAAGTAACGTACAGGCAACGGAAGAACGGATAGGTTCAACTATTTATGTCTCTCAGCAATCTACGCTACAGTTAGGGTAGGAGTAACACTTTGATTAGAGACAAATTTACTTATACCAAATTAAACTGAATAAATTAGTTTATGGTTTATACTTATGCTTATTAATGTTTATTTACGCCAAAATAATATAAGATTATCTTTTTAGACGCCTACATTTTTTTATGAAAATAGAGGTATTATCAAAGTATAATTTATTCCATTGAATTTTTTTTAGGTAGGTATGACACCGTCCATACCGTCCAACCATTGACCGTCATAAAGTTTGTCTCCCTTCATTTGTCTTTGGACCTTACCTGCTCAAAAAGCATGAGCGCCCACTATATAGAGGGCGGCCGTACAGCCCCCGTTGGGAACATTAGTTAAATAAAACTATTTCAGCACCTTAAAAAGCAGCAGTCTTAAAAATCGATTGTGGTACCCCAAAATTATCCTTCAAAGATCGCGTTAATGTCGTTATACTTATTGCTTAAAAGTCTTAAAGTATTGGATGGTATTTAATGTTGATTGATGAGACGTTTATTTGGCATTCTTATTATCTCTAGGAAAGGCGGTCTGCCATCGTCAACGTTCCACAGGAAACTTACAGATACTCTTTCTACTAGCCTGCGCCTAATTTTTTTGGAGCAATATGCGTTGCAATGTATAATAGATACTGCTAAAGGATTTGATTTTTACGGCTAACCATGTAAGTTTAATACGCATATTTTGAGGTAGGCGAGGCCATCCTAAATTGTTATGACGTCTCAGCCTGCTAGTCAGGGCATACCCACTAAAAACTGACGTGTTCCTCTAGACAACTGGTCGGCAAACTTATTAGCCAAAGAGCCAAATATGAACATTACAACAATAAAAAAGGGGGCTAAATCTGCTTGTTTCGTAAACTTTATTACACTAAATTAGTAGTACACTATTAATATTTATTATTGGGAACAATGTGCTTTGTATCAGTTTTTTTTTAATGAAAATATTATTGCGCCTTCCGTGGATATTAGATTAGTGCCAGAGCCGCACTTACAGGAGCTAAAGCGCCACATGCGGCTCTGGAGCCGCACTTTACCGACCACTGTTCTAGACCAAGGCCTTGGCGCACACAGGGTACTTTGCGGAATCACTGTGTGCTCGGCCAACAGCTTACTTGACACCAAATCTCCTTAGGAACGACTGCTATCTTTCGACAGCTACCAGAACTGCGAAGCACGGTGGTAAATCCAGAAGCAAAATTATCGGTCACCCATCCGAGTACCGACCTTGCATTTGGGAGCTTAACTTTCGTAATCGTTACGAAGAAGGCACGACCTCGCGCCATTGTCCTCCTTGGAAGCTTACAAACTATATCGAGTATGAAAGGACCGGAACAATGGTGTGATCGCATTACTTCCCTCAATCATCAATGAAGCGCGTAGCGTCTAGGAAATGCTAATGTGCAATTCTCTGAAGTTACAATGTTGTAGACAACTCAGACAATGCCTTTCTTTGTTGCTAAGTACGCAAATGATACACAACACGATTGTTTCAATAGTATATAAATACTAGTACACCAACCTTTTTTACTTTCTCGAATGCGTAGTATATAGGAAGTCTTGTAATCGTCAAAAAATTCGACCTCGAGATTTGGACGGATTTACACGTTTTGGACCTCCCTGAGTCCAAAAATACTTTTTTTTTTGGAATTATGTCTGTGTATGTGTGTCTGTGCGTTAGCACGATAACTCGAGTATGCTTTAACTTATTGCAACCAAATTTAATATGCATGTATAACATCAAAATATAAGGTTTCTATCAACTTTTGAGCCATCGATCACGAAAGTCCGCGGTCGGTACTCGGATGGGTGACCAAAATTTAACATGCATGTATGACATCAAAATATAAGGTTTCTATCAACTTTTGAGTCGTTTCTGGTAAGAAAGTCAAGGGGAGACCACTCTCGATTTTTGTGATATATATACAACTAGATGACAAGCTGAAGCCCACCTGGTGGTAAATGGATACTTTTGTCGCCTCTAAGCCTGCTATAACAAGCGAAAATATCACTTGGTATTGCAGGTGCGTTTTCATCCTGATCCTGCGTGCTGCCTACCCTAGTCACCCCACAACACCACAAAAATGTACTTAGTATTTTTTGAATGTGATCTTCTGTAAGAAGATTCAAGTCGATAAACCGTGGTTTTAGAATTTTCTTTAATAGCTTAGATTAACATTAATCTAAGGTTAATAATAATAATAATATATTTCCCCGCTTACACCAATTATCTAGCCCAAAGTAAGTATCATTATGAATTTGTGTTATGGATACTAGATAACGGACATTTTTTTTTAATATACTTACATAATATTTTTAGATATTTTTATAAATAAATTTAAATAAATATATAAACAACTATGACTCGTCAACAAATACTCGTGTTCATCACACAAATATTTGCCGCTACCAGGACTCGAACCCGGATCGCTAGATGTGTATCTCCACCAAGACGGCGTCAACAAGATGTTTAGTGAGAAGATTTCTACTTGGCCACAGGATATTTTAAAAATAAGATTGTTATGGGCTTCTCTATCTACTGGCTACAAATTATTTTGTAAGCTAAATAATTATTAATTAATTGCCGTACTAACATAAGATAATTCAATGGTAAATCATATGCTGTTGGAGTTGCTCAGAAATTAAAAAATAATATGGAAAATAATTTTCTTTAAATACCTTTAAACAAAGCGTCAATTTCATGGCTGATCACTTCCCGGATGAGTTCAAGTTTTTCTCACAAGACACCACAATTTCCTCGCCTTAATTAACGCGATGACAGCCAGCAAAAAAACTGACATTCATATTAGCGCACGTATCAACATAAAACCATAACAAAACGTAGTAATCTCTAGTATTAGCAGAGGAAATAGCGAGATGACATGCCATTCCTTTTCTACATTCTCGTCATTGTCATTAGTTTTCGTTTGTGCTGTAACTTATAAGTACTGAAATTCGTGTGAATTCGTGTGTGTTGCCAGTGATGACCTACGGAACCGAAACGTGGCCGTTTACAATGGTCCTCATAAGAAGGCTCAAGGTCACTCAAAGGGCAATGGAGAGGGCTATGCTCGTAGTTTCTCTGCGTGATCATATCAAAAATACGTCATTATTTTTGAGATTCAAGGTTACCGACATAGCCCAAAGAATTGCGAACCTTAAGTGGCAGTGGGCAGGGCACTTTGCTAGGAGAACTGACGGCCGTTGGGGCGGAAAAGTTCTTGAATGGCCGCCGTGTACTTGGAGACGCAGCGTTAGTAGGCTCCCCACAAGGTGGTCCGATGATCTGATAAAGGTCGCGGGAAGCCGCTGGATACGGGCAGCGCAGGACCGTTCGGTTTGGAGATCCTTGGGGGAGGCTTACGAGGTGGACGTCACTTGGCTGATATGGTGATGACGATTATAAGAACTTGGCAATTAGCATACATAAGTGTTTAGGAAGGCACGTTAAGCTGGTGGGCCCGGTTGCTGTCGAAAGTCAGCACTCGTTCCCAAGGAGGGCTGGTGTCAAGCAGTTGGCCGGCCGTACAAATCTAAATCCTAAATCCTTAAGCAGTATTTTGTTGAAATCTAGGCATACTGCACCGACCCCAAATAAAGTGAAAGCATGGTAGGAGAAAGAGATTGTTTAGCTACGTATCATCATTATCATCAACAGCTCACATAATGTCCCCACCGAGGAGCTCGAGCCTACCCCACCTTAGGGGCGATTAGGCCTTAGTCTACCACGCTGGCCAAGTGCGGGTTGGTCGACTTCACACACAACCTAAGAATTCCATCATAGGTGTGTGCAGGTTTCCTCACGATGTTTTCCTTCACCGTAAAAGCGTCGGTTAAACGTACATATGAATTCAATTTAAACGCACGTTGGTACGTGGCGGGGTTCGAACGAGTGCCTCCCGGGTGGGAGACAACGCCACCGACGCTTTTAGGTACGTATATCTAATCGTATCTGGGGTGTACTCGTTGACCAGTCCAGATACCATGGGTTAATATGCCCCAGATGTTTACAAAATTGTGCTCGAAAATAATAACGTAAGTTGGAACGTAAAGCAACGTACAAATAATAACAAAGTACGTCGTAAAGACGTAAGGAAAACATTGTGAAATAGAAACTATACTACAGAAAAACTGAGACATAATTTTGTATCTTTGCTTTCCTTTTTTTTTTTCAAACTATTTCAAATCATGCCAATTGAAAATATAACATCTTTAATGTTTTAAAAGGCCATGGCCATGAACGTCTATCTTTTCGTTTCTGTTTAATGTGGTATATTTTTTAAACATACTTCAAAATTGTTGTTATGATGATTGATTTCCAAATTTAGTTACTTGTATACGGGATAAATTTTTGAACATGAGCCAAAATTTAAAACAAAATGTAATTTTCAGACATGTGTTTAGCACGATATTATAAATTCTATTAATTACGAAATATCGCTCGTAAATTGTTACAAGAGTTAAATCAATGAAGTAATTAGAATACCATTACAAAACTTATAGCTTTGCAATGAAAGCAAAAGTTGTAATTGAATAGCCGCTCATATTAATCACGCAGGCTGTCTTCGAAGTATTTTAATATGTGGAAAGTCTATAGAAAAATACCTTTACGAGTACTGACGAATAACATGTGGCAAATAAATAAGATTCTTACGTTTAGGTTTAAATCTTAACTTTCATAGACCAACATTGTGTCAGTCCTCGAAATTTAATTGATAAATTAAAATAGCAAAAAACTTAAAGCTCGTCTCCCGTCTTCTTCACTATCGTAATATAAGGTACTCATTGTTTACTTCAACATTATGTGACTTATTATCACTGCCAAATGATATTATCTACGTTTCTCAAGTACCTTTAAATAAATGGTGAAATGCTTTGGTATATCTCTTAATGCGTTTTGATTATTTGAACTCGAAATAACCTTAAATCGCAGTTGTAAGGTTTTCGAGTTCATTTCATTAATTTCAGAATTGATCATATTACGATAAATAATAAAAACTTAGACTTTCTATCTATATCATATAATAATAATTATGTTATAGGTACATAAAATAACGTCTTATTATCACTGCCGAATTATATTATCTACGTTGCTCAAGTACTTTTAAATAAATAGTGAAATGCTTTGGTATATCTCTTAATGCGTTTTGATTATTTGAACTCGAAATAACGTTAAATCGCAGTTGTAAGGTTTTCGAGTTCCTTTCTTTTGCATTAATGTGTATTAATTTCAGAATTGATCATATTACGATAAATAATAAAAACTTAATTAGACTTTCTATCTAATATGAAATGTTATAAATAACGTAAGACTGTTTTCAAACCAGTCTAACACCCTATAAGTGCCCAATATTTCACATTCCAACCAAAACAGCATGCATATAATTCGTTCTAAGCAGTAGTCTAATGAATGGTTGTGATCTATAATTAAAAAATAATGTAAGCGTAACCCGTGAACTGTTATACAAGCGTTGTGTAATAAGAAAAAAAACTATACTTATGTTCAGTGCAAACGCGGAAGTATTGGTGGGACAGGTCTCCGATGGAAATCAATAATGGATGGGAATAAACCACAGATTTAATAATACAAGGAGATAGGCCAAGCCGGCGTTTAACTTGCGACAAGTGTATGCCCTGTGGGCATACATTTCCACTTCGCCTTCCGATAAAGTCAAGTGAATACGTAACTCAGCGATTCGACCGATCTCCTTTGCGGCTGTGCTTAACTTACATCGCATCGCAGTCCTTAAGACGCGCGCAATGAATAGTGTATATTACGGCATGCATAACTAGAACCATGTTATGTAGTACGGCCGCTGATCGCGACACTCGGTCTTCCCTATGAATTCGGCGATTCGACCGTTTTCCTTAGATTGATATATCTGTGGAATAAACTTATATTTTACTAAATAGCTTACCTACCGCATATTAATGTGATAGGGAAACTCGTGGTAATTTTTATGCTCTGGCTTAGGAAACAATGTTAGAAGGGTCAGAAAAGAGTGGTGTTGGAATACTCTAAAACCTAGAGGAGAGTTTTTCATAACGATCACAAAAAGTTAAGCTATCAAGTGCACAATCAATACTCGGGTCATCATCTTCATCATAAAAGCCTTTATAATTCGACCCACTGCTGGGACACAAGGCCTCTCCTTGTCATCGAAGGAGTAGGCAGTAGTCTAATGCGGATTGGTAGACGGAGTATTAAGGTGATCAATACCCCTTTGCCGACCCATTAGTCGCCTTCTACGTCATTGGAGGATATGGGGTGATGCTATTCTCTTCTGCCGGCATCACATGGCTAACAGTACTCGGATGGGTGGCTGAATTTTTTTTACATCGATTTTCCTCCGTGCTTCGGAAGGCACGTTAAGCTGTTGATCATACCAGCTGCTGCCGAAAGACAGTAATGGTAATAAACTGTTTGTAAGGAAGGTTGGTGTCAGGCAGACATCCGGCCTTAAAAATCAAATGCCAAAGCAGTATGTCGATAGTAAGACCCGACCCCATATAAATTGGAAGCAGGGTAGGACGAAGAAGAGACCAGACTAACCTGTACCAAATTAACCACATCATAAGGAGAATACACCAAACTAAGTACCTTAAATTGGAAAATAGCTCATAATTAAGTCTCATAGTAAAAAACCGGACAAGCGCGAGTGGGACTCGCCCACCGAGGGCTCCGTAGAAATTTGTATTTTTTGCGACATAAACGACCGTATCTCTTTTTCCGTTAACTAAGAAAGTTTGATTTTTTCACAGCTTCAAGAGATCGTAGACCTGTAGGCCTATTCGCTTACTTTTTTTGACAGTTGAAAGTGATCAACACTGAGTGAATTACATGTCTATTGCTGTTTTACACGACACGCTTTTATGGCACTTGTCGTGTAAAAACAGCAATGGATATGTAATTCACTCAGTGATGATCACTTTCAACTGTCAAAAAAAGTTAGCGAATAGCCCCCCTGAGCATATGGTTTTAATTCCAACTCGATACCTCCACTCGTTCCTGAGATAAAGGGTCTTGACAGACAGACCGACGAACGGACAACAAAGGGATCCTATAATGGTTCCGTTTTTTCCTTTTGAGGTACAGAACCCTAAAAACGGTCTTACCTTACACAGAGTCGTAAATATTTCGTGGCAAAGCGTTCGTGACCCCATAGTGCGTAAGTTTCCCTTATAAATTAATTAGCATTAGAAGATTTATTAACTTTCAATATGAAGGCACGATGATACATAAACCGGAAAGCTTTTTTTAAAGTGAATGGTTATATCGAGTTTATAGAGTTGATTTATGAAAGTTAAAATGTAATAAAAATTTACAAATATTAACGCTATCAATCACTTAATGGATCATCCCTTCTAATGTGAGTACATTAGAAGGGAGTTATAATTATGATATAATCGCATCAGAAGTAGAATAACACATTAGTAACATGACTAAGGCACGTATTATAGATTGAGTCTCAAGAATCAACGGCGACTTGAGCGTCGTCGTACGGCTCTATCACTTTGTGCTTGATAGAAAGAGACAAATGATTTTCAAGACATGATTGATTTCTGAGTGTCATTCTGTAATACGGGCCTTAGTGCTAGAAAAAAGTTTCAGTGTTGCTGAAATGAATACAAAGTATGGAAATAATAATTTTGTAGCGCGTGCATGCAGATCTTACATTGAAAATTTCTCTAAAATATTTCTTTTGTCAGAAGGACAAGGCAATCAAAGAAAATAGGTAGTGATATAATGTTGTAATTGTACATATTTAAAGTATTTATTTTTTAACTAACTAGGGTTCACTTGTTTCTTATGAGTTATATATCTGTGGAAACTATAATGTAACTTGAATTAATTACCTACTGTTAAGTTAATTATTGATGATAGAACAAAATATGTATGTTTCCCTTGAAACTCTGTAAATATCAAGCAACGCCAATGCTTATGCTATAACAGTTGCCACCATTTTTGTGTGAATGATTATTATGACAAGGAACTAAAGTAGAAAAAACCTCGAAATGATTTCTCAAAATTCACCAAAAATAATTTTATCATATTTTTCCCACATAAATTATAGTTTGTTCGCAGTCGTGGGCACTCTAAAGCGCAATCATGGGATCAAGTCCTATAATAAATTGGGCATTCTCCTTTTAATATAAATAAACTTAACTTAAAAATAACCATGACTCGTGAACAAATGTTCGTGTTCATCGCACAAACATTTGCTCCTACCAGGACTCGAACGCGGGCGCTTGATAATGTAGGCAGCGTTACTGATCACTCCACCACGACGGCGTCAATGCGGCGGCGGATGTTTTGTAACATACTAAAAAACTATATCTGTAAGTACATTTTCTTTTATTCAAAATTCTTTTTTTTATAAAATAACGTTAAATGTATGTCGAATTTCAAAAAACGTACACATAGATTTTCTATTTAATAAGAACATTCTAATAGATCATTAAGACCAGATCAGAAATTGGGGTAGGAAAACTTGTTCTCCATTTGTATGGGGACGTGCGCTACGTACTAATCTTAAGTATTCCAAACTACTTTATAAATACCCTCTCAGCTCGTACTCATGAAATTGCCTCCTCGTCCAAAGGAGAATGACTAAGATCAATATGCTGATATTATATATAGCAAGACCATACTGAATGTAAAAAAGAAACCTGTAAAATTGCAAAATTTGCGATACAAGTGTACACTTGTTCTGTACTACCAGTTCTACCGAAGATGCGGCTGATGTCGAAACTCAAGAAATAAACGACACACCAGTATTTCTCAATGTTGCTAAGAAGTATTTAAAACAATCATGATTTAGAAACTCATTCGATTTAAATACATAACGTTTTGAAATACTAATTGGAGAGTATTTGACCGACTGATATAATTTAATTACTTAGCTGTTTCATCACTTTACAGCCTTTAAATGCATTTACTTTTTTACATAACATGGTAAGTGTAACATCGCATTCAACCCGGTTCTAAACTTTGTTCCGTGGAAGTCTAGACGTTTTTAATACTAGAAAAAATATTATTCCATAGTCTAGATGTTCATTTTTACTTTGCAGACAAATAATTAATACAAACTTATTCTTATTCTTATGCAAGGGTCTGAAGCCGTGTCTCAGAGCACTTCGACCCTGTGGGATCATTTGCGTTTCCCCTTTCCTTATCACCCCATACACCCACCACCGCTTACCATCCATGCCAACATCGAAAACATTTTGTATGAGTTTCACGATCCTGGCGGGAGTAAGGTCTATAAAGTCCTCTGGTTTAGGGTAACCTAAGCCCAGGACCTTTAGTCACCTATTGGCAAGTACATCGCAGTCACATAGTATGTGCTCCATGCTTTCTTCATCTTCACCACACATTCTACAGATGGGGTCATTAATACAAACTTAACTAATAGGTATATCTTACTCATCTCGCTAAAGGGTGTCCACTCCTCAACATAGAGTCTTTTATATTATATTTGGTTGGAAGACAAGCATAAAGCATGCCTGGTGACCAACACTGACGTGACACTCCCACGCTACCAACCCTTGTCCCCTTCCCCTTCAGCTCTGGCAACCTTACTCACTAACAGAAACATAACATTGATATTATGATCTCTTGGACACGACTGTGCTTTGATTTTTTTATTTGCACATTTTTTTGGTGGGCGATTCGCATACTATTCATTCTTAAAGGAGTCGATTTGCCCGCGATTAGAATAGATCCGGTCGAAAAGGCTAGTTATACTGTATAACTATATATATCCAGGTTCCACCCCGATGCGGGTGATTAGGACATTTCCTGAATAAATAGTAAAGATTCCTTAGTTAGTTATAATGGGCACAAAAGGCATATCGTTGAAATAAATCTAAAATAAAAATTAGATATAGTAAATTACGATTCAATAGTCTTGTGTTAACGTAAATTATATGAAGCAGTGAATGGAACATATTTCTTGCACTAAAAGTTATATTGATCTAAATATAAATTGAAAATTAGAATATTACGATATTCTAATTTTCAATTTTATCTGTTTTCAATTGTATCTGTTATTCAATAGTCAATTATACTATTAACTAAGAAGCAGTGAACGGAATACATGTATTGTATTAAACATCTTAACACGTTACAGTAACGAAAGAAAAAGGTTCATCGTGTATTTTTTGTAATAGAGATAAAATAAGACCGTTTCTTGTCCGGGTGCAACTTATATTCATTTGTAAACAAGACACAGCACCAGCGCACAAAGCGAAATAAACCCAGCGCTGGTTAGACCTGAATTTAACGGATTTCATCGCATCTGAAGATTGACCCGCTGCAAGTCCTGATCCTTGCAATCTTCATCGAATATAGAGTGCCTAAAAGCAGACTTAGTGAAGACAGCAGCCTCGATACCGTTGGATTGGATCAATGTGATACCTGCGGTCATCGAATGGCCATAGGGCCTAGCCAAGTGGCCAATTGATTGCGTCGAACGTTTAACGAAAATGACAAAGCTCCGTGGCGACCGTCGTGTCAAATCTATGAATAGTAGTCAAAGTCATTCGTTCGATAAAAACGTAGTATCGTTTGCCATTTGTCTAGGCCCTTTGGACCTTTGGAGAAATATGTAAAAGCTAAAGGTGGTAATTTTGAATAGTTTTAACATTTGTGATAATCTACATAGTCAAACGTATAAAATAGATGCTTTAAAAATTTCCCTCTATTTTTTTTCTTTACGCTAGACATGTTTATATGAGGGACAGAATTTATGGCACAACTAGGTATAATACAGTGATTAGTAATATTACTGCTCATGACCGATAGATAATAGGATAGATAATTACCCCCACAGCTTTCGCGCTATTAATAATGAAAATGCTTAAGATCTTTAGTTCTAGCAATGTTTATCATTGTTTTATGTTTCTCTGCACTTTCAAAAATTAATGACAAATCGTCGAACTTGTGTAACTTGGCTGAGAACAATCCTACTACTTTTGTGCCATATTAACGGCCCAAAATGTATGGAGTCTGAATGATTTCCTTTTCCAAAACATTTGCAGTTAGACCACATTATAAAATTCATTATCTTGGCACTCTGATGTTCAAGAGCGCAGAACTACTATTTCTCGATTCAAATCCGTTGTACTCTACCTCATATACCGAATCTGGAATAAACGACAGAAGATGGCAAGCTATTATTTTCGTGACGTGACGAACTGTAAATCTAATATAAACTATTCCGGGATTGAATGTCTGAAGTAATATTGTGAGCCACAGAACATTAGTAATCTATGTTCTATCTATAATATGAGCTAATTTGAACATGTAGGTATGTGCCCAGATAAAATGGACTCTGTAATAGAGCTTTATATTCTAGTAGTACTTAGGTAAATATGAAACACCAAATCCGATGTAATTCTTTAAAGGGGTAAAGAAATACCATTTGTCATTCTTGGCACAAGATAACTTAAAGAGGTGTAAAAACGAAAAAAATATTTACATGTATGGAAATTACATGAAAATACAACGAAAGAAAAACTCACGGCATATATTAGGAAAATATGTGGTGAATGTTTTCTCATTCCTAATTCGTTGGGTGTAAATTCATAAAACATAGTTTCTTTATGACAAAACGGACATTTAATTTTCTCTTGCGTATTCTTGGTTTAGGAGTTTTAAAAAGAGTATGCAAATTTATTTATCAGCAATTTCTTGTTATAAACATCTACTTTATCAGACCCAACATTACCCTTTACCTTGTCCTCAAGCAAACCTACTTTGTAATGCACAATGATGCAAAAATAGCATCAAAAAGAAATTAAGTGTCTTAGCAAGAAAGTCTTCAATATTCAAGTATAGTGATTAGCAAACAATGCCCCTCGGCTCCGCTCGACTAAGCACGGGGGAGGTTACTCTGATATCAATTTATGTTGTCATGATAATATCATTCTAGATAACGAAACGATGTCGATCTCTCATTCCGCGTTCATTGAACATAAATTATGCTTGCGTTGTTTTTACCTTGAATTAATGTCGTGATGTTTTACTTGATATGTTTATTGATATTATGGTGGCATTCCACTTAACTATTCGTACTAAGGTATTTGCATTATTTTTTCCAAAAATGGCAATGATTTGAGGGTCTATTTTATAGTATTTGCACAAATAAAGAAAATAAAAAATATGCGTTTCCGTCCATAAGTCGGTTTTTGCTTGCACATAGAAGTCAAATAAGGTCAATATTTCCAATATTCGTCCTCTTTAATTAAATCACGGAGGATGTTAAAATAACAACACGATCAATAGTCGCTTCTATCTAATTGAATATTCGAATGGTGATCAGTTATTTTTGGTAGGTTAAAGTTTTTTTTTATGACCAAGCAGAGAGGATTTGTTTATAATATAGATATTTGTAAAAAAAGACATGGACTTTTCGGCGAAACAGTAATCAATTCTCTGTTTTTATCATATCTCTGCCACATATGTATATAAAAACAAATGTTGCGACAAGTAGGTATTGTTGTTACGTTTCAGTAAAATATCAACTAGCAGCTTTAGACTCGGTTAACCGCAAAGCCTAGAAAGTAAAATAGTAGGTTGACGCAAAATTCGCTATAGAACTTAGCTTATTTCACAATTTGTACTTCAGCCAGCAGAGTGTCCTTTAGCCACATCACTTCGTTTTTTAAAATCAAAATTCTACACGTCATTTCCCTAATATTCCCTCGTTTTTTACCTCATACGTATTATTCCTCGAGATTCCCTTTGCATGTACCAAGCGCTTTTTAACATATTTATTATATAACTTTTTAACATATATCATTCATTTGTTAGCCCTTAATTTATTTTTCTCTCAACAGCTTGTTGAGAGAAAAATAAATTAAGGGCTAACAAATGAATGATATTTAAAAAATCTTCACCATCCACAGTCCCATATAGAACACGTATACTATTTATACTCGTACGTATCCATAGAACTCGTAATATTTATAGAATGAATGTAGTCAAAAGTAGCCATTTAGGTCTAAAACCAATTTAAACACTAAACAGAAGAACGAAAAATTAAAACATTCAATAATTTTAACATGCATTTAAATACATTATGGCCGTTTTCCATTTTTAAAAATTTATCTGTTTTAGAAACTATAAAATCAAATGTAGTATGTGGTATTGGTGACTAGTAGGCTCGTGTCTGCGAGTGCTTTAAGAGACAAACAATAATAAAGACGGAGTTGACACGACACTTTTGTAAACAGACAAATGTACAATAACATAAATGACAGAAAGAAAACATCCCATTGCTGGTAAAAATCCAACAAAAACAAACGTGTACGAAGGAAGTCCGCAACAAAACAATGTTCGTTGCGTATCACCCTCGACACCAACTGTGGGAGAATCTGCAACGGTTTTGCATGCAAATTGAGCGTGATTTGAAAATTTCTGGAATTATTAATGGCGCCAAAAAATGTTGCTAGCTTTCAACCTCTTGTTTTCCCACACTGTTTTTAATACAAATTGATTCCCATAATTATTACCATCCAGTAAATACTAGCAACAAAGAGATGAATTCTTAATCGTGCAAAGAGGAAAAATTATCATTATGATGTTCTCAGTCTAGGGGATAATGTTTCTTTCTCCTACCATGCTCCAAATTGATTTGGGGTAGGTGCAGTAGGTATGTCTTGACAGCAACAATACTGCTATGGGATTTGGCATTTGAATTTTTATGCACGCCGCCTGCCTGACACTATCTGTCCTTTGGGAAAGACTGCAATCTCTCGACAGCAGCCGGGAGCACCAGCACCACCACAGATTTAATAATACAAGGAGATAGGCCAAGCTGGCGTTTAACTTGTGACAAGGTGTATGTCCAGCGGGCATACATTGCCGCCAGTTCGCCTTCCGATAAAGTCGAGGTAATACGGCCGGTGAGCGTGTAACGCGGACTTCATATGAACCCAGCAATTTGACCGATCTGCTTTGCGGCTGTGCTTAACTTTCATTGCTTCGCAGTCCTTAAGACGCGCGCAATGAATAGTGTATATTACGGCATGCTCAACTAGAACCATGTTATGTAGTACGGCCGCTGATCGCGACACTCGGTCAATCCTAATAAACTCAGCGATTTGGCCGATCTCCTTAGATTGGTGGTGATCTGTGAGCACCACCTTCCGAAGCATGAAGGAAATTTGAGTTGAAAGAGAATCGGTCTCCCATCTTAGTATCAACCGCCCAATTATCGTAGCTATCGTGATTGTCACCTCGTCGACAACACCTTTATTATCATAATAAAAAATAATTTCATCAAATTAAGTAGGTGGTTGTCCTTCTGGAGTGTTCAGTACCCGTAGTGTCAGTTTTTTATTATAAAATACGTAACTGTTTGTATGGGTTTACGCTTCTTTACGCTAGGGGCGCTATTCACGTTTCCTATACAAATCGAGCTCATAAAGCAACTACAATATTTACGTATTTTAAACGAAGAAACTTATACTACGGGTACAGTAATCTAACAGGTGGTTCCTGGTTTGAAACCGAGCATCTCATGGTTTTTATTAACGTTTAATATTAAGTGGTAGCCTGGTAGCTAGAGCAGACTAGATTTGATAAAAAAAACTGTCAATTTAACTGACAGATACCTTCTAATCAGTCATTTTATGTTATCCATTTTTGTTTCTTTGTGTAAAATAAATTATTACATGAAAAAAAATATCAGAACTTTTTGAAACTGGCTCTTAATCTCTTTTTTTGTGGGTAGTAGGTACCAAGATAGCTTTTACACTTCACGTAAAATTGATGAGTATTTGCGATTTGCATTAATGCTACGTATTCAAATTACGTTGGTATCTTCAAGCATATTTTCCTGGTATTTTAATTAAGAAATACTTTATTAAAATATCTTACTTACCAGCATTAATTTTTAATAATTTATACACCTATAAACAGGCTTCATCCGGAATCCTCGACCACTAAAAGATTGGCTAATTCTAATGCTATTAACACACAGACAATTAACACTCTATTAATATACCTACTTAGCGATAGTTTTGATAAGATCAGTTCAAACAAAGCGGCAGAAATTATATGAGCTCCTGAATTGACAAACTTCTTAAGAATTTTTTTATCAGCTAATAGAACTGGCATATTCATTCCTCGCATTTGAAATGCATCATCGATGATACGAGTACATTGATGTGTAAAAAAGTAAAGCATATAAGTATACAACGAGAATTTACTTGCACATAAATTTAAACGCAAAACAGTAGCATTAGCATATTTATTTCATCCAGTAACATTTTCCTTACACTCATTAACCTGTGGTAATCAAGAATGTAGATACACAATGTTGATCATGTGCCTAGTAAAATAATAACGCCATTAATTTTTATAGGCCACGCTGTGAGAATGGCGGCAACACTTAAAGCTAACTGTTTTATTCACTAAAACAATGTTGGATGTGTCTACTTTGGTGGCCATGATAGGTAAGATTTTGTAATAGGTAGAAAACTTGATTTTTTTGTAATAGGGGAAAATGGTCTTACGCGGGTTATAAGGAGTTGAAGAGAAATTATTGTAATGTGTTAAGTAATGATTAGTACGGTTTACTGGAGTAGTTTGTTATTTTTTGTACGACCATAATGCAATATGCGACGTTGCAGGTAGATTGTAATTCGGTATAAAGTACATTGGGGTTGAAATGGACCGACGATCTATTAAAGGTCGCGGAAAGCTGCTGGATGCGGGCATTATAAGACCGATCGAGTTGGAGATTCCAAGTCAATGGTGACCGTTTGACAGCTGAAATGATGATAAAATACAGAAGTTATCCTCCTCACACAATATCATAAAATAAATAACATCATCTTCAATGGGATAAATTAACTGTTATGAGTGTGTACAAACCTCCATGTGCGGCTTACGAGAATTTCCAAAACATTGTGGAGGATACATTACTTAAAATTAGTGGTAGTTATAAAACAATTCTTATCTGTGGAGATTTTAACATTAATGTTTTAGAAAAAAAATCATTAACCAACAACTTATTTAAGTCTTATGATTTACACAATTGTTTCTACGAACCTACAAGAAGTACAAGTGCTACCTGCATTGATAATATTTTTCCTAATATTAAGCCTAATCAGAAATCTATAATTAATTTGCTACATTCTGATCACTGCGGTCGATTAATTTTATTTTCTAGGAAAAAAGCTGCTCCTCAAAAAACTAAAATCAATTTTAAATATGATTGCCTGCCACCATAAAAAGAAAATCGCGCTCAAAGCGCGCCTTTTATTCTCTTTCCGGAAAGCTTTTGAAATTGCTGACTGATATTTTCAAGTCTATTAGCCGCTAATTTCCTAAAATCAGCGCATTCACGGTTCGCACTCAAATGCATTTAGGTTCATAATAACAATAACGTTTGTGTTTTCTAATTTTTTAATTTATTTCTGCCCTTCATTAGCACTTCATTTGAAATTCATCTAAAAAGATAAATTTTGTTAATCGTCAAACAACCTACCTAATATCGCTTTCTAAATAAAATGATGGAAAGTAACTCACATAGATAAAACTGTCGACATCATTGATAATCATTTTTAACCGACTTCAAAAAACGAGGTATTGTTGCCGATGGATACTTTTATCAATTTTAGGTTACGAATATGTTGCGATTAGTAATCTAAATGTGATCGTGTTTCCTTCAGTTACTTTTTTGAGTTAAGTGGTTGGCAGCATACAAGCATACCTACATCTGCTTCATGATCATCATCAACCCATGTTCGTCCACTGCTGGACATAGGTCTCCCCTAATGCATGCCACTGCTCCCGGTTTTCGGCCAATCTCATCCAGCCCACTCTAGCCAGCCTACGCATTTCATCATCCCATCTTGTCTCGGTGTAGTTGCGCTTAAGTGCACAAATCCCGAGCCGTCCCGTAATAGCGCACTGGAGGTCAGGCCGTACCGGATGTTTAGTGGATATGGAGGGGACGCCTTTACCTCGAGTCCCACATATCCCCTGCGGTTGGCATCAATCCGCAGGGACGATGCGTTAATGCATTTGACCTTCCCGTCAATGAAAAAGGGGAAAAAAGCCTATAGACGCTTGCAACACTGCCGTGACACTCACGTGCTGCCAGCCATAATCCCCTTACCCCGTGGAGATCTGGCGACTTTATCATACAAATTGTTTATGTTAACGATAATACTTTTTCGAAAAATATTCGTGTTTGGGCAACTGGTTTATCACAAAATTTCTAGGTCTGCGGTCAGACTGTGTTACGCGGGGCAACCTTGCTAATTGCAGAGTGTAGTCCGCTGCTCTAAATAGAGTCTCTATGAAGGTCTACATTGTGTATGTTAATACATAGAGCAATGTGTAGAAAGTCTCATTGTAGTCTAGTCTCTGCAGGGTTCGATAAAATAGGCAATCAAAGCACAACAACTACACGTGATGGATGTCGTCGACGTATCATGAAATATCCCGAATGAAAATGAAAACCAAGCGGTACAGTTTGTGGGTGGGTCTAATGTCTTATGCACCTAAATAATTTGTGTATTGGTAGGTTCAGACTATTCGGACGTCCTAGGGATGCTAGATGGTCGAGAGACTCCCAAGCATCTCCGCTCGGTTGCCCAGTAGGTAATCCCCTAGGAACGATCAACCTACAGGCTGGAGGACACCCCAAGGTCTTCGCATTCTTAAAAACCCGGTGACGCAGGAAATGTCATCGGCGACAACCTGCAGCAGTCAATAAAAAAAAGGTAGCTTCAGACAGATTCGATCGGTCCAGTTCAACAATTACCTACGATAATAAGTGTAATATGATTTATAATTCGCATAGGTAACACATTTTAATATTCTTTACTAAATATTTTATACAAAGTTTTAATTCTACTAGGTCTAGATTTTATCAGTATCAAAATGTCATAAATTTGTTTTTCTAAACATAATTCACGCATTTGCATAGGAATCGCCTTGACATAGTTAAAGTGTTTTCTAAGCGCGATAGAAAGGTTTCATACCTGCTAATTTAATTTCTTTTCGTAAATAACTTGGAATTTTATTTATCAACAACGTGCATATTTGAATATAATTAATTAATATTGATATTAATCGACTTTATTAAATTCTGTTTTACACCTTCGAAATTGGTTTAAATATAAACCACTTCCGTTTATCTGTAACTATGGTATCCTTTTATTACCTATACATATCCGCTATGCGTTCACTGATCCGAAGACTAAATGAAATCAAATCAGATATCTTTATTGCGTATCTCATAACAATAAGGGTCTTAAGCATACATAGGCTGTAGTTCCTGTGATAAACAGTAAAAGTCATTAACAAAGTTCTAGTTAATTATTCAAGCCTGAACAGAAACTACATCAACAGCACCCACATGAAGACCACCACCACACCACTTGTCGCGGCTGGGAGTATGTTCAAGCTACAAGCTGAACATTGGACTCTGCGGCTGCGTGGTCAGCAGCGAGGCAACAACCTACGTTCCGCGGATCTGCAGCTACGTGCGCCGTCTACAACTTACACCTATGAGAGACATGCATGCATAAATCTATCAATGTGTACAGACAAGGTATTTAGTGTAGACATTAAGCAAAAGCAAGAATAAACAGATTCAACCGTCCGTGTTGGGTCTCGCTACCTCCCCGCTGCTGCCTGCCAGGGCTACTCCCTGTGACAGTTCCCTATCATCATCATCATACTGCCTGCCAGGGCTACACGGCAGCACCGTCCTTCAAAATTTCCTTTGTGGTCCGATCTGTTTGCATCCGGCCCGAAGGACCAAAATATCATAATAAATAAACGATCTCGCAGTGGTTGTAAGGCGCCGCTTCCCACAAGTACATGGAAGATGCTAGGCCAGGCTGTATCAACATCCTTCAACATATCCTTCATAATATATCAGAAAAAAAATCCTTATTAAGATCTTTATGCTTCAGAAATTAAGCTACTTAATCTCAAGTCTCAAGTTAAGTTGATTGGATTGGTGACCAGAAATGTTTCAACTCAATTTTCCTCCGTGCTTCGTAAGACAAGTTAAGCTGGTGGTCCCGGATGTCAGTCGTAAAAAACAAGTGAAGTCAGTGGTCAGAAAAGGCAACTTTATGAACTCTCGACACTAGGCTAACCTAGCTGTGCCGGATTAACCACAAGGTAAAAGATCAGGCAGACCGTATACTTGTCTGCTACTTTTAGTGTACGGTAGTTTCTTATTTTAATAATAAAATTTACAATATTTCCCTTATTATAACCATAGTTCTCACTAGCCTATGAGATGGCAATTTAAGTCATTATCAGCCGGATATAGAAACTACGACACGCCCAAAGGTACGCCCTTAGAAATCATGGCATTACAGGGCTAAATCTAGATCAATTTTATCGGTCATCTCTCTGTTTCAAGATAATATTGATCGAACGATATGGATAGATACACGGCGTGAGTTGTGTTAAATTAAGTGCCTAACCTGAAGTAATTAAAATATATTTCCATGGATATAATGTTCTGCCTCCTTCATAAAATTTATGAACGTCAGAATCGGAAGGCTCTACAGACCTCAAATAGTCACATTGCATTTTTATTGCTTATATACCAATCGAAATAATCATAATATATTTCTCTTTCACGCTAAATACTTAACTTCTCAACCAGCACACGTGATCCTTCCTACTTACAATCTAGGGTTGGGCGAGGTGTGGGCACAAGAGAGCTGAAGAAGCAACCTCCAGTGCCGGGTCCATGACGTTGCAGAGAGGAGAACCAGAAGCAATGCAGACGCAGTGTTAAGGAAGGTGCAACGGCACTCCTCGTCACTATGAGTAAATCATAATGAGCGCCATTACGAAACTGAAAACGTTGCAGTAAGTGCGGTTTTCTGAGAAAGTTTGTAGAAAGGTAGTTTTAATTTATTTAGAAGAGTTGATTGTTTGACTTTCATGTTCTTCTCCCTCCCAATTCATTTGAGGTTAAGTAAGTCTTCCTATCAACATACTGCTATAGGTTTTGGCATTAAATTTTACGGCTGTCTGACACCAACTCCTTGGGAACAATATGTAATAACTTCCTCATAGATTTTATAAGGTCATCTTATGGTCATTAGCGAGAAATCGGCTATTATATCATATACCTCTACCGACCATAAAGCCGAATAAAATTAATCAAAATTAATAACTTTTGAAGTAAAACTTCTTTAGGCGCGACTAGGGGGTAACTCAGATTTTTCTAACGGAAATAACGCTCAGTATTCTATAGTCTGTGTAGTTTCCGCTATTTAAAAATAGTAATTTCGATTGGTCGTAAGTATCTGTCATATACTCCGTGCTTCTCGACTTATACGCCAGCTAGTGGCAAAGATCATAATCAATTAGGATTATTTATTTCCAATATTATTGAACAGATCCATTGTGAATAGCAAAGTATATAAAAATTCAACAGTCTTAAAAAGGTTCTTTTAAATTGCACTTGTGTTTTTTAAAAATCTCCAAGTGTATTTTTTATTTTTTTTTCAGTTAAAATTTAATCATTTCAGTGATCTACGTCAAAGAAGTTTTACTTCAATCGCGCGTAAAGGTTACACGCACACAATTTTTTTTTTCAAATCGTGATGCGCGAAAGTCTCAGCAAAGTTAACATTTTGACAACATCAGTTACCCAGGGGTCACAATGGCTCAGTTACGAAATATAAACTGAAGTGAAAGTGATTTACAATCTAAATGGAGGAAGACACAAATTACCCCCGACAAATGACATTTTAATAACTCCATCCCAAAGTTTGCGTTGCAAATGCATTGATTAAATTAGTTTATGTAATTTGTAGTCGTTTTCGGACGTTCGCTAAGGTTTACTAGAATCGCTTGCTGCTATTTCTAGCAACTAAAATTGTTTTTGTAAATGAAAATTGTAACGCGATCTATTTGCAACGAATGAGTGTCGGAATTTAGTAATTTCAACTTTCATTAGTTAGTTATTTTAAGACGTCCGTTTGGTTATGATATTACTGTTGTCAGGCGTGTATGTACAGTCCAAGACACTGTAAAATGAGGTAAAATGTCAGTGTGTGACTTATGCATATTCTTTTCGCACACTGATATTTTATGTTAGTTTCGTCTTGGGCAGTTAACAGTGTCTTCGGCTGTACAGTCGGGGTAAGAGGCGATGATTTAGGTAATGTAGCATGCAATTTTCGAACGGTGCAGAAATTTTTAAAAATATACTTATTAAACTAAACTACTTACACATCAAATTAGTATGAATCCTTTTTAAAAATTTTACATTTTAGTGTATAAAAAATCTTGAAAATAAATCTTACCAATATAAAAAAGTGACATCTCTCAGAATCTACTGGAGCTGTTTTCAGAAAGTGATCACGAGATTACATGGGATGATCATCCCGTGACCACGAACGCTGCAAAGTATTACGAAACGTTGGGCAATATTAAAAAAATATAAAATTCAATTACACGCGAGTTAAATCCGTAAAAGTTGTTTTATTTACAATGTGTAGTGCTCGCGCAAATCTAAGAGAACATTTTGGAAGGGCCCCTAAATTATCAGGGGTGATAAAAAGTAACGGTGTAAAAAAAAACATCAATTACCGAACCGTAACCACACCTTAAATGTTTACGTCAAAATCACGGTGAAGCATGACGGAATTTGAAACTTTATAATTCATTTAATTCGATGAAACTATGCCGGTATTATAGATTCGAAAGTGTGTTAGTTTGTTTCTCTTTCACACTAAAGTGGATTTCAATAAAACTTGCTAAAGATTAGGCTTGGATAGAAATCTTCTTTTTCTTTGACTGACGACTGCAGGTTGTCGCTGATGACTTTTCCTGCGTCACCGGGTTTTTTAAGAAGGCGAAGATCTTGAGGGTCCTAAAGCCTGTAGGTTGGTCGTTTCTAGGGGATAAAAAATACTAATTTATAATGGAACGGCTATTGCTTATATATGGATAGGGTAAAAAATCTTGGATTAACTATGGATTGTAACATTTCTTGGGTACCTCAAGTGAACGAAGTTAGTAGGCGTATGCATTACTCCTACCACTCTCTCAAGCGACTTCAAGATTTTCTCCCTTTTGAAACCAAAATTATGCTAGCGCAATCTCTCCTATTTCCTATTCTCGACTACGCTGATATTTGCTATCTGGATGTAACGGAAGAACTGCTTAACAAGCTCGATCGTCTTCAGAATCTTAATGGGCGACCGAGCATCTCTCCTTTTATTTGGGGAGTCTCTCGATCGCCTAGCGTCCCTAGGGCGTCCGAATCGGAAGGTAAGAAACTTCTTAGATTTATTGTTTGAGAGTGAAACATCTCCAGGACAGATGTTTCACTCTCAAACAATAAATCTAAGAAGATTTTTTCTCTTCAGTCAGCTTCTATTTGTTAGTTCACTGAATGTTTAGATAATTGTTGGGTTTGGTGCTCCTTTTATGTGCGACAGGATGGAAATCTGTCACCTTTTGAGGCACTACATGGCCTATATTGCCACTTGCCAGATGTATAGGTTCATGTGTAACCCAATGTTACCTAAAACCTCTGCTCAACTCCCTCCTTATTAAAAAAGGTGGACTAAATTTAGTCGTGGTTTAATGATGCCAACTCTGTCTTTTATTCAGCAAATAAAAGTGAGAGCATCAGTTTTAAATCATGTCTAACTCTAGTTCATGTTCACGATATGGGTTTTTTTAGATTATGAACGTGATAGTAGGTATATAGTTTTAATTTTAATATAATTAAATAATTTGATTTCAACCAAAATCTCACAGTATATTAATTGATTGCAAATCGTGCTTAATAAATAATATCTAATTATTTATGATATATTTCCACACTCACACCAAATTTTCTAGGTCAAACTGTGTCATTAAGAATTTTTATTATGAATACTGGGTATTGGACAGACGTTATAACAAATAAGATGTCATAAATAAACTTGAATAATTAATAAAACAACCATGGCTCGTGGTCAACTGTACAAACAGTTTGTTCTAATAAGGTTTCAAACCCAGACCGATTGATGTGCAGGCACCATTTTTAACTGCCGACGGAAATTATAAGTTTGAAGTAGGTATGTCTATATGAGCCATCGTTGCTTCCAAAGGGATAGTCCGATTTTAATTTACTTTCTTTGTTGTTTGAAAGATAGATACTGGACGGCAGAAGAAACAGACGCTCACGTCACGTCCTACCTGAAGGAATGCAACGCAGAAGCAGCACACGAGCTCGCTACCTGAGTCATCCGGGTTGACTCCAGAATGTTTTCAGACACGTCAAGGCGTTAGGCCGGATCACTAACGAAGTCTTCGTTAGTGATCCGGCCTTTCAGCCTCTGACGCAAAACAGGCGCATAGTCGTCGAGTTGCGGAAACAGCCCGTACGACGACGAAGAAGAACAAGATTTGATCGGGACTGTATTTACCCGTGATTCAAGAATACATATTAAGCCGTTTGAAGATCATCAGCTCATTATAGATGATAAAGGTATCGAAGTAACTTCAACAGCTCTGATCGATTCAAAGTGTTGTATGCTTTAATTTTAATGATATTGTACTCTATAAGAGATGTCATCCAGTGATACACACTTCCAAACCTTTACATCAACAATTTCTCATAATATTTCGTAAACACATACGCACGTTCTAAACTACAAAACTTTCATTGCACTAAAAGACTTCTTTAAACTATTGAATTTAAAATTAAAATCTGATCGAAACTCTGGGAAAGCGCACTGCTTTTATAAACATGAAATCGTAAATCACCATTGCACCAGCAAATCCAACGACAATAACACTCATTGAGCCATTTGAGACATCGCCTCTAACATCATAATAACGCCCTTGACACCCGACGAAGGGCGACAAAATTGAACCAAACCGGAACACCCATAAACCTCTGATCCAACTCTCCAATGTCTCTATTGTAGAAATATCATCTTGATCTTGAAATCGTTGAGTCATTACTATAATTACTGCGGTCCAACAAAGATGGTGAAACAGACTCGACGTAACGCTAATTTGAATTTAGTGCGTAAAGTAATTCTAATTTTACTAGATTACTGGTGCAACCTAGTTTTTTGCATCAGTTATGTGATCCTTTAAGCAATACGCAAATAGTAGGCCATTGTTTCGACTTTTTTTAGATCAATCAATATTTATGTCTCTTGTTACGTTAAATATGTCTTAGACATATTGTCTTAGAAAATGTTGCTTTGTGACCTTTTTTCTATATCAAGAGTTGGTTTTGTGACAAGAACTTGAGATTTTTGAAGTTTTTTCCAAACGTATAGACGAAAAAACTTAACCAATTTCAAACGTAAAGAACTACGAGCTCTACAAAAAAAATGTGTTCGCACGAACGGAGTGTGGCTGTCTTATTTGGTTAATAATGAAACTAGTTAAGTACTCATATTTTTATATGATGTTTTTATATAAAAGAAAGAAATTACGGTTAAATTACAGTTAGAAATTGAATTCATAGTATGTAGGTATACTATGAATTCAATTTCTAACTGTCGAATTACAGGTAGGTGCACATTTTTCTAATCAACTATCCATTGGTATTACCTACTGCTAGTTTTTTTTTGCATAAATTGACGTCAGCTTGCGACAAGAAACGACAGACTAGAATAAATTCTATAGGTCTTATATAATATAGCTCAGTTGAAAGATAACTACTTTGTATTAGCAGCGTTTTGATTTGAAGCAAGTCGCCCGTCTGCAATATTTAGTGTTTTATCTCCAACGCTCGTCGCCGATCACGTCGCCTGGAGCCATTAGCTGGATGCTCTGATACCCATCCGGGGCGAGCAAGCATCAGCTAATACAGTCAAATGTCGCATCTATGAATTGCCAGTTGAGACTTGATGAGACCTACCTATAATAAAATTAATGATTTCCAAAACCTTAGTCGTAGTATGGCAATCGCCCGGATTAATCGGTTGAATTTGTAGCGCCCGAACTGGAGTAGTAACTCAACCTTACAAAGACCAAATAACACTACATTTTTGTGATGTTGTGTATCTGTTGATGAGTAAGGACTCAGACTAAGGTTTGCAAGAGCTCCACGGGGTAGGGAAGGTGACGTGACGGGTAGGAAAGTTGACGTGACGGGTAGGATAAGCGACGTGACGGGTAGGAAAGGTGACGTGGCGGTTAGGAAAAGTTACGTGACGGGTAGGGAAGGTGACGTGACGGGTAGGAGAGGTGACGTGACGGGTAAGGAAGGTGACTTGGCTTTGTGTGTAAATGAATGTTTCCTGAAGCTCTCCTCGACCCTTGGATTGTGATATGTATGTATGTTGACGATTGCTATCTTTCAACAGCCGAAACCATCAGCTTAACGTGCCTTCTGAAGCACGGAGCAAAATAGCCGATTTTTTTTAGATCACCCATCCGAGACCCGACCACGCACTTGATAGCTTAGCTTTTGTTGATCGTTACGAAGAACGGAGGATCGCGGTGCCATCGACCTCCTCAATACTACTTAACATGTTGTTTACATGTCAACAAAATACGTAATCTCTATCAATCATATCATAATTACCTATATTCGAATAACCGTATTACCTACAATAATTTGGTTTACGCACGACCTCAGCGCACGACTGATAGTACAATTGGCAACACATGAAGCGTAACAACGGATGTCCTCATTCTATACGTTATTGATTGAATGAATATTGTGTATGGAAGTACGTGATATGCTGTAATCATCCAACCTAGCTAACGAAGGAAGGAAGCCGGAAACGCCGTACAACTATGAACATGCATCATCCTTCTTCAGTTTTATTGCCTAAAACAGTCACAATCAACTTATTTTTTACTTGACCACATAGTCCGTGGTGCTTTTGTTGTATTTTTACATTTTCAGTGCTTAAGCATGTTCTGGATGTAATTCTGTTTTGTGTATCTGTTACGGCTAGAACCTAAAGTGCGGCTACACCTTTTTTTATCGATGGGGATTAGGGCTTTCAAATTAAATTTCGCATGGCAATCACCATTAAAAATAATTATTATAGGTAGATTAGATTACTTAACAATCATCTATTCTTTTACCTTGTAACATTCATATAATTACTAATCAAACAATCCTAAATAACAATATTCAAAAGAAACGAAAATAAAACAATAAACATAATCAATAAAACCTTAAGATTTTGGAATTTTTTGTAACTGAAAGGACAGCGTGTTATCTTAAAAAGGACAGCGTTTAATGACTTATCAGATAGCGAACTTCTAAATTTGTTGCATAAATAGCTGGCTGAAGAAAAAGCTCGCTCAGCTTCTACACTTTTAGGTACTACAGATAGTAAATATTTGTAAGCTGCAGTTAAAAATATTTCCTGATCACCCCCACCGGTTTCGAAGACACATCTCTACTCTTATTATTGATTCACAAAATCAGTGCCTGTAGTTGTACTTTGAGGTAAGGTTCATGCCTAACATTTCGTCTTAAATTCATATAACTCTAATAAAGAATTGTTGATTTGTAATACCGTAAAATCACGGTATCGACTGATCAATACCGGTATTGAAGAATACTAAGAAAAAAACGTGATTACGGTATTACGGGATCCCGGAATACCGGTATTGAAAGCCCTAATGGGGATCCTTTTAAGGACCTCCCGCACGCTGGCTAGGCGCACGGCGTGTGTGGGATTCACCGACGCGGACAGCGTCGGTGAATCCCACACATAGGTAGGTGGTAGTGGGTAGTACTACCCACTACCACCCACCTAAGCCCTTATGGGGGTGCTTTGGGATCGGCGCACTTTACGTGCGCCTTTTCACCAAAGCGTCCCCGGGCTGGCCCAGCCGGCCCAACGAGTGAGCCGGGCGACGCGCCATTGGGGGATTGCGCTAGGGTACTAGGCAATCCCCAGACAGGGAGAAGTGCGGCTACACTTAGTTTTAGCCGGTTAGAACTAGGTGTAGCCATTTACTCTTGGTTAAAACTAGTATAAGCCGATTGTTTACGGGTAAAAATAGGTCTGACCGGTATCATTCCAGCTAGAACTAGGTCCAACCAGACCCTAGTGGCTGATACTAGGTCTATCCGATGTCATGCCGGCTACAACTAAATCCAACCCATCCCTATCGGATAAAACTAGATGCAAACAAGATCCTTCACTGCAAAACCATAAGCGACAATAAAAAGTGTCTCTGGAAAGCTGTTGGTATTTTGTGCAACTGCAAATGTCACTCAAGTTTGAACCGTTCTGATATAAAATCTTTTTAGCAAAAAAATAGGACAACCGACTTCAATGCGTACAAATTTAAACTAAAAAGTAAGAAATAAATAATATTTTAATGAATTAGTTGAAAAGAGCGTCATAGAAAACCAAGAAAAGTATTGATACACATTTATAATTCTTTATTTATAATTCATACTCCGATATATTTGGAGCCGGTGCCAGCTAGCCAAGGAGGATAGTGTTTGCAATTTTCGAACTTCACGGAGCGGCGGATTATCTGCATCATTCATTATTATGTATAGTTAATGGATTAATCAAGTTCGTATCTATTAGGTAAGTTTATTTTGCTTAGGCTGGCACCGACTCCAAATATATCGGAGTATGAATTATAAATAAAGAATTATAAATGTGTATCAATACTTTCCTTGGTTTTCTATGACGCTCTTTTCAACTAATTCATTAAAATATTATTTATTTCTTACTTTTTAGTTTAAATTTGTACGCATTGAAGTCGGTTGTCCTATTTTTTTGCTAAAAAGATTTTATTTTATTATTTTTAGTGGAAATAAAGTATATTTTATTGAAAACGGATAGGCCTACTAGGCGCTCATTAAAACTTAATGGAAACTTTAACTAAAACTTTTTTTTTGTTATTACTGATTTGTTCAAAAAGGGTCGAATTTATATCGATACAATTTATACGGGCCATCTCTGATCTTGACGTACCTAAAAAAGAATCATTAAAATCGAGCTGTAATACTCATAATTGACGAAGTAATCAGGTAACAAACACAAAAAAACAGTCGGATAGAGAACTTCCTCTTTTTTTTAAGTCGGTTAACAAATAATATCACGTCTCAGACCTATAGCTCATTACTAATGCCTGCCATTCATTCAAAATGAATGGTAAGTTAATGAACTATGAACCTAGTTATTTAACTTAAGTTCATAAAATAATTTGTCATAGTTTATGTGTTGACTATTGGACCTACTAACCAAAATTTCACTATTGCATATTAGGTAATGGCAAGTTCAAAAAAAAAATTTACATTATTTTTGTGTTCGTGGACGATATTATTATATCATCCCCAATGAAATTATCATTTTAACAAAAAAGTACTGAACCAATTTCGGTATAATTTATACGGGACCACCTTTGGAGTATGTCCTTCCTAACGAAAAAAGAATCTTCAAAATCGATCCATAATTGACGGAGTAATCGCGGAACAAACATACAAAAAAAAAAAAAAAACATACAGTCGAATAGAGAACCTCCTCCTTTTTTGAAGTCGGTTGAAAAATAGCTTGTATTGATGTTTGAATGTGTGATTGGTTAATTTCTGTAAAAATTAATAAAATGCTTTCGTTTGTTAAAAAAATGTTGCTGATTGTTCCTATTATAGAATAGAATAGAATAGAATATATCTTTATTGTACATCGACCAATTAAAATACAAATACAAAGTAGGTAATTAAAATTATTTGTACAAAGGGCGACCTTATCGCTAAGAGCGATCTCTTCCAGGCAACCTTAGGATGGACAGGATTCAAAAATATAGTACTCGAGGGAAGATGGCGACGTATTACTCACTATATATACATACATATATAAATATAAATAACACTACATTCGAATATTATATACTTATGATACTAATACGTGATAATATTATTATATTAATTACACATTACTTAATACATATTGTATAAATACACTATTATGTCAAAATTGTAGTCTTAATTAAGTGAAAGTTTAAAGTTACAAAAAAACACAACTATTTGCCTTTGTTAAAAAAATGTTTCTGTTATGTTAAAATTGTAGTCCTAATTAAGTAAAAGATTAAGGTTATAAAAAATACAATTAAATCTAACATGTAATAATAAAATCGGAACGTACTGTGTTCCGAATAAGATAAATTAAAATTAATCAATACAGTATTAAATTTCAGTAATATATATAAAACCGCTACAAAGCAATAAATCTCAGGGTCAAGTTACTAAAGCCTTCGATTTATAAAAACTAGACTAATGGAATGGATGTTTTTGCAAAAACAATTTTTACTATCTAGTTTTGAAAAACTTGAATTAAATCAGCAGCCAAAAAAATAATATTCACAAACTGTTATTCGGGTGAAGTTATTTAGGCAAATCGTTATTTTCTGAAGCTCTTTGTATTCGTATTACCATTACGTCTTTGTATACTTAATTTATCATCTTAACAGCCATGTTTAAAACAAATAAATAATTATTATTACTATTCGCTTCACCTGTCGTACGAAATATCGTAACCAAGATTTAGCGTGAGTAGGTTCCTAACTGCGAAATCCCGAAGGATATTACCTATGTGACTAGGCGCTACTTCTATATCTAAGGCTTTACTAATCCTACTATACATTTAATTTACTCAGTGCTTTTCAAAATTCGCTTGCGTGTGGATAGTATATGGATTTTGCGTCTAAGTAATTAAGCTGGATATAATTAAACTCACAGTAGAAACACCGTTATTTTTAATATTATTACGACACAGTGCGAAACACACGGCGCATGACGGATTTTACTACAAAAACAGTTATAACTCGAGAAGATCATTATCATCGATGATGTACAGAAACCGTACAATTACTTATTCTCGCTGTATTTTTGTACTGAATATAAATATAAAAAATGCCATGTCTTACTGTTAATAAGAAAATAGGTCTTTAGCACTTCTCGAACTGGCTTACGAATACTTTTAACAAAGTACCTACACTAGTTTGCTTTAACAAACATTATTCAGTTGTTATTTTAAAGATATGTTTAATATTACCTATTGGAATTGTTGAAATCACGATATATTTTTCTTGCTTTTTAAGATTATAAATTACGATAGATTTTTCTTGTGCCTTTTTAGGTTCCCTGTAAATCTTATTGTTATAATTTACAAACAATTTAAATCTTGCAAGAAAAATTATTAAAAAAATGCTAACTGGAGATAATCATAGTAAAAGGAGAATAACAAGGTAAAATTAAATAAATCTCTAGCAAAAGAATACTTAGAAAATTAATTTAACAAAACCTATAAACTGCAATCAAAATAATTTAAAATTGTATTGTTGATCTTAATAGGTCTTGTGACATAAATAAGTATCACTAACGATAATAAGTACGTATTTACAACTATTTCTGTAAGCAAACAAACAATTTATTCGAACTACCCAATCCTTATTTAAGTTACAGTCGTAGAACCTATCATTTCGAGAGGTTCTACCTATGTAAATAACGAGGAAACGTGTGCGTAAATGTCTGTTTATTACTAAATATATTTAACTTAATTTACTCAAGTCTCTCAAGACTCAAGCAAGAGCAAGGACATAACACGAGATCATAATAAAATTTACTTTGACATTTACGTAGCTTTCTAAGCAAATGTTATTGTTTGTATGGTAGATATGTTAGACGGTAATTTTACCGGGTACGGTCACAATAAATACATAGGCTTTACTAGTTTAATCTAGGAGGCCGATGGCTAGGCTTGCCATACGTCGGGATTTAACAACCATGTCCGGACTTTCATCCGGACTTGTTGTTACGTCCGGATTTTTAATATGTTTCTGTCAGCGCGCTTTGATAACTCACTGACTGAGCGAGTTTCCTCCGTGCTTCGGAAGGAAAGTTAAGCTGTCTCGGGTGCTATCGAAAATTAGTAGCCGTAAACAAACTATTGCCAAGGAGGGTTGGAGTTAGTGAAATACCTAGGCTGAATACTGCCAAGGTCCTCGTCTTCTTAAAAATCCTGGCCGGAGAAGTAAAGACCATCTGGGGTCAACTGCAATAGTCACTTAAAAAAAGCTTTCCCCAATTATGGTTGTTGTATAAAAGAATCTTCAATATAAACTTTGGGAAACAAGTGCGCCAAGAAACAAAAGCATTAAAGTAGAAGGCTTTAAAAAAGTCGGGAGTGGTTTCCCCTTGATACCGGATACGACTCAAAAGCTCAAATTCAAATTTATTCAAACTTATATTTTGATGTCATAAATGCATGTCAAATTTGGTTGCAATATGTTAAAGCATACTCGAATTATCGTACTAACGAACAGACACACAGGCACACACACAGACATAATTCCAAAAACGGTATTTTTGGACTCAGCAAGGTCCAAAACGTGTAAATCCGTCAAATCTCGAGGTCGAATTTTTTGACGATTACACAAGACTTTCTTTATACTGCGTATACGAGAAAGTAAAAAACTTCAAAGTTCAAAATGTTGAGTAGCACATATATTCTGCTGTTGACTCTACATCACAAACAACAATGTTTCGTCCTACCTACGTCGAAGAGGGCGTCAGTCAACTTGTGTTATAATCTGATTAAAGTTATACAAAACATACAAATGCCGATCATATGTGTTTATGGCATTTGCGAATGTATGGTTACTTAGCATCAGCTAAGTAATATCAACTTACAGCGTTGCAATGACCAGGGGGTTATCGCGCTATTTGCAACGTTTTTACCAAAACCAAATCGTTATCGTTTTCATACATTTTTACAACAGTTGTCAGCTGTCAAAACGTATGATAACGATAATGCTTTGGTTTTGGTTTTAACGTTCATAAATAGCGCGATCGGGGGCCAGATACACTTAAGTTTATGTTTCGATTCTTAGGGAAGATTATTAAAACAAAAAAAAATCTTAACAAAATTAATATTGTACGTACGATGTACGTCGAAGATTTGAAGAAGTTGAAGAATTTTGAACTCTGCGTTTTTACCCGACTACGGCGAAGCAAAAGGAAGGCTAATGATTTAAGCAGTCTATGTATGTTTGTATTATTATTATTTTCGGAGGGATATCTAATAAAAAATACAGCCCATTTTACTCCCTGATAAAAATACTTTCTTTTAGTGAAAGATTTTTTTAAAATCAGTTTAGTGGTTTAGGCGTGGAGGCGTAAGAAACAAATATTAAAAAAATCTGAAATTATACACATTCAAGTTGAAGACATTACCTAATTAACGCAAATGACATAAATATACATAGGTGTTAATATAAATTGAAGCTATAATTTGAATTGATTGCGGCGACCAAACTAGAGTGAAAAGTTACCTTATCTTTCAAAATACTGTGAACTGGGCACGGGGAGTGGACAATTGAAACGTTAAGTTGTACTTAAGACGTCTAGTTAATTACTATTCATAGTATTAATTAAACTATACTGTCTAGCCTAACTTATGCCTAATAGGAAAAGGTGTGTCAGAAACAATTCTAGTATTCAGCACAGCACGGCAAACATGTTCTATATAATATGTAAATTCTAGCACTTACGAGAAACATTCGTAATAATTCATAATTTCAGTGGCGATATTACTAACTAAAATATGCCATTATTACCGTGATATGGAGTAAGTGTGTTTGTAACAAGTGATTTATTGAAACCTGGTGATATCGTCTCGCTTGAGTAAGTTTTCGACACAAAAGTTTTCGAAATAAACAAACACGTACTTAATTTTAGGATAGAGTACCAAGCAACATATCCTCGAACGACGGTGTGGCTGGTGTAGGTTAAATCACAATATCCATCAAAAAGAAGTTTGTCATTACTATAAAATAATGTGTGTAATGTACAGGGTAATCACAATATCTATCAAAAATAAGTTTGTAATTACTATTAAATAATGTGTGTAATGTTCAGGGTAATTTACAAACCAGTAACATAATAAGCTCAAAAGTGTTTGAAGATCTCAAAAAACAACTTTTCACGGTTTCTGAGTTGCCACTACAGTAATCCCTGATAACTTCACACTGAACACTATTGCTGTTGTTACAACTGTGTCCGACCATGACAAAGAGTTGAGTTTACGCTTCGCTGTCATAGCCTGTGACGTGTGATCACAATAATATGAATGTATTATTTATGTACCCGCACTGTTTTACTTTTTTTTCTATTAGGTAAGTATTAAGTATTTATATTAATCTATGGTTGTTTTGACGCCGTTTTGGTGGAGTAGTCAGTATAGCTCCCTACACATCAAGCGGTCCGGTTTCGAGTCCTGGTAGCGGCAAATATTTGTGTGACGAACACGAGTATTTGTTGACAAGTCATGGTTGTTTATATATTTATTTAAGTTTATTTATAAAAATATCTAAAAATATTATGTATATTTAAAAAAATGTCCGTTATCTACACTTACGTGCAATAAAATCGACTCACCTCGTAGGATACGTAATATATCGGTATATAAAAATTAGATTAGATAAACAAAACCTGTAAATATAATTTGAATGTAAATTTCATAAGCTTTATTTAATCTACTCTAAACACCGATAAACGAAGTATTGGTGACAATAGACTCATTTCTTCGGAAACCCTGGTTTCTCATTTTTACGTCATACGCCATTTCTGTGACTATGCAGAGTGTTTAGAGTTAATTGAATCATTGTTTATTGAAAAATTGATTAATCTTACAGATTTATTAACGCCTAAAATTAAGCTGATTTCCGCAAAAAATTTAGCAAAAAGAGCTAAATTTTTTGTATTTGGTTTTTAATTTGTAAAATCAATAAAACAAAATCTATCACAGTAAAAACTGGTCTAATGTAAACTTAGGTTCTCGTTTAACACACGGGGTTAACAATTATTATTTACTAATTGTAGATTTTGATTAGGGAGTTCTGAACCAAAGCGTGCCGGTGAGTCGATTTCATTGCTCGTAAGTGTAGTATCCATAACCCAAGTTCTTAATGATACTTACTTTGGGCTAGATAATTGGTGTGAGCGTGGAAATATATTATTTAATATATTATACCTATTATGTATTTACCAATCGTTTGTGTAAACACGTGAATTGTGTTGTGATAGTATGTATCTACTAGCTAAAATGATTTCTCTTTTTATTCAATTTATATTCTCTATACTTGTTCTCCACTATCTCCCAATCTAGTAATGGTATTATGTTCAACATAAAATGCTGCATGCGCATCTCCATTGAAGTGAACTAATCGTATTCTATTTTCCCTTTCACCGTTTTCCCAGCCATTTGTTGATGAGGAAGCGATCTGATTGATGATCGGATTCCTGAGACTCGATTGCGGTAAAAACGAGAAAACTCGATCTCGCGTGTTCTTTATGATGAATGACATGCTTTGGATTGACTTTAAAAACAGGTAGATTTAGTCTTTAACTTTGTAAGAACGAATTGAAATGTAAAAATTCATCCATAATTTTAAAATTAGAGTTGGGAGATACTTAGATTTGGAAATAGAATGCGTATGGCTAAATGGAAAATATTTAATTAAATATCCTCGCGCCGTTTAATTTAAAACAAATAAACTTAATTATTTATACATTCAACCTTACGAGGATTTGAATCTATGACTACACAATGAATAACCACTCTACCACTCGATAGCGTCAGACAAAAATAAAAATTGTGGTAATGTACTAATATCTCTCAGATTTTAGGCTATTGGCAGCTCTGGGCAAAAGCTAGACTAGATTCGAAACTAGACTAGGTACTAACGCAACAAATTAGTATGAGAAAAAAATTAATTACTCATTTATTATCCGATCTAGGGGGGCCTAGATCGGGCTCTGCTTATAAGTACCTAGGTATGTAAGATTTGCTTTGTATTTTTAAGTGTGCAACAATGAATGTATATTCGTATTGCATATTAAACAAACAAATGGAACACAACAAAACAAACACGATATGTGGCAGTGGGAAAATAGTTTACAGATGACGATTTCGAGGAAAAGTTGCGCGTACGCCGTTTGACAGCCCGCCGCCCGCCGCCCGTGCGTGTCGAACGCGACGTCACACTGCGCGGCCATCTTAATTTGCCATCACGACGCGGAATCTTTAAATGTTTTCACCCTATTCACATGGAGAGGAAACAAGGACGTATTTATACGTAAGATAAGTTTAGAAAGACACTTGCAGTTAATAACGCAATCGTACCACGAGGTCGCTACGAATTCTGACAAAACGGAAGAAAAGTTTTGGTGACAGACAAACCGCAACTTTTATTTTGGAGTAATATTTTTGCCATCCTTTTGCTAGACAGCTGTTACCTAATCCTCGGGTATACGATTTGGACTTTTTATTAGTACTATCTAATTTTTAAAATGAGCATGGAAATAAGTAGGTACTTAATAGAGAGACGGGCAGTAGAAGGCGGGCGGCGACGGTCGCCAGTCTTCTCCAGCCCTAAAGCTCACTTTAGGGCCAAGGCTTTAGAGCCAATCCATGTTCAGGCCTCAGCCTGCACATGGATTGGCTCCCCATGGGGATTGCCCTAGTGCCCTAGGGTAATCCTTCTCAGGCGCAGCCCGGCCGGAGTCGAGGCTTACACCGTGCGCCGTTCCCGAAACGTCCCAAAGGGAACAAAGGGCTGTGAGGGTGCCGATGGTTTTTAGTGGGTATTCCCGGGAACTCCCGGGAGAGCCCCACACACGCCGCACTGTCTAGCCCACAGTGCGGTACGGTCCGAAAAGGATTTTCCATAAAAAAAGGTAGTTATAGAGTACATTACCACGTGAATAAAGTATCATTACGAACTTGTACTATGGATACTAGAAAACGTATATGCATAGTGTACCTTTTTTACGGAGAGGTCAAATGCATTTATGCATCATCCCTGCAATACGTACGATGCAACTGCAGGGGTATGTGGGACTCAGAGGTAAAGGCGTTCACCTTACTACCCACTAAACATCCTCTACTGGGCATTCTACCAAGGCAGACTACGACAGCAAACCGGGATCGCGAACTTTCGCCGGGAAGCTATCTGCGCCCCACGTACAAATATAGATTTCTACTCGTACATAATAATTCAAATATAATTTATAAAGAAACTTTAAAAAAAACAAATCATCATGTTCATCAAAAATATTTACCCCTACCCAAATCGAACCTATCAGTGAGAGAACATGTCTGGGTAGTATGCAAATAGTATGTAAGTATTTATGCATGAAGACATTACTGACCTCTCTATCAAAACGGTTGCCAAAAAGTCAAACTCGGCCCAGAGTGTGAAAATTTCATTACTATTTTCCCATTCTTCACCGAGAATGTAGAGCAGACATTACGGACGCAATCGAAGAGAGATCCAATTTCGTAACCAACAAGCACGATTGATTCCAGTAGCATGTGTAAATGCTAAACAAAGTGTTTGTTATCCATTGTTGTTTGAATCTCAAGGAATGCACTCTAATCTGCATTACGGGTATGCAACCCCGGGCTCCCGAGCTACTACAAACTCTGTCCAAATATCCCCTCCGAGTTAGTGGTATCCTAATTACCCTTTTCCTGGACCGTTCTCCACTTCTCCTTTCTCTCATTATTCAATCCTAACCCAATTTTCCCGTTTTTCCTCCCTCTCCGCCAATCCTTGGTCTGCCGTGCCTATGGATGCATGGCTAGGGGCGAGCCTAGTCGCAAGCGTGCCACTTTTAGCCCTGGGAATAGGCGCACCCAGAGGAAGGCTAGCCTTGTCCTGGCATCGGGGCTCTGCCAGGATCGACATAAATTTCCCCACTACTCGTGGGAACGCTATGACTCAAAATAGAAATCATAAGAAAGACGGCGACGTGGCTCGCCACCCGTCACGCCACGGCTCTCGCGGGGGCGGGAAGTGGCTTACAGAAAGCCGCTTCGCTACGATGAACGTGAGAGGGGGGATGGAAGGTAAAATAGATGAGGTATGTCAGATGATGAATGTAAGGCATATTGACGTTTTGTGTGTGAATGAGACAAAGCGGAAAGGATGCGATACCACCACACATGGAGCCTTTACGGCATACTGGTCTGGAGTTCCTGAATCCAGTAGATGCCAGCAGGGAGTTGGTATCCTTCTTTCCGAAAGAATGGCAGAGTGTGTCAGAGAATATAAATGTGTAAGTCCCAGACTCCTCTGGCTACGGATGAAGGTGGGCCTTACCCGTGTCTTCGTCTTGGGTGTATATGCACCCACAGACTTGGGTACCAGGAGGTCCCGAAAAGCCGTCAAAGAGCAGGAGGAATTTTGGGAGAGTGTGAGAGATATTTTGACGCAGTGCACGGAGAATGAGAGAGTTTTTATGCTTGGAGATTTCAACGGATGGGTGGGTACACAGCGAGATGGGTATGAAAGGGTTTTGGGTAAATTTGGGGATAAAAGGATAAATGAGAATGGGGAAAGTTTGTTAGATATATGTCTGGAATGGAATCTTTTAGTGACAAATACAATGTTTGCTCACAAGATGATCCATATGTACACAAGAGAAGAAGGAAATTCGAGGAGCATGATTGATTTTGTGGTTGTGGATGAACGACTGAGGAGCAAGGTGCGGGATACAAGAGTGTTTCGGGGCGTTGGCCTAGATACGGACCACTTTCTGGTAGTAAGCCGAATAAGTGGTCTGTTTAATAGATGGCGGCACCGAACCAATGATACTGTAAGTATCCTGCAGCGCATAAGAGTGGAAAAATTGCAAGAGAAGGGAGTGGAAGAGGAATTTGGGAGGAAGTTAAGGGACGTATTTGGAAAAATAGAACCCGTTTGTGAGATTGAAGATATATGGAAGATTTTCAAAGATGAAGTAGTGAGTGCTGCTATTAGTGTGTGCGGAGTTGCGAAAAGAAGAAAGGGGAAGAAACGAAAGGCGGTATGGGTGGACGAAGAGATACAAAAGGTTGTGAAAGAGAAAAAGAAAGCTTGGAGAGATTGGTTAGCTAAGAGGGCTGACCAAAGGATGCAAAAGATGACAGTTAAGGATGTAGATGATGCTAGAAGTGAGTACAAAAGGTGGAACGCACTGGTGAAGGAAGCAGTAGCTAGAAAGAAAGAAGAATGTAAGGATGACTTTGATAGAAGGCTTTCTGATAATTTCCGTTCCAATATAAAAGTTTTCTGGAAATCCATACGGACAGCTCGAGGAAAGAGTGCAACCTCGGAGCTGGGAAATATCAGAGGCCAGGATGGAAGTATCATGAACGGTGAGGAAAGAGTGCTGAAGAGATGGAAGGAGTATTTTGAGAGCCTGTTTGAAAGAGAAGAAGAGGTACATTGCGATACTTCACCCACGGAAGAAGATTGCGATGAAAGCGAGATAAGTATGGTAGAAATTATGGATGCATTAAAAGGTATGAAAGCAGGAAAATCCTCAGGGTATGACAGGATTACGGTAGAGATGTTGAGAGCGGGGGGAGGTGCCGTTGCTAAACAGCTGCACTACCTTTTCAATGTATGTTGGGGGAGCGGCAGAGTGCCAAGTGATTGGTGCAAAGCCGTTATAGTACCATTGTATAAAGGGAAAGGGTCGCAGCTGGAGTGCAAGAATTATCGTGGGATAAGCCTCCTCAGCGTTGTCAGCAAATTGTATGCAAAAGTTTTGATAGAAAGGGTCATAAAAGAGACGAATGACAAAATATGGGACGTGCAAGCAGGATTTCGAAAGGGGATGGGATGTACAGATCAAGTCTTTTCCCTGCGATGCATAACTCAGAAATTTCTGGCGAAATGCCAACGAGTATACTGCGCTTTCGTAGACCTGGAAAAGGCTTATGACCGAGTGGTGAGAAGTGAATTGTGGTCAGCTTTGTCTATGCATGGGGTGAGCAGCAGCCTGATCCGAGCATTGAAAGCTCTTTATGAGGGTTCCAATGCTTGTGTTAGGATAAACGGCGCATACACGGAATCGTTTCACATTGGAAAAGGTGTGAGACAGGGATGTGTGGCGTCTCCATGGCTGTTTAACTTATTCATGGATAAATGTCTGACAAGATTGAAAGAGAGTGATTGCGGTTTACGAATGAATGACATACTTGTCAAATGCCTACTGTACGCTGATGATCAGGTCTTATTAGCATCATCGGCCAGTGAATTGCAGGAGATGGTAAGTGTAATGAATGAAGCTTTATATGATAAGGGAATGAAAGTGAACGTAAGCAAGACCAAGATAATGGTTTTTGAAAGAGACGAGGACATGACTGAGTGTGATATTATGATAGGGAGCGAAAAATTGGAGCAAGTACGTGAGTTTGTATATTTGGGATCTGTATTCACGAGAGATGGGAAGTGTGAAAGTGATATAGAAAAACGAGTGAAAGCGGGAAATGCAGTTAATGGAGCTTTGCACGCTTTTATGAGCAGTCAGACGCTGTCTGACAAGGCACGACTGGCAGTACATGACGGTGTGCTGGTTCCAACACTAATGTATGGAAGTGAAAGTTGGGTATGGGAGAAAAGGCATGAAAGTAGAATAAATGCAGTAGAAATGAGAGCCTTGAGGAGCATGGCAGGTGTAAAATTGAGTGACAGGTTGTATAATAGCGTGATAAGAGAGATGTGTGGTGTGAAAGAAGACATAGTGACAAGAATTGAAAAAGGGATGCTCATATGGTTCGGACACGTGGAGAGGATGAATGAAAGTAGATTGACTAAAAGGATTTATGAATCAGAAGTGAATGGAGAGGCGGGGCGAGGTAGACCTAGGCGAACGTTTAACGATCAAATCGAAGACGTTTTGAAAAAGGGCCAGGTTAGAAGTACGCGTAACCGCCGAGCATGCATGAAGAATGTGATGAAAGTAGATGAAGCGAAAGAGGTATGCAAGGATCGTAGCAAGTGGAAACAAGTAATCTCTGCCTACCCCTGTGGGAGAAAGGCGTGACTCTATGTATGTATGTATGTATGTATGTTGTTTGAATCAACACTGTTGACAGTCTCTATAGCTTGAATAATCGTGCGTGATTGTGTAACCGACATGCGAATTTAAATTTTCTCAATTAAATTAAACACTGTTACGGAACTATGTTACGTAGGTATACATGCGACATTAAAACTGCTTATTTTTCTAATGGCATAAAAAAGCTCCGGGTCTTCAGTCGGATGAGGATAATTAGCAGCGAGTGCGACAGCATGCTTCCAGGACCCACAACACTTTGTCATGGGAGACTAACGCAAGGCTAGGCAAACGTGCAATGGTGAGTTGAAATTGGGGCAATTCGGAACTGGAATCCGGAGCTACTGTGGTCAAATGGTAGCCGAATATTTGGAGCGAGAGGTACTCTATATGATGAACCCCTTCTTCAAGAAGCGGCAGCAACGGAAATGGACTTGGGAAAGTCCGAATGATGCAACAATAAATGAGATTGACTTCATCATAACGACTAAGACTTGGATATGCAATGATGTCTCTGTGACCAATTCGTTTAACACGGGGTGCGATCACCGAATGGTAAGAGGCACATTGAATTTCAATGTCAGATCCGAAAGGTATCCGTATACTAATGAAGTCTACGCTCCGCCCTGAAGCCATCCAGATCCAAAACCCTGAACGCTTTCAACTCGAATTGCAAAATAGCTTCGAATGCCTGGAGGGCTGCATAGATGTAGACACGTACAATGACATGTTCGTGGAAGCTATTCTTACGGTGGGTTTTGATCTCTTCAAACCAAGCCTTACGATAAAAGGAAAGAAAATCGCAGAGCCCACATTAAAGTAGGAAAGACAGCTCTCGGCTGAAATGATGATGACGATGATTTAACCGTCAATCGTTTCAGATCAAATTCGTAAATACTTTTATTGGTGTACCTACTTCAATCGCTTACGTTTATGTACTTAAAGCATAATTTAGTCAAAACCGCCACAGAAGTAATGAAAAGATACGCTTAAATATTTGTACTTTTTCTGTAGGTAGATAATAAAATCTTTCACCATTTCAAATTAAAATAAATTCGTGTGATAGCATTTTTGAAACGGTCGGTATGATTGAAACACCTTGCACGCACCATTCGTAGAAGAAGAGCGACACAAGGCAATAAAACGCCAGTAACAGAAACGACATGAAATACATTATCCAGAGAAATAATAATCCAAACCGCAAAACCTCAGCCTGTGGTTTCTTGTTGACTTAGTAAATTACAAATTACAAGCAAACAAGAGCAAGGAGATTACCTAATAAAACTCTACCAGTACAGTCTGCTTCATAATATGTTAGCTGCAAGCGAACAAAGTATTGTTAACTCTATTTTTATGACAATTTTTCATAGAGGACGGTTGCATAACAAGCCTAATTACTAACTAATTTTAATTTCACGTAGGTGCGGAACTGATTGCTTTTTGTCAATTTGATTGCGTTAGCTGTTTCTTTAATATAATTTGATCACAATATTGTAAGTAAATAACTAATTATATTAAATCGCGCGTGATTATACATAGGTATACCTACTAGCGAAAACTTATAAACGGCAAATAGTTAACATTGCTTGCTGGTTGCTTTTTCAAACATTCTTTCTTCAAGGTAAGATAAAGGTCATAATCTACAAGAAAAAAGTCAGAAATACACAAAATTATCATTTATCCGATATCTTTGCTCACTTGTAACCTCGTTATTGGGACATTGACCAAGTATTTCTTATTTAAACCAAGTGCACGCGTATTTTTAATATTGACTGTACCTGCAGATAAAAGTAGCCAATCAAAATCAAATGATAAACATTTGGTTTTAAATTGCCCACTTTTTAAAATGTGTTTTCACTATTCGTTCCAAACATATAAATATCTATAAATGAAGCACTAAAACATATTAACAACTTATAAACCGATCTACAATTAGTGGGCCACGCGTAGGGCGCAGCAATTTCGGTCACAAATCTCGTTATGGATGAAAGAAAGATCGTCGATGAAGTAATGACGTTTAAGAAAAACTGGTAAAAGTATGTTTTTAGATCTTTTACATTTTAGATGCGTCAAAAGAGAATGTTTTTTTCTTTACAAATTATAGCCGCACTTTCCTGTAAAAATCATATAAGTATTAGGTATCTACATCGAAACTCATTTGATTTATACAAAAAATTCGACCGCGTAATACATTATTTTTTAAGTAATGATAGGTAACCTTCCCTGTATGTACCTACGTACTAAAACTTCTTTGACATTGTTTTTAAGTTCTTCATTAGCTTCATCACCTAAGAAATTGATATTTTTGTGACTCTACGTGACTGGTGGATATTTTTTGAGGAATTTGATTTGAATCTTCCATATTTCTGTACATTTGCATAATTAAACTTTCTAAATTCTAATATGAATTTCGTGACCAGTTGATGAGCACAAAATTAAATAACACAGAGTCTGTGTCACAGACCCGATAGGCTCAATAAACCACTAAGATAAATATAGTGTTTTTAGCACAGTCAAAGATTAATGTGTAAGATGCGCCCATATGTATCTGTCATTGAATATCAATTAGAGAATTAAATTTTGTAAAAATATACACTTCCATGAAATATTACCTACATTATTTATTTTATCTTACACATAGGTAATAAGTATTATTTTGTAGCCAAAATTCGTATGTGAATAGAACAACAAAATCTGTAAAAAATCCTGAGCATACTGAACGTTGACTCACTGATACAATACCTACTAACCAAGTTTTACAACATTAATATATTAAAAACTTGAAGAAATTCGAGTTTTGGGTTTCTGGGAAAGCTATAGATTGACTGTAATATAGTCACAGATGACCTAGCGTGACTAAGCTTTTTAATAAAGCTAATTCCTAGTGCATTTTTTGGCGACTGGTGGTAGAGTCTCCCTGTTTTCAATTGACCATGGTGCTCGAACGAAAAAAAAAATTTTCGTAATTTAACATGTAAAATAATCCTGCGGTGTGGGATATATACTTAATTAGGGTGGGCAATTAGTGATACCTACGTTTTACGATTACGAATGTTCGCTTAAAAGAGACTACCTACAACGTAGGTGTAGGTTAGATCCCTACTGTTACTCTACGAATACTTATAATTAAATTTTGTTGCACATCGAGACAAATATATAAAAAAGGTAGCCAACTGTGGATCCGCCCTCGTGGTTGTCGGTGATAAAGGATTAATGATGAAAGTCATTTGAAGTAGACAGAAAATACTAGAAGAACAGATCGTGAGGGATACGCAGGACGAGAGGAGGGCGCTGGCGAGCCCGAGCTGCATACACTCGCTCGGGACACGCTGGTTCATTATTTGTTCACTGCATGCTGTCTAGACAAAAGCGGCATTTTCTTCAACTTCAAAGGCGTCGAACCACTGTATGTTTTTACGCTGCATCTAACTAAAACACATTAGTGATCCGGGTAAAGCACACAAAGCACAAAGGCTTGTTATTGTCTCCTTACTGAGTATTAGAAGACAATAACATCAATAATCCTATGGTTAAAATTGCTAGGAGTTTCACCAGAGCTGTTGTTGTAATAACACCGTGTAAGACTCAATTTTAACTTTAATCTATCGTACAATCTTAAGTATAACATTATCTACTGTTTTCACTTAACATTGGCTAAATGAAATGCGTAATCCCGCGAAGCCATTAATTAAGAAGAAGTTATGATAAAATTGCTAAACAAATATTGAGATCTTTCACCTTCTTAACGAATGTCGACTTGGTACATAGGTATCTAATAAAACCACAAAAGTTGTGAGGGGGAAAGAATGCTGACCCGAATCAAGCTTTTAATTATCGTCGATAAGCTTATAGCAATAAGAACTATTTTGTAATTTATCGGACCGTCGTTATAGCTAAGTCCAATACATCATTAGTTCCAATTTAGTATTTAGTACCTACTCCTTGGTGATAACTATTATTGCACAAGAGCTCGCGTTGCTATGACATGGTACTAAAGTATTAATCTGCTTCTGATGCCGACTGCAGGTAAATTAAACATAGCATTGCTACTAGTGATTTCTGTCTACCTCGCGTGGCTTTCATCATCGACCTTCATCTAGAAAAAAGTATCTCTTCTCCCGAGCCGAGGAAACTTCATCTCCTTCGTGTAGGACATTTAGCTCTACTTAAAGATGTGAAACTTTACCTTAACTTAAACTCTACACAACCCTGTCGGGATTATGAGCGTGATTGTACGTATTGACTTATGGAAAAAGCATTACCGTACACAGATTTTATTATCATGTACAGGGACAACTTACCGATCTTTTCCTATAACGAACATATGTCAAACTGGTAGAATCCCATACACTAAGCACAAATTGTACAGCACCACCAACCACCAAACCAAAGTTACACACCACACTCAAAAACAACAACAGAGTCTCTATTAAATCATTTAAAAAGGCAATATACCGGCGAGTTACGAAAAGTCGCCTTCAACTGTCGAAAGTAAGTCCTTTTTTTAATAGCGCCGATTTGCTTTTGATTTCATTGGGTAATTACCGCAATCGTGGTAATATTTTTGCGACGTGCGCGGACAGTGATGCGCTTCCCACGTGTGAACCGCGGAGATGCGCCGGCGCCGCTCGCGTGCACACGTTTCTACCGCGTATGAGTGGTGTATTCCCGCTATCTTCATTAATCGGAGCTTTTTTGACACAATAATGAACTTTTTATTATGTTCATGCAAATATCAAAAATTTAGAACTATGCAAATGAACAGAGATAAAATTACCTCGATGACTGAATAAAGGCGGATAGTTATGACGTTAGATTCACAGTAAGATGGTACAGTTAGTTCAAGAGGCATGTTAGATTATAATTTTAATTTAAAATAACATAACGTTACGTTGTGTTATATTAATAGAAGAGCTTTACAGCATGACTATATAATAATATGGAGATATTTCCAATAATAACGGTAACAAAATCTAAAATTGGTGTGATTTATAGTATACTGGGTGTAAAAGACATGAACAGTCAAACGAGAACCATGTATTCTGTACATCAAAATAAGACATATTTCAAAAAAAAATATTGCTGGGAAATGATTTTTATTTTTTGGTGTTAAAATAAATTGCAAATTGTACCGTGCAATGTAAAGGGCTCAACTCGCACCACACTCGCAAAACCGCGATAATTTTGTCAGACGGCGGCCCCGTTCGTTAGTGTCCTTGCGCATCGAGTGAGCTACATTGAACGCTAACGTTTTGAAGCCATTTTTTGTTATGAAATACTAATAAAAATTATGATGTTTCTTTGGACAATAATTAAGAAATAACGTATAGAATAAGTTTTCATAAAAAAATTAAATAAAAAATTATGACTTTGACCTTCAATAAAATCGTAACTATCAATTTCCCAGGTATAGTCTAAAGGAAGAAAAATGTTATGATGGTGAGCAGAATACATGGTTCTCGTTTGACTGTTCATGTCTTTTACACCCTGTATACTTACCTAGTTATTTATGGAGAACACAGTCCAAAGGACAATATCAATGGGTCAAAGTGCGGACAACCATTTATATTCTTAGAATAGAATAGATTACACAGATTAATTACAGTAATTTGTACAAAGAGCGACTTTATCGCTAAAGAGCGATATCTTCCAGTCACAGTTTGGTGTATGGGATTACCCTTTATGTACATATAATAAAATAATGTCTGTGGCAAGTGAGGTTGTCCAGCAGTGGGGTAGCTTGCAATAGACGGATAAGGTTTTAAAAAAAGTAAAAATCAACAGCGTGCTGTTATTACATCTACTTGTGGAATTCATAGTGGATAACATTTTAGGAATTTTCGCCGACACGTTTGAGGCTCATGTAACCCAAGAGCATCAGACCTTTGATACGGCGGTACCAACACCCCTATTGGCAAGGTAAATAAAGTAGATTAGAGATCATCTGGAAACGATTAAACAACCCAAGCTAATTTTTAAAAGCCCATAAAGTCCGATGGCTGCTCCCGGTGTCCTCGTCAGCAGGACGCGCCTGGTTGAGCAGCCGTCGGTGAAAGGCGGCCTATAAGGCCGGCGTCGGCAAGCGGCACACAGAGGCTGGCGTTAGTCGATAGCCCCTGTGGGCTGCTGGCCACCAATTGATGATGGTCTCGGTGTAGTTGCACTCACGTGCGCAGATCCCAGAGGTCAGGCCGGGGAGGATGTTTAGTGTGTATGGAGGGAACGCCTTTACCTCGAGTCCTACATATTCCCTGCGGTTGGCACCACCCCGCGGGGACGATGCGTAAATGCATTTGACCTCCCCGACAAAAAAAAAATGGTTATAGATACCTAGTTAGGCTGGTGGTCAAAAAAAAGAGTAACAAAGGAAGAGAATGCACAAAAAATCCCGATGGATTAGTACACATGCAGTGAAGAAACTTAAAGTATCACGAGACTAGATAAGACATTGTGTGAATTTAGGGCCGGTTTCAAAGGTTCCGATGTCTGGCAGTTAATCTGATACATAGTTTTGTATGGTCTATATGTCAATCATCAAATTAAAAACATAATTTTAAATCACAAAAACTTTTTTACGGGCACCTACTAAAATATCTTATGATGAGTTTTCTTTCAAGTGGCATACGGGAGCGTACTAAAAACGGATGCTATCTCGCGTGCTTCCGTTACATATACCGCGATTATGGTATTTTACGAAAGTTACTTATTTTTATAGGAGCTATGGGCTTTATTGTATAGTTGCCATAATTAAGACGTCACGGTAATCTAACCTAATACCCAGTTCTGGTGTGGTATGTGAAGCTTTACAAACAGGTCCGACCACTGAAGACTAAATTTGAATTTGAATCACTAGGTGCTTATACATTCTTTTTAAATTCACCAGAGCGTTTAATTAGTAACTACCTAATTCCCTACATCGCACTTTGTAAACAAAATTGAACGAAATGTATAGCTATGTGACACCGGCACAGTGGGTCGAATTATACCTAAAGGCTGTTGTGATGAAGTCTATTTTGCCTATGTCGTCCGTTTTGCCTCACCCATGAATGTAAAACGGACATATTGAAGGTATTAGAAGTTATCTAATAACTTCAGTTTGTGACTTTATCAAAATTTGATTCATAGGGTAAAATCAAGAAGGTTGTAGGTAAGTAAAATAGAGTTAACAGTAGGTCATCATCATCAACAGCTCATATAATGTAACCACCGAGGGGCTCGAGCCTACCACACATTAGGGGCGATTAGGCCTTAGTCAACCACGCTGGCCAAGTGCGGGTTGGTGGACTTCACACACAACCTAAGAATTTCTTCCTAGGTGTATGCAGGTTTCCTCACGATGTTTTTCCTTCACCGTAAGAGCGTAAATTAAACGTACATATAAATTCGAAATTTGAAAATAAATTGGTACGTGGCGGGGTTCGAACCGGTGCCTCCCGGGTGGAAGACAACGCTGTTACGCACTACGCCACCGACACTTCGTATGTATTAGGGGTTTAAGTATGAAATTGCCGTTTTGTATGGAGAATTTAACGAAAATTAATTTTTCATACAAATATATTTGCGATTTTTTAAGGAACTACAAATCTAAATTTTGTGTAAATTTGTGGATATATTTAGACAACATTAAGCTATAGGATACTTAGAGAAAAAAAATTGAGAATTGATACCTGTAAAAAAATATTCATATTTTTATAACGAAGACGGACACCTCTTAGGACGAGCTGTTTTTGAAGATGTATTTCTAGTAAAAAATTAAAAAGAGAATATAATTTTATACATAAATATATGTCCTTGTAATGAAGTTTAAAATAAAAAAAGAATAATGGACATAGCTATTGTATTAAAGGAATTATACACTAATGAATAATGAGGAAAAAATCGGCAATTTCATACTTTAACCCCTATTATTTTTGTTGATTTTCATTTGTAAAAACTTTAATAAAATGATTTTTTCTTTTCTATACTTAGGTAGGTACTTGTTTCTTGTTAGATAGGTAAGTAGTCCATTTTGCCTTCCTTTCCCCTATGATTTTTCATTACTAAGGGCCTAATAACGTAGTTATCGCGTAGATACGTAGGTACCCATAACTAAATCCAAAACGTTTCCGAGTACCTATATTTTTTTACCCGCTACTGTTAGGTACCTAGGTACTTTTAAAAAGATGTTTGAGGAATGCTTGCCAAGCGTTAACTAAGGAATAGAAGAATTTCTTTTTTCTTTGCACTTTACTTTTTACTGGCAATTTCGTACGCCGCAGTTGGCAGCATTTGAGCGGAACGGAATTCAATAGTGAAATATTGATAGGTAATTTTATGATTACTGTTTAATGATAAGTGAGATAGTTTATTTCCGCATGATATTACTAGTATTTGTGAATTCGCACCTTCAAGGCGTAGTGTAGGGTATCCATCCTGCTTAGGTTCTCGTATAGTTGTTTGGAGATGTTTCGGAGACGAGGCGTAGGTACACTGTGCACCATTGCCGTTCCCGTAACGTCCCAACAAAGAGCTGTAAAAGAATCGGATAAGAACTCAAAGTTATCATTAATTAAAGTTAAGACAGAATTTTTGCCGTTGTTTTTCAGAATATCAAAAAAGAAACCTCAAGGAAGGTCTAACGCTATAAATTTTTTAGACAACTGTATTGATCTTAAGACAAAAAACAGAAAAAATGTATTTGAACCTTTTAGTAGAAAATAAAATAATTTTACGAGCATCTTTTTTGCTTCGTTGACTTCGTTGTTGTCTTATAGAAATGTAGCTGAGTAACACGTGAATACCAAATTTGGATAGGACTACGATTGAACGATTTCTAAACTACAAAGATTTTTAGATCGAATGTATTTACGTGAATTGGGCCACAGATGTATAAGTAAAGGAAGTATAGAAGGTCCTTCTACCTATTAGGCTTCCTAAAAACACTACCTACTTACAGTGAAGACCAAAAGAGATTGATACGACTGAAGTACCTACCTACTTAAAAATATTTGATGAACTGTGTCCCGACGTGGTCCCGACCATAGATGTATCATTAGTCATGTTGTCCCGACAGTACTGATAAGATGGCCAGTAATTCAGTGAGGGTTTCAGGTGACGCTCGCTTCCGCCTAAGCCCTTATCGTCACATAAAGTGAGATGAAGGCCTAGAGCTTTCTCGTCAAGAAATAGAAACATTACTTATACAAATAGCTAAGTTAGTTATTTAGGTAAGTACCTACTGAGAAGATAAATAAAATTCAAAAAATGTATGAAAATGGAATTTATTAATAAAACTAATCTTAACACACTAATCTATAAGAAATGTATCTGCCGGCAGTCTCAGAAGATCTTATGATTTTCACCACCTGCAAAGAAAAAAATTGTTGGTAAGTAAATAAATTAAAAAATAGAAAATATTTTCCTATTTTATTTATTCATCGCGGTGTAACGTAACGAATATGCTTTAATGAATAAAAAAGCAAGTCTCTAAAGAAATGTACAAGTGATTAATTTTGTTCACACCTTATTGATGTTTGTAATCAATTCTGAAATAACTAATTTACATATAACGCAGGTTTCTTTTTACGAATTCCTAAATAATAATTTTTAGGTCAGCGTTTTTACTGTAATCAGGCGCAGAAAATTCAGAGTGAAATTACCGAAATATTAAAAATAAGAAACAGGTAAGGCCAGAGAATTTTAATTTTTGCATCATATTTGCGAATATTTTTATTGATATATCGCAATGCTTTTATTGGGAAGTAATTTCAATAACTTGGTATACAAGGTCCTAAAACACAAAACCAACAACTTTTATCTCTGATATGAAAAATTTTAAAGATTTAAATTACAACCGAAAAAATAACAATTCGGCTAGACTTTTTATATAAGGCCAGCAATTATGATTAAAATGTAAAGATTTGACTTAAGTTTTATTTTTTCTGCATTGAAAAAAATCTACTGACCAGGGCGGGAATCGAACCCAACATCTTCTGCAATCCGGGCGCAGCCGCTTTTAAAAATATTTAAAATATTTGCGCGTTGGCTAACGCAAACAAATTATTCCAAAATAATGTTGGCGGACACGATATTTTGCGATATTTATTTCGTTCTGCTCTTTGGATAGCGTTTTATCATTAAAATAGAATTAAAATAGCTAAGTGTGAGTTTAGGCTTCCTGGTCTTTCTCTTTTAAACTTACCTAAAGTACTAGTATAGTATTATATTATCTGTGCCTAAAGTAAAACTTAACTAAAACTTGAGACAAATTTTGACATAATTTTATTTGCAAACAATGCAAATGGAAATGAAATAATTTAAAACAAGATTTTTGATCGAATTCAACTCACCTGCCCTCGCTTAAGTCCAAAATATCTAGCTACTGGATCACCAGCCTGTATTCTCATCAGCATGTTCTCTTTTAATTTACTGTAATATTTTTTTAAGGATATTAAAATTATACGATGATATATTTTTTATTTATAAAAATATCTAAAATTATTATGTATATTAAAAATGACCGTTAACTAGTATCCATAACACAAGTTCATAATGATACTTAGGCCCTGTCCGCACAGCGATATTTCGCCGCGCGTTTTTTTCTCGCAAAATTCTGTGACACATAGGATCTTATGACTATCCGCACATGCGGTAAAAAAATCGCGCGAAAAAATCTGGGGTTTGATGCAAATTGAACGCGATATTATTTCCGCGCGAATATTTTATCGCTGTGCGGACAGGGCCTTACTCTGGGCTAGATAATTGGTGTGAGCGTGGAAATATATATTAATATATAAGCTGTGTTAATAAATACTACGAACAGCTGGAGTTACTTGGCAGTGAATGTCTCCAGGCGATGGAACGGATCAGTTGAAGGCCAACAGCTATTAATCGCGGGAATGACAATCAACAAATCAGGAAAGAAAGAAATAATAAATTTACCTTGTTACAGAGCGACAAGGTTAATGCAATGAAACGCGACAAAAGCATCGCGACCAATCTTAACATTGTAGTACCACCATGCTGGCCCATTGCCGATTAGTGGGTAGAGTAGAAAGAAACTTAAAGCGCATTAACAATTGGGACTAATGGCTTAAATGAATTTAAGCCATTAGTCCCAATTTATTCTACAGAACTTAAAAAAGGATACTATCTCGCCAAAAGTTCTTGTTTTTCATCAGGTGTTAAGACAATGTGTTCGGGCACCAGCTCATGTTCTGTGATATTGATCAGCAGTTCAGATTCGAGGAACTGTTCTAGGATGTACTTAGGAGCCATGTCAACCAAAGATTGCTTCGCTGAGGGTGTCATACCTGTAAAAATTATAATATTATAAGATTACAAAAAATGTAGCAGATTTTTTTTAGTTGATAATAATAATAAAGTCTTTAATTTCCCAAAAATATAACTTTAGTCTTTTTGTTAGTATTTTTAGTGTGTATCTTAAAATTAATTAATAGTATTCTCTAAAGTTAGTGGCGTTGGATTTTAGTTGTCTTGTTGCTTGTAGATTTGGGACCCTTACTAAGTAAAGGCCTCGTCCAACCTTCACCAGGTGTCCCTGTTCTGTGGCATGTTCATCCATTCAGTTTCTGCTAAATGGGTGATGTCGTCTAACCATCTTTTTATTGGTCTTTTGTATGTTTTAATGTAACATTTAATTGGCAACGAGGATGTCAGCCGAAAAATTAGAGAAATTTACTTTTGATACATTTAACCCTGTTACTGAAGAATGGGACTACTATATGTATACAGAGGTTTCCCTGCTGATATATAGAAGTTTCCCTGCACAGACTATTAACAGAAGTAAGTGAACAAAAACGGAGAAACCTCCTACTATCGATTTGAAGAGGTGACTGCAAACTTTTTTAAAATTTACAAAATCGATTTGAAAGATGCATACTTTCAACTTTTAATACGTCCCGAATCACGGAAATATTTAACAAGTTCTACACATAAAGGTTACTTCCGCTACAAAAGATTACCTTTTGGTTTATCGTTTGCTCCAGCTATTTTACAACGAACGATGCAAAACATACGCAGTGGCCTTGATGGCGTTCTTTGCTATTTAGACGACATACTGGTTACCGGAGCGAACACAGATGAGCATTTATACAGAGTACGAATAATATTTCAAAGATTGCAGGCTGCGGGACTTGAAAGTCAGCCATCTAAATGTTTATGGCTACAAGAAAGTGTCACGTTTCTTGGTCATAAAATAGATAAGAATGGCCTTCGTCCGACAGATGAGCGAATTGAAGCAATTCGAAAAATGCCTAATCCGACCAATGTTTCAGAACTAAGGTCCTTTTCGGGTTCGGTTGGTACTTATTAATAACCTACATGTACACTGTGCTCTACTTTATAGACATCTTAAAAAGGGACAAAAATGGGAATGGTCAATACAAGAGACGACAGTGAAATAGTAAACAAGTTGCAAAGTTAAATAACGTCTAAAAATACCTTACAATGAACGTCTACCTCTATTTTTAAGTAGTGATGTGTCAAGGGTGTTGGCGGAGTTCTGTTTTATAAAAATGAAGATATCATGAGACCGATCGCCTACGCATCTGGAACACTTTCGGATACTGGACGACGGTACTCTACCATTGATAAAGAAGCTTTAGGTCTTGTTTATGCAGTAATTAATAGAGATGCAACGGATATCCGGTAACTATCCGGTATCCGGCCTTAATTTACTATCCGGCCGGATACCGGATAGTAACTCAATATCTGGCCGAATACCGGATATTAAAAACTACGACCATTTCCTATAAAAAAATGCAGTACATTAATCTTTGTGAGGTAAATATCAATAAAATGGCTTATAATTATGAGGACTTTTATTTAAAGTCGAAAAAAATACAAAAAAGCTTTTTAAAATACCAAAATTTTCTTCTGAGATATTCCCTCTAATGACAAATACATAAGCGCGTCGGTGGCGTAGTGCGTAAGAGCGTCGTTTCCTACCCGGGAGGCACTGGTTTGCTCACCGCCACATACCAATCTGTTTTTAAATTTTGAATTCATATGTACTATCGCGGTCACCGTAATCTTCCACCTTAAGGGTCGTTTTTGTATTACACTGTCGACGACTACCCTTAGCCGGTTGACCAATAGAATTCTGAGTGAAGATCCCAGAGTGATGCAATACAATTGCCTTAGCAAACATTGCTGTAAAGACATCTGGTTGCAATTTGTTAAAACAATAGCTTTTTTTTTATGAATTGCCAACCAGATGCCTTACAGAACAAAAGAGGGTCTTCTATTGGTCAACAATAATAGAAGGCGGGGTCAACAGAAAGGGCTCGCTTCAAACGAAAAATTTTTAAACTGTAAAGTTTAGCAAGACCCCGATAGTACGTTTAACCGACGCTTTTACGGTGAAGGAAAACAAGCACACACCTTAGAAGAAATTCTTAGGTTGTGTGTGAAGTCGACCAATCCCCACTTGTCCAGCGTGATTGACTAAGGCCTAATCGCCCCTAATGTGGGGTAGGCTCGAGCCCCTCGGTGGGGACATTATATGAGCTGTTGATGATGATGATGATGATGATAAATACATAAAAAGTAAATATCTAAACTAATTGTTTTTTTAGTAAAAACTTAGCAACACCGCCCGAATTGATCTGATTGCGTTTGCGGCGCTAAACTCGTCACAACATGCAATGAGACAATGGGCCGAATATCCGGCCACCGGATAACTGGCCCTCCGGCCTCGCAGCTCACCGGTTATCCGGTATCCGGCCAAACAACTATCTGTTTCATCTCTAGTAATTACACCATTATCTATATGGTAGGAAATTTATACTGCTTAGCGATCACAAACCCTTTGAAAGGATTTTTAGCCCAAACAGAGAGACACCTAAAGTTGCTAGTAACCGATTATTGCGATGGGCTATGATTTTGAATAGTTATGACTACACGATTAAGTATCTACCTGCAAAAGAAAACACACCAGAAGATGAACTATCCTGGTTGCCATTACCAACTACAAGATACATCATTTGAGGAATGTACAGTACAGGGCTTCCTAAGTTCGCACATTTACTACTGCTGCGTTTAAACAACATTCCTATAACACAGAACAATATTAAACAACAAACTCTGAAAGACAAAATCTTAAGTATAGTCAAAAACTATATAACATCACATTGGCCTTCCAACAACGCACATGAAGAAGAATTACACACCTATTTTGAAGAACGAGAAGAGCTCTCTTATGAAGACGGAATAGTTCTTTGGAATGGAAGGTTGTGTATACCGAAGACACTTCAACAGCCAGTATTAGAAATGCTTCAAGACGGTCACGCCGGAATAAACGCAATGCAGTTACTAGCAAGATTGCATGTTTAATAGATACGGATATCGTAGACTTTTCGAAACAATGCACATTATGTCAGCAGTTACGCCAAAATACCTCTCATCCGCCTGTTTACTCTTGGGGAATAACCCCCGAGCCATGGCACAGACTTCACGTAGATTTCGCTGGGCCCATATACGGTTATATCTGGCTTATTATCATTGACGCCTATACCAAATGGCTTGAAGTTCACCCAAGACGACTACATCTAAACCGACAACCATTAAACTGAAAGCAATGTTTTCATCTTTTGGAGTACCACAATACATCGTTACCGACAATGGTACACAATTTACAGCAGAAGAGTTCAATGGTTCTTGCAATGAAACTGGCACATATTAAGACTACCCCATATCATCCTCGGACAAAATGACCGAACGTGCAGTACGTACGTTTAAAGAGCATATGGCGGCCGCAAACCGAAATTTTGAACGTTTTGAACGTGTCTACAAATTTTGGCACGCTTACCGCAACACACCTCAAAGCTCAACAAATCGTACACCTATTGAAATGCTTTTCGGAAGACCAATGCGCACGACGTTTGACTTGTTAAAACCTAATGCCATAGAAAGAATGGAGAAAGCACGGTTAAGTCAAGAACTAAGTCCTTCAAAAAAACAGATGGTTGCGAAGGAATATGCATCAGGAGAAGCTGTATGGGTCGGGCTACCCACACAGCTTTTACGAGTTTGACATGCAAACTAGTCAACAAGCTTCGGATGGCGCCTTTCAACTGAACCGAAACCGAAAAAACCATGCCAAAGTAAATCAATAATCAAAGTCATGTTGACTGTTTTCTTTGACTCTCGCGGTGTTGTGCTGGAAAGTCAAACAGTGAATAAAGAATGTAATTTGAGCGTTATGCGGCATATAAGAGAGCATGAGTTTGCTCTCTTATACGCCGCATAACGCTCAACAAAACTTGCTCAACAACGAAAAAAGCCAGATTTGTGCGAAGAAAATTCTTGCATTCTGCACCACGATAATGCGCCTTCGCACAAGGCCATCATTGTGAACGAATTTTTGACCAATCACTCAACAAATACCATCAAGCAACCACCATATTCATCAGATATGGCTCCAGCCGACTTCTTTCCTTTTCTTAAACTTAAATTACCACTTCATGGCACCCATTTTTGAATCCGTAGAAGACATAAAGGAGAACTGTACTCCAAGTACGTCCAGTAACTCCAAGTAATTCCAGAAACAGCATTTAAATTTTTTTTTGAGATTTGGATTATTTGTTGGCGTAAATGTATCGTTTCTGAAGGAGCATACTTTGAAGGTGATAAAATAAATTTGGATGAATAACTAACATTTTGTGTAGTATTAATCTTTTCCCTGTACTTTTTTGATAGAGTAGTAGCACTTGGGCCAAATTCAATATATGTAAACAAACTAAATGTCATTTTATATAGGTTTGTACAATCAAGGTACAATACGACAAATAAGGCACAGTATATTTTGCTCATCACTCATACGAAAATGACAGTGGTTTCTTTACCTTTATTCTTTATCAAATTTAGCTCTGAAAGTATGATGAGGTTGGGAACAGCGTTTTATTTTTTATTTTTTTCTCAAATACTGACAATCAACTTAAAATATGACATTTAAATTCAGGGTGTGAAGTGATAATTATGAAGATAAAAATAGGTTGATAATTATCAAGATAAATATAATTTGATAATTATCTTGATAAGTATAATCAGAAATATTTGCCACTTGTTATTTGTCATATTCACCAACGGCTGTATCGGAACACACCACTTAAAGTCAATAGCGGGGATTCCCCGCATCGTATGGTGTTTGTTTCTGAACTGTCAGCTATTATACATATTGTATCATGTGAAATAAAAACTGTTGATTATTTAGTGATACGATCCTTAGATAGTGATGAAGCTCATTTCCAAGTTTCACTCACTCAGCTTACTCTGTATGTCACAGTTCAAACTGACCCTAACTTATAAAAATAAATGCCCTAAAATTACACTTAATATACATAAGTGTCAATCATTTATCTGATTTACACCAACACCTTAGCAATATATCTTAACTTACTCGAGTAGAACAGTATTATTACCTGCTTGCACAACAACTATAGCTCTGTGTATGTTCTCCTCTTGCATTCTCGTACAATATGTTTTGATTGTTTTAATTCCTATTTTTGCTTCATCAGGGAAAAATACAAACATTTGATCAGTTGGATCATCATTGTGAGCCACCAGCACAATTAAATCACTTCTAGCAGGACGCTTCTCACTATAAAAAGAAATGTATTCATGATGACAACTCTTTTTCATATAAACTTTTTATAAAAGCTATTGGCTATGGTTAAGAAAAATTAATTTCATGTCAAAATTTTTAAAGGTTAAGTTTTGAAAACAATTTTAATAGTACTTATTACATTTTTACAAATAAGGGTGAAAACTTTAAGGAAATGGATGAAAAAATTAAGAAACATATTCTTGAAAAAACAGTATCAGATACAACAAGATTACACTGTGGTAAGAGTAATTTGCTTACCTTGGCTTATCACCAAACTGTTCCTTGAATTGTTCCAGTGTTTGATCCAATTCATCCTGCGTTACTAAATATCCACGATCGTGGCATAACTGCAACATGGGTTAAATCTATTATTATTATTTACGTTTCTGTTAGGTTATGTCAACATTTTTGTACATAATTCCAACTATTTAAATTCTCTGTTAAATTTATACTTAATTACAAATCTTAGATGTATTACAATTTTTGTTTCCACTAATTACTATAATATAATTTATTTTCTAGTAAATCTTTAACATTACACATAACCTAACCTGCATTACGGTTTTTCGAATTCTCCAAAGTTTATAAGTTTCCGCGTCATCATCCATTGTAATTATTTGATAGTTTTATACAAATTTACTTGATACCTTATTAGTTACTGTTAAATGTTCTGGAATTAAAGGTTTATCACAAAATAAATAGTATAGGTAGTAAACAAATTATTTCAAGCAAGCGGCAATCCATCAATGTCATATTCACAGATTAGAAAGAAGTTTTTTTTTGTTGGTTAAATTGGGATCTAGCCCATACAGCCAAGTCTTCAGTTTCAAATTCTTTATTGATTTTTGCATTAAAATGTGGGTGCCACACTTTTTAATGCATCTAGGGAGTGCTAAGCGAGAAATGCATGGTAGAGACCTCATGATGGTGACTGATGAGAATTGTATAGTGGGATTTCCAACCACTATACAATTCTCAACGCCACATACACAAAACCTTTATTTCAATGATTCCTCTTATCTGCTCGTCAACACGAATGCTTATGCAACGAAACGACTCCACTTTCACTGCATAAAATCCACTCAGACGCAATTTTGAATTATCGAAATAAAGATCGTCATCCAGACGCCATGATTTCCCGCCTGAGGCTTTAGACAACATGCATTTCGACAGTCGCTCTCGCTATCGCTAAGTCAAAAAATGTATGGGATTGACCTAAGCAATCGATCACTTTTCGATTGCTTTTGTCAATCCCATACATTTTTTTACTTCTATCTGTTATCATGCATTTCTCGCCTAGCACTCCCTAGATGCATTAAAATGTATGACACCTACATTTTAATGCGAACATCAACAAAGAACATAGAAAACTGAAGACTTGGCTGTATGGGCTACATGCTTTTGCCGTCGCATTATAAGGAAAATATAAAAAAAACAGGAGTGTTTGGCGGGAAATCATGGCGTCTGGATGTCGATCTTTCTTTCGTTATTTCAAAATTGCTTCGGAGTGGATTTTGTGCAGTGAAAGTGGTGTCGTTTTGTTGTATAAGCATCCGTGTTGACGAACAGTTATAAGGAATCATTGAAATAAAGGTTTTGTGTATGTGGCGTTGAGAATTGTATAGTAGTTGGAAATCCCACTATACAATTTCTCATCAGTCACCATCATGAGGTCTGTACCATGTATTTCTCGCCAAGCACTCCCTAGATGCATTACAATTTGTGACATCCACATTTCAATGCAAAAATCAAAAAAGAAGACAGAAAACTGAAGATAAGGTTGTATGAGCTAGATCCCATTGTCGTCCCATAATAGGGAAAAGAAAAAAAAAACAGGAGTGTTTGGCGGGAAATCATGGCGTCTGGATGTCGATCTTTATTTCGATAATTCAAAATTGCTTCGGAGTGGATTTTGTGCAGTGATAGTGGTGTCGTTTTGTTGCATAAGTATCCGTGTTGACGAACAGTTATGAGGAATCATTGAAATAAAGGTTTTGTGTATGTGGCGTTGAGAATTGTATAGTGGTTGGAAATCCCACTATACAATTCTCATCAGTCACCATCATGAGGTCTGTACCATGCATTTCTCGCCAAGCACTCCCTAGATGCATTAAAAAGTGTGGCACCCACATTTTAATGCAAAAAGCAAGAAAGAAGATGAAACTGAAGACTTGGCTGTATGGGCTAGATCCCTTTGCCGTCCCGTAACAGGGAAAATTTAACCAAAAAAAAAGGAAAAAAAGAAAACCATTTGTCAATAAAAAATTGTCTATGGTGGTACTTCCATTTAAGAGAAGTTTGTGTTGTAATTTCATCAATTTGTTACTTGTAATTTTATTACTAGTCGCATTTTATCTAGTATTAATTAGCATAAATATCCAGAGAATAATGGCAGGAATCAAAGGTATAATATAATCGCACATAGCAATCAAATAATTATATTGATTTCTTTACTGTGAAAGTCATTGAATGAGTCATATTATTTACTAACAGAATAATAAAATAATTTTATATAATTGTTTTTGTTCCATGTATCAATTTACGGTGTTTATAGGGTAAGTAATTAATACATTAATTTCTGGATCGAAGTAATATCAATAAATAATAAGAATCTTAAATGAATAGGTTCCTTTGTGACTACATATTTTTTCAACAATATTATGGCTAGCAGTCAACTAAATATCTAACAATGTAACTTTCTTATAAATTCCTCTAAGAAAAGAAACAGCGTTTAATAGTAATTTAATGGTATGAAAAATAGTCAAATCCTTTTTTTTATTTGTAGGCATAAAATAGATTTTTTTATTGATCTGAGTCTGTAGGTAAATAAGAATTTTCATAAATAGAACTGTATCCTTTTCAATGTGTAGTGCTGGTGCAAATCTAAGAGAATACTTATAAGTAAATGTAACTATTTATTATGTAACAATAATATACTTAGTTCTATTTATCAAAACTAGAGGTACCTAAATGAAGAAATACCCATAATGAAAAGTACACTGATGCTTTATAGTCAATAATAGTTCCCATGGTTACAAGATTATGTAGTAACTAATAGATTGTGTTCATTTTTAAGAACACCACTAATGAATAGTGATTTTACCCTTTTTTATATAACAAAATTATTAGTTATACACCTTTTATGCTGAATTATAAATGTTAACAAGAAATGTAACTTGTTCCTTACGACTAAAACATAAACATGACCCTATAGAAGTAGTGAGCTCATTATCTCATCAAGTGCTAAATGACAAAGAGCAAAGCATCTATGTATATCTCAGTTTCTCCTGAGTTTTTGTTGTAAAAACACATGTTGAGTTGAACGTCACAATTTAGTAACAAGTTACTAATGGCACTAGATGTTAAGCGATAGAGCTGGGCGCTCTTTACGTAAAGTGTAGATGGACATCAACATTAACATAGGTGGAGTAACCTAAGACATACTGCACCAACTCCTACTAAAATGGGAGCAGTGTAGGAGAAAGGAGAAGAATAAGTAGTCTTGATCTGATCTTGCTTGAATATTAGTTGGAGTAGCAAAATATTACAATTTAATGTAAAGTAGATTTTATTTTGTACCTACAAGTCCGAAACGGACTGCAGACCGCAGAAGCAAGCTGCACACGAGACTACTGGTTTCTAGGAATCTCTATGAAGTTGATGGCAGCGGCTAACGCAGTGTCACCTACAGTTGCAGTCTGCGGCCCATCTCAGACTTGCACCTTTACATGTCTTCGTTACAATATTATTGTATTGTAGTATACTGGGGTAGATGTTTTTCTATTTTGTACATTAACGATATGTTGTAGCTAATGTCTGGCTAAAGTTTGGTTACACACATAAAGCAACATCTGGCAATATGGACTACAAAGTGCTTCAACATATAGAGTGTCTTGTATATTGTATATTTTACTGACTGAACTATCTATTTATATTGGGAAATTAAAAATTTATTTTAAGATTTATAAATGTTGATAAAACCCTAGTATTAATAATCATGCCCATGTTAGCATGGATATGTGCTTGCTTGTTATATGAACCTGTATAAAAAAGCGTGTTAAAATTTATAAAGGGATAGCGTCATTTTATTTTATTTGAATGAATCTATGTGTCAACTGTTACTGTTTATACTAATATGAATTAACTTTACTTTCCAGATTGGTGTCACTTGCATTCACCGGGTCAATTGGAATGACATTTGTTATACTAGCATGTGCACTGCCAGTTTATGGGTGAGTAAAATTTTTTATTCCTTGGAACAAGTCCAAGTAAATTTTTAGCAAATTTCAATTTAGATTAGATCGTCATTATTACAACATCTTTAATTATTTGATCATGCACTCTATTTTTGAAAATAATTAATATGTCTGCTACAGGCCAAACCAGATTTTAGGATTAACTAGTTTTCCCTAGGCCAAACCAGTTCACTAACCTACCCATCACTCAGCCATGTAGGTGCATACAACACAAGACTCCCAAAAAAACTGTGCACTTCGCCTGGGCATAAAAAAATAACCCTAACCTATCCATCATTCAGCCATGGTAGGTGCTAAATCGCAAAAAGGACTGGTTTGGCCTAGGAAAAACTAGTTCGTCCTGAATTCGGGTTTGGCCGGTAACATATCCATTATTTTATTTATAATGGACTAGCTGTTGCCTGCGACTTCGTTTGGGTGAATTTTGTTATGTGTATCCGAACTAAGATTAGAATGAATACAATTTGATTAAAGTTTTTAGGGATTTTTTCGTTCATATGTAAGCAAGGGTTGAGGAAAATACCAAAGTACGTAAATATTATTTATTTTTTGCATGAGTTTTAACAAACTCCTTTTCTTGGTAATGTGGCTTCTAGTTTTAACTATAAATTTCTCAATTAAGATATATTCTGGCGCGCTCTGTGTCACTGATACATATACACAGTGTATGAATATCAGTGCCACAGAGTGCGCCCGGCATATAACAGTGTATTTCACTTATAGATAATGTGCAGCTAGGTATACTTCACCGTCGTGGCTCAGCCGTGTTTGGGAGATAAAAATACTGTACTAATGTATCCATTGTCTTAATATAAGTGCTCAAAGTTTTGTAAATGTATTCGTTTTCATTTCAAATATTTCAGTGTATGGTGGCCTTTCTTCGTTGTGCTGTTCTACGTACTCAGTCCGATCCCGACAATGATTGCTCGCCGGTACACAGACAGCGCCGGTGGTACCAATTCTTCATGCATGGAGACAGCTATATTCATCACTATGGGTTTCCTTGTAAGCTCCTTCGCGCTGCCTATAGTGCTTGCTCATGCAGGAAAAGTAAGTATTTTCATATTGTAACCTAAAATTGTTAGCCTGTCATAAGGTATTACAAATCGCCATTTCTGGCCTCTGATGTGACTTGTTTTTTACGACTATGTACTATATCTTTCGACAGCAGCCAGGACCATCAGCATAACGTTGGTACCTTTTTTGTACAAACTTTATTTCGGAATTCTGTACCACCTGGTATAGCCTCACCTCTAGATTTTTCCAATATTAAAAGCATCCTCTACGATTTTAAGAGGCATGGAAGGGATTCTTTTATTAGTAAAAATCTTAAATAAGATTAAATCGAAAAACTTGTTCACTCACAATTTTATTTACAATACATTATCGCTTGAGCTGTTTCATCTCATTTATATGAGTACCCTTAGTACGAGTTTTGATAGTTATCAAACTCGATCAAACGAATCGTCTCTTTTCATACATTGCCCACTGTTTCTGATAGTTTACGCTAGAGGCGCTAGTGGGCAATGTATGAAAGATACTATAGGTTTGATCGAGCTCGAAAACTAACAAAACTCATACTAAGGGTACTGGATATAGTGTGTATTCTGTCTTCTCTTCTGTATCGTCTATCATTGGTATTTTAATCTTCACTAGCTCAAATCTGAATGTTTTTAATGTCAATAAAACGTCATTTCTATTTCAGATCCAGCTTGGAGCTTGCTGTTTGACCTTAGCTGGTAATGTTATAGTATATTTGACCATCCTCGGCTTCTTCACGATCTTCGATATGGACGACTCCGATTACGCGATGTGGTGAGAGATTTAGATGCCTTTTGTTATCAACGTAATGGATCGATTTCCGGGCAACAAGATTTTTGTATTGTAAGATATGTTGTGGTTCTATGTATAACTTAAGTCTGAAAGTTTGATACTGATAGCAAGTCTGTAAATTATCACTATATTATGTTCAGGGGATTTATCGCATTATTTAATCGCATAGTAAAAACCAGTAATAAATCGTTAAAGTCCTTTTCTTTAATGGCTTCGCGACAGTGAAAATGTATCTATACATTATAAAAATGGAGCCTCTCAACACATAGTATTACAACAAGAACTCGCGAGAAACTCCAACTCCATCGTTAAAGTTCCCTTAAGTGACATCTGGCAGCTGTCAAACAGTATGAAAACGGAAGTGTTTTGGATTTAGTTGACACGCGATAAATAGTGCGATGAAGCCCCTGAATGCTTAGGCAAGTGGCCAACGCACCAAAGAGCTTCTGCGAGTATTTGACACGACAGGCCGCTGTTTTGTCTTAAGATTAAATCGGAAGCCAAGCGATTGGCTACTTCTCTAGGCACTCAGGTGTACACTGATTTTGTTTTCCAAGAAATAGTTAAGATTCTCCATAATGTAATTAGCTGACATGATAAGTGTTAATGACTGTTTATATTACTTACATTTATTTCATTATTTGGTATCAGTGGTTAATACTCTAAATTATCATAAATACAGACTTCAGTCTTATGAATTATCAGTATTAGAAAATTTGCAATCTCCGTTTTTTTCGCTAGATCATCTTTTATCAGTTTTATTGTACAGTCGACCAAATTGAATCATGACCCACCTTAAGATCATTTTCCTACAGTCACTCTAAACAAAGTAGGATGAAATTCGCTTGAACGTACTTTCTAAGTAACGAACCTGTTATCAATTTGATAGACACTGACAGTGTCTAATAAATATGGCTTTCTAAAATTTGTTCAGACTACTACTTGACATCTGACACATAACGTCATTTTATTTTAAAAAATATAATAGTTATTCCATTTTCTCAGTACTGAAAAGAGTTTAGATTATGAACAACATCTTATTTAAAATTCCAATTGAGACTTTAGTGCAGTGATAAGAAAGATTAAAATTGCATAGATCTCTGACCCGTAATGACGCATTTTTATTCATATTTAAAACGTACTAAGTGCAACACGCATGATAGCGAAGAAAACCTAACTAAATTTATGATTCTAAAGGAATGATCGGCCAAGTGGGTCATGATTCAGTTGGTTCGACTGTACAAGACATAGCCGACAGGTTTTGAAGACAATTTTGTTAAATAATTATGAATTTGTAAAAACTTTTTTACCTAAAAACATTAAAATCCCTACGTGGTATTGGCGATTTTTTGTTCTACTGAAATGTTATTGTTATTATCGGCTATACGAGATAATCCTATAATCTTTCTTTTAACGATTTTATTTATAAAAACAATAATACCTTATCTAGCTTAAAGGTATCATTTGCGCGTTTTATATATATATTTGTCTAAGTAGGTAGCAATTTTTACAAGAATTTTAGTTGTATGGGAATGTAGTCTGTATTTGAATAGTGTAACTAATTAAATTTTAGTGTAAGGAAATTATAAATAGACATATTTTTATATTTTCAGATTAGAATTTTATTAACTTTCCAAACTTTGGTTAGTATTATTGTAAACGTTAATTTAAATTTTAACCGTTGAAGTTAACTTAACCCTTAACAAAGTTTTTATTAAATGTAATTTTAAAGCTCACAAATCATAATATTTATTGTTAGTTTCATGTTTTTCGTTACCGCTTAGGCCTTTCTCCCACGAGCTTATTCATAAGCGACACCCGTTTTGTACGTATATCCTACCAGTCTCTCGTAGCCGCCATACAATGCGACGCGTCGACTACGCGTCTGATCTGACGTCAGTTGCTACTGGTTGTGTTGGTCGCACGCTACACGAGTCGAATGAGCGTTGCATAAAAATTGCGGCTGCCGATCAAGAAGTAAACATAGAATTTGTACTTGAAGTTAAAAAATATCTTTATATTAAAAGTATGAAACTTATCATCACCTTTTTGATGTATGTAGTTCCCTGACAGCGACGAATGTTCTACTTTTAATATTTGTTTCAAAATACGGATGTACCCAAAATCTTATTTTTCATCTATTCTTGTAATAAATATTAAGTAGAACACCTTCATCGCTAGAATTATTCGACATTGTACTAGACGGCTCAATAAATAAAGAATTATAAAGTAGCAAAAAAAGCTTATGTATAGATTTAGGATAGCGCCGTGTACAGAAACATAATTGATAGAGTATATAGGCGGCCTATGGTTCGTGTCTCAGACGCGTGGTTTCGAATATCTCCGTGAGAGAAAGGCCTTAGGCCACGGACTCGAAGTCGGCGACGAGCGGGGCGACGAGTCCGTGACTTAAAAATATTTCAAAATAATGTCAACAATTATAAGAAAATATATAATATCCATTCAAGATAGTCACTCACATTGATTGTTATCATGCATGCAAAAAATAGCCTTTTCTACATCTTAAAAGCAATTTTCTTTCTTTCCTTTTATTTATTATTTTAAGATAAGATGCATTGCTCATAACTAACTTTATTTTGTTTGTGAAAGAATCCCACGCAGTCTCGACGTAGAGTAGATTGTAACCCGGGGTGGCGCGGGGGTGATGATGCTTCAGTCAAAGTTGGCGCCGTTACTAGATACTAAATGCTAGCATTCTGTAATTGTAACATTGTCACCCCTTGGTCCTTGGCACCCGAGATGGACCGCCCCTTCCGCCCCATCCCACGCAGGAAATATGTCTTTTGGATATTAAAATGGACTGAATACTCTAATCAGAAAATTCAGCAGTCAGTTCATTCTTAAGCCCACATTTACGTAATTATTCGCTGTTTTCCATTCCATCATTTTCATAAAATCAACGTTCTCGATTTGACCTGCAAAATTTACGTTAAAAATACATTAAAATTTTAACTCTATTATTTATAAATTCATCTTTATACAAATAATATATCTATATAAACAATTCATTTGCTATAGACGTATCACACAAATTAACTCAAGATCACTGGAAGCTGTGACTTCAGTTCACTAAGTTGATGAACTAACCTTTCTTTAGGTATCAAACCTACGATCACGCTCGTAGTCCCAAGAGGGGTTGAGCAGAGCGTTAGGCAACATTTCGGTACACATAAAGCCACATCTAGCATAATGGGCCATGCAGAGTGACAAGTTGCTTACCTACATAAAGGGGTACCAAACCCAAAAAGTGACACTCCTTCGTAAACAGGCAGACAGGACAGATGTTAGCTACACTCAAAATCATCTCAGCTACTTTATGGCAGGTAATAATTTCTATAATGAATAAGTTTAAAAAGTGGATCAACAAATTGGGTCTATTGTTAATATTGTTATTAAAGTGAACGGGACTAATTATTATTTATTCCTATCTACAATTTCCATGTCAATTGAGATTTGAGGTTTTTTCGACCAAAAATATTTAAAATTGTCTATGGTTTTTAAGGTCTTGTTCGTTTCCACCCGCCACGGACGGCTTCCTTCTCTTCGTAAATGCTGGGAACTAGTCGCCCGCGGCGTCCTTGGTTATTTTGAAGTATTGTGGGCGGTTGGACGTTCTCTCTTATCGTGATTTTGAAAACAAAATGGAAAAATTCAACAAAGAAAAGACGACAAACCCCATATATCTTGTAAATGACTTAGCACCAAATACGATAAACGGCCTTCCTCTTTTATTTTTTCATGTTCTTTCAAACATCTACAAAAATTAAACTGAACTCTTGATGTTCTCTGTCCGCAGCTGAAGGCGGGTGAAGACGACCATAAACGCACTGCCCGCCGCAGTCTGTGTATATTTTTAATGGCTATTAGCCACCATCGGCCGCGGGTAGCTGTTGGAAACGACCAATTTTAAAGCGGAGAACCGATTGGGAAAAATTAACAGTTTATGGCAACGGAATCGATGTGCTGATAGTGACTTTAGGTACCTACTTATTGTATAGTTTATGAGGCCTTACAAAGTCCTAGAGAAATGCAGATACCACTGGTCTCCTTTTGACTTTTGATAACACTTTCCATTTACGCCTTATGTTTTTTTTTTTATTTAAACGTAATGTATAGGTCTAATTTTATGAATTATTGTTCAATGTTGACCAGATTAAAGTTTTTATAGTCGATGAAGATGATGACCATATTGTAGACTTTACAATAAAACTTCGTAGATACCATATTGTAGACTTTACAAAAAAAATGTGTCGAAAAATATCGCGTGACAGGTTAATACACAGTTTACCGCAAACTGTTTTGTGTTTAGGGTACATTGAGGAAATTAGACGGAGGTATACCATCATCGAGCTTATTGGTTATGTCTTCGATGTACTATCAGGGTCTTGCTAAACTTTACAGTTTAAAAAATTTTCGTTTGAAGCGAGCCCTTTCTGTTGATCCCGCCTTCTATTATTGTTGACCAATAGAGACCCTCTTTTGTTCTGTAAGGTATCCGGTTGGAATTTATAAAAAAAGGTCTATGTTTTAACAAATTGCAACCAGATGTCTTTACGGCAATGTTTGCTAAGGCAATTGTATTGCATCACCCTGGGATCTTCACTCGGAATTCTATTGGTCAACAGGCTAAGGGTAGTCGTCGACAGTGTAATACAAAAACGACAACATTACGATGGAACATTACGATGACCGCGATAGTACACCATAAAAAAATATCAATCTTATATAATCGAACGATACAAGACGCCTCGCTCGCACGCTCGCATGTTTCGTGGCTGTTTATCTATTTTCTTCCATATAGTATACTTACTTAAATTCATCATTGTGATAGGAGCTCTGTACAACGGCGTGCAGTCTATCTGGACAGTGTAATCTCTACTAAAATGGTCTTTCTGAAGCCAGCTGATACTGCACATAATTTTGGAAATCAACTTTGTGTAATATAGGAAACTTTGGAATTATTAGAAATGCCTTAAAATATTTTTAAATTTATTTATGTTTTGAATGTTACATTCCTGTAAAATGTGTAAATATAACATTAAAATCAGGTCACAATAAATATAATACCAGCTTTACCCTACTTTGTTTCTTTTTACCTCCTTTGTCTCATATTTGCAATATGGATACGTAATAATATTTCTCTAACTATAGTTGGCGCAAACTAAGAGCCCTAAGAGTCCCATATTGTCCGTTTTTAGTTTTGAAGGCGGTTTTTATGTAAAAATAATTTATTTATTTCATTTTAGTGGTTTAGTACCTATAGTACTATAAGTAAGTATAGGTAAGTACTTACAATTCTTAAAAATGTAAAATTTTTAGGTCGGGACTGATCTTTATGACAAAAAAGAACAATCGAAATTGAATTGGTTAACAACTTCCGAAGATGCCGACGTATAAAGTTGGAAAATTTCATATTGCGACTGGGTATTTTCACGATTCTAATAAAACTACTCCACAGATTAATGTAAAGGAGATCACCCAGCCTCTATTACATTATTCGTCTAAATCTGAAAGTCTCCTCCAACAAAAAAAATAAACTTATTATTATTATTAAAATAGACAATAGCAAAATAATAAAATACTTCATTACTACACCAAGAAGCGTTGGTGGCGTAGTGCGTAAGGACGATCTTCCACCCAGGAGGCACCGGTTCGAACCCCGCCACGTACCAATGTGTTTTAACGTTTATTCGACAATTTTACGGTGAAGGAAAACATCGCGAGGAAACCTGCACACACCTATGAAGAAATTCTTAGGTTGTGCGTGAACCGACCAACCCGCACTTGGCCAGCGTGGTTGACTAAGGCCTAATCGCCCCTAATGTGGGGTGGGCTCGAGCCCCTCGGTGGGGACATTATTTGAGCTGTTGATGATGATGACTACACCAAAGTTCCAAGTCTTTGAGATACTATCTCGCCTTGCAATAAGGTGTAACAAAATTAACTACCTCTTGAGTGTAGTACTACAAACAATTTATCATGTTTAAATCCTTGCGGCAGTAAGATAGTATTGTGTCTGTTTAAAGATTGACGCACAATTATACGAGCCGAACGAATGAATGGAAGACAAGCAGCCCTCGCTCGCACACATATCCACATCGAAAAAGCCAAAGAAATTCCTTCACACTTATCGCACTGTGTGTGATTAGCTTGGGAAAAATAAAAAATATATCATTTTATTTCATAAAGTTATAGACCACACTAACGATTATTTTTTAACAGTTTTTATTCCACTTCGATTCGATACGTATTTTCAAAGTTATAATACATTTATGTTAATACTAGAAAAATGCACTGAAAAAAATCGACTTGCCTCAGGCGGGATTCGAACCCGCATCTTCCGCAATCCGGGTTCCGCAATATTTACGCGTTTGTCAACGCTAAAATAAAATTATTCCATTACATTTATGTTAGTTAAAAAACTATACCTACACCGCTTCCAGTCGCTGGTGCGGGGTTAATGGCTGTTTGACGTCAGTGCACTCAATAGCGCCTGCTGCCTCCATTCCGTTTCGGACACCCTAGAGGCTAGGCGGTCAAGAGACTCCCGAAATCCAAATGTTCGGTCGCCCTAGGAAGTTCGACTTACCGGCTCCCAAGGCAAGAAGCAAGTTTATAGCGAGTTAGAGAGAGAAGTCGGGTTAGTGAACGGTGAGAGTATATATAACCTTAGATTATCAATCCAAGATGTATATACAGGGTGTAAAAGACATGAACAGTCAAACGAGAACCATGTATTCTGCTCACCATCATAACATTTTTGTTCCTTTAGACTATACCTGGGAAATTGATAGTTACGATTTTATTGAAGGTCAAAATCATATTTTTTTTTTCATTTTTTTATGAAAACGTATTCTATTTTTTATTTCTTAATTATTGTCCAAAGAAACATTATCGATTTTTTTAGTATTTCATAACAAAAAATAGGTTCAAAACGTTAGCGTTCAATGTAGCTCACTCGATGCGCAAGGACACTAACGAACGGGGCCGCCGTCTGACAAAATTATCGCGGTTTTGCGAGTTGTGTGCGAGTTGAGCCCTTTACATTGCACGGTACAATTTGCAATTTTTTTTAACACCAAAAAATAAAATCATTTCCCAGCAATATTTTTTTTTAAATATGTCTTATTTTGATGTATAGAATACATGGTTTTCGTTAGACTGTTCCATGTCTTTTACACCCACATAAGCTCCTTGTACACCCAGTATAATAATTTTGAGTTTTTGGTGACAAAGGATTAAAATTCATAATAAATTTAATTTAAAGCTGTAATAGTGTAAGATTTGTTGGTTGTCCTAAAATAAATAAATAAACTGTTGGTGCTTTTAAGCAGCCGAAATTTGAGGAATATATCACTTGATTGAATCTAGGTTTTAAGAAGCATTTTTATAGTTTATTATACGTACGGTAGCTTATCTCATGACATGCCGCCTCAGAATCAGTGAAAGTGTACCTATTCTTTTTACCATGGATTTATCCGATATCTTATCATCTTTTATTCACGCGTGTACAAATATAGGAAAATTAAGATAAAAAATTCAAGTTCTTGCGTAATGCCTTACTGATATGTAACTTACCAACTTACTACCATACTTTTTAAAAATATTTATAGGTAAAACTGGAAGCCACACACTTTTTTATTGTGTATAAAAAAGTGAAGCCAACGTTTTGACCCAAAGTATCCTTTGAATGTTTTCGTTTTCTTCCTGTCTTTCTAACTCTCCCCACAAGTAATATGAAGACGTGCGTATGTATGATATGATGTATTAAACGGTCACATGAGACATTTTCTAGTGGTTAGATAGGGACAAATGGATAATAAGAAGTTTCAAGGTCATTTTTTTTTGTCTTCACTTTTTGTTCGAGTTGTGGCTTCCCGTTTTACCTATTTTCTTGGGTAATGCATTGGGTTTGGCATTTTGGTCTAAGCAAATATTTGAAATTATTTCCCGTCCTAGCCTTTTAATCTGTGGATGATTAATAATATCCAGACACAACAGATTTTAATTGTCTCGCGGTAGATATCTACATTTCTACCGAGCTTTGGCTCGATGTGGCTTTGTAGGTATCTTAATCTGTAGACGATTAATAATATCCAGACACAAATGACAATTGATTTTAATTGTCTCGCGGTAGATGTCTACCGAGGACCAAAATGTTAAAAAGGCCGTACGTACAAGGTAGTTGTATGTATGACGTCTTATACGGTCACGTGACGTGTCACGTCACCGTGTGATATGTGTGCTCTAGTGGTTAGTAAGAGAAACAAGAAATAAGAAGATTCAAGGACAATTTTTTTGTCTTCACTTTTTAATTACTAGTGTGGCTTCCAGTTTTAGCTATAAATTTCTTCCCATAGGCAGAGCTAGGTAACGAAAGACCCTGGTGCAAAAAAAAGAACTTCAGGGTTAGATTTGGGGGTACCTATGTTAAAATACTCTTTGTTTGGAGGTCTGCCGGCCCGTTCGCTTACTTTTTTGTCAGATGAAAGTGATAATCACCGAGTAAAATATTAATCTACTACTACTTTGCTATAACGCTATTAATACACTTGTCGTGTAGAAACAGCAATGGTTGAGTAATTCACACGGTGATTATCTCTTTCATCTGTCAAAAAAAGTCGGTCCCTGCCGGCTGGTCCCTGCAGCAGTATTCATACTGATTGCACTCGCGGCAGAATTTTTAAGACCCTGCCGACTGCTTCAGATTTGTCATTAGATAATTTTTCTGCCTCAGTTACGCTTCTGATAATATATTTTTTGTTCGGTAAAATAATGAAAATATTTTTGTAGACTTTTTATTGGCTTTATAAAGATTATCCCTTTTCATTACATATAGCATAAATCGGAACGTGTATTAATCACCTTCCGCCTCGTTTGACAGATAAGACATGTCAGAATTGTATGAAGTGGCTTTACCGCACCCAGAAATATTATCAACTCGTTTTATTTCAAAATATTTGTACTAATTACGGTTGTTACTAAACTATAACGATGGGTGACCATCTACCAGCATGTGTTATCGATGTAGGCACAGGCTACACGAAGCTGGGATTCGCCGGTAATAAAGAGCCACAGTTTATCATTCCCTCAGCCATTGCGATAAAAGAAACGGCGAAAGTGGGCGATCAGAGCACTCGGCGGATGACTAAGGCGGTAGAAGATTTGGATTTCTTCATCGGTGATGAAGCTTTTGATGCGACAGGCTACTCTGTTAAGTACCCGGTGCGTCATGGCCTCGTAGAAGATTGGGATCTCATGGAACGATATATAGAGCAATGTGTCTTCAAATATCTGCGGGCAGAGCCTGAAGATCATCATTTCTTGTTGACCGAACCCCCACTTAACACTCCCGAGAACCGGGAATACCTAGCCGAAATTATGTTTGAATCATTCAATGTTCCAGGCTTGTACATTGCTGTACAAGCAGTGTTGGCGCTAGCTGCGTCATGGAAGTCGCGCACGTCTGTCAAACGCACTTTCACAGGAATTGTCGTAGACAGTGGTGATGGTGTCACACATATTGTGCCGGTTGCAGAGGGTTATGTTATTGGATCGTGTATTAAACACATCCCAATTGCTGGTAGAAACATTACATCGTTTATTCAGTCTTTACTACGTGAACGTGAAGTAGGTATCCCGCCAGAACAGAGTTTAGAAACTGCAAAGGCCATCAAAGAGAGATACAGTTATATTTGCCCTGATATTGCCAAAGAATTTGCAAAATATGATTCAGATCCACTGAAATGGATGAAAAAGTACACAGGTGTTAATGCTATTACTAAAAATCCATTCTCTGTTGATGTTGGTTATGAACGCTTTTTAGGGCCTGAAATCTTTTTCCATCCTGAATTTTCTAATGCAGACTTTACAGTGCCCTTAAATGAAATGGTTGATGAAGTGATTCAGTCATGTCCGATTGACGTAAGAAGGGGATTATATGGTAATATTGTTTTATCTGGTGGTTCAACAATGTTCAGAGATTTTGGTAGGAGACTGCAAAGAGACATAAAGCGCACAGTTGATGCGAGGTTGAAACTTTCAACAATGCTCTCCGAAGGTCGTATTACACCCACCCCTATTGATGTGCAAGTTGTGTCCCATAATATGCAGCGTTATGCCGTATGGTTTGGTGGTAGTATGTTGGCTTCAACTCCAGAGTTCTATCAGGTTTGCCACACCAAACAAGCTTACATGGAATACGGACCAAGTATTTGCAGACATAACCCTGTGTTTGGAACCATGACATAATCTTCATTGTCAGTATTAAGTCAAATTACAACCTTTACAGTCTAAGTGTAATTAATATGGATACTGAGCTCTTCTATTTTGAACTTACTTATTATTAGGCCAATTCATTTTAGGGACTGATGTTATCTTAGTATTATTATTGTGAACAAAATAAACTTGCATTATTTTTAAACAATATTGTTTGTTGAGATTTTAGCGTACCTAAACAATAGGAAAATGGATTGATAATAATGTTGTAACCATTATAATTAAGCAATATGGTTCTAGTGATTTTTCAAAATTGCTTAGATAAAATGCATATTATTATATTGTACTGTTATATTGAGTAATTATTTTTATACTATTATGTTTTAATATTTGCTTTAATCTTCACAACACACTAAATAATACAATGTCATGGTATAGCATTTAATTTAGGATGAACAGTAATTTTTATTATATAAACTCTTGTAATTTAATATTAGTTTAAAAATTATGTATTACAATAAATTTTTCTAAATATCTACATTGAAATGGTTAGCTGGATTTATCATGTAAGTTTAAGCATTTATTTTATGATTGCATTCCAGCTTTTTACCAAAAAATAAAATCTTATTATACAATTCATGTATTTTATTTATAGAATAAAACTTTCTGTGATGATGTAAATGTGGCAAAATTTGTTTGTTTATTTATAGCAATAGCTGAATCAACTGATAAATTGACACCATGTTTAAAAGTACTATGCCGATGATACAACTTGTTATCTTTCTTGTTTATCTACTTAAGTACTTTTATTATTACAAAAATGCACTGAACCTGAATGAAAAATGAAAAAACCCGGATTGTGGAAGGTGCGGGTTCGAGTCCCGCCTGAGGCAAGTCGATTTTTTTCAGTGCATTTTTCTAGTATTATATTTACGCGTTTGTAAACGCAAAAATAAAATTATTCCATACTTTTATTATTTTTGGTTTGCCAAATTTTAGTGATAATGGGTAATAGATGATGATGATGGTAAATAGAAAAATAAAAAAATAATAGATAGGTACCTACTTATTAAGAAATAAATTAAATCAAGTGATAGTAATAGGTATTTGTTGACTAGGTTTGTTAGAATAAGGAAAATCAGTTAAAAGTAGGTAAGGCTGGCCTCAAAAGTTGATTCACATTTTATTTACCTCATAATGTAACAGTGGCTATTCCTGGTGTGTAGTCTTGGGATGGCGTATTAGTGATGGGTCAACTCGAGTTTAGCTTGAGTTGTGCTTAACTTGAGTGCAACTCCCCGTAACTCGAGTTTGGGTTGGCGCTAGTAGGTACCTACCTAAATGAACGAATCGAGCGAGGAAACGAAAGAGCGAGAGCGCGGGTTCGTTCATTATTTGCGCGCTTTTATACTCCTCGCATAGTGTACGAGAGCAAACGACGATTGCCGATCTAACGAAACTATTCTGTTACTAATTAAAAAAAAACTTAATTCATTTATTAAAACTTAATTCATTTTTTCCGAGTTAGCAGTGTTGGCACGGCACATTTCTAGTTGAAATTATACAATTTATATTTATTATTTATACATTGTCTATTCGTCGATTGAGGGATAAGAATTTTTCGATTACTCGATCATGAAAATCATCACTGTTTTGCAATTCTACTAACATCGCCTTTTCAATTAATAAAAGAGCTAAGGAACTAAGTAGGTAACTCATCTATCTGCCGCAGCTCTTAAACGTTTACTTATTAACGTCTATAGACTTAAATTTAACAGTGCAGTATGCTTATTTAAAATGTTCTATAAAAGTGTTACAAAGGTGCAAACACGGTTGAGAAGACGTGCTCCAAAGAGAATATACCGTGCTCCTGAGTGGTTAGTGTAAGTTTTTTAGTAGGTATACAAAACGCACCGATTCTAGTTGCGTTATGAGCTCAATTTGTATGGGAAACATGATTTGCGCTTCTCTCCACTAGGGGCGCTGTTCGCGTTTCCTATACAAATTGAGCTCTAGAATCGGTGCGTTTTGTATACTAAAAAACTTACACTAACCACTCTGTGCCCGTAGTTTACCTAAGTTTTAACGTTTTAATCGTTACTATTGTACTTGCGTTAGGAGCTCAATTTGTATGGGAAACATGATTTGTGCTTCTTTCCGCTAGGGGCGCTATTCACGTTTCCTATACAAATCGAGCTCTTAACGCAACTATAAAAGTTGCGTATTTTAAACGAAAAATAATTGCCTAGATCATTAAATGTGCTTATATTTATTATGCTTATAATAAGAGTAGGTACCCTACCTATCAAATGAAACTAAACGTACCTACCTACCTATTGGAAATTTGGAAACCATTTTCACTTGTTTCTTGGTGTTATAAGGGTTTTTAGGTTCACACTGTGGATCAAATGAGTTCTATAACAGTGTATTCCATGAAGTGAACTTGGTTCTATACACAGAACATAGAAAGAGGTTTCTATAGGTAAGTAGGACAATGATATTATATTTATAAATATTATATCATTGAGGTAGGTAGTTAATTTGTCGACGCCGTTATAATATTGACACGTTTACCTATTACCAAACGGTTTCTTAGAATATTATTTACTATCCAAAGTGGACTTAGTGAAGTCTCTTCAAAGACTACAATTGCTTTTAGTGATCTCCGATTATTCTTGGATAATTCTTTTTGTTTATAAAAAGGCCTAGCAAATGACTCCATTCCACCTGATGGAAAGCCGAAGTGGAGTCCAAATGCGAAGATAGCTGGTGCGAGAGATAAACCGCTGCGCCAGCCACCCTCGCCTTACCGACCTGCAAGGTGCTTCTTCACGCCTCTTTTGAATAACCCAGGATTGTAGGAAGGAACACGTGTGCTGATAGTGAATTCCATTTCTTGATCATGCGACAAAGAATTGAGTTGCCAAATTTCTTAGTTCGCGTTGGAATGGTAGCCACAGTTTCAAAGACTGAGCCGTCTCGTTAGCACCGGTGTGGTCAGGCCGGGGAGGATGTTTAGTGGGTAGGGATGAGGGAACAACTTTACCTCGAGTCCGACATATCCCCTGCAGTTGACATCATTCCACAGGGACGATGCGTAACTTGCATTCGACCTGCTCGCAAACAAAAAAACGGCTTTAATAGATGTGGGTAAGCAGATTTTCTAAAAAAGTAGTTCGCCAGGTGGCAGCAATGAACCCTGAGGTCTTCCTTGCCGCTCAATACTCATCATCATCTTCATCAACAGCTCATATAATGTCCCCACCGAGGGGCTCGAGCCTACCCTTAGGGGCGATAAGGCCTTAGTCAACCACGCTGGCCAAGTGCGGGTTGGTCGACTTCACACACAACCTAAGAATTTATTCATAGGTGTGTGCAGTTGTGATTTATTCATACTGTGTTTCCTCACGATGTTTTCCTTCACCGTAAAAGCGTCGATTAAACGTAGGTACATATGAATTCAAAATTTGAAAACACTTCGGTTCGTGAGTTCGTGACGGGGATCGAACCAGTGTCTCCCGGGTAGGAGACGACGCTCTTCCGCACTACGCCACCGGCGCTCACTACTATCAACTTTTAATTTATAAATTATCATGGGTGATAAAAAAGTAGATAAACCTAAGTATAAATGGGTTTGTATATCTACCTAAGTATAACATTATTTTCTGTAGAGGAATCACGTAGGCAGATAGGTACCTAGTTGGTTGCCACTACATGGATAGTAGGTATCTAGGTACCTACCACATACTACTTACTCTGAGATCTGTAACTTTTAGGTAGCCTCTAAAGGCTTCCAATCCAATTTAAAGTTCTGTCAGCGCTGTTCTTTCATTCCTACCTATTTCCTACTCTTTAATTAATCCTCGTAAGTAACTGTTTAAACTACCTACCTACTGTGATGTAGCATGCCATTCTAGGGCTGCCTCTGTGTTTTATAAAAAGTAGGTACCTACTTTTACCGTACCTACTCTATACAGGATCAAACGGAATTCCCGTTTATGGAAAGTATGAGTGTCAAACATCAGGCGAACACCATACATATTTATACCTAGATACCACCATACCTTTGTTGTTATATCAAATAGGTAGGTATGCAGTTGTCTGCAGCTTTAAATTGCTTTAGTTTCTCGTAGATAGGTACCGTAAACAGGGGTCAATAGGAATCGGGGTCTGAACAGGGACGAAATCGGGACTGATATTTGCAATAGAATAAATAAAAAATATTATACCCGAAGTGTTGGTGAACTGTTTTCCCCAATAGTAGAATATTTATTATCTAACGGAGCAACACCTGATTAGTATGAAAATTGACATAAGTTACGTCAATAGTGTTTTGAAAAATGGTCTGCGTGCTTGGGTATTGGGGTCCTCAGAAACTTGCCGTAAACTAAAAAAATAAAAGTGTTTGTATCTCGGGCGTGATTTTTGAGCGATTGTTATATATTGCTGAAGCTGCAGAAACGCAAGTAAGTCAAGATATCATGTATTTACTTTGTAAAACGAAATATATTAGGCTCTGTGATTTTTATTGAGTTTCGAGGTTAATAGACACAGTAAAGGCATGAATAGGGATGGCCTTAGGGGCGCATAGGAACGGTGTTATGGGTAAATAAGGACGAATCTGGGGGCATTTGAAACAGTAAGGTTTGTATTGGGACAGGGTTGTCACTGATAAGCAACCGGACCACGAGCAATAAAATGATTTTTTTTTTATAAATTATGTCTGTAGGTATATAAGAAATTACATATTTATGTGTATCATTTATGTTGAATTTTAATATTAAATTACATGCATATTTTTTATTTTCATAGTATTTTTCTTAAATTTGAAAGTTTGGGTGTACGTAGCTATGTGTTTGTGTTTTAGATCCCTCTTTACGTTAAAACTTTAAAAAATATATAATGGAGGTAGCTTATGCCCAGGATCAACACATATTCTAGTTTTATACTGCAAATGCGGGTGATACTAGTTGGGGCGTTGCTAGATTGTTCATAAATCTGTTACTCAAACACTTTGAAATAATAAATTTCCTAGGGATTTGTGTACATTCAATGTGTGTATAGTCTTTTTGTATGTCTGCTTAGTGCACTGTCACATTCATCCAATGAACCTATTTTGACAAGGGGTATCCCTTGTAAACTTGAGCTCAGAGCAAAGACACTAGTAACTTTTTATATTTTATATTTATACGATAACTTTATCCCACGTGGGCTAAGTCCTAGTCAATGTAAGTATGTATGTTTTGTTTCAGATACCTTGGACATGCAAACAGTGCTCAGAAGCAGTATAAAAATATAATGAGCTAACTTTTTGTTTTTCCTAATTGGTGTTTATGTTCTTTGAATATATTAAATGCATATAATTTAAAATGACAAATAGTCTATCTTGATATCATGCTATTTATTACTTATTAAGATATTGATTTTGCGCTTAATTAAATTGCGTATTATCATAATCATTTTAGCTGAAAGACGCCCACTGTTGGACATAGGCTTCCCCTAAGGATCTCCAAACAGGTCGGTTCTGCGCTGCCTGTATTCAGCGGCTATAAAAAGTTTCTATAAATAAAAAGAAATATAATAATATTTATTTCTTTAATATTCGTTTTAATTTTTGACAACCCTTGTCCTTTTTCCCTATTAGCTCTGATCCTGTTCCTGTTCACCCCAGTTCAAGCATAAATAGGGATACCATACATTTTGCTAAAAAACATTAACTATTATCATTCTTTTAGGCTTTTGACTGTTTTTTTCTTATTGTCCAACCACCCGGACATGCTTAGAATGCACTTGCAATGTAAAATTAGGTTTGCATTATCAAGTAATTTAAGTCCAAAGTTTGATTTCGTACCTATTCACCCCTGCTTACGCTAGTCATTTTTAGGTTTCCGTACCCAAAGGATAAAACGGGAGCCTAGACTCCGTCTGTCACCAGGCTGTATCTCGTGAACCTTGATAGGTAGCTAGACAGTTGAAATTTTACAGATGATGTATTTTTCTTCTCGCTTTAACAACAAATACTAATAAATAAAATAAAATAAATGTTAGAGGGGGCTCCCATACAACAATCGTATTTTTTTTTGCTTGTTTTTGCTTGATATTGATAACGGCAACAGGTAGACGCTTGAAATTTTCACAGAAATATTTACTTTAAAAATAAGTATCCCGACTGCTGAGTAAAGGTCGTAGCTCACTTGTCAGCTCGGAAACGACTACGGACCCGTAACGCATCGCCTTTTTCACAGTAAAAAGAGGCGACACCTTCAATTATGTATAATGCATATCTGTCCAGTAGCCCTATTCGCTTCTTTTTAGGGTTGAAAGTGTTGATCATCACATTTAATTTTTCTTTGCGAACTATGCTCGTAAGATTAATAGGTAGCTAATAAAATATTTCTTTAATATAATTTTATAAAATAACTACTGAAATGAATTCCTATATTAGTCTATTTATAATTATTGCGAACGTGTTAGTGGTGACAGTCATGTTGTTTTTAATATTTTAAAATAAGTAATAAAATGCCAATATTACCAGTTTCCGACCGCAAAGTTCAGTTTTCGTCCACCAGTTGTCCTATTTTCGACCGCATCAATTGAGTATGGATTTAATGAATAAAAATATGTTTTAAAATGAAATTGTTAATCAAGATAATAACTGTAGTCTAAAAGTCAGTCTTCGTTACAAAAAGTTGTTAATAGTTATCTAATTAAAAAAAAAATACAAGCGATCAGAATTAGTGTTCGTATTAATTAGGCATTTCTCTTAATTTAAATTTTGTTTTTATATCTTTACTCACACACTTACATGATATGAATCTCATAATATAGACAAATCAATTAATATTTATAAAACTTATAAAAGACAACGAATAATATAATAAGACATAGTCTTATTCAACATAAATATCATAATTTTCTACATCACAATCACGACATTTCTATAAAACATATTTTTTAAAAAAATAATAATAATATGTTATAATTTTTGCGTTTACAAATGCGTAAATATTTTTTAAAACTAGAAAAAATACACTGAAAAAGATTGACCTTCTAAGATCCGAACGAAATATTGCCGTATATAGAGTAGAGTTAGGGCACAACAGACTAGCCGCTAGAATTTGCAGCCCAAGTTCACGCTGCAAATTCCAGGTAGTACCTACCTCCCCATTACAAAAGACCACAGTCAAAAAAAAATTTTTGTAGTGTATTTCTGTTGGTAAGTAAGGTCGCTAGAGCTCCACGGGGAAGGGATGAGGGTTGCCAGCGCGCGAGTGTCAGATCACTGTTGCAAGCATCTAAGGCTACAGTTGCTGATTACCACCAGGCAGGACGTATGCTTGTCTGCCAACCATTTACCATAAAAAATAACACCAATCACTATTCAAATAATGAGGTCATTACTATTATCCATCATAATATTACAAATTTAAAGAAAATTGGCCGGAAACAACCAGTTAGTCCGTTTTGCCTTTTTAACCCCTAAAATATGATGTTAAACTTGCATATTTTTTCATTCATCATCATCATATTAGCCGAGAGACTTTGGGACATAGGCCTCCCCCAAGGATCTCCTAATCGGTCGGTCCTGCGCTGACCGCATCCAGCGGCTTCCCGCGACCTTTACTAGATCATCAGTCCACCTTGTGGGGGCCTACCAAAGCTGTGTTCCTCAGTACATGGTTGCCAGTCGAGGACTTTTCCTTCCACCCCAATGGCCGTCAGTCCTCCTCGCAATGTGCCCTGCCCACTGCCACTTAAGGTTCGTAATTCTTTGGGCTATGTCGGTGACCTTGGTTCTCCTGCGAATCTCATCATTTCTGATATGATCACGCAGAGAAACTCCGAGCATAGCCCTCTCCATTGCACCTTGAGCCTTCTTATCAGACCCATTGTAAGACACTGTAAGGCCCAATCATTCAACTGTTTGAACATTATTTGAAAAAATAATATTGTAAAATTTTATTACACTATCATAAAATAATCACTTTAATTTATTCTTAAATAATAAAGTATGTCGAAAACTGGGATTATTTACTTCATGTCGAATTTTCGACCGCATGCCATTTAAATGTCTTACATTTATACTTTATTAAATCTAATAAGCGGACTGAAATTGGCCGTCGTAAATATTTTTTCATTCAATTGTTGTAATATTATTTCATTTAATAATATTGTAACATTTTGTTGTAGTAGGTATCATAAAATAATCACTTTTAGTTTGTTGTAACAGAGTATGTCGAAAACTGGGACGTATTGTACTTTATGTCCGATTTCCGACCATAGGCCATTTCAACGTATTAGGTTTATACTTTATTAAAGCTAATAAGCGGACGAAAATTGGCCATCGTAAATATTTGTACACATAAAGTTCATATTGCTAAATAAAATTTAGTTTACTTACATGCATTTTCGTATATCAGACAGAACCTAATTGACATGGGCGGGCCTGTTATAGACCACCCGGTCGAGATTAGGACTTTCTAATAAAAAGGGCGTACCCTTTCTCGTCCACTTCGTTTTATATATTAATTATTGTAAATTAGAATAATAAACTACTCGTCCACACTATATTTATAGCAAGCTATATGTATAAACAGTAAACAAACCAAGAAACACAATAGAACTATTTTTTATTTACTGCGTAAGTTCCGGCACGTCACTATTTTTTCTGCAATATTTGACACATTTTCACTCTTTCGCCGGGTACCATAAACTGCATAGCTTAATCCTAGTTAATGGCCGCGTTACAGTGAACTGTGTAGGCATGTACTTACTGTGAAGTTATTCAGGTCGTAATACATAAATATTTTAAGGACCTATGTATAACCGTTTTGCTATTTTTTGGCGTTATATCAAGGAGGGCGGTTAAATGGACGAAAAGGGGAAGCGGTCGGCAAACAGGCGCAATGACCCTAGATAGTGTATTAAAACGACATACCTTTAAAGTGTAAGATGACATACTATGTCATTTTACCCTATCTTAGAATCTCATCTTACATACCTACGTCGACCTAAATGCGATAAGTATTGTTATTTAATTTTTTTTTTCGTTTATTGTGCTAAAACTTTGAAAATTTTGTTGACTATGATACATGTAAGAATATACTCAAGACGCTGCTCCCATTTCTTTATTTCAAATATTTGTCTTGAAAGATAAGTATATCATCTTAAGCACAACTCCCCTATGTGTAGGTATATATTGTTTAAGCAGAACTAAAGTTATGGAATAATTTTTTTTTTGCGTTTACAAACGCGTAAATATTAATACTAGAGTTACTTTGTCGATGTACTTTTAATAAGTGAGGTTCAGAGCGGCCACATATTGTGGCAAAATTTTGTAATGCACCATTTCTGACCATATATTTTTGTCCTTAAGTTTTTATATTCTTTTAAGTGTTTAATATTTTCTGTTTGTTTTCAGAGCTAATTAAAATGCCTTCTAAGAAAATACAATCGCTTTCGAAGAAAAATAAAGTAGAATATTATGCCAATATTCACCACACAAAATATATTTAGCGTTAAACCTTAGGTACATACTTACAATTAATTATAATTGGGGTTCAACTTTTTGCTTAACAAATTTTCAACCTTATTTATTCCCAATATTATAGAGTTGAAAGTATATTGAAGAAATTTGGTACCTAGTTTGTGGTAGTCAGATAATTATGCCGTCGTTTGGACTTGGTTATATAAATGTGATCTCTGTGATTTGTGAATAGAATTTACTTATAATAGGTTGGGGAAAAATTTTCTTCGCATTTTTTAAGAAAATTCAAAACATTTTTTAATATAGTTTATTTACATTTAACTAAAGTATGTAGGTACCATTTTGTTCAGTAACTTTTTGCCATCTTGTAGGTAGGGACATGATCCCATTGCTATAGAAATTTTGGGACTTCTGGTCAAAATACCGCGACAAGTGGTTTTGGCAGTCCTCTCGTGATGTTAACCTAACACTGCCTAAAGAATTCTGAAGAGACCGAAACAGGTGGAAATCTGAAGGTGCAAGGTCAGGACTATACGGCGGATGCATTAACACCTCCCAGCCAAACTCTCTTAATTTTTGCTGAGTGGCTAAAGATGTGTGAGGTCTAGCGTTATCATGATGAAAAACCACACCCCTTCTGTTGTTTAATTCGCCGCTTTCTCTCAACTTCTTGCTTTAATCTCATCAGTTGTTCGCAATAGAGTTCAGAATCGATGGTCTTGCCTGGTGGTAACAGCTCATAATGAATAATGCCCTTCCAATCTCATCACACACACAGCATCACCTTGTTGCAAGTTAACCCGGGTTTCGCCACAGTCTGTGAAGCCTGACCGGCCTTTGACTTTTTCCCCAACCTAATATATTGGTACTTATCTAAATAAAAAACATTGGCCATGAAATGTTATGCAATTCGTTAATACCTTTTTTTTTTAATTATTCTTGATGGTCAAAGCTGGCACAATATGGTGGCCAGAAACGGCGTAAATCTGGCCAGAAATGGCACAAAATAACATTTTTCTTTATTGTTTTATAACTATTTATCTATTCGAGGTTTTAGAATAGAAAGCTTTTGTGAGGCAAAGTGTACCTATATATTTTTGATAACTTTCTACAAAGATAATATAATTTACTGCATATTATGCAAGTACTATATATTCAGAACGCCTCAAAGTGAACAAAACTCTTACAGTGGCCCCAAACAGGTGGCCACTGTAAGCTACTGCTTTATTTAAGGTCGCAAAGTCGAAAACCAGCTCTGAGAGAGCCCTGCATCTAGAATTAACAGGTGATGCGATGCCTAGCCTATTACCTACGTGTTTTTTTACAAAGCACGCTCCTAATTAGTCTGCAGCACACACTCAGTCTACGTCTGGTACAAAAGGGCCAATTCCCGACCGAACCTCGCCGATTCTCCGCCTCGGTGACTCTCTGTTAGATGTTATGCGTTAGATTGAAAAGATACATGCATAGGAAAAGGACATACCTACTTTGTTTTCTTTTCTGTGCCTTGCCTGAAACTGCCAGGTGGTAGTAGGTACGAGTAAATTAGCCAGTGGCTGAATGCATTAAATTTTGAAATCTATAAGTTTATATTACAATAAGTATGCCTCTCTAATGTAAACTTAATAAATTGTTATAAGTATTAGGGGTTTAAATATTGCCGTTTTATATGCAAAATTTAACGAAAATAAATTTTTCCATACAAATATATGTATTTGCGATTTTTTAAGGAACCACAAATCTAAATTTTGTGAAATTTTGTGGATATATTTAGACAACATTAAGCTATAGCATACTTATAGAAAAAAAATGAGAATTGATAACTGTAAAAAATATTCATATTTTTATAACGGAGACGGGTACCTACCTCTTAGGACGAGCTGTTTTCAACCGACTTCAAAAAAGGAGGAGGTTCTCTATTCGACTGTATGTTTTTTTTTTTTTTTTTTTTTTTTGTATGTATGTTCCGCGATTTCTCCGTCAATTATGAATTGATTTTGAAGATTCTTTTTTTGTTAGGAAGGACATACTCCAAAGGTGGTCCCGTATAAATAATACCGAAATTGGTTAAGTACTTTTTTGTTAAAATGATAATTTCATTGGGGATGATATAATAATATCGTCCACGAACACAAAAATACTGTAAATTTTTTTTTTGAACTTGCCATTACCTAATATGTAATAGTGAAATTTTGGTTAGTAGGTCCAATAGTCAACACATAAACTATGACAAATTATTTTATGAACTTAAGTTAAATAACTAGGTTCATAGTTCATTAACTTACCATTCATTTTGAATGTATGGCAGGCATTTGTAATGAGATATAGGTCTGAGACGTGATATTATTAGATAACCGACTTTAAAAAAAAAGGAAGTTCTCTATCCGACTGTTTTTTTGTGTTTGTTACCTGATTACTTCGTCAATTATGAGTATTACGACTCGATTTTAATGACTCTTTTTTAGGTACGTCAAGATCAGAGATGGCCCGTATAAATTTTATCTATATAAATTCGACCCTTTTTGAACAAATCAGTAATAGCAAAAAAAACGTTTTAGTTAAAGTTTCCATTAAGTTTTAATGAGCGCCTAGTAGGCCTATCCGTTTTCAATAAAATATACTTTATTTCCACTAAAAATAATAAAATAAAATATTTTTAGCAAAAAAATAGGACAACCGACTTCAATGCGTACAAATTTAAACTAAAAAGTAAGAAATAAATAATATTTTTATGAATTAGTTGAAAAGAGCGTCATAGAAAACCAAGGAAAGTATTGATACACATTTATAATTCTTTATTTATAATTCATACTCCAATATATTTGGAGTCGGTGCCAGCCTAAGCAAAATAAACTTACCTAATAGATACGAACTTGATTAATCCATTAACTATACATAATAATGAATGATGAAGATAAGAAATAATCCCCCGCTCCGTGAAGTTCGAAAATTGCAAACACTATCCTCCTTGGCTAGCTGGCACCGGCTCCAAATATATCGGAGTATGAATTATAAATAAAGAATTATAAATGTGTATCAATACTTTCCTTGGTTTTCTATGACGCTCTTTTCAACTAATTCATAAAAATATTATTTATTTCTTACTTTTTAGTTTAAATTTGTACGCATTGAAGTCGGTTGTCCTATTTTTTTGCTAAAAATATTTTATTGAAGATGTACTTCTAGCAGGGTTGCCAGGTCTTTTCCAAAAAAATACCGAACAGTGAGCAAAAAAAAAAAACCTCCTCACTTGCCGTATTGCTGATCTTTTGACTCTCGCGCTTATCCTAGGTTTTATGAAAATAGCTTCACTTTGTCGAATCTCCGGATTTTATTACTAGGGTGGGGGGTGCTTTTGCCCAGAGAGCGGTGAAATGGCTAGATGGGCCCTGATAACGAGGCCACGATTTATTTATCAGGGAGAAAAATTAATCAGAAAAAAAATACCGAACCTCCCATACTTCGGTATTTTTGTCAAACACCTGGCAACCCTGACTTCTAGTGAAAAGAATAAAAATAAGAACAAAATTTTGTACATAAATATAAGTCCTTGTAATGAAGTTTAAAATGAAAACAGTATAATGCACATAGCTATTGTATTAAAGGAATTATACACTAATGAATAATGAGGAAAAAAACGGCAATTTCATACTTTAACCCCTATTACATTGGTCATACTAACGACCGGTTGCACCAAGTTTTACTTTTTACAATTTCGTAAAAAAATTACATATTTTTAAAAATAGAACGACCCATTCATATGAATCAAGTTGACTTTTACGTTACTTTTTGCAAAATTGTAAAACGTAAAATTTGGTGCAACTTGCCGTAAAAGTTTCCGGAATTGGCCACTTACATAAACAATATTTAAAAGTAATTACAATATTTGAAAATGTAACTCTTTGGCTGTAGAGTGCAGTTTGTTTCATCTACTGTCAATTGTTTTTACATTGTGGCGCCATTTCAAAAATTGAGTGTCTACATTAACATGGATTTACTCAGGAAAATTTTCGTAGCATGATTTTTACGATTTTAAGTGTAATTTTACAGCTCAACAGAGTATCGCTTGGCTTCAATCTGCTTTTGGCGATGAAACACCATACAAGACGACTATTTATAGCTGGTTTGCAGAATTCAAGCGCGGTCGTGTCAATCTCAGTGAGGAATCTCGCGATGGTCGCCCGTCCACCGCTGTAAACAGCAAAAACATCGCTGCTGTGCGCCGTATGATTGAAACAGACAGGCATGTGACCTAACATGAGATTCGCGCATCCTTAGACATAGGCATGAATCAAATACAATCAATGCTACACAAACATTTGGGTGTGAGAAAGCTGTGCTCGCGGTGGATCGCGTCACTTGGTGGAGTGCCATGCTTACCAGATTCAACGAAGGTGCGTCAAATTTGGTCTGGGACATAGTAGCAGCTGACGAAACATGGATTTATTGCTAAGATCCCAAAACAAAGCAGCAATCGAGCGTATGGGTCTTACAAGATGAACCGAAACCAACCAAAGCGGCTCGCGTGAAAAATGCATCTATGCAGAATTGCTTCTTTTTTTAATAAAACTGGACACGTGGCTACTGTACTGTTGCTTTAGAGAATCGTCGTACCGTGAATAGTGACTCGTACGTTTCCATTCGTTTGTCGGAAATTATTGACGAACTCCGTAAAAAGAACCGTTTACCCCGTATCATCTTGCACCACGACAATGCTAGTTCCCACACGGCCAGACAGACAAACGAATTTTTGAAGGTGAAAAACGTAGAACTTTTCATCCACCCTGCATACAGTCCCGCTTTCTGTTCCCAAAAATTAATAACGAATTACGCGGTCAACTATTTTCATCACAGAGTCCGGGGAAGAGTATGAATAACGCGTTTCTCAGTTCACCACGGAGGAGTGGCACAAACGTTTTCAAAATTGGTTTAATCGAATGAAAAAGTGCATTTACGCAAAGGCAGAATACCTACTTTGAGAAACAATAAATTAATTTTCGACCTTTAATTTTATTTTTTTCTTATTCATTCCGGAAACTTTTCGTGTCAATAAAATTTTGGAACGGGACAGGCAATTGTTAATGAGGAGTGTAGATAATATTAGATATTAACCTGACTTATGAAGCAGACTTTTGAAGAATTTCAAAAGTAAAACGTATACCTAGATTTTCTCTCATCAGATAACCCCTTTTGACATTCTAATCTAAGCCTTAATTAAAAAACTTTAAACCCTACTGAAGCTTTTCAGCTATATTGATAAATCTAACTCAAGAAGCAGTTACTGTTGCGCAAACTTCACAAAGAAAAACTAGGTTTGTTTCGTGGAAATTCCTTTACAAAACTACGAGCTAACAGTGGCGGGGAGCAAATAGAACAGTTGGATTTGTAAAACTAGGCACAAGTCTGGAAGTCTGCGCGGTTATAGTGAATTTTGCTAACAGCCAAAGGTAAAGATATTTTAGAACTTAGACGAAGAAGGTCTTAACGATATTTTGAGGTATGTACATACATACCTGACTTCTATATCATTACAGTACCTACATATTCCGTATTTTTTATTTTATTTAAAAGATTAAGGGGCTTTTATATAAAAAAATACACGTGAGGCCCATCGTGGCGTTATTATAAATTAAGTTTCGGACCTTAGGCTTTCACAGATTCCGTTGTTGTTGCAGATTTTTATTTACCTACCTATCTATGTAAAATTATGATTATTGAGTTAGTGCAGGTAGGTTTTGTTACATGTTGTTTGTATATCATGCCCATAATTCTAAAAGGTTTGATTTGAGTTTATCTTTAGGTAAAATTTCGTTACTCATAAAGCCACATTTGATTTCACTGACATCACTCAAAATAGTACCTATATCAGGTTTCCAGCCTATCGCCTTTTTAAAGGGGCAGCAAAGTAAAAAAAGCAACTACTTAAATCTACAGTGAACCAACAAAGAAGGAATCGGGACATATTTTACCTTCACTAAAGCAGTTGTATTCATAGTATAAAAATACGAAAGCAACTGGCCCGTATTGCGGTATGACACTTAGAAGTCAAACATGTCTTGAGAATCGTTTGTCACTTTCTATCACGCAAAAAGTGATAGAGACGGAGGACGCTCAAGTCGGCGTTCATTCTAGAAACTCATTCTATAATTGGGCGTTTCTTCATTGGCCGGCTCTGAGAGTAGCGTGGTCTTTTGAAAATTTGTCCTTATAACTTAACCTCCTTATACATAACCTATTCATGATTTTCTATTACCTATTGGAGTGTTTAAAAGCTGTTAGTTATCTGCAAATGTAGATAAATAAAACAAATAAATATTGAAAAGATAAATCTACTTATAAAACGATTGTCATTTTCTACGCTTTTCAATCAAAGTTTGTCTAGACCTTATTCTAAGGTCTAGACAGAAATCGCTATAACAATAACATCATAAATCCGATCTACCTACACTTATCTTTTTGTTTTTTATTGATCATAAGTAGGTAGATACTTATTTCTGATATAAGTAATATCTATAATGAGAACATCGTATTCGTTTCTATTATATTGTAGAAAGAAATAATATGGATAAAGAAGTAATATAGTTTGTAGTGCCTACGCGGATTCCATATTATGAGTGTGTAGGTAGGTACCACGGGTACCTATTTACAGTTGATTAATTGTAGACATTACTCAGTTAAAGCGTATAAAGCAATTTATGGATATGATTTGTCTATATTGTTATACAATTATGTATCTATACTTAAGCTATATATCGACTCGACCCTTCACTTACCTAGCTTCTAGGTAAATTATTACTTATTTAGGTGATTATTGACACAACATTGCACACGGATGCTGTAGTCAGCTGAAAACAGTGAAGCGAATTTCTCGTTGTTTCATTGGCGAAGAAGCATTCAGGCGTGGCTAAAGAGAACGTAAAAGATGCTTGCGCGGCAACAACTCGCGGTATTCGCAGGACAACAACAACAGCGGGCAAAAGCCATTGCCGTGCCATGCCTTGTGAAACAAAATGTTGTATATCACGAGATATGTCAGGTGAAGTTTCGCGAAGTCGCACGACTTAACCTGACGTCGTTACCGTCATAGTCGCAAGATGTCGTCACATAATTATGTCAAGTGAAATCGCTTCTCTTGCCATATCAGCAACACGTGTCGCGGGAGGGTTGTCCCCTTTTTTGGATAGAGTAATGGATACACTCCATGACTCTATCCAAACACAACTTTATCAAATGCGTGCTGTATATATTTGGATACGCCTTTGTCGGACAAACTCGGGAGACTTCGTGCCTTATCATTCCATTTATTTTTGAACTTGACGAAGAAACTCTTCGTTTTCATCTGACCTGATGGTAAGATTTAGAAGGACAAAAGTGGAAGTGAGCTGCTCCCGAATCTCTCAACCACTGATAGACTGACTATTTTTTTTATTATCCAATCAAAACACTTGAAAGGCAGCCGCGTATCCCGGTACTGTATACGAACGCTGCGTCTCAGACGATCTGGTAAAGGTCGCGGGAAGCCGCTGGATGCGGGCAGCGCAGGACCGATCTAGTTGGAGATCCATGAGGGAATGTCCAACAGTAGACGTCTCTCTGATGATGTGATGACGATGATAAATCAAAATACATTGTACTCCCCTGGCGACTTAAACTTGAGACCTAAGTCTAGTGGACAAACCAAAAAAATATTATTTATTTCTTACTTTTTAGTTTAAATTTGTACGCATTTAAGTCGGTTTCCTTATTTTTTTGCTAAAAAAATTGGTTGTCTGTAAAGTCGGTTTACTGACGATAGTTGAACGTGACAACGTCTTAAGAAAATACTGATGGAATGGCAGCATTTTTCAAAAGAAAAATTTAATTTCATTTGTTTTGCCGGCCTTACACGAGGTAACGCCGCATGCGTCATGTTTTTTCGTGCGTGCAGCCGGCTCTATCGAATTCGTCAAAAGCACGTCAAAAGCACGCAGCGAGCTTTTTGTCTACGTTTTTGTAGACGTTTAACCATTTCACTCGAAGAGGTAGTGTTCTTAGTTGTGAATTGGCATTTAATCATAGCAAAAACAAGAAGAAGAAAAGGTGGTAGTTGAGAAAATAAAGTCGTGCGACGTTGACTGAATTGCGGAGCTCTACTAACGCACAATGCGAGAAATTTGCTCCCTTGTGATTAAAGGCCGATTCACAATGCAGCGACAGTCGATAAAACAGACAGGACAAATTGTAGGTAGCTAGCGACGCTGGTTTTTTAAGATGGTAAGCTTTAAATGGGCATTTCCAACGAACTTCTCGTAGAGTACCCATTTTCGAGTCGACAGGTACACCTATCTTCTGGGAGTGAATTTTACTATCGTCTAGACTAGAGAGCCTTTGCAGTATTTTCTGTAACCTAGCTCTATTAAGGGCGTGCGCGTGATTTACGTCAAAATTGCCCCATTTTGTGGATTTTTCAGACCTAATTTTAAAGCGATGTGAACAGATTCGCAAAGAAATTATAATGTTATAGGAAGAATAATTCTTAATACCAGAAAAAATATATATGCGTTTGTAATCGCAAAAAATATTCCATAAAATTAATTCTTGATTAAAACCGCTGTAGAAAGATGTTTTAATTTACACTTACAGTTTTATAAAGCAAGGAGAACCTTATGGCGCAGTTTTACGAAAATGCAGTTCGCCGCTATCTTTCAGATGAAATATAACCATTAATCATGGCAAACAATACTTTGCAAAAATTGTTTTTTCAATAGAAAATAAAAGCCGCTAAAGAGCCTAAATAAGTAAAAAATTGAGATATTAAAAAATGACACCATAAAAAAATTTGAATTGGTAAATTTTAATGATGATTTTTACAATGTATTTGAAATTAAACTCATTTAATATACTTATTATTTTAAAATACATATAATGGTAAACATAAGAAAGATATTATGACATTGTTAAATGCACTCAGATATTTTAAATAGTTATTTGAAAAATTATCTAAATCTTAGCTCGCGGCTATTTTTCCGGCCCCGGGTCCTCTCAGCTAGTGGATCCATCGATCGCTCTGCGAGCACTGTCTATGTATACACATGTCTATGTGACCCCATTTTTACCATATTTTTGTGACCATATTTTTTTCACAACAATGCTGTGAAAAAAATATTATTGGTACTTCGATGAATGCACGCTCTTAAGAACTAGGTCTTACCATTACCACATGGTCTGCCTCAACCGTACAGTTTATACTGAGGAGGTCGATGGAGCCACGGTCATGCGTTCTTCGCAACGGTCACAAAAGCTAAGCTAAGGGTCGGTGGTCAGATGGGTGACCGAAAAATGTTATCACGTGAGAGTGTAACTACTGCTGGCCTTAGAATAATGAAATTCTTTCCATAAAAATCGTTTTGAGAAGAAAAATTTAATAAGATAATTTCGGTGGCTTTTAAGATAACTGTACCTACCTACACAAGTCAGGCGTTTTTATGAAAAACGGTCACCGTGGTGGAATTATATTACTTCTCTTGGAATAAGCAGGTTTTATTAAATTTTTCATTAAACTTAATCACTAGATAGACATTAATGTTTAATTGTCAAGGGAGTTAGCAATTTTCCCGGGCATACCTCAGCCAGTCATTATAGCCGCTATTACCATAGTAGGTAAGCTTAATCAAGGGTTGCCACTTGAAATAAAAGCATCTTGGTTTTTCTTATAAAAAGAACTTATCTGTTTGTTGCCATGATAATATTGTTATCCAACAGCTTGATTGTTTTCCGAAAGGTATTTCGCTGAAGGTGGTAGCCAGCTTCACTTTGAATTATGAAACCATTTTGAGCTATTTCCTTATACCTTCATTACTCATACTCGGAAAGTAGGTTTTAAGTTATCTGAGGAGCGGGTTGAAAGTGATACTTTTCAGTCCTAGGGAGAAACGTTTTCAATTTCAACAATTATAAAAAAAAAACTAGTTCAATTTTGTTTTAAGGTTCTCTGTTACGGGACGGCAAAGGGATCTAGCCCATACAGCCAAGTCTTTAGTTGTTATTTTCTTTCTTGATTTTTGCATTAAAATGTGGGTGCCACACCTTTTAATGCATCTAGGGAGTGCTTGGCGAGAAATGCATGGTTCAGACCTCATGATGGTGACTGATGAGAATTGTATAATGGGATTTCCAACCATTATACAATTCTCAACGCCACATACACAAAACCTTTATTTCAATGATTCCTCATAACTGTTCGTCAACACGGATGCTTATGCAACAAAACGACACCACTTTCACTGCACAAAATCCATTCCGAAGCAAATTTGAGTCATCGAAATAAAGATCGACCTCCAGACGCCATGATTACCCGCCAAACACTTTCAATTTTGTTTTAAGGTTCTCTGTTACGGGACGGCAAGGGGATGTAGTCCATACAACCATGTCTTCAGTTTTCTATCTTCTTTCTTGATTTTCGCCTTAAAATGTGGGTGTCCCACATATTAATGCATCTAGGGAGTGCTTTAATTAACTGCTCGTCAAGAAGGATGCTTGTGCATCAAAATAACACCACTTTCACTGCACAAAATCCACTCTGAACAATTTTGAATCATCTAAATAAAAATTGTCCTCCTGATGTCACGGTTTCCCAAACACTCAAATTTTTTTTCAATTTTGAAATTCCTTCCAATGTTCCAAATTTCTTTAAAGCCATTTAAGTTAAGTATGATGACCTCATGATGGCGGCTTATGAGCTGGAAATCCCACTATAAAATTCTTAACATCATATACACCAGTCATATCAGAAAACCTTTATTTCAATGATTCCTCATAACTGATTGTCAACACGGATGCTTATTGCTTATGCAACTAAACGGCACCAGTTTTACTGCACAAAATCCACTCTGAATTTTAAATTATCGAAACAAAGATCGACATCCAGACGCCATGGTTTCCTGCCAAACACTCAGGCCCGAACTTCAAAGATTTAACAGTTGTGGCATCTTTTGTTTTACTTTTGTAGAGCCCATGACATTAACCTCAACATTAGGTAACCTACAAAAATCCTACATTGGCACTTACGTTGTTTTAGAATGAGTAAATTTTGAAATTTTAAATTAAAATCAAAATGAAAGAAAATTAAAAAATACGTCATGGGTCTTTTAATGTCTATTTTCCATCCATATAATGAATAAAATCTATTAAAAATGTAATGATGTCAATTGTCGAGGTGAGGCATAGCGGATGGGACCAGCAGCTCGGATTCGGAGCAGCCCGAACTGCACCTCCACCTTACAGAAGACCACAGTCAAATAACATTACTACATTTTTTTTGGGGTGTTGTGTTTGTGTGGGTGAGTAAAGGTTACCAGAGTTCCACGGAGTAGGGAACGGGACTAGGGTGACAGCACGCGAGTGTAACATCAGTGTTATAAGCGTCTAATGCACGGTGACTGCTCACCACAAGGCAGGCCGTTTGCTGGCAGCCAAATAACATAAACCAAATACACCGGTTGACGACCCTAAACCCGAAGAATGCGTGAGCGTTGCAGCTAATTGTAGAGTGCAACCATTGTTTTCGTTGCCCTCACCGCCCCGGGCGCGGACCTCGTGCTCTGGGATTTTTAATTATTCTGCGAGACGGCTCCGCAGCTTCCCCACAAAATATGTGCAGTGTTCACCTACGTCTAGGTATACGAACGAGCTGCGAGCGCGATTCGGAAGCTCCGAGGCAATCACTATGTGCTCGTTTTACGTTCGCCGAGGATTTATGTGGGTTCAATCTGACGAGATATAGGTAATGATGTCGATGGTACATACTACCGTCAGTCAGTCGTCAGCTAATGAATGAATGAAATGAAAATTCGGTTAACCTTTCGGCACTGACGATATAGTTTTTAAACGTATATTACAATATAATTTCCTATACCTATATTCTTTAAGTTTCAAGCGAGTAGTACGCCATGTTTGCACCCCATTCGCGGATATCTAATCTTGACGTGCCACAACCATTTGCCAAGAAAATTACGTCGTGCTGTTTGAAGTTGACTCTTGGATATTTTGCTAACAATTGCCGGCGGATACAAAGACAGATGAGTCATGTGAAAGAATTTGGCTACAACAATAGAAGCACGAGCAACCTGCATTTTTGTCTTTAGTAAAAATATTTTTGTTGCAATTATTAATTTAATTGTATATAAAGAATTTATAATGAATTAACTATGTGTAAATTAATGCTCATTTTAAAACACGTTATTTATCAATAGTTTAGAAAAATTAAAATTGTTTTTGATCAAACTAGTATCTATAATTGATACAGACCAAAATCACTTTTACTTTTGTTAAGTGAACTTCGTGGGTGGTTTGGCAATAGCCAGTGTTGATCTGTTGGTCCGTTCGTCGTAGAGCGTGGTGCAAAATTTGAGTTTAGTTAATATTTTGTTCTAAGTAATTCTTAGAGGTCTGATGGCATTTAACGGATGGGTTGATATTCATTGTTATTAATTATTTTTGCTATTGTATTAGTCTGTTTTAATTCATGAGTTTTTTGTGTTTCATAATAACACACTATGTGAATGAGAATTTTTCTTGTGCGTACTTAAGGATCCCTTACTTAAGGATTCTGAAAGTCCCCTAATACCGGACAGTTTAATAGCAAGTTTGTTTATTCTATTGTTATTATATCTGTGTTATGTTTTTCAGATTCAACAAGGGTAAACCCAAAGCGAGATGTGAGAAAAATCCCGAACGGAAAATTTTAAAAAGCTATCGATCAGGTGATGTCGTAAAAAACCTCTGATAAAGTCATCTGAAGTCCCAATATAATAGATATTTGTGAAAAATAAAAATTTTGCCCGTAGAACATCTAGGCAGGTATAACTGTGATGACACAGGGGTCATCACTGTCTAGAAGCAAGCTGCAACTAAAAAGCAGTTGCGCGCGGGACGTGGTTGTGAACGCACGTAGCATTGATACAGTCGACTTTCGAGTGGTTTTTTTTTAAACTACCCTCTTATTGAAGATGGAAGAATTAGATTCAGATAAAGACAAAAGTGATACCGAGATATTGAAGGAATGTGAAAAAGAACTAGAAGAAATGTCCAAAATGAAAAGACGGAGAGAAAGTGAGGAAAGTAGCGAAGAAGGATTCTTAACCGTCGTCCGCAGGAGGCCAAAGAGATTGATCAGAAGTAACTCGGACATTAATAACTCTGAAAATAGTATGGAAACGCAGGATGTTATAAATGAGATAGAGGGAGAAAAGTTTGAAGTTTGTTTGTCCTCAAAACAAATGTTACCCAAACAAATGGCGTTTGCCCGACTTTTAAGGAGCGAAGGTATAACGAATGTGTGTAAAATAAAATATAAAAGTGCCTACAGACTATACATATTATTTAATGAGAAGTGTCAAGCTAAAAAACTCATGGAATGTCGAAAATTAGCTGAACTAGATATAAGAGCTCAATTCACTGAACATAGTTCCTTATCTTACGGCATAATAAGAGGAGTAGATCTAGATATGAGTGAGAAGGAGATACTAGAAAACCTGAGTGCCCCGTGCGACATAATATCAGCTATAAGACTGAAAAGGGTGAATTTTGAGAATAAATGGGAAGACTCTGAAACTGTTAGATTATGTTTTAAAAATCCATCGATTCCACGAGAAATTAAAGCTTATGGCATTAATTTTAGAGTGGAAAAATATGTTTTTCCAGTTACCCAGTGTTCGGCGTGTTGGAAATATGGTCACATAAAGAAATTCTGTTCTTTGAATAAAATTGTATGTCCTAAATGTGGCGGTGAACACAGTAACTGTGAAACTGAAGACTACAAATGTATAAACTGTAAGGGTCCACATATGGCGTTAAATAAAAACTGTCCATTTTTTATTAAAGAGAAAGAAATACGCCGCTTAATAAGTGAAAAAGATTTTACTTATAAAAAAGCTTTAGAGTTGTTCTTACAAAACAATAAGGAAAATGAACAGCAAATAAATAAAACTCTCAGCGATTTCGTTAGTCCCAGCTTGCCTACCACAACAACTAGCAGTAATTCGATAACACAAGGTACACAGCAAACATACAGTCAAATCGTTCGCCCAACTATAGAAACTCAACAAAAGAAAGAGCAAACATTATTTTCGGAGAAAAGTTGTACAGGAAAAAAGAAGAGAAATACGAAAACGAAAGGAAACGATGCAGAACTTACGGAGTTTAATATTTCTATGGAAAGTGAGGATATAGAAGCTGACAATTTGGAAATTAGAAGAGAAGATTCAGATAAAAGAAGGGAAAGGAATTTCGATATATCGCCGGTTTAATGCAAATACCAACTAACCCATGGAATTGTAGTTTTGAGTTATTGCGATTTTAAAGTTTGGGAATCTTAAACTTCTGCTAGATAGAAGATTTTTTAATTTTTGTAATGATCATCTGCATTCTCATATATTTATGTTTTTAATTATGTAGAATAAAGGCAGATAAATTCATCGTAAATCCGAAAAATAACAGTGACAGTTAGTTGGTTTTTGCACTAACCCGGCGATATGGAGTCTAATTTTAAAATTGAAAAGTATTATTTGGTCACAAGAGAGCTTTGAAAATAAAGTAGTTATGGTACTTAAAGAAATAGTTGAAGAATGCAAAACATTTGTTCTTAGTTTATTTTCTAATAGCGATCTAGTTGAACGTTTTTTCAAAATCTTTAATGGGTAGAAGTTTTATTAATATTTTACAGTGGAACGCACAAAGTTTGCGGCCTAAATTGGTGGATTTTGAAGTTTTATTAAATAGGGAAAAAGTGCACCTAGCATTACTTAGTGAAACATGGCTGGAAGAAGACACCTTAATCCATCTACGTGATTATAAATTCTATCGAAAGGACAGACGTGACGCGTATGGGGGAGTAGCTGTAATTGCACACAAGTCAATAAGTGTTCAAGTTTGTTCCATCAATAACATCAACCCAGGTATAGAGGTAATATATGTGAAACTAATTAATTGTAAGTATTTAGAGAACATTATATCAGTTTATTGTCCTTCATCTGTGCACACAATCCAGTCAGACTGGGATAAAATTTTTAGCTTAGCGTCAAAAAAAACATTAATAGCAGGAGACTTCAATGGGCATCATTGTAACTGGTCTTACAAAAATGACCAGAGAGGTCTGCAATTGTTCGATTCTGCTTTAGAACATGGTTTTATTTCATTGAATAGTGGAGCGGATACGAGGGTAAAATTGGTTAATGGGAATCTACAAAAATCTTCCCCTGATATATCGTTTTTATCATCTGATATAGTCATATACTTTAATTGGTTAACACTTAACGAAAACTTAGGCAGCGACCATCTCATTATTAAAATGTCACTAAGTTTTAGAAGTAGTCTGGATTTCATCAAAAGACGAAATTTCAAACAAGCCAATTGGGATGCTTATAAGGAGGATGTTAGGAACTCATTTTTTAATTTTGACAGTTCTAGTTGTAGTGCATCCGATATACAATATTTTTATGACTTCTTTGTGGATAAAATTAAATATTCAGCTGATAAAAATATCCCATTCATAAAAATATGTACAAACCCTACAAATAAATTTAAACCTAAAGAATACTGGTGTCCCTCGCTGTCGGCGGCAGTAGCCGAACGGAGACTAGCTTTGAGTAATTTTAGAAGAAATCCAACTCCTGAAAACTTACAAATATTTGAAAAAAAAGTCGCAGATACCAGAGCAAAAATTAAAAAAGCCAAGAATATAAATTGGCAAGATTTCTGTAGCAGTATTGATGAGAGTACATCTGTTGCTGATATGTGGGTTAAAATGCGATGGTTTAAGGGGTGTCGTAGATCAATTTGTGCAATACCAGATAATAAAAAAAAGGAATTGTTGTACTCTCTTACACCAGACACAGTTGCCAATTACCCGCCCCAGCTTGTATCAAGTAATGATGTTTTAGAATCACAGATATCTCTTCAGGAGTTGGTTTCATTATTGAAGAAAAAAGATACTGCTCCAGGCAGAGATGGGATCACATACTCTATGGTTTATTACCTACCAATAGAGGCTAAAAAATTTTTACTAAACTTATTTAATGCTGTGTTTAGGCTAGGAGTGATGCCACATCAATGGCGATCAATACTAATTGTTCCCATACCAAAGGCAGGAACTGGAGTGAATTCAGAACATGAATTAAAGTTGCGGCCGATTTCTCTTATTTCCTGTGTATGCAAATTATTTCATAATATAATAGCTAAAAGATTAGAATGGTTTATCGAAAAAAATAAAATCTTATCAAATTATACGACCGGTTTCAGAGGAGCGCAGTCCTGTTTGGATTGTTTAACTAGACTTGTAACGCATATTCAATTAGGTTTTTCTTACAATACTCCAACTGCGACTTGCTTCCTCGATATTGAAAATGCGTATAACAACGTTATGGTAGATAAGGTGGTAAGCGTCTTGGATGATTTAGGAGTAGGAAAAAGAATTTGCCGATATTTATGGTGTTTTTTAAGTGATAGACATCTTATGGTAAAAACTGAAAAAGAGGGAGAAAATATGGAGGTCAGACATGCTAGAGGAGGACTGGCTCAGGGTGACCCTATTTCTCCATTGTTATTTAATATAGTTACTTATGATATATGCCTTCAAATCTCCAATGTTGGAGTCGCACAATATGCAGACGACTATGTATTATATATTAGTAATAAGAATTTGCTAATATGTGAAACTGAATTACAAACAGCAATAAACATTATGATTAGCTTATTAGATAAGATAGGGCTTAAATTATCTGCAAATAAATCAAAGATCTGTTTGTTTAGCAGAGGCTTTAGGAGAACCCAACTTAGAATAAATATTAATGAACAAATGGTTCAGATGGAGAAAAATGTTAAATATTTGGGTTTATGGTTAGATGGATCGTTACGGTGGAACAAACATTTGAATGAAATTACAGAAAAAACTTCAAAGTTTTTAAATATACTAAGAGTTTTGTCGGGTTCAGGATGGGGTCTTCATCCAAACCATCTACGTTCACTATATATATCATTAATTAGGAGTCGACTCGATTACGGTTGCTTCCTGTATGCTAATGCTGCTAAAACTAATCTAGAAAAAATAGATCGCATTCAAAATCAAGCAATGAGAGTTGTAGGAGGATTTATAAGAAGCACGCCGATTCATGTAATGGAGTGTGAAATTTTTATCCCACCCTTGTGGTTAAGAAGATTATATCTAGCATATAAATTTTGTTTAAAGAGTATGTCTATGTCGGACAATATTACTGTAAAGTTTTTGAATGATCTTTGTCTAACCAGTCGTGATAATTATTGGCAGAGAGTTAAAAACCTTTACTTTGGACTGTATATAAAGAATGTAAAGATTGTATTATGTTTCATTCAAATCCTATTGAGATGTTTAATTTAGAAAGATGGGTAAGCAGTATAAGAATAAATGAGATTATAAATTGTGAACTAGATTGTATTAAAAAAATAAAAAAGAACTTAGGGTATTGCATAAAATTTGAAATTATAAGAGAACTAAATTCAAAATACACTGGTTGGACAAAGATCTTTACTGATGGCGCTAAAAATAACGACGGAATAGGGGCGGCTTATGTTGATTCGAAGAGAAACATATCAGCTTTGTATAAAATTAGTACAATTGTTTCAATTATGACGGTGGAACTCATTGCAATATTAGAAGCATTAAATTATATTGAAAGACAGAACCTAACTAGATGTGTCATCCTTACCGATAGCAAAAGTGCTCTTCAGCATTTGGCTCGGTGCGCCTCTGGTTATAGCAGAGGTGTTCCGGTAGCCTATGACGTTTTAAGAGTGATACAGAGATTAGACAATAACACGGATGTAAATCTAAGATTGCAATGGATCCCATCTCACATAGGCTTAAGTGGTAACGAGGAGGCTGACAGACAAGCCAAAACAGCTTGTTCTTCTGGTACTAATTATGCGATTTTACCATTTTATACTGAAATTTTAGGAAAATTCAAAACAATATGTTTTAAAAAGTTTAAAGAATATTTTGACGAAAGGAGTACTGAAAAAGGAATTTGGTTTAAAACCATACAATGTCAGCTTCCTCGGAACCAGTGGTTCCTTAATAGTAGTCTAAGTAGGAAATATATTGTTGTACTTCACAGATTGCGGTCTGGCCATTATCCGTCTAACAAATTTGCTCATCTCATGAGAAAGGTTTCCTCCCCAAACTGTGAAGTTTGTGGCATCGTAGATGATGTTCAACATGTCCTTGTGGAATGTCAAAAGTATCGCAGTGGAAGGGACTCCATTATCCATAAATTTAACCTAAATTTGAAAAATTTAGGTGCATTCATAAGTATTTTGGCTGATCCAACATCTCAGGCTGCAAAATGTTTGGCAGAAATATTTGCTCTGGATACTGGAATCCCTCCCGCTCGCGCAGCGTTATAATTGTATAATTAGAGAATAGGGTACGATGGGGCTGACATGTGTTAAATCAAAAGCCCCTAAATAAATTAAGATAAAAAAAAAAAAAAAAAAAAAAAAAAAAAAAAAAAAAAACTAAAAAGTAACTGCGAAGTGGGCAAGTTGACTTCTGCTGGCTTTAAAAATGAACGAAAAGTTGGTTTTCCGATGTTCATTGTTCCTTAATATTTAGATCAAATCAAATCAAATATATTTTATTCAACGTAGACTTTTACAAGTACTTGTTGAGCCAGACATTAACATTTGAGACTGCTGATCAGATATACAAGGTGTTTGGTACATGGGCTATGAAGCAGGCACCTACTCATGCTAACATAGTCAAATAAACACTATGGTGATATCAAAAACTGAAAATTGAAAAAAAAAATTGAATTCTTCATACAAATAGTTCGGTCAAAAAGGCAAAATGTATGGAAAATATTTTTTTTACAATTTTGAATTTTTAATATCACCATAGTATTTATATGACTATGTTAGCATGGGTAGGTGCCGGCTTCATACACCATGTACCAAACACCTTGTATAGTTGAGAGCTTATTAAAGTGAAATAAACAAATAAGACTATTTCACGATATTTTTTATATTTGTTATTCCTTAAGTGTCTGGTTCTCAGGGATCTCCCTCTATAGGTATGTCTTAAAAACGAAGCACAAAACGCAGCGCAGCAAGGTTTGTTTATTGCTTCATGATAGATAGAGCATAGTACAACGCAGCGCAGCATAGCTCAAGTCGATTGGTCACCCTTAGGTAGGCATAGCTACTTTTCTCCTTCTGAATTAATGAAGAAAATAAAAAGTTAAGTAGGTAGGTAACGAGTTATGAGTGATGCACATATTGTTTGTTTATTTTTAGTAACACATTATAGCTATAGAATACTAAAGAGATCACATCTCCTGGAGCGACAGGGAATGGATTTGCCAAAGTAGTCCCCTGGGCTCATAAATCTTGTTTCCTGTATTAACTTTTTAGGGCGCTTAGACCCAAATAACTGTGAAATACTGACTTGTTGGTTGGTAACTGCCTTTATTTGGCTACTTTAGTGTCCCAGGCCAAATTGAAACAGAAAGCTCCTAATGGAATGGAATGTATAACGATAAATCTTGTTCGATTTGCGATTTCTCTAACTGCGTGGTTGGAGAAGATAGTGGCGAGTTAGTCACGGTGATAGTTTTGTTGACATCTCTGTGAAATGAAGTAAAATATTTATATGAGCGAACAGAAAATGATGTAGGTATAAATAAGTATATCTATTAGGTTGTACAACGTGAACAAATCTCTTTAGCATAGCAAAAGTATAACGCTCTATGCTATACGATCTCAATTAAGGGTGTTTTTTCAGATATCATCTCATGAATACAAACTACTTTTATTATGAAAGCAAATCTAAAAATGCGAAAAGACATCCGTTGTTCCATACAAAAGTTCAACACTAAGAAACAAAATGTATGAAACAGCTGATATTTTTCGCTATTTCAGAGTTGCTTCCGTATTAAAAGTTATATTGTGTTTGTTTGTGTTGACATATTTTAGTTTTTCACTTTCTCGTACGTAGTATAGAAGAAGTCTTGTAATCGTCAAAAAATTCGACCTCGAGATTTTGACGGATTTACACGTTTTGGACCTCCCTGAGTCCAAAAATATCGTTTTCGGAATTATATCTGTGTGTGTGTCTGTGCGTTAGCACGATAACTCTAGCATGCTTTGACTTATTGCAACCAAATTTAACATGCATGTATGACATCAAAATACAAGGTTCCTATCAATCTTTGAGTTGTCGATCACTAAAGTTAAGCAACCAAGTGCGCGGTCAGTACTCGGATGGGTGACCAAAATTTAACAATCATGTATGATATCAAAATATAAGGTTTCTATCAACTTTTGAGTCGTTTCCGGTATACGAGAAAGTCAAGGGGAGACCACCCCCGATTTTTTATACATAAAACTGTCATTTCTCCGTTTTTAGTTTAGAAATATTTTTATTTTATAAAATTACTTTTTTATGTTCCAAAAACATTAATACCGCGCATTTCAATTGTTTTGCCACAACCATGCCACTGTTCATTAAAACTTTGGTCTGTTTCACTTTCCTATTAGAAAAAAAAGGCAAGCGTCTCATGAAGCTTTTATTTGCTACCAAATCAGGTTGACCGGTGACTTTTGTTTCGTCTGACCTACCTCCGTTCTCCTCGATTTAGCACGTTCTAAAATATCCCTAAAATCAATATCTCTGCGGCCATTGAGTCTACAGGCACGATTTCGGATTCTGAGTCTATCATCGCCACCTTATTAGAATATTAATACAGGTAAGTAGGTGACAAACATTTACTTAATTGCTTCGCAGAATTACGCAGTTGGCCAATGCCGAGTAAAAATGGAGATGTAATACTTCAAATTGTACGATACATTGAGTTAAAAATGGAGTCTCACAGCACGTGTAATTAAGAACTCGAAGTTATTAAGAACTTGAACTTATTCACAACTCGAACTTATTAAGAACACGAGAATTTAAAAAAAAACTTTCTATTTTTGTTAAATTCTCACTATTAAAGGAAGGCAAAAGAACCGCCCAGGCAATAAGCCCATACAACCATGTCGTCGGTAAATTTCTTCTTTCATGAAGTTTGCATTAACGTCTTGGGATAGCGTGGAATTATGTGAGTACATAGACATTTTAAAGTTCTACTGTCGTCCTGTTGATTGATTTCAAGGTAACGAACGCATACTTATTTGGGCAGAGTGGGAACTTTTAATAAATATAAAAAATATTCCTAAATAGTTTATCTACCTATAGAAATCACCTGCATTCATTTCCAAGCTGACTTCGCGAAGAGCTGGATCCTCCATGACACACGGCGAGATAAATGGTGATTAATCACAATTTTAAGTTAATTATATGCTCCAATCATATTTGTATCATCAAGTAATGTTAATGAGCTATTCGGAGACTTTTTTTTTTCGTAATTAAATGAAATTATTCATGCTAAAATACTACAAGAACTATAATTATGTACTCGAGTGAGAACTCAGGGTCTAAACATTAAGTTACTCATACCAAGCATATTGATTATTTTTTAAAATAAATTACGAATTTATTTAATTTAAGGTCATTTAATGGCTGACCAAACATTAGAAGCATTTGCTAAATAAGACGGAGTGTCAGATCAAGATATTGCACCTTTATAATATGATATAGGCGTCTGTACGCTATCGCGAGGATCTTCAATCACTTAGTTTTTTCCTGAATTATTTCTATTAATTAAAAAAAGTATATTTTGGTTAGATCTATGTATTAATATCTACGAAGAAGCTTTTAAAAAGATCCGTAACTTATGATTATTATTAAGACTTATTGTATAACTTGTAAATGTTTTGTATTAGTCAAATAATAAAGTCGATTACTAAAATTTTTTTTAGTGTCTTATAAATTTTACGCCTGTACCTACCTCGAGTCCCATATACCCTTGCATGCATCATACTGTAGGGATGATGCTTAAATGCATTTACCCGCTCCAATAAAAAAGGGACAGTAATACGAGAGTTTTCAGTTTACCTAAAGTACCTACTCAAATATGATATGACTATCAGCTCTATATTAGTGCCTACTTCTTCCTATATTTCTAATGAAATAAAGTTAAAGTAAGTTTATATTTTATAAGGATATCGTATATTTTATAACCGACTTGCTTTCTCTGCGGTCCAGTGCAGCAGTTATTATATAGCTACATTCAAACGAACGAAATATCGTACGCTAATTTAACATAATTTAACCGACGGAAAACTAGATGCAACTGAATCACATTAAGCTGTTATGAAAAACGAGAAACTGGGTTAATTAGGAGTGGAAAAAATATTTATGTCTGACCTAGTTTTGTGATGGTTTTCTAGACTTCGATATTCACATATCAGGATAAAATAGAATGATATCTTCTCAACGCAATAAAATATGGTATAAATTTAAATTATCGTCATAATTTTGCAAAACAATTAAACAAAAAAATCTAAACATGCATATCTTTATCTCTGAGACTTAAAGTAAATCAAACCAACTTAAACTCAATTTCACATATATTTGAATTTTCATTTTTCAATTTTGGTAACAGTGTTAATTTGCAACTTCTTTTATGGTTGTTTATAGTCTGGTATAAAGAATGCTTTACCAATCATACAGCAAAAATATTTGATAGCTTCTGCGATTTTGTGAAATTTCTGATTTCTTCATTTCCCTGCGAAATCTATACAAACCCAATGAGACGCGTTACTAACGCGCTAAATGTTTTGGCGCTTGCATTTGTATCGATACAACCGCGAATGAAACGCGCAGAGTAAGAACGTGTCAATAACGCTACGTGGATAGGTCCATAGTTACTTGTTTGCTTGTACCATTAATATATTTGAAAAAATACACAAAAAAAATCGACCTGCGGGAATCGAACCCAGCATCTTCCGCAATCCGGGCGGCTGCGTTAACCACTACGCTATCGAGGCCGGGTTCGATTCCCGCCTGAGGCATGTCGATTTTTTTCAGTGTATTTTTTCTAGTATTAATAATATTTACGCGTTTGTAAACGCAAAAATTATTCTATATTAACATATTTTTTAATAATTTACGTAATTAAGAGTAGAAAGAGTTTTGCTTTTCGGAAGTTCATTTAAAATCTTAAGGCGATAAGGGCCGGTGAACTTGGCCATAGTAGAAAACACACGGAAAACGAAAAACTATTTTTCTTAACAAGAGTAGTTTCAGAGCTATGTCACTATATTATTTTGATAAGACCTATTTAAAAAAAAAAAATTAAAACGTACAAATTTTAAAATGTTCTAAAACTGATTTGTAGTGTAAGTAGACTTTTTTTAGTGTATTTTTTCAAAAAATAAACGTCTTATTGTTGTGACGTGTGTCTTACGCGTGATGACCGTTTGAAAATTGCATGATACTTATCGCCCTCTTAGTAAAATTTTTTACTTCCTATGTTTTGTAATTAAAACTCCGGCGAATACTCCAAAAACTGTTGTGGCGACCCGTCAGCTCAATTTGCACTTTCAGCTCAAGAATTCAATTGAATTCCGAAGTTTGCGAGTCGAAGTTTTACTGCACAATAGCTGCCGCTAACAAGAATGTAACTCACTATAAAGCTTAAAATAATTTTCGTCCTCAAAATTACTTCAAGTTTATAAATTATTCCTTATAAGGATTTGAGTCAGTGTTTTAAAAACTGGATCATGTTTCAGTAATTTTTGCTTTGTTTTAAGACACAAAATTAAGAGGGTACAGAAGGAGAGCTTCATACATTTACGCCCCTGAGCAACTGACACATAGACAAAGTTCATGCACAAGGTGTCTCAGAATTTCTGATTACAATTATTTATCACATTGCAAACGTTCGTTATATGGGGTTATTGTTGATTTTGACGCAGGCTTACGTAAGTTGGAGTTTTGGCACTGCGATTAGGTACACATGGTTTCATACATTTTGTATAGAGGCTGCGCACAGGTTTGGCCGCTTCAGCTGTGGCCGCGGTGGCCACCACTGACCATCTCTGTTTGCGCGGTATTTGCCTTTGCCGTTCGCCTACAATCCTACATTGTCTTGTCGTTAGCGTGTCCATTCCAAAAAAAAAATGTAAGCGATAATTTTTCAATTCTTGCAATAGCAATTCCACTTACGCCATAAAATCCCGCCTGCACACATATAACATAATTCTTTTAATTAAATTAGTTCAATACAATAACACCTAAATCCAACATTTGCAGATACATTAGTGTACGTCGCGTCGGTATAGTGAGTATAATCTGTAGGTATTAGACGGAGAGATTAATCAAAACAAGAGCCTTTTGTAGATGACGACGTTGATTGCTAACGAGCAACTTCGTCTAAATCCCGGGGGATAGATAAGGAAAATAGAACAAAGCCATCCTCAGGCTGCCTATAATTGTATCTGATTCCGTTTAATACACTTTTTTGAAAACGTGGTAATCGACTTTTGCAATAGCATTTTATTATCCATACCTGATTAATCCGCTTTGGGTGAGCGCTCGTGTTTACACTCCAAAAATAAAGAGTTAACATTTAAACTTCTTTGAGTTAACGAGCGATTTTTCTTAGAAGCGTTTACGCGGTTTCACTGTCGGCACTCTCATATTCTACTACTGTAATAATGTAACAACTTCTATATAATTTTCTTGTGCAAATAGTATTAGGAGAAAATGTTTCATTTCTGTATTCGTTAATTTTAACAAAATATCTAAGCAGCATTTTTAACATTTTACGTTTAGAATAAAATTCGACGCTTTGAATGTCGGCAAAAAAAGGCACAGAATAAAATCAGAAGGTTGTGTAACGGACAATATCTATAACAAAATAGTTGTAAGAGGAAATATTTAATGTGATAGAAAAAAAATACTAAATTAACAACAATATATTTTTTAATCAAAATGCAAATATTACGAAATTACGACTTGGGAAATTGGTATTTCCAACCATTGCTATCGCTTATTTGAAGAAACCAATGATTAAATATAAGAGTTATTTGAATAATTTATATGTATTATTTGAATAATTTATATATATTTTATTTTATTTTAAACATTATGCCACGTGAACTCTTTCAAATCGTTCTTCGTTATTAGTCAGTATTTATGTTTCATAATTATTATTATTTAATATTATTTTTCAATAAAAAAACCACCTTTAAAACTAAAAAGTTAATTATGCCAATTACACATTGTGTTTTTGAGGTCCATGCCAAACACAAGTGACAACGTTTATTCCAAAATATGTATACAGATATCAAAAGCCTGTTATTTTTCAGAATAATAGAAATTTTGATCTTTAAGACAAAAAAAGAATCATCGAAATTGGCAACATTCGAAACAGTCTTAAGCTTGGAAAGGGAACGCCTCTTCTTAACTATGAACGCTGCGGAACAGAGGCTACGAAACGACTACGGATTGTAACGCATCGCCCTTATTTAACACGCTGAGATTAGCTTCACCTGTATGTTTGCTTGTATGTAACCGACTCCTTTGTACGCAAATGTGACCCACTTTAAACGTTCAGATTTCATTTAAACTTTATAAACTTTTCAAAGACTGTGACATTACAATAATTTGATAAGAATATCCCATTATCCTCATTAGAATCGCCAGGAATAATAAATTAAACGTTTGGAATGTTAGTTCAGTTATACGTCAATGGCGTTGTTATAGTTAAGATTTTTTTAATAACATAAGTACTTTCATCGGCGGTTACAATTCGCACTAAAAAGTCGAAAATAAAATAATAGTTTAAAAATACTAAAAAAACGCTTTTATGCTAAATCGGGCTAAAAAGTGAAAAATAACTTTTTAGTAAGTATAGAAACTAAATGATAAACGAAAAGTATTATTATAATCTATATCTAGAAAAAAGCGTGGGATGCTCGAATCGAATATTTTCAGGAACTAATGTTATTGAGCTCCCCACGTTTTTCTCTAAATAAAAATTATGCTTTTTCATAGTAAAAAGAGGCGATATGGTTCCGAGCTGATAAGTGTGCTATGACCCTTAATTATTTTTCTTCATGTTGCCTGACAAGCATTCAAACCCTCTTTTATAACACGTATATTCCTTTCTTTAATTATAATGATTATGCTACCGATGGGAACTGCATATTTGTATTTTCATATGTTATATTTTTTAGTGTTACCTACTGTAAAAAAATAATATTTAGAAATATAATTTAGTATGTATTTTAAATGAAATAATGGAAATATTAATAATGTTTATATATTTCTCTTTCACTATATAGGCATTGCAAAAGTGAAGATTAAGAAAAACTTAAGAACAATTTAATACCTAAGTATATTGTGAGAGACTGGCCTCTGTACTAAAAACACCTGTGTCACAGATTACCAGGCTCTCACTACCTCACTATTAGATGCTTAACCGATGACAACAGACAGGTACGTAAACGAAGAAAACGAATCTAAAATATCATCATCATCAACAGCTCATATAATGTCCCCACCGAGGGGCTCGAGCCTACCCCACATTAGGAGCGATTAGGCCTTAGTTAACCACGCTGGCCAAGTGCGGGTTGGTCGACTTCGCACACAACCTAAGAATTTCTTCATAGGTGTGTGCAGGTTTCCTCACGATTTTTTCCTTCACCGTAAAAGCGTTGATTAAACGTACATATGAATTCAAAATTTGAAAACACATTGGTACGTGGCGGGGATCGAACCAGTACTTCCCGGGTTGGAGACGACGCTATTACGCATCACGCCACCGACGCCTTCTTCATTATTTTATCAAAGGCTTTTACAATCTAAAACATAATAAATTTTATTATTTAGAATCCTATACGAGCTAGTTTTCGAAAATCGGTGACTGCCATCAACTTCTATTGGCAGGTTGCCTTAAGTAAAACGGGGTATAACGGGATCGGTCGTAACAAGACCCCTTATTACCCGAGGGGGAGGCCCCTTGCATCGGCGTCTATACGTAAACCAGTAGAGTAGAAGGAACTCGTAAAGAACCCAATATTACTGTAAAGCGATCGTAAAATGCGAGCCAACCTTGTCACTGGCAAAATCTGTTACAGTTTAAGTATGGGCTTAAATGGAAGAAGTATTTTTTTTATTACGCAAGCTGCCGAAGCAGACGGATTGGCTCACATTTTGACCGTATTTTTAACTATATGTCTTGTACATCGAGCACGTTTGTTTTTATATGAAGATATGGCGAACAAGCTTGCGGCCCACCTGGTGTTAAGTGGTTACCGTCGCTTATAGACACTTGCAATATTAAGGGTAAATCACTTAACACTGCAAGTGCGTTGCCATCCTGGGGACTAAGATGATATGCCTTCTATGCCCGGTAATTACACTCGCTACCTTTCTCTTCTATCCGAAACACAGCTAACTGCTTCACGGCAGAAATAAGAAAGGCGGCGGTACCTACCCAAACGACCTTACATACGTGATGACCACATTTGCCTAATGCAAATTGAGTGAGATTACTAAAATGAGCCGAAGTGATAACCGATCAATATCATAAGTACTATTCTTTGGCATATTTGACTGAAAGTAGCACTGGATCGGCCACACACTCGGCCTTGGTACCGACTGTATCCCTAAGCAATCAATGGATTGGAATCCCCAACGAAAGCCTAAAGGACGTTCCGCGTTTCCATAATCTGTATACCTCAATATTGCCGCAATATTAATATTTTATATAAACGTTATAACGGTAAGTTTTAATTGAAGTTTAAATTAATGAAATAAATTAATTCAATGTAGCATAGAGAATAGAATCCTATACAGCCGTAGCCACAAGGCTGTAAATATCAAATAAGAAGTTTTCTACCGCTTTGGCACTATGTTACTAAGATTGGTAACGCGACTGCGATCGTGCAAGAGGGGTTCGCATAAATTGGCTCTCGTGAACAATGTGGTAGTTATGGCCAGCTGCAATTACCATAAAGGTTCATATCCGATACTTAGGACCTCTTTTGCGGCGATAACCAGTCCTTTCGGGTAATTATCGAGTGATTTGTGGCGCGTAGAACTAACTTATTTTAATGATGAGACGACATAATTAGAAAATAGTTTATTTGCGTTGGCTGAAATGTGAATCAAATTTAATTTCACATTAAGTAGAAATAAAAATATATATCTACTATCTTTTTAAAGTCGTAGGGTAGGTAATTTTTTTATTATTATTTTTATACTTCCATGCTCACACCAATTATCTAGCCCAAAGTAGATTCAGATTTCTTTGTTGCTTTCAATTGTAAAATACAGTCGGTCATTAGTATTATTTTAGGAACTTGTGTAAGGATACCTACTAGATAACGGACATTTTTAATATGTGACGGGGATTAGTCAGGATTATTGCCCGAAATCACAATCAAACGATCGAGGGGAACCAGGGGACTTGTGACCTAGGTGTGGTTTACAGGTGCGGTGACCGCTTTCCACCAGGCATATCCGTATGCTTGTTTATTTACATAATCATAGGGGAAAAAACTTGTAAAACTGTCATCTAGCTTTCTTATATAACGCCAGGCATAATATTTAGTTACATAGGTACCATATCACATTATGATTTTAGACCCCCACGAAAGTCTATCACACCACTCTGTCCTCCTCTACGTCGCACTATAATGGGATCCTATTATCCTATATGCAAAATGACAAAGCTGATGAATAAGGTTAGTGACCTCGTCGACATCAATTATTTATCCTTACCTAAATTTCGTAAAATCATTTTTGAAATATTATGAAATTTAAACGATTTTTTTTTCTATACATTTATACCTACTCAATTACGATAATTATTAATTACATACTCACATATGTCAATATTTTTTATTTCGATGTCTCGACACTCTTTTTCATGCATGTGGTGTTTGCCTGTAAGTGACTGTACACTTAGTTTTAGTTTTAAATAGTTTAGTAATCAAAATTGTACTAGTGTATAAGTTGTTGGTGAACCAATAAAGTAAAAATAAAATGATATCTCAGGGTTTCTTCCCGGTTTCTTGTTGTAAAAACACGTGTTGAGAGACTCCATTTTTAACCAAAATCTACGGTACAATTTTTTGTAACTATAATTAGTTTTTCACTTGACATTGGCAAAATGTATAATCTTTAAGATATGCGAATGCCATTAATTAAGAATAGAATAGAATGATATCTCAGGTAAGTAGAATAGTATCACCCTATATCCTCCAATGGGTGTCGTAGAAGGCGACTAATGGATCAGCAAAGGGGTATTGATCACCTTATACTCCGTCCACCAATCCGCATTGGGCAAGCGTGGTAGACTACTGCCTAAACCACCTTCGATGACAAGGAGAGGCCTTGTGTCCCAGCAGTGGGTCGAATCATAAAGGCTGTTATGATGACATCTCAGGTATATACTATAATCATATTTTTCTTTTCACTCATGTTAATGAAAAAGGAACATGAAACTTTTAAAGAAGCTTTTGTGCAAAATTTTAATATCTCTCCTCATATTTTAGTGAAGTTTTCAAACAAAACAAAGTGTAAACTTGGAAAGTTACGTTGACAAACATACACATTTCACTTTGTTTACGAAATATGGCATATTTGTTTACTAAATATGGCACGCATTTATTTAGCGGAATTTTGTTTTAAAATTATGTTTTTTTTAACTGTGTTCAATCCATAAGATCTGTCTTTCTGTATGGATCAGAAAGTTGGATGGTACGTGCCGGATATACGATGGATGTGTGGAGAAGTAAGAATGGTAAATGTGAGGAATGTAGACATAAGAGAAAGTTCTAAAATAACAACAATGGCATAAAGATTGAGAAGGAACGGACTCACATGGAATGGACATGTAATGAGATTGGGGGAATCGATGACGCTGAGCTTAATTAAGATAGAATATGACGCAAAATTATTATAAAAATACGACAGTAATCTATACTAATAATAAAGCTGAAGAGTTTGTTTGTTTGTTTGTTTGGTTGAACCCTAAGATCTCAGCAACTACTGACTCAAGTTGAAAAATTCTTTTTCCGTTGGATAGTCCATTTATCTAGAAAGGCTATAGGCTATATAACATCACGGTACGTCCAATAGGAGCTGAGCATTAATGAAGAATATTGCAAAAACGGGAGAAAAATATTTATTTTCAAAGCTTTCCCTGCGTGCGCTGCGTAAACGGTTAAAGTTACGGAAAAATTATGTATCAGAATTATTCTCCATAAAATTTTCTAAAAAAAAGTCCGCGATAGCATATGTTTCTCTTTTATGGTTGGCTCACTATAACCTTTCTTTTTGGTAATCAAATTTGTTTTAAAATAATGGTCTATCTGCGATGGTGTTTTTGTATGCATGATATTATTCCTTATCAAAATAAATACATTATTTATCACAAGCATTTCATTTTGAACAAAATTGTTAATGACCTCATTTGATTTCAATGAATATCTTAAGAGATATCATAGTTTGAAATAAACGGAAAATAATAAATTTTGATTTTCAGAGCTTTTGTTGCATGCGCTGGGTAAACGGTTAAAGTTACTCAAAAATCATGTATCACGGAACTATTTTCCTTTAAAAGTTCTAAAAAAAAGTTCCAGACAGCATTTATCTATCTCTTAAGGTTGACTCGCTATAACCTATTTTAGTTAATAAAATTTGTTCTAAAATAATGCATTAGATGCGAAGGTATTTTTGTAAAAATCATATTATTCCTTATCAAAATTTATACTTTATTCATCACAAGTATTTAATTTTGTACAAAATTGTTCTTTACATCATTAGATTTCAATGAATATCTTCAGAGATATTACAGTTTTAACATAACTCCGCAGCTAAATAATGATCAAGTACTACGCACGCATCTATACTGAGTTGTGTTTTTGTTTGGATGAACGCGCTTATCTTAGGAACTATTGATCCCGTCAGATTCGGACGCATTAGAGACTAATAGGTTCAGAGACACCTCCGAGGGAGATGCTCACCGGTCAGGAATCCTCTTTGGAGTGATTCGACCTTAAAGCTTGAGGACCCATCGAGGTCCTCTCCTTTACTTAAAGCCCTGGTGACTTCAAGAAGGTCATCAGAGATAGCCTGCAAAAAAAACCGCCTAGAAGGAGTAGAACGCGCGAACGAAGGGTTCCGTGCCATAGATTTTATCAAAAATCTCCAAAAATTATTTGAATTTTAAATTAAATATTTTGTTAATATTTCAAGTTTCTACCTGTTATCGTTAATAAGACCGAGAAATAAAACACGTTTGTTGTTGAGCCCCCTTAAATATTAATTTTATTTTGATTTAATTATTTATTTTAAAAGTGAATAATATAACTAAATATTCTGTTAATACTTCAAGCGTCTATCTGTAGCCGTTATCAAAATCGACCGAAAAAAGTCACGCTTATTTTATGGGAGCCCTTTCAATATTTATTTTATTATATTTATTAGTATTTGTTGTTACAGCGGCACCAGAACTACGTCATCTAAGACAATTTCAACTGTCTAACTATCATGGTTCATGATATACCTACAGCCTGGTGACAGATGGTCAGACGGACGGACGGACGGACAGCGGAGTCTTAGTAATAGGATCCCGTTTTACCCTTTGGGTACAGAATCCTACAAAGGGGAACTACTGATTCAAATTGAAAAATTCTATGATTGTCTATTTATCGAGGAACACTATAGGCCAGAGCTTCCCAAACTTATTTTCATAGTGACGCCCTTAGGAATTTTCCAACTTTTACGAGCCCTCCCCCCGTTATAGTAACAGCCAAGTTAAGTACATTCCTACAAAAACAAAAAACATAGCTTTTTTGGAATTATTTAGGCGTTAACGATGGCGCAAATATTTTAAAATTAGAAAGACTGAAAAAAAATTACCATAAAAACATAAAGTAGCACCGACAAATTTCGACGGCGAAAGCAATGTCCCGGTAGTGTAAAGATGCTTATTCGATGGTTTTCGCCCGCGCTGGACGGTCGATTTTTTTCAGTGTATTTTCTTCTTTTAAAAACAGAGCATCTCAAAACCGGGTTCAAGTTTAGAAATCGCGACTTACATTTCTTTGTCTACATTTATTTTCTTCGACTAGCTCGCTGAGCTAGCTATAGACAGCCATTCTATGTGGATCGTCTCACGACGCCCGCCCTCGGGATAGAACCGCGACACCCCAGGGCGTTGCGACTCACAGTTTAGGAAACCGTGATATAGGCTTATATACCTCCATAACATCACTCTACGACTAATAGGAGTTGAGCATCAATGAAAAATGTTGCAAAAACGGGAAATCCACGCGGACGAAGTCGCGCGGGCACAGCTAGTACGACGATAAAATAGACGGTAATTGTATAGACGATATTACTATGATACTATGACGTATGTTTATAATTAATATTGCTATAGTTTTCCTTATTGGTGTTCGTTAAGTTAGTTGTCATGTTCATTTCGTAAAATAAATAAACCAATATCGTAAAATAAATAAACGCACACCAAGAGAATTAGGTTCATACAGCCATAACTTTCATTAAGTTAATTGTATCCATTTGTGTGTATAGTTTTAGTTTCCCATTTTGTTATTCCTTACTTTTTAAAAAGGGGTGTTATAAGTTTGACGTTTCTGTATATCTGTGTCTGTCTGTGCTAAACAAATATGTCTTAAACGAATGTACCGATAATGATGCGGGTTTTTTGTTTGAAAGCTGACGTGATCGAGATGGTTCTTAACTACAATTCATGAAATTCTGTTCAGCCGTACAGCAGTTTATTTAAAGTTTCAAAAACAATTTCGAAAGGTATGTACAATATGTACAGTTTTCGCAATGACCTCAAAATCTAATCTTGTTGCTCTAACGTGAAAATTATGCGAAAGCTTTTTCTATCCGAGATGTTTTTTTGACATCATGATTGATGAGAGCTGTTGTTTACAGAATAAACTTACGCCTTTAATAGGCTCTAATTACTTTTATAATATTTAATAGGAGACCTCTAACGTAATCGATTTGATGTTTGAAGTGACAGTAAAGTCAATAACCTCGTTATAATATTAATTTCAAGATTGGTTTTGATAGGCTGTAATATGCTTCATCATTATTTTAGCTGATAGACACTTACTGCTGGTCATAGTCACCGTCAGGATCTCCAAAACGATCCGCGACCTTTACCAGATCGTCATCGCACCACCTTGTTGGTTTTTTTTTTTATCGGAGAGGTCAAATGCATTTACGTATCATCCCTGCAGTACGATGCAACTGCAGGGGTATGTGGGACTCGAGGTACAGGCGTTCCCCCCTACCCACTAAACGTCCTCTCCGGGCATCCTGCCAAGGCACACTACGACAGCACCCCGGGATCGCAACAAATCGCTTGTCACCGGGAAGCCATCGGTGCCCGCCCTTTCGGGCCCAACCGGTGCACCGTTCATTCTTGTCCGCTGTCCGGCGGGACAACAGACCGCCAGCCTTGCAGAACGGCCGCCACCGAGCACAAGGCTTCACCGGCCCTGAAAAGGGCGATTTCCCGCGTCTCCCATAGTGGTGCCAAGGGTGGCTTCACCACCTTGTTGACCTACCAATAGTGTGACACCCGGTACGCAGACGCCCTCGAGTTTTTTGTCCCACCGGTCTTCAGTCGTCCTCCCATTGTGCCTAATCCCATTACCACTTAGCCACTTAAGATGCGCAATTCTTTGGTGCCCTTAGCTTAACGCGCTTAAATGTTTGCATTTAGTAAGAAAATAATAAAAGATAATAATAAAAAAAATTTAAAAGCCATTTCTATGAATTAAGTTGAATTTACGTTACTTTTTGCAAAATTGTGAAACGTAAAGCTTGGCATAAGTGGCCGTTAGTGTAGTTACAGTATCAAAACAAAATCAATCTTAAAACAGCCGGTAGCAAACGTTCCAATTTCGAACATTTAGTTCTGTATGAAATCCCAGCGAGACTCTGTAACTCATACATATTGTATAGCAAGCGACAGACACCAGGCAGCTTGAAAAAAAGTCTGCTATCCTTCATTTCACCTGTGACACGAGAGCATGTGTTCGCCTATCCAACTTTGGTACAGATTTTAATATTAGATAGTTTTCCTCGAATACGAATTGTTAGTAGCGACGACAAATTGAATCTTATGAGCACTTATACTTTGTTATATGTTATTGATTCTTATAGAGATATTGTACTGGTTGTCAGTATTAAAGAGCTTTCCAAGATTAGGAATTCTCGGAATAAAATAAGACGTACCAAAAATCTAAGACCACTACTTACTTATAATAAGCTTAGTGGTCGCTAGTGGATTTGCTCGTGTGAATATCGATTATCGCGCCAAAAGTTGTCCGATGCCCTTCCCAGGGTGTCAAAGTATCCCTATACCGAATATCATTAATTCTGGAATAATTTTATTTTTGCGTTAACAAACGCGTAAATATTAATACTAAAAAAAACCGGCCAAGTGCGAGTCGGACTCGCACACCGAGGGTTCCTCGGTATAAACTGCTGTATCTTTTGATCGCGTTAACTTAGAAGTTTGATTTTTTCACTGCTTAAAGGGACAATAGACTTAGGTATTTGGTATAAATTTCAATTTGATGCCTTTATTCGTTCGTGAGAAATAAGGTAGTAAGTTTCATTTTATTAAAATATTTTTATTATATTATATAACTAAAAAAATGTGATTTTCGCAATTTTTCCTATATTTGCATCATATGACAATGCTTCATGCCAAATTTCAAGATTCTGAGTTTACGGGAAGTATCCTGTAGGTTTTGATTCCTTTGCGAGTGTCGGAAATTTGTTGAAAATATCGACATAATCGGCTGTATCTTTTGATTGGCTTGGCTTAGAAGTTTGATATTTTCACAGCTTAAAGGGACAATAGACTTGAGTATTTCATGTGAATTTCAGCTTGATACGTCTACGCGTTCTTGAGATAAAGGGTCTTGACAGACGGACAACAAAGTGATCCTATAAGGGTTCCGTTTTTTCCTTTTGAGGTACGGAACCCTAAAAAAGGGACTGAAAAAAAGATTTCTTCTTTTTTTTTGCAGAAAGCAGTGTCTCGGTGGCGTAATGGTCAACGCATCCGCCCGGATTGTGGAAGATGCGGGTTCGAGTCCCGCCTGAGGCAAGTCGATTTTTTTAGTGCATTTTTCTAGTATCATTAATTCTATTCTTTTTTTAATTAATGGCGTCGCGACGCCTTAAACGTACACATTTTGCCAATGTCAAGTGAAAACTGTAACTAAAGTAACAAAAATTGTACGGTTGATTTGGGTTAAAAATGGAGTCAGAAATCACGTATTGAGAACACGTGTTTTTACAACAAGAACTTGGGAAAAACTCGAATTTCATTAAAATTGGTTCAGTGGTTTTGCCGTGGAAGCTCTGTTACGGCTAGCCAGACTTTGACAGATAAACAGACAGAGTTCCTGCTCGCATTTATAATATTAGTTGGGAAGTAGGGATATAATAGTAGTTTACATACGTGGTGACACACGACGTTCAGGCGGCAGGCTGGCAACCTGTCACTATTTGGAGGCACTGCATTGCCCATACTGCCTGATGTGGCTTAATGTGTAACAGAATGTTGCCTAAGGCTGCTCAACCTCTCATAGGATTACGAGCGTGGTCGATGTATGTATGTACATACATGTTTGTATATACTACTTCCCTACTTAATAGTAGTTTATCTGTCACATATTAGCAGTTATTGAAACACGAAGGGGTATTTTAAAACTAGTATTGGCGAGTTATTAAAAAGTATCACGCGAGTGTTTTAATGCCAAGCTATGTGCAGTTACATACGCTACTCACACATTCATATAATATGTGACGCCGCGTTGGTGGAGTGGTCAGTATAGCTGCCTACACACCAAGCGGTCCGGGTTCGAATCTTGGTAGCGGCAAATGTTTGTGTGACGAACACGAATATTTGTTTGCGAGTCATGGTTGTTTATATATTTATTTAAGTTTATTTATAAAAATTAAAAAAAATGTCCGTTATCTAGTATCTGTAACACAAGTTCATAATGATAGATAATTGGTGTGAGCGTGAAAAATATATTATTGTTATATTATATATTATATTATTGCATTCAATTGAAATAAATATTTATGGATTATAAGTTATATGTTTCTTTTGTGAGAAGTCTTAACCCTTCATCTGGGCCCCCAAGTAATCTTGATACAGGGCCCCAAGGCACACTACGCCACTACCTCAACCAGTGGTTTTATTAACACTCGAAGCATAAGAATACTGTTCTTCAGAGGATAGTAGGTGTGGCGAGCACTATGCATACAAACGGAGAACACGGTTTCCAACCCCTATTTCTTATCCGATCTTATGAGACTCGTATTTTAGAATGATTTTATCAAAAAATAAGTAAAACTGTAACATCATTTTTTTTGTGTAGTCAAAATAAATCAAAATTATCATCTATAAGTTTGATAATAGAGGGGTGGAGCCATCTATCGTTAATATGTCACACCAAGTAGGATGGTTGTTGCTAAATAGATATTGCTTATTGTAGCATAGCACGGGTGACATAAATAATGAAGATTCATGGAAGTAGGATAGAGGTCGCTAGTAATATAGAAGTGTTCGATTCAATTAGTTTGGCTACTCACCACCCAATTGTTTTGTCGCTTTATTTCTTGTTCTAGAATATTCCTAAAGTGTAAGTAATAATTAAAACTTCCGTTAGCAAATTTATTACCAAATATGGTAGTGATTTGGAGTTCGAATCGCAAGCTTAGAAGTAGGGAGGGAGCCTATAAATATCAGTACTTGAGGCGTGGAGATCATGCATTTGTGTACTTGACTTCTTGAATACCATCTAAGTATTGATGTATTTCTTGAAAAAATAATTTAATTTGTTAAAATAAAAAGTTAATAAAAAGTGAGTTCCCCTGCTTTAAAAGGGTAAGTAAAGTAGATTTTTATCAGTTGGATAGGTATAGATGTTGTGTAAAGTTTACAAATTCTTAGGTTATGTATTGCATTTCTAGGGTTCCTTGGACTGTGGTCCCATTGTTGTCGGTTCTTCACTAGACAATATTTATATACCTGTTGTAAGACTGAGAAGCTAGGGGAGTATGATTGAATGTGATGACATCCTGAACTAGCATCCATTCTGATCTTGTGGAATCAATAAGAAAAGTCAGAAGGAAAACTTCCGAGGTCACCAGGACAAAAGATAGCAAGGGAGACTTTCTGCTACCAAGTCTTGAAGTTAAGTAATCCTCCCATAAATTTATGCCCCTGCTTACTCATTGCATTCCCTAAATATTTTTTGTTAGAATTTGAATTGAAAATTATAACATTTCTTAATAAAACTTTTAAAAAGACAATACAAAGTCTAGAGAATGTATCTTTATTAATGTTACTCCTTAATCACAAATGTTTACTAAGATATAAATGATCTGAATGTAACCTTGAAGAAGCAAACTAATGTATACAACAGTAGATTAAATTCGTATCAGTAATTATAGTGTTTATCATGCAAATAAAAGTTTTATAGTATTGGTAATCAAACAGTGTATCTTAACTTTAGTACTTTACATAGATTAATATCAAGTGTTAGATTTTTAAGGTTTCTTTAAATACATATATGTTGTTAATTGAATAAAATATCTACTATATAGTGTGTCATAAGTAGTTTTCTTTAGACATCCCTAGAATACTGAATCTAATTAAAAATAAAGGCGCCCTGGGTAAAAAGTAAATTAATAGATTGAGTCTTGTGCGATGCCCTGAACTAACCGGAGGTAACAAAAATTGTTACAAATTGGCGACCAACTTAAGGGCTCGACAAAAAAAAAAAAAAAAAAAATTTTTTAAGCATTCAGTATTCGTGGGATTTTCTGGTGTGTCCACATGATGAAAAAGTAGTTTGGTGGTAACCGTAAGGTTTAATTCCCCAACTAATCTGAAAGACACACTAGAATTAAAACTTTGATAAGATCTTTTGTTCAATTTAAAGAAAATAGTAAGTAAAAACTGTTTAAGATAAAAGTACCCTCACTTTATTTATAAATTTTTATTAATAGTCTTAACTTTTGAGTAATTTAGTTTGATAAAATAATTAATATTTACCTAATAGGGTAACTATATCATTTAATAATTTGATACTTTAACTTAGTTTTGTTTTAATTTTGTTTAAAAATGGCCTCTATACAAAAATATGTAAACTACTTAAGAAAGGATGAGATCAGATATGAACTGGATATTCTTGGCATTTCCACAGCTCCTGAAACATCGGTGGATGCATTAAGGAAGCAGTTGCGGCAGGTCTTCAAGTTATCGAGACGTGGTAGCATAAAGAGCGCACCGGTACTGTCTGCACGCCCGGCAAACGAGATTGCGATTTGCACGCCAAAGGTGACCGAGCTGGAGGAATTACTTAACTCAGGTGAAGTCGTTAGGGAGAAAAATTTGTTCTTACGAATAGCGAGTAGGGCAAATTATCTTATCGATAGACTAGCTCGTTTGGGTGTTGAGAATTCTTCTCTAGTGGATTTACGCCACAGACTCATCCGAATTTTAGCTCAGGTAGAACCTGAAGATGATGGTAGTTCTGAGGAATTAGTTGAGAAAGAGGCAACTCCTATGTATAAGAGAACGAATGTCATGGAAGAGAATGCGCAGGAGAGTGATGAAAGTGGAATGACTATTTTAAAAAAAGAAGAAAGAGAGGAAGTGGTAGTAATTAGAGAAAAACCCCTTAACCTAAACTCGCTTAATTTAAAATATAATGGATCAACTTGTGTTAGAAGTTTTATTGAAAGATTAGAAGAACTTCGATTGGCACGCGAGATTCCTAAATCCCGTATGCTAAATGCTTTTTCAGACCTCTTGGATGACTCAGCATTAGCGTGGTTTAGATGTAATAAAACTAGTTTTAATTCCTACTCAGATTTATTAATTCGTCTGAGAGAGGACTTTGATATACCAGACTTAGACTATCGCCTTAAGAATGAAATTAGACAGCGTACACAAGCTAAACAAGAGACCATAGTAAGTTATATTTCTACCATGCAAGGAATGTTTGCTAGACTATCTACCAAAATGTCAGTAGATGAGCAGTTAGAAATTTTAATGCATAATATTAGACCGGAGTACATGAAAGAATTAGCTCTCCATAATGTTGACTCCATTGAGATGTTAAAGTTATTAGGAAAACGATTAGAGTTAGCTCAAGTACGTTCTGAAAAATTTGTAGAACCAAACTTACATAAGTTACAAGTATCTAATGACCTTCAGTCACGTAGTATTAAAAATTTTAAGAACTCAATTAAACATGTGTAAGGAATTAAACACGGTTGCAGGTTCTGAAAATTAATATTTTTTATTCCTCACGTTAGATTACAAATCTTTTACAGAAGTGACAACTTAAACATTTTTCTCAAAGATTGACACAAATTTAAAACTTAAAAATAATCAATTATAAATTGTACAAAAAAGGTTGGTTCCTAACATCCTCCCACGCCAGAAAAAATGCACAAAGCCCTGATTGGCCTAGCTAAGGTGGCCTTGGACCTCAACAGGGTACAGCTTTTGGATCGGCCTTATTAAAAGCGAACCGCGTTCGGTTTGTAATTTGGCAGCACGCACATGCCCATCCTTACCCCCAAAAGTTTCTAAAATTCTAGCCATAGGCCAGAGATGTCGCTTGCTGTCAGTTTCCAGCATAACCACATCACCTGGTTTTAAAGTAAATTTGGAACATACCTGCCTCTTTTGCACAAGACAGCCCAAGTACTCAACGCGGAAACGGGCTCTGAAATCAGCTCTTAACTTCTGCAAATACCGAAGTCTGACGTTGATACTAGCAGCGTCTAGCGTATCCAGGTCAGGAACTGCCGATTCGGAGACATCCTGCATAAAACAAGCCGGTGTTAGAGGGCGTAAACATTCGGTGTCGTCAGCCATGTACGTTAAAGGCCTGGAATTCATAGTTGCCTCACAGTCACAAAGTAGAGTTTGCAGCTCTACTGCTGTTAACGTGGATTTTCCGAGCATTCTTCGCAGTAAATCCTTCAGGATACGCATAAGCCGTTCCCAGAAACCACCCCACCAAGGACTACTAGGTGCGTTGAATTTCCATTCAAATCCTTTGCAAGTAGAAAAAGCCTCTACATCAGTCCAATTTACATCCTTAAGTAAATTAGAAGCTCCTACAAAGTTCGTGCCGTTATCGCTATATATGACACTAATTCGTCCTCTTCTAGCTATAAAACGACGAAGCGCCATCAGAAAAGCCTCAGTCGATAAAGAGTCGACGAGCTCTAAGTGTACTCCCCTGTATATGGCACAAGTGAATAACACAATCCACGTCTTCTTGCCTCCTTTAAGAATGAGCGGTCCACACAGATCTATTCCGGTGACTTCAAAAGCCTTAGCATTCTTGATACGATTTTCAGGAAGTGGAGCCACTGGCGTGATCATAGCCTTAGACAGAAACTTACGGCAGACGGGACATTCGCGAACAATTCTTTTTACCCACTTTCTAGCGTTGAGTATCCAAAATTGCTCTCTCAAATTACATAACACTGTTGCTGTACCCGCGTGTTGTAAAGAACCGTGTTTATGATAAATTAATCTTTGTACAATTACCGACTCTCCAGACAACAAGATGGGATACTTGAAGCAATCTAACTCCACACTATGTAAAGTCAATCGAGTTTGTACCCTAATTAAACCTTTGTTATCTTTGAATAGCTCAAGATTATACTTTCGCTTAACAAAATCCTCCGAACAGTACTCTTGTTGCAATAACCTGAAAAGGATCTGTTCGGCACTGTGATATTCTTCAAAGCCTATATCTCCTATTATTTTATCACTACTTCTATATTTACAGTTATGCACAAATCTATATATCCAAGCTAGGGATCTGACTATTTTCGTATACTTGGAAAAATAAATAAAAGTATCGGAGAATTTCTCTTCGACTGTACTGACCATACCTACGGTTGGCGTGCTTAATGATGGCTGCATATTAGGGGGGTCAAAACATATGGGCCAGCTGGCCATGTCCTCTCGTAACCATTCAGGACCCTCCCACCAGCGAGAGTTTAGCAACTGCAACGCATCGCAGCCTCGTGAAGGCAGATCGGCTGGATTCATAGTGCCCGGAATGTGATGCCATTGTTCGACTAAACTTGCTTGCCTGACTTCTCTGACACGATTCTTAACAAACACTGGCCAATCTCCTTCCGTCTTGATCCAGGTGAGCACAACAGATGAGTCTGTCCAAAAATTATATTCTACTTCTATTTTATGTTGGTCTAGAACTTCTTTTACCTGCCGACACAATCGTACACCAATAACCGTAGCCATTAACTCCAGTCGCGGTAATGATAGTTCTTTTACCGGCGCCACTCGCGCTTTCGCTAAAACTAACTGTACATGAACATCTCCCTTGTATTCACTTCTCAAATATATACATGTTGCAAATGCGTTCTTACTAGCATCGCAGAATATATGCAGAGAGTTCTTACAATATTTTACATTACTAACAGTTAAACGCCGAGGCACTGCTATTTTATTTAAAAAATCTATCTTATTCAACCACTGTTGAAATTCTTTTACCATATTTTTAGGCAACTCATCATCCCAGTCTAATTGTAGTATCCAACACTTTTGTAATAACAACTTTGGAGTGAGTGCAACTGGACTTGTGAAACCAACAGGGTCGAAGATGCTATTCGCGTATGACAATAACAATCTTTTAGTAAAACTTTCCGTCACTAATTTAGTGAATTGAACATTAGTACACAAAGTGTCTTCCATAGTTTGCCACATTAAGCCTAAAACCGATAATAACTGAGCTTCTTCACATGGTCCCGTGACCCAACCGCGCAAGTCAAATTTTCCTTCACTCATTAACTGTTTCGACACCTCAATAAATTCTTGACATTCATCAACTGATCCCGCGCTCGTCACACAATTATCCACATAGAAAGACGCTTTAAGCTTTTGCGCAATTAGCCTTCGATGATCTTCTACCTTGTCAAGATGAAAGTTGATGGTCGCAGCTAACAGAAAAGGTGAGCAAATAACTCCAAACACTACACGTTTATGGCGATAAGTAATCACCTCTTTACGTTCGTGTATGTCTCGCCACCAGAGGAATTGTACGTAGTCTCTATCATGCGGTTGTATCGAAATTTGTAGGAAAGCCTTACGAATATCTGCTGTAATGCCTATTTGTTGCAACCTGAAGTCAATCAACAATTCTGGTATACCTTCCAACAAATTGGTCCCCTTCTCAAGAGCAGAGTTTAGCGAGTTCCCGAAACGGTCTCTCGCCGAGGCATCAAAGACGGGGCGTACAGGAGTTGTTAAACTTGATTCTTTAATCACCGCATGATGCGGCAAGTAAAGTCCTCTATCATTTCCCTCAGCCTCTTCTATTATGCCCTCTGTTAACCACTCTTTGAATACCTGATCATATTTAGTCAAATAATTCAAATTATCTAACCTTTTGGAAGTAGAAAATAACCGCTTCAGTGACAGCATTCTATTGTTGTCCCCAAATTCCTCCGGAAATCCTTCTTTCCATGGTAGCGATATTTCATACCGGCCTTCGTTATTAACAGTGATGGATTCTCTGAAAAACTGTAACGTATTAGTAAAATCGTTCTCTAAATAATTATCACGAGGCGCTTTAATACCTAAAGTTTCCAGTTCCCAAAAATCTGCGATATTGAAATTAACCGATATGTAGTTCGAAATGCTACATGAAACACTTGAAGATGTAGGGCCTTGTAGGCACCACCCCAGTTTAGTCTCAACCGCGAATAGACCACTGTCAACTTGCGAAACTTGGCCTGATAGTAGATATCCATATACGTCCGCTCCGATTAATAATCCAACATCAGTCACGTCACTACCGATATCCGAAACGAAAATCTTAAGACTACGAAGCTTATTAATAGCATGTGGACAGTGTAGTTTCGGCAATGGTCCCGTAAGCTTTTTTAAACCTAAAGCTGACATAGGAAAAACAAAATTATTATGTACACTACAGATATCAAAATTATATACACAATACGTACCCTTCTTTATTTGTGTTCCTCCAAACAAACAATGGCTGACTTCTTCTTTGTCAGTGTTGCGCATACCTAGGGATTGTACCAAGTCTAATTTGATGTAGGACTTTTGTGCGCCGCTGTCAAACAGAGCCCTAGTTAAAATTTTCCTACCATTGTAACTTATATACAAAGCTATAGTTGGCAATAAAGTAGTGCTATTTTTCTGGCATAGGGTTACTTGAGGGGCATTAGTACTAGAACTACTACTACTACTACTTGGTTCTTCCCGTTCACTGTCACTCTTTTTATGGATACTTGGACACATAGGTACTGCATGTCTTCTCGAACAAACTAGGCATTTTGGGAAACTCCTGCACTTTTTGGCGTAGTGACCGACTCTCAAACATATAGTGCATGCATTCTTCTTCTTCAAGTGCTCTTTCTTCTCATCCAAACTAAGTTTAGAAAGTCTAAAACACTCTAATGCACTATGCGACGACTTGTCACACCAGACGCAGTTCCTATCCTTTTGTTCTTTATCATTTTTCTTATTTTCGCTTGCTACTATGCATGACGCTGTGGGTTCTCTATGCGAGGTACTCGAATTACTCTCAGCACTTGCGCGCGACTTAGCAATGCGTTCTTCTCCTTCCACTTCTCTTTTCAAGAACTCCATAAACGCCGTGAGCTGGTTATCCTCTTTCCTGCTTCTAGTTCTCTCCCAAGTTCGTAAGATCTCAGTCGGGATAGCAGACTCTACCATCGGTAAAAGTATGGAGGCGTACTTATCACTTGTCACATTTAAAGAGTCAAGAGCTTCGATGTGGGTAGACAGTTTATCATATAAATTACTTAGAGATATGGTTTTATCACGAGCCATGATTAGCTGCTGTAGCCCTCGAATATAATGCTCTATGAGTAGGCCTTCTCTAGCAAACCTATCTCTTAATAGCTCGACAGCTTTTTTATAATTTTTGGCATATGGGGGAAAGCTTTCAACAAGCTCCCTTGCTTTTGATCCCGGGTCAGTCGCTTGAACTAAATATTGGAACTTGTCGCTGTCATCAATATCGGGGTCGTTGTGAATCTTCGAAAATTGCCCCCAAAACGCTATCCAATTGTTAATATCGCCGTCAAACTTACGTAGTTCTATTTTTGGCAATAAGAAACGTCTTTGTAGCGACTTTACAGAACCAGCGTTACTTAAATGAGATTGTGACCTTACTGTAACTGCATCATAGGGCATTGCATCAGTATCCACGGCATAATTACGACAATATTTAGTACTCACAATAGTCCAACGGGATTTATATGACTCTGCGGTTTGGAGGTCAGCAAATATAGTTTCTTCATTCGCTTCTGTGTCTCTAAACCACAACTCTTTGACCTGGTCGTCCACGATAAATAGCTCCTCGGCCTTCTGTTTGGCAATTTTATACATAGCGTGAACAACCTTACCGGAATCTTCCTCGAAAGCGTCCTCTAAGTCTCGTTCTGCAAGAGAATAAAACCTGCGTGAGATCGAACGTAATTTTCTGAGGTTTTCCATTATTTTCACACGGTCGCCAGATAATGTAAGGAATTAAACACGTTTGCAGGTTCTGAAAATTAATATTTTTTATATTCCTCACATTACGCTACAAATCTTTTACAGAAGTGACAACTTAAACATTTTTCTCAAAGATTGACACAAATTTAAAACTTAAAAATAATCAATTATAAATTGTACAAAAAAGGTTGGTTCCTAACAACATGTCTCAACTGTTACGTCCTCTAATAATTTTATGAGTAACACAAAGTGTATGAGATGTAATAGTGATGAGCATTACACTCGAGAGTGTAGAAATTCGAGAGAAATAATCTGTTTTAAGTGTGGTAAAAAAGGCGTAAGAAGACCTGAATGCCCACAATGTAATTCATTTAATTTTTCAAAAAACTAATTTTTGAGAACTCCACTTTTAAAGTTAAAAAGAAAAGGTCACATTCAAACTTAGATAAGTGTGAAGTTCTCTTTAAAAAAAAAAGTTTTTTTGATAATAGACCTTATTTGCAATTTAAAGTATTACACTTAAATGTACTTGGACTTGCTGACTCTGGAGCATCATGCTCAATACTAGGAATGAATTCACATACAAAGTTTGAGGAATTAGGCTTTAAAATCAATACTTTTAATAAAGAATGTAAAGTTAACACAGCAAATAGTACAGAACTATCCTGTATAGGTTATATGTCATTGCCAATTGAATATAAATCAATATTTAAAGTAGTTACATTTTATGTTGTACCTGAGATAACAACATCCATCATATTAGGCATAGACTTTTGGCATTTGTTTGGATTGACAAAAAATTTAATATCATCACATTTTAAAGGTGATTCTGTGAACTCAGAATACTCAGTTAATTCTTTAAGTGTAAAAAATGGATTAGAAGACTATGAAAACTTAGCACTTGAACAGAAAGTAATAATAGATAATTTAATTAAAAAATTTGATTTGATAAATACTGAGAAGATAGGTCTTGGCAGAACTACATTAGAACACCATAAAATTGACACTGGCAATCATAATCCCATCAAACAAAGGTATTATCCTTTATCGCCTAGTAAACAATTGGTTTTGGAGAAAGAATTAGATAGAATGTTAGCATTAGGTGTTGTTTCCCCATCACAATCAGCTTGGAATTCACCGGTAGTATTGGTTGAGAAACCGAATGGTGACATCAGACTATGTTTAGACTCTCGTAAACTTAATCATATCTCTAAGCCGGATGCATATCCTTTACCATACATTAACCAAATTTTAAATCAACTTAATAATGCAAGATATCTATCCTCAATTGATCTCAGTGCTGCCTACTGGCAAATTCCGTATGACTCACCTGAGTCCGCTGAAAAAACTGCTTTCACTGTTCCGCGTAGAGGTTTATTTCAATTTAATGTAATGAGCTTTGGCTTAGTAGGAGCGTCCGCTACTATGCAACGTTTAATGGATAGATTATTTGGACCAGAATTTGAGAATAAAGTGTTTGCTTTTCAAGATGATATAATTTGTATTAGTAGTAGTTTTAAAGAACATATTGAACTCTTGGAAAGAGTATATCAACGTCTTAAAGAGGCAGGTTTGACAATTAATATGAAAAAGTCAAAATTCTGTCGTAAGGAACTTAAATACTTAGGATATTATATCGATAAACACGGTTTAAGAACTGACCCTGGCAAAGTGGATGTGATTCTTAATTATCCAACACCCACTACTACCAAGGAAGTAAAAAGATTTCTTGGCATGGCCGGATGGTATAGAAGATTTGTAGAAAATTTCTCTAAAATTAGTAAGCCATTGTGTAAACTTACCCGAAAAAATAGTGATTTTGTATGGAACTCTGAGGCACAGGAATCATTTAACTTACTTAAAACTGCACTTGTTTCAGCTCCTATCCTAAAAATGCCAGACTATTCACGCCCGTTTCGTATTTTAACAGACGCGTCCGCTTACTCAGTAGCTGCTGTGCTTACACAAACATATGAAAATGTAGAACATCCAATTGCCTATTGTAGTCGTACCCTTAATAAAAATGAGGTTAATTACAGTACAACGGAGAGAGAATTATTAGCTGTCATATTTGCACTTGAGCAGTTTCGACAATATGTTGAGGGACAGGAATGTACAGTGGTCACAGACCATGCTTCCTTATTGTGGTTTCATAAGTTAAAAAATCCCACAGGTCGTTTAGCACGATGGAGTATGCGACTTAGTCAATTTAATTTTAAAATAGAACATCGAAAGGGTAAGGAACACGTTCTCCCAGATACCTTGTCACGAATTAGGATTGAAAATATAGATTTTGACATGTCAACTGATAGTTGGTACATGCATGTGTTTAACTCAGTTAAAAATAATCCACGTCATTATCCAAACTTCATGGAAAAAGACGATAAATTATACAGATATTCAAAAAATAAGTATAACCTTACTAGTGAATTTGATTGGAAATTGGTAGTGCCTAAAGAGGATAGATTAGCAATTCTAAAAAAATACCATGATGATCCCACTAGTGCACATACAGGTGTAATGAAAACTCACAAAAGAATAGCCCTACACTATTATTGGCCTTACCTATATGAAGATGTGAAAAAGTATGTGAGTGATTGTAAGACATGTAAGGCATACAAACCAGTCAACACCGCTCGCCCAGGTCTTATGGGAAGTCCTAAAAAAGTATCTAAACCTTTTGAAGCCATTAGCTGTGATTTGTTGGGACCTTTCCCAAATTCTAGAAATAGGAATACATACTTAATTGTTGTTTCGGATTACTTCAGTAAATATGTTATGTTGCATCCTATAAGGTCAGCAACAGGCATTTCTGTAGCTAATTACATAGAAAAACACATATTCCTAGTTCATGGTGTTTGTAAAACCATTTTTATAGATAACGGTCCGCAATATGTTAGTAACCATTTTAGACAATTGTTAACGAAATATAATGTGCCTAATGTATACTACAATCCTAGATATCATCCCCAAACTAATCAGGCAGAAAGGGCGAATAGAAACATAGTACACGCTATTGCCTGTTATGTAAAATCTGAACATAAAAGGTGGGATGAACACTTAATAGAAATATAATGTGCTCTTAACAGTGCTACAAATGAAGCAACTAAATTTTCGCCATATTTTTTAGTCCATGGTAGAGAATACATTGGCGATGGTGCTGTTTATAATAGTTCAATGCCTCCATGTTCATTAGATCAATTAACGTCCGAAAATACACAAGAATATGGTAAAAAATTGCAAGAACTTCATGCTGTTTTCCAAAAGGTGAGGAAACATTTAATAGTTGCTCACCAACGGAATGAAAAACAATATAATCTTAGAAAAAGACACATTGAATTAAAAATAGGACAGATAGTGTACAAACGTACATTCTATTTATCAAACAAATCAAAAAACTTCTCTGCTAAATTAGCACCTAAATTTCTTAAATGTGTGGTTACAGCTAAATTATCACCACTGGTTTATACTTTGTCAGATCTTAGTGGTAAATGTCTTGGTAATTATCATATTAAGGATATTCTTAAATATATTAATTAAAATTAAAAACTAATAAACCATAACAATACTTGAACTTGGATAACTAATGTGCCATACTCACTGGTATGCGTGGACGAATGTAAGGTATGTACGAGTGGTATGAAAGGTATTTTTTAAATTCAACGCGCGTAACTATTTTTAACACACAAGTATGATAGTGTACGAAGTATGAAAGAGATATGTATAGATAGGTGTTGGTATACATTTAGTTAAAACAATAAAGATCGGTTTATTGATTAAAAATAATTTCTCTAATCAACAATTTTCATATTGACTTGATTAAAGCACTTAACTTGATCACTTAAGTAATACTTAGATAGTATTTTCTACTTAAATTAAACTTAATTTTTAACTTGATTTTGTGTGTCAGTATTTACTTACTAAATAACAATTGACACTTAGTATTTGGTAAGTGATGTGTTTGCACTTTGTTTTAACTTATATCCGCCGATAGTGAAGTTATCATAACTTTTAACTTTTGCTACCCTGTTAGGGTAAACAATGTGATACCAATGGACATTGAATCCAAACAAGGTATTTACATGTTGTAATTTGGATACAAGTAGTGTATATATTTGAAAATATTTAACTTTCAATATTGTTTTAGTTTAGAAAACTTTACGTTAAGTTAAAATTAAATACATCATGTAAAATAACTTTGTTTTAAACTTTTATATCTTTATAATATATAGATAAGTAAGCTTCATATCCGTAAGATTGCACTGAGAATAACTTTGTTTCATATTCTTTATTGTTTAAGATAACTTAGTGTATACTAGTTTAGGTAGAAGAGAGAGTAATTAGGAAATCGTTAGATATCAAATCGATAGGGATACTTGTGAAATTAAAATAAAAAATGTTTTGTTCTAGGTAACAAAAATTTTTTGACTTAAGGGGGGTGTTGTGTAACATCATTTTTTTTGTGTAGTCAAAATAAATCAAAATTATCATCTATAAGTTTGATAATAGAGGGGTGGAGCCATCTATCGTTAATATGTCACACCAAGTAGGATGGTTGTTGCTAAATAGATATTGCTTATTGTAGCATAGCACGGGTGACATAAATAATGAAGATTCATGGAAGTAGGATAGAGGTCGCTAGTAATATAGAAGTGTTCGATTCAATTAGTTTGGCTACTCACCACCCAATTGTTTTGTCGCTTTATTTCTTGTTCTAGAATATTCCTAAAGTGTAAGTAATAATTAAAACTTCCGTTAGCAAATTTATTACCAAATATGGTAGTGATTTGGAGTTCGAATCGCAAGCTTAGAAGTAGGGAGGGAGCCTATAAATATCAGTACTTGAGGCGTGGAGATCATGCATTTGTGTACTTGACTTCTTGAATACCATCTAGGTATTGATGTATTTCTTGAAAAAATATTTTAAGTTGTTAAAATAAAAAGTTAATAAAAAGTGAGTTCCCCTGCTTTAAAAGGGTAAGTAAAGTAGATTTTTATCAGTTGGATAGGTATAGATGTTGTGTAAAGTTTACAAATTCTTAGGTTATGTATTGCATTTCTAGGGTTCCTTGGACTGTGGTCCCATTGTTGTCGGTTCTTCACTAGACAATATTTATATACCTGTTGTAAGACTGAGAAGCTAGGGGAGTATGATTGAATGTGATGACATCCTGAACTAGCATCCATTCTGATCTTGTGGAATCAATAAGAAAAGTCAGAAGGAAAACTTCCGAGGTCACCAGGACAAAAGATAGCAAGGGAGACTTTCTGCTACCAAGTCTTGAAGTTAAGTAATCCTCCCATAAATTTATGCCCCTGCTTACTCATTGCATTCCCTAAATATTTTTTGTTAGAATTTGAATTGAAAATTATAACATTTCTTAATAAAACTTTTAAAAAGACAATACAAAGTCTAGAGAATGTATCTTTATTAATGTTACTCCTTAATCACAAATGTTTCAAACGTTTTCACGATGGCATCAAAATTGACTTTCATAAGTGTACAAATTGTACCTAAATGAATAAAGTAATTTTGACTTTGACTTTGACTTTGTTTACTAAGATATAAATGATCTGAATGTAACCTTGAAGAAGCAAACTAATGTATACAACAGTAGATTAAATTCGTATCAGTAATTATAGTGTTTATCATGCAAATAAAAGTTTTATAGTATTGGTAATCAAACAGTGTATCTTAACTTTAGTACTTTACATAGATTAATATCAAGTGTTAGATTTTTAAGGTTTCTTTAAATACATATATGTTGTTAATTGAATAAAATATCTACTATATAGTGTGTCATAAGTAGTTTTCTTTAGACATCCCTAGAATACTGAATCTAATTAAAAATAAAGGCGCCCTGGGTAAAAAGTAAATTAATAGATTGAGTCTTGTGCGATGCCCTGAACTAACCGGAGGTAACAAAAATTGTTACAAAACTGTAAGCAACACTACGAAGTCACGGGCGGAGCGCTAGTATAATCTTACAGATACGGTTTACGGTAGATTGAGTTAAAAGTGTAATTTATCAACACGTCTTATTCTATTCTATTCTTAATTAATAGCGTTCGTAAATCTTAAAGATTATGCATTTTGCCAATGTCAAGTGAAAATTTAATTATAAGTTACAAAAGATTGTACGGTAGATTTTGGTTTAACATGGAGTTTCTCAACACGTGTTTTTACAACAAGAACTCGGGAGAAACTATTGTTTTCTGTATTGAGTAATGTCTAATTACTAATTATTTTCCCGTCTAATGCGTTATCTTTTTATTTTAACATTTTTTTTATTTTTAATCACATTCATATATGCAAATCTTATATTCTTGCATGGTAATGCAAATTTTCGACCCGCGTATTAAGAACAAAAAACAGCTCTTCTTAATTCCTGTCAGTCCTTTTCAAGGGACGCAGCGTGTCAGAGACGGAGAGACTCGTTGAATTTCAAAAGGTATGCTTCGTAACACCACTGGAGGTTAAATCAGCGGGCGCGAGTAGGGTCGTCTGAAACACGCTATTTATATTTTGAATTGTCAAAATGATGACATTTTGTTACAACTCTGACTTTTTTTGTACAAGGGTTCTTTCTATCTATGAAATAATGTTATTAGTAATGATTTTTCATAAATCTATCTAATTTTCTAATAATCATTTTATTTCAGATGTTCTAATTGATAAAATAATTTATTACAGCCGTGATTAGTTAACGCTAAATAGAACTTATAACGTGTGATTTATTTACACTTCAATTTTTATTAATAATCTTGGTTAACTATAGCAATAATCCTTTCGAAAAAGAAACGCAAATTGCCACTTTCTTGAAAAGGGAATACTGAGCAAAAAAACTTTTGATAGTTTTTCAGGTTTGAAAAATTTAGTTTTATTTAAAATTATTAGAATATACTTAACCAAAATAGCTTGTAAGAAAGTTTTCTTGTGGGTTTTGGCTTGAAATCTAAGACATTTGAGTAATATACAGGGTGGAATTTCGTAATGCCACCTGAAGGGAAAGTACTCTTAATACTGTACATAGAAAATTTTACTCAAAGGAAACATTCCTTGATTTTTGAAAAGAAAGAAAACTGCTTTCAAAGGTTTTCGAAAATTCGCTTGCCACACCCGGGAGTTGAATCAACTAAAATCTGTAAAAATTACATCCTGTACTTTTATTACATCGATCGTTAGGGTCAATTATTAAGACGAAATCTCTGTATAAAACTTGATAAATTAAATGAAAGGAAATGAAACCCTTAATTATTTTATTTATTTACATAAAATGGTAAACTAACTAATTAGTTGCTCGAAATGGGCTCCATTCTCTTGAATACACAAATTTATTCTTCTAACAAATTCATTCATTTTAATGTACTTATAAATGACGTCAATGATAATTATTAACTACTAACATGGATAGCAGATGGATCTTTGAGTAAAAGTGCTTTAACTTGACCCATTGAATTTACAAGTCCTTTTTCATGGCTTTCCTTTGATTTCAATTATCAAGTTTGTTGGAGAGATTTCGTCTTTATAAATGACCTTAACGTTCGATGCAATAAAAGTACATGGTGTAATTTTTACAGATTTTAGTTGGTTCGATTCACGGGTGTGGCAAGCCAATTTTCGAAAAACTTTGAAAGCAGTTTTCTTTCTTTTCAAAAATCAAGGAATGTTTCCTTTGAGTAAAATTTTCTATGTACAGTATTAAGAGTACTTTCCCTTCAGGTGGCATTACGAAATTCCACCCTGTATATTACTCAAATGTCTTAGATTTCAAGCCAAAACCCATAAGAAAACTTTCTTACAAGCTATTTTGGCTAAGTATATTCTAATAATTTTAAATAAAACTAATTTTTTCAAACCTGAAAAACTATCAAAAGTTTTTTTGCTCAGTATTCCCTTTTCAAGAAAGTGGCAATTTGCGTTTCTTTTTCGAAAGGATTATTGCATGTTTTTAGGAAGACGAAGACCTCCGAGGGTCCTCAAACCTGTAAGGTCTCTGGAGGATCACGAGTCAGACCATTTCTACTTTCAATTTGATTGTGGCCGTTGATTAAAATAAACTGACTTAGAAGTTATAAAATTAAATATAGGTGGTGCTATTAGGCTTTTTACACTTAAAGATCTTAAGTGCAATTTTTAGTTATCCTACTAATCCCTAATAATATTAAAATCTGCCTGTCTGTCTGTTACGCTTTCTAAAACCACTGAACCGATTTTGATGTAAGGTTAAGAGATAGTTTGAAACACTGGTAAAGACATAGAACACTTGTGGCACGATAACCGCCAATGATGCGAGCGAAACCAAGGGCGAACATCAGTAAAAAGTTAATAACAAAAATTACCACGAAACTACCGGTATTACATGAAAATTAAAAGCGGTTTTGACCCGTCAAAAGTAGACTTTGACGTTTGATTATAACATTATGCAGCATTTAGTATTAATGTTGGAGTTTCTCCCAAGTTGTTGTAAAAACACGTGTTGAGAGACTCCATTTTTAACCTCTATCAACCGTACAAGTTTTGTTACTTTAGTTACATTTTCACTTGACATTTGCAAAACGCGTACGTTTATTGCGACGCGAACGCGACGCCATTAATTAAGAATAGAATAGTATTAATGTTTTATATTTTTTACCCGCTACCGACCCTATTCCGTCATGAACTAGCCCAATCTGACTTTCCCACGGACATTTAATTCCCAAGTGCCGGTCTCGGTCGGGCCGGGCTTATCGCCTTCCGAGACGTGCTGTTATCTCGGCAAATTCACTAATTTACAATCCGCGAATGAATATTTAATGGGAGTGTGTCACCCCTGAAAATTCGGTTCCTTGTAGTACGCGGCAAAGATTATGGAGTTAGGAATAGGCAGACATGAATGTTAGGTCAGGGGTGCAGAATGCATGTGATTTTGTGATTATTTTCTCCAGCAAAAGCTGTTGCTATGTGCTTTCGTTTTGTATGCAGTGTATGTGTAGAATTTGTTTTCTTTTATTATGAGACGGTAACTGATTAAAGGTTAATAATGTTTGCCACTAACTCCATATTAAAATTTCGTTTTAAAAATATATTTGATTTTTGGATCAAAAGAATTTTTAGTTGCATTGAAAAGAGAAGTGTAAATATATATTTAGGTACTCAAAACTCCCATCCCGTGACCACAAACGCTGCAAAGTATTACGAAACATCGGGCAATAATAACAAAATGTAAAATCTAATTACACGCAAGTTAAATCCGTAAAAGTTGTTTTATTTACAATACTCAAAACTATTTTATAATACTTATAAATGTCAGAAGTCGTTTAAAAGGTGCGACAAATATTCATAATAACTATACTAAAAGTTTTTAAAAGGCTTTAATTTTTAACTGTACTTTTTAGAAGATAATATATTCTAGGACAACAAAAACAAAACTAAAAATTTATTATGCACGGAAATATTTCAAATTGTATTTCATCGTAGAGCACGGAAACCCGCCTTTTCGATTTCTATAGTCCACTTTTCAACCGTAGTCGCGTCTACGGTTTCCACGTAGGCTACGCGAGGAGTGGGGGGCGGGGTGGCGGGGAGGGGAGCACGAGGGCTAGAGCGACGCAGCCTCCCTTCCCGGCAACGATTACTGATTAGTATGGCGGCGTGTGCGGTGAGGGCGCCCGCTTGGTGCTCCGACCATGCCGCTTACAACTCGGCATCTTAACTCATAACCTCAATGGAGACTCGATCAACTCTAGGAGGACTCACCCTCCTTCGTCCTAGGGCCTCGCTTTCCTGTTACAGTGCGATCTACAACCGAAAACAGCTGATTGGCCGCGTGCCGGCACGCGGTGCCAGTGTACTCATTTACTACGTTTGTGCGATGTATATGAATGTATGTGACGTTTCCGATTATTGTGCATAAGGATATTCTGGTTTACGAGCATCTGTTCAAGGTAAGGTTAGATTTATTAAAGAAACTATCTTTGCGGATTTAACCCGCGTGTGAAATTAGCAATTTTATTCCGTGTCATAACACCTTAAAGCGTAGGTTGTGTTGCATTTATTATTTAACATTATTTTCTTTAATGCACCGGCTCCGCAATCGTTTCTAACATTTTATTTAACAAAAACAAATCTTAAAGTGTTGAATTTGTACAAGGTTGAAGAAATAAACATTTAATTATCATAAGTAACCAAGCAAGCTACCTTTTTGCTTTGGATCTTTCCTGAAACTCGTACCGGTGTGGCGTAAACACATTTCTTGCCAAACAAATGGAAATGAGATAAAGCAATTTGCTTTTGTACCTTATTGAGGAACACGGACCGATATTGGGCCTTCTGTAATTTTACAAAGATACCGCTGTGATTGAACCACCGTATTTACGAGTAGGAATTTGCTAACTCACGTAAATATTTGGTTTTCTTATTTTACTGGCTTACATTTGAGGATGTACTTTGGGTTCAGTTACCTAACTTTAATTCAGTAAATACTAATATGTTTTAATAAATAGAACCATTATTAGATAATAAAAATATTTACGGGGAATTTCATCCTCTGATATTACTCTTAAGGCTTTACAATCAGAAGAAAACAATTCGATGATATAACAATGAGAACCCATTTGAGTGTGTTCATGTAGTATATACTTACATACATTTTGAATGTATTTAAGTATTATGTTTCAGCATTAAATTAAAAATAATGGTAAGCACAATACGCAATAATTACAGGTTGATGATCATGCGTTTGACAGTGTGTTAATTGATCTCGACTATCTACTTATGAAGAATAAAACGAAAGTTATGAGATATCGATGACGTTGCTATAGTATTTATAACAGTGCTACTATGATCATATATTTATTACAGTAGTAGATAAGTAGTGATTACTGTAACTTGGACATTTGATCATCCATTTGTGACATTTAGGGTCTACAAAACATATTTATTTAGTAGTTTAATGTCATTACAATTACATCATAAAAGATATTAATATAATATTCTAGGCAATCGTGTTTTATATGTGTTAATTTAAATTGTAATTCGGAAGTTATTAAAAAACTAAAAAAAACATCAAGGCAATCTCATATAATAATTAATTAGATTTTTTATTTGTGAAATTTCCAAACAAAATAATTTAACTTTTAGTTTAACTTATTGCAAATAATTATCATTTTATTACTTGATTTCTACCAATCTTTAAAAAGATCAATTAATTAATCTCAAGTTAGCAATTTTCTTTTGATATTTTGCTACACACTTAACATGATGAATATGCGTGAGAAATGACTGCATAAGTATAATTTACAAGTAGAAATTTGTGAAGTGTTTTCAATAAATTCAGTATTATTTGGGTTAAAAGAATAACAATATATATTAAAGGTCTAATACAGGTCAAATGTAAAAAAAAATGTTTGTTACTGTCCTGAGCAACAATCAAATAATTTTATTTTATTACAGCAAGTTCTATCTTTAATCAATACGATAAATGGAGACTAAAATACCCAATAATATTATTTGCCAAAGGTTAAACGTGCTCTTTCAAACATTGTATTAAGTAAAATATAAATTCATATTTTACAGTAATGCCGCGGAGATTTTCTACAATGAAGAACTTACCGAATAAACTCGGCAGAGACCGAAATCTTGACGACCGTTGCTTGAATACAAATAGGTTTTTATCTGTTATCTTTACATAGTTGATGTAAAGAGTATATATTCAGGAATTGGAACAAGGGTATGTTATATCCATAAAAAGAAATCTAGATATTTTGAGTTTGTAACATATCGAGATGGGATATCATTTATACGAAAAATGTTTACCTACCTAACTATCACATGCACATTTTCAGTTACGAGTCACGAAAATTCTGCTATGTTTGGTCTCGTACAAAAATGCAATTTATGCCATAAGACTACGTAAAATCAGTTAGTAAGTTCTAAGTCGAATAATTGCGCGACCGAAATAATACGCGGCTCAAGTTACGCTCATTGGGCGTCACTAGTGTTGCCCAAATGCAAGAACAAGACGAGACTTGGCCAGTCTTGGTCTTGGTCTTGCGCCAATACACCTGGTCTTGGTCTTGGTCTTGGTCTTGCGCTCCCAGTCTTGGTCTTGGTCTTGGTCTTGCAGCAAGAGTCTTGCAAGTCTTGCAATTACCTATTAGACTATTGCTATCTATTAAAGTTTACTTTAGATCTTAGGAATTAACATAGCCATAGTAAAGACCAATCTGATTAATAAATGTCTGAAGATTTGATAAGAAATTCGATAACTGCCACATGGTTATCAACTGAGCTATATGCCGTTTTCCATGGGAGTAACTGTTTCTTATTAAACATTTACGCTTTATAAGCTTACATGTGCTAAAACATGTAAAAAACAAATTAATTACAATAAATTGACCGTATTTTAAAGAACAATATCTCTCTAGAAAGAGATTGAACCCTCAACTTATATGAAACTTAATAAAAGAGTTTTACGATTTATCGTTTATTTCAATAAAAAATAAAATACAACACAAATCAAATAACATAACAGTACACAACAGCTTTGTCATTAGGTTCTGTTACCTACTTTATATCAATTCTTTTGACCAAGAATTAATACAAAGTAACCATCTGGCTGACTCATCAATTAACCTATTTCTATGTTTTCTAATTACTAATGATGCTTTAGAAAATAATCTCTCAGCAGGTACTGAAGTTGCAGGTATTGAGAGAAAATCACGGGCCATCTTCGATAAAGTCGGATACTCTGTCTCATGCGTCCTCCACCAATCTAAAATGTCTTCCGAGCTGGCAGCTCTTGGTTTTCTCAGGTACTCCTCCAACTCGCCTATCACTAAGCCTTGAAGACAAGATCCCGATAACGTCGAGGGACATTCATACAGTTTATCAAAGTCTATTAAGTCTTCATCTTCATCACATACTTTATTTTCTTTTCTTGGTAATTCCAGAGATTTGTTCAGTGAGTGTAGACTTTTATATTCTTCATAAAGTTCATTGAACTTGCGCAGGCTTTCTGTTTTAACTTGCTTTCCCCCCATTGTCAGGTCAAAAGTCTGAGCCTTATGCCTTGGGTCTAAAATTAAAGAAGTACAATAAATCCAGTTGCTCTTCAAATGTTTAAGCATTTTGTTTGATTTTAATGGATATTTTTTTATTCGCTATGTATGTTTATGGTAGGTATTGGTCGTAATGCGCATAGGTCCAGTTTTTCATATTCTTTGATACAGTTTTTTGCGTCTCATAGAATTCCTAAGTGTACCTATACACCGAACTGTTATACCTAACTACTCCGTGAAATAGTGCTAAGTCCTAGCTGCAAGACGCAAGAGTCTTGCGGGATTAGTCTTGTTCTTGCTCAAGTCTTGCACGGTCAGTCTTGGTCTTGGTCTTGCTAAAAATACGCGGTCTTGTTCTTGGTCTTGGTCTTGCATTTTTGCAAGACCAAGACCAAGACTGCAAGACCAAGACTGAATTTGGGTAACACTAGGCGTCACACTTAATTTCATTATATAAGAGTGTGTGTATTTTAAATTGTAGGGAAGGCAAAAGAATCTAGCACATATCGCTATATCTTCATTATTTTTTCTACAGTAGTTTATCTCTTCCTTTTTTTTTCTTAAAATGTGAGTGTCCAGTCCACCCATTTTAATTGCACGCAAGCAATCCGCACTGGGCCCGCATGGTGGATTATGGCCCATTCTCAAATCTATAGGGAAGGCATGTGCCCCGTAATGGGGACATTGAGAAAGGCTGATAATGAGCAATAAATCACATAAAATTTTATGATAGAGAGTCATAAGGTGGTAAAACACAGGTGTCATACACACCATAACAATTTCGTTCAACAATTCTTCATAATTTAACGACAACAGGGATGCTTCTGCATCAATACAATTTTTGAATAATTCAGATCACCATAACAAACCGAGTACTAATTTGTATGTCTGAGAATCAAAGCTGCCTCCCGGTCTATTTCATTTAGGTAAATAACAGACCACACGCTTATAGTTTTTCTAGAACTTAAGGCTACATTGTACATGTAAATTGATCCTGATTGATATTTTTTTTAATTTCTTTTATTTTATTTAGGAAGCTTACAGCCTTATACACAATATAAATCATCATCATCACTACAGCCCTTATAATTCGACCCACTGCTGGAACACAAGGCCTCGTGGTGGAGTGGTCAGTAACGCTGTCTACACATCGGGCGGTCCGGGTTCGAGTCCTGGTAGTGGCAAATGTTAGTGTGATGAACACGAGCATTTGTTCATGAGTCATGGTTGTTTATATATTTATTTAAGTTTATTTATAAAAATATCTAGATTATTAAGTATATTTGTCCGCTAACTAGTATCCATAACACAAGTTCTTAAAGATACTTAATTTGGGCTTGATAATTGGTGTGAGTGTAGAAATATATTATTATATATATTATTATTTCTATACGCTAATTACAAGCTTCCAACTAAAGCAATGTCGAGGTAAGGCACAGCGGTCTAACCGCTCGAATTTGGAACGCCCTAACTGGGGAAGTACCTCCACCTTACAGAAGACCACAGTCAAATAACAATACATTTTTGTGGTGTTGTGTTTCTGTTGGTGAGTAAGGTCGCCAGAGCTCCACAGGGTAGGGAAGGGTACTCCACAGTATTGCCAGTATCTTGTAGTGCGGTCCACCTGGTGTTAAGTGGTTACCGTCGCCTATACACACTTGCAATATTAAGAGTAAATCACTTAACACTGCAAGTGCGTTGCCATCCTGGGGACTAAGATGATATGCCTTCCATGCCCAGTAATTACACTGGCTACCTTTCCCTTCAATCCGAAACACAGCGAACTGCTTCGCGGCAGAAATAAGAAAGGCGGTGGTACCTATCAAGACGACCATACATATGGGTCTACCACCTAGTAAAATAAAAAAGCGTATGCTTAACTGACAACCAAATAACACAAAAAATTACGATTATTTAATACAATTTTAATTTTCACAACTCCAGAATATTGCGAAATAACATGTCTGCAAGTACCTATCTAACAATAACATAAAATGGTGGTGGGTATCAAAATTTAAATTACTTAGTTCATATTAATGATTTATGATTAATTGAATTATATAAAAAATCTTTTTACAAGTTAAATAATCCAAATGCATGGGAGTAATAACTACCCAAAATTTACGAATGTAAAACTGTAACTTAAATTATATTGATAATTATTTATTGACTTGTATTGATGTTTTGAATGGCAGCATTTCTAGATGTAGAAGGAGCCTTTGATAAGACCATGCATGAGTCTATTCACAAGGCTGCAATATGTCATGATATTGATCCAACACTTTGTAAGTGGATCAATAACATGCTGAAAGGGAGAATAATAACATCGTTACTGATGGGAGACCATGCGTGCATCAAAACCGCAATGGGTTGCCCCCAAGGTGGTGTACTGTCCCCACTACTGTGGTGCCTGGTCATTGATTCTCTATTAAAAGATTAACAATGGACCATTATATACCGTTGGTTATGCGGATGACATAGTGGTTATGATAAGAGAAAAATTCATGAGCACAGTAACCGCGCTTATGCAACAGGCCCTTAAAAGGGTGGAACAATGGTACAATAACCACCACCTCTCTATCAACCCAAAAAAGTAATGTACTGGCTATACACTATGTTAATAAGACCGATTGTTACATATGGTAGCATAGAAAGAAAGAAAGAAAGAAAGAATTTTTTTATTTTCACACAGACATGAGACATTAGATGCAACATTGTAAATAGCATAGCATGGTGGCCCAGAACCAAGTTATCTACCTGTCAAAGTGACTTGGCAAAACTTCAAAGAATGGCGTGCTTGGCCATCACTGGAGCATTCCGGACCACACCAACGGCAGCCTTAGAAAATATCCTTGGATTAACACCGCACATAGTCATCGAATCACAAGCAAGATTCACTCTCCATAGGTTACAGGTATGTGGAACATGGAAGGACTCACAGCCGAGGACACGACACACCAAATTTGAAAAGGATCTAAACCTAGATATCGTCACAGCGATGACAAGCAATGTAAACCAACCATCGTTTGTATCTAGGAGATCATTCAGCATCCATCCATCATATGGCACACTGACGGATCAAAAATGGAGTCAGGTACAGGGGCAGGCATTTACGGCAACGGGTATGAGTACCAACAAAGCATGGGCAAATATGCAACAGTCTTTCAAGCTGAGACATATGCAATAATTGCCTGTGCTCAGAAGAACCTAGAAATGGGCACCAAAGGAATGACCATTTACATTCTTAGTGACAGCCAAGCGGCACTTAAAGCCTTAACTACCCACAAAATCAATTCAAAACTAGTTTTGAATGCGATACACATACTAAACAGACTAGGCAAGCACAACCTAGTCACACTAGTGTGGATACCGGGACATGTAGGGTTTGAAGGTAATGAAAATGCTGACAGACTAGCAAGGAAAGGATCGGCTCAAGACCTCAATGGGCCCGAGCCTTTTGTAGGATTATCTAGAAGTACCATAAAAATGGCACTAAAGGAGTATTGTCAAAAGAGGCACCTCAGGGAATGGTTGTCCACTCCCCGACTGACACACTCAATGAAATTTTTAGGATCTTCACACACAGGCTACCTTAAAAGAATAGGAGGAATCAGTAGGACCCAAATCCGCTGCCTCACAGGTGCTCTCACTGGCCACTTTGCCACTAAACGACACCTGTGTACAATAGGCAAAGCTGAAGACCCCATCTATAGAATGTGTGGTGAGGAGGAAGAAAGCATGAAGCACATGCTATGTGACTGCGATGCACTAGCCAATAGGCGACTAAAGGTCCTGGGTCTAGGTTACCTTAAACCAGAGGACTTTATAGATTCTGGCCAACATTGTAAAACTCATACAAAATGTTTTCGATGTTGGCGGGGATGGGTGATAAGAAAAGCGGAAGCACAAAAGATCCCATAGGGTCGAAGTGCTCTGAGACACAGCCTCAGCCCCTTACATAAGAATAAGAATGATGTTTTGAAATCATTACGAAATTGTAAGCTGTGGAGTTTCTTTCGCCATTTCTTCTCCATCGAGCATAATAATAATTATTCGTTACGAAATGGTGGTAGGGCTTATGTCGATTTAAAAGTACTTAGCAAAGTTTATTTAAATAAAGAGCTTTTTCATTTTCATTTTCATGTAATATAGAGAAATGTATATTGGATTGCATGCAATTTATGGTAGATGGACCTGTAGTCTAAGGAAATAGGTATCTCTCGTAGCAACGAGAAATACTGAGAATTTCGTCAGTGTAGAGACGTAAACGTAAGCTTTCCAAAACTGTAATATTTGTTCAGTCAATATTTAACCCTATGGCATGCACATAAAGTATAAGTTGGGTTTAAGATAGTTGCCAGTAAATATATGAATTTCGAAGTACATAACTTTAGAAATAAAGTAATCCGCCATTTCTATGAGAAAACGCTCGTCAAATGTTTCGTTATTATATTGTCTGTGATTAATCCTTACATTTCTATGAGAAAACGCTCGTCAATTGTTTCATTATTATATTATCTGTGATTATACCTAATTACAAATTAGATGGTTATTGTAAAAAATTAATGAAACGATGATTGTCATTATTTTGAAATTACTTATATCTACTAGAAAAACCGCCTGAAAGTCCCATCTGAGGCATGTAGATTTTCTTCAGTGCATTTTTCTAGTATTAATATTTACGCGTTTGTAAGCACAAAAATAAAATTATTCCATACTTATATCTATTTATATTTTTACGGGTCGTTCTTAAATTATTTTGGAAATACAGACGACGGAAAATCAGGTTCCCAACTGTCAAATTTCTTCAATAGACTTTGAACAGTCACGATTGTCGAATAAGGTTGAAAGTTTATTAAAGGACACTTTTGGGTAGCTAGTCTGATTTCTTTTGTTCCTACCTCGTATACGTTTAAGTAGTTATGCAATCTTCTTTTGATAGCCACGTTTGGAATACATTGCCCGGATGAAAATTCTATCTGTCAATCCTTGCTCTCTGTCTGAAATATTTCTTACATTCTGATAGTTGTTTTTGCGTGATTGAACAAAACATCACACAATTTGGATTCAATGAATAATATAGTTAGGGAAAAATCAAACTTATGGAGAAGTTAATGGAATAGGAATATTTTTCCATACTTGTTATCTAACAGCATATTTTACCGGCAAAAGGAACATACCTACGTACATACAACCACGTTCCTAATCTCAAAACAGGTTGAACAGAGCTTTAGTTAATATTTGTAATATTGAACTGGAAATGTAAGGCCTCATTTGTTAATAATAATAATTAAATTAATAAATTATTTAATTTTCCTTTCCACATACAAAACACCATTAAGTACAGTTTTAATCTCACTGTCTGTGGGAGATTGGAGTTTAAACTTGGCTGTATTCTGCCTGTATTTTAGAACTCCAGGCCTCCAATCCTCAATGAACTCTTGCCCAATGCGGATTGGTGGACGAAGTTCAAGGTGATCAATACCCCTTTGCTGATCCATTAGTCGCCTTATACAACACCCATTGGGGGATATGGAAAGATGCTATTCTCTGCCGGCTCATATGGCTCAATGAGCTCAATCAAGAGATATTACTTATAGCAGAGATCATTTAAAGACTTATAACAAAAACATAAATTTCTTAGAGCGGGTCAGGAACTACATTTTTAATTACATTATGCATTTTGAACGCGTTACGCGCGATTAGATGATTTGGAATAATTTGTCTATTGTTGTCTGGTAAGAATTGACATTATTTGCCTTTTAATATAAGTGTGTGGCACACAGCACGGTACGCATGGCGTATGTTTCTGTGGCACGCCAGGGCACACTTGTGGCATTCCACGTCACCTCAAATGGCGCTCACTCATTCAATTTAACACTTTGAAAGTTCAACCTTATTTAAATTATTTAGCACTCACTTTCATTTAACAACATAAAGTAACTAATGCGCTTCGCGTGTTGCAGCGGGGTGCCGTGGCATCTTGTGGAATGCCGCGTCATCACGCGAGACATTTCGATTTTCGACCTATTCGTGTTAAAATAAAATAATATCAGTGATAATTTTATTGAAATAAGGTCGAAAATCATTTGTCCATGAAAAAATGCTTTGCAACGCCGTACCACATGAGTAGCTATAAATGTCCGTAGCCTTAACTGCTATTCGTAGGCGCAACCAACACAATAATATATTCTCATTGTAAGTACAAATGAAACGCAATTATTACAATAACAAAACACTGTTCCGCGAATAAAGGAAAGGTTTTTGTGTCAGAATAGAGAGATAAAAATAAATTTGTCTCAAGATGGCTCTCATAAGTGACCCTTACTCATTAGATTGCGAGTTTCACAAGTATTTGTTGTTGAGCTCTAAGTGGGTATTGTAGCTATGCGACCTTTTCTTACATTTTTCCGTTTTGATAAAATTCTATGTATCTCGTTTCTTGTAGGCCAATTGAGATCTTCAGCATTCGGCAAGTTGTCTGGGAATATGACAGGATGGAGTGGACGGAGAGGACATCGCTTTACAGTATTTTCTTTACAAGAAATTATTAGATATAAAATGGTCTAGCGCTGGCTTACCATGGGGATCACCATGGTAAGCGAGTGCGAATACAGAGAATGTGTACGCCGCACCAGTCAACCTCGTCTTTCTGACCTTTGAGGTTCATTTTCTGTTCTTGATTTTTTCATTATAAATCAAGGATGACTAAATCGACACCATTAGATGAAGACCTTTCTACTTCGACTTTCTATCTGCTCTGCGTTGTTCCCATAGATATAGGTAACTGCAGATCGGCAATGTGAAAGAGAAAGAGCATAATAACGCGTATATTGGAGTAAGATAGATAGACGAGACCATTTCACGTACATGCAGGCGGCCCAAGTCAGCCTGTCAGTCACGTAGAATTACAGTGCATTACTCACCCATTGGTTAATTTTTTTGGTCTCGCCTAGTCGATTCATTGTCAATCTATTAACGTCAGTTATTATAAATCTATGGTTGTTACTGACTTACTGTCTATCATTCCAATATTCCAATGCTAACGTCCGTCAGAAATGAGAGGAGAGAGTATGTTTGTTTTGCTCAAACATGTAAAATATGAAGTTTATATTCTTATTCTATTTAATTTGTGTGTATTACAACAGCTCAGAATATATTTATCTAATTAGACAGTATAGTCTTAAAATCTGAATAGGTCCCTTTATTTCTTCTGTTACTTATGGGTATAATATTTCGCAAACGCCATTCCGTCCAGATTTCCTATAGAGATACCACGAAATTTCTATCAAAATCAACAAAGAGAAGCTAATGGAAGCTTCGCCAAAGGCGCACGATAGAAATTCTATCTGATATTTTAGGAAAATTATAAAGGTTAAGGATGAAACCTTTGGAAAGATGTTAAGTTGGCATCGACCTGATTTCATTACTGTTATACACATTTCACTTAAACTACATAAAAAGTTGTCAGTAACATAGTTTGCAAGAGCGAACTTATCGCATGAAGAGATCGCTTCTAGGCAAACCAGGAATAGTGTTAAATAGTTGATAAGTTAGGCGACGCAAATGCAAATTTTTTGTGTTTTTTATGTCAAGTATATGGCAGACAAGCCTGGTGGTAAGCAGGCATCGTAGCCTATAGACGCTTGATCGCTGACGCGATACTCGCACGCTGTGAACCATAGTCACCTTCCCTACACCACAAAAAATGAGTTAATTGACTTACATATATTGCCGTTATGTATGGAGAATTTAACGAATATTCCCCTTCCCCTCGGACCTCTGTGGAGTACAGACGTGTTTTGAGTACATCCTCGCACATTTAAGTTCAATATTATTTAATATTATACTGTGTAAATTCAAGCAATAAAATAGGACCACATAAGTGTCAGGGAGTTATACTGCGTCAGAGAGGGAGACATCATTGCGTGAGTAGGACTGCTTACTTACTATTGACTCAACCCCTGCGTATACGCAGCCCACGCCCACTGGTAGACAGAGAACACTATATGTCCGAGTAAACTATCTCGCAAAACCTACGTTCATCATCTACGGTTGAACCAGCTAGCTCCGCCCACACCACCTCTCACGCTCACGCCCAGATTAGAAAGAGCTAACACTACGCTGCATGGGCACTTCGTTTCTCCACGCATACTTATACCGCTTGCTTACCTCCTGCAAATAGCTGCTGTCCTGGTACTGTGGCTGTTGTAACGTGAAAGTTATCATGCCGCTTAAACGCACACCCCCTCCTTCAGCCGCTGTTGAGTTGTCTACTTCATCGATACGCACAGACGAGAGTAACACAACTGTCTCCTTATTAAAACTAAGTGATAAAACCCTACAACACTACGACTCAGCGCCAGATTTGAGGTCATCCATTGAAAACATAACTGAAAGAAAAAAACGTAAAATGGAAGAGGAGGGTGACAGCATCACAAACATCATCAAGGAGATGTTCTTAACTTTCTCACAAGAGCAGGAGCATCGCTTTAATAAATTACAGGCCACGATCGACAGTTTGACAGAACAAAATTCACAATTAACTGCGAGTGTCGAGGTTATGAGTGGAAAATATGACGAATTTTTTAAAAGAATTAGTCAACTAGAAGCGGAAAAGAAAGAATAAACTAGAAAAGTAAAGTTACTGGAAGAAAGAATAGAAACACTAGAAAAGAAATCGAGGTCCTGTGGGATTGAAATACGTAACATACCACGAAAAATAGGAGAAAGTAAGAGCGATTTGTGCGCTGTTGTGGAAAAAATTGGAAAAACTGTTAATATGGATATCGGGCGTAATAACATTAACGATATTTATAGAATAAAGACAAAAGACAGTTCTTATCCGATTATCATGGAATTTTCAACCTTAATACAGAGAGATAGATTCCTCGATTCTGTTAAAACATTTAATAAAGGAAAAAAGTTGGGAGAGAAGTTAAATTCAAGTCACTTATCAATTCAAGGGCCAATAACACCAATATTTATTTCTGAAACGTTAACTTTAAAAACACAAAGACTCTTTCACATGGCAAGAGTTCTTCAAAAACAGCATAACTATAAATTTTGTTGGACTTCGCACGGCAACGTATTTTTAAGAAAAGAAGAAAATCATCCTCATTTTAGAATTACGTCGGAGGAAGATATTGAAAACATCAGAAAGTCTATTTGACTAGAAAAATGGTTTGAAAGTGGCAATTTTTTTCAAAAGTGTTTATCGAAGTTTAGTCTTGATTGCATGATTATTTCATTTTTGGTAAAATTTAGTTCTAAGTTTAATCTGTTTTTATTTTTTATTATTTTGTCAAGTCAAAATGTAAACTCACAGGTCAGAACACACTACACTCAACAATATATATTAATATATGGTAAATTAGATATTATTACACTATACAAAATAAATAAAATTATCAATAATAAACACACGGAACCTACATATTCCAACTTATATATTTACATCGCGCAGGGATGTTTTTTTAAATTATATACATATTATACATCTACATCAAAGCTATACGTACTAATAAATTATTTGTTTGGAGAGTTAGGTTTAAGTTTTGTAATAGATAGTGGGCAACTATTGCGTTGCTGTTCTATAGTTATATTAAATTACTTTACTTTGGTCTACATAACAACGAAACTTGAGAAATTGAGAATATCAGTAGAGTGGATAATATATTATTTAATCTGTAAAAGGCGAGAATCTAAGTAATTATACTAAAGAACTAGATAATTTCTCTAGGGCAAGGTCATTTCTTTGTAGCCTTGATGAGTTAAAGCGTACTGCTCAAGTGCGGTCAGGTATTAGGGTACTCACACAGAATATACGTAGTATAAACTGTAACTTTTCGGACTTTGAGGTACTTCTAGATCAGATTGACGAGGTTTTCGATATTTTGATTCTCACAGAGTGCTGGTTGTCGTATGTAAATGTCATTCCGTATATGCGAGGTTATGAGGGCATTCACACCAAATACAACAATAAACAAAATGATGGCGTAGTTGTCTACATACGAGATACGCTTGACTACAAAGTTGAGGAACCCAACTTACAGGAATGCAATTGTTTAATAATAAAGCTGGGCAATAATGAATCAGCGATAATTGCCGTTTATCGCTCGCCATCTTATGCCAATATTGACCCATTTTTGACGGACTTAAATGAAACACTTACAACACTGTCTAATTTTAAAGACGTTGCCCTGATGGGAGACGTGAATATAGATATAATACCGGATAGTGCTAGTTTATCTTCAGATAAATACTTGAACCTAACTGCATTTCATGGCCTTCTCCCTACACATAATTTTGTAACTCGAGATGCTAGCAATACGTGCATAGATCATGTCCTTTTAAAATCTATAAAGCACTCTTTTACCTGGGTATTACATTCCTCAATTACTGACCACAAGTCTATAATGTTTTGCCTGGAGAGTCCGAAAAGATGTCGTCAGTATTCTTTTAAAACTATTAAAAAAATAAATATGGAAGCCGTACAACGAAACATTCTTGAAATAAAATGGGGACCGGTTTTTGAGAGTCAAGATCCAAATGCTGCATTATCCTATGTGACCGATGAAATCAAGGACGTTTTAGTTAAGCATAGTACAAATATTATTCTATCAAACAGAAAAAAGATCATTAAGCCCTGGATTACACCAGGCCTATTGCGTTGCATTAGAAATAGAGATTGCTTACACTTAAAATCAAAATCAGATCCAAATAACGAAGTTTTAAAAAAGACTTATACTAGATACAGAAACTTTTGCTGCAAGATTTTTAAAAAAAGTAAAAATAAACTATGAAAAAGACCTAATTAAAAAAGCGGGAAATGACAGTAAGAAAATTTGGGAGTCAATTAAAAACATAACGAATATGACCAACGAAAAAACCTATCCTGTGGAGCTCCTTAGTCTTTCAAATAACCCACAAACTTCCGTTAATCAAGTAAACAGTTATTTCGTTAATGTTGGGAAAGAATTAGCACAGAGAATTCAAAATTCTAAAGGAAATAAAAATGGCGAATTCAATATTAATATCTCGTGTCTTAATTCCTTTGTCCTAGAAAACACAGATATTCAGGAAGTTGAAAGCTTAATTTTTTCACTCAAAACAAACTGCGCTGTTGGCTTAGATTCAATATCCAATCAGCTATTAAAAGAAAACGTAAAAATTTTAGCTCCAGCCCTATCACACATCTTTAACTTGTGTATTGATAATGGTATTTTTCCTTCGGACTTGAAAAGATCGCAGGTCTGTCCCATATATAAAACCGGTGACAGAGCACAAGTAAGTAACTATAGACCGATTTCAATTTTACCCTCCATTTCAAAAATACTTGAGAGAATCATTAACAACAGGTTGGTCAAATATCTTGAGAAAAACGGCCTTTTGTCTAGTCACCAGTTTGGGTTTCGCCGTGGCCGATCAACCGACGACGCGGTTCACAGCCTAACAGAATTTATTGGAACTAACCTTGATAAAGGAAACAAATGCATCTCCATCTTTTTGGATCTTAGCAAGGCATTTGACACAGTATCCGTCCATACACTTTTAAATAAATTAGTAAAATATGGTATAAGGGGCACCCCGTTGAAACTTTTCGAAGATTACCTTAATAATAGATTTCAGTGTGTAAAAGTTGGTGACTATACTAGTGATGATCTTCCGATTTGCTATGGGGTTCCGCAGGGTAGCATACTTGGTCCAACTCTCTTCCTTGTATACATAAATGACCTGTTATTCACTAACTCCGTGAGTGAAAGGATCATATCTTACGCAGATGATACAGCTATCATTTTCACTGCCAAGACATGGGAAGAAGTTTATAAGCTGGCACAGCATGGCTTCAATAGGGTACAGAATTGGCTTGAAGCAAACTTATTGACATTAAATTCTGAAAAAACCAAATACATTACTTTTGCAATCCGCAAACCTATCATTGCACCCAATCTAAAATTAACAGTGCATTCTTGTGGTTCTGTTGGCTGGGATGTGGAATGCACATGTGAACTATTAGAAAAAACAAAAGTTGTAAAATATTTGGGGGTAATGATAGATGAAAATTTAAACTTTAAAACACATATTGAAATACTTAGCAAAAGAATTCGAAAGTTATTCCATGTATTTAAGACACTTAGATATACATTGGATCCATCCTTACTAAAACAAGTTTATTTTGCACTATGCCAGTCATTACTAACTTACTGTATCTCCTCCTGGGGAGGAGTCCCTAAGACCACACTAAAAAGGATGGAGGTTGTACAGAGAGCGATCTTAAAGATATGTACATTTAAAACTTACATATTTCCAACAGCACAATTGTACCAATTTTGTGAGGTCTTGACAGTTCGTCAATTGTTTATACTCTCTGTATTATTGAAACAACATAATAGTATAAATTACAACACAAACAGGGCTGCAAAGAGAAGACATTATAATGTATGTAAGCGAAATATTAACCCCAAAACTACCTTTATTAAAAGTTTCTTTTCTTTTCTGGGACCTTATTTATATAATAAGGCAAATAAATATCTTGATATTTATCACCTTAACGCTTATGATTGTAAGCGCAAAGTGAGAAGTTGGCTTCTGGAACAATCATACGAAGCTACAGAGGGTTTTATTACAGTGACAAAATAAATAGGTATTATAATCGAATATTTTCATTAATGTCCCGAGGTCTTTTTGTTTGGTCTAAGATTTTTTGATCCTCATAACATCCGTATTAAATTTAAATACTGTGGCATTCAAAACTACACACCCTCTCTTACATACACACACATACACTACACAAAACACACACACACACACACACACACACACAACAGAGAGGACATTCACACCTTTCCACGTTGCAAGCTTAATAATAAATATGTGTTAATAATTGTTATTTTAAATTAAGCAAAGATAATAGGAGTAAAGCTATTGTGATAATAGATAATGTCAATATAAATCTCTCAATGAAGCTTATGTCAAAAATGTAACATAATCTGAGTCCGAGGTTAGGGGCGCTGGATACCGAAATACAGGTTTTATAACCTAGTTCGGAGACAGATGCTACATTATTATTTAATGTGTTACCTTTAGATATAATAGACTAGTAGTCAAATATATCATAGTGCTGTAACTGTTTCTGGAAATAAATATATATTATTATTATTATTATTATTATTCGTTTTTCCATACAAATGTATTTGCGATTTTTTAAGGAACCACAATTCTATATGTTGTGTAATTTTGTGGATATACTTAGACAACATTAGGCTATAGGATACTTAGAGAAAAAAATTTAGAATTGACACCTGTAAAAAATATAATATATAAAGAATAAAATAATATATAAAAAATATAATATATAAAAAAAAATAATAAGAATAAAAATAAAATTTTACACATAAATTCCTTGTAATGAAGTTTAAAATAAAAAAGAATAATGGACACAGCTATTCTATTAAATGAATTATACACTAATGAATAATGAGGAAAAAATCGGTAATTTCATACTTTAACCCCTATTATAAATCAGTAGACACAAACATACCTATTCATATTACATGATATAGGTATCTATGTCGCAGGGATATGCTAAAGACAGAGAATTGATTAAATCACGGAGGATTTTAAAATAACATCACGATCCATAGTCGGTTCTGTCAACATTAGTGTGAATATTGGAATAGTCTGCCTTGGAATTTATGACCAAGCGGATTGGATTCTTTATAAAAGATACTTGTCAAAAAGACATTGGACTTTTCGGCAAAACGTTCATCGGCGAACAGTAATTCGGGGAACCATAATAAGGTCAATTTGTTTTTGATAAATCACCTAGGGTTTTTATCAATTCTCTGTATGTACATCTTTTATATAAATAAAATTGAAGTGGCTATATGTGATTTCTAAATAAATGTTTTTTTCTTAGCTTATATGATATTCGCATGTTACCAAAACCTAAAATCGCACATTTTTTATTGTTGTCCGTCTGTTTGTTTTGCGGGCTAATTTCGGGAATTATTGAACAGATTTTAATGAAATTTTTATAATGTATTTTACGTGTTCCAACTTAGACTTAAAAATAGTTTTTATCTTGATAAGTAGGTTTATTTTTTTGAAAATTAACCAGAACAACTTATGGGGGGCAGCTAGTAAAAGAATAAAGTTGTACTAAAATGAACATGATGTCTACTGCAGTTACTAATTGACGATTTATGATAAACAGGAGTGTTTCAGTGCAGTTTTATTTGAGTTCAGTATTCTTAAAGTATACTTCTAACTATTCTTAAAGTGATGCTAATTTATACCAACCAATTGAAAGAGAACGCTAAATGTTAAGAGTAATAAGAGATTGGAGGTTTGAGGTACATTGAGGAAACGCATGATAAGAAAAGTTTACGTAAGAATTTATATAATTTTGTTCGGGGAAATCTACGAATATTTTCATGTTACAAAGACAGGTCTAAAGTAATAGTACATTTATTAACTAGGGTGGTAAAATAAAGAATATGTCCGAGCCCAGGTATAATGCAATCTAAGCTTTCTGTTTTACCGTTTGACCAGTCAGGTGTGGCATAAAGTACATTGTGGCTGATATGAAGAAGATGATGATGATGATTCAATCTTACTATGTATTAAAGTTAGTCCTACTCATAATTAAGAAGTAATACAATTGCTATATTATAAAGCCTGTAGTAAAGATTAATATAAGTACAAATTGGCACCTATGATAGAAAAATTTTCAATTTCGATGTAAGGATATAAAATTGAGAATATGATTTAAATGGTTGATCATAAACGGCGAGGAATCAAATCGAGCAGATAATAGCTACAAGGTAAAATAAACATAATGACTATATGATATATAAATTGAACTCCTAGGAATGTCTAACAATAATAATACCTGCGAACACATTACCATCAGCAGATAAATAAGATATTATATTAGCCTTATCCAAAAGAAATTGTCGACTAAAGTATATTGGGTACTCAGATCTCGAAAACATAATAATATATGTGTTATTTCCAATTCTCCGGCGATATGCCAATATTTTGGTTGATTATTACAACGTATATTCTTTCGTACTTTATAGCGAAATGTGTGTCTTACATTGGAAACAATTTCTTACTGTGCAAAATGTAAGACGTGGCCTGATCGTATAATTGGCCAGATCATGAAATGTTTAGGCATATCGTCTACTTACCTATCACACAGATACGTAGATTAGACTCTCCCACAAACAGTCCACTCCGCTTGGTCATAAAAAAAATAACCCACTGATCACTCCTGACCACTACCATTTTTAGTTAATGGGCTACTCGACAGGTGGTCGAGATTTTTATGGTCCTGTAGCATTTCATGATATGCCGCACATTTCATGATCTGGCCAATTATACGATCGGTTCACGACGTATATATCTATTTAAGGTTAGTTATGAAATATTAAGATCATTCTACTAATAATAGAGGCGTGAAAAATGGTATGGATGTATGTTTGTCTTTCACGCAAAAACTGCTGAATGTATTTTAATGAAACTTCACAATAATATAGCTCAGAATAACATATAGGCTATAATTCATACTAATCATGCGCAGACAAACTCGAAGGCAGAAGCTAGTTATGTATTTTTGTCAGTTATCTAGTATTCATAGCACGAGTTCTTAACGAGACTTAATTTGAGGTAGAAAATTGGTGTGAGAGTGAAATAAAAACCTAAAAAGAGGTTGCAAATCCTACATAAGAGGAGTACCAAACCCAACAATCAGACAGTAAACAAACAAACAAAAGCCGAAAACCATGAGAGATGCTATACTTAAAATCGTCTCAGCACTACGCAGAACCAGTCTCAAAAAATTACTTGGTTTTAGAATAGTGACATTATGAGACGCTTTTAGAAGAGTGGAACGTATTAAGGCTGATGTTAACCACAACATTTGTTCTATTACCCATTCAAACTAACGTAATGGATTCAAAAACTCACAACAAAAGCCCAATTTCTCATAAAAGATTTAATTTTCCCGAACAGTGCGCGACCGTAACGGGGATAAGTGTAAGTCATTAAATCGGCGGCCTGCCTCGGACGTTGACTTACGAGTTCCGTTTCTTGTTCAACCTTCAGATTTTCTTATAAGCCCGCATTTTCCATGAGAGCCTCTCATTAAGTTGCCATTAGATACCTTTGTTGGCTAACTGACCTGTCTCTTTTGTAACGATGATAGTAGAGGGATATATTTGGTAGTACCTATGTAGTTTATCAAGCGAAGGGCAAGCAACACTAGCGCCTCTAATTGATTTCATTTTTAACTGCGGACAAAAAAGGTAAGTGTTATAAGTTTAATGTGTGTATATGTAACATCGTGGCATCTTAACTCGATCCAATTTCGATGTGTATCTGTGTTTATGTAACATCGTGCCATCGTAACTCTCAGATGAATGATCCAATTTCGATTAACTTTTTTGTTTTGTTTGAAAGGTATTTTGATCAGGTTGTTCTTTCAGGTGTTCTTAGCTATGATGCAAAAATATTATAAGAGCTTGGCCAAGATTCCTTGGCGGATTCCAACAAAATATGTTTTAGAAAATGAGACAAAACGATAATGATCTTTTATATATTATGTCCTTAAGGAATAATTTCCTTTTATACAAATTGTAACTTACGTAAAAACCTACATCGTAAATTGTGTTCTCTTCTCATATAATGTTGACTAGCTTTGTTGATTTATAGCGTCTCTTTAGAAGGATCGCAGTAAATCTTCCACGATCCCCAATTACATGGAGATATGCGAACAATAAACCTATCGCGTCGTCTGAGAGTGGATTTACAACTGCGTCACGATTTCACGGAATGATGTTCAGGCTTCTTTTATCTATAATATAGGCGTCACAAATTTGCGAAATCACCTCAAATCTTCACATCACAAAGGACCAAATTTCATGTTACTAGCTCCACTGATTTACGCAGAGAACTTTGTGGAAATGTATATAAGGGTGAATGTTGTGGCATCGCTTGGAATGCCGACTTGCGGACGTCTCGGCTCAACTTCTGGAATTCGCACTAGTCATCAAATTTTCTTAGAAACCTCTCGGTTTTCAATGACACCCTTATAACGACCTATTGTGGTATGATAGCACTTAGAAAGTTGTTTTTACTCACGTTAAGACAACCTTTCATAGTTCCCAAGACGTTTATAACGTGTGAGGAATTTATTTTTAAGTAATAACATCCATCTAGAAGTTACTGATATTATAATGATCTTTTAGATTTGCGCTGGTACTACACGTCTTTCTACTTTACTATTGTTATAAATACGAAAGTTTGGATGTTTTGTTACTCAATCACGCCAGAACGGCTGAAGGAATTACTAATGAAAATTTTGAAATAACATTTGACATGTTACTTTAACTAGGCACCGGGTCTAGAATCCCGGGTTTTGTTTTAATCATGAATATTTTTTTATTTCTAATGTTAAAATTATGTATAACTTGTTTCTTAATAGATGTAAATTGTTTCGAGCCATAATGTTGTAAGGTGGAGTCATAATGTGGTTTGTTTTAAATATATCTCTTAATAATTCTCGAGTTTTCATTTTATAGATGTACCTATCGTGTTGCTCGTTTTTGTAGAATAAATATATTTTTTATATCAGCTGTTGAGCCCCAAAGCAAATGATCCTATGTCATTAGGCTATGAAAATAAGAAAAATAAAATAGTCTTGCTGTTGTTTCATCAGTACATTTTCTAATTGTTTTTACTGCGAAGGCTGCTGAATTCAATCTACTTGCCAAATTTTCTATATGAGGTCCCCGTTTTAATTTTGAGTCAACTTCAATACCTAAAAATCCTGCTTTATTTACTAAGTCTAATTTGTTTCCATTTAACTCTACATTCAATTCACAACAATTTGTATTCGGCGGAGAAAATCTAATACTTTTTATTTTCTTTGCATTAAGCTTAATGCAAAGAAAATAAAAAGTACTTAATAAGATTTTCTCAGTTAGCAGTTAGCAGAGAACCAATGTGATACTTTTCTCTAGGTCTCATTTACATTTGACTCATTAGGTTTTATTTTCTTCCTATCCAAAAAAAAAGAAGTGAAGTATTATCGGCAAATAATGACCGACATTTCTTTCACCATAAATGTCATTTATGTAAACAAAAAAGTTGCGCTACATAGGATGCGCACCAATTATGACTTTGACCTTCAAAAACGTAACGAGGTCATTCATCGATAGATTTTACTCCTCACATTTTTCTCATACCGGGCCCCTTATATAATGCAAATCGATTCTTAAGGAGTAAACTCCAAAAATTAAAAGGTCCAGTAGTTTCTTCTGAGTTCTTGTTGTAAAAACACGCGTTGAGAGACTTCATTTTCAACTCAATCTACCGTATAATTATCTGTTCACTTTAAATATATTTTTTCACTTGACATTGGCGAAATGCGTAATCTTTATGTGTCACGATCGCCATTTATTTAATGAAGAAGAAAAAAGGTCCAAGTATGGACCCCTGTGAAACACCCATTGTGATTAGTGATCCCTTGGATACTATGTCCTCTATACATACTTTTTTAATTTGACTAGAGAGATATGAAGATATGACATCTGGAGAGGTTAACATCGGGCCGCAAGTCAGTGCGTTGATATCATAGGGTTTCATTAAAATTAAATACATCCCGCACGCCACATCATGACCAGCTACTAGTGCGTTTTTGGCTAAAGCCTCCTTTTGATATATATGTTTCTTTACGATTTTGATACATAAGTATGTCATTTACTCAATAGTTTTAGATGAAGAAAATAAATGAGTTAATAATTTGAGAAAGGCAAAGATTATTATATTTATTTACTTTGAACATAGTTATAACCAGTGAACGCATATAAAACATGCGATCACTGGTTATAACACAGAGACTGATGCGATGTATATATTAGGTTGGGGAAAAAGTCTTTTCGCATTATAGTATGTATAAACTTGTAATAAAATCTCTTTGGCTATACTATTTGTATCTGGCTGGTTTTGGTATCATTGAAAGTTTAAAATTAAAGAACATAATTCCAAATTCAAATTAGGAAAATGTGTGATTTTCATTTGTTTTTCGTACCGCCAAGATGAGTGAATCTAATGAAGAAATTCGATACATTTTAAAATTTTACTACAAAAAAGGTAAAAATGCAACGCAAGCCACGAAAAAAATTTGCGATGTTTATGGACCTAGTGCAGTGTCTGTGAGAGTAGCACAAATTTGGTTTAAGCGTTTTCAATCCAGAAATTTTGATGTCAAAGATGCACGTCGCTTTGGTCGCCCTATTACAGATAAAATGGATGCCATTTTTGAAAAAGTGGAGCAAGATCGGCATGTCAGTAGTTACGACGTAGCTGAAGAACTGGGAATTGACCACAAAACAGTTTTGGCGCATTTGAAAAAAACTGGGTACACAAAAAAGCTCGACATTTGGGTACCTCACGAGCTCACTGAAAGAAACTTAATGAACCGTGTACTCATTTGTGATTCTTTATTACGACGTAATGAAACCGAACCATTTTTGAAGAAGCTGATAACTGGTGATGAAAAGTGGATCACGTACGACAAGAACGTGCGAAAAAGGTCGTGGTCAAAGGCCGGTCAGGCTTCACAGACTGTGGCGAAACCCGTGTTAACCCGCAACAAGGTGATGCTGTGTGTGTGGTGGGATTGGAAGGGCATTATTCATTATGAGCTGTTACCACCAGGCAGGACCATCGATTCTGAACTCTACTGCGAACAACTGATGAGATTAAAGCAAGAAGTTGAGAGAAAGCGGCCGGAATTAATCAACAGAAGGGGTGTGGTTTTTCATCATGATAACGCTAGACCTCACACATCTTTAGCCACTCAGCAAAAATTAAGAGAGTTTGGCTAGGAGGTGTTAATGCATCCGCCGTATAGTCCTGACCTTTCACCTTCAGATTTCCACCTGTTTCGGTCTCTTCAGAATTCTTTAGGCAGTGTCAGGTTAACATCACGAGAGGACTGCCAAAACCACTTGTCGCGGTATTTTGACCAGAAGTCCCAAAATTTCTATAGCAATGGGATCATGTCCCTACCTACAAGATGGCAAAAAGTTATCTAACAAAATGGTACCTACATACTTTAGTTAAATGTAAATAAACTATATTAAAAAATGTTTTGAATTTTCTTAAAAAATGCGAAGAAACTTTTTCCCCAACCTATTATTACAATGCTTTCACTTACCGTTAATTAAGATTAATTTCAAGAGCTTTCCTATGATGTTATTTTTTCCCCCAAAACACAGTACGGTACTAAAATACTGTACGATCGTTCTAATATGCAAGTTTTAAGCATATTTTTTATACATTTTAAAACAAAAACATCAAAGCGTTTTGATGATTATTTCAGGGTAATATATTTTTAATAGCCAAAAGTTTTATAATTATATTTGGTTAGCAAATATGAATAATAAGTAACCAGACAAATGAAGCAATTTACAAAGTTTTAACATTATTAAGTAAGCAGTGCCCGTCTGTGCCCGACATTGACGTAACGAGAATAAGACTAAAGGGAGTAATACACGGCGAAGATACTATAATATTTTATTTTAAGATAAAATATCATTCACCATACAGTTTGTACGAACTATAACAAACGGATAAGATACTTTTATTTTCATATTACAGATATTGAGCGATAAGGACATTTCATGTCAGATGCCGAGCGATGCAAAAAAATCATCTCGCATAGCAAACTGTAAATCAGAATTATGGTTTGATGAGTTGGCTAATAAGTAATTGTACTGCTTTATTAGTTATACCTATAAGAGTACCTTTTTTTTGACGAGGAGGTCAAAAGCAGGGGATATGTGGGACTCGATCCTCCCCGGCATGACCTTCAGTGCGCTATTACGGGACGGCTCAGGATTTGCGCACGTGAGCGCAGCTACACCGAGACCGTCCCAACGCTGCCCGTCTAGGCACTCTTTGCACCAATTGGTGGCCAGCAGCCACTCCTCCACCGACGACGGCTGCTCGACCTGGCGCGTCCTCCTGACAAGGAAACCGGGAGCAGCCATCGCACCGCACCCGGCGGACTTCGGGCGCGGTCGTGGCCTTGAAAAGGGCCGTCCGGAACTACCCTTGGTGGCAAAACAAAAACAACTCGACGATGGCATGTGACTTCGAATGCCAAGGGAACACATTTAACATCAAAAGCCTCACACCCGCCGAGAAAGTTTCCCCACCACGTTACCAGGGTCCGCCACGAGGAGGCTTCCGGACGTGGACCCCACCTATTAGAGTACCTACCGTGCTTAAGAATTTGGAGAAGAAGAAATTCTTCGAGAGACGAAGACGATATAATTATTGTATCTCAACCGTGTGTGACACTCTTAATATACCTATCATTAAGTTAAGATATAATCTTACCTTAAAATATTATAGTATATTCGCTGTGTTACGCTTTATGATACACAAACATGACATAATAAAATGCAATTAAATTTCTATATATTTTTGAATAAATACGGAATTCTCAAGGTCAATTCCAGCAATTAATCAGAGTTTGTTTGTTTTCGTTCGTCCAGTTTTAAAAGTTCTTTGTATACTATTTTTAGAAGTCAGTTTAACCTTTTGGTCCCCTCTCGGTAGATATCTACCACGTACCTTATATTATGGGGCAGGTCGATTTTTTTTCAGTGTATTTTCTAATATTAAAAATATTTACGCGTTTCTAAACGCAAATTTAATTACTTAGTACGCAGTATTTCTTGAATTTTTTTTTATAAGTACAGGCCACATGGTACATATTAAATAATGTTATATTAAAATAATCTATTAAAACAATTTCTGATATGCACCAAAATAACGACGTACATAACACTTGTGCTAATTAATTACGTACTAAAAAACAAAAACTGAGTAGAAAGTACAAAGCAGGGACTAAATCTCAGAGTACCCATCAGCACAATACTTGACCTGGTACTCTGAGACCAAAGACTTAAATTTAGGAAAACTGTTAAATATATATCCAAATCAGGAGAAGCGTTACTAATACTCAGAAGAAATTCGTGCCAAAGGAGACTGAAGACCAAGATTGGTTCGGGCAAACAGTGTATCAAATAATTTAGACATTCGGTGTCTGGGTAGTTGCGAGAAACTGACAGGGATAAACGTGACAACAGATCATAAGAGTCCAGATGACCATTGATAATTTTATATAAAAAGCACATGTCCATTAACTGCCTTCTGTCACGACGACAAGACGTTCGTTGTATGGTTGACGGTGGGAGAATCCCCAATAAAAAGGCTAAATGTCTGTTGAAGTGAATGCACTTTATAAAATGGACTCCAAACGCAAGAAGCAAACTCGAGGTGGTATTTAAATACATACATACACAAAGTCATGCCTTTTCCCATAGGAGTGTCCAATTGCTACTATCCTTTCATATTTCTTTCGCTTCATCTACTTTCGTCACTGTCCTCATAAATGCTCGGCGGTTTCGAGTACTTTCGAGCTGGTTCTTTCTCAAGATGTCTTCGATTTGATCGATAAACGTTCGCCTATGTTTTTCTCGTCCCACACCGTTCACCTCCGAATCATATATCCTTTTCGTCAATCTACTTTTACACATCTCTTCTACATGCACGCGCCATTTGAGCATCCCTCACTCAATTTTTCACCAGCCATACTGCTCGCATTTATTCTGCTTTCATGCTTTTTCTCCCATACCCAATTTGCACTTCCAAACATCAGTGTTGAGACCAGCCAACGAGGACCAGTACACTGTCATGCACAGCCAGTCGTACCTTTTCAGACACATTCTGACCGCTCACAAAGGCGTACAAAGCCCCATTAACTATGTTACCAGCTTTCACTCGATTCTCAATGTCACTGTTACACTTTCCATCTCTCGTAAATACAAATCTCATTTGTATATTTCATATACTATAGATAAATACCGACAAACTATATATCAAAGTATATTTATTAATATAATATGTAGGAGCTGCGTTCACCCTGCAGACCCTTAGGGTAATATGACTGAAATATGCAACGTCTACTAATGGTCTCAGATTGATTTATCGAATTGATTAACTATTAATATTGTTAACAGATTGAATCCTATTACAATATTCAACTAGGAACGCCATATAATTGTACATGTTACTGAGTGGTTTGATCAAATCAATAAGAAAACTTAGGGAAATTAATTTGGATAAAACAGACTTGATGCACTTCGTAATGACAAAATACTAGACAACAGAAACAATACATGTTTATAGTTTATGTCGCGCCGCAGACATTACAAGACAAAACATGTTTAAAAAGAAAACAAATAAAGGTATCAGCAAATCGTAAATAAAATTAAAATTAAACATAATGGGTACAATCAATAAAATTTATGTGAAGTATTGGATTTACATCAAGTCACCAAACATAGACCAAACCATGCACCCCGGTGCTCATTTGCGCAACAGGCTATGGTCAGATATAATGTGCTTAAATAATTTAACTTTAAAGACTCCCAGAGTAGTTGCACCCTTAATGCCCGTTGGCATCTTACTATAAAGCTGTGCGTCAAAGGTGATATTTTTTTTCCAATTTTGGTTCTTACTTTCGGTAGGACTAGATAATGGGTCTTTATTAGCTTCGTTTTTGTATTTGTTTGAAAGTGGTAAGTATTTGTATAATTTTGATAGTAATTTTTTAAAATTTTCAGGAATTCCTTATATAGTATGCATCCTTGGTTTTATAATTTTGTCTGCCACAGCTTGTCTCATCTGTTTGAATTCATTTTCTAGAGCTTTCTGATTATGATTTGGAAGTATAGTATAGGTATAGACAACAGCACGTTGGGTTACCACATACTGTCAAATTTTCTCAATCGATTATGGACTTTATATTCAAGATGTTAAGCTTGAAAATCGTTTGCAGAAATTTGACAGTTTTGTATAGGCTGTCGTGCTGTTGACTGTACATTAGGGTGTCCCAAGACATAAGGGGAATTTTTTTTTCGTGAATTTAAATACGCATATCCTCTTATTTTTTTCCATTTCATCCCAATAGATCATATAATAAATATTATTGTGATTGGACACCGGCAACCCGTGCCGACTTGACGTCAAACATACGAAAAAATTTTTGTATGGAGTTTAATAGGAAAATATTTAAGACCTTGATATTTGTTGGATAAATAAAATTAAAACTACCCAAAAAATCTATTATGCACTTATTTATATTTAAAACGGTTCATTTATTAAATTTTCCCTTTAAAGTTTATTTTTTACAGTCAGAAAAATCTTCCGGTATTCGTAAACACATTGTGACAAAACTTGTATATTGTTCCTTCTCGACTGTGATGGCAATCATGCATTATCTTAACTACTCTTTCAGTTGTATCGTTCACTACCCTCAGAGACGACGTCTTCTTTCTAGCTTTTTGAAAATAGGCATTATTTGGCCACTCAGAGGACATTCGTTAAGAAAAGTGGCATAGTTTTTAGACGATCAAACAGAGACTTGCTGTTGAAAGCAATGAAGTCGTAATTTTTTCCCCCTGAAAAAAAAAACACTAAATTAAGACACAATTATCATTGAAGCAATCCATATTTGAACCTGTTGGTTGTCACAACACAGAATTTATAATTTATCTTCTAGATTTCAGTCTACAATCATATTCATAAAGCAGCCACTTGTTGTCTTCATGAAGAGCTTTCCATTCATAGCCCCGCAATAATTTGTTCTTTATTCCCATAAGATATAACTATTGAAAATTGGAAGATACCTATTCTTCTTTTGATTTCCGAGGATCTGAAGCAGGCAACAGTTTGCCGTTCCAGTGAAGACTCACAACATCGGGTACCTCGTTTTGAAAATAAACTTTTCTGACTTTCGCGGGATTCTTCCGTTTCTCCTTTCAAATTCTTGGAATCGTAGCCTTACTTATTGGAAACTTAACAATATTTCATCCCAGCGCCTCAAAAGTAGCTTCAAGAATGAAAACTGAGTCGTCTCATACTTAACTGGCACCTGTCTTTTAGTAGTCGCAGCGACTAACTTAAGAGTATTAAAGTCTTTTCGCATCGACGTTTTCTGGTGACTGGTTTCAGGTTGAGTACCTACTCCGTAGTGGTTCTGGCAAATCTTCTAAATTTGTAATCAGTCGTTTTGTAATGGTTTATAAGATAATCTCAAAGAAGGTGGCACAGAGAAATACGTTTTTGAGAAGTAATAGGTTTTTTTCCCACCTCAGCTAAGAGGCCACGACGACCTGGCTCTCTTTGCTACTGAAAGAAGATTAGGTCGTCATTTATTAATTCAAGGGCATTGGCTTATGCAATATCAAATTAATTATCTTAGTTTTTGACAAACTTTTGATGAAGTTCTAAAATCTTGTGTTTTATGAGCATTTTTTTGATAGTCCCTCCAAACTTGTCATAAAGGAGAATGGTAAACTTTCTAAGGACTCTGGGCCTAAGCGTTACACTGATGATTTTTAGACTGTTTTATAGAGCGAGAAATACGCGTTCTTTTAGTATTAAAATTGTAATGCTTTTCTATGGGGTTAGCAAGATATGTAGATATTAAAAGTTAATATACCAAAAAAATAAACAGGCACTATCACCTTATTTATAGGCTTTTATTTATTAAATCTCGATAGGCATATTGCGAGAAAACCCACAACCTCTTCCTCCTTCCTTATTTGTGAAAAATATATTTTGAAATAAAATACTTACTAACAGATAATGGAATGGTAAAGATACTATACCTACCTCCAAATGAATCAAACCATACAATCATAAAGGGCTTATAAATTAGTAGCGAGAATCGTCGAAGATAGTAATTAGGAATCATAATAAAATCACGAAAAAGCGAAACTCACAAATAAACAACCCGGAAATTGCCCGGAAAGCGAACCGAATGTCATACTTAAATCATAAATAAATGACAAAATGACGCTTCCGCTTGTTTTATTGTTGCCAGCTTAAAAAGTAGTTTATGAAGATTATCGATTATTCGATACTTTCGATTAATTTTTAATCTATCGCTAAGATTATTAACTTCAGTTTTTCTTTGATTCAGGAAAAAGAAAAGACTTTACGTCGTAATACATTATTCTTTTTTCAATAATTCAATAATGTATAAGCTAATATTTTTAATTTTAAAAAAATCTAAAAATATAATAGAGTTGTCGATTAAAAATGATACTATTTTACTGTTGGCAATATTTTTCCTTGTTCCTTGATGGCGGAAGTAGAATAAATATCGTTCAAACACTTATTGTTTGTTACATTAATCTCCCATAGAACGAAATGTTGATATTTTACAGTAAATTCTAAAAAAATACATAATAATTTTTGATCACTATCCCGTTCTTGTAACAGTTAGGCCCAATTTTACCAATCTCCTTTACATGTTACTTCACAGAATTAGGCGACGATTTAGTATTTTTATGCGCTTTATACCATTGGAATAATACACTCGGAAAATTGTAAGATTTACACTTTAATTGACTGTTGAATTCACTTACCGAGGATATTGTAGAACATAACTTCCAGAACTTCCATTAAAGGACTGTTTAGAACCCGATATTTTTGTGTTATACGACTCCTATTACAAGTATACTCTTTCGATAACTGCGTGATACTAACGACCTCTTGATTGAATGAGAAATAATTGCATTTGCACGTTATTATATGCGTCTCAACACGTTAGCTCACTGACGTCTTTATAGATAAGTACTAACATGTTTCGATGCAAGTCGGCACGGGTTCCCGTGGTCCTATGTCAATGAAATTTTATTTATAAGGGTTTTGTCATCATTGAAACAAAATTAGAGGGTATGCGTTAAAAAATAACTACTTTGATTTTTTTGGGACACCCTACTGTACATAGATATAAATGATCAAAAATATTGGACTATATTGAGCGTCATCTTTAGCGTCTTCTTAGTGCTTTAGTTTCAAAAGGTACTAAGAGACCACAATTTGATAAAGGAATGAATTTGAAAACTAATGCAGGATTTCACTCCAACTGAACTATAATGTAATGCAAGAGATAGATAGCATAGAAAGGGCAGCAATTCGTTCCTACCCACTCACGTTCATTTAACTTACTTACATACCGTAAAATGAGCTTATAAATAACAGCCAGAGAACATAATTTAAGCCCACAGTCTTATTCTCAACGTTGTTGACTCAGGAGGATTTATTAGCTCTTTACCCGTTTTTTGGCATCTGATGTGATGGCAACTCACGTGAGTAATGATTTCATTGTCACATAAGCTTAACAAGATTTCAGACATTACTTGAGTTAATATGTTGTTGTTTATGTTATTTCTGAGCTATTGTGTTAGTAACCAAGTTATGTATACAAAATAAGTATGAAGTATATTAAGTGCCGGTTTCAAATCCGAATATAATTTGTCGTGGTCTCACAGTCTTGTGTAACTCAGTTGCAGCACTCACACGGATAGCGAAGGTCGCGAGTTCGATTTCCGTCTCACCAGTCCATTATCAGAAATCAAATCATAAACAAAAATACCAATTTTTTTGTGAAGTTTTTGATTTGTGCCAGGAAGCCCTGCTCTTCTATAGCTGCTACGTACAACATTTCTTACATATAGATTACGAAACCAAATAAAAATTGATGCGTGCGTGTGTGTGTGTGTGCCTGCGTGCGTGCGTGCGTGCGTGCGTGCGTGCGTGCGTGCGTGCGTGTGTGTGTGCGCTAGTTCTCCTGCGTATCACATAATTTCTCATATGAGCTTTCTTATGTAGTCCATTGCCACGCTTAACGGCAATACGTACCTACGTATTATAGACTTTCGTCTTGAGACACTGTGATAGATAGGCCTAGAATATGCTGCGTGGCTTCTCGAGCTCACTTGATCACGAGAGTATTTCTTTCTTGTTGTTTTCTGTTTAATTTGGTACAACTTTCGAACATTTCAAGTAGGTACCTATCTTAATTATAAAGCACATGCCTTAATATATGGAATAAAAATCTTATAATACTTTTCCTTGAGTTACAATTTCTAAGAAACATCTTCAATAAAGTTTAACTACTTATTTATAGTTGCATACTAGTATACCAGGTAAAAGCTGAATATTAGTCCAGGAAATCCTGGATCAAACTGGCACGTGTCGGCGTAGATTAGTTTGACAGATACCTACTTTTGAATAAGCAGATGTTGGAAATAAGCTTTTCCTGATTCAATTTAAAGTTTATTTCCATTTTAGGTCATTTAAATAAAAACTCGTTATTAAAAAAAAATTTATTAGGTAAGTACTTATATTCTTTTAATACGCGTATTTCTCGTCCCCCCCCCCTTTTTTGTCTTAAAGTTTAATAATGTATAGTGTATTATAACTTAATATTTATAGCATTATGGAACTTAAGAAAGAAATTTCTGGTATTTCATGTGTTAAAAAGAATCTGCAATTTCATATTTTAACAGTAGTTTTGGTGGTTATCTATTGAATACAACTGATCTAGGATATAAAAAAGCTATTTAAAACAGTGAGCAGCAATTTTGTCTTTTTTATTCATAGCACTCATCTATACTAATAATAAAGCTGAAGAGTTTGTTTGTTTGTTTGGTTGAACCCTAAGATCTCAGCAACTACTGATTCAAATTGAAAAAATCTTTTTTCGTTGGATAGTCCATTTATTTAGGAAGGCAAGGCAAGAAGGAATTGGCTATATAACATCACGATACGTCCAATAGCAGCTGAGCATCAATGAAGAATGTTGCAAAAACGGGAAAAAAATATTTCTTTTCAAAGCTTTCACTGCGTGCGCTGCGTAAACGGTTAAAGTTACGTAAAAATCATGTATGACGGAATTATTTTCTATTAAAATTGCTAAAAAAAAGTCCGCGATAGCATATGTCTATCTTTTAAGGATGGCTCACTATAACCTTTTTTTTTGTAATCAAATTTGGTCTAACTAAAACCATTATCTGCGATGGTGTTTTTGTATGCATGATATTATTCCTTATCAAAATAAATACATTATTTATCACAAGTATTTAATTTTGAACAAAATTGTTCTTAACTTCATTTGATTTCAATGAATATCTTAAGAGATATCATAGGTTGGAATAAACGGGAAATATATTTTTTTTTATTTTCAGAGCTTTTGTTGCGTAATTTTTTTATTATGTATGACGGAATTATTCTCCTTTAAAAGTTCTAAAAACAAATTACAGACAGCATTTATCTATCTCTTAAGGTTGACTCGCTATAACCTATTTTTGCAAATAAATTTTGTTCTAAAATAATGCTTTAGATGCGAAGATATTTTTGTAAACATAATATTATTCCTTATCAAAATGAATACATTATTCATCACAAGTATTTAATTTTGTAGAAAATTGTTCTTGACATCATTAGATTTCAATGAATATTTTCAGAGATATCATAGTTTTAACATAACTCCGCAGCTAAATAATGATCAAGTACTACGCACGCATTTATACTGAGTTGTATTTTTTTGGTTGATCGCGCTTATCTTAGGAAATACTGATCCCATCAGATTCAGCCGCCTTAGAGACTCTAATAGGTTGCTTAGTTTAGCTTGAGGACCCACCGAGGTCTTCTCCTTTACTAAAACCTCACGACTGACTCAAGACTCAAAGAAGGTCATCAGAGACATCCTGTAAAAATAGTAAAAAAAACCGCCTAGAAGGAGTCGGACGTGTGAACAAAGGGTTCCGTGCCATAGATTTTATCAAAACTGTCCGAGAATTTTAAATTAAATATTTTGTTAATGTTTCAAGTTTCTACCTGTTATTGTTATTGAGACCGAGAAATAAATCACGTTTGTTGTTGATATAAATATTAATTTTATTTTAAGTTTATTATTTATTTTTAAAGTGAATAATATTACTAAATATTCTGTGAATATTTCAAGCTGTCTAACTATCATGGTCAATGATATACAGCCTGGTGACAGATGGACAGACGGGCGGCGGAGTCTTAGTAATAGGATCCCGTATTACGTTTTATGTATTTATCGAGGAAGACTATAGGCCAGGACTTCCCAAACTTATTTTCATAGTGACGCCCTTAGGAATTTTCCAATTTTTACGAGCCCTTCCCCGTTATAGTAACAGCAAAGTTAAGTACATACCTACAAAAACAAAAAAAACGGACGCAGCCGCCCGGATTGCGAAAGATGCTGTGTTCCATTTTTTCGCTCGCCCTAGACAGTCGATCCGGGCTCAAGTTTTGAAATCGCGACTTTCATTTCTTTCTCTACCGCGAACCCTGGGATGCCAGGGCATCGCGACGCGCAGTGTGGGAAACCCTGATATAGGCCTATCTATATACCTCCATAGCATCACTCTACGACTAATAGGAATTGAGCATCAATAAAAAATGTTGCAAAAATGGGAAATACACGCGGACGAAGTCGCGGGCACAGCTAGTCTTTGAATAAGATTATGCCCTTCAGTTGACCCAGAGAACTAAAGAATATCCTTGACGAATAAATATAAGAAAGATTTCTACATTTAGATATCGAATTAACACGAATATATTAAGAATAACTATGAACAATACTTTTCTTGTCACTGTGTAAAATTAATTACTTAATCAGAACCTCATAAAATTTTACATTACAATACTAAACAAACTTATTCCATTATATTAATAAGTATTAAATAATATCTAAACATTATTAAACTAGTATTAAACTACTTAGCTTGAATGACTTTTATTGTTTAACTATAAAACAATTGAGTCGTGTGAAAAATAATTCCTTTTCTATTGTTCTAATGCACTCATTAAAGTTGGAACATAAAAAACAGACGTCTTTGTTCCCAATGTCCTAACAATGAGGTCCTCCAATAAATTAGATCCTGTTTATTAAAAAGAAATGGCTGCAGCATGAAAGAGGGCGAATTTTAAATAGGGAAACATCAACGAGTACGCCCGTCAGGCAGGCATCACGTTTCAAGATGGCTGCCACATCATGGCGGCCACTTTAGGCGCGAAACGTGACAGGGTGGCGTTCAAAACCAAAATAGGTGAGAGCACAGACGTATCTGTCATATTGTAATATAATTCATTCTAAACCGGTCCTTCCTTAATCGGAATAAGGTCTTTTTCTCCAGTGAATAATACAATACATTTTATCACTCGAGGAAATGAAATAACGCGAACTCGACAATGGATTTGATGCTTGCATAATGTACAGATACAATATTGCTTCACGTCATAAAAATAATATAAATTAGGTATTTCTCAACATTTTACTAACGAAATTCTTAAGAATGAGCAAATATTGTCAGTATTTATTGAATGAGATACATTTAGATTAAAGGGAAAGGGATTGAGATTTCGTGACGAAATCCGAGTAAAAAGACTTACGATTTAAAGGAAAAGGTTTTATTCGTGCTGGAAGAAAGGAGATCCCAACCTCTTTTAACAGATTCAAAGGATTAATTATGTGATCATTTATTTGTGTTACTTTTAATGTGTCGCACAGGACTTTATTTAATTAGGACGTCTTATGTTTGAGACTTAAGAAATAGGCTAAGTAATGAATATGAGTTTGTATTAATTGTAACTCGTTATCGGAATGTTGGGAAATCTACTTCACTAAATATCTCTTCTGACATGTTACTTTCAACAAGCTAAGTACGTACTGTGACAAAGTGTACTCATTAAGTATTATCACGAGGATCAATTTAGATGTAAAATACTTTATATTTTATTATTTTTACAATAGGAGAGCATTGAGGGTACTCCAAAGAGATTATATATAATTATTATTAATGTATGTTCACATAGGACAATTCTTCAAAAAAATCTAATTCAGGCACAGAAGTGACTATTCTAGAAGCAATTGATAAACTAGATGTTTCCCTTATAATTCTTGATTGAAACGACAAGGAGTTGCAGAGCGTTTGCCTACGTACTAAGCAGACTAATTTACATATCTGAACATAAAGGAATACGGTCGTTTTTCAATTAATATTAAATGCAGAGCTCCTATCATCGGGGAGAGTAGCAAATGTCAGACACACTCTTGAATTGTGCTAATAGTGGCAGCACGGAACCACCGTTAAAGTAAATTTGAAAGTAAAATTCGACAAGAACTCAATTGACATTTATTTTCTTAAAGGAAAAAGGACATATGCGTTTGTTCATCAAACATCTTCATCATCATCAGCAGTCCGGTACCAGTCAATGAGCAATAATACTTTTGGTTTCATAGGAAATACGAAGCTGGTAATAGGAACCTATTTTGCCCTATATGAATTTTCCGAATATATTTTTCCTGAGTTAAACTTCTACGTGATCAGTATACCAAAGCTATCGACAGGAAATATTTCAGTACCAATTATGCCTTTACCTAGTACAATTATAAGAAATGCTCGTTATCATCTCGAGGCAAGTGTGGAATTCTAAGCACGTACTGCGTAAGACCGAGGTCTAACGAATGATACATTAAACGTGAATTGTGAGCAATATCTCGGACGAGGTCTTATCTTAACTCATTACAGTACACATTAATTGCAAGATTCTGTTGGTTTTAATGTTAACGAACCGAGTAAGCGATATATATGCCTTGTGTGTTCGTCCGAAACTATAGTTTCGGAGTTACTACTTCATATGCCTTCTCTTACATTGTTTTTGTTAATATTTTGATTTACCATGATTTGAAATGTTTAATTAAAGGTAATTCATTATCCCAACAAGGATTAAGCCAGGTTAAGCAGAGCCTTATATAACACGTAAAGTAACATATAAAGCCATAACTGGAATTTGGACTGGAAGTATGGGAAAACATAGTCCCCCAAAATAGTGGCAGTTACCACATAAAATAATAATAATTTATTTTCAAAGTTATTTCATTTGTTTTAGGAGATTACACTTAAGCAAAAATAATTATGCTTGCGTTTGAAAGAACCGCTTTTCTGACAAAAGGTACTTATATAATCTAACTATAATCACCAAATTAAACATTATAAAATCTTTAATGATGATTGCCAAAAGTTTCCACGTCACAATAAAAACTATTCTATATAATTCTATGCAAATCAACTATAAAATTTTTGGTATATTTTGGGGCTGGCACAATTATTCGAATCACTGAATCTTTTACAGAAACATCATTAATTAGGTAGGTTCCAGAAATATTTTCTTTAGAACCTTGAGCAAAGTACGAACTAACTTTTTTTAGGAACTTTTGATTGAAAAATACAAACTAATATGAGTAAAATAATTTTAAACTGATATCGTCATTCCAGTCGAATAATTTTCACTGACTTAGTTGACAGTTTTGTATGGAATATCTGTCAAATAAACACTAATGGGAACTTTCTTGGAACCTTAGAGAGGCAACCCTACTTTGTAAAGGGTCTGTCCAAGCTTTGACAGGATCCAGGATTATCTAGGGCCATCCTTTGTTACCACAGATGGGATGGGTTTTTTTCATTCGTTACCGGTAGAAGCATCCCAGAGATGATAGACAATAGCCAATAATCCCCTTTTCCGAGCAATGTGCCTGGCCTACTAGCACTTCAGTAATATCCTCATTCCTTATGCTATCTTGAAATCAAACGCTTTCTTATGTCATTTCAGTAACTTCGAACATTCTTATAAGACCCGTTTCGATCGTGCTTCGCTGTAAGTCATCAAGTTGACATCGTTATTCCGAAATCCCAAATAACTTAGAAATCGGATATAAGCTTTAGTTAATAATTGCATAGCGAAATAAAGTAAGCACTATTTATTTGAATTTTGTAGACAATACCAAGACCAACATTTTTATATGTTAAACCCAACTTGAGTCTCTTTGTGCTGTCTAGTCCTTTTAAAGTGCCGAGTAGCGCTTAAGTCCTCTTTATGTAGCGCTTTGCTTTTATAATAGTAAATAAAATGCAACATTTACCAAAGATTAGTTCTATAATAAGATTACTGTTTCGTAGAATTGTATTCAAATTAGCCAATCAATTAACAGCTTTGTCCCTCCACTTTTCATTTATGCTACAATTTTCAGTACTAGACTTCCCGAGTCCAGTCAGTGCCAGCAGTCCTCCTAAGGTTATCAGTTTAATGGGAAGCAGAACGTTCTATACCATGCTCTTCATTCCAGGACTCGTATGCTCCTATGGTTCTCGGTTCCCGGCCCACAAGCCCAATGCTACTACAGCATGATTTTCTCTTGGCTATGTAAATAACTTTCACCTCGTGATGAATATGGTCTATGCGAACCCTCACCATAACGCGCTGAGCAACATTAAACTTGTGGGCTAGTACCCTGGTAAGTGTCCACGTTTTCGCTGCGTTCATTGTAACGCTTTCTGGTAGGACACAATTGTTTAAAGAAATCTTCAGGCATTGTAGCAGTGATGACGTGAAGATGTGACGAAGCTTCCAAAAGCTCGGGAGCTGTTGTTATCGTTACAAACGTAATCGTATCGTATCTTAATGCTTACAAACTTAAGGATTACAAAGTTCCACAGGCTAAGAGATATTTCAGATAGAGCTTGGTCTCAGTATTAAGGTTATCATTTCCTCTCCTCAAGAAAGACTTGTTCCCAGCAGCTGTGATAACGGTTTAACTTGATTTTGGAGTACGAGGAACCCATCCTATGGTGATCGTTTACAAACAGGCAGGTAATATGCTATAAATATTCTTACTAAAGAAAATTCTCTAGAGACGTTAGAAAAATAAATAGGTATCCACTAATGAGCTTGTTTCTGTGTACTCAGAACACCTTATCCCTAGTCGCAAGGTCGAGAAAACAATCATCATTGAGCCTTAAAACATACTACATAGCGATGGTCCCTCCTCTAGAATTTTATTTTGCTCGCTAAGCCTTTTCGGGTCGTCGTTAATGTTTCGACGCACCTGGGGCGAAATAATATTGGAGCGAGGATTAAAAAGGTTCACTTTGCTAATATAGTTTTGTGTTTAGTGAATAACATTGAGCAATACTTAAACGCCCACTACACTATTCGTAAGTTGCTTAAAGTTATCTTAAGCCGAGTACGTACTACTTCATGCGACTTCGACTCGCTTCGTTTAATTATGTTCTGTGTCGGTTTTTCGCCCGATAATATCTAAATTCTCAGTGTTAGGCTCTTGCCATCCCAAAAGATATTATTTTTCTACCTTGTTAAATCTTGTTTACTATAGTTTTGCTTCATTCGGTGCGACTGAGGTTCTCGTGAGGCTGAACGAGTAGGAATCCAAGAGTTTATTTGAACTTGGTTTCGTTGATATCTGCCATTAGTATCAAGCTACGTATTACGAGATAGAATAACGTTAGTATAGGTTTTTTATGTCATAAATGCAGCGGGGCTATGACTTATCATCATCATCATAGCCGCCTTTATAATTCGACCCACTGCTGGGACACAAGGCCTCTCCTTATCATCGAAGGAAGCTTAGGCAGTAGTCCACCACGATTGCCCAATACGGATTGGTGGACGGAGTGTGAGTTGAGCAATATCCCTTTGCTGATCCATTAGTCGCCTTCTGCGACATCCATTGGAGGATATAGGCTTTTCTACTCTGCCGGCATCACACTGCCAATGACTGTGTGTAGATGAATGCACATTGTCTATTTGTGCGTCATCCATGAAAGACAATATAGGTACATTCATTGTGGCACAGCGAGACGCGTTCGCAAGATAAAAGTACCATTAAAATAGTATCATAAAAAATTACAGTATAAGATCGAACCGGATTTTATCCTCAACGAATATCGATAATTGAGTTTTCCTCCCGTTTGAGATGGTGACTTACAATATGTCAAATGGGTATGATATTATAGTTTATTTAATAAAATAGAAAAAATATGGTACCAGAAAAGAGAAACTGTTTTAAGTTAAATGAACCCATTACTGTGTTCAATTATCGGATTAGCAAAAAAAACGAATGTACCAATAGGTGACTGAATTATAGCACTGTAGTTTTTTATATTTTCAGTAAAGCGGTTCTACTTTCTTATTGATATTGAAGTTTTTTTCGCTAGATTTAAGCTGACCATTAGGTCAGCTTAAATCTATTTATTAATTTACTCTGGGATATTGCGTCTTCAAGTAAGTTCTACCATCTATACCACGGCATGTATTCTGAAGGACTTTTTCGCTAAACCACCTCTCCTTCCTTCTGAGGATCACGCTATCACCGAAAAACTGTGGCTACCATTCTAACGTAAATATAATAAATAAATTTGGCAACTCAGTCGCACAAACAATAAATTTAATTATCAGCACACGGTCGTGTTCCATCCTAAGAATATATCGATTAGAATAATTACGGTATAGCCTCTCAAGATTTGTGTCGTTTAGTTGGAAGAATAGATGGCTTGCATATCGAATAGTCGCGTCTTCAGAGCTTAAGATAAAAGTTTATTGTAATTTTCTGGTTTCTTATTTTTTTATAATTGCGTACTTTTTTCAACACATCGAATAAATGCAATATATTTAATATGCAATACATGCATATATTTACAGTGTAAGTCTTAAGCAATAAAAGCTCTTTTTCTTTGAGAAAACATCGCACATTTTATTATTTTCTATCACAAAAACTGCGCACGAAATATGAATAAATTAGCCTCATTCCTCTAGTGCACGTTTCGGAATATCATTGAATGTGAGATATAATTTTATATACCTACTACTGAAACTTTCAGTAGCCGCTCTCATTTTAGGTGTTTCATTATTTAAAAGGAAATTTGTTTTGCTCCAAAATGGCGGTAAACTGCTCTCAGATTCACGTTCAAAGGTTAACAGCCAATCTTCTAGGCTTATGAACGTTGCCAGAGTGGACGCCAGCTTTAATGGGAGATAATTTTAAATCGTTATCGATATAAAACCTAAGGGTAAGTAGATAAATGGCCCTAAGAACAGGCAACAAAGTTACTTTACGCATTTTTGTGATTATTTGATGAATTGAGCGCAAAGGAGTAACTGTGGATTTTGAATACATGATTTAAGCTGACCTAACAATATGTATATATTGTGTGGATATTTGTCGCCCTTCTTGTAATTAAGTAAAAACCAGCTTTTGCCCGTGGCTTTGCTCGTATTACTGTTTTATTTTCATGAAAAATAGTACTTAACCGTTTCCAGGTCCATATTGGCAACTCGTTTCTTTGTCACACAATCAAATGTAATTCACTGCCAGCACACCTCACTTCTTCCATCCGGTGAAATGGAGTCATTTGCTTGACTGTTTTACATATATAAAAAAAAAAATATTGCGCAGGCGGATCGTATAGCGCGTCATATTAGAAAACAGCGCATTGAAGTGTGTAAGAATTGTTAAACAAATAAAAGTGTTTGTTTATAAATCCGCAGTAGATTCTATCAATATTAGTCTGCATAATCGAATGGAGATCGCTTATTATTGGTAGTTTAAGCTATTTTTAATGACCAAGCTCAGTAGAAGTGACATCACTATCACACACTACAAGCCGCCGCCGAGAATATTTGTAATATGGCGTGTTGCACGATCCGCCTGCGACATTTATACCCGTGGCAACCCTGGTAACGAAAATGTAGAGCAACTTGCTTGCGGTTAACTGTAAGTTACTACGCTAGTTTGGGCGTTCCAAATTAGATTGGCTAATCCACTGTGTCCTTAAGATGACCTTGCTCATAGTGAGCAGAGAATCCTGCGCCTGCATAGTACACTCAAGAAACATAATAAACGTACAGAGGACGAGAAAACTATTGATTTTTTTAACAAGAGACTATTTTTTCTCAGGAATTTCTCCCGAGTTCTTGTTGTAAAAACACGTGTTGACTCCATTTTTAATCATTGTACCGTACAATTTTATTGTCACCTATGGAATATTTTCACTCGACATTGGCAAAATGTGTAATCTCTATGTGTCGCGACGCCATTAGATAAGAATAGATACCTTCTCTCATATGAATATTGAAATAGTGAAGCTATCTACAAGAGATGATTAAAATTTTATGAAAATAGCCATAGTAAGTTTCGGAGTTATGCAAGTTATTTTGGTAAGATCTATTTTCAACATTCTTGTTAATACCCTAAAATGTAGAAATTTTGAAATGTTTTCATAATGATTTGTTGTGTAAGTGTAGTTTTACACGTATATTTTTCATAATTTACGCTCTTATTGTTAGCGTGTTATGATCGAAAATCGTTAAAAATTTACGACATAGCGTCTCCTTAAGTTTTGGCACGACATTGGAACAAACTAACACACTCACTTTCACATTTCTAATATTAGTTAGGGTTGTATGTGTCTACTTTCATAATATTTTATTAACATTAATTAAGTAGGAGTTTCATGCCATATGATGCCAGCAGAGTATAATAGCATCGCCCAATATCCTCCAATGGGTGTCGTAAAAGGCGACTAATGGACCAGCAAAGGGGTATTGATCACCTTATACTCCGTCCACTAATCCGCATTGGGTAAGCATGGTGGAGTACTGCCTAAACCTCCTTCGATGATAAGGAGAGGCCTTGTGTCCCAGCAGTGGGTTGAATTATAAAGGCTGTTATGAGAGTATTAGTATTAAAAGCATCAGTTACCTCGCCGCGTTTACTTAAACTTCAATTTTCTCTGAAACCGTTTTTTTTTCAAAGAGCAAAAGCCTTCACTACACTAAAAATACATTCCCATCCTTTTCAAGTCGCAGAGTTTTTTAACTCGACAGAGAAGCCAAAAACATTGTTTCTTTCGCCCCTAAAATCTCATTACGATGCTTCCTTTTATCTAATATATTAGATTAGTGAGCCGAATCCTTTCTTAATCGTGGAACTTGTCAAAGCTGCTCCAGTACGATGTGATGAGGGTCGGAGACGGTCACAGGTCGCAGGTCACTATAACTTAACGTGTTATACCTCGGCTTCGTAAAAGGAAGATGTTGGTGTATTTGTATATGTTGTTGTGATGATAATTAGTTATGTTGGACACTTGATCGCGTTGTTTAGAAATGAGTAAACAAACCGATAGCAAAACATAAGCAATTAGCGCTCCAACGGCAACTACGTTGCCGTGGATTTTTTTAAAAATAGAATGTTGTTCATATAATTAAATGAAGTTTCAAAGTAACCAGTAGCAGAAAGATTGAGAAGTAATAAATTGATGTATGGGCATGTAGACGAGAAGAGCTGAGTATGTTACAAAGAAAGTGAGAGTGATTATGGATGGATGGAGAAGAGGACCGAAGACAAGAGGATAGACTGTGTGAAAGGTGATATGGCAAAGAAGAGTGTTAATGTTGAGATGACGGCTGATCGAGAAAGGTTGAAGGAGAAAACATATTACGCTGGCCCCAAATAACATTGGTAAGAGAGCCGGCGTATGATGATGAGTACGAAAACCAATTTCAAATTGATTTGGTATCTTAACCTGCATTAAATTTACTATCAGAGAAAGGTGTTTAACTTCCTCTCACTTATCGCATTGAATTTTATCATTTATTACCGCACAGACAGCGGTGCCAATATTCAAATATCAATTTGAGTGTAATATCAATAATCTTCAAGTATTGGCACAAACATTCCATTTGGGAGCGGGACGCCAATGTAGTAAGGTCTATTCGCCCTTCATAAAGGATTATTGCTAGAGGCAGTTTTTGGGTAGGTATGAGAGGTCTACTTATTTTGGTTGGGTCCTCAAATGGGTTAATGGCCCAGCGTCGTAGCGGCGTCTGCACCTGACGGTCAGAATTATGGTATTACAGCTGTAATATTCCGCACAAAAACTGGTGGTCAGAACCTATTCAGCAAGTTCCTTTAATTATATTCCTCGTGTAAGAAGATTAAATGTAGTACATTTTTAATTAACGAATGCCCGTGTAAAAGCTTAGCGTATTTTGATAGTTACACGTCAAATTAAGTCACGTTTGCAATAGTTTTAAGTTAATTAGTGTCTTCCAGCGATTTACGAAATTCTGTCTTACAATTGTACTTCTGAAATAGAAATTAATTATTAATAGTAATCTTTGTCACTTGGAGATTAATTTAATAGGTATAGCTTCAAAATTTGATTATTAATTGTAGGATTGAATGAAGTTGATTCGTTCATTCAATAATGTCACTCACGATCTGGTTTGTATCAGAGTAAAGATAGATGGGGCGCAAAAGGAAATGTGTCGTAAACATCCAATAAGAAATACACATAAACAGAGGATGCGAAAAATCACGAAATTGTATTTGAATAATATAGCATTGTTTAATCCGTTTCTATAATTTGTTTTTTGATTTATTTTACCAAAAGAATAACTTTTTTTTTATTTATTTATTGATTGAACATAGAATCTACAGCACTTTAAGACAGTATTTTACAATTAACATTTAAGATTTAATGCCAATTACAGATTCTCACTATGTACGTGTGACAGTTCTAGTCGTGAGATAGATTTAAAATATTATTAAATTATAATTTGAAAATAATTGAAAATCAAATAAAAACAATTTCAAAATACAATATAAAAAAAGAAACAATTTCAAAATACCAAACTCAATGAATTTCTATTTAAATTATCCATATTAATTGGAATATTCTGCCAAACTGTGCAACAATTTGTCAGCAATAAGTGATGGTGCTGTGCTATGTGAACCGAAGAATATATTTGGGGGATATCAAACACATCCATAGCAAACTCTGGTGGAACATCACGGGTATCATCATCAAGATGATAAATTTGCTCCGTAATTTTTATTGCCATTAGTATTCCCGCCCACGTAATGCTATTTCGGTCTCCAAATTTATTCGCCTAGATTATCGAAATCAATGCTCTCACTGACAACCGAGAAGAATAGGCGTACCCGAAGAGCCACACAATTAACTCATCCTGGATAAATTCTGGAGATAGTTAATTCGGTGGCTTGTATAATATGACTTTGCCTAATAAATTACGAAATATTGGACGTTTCGAGTTAATGGTTCAGTGGGGTATCGTAAGTTATTGTCATTGATGAAAATGTTTGGGGTTATTTGGCACGACCTTTCATATTTAGGATAACACAGCGTTATAATCAAAATATCAATAATAATAGGCTAAAATTTGAATAATAAATCGAAGTTTAGCGACATCCATATTTTTATTACAATCTTTCAAAGTTCAAAAAGTCGCTAGTGTGCATTACGTTAATAATGACGTTAGGTATTGTTTTTGTTTACTCAACCAAATTGTAAGTGTCACAGATGGAAACTATTTTGGCCATTACGAAATGTTTTGTATTAATTTTATGTGATGTAAATGCTGTTTGTTTTCCAATAAAGATAAAAGAAAAGTTGTAGAGTGAATGAATTTTGCAATGTCTTGCTATAAATATGTAAAAGAAACATTGGTACATTTGAAAAAAAAACTTTCCGCGTAAGATAATTACTTTATTCAGTCATAGCATACGTAAATTTATAAATGGTGTTATATGCATATTAGACTAAATTGCTGACTCGAACTGCTGGAGATTTAGACAATTTTTCTTGTCATAGGGTTTTTTTTTGTTGGTTCACTTAAGCTTTATTTAGTTTTTGGGTTTGATGCCACTTTTCTGGCAATCGATCACTATTTTTAGGCACCCATACTGCCAGATGTAGCTTTATGTGTATGTGCCACAGTGCCACGGCGCCACCAGTCGCATCGATTAAATACGCTGAGTGCACATGTAAGCCCGAGTGATTATTTCGTGTTTATCGTCAAAATGCCTACTTGTGTCATTGTCACCTGTAAAAATCGCAGTGAAACAATTAATTTCCAAAACCAAAGAATCACTTTTCACTAGCAAATACTCATAAATCCATTTTGTTTCTAAAAAAACAACAATATTCAACTTAATATTCAGACCAGAACTCATAAAGTACACATTCGTCTTAGTACATATTCAATTACATTGCTGGTTACAAATTATCTTATTCGACTGCACAGCTTTCTGGACGTAATGAATAATTGAAGTAAAAAATACGCTCGTAATATCCTTTACCACATGGTAGAGCGGCTCCTAACGTAAGCCGGCAAATACAAACACAAGTAAATTATTTGCATGTGTTACTCAATAGGATCTCAGGGATTGGATGCTTCACTAAAGTGTGTAGGGACGTATTTCTTGTTTCAATTTAATAGTCCCTTGTGTGAGTTAGTTGAGCTTGTGATACTCGGACTTGGATTCGGACCACAAAGGGACTAGATATCTTATAAAGAATTGTCTAAATTTATTTTTGACGACAGATTTTAATGATAAATTGTCAGCTAGCCAGGCAAATCTACAACAAGCCCTATCACCTATTCATCATAACAGCCTTTGTAAATCGACTCACTGCTGGGACACAAGGCCTCTCCTACCCCTTTGCTGATCCATTAGTCGTCTTCTACGACAGCCATTGCAGGATATGAGGTGATCCTATTCTACTCTGCCGGCATCACATGGCGATCACCGATTAATCCCAGCATTTCGTACTGCCGTGGAAATCGAACTCGGAATTTCTGAGTTTGCAACTCACTAGAGTCGGCTAAACACTAGATCTCAGAGGCAGATAATAATAATAAAGAACTGAAACTATACTTTAATCATGACATTTCATAATTTATGATCCAGAAGTTATTGTGTAATGTATTATGAATTTGCAAACATAGACCACAGCGATATAAATTTAAAATAGTGACCGAATTTCCGAATTCATAAATCAAGTAGGTTCTGCAACAAGTGCTTGTAACAGCCTCATTAACGGGTGATAAGCAAACTGTGAAATACTATTAATTTTAATAAATTAACGATACATTTATGGTCCTTCCATTAGAGAAAAAAATAAGATAAATTATCCTGGGTCATTCAAAAGAGGTCGCAGGTCGGCAAGGCTATCTTTTTTTATGTTACGCCATGGCAAACAAGCTTGCGGCCCACCAGGTGTTAAGTGGTTACCGTCGCCTATAGACACTTGCACAGGGTAATTCACTTAACACAGCAAGTGCGTTGCCATCCTGGGACTAGGATGATATGCCTTTCATGCCCAGTAATTACACTGGCTACCTTTCCCTTCAATCCGAAACACTGCGAACTGCTTTATGGCAGAAATAAGACAGGCGGTGGTACCTACCCAGACGACCCTACATATGCAGTCAACCACTTAGTAAGTAGTGGACTTCGCATTTGGACTCCAGGTCTGCTTAACATCAGGTGGAATGGAGTCATTTGCTTGCCCGTCTTAAGAAAAAAAATCATAAAATGTTCACTACATTAAAATTATACTGTAATTTTGTAAATACCATACACATGTACATTGTCTCTGTGTGTATCAGATGCGATACAAACAGGCTTAGCTACCCGCGTTTGTGAAATAGAAATACTATGTATAGTATTATATTATCTGTGCTATAGGTAATATTTGCTTGAACCAAATTGGATCCTAACTATTTTTATACGAAAGTATGTTTGCTTCTTGTCTATTCTCTGTTCGCTTTCAGACCCAAATCACTGAAACGATTATGATAAAATTTTGTACAAAAATAGTTTGAGACCCTGGAACTGGGATGGGATTTTTGGTAATAACCGACATTGATGCGAGCGAATATGCAGGCGAACGCTAGTAATGAATGAAGGTAAACAAACCGCTGTCTTTAATGTATGAGTGATGACGTGATGTCCAGGAAAGGCAGCGAGTGAAAGGGACAAACCGATTTTAATCCCTGATAATGAAGCTTTTTTTGATGAAATAATTTTTACAATCGGGTTAGTGGTTTAGGCGTGAAAGCGTAACAAACAAACACAATTTATAGCATTAGTTAGCACTGAATTTGCCTCAAGTAAAACTTTATATTAGTAAAATGTAGTCACGTCGAAAAGCTATGGCTTTCTAACGCCGAGTTTTTATCTATAACTTAACTAATTAGTTTACTTTATTAACGGTAGCATTTTGTTATGTGTTGAGTGGAATATAAAGGAGAGTAACCAAACTGGACTGGTGCTTGTATTACGGTAGGCACAATTTCGAAGCCGGTCCAACTTAGCCTATTCTCTTCAATATCTTCAGCAGCATACATAAGGCGTATGTAAGGCGTATGCTTTCAAGTATAAAATCACAACAACACCATACTAACCAAGCCTAACCTACAAAAAAGGATAAATGTTCTCCAAAAAAGTGTAAATTTTCACCAAAAGTTGTTTTTGGTGGAAATCCATTCCAATATCCCGTAGCGTCAACAATAGTCGGCGAGGATATTTTTCCTTCTTAGCAGCACACCTAAAGCGTATGCTTTTTAGACATACATACATACATTAATAAAATCCAGCCAACATCATAAAATTACTTGAGTTCTTAAGCAAAATACTCGATAAATAAATTATTAAAACTCAACGTATGTCGTTGTCTCATAGCTCTGACTATCCCTATTTACATATTACATCTTTACATAGTTTAGGGACTTCCAAAATTTCATCAGACGTTTGGTGTCTGCATACGTTTGACTTGGTAAAAAAAACCGAAATATAATAGAAATGCGATGTATTCAAATTAGGCACCTATTTGCGTAAGTATGAACCACGAAATGTCAAATGTTCCATTTGTGCTATGGAACCCACTGTATTCCATCAAATATTAACACCGGTTACAACGAGGGTCTGACATTTTTCTACATTCAACTTGTCAATAATAAATGTTGGCTGACAGCCGAGCGGGAGCTATGTCAGCTAGTGGGGGAGTGAAGTCAGCATAAATTATTTGTGTGAAAAATTAAAGAAATTTTCACTAGTATGTTTTTGTACTACCCGGACACCTAGGAAGTTTAATGCCCCTTTTATATACACACGGCTCAGTCGCCGTACCGTGTAACCGGGCTAGTTCTTTCACATGTACACGGTTTAGACACGGACGCCGCCGGGACTACACAGGCAGCGACGACGCGACGGCGTTAGTCGTATTATCGAATATCCCGTGGCGTCAACAATAGTCGTCAAGAATATTTTTCCGGTGCGTATCGGATCCGTGCACGTGCAGTAAGTAGGTGACGGAACGGTTTAGTGGGCATTGTTTTAGATTGATTCATACAAAGTTTTTTTTTAAAGAAAAGAAAAATATTTATTGGCCACGACAGAACAACAGAAAATAAATAACATAACAAAGTACACATTGAAATAAATACCTACACAATGTCCTGTGCGAGGCCAAAAGGTACCCGCCTCAGCATGTGCTCCTACGACATAGGCACTATGTCGCAAGAACAGGCAGGGCCTTCTTTGTTGTGATATATTTTGCATGGTAGGGTTACGGTCACGGTATGATACAGTGTTGATTGATGCCTTCTAGTGGGCATAGAAGTTCGTATGGTTCTACCGTGCCGAATGCGTTTCTATTTCGATAATTGTATGATACGTAGTAGTGTACATACACCTTTACATTGTCCGTATTCGACCATTAACTTATGCATGAAGTTTGTAAGTAAACTGACTTGCGGTTGCTGTTTTGTTTATAATTTTGAGACTATCAAGAGCATCATCTGTCGGAGTTATGTTGTTAAAGTTGTTGAATACCTCAGGGGACCTACATAATTAATCTTTATCAGCGCCGTAACTTGGTTTTGGGACTTAATACTGATGTGTACGTTTTATTAGCATCCGTTGCTATGCTGCGTTGTTGGGCTAATACATGTTGTTTTCTACAAAGTGTACCCACGCTTATGTCAATTAATCACTATCATATTATAAACTAATATTATATTTGTTTGCGAAGTGGCGCGTCGACTGTTTCTATACGACCCTACGGAAGCGGTGCACGTCTCTGGGGCGCAGGCTCCGGGGCAGCCCCAACATCATCCTGAACATGTTCTCAAATAGGTTTCACTGTCAGTACATGAACCATTGCTCTATGATTCATGTACTGACAAACAAACAAACCATTAAAATAAATAATTAATAATAATGTCTTAATTTTAATGTATTAATGGATGACTAACTGTATATGGACAATGTAATGTGATGTTGATATATTTTAATAATAATGTTAATTTAATAATGTTGGACAAATTGTAAAATCTATGACCCTGTGTTGAAATAAATGACTTCTATTCTATTCTATTCTATTATTGTGTAGCCACATAAATGCAAAAAAATCACAATTTAAAAAATAATTAAAAGTAAATTTAAAACTAAGACCAATAAAAATATTGGTCTAAGATTTAAAAAACTAGATACAAGTATAATGTGAGAAATGAAAAACATTATTATTATTCATCATCATCATAACGGCCTTTTTAATTCGACCCACTACTCGAGGTCTAGGCATTCATCCACCACGCTTGGTGGATGGAGTATAAGGTGATCAATACCCCTTTGCTGATACATTAGTCGCCTTCTACGACACATGTTGGAGGATATGGGGTGATGCAATTCTACTCTGCCGGAATCACACGGCCATTATTATTATTATATGCATTTTTCTTTACAATTTTGTTTTATTCGATTACACCATTCTTTTTTTATGACTTTATGTATGCCATGTAGATGCTTTATCCCAAGTTCTACAGTGAAAGGCACATCACGCTATACAAAACTGTAAAATTTCGCCAATCGATTTACAACCTAACTGTATTTGATATAAAGTATAAAATTATTGGGATAATTTAACAGTGTCCGGTAACCCGATGTGGTGTTGTCTGTACAAACACACGTTTTCAATTTTTATATTCCTGCTTTTTTTTCAAGAAATATTTTATTACTAATAGATTTTTTATTTGCTTCTTCTGAGTTTATCTTTTATCATTGCGAATAGGTTTAATCCTATGTTAGTAGTTAGTTTAGTCCTAACTTCTCCAGTGTGCATGATCCCGTAAAACTTTAATCATGCCCCTTCCAGTTGCAACCTGTATGGCAGGCACTACATAGCCATGAAAGCGTCGGTGGCGTAGTGTGTAAGAGCGTCGTCTTCCAACAGGGAGGCACCGGTTCAAACCCCGCCTCGTACCAATGTGTAATCGACGCTTTTACGGTGAAGCAAAACATCGCGAGGAAACTTGCACACACCTGTGAAGAAATTCTTAGGTTGTATGTGGTTGACTAAGGCCTAATCGCCCCTAATGTGGGGAAGGCTCAAGCCCCACGGTGGGGACATTATATGAGCTATTGATGATGCTGATGAAATCTTTTCTGAATCTTTTTCGCACTCACAAAAAATCCAAAATCCCAGATTTGAAAACAACAAAATAGAAACTAGTCGACCAATGTACGACACATACTGTAGTTCGCTACATGCTACAGAAAATAATGATGTAACTATTACTGATGACTACGTTGAAGTTACAAACACTCGAAGAGAGGAGTGACTGAACTGCCAGGTAATAAGTGCATCTGATGCGAGAGCACGTACCTTGTTAGAAGTGGAGCAGCGCGCGGGGATTTTAAAATAGTTCACGGGGAACCTCCGAAAGAATACTAATAAGGTTTTCTTTTAATATGATGTAAATCTGTTCTTGTTTCATAAGTTATGATTGATACATGGCATTTGGAATTTAAATCATTGTGCCTATCTTTTCTAGATAATTCAGCAGCTATCGTCGTAGTTTTAGCTGATTTTGAGAAGAAAAAAAAGAAGAGGAATCTTTCTCTACTTTCTTTCTTATGTACTTTTAAAAAAAGTATCAAAGAGCATATTTTGCAATCACAGATTAGATTAGATACCTAGTAAGAATTATTTTATTTACCTTCTTTTAATGTTTGCTATTTATAATTGCTACCTATATACATTATTTAACCATTTTTGCGTTTTGCTTCCCCTTGTTATTTAACCCTTTTTGTTTTTTGTTGTTTTTGTTTTTTGTTATGTTTTGTGTTTGAGTTTTAATACTAATATTTGTCTGTTATTTTGTTGTCAATGTGTATTGTAACTTATGTTTTTATATAAATTGTAAATGTATGACATATTATGTTAATGTCGCTATCTAACCCGTATCACCGGCTACCACTGAAAACCAGCGTCACAGCTTAGCCTGTGACATAAAGCTGAGTGGTAGTGCGTTTCGGCGCTAGCTAACTACCTATATGTATAATTTTTTATGTACCTATATTTTATAAGCCGAATAAATATTTCTTTCTTTCTTTCTTTCTTACTTATACCTACCAGCGCACACGTTACGATATAGAAATTATTTTCGATCGCACCGTAGCCTCTAATATTTTATCTTGGAATATTCTTACGCTCTTGAAACTGTCAAGATCAAGACAAAGCATAACGAGCTCACTTTAGACTATAGTCTTGGCATACAAAAATGTTTATTCTATTTATAAGGCAAAAAGATCTAAATTTGTTCGTAGTTCTTTTAATTTATGACGTAATTGCCAAGTTAATAGAGCATATTTTGCTACATCGTGACCTCTAGGTAGATACACACTGTGAGAGCGTAGACCACGTATAGACGCTGCATCGGGTTTCGAACAAATACGTGTTAAATAAATGCCCCATGTTCCATAGAGCTCAGCTGAGCTTATTTACTTTTGTAAGTATCAAAATACTATCTTATCTCTCGACGTGTTCCACTATGTTTATATAGTGGCTGTCTAGACCCAAAATAATTGTACAGATGAATTATGTAACGCGAAAGTTTAAAATACTACAAATGTTTATTATTCAGATGACACACGTTTGATATTATCTCATTTCTTCCGGATACTGTCAGCATTCTGAACCAAGATTTTACAAGCATGTTCCTAGAGAGTTTTCCGGTCACATCGAAGTTACCTATCGAATACTAGATTGTAGAAATTGTGAGATATTCATGAATTTCAACTGTTTTTGTATTCAAAGTGCATTAAATATTTTCTGTAATAATACTTTGTTGTTAGATGATATTTCGTAGGACTTTCAATATTTCTTATTTAGCACTTGTAATATGTTTTCTCATTCAGCCGTCATCGCAACATTAACATCCTTCTTTGCTGTATCATCTTTCACACGGTTTATCAAGCTTTCCTTCGGTCTTCCTCTCCCACTATATGCATCCATATTCATTTTCATCAATTTCTCTGTAACATCATTTTCTTACCAAGCCAAAATTTTATCTTCTTCTTCTTTTACTCTGGTCGTGGTCTATTAAGGATCGGTGCAATATGTCACCATACTGCTATAGGTTTTGGCATAGTTCTATGACCGGCAGCTCGTCTGACAACAACTTTCCTTGGGAATGCTCCTGCTGTTCTCTGTAGATTACTCATCTCCGGGCGAGTAATCCCTTAGTGGGATGCGTATTTTCCTTTCCGTGCTCAATAGGCGACATCGGTTTCGCGAAATCCGCACGCCTTTGTATTACTACACAATTCAACCAACCCTTGCGTCAACTGCGCACGCTTTTGCGATAAAGCAACGTTAAAAGAGGTTTTACAAAACAATATGCAATTGAATTTAACACGATTGGTCAGGTCAAAACAAAATCCGTGCTGATTTAGCGCTTTTGTAAATGTTCGGTAACCATAGCCTACCCATCACTCAGTCATGTAGGTGCATAAAACACTACAGTGTTCAGAAGCAACTGCACTCCGTCTGGTCATAAAAAATAACCCTAATCTACCCATCACTCAGCATTGTAGTTGCATAAAACACTAGAATCTCCTAAAAACAGTGCACTCCGCCTGGTCATAAAAAATAACCCTAACCTACGAATCACTCAGCCATGTAGGTACATATGAAAATGAAAACTACCCATCACTGATCCTTCAGATTACCTTCAATTTTAACGTCACTTACCACCAGATGAGACGAACCAAAAAGTTTCCGGTCAAGATAAAAAAAAAATAGAAGAAACCTTGTGATTAAAATAATTTTTCCTCATATTCAATTTATGTCCAGTGGTTTTTCTGTGTAGGAAAAAGGATGAAATCTAGTTTAATCCTGTCACGTAACTTCAGTAAATAGATAGTTGCGTGTCAGCGACGGAAGTTCCAACATTAGCTATCTCTTATATTGAAGCAGTAAAATAGCTACATACGTAAACGGAAAACTGGAAATAGTATTGAAATAAGTGAGAAGAAAATATTTGATATAAGTCTATAGTTTTTAAAGATGTTCAGAAACGTCACATAACGAAATGCGAGATAGAACACTCACAATGGGAGGATTTGGCGGCACAACGAAGCGAATGGCGCGGGTATGTACAGAGGCAAGTACGTGAAGAGCAGCGTAAAGCTGACCTCGACATTAAACGCGACCAGCAAAATGCCCGTGCACCCGTGCCTATTATCTATAATAATATAAACGACAAACTTACGTGTCCGCAATGTGCACGTGAGTTCACCGCAAAGATTGGCTATATAAGCCATCTTCGTGCGCATTTGCGCAGATTCGACTTGGAGTCGAAGTGGTCGCCATGGCCGAAACCGGTCGGAAGTAGTAGTAGTATAGTTTTTATGGACCAGATGCGGATTTGTTTAACAAAATTTATTAGCCATGTGATGCCGGCAGAGTAGAATAGCATCACCCCATATCCTCCAATGGGTGTCGTAGAAGGCGACTAATGGATCAGCAAACGGGTATAGATCACTGTATACTCCACCAAAGTGGACTGCCTACACCTCCGGTTTTCCGGAAGTTTTAGGCAACCTCCGTCGATGATAAGGAGAGGCCTTGTGTCCCAGCAGTGGATCGAATTATAAAGGCTGTTATGATGATTTATGGTTATGGTTATATTAGGCCGGGTCCAAACGAGTGTAACGTGTAATATAATCCAACGTGTAATGTAGCAAAAATTCTACGTTAGTACGGCACTACGAGCATGTAACGCTCGCGTCGGCGCCCGGCCTGATCCATCGGCTGTCGGTTTTTTGCGCGGACACAAAGGCATATGTTTTTAAATATGTAGTTTTTATTTTTTTATGAAGAATGACTATTATGGTTTTCAATGGTATGAGAAATATTTTCGGACATCTAATGATAGGAATTGAAAAGTTATGTAAGAAAATGCGCACCCATTTTCTATCTAGTTGGTAGCCTTTTAAAATTGTTAATATTGCTCTAAACTCTTTTTTTCTCTATTTGCTCTAAACCTATTTTTTGTCAATATTTTTGATTTTTTTTTCGTTATGGTTACAAAACATTGCCAAATCAAATAAGAAAGCATTGAGCAAAAAAAATCACTACAATTCTGTAGATTCTCGTTTCACCTGTCAAATATTACAATAGACGGCGGATTGTAATATTTGATAGGTGAAGCGCATATACATCTCAGACCAAATATACATAGTTATGTATATTTGTCATATTTCCGATTGGAAATTCCTGAAGCCATTCACATATCCAACATATAAGGTAGGGTGTGCGTTCACTCAAACGGGGCCGTTGAAATTTTTACCATTTCCTGCAAGCTGTCGTCTCCTACGTGCATATTGGAGAATTGTAATATTCGAACGATCGAGTGGTGGAATTATTTCATTTCCGGAGTGTAAATAGGACGTGCCTTCTATTATAATAGCTTTTAAGCGTTGCCGGAGATTCTTAAGAAGGCAAGGATCTACGGCCTGCAGCAATATTTACTGAAAAAAAAAACACTCGCAAAACACGCATTAAAACTATTTGATTGTTGATTTTTCTCAACAAGATGCTACTTTTCTCATATAAATATTTAGATGATCAAATTATATACAAGATGAATAAAGTTTTATGAAAATAGCTACAGTCGTTTCCGAACGATTTGACGATAAGACATATTTTTAGGATTTTTAACACAGTAAAATGTACAAATTTTAATGTTCTCATCAAGTGAATAAATGTTTGACAGGCTAAGAGAGTTTCTCACACTGCTTAGTATTTATTATATAAATAAAATGTAGCTTTAGGGTTGTTTTTCTTTACCTTAATGTCTGCTTCATTCGATTTTACCAAAGCGGTGGTCGGAAAATTTAATTTTAAATTAACATTTTGTGCTTTTTACATGTCTGTCTCCACAGTTTAGCAAAATATCGACATGATAACTAGCGGAGCCTTAGGCAGCATTTGGTACGATAATAAAGTCACGTAAAAAAAAACAACTCCTTCCGGCCAGAACTCCTCATTCATGAAAGTCGGTAGATGATGGGTTGGCACTCTCACCACAAAAGAAGAAAAGTTTACTTTGTGGCAAAACTCCAATCGCTCGACTCTCAGCTTCCAGATGGTCTTCTTTCTGACATAGTTTACGACCTCCTCATCCTTCATAGACCAGTGCAAACTTCAGGACGTAGTTGATTGTCCCCAGTCGGTGCGGTGCCGAAGTGGTTGCTGATGACGTTCTTGTTTCTCCTCTGCACCTTGAAATCTTAAATAATGTAAGTTAACAATATACGAATTACAACAATTTGTAGCACACAATGTAAAATCAAATATGTGAACAACATATTACTACCATTTGTAACATGATGAATTTGTTTTAATAAGGCCATTTCTGAGGCCACGCTTGCGAGCGCCATACGTCGCCGCTTGAGAAATGGCTTGCATTACATTGCCTGCCCTATTCGTGCCAAATCACATTGAGCTGATGTGCTTTAGATAAAATTTTATGTGAGAATGGTGTTATTTTTTTGAAGTGGTTTAAGTTTTAGTCACATTGGTGAAATGTGCCACATATTTAGAATGGCATCTGCACACACCAACAAAACGAAAGTACAAATGCTGTGACTTATTTCTAAATGAAATTTCTTCTACCAGTAATTAGACATGCTGAGATACATGGACGTTGCGTGTACTATTAAATAAAATATTTACGTAACGTATATATCTTCTACTATATAAACAAGGATATAAAAAATCTGGCATTAGGAGTACTATTACTTAAGTTATGGAGAGTCTTAAAAAGTGAATGTCACTTATTATCGATGGCAGTGCATTCCATATTTTACTACAGGAACCGAACAGTGAAAGAGCTATTCACTTCTAAAGGCGCGATAACATAAGAGCGTAAATTTTGATAAAATATACTTATGAAACTAGACTCCTTACACAACAAATTAGTTTATGAAGATTTCGAAATTTGTACTAATAAAATCTTGAAAATAAGTCTTACCTGTTAGAAAACTACTGAAACTATATTTTGATAAAACTTTATTCATCTTGTAGTGATAATTTCATTATCTAATTATCCATATGAGAAAAGTAGCATCTTTTTAGACAAAAATCATTTTTTTTTAAATACAGATTCTATAACCTTTTTATTCTCAATTTTACTGTCGCTTCTACACACAACAGTGTCCTGACCACAGAACAGATAAAAGAGGTTAGAAGTCGTATCAAGCGATGTTAATACCAGAGCCAGAGTGACATAATGCGCGTGTGTGTGACACCACACGCGACATAATATTTTTTCAATTTAGCAGTATATTTGTACTTACCGGTGAAAAGAAATGTCTGCATTAGTAAGATTATGAGTCTTACTTTGCTTCCAGCCAGTTACAATAGCACAAGACGGTGTTTTAGATTTATTTTTTTAATATTTTTCCTCTTTGAAAAGGATCGAATATGAGTGTTTACTCATAACCAGCAGCGCGCGCGCCCCGCCTTCTTACGACTTCTAACCTCTTTTATTTATTCTGTGGTCGTGACTGTGTGTTTTCATTCATACATAATGGCGGCAACTAACTGTAGAAGCGCTTACGTTACTACGGCTGAGGCAGTGCGTAACTGTAATTTACCTAGTTACTTCCAAAAAAGAACATAATTCCCCTTTCATATGATCATCATCATAACAGCCTTTACAATTTGACCCACTGCTGGGACTCAAGGCCTCTTCTAGTCATATAAGGAGGTTTAGGCAGTAGACCACCACGTTTTCCCAATGCGGATTGGTGGACGGAGTATAATGTGATAAATACCCCCATTAATCACCTTCTACGATGTCGGATCGTATAGGAGGATACGGGTGATGCTATTCTACTCTCCCGGCATTACACGGCTGACATCCCTTTCATAAGTATCTTTATATTATTACATCTGTCAGGAACCCTTTCACCCTCTTTTCCTTATCTGAAACAATATTATCTTTAATTTATGGTGCTGTCGTCTCTGTAATAATAATATTATGAGAATAGTACGAAGCAATAAGAAAGAGAAAATAACCACGAGGACAAATTGTCTAATGGTTATTATGTAGATACATACGTACATTATTTTGTGGGAGAGTAGCCAATATTGGACAAGTTTTATTATATACTAAATTGTCAAACGAGTATTATGATCTGCCTGCAAGTAAACGGCCTATGGACACTTGCAATACCAGGTATATCACAAGTGCATTGCCGACCTTGGAGGACCTTTTCAAGCCTTTTTTGAAGAAATCCGTGTTACAGTTCTTTGGGAAAACTTAGGGAGTTCATTCCACATCCGAAGAGTAGTCTAGAGAAAATTACTTCATAAACATACAGTACCTGACAAACTGGGTTCACTTCCAATGTGTGAGGATGATCCTGTTGATGGCGAGCGGTGCGGTGATGAAAAAAATGCTGTTAGCATCATGACAAATAGTTCCTCAAGCTACATTCCATTCTAAACATAAGGAGGAAAATCTCTCCTAACATAAAGAGATTGTATACCAGCTGTGAGCATCGGATCGCCAATAATGGACCGCGTCGATTGGTCCTAGCTGGCAACTAGGTGCTCTAGCCCATAAATAAGAGGTACTTTTTTTATTAGTTTGAAATGTAACTTGTACAACAGTAATCATTATCGCTTTGTAATTCCTTAAAAATGGCCAAAAGCTATTTTTAAAAGTATTTTTAATAAGTAAGTTTTTTAATAAATAAAGGTCAAGCAAATGACTCCATTTTACCTGATGGTAAGCCGAAGCGGAGTCCAAATGCGAGGATAGATACAAAGTGTCCGAGCGCCAGTACTGTAGTAAACTCGATTTATATACGAAGTCAATTTATAATACTGTTGTGTAGTTAATACAAAGCATATAATTTCCTACGCTTTCTCCTTTTCAAGTTGAATTTCACAAGTCGAAAATAGCACTCTCAATGTTAAAACAACAGTACATTTTTTTTAATTCTTTCTTGTAGCTTAATATCTAAGTAGGTGTATTCGTTAAATGTCGTCCTGCTTTTGATTAGGGTTGCTAATGAGATGCCCTCTAGCAAGCCTTAATTCAGTTGGCAGCACCCTACCTATTATTGTACCTTCGTAGGTACTTTTTAATGTATTTATGAGACCAAGGACTAATGAGTTCCGCGAAGACGTTGCATCCCTAAAAGGACTCCATAATACTTTCAATTCATTTCCTTTGATTATTTCCAATTGGTACATACGACAATAATTTTGAAAAGCTGAATGTTTGTGCTTTGATAGCTTTCTTGTAATTTAGGAATTAATTAATGGGCGTGTGTCACGAAAAGTGGTTTGGTGGTTTCTCTGAACCCGTTTTTATTTTTCTGCTTCGCCTTGACAGTAAAATTACTTCTCTATATTTATAGAGCATTTAGAGAAATCATAACTCGAATATAATTTTATACGAATCAAATTCTATTCGAGTCTTAGAAACGATTATTTTTTTAAGTATCTAAGTCATGTCTAAAGCTCCAATCCAAGACGCGATATAAAACTCAGAATCTCGCATTCAAACTTGAGGTTTACGAGTATTTGAGCCCGTCATAAAGTCTGAGCTGAGGCCTTTACCAACAAATATTATCTAGCTTGGGCATAAGTCTCTTAGTACAGCTCTCTAATGTAGCTATTATACATTCATCATCACCATATCAGCCAAGAGACGCCCACTGTTGGACATATGCCTCCCCCAAAGATCTCCAACTCGGTCGGTCCTGCTCTACCCGCATCTAGCTGTTTCCCGCGACCTTTACCAGACCGTCGTCGGTCCACCTTATGAAGGTGTACCAACGCGGCGTCTACCCGGTACGTGACCGCCATTTGAGGACCAACGGCCGTCAGTTCCTCCTCGCAATATTATATCTACATTAATTCTATACTATTAGACTACGAATCTTCACTATTTATCACTTTAACAGTTATACGTAGGTAGGTATATAATGGTTTTCTGTTCTTGTCTGCTCGCCACTTCATAAAATCATTGTAGGCATGTATTTAATTATCTCTCTTTTAAATTTTTGTAAAAAAAAACATGAATTTTCTGAATAGCTTGAACTATTTTTTATATATTAGTCCACAAAATCAATATTTAGAATTTCGGCACAGCGGGCGTACTAAGTTATTTCAAAATAGTCTTTTTCACAGGTTAGACAGAGTATGTCTTAAAAATCTTTTAAAATTTGGAACATATTGCATCGCGGCCGCTGATCATCCCGCGAAAGAGAGAATCTTTTGGCCTTTATTATCGCCCGGGGCGCATTAAACATTAAATGTATGGCCGCCCAACGGACGAAATATACTTTGCGTTGCTGACGTGTGCCCATTCGCCATACATTTTCAAGGCGCGCGGCCGATGCCCAGACTATAATGCCAGCCTTACATATATTATCTAAGGAGAGAATACCCACTAACCAAAAGTTCTATTTTTTAAATTCATTAATTCTCGCTCTAGGGAAGGAAGCAACTACTATGAGTTTTTTTCCGACCAGTGGTGGGAATTAGCGTATCCCACCCAATACTCAGATCAAACAAACACTATTTTCCGAGTATTGGAAATGAAAAAGATTTTTTAAATCTGCCAAAAAATAAATTTACGGGATAATTAAGCAATTGACAATCAAATCATAGAATAGAGTAGAAATTGTTCAGATCAGAATTGAAATATAATTCAAAAATTTACTCGTAATCAACGAGAATTAAGTAGAAAGTGTTGAATTATCATTTGGAACTCTTTAGCGAGTATTATGGGCGTCTAACGAAACAATAAAATGTCTTGTTTTAAATTTTGGAGTTTTTTTTAAACTATCTATTAGGAAATTGAGAACAAATTGTGTTTAAATATTAACAAGACTTAACGAGCCGGTTATTCGTTTTGAGAGAAATACTTATCTTTTTACTGTTTTCGAAATAGACTCAACAAAAATAAACCAACTACCGAGCAATACAAAATTCATTCCGCCCTCCATCGCCACCCAGGCGACAGCTCCCTCTTTTGGTTGACCTATTTATTTATACCGAAATCACAAAGATCGAAACTGAATATACTTAGGCGAGATCATTAATAATATAGTTAGTGAAACTAAACTCAAAATCATTAAAATTTATAGTATATCTTCCATTTATTTGGCATTATAAATAAATAAATCTATGTTAATTGTTTTGAATGTCTTAGTAATCTTTTATTAACAGCAGCAGTGTTGCAATCGATCTATTTTAGATTCTGAAGCTCTCATGTCGATCCTAGTTTAACTAGCCACAAACGCTGCATAATGCAGCGTAAGATGAACAAAGGAAATATACAGAGAAACTTGAAAATTCAATACACCATATTCAGTACAACTCTGTTTAAGCTTTGCTTCTGTTTGGTATTGCACTAAATCCAGACTCAAGCAAATCCCTCAAAGCAGTTCCAAGTTTTGTCTTGAATATTAAATCTACGCTTTAAACGCTGGTTGTACAGATTAATTTGCGTTATTTTCATTTGTTTTGACTAATAATTCTTCGGACTTAGCTGGCCAGATATTCGAAAGGAACTATTGAGTAGTTCGTAATATCCAAAACTCAACAAGTCGGAGTCACCCACTATGTGTTCCGTACCAATTTGTAGTTACATATTATAAACTTTAAATAAATAATGTTCTCTTAGATTCGAGCACTACACATTACATCGTAACACTTTGCAGCGTTCATGGTCACCTGTACCCGTAGTGTAAGCTTTTTAGTATAAAAAACGCAACTACTTTAGTAGCGTTAAGAGCTCAATTTGTATAGGAAACGCAACAGCGCCCCTAGCGGAGAGAAGCGCAAATCATGTTTCCCATACTAATTGAGCTCTTAACGCAACTACAATCGGTGCGTTTTGTATACTAAAAAACTTACACTACGGGTACAGACCTGTCTTCCCGTGACCATGAACGCTGCAAAGTGTTACCACAGACTATAGAAGTCTTACAGTCGTCCGACGAACGCGTCTAGACAATCGTGACGGGGACGCGGGACGAGTGTAGCGCAATGGCGCTCCCGAACTGCCTGACCACTCGTTCGGCAGATGTCGGCCAAGGGTTGTCACGCGTTGACTTTTGCAACAGATTTTTTTCTATAATAATAATAAAAAAATCAAATATTTCTAATTTTATTAAATTAACATCTTTTTCGAGATTCAATATGGCGGACGCGACTTTTTTAAATTTAATATTTATCAATATGGTTATCGTTTTCGTGGTTTTCGGGGGTCGTGAATCTGAATACAACTTTTGTTTCGAGATCGGAGATGGCGATCCGAGACTTTTTGATATAATATCAATATGGGTATCATTTTCGCGGTTTAATGGGTCCCGATTCTGAATACAACATCTCTTTTGAGATCCAAGATGGCGGAGGCAACTTTTTAACTTAAAATCAGTATGGGTATCATTTTCGTGGTTTTCAGGTGTCCCGATTCCGAATACAACATCCATTTTGAGATCCAAGATGGTGGACGCGACTTTTTAACTTAATATCAATATGGGAATAATTTTCTAGGTTTTTGGAGGTCCCAATTCCGAATACAACATCAATTTTGAGACCCAAGATGGTGGATGCAACTTTTTAACTTAATATCAAAATGAAAAAAAAACTGCCTTCAAAACAAAAAGCGGTAAATTTTGTTTATAAATATCCATTGTTTTTAAATCGGTGCTAACCTTAATATTTGGAATAAACGATTTGGGACCGACTTCAAAATCAAAAAACATTTAGGTTTTTATAAAGAAAATTTTTATATCTCCGTTTTTAGTTCTGAAGGCGGTTTTTATTTATTCATTTTACATTTTCTAATAATTTGATCCTTATAATTACAACATTCGTAGTGATGTGGAAAACTTGACTATAACCCACACTAGAAGCACAACGGAAATAGACACGTGGTTGGGTAATAAATGAAGAATGATTGGTGCCATTTATATTTGCGCGAAACCTGTTAAACGTTTATGTCTCAACATAAATAGACTTATCAAGTGCAAACTGCGTTTAATAATGCAAATCGAATTCTCGCCCAAAACTGCCGAATAAACCTGCTGCGATTCCCACGTGTAATATACCCTGCCCCATAAAAGTTAATAGGAATACACGTCGATATTTGTGCTGGTAATGGATGGCCGATTCGACGCCCTAATGCTATCGGGTTCCGTCGACCCGACGCGTCGATTGCCTCATTAATATCCGGTCATATGTGTACACATCGGGCTGTATTGGTGGCAGTCACGCCCATCATTATTTGTGATCCCTCAGTAGACATAGACCCAGCAGTGATGGTATTTGAAAATAAATTAATTGCTCCGCTTAAGGGGTAAAGCGATTAAGCGGGTGCCTTGAAAAAATAAATTACTTGGGGCAATGTTAACTTTCGTTTTCTAATTTATCTCTGTTATTTCTCACAATTTTTTATACGCCGTCATCATCATCATTTCAGCAGAGAGACGATTCCCCTAGGATCTTTAAACTGATCGGATCTGCGTTGGGACCTCCCAGTGGCTTCTTAGGTATTTGGCCACGATTCGAGGAACTTTCCGCTCAACGGCCTTCAGTCCTCCTTGCAAATGATCTTCCCACTGAACTTAAGGTTCGATTCATTTCTAATGTGATTACGTAAAGAAACTCCGAGCACTCTTCATGGCCCTTTGTGTGACCTTGAGACTTCTTATGAGACCCATTAAAGCGATCATGTTTCCGTCCACCATGTAAGCAACACACACGACACGTAGGATTTTCGTCATGAGACACTGCGGTAGGTGAGGCAAAAATACGCCTACTAGTACTCTAACGGAAAGCAAAGAAGGTATTTATTCTTCATGCAAAACCGTTTTGAATGGGACCATCCCATTTTGTAACCCTCCGTCTATGTAAAAAGAGCATCGCACCGCAAAATTGTACCGTTTTTCCTACTTTCTAAACATTTTACGAAAGGTAACTAATATTAAAAAAACGGAATAAACGATATATTTGATATACATTTTATTAGAAATTTTTAGAATTTCTGTCATATAATATTAAAAGTATCTAACAAAGTCAAACTAAAGCTGGCTCCGTAAACGCCTAATAGCTGCCCGCTATTTAACAGTTCAATAACTTCACAGACAAGAACCGACTTAGACGCCAGTGGTTGCGAACTTTGTTCAGGTTGCGGTTTCATATACCTCCTTTAATAAGCTTATGTAGGTACGTACGATAACTTAGCAACGACTTGACATTGTTTCCGATATGAACAACGAGTACCTAAGAATTAATAATGTAGGTAGTTCTTAAACGAAATTCTAGTTAAGCTTATTTGAGGTTACTTTGAACTTTGTTCCCTATTATTTGGCAACTACAATAAATAACAGATAGTGATTATTATTGTCGAGATTTAATTAGCCGTTACATCGAGTGTACTCCTATAGACACTATACAAAAGCCCACGTCAATGTTTTGTAAATGACCCCATTTCACTTGACGGTAAAGGTAGGATACCGAGCACAGCGGCAGGCAGCAGACGGCAACTGCACATGACGCGACGGCAGACGGTATTACTTTACAATATTATTTTCTACTAGCGGACCCGACAGACTTCGTCCTGTCATTAGAAAACATTTGTATGGGAAAAAGAAAAGGGCTATTTTTATGGTTTTTCCGGCAATTATTCGAATTTTTCTCGCCATAAAAACCATCCTTGAACTTCAACGAACATTTTAAAAAAAGAATTGGCCAAATGGGTCTAGGCGTTGTTGAGTTATGCGCTTACCAACACATTTTGCGATTCATTTTTATATTATAGAAGATGAGAGCGATTCCGAGTTACGACTGCACGTGCCGCGCGGCAAGTGCAGACATGTTTTGACGCGCAACGGCAGACGGCACTCGAGCGCATGCACAGTAGTGCCGCTGACGTCGAGCAATATGGACATAGGAGGAGGACGAATTCGAAACTTTGATTAACCTCGTAGCCAAACATCCATGTTTATATGATTCAAAACATGTTAATTATAAGGACACGCACCTAAAAGAAAATACTTGGAAGGTAATAGCAAAAAAACAATAATAAATCACCGTCGTCTGCTTCTTCTTCTAGCATTAACATTTGTAAGATTTTGCGTTTATTCATCACGAACTGTAAAGTACAACCACAATGACTGTCTGAAAATAACTGCAATTATGCATGCGTGCTGCTGGCTTCGGAATCTATACGGCGACACATGACGCCCGACAGCATTTGCTGTCCTGCATTTGCAGCTGCCGTCTGCTGCCTGCCGCTGTGCTTGGAATTCTACCTTAAGCAGAAGTATTAAAGTTTTTTTAATATAAGTTTAGCAAGAAATCTCACGTCCGGCCTAAATACGCGGTCACGCACGGTGGCCTATTCAAAACAGATCCATGTTATTTTGGCCCGATTCTGCTTCATTAAATAGCTCTGGAAACCTTTCCAATAGCCGGAAACCCAAAAATAAAGCAGTATTTTGTAAGGGTAGCTGGTCTGAACTCTTTAGTAGGACCCCAGGACGGGAGTTTTGATTAGGTACGAGCGTCTAGTCTTATATTCCTTTATCCTATCTTCATATGTAAGGAATGATAGAGCGAAATTTTAAATTTAATTTCATACATTCGTAAAGTCACGCCTTTCTTCCATAATTTGGGGAGGCAGATGTCACTTATTTCTACTTGCTAAGAACCATATATAATTCGCTTCATCTAGTTTCAGCACAGTTCTCGACTATTTCGTATAGACGCCACGCACACATCAGCCGTGTCGACACACTATTGTTTGTCTGCTGTGTTCTGTGGTTTGCGCGGAACACGGACGAGGCGTGCGGCAGCCACCATTGGCGGCCACTGAACAAGTTGGCGGTCACTGACTTTCATTTGCGCGGTACCAAAGGACTTAGGGGTGGCGGTGGTCGGTGGCCCGTATCTCTGCTAATTTCTGATTATTATCCTTTACGTCAATCTCCTTTCACTAGTTCTTTTTATATGTGAGCATCATTTATTAAAATTTTTGTCAAATTTTAATTTTGAAACCTAAAATTGATAATTATACTCGTAGCTGCTATTATTTAACTCAATGAGAGTAAAATAATTATGTCTATTTTAGTCATTACTAGCGACCCGCCCCGGCTTCGCACGGGTGCAATGCTCATGTTAAAATGCATGTATTGTAAATATAAACCTTTCTTATGAATCACACTATCTATTAAAAAAAAAACGCATCAAAATCCGTTGCGTAGTTTTAAAGATCTAAGCATACATAGGGACAGACAGACGGCGGATAGCGACTTTGTTTTATACTATGTAGTGATGATCTTTTCAATCCCTGATAAAAATAGGTTATAAGTTTAACGTGTGTACGTATCTGTGCCCTTGCGCTTAAGTGACATCGTAGCTGCCCGAATGATCCGATAAATTTGTGAGAGATCGTATACGTAGTCGGGTTTTTTTTTTAAATTTTACCCCTGTTAATATAATAGAAGTCTTCACACAATACTTTAACAATTGTAGAATAATAAACATCGACATTAATACTTCCAGTCCGTATCTTTCCTCGGACTGGCAACACTCGACGTGCGTAACTTGTCTGCAAAACTTTATGTCAACGGCGTTGTAAATTAACAAGCTGTGTTATTACAGTGGGAGAGCTCTAGGACAGCGGGAAGCGGATTTAATATCTCGTATATTCAAATGGAGTATACTATAATTTGTTTATTACTTTGAAGCTGCAATTTGATAAAATAAATTTATCCAGCAATTTAACCGTTTAAAAATGAATCCAAATTTGCAAAACGTCCTTCGCAACAACGTACAATTCAAAAGATTTTGATTCACAACAGCATTTCCAAGGAGGGTTTATCTCTTCTCTTTTAAATAGATGGCGATCGTGACACATAAAGATTACGCATTTCGCCAATGTCAAGTGAAAATGTACTTATAGTAACAGAGATTGAGTCTCTCAGCAAGAACTCGTTCTTGTTGAGCTCGTTGATGTTTTTACAACAAGAACTGGGGAGAAACTCCCAAGGAGGGTTCGTGTCAAGTAGGCGGCTCGCCATGAAACTATGTCAAAACCTAGTATGGTGACATAATTATTGCATCGATCCCAAATAAATTGGGATCAGGGCAGAAGCATTTGTGAGATACTTTTTTTATGGAAAGGGGACAAACGAGCAGACGGTTCACCTGATGGCAAGTGATCACCGCCGCCCATGGATATTTGCAACACCAGAGGAATCACAAACACGTTGCCGGCCTTTAAGGACGGAATACGCTCTTTTTTTGAAGATGTCCAGGTCGTATCGGTTCGGGAACACCACTGGCGAAAGTTGGTTTATGGACATAATATTCTAGCAATCCGTAGTTTATAAAACCACTGTGACCACATCATATAAATTGATGAGCCATAATTTTGTACGTTTTCCGTACCTTAATCTCTCTGATGTTAATTTTAATGAAACCTGCGGTAAGTCATTAGTATTAAAGTGGTATTAACGTAACCGAAGCAGTTGTCGTGTATTGCAACTAATATAAAATGTTATGACCGCAAACATTAGCAAGTAATGAATGACAGGGTATGATATCCTCGCTATCCAATACGCTTTTATTTGCTTGTACGAGGGCAAGTTACTATTATGTTATTGTTATTATTGAATAAATTTGTATGTATACATCCAAAAACCTATATGCAATTTGTCGATGACAAGACACTCTGCACCGAATCTGAATAAATTGGGTGTAAGTTAAAAAGATGGAGAAAATTTGTACGTATGAATGTTATGTATGAAGGAGTGTAAAATCGGTCGTCGGGCTTAGTTTGTTCACTGAAGATTTAGTTTAGTTACTTTTTGGGTCTACTTACCAAAAATTTTTGAGTTTCTTAAACCCTAGTTAGATTTAATCTAGGTATATTTTATTATTATTTTTAAAATTGTCATAAATAGGTACGCTAAGATTGCACCGATTTCTACTTTACACAATTTACATACTTAAAAATGGAACGTCATATTCCTATGAACTGACGTTGACATTAACGTTACTTTTTGCAAAACTGTAAAATCTATAACTTGGTGCAATTAGCAGAGTGATTTGAAAAAAAGTGAAGTATATTTTTGGTACTTTAGGTTTTGCCCTCAGTCCGGAGAGATAATTAAAAGATGCAAATTATAGTCACTGATTCAATATTTACAAATACGTAATTAATAATTAGTCAGTTAAAGCTAATGTGACCTAGCGAGGAGGGTTATGTATACAATTATTTCCACAAAACTTTGTGATCGTCACTTGTTGTTTTTGGCCTATAACTTATTTTTATAACTTGGTTAACTTTGTAGCAGACAATAGTGTTTATTTGCCCAAAGAGCTCTGATCTAATACAGGAAAAAGACTCAATAAACCATTAGGAGAAACCAAGATAAATGATATTCAAGTATTAGCTACGTTCCTGGCGTAAACAAACTCGCCTATACGAAAGAGCCGAAGTAAATATTGACTACGACCCGTATGGGTGTGACTGAACTATTATTTATTCTGCAGCACTAAAGGACAGTTTCATTTGTTTACTTTTACAAACTATAGGTAGTCAAGGTGTTACGTAATACAATGAACTTAAGGCTGATTATGTGTTATTAAAATAAAATAAAATCAATTGCATAAAATAACATCAATTGCAAAGCGTCGGCTAGCGGCCCACAGGGGCTGGCGTTAGTCGGTAGCCCCTGTGGGCTGCTTGCCACCAAATGGTGCACAAGAAGTGCTTAGACGGGCAGCGTTGGGACGGTCTCGATGTAGTTGCGCTCACGTGCGCAGATCCCGAGCCGTCCCGTAATAGCGCACTGGAGGTCAGGCCGGGGAGGATGTTTAGTGGGTATGGAGGGAACGCTTTTACCTCGAGTCCCACATATCCTGCGGTTGGCACTACCCCGCAGGGACGATGCGTAAATGCATCGGATATGTGCTGACTGCATCCAGCAGCTTCCCGCGACGTTTAGATCGTCTATCCCACTAATGTTGCGTCGCCTATAGACACTTGCAATATTAAGGGTGTAGGCACTCGGTTTGATTTTTGTTCTTGATTTTTACCTCTTGTACTTTGTGTTGTGAAATAAATAGTATTGTGAATTCTTATTGCGTGTTAATATTCTCCGTTAATCTCTGTCGCTGTATTTCTCCTTCTTAACTATCTACGTGCTACGAGACACTAAATTGGTGACCCCGACGTGATCTGGCTGGACCTTCGATTCCTAATGATTTTATCCGATCTATATGGAGCAGCCGTCTACCTCAGAGCATACAACCTGCGATGCTTGAACCCAGTGATCCAACAACCACTTCCTGAACCCTCAATTCCACCACAACCTACACCCACAGTTTCACCACATCTGATTCCCACATCTAAGGTTCCAGATCCTTTAGAACCCAAAAGAACACGTTCGGGCCGTACAGTTCGATTTCCCGATTTTTATCGCCCGTAGTTACGGTCTTGTGGGGGAGTGATGTAGGCACTCGGTTTGATTTTTGTTCTTGATTTTTACCTCTTGTACTTTGTGTTGTGAAATAAATAGTATTGTGAATTCTTATTGCGTGTTAATATTCTCCGTTAATCTCTGTCGCTGTATTTCTCCTTCTTAACTATCTACGTGCTACGAGACACTAAAAGGGTAAATCACTTAACACTGCAAGTGCGTTTCCATCCTGGAGACTATGATGATGATATTCCATGCCCAGTAATTACACTGGCTAAAAACCCAGCGAGCTGCTTCACGGCAGAAATAAGTAAGGCGGTGGTACCCAGACGACTCTACATATGGGTTTACCACCTAGTAAAACTCTTCTCCAGCCCGCGTCTCCGTTCACTTCCGATATATATCCTTTACATCAATAATAAATACTTTTGCACATCGTTTCTACGTGACTGAACCATCTGAGCATCCCTATCTTAATTTTGTCACCACATCTTCTTTGGTTTTAAGTAAACACAACGAAAAGTATGAAACAAAAAGTGGTTCAATAAATAATCTATATGTCTTTTTATGGAACCTAGTCAGTATTAAAATTGGCTCAACTTAGTAGCAATAAATATAATCTATTGATAACACTTTTTCTGCTTACCCCTTCAATAATTATGCGACTAGGTTCCATAGGAAAAACCACTAATTCCATTTGACTATATAAAAAAGTTACGCAGTAATTAATAATTAATAATAATTCACAGTTTCTCAGGCTTCACGGAAATGTAAATGCAATAACATTATTCAATTATTTGTAATACCCAAAACATCTCTAATTCATATTGTTTGAAATTCTAAAGTCCTTTCTAAATCCACGGAATACAGAAATGTCCAAATTTTTAGTTAGAAGATTAAATAAATTTAACTTAAGTCATTTGTTAGGACAGCCCGAAAGCTCCTCTTAAAACAACTTCTAAATCAAACTGAAATAAACGATCCTCTTGTCTCCAACGTACTATAAATGAAGTGGAAACAAAAGTTGTGGAAACATCATAAATCCTAATAATCGTAGCGGGGAGTGCATTGACGTCCGTGAGAAATGTCTGTACAATCCTCGGAGTCCTACTTTCAGAGTTGCCAGGTGAGAAAGGTAACGTGTTGAGACAAACATTTAATCTATGTTTAACCCCTATGACCTGTCATGAATTTCATAACCCACTAAAGACTATCATTGGAGTTTCTCCCGAGTTCTTGTGGTAAAAACACGTGTTGAGATACTCCATTTTTAACCTCAATTAACCGTACATTTTTTGTTACTTTAGTTACATTTTCAGTTGGCATTGGCAAAATGCGTATGTTAGGGACAAAAGAAAAAAAAAATAGACTATCATTGGTAAAATTAACACGATTTAAAAATAATAATAATGTAATCATTGATTAATTTTAAAAATCTTGATCATATTACTCTTAGCACTTATTGGATCCTGTCTCAAACTGAACTTTGACAAGACGGAATGTGTTATGTACCTACATGGCTGAGTATTAGCACAGAATACCAAGAACAGTAGGTTATCTGCAGGCTGTCGGCGAGTTATTAGCCTACTCTGCGTTGACGCTAGGGCTATCGTAAACGTGCCGGGCGGGAACCTGCGGCGAGCGAATGTGCAATGACATAAAAACGCGCGATCACACCGAGACGGCGAGACCACCTAATACCCCCATATTTTTATGTCATGCGCCGAGTACGCACGCACACATTCTAACGGATAGCGGCCAGTTTGTATAAAGAAGTATTACTGTTCTTAGTATACTGTGGTATTAGGTAGGTACAAGGTTATTTTTATAACCATGTAGAATCTTGTTGCAGTTCAGTCTGAGGCTTATTTTTTTTCATTAAAGGTTAGGCAAATGACTCCATTCCGCTTGATGGTAAGCAGATGTGGAGTCCAATTGATTTGGGTCTTTAATAAAAATAAAAAAAGCTAATAAAACAATGCAAAAAGCTTGTTTATTAGAAACATGATACAAAGCACAAAAATATCTCGCATATAAAAACTCACTCTTATAATAATGAATCTAGATAGTGTCATCACTCAGCTGTATGAAAATAATATAAGATCTACCAGCAGTGATTTCCTGTTTAAATATGTATATGAGAGAAAGGCTACTTACAAACATTGCAGACACATAGGTTAATAATTTTCAAGCCGGTCCAATAGTGATAACTCTTCCTACTTAGAATAGAATAGAATAGAATAGAACTTACAACAAGATAGGGAATAGTAACAAAGGCACACCTTTCATATTTTATCTAGAGACCCCTAAAAGCCACAAGAAATACTGCTAGAAAATAGACCGTATGATAATATACTTTACTCCATAACGTATATCAGAAAGCATAAGGCAATACAACATCTAGTTAGTTGCTACAGAAAATACTGGAAAGGACATCACGATTTTCTTCTTAAGAATTATCATTTTAATTTCTTTAAACATAGCACCAATAATTTAGCGGTTTCTTTTTAAATTAAAATAGTATAAAATTATTATCATTAAAATAGAGATATAATACAGTAATTATATATTTGTAATCAGCGTATTTACTGTAGTGATTACACTCGCAAAATAGTAAACTAATATTTATGAAACTATTTTCTGAGTAAAATCTTATAAAAAACCATTGACAATTATTTATAGAAAATATTATTAGAAGATTGTCGGAGCAAAAAACCCTCCAATAACATTAAATTATTTTCATAGGTATTTTTTTGTTTTTCAATAAACTACTTTATGTGTTCTTTTTCAAAATGTAAACAAAAAATAATTCTAATAATACATAGTACATGGTCCAAATCTTAAATCATATTTTCTTTTGGTCTCATTTTCTTCAATAGTACATAGATACCCACGTCCGTGCGCATGCGAGTTGAGCAGCTCTTTAGATTTAATATAAATATTCTGAGTTTTATTAAACTATGACCTTATACAACTGTATAAGGTAAGTAAAATAGTGTGGTCATCAAAGAATTCTTCCTGTAACAATAATACATTGTTAGTAATAAAGCAATAACTTTTCATTAAGCAGCAACCTTCTTCTTATATTTCTAATTCCTTTGCAATTTTTCCATTATATAACTTTTGTATTAAAACACACGTAACCTTGTACCATAACTGAAAAACTCAATATTAAATTTGTAAATGAATGTAGGTAGGGAAATACATTACAACTCTATATCCGTGGAGCGCCGTTCGCGGCACGTGCGTCTGAAGTGAGAAATGTAACACTATTAATTCAACTCTGGCTATTCACGATAGAATTTTCGCGGCACGTCCCCGCAATGGAAAAGGTTTTATCGTTTAAGGACTATGTTTAAAAGATGAGATTATGTCTGGCCCTTTTAAATAGAAAAATACGTCTACCCACACGCGGATCATGTAAGGGATTATCCCAGTTAGTTATGTTTTGCTAAGTAATATTTTATTATTTCATTTCTTTCTATAAATAATCTTTAATGTACACATAAAAATAGTGAAAGAATAATAATGCATGTGGAAAAGTGAAAACTCTGATATCTCTACTCTCCCCATTACCATACCCAATGTACCGGAATTCTAAAGTCTATTTAAAATACCAATACACCTGGTAAAAATAGTAAAGTAAAGTAGAGAGAGTAGATATATCATTTTCGTTTATTAACACAAACACACATTAAAAACCTGCGAGGATACAATTTTGGTACATTGGTAACATGTTACATTGTCAATAGAATTTCAATATACATAAAATGTCTTTACTCCTGGAAACTTTTATCTAATCCTTAATTCATAGTTCTTCTTTCGTTCGCAACCTTAAAGTCCAAACACATATTTGCTCACAAATCACCTAAAGTCAGTAGGACTTAAATAATTGTTCACATATCTGTACGAATTTGCTATAGCAATTTGCATAATTGCCTAAGGCCTAAGCCTAATCCCTGATGGAAATTCAACAGCTGTCACATCTAGCTGAAGATTCGAAAGCACCATAAAAAGTTGGCTCGTTGAACACCTGGTTCCTCTGAGCCTGACGTTCTTGTTATTTTGGCTGTAGGTGTTGTAATAAGGTTTTCTTACATAAACTAAAACTGGCCATTATAGACTGATGTAGTTGACATTATTAAAATTTAAATATATTCGTCTATCAATCCTGACACTGTGTACTCATTTCTAAAAATATTATATTTATTATTTTATTTTTTACCAATATTACAATAGGTTATGGGCCTATCGCTATCAGTGTCCTAATTTTTAGAAAACTATTTTCATAATGGATAAAGAAAGTGCGTCATGTTTTTCGTCATATGAAAAATTGCGAGGGCGAGAAAATTATAATGACTGGCGTTTCATTATGAAAAACAGTCTAGTGCACGAAAATCTTTGGCAATGTATTAGTGGTTACCCTGAGGGTGATACAACTGCGGCCGATATTCGTATCAGGAGAGATGAAAAAGCTTTAGCAAGAATAAATCTCTCGGTCGACAAAGCTTGTTTTCCACATCTGATAAATGTCAGATCAGCTAAAGATGCGTGGGATACTCTAGAAAAAGTTTTCGATGACAAAGGATTGAACAGACGTCTTCAGCTTCTTCGCAAATTATGTTCCGTCAAACTAACGGATTACAGCACCATGCAAGCATACGTCAATGATACAATTTCTATTGGACAACAACTAAGTGCTATAGGTAAGCCAGTAGATGATGAGTTTTTGGGCGTAGTACTTCTTAAAGGATTAACTACAGAATATGACCCTATGGTTATGGCATTAGAGCACTCCGGCGTCACCATAACAAGTGACTTGATCAAAACTAAATTGTTACAAGACACAAAATGGAATGGCAATGATAAGGAGACTGAAACATGTCTGTATTCTGGAGATAAGAACAAATCCAAAGATAGTAATAAAAATAAGAAGTGGTGTTGGAATTGTAAAAAAGCTGGACATACTAAGAAAGAATGTTGGTTCAAAAACAAACCAAAATCTGACAATACAAAGTCCAATAATCCAAAGTCTCTATTTGCTTTGAGCGTATGTAATGATAGCCATGATATTTGGTACATCGACTCAGGAGTGACACATCATATGACTGGTCGTAAGGATTGGATGAAAGACTACAAAGATATTGCTGCCATTGACTTGACTGTAGCAAATGGTGAAAAATTGCAATGTAAAGGACTTGGTAATGTAGAAATTAGACTTTTTAATAATAATGTAAATACGATTTCTAATGTAATGTATGTACCTAATCTCTCTGTAAATTTATTATCTGTAACTGATCTTGTTAAGAAAGGATATGTAACTGTGTTTGATTCTAAAGGTTGTAGGATATTTAATGACAGTGATTGTAAAATATCTGGAAAAGTTTTTGTAACTGGTTCAGAAGTTGATAAAACTTATCAACTTGACACCTGTCATATATATGCTAATATCACTAAAACGATGGAATCCATTGATCTTTGGCATAAGCGTATGGGTCATTTGAACACACAAAGCCTCAAACAATTACGTGATCAAGTAGATACTTTTAATTTTACAGATAATACTTTAAGTAATACGTGTGAGATTTGCATTCAAGGTAAGCATTCAAGAGATCCATTTATATCAAATCCCAAGAAAGAGTTAGCGACTAGCAACTTAGATTTGATACATACAGACCTATGTGGACCACTACCCGTCGAATCTATAGGAGGTAAGAAATATTTTCTAACTTTTATCGATGACCATAGTAGAAAAGTATTTATATATTTCTTGAGGAATAAATTCGAAGTGACTTCTAAAGTTAAAGAATTTATTGCTATGGTAGAGAATCAGTGTACTTCAAAAGTAAAAGTCATTCGTTCTGATAATGCAAGGGATTACTGTAATAAGGATTTACAAAACTTTTTCAAACGAAAAGGTATCCTTCATCAATTGACAGTTCCCTATTCTCCACAACAAAACGGGGTAGCCGAACGAATGAATCGCACTATTCTTGATAAAGTTAGATGTATGCTATATGATTCCAAATGCAATTTAAAATTGTGGGCCGAAGCTGCACATACCGCAGTTTATCTAATTAATAGGTCACCAACTAAAAAGATAGGAAATAAACTTCCTGAGGAGTTATGGTTGAATAAACCAATTAATTTAAATGATTTGAAAGTATTTGGTTGTGATGCTTATGCTCACGTGATTCACAATAAACGTACAAAATTGGAGCCAAAAAGCAAAAAGTTTATGTTCGTAGGCTATGACGACAGCTCTAAGGCATATAGGTTATTCGACAATAATACAAATAAAAGCACTCTATCTAGGGATGTCAAATTTATTGAAAATCAGTTCTCATTTGTAAAACGCAATATAGATGAACATCATGTATTACCGTTCCCATTTTCTACATACAGTGAGACTGATGAAGATGACGAACCTGACCATCCAGTAGAGCATACTGAGAATGAGGTGGGTGAAAGTTCAAATATTGGAACTGGCACAAATGATACCTGTACCAGTACTGTCGAAGAACCGAATATTGCTACGACAAGCAGTACATTTCCTGAGGAACCGAGAAGGTATCCTGCACGTGAACATCACGAACCTATAAGGTATGGTAATCCAATTACTAACTTTTGTGGCGATCAACTAGAGCCATCTACCCTGGCAGAAGCTTTAAAATCTCCCAATGCTGAGCAATGGAAGGAGGCTATGCAAACAGAAATAGATGCATTTCATGAACATAAAACATGGATATTAGTTGACCGACCTAATGATAAAAATATCGTACAAAACAAGTGGATATTTAAAATAAAACGTGATGCTGATGGTAATATTTCACGATATCGCGCACGCTTAGTTGCAAAGGGTTATACACAGTGTAAAGGCGAAGATTATTCGGAGGTGTTTTCACCTGTAGTCCGATACACGTCGCTCAGAGTTTTATTCACTGTGGCAACTGAACTAAGTCTCGACATAGAACATCTAGACGTTCAAACAGCGTTTTTAAACGGCGATTTATTCGAAGAAATTTATATGGCCCAACCATCTGGATTTATTAAACCAGGTGAGGAGTCTAAAGTTTGTCTCCTTAAAAAGGCCATCTATGGCTTAAAACAGTCCCCACGTGCTTGGTACTCTAAAGTAAAAGATGTATTACTAACTTTACAATACAAGCAATGTGACACTGAACAATGCATTTTCGTGAAACGGGCGGGAGAGAGTATATTGTATATATCTTTATATGTAGACGATTTCTTCCTGTTTTACAATAATAAAAATATGGCAATTTCACTTAAAAATGCATTGTCAAAAGCTTTTAAGATTAAGGATTTAGGTAAGTTAAATAATGCTTTGGGTGTTCAAATAACTCATGACAAAGGTCGTGGTGAATTATCAATAAGTCAGGAGCGTTACATTTTACAAATTTTAGATAAATTTGGTATGACTGAGTGTAAGCCTGTCAAGACACCTTTAGAGCCAAACACAAAACTTATACGTAATAAAAATCCCTGTAATGTTAATTTGCCTTACAGAGAACTAATAGGTTCTTTAATGTTTCTATGTCAAATGACTAGACCCGATTTGTCTTATAGTGTTTCATACTTGAGTCAGTTTAATTCTTGTTACTCTGAGGAACACTGGGCCGCCGCAAAACGTGTACTTCGTTATCTGAAAGGAACTTTAAATACTAAATTATTTTTCAAAGCTAGTAGTTCCAGAAATAAAAGTTTTCATATAACGGGATACACAGATGCTGATTGGGCAAGCGATATAGATTGTAAGTCATTTACAGGATATATTTTTAAAATTAATGGCAATGCTATATCATGGTCTTGTCAAAAACAAACTTGTGTTGCTTTGTCTTCTACCGAAGCAGAGTATGTTGCGTTAAGTGAAGCTACAAAAGAAGCTATGTACTTGAAGCAATTTTTGGGTGAAATATTGGGTTATTCTGAGCCTGTTGTTATTTACGATTGTAATAAGGAAATAGAACTTTACAATGACAATCAGTCTGCCCAAAAGTTAGCTTACAATCCGGTATTTCACAAACGCACTAAACATGTAGCAGTCCGTTATCATTTTGTTAGGGAAGCGGTTGCACAAAACTTAATTAAAATAATGTACAAACCTACAACTGAAATGGTGGCAGACATTTGTACTAAGGCGCTGCCATATCCAAAACACAAATACTGTTTTGACAACTTGTCAATAAGTTCTTAACTTTAGTATGTTTTTGTTAGTGTTTTTGTAGGTACAGTCTATTGCATAAATATGTGACCAATGTTAGTTTAAGGGAGCGTGTTGTAATAAGGTTTTCTTACATAAACTAAAACTGGCCATTATAGACTGATGTAGTTGACATTATTAAAATTTAAATATATTCGTCTATCAATCCTGACACTGTGTACTCATTTCTAAAAATATTATATTTATTATTTTATTTTTTACCAATATTACAATAGTAGGGACTAGGGTCTTTTGAGTTTATTATGACGTTAGATAGATAACTTTTGGACATGACCGTTTATAATAGACTTTGTTCTAACGACTTAACTTGTTAGTGAAAGGACAGGCCTACTGAGCCTTTTGGAGAGGGGCGTGGCGCACACCTTAATTACACTGTCGTGTTCAGGTAACAACACATCAACATCAACTGAACTGGGAAATACAGCTAAGAGCTCTATTTCACTGAATATAATTATCTCAGTCTTTGGTTTTTGTACATCGCCATTATTCAAGTTTATTGGCTTTAAAGATGAGCTGAAGATGACTGTTTTGAAATACCACACGGTGCTTTACGAACCTTACTATAACAGGATACCTTCTAATTTCTAACAAACCTTGCTGCGTAGTTATGCATTAAAATTATCACAGTATGATTACTGTCATGTCAAACCCGGGACCTATCATCGGTTTCACCCTAATGTTGAACCCTTAAGTGTTCACTATATGGTGGGAATTATTTACCATTGCATTTTAGCCAACAAACATATGTCGGTGGTTGCTGTGTCGTTGTCACTCTTAGGCCCGTATTACAGAATGACACTCAGAAGTCAAACATGTCTTGAGAATCGTATGTCACTTTCTATCACGGACGAAGTGATAGAGACGTAGGACGCTCAAGTCGGCTTTCATTCTTGACACTTATTCTATAATACGAACATTTTGATTTTGATATTTTGATATTTACTACTAATAATTAACTCAATTGTGCTGACATATAATTGTCATTATTAATAGTTAACGAAAAATTTGCATACCGGAAACGGTTGAATGTACTGTTCCTTTAATATTGTAACACCTTTATATACCTACGTATATTCTGCAAATAAATCATTTGAATTTGAATTTGAAACATGTCAGTACTCCAGGTAACATTTTGTAGAAAATTAGGTAGGTATTGTTATATTTGAATTAGCTTTCTATATAAATACTGCTTACTACAAAATATATTTTTTTTACTATGAGATAGTAAACAAGCTTGCGGAACCACCTGGTGTTAAGTGGTTACCGTAGCCTATAGACACTTGCAATATTAAGGGTGAATCACATAACACTGCAAGTGCGTTGCCATCCTGGGACTAAGATATTAAGCCTCCCATGCCCAGTAATTACAAATCTTATATACAAAATTTCCATGTCACAATGTTAGTTACCGTACTCCTCCCAAACGGCTTGACCGATTTTCATGAAACTTTGTATGCGTATTCAGTAGGTCTGCGAATCGGCTACTATCTATTTTCCATACCCCTAAGTGATAAGGGTTGTTCACTCTTAATTATTTTTTAATTTTTGGGCGAAATTATTGTTTTTATTTTTTTATAATGTGGCATTAAAAATACATACAACCCTAAATTTTTACTTTTTTATCATGAACTTCTATTTTTTTATAGCCATTTTAGTAATTTAATCATTTTTGTAAGGCAAAATAACGTTTGCCGGGTCAGCTAGTATGTTATATTTAAATGAAATAAAAGACAGCTTATTAAACAATCTTAAATCACACTATAAACCAATAAAATCATTATTAACTTACATTCACTTTTCAACATTTAATAGTCAGAAAATTGTTACGCAATTTTTTCACTTAAATCTTAGACTATGCCGCAAAGGAGTTTCGACTCAAAGCAAAATTTCTGTGATCCCATCAAACTTCTGTTCCTGCCCTAGCTTTCTGTTTACCAACTCGAAGTACACAGTTTCAAATTGAATAAGTTTCCAACGCTGTTTTTGTATTGGAAACAAAATGGTTTATGTAAATTCAATTCGGTTGCTGGTTCTGTTTGATGATTCATATTAATAGCTTAGTATCAAAATGCTACAGGTAAGCTAATATCACAGTGGATACGAGCCTTTGAATTGTGGAAAATAATAGTTGCGAATGCTGAATTGTGTCGAAATCGGTTAGCATATTCAGATTTATCGTGGCCAAAGCTCAGTCACCATAGTAATTTCGGTCTTATACTCTACAAAATATATCTTTATATATATGGACCTTTAAAAGTACCTACTTTTAATCACAATGTTCTCTTAGATTTGCGCGAGCATTACACTTTGTAATTAAAACGACTTTTACGGATTTAACTCGCATCTAGATTTTACATTTTACATTTTGTTATATTGCAACTAAATTTATACAACCAGAAGATAAATGTAAGAGTTGTTACCCAAAAGGTTAAAATATGAGGTTGGACTTATTTAGCCCAAAGGGTAAATAGATACATTTACCCTTTGGGCTAAATAAAAGTATCATCAAAATTTGTATCTAAATACTTTCAGAAAGCTTTTCGTGTGATGAGGAATTTAAAATTCTATTCTTGATTTTGTACGAAATAGTGCGATTTCGGGGAACGTAGCTCGAGATATACTGAATTGATGGGCGGCCATTCCCCGGGGCTTGTTTGCCGGGAGTTTGATTTATCACTAATTCCAAGAATACAGGGCTGGTCAATTGACATAGTAGACAGGCCATTTTTCTATGTGACTGAAACACTGTATTTACTATAAGGTTTACTTTTGTCTGCATCTTAGATTTTATTAATAGCACAAGGATACTGTGACGTGTTTTCTAAAGATATTTAATATTTGGATAAGTGTTGTACCTCATCTAAACTTTTAAAACAAAAAATACCGCCATCATTAAAGGTATTATTCAATGAGGTTACTTAGTATATGTATAAAGATACATAAATTAGGTATTTCGATTTTTCTTGCCACAAAAAGGTTGCTGCCAAGAAATCTATTTTTCGTGTTACAGTAGATATTGGTAACATCTTTGCTTCTTCCATCCCTCTCTTACAGCCGTCATTTCGATATTACCATCCTTCTTTATCATAATATTATTATCACCAGTCTATCCACCTTTTTGGAGTTTACTCCTTAAGAATCGATTTGCATATATAAGGGGCCCAGTATGAGAAAAATGTGTGGAGTAAAATCTATCAATGAATGACCTCGTTACGTTTTTGAAGGTCAAAGTCATAATTGGAATAAACATAGACGCGCGTGGTGCGCGGTGTTTCTAATTGTCAAAACGTGGATGACAGCAGGTGCGCCATCTCACCTGTCTCGGAGTAAACTCCAGTCGTGCGTCGGAGCTGACACACACAATTTTTTGGTTTTTATCTCTCGCTTCATCCCATCCACTTGCGTCCTTCCTTACTTTGTCCATTGTTGTTACTCAATACATCCATAGTAGCATTCTCTATTTCAGTAATATTCATCTATATGCATGTATAGTGGCGGATTTACAAATTTGCCGCCAGTAGGCTAATAAAATTTTGCCGCCCCTACTTACTTCTGAAATACGATTCCCTAGTTCCATCGAGTATATGCCTAGTTCATAATCATATTAATTACATTTGCAACTTTATTGTGTTCTAATCTTCCTCATTACACCAGCTTTATTCCCCATAGTTCAAAAAAATAATATTCGGGGCTCGCTTTCTCAAAATTTGGGCCAAATTTGCCGCCCCCTAAAATCTGCCGCCCTAGGCTCCAGCCTACTCAGCCTACTGTTAAATCCGCCACTGTGCATATAACTGACTAAAATTAAAATAAATTAATAAATCAAGACGTGTCCGTAAAAAAGATACAATAACAAGTTTTTATTTATTTTACGAAACTCAAATTACGTCTCATCATCATAATATGATATTACTGGCTAACTAAGCCGTGATCGAATTGTATTCAATTCGATCATCGAGATATCTATTGATATTGGAGTACAGTTTATATTTGAATTGACAGTACGTTGATCAGTATTAAGATTAGATGTCGAATTCAGTGTACTGTAGAGCTATTGATTAGTAAGAGATAACATATTGCATTCCTGGGAATCTACCAAATAAACGCAAATGGTAATTGAGGTTGGTATCGGATTCGCATTAACCTGCCTTTCGCCATTTCATTGATTTTCCCTTTTCCGAGTACGGGATACTAACACCTAAACATTGATCAGCAATCTCTATTTTGAATCAGTGCCAGGTGAAATAATAAATAATGAGAAAAATAATGTTCGCTAAAATTTTTAAGGTACTAAAAGTGTAATGTTTCTTAATTATATTAAGAAATTTATTAATCCTCATTAAAAATATGGTCAAGTATTTTTTCTCTTTTGAGCATTACTTATTATTTCTCAATTTTACGATGTTACAACGGATTAGGGTGATTAGAAGAGATCTCTTATAGAGATACGTTCGCCCTTGCAAACTGTATTACTGTAATTTTGTCTTTTTGTTTTTTAAGTGCAATAAATAGTGAATTTAGTTTCTCAAAATAGAAGAGTCTAACCTGAGAAAGTACTTTCCACTTCGCCCATCAAAATTACATTACTAGTGGTGTCATATGGATTCTCTGTTTCTTTAGGCATCATCGACTGTTAATGATGTGTGTGACTAAAACATAATATACAGGCGTAAAAACATAATCAGCATCCGAGCGTTAATCCCGGTTGCAGCTCCGCTTTTAACCATTTTACTTTTTCCAACTATTTACATTGTTATTATTCCTATAACTCTCCCTAAGAACAACAATTCGGATAGCTTTTTTTGTTTTTCATTATTTTTCTTTTAAGATGTTTCGCAATAAAATTTGCTCTTTTCAAGGGTAAACAAACAATCACACGGCCCACCTAAAGGTATTTTTACACCAAAATTATTGGAAAAACAATGGAGAATAAACCCACGCTATCGAAACTCGAAAGGAACAGTGCCCAATAATTTAATTATTTATTCTACACACATTATTATTCTATTCTAAAGTAAGCAGCTACATATTTATTTAGAAACCGTTTCCTTTAGTTTTATTCAAGTTTACTTAGGAGAATATTTTTAAAAATAAAGCAGTTGACATTGGCAAAATAAGAAAATATTTTTAAAATGTGCAATGTGATGAGATTTTTGTGAAATTCCGCTAAATTCTGTCACCTTTTTATAAATCGTTACCATATGCTACAAGAGTTTATCCGTCCAAATAGCAGAAATTTTCTACATCGTCCAACAGCCTACGAGCATCCAATGCTGCCGCCAACATATGGTGTCGGGTTCGATATCGGACTATGTGAAAGTCATGTACATATTTCATACATTTTACTAGTCTCGATATATTATCGACTGATATCGGATCGGGTAACATGGAAACGTTGTTTCCACAATACCCTATCCAAAAACCCGTTCCTTAGAGAACATAAAACAATGAATTTGGAGGAGAAAAGGAGATAAAATGTCGACTACAAATAGAAACCGCAAGAAATGATTTGTTTAAACGTAGAAAAGGATTCTGGATTCTTGTTTTATTAAAAGTCATTTGTTATTCGCAAAATATCATGAATGCGGCTGTCTTCTAATGTCGACATCAATTCTTTCAAAAGTTTTTTCTGATTGATAAATGCTCGGCACCATCCATTAAAACGATTCAATCCAAGATTTACTAAATAGCAGGAAAGTCACACATTATAGCATAGAAAAAAGTCAAATAGAATAAAACTTTATTTTACATCATAATTATACACACAACGTCGAAAAAACCTTAAAAACCGAAAGAACCTTAGGAAGGAGAGGATTTGAAAATATAGAATTCAAGGTTATTTACCAGCATTATATTTAATTTTTTGGAAATGATGAAACATGCATAATATAAAAGCGTACTTACGTAATAAAGTAGCGTAGCCTGCAACCTGTCACTATTGAAGTCAGTACAGGGCCATGCTGCCAAATGTGGTTTTATGTGCCACTAAATATTATCTAAAGCTCTATTCAACCTCTTTGGGGGCTACGAGCGTGACTATATGTATGTATGTATAATAAAAATAACGCAAAAGTCCAAGTTATTATATTATTAACTTTTCTTTGCAAGCACAAAAATTAATAACATCTAAATCTGAACTCTGGTAACAAACTTTGCTCTAAAAAGTTGTTCCCATACGTCACCAACTTCATATACTCACACCAGCTGTGTGTGTATTCACTATCTCGTCATAATTTTGCGCTCTAGATAATATTAAGTTTCCTTTTAAACAACAAACTTTAAAGCCCGAATTCTCGGATGAACATCTGATACCTTTAATCGTTCAGTACGTGACTCGGCGTGAGTTATGAAAGTTTTGAGGCGTACCCAATTAAACTGTGTTTTTCTTTGCAGGCAACCGGGGACCATGAAGCTCTGCACGTATTTTCTTCTCAGTTTGTTGGGTAAGTCCTTTTTCGTGATCTTGTATGTAGCACTGCTTGATTCTACTGCCTATTTCGTCTGGTTAGAGACTCAAGGTGAGCGTTTATTGCGGAAGTATATTGTGCCAGCCATATTGTATTATATATTTTCAAGTGTGAAAATAAATACATGTGTTGATGGATTTATGCGTGATATTTATCTATTTAAATTTTATTGTACACAAAAGGATACAAATGGCGGACTTTATGCCGTAAGGCACTCTCTACCAGTCAACCGGAAAGCTGGGTACAGAAATATCAATAGGCGGTGCAGAAAGTGATTGCCGTTATGTAAATAAAAACAAAGCTACTTAACAAAACCATGATTACTTACTTACATAATATATATATATATATATATATATATAGGTTTTTAACATACATAAACATTATAATGAATATTATGAGAAGCACCCAAATACTGAAACTTACATTTCAAGTATTCAGGCGCATATGGATCGTTAATAATGGAATAAAGTGTGGATAGGATTCGTAAGTCCCGTCGTTGGCGAATAGTTAGCCACTTAAGCTTTTGTCTGTATGAAGATATATGGTCGTATTTACGTAGTCCATAAATGAAGCGAATACAATTGTTAAGGCGGCGATCCATTTTATTAAGAAGTTCCTGGGTAATGTCAGTGTAACACACATCAGCATAATCAAGGATAGGGAGAATAATGGATTGAACTAAGAGAATCTTCGTTGAGATTGAAAGAAAATGTTTGAGGTGATATAAAGATCTTAAAATACCATTAACTTTTCGACTTATGCATTTGACTTGGGGCCGCCAACTCAAAGTACTGTCAATACATAAACCCAAATTCACGACATTAGGCACGAGCTCAATTGGCGTACTACCATAAGAGAGGGATATTCTAATAGTTTCTCTCTCATAGGGTAATAATAAAGTTTCGAAACTACCACTGGGCTAGTATACATTAGCAATTATAAAATTAACTAAGTATTTGCAACTTTGGTAGGTTCGTGGTAATTTTTTTATGACCTTGTGGGGTGAATTTTTTAGGGAGTTTAATGTAGGAAACATAATCGGTAATTGCGCAGTGGTATAGTCAGTATCAGAAGTAGATTAAAACTATTGTACCTTGTCATAAAATCATTCCTGGGTTTTTTATTTACCTAACGATTCCTGCTTTTGTTAAAATAAAAACCTAAATTGTTCCTGTTTTTCTTTACTGCCGTATTTTTATGCATTAAATTCTGTATTATTCTGTATTATATTTAAAAGTTTAATGCAAATGGAAATTCGTATCAAAGTTTATCACGCCATCAATTGGATTTTAATTGTAGGGATGAAAACGCATTCTAGTACAGAAAGTTCTAGACAAGCCGAGTTATATTTGAGGTGCGAATGGTTTTACAAATTACGGAACTTGAAATAATGTATATGTTACACATAAAACTCCTATAAAATGGATATCCATTCAGTTGAGAAATGATTCATTTGCAAAAGCAGCCATTAACACACTTTTGTGAAGATAAAAATTTACGAAAAAGGTTGTTCAAATAAAATTTTAAATAACCACCAATAAAGCCGCGATAAAGACGACCTTTATTTATTGTCTTTGTTAAAAGAGTAATAGCGGCAGATGTAAGGAATTGAAAACTGTTCTATCGGTAATGTTTGTCTGTAAGTTTCCAGGCCAGCGGTCCCTTTACCTTTGACTATTGAACCTTGAAGATTAGGCAGTAAATAATAGTAAGGAGGCCAGAGAAATTGGCTGATAAATGGAAGGGATGAAAGAACGAACGAGCTATTTGTTTTATGTCTTTTAAGGTGTTTTTATTTGGTCCTTGTAAGCCTTTGGGCGGGAAACACGAGTTTCTGTAAATGTATTTCATACTGTTAAAGACAATATTAATACACATACATACGGCCACGCTCAAAACCACAAACAGGTTGAGGAGAGCTTTAGACATACCTATAAAAACACATCTGGCAGTATTACCTTTGAGATTTTATTATTATTGTTTTTTAACAATTAATGTACACACAAAAACAATTACAAAAAAGACAAATCTGGCAGTATGGGGCATGATGTTTTTGTCAATTGTTAAATAGCCTACTTTTGTACAATTACCAATATAACATTTAATATTATACCTACTAATAATTGTACAAAGGTAGGTACTGCATATTCCTAAAACAAATCTCTTTCAGCAGCCCCGTATATAGACACACAGACAGAGATTTAATTACAGCAACAAAAATACTACTCTTAAAACAAAGTTTATTTCAATAGTAACAACTAAAATGCATTTACGATTTAGGAGAAACAAAAATATATACCGTTCCAGAATTTTCCATTAGAGTCTAAAATTCAATAGAGCGATGCTTATCTAGTTTCCAATCTCGATGTCTCAGTTTTTACGGCTGCAGAACATTCACTTGGAAGGAGTTAGCAGCGTGGCTTTACAGGAAAAGTTAGTATCTACTTGTACCTTATCTTGCGGTGAGGTCGACAACTTCTTTGTGCTTACTTCTTACCCCTACCATGAACTTCAAAATTTGAGGACTTTTTATTTTTTGTTTGAATAAAAAGAACTTAATAATTTTATTGGAATGTTGAAAATATTATTAACGTTTATTTTTAATTAACGGTTACATTTGGACTTCACATCTGCTTACCATCAAGTAGTCTCGGAGACGCTTCAGAGACCAGTCGTATGCCGTACGGCGTTTCGAAAGGTTTGACGGGTACCGGTGGTTTTTAGTGAGTATTCCCGACGTTTTTGTAAAGCGTCTGGGAGTTCCACACACGCTACATCGTTTAGTTCTCGGTGCGGTACAGAGATTATAGAAAGGGTCCATAAGGCCCATTAAATATAAAGATCTTGTGTTGAATGAGAAATGTCTTAAAAGAAATTCAGTTGCATTGGTTGTTGTTTTATGAGACCATAAATATTACAAAAAAATCTTTGTCGGATAAGACAGGCGCATACTAGTTTAATTTCAAAACATTTCTCATTAGACCCAAAAAAATCTTATAATGTGCAAAATGCACAAATGGATTTTCCACCGGAGAAAAGCTACCTTTTATATACAAAATACAGGTACACAGGTGTTGTTATTACTGCTAAGATTATTTAGTTAGAGTGTAACGTTTGTGCTGGATTTTGGTTTACTGTAGGTTTAGGCCTATGTCTAACAGTGGGAGTATCTCAGCTGAAATTATGATGATGACTAAAGTTTTGCTACTTTATTAGGTTTGATATGCCCATTTTATGTAGGCGGTAGAATTTCAACTATCAGCCTTTGAAGAACATTATTTTCCATACTGCCAGATGTGCTTTATGTGTAGATAATCAAATGTTACTAGAAGCTCTGCTCAAGCTTTATGGGATTTTGAGCGAAATAATATGCAGGTTGTCCCAAAGTATTGTAGATAGAGTAGCCCTAGACAAACCCGAATAACCCCTATGGTCTACTTTTTTTTTTAGTTTTAGAGTTATGATTTGCAGTTTTTTTTAAGTAGTTTCTGATTTTCAAGACATTTTTGTGCATAATGATGTGGTAAACATATATGCAGCCTTGATTTTTTTCTTACATAGCTGAATATATGACTAGTCAAACAAAGTTTTCTAGTAGGCAAACAAAGTCGTCGCTTTTCTCCTCAGATGTAAATACAGTGCAACAAAAAATAGCAGCACCTCAAAACAAACTAAAAAGCGTTTATGAATAATTAAGCTTAAAAAAAAACAATTTTCTTTTAATCTAATTTCAAAAATTCATCGAGCTTGTTGCACTGTGTTTACATCTGAGGAGAACGGTGATGATTTGGTTTGGATAGTCATGTATTCAGCTATTCGAGGAAAAAATCAAGGCTGTATCTATGTTTGCAAACCTCATAAAACACAATAATGACTTAAAAGTCAGAAAAACTACTAAAAAACTTTGCAAAATCATAACTCGAAAACTCCAAAAATCGTAGAACATACAAAGGGGTTATTCGGGTTTATCTAGGTCTATTCTATCTCTGGGCTTCAGCTTTACACTATTTTTTGGGACAACCTGTATAATAATAATAATAAATTTCTTTATTTTTCGCCACAATCTTTAATCTTAAAACTACACAATAATGAAATGGGTTTATAGCAAGGATCAAATAAGTTTGTGAGAGACTGACGTCTGAGCTAGGCTAAGAGCCTGTGCTAAAGAGCACCCAGCACTCTCCTCACTGGATGGGGCAATTTAGGTACAAATAATATCGTTAAGCTAGTAACAAGAACAAGAGAAAAAAAAAACAAAAATATTTAAAGAAATACCAACAAAAAGAAAATAAATTATTAACGTCCAAGTGTGTTTGTATGTCTGCGTGAGTGTGAGACGAAGGGTTATGTGTGTGAGTTACCTATAGGGAAGAAGAAGTGATTCGGTCTACAGTTTACGAACGTATTAGTTATAACTTCCACAGAAATGACCACCCCAATGCAGTTAAGAGTTAAAAAGCAACATTTTCAAAGTTAGTTGAATTGAAAATTCAGTTTTAAAATTTTTGCTTCGAATTCTCGCAGTAGGGAACTCCAACAATGTGGTTCGTTCTGGTTTGGTACTTTACTTTGTGCGCAGCTTGTTTATGAAACAGCTTTATAAGTTGTATTTAGTACATAATTTCTTGCCTTCCTTTTGTGAAGAAAAATGTAAAATGTATTTATAACTCGTTTCTGGAAGGCTCGTTTGTTATATGTTCATGTAATATGTGCGCCTTCAGTAGAACTAGGGCATAATTTATAGAAGATGACAAGGGATTTTTAAAGAATTTTGACACTTTTAAACGTGTTTAACAAAAGTGCTCTTCTTTTACTGAATGTGCATAAATATAATTTTAGTCACATCCGAAAATGGTGACTAAACCCTCCGTAAATTTCCACCGCCACGGTTGTGCGTTATTTCTGACGATCACTAAACTCAAGTAATAAGTAAGTGGTTGGTATTCGCATAGGTGACCGGTAGCTCACAGATGCTTACAACGCCACAAGACTCCACAATTCTCTTTTCTATACCGGTTGAAAATTATCATGCCAATAGACAATGTGACCAGCCAAGCGCCAATTGCCGCCTCTCGTCCGTCAATCGTCGACGATCGATCGGAGTTTGGGTTGGTCAGCAGCTGATATGCGTTCGCCACGTCGCGTAAGGATGTGTTTCCTTCTTAATCGTATTTTCTGCATAGTTCCCTCCTTCTTGCAATCCTGGGTCATTCAAAAGAGTAGTGAACAAGCACTTATTGACAACCTAACACTCACAGACGCCAAGCTATCAAGTCTCGACCATCGTCGAAAAGTAGCTGGTCTATCGGTATTTTATAGGATACACTTTGGAGAGTGTGCGACGGAATTACATGAATTAATTTCGCCATCCCCATTTTACTACCGGGACACAAGACGCAGGTTAAATTACCACCCTTCTGTTGTTGATGTCCCTACCATACGCACAAAGCGATTTGCTATCTCTTTTATAATGCGAACAGCTAAGGAGTGGAACTTGTTGCCTGCTGATGTGTTCCCTGATATTTATAACTTAGGTGACTTCAACGCGAGAGTGAATAGGCTATTTCTAGGTAAGCATGTAACATCGTAGGCCACATCTTCGCTTAAGATCAGGTGAGAGTGTGGTCGAATGCTTTCCTTAGTCACTAAACAAAAAAAAAACCTTGCAATTCGGTAAGGTGAGGGTGGCAAGTGTCGCACGAGCTACTTGATCATTTTATAAAAAAGAAAACAGAGAAATCATCGACGGCTATCGACTAAGTGCCTCGCCAGACCATTACCCGCGTAGATATTTTCGCAAACCGCGTTGGTCAATCAAAAGTTTTATTATAATAAAAAAAGAATACTAATGAAGTAATATTTTAAATGTAGAAAACATGTTTTGCCAAAGCACCGGTACCTACACTGACCCATTACGGCACCAGTGAGGGCAGTTGAGGAGAAGTGCCGCTCCGCGTTATCACGATATTAGTATATATAAATGTTTTGGTCAAAGCTCAGTAGCCTCTTTGCGAATATTACTGGTTTACTCTAGATTTGACAAAAGCTGTCAACTCGAAACAAGTTGTTGAAAAAAGAACAGAAAAGCCTCTAATATTCTCCGTGACCGGTTCCAGAATTAAACTGTATAAAGTATAAGTATTTATTAAAATTGTTCATATAAAAAAATCTTCGCTGTGCACTGACTACTATGAAACCAAGGATTCACCAGTTAGTCAATAAAGTGCAGCCACAGTGCTCTCATTAATTTTATGTTTTACTTTTCTTAGTTCATTACCTACTTGACTTTGAATAAAACGAAACACGCCAATATTTTTATCGTTTGCTTCATTTTCTTATTTTGATTCCCCATTTCGGACCATAGGAGAGAGTAGTAGTTTAGCATAATGTTGGGTGATGCGCATAGGGCAAAAAGTTGGGAAGCCCTAGTTTAAAGTGATTTTTTGAATCAACTATGTATAATTAATTGGAGACCAATCGCTCGTGAAGGTGGGTCTAAGCGGAATGGTCGACCGGTCAGTTGTCACACGCCCCTCGCCCCTTCGCCCGCGCAACGTCAGGAATTTCACGACGGCCGAGCGTGGACAATGTTAGTGCACCAGAGCTATTATATTCAATCAATACTTTATAGATATGTTACGCTCCAAGACCGACCGAAAGAATTGCTCACAATGCTTTGTGGTTTCAAAAAAAGGACACTCCGCCTGGTCATAAAAATAACCGTAACCTACCCATCACTCAGCCACCGGTTTCGGAACGATAATTAACAGATGAGGATGTTTTACTGTAATAACAACGCGTTGTGAGCGTTTTCGGTCTTTGAGCGTAACGGAGTGGTTAGTGTAAGTTTTTTAGTATACAAAACGCCCCGATTCTAGTTGCGTTAAGAGCTCAATTTGTATGGGAAACATGATTTGCGCTTCTCTCCGCTAGGGGCGCTGTTCGCGTTTCCTATACAAATTGAGCTCATAACGCAACTAGAATCGGGGCGTTTTGTATACTAAAAAACTTACACTAACCACTCGGATCTAATATATGTTTCGGCGTTGATTTTTGCAAAATGGCATTCACTGTAAGTACGTGGTAAGTAAGCGTACCTACTCTCTCAAACCAAATGAAGTAATTATTATTTTATCTCATGAGTGACTTGCAATATTCATAATGCATCACGTTGACGCCTGTCTATCTAACGCGACACCTAAGCAACTTTGTTACTGATAGACCTGTGACTAATCTAATTTATTCAAAACCCGTTTTACGTTAACATAACTGTGAACAAGGGTCTATCTTCATTCCAGACCCTTCGGGATCTCGTTAGTGACGTCACATACTACCGTAATTATAATATAACCAATCCCAAATGTTCCCATATTGTAAAATGGATACCTATATACAGATCACTATAAGGTAAGACAAAGAAATGAGAATCCTGATTTTTTCTGACTGCCAGCCAGCATACGTAGTCCTAAGAAAGGCAAAGGTTAAGTTATGGGAAAAAAATCTTCAGAACACTCTCCGTTGTAATTGTATAGGAGTGATATTTTTCTCGATTCAACAATGTTTTCCGACTTGAAAGGATTCAAAGCCGCCTACAAGGACACCGACTACAAAGTTGTCGACAAATTGTTGGCGTGTCGACGACTTGACGACTTTGATGTTAGAGCACTTTAGTGACTTGGAAATTTCTTCACATCAACCAAGCTTTGTTTGCAACCAGAGTAATACTGTATACACGTTACTGAGACAAAAAGAAGATTAAATTACAACCATTAAACTAAATGTACAAATATGCATTAAGGGACCGGCGTAATGTGCATATCATTTCCTTTCTTTATAAGATCCTTTACGATCCTAATGCCCCTTCCTACCTTCGCTCTCGTTTCCAAATATCTCAAACTCCCTCTCGTCCCAGGCGTCAATGTGTCAATAAGATGCTGGAACTGCCTAAGACCAATACTAATTACTTTCTTCACTCCTTTTCATTTCGTGCTGCTTAAATGTGGAATCATTTTCCAGCCGTTGTACAAGACAGCCCATCCATTAATTCTTTCAAAAGTAGAATTAAGAAGTTTTATCTATCACAAATTTCCAATTAATCATTGCAAGCTTATCTCATCATGTGTATTATAGTATGTTTTTTGTTATTTATTTATTATATATAAACATATGTTTTAAGAGGATATTTATATAAGTATATATTTATTATTATAGTGTAATACTGCTGTCTATTTATAACCTTTATTTTGCATTTATGCTGCCTACTTTATTAACGTTATAACACACATTCATGGGTTGACTGGAAGAGATCTATTCTGGAGATAAGTTCGCCCTTGCAAATTATGTTTTAGTAAAATATATCTGTAATTTTTAGACCCTGGGAATCGATCTCTAGGGGTACAAATTTCGGCTCAGTTAAGTTGGTTTAAGTGCGTTAGATGAACTACCACTGTTACGACATCACTGCTAGTTAGTTTCCCTTTCCTTCCATTTGAAACACATACCGAACGGCAAATTCAAATTTCCCGCCAATTGCCGCAAGCGCCGACTACTACCACAGATTTAATAATACAAGGAGAAGCGTTTAACTTGTGACGAGTGTAAGCCCCACGGGCATACATTGCCGCCTGTTCGCCGTCTGTTAAAGTCGAGTGAATACGTACGTAAGTCAGAAATAATTGGCCGTTTTTTTTCAAAATGCCGTCCTGTTTAATTGTAACATGCAATCATCGCAGTGATTCAGTTTTAGCAAGTAATGGAATAATTTTTCACAGGTATGAAAAACTTAGATTTAAATTTAAAAAACAATATTAAACAAATAGTCCTATTTTTATTCATAAAAACATAATCGCTTAAAATTCTGTGTTACTATCTTACAAATTTTACTAGATTGCGGCTGTGCTTAACTTTCATTGCTTCGCAGTACATAATACGCACGCAATCAATAGTGCATAATACTGCATGCTCAACTAGAACCACGTTATGTAGTACGGCCGCTGATCGCGACACTCGGTCTTCCTGTAAAGTCAGCGATTTGACCGATCTCCTCACATTATATCAGGTGGGTTGATGACTTCATTCCCAGGCCAGTGTAGTAAAAACATCTTTTACATAATAAATTCTTTTTTTTTATTTATAAGTAATCTTTTTGTTTGGGAGAGTTAAATTAGAAAAATACAAATTTCTAAAAGAATAACGAAGAATAAATATTTCTAAGCAACTACTCCTCAACTCGATCAGGCACTAATCAGCATTGCTGATGACTCTATCAAGACGGTCAATAACATGTGCCAATACCAAAGTCACTGAAAACATTCTGTTGAAGGAATACATCTAATCTTTTCACGAAGTCTATCTATCCCTAGTCCTTTACTACCCTTTGACAGCCAAAGGAATGTCTAGACGTATATGAATATTAACTTGGACGGAACAGGACACGCTGAGAAGTTTCCTTCGGGCGATGCATCTGGCGTGCTGTCAGCTTCCAAGTTGGTTTGTTTGCCACTGTTAGGAATTTTACGCCTGACTACAGGCGAGACGAGCCATTCAGGTGCCTGCTGTGCTAGATTGAACTGTAAATTGAAAGCGGTTAAGTTGAGTTTGCGATTTAAAGCTGCAATAAGTTTTAATGTGTGCTGGCGGCGCTTCTATCAAAACGTCTACTGTTTTCAGGTAAAATGTGAGTTTGTTTTAAGTAAATATATGCTTAAGCGATATTTTTAGTAGTCTGGTGTATGCATCATAAAATATAATCTGAAATAAAACATTTTAAGTGGGTACAATCTAGCTATTTTAATATTTCTTGGTATTCTTCGAGTTTCCAGCTGTTGTCGACTATATTTGTTTTAAAGTTTTGAAAGAAAATTCTTGAAACTATTTAAAGTTTCGTTTGTTTAAGAAATTATAAGTTTTTGGGAGCTATTAATCATAGTTGTTATTTGCTATTAACCGGTTCTGTGGTCTTGATTTGCCGAGGGGCCCCAGACTCCCAAGAGGGTACAAAATTGTGCTTAGTGTTGTTGATGGTAAGTCATCCTTTGCCTCAGCCCGTTTACTGTCTAGAATTTTACTATCTGATGCACAAGCTATCTTCACGCTAGCTCCACTAGCGCTTATTATCGGTAATTATAACTGTTACATCAAGCAATATCATATAGGCAGGGAATACCTGTCTGTAGTAGCCTGGAAAAACCGCGCTGATCGGAGCAGGTTGGCTTCCACCGACATTCGGAACTTATAGACGCACTCTCCACAAAAGTCTAGAGAACACTGCGCCGACTACCAGCGTGGATCAAGGGGTTTAGACAAGTGGCAATAGTTTCATAACGATAAGATATCGATATTTGTCATCACAGGCCATATTGCTTGGTCACCTACAGCGTCTTAGGTTTCGCTACCAACTTACTTAGAACTACGATTGGCCACATGATTAAGTCAATCCCATACATGCAGAATGGTGCTAGTACCCAGATTTTTTATGTTTACGCCCTTACGTTACGAACTCGTTTTCCTTATTTTCACGACCAACTTTCCTTTCTTAATGACCGAAAATAAACTAGTCAAGTATATCATTCCTTATTACTTACAAAGCTATCGGACTCAATACAGCATGAAATACATTACTAAATAATCAAGTCTTCACAGAAGTAGTAAATGAACAAACTTAGTCGATCGTCCGCGACATCTGAAACCGAAACTTCCGTAATGTGTCCTGTTCGGAAACTCGGTAGAATGCCAGCAATAATTATGTAGTTGAGTGATATCTTACTAAGTGCGTTAGTGTATTGATTTCGTGAACATTAAAGCGTAAAGAAGAATAACAATAAATTGAACTAGTCCGGAATGTATATTAACTTTTGTGATTTAAGATCCTAGCACCCATCTCAACTTGGAAAGTACTGTATCGCCTTTCGCCACGTCGTCAACATAACGTAAGCTTATCCACGTAACCAAAATAAAATTAGCAGCTCCGGTACGTCAACTCGACTATGGCTAGGCGACGACGCCGCGCTAACGGCTCGCCAGCTGCTAGTTGACGACTAGGTGGACGCGGTAGCTCGGGTACGGAGAGACGTCAGCGTGGGTTACACGAAATTGCGGGGACAACTAGCCGTAAGCGCGGGAACGGCAAGTTGACGCATCGCACCGCAGTGTAGGTACTATTCATGAATCCTCAGACCACTAATTTGAGCAGTATTTGCAGCAATACCTGTGATTTTATCTTCCATCTTTGTCATAAAAAAACAATGAACCAACTGATGCTGCTCATGAAAAAAAAACTAAAAGGCCGGTGGGGATGTCTTAGTGGTTTTTTTTTGGAATAGGCTAATTTCCTTACAGTTGCATTTTAGGTAATTACATAGATACTAACTTGGACATTTTATGAGACACGAATTATGTTATTAAACGGATTCCTTTTCACGAGAATTCTAAGATTGGCCGTCTTAGAACTCTTTTCCAAAAATATTACTATTTAAGCAATAATAGCACAGTAGCAATAATATATATTAAATTCAGCCGTGCTAATCTCACTTCAAATTTAGCTGTCAAACGCGAACGAATATTTCACAAAGAAAGTTAAACTTTTAATCAATATATTTTTTTAAATTAAATCTAATGTCGTTACACACTGTCATATCTAACTACTTTTCTAGTTTATCTGTCCAAACCAATGAACTATTAAGTATTACGTAGTACTTAATAGTTCCATTGTCCAAACTAAGAATTTTCTGTAAACTGACTGGTAAAATCGAAGTGAGCGTCGAATTGAGAAGGGAGACCTTACAGAATAGGACGGCTGAGGGCCTAGACAATTGCCAAACGATAGAACGTTTCTATCGAACGAATGACAATTTTTGACTACTTCTCATATACATTTGACACGACGGTCGCCATGGGGCTTTCTTAGTAATACGTCAATTTCACACATTAGATTATTTTCTTTCAACGTTCGATGCAATCGATTGGTTACTTGGCTAAGCCCTTTGGACTCTTGAATCTCTACTTTAGGCCTGCGAAGACGGTTTTTTGTCCGCGGAGAACTAAAATCCTCGAACTCAGACAAATGTCTGCTAAGATCTTAACGCAGACTAAACATGTTTGAAACACACAACCATGTGCAATTGTGCAACCAAATGCTAGTAGGAAGTTTAGTGAAGCGAGTGCTATGGAAACAAATATTCTAATATTACGTTGTGTTGTAAGTCTGTTGATGTCCTCGGTTGTTAAGGAGACTGTTTGTATACGGTTAAGTCCCTCGTATGGGATATGCCATGCAGTTCTAAGCGACCTTTTTATGCAGACAAAAAAGTCCGCGAACACAAGTCTCTCGTCTGCGCAGTCCTTCACTAAGTTGTGCCATTTCAATTTGAGTCTTTAATATGACTTTCTAGGACTCAAAACAATAATAGCAATAGTAATAAGAACTTCAATAGACTGTGGTAATAATATGCTACGATTCTTACCATTACAAAGTATTTATTTTCTTTTATTGAACCTAAAAAATTACGAACCTTGACTACGAATCTTTAATGCTCTCTCCACACGGCCTAGACTCTTAGATTATCATTTATTCCCTTTATAAAATTGTCTAAATGGAGTGAAATAACTTTCAATGTAATCCGGTATTAACAATTCCAGTCGGGTTTTCGCTCTCAGAGCCCGTAATATAAATGGAATAATCGTAATAACTTTCAGATGGTGAAATTCTCTTAATCGGATATTATTTCGATCATCAATGCGCAAAAAGTCCAACATTAAACGTAATGAACTTTATACATCACGTTCTCGAGTCATTAACTTTTTTATATTTATATTTTTCAATTTCATTACATAGGCACGCCGTATTATAGAATGAGGCTCAAGATTCAACACTGACTTGAGTATCTATCAGTTTGTGCTTGATAGAACGTGACAAACGAATCTCCAGATATGATTATCAGTGTCATTCTATAATAAGGCCCATTGACGAGTATGTATTACCTAATATTATTACTCTGTACTCCGTCCTCAAATACAAACTATCTATAGTTTGTAACTCAGGTTCATAAGATTTGACTGCACTCATCTTAAACGTTGTACATAAAATACGTCTCTATATCTCAAAGTACAGTGTGTACAACCAAATTGAGTTGATTGACTTAAAATCACAAATAACTTAAAATTTAAGCTTTATAATGTCGTACTTCCTTTAAAGTAAAAGATTCGTCTGATTATAGGCGGGTAATGGCCCATCATGCTATGATAACATAGATAAACTATCAACAAATCCTAGATGCAGAGCATAATAGCGGTGTCTTGAATCAATGGAACACTGAAGAGTAAATTATTCACTTAGAGGGATACAGTTGGCATGGCGCAAGTGTTACCTTGGTGCAGCAAACGTCTATAGCCTTTCGGCGGTGACCACTGGCCATCAAGCGGGCCATATGGTTGTTTTCCAAACCTTATAGTAAAATAAAATCGAAGAAATGCATCGAGGAAAAACATTAATGAGGTCTAAAGTGAGTTTTGTAACTCAACGGAACAATAAATCGAACCAGTGTGCTGAACGATTTCTTATTGCTCGATGACTGCAATCCAATCTGCAAATAAGTGAAAAGAATTGAAGTCTTATCATCACAATCCAATTCCGCAGTGTTATTCAATAAGCCGAAATTCATATTCCGTTAATATTTTATTTCCTCGTTTCCTTCAAACTCGGAGAAAATAAATTCTATTTTTATGTGTAAAATTTATCTGACGTCTTTGCGCCACATTTATCGTCAATACGGTTGGAATTGAATTTGCTGTACTTGGGTTTTCTTTAACACGAGCAATATATTCTTTTACAACGATTGTTCTCAGTTAAGAGTTAATAAAGGATGAAAATCAGCATCTACAGCAGTTTATGTAAAGGTTGCTCTAAATAATGTTTAGGTCGAGTTCACATTGGACGTAGGTATTCTCAACCACCAACTTATCTTTATCGTTTATGGAGAAGCTCAATATGTTCTTTTCAACTGACTCATTGATTATAAGGCGGAAAGTGGAAGCAAGCTTCAACTACTGAATGACTGATATTTTATTACTAAATGTTGGATTACAATAACGCTGTTAGCAACTTTTTTTCTTCTTCCGTAGGATCACCACAACTGCTCTCTTCCACGGCGGAGGGAAATGCCCAATTTCTAGGCATTTGTTCACCATGTCCAAGAACAGTTGCGTGTCTCCACGGATTGCTCGTAAGCAGATGTGCGATGTAAAGCCATCTCCTCCCGGGTCTTTCTTTGGGTTAAATGTCTTTAGTACCCCAACTAGTTCTTCCATTGTAAATGGCAGATCCATATTTTCTAATATGTCTGCGTCATTTATGTTGCAAGCCCGGTAGCAACGCAAGGTTAAACAACTACAACTAACAACTTTCTACGGTCAGCATCAGAAGTAGATTACCACTTTAATTAATACCTAGTCATAATAATCGAAAGTAAAAATTAACCATCATCATTATCATCTGATGATGATAATGATGATGGTAAATTTTTACTTTCTCGTACGTAGTATAGAGGAAGTCTTGTAATCATCAAAAAATTCTACTTCGATATTTTGACGGATTTACACGTTTTGGACCTCCCTGAGACCAAAAACATTTTTTTTGGAATTATGTCTGTGTGTCTGTGTGTGCGTCTGTGCGTTAGCACGATAACTCGAGCATGCTTTGACTTATTGCAACCAAATTTAACATGCGTGTATGTCATCAAAATATAAGGTTTCTATCAAGTTTTGAGCCGTCGATCACGAAAGTTAAGCAAACATGTGCACGGTCGGTACTCGGATGGGTGACCAAAATTTAACATTCATGTATGACATCAAAATATAAGGTTTCTATCAATCTTTGAGTCGTTTCCGGTATAAGAGAAAGTCAAGGGGAGGCCACTCCCGATTTTTTTAAATATATTACTAGATGGCAAACAAGCTTGCGATGTTAATCACTTAACACCCGGTGTTAAGTGATTAACGTCGCCTATAGATACTTGCAATATTGAGGGTCAATCACTTAACACTGCAAGAGCGTTGCCATCCTGGGGACTAAGATGATATGCCTGCCACGCCCAGTAATTACACTGGCTACCTTTCCCTTCAATCCTAAACACAGCGGACTGCATCACGGCAGAAATAAGAATGGCGGTGGTACCTACCCAGACGACCCTGCATATAGTTTTATTACAAAATTTTAAAGATTTCACATTATTATTAATACGCGGCGAATTGAGTACACTCAAGCTTACTACTTCACACCGGCCCTATATAAATATTTTTCCTTTATTAAATCTACCAAAATTTAAATTTTCAGCTTAAAATTTTAATCAAAAACATTCACTTCAAAATCACGAAACAAAGTTTAAATTTCATATAACCCGCTTCTATTGTACCTTACAAACGTAATTAAGTAAAACAAACAGAGTTCTGAGCACAATGTCCGAAGTACATTGCTGTATCCAAAGTACAGTTCACAACTGCAGAATTCAGCTGAAACTTGTATCCCTGAGGAATAAAATGCAGCAACTGTTACATATAAACTTATGTACGTTGACAAGTTGGCTCCCGTGGCGGTCATTATGCCCCAAACATAGTTTAATACTGAATAACCCTTTATAATTTTGCAGCATATAAATGTCGTTCAATAAATTTCAGTCGTATTAATGTAATTGCCAATTTAAATTACTTTAAACGGAGAATATTTAAGCATTGAACACTGTACTGAATTTTAAATGAAATGAAAATTAAAATCATGTCATGATCAGAAAAAACATCATCCTATCATGATCTAGTGCTGAGACGAGACACGGTCCTGCTACCTCTCAATATTCCGGCGAGTACTCTTCTTCTTTTTCTTCTTCTTCTTCTTCTTAACTTCTGAAGTGCAACAAAAATTACAGAAATCAAAATATAAATCATAATCACCGAAATATTAAGTATAAATGGAAGGTGCACTATTTTATTTCGAAAGTAAATTAGCATGTTATTACGTAAAGATCCATGTTAAAAGCTTCCATATTAAATTATAATATTAATATGGAAGCTTTTAACATGGATTTCAATTTTATGAAGGAAAAAGGGATAAAGATGATGGAAGAGAGATCTTCGTTAGAAGAAAAAGAAGAAGATTCTTAAGATAGAACTCTTACTAAATTAAAACTTTTAGTATTTAAAACAATAAGGTTTGTAATCAAACTCATAGGTCATCATGTGGTAAGCCACTGGTAATATGTCGTAAAAACGATCACTGTCTATCATGACCCCTTACTCCTTTGATATCTGGAAGCTTTACTTACCGAGCGAAGCACAGTACTTGAATATAGGGGCAAATAGAAAACACATCGCAATGAATTCATTCCCGAAAATTGACGCCATTTTAACATTATACCGATCTACATTTTGGTCCTTCGAGCCGGAAATGTGTATTTATTTTTATTTCCTATAAAATCTTATTGGTAAATTCTGAGCACGCGTTTTTCCAATCATAAATAATTAGTAAAAAGTAATCTCGGAGCGAATACTGCTTTAAAAAAGAAAAGCTTTAAACTGCAAAGTGATATCGAAACTCCAAAATTGCTAGTATAAAATCTGCATCTAGCTGTCCCATAAAATCTAGAGTATATACGCCCTACCGTTTCATATTCAGAGGAAACTATATTTTAGTAAAATATACTCTAGGATATCGGACGAAATTGCTCTTAAAGGTGTGAACGAATAATTTGATTATATAAAAGTACAAAAACCTATGTTACAAAGTATCCGAATTTCTTCTAAATGCTGTGTAAATTCTATACAGTTCCAACCAGTTAAACAAGTTCACCACTTAACTACTGTCAACAATTCAGATTCGTTCTTCAACTGCTTTAACCATTGAAATTTTGTTTAGAAAAGTGGCACTATTTAGACTATAATTGGCTGATAACAAGATAGTATGAGCGTACGATTCTTTTCTCCAGTATAATGGAGATCGTATAGATAGTTGTCTAATAAAAAAGATGGTTACAAAATGAAGACAGTGACACATAAAGACGTGACAGATAATTATTTTAAATTCGTTGTTCAAAAATATTAATGAAAAATGAATAAATTCTAATATATAAAATGCTTTTTTTTTATAAGACGGCCTATCAAATGACTTCATTCCGATTGAGGGTAGACCCAAGTGCAGACCAAATTGAAAAATAGCTATGCTAAAAGAGAGCTCGCTATGATTTATTATTAATAATAATAATATTTTAATAAAGATAAAAAATTAATTAAGAGAGCAAATGAAAGTGTTTACTCAGCTCGATCAAGCTAAAACTATTGAATGCATTTCAGTAAATCTTTTCAGGCAGTTGACCCATATCATTAATTATGATGTAGCATTCTTATATATCAGTAATTCGTTCCGATGACAAATATTCTTAAATCTATGCAGACGAAGTCACGAATGGCAGTTAATACATTATAGCAATATTAATTCAAAATGGTAGATATACAAAACAATAGGTATATGACTGTGATTTCCTAAAATAGATTTCTCCGGACATTTCATAATCTATCTGTACAATACCGACAGTAATATAAATGGCTTATTGTATAATCGTAGTCAATTTGACATGATGAATATTACTCGGAGAATAATATAAAGCAACAATCAAACTGTCAAGCTGTTAAGCAATATTAAACTTGAAAGAGAAAAGTAGGCTAGGATTGTAAGTTTATTTTAATTACCTTGTCGCGGGGCCACGAGTTTCTTTACGGTGCTCCTATTAGGATATTGTTTCATTTTGCTCCCTGAATATTTAGGGCATCAGCTTAACTATTTTCCGTTTGCTTGAAGTGCCTGTAGTGATTTATACCCGTATTCACAAACATTACTATGAGGTCCCTCGACTCTTGGATAAATAAACGCATTGCATTGGATAATGCTCTGTGATTGTTTCGATTCTGTTGTCTAGTTCCCATTTTGAATGTACTGACGTTTTATTATTTCAAACCTCCTTCAATTCAAACTTTAAACTTTTTATGCACCCTCCAGACTCACGCCGAGAACCCCCGAGAACACCCGAGAAGCGTGAATGTCTCGTTAGTTTCTCGCCTTCTCGTTCTCGCGCTCGCCTATTCTCCGCTCGGTGTCGGTTTTTTGACCCGCTTCAAAGGGTTTCTCGGGCGAGAAAAGAGAAGCGTATCACATTCTCATTCAGTTTCAGTGCGACGTGGAGAGTTTGAAATAAGATTCACAAAACTTGTTCTATTTCGATGAATTTGTGTCATCCACCATCGCCTGGGCCTTCCTTTTTCATAATATAATTTTTGATTCTAACATTCACAAGATTGTAGTATTCTATGCACACAATACCAAAGCTGCGCATAAAGACCGAGAACGCAAGTGAGAAGGTCGCATGAGTGTAGATACCATCTCGTTTCTCGGGTCAAAGACTTTTCGCGTGAGTCTGGAGGGCGCATGACATCTGGACGTTGCTTTTGACATCTCGACCTGTGCGCTGTGTAATATAGCTAGCTAGCTACCTAAGCTGTGCGTTCATTTTAAAGTACGCATAGTTTCAATCCCACTTAAGTATTGTCTTTGAATAGGTTTTTACGACACTATGCGGCCACACGGACTATGAGACTTCAAAATCTTTGCCATATGGCACGCACTGAGAAATGCATTTTTTTTGCATAGTATTGTTTCTCCTCAAGAGATTTATTCTAATCTCGGCTTTAAAATAACTGCCATAAAACTAGTATTCCATTGAGTCCTGTACCCCTATTATGAGTTTGTTAGTTTTCGAGCTCGATCAAACGTATCGTCTCTCTTCATACATTGCCCACTAGCGCCTCTAGCGTGAACTATCAGAAACAGTGGGCAATGTATGCAAAGAGACGATACGTTTGATCGAGCTCGAAAACTATAAAAACTCATACTAAGAGTACTGGTAATAGCCACACGCTCTGCATGCACTAATACCATGGTTGTGTCATTCCATCTTTTTGGACAAAATATTGCACAGGCCACATGTCAGATTAATGAACCATTTACACAAGCCCAATAGCAGGGACAATCCAATTTAATATTAGCATAATCTTAAAAGACACAATTCTGCATTGAATTGTCCTAAGACAATTATCAAGTCAGTGCTCTGAAATACTCGTAGAATGATATCAATTTTTTATTGGAGGCTCAGTGGATTGTAATTTGGTCCATCAATATTGTGCCTGGAAGCTTCTGTCTGTTATGAACTGGTTAATCTCGACTACCTCTGAATGTGTATTCGTTTCTTACTAACATAATTTTCATTTCTCCAAACAACTTTGTGTACCAAGTAATGTAGAATTCAGCTAAAGAAATACTGTTGAGCTAAATCTGAGCGCAGCTGTTGTAATATTATTTTAATGTAACAGGAAAACCCAAAAACTCGACCTGTATTTTTCTGTAATATTTCTACTCGGAATATAGGTGAAATTGTAATAAATTACGCTTAAGTCTAAAAAGTAGGGTCAAGCCTTTTATCACTAAGTCGCACACCCTTTTAATTTAAACAATTCAAATATAAAAAATATTATATTCACAGCACCATTAAGGTTGTGACACATTTAACAGCACGGAAAGGAACGCTTCTTTTTATGCTTTGGACACTACGGAATGGCGGCTAAGGACCGTAGCGCATCGTGTCTTTATCTTGTTAAAAAGATCTTCAGGTTAAACAATCAATATTGAAATACGGCCATGTGAAGCGCCAGCATAAGAGGAGCGATTTGACTAAATAGAGCGTAGCACAGCAGGGCGCAGCATAGCTCAATGTTGATTGCATCCTTATTGTGATTTTTTTAATGAAAAAGAACGAACAAACTTCACGTGGTGGTAAGTGATCATCATCGTCGCCCAAGGACATTTGCAACAACAGATGCGTTACCGGGAAGAAACACGCTTTCTTTTTGAAGATATCGAGGTCATATTGGTTCTGGAACACCGCTGGCGAAAGTTGGTTCCACATTCTTGTGGTCCACGGTAGAAAATTGCGCGAAAAACGCACGGTTGTGGACAAACAGGCATCAAAACCGAGGGGATGGATTTGAAGTCACGAGGAACGATGGCGGAATGCAGCAGCTGATATAAGTCCGAACAACTCAAGTGATACATGCGTAAGACGACGCAGAATGATGCCATATCTCTACGCAATGCCAAAGTGTCAAGCCAATCAGAAAGGGCTGGTTCGTCAATAATTCGAGCTGCTCCCCTTTGTATGCGGTCTAAGGGAAGAAGTTGGTACTGGGGTGCGCCCACCCACAGATGAGAGCAGTATTCCACGTGAGACACCCGAATTTGCGCTTTAAATAGTTGTAGGTTACAGAATACCCCTTCGGTCTGGAGCACACCAAGTACTCTCCAAATGACCGCTGGAACGGAAGTCGATCGATTATGTAGACCCCAAGGATACCAATACTGGCTTGGGCTGTTAGGGGAGTGTTTTTAAACTGACGCAATACGACAAAAGTTATTGTTTTTTGCGGCACACGCGCAAATTTGTGCCTTTGTAGACTAAATTAAGTGGACCTCAATCCGAAACTTTGCGAACGCAGGTCTCAATTTCGGACACAAGTTTGTTTCGGCATTCGATGACGTTTTTCCGAGAAGTATTGATTAGTGTTGAAAATCAAAGATCAATATTATACCACACGATATGTACACGATGTATCAAACATAATATATTAAACCCTATAATAACATTTTCGTCCTGAGTTTTCGTGTAATAATCATAATAATTAAAGGGAAGCTACATAATCTAATTTCACAACGATAATAAATGTCAACTAATGATTTTATAACAAAGTTAATGAGAAAATTATATAAATAACAAGTTAATTCTCTGTTAGAAACAAATTCGAGGGAATCAGATATCCTCATGAATATCTTTTGTGAAATTCCCCACAAAGGCTTTTAAAATTAATTAGGTATGAAGCTATGTCACACTGACGAACGGGTGGGCTTAATTAGATTGTAAGGGTGGTGCCGCTTACGGAATCTTAGAAATGTTAAATCTTCCTAATTTTCTTTAAATATTTATAAAGACATTCCCTGCAAAGGAGTACTGTAATACGTAATACGAGTACTATGATGGAATCTGGTATTGGTAGATGTGATATCAAACCCTACAGAATGGATATAAAGCACGTGCGTTAAAAGCTGTTAACTGCTGATTCAAACATGTTTAATTAGATATATATGTTACAGTCAAAACTCATAACCGGTCAAAACCACTTTTGACTGCAAAAATCAGACAAAAGGTTTTGACCACTTTTGTCTGATAAGTTGTGTACTTTAGTAAAAAACAGTTTTGACTGCAAAAAATAAAACTAATTTTATTTGACCTAATGTTTAACTAAACTAATAATGATTTAGTCGAAAGATCGTATCGAATATTCAGTTCAGTAATAATTCAGTGAAAACGTCGTAAAAGTCGTAAAATCGTTCGCATTTTCTTACATAACTTTTTAATTCTTATCATTGGAGGTCCGAAAATATTTCTCATACCATTTAAAACCATAATGAACATTCTTCATAACAAATCATTCTTCATAACTTCATAAAACATAATCATTGAAATTCATAATATCATTAATCATACAATTTTGGGCGAGTGTAGTGTTTTATACACCTACATGGCTGGGTGATGGGGTAGGTTAGGGTTATTTTTTTTTATGACCAAGTGGAGTGCACTGTTTTTGTAAGCAACAAGGTAGTAACAGTTTTAATAAAAAAAATATGATCACTAACTGTTATGAGCTCCGTTGGTAGTAATAAAAATGTATGAATAAAAAAAGGATGAAAAATAAAATTATGAAGAGTGATTAACATGAACAAAAATCGGTAGTAAGACAAAGAATAGGATTTAGAATATAATTATTATGTGAGCTAATATGGACCCGATTATTTTCTTAAACGTTGTTCGAACGATTGATTTTCGACTTAACGTTGTTATACCAATCAAGGTTGAACCATTGCCAGCATCACATAGCATTGCCGGCATCACATGGCATCCCGTTTATTCCCAATCAAAGTAGTTTTGACTGACATGACATTCTTAATCAAAACCACTTTTAACCGATACAATTTGGGCACAAACACTATTACCCATATTTAAAAGTGGTTTTGACCAGTGTCCTTAGTTAAAATCACTTCTGACTGCGAAAATCAGTCAAAAGTCTTTTTAACAAAGGACATCGGTCAAAAACACTTTAGCCAGATTTTTGCAGTCAAAAGTGGTTTTGATCGGTTATGAATTTTCACTGTAACATATATATAATAACTTAATATATTTCCACACTCACACCAATTATCTAGCCCAAATTAAGTATCATTAAGAACTTGTGTTATGGATACTAGATAACGAACTAATTTAATGTACACAATATTATAGTTTAGATATTTTTATAAATAAACTTAAATAAATACATAAACAACCATGACTCGTGAACAATGTTCGTGTTCATCACCCAATCCTTTGCTCCTACCAGGACTCGAACCCGGACCGCTTGATATGTAGGCAGCGTTACTGACCACTCCACCACGACGGCGTCTTATATAGATATAGTTTACGTCATGTCTGACCTCAGTGTCTGACTATATTTTTTACGTACTTATATTCTTAAAAATATATTAGATACCTTAACTAAGCTCATCGTACATTGGAGTAAATATTACTGTAATCAATCTAAGTATAGCGTTCTGTATTACTATTAAAACCTTAACGACGGAAAAAACTACTTGATAGTTTTTCTCCGTTTCACCTTCAAAGTATTTATCTTATATTCAAGAATGCACGAAACGGCGACATTGTTTACGTTTTATTCTTTGATGTTAACAATAAAGTTATAAAATAGCTTAAAATTTACAATAAAATCAAAGTAATTATTTAATTTTGTAACAAATTTGATATAAATTTACTATATTTTTACTATAGTGTTATACTAAAATTTGTGTGGCAACTGTATGTATATAAACGGAGTAGAAACTCAACTCATAAGTGTCACTAACGGGCGTGCGAAGTTATTGTTTTTTCTTGGTTTTTCATTTTGCGCATCTTTTCTAATGCTCCGTGGTTCATCACAAATCTATTACTTAGTAATATTTACAACTGGAGCACAGCTGCCTTTACTGGCACATTCAAATATGGAAATTGAGTCCGCAACAAAAATAATTTATTAATTCACCTCATAATAAATTTGAGTCGTATGAAATATTAATAATGGTGTTATTCTCCTTTACGCGTCACGCACGTGTGTGTTATGAAAGTGAGTTCTGAGTTTTTCACTTAACGGTCTTTTTAGCTTGCACGTTTTATATTATTTTGGTAATATGAATGTCGTAAAGCTTTTATTATAGTAATAGGTAGCGGCAAAGTTCTATTATATTCAAAATGTGGCGCACTTTTGGTATAAGAATAAATTCAAATTATTCTTTTATTAAATCCACGGAGAGGCAATAGTGAGTTACTCTTTTATCGTCTTTGAAAACGAAATAATCTCGACTGCTTCTACAGAAAATTAATTTATTTTATGCATCTAACTTTTCCCAATTATTGAGCAGAGTTGCGCAGTGAAATTTGCTTCCACGGCAATGTAAATAGGGTCTGTATTTGTTTGTACCGCAGGACAAGAAATAAAGCCACCTAAGCATCGTCTAGTACTACCGACGCAGCGCGGTGCGGGTAGCAACCGCCCCGCGTCGTTTCTGGCAACCGCACCGCGTCTCGTCCGATGTGTGATGCTCTATAAACACGCATACGAAATTCTCCAGCCGCGGTCACCGCCTGATTTTAAAGGAACTATTTTAAAATATATTTTTTCAAGCTATTAACAGAACACGTCGGACATCTGTGGATCAAGTTTAACCCCTTGGTGCGGATTCAGAATCTCTCTCAGTTGGCTTTTGTGACATCCATGAATAAGAAGGGGTAATCTTATCAGGAATGGCACTGGTTCCACTATTAGGTAACTATCATATAAACAAACATGAATATAAAATTATACATCTCATACGAAAAATAGCCGCTATCAAAGCTATTATTAAGTTGTGGTAATTTAAGTGTAGGCTCTTCGTGGCTGTTTTAATTCTAATTGAGCCTATGAATATAGACGAGGTCATGCTAATGAAAAAAAAATTCTATTCTTAAAGCACAATACAAATTTATAATTATAAGCACATTCCATTATGAAAGTATAATATTTTCCTTGGCTGGGGCAGATTTTTGAGGAGAAATGTAAATATCATAAAATTGTTATTGTCTTAGATTACGGAAATATAATATCTTTCAAGTTACAAAAATGGCGGGTACTTATCGCAATTTTCGGCATCTTGTTGGAGAGGCCGTTGACAAATTAGTCTCCTTTCACTTCGTCATAATAGCTTTCCTTGAGCCCTTCTTCTAGCACCTGATGGAGGTGATATGCCCATACTAGTTTCCAATATAGGTTTCTGGTCTTCAAAACGTGACCGTAGCAGCGCAGATGAGACTTCTGCAACTTATCAGTAATGTTACGGTTATGAAGGCTGCCGCGAATGTGTGTGTTTAGGATGTGGCATTTACTTAAAACACTGCAGATCCACTGCAGCCTCTTCGTCTCCATTACCGGGAAGTTAATCCAAGCAGTAAATACATCCAGGGTCGGGGCTGATATACTTTGTTTGTCCTTAAATTCTTTTCGATTCACAAGTTCTTCTTAGTTTTGTTCTTTCTTCTTATAACGATGGAGCGTCTCCCGGTACCTAGTCGAAAGTTGAGCATTCGGAGTATATGTAGGTAATTTTACTAGGTGGTAGACCCATAGGTATGTAGGGTCCTCTGGGTAGGTACAACCGCCTTTCTTATTTCTGCCGTGAAGCAGTTCGCTGTGTTTCGGATTGAAGGGAAAGGTAGCCAGTGTAATTACTGAGCATGGAAGGCATATCATCTTAGTCAACGCATTCTATGGATGGCAATGCACTTGCAGTGTTAAGTGATTTACCCATAATATTGCAAGCGTCTATAGGCGACGGTAACCAGTTAACACCAGATGGCGCCCCAAGCTTGTTTGCCAACTCGTAGTATAAAAAAAGAAAGGTACATACTTATTTTTTGTTTACTTCATTACCTATTTTATGCTAAGTGTGTTGTTTGCGAACCACAAACAAGTGTACGGTTTGCCTGACGGTGACTAGTTACCGTAGTGTATAGAGACGATTGTAACACATGTGTCACTCCGGCGCTGCCAACCTCTAGCCCTTATTTTGTGAGGTTCTGGCAAACTAAAGGTAGTAGCACATTTATCAGCTTGGAACCGTATCGCCTCTTATTACTTTTTACTTTGAAAATACACTAGGTGGTAGACCCATGTAGGGTTGTCTGGGTAGGTGCCACCGCCTTTCTTTTTTCTGCCGTGAAGCAGTTCGTTGTGTTTCGGATTGAAGGGAAAGGTAGCCAGTGTAATTACGGGCATGGAAGGCATATCATGTTAGTCCCCAGGATGGCAAACGCACTCTTGCAGTGTTAAGTGATTTACCCTTAATATTGGAAGTGTCTATAGGCGACGGTAACCACTTAACACCAGGTGGGCCGCAAGCTTGTTTGCTATCTCGTTTTATAAAAAAAGAGGCGATGCGTTACGCTCCTTAGTCGTTCCGTAGCCGCTGTTCTGTAGCGTTCATAGAAAAAAGGGGCGTTTCCTTTTCGACCTGATATATATGCTATGAGTTTAACTCACCGACAGAAACGAAATCGTACAAAATTGTAGACCACTCCCCTTGTTCATAAAAAAATAACCACAAACCTATCGCATAGAAATTTGTACCATTCCATACGTGTCTAATTTCTGATTTCGTAAATTTCCTGTGACATATTATATAAAAGTACACCCTTTACCAATAATTCCTTTATGCCTCTTCAAAATTAGAGAACAAAGTTACAATATCCCACATTAATTATAGTAATAAATTACAAATGGTTATACGAGTACCACAGCATAATTTACTTTCATTTCGTGTAAAGTAATTAAATAAAATTATGTGCAAAAAGAAAACATGGACGTGCCGCGAAAACGAGGGCCGAACGAAATTAACTTTCCGACCTTTTTATTATTCTAATTACTTTGCGCGAGCCCTGCGACCTGCTAATAGTCTGGTGAGAGCTTCAGGCAAAAATCAGCTTAGAATTTGTTTATTGTTCATCATCATCATTTACCCGGACTGCGGAGAAGATTTTGACTGTAAAATATGTCGTGGTCGTTGGCTTTTGATTGTTTGTTCACTGAAGGATTGTTACTTCTGGATTTGGTGCCTCTTTTTTCTTTGTTTTTTATGTAGGCGATTGGCTGGTAAACTGTGACTATTTAGGGTCACTGCATGGCCCATACTGTCAGATGTGGCTTTGAGTGTAACCCAATGTTACCTAAGGTTCTGCTCAACCCCTATTCATGTGGGACTACGAGCGTAATCGTGCGTAATGTATTGATGTAACTGCTTAAAGTTGTCCCAAAGTACCTACCTACTCCTTACTGCCCCTAAATACACATTTGTGCTTGCATTGGTTCGTCGAACTTACCTTAAGCCCGCTTAGGTAACTTCCGAATCTGAAGAAAGTTTTTTTTATAATACTTGTGTTGTGTGTGTGTGCGTGTGTGTTTTTTTTATAAAAAGGTCAAATGACTCCATTCCAGCTGATGACCGACGCCATCGTGGTGTTCCGGGCGGTCCGGGTTCGAATCCTGGTAGTGGCAAATGTTAGTTCGATGAACACGAATAATTTTTCATGAGCCATGGTTTTTTACCTATATATTTATCTAAAGTTTATTTATCAAATATCTAGATTATTGTGTATATTTGCCCGTTATCTAGTAAAATAATAATAATAATAAACTTTATTTATTTTCTTCTTACAACTTATTACAAATAATATGTACAGGTTTGCGCTAAAACTTAATATGCGTTTAAACTATAATGAGCTCTAAGAAGCTGGTGTCTGAAATAGGCGTTAGCCTGTACTACAGATCACCAGGTCCCGACCCTCGGAACAGGTCATAACTAAAATAACAATTTCAGGATTGCAGTATCCATAACATAAGTTCTTAATAATACTTACTTATTATATGATGGTTAGCAGAAGTGGAGTCCAAATGCGAAGATAGCTGGTGCGAGAGATAAACTGCTGCGCTAGCCACCCTCGCCTTGCCGACCTGCAAGGTGCTTCTTCACGCCTCTTTTGAATGACCCAAGATTGTAGGAAGGAGGGAACACGTGTCTTGGCAGTAAATTCCATTGTTGCTGTACAACAATACGTCGTTGATCACTCTGAAAATAGTTTTCATATTATAGACTCAAATATAAACAAAAGAAAGTACTATGCAAGCGAATAATATTGTAGACATGTTTCTATGGAATTGAATAGAACATTTCTAAACGTAAATCTGACATCCTCGCAAAACAATGTCACTTCTAAAGATTTGTAGCACCTGCACAATAATAAAGTGTCTCCTGAACGCACAACGACCGCCATTCGTCATTTTCAACAAGATTTGAGATTTGAAGCTTGGATTTCTCTATAAATTCCGTGAGGCATTTTTGGAATGAAACATGCTGGCTTCATGTCCTACTTTCGCATTATATTAAAGTGGATCTCGGTAGCGATTCGGTTAAAGATTTTGTAAAGTGTGCTTTTGTGAAGACCAATCGTTGCATCGATGAATATTTTCCTGCTCGTGTTGCTTAGAAAGACCTTTTGAGTTGTGTGGGAGCAATTTTATTCTATGCGAGAAACTACGAAAACGAATTCGAAGCATGAAACATCAAAGTGTAGAATTAAAAGTAGGTAATTAAGTATCGTCCGAAAGGTACAATCACAGTTTTGCTCTGACCTAAGTTGATCTAACAGCGTCGCCGGAGATTTTTTAAGAAGGCAAGGGCACTATAGTCTGTTTTTTTAACAAACAAGTACTGAGTATGTCTCTCGCATATTTCCAATATTGACAGTGTGAGATGGCTCATGTTAGGGGCGAGGCTAACGCGTTTGTCCAAAACAATATTGGATATAGTATTACTATTTTATGCACGAGAACTTATAAATCAAATATTATTATATAATTCTTGTAATCTTAAAAAGAATCGTCGTCACTTCCTTCTGACGAACTTTCTGCAGACACGTTAATAATAAACTGCTCTAACAATATTTGTTCATGGCACATTTATCACACAAGCTGGTTTTTTGTGACTTTTGTGTGAAACTGACTTTATGCTAATTACGTGGACCAATAGCAACGCAGTCAAAATTTTTCGGTACTTGTTTCTTTAAAAATTAGACTATAGTTGGGTCCTAGCTTGTAGGAAGAACTTCCTGTAGAGACTAGTCCATAGGTATCTCCCGTCAGGCGTCTCACTATCGTCAAGCTTCTGCAAGGTCCGGATCGAAAGGCAGAAGCAGACCTGACGTTTTCAGCTCAAAAAGGGAACGCCTCTTTTTTACTATGGCGGAATGGCGGCTACGAAACAGCTACGGACCGTAGTGCATCGCCTCTTTTTACATTTGATAGGGTGATGATTGCAGTATATATATATATATGTATATATATATATATATATATATATATATATATATATATATATGTGTGTATGTGTGTGTGCATATATAGAAGTTCTCGGTTTTACTAAAGTAAATATACAACGATTGCTTTAGAGTGTCTTTGCACAGAACATCACCACGGTATAAGTATAATTGTTAATTGAGGAAAACCTATAATTAGCCTTACTTTTGGAATTGTGCACAACATAATGTAATCTCAGTAAAACGCTGCTAATAAGTGGGCAAAATTTTATTGAATTTACTTCAATAATTATTCGTCATGTGATGCCTGCAGAGTAGAATAGCATCACTCCATATCCTCCAATGGGTGTCGTAGAAGGCGACTAATGTATCAGAAAAGAGGTATTGATCGCCATATACTCCGTCCACCAATCCTCATTAGGCAAGCGTGGTGGACTTCTGCCTAAACCTTCTTCAATGAGGGGCCTTGTGTCCCAGCAGTGCGTCGAATTATAAAAGCTGTTTACTGACTGATCTGTCAACACATAGTTCAAATAACTGAACGGATTGCGCTGAACTTTAGCACGCAGACGGCTATTATGACATAGCCATTCGTTAAGAAAATATTTTCCAAAATTCACCCTCTGAGGGGAATGTAACGGGGGTCCAAAGTTTGTGTAGCGAAACTACGAATTTAAAGCAAGCAAACCCGCGGGCAAAAGCTAGTCAAATGTAATATTTGAACTAGCAAACGTGTTCAAATCAAATAAACTTCCGCGAATTGTAGAATACGAGAAACAAGAATATCAAATCAAAAACCAATTTCCTGCCACGGACGGTATACATCGCTATGTTCTGTCTGGGTCTGTTTTTAAAACTACCTTGCAATCTTTCAGTGTACTTCAGTTTCAATTCTGTCGTTTCTCGCTGAATGCAGCGAATGGGACACTTTGATATTTGCAGAACAATGAACATTTTCTAGCATTTACTTCTTTAATAGTTCAGTTCAGAATAACATGCTTTTTTATGGCTGGGTGTTCGATCACAATCACGCCTAATGGAAAGCGTGGTATACATGCTCGTCTCGCTGTTTGTTCACTATGGCATTAAACATGCCCAGATTATACCGATCCGGGAAAACAGACCTCGGCAAAGAATTCCGCTCCTTAGCTGTTCGCATAAGGAAATCATAAATTGGCGGCCACGAATAGCTCGTTCTCATCCTCAGTTTGTTGTGAAAGAGGAATGAGGGAGCTTATGAACCTCATGCAGACCATCGTACCCAGGGGTCAGGGTGATGAAAGTAGAAGAAGCAAAAGAAATTTAAAACAATAAAGGACCCAGCCAAAAACGCGTCTTAGATGGGAAAGCGTATTAAGCGGGAATTTGAGGTATTAAACTGCTATGTTTGAATTTTTAAATTGTGTTACGTTTTTTATTATTTATAATTACATTACTTATAGTAATCACTTCTTTTGGTTTGAAAAAAAGTTTATAACTTATAATTTGCAGTGTTCGTTCAGTTTATTTACTTTCACCAAAAGATGATAGGTACATACTGCCTTTGTTAACTGCTGATAATGCGGCATTAGAAATAAAGAGAGTTGACTCCTGTTAATTTTCATTATCATCATCAAGGGCCTCATTTTATGTGTTATCGTACGATAAAACATTGTCATCAATGGAAGAATATTCAGGAAATCTCTGCAGCTCTCCTTCTTCCAACTGACGCCGCTAGAGGTTCACGATTTTCAACGAATCGTATTAAGCGTGATATAATGTATAAAAGCATGCCTTAAGTTGCAGGGACAGACGTTATGCGGGAAATCGTTTAAAATACTTAATTCACCTAGGTGCATAAACTATACTGAAATATAGCACAGGTGAATTAAGTCACCCAAGTAGTATACTTAATTCACCTAGGTGAATTAGCTCAGGTGAATTAAGTCTACGGCACCGATCGTATTAGTGTAGCTGTTAAAGGTACTTTACTGCCCAGCTGAAAGTTTCCATCCTGTATATGCACATATAAAAATATAGGGTAAAGGAAATCTGATATTATCTTGTACAAAAATACTTGAGTTAAAGAGAAATGATGCTCGAATAGGGGACAGTTTCATAATTTTACTGCGTGAATATTGAATTAGTCAAGAAAGAAACTGTTTCAAAATTCATTTGAAGGAATCATGAAAAGGGTACGGAGCAGCGATCTGCAAGTTTCATCATACTACAATAAAATATATGATCTGATGCTCAACTAATTGAAATATAAGCCTATAGAGACTGAGTATTTGAAGTATTCGGTACCGGGACGAGCAGACAGACGTGAACACTCGTGTTGTTATCAGGATTAATATTAAAGTGCTAAAGTGATAATTTAAGTGAAAAACAGCACATTAAATAGTACCTGTTATTTAAAAAAGACAAAGTCAATATTTATTTATTTATTTAGGTAAGTACAATTAAAGTTTAAAGTTTTTTATTTAATTTATTTATTTAATAAACAACAGCAATACAACACAAAAGAACAATAGTTGATGCTACTTCAACATAAGCCAATTTTAGAAACACATTTTGATGACAAATAATATTAACTTTAACACGGGTAGGTAGGTAAATATTAAATTTTGCAATTAGTACACTTAGTCTTATAAAAGTCAAGTTTGATTCCATTTTGATGCAAAAGGAACAAACATGACGGACCAGTGTGTCTTTCTAACTCTTTTTTAATTATAGCTGTATAACTTTATCTTGTTCTTTACTATTATTTCTGCCCTTAAAAAGCTTACACGACAAAAACCCAAGCGGACACATTTGCTACATTGAAGTAGGTAACATGTTATGAAGAGTAGAACTTTTAAATCGTAAAGCATTACTCGTTACCTATACCATTCCTTATCAATCATAATAAAACTCCGACTGAGTAAGCTATGTTTAGGCAATAAAAAACATAATTCAATAAATCGCAAAACTTTATCAATCGTCGAGGCTGCAACTCCCAACTGCCTCCATAACGTTATAACTTGCTCTCAACGTAGAAAAATCCGATCCGCCACTGCTCACTTTTACGCGGTCGTGAAATACGGCGATTATCATAAACGGCGAAAATGCGCCGTTTTCGTCATTCAACGCGCGCCATTACAGCGCCGCGCCGTAGTCGCGGGAACGCGTGGAATGGTTGAGTTTATCGTCCGCCATGTTGCTTGTATTTGCATATAGGGTTGCCATGTGTGGCTATTGACCTTAACGCGAGAAATTCCCTTCTCTATTAACCTTTATTAAAATTTGTTAATATTTTAGTAAGTAGTTTGTAATTTGGATTTTGGAATTTTATTACACATTTTGTTGTCCATAAAGATGATGAATACACTCGTACTAAATATTTTTGATTTAAAATGTGTCAATTTTAGAAAACATTCAGTTTCAGCGGCAGAAATAAGAAAGGCGGTGGTACCTTTCCAGACGACCCTTTTTTTTGTTGACGGGGAGTTCAAATGTATTTACGGATCGTCCCTGCGGGCTGGTGCAAAATGCAGGCGTTATGTGGGACTCGAAGTAAAGGTGTTCCCTCCATACCCACTAAACATCTATTTTCTAAATATCCCGCTATTGCGGGACGGCTCGGGTCTGCGCACGTGAGCGCAACTACATCGAGACCGTCCCAACGCTGCCCGTCTAGGCACTCCTTGTGCACCAATTGGTGGCCAGCAGCCCACAGGGGCTACCGATTAACGCCAGCCCCTGTGGGCCGCTGGCCGACGCCGCCCTTATAGGCCGCCTCCTCACCGACGGCTGCTCTACCTGGCGCGTCCTCTTGACGAGGACACCGGGAGCAGCCATCGTAGCGCACCCCGGGGACTTCGGGCGCGGTCGTGGCCCTTAAAAGGGCCGTCCGGAACTAGCCGTGGTGGGAAAACAAAAACAACTTAACGATGGCATGTGACTTTGAATGCCAAGCGGACACACTTGATATCAAAAGCCACACACCCGCCGAGAAAGTTTACTACACGTTACCATGGTCCGCCACGAGGAGGCTTCCGGGCGTGGACCCATCCAGACGACCCTACATATGGGTCTACCACATAGTAAATTGGCCATGTGATATCGGCAGAGTAGAAAAGCATCACCCCATATCCTCCAATGGGTGTCGTAGAATAATGGATCAGCAAAGGGCTATTGATCACCTTATACTCCATCCACCAATCCGCATTGGGCAAGCGTGGTGGACTACTGCCTAAACCTCCTTCGATGACAAGGAGAGGCCTTGTGTCCCATCAGTGGGTCGAATTATAAAGGCGGTTATGATGATTATGTTGACCTAGTAAATTTATTCAGCTCTGTTCGGCTTTTCTCCATTGAAACAACGCTTTTATATGGATACGCGTGCACATTCTTTTAGCTGCGGAAAGCGTACGCATCTCCATTACAAAATAGTTTTTTTTTCTATGGATAAAAATGGGAGAAAAGCTTAAAAGACCTGAATAAGTGTGGTTGCTCCCTTACTCCTAGTTCCCTTGTCTGCAACGCGGTGGACCTAGCTCCCACACGGCGAATCCATGGATTGGTCTTCTTATCTTAAAAATATGACATGAATAGGCGACAACCCTATTCACTCATATCTAGATGTGCGTGTTATTTCAGTAAATAGTTTTGTATGAATTAGATACGCATATCTGGTGTCCCAGTACGAGGGTAATTTACGATACTTGGAGCAACTACCATAAATTGCTTGTCCCTTAACCAACCGCACTGAAATTTTACTTGATTCACGTACAGAAGTTCAAAGTTATCTTATAAGCTTACAAGTGATATCTAATGTTTAAGATGTTTCATATTTATTTTTAACCGACTTCAAAAAAGGAGGATGTTCTTAATTCGACTGTATGTTTTTTATGTGTGACCTCATAACTGTTTATAAGGTGTACCGATTTTGATCATTCTTATTACATTCGAAACCTTGTGCTTGTCATGTGGTCTTATTTAAATTTGAGCGACATCTGACGAGTTGTTTTTGAGTAAATAATAATAAAGCGTATTAATTGACATCGATGATTATCGTTCTCATTTTATTGCTCTTTTAGTTTCTTAAAATTTATTTAGTTACAATAAAAAAAATCGCCTTCAAAACTTAAAACGGAGAAATAATAATTTTATGTCAAAAAGTCGGTGTTCAATATTTAGCATAAACTTAGTCATTTGTCTTTAGGTTTAACCTCAAATAACATTTAGTTTTTTTAAAAAAAATTTTTATTTCTCTGTTTTTAGTTTTAAAGGCATTTTTTTGTTGTTTAATAATACTTTATTTTTATATGCTGCTGACGTCTGCAGCTGACAATATTTATATTTCTAGAAACCTCAAGCTCGTATATACAGTTAAATATAATCATCGATAAATGGTATGCTGTTTTTCCAATATTTTGTAAATGAATAAATAAGCAAATACCTATATACAGGGTGTAAAAGACATGAACAGTAAAACGAGAACCATGTATTCTGCTCACCATAATAACATTTTTTTCCTTTAGACTATACCTGGGAAATTGATAGTTACGATTTTATTGAAGGTCAAAGTCATATTTTTTTTTCATTTTTTTATAAAAACGTATTCTAAACATTATTTCTTAATTATTGTCCAAAGAAACATTATATTTTTTTTTAAGTATTTCATAACAAAAAATGGCTTCAAAACGTTAGCGTTCAACGTAGCTCACTCGATACGCACGGACACTAACGAACGGGGCCGCCGTCTGGCAAAATTATCGCGGTTTTGCGAGTTGCGTGCGAGTTGAGCCCTTTACATTGCGTGGTACCATTTGCAATTTTTTTCAACACCAAAAAATAAAAATCATTTCCCAGCAATATTTTTTTTGAAATATGTCTTATTTTGATGTATAGGTTTTCGTTTGACTGTTCATGTCTCTTTACACCCAGTATATTTGATTAATATTACACAATTACTAAAATAAATACGTTAGACACTTCCGGTATGATAATGGAAAAAAATGCTACTTAATAAACAAATCATTTGTAATTGATTACAAAAATGACAAAATTAAATATAAGCAACAAAATGTACATTTGTGTTTTCTTTTTTTTTTGAGGAAAATTATTTGAATCGTGGTTTAAAATGTGTATTGTGATGTAAAATGTATTTCCAATATAGCTAACGACCGAATAGCTTAAAGTTGGGAGGGTGATAATTCAATATATTAATAGCGGCAACTCTCAGCAAGTTTCAAATGCGTTTAGCGCTCGAAAATGACCGGTGCCAGTTTGAAACTCAATTAAAGTCGTTTATTCTGTGCACTAATATCTAGTGCAGATATACTACTAAAAAACAATTATTTATACTTTGTACTCGTTTCAATACCGCACAGTTAAGAACATGCCACCTACAAACTGTGGCTACCATTCCAATGTAATGAAGAAATTGTTAAATTTCTAAGTCATACAATCAAGAAAACGCTACCAGCATGCTCGGTCCGTCCGCCTTGCAATCCAGTCATTCAAAAGTCTTCGCATTTAGACTCCTCTTTTACTTACCATCAGGTGAAATAGAGTCATTAAATTCAAAAACGGAGTTCTCTCCCAGTACACGTGTTTCCTCCTCCTTACAATGCTAGGTCATTCAAAAGAGGTGTGAAGAAGCACCTTGTAGGTTGGCAAGGCGAGGGCGGGTAGCGCGGTGTTTACAGTATCTCTCCAACGAGTTATTTTAGCATTTTGACTCTTCTTTCGATAGTCATCAGGAGCTCGAGTCACTTGCTAGCTTATAGACACCTCATGGAACTTAGGAAACCACACCAATTCGTTCCCTAGAGAGACAGGCAATTATCACACGCAGGTACACAAATTAGACTACTATAATCCACTTTTAGTATAAGCAACTTAAAGTTAGAATTTAAGGGAGGTAGCTGGTAATTAAATTCGCCACGAGCGCAACCACCGCGCTAGTTTTAAACGCATTTGATGCCAGAAAACCTGCACTGAAACTTGATACATAACGTAACTTGGTTTTTCACAATTTACCTTAATTAGTAGTTCGTCGCTTACTACGCATTTGGGGTGAGCATTTATTAGAGTTGTTAGTCAAGTAATACGTATATGTAATGTATGTATGTAAGTAATGGTTGACAGCCTTAGATTAAAGCGAAAAGGCTTTTGCTATAATCTCAGTTGGTAGCACAGATTTTCATACGAAATATAAATATTTTTTTATCACGGCGATGCTCGCTATAAGGTTCTTTCTTTTAAAATCAATTACAAGGCACGTTTGGCCGATACTACCGTAAGCGGCAAATATTTGTGTGGCGAAGACGAAGATTTGTTTGCGAGTCATGGTTGTTTATATATTTAATTAAGTTGATTTATAAAAATATCTAAAATTATTATGTATATTAAAATGTCCGTTATCTAGTATCTTACACAAGTTCTTAATGATACTTACTTTGGGCTAGATAATTTGGTGGGAGCGTGGAAACGTATTATTATTATAAATGTTAGCTAAGACTCTGCTCAACCTCTTAGCTTGATTATCTTAAATGGTACGAAATAAAACTCTAATATCAACAATGATGTCGGTTTTAAACATCATCCCTTATTAATTAAAGTTATTGCTTACAAATATAATTATCATACAGTAATTGACATCGTATACCATTCATAGAAACGGAAAATGATACCCATCGTTTGTATAAATATTACACCCACACATATTTTATGTTCGCTTATATCAAATATTGATATAACAACCCCAGTAATCTGAGACGTTGTCCAATCAAAATGAAAAGAAAGCTCTATTTCATTTATATTCTGGATCACAAACATTTGTGCTGAGCTAATACAAAATTGTAGCTAGCGTTTTGTGGTATTGTTTGCGTTACAGTCACAATTCATAATCGGTCAAAACCAATCTTGTCTGCAAAAAGTCAAATTCATTCAAAATTAATTTTAGCTAACGTTGTTACTGTGAACCTTCTCTTCCGTGTTTAGGAAGCCCATTATCTGGTGGTTTGATCTGCTATCGAAAGATAATTGTAGCAGTATTTTCGTTTTTAAGACATAATACTGCAACGATCCCATATAAGAGTAGAGTAGGAGAAAGAATTACTGGGTAGGGCACATTACACAGTAGGAGGACTGATGGACGTTGGGGTGGAAACGTCCTCGAGTGAAGACGCGGCTTTAGCGTCCCCAGGTGTACTGACGATCTAGTAAAGGTTGCAAGAAGCCGCTGTACTGGATGCAGGCAGCGCAAGACCGAGAGAACCTTAGGGGAAGCCTACTCATTTGTCCAACAGTGGGCGTCTGTCTACTGAAATTATTCGTTTTTTTTAGCCATCACAATTTAAAAGGCCTGTTTGACAGTTGTTGACTTAGGTTGAAGAGTTCTTATTATAATTACACGTGTTGTGAGACTCCATTTTTAACCCAATCTATATAATTTCACTCCTGATTACTTAAACTTGACATAGGTGAAATACGTAATTACCACAAAGCCATTGTTTAAAATTATGATGACTTCTTAAAAAGAAATAAGCAAAATTGTACCGCTTACTTTTTGGGTTACAAAAACGCATTCTTTTTCGAAAAATATATCATTCTTTTACTGTCTCCATAAATTCAACACAGCGAAATATAATCTTGAATTGCTTTGAAACGTCTAAAGATGGTAAAAACAGATACAAATATTTTACTTTATTTTCTTTTCAAATAACAATTGTAGCCGCCTGTGATTGATTCCGTTTATAAAATATCAAACCCATTTTTTTGTTGTACATCGATTGATATTTTTTATGAACGAAACAGTACAGTTGGTATGTAGTGCCACGGATGATTTGACTTTTTTTGACGAAAAGTGAATTTCAATGCAATTTGTTTCATTTTGACTTAATAAGTCTACTGCTTCTAACTAAGCTTTCCTTGTATTGCTTACATTGTATAATTACTATTTAGGTACTAGATCTAAAATAACTTAACAAAAATAACTGCGATAGGATTATTCAAAGTTTTTAGTGATAATCAGCAAACACAATAATTTGTTATCAATTTGTTTTATTCATACTTATTTTTAAATACAACGTGGACAGGTTGCACCTGAGTCTAATTGTCACTATGATTTAATTTCCTTTCTTAAATACATGCATACATATAATCACAATCATAATCTCAAAAAGGGTTGAGGAGAGTTTAAGGTAACATTTTGTTAGACAAAAAGCCGCAACAGGCAGTATGGGCCATACAGTACCCTTAAAATAGTAACAGGTTGCCAGCCTGTCGCCAACACAAAACGGGCATCAAATCCAAAGCAAGAAAACCTTCAATGAACCAACAAACAGGACAGATCATAATCATTTCAGCCACGAAACGCGCACTATTGGACATAGGCCTCCCCTAAGGATCGCCAAACAGGTTGATACTGCGCTGCTCGCATCCAGCGGCTTCCCGCGAACTTCACCAGATCGTCAGTCCACCTTGTGGGGGGGCCTACCAACGCTGCATCTCCCGGTACGCAGTCGCCACTCGAGGACATTTTCACCCCAACGGCCGTCAGTCCTCGCTATGTGCCCTGCTCACTGCCACTTAAGGTTCAAATTCTTTCTTTAGCTTCGCCGACAGATCAGATATTACACTCAAAATTACTCAGCAGTTCGAGTCCTTCTATCCTCAGGGTTTCCTTTCTTCTATAAAAATATTTCTTAACATTATTCAACAACATCTGACGTCTCTGTGTACATCAGAGTCAATGTACATGTATGTTTAGAATACAGCCACGGCACAGCAAAATAGTATACCGATTAAGCTTGATTTTTATAGTCAAAATTACTTTCTGCCGGTTATAAATTTTAACTGTAACATATTATGTATAAATGTCAATATTCTCTCTAGTCACGTCCAGTTTGTATCTCCGAGATGATACCCTTAACTGAATATTTGGTATACGGGCTTGTACTACGTTTTATTATAACATGGCTCGGGACGTGAGGACTTTTATGTACTGAAGGCGACTCGTTTACTGTGACAGTTATGATGTCGTAACCTTAACGAGAGTGCTGTTAAGATAAAAGAAATGTTTCTCATAAAATACTTATAAAAAGTTTGGTATCGTGACTTCTATAAAACTATACTTGGATTACCTAATGATAAAGTACTACTACTTCCTCTATACAACGTATACGAGAAAGTAAAAACACTGATTATTATTTGACTCAAACTACGGAGGATTGTCTACTGTGCAAAACTATACTTCTTATAACATTATCTGGGTCTGAAGTATGCATGTGTTGCAAGTCGTTCGCAAGAAAGCCACCTTATTAAAGTTAAAAATAACCCAGAACGAGGCACTTCTTATCACAGCCGGCGTTACAGCAACTAAGCTGTGAATACACGAATATCTGAGTTGCCATCGGAGGAGCTGTTTACAGGGGTATTAAGGCCAATGGCTTGAAACGTTCCAGATATTTCCAGAAGATACCGGGGCTCGCAACGGTAGTACGTGCACTTTTATGCTGAAGTGACAGTACTTAGTTTCAATAGGCACTGCATTGTTAAGTTGATTCTTCTTGGGAATTCAAATATTTTTTTAAATTATAATAAAAAATTTGGTCTGAGAAAAAATCTAATCTACTATTATCTAATGTAGTAGATATCGTTGTCAAATTCAAAGGTCCTGTCGGCTAACTTTATTGACACATGAAAGTGATAATCACAAAACTACCTATTTAATAATCCACTAGGCTACTACTTTAGTATAACGCTATTGTAACCCTTGTCATGTAAAAACAGCTATGTATAAGTAAATAGCTAGGTGATTATTACTTTCGTCTCTCAAAAAACGTTAGTGTTAAAACGTTAGTTTAAATTTTATTTTTTACATATCGTAGCATATCGTTATTATAAAAGGAATGTTAAGCCTTTGTGAAAATAGGTAAATATAGTTTATCGATTCACGAGTTTTATACAAAAAACAATTATTACATAAATTATTTTTAAATAACACGACAAACGTCGGTGGCGTAGTGCGTAAGGGCGTTGCCTTCCACCCGGAAGGCACAGGTTCGATCCCCGCCACGTACCAATGTGTTTTCAAAATTTCAATTCATATGTACGTTTAATCGACGCTTTTACGGTGAAGTTTTTTTTTCCTCCCAATTAATTGTATTATTACTTACTACATAACTACAGTCCAACACGGACGTACTAGGCTATAACTATGCAAAAGTTAGTTTAGTAATATGAAAGAGTATAATCATCTAAAGTTTGCACCTAATAATTTAATGTAGGTTCTGACGGGTGCCTTCAATCGTTACACGAGGATGTCAAGAAACGTGATTAGGTGTTTAAAACAAGAAGCAAAATAAATAAAGTATTCATATTAGGCGATCTCATCTCTTACAAAAATGCTTATAGTTTAGATTTCGCTAATGACACTATACCTGAATTGATAAATTTTGTAAGATATTGTGGTTTCATATTTCCCTACTGTCTAATGATGAATACTAGGAGCCTCAAGTTATACAAGTGAGTTATTGTATAAGAAATTTCCAAGATAAGGTTGTTTGTGACTCTGACCAATTTTACACTCCAAACGTTCGCGATATGAAGAATGCATGCAATTTAACGTCTATTCCTCAGATATACGGTTTAAATTTGCACCCAAAACTCATAGTTCTTCTAGAAAACAGTTACATACAGAATTGTGACGGGCAATTTGGCAACGCCACATGTGTCGCCGCCAGCCTTAAAGGACCCGAGGCGATGTATTATTTTCCACGTTTTAATTGCATTTTGTAGGTTGTTGGGGACTGATGGCGGGTCAATATTGTTTGGACGTTCGCTGAGGGTAACTATCTAGAATTTGACAGAATTACGATGCGAGTTTGTTTTGAGTTCCCTCAATTTGAGCTCCGCAGGCACCTACAACTTCATTACAAAGTATGTTTATTGTAATCGTGTTGTGGTTGTTACGTAACGTTTGACAGGATTTTCTAAAATGTTTTCGTTTAATTTAAATAAAGCTGTGTGCTCGTGTGTTAGTAAACGACGCTTAATTCGAGACGTTGCTTTAGAGACCACTTTTTTAATTGTGATTATTTTTTTTTCATCAACAAACTTTGAGAATAAAAAATAAGTCTGCAAATCACAAGTACATCATCATTTCAGCCGATCAAGGATTTCAAACAAGCTCAGTCCTGTGCTGCCCGCCGCCTGCGGCTTCCCGCGATCAGATCGTCGTACCGGTCCAGATTGTGGGGGTTCTACCAACGCTGCGTCTTCTGGTATACAGAGGCCATTCGTGAACCTCTCCGCCCCAACGGCGGTCAGTCCTCCTCGCAATGTGCCCTGCCCACTGCTATTTAGATAAGGTTCGTAATTCTGTGGGCTATGTTGGTAACCTTGGTTGCGGGTCTCCTCATATCCCCTTATTACCACTTATTTAAAAAAATCTGTCAAATGGAGTCATTTTCAAAATAGTCTTTTCAAAGTTAGAAATATTACATAGGTATTTATAATAATAACCCTTAATATAGATTACAGAATACTGTAGATAATTATTAAATTAAATTTAAAGTATTGCAACGCATTCAAAAGAATGAAAGTTATTAACTAAGTATAGTGTAAGCAAAAATCGGCCACTTCATTGGCATATAAAAAAAATGTCCGCGTGATTCCGGCAGAGTAGAATAGCATCCTCCATTGGGTGTCGCAGAAGACGACTAATGGATCAGCAAAGGGATATTGATCGCCTTATACTCCGTCCGCCAGTCCGAATTGGGCAAGCATGGTGGACTTCTGCCTAAACCTCCTACGATGACAAGGAGAGGCATTGTGTTACAGCAGTGGGTCGTATTATAAAGGCTGTTGTGATGATGGTGATGTGGTGATAAAAATAAGCTCAATATTGTCTTGAGTAGATCTAGCGATGTCTCCATTCCACTTGACGGTAAGCAGAAGTAGTCACCCTCGCCTTGCTAACCAGCAAAGTGCTTTTCAGGACTCTTTTGAATGGCCTAAGATTGTATGAAGGAGAGATAGGTTTGTTGGGATATAAAAGTGTCATTATTTTTAGTGATATTACACAAGTTGGGGCTGATCTGCTGTCCCCTTACTATGATTTACTTATTTTAAGGATTTTTCCTCTGTCATTATACGTTGTGGGTATGAACTTAGTTAATAGTGAACTATTTTTATACCACCATTTTGCTTCTAGCTATTACAATTATAATTCTAATAAAGTCTGTTACTACAGACATGCCTTTTTACAAAGGATGGGTTATAATTTTAATTTATAACATGTCGGGCTATATCATATTAGTTTTATAGTACATTAATAAACCTATCACATAATAACATAATATCTAACTTAATAGAAATGAAACACCAGCATATTATAATCTCAAAGGAACATTAATTAAACTAACGTTAATTATCGTAACGTCGCAGCTATGTTTCAGATTGTGCGTTCTTCGAAAACTGCTTCGACAATTTGCCAGTGCTAAAAAGCCATGTGATGCTGGCAAAGTAGAATATCATCACCCCATATCCTCCAATAGGTGTCGTAGAAGGCGACTAATTAATCAGCAAAGAGCTATTGATCACCTTGTACTCCGTCCACCAGTCCGCATTGGGCAAGCGTGGTGGACTACTGCCTAAGCCTCCTTCGATAACAAGGAGAGGCCTTATATCCCAGCAGTGGGTCCAATTATAGAAGCTGTTATGATGAAAACCCTATTGCAAAATAAAACTCGAATAAATGGTCTGTTACTCAATTGGCTTACATTAATGACGGCTCGCGACCTTAAGAGACCTTTTTTATATTATAATATCATTGACTATAGTCAAAAAAGATACTGCTCTCTTCTGTGCTACCCTGCTCTCAATTTATTTGGAGTCGATGCAGTATATCTTGCTATCGACATACTGATATAGGGTTAAGGCATTTGATTTTTACGGAGGGCCGCCTGCCTGATCCAACCGACCTCTGAAAGCTCTGGTTGTATGCTGGCGTACCCCAAAAATCAAAGCGAAACCCGTGCTTTTCACTATGCGCTATAATAACCAGGCGGGTCCTACCACCAGTTGAAAGGAGCTCAAAGCTCCTTCAGTGGCTCCTACGACACTCATGGGAAAGTGAGGGGGTTGTGAATTTTATTCATATTCCCTGCCACTGCAAGGATCCTTTTTTTTCTTGACGGGATATTTAACTGCATTTACGCATCGTCCGTGCGGGGTGGTGCCAACCGCAGGGGATATGTGGGACTCGAGGTAAAGGCGTTCCCTCCATACCCACTAAACATCCTCCCCGGCCTGACCTCCAGTGCGCTATTGCGGGACGGCTCGGGATCTGCGCACGTGAGCGCAAATACACCGAGACCGTCCCAACGCTGCCGGTCTAGGCACTCCTTGTGCATCAATTGGTGACCAGCAGCCACTCTTCCACCAACGGCTGGTCGACCTGGCGCATCCTCTTGTAGAGGACACCGGAAAAGGGCCGTCCGGAACTAGCCGTGGTGGCGAAACATAAACAACTCGACGATGGCATGTGACTTCGAATGCCAAGGGGACACACTTGACATCAAAAGCCACACACCCGCCGAGAAAGTTTCCTACCACGTTACCAGGGTCAGCCACGAGGAGGCTTCCGGACGTGGACCCCTCTTCGCTCCTACGACTCTCATGGGAAAGTGAGGGGGGTAGTGTATTTTATGGGAACCCATCACTTTATCGCAATTAACTTCACCGATTTTCATTTCCCATAAAACTATTCGCAGATCTTTTTATACAATACTTAACAACTCATAGAATCAGGTTACATCGCAATTTCATTTCCTCGAGTAGTTGTTATCTACAAGCTCATTCCATCGTAAATTCTTTTCCTATTTTATTAATTTTATCGAAATAATGTTAAATCGATGTTTTGTTACCCATAATTTTGTTTCCACGTAAGTTTCAGTTTGCAGAATAGTTGAAACATCAATTTTTACTACACTAAAGTTAGTGTACATCGAAAATACTTTTTTTATGCAATTACTCGTAATCATTTTTGTTTCCCTGTAAAGAAAACCAATGGATTAAGTTAGGTTAGATTTAGAAAAACAGGCAGTCAGCAGCGGTGCAACCGAAGCTAACGGAGATTGCTTGTTGTATGTTTGCATTGCATGATGTATGCATGCTTGCATTGCATGCTGTATGCATGCTTGCATTGCATGCTGTATGCATGCCTGCATGATGCTTGCCGGGGGGTGCAGGGGGGCTGGCCTGAGGCCCCCCGCTATAAAGAAAAACCATTAATACGAAAATAAACCTAGGTTAGGTTAGGTTAGACTTGTGACCAAGCATAGCGGAGCGAGCGAAGCGAGCGGAGCATTATATTGCTTGGTGCATGTTTGCTCGCATGTTGCATGCTTGCTTGCATGCTGCATGCTTGCTTGCATGCTGCATGCTTGCTTGCATGCTGCATGCTTGCTTGAATGCTGCATGCTTGCTTGCATGTTGTATGCTTGCTTGCATGGTGTGTACCTACTTGCAAATTAAGAATTATTTTTTAAATTAAGAACTAACCTCAACAATTTTTTCGTCTAACGTCAACAGGCAAATGTATCGTTCGATGAAACGTTACTGCGATGGAAAGTTGTTAAACGAAACATTACAATGTGTAACGTTAAATATTGAAACATGTTTTTATAAATAGTGTTATCGATAACTTAATAGTTTATATGAAATGTTAGTTCGATAGACCGTTATTCTGGTAAGCAACACAACTTTGAAACATTTTTTTTATGAAAGTTTATTCGATAATATGAAACGGTGATCATTAGCTAGTCGATCAATCAAGAAAAATAGATATTGAAAATCGTGGAATAGTTTACGGTGAAATGAAATTCGATGACAAAAAAAATCTGTATTTTGATAGGTACCCGTATTTTATTCTTATTCGCGTCACTGCAAGGATCCAGTGGCAGCGTGTACACTCACAGCGTGGACCTCACTTTCAGTAGTGCAGAACTTCTGAGACGACTCTAGCTTAGCCACTTAAAAGAGGACGTAGTTTTTACAAGTATAATAATAAATACTGCGTATTTTCCTGTTTCATGAATGCCTGTCAAATAAATACCAAATTAAAATAATACCTGGCTGCCTGTCGCTCTCCGCGAGAGCAACAATAAATTTGGCACTTTGATTGACATTATTTGAATATTGAGTAAAGAAATAAGCGATTTTTCTAGCAAAGAAATTGTATTCAATAAATCCAAACGTAATGGGCAAGGTTGTCAAGGGATGATGAATGAGCTCATCAGAGGAGGAATCTCGCAGTTTCCCGCTCTTGGTGTCGTATCAATCATTTTCGCGCATCCTATGTAAATACTTCGCTTTTTATGCGAGAACACGGCTCGATCGTAATGCGAGTGCGGTGCGAGATGTGTGGGGTAATTTGGTTTTTAGAAACCGCTTCTGAAAGTAAACATTCGCTTTGAATATCCACTCAGCGAGTGAGTTTAATTGTAAATCAATAAAGCCTATTTTACCAACCCGCACTTGGCCAGCGGGTTTGACTAAGGCCTAATCGCCCCAACTGTACGATCGAGCCCCGGTGGAGACATTATATGAGCTGTTGATGAAAGCCTATTTTGGGTTTTTTAATTCTCAATTTAATTAACAAATTATCCCTTTCCATCCGCACGCCGTAGAGACTAGAACTTCGCGGGAGATAGGTACCTATTGACTAGAAACCGTCTACAGAAAGTTCGCTCTACAGATAAAAGGACCCAACAATGATCTCGTGCTTTTAAATAATCTCCGGTGTCGCTGTAACCTCATGGCCAACCATATTTGGCCGGCCATAGTTATTAAGAAGAGAAAAGGGTGGTTCAAAGGAATTTATCCGCTCGATTGAGGGGTTTAATTAACCAGATTGCGTCACATTAGATATCCATCATGAGATCTTGGTGTCAAAACACATACAAAATTCCCTCTCCACAAACGTCCTAAAATTGACAAGGATCGAAGTTGAGGGATCAAGGTGATCCTCGCTTCCATCTTCAGTCTTAGTTTCCTTCCACGTCGTCCGTTGCACGTTAGAATAAAAACATTTACCATACACATTAAAGACAACTAAGTCTACTTATTGTTAGATATTATCCCAGTCAAAGTTTATGTAGCGTAAGTGTATCGCTTACTAGATAATTAAACATTTGAAAAGCTTCTCGCTAAGAAGATTAAATATTTAATAGCATTAGCTCGACCTAATAAAATATGATAATCCAATAATTTATTTCTTAATCTGTCTTTCCAAATCTATTTGTCTCGTAAGTCTTTCTGATTTATTATCGTTAAAGGTTAAATCGTAAAAACTAGATACAACAATTTCGTACAAAAACGCTTGAGCAAAAAGCCTTTTGAATTATGAAACCTCTTAATGTTCGTCGTTATCAGTAAAGCGAGTAATTAGGCCTCAGAAAGAGTTTTATCTCGGACAAAAAACAAAACAGTTCCAATCGTCCCCCTAATCTGAGGCGAGCAGTCCGTCGCAGTAATTAGGAGTCCACTGCGTAATGTGGAACACCATGTAACCACGAAGTCATTTAATAAAAGTTAGACCTTTTTGTGCTGCTAAAATACGATATACATTAGTAAAATTAACTACGTGTCATAAGCAACTGAAGTGTTTTCTACACACGACGGAAAATCAGGCTGCCTCAAGCTGTCAAATTTCTTCAATAGATTTTCTACTCTGTGCTAGTGGAGTAAGGTAGTAAAATTGAGGATATTTTTTAGTTTTGGGTAGTTTACTGCGTCTGTATAGTTTTGATAACATCAAATCGATTTATTGATGAACTACGTTTAGGTTATGAAAACTTTGCAATTTGCAGAAGTGAAGATGTATTTAAAGTAAAAATAAATTATACGGAAGATTGAGCTAAAAATTCTCTCAACACGACACGTGTTCTCAAAAAGAACTCCGGTGAAACTTAAATCTTCTTTTTCTTTTAAATTAATGGCGATCGCGACACATAAAGATTACGCATTGCGCCAATATTAAGTGAAAAGGAACTTAAAGTAACCGACAATATTGTACGGTTGATTGAGATTAAAATAGAGTCTCTCAACACGTGTTTTTGCAACTAGAACTCGGGAGAAACTCGAAACTCAAATCGTTAACGTTCATTAACGTTCCTATATGTTTTGACATTTGACAGCTATTGCCGAAATGCATGAAAATGGAAGGAGTTTCTCCCGAGTTCTTGTCTTAAAAACACGTGTTGAGAGACTCCATTTTTAATAACCTCAATCAACCGTACAATTTTTGTTACTTTAGATATATTTCCACTTGACATTGGCAAAATGCGTACGCTTAATGCGACGCGATGCCATTAATTAAGAATAGAATAGAATAGAAGGAGTTTCAGTTTCACCCGAGTTCTTGTTTTAATAACACGTTTTTGAGACTCCATTTTTAACTCAATATACCGTAATATTTATTGCAACTACGGTATATTTTCACTTGACATTGGCAAAATGCATAATCTTAAATGTGTCGCCAAGCCATTAATTATGAAAAGAATGAAAACGAAAGCCTTTTTGATTAGATTAATAAGCGATAATACCCCAGATTCTTTACAAAAGAAATCCATACCCATTTCCTGAATTGTACTGAACCAGCTGTTGTAGTTAGTCTCGTTAGTGAAACTGGGCCTCTTTGGCAGGCGTTCATATCAGCTAATTAACGTTCTAGACGTGCCAGATTAATTTTGAGTAATACCAGTGTACGCACATACTGTAAATGTTTTAATTGATGAGATATCCTAAACAACTAGCTAGCGTGTCCTAATTGGGCGAGCGGTTTGTTATGCAGCGGCTACCGAAGTAATTAAGTTTGATATAATAAATGTTTCGGTCTGAATGATTAATAATGTCTACTAGTTAAATTTAGCCACTTCGTTCTACATAGAAGACATTGTTATTGTTAGATAATATTCCTGCGGCACTAATTTAATATTAATATGCAAAGTTTTACCCGGACTGTTAAGATGATTTTGAATGTAACATCTGTCCTGGTCGTTGGCTTTTGTTTGTTAGTTTACTGAAGGATTGTATTGGGTTTGAGGCCCCTTTTGTTTAGGCGACAGCCTTGCAAAAGCTTGTATGGGAAACGAAGGTGTTGGAGTCACCAGGCTTACTCATTAAATGTTCATTTCCCCGCAGAAGTAGATGGAGAAGTAGAAGTGGACTCAGTTCTTTATCTGGTACCTTGTGAAAGTGAGGTTAATCATTTCAGCCGAGAGACGCTCACTGTTGGACATGGACCTCCTGCAAGGATCTCCAACCCGATCGATCCACATCCATCGGCTTCCCGCGACCTTTACCAGATCGTTGGTCCACCTTAGGCCCCAACGCTGAGTTTCACGGTACCTGGTCGCTACTCGAGGACCTTACCGCCTTAACAGCTATCAGTCCTCCTCGAAAGTGAGGTTATTTGTACGAAATTAGCAGAGATAATTTTTTTTTGCAAATCGATGTATAATAATCATCTTTCTTACATAGCTAAGATTTCCGAAGTAAGTATTTTCGTCTACTAATTCAGTTTGGCAGCCACATGTATAATAAATATATTTGTGCTTATATTGTATTTCCGAAGTGAATAAGCGAAAAATTCTCATTATTTATATCTTTTGTTACATTCATATTCACAAAATAGACATATATTGGAAATAATTTTCCGCTAGCATTATTTATTGATCATTTTCCCCATTTGTAATGGTAAAATACAGCGTTAGTGTATTTCGTAGAAAATATTACCACGAAACGTGCTGTCACGCCTCAAGAAGGAATATTATTTGGCGTTTTACTTCGATAATGTGAAAATAATTTGTAAACGTTCTTTTCTTAAGGCTGATTTACAAGGGGTAAATAACAGATTCGCAAATTCTAGGAAAGTCAGAGTTAACTCGTTACTGACCTGGTGTAAATTAATTTGGAGTCAGCACAGCGCTATCGTGTGAGCGCTGACTTCATATAATAATATAATATATAAATAATATTCCTGCTTTAAACAGTGTGGTCTGTTCTTGGCGCCAGCACATGTGGCTGTTACTGACTCTTTACTTCCCTGTGTGAATCAACCGTCAGAGCTAGTAATGGGATCATTCTGGTCGAGAAAGGCGTTTCCTTTCTTCTTCCTATCCGATTTATATTTCAGTTTAAAGACTTGTTACTACATCCATTGTTTAGAATCTCCTCTTAAGTCTTTATAAATTACAATACTCCTGGTTTTGGCATCGGTTTTTGGTCAGCCGCCTGCTGACACCAACCTTCCTTCAAAATGCTGTTGTGGATGGCTTAGGGATCTATCAGACAGGCGTTAAAGGGTTCATGCGTTAGGAGATCATGTTCTGCATGCTGTTTCTCCGTTTCTCCAGGTTCACCGACGCGGTCGAGTAGCGCTATACAACACAGCAAACGCAATACTAACCGCTTGAATACGTGAACGTCTCCTGTCTGAAAGATCACTTACTCGCCACAGCGCAAGAGAACCTTTGGTGCGATGGTCTGCATGGGAATCAGAATCTATCTCAGTCGACTTTTACGACAACCACGGGTTAAGAAAGATAGTCCTAATCGTGACCGGGACTAACTGGTTTTCTTTTCGGTTCATTATTAAAAGTAATTTCTTTTCATCATCATCATTTCCGTCGAGAGACGCCCACTGTTGGACATAGGCCTCCCCCAAATTACTTTTATAATATTAGAATAGGTGTTACATCGTCTTCAGAGCTCCTCGTCAAAGCTTTGTAAATATTGGTCCCCAGTTGTGCCGACCGTATGGATAAGCCGAAAAATAATTTATGTAGGTTTGTGTAACACGAGTTATTGCTTGGGCATGGTTGAAGAAGAAAATTAATTTCTAATTTTGTCACATTTGATCTTTTTGGAGAAGTTGATGAATTTACTACTTAAGTTTACTAATTTAATGAGGAGCCGTGTGTGCTGCAGCAACTTTCGATTGGGTGAGAGGATTACTGGTATAAATTAATAAATTAATTAATCAGCACCTTGTTATAGTGGTTCGCCCAGCGAATTAGGTCCACAGAACCCGGGTTGGGTGTCCAGCATACTCCTAAGCCAAACATTTTAAAGATTATCAGCAGTTAAAAAATAAACTGATACCACGTTTTGATGTTTTCTAAACGAGTTCCAAATGAGGCGAAATGAATAAAGCTGAGAATTCGTAAAGTTTCACATTCGATTTTCAACGTTATTTCAATGCAAGGTTTGACATTGAAAAATACTCTAAGCTGCGCTCTGCCATAATTATGTGCATCAGTCTTTTTATTATGTGTAACTGTCATAAATTCAGATTATCAGAGAGACACCCAATGTTAGAATTTATTTCCACTATTCCGCGCGATTCCTATTTATTGGAGTTTACTCCTTAAGAATCGATTTGCATATATAAGGGGCCCGGTATGAGAAAAATGTGAGGAGTAAAATCTATCGATGAATGACCTCGTTATGTTTTTGAAGGTCAAAGTCATAATTGGAACAAACATGGACGCGCGTGGTGCGCGGTGTTTCTAACTGTCAAAACACGGATGACAGCAGGTGCGCCATCTCACCTGTCTCGGAGTAAACTCCAGTCGTGCGTCGGAGCTGACACACACAATTTTTTTTCATATCTTGTATTGACCATACTCATGACGTGGCCGTGACTCCAATAAAGCACGCGACTAGAGTTTACTTCTATGTAACGTCTATGCGAAATACCCACCGCGTGAATAGTTGCACCCGAATTCTTCAGCAGTTAAACAATTTCCTATTTAAATTATAGTACCCATTATGTATTATAAGGTTCAGTTTTGATAACAACCGATCAAAAGAATTCATTGATATTCGTGTGTAATTGAAAAAAAATTTAGACATAGGCCCCCCAAGGATATACAATCGATCAATCGTTACAAAAATAATAAATGCAGTTACTCAAAAATAAACTATTCTATTCTTAATTAATGGCGTCGCGATACAGAAGCGTTACGCATTTTGCCAATGTCAAGTGAAAATGTATCTAAAGTAACAGTAAATTGTACGCTAGATTGAGTTAAAAAATGGATTCTCTCAACACGTGTTATTACAACAAGAACTCGGGAAAAACTCCAAGAAATAAACATCTTTGTCTTTGACTCTCGAGTCATACTAAAAGTTTGCAATTTCTTGCCTTTTATTATCCCACTATAGATCTGTATAAGTTCTGTAAGGTAATGACAGTCAGACAACTTTTTATAGTCCAAACACTTCTAAAAAACACTCTACTTTAATATTATGACCCCTCAAACAATTCGAATAAACGTAGAAAACCAAAAATCTGCCAAACCAAATAATTGAAAACAAACTTCGCTCAACGCTTTTTGTTATCAAGGTGATAATATTAACAACAAAATCAATCGAAAATTGGTATTGGTATTATAAATGTAACTAGTTAATGAGTTGAGAATGACGGGTTTCAATAACATAAGAAATACATATTGAATAGAGTAAGTTTGTTTTGTTAATTGTATTTTGTGGCTAGGTGAGAGAGAAACAATAAATTATTATTATTATTATTAAAGAAAGAAAGAAAGAAAAAACGTTTATTGAGACAACAACACTAAAAATAAACAAAAAAATCATACTTATTAAATAATAATTATTTGTCTCTAACGGTCCCAGCTCAGCATAATGCCAGTCTTGCCTTGCCTTATTTCTCTGAATAACTGTAAATATATGACATATTTTGTATACGACATCCTGTCAAATCTCACGCATGGTAAGCAAAGATTATAGATAAGTTACTGAAACCCAACATATGATAGTAAGTAAGACAAGTTCAGTTATTATGTTATATTTATTTGTAATGAGAAAATGGTATTTTACATCTGTCTTATACAGGTATGTCAATATTTTGTAATCCTGAGATTGTTTAGTTATGACCTGTTCCAAGGCTACCCGTGGACCTGGTAATCTGTAGTACAGGCTAACGCCTATTTCAGACACCAGCTTCTTACAGCTTATTATAGTTTAAACGCTTATTAAGTTTTGAGCAAACCTGTACCTATTATTTGTAATAAGTTGTAAGAAGAAAATGCATAAAGTTTATTATTATTATTTATTTAATTTAAAGCGCAGTCTCGCTACTATTACCTACTAAAGTCAGGCGAAACCATAAATTCTCAAAGACTATTGCCAATCACTATCTGCAATTTCTTTAAGCCCTTAATACCACGTTTCAATCGCCTGAGCGAGCCAGATAACTCCATTAGCTCGGTGTCTTCTGATTTACTTCAATTTCTACGCTGATTTCTCAAGTTTTCTCATCAGCGAGAAATTTTCATTTCCCTACAGTATTTTTTCTTCGCTAACCCTTTTTTGCTTCGATAATTGCTTGTGGTTTTTCAATTTAGCTATATTTATTTTCTTTCCTGCTGGAACTTGGGAAAATTTGTATTTTTCAAATTTTCCCAAGCCAAAAGCTTTATAGCCCAAAAGCTTTATTATTATTTTCTAACATCATAGACAAGACATATTTTCTAGCATCATATTATATTTTCTTGAAAAAAATATAACCATATTTTTTAATAAAAGTTAATTAATGTGGTTTAGGTTTTGTTTATTATATTTACATTATTTGTCTGTTTTTTTTTCAAATGAACATTATCTACTAATTATTTTTTGTTTGAAACCTTTAAGAAGAATAACCATTAAAAATTAAGCTTATAACAATATTTAAATCGTTAAAATACTGCACGCCTTATGTAATTGTCAATAACGAAGACAAGTAAAACGTTATAAGTAACCAAAAGAGGAAACTTAATACACGATGGAAAATTAAAAAAGTTTTAACAAACACAAAAGGTTTATGAACAAGATTTCTTGTGTATTAAATTTTCTTGTTTATTTTTTCTTGTTATTCTAACCAAAATGAATTATCTCCGTGTTCTAAAGAAATGTAACCTGAAAACAAGTTTTTGGGTATTGTGTGTAGCTCTAGTGCTAGTATAACTTTTCTCTAGACTAGTCTCAAAATATGGACATTTCAATAACGATTTTTTCCCACAAATTTAAAAATGATTCAATTACACATTGATGTACATTTTCAAACATTATTTTCAGTCACGCTCTACCGGATTGGGACATAAAAGCCGGAATCGAATCATAGTTTTTTTATTATCTCAATTATAGCTTCCTGTTTTCCTGCTTTAAAGGAAAACGACAAGCCCCAGCTGATTTGAAATAAAATGCATCAATGCCAAGATAAATATATATTTATGATAATTATCACTAACCCGCCACCGGTGAAGTCAATTTGACTTACATCATATGTGACGCCAGTCTCACGCACCGAGATTTTCAATAGAAGATTTTTTCAAAAAAATACATTTTGTTTTATGAAAATAAAACAAATATATTTCATTAATAAGGCCGCATTTTATTATGATTAAAATTTTATTCAAACGAAATTACCTAAAACACTATTAATAACTTTTTTAGTAATGTTATTGGTGACACCGGTCTCACGCATCGGGTTGGCGCCAAAGTTACTGAACCTGCATTTACTTTGACGTCCCAGGATTAACTAACGGTGGGGAATATGCAATGCGGCAGCTACTCGAAATCTTGACAAAAATCGATGGCGGGAGAAAAAGATTTTGTTCATCACACGAACTTTGAAACCAAATCAGATTAAAAACAGTTATTATCGTGTTTTAGTTACTCAGCTTAAAAACGAAAACTAACACAGAACTTGTCAAATTAATTTCTTCAAATTACAGGGTTTTACTGAAAATTCTACCTACAGTAATAATGCTTAACGAAATTTAATTACAACATAGCTCACTAAAGCTAAGCGGCGAGGTGAGAACGGGGGCGATTTCAATTAAAATTCGTCGGCAGCTGTTTTGACAGACGTTTCATTAACCCAGATTGTGTAGTACGCTTCAGAGTCACCTGTGCCATACTTGTCATGATATCGCGACAGTATTGAACGTTGGAACTAATAGATGGGTTTTTAAACTAGAAAATAAAGTATTTGAAGACTGCCGAGAGTGTAACATCTCTCCTCGTTATTTCGTTATCGGCTTTTTTTTTATAAAAAGGTCAAGCAAATGACTCCATTCCACCTGATTTTAAGCAGAAGTGGAGTCCAAATGCAAAGATAGCCACTCTCGCCTTGTTGACCTGCAAGGTGCTTCTTCACGCCTCTTTTGAATGACCCAGGATTGTAGGAAGGAGGGAACACGTGTGCTGGCAGTGAATTCCATGTCTCAACTGTGCGATAAAGAAACGAGTTGCCAAATTTCTTAGTCCGCTTTGGAATGGTAGCCACAGTTTGTCGGTGACGTACTCCTTGAAAGGAAGGGAGATGGTGGGATTAGGGGAAAAGCTTCTCGCCGTGGTACAGACGGTAGAACGCGCTCAGTGACGCAAAATTGGAGAGTCTCAAGATTGTTGGTAACCTCTTCGTCGCCAATGATGCTTTTACTTGTTGGTTCACTGAAGGCTTAGTTAGGTACTCTTTGGGTTTGATGTCATATTATGTAGGCGACAGGCGGGCAACCTGTTACTATTGTGAAGACCTTATTCGTTTCATAATTATTTAAATGTTTGAAATTTATACCAAGTTAAATAAAAACAAAAACAAGAAAAAATCCTGTTGTGATATAGAGAAGTGTAATCTGAAAAAGGATTTTGATTATTTATTAATGTGTCAATTCAATCGTTTCAATCATTAAACATACTTTCTTCTATCTGTCTTGTTACTCTGTTGTAGCAAAATAATACTACAAGTAAAAGCAGACGCTTTTACTTGAAGTATTACTTTGCTATTGGAATAAATGCGTGTTTTTACAACTTATTTACTAAGAATTATCAGATTATAAAACGCTTTCGGATTTATATTAAGATTCTCTTTAAGGTATCTGTATATATTTATTTTAAAGAACATTGACACAATGCGTTTATGCGAAATTTCATTTAATAATTTATCTTCCTTGTTTCAGGTAAGGCTGATTAATTGATACAATAACGTCATGGTGTAAGTATAATACTTATATTGAAAAAAATGTGTATTTACTGCCCTGCTGAAGTTTCCCGGAGAGTTTTAAAATGAATTAATATTTTATTTATTCGTTAAATGTATAATATACAAAGGTCAAGTACTTTTAATATATTCTTGGTAATGATTTTCCTGCTCGTTAAAATGTACTAAAGATATACTTTGTACATGTATCTCAGCGAATCCCTACAGTTAAAATATTGATTTTGGAATGAGCATGCTACGAATTCGTAAATACAAAACCGATAAAATATAATTATATGTTTCGTACCATGACACACATACATTTCGAAAGTCAAATTAAATTATTTTACTTACCCACGAATATTTCAGATGAAACGTTTCGTAGATAAGTTTTGTATTTAGTATTTTTTTACCAACATTTGGTGGAAATTTTTTAAAAGATTCTACCTGATCTTAGAGATGGGAGGACTTGTGTTTCTTATTATGAACTAGGCCTTTTTTTATAAAGTATTAAACCTACTCTCTCGCCCACTAAGGAGTTCGGCAGAGTAGATTGCAGGTTCTCTTTAAATAAATAAAAAACTAAGACACTCAGTGTTTGGCGCGAAATAATGTCTTCGGAATGATTCTCGTTTCGATAATCAAAAATTGATTCCGAGTGGATTTTGTGAGATGAAAGTGGTGCTTTTTTACATAAGCATTTGTGTTGACGATCGGTTATGAGGAATCATTGAAACAAAGGTTTTGTGGTGTATGATTTCCACCTCAACAGTCGCTATTAAGAGCTCTGTTGCAATACACTTCTCACCAAGCACTCCTTAGATGTTTAAGATGTATATGCGTTCCAAGTAAGAGTGTATAATGTTATATCGATATTGAGTGGTGTCTTTTTTTTATAAGTTTAAAGTCCTATTTTCGTTTTTTAATATGCCACCTACAAAAAGTGTTAAATATTAGGCTGAGGGTTCTTTTATTGAAATAACATAATATATAAAGAGTTAATTACCAAGCCGCTCTATTCGTTCTAGCTTTGATCTTACCCTTGATATACCACCTCATACTTCTTACTTCCTGTCCTATTCCTTTTCTGTACATGCAGTCCGATTGTAGAATGATCTGCCTGAGAGTGTTAGATGTGCTCGCACGTTGAAGTCCTTCAAAAGTCAATTTTTGAGTCATTTTCTTCCGGCGCATCCTTAGCTATGTTACTAAAATTCTCTGCTATTCGATTCTATATATACCTAAAGAAAGAAAAACATTTATTGGCCACGACAGAACAACAGAAAAATAACATAACAAAGTACACATTAATAGTTATTTATTATACAAGAGTGGAAAGTTCCTTTTTAACCGCGTGCTCGATTTGGATGACCGAGCAAGCGAAGGATTCTAAAGTTGAATCACGAGCGCAGCGAGTGATTCTAAATTAGAATCCTGAGCGTCAGCGAGGGAAACAAACGAGCACAAGGTGAAAAATCTTTCCACTCGAGTGCAATACGTAACTTTTCATCCCACCTCAGCGAGGAAATGACAAAATGAAAAAGAATTTTTTCACAATTTAAAAAGTTCTAATCATAAATTTGGCACCATAGAGGTTACATTAAATAGGTTTAATGACGTTTTGAATTTACAATTATATTGAGTACTCATTATATGTGATGTTCTAAATTCAAATCTACTTTGCCACTCAAGCGAATAAAATAGAATTTTCCAGCCAGATTTCGAAGCGCAAAATTACACTTTCCGAGGTGGTGGGATGAAAAATAAATACCCACACGATCTCCTGTGCGAAGCCAAAAAATACCTGCCTCAGCATGTGCTCCTACGACATAGTGCCGCAGGAACGCTGTTTTTCTGGCTGTTTTTTAAAGCATAAGTTGTTTCATGTAGATTGCTTAAATTATTTGTTATAAACCTAATATTGATTCTTCTGTAATTTCTTTTTCCTGCATATGTTTCCCTTCTTTATTGTCCTTCAGCCAGATTGCCTGGAAGAAATAGCTGAAGCAAAAAGACTGCCTACTTTGTACACTGTATTCAGTTGTATTTTTAAATGTAAATTCTTTCTTTTTTGTGTGCAATAAAAGCGTTTACTATTACTTTGTTTAAACATTGTCTAGTTCAAAATATTATAAAATTTAAGATAAAAAATAGTATAAATACCCATATGAAACCCGTTTTTTTTTTCATATATTCCGTTGTGGTATTTTTTACCCGGTAGCGACCGTCTGTGTTGTAGGTACTAAGGGGTGCGCGGGTTATTCCTAAAGGAAAACAAAATCGTCCATTTCATTGAAAAAGAGACCTAATAAGTCTGAGAGAGTGAGCTTTTTAAAACTCCTTAGGATAGGGGATGAGGTTATAGTTGGCAACGTGAATGAGGTTATAGTTGGCAACACCTTTCTATAGACGTCTATAGGCTACGGTGACTGCTTACAATCAGGCATTGTCAACCTAATATCTTAAAAAAGTTAGGCCATAATAGAATAGTTTATTAGGCATAAACTCACAAAAAACCTTGGCACTAATAATCTTAACGCTATAAATTTATAGCGTTAAGATTATTAGTGCCAAGGTATACATAAGCGCACAGTGCGGGGCAATGACCTGCCCCCGTCCACGATCCCGTCGAGTCACTTTACCGTCAATTGACGTATTCACGACCCCAGCACGTAAAACGTACTCCATTATTGGAGACGTGTCAATTAGCGCCTAGATCGGCTTTTGTTCTTTTTCAGATCCAATATGTTTTATTGTAGTCATAAATTGCGTCAGATGTCATATTACAGATGTATGGGATGTTAGCTGAGTCGAATACGTATTATGTAATATTATATTAGGTACTTTTATATGCTCGTCAGATCATAGATGTTTCAATTTCCTACTTTACTTTTATTAAATTCAACGACTGTATTTAATTATGTAATTATTGACTATGTCTTCAATACATTAAATCATAACTGTAGCTTTTTAAGTAGGTATTAATTATTTTTGATAGTTGTTTATTATGATTGTCAATTATCGTGAATTGACAGTGAATTTTTAAAGATGTATTTAAATATTTTAATGTGTTTTATATTACGTTAAAGATATTAGTACCTATTAGCTACGTAATAACGTTATCTCTACGGAATAATATCACATTTCCAAATTACTCATAAAGTTTTTCAGTTTGCATATAACGTTATTGTTATTATCATCATCATCATATCAGCCAACAGACGCAGAGACACTCACCATTTGAAATAGGCCTCCCCGCATCCAGCAGCTTTTTGCGACCATGTCATTATAAATGAGGAAATTTTCCCACTACAGAAAAATTCATAGGTATAACTATTAACCTTAAAAAATAAGTATGTTTTATGTTATGAAACTACAAAATTGATTTATACAGGTTTGGCATCAAGTTCAAACATACATACATACATAAAGACAAGTTTTTCTTTCATAGGGGTAGAATCACTTCTTACCACTTTCTAAGATCTATAAATATTTCATTCGTTTCAACTACTACAGTACTCACAGTACCTGAACTCTGATGAGAGCTTGGTGATTTCGAATACTTTTGACTTAGATTTTCTTTATGATATTTTCGAATTAATAGATTTAATATCAAGTTTATACAAATATTAAACTATACCTACAACTCCCATGTATATTGTAATTAAATACTTATTAAAATCACGCCTCTCACGGCACTAAAGGGCCTTCTAGTTTTCCGCCCAGCCATTTTGCGGCGTTACCCGTGGGGGATCTTTAAAGGTCCGCTCTTAATGTGTCATCAACCTCACAACGTAATGCTTGCGGTATTAACGCAGTTGACAGTTTTCTCACGTGCCCCAATTCAAACCCGCATCGGGGTACCAAACAAATTGACACACACTGAAAAAAATAATGGTTAAACAAGTTACAATCTTGCTTGATTGGAAAAAATTTGATTGGGTCATTCAAGAAAATATCACAAACAAATTATCACGGTATTTTGTCGCAATAAAGCTGAAATATTTGAACGTTTAACAAGTCAAATGTGTTGAATTTATTAAGTTTACTTTATTGATGTCGAGACATGGTAAAATTTTATCATCAACTTATTTATATTTGTCAAGTTGCTATATTAATACTACAAATCACTAGTTTATTTTAAAAAGAATATTATTATTTTAAACAATATAGCCTATTGGTTTCAAATAATTTTATTATTGAAAGAATAAAGTTTCATAATTCATTCGATCACTCAACTTTATAACAATGAACGCGCGCTTTTTTGTTTGAAAGATGTACGTTGACAGTTCAAATAACTATCTTCCTTATTTATATCTTGCACTTTCAATCAAACGTGTTTCAGTTCATTTTGATCTCCGAGCCGTTGGAGTGTGCATCTTCTTGTAAATTCGTGTTTGTGCCTAAAATATTACAAATAATATAAAAGTTAGGTGTTTGCGATTGAATTGAAGTATTCAGTATCACCGTAAGATGGATGAAGTGATGGATTTACTCAAAGCCTGGGGGCTCCCGGACTTGGGGCCACTTTTCGCAAGTAAGTACCTACCTATATTTTGTTCCTGCTTCCTAATTTCCTATTTTCCACACTTGATCACAACTCTATTATGCTGTGCAGTGTGAGGATTTGGTGCAATAATTAACCGATTGGTTTCGACTCCCGATACTAATATGTTACGTAGATTACCTAAACATGGGTTCACTCTACACTATATCTGGTATCTTTAACTTGACACAGCAATGGTTTCATCTGTTAAGACAGTATCGATTTAGAGAATAGATAGAGTAATTACCTACTTAACTTACTCGATTTTATAAGTTATATTAAGGTTCAATTCTCAAAAGGCATTGAACTTTAATAAAACTAGTAAATGCCAAGTGACACTATTGCTAGTACTCCCCCTTAGAGTAGATACCTGCTCCCCTGTCAGTCTGTGTGTCATAACATAAGGGATGTATCTTTTGTACCGTAAAGTCATTTGTATATTATACAGCACGATTAAATACTCTGCCTGCTATAATAACATAATAAAATTGGAAATTGATTTGTTACAGGTCCTTTCTGAATTATTGAAAAATAATTTCGAGACTTCTGGGTTATTGAGGTATAAAGGAAAAACTTTAGAAAACGAAAATTCTTCGACGAAAAATGTTTCTGAAACAGTAATGTAGAATGTAAGAAAGTTTTGAATTTGTATTGTTATTTTTTATTATTTTAGTTTGTAATAAAGTTTCAAAATGTGAAGAGTTTTATGCTGTAGATTGTTTGTATATTTATAATATGTTGTGTATGTTATAGCCATACTTACTCTTGAAACAGAAAAGCTTTTTTTTAGTATTTACTATGTATTTGAAATTTATAATAATACAGACAGACGTATAAATATCAAATAAATGTCTTTTATTTACAGTTAAAATAAACATGAGCGAATTATTGTATTTATTAGCCTATATAGTATAGATATATAGATCATTATAACCTAATAAGATCCATCAAGCTACTTGTTTAGACTAAACTCTAATTGATAAAGAAAAATAAGTGACTATATTACAGCCATCAGAAAACTTTATTAAGATTACCTAGTCTAAGTAACATGCACAAAGTCCAGTTGATAATATTAATGACATAACTTAATTATGTCGATAATTATTTGTTTCACAATATCATTATAACATAATAAGGTGAATCAAGCTACTCATTTAGACCTTACTTTACATTATATAAATAAATAAGTGACTTTATTATAGTCATCACAAAACTTCATTAAGATTTTAAAGTCTTAGTAAAATTTACAAGGTGCATTTGATAATAATAATGACCAGGCTTGATTATGCCGACAATTACTTATTTGAATCTACATTGTTTCTTGTTCAGTTTTTCAATCAAGATGACTTGATTTCCGCGATCACAAAACTTTGTACGCTCGTATATAAACAAGTTACTTGATACCCATTAATATTTTTTTAATTTATGCTATCAAGTTTTTTTTTCAGTGCAGCCGTGACCCTTTCAACAAATGCATTATCAGGGCGCGCCGTGTGAGGAGAGTTGATTTCCGTTGTGTAACTAGCATGTGCGCCTGTGAACATGGACAAGAATATTTTAAAATCCTCACCAAAAAATATACAGTAAAGAAACATTTGTAATAAGGAAGCGAGGCAAATGGTTTATCTGGTCAGAATTAAGTTTTTTTTTAATTATCCATTATACTGTTTTGGTCCGATTCGTTTGCTGTAGATTTAAATGCAGTATACATTAGTAAAAGGATTTAATAAAAAAATATAATTTAATCCCAAGCTTTTCTTGAATTTAAGTAGTACAGAAGTGCATAAAAACTTATTATGGCCAGATCTAGTAGTTTAACTCCTGCAATTATTAGGAAGAATGCACGACCGCGGCATTATCGACCTCCTAATCAATACGTAATTACGTTACCTTTTCAGACACCGATATGTAACATGATTATAACTACTAGACACTTTTAATCTCTCCGCTCTGAAAGGGTTGTGTGTTGAGCACACTATTCCATCTACCTCAAATGTGTCACCAATCCTTAAACCACGTCAAAGGCCACTGTAGAAACGTTGACTGTAACAGTGGCTGTATAGGATGTCACAGCTCAGTAAAAATTGTACAACACGATGACGTCATGACATCACTATAAAACACGGTTAAAGTTGTAGGTATCTGTGAAATATTATGTGTGTCTTTTATAATATGTATGTAGGTAGGCATGAATGTAATAAAGGCAGTTGTAACTAGAACACGGTGTTTGCTTGATGTGTCGCTCCCAATAAACATAACATGGCGCAGCCGGTAGGATACTAGTGCTAAAAACCTATAATATAAAATTGAGTAAAAATAAACAATAAATAAAATGGAGTCAATCTTACAACCGCCAGCACCGTTCTTATTCGAAAATGATTTAAATAATGTGACATCCGGAAATTTAAGTACAGAATGGGAGAAGTGGAAGAAATCATTTGAAATTTATTACGAAGCGTGCGAATTACATAGAAAGGAAAAGAAAGTGCAAGTAAATATTTTGTTACATATCATTGGTGAGAAGTGTCGAGAAGTATATGAACAGTTTTCTGGGGAATATAAGACGATAAACGACTTACTAAAAGAATTTGATTTGTTTTTCCTGCCAAGAAAAAATATAACTATCGAAAGGCATTCTTTTTTTACACGGGATCAACGAGAATTGGAATCCATTGAACAATATGTTTTTGAACTAAATAAAATAGCAGCGAAATGTGAATTTAAAGACTTGTGCAGCGATTTGGTTCGTGATAAAATGATATGTGGAATAAAAGACGGGTCTTTAAGGGAAAGACTCCTGCGAGAACCGGATTTGACCTTATCGAAGGCTATAGACATATGCAGACTAGCGGAGACATCGAGAATGCAAGCACATAATATTAAAAGTGAGAAGCAGGAACATCATTGCAATATACACGCTGTTGAAAGTGATGGAAATTATACCGAGAGAGTGGACCACGTACGCGGCGAAGTAAATAGAAATCGTTTTTCAAAAAGACCGTCATCTAACTTCACTAGTAGCAGCAATGGCGCGGCGTCTTCAAAACATAATCAATACCAGAGGGCTCAGACGTCGAGAAGACCGCCACGTCAATCGCAAGAACAGAATCGTCATGGTTTTCGCGCGGCCTGTACAAAATGTGGAAGTAATCATGCTAAATTTAATTGCCCCGCTTATGGACAGCGATGTGTTTCATGCAAACGGATGAATCATTATGCAAAAATGTGCCGTGTTTATGAGGTTCGAGAAGACTCCAGCGATCAGGTAACTAATGATAAAAAATATTTTTCAAATGAGTGGACGGTAGATTTAGATTTTGGATATAACTGTATAAATTTTAAATTAGATACAGGTGCCGATGTAAACATTTTGCCTAGAAAATATTTAAGTAAAATTAATATTCTAGAAGAAAACTTAACTAAAACTTCGATAAAATTACAAGGTTATTCGGGTAGTTTTATAAACGTCATTGGTAAATGTTACCTAAAAGTCTCGTATAAACATAATTCATATATATTACAATTTATAATAGTTGACAATAATTCACCGCCTATTTTAGGCCGCAGTTCTTGTGAAGAATTAAAGGTATTAAAAAGAATTATGAGCGTAAGTCAACAGTACAAAAATAATACTAAAATTTTAGATGAATTTCCAGAATTATTTACGGGTATTGGTTGTTTGCCGGGAACCTATAAAATACAGTTAATTGAAGGTTCTCAACCCGTCGTTCACGCCCCGCGTAAGGTCCCCATAGCAATAAAAGAACAAGTTAAACAAAAATTGTTAGAAATGCAAAGAGATGGTATTATTACGAAGGTTGAGGGACCCACAGAGTGGGTCAACAGTTTAACCGTAGTAAAGAAACCTAATGGTGATCTTCGCATTTGTTTAGACCCTAGGGATTTGAATAAAGTAATTAAACGTGAGTACTTTAAATTGCCAACACTTGAGGAAATAACGGCTAACCTGTCTGGTGCCAAATATTTTAGTACTCTTGACGCCAAACAGGGTTTTTGGCATGTCAAATTGGATCCGAGTTGTACGGACCTTTGTACGTTTAATACAGCCTTCGGAAGGTATAAATTTTTGCGCATGCCTTACGGTATATCATCGGCGTCAGAAATATTCCATAAGCGTTTGTTTGAACACTTTGATGACATGGAAGGGGTTATTTTATTTGTAGACGATTTATTAATATACGGTGAAAATAAAGATATCCACGATAAAAGATTACGAGCAGTTTTAAAAAGATGTAGTGAAATTAATATTAAATTAAATAAACAAAAATGTAAAATTGGATTAAGCGAACTCACATACTTAGGCCACAAGATTACCAAGCAAGGTATAAAGCCCGATGACAGCCATCTTATCGCAATAAAAAACATTCCTAAACCAAAGAATATAAAAGATATCGAACGATTCTTAGGTATTGTTACTTATGTTAGTAGTTTCATACCACATTTTTCTGAAAAAACATCTGTTCTGCGTACCTTATTAAAAAAAGATGTTGCATGGCACTGGGACCACCGACATGAGCAATGCTTTGAAGATATAAAAAAGCAATTGACTTGCCCTCCCATATTAAAATACTATAGTCTAGGAAAACCTATTGTTATATCCGTAGATGCGAGCAAAAACGGGTTAGGCGCTTGTTTATTGCAAGATAATTTGCCCGTATGTTACGCGTCAAAATCGCTAACAAAAACGGAACAAAATTATGCTCAAATAGAGAAGGAGCTGTATGCCTGCGTTTTTGCATGTGAAAAGTTTTACACATACATCTATGGCAGAAGTGACATTACAATAGAAACTGATCACAAGCCTTTAGTTAATATAATAAATAAGCCTTTAGTTAACGCACCCCCCCGCCTACAAAGAATGTTAATGCGTCTTCAACCGTACACTTTTACCTTAAAGTATAAGCCAGGTAAATATTTATACATAGCGGACGCATTATCACGGGCGGCCTTGAGCGACAAGGACGGTACCACACCACGTGATCATCTCGACGCGCAGGCTCAAGTGTGTGCAATAACAACTGCAAACCCGTTAACAGATTCCCATTTCTTACAAATACAGAAATACACTAGGGAGGAAAATGAGATGAAAGACCTAAAAAGGATAATAAAAAAAGGTTGGCCGACACATAAAAATGAAGTAAATGATAACTTAAAACCATATTGGGATAGTCGTGACGAGTTGTCTATAAATTATGGGCTTATTTGGAAAGGACAAAAAATTGTTATTCCGAAATGTATGCGTAAAACAATGTTACAAAAAATTCACGTAGGCCACTTAGGTTTAGAAAAATGTAAGCTCAGAGCGAGAGAGATTATGTATTGGCCCAACATGAACTCGCAATTACATGACTATTTATCGCACTGCCAGGCGTGTCTAACCTATAGAAAAGAAAATTCGAAGGAACCTTTAATACCTCATGAACTGCCTGACAGAGCTTGGTATAAAATAGGCACAGATATTTTCCATTATGGTAACAAGTCCTACTTAATTGTTATAGATTATTTTAGTAAATTTGTTCAGGTGGTAGAATTAACCTCAACAACGTCTCGTGAAGTAATCAAACAGTTGAAGTGCATATTCAGAAGTAATGGGATACCGCAGACAGTCATATCGGACAACGGCCCCGAGTTCAATTCCCATTTATTTAAAGAATTTAGCGTAGCATGGAATTTTGAACATATTACGTCATCACCTCGGTACCCACAGTCGAATGGTCAAGTAGAACGTGCTGTACAGACAATAAAAAATATGATGAAAAAGACTACTTTTCAAGGATCAGACTTTAGTCTAGGGCTATTAGAATATTTAAACACCCCCATAAGTAACGAGTTACCCTCTCCCGCAGAATTGTTATATAGCAGAAAACTGCGAAGTATAGTTCCATGTCCTCCACGATTTTTAATGCCTAAATTATATAAAAACATATCCAATAAATTAAAAACTAGGCAAACAATACAAAAACAATACTTTGATAGAGGTACTAGATTACTAACACCGTTAAAACTAAATCAAAAGGTTAAAATTAAATTACAAAATGAATGGAAACCGGGGACAATAAAATGCATATTAAATAATAGATCCTATTTAATAAAACTAACCTCGGGAACTGTCTTGAGGCGGAATCGTAAACATATTATTATAGACTCTGAGAATCGTAGTGATAAGTATTATGAAAGTCTTAATTACGATGACATCGATGCAGCAAACTCATCAAATACTAAAAATTCGCTAACCGGCACCTGTGATCCACAGTTAACACAAAGACTTATTGACAATACTAATAGTTTAAAATATTCTCGTTTTGGCAGGATAGTGAAACCACCTGATCGCTGGGGATTTTCGAAGTCGTAAGTTATTAGTAAATTAAAATAGGTTAATTAATATAAAATTAATGATAAATAAAGTAATAAATTGTTTTTATTTTAAAATTTAGTAATTATTATAATTTTATAACCGAGCATGTTAATTGTATTTATAAGTTCATATTTTAGCTGTATATGCCTACATGAATATTGTTCATAGGTATGTACTATAACTATATGTATAGGTATGTAAATAGAAAATGTTTAATTATTTTGTAATAAAATGCATGCTTAATTAAATTAAAATTGGATAATATGTAATACAATAAATAGTTAAAAACTAATTTGAAAAAATAATGTTTGAATTATATTATACCTAACTAATGTTATTGAAATTCAATTGTTTGTACCTACTTAATACCAAAATTATAATGAAATAAGGAGAAGGAATGTGATTATTGATTAATGATTATTTTATTTTTATTGAGTTTATATAATAATAACAAATAATTGATATTAATGAAAATACCTAAATTGTACTTATTAAATTAATAAGGGGGTTGTAGGTATCTGTGAAATATTATGTGTGTCTTTTATAATATGTATGTAGGTAGGCATGAATGTAATAAAGGCAGTTGTAACTAGAACACGGTGTTTGCTTGATGTGTCGCTCCCAATAAACATAACAAAAGTAATGATGCAAAAACGTAAACAAAACGATTCGTACTATATTATTTATGATATCGAGTGAATTATATATCTATTTCTTTCTCTTGTATGGAACAAATACGTAAAGGGACGGACACTATGTTATCAAGGTACAGGAAAGCTGTATTTAAACATGCTTTATGAAGGCATTCGAATAGCAGTGCTGTGCTTGTCGTATTAATAATATCGTATTAATTAAACTTAATACGATATTATAAAAACAAAATTTCTATATTTATTTAGTACAATTTAAAGACTAAAGACATTTGAATTTAATTATATATTATTTTATTGACTACTGCAGGTTATCGCTGATGATATTAACATATTCCATGCTGACACCAATCATCTAGCCCAAAGTATAACTAAGCACTAAGAACTTGTGTTATTGATACTAGATAACGAACATTTTTAATATACGTAATAATTCTAGATATTTTTATAAATAAACTTAAATAAATATATAAAAAACCATGGGTCGCAAACAAATATTCGTGTTCCTCACACAAATATTTGCCGCTACCAGGATTCGAACCCGGACCACTTGATGTATTGGCAGCTATACTGTGACCACCCTACCACGACGGCGTCAAATATTCTCTGCGTCACCGGGTTTTTAAGAAGGCGAAGACCTTGGGGGGTAAGTAAGTAAGCCTGTAAGTCGAATGTTCTTGGTGATTACTGGGCAACCGAGGATCTTCCTCTCGGGGGACTCTCGACCACCTACAGCGTCCCTACGGTCCTCTTCGTCTTCCTGGTTTTCAATCTATATATTTAGGGTCAGTGTTATATGACACTACACTACATTGGCATAGTTTTATGGGCGGCCAACCACTCACACCAACCTTCTTTGGGAAGGCCTCATCAGCTTGGAACGGCGCCTCTTTTAAATATAAAAAAGATTATTTATCATTAAACTACGGTGCGTAGTAGTTTCGTAGCTTTGTAACCCCCGACATACATTCTCTATTACGTTAGCTTTCAAACAAAAAAAAAACCGCATCAAAATTGGTCCATTCGTTTAGGAGCTACGACGCCACAGACAGACACACAGACATACAGATACACCGACAGCAATAATCTACATATTTTTACGCGTTTTTATGGTAAACATTGTTTTATTAATCTTTGAAATTTGCACTTCTAAGATCCAAACGAAATATTTTTGCAAATATTTGACGCCCAGTTAAGATGATACTACTTTATATTATGGAATCATTTTTGCGTTTACAAACGCGTAAATATTTTTAAAACGTGAAAAAAATCTTGTTTTACAAATATTTAGGCGTTTGTAAACGCGTTGTGAGAGAAAAAGAAATCTAGTATTAAAAATATTTACCCGTTTGTAAACGCAAAAATTATTCTATAATGAATTGACAATATGGAAATATGTTCTTTTATAGTTTTTTTTTTCTATTATGACCCTCTGTGTATACATATTCTCTATCTCGTCTCATGGCCTTTACTTTCAACAGTCCTTATTCCCTTTTTAAGTGGCGCCATAATTCTCATAATTCTTTCCAAGCTTTGAAGTTTCTCAATTTAATGGGTCATCAAAACTTAATCTTTAACTGAAATCTCTCACCCCGAAAGACTTAGAACCCAAAAGCCAGCTCGCATTATAACTAATCGAAAAAAGATATACCCAAAGAAACTGTCGGTTGTTTTCTCAGTTCTTAAGTTTTTCTTAACAAGTAACCTTTATTTACATAGGTTATGTAAAGGATCGTCTATTCGCAAACACTGCGGACGCTTTCAATATTACTTATCTTTCTATCACAGTCACCCTTGAGACGTTAGAAAGAGATATGTGTATCTGAGATGTTTGTGAAAAGGCTAGGGCAATGAAATGACCTGCGTTTTTATCGGAGTGTTCCAGTTTGAGGTATTTGTCACGTTGGCTTTTGTTTGTTAGTGTACTTTGTGTAGGTGACAGGCCGTCAACATGTCACTGTTTTAAGGTACTGTAAGGCCCATACTTTCTTCATTAAAAGGCTCAATGTCACTCTAAGGGCAATAGAGATGACTGTGCTCGGAGTTTCTCTGCGTGATCATTACAGAAATGATGAGATCCGCAGGAGAACCAACGTCACCGACAAAGCCCAAAGAATTTTGAACTTTAAGTGGCAGTAGACAGGGCGCATTTTGAGGCTAATGGCCGTTGGGTCGGAAAGGTTCTTGAATGGCAGCTGTGTACCGTGAGACGCAGCCTTGGTAAGCCACAAGGTGGACCAACGATCTGGTAAAGGTCGCGGGAAGCCGCGGACAGCTTAGGACCCTTCGGGTTGGAGATCCTTGGGGGAGCCCTATGTTCAGCTGTAGACGTTTTTCGGCTGATATGATTATGATGATGATAGCCCATACTGACAGATGTGAATTTGTGTGTAACTATAATCTAGTTTCACATCAACATCAAACCTTTTTATTGGCCTAATCATGATGAAATTTGAATCAAATACGTTTCATTTGATCAGTGTGTGTTTGAGTGTCATATTCATGCAATTTTAAATTACAGTGCCACAAACTTATCTAACCTGGCGATTAAAATTAGAACTACAATTTACCCATAGACAGTTTTCATTTCTATGTTTCTATGACACTCTTTGTCCACCACTAGCAGCACCACCAACGGACCGATAAGTTTGTAGCACTGAATGTTCCGTTTTAAATGAAATCTTGGCATGACTAATTATTGTCCTCTTGTAAGCCAACATCGACTTTAAGTTGATTAACCTTTTTTACTCCGACTCATCTACGGATTTTAGTAAAAGTAAACTTAAATATAGAAAACAGACTTTCAAATTGACAAATGAAATCCATGTAGCTACATATAGGACTGGTGAGTTCCTCTTGAATTCAAAACGTCTTCGTATAGACTTGTAAGAGGTTATGGGAATTCGCGAACTTTCCCGTGCGATGGCAAAGTAACTCCGCACCGTATAGCGCGCAGTATGATAGATCCGTTAACGCATTTCCACTTGAAAGATGTGGTTCTAAAAATCGTATGGATTTTTTTTATTTGGAGGCAAACAGCAAACAATCCGTCTAATGGTATGGCAACCCTAGCCTTCTTATAGATCCTCGCACCGCTGGCAAACCAGGCCCACCCCGATTCCCGTCGCGCTTCGGAAATTCTATCAAACAACAGAACCAACAAGAAAGCAGTGAAATTATGTGATTGTCAGGTGGAGGCAAATTTCCAGGACGGTTAATCCAAATTCAAGCAGTGTCTTTTATGTGTGAACATCTTCTTAGCATAATAATTATGGGCCAGCGTCTCAGCGAATTAACAATAAATTAAAGTGTCATGTGAAATAACTTCCCCAAGGTGCCCAAAATTTCCAGCAGTGACTTTACTTTTATGAGAATTCTAATTTCATGGAATTTGGACTAGCACGCAATATCAGCAGTACTGCAAATAAAGAAACAGAATCAACGTTTTCAAACAAATTTCAACATAGATAAATAGCTTACAATGCAAGAGAAATAATACAAATAACATTTATAGTTGATGTAATGACTGTGATAATAATAAATTAACATAAATCTGCAAACTATAAACAGATTAACGATTTACGCTAATGAAGTATTTGGCTATTGAAAGTAAGTTACGGCTGTAAATTGTATTGTTGAATTAATCAGCCATGATTTATTTGATGACTGCTATAATTGCATATTCGTTTTGGTTTAATTTATGAGGAGTGTTTGTCGAGCTTTTATGATGACAGCCAGTTTTATTTCAATAGTTCAAAAATTGTTTCAGAGTGGGTTTTGTGCAGTGAAATATTATTGGTGCTATTTTGATGCACAATCTGTGTTGACCATCAAATCTTTATTATTATTTAAATAAAGGCATTTTAATGCATCAAGACTATTGTAATTAAAACGGAAGGAAGAAGAAGATATGGTCTAATAAACTAGTAAACTCCACTCTCTCGCACTCTTTCTTTCCTTTTTTTATAATACTAGCTACTGCACTTCCCCACTACTTCTAGTAAATTCACTAGGTGGTAGACCCATATGGAGGGTCGCTGGGTAGGTACCACCGTTTTTCTTATGTCGGCCGTGAAGCAGTCCGCTGTGTTTCGGATTGAAGGGAAAGGTAGGCAGTGTAATTACTGGGCATGGAAGGCATATCATCTTAATTCCCAGGATGGCAACACACTTGTAGTGTTAAGTTATTTACCCTTAATATTGCAAGTGTCTATAGGCCACGGTAACCACTTAACACCAGGTGGACCGCAAGCTTGTTTGCCATCTCGTAATATAAAAAGGGACGCAAAAGTGCTTTGTGTGATTTACTTGGAATATTATATAATAAATAATTGCAAACCTACTTTGCTTTCTCGAAGTATTTTAATACTATCCAGAACTGCGGTGCAGTACCTTACATGTTCGTGACCAGTCACTTGAAATTTTAAAAGTGTTGCATACGAAAGTATACGCGGTATGCCTAACGAAGTGCAGATAGAGTAATATTTATCGTCACGTAATTTCATTGCGTACGTGCCGTACGGAGCAGATATTTTCTGGTTTAAGATAATATTAGCTTTATTGGAATCGATGGCAGGAACAACGCCCCAATGCACGATTCTGTCCTAACAGCTCCACAAATAACATATTACAAAAGCGCTCTTAGAATTTTAATATTGTTCTTGTTTGACTCACACTAGAAAATTTCAAAAGTTACGCAGGAAAATACTATTATGCACTTAAATATAATAGTAGTAGTAAGAACACCTTACGAGTAGTTTTGAAAGAAAAAAATACTGGTATTAGATGATTCTTTAAAAAATTATGAAACGATTAAACTCTAAAACATTCGTATATACCTACTCATACTTATATTGTTTTAAAACAGGCTACAAATGATAATTCATATACCTTTTTTTTTATATATACTTTTATTTTATTCATATACCTACGTTGCGCCATTTTAAAAGTATGTATTGGAAATTTTGAACCTATGTTTGCTTACCGTTGTCCAAATCACAGGTCATATATCACTTAATCGTTACTGCGCAATCCAATAATATAATATTTCATTCTGAACTTTTTTTAACATATCTTTTTTTAATATAACCTTAAGGCGATAAATTGTTTTAAGGAAAACAAACGACTTTCTCCCCTAGTGACTAGCTTGGCGCTTGACTGTTATTTATCTCCCTTACATATTAATGAGTACTCAAATTATTTCGTATAAATTGTTTATTTCTCCATGTGACTATGAATATCCTTACGATGTACTTTGACCTCGCTTCGTTACTAATTATTGTAAGCTGTTAATCTTGACATGGCTCAAATAGTGAAGCCGTTGATCCATTGGAACATTCGTGGAAAATCAGGAATAGCATTAGCTATAGAATTGCATTAAATTGTCAATACGGTTCTCGGTATGCGCCACAGACTCTGCTAATTGATGATCTTATTGAGTGTGTGGTTAGTAGCGATGTGCCCTGTAAGCCCACCTTTGTTATAGGGCGAGTCTTTATCACCCCTAAAAAAGTTTATCTATCATAATCTCTCGTAATGTTCTTAGTTCTAATCTGTAAAACTACCAAAGTGCATAGAACATAATGTATGAAACTGGCACAATACATACAAAAAACACCACTGTGACCTACTTATCTAGCCAAATTTTTATAGTGTGAAACGGTTTGGTCCGTTTGCCATTTATCTAAGTGAATTGTTGTTCGATATTTATTTAAATGATCTTTAGGTCTTTGCACACTTATTCCCGATAAAGCCTCGTTTTTACTATGAACGCTACAAAACAGCGGCTACAAAACGGTTACGGACCTTTTTTCATAGACTCTCTTTAGTGATCATACTAACAGAAGCTAAGCCTTTCTTCCATTACAAATTAGTAGTAAAGGATAGAGGTAAGAATCAATTATGCAATATTATCCTTTTGTCATCATTGCAAATGAGAATTGGATACAATTTAATGAATGATGATATGAAACGATTGCAAATTGATGTGTGAACGTACTTGAGAACAGTTGTGCATGTTTATTAATAGGCAAATCGTTGCTATTCCAAAATTGGTTCCATTTCTCTACATAGAATTAGTCAAGTTTATTACACTTAAAACTAAGTTCAAACAACCAACCAAAACTGAGCAAACTGAAAAGATTGGCGAAATGCCGTTGCATTTATCCAAGTGTACCTAGGACATTGACAGATTGAACTGAAGACTGCGATGCTGCGAGCATTGCAACATCTAATGCGAATGTGCTTAGTGTGGGGTTTGGGGGGATACTCAACAAGTCGCTCGTCGTCTCAGCGCCGTTTGTTACACAACATTTATTGAATTTCACGCTTCAGTCTCTTCGTGGCTCGCCGTGTCTGGAATTAATATTGGGCAGCTCTTAGCGTTGACGGCATGAGGTCAAAGAGTGTCAACCATTTTACCCGACTTAACGGAATCTTTTTTTTGTTGCTATATCTTGTAACCTGGTAAAAGAAATGGGACGTGAGCTTTTGCAAAAATGTAGTTGCTTTTTATTATACTATAGGAAAAATACAAATTATATAACTTATTATGGAATTTCTGCGTGACAATAAACAGGAATCTGTTTCATTATTGTACGAACCACAGATAATATGTACGAACACAGTTTGTGGTTTGTCTGTAATGTAAGTGTTAGGGGTAATTTAATTTATGTAGACATTTTTTTTTGACTGACTACTGCAGTTTGCCGCTGATGGCATTTACTGCTTTACCGGTTTTTTAAGAAGGCGAAAACCTTGGAGGTTCCTCAAGCCTGTACGTCGGATGGACCACCCATGTCTTAATAAATAAAATTACCATTATACACTACTATAAAGTCAAGGTAACATTGAAGTACCTATATTTAAATTACCCATAAGAAAAATAGTATTTAGTAACATTTGTTGCTGGAGCCCCGCAGCGCCGAAGCCATGACAGAAACCTTGTTTGCTTGAATGCTGCATGTTTGCTTGCATGGTGCATGCAGCATGCTTGCTTGCATGCTTGTTGCATGCTTACTTACAAAAAGCACAATGAAAGGAAAGTTAAGTATATACTATAGCTAGGGATGTCACATGAAATTATAAAGTTTAAAACTATATTAATTGTTTATTATATTAAATCAGTCGTTATATCAAATGAAATTATATAAAATGCAATTATATTAGATCATCAGTATTTTATATCAAGCATTACACACCCGAGGTAGAGTAGTATTAGGCGAAGGTGGCTAGCGCAGCGGTCTATCTCTCGCACCAGCTATCTTCGCATTTGGACTCCACTTCTGCTTACCATCAGGTAGAGTTGAGTCATTAGCATGACTTTTTTTATTTAAAAAAAAACCATAAAAGTGTTGATGTGTAAAATAAAACTCTCTCTAATATAATTTTGTTCTATGAAGCTTTCTTTACTAGGTTATTATGATATATCATTTGAATTGTTACTTTTGCTCGTTAGTATATTACAAACTACATACGTACAGTCGAACCAACTGAATCATGACCCACTTGGCCAATCATTCCTTTACAATCATAACTTTAGTTAGGTTTTCTTCGCTATCATGCGTGTTGCACTTAGTACGTTTCAAATATGAATAAAAATATGTCATTACGGGTCAGAGATCTATGCAATTTTAATCTTTTTTATCACTGCACTAAAGTCTCAATTGGAGTTTCAATTGGAGTTTCAAATAAGATGCCGTTCATAATCTAAACTCTTTTCACTACTGAGAAAAACGAATAACTATTATATTTTTAAAAATAAAATTACGTTATGTGTCAGATGTCAAGTAGTAGTTGAAAAAAATTTAAAAGGCCATATTTATTAGACACTGTCAGTGTCTAATAAATTGATAACAGGTTCGTTACCTAAGAAATGTATGTTCAAGCGAATTTCAACCTACTTTGTATTGAGTGACTGTAGGAAAATGATCTTAAGGTGGGTCATGATTCAATTTGGTTGACTGTACATACGTCTAATTTTTTAAGGAACTAATTTAAATAAATATAAAATGTAATTAATATTACAAAGTCTCTAAGCGAATTATTTCAATGAACTACACAATGAAGAACAAATAATACCTGGCTACAAACAAATTATGAAGTTTAACTCAAATATTTGTGGAACAAAAGTTTTTCAAAACGAACTCTAATTTTAATAGAATTTGAACTCGTTAAAAGTGTTTGACGACAAGCTTTTGTTCCTTAATTTATTATTACATAAATAAACAGCGCCAGGAAATGGTGAGAGACAGCCTACAGAAATTAGTTATGAGGTAGCGGGACCTCGACTATGTTGACGTAAACTCAATTTTCTACTACAGTGTCTGCGAAAATATTAACGTTTGTAGCTATTATGCCCGGGATACACGAGGCTAGTTTTTCAAGCCAGGCTAGCAAGCTAGAACGTCTGTATACTATCCTAGCTTCCTCTCCTGACCTGGCACATGTTAGCCTGGCACATGTATACACCATGCTAGGAAATTTCATGCCATACCATTGCAATGACTAAAGTAACAATACATCTGTGAAATAAAATAATCTGTATGCGTAAAAAAACACATTTCTTTCGATTGAAACAGTTACTTCAGAAACTGTGCCAATTCGCTCTAGACGACTTACTATAAGGAATCTTAGAAAAAAGTGTATGGATAAGACTACGGAATTCAAGAAGGAATGAACGTGGATCATCTGCTTCGCTTTTAGAAGAATTTTGTATTGAAGATCTCTAGATGAATACAAGAGTGTTCTGCGAACACAAAACCCGTAGTCTCTGCCTAAAGATGTAGGTTGTCAAATTTTATGAAATAGTTAAATGTACAAATTTGACAACCTACATCTTTAGTCATCCCGTGACCACGAACGCTGAAAAGTGTTACGAAACGTCGGGCAATAATAACATCATGTAAAATCTAATTACACGCGAGTTAAATCCGTAAAAGTTGTTTTATTTATAATGTGTAGTGCTCGCGCAAATCTAAGAGAACATTATAATTAAACTTGCCAAACAAAAATAAAAATAATATTAATAGCACTAGTTGGCTAGCTTAATAGCACTAGCTTGCTAGCCTAGCTTGAAAAACTAGCCTCGTGTATCCCGGGCATTAGTGATAGAGGTCATCAATTTGACATTTTGTAAGACAACTTGAGAGCCATTATTGGTGATTGCTAACGATATTTCAAATATAAAAAGGCCTACAGTGCCCTTCGTATTCAATACAAAAACGCGTGCAGGGCGTTGTTGCGGCTACTGCGGTTTTGTAGCGCGTCGGCGATGTTCGCGTTTTGAAAGCGCAAAAAGAACGCGTCCTTGTTGTCCCGAGAGCGCAGTAGCAGCCACAGCGTCCTCACGAAGATAGCCAATAGTGGGGATTGTCCACTGGTTGGCAACATGATAATACGTACAATGTCTCTTTTAGAAATAAAATTCTAACACAGTCTTTAAGCTCTTACTAACACAATATGGATTTATGCTGCCCAAAATAAATTACTTTAATTTAATTTATTATGACAGGACTTCTCTTGATTTTCGTTTTTTATTCATTTGGTACATATTTGTTATAATTTTCAAACATTTCTATGCATTAGACTATATTGTAGTCGATTTTATTTTTTTACAATTCAATAGTTATTTAAACATATTATAAAATAAAAATGATTTTTCCGTCTGTACGCTTAGACGTTTTAATCGACGCCACGGATTTCAATACGAATTTCATCAATAGTGATTCAAGAGGAAGATTAAAAAGTATAATTCGTTAAGTAAGCACTCTTAGTACTATCCATGCGAAGTCGGGGCGGGTCGCTAGTACTTAAATACAACAATGTCTTCAGTGCTAAACTCTGTCTTACTTGTAAAAGACCTACAATCAACTGTGCTAATTGCTAAGATATCAACACTAGATCTACTACTACTTATTAGTATGTTTGATTTTTTTTGTGTTGTGTTGTCTCAATAAACTTTTCTTTGATGAAAAGTGATTTTGCTTTTAAAAAGGCGAACCTAATTATGTTAAATAGACTTAAAGAAAAAGAATTGAAGTAACACTATTTTTTACACATAGACTCGAAAGCGAGGTAGAAAATTACAAATTACGCTAAAATGCCATTCCCTCAATCACCAGTGATCCATGTAAAACATATTCCACTAACGACCCTGGAATAGTTGGTGGTACTAATTCGCAATTCGCAAGCGACACTTTGTTCGCCTGGTCACGTACAAGTCTGTTCAATCAGAAAGAGATTATGCCGCGCCCTGATTGGACTTGCCAAAGTGTGAACGGTCGTTTCATATAGAACCGTATTTCGATACCTGATCTGTGTTCTTGTGAGTATTTGTAATTCAACTTAGATTGACTTTGTCGTTTGTATACCTACAATCCTACATACAGTAACAAAATTTGCAGAGAGTATATATTGAATTTTGCACCAACATGTATGTTGCAATGGAGAGGATTATGCTCGGGGTTTCTCTGCGTGATCATATCAGAAATGATGAGATCCGCAGGAGAAGGTCACCGACAAAGCTCAATTGGCAATCAATTGGCTTAATTGGCAGTGGTCAGGGCACATTGCGAGGACTGACGGCCGTTGGGGTGAAAAGGTCCTCGAGTGGCGACCACGTACCGGAAAACGCAACATTGGTAGGTCCCCCACAAAGTGGACCGACGATCTGGTAAAGGTCGCGGGAAGCCGCTGGAAGCGGACAGCGCAGGACCGACCGGTTTGGAGATCCTTGGGAGAGGTCTATGTCCAACTGAGGGCGTTTCTCGGCTGAAATGATGATAATGATGTATGTTGTCTTGGTATGGCTGTTTTTCTATGAAGTATAAGTATGAGTATACTTTCTTCTTCTTTCTTCTACTCTGCTCCTAATTTATTTGGGGTCGGTGTATTATGTTTTTATATCGACACTACTGCTATTGGATTAGGATTAGATTTTCACGGATGACCGCCTGCCTGACAGCTACCCTCCTTCGGAACGACTGCTATCTTTCGACGGTAACCGGGACCACCAGCTTAACGTGCCTTCGGAAGGACAGAGGAAAAGCGAGTTGAAAAATTTTCGGTCACGCATCCGAGTACGGACCGCGCACTTGGTAGCTTAGGTTTCGATATAGTAACGAAGAACACACGAGCGCAAAGCCATCCCCCTCAATACAATACAAAAAAAAATACATATTTTTTTTGACTAATATTCCAGGATGTCTCTGACGACCTCTGCGTCACCCGGCATATCCATGCGCAGTAATTAACTACACTGGCTACTTTTCTCTTCAATCCGAAACACAGTGAACTGCTTCACGGCAGAAATAAGAAAGGCCGTAATATCTACATATGGGTCTACTACCTAGTATAACCTGTTACTATTTAGAAGCACTGTAAGGCCCTTGCTGTGCTGCCAGGTGTACCTTTATGTCTAACTTATTGTTCCCTTAGGGAATCTCTGCTCAACCTCTCTCGGGACTATGAGTGTGATCGTATGTATATATGTCAAAGTTATTCCATAGGTTGAATTGGAATTTGACAGTTAGGTAATACTGTAATAATGTGTACTTACCTTTATAAAACGAACAAAGTTTCGATATATCTGATTTGAAAGGTGAGCTTCATTTGTTGCGAAATTGGAAAAGTTGCGGAATTCCAGCGATACTGTGTGCATGTATTATATTTCAGATTGTGATGTGTGACAAAACCAGACTTTAAAGGTGAAATGTACGTCCTACAATATTTATATATTGTTTGTTACACATAATTATGTCAATTAAAGAATTTTCTTTGTTATTATCAAGAAATATTTGATTGTTATTAGAAGTTTAAAAATAAGGAGCATTTTCTAAAGAAATCTTTGACCAGTCAAATCCTTTGATAAATTCTTTTTTTTTTGGCCGCGATTCAGTATTTTTTTTTAATCCGATTGAATACTGGTTGTAAATAATGTTATTGGAGTATTTTATATACATTTAACTATTTAATATACATTTAATTTTTCTGCATTATAATTTAGATACAAATTGTAAAGCAGAAAAATTTAAGGTATATTAAATAGAACCACTCCATTAACATAATTTATAACCAGTATTCAATCGGAGACAAAAATTGCAATAGTGTTGCAATAAATGCTTAAGGCTAGAAAAAATTGGGTTCGAAATGCGTTGCGAATGAACCCTACGAGCTTATCTCGCGTGGATGCTCATTTATTCTTTTCATTTCCCGTCAGTCACAAACGTATGTCAAATAAATTCCTATCTAACTTCGGATAACGTATGTTGACCAGTTGTAAAATATATAACCCGACTGTAAAAGAAACACCAACAAATGGTAAATTATTATGTTACACTTCGCTTGCATTAATTGGAGGAGGGGAGGAGGTCGATAGCGCCACAGTCGTGTGTGTGACAGAGGATGTGGCAAAAATAGAAATTAATGTTTAGTTGATGGCTGAGCGAAATGTATGTAGGATGATAACTTTAAACTTATAGATACTAAAATAACATAAATACGTACAAGACGCTAAGCGAAAACATGTTACAGTTTTAATTACACGACGAACTTCATTAAAATATGTTTGTCTTTTCAGTTCAGAACTTACAAATCCAATATTAAAAATGCTTATTACATGGGAGATGTCCTACGGATAACTTGTTTCATATATAAAGTTATCAGCATCTGTTAGGTTTGAGTTAGTAAACTACCGAATAATTTGTCGAACATCCCACTTGTAATACTGGCGTATATGGAGAAATAAACTGCAAAGTTGCAAAATTCGGGAAATTCTAAAAACATTTTGCGTAGGCACTTAGCTCTCTAAAGACCTTTTTACTTTCTCGTATACGTTGTACCTATAGAGGAAGTCTTGTAATCGTCAAAAAAATGGACCTCGAGATTTTGACGGATTTACACGTTTTGGACCTTCCTGGGTCCAAAAATACCGTTTTTGGAATTATGTCGCTGTGTGTCTGTGCGTTAGCACGATCGAGTATGCTTTAGCTTATTGCAACCAAATTCAACATGCATGTATGGCATCAAAATATAAAATTTCTATCAACTTTTGAGTCGTCGATCTCGAAAGTTAAGCAACCAACTGCGCGGTCAGTACTCGGATGGGTGACCGAAAATTTAACATGCTTTTATGACATCAAAATATAAGATTTTTTAAATTTTTGAGTCGTTTCCGGTATACGAGAAAGTCGAGGGGAGACCACTCCCGTTTTTTCTCAAGTATGTATGAACGCCCAGCGGCCGGGGCTTAATTCCTTGTTGCTTAAATACTTATTTATTTGTAAAAATACCTAAGTTATTACGTTTATACACTGGTCCGTAAGCAGATCAAGGCGATTATCCTTTTTAGAACTTTTTAAAAAAAAATAAAGATTATTTCTCATCTATACTTTTATACTAATATTACAAAGAGGAAAAGTTTGTATGTTTGTAACGAATAAACTTCTTGAGTGACATATTTTATATTTAAAAAAAAACTATACGTGGACGAAATCGCGGGCGGAGCACGACGAAAAACATTAAGCACTTATTTCATAAGGCTAGTTCCAGCATTTTCGAGGTTATTGAGGTTTTTGTTAATTATTTTTGATAATAGATTACTTTGCGGCTCGATATTCTTGTGCGTTAACTACGAGAACACAATTCCTAAAAGTACCTACTAAATTTTGGGTTTAACAATATAACTAATCTTGTGTGAGCGTGAAAATTTATTATCTTTTAAAAAAAAGTACTTTACATTTAGTGGGTATTTTAAATACACTGTCGATATAATAATTATAATCACGAAACAAGGGTCGTGTGGTAGCAGCTATAAAATTTCATCAACCATATCTCAATCAAGATACATGTTTAAGCAATAACGTTGCATCTAAATAAACATGCAGTACATTTTAGTCGCTAAGACCCAAACGTAGAACTTAAATATGGAGTATTTTGTAGGAAATGTTGTTAAGACGATAAGTATCTTAGAGAGCAACGCAGAGAAGCTTTTAGGAGTGGCATTTACATACTTACACATAACTTTGGACATTTAAATATATTTACTGAAACTGTGTACTGTAGTTTCACTTAAATAGACAAAGTATTTTCAATTCACTTTAAACCTTTACAGTCTATAAAATTTGTGAATTTTTCTCCTGTTATTTCATCTGAAGTAATTAAGATTATATTTTCTCAGAATATAAAAGTTTAATTATGTATTATAATTCGTTAGGAGTTCCCAAAAATGACAAATTTCCTAATGATATTCTCAACTTCTTCCAGTACCATAAAATTCAAACACAATTATAACATGGCATCTGTACCTAGCCGTTGAAGAATAATACTGTAATTTAGTAGGAAATAGATTATCTCGCCATGTGATGCCGGCAGAGTAGAATAGCATCACCCCATATCCTCCAATCGTTGTCGTAGAAGGCGACTAATGGATCAGCAAAGGGGTATTGATCACCTGATACTCCGTCCACCAATCCGCATTGGGCAAGCGTGGTGGACTACTGCCAAACCTCTTTTGATGTCAAGGAGAGGTTTGTGCTCCAGCAGTGGGTTGAATTATAAGGTTGTTATGATGACATTATCTCGAACAATTTCGTAGTTACAGCCGCCTCTGTGGTCTAGCAGTCCACTTATCGTCGTTAGATCCTGAGTTCCAAAGTTCCTTCCCAAGTGGAGTACGTACATACTCACTTTGATTGGCAAAAGGACTTGCTTTTTTATGTTATTCGGTTGGGAGACGAGCATACGGCCTGCCTGGTGGTGAGCAGTCACCGTAGCTTAGTGCTAGTTCACTGTTTTTTTGTAAGCTGTACTAATTGTACAAGTACGTTTAAATTATCAAAAACCCTACCCAAAGTCATACCCTATGAAAACCTGTCGATATAATGTGGTACATAATAGGAGATGCACAATATACTGGGTGGTAGACCCATATGTAGGGTTATCTGGGTAGGTACCACCGCCTTTATTATTTCTGCCGTGAAGCAGTTCGCTGTTTCGGATTGAAGGGAAAGGTAGCCAATGTAATTACTGGACATGGAAGGCATATCATCTTAATTCCCAGGATGGCAACGTACTTGCAGTATTAAGTGATTTACCGTTAATATTGCATGTGTCTATAGGTGACAGTAACCACTTAAGGAGAAGAAGGTGAGCCGCAAGCTTGTTTGCTATCTCGTAATATAAAAAATAATAATAACAAAGTTAACAGCATTTTTCTGTTAAGAGAACTAGTGATAAGAATGCCCCTGAGTGGATGAAAGCTCCGGTAAAATGAAGGCCAAAAAAATTCGCTGTCAAAAGAAAAATAAAATAGGCCAGTCCACAAACTGGCTACTCTCCTTTGTATGTGTTTGTACGGAGTATAAATTCATTTATTTTTACGTAAACGTTTGCTTGGGGAATAAAATCCCTTCAATCCAGAGCAAACTTGTGCCATACATTTTGGCTTAATGATCCCACGAACGCCCCTCAGACGAACTTAAAAGGCATTCAGTCCTGCAGCCAGAAATTACCATACCCCTTTGTTCCTTAAATTGCTACTTCATTTTAAAACGGTGACTTACGCACTTTCGCCGCTCCGCTAAGTATGTCCTTTATAATGTCTGACCGCATCAATCGCGCCATTTTAAAATCCTTTCATATTTTAACTAAGCAATGTTGGCTTGAGTACTTGTCCCCTACATGATTTTCTATAAAAGCACTTTCCTTAACAATGTATGGGGACAAGTCCAACTAAGATGTTTTTCTATATTTTTCTTGAAGCCATTTCGTTTTAACCGACTTTACCGACGAGAAAAGGAATTTATGTATAATATTTTTAACAATTAAATAGGGCAGCGTTGCCTGCCCAAAGAGAGTTGACGTCTGGTAAGCGGTCGATCGTAAAACTTTTAAACCAAATCATTAACACATACATTCACCATAACACATTAGGCACTAATGTACCTAATGTGTTTATGGCTGCAAGGATAATTCATGTGGATACAGAGGGAAAGAAAGACCGATGAAATGAAATAAAAGGAATCAAAGGATGACGATAAAGCCAAGAAGGGTGTTAGTGATGATAAGACTGATTCTTACTAGTGGAAATTGTAAATATATTATGCCGAACTCAAATAAAATTAGGAGCCAGACTGAAAAATAATATGATAATATGAAATGAGTAGAGCCGACCAAATTCTTTATTTAGCATTTTAAACCAAATAAAATGCTTACAGCAATAGTCGTAATTCTTTGAACACTTTGTGCAACTTTTGAAATATTCTTAAAATGTACCTAAACAATTACCTTATCCCTATATTAATTTGGGTCATTTCGTTGTAGTAATTAAAATTGTATTTGTCTTTTTCTCACATAAAACTTAGTTTCTTTTCTATTTTAGAATAAAACTTCTAATAAAATCCTACGAATAAAGTATTGTTTGCCTCCAGCCGCTTAGCTGAATTTTCCTTGTATAACAGAATAACTCCGAGCCGCCCCCGCCGGCGTCTTCAAGCCACCGTTTTGAACTTATGTGCCAGTATTTGAAAAAAATACTGTTAACTAAGTTATATTTCAGGAGGACTTTCGTATCAGCGATTGTAACGTCATCTGTGTCAAGTCTAGTTACTTAATTTTCCACTCTATATGCCATAGTTTTGTAATTAAATATACACCTTTATTCGAATCCTAGCTACCAGTTATTATTCTAAACTCTTAGTTGGCAATTATTGGCATGAGGTTTCATCGTAATGACCTGTACCTTAAAAAGTTTGAGTAATAAATAGAACGAAACTGTTTTAATAACATGATCAAATAATATTCTATGTTAATAATAATTGTACCTACCTACTGTTTATTTAAACTATCAATACTATAAACAAAATGGGAAATGAACATAAAATATAGAATGCACCAGGATAACGCAAAAAGATATAACACGACGTATCTCTGTATTACTTTAAAAAATGTAAATAAACATATTCACATGTAAATATATGCGCATAAATGCGAAAGTCGAAACCAGGCTGTGGTAAATAAAAAGTTGGCAACATAATTTATACTTTGCGATTTAAATTTCGAGCATTTGATTTCTTTAGATACTTTATGCACTTATATATGTGCAAATTCTCAAATTCTTGAAAGAAAAGATTTCATTTTAAAATTTACATTTTATTAAAACACATTCAATAAATTCATTTTGAAAATAAAGGCCAATAAAATTTCCAGTAAAATATAAATACTTACTTACTTAATTCTATTTTCGGTCTGATTTTATTTATTTTGTTTGTAAACTTTTTTACTGATAGATTTAAAGCTTGCCAGTTCTAGGCACATCTGGTTTTGTGGAGATATGTGCAGCTTGATTTCCTTATTGATTTTTGAGTAAATAAAATTGAAAGTAGTGAAAATACCGACAAAAGTTTGACAAATATTTGGGCTAGATAAGTGGTGTGACCGTGGAAATATATTATTATTAACACAATAAAAAACCAACAGCCCTTGATTTCATTGAATAAGAGTTTGAGCATTTGGTATTAATTTCCATATGATATCCCTATACGTTTAGGAAAAAATAGGGAGTGGTCTCCCCTAGACTTTCTCGTATACAATAAACGACTCAAAAGTTGATAAAAGCTTTATATTTTGATTTCATACATGCATGTTAAATTTGGTTGCAATAAGTTAAAGCATACTCGAGTTATCGTGCTAACGCACAGACATAATTCAAAAAAAAAAAATTTTTGGACTCAGGAAGGTCCAAAACATGTAAATCCGTCAAAATCTCGAGGTCGATTTTTTTTACGATTACAAGACTTCCTCAATACCACGTATACGAGAAAGTAAAAAGATACTCGATAGACAGACGGACTCAATACAGTTCAAAACCCTAAAAACATACATTTTCTTTTCCAATTTATTATACTGAAATCCATTTTATATTTGGTAGAAACACATTAATTTGTTTGTTTATGTTTTTAAGGGCTTACGGACCATTAGGACGTGTACGCCCCAATGCTCTCTAAATTTATACATTTTCATTTTGAATGGAACAAAATAACACACAACGTGGCTTATGCTAATGTATTTAAGGTTTAATGTTTCTTGATTTTTATTTTGCAAGCATTTAATCAATAGGAAATATCCCCTTGAAACAGAGTACCTAAGAGGAAATCGTGTTATATCAATATGATCTCGAATTTAGAGACTGCGCAATTGCAATAAATGACAATGCAAGTAGATACTTTAATAAGACGCGATAAAGTCCTAATTATTGCGCTCTCATCTTAGGGACTAAAGGATGTTATTTTTATTATGAACATGGGGGAGATGTATACATTTTTATAATAACGAGGTGTCTAAAATAACTGATCATTTATAAATTTAATAATGAAGTATTTTGTTTGTTTTACACACTTTAATGGAAAAGAGTTCAACAGCTTGGCTAAGATCAAAGACTTGGATCTCTTCACGGATGGCTTGCGTAATTTCAGAAATTCACTTCTCTGATTTATTATTCACTTCTGTATCGTTAGAGAAAAGATGTCATGTGTATTTTTTGCTTTTGTATCTGTATTTTTATTTTTATTTTTGCACCTGTATTTTTAAATTCAATTTACAATGTTCTTTGCTTCTTCATCGCATGTGGTCTTCACCTATAATTGTAATAGCATTAAGCCTTAGATTAAGAACATACAGATACCGAATCCGGGCACTCAATTTGGTGCAACCAATATTAGGCCTTATTTGGCACCATACGGAAACTCTATGCGTAGTCCTCGAGGTCAACGCACTCCGTACGCATCTCCAACAAATTATTAAAAAATGACGATTTGTGCTATTAAATGGTGTAATAATCGAACTGAAAAAAATAAAAAGAGTGAGAACATTACTTTTCACACGTAAGTTTTTAATAATTTATTGTATTTTCACTTTTTAAGCAATAAAAACCAAATATTTTATTTTGTATTTTTTAAATACTGAGTGCTGCCAGTTACAGAAATTATTTTACCTATTTTAGCTGTTTAGAATTTAGTCGAATGCAATAATTTAATCATATTAATTGTTCTATAAAAAATACTAAGGACATAAAAAAAATATTTTCTGATGATTAGATTGTTTTGACTTAACGTATGGACATTTTTAACCGCCTTAAGAAAAGGAGGAGGTTTTCAAGTCGCCTTAATCTTCTTTTTTATGTATGTTTCTACGCCTAGACCGGTTTGGAATAGTAGATTGTATGATAAGGGAGCTATTTTGCTCCCTTATCATACAATCTACTTTAACGGCGAGGGCGCTACTTTAATTCAAGAGCGAAGCAAAGAAATTCAAAGTAAATAATAACACAAGTTCTTAATGATACTTAATTTGGGCTAGATAATTGGTGTGAGCGTAGAAATATTTATCCCTACTAATATTATAAATGCGAAAGTAAATCTGACTGTCTGTCTATTAAGCTTTCACGTCTAAAGCACTGAACCGATTTTGATGAAATTTGGTACAAATATAGATCTCGGGGAGGGACATAGGCTACTTTTTATCGCGAATAAAAGGTTGAATGGGTTGAAATAGGGGATGAAAGTTTGTATGGAAGTTCGACATGGCGGACGTGACTTTTTGATATAATATCAATATGTGTATCATTTTCGTGGTTTTCGGAGGTCCCGATCCCGAATTCAACATCCATTTTGAGATCCAAGATGGCGGACACAACTTTTTAATAAAATATCAATATGGGTATCATTTTCGTGGTTTTCGGCGGCCCAGATTCCAAATACAATGTCTATTTTGAGATCCAAGATGGCGGACACAACTTTTTAATATAATATCAATATGGGTATCATTTTCGTGGTTTTCGGAGGTCCCGATTCCTAATACACCATCCATTTTGAGATCCAAGATGGCGGACGCGACTTTTTAACATAATGTAAATATTGGTATGGTTTTCGTGGTTTTTGGGGGTCCGGATTACGAATAAGACGTCTACTTCGAGATCCAAAATGGCGGACGTGACTTTTTGATAATTTGTCAATATAGGTATCATTTTCGTCACGTCATTTTCGTCACATCAAAAAGTCACGTCCGCCATCTTGGATCTCAAAATGTTTGTTGTATTTGGAATCGGGACCTCCGAAAACCACGAAAATTATACCCATATTGATATTATATCAAAAAGTCACGTCCGCCATCTTGGATTTCAAAAAGATGTTGTATTCGTAATCGGGACCCCCGAAAACCACGAAAATGTTACCTATATTGATATTATATCAAAAAGTCGCGTCCGCCATCTTGGATCTCAAAAAAGATGTTGTTTTCGTAATCGGGACCCCCGAAAACCACGAAAATGATACCCATATTGATATTATATCAAAAAGTCGCGTCCGCCATCTTGGATCTCAAAAAAGATGTTGAATTCGGAATTGGGACCCCCGAAAACCACGAAAATGTTACCCATATTGATATTATATTAAAAAGTTGCGTCCGCCATCTTGGATAGTCTCAAAATAGATGTTGTATTTGGAATCGGGGCCGCCGAAAACCACGAAAATGATACCCATATTGATATTTTATTAAAAAGTTGTGTCCGCCATCTTGGATCTCAAAATGGATGTTGAATTCGGAATTGGGACCCCCGAAAACCACGAAAATGATACCCATATTGATATTATATTAAAAAGTCACGTCCGCCATCTTGGATCTCAATATATATTTTTATTTTAATCGGGACCCCCGAAAACCACCAAAATGGTACCCTGATATTTTATTTAAAACTATCCGTCAAAAACTTTGGTGTGGCTTTTCCGTTTCATCGAATTTACAAATTACGATGTATCTATCGTATAAAAAGAAGTTTCACTTCAAAATCAGAAGTAGTATTCATGTTTTATTTAAATTACCTGGTTTTGGGGTGACTAGGTTTTAGTGACCACACCAATTTTTAGTAGTGTGCGTGTATCTGTGTGTAAGCGTTAGCACACTTAACAAATTTTTTGCGTCAGTTTTGAAGCGGCATATTGTATGGAACTATCCTTCTAGTATGTTCTTATTCTAAGCATTAAGCATAAGTAGCCTTATCTTTTACCACAATAGCGTTTGTTAATGTTTATTATGTTGGTGATCAATAAATAAATAAATAAATAAAAAAACCGTATTGTATTGATCTGAAAAAATAATAGTAATTAAATATTTGGATGATGATACCATGTGGACCAAATTAATGATAATCAAGTTAAAATGTCCTATACCCCTTTTGCTACACCGTAGGCCTGGCTACGGAAAGACGTAGGAGCGTGGACGAAGAGCGGTCCGCGAGCGGGCGGCGAGCTGTCAGTAGGTGAACAGCAAGATTTGTACGAGTTTGTTTGACTCGTAGTTTGACCACTCACCGTACGGCCGTTCGTGAATTTGTCCCAAAGCGAGGCGGTGTTGTTCCGCTGCTAATTAGTGTGCGTTACATTATGGAGTTTTATATGCTACAATCTTAAGTCACAACAGCATACCCAATAAGAATTGTGTCGGGTAGAAATTTAATGCCAAAACCTAAATCAATGCCAAAAGCAGATAAACAAGACATGCTGCACTGACCCTAAAATAAACAGATAAAGAAGATTTATGTACACACACAGAACATACTATCCTACTAATATTTTAAACGCGAAAGTTTGTATGGATGTTTGTTACTCTTTCACGCAAAATATACTGACAGGATTCTAATAAAACTTTACAATCATATAGCTCATACATCAGAATAAAACATAGGCTATAATTTATACTAATCCTGCGTAGACAAAGCTGCGGGAAGAAGATAATTAAGTCATAAATGAGTAACTAGATGTAAATTATTTGCCTGAAGCAATTCTGTAACAAATAAGAAAATGTCTCATAAACTTTGCTAACAACGCTGGTTGCTATTGACCCGTTATCTAATAAATTACAGTGAAACAAAAAAATATATCCTATTCAAAAAGCCTTAATTAATTTCAGGTCTCAGTTGACTCTGCTTAGACAAACCAAAATTTTAGTAAGAATTTTTTATGAAAGCTCTGCGCGTCGGGGACGGAAAATAAATGACAATTATCAACCTCAAAACATGTAGCGAACCCTCGCAAATTTTCTTTTTACAATTTCTGTGGCATTACCTTAAATATAAATACATAATGCTGTCGAGTCCTGGGAAGTAACGCGGTGGTGCCGTGCCCTATCTACCAATCAGTGGTCGAGACCCTCCGGTCTGGGTTATCGGGTCCACAATCTCAGGAACCCTTGTTTTTCGCATTTAGCGAGTTTCGTTTAGCTTATGTATTTTTGGTTGATGTAATCAAGTGTACGTTGATCGATAGTTTAAAGATGGTACGGTCAGCATCAGAAGTAGATTAACACTTTACTACCATGTCATAGCAACGCCAGCGCTTGTGCAGTAATAGTTGCACCATAACGTATGAATGATTACTATGACAAGGTAACAAGTGTTGATCCACTTCTGATGATGACTGTTTAATTAAAGTATGATCAATATGTATATTACAATCAAATGATACATGTGAGCCAAGTAAGCTTTATTTCGTTAATCTAAAGATTATGGCATTTCCTTCGTTTTACATGGCATTTATGTAGGTGTGTTTATGAAAAATCGTAACAGACAATTTATTCACTGACATTTGTACTTTTTTATAGTTTATCTATTAATCTTATACAATACTAGCTGACCCCGCAAACGTTTTTATGCCTTATAAATTAAAAAAAAAATAAGGGTGGACAACCCTTATCACGGGTTTGAAAAATAGATGTTAGCCGATTCTCAGACCTACTCAATATGCTCACAAAATTTCATGAGAATCGTTCAAGCCGTTTCGGAGGAGTACGGGAACGAACATTGTGACACGAGAATTTTATATATAAGATGAACAAATTTACAGGACATTTGAAGAGGTTTTGATAAAGCATACTATTTTTTTATACAGCTAAATTTTAATGCGATATGATATTATATTAATGATTTTTAGAAGATCTGAATATTTAGAATAGATACATAATTTGCACACCGCAGGAGTAAAATATGTAGATGCTTTTTTAATTAATAATTTTAACAACCCATGTTTATACAAATAAAGAGTTTTGATACAGTGTTGGAAATAAATTTTCATGCTTTTGATTTTTCAGCAGCTAAATTTTAACGCGATATGATATAGCCATTTATCGCTTTTAACTGTCAAAAAAAATTTACCGCCAATCTAACCGCCAACTTGAAATTTTATCGAAACTGCGAACTTGTATATACTATCGCAGTATCGATTAAATTTTAAGTTGGCGGTTATATCTAATGATTTTTGACAATCAAAGCTATAAATGGCTTTATCATATCGTGTTTCGGTGGTCATGCTAGGCGGGCAGGACCTTCATATCCTTGTGTGATGTTTGTTTAGTGATGATAATGCCGAAGGTACAAACTATCTTAACCCCACATCCTCAACCACTGAAGTATCTTATTATTAACTGTCGATATTGGTGTCACTCGTACCACTATTAGCCCCCCATTCACTAGCGTTCATTCCGTATGACTTGTCCTTACGAATAAACTGTAGAGAATCATCATAGGGATAAATAAAACCGTTGAGGCCACTAACTAATGTCATCTCTACATGCTGTCCTGCGTCTTTCTATGTAACTAAGTCAAGGTTGTCGCGTCGTGCAGGCGCGACAGCAGGGACAAAAAGATTTTAACAACGTCGTTTTTTCGCGTTTTGCCCATCAACTATAATTCATTCCCATTATCTTTATAGATTGGATATTCCGGCAGGAATAAGCGCTCGTGGTAGGGGCCTTATTATTCAAATTTTAATAATTTAGTTTTTTCTGTTTCAAGACAAACGTTGAAACATTTTTGTTGTTTACTGTAATTAATAAACCTTTTTTCCCGTTCACTTATCGCACCTTAGTCAAGATTTCTTGCTCGTAACAATTTTCAAAATACGAGGGACGCATTAGATGCGTGCTTTATTCATTCTGGCATTCAAAAGCCCTCTAACCTATCGCGTTGGAATATCCCAAGGGTGAAGTTATATGTATTATTCCTATTGTAATTCACATAACAATACCAAACAAACTGCAGGCTCTACGTTGGAGATCCCCGGGGAATAATATATTGTGCCAAAATAAAACCCTGTCTAGATATCATGACACTGAAAGGTCTTTGGGCGGTATTAACAATATTCTCTATACATTACGGAATTTAGGGAAATTACTATGAATTGATAAAAGTAAGTTAGACCAATTATTTATTTTTGATTGACACATATTAAGTGGTCCCGGTTCGCATCATGATAGGAACTAAATGTTTGGGTGATGAACACGAACAATGAACATTTAATTTTGTTTGCAACCCATAATTGCTTATCTAAATATATATAACTCAAAGGTGACTGACTGACTGACATAGTGATCCATCAACGCACAGCCCAAACCACTGGACGGATCGGCTGAAATTTGGCATGCAGGTAGATGTTATAGCGTAGGCATCCGCTAAGAAAGGATTTTTGGAAATTCCACCTCTAAGGGGGTAAAATGTCCACGCGGACGACGTCGCGGGCGGAAGCTAGTTTATTATAGTTATGTTACATCATTATTTTAGTTTCTTTATTTAGACGAAAACTTAATTTAATATAAACTTATATATTATTAGACTTAATTTAATAAATGCTAATGTGAGTTTGTTTTTTAGCTAAACCCTTACCAATTAAAGGTAGTAATAAACCGATCATCATGAAATTTTTTACTTGTAATGTACGATTTTTTTGTAAAAAAAAATGTATGAAATGTTCGTGTCAGGTCAGTTCATCCAGAAAGAAATGATGTTCCAGCAGGATAGAGAAATAAACTTTTTGACAAAACCAACTATCTCGCAAGTGAAACTACGTGCAAATAATAGATACAATCACCAAAGTGAAAAAAGCTTTCACATATTGAAATTGAAACGAAGAATATGCTTTGTTCTAAATTTAAATCGTTATTCAAAATAATCCTTCGAAAGTGAAAGACAAAGCCGATAAAATTGCAAAAATAAAATACTTACATAAACTACGTAAATGCCTGGTAGTAATTACAGACTCTGTAAACAGACAAATGGAAACCAAATTAAAATATAAAAAAGGTCATCACAAGCTCTATATTTTAAAATAATAATAACTCATTAAATCGTGCTAATTTTAATGAACACGCGGTCATTGAAATTGGTTTTCGATATGTTGTGGTTAAAACAACAATAAATTAATTTCTTCAGTGAAAACTGTTACCACAACTTTTTGACTGCCATTCAGCTGATATTGTAGAAAATAAAAATGGGTCAAAATACCCCAGCCCAAAAGCATACCGCAAATGTGACATTTTCCTCCAAGGTGCGAAACACACCGATTTAGCGTCTGGCAAGGACACGGCGCGGACATCATTCTGTTTCATTCAAATACTTTACTAAACACACGGCAATAAGGTCATTATTTTGATAAAATTTAGCCCCAAGATTGTTTATTTCATCAAGTAGTGTAAAGAAGACCGATAGGCAGCAAACAAATGCACTTCTTCTCTATATGAACTTTAATTATGCCAAATCACACCGTAATATGCTTGAAAGCTACAAAGTTCTTTCTGCACGTAAATAATAGGTCGGGGAAAAAGTTTCTTCGCCTTTTTTAAGAAAATTCAAAACATTTTTTAATATAGTTTATTTACATTTAACTAAAGTATGTAGGTACCATTTTGTTCGATAACTTTTTGCCATCTTGTAGGTAGGGACATGATCCCATTGCTATAGAAATTTTGGGACTTCTGGTCAAAATACCGCGACAAGTAGTTTTGGCAGTCCTCTCGTGATGTTAACCTGACACTGCCTAAAGAATTCTGAAGAGACCGAAACAGGTGGAAATCTGAAGGTGCAAGGTCAGGACTATACGGCGGATGCATTAACACCTCCCAGCCAAACTCTCTTAATTTTTGCTGAGTGGCTAAAGATAAGTGAGGTCTAGCGTTGTCATGATGAAAAACCACACCCCTTCTGTTGATTAATTCCGGCCGCTTTCTCTCAACTTCTTGCTTTAATCTCATCAGTTGTTCGCAGTACAGTTCAGAATCGATGGTCCTGCCTGGTGGTAACAGCTCATAGTGAATAATGCCCTTCCAATCCCACCACACACACAGCATCACCTTGTTGCGAGTTAACCCGGGTTTCGCCACAGTCTGTGAAGCCTGACCGGCCTTTGACCACGACCTTTTTCGCACGTTCTTGTCGTATGTGATCCACTTTTCATCACCAGTTATCAGCTTCTTCAAAAATGGTTCGGTTTCATTACGTCGTAATAAAGAATCACAAATGAGTACACGGTTCATTAGGTTTCTTTCAGTGAGCTCGTGAGGTACCCAAATGTCGAGCTTTTTTGTGTACCCAGTTTTTTTGTCAAATGCGCCAAAACTGTTTTGTGGTCAATTCCCAGTTCTTCAGCTACGTCGTAACTACTGACATGCCGATCTTGCTCCACTTTTTCAAAAATGGCATCCATTTTATCTGTAATAGGGCGACCAGAGCGACGAGCATCTTTGACATCAAAATTTCCGGATTGAAAACGCTTAAACCAAATTTGTGCTACTCTCACAGACACTGCACTAGGTCCATAAACATCGCAAATTTTTTTCGCGGCTTGCGTTGCATTTTTACCTTTTTTGTAGTAAAATTTTAAAATGTATCGAATTTCTTCATTAGATTCACTCATCTTGGCGGTACGAAAAAAAAAATGAAAATCACACATTTTCCTAATTTGAATTTGGAATTATGTTCTTTAAAATTTAAACTTTCAATGATACCAAAACCAGCCACATACAAATAGTATAGCCAAAGAGATTTTATTACAAGTTTATACATACTATAATGCGAAAAGACTTTTTCCCCAACCTAATATGTAGATACATACTTTGAGTTGGTAGGGACTTATCTTAATCTATCAATGTAATATTTTCTCTCGATTTATGCAGCTTAGTTTTGCCTGAACGCTTCGGAGTAGAGAATAGGGTTAAATAATGGCGTCGCGGGCGTGACAACTCAGTGTTACACTCGTCTATGTGCTACGGCTAAAAGTGCTACGGTGACTTAACCTAGAAGTAGAAAAGTTTCTATTATTGGGGTGGTCAGGCGAATAAACTCAAAGTCCAATTCACAATGCTTTATTCCACAATTCGGCACTTTACACTCCTACAATAGTTACACAACCACAATTATGTACACAGTAGCAATCGTAATGCCTATCCAATGTACGTCCGTTCCGAGCGCTTGCCAACGAATGACTGCCGACTCGAGCGTCCGCCATATTGAAGTTTACTCAGTGACGGTGGCGCCATCGACAACCGATAAAACGACAGTGGCGCCACCGAAGCATGGAAGTCAATACAATAACTTTTAAACACATTATTATAAATTAAATAAATGAATCTTTTAAGTTAATGTTACAAATTGGGTAAATAACTTCTACTAAATTACACAAAACGTACCTAAGCGTTATATTACAAGTTAATCACCTAACAGCTCGGCCATCCTGCAAAAGCGAGTCCCATCGCTTATTTATTAACATTAATAAGTTACTGTACAAAACAGAACAAAAGAAAAACTGTATAAAGTTTCAATTTAAACTATCTTAATTTAATTATTTACTGAATACATTTGTAAATTTGAATAAAAAAATGAATAAATAAAAAACAAATTGTAATTTAAACAAAATATTTTGACACTGCCATTCGTTACACATTGATTAGCTTCAATACCTCTGATTATCTTAATTAGTGTATACCAGGTTAGTAATTTCTATGTTATAAAATATAATGTTAGCCGTCTTGTTAATACATTATTGATTACGTTATAGATAATTACAAAAATCATATTATATTATCTATTATTAAAAACGTTTCTAATTTTAGCATTATTTATTCATTGTAGACATGCTATAATCGACACTCTTTAAAATTAATTTCATGTTTTTAAAACTTCAACTAATCATTGCTGTGGCAGTCAGAATTTCCGGATTCTCTATCTATACTCCTATTGAAATTCATCAATGGCTGTATTTTGTCTAGTGCTACTATAGACTCATATTTCCTATTATTTTTACGGGTTAGTGGTGTATCCTGAATTAAGAATCTGTCGTTTGGGAGCACTTTTATTACACGATAAGGTCCTTGGTATTTCATAACGAGATTTTGCGACTTACCATCGTGGGGTACATGTCACTCAACTCACACTAGATCACCCTCTCTATATTCTGTACAATGTTTCCTACTTTTATTAAACCTATTCCTATCTTTATCCTGCTGTTGTTTTATTTTATTGCTATCCTCATTCCTAACTTTATATTATTCCTCAACTGGTTTTCTATTTAATGTACCATAAATTATACTCAATAGGTACTCAATCATTTATTGCAATACATAATGTCACAAGCAATATGAGGTCTTTTGAAATTATGTTCAGATACTATACATACATGAATAAATAATATAGAATTTTACCGTTAAATTACCGTACTTAATATCCCTTCTGTTCTACTCGTGATGTTAAAGCCGAAAACAAATTCAGACGGGCTCTTTTTTATTGTTTTATGTTGTGTAGTGTTAATACCTACTTGTATGTCTATGATGTGGTCATCCCACGATCTCTCATCCTCCCTATGGGCAGACGATAGTAGCCCCGTTAAGTTTTGCATCAAGAACATATTTGCTGTAGACACTGCCTTAAATGCTTACCTCCGCGTTTTGTTTTTCTTTATTTTCTGTCGATGGATTGTTGTTAGCGGAAACGTTTAACCTAAATCTACAATTTGATGCTAGATGTCCTAACCTTTCGCATTTGAAACATTTAATCGACGGTTTGTCGCATTTGAAGCTTGGATGACCAACTTCGTTGCAGTTAAAGCAACGAATTGTATTATTTACTACCCCGGTTCTGGTTGATCCCGTTTTAAAGGGTGTGAAGTCTTTTTGGTCACCTCGCTTTGAATTTGAATCATTGTCCATACTTTGAACCACCTTAACAGTCCTAAAGTATTTTAATATTTGTTCGGGCTCTTTAAACTGCGCAGCCTGGGCACCTACTTTAATAGCTCTATCTTCAACTCCGTATAGTAAACAATCTACAGCACGTTGGCCACTAATTTGACATCGATTAAGCAAATTTACCTTGGTGTAATAATAGTGCTCTAAAGACTCCCCGTACTTGACTCGTTTGGATAACATTTCGGTTAGAACTGATAAAAATTTATCTAACAACACATTTTTTTTTTTTTTTTTTTTTTTTCTTTCACGCTCACACCAATTATCTAGCCCGAAGTAAGTATCATTAAGAACTTGTGTTACGGATACTAGATAACGGACATTTTTTTTTTTAATATACATAATAATTTTAGATATTTTTATAAATAAACTTAAATAAATATATAAACAACCATGACTCGCAAACAAACATTCGTGTTCGTCACACAAACACTTGCCGCTACCAGGATTCGAACCCGGACCGCTTGATGTGTAGCCAGCTATACTGACCACTCCACCACGACGGCGTTTGTATTGTATTGTATTGTCAACTATCCGTTTTGATTTATTTGGAGACTCACCTTCAGATCCACTGACATACTTTCTTCGCTTTGATCCTCGACTCATGTTTACACCTTTTTTTTTCCTTGCTTCCCTCCTTGTTTCGTATTCAGAGTCCTCTGAACTACTTCCTCTCCAGTGCTTCCAACTATCCCTCATACGCTTTCCGTAGCGATTGAAAACCTCATTCCTTTCCTTCCTTCCATGCGACTCATGTTCATACCTTGAACAGGAGGCGCGTGTCCTTTCCGTCCCAGTGCGACCATGACCGTCCGACCTAGGTACTCCTCGGTCGACTGACAAAAGTATCCGGCCAATCTCAGCCTGCCCTTGACCGTCTGACCTGGGTCTACCTATTATAGGCAAGATTGATCCTTCCATCCGCCGTCCTTGCGGCTCCGTATCTCGACTAACTCCATTACTCTCCATTCCGTCGATGAACTGCAACTGACACGTTCTGAGCTTAATACCACATTTGTAGTGCTTTATCATTTGTCCCTAACCATGAAAATCGTGTTATTATGTTGTTTTTCCACAATAGTAGAAATACGAAGAAACAAATCGAAGTAAAATTAAACATACAAAATTAATCTATCGCATCGATTAACCATAATTAGATCAATAAAAGTTTAATTGCCGTTAAGTATTAAAAGGAGTTTCAACAATTCCATTATTAGAATAAAAAAAAAGAAAAATAAATTATAAGTGTATGCATTACGTTACAGCATGTAACGCAAATCACGGGTTCGGCTAATAAATTAAGTAGATATCGAAATAATGTAACCATAACCGAAATTTTATTAAATTGAATATGGTTCAATTTAATTAAATTATTTGTTTTACTAACTTTACCTATGTTCAGAGAAATCTTAGGCAGTCCAGGCAGTGGTTCAAAATTTAGTAAAATTCTTAATTAATGGCATTCGCAACGCTTTAAAGATTACGTACATTTTACCAATGTCCAATGAAAAATAAATCTACGTAATAATGCAATTGTACGGTAGACTGAGTTAATTATACACGTTTTATACAGTGGAACTCCAATTAATTTGTTTGTTTTAAGTAATCATGTACTAATTTTAAAATAAGTGTTTAGTTGTACGAGAGTAAAAAAAGAACAAAATGAGCCAATCAAACAATATCGAAACGAGAAATATTCAGAGAAAAAAAAGATACAATACGTAAAGATTTCTAAAACAAGAAACATTTTTTTTTACTTACGTTTTTCGGCGTGAGGGTAAAGGAAAGTTTCGTTTATTCCTTCTCGATCCCGCTTCTGATCTATTGGGGTGGTCAGGCGAATAAACTCAAAGTCCAATTCACAATGCTTTATTCCACAATTCGGCACTTTACACTCCTACAATAGTTACACAACCACAATTATGTACACAGTAGCAATCGTAATGCCTATCCAATGTACGTCCGTTCCGAGCGCTTGCCAACGAATGACTGCCGACTCGAGCGTCCGCCATATTGAAGTTTACTCAGTGACGGTGGCGCCATCGACAACCGATAAAACGACAGTGGCGCCACCGAAGCATGGAAGTCAATACAATAACTTTTAAACACATTATTATAAATTAAATAAATGAATCTTTTAAGTTAATGTTACAAATTGGGTAAATAACTTCTACTAAATTACACAAAACGTACCTAAGCGTTATATTACAAGTTAATCACCTAACACTATCAATCAAGAGAACATAGTTATTGTCTTAGACAAAGATATTGTCAACTTGGTATAAGGCCTATTCACATCATTTTTATATGAAATAAAATAAAGAGTCTTGTTGAAACATGTGACGTATGTATATTGCTGGATATACATACGTCATATGACGCCGCCGTGGTGGAGTGGTCAGTAACGGTGCCTACACATCGGGCGGTCCGGGTTCGAGTCCTGGTAGTGGCAAATGTTAGTGTGATGAACACGAGCAGTTCATGAGTCATGGTTGTTTATATATTTATTTAAGTTTATTTATAAAAATATCTAGATTATTAAGTATATTTGTCCGTTATCTAGTATCCATAACACAAGTTCTTAAAGATACTTAATTTGGGCTGAGATAATTGGTGTGAGCGTAGAAATGTATTATTATTATATTATATAATGCTCATTTTTACACGCTTTGGCAAACAAGCATAATTATCATAATACGGAATGTTTGTTTGTTTTTCAAACACACGGCATAAAAAAAGCTCTTATATCAACGGAGCAAGGTTCAATTATAAGTGCAAATATTACTGTAAGTGCTCGTAGTACTTACGAGTAGAAAAACAAATAAAAAAAGTATAATAGCCGTATAATAAATTCCAGCTCGCCCTAAAGTGCTTTTTGTGGAAGCGATTGAAAAAGCCCGAATCTAAAAGCTTGGGGAATCCACAGCAGGGTTAATTAAAAATAAATAAAGGGATCATATTAAATATTCAAAAGTTATCACTGTTTTTACCTTGGGCCCGATCTAAATAACCCTTTTTTATTCTTCCAGTCGAGGGTAGGACTAGCCCATACAGCGTTTCAGAAGTATGTTTATGTTTTAATTTTTTTGTTAAGATAATTGCACTTATTAATTAATTGATAGTCTTGAAACAAGCCTGAATGATTTTTGATGATTTTTGTCACAAATTAAGCCAAACTGCTGATGTTATAGAGTGTCACTTACAACAGTTGCTCCTGCAGCCTGCCAACCACAGATACCAATCCTCCTTGACATTTGTCTGTTTTGGGTGGTTTAGGCCACTAGTCTATTGGAGGGGAGAGAGCGGAGCTATGTATTGGCATATTAACAAATCAATCATCAATAACAACCTTTATAATTCGACCCACTGCTTTCGGGATAAGGCCTTTCCTTGTCATCGAAGAAGGTTTAAGTAGTCCACCACGCTTGCCCAATGCGGATTGGTGGATGGAGTATAAGGTGATCAATACCCGTTTGCTGATCCATTAGTCGCCTTTACGACATCCATTAGAGGATATAGGGTGATGCTATTCACATGGCGTGATGATGAACCAATAGGATTATTAAAAATCTCCACTCTGGTCCAGGAAAGCAATCCGTTTGGCTAATGAATGACTAGCAGAATTACTCACCACCGCGCTAGTGTCCTTGGAGCATCCCGGTGTCCTAGTCAGGAGGACGGTCGGTGAGGAGGCGGCCTATAAGGCCAGCGTCGGCCAGTGGCGCTCAGAGGCTGGCGTCAGTCGGTAGCCCCTGTGGGCTGCTGGCCATCAATTGGTGCACAAGAAGTGCCTAGACGGGCAGCGTTGGGATGGTCTTGGTGTAGTTGCGCTTACGTGCGCAGATCCCGAGCCGTCTCGCAATAGCGCACTGGAGGTCAGGCCGGGGAGGATGTTTAGTGGGTATGGCGGGAACGCCTTTACCTCGAGTCCCACAATTCCCCTACGGTTGGCACCACCCCGCAGGGACGATACGTAAATGCACTTGACCCCAACAACATCAAAAAAATGTCCTTGGAGCCTGGTCTTCACGGGGCTCAGAATATTCCTCAGTACACTTTTTGACTCCGAAGGTATAGTCCTATTCGTAAACGGAACCACACTGGGAGTGGTCACTATTATACTCTACATATACACCTATTAATATAGCCAAGATATATCAACCAATCTCGTAATACCAGAGCTATTTTCAATTCCATCCTTAACGTGAGGTTGCGGATAAAATACATAAGGTAAGCTGCTTAAGCCACAGATAATCTAATTCTCGGAGCGGACTTAAAGACATTGAAGAAAACTTAGCTGACCCAGGCAGGGGTACCAAACTCGTAAGCGAGGTCACTGGGTAATTCTTTTTAGCCGGAATACGTGCTTTCTTTACTAACAACCTGCCTATCTGAGGGAACTTGTTCTTTTTGCCTTTTTTAATATATTTCTAAAGTATTTAACGTACAGATTTTTTTTATGTAGTCATTCATGAGAGGTAGAGATCGCAATTCATCGTGTCAGCCGATAGACACCCACTGTTTTATGCCTCGTTATATGCACTGTTTTATTCAAATTAGAAAATTTAAATTTATTTAAAGTGGCATTAAATAAAAACATATCCGTCAGCGTCTATAAGTAATGTTCCCATTATACCGCAGTTACCGCACCTATTTGATATGCTATTTTTTGGGTAATATTTGTCCTTGCTCAGTTTTTGTTTGTTTGTTCTGTAAATAATGTACAAAACTCTCTTGAGAAAAAATAAAAATAAACCAACTCCTTCAAACATAAATGTGTTTACACAATGACAATGGACTTGTTAGATATGAAAAAAAAATCAATGAGGTTTTAACAGGTTCATTTAACTGTAGTTTTAGGTTTTTTTTTTGTTTGAAGACCCTTTTATAGCGGATCCGCCGGGCATGACGGCATGAGCTAGCGGGCTGACCACAAGTAACAGCCAGAGAAGCTAGCGGTGGCATGAGCCAGCGGTATGGCGGGCGGTACGGCTTCCGACACAAAGGAAGGCTGTTAGGCACTGCTTGGCATACCATATTGGTCGATGTAGATTGACGTGTCACCAAATATTACCTAATGCTATATTCAACACTTTAGGTATTATGAACGAGATTGTAAGTATGATAAGATTGAACATAATATGTAGGTATTCAAATTCACTCAACAATTATGTGAAATATTAAATACATACATTACAATATAAGCAAAATATCCTTACATTTAGTATAATGTTATCGGCAATTAAGCTTGAAGATTAATCACCTCATTTAGCACCAGATGCTTTGGAAGTTCGGGATGGACAAAGGCGCGAATCAAGGATCTGTAATTAAAGATGGCCGACTGTAAGCCATAGACAATTTGGAGCTTGCGAATTCCGAACAAACCTTAATTGTTGAAGATCGTTTAAACTTTCAAACAAAGTTGTAAATAGAAAATAATACTTATGCATATGACGGCAATATTATCGTATTGTGTGTGCAGGAAAATTCGTACTAGTATTTATATATTTTTAACAGCCACAGCCACTCAGTGAACGCATAATGCATTCTGCAGCCAGTCAACACATTTACATAAGACAAAATAATTTTTATATAGTTTATGTCAAAGTTAAACATTTCCCTTTCATTTCCAATCCGTTTCCTAAATCACTCGTTTTGCTTTGGCGGTTAGCATTATTGTAACTTATATTTGACGTCATTTACGTGCCTAATTGGCCGCGTGATGCCGACAGAGTAGAATAACATCACATCACCCTATATCCTCCAACGGGAGTCGTAGAAGGCGACTAATGAATCAGCAAAGGGGTAATGATCACCTTATACTCCATCCACCAATCGACATTGGGCAAGCCTGGTTGGCTACTGCCTATACCCTTCGTTGATAAGGAGAGGCCTTGCGTTCTAGCAGTGGGTTGAATTTTAAAGGCTGTGATGACGTGCCCAGTGCGATGATTACTTACCTTTCGCACTAGCTATCACTCCATTTCAGCTTCTAAATCACCATGAGCTGCAATGGACCCATTTGCTAGAACTTTATATATATAAAAATCGTTTTTTTGCCCATTGAGCATTTTCATTCCTTGAAGGTAACACACAAAACATCCACATTTTACCTCTGTAGCAACATCTGAATGCAAATATATAGTGTGTATAATGTACATAGTCACGTCTGCAGCGATTCCGGTGCATCAACTCTGTGATCGAAATAGAAGCAGTTCCGTCGGATGTTTATCTGCTGCGGAAATCGAGCCTGCCGCGGCGCCGTGCGGAAAGCATTTATACCGGAGGAAAGCTTTCCTGGCTCGCAGACAAAAAAAAACATAATTAGTTTGTTTTTACTTATATTCTATTTCACAAAGTTCGGTTGCCTCCATTAGTAGTGACATATACCTACAAACACGAGTAATAATATCTACCCACTGTTGATAGTTCAGCACCTTTATTACTTACTCAATAAGAGTCAGGAACTGTCAATTGTGAACACATGTTATTGCTCGTGAATGTACTAATAATCGTGCTAACCGAGCACTTAGAAAATGAATTCTTAAATATATGTAAAATCTTATCAGTGGAAACTTTCCTGGCAATCTGTGATATTTATTGTGTTTAAACCAAATGAACAATTGTACCTATTGCTGTGTGTTTCCCTCAATAAAGAAAAAATAAATAAATAACAATAATAAGCTAAGCAAATATTTACATTAAGAAGAGTGACTTGATGACTGATGTGCTCAGATACGTCGTAGAGGCTTAAGAGAAACAGAGCTTTATTGTAATTATATATATTTGTGCGGCCAAACCTTTTTTATATCTATCTAATATTAACACCCTGGCCGTCTTTTGACATACATTTAAATTAAATAAATATTATATTTTTGTATGTCAGTTTGTACATCACTCATTCTCTTCTCTCGTGTCATGTCTCTCTCATAATATATAGGTACCTTGCAGCTTATCCTCTGTGTTTTATCTCTAAAATACCAATAATATTTTCTATGTATTGAAGAATTAATTGAAAAAGACAATGTTCATGTATATAATTGTTGACCATGTTATGACTCACCTGCCCTCGTGATTTCAAAATACGAGTACTAACATGCACACCATTCATAGTGAGATAAAATATCTGTACCAATCGATATGTTTGCAATGGTAACAATAATTGTAATGCGTTGACTCATTCACCATTTACATAAGTACTAACTGGCGACATGCCGAAATTGGCATAATTATGTGGTAATATACAATTCTCAAAACGACATGTTCGCTAAACACTTTTGTAGGGTGTGTGATTTTTGTATTTCGCGAATTGAGTAATCTTGGACTCGCTAGTAAAGTTACGGTACCTTATTGAAAAATATTTGAGATTCTTCACCGACTGGTACTAAATAAATACGATTTGAAGTCAATAAACATTAACTAGAATCTTATTTGTTTAGTGCCAGTCGGATCAGAATCGCAAATATTTTTCAATTGCCGTAAAAATAAACAAATAACTGGGAGAGTTATTACGAAGTGACAATATTTAATTTTATTTTCCATTCGATTAAGCAGACTAATATAAACACCTACGGACTTTTTGGCGTAACATCCGTCGGTAAACATTAATTCATAACCATATTAAGCTTACAATCTACTACACAGCCCACACACAGCCGAGCTTTTTCAACTTCAAATTTAAAATATATTTTCCATTATACCAACTTTTAAATTTCCAAATCTTTTCCAAAAACCATTATAACGATAAAAATCAGGCAACGTTGAAAAAAAGTTATCTTTCATCTAAACCGATTTAAGTAATTAATGAAACAACAATGAAAAATGACCAACGATGAGTAAACTAAAATTTATTTAGGCTTTAACTAAAGTCAATTTTACTTTTCATGTAAGATAACTAATAATAATATTATTGCTGTTGTAATGGATTTGATGGGGGAAACTTTTACATTTTATCCTAAATTGTTTGTATTTAAAATAAAATTCTTTCAGTACAATTGCTGGCTTTAGCTATTTGTAAAACATTTTTCCAGGTTTAGTTAACAATCAAGATCTTTGTCGAACAGTGAGCGTCGAAAACAAATGCAGGTTTACATAATTTCAGTTGGCCGAAAAATCCATAGAATAGATGGAAACGCTATCAATTTAACTAGTCTAATTATTGAATGGAGACTAACTTATTGTTGGTAGGTTTTATGATTTATTTTTCATTTATTTTTTATGACTAAACAAAGCATAGCAATCAAAGACGAAAAACTTAAATCTCACAGTCCTATTTAGTTCAGTTGAAAGGCCAGTCGCCTGGATTGCGATTACCTAACATCATAAGCGCCGGTACTTGGATTAGTGACTAAACATTTTTCAACTCTATTTTCTTCGTTGCTTCACAAGGCTAGTTGTAGACCCGGCTGCTGTCGAAATATAGCAGTCTTTAAAAAAACAAGTCATTCGTATGCCAGAAATGGTGGAAAAAACTTTTGTCACCTGTATCAATCTCTATTTTTTTACTTTCTCGTATACGTAGTATAGAGGAAGTCTTGTAATTGTCTAAAAATTTGTTCTCGAGGTTTTGAAGGATTTATACGTTTTGAACCTCACTCGAGTATGTTTTAACTTATTGCAACCAAATTTAACACGCATGTATAACATCAAAATATAAGGTTTCTAACTTTTGAGTCGTTTCCGGTATACTAGAAAGACAAGGGGAGACTACTCCCGATTTTTTATCTTGTAGCATAAATGCAGTAATTTAGCCCGTCAGCTATGATTAGTTGCACAAAATGACGGCGCTTCGTGACCAAGTAATTTCGCATCGACATCGTAAACAAGCAGTTATTGAAAACCCAGCTATTCGTCGATCTGGAAATTCCGAAACAATCGAAGTCTGTAATTCCTATGGGGACCTGGCTGCTGTCTAGACGTTTTCCTGAACTCAGCTCATTTTGTACACCCGAGCCTGCCACGTATACAATCTGGCAGATTAAATACATCCCTGTCGTTTCCATTTTATTCTTTGGCGGCGAATATTGATTTCCATTATGGAATGTATATTTTAAGATTATTTTTATTGTTCAGATATTTGAATACTGTAATATGAATCGAAATAAAATTGGTTATTAAAATATGACTTAGAAACATAGATTTGACTGACAAATTCTGAAAACCCGAACTCATTTCACTAGTTCGGGTTTTCAGAATTTGCTGTCTATTTAAAGATGTATGTTTATCTTTAAGTTAATCAATCAATCTTTCTCAATTTGGCTCCTAAATAAAATAAAGATTAGTAAAGAACAATCCAATCGCTGGAATCTGTGTTGGATTGGAAAATCCGTAAATAATTTGAGTGATTTTTTTTTTACTTTGACTTCACTTAAGATCAGTGGGAAACTATCACTGATCTGGGTTTTTAATATTTAAAATGTGTTAATTTTTAATATTTATAATGTTTTTAATAAAATATGAACAGATAAAGTGTAGTATTAAGTTTATTAATGTAAAACTTAACAATGTAGAGTTGTATGAAGACAACGGTAAATAATAATAAAAATTGTAAGTAATAAAGATTATACTAATAGACACACATTTGTCTACACTGAACCCGTAGTGTGAGTTTTTGGTATAAAATTATTATAGTTGCGTTAAGAAGTCGATTTGTATAGAAAACGCGAATAGCGCCCCTGGCGGAAAGTAGCGCAAATTGTATTTCCCATACAAATTGAGCACTTAACGCAACTACATTTAGGTACACTACGGGTACAGATCATAATCGAGGAATACCGCTTGATGTCAAATCCAAATATGAAGAAGACAGCTCCAAACATAAAATATCTATACCTGTGTCTATACTGTGTTTTCATGTGGGGAAAATAAAACATCGATAATTAGTGTCGAAAATTCGATTAACCAATGAATGCAAGAAACATTTATGCTTGATGTATAGATCTTTATAGATATTCGAATGCTTATCTGATGTAACACACGCAACATTGACGAAAACGCTCATCTGACATATGTCTCACAAAATTATTACGTTGCGTGAACATTAATTAACTTGTATGCCGCGGGCTGTACAAAATGTTAGCACAAATTTGTTCCTTTGTTTGATTACATTTTCTTTTACCCATGTTATTGTTTTAACTATATCAATATTGCTCTTTATTATTTTACCTACATTTGAGATATTATATATGCCTTTCGAGGTTATTTTATAAAAAGCCAACTAAATAAGCTGAACGAGGTTTTTGATAAATTAGCATAGGAAAATACTGGAACAAATGTTGCTAAACTCGTCGTTTTGTTCAAGTCTAGATAACTGTGGGAACCCAAGTTGTTTAGTATAATGACTCCATTTGGAATCACAGTGAATGTATGAAAGAACGAAAGCCAAGTGATTGAGACGAATGAAGTTTGTTTACTTATTAGTACTGTGGCGTAGACATCTTCCCGTGGTTGAAAGGATCTGCTCTCAAATTTCAGTTTCTTCTTGAGAGTTTCTTTCAATAACAACAGCTACGCGAGGAACTCCCTCCTCTATGTTTTTTTTTCAAAGACTTCAAAAAAAGGAGGAGGTTGTCAATTTGACTGTATTTTTTAAAGTATGAACTCTTTACCGATTTTGATGATTTCTTTAACGTTTGGAAGCTGGTGCTTGTCATGTGGTCCCATTTAAATTTGTTCGACATCTGACGAGTTCTTTTTGAGTTATCCCTAATAATGCCTATTTAATTGACATCGACGATATCGTAATCTTATCACTTGTTTGTCTAAAAGATCTCGAGATAGTTTCCTGAAAATTTGTATACTAAAAAGCAAAAAAAAAATTAAATAAAAAACCACCTTTAAACAAAAAACAGAGAAATAATAATTTTGTTTAAAAAATCTTAATGTTTTTTGAGGTCGGTGCTGTCCTCAATATTTGGAATAAACGTTGTCACTTGTATTTGGGACCGACCTCAAAAAATGATCACTTCACAATTTCAAAGCAATATTTTTTTTAAAGAAATGCGCTTAATTATTTGGCGTCTAACAGAGACTGTAGGTATACATTAGCTAGGTGAAAATTGCTTTATTCCCAAACTTAACTACGACTAATTCAGCGATAACGTCACATGCTAAATTTAATTCTACGTTAATTAAATTATAACACTCAGCTGTTAATATATTCAGAGTTCGATTCAACCAACACACGCCGCGTAAAACGGAGCTTGAGAATTATTTATTCATAAAACGGTACCTATTCACACCACGTGACGCAATTTTCTTTACACAAGGCTTGGTGAATTCGCACGGATATCACTAATATGGCTTCTGAACCCTCGTAAATAATTTTCTCTGCACACCTTACAATGGCCAATTTAAGCAGACCTACAACAACTAATATTCCGTCAACATTCATACATACAAAACCTGGAAGCAATATGGGTTACGGTTCTAGTTATTTTGGTAGGTTCAAACGTGTTGTTATATTTGCGATGTTCTATGAATTAGTGAAGTGCGTATCGTCTTAAATCGTTTATTATTGCTTTATTTAGCAAGGGCGTACAATGCTCATAAGGATTCGTAATGTATTCCATTAAGATACGAAAACATTCGCTCATTCACTATTGTTCTTTGAGAGAAGACAAATATTTTATGTATGTAATGTTCTGTATGATTGCGTCTCGTAAATATTTTTTCATTGATAGTAATAATTTGTAAGTATAATATTTATTTTGCGAGAAAACAGCTGAACTATATAAAGAATTAGTTTGTCTATTCAGTTCTATTCCAAGCTTTAATACCATTGTTCGAATAGAGGTTCAGTGTGTTCAGATTTAACGAATTAAATCTGTAGGTAAAAGAGTTTTGTAGGTATAGTCAGCTTCATAATGATATGAGGTGGCAAGGTGGTCAAATACATGTTAGTTTCAGTTATATCTTTGCATTTAAAGTCATCTAAATACACAAAGAACCAGTCTTATATTTCTTCATTCCATAAATCTCCAATTATATATACACGATTAAAATGATATTTTATATGTACGCTTCGTAACTGTTCATAATCAACAGTTCATTAGATGCCCGGTTCCTATAATTGAGAAACGATCCGTTTTTTACGAATAGTAGTTTATTTAACTAAGCGTAAGTTAAAATCGTTCCTATAAAAAACGTCTCGTCAGGCAACTTACCGTCGGCTTGCTACTAACGGATGGGAGGGTTACCGTTAAGGGACGGTAAGCGTATTGTAAGGAGATGACAGTTTATAGCGTCCCTTTAAAAAAATTTAAACGTCAGTGGGCTGTCAAGATTACTGTTCGTACTTATAACCCTTACACAATTTAATACGGGACGTGGCATGTGGACGCTTCCCCTCTGCCAAAGTACATGAACAAAGTTCATGGCAGTTTATAAAAACTATTTCGCCGCGACGACCAACCGCCATTTTGAATTCGTATCTGTCGCTAAGCGGACCTCGTAAAAAATATTGGTTGCGGAGTGTTTTCTTGTAAACGACCACCAGAAACATTAAAGTTATCCTAAAACGGAGTTGCTTATCTTATGGAAGTAATTTTCTATTCAAATAAACTACTGTTTCACGTAACAATACAATTTTTCATCTACAAATTTTGCGACAGAAACAACGATATAACAACGTTAGGCGATATGGTGGTACGCGGGTTAGCCGAGCCCGCGAGTGTGCGCTCATAATAGCGATTACAATTTTTGCAGCAATGTGCACGAGTGAGTAAATGTGTGCTGTGCGTGTTTGCCTTACCCCCGCTAAAAACGGCAGAATGTTTTCAGTACTAAATCTGTGCTATGCTACGTCCCGTGTTAAATGGTCTAAATTATAACCCTTTGTATAACCTTTGATTACCCGCCGATTTCGGTCGGTTAATTTATTTATAATTAACTGTTTTCGCTATAATTTCGAAATGTCGAGTTTGTCGAGTTCAGATAGTGATAGAGAGGTATTTAATATTATATCTAATTCTAGAGAGACTGACTCAGGAGAAGATATAGGCGTAAGATAATAGGTGTACAAGAATTTCTAAAGGAAGAGTGGGTTTTTTTGCAACGCTGGATTCTTACGAATTTCAAGTGAGATTTCGGCTCGATAAAGAATCTGTTGAACAATTACTACTTGAAATTTATCCATTTATCCGTTTTGCAGGGCGATGTCAGATTATCGAATTTCTCGGATTATAGAGTACTGCCCAAGAGCCTCTATAGTTCGGAATTTTGTGAATAAAAGCTCCTTGTAATCCGACAAATTAGAAATCAAAAAAAATCTATGTACCTAAACTATGAATTATATTACATAATTATGTATGTGGAATTTAGTGAATTAAACATCCTAAGTAATATTTTATTATAAAAATAAAATGTGGTGTCGCGTACAAGTTATACCTGCCCAATCATGCATTATATTAGTGATGATTTGCCGAAATTTTTATGTAGGGTACCTACATACAATAGTGATAGGTGTGTCGGATTACAAGGGGCGACGGATTAGACCGGGCCCGGATTACCGCGGCTCCACTGTATTTTGATAAGACTCCAAGTTTAGTTATTTTATTTTATTTATCGTATTTTATTAAGAAAACTTACAGCTTTACTCGGATACATATACAACATGTAAACTAAATAACCAACACCCTGAATACAGGTGGTTTGGGATCGGCTTCAGAGTTGATTTCAATAATTTTTTTTTTAAAAAAAACGATAACAGAAAATATTGTACAACATTTTTTGGGTACCTTTTTTTTTGTTTTATTCAAAAAAAGATCGTTTTTTTTCAAAAAAAAAATATTGAAATCAACTCGGAAGCCGATCCCAAACCACCTGTATTCAGGGTGTTGGTTATTTAGTTTACATGTTGTATACATCTACTAAAGGCTAATTTATTTTAATATAGATATTTTTTATGTAACAGTTTAAATTACACAAAACTAGAATTTGTCCGTAGCTTCTGAGGAGAAACCTAATATTTTTTATTTCTATTCAAAGAGATAAATAAACTCAAATACCACTAAATAGTGAAGGGTTGCTAGTGCCACCCCAATAGTAACTAAACGATGAGTTTCACCCAAGTTCTTGTTGTAAAAACATTTGTCGAGATACTCCATTTTAACTCAATCTACCGTACAATTTACTGTTACTTTAATGTAATTTTCATTTGACATTTATTAAATGCATAAGTCTAATATAACATAATATATTCTATACTTACTCATAATATAAAGAGGAAAGATTTGATTGTTTGTTTACATTGAATAGGCTCCGAAACTACTAAACCGATTCTGATGGATGGTATGGAGATATTTTGAGACCCTGGAAAGGACATAGAATACTTTTGGACGCTATAACCGACATTAACGCAGATGAAACCGCGGGTGACCGCTAGCAAAGAATAAGATAGGATTAAAAAAAGGTAATTAAACCTTCACTGAACCAACCACTCAAAGTCAACTCTAAAACATCATTGCATCTCGGGTCGCGTCAAGGAGCTTATATTTGGTCGCGTAGTTTATAAATATCAAAATTTAAGAAATCTCTCAGACTTCAAAATGTCGACAATAGCGAACCAAATCTTACTCAAGAAAGCGGTCACTTGAAACATTTTTGCGGCTTCGAGACTTCTGAAAACTTCCGCTTGACTGACTCGGTGTACCGCAAACTGTTTAAAAGATAAAATCAGTATTTGTAGCAAGTTTACAGCTTCTCTGTAAAGGAAAGTCATTTATTAGGGTTACCGCACACTGAAAGGACGCTTGGCAAAAGTTGACTCAGTGCTAGAGATTTAAGGCAGATTAAACAGGGTAAATAACGGGTCAGTAACAGGCGTCAGCGCTGGCGCCGCGAACTGACTACAACGTTAACAGGCAGTCAGTAAGTGGGAATACTGAAGTCACCACTGGACAGTTGGACACGACAGCGTTTTCCTCAATAAAGATAAAGATAATTTTATTTGTCAAAAACATGTGTATGTTATACATTGCTAAGATTTACAAGCTTATAATAAATTCTAGTATCAACATGTCTTACCTCTGGAGTTGTACAAAAAAATATTTATTAAAATCGAAACATTATCAAATTAAAATGCAAAACAATACTAAAAATGTCAAATAATAATAAAAATTAATTAAAAATATTAAATAATACAATAAAGTTTAAAATCATGAATAAAAAAATAATATACTTAATAAATGTCAAATAATAATAATAAATTAATATGTAAAATAATACGATGTCAAATTAAAGTTAACTTTCCAATCTGTCGTCAAGAAAAGTAAACAAGGTTACTTTGTAATAACATTTTCAATCAATAAGACATTTAATTTTTTTCTTCTTCAATCTACACTACTAAGTACTGAGTCAACACTAGCTTTCCTCGAATTATGAGAAATTACTTACCCTGTGTAAATCTGGCTTTAGAAGTTCATTTTAGATACATGATCTGAGTTGTTTTTCAAGCAAAAAAATCTAAAGTAAACATAAACTAAATCGAATAAAGTAGGATTTGTTACATACTTTGACAGTTTCATCCTGAATAAAAAGCTCTCCCGAGGGATAAATTTATTTTCTCTTCACAAAATCTACACTAACGCTAGCGAAACGAATGCTAGTTTATTTTAAATTAAATTTCGTGTTTATCTACTACCAACTCTCTAAATGTAGCCTGAGAATGTCACCGTTATTTTAATAATAGTAAACACGAGTTAAGTACAACTACATACAAGTATGTAGTGGCTCCGATCCCCTACGACGTACAGAAAAAACAACTTTAAAGAAATACAGTCTACCACTTCCTTATACGAGTTTGCAGGCTTTAATTCTAAATAACTATCTAATTTAAAAGCAACGCCTACTGATAGTCTATAAGGATTACTCGCTTATTGAGATCTATTTATATGTAAAACGAAAAATGAATGCGACGGCAGTGAGATTTACCGTGAGATTTGGGAAATGTTGGTGACTGTTACGTAATAGGGTTGGAATGTTTTTTTTTAAAAAAAAGATACAACGTAGACAAATTTTCAAGTATTAAATGATTGGATATTGGATAGTGATGAAAAGAAAATGGATGAACAAAGAAAAGAAAAATCTAGATAAAAAAATTGCGACACATGAGAAACAATTTTTTTAAATATTCTGACGTGGACTAAATAGCATATTGTGTAATAAAATTTGGTGTTTACATTTATTTAGAAAAGTAACAATCAATCATATACTTATTTACAAAAGTAACAATCAATTATACATTTATTTACAAAAGAAACAATAAAAAATATGTCCTGTAGCCACATAAATTGAACACTAACACACAACACACTAATAAAGATGGGTTATGTGACTTCTTTTAATTTTACAGAGTTACCTAATTACGGCAACTCGGTCTTAATACCAGAAGATAGTCCGATGGTAAATTTCTTCTTTATTAAAATAGATAAAATTGTTACCTCTATTATATTCTTACTAAACCGACTTGCTGGGGTGCTGAGTGTAAGTTACTACTTGTAACAACTGTCCTGGGTTTTCGGCTTTTGTTTATTGCTTCACTTAAAGGTATGTTATTTATATGTAGGCTACAGGTCATTCCTTATATCAAAAATTATAGTCACTATAGTATGCCACCATCTTTCTTGTTTACCCATTTCAAAAACCTAGTAAGCAGCATCGACTACATAGAAACCTAGCAAGTCTCAGAGAGTTAATAGGTTTTGAAATGCTTACAGTGACTTACTAGGTATTAAAATGTTTAAGGTGTAGTAAAATGTGCAATTCTTAGATTTCAATACTTTATCTCTGAATTTACGTGAGATTTCAATGTCGGTATTTTTTTTATAAAAAGGTCAAGGAAATAACTACTTTCCACCATTTTGTATTATGGACTTACTTGGTTTCCTAGACTAATTAATAAAACGGTTTTTATCAGAAGTGTCCCTTACCAGGTTTTGAAATGGGAAAGCCGTATTATGAGGCACTACATGACCCATTCTGCCAGATGTGGATTGTGATGTGCTTCTGTTTGTGATGTTTAACCAAATGTAAAACTTTGTTTAACTCTTTTGAGATAATGCGCGAGATTGTATGTCTAATGTATTTTTCTTTCAAGATTAATTTCTTATAAGTATTTATATCTTTTAAGAATCTCTACTCAGTAAAATTATAATAAATAGACAGGTCGCTATTAGAAGCGATCTCAAACAAAAAACTGTGATATTTCTTCGGCTTTCCAATTATGTTTTAGCTAAACGTAATATTGTTTACCCAAATCCAAATGGCGTAAATTCTGAAAGTATCGGCAGCCCTATCGGCCCGCCCGGCTCGCCAGTTATCCACCGCCAATGAATTAGCCAATAAAACGAAATTGAAGCAAATAAATTTCCCATTATGCCTGTTTTTCTATTTGCCTTAAATTTGAGAGCGGGCTTTGTAAAGTATTTTTTCGTGTTACTCCGTGAAAACCGTTGGAACTGGGCTTATAATATATTCGAAAATACGATCGTTCTCGCTGGGTGGATGAATATTTTAACCTTTAGTACCTTTAATTTTAGTACTTTATAAAGAACTGATTTTGAGTTACATGTTACTACTTGTAAGAAAATACCAGTAATGTGAAATACATTAAATGCTTTGTACATACCTAGTTATAAGTTATTTAAGGAGTAATGAAGAGTCGAAGAGAGATGTCATTGTTAAAGAAATGTTCATAGTCCATATAAATAAAGTTTAGGGTGGATTTTCAGTCAGTTTTCTTTTTTCAATTAATGAATTTTAAACAAAACGTATGGCTAGGACGTGGTGATATATATTTTACTAAACAGCTAGTTTTAGTTAACAACGTAAGAGGCGTAGTGCGTAAGAGCGTCGTCTCCCACCCGGGAGGCACTGGTTCGATCCCCGCCACGTAACAATGTATTTTCAAATTTTGAATTCATATGTAGGTACGTTTAATCGACGCTTTTACGGTGAAGGAAAACATCGTGAGGAAACCTGCACACACATATGAAGAAATTCTTAGGTTGTGTGTGAAGTCGACCAACCCGCACTTGGCCAGCGTGGTTGATTAAGGCCTAATCGCCCTTAATGTGTGGTAGGCTCGAGCCCCACGGTGGGGACATTATATGAGCTGTTGATGATGATAATGATGATGAAACAGCTAGTACCTAGATTTTACGTGAAGTGGATTGATTTATTGATTAGCCATTGATTAATTTGGAGGGCAACGTCTTAGGAAAAGACTTCCAGAACCTTGCTGAAGACGACCGACTGCTCTTTGTAGTGTTGTGCTTTAATCGGTGTGTGGTTTCCTGAGGTTCGCCACTTTTTACGGCTGGGATAGGGTTGGTATCAAGCTAAATGTCTGCTTGTTTGCCATCGTTATATTGAGGCACTAAAAAGCGTCTTTTTATGCGTCCTTCTATACTCAAATATGTTTTATATAATCGTAACGAAGAAAAAAGACAAACAGAAAATCCGGCCCTGTGATTATTATAACTCTCGCGAGTCAGATTTCTATGTAGATATTGTCAGCATAAATAAAGCAATAAAAGCGCGCGAAAACCTCATATTCACATTTGCGTAAATAGGTGGGCGCTTTGCAGAAACGTGAACACAAAAAGGATGTAATTTGTATAAGAGATTCCTTAAGGAAAAAATCCTTTTGAAAATTCAATTTCAAATTCAATGTTATAAGGTCGATTTTAGCACGCTAACTTGATAACTTTCCACGAAGGAACTGCATCAGAATTAGGCGCACTAATGTGCCAAGAAATCAGCACTTTTAGAATAGATAGGGTGAAGAATTAATAACACTGCAATAAGTTATTAAACAAGACATCACTAGGGTTGTGTCAAAAGAAATAGTGATTCTATATAACACCACCGGTGTTGTAATTTTGCTGATGTGAATCTACTTTACAGGAGTGAACATGTGTGGTATAATAAGTTTGTTTGTTGGGTATACTCACAGTATATAATATAATCGATAGCTCCTATTTTTTCACGTTCCAAATGTGAAACTGTGCGGTTCAAAACCCACCCTTAAAATAAACATTAAAAATGTAGCCGTTATACCGTATTTTTACCTTTGCTTGCTTTAAATATTAAATGAAAGAATAACAAACGGGCGACCTTTGCAGTTTATTATGTTGGTATAAGTAGATCCAAGTTGCTTATCCGTTTAATATTCATCTGTTCGTCGAGGTAGAGTGGGTAGGTATAATAGAAAAGACAACAACGATAAATTTAGCGTAATAATTTTATTGTTTAATTTAAACAAAGATAGATACAGTTTCATTTTTGATAGTACCAAATTGTATATTTAATCGACTTCACGTTGCTTGGATGAGAATCTTACGATGAATGTGTCAAGTAAGAAAAATGGACAAATTGAGGAAAAACTGGCTGAAAGACTTAAGCCCGGTCCACATCATTTGCATCACAACATGCAATGCAACATGTTCCATACATTTTGAAGTGTTCGCGCAGCGGTAGGTAGTTATTGTCGGTTTTTCAACGAACGCTTTAATTTGAGTGCGCGCCGTGTGATTTAGATGGTTGTTTGCAAGTAACGCGCGCCGCGAACTCCGCGGCACCCATGGCGTGCGCGCTATAAACTGTTAAGAACAAACGTTCGCCCACCGCACGCAGAGGCCGTCCACATTATACTCGTACAATGTTGTATGTTGCATTACAAATAAATAATAAATAAATACATGTTTATTCTTTACCATTGTTTTAAATATTTTACAATGAAGTCCTTAAATTAAATTAAATTACAAAATAATGGTACCTAAAATAGTTTTGATCCGAATGATAATAATTAACGATAATTAAGACCCGTTTAAGAGTTACGAGTATTTTACAAAAACCACACCAACTCTCAGTGTTTCAACTCTCCTTTTTTTTCTGACGGTGGAAAATCCGTTGACGGACCATACCGCACGTTAGCTAGGCGTATGGCGTGTGTGGGAGTCACCCAGCGCGGAACAACGCCGGTCCACTAAAAACCACCGGTACCCTCCTAAGCCCTTCTGGAGGCGTTTTGAGGTCGGCGTACTTGACGTACGCCATTTCACCAAAACGTCTCCGGGCTGGCCCGGCCCAACAGTGCGCCGGGCGACGCGCCACTGGGGGATTGCGCTAGGGTACTAGGCAATCCCCAAGTGTTTCAACTCTCCTAGTAACGAGGTAAGTTGAACACTTACTCGACCACAAAATTAGCCTTGACAATGGTAGTGATAGGTAAAAAGTGATACATACCTATTTAAAAGTTCGATAATTACCCTAAAGTAGATAAGAAATACATCACGATGTGTGAAAGAACTACAATTGAAGAATGTTAAAAAACTTACTTTTGGTTGATTTTCGAGCAAGGATTTCGTTGCGCTCAGATGCCGTCGGTGCGTAAGGAAGAGTTGATGCGTGTGTTAGGGGCTCTAATTGAGTTATTGCCAAACTTCGGGATATTAAAGGTACTGACTGAAATATCAATATTGTGTCAACTCACCTAGGTCTTCCAGATAATTTACCGAGAACCACTTCTTGGCTGGTTCGGTTTCGGTGTGGTATCGTTTCGTTTCCGGGGGACAGCGGGTGAAGGGTCATTCGAGTGGCTTGGTAGAAGATCTTGGTACAGAGCCACATGTATGCTCTCTGGTAAACCTTACTGGTTTCTTTTACACCAGTATACAGTTTGGGAAACCGCATACAGATCAAATGACAAGGGTGCTGCATAGTTGCGTGAAGCGCCCTTCCTGCCTCTGGAGTCAACCTTACAAGACGGCAGACTGTCAAATGATAATACTAGAAAAAAACCACACTGAAAAACATCGACCTGCCTCGGGCGGGAATCGAACCCAGCATCACCCGCACTGAGGCAGGTCAATTTTTTTCATTGTGTTTTTTCTAGTATTAAAAATATTTACGCGTTTTTAAACGCAAAAAATATTTCAACTGATAATACCACACCATACTTTTTGTACTGTTTGTCGGCTATGGGGGTCGGATTAGATTAGCAGTCTCCATCGGGACATATGTACAGACAACGGAAGATCAACCTATCACAAAATGTCAAATTTCTTTAAAATACTTTAAAGTCTATGATTGTGGAATAAGGTCTTTAAGCAATAAATTATCCAAGAAAATCGGCAGTTACCTGTAGCCTGATCCGCCGTCGTCCGACGTCTACTTTGGGTATACAAAGACATCAAATTCGCTCAAAAGGCAAAACGTTATTACCTATTTCTCTTACGTCAAAAGGAGGTTATTAATATTTAACCGAGTACGTAATTACGCTTACATGAAAAAGCTGCAAAAGGAAAGGTGTTATAAGTCTGTGAATATGTCAACCTGGCGAACGCCAACGACGAAGTAATCTTTGCCAAGTGATGAGAATGTCTCGAAGGCTCGAATAGGTAACTGTAGGTCTACAAACATGTGTAGACATTGAACTCGCATTGTCACAGACTAGCTTGGAATTTTTCAGTACAGACGAGAGGAAATATTAACATTCTTATTTATCTACTTGTACAATTAGAATCATAAATGGCTAACTACTGAGTTTTATACAAAGCTTTCTATTATATCTTGTATTCTGTAAATTGATATTGAAAATAAAGTATTTTTCATTTTCATTTTTCATGTTAGAGGACTATTAAGATGCTTTGCCTTCTTTAATAAACCTTCACTCAATAACATTTATTAAAATAATATTATGTACCTTTATCAGTTGATTACTAATAATCGCATGGAAGAGACTTAACTTCGGTAGGTGTTCCAAGCCGAACTTAATAAGCTTTGTAAAACCTACTGTAAATCGAGACCTTATAGACAAATTATACGAGTTATTAATATCTCCTTTGGCATGGGGCCCCTAAATATTTACTTTTAGTAAGTATGGTTTAATTATTCCATAAATAGTCCGTGAATTAGACATAATATTAAATCGGACCAAATTATATCGTTTATGATGTCATTTTTTCATCTATTACGAGTATTATCAAAGCTTAATTCGAATATTTTCACAACAATAAATTCGGATTTTTAAGAACCAGCTTACAGAATACAGTTATTCGCCTGATTTGGTATTCAATTTATTGTTCGCTTAACGTGTACGATTTTTATTATTGCTGAATTTGGATACGCGAACTGCTACACGGCAGAAATAAGAAAGGCGGTGGTACCTACCCAGACGACCCTAAATATGAGTCTACCACCTAGTAAATTGGTAAATCATCTAGTAAATCAGCTTGTTGGTAGGTACTGATAACATACTTACTATAGTGCTGTAAAGTTGATGTGGTTTTCTAATAGCAACATATTCCATCACTAATGTTGTTAATAAACAATCACATTCAAATCCTAGAAACGCTTCTAAGCAATAGTAATAAAGTCGCCTTCCCGCTAGTTTATGAACTTTTATTATTATATCTCGTGTTTATGGAGCCTATAAGGAGTGTATCATAGTTTATTAGTGAAACCGTAAATGTTATACTATCTTCATTGGGTATCGCTGCTAAGTGTGGAATCGAGACAAATGGAAAAAAAGTCACGTATAGCCTGACTTTTTTGGACTGTCGATAGAAGTGAAAACTTAAAACTATAAAATAATTAATATTAATTTATAAATTATTGATACATAATTTATTGTTATTCAAAATAGTGTTTGTTAATTAAAAAATATTTATTTATCCGATCGCTGGGTCTCCGGGCATGCCAATGAGCTAGGGGAAAATATTTTTTTTTTAATTCATAAAATTATAGATCTCATTTCTGAATAATCAACAGTTTTTATTCCACTTCGATACGATACGTATCTACAAAGTTATAAAACATTTAAGTTTGGTATCAAACTATTGACCGTGTAAAGAATACTGGAAAGCAAGATCACGCGCCGCGCGTGTGAAATGCACACACTCTTCCGTCAGTTTCACGCGTTTTATTACACGGCCATTCTTTGCAATGTAAAAAAAACACGAGTAATCGCGCCCGAAAGAACGTATGCTTAAACAAACTGGTGAAAGTATTCGCACGCGATATAACGTGCGCGCTTTCGCGCGTGCAATCCTGTACGCTCCTGGGAACGCGCGATAGAGCGTAGGATGTCTAAAGGCAGATAATGTCTTTCATGGGATTGGGATTCATGGGATATCTAGTTTTGTTTATATTCTTTATAATTATCATCGTGGGCCGGTATATAGTTTGTTAAATATTTAGCAATTAATAATTAATTTATTATAACTACGGGTGAAAAAATAACCAAAATATTAGCGTGTGATATTAAAACATTAGTAATTTTGATAAACAGAGCGCCGGCGCCATTAGAGGGAATTGCCATGTACATCAATTATGGCCGCGGCACCGTCTTAATTACATTAAAGCGTTTCCATAGCGCCTATGATTATAACAAGTTAAATTTACTTTGTGTTAATAATAATCAACATAATTTATTACTTTAGTACTTGTTGGCCTATTTTCAACCATCTCATATTGTTCTTTCATGTTGTTTTGTCTGACTAAATCATTTATTTAAAAATATTGGAATGAAATATCTACTCCTAAACCTCATTAAATAAGTGAACGCCCCTCGAAAGCTATTGTCACGGTGAAAAAATCGGAATGACTTTTTACATATTTTTTCTTATAGTAGTTATATAGTATCGGAATTGTAAGCCCATTCACGATTAAAATCTTTGCCATCAGTGGAATTCAAATCGAATGAAAAATCTGTCAAAAATTTTTAGCCACAAGTCAAACGGTCAAATAAATGACCAACCGTGGTAAGACCTAATTTTGTTAGAAATAATTTAGATTGGATTTTTTTGAAAACTGTTACGCTACTTATACTCGAAAATACAGCGTGACAATTGTTTACTTTAATTATATTCATAGGATAATGACATAGAAGTATGAGATACTGCTCTGGGGAATTGGTGCAAACATTAATTTTATCCTTGTTCTGCAAAAAACAGTCTGAAAAAGCAATTTATCAACTCCGCCCTTGTGATTTACTTATGAGAGAGGTAATATTATTTAACATGTAACCTCAAATTATAATTTTTTCTTCTTTTCAGCTTTTTTCATGTTACTTTAATATAATGCTAAAAAATGTTTATTCGGTAATATTTTATGTTAGTAAATAAACATTTATTTTATTTAAAGGTCTCACTGAAAGACAATCTCTCGCAATGGCGCACATATAGACAATGTGAAATATATACAATCATGCCTCATAGTCGCCATTTTAATTTTTTTCTTATGAGAAACAACCAACTTATTATAAGAATACATAAATGTTCATTAGATTTACAATTTTTATCAGATTACAATAATAATATGGATAAAAGATCTGGTCTAACAATTTTGGGTTTAATAATTGTAACAATTTAGAAATAAATACGTCATCAAAGCTGTTGTTATTCCTTCATTATATAACTAAAAATGTCGCGATTTTTACAGAGCTATACACATTTTAAATATAATAATACGAGATTTTTCGAAATATCTAACTTTGCGCGTCAGCTACAACGCGGTGCTATTTTTACACCTAGGATAAAAAGCATGCCAAAGAAAGAATGCCCATGTTAAACGCTAGAATTTGTAGAGTAAAAATATCGCAAATAACCGGTTATGCACGGAACGAGCAAAAAATGTTTACGGGAAGAGGACTAACAATTACATTGTACCTCGCTTGATTAACGCGCTACCCTCCGAATTAAAAAACAAATCAAGCAATAAAAATATAAGATTCTAATTGAAAAAATACTTATTGGATAATCTTGCAATATTAGGATATTTTTTTTTATCGTGTACATACTTGCTTAGTTACTTTTAAACAGTCTATAATTTAAATCAACAAATAAGTTTAAATTTCTTTGATTTTACTTTTTACCTGACTTGTATTATTTCTATTTAAAATATGTGAATCTGCTCGATGTTGTATTAGCTTTTTGTGTCAAACCTTACTGGTTTTCTTAAAGCATTTTAAGTGAAACCATCATAAATCTATGTTTTTAATATTGTTAAATAAATAAATAAATAATGTTATATAAATCTGAAGTCATGAATATAATTAGTGTAAATTATATAAACCATAATTTCATTTTTAGGTTTGATTGCAACGGTTTTAGATTTTTAAATTGCTAAATAACATAAAAAATATAAATACATGTGACAGTTCAAAGTGAAGCGCAATTAGGTTAACACTTTTTCAAATTTACATTTGCTAAAAAAGCTTTTGGTAAAAAATCTCATCACATTATAACTTACGTCTATAATTGGTTACTTCTAATATTTTTTGTTAATTATCTAACGATATAAATTCACTATACACTTTCTTCATATAAAATAGCTTTTCATTGCGACTGACAAAGCGTGTAATTTGTATCTTAAATTAATACTGACACAGCGTAACCATTATTTATGGGAGAAACATTCTAACGTAACACAGCTGTATCAATTTAACTATTTAACGACCATCATTTATAGAATATGAAATACGCAAAGCGTACCTACTCTAAATATAGGTATGAAAAATTTTCTACATGCTTATCGCAGTCGGTTACTATTATAATCCTAAACATCTAATCTGTTGCTTTTTTGTTTGTTTATTATCTATATATATTAGATAAAAATGAATACTGACTGACTGATTGACTGACATATCAACGCACGGCCCAAACCGCTGGCTCTAGAGATTCCAAATTTGGTATGTAAGTTCCTTATGAGGTCCAGGGGTGCACTAAGAAAGTATTTTTGGTAATTCTCCCTCGAATGTGGTGAAAAGGGGTGAAAATTTGTATGGAAATCCGAAATTTTTAAAGTAAAATGCATAAAAATTGGTACATGGCCTTTCAGTTAGAAATTAAGAAAGAGGTATTTTAAGATTTTTGGAAATTCAATCCCCAAGGGGGTAAAATGAGGGATTAAAGTTTGTGTGGAAATCTGACATTTTTTAAAGTACAATCCATTAAAATTAGTGTATGGCCTTTCAGTTAAAAATTAAGTAAGAGGTATTTAGGATTTTTGAAAATTCAATCCCTAAGGGGGTAAAATAAAGGATGGAAGTTTGTATGGAAAACAGTAATTTTTTAAAGTACAATCGATGAAAATTGGTAAATGGCGCTTGGGTTAGAACAAATGATAAGAAAATTTAAATGCTCGAAGTAACCTACGCGGACGAAGTCGCGGACAAAAGCTAGTTGTATAAAAAAACTTAAATAAATCTAAATGCATGTCTGTATCCAATTATAATTGTGCACAACACTAATAATAGAAACGATAGTAACTAAACGCCTACGTTTAAAAATACATAGTACAATATATTTACCGACCTCTTTATTTAAATGGACTTTGCTGAGTACTTTTAAATCGTTAAAAGCCCTACCACCATTTTGGTACTTATATAATTATTAACATGCTGAGATGATGTAAGAAACTCCACAGTTAAATTTCGGAATGATTTCAAAATATGTCAATAGATATATCAATACGAATAAATTACAATTTTGAATGCGTAAATTTTGGGCATATTTTACATCTGGATCATTTAAATTATCATTTATCTTGTAATAAGCTTTTTCATATTTTTTAGTTTTTACAGTTTGATTAAATTTGTTTACAGTTAAATCTCTATTCTCTTCTCTGGGGGAGTGCTGCAGATATTAATACCATCTTTGTTCTGCAAAAACGGGCTGTTAGAGCAATCTATCAACTAGGTCCGCGTGACTCCCTCAGAGAAAAGTTCAAGGAGATAAATATTCTAACTGTGTCATCACAATATATATTGGAAAACTTACTATATGTTAAGAAAAATATTATGAATTTTTCCGAGAAATGTCATACACACAATGTAAATACTAGGAAGAAACACGATTTGGTTGTATATAAAACTCGTCTCCACAGAATAAGCAATTCCTTTATGGGCCAATGTATACGTTTTTACAATAAGCTTCCGAAGAATATTAGAGACTTGCCTATTAATAAATTTAAAAAAACTGTAAAATCTAAATTATATAAAAAAGCTTATTACAAGTTAAATGATTATTTAAATGATCCAAATGCGTGGGAGTAAAATCTGCCCAAATTTACGCATTTAAAATTGTAATTTATTCATATTGATATATCTATGGACATGTAATGATGTTTTGAAATCATTACGAAATTGTAAGCTGCGGAGTTTCTTTCGCCATTTCTTCTCCGTCTCAGCATAATAATAATTATTTAAGTAAAATAATTATTTCGTCGAAATGGTGGTAGGGCTTTTGACGATTTAAAAGTACTTAGCAAAGTCCATTTAAATAAAGAGCTTTTTCATTTCATTTCATTTCATTTCATTTCATTTCTATGGTAACATTGTTTCATCAAATCTTTGAAATTTGCACTTACGAAATATTTTTGCAAATGTTACCATAGAAACATAAGTACCAAGCAGTGACAAATTTTGACGGCGAAAGCCGTGTCCCGGTAGCGCAGTGGTTCACGCAGCCGCCCGAATTGCGGAAGATGCTGGGTTCGATTCCCGGTCAGACAGGTCGAATTTTTTACAGTTTATTTTCTAATCATAAAAATATTTACGCGTTTGTTAACGCAAAAATAATTCCTAACATTTATTTATTTATACTTGTTATTTCATTGTTTAAACAATGAAATAACATGACAAAAGACGTGCGAAAATTATCGCAGAGTACGATTACTTCATCCTATTCCTGCAAAAGGGTATTTCTTAGATGCATTCTTAAAGATTTAACTATTGAAAATTGAACGAAGTTGAATTATTCGAGCTCATTTGAGCTATCGACTGGAACATTTCCAATATTCGTTATCGCACTGAATACCTAAAGTGGATTGCCATACGTATAAAATTTTCAGTTTTAAATTTGACAAGTGGCCAATTACCTTTAACGACCACGATTTATGCCGTACAATCGATTTCATATTTTATATATTAATCCTTTCGTGATTTTAGCAAACGAACGTACGTGAATATGGAATAATATATTCAGTAGTGGGTATATTTTTGCTATTGCTTCCACAAAAAAATCGGGAGTGATCTCCCCTTGGCTTTCTCGTATACTGGAAACGACTAAAAAGTTAATAGAAACCTTATATTTTGATGTCATCCATGCATGTAAAATTTCGGTCACCCATCCGAGTACCGACCACGCACTTGGTTGCTTAACTTTCGTGATGAAAGTTGATAGAAACCTTATATTTATATTTCATAAATGCATGTTAAATTTGGTTGCAATAAGTTAAAGCATACTCGAGTTATCGTGCTAACGCACAGACGTTACATCTGATGTAATAAATGGTTTAAGTTGAGAGTATCAGTAAATAGTACTGATATTTATTTTTATAGAAGTTATCAGTCACGTATGAGCTGTAGCCCGCGATTTCACGTCTAAATTTTGAAGTGTCAAACCCACGGGATCTGTACAATTCTCCGGGTTGAAAAGTAGTATATTTCTACTATTCCAAACTGTAATCTATATTTTTGTCAAATTTCATCCTTATCAAAGAGATAAGTAACAAACATACCTTAAAGCTTTCGCATTGATAATAAAATAAAATAAATGATAAATAGTAGCGCAGCGCTTTACATTAAACCTATAATTGAAAGTAGCCATTAATTTGTAAAATTATTGTCTAAATTGGTTACTCATTGTACTTTCTTTAATAGAGGTGGAGGGTTGATAAGCTGTGAAACAGGATACATCCTAGTACAGTTATCAACCTGCCATAAACAACCCCACCTTTGTAACTGATTTGTTGTATGATTATGAGCATTAAATGATTTATTATTACATCAATGTAAGGTAGTTTCATCTTAACTGGGCGTCAAATATTTGTAAAAATATTTCGTTCGGGTCTTAGAAGTGCAAATTTCAAAGATTTGATGAAACAATGTTTACCGTAAAAACATAAGCACCAAGCACTGACAAATTTCGACAGTGAAAGCAGTGTCTCGGTGGCGTAATGGTCAACGCAGCCGCCCGGATTGTGGAAGATGCGGGTTCGATACCCGCCTGACGCAAGTCGATTTTTTTATTGCATTTTTTTCTAAATTATTATTATTAATAATAAAATAGTAAGATGACAAATGAAAGCTGAGTCCAAGAAGAGGAAGAAAGAAAACAAGTCAGTTGCAGAGAATTTCATTTTCAAATAGAGTCTGCAGAGAATTTTTAATGATAGCATAATTGATTTCTGTGTCCTTCAATAGAGCTGCCTACTTCATTTTTAGTAATTTCCCAATTATAATGTCAAATGACTGTTCGTGTTGCAATGTTTTTCCTTTTGAGACGCGTTTTACAGTTGTGTGCTGTTACAGCAAGTTCATTCCGATGCATCCAACCTGCCCTATTTATTCCATTTAAGTTCTTTATAAATTCAAGGTCTTTTTTATACAAATACCTCGAAGAATAAGTCGCGAGTGTCTTCCTTGTGATTTATTGCGGGTAGTATTAAGTTTCACAAAAACACTTTCCTGTTTGTTTCTCTTTGTTTGTCGTATACACGGTCGGTCGTATTTTTTCTCAAATACTCTAAGGCGCCCATAAAAGAACAACACGTGTGTTTAATACCAAATTATATCGTAGATATGATGCAACGACATGAATCGATTAAGTCAGGATAAAGTATTTTATATTACTAGTTATATAAGTAATATACCTATGAAACTACCATTTTTTCACAAACTTTTCAATAAATAACTTCCAAGATATTTTAATATTGCAAGTTTTTTAATTTAATCCATCATACATTCATAAAATTTTTGTGTAATGTGGTATAATTTTAGAGCAACTTCAAAATGAGACATTTTTTGTTACCTGAATGAACATTTTTTTCCTAATTATCCTACCAAATACCTAACAATTCTCATTTAAAAGCAACTATAGTGGACGATAGCGGTTAGTGTTGCTAAAACTTATATATTTTTTGTAATAGCAATAATTGTATATTTAAATGCTCATACTTGTAACGTCGTGCCCTATGGGCCAACTCTGTCAGTATGGCCCACTAATCAAAACACTTGAATAATGATTTTGAATTTGATTGATACTTTTTTTTAAATACAGCCAGTAATAATGAAGACGATGGTACTATAACATGGCAATGTTATAGTACCACGTTACATACTTAAGATCTAGCCTAAATTAAGTGTCGTTCGTACGTATCATCAAATAAAAAATTAGATAGGTAATAATAACAAGTATAGAAAATACGTTTACTTAAAAAATCCTCGTATTAAAGAACAATATCTCTTGTAAGGTCCTTTAATAATATTATCACCGTAATCCTCATTAGCTGGTCTTCAAAATTTCCATTTTTTTCGAAAACACAAATAAAATACTAAAAGTATTACCAGAGAAAAACGCTTATTGTGTTTTGGTCTAGAATAAATGGTGTCCAATACGTAATGCAGATCAGCAAATATTCTTTTATTGCTAACTAGCGGACCCGACAGGCTTCGTCCTGTCATAAAGAAATTATTCCAATTTTTCTCGCCGTAAAAACCATCCTTGAACTTCAACGAACATTTAAAAAAAGAATTGGCCAAATTGGTCTAGGCGTTGTTGAGTTATGCGCTTACCAACACATTTTGCGATTCGTTTTTATATTATAGATTATTTACTTTTATGGGATTATTGTTTTTTATAAAGTAACTTAATTAAATTAAAAAATACATCATACGAACGCATGTTATATATTTGTCACATGCGGGTCGAATACCAAGCCGTATTACAAAACGTCGCAGCGGAATTTAGTGTGTGAGAGTGATGAGTTGGTTTGTTTTTAAAAGTCTTTATTTTCATAAATTACAATGTTACACAATCATTAGCAAGCATGCAAGAAACAAACATAAAGGAAATGTTAATTTTACCAGGCTTAAGCGCCTATAAAAATTATTTCAAATGAATACAGTTTTTAAGTTATTATAACATGAATTAAATATTGGTAAGTATAGCATACGTTAACAATGCAAAGTTTTGTATAACATTTGCTTTTTGCATCTAAACAATTAAATAAAGAAGGTAGAAGTATAAATCTATGTCCAAGTTCTTACAAAAATATAATATAATTTTTAAATATATTAGTTAATAATATTTTTTTTACGTATTGAACGCTGATATTAACAGCAGGAATATCGTTATATTGAAATGGTTCGTGGGCGTTCGCCATTCTCAAATTGGATTAGGTTACAAGGGCTCTCTGGTTAATAAGAGAAATGATGCGATAACTCAGACGAAATTTTTGATGAATAGAGAAAAATGGCGGGAAAACACACCTAGCAATCGTATTTCACAGCCCGTGTTAAGCTTCTGTTTACATGAAAATGACTATTAATCTTTCCTTTTTATTATAGACTAGCTATTTTCGATCGATTCGATCTAGCTCCGACGGCTATTTTGACTGCGTGTATATATTTTTGATTACAATTATTTAAAAAAATACAACTATTTAACTATATAAAACTGGTTATTGTGTTTAGACAATCAAACCCCTGCTTTCTGGATTCTTATTCACGGTATAGGTGCTTATAAAATTTGTCTCATCCATTGTTGTAAAAAAAAGTTACGTTAGCATTGACTTTTGTATAGTTTTGCCTTCACTTTAGATTTGTGTTCACATTTTGAGCCGAAAGCCGTTTCTGCAAAATTGTATTTAGATCTTCTTCTCTTTCGTGTCACTCTTGACAGAGTGGTCGTGGTCAACATGTAGGTGGTTTGGGGGCTGATGTTGCTCGCTACACGATGTCCCGCCATCTTTCTCTGTGTGTGGTATTCCTGATACACTCATGCAAGGGAGCGCCCACTGCAGCCTTAATTTGATCGGTCCATCGCATGGGTGACCTTCCTCGAACTCTAGTGCCCTCTACGGTGCCTTGCACGACGAGGCGCTCAATGTACTGTGCAGAAATAAAAGATACACGAAATTTTACCGGAACAATGTAAAGCTTCCAAAAGTTACTAAAGTTTTGTTATCGTAAAATCGACTAAAATATAAATACTAAATGAAATATTTATATGATGTTCAAAATGTTTCTGTCATTAACCGGAAAAAAAAATATATAAAATTCAACCCTTATAACCACAAAACACAGAAAGATGTGTTCTGTGTTTTCAACGGATGATACGGCACGGGATGATAAATGAAATTATTTAGTTTTTATACCGAAAATAATTGTTCATTTAGTTTTGTCCAACAATTTACTTACAACAAAATTTTTCGCTGTTAAAATTACTCTTACAAAATATTAATATTTCATTTGTATTTTTGTGTCAATAATTATTATATCAGAACTGTATCCATAACTAAATGTAAGCAAACGGGATTACCAAATATGAATATTTCCACGAATATCTACAACATGGCGCACAAACCGAAGCATCCTAGCTTCCACCGAACAATTACCTAAGTGACTTGACCTATTTCACATCGACTCACTTATTTTAAACTCGAACAGTCCAAGGAGTTTTATTCAGCCGATAACCGAATGACATTTTGCGGATATTAGAATTTTGATTACCCCTAATCCCGCCGTTGAGTAAAATTCACATTTTTATGGAATCGTACGCTTAACAAATTGATTTATATCGTATGGACGATGAAGATATTGCGTGAAAGCTTTTACTGACGCCTTCTAACGATAACTGACAATAATAATCAATTAGACAATTAGTAAAATATTGCGGGTCTTGGTTTCAAATCATCTGATGTAATATACAGGGTTTTTGATAAAACACCAATAACCTTCAAACAAACTTTTTTTACTATAGAAGCAAGTCTGAAATCGCTAAAAAATCAACTGATCCATACAAAAGTGAAACACCTACGAACCAAAATGTATGAAACGGCCGACCGATTATTTTTTTCGCGATTTGAGAGTTGCTTCCGTAGTAAAAGTTGTCTGTGTTGACAAGATCTTCAAATGGTTTGAAGGTAATTGGTGTTTTACCAATAACCCTGTATATTCACGCTCACTGCAATTATCTATTCTGAACAACTGTCAGGTTGGGTCATATTAACCCGCGATGTCTTTAAACGCGTCTTTATCACGTTATCACGCTTCTCAGTATCTGCAGCTAAGGCGCTAGCTTCTTCGTTTTAGTGTCTTATTAGTCAGCGTAGGCCTGCACTTGAAGTTATATGCGACCAAACGGCAAAAGGGTCAATATGACCTTTTTTGATATTTTATACAATTATTTGGTTATTACACATTTTTTTTATAATTGAATATTAATTCTGTTTAATTAAATATTAAGCATAATACGGTGTGAAGTTTTGAAACAGTTATACCTCGATCTTCAAAGTAATCACTTGAGCACTTGCAATGACTAATACTAGTTAGTGCTCTAGTAATAGACTTTAATAAGCTCCATTACTTTTCCAAGTCCTTAGCCCAATAGGAAACAGTTGCCCAATTAGCGAAATGTAGAAAAAATAAGTAGTAAAAATAAAAAATAATTTTGTTACACAAAATACTTTCAGTATCCACACATCAATAAGACGTTTGAGGTCAATATTCCATCCCTAATCTCGGGTAGCGTAGCAGCCCTTCGGCAGATTATCAGATAACCCTAATCCACTTGTGTCCGAGTGAGTCTTATGTCAATCTGAACTACTGGGTAAATGTGTGGTCAGTATAAGAAATCTGACGTTTCATTGTGACCAGTGGTAACGAAAAGGTGGTACTCGCGGCGCAATGCGATGCTTCTTTGTTTTTCGGGCGTAGCTTCTTTTAAAAAAAATTGTTTCTAATTTTATTTGGCACGATTTATAAAAGTCTAACAACAAATTAAATAAAAAGCTTATCATGTGACGGTTTTTTCATGCTTTTCGTTTTATGCTTAATTTACTAGACATTTCTAGTGAAATCGTTTATAGTAATAATATCTAATACTCTTTATTGCACATTAAACATTCACAATAATTTATAAAACTTTTACGTTCTAGCAATTTTGATAACAATCGGGTTAATATAGCCATCTACTGATAATAAATAATGTTAACTGGTGTAATTTCTTTTTATTGCTGGCCCTGATATTACCCAATAGAAGCACATGACTTGATTCTGCCACATTATTGGATGTTAGTTATTCTCATAAATTCTCTTGAGTATCTATTAGCTTTTTTGCTGAATCCAAAAGTAAATGTGATGCACTTTTACTAGTATTTGTGATCAGTAACAGTGCATATAAAAATATATTGATGATTATGTTTGTCTGTCCACTATTTAGTATTCACAAAAAATGAAAATTATAGTTGGTCTAATTTTTTTTTTTTTTATTCGAATAGCTAACAGCTTTTTTGCTAACAATGTTAAATAAACAATAGGTATATTCTATGAGCTATTTTGGTTTTCCATTGTTGGTCTAATTTGACCGTTTATTTTTTTTTATTTCATTTTATTCGGATAGCTAACAGTTTACTTACTAACAATGTTAAATAAACAATAGTGATATTATAGGAGCTATTGACTACCTACCACATATAACACCTTAGTCTAAGTATAAAACACAATACTGAAAAGTCAGCTTGTTGTTCTGTAATTGATTGAGAAAACAATTGACAACGAGGCTTTGTCTAATGACCAAATTAACCAAATTAATGTTTGATGGAAAAAGCTGTAGGCTTAATAATCTAACGAGTAAAATGAGTAGTTTGTCGGTTTCACTCGATAGGATGTCATAATTAAGTTTGCATATTTTTCGAACAAAAAATTCATTCGACGAAGCGCAAACGCATACAATAATAATAGGATATTTGTCTCAGATTTTGGAGTAAACTAATTATATTAATATATTTATACCATCGGATTGTGTAAACAAGTTCATCATTACTTTATAAGCCCTATTACCTTGAAGGAATCGTAAAAACAGATACAGACTAAGTTAGATTACCCTACAAGTTAATTCAAACACGGCAGTTTATACGGATAAGCCGGTTCTATAACTTTGCTAATCAGGTTTGTGGATTAAATTGCAATTTGATGTAGGTTGTTCAACAAAGTTCATTGTTTTATCGTATTTAATGTGCTCAACTTTGTGAGTACGTGATCCAAACAAATCACGAGCTATGATATTGATCACATTATTTCTATATGATATAACTCAATTTAATGTTTTTGTTGCCATTAATTTTTATCATTATTAACATAACGTTTAACCTTACGAAAAATTAGATCGACAAAACTCTAAATCAGTTTTTTGTTTGTAAACAAAAGACGTGTTCACTGGCGCCCACGGTTTCTCTCGCACTAAGCGTTGGTTGAATGAGGCTTCCTGTTGGCTTATTGTTCTATATTCACAAACGTCTAGTTTCTTCTATGTGTTCCTCACTACCCCGATATAGGGGGGCCTCCCCTTCCCCTATATCAATTATTATTATACCTACTACTTATGAAAACTATTAAAACAGATTGTAGATATTGTTCATGAACCCAAATCACACAACACTGCTTACAATACCTTTGAAGTACGCTACTTCGGAACATATCCTCATCTACAAGTCTTCGCTAGTAACTTCCTCGCGCACTCCCCAATTTATAACATACACGCTTAGGGCGTGTTGAAGTAACAAGAATGACTCCATTATATTAAGGAAACGACGCGCCAGTTCCGACCTTCGCAGTATCAGTTTAGCCGAGATCTGAAGGTTTGTAGGTACAGTTAAATAGCATATAGTAAATGCGGTGACATAACCTAACCTAAGTGAGACAAATATTCAGGAAGAGACTAAAAATTCTGAAACGGGCTAATAATAATTCATTAGTCGTCATTTCATGATTTGACCTAAAATAAAACACGGCTTTGGTTCAGACAACGTGGACGCACAAGATTTATTATAAATTTGAATGACCACGTAGTAAAACGTAAAACGTAGTGTTTACCTTCTCTATGGAATGACATTTGGCAAAACAATTTTACAACATCTAATACTAGATGGCGCTAGCAGTGTTATTAATAGGGTTTAGTTAATCATTATTTTAATATTTGCAACACGTAGTATCTATTACCCGACTTCGGGGAAGCCATAAGGAAGGGTTATGAATTTATCAGTTAAGTATGTTCCTCCGTAATGCCTACACTATTCATCTGATTTTGACTAAGAGCCTTAGGATTTTGATGAATTAAAGTGTTAATTGATTCGATATTTGGATATTAAGGTCAAGGTGACATTAGCTTTTAACAGTAGGTGGAGTGGATTTTATTTTGTAAACCCCGATTTTTCCGTACATTTTTACATAAAAAACGTCTGCTTGTTCGATTTGTAGAGATTTTTTGTAAATTTGCAAGATTTACATTACGAATAGTTTTTTTTTGTACTATCAGTAAGGAATATGAAAGCTCATAATTTTAGATATACAATATTATGTTTATTATAAGATAAATGACTCCAAACTACCTGATAGTAAGCAGAGGTATGAAGTCCAAATTCCACCCTCGCCTTAATGACCTGTAAAGAGCTTGTGGCATCTTTTTGAATGACGTAAGAAGGATAACAAGAGTAAATGCAAAGAATTATATTTCTTGATTGTGCTACCTTCCCAATTTCTTAGTTTGTGTTGGAATGATGGCCTTCTTTATTATGTGCATCATTTAAAACAGTTTAACAATATAAATTCCCTATGTATTAACGACTGGTGACCGCCCGCGGCTTCGCTCGTATCAATGTCAGTTATCGGCGCCAAAAAATATCCCTCGTCCTTCCCTAGGTCTCAATTTTTTTTTAACATAAATTAATATAATATATTTCCACGCTCACACCAATTATCTAGCCCAAATTAAGTATCATTAAGAACTTTTGTTATGGATACTAGATAACGGACCAATATACATAATATAGATATTTAATAAATAAACTTCAATAAATATATAAACAACCATGACTCGTGAACAAAAATTCGTGTTCATCACACTAACATTTACCACTATCAGGTCGCGAACCCGGACCGCCCGATGTGTAGGCAGTGTTACTGACCACTCCACCACGACGGCGTCGAAATTATATCTATTTCTCATTAAAATCAGTTCAGTGGTTCAAACGTAAAAGTACAAGAGACAGACAAACAGTTACTTTCGCATTTACACTCATTTGCAAAAACACGGGTAGGTTCTATGGGGAAATGGAGATTTTGGTGGAATCACCCGGGTGACTCATTAAAACATGTTCATTTCCCCCGTATATATTGACACAATCATCAATTCAAAACTGCACTTCCTTCTTAATCTGGGACCTAGTCAAAATTAAGTACTTTGTATGAAATTAGTAGGGCTGCCCTTTTTTTGCCATTAAGTTTATATTAGTAGGTTAGTTAATTATATTAGTAGGGATCTTGTTTAGATATGGTCTAAAGATTTAAATTAAAACAAGGTTTAATACTGACTCCATATAATAAGATTAGTATTCTGTTCATCTGTCAACTTGACAGTTATACCCAAAGCGCGCCAACATAACGTTCGGAAACATCTCAAAACATCTTTCCCTTTTACAGTTGAACCTAAATCATCCATAAAAAATATTACAAAAATCTTATCTCTAATACACATCATAATCAGCTAAATATTATATGTAGGACGCCTAATAATTCTTTTAGGCAGTCTCTCCTGACTCTCTGGTTCTAAATTGACAGAATGTTCAGATTCTACTCTCGCCTCGGAACTTGAACTGGTTCTGTCCTGAACAGGAGAACTTAAAGAATTTTTAGGTGTACTGACATTTACCTCAACCAATTCACAATCATAATCATCTGTGTCTTTTACATCAACGGAATAATCTTCAAAAGTTTTATCCTTAATATGAACTGGTTCCACTGGTGAATGTACTAAATGCCAGCGATTTCTCCAAAATTTTCCTTTTTCAGTGTTGATAATGTATGACCGTGGCACATCACACTTTTTGTCAATGGTACCATAAATTTTCAAATCTGTTATCCACACCTTATCATTTTCTTTTAAATCCTTTAATTTAGAAACTCTGTGTCGTTTATTAAAATAATAAGCATCTCTGTATTTCTTCTCAGTTCTAATGTCTTTTAATTGTTTATTGATTATAACCGGCTTATTTAATTTGCTTGGTAGCATAGGTAAATTGTCTCTTAATTTTCGATTGAACATTAATTCTGCAGGACTGTAGCCAGTTTCTGTAGGAGTGTTTCTATGAATCAGAAGAGCTATAAAAATATCCTCATTTTTTGCTAATAAACATTTCGCAATTTTTACACCAGATTCTGCCATCCCATTACTTTGTGCGAAGTATGGACTGCTAGTCACAGATTTAAACCCGTACTCTTTAGAAAATAAGTTGAATTTAGACCTAAACTGAGTCCCACAGTCTGATCGAACCACTTCTGGGATTCCATATCTAGAAAATACATTTTTGCATTGAATTATTACACTATCTTCGGTCAAATTATTTAATCTAGACATTTCTAAAAATCGTGAATATCAATCTATCATTACAATATACCAAGAGTTGTTGAATTTAAATAAATCTATACCAATTTTTTGCCATGGCCTATCCGGTACTGGTTCAATAACTAAAGGCTCTTTGTGATTTCGATATAACTCTATACATTTACTACATATCTTGACTTTATTTTCTATTTGCTGAGATAGCCCTAACCACCACACTGCTTCTCTTGCCCTATTTCTACTCTTTGAAATACCTAAATGACCCTCGTGTATTTTATTGAGAATTTCCTCTTGCATGCTCTCAGGGATTACTATTCTAGAGTTAAACAAAAGCAAGTCTGATTCTATAGAAAAATTATTTTTGTATTGAAAATAGCATTTAAATTCCTGTAGCATACTTTGACTAGGCCAACCTTTCACAGTAAATTCTCTAAGTTTCTTACATACATAACATTTCGACTGTTCTATTTGTAATTTTTCTAATAATTCATTGGACAATGTTTCATTAACAAACATGAATAAATCAAACTCATTTTCTTTATTTTGTTTCTCTAACTCCATATCAAGCAGTGGTTGTCGCGAAAGTGCATCAGCCACTGTTTGATCTTTTCCTGGAATGTACTGAATATGGTAATCAAACCTACTTAATTTTAATCTAAATCTTAAAAGCCTAGGACTTAATTCATCTAGTGGTTTAGTTTGCAGTTTTTGTATAAGAGGTTTATGAACAGTTTCTAGACATGTGTGAATTCCTAAAATATAATCTCGAAACTTTTGCACTGCCCACACTAAAGCTAAAGCCTCTTTTTCTATTTGAGCATAGTGTTTTTCAGAGTCAGTCAAAGTTCGACTAGCATACATAACAATTGACCTATTACCTAACTTGTCCTCTTGTATCAGAACTGCCCCTAACCCATAGGAACTACTATCAGCAGATACAATAGTTTTTGCTTGAGGATTATAGTGTGCCAAGGTAGGTGCAGTTTGTAGTTTCTCCTTAATGGCCTTGAATGCTTGTACTTGTGATATTCCCCAATAAAACATGTGAGATTCTTTCAATAAAGTGTGCAATGGTGAGATTTATTGGGTATGAATCTGCCAACATAATTGACCATACCTAAAAATTGCATTAATTCTTTTTTATTACAAGGAGCTTTAAAATTACTAATTGCTTTAACTCTTTCCGGATCTACTCTAATTCCCTCAGCATTAATAATATGACCTAAATAGCAAATTTCTGTAACTCCAAATAAACTTTTACTTTTATTAATAGTTATACCTTCATTGGTTAATCTTTTAAGGACTTCCCTGAGTACTTTGTCATGCTTTTTCTTTGTTTCCTCGTGGACTAATATATCGTCAACATGAATAGCTACATTGAGGTCTTTGAATAAATTTGTAAACTTCATACTAAAATACTCAGGCGCACAGTTAAGTCCAAAAGGTAATCTATTGTATATATATCTTCCAAAAGGTGTAATAATCGTTGTAATCTTTTTAGAAGCCTCATTTAATTTAATTTGATGAAAACCCGATGTGGCGTCAATTTTAGAAAAGTATTTTGAACCATGAACTTGAGCTAAAGTGTTTTCAAATTTTGGTATGGGATACACAGGCCGTAGAATATTTTTATTTACTTTGGTATAGTCACCGCATATTCTTACTTTGCCATTTTTGAACACAACTACTATGGGTGATACAAAATCTGTTGGTTCTTCTATAGGACTAATAATACCTAACTTTTCTAACCGTACTAATTCATCTTTTACTTTGGGTAACAAAGGAATGGAAACATTTCGCGGGGAGGCTTGTATGTAGTGTTGAGGATTGTCAATCAATTTAATATTAAACTCATCTTGGAATACTCTTAACTCATCAAATATTTTTGGAAATTCTTTCTCCACCCATGTATAACCACTATTATCACTACTGTTTTCTGACCCTAAAATAGCACAGATGCTTATTATTTTCATGCATTCAATTGCTGGACGACCTAGAATTGCAGTACTTAACCCATTTACTACATAAAACTTACCTTCATAAACTTTGTTTTTGTATATTAATTTTAATTCAATGGTACCAGTGACATCCAGTTTTGATCCATCAGGTCCTCTCACTGAGTCTACACATTTCACCAGTGGAAGGCCTTGCCTATTTATCAGAAATGGCACTTATGTCAGCACCTGTGTCTATCAGAAAATTTACAGTATCAATTAATAAATTGTCCTTAAATACACCTATATCGATAATATAATTATTATTTCTTTCACAAAATCTAACCTCAAAATCAGCCACCTTCTCTAGATCTTTATCTACTCTTCTAACATATTTTGAACGACATAATTTAGAGAAATGTCCTAATCTTTTACACTTGTAACAAGTTGCTTTAGAAGCGGGACATTTATCTTTTGGGTGCCTTTCTTGACCACAAAACCAGCAATCATTTGTTTTAACTCTGTCTTCCTGTATTTTATTTATCTCTACAATTTCTTCTCCTCCCATCATTTTCGTCTCTTCTTGTTGTATTTCTGCTTGTCTACACATTAAAATTGCTTCACTCAGCATTAATTCACTTTTCAGTAACATTCTTTCTCTTACATTTTTATCTTTAATTCCAATAACTATTCTATCTCTTATTAACTGCTCTTCAAGATCACCATAATCACAATTTTGTGCTAATTTATGTAATTCGGTTATAAATTCGTCAACTTTTTCGTTATCTTTCTGAATTCTATAATTAAACTTGTATCTAGAATAAATAACGTTCTTCTTTGGGGCGAAGAAATCGTCAAACTTTTTTAGTAATTCCTCGTACTTTTCTTGCTTACCGAATTGTATAATAATTTCTTCAGATTTTTCGCCCATGCAATATAGTAGGCAATTAATTTTCATTGAGTCTTCATTTCTATAATTACCCGTAATGCTCATGTACCGCAAAAATCTTGCTTTATATTTCGGCCACTCTTCTGGCACGAAACTAAAAAATCCTGGAGGAGCTACTTGCACCGACTTCGACATGTTGAATTTGTTTTCTTCTTGAACTGAATCTGTACTTGTTTTCATCATTTTGTTTTTTTATATACTGACTTTGTAACCTTTTTCTAATGATTTTATACTATTTTTCCGCTGCCACCATGTTTAGATATGGTCTAAAGATTTAAATTAAAACAAGGTTTAATACTGACTCCATATAATAAGATTAGTATTCTGTTCATCTGTCAACTAGACAGTTATACCCAAAGCGCGCCAACATAACGTTCGGAAACATCTCAAAACAGATCTCTTTGCCTAGTATGTGTAACAAAGTTGGCCCGCAACGGAATAAGTTAGTACCAACGACAACGGCCCATTAGGCAACAGGCCCTCACTTATTTACACCGGAGACAGAGTTTGTTTCTCCTACGACGATATCTTAAACTGTGTTTATTTCACTTTTATCTGTTTCCCTGCGCTTAATGGCGTTTCGCGTGTAAGCTTGTAAACATTTCGGCAGAATTGTTGGTTGGTACTTAACCTTAAATATCTTACGTGTTTCCTCGGAAAGGGAACCGTTTGATTACCTGTACAATGAAAGTTTATCTAAGTAATATAAGGGTAATAATTATCTATTTCTAATATGTTTCCAACTTCATTTAAGATATTATGTTTCACAGTTTCCAGATAGTTACCGTTAGTGTTTACCTGACATATAGTCTTAATCGAACCTTTAAAACCGGCTATACTAATTAAATTATTATGAACTAAATACACACTATCTATTAATTATCAATTATTTTGATAATAACACATTAAAACTCCGCACACGGCCTCTGAAACAGGAAGTTTACCAATAAGACTGGTTCGTGAAGATGAAATTTGAATGAAATTCTATCAATAAATAAATATTTAAAACTATAAGGTACTGAAAATAATGATAGTAGTGGGGTACTTATTGTTTTTCTTTTGATAAGCTTTGACTGATAAATGTATGATCACGTTTATCATACCTACTAACATGAGCCAATTCTGGGATCCAAACCTTATAGTCAAAGACTTAACAGTAGCCTTCAAAGTACGATACAAACTTATAAGGATCTGAATTTTATGTGCAAGAAAATAACATTCTAGTTTAAACAAGAATTTGTGTGTTATTTAAATAAAGTTTGACTAAAAAGCCTTCAGCGGATCATCTCCGGGTATTTCGCAAATTGGCTACTATAAATCATAGCTCAAGATGTTTGCACGGAAATAATCACTTCTAATTACGGCAGTCGACGTCTTTAAGCTGTGAGCCGCTCACCGTTATCTATAAATTTGTTGTCATTTGTCACTATGTTAAACGCCTGACCAATTCATAAATTTAGATGTTCCGGAAATGACTGTTTGATTAATTACACCAGAGGGACTTAATTTTCGTTTAGTTTCGCTCGGTTTATACTACGCTTGATAATTGCGGAATGGTTGGTAGGTATCATCAGGGAAGATGATGCTAGAACTCCCGAAGATTGCTCTTTGCGGTAAAGCCACATTGTACCGTTTAATAACCTTCCTTCCTTTTCTTTAGTAACGAATAACGCACGATTATAATATTTAATGGACTTTTAACGACTTCATTAAGGTTTAAATCTAAAGTGACGTACGTGTTATAATTTGACCTCGCTGGCTTCCGAGCTCCTTAGATTAATTTCCAAAAATAAACGTACCGACCAAGAAGTACGGCAGTAAATTCAAATCGAACCATTTGCTCCCGTTGAATTATTTCATTTACCCCAATACAAAATTTGTGAGTTAATAATTTCACATTTCAGAATATAAATGCCTGCTTTTCGCGCCTTTTCCGCGCTCGTATTCACTTGGGGCCCGTTAAATAGCAAATTAATTTACGATATAACCGAAAAACAGGTAACAAATATTTCAGTCAATAAATGGTTAGTCAATATCACATAAAGCCATATTACAATAAAACTGTTGGACTGGAAGTCGAAAATGTGGTTATAATGACCTAATAAAATATAAATAACAATCCAAAAAAATTACGTAATTAAATTCAATTACGTACCAAAAAAGCGTATTAATAGTACATTATTGCAAAGGCCGCGAAACAGGCAATTGCAGGTCGAGTATGAGTTTGAAGGCAATTGCCATTTCGGCCGAGGCATATACAGGGTGTAAAAGACATGAACAGTCAAACGAAAACCACGTATTCTGCTCACCATCATAACATTTTTCTTCCTTTACACTATACCTGGGAAATTGATAGTTACGATTTTATTGATTTTTTTTTTTTAATTTTTTTAGTTAAATTTTCCCTGTTACGGGACGGCAAAGGGATCTAGCCCATACAGCCAAGTCTTCAGTTTCATCTTCTATCTTGATTTTTGCATTAAAATGTGGGTGCCACACTTTTTAATGCATCTAGGGAGTGCTTGGCGAGAAATGCATGGTACAGACCTCATGATGGTGACTGATGAGAATTGTATAATGGGATTTCCAACCACTATACAATTCTCAACGCTACATACACAAAACCTTTATTTCAATGATTACTCATAACTGTTCGTCAACACGCATGCTTATGCAACAAAACGACACCACTTTCACTGCACAAAATCCACTCCGAAGCAATTATGAATTATCGAAATAAAGATCGACATCCAGACGCCATGATTACCCGCCAAACACTCCCGATTTTATTGAAGGTCAAAGTCAATTTTTTTTTAATTTTTTTATGTAAACGTATTCTAAATATTATTGCTTAATTATTGTCCAAAGAAACATTATCAATTTTTTTTTTAGTATTTCATAACAAAAAATGGCTTCAAAACGTTAGCGTTCAATGTAGCTCACTCGATGCGCACTGACATTAACGAACGGGGCCGCCGTCTGGCAAAATTATCGCGGTTTTGCGAATTGCGTGCGAGTTGATCCCTTTACATTGCGCGGTAAAATTTGCATTTTTTTTAACACCAAAAAATAAAAATCATTTCCCAGCAATAATTTTGTTGAAAAATGTCTTATTTTGATGTATAGAATACATGGTTTTAGTTTGACTGTTCATGTCTTTTACACCCAGTATAGTGCTTTTCTCAAAAGAGTGCAGGAAAAAAAACATACTTTACCTTTGTCGCTAAATATATATCATCTGGGGCTTTAATTAAAAATTGCTTTATGTTTTTGCCTTTAAATCCGGTCGATTGTCGTTTAAATCTGGTGAAGTAAAATCAATCTCCATTTCACTCTCTGAACCGTCAGAACTAATTTTAATTATTAAATTTATAAATATATTAATATGTAAATAACAAATCAAGACGAATTTTTAGCTTTGCCACCAATTTTCTATTTATCACCAAGACAAACGCATTATGGCTATACAGCCACGAGAACGCATTTTGTTAAGCAAAGAGACTTTAGTATACCAAGATTGTTTAAAGAGATCCAATCAAAGAGTATTTTAATAACTCCAGCACGCCGTTTCATACAACATTGCTGGAGCGTTGTAGTGTTCCAAATTCAGAAAACGCTCCAGCAATGGATTTGGTTTTCTTTGTCCGTAAATTCGATACTTCGCGAGTTCTTTTTTCGAAAATAATAACAATATTTCCATGCATGTTTGAGAGAAATATTTTTATTATTCTTGTAAAGTTAACTTTGCGAAGATTAACCTTTACTTCCCTTTCAAAAAATGGCCAATTTATCTAAAATACGAATCAAAACATTAAATCTCTTCCGAGCTGGTCATTAATTAAAAACTTTCTTAATATTTGAGCCCACTCCATTCATTTCATCTTCTCTCTTTTAATTATGATCTATCACAGCCATTTATATAGGGTAATTCGCTGAATAAATTAGGTACCTACCATTTAAGGAATATTAAAACATTCGGTCACGTTTCATAGGTAAAAAAGCACTCTTCTAAATTTAAAACTTGGAATGTTAATTTAAATTGAGAATAGAGATTTGAAACAGATACAAGCTTCTAGCGTCACCAACTTTATTTTTATAACTTTAAAATCAGATCGATTTTTAAAAATGTTAAGCGGTCACGTTTTTTTGAAAAGTGTGTAAAATTCACCACTACTTTCCTAGTCTTTCTGAAGAAAACCAATACGTTACGTTAGTTTTTGCCATCTTTTTGCAAAATTAGACTCATATAACATAATTAAGGAACGAAAATTGGAATACTTGGTGGAAATATGGGGATATTCGGCTCCATCTAACCTTAAAAACCTCCAAATAGCACAAAATAAAGCTATAAAAGTTCTTTTCCACTATGACTATTTAACGCCAACCGAAGAACTTTATAAAAACACAAAACTGATGAATATAAAACAAATACATTTACTTAAAACTTGCATACTAATACATAAGATTCTAAATGGTAGTATTCACTCAGAAATAAATTTTAAGAAAAATAGTCAATTCCAAAAGAAAAAACTTAGAAATTTTGATAACATTAACTTACCGTTTCCTAGAACAAGGTACGGGTCCTAAAATCTAATGTATGAAGGCGTAAAACTATACAACAAATTACCTAAAAATATTAAGGAGAGTGAATGTATTAATAGCTTCAAAAATAAACTTAAACTATATCTAGTAGAACATGAATAATTACAGCACTTACTGATGGCTATAGATATGTAATCGTATTTGTAAATGTGAGTTATTCAGTTTTCATATCATATAATTATATTTTGTGATATCTTTGAGTTGCATGCTCACTGTTTTGTTAATATATTGTATAAGTTATCTTAAGCTAAATATTGTCCAATAAGTGAAATGTAAATTTCTTGGGACAATAAATATTCTTTAAACCGAAAACGAACGTACGAATTCAATCCTTATTTATTAGACTTGTGCCATGTGATTGTGGCTGTTTTAGATTTTCTTAAATTATATGATTTAGTAGTTACAAATTAAATTTATTGGTTGTGCTAGTCAGTTTGTGTACATCGTGTCAACCCCTATTTTATAACGAAATTATGAAACAACAGTAACAAATAAAAACTTAATATGGATCACTTCTCTTAATAACAGAAATAACCTGAGCAAAAATTACGAATGAGTAAATTTCTTTGCAATCTGCCGAGCAAACTCAATTTGAAATTGGAAATGATTTTGCAAAGTAATTTCATACACATTATTCTTATTAGACTTTTCTATTATAATTTCGTATTAGCTCATTGCAACCCTCGCATGGCATAATGTAATCATGATTGATAACTTATTTTGCTCGAAGTTATATTAGGGAACTCGTAGCCAGGTATCGGAATAAACTTCGTTATGTGATAGCTACAGAAAGTTGCTAATATAGGAACGAAAGTTTTCTTATAATCCCCTTTTTATTTGATGTCATTCGGGGGGCTTAATAATGTTATGCTAAGGGTAATGTTATACTAGAAAGTTCTTCGTTGACGGAAAAGTAAACTCTAACAAACCAAAGGATGGATCGGAAAACTTTAAAACAAGGGTTACCTTTTTCGGGCCACGAAATAGAATCTTACAAGTTTCAATATTTTCATAACGTTGTATTAAAATGTAATAAAAATGACTGAATATGTATGAACGTTTGCCACCCCATACATAAAAATTATATCTACCAGAATTACCTAAGCTACATGAAATAACACGAACAATTATTTAAATCACCTTCAGAGCAATCCGTAAAGCAAGTGGCGACTAAGTTCTCAGCAACTCCACTTGTAAATTGACCAATTTACTTAAGGGCTATTGAAGCTTTATTCAAGTGAAACATTTTGTACATGATAATGACTTAACACGGTTATGGATTTATCATGGAGATATAAACTTAAATAAATCTGTAATGAAATATGACTCGTAAACAATTGTCTTTTTACGTGGCTGTTTCTTTTGCCTCCATGCATCCTCCACATAGGGCGTCCCAAGTTCCAAGTCTGGATAGGTCTCATAGGAGACCCAAGTCTGGCGGTCCAAATTCTAACGGCTCACCTGCTGTTCCCTATATTACTCTCTGCCAAACAGCAGCGGCGCGGCGTGGCGCAGCTCTCTGCGCTTTGCAGGTGTAAGTATTCCATATAATTTTATGAGAGCCATATACCGTGGCCACACACTCGACGAGTAGCGAGGGAAGTGGGAAGAGACGTGATGCTGCGTTACTTGACATGACCTTCGTCATATCGCTCGTCCTCCCCAGCGATATATTTTTGTCGGTTTTTTGAGCGTAGGTCAAAGAAGCAGCAATAATTATCTCGTGAGTAGGGAAACGAATTCACGTCTACGCGAGGAGCAGGGCGAGTAGCTTTTCGCGGTGCGTTGATAGTCATAATGTAAACGACCACACCAAGCCTTCCCACGCAACGCTTGCGGTACATTCCCGTTGTTCCCCACTAGTGGGGGCGGGAATGTACCACGCTCGCTGTTTAGCGAAGCCTTTGCCGGCGAACCCGCGAACATGATTCATACGACGGATTTTAATCGGATAGAACATTTTATATGGCACCGACTAAAAAAACTGTGACGGACAAGTGTGAATAGCATCATATAAAATTACCACTGGAACATACGATTAATATCCGGGTCTCACCCGACAAATGGGAACCAGCGATTTTTAATCGCAGTATATAATACGCGGTTGACTGATGCTATAAGGCATTAAGTTCGCCATTTGTACCTTTTTGTGGGCGGTAAAGCTTAAATATATGAATGAATAATTATCGTCAATCTGTGAATAATATCTATATACTATAGACTCCACGCGTTGCAAAAGAACTTGCAGGCTGTTGGAGTTATTGTGGTTTACAATTTACCTATATTCGGAGTTTATAAATCGCATTGATGTCAGGGAATAAAATCTTTTTTTTTTTATTTGAACTGTCCATTAACTGTAAAAAGTAAATAACCAAAATATTAACTTTAATTACATGTTATGAAGTAGGTAGAGTTTGTCAAAAATAATACTCACTAAAATCAACATTAAATTAATCACACATAATGTAAAGCGACCACAATGCAGGCATAGCGTTTCCGAGTGAATCTTTTCATTTATTCAATTCCAATTGAATTTTCCAGGAATCGAAAATAATAGCCGAGGCAAGCGCGGCTCTTTCGGAACAGGGTAAACAAACAACAATGGGTTAGATGTATATACCTATGGTGTATCTAAAGCAAATGTAAAGTCAAAACGGAAATGTCATAGCTAAAACTTTAAAATTTACCCAATTTTATAAGGTCTGTTTTATATGCATGTATTAAAAGTTAATAAAGTAATTTCCTGTTGAAAACTCGTTCACCTGTGATTGGATGTCATTCAGCAAAGTGCGATTTGAGCTGTGTAGAAGCATAAGTAATAGTTGTATACAATTTTAATACTTCATCATACTTATATACTAACTTGGTCTTAAATACGCCGCCGTGGTGGAGTGATCAGTAACGCTGCCTATATCGGGCGGTCCGGGTTCGAGTCCTGGTGTTAGTGTGATGAACATTATCATTTGTTCATGAGTTATGGTTGTATATATATTTATTTAAGTTGGTTTATAAAAATATCTAGATTATTAAGTATATTTGTCCGTTATCCAGTATACATAAGACAAGTTCTTAAAGATACTTAATTTAGACTAGATAATTGGTGTGAGCGTAGAAATATATAATTATTATTAAATAGCCGGTAGCTTATATACCTGTCTACCTATTCAAAATCTAAAGTAACAAAATAATTTACGTTTTTTGTGAGGCTTGAAGGGATGAAAATTTGTATGGAAGTTCGTCATTTGTGAAGATAAAACTATCAAACAGAATTTAAGCCGTTGACATGAAATAAATAAAATTTGTTTTAATGTGTGGGATGAATCCTGATGAAAGATATTCTATATGGTTTCTCAACATTTAATCTATATTTGTACTAAATTTCATCAAAATCAGTCTAGTTGTTTTTGAGTTTATTCATTAAAAAACATAGAAATATTTCCTCTTTACAATATTAGCATAGATTTTTTGGTCAACTGCGATGATGTTTTTAATTCTCATGTGGCTCTTAAAGCATGTTTAATTAAACATTTGGACTAATTTCATTTTAAGTTCTCAATCACCGAGACATAAACCAGAAACAACATTGTGTTAATAACACTTTAAAACTCTCAAAAATACAAGAATAAACAGTGCTACCGTTCCCTAAATCCAAATATAACAAACTAATTCAATCAACGAAAATCAAATTCATTAAAAGCGAAATTTGATATCGAGAGCTATTTCAAACGGATTTCCATTTTCACCTTGCAAGTGACACCGTTATATTTCATCCGTTTAAAAAGCTTGAGGAAGTCGATAAAATGGAAAAGAATATTGGGACACGGTAATTTGTCGAGTGAAAGCGAGCTGTTCACGGGCGGCCGCCCCGCAAACGGGCGGGACACGCACGGTTGGATGTCGATTGTTGTTTGCGTCCTCCACGGACAAAATCCTATAAATTGGCTTGTGTATGGATGGAGTTTCTAGAATATTCTGCCTTTTGAACGGCCAGAAGCAAATCACATTTCGTTCGGATGTATTGTCTTGCCGAAATTTGGGATAAAGTTTTGTGGCGGTTTGACTTAAATAAAGTCGTAGGCCAATTGAACTGCCTTGGTAGATCATATTTAGTGATTTAGCCAGCGTGCGATGTTCCCAATATACAATAGGGAAGATTGACGAGAGCCACCTATTCTTTGATATTTCCTGTTGAATACTTGGCACTTTGTTAAGTAGTAGTAATAGTCTTTGCACCCCTTTTTAAATATATTGCAACTTAAAGAAAAATAGATTTTTAAACATAGGTATAGGTAATATGTGTTACGATAAATATAATTAAATAAAAGATTCGGCACTTTTGACGACTATCGGCGATTATTATAGGTAAATCAATTATCTATTATTAAGTATATTCTTGACACAATGCCCCTTCATAATACGCGGGTACATTGGAGTTTCTGAGACATTGAGGTTTGTGTAAACCACTTATGATAAAAAAAAACATGAAGACCGATTCGTGCCTTTCATAATTTAAGTTGGTACAACTTCTTCCTAATGCTAAAGATAACCAACCAAACTTTACTGTCAAATTTTGTTTATAGATAGTTCCGTGATCGGACTGAAATTCTATCGAAATGTAGCTTTTTCATTACATCCCATCGTGTTTACGTTTAATGAATAAAACAATTGAAAATCAATATCACGATAAAACTTCTCTATTTGAATCAATAGAGATATGATTTAAAAATATACCATTCGAAATTCGAACAAGAAGCGCGCATTGTGCCCTGCGTAATATCTAGGTAGTGAGTAGGTATCGGAAAAATGTGAGAACTCTTGGTATTTGCGGCGCACGCTGGTATCGCAATATCGTCTGATAGCATTCCTATCACACCTCCAGGCAGCTCTTTATTATGGCGCACACTTTCTTAAGATTAACTACCATTATTTAATAACTACCTAGATACTATTTAATCATAACTATTAACATAGATACTATTTAATAATGAATAATATTACAGATTGTGCAACCTTATTAAGTAGAATAAATCTAAGGGTACCTCGAAAAAATTTAAGGGGTGGAGTTCAAAAAATCTCTTCTCCATTAAGAAGTACAGTAAACGTTACGTTGGTAATGGCTTCATAAGGCGTTCGTGTAAGGCTTACAACAGCAAACTCATGAATTTGGATGTTTTTTGTAACTCATTGCAAGAATTTAAAAGGAGTCTCAAATCTATATTTTTGTATTTTTTCCCCTTACGATGATAATTTGTTTTTCAGAATAAGTGTACTTAATTATGTTTAATTAAGGAAACTTGGTCTAGATACCAGTGTGTTGTATGTATGTATGTGTAAAATTATTGTATATTGACTGTTTGTTTCTGAAATAAATAAATAAAATAACTTTTTCTTCTTATCGCGTGGGTAAACCTTGGCATCTATATTTTGTGGGGTTCGCCCTTGTTTGGTATAACAACGTTTAGTCGAAAATCACTCCTTCGAACAACGTTTAAGAAAATAATCACTTTGTATAAAATCGATTAGCATAATTTTCATTACATCGAATGTTTATTTGCGATAACATTTGTGCTATTGATCAAAAAGTATAATGTTCAATTGATGTATTGTTCAGGTGGTTTAAATTTCATTTCATCGAATATTCAATTGAACAATAGGTTAGCGAGGAGCGTAGCGAAGAGCGAGTTAGATCGACATGAAAACAGCGTCTTTAGGGTGTTTTCACTGAATTATTACTGAACTGAATATTCGATACGATCTTTCAACCAAATCATTATTAGTCTAGTTAAACATTAGGTTAAATAAAATTAGTGCATTTGAATTTGATTCGGTGAAATGACATTATGTCAAAGAAATAATTATGCTAAATAAAATTCTACCAATGAAATATTCAGTCAAATGAATAATTATGCGAAATGACGTTATTGTAACTAAAATTAGTCGAAACGATTTTAGACTAAACGTTGTTATAGCAAACAAGGGTAAACCATTTTGTGGCGCATAATCGCACGTATTTCCGCCAAACCAGTAACTAATTATGTTGACGACATTAGAATTTACTCCGAAAACACAACCGTCTCAATTAACTTCTAAAGAACTGAGAGCAATCGTAATAACAAAATGCCTTAATTGGAACCCGATATTAGCTTTATTACAAGAAAGCTGAGTGCCTGGCATGACAATAAATTATGTTTGCAAGAGATATTTACCGAGCGGTATAGATTGATTGCTCCTTCCTATTACGTGCGCTACCTAAATATTGTTTTCATATAGTGTAGTGTGATAAAGTATTGCTAATAATTGCCTTCGAACTAAAGGTTTTCCGTGTGCGGTTAGTTAATTACCGGCTACGATATTAATTACACTGTTCTTCGTGATCTCATCTGACATTATTAAAATCAAAAAGTGTAAAAATTTGCGGTCACCCATCCGAGTACCGACCGCGCACTTAGTTGCTTAACTTTCATGATCGTTCCACACGATCGCGGTGCCGTCGACCCTCTCTTCGGGACGAAAATAATAATTTAACTTAAACAACTATTTTTATACATATAGTGGGATTACCTGGACTTCTAAGATGATTTTGAGTGTAACGTCTGAACATCTGTCCTGGTCGTTTTTTGGTTTGTTTTTAGTTGGTTCGTTTACTGAAGGATTATTAATTTTTAGGTGTAACCAAGTGTTCGTTTTGGTTTAATGGCGCACACTGGTGCGCCGATCCCAAAACGCCCCCCATAAGGGCTTAGGAGGGTACCGGTGGGTTTTAGCGGAGTAGGATCGGCGCTGTTCCGCGCCGGTAAGTCCCGCACACGCCGTACGCCTAGCCAGTGTGCGGTATGGTACGTAAGTGGATTTCCCACCGACAAAAAAAAGGTGCAACCAAATGTTACCTGAAGCTCTGCTCAACCGCTTTTGAGATTATGAGCGTGATTATAAGTATGTATGTAAAAATAAATATTTTTTAAAGATTATAATTTTTACCCTCCGTGTAAATTCGTACTAGAAACACTAAGTAATATTAAAGGTTGACATCCCTAACCATTATCCCTCGTAATCCGGTAGAATTCTCTAATCGGTGAGCCACAAGGGAAGACCCCATCGCATTTATTCTACTTTATCATTTCGCGTCCCAGGATAAGAATTTTTTACTGTTATTTCGCTTCATAATTTATCATAATTATACAATTCTCAGATATTTTCATTAACGCTACATTTAGACGACAATTTTTTGTTTCAAAAGATAGGTTCTGACCAGTAAAACGATGACGAACAATTATGTGGAAGGAATGGCATTGAGAATTTTACGATGGCTTTTTTTCCACGCTGTAAAATTGTCACGTTGGTATTTTAATGTAAAAACTTTAAGAAAGAAGAAATGAGTATTTATTGAAACACGGACTTATGGCCTTCCTTTGCTTTAGAACGCAGGCAAAGAGACCTAGCCTATACATCCACGTCAATGACAATTAAACCAAAAAGACAAATTAATTAACATCAAGTTCATTTGAGCATAAAGGGATATATTAGGAACTGGAATATAAACCCTATCTATAAATAGGTTAGGTATTGTGTTGCGTGCTATTGTGTCACTAATGAGCAATCGCACCTGACTTTACACAAACCAACCCTCAATAGCGAGTTAATGGCGGACTATGAAAAGATGGTTCAGAGTTCAGAAGGGCTTTCGAATTAGCATAGGTACTAATTATGCAGGTATATTGTTTTTAATAAAGTCAATGACCGTAATAATACAACATACCTTACATCAATGTAAGGGCTTTATCACACTGGCGATTTGACTGCAAGTTCAAAGCAGGTGCGCGGCGCGCTCGCTTCGGGGACGCCCGCCGGCGCCGTGGACATACAGCGAGTTCAACGCGATCAGCGCAGTTATTTTTTAACCCCATATTCGTCGTTGTATTTGCTTTTATTTCATGAGTCTTCGAAGTAATAAAGCTAACAACAGTACTTCCGCGTCGGAATCCCTTTGTTCCTGAGTTTTCAAAACGCAGATTGCACGCTGCGAGCTCGCTGGACGCCCGCGCGGCGTCACTTCGCTTTGGACTCGCCACGCGCGGCGTCACTTCGCTTTGGACAAATTGCCAGTCTAATAGGGTTGTAAGAAATGTAGTATCAATATTATAGATCAAATTAAATATTTAAGACATTTGTCGCCTTATTTAAGGTTTGCTCTTTTTATTGACAAAACTAGTGATGTAAGAAAATATATGAAAAGTAGTTTTACCTTAGAGGAAAGGGTTTAGTTCTTCTGGGAGTTTCACCCAAGATCTTAATGTTCATACCTAATAATTATAATAGTGTGACTCTAATTTAAAGTATATAATCTGTATTTTCACTTGACATTCGGTAATGTACGTAATAGCGAAGCCATTAAAAAACTTTTATGTACTAATGAGGAAATTCATTCTGAACCATTGTAGAACCTTGTCACACTAATGAAAATGACAATTAATGCAGAAAATAATAAAACCGAGTGATTTTCCTCAAGTAGGTACTCGTGGCTTAATCTGCGGTAAACATTTTCTTTTTGGGTCAGTGCATGTATGTCTTGCTATTGGCATAGTGCTATAGGTTTGAGCTTTTGATTTTACTGACGGCCCCCTGCTTCACCAATCGTACCTACTTGGCAACTAAGTCTATGTGGTCCAATCTATGACACCAACCATCCTTGAGACTTGTCTATGTGACCCACCTGCGACACCAACCGTCCATGGTAACTATGTGACTATGTGGTCCAACCTGCCACACCACCTCTCCATGGGAACTATATCTAAGTGGTCCAACCTGCGACACCAACCCTCTATGGTAACTATGTCTATGTGGTCCAATTTGCGGCATCTACCCTTACATAGGAACTATTTAGGCTTTAATATTTCCTTGGTCTGATAGAAGAATGTACAGACGACATCAGCAGCAGTTCAGACTACCCAAAACTGTCAAACTTCTACAATTGGTTTTCAACCTTAAACGCGTGTGTCTTATAGCGCAAAATCGATTAGGAAAATTTGACAGACAAACCTGATGTGCTGCTGACTGTACCAAAAAGTAGGTCACTCATTCCAAAATTTTAGGGTTATAATCCGAGATTGTAATTCTCGAAATGTCTTTGGAATTTACGTAATTGCGCAGCTGAGCTTTTGTTCTAGCCCTTTCTTTGATGTCGAGATCCCTAAAACTTCACCCTATTGGAATTGAAAAGAATTACGTCTGCAAATTGCAGGCATTCTACAGCCTTCATAATCTCTGATGGTGACGCTATCAAAAGGCCACTTTTTTTAAATCTAGTTTATTTAGGTGCTTTTGTCACGAAGTGACATGTCAGCCCCATCGAATCTTAATCTATGTAGAGTTAATGATGCGACACTATATCCACTATAAATTTTGCAGCTTCGCTAGTTGGTTTTGCAAGAATGCTTAAAACGCTCCTGTATCGCACTTATTAATACGAAACTTTAGCATCATAAACTCTCTTTCATTTTTAAATTTCAAACATTCTACAAGAATGTGCTGTACATCATCAGCCTTGCCACATAACGACCGGTTTTCTACACGACCTTATTAATAGCACGTATGCTATTGACTGTGCAGTTATAACTTCGTTCCAATCAAGTGTTCCACGACACTCACGCAGTATTTTTCAATTTAGGTAGGACCATTTTCAAGATTTTTTTAAAACTATTATGTACATATTTTGAAATGTTCTCATTCTCATATATTTGTTGTGTATGTAGTCTTGTTTCACACGTATATTTTTTCAAAATCGATCGTTTGAAAATCGGTAATTACATGTAACCGCTTAGCTTCCCTTTATTTTGCAATTGATATAGTATAAAATGTCGGCATATTCTTTCCTAGATAACTAGGTCAGCATTAAAATTTGTACCAAAGAAAACCGTCAAGCAATATAAGGATTGCCGGCTCTCAAGTAGCGTCGAGGTTTCCATGAATAGAGCCAATCAGGTCGTCGCGATTGAGTCCGCCGCTTCTGATGCCTACACTTGGCCATTTCAAACCGCAAATCCCTATTCATAAAGTTCAATATTAAATAATACTTGCAATGGAATAGAAATATGTCAGCTGCATTTTACATTATTTAAATATTTCCTATGAAGAGGCCGTTTTGTGTGAAACTAAAGAAAACGTATTTTATAAACTAACTTTTTTACAATTTCTTAGTGACTGCAAGTGCTTCTTGGTTGAGTAGCAGCAATTATTCAGACCGAAAATTGTCTGCAATTTCCCACTCATAAATAAAGTAGTCAACTCAACAAATAAAATAAAGACACACTGACAATAAGTTTTTATGGAAGTTATAAATATGACATTTCTTGTGGGCATATCATTGATAAGAATAGAAAACCAAACTCTTAATCTAATTATATTAATAGATCAATATTTATGGAATTATATAAGTTTAATAACTTTCATAATTTCTTGCGAGCGGAGCATTGTACCTAATGCTTGCTGCATGCTTACTTGCATGCTGCGTACTTCCTTGCAGGATGCATGCTTGCATGCACAATAGTTCGTAACGTAATAATTACTATGGTAAAATAAGATAAGGTAAAATTTATAAAAATTAAGAACTGACCGCAACAGTTTTTATCGTCAACACGCAAATGCATCGTTCGATGAAACGTTCCTGCGATGGAAAGATGTTCAACGAAACATTATAATGTGTACCATCAAATATTGAAACATGTTTTCATAAATAGTTTTATCGATAACTTAATAGTATATATACGAAATGGAACATTTCTTTATGAAAGTTTATTCGATAATATTAAAACGGTGATCACTAGATAATCGATTAATCAATAAAAATAGATATTAATTAAACAAGTTTAGATATTGATTAAGACACCTCTCTATATTAGTACCTAATGTCATTGACAAAAATAACTTTAATACTTACAAAAATGTAGGAGTTTAAGTTCGTTTAAGTTTAAGAGAATTCCGTGGTACCCCACGGGGTTATACCCCAATAGGGTTAAAGTTCACAGCACGAGTTAAACCTGATGTTACAAGCATCTATATGCTATGGTGATCTCTTACCATCATACAAGACAATGTGCTTAAATCCTTAAAAGCATTTAGGAATAAAAAATGTCTATTCTTAACGTTTTTATTGCTGGCTGTACTTTATTAGGATTTCCAACAACCTTAAATTGTTATTTTCCTCTTTCGTTATTTACGTTTCAGAATAAAATGCGAGTCAAAATTTTAATTTCCATAAAATATTCCAGATATTCCCAAACGCTCGCATTAGCATAGTGCGAGAAACCTTTTTTAAAAGTATAATCGTCTTACTGGAACTTTATTCAAATAAGAAAAAATACTGCAGTAAACGCCCAATCTGCTTGAAAATACATTCCGAAAAATAGCAATTTAAAAAGAAAACAGATTAAGTTTGATTGCTGAGGTTTTGCCGGGGATTAATTAACAGAATGTGTAGTATTTTCACAAGAAAGCTTCTTATGAACGGCTTTATTTTTTAGATTTATTTAAATAAAGATTTAAGTGTAGCTATAATCTTCAGCAGTTGATTCATTTAATTCTTATTACAGACCAATAATTGCGATACGAATCGAAATGTTTTAATTATTCCGCGTACCGGGAGATGCAGTGTTGGTAGGCGGACAAGGTGGTCCGACAATCTGATAAAGGTCGCGGGAAGCCGCTGGATGCGGCAGCACAGGACCAACCTGGCTTGGAGATCCTTGGGGGAGGCCTAAGTCCAACAGTGCTCGTCATTCGGCTGATATGATGATGATGATGAATTTTGCCGAGATATAATCTTTAAGAGACATTATTGGTTTGGTTCGTTTAATTAAGTCATGTAACTCAGTTTGAATTCTTTGCTGAATTCTCTTTTGTTCTGTTCGGTTAGGATACAGAAAAAAAAATATGTAGAAGTTCTCCTTCTCACTATGAAAGGGTAGTGTATGAGAAGGTAGGTTGGAGATTTCCCCCGAATAAGTGCTCTAAATTCGAGTATGTAATACAATATTTTCTATGTATTTTATCTATGTCTTCAATATCCTTATGACTTCATACTACTAAAAAAATAGAATCCGTTTACTATGATGAGTCGCCGTTTACGTCATCCAATGTCCATCCATTGTCTTAACTACATGGTCCTTATTAAAGACAAAACATAATGCAATTATTTTCAACGTCCAAGATTTGCTCTGCCCCTATTACTCCATACTTTTGTTAAAGATAAACAAAAGAAATAACAGTTTCCCTTTGTTTTACTGCGATCGCTTAGTCCGGCGGGTGAAGCGTGAAATTAAGTATTGATAGAGGTTGAAGGATTTCCTATTGCGTTTACTTGGATGTGTGTGTTTTATTTCACTTCAAAAAGGTTTCTTTCAAGTTCCATCATAACACCCATTTGACAGGAACCTCGAGGTAACATTGTTCAATCGCTTCAAGGCTTTATAAGCCTTCAGAAAGCGTTGTACAAACATTAACCTTTTCAGGGGTCTTATAGTACCTGCACAGATCGTTATTAGATTACTAGAGATTTCGGTTTGGATTCCTAGAGGAGTATAAATTAGGGGCTCTATTTGGCTAGTGGTATGGCATATCTTAAGTCCGCCTATTATTATTTCGTTATTTCTATTATTATTTACTTTCCCAGCTAAAGAAAATAACGATAGAAACAACTATCTAAAAATGATAAGATATTCCCATTTGGATTGTTTTGAGATCGTCTGGGTCGATATTATGTCTCCACAAATGTCGGTTTATTTTGTGAGTGAGAGGTTTACAAAAGCAGAATTGGCAAGAATCAGTCTCTATTATTCTCATAGTGTAGAGATATTTGTTCAGCTTGTAGTGGCCAGTCGTGGGCCAGTCAGAACCCTAATCATCACGCTCAGGTTGCCCCTGTTGAGCTTCAGTAGTTCATCAGTGAGCTTACGAAAGTATGGTTCGATTAGTGCTTTTGAGTATGTTAACCCAGGCGTTCTTTGCCAGTCCGCTTTCGGAGACGGTATATTATTCACATTTTTGGTGACCATCATAGCCTCATGCCCGTCCTTGTTAAGAAATTAGTCATCATAACAGCCCTTATAATTTGACCCACTGCTAGGACACAAGGCCTTGTCATCGACGGAGGTTTGGGCAGTAGTCCACCACGCTTGCCCAATGCGGATTGGTGGACGGAGTTTAATAAAATCAATACTCCTTTGCTGATGCATTAGTCGCCTTCTACGACACCCACTGGAGGATATGGGTGATGCTATTCTATTCTGCCAGCATCAATGGCATTTTAAAAGCAGGAATTAATACGATAGATTTTAATAGTTTCTGTTATAGAAATTGTACAATTAAACCTGAGATTCTAATTATATTTTCTCTTTAGCAAATTAATATTATATGGTTTTAATTAAACACTCTTCTGCTTAAAGGGAAAGAACACAGACGTAAAGAATTTAATTTATTAAAATTAAACGTGTCAGCCAATGTTAGGCAGTTTGTCACTTTAAATTGTTTGTTCGTAATTAAAATTGTTAAGCTGAAGTGTTTTGTATAGTAAATAAATAGTAATAGTAAAAAAAAAAAAAATAGTATAGTAAGTAAATAGTAAAACAATACTGTCCATAATAATAAGAGTAATCGTTTTAAGCACACTTTTACCTACTTATCATGTAAAAAAAAATACTGCTAGTCAAATTGTAAAGCTAACATACAATTTGATTGCAGTATTTTTTTTTCTCTGAATTTAACAAACGTAACACCATAGGAATATTTTTAAACTATGAACTAACTATTTATTGCTACTCGTATTTCTAGTATGTAAGTCGAAGGATCATAATATTATTTTTCGTTCTCCATCATGCTACGAACTACGAGTTTGTAATCGTAGCTACAAACGCTACGAGACTACGAACCGTCAACGAAAAATTACATAGTCCACTATAAAACCATTAGTCACATCGACAAACTAGGCTTATTGCAAACTGCAGATGCCTTCAGTCGCGTGCCGTGTCGCAAAATTAAACGGAAATCGAACTGTGCGGCTTGCGGGCTGCTCGGTCGGTACTACAGCACGCGGTAGATTGTCTCGTCTGTGGTTCGTTATGTCGGCTGAATCTCGTAGATTAAACTGTCAACGGTACTGCTTATCTATAGAATATATGCGATATCTATCGATCTTTCTTTCGCTTTTAAAAAAGATTGAAGGAAAGAAATGGTGTAACTACTTTTATCACCAGTAGATAATGTGCTCGGCTTTGTTACTAAAAAGGATCTCGGATAAATCCCGGTTATTTTTTTTATAAAGAGGTCAAGTTATGGATGTGTCATATATGATATAACAACATAATATGGTGTTACATCATATATTACACACGATATTATCGTATATTGATCAAAAGCTATACATAGAAATTATAAAATTTTGTTTAATATAACACTCATTTGATATAATGATGGAATTATATAATTTTAAAATTCTTAATTTCAAAACGACTGATCTAAAATAATTTTATTTTAGTATAACATTTACATTATATAATATTTAAAACACACCTGATTTATTTTGTATAAGAATATATATTTACTATAACACTCAATTACGATAATACTATTTATGTATAATATTTTATACATAAAAAGATTATAAATAAAACAACTTTTACGGATTTAACTCGCGTGTAATTAGATTTTACATTTTGTTATTATTGCACGACGTTTCATAACACTTTCGCAAAGTTTCACGAAAAGCATAATATTTTTCTTTACATACAGTAAGTTTTCCAGTACATATTGTGATGACGCAGAATCAGAATATTTATCTCCTTGAGATGTTGTTATAACAAATGATTATTATGTGAAATGAACGTTATTAAAGTTAAATTTTATCAAATGAAGTTATAAAAATACGCACCCAAGTAAATAACTCAATTTCACTTGATAATAAGCAGAGTTGTAGTCCCAATGTGAAGATAGCTAGTGCGAGAATTTGAAATAAATATTTGCAGTGCCTCCAAACATTGACAGGTTGCCGGACTGTCGCTTCCATAAAAGGATCACCAAATCCAAAAAGTATCAATCCTTCAGTAAAGAAACAAACAAAAGCCAACAACCAGTATAGATGTTACACTCAAAATAATCCCAGCAGTTTATGGCTTTATGTCTAACCAAATGATTTCTGACATTATGTCTAACTAAATGGTTTCTGGCTATATTTCTAACCAAATGGTTTCTGGCTATATGTCCAACCAAATGGTTTCTGGCTTTATGTGTAACCAAATGGTCCCTGAAGCTCTGGTCATCCTCTTTTAGGATTAATGTTGTTAATAACAAATGTCTCACGTGCTATATCTATTGTTTCAGCAGTGGGGGCGTCACCAGAGCCCCGAAGGCTGTCAGTTACGGAGCCGTCACATCACATAGAGTTCTCCAACGACACTGGCGTTACGCTCAGTTGTTCCACGAAAGGAGAGTTCCAGGTAAGGCTAAATGTTTTGAAAGCGTGTACTTTCATACTGACGTACAAAGTACTCGTAGACTTTAGAACTATACAAATTCTGTACTTTTTAATTCAGCAGCGTAGTTCTAATGTTACCTAGAAGGGACTGCTATTAGATATAAGGTCATTATTTGCACAATTTTTTGTCGACTTTCAATGTACTTTATATGTTAAACTGGTCGATGTACAGGTCAGGCACGAACAATCATATGTACACGCTATGGACGGTTTATTACCTCTACCTAACCCCTACACAATATCATAACACTTACTTATATATACTATAAATTTATACTTAAATACTTACCTGCAATGTTATTTCACATACGTGAACGTAATCATCGTCATCATTTCAGCCGACAGTCGCGCCCAGTTAGACATAGGCCTCTCCCAAGTATCTGCAACCCGATCGGTTCCCGCGACCTTTACCAGATTGTAGATCCTTGATGACCTTGTGAGGTGTCTAACAATACTCTGTCTCCCAGTACACGGCCGCCACTAGAGAACCTTTCCGCCCTAACAACCGTCAGGCCTCCTCCAAATGTGTGCTGCCCACTGCGACTTAAGGTTCGCAATTCTTTGAGCTATGTAGGTGAGCTAAGTTCTCCTGCGGATCTCATCATTTCTATGATCACGGAGAGAAACTCCGAGCATAGCCTTCGTCATTCCCCTTTGAGTGACCTTGAGCCTTCTTCTTAGTTGTAAGCGGTCACGTTTTGTTTCCATAAGTCATCCCTGGTAAGACACACGTATTAAAGACTTTCGTCTTGAAACACTACGGTAGATGGACCTTGAATATGCTGCGTAGCTTCCCGAAGGCTGCCCAACGTAGTTGGATGCCTCAATTGACCTCTTAACGTAATAGATCCTTCTAATAACAAATTCGTGGGCGGACTAAAGGTGCTCCCGTTACCATGACGACACGACTTCTAAAATAAGTTCTCGAAAGTCAACATGAGGAACAATACTAAAATTGAAACGCGTAATACGGATTCTGTTTCAAAACCACTTTGTTATTAAGTTTTGTAGGCCACTCTGAATCTGTAGAAAGTAGTTTATGGAGTTTGAATACAAAAAATGTATTTATATGGGTTCTGTGAATCGAGAAGAACAAGTGATGTTAATTTTAAAATAAGAAACCCTCGATGTATATATAATCTTACTCCAGTTTACACTCAATACTCTCTCCAGCTCCATTGTGAGAATCTGATTGCCTAATGTATAAACCATTCATTAAGACCAACCCAACGAACCGAAACACGATACCCCAGCTGTAATTTCTACTTAGAGATTTAAAATCTGTGGATATATATATGACTTAAATAGTAATCTATTAGAAATAATACAGAGATTAAAATTTTGTCATTATAATGCAATAGCCATAAAAACATTCGTCGAGCGAACGACCATCAAAAAGAAGGGTAAAGTGTATTTTAATATTTATACAGAAATAAATCTAAAACGCCAACGTGGCGATTCATATTCATGGCGATGATAAGTATGTGTATAACATATGACGTGATGAATAAATACGTGAGGAACGTGCGTAAGATTAGTTTAACAACAACTTCAAAGGAGAACCGCTAGAACCCAACGATGCTGTAAATTTAAAATCCAAAAGATGTTTCATATTTCCGCATTATTTATAGCTTTATGACCCGGCGCCGAGTCTTGCTGAAGGACCATTGTTGGTTATTGAACATGGTGTTGTTAAGGCCTTAACTACCTACTCAAGAATGGTATATTGATACACTTGTGTCGATGTTTTGATACCCTTTTCACAAAAGTATGGCTTAGTCACTCCTTCATATCTAAAACCCCACCAAACCATCACTGAAGTTGGATAATGCCCACATTGGACTCAGTCGACTAATTGGAAACCTTCCTTAGAGCTTTGAGCATAAATACGGTCATTTTGTTTGTTAAGATGTTGTTAATTTTTATTGTAAAAAATTTCTCATCTGTAAACAATTTTTTTCTGTGACCTCCCTTTTCGTACCGCTTCAGTAGTTGTTTAGATTTTACCACCCTATTCTTTTTTAAATTATCAGTTAAAAAATGACCACCTCTTATAGGCTGAAAGTCCTAAGTCATCTTTTAAAATACGCGTCATGGTTCTAGGTGCTATCTTCATCTCCTGAGATAAATCTTTTGCTTTCGGAGAGGATTTTTTCGAATTCTCTCCCTTGCTGCTTTGACCACCTTTTTCATACGAACACTACGTGGACGATCAGATCTTTTTCTGTCACAAACAGAGGAGGTCTCATTGTACCTATTAATAGCCTGGTACATAAACATTTGACTAATACCAAGCGTATAGTTTTAAAAATTGCTTTTGGCTCCATACCTGGGCCCCGATCGCGGTAAATAATTTCAAGTCGAACGCAGATGAAACACAGACGCTGTCAAAGTTACGTTTCTGTTAAGCCCTGTCCGCACAGCAATAAAATATTCGCGCGGAAATAATATCGCGTTCAATTTGAACGCGATATTATTTATCGTTGTGCGGACAGGGCTTAACAGAAACGTAACTTTGACAACGTTTGTGTTTCATCTGCGTTCGACTTGAAATTATTTACCGCGATCGGGGCCCTGCTTTGTGTATTGCAATCACAGCGATTCGGTTCTCTTTGTCACCCCACTCCATTTTAATATCGCAAAATTTTGTACAATGTATTGGCGCCAAAATTTATAAATGACAGATTCCAAATTCAAATGTAATATTTTTTATATTTTTAATTGTAACAGTATTTATGGCCAGACTAAGTATATTAGTATTTAGATATTTTTTTAATATGTTTTGTCTATTAGAACTTAAAGAATTGTATTATTTTTGCTGAATTTCAATCACAAATTGAATAATGTTGTGGCAACTTCATTTGTTCTTTAAAAAGCACTTCCGATCTCTGTTCTACAATTTTAATTTTGCTTTTTATCAGGAAATCAAGCGAAAGATGAATTAAACATGGATAATTTCCATATATTTATAAAATTATATTAGACGAATATAATTAAAGGGTAGGTTTAACATAAAAAAGGTACACAATGGTGTTTAAGCCCTTCATTATCCTTATCTTATAAAAGTTGATTGTGTATTTTTTATAATAAATATTATTTTATTTTAGCCCTACGAGAGCACAAAATAAGTTTTCTATTCAATGACTTAACGCGACCAGTAAGATTCTTACGAGCATATGGATTCTCGTTGCTCGCAATTGGAAAATTTTATCGTTTGTTAGTTTTTAGAGAAGTAATTATCCCATTTGGTTAGTATCCCAGTTTTTAATAATTTATATATTTTTGATTAAAATTAAATATAAAGTAAACCTATAGAATTCGTTTTTCATTAAAATGCTTTCTTGCTTTGTTTACATTAAGAATGAGTTTTCTTTATAAAGAACTAAATTAAGGATAGTTTCAGTGAGTGCAAATGCAACATCTCGTTGGTAGGAACAATATTTGTTCTAGCAAAAATAATATAGGTTAGTGTAAACCCTTTATATTAGTACATAATATTCAGTACTTACGAGTGACATTAATTTTGTTCTCGGCTATAATGACCCGCTTGCCTTGGCATACCAGGGTCTCAACAATGAACTTGATTTTGTTATTTAAAAAGGAACTAAGAACTTAGGACGCTAAAATAAAATAAAAAATCCTACCATCAAAATAAAAATGTTAATATCATAAATTCACAGTTGGCATATTTCCACAGCTTCCGAGTTCCAAACGAGTTGAATATTTCCCCAAACGAGGACAGATTATAACATAAAAAGTTGCCTAAGTATACTTTGTACATTTTCACCTCAGCAGCGCACAGCAAAGATGAAATATGTTGCTTATAGCCGCCCAATGCCCCAATCTGATTCAGTATTCAGAAACCCGCTCGCCCAACTCAAATATAAATAAAGTTTTTCCATTCGCCGGAGTTTGGATGGAAGTTTACGGTCGCGGAGACCCCACCGGGAAATAAAGATATGCACACCCAGACTGCTCCATACATATGGAGCTGGCTTCAGCTCTCATATCGCTCATTAAGGCACAGCAATGTTTCGCAGCGTCGCTTTATACGTGGTGATGTAAGCGGTTTCGTTTTTCAACTATTTTGTTATAGAGACTTCAGCGTTTACGTTCTGTAATTAAAAGTTCGTACCTACTATAACTGCGCAGGTATCAGTTAAAAAACGAGAAAGTATTTGAGCATTGAATAATTATGAATAAATGTAAGAGACGTAAGGTAGATCGGACTCATCATTTCAGTCGAGAGATGGCCATTATTGGACAAAGACCTTCCCCAAGGATCTCCAATCAGATTGATCTTGCGCTGCCCGCGACTCGCGAGGCCTTTGGACTTGACCACCTCTGGAGGTCATTTCCGCCTCAACGACCGTCAGTCCTTCTGTCTTATCACGATCATGCTGCCTGCCAAACATACGTAGTGCCCAAATCATTGCTGTCCTCCATGTACTTGTGGGAAGTCATGCCTTACTACTGCTGCGACATGCTCATACATAATGGTCTTTCGAGCCAAGTAGCTTACTATCACAAAATTTGTAGCTCGTACACTAAATTTATGTAAAAAACGTTAAGTGCACTATGAGGTCAATAAATTTAAAGAAAACAATAGCTAAAATTGTCCTAACATCCCCAAAGTTTTAGTATTCAGCAGAGTTTGACGAAATTTCATTCGGCCTGAGGCCCAAGAGACAGAGCGGAGAGTCCACACGAAAATTCCGCCATTAATCTTGACTAGGCGTGCCTGAAATTAATATTAAGAATGACACTTATAACTTTACCTTATTTATCAAATCTTTTTTATATTCCTTCTGCTTCATTCAGGTTTAAGAATATAAAGATAGCAAAATGTTTTACTTTTTATAAACTCGAACTGTTTTATAACGCCAGGTAGACTATATAAGCTGATGGTATATGAACATCTTATTCTTAGTTATTGGTTTAATTGTAAGTAAATTAAATATAATATTTATTTTACGATTGCTATTATATCTTACCTTTTTTTGTCGGGGAGATCAAATGCATTTACGCATCGTCCCTGCGGGGTGGTGCCAACCGCAGGGGATATGTGGGACTCGAGGTAAAGGCGTCCCGCCATACCCACTAAACATCCTTCCCGGCCTGACCTCCAGTGCGCTATTGCAGGACGGCTCGGGATCTGCGCACGTGAGCGCAACTACACCGAGACCGTCCCAACGCTGCCCATCTAGGCACTCCTTGTGCACCAATTGATCGCCAGCAGCCCACAGGGGCTACCGACTGACGCCAGCCCCTGTGGGCCGCTGGCCGACGTCGGCCTTATAGGCGCCTCCTCACCGACGGCTGCTCGACCTGGAGCGTCCTCCTGATGAGGACACCGGGAGCAGCCATCGGACCGCGTCTGTGGGACCCCAGGCGCAGTCGTGGCCCTAAAATGGGCCGTCCGGAACTAGCCGTGGTGGGAAAACAAAAACAACTCGACGATGGCATATGACTTCGAATACCAAGGGACACTTGACATCAAAAGCCACACATCCGCCGAGAAAGTTTCCCCGCCACGTTACCAGGGTCCGCAACGAGGAGGCTTCCGGACGTGGACCCCATTATATCATACCTGGGTCAAAGAATATTAACTAGAGTATTAATATATTTATATACTGCTGTCTGCGACTTTGTCTGCACAGGATTAGTGCTTACTCAATAGTTGTAAAAATTATAGCCTATGTGTTTACCTGATGTATGAGCTATAATATTGTAAAGTTTGATTAAAATCCATTCAGTAGTTTTTGAGTGAAAGAGTAACAAACATACACCCATCCAGAGAACCAAACAAACTTTCGCGTTTATAATTTTAGTAGGATAGGATATGGTTATAGGTATATTTTATGTTTCTACTTGTACGGTATCGTGGGTCGGTGGCGGGTTCGAAGCGCCTCCCCACGTTGACACCCGGGCCTGTTAGCTCAGTTGGGTGATCTGGTGGCGTGAAATAAACTGAAGACTGAATTGATTAGCACTGATTTATTCACTGACTGATTATATACAATAATAACACTGATTATTACACTGATTAAGATGGATGTGTTACTGACAAATATGGCGTCTCTTGCGCACGTAATTACAACAATGTAGTTTTCCTGACCGTTTCCCAACGGGAAGTGGTTAAAAACAATAGACGTAAACGCCTTACCGGGAGGCCTATTCGGATACGCAGGCTTATTCTGATGTCAGTGTGTCTATGAAATTAAAAAGTAAAACGGGCAAAGGAATACCCATGTTAATTCCATTAACACTACTGCTCTATCTACTTGTTACAATATAAACGAGATTATTATGTTTCTTGTTGCTTGGAAATGGTATTGTCCATTTAAATGAACGAAAACGGAATTTAAACCACATACCCAACACACCTCAGATTTTTGGTTGTTCCGATATTTCAATGTTAGTGACCACGTTAGTTTTAAACAATACATTGTTATTGTAAATGTGTAATTTTATCTCACGAATGCGGAATGCCATGATACATGACTTTATGTAAATTAACATGAACATTGTCGCTGTGTGCATGTATATCTACATAGCCATCGCTCGCCGTTTCTTGATATACATTTATATAGAAATACCTGTAACAATTTATATGACGACACTCATACAAAAGGTAAAACCAATATAATTTAATACTCTATCCTATTAACTTAAAAACTCAGCTAACAAGCACCATAAAAACCTCGAACTCGTTGCAAAACGACCGACAGCGAGAAAGTTCCGATATTCCGCTGACTTGACGGCATTCCTCCCCCGAGATTTCCGCGGGTCCGTTACCTAGCTAATGTGGATGCCAAAATTCCTTCAATAATTTCGTAACTTGACGTAGACGACGTTATTTGCTGCTCTCTTGGCGTTAAACTTGACACGTTTCAACGTCCATCATTTTTGATTAAACTGTATAATGAACAAGCAGACAAGATTATCTCAACTACTGACCGAATACTAAAACGTTTTTAGTTAATTACTCGCTTAATGCTCTTTATTGATATTGCTCACAAACAATAGCGGACCAGTGAGACAAATATGAGGTTTGAAGTGACGGCTTAAGTACCATATAAGTAGGTTGAAGGACCCATATTCTACTGAAGCGGAGGTAAGAGAAGAGTGGGTATGAGATAAATGCAAGATCATTGCTATTTCGTTATTTCAGTACGTTCGATCGATCGACGATCTCATTAATAGCGCTAATGCATGAACCTCTCCGTCTTGCACCTAGTGACACAACAGACAGCACACACGCGCTATACCCAGTACAGACATGAACCGGGGCGCTTCTCATCCACTATCCCACCGCCGTGCCTGAGCCGAGGGTCGAGCCTTTGGGGGCACTCTCAGGTGGACCGCTACCTTCTGACTCGAACGCCGTAGAGACTAATTGACTTAGAGACTTCCCCACGGCATGGAAAATGCTCACCAGATAGAAATCCTCTCTTGGATGGTTCCAATCACAGGCTAGAGGAACCAAGGTCCTTGCCTTCACCATAAACTCGGTGACACAGGAAATGTCGTCATCGACAACCTGCAGTCCAAAAATAAATATTATTTAGAAAAATGCACTGAAAAAAATCGACTTGCCTCAGGCGGGACTCGAACTCGCACCTTCCACAATCCGGGTGGACGCGTTGACCAATTTCGCCACCGAGGCACTGCTTTTCGCTGTCGAAATTTGTCAGTGCTTGCTGCTTATGTTTTTATGGTAAACATCGTTTCATCAAATCTTTGAAATTTGCACTTCCAAGACCCGAACGAAATATTTTTGCAAATATTTGACGCCCAGCTAAGATGAAACTACCTTACATTATGGAATAATTTTATTTTTGCGTTTACAAACGCGTAAATATAATACTGCAAAGTGCAAATTTCAAAGATTTGATGAAACGATGTTTACCATAAAAACATAAGCACCAAGCACTGACAAATTTCGACAGCGAAAAGCAGTGCCTCGGTGGCGAAATTGGTCAACGCGTCCACCCGGATTGTGGAAGGTGCGAGTTCGAGTCCCGCCTGAGGCAAGTCGATTTTTTTCAGTGCATTTTTCTAGTATTATATTTACGCGTTTGTAAACGCAAAAATAAAATTATTCCATAAATATTATTTAAATAAAAACCGTCTTCAATACTAAAAACGAAGAAATCAAAATTATAACTAGGTATTTAAACTACTTTCCTTTTTTACTTTCTTTACTAGCTTTCGAGTATAAAAAGAATCATCAAAATCGGTATACTCAGTAAAAAGCTATGAAGTAGCACACATAAAAAACATACAGTCGAATTGAAAACCTCCTGCTTTTTTGTAAGTCGGTTAAAAAAGTACATTATTTCAGCACCATCTTTTTCTTACTGGTCATTTAAAGCACGTCTTCTTGTTCAACCGATTATAAAAACCTCGCAGATATCACACCATCAAAATGCGGAGAATGAAAAATGTAAAATATAAAACAACCTAGTCGATCAAATGTTACGAGTATAGTTAGCTGCAAAAAATCATTACGATATATGGACTGTCCCCTCTTACCTGTTTTATAAATTAAAAACTTGAAAGTATGATAGATTTAGTAATCACTACATAGTATAAAACAAAGTCACTTCCGCCGTCTGTCTGTCCCTATGTATTCTTAGATCTTTAAAACTACGCAACGGATTTTGATGCGGTTTTTTTATAGATAGAGTGATTCTTAAGGAAGGTTTATATGTATAATACATGCTTATTTACATAAGCAGTGCACCCGTGCGAAGCCCGGGCGGGTCGCTAGTAATAGTAAAATAAATAAACCTCCAGTTAACCAACAAACAAAATCCGACATCCATTGTCACATCGCAGCAGTCCGGATTTCAAATATAATTAAACAATGCTATAATGCGCAGAGCATTTTCACTAAACTCATTACGAAATCCAGAGTAAGATGCAAAAAAAAGGATTACATTTCCCATTTTTCTGTACCAAATCTCTTTGTTGCTAAAAAAGAGAATAATCCCCATTGATGAGGGACACAAAGCTGCAGCATACAATCGCAATGCAGGTCGCAGATGGCTGAAACTAATGAAGTGCCGTCGAGCTTTTAACAAATGAAATATTACTATTCTAGTTTTCACTATACAGTGGAAATGTCGATTGTGAGGAATATGGTTTCATTGTTTTGTTTCTTTATTTAGTGTCTAGGTCGTCTATTGCAATAACCAGTAGGTGTCGACAAATCTGCAGCGGTGCAGACGTTAATTCTAAAGTTATACTGGGCGCCTTAGTGGTCGATTTATTGATTAAAAGGTCTAGCAAATGATTCCCTTCCACCTGATAGAAGCAAAAGTTGAGTCCAAATTTAAAGAAAGCTAGCACGAGAGATGAACCGCCGCGCTAGCCACCTTCGCTTTGCCAACCTGCAAGGTGCTTCTTCACCCCCTTTTGAATGACCCAGTATTGTAAGAAGTAGGGAACACGTGTGCTGGCAGTGAATTCCATTTCTTGATTGTGTGACAAAGAAACCACAGTTTGTCGGTGGCACCGAAAAGGAGTCTACACAGCAAACCCGCCGACACCCACCGACAAATATTTCCAGAATCATGTCCGCGACTTTGAAACCTCGACTTGTAGAAACATGTCGGCGGCGTCATGACTGTTAATTGCGTACGCGCTCATTTGTCTGCCGACACTCGAACTATCAAAGAAAAATCTAACTACCATAAAAGTCGCTGATTTCGTGACGCCGACAAAGTTTTCCGTGTGAAGTTGACGACTCATGTCGGAGGGTCAGCGGGTTACGCCAGACACCATAAGCCAGCACGCGTAGCTATTAAAAGGAGGGTTATTTTTTTCCTATTTATTTGGCATGTTTAGATAGGATTGAATTTTTTACCAAATTAAAAAAAAACGTAAAACATGAAATAAATCCTATCGTAGATAAGTGCTGAGATGGGACTTGAATCCGCTTCCTTGAAGTCAGCTTCGTGACGTAATCAGAGATAAAAGACAAAGATAAAATTCATCGTGGTTAAACAGTCCTGTGTAGCGCAGTAGGACGAGCAGTCGCCTGGATAGCGAAAGGTCGCGGGTTCAAGTTCCGTCTCAGCAATTATCCATGACAGGATATTTTCGTTTATTTTTAAATTTGGTAGGAAGGGTTATGATAAAAGCGATAACTTTTAAAATATTTGGGCGTTATCGTTATCTTTTACACACAGCCGTCATCTCAGCATTAACAGTTTTCCCTATTTATTTATTTATATACATTCATCATCTTTCAAGGAATCTATCTCATATATAAGCTTTTCTTTCTAATGCTGAAAACAAAAGAAGAAGTTGGTGAGAAAGGATTGTGATATGTGATATGGTTTTACAAGTAATATAAATATGTATAAACGGGATAGTATCCCGTTATGCCCCTACTGATATATTTTTTTAAGTAAGCAATCATTTCTAACCTATAACTGGGAATGATATAAAACGTACCTAATATCAAAATTTGATGTTACTGCTATGGTCTATAGTTAAAAATATTACAAGAACTTGCTTACTCACCGTGTTGCACATTAATATTTGACTCAAAACTTCGTAAGAAACCAAAGAAAAACTGTTTTTCTATCTATTAATTAACCACAAGTAGCGAAACGTTTCTTTCTCACTGACCGGCGGTACGCGACTGAAGTTTAAGCGAATGACTTTGTTACCTGCTCAATAACACGTGTCATTCCGCACACTAGTTCATTTCTCGTTCTGCCCCGAACCTCGTTTTGCCCCGGTCTCCCTTACACGGTGTATTTTTAGTGGTTGTCGAGCCGAGGCCATTTTAATAGAGGTAGGTAGGTCATCACAAACAACTCTTGCTATGGGATAAACATCGATATCTGCGGTTCCATAAGTGCCACACTCGCGCAACCAAAATATATGGAACAGCCGATTTTTTTGTTGGTTGTATTGACCTACCTATTAAAATGACTTCGGCTGGACAGCCACTAAAAATACACTGTGTAACCACATATATGCTTAGTAAAATGTACATCATTTTGTCCTTGAACCACTTTTTAAAATATCAGCAAAATTCTTTCCCATCTCAGCTACGACACAAAACGGTGTCAAAGTATAACAACAGAAATAGGGGTCGCAACGCTACGATTAATGAAATGACGACTGATGGCTTTTAAAGGATTGAATCACAGTCTGCTCCTAAACTCGCGCTAGTGTAAAAACAATCTTTCGATGATATAACTAGTAAGCAATAGACGGTTTTGGAATGGTAAGTAACTAACTTGCCATGTAATGCCGGCAGAGTAAAATAGAATCACCCCATATCCACCAATGGGTATCGTAGAAGGCGACTAATGGATCTTGGGCAAAGGGGTATTGATCACCTTATACTCCTTCCAGCAATCTGCATTTAGTAAGCGTGGTGGACTACTGCTTAAACCTCCTTTAATGACAGAGACTACTGCTTAAACCTCCTTCAATGAGAGGCCTTGTGTTCCAACAGTGGGTCGAATTATAATGGCTGCCATGATGAAGTAACAAACTTACTTTATGGTTGGTACAGCGTACCCTGTAAAACTCTGGAATTGGAATAGTCACTGGGACCCTCCGGCCGGTGAATGTGAAATTAAAAAGGCGAATATATTTTTCTGTTTTTCAAACTGTATTTAGAACTGTATTTTATTAGCCTGTACCCTTTTCACCTGTGGCTACCTCTCCGACGCAAAGTATGAAATTAGGCTACTCATATCTATGTAATTTAATAAAGAAATGAAAATATTTCATTTCTTGCGGTACACGTGAAAAAACACCTCATAGGTCGGCAAGGAAATGTTTTCAAATGCGGGGATAACGTTATCTCTCGCACTAGCGTCTTCTTTGAATTTGAACTCCACTTCTGCTCGGCATCAGGTGGGAAGGAGTCATTTGTTGGACCTTTCATAAAAATAATTGATGCCTGGAATACCAGAAGTGTGACGTGTGTGTTGTTGATCTTGTAGAAACTTTTCACGTATTTTAAAGAAACCCTTATAACTTATTACTTTATATTTGAACAAGGCCTTAACATCAATAAATCTTGAAAAGTAAGAAAACGGGATTTATACCACGTACCACGGTTTTGTTATTATTAATTGTTTGTTATTAAACTTTTGATGTATTGACATCAATAAATCAAAAGTTTAATCTATATAGATTTATTTTTGATATATATTTTTCACGTGAACACTTGTACTCAATTTTTCAGTACAATATTTCAAAAGGCTTTTAATAGACGTAGCAAGTTTCAAATTAACCGTTGCTGTTGCTTTTTCGTTGCGCACAATTTATTTCGACGGCTGATTGATTTTTTACATTGTTCCCCTAAAAAATATTGGTTTCGACCTTGTTTTTCACTTTTCAATTTCGTGTAAATATTGTGTGAAATTAATATTCGTTAGCAAAAAAAACACCGTTGGTTAAAGAAAATTACGCGTTGTATAAAATTAAGACTTTATTTCAATTTTCGATTCGAAATTTGCTAATTCAGACGATTTTGTGTCTTATTCGCGTCATGGAAAGTCAATAGAAAGTCAAGTCAATTAAACCGCATAATTTCTGCGTAGTTATAATTGCTTCCTTATATTTACGAACTTTTAATTTTGTGTTCTCGATACTTACCATTTTGATTAAACATTAAGAAGTTTTAGAGGAAAATCTTAAAAGGCTGGTAATTAATATCAATTTGCGTTATTAAAAAAAGCTTAAAGGTCAAGTCGGTTTTCGTTTATGAACTTTGATTACCAGTCTTATTTAAATAATCGTTAACCTGGTAAAGGTTACAAGTCAAATTCACAAGTCAAAACTTCTTCCTGGTCAATCGCTTCGCTTTAGCATTTAGTCAATGTCGAGTGAAAATATATCTAAAGTAACAATAAATTGTGTTAGCGTTGAAATAAACTATTAATTTTTCAAAAATTCAAAATTGTAAAACTTATCTTTTAATGTCTCCATAAATATAGTTCGATCAGTAAAACAAAATAAATTTTAAATTTTTGAGAATAGTAGCATACTATTTAAATAACTATGTTATTAGCATTACCCAATTACCTATGCTTGTTATATCATGTACAGCAACAGGATCAAGCTACACATAATCATCAAATTTCTCCAATCGATTTTCAACCTAAATATAGTTGAAATAAAGTGCAAAATTCTTTTTAACTGTTGTCTGTACCAAACACTCTGTTCATATTTACTTTTAGCAACTCAGATAATTAATCTTGAAATTTTACCTATGTTCGTTACAGCCATTAAAATTATAATTTACATACGGTACACAGAAATTAAAATGGGAAAATCGAAGTATAAATACTAAAGTTTACACATACATACTGGCAATTGTTTTTGTTAAGTATAATAAATACGCTTGTGTGGTCACAAGCGAATCCGAAGCAATAGATACAAGATAATATTATTCTGTTGATATTTATTTAGGCAACATCTGTTTATTGTTTTAGGTGCGTACGTTTTAATCGGCTACGAATCGGATAAAAGTTGTTTATTTATTTACGAATATTTCTGCTAGATACAGTATTTATGTATGTGGCTACTTGGACAATTAGAGTGGGTCTTCTAGACCCATTTTAGTTGTACAAGTAGCAATCAAACATAGTAAGTATCGACATACATGTACCTTCACTCGAAGGTTCGGTCGCCTTGTTCAAAGGTGTATCCACCAAAGCTGAGCGGAGATGCATACTGACTGGAGCGGAGATGTGTGCGATGAGGGCTTAGACAAGTGGCAAATGATACAAATTATGATATAAATCGTTGAATCCATGAAGGTACCTCTGTATTTATGTGGCTACCTTCGTGCTGTTAATATTAACTTAAGCTGACTCTGCTGGAACCAATAAACGCATTGGAACGCGTATCTAAAGCAGCTCTCGCAGAATCTTGCCAACTATGGGCTAGCAAAGAGAAGCCAGGGTAGTGGAAGTGGTTGCTGATGCATCATAAAGAGTCCCCTTAAACCTACACTGAAGTCACAAGTCCCAGGCACGACTCCAGGCTTCCTTCTCACACTATGGCCGCTAATGCTAAAGCGGAGACCAGACAGAGAAGACCTAAGTCGAGGACGGGGCACGGACGCGACTTTTGAAATTCTATAGAGGAGACGGGTCAGAGACGTGACGCAGTCTTGTCCTCGGAACTATGCTCGGTAGGCATGGCAACCCGCTCGCGTGCTCGCCCCTGATCCAGTCCTAACCCCCGCCCCGTCGTGCCAGCATCGCGTCTGCGACGCGTCTCTCCTGTAGGTTTTAACAAAGGGCGGAGAGATCTTTACATTATATCTGCGCCATTTCATTCTGTATGTTTTGCTCAGGACGCTTTCATAAGTTTTGTATGAAAGTACAAAAGGGGTTTATCGGCAATGCTTTCTGGCACTTCGTGTTGACGATGTCCAACCGCCTTGCGCCACGTCCGATGTGTGGGACTCCATATAGACGCATACAAAATTCGCCAGGCGCGGGCGCCGCACCGCGTGCGATATGCAGTGCTCCTAGGAGTTTTCGTCTTTTTAATTATTTATAGGTATAAATTCACAAGTCGAACTGCATCATTTAATTTTTACTTTCATTTGTTAACTAAATAGGTTTTATTCTACTCTGGAGATACTAAAGATATTTATCTAATTACAAATAATTAAAATAAAACAACTTTCACGGATTTAACTCGCGTGTAATTAGATTTTAAATTATGTCTTACTGCCCGACGTTTCGTAACACTTTTCAGCGTTCGTGGTCACGAGAGTTAAATCCGTAAAAGTTGTTTTATTTACAATATGCAGTGCTCGCGCAAATCTAAGAGAACATTATACAAATAATTAATTTTCGTAGCGTCTTTATTTGAGAACTAATAAAGCGAAATACTTTAAAAGTATTAAGATACTTATACCCGATCACGTTCCAAGCTCACCTGACCCACCAAAGTTGGAACGAGAAACTAATAAAAAAGTACTTAACTACTCTATGTTTTAGGAAGCTCCTCACAATAAACGACTGGAAGGTAATATTCCTCAAGTTTCCTACTAAATTTGTATCGGAGCTTAAATGTAAAAAATGGGCACGTCCCGTGGTATTCAACTTCTACGTAAAACGCAATAAATTTTATCGTTGTCGAATTACGGTCCCTTGGTACTTGTGTCTGTTTCTTATTAGTCAATAAGGTTACTGAAATCTTTTCGATTCAGTCACTCAGTTTAAGAATGTAAGACAGAATATCGCGATTAAATATGTACTATCGGTTTAGTTCCTAGTGACGAAGAACTACCATTCTCATAACGTGAGTGTTGTAAAATCCGACTGAGGGAGACTCTGAACCCGTGCAAGATGACGCAATAAGGAGTCATTCGCGCGGTGTTAATGAAATGAAAAAGCTCCTTATTTAAATGTACTTTGCTTCATCATTACAGCCTTAACAATTCGACCCACTGCTGGGACACAAGGCCTCTCCTTGTCATCGAAGGAGGTTTAGGCAGTAGTCCACCACGCTTGCTCAATGTGGATTGGTGGACAGAGTATCAGGTGATCAATACTCCTTTGCTGATCCATCAGTTGCCTTCTACGACACCCATTGAAGGATAAGGGGTGATGCTATTCTACTCTGCCGGCATCACACGGCAATAACACAATCACATGACTTTGCTTAAGTACTTTTAAATCGTCAAAAGCCCTACCACCATTTCAGGACGAAATAATTATTTTAGTTAAATAATTAATAAAGTTAGTAAATCATCCACAACAGCGTGCGCAAGGAGGGTAGGTATCAGGCAGGCAGCCGCCCTTAAAACCCTGCCAGAACCTATAGCACTATAGTGGCATATTGCACTGACACCAAATAAATTGGGATCTTTTTTATATTTAGAAACCAACAGCGTATTATAAAGTAACATTTAAATATTATTTCACTTATACTAAAGCCAATAACAGGATTCTCTCAAATTACTTGATTATTTTAGATACATACTTCAGTCTTCAGTTAAAAAGTAAACAATAGTTATTAAAATTAAATCTTAGAATTGTATCACCAAGTACCTTAGCCCAATCATAAAAAAGTCACTGGAACCCATCTCCGCTCAATACACAACACAAATGTTGTTGAATTATCAATAGCTCATTACACTACAAACAGGATTTTTAGTTGTATCCAGAGAACATTACATTTAGTACAGTGGTTGGATCAAAGTCAATAAAGTTATGCGTAACCAATAATACCTATCTACGAAAATAATATAATAAATGTTACCGCTAAGTTACTATGAATATGTGCAATAATGTCACTGTACTGCACTCAAATAACACTAGGTAGACTACGTTGTAACGGAGTTTCTCCCGAGTTCTTGCTGTAAAAACACGTGTTGAGAGTCTCCATTTTAGCCAAAATCTACTGTACATTTTTTTTGTAACTTTAATTAAGTTTTCACTTGACATTGGCAAAATGCATAATCTTTTAAGATTTGCGAATGCCATTAATTAAGAATAGAATAGAATACGTTGTAGCGTGTAAAAACTGTTAACACAGTTACAACATTAAAAACTTTACAAAATCACACGAGCAACTGGTTTGTTTATGTTCCGTGGTGAACAATGGCGGTGGGGAGGAAGGAGAAGGAACAAGTGACTTATTCAACCAATCAGAGCGCACATGACGTTTGGTTATTGCTTACTTATTATTTTACCCGTGAGTTCGGTAAGTTTATCAATTTGCGAAAATGTGGGCGTAAAATAATACAATTTATCTCTCGTTTAGAATCCTACGAAAGTTTATTAATTTCCTAGGAAATTTATAAACTTGCGGTTCTTGTTATTTTCCGGTGACATATCCACCTTTTATATACCATATTTATTTACCATTACCAATAAAAGTAGTGACGAAAACGTGTCTCATTCCTGGACCATACTAACAGTGTTGGACCCATAGACGACACGACGTTACAACGTGGTTTCTTCGGGCAAGAAAGAGTCCCGGAGATTTACAATACAGTAAAGTTTTATCCATCCAACTAGTCGTCTAGTTGGATGGATAAAACTTTACTGTTTATAATTGGTATTACAAGGGTTAAAGTTCATTGAAACTAATAAATCCACTTCAACAACAAACAGGCTCAGCATTTCGACTCGACAAATTTGTCTAACACCCATTGCGAAGTTTGCCAAGATTATCTTTGTAATTTGAATATAGGACAAAGGAGACGAGTATCACTCCGCCATTGATAGTCGGATGGTGCCGGGATCTTGTCGGTTGTTCGTTGATCCTTCAGACTGCTAATGCTACAACTCACGACCCAAACAAAGGGAACTTCCATCAAAGACGAAAATATAAAGAAAAATATAAAACTCGTAAGTTACGAAGGGAAAATTCTTTTATTCGGCCCTTTTTGTTTTGTTGAAACAGAATACCTATGATGAATTATGTTGTGGGTGTTAGCAGGCGAATCCTTACGCAAAAAAGGATTTCCGTGACCTCGTGGAACTTGAGTGCGAGCGACTTTAAGTCATGGAGACATTTCTTTGTCCCGTGCACCATACAATCCCTTTTCGCTATTATGAAAATTGCATGCGATTTGTTTTCATGAAACCACGATTTGAGAGATGTGATAAGAAGGGTATGGTTTGAAAGAATATAGTTATAGCATAGCATAAAAGCATACATTGTTTCGCCTTTGAAGTGAGGAAAATGCAGCTTTTGACTAGACAGTTTGCAGTAGGCATACAGTGGACCAGCGTCTACCAAACTAGTGCGTGTATTCCGACTAGTCCCAGTGGAGTAGTCCGATGATGGTACTACAGGTATTTTTTTCCCAGAGGTTCCACTGGCTGAACTATTGGGATTTCAGTTCGCAGTAGTTCCGTGTGATACTCAGACGCACAAAACGCATAGTTTATATGTGGTTATTTATAATATAGTTTCATTAATAAAAACTTCATGGTAACTTTTTGTTGAACAAATATACTTAACGCTAAGGTTTTGTAACATCTAGTACAGATATGCATGCCGTGGCTATAATTAAGTCTGCCCTTAGAATTGTTAAGCACTTAGCTTTATGCTGTTATAGTGTAAGATTTGTAGGTTGTCCTAAAATAGTAGTAGATATAACCAATTTTTTTGAAAAAGATTTTCAATAAACAAACAAATCCGGGTCGACAATGTAGGTCAAATTGTTCCTGAACCTCTGGAAAAAAAAATATCAGTAGTCCCATTATGTATGACAGTTTGGTGGCGCCACCCTCTCGTCCCGCGTCTCACGATTGCCCTGTACACGTTAGCTGATTGTGGTTATAGTGACGAAAATTGAGAAAGGAGTGTTCAGATGGTTGGGTTAGGTGAAAAAATTAGTGAAATGAGATTGAAAAGGAGCTAAGTATAAATTGGAAATGAATGAAAATGCGTGACGGGACAGACTTAAGCGAACGTAATTTCAGCTAAACAGAATTTGCTGCTTATCAATACTAATACCTATTTTACAGAGAAAATATTTGTATGTTTGTAATCAATAGGCTCAAAAACTACTAGACAAATATTAAAAATTCTTTCACCATTAGAATGCTGCTTTATAGTGATAAAGCAGCATTCTAATGGTAATTTTTTTTACTCAGTGGAGTAACATAGGCTTTTTTTTTTGCAAAAAATATATATACGCGCACAAAGTCGTGGGCGAAGCGCTAGTTTACATATTATATTAGCGCTCCGCCCAGACATTGTTATACTGTACACAAATATAGATTTTGTATGTTTCTCACAGGTGTAAGTTGCCAATGGTGGACGTAGCTACTGCTGACCCGCGAAATGTTGTTTGTTGCCTCGCTGCTGACGACGCAAGCGCAGAGTCCAATATTACATTTGTAACTTTAAAAAATCGGGAGTGGTCTCCCCTTGACTTTCTCGTATACCGCAAACGACTCAAAGGTTGATGCATGTTAAATTTTGGTCACCCATCCGTGTACCGACCGCGCACTTGGTTGCTTAACTTTCGTTGCGAAAATTTGATAGAAACCTTATATTTTGATGTTATACACGTATTTTAAATTTGGTTGCAATAAATTAAAGCATGCTCGAGTTATCGTGCTAACGCTTAGACACACAGACACACACACAGACATAATTCCAAAAAAAATATTTTTGAGGTCCGTGAGGGTGGTCCAAAACGTGTAAATCCGTCAAAATCTCGAGGTCGAATTTTTTTACGATTACAAGAGTTCCTCTATACTTACTACGTACGAGAAAGTAAAAAATGCATCTAAAATACAGATTAATTATGTTCCTTCATTCAATTTCACTAAATTCAAGTACATTGAATTTCGGTTGAATTACGGTTTCGTCGTCAGCACCGATACGAAACCGTAAAGAAACTGAAAGATATCTCAAACACAAGAGCAGGCCCTGTAGTGCTTAAAACACAAGACAAAGATTTTATCTGTCACTCGCATTTAGAATTAGGCCCGTAAAATATTTAACCAGCTGAAAGCACAGCGAGGAGGGAAGACAAACAAAACATAATTAGGGTAGAGACGTAAAAATAGCTTGCGCGGTAGAATTATTTAATTAATTAAGAAGAATTTGTCCCAAATTTAATGAAACGCCCCGGACTACGCAGAGATTTAATGAAATGACATTTGCGGATTTAAATAAATATGCGAGCCTTTAACGTGAGCTATTTTAATCTAGTGTGATAATTAATTCGTAGTTATATCTACGGTAAATATAAATATTTTGGATAGATAGCGGATTAGCCGGACTGTGGTACCCACAGATTTAATAATACAAGGAGATAGGCCAAGCCAGCGTTTAACTTGTGACAAGTGTATGCCCTGTGGGCATTCCTTTCCGCCACTTCGCGTGAGCGTGAATACGTAACTCAGCTATTTGACCGATCTCCTTTGCGGCTGTGCTTAACTTTCACCGCTTCGCAGTACTTAAGACGCGCGCAATGAATAGTGTATATTGCGGCATGCTCAACTAGGTCTTCCTATGAACTCGGCGATTCGACCGATCTCCTTAGATTGATATATCTGTGGTGGTACCTAAGAGAAGATCGCAGTCTGTCAAAAAACACTATGCTTAAGACCCTTATAGCTATGCGATACGCAATAAAGATATTTGATTTGAGTTTAACACTACATTATCGTAGTGTTGTGTTGGGAGTTTAGTGGATGAGGCCAGGATAAGCATCATTTGAATGGCTTGAGAGAGACTTTGGTGATGCCAGCCTCTATTTGACACTTGCCATCAGACGGCCTGTATGCTTAATTTCCACACTTTTCAGATACAAATTAAATTGAAGCGTATCTCTGTGATTTCGAAATAAATGCCACTAAACTTCGCATGCAACTGAAATCTAAATTTTTTTTTTATTATTTCACGCCGTTGCGTGGTTTGTGGTTGACATACTCGTATGGTTGTGTTAGTATTTATTTACACTTCGTGATTTACACAACGATAAGTCAACCAGTTAGGTATAGAATATAAAATAAATTATTAATCGATAATGATGATCCTATAATCACGAAGATAGATTAAGGGTAAAATATAATCTTCTTGCCTATAATACTCGGGGTTTTTTTTAATGAAAATTAAAAAAAACCCCGAGTATTATAGGCAAGAAGATAGATTAAGGGTAAAATATAATCTTCTTGCCTATAATACTCGGGATTTTTTTTAATTTTCAGTTTGAAACTAAATTCTTTTTGGCTTTAAATTTAAACGTTTTCATGTGTGATATGCCGCTATAGTGCTGACGGTCCGCTGAGGGTAAATGGTGCAGAAAAATGCAAATTTGCTGATCGGGCTTCACAAACTGAACCGTCTAGTTTCTATCTAACCCTACCTAAGCACTTTGTGAACTCTATAGTGGATAACACTAAAGTATTTAAACGCTGCCCTTTTTTAACTTTTTGATATAACATAAATATTTTGTTAGAAGGCTTTTTATACTTTATAGGGTTCCGTACCCAAAGGGTAAAACGGGACCAGGGGGGGCCAGGCTGTGTCTCATGAACCATGATAGTAAAACAGTTGAAATTTTCATAGATGATGTATTTCTGTTGCCGCTATAACAACAAATACTAATAAACAGAATAAAATAAATATTTACGGGCGCTCCCATACAACGAACGTGATTTTTTTTGCTTGATATTGATAACGGCAACATGTATACGCTTGAAATATGCAGAGAATATTTAGTTCTATATTTACTTTATAAATAAACAATTAAATTAAAATAAAACGAATTTTAAGAAGGGCTCCCATACAATAGACATGATTTTTACTGTTTTTTATAGATAATGGTACGGAACTCTTCGTGCGCGAGTCCGACTCGCACTTGGTCGGTTTTTTTTAGTATAATGCCTAATTTATATAGGCGATAAGTTTCTCCTGAGTTCTTATTGTAATAAAACGTGTTGTGAGACTGCATTTATAACTCAATCTATCGCATAATTTATTGTTACTTTAGATACATTCTCACTTGACATTGGCAAAATGAGTAATCTTTATGTCTCGCGACGCCATTAATTAAGAATAGAATAGAATATATAGGCGATACGTTGGCAACCTGTCTGTATCTGGAGGCGCTTTATGGCCCATATTTCTTATTTCTGCCGTGAATCAGTTGTGTGTTTCGGATTGAAGGGAAAGGTAGCCAGTGTAATTACTGGGCATGGAAGGCATATCATCTTAGTCCCCAGGATGATAACGCACTTGCAGTGTTAAGTGATTTACCCTTAATATTGCAAGTGTCTATAAGCGACGGTCCCATTTAACACTATGTGGGCCGCAAGCTTGTTTGCCATCTGTTCAATAAAAATAAAAAAAAATATTGCTCTTTGTGTAACCAAGTAGGTATTATCTAAGGCTCTGCTCAACCCCTTATGAGCTTATGAGCATAATAGTATGTCTTTATATGGCAGTATGGCTCTATCAAGTAGTGCTATGCCCTCATATGTATAGGTACCCTGTACCAAACATCATAAGCAATCACACACACAAGTTAATTTTCTCAATGTATTTTATTCTTCCCTCTTACGCTGCGGACGTTATTCGTTCCCTTTTTTACAGCGAACATAAAACAACGGCCGAGCTAACACAGCCTATTCTGAGGGAGGTCAAATATTTACTTCAAAACAGACGTCACAGAATTGTGGAAGGACTCGCCGGGGAGCAAATTTGGAGCCTTATAACGGCCTCAAATGTCCCCCGGAGAGTAATAAATATCCCTGTGCGTTGTTTAGCGCACAGCTAGAAACGTCTTGGCGTTTTAAAACTTTTTTTTTCTAGTTAATAAAATTAAATTCGGCACCGTCCTGTGCCGTCATATTGCCGGGGCGGTTGCGACTTCCTTAATCTTCTAAGCCACCCCATTATCCCGGGACATCATATTTTCTTGGCACTCCTCCCTGGTAAAAGTATTTTGTTCCCGTCTAAAGCTTTCCTGCTGATTATTGTTCTAAAGTTTACTATTAAAGAAATTCTGAGACGGTCTTTCATTAACTTTTAGTTACTCCACACATTCATGCAAGTTGTTTTATTTTCTACTGTTGTTTATTACGCTTTGTGTCAATGTACGAGCACCGAAAACAAATCTAAATGGAAATTGTTTTTAGCCTGTGTTTTATGTAAATTAAGGCTAAGAGTGGGTTAACGGATTTTGTACACAAAAAGAAAAATGAATTTGTCCGTAAGCTAGGCTTTTTATTATCATAACAGATACATAAAACGATGTAGTGTTTTGTTTGGTTTAGACTGTCGGCATTTGGACTCCACTTCTGCTTACCATCAAGTGGAATGGAGTTATTAGCTTGCCCTGTTTATAAAAAAAATTACCTAATGAGGAATTAGAAAAACGCACTGAAAAAAATCGACTTGACTCAGGCGGGACTCGAACCCGCATCTTCCGCAATCCGGGCGGCTGTGTTGACCAATTACGCCACTGAGAAACTGCTTTTAGCTGTCGAAATTTGTCAGTGCTTGGTGCTTATGTTTTTATGGTAAAAATTGTTTCATCAAATCTTTGAAATTTGCACTTCTAAGACCCGAACGAAATATTTTTGCAAATATTTGACGCCCAGTTAAGATGAAACTACCTTAGTTTATGGAATAATTTTATTTTTTCGTTTAAAACGCGTAAATATTAATACTAGAAGTCCTAATGAGGGATTGTTTTATAAGGTTCACTATCCATTTGCATAAAAATTTAAATCATAAAATATTTTGGCATATGGTACTCTATTCTAATGATACTTACGCATAATAATTTTAGCCATAACAGATTTAAGCATAATTATCTCAATCATAAATACAGTCGTCATAATCATGTTTAAGAATAACATTCACAACCATAATTTTAAAAAGGTATAATGGTATCAAACTATAATTATTAATTAATAGACGCATAATCATCTTTACCTACCCGCCACTCGGTCATGTAGGTGCATAAAACACTAAACTCTCCCAAAAACAGTGCATTCTGCCTTGTCATAAAAAAAATAACCCTAACCTACCCATCACTCAGCTATGTAGGTGCATAAAATACTAGACTCTTCCAAAAACAGTGCACACTGCCTGGTCATTAAAAATAACCCTAACCTACCCATCACTCAGCCATGTAGGTGCATAAAACACTAGACTCTAGACAAAATATTATGCCACTATCCACTATGCCTAAAAAAATTAGGGCAAAATATATTAGTCTAAATTACAATTATAACACACTACTGTACACATGCGGTCAAAATCAATTATGCCAAAGTTGTGTTATACAAATAAAAATATGCCAAATTCATTATGCCAAAGTATTTTAGGAATAAAAACATTATGTCAACGAAAGGGATCCCGTTTTATAATATGACTAGACTTATTGGCGCTTTGTAGCATTCTGAAAGCCTGCAAGTTTATTAACAAAAATAAAATAAACAAATAAAAAATATTGTTTTTGTTCTCAGCTCGACTGGCTCCTCGTAGACGGTACAACGGTGACGTCAGTGCCGGGTCTCCGTCGGGTGCTCGCCAACGGGTCCCTAGAGCTGCCACCGTTTACCAGCGACCGCTACAGGCGGGACATACATTCCACCACATACCGCTGCAGACTCACCCTGAGCAGTGGTTTCGCCGTACTGTCCAAAAACATTCACGTACATGCTGGTAAGTTAAAATACTAATACATTGCGTAAATTTGTGTAAGTGACTGGAACGAAATTATTTATTTATTTAAACTTTATTGTACACAAAATAATATACAAATGGCGGACTTAATGTCACAAGGCATTCTCTACCAGTCAACCGAAAAGCTGGGCACAGAAATAATAGTAGGCGGTACGGAAAGTGATTAACATTTTAATAAAGCTACGAGACAAAAATAAAATTATAATATTAACATACATACACTTAATGCCACAAACTTACATATATTTGTAGGTATAAAATATAAATTACTCGAATGTTGTCGAAGGGTCATTCTCGTATTTTGCCTATAGTGATAAGTTTCTTGCAGCAATTAGCGCATTTTTGAAATAAATATTGAAATATGTAATTTAAGTGCACAAAAATTTAAAGATAATCTCTTTACATCATTTTCGTGAAGCTGCTACAGTTAAGGTACTTCCCCTTATTACCCCAATGAAAGTTTCCACCCTGTATGATCAAAAATATAACTTGGTACAAACGGTTGTTAGTCTCTGCTAGTACTTTGCTCGCTATTTCTCTCGCTACTCGTAGTGTGTGATGTAAATTTATTATTTTCTTGTTCAGCACTAAATATACCATGGGAGGTGCACGTGCCGGACGAATATGTGATGGCTGGCAACGCAGCCATCCTCCGGTGTGTGGTCCCAGCGCACTGCCTCGACAGGGTCGAAAGCACGGAGTGGCTCACCGATGATGACGTCAACGTGCTTCGTTACTTAGGTAAGCCATATTTTTACTATTGTAATCATCATTTCAGCCGAGAGACGTCCACTGGACATAGGCCTCCTCCAAGGATCTCCAAACCGGTCGGTCCTGCGCTGACCGCATCCAGTGGCTTCCCGAGACTTTTACCAGAACGTCAGTCTACCTTGTGCAGGGCCTACCAACGCCCTTGAACTTCTTGTAATAATAGAAAAATTCGTAGCTTTCAATCCCTATGATTTCATACTTTTTCGGGCAATTTAGCATGCATTAAAACATAACTACAACATTATCTTAGTCTCTGAACAATTGAGCTGCAATTATAAGTACCGCACTGCAGCTCCTAATTTGCAGTTTGCATGCAGTGCTCGCGCAGTTGGACGTACGTGCTTCGAAACTGCACAGGACTGTGTTATGCAGATGGTGCTATTGTGCAATGTAACGACTGTATATTGGCTGCTAGCTGCTACATATTTAATGTCAAAATTCAGTTTCATAACGATTAACTAATAATCAAAATAACTACTTTAGCGGTAACTTCATTTGGGTTTTTTTCCAAATATTTCCTATAAATCTAATATCGTGTAAATGACGTTTTTATATACAATTTAATTATTCAAATACAAGGAAAGGTTAAAATTACATATTTCAAATAAAATTATAAGCACAAATATTTTCCTATATTATTTTTAGTAGAAAGAATCGATAGATAAGAAATTCAAAACCGAAAGATATTAGAATTCTTGCAGCGTTTCTTTTAAATTTATTATTAAAATGCAACGAAAATATTGAATTACATTTTTCTAATTTTATTGAATATTTAGCAATATTTCCAGAGTTCTATTTTAATCAAATAAACGATTTTAATTTAGAAATCCAACCACTGGTGCTGACAAAACATTATATTTGTATCTTAAGTCTTAAGCCATCGTAACTTCATTATGGAAACCCGGTAATAAATAATCCGTACGTAGTTTGAAAACTCTGTAAAAGTAATTAATTTTCCTCGTCTTTATATTGCGTTTATTACGGCATTGCAGAGAGCTATAGGCACGTCGGAAAATTTATATTCCCAAAATATTCAGGGCGCAAATATTTGTGACAAAATTTTCTCATCTAAACTCTGTCAAGACACGACACACGCAATTACATTTTCATCCGAAATCTCATTTTCACCCAAAGAAAATAAGGAACGCTTGTACGAGACTCGCAAAATGTTTTCCTAAGTTAAGTCATTTTACGATCGGGAATATGAAGTAATACAATCTTGTTTACAATTCGAAGAACATAAATGATGATCTGCGATAGCTTTGGCGTCTTTAATATGCGAGTAAACGAAAGTCAGATGATGATATAAAATGATATGAAAACAAAATACCAATAATCATAAAGAAGGCATGGTTTATAGATAAACAAATATCTACATTTATATCAATTTGGCCTTATTGATTTTGATACATATTTTTTTGATAAATCTATAGTTCTTTTCAAACGGCGGGCCGGACCGGGCCGGTCAATTTCACCGCGAACGGTAGCACAAAGGGAATCCTAAACTACCAACGCACATAGAGGGCAAAAAGACCGCGTCGCAGGTGCCCGCCGGGCACTGGCGGCGAGGCATATCCGTAGCTACCCGCCATGTATCACACAAACCAGTTTGTATGCAGTAACGCATACGGTGGCACGGGGAGGCTAGCTCAGTCCGCGCCACTCTTTCTGCTCGTCACTAGAACGAACGTCGTGAACTAACTGCCCCGTCCTTCGTGTGCTTTGTGTTCGCGGTGAGGGCAGCCGCGGGCATTGACGGGCAGACGCGGTCTTTATTTCTTCGCAATCAAAAAAACTGCCCTGCTCCGTCGTTTGTAAAGCTAAATGTTACCACATGGGATTTTGGTTTAGTTTTATAGCCGGCCGCCTGCCTTACACCAATCCTTAGGAATGGTACTGCGGTTTACTCGTCAACGCGTGAACGGCCCCTTTGGTGCAACTGCACGAGATTCGCGAACTCAGTCTGTTTTTAGATAAAAATGGGTAGTCATGATTTTCCCTAATAAACTATTTGCCAAACAGAGTTGAAATAAATTTGTAAGGGACTTGACATACAAAGTGACCAGAGGCCGCGCGCCCGGACGCTGTACACACGCCTTGGTCGCGGCTAGTGGCGTGTTTCTGTGTCAACGTCAATATCAAAAGATCGCTGTACAAATACGTGCGCCCTGTCCACTCAGTATATTTTGTTACACTAGAGCCTATACAAAACATCGGCAGCGCGGGGGGTGCGTTGCAAGCGCACTGCGGCCGAACGCCTAGTATATTTTGTTCGTTAGGCGCCAAACATTTTATAGCAGCGCGCCTGGGGTGCTTTCATCAAGTCCCTACTATTATCTTTTATATTGTGGAACTCGTATTGATGTACGCGATACAGGCTTGCCTAGTGTGAATTTTACAAGAAATGTAATTGTGTTTTGAATGGTTCTGGAAATAAAGTATTTTTTCATTTTCATTGTGTACAAGTGACGATAAATAATACGAAGAGAAAACATTGTGATATTTATAGCACGTGCCTCAAACTCAAGAACAAACAACGTACTCTGAGCTTTAAGTCCGCCTTTGTCCGATAGAATACCTCCTTAGTGTAACAAAACAACTTCCCGCAGCTAATTCTAAAGTAAATAATCTCCGGTACCCGAAGCGGTAGTTGAATAGTGAAGCCGCAAGGGTAGCTCGTTTAAACAATATATTAAAACAGTACAAGACGTGCATTTTGAATTAACTGCACTAGCCTCCGCAAGCTTAAGTAGGTACGCAAACCTTGTATAATACTAATATTAGAATATTTTTTTCATCTACAACATTCTAGTGTTATATTGTTGCAATTTTAAATGCAAAATTAAATCTTAGGGCGAACTGGAATCATAAATGGCCTCATATTTCTAGTTTTTATAACTCTACAGTATGTCGGGCGATGCATTCATTGTTTATTCTGTTATAAAACAGTTTAAATGGAGGAACAGTGAAAATATTATTAATCACTTATACTTTCACTTACGTGATTAGATTGATATTACACTTATAAAAAAACAAGTGAATTTACCTTTGAAGTTGTCACTTCTAAGCTTCTATTTCGAAAAACATCGTTTGCCGTCATTTGTGGAACTTATATCAATAAACTAAACTAATTTTTAGCGCTGACTTGCATTCCGTACGCACGTAAAACCGCAAAAATAGCAATGGATGTGCATATTTTATAATACATTCATATTCTTATTTACGGCATTGTCGCTTAGTTAATTAATATAATGTTTCTTCTCATAGGATCGAAGTACCAACAACTAGACGATGGCACTCTCTACATAAGTGCTGTTACCGCATCTGACCGGTATAATGCGTTCCGGTGCCGTGTACGGGATCGGATCACCGGAAAGATACATTCTAGTCAATATTATGGTAAGAAATTTGTTTATTTTATAAATTGCAATCTAATAATTTATTTCTAACAAACATAAAATTTCAACTCTTAGCAATGAAGTGAAACAAATTGATTTTTATGTCAAAATAAATGTAGAAGAAGCTTAACATTACAATTCGAATTTATCTAGTTTGTTCATCATGAAGACGTTTTTCAATTTCAAAGTTTAAAAAAGAGTTCCAAAGTGTGCACATTTATTTTCGTGCAACTAATAATATTCAAATAATTGTTTCAATAAATCTTTGTTTCAATTTATTAATTAAGATATATATTTATTGAAAAAATTCGTCGATATCGAAGTTCATAGAGTTCATGGAGGGGTAAAAACATGGATTCACCGTGCGATTGTCACGTCCATTGTGTTGCAGAGAGGAAAGCCATGAGCAGAGCCTGAGACTTGTGACTCAAGTTTAGGCTTAAGGACCTTTGCAAGATGCCTCAACACTCACCTCCACTACCATGGCTTCTCTTCCTCTACCCAGCCATATTTGTCACGATTCCGCGAGAGCAGCTTTACATAATAATTTAAGAAATAACACAGACAACGTATTAGTAATAACTTCCCACCTTTTCAAAATTATTTTCTTTTTCATCCTCACAATACCCCAATTTGTTTTCGAGAATTCACTAAATTCAGCAATCATTATCTACAGGTCACGTAATAGTGACAGAACCAAAAGGAGGCGTCCGCCCCCGCGTCGTCGTGGAGCCGCGCACTCGCCGGATCCAAGCCGGACAGGACGTCCGGCTGCCGTGTGCGGCGCACGCCTGGCCTGAGCCCAGCTATAGGTAAGTCACTCTAACTTCTTACTGTATTTGTTTTCGTATTTTCTTTTGTGACTCGCTGTTGAAATTCTGTAAGTGACTGTTGACGAATTTTGAGAGAAAATTTAATTAAGATCAAACTGCAATTTCATTGCTTTATTTCTAAGTTATTTCAACAAATGTTCAAGTATATCTTTATATATACTTATATTGGTAATTGCGAATAATACAGAGAATACATAAAATCAGAATATTGGTGAAAATCACCCTCAAAAAAACATTTTTAATAGGTACATACTAAATAAAAGGCAATTTAACGTAAGATAGACAAACTAGCTTTATAGTGGCTAGCTATAGGAAAATATCCACCACTATTAATTTACACCAAACTTAGATCACTAACTATAAACTTAAATACTCTTTTGGATTTGACTGCACCTTTTGTGTAGGTGACCTGTTACGATTTTGAAGGTACTGTATGGCTACAGATGTTTCTTTATTGTAACCAAATGTTGCGTAAAGCTCTGCTAAATCCCTTTTGGGATTACGAGCGTGATTATATGTATGTATGTGTGAATTTCTAACCTCCACCTCCACCGCAGCCCGTATTGGAATCGTAGATATACGTACCTCTCGCGTACCGCTTAGGTACGCAGTTAGTACAGTGAACGCATTTTAGATATTGTTTTTATGACTATCGCCATTGTCGGATTTTGGGAGTGCAGGCGGCGTTACGTTCCCTAAAATATGGCTGAGGGAAGCGATGGCTGATTCTTGCGTCATTCCTGTGAACAGGTGCCGCAAACGGGGCCTGGTCATCTCATGTTTTCTTGTTTAATATAAACGAGGTCTTTGAACAATTGTATGACACATGCAATCAATAGGATTTTTTTGTGTAAAATATTGTGTAAATAACTAATGCATTATTGATTTTATTTTTTGTATACCACACATTGTATTCTTATAATTGTTAACCGGAGGATCATAAATGAATGTTTAGCACCTAAGTTGTAAGGAATGTGTGTACGTCTAACATTAACAAAATTGTGGTGGGTATCAAAAGTTAAATTATTTAATTCATTAATGTGATTAATTTTATTTATTTGAGTGAAATAATTATTTCGTCCCAAAATGGTGGTAGGGCTTTTGACGATTTAAAAGTACTTATCAAAGTCCTTTTAAATACAGAACTTTTTCATTTTCACTGCACTGGGCCCTCCACAATAGAAGTAAAAATATATCCAAAATTTAACGGGTCAGGAACTTTCAGGTTTTTTCCAAACATAGACCTCCAAATCCGGCCCTGGCTATTGGTGGTGGTCGTCGTCAATGTCGCCGATGTACGCGAGCCTACTTGACATTGTAATATTATCGACAGAGTATTTCTGAGTATTTATCAAATGCAATACGACAATTGTAACAAAATATCTGGGCAGCAATCAATGATATTATATTTAAAAAGAGGTAGATAGGTTGCTTGCTTGCAAAAAGTGGCACCATAAAAGTAAGCTGATTAGCACACCCGAGCAGATATCTTTCTCGTTTACTCTATTGCTAGATATCATGTTGTCTTACTCACAACTTACAATACAACCATGTTAACTCGCCACATACGACAACATGAAATCGTAGACAGCAGTCGTGCAGAGTTAATTTGACCGTGTAACATGATGACATTTTGGACCATTTTTGACTTTGAATCAGTATGAAGGTAACCTATCTACCTCTTTTTAAATATAATATCATTGGCAGCAATAGATATAATATGTAAGTATAACTCGACTCGATATTATGGTACTATTTTTTTGATTATTGAAATTTCTCGACTCTTCTCTACTATGATGTGAATATATTAAACATGTTCACCTTCCTCTTGAATCACTCCATCTATTTCTGAAGCCCGCTTTGAAATCCGTTGCGTAGTTAAAAGTTATAAGCATACGTACCTACAGAAAGAGCGTCTTCATTCTATACTGTGTATTGTTAGGATTTATAATCTATGATTTAGAAAACAAATATTTTGCTATAGTCTGTGAATGTCAATCTGTCAAAATATACGAAATTGCGTTCTTTCTGCGACTACAACTAAATTCTTATTGTGTAATTCTTGTGCCGAGAAATAAATAAATGTATACCATCTATCATCTCAAGCTATATATATTTTACAACCAAATACATAACATGTACCTATATTATTACTAATAAACATCTTGATACATAGACTTGAAAGACCATATAGCCATACCTACATAATATTATTTATTAAGTTATAATACCTACCCGTTATCTCGTACAATACCCGCATAATACGAGGCGTTATAATTAGTGTGAGTAGAGACACGAACATAAGTAGTACATTCAATGAATAACAGGGCTGTGTAAGGCCATACACGTAACATAACCTTATCATACGGCCCATAATTGGCTGTGGTCCAGAGACTGGACGATAATGTCACTATTGTGCGCCCAACGACGTTTATAATTCAAGTCCATTGTTTAGGAATGTTTCTCCGAGCGGTGAGAACATGTGTCTTATAAACGGCTATCCCGTTGTTATCAGAATGGATAGGTGGGCGTTAGTCATTTTGCTGAAACTGTACTCAAATTTACCAGTTTCGTGACAATCTTATTACTTTAATATTTTTTATATTTTTAATGCCTGACACAATAAGAGGGGTATTTTATGTTTAACGTATGTATCTATGTCTGTCTGTCGTATGCCATCGTCGCTCTTAGGCTAAGAAATAGAAGTACGAACGAAATAGTCTGTTCTGAACCTGCTCAATTGCTCATGACAGCACTGCACTGGTTGTCATTGTCATCAATAACACTTACTCAGTAATGGATCTATTACACCTAGAGCTCCATTTATATTGAGAGTGAGTCACAGATCGGATCTTGAATTGGATTACCTTGCTATATTAACTTCAAATGTCAAGTGGTCTGCTTTTTCTCAAGAGTCAAATATTATCTCTGTAGCTTGGGATACTTGACTCCGATATTTAACGCGAAGAATGGCGCTATTATTTGCGTTCAATATAGAAGCACGATTCCTTGAGTGTTAAAATCTGATTTTGGATTGGATTTCCCTCTTCACTCCTTATCCATTTTTTTATAAAAAGGTCAAGCAAATGACTCCATTCCACCTGTAAGCAGAAGTGGAGTCCAAATGCGAAGATAGCTAGTGCGGGAGATAAACTGCCGCGCTAACCACCCTCGCCTTACCGACCTGCAAGGTGCTTCTTCAAGGTTCTTTTGAACGACCCAGTATTGTAGAAAGGAGGGAACACGTGTGCTGGCAGTAAATTCCATTTCTTGATTATGCGACAAAGAAACGAGTTGCCAAATTTCTTAGTTCGCATTGGAATGGTAGCTACAGTTTGTCTGTGACAACGTAGACCAGCACCCGTAGTCCTTAAAAGGAAAGGAGATGGTGGGATTAGGGAAAAAGCTCCTCACAGCACTCGACGTGGTAAAGACGGCAGAATGCGCTCAATGACGCAACATTGCGATGCAATTCGAGAGGCCCATTTCCTTAGTCACCTCTTCGTCGCCGATGATGCGGATCGCGCGACGCTACAACCTATCCAAAGAATCAAGTAAGTACTTGCCGGAGCTATCCCAGAAGTGCAAACAATACTCCACGTAGGACCATACTTGCGTCTTGTATAGCAAGCTCAGTTGATCTGGCGTGAAAAAACGCTGTACCTTGTTCAGGACTCTCCGTTTCCGTGAGGAAAACAAGAGTTTCCGTGAAGCTGTTTTTATCACACATCCATAGCGATCTTCATCTTGTCGCCTTATATGTTATCCACTCAACGGTTCATTAGGTGTCCCTAACTTCATGTCTACTCTGTTTCTTCATTCTAGAACTCTCATCATCACATTTGCGTCTATTTCATCGACATGTTCTAACCATAAGTACCCCGCTTTTTCTTCGCTATCACTTCCAACACATCACTCACTCGTGAAGCAAAAGGCAATACCTCTGGTAATAGCAAAGTACACGTCTAATTAGCCCAAACCCAGTAACAGATAATGCCAGCATTGTGTACGAAACGTTTATGACTCACAGCCATTGTTTAGTGTCGCTCGACGCCATTGAACGGAAGCATCTGTCGTGTTACCCATCGCCGTAAATTAAATATATGGGAGATACAGCTAGAATGAACCTCTTGGCAATAAAACAGGAGATATTTAAAGAATAAATCAGAATAATATAATGAGAAAACTTCTGGATGTTATTATAAACAAAGATCTATATTACGATTTTGTGTTATCTCGGAAGTTGGTTCTCAATTTTGTATTCAAAGGGACCAGGGAAAACTTTCGGGCAAGTATTTGTAAGATATATATTTCCGACAGATAAGAAAAATTATTGGCGCTTTAATGATATCATAGCTAAAGCGAAAATTTAGAGACCGAGTATGGGTTTATAAAACTTTCCCAAGAATCCGACTTTTCTAAGAGCGTGACCAAAAGATTTTCATTACTATTTTAACGACTTTGTACTATAGAAGACGACTGACACGATATTAGACGGATAAGATGACATTCGTAAAATTGAAATAAAAGTCATTGGCAAGACTTGATGTCATATATCCCTCTTTGTCATTATTTATTTATTATGTCTGTCTAACTCTAACATCAAATTAAAAAATGGGGAGTGGTCTCCCCTTGACCTTCTCGTATACCGGAAACAACTCAAAAGTTGATGGAAACCTTATATTTTGATGTCATACATACGTGTTAAATTTTCGGTGACCCATCCGAGTACCGACCGCGCACTTGGTTGCTTAACTTTCGTGATCGACGACTCAAAGGTTGAAAGAAACCTTATATTTTGATGTTATACATGCATGTTTAATTTGGTTGCAATAAGTTAAAGCATACTCGAGTTATCGAACGCACAGACACACACACACACAGACATAATTAAAAACGGTATTTTTGGACTCGGGGAGGTCCAAAACGTGTAAATCCGTCAAAATCTCGAGGTCGAATTTTTTGACGATTACAAGATTCTTATGTACTACGTATACGAGAAAGTAACAATAAGAAAATAAGACTTTAATCGATACGTGGTCTAGTGGTCCGGAATTAAATGCACATGTCTCGCACCTGATCACGAGAGAACTTTGTGCTCCGTTTGATTGATGGCAGGCCATGTTCTAAGTTGACACATTTAGCTACCACAATCTTATCAAAATCAAGATGAAGAGAGTTCATCTTATCTCTGTCAAAATCTTATCAAGGTCGCACATAACAATAGTGTTAACATCAGTATTGTTTTCTGCCAGTTAATGATAAGATAGTCTGTCACTCTGTAGTTGAGGGTTCCTGGTAAAATTTCCACTTACGGCCTTTTTTATTACGATGGAAAATCCATTAATGGACCATACCGCACGCTGGCTAGGCATGTGGCGTGTGTGGGACTCACCGGCGCTGAAGATTGCCGGTCCTACCCACTAAAAACCACTGGTACCCTCCTAAGCCCTTCTGGAGGCGTTTTGAGATCAGCGTACTTTACGTTCCATTTCACCAAAACGTCCCCGGGCTGGCCCGGCCCAATAGTGAGACGGGCGACGCGCCACTGGAGGATTGCGCTAGGGTACTAGGCAATCCTCAGGCGGGGGACCTGTGCACTGCACCAAGGCACACGGGGGCCAACCCGTGTGCAGGCCACACCTTAGGGTTGGACAAGAGCGGTTATAACCGCCTGCCTTCTCCGACCCGTCCGTCTACGTCGGATGGGAGAGGCTAGAGGATCGTTCTACCGCTCCCTCTCCGTGGCCTCCTTCTGCGCTATCACTGATCCACTTATGGCCTAATCATCTACCATGAGGTGAGATAAAGGCTTGAGATTTCATTTCAACTAAAAAAAGTGCTACTATAGATTTTGCTTCTAATTTTTTATTGCCCATCTACAGAAAGAGAAAGAACATACTAACACGTTTATTAGAACGAGATAGATAGACTAGACCATTTCACGTACACGCAGGCGGCCTAAGTTGGCCTATCAGTCTTGTAGAAAAGACGGCAACTGTCAGACTGCAGTACTATTTTTCATGCACACATGCATATTACTCACACATAATGCATATTTTTGGTATCTTTCTAGTCGATTCAATGCCAATCTATAAATGTCAGTAATAATAAATCTATGTGCTTAGTTATGATTGAAATTGATACCAAATTAAATAGAAAATTAAAAACATGGAAAAAAGTTCCTGTCATGGATAAGTCCCGTCTCAGCACTTATCGAAAAAACAAAACAATTTCAATCATAAGAAGTGGCACTATGTTATACCAGCCATGTGATGCCAGCAGAGTAGAATAGCATCACCGCATCATCCCTATCCTCCAATAGGTATCGTAGAAGGCTACTAATGGGTGAGCAAAGGGGTATTGATCACCTTATACTCCGTCCACCAATCCGCATTGGGCAAGCGTGGTCGCCAAGGAGAGGCCTTGTGTCCCAGCAGTGGGTCGAATTATAAAGGCTGTTATGATGACTTTATTGTACCTACCATTTTGTAGATATAGTCGTTTAATATCCATCATCAGCTGAGAGACGCTCTGTTGGACATAGGAGAACTTCAAGGATCACCAATAGTTGGAGGTCTCCAAGGACCACCAATAGTTGGAGGTCTCCAAGGATCACCAATAGTTGGAGGTCTCCAAGGATTAACAATAGTTGGTCTCCAAGGATCACCAATAGTTGGAGGTCTCCAAGGATTAACAATAGTTGGAGGTCTCCAAGGATCACCAATAGTTGGAGGTCTCCAAGGATCACCAATAGTTGGAGGTCTCCAAGGATTAACAATAGTTGGAGGTCTCCAAGGATCACCAATAGTTGGAGATCTCCAAGGATCACCGATTGGGTAGGTGATCCTCCTTGCCCTACCCTGCCCGCAACAAGCGTCTTCTGGCGATCTTTACCGAATCGTTGGTACTTCTTGTTGGGGCCAGCAATGCTGCGTTTTCCGGTACGCGGCAGCCACTCGTGAACTTTTGCGCCCCAATAACCTTCACAGCCATTTAATATCCATAACGCTATAAAACGGATCTATAAACATGGGGTAATATGACTTAACGACTAACTTATACTTCGTTACCAGAACGGTTATTAATCTAATGGACTTCATATAATAAACTCATAAATGGAATATTAAGTATATTAAAGTGGCAACATTGGCGAGATCTCCAACTTTATTAACTTTTATTAACTAAGTACCCGGATGGGCTTCGCTTGACTAATATTGGTTTTTCTCAACTGTTCCTTGATTAAGAACAATTTTTAATATAAACAAATCGTCCTTGATAGAATACGAGTAGGTTTAATAGATCGTTAGCATCAAAACCACATCCCAAATTATTTTAGTGGCTCTGGAGAAAAATAAAATTCTTTGGACATGAGATAACAAACGTGCACCTGTCTGGCACCTGATTGAAACAAAATGTGTGAGAAATATCAAAATTTATTTCATAATTTGACATTTTTGGTGACTCTTCATTATTTATATGTGATGTTAGCATGGGTAGGTTCTCACTTGTTGATTATGTACCAAGCTACTGTAAATGCTTTCTTTTTAATCAGTACAAACAAAAAGGCATTGAAAAAACAAATGACATGATTGAAAAGATGTTAAGTCAGGTAAGTTTCAACTGTAAATGATGCATTACAGCTGCAATAAATTTAGCTAAAAGTGATTACTTCGCTTTTTAAGGTCTAATTACATTTTGATTCAAAGTATAATATATGTAACAAACTATAATATTTATCGTTTGTAAAAAAGTCTTTCTCTTTTTTTCTTTCTTCTGTTTTTACGTTAAAAATCTCATGATATGATCCATTCCGTGTTTAAGCTTTATTCACTCTGAGTATTTAAATAAATAAAGTAAATAACCTTAAGTAACGAAGGCCACTTTATTCCCAAAACAGTTTGTCACCCTATCCCAATTAAATTTCGCAGTATTGCCAAAATTATTAAACTCTACACCCAATATCCAGATATTCAACGCAATGCAAATTTTAATAAACATCTTAGCATTCAAAACGTTCCGCCACATAATATACATAATTTATTAGCATGGAAAACGGCTCGGCAGTCTGTCGGATTGTATTAAGTCAGGCAAGGAAGGGCGTTAAAACTCATATTTAAACCGCCCACGCACGTGACGTCGATCGGTTAATAGCGTCTCTCGTCGTTTGACGCGTGTCTCGATTTTCCCACAATTTTATAATCCCCTGGCGACGTGATCCGTTTAAAGCTAAGAAACAATTTCGTCCGGGATAACCACTCAATTGTGTTACTGTTCATCCGTCGCAGCATGTCCAGGAAAATCCAATAACTTCTGTCGATATTTTGCCAGTGAGTAAAAAAGTGTTCGCTGGTGACATTAACTGGGAATACGGTTAGGTTTCTCGTGATGTTTGGAAATCAAGCCACTTTTTCGGTAGCTAGGCGTATTTCTCGGTTGTCAATAGAAAACTCATCATGATATTCAATTTTTATTGTATTTTATGACCAACGAGTGGTCGCCCGCGGCTTCGCTTGCATTAATATCAGTTATTAAATAACATATATATACCTAGACCTCATTGATAAATGGACTATCCAATACAAAAAGAATTTTTCAATTTGAATCAGTAGTTCCTGCGATTAGCGCATTAAACAAACAAACTCATGACATGCAATAAAGAATTTGAATTTGAAACTCTTCAGCTTTTTATTATTAGAATAGATATAATAAAGTCAGTATTAGGGTGGTAACGAAAGTGTTTAGATCTCGCTGCGCTTACTAGGTCTTGATTTAAATTTAAATTATTAATTTTGTGCATGAGCGAGCGGTCCAGTCTTACGGGAACTGTATAATAATGCGTTTGACACCAAGACTTCTTGTTTGTGACCTCATCAGTATCCGTACTGAGATCGAATATCCTTTATTCGAACTTTTAAATTCTGGAAAACCTTTCATCCAATAACCATAAAATCTATAAATCATGAGCTCGACAGTACACTACATAGATGCTCAAAATCTTGAATGATGTAAGATTGAGGGATGGAATTCGTAAAGATTTATCTCGAAGAGGGAGAGTGTAATGTAGATGGTGCATACATTAATTATCTCAATGCCGCAGCCTTATCTTATAACACACCGTATTATAAAAAGGCTAGTATTGATGGAATACATTACGGACTTATCGTTAAACGGTTTTAATTAATATTAATCTGTATAATCGGACGGAGATTAATACTTATTATTGGTAGGTTCAGGTTATTTTTTTTATAATTAAGCGAATGGGAATCATTGTCACCCGAATTGTGACGCAATTTTTGTTTTATGATCATGAAGCGCTACTTGCAGTGTTATTTGGAGCTAAAACTTTCAAAGCGGCGTATCGATGTTGGCCCGTTTGTATTTAGGCGCTACCTTAGTACGCCGCTTTGACAAAGGAAAGGTTTTCGAGTATTTTATATTTGAGCAAACGGAATTCGATTTCAAGTAGGAACCTCCGCGTCATCTGGTTTCTTAAACATCTTCTCGGGTATAATAATAAAACACCACAGGTGTACGGATAGCTCGGTACTTAGGTTGATTGCTAGTTATAATACGTGTTTTGAATAAACACAAGTAAAAATATATAGTTTAAATTAAGTTAAGTTTTGTAATTATATTAATGTAGTATAATAATTCTGTAAATTTTAAATAAAATTATCTACTCCAAGAGCTTCCCGTTACAGTCGGCTATAGCCAACCTTTTTGTACAGCACATTTATAAATTCATTAAAACAAAATTTTGGTTTCACGACACTGCTTAGTTTTTTACATATCCTATAGCCGAGGCAGGTAGAGAATTTTATTGTTTCCAAGTTTACTGTTAACTGTACACAAATAGCCAAGAAACCCACATGAGCCCAGGTCCCTACGTCCACTGAACTTCCTCGACACTGTGTATTTGTCTTCGCAACCGGGCTCTAAGCAAACGAAGAGTTTAGCTATTCAAACGGACAAACTTCCTAATACATATTAATTTCGTAATAACTGCTGTTTGAATTATTGACTTGTACTTCTGGGCAATAAAGAGATTGTTGGAGAAACCCTAACTAAGAGAGTCTAATTAGTAGATGTTGTTACTTTTTTTTTTCTTGTGTACTCATAGATTCGTTCTTGTTTATTTCTTATGACCAAACGGAGTAAACCTTCGGAGAAGTCGAATAATTCTAATGCCTAATAGTAGATATTGTATAATAGAAATAACCTTTTTGTGCACCCTATCGCTTAAAACTGGTTGAAAGAAAACATATGATATGCGTCTGTTGTATAAGATCATATGTATAGGCATAAAAATAATCGAAGTAAATATATTTAGGACTGCGAGATAATTATATGGCGAACAAAGGTGTCAGTGTCGAGATGACGACTTGAAAAGTGTGTAGAAGGAATCAAATACGCCGTCTCCAAATAAAGTTGAGTATAGGGCAGGCAAAAGGATAATAATAGATTAACACTATGATCCGATTTCGAGCGCAAACGCTCCGATCACTTCGATCCGTTCGATTAATACTCAGATGAACACTACACACTCAGGCACTAGACACACTTTTGTTATACACCGCACTCGTCGAACAAGGGTGCGAAGACCCGGTCTACATACGACGCGCTATACCCGGTACAGACATGTGTCGGGGCGTTTCTTCCCGCCTCCGCCACGACACGTGTGCCCGAGCCGAGGTCCGAGCCTTTAGAGGCACCCTCGGGCATGTCGCTCCCTTCCGACACGGACGCCCTAGGGACGCTAGGCGGTCGAGAGATTCCCCACGGGGGACATGCTCGGTCGCCCAGTAATCCCCTAGGAACGTTCGACCTACAGGCTTGAGGAACCCCAAGGTCTTCGCCTTCTTAAAAACCCGGTGACGCAGAAAATGTCATCAGAGACAATCTGCAATAGAATTCCAAAAAAAAAAAAAGATTAACACTAAATCGACGTCGTATTGGGGGGAGCCAACAATGGGCATGTTTCGGCTGACATTATGATGATCGAAATCTTTATATAGTTTCTGCATCGCCTTCTTCCCTTGTTTATTTATCTTTGATGATGTCCGTTTAAAAGTTGCCTGGAAGACTTGGCTCTTAGCGATAAGGCCGCTGAATGTGCATGGTACTGTTAAAATGTTTCGATTGTAATCTTTTACATTTTTGTCTATACATAGTATAAAACAAAGTCGCTCTTTCTGTGTGTAATCTTAGAACTTTTAAGCTATGCAACGGATTTCAATTCGAGAGAGGTTTAAAAGTATAATTTGTTAAGGGTAAAGTAATTACTCTAAGGTCCGGACTCCATCACAGCGGAGACGAGACGAGAAGAGGAGCTGTGTTTTAAACAACCAATAGAAATTCGGTATTCACACATCTCGTCTCCGCTCAGCTTCAGTGGATACCATCGAGCGGAGATGAATCATATTTGTATGGCGCGATCGAGCTAGCGGAGATGTGAGCTGTGCCTCGCAAGCTAGCGCCGGCCGACTGAACGCAGCGGAGACGAGAAGAGATCTGAGCAGCGTGTAGTAAGCGGTGCTGCTAGCGGCGGCTTTCGTGTCAGATCGAACTAAATTGCAATCTTGATAAACACCGCACACATCTCCGCTACAGTCTAGTCAGTACGCATCTCCGCTTAGCTTTGAAAGAAAGAAAACATATTTATTAGAAGCATTAATAAGCATAACATACACATAGAAACACAAATAAAATCAATATGGCAACAATGCAACTAAATGGTCACCACTCAGCCTTATGCCGCGACATTAAAATGCCTCGGCGCTGATTTTCAGTGGGACCATAAAAAAGAGAGAAAGGACGCAACCTACGGACACAGATAAATAGAAAATAATGGAATAAATATGTGATATTAATACGATACGAACTAAATAATGATATATAAAAATAATTATACATAGAAACTTTACTTTCAACATGGACTTTCTCAACTTTGGTGGATATACCTTTGTTGAAAAGCATCTCTTCTCGACTCCGCTTCGAACATCTTCGCACATCTCCACTTTGTAGGAGTCCGGGGCTGAATACTATCCGCGCGAAGCCAGGGCGGGTCGCTACTGAGCTTTAAAGTTATTTCTTTGCTATTTCATCATCCCAGATACGGGAGTAAAAAACTGATATTTTCTTTGTTTCCTCCAAGCAAACCATTCTAGAACTTCATGGTAGGTCATAGTCGGAAACCTTTTAAGATGCAAATGCCCCTTTGCATTTCCACTGCTTTCGAACAAATTCTAAGAGACATCTAACTCCTAGAACATTGAAGGCTGCGCGACGTCTATAAGCGTTTATACGGAATTTCGCTTGGGGTAACAAAGTGCTCCGGCAGTGTCGACTGCTGAGATAATTGCATTCTTGACAGAATGTAAATGGTTATTAGAATTGTCATTTTGACTGTTGTTGTCTACAAGGCATCTGGTTTTCTGTATGTTTCGCTCCAAACTTAGACAAAAGCATTTCTGCAAATAACTAATCCATAGATACTTTATCATTAACAATTTTCTTTTTATTTGTACTCTGGTTTCATTTAATTTTTATTTACTTAACTTAGCTTAGTTCACCACGTCGTGATGAACTCGTCTTAAATATATTAATAGGTTCTTCTAATGAAGATAAAAGGCCGAGAGATATTTCTTCTTTTTGCGCCGGGGGTTAACCCTCTCTCACGTTTGACACATGATGTTTCGTTAGCCTTATGTGAGTTTCATACATTAGGTAGGTATATTTTCGTAATGCGTTAGATTACGAATATGTACCTACCTAGTGAGTAACGAATCTGTTCCGTTTCGTTACTTGTCTAGGAGCCTTGGTACGGTTTAGGGTCGTAGCACAATTATCAGCTCGAAAAGGTTCGTCGGAAGTATTCGTTACAAACATACAAAAATACAAATATTTCCACTTTATATTATGAGCGTATGTATTTGTAGAAAAAAATGACAAACTCGCAATTGACCGCTTTTTATTAGCTCATTAGGTATATCCTACATCACAGGGGACGGGTACAAATATTTTTTATTATTTTTCTTCCTTGGACCGTTTCCGAAATATTAGCTATTAATTTTCTTGAAATTTTGCTAGGTTGAAGTTCCAAACGTAAAAATATTTTAAATACTGGTACACTGACGGATCAAAAATGGAGTCAGGTACAGGGGCAGGTATTTACGCCAACGGGTATGAGTACCAACAAAGCATGGGCAAATATGCAACGGTCGCCTGTGCTCAGAAGAACCTAGAAATGGGCACCAAAGGAATGACCATTTACATTCTTAGTGACAGCCAAGCGGCACTTAAAGCCTTAACTACCTACAAAGTCACTTCAAAACTAGTTTTGAATGCGATACACATACTAAATAACCTAGTCAAACTAGTGTGGGTACCGGGACATGTAGGGATTGAAGGTAACAAAAATGCTGACAAACTAGCAAGGAAGGGATCGGCTCAAAACATCAATGGGCCCGAGCCTTTTGTAGGATTATCTAGAAGTACCATAAAAATGGCACTAAAGGAGTATTGTCAAAAGAGGCACCTCAGGGAATGGTTGTCCACTCCCCGACTGACACACTCAAAGAAATTTTTAGGATCCTCACACATAGGCTACCTTAAAAGAATGGGAAGAATCAGCAGAACCCAAATCCGCTGCCTCATAGGCCCTCTCACTGGCCACTTTGCCACTAGAAGACACCTGTGCACAATAGGCAAAGCTGATGACCCCATCTGTAGAATGTGTGGTGAGGAGGAAGAAAGCATGGAGCACATACTATGTGACTGCGATGCACTAGCCAACAGGCGACTAAGGGTCCTAGGTTTAGCTTACCCTAAACCAGAGGACTTTATAGACCTTATTCCCGCCAACATCGTGAAGCTCATACAAAATGTTTTCGATGTTGGTGGGGATGGGTGATAAGGAAAGGGGAAGCACAAAAGATCCCATAGGGTCGAAGCGCTCTGAGATACGGCCTCAGCCCCTTATTTAAGAATAAGAATAATTAAGTCCTGGCTCCATACTATTGAAGAAAACTATTTTATTAAAACCTCGAAAACAAAAACAAAGGCAGTAAATACGATTGCCTATTTGCTGGTTTGAATTTTGTGAAGCAACAAAACCTTCTCCACATCATAATGCAAATACAAGGGGTTTGTGTTTGCTCATTATATTTATTAACACATTTGACATCACTGCTCATTAAAACAGCCAGATCATTATGAAATAAGATACCACAATCAATGACTGTATTGACGGAACAAAATATTTTTCATTGATCAATTATTTCAACGCGTAAGTGTGCAAATTCGGGGCAATAAATTGCAATCCAACCCACAAACATTCTTTTATAACGGTTTTGATTGATGACCGTTGATAAATACAGCCATTCGTTTGCGTTTTAATTACAAAGGCCAAAGTTTTGGCCAAAATCCCATAATTACGCCTATATAAATGCCATTATCTACAGGGACAGACGACAGGCTGGCAACCTGTCACTATTTGGGAGCACGGCATGGCTCGTACTGCCAGATGTGGCTTTCAAAGTCATAGTCCAAGTCACAATTTTTTTATTCATTTAAGTACAATTTGTACACTTAGATATGAAAGTCAATTTTGATGCCATCGGTTCAAGAGTCTACCAGGAGGCCTTGTTCTGAGAAGAACCGGCAAGAAACTCAACCAGTTTTATCCCCCCTTTACAGTTTTCATAGCATTGATTTTATATGTCACCAATTGTTTCATAAAGTTCGGTTCGGTTGTTGATATGTATGTCTCTTCAACCGATATCTGTATTTCAAATACCCTACATATATTCTATACTAGCTTCTGTCTGCAGCTACGTCTGCGAAGAATTAAATTATAGCCTATAAGCTATTCTGATGTAAGTATGTGCTGTTGTAAAGTTTCATTGAAATCCATTCAGAAGTTTTTGTGTGAAAGAGTAACAAACATCCACATAATATACATCTATATAAACTTTCACATTAATAAAATATTAGGAGGATATAATATCAGTAGAATGTTCCATTGATATTTTATTAATTCAAAGATATTAATACTACCATTACAGAAAAACCCAAAGCGATAATAGTAAATTCGAGTGTATATTTTGATTATCTAAATTGATGGATCGTCTTTACTAAAATTTCATTTTGGTTATCAGCAAGTTATATTCTGATCCTACAAAATGTTACTGAAATTCATATTCGAATAATCATAATCCAATTTTATTGTACGCAAAGTAACCAACCGTTCGCTTTCCGTCGTATTTAAACTGACTGAAGTACAAATCCTGATTTCCTATTCAAATAATAAATCTGATTTACTTCCGAAATTAATAGGTTTCTTACAAGTTTACGCTCAAATTTAGAACAAGTTCTCTTCATAATCGGCAGCAACTCAGATAACTATTATATGGCTATAAAGGCACATATCGTCTCAATAGTCATTAAGCCAGAAGTTTCCATATCAAGAAAAAAAACATTTTGACCGTCTACTTTGGCTGTTGACTGAATATGGTATCACTTATTATAAACTGCTTAATACATTCTAATTTAAGCCCTCGCATCCCAGCCCCAGAACTGAAATTTAAATGACGCTATTTATTTAGGTAACTTTTGGTTATAAACTGGTCATATATTTTAAAACTTTCCATACTTACAACGGGAGTGTTTTATAGAGAAAGTTGGTCCCGGATAATATAATAGCCGCACTGGTGGTCAGTTCGAAGTCAAGAATGTGTGAACAGTGAAACAGTGAAAACAAAGTTTATAATAATGAAAATAAGTTTGTTTTATGGTTAATACTATGTACGTAATATCTGAATGCTTAAGTAATTTTAGGTTTTTGTTTGTTAGTTCACTGAAGGTTTAAGGTTGTAGCACACTTATCAGCTCGGAAAGGGAACTACTCTTCTATGTACCGCCTGTATTTTTGTGTGTTAGGAGGAGCAGGGTTTATGTGTTTGTATGTTTGTGTGTGGGTTCATGTGGGTGGGTGTGTATGTGTGTGAGGGTGTGTGTGCGTGTGTGTGTTTGTGTATGTAGAGATGTAATATTGAACTGTACGTTTCAGAAGAAATTTTCTTCCACGTACGCTTCTGTTGTGGAATGAACTCCCCGTCAAGGTTCCCCAAGGACTACAATGGGTGTCTTCAAGAAAGGTGTGAAACAGTTTTTGATAGGTCGGCAACGCACTTGTGATACCCCTGATGGTATTGCAAGTGTCCATAGGCTGTGGTGACCGCTTACCGCCAGGCGGATCGTATGGTTGTTTGCCACCGATATGGTATAAAAATATATTGAACATTTTAAACATTTCAACGTTCCTTCTGTCCTAATAATAACGTTGTTATATCTTCTCCCAGGTGGTTCAGGGAACACCACGAGCAGCTAATACCGATAGAGAAGAGCACAATATGGCCGCGAGCGCGACTGTTCGGCGGCGGTCTCCTTAGCATTAGCGGGGTGCGCCGGGAAGATGCCGGCCGGTTCGTCTGCTGGCTGAACAACACAGTTGGTGGAGAATCCGTGCATTTCACCCTGATTGTCACTGGTAAGATTTTTTTAGGCATGAATTTAACTCGTTAAGCCCCGTTCGCGCTCAGGAGCGCGAGAACACAATTAAAATCAATTGTGTCTGGATATTAATAATCGTCGATGGATTAACGAGGCGACAAATTAATCTGAATTTGTGGTAAAAACATAAAGCCTGTAGCCAGAATAATAGGTAGTGGTAATAGTAATAGTAAATAATTTAAAGTGGAAAATCGTTATAAGCTTTGTTTTCTTTTAAACTGACATTGATTCCCAAAAACAGTGCACTCGGCCTGCTCATAAAAAAATAACCGTAACCTACTTATCACAGAAAAAAATAGTTGGGTTATCAATTACTTTACTCGTATGGAATTTGCCAATTATGATTGTTTGTTATCCGACTGCTATAATTATAGTCGCCATGTCATTATTTGTAGTAGGTACCTCGCCTATGATTTTATTAGGCCTTGTTTAATATAAAAATCTTTGCATTTTAAGCTCATCTAATATAATTATTGCTAAAATATTTAATCGCTGTCAAGTTATTTTCCTAGTAACAAAATAGTTAGTCGCCTAAAGTTGTTAGTCTCGTCGAAAATAATATTTTTTTCTTATTTTTTACGGAAAGTTTTTGCCCTCCGTCTATTAGGTGAGACGGAGGGCAAAAACTTTCCGTAAAAAATAAGAAAAAAATATTATTTTCGACGAGACTAACAACTTTAGGCGACTAACTATTTTGTTACTAGGAAAATAACTTGACAGCGATTAAATATTTTAGCAATAATTATATTAGATGAGCTTAAAATGCAAAGATTTTTATATTAGGCCCATGTAGTGAATATAAAACCGGGATCCCGAAATACCGAGATCCTGCATGCCATGTGGAGTGGACTAATCCCGTTCGTAAAATGGGGAGTGAAGAGAAGCGAAATTCATGTGTTAGCGTAACGCACGACTACGCGACAAACTGACGATCGCTTTGATTGTTTGCTTGCACTCGGAAACCCAGAGCGCGTGAGGGCGGAACACGGGAGAGGGACACCTAAGCGAAGTATTGTTTTGTTTACACGTACGATTTTTGCTTTTGCATTCCCTAGGCCCATGGCTCGAGGGCTTCTAACAAGCCCTTACCAAATGGACCACTAACTTGTACTTCCCTGAGGATCGAATATAGAACTCACGCCGACCATAGAGGCGGTCAATAGATCTCTATATTGTGACTGATTACTACTTAATATAGAGAATGATCTAAATTATGACGTAGACGAGAATAGTGAGGATTTTTTAGATTAATCAAACCTTTGCCGTTCTAATTTCGGCGATGTTTCGAAAATAATGAATAAGTTATCTTAAATAACGAAGTTGATGGACGTATATCGATCGACAAACGCATCCTGTCCTCTTCTATCTATAAGAATATCTGTAAAATTTGTTGGGTCGATTATGTCGAATTTTATTGATAATTCCATGCTCGCACTCTCTTTCTGTGTTCTGTAGCTCACACCGTAGCTATTATAAAGTGACGTAGGTATGTGTTCTATGTATGATGTGTCCTATTGACCGATACGAGTAGACTACTTCATGCATGTTCTAATATCTTTGTTGCAGAACCAATTTCCGTCCGAATAAAACCCGAAATTACAAGATTGAAATTGAACTCTGACATAAATTTCGAGTGTAAAGTATTAGGTCACCCCATCGAAATTATTTATTGGGTGCATGACGCGAGAGTCGTTAAAGCCAACGAGAGAATCAAACTGTCCGAAGACGGCCTAAGACTACATATCAGGAACTCTCAAATGGATGACCAGGGGCTGTACCAGTGTTTCGCGAGCAATTCGCGAGACCAGGCCTATGGAATAGCAGAATATGTGATTAACGGTAAGCCAAATATAATGATTAGGTTAAGTACTAAATGTCAGTTTACTAATATATCGATACCAGCATGGAACAAGGTTGTAATATTAGATCAGTATCCAATGAAAGTAATAGTTAAATGTTTCATTTTACATAAATATGTAACCTGCTTAAAATTGATGCTCAATTAAAATAATATATTACAAGAAAAAACTTTTGCAATTAAAACTTCAAACAAAAATATCATTTTTTGTTTTTCTGCTGTTCTGAAATAATGTTACTACCTTGTTATATGCGGCCATCGATATATCTATCATAACCATGAGAATCTATTGATCATATAATACCACAGTGCAAATGATAGCAAATTTTCTGTTATAAGCAATTGAGAAGCTTAAAGTATAATAAAACCGTCTAAACGTAAAGAGATAATGCTATTATAATTTTCTCGTTACGTAACTTTGTATTTCTAACACTTCATAAGTTATAACCACACAGACAATATGACTTTGAAGTGTGATTGAGTCCACATTGAATTCATAAATTATTTTAATACTCGCAGAACAATTGAATATTGTATTGAATAATCCAACCTAAAAAATGTAATCATTTTAATTTCGAGAGTTGAGTATTAAGAACCCGGAGTATTAAATAAATGTTAAAATTTTAGGGCAGAGAAAACGCTGAGAGAAAAGTAAAGAGCAATTTTAACGAAGTGCTTAGTACAATTTAGAATAGGATAGGACTCTCTTATGAAATAATAATTCTTAAATGTGCTAATTTTAACTTTCACTGCCGTTTTTCTCAGTCTTCAAATTATTTGTGGTAATTTTCCTATTTAAGCCGCTATGACCAGAATGACTTCTATTATGGTAGCATTTTAAAGTTCAGAATTGTGTGCATATTATGTATATTATGTTGTATTGTAAGGGCGATTTATTTCCAATATGACAGCAATAAAAATTGTATTTTACTTCACACCGCTTCCGCACAACAAAAAATCAGCACTCAAATATAGACTTAAGCTCGTTCTCTGGAGATACACTTTACTGTATCTATAAGGTACAACCTTAATATTAGAAAAGTCCACGGGCTACCAGTAAACAACAACTGCATACCTTAATATTTCAAATTATATTTATCCATTAGCACAGCCCACATTTCCATCAAAATTATTGACAATCTGGTGGAAAAAAATGTTAAGTTATAAAATTACTTCCAATGGTTTCCTCGAATTATAAAAACTTCTTCTCCTAAAAACATCTTGTTCTGAAAAGCCATTTTGTAAAGGCCGGTGGTTGTTTGAACTTCTTAAAAGGCCCGTGTTTGCTGCGGCCTTAGGGATTTGACAACCTCTAGGCTCTCGCTTTCCGCTGTGAGAAAACAGCTTTTCAATTTTCTCAAAGCTATATATAGCAATATTTTTATTCACACAATTGCGACCAAAGTGGCTGCAAGCAAAACAGTCTTGTTGGTCAATCAATTCACATGTATGTCGTTTAATAGTTAACAAGATATCGAAATATAAAATCGAATGTATAGAAGCTCTTGACCTTTATGCCACCTGATGATAACCCTATTCATCCTTCTTACATCAATCAATACAATAGACATAATAAAAACCTCAACTTATCCTTCCCTCAACTGACTACCTACTTTTTTTGTTGACGAGGAGGTCAAATGCATTTACGCATCGTCCCTGCGGCATGGTCCTAAACTATTGTATGGGGACAGTGATCATGTTAAGACTCAATTATCATGAAACAGAGAATCTGTTAACTACTGATAGGTAGCGCAGTTTTTACTATTGATTTTATTTTCCCTTGCTTATTGTATCGACTCTTGTAGTTCACTGATATATGTAGGTATTGGTAATTTTAGCCAGAGATTTCTATAATCAATATTCGAACTGTTACTCTAAAAGTTATCTTCTACATACCTATGAGTTTAAGTAAGATCCTAAATATATGTACAAAGTAAAATGACCATTCCACAAATTCCAGCTTAGAAATGAAATATCATTTTATTTTCCGGAATGGCTCTGAAGTATCTCTGTAAATATTGACGGCACCCCGACATTACAGGACGTGTTTGCTGATGCACAACGTAAAACGCTCTTCCCTATTACATTTTCCTATCTGATACTAAAGTGCCGAGCCATATTTTGGTGACGACTGTTGAGCTTTTTAAGAAACAAATTTTACTTGAGTGGCCTCACGTGGACAAGTCATCTGCAGATTACTTTGGTACTTTTTTACTCCTAAATGTGGTTACTTAAATATGTTAATGTTAACTAAATGGTAAAAATAAATTCGGAAAAGTTAAAATAAGTGCAAAGTCTTAAACATTAAAAGAGATTTACGTCAGCAAAAAAGCTACTTCAACATGTATGTACTAAATTATTATTTCTCAATTATTTCATCATCTCGGCACATTTAACCTAATGTAAATACTTCAATATGTCTGTACTAAATTATTTTTTCCCAATTATTCCATTTCTTAGCCTTTTTAATTAGTGACGTTCCAAATATTGTGAGGAATAATTGTATAACTTATATTCGAATACATTTGCCAGTGATGATATCTCTGGATTCCTGAGTCCTTCAATTTCTGTTTGAACTTCTGAACGACTGCACCAAATTAGCTGGACGCAAGTATCGTGAATTTGGTTCCTGAGTTTCATTCATCCTTCGTCGAACCTACACATACCCTACACACGACACGCACACTGGCAAACGAGTTTTTTATGAGAGATTTTTTTCATTATAGAGCCCGATACGTATATCAGTAATTAGGTTTTCCACTTGTAAGAAAAATGTTTGTCGTCTTAAAAATTTTGTAAAAATCTCAGTTACGCTGTAAGAGCTACAAAACTAATTCCTTGCCACAGGAATATGGTATCTAAGACAAACCCAGAGATCACATTTTCGTAAACAAAGCTCATATGATGGTACAGGTGAACTCGCTTTTCCGCCCTTCTAAGCTTTACCTCACCCTATCACCGGTGCTCCTTGTATTGTCAGTTAATTAAAGCTGGATTTCCATAAAGGCTTCCTTACACTGGAAGAACTGTAAATCAAACTAATAGGCATTAGAATTGCAGAGGATTTCGATAAAGTTGAATCAAGAACTAAGATTTTAAGACAATCAAAAAGAAACAGGAAATCCGTTGTTTTAGCATTTATGTTTTTAAAAAATATTTAAAAATTCATAATTTGAATGATGATATGATTTTAGTAACGTTTTATTCTTATTTGCGTGTGTAGCGACATTTTAATTATAATTGATTTGATTCCATACTGAACAATCAATACCAAATATTAGAACCAAAGATACCTTCCTATATTTATGGCTAAGACTACAAAAGGACTAGCAACGGGGAATAGTCTGTTCAGAATTGTGATATTCTTTAAAGTAGAAAACCGCAATTCGAAAGCATTATCTGTATGGTATTGTACCTATATCTATCATGCCAACTCAAAAAATGTATACATACCCGTTTGATAGAGATATTATGTTTTTATAATGATCTGTAAAATTGCTGATATTTTATTAGGTAATAACTTTTATTACTATTGTTGGTATCGACTGTTGATAAAATAAGCTGTTGATGTTACAATTAACTTTTGAACTTTGGTGTTTTAATTTGTATACTAAAGACAGTAACTAATTACTGAACATGAGTGACCCCCCAATTTCTTTTGTAAAAGTGGTTGATGTTAAAATTGTATTGCATACTATGATGGACGCTGCCTTAATAGATATATGTTTGCAGTGACAGACGGCAAGCTGAGGGCGCCGGGCAATCGCTCAAGACGCACGCCGTATGCCCGCAGCGCGCACTCTCATGACGCGGCTGATTGGAACTTCACGGGGACTAGAGGTTCGTACAGTATTGAAAGGACACACTAATTAAGTTAACAATAAAGTCTTTCCTCTCTACAGAGGACTGATAATCACGACGAATTAATTCAAACCTTTCGTTTCTGATTGGAGCAAGCAGGCATATGCCTAACAATGTCGAAGACTTCCTCAACATCGTGATGAGATATTCTTAGAAATACCGTCAATCAGTTAGACTTTGCTTTTTGAAAACATTGATTTTTTTTTCATTTTATTTGGCATGATTTAAAATTTATACAAATAAAAAAAATTACGTTTGTTCTTGTCTTTCGTTTTGTTTAATTTGGTGTAAATTTCAAATATTAAAACTTTGGATCTCTGTAAAAACACTATGCACACGTTTGCAGTTTACTCCGCTCAAAAGGTACAAGGATATATTAAGTCCTTTACTTTACGTACTAGTTAAAAAAAACCGTATTACAGCAAAGTAATAATTTAATATCGACTTATTAAGAAGATAAATTCAGAGGGTAGTTGTGGATTTTTTAATTTGTGCGATACTACAGAGGCTGTTAATATAACAAAAAAAAATAAAAACAAAGAGACTCCAATGTTGCTTCTATAAACTATGAGCATTGGTTGTTTCAAGTTTGCCGTTGTCGGCTGTAGTTCCTGAACAGGTATTGTTATGTACTGCAGACATTCAGCATTATCGATGTCGTTACCAGTAAATCTTAACCAGCCAAGGCGCTTCTTGACTGTGGCAATCAATCGTCCTTTCTGTCTGAAAGAATGAGAGCCCTCATGATCATTCATGTTCAGTGATGGAAAAATATGAAGCACCAGAAATACCATGAAATTAAATTGTAAAGAAAAACACCAACAACAACTCAAGTATAACATCGAATAGACTTGTGTTCATAGCACAAATAAATTCTGCTTGGATAGATTCCGTTGAGGTCGGTGCTTAGGTGTTAAAAAGACATAAAAAGTCCACCGGCTCGAAAGCAATTTGGTGAGGCCTGGTTAAGCATTCCAACCCTTTGGTTAGATAACATTTTTGTTGAGGCCAGATAAGTTCTTGGGATACTTAAGGCGAAGGGTAAGCAATGCTTGCGCCACAAATTTATTTCATTTTATTAGTACTAAATCAGATATCAATTTCAATAATTGGGCTACTAGGAGCCCTAGGAAAACACCTATAATATTTACTGTCTTTATGTGTCGCGATCGCCATTTATGTAAAAGAATAAGAAGAAGTATGTACAGCCAACAGCACGTCGGGCTATACAAAACTGTCAAATTTCTCCAAACGATTTTCAACCTAAGACTATTCAATATAAAGTGCATAATCATAATAAGGGTCTGTACAGACAAAAGCACGTTGGGTTACCACAAACTGTCAAATTTTCCCAATTGATTATACACTTTACATTGAATAGTCTTAAGTTGAAAATCGTTAGGATAAATTTTACAGTTTTGTATAGCCCGAGGTGCTATACAAAACTGTAAAATGACTGTACAATAAAAAACTTAACTCTAGAAAAAATATTTACGCGTTTGTAAACGCAAAAATAAATTTGTTCCATAAGAACTTAATTGATTGGGAAACAAAAACCGTATTATCATCGGTCCATTTTAGGATCTACGATGTCACAGACAGACCTAGCGACACGTCAAACTTATAACATTTTTACTTTTTGCGTTAAGGATTAATAAAAATACAAACACAATTCAACGTTTTCTGAGTTGGTCTTGATATTTTTAGAGGTTAGTTTGTTGGTGTTCCATCAAACGTCATTCTGAGAGTCACATTAGATAATTAGATCCAATATTTCCCATCTTTAAAGCCTATTCAGGTTTCCAACAAAAGTGGCCCCTTTTTGTGCAGGTTTTCTGAGGCTTGTAATTGCTTAGTAACTCTATGACCGTCTTTTTTCATCTTAGAGAAATAAATGAAAAGTATTCTCATATCAGGGCAACATTTGATCCAGACTAGGTATCTTTTCGTCGTTTGTATTTACAGGCAAATCATTGCACGGGCTCAACTTTTTTCTAGTATAAATTGAGCTATCGTTGCCTTTCCAGCGTAATTGTTCGAATAAATTTAAACTGGTATCCACAAGGTCATACGATATGCATCATGTGGATACTCAACATTTTTATCCGCTCGCTCGACTCCTTCATAAAATATTTAAAAGTCCATTTTTAAACGCGGATCCGCTGCAAGCTATTAGAGTCAGCTCTTCAGTTCAAACAAAGAGCTTCAGTGACGCAGCCTGCCGCGGGCGCATCCAGCCCGCACTAAATACTAAACCCCGAGCTCCTAATTAAGATCTTATCTCCACCACGTAAGGTCGACATTGCCCGTTGACTCGATGAAATATAAGCCGCTTTGTTTCATTATTAATTCGTTCGCTATTTGGTGTCGCTGCTCTCCGGGGTTCAGTAAGTAGGGTCAGGTATGTTACTACTTATGTATGTACGGAGTTTTTGCCATTATTGTTTCGATCGAGATGCTGAGATTGTATCTTACGGAATTAAATTTGGAGTTTATAATCAGTCATATTGTACTTATGTAAAAATCGTTTTAAGTTCCCGATCGCTATTAGGAGTCTAATTTCCATGCAGACTACTGCACCAAGGGGTCACTTGTGCGGTAAAACACCCAAAACTGCATTCCAATGTGGGTTTGGTGTCAAACAGGCGAGCTGCCATAAAAATATGCCAAAACTTATATCAGTGAGGTAACATATTGCACTGACCTCAAATTAATCGGAATCAGGGTAGAAGGAAGACATAGAAGAGTGAGTCACGTAGTAAAACTCCGTATGTCAAAAATATACAGTCAACGTCAGGGTACATACCTATAGCGCAAAATAGTATTATCTCAGCCATAACATTCTCGACAAGGATTTGCGGTCAGCACAATGATATTATATTTAAGAAGAGGTAGATAGGTTACTTGCTTGCAAAAAGTGGCACCCTAAAAGTAAGCTAATAAGCGCACCCGAGCATATATCTTTCTCGTTTACTCTATTGCTAGATATCTGGGGGCACGGCAGTACCCCCGCCAAGTCGAGCGCGAAGCAAACACTGCCGTACCATCCTTTACTGGAACCATTTCGCCGCATTTTCAGGCCCCTATTTGAGAACCTTTGGATAAGACTAGAACGCAGAAATTTTCGTCATCCAGTAAGCTATAATCACATACTTAAAATCCAAAATTTCAAGTCTGTAGGTCATTTAGGTACGAAGTTAAGCGAAAGCAAAGTTTCGCATTTATGACACTCATTCACTCATGATCATCAAAATAGAACTAGTACTTCCCATAAACTCAGAGAGCTGAAATTTGGTACAGAGTTAGGGTTTAATGGTCACACAAAGGGAAAACTATAAAAACTGGGATAATCGAAGATTTTGTAATAATAATAAAAAAACTACTGCTAAAAAGAAAAAAACTGTGTCAAATAAGAAAATCTAATAAAATAAATCAAAATGCCCGCTTTTCTACAAAAAGAAGTGAAATCCCACCAAAAACATTCTGTAAAAAACTAGCCAAGTCTCGATGGAGCTGGTTGTTTATCTCTAAAAAGTAATGAAATCTAGACAAAGTCGTGCCAAGTCTAAGGTTCCTTACTGCGATTTCTTTATTATTATAGTTAATGTTGTGTAGTCGGCACGACTTGGGTTTGACGGTAGACTTGGCACGACTTTGTCTAGATTTCATTACTTTTTAAAGATAAACAGGCAGCTCCGTCGAGACTTGGCTAGTTTTTTACAGATCATGTTGTCTTATTCACAACTTACAATACGACCATGTTAACTCGCCACATACGACAACATGAAATCGTAGACTTTAGGTGCCGAGTTAATTTGATCGTGTAACATGATGACATTTTGGACAATTTTTGACTTTGAATTAGTATGAAGGTAACCTATCTACCTCTTTTTAAATATAATATCATTGGGTCAGCAATTGTTTTAAGCACAAGCCGCTATGTAGACAAAGAAACTGATCGCCGTATTGCGGCAACAGGCAACTCGCATCTAGCTGTATTCTAACTTAAAGGAACTGCGCAGACATAGCAATACTAGTTGTGATCGACATCAGTTTTCAGTTGCTGCATTCGAGGACAGAATCAGTTTCAAATTGAGGCAACAGCAACTGTCAAAGTACTAGTTGTGTCAGTCACACTGACTGTTGACCATGGATTTGAAAAGTTTATTTAGAATCGCTGCAACAGTTAACTGGGTATTTTTGTTGCAACTGGCAATCTTAAACGAAAACTATTAAAAGGTCGATAGATCCTTCAACTAAAGTTGACTCTAAAAATTGATTATATTCTATTCTATTCTCAAATTGATTTATTTGCATAATGCCGTCGTAAATTATATGCTGGGTGTAACGTAGAAATTAGAGAGAAGAAAAAAAAACACTGTCTCCGCCCAAATAAAATTACGGACAGAGCAGGGCGGGCATCGATCTCTCCTCTTCCCCAACATTATAAAAACGTTCAATAAAGTTAATTGGATCCAGGATGAATTATACAGCAGTCTCGCAGGCTGTAAAATGTCCTAAATTGTATTTAAAAAAGAACCAATTATATAACTCTTAAGTTGTTGATTGCTTATGTCATAAGTATAATTAGGTACTATTTACACTATCTTAATCATAGATTTAGAATTACTGACGTTTATCTATGATCTTAATTTTTTAAAGATGAAAGTAGTAATTCAATAACCTGTTATGCTATATTGCGAAAGAAATCATTATCGTACTTTAAAGGGCCTCAAATGTGTCTGTCAATTTTGTACAGAAGTGGTATTATTTCGGTGCACAAGCATTAATGTATTTTTTTATGGTACGAGATGGCAAACAAGCTTGCGGCCCGCCTGATGTTAAGTGGTCACCGCCGCCTATAGACACTTGCAATATTAAGTGTAAATTAAATCACTTAACACCGCAAGTGCATTTGCCATCCTGGGGACTAAGATGATATGCCCTCCATGCCCAGTAATTACACTGGCTACCTTTCCCTTCAATCCGAAACTCAGCGAACTGCTTCACGGCAGAAATAAGAAAGGCGGTGGTACCTACCCAAACGACCCTACATATGGGTCTACCACGTAGTATAACGAAAAAAAAGTTTTTATTTAAAAAAAAACACAAAAAATACAAAATTAACTTTTTTTCGTTTTTTTTACATCTTTCTTTAATTTTACACGAAGACGAAGTTTGTTTAATTTATGAGTTAAACCACTTCAAGTTGCTACCTTCTATACAAACTCGTAGCACGAACACACTTCTATTAAACAGCTACGAACTGGCTACGAAGCTACAGCAACTATGATAATTTAACTGAGGAAAACAACTTTGTTTATTACTTCCTTATGCAAGAAACTTTATTATAAGGTAAAACATTGTTGCCGTAATGAATTATAAATAATAAACTCCGTGTACTACTTATACTTTTATTTAATTTGCATAACGAACCCATTAAGGCCTACTGCATATATGATGCAGTAGGCCTTAATGAGTTCGTTCGTTCGCGATAGACTTTAGAGGTAGTTTTCGTTTGTGTAAGTAAATCTGTTTGGGTCCATAACAAGGAAAGAGGCATTATATTATAGCTGCATAACGGTTTTTGGCAATCTCATCGTTTAGTTCATACAATAATAAATTTTACTATGTGGTAGACCCAATGTAGTCAACTGGGTAGGTACCACTGCATTTCTTATTTCTGCCGTGAAGCAGTTCGCTGTGTTTAGGATTGAAGGGTAAGGTCGCCAGTGTAATTACTGGGCATGGAAGGCATATCATCTTTATCCCCAGGCTGGCAACGGAATTGCAGTGTTAAATGATTTACCTTAATAATAATAATAATAATAATAATGCTAGTGTCTAAAGGCGACGGTAACCACTTAACACCAGGTGGGCCGCAAGCTTGTTTGACATCTCGTAATATAAAAAAGTCATTTAACACAATTTATTTCTCACAACTTCTTTTATATTATATAAACATTTAATTTAACTACTATTTATTTTATTAGTATACTAGCGCTCTGCCGTGACCTCGCCCATGTGGAGTTTTTTTTAAATCAAAAATAAGTCGATATTATTAACAAATAATGTAGCATTCTAATGGTGAGAGAATTTTGAAAATTGGTTCAGTACTTTTTGAGTTTATTCGTTACAAACATACATATATTTCCTCTTTATAATATTATTAAATGTAGATCAATTTGGTTGCTTCTTACCGCATTTCTAAATTTTATAATCTACGCCATTTACTGTCCTCAGACGTACGATTCACAAGAATAGAACAACCTCTTTTTGGAGCATCAACAAAGTCACACATAATGTATTGTGTGATCACAAAACGCTTAGTAAAGTGATGTATTGTGCGGGGTGGTAATTGATGTCGAACTCTGCCGTACATTGTGAGAGGAAAACCTTCGGAAGAGCTTCCATTACTAGATCGCAATTACTGTAAAAGGATTGTAAAGCAAAAAATTGAATGAAACGACAAAAAACAATAATCATTTTCTCTTAAAAAAAATCATAATAATTGGTCCTAAAACAAGGTCTACCACCGACCTTGTTTTAAGGCCTATTTAGACTACAGCGGTATTCGTTACCGCTGTGGGTAGCGAATACCACTGCGGTATGCGGTATTCTCACTGTTCATACCTAAGCTAATTTCGCTACCTCGATGGGTAGATTTCGCTTAGACTAGCGAAACTTGACTAATGACTAGACAGCAGTCACTTTGGTGCCGTCCGTGAATGAAGGTCAGCATGTCGTACGTAATCAGTGAAATTGAACATCTTATTTTCATAACGGATATCGATGAGCGAATGGATACAGGCGAAATCTGGCGAAACCCATAATGAAGCTAAAAGAAAGAAAGCGATAATGACGCGGATTCCGTTTTCGCGCTAGCTATATACACAACTTCATTCAAATTCGGAATCTCGCTTGATATTTTTCGCTACCCACGGCGGTAGTGAATTTCGCGTGTATCTGAACAGAGGGCCTAGCCGAGTGACCAATCGGTTGCGTCGAACATTTAACGAAAATAATATATTGTATGATACTGACGTATTACTGAGTAGTAGTCAAAAATTCGTGAAATCCATCCGCCATATTAGATTTAGAATGACGTCACTAAGCTAACCATGCATTGTCATTTGTCATCCAAACTGCATCCAAACAAAACGTACTTATATGCAAAATCTTATTACAATCGGTTGGGGATAATCACTTTAAAATTTAGTTGTAAAATATATAATATATGTCACCGGAAGATAACAAGATCCGCAAGTTTATAAATTTCCTAGGAAGGTTATACTATAACTTTCGTAGGATTCTAAACGAGAGATAACTTGTTTTTTTTACGCCCACATTTTGGCAAATTTATCAATTTGCGACGTCTCGTAGTAAATTTATAAACTAACGGATATCCATTCGTAAGATTCTAAACGGTTCGACCAATCACAGAAGAGCTTTTAATTTTACGCTTTTCTAAAATACGGCAAATAACACACTGCTCTTTGATTGGTCGATGTTCACAGTGGCAATACTTGTGTCCAGAGACTTAGGTACAATCAGATTTGCAAAAAAAAACTATTTTGACAGTTTGTTGTAACTGTGTTAAAACTATTAACACAGTTCACATCTCAGCGCACATGACGTTTGGTTATTGCTTTTTTATAATTTACGCGCGAGTTCGGTAAGTTTATCAATTTGCGAAAATGTGGGCGTAAAATAATACAATTTATCTCTCGTTTAGAATCCTACGAAAGTTTATAAATTTCCTAGAAAAATTATAATATTGCGGTTCTTCCTATTTTCCGGTGACATATAAGTACATACTTACTGACATACCTACAAATTTTATAACTTAAATAAAAGCTTGTAATAAAAATACACCTAATCTCTGTAAACCATTAGCGACATCCAACCACCTGTTAAAAATAAAGTGTGTGAGATGTGAGTCAATAAATTACCCGGACGGCAGACCTCCAGTTAACAAGGCTCATTTGTTCCCGTCGCAGCAAACCCAACTAGACGACGAGGAATGACTCCTTGCCACTACCAAGGACACATTATCGGTCAGGTGTGAATAGAAAATGCCAACAGAGAGTTTTCATAAATTAGGAAATGGAATCTAGAAAAATCTTATTTATCATTATTATTACAAGCCTTTATTTAACTTGCAATATGTAGGACAGGTATATAAAATTTACTTGTTTAGTAGATAATTGCGAGAGTAGCTCTTATATCATATACTAGCTGTGCCCGCGACTTCGTCCGCGTGGATTTCCCATTTTTGCAACATTTTTCATTGATGCTCAATTCCTATGAGTCGTAGAGTGATGCTATGGAGGTATATAGGCCTATATCAGGGTTTCCCATACTGCGCGTCGCTATGCCCTGGCATCCCAGGGTTCGCAATTCTATCCCGGGGGCGGGCGTAGTGAGACGATCCACATAGAATGGCTGTCTAGCTGCTATGCGAGCTAGTAGAACGAATATAAATGTAGAGAAAGAAATGAAAGTCGCGATTTCAAAACTTGAGCCTGGATCGACTGTCTAGGGCGGGCGAAAAAATCGAAAACAGCATCTTTCGCAATCCGGGCGGCTGCGTCCGTATTTTTTGTTTTTGTAGGTATGTACTTAACTTTGCTGTTACTATAACGGGGAGAGGGCTCGTAAAAATTGGGAAATTCCTAAGGGCGTCACTATGAAAATAAGTTTGGGAAGTCCTGGCCTATAGTCTTCCTCAATAAATAGGCAATCAAAGAATTTTTCAATTTGAATCAGTAGTTCCCCTTTTTAGGGTTCTGTACCCAAAGGGTAAAACGGGATCCTATTACTAAGACTCCTCCGTCCGTCTGTCCATCTGTCACCAGGTTGTATATCATTAACCATTATAGTTAGACAGTTGAAATTTTCTCAGATGACGTAGTTCTGGTGCCGCTATAACAACAAATACTAATAAATAGAATAAAATGAATATTGAAGCTGTTCCCATAAAATAAACGTGACTTTTTTGGTCGATTTTGATAACGGCAACAGATAGACGCTTGAAATATTCACAGAATATTTAGTTATATTATTCACTTTAAAAATAAATAATGAAATTAAAATAAAATTAATATTTAAGGGGGCTCAACAACAAACGTGATTTATTTCTCGGTCTCAATAACGATAACAGGTAGAAACTTGAAATATTAACAAAATATTTAATTTAAAATTCAAATAATTTTCGGACAGGTCTGATAAAATCTATGGCACTTTTTTTTCTATTTTTGTAGGATGTCTCTGATGTCCTTCTTTGAGTCACCAGGCCTTTTAGTAAAGGAGAGGACCTCGGTGGGTCCTCAAGCTTTAAGGTCGAATCACTCCAGAGAGGATTCCTGACCGGTGAGCATCTCCCTCGGAGGGGTCTCTGAACCTATTAGAGTCTCTAAGGCGTCTGAATCTGACAGGATCAGTAGTTCCTAAGATAAGCGCGATCAACCAAAAAAAAAACAACTCCGTATAGATGCATGCGTAGTACTTGATCATTATTTAACTGCGGAGTTATGTTAAAACTATGATATCTCTGAAGATATTCATTGAAATCTAATGATGTAAAGAACAATTTTGTACAAAATTAAATACTTGTGATGAATAATGTATTCATTTTGATAAGGAATAATATCATGTTTACAAAAATACCTTCGCATCTAAAGCATTATTTTAGAACAAAATTCATTAACAAAAATAGGTTATAGCGAGTCAACCTTAAGAGATAGATAAATGCTGTCTGTAACTTGTTTTTAGAACTTTTTAAGGAGAATAATTAAAAGAATAAACTTTACACGTTTACGCAGCGCACGCAAAGAAATCTCTGAAAATCAAAATTTATTATTTTCCGTTTATTTCAAACTAAGATATTCATTGAAATCAAATGAAGTCATGAACAATTTTGTGCAAAATTAAATACTCGTGATAAGTAATGTATTTATTTTGATAAGGAATAATATCATGCATACAAAAACACCATCGCAGATAATGCATTATTTTAAAACAAATTTGATTACCAAAAAGAAAGGTTATAGTGAGCCAACCATAAAAGATAGACATATGCTGTCGCGGACTTTTCTTTAGAAAATTTAATGGAGAACAATTTCGTCATACATGATTTTTACGTAACTTTAACCGTTTACGCAGCGCACGCAGTGAATGCTTTGAAAAGAAATATTTTTCTCCCGTTTTTGCAACATTCTTCATTGATGCTCGGCTCCTATTGGACTTACCGTGATGTTATATAGCCTATAGCCTTCCTAAATAAATGGACTATCCAACGAAAAAAGAATTTTTCAATTCGAGCCAGTAGTTGCTGAGATCTTAGGTATCAACCAAACAAACAAACAAACAAACAAACAAACAAACAAACAAACAAACAAACAAACAAACAAACAAACAAACAAACAAACAAACAAACAAACAAACAAACAAACAAACAAACAAACAAACAAACAAACAAACAAACAAACAAACAAACAAACAAACAAACAAACAAACAAACTCTTCAGCTTTATTATTAGTATAGATTTAATAATTAAAATGAGTTCCGACGGTTCAGAGTGAAATGGAGATTGATTGTACTTCACCAGATTTAAAAGACAATCGACCGGACGGTTTTAAAGGCAAAAACATAAAGTAATTTTTAATTAAAGCCCTTGATGGTAAGTATATTTTTGCGACAAAGATAAAGTATGTTTTATTTCCCTGGATTATTTTGAGTAGCAGTAAGAAAAGCAGTAAGTATATATGCCTCGGCCGAAATGGCAATTGCCTATCTCGTATTAGAGAAGTCCTCGCCTGCGGCTCGGCATTCAAACTCATACTCGACCTGCAATTGCCTATTTTGCGGCCTTTGCAATAATGTACTATTATTAAGTTGTGTATCAAAAATGTAAAACATATTATAAAAAGGGTAAGATATCTGCATAATAATTATCTACTCCGTGCTTCACTTTATTGCCTTCACTAGATGATGTTGCCACGAGTTACGAGTTACTTTCTTTCTTCTACCAATTTCGATTGGACTTCCATCGTCCCGGGTTGGGATCCCGAGCCGTGATCTCCCCTGCGACCCGAGGAAACGGGTCCTAGGCAGTCTCAGTGGACCCACTCCAAGTCAGAGTGAAGCTCGCTTCAACTCTTGAATATGAAGCTGCCGCAACAATTTAGAAAAAAAAAAAACTTATGCTGCAACTGCGTAAGAAGGTTCATATACATGACGATTATTCCCAGTATAAATTTAATTGTAGGCTCTTCAAATAATTACTCAACATTTTCATTGCGATCGTTTCCAAGATAATCTACAGCACACAAAGAACAAAACAAAATTGCAAATTACAGGCTTCAACGCTTTAGGCTCTATGGTGATTAATCAGAGTGAAAAGACGCGTATCTTCCCGTATTTAAATAAAGGTTGGTACTTCCAACTGAGTTGGCTTGGGAACACGATAATGAGGCTGTTTGTTAATTGTCCAATATCGTAGCTTAGCAATATAACAAACTCGCTTCGGATCTACAGGGCCTGTGGGAAAACTACACATAAATTTAATCCACTCTTAATTGCGCCATTTATAACGCTCTCCCTACAAAAACTTGCGCAGGTTTAAATTATCGATGCTGGTTTCCGCGAAATTTTCGAGTGTGATTATGGTTTAAAGTGCGAATCGAATATACCTGCATATATGTATACCTGTATTTGTCTTTCAGGCTACTTTCAGTAATTGTAGCCTTTTGACTCAATTCCAAAACTCTCAGTACGCATTATATCAATCGACTGAATATTATTATGAAGTGAAATGGAACGTGTTCACATTCATAAAAAATGTAAACCTTGGACTTCATCTTACCTGAAACTCTTTAGCTTGCCCGTCATGTGAAAAAAATACAGGAAATATGCGTAACAACTAAGACATGTTTTTGTATGACCCATCTGCTGACCAATGCTAAAGTTGTTTTGTTTTCAAAATCAAATTAGCACTGCGCTCTTGCTCTACAGTATTTGTCTCCGTTATTCCATAATTATCCACATCGAGACGCGAGTAAAACTGGGAGCTATTTTAAAAAACAATTTGCATTTTTATGTACACATCGGCATGAAAAATAAAGGTTCTCCCAGCGTGCTTTGAGCGCCGGGTCGAGGATTTGCTACCCTCTTCTATAGCTCAGCTGATTGCGTGGGCAGCTTAGATGATACGCAAAATGGAATAAATTCTCATGGATGCCTAAGCCCCGTGATCCTTCTAGCAGTAGCGCTATTATTTCATGGACTATGATTTACTTTTTTTTTATTTAGGAGAGGAGTTAGTTTAATTGGAATTGTGTGCAAAGGATACATGCAAAACAATAGCTTCTTTTGCAAAACTAAATTATACTTTATTTCTTCTCAGTAGATGCATTTAAAGTCAAATATCTACTTTTATTTCAAGTTTTTGTGGAAGCGATGATCTATTAAAAAAATTTGCAAAATCTAGCTATCATTTGGACTCTATTTCTGCTAACCATGGGTGGAATGGAGTCATTTGCCAAAACAAAATAATCATTAATAATAACAAATAATTTCTCATTACATTATTTTTACTTCAAAATTAATTAGGAAAGTTCTAAAGCCCGACTGCCGTGAGTTTTCGTATTTTTTCGATTGAAAACAGCGCGAAATTCTCGGCAGCTAGATAATTAGTTAGTGAAATAGATGTCGTTTGCTCGAGGTAAACCTGGCAGTGACACGTTGAATATAGCTGTCACTGAAATGTACAGTCAAACCAACTGAATCATGACCCACTTGGCCGATCATTCCTTTACTATCATAAATTTAGTTAGGTTTTCTTAGCTATCATGCATGTTGCACTTAGTACATTTTAAATATGAATAAAAATGTGTCATTACGGGTCAGAGATCTATGCAATTTTACTCTTTGTTATCACTGCACTAAAGTCTCAATTGGAATTTTAAATAAGATGTCGTTCATAATCTAAACTCTTTTCACTACTGAGAAAATGGAATAACTAATAGATTTTTAAAAATAAAATGACGTTATGTGTCAGATGTCAAGTAGTAGTCTGAACAAATTTTAAAAAGCCATATTTATTTACACTGTCAGTGTCTAATAAATTGATAACAGGTTCGTTACTTAAAAATTTATGTTCAAGCGAATTTCAACCTACTTTGTATTGAGTGACTATAGGAAAATGATCTTAAGGTGGGTCATGATTCAATTTGGTCGACTGTACATAAAAAGATATAATTTTGTCGTACAATTTCTCGTAATTCTCAACCTATTAAAGCTACTATTTAAGGCTATTCATTACCATCTTAATTGACCACTAGTGATGAAATGAATATGCCTTATAATATCAAATAGGGTTGGCAACATATGGGATATTTTTCTCATTCATTACCTGTGGTGTATAACGCCAGTAGGGACACTGGCCCTATCTTATACCCCAGAGTTTGAATATACTCGACAGCAGAAACACTACCAAAGGGTACTTAATTATTTGACAGTGTTCTGTAAGCTAGAAAGATGTTCCTAGAACATGTGACGACTAATCCGTAAGCTGTTGAACCCAGCAAACTGTGATTAACTCCATAGTATCTTGTATTGATAAGGTTGTCATTTTGTGCAGAGTCGAAGCCAGAGCTGGTGTATTGGTTTTCGGAGCAAACTCTGCAGCCAGGACCAAGTGTGTCTCTCAAATGTGTGGCGATGGGACACCCACCGCCGCAATTCACATGGCTGCTTGACGGTTTTCCAATTCCCACAAATTCTAGGTGAGTTTTCTGTCTTTATAAATTTCGATTTGTTTTTTTTTTACACTAACGGCCAGTTGCACCAAATTTACAATACAATTTTGCAAAAAGTAACTTAAATTGCAAATTAATTCACAGGAGTGGGCTGTTCCATTTTTAAATAGCATTTATTTCAAAATTCATTGTTCTGGAAATTTTAAAAAGTATTACTTGGTACTACCGGTCGTAACACTAACCTAATTTGTATACGAATACATAGATGATGGATAAGCTGTATACTCGTAAACAGATAAAAATATGTATATCTTTATTAATAAATGCACACACGTAATTGTAAAATACATTTCTTTAACCTTTTGGTCCTCGCTCGGGACATATCTACCGCGAGACAATTAAAAACAATTGTTTCTGGATGTTATTAATGATTGATGAGTTAATAAACATACATGAGCTTGATCGCATTGCCTTCATTGTTCTTACATTTTGTCCTACATTGTAATTAAAAAAAACAGTGTATGTCATAGGTCGCAAGGCAACTGAACCTGAGTGGAATACACGGCTTAAGAAATTAATAAGAATCTGGTGTACAGTAAAAAATTAACTCTTTAAACCAACAGATTTGTCGTCGGCCAACACGTCACTCTACAAGACGACGTGGTCAGCCATCTTAACATCAGCAGGGTGACCGAACAAGATGGTGGCGAGTACGCCTGTGTTGCTAGTAACACAGCTGGGAAAGCGATACACGCGGCCAGAGTAAACGTTTACGGATTGCCATATATAAGAGAAATGCCAAAAGTCACAGCTGTGGCGGGCAACGACCTGAACATTAAATGTCCTGTTGCTGGCTACCCGATAGAATCCATTACATGGGAGAGAGGTGAGTGATGCTTGCTCAATATGTCGTATATGCCATAGAAACTGTTCCAGCATTATACGCATTCCAGATAACGTATGTAATTTACACAATACGTTTTCAACAGTAATTATTGGCAAAATATCCTTTAGACAAAAAATATTGATATTAGATACTTCGACTTTCATTTCTACATATCTAGTGATGTGAGTAACATGAGCTCTAAAATCAATTCGCCATTTGTAATAAAGAGATTACAAAATTCCAAGAAATATTTTTGTAATTATGTAATAAAGAAGGCTAGAATTATTTTCTTGACAAGCGAATCAAAACCACAAAATCTTTTACCGTTTTCACACATTTTCGATTCGTATTTTTGATTATTATTTGATTAATATTAATATAGTATAGGTAGGCTTTAATAACTAAAGTAGTTACTGACGAAAAATTTACTTTTTGGCCTTTTTTTTTTACCAGCAATTCTTCATTCCAAAAAGCCATTTCTTCAAGACATGATAGGTACCTATCGGTAGTACAAAAGTACCTAATTTTCATCGAGACATATGTTGTCTTCCGGCTATTCTTTGCCAAAATCCCGGACAGTATTTACTTGACAATCTGGCACGGTTCCCGTGAATGTGGAACAAACCCCATACACACGTGAATCGGATGTAGCGCAAATCACTCGGCTACACATTTTGTTCGATACTCCACTACGTTAAAGTTTAGCCTGAAATATTTAATAGGTACCGTGTTTCGAAACTCAAACAAAACTGTTGATTGCTATATAGAATCATTGATTGTTGAAAAATATGAGGTACCCTAAAATCAAAGCAAGTCGTGTTGGAGTGGTCAGTATAGCTGCCTACACATCAAGCGGTCTGGGTTTGAATCCTGGTAGCGACAAATATTTGTGTGACAAACACGAATATTTGATGACAAGCCATGGTTGCTTATATATTTATTTAAGTTTGTTTATAAAAATATATTAAATTATTATTATATTATGCATATGAAAAAATCTCCGGTATCTAGTATCCACAACACAATTTCATAATGAAAATGAAATTGAAAAAGCTCTTTATTGAATGGACTTTGCTAAGTACTTTTAAATCATCAAAACCCTACCACCATTTCGGGACGAAATAATAACATTATGCTGAGATGGAGAAAAAATGGCGAAAGAAACTCCACAGCTTACAATTTCGTAATGATTTCAAAACATCAATACAAGTCAATAAATACTTATCAATTTTACATGCGTAAACTTAGGGTGGTTATTACTCCCACGCATTTGGATTATTTATCTCATGAAAGCTTTTCATAATGATACATACTTTGGGCTAGATAACTGGTGTGAGTATTCCAATCGCAACAATCAATTTAGTTAACTTCTTATGTTCTCTTAGATTTGGAACACTCAAAATGGTGATCAAACTAGCGATAGTTTTAACTATTAAATACTTGAATTAAGATAAACATTTTTAGTATTTCCAAATGTCGGTCCAAAGTGTTTCGAAATGTCGGTCAAAAATAACAAAATGTGAAACCATAAAACTAGTTCAATCCATACAACTAGTTAACAAATAACCTCTTTTATAAAAAAATATTAGGAAGCTTTTTTAGATAACATTTCGTATTAGATAAATAAAACCCGCTTTTAACAGATTTAGACAGTTCCCTTTGTGCAATGTTTCGTTGTCTGACCTTTTCTTGTCTCTATGGACAGGAAGAAATGGATCGTACGCAGTTATATTTTATTTAAGCGGGAATCGACCCTAACTTACCTTATTAAGGAAAAAGTATCCATAGCAACAGGTCTTAAGGAAACTAAACGAGTAGGAATCGATGAGAAACATTTGGGCAGTAAAGAAAACTTTCTTTTCCTTATGTTTTCATTGAGAAAGTCGAAGTTGAGAAGTCCATTTAAAATAATTCATAGTAACAAGATGAATCTTGTTTCTGTCTTGTACGATGTTAGAAGATTTTTATGGATTGTTTTTATAAGACCACTCATCATAACAGCCTTTATAATTCGACCCACTGCTGGGATACAAGGCCTCTCCTTGTCATCGACAGAGGTTTAGCCAGTAGTCCACCACGCTTGCCCAATGCGGATTGGTGGACGGAGTATAAGGTGATCAATACCCCTTTGCTGATCCATTAGTCGCCTTCTACGACACCCATTGGAGAATATGGGGTGATGCTATTCTCTTCTGCCGGCATCACATGGCTAATAAGACAACTCGTGTAGTGATAAATCAATTACTGGAAATAACACTTTTTGTATAATGTGTTTACAAAAAGCTTCTTTGGCGTCGTCCTAATTGACGTTGATCGTACGATAACACGATGCGTATTCATCGCGCGATGACTTGCGAACTCAATCAGAATACTCTAAAGAAATCTTTTATGTTGAACTCATCGTGCCATGAGAACCCATTGTATCATCGTTTCGTTATCGTTTGGGAATTAGGACGACGCCTCACCTATGGTGCCTATCATTGATAAAATGTTGGTTGGTCGTGGTTTGTTTGAATCGGCCTGACAAGTTACGATCACACCTTATCATATTTATCCCGCGCTCCTTTCTCACACTGGCTACACGCCTAGCCGCGGTCTGCTGAGTGGCACGTAAGATCTGCCCTTCTGAGCGACCAGTTTTCTTCACGTCTCCACGCCTTTGTACAGATAAAACCGGAGCGATATTACGGAGCCCAGTGTTTTTACTCCTTGTACTTACCACTCCACACGTACTGACAAAATACATAAATGAGTGAGCCTTCAGGGTCAAATCTTAAACTTTAAGGAATATCGAAAAATGCTCAAAGGAGTCGCGAGCTAGATTTAGATGAAACCACAAACATTCAAGTCTTTTCTCTTTATTTTAAAACTAGCTTCTGCCCGCGACTTTGTTTGCGCGGGATTAGTATCACTACATAGTATAAAACAAAGTCGCTATCCGCCGTCTGTCTGTCCCTATGTATGCTTAGATCTTTAAAACTACGCAACGGATTTTGATGCGGTTTTTTTTAATAGTTAGAGTGATTCTTAAGGAAGGTTTATATGTAAATTACATGCATATTTACATAAGCATTGCACCCGTGCGAAGCCGGGGCGGGTCGCTAGTAAGTTATAACCCATATTTTATTCTGATGTATGAGCTATATTATAACAAAGTTTCATTAAAATCCATTCAGTAGTTTTACGTGAAAGAGTAACAAACCAACATCCATCCATACAAACTTTCGCGTTTATAATATTGTTTTTATTTCAATTCCTTTTTTTAGCCCTTATTTATTATAATCTGATTACTTATCATATTAACCAAATAACTTAATTGCATGTCTTATAAAGTGTCAAAGGGATCTCCATAGTAACCTAAATTGTCTAACAAATAACAAAATGGCTGCGCACACGACAAATAATGACGACATTATTTTAATTTTCGTATGGATATCAAATTTAAAATAAATAAATACAGCCTTTTTAAGTCCCTAAAAATGTAACTTTCTTTTGGTGAAAGAATTTTATAATCGGTTTAGTGGTTTAGGCGTGAAGGCATAACAAACAAATAAAATCATATTCGCATTAATTATAATATTACTTGGGTAAATGATCTGAGGTTAGGATTAAGTGTAAATGAATATCATTTTTTTATTTAAATCGATTTTGCTAAGTACCTTATTTTAAGTTGTCAAAACCCTACCACCCCGTATCGGAGCGAAAATAATTATTTTACGAAAACACTTATGCTGAGACGGAGGAGAACGGCGACAGAAACTCCACAACTTACAATTCCGTAATAATTTCAAACATCATTTGATAAATGTCAAAGATCCAGGATTAGTTGGCTAGAAGCATTCTTTATGTAAAATAAATAACATAAACTCAATTAATGCACCGATGAATAAGATAAAAATGGACAAAACTAGGTTATGCAGTTAGCTCGATACGATTGGCCGATGTCTCGGCTGTCTTTCGTAAAAGTGCCTATTAACTGCAGCTCGTTAATTCCTTGGACTTGGTCCAAGAAAGTATATTCTTTGCTGAGTTAATTTAGAAAGGCTTTATCAAGTAATTCTTTGTTCGATTTCGGATATGTTTTTAGAATTCAATTAGATAGCGTCTTTTGATTGGCTAGTAACAAGTATCACACCATTAGGGATAGCAATCTTAATATAATGCTTCTCACCAAGCCATCGGAGATCTCGTACAAAAAATCGAGAGTGGTCTCCCCTTGACTTTCTCGTATACCGGAAACGACTCAAAAGTTGATAGAAACCTTATATTTTGATGTCTTACATGCATGTTAAATTTTAGTCACCCATCCGAGTACCGACCGCGCACTTTGTTGCTTAACTTTCGTGATCGACGGCTCAAAAGTTGATAGAAACCTTATATTTTGAAGTCATACAAGCATGATAAATTTGGTTGCAATAAGTTAAAGCATGCTGGAGTTATCGTGCTAACGCACAGACACACACACAGACATAATTCTAAAAACGGCATTTTTGGACTCAGGGAGGTCCAAAACGTGTAAGTTCGTCAAAATCTCGAGGTCGAATTTTTTGACGATTACAAGACTTCCTCTATACTACGTACGAGAAAGTAAAAAGTTCACACAAATTCACGCTATAGCACTCGAAGGCAAATCATTTACTTTGGCCATGAAATATAAAAGCACTACATTCGCCCGCCCAAATAATGTCCGTCCGAAAAAATCCGTAATTTCATTGTGAATTTTTTTACTTCCCTCACAGAGAAAGATGTTGATGTTATATCCCCGGTCCGTAATATTCCCACCGCAGAGAAAATTGCGTCTCGCAATCTAATAAAGTAGACACCTTCGCACGATCCAATTAGGAGCGAATCTAAGTTATTCTAACCCGGTTTTTGCTTCCCAATCAGTCTACAATGCGGAAATCTACAAATTAAGTTATAAAGTGATATAGAATTATGAATTTCTAATCTAAGAAATGAATTTCTGGACCAAAAGAGAGAAATTAAATGTTCGGTTAATTGATACATTCGTGCGATTACGTAAAGAACTCACTTCTCACTTCGACGCTTTATTCAATTTCAGCTAGGCCCTATTTTTGTCGGATAAACTGGAAATTAATTTAGTACCAATGCATAAAGGCTTCTAAATATGAATGAAGCGGTTAATTAATAAGAATATACTTTAATTTTTAACCGACTTCCCAAAAGGAGGAGGTTCTGTATTCGTCTGTACGTATTTTTTTTATGTATGTACACCGATATCTCCGTCATTTCTAGACCGATTTTCAAAGTTCTTTTTCTATTCTATAGTGTTTACTCCTGAGGTGGTCCCATTGTCACCAAGTCGATGGGAAGCCAGGAAATCGAGGGCAACCCTCAAATTTTATAGGCATATATAACGTCCCAAAAAGCAATCCGCCGAATGGCAACGCACTTCTAATTTTAAGTGATTTATCCTGAATTTTGCAAGTGTCTATGCGCGACGGAACCTCTTAACACCGAGTGGGCCGCAACTTTGTGTGCCATCTCGTAATATATATAAAAAACCGGCCAAGTGCGAGTTGGACTCGCACACCGAGGGTTCCTCGGTATAAACTGCTGTATCTTTTGATCGCGTTAACTTAGAAGTTTGATTTTTTCACTGCTTAAAGGGACAATAGACCTAGGTATTTGGTATAAATTTCAATTTGATACCTTTATTCGTTCGTGAGAAATAAGGTAGTAAGTTTCATTTTATTAAAATATTTTTATTATTATTATATAACTAAAAAAATGTGATTTTCGCAATTTTTCCTATATTTGCATTATATGACAATGCTTCATGCCAAATTTTAAGATTCTGAGTTTACGGGAAGTATCCTGTAGGTTTTGATTCCTTTGGGAGTGTCGGAAATTTGTTGAAAATATCGACATAATCGGCTGTATCTTTTGATTGGCTTGGCTTAGAAGTTTGATATTTTCACAGCTTAAAGGGACAATAGACCTGAGTATTTCATGTGAATTTCAGCTTGATACGTCCACGCGTTCTTGGGATAAAGGGTCTTGACAGACAGACAGACAGACGGACAACAAAGTGATCCTATAAGGGTTCCGTTTTTTCCTTTTGAGGTACGGAACCCTAAAAAACAACAATTATTCCACATAAAACACTAAAAATAGAAAAATAAACAACTTTTACAAAAAAAGTCCAACCGACTTCAAAAAGTATAAAAATAACATATTATTAAATTGTGTGCTAGGTACCTGCTGTACTGTTTGAGGTCGGTGCCCTAATTACTGAGGGACTGGAAATCTTTTCATTAACTATAGGATAATGCTGTTTACTCCATTATTAACCGGCTTCGAAAAATGAGGAGGTTCTCAATTCATATTCATCTTTTTTTTTAGGTATGTACCCCGATTACTCAGCGACCCAGGGGTCGCCGAGTAATCGGGGTACATAAAAATCAAAGTTTTTTTTTGTTTGAAAGAATATACTTTACTAGCTGTGCCCGCGCGACTTCGTCCGCGTGGATTTCCCGTTTTTGCAACAATTAGCATTGATGCTCAACTCCTATCAGTCGTAGAGTGATGTTATGGAGGTATATAGGCCTATATCACGGTTTCCTAAACTGTGCGTCGCGATGCCCTGGATGTCGAGGTTCTATCCCGGAGGCGGGCGTCGTGAAACGATCCACATAGAATGGCTGTCTAGCTAGCTATGCGTGCTAGTCGAACGAAAATAAATGTAGACAAAGAAATAAAAGTTGTGATTTCAAAACTTGAGCCCGGTTTTGAGAAACTCTGTTTTTAAAATAAGAAAATACACTGAAAAAAAACGACTGTCTAGCGCGGGCGAAAAAATCGAATACAGCATCTTCCGCAATCCGGGCGGCTGCGTCAACCACTACGCTACCGGGACATTGCTGTCGCCGTCGAAATTTGTCGGTGCTACTTATGTTTTTATGGTAATTTTTTTTCAGTCTACTTTCTAATTTTAAAACATTTGCGCATTCGTTAACACCTAAATAATTCCAAAAAAGCTATTTTTTTTGTTTTTGTAGGTATGTACTTAACTTGGCTGTTACTATAACGGGGGGAGGGCTCGTAAAAATTTGAAAATTCCTAAGGGCGTCACTATGAAAATAAGTTTGGGTAGCCCTGGCCTATAGTGTTCCTCGATAAAATAGACAATCAAAGAATTTTTCAACTTGAATCAGTAGTTCAACCTTTTTAGGGTTCTGTCACCAGGCTGTATATCATGAACCATGATAGTTAGACAGTTGAAATTTTCTTAGATGACGTAGTTCTGGTGCCGCTGTAACAACAAATACTAATAAAAAGAATAAAATAAATATTGAAGGGGCTCCCATAAAATAAGCGTGACTTTTTTGGTCGATTTTAATAACGGCAACAGATAGACGCTAAAAATATTCACAGAATATTTAGTTATATTATTCACTTTTAAAATAAAATTGATATTTAAGGGGGCTCAACAAGGAGCTTATATTTTACCTATAGAATAAGCTCCTTGGGGCTCAACAACAAACGTGATTTATTTCTCGGTCTTATTAACGATAACAGGTAGTAACTTGAAATATGAACAAATTTTTTATTTAAAATTCAAATAATTTTCAGAGAGTTTTGATAAAATCTATGGCACGGAACCCTTCGTTCACGCGTCCGACTCCTTCTAGGCGGTTTTTTTTACTATTTTTGCAGGATGTCTCTGATGACCTTCTTGGAGTCACCAGGGCTTTTAGTAAAAGGATGAGACCTCAAGCATTAAGGTCGAATCACTCCAGAGAGGATTCCTGACCGGTGAGCATCTCCCTCGGAGGAGTCTCTGAACCTATTAGTCTCTAAGGCGTCCGAATCTGACGGGATCAATAGTTCCTAAGATGAACACACAGCAGCGCGTTCAACGAAACAAAAAAAACAACTCAGTATAGATGCGTGCGTAGTACTTGATTATTATTTAGCTGCGGAGTTATGTTAAAACTATGATATCTCCGAAGATATTCATTGAAATCTAATGATGTTACGACCAATTTTGCACAAAATTAAATACTTGTGATGAATAACGTATTAATTTTGATAAGGAATAATATTATTGTTACAAAAATACCTTCGCATCTTCTCATGCATTATTTACGAACAAATTTTATTAACAAAAATAGGTTATAGCGAGTCAACCTTAAGAGATAGATAAATGCTGTCTGAGGCTTTTTTTTAGAACTTTTAATGTAGAATAATTCCGTTATACATGATTTTTGCGCAACTTTAACCGTTTACGCAGCGCACGCAACAAAAGCTCTGAAAATCAAGATTTATTATTTTCTGTTTATTTCAAACTATGATATTTCTTAAGATATTCATTGAAATCAAATGAAGTCATGAACAATTTTGTTCAAAATTTAATGCTTGTGATAAATAATGTATTTATTTTGATAAGGAATAATATCATGCATACAAAAACACCATCGCAGATAATGCATTATTTTAAAACAAATTTGATTACCAAAAAGAAAGGTTATAGTGAGCCAACCATAAAAGATAGACATATGCTATCGCGGACTTTTCTTTAGAAAATTTAATGGAGATCAATTCCCTCATACATGATTTTTTATTAACTTTAACCGTTTAAGCAGCGCACGCAGTGAAAGCTTTGAAAATAAATATTTTTCTCCCGTTTTTGCAACATTCTTCATTGATGCTCAGCTCCTATTGGACGTACCGTGATGTTATATAGCCTATAACCTTTCTAAATAAATGGACTATCCAACGGAAAAAGAATTTTTCAATTTGAGTCAGTAGTTGCTGAGATCTTAGGGTTCAACCAACCAAACAAACAAACTCTTCAGCTTTATTATTAGTATAGATAAGTGGTTCCATGAAAATTTTACATGAATCGATTCGGTAGATTTATTTGAATCGTGAAAATACGCAGTCACAGTATGTGATTTTCCAACTTTAAGAGCGGGCATAAACCAAGAAAAATATCAGAATTCACCCGCGCGTTTCACCCTTCCCCTCTTGCACATCGCAGTTCGCAGCCGCAAGGTGGCACTCGCTTCATGATTTTTCTTTTTTGTGATCGCACATAGTATACGCGAAAAATTAGATAAAATTGGCTAAGCACGAGTCGGACTATCTATCCATTACCTATACTTTGACATGTGGATTTTTAATACTTTTCGCTGATGGTAAATAAATATAATAAATTCAGATTCAAATAATTTATTACTTGTGTGTGTTTACAAAGATATGAGGTAGGTACTTACAAGTAAAATATAGCTCAACACATGAACCCTGCAAGGTTATAACAAAGTATATAAATAAAGTTTTATTTACATCAATTATATATTTTTTTTATAAAATCATGCTAATCGCTCAGAATAATTACCAGGTATGCACATTCTTCAAAAAAATAATTATTGGTAATTAAATCATTTATTCATAAAATATAATGTTACTTTCAGTTTTGATTATGTTAATGTCAATCTGATGTGACATGCTCAAACCAAGTGGTATGCTATATCACATTCTTGTTATTTATGACAAGAGTTGACAAGATACCACTTTGGATTGTCCAAAGCTAAGACAATGTTCGTAAAATTGGCCATTATTCTTTATTACATTTTTCTGTGGATTTTTATCAAAACCAGTGTATTTTAACATATAAGATCTTTGGTTACATAAAAAAATATTTACATTTTATGACAGGTACATTTTTTTTTGTGTTATACATGCATGGAAATTATGCAGTAAAGATCTGGTGGTCAAAGTAAAAAGTTCCTCATTCTGGGCTAAAATACAATATATTGTGGGCAAAGTCGCTACACATTCACGAAGTCTCATCAATGATTCCATCATCAGCTCACCTGAAAAACCTAAAAGAATACAACTATCGGTATTTAGGTACCTCTAATACTTAAATTATCACTAACCAACTCCTAATAGTTAAGGAGTTTTACCATACATCATCAGCTCATCAACACGAGATGACAACCAGACGCAAATACTAGAATAGCTTTATAAAAAATATGAATAACCCTCTCTTTCTGTTCTTTTCCGAGGGTTGCCCTCGATTTCTCTACCTTCTCATCATCAGATCCTGGCTTGGTGAGAACGGGACTACCTCAGGAGTATACATACACTATCGAATAAAAAAAGAAATTTGAGAAACGGTCCACAAATGGCAGAGATATCGGTGAACAGATATTTACCTTCCATCATCAGCTCATAAACATGAAATGATGACTACCCGGTGCAAATAATAGAATAGGTTTAGGAAAAATATGAAAAACGTTATATATGCGTATAAAATTTGAGGGTTGCCCTCGATTTCCCTGGCTTCCCATCATCAGATCCTGACTTGGTGACAATGGGACCTCAGGAGTATACACTATCGAATAAAAAAAGAATTTTGAAAATCGGTCCACAAATGACAGAGATATCGGTGTACGGGTCACCATCAAAAGTAGATGAACACTGTAGTACCTTGTCATAATAATATTTCATACATAATTGTAGCAACTATTACTGCACAAACGCTGGCGTTGCTATGACATGGTACTAAAGTGATCATCTACTTCTGAAACTGACTGTACGTGTACATACATAAAAAAATACATACAAACGAATAACTCCTCCTTTTTGGTAGTTGGTTAAAAATACTTTACACACACCACACAATTGAAACTTTGCACCAATTCATCAGTAGTCAAAAGCATCTATTTTTTTGCGTTTACTGCTACCCGCGCCGACATTGTTACATTGTGCCGTGAGCTAAAACGTCAAATTGCGATATTTTTTGGTTAAACTACTTATATAATATAATAAAAGCAATGTACATACCTCCGACAATTATTCATGAGTTGAATTTTTAAATTTCTAAGCTCTTTCTTAGAGTGTTTTCGCATTTTATTTCCCATATTTTTGTCGAAGTATTTTCTCGAGCCGGTGGCGGAACACAGAAACACAGCCCACTCGTCTCAACGGAGCAGTCAAGACTGATTGATGAAACAAAACATGCCCGTTACCACGGGTGAAGCGCGATAGACTGATGCGTTTTGCGCGGAATAAGAATGTAATAAGCGACAAATTGGTTTTATGAAAATAAGTCGTAAAGTATTCATTATTTTTTAAAATCCCTAGTAGGGCTGCTTTGTAATATAGTTTTATATTATGTATTAAAATATTGACACAGTAATATGCATAGCATTGAAAATAAACTGATTTAAGCTGGAAATTAAAGGTAAGTTCGTGATATTTTTCCATGCTTAAAAATATTTCATTATATGTTTTTTCCCAGACTAAAATGTCTCAAATATAATGTTATATCTATTTTAAAAAAATGGGGTGGCTTGTGGCTTATTTTGGGGTGTAAAAATCAAATCAAAGATTGGTAATTTTGCTATATCTTCGTAAGATGCTTAAAGCTCAAAGTTTCAATATAGTTTGTGAAAATTTTACAGTGTTAAAAACTGTAGAAATATACATACACCACTGAAAAGCAAAAAATTAAAATATTTTTAAAATAAAACAAAACCCACTTCAAAGCTAAAAATGGAGAAATAAAAAAGCCAACTATGTTTTTTGAGGTCGGTGCCAACCTCAATATTTGGAATAAACGTTGCCTCAGTCTTTGGCACCGACCCCAAAAAACATAGTTGTCATTTAGATTTTCTTTAACACACTATTTTTATATCTCCATATTTAGTTTAGGAGGTGATTTTGTTTTATTTTAGAAATATTTTTATGGTAATAGACTTATAAGATGGTCGTAGCTAAGACGGACGAGACGAACCCGGGACCTCTGCGGATCTAATTCCGGTGGTAGAACCACGGCGGCAGTAAAAAGCAGTTTTATTTGACAGCTTTTTCAGAACGAACACTCCAATTTTGCGACGCGAGTCCACTACTTGTTACCTCTCTTTGAAATTTGTCATAAGGGCATTTGTGCACTACCAGACATTTTACTGTCCGGCAGTCCGATTTTTTACGGTCCGATATGGCACGCCATATATGTATATACTAATTTGTGCACTGCACTGCACGTAATTTTAACGTCCGACATTTTACTTTTCCCCACTACGGGTCGTTTTTTTTTTCAAGCAATAAAAACGTATTTATGCTTGTGCAGTAGCACATCCTGCCTCAATTTATTGTGGTTTATGTAAAATGTCGGTACCTTTCGCTTATAATTATACATGCACGCAAAATTTTGTCTTCTAGGTCTTCGGACGTAAAGTAATAATGTAAGCAACTGCCGACGTTCCAAAATACTTATCGTTCCTAGCTTAATTACGAGTGTAGTTTCAAAAAGAGCTATCGCAAAACCGAGATCCGAGTAAACGGACAAGTGCACAAACCAATCATCCGTTTTTTTCATGCCACAACGGACCGTAACAAAATCGGATCGCAAAAATCCTGGTAGTGCACAAACGCCCTAACGATCATAAGTCATGTAGTCAGAAGGTGGCAATTATCATTCTCAAATAGACTTTATTTTATAACCTTACAAGATTAAATTACCAGTGGAGGAAGTAAAATTGAAAGTTACAATAATAAATGTCAAAATAAATCCAACACAAGTTAAATAAAATCTCGTAATATTTATATCTCATTTAACATAATTAAGCAAGATAAAATTAGGAGCAGGCACTCCCTTACAATTTTCCTTTTCAGAACGGTGGACCCTTGTCAACAACGGGTCTTATCTTTTTAATAGAACGCTCTCATTAAGCTGACCTAAGTATTTAGATACCTGCATTCATAAATGGGGATTTCCTTTCATTTTAAAATGTTAAGAGTTTTTTCTTTACATATAATTTATGAAAAAGCACCTTATAAGGAAACTGTTTGACGAAGTTCATAGGAGTTTATATACTTAATATAGGTACGCACCATTTAGAAAGTAGATACATATATACAGGATGTAAAAGACATGAACAGTCAAACGAGAACCATGTATTCTGCTCACCATCATAACATTTTTTGTCCTTTAGACTATACCTGAGAAATTGATAGTTAAGATTTTATTGAAGGTCAAAGTCATAATTTTTTTTTCATTTTTTTATGAATGCGTATTCTATACGTTATTTCTTAATAATTGTCCAATGAAACATTATCATTTTTATAGTATTTCGTTTGTGTCCGTGCGCATCGAGCGGACACTAACGAACGGGGCCGCCGTCTGGCAAAATTATCGCTGTTTTGCGAGTTGCGTGCGAGTTGAGCCCTTATTGCGCGGTACAATTTGCAATATTTTTTAACACCAAAAAGTAAAAATCATTTCTCATTGCTGGGAAAATAAACTATTACGCTACTTCATCAACAGCTCATATAATGTCCCCACCGAGGGGCTCGAGCCTACCCCACATTAGGGGCGATTAGGGCCTTAGTCAACCACGCTGGCCAAGTGCGGGTTGGTCGACTTCACACACAACCCAAGAATTTCTTCATAGGTGTGTGCAGGTTTCCTCACGATGTTTTCCTTCGCCGTCAAAGCGACGATTAAACGTACATATGAATTCAAAATTTGAAAACACATTGGGTACGTGGCGGGGATCGAACCGGTGCCTCCCGGGTGGGAGACGATGCTCTTACGCACTACGCCACCGACGCTTCCCGCTTTCCCAGCAATATTTTTTTTGAAATATGTCTTATTTTGAAATATGTATAGAATACATGGTTCTCGTTTGACTGTTCATGTCTTTTACACCCAGTTTATTATTATCCACTAATATTTTTATTACCCGCACTGTTGAGATGATTTTGAGCGTAACATCTGTCCTGGTTATTGGCCTTGGTTTGGTTTAATAAAGGATTATTACTTTTTGGGTTTCGTGCCCCTTTCATTTAGGCGACAGGCTGGCAACTTGTCACTATTTGGAGTCACTATACGACTCATACTGCCTGCTTTATGTGTAATGAAATATTACCTAAGACTCTGATGGGACTATGAAAGTGATCGTGTATATGTATGTATATTTCTTTAATGGGAAAGAGGAAGATTTCAATCCACCTCCTCTGCTGCCTGCCAGAGCTTCGGCATGGGTCAGTAGCTTTATCATCGTATCCTAGCTGTCCAGGCTTACACTTAAGTACAGCATCCTCTTCATATACTTGTGCCTTACAACCGCTGCTATCTGCTCCTACATAAGCAGAATAAATAAAGCCTGCGTTCGTTTTAATTTATTTCATTTGTACCTACCTACTTTTAGCTACAATTGATGACATCAATGATCAAATCAAATCAAAATAAATTTATTTGGCTTCATTAAACAATTAAACAATTAATACATATAGTTAAAAAATACAGATAAATTGAAACGAAAAAGGCCGCCACTCAGCATTATGTTGCAGCATGCACAACACCTGCAACGCTGGTATTCTGTGGGGGCCTATGTATGATGTATGTGTGCTGGCCAACAGACTAATACATTACGTACATACATATACATACACATATACATATTACATACACATACACACATATACAACTCAACACAAATGTATATACACATATATTGCCATGCACAGGTATAAGTACATCGCCATCTTACTTAACTTACACTTATGTCCATTTTAGGGTTACCTGGAATAGATCACTTTTACCGATAAGGTCGCCCTCAGTGCAATTAGTTTAAGAGTCTAAAAATAATGACAAGCAATGACACTTGATGATCACTTAAAAGTGTACACAGCATGAAATAACGAACTAATATTGGACATTAGGTATTGATTTAAAATTATTTTAAAAAATCAATTTAAAATAAAATTTGGTATAATAAAGCTGTCCTCAATTTAAAATTAAAAAGAACAAAATATATCCGTATTCTTAGATATCTGTGGTAGAATTTCTTCGTTAATTTTCCCCGCCAATTTCGTGTTAATATTTTTCAGCAATCCGCCTTGGTGTTTAATTTCAGTCTCTATTTAATTTGGGGATCGAGTGAAGGAGGCGTGCCACTGAACAACTTCGAAACGAGCCAGATTTTATTTTATCCCTCTGTGAACTCCACACCGAGTTTCGCGTCACTGGCCCCACTTGTATTCGAACAATTTCAAATTAGAATTTATTGGGTTAGCTTCTACTTTTGATGCTAGACCCGAGAATTTTAATTTTATGCCCAAAACGTAAGTCCATACTGACTTTCCTATAGCTATTATAGCAACAATTGGCAATAAGAGAAGGAAAGATGCTGCACAGACCAGTTAGAAATACTTGGTAAGAATGTATGCTGGAACGATCTGAGGCGAGGACTGACGCACACATCGACAATGTGCAGGCATCTACACAAACAGACATGACTCATACAATATTCATATTCATTTATTTGCCTTCTTGTTGTCATACATTATTTGAGGGAATAATAGCTACTGTCTGTTCCGATCAGGTGTAGTTTAAACTCTTTTGCACAATAACTACATAAAACATTCTAAATTTAAAAATATATATTAGATTTTAAGGTAATTATCTAAATTAGACTCGATGATCTTGTTAAAATATGCACTTTCCAGATATTTATATCTGGAAAGTGCATATTTTTGATTTTTTATATTTTTAAGGTATTATGCATGTTAAGGAAGAAAATATATAAAATGCATTTATATTTTTACACAAGGCGATATAATTTGACAAATATTATATTATAAATTATATCTTAGACATCTTGTAACATTATTCTTGTTGCTTCTTTGTATTTGGTTCTGGGTACAGTCCAATTACTTTATTAGAGAAGTGGAAAATACGTTGATTATTAAGTAAGTAGGTATTTTAATTTTACCTTTTTTCCAGACGGTCAAACATTGCCACTGAACAGGCGTCAGAAAGTATTCCCCAACGGTACACTGGTGGTGGAACAAACGCAACGAGGGGAAGACGCAGGCACTTACACGTGCCAAGCTGCCAACAGACAAAGGCACGCAGCGAGGCGAGAAGTCGAGGTGCAAATATTGGGTAAGGAAATCGATTAAACTAGCAACTTGATGGTTTTTAATTCTCAAATTTTATAATCTTTATATTGCACTACATAATAATAATAGAGTTTGCAAGTGTGAACTTTATCTCTATAAGAGATCTCTTCCTATTAATACGCGGCAGACAAGTGTATTATGAAAAAAAAATACTAGACGCCGAAAAGCCGGCAAAAAGTGTTAAAATGTTAGCCACGTCTACGTGAAGCCTATAACAACGTGTAATGTAACGCGTTACGGCGCAAGTGGAGCAGTAGCATAATAAAAAAAAATTAATCCAATCCAATCCAATTTAATGGTCTGAGTAACAGGTCAAAATAAATGCATATCCTAAGGAACATGGTATAGACCGACCAAATATCGGAATAGCATATCGAGGTCCATCAATTGTGTGGGTATCTCTGAAGACGAATGCCAAGAGCTTCAGTTACAAATAATAAAATCAAGAATGTAAAAAAATGTTCAGGAACACAAAAAATTACACTACTTTAAACTATTACGCGTGTTATAAAGTGACCAAAAACCATACAGAATTGATTATAAAAATACTAACTGCGGAAACAAGATCGTCACTACAGTCATAATTTTTTAAATATAAGTACTTACACTAAAGTATTACGTGGTATTACGAGCGACATTCAGTTTCCTCTAGTAGAACATGAGTAGTCTCTAACGTTCGTTGATTTCTTGAGCACGCCTCGTATATTTTCTAAGAACTTCTTAACCAACTTCGAAAAATGGACGGGATTTCAATTCTCTTTACGAGATTTTTTTATTGTTATCAACTTACGGCGATCTTTGCTAAATAATTATAATAAACTGTACTTATTAGTTGTTATTAATGAAATTAATACTATTGAAATATTAAAATATTGTGCAAAAAAGTGTCTTCACGAGATTTGGGTGGACTAAATGAAAGTGGAGATAAATTCGCTCTATCAATTTGATTTGTGTAAAATATTTAAAGACAGCGTTTTCATAATCGACGCTCGATGATGTAAAACTGGGAATCAGTCTTACTTTCTTGAACAATATATTTTTAGATCCAATAGAAATCGAGTATAAACTTTCTCATTTTCTGTAGTAAGATTTAAAGCTCTATAAAATCACGAATTCAAGAGGGGCGGAGTTACTCATCCGTAATTCATTAAAGTTAGCGCGTTTACCGTTCCCGCGGCATCTACGGAGCGTTAAAATTCTAGCTCGCCCGGTTAATAGAGCAATAAAAGAGGAAACATAAAAAAATCTCAATGGAAATCTGCACAAACAAATTTTCCCAAATGGGCTTGGGATAGCTTCAGAAGAACCTTATAATTCAAACTAATTAACACTAGCGAGGTAGCGCTTGTCTACTTTGTCGGTGAGACACTTCTGTTTTCGTGAAATTACCTCCGAATTTGCCACCTGAGTGTTGCTGATAATTAAGCTCCTTTGATAATTTCAGTTCAACCAAAAATCTTGCCGATACAACCGCTGACGAATTTCCTTCGGGAGGGTATGAGGGCGGCGATATCTTGCCAAATATTGGAGGGTGATTTACCTATTGCTTTTCGTTGGGAGAAAAATGGGCAGCCCGTGACGTCATCGCCGTACGCGCCCAGTGGCATTATTACAAGGAGGATGGACGAATACAGTGCCTCCTTGGTCATCGAGCATATTACGTCACTACATAGTGGGAATTACACGTGCATTGCTTCAAATGTGGCTGGATCTGAGAGATTTACAGTACCTCTCACAGTGAATGGTGAGTCAATCCATCAATCTTTATTTGTAAACTAAATGGTAAATTAAACAAAGATATAGGTACTTAAATATTAGTGCCATGCATGTACACAGGCCATGTAGATGTTACAATTTTAATATTTTTTGTAATTAAAAGCCAACGACGATGAACTTTAAATGTGATACTTATAATTAACTAGCTGTGCCCGCGCGACTTCGTCCGCGTGGATTTCCCGTTTTTGCAACATTTTTCATTGATGCTCAACTCCTATTAGTCGTAGAGTGATGTTATGGACGTATATAAGCCTATATCACGGTTTCCTAAACTGTGCGTCGCGACGCCCTGGGGTGTCGCGGTTCTATCCCGGGGGCGGGCGTCGTGAGACGATCCACATAGAATGGCTGTCTAGCAAGTTTAGCGAGCTAGTCGAACCAAAATAAATGTAGACAAAGAAATGTAAGTCGCGATTTCTAAACTTGAACCCGGTTTTGAGATGCTCTGTTTTTAAAATAAGAAAATACACTGAAAAAAATCGACCGTCCAGCGCGGGCGAAAACATCGAATAAGCATCTTTACGCTACCGGGACATTGCTTTCGCCGTCGAAATTTGTCTGTGCTACTTTATGTTTTTATGGTAATTTTTTTTCAGTCTTTCTAATTTTAAAATATTTGCGCATTCGTTAACGCCTAAATAATTCAAAAAAAGCTATGTTTTTGTTTTTGTAGGTATGTACTTAACTTGGCTGTTACTATAACGGGGGGAGGGCTGGTAAAAATTAAAAAATTCCTAAGGGCGTCACTATGAAAATAAGTTTGGGAAGCTCTGTCCTATAGTGTTCCTCGATAAATAGACAATCATAGAATTTTTCAGATCAGTAGTTCCCCTTTGTAGGATTATGTACCCAAAGGGTAAAATGGGATCCTATTACTAAGACTCATAAATAGAATAAAATAAATATTGAAGGGGCTCCCATAAAATAAGCGTGACTTTTTTTGGTCGATTTTGATAACGGCAACAGATAGACGCTTGAAGTATTCACCAAATATTTAGTTATATTATTCACTTTTAAAATACAACAACAAACGTGTTTTATTTCTCGGTCTTATTAACGATAATAACAGGTAGAAACTTGAAATATTAACAAAATATTTAATTTAAATTTCAAATAATTTTTGGAGATTTTTGATAAAATCTATGGCACGGAACCCTTCGTACGCGCGTTCGACTCCTTCTAGATGGTTTTTTTTGCAGGCTATCTCTGATGACCTTCTTGAAGTCACCAGGGCTTTTAGTAAAGGAGAGGACCTCGATGGGTCCTCAAGCTTTAAGGTCGAATCACTCCAAAGAGGATTCCTGACCGGTGAGCATCTCCCTCGGAGGAGTCTATGAACCTATTAGTCTCTAATGCGTCCGAATCTGACGGGATCAGTAGTTCCTGAGATAAGCGTGTTCATCTAAACAAAAAACAACTCAGTATAGATGCGTGCGTAGTACTTGATCATTATTTAGCTGCGGAGTTATGTTAAAACTGTAATATCTCTGAAGATATTCATTGAAATCTAATGATGTAAAGAACAATTTTGTACAAAATTAAATACTTGTGATGAATAAAGTATAAATTTTGATAAGGAATAATATGATTTTTACAAAAATACCTTCGCATCTAATGCATTATTTTAGAACAAATTTTATTAACTAAAATAGGTTATAACGAGTCAACCTTAAGAGATAGATAAATGCTGTCTGTAACTTGTTTTTAGAACTTTTAAAGGAAAATAATTCTGTCATATATAATTTTTGTGTAACTTTAACCTTTTACGCAGCGCACGCAAAGAAATCTCTGAAAATCAAAATTTTTTATTTTCCGTTTATTTCAAACTATGATATTTCTTAAGATATTCATTGAAATCAAATGAGGTCATTAACAATTTTGTTCAAAATTAATTGCTTGTGATAAATAATGTATTTATTTTGATAAGGAATAATATCATGCATACAAAAACACCATCGCAGATAAACTTTTGATTAAAAAAAAATTTGATTACCAAAAAGAAAGGTTATAGTGAGCCAACCATAAAAGATAAACATATGCTATCGCGGACTTTTTTTTAGAAAATTTAATGAAGAATAATTCTGTCATACATAATTTTTCCGTAACTTTAACCGTTTACGCAGCGCACGCAGGGAAAGCTTTGAAATGAAATATTTTTCTCCCGTTTTTGCAACATTCTTCATTAATGCTCAGCTCCTATTGGACGTACCGTGATGTTATATAGCCTATAGCCTTTCTAGATAAATGGACTATCCAACGAAAAAAGAATTTTTCAATTTGAGCCAGTAGTTGCTGAGATCTTAGGGTTCAACCAAACAAACAAACAAACAAACAAACAAACAAACAAACAAACAAACAAACAAACAAACAAACAAACAATCAAACAAACAAACAAACAAACAAACTCTTCAGCTTTATTATTAGTATAGATTTAAAATCAAAGCACATTTCATATCAGATTCAAATATATTTAAAGGTTTTATAATAGACTAAAAATTAATAGATATTTTCCAACGAATTAGGAATTGATATTTTCAATTCGTCATTCGTATCCATACTTATAACAAGAAAGCAGAATGTTCTATATAACTTTTCGTATAGTCTAATATGTGCCCTTTTTACAAATAATTAATTTGTATGTATATAATATATTTGTATCTAATGTAAGAATATGTCGGCAGTTCCACCTCGATGGCGCTTGGAGCCAAATGACGTGGCAGTAGCAGCGGGCCAAGATGTCACTCTTCAGTGCCAGGCAGATGGCTACCCTAAGCCATCGATTATGTGGAAAAAAGCTGTCGGTAAGTTATATCAATGTAGATCGATGTAGCTTTCGGCAATATCAGGGAATGCTATTGAGGTAATAATTATGATAATATTTATTGGCACAACAAGCCTAATAAACATTATGGTACAACATCTTGTACTCTCAGAACATGCAGATCCGAGCTAAAGAATAAGAATTCACTATATTCCGGATGCCTGGAGTAAGAAAACTAATCTCCACCATGTAGGATATATATATAAAGTGAGAATAAATAGTGAATATAGTAGTGAGAATAAAATGAATAGCTTTTTGTTGAAGATAAAAAGTTACCTAAGTTGGAAGATAGTTCTAACTGGACATGTATTATATAATGAAATAACAAGAAAGGAAAGATGAAAAATGTTGACAATAATAAGTGATCAGATGTGAGCGATCAACACAATTTTGCTTGTAGTCTGCGTGAGACTAGTGATCTCCAACTAAGCATGTCATCATCATTATCATAACAGCCTTTATAACTCGACCCACTGCAGGGACACAAGGCCGCTCCTTGTCATCGAAGGAGGTTTAGGTAGTAGTTCACCATGCTTGCCCAATGCGGATTGGTGGACGCTGTATAAGTTGATCAATACCCCATTGCTGATGCATTAGTCGCCTTCTACGATATCCGATTGGAGGATATGGGCTATTCTATTCTATATATATATATCCAACTTAATATATGTATGTAATGAAATAACAAGAAAGATACAAAATGCTGACAATAATAAGTGATCAGACGTAGTCTGAAGGGCATTTAGATTAATATAAAAACATAAAGCAAATTATGAAAATACAATACATAAAAAACATTCCTTATTCCAATGTTATTCACTTTAAAAGATTTTTACACGGTAATATACGCACTCGAACGTAACTTTGGCAATATAAAATGAATAAGGGCACTTAACATTATTTACGATCACCTTATTTTATCCTTTAGGTAACACTCCAGGCGAATACAAGGACTTCATGTTTGAAGGCAGCTCAAGGGTGCTCGAGAACGGTTCGCTGGTCTTCGAGAGGGTGGCCAAGGATAGCGAGGGCCACTACTTGTGCGAGGCGAGGAACGACATTGGCGCGGGACTTAGCAAGCTGATCTTTTTGAAAGTAAATGGTAAGTTTTGGTAGAATTTTGAAGGGAAAGGTAACCAGTGCAATTACTGGGCATGGAAGGCATATCATCTGTGTCCCCAGGATGGCAACGCACGTGCAGTGTTAGGTGATTTGCCCTTAATATTGCAAGTGTCTATAGGCGACGGTAACCACTTAACACCAGGTGGGCCGCAAGCTTGTTTGCCATCTCGCAGTACTAAAAAAAATTTCCATATCGTAGTACTTTTTAGGAACGTAGTCGTAAATGAGAATGTAGTATTTATAAATCTTATAGTGACTTGTGACGTTATGGGACTTTAGACTTTTGGCAGCATAAATACCAGCCCAACCCACTGGATCTAGAGAGGGCAAATTTGGCACGTAGGTTCCTTCTGGGGTCTAGAGGTGCACTAAGAAATGGGTTTTCATAATTCATCTAAGGTGCGAAACGGGTTTGTATGGAGAAATAAGATTATCAATCGATAAATGAGTATACACGTTTCGTGATTTTTTTCTTCAAAATACAAATGGGGAAACAGGGTGACAATCTGAAAATCAACATGGGTTGTTTTTCGTCATTGTCGAAGTTAAAACTATGAAACTTTTAATTTAGAACCTTGATGAGAAATGAATTAAAAAAAAACATTTGTATGATTAGTAAAAAAATAAGTACCTTTATAAAATTACTTGCTGCCCAAAGTAACTATTCCACTCGGACGAAGTTGCGGGCAAAAGCTAGTTTCAGATTATTTGTTTTAATGGCACCGCCATCAGTAAACTTCCGACGATTAAATACGAGTATTCGCACATGGAATGTGTTTCAACACATTTAATCCGTGTTAAAACTTAGCGGTCATTATTCTGATGGTCCGCAAACAAAATTTCTTTGTCTGCGCAGGCCTTTAGGTATACTTTTAATCCCGTGTCTTGTGATAGCGACCGTAAAGAATACTAACACTCCAACACTACATAAAGGTGTCGTAAAAGGCGACTGAGAAATTTGACTTGACGTGACACCGTCTGTCGGTATAGCGGAGGATACCCACCAACAATAATCCTATTAAGGGGAATTGGCGTCTGGTATGCGCCCGGTTATAAAACTTCGTAACATGTAAAGTATGTTTATATGATGATGAGGTATACTTGTAGGTAATCCTGATGGTAAATAGGTACCATAGCCTGTAGACGCTTGCAAAGGCAGGGTGTTGGAAACCTCCAAATGTCCACAGGTTAACAACACCTATGTGCGGTTTTACACACTGATAGAAATACAATATTATGAAGGGGTATCATTGGGGTATTCGACACAGAAGCTTCATCGTTGACCCGCCATGGAACATGTTTGAAGGAGTTCATATAAAAAGTACGCAATTATATTTTTTCAAGCCACTGACATCCCGCTCACGCCCCGGGCACGGCGCGGACACGCATGGATCGAGCTTAGACCTATTCGTGACCGGGCACTTAAACATACGAGATGTAGGACAAATTATATTCTGCATATTTAGGACAAGTTGTGCCATAAAACGACCCTGTAAGTAAATTATGCTTTCGATATCCCTTGGAACGGTTAGCAAGTACGCTTATGGCAGTGTGTGTTTGACATCCAATAAGGGTCTGGGATAAAAAAGGCTCTTCAAAGAATTGTTTTGTTAGTTACAGAGGAGCGCCTTTCCAATGTTGTCTTTGAGTATCTATAACAATGTTCTTTGCTATTTTTTTACACTGTCAAGTACAAAAACGTTTGTTCCAATTCCAATGAATCAAGTCACCAATAATATCAGTCTCAAGTTTCGGCAGAACGAGTAGAGACTTTCCAAACGTTTTCCATGTTATCGGGTAGCCATGACGCCACCCCAAATTAGCGATAATTTAATATTATCTACGTATGCCACACCGTAAGGTCACATAAGCTGGCTACGTACATGATTCTGTAGATTATCACGAACGGTTTAAGATGATTAAGTAAACAGGTAGGTCGGTACGGGTCTTATGATTCGAATGTATGTTTGGGTTTTCTTGTACGTTGTTTTTTCATCTCAGACCAAATAAAAAAGCACAGACGGAGCGCTTCGTAGAAAATCTGAGGCCAGTAAACGAAAACTACTCCTCGGCCGTCGTCGCCCATGTACGTACACAATTACACGCACACACATGTAACAACTACGCCTTGCCCTTGCCTTATACTAAAAAACTACTCACGCACTACATAGCCCACATTTAGTCGAGGTAAGGCTCAAGCCACTCCCGACCTCTCGCTACCAGCGGTCATCCGTAAGATGCTCCGCAGTGAGACGTCGTGGCAGGCGATGGCCTCCTTTTGCGAGGACGTGATGACGCAAAAATAGGCAGCGGAAAGGGCGCGCGAGCAAGACCCACTTGCGCCCCCGAACCGCAGACGAAGAGCTGGCCGCAGGAGGCGGCTCCATGAGCTTCTCCAGCCGCCATAGTGTCCGGGCGTAGAGCGACGGAGTTGGGTTTTCGTCGCTTATAAATTCGCCCGTCATCGGGAGGCCCCATGCCGCGGACACCTCTCCTTAGACTAGTCTAAGGGAATTTTTTTTTTCTCTGTGGCAACACTAGCGCAAACAGCTGTTACAATTTGCTCCGTATATTTATTTTAAAAATAATTAATATTTACGGTCCCATTTCCTTAATTCACTAAATATAAATCGTATTCTTAAACGGACAGAATAGCAACCTCTCTCGCGCATCGTGTAATGGCGAGTGGCAAACGTTGGTTTTTAGTGGGTATGCCCCCCGTCTAGGCCGAACAGCGACCTAGATTGCACACGAGGGGGAGAGTCCCACATAACCATGGAGCGGACCCACACTGGCCCCATGGTATGCGTAAGGCATTTTCCAACGAAAAAAAAAGGGGGCTCAAGCCACTCGAATTTTTATGAAATTTGGTACAAAAATAGACTAAATCTTGAGATAGTGTTTAAGGTACATTTTGTTGTAAAAAGGGCATTAAGGGATCGGAATAAGGGATGAAAGTTTGTATAGGATTCCACATTATCAAATCGATAAAACCATGAAACTTTGTATTTAAGTACGTGACAAGAAGTAAAAAAAACATGGCGTTTTTGAAATTTTGACACCCGTGTGGGGATGAAATAGGGAATGAAAGGTCTTGTGGAAGTTAGCTAAGGATAGAAAAACAAAAAAAAAACATAGTTTATAAAGAGGTATTAAAATAAGATAGTTACAGTAATCTACAGCACTTTCTATGTGTATTATTTGCAAAATAAGTAACCCTAAAAAACTAAAAATGCTACCTAAAGTAACTATTCCACGCAGACGAAGTCGCGGGCAAAAGCTAGTACTATGGTAGCCGCTTAGCATTTTAAACAAGTCGCCTGTTTCATAAAACCAGTCACTCTTGCTGTTTAAAAATATTAATATCAAACTTTCTTTTAAAAAGTATGCAAAACCAAAAAAGTACACGTTTATTTAACAAGTTCCCGCCTTTTCGTTGGCAGTGAATGTTTACGGCGCATTTAGACAGCTGCGGAGTGAACTTTGGGCGGCCACGTTGATTTCAAAGACGACTTGCGGAGAGAAAAATGCAAAAATAATATTTTTCTTGACGTTCAAGTAGTTTCGGGGAAAAATTACATTATCAAAACATTATGATAGCGTTTAACAACTTTTAGTATTAAATATTATTTTACATCCGTACTTTACATAAGTTACTACTTATGTAAAGTTTGGATGTATGGATGTTTCTTACTCAATCAAGCCAGGACGGCTAACGAATGTGGATGTTTGGCACAGATAGTCTAGAATAGCACAGAGGGTACTTTTTATCCCGGAAAATGCATGGTTCCCGTGGGATAAATTTGGCACATCAAAATTACACGCGAACGAAGTCGCAGACAACATCTAGTACCAAGTTAAAAAACATTTTGGACCCAAACAAACTAATTGGCGTCGTGTCGCCGTACGAAAATTGGATTCGAGGAAATAACTACCTACTTTTACTAATTGAGTTCTTTTTTAACCTCATTAATTTCTTTCGCCTATTTCGTGATGTTTTTTTTCAATCCTTGAATGTTTTTTTAATTCTTGAATGTCCAAAAGTCTATTAGTCTAGTCAAGCAATCCTCAATTAAATGGAAGCACTAATTGTAGAAGCATCGGTGACGTAGTGCGTAAGAGCGTCATCTCCCACCCGGGAGGCACAGGTTCGATCCCCGCTACGTACCAATGTGTTTTCAAATTTTGAAATCATATGTACACCTACGTTTAATCGACGCTTTTACGGTGAAGGAAAACATCTGCACACACCTATGAAGAAATTCTTAGGTTGTGTGAAGTCGACCAACCCGCACTTGGCCAGCATGGTTGACTAAGGCCTAATCGCCCCTAATGTGGGGTAGGCTCGAGCCCCTCGGTGGGGACATTATATGAGCTGTTTGTGATGATGACTAATTGAAAGCAAGTGCATCAAATAAATATTTAGACTTTTTAGAATTTTTACGACAAAAACTATAAATGAAAAAGTTATGCGTCAAACACCCTATTTCAAACTTACTAAAAATCTTAAGTTACTTATGAATTAATATTTGATAGAATGAAAACAGATTTCAATGTTATGAAGAAGGCTTATAATTCTAATCTAAATGTAACTTAATTGCTTTCAAAATAAACATTTATCAAAATGACTATACGTTGTTCCTTAATTTGATATTCACGGTCGCCCGCCGCTAGGGAAATTATTCCCACCAAAATGAAATGAACTGATAAATTTCGTAAGAAGCGTGTTGGGCTACCCTCCCTTTTATCACCTCTCTAACCTAAATTTCTATTATAATAGTACAAGGTTTAGTTACAACATAAAGAAGGTATAAGTACATAATCTAAATAAAAAAATAAAATTTTTTTTTTTCACAACCTACATTAAGGGCGTGCACTCAATTTACGTCTAAATTGTCATGACATTTTGTGGATTTTTCAAACCTAATTTTGAAGCGATGTGAACAGACTTTGCAAAGAAATCATATATTATAGGAAGATTAATTCTTGATTAAAACCGATATAGAGAGATATTTTAATTAAGACTTATAGTTTTGTAAAGGAGGAGAATCTTATGGTGCAGATATAAAAACGATATTATAACAATGCTATCAGATATTTTTAATAATTATTTGAAAAGTGGTCTAGATCTGAATCTCGCGGGCATTTTCGACGGACAATTTCAGATCTTTTTTGCAAGTGCCGCGCACTGCAGACCTCATGTTTTCAAGTTATTTTTATTTATTTAAAAAATTTACACCACTCACCTGGAGATTGAACCCGCGACCTTTGTATATAATTTCGATAAGCGAACTACTATCAGCGTCGTATGGTTAACCGAATTATCTTTCGCTGAAAAACCCATAATTGTTTCTGTCAATATTAGCGCGTATAATCGAATGAAGTTAAACCAAGCAAAGGGTAGTCTATAAAACATGTATTTGTAATAGCGACTATAAAATTTTCGGCGAAATGACGTACAACTCCAACAACTAAAGTCAGTATTAACCGCCATTTTATCATTGAGGCCAGTGTGTAACTTAGGTAGGTACTAAAAGTGATAAAGAAATTAGCCTTCTGTTCTCTTCTTATTTTGTGCTTCAGTCTGAAATCTTAATTATCAGCTTCGTCATAGTACAGCCCAGTTGATATAATGATCTTTAATAAAGATCACGTCAGACAAGCTTTATAACGACCTCAAAACAGTCTACTATTACGCACCATGAAATTTCGGAGACCTTTTACTTACCTAATCTTCAAAATGAGCGTCGGGGATAGTGGATTGGTAATTAATCATGAACATCATGAGCCCCAAAGTCTTCATTAGGCAGTACCTTTTACATCTATTAATATTATATCTGTAAGACTAGATATTCTCAACTGATTACGTGATTATAAAATGTAACTACACAGACATCCACATAAAGGCCAGGATAAAATTAGATTCACTTGTATCACATCGAAATATTTTAAACTACCTCACATAGCTTTTTTGAAACGAGCTGACCACCAAGTCAGTTTTTAGCAATTAAATAAAGTATAATATTAATAAAGTGTAATATATTGGTATTTATAATAGTAATAGACAAATAATACAAAGTTATACAAATGTAAAATGGGTAAAAGGTAATTTTAAAAATGACTCTGCAACTATCTAATCACAAAAAAAAACAACAATACAACAAAAGATATCTAAAATATAAACTAGAGTTCTACACATCAAACCACCATATAACAAACTTCCTCAACAGACTTGCATTTTTGTATGTGACATGAACAAACTTTGGCATCGTTTTCGCATAAGTACCTACGTAGAGAGATACGGAACGCAACGTTTCGCAATTTTTTAATTAGTTTGGATTAGGTTCAATAATATCTAATCAACTTACAGAACATTATATTGAAAGAATTTATAAATTAATCTATTAAAAATTAATAGCATATTCAATTAAACAAGTGATCGTTTCTACACGGCACAATATCAGTTTCCTATATATACTCGAGGGTCTGGTTTCTGGGACGTTTCATGAAGAGGTTCGTCTTACTTCATCTAAATAGACGAAATCAATAGATGGTATGTAATGGTTATGATCTTTGATCAACCTTTAATTTATCTGTATAATACCTACGTAAAAGTCGGGTCTTTTGTCGATCCCGTGAAAACTCTTGGAATGTGGAATGTCTGGAGCCCAGAGATGAGTTTCGCAGGGACACAGGACCTTACTGAAATGAAAATTCTTTAGCGTCATTATTGCGTTGTAACCAGCGCCGGATCGACCCTTAGCTGTAAAAAGGGCATTAAGAGTCTCGTAATACATTCGACATTTAACACAAAAAGTTTCTACATACTTATAAACTTTATTATTATGCGAATGTGACACCCCATGATTACGTTATTGGGCAGCCGTTGGTTGATTATAAAGTACATACTTTGTAAAACCATCTGTTGATATCCCAAAGTATTAATAAGATGCGACGTTCCTGTATCAAAATTACCAACCCCCTTGTGAAAAAGAGATTCAATAAAAAAACAGAGAGAGAACTAACTACTTATATGCCACTTTTAGCGGTGGATCAAAATTACCTACGTATGTTTAGTAATTGATAACCCAATAAAACGTGGATTAATTATTTATTATTGAAAAACATTATGTATAGGTTACGTTTAGGTAGGTATTTTAAATTATGTGTATTACTAATCACGTGGGTTTTTCGTCACATGTGGCTGCAATAGAACTAATTAAAAATCCAACAAATTTCTGATTTGGATTTGATTTTATTTAAAACGAACATTTTAATTTAAATCTTTGTTTGTTACCAAATAGTCTGAAAGAATATCCCGTTAAGTGCCTACCTATATTCCATGTTTGCTAAAATGCTTTGAGGTATTCAAGGCACGCGTTCTATTCAATATTTTCATTTCCTTTTTAGCTCCACTCTTTAGTCACTAGTTACGAGTACCTACGTACTGTATGCTTACGGACTTCACATCGATAAAGGCATAACTGTCACATTATGCAGATATTTATGTTTGTGAACGTCTATCTATTTTATTTCGCATTTTTTACTTTCCTCGCAAAGGAAATACAGGTTCTTTTGCAAAGCAGACCGCAACAAAGAGTAGCGTATGAAGTTTCAATTTCAAGTTTTCTATTAGCTGGTGCTAATTTTCACCGTGCCTAGTTTCCTTGCTAATAATTTTATTTAAAATTTTAATAATCTCTATTTAACTGACTTTAATAAAGAAGGGGGTTCTCAATTCGTATTAATCTTTGATTTTTTTATGTTCCCCGATTACTCGAAGAAGCCTGGATCGATTGTTCTTGTTTTCTTTGTATGAAAGGGTATATTTTCCAAATGGTCCCATAAAAAAATTACATGAATCGGTTCAGTAGTTTTTTTTAGAATCGTGAAAATATGCAGTCGCAATGTGGATTTTTCCAACTTTCGATATCTTCAAAACGTATCAACCAATTTTGATGATTCTTTTTTGTCTTAAACACCAAAGTCTTGAGATAGTTTCTTGATAATTTTAGTGTTCTGTAGGTATTTTACTATCTGAAAAATAACAGGCGAAATCCTGACTTAACTGTAATCATCGATAACTTTGACTTGTAAACCGATTTCGATCACAATCCATCGCACTCCTATATGCACTTACACAACTCAAGAGCAAAAATAAATTATTTTTATTATATTATATGCCAACTATGTATATTTTTGAGGTAGTGCCAACTTCAATATTTCACTTGTTTTTGGCACCAACCTAAAAAAAACATAGTTGGCATATACTTTCAGATGTTTTTAAACATAAATCTTTTATTTCTCCCTTTTTAGTTCTGAAGGTGGTTTTTTATATGTAAAATATTTTTATACAGGTAATATCTGTTTATTGTGAAATTACTACTTAAAACATCAGGTGTTCTAATAGTTATAATTTATTACTAATAATTTATAAAAAGTATTCTTTAAATAAATATGTTTTATAATTTATAAAACATATAAATTGAAATTACATAGTTACGTTTTTTTTTCAAAATTACGAAAATTATGCAATACGAATTTCAATCGGAAAGCTTATCGAATAAGTTTAGTAAATAAGCGGTAGTGAGTATACATATGTTATTCTAACAAAAAGAACATAAAAATACGTTTCTCATTTTGGAAATGCAAGTAGACGTTGAGAAACAAGAATGCAATTAGGAAGTTTTAAAGTCAGACCATGTAAAACAATGAAACGTAACAATGTATTCTAGTAGTTCAATTCATTGTATACCGGCGACAGCGATGACGGGGCGTGTCGGCGCTTCTGAGCGGAAAACTCAATGGCCATACGTCGCAATACGTCTCTTCTTTATTGGAAAACGAGACAGTTGCTTCCACAGCAATAAGTTTACCATGTACGTGTCTACGTTGAAATTGACTTTTGTCGAGGGCAAACCTCGTAAAATACTTATCCCTGACCCCCGCAGAACGTCACGACTTTTATTCCATATTTATGATTCGTATCATCGGCTCCAATGAAGATTTGTGTGTCCCCGAGCAGAAGCTACCGACTTGTTAGAAGTGTAAACAGCCATGAAAGAAAATTTCTTAGTTCGATCCCGGCGGCGAATTCTCGCCGGTCACGTCCGCGACCGGTTTGTAAACAGTTCCGCTCCGAACCGTAATCGTATTTCGAGCTTGTTTATTTCGGTTTGACACTCCGGCTCCGCAGATAAACTTCATCGGCGTCTGTTTATTTGCTCTTATTAAAGTCACAAGTACAAATGCATTTTAGAATGTATTATCATTTTAAATGAGGCCGTTTTATTATAAATGATAAATCATAAAAATACGAGGTTCGTAAACAAAGTGCCGACCAATAAATTATGGGCAACCGCTTCGCGCCAAGGCCCAAAGTTATATAGCACTAAATCTTCCGTTGTCGCATCCCTATTTCGGTAACAATCTCTTTAGCTTTTTCATACTTTTAACTTTATAGGTATCGTGTTTACCATCGTTGTAGAAATAATAAGTTATTATTACATGAATGAATATATTGTCGTAACGAGGCTTTTGCTCTAATCCTTCTTTTTTCTTTTTTGATTTACTGGGAAACTTATGATCCATTCCTTCTGAACTCTTTTCACAAATGTAACCTTTTCAACAGATAGAAAAAAGGAAGGGACATCTAATATACCAGGATCAAATATCACATTTGTCGGGGACTTTTATTCGTTCTCTCTTGACCAAATATATATTCATAAAACGTCGGTATTTGGGATGATGTCTCTACTCTTTCTACTGATATTCGTAATAACTTTGTTTCTCATTCCGAAACTTGCATGTTTGTTTTATAACCACTATAAAGTTATTTTTGACGTATCTTGTAGTTTTATAAGAATGTGTTAAAATAACGAATAAGTTTCACATAAAAATATCTAAATCACATCTCATAATACATACGAGATCACTATAGTTATATTTATACTCGAGATAAAGTTTATACCATAAGCCCACGCAAATTATGTTAAATAGCTTCTAGATAATATTTTTAGACTAATTGCTGTAAAAACATTCTGCAATTTAGGCTTTCTGATCATATGCAGTAGTGCCTCTCTATTATCATATGGGAGTGCCTAAATGCTTGTAATTTTCATTTTGCATTGGATTTGACTTCGGAATAAAAAGATATATGTAGGTACCTAAATAAATAAATGAGAATAAATTTAGGTACCTAATTGTGTTAAGATTACGAGTTAATCCATCAACTACTTTTCGAGATTTGCGGACAAACAAACATATGGTAGCTGTTTTTTATGTGACGGAGCATAGGATAGTTTTATCATATCAATTAATTTTAATTTTATTTTTAATCGTCTACAGTGAGCATCTAAGTACTATATAAAATACTACAATTTGATAAACAAATGAATTTGAAAACTGACAAAGTTGTTCGTACTCCAGCTGTATTCACGCCAAAAAGCCTGGTTTCCATTGGCATTTAACTAATATCTACAACCTACAGGTACTTATCTACATACCATGCAGTAGTGGTCAGTCATATTCCCTCCACACCAAGCAAGCCGAGTTCGAATCCTGATATAGACAAATGATTGTGTGATGAATGCGAAGATTTTGTCGTTTATATATTTGCTTTATTTTATTTAAATTACTACGTGCGTTCATCCGTTATTTTTGATTATTTTTAGCGCCAGCCCGGTTTCCGATGAAGAGTAAAACAGTACAGGTGACAGCTGGCGAAGCGGCCCACCTACAATGTGCGGCCTCCGGAGACGCGCCATTAGAGGTCTCGTGGCGAAGTCCCCATCATCACACCATAGCACACCACTTGGATCAAAGGTACGCAGAAATACATTGGAAAGAAAATTATTTATCAGAGCAGCCAATATGGGAGCGAATCCAAATATTAGGTGCCATGGGGGTCATGGGTGACCGACACCATACTGCCTACACCACTGGGGCTGCGACAGTCACTGGTGAACAGTTGGGTTGTTCAGTTTTTGACTGAATCCTGAACCCGCGCGACAGGAATATTGTCTAACAATCGGTTCATAATATTTTGTTACTTTTTGCATTATAAAAAAGGTTTCAGACAGATAGTTACAGCTTCGGATTCAGCATCTAAACAATTTTCTTTTCGCTCTTATTTTGTTTCATTATTAAAATACCTAAGTGTGTTTGCTTCGGAACTAATATAACTTAAGTTTTAGGTATGTTCCTAAATTAGACGTTCTTGCATTTTACACAATTGAAATGTTCCGGTAATGAAATGAAAATGAAAAATTAATACGCTTACCCCAAATCTTAATATAATAAGCGTATGGTACCCGGTTCACCGATACTGTTCATAGCATTTTATCTGTTCTACCGCCAGCTTCATCTACCATGCGCTATTATTAACTACCTTTTTTACAGGTACACAATTCGGGAACAAGTGTTAGATGATGGCCTTGTGTCCGAACTGAGCATACTTCAAACATACCGGCAAGACACAGGTGCCTTGACATGCAGAGCATCCAACGCATATGGACAAGACGAAATGCTAATCCACTTAGTCGTACAAGAGGTAAGAAAAATCGTGACTTTGAAAACTATAAGAAAATTCTTCATTTTTTTAATATATTTTCTTGTTCGCAGGTTCCCGAAATGCCAAAAAATATAAGAATTATTGATCAACAGTCACGCTCTATTCAAATATCTTGGACTCAACCGTATGCTGGAAATAGTCCAATCATCAACTACATCGTTCAGTATAAAGAAGCTCCAGGTAATGCAATATTTTTTTAAATAATTTGTTATCTTTCATCAGTATATTGTTGTCGATAGTTTTTAACGCACAGATGCCTACACATCACTTTTTAAATTTCATTAATAAACTTTTTAAATTTTCTTTAGAAACTTTTTAAATTTTCTTTATAAACTTTTTAAATTTCCTTAGTAAACATTGAACGTCAAGGTTATATCATAATCAACGTAATTTCACTATATCGTAACGTTATTATAATGTGTAACTTCAGTCTTTTTAAATAAAAAGGTCTACAAAATAACCCCAATACACCCGATGGCAAGCAGAAGTGGAGTCAAGTTGCAAAGATAACTTGTACCGCCAACTTTATATCAGCGATCGATCTCTCTCTAGAAGTTAAGAAGATCGCAGTTCTTATATCTATTACCTAAAATTTTGTGAAGTGTTGCGTACACTTAATAGACACAAAAATAAATAATAAATTTAATTTTACCTAATAACAATAATTCAAAATCGACTCGACTTCGAAATTAATTATTCCCTAATGTGAATTTTGCGTACCCAATAGTGTTCATCCAAAAATCTAGCAAGAAATAGAAAGCATGTCAAAATCTCTTTTTTCCTAGAACCTTGGCCAACGACACCTCAAAAAGTCATTGTACCTGGTAGCGTGACTTCGGCGAGCGTTCAAAACTTGCAACCAGCCACATCTTACCACCTCCGTATCATAGCAGAGAACAGATTAGGTCAAAGCGAACCTAGTCAACTAGTGCAAGTGACTACTACGGAAGAAGGTATGTGAATACACTGGAAGACATAAACATTAAAAATAGAGCCTACTTATATTTCGTAATTCATATAATTTCAGTACCCAGCGGACCACCTTTGGACGTGCGGGTGGAAGCTAAGAGTTCAACAGAGTTAATTGTGAGCTGGGAACCGCCACAGAGAGATCTTTGGAACGGAAATATTCTTGGATACTATGTTGGATTTCAAGAAGTGAGCGTAATAACTATTATAGTAATTTATCAATATCTACATACCTACTATTAAATACAATAAAGTAATCATGACACACGAGTCTAGACGTGATTTGTACTGATGCCTACACCTAATAGGAAATTTTGATAGTTGGATACTTAATACAAGTGTGTATTATTCTTGCTAACAAGGGCGGATCCAGGGGGGGGGGGTCATGGGGGTCATGACCCCCCCCTGGGCTAGGTCCAGGACCTAGGTGGACCACTAATTAAAATAATGTTTTTATTATTTTTATTAATTAAGTACTTTCAATATTTAAATAATTTAATATAATACTTTGACGGCAAACGCATTATTAGGGAAAATTTGAATTTACCGCGCCACCCACCATGGCCGCCATGCACCTTCGTGTTTTTCTTGATCTGAGGTTTTTCCTGAGGGCTTTTTTGCCATGTTTCGACAAGGTTTTCGAGTTTTCTAGCTAGACCTAACTTCAACCGGTACGACTAAACTTTAGTAATAAAGTACTAAGTTAAAACATATTAAAATTTCAATCTGTAATAGTGTTCTTAAAAATTGTTGCCACAAATGCACGTGTTATCTATTTTCATCCATTCGCTTTAATGCCAAACTTTCTGATCCATGTAGGACGACAGATCTCAAGATGGTTTTATAGATTTTCTTTTATCAAGGGGAGAGGAGTGACATCATCATTTCAGCCCAGAGACGCCCACTGTTGGACATAGGCCTCCCTCAAGGATCTCCAAACCGGTTGGTCCTGCGCTGCTCGTATCCAGCGGCTTCCCGCGACCTTTACCAGATCGTCGGTCCACCTTGTGGGGAGCCTACCAATGCTGCGTTTTCCGGTACGTGGTCGCCACTCGAGGACCTTTCCGGCCCAACGGCCGTCAATCGGGCTATGTCGGTGACCTTGATTCTCCTGCGGACCTCATCATTTCTGATATGATCACGCAGAGGAAATCCAAGCATAGCCCTCTCCATTGCCCTTTTCGTGACCTTAAGCCTTCTTATGAGGCTCATTGTAAGCGGCCCATTGAGGCCGCTTACATACTCCCATTGAGGGGCCTCAATGGGAGTCCCATATTATCCCCGTAATCTGCCGCCATTTCATCCATCCTGAGCTTACTCGATGATTGACATCTCGGTCTATATTACCGTTGTGCTGTATGTATAGCCCAGGTATCGGAATTCAGAGCAGACTGATACAAGCACTCCGTCGAGAGAACCGGCTCAGAACATTTTGGTTCTACTGATAAAAGTGGCGCCAAGTCATGGAGAATTCCATGACCTGGCGCCACTTTTATTATTTTGTTGTTTCGGGGCGATTTCCATCACTGCTGGTTAGTGCGCTTACGGGAGTATGGTTCGATTATGATGTGTTAAAAAAAACAGGCAAAAGCAGACTGGCAAAGAACGCCTGGGCGTTCTTTGCCAGTCTGCTTTTGCCTCTCAGAGGAGGTGGGTTTTTAAGTATTTCATAGCCTGGTTCTTTGGGATACGACAAAAAGGCTCTGGGCCAAATTGTAGTCCTTGCTAGCTTATTGACTTTTCACTACCGATGACCCACTCTTACGGCTCAGACCAAAAATTATTTTTATTGGTCTGAGACTTATGGTTACCGAATTACTATAACGGTGTTGTGCCCAGTCCACCCTTTTAATCAGTTCCATGGTACTTCTTGTGGAAGTTAAACTCTGGAAGCAAGATATCTGATGTCATTGCGAGAGCGTGGACATTCAAACACTTTTTGAAGTAAATCACTTATTTCTTTACATCAAAATGTGTTTATCATGCAATTCTAGAATTTAATATAAAAGAAACAAATATTCCTATTTTTTTCAAATTTGTACTGACTTCTACCTCAAATTTAAAAAAACCGATATAGCCGGTTTTTTTTTAAATGAATCCGGTTTTTGATTCGTACTTTTTACCTGTATCTATTATTATCAAAAATTATGTAGGGCCCGTGGCAAAATTCATATACACCCCCCCCCCCCCCCCCCCAGTTTTACATTAAAAATGTCAGTAGTTACTGGACTTGACCACGACTATGTGACCCCCCCCTGGCGCCAAAGCTGGATCCGCCCTTGCTTGCTAAGGGGTAAAGTAAAAGGTACATGCGCGATTATTGTCATTACCCCACAAGTGCCTAACGGTCGCCATTTAAAAAGCTGAAAACGGTGTATTAAAAGCTATTTTATGAGCAAGTGTTGAAAAAGTTATATGATTCGTATGAAATTCTTTTTATTGTAATATTTTGATTGTACAGTCAACAGTATATCTGGTTACCACACACTCAAATTTTCCCTATCGATTTTGCGCTCTATAATAATTTTGGTTGAAAATCAATTAGAGAAAACTGACAGATTTAGGTAGTCTGATTTGCTGTAGTCGGTACACCAAAAATTTAACCTTTCGGAGTTTCTCCCGAGTTCTTTTTGTAAAAACACGTGTTGGGAGGCTCCATTTTTAACTCAAATCAACCACACATTTTTTTTTTCTTTAGTTACATTTTCACTTGACATAGGCAAAATGCGTACGTTTGTGTATCACGACGCCATCAATTAAGAATAGAACACTAATTATTGGTGGTGCCATTACCAAATCATATTTGGCAAGCACGCCAATATTTAGTTTGGTGGTGTCTTTAACAATGAATGATTAATCAATATCATCAGATATCTTTCAAACAAACTTCTGTCACGTCTTTAATATTTTTCTACTATTTTTAATTTCAGTTAAATAGCAATAGCACCATTCTGAGTGCAAGTGGTCCGGGAGGCGCTTCCTATACTGTCCGCACTGTGGAAGGTGCCGGCACAGCCAGAGCTAGGACTACACTGTCTGGTCTGCAGAAGCACGCAGCTTACGCTATAGTAGTTCAAGCATACAATAGTAGGGGCGCTGGGCCAGCCTCCCCTCCCACTACAGCCACTACCATGGAAGATGGTAAGTGATAGGCATGGAACATTTCATGAATAGCATGTGAAAAATCATATGAAATTATTTCGTATCTACCCACCAATTCGAATTTTGTGCCTATTAATTAAAATAGTTAAAAAAAATCATTCGGTAAAGTTTTGAGTCATAATATATCATCTACTTTTAAGTTACCCATGAAAGATTGGTGTCAGGAAGGCAGCTGGACGTTTAATCTAAAAAATGTAATAGTAATTCGATAACAAAACATACCTACTGTACCGGCCTTAAATAAATTTTGTATTAGAGTAGGAGGAAGATCTTCTGCTTATAAATGTTATAGTAAATATTGACCTTCGTTTCCAGTACCAAGTCTACCTCCCGGATCCCTCATGTGCACAGCAGTTAGCTCCCAGTCAGTGCGAGTATCATGGGAGCCGCCTCCCACTCGTGGCCGTAACGGAGTCCTGCAAGGCTACAGAGTTACTTACGCACCGGTCACCGATTGGTATGGTATGTATTATTATAATTACATAATTATCATTATTTGCCTTTTATTCCTTCTTCTCTTTATTCCTTTTATTCCCATTATTCTCATTTTTTTATTTTTTTTCTTTGTCATCTCTCTCATCTCATTTGGACTCCACTTCTGCTTACCATCAGTAATTTGTTAGACCTTTGTAAGAGAAAAAATATCTCAATTCGATATTCCAGTCCCTCTACCTATACCCATTCATATTCATACTTTTCATCTTCTTTGTCACTTGATAGGTAACATATCAACAGTTCAACACCTATATCATAAGAGTTTAAAGGAATTTATTCTCTTAGCGATTACTCCTCCGATTTTACCTACTACACCAGTCCATTGTTTTCTTCTTTTTAGGTAATGAAGAGGCAGTTACGAAACAAATTTCTGGCTTGCACACGACTCTATCAGGTCTGAGGCGTTACACCAACTACTCAGTCACCGTGTGTGCATTCACAGCAGCGGGAGACGGGGTTAGAGCTGCTCCTGTTTACTGTCACACAGAAGAAGATGGTAAGAATAAGTTTATAAGAAACATTTTTAAATCCTATTCAGGCATTTGTCCCATCGCTGGTGAGAAAGCGACTATCAACGACTATTTTTTTTTTCGCTCAAGAAACATAGGTACCTACATCATAAATAGATTACGCATAATTGGCCGTCGTACTCTCTTATAGGCAAAACTGTCGGAACATGCTTCTCGCCAATTTGTTTATAGTTTACTACTCGCTTCACATTCATCGTAGGCATTGGGACATATATGTAAATGTTGGACCTAATTTCGCATCTGCACTTTGCTTTTTACCGTCCATCAAAAGAAAAAATTTGTTTGTCAACAGTATTGATATTTTTTCTACTGCTTGCGCATCAAACGATCGACATCGTCACTAACTTATTATCTTCATCAACAGCCCATATAACTTATTATCATTCTGAACCAAATCTTAACCATCGATTAGTCCATTGATGTCGAATTTTATGTCAAATTTTGTTCTCTTGTTCCTTGCCAGCAAGCTTAATTTTACAGAGTAGAGTGTTCCTAATTGAAATTTATCTACATACAACAGTACCATCATCTCCAGCGGACATCAAAGCTGTAGTGTCATCTCGCAACAAGATCCTGGTGTCATGGTTACCGCCCGCTGCACCCAACGGCGTGTTAGTTGGGTACACGCTTTATATGAGCGTCATTGAGGACGGACGAGAGGTGGGTATCTTAATGTTATTAAGGTAATATCATATTAACCCTTATCTACATTCGCTATTTAGACTTACGTTAGTTACTTCGTGGGGTAAATTTCGACCCCAAAATTAAGATGTCTATAAAGCTTACTATTTTTGTTAGTGATATGATATACAAATAAGAGGCATTCATAAGGAAAATAACGCTTGAAAATTAACCAAATATGAAACCAATGAAGGTCCCGATAAAGTACTCTTTTTCGACTATTTAAAAAACTAAGAAATTGAAGTCAACAATAGCGAAACAAGAGTTTTCAGATTGAGTAAATCTCATGTAAATTATGATTAAATAACACAACTAGTATTTTATATAAAAATAATGACAGTTAAAGTTTATATAATATCTCTGATATATTGAATTATGTTTAGTCATCACAGATTAGACAAACTTTTTTGTAGTAAGTAAATGAAATTACGTTTATGTATAAATAGAGGTAGGTATACTGCCCCTTGTTCGTTCGCTCCAAATCGATTGGCTAGACCGTTGTACTTCGACTAAAAAGTAGAAGTACACAGAGATAATTTTCATGTAGGTATATCTATAGAAGTGGCTTACTGGCATTCGTGAGATAAATATACTCTAAGTTAGTTTTGTTTATTACATCTGTAAAGAAAAAATCGTGTGAACCGATTAAGCACTACTTAAATATAAAACTAAACTAGCTAAATAGTTATAGCCAAAGAAATCGTGCTTAATATAGCTAGCCTATACTTTTTACAAATTCGCAAAAAAATATCATAAACCTAATTTACTATTATTTACTACCCATATGTAGAGTCGTCTGGGTAGGTACCACCGCCTTTCTTATTTCTGCCGTGAAGCAGTTCACTGTATTTCGAATTGAAGGGAAAGGTAGCCAGTGTAATTACGGGGCATAGATATCATCTTAGTCCCCAGGATGGCAACGCACTTGTAGTGTTAAGTGGTTTGCCCTTAATATTGCAAGTGTCTATAGGCAACGGTAACCACTGAACACCAGGTGGGCCGCAAGCTTTTTTGCCTATATATATTATAAAAAAATGTATTTAAAGATGGATCAACCCATATAAAACAACTTGATAATATTTACGTTATTTTTCCCAAAAGTGCGACACACTGGTCATGTTACGAGACTTTGTTTACTTTTCTAAGGAGGGTACCCACAAACGCATGCTGTCTCCCAGCACACTATCACACGAGACTTCGCGGTCTCCACCACGAGCTACGCACCAGTTCTGGGTGTCCGCCTCCACCAGGCTTGGGGAGGGTGAAACTACGAGGGTCGTGACGGTGCTACCTTCCGAATCAGGTTTGTTTAGCAATAATGAACGAGCTCCGAAATCACATTTTACTTCTACTAAATAACAGAAATGTTGGTCACTGGCAACACTAAACAAGCTCACAATAAGCGCCATAGCACTTCGTAGTTTGCAACTAAATAATATCGTTCATTTGTTAGACATAAACCTCAGGACATAACACATTACACATTTAGCTCTTAACGCAACTGCGTATTTTAAACGAAAAAACTTACCTACACTACGAGTAAGGGCGCTTCAAATTCAAGCGGCTAATCCGCTGGGCTCTTTTTCTATCTCGTATAACATCAAACAGAAAGTTATATGAAATTACTTTTCTGTTCATTAATCTAAACATATTTTTTTTGTATATTGTATTCCAGTGCCAGCAAGAATCACATCATTCAGCAGAAGCATAGTGACTCCATGGAAGGAAAACATTTCATTGTCTTGCAACAAAGTCGGCGTGCCCACGCCGTCCACAATGTGGAGCATGAATGGCGCAACGCTAGAGTCTACTTTGAGGAAAAACGTTACTAATGATGGCACGCTTGTTATCAGGTACCTATACTTAGAAATAGCTAGGTATCTCTTTCACCTTATGTTCGTAAGTCTCCTAAGAATTATTCATCATTGGCAACACTAAACGAGCTCACTATTTATTATTTTCCTTTTAATCTTGATGAGAAATAAAAATTGATTATAGTGCATCAAAAACATTGCTATTTAATTGTTTTAAAAATAAACCTATATTTATTTACTCATATTAATAATTTCAATAATTAAAGACATATTTTTAAAGAATTCTAGATCTATCTGTCTGGTCAGTCAGTCTATCCTGTTTAAAATATCCAGTTTACTAACCATCAAAACAGTAAATGCAACTCTTTTTTTAAATTAGAAAATCATGCACTGAAAAAAATTTACTTGTCCAGGGCGGGTATCAAACTCAGCATCTTCTGCAACTGGAACTTAGAAGTGCTTTCAAAGATTTGATGATACAATGTAAAAACATAGTACCAAGCATTGACAAATTTCGACGGCGAAAGCATTGTCCCGGTAGCGTAGTGGTTGATGCCATCGCCCGAATTGCGGAAGATGCTGGGTTCGATTCCTACCCTGGACATTGGACAAGTCGATTTTTTTCAGTGTATATTTTCTAATCCTTACTCCTTACTAATATTATAAATGCGAAAGTAACTCTGTCTGTCTGTCTGTCTGTCTGTTAAGCTTTCACGTCTAAACCACTGAACCGATTTTGATGAAAATTGGTACAACTATAGATTAGATCTCGGGGAAGGACATAGGTTACTTTTTATCGCGAAAAAAAGGTTGTATGGGTTGAAATAGGGGATGAAAGTTTGTATGGAAGTTCATCATTTTTGAAGATAGAACCATGAAACTTTGAATTTAGGCACTTAATAAGACAGAAAGAAATATTTGATCTAAGATTTTTGAAATTTTGACCTGTATGGGGGTGAAATAGTGGATGAAAGTTTGTATGGGACTTCGTCATTATTAAAGATAAAACCATGATACTTTGAAATTAGGGACTTAATAAGAAAGAAAGAAATATTAGTTCTAGGATTTTTGAAATTTAGACCCATGTGGGGATGAAATTGGGGATGAAAATTTGTATGGAAGTTCGTCATGGTTAAAGATAAAACCATGAAACTTTGAATTTAGACACTTGATAAGAAATAAAAATCCAATCCAAGATGGCGGTTGTGACTTTTTAATATAATATCGATATGGGTATCTTTTTTGTGGTTTTCTGAGGTCCCGATTACTAATACACAATCCATTTTGAGATCCAAGATGGCGGATGCGAATTTTTAACATAATGTCAATATGGGTACCGTTTTCGTGGTTTTTGGGGGTCCGGATAACGAATAAAATATCTATTTCGAGTTCCAAGATGGCGGACGCGACTTTTTGACAAAATGTCAATATGGGTGTCATTTTCGTGGTTTTCGGGGGTCCCGATTCCGAATACGACATCTATTTCGAGATCCAAGATGGCGGTTGCGACTATTTAATGTAAAATCGATATGGGTATCAATTTCGAGATTTTTGGGGGTTCTGACTCTGAATAAAACATCGATTTTGAGATCCAACATGGCGGACGTGACTTTTCAACTTAACAACTTAATAAACGAAAACCTCGAAAATGATACCCATATTGGGTATCATTTTCGAGGTTTTCGGGGGTCCTGATTCCAAATACATCATCTACGTCGGGATCCAAGATGGCAGATGGGACTTTTTATCATCTACGTCGAGATCCAAGATGGCAGATGGGACTTTTTAACATAAAAGCGATTTGGGTATCAATATCGTAGTTTTCGGGGGTCGCGATTCCAAGTACGTCATCAATTTCTAGATCCATGATGGTGGACGCTACTTAACTTATTATTAATATGGATATCATTTTCGTGGTTTACAGGGTTCCATTTTGAGATCCAAGACAGCGGACGCGAATTTTAAACTTGATATGGGTATCAGTTTTGTAGTTTTTGGAGGTCTCAAAATGGATGCTGTATTCGGAGTCAGGATTCAGAATACAGCATCCATTTAGAGATTCAAGATGGTGGACGTGACTTTTTAGCTTAATCGCTTTCACGCCTAACACCTGAATCAAATTTATTGAAATTTGGTACAAAAATAGACTAAACCTCGAAATGGAATAAAAGCTACCTTTTTGTGAAAAATGGAATGAAGGGGCTGAAATATGAGATGAAAATTTTTATGCGATTCCTCATTACCGAAGATAAAACCATGAAACGCAAATATTGTTCTAGCGTTTTTGAAATATTGATCCATGTGGGGATGAAAGGTTGCGTGGAAGTAGCAAAGGATGGAAAAACTTAAAATGGTAGATTGTAAAAATGCCATTTACTGTAGTGCACTGCAGTTTGTATGTGTGTTTTTGCATAATAAGTACCCACACAAAAAATGCTGCCTAAAGTAACTATTCCACGCGGACGAAGTCGCGGGCAAAAGCTAGTTTTAATATATTTGCGCGTTTGTTAATGCAAAAATAAATCCATAATGTAATTCCACAGCATGACCCAGTACGCTGACAGTGGTAATTACACCTGTGCCGTGGAGAACGTCCACGGACGTGATGAAGTCACCTACAGTGTGGAAGTGAAGGTGCCTCCTCAACCACCAGTGTTGGCGGTCGTAGACTCTTACGCTGACTCGCTACACTTGCAGTGGAGCGATCAGGGAGATGGTGGAAGCCCTATATTAGGTATGCAATTAAACTACAACCAACTTTACGGAAGTAACGGTTCAAAAAAATTATCTTGTTGAGTTAATAGCTGATTTGAAAAAATGTGCAACTTCAGTGATTTCTTGGGATTGGAAATTCAATCACGGTTTTTTTAGGAGTTTATTTGTCTAAATTAATTATCTACAAATGCCTTGCAATAATTAAAAATTGTTTTAAAATATGGTTTTAAAAACAATATAATAATAAGTACTTACATATTTATAATTTTAAAATTTATAATTATAAATGAAAGATCAAAAAATCTTTATAATTTTTACTACCCTGAGGCAACACTAATCTTTTTCCAGCCACTAGAACTTTCCCGGCCATTTTATCCTAAGGCGAGACAAATTTTTTCTTATTTTTGTCACATTAAAAAAGTAATATATTTCATTGCAGTTACAATGCAATGAATGAACTTTTACAGACAAGTTAAATATCTCTACCGCAAGCACGATGATAGATTAAGACGTTAAATATAAGCTTCTTGACCACGACATTACGTTCAGATCTAGACTACTGTGATCCTTTGAACTAGAAAATATATTGGGAAGTATTGCTACTATTCCATTAATATTCACTTTTTTCTCCTTTTCCAAGGTTACGTAATCAATTACAAGCGGGAACACGGAGATTGGGAAGAGCTGCAAGTGGAGGCCGGAACATCGGAGCACGTTCTGCCCAATCTCTGGTGCGGGACTCGCTACCAGCTCTACATCACTGCTTTCAACAGAATCGGCACTGGCTTGCCTTGCGACATAGTCCACGCTTACACCAAAGGCACTGGTAAGTACTTTTCAGATCACCGCCCTATCACTCACCTTGTCTCTATCGTTGTTGATTTATACCTAACCTCTGATTTCAACAACTCCAAGGAATAATTTATATGCACAAAGTTCCTACTTAGAAATAGAAATTGAAATACAAAGCTCGGTATTTAAAAGTCGAAAGGTGAATGTAACAAATTATACTATACACCTCTGCGCCTGACACATGACTGACGAAAAATGGCACGTGTGTTGCAAACGTGAAATTAGTGTCAATGTGTATAAAGTTGCCAGGTGCAATATAAAAATTTCTACTACTTATATTTTTAAACTTTAGTACCTATTATAAATTAAGTCAGTATTTAAAATAGCTGAAAAAATCATATTAATCTTTCAGTGCCAGTGAAACCAAAGCACTCTCAGATGATAACTCTGAACACGACGACGGTGACTGTGTGGCTTGACTCGTGGGGCGACGGCGGATGCGGAATTCTTTACTTTGTTATCGAGTACAGAGAAATTAGCCAATCGCAGGTAATACCAAATATATACATATATAATATCTCTAATTTTGATAGCGTCGTGGTAGAGTGGTCACCAAATGTTTATGTGACAAACACGAATATCTGTTGACGTGTCATTGTTGTTTATACCCTCAGACCAATACCTATATTTAAGTATATTTATAAAAAAATATCTAAAACTATTATGTAGGTAAATTAAAAATTGTCCGTTGTCATAACAAAAGTTCATAATGAACTAGATAATACCACAGATAATATAATACTAGATAATACCTAGGTTTGACCTTCCTACAGGACTGAAGATTTGTTGTTTTTATATTTTCATTTAACATCAACATGCATTGAATATTATATTACACGTTTGATATTTTCAGAATTTTCTATACTTTTATACATATAGTTGCAAATAGATATGATTAGCAATTTCAAAATGAAATTATGATGTCATTACTTATATAAGCATTGATTTTCAATAGTCCGATAAATATTTTGTAATGCATAAACTATAGGACAATCAAATAAAAAAGACTAATAACAATTAGCATTATGACAATCATACCTCCTCTTTTAATGGGTGTGTATTTTAATCCGCAGTTCTAAAGTCCACGCGAACGAACTCGCGGGCACCCGCTAGTAGAAAATAAAATCTTAAAAACAATTAAGTACTTACAACAAAATATTTCAGGTTGTTATATGTGTAATAGTTTCATAGTTATTTGTAAATAAATAAAAATATCTACCTATCTTTAAATAAAAAATCTTACCTATGAAATCTGGGTTTCTTACGCAGTTTTTCTAAGCAAATTGAATTATCAGAACATTGGGAACACTGCAATTTTCCATCGTCGTAAATGCGATACAACACAACACCATAAAAACACTTTTAAGTAGATAAATATTGTAAAGAAATTAAGATTTGCACTAAGAAAAGTATTTAACATTCGCGCGCTTGAGTGACATGACAGTCATAAAGATTTGGGTTATAAAAAATGACTGGCGCTGGCGTATTCATTCATTTTAAAACTATTTCCTTACTTTTATAAATTAATCACGTCATGGTGTGTTTTATAACAGTGAAGTGAAAGAAAAATATATAAAAAGAATTTTACAATTCAAATTAGTGAAAAAGATCTTATGTAAAATATTAAGATTAAAACTACTTGCTTTGCTCTTATTCACAGACACTAGCGCCACCTAGGGAGTACTGGAGAATAATCTTGCGAATACTTTTATTTATTCCTAGTATTTTATGCGACGAAAGGTTACTAAATTTCGTAATTCATTATTTATTGATGAAAGTATTTTATAATAATCCTACAAATTAATCGGCATCCTAAACAATATCAAATTGATAATCACAGTCGGTCAAGTAAGTCAGCCTACTTGATACGGCTAAATTGAGAATGTCAGTTTCCTAGTTATAATACCTGCTAGTTATAATATTTCAATCTTGTCGTTTAATACTGTCAATCGTTGTGTGTTTCTGAACAAGTAAAAAATATTGTAGTGTGTGTGATTTTTACAAGCAGATGAAACTAGTGCTTACCGCGCTTATTGGCGTGTAGGTGTAGGTATGTTTAAGTTACACGCAGGCCGCCTGAAGCCCATAGGTTGCATTATTTTGTTGGTAGGAAGGACGTACAGTCTATAGTAGTGTGTGAGTAATATATTGAGGTAGGCAGTGCTTAAATGCCTTTACTATGAGACCGCCCCTGGTAGGATACATGCAAAAGTTACATCCGATGATCTATGAATAGTGTCATTAAGGTACCTTATTGTGTGTCCAGTGGCGACTGGTATCGAACAGCGTGCAGGCTACTGAGCGAGTGTTCAGCGTGGGGGGACTGTCGGCCGGCGCGCACTACCAGCTCAGGATAACCGCCCACAACAACGCAGGGCATGCCGTCGCTCTGTACAACTTCACCACACATTCTCTGAGTGGAAGTAAGTCTCAGCTATTAGTAAAAAAATATTTAACTTTTCTGCTGACAATGGGAATCCAGTGTTGCGTGATAAGATACTTTCACTAGCCACCAACAGATGGCGTTACTAGTATCATTCATGGAAAATATAGTAATTAGACTGACACCAAAAATGAAGAATGGTAACGATGCGTTACAAGATCAAAAACATTTCCTTCGAAACACTTTCGCTGAGCAAAATACAACTCTTGCACAAGCTTGTATTACCATAAGACAGCTTACAGTAATACTTCTTCATCAAATGTAATCTACTTGATAAATACACACTTATACTCGTTAAGTCAAAGAATTCAAGAAATTTATGAACGGTTGGGCCATGACTGTTTTGATATACATGCACATAGTCTCTGTCAGTACCAGCACAGAGTGTTCAGTTCGTGAAACAAAAATATTATACCTAAATATTTACCCTAAATATGTATTGAGGTAAAGTAATAATACACTTGTAGACTTAAAGAGCAGAGCGATGTGCCTCATTACTAAAACAAAACGTATAATAACATGTTATGAAAAACGAAAAAGACATCAATAGAAACATATGCGTCGCTTTATAAGAATTAAAAGCTGAATTGAACATATAAATAACTAATAGTAACAAAAAACAATCCATTGTGCCTTATTACTGAAACAAAAATAATTTATTTTGTATAAAAATAAATTGTTAAAAACGATAAAGTCATCAACAGAAATACGAGTATCGCTTTAAAGGAATTAAAAGCTGCATTGAATTTATAAATAACTAATAGTAACAAAAATCAGTCCATTTGACATTCCCCCGTCGAAAAAAAATCTAAAAATGCCTACCTTCTCATATTTAGTGTTAGACGGAGAACTGTCTCCTCCGGTACCGGCAGCCGGGGCGCGATCCCTGAGTGGGGCGCGGGTCATACTGCCTGCAGCGCTGTCCCTGCTAGTGCTAGGCGCACTTATCGCCATCGTGTTTCTCGTCCGAAGGAATAGTAAGTAATATCAAGATCTTTTTTTATACATTAAAGGAAGACCAGGTGAGGTAAAGCTAAGATAATCTTACCTGGTGGTATGTCATGATAAAGCCGAGGGTAGGAGCGAGTTTGTGCCGGAACCACTGAAGGACTGGCACATTGTGTTACCACTGCCAGAACACAATAATGATAGATAGATAGATTGTGGTAGCTAGCCAGGTGGGCTTTAATCCTACCACCAACCAATGTTTCTTTAATGACAAGATATTGAATAATATGACTCCATCGCACCTGATTGTTAGTGGGAATGACCCAGGGTTGTTAGGGTCCTGGTAAATAATTTAATTTCTTGATTATACGACATAGAAATGAGATTCTTTGTTTGTATTAGAACGGTGGCCTCAGTAACTTAGTAACAATACATACATAACAACACGTGTGGTCCGAAGGAGACTTGCTCTAGTCTGGTAATCAGCCATGGAAGTTTTGCTAATATATTATTAATTTTAGAGCGAATTGAAAATTTCTTTCCTTCAAAACAAAAAACGATTATGAACAGGAAAACCTCGTGCCTCTGTGTAGACTTAGAAAACCTAGACCTCAAGATTTAGACCACTGTTTTATGTTATTCTCCAGAAACAGGAGGTACAGAGACAGCAGCAACAGAAAGCGGTGTAGGGGAGTCGCCGTCAGTCGCCCAACTGCAGAACAAAGTGAATCGTGATCAGCAGTACTTAGCTGCGCGTGCGCAACACCCGCCACCACAACATCACTACAAGCACGCCTCTAACGGTAAGTGAATAATACACATAACAGCAAAAAATATAATACACGTTAGTAAGAGTATGAAAGAAAGTATAAATCTCCTCGTGGATTTCAAATCTAGTCATCATTTAGTTTATTTTAATTTGAGTTCAAAAAATGTCTATAAGGATACGCTTGCACAATTCTATAGTTATCCACCATTCGTTATTATATATAACCTATACATACACTATTAACTAGCTCAATACTTTCTAAATTACATCCGGCTCGGAGGGCCAAAAAATAACTGTAGCTGTATAAATTGCCACATAAAGCAGCGATAAAGGGGTTTCAGTTACAAAGTTCTAATGTAAACAAATGTAATATCTACAGAATACATCGAAGACATATGTCCCTACGCGACATTCCAACTAACCAAGCCGACCGCGTACAGCGAAAGCAGTTACAGCGGCAACGTGTACAGCGGGCCTTACCACTCTGTGCGGGGCTCCTTTGTCTACCACGATCTCAAGCAGAATGACAAATACAAGGTAATATTCGTAATTTGACAATAATAAAATTATTATGTTACACTAAAATATGATGATCAAATAATGTATAAAAAAACCTTCTAGGATTCCATAAATATCTACTTTTACCGTGTTCTAATATTCGAATTATGATAACAAAGGAAAACATTACACTGACATACTTTTTAACACAGATATTTACAATGAAATTTGAGTTAATACCTACTTGACACTTTTTTTTATTTCTTCTCCCTACGGGAAGGCAAAGGATCTAACCCATACAGGAAAAATAAAAATAAAATCATAAAAATGTACAGATTTTATGGAATTGAAAACAGAAAAAGGCAAACTCTTTTATTTCAATGTATGCATGCGTGTATATGAAGTAGTGTATGTAACTGCGCATCACTTGGTATTAAAACACTCGCGTGATACTACCCGCTCGTGTTTAAATAACCTCTATTAAATGTAACAGTTATATAAACTACTATTTTGTACCTATTGATATTTCAGTATATTTAAGTTTAAAATGCATAGGAATTATATTTAAGCTAAAAACAAATACGTGAAATTCCTCCTATTTCTAACCCCACTTCTGTAGAAATTGACACCTATCGATAAGTTTTTATATAGGATAGGTATCGATATTTTCTTAGTTTAGAAAGGTATCAGTGTGTACGGGGAAGTAGTAATCAAACTTTATGGCGCCTTCCTCACCGGCTCGGTCCGTTTAGATTATGTTTTCACCCTAGTCGATTTTCAAATGCCAATCTATAAACATTAGAAATGATAAATCAATCTATAAACATCAGAAAAATATGGATATTAAGATAAATTATAATAGCTGCGACCTTCTCCCACAGGGCAAAGAGCCAGAGTACACCAAAGTCAGAAGAAAAGGGAACAGACTTCGAGACCCACACTCGGAGAGCCAAGGTTCGTACACCAAAGTTAACTTTCTCCAAAGAGCTTGTCTATAAGTAGGTAGTTAGCTAAATTAGTTTTGATTTACGTAGCTCGCACCTTGTATTAATTAAGTTTTCTTTGACCCGTTATTGAGATTCGAATTTGACGTACTAATCGCCTTTTATGCAACCTGATGGGAGCGTAAATGGTGTGTAATTTATAAAGGTAAGCATGCAACACCGTATGTATTGACATACATTTGATTGGTTTAATTCATTTTGTTGTTTCGTTCTAGCGTCGTTAGAGTACCCCATTCGCTTGTGAATATGCGCATACCTACATCCGCATCCATTGCTATAGTCGTTTTCGTCCCATAACTATCATGAACATGACATCTCATACTTTTATTCATAATTCATTATGCTTTTTTTTCGCCACATTTGTGATGTCATGGAATTTTTGGATTTAAAACGAAATCTGCAATATGTTACGGGAATATATTGTTACTGTCATAAATATAGGAAAGTGCACATCGGTAATGTGAAAGATAAAGAACATACTAACGGGTATATTAGAGCGAGATAGATAGATGAGACTATTTCACGTACACGCAGACGACCTAGGTCGGCCTGTCAGTTATGTAGAAAAGACAGCAACTGTCAGACTGCAGACTATTTTTCAAGCATAGAAGAGAGTTTAAGAGTTCTTGTTCTAAAAACACGTGTTGAGACTCCATTTTTAACCTCAATCAACCGTACAATTTTTAATACTTTAGTTACATTTTACTTGACATTGGCAAAATGCGTACGTTTAATGCGACGCGATGCCATTAATTAAGAATAGATAGATAAGTTTATATGCGCATTACTCACACATTGGTGTAATTTTTTGGTCTCGTCCTAGTCGATTCATTGCCAATCTATTAAACTTCGGTAATTATAAGTTACTGTGATTGTTTGTTTGTCAGAACACTATAAAATTATTAGGTACCTGGTGCCTCTTAATAGAAAAATGAGAGATCAGATGAAAGCAAGAAAAAACTCGGGACTATCTTCTTCTTTTAATAAATGGCGATCGCGACACCAAGATTATACGCATTGTGCCAATATCAAGTGAAAATGTATTACTTAAAGTAACTGATAATTGTACGGTAGATTAAGTTTAAAATGAAGTCTCTTAACATGTCTCCACAAGAACTCGGGAGAAACTCTCTCGGGACCTCTCGGGACTATCGTTTTACCTTTGTATCAGTTGCGATACTTTTTTTTGCTGTCATACAATATTAACCTTGCATTTGGTAAGGCATTGAGAATTTGTGACGTCATAAATTCTTATAGTCAACTGACGGAATATAAAATTAATTCTAGAGATAATTTAGAACGATCGAGATTTTCTGGCATTCTGGCATTCTGACAATGTTACATAGGCACTATACGGGTCGAACGAATCGATAACCTCCTTTTTGCAGTCGTATAAAAAAGCAATAAGGATAATTTATTACTTCGCTGGAAGAGTAAAAGCTTCACTGTGCAATATTACAAAGCTCCAATTCCATGACATCGCAATAGACCGCGAAACACTATCACTAGATTACAGGATGGTAACGCCGGTGACTTGTGTTCCAGAATCGGACAACTTGGGCTCGACGGACTCGGAGGTGAAGAAGATACTAACGCTGCACCTGCCCATTACAGAGTACGAGGACGACGCTAGCGACGACGGCAGCGCGCCGCGCTCCGACAGCGAGCCCGCCGCCAGGCTGCGGCCCGCGCACCCCCCCGCCTGTCAGTACTAGACAAATAATAACAACGCTGTGATCTGGGCTCCATATCAAAAAGAATACAGCCTCATGTTGGAGCGCATTCAAAATAAATTCATAAGATATTTATACAGGGTGTAAAAGACATTAACAGTCAAACGAGAACCACGTATTCTGCTCACCATCATAACATTTTTTTTTCTTTAGACTATACCTGGGAAATTGATAGTTACGATTTTATTGAAGGTCAAAGTCATAATTTTTTTTTTTCATTTTTTTATGAAAATGTATTCTATACGTTATTTCTTAATTATTTTCAAAAGAAACAATCATTTTTTTTAGTATTTCATAACAAAAATGGCTTCAAAACGTTAGCGTTCAATGTAGCTCACTCGATGCGCACGGACACTAACGAATGGGGCCGCCGTCTGGCAAAATTATCGCGGTTTTGCGAGTTGCGTGCGATTTGAGCCCTTTACATTGCGCGGTATAATTTACAATTTTTTTTAACACCAAAAAATAAAAATCATTTCCCAGCAATAATTTTTTTGAAATATATCTTATTTTGATGTATAGAATACATGGTTCTCGTTTGACTGTTCATGTCTTTTACACCCAGTATAAGAGACAGTACGGGGTTTATCCCTTTTATCCGTTGATGTATCCTAACTTGTTTAAATTGGGTATGGTGGGATACAATGAGTTAGAGGTGCGACGAAATTTTGCTTTGGCACTGTATTTATTTAAAGTATTTAGGGCTAAAATTTGTAATGGGTGTATACTGGAACAAATAGGGCTGTATGTTCCCGATAAATACGTGCAGCGTAGTCATAGGCCGCGCCAGCTGGCAGTGCCGAGTGGAAGGACACAAATTTTAAATAAGTCTCCGCTGATGCTCGCACTACACACTCTCAATAAAGGAGCTGAGAAAATTGACCTCTTTCATTGTTCATTGAGTGAATTCACAAAAATAACTTGCATATACTATGTTATTGTCGATAAGATGCTCTTCTGTCGCCGGGGGCGGGTATAGGTGCGGGCTGCCATGAGCCAATGCGTCGTTAGTCCTTTCGTGCAGTATCTACAGTGTCAATTTAGCGCGCTCGCTAACATCATGGCGCCGCCACGTAAACAACCATAGGTCGTAATATAATAGCAACTTTCCCCTCATAGGTCGTCAAATAATAGCAACTTGCCTCCTAAAGGTTGGTAAAAAATGGTACTATTTCATTTCCTCTCATGTGTCATCAAATAATAGCAACATTCCCCTCTGAATCGGGGTATGATAGTAACTTTCCCCTCGTCGTCAAATAATAGCAACTTTACCCTCTGAATCGTGGTAACATTAAAGTAACTTTCCCCCCGTCGTCAAATAATAGCAACTTTCCCCTCATAGGTCATCAAATAATAGCAACATTTCTCTCTTAGAACGTCAAATAATACCAACTTTCCCCTATAGGTCATCAAATAATAGCACCATTTCTCTCTTAGGTCGTCAAATAATACCAACTTTCCCCTCACAGGTCATCAAATAATAGCAACATTTCTCTCTTAGGTCGTCAAATAATACCAACATTTCCCTCATAGGTCGACAAATAATAACAGCATTCCTCTCTTAGGTCGTCAAATAATACCAACTTTTCCCTCACAGGTCGACAAATAATATCAGCATTTCTCACTTAGGTCGTCAAATAATTGCAACTTTCCCTTGAGCGGTCGTGAAATAATAGCAACTTTCCCTTCATAGGTCATCAAATAACAGCAACTTTCCCTTCATAGTTCGTGAAATAATAGCAACTTTCCCCTCACAGGTCATCAAATAATAGCAATATTCCTCTCTTAGGTCGTCAAATAATAGCAACTTTCCCCATAGATCGTCAAATAATAGCAGCATTCCTCTCTTAGGTCGTCAATAATACCAACGTCATCAAAAAATGTTACTATTTCATTTCCTCTCATGGGTCGTCATCGATCAACCCACTTTAGACACTAGGTCCTACTCAACGTGTATAACTAGTTAAACTCAGCGAGATCCGTAAATAACATACAAAATTAAAACTACACACTCGGCATTTCACTAATTCCCTTCATTAGTTTGGTTATGGCCGGTAAACAAGACAAAGATTTAACTACGCATTTCATTTGTGCAGTTTACCGAACTTGCACGAATATCTGAAAAAAAATCTAAATCTTTCCAGAAAATATGCGCCAATTTTGGATAAACTGCACAAGCGTACTGCAATAAGTTGTTATCATGTGGACTGGGCACTAGAATGATCGCGTATCCCACGGACTGGCGGACTGATGAAAATCAAACATTTTAAGCCATTTCCGTCAATCCATTATGAATGATGAAATACTAATGGGAAACACACCCACTTGTCCACCAACTCACGATCTAGAAAACAAAATAATTATCCTCTTGCGAGTCGCAAAAATAATATAATCTTGACCTCATCCTTGGGATGGCATGATCCTGGTTGTTACTGCGACTACTTCCCACCACTTAAGTCAACGCTAACAACACACTCAAAGAATTTTTTAGGATCCTCACACACGGGCTACCTTAAAAGAATAGGAGGAATCAGCAGGACCCAAATCCGCTGCCTCACAGGTGCTCTCACTGGCCACTTTGCCACTAAACGACACCTGTGCACGATAGGCAAAACCGTAGACCCCATTTGTAGAATGTGTGGTGAGGAGGAAGAAAGCATGGAGCACATACTGTGTGACTGTCATGCACTAGCCAATAGGCGACTAAGGATCCTGGGTCTAGGTTACCCTAAACCAGAGGACATTATAGACCTTATTCCCGCCAACATCGTAAAACTCATACAAGGTGTTTTCGATGTTGGCGGGGATGGGTGATAAGGAAAGGGGAAGCACAAAAGATCCCATAGGGTCGAAGTGCTCTGAGACAGTCTCAGCCCCTTACATAAGAATAAGAAGAATAAGTCAACGCTACTAGGCCATTGCTTAACAGTGGACCGCTGCTGATTCAACTATTTTAATAATATTCTATTTATTGATATCAGATCCAAGCGTGGAACGCGAAGAATCATCGTCATCGTCTGAGAACTCGATCGGTGGGGTAGTTCGGAAAGCGTTCCCTTCTAGGAAGGGCAAAGCGGGCGCTTTAGGAAAGCGCCACGTGAGGTCTTCCAGCGGATACAGCAGCCACAACGACGAAACTACCTTTAGGTGAGCATAAAGTCAAAGATATATTAAATAATTAGTCAGATTAAATGCACATTACAGTCAATTTGAGTCTTTGAATTTCAATTTAATATTGAGTAAGTTTGCTTGTTTAATATACTTCAACGACATATTCTGGGTTGTCCTGCAATTCTGTCTATCCACCAAAACGATTTGGGCCAGAGTGCGGTGATATGCGGTCTTAAGTCCTCATTTGTCGCTATCATTAAGAGAGGGGCTGATCCCAAATTGACTGTAAATAAATAAGAATTAAAAAAAATCTTACTTAGAAATCTTGTACAGAGCCACATATAGAATGGAATTTAAAATGACCGTTGTTGCCTACTATTGAATGTTTTCCACAATATTTTCATTTTGATCAATGGATTTAATGGAAATAAAACATTAAGTTGTTATCATAAAGAATTAGTTCTAATTTTCTAGTAATGTAATACCGGACGATACAATGTCATCCATCACCTAATGATCACCTAGCATCAAGTAAGTACTTGTAACCGATAACCTGTGAAAAATATATATTAATATTTGAATAATAGGTATTAAAAATCTATGTGAATATGATTCTAGTTTAACTGATATGATATGGTAATATAGCGTGTATCCGGCTCGAAGGTCCATAACGTATTTTTTTTTAGTTCTATAAAAAGTGGTGCCATTTTCAAGCCATTCTTTATTTGACACAGTTGCCTTATAATATTTTTTGATAAATGAACCCAAATAATATCTAATAACATTAGCCCCTTCAGATTTTTATTTTTGCCAACAGCAAGAAACCGGATAAATTAAGAGTGCCATATATGCATCAATGAACTATGACGAATATGACGATAAGCATGACGTTCTTCCAACTAGTGGCACAATGAGCTATGGTAATGTTCCAGTATATCGAACTACCCGTCGTTCAACGAGCACATCCACCCTCCGTCGCGGTTCTCTGATGACACCGACTGCGAAGGTCACCACCGACGGAAGCGGCACGACGGAAAGGTCACGAGGGAAGCCTTCCAGATCAACGTATGAGACAACGCCTCCTGACTCAAGTCAAACACGATACAAGTGCCAGGGAGTAGCCATTTTGAGACGTAACGCTCTGATAATAATGACTATGTAATTTTAATGTCACTCGACTGTGGTGACGACCTAAAAACTAAGACTTTTTTTGTGAGTCTGATTTTTATTTGGCTCTAAACAATGCCATTTTAAATTGAAGATATTTATATTATAATACTTGCAGCGTACTGAACACATCTTACAAATAAGTTTAGTGAATTTTGTTACATACACTCAAAATAAGATTTTTCATAATTTGCAGTAACTTTAATCGAATAAAAAATTTAAGAGTTCGCAGTGTGTTAATCTTATCAAAGCTCAAAGTTATAAGATAAGAGAAAATAAATAGATGTTACTAGAGTAATTTTCCGAACGTGTGAAATATAAATGTCAGTGCTTTTATAATTTTCTGCAACTTGCCTATATCAAGTTGACTTCTGTACTGCATATTTGTGTACATAATAGTTTATAGATAGGAGAACATAGCAAATACGTTATTAATATTTAGTGTTATACAATAATCATTTTGTACTCTAAAATTGAGTATTTTAAAACGTATGCGACGAGAGATGTTACTGGACAGAATTTCATCTTTAGAGTGCGTTTACACCAGATCTATGAGATGTAGCTGCACGAAAATGAAATGTAAACAATCTACCAATAGGATAATTGCGCTGAGAGCGGGTAAGAAAATGAAGTTATTCCATTGGTCGATTTTAATCTCGTGTCTCATTTGCTACATCTTATTGGTCGAACAGCGTCCTAGCTCTGATTCTTAGGTGCGCTGTTGTTGGTCGAACATCGATTAGTGTTTCAGTATTATTAATTTATTATGACATACCAAACAATATTCCTGCTTCCATTACATGGTAATATCACCAGTTGTATAGTGTTACAGTGACTCGACCAAAAACAGCGAGCCTGTTGTGTAAATATTACTGTAATTAATATTGTGTATTTATGACAATCGAATATAAAACTTAAGGAGAACAATAATTAAAATAAAAATATATTTTAAACTTAATGCCTTATTGACCAAAGTCTTAAAACTAGTTGCGGATATAATTGAAAGGTTATTTCCGATAATTAAATTATTGTTTGATTGTTGTAAAGTTTATGAAAACCTCACGTTTTCATTGGAAATCTTATCATTGTCTATACCAGTAAGGTTTAAATTTGTATGGAGTACTTCCAACTTATAATAAATAATGTTTATATATCGTAGGAATAAACGTTTGTAAAGTGCCAACTATGGAGAAATATAGAAAGTTATCTGTATGCGTAATCTATGGGTACACAACCTTATTTGAAAAATCACTGTTCAATAAACAATTATTTTATTACCTAATGGCTCAAACCAGGACACATTTGCGAACACTCCAATAAATTAACTAAGAAAAAAAACTGCTACAAATCAATTTATTCCTATAATTAACTGAATCGTGCTTTACTCGAACTACTACGTAATTGAATAATGGATATTAGTAATAAACTATTCGCAGTAAACAGTAACACAAGACAATACACTTACCTATAGTTTTTTGGTGAATATGGCAGAAAGTTAACTTTGTATGTACATTTGAACTGTATGAAGTACGTTGTAGACATAGTTTATGAGTGTTGAACACTTAACACGGCGTTTTGTATTCAAAAACACATGTTTTACGTGAGTTGTGTGAATTTATAATGGTTTACAATCGTTTACGTTGACTCTCTTTAGTAATTCCAACGAAGACTGCCCTATATTTAATTGAGATCTATTTTATATATAATCTAGACACAAATACTTAATGCTAGTCAATCGAAGTCATTAGAGCTTAGTATGATTTCCCGAATTACTGTACGCCGAAAAACGTTTCGCCAAAAATTTTATAGTCTGTTTTATAAATAACTTTTATGGACCAGCGGGCGCTAGATTATAAAAAAACAACCATGAATCTACCAACAAGTTATACCTATTAAATTATTCATAGAACCGACTACGGGTTTTTGGGCAAAACTGTCATCGACACTAATTCGGTTAACCATTCGGCGCTGAAGTCATTATGTAGTTTTAGTAGAATTGTGAATAATTTTAACGAAATTACTACTTGCATTTGTACTTTCTTTCGAAGTCTACGAATTTGCGAGTTTTAACGTTTGCGTATACGGGATAATTTACTTTCATAGTAATTTGACTCTAATAGTCGACCTACCATATCATTTTTAACATTTCGTTACTATACAATACACGTGAATAATGTAAGGGTTAGTTAATCATGTTGTTACAGATATGTTTTTATAAAACAAACAAATGAGTTATGAATATATTAGGTCAAGTATGATGTGAACGAAATAAAAATCATTTAATTGAAACTGGTTTATTTTATTTGTTCTCATAATTTTTGTTTTGTTGTACACGGGTAAAAATTTTAGTAGCAATAATTAGACATTATTTGTATCAAAATATTAAAATACTATTGAAGCTCATATCTAACTAAAGGGCAACAAGTACCAAAAGCTGTAAAATTTCTGCAATTGATTTTGGAATTGGATATTAATTTATCGTTAAAAAGTTATTGGAGAAATTTGACAGTTTCGTGAAAATTTTATTGATTTCGAGCAAGTTAAGGGATCTAGACTGGACCTTGTTAGAAAAATTATTTTGCTTTTTGCCACTAAAACGTGGGTGTTATATATTCAAAATAATAGAATAAGTCTGTTTACCAAAGGCCGCATACTGACTTACGCATTCTTAATGTTACTCATTGTACTGGACTACGAAGCGTAGATTTATAATTACTGAAGTTTATAGATTGGCGAATCGACTAGGGCCAGACCAAAAAAATGCACCAATATATGAGTAATGCGCATGTGTGCGTGAATCACTCTGACAGTTGCTGTCTTTTCTACGTGACTGACAGGCCTGCTTGGGCCGCCTGCGCGTACGTGAAATGGTCTCGTCTATCTATCTCGCTCTATACGCGTTAGTATGCTCTTTCTCTTTCTTTCCAATCTACAGTTTCCTATAACTATGTGTAGATTTATTCCAAAATAAACTTTATGCCACCAGGATGGATCAAACGCCAAATCTGCGCGCGTCCAATATACGTACGTCGGTAGGCGTCGTAATGTAGAATTCTTATTTTTTTTACGGGATTCCCATGCAAAGGCACTGTCCAATAAATGATGAAATCTAAATACCCTATAAACAAAGTCGTCAGATTTTCATATTTTCGAAGAATAATTTTATGATATGGAACTTTGTTTTTGTGTTGGTATATATGAATGATAACCAAATGTCGATCATCGACACAGATTCTAATGTAAACAAAATTACAACTGTAAATTAACTTAATACTATATCATAATTATAATACCAATTATACAAATAAAACATTTTATGGTACCAATTTTCTATCCACATTTTAACAAATTAAACTAAATGTATGACTAAAATAATTACAAACATTATTCGTAATCATATTTTTTTTACCTATTAATTAGTCACTATCGCTATCTGCATCGGCGGTAAAATCGAATGGCCGGAACTTTTCTCTAAATGTGCTTACATATGACATCTCTTCCTCTTTGGTGATTTGGCACAGCCTCCAGTCGGCTTTGTCGTCGCAATCTAGTATCGGCTGACTGGATAACACATCCCTGGAAATAAGTTTTTTAAGTCACACCATAGGCTAATGTCTAGAATAATCAAAGGCTTTAGCTAAGTTGCCGCTTATCTTGATTATGAGAAACATAGCCCAACTTTCACTCGCTACTTATTAAGTTTGGAGTATTGGTGACCATAAGGATACCATAAAAAATATATTAAATGAAATGCATGTTTAAAAATATTTACTCTAAAAATGGATATTTGTTCTCTAAAATATTTTTTTAAGTTAAGTTAGTATGACGACCTTTTTTACAAGCCTTAGGCAGCGTACTGACTAACGCGTTCTATGCGCACGCGGATTCGGCTCGCGACATACCAACTTTGCAATTTTGACTACGCTACACGGTAACTGCGCGGACGCGTTTTTACTTTCTCGTATACGCAGTATAGAGGCAATCTTGTAATCGACAAAAAATTCGATCTCGAGATTTTGACGGATTTACACGTTTTGGACCTCCCTGAGTCCAAAATTTTTTTTTTTATTTATGTCTGTGTTTGTGTGTGTGTCTCTGTGCGTTAGCACTCAAGCATGCTTTAACTTATTGCAACCAAATTTAACATACGTGTATGATGACATCAAAATATAAGGTATCTATCAAATTTTGAGACGTCGATCACGAAAGTTAAGCAACCAAGTGCGCGGTCTGTACTCGGATAGGTGACCAAAATTTAACATGCATGTATGACATCAAAATATAAGGTTTCTATCAACCTTTGAGTCGTTTCCGGTATACGAGAAAGTCAAGCGGAGGCCACTCCCGATTTTTTTAAGGAGTATTCCAAAATAAACTTTATGTAACCAGCATAGACTCAAGCGCCGAATCCGCTCGCATCCAAAAAGCGTACCGTCGGTACGCGCCCTTATGTGACTTGTTTATATACCCTGTATAAATAATAATGTGAATGACAGTGTCCCGGCTTATGGCTATTTTTATAGAACTAGCGAAGACCGAAACATAGCGTACCACAAAAAAAATTACATGGGCAAATGCATACTTATTGCTTGATATCATAATGTAACTTCAGTCCTAAGTATTGATCACGTTTTTTATCGCGTCTCATGTCATAACATGTCAAAGTGTCTAAACTATATTCTTAAGAGGCACGCGAACCGCACGGTTCGTGCATGTGCGCAGGTTTGGACAGAGCTTAAGATTCTACCATACCTTCCGAAGTGCAGAGGGAAGTTCTGTTTCGTCTTAGCGTACACCTGCTCCCCTGAGGGTAGTTCTGCGTGGAAATACGGTGCTCCGGGCAGCACCATTTGTACTATATCAGTGTACGGTGGCAACACCTCCAGTTGGATGGCATTAATACCAGCTTCGTCCTGAAAATGTTGAACACAAATTGACTTTTATTACAGACATTCGTCCACTTCCGGACCAAGAGGGATACACAATACTTCTTTTTAAATTTATTTACACGTTGATACGCCTCCTCGAGTCCAAAATACCGTTTTTGGAATTATGTCTGTGCGTTAGCACGATAACTCGAGCATGCTTCAACTTATTGCAACCAAATATAACATGCTTGTATGATACTAGAAAAATGCACTGAAAAAAATCGACTTGCCTCAGGCGGGACTCGAACCCGCACCTTCCACAATCCGGGTGGACGCGTTGACCAATTTCGCCACCGAGGCACTGCTTTGATTTTTTTTTCAGTGCATTTTTCTAGTATTATATTTACGCGTTTGTAAACGCAAAAATAAAATTATTCCATAATGCTTGTATGACATCAAAATATAAGGTTTCTATCAACTTTTGAGTCGTCGACCACGCAAGTTAAGAAACCAACTGCGCGGTCCGTACTCGGATGTGTGACAAATATAAGGTTTCTATCAAGTTTTGAGTCGTTTCCGGTATACGAGAAAGTCACGGGGAGACCGATTTTTTCCATTCCATTTATATAAACCATAGGTACATACGTATTATCACTCTCATGGGATTATGAGAGCGATAGTAAGTATGTAGAGTAGAGCGGAGCTGAAGTCTACGCATTCTATATTCTATTCTATCCATTAAAACAAGAAACATATAAAAAAATTATTACTGGAAAACGATTTTTATTTTTTGTTCTTAAAAAAATCTACAAAAAATACCGCACAATGTATACAGCGCGCAAGTTGCGCGGCGCTTAGCCAAGGAGACGTGCGACGTTCGGTCGGCTGAATTGAATGGCGCCGATATCGAGTGATTACATTGAGCGCTGACGTTTTAACCTCTCGAGTGTCGCGCGGCAAAATGCATCGATACCGTGTAGTGTCGATGCCTTAACTTGTTGACCTCAGATGACCTGATGTATTTTACTATTTTCCTTATATAACCAATAATTTACATCCGTTTTTTATGATTTACACATTTTTAGAAACCTAGAAACATTGTCTAACCATTAAAATTAAGTAATCACAAATACATACCCTTTTTACAGCATTTTATAGCATTTAATTTCACAAACGGTCAAAAAATACACAAACAAATAATACACAAACTTTGACGATTCAGAAATCATGTAAAACTTGCTCAAAATCACATTCTTTTTAGTTACCCACCAAGTATATACAATACATAATACGCATTTGTAAACAAAACTATAAAATTAAATTAACCTCAACACATCCCGGATGACAACATGCCAAATACGTCACCATTTTTTTTCAACGATCAATACGCACACTTTTTCTATGAACACGATAACCAATCATAATTTAGTATTTGAGAGCATTGAACACAGATTCTATTGATGTCAAACACTCCTATTGGTTAAAATAAGTTGAAGTAGTAAAAAACAAACTATAGACCATGACTATCTGCGGGATGCCCGGTCTTCCCGCCGACGCTCAACGGTACTTTTTTTCGTGGGAATGCGGGGCTTCCCGCCGACGCTCGAGAGGTTAAAGCCATTTTTTGGTATGAAATACTTAAAATTTTGATAATGTTCCTTTGGACAAAAGACAAGAAATAATGTTTTCAATTTCTTGTCATAAAAAACTTGAAAAAAAAATCTAACTTTGACCTTCAATAACTTCATAACTATTAATTTCCCAAGTATAGTCTAGAAGAAAAAAATTGTCCTCATGATGAGCGGAATACGTAGTTCTCGGCTTTGTCATAGGTCTCTTTACACCCGTTATATTATTCACCTGCCTGTTAACTACATAAAAGGAGCTTCAAAGTAAAACTAAACCGTTACTGAAACAAAAAACCTACAACCAGAATGCGTAGACAAGTGACATACTATACAACGTTTCTATCGAACGAATGTAAAGTTTTGACTACTACTCTTACATGAACGGTCGCCATGGCTCTCTCAGTACCTAATACATCAGTTTCATACATTATACATAGAAAGAACCTTAAACATGGTATGGAATCGATTGGCCACTTGTTTTGGCACTCTGGACAGTAAGTTGTTACATTGATGTTGTATGTTATACACATGGCAGTATTTGTCAAATATTTGTGTATAATAGGTTGGGGAAAAAGTTTCTTCGCATTTTTTAAGAAAATTCAAAACATTTTTTAATATAGTTTATTTACATTTAACTAAAGTATGTAGGTACCATTTTGTTCGATAACTTTTTGCCATCTTGTAGGTAGGGACATGATCCCATTGCTATAGAAATTTTGGGACTTCTGGTCAAAATACCGCGACAAGTGGTTTTGGCAGTCCTCTCGTGATGTTAACCTGACACTGCCTAAAGAATTCTGAAGAGACCGAAACAGGTGGAAATCTGAAGGTGCAAGGTCAGGACTATACGGCGGATGCATTAACACCTCCCAGCCAAACTCTCCTAATTTTTGCTGAGTGGCTAAAGATGTGTGAGGCTAGACCTCACACATCTTTAGCCTATATTATATACATACTATAATGCGAAAAGACTTTTTCCCCAACCTAATATGTTACGGCTAGGACCAAAAGTGCGACCTAGTTTTAGCCGGTTAGAACAAGTTGTAGCCACTTGGTTAAATCTAATATAAGCCAATTGTTTTCGGATAAAACTAGATCTAACCGGTATCGTTCCGGCTAGAACTAGGTCCAACTAAATCCTAGTGGCTGATACTAGGTTTAGCCGACATCATGCCGGCTAAAGCTAGACCCAACCAACTTCGGGTTCTAGCCGTAACATATACACGATGAAATTTTAGTTGCTCTCTCTCGAGCCGAAGCCATTTTAACAGATAGGTTAATACAAACAACTCTTGAATTTTACCATTTTTTTTACATATTAGGTAGGGGAAAAAGTCTTTTCGCATTATAGTAAGAAAATGTGTGATTTTCATTTGTTTTTCGTACCGCCAAGATGAGTGAATCTAATGAAGAAATTCGATACATTTTAAAATTTTACTACAAAAAAGGTAAAAATGCAACGCAAGCCGCGAAAAAAATTTGCGATGTTTATGGACCTAGTGCAGTGTCTGTGAGAGTAGCACAAATTTGGTTTAAGCGTTTTCAATCCGGAAATTTTGATGTCAAAGATGCACGTCGCTCTGGTCGCCCTATTACAGATAAAATGGATGCCATTTTTGAAAAAGTGGAGCAAGATCGGCATGTCAGTAGTTACGACGTAGCTGAAGAACTGGGAATTGACCACAAAACAGTTTTGGCGCATTTGAAAAAAACTGGGTACACAAAAAATCTCGACATTTGGGTACCTCACGAGCTTACTGAAAGAAACCTAATGAACCGTGTACTCATTTGTGATTCTTTATTACGACGTAATGAAACCGAACCATTTTTGAAGAACCTGATAACTGGTGATGAAAAGTGGATCACGTACGACAAGAACGTGCGAAAAAGGTCGTGGTCAAAGGCCGGTCAGGCTTCACAGACTGTGGCGAAACCCGGGTTAACTCGCAACAAGGTGATGCTGTGTGTGTGGTGGGATTGGAAGGGCATTATTCATTATGAGCTGTTACCACCAGGCAGGACCATCGATTCTGAACTCTACTGCGAACAACTGGTGAGATTAAAGCAAGAAGTTGAGAGAAAGCGGCCGGAATTAATCAACAGAAGGGGTGTGGTTTTTCATCATGATAACGCTAGACCTCACACATCTTTAGCCACTCAGCAAAAATTAGGAGAGTTTGGCTGGGAGGTGTTAATGCATCCGCCGTATAGTCCTGACCTTGCACCTTCAGATTTCCACCTGTTTCGGTCTCTTCAGAATTCTTTAGGCAGTGTCAGGTTAACATCACGAGAGGACTGCCAAAACCACTTGTCGCGGTATTTTGACCAGAAGTCCAAAAATTTCTATAGCAATAGGATCATGTCCCTACCTACAAGATGGCAAAAAGTTATCGAACAAAATGGTACCTACATACTTTAGTTAAATGTAAATAAACTATATTAAAAAATGTTTTGAATTTTCTTAAAAAATGCGAAGAAACTTTTTCCCCAACTTATTATAACCGTGTATAATAAGGACATGGATGCAGCACAATGTTTGAGAAATACGGCTGTGAAGAGCCAGCATCAAAAGCATTAAAGGCAAACCATTTTGTAAAATTTATGATATCCCATTTGTTACCTGAAACACCTCCAATATTTGTGAGACACATGCCCGAGGGACCGGTACCGATTGTATCTGCATATGGGTTGTTCTATAGTTCCGCTCGAAGAACACTACTTCCATATTCAAAGTGGAATAGAAATTCCTAAGGGCATTTTTGAATTGTTTGATTTCTTTTACTACTTCATCTGGAGCCTGTAACCAAAATTTATATTTATGAGAGGTAGGACACAGCTGTTTAGCGCCTTATTCCTAATCTTATGCAAGGGGCTGAGGCTGTGCCTCAGAGAACTTCGACCCTATGGGATCTTTTGTGCTTCCCCTTTCCTTATCACCCATCCCCGCCAACATCGAAAACATTTTGTATGAGTTTCACGATGTTGCGAATAAGGTCTATAAAGTCCTCTGGTTTAGGGTAACCTAAGCCCAGGACCTTTAGTCGCCTATTGGCTAGTGCATCGCGGTCACATAGTATGTGCTCCATGCTTTCTTCCTCCTCACCACACATTCTACAGATGGGGTCATCAGCTTTGCCTATTGTTTATCGCCTTACTCACACATCGGTGCATTTTTTGGTCACACCCTAGTCGATTTATTGCTAATCTTTAATGTCAGTAATTATAAATCCATGAACTGGCCGACATTCCCTCTGATGGTAATGCACAAGGTAGAATTGAGGTGGAAAATATATGTTACGGTAAATGTGATTACTATGGTTATTATTAATAATTACCGGTAATTATTAATACTTACCTCGTGATTTGGTAAATGTGATAATAACTGTGGTGTGGTGTGGTAGGTGCATAAAACACTACTCTAACAAAAACATTGTACTCCGCCTGGTCATAAAAAAAATAACCCTAACCTACCCACAACTCAGCCACAGGGTTCGAAAGGATAAATCAATAAAGTTTGATAATTATAAATAATAACCGGTATAAGTAAATAATTATAATTACTTTTGCCTACAATTTGGGTAATTATTAATAATTGTTGGTAATTATTAATAATTTTCAATTAATCACATTTACCTAAACATAATTTTAAGACGCTGAAACAGGGATTTGATTTGACTTTTTTAATATCCCCTTCCTATAGCAACTACCTTAACCTCGTAAGTGCTGTGTTTTTTCAAAAGCTGCATTCATATCTGCCGGATGTTGTTGGTTCTATGTAGGTTTTGAAATGTTACCTTGTATTTGATTTTTTTTTTTTTAATTATATAAAATTTAAAAAATAGCAAAAATTAAAATTGTGTAAAGAAATTAACCGGTAAATGGGCAATGAAAAAATTGTTAGTTAGGTCTGAATTACTATGCTTAGTTTGTACAAGTACAAGTACACAGGGACCATAGATATAGGAAACTGTAGATCGGCAATGTGAAAGAGAAAGATAGACGAAACCATTTCACGTACACGCAGGCGGCCCAAGTCTGCCTGCCAGTCACATAGAAAAGACAGCAACTGTCAGATTGCAGTACAATTTTCACGCACACATTCACATTACTCACACATTGGTTATTTTATTTGGTCTCGCCCGAGTCGACTCATTGCCAATCTTTTAACATAAGTAATTATAAATCTATGGCAGGGACTTACGAGGTTAAGGTAAGCGAATATGCAAACGAGGTATTTTGAGTGACCTCTGCATCTATATGTGCTCGATGGCTACTAAGAACCAAGCACTTGATTGCATTATTTATTTACTTGCGTATATACTTAAAATTTATTAATTACCTTGGTAACAGATTGGTGATGTGCAATAGGTAATATTAGCACATGATAGGGCGTCAGAGGGCCTTTGGCTAATGCTAAATAGCAGTGAGTACCAACACATATGACTAAATGCTTCTCAACGGAAGGTGATGATAAACAAAACCAGCAACTATCTGAAATAAAGAGTACTTATTGTAATAAGATATTCTACATACGCATTAAAATTTACACATAATGAAATATGTGGTTCAAATTTTTTATTTGCTGTACTTTACTTGTGTCTCATTCAAAGTAAAAAGCATATTGGCTAGGAAAATTCATCATTTTAATGTTATTACTTTCTCGTACGTAGTATAGAGGATTTACACGTTTTGGACCTCACTGAGTCCAAAAATATTGTTTTTTTTTTAATTATGTCTGTGTGTGTGTGTCTCTGCGTTAGCACGATAACTCGAGCATGCTTTAACTTATTGCAACCAAATTTAACATACATATACATATAACAACAAAATATAAGGTTTCTATCAACCTTTGAGTCGTTTCCGGTATACGAGAAAGTCAAGGGGAGACCACTCCCGATTTTTATTGTTTGATCATGTTTTGATGAATGATCACAAATACCTATTGTATGTAAAAAGAAAATTACCATGGAATTTCTCTTAAAAAACCTGGTTTATTAGGACCAAATTTATCAACAAAGTCAAATTTCATTTAATAACAATATTCATAAAAAAATATACAAACCTGGATCCATTTCTTTTCTCTTTCTTTCAGAGTGATCACCTTTCCGTTTTCTTTTGCCTCCCTGATCGTCATCGCCTGCATCCATATTGAAAAAGTATTGCCCATTGCCAGTGTACTGAAAAATGTAACAAATTATTATTCAAATCGTTAGCTAGCAGTTTTGTGTTTGGTGGTAAGAAGTCTCCATGGCCTATAGACGCTTTCAACATTGACGTATCACTCCCGTGCTGCCAACCTTAGTCCCACGTTACTCACCAACAGAAACGTAACAGCAGACAATTGTAGTGTTATTTGATTGAGCACAAAAGAACCCATAGGTTCGAAGTTCTCTGAGACACAGCCTCAGCCCCTTGCATAAGAATAAGAATAAGATTGTGGTCTTCTGTAAGGTGGAGTGGAGGTACTACCTCAGTTCATGTGCTCCAAATTCGAGCAGATAGCTACTGTGCCCTACTTCAACTACATCTATCTATTTAACCATTATGAACCACATTTTTTATGGCTGAATATCGAATCTTGCAAGATTTTTCTGCGTTCCTGCATTTTTTATTTGTATTCAACTTGTTTTCATGAAAATAGATTTGTATATTTATAATTAATAGGCTTCGAAAGAGGAGAATAAAGAAAAAAGGAAACGAGCACCCTCTTCACCACCAGTCACACCACCAGAGGGACATAAGAGAAATGAGGAGTCACATAGAGAAATACAACGTAAAAAAATCTCAAAAATATTCTCTGGTGGAGATAGGAAAAACAGTGGACAGCAGTCAAAAAACTAACTATTCAAGTCATCCCAAACAGCACTGAAACAACAACAATAACGACAACTACATCAAACACGACAGGAAGTCTCAAGAAACAGAAAAATAGACGTAATAACAACAATCAACTCCCCAAGCCGGCTGGTCCCCGTGGGGAAGTAGACCAAAACCCTCCAAGATCAAGAAAATTATACATAGCAACTTTAAACACTCGCACTCTCAGAACTCACGAATCTCTGCTAGAATTAGAAACTGCTCTGGACAACATAAAATGGGACATACTAGGACTATCTGAAGTTAGAAGAATGGGAGAAGAAATTACAGACTACGGAAACTATATAATGTTCCATAAAGGGGAAACACCGGGTCTACATGGTGTAGGTTTTATGGTGAAAAATCAATACCGTGAAAACATAATAGAATTCATTGGCTTATCGGAACGCGTGGCAGTATTGAATATAAAACTTCCCTCATACAAGACCCCATGGTCAATAGCTCAAATATATGCCCCAACTGATCAAGCGAAATCAGAAAGTAAAGACAAATTTTATGATGATATGAGAACAATGCTTACCACAACATATAAAAACATCATAATTATGGGAGACTTCAATAGCCAGTTAGGGCCGAGGAACAGTGGAGAAGAAAACGCTTTAGGCCAATACAGCAGCGGAAAAAGGAACGATAATGGAAACAGGCTAATGAACTTTGCACTTCAGTACAACCTAAAAATAATGAACAACTATTATAAAAAAAGTTTGAACAAGAAATGGACATGGATTTCACCCTGTGGAAAAATAAAGAATGAAATTGATTTTATCTTGACTAACAACCGAAAACCCTTTAACAATGTTGAAGTAATAAACCACCTTAGCTTCAACACCAACCATAGAATGGTCAGGGGAGTAATAGATAGTAAAGACCCAAAGAAGAGTAGACCAACCAAAATTGGTGCAAACTTCCTGAAAACAGAAATACCAAAAAATATGATGATAACATTAGAACAAAACCTTCAAGAAGTCAGTACATATAATTGTGTACAAGATAAATACGACTTTATAGAGAAAGAACTTATCAGCCTCGGAGAAAAGTTACAAACACAAAAACACAAGAAAGATAAAATTGGAGATGAAGCAAGAAATCTAATCAAAGAGAGAAAAGAACTACTAGATGACAGGAAGAAAAACAAAGAAAAAATCTCATATGTCAGTAAAAGTATAAGTGCAAGCATAAGGAAATATAGGAATGGAATGCGGACTAAAAGAATCACATATCACATAGAAAAGACAGGAGGAGTGAGAAAAGCGCTCAAAGAATTACGAGAATGTTCAAACTGGGTTCCAAAACTTAAAAACACAAAAAATGCAACAATAACAAAAAGAAAAAACATACTGAATACTGCAACAGAATTCTATCGTCATCTCTATAGAGATGATACATCTACCAATACAACTAATCATGTCGAAGATAAAAACTCAACAACACAGATAGTTCCACCCATATTAAAAAGCGAAATAATAAAGGCTGTAACATCACAAAAAAATGAAAAAGCTCCAGGAGAAGATAAAATTACAAACGAAATAATTAAAGCATCATTAGAAGCTACATTGGACTCTCTACTAGCATTATTCAATGATATTTTAATATCCGAAGAGATACCAAAACAATGGACCCTAACCACAATTATTTTAATACATAAAAAGGGGGACAAAGAGCAAATAAACAATTATAGACCTATAAGCCTTATGCCTAACCTATATAAAATATTCTCCAAAATAATACTTGGGCGCATTACTAAAGTATTGGAAGAAAACCAACCAATTGAGCAGGCAGGATTTCGCAGAAATTATTCCACTATTGACCATATACATACATTGAAACAGGTAACAGAAAAATATAAGGAATTCAAAAAGACATATTACCTAGCATTTATTGATTATAATAAAGCTTTTGACTCATTAAAACACTACAACATCTGGGATGCACTGCAAAAACAAGGCATAGAAGAAAAGTATATTAATGTAATCAAACAAGTCTATAAGAACAGTTGGGCAAAAATAAAGTTAGAGTCTATTGGAGAGGAGTTCAAAATTCAAAAAGGAGTTAGACAAGGAGATCCCTTGTCTCCCAAGTTGTTCACTGCAGTACTTGAACAAATTTTCAGAAAACTTAACTGGGAAGAAAAAGGTCTGATTATAAATGGAGAACATCTACACCATTTAAGATTCGCAGATGACATCGTACTGTTGAGTGAAAGCTATTTAGAGCTACAAGATATGCTAAACCAACTAGACGAGGAAAGTACCAAAGTAGGACTGACAATGAATATAACTAAAACTAATGTAATGACAAACGGACCAAAAGCAGAAATTAAATTAAATGGCACAATAGTGGAATATACTGATAAGTATGAATATTTAGGCCAGACAATATCTCCTACGGATCAGATGGATAAAGAAATAAATAAAAGAATCTGTAATGCTTGGAAACGCTTTTGGTCGCTGAAAGAAATAATGAAAAACAAATCGATATCAATATCAGAGAAAGGCAAAATTCTAAATGTGTGTATAACACCATGCCTATCATATGGAAGCCAAACATGGGCCCTTACCAACAACAATTTAAGAAAGTTAGAAGTATGTCAAAATTCGATGCAAAGAAGTATTTTGAATATTAAGAAGATCGATAAAATAAGATTGGTAGACATAAGACGTGAAACAAAAGTAACTCCAATAAATATAACCATCAAAAAACTTAAATGGAGATGGACAGGCCACATGGTACGAGATCCAACTAAATGGTCGCAAAAGGTAACCCATTGGTATCCCAGAGGAGATAAGCGAAATAGGGGAAGGCAGATCCGTAGATGGCAAGACGATATAAGGAAGGTAGCAGGAGGAACATGGACAAGAATAGCACAGGACAGAACAGAGTGGAAAAACTTGGAGGAGGCCTATGTCAGAGGACAAGCTAGGGATGATTAGGCATTGGAAATAAATAAAACTATGTAAATATTTTAAGCATGTATATTCTTAGAAATAAAGGCTATCTTTATCTTTATCTTTATCTAATTAATAGGCTGAGAAACAAAAACAATACAATTTACCTTAACCACTTTTCCTGGTTGATGTTGCTTCAACAATTCTGGGTCATATGGACATGGTGTCTCGTCTGTAGTACCTTGCAGAAGATCGGTCATCCGCATCTTTGTGATTGGCTGTAAGGTGCAAGCATAAATCCATTTTTCCTTTGCTTTGTTGCCTACTGGCGCTAAGGCTATGAATCTTGTTGCACACTCTCTATAATCTTGGTGCACACTTTGATTTCTGTAAGCAAGCAAAATAATTAACTTAAACATGCATGAAATGAACAGCTTACAAGTAACAAATAAAACAATAAGAAAATTATCAAATAGCATAATTCTATATTCTACATTTAAATACTTTCCATAATCTAAAATCTGTTTTAGCATAATAATTTTACTCTAAAATATTTAAATTCAATGAAAAATATACATATAGTTACCTGTAAGGTTGTCGTTCATAATATTTATCCAATGAAGGTACAAAGTGATACCTAGGCTTTATATGTATTGCAAGCCAAGATAATAAGTTGGACAGGTAATCAGACTCGATATTTATCTGGAATAAACATTTATAAAAGTATTTAAGTAAAAAAAACTTTTAGAGAAAGTCCACCTTGCAAACTATGTACTTAATATACATAAGTTTCTATGTTTTCAAGTATAATAGAGTAACAGTAGGGTACAAAATCTTAAGATAAGTATTTGGAAAGAAATCAAGTGAGTTTATTTAATTAGGGTAAGCAGATTTTTATGAAGCAAAAAGTACAATATTATTTAGTAGCAACTTTAACTTATATTACTACAAATAATGAAATATAATTTGTTATACCATTGTATAAGTAAACCAGTAAGTTAACTTCATAGAATTAAACGCACCGAGCACAATTTGTGTGACACATTGTGATGTAATTTAACAAATACCCTAGTCAAGGACGCCCTGTACATAACAGCAGCTTGTTATTTAATTTTATTTATTGGGTGGTCAAAGATAGCTACATCTAATTGTATAAAATATTATTGTTGTGTATATGACTGCACCAATAAAAAATCGACAAATCAGTTTTTTTTCTTCATTTTACTATCAGAAAAAGAAAGGTGAGTACATAAACATAATTTATGTTCAATTGTTCAGTAATTACCTACCTACTGAGTCATAAACTTATTTCTGCAAGTAGATCGGGAGCTTGTGATTGATTACATAATTATTCTGTTCTTTTCTTAATTAATGGTGTTGCGTCGCGTTAAGCGTACGCATTTTACCAATGTCAAGTAAGAATGTAAATGTAACTAAAGTAACAAAAATTGTATGGTGGATTTAGGTGAAAAATGGAGTCTCTCAACACGTGTTTTTACAACATGAACTCAGGAGAAACTCCGATTACAAATTATGTTGTTAAAAAAAGCTGTATCAAATTTTAATTTTTTTTCAAATAAATGTGTGATCCAGTTAATAGACATTTAGTTTCACCCATTTTATCTTCCTACGAAACAATAAAATGAAATAATGAAAACAAAATTGTACCAAGCTCCCAGTCTATGCACAATAAACTAAGTATGCAACAATGCATTACAGGACACTGACACTGTGCTTTCAATTCAGGAAAATAAATTATAAAATGTAGAAACCGGCACTACTTATTTTGCAACCATTCAATTAACTGACTAAAATCGATAACCCTGCACCAGTAGACTATAATTATATGGCCCGCATGGAGTCCAAGTCGGTGTACTTGTTTACTTATACTATGGTAATACTTTTGCATATTGTATCATCCTCTTACCTTTTGGGTTTCATCTTCTTGTATACCAGCCGGCCATAAAGTAGTTATAAGCACATCTACTCCTCTAAATTCGCTTTGCCCTCTAAAACATGCATCTCTGACTGCACTACAATCACTGGGTTCAAATGTACACATTGGTATTTCTTTACAAAGTTCTCTGCGGGATAATCCAGACAAATAAGCAATTTTAACATCCATACTGGTGGTAAATATTCCTCTTTTACCTGGAGATCAAAACTTTATATTAATTATATTTGATACAAAGTTATCTTAGATTTCTATTGTATTGTGTGTTTAGTGTACATACCCATATAAATTATATTTGGAGCTATTTCTGCACCTTCATCACAATAGAATTGTACATGTTCACTTTTAGAAGGTCCGAAAACATATGTTGTAACTGGCACTAAAATATGTATAATAATTATAAGAGACAAGTCATAATTTTTGTATGATTAAGAAACTAGAATAAAAATTTTACCTTTACGAGAACCCATCTTGTAGGCATCTAGCTCAGAGTTATCGTCACCAAAAAAGTTTCCAACGCATAGTAGCACATCAAATGCACCAGATTTCTTTACAATTGATGCGACGCGGGAAAACAAAGAGTTAAATTGACCATTGACGTCGCCACATATGAGGCTAAAAAATGAGAATTATTCACAGTTATATCATGCATACTATATGTTTATAAATTAATCAATAAATTTACTTACGTCTTCTGTTTATCAGACATTTTTGTGTGAACACCACAGAACAGAATTCTCCAGTTATTGCTGGAAGTGAGGTTATGATCCGTTTTATTCTTCTACACTACTTCTACGTTACTAAAAGCGGTAGAGTCTCAGGAAATACATAGACATTTTATTATAAATATCATTAATGAAATTAGTTCACGAGAAAAGTGAAATAGGTATTGAGCAATTAATACAAATATAAAGACCGTAGACAGAGAAGTTTCTCTGTCTACGATAAAGACAAAAACATACAAGAACAAGAAAATTATTTTAACGATCAACTGTCATTTATAGCCAGTACCACAGACTAGTTAGAGATACTGTGCCTTAGAGTTACTGTGCCACATATCGTATTACGATTATCTATCACAGTGATAATTATAATACGATATGCGAAATCAAAACCGGTTTCTAATTTGCGCCGACTATGGTAAAGATAGGAGTTTCCCCAGAGTACTTGTTGTAATAACACTTTTTGAGAGATTCCATTTTTAATACATTCTACCATAGATATAGGAAACTGTAGATCGGCAATGTGAAAGAGAAAGAGCATACTAACGCGTATGTTGCATCGAAATAGATAGACGAGACTATTTTACGCGTACAGGCAGGTGGTTCAAGTTGGCTTGTCAGTTACATAGTTAAGACAGCAACTGTCAGATTCCAGTACCTACTATTTTTCAAGCACATATGCGCATTACTCAGACATTGGTCAGCTTTTTGGTCTCGCCCTAGTCGATTCTTCTTTTAAATTATTATCTTTTGTGTTTCATGGCAATCGGTCGGGTTAACAACCACTACTGCCAATATCAAGTGGCGATCCTAGTCGATTCATTGCCAATATATAAACGTCATCAATCATGAATCTATGCATTCTACCGTACAAATCATTGTTACTTAGATACATTTTCACCTGACATTGGCAAAATACGTTTAGGTTATGTGTCGCTACGCCATTAATTACGAATAAACTTGTAGAATAGTAAAGTTGTTGATGAGCGGAGTGTTTTGGCGCGAAATAATGGCAACGGGAGGATTCTTGTTTTAATAATGTCTGTAAGTAATTACATTAAATTCCGTGAAACAAAAATTTCGTAGATCAATGCCTGATTCTGCCAATGTTACATCTAACGACTTATCGTTATGGCTTGACGCCTTTTGCCACAAGTTGTGTCCCCCTTCAGTTCCCAATGTTGATGAAGCAACGTATTTTCGTTTCACCTCTTGCCCTAAATCAGATGATTTAGACGCTCCATTCTCTTTCGTTAGTTCTGGAGAATCTAAAAGAAAAGATCCCCAGGGGTTATTGGGATCCTTATTATAATTATTGCCATCTACGAGGTATTATTCCAGTCAACATACTATAAAAATCTGTACAAACCGTTCTACATTCGATTTTCAACTTAATGTCAAACAAATAGAATTCCTTCTCAATTTAGAAGTTTTTTCATTTTGTGGCTGAAAATGTTTTGTTAGTTTTTATAAATTTTGTGTAGGCAGTGATATCAAAAAAGTTTTCACATATTGCAATTGTTGTTTTTTATTTCAATTACCTAACACGTGTTAACTGTCTGCATAAGTGTAAAAAACCGAAATTTCAGCAACAGTAGGTTTTTAACATGTCTAATAAGGTTCGGTTTCTGAACTGAGACAGATACCGAAGATTTGTTTTTGGTTTCGGTTTCGGTCGAAAGTTCTGTTTTGGTCGGACACTAGATTTTAATAGTTTTATTTGTGCAGAACTATTCGTCACGCACACATGCATGTATTACCTACTAATACATACATGTGTGCGTGACGAATACATGTGTGCGTGTGATACTTTCGTGAATTTCGATTTTGGTCTCGCTCTAGTCGATTTAATGCCAATCTATAAACTTTAGTAATTATAAATTTATGGTAACATTAGATACTAAGATTAGATTCTGATATCAGGCCAATAACACTATACATATATTATTATTTTATATACCTATATAGATAATACTCTGATCGAGTATATTCAAATATCACTGTGATTTATTTTATGTAAGCGTGGAAATAATCACTGATGACATTGTCATTGTTACTGTCAATCAGTCCAACAAAATGCCAAGAAAAAAGATGATTTAATGTTTGTGGTGGATTTAGTGTAAATAATATTGTTTTGTCTTGTTAAATTATAAAAAGACCCTGTTTTAATTTATTAATAACTATATATATACGAAAAACATGGCATCTTCTAACAAATTACCGGGTACAGGTTTAGAAGATGTTGGAGTGCCAGGTCAGTCATATCTACGTGACGCTCTCACAAGTTGCACGGACCCCTTGAAAGCTATTGAGGAATTCCAACTAGAAAATGGTATATTACTGCCGTCGCTGAGACCTATGCTTCCTCTTCTAGACCTTCACGGTGTACGTAGATTGGATTTTCATACATCAGTTCTTGAAGAGCTAAGGGATAAATTGATTACTCACATTAATGAACTAGGCTCTAAGGAAAGTAAAGAAAACGACAAGAAACTTAAAGAACTACTTTCGAAGAGCTTTGCAGTAGTCAGAGTTAAGGCTCTAAGGCCAGTTATAATGAGTATTTTAAAGAACACTCCTCATATTGACGACAAATACTTGAAGGTGCTGGTTAGGGACAGAGAACTGTACAATGATACTGACACTGAGGTGAAACGACAAATTTGGCAAGACAATCAATCACTATTTGGAGATGAGGTTTCACCATTACTCAGTCAATATATACGCGAGAAAGAAAATGTTTTATTTGATCATGAAAACCTTACAAACCTATTTTTTTCACCGTCTCCTAAAGTCAGAAGACAAGGTGCAGTTGTGCAGAAATTGGCACACATGATTGGTACTAGTGTAAAGCTGTATGACATGGTTCTACAGTTTCTGAGAACCCTATTTTTAAGAACTAGAAATGTACACTATTGTACATTGAGGGCAGAATTATTGATGGCCTTACATGACTTGGAAATTCAGGATATTATATCTGTTGATCCTTGTCATAAGTTTACATGGTGCTTAGATGCTTGTATTAGAGAAAGAAATGTTGACATCAAAAGATCGAGGGAACTACAAGGTTTCTTGGACAGCATAAAAAGAGGACAAGAGCAGGTACTTGGAGATCTTTCCATGACTCTGTGTGATCCTTATGCTATCAACTTTCTAGCTACATCAGCTATCAAAATACTCCAGCATTTAATAAACACTGAGGGTCTTCCTAGAGATAATACTATATTGATTCTTTTATTGAGAATGTTAGCATTAGGTTTAAGTGCCTGGGTTATGATTGACTCCCAAGAATTTAAAGAACCAAAGCTTGATAGCCAAGTGGTGACTAAGTACTTACCAGCACTAATGTCACTAATGGTTGATGACCAAGTTCGAGCACTACACAATAAACTCCCTCCTGATGAAAGAGAGTCTGCTATCACTACTATAGAGCACTCAGGGCCACCGCCAGATGCTTGTGAAGCTTACATGAGAGAGAGTTCAGTTTGTGGTGTGCTGGCAATGTATTACACCCTCCATGCAGCCAAACTTCGTGATAGAGGAGCTCTCCTAAGAATTTTGAGCATCTTGGGCAGTTGCAAAGATGGCAGAGCCTATGAAGATCCCTTCTTACATGCACTAGTGGCATTACTGATTCAATTGCCTGATGAATTTCAAGGGGAAGACTTTAGCACTGTCCTTTTTGATGAATTCTTTTTTGCTGGCCTTTCTAAAGACAATGTGACCAGACACTTGCTAAAGTTGTTGTGGTATATTTACCCTAAACTTCCAGATACTAGAATACAAACTCTAATGAAGGCCTTACAACCAGGAACCCAGCACAATGAGTCAGTACATAAACTACATGAAGCATTACAACAGAAACTGAATGTACAAGCCGAACCTGTGCCAAGTACAAGTGAAATGGAATATTTGGATTCTCCGTTAATGAGTGTTCCTACACCTGCACCTTATCATATGTAGGTAGATTAAGAATTAAGTTTTTAAGAAATAAATGACTACATGTTTTCAATGCTTTTTATGAAAATTGTATATTAAGAACTATTACATCTAATAGACAGATTGAGGATTCTTCTATTTTTTTTTAGTTACAGATAAAACTCAATTATCGTTCGTTTCCGTCAAGCCCTGCTCGCGCTCTCCCACGCGACTTTACACCTTCTTTTCAAGTATTTACAGGCTAAGTACTTTAGTATGAAGGATTTTGTTATTTTGATGTCTTTGATAAATTGGACCGATTTATGCAAAAGTGATCCAATAACTACATTTTGAGATATTCAATGTAAAAAGTATTGGTTACCTACTTTCATAACATTTTACTGAAGTAAAAAATAAAAAAGGATTCTTTAATAAAATGCTACAGGTGGATGTTGATATTTTTCTTCTTATGGGTGCACTGGTCTAATAAACCTTAAATATTATTGTGTAATGTAGATTTTAATGAGAAAAAATCCCATTAAGGATTTTTGAAATAAACCATCATAAATAGTCCTTGAACGTAATGAAAAAGTTATTAGAATAGGTACCCATATTATTACCTACTCTTGTGATAAAATTAAAGACGGTATAGAATCACTGTAAATATTTATTAGTACCAACTTAAAAAATAATTTAAACATAAGTACAGACAGGTTATTGAGAAAAATATAAAGCTATTGTTTACATTTTAATGGACGGATTAGAGACTGAGCATGTTTATGGCAGTTACAAGTTACAATTGCACAATTTTATAAGAGATTTATGTTTTAGTAAGATAAACTTTCTTATATTAATTTCGCATGAGCAAGTTTACGAGCGATGGTCGCGTCGATCGGGTTTCAAGTCAAGCGAGTGTAAAGAACGAAGCGAGCGTGACCGTTCAAAGAGTGATGGATCTGTGTAGATCGGTTCGCTGCCGTCGTCAAAGGCGTTTGCGAGACGCCCAGCTGATCCAGCCTCTTCGCCAACATCGGTGAAAGTTCTTCCTAAGCCACTGTAAAAGTAAATACATTAGACTTTTATCAGAACTCTAGCTCCACGGGGTAGGGAAAGGGATTAGCAACACTGACGTGACACTCGCGAGCTGCCAACAGTCCGCGAGTTTTTTATTTTTCTTAAATTTTCCAGAATTTTCCCTATTACGGGACGGCAAAGGGATCTAGCCCATACAGCCAAATCTTCAGTTTTCTATCTTCTTTCTTGGTTTTCGCATTAAAGTATGGGTGACACAGATTTTAATGCATCTAGGGAGTGCTTGGCGAGAAATGCATGGCCTTGTAATGGCGACTGTTAAACAGGAAATCCCACTATAAAATTTTCAACGTCTTACGCACCAGTCACACCACAAAACTTTTATTTCAATGATTCCTTATAACTGATGGTCAAGACGGATGCTTATGCATTGAAATAACATCATTTTCAATGCACAAAATCCACTCCGATCAATTTGAAATCATCGAAACAAAAATCAACCTCCCATGTCATTGGTTACCCGCCAAACACTCCCCAGCCCGCGAATGTCACCTCAGTGATGCAAATGCAAGCGTGCACGTGCATAGGCTACGGTTACTGCTTGCCTTCTACCAGACGGGCCGTTTGTCTGCCAACCATTTAACATGAAAAAAGATTTTTTAGGTCTTACCTATATCTTAGATACTATAGTATTTATATCTCAGCAACGCGGGTGAGCCATGACACGCTAAGAGAAGTCGCCGGGCCTATGCAAGAATTCGTGTAGTTTCTACACACGGAGATCGGGTCTCGGCACTAAAACTTATCGTGTCTATGGCATTCGTAAATAGTGCAGATAAGATTTAAAACGACGTAGAGTGTAGGATCGGTGACTTTTATTAACGGCGTTAGTTTACTATTTACTAGGTCCGTAATGGTGTATAATTATTACCTCAATGAGAATGGTTTATGTAGATGTGATGCAGAAAACAATGATGGCCTTGTGGGCCTCGGGCCTGGTGCTACAGGTCTCAACGCCGGCGCTGGGCTGGACGCATGTATATTCTTTCGAAGAACTCTCCAATATCTCCTGTTAAAATAAAGAGTTAATTAAATCTTAATTTTGATCTGATTATGTCCTTAAAAATCTCATAACATAAATATAATGATCGACTAAAATAGTTGGTAAACTGTTACTAACAACACCTCCAAACCTCCAATTTACAAATAAGGGGTTTAATTCTAATTAATGGCGTCGCGACGCATTAAACGTACGCATTTTGCCAATGTCAATTGAAAAGGTAACTAAAGTAAGAATAATTGTACGGTTGTTTTGGGTTAAAAATGGAGTCTCTCAAGACGTTATTTTACAACAAGAACTCTGGAGAAACGAGGAAGGAAATTAGGAAGAGGTACACAGGGTAGGGGAAAAAGAAGAATAGATAAGAAAGAAAGAAATGAAAGTAGCCCAAATGACATAAACTGTATCCGTGGTGTAAGTTTTTCCTTTAAAATACCTACGTAAGTTTTTATTTGCGTTGAGAGGTCGATTTGAATAGGAAACGTGAATAGCGCCCCTAGCGGAAAGAAGCGTAAATCGTGTTTCCCATACAAATTGAGCTCTACAATAGTTACGCATTTTAAACAAAAAACTACGGGTACTGAAAGGTAGGTAGGTAAGCTTTTAGGTTGGTTTATACAACGTAGGTAAGGTACCTAGTTACTTAAATATCAAACTTATAATAATGAAAAGTTGTTTGTAACTAAGAGAGTGGTGGATTTGATTGTCGAGAGAAGGGGGAAGACGGTAGAAGACATGTGGAGATTTCGAAGAAGAATAGAAGATACCCTTTTGGTACAATTTGTTTTATGTTAAGTTTTGTGTACAATGTTGTTTTTAATTTGTACCAAATAAAGTTCTATTGTATTCTATTCTAAAAATGTAAAAAAAGGAGTCGATAAAATGAAGGGCGATAGAAAATAATGGAAGGACAAGATACGTATTGCACCGACTTCGAATATGAACAGGGTAGGAAGGATATAAAAATGACGTGAAGTATTGGTACCTGTAGATATATAACGCTGCAGTCATCATAGCCAGCAGTAAAGAGAGCAGCACGCACAAGGCTACCAGCAGAGCTCGATAATGGTACGGAGAAACGCAGACACCGACAGCCGCTACCACTGGCGCCGAATCAGAAGGGCCGTTCTCTTCTATAAGCTCGTTGCGGTTGTCAAATACCTAAAAACACAAAATCATTGCCCCTTATGAAAGCTGAGTTCTATCGTGTATCTAAAATTGCCGTTACTACAGTGTAAGGCGCTGTTTTTCCCTACTTTAGACTATTGCAGATAATTACAGTAACTTAGTTATCTTTGATGCATTGAAAAAGTACTCGTTAACATCATTTACCTAAAACTACATTTTCTATTAGAATTCTAATCGGGGATCTTTTGTTGTGTGGACATCGTCACTGATCAGACTACCAAGGCGTTAGAAACTGAGGTAGGTAGGCAATGAATCGGGATAATTCGTTGGGTACTAGATATACATAGAGTTAAAAATCTATTAGAGAAAAGTTACTGAGGTAGTCTAATTGACTGGGCTTACTGTAATGCACCTATTGTTATCTCTTTCAATGTTCAGAATTGCAATACAACTGATTTCTTTGAATTAACGAGACCATTTGGCACTTGTATAGGTACCTTGCAATTCACAAATAAATAAGCTATAATGACCAGTCCACATTAAAATACAACTCGATTGTAACTTATAGATAATAACCGAACATCTGCAATTGCCTGTATCGATTTACACATTCTTTTAATTAAGTAGGGGAATTGAAGAAGAACCTATTATCAATATCTACTAGGTAATAATTTCGTACTTACTTCAATCATTTTCCGTACATGACTTGGGGTTTCCACTTCATCTTTGAGGTATTTATCCACGGTAGCTTCTTCATACGACACCTTGTACACCGCTCCATCTTTACTATCAGATTTATCAGAGGTGGGCTCCGAAGAAGTTTCAGGTTTAGCCTCCGTGGTAGCATTACCATCAACGCCCGTGGAGTTCACATCCCTTCGACGTCGTCCAAAAGAAGGTTCAGAACGCCCTGTGTGGCTTGGACAGTATGCCTGTAACAGTTGCAATTTAGTTAAAACCAAAGAAAGTGAAATTCAACACTATGTCGTCAAAGTACCATTCAAGCATGGGCCAGATTTCGAGAAATACCGCTTTTCCACATTAGAAACACATTCCATATTTCGTTACTTTCCTCTATCAATATCGTGGTTTTTGGTAGTGCTGATAACGAATACAACAACTATTTGGAGATCCAAGATGGAGGACGCGACTTTTTGAACGAAGTCCCATATCGCACAGTACGGAAGTGGCGGATTCACGACCCTTTCTTTAGTGTAAACGCCGCGTACCTATGCTATTTACTGTGCCAAGTTATAACTTTCGTTCGAACGAAGTGTTCCACGGTGGTTCCACTACTCTTAGTTCTTTTTAGGGTTCCGTACCTCAAAAAGAAAAACGGAACCCTTATAGGATCACTTTGTTGTCCGTCTGTCTGTCTGTCTGTCAAGACCCTTTATCTCAAGATCGCGTGGACATATCAAGCTGAAATTCACATGAAATACTCAGGTCTATTGTCCCTTTAAGCTGTGAAAATATCAAACTTCTAAGCCAAGCCAATCAAAAGATACAGCCGATTATGTCGATATTTTCAACAAATTTCCGACACTCGCAAAGGAATCAAAACCTACAGGATACTTCCCGTAAACTCAGAATCTTGAAATTTGGCATGAAGCATTGTCATATAATGCAAATATAGGAAAAATTGCGAAAATCACATTTTTTTAGTTATATAATAATAATAAAAATATTTTAATAAAATGAAACTTACTACCTTATTTCTCACGAACGAATAAAGGTATCAAATTGAAATTTATACCAAATACCTAGGTCTATTGTCCCTTTAAGCAGTGAAAAAATCAAACTTCTAAGTTAACGCGATCAAAAGATACAGCAGTTTATACCGAGGAACCCTCGGTGTGCGAGTCCGACTCGCACTTGGCCGGTTTTTTGCTGTTAAAATTTATTCCTCTTAATGTGGATAAAATTGCACGCTGTATTGAGACTCCTGACCCAGTATATGATAAGATTAAATTTATTATTCTTTGGTATTTTATACTCGTATGTTTATTGAATAGATCTTCACTGTGATTTTGATAGTTCTAGAAGATTATCTTTTTCAAAATGTTTGCCAAACATTTAGAAATACCTACGTAGGTACACATTGTAGATACATTCAAGTAGGAATAGATAACATTGAGTACACACACATACCTAAGCAAAATGCAAAGTTTGTATATATACCTATCTCATTATGGTTAAATGCAGTCGTACAAATAGGAACTAATTAAAGTAACTTATTAATAAGTATACAGATCGAGTGATAGGAGGATGTTTCTTTAGGGATATTTACATTTAAAATTAAATAAAATGTTAATACCTGTTGACTTTATTTCGAAGATAGGCAATATTTTAAACAATGGTCTAAGAAAAATGTTTTTGGAGAAAATTAGAAAAAAAACGTTAGACGTGTTTAGATACCATCAAGCGGTGATCGATCACGTCTGAATCCTATCATTATTTTTTTATTATGAAAATGTGTTTTTCTTGTTCATATTTATTTGCAGTATAGGAAAGTGCCACGAATGAAGGAAACATAATAATAATAATAATAATAAATCTTTATTTTGAAACCATTAACATTATTAAATTACGGTACAGTCAAACGTTAACAACTGCTGCAACATAGTAACTATTATCTATAAACAGTACTTAGGTAGGTCTCCCAGACCAAACTCTTCAGACTGGCAGTACCTACTCTCATGCCAAAATGGACTGGGATCTAAAGCTCTCTTTCGACTCGCAGAGGCCCTAGCTCCTGTGCTCTTAGTATATGTTTTGATAGTTTTCGAGCTCGATCAACGGTATCGTCTCTTCTCATACATTGCCCACTGTTTCTGATAGTTTACGCTAGAGGCGCTAGTGGGCAATGTGTGAAAAGAGACGATACGTTTAATGGAGCTCGAAAACTAACAAACTCATACTAGAGTATCTGATTTCCTCGCCTTAGGTATAAAAAAATCTCCCGCGAGACTATAAAGAAAAGGTCAAAGGCTGAAAATTCATTAAAATAAATACCACACAGCGTGCGTCACAATCTTATCGTATAATATGTATCCAGGCGGAGTCAGTGGCATAAAGAGGTAGGCGCGGTAGTTATAAGAAAATTTACATGAAGTCCAACATAAAAAATTATGGGTAACGAACTAAGGGCACACAATTAGGGTTACCATCCGTCCGGATTAGTCCGAACTTCTAGGGTTCTGTCCGGACTTTGTCCGGCCTTCTAGTTTGTCCGGACTTTTAGTTTTAGATGGAATACGAGTAATAAAACTTACATAGGTAACTTATTTAATCTTTATTAATGTCCCACTCATCTAAAAGCGACTAGCTAACATGTCCATACCTACTACTTTTACGAAGTGCGTACTGATGCGTTGATGTTTGCATTTTGTGATTAAAATATCCGGACTTTTTTGAACTGTCGGGCATTTTGTCAGGACTTTTCAAATTTCTAAATGGTAACCCTACACACAATGGGCATGTGGGCATTGGGTACCTACTGTAGTACCGAGAGACACATCCGTCCGGCCGACGGGTCAGCCTAAACGTTGCCGTGGCGTCGCTGCCACGCTATATGATAGTGATAATCACAGATTTAATAATAGTAATTTAATAATTAATATTGATATATCTGTGGTGATGTAGATATGATTGTCGGCGTCTTCGGTGGCGTAGTGCGTAAGGGTGTTGTTTCCCACCCGGGAGGCACCGGTTCGAACCCCGCCACATACCAATATGTTTTAAAATTTTGTATTCATTTGTACGTTTATTCGACGCTTTTACGGTGAAGGAAAACGTCGCGAGGAAACCTGCACACACCTATGAAGAAATTCTTAGGTTGTGTGAAGTCGACCAACCGCACTTGGCCAGCGTGGTTGACTAAGACCTAGGGACATTATAATTATGAGCTGTGCTGTTGATGATGATGATGATGTAGGTAGTACGGTAGGTGTTTTACATCTGCCAGGCGTCCGGCGACTGCTTACAATTTTTTAATTTTGGTAGGACCTATTTTCAAGATATTTTTTAATACACTAAAATGTAAAAAAATTTAAATAGGTTTTAATACTGATTTATTGTGGTAATAGTCTAGTTTCATTAGTATATTTTAAAAAAAAATACGATCTTATTGTTAATGTGTGATTATCGTTCGAAAATTAAAGGTGTATATGAAGTTAGAAGTCTACGCCAATAAACACCAGCCTTAGAGGAAAGTACGACTGGTCCCATCTACTCTAATGTTAAAATATTGTGTTTGTGTGTTGTAATGAATAGGCTCAAAATTATTGGACCGGTTTTAAAGATTTTTTCACTGGTTAAATGCTACATATGTATTTAATGAGAAACATATGGTATATTTTAGTTTCGAAAAATTTCCACTCAGACGAAAAGTATCTAAAAAAAGAACACTATGATATTTTTTAATATGGGTAATTTTTAAAACACCCTATACAAGCGTAGGTACCTACTTATTTATAAAATTGCTTAGGTGTAGGTATCTACTGCAGAGCAGATAAGTATTGGATAACCACGATAACCTGCAGGTGACCTGTTTGTCGAATGATGTTTATTTTTACAGCCATTGACGTAGGTTCGACTGTTTGTGCAGACGGCTTATCAACATGGAGCATTCTAAAATAACACTAACTGGGGATAGGTACTAATAAAGAAATCTATTAAGTTAATTGTAATAACTAACTATTATTTATATAAAGGCATTTTGATAATAATTAGACCTTTGTCATTTGTGTACGTAACTAACAGGCATACCTAGTACATGACGTTAAAATGGCGTTGAAAGAAAAACATAATTTTCAATGAACACCAACAGTGTAGTTACCACTAAAAACTTTTTTGTAGAGAAATCAGAGGGTCTTTAAGACTTTTTCCTTAGTCCAAAATCTATACTTTTTAAGGAAGACTTCGACCTCCTTCTCCTTATCAACATTTACCACCAATTTCGATGAAAGTCAAGAGTTTTCCTGTAAAACTTAATAAGACGACGTCTGAACAGTTCTTACATATCTACTCCAAAGTCCATAAACCAACAAACCAAAAACAAAACAAAAATAATAACTATTACAATTTTCAAAACACTATTTAAAAATCTGACGCCTATATATGTCTATGTCGATCTAAGATGGATCCTCGAAAAGTTTATGATCTCGAACTCTCCTATGTTTTTTGCTACTGCAAGAAACTGTTTCTATGCACCAATCCACATCAGGACAGTGATCCTCCTCGTGTAGTATATTTCTAGCTATAACCGCCTGTAGCAGGAAGTAAGTACCTACTCCATTAGCCAGTAGATACAAGTGCAACCTATAAGCACTAAGCATGGCTGACATTAGCCATTAATTGCACTTTGCCTCTACAACTTTATCGGAAACGCGCAAAATATGTTAGTAGGCAGATAAACATACTTGGGTCGGAGCTACAACTTTTTGCACCGATCCCCTTCCTGGGTGTCAAGGGTAAGGCCCAGACTCTACCAAAGCGGAGATGTTTAAAGCAGAGACGAAAAGAGATGTTTTTCAACAAGTGTATCCACCAAAGCTGAGCGAAGATGCGTATTGACTACACTGTATCGGTGTGTGCGATGTTTGTTAAGATTTCAGTTTAGTTCGATCCGGCGACCTAACGGCGCCACTCACTACCAGGGTTGCCAGGTGTTCGGTATATTACCGAACCGTTCGGTATTTTAGCACTGTGTTCGGTGTTCGGTATGACAAAAATACCGAAGTATGGGAGGTTCGGTATTTTTCTTCTGATTAATTTTTCCTCCCTAATAAACGAATCGTGGCCTCGTCATCTGGGCAAATAATATCCGAAGATTCGACATAGTAAAGCTATTTTCATAAACCAAAAGAGTCAAAGGATCGGCAATACGGAAAGTGAGGAGCTTTTTTTTTTGCTCACTGTTCGGTATTGTTTTGGAATACACCTGGCAACCCTGCTCACTACACGCTGCTCAGATCTCTTCTCGTCTCCGCTGCGTTCAGTCGGCCTTCGCTAGCTTGCGAGGCACAGCTCACATCTCCGCTAGCTCGATCGCGCCATACAAATGTGATACATCTCCGCTCGGTGGTATCCACTGAGGCTGAGCGGAGACGAGATGTATCAATAACGAATTTCTATTGGTTGTTTAAAACACATCCTTTCCTCTCGTCTCGTCTCCGCTTTGGTGGAGTCCGCGGGCCTTAAGGCTAGACCGCACTACGCGGCAACTGAAATGCATCGGAAATGCGCGACACATATGTAGAAATTACATGGAAAAAATATTTGGCCGCGCTGCCGTTGCAGTGCAGTTCCGCCTAGTGCAGAACTTTCGGTCTTTAAGGTGTTAAATTCTTATGAATCCTTAACGGTCCACCCTACCGTACTGTGATAGGGTAGAGCTGGCAGGGTATGGCTGGCAATGTTAAAGTAAAGTTTCTTTTCATAAGGGTAATTCGTTTGTTACTAAGAGTAAAGTATTTTCCAATGTAAAAAAATAAAGGCCCACCACCACAAAGGTGGGCGCCCGACATAAGCTGTGCGGCCGGGCCCGTACGGGTATTTCCGATGGTTCACGACATTACACAATCCAAAAGATAAAAAAAAGCTTTGACTTACCGGTTGGCAACCATCTCTGCAAGTTCTCACAGTGGCTTCAAATACCAAGAAATTGGACTCCGGAATCTTGAACGCATTAAATCTCGCTTCCAGTGAGTCTCCGCTGCGACCCTTATCTAGTTCTGGGAACACGTCTGGATCGACTGGACATCTGAAATGTAGGGATTACGTTACTTGTAACATAAGTGGTAGTTTTATTGTATCTTGAGATTAGTAATTTACGAAGTAGGTAGTAAAATGGTATGTGCACGTCCTATAAATATCTATAGGTACCTATAGTAATGTCATATTTTTACTACTTGATTTACTACTTTATTGCAGGCTCTTTTTAAAGTTCTTTAATATGATTTATGTTTTCTAATATTAGCTTGCTATCGCAAAGAAAGAAAAACAAACAATTTATATTTTTAATTTCATTAGGTAATCTCACCAATTTTTTCTAAGCCAACAGAAGGACTAAGGACAAAATTAATAATAAAAATAGTAAAATTAATAATAAAAAGTTTAACAGCAGTATACAGAATAAGGGTGGGCAATCATTATTGATCTATGCTGCGCTGTGCTGTGCTTAGATAAATTGCATGTTTTAAACCAAGCGCAAGGCAGCAAAGTTTGTTTTTTTCTTCATTATAATCTAAGAGCCGAGCGATCCGATTAAGTAGAGTATAGCACAGACCAGCTCAATGTTGATTGGTCACCTTTAGTTCAAAGTAAGCAATAACATACCCAACACGATCAATCAGCTGCACAGATCGTCCCGAATACGGGTCTCTTGCAATGACATTGGTCGCGAAGATATCAGTCGCGTAGTTATAACCGTCCTGAGCTTCCAGTCTGAAGGTGAGAGGATCTCCTACTGCTATTGTAGTTGTTGGTCTGCCCTGGTACAGTATCATCAACCGCACTTTCGAGTTGAGAGAACTTTCTTCGGGCAGATATTCAATCGGGATGGGGCTTCCGGATCTGTCAATAGATTCATATCCAAGGCTATTGTTAGACTTTATGTCGTTTCTTTACGTTAAAAACTTGAGTGAATTTGAATGAATTCTACTAAATAAGAAAATGTATTGAAAAAGCAAAGCATAGATTGATTTTCGAAACCATGAGTCATCAACATTGAGGTTTTTTATTTTGAATCCATTCAAACTCTCCACGTTAGTAGCTGTTAGTGAAATAACAGCACTCAAAGACCAAGCCAAGCAAAACAATTAACAACATCGTAAAACAAAACTCATCAATATTAAGTTCAAACAAACTTTTGTCAAATATAATGACTGTCTTATTTACAAAATCAATCACACACAAAATCCCCCCAAAAGTCCGTAATCCACCTCCCTAGTCGTTTCGGGTAAATAAAAAACAAGAAATCAAGTAACAACAAAAAAGTAGAACACACAAAAAACACGTAACAGCCCAGTTCAATAGTTAGCTGTTAATTAAATAAGACACGAAAATATAGAATTTATTTGGAAAACCAATTAACAAAATAAATTTCTAGATCAATTTTATGTACAAAAACAAGAGAATCCAATTTATTTAATTAATTTTCCAAATAAGTATCTATCATGTCAGAGAACTGCAAGTCTCACCCGGCTCCGATGTAATTGGAAGTCACTACTGCTTCAGCGGGTCCTCGGAACAAGCAAGTCAAGTTGAACCGTTTGTCTCGGGAAGTTTGAACATTGTCACTAAATTGTACCACTACGATGTTGGTCATCGTATCACCATACTGCAAGTACATAATCGTTTATAAAAATCTTGGAAATGAGTTCAATTATGCAGTTTTAAGACATTAGAACCAACAGATTTGTAGATTTACATAAATGGAGCTTTTAAGTCGGGAAAAATCACAACAAGAATTTGAAGCGCCCGTCCTGAGGAAATAGCTCCGCCTTATAGATATTTTCGTAGTGCTGTGTTTCTGTTGATGTGTGAAGTTACCGGAACTCCACGGAGCAGAGGATAAGGTTAAGAACGGGCTCGTTACATCATCTTAGTTTTGCAAGCCTTCAATGGCTGCAGTGACCACTTACTATCAAGCGAGCCGCGTGCTTATTTGTCACTAATGTTTTATTAATAAATTCTACTAACATAAATAAATTTTATTACATTTTTCTGTTACTTACTCTTTGAGTTCCACATTCTGGGTAGCCATGAGCACCAGTTATACGCAGTGCGTTCACGGTACCTCCATTACCGCGGAAGAAACAGCGATCGTAAAATCCATATGTATACATACGACCGTAGAATCCTTCTGGTAATCTAAGTGTAAACTCCATACCATCTTCGTTACATACTTGAGATACTGTAATAAAATTTGCAAATTAATAGTAACTGTTATTTTATTTAAATATAGATAATTATTGGTAGAGAAATACCATCTAGGCAATCATCCGCAATCCGTCCAAGTGCTCTTTCATAAAAGTCATACTCATTAGCGGTATTGTCAAAGTGTGCCGGATTTGCAGCGTCCAACTCGCGTGTGTCACGATCACTGAGTTCGCAATTATCTCGAGCCTCCCCGTACGCTGCTTCTCTGTAACGTCGATTTATAATGATTTATTATTGTTAAGGATTTAATCTCTGGTACAATATTCGAAATGAGCAAGAAGACTCAGGGGAAATGGTAGCTCATAATGTGCCAAGTATGCCGCTACGCAACCTAGAATTTTGAAAAAGTTCGATAATCGGCAAGAAAAGAAAAAGCAGAATGAAGTACTTGGCCTTAGTGAAAAAGAATCTGCCTTTTGCTTAATAATCTGAGTGCTCAGCGAATACTTCATATCTTATTTGGGTCCACTGTTCACGTAAGTAACTCGGTGAATATCTAAGTAAACGCGACTTCAACAATAGTCACGACATGCACTATGGTGTTTAATTATACTTACAGAACAAAGAAAGAGTGTATACTTCTCAAAGCCAAGACAAGTAGGTGGCAGCTTCGCGATTTATTATAAGTAAAGGGCTACTTGTACTTGGAGAGAGAGAATGGTATCACATTAATTTAATCTTTATAAGGCTGTAACATGGATTTGACATGACAACTTTGGCTATGGCTAATGCAACACTTCCTATACTAACCTATAATTGAAGGCACGGCAAATGAAGTCTCGAGCTTCTATGCATTCCCTTTGACAATGTGCCAAAGATTGAGCAGTGGTAAATCGTCGTACAAATCTTCTTTGCATCCGTTGCCTGCCAACTTGTCTAAAGCTATCTTCTTCACAACGAGAACCTTGCCAAGGCCTGTATCCAGTTGGTGGCCTGCCAATAGGGCCACCTATTGGACCGCCTGCCGGTCCTATTGGCCCACTAGATACAAGTGGCGGTTCTTGTTCAAAACCGCCAAAAACTGCTCCACCACCTTAAAGAAACAGAAAGCCATTCAATGAGTAAAATCGTACTGGACTAAATACATGTCCTTACTTCGTCGCACTTGTAGAATAATAAAAGCAAAATTGCTAACCTATTGGTCGGTCCAGGCCTGCGGGCGGATAATTTCCGCGATATCCCCCAGGTCGTTCAATAGGTCTTCTAATACCGTAGCTAGGTCTAGGTTCCACAGGAGGAGCATACCTTAAAGTACATACAATCAATAAAATAATCTTAGTTCCTTTAGATATTCTTGCCAATAAGAATGTTATTTTATTATCTCTTCAGGTAATTCTGGTGTTTTGGTTTGTTTTAGTATTTTCAAGTATATGCATTGCTAAATATTTATGAAACATTTGAAGATAGCTAGTGTTCAAAAACTATTACATACAAAGCACGGGAATTGCCGAGAAATAATAAAATAGTTTCTTGTTTTAGTTACCTGTCAGCTCCTGGTCGGATGCCCCTATCTGGAACTGGATAGCGATCAGGTCCTGGATAATCAGAACCATAATAACCTCCTCGGCCGTAACCTGTGATAATTCATTTAGCGAAAGATTTAGTTTTTTCAAAGCATACATTAAGGTAGATGGAAGTAAAGTCACAGATCAGAACATCATTAAATCAAGGAAGTAGGTTAATAAGGATCAGAGAAAGTGCTTACCAGGGTATGAAGATCCAGTCGGTGGATATTTATCATATAAGTCGGGATAGCGGTCTCCACCTATCGGGGCTGGATCTCTGTTCACTCCGACAGGGTAGCGACTGAAAGGATATCGACCCCAATCGCTGGTGCCAGGATAACGGTCCTGATCGTATCTATCAGGATAACGACTGGGGTACCAAGGTCGTGCTGGATATCTTCCACTGCCTCGAGTTGGGTACCTTTCAGGATATCTGTCAGCAGGATACCTGTCCGGGTATACGTCTATTGGGTATTTACTAACGGGGTAGCGGTCAGCAGCTGGATACCTCCCGATATCATTTGAAGGGTATTCGTAGAGCGGATATCGTCCACTGTCAAGCGGGTATCGATCTCCACTGCCGGGATATCTACTTCCCGATGGATATCTATCAACTCCTGGTGGGTACCGGTCAGCACCGGGTGGATAGCGATCGACTCCAGGATACCTGTCAGCTGGGTACCGGTCGATGCCAACACCGGGCGGATATCTGTCATCTGGATATCTGTCACTCGGATAGCGATCAATAGGGTATCTATCTGGGTATGAATCAGGTCCAGCCGGGTACCGGTCATCAGGCGGTGGGTACCGGTCTGGTCGACTGCCATACCGGTCGTCATCTATTGGGTAACGGTCGTCGTCGGGATAGCGGTCGGAGCCTGGCGGATACCTGTCACGGTCGCCACCTCCACTACCACCTAGAAGTTATGAATTGCAAGATTTTTGATTATCAGTTGTGTGTTATGATAATCAACTACCAGTGTGCATGCAGGATCTACTAATACTTCTATATCTACTAAAACGACTTATACTTTATTCATGCAAGAACAATGTTTCTCACCACTCTAAATAATTACTCTAAATATCTACAAGCTAACTACATACTACTGAAGATCATGCTTTCTTAGCTAATTAAAAATAATTTTCTCTATCCTCTTACCAATATCACAATTCTCGCCATCTATTCTACAATACTACCTACTTAATTTACATAAACAACCCATCAAAATCAACAACATCTAATATAACTGGTCGACTGTTGTTCCCTAAATCCTAAACTTTTATACTTTACGTACTAGTAAATTTATGATTGTGACGGAAAAGTGTTCATTGTACTTTCACGTTTTCATTTTCAATTCACAGAAGAAAAGCAATAATATATTTGGGTAATTTTCTAGAATATAAGTTTGTTTTCCATCCATTTTGCAACTAATACTGGAAGCCTTCAACCTCGGGTCGTGATAAACAAATCTAGGATGCCGAGTATTTACAATAAAAATTAAGTCTACGTATATGTCAACTTTTTATTGTAAACATTTACTTACTACTGACGTCAAAATCAATTTTTTCATATAGGTAACTGTAAGACTACTTATGTACTTTATACATTTGCATAAAAACTAAATGTATATATATTCTAGAGATATTTTGGTAAGTAATGATAAGTATTTAAAATTGGATTGTAATAAAATATAAGTAATGGTTTCATGGTTTAATATAAATTCAGACATTTCTCTATTTTTCTATGCATTTAGGATTGCACATAGTTTAGAACACATTTGTACTAAATCATAACAACTAGTACAATAAACAGTTTCTACACTTGTTAGATGTAGAGGTTACTGGCAATGATTCGTCAAAGTGCCACGCCCTGAAAGTAAAACTTACGCTAATCGTACTTGCACGAGTTTATGTTTGTTAAGTAAATGTTTAAAATATCAATGACCTAGCAACAAATCGACCAGTCGAGCAATCTACCATGCATGTTTTCGAACCTGCGCCATTAGGCCGCGCCCAGGGTGTCTGGGAGCTGCTTCCCGCGCCCCCCGACTCCGTCTCACCACTCACTAATTGATCTGGATCCCCAATTCACAAAACCATTCTTATTTTAACAATATTAAACAAAAAAGGCAAAAGAATTCAAACATCGAAATCCTGAAATATGGGATGTTTTCTTCGCCCTCGTAAATAAGATTAACATTTATTTTAGATAAGTACTTATGTCTAAATTCAGTATTATCAGTCACACAAATTAGACAAAAAATTGTAGTAAAGTTACAAAAACTCGCATACAGCTGAAAATTGGTGCGAATGTTCAGTACACCCAACCTTGCAAAGAGAAATATTCAAAGACAAAGTTTGCAAACAATTGTTGTTTTGCGTATATCCGCCAAATGGTAAGTTTTATCCGTTTTATCATAAAAATATATCCATCAAAAATTGTACATGATGTAATATCTATAAAAATAATTGTCTTAATACTTTCTCCTGTTTCTGAGATATAACAAATAGAAATTCAAAAAATAAAAAAAAAACGTTTCAAAATATGTAGTTGTCAAAACATTCGTAGCAATTTTCAACATCGAAATTTTGGAACCTTCTAATAAGACTAGACTAACAATAAAATTATAGCATAATAATTATGTTATAATTTTAATTATTAGAACATGATATATTGGTACGAAAGTTAGCTGCTTATGGTATAAATGGTAGTTTGTTAAATTGGCTAAAATCATACTTAAATAACCGAGCGTTTTTTGTAGTAGTGAATGGATATCAGTCAGGATTAAAAGATATAAAATCTGGTGTCCCCCAAGGGTCTCATCTCGGGCCGATTCTGTTTGGCGTGTTCGTTAATGAAATACCAGAATTGATGAAAAGCTCTCATACGTACATGTATGCGGATGATTTAAAAATTTGCAGGGTAATTGCGGAACAGAGTGATTCTGAAATGCTACAGCATGATTTTGATCAGTTAATAGAATGGTGCAAGGTAAACCGGATGGACTTAAACAGTAGTAAATGTTTCTACGTGCAATACGCGAGAAAAAGTAACACAATCGATTATAACTACCACATTGGAGATAATAATCTGCAGCAGTTAGACCAAATTAGAGACCTCGGGGTTATTTTCGATAAAAAGTTAACGTTTGTGCCCCACATTGAAAACATTACTAAACGTGCCTCTAGGATGTTGCGTTTTGTCATAAGAAATATCAAAGTCTTTCGAAGCTTCAAAGTTAAAATTATTTTATTTAACAGTATGGTTAGAAGTATATTAGAATACTGTGCTGTAGTGTGGAGACCTCACTATGCTACACATTCACTGAGAATCGAGCGTATCCAAAAAAGATTCGTAAGACATCTGTCTTACGCACGTGGCTTTAGAAGTTATAAGAAACGTGTATCATATAAAAGTAATCTGATCTATTTCAATATGATATCTTTAGATGACCGCAGGGACATTATTGATTTAATTTTTGCTTCCAAAATTATTAAAGGTGTTATTAATTGTCCTGAAATTTTAAGTAAATTTAATATGAGCGTTCCCTTTCGTTATCCGCGCTATGCTCGTAAGATTACACCATTAAGTAGACCACATCGTAGAACAGTGTTTGGCTCCAATTCTCCTATTGCTAGAATGTGTAATGTTGTTAATAGATTTAGCGAAACAGTTGACATATTTTCCGACCCACCTAGCAAGCTCCGTCGCAGCATAAGAGACCATCTCCAGTAGTGTTCAATTGTTTTTTTGTTGTAAATTATTTATTTTTTATCTATTTTATTTTTATATATTTTTTTTTTGTTGTCTGTTTTTTATTCCAGTTATATAAGTGTGAGATTTTTATTAGCATGCGGTATCCGCCTGTAATTATTTGTACATTTTAGTTTCAATTGGCTCATTGTATTTATAGACATGTAATAAATGATACAAGTGTTGGAGGATCAATAAATAAATAAATAAAAAAAAACATGCTTAGACTTTGTATTAATTTTATAATTCCGGTTTTACTTGTGTTAATTCAATCCTTTATTTAATTACTTCTTAATTCTTGACTGTGACATGCTTCACGTATTTAGCTATTGAGAATAGTTTTATATACGGTAACTCATACCTATTTGAAAATGTAATGAAATGAAAATTTTGTGAATTTGTTGCTATTTAACTTATATATTATATATTTGTTTGAGCTCCAACAGCAATCAGCTCCATCTTTAAAGATCACGAACTTGAATATCGAATTCAGACAAGATATTTTCTAGATTATTCCTTTCAAAATTTAATAACATTTCATTTGGTATACTACTTCCAGACTTTTTTTTATACACGTACCCAAGAGATCTATTTACGGATTATGGGTTCAATGGCGTGGCGCGTTCTAATTGTAGCTATTGATCACATAAAGAAGTAGGTACGCAGGTTCAGTATTTATACAGTTTGACCTCTTTATAAGTTCCATCCCAATTTAGATTTGAAAATTGTTTTTATTTAAGCCCGTGTTTAGTTTATCTATAATTAGTTTCATATTGTCCCTTTTTACAACAGAAGTGCTCTAAATACATAGAGTGGTTTGTAAATTTTAATTAACACCTATTTATCAAAAAACTTTAATATGTTTTAATGTGAAATAAAATATAATAACTACGATTTTACTGCATAAACAAAGATCATCTTTATATTATTTACTGTTACTTTGAAAAACAATAGGCGTTCTTTTGAGAATTTAACAACAAAATATAGATTTTTGTAAATTCAGCACATTTTTTTTTCTTGATTGTGATGAGTTTATTAATTTATTACCTATATTATCAATTTATTACCTATCAATAAAGTCAAGTACCGATACCCACAGATAGACCTACGAAACATCCTTTAGTTCGTAGCATAGTACAACGCGTAGCTACGGTTCTAATGTAACGCAGTTTGTATACAACATGTAAATTAAATAACCAACACCCTGAATACAGGTGGTAAGGGATTGGCTTCTGACTTGATTTCAAAAATTTTTTTGAAAAAAAAAATAAACAAAAAGCAAAAAGTACCCAGAAAATGTTGTACAATATTTTCTGGGTACTTTTTGTTTTTTTCAAAAAAAAAATTAAAAAAAAAAAATATTGAAATCCACACGGAAGCCGATCCAAACCACCTGTATTCAGGGTGTTAGTTATTTAATTTACATGTTGTATAGATACTTATTTTTTTGTCACCGTAAATGATTTCTACGATTGCTATAAGGAATGGATAATGATAAAACGTTAACAATACAGTCGTTTTTCATGTTTGTTTTTTGAATTGATACGTTACTTATCATTATAATATTGTATCAATATGTTTTAGATATTTCGTAGCACAAAATAAATTGCCCATTTTTTCTCGTGGAAGTATTTTTGTTATTGACTTTGTAACGAGTTTTTTGTATATATGGTACGGTGTAAGGAGTAAATACTTACGCATTAAATTTTCATAATAATCGAAATCTGGGTCGTATAGAAGTCGCATGCCATCTTTCTGATTGTATCTGCTGAGTCGACAGGTTCTTGCTCGATCACTGTACACTGCAGATCTGTGGGCAAACCATCAAATTAACATATTAAAGCGATACAGTCACAGCTATATTTTCTACACTAATCTAGAACGCTCGGTTAAGAACGTACTTCACATCTTTATTGCCATTCCAAATGAGTGCATATTAAAAACAAAATAAATTTTCACATAATAAAATTCCTAAGGTCAAGGAGAGTTGAAGTCTGGCAGTTTTATCTTGTAAATAATATTATGTAGAAAGAGGAAACATTACGCCGACCCCAAATAAAATTGGAAGCAGGGCAGACAAATGAATATTACTATGCTGACTGTCTGAAAAAAGTCATTGTGAAAAATCCGTTCCGTTTTTGTCATGAAACTTATTCTTGAACCGTTTATTTATTCTGTATCTATAGCTTACGTGACGCTGGAAAAATGTTTTTAAAAAACCTTTGCCAATAATGAAATTACTTACTAACTCAGAGCACTCTCATGTCTACTGCAGTCTTCAGATTCATACTCTAGGCGACTAACAATCCAGAGAGACTTAAATTCTATAAAACATCTAGGCGAAGTTTGTTCAATTAATTCTACTATATACAAAAATAACAACGGTCATCGATTTCCTAAGAAATATCTGTTGAGGAATGGCAGTGAATAAAAACAGTTCTTTATCAAAAAAAGTCAGTGCCTTCTTCAGGTCACATAAAGAATGCTCTTAGAAATTTATTATGAATGCGTGCTTAATTTTTTGTATGTGTAATATTTGTGCAAGGATACTTAAATATTATGAACAATTCAGTTTCAAATAATAATACTGTTTCTGTTCGTAAATAAAGCATGAGAATCAAATTGTTTATTTTTAACGTATCGTACAATGAACTTTGCGATAACATGGCTCATCATGATATATTATTTTGACATAAACAGGCGTACTATGACAAAGATTGAACAATATTTTTGTTCGCAATAATTTAATCTTGTCTTTGTAGGTCGTTTTATATCAGATAGCGCAGATGGGCATCAATTTATTGCAAGTGGGCCAGCTAAATTTAGTCTAGGATCTTTTTCGAGTATTATAGATTTAAGTATTTATTTTGCCACGAAAACACTACATGATGATAAATATGCTTGAAAAAATACTTTCATTTATTTAAAAGTTATATGAGAATTAATGTGGCAATAATAAAGGAACATCACTCGCTGGCAGTCTTCCAATAAACTGGCATCAAATTCTAAATTTCAAATTAATCTTAACGATTCAAATATGGAACAACTTTTTTTTCCGGCACGTTTCTTATTGACAAAGATTACAAACAATATGGTTACCTCAGGGTTACCTGATTGAACCAATAGCTGATACTGAGAAAGTTTACGACACAGTACATTAGTTTCAACGGAAAAAGATTACTGTAGTTTCACTGTATTAAATAAAAGTTTTTGAACATGAAGTAGCTGCCTAGGTTTGCTACGAAAAATATTGTTATGAGATAGGATCTTAACCCCTCTAGCTATTCAAGTAATTACTTTTAGGGTCAAAATTAAACTGATCTTCTTACCTGCATTGGAAGCTGGTTTGCCTGAGACACTCGTCCAAGCACTCGCTCAAAGATCGGCCAGTGATCTCCGAATGGAATTCTCCGGTGAGCCGGCTGTTCCGGTACCGCTGGAAGGCCGTATCCGGCCGCCGACCCGGAGAGAACAGGTGTGACGTCACACTGTTGTCCGGGTACTCCGTGCCTCGAGCTGTCACCCGATGAGAGACTAATCATAATCGTGAGAAAAAACTTTATGTTGTTTCATGCATTGTCAGTCACGTTATTCTAATGTTAAGAACACTTAGTACCTAATCAATGTTATCAAATATTTAGTATAAAATTCTGTTTCCTTAATCGATATAGGTATAATATAATCGATATATTAAGTTTGCGTGACTTCTTCGCATCGTTTAGCCAGTTTAGTTTTGCAGATGGCCGTTTTAGGCACCTGAAGTGATTAGTTTTAGAAAGTCACTGTCATGATTTACCTTCAGAATAAGTGCAACTTTGCAATCTAATCCATTAATAAAAAAAAACTAATACTCATCTAGTACTTAATATTCGGATGTAAAAAAATTGACTCATCTTGAAATAATTGGCATCTCTCTCTCTAGTCTCAGGTATTCGACTTATATTCCTAACCAAATGATTTTGATCGATAATCAGAACCGAATTTGGACTGATTTGAAAATCCGAAGAACTTGGGTGAAACTCACTAAATGGTTCACAACTCCAAGCAGTAGTCACAGCACATTTGAAAAGACTGCACATGTTTTCATGAATTTGAAAGTTAAGTGTTAATATTGTTACAAACACCAAGAAACAAGCGCTTAAGTAAGTTATTTACGTGTTTTATGTTAACAAAAGTGGTGATAAATAAAAACGAATTGCAAACATAATACTCACGATTGTCTAGACAAACGAGGTCGTAGAAATGATGCGTCGGGGAGGCGCTCACTGTGACATCATCCTTCTGAGACACAGAGTCTTCCTCAGAGAGCACACACTGTCTCGTCATAGCGTCGTGCTCAATAGACCGACAGAAATACCTACGATAATTCATGTTTTATGACAAATAACATTATTGATTTCCACAGTATTCTTGAACTAACGAAGGTGTTTACGATCAGTGCAAGGCTAGTCTCTGTAGGGTAACGAGACTGTTTATAAACTTACAACGCAGTCATGATTTCTAATATATTCCTTGTTACGGAATATTCTCACTGTCCTGAATTTTTATCATCCTCACGTGATAGAAACATGAGGAATTCATGGCCGTAATCCCACCACAGGTGCTCGTGGAAATGAATAACAGGGAACGTATGAGTAATGAGATTTGAAAATCAAAATTCAGAGGCTACGTCACCGAGTTCCTTATAAGTTTTACAACCTAAATGAAACTAGATGCTAAATTAAACTGCAATCCACAAAATCTCTTACTTACTTTTCTGCACGAACACACATTGATTGGCATTCATCTAGGGTCATGTTGGAAAAGACGTCTGCTTCAAAAGGTCCTCCAAGTCGCTTATTTTCCTCCTTGATAAATACCGCCAAGCCATCACAACGACGTTCAGCTGGAAAACATAAGTATCCAAATTATAAAACGATCCATTGTCACTATTCAAAGAAGTTCGTTATAGGAAATGTTTGGAAACAAACCATTCAAGCACGTATTTTCCAAATAATCTGCATTGTGATCGTCTTCCAATAACTCAGGATGGGTCCGTCGTGTAAACCTGCTCAGTGAACATGTTCTCAAGGCTGAATCGTATGTTGCTGATCGACAAACGAAGCTAAATTCGCCTAAACATTTGTCCTCACATTCTGTGCGGTTAGCTACCATTATCTCCTTGAGATCTGAGGGAGGAAGCTTCAAGCGTTTTCTCGCATGACGTTCAAAGACGTAACGACGGGAAGGACACTCGCGTTCCGGACGATTTGCTGAAACAATAGAATGATGAGTTTTAAACTCACATTCTTTTCACCTCACACACTACGTCATTATCTCATTTGAATCAAGCATTGCAAATTCTAGTTAGAACAATTTGGGCTTTCTAATCTTGAAAATAGCGAAAAATTCCTCATGCCACTTGGGATTCAAAAACAGACATACCGTAAGACATCACTTTGTCTCTCAGTGAATAATTTAAAATTCAAACATTACTTACATGTTAGACAAATTTCGTTGAAATGGACACTGTTAGGGACAATCATGAGTGTACCGATTCCCTCGGGCATAGCTTGTTCTCTAGTAAGATAGCAAGTGGACTCCTCGTACTCTGGTTCAGGGCTAAACGCTGCAATTCTAGCACCAGGTTGGAAGTCAATAGAATTGCAAGTTCTCACGAGGCTATTCACTGATCGGTCTCGTAGGCAAAGATCTTGACATTTCTCCAGAACACGGAAAGGGGGTGCAGTTTCGCGTACCTGTGATAGTAGAATAATTTGCTTAAGAACTTCTTCGAAACCGGAAATATTATTAATTAGATATATGTTATTGACTATCATTAAATATCTACGTACTACATCATCATCAAATCCATGTAGCTGCTGATTTGGTAGTCTTTCATACATTACTCGTCCCATACCCTGGTTGCATGTGGTTTGGGCTGAAAGAATTTCAAAGACCAGCTTAATTACTTAAAATAGGTACATTTTTCTCCGGCTGCAAAAAAAATATGATATAATTCACCTTTCAAATATTTACTAAGACGTTGCAACGCAACGCAACGGAGCAGTGTTGTGTGTGGATTTTTAGAGAAATACACTACCGCCAATATGATGTTAAAAATTTCTGGTAGAGTGAGGCAGAGATGAAGCGTCGGTGGCGTAGTGCGTAAGAGCGTCGTCTTCCACCCGGAGGCACCGGTTCGAACTCCGCCACGTACCAATGTGTTTTCAAATTTTGAATTCATATGTACGTGTAATCGACGCTTTTTATGGTGAAGGAAAACATCGTGAGGAAACGTGCACACAACTGTAAAAAAATTCTAAGGTTGTGTGTGAAGTCGACCAACCCGCACTTGGCCAGCGTGGTTGACTAAGGCCTAATCGCCCGTAATGTGGGGTAGGCTCGAGCCCCTCGGTGGGGATATTATACGAGCTGGTGATAATGAGGCAGAGAGGAGAGGTACATACCGTTAGCCATAGTGAGCATGGTGAGTGCAGTGAAGGCGTGCATCACGCTCGCCCCCCGCGGCTTCATCTTCTAACTCTCTGCAACTAGCTGCTGCTGCCGCGCCTCACCGATTCATATGCCTGCCTGTATGTTACTTATCTTATTTTAAGAACAACATCTTTACAATACAATTAAAAAAAAATCATCGGGTCGGTAATAAAAACTACAAATTTGCCTTTTGCGAATGATTTTATTTCGTTGTGAAGAAATAAACCGCCTGGGCTGAGATCTTTCAGAGAACATCTGTCCGATGTTTGCTTTTGTTTGTTAGTTCACTGAAGGTCACTTGTCACTTTTTTGAGGCATTGGTTGCCCAACTTTTAAGCTTTCGCGTTGCTTAGTGCCTGACGTTTCCGACCAAACCAGCCTATACCGATATCCGATATCCCAAGCTTCCACACAAAACGATTTGCTGACTCTTTTATAATGCGAATAGCTAAGGAGTGGAAGTTGTTGCCTGCTGATGTGTTTCCTGATAATTATGACTGGGGTGCCTTCAAAGCGAGAGTGAATATTCTTTTTTTAGTTTTCCTATTTTTGTTACATGCTTATCTAACATCGTAGACCATATCAGGTGAAAGTGTGGTCGAATACTTTCCTATTTTTGGAAAGCTCGGTCACGGTCATCAAAAGTTTTTTTTTTTTACGTAATGTATTTTACTTTACTTAAAAAAACAAACTTTTGGGATTATTTATGAGTTTGACCGAGCTTTCTAAAAATATCTTCGGTGTCCTTAAAAATGCGAATTGAAAAGTTTGCAACTTGATCCCCGGTTCGTTGCACCCAATGAATAACACAATCGAGAACAAGGTTGTGCAGACCTAATATTACATAGCTTTAATGTTATTAGCCACACGTCGGCTGCGGCCTTCGTAGAGGAACAACATAGATTGACAACCATTATGGTGGGATGACTCAGTAGCATTGTAGGTCATGTAATTAAGGATCTTTGTGTAAATATGCCAATATCGCGTATGGAACAATAAAATAAAACGGTATATTTACTGCTATACATTTTTAACAAAAAGCCATGGTGGGAAAGGAAATTGCTACATTTTACTAATGTCATGGAAAAAGACCTATTATCAATTTTGATAGCTTGCCACTCCAGTTATGTCATTGTTGTGTTTTATGCGCAGGAAAGTAGCTCTAATTACTCTTTAATAGTTAAGTACTTAGTACTAATTGTTCTTTAATAACTTAGTATATTTTATACGGTCTCTGCCGTGCTTACAAAGAACTCACTTCACATCTCTTTTCGAACTTAGCTGTCCAACGCGAATGAATATTTTCAGAACACAAAGCAATATCACTACATAGAATACCTAAAACAAAGTCGCTATCCGCCGTCTGTCTGTCCCTATGTATGCTTAGATCTTTAAAAGTACGCAACGGATTTTGATGCGGTTTTTTTTAATAGATAGATTGATTCTCAAGAAAGGTTTATATATATAATACATGCATATTTACATAAGCATTGCACCCGTGCGAAGCCGGGGCGGTTCGCTAGTTTTTAATAAATATGATATCTTAATTAGATCTTAGAATAACATGGCTAACTTCGTTTTCAGTTCACCCGACTAAACGAAGGATATTCTCTAAAAACAGATGAAAGCGAAGTGAAGAAGATCTTTACAGAATGGCACGCCTGTTATTAGATAGTGTACCAAACACAGTAAAACTGAATATTACGTGCCAACCTATGTATGATGAAAACTAACATAAAAGTGCGGTCAACTTGAGTTCAAAGAAAAATTTAGAATATTTTTACTTTCTCCTATACGTAGTATAGAGAAAGTCTTGTAATCGTCAAAAAATTCGACCTCGAGATTTTGAAGGATTTACACGTTTTGGACCTCCCTGAGTCCAAACAACCCGTTTTTGGAATTATGTCTGTGTGTGTGTGTCTGTGCGTTAGCACGATAACTCGAGTATGCTTTAACTTATTGCAACCAAATTTGACATATACATGTATAACATCAAAATATAAGGTTTCTATCAACGTTTGAGTCGTTTCCGGTATACGAGAAAGACAAGGGGAGACCACTCCCGATTTTTTTAATTCTTAACAGAGAAGCTCTCATCGTCACTTACCACCAGGTGAGATGTAGGCACATCTCACCTGGTGGTAAGTGACGATAAGGCCAAAGATGGATTCGAGATTCACCTGGAACCCTCAACCACAGAGGGACTGACTACCTTATCATTAAATGTCGGAACACAATAACGATTTAACATTATTATTATGGTGATAGATTTTGATCAGATCGTGGTAACTAGCCAGGCGGACTTATCACCAACCAAACTAAGAACCACTAATCACGGAGGCGGTAAAAATGCAAAAAAAAATACCACTTAATACCGTGGTTCGATCCGAGTTTGATGCCCAGGGTAGTGTCGTTGTTGTTAGATATTGTATTAATGTTGGGGTCCACGTCCAGCCTCCTCGTGGCGGACCCTGGTAGCGTGGTGGGGAAACTTTCTCGGCGAGTGTGTGGCTTTTGATGTCAAGTGTGCCCGCTTGGCATTCGAAGTCACATGCCATCGTCGAATTGTTTTTGTTTTCCCACCACGGCTAGTTCCGATGGCTACTCCCAGTGTCCTCGTCAGGAGGACGCGCCAGGTCGAGCAGCCGTCGGTGAAGCAGTGGCTGCTGGCCACCAATTGGTGCAAGGAGTGCCTAGACGGGCAGCGCGAGCGTTCTGACGGTTTCGGTGTAGTTCACGCGCGGAGATCCCTAACCGTCCCGTAATAGCACACTGAAGGTCAGGCCGGGGAGGATGTTTAGTGGGTATGGAGGGAACGCACGAACCTCAAGTTCCACATATCCCCTGCGATTGTCACCACCCCGCAGGGACGATGTGTAAATGCATTTGACCTCTCCGTCAAAAAAAAAAGTTCTTGTATTAATGTTAACAGCATTATTTGTTACAATATGTAATGAGTAGACAGTCCCTCCGTGGTTGAGGATGCCGGGTGAAGCAAACTTTCACCTTGGGCTGGATCGTCATCACTTACCAATCTTACCATCTGGTTAGGCTTTATCGTTCTGAGCTTTACCGTCAGCATAAAACACGTCAATTATTATAATCAACATATGGTGCAATAATTATCTATGTCATACTGAGAACATTTATTTACATGTATCGTAAATTTTTTCGAGTGTCCTGAGAATAGATTCAATCAGAAACATTCATTTTGATTTTTGCACATTCAGTGAAATATACCTATGTCATATAATAACAGTATGATTGAACTATTTCGTGTGTCATTACATCAATGACTCATTAGTAGGAACATGAAACACAAAAAGCTCACTCTATGCTTCAAGTATCAAGTTAACTACAATAACTGTACTGTTGGGCAGTCTATTGATCTCTGTTATTGAAATGGCAACAATGTTATCGATACCGTTACCCCACGCAGACGCGTGAAATTGGCCCAATAAAATTAATGTCACCTACGTACCATTCATCATACTTCGGTAGGTACGTACAAAATTCCGTACAATTTAATACCAGTAAGCAACCACACCAGCAGAGTACCATGGTAGCATACTTTAACAAGAATTATGTTATTGTTAGACTCATATCTGTGCTACTATGAAGGCTTCGAAGCATCAGGATATTGCAAAGCTAATAATAATACATTTCCACGCTCTCATTCAATTATCTAGATATTCTATATTATCTATATATTATAAATTGTTTTACTTATGCTGTTGACTTCAGTAAATAAATAAATAAAAAAACGTAACCCAAATTAAGTATCATCAAGAACTTGTGTGAAAGATACGTATGATTTAGATACAATGCCGGGGCATTGTTCACTACTCAGATCCACTTTCTTTGTCTATACATACCTCCTAGTTTCAAGATATCTGTAGTACAACTTATTTACTCTTACCTTGCTCCAAATTTTATTTGGAGTCGGTGCAGTATGTCTTGCTATCGACATACTGCTATACTGGAATTTCGTAATGCCGCCTGAAGGGAAAGTACTCTTAATACTGTAGATAGAAAAGTTTACTCAAAGGAAACATTTCTTTGTTTTTGAAAAGAAAGAAAACTGCTTTCAAAGGTTTTCGAAAATTCGCTTGCCACACCCGGGAGTCGAACCAACTAAAATCTGTAAAAATTACATCCTGTACTATTATTGCATCGATCGTTAGGGTCAATTATTAAGACGAAATCTCTGTATAAAACTTGATAAATTAAATGAAAAGAAAGCCATGAAACCCTTAATTATTTTATTTGTTTACATAAAATGTTAAACTAACTAATTAGTTGCTCGAAATGGGCTCCATTCTCTTGAATACACAAATTTATTCTTCTAACAATTTCATTAATTTTAATGTACTTATAAATGACGTCAATGATAATTATTAACTACTAACTATTATAGCAGATAGATCTTTGAGTAAAAGTGCTTTAACTTGACCCATTGAATTTATAAGTTCTTTTTGATGGCTTTCCTCATTTCAATTATCAAGTTTGTTGGAGAGATTTCGTCTTTATAAATGACCCTAACGATCGATGCAATAAAAGTACATAGTGTAATTTTTACAGATTTTAGTTGGATCGATTCCCGATGTAGCATTGTTTATTTATCAATTTTTAAAAGTCAACATCGTCATCTGACAAGTGACATTACGTTCCGTTTCGCATTAAGTTTGACATTTAGGCAAAGTGATAAATTCTATACCCAGCGACTTATAAAAAAAAAAAAAAAAAAAAAAAGAAATAGTTCAGACGAAAGTTTCTTGTCTTGGTAAGTTGTATCATGTTTCAGTTCGATATTAGAGATTATGGTCGTCTGTGTGGAATTTTTACACTTTGTTTTTGAATTGGGGCGCGTTAGAGCGTTTTCTATAGTCTCGTCATTATTTAGGTGACGTTGGGCTTACGGGGATCATATTAGTTGTTCAAAATTCATTCAAAGTAGTTATTCGCAAAAATTCGTATTGACAAGAATTCTTCGTTCATTCGGATGTATGGACTCACTTTCCTTTGCCTCAGACGTTAAAAAACCATAAGTAGGCCGACCAATCGGGGACGTTTGTTTTTGCTTGTCAGATTATTCATTCGCATTTCGAATTTCAAATTCAAGGCTGAATTTATTTTGGAGAGATATTATAAACCTTCGGGATATTAACATATGCGAGGATTATATTAACGAAGGAGAACTATTTTCTAATTTGGAAGGAAGATAATTCCGTATTTACATAATATCCTGGAACGGATAAATAACCGTTAAGGAGTTAATAATTCACCCGAAAGGTAACTATAAAACTCTTATCGTTTTTCAATTATTCTGAAAGTTAAAAGTAAATTCTGTGATTGCCTTGATTTTGTGTTACAGTAAATTAGTAAATTCGGTTGTAAAAAACCGCCTCATCTTGTAAAAATTGCCTGACTACCTACTAAGGTAATTATATTTTGTCAGGTTCGAAATTTTAGGCAATGAATGATCTATTTGTTTAAATTATGAATAATTCACATCTCGAGAGATCATATTCTAAGTACTGTTGGTCGGGTTTCGTAATTGCTCAAAGATTTGCCGTTGTTTTATATTAGTTTTTGGACAAGTTGTGGTTCCAACTCCCTCTTGGGGTTTTATAATGAGTAGTGTAACATTTATTGATGTTGTTTTATTATGACACATCTTCAGGGTCGTCGGTACGGGTTTAGAGACCCAAATTTCCATTACAAATATAGTCGCCGGGTAGAGAAACCTGCGCAGAACCAGAGTTTGGAGTTGTGAGATCAATTTGGAAAAGTGACCGGTGAACTACAATATATAGAGAGAGCTAACTAGTGGCTGATCTATCAGAGCCAAGACACAACGCTCTGATCCAGGTACACTACACTAACCAAACGGTAGCGGCTGACTGTCGAAGAGTTCTACAAGTACTCTGCAGAAGGTTGTCTCATAACGCGTTTACTAATAATTTATACATAATAATACCCAAATTCCACTCGTTAACGATCAGAGCAGACTCCAGGACCCTACCTTTCATTATTTTTATGGTTGTATTTTACTATTAGATATATAAGTTAGAAGGTCTAAATTGTGTAAAATCTAACTTGTGTAAACTAGGTATTTTCAAGAAAGAGAATTCTCACAAAGGTATATTATTTGGAATATGTAAATTGTAAGTAAATAACTTTTCTAGTGCAACAAACAGAATATTGTCCACCCTAAATAAACATTGTACTGCCAAACCATCAAATTGTTGTTTCACTTCATATATACCCATTTAGGAAAGGAAAATACAACCAGTTGAAATCGAGTATTACACCGAGTGTGGCAAGCGAATTTTCGAAAAAAAATTAATTCATTTTTATTTCTTTTCAAAAATAAACGTTTCCTTTGAGTAAAATTTTCTATCTACAGTATTAAGAATACTTTCCCTCCATACTCCTAAAAGAGAATGAGAAATTATGAAACGTGGACTGTATCAATATTGTGATGCAGTACTATTGCAGTTCAAATGCAGTCGGTCTAACTGCATTAGGAGTCCTATAAATTCCGGTCGCGTAGCAGGAAGAATTTCGTACATTGACCTGTCACAACCCATCCTTATCGCTCCGTTGAAATATAATGCGTGTCGCTCGCACAGTAACGCCGTGAACGTCACGACAGCACGTCGATTGCACACTAACCGTGCAGTTATCTTGCAGTCGAAGAGCAATTGAAAAGCAGTCCGTCTGTCTCTATAGCCTTAAAATACGGTCATGCTAACGAAGTGCATCGCCTTTTTTTTACTATGAACGCCGGCTACGAAACAGCTACGAACCGTAGCGCATCGCCTCTTTTTTACTAGGAACGCTACGGAACAGCGGCTACGAATCAGCTACGAACCGTAGCGCATCGCCTCTTTTTACTATAAACGCTACGAAGCAGCTAATGACAGTAGCGCATCGCCTCTTTTTTAACTATGAACGTCACGAAACAGCGGCTACGAAAAAGCTACTGACAGTATCGCATCGCCTCTTTTTTACTATCTACGCTACGGAACAGCGGCTACAAAACAGCTACGAACCGCCTCTTTTCATAGTAAAAAGAGGCGAAACAGTTCTGTTCCCTTTCCGAGCTGATAAGTTTCTAAGACTTTAAGGAGACGATAAAAGCTAACATGCAATTTTCACAAATAATTCAGAAACTAGACTACTTACACACCAAAAAACTATGAGTAAATTTCAAACTTTGTACATTTTAGTGTATTGAAATAAATCTTGAAAATTGGTCGTACCAAAACAAAAAAAACCGCCTTTAAAACTAAAAATGGAAAAATAAAAATTTTGTGTAAAGAAATCTAAATGTTTTTTTGAGGTCGGTCCCAAATACAAGTGACAACGTTTATTACAAATATTGTAATTGGCACCGACCTCAAAAAAATAGATATTTTTATACAAAATTTTTATTACTCTGTTTTGAAGGCGGTTTTTTTAATTCAAGTTTTTTGTTTTGTTTTTTATTGTTTTAAATATGCATTATTGGAGATAACTCAAAAATCCTCGTCAGATATGGATCAAACTTAAATGGGACCGCATGACAAGCACTAGCTTCCAAACGTTAAAAAAATCTTTAAAATCGCTACACCTAGTAAAGAGTTATGAGGTAACACACATAAAAAAATACAATCGAATTAAGACCTCATCCTTTTTCCAACCGATTTCAAACGGTTAAAAAGTGAAGGGGCTCGGAAACTACTGGAGATATTTTCATAAAACTTTATTCATCAGACAATTTTATTATTTAGATATTCATATGAGAAAAAATAGCATCTTGTTAAGAAAAACCAATAGTCTTTATCGTTTTCTGAGTGTGCTACGTAGGCGCAGGGTGCTCCATTTACTATGCGTAAAGTCGCCAACCCTTATCGTCACCTTAATAATATCATTTGTAGGTTTAATAATACTTGGTAAATTTATATAAGATAAACTTCTATAAATAAACCTTAACTTAAAAACATTTCTCACTAATGCGCATTAATATTAATGTGACATAATTAGTAACAAACTAATTTGTTTTGGTATTATCGCTTTACGCCGTTTGTTTTGTCAAGTTACTAATGTGACACGTTATAGGAGGTAAATAAATGTAATAATAACAATCCTTATTTACGTTTCATATCAAACTAGGAAAATTCTACTGAGCCAGAAAAGACAGTCAAGATATAAATATCTGTTATGTTAGTATAAAACCTCTTGCAAGAAAAATTATTCTCGAGTAGAGAGAGCTTTGTTAATCACTTCTATGATTTCTGAAAAATCAATACATAATAAATTAACGTAAAAAAAAACATTTTTAAAAACAAGTTTTTATTTACATTCTCTAAAAAGAAGTAAATAAACTTTAAATTATATTAAGCCCATCCATCTATTACATCACATAATTTAAATGTTAGAAAAGCTCGTCGCGAGATTTACTTCAATCTATCTTTTATTTATCTTCTATCTATCTCTATAGTAAATCTCGCGCCAAGCTTTTATAAATTATGTGATGTGATATTTGATTAGTTTGATTCAATTTAAAGTTTATTTTCTTCTTTTTAGAGCATGTAAATAAAAGAATGGTTTTTAAAAATGTTATTACGTTAATTTATTAATTTTTAGTTGTTTTTAGTCAAAGTCAAAATTTCTTTATTCGTTTAGGTACAATTTGTACACTTATGAAAGTCAATTTTGATGCCATCGATTCAAGAGTCTACCAGGAGGCCTTGTTCTGTCACTTTATTGGCATTCTCAGTCTAGTGCACAAAAAATAACTAATTCGCCATCTTGGGCCGTCCGCCATATTGGATTTAGAATGACGCCAATTAGCTAACCATGCATTGTCATCCAAAATTTTATTACAATCAGTCGAGGATTAAAATTCAATATGCAAGATTTGACGTTCATTATTTGTAAATACAGATCAACAGTGGGTGACTTTCGGCTGAAATGATGATACATTATGCAGAATGGTAAATTTCAATGGGCCCTTAATCCACAAGATATATTATTTCACTTAAAGGAAACGTTCATTTATTTATAAAAAGAACTAAAACTACATTCACAGATTTTCTAAATTTTATTCTTCTATTCGATAGGATCAATGTTCCGACTAAATTTCTCTTAAACATTTAATTTTATCATCAATTATAATACGAAGGACGCGTAAACATTAAAGAATGTTGCCTAGCAAGACATTGCTTCTGATTCATTAAAGGAAACAAAGGAAGATCTGACTGTTTCGCGAACACGGAATGGATTTAGACGGGATCAATAATGATTATTTACCCTGTATACATAGTTATTACTTAAATTTGGTTCATCAGGTCATACAAATTGGATTGCGGGCTATTTCTATTTGAATAGAATATTCTGACAGACCTCTAAGCTTCTTTCTCCGGGATGTAGTTACTGCACCAATCGTCCACCACGAAAATATTTGTATTTGTACTATTTCAAAATACTATGTACACGAGTATGGCTGGTGCCTAGCTATTAAGCAGCTCTCAAAATCTGAAAACTTTAAATTTTGTGGCTGTGGGCGATAAGCCTTTTAAACGTTTTTTGAAACTTCTATTTAACACATTTTTCACAATTCACGACTAAAAAATTCTAGACAGTACCTCTCATCATAAAATGTCTTTAGATGGATAATTATAACAAGTCCCTTACTTGTTGAAAGTGAACAGTTCTAGTAGGAGCACCGCACATCGCACGCGGTGCGGCGTGGCTCGGCGACCGCGTCTGGCGAATGGTGAAAGACAATATCGTGTACAAGAGACGAGTGACAGACCTAATGTTCCTTGGAGATTTTTTTATCTAAATTGAAATATTCTTAGTCCAACTAAAATAAATTTTTGCAAACAGACTTATAGTTTTTGAGATAAGTGTGGACAAACATATAAACATACAAACATACAGACATACATGCTCTCATGAAATTTGCAACCCGTATTTAGTAGCTCTTATAGATTAACAGGATACAAAAACTGTGCAATTCCGACAATATTACATACATAAAGGTCGAATTGCCGACCTCCTTTTTTATTTTGCTACAAATATTTATGTAATGCTATATTTAAAGTTTGCGTTTTGTAATAATTTTACAGGAATCTCAAAATAAAAATACCATCGTAGACTTTATCGATGCAAAAACTAAATATGTGCGAATTTTTCACAGCAACTGTCACACTTGTAATTCATAGATATTCGTACAGAGATAGAAAAACCACGTTAGGTAGGTACGCAAATCTACATGACAAAACGACCGAAGGTTTTGCGCTATGAAAATTTTGGCGTTTCCAAAAATTATGCCGATAGAGAGCGGATGCCGACTTCCGGTCCATTGTGTCGGAGCGATGTCCTCGCTAATGTACTGAGCGACTAATGACGTAGGCGCAATCATATATTTTGATACAGTTAAAGTTCCAAGTGAAAATGAATACAAAGGGCTTGGACAAGTGGCAATCGTTTCACAACGATAAGAAATCGAAATTCGTCATCATAGGCCATATGGATTGGTTATCCACAGCGTATTAGCTTTTGCTTCCAACTTACTTAGAGCTACGATTGGAAGTCAATCCCATACATTTTATTCTTATTGAACTTTGTTATCGTTTCTATTTGTTACTTTGTCTACGTGCCCTGTTCTTATAAAGCATCTGTTTCTTTATATTGTTCTTCTTTCGATAGCTTAGTGTCGGGTTTGAATAACTTAGTTTCATTTTATACTAGCTGACCTGCCTGTACGGTTTACCGCACATTAAGCGTTTCGAAATATTGTATTAATTTAATAATCTTCTATGTTTGCGCACTTTTTTAATCGACACAAATAAGTTAGTTCAATTACGGTTAGTGCTCGACTCGGTTGTATCATGTTCCCTGTTCCCCAAATATCTAAGCATTATTATCAGATATCATTCTTATCATCTCTAACGTGTGTAACTAATAATCACCTGTTGTTGTTAATTTGGAAGAAAATTGAGAACTACTTATAAAGATAATCCCGTCGGAATAAAAACAATTCTATCTCTCAAGTTAGAACAAAACACACTATAAAAAAGTAAAAATCAGGTCGTTAGTTTCGGAGTTCATCCCCACGGGAATTATATGTAATAGATTTTGCAAGCTTTCATTCATATTACATAACAGAGTAGATGAGTTTGACAAAAATGAATGTGTTACTCTAAGTGTGGTTAATTGAAAATTATTAATAATTACCAAAATTGAAGGCAAAAGTAATTAATTATTGACTTTTACCGGTTATTTTCAAACTTTATTGATAATTATCCTTTCGAACCCTGTGGCTGAGTGATGGGTAGGTTAGGGTTATTTTTTTATGACCGGCCGGAGTGCAATGTTTTTTGGAGAGTAGTGTTTTATGCACCTACACGGCTGAGTGATGATGGGTAGGTTAGGTTTATTTTTTTTACAGTTATCATCAAATTTACCAAATCACGAGGTAAGTATTAACTATTAAGTAATTACTGGTTATTATTAATAATAACCACAGTAATCACATCTACCGTAACAAATTTATATAAACACCAAATAACAAATTTGAAGACCTCGTACATACAGAGGTTATATTATGTTATTTAGTTGGCAGACAAGCATAGGGACTGGCTAGTGATAAGCAGTCACCTTAGCCTATAGACACATGCAACATAGACACTGCCGTGACCATAGATTTATTATTACTGTCGTTTATAGATTGGCAATGAATCGACTAGGGCGAGACCAAAAAAATACATCGATGTGTGAGTAATGCGCATGTGTGCATGAAAAATAGTACTGCAGTCTGACAGTTGTTGACTGACAGGCCACCTTAGGCCCCCTGCGTGTACGTGAATTAGTCTCGTCTATCTATCTCGCTCTAATATACGCGTTTGTATGCTCTTTCTCTTTTACATTGCCGATCTACAGTTTCCTATATCTATGGCCGTGACACTCGCGCGCTGCCTATCCTATTCCCCTTCCCTACCCCGTGAAGATCTGACGACCTGACTCACCAACAGAAACATAAGACCATAAAAATGTAGTGTTGTTTCACTGGTCTTCTGTAAGGTGGAGGTACTACACTAGTTCAGGCACTCCAAATTCGATCGGTTAGTCTATGCCCTACCTTGACTAATAGAGGTCTCCAATAAGCGCCAATTTACATCACAACTGTACCAGAGTTTTATATATTTCCTATAAACCTTTTTTTCTTCTTCTTTCTCCTGGCTATTGTTCCATTGCGATTTGCTGAGTGATGCACTACACTGTAGAGTTGTGTGTTGTCTCTTCATTTGCATTTATCATTTCATAATATTTTTAAACTAGCTGTGCCCGCTACTTCGTTCACGTGGATTTCCCGTTTTTGCAACACTTTTCATACATCAATGAAAAGTGTCATCTCCTATTCGTTGTATCGTAATGTTATAGAGGTATGGCCTATATAGTATTCCTCGATAAATGGACTATTCATCATCATCATCACAATTTCAGCCGACAGACGCACACTGTTGGACATAGGCCTCCCCAAGGATCTCCAAACCGGTCGGTTCTGCGCTGCCCGCATCCAGCGGCTTCGCGGGACCTTTACCAGATCGTCAGTATGCCAAGGCTACGTTTTTCGGTACGTGGTGCCATTCGAGGACCTTTCTGCCCCAACGGCAGTTAGTCTTCCTCGCAATGTGCCCTGCCACTTAAGGATCACAATTCTTTGGGCTATGTCGGTGACCTTAGTTCTCATGCGAATCTCATAATTTCTGATCTCTCCATTGCGCTTTGGGTGACTTTGAGCCTTCTTATGAGGCTCACAAGCGGCCACATTTTGGTTCCATAGATCATCACTGTGCAACACACACAACACACACAAATTAAAGACTTTCGTCTTGAGACTTGTAAATGGGCCGAAAATATGCCGCATAGCTTCCCGAACGCTACCCAGGCGAGTTGGATTCATCGATTGGCCTCTTTATGGAAGTTGGACTTACCCAGTTGGACTGTTTGTGCCAGGTAATATAATCGTCAACAACTTCCAGTGTAGAGCTTCCAACCTTTACAGGAGTTGGTGTGACATGGGAATTCAATACTTATGGTAAATCGTGTAATTATTTTCATAAGGAATAATGTCATGTTTACAAAAACACCTTCGCTGATAATGTGTTATTTTAGTACAAATTTGATTACCAAAAAAGGTTATAGTGAGTTAACCTTAAAAGAAAGACATAATATACTGTCACAGATTTTTTTAGACGTCTTTATAGAACAATTTCTTGCTGCATGATTTGCGTAACTTTAACCATTTACGCAGCGCACGCAACGAAAGCTTTGAAAAGGAATATTTTATTTACGTTTTCGCAACATTTTTCATTGATGCACTGCTTCTATTAGTCATAGCGTGGTTTTATAGAGCCTATAGCCTTCCTCGATAAATGTTCTATCCAATTCACAAAATATTTTTCAATTTGAATCACTAGTTCCTTAGATCTTAGGGTTCCACCAAACAAATAAATAAACTCTTCAGCTTTATCACATTATAAAAGGTTTTCCGTAAAGTGGTAACTAAAATGCTATTATACAATTCACTTGTGCGTAGTATTCTTGAGTACTGTAGTGTAGTTTGGAGGCTACATTTTGCAACGCATTCACTAAAGATTGAACGTGTTCCAAAGAGATTTGCTCGCCACTTGGCATTTTCGAGAGGATTGGTGGGAAGATATTCTTACAATGTGGGACTTGGGCGGTTTCACATGATAAGTCTTGAAAAGCGAAGAGACGGACTAGATCTTACTTTTCTCTATAAAATATCAGTAGCCAAATTGACTGTCCGAGTCTGCTTAGTCAATTCCGGCTTAGAGTGCCATACAGATATCCAAGATATCATATCCAACCAATGTGTCTGCCGTTTCGCTCAACTAAGTTCGGTTCCAATTCTCCCATATGTAGACTTACAAATCTTTACAATGCCCGAAGTCAGTCTTTGGATGTTTACGCAGATAACTTAAGCTCCTTTTTGAAACCATTTATAATTGTTAAGCCATAACTAGAATGTAGCATACCATTCATAAACATTAAGGTGTAGTTTTGAGTTGTATTACAGTAGCATAATTTCTTTAATATTTTAATTTACCTAACTTATACCTTATATCGCATGAGGTGTTTACCTTTAATTAGCTGTGCATTAAGTTTAAGGCCAAAGTGTTTGTGAAGTACTAGCTAGTAAGTACTGATGTAATAGCTGTTGGTAAACCTTTAAAAATAAAAATAATTTATATAATATACTAACTTATGCTCGCGACTTCGTCCCCGTGAAATAGTTACTTTGAGCTGTATTTACTTTTAGTAAGTACTTATTTTTAACCGACTTCAAACAAAAAAAGGAGGAGGTTCTCTATTCGACTGTATGTTTTTTTTTTTTTTTGTATGTATGTTCCGCGATTACTCCGTCAATAATGAATCGATTTTGATGATTCTTTTTTCGTTAGGAAGGTCATACTCCAAAGGTGGTCCCGTATAAATTATACCGAAATTGGTTCAGTACTTTTTTGTTGAAATGATAATTTCATTGGGGATGAAACAATGATATCGTCCAAGAACACAAAAATAATGTAAATTTTTTTTTTTGAACTTGCTATTACCTAATATGCAATAGTGAAATTTTGGTTAGAAGGTCCAATAGTCAACACATAAACTATGACAAATTATTTTATGAACTTAAGATAAATAACTAGTTTCTCTTCAAGTTTCATAGTTCATTAACTTACCATTAAAACTATACCATTCATTCTGAATGAATGGTAGGCATTTTTAATGAGCTATAGGTCTGTGACGTGATATTATTTGTTAACCGACTTTAAAAAAAGAGGAAGTTCTCTATCTGACTGTTTTTTGTGTTTGTTACCTGATACTCCGTCAAATATGAGTATTACGACTCGATTTTAGTGATTCTTTTTTTAGGTACGTCAAGATCAGAGATGGCCCGTATAAATTGTATAGATATAAATTCGACCCTTTATGAACAAATCATTAATAACAAAAAAAAATTTGTTTACGTTTCCGTTAAGTTTTAATGAGCGCCTATCCATTTATCCAGTAGGCCTATCCATTTTCAATAAAATATACTTAACTAGCGACCCGCCCCGGCTTCGCACGGGTGCAATGCTTATGTGAATATGCATGTATTATACATATAAACCTTCCTTAAGAATCACTCTATCTATTAAAAAAACCGCATCTAAATCCGTTGCGTAGTTTTAAAGATCTAAGCATACATAGGGACAGACAGACGGCGGATAGCGACTTTGTTTTATACTATGTAGTGATTTCCACTAAAAATTATAAAATAAAATATTTTTGGCAAATAAATAGGAAAACCGACTTCAATGCGTACAAATTTAAACTAAATAAAATATTTTTAGCAAAAAAATAGGACAACCGACTTCAATGCGTACAAATTTAAACTAAAAAGTAAGAAATAAATAGTATTTTCATGAATTAGTTGAAAAGAGCGTCATAGAAAACCAAGGAAAGTATTGATACACATTTATAATTCTTTATTTATAATTCATACTCCGATATATTTGGAGCCGGTGCCAGCTAGCCAAGGAGGATAGTGTTTGCAATTTTCGACCTTCACGGAGCGGCGGATTATTTCTTATCTTCATCATTCATTATTATGTATAGTTAATGGATTAATCAAGTTCGTATCTATTAGGTAAGTTTTTTTTGCTTAGGCTGGCACCGACTCCAAATATATCGGAATATGAATTATAAATAAAGAATTATAAATGTGTATCAATACTTTCCTTGGTTTTCTATGACGCTCTTTTCAACTAATTCATGAAAATACTATTTATTTCTTACTTTTTAGTTTAAATTTGTACGCATTGAAGTCGGTTGTCCTATTTTTTTGCTAAAAATATTTTATTTTATTACTTTTAGTGGAAATAAAGTATATTTTATTGAAAACGGATAGGCCTACTAGGCGCTCATTAAAACTTAATGGAAACTTTAACTAAAACGTTTTTTTTGCTATTACTGATTTGTACAAAAAGGGTCGAATTTATATAGATAAAATTTATACGGGCCATCTCTGATCTTGACGTACCTAAAAAAGAATCATTAAAATCGAGTCGTAATACTCATAGTTGACGAAGTAATCAGGTAACAAACACAAAAAAACAGTCGCATAGAGAACTTCCTCTTTTTTTTAAGTCGGTTAACAAATAATATCACGTCTCAGACCTATATCTCATTACAAATGTCTGCCATTCATTCAAAATGAATGGTAAGTTAATGAACTATGAACCTAGTTATTTAAGTTAAGTTCATAAAATAATTTGTCATAGTTTATGTGTTGACTATTGGACCTACTAACCAAAATTTCACTATTGCATATTAGGTAATGACAAGTTCAAAAAAAAAATTGACATTATTTTTGTGTTCGTGGACGATATTATTATTTCATCCCCAATGAAATTATCATTTTAACAAAAAAGTACTGAACCAATTTCAGTATAATTTATACGGGACCACCTTTGGAGTATGTCCTTCCTAACGAAAAAAGAATCTTCAAAATCGATTCATAATTGACGGAGTAATCGCGGAACATACATACAAAAAAAAAAAAAAAAAAAAAAAAAAAAACATACAGTCGAATAGAGAACCTCCTCCTTTTTTGAAGTCGGTTGAAAGTAAGAAATAAATAATATTTTTATGAAGTAGTTAAAAAGAGCGTCATAGAAAACCAAGGAAAGTATTGATACACATTTATAATTCTTTATTTATAATTCATACTCCGATATATTTGGAGTCGGTGATCATGAAATTTTCATACATTTTGACAGCTGTCAGCTGTCAAAATGTATGAAAACGATAACGATTTGGTTTTGGCAAAAACGTTCTAAATAGCGCGATAAGGCCCCAGTTGCAGTTGTTATAAGCGATCGGCGATTAGTCTGTGCGTCAATGAGTATTTGTAATTCTAAATTCTCTTGCTCGTGTATTTTTTTTCTCTCCTATTTTAATTGTACTATACACCTATATTAATTCTAGAATGCAATTGCATTGTAAGCAAATGTTCGCATTTAAGTAAAATGTGTTGCTATATGAAAATCTTTAATTAGCTACTTGTCACTAATTTGGCTTTACAGCTGTTTTTATTTGCAATAGCTGTTGGTTTTCCGAATATAATAAAATTAATAAAATGAAATATACATGATCAACATTTTTATACTACTAACATTACACTTAAAATCCAATAAGGGTTGACCACAACTTAAGGGTCTTTTTGTGATAGGAGACACACTATAGAGACGTGGAAGTAGTACTAATGTATACTAAAATATTACTAGAAATACTATACTAAATATATACCTACCATACGCATACAATACCATTATTCAATCACCCCACGGAAGAGAATGAATAATCTGTAAACTATTGTAGTAACTAATTAAAAACAGAAAATCTAGGGAATTCTTCTGATTTTTTTCTACTAAACAGACTCCCGGAAACATTCAATCTATTTAGTAATAGCAGCTTTCAGTGCCACCAATGAACCACGACGTAATAGTGTGAAAACTGTTCACATCGGGAATGTGGGATGGGCCCGAATAGGCTAGGATGGGCCGTGGGAATTGATGCATTGGGAAATTTTGGCAGCTGGGAACGGTAGCCCATTTGTACGTCACTATTATAGTTCTAAACAAATAACCTTTTTTATATATAAAATTTATTAGGGCTTGTTCTTTTTAGCTAGGAATAGAATCACACAAATCTCTATTGCCTCATAGTAAAATGGACAAAGCTTTTTGCAATTTTCGATGTGCGAAATGCTAGCAAAGCTGTATCGTTGACGAAGAGATTACTTAGAGCAGAATGAAACAACATAACTAATTAATCGATTTTCTTACCCAATAAGGGAAGACGTAATGTTTTCTTCCTTCACAGTTCTTGATCAGGCGTTATCTTAGTAGTAAAACCTTTCTTTACCACATCATATTTTGCATAGCCTATGCATCCCTATGCAATCTTTTCATCTATACTCGTATCCATATTAATCTTTCAAGGGGTGTTATAAGTTTGACGTGTCTGTGGGTCTATGTATCTGAGTGTCCGCCTGTGGCATCGTAGCTCTTAAACAAATGGACTGATTTTGATGCGGTTTGTTTTTTGTTTGAAAGTTAATGATCGATATGGTTCTAAGATCTAATATCGGGGGTTATATAATTTTTTTTATTTCATAGTTTTCTCATAACCGTGAGACAATTTATCTAGTCCTATGTAGAAAGCTCTCATAATATGTTCCTATAAAATGCTTTTATTACTTTCGTATACGTAGTATAGAGGAGAGTCTTGTAATCGTCAAACATTCGACCTCGAGATTTTGACGGATTTACACGTTTTGGTCCTCCCTGAGTCCAAAAAAACCGTTTTTGGAATTATGTCTGTGTGTGTGTCTGTGCGTTAGCACGATAACTCGAGTATGCTTTAACTTATTGCAACCAAATTTAACATGTGTGTATGACATCAAAATATAAGGTTTCTATCAAATTTTGAGTCGTCGATCACGAAAGTTAAGCAAGCAAGTGCGAGAAAGTCAAGGGGAGACTACTCCCGATTTTTTATTTATACACAAGACGGTCTTCAAGAGGTTGTCTGGAAGAGGTCGCTCTTTTTAGCGATAAGACCGCCCTGTGTACATTTTTTTTATATTATTTTCTGCTGTACAATAAAGAATTCTGTCTATATTATTGTTCCTTTTGTAATTGTTTTGTGTGTACATAAATTGTTAAATAAATAATAATAAAATAAAGAATATTCTATTCAATTCTAAGGCCCAGAAATATCATATCTTTTAACTGACTCCAAAAATAATGGAGGAGGTTCTCAATTTGATTGTATGTTTTTTTTGTATGTTTGTTCCGCGACTTTTACGCTAATTATGAATTGATTTTGATGATTTCATTTTTGTTAGGTAGGTTTCAAGGGTGACCTAATATAAATTTTATCAAAATTCGTTCAGCGCTTTTTGTTGAAATGACATTTCTATGGTACCAAATGAAAACATGTAACAATTTGCAAAATTCGCAAAACATCAAATATTCGTTTATATTATTGTAATTTCGCTATTGCATAAATATTGTTGATATGCAACAGCGAAATTTAGATTAGTATGTCTAAGAACACAAAAAAAAATTAACAAATTATTTTGTGAACTTACAAAAAACTGTCAACGTTCACAAAATAATTTGCTGGTTAGTAGGTTCCCTTCAAGTTCCCTTCAAGTTGGTGCCAGCCGGGAGTGATACTCGAGCCCAACAATCAAAATATCAACATTCAAAAGATCACCACCATAATGATTTATGGTGTTGGCTCAAAATGGTTAAGGAGGTCAAGTATTTGGGAATTATGGCGGACCAGCGTCGGAAGAGCGGTTCTTCCAAACACAAGCATATTGTTGCTTAAATGGAATCTCCTAAAACTTATGTAATGTTATAAATTGGAAAAACAAATAATTTATGATCAACGATTCAAAATCTCAATACTTTAGAATATCAACAGGTTAGTTAGTCAACAGTACACAAAGTCAAAGTTTAAAATCTCAACAAACATATAAAAACGTAGGTAAGCAATAAGATTACTTATCTTGCTATACACATAATTATTCAAGCAAGGAAGTATTTATAATCCATTCAGTAAAAAAGTGTGGCAAAAAATGTGTATAGTACAAAAACCATACGTGACACACTTTACAGTTAAAAGGATGTGTATGGCTTTATCACTAATATTATGTAGCTACCTACGTTTTTACATGTTGCGATTTTAAACTTTTTTTTTCTCTTTATTTTGGCACGAAACAGTCATTACACAACTTACTATTATACTAAATTATTTATAAAAAAAAACGATATAGACAACAAGTGCCCAAAATTTTCGAAAATAAAAACTTTAACTTTGTGAACTGTTGACTAATCTGTTGATATTCTGTACCCGTAGTGTAAGTTTTTTTAGTATAAAAAACGCAACTACTTTAGTTGCGATAAGAGCTCAATTTGTATAGGAAACGTGAACAGCGCCCCTAGCGGAGAGAAGTGTAAATCATGTTTCCCATACAAATTGAGCTCTTAACGCAACTACAATCGTTGCATTTTGTATACTAAAAAACTTACACTACGGGTACTGAAGTGTTGAGATTTTGAATCGAGTATCACCCCCGTGCAGCAAAATCAAAAATATTCTAAATGGATACCTACAAGATTAATCTATTAATAATATGAATGCTAAGTAAAAATGATAAATAATCCACCACTCCGTGAAGTTCTAACAATTGTCGCAAAGGCTATCCTCCTTGGCTGACCGGCACCGACTCTAAATATAACGGATTATAAATATTGTAAATAGATAAAAATGTGTAATAATTTCGTTGATTTTTCTATAACGCTCTTAAAATATTATATAGACTAAATTGACAAATTTCCTGCAAAAAATTGCAACATTATTCTTTTCTTATTATAACATAGGTGGTAGACTAGGTGGTAGACCCATATGTAGGGTCGTCTGGGTAGGTACCACCGCCTTTCTTATTTCTGCCGTGAAGCAGTTCGCTGTGTTTTGGATTGAAGGGAAGGGTAGCCAGTGTAGTTACTGGGCATGGAGGGCATATCATCTTAGTGCCCAGGATGGCAAACGCACTTGCGGTGTTAAGTGATTTACACTTAATATTGCAAGTGTCTATATGCGGCGGCGACCACTTAACATCAGGTGGACCGCAAGCTTGTTTGCCAACTCGTAACATAATAAAAAACATAGAGTTCAAAGTCTAAATATTGAAGAAATTTTCCAGATTGTGGTGTTTGATCTTCCGTTGTCTGTACTATATTCTGTTAAACGGAGACAAAGTTTTTTCGCTAAAATCTCTTTATACGACGTAATAGACAATAGCTTTGACAGGCATGTTTTGCATATAAGTAGTTTGTATAATGCACACGTGCCGGGTGCATTATGCAATGCAATTACAGGTCACACAACGCTGCGCCTGCGCCGCCGCCCTTACCACGCAGTATTGTATCAAGGTATGTTTCAATTAGCTTTTAGTGGAAGGCACTTTCACGGTCGAAAAAGTTTTCAATAAAGCATAAACTGATGTGCAAAAAAAATCGTTAATTTTTATGCAGTGGGTAGTTATTCCATTTTATTAGAAAGAATCAAAAAACGTATTTTGACCTCATAAAGGTGAATATCAATGTAACCCATTTTCTATGCTAATATAATTTAGAATACAATTATGAAAAATCTTTAAAATCAATTCCATATACATAGCTGTTTCTCTTGTCGTAGGTATTTATACAGCCATGCTCCATGCTATTTTCACTACGAATTTAGCTGTCAAATGCTTACGAATATTTTACAATACACAAATATTTTTAGTCAATCTGAATTACATTTAATGTCGTTACAGAATACGATGGCTAATTTCGTTTCTAGTTTAACGACAAAACTATGGATTTTCTCTAAAATTCGACAGGTTAAGTCACAGTGAGAAGTGACATCTGATCTGATGATCACCGATTTTAAATAAATAAAAGATGGGACTTTATCAAGACTTTAAACTGTTGTCTCTATTTTAGTCTTAATTTTAATATTTTTTATGGTTTTTTTTCTCCCGAGTTTTTGTTGTAAAAACACGATTGAGAGGCTCCATTTGTAACCCAAATCAATTGTACAATTTTTGTTACTTTAGTTACATTTTCACTTGAGATTGGCAAAATGCGTACGTTTAATGCGTCGCGACGCCGTTAATTAAGAATAGAAAATTATGATAGGGATATTGTTTATAAATCACTCTCATAAACCCATAAGAGGTTGAGCAGAGCTTTAGGTAATATTTGGTTATACATAATTATGGCAGTAATGGTCATACAATAACACAAAATAGTGACGGGTTACCAGTCTGCCCCTACATAAAAGTGGCATCAAACCCAAAAAAGAAGCAAACCTTCAGTGAACCAAAACAATAAACCAAAAACCAGAGCAGAAGTTACACTCATCATCTCAGACCGAGTGATCCATTCCACACCAAGAAATTAAAGCTAACATAGCCAGACTGACATAAATTAAGTTCTACTGAACGTGAATACGGTTGCGAATAAATTAAACCGAACATCCTCTTTATTTCAACATCACTAACCCAAGCACGCAGTTTAATTCGATATCTCAAATTCCAAACGGCCTCGTAGCTCACTGAAACACTTTCTTAGACGCTACGAAAGCTTAACACTTACTTGAAACTCGTTTCTTCTACGACACGTAGCACCGTAGCACTCACAATCTGTCTTAAGCACCGTACACACACGCTGTTAAACCGGCGTACACCAGCGCACCATCGGACAGCCAGAACCGAATTGTGGACATTTTTTACTCCATAATTCAGTTAAATCACATCAAGGGGGGCACGACAATGGGAGAGCATCGATGTGAGCGAATCACACCATCGATACGCATCGCTAATTTTCCATAGCGATCCGTGTTTACCGACGTCGGTGACCCAACGTTAATCATTATACTTTATGAACGTGCGTATGTATTGTTAAAATCCAGTGCGAGCGACCTGTGTGCCGTGTTACTATTGCATCTATTTAGGTAATTTAAAATTTTAATTTAATAGAGTTTTGGAAGTTTAATAACAAATTTCTTACATGTTATAATTACGATATTTCATTTTCCAGAACTAATACATCTAAATCTTTTGTAAGAATACCTTTTATTTTACAAGAGATTTGACAATTAAACGAGCATCTTTATATCAAATTTCAATATTCGTGTTCGGTGCACAAACATTTGCCGCTACCAGAATTCTAACCCGGAACGGCTGATGTGTAGGCAGCAATACTGACCACTCCACCACGACGGCGTCAGCTAAAACGAAAGTTGTTATATTTAGGAAATCAAAAGCAACGCCAAGGGTGCTCAGTACACCATCGAAATATATGTTTCTTAACTTGAGATTATGAAAAATATGTCTCGTAAACAAATTCAAAATGATACTCATGCTTTTAACTTTAAAGTTGGTATAGCATTCATTCGAGTCGTTAGTTAACTTCGTAAAATATGTCAGTCACCCACAATATACTTAATGTCCCTAATTCGGCTAGTAAAATATGTATATCAGTGACCCTAAACTATCCGCTTTTCCGGAAGTCCACAGATGCGGACAATGGAGCCGGGTCGGCGCGCACGCACTCAACATGGCGGCGCGACTATCACGCCACACGCCATGCTGCGGCCGCCGAGCGAACTAACGATTACCATCGACGCCGATGAGTTAATTAATAGGAAGCTAATCCATTGTTTAATGCAGTGACCTTCTACGCGGTTACCCTTGTGGTCATCATTCATAACCGCGATGCAAAATGTGATTACAGGTCGAAACGTCGGTTCAGAGGTTTTGCTAAATGGATTTTACATAATGCGACAGGAGGTGGGTGTTCCAACACCAGGATTTTCAGATAACATCAGCTAATACTAAATAAGCATATTTTATTGAAAAGCATTCGCGTGAAGTTCTGTTAAGTAGCTTTATTGAATAAAATCGACCACTAAAGTTGAAATAATATACTGTGCGTTAATACTTATATTATCACAGTCTGATATTATGGTTTACAACTTTCTACTTGATATTTAGGTACTAACTACAATGTCAATTTATGACTTCATAATGGTAATTGCTCATTATTCTCAATTCTAATATTATTTGTTTTCGGAATAATATTATGTAAGGTAGTTTCATCTTAACTGGGCGTCAAATATTTGCAAAAATATTTCGTTCGGGTCTTAGAAGTGCAAATTTCAAAGATTTGATGAAACAATGTTTACCATAAAAACATAAGCACCAAGCACTGACAAATTTCGACATAGTACGAGAGCCCACGACCAAAACCATGTCTCATAGCAATACGGCAAAAACCCTATAAAATCGTTAGATTGTATGATTCTGAACCCGACTAGGTGTGTAGTAACGGTCGAAAGTGTAGCAACTGCGTGGGAGGCCATTTCTGCTGTGTCAAAAAAAAAAGACAGTCGGTATTATAGCAATACGTCTGATAGTGAAAATGTACATAGATTTTATAATTGTATTACGAAAAAGTTTGTTTTCAGACATTTTGCGCGTAGCATATAGCCTGAGCGCATTTTTGAAAATGTCAACAAATTTAGCCGACCTGTATCATAGCAATACGGATAATTTTTTTTTTCAACTTTTCGTATTGCTGCCATGATTACCAAAAACCTGTTTTCAGACACTTTAAATGTAGCATATACTCCCAAAAACGAAAATAACGTTTAGGAGTCGCCTGGCCGACGCCTCTGTTAAATGTTTTTTTTTAAATTTACAGCTTTCATAGATATTCAAGAATCTCCCTTGTCTATTATATGTACTTTGACAGATGACAGATGTCATTACTTATTTCTTTTGTAAAAGTTACTCAAGTGTGCTTTAAACATGAAGATAGAATTAAGAATGGAGTCATTAGTCAAATGAAAAAAGTGAGGGCAAAAATTTTGACAACCCTTGACATTTCATGACATTTCTTGACATTGCTAGAGAGGCCCTGTCTCTTTCTAGTAGGGTGCCTGTAGCATAAATTAATCACGGACAGTCTTGTGCCACGGGTAAGGTCTCACGTGCTCCCACGGTCCTAAGATATAGGGAGTTAAATGAGACACGAGAGATCCGTGCAGAACAATTTATTAAATGGTGGTATAATGCCCAATAGCGTGTACTCCCCTGGTGGTAGCCGGAGATGGTCTCGGTGAGGGTCGCTCGGTGGGACGAGTTAAGGCGGCTTGTACTGCTGCTCACTGTAAGTCCAGCCCTGGGCGGAAGTGAAATAGCTGAGGCGACAGCGGCTACCTTAGCCTAATCTTGGACCCCAATTAGGGGTTAAACACATTAAATAAATAACTATTATTGCACACGATTATCAAATTAGTTAATTAGTATTAGGTAGGTCTTGTCGGTGCTCAATTTACTTAGCGAACCACGCAAGCGCAAAACCGAATCACCAAGCCTTTGTTTGCGATTCCTGACTCGATCGAGACTGCCCGGCGACGCAGGCGCAATCTATCGGAGATTGCCCGCAACAGTCGTACGGTCACTAAAATGTAGCTTATCAACGTTAATATGGAGCGCTAAAACCTATTGATAAATTTAGGAGGCGAACTCTAAAGAAATATTTCAATTAGATGAGCTTCCTTTATATCTTAATTTATGTAATATTTATAAATAGTGTAATCTGATTTAATTAAAAAAAAAATTATGTATGTAGGTCGGTAAAATATGTATGTGTAACGTTACACTTGAACTTCGTTACGTTAATAAAACCACAAGTTGAAAATAATTTGAGTTTTGAGTTTTCCATGACAAAGAATCAAAATTCATAATAATTACTTTAAACTTTTTTTCCTGAGTGCCTTTTAGCACGGTAATGTTATCTATTTTCGGCTCCCAGGAAAAAAATCAGCAACCGAAATACGAGGATTTATCGCTTCTGTGACTCTTCATTTTAAGAGGCACGTTACAGTTTATTATATAGCTTATCTCATGTCACGTCAACTCATAGACATTAAATTATTCTTGTTTTTTAGGTGCTAAGCATACATTTAAGGTTTTCCGGTTAGCAATGCTATAAAAATACATTGTGTGGTATACCGATCTAGCCGTTCTTGAGTAATGATAATAGGGCCGTAATGATGCGCAACTTACCAACTTACTACCAGACTTTCTTTATATTGATAGATATTACGGCTGAAAGCCGAAGTGCGGTTTTTATACAACAGAAGAAATTGTTAGCTCTAGTAACTTTCCGTGAATTAGTTACATAAGTAACAGCTACTGGCTACAAAAAAGTAAGTTTAGTAGCACTTGGTTTTTAGTATAATACAGGCTGTAACATGAAGGGTACTTAAACATGGTACCCTACATGTTACAGCCTGCATTATATGTAATATTTGGGGTGTTTTAGGCCATCAATATAAACAACTTTTTGACGCCGTCATGGTGGAGTGGTCAGTATAGCTACCTACACATGAAGCCTTTCGGGTTTGAATCCTGGTGCCGGCAAATATTTGTGCGACGAACACGAATATTTGTTTGCGAGTCACGGTTATTATATATTTATTTAAGTTTATTTATAAAAATATCTAAAGCTATTAATTTATATTGAAAAAATGACCGTTATCTACACTTACGTGCAATAAAATCGACCCAACTCGTCGGTTTCGATTCGACATTTATCGGTATATAAAAAGAAGATTAGGCAAACAAAACTTGTAAATATAATTCAAATCAAATCAAATAATTTATTGCATTCATGAATGTAAATAACAGATGTTCACAAACAACACCAGCACATCATGGTGCCCATTTGGGCATAGCATAATCAAGATAAAAGTGTAACGGACTAGATTAGAAATTATTCATACTATATTAACTTAATTCGAATGTATATTTCTTACGCTTTATTTAACCTACTCTAAACATCGATAAATGAAGTGTTGGTGACAATAGACTAATTACTTCGGAAATCCTGGTTTCTCATTTTTGCGTCATACGGCATTTTGGTGACTATACAGAATGTTAAAATTCAATTGAGTTATTGTATATTCAATAATTGATGATGCCTGATGCCCTTAAAATTATTTCCCCAAACATTTTAGCTCTCTGTATTAACTGTACCTATATTATCAAGAAAATTTTTACTAACCAATTCAAGGGTTGCCTTTGAAAAGTGATTGAGTAGTGGTTTTATTGAAAAAAGGGCTTGAAGTTTGACATAAGCAGTTGCCTTGAAAGTGTCGGTGTCTTGAAAGTGGAAGCTACATATTTTCAAATTCATTAAAATTTTGTTTTTAAAGACACAATAGACAACCATATGGTCCGTCGCTTCGGAAATCTAAAAAGAAAAGAAAATTTTATGTATACAAGTTAAACGTGTATATAAATATTTATGTACACTTTTAACTTGTAATCAAATAGCATATTAAAAACTATCATTTGATAGATTTTTATATGCTATTTGATTACAAGTGCAGAAGAGCGCAGCCACAATTTTATTAATACTGTCTGTCTGTGTGCAATGTATCTGCGTTGCATGTTAGTACATGCAAATGTGAATGATAAACATTTTTAAACTAGTACAATCCAATCAATACTCTCATTATCTTTTTCTCAAATAAAATAATTTACATTACACAAATTACATATTTTATTTGTAAATAAACATTTCGAACTAAAAATGGGTAAAACTATTTATGTATTTTATCTATGTAACAGTTATTTCAAAGAATTAAATAAAATAATCTATCAATTTTGATTGCCATTTATAAAAGGAATGGATAGAAAGGGATATTATTTCCTTATAATTCCGGAAATCCTAGTCACCCTACTCATTTGTTTACAAATATTTGAATAAGTAAATTATGTACAAATATTCATTAAATTCTAATATAAATATAATCTAATATAAATAGGATTAAATGCGAGTATCAGAAATTTCTCCCTCTTATGGAGTTTTGCAAAATAACGCTAATAATCTGGAATTACGGGTGAAAAATGAAATTTATAGATTGAACAATATTATATGCAATTATGACACTTACAAGTGAAATTCACACTGCATCCTCAATACTACTCACTTCTACCAGCACGAAATAACTATATATGTATAATTTTCAACTATTTATCCTTATTTTAAACTAAAAAGCCGTACCAAAATCGCGAGTCGATATTTATGAATACATCAATTACGACAATTTATGTCATGTTGAGATTTCGGGACATTGACACATGAAGAAAGTGCTGCCATTACATAAATCCTTTCATTTCCCATAAGTTATAGAAATAATCACAGTGATGATTTTCAAAATAAAATACAAACCTAAACATTAAAAGTAAATATATTATATTTATTTCTTTCATTGATAATAAATACTGATAATTGAATACAATATGTTAAGTTTTTAGCTACTTTTCTACTTTTGTTTTAGAAAGATGGCGAAATACTGGGGAAATCTTGTTTCTATGTAGTCGTGTTTAGAAAGAGATGACGACAATTTCTAGAAAGAGAAATGTGTAATTTGAAATGTCAAGTATTGTCAAAATTTTTGCCCTCACTTTGTTATTTTGACTAATGACTCCATTCTTAGTATAAGCTCCTTGGCTTTAAATAAAACCAAAACTATCAAATCAATCAGTATTTAATTTCAACAGCCTCAGCGCTTGTTACGCTCCTGCCCCTTTCTTACTATTAAACAGCTCACTCGCCAGCTGCTCCAAACGTTGGAACGACGCGATTTATTTCAGTCCTTCAACTTCAATGTTACAGTTTCGGGTAAATTCTTTGTTAATTATCATCTAATAAATTCAGGGTCGCAACGTATTCATTGGTTTGTAACAGAAAATTCAAGATGCCTCAATACGATTTTTAAATGATATCTGAGTATCGAAAAGTTGTCTGATAGAGAAGGTGCTACACTTAATTTGTCTGATATAATTTTTTTGCACATGTGGACAACTTATTTGATCATGTCCAACAATTTTCAGACATATTGCTATGATACCGATCGGTAAAATTTGTTAACATTTTCAAAACGGTCTCAAAATTTAATGCGTTCACATTTCCGTCTGAAAATTGTTTTGTTCGCATCAAATAACCAAAATTTACTAATAAAAAAGATTTTCAGACGTATTGCTATGAGACATTTTTTTGTCTCATTTTTAATTTTTTTAAGTGATTTTACGGGTTTGCGCTACACCACTAACGTCTGAAAAATATGTTTCCGGTATCAGAACTATCATTCAACTACAGTCTGCAAATCAGACATATTGCTATGATGCAGTTCGGTAAAATTCTTTGACAATTTTGAAAATTCGGTCAGATCAAACGCTACGCGGAAAATGTCTGATATTGGTATTTTCGAGTTCAGGATAATCGTATCTATCGATTTGATGCGGTTTTGGCCGTATTGCTATGAGACAAAAACTTTGGTCGTGGGCTCTCGTACTAACAGCGAAAAGCAGTGTCTCGGTGGCGTAATTGGTCAATGCAGCCGCCCGGACTGCGGAAGATGGGTTCGAGTCCCGCTTGAGGTAAGTCGATTTTTTTCAGTGCATTTTTCTAGTATTATTATTTGTTTTTGTCAGATCATTTTATTCTTTTGAGATGATATCTACTTCTCTTCAGTCTTCTATTATTAATATTATATATATACTTTGGATTAGCCAATGTAGACCCTCGAACAACCTAAAAATATGGATATTATCCACCCAATACTTAATCTTTCTCCCACGCTGTTCCCATATTATTTGGGGTCGGTACAGTATGTCAATATACATAAATAAATAAATATACAATATAAGTAAATAAATAAATATACAATACTGCCACAGTCTTCAAACTCAAATTTCTTTATTCATGTACGTACAATTTGCACACTTATAAAAGTCAATTTTGATGCCATCGGTTCAAGAGTCTACCAGGAGGCCTCCGGGACGGAGGACAGTCAGCCAACGAGGACGTTGAGACAGGGCAGTCGTGAGGGGGACGTGGGACGAGAGGGGCACGGAGGCGCCACCAAACTGCCTTAAACTCGTTTGGTGGACGCTGGTCCATTGGTTGGACCTATGTCTACTAGATGCTGACTAAACAAGAGCGACATTTTCCTCAACTTGAAAGGCGTCGTAATACCGTTTTTCGCTGTGATACTGCTAAAAGTTTTGGCATTGAAATTAACTCAATGACACTGCTTCCCATTTCTTAGGGTATAACATTCAGCGATTGTTATTGTATCGCAATTCTTTTATCTCGTTAGCCTTCGAATTTTATCCTTAATTAAAACTTAACTGGGTCAAAAAAGATTATGTCGCTTAATATTATTTACGATGTGTTTTAATTTATCAACCGACTTCAAAAAGGAGGAGGTTATCATTTCCACTTACGTTTTTTCATGTTTGTTACCTCATAACTCTTTATTGGGGGCATCGATTTTGAAGATCCTTTCGACCTTTGGAAGCTGGTGCTTGTCAATTGGTCCCATTTATATTTGATCGAGATCTGATGAGTAGTTTCTGAGTTATCCCTAATAATGCCTATTTAATTGACATTGATGTTATCATAATATTTTTACTTGTATGAAATTTGTAAAATTTTGAATATACTTAAAACACTAAAAAGCAAAAAATTATTATTAAATAAAAAAACAAAACTTAAAACACTAAAAAGCAAAAGATAAATTATTATTAAATAAAAAAAAACCACCTTCAAAACTAAATACGAAGAAATAAAAATTCTGTTTACATCTAAAAAAAAATTGATGTCCTTTATTTTTTTTGTTTAATTTTAATCCCCATTCACAGATTTTAAAAAACAGTTATTTTATACTAGATGTTTTTTAGAGACCGATCGACCCTGTTTCTAATACAGATTTTAAAAAAAATTATGGGCTCAACCCAGTAGGCCTATTCGCTAACTTTTTTTGACATATGAAAGTGATCATCACTGAGTGATTTACTTATATCTATGTTCTGTGGATTTACATATCCATTGCCGTTTTACACGACACGCTATTATGGCACTTGTCATGTAAAAACAGCAATGGATATGCAATTTACTCAGTGATTATCACTTTCAACTGTCAAATAAAGTTAGCGAATAGCCCCCCTGGTTGGAGTACATTTTTTTTTTATATAAAATGGTAAGTGTTTTTTTTTTGCTAACTGTAATTTTTATTAAATCTGCGAATGGGGGTCGATTTTCCGAAGTTCCTTTTACCGTGTACAATTTTCTAGATCTTATTCTTTTTTGTAATAATTTATGTAGAAGTAAATTCCATTTATTTTAAAAATACCGACGACGGACGTGGCGATACAGTGTAAAATGATACCCAGTTTACTAGTCCGTTAGTGAAGACTATGCATGATGTTTATTGCAAAATTGTTTATGTAACACGATCAGTGTCTAGATAACTAACAATGTCATATTTGTTATCTAATTATAGCACTAGCAACTTGTATCAAATAGCTCAGTTAATCACGCATTCACATAGTGCTCACTTTACCTACTAGAAACGTGAACATCGCATGTTTGTAATCTTCTGTTCTATTTGTATAGATTGTTGGAAACCGTGTTTGTAAATCTCCTCCTTAGTTAGCAGGTACTTGAAGCTTACGGTCTTCATGTTATCGAATGATAAGTGATGTTAAGGCCAAAACTGGAAGCTAGGTTCTCCTGGTACTTAGGGACTCGCTATCTTTAGCGAATCGGGAGACTTCTAAATTTATTTTGCGATTGATGAAACGGTTTCGTCCGGGTGAAGCTTTTTTTTAGTCAAATATAACCTATTCAATCAAGAATAATGTAGCTTATTGGTGAAGGATTTTTTGAAATCGGTCAAGTAATTTTTTATTAGTACATACAAATCTTTCCTCTTTATAATATACTAATATTATACATAGATAATAGTTAAAAGCGTTCAAAAAATTAAATCAGAAATCGGTTAAATTCAATGTTTACAGGGTAAAATCGACTCCTCCTATTGTTAAAGTCGGTTAATATGTAGCCTATGTTAACTCGAACCATACTAACGAATCAATTGACATCATATTCATCAAAATCAGATGAATAACTTCGGCGCTATACGAAGAAACATACGTAACTATAAACGTCAAGGGTCAAGCAAATGACTACCTTCCACCTAGTGCGAGAGATAAACTGCCGCGCTAGCCACCCTCGCCTTGCCGAATGCCGACCTACAAGATGCTTCTTCACGCCTCTTTTGAATGATCCATGATTGTAGGAAGGAGGGAACACGCTGGCAGTCTCCCTCCTCCTCAATTCTATTTCTTGATTGTGCGACAAAGAAACGAGTTGCCAAATTTCTTAGTTCGTGTTAGATTGGTAACCACAGTTTGCCGGTGGCAACGTAGCACGCGTAGTCCTTAAAAGGAAAGGAGATGGTGATACATCTCATAATAATAGCATTGTATACATATACATCTTATACCGCATTTACACTCGCGTACGAGTCGCAAGACGAGGCGCGAGGCGAGGTACGAGGCGGGAGTGTGAATAGACGTCGTCTCGCGACTCGCAGCACTCGCGTCCGGAGCGGTTTTTTGGGCACGAGTCAAAGGCCCTCGCAACGAACGCGAGCGTGGTGTTTACATTCGCGCTCTCACTCATTAGTGTTTCAACGTTGTACCGCGCAGGTTGTGTTTTTCGTTCCAAACGCAGTATACTTATTTTGTAAGCTAAATAGGCGGGTTCATTAAGCAATAAATTGGTCGCAAGAAGAGGCTTTTCGATTCATAGAATTATTTCAAAAGGAACCGATAATTTGGAACCCCAAGTATAAATTTTAAAACAGCCAAAAAGTGAACGATGCATGGCGAGGTTATCCGAAGAAATGGGTAGACCTCAAACCGAATAAAAAAAATCTCTCATGGCAACCTTTCGCCAGCATTTTCGGCGCAAAAACAATCAATAAGATCTGGCGCAGGAGAAGATGATGTTTACAAGCCGGTGTGGCTGTATTACTATGTAATGGAAGCATTTTTCTTATCTCGCTGTTTCTTATTTACTTTTCTTTACGTAGTAGTATATAGAAGCTCAGTATGCACAGACTTGTTGGTGCTAACACTTCGACGTCCTGCATTCTTGCTAGCTCAAAGACAACTGAACTCGGCACGAGAGTGTAAACAGGAAGTTAATTTACCATCGATCACGCGAGTCGCGGGCCGAGATACGAGACGAGGCGCGAGGCGAGGCACGAGGCGCGAGTGTAAATCTGGTATTACAAAATAACACTAAGCTTTATGATCATGTCACTTATGTGCACAAGATAACAATGTCCAAACATCTGCGAACACATAAGCCAAACATAGATTTATGCGTAGAATAAAGGTGATATCATCACCAACTTAAATAGCCTCATTATGTTCACCGCTGGGGGCTTGTCTTTCTAGCAGAAATACTTAAGGAAATAAAAAATGAAGATTGTAATAGCACCACACTAGTCTAATACCTTTTTTTTGGTCGAAGAGGTCAAATGCATTTACGCATCGTCCCTGGCAGGGTGGTGCCAACCGCAGGGGATATGTGGGACTCGAGGTAAAGGCGTTCCCTCCATACCCACTAAACATCCTCCCCGGCCTGACCTTCAGTGCGCTATTATGGGACGGCTCGGGATGTGCGCACGTGAGCGCAACTACACCGAGACCGTCCCAACGCTGCCCGTCTAGGCACTCTTGTGCACCAATTAGTGGCCAGCAGCCCACAGGGGCTACCAACTAACGCCAGCCCCTATGGGCCGCTGGCCGACGCTGACCTTATAGGCCGCCTCCTCACCGACGGCTGCTCGACCAGGCGCGTCCTCCTGACGAGGACACCGGGAGCAGCCATCGGACCGCACCCGGGGGACCACGGGCGCGGTCGTGGCCCTGAAAAGGGCCGTCCGGAACTAGCCGTGGTGGGAAAACAAACACAACTAGATGATGGCATGTGACTCCGAATGCCAAGGAACAACACTGGTCTAATACCTAGTTATAAACATAAAATATCAACTGGGGGTGAGAAGGGCGCAGGATGATATAAGTGGAGATGTGATCAAATCCCTAATGGTTTTCATGAGCAATTGGTAATGTAATTCGTAAGTACATTCATTCATAGGTAGGTAAAAATAAATGTTCCTACATAGCTCTACGGCGCGATCCAGTGCGCTCATGTTATTTCGTATGACCACAGAGTAGGTAATAAATGAATACTTTGTGGTAGGCTGCGAACACATGGTAAGTATATGTGTTCGCAGATGGTAGGACAGTAGCGGGACGTGAATACAGACTAACAATTTTGCGCAAAATTTCATGTTTAACTGTGAACTATGAATTAGTTTACAGTCTTGAGAGCTTAAAAAACAAATAATCACACATTCACATTTTTAGTATTATGTAGTTAAGTTAAAAGCTTGGGCAGGCTTACAAGAAATACTGCCTTAAGGGCTAAAGGCAGTATTTCCTTACAGATAATGGCATAATACATTTTTTGTTACGTATCTGTCGGTGAGTAAAGTTGTCAGAGCTCAATGGGGTTGGCAGCACGGCAGTAATAGATCAGTATTTTTTATACTAAGGTAACTGATTACCATCAGGCGAGCCGTATGCTCGTTTGACAAAAATTTTCACACAGTATAAAATGCTGGTCATCTGGTAATAAAACATTGATTTTAATACATTAACCCCGTAGATCAGATACAGTAATAGACACGACAATAATGTATGAACTCAGTTCAAAATTCACAGGGGATTTAGATGCGCGATTAGATTATTATCAGGAACTTGTTTTTCTATGATAAGTGAGTAGGTACTTACTTACACATATCTACCAAACACTACTAGATTGTTTTACAATATTAAAAACTATCGCATTTATGTTTATTATGGCTCAACGGATTACTACTGGTCAAAGTTGAATTACGTTGCCAGTTTTGCCGAAAAGTTTAGAGTCATCCTTGTTGTTCTTCAGCTGTTGGAGAGCTACACTAAGCTCGTATTGGCTGACTTCGAGGATATCTGTCGGGTCAATTTGGCTCTTGGATCGGCGGCACGAATGACAGGTGTGCGTGATGTCGCGACTCGCGTAGAGTTGTCCATAGAAGTTTTTAATCTCGACCAGAAGCTCGGGACGCGTCGTAATGATTCTGCCATCCTCTGTTATTAGCTTCGTCAACAAACTCTCTAGCGTATACCTACTTAGCAACACTTTGGAGCCTTTCTTCCGCTCTATGGCCTCTTCAATACATTTTGTATTAAATTGCGAGTTTAGCACTTGGAGATCTCTTTACTGAAGTGCCGACGCTGACGAGCGTCTTTAGAGGATTGCAGAACCATTCCATTTCTTCCACGCCCACATTAAAGCTTGTGGATGAAAGACGTGTTCGTGACGTGACGTATTTAATACTACTTCCAAAATATGAAAGTAGACAATCATCATTCTTAATACCTATAAACATTAATGTTTAAAGATATCATGAAATATTATGTAAATAAGTACATACCCACTTTTTGTAAATTAGCATGTGTCGCACCTATTTTCGCTTAGCAACGTATTGCTTAGGTACACAATGTGTTTTTGTCAGCAACAATAGCAAATACTAACGTTTTATGTACATACATTATGTTACCTCTTACATAATTTATACTTTTCTAGGTTTTAAACTTTCTTTAAAGAGTAACAGCCTTATTCATAAACACTCAATAAACCTATTTTAGTTATGACCTTGTAAAAAGTGTTTTGTCTTATTCATCTCATGCCAGAGTGACAGAGACAACGATTTGTAAATCTCTAATAAATTCACTTGTTTTTATAAATAAGGGGGTAATCAAGTATATTTTTTAAAATAAAGATTACTATAGCTTTTCAAACTCAGAATAATTTCTCTTCATCATTTTTAGCTTGTAGTAGAAAATCTTGGCACATCTCTACAGTAAGTCATAAGACTTAAGATGGTATCCAGCTTCACTCGGACCCTACCACATACTGCTACTGTGTATACTACACTACACTGACTAGTACCCAGTACTCAGTGTAAAAAACGTAATTATTTTAGTTGCGTTATGAGCGAAACGTGATTTGCTCTTCTCTCCGCTAGGGGCGCTAACTATGTTTCCCATACAAATTGAGTTCATAACGCAACTAAAATAGTTACGTTTTTAACCCTTTGTCTGGTAGTGGCAGATATATTGCCATCATATTTTGAACTTCATATCTATGTGATTAGGTTGAAAAACAATGAAAAATATTTTTTTCTTTACCAGTCAAAGGGTTAAAACAAAGTTCTTAGATTGCCCTCTGTCCATTGGAGCGGAGAGGGCGGAGCAGTGCCATATTAGCCAATAAGATTATTTAAAATCTCCGCTTCGTTCCAGGATAGCAATCCTAATTGTATAAAGTAGGTAACATCTCCTCTCTCTCTCTGCTAAAATACAGACCACATTTAATACGATTTCCCGTATAATACGCCATATTACGTCGGTCCATGCAACTTGAGGCATGTTTTCATACATTCTACAAGCTTAATATGATTCGTCACCCTGTTTAATACGCCATCTGAAAAAGGAGAACCGCGATACTGCAGAGTTTTTGAAAATTATTCCATTGATAGCAATATTTTACGGCAAATGTCAATAACACAGAAAAAGAGGCCCTGGGTAATGATGATCCAAGCCAAGTAAAGAAATACATCTGAGATAATGATGTTTAGGTACTAATTACACTAATTACTTACATTTGTGTATCCGAGCCGAGAACGCTCATCAAGAATGCGTTGGGAACAACATTTTCTTATTAAAAATATATATTAAGGGATAACGGATCACATGTAATTTTCGAAAGAGTGATTGTAGTTTGAATCGCGTTTACAATAAGAAAGTAAGTTTTAAAAATAAACTAATGAAACTAGACTACTTACACAAAAAATTAGTACTTATAAGAACATTTCAAAAATTTTTTCAGTGCATTTTTCTAGTTTTCTAGTATTTCAAAATTTGTACAAAAAATTTTCATAAAACTTTATTCTTCGTGCAGATAACTATATTATTTTAATATTCGTGAGAAAAAGTTTGAAAAAATAAATAGTTTAAATACTTTGTGTGTATTAGTGTGTTTTCTGAGTGTGCTATGTAGGCGCGAAATGTTCCAGTTACTAAGGCCGAAGTCGCCAGCGATTATAACATAATAATTTATTTTCTAAACTAAGAAATATTTATAAGAATTAAAAACTGCGAAATTTCCTATCAATTTTCTTTAACATTCCTCTCAGTACTTTAAAATGTGTGTAACATTATCCAAACCTAACTTGGAATTTAGTAGGTAGACTACCCATACCAGTAAAACCTGTTCTCCGTTACGTAACACCACGACAAAACTGACATTTGAAATGAGTGCCAATCTTGAACTTGACTTCATGTCCTTGAGAAGTCAAATAAGCGAACCAAATCTTTATTACGAAGCTTGATAATATTTGTATACGAAACGAATAACTACTTAAAAAATTTGCGAATCTACGTAATTTTAATTGTGGTACACTAATTAAAATTACCTACGTAGGTGTAAGTTTTAAATTTTGCCACAGATAATAAATTGATTTTGCTAAGTAAATATTTATCACCAGTGTTTTTTTTAATAATCAAATTGATAATATATTAAATTGGGTCACATATACAAATAAGCAAAATACAGCACACAAGTACACAAAAAGTAAATTAGGCGGTGCTACTGCTATATCAAATCAAATATTAGTCTACATAATTTTATGGATTTTAATTTTTTTGCCGTTTGTATTCGTTCCTTCTTTGTGTAAACATTAGAAAACATTAGATAAGTATAGGTTATTTATGTTAATGATAATAGTCTTTTGCTTGTATCTACCGTTGAATGACCGAATGAGTTTTTTAATAACAATAGACAAAAACTTCGTGAATGTGAACAATGTTTGAAATATTTAGTATACATACATACATACGATCGCGCTCGTAATTCCATGAAGGGTTGAGCAGAGCCTTAGGCAACATATAGTTACACATAAAGCCACCATAAAGGGCCATGCAATATGCAATTTTAGTAATATACAATTATTTAAAAAGAAATATTAAACAAAAAAATCGGGAGTGGTCTCTCCTTGACTTTCTCGTACATCGGGAACGACTCAAAAGTTGATAGAAACCTTATATTTTGATGTCATACATGCATGTTAAATTTTGGTCACCCATCCGAGTCCCGACCACGCACTTGGTTACTTAACTTTCGTGATCGACGACTCAAAAGTTGATAGAAACCTTATATTTTGATGTCATACATGTAAAATTAGGTTGCAATAAGTTAAAGTATACTCGAGTTATCGTGCTAATTTTGACGATTACAAGACTTCCTCTATAATACGTATACGAGTAAGTAAAAATCGAAATCTACGTCATCTTAAGGAAAACTTAAACATAAGTAATGTTAACCCTTCCTTCACTACTCATACAATGTGTTATAAATTAAGTAGTTAATTAGTTAGCGAAGTAAAGAAATACATCTGATATAATGATGTTTACTAAGCACTTGGATACGTGATTTATATCGCGTAGTCGAAAACAGAATAGTGTAAACAAACATAAGAAAATGAGATATCACATATATGAACTTGAAATAAATAACTTTTAATATAACAAGGATATTCAAAAACATCGACAGAACTGATAATCAAAAATAGATGTTCAACGAGGAAGTTAAATCGCACATTAATATATGGACACGATTAAATTTTTCGTTGTATTGTTGTTGTCTAGAAGTAGTTTCCAGTTTCTAACGCAAAGACACACAGACACGCACACAGACATAATTCCAAATAAAAATATAATTGGACTCAGGGAGGTCTAAAACGTGTAGATCCGTCAAAATCTCGAGGTCGAATTTTTCGACGATTACAAGACTTCCTCTATACTACGTATACGAGAAAGTAAAAATAAGAAAGAACCACCCATGGTGCCTTATCATGTCCAAAGCATGTTCTACATCAAGCAACGCGGGGAATCTGTAATCCAGCTACTTAACTCATCATAATTATCTTATCAAGTTACGACAACATAATTATGTGTCACTGACAAAGTCTGCTGAGATTATTTATTACGAAAACGAGATATATGTATAAGTTTGTTAATGAAATCATTTTTATTCAATAACTTATACAATGTTATCCATCGAACTATAAATATTGTTTTTAGGAGTATGTATTTTTGTCCATTTTTTATTAGATACTTCTGCTTTAAATATGATATTAGGACTGGCATATCCTTTATAAAAAATAAAGAGGAAAAAGGACAAATAGTTTTGCTTATGGCAAACTATTGATGCATGTGCGTTTTGATATCATAGCTATAGTATATTTGATACATATATCAGGACAATAGATAAGTATCAAATAAAAACCCCCTATTATAGAGTTCGTTTGTTTGTTTATTGGGTAACTACACTTACGAGCAATGAAATCGACTCACCGGCACGCTTTGGTTCAGAACTCCCTAATCAAAATCTACAATTAGTAAATAATAATTGTTAACACCGTGTGTTAAACAAGAAAATCTAAGCTTACATTAGACCAGTTTTTACTGCGATAGATTTTGTTTTATTGATTTTACAAATTGGAAACCAAATACAAAAAAATTTGCTCTTTTAGCTAAATTTTTTGGGGAAATCAGCTGAATTTTAGGGGTCAATAACTGGGCTGGGTAGTGAGTCAGGACTTTTCCTTTTATAAATTTATTACCTTCCTATCTAGCCAACTGCCCTTTGTAAAGAAAAAATAAAACGCTTACATAAATTACATAGCGTAGATTATATGTAAGGTATTCTAGAACATAATGCTTGTGAGATTTTTATTAATAAGATAAAAAATATTACTGTTTTTGTTGAACTTAGACAATGTAATCGAACTGTAAGTAAAGACAATGAACAGCAATATAACTGTCGCAGCCATATCGTATAACACGCTATATACAAAACGGCGCGGCAGATTGTAGTGTGTGAGAGTGATGATTGACAATAATTTCGCTCCGTTTGGTCATAAAAAATACTGAACCTACTAATAATAAGCGATCTCCATTTGATTATACATACTAATATTGATAGAATCTACCACTGATTTATGGACAAACGATTTTATTTGATTAAAATTTTTAACACACTACAATCCGCCACGCCGTTTTCTAATACTTACGGCGTGATAAACGATACGGCTGCGACCTACCCACCAGGTTGTGTCAATAAAAACTTTTCTCTTGACTTTCACAAACCCTGAAGGTTACTTATGTAACTCGCTCCCGATTCTCCAGAAAGAATCGACTCAAATCATTTCAAGTTTATTCTTGGTGAAATCTGTTGAAATCGTGTTGCTCAAATCTGTTGCAACACGGCTAACGTGACAACATTTGTCGGACACTACGAATTCTATTGACTTGCTGTACAGGTAGAGAAATTAGGACGTTACTTTATTATAGATAAGCTCAAGAGGCTCAAGTTGATACTTAATATCTAGTAGGTACAGTTTTCACCAAAACCCCCTTTGATTGATGATTAAACACTATGCAAGTATATGTTACTTGTACCATAGATTAATATAAGTATAGCTTGTACAGAGGTCTAACAGAGGGTCTACGAGGTCATCACGTATTAGATCATTATTGCTGAAATACCTGAAATTGGGGCACTAAACCCAAAAAGTAACAATAAGTACTTCAGTAAACAAAACAACAAAAGTCAACAACGACAGATGTTACACTCGAAATCATTTCATCAGTCTGGTTAAATACGAAATGAACACTTATTGTTATAATCTTAAATGTCAATTTCGTACACACAAGATTAGATAAAGTAATAATCTTGCAAGAGGTAATGGTAAGCTCCCAGTGTCAAGCCACCTAATACTTCAGTAAATTTTAATTCTTATTCGTTAAATAGTTCAAAATGTATTGAGGAAGTGCACCAATTTGTGTTAGCATCACGGAGTAGGTAGTAGTAGCACCCTGCATCTTAGATGAGAATTTCAACATATTTTTTTTTAAATTGCGAAGGTAAAAATTATTTTATGCCTTTTGAAGAAGGAAATTATTATTAACCTTGAACTTTTTTGAATTTACGGCTCATAAAACCACATCAAAGATCAATTATTTATTGATATAAAAAAAACCCATCCATATTAAGTTTTACCCTGTCTTCCTTTTGTTTTTGTTTTTTCATTTTTTTTCCATTCATGTATTACGTAAGACGATACGTAAGACGCGTTCAACCAAACAAACAAACTCTTCAGCTTTATAATAAAATAGTATAGAAAATGAATCCATGTTTCCCTTGGTCACGTCATATGAATCCCTGTTTCCCTTGGTCACGTCATATGAATCCCTGTTTCCCTTGGTCACGTCATATGAATCCCTGTTTCCCTTGGTCACGTCATATGAATTCCTATTTCCCTTGGTCACGTCATAAATTTAGAACCACTTTACCTATTTGATTCTTTTTTTCTTAAGTTTTCTAATACTTTGTAGAAGGAAAGAAAATTTGAGAAAATGCATAATTTCAGAAAACTTTCTATTCTTAATTAATGGCATTCGCAAATATTAAATATTTTGCCAATGTCAAGTGAAAACTTAATTATAGTTACAAAAAATTGTACGGAAGATTTTGGTTAAAAATTGGAGTCTCTCAACACGTGTTTTTACAACAAGAACTCAGGAGAAACTCCTTCGGATCCATTGTCTAAGCCTTCAGAAAACTTACTTGCTACTGTGGCGGAGTCGATACTCCTTCGCCACTGGCACGTTGTTTGCCGATTTATAATTAATAAATCGTATATATTTGATTTGGGAACGCGATCCGCGGGGTGACGTCAGAGAATAGGAGTTGACAGTTTACACATTAGATGCACGACCGCCGCGCTGTACCTTTGTAATATTTGAGTTTGCTATAAAAGAATATAAGTATATTAGGAAACCAAGTATTTTATTTGAGCTACGCCCTAGACGATCCCGGCGGTCGTCACATGGTGGAGGCGCCGTTGGCTCATGTTGGAGACTCCGTTGGCTCATTGTGGAGGCCGTTCCCGCAGGGCGCCGTTCTCACATAGTGGAGACGCGAACTGAGCGGAGTTTTTAGGGAAAAGTGTTAAGGAATTTTGCTAGAAATAGAAGAAAAAACAAAATGGAGCGCTACAACGGATTGTATGGTGATGTATCGGAATTTTTCAGACAGTTTCAGATAATAGCCGCCGTCAATAAATATGACGAAGAAGCCAAAAAGGTAGTATTGGGGGCATACCTAGAGGGTCCGGCCCTGGCATACTACAAATGTGTTTTTGTGGGCGCGCATACGTTTGCCGACCTACAAGCGAAGATAATGGAGGAGTTTGCGCCTACGGAGAATCCGATCGCCGCTTTCTTTGCACGGAAGCAGAATTACGGGGAGGAACCCATGACGTTTTTCTATGCGTTAGAAGAATTGGCCACCAAGGCGGGGCCTGTTATTGATGAAAAATGTTTCATCCATCATTATCTAAAAAATTGTAATACATTTGTAAAAAATAAATTGTGTTCGCAGATTTATGTCAACAAGAAACATTTGAAAGATGTTGTCAAGGAAATAGGAAAATTATTTTTTGATCGTAATGGAAATACGGAAATGAATCTTCCCGTGTATGTGAAGAACGTTATGCCCGTGGCTCCGGCTGTAAAGATGGAGGTTGGAGTCGAAGATCACGGTTTCCAAACAGCACCGCAGCGGGGGCCTGTTCACAACAATTTTCTTATTCCTAAACCCAGTTCTCCATCCCGATCAAATTACTCGCAGTGTCCTTATAATTTTAGACAAAGAAACAGTCAAGCGGAAGCACCACTAGATCGCCAGCAGCGGACACCAACGCCAGCAGTCAACGAGCATCGGCAGCGAACACCAACGCCAGCAGTCAACGAGCTGAACGCTATCACGCCGACACCACAACAGGAGGACTTTCAAAGAGGTGTGCCCGTTCCATATATAAGCGTTACGTGTCGCGATAAAAAGATTTGTGCTCTAGTAGATACCGGTGCTGCTATTTCAATAATTTCAAAATCGATGGCCGATGGGTTCAGTCAACAGTTCGATGCGTGTGATTTGCAGTTGAACGCCATCAATGGCTCGAGTTTAACTGTTGTAGGGAAGATTAGTTTAAATATTTTGATAGAAAATGTTGTTTTTACACATGTTTTTTATATTGTCGATAATGTTGGTAAAGATATGGTTTTAGGTCAAGATTTTTTATTTTCCAAAGGCATTATTGTAGATTTTACGAATCGACAAATACGTACAAGGAATATGTTCTGTAATTTTGTTTTAGAGCCTGATGAGGTAAATGTAATTTGCTCATTGGATGTCGTACAGTCGAAGACAAAAGTCTTAAAAAAATTATCAATGAATGATGATTTACATTTGCAAACAAAAGTTAATGATGAGTATGGGGTGGTCACTGAGAACAGTTACATAGAATCGAACTGGTGTAAAGAGTTGCCACAAAAGCAATGCAAGAATTTTAATAATTTATCTAACGAAGGCAGGTTGTATAGATGTAGTTTGTTAGTTCATGGAACGTTTTGTTTAGTGTTCCGTGAAAAACGCAAAAATAACAGACGGGTGGTAAAGCGGTATGGTTATTATAATTGCTTTAAACAATCTCCTATATGTTGTTTTAATTTGCATGGGAAGCCTCACGATATCCGACAGTTTAATGATAACGGGATAGTAAAATGGAGGAATAACTTTTCTAAAACTAATTCGTATAACTTTTCTTATAGTATAACTAGACTGAAAACGATCGTTTCCCATGATTATTCAAATGAATTGAAATTATTTCGGGTAGGTTAAGTGGATTTTTGTTTATATTGTTATCATAATTCTTGTTGTTTTTTATGTAATTTTTCACTTAAATTTTGTTATGTTAGGTTGTAAGGTTTTAGAGTAGTGGTTAGGATTTCTTGTAAATATGTTCGTTTTGTTGGCAATTACTAGAGATAGGATGACTTTAGATTAGGACTTTGAACGGTTCATTGATGCTTTGTAAATTGTTACATGATTCCTGAGTTGCTGTTTGTGAGCTGTCATGATGTTGCTGTGAGATGACCAGACCTGCCTACCACTTTCTTGGAGACAACCAGATATACGTCCACAAGAGAGAAAAACGATTAGCTAGGTCAACAAATTGTCGGGGAGATAGGAGCTAGGCCGTCATCGTGCCGTGGGCTAGTAACGTATGCTAGAATCCGTTAGTTCCTATGGGAAACGATGGATGTCGGATTGGGTTGTCTGACTGGTATACTTACGAGTCTATTTCGGTCTCTTTATGAATGAGTGATTGTTTTTTTTTTGTCTTACTTGTTTTTTTTTTCGCAACACGGTTGTTGTCCTATATGTCATTTAATGCGATTGACTATTTAATATTTCGCGGGGCTCACTCATTCATGTTCTCCCTGCAAATTAATAAGAAATTATTTTATTACGATCCAATTACATATTCGAACATAATAATTTATTATTGTGGACGTGTATCGGATTTGGAATGTTTTGAAATGGTTCTTGTAATTGTACGGTGGAAGAGATTTTCTTATGTCTCCATTCCTAAGGTCTGTCACCTCACGTGTCGGGAAGGGAGAGTCACTGTTTGACAACTCGTATTTTGGGGACTCGTGTCAAGTTTTATTTTGAGATTAAGTTGTTTATACGAGTATTGTATTCGTTTTTGGGGGTTTGATTTAAAGATCGCGGAGCTATAAACTGACAGTGACCTCTTGTACCGATCATAGATTTGGTCTTATTTGTGGAACATAACGTATTAATTTATTATTTTCAAAATTTACTTTTTTGAATATTGTTACTTCTCGGTTAGAGTCTTACATGGCGTTCGCAAGCTTTTTCGGAGGTTTTTGCTTGCATGGGGTTTTTCCCACCATTATCCCATGATGGATGGATAAGGTGGTAGGAGCCAGTCTATCTTAAAGACCGTCATGAATTGTAAACGATGCCCTTCGTCAGGTAGGGTAGTTTTAAGTAGTAGAATGTGTAGAAGGTCGTGTCGTTAGTTAGGTAGGAAAATTTATTCATTCGACTTGTCGAATAAATAAATTTTAGTTGTACGGGGGGAATGTGGCGGAGTCGATACTCCTTCGCCACTGGCACGTTGTTTGCCGATTTATAATTAATAAATCGTATATATTTGATTTGGGAACGCGATCCGCGGGGTGACGTCAGAGAATAGGAGTTGACAGTTTACACATTAGATGCACGACCGCCGCGCTGTACCTTTGTAATATTTGAGTTTGCTATAAAAGAATATAAGTATATTAGGAAACCAAGTATTTTATTTGAGCTACGCCCTAGACGATCCCGGCGGTCGTCACACTACCTTAGACAAAGAATCCTGCTTGCTACATATTTTAACTTCGCACTTTTGACAGTTCGCGCTTTTGATGGATGTGATATTTGAGGTCTAGGGGTACATTTAGAAAGAATTTTTCAAAATAATCCCCTTAAAATGGTGAAACAGGGGTCCAAAGTTTTATTGGAAAGTTCACAAGATTCAGTACTCCTATTCTAAAAGGGGGAAATGGGGTGACAATGTCTGAAAAACAAACATGGGTATTTTTTCGTCATTATTGAAGAAAAAGCCGTGAAATTAGGCACTTGATAAAAAATAAATATATTTGTTCTAGCGTTTTTGAAAATTCGACCCGCATGGATATCACTGAGCACTAAACAGTCTTTGGTGGAAATGAAATAGGCTATGTTCACTATGCGTAACCTTATTGAAAACATGTGTATGGGTAATAAAAAATAAATTCTTATTTAAAAAGAAACATCTTCACTTAGTAGCCCTTATTGACGCCGCCATTCTTCTATTCCATTCTATACTATACGTATAGTAATGGGGTGATGCTTTTCTACATTCTACTCTGCCGGCATCACATCGCTAACTAACTAAACTAATATTATAATGATTTATCTAAATATTTATTCACATTTTTATTAAATATATACTCTCTTTCTCACGCACCTTACTGGTTGACTGGTAGAGAATGCTGTCTAGCATTAAGTCCGCCATTTGTACTTTCTTTTGTGCAATAAAGAATAAATTAAATAAATAACTATACATTAAAAATGAAAGATGTGTATCTTAAAATTTTGTAAGAAAAATATAAATAGTAATTAGAAAAAACGTACTACTTGTCTTGCATAAATATACATTAACTCTACGTTTATGCCAAAATGTTTAAAAAATAAAATTGTCTATACCCGTGCGTAGCCTGTACGTGCCGCTTGCATAAGATAAAGTAAAATAATAAAGGTAATTTTCTATAAAGTTTCGCGTTCATAATTTCATTACATAAAAATCTCTACTCTTATCTAATCGCTGCGAGGCCGTCCCTAAGAAAATGTTATCTAGCGCCACATATTTATTTGTTGATAATCAATACAACCTTGAAATTGATATAACTAATACTTTTGATTATTCGAGTTTATGGGAGTCAAACCCTGACTCGTCCCCTACCCTGTGAAACTCGAAACATTACTCACCAACAAAAATACTACACTACGCAGACGCAGTTAATCATAACGTAACTTCATAACAAAGCAAAATAAAAAAATTAAACCAAAACCAATTACAATAAAGATATCATCTATGTCATGTCGTGATCTTACAAATGGTGCGAATGATCATCATCATGATCATCAACAGCTCATATACCTAATGTCCCCACCGAGGGGCTCGAGCCTACCCCACATTAGGGGCGATTAGGCCTTAGTCAACCACGCTGGCCAAGTGCGGGTTAGTCGACATCACACACAAAATTAAGAATTTCTTCATAGGTGTGTGCAGGTTTCCTCACGATGTTTTCCTTCACCGTAAAAGCGTCGAATAAACGTACATATGAATTCAAAATTTGAAAACACATTGGTACGTGGCGGGGTTCTAACCGGTGCCTCCCGGGTGGGAGACATCACCCTTACACACTACGCCACCTTTATACGTCCAATACTGTTCCAACTTTATACGTCGATACTTTCGAAAGTTGCTAGCCAATTTCAATGATTCTATTTTGTCTTAAAGATCAAAGTCTCGAAATAGTTTTCCGAAAATATAGCGTTAAGCCTTGAGGTTTTTTGTTATTCCGAAAAATAACGGCAAAATCCTGTCTTAACTTTAATAAAATGATAACTTTGAGTTGTGAACCGATTTTTGTAACTATCAAAACTCTACTCAATACTTAAAACACTAGAAAGCAAAAAATAAATTTATTTTAGATTAAAAAACAACCGCCTTCAAAACTAAAAACGAAGAAATAAAAATTTTGTTTCTAAAAACCTAAATGTTTTTTGAGACCAGTGCCAACCTCAATATTTCAAATAAACGTTGTCACTTGTATTTGGGACCGACCTCAAAAAAACATTTAGATTTTTATGCACAAAATTTTCATTTCTCCGTTTTTAGTTTTGAATGTGTTTTTATCTTCTCTGAAGTATACGTGATCTGAAAGGCGTACTTACTCTTCCCTACCCATGTTAAGATTCTGGGTCATGGTGGTGGCGTGTTCATGGGAAAAGTAACGCAGAGCCATACTTAGGGTGCTTTCTATTGCATTATATTTAGTTTTATATTCTTTAGACCTAATTTAAAAAATTACAGGAATTACAGGTTCGTTGCAATGGTCCTTAAAAAAAATTTGTTCGATTTCCGTAAGACAAATTGAATATAGAAAAAAAGAAAAACGGTATATTTAGAACTGTCTCGCGGATTACCGGATTACTGTGTCCAATGATCCTATACCGTTTTCATATCTTTACTGTGCTATTTGACTGTAGCATATTTGGTTATCTAATATATTGAGCTTGTTCTAATTTTAATTGGTATGTATTTATCTTAAAAATAAATAAATACAATAATGAATTTTCCGTTATTATCTATAGATGTAGCGAAAACAAAAAAAAATTGGTTGTCTGTAAAGTCGGTTTACTGACGATAGTTGAACGTGACAACGTCTTAAGAAAATACTGATGGAATGGTAGCATTTTTCAAAAGAAAAATTTAATTTCATTTGTTTAATAGATTTCGCATTATAGTATGAATAAACTTATACTAGAAAAATGCACTGAAAAAAATCGACTTGCCTCAGGCGGGACTCGAACCCGCACCTTCCACAATCCGGGTGTCCATCCACCCGGATTGTGGAAGGTGCGGGTTCGAGTCCCGCCTGAGGCAAGTCGATTTTTTTCAGTGCATTTTACTAGTATTATATTTACGCGTTTGTAAACGCAAAAATAAAAATTATTCCATGAATAAACTTGTAATAAAATCTCTTTGGCTATACTATTTGTATATGGCTGGTTTTGGTATCATTGAAAGTTTAAATTTTAAAGAACATAATTCCAAATTCAAATTAGAGAATTAGATTCAGAGCGAGGTAACGCCGCATGACGTCATGTTTTTTCGTGCGTGCAGCCGGCTCTATCGAATTATAAGACGTTGTCACGTCAAAAACAAATACTTGTGTATAATTCCATCAAAATATGAGTATTACCTACTATACCATTAATCGCCTCAAAGTAAGAAGGAGTAACTTTGTTATACATAAGTTCATATATTCCTGTACCTTACATAGACACTTCTGAAATGCAATCACAAATTTATACCGTCTGTGGTCTTAATCCCAAGTTGCGGTATATATATTTACCGAATAAAGGTCAATATTCGAATAATATTTGTAAACAACAACTTTAAAAAATACTAGAAATTTTGGTAGAGAGCGTATTTACAAACAGAAACCAAGGTTATTATTTTTTAAAACCGGCCACGTATTTGAAAAATAAAAAAAATATCCGACAAGAGAAATCTGTGGACGCCACTTTTTTATGCAATCCGCCAAAATAAGACAACGTGAGAATTTTAAAGTGGACCCTCGTTAGTTGCATTTTACTTTCAAGTTAAACATGTTTGAGTAGGTATGGTATGGATTCCATAACAACATCGGGCGTTCATTACTTCTTAAATAATGTAGTAGGTACCTATATTGCTAAATAAATATACACCGTGCCAGGAGCACGGTGTATATATACGCCTAGCATGACCACCGAAACGCGTTATGATATAGCCATTTATCGCTTTGATCTGTAAAAAATCATTAAATAAAACCGTTTTATCCAATTATTTATGAAAGTTCAAGTCGATAAATGGCTATATCATATCGCGTTTTGGTGGTCATGCTAGGCGGGCTGAGGATATACATTAACTTTGAATAATACTTCTATAGCTCTTGTGATATGTTTAATATCGTACGAAGGAAGTAGTAGTTTAAATAGCATAGTTTTTAAGTTATTGGTAATTTAAGTTTACCTAACCAATTTAATTGTGTTGTGCAGTGAGAAAGAGTCTTTATATGTGAGATGTTGCCAGTTTGTGCAACCAAAACTATCAAACTGAATTTCAAGAAAAGTTTCGAAAACTTTTCGAAACTTTTCTTAACGTTTTCTGTGGATGATGTGGACATGTGGACCAAAGTTTCAAATGTGACGTTGCCAGCTCAGGTAAAGAGTAATTCATATTAGATAAATTACATCTAAGTATTTAGTTTATATGAAAATAATTTTTTTTTAAAGAAATTGGAATTCATAAAAGTGTCCATAGTAAAAAATTATCAATTTAATAGTCTGAATAACATGCCGAATTTAATGTATAACCTCAGGAACACGGTGTATAGATGATACACCAGCAATATTGTTCCTTCATTTGCTATTCATAAAAACAAATAAATGGAATGGTTGCTCTTCTCGCCATGTAAACGAGCTCTTCCACACAAACACAATCTTACAAATCTACTCAACGAGGGATGGAAGTAATTTAACAAGAGAATTCTATTAGTTTGTCATGTGTGAAGATATGTGAAAATGTTGGTCCATGTGTTAGAAAATTAAATTATATCTAAGACATAAAATAAATTTTTTCGAACAAAGCACTGAATGCGTGCCTGCTACAAGCCAGCCGGCACAACTACGATGCGCTCATGCGCCGAGGAGTGTTCGGGCAAAACGTAGTGATTATATTCTCTTTGGTTCGGGCGAACGCGAACGAACACACAGCCGCGTCGTGCCCGACCGGTGGCTACGTGACGTCGTCCGCGTGGCTGCCCCGCACCCAGGAGGGGACAGCCGGTTTGTTTTGTTGCGTGCGCATCCATCTAGTGAAGGGACAACTAAACATATCGATGCTACATTAGAAAGCTAGCTGCAATAAAATCGGGAGAATTTTGAGTACTTCGTTGTTCCGTCTTGACATTCGTGCTATATATGGGTATCATTTTAAAATAGAAGTAAAGGACAAAAAGTCAATGACGCACTTCACATTTTACACAAGCGTGGCAAATAAGAATTACCAACACCCGCCACAAAAGATCGCTATATATAGGACAAAGAAGTTTTAAACATATTGTGCAACTCTAGAAGAAGTAGTCACTGACAGAAACATTCCCATACCACAGAAAGATTCCCATCATAGATAACTTAAATTTGGCGCACCCATTCTGGGAAATACACCCGAACTTCCCAAGGATGGGCGCTAAAGGATTGAACTGGTAATCTGCTGATTTACTATTCCTGCACATGTGTTACCATAAACACAATTATAACCAAAGTTTGCTACGCTATTTAATTTTCGGTTAAGTAAATTAATGGAGCGCTAATTATGTCCACAAATCAGCTAATGATATTCAGCAAAACACCATTTGTGTCCTTGCTGATAAAGCTATCGATGTCGATGTAACAAATGTAAACAGACCAAACAGCACTACACCGTATTTTGAGTCGCGGTGTAGCGGCAAGGAGGCAAAACACAACAAAGAATCAGTCGGTCATACGAAACTGAAGTGAATAGACACGCGCAGTGAGCTACTAACTGAGAACTTAAAGACATTTCTGAATATTCTTTGAATAATATTGATAATTCTGAGTAGGAAATTACTTGAAGCCAAGATGTTTTCAACGAAGAAGGGTTTTGAGGGCCTTCTCCGCGTATACAAGAGTGAGATCCGCCGTCAAATCAGCAAAACCACGAGTGTTAGCAATTCCGATGCCATGGCTCCAAGACTTGATCAAAGTGTGAACAAGCCCCAACCCAACGAGGAAACGGGAGTGCCTAAGAAGCTGCTTAAGTTGCAGAAATACCACAGGTCAGTGAACTCAGACGACACGTAAAAACAAATTTTGCATAATACACGAAGCCGTATTGAGTACAGCGTAGGTTTTCAATTACATACTTTCAATTCCATTCAATTTAAAGGCATTTGCTCTCGTAAATTAGAATAACGGTTATTTGTTATAACTCCAAGTTATTTTTATAAACCCTGTGTTTGTTATCCTGTTTACCCAATAATTAGTTAGCGATATTGAAATATTGCAAAATTATTGACCTACTTTTAAATTATTTTAATATTAAAAGGGTGTATTTATTCTTGGAATATAAAATTTGCGACGGAAAGACAAGACAATATCTGCACTTATAAAAAATAATAGTCGATTTGACCGAATGGAACGTAATACCACAAGCAGACATGATAACATTTTTATGAGGTTTTTTGCGATAAAAAACAGTCATGTGCGAATTTTTTATCAAAACATGTTTACCGACCGGTTTCTATATGTATTTATAAACAATGTTGATACTTTTTTGTGGTAAATAAGTACCTACCTACCTAAATGAAAATCATAAGAATCAAGATATCCACTGTTGAACAAAGTATAAATGAACCTGGTCGGTTCTCAAATCACAGATGATATAAACCTTCGGTACCTGAAGCAAGTCGCCAACAAATGTCTTTCTTTCGTAGATTCCTGTCGACCCTGACTCCTCAGGAAATGCCAATGGCCACTCGTGGACTGGCTGTCTCCAAAGACCAGTCCAGGGAGTTCATGGCCTGCTTCCCGGACATCGTGCGGGACCTTACTGAGACTGGCAAACACATCGATGTGCCCGAAGCCAGCAAGTGGTTGGCTAAGGTACGACGATCACTGATAGATATACCATTTCGAATCTTATGTGTAGCGTTATAAGGTATAGCTAGCAGTGGTGCTCAGTCGATGTGAAATCGGCTCCGCGATTCAGTTGCACGAATGTTGTAGAAAAACTCCTTAACAATGACTTTTTCTTCATTGTCTTTACATTTTCTAATTCTTATCAATAATAAAGTTCAGTGCAACAGAATAGGGGCCTAAGAGCAGGTCTTAGTAGAAATCAAAACAGGTTTCTTTGCTAAGTACATACAGAGTTTAATAAATGTTGAATACATTCAGTGTAGGAATCACGCGCACTATAACGTGTTTGCTGTGTTATAAAGTCCGTTCACTCATGAATTAAACATTTTAGTAGCACTTCTACAGTCTTTTGTTTGGGTCGATGAAATTTGTAAAATCTGCGATTAATTTCGAATTGAGCTGCTTAGACTAACATATGAGGAATGCTTATTGCCACATCCTAATTTCAATATTACTAGTTTAAAAAAACACTGCCACAAAAAGCGCCGGCGCCGACGGTATTTTTACTGCTACAACTAGCAACATGTTGTGATTCATCGTCGTATTAGTAAACATAAGCGAATCAGAGTATATTGTCTACGGCACCTGCACAATTAATATCTGCAGACTATTGTGTTAGCTTGTATTGACTCTTATTATGACTACATGAAACAAAAATGTCACTGGTAATTCCATGCAATTCTTTCCATAAAACAGATGTTAACGGTTTCATTTTTGCCGTAATCATTTCTTGATTTTAAATTAAAGCTATAATCTGATCAATCCTCATGCGTACCATCATTGCAATCTCGCAAATATTGGAAGTAAAATTTCAACGTATTTTAAAAACTGTCTAACGATATTATTCTTTTGTTGCAGCTTTTACAGTATAATGTTCCCAATGGCAAGAAAAACCGAGGACTAGCAACAGTACTTGCATACAAGATGCTGGAGAAACCAGACAACCAAACTCCGGATAATGTGCACTTGGCGAATATCATGGGATGGTGCGCGGAAATGGTAAGCAAAATAAATAATGTTCTTATAGCATGCAACGACGATACAGCCAAAGGATGGTGTCCGAGCTTTCGTTTCCAACATTTTAGAGATTCTAATCGGTAGAAAAATATTCCTCCGCGGGACATTCTCTAAGGAGGTTAGCATTACAGGGTAGAGGACCCATCAAGATCTTCGACTTCTTAAATCCGCGGTGACGCTGAAAAGGCTATCTCCAGTCAACAGAAATAATAAATAGTCAATCAAACAAGCAAAAAGTTTAAAAACTGTAATCTTACCACGGAAAAAGGTAAAATCGACTCCTCCTATTCTTAAAGTCGGTTAAAATGTAGCCTAAGTTACCCGGACCTTATTAAAGAACATATTGACAGCTTATTCATGAAAATCGGATAAATACTTGAGGCATTTAAGTAATACGTACGAATGTACGTAACTATATACAACATTGTCTGCTAAAATCATAACCCTTCTTTTTGAATTCTCTGTAGCCGGTCAGATGGTCCTTAAACATTATAGTATTGTAAACGTAAATATAATGTTATTCTGCATTTCAAATTCTTTACAACAATATTATTCGTTGTGAAATTTTCTTCGTGCCAAATAAACACTTTATTGGCGATCCCCCAAAAAAAATGCAAATAAACTGAAAAAAGCAAACTGTACACAAAATAGGACAGTGTTACTATTTAATATCAATACAAAACAAACTAACTGCTGTTGTGTTTCGTTTAGAATCATGTTTCGTATTATTTCTGTGTGTTTCGTTATGTAGCTCTACAGACTTACGTAATATTGAATATTTGATTAGCTTCACCGCTTGTTAATTTATTAAAACGGTTTACTGAGTGCTAAGAGGCTTTGAGAGTTGTAACTCCGTTAGATACGACTTCGATCTTTGAAATGGAAATAACTAGCATATTATTTATTTTGTTCACATTCTGTCCATTTTAATGCTAGGCTATTTTTTCTTGTTAATAATTGTGAGGTATCTCATTTTTCCTATTATTTCTTGATTCATTATAATCGTAATCCTAACTAATATGCTTTGATAATATACATACATGTAACGAATAAACTCGAAAACTACGAAACTGATTTCAAAAATTATTTCACCATTAGACAGGTACCTATATTATTTCTGGCTAATAAATAAAAAAAGTATCCGCGGACGAAGCTCTAGTTATAAAATGGTCTCGAAAATAAACGTTAGCAATATTATATATCATCTAATTTTTATCTCGGTTCTATAAACAGGTAAGTACCTACTCGACCGGTAGTATAAGTTTTTTCGTATAAAAAAATGTAACTATTGTAGTTGCGTTGAGCTCAATTTGTATAGGGAACGTGAATAGAAGGAAAGAAAGAAGCGGAAAGAAACTCAGATCATGTTTCCCATAGAAATTGAGCTACGCAACTACAATGTTACGCTTTTTCATCATCATCGACAACAGGCTCATATAATGTCCCCACCGAGGGGCTCGAGCCTACCCCACATTAGGGTCGATTAGAACTTAGTCAACCACGCTAGCCAAGTGCGGGTTGGTCGACTTCACACACAACCTAAGGATTCCTTCATAGGTGTGTGCGGGTTTCCTCACGATGTTTTTCTTCACCGTAAATATGAATTCAAAATTTCGGCCAGGTCGGTGCCAACCTCAATATTTGGAATAAACGTTGTCACTTGTATTTGAGACCGACCTCAAAAAGCAATAAGATTTTTTATTTCTCCGTTTTTAGTTTTGAAGGCGGTTTTTCCATATGAATAAACTCACACTAAGTACGGGTACAGGTACTCGTACCTTTTTCATAAAAACAAACTGTGCTACTTTTTGCTTTAATCTAAGGTTACAACAATACTTTTGCTTGTTCACAAAACTATTCAGGTAAGTAAGCAGAATATAGATAAGTGTTCGTGTTTTGTTGACTTTGTTTTATTTGCAATATTTTTTGTGATCTTAACGTCTATCACAAATAAACAAACCGAACGTACAGCCAAACACGTCTATTCTACTTGCTTAAATTGTATTTCTATAGCAGATTGACCTTGTATTATTTTTGGATAAAAGATAAAAGTTTTTAATCTAGAAGTGTTTGTTAACGCCCGTAACGATAGCCGCTATGTTAACTAGATCTTCAATATTTAAGCAGATTATTTTTCAGAATAACGTATATTGCTAGCATCTGTTGAGAGTAAAATTACAGCGTCTGGTCGCGCTAAATGGTACATAATCAGAAACACCGTTAGTGTAATAAGGTCGATAGGAACTAGTTGTGAAATTGATTTTGCAACAATGCTGTTTGGCTGATTAACTAAGTTTGTAGGAACCTTGTAACAGAAGTTATTTTGCAGATCTCTAAATAAAACGTTTAAAATAAACCGAATTAAATTATTACACTTTTGAATCTATTTCTATCGGCGTCTTTTAGCATAAGAGTAAAGAAAATCGTTATTATTCTTCTTACTCAGGTTCTGATTTATTTGAGGTTGGTGTTATATTTAACTAGTGGTCGTCCGCAGCATCGCTCGCGTTAATGTCCGTTATTAGCCTTCCTCGATAAATGGACTAATCCAACACAAAAAGATTTTTTCTATTCGAACCAGTAGTTCCTGAGATTAGCGCATTCAAACAAACAAACAAACTCTTCAGCTTTATAATATTAGTATAGATAGGTTTTGGCATTTTTGTATGGCCACCAACCCTCCTTCCTTGGGCATCCTATTATGGGTAGGTTTACACGACTCGACATAAGTCTCTATCAACGGGCGTCGTGGCATTATCCCATCAGGGGCGTCGTGAGGCGATCCACATAGATTGGCTCTCTGTGTGATGTGAGCAAGTCTAGCGAAAATAAATGTAGAGGAGATGAGAGTGGCGATTTCCAAACTTGAGCCCTATTTTGAGACGCTATGCTCAAAAAAGCAAGCAAATATTTCTCATGAGTAGCCAGCCAACAAAGTAAAATAAATACTTTTCTAGGTACTTGTTTTCTGAGATCATAAATGTTATTATTTGGATTTTTTTGGAAAATCCCTTGAGGCGTCACCATAAAAATAAGTTTGGGAATTGAAGCTTTGTTCTATACCAGTGTTTTTCAATCTGTGGGTCGCGACCCCTAGGGGGGTCGCGAAGCCTTACTCGGGGGGTCGCCGACTGAAAGAAAAAGGCAAGGTTCTAACACTACAATAAAAAGACAATTTTAGTGAGAAGAATGGGCTTGTTTATTTTTCAAAAGTTTATCAAATCGTGGTGTTATTTTTGAAACGTTAATAATCAAATCATTTTCCAATTGCAGTCTATTTCTCTTTTTAGTTTTAATGTCTACCATTGCAGAAAATGTCAGTTCACATAAGTATGAAGTGGCGAATGGCACTAATAATTTTAGAGCTACCCTTGCCATCTCTGGATATTCGTGTTTTCTTTTCATCCAAAATACGTCGACACTTTGCGAATAAAATTCCATTTTAGGCATGCCATCAGCAGCTAAATCTAGAAGAGATTCTTTCATGTTTGTGGTGACATCAGCCAGATCTATTGACTTGTCCAAAAAAGGGTTTAAAATCCATCTACGCCCATTGTCAGCTTCGGAGTGCAAGTCTGGAAAGTATGTCAAAAGTTTCTCTTGTAAATTCTGCAAGCTCTGTACCATGCAAGGAATGTGAGCCCTTACTACAAGACTTTGGTCTGATGCGTTGTCTTCAACAATCTTCTGAACACATGGAAAAGACTCAAATATATTGTTTTGCAGAGAGGATGACCACAAACTAAGTTTTGCGTGAAATGCTTTGACTTTATCTTTAGCTGTTAAAATATTTTCTTCTCGACCTTGGGGGTGCTTGTTCAAATTATTAAGGTGGCTAAAAAGATCTGCCAAAAATGCTAATTTCAAGAGCCAAATAGGGTCACAAAAACGATTAGCATATTCAGATTTTGCATCTTGTAAGAACATTAACAATTCAGCTCTCAGTTCTAGAACTCTTGTCAATACCTTTCCTTTGGATAGCCACCTGACCTCTGTGTGATAAAGGAGATTTTGATGAATGGAGCCCATATCTTCACAAACGATTCTGAATAGCCGGGTTTGCAAGGCTTTACCTTTGATAGAATTCACAATTTTTATTACCTCATTGAGCACGTCATTTAAATCCGAAGGTACTACCTTAGCAGCAAGAGCCTGTCGATGAAGAAAACAGTGTGTCCAGGATATGTTTGGCATTATCGATTTTAATTTCGCAACGAGTCCGCTATTTTTGCCAGTCATAGCTTTAGCGCCATCGCTACAAATAGCGATACATTTTTTCCAATCAATATCGTAGTCGCAAGTGCTTTCTAAAAACATATCGTACAAACACTGGCCAGAAGTGTTTGCAGGAAGTGCTTTGCTTCGTCTGTTTCAAAGCGCACAAATACTACAAACTGAGCACAATCTGAAACATCTGTAGATTCGTCAAACTGCAAAGCAAAATGTTGGCTGTTCTTTAATTTTTCGACTACTTGTTCTTGAATATCATTGGCCATATCGTTTATTCTGCGTGAAATAGTATTATCAGAAAGTGGTATGTTTTTTAACTTGTTTGCCTCCTGCTTACTGACCATAATTTCAACCATATCAAGAGCTGCTGGCAAAATAAGATTTTCGGCAATTGTATGTGGTTTCCCTGCTTTGGCAACTCGATACGCGACTTTGTAGCTAGCTAATAATGCTGACTCATTGACACTGGATGCCTGAAAATAAACCAAACAATATAAAAGTGAATAGTCAATAAAAATTAAGCACGCGGAACCCTTGCACACCAAAATTAAGTATGATAAAAAATCATTAAACATCAACAATTAGAATAGACTCGACTTGAGCTTATCGCTTAAGAGCATTGAGGGTCTTAACAACACTGTCACAGAATATATATCCGACCAGAATACAAGCTTCATAGAAGCGGCTCGCTGTAGGTACACTCACACATAGCGCGTTACTCATGTGACTGTGGAGACTAGGAAAACACTATTTTATTACCTGAATCATAGCATTTTGCTGCTGACTAAGAGCTTTCAACTTTCGTTCAAAAAAATCCAACGGCTTATCAGCTTCTTTTTGATGCTTGGTTGTGAGATGCCGCATAAGCTTTGACGGTTTCATACTCTCACGTGATAAAACATCGCCGCAAACTACACATTGAGGTTTATTATTTATGACTGTGAACCCGTATTTCAAATAACTGTCATCGTAATGTCTATTTTTTTCGGGTTTGATTCACCACCACCGCTATTGACACTCGTACCATATGTTGAAGGCTGCGATCTCTTGAGAAACTTATCCATTTTACAAACACGCGGAGCGAGCGAAAAAACAAAAGAATGACGTCCGTACTTATCGTTGACTGCGCCTAACTGAGTGAGATGAGAGTTGAAACAAAAGAACATTGCGGGCGGCAGGTGGCGCGCGCGCCGGGGTACTTTCTGTCGCCGCAACAACAACAATTCGGTGTGGCAACGTCGCCGTCGCAGTTTGACTCGCGCGAGTTGGCATCCAAATTAAATCGCGCGTAGCTTTAACAACTTACCTCGTACTTACTTTCAATACCTACTCTCGCAGCTTCTTGCAGAGTAGACCTGAATAATTGATAAAGGTACCAAAATAGAAAAAAAGTCATTAACGTAAGTAGTCTTTTAATTAAATTTTTTCTATGACACAAGGGGGTCGCCAGAATTTTTCAACTTGTAAAGGGGTCGCGAAATCAGAAAGATTGAAAAACACTGTTCTATACTATAGGGTTTTTGTTAATAATTTTGATATGATTATGCTAATTTTTAGTTTTTTTGCTCACAGTTTCACACTCACCAATTTCTTCTGGATGACATGATGGACGACAGTGACATACGACGTGGAGCTCCCTGCTGGCACAAGCGCCCGGACGTGGGCATCCGCAGCATCAACGACGCCATATTGATCCAATCTGCCATGTACTCTACTCTCAAAAGATACTTCTCCAACAAAACTTACTACAAAAACGTGCTGGAAACTTTCAATGAGGTAAAGAACTAGTTCCATTATTAAATTTCAAATTCAGTTAGAATCTTAGAGTACCTATAATAAAATTTCTGATTGTCTTTTTACAGATGTTATTCAAATCTTCAATCGGACATTATCTAGAGAAATCACTGACAAAGGGAAACAAACCAGACTTATCACAATTCACCATGGGCAAATATGAGACGATCACAAAATACAAGACAGGGTATTACACATTCCAAATGCCGGTGACGCTAGCGTTGCTCATGACTGGTGTTGACGATCCCGAAACCCACAGACAAGCGAAGACAATCCTGCTAGAAATGGGCGAATTCTTCCAAATTCAGGTATATACACTGGCTTTAAACTTTTTATTTTAAATTCCGCATCAATTTTGGATGAATTTACTAATAGTTACCCATTCCTGTTATTTCAGGATGACTTCCTTGATTGCTTTGGGGATCCAGCTGTTACGGGCAAAAATGGCACAGATATTCAAGATGGAAAATGCACATGGCTGGCTGTGGTAGCACTGCAGAGAGCATCTCCCGCTCAAAAACAAATCATGGAGGAACACTATGGCAATCCGACGACTGAGTCGGAAGCCAGAATTAAGGATCTCTATGAGGAGTTGCAGCTCCCTCACACATATTCGGTCTTTGAAGAAGCCACATACGATCTCCTTAGGACACAAATTCAACAAGTCACTAGGGGACTCCCCCATGATCTGTTCTTCAAAATACTAGACAACATCTTCAGGCGACAAGTCTAAATGGTCTCATACTTAGAAATTAGCTTAGTGTTAAGTAGTTACTGTTAATCGAATTTGTAAGGTGATTTTTAGAAATAAGAAAAAAGCATTTGTATTATGTAAATTTAGTGTTAGGTGTCAAAAGTGATCCGAGTGTTTGAAATTAATAAATTTTTGTTCGAATACTATAAACCAAATGAATTTAGTCTGAGTGTAAGTATTAGGTATTCTTACTACCTATGTGTTGGAAAATCTATTCTATTGAGCAACGTAAATATCTAAAAATGATTTTAGATCGTAAATCTAATTACTTATTACATTTTGTGCTTAATATAACTCGTATATGTGCATAGATATGAAATAAAAATTAAGATAGTATAAACACTAAGCACGTAAAGAAAAAAATGCATGATGTTAAAAAATTGGCAGAACCTCGATTGGATATGCCTTCAGCTATGGAATAGATCTACTTACTATTTTGAAATACCAAATTAATTGTAATAAAATGTTTAAATTAAAAAATAAACTAAATTCTATAAAAATAAAAAGTAAATGAAATTTGTTTATTTTGTTTCATTTTCAATCTTCGAAGGATGCAAATAGGTAGATATAAGTATAGGCTTTAGGGGTGTCTTTAGCCCATATAGCGGCCATGTGCATTCATTAGGTACCCTAGCGCCAATGATATTATAGTAAATAGGTTATAATAGTCATTGCCTAGTAGCGCCCTCTAGTATTAGATAAGCCGTCAGATTAGACGCGCCGCCGTCGTGGCGGAGTGGTCAGTAACGCTGCCTACACCACAAGTGGTCCGGGTTAGAGTCCTGGTAGGAGCAAACGTTTGTGTGATGAACACGAACAACTTCTCGCCATCCACGGCCGCCGCACCGCGTGCGATGTGCGGTGTTCCAGACCGGGCCGTCCGTGTACAACGCACACCCTGCACCACTGAGATCGGGCGAATCGCCGAGTTCATACGAAGACCGAGTGTCGCGATCACCGGCCGTACTACATAACATAGTTCTAGTTGAACATGCCGTAATATACACTATTCATTGCGCGCGTCATAAGGGCTGCGAAGCAATGAAAGTTAGGCACAGCCGCAAAGGAGATCGGTCGAATCGCTGAGTTACGTATTCACTTGACTTTATCGGAAGGCGAAGTGGCGGAAATGTATGCCCACAGGGCATACACTTGTCGCAAGTTAAACGCCGGCTTGGCCTATCTCCTTGTATTATTTAAATCTGAGGTTATAATACTTAGTTTGCAAGGGCAGACGTATCTCTGAAACAGATCTCTTCCAGTCAACCCATGAATGTTAGTGATACTGATAACAGCTAAACAGGTGAGTACCAAAATGCTAAATAAAAAAAAGAAAAATATCTGCTTGTTACCTTACGATTAAATACTATCTATGTCGTGGCGCGATCGTAAAATTCGCCAGATCATGAAATGTGCGGCATATCATGAAATGCTAACTTGACCATAAAAATCTCGACCACTGGACGAATAGCCCATTATCTGGTACCTAGTGGTAGGAGTGATCAGTAGGTTCAAGATTTTTTTTGACGTGACAACTTCTTATAATTCGATAGAGCCGGCTGCACGCACGAAAAAACATGACGTCATGCGGCGTTACCTCGCCTTGAATCTAATTCTCTAGTTTGAATTTGGAATTATGTTCTTTAAAATTTAAACTTTCAATGATACCAAAACCAGCCAGATACAAATAGTATAGCCAAAGAGATTTTATTACAAGTTTATTCATACTATAATGCGAAATCTATTAAACAAATGAAATTAAATTTTTCTTTTGAAAAATGCTACCATTCCATCAGTATTTTCTTAAGACGTTGTCACGTTCAACTATCGTCAGTAAATCGACTTTACAGACAACCAATTTTTTTTTATGACCAAGCGGAGTGGACTATATTTGTAGGAGAGTCTAATCTACGTATCTGTGTGGTGTGATCGGTACTAGGTAGACTATCGATATTGGCTAGTTTCATGGTCTGGCCAATTAGGTATACGATCGGGCCACGACATATACATAACTAAAATAGATATAAAATTATAAACTTGCAAATATTTTTCAAACTAGAAAAAACAGTGAAAAAAATCGACCTGCCCCAGGCGGGAATCTGCAAATATTATCAAGAGACTTGTGATAAGTAGCGCTTCATAACTGGTCTTAAAACAGGTAATACCTAGACATCTTGGATGAGTTGGGTGACGTCCCTTACCTTCCGTTTAAAATCTCATAGCTTTTGGGATTATTTGTTTCATGTCTAATGGTTGGCAGACAAGCGTATTACGGCCTGCCTGGTGATAGGCGGCCAACGTAGCCTATAGACTCTTGCAACACTGACTTAATACTCGCGCGCTACCAACCTTAACCCCCTTAATCCCCTTACTTACCCCGTGGAGCTCTGGCGACCGTACTCACCAACAGAAGCAAAACATCACAAAAAAGAGTTATTTGACTGTTACCTTCTGTAAGGTGGAGGGAAATAGTAATCGAGCGGCTAGTCCACTGTACCCTTAGATTATATACCTGTAGATGGAGCCATATGACGTCATCAAACTGTTAAAGTGAGATAGCTAGATATAAAACCTTTGCAAAGAATAAAGAGAGAAGATTAATTTTTTGTCCCTGTCACCGTGGCCTGTTTTTTTGTTTGTCACAATCAACATTGTGACAAACAATGCAATGTTTGTGTCAGTCAATCTCTCACGTTAGTAGTTTTATCATTTTTTTGTGTACTTATATGTGTTTTTGGTGATCAAATTAAATAAAAAATATAAGTGCGATGGTGGGCTGTGCTATTTTGGGGTGTAAAAGTTGAAGTGAGCGAAATATTGTCGGAACAACATTTTACGCGTGAGTATGTAAAATTTTCTTTCATTTGGATAGAAAACCCTTTAAAACAATGAGTTTTTAGTTTTTCCAGGTGTGATCCAACGTATTTAGCTCATTAAATTCTTAAATTATGGGCGTTTTTTCATATTATTTTAAAAATAGCTTGATAATAATAAGAATTTTGGGCTGTCATATAGCGAATTTCATTTTGCAATTTGGTGTGCGTTCCAAAACGATTTCAATTTACTCGGGGTAGAGTGAATTTTTCTCTAAGCCGTTCCAAAACAAACCCGAGTGAAACCGAAGGTAAACGAACATTTACTCTGACAGTTGCTCGAGTATTTTGGAACGACTTTGGGGAGAGTAAAATTTACCCCGCTGGGGCAATTTTTATCGGTGTTTGGAGACCGGTAAACTTTACCTGACAGCTGTCAATCTGTTGAGCATCATCTACGTTTTCATATTCATGATCAAATTTTTTAATTATTATTTTTGTAATTACACAAAAACGATGGTTACTGTAAAATAGTATTTTATATTTTATTTACATAAAGTAAAAAGTTAATTTATTAAATTCGTGCGCAGAGTTGTCCAATATATGATAATAAACAAATTAAAATGGCGACATGTCATGTTTTCATATTTTTACTCGAGATTTCCTCGTTAGCGTTCTAAAACAATGTTTTTTCTCTTTCGAGCGTCATACTCTGACTCTTTCTTATTCACGAAGTAAATTTTACCCTGGCGTCACTGGTTTTGGAACGCACCCTTGGTGATTATTATTTAAACATTTTAGATTTCCTAATAATAGTAATAGTAATGTCAATACGAATTGGGCGGATGGTACTGGATGATAAAATTGGGAACCAACCAAAATACTCCAGGATTTCTTCAATACATTTTGATAAGGAATCATTCATATTAAAAAAAAAAGTACAACTTATGTAAGTAGGTACGTGTTAAGTAGGTTACCTTGTCTAAATGGTTTTTAAAATTTGCAGTTTTCGAGTTCAACCCAAGAAAATATATTGACAGGGTCCACAAAGACTCTGGTGAAAGTTCAAAAACCACTGACACCTCCCACAAAAAGGGTTAAGATTATTTTACAAGAAGTGCAAAATATTCAACCAATGCAACAATGTGTATACCGTTTTACCCATAATTTGGGAAAATCTTGCGTAATAGTAACACTGGCATTTAAAAAAAAATATATATAGCTGTTTCACAAGTGGCCACGCGATGGCTCCATCTACAGGTATATAATCTAAGACTGTACCCTACCTCGAACATAATGAAATAATATTCGGGAAAACCCCGCATTTGTCTAAGAAATAAAATTCCTTTTAGAATTAAATGAGCAAAACCATAAATAGGCGGATGTTTTATAAACAGGCGCTTCAAAAAAAAATTTATTATTATGAGCAGCTAGATGCGACTTTGTAGCTATAATATATGGTCAAATTTTTTAAGATAATATCGGCGAAATGTTAAACTCTAACTTCAAGGAAAACTAAAGACATGGCTGTATGTGCTAGATACCTTTGCCTTCCTCGAAAAGTAGAATTTTAAAATCAGCAAGAAGCTTAATCCTAAGCTTACTTAGTAAGCTTAATATATTTTTCCAAGAATCATTTTAAGTAAAACTTTAAGCTTCTTGGGAATCACAACTAAAGTATAACTAAAATTCGGTTCGGTGTTTGGCGGGAAACCATGCCGCCTGGATGTCGATCTTTTTTCGATAATTCAAAATTGCTGCTTAGCGAATTTTGTGCAATAGAAGTGGTGTTGTTTCGATGCTTAAGCATCTGCGTTGACGATCACTTATGAGATATGAAATAAAGGTTTTGTGGTGTCACTGGTGTGTTGTCGTTGAGAACTTCATAGTGGGATCTCCAGCTCATCATGAGGTCTGTTGCTAGGCATTTCTCGTCAAGCACTCCCTTCCTAGATGTATCAAAATGTGTAAGTGAAAATCAAGAAAGAAGATAGAAAACTGAAGATATTATGGCCGTATTAGTGAGATCCCTTTGCCGTCCAGTTATAGAGAAAGTTGAAAATATAAATTCCAAATTCCTTTGCTTTCTTTCTTTTTTCTTTCTTCGTGACGATAGGCGCAAGTGCGGCCCCAGCATTAGACAAATTCTTTGTCTAAGTTTGCTTTGCATGGCTTTGCACTGCTTTCTGCTTTGCATCTTGTTTGCATTCAAGAAGCTTATATTTTACTTTGCATTCCTTGCTTATTCTTCGAATAGGGAGAATTTAAAACAGCAACTAGAGATGTCAAACTCGGAAAAACACGACTTGAGTTAACTTGAGTTGAAATAAACAACTCGAGTTAGTAGGTCGAACTGAGTAGTACGATTTGTTACAAATTTCTTTTAACATAAAGTATATACCACCATCAAACTCCCTCTTAGGACACAGCATAGATTTTTATTATATAGCTTCTAACTTTTATTATATCGACAACACTTGGGCTTGGGTGTATCTTTGTAATGACGGTAACGTGGTTGATTTTCGCACATATTTGAAAGAGGTCACTTTTTACACACTCACTGGCAATTTGCTCAATGTTAAACCAATGCACTCAGTCAGCTCCGAGCACGTCATTTAAAAACTTGAGCTACCATGCATCTTTTCTCGAGTGAGTGAAGACGAAAAGTACCAACCCTGTCTTTTTAATATAAATCGTGCATTTTAAAGTGGTATATTAAACGTCATGTGAAGCAACGCTGCACTTGCTCAAGTTCGGCTGTGTGCGTCAAATAAGATAGTGACCACACCAGTGACGCGTACTCCATAATACTCAAATCATAATTTAATGAATAACAAACTATTCATTGAAATGAAAATAGGCAAATCGTCGATGTCGTTCAATCGATGCACTCTGTCGAGTATAAATGCGCGCAATCAATTAACGAATCGCGCTCTCGCTCTTTCGTTTGCTCACTTGATTCATTCATTTAAAAGCGCCAACCCAAACTCTAATTACAGGATTTTTGGACTAGCGCCACTAGAGGTAATTCGAGTTAAACCCAATGACGTAGGAATTCAATGGACGTGCCCTAACAACAAAAAAACCGTGCCGGTTGAGCGCACAAAATGGCGGACTGACAGCTGTTATAGTGCTGTTCGGTAGTATCTTGCTATATCGATAAAATTATTTTGTGAAATAATTTTATTGTGTCATAAAGTTAGCATAACAATATGACATGAATGCATAGATATAGGAAACTGTAGATGGGCAAAGTAAAAGAGAAAGAGTATACTAACACGTATATTAGAATGAGATAGACAGACGAGACCATTTCACGTATACGCAGGCGGCCTAGGTCGGCCTGTCAGTCACGTAGAAAAAACAGCAACTTTCAGACTGCAGTACTATTTTTCACGGACACGTGCGCATTTCTCACACATTGGTGCATTTTTTGGTCTCGCCTTTAATACCCAACACGATTTCTTGGCAAGCTATAAACATCAGTAATTATAAAGCTATCATTACACCCTTAGATAGTTTAAATTGTATTAATGACTCATGGGGTTTATAAACTCTCAACTCTCACGGAGGGGGTCGATAGTGCCGCGGTCGAGAGTTCTACGTAACGATGACAAAATATTAAAATAGAGCCTCACGACACCAGTTAGGGAGATACTATATAGAAAGCGCCGAGAAGATGACGATAAAATGTATGGCGCCTTAATTATGAACGAAATATACTTTGCCTCGCGTGCGCACGCCCACACGCCATAAATTTCACGGCGCCCGCCAGCCGCCCGGTGCGCTTTCTATAATATCTCCCTTATTGCTACAAGATATCGGGTGAAACTTCCTCTGGGCTTCGGAAGGCACGTTAAGCTGGTGGCTAGTTGTAAGCTTGGCTGGGGGGAGCGAATATCTAAAACATAGGTTAAAGTTAAACACACCAAAGATATTTTGCTAAAATAATAAAACGAAATACTAGAACGTAAATCAATATGTTTATTATTTACATGTAGTACCATTATTAATTTGACTAAACAACCTCAAACTCAAATTTCTTTATTCATTTAGGTACAATTTTGATGCCAAAGTGAAGTTTGATGCCATCGGCTTAAAAGTCTACCAAGAGGCCTTGTTCTGAGAAGAACCGGCAATAAACTCAACTTTGGAAAGAGCTTTTTCCACTCCTACTGCTTCCAACCACATTTTCTTCCTATATTCACTTCTTGGTAACCTAAAAAAAACAAAAACCTATAAAATATATTGGAGATGAAAATTGGAATCTTAAATAATTTGGGTTGGGTATGGGATAGGCAATTTTATTTTCATTTATATTTATGTTCTTTAGCTGTATGAATCCATTACAATTGATAAGGTTAAAAGAAGACATAAATAATAATAAAAAATTAAACACTTTCTAAGTTGTAAGAGTAACCAACCTTATGGACACCAGTATTTTTTTATAAATCCTCTTTTTTAAATCGTATAAGAATAATGATCCGATATTATATAGATGCTATTTTGAAGGCATATGTACTCCATCTGCCCCTAAGGGCTCTCCAATATAATATTGTCATGATTATGTATTATCGTCAATTACTTTCGATAATTTGAGAACAACACTAGTTGTCAAATTCAACATTTTCTTAGCTTGAAAATATTCAAAATAAAGCCTAATCTTTAATTGAAATCCACATGAATGGAATCACATGGATGAATAAAAAAATTAAAACATTCAGAGTACCCATAAATGCTAAAACTATTTACTATTTACTTGTAAATTTTAAGATGCAACGTTAATCTTTGTTGATTTTCGTCTTTCCTTGACCCACACCCTATTACACTACACAGGCATTATGACGGTGTGATCTTTCACAACTTCACGTAATTTCAATGAAGAAATCTCCAGAAAAAGAAAGATAAATATTAATTTTGATAATGTTTACAAGTCGTTGACACATGAAGTACCAAACAATAACTGACAGTTATGTCACACAATATGGCTGCCTGGCCGCAAAATATATATAAAAATAACTATAGCTACAGACAATAGGCCGGGTCCATAGAATTCCTACGTTATTGGTTAAACCCAACTCTAGTTAGTAACTCTAGTCTATTCTTAATTAATGGCATTTTATGTAATATCTCAAATAGTCTATGCTGGCATTCGCGACACTCAAAGACTTGCCATGTCAAGTGAAAATATATCTAAGTGACAGTAAATTGTACGGTAGATTGAGTTAAAAATAGACTCGCTCAACACGTGTCGCACAACATCCAGAGAAACTTTCGATTTAGTCTCGAATTAACTCTTAGAATCGTAGACAGAGAATTAGAATTGATCCATCTCTAACATAACAACAACTGTCAAGGTTTGGCGGGTAATCATGGCGTCTGAGGCTTTAGACAACATGCAGTAAAAAAATGTATGGGATTGACATAAGCAATCGAAAAGTGATCGATTGCTTATGTCAATCCCATACATTTTTTTACTTAGCGATAGCGAGAGCGATTGCCGAAATGCATGTTGTCTAAAGCCTCTGGATGTCGATCATTATTTCGATAATTCAAAATTGCTTCGGAGTGGATTTTGTGCAGTGAAAGTGGTGTCGTTTTGTTGCATAAGCATCCGTGTTGACGAACAGTTATGAGGAATCATTGAAATAAAGGTTTTGTGTATGTGGCGTTGAGAATTGTATAGTGGTTGGAAATCCCACTATACAATTCTCATCAGTCACCATCATGAGGTCTGTACCATGCATTTCTCGCCAAGCACTCCCTAGATGCATTAAAAAGCGTGGCACCCACATTTTAATGCAAAAATCAAGAAAGAAGATGAAACTAAAGACTTGGCTGTATGGGCTAGATCCCTTTGCCGTCCCGTAACAGGGAAAATGCAATGTCATTGGGAAAATGTAACCAAAAAAAAACAACAACTGTCAATGTCATTGTCATGTGTTTGTTTTGATCTGTCAGCGGTGTGCCTGTCAGTCAGTATTTTAGGATGTCACCCACTTGTTAGGTTGTCGGGTCACAAAAAAAGTAATTGTTTATCGTCTACCGTACAGTGTTTAGTTTTTATTTATTTCATATATGTGTTAAATGAATGAAATAGATATCGAAAACACAAATCCAGTAATTTATATTTAGTTATTTCAATCAACCATTTGAAGTGAAGGCAAAGTCGGTCAGTGAAAGTTGGTGTAGCAGTAACGCACGTAACCAAAAATGAATACCTCTTTACTTTTCCGTATCGTTGGCCGATCCACAAAACTTTTTTCTAAAACATCTGTCCTAAGGTGAGTTACTGAATATTGTATACTCCAATTTATTATGTGAATTTATTAGTTTGGCTTAAACCACATATGTTTATAGTGACCTTTTTGTGACCATACTTCAACATAAATATCTAAAGTTGGAATTTACCTGTAGCATATTTTCTATAAATTAATTTACCATTCATTCATCTTACTTTCACAAGTTTTTAACTGTCTATTTTTTGTGTAAATTGTTCTTTATTGTCCAACAAATGTTTCCTTTTTTTAAAGACTTAGATCTTGCATGTTATTAACCTATATTATATTTGTACATACATAATCACTCAAGCGACCAATGTTCTAAAATGTAAAATATTTATTACTACTAAGTGTTTTTGTATTTTTACACTACTTCTAAGAAATCATCATACACATTTTCATCATCATCATAACAGCCTTTAGAATTTAACCCACTGCTGGGACACAAAGCCTCTCCTTGTCATAGAAGGAGGTTTAGGCAGAAGTCCACCATGCTTGTCCAATGCTAATTGGTGGTTGGAGTATAAGGTGATCAATACCCCTTTGCTGATCCATTAGTCACCTTCTATGACACCCATTGGAGGACATGGGGTGATGCTATTCTACCCTGCTGGCATTACATGGCCTTAATTGGTTAATGAAAATATTTGAGATAAACATTTTAATAATTATATATTTTTTTTCACTTTGTTTTTGCTAAGTACCCTACATTAATTACTTCTTACAACATTTTTTATTTGGACTTTGATACTTGAAGAAAAATACATTTTTGACAATGTGAAACTTATACTGATGACATCTGAACTCTTGTATTATAAATATTATAATACACTGTGTCTTAAAAAGTAGAACATGAATGAATAATATGTAAAATATTAACATTGTGACATAACAAAAGATGCCACAGTTGAAACCACAAATTATCATAATTTATACCTTTGTTGTTTTCAACTTAGCTGATGCCACACCGCGAAAGGGATAGGACATCACTGTGTTGAGCATTGTAATATAGGAAATGTCGATAAATTTGTATACATCCAGTCCTGTCCGCGTTGTGGCGTCAGCTTTACGACAGTTGTAAGATATTAATGCCATATCATTCCGTAACATTTGAACTTTATAGAAAATTATTTGTATTACTTAAAGTTAAATAAACACTTAGAATAATATTAACTTAGAGGTATGTAGTAAATTTCATATAATCCAAAAAAAATTAACAAACTGTTCAACTCTTGGATGAAATCTGTATCAATCCCTCATCACTACTGTCCAATGTTGGTACACTCGTTTGGCATCAAAATTACATTAAGTACCACTTTAGTAATATAACATAGCAACACCATCCCTAGGACAGTAAAAAAGTGATTTAAAACTAATTAAATGCACTTCAAAACTGATGAAAATGCAGAAATAAAAGTGTTATGTTTTAAACAATCTAAAAGTCAATATGATAACTATTTTTTTGAGGTTGCTGCCAACCTCATGGTATACCAGATTTATTTTTATTTTCATACATACCGTAAATATACAGTCTACTCTTGTAATTATTTCTTTTAAATGAAGGCTGGCACCTACCTCAAAAAAATAGTTATTAAATTGACTTTGAAGTCGTTTAAAAATTACACTTTTACGTCTCCATTTTCATAGATATTGAAATCGGTTTAATTCTCTATTTTTTATTCATTTCTAGAATTACAGTACCTCAAAATTTTACCCATAGATTTTGACATTTGACAGTTCACCACTAGCGACACCACCAATGGGCAGGATAAGTTTGTGGCACTGTACGCTGTTTAGCCAACAACAATCTCTGTTTTTAGTTTTGAAGTCGGTTTAATTGTTTTAAATTACTTTTTATTTCTTAAAATTTTTTCAGTTGTCATTGAAACTATAATGGAATAAATTAATAGGAAGCTGGTATAGACGGGTTGAATTGATAACACCTTTTTTTTAATTTTGAAGTTGGTTATAAAATTGCCAACATTATGAAAATATAAAGTGTTAATCTACTTCTGTGGTCAACCTTACCATGTTTGCTTTGTATTTATCACTTGTGTTTTCCATTCATAGCCACTATTTCTGTGTCTATCAATATTAATTATTACAGAATTTTAAGTTGGTTAAATAACTATGTGCCTATATTTACTATCTTTCAGACCTGTACAAAAAATTAACATCGGCAGAATGTCAACTAGTGTGTCACTATCCCCTACCAAGGAAATGGAAACCTTTCTAGATGTTTTACCAACTATTACCAATTCACTAGCAAATAATCCTAAATTTGCTGAATTCCCAAGTGTTGGAGATTGGCTTAAAAGGGTAAATTTATTGCTATAGATTGAATAGAGGATATTTGATTTTATTTTACTTAATTATATATTAAAAATACAAAATGATAACATTTTATTTCCTCAGGTACTTGAATACAATCTAAGTGGTGGCAAAAAAGCTAGAGGTCTTTCCACAGTATATACATATGAAACAGTTGAGAATCCTGAGAACATTACAGAGGAGTCATTGAGGAAAGCTAGAATAATGGGATGGTGTGTGGAAATGGTAAACATCTACATGGAATTATTTTTACATTTACAAACACATAAATATCTTTAAAAATAAAAGTCGATTTTTATCAATGTACTTTTTCTAAATCTATATCTACATAATTGTTATTTACTTCATAATGTTTCTCATGTAAGTGAATTATAAATTCTTTTTGAGAAACAAAATATCTTTAACCACACATATTGGTATAATCAGTATGTATTTATCAATGAATAGTGAATCACAGTGACAAAAATAAGTATTTCTAATAAAGAACAAATTAGTTGTAACAAATATTGACAATATTTTTACTGTTAATCTTTTTAGTCAACTTAAATTTTAAACTTTTTTGTGAAATATCATTTATAAAGTCTATAAGTATATTAGTTGATGTCAACCTCAATACATATTTGGAATAAACGTAGTCACTTATATTTAGATTTTTTAAACAAAATTTTTATTTCTTCCTTTTTTAGTGTTATTTTTAGTTTTACGGTGGCTTTTTTTTAATTAAAAAAATATTTTGTGTAGGCGACAGGCTGGCAACCTGTCACTATTTTAAGTTACTGTATGGCCCATAATGCCAGATGTGGCTTTGGGTGTGACGGAACTGCAGCTGTGCTCGACGCCTTTGGGATTGTGAGCGTGATTATATACACATATGTATGTATGTATTATAATTTTAAATAATAATACACACGTACATACATATGTATATAAAGACTGCTCTTTTATACCAGTCTGCTCTGAATTCCGATAGCTGGGTTCATACATACAGCACAACGGTGATATATACCGAGATGTCAAGCATCGAATTAGCTCAAATGGTAACAGGTAACGGGGACAACATGTGACTCCCGGATAATATAAATAAAAGAGAAAATGTGTAAAACCATTCATATGACCTGTCATCCTAGCCGACTACATGTGGCTGAGATGAGAATGCTGCGATGGATTTGTGAAGTAATAAGAATGGAGAAAGTGAGTATTGAGTAGTTACGTTACAGGAAGTTTGAAAGTGGCACAAAAGAAAATTGAGAGGTAAAAGATTGGCATGGTGTGGGCAGATAATGAGAAGAAATGATGAGCATGTTACAAAGAAAGTAATGAGAATTAATGTGAATGGTTATAGAGGGAGAAGAAGTATGGAGAAAAGATGGATAGACGTGTGAAAGATGATATTCCAAAAAATGGTTTTAATGTCGAGATGACAGCTGATCGAGGATAGTGGAAGAAGAGAACATATTACGCTGACCCCAAATGAGATTGGGAGCAGAACAGGCGATGATGATGATGATTTTGAATCTTATCGGCTTCAACACAAGCATGAACACCAACTACTACTTCTGCCTTATAAAGGGATACTATATTTAGTAGACATACAGACGGTAAAAACAAAGTTAATTAGTTGCAGGCATATCTAGTGATCCTCGATGACATGATGGACGGTGCAACGACACGCCGCGGGGTGCCGTGCTGGTACCGACTGCCAGACGTCGGTCTTGGCGCTATCAACGACTCGGTTCTTATACACATGGCCTTTTTCCAAATATTGAAAACGCATTTTGGTCAACACAGCTCATACCTGCATATTTTGGAACTTTTCAATGAGGTATACCTAATTTAAGTGTCTATAAGTTATATTTAGCTATTATAATCATTATGTAAGCAATAAGCTCTAAGAAGCTGTCACTATGTAGATAAAATGACGTCACGGTCTATTCAAACAGATTATTTACTAGCACGGGCGTGTATCACAACACAGAGCGTCTATCGTGTGATGTCACCATCCATCAACATCCGCTATGTTTCCTAAGAGCCGTTTTTATGCATACCTAATGTTATTAGTCACTATCTCTTTGCACATTATTAATAAATAATGAGCCGGTGCAGTTCACGGTTTAGAATAGGACTACACTTTCTAATCTCGTGGCTGTCGTGAACGTCGATTGAATTAGATTCTGGACCCGTATAGCCAGAATATGCTATTAAAATATCAATAGTACACACTACTGTTAACCCCTAAAACTATTTAACTCGGAGTGTAGTCCTTGCTATTTGCCTATCTAGTCTGGTGGTTCACCCACGGCCAGGGCCCGATCTAGCCATTTCGCCACTCTGGGCAACAACAAATTAGTATGAGATATATTACATTTTAGACAGTGGAATCGCTCTGAAACTACTGAAGCTATTTGCATAAAACTTTATACATCTTGTCCGCCCGGCAATTCTCAATTTTGTCGCCCTTCGTTTTTTGCCGGTCTGGACAAATGTCCTGTCCGGCTTGTACCTTGTACGCCCCTAGATCGGGCCCTGTCCACGGCAATTCTATTTCGTCATAATTATGTTTCCTCTCTATTACTACTAGCTCTTATATTGCATGCCAGGGTCCATACAGGTCTCACATTCTGCGTATGTACCTACATCCTATGTAGGTTGTGGTTTGACAATAAGTGAATAATATTGAGTGTTTTTGTTATGAATAGATATACCTAATACGTTAGATCCAGTCCGTTTCATGAACTGTCAGAAATCATAAATAAGTTTTAATATTATAATAAGCATTCTATTGTTCTCTATATCAGTTTAGTCTATCTCTTTGTTATAGGGCGTTGTGTATGGTACCATTTACAAAGATATCACGAGTTCAATTTGCATTCAACCTTAGATATATCTACGTACATATAAATAATTTATTGCTTTTCAACAAGATGACTCAATTACCATTTGATTTGCGACTCTCCTACCTACTTAGTATGGTGTAAATTTTTATGAGGTTATAGTAGGTAAATGGTCTAACACAAAATCTGGTCTGGTCACAAAATGGTCTATGTACGTATTTCGACACACAGGCGTCGGTCTGATTTTCAAATTATCGAACTATGACCAAACGATGCGATTTCATCACGTGACGAGATTAAACATCTACATAAATCTCTTTAAAGTGTCCTAATTGTAGCTTGCATCAACCATTCTACTAATAACTATTTTCATCGCTGCTAAAGCATCGTTTTCTCGTAATATTATTTGCCAATACGACGACACTTCATAGCTCCAAGACAGCTTTACGGGACAAAATGTCGAAACCACATATGAAGTTGTTGAATGCAATCATTAAATAGATAAGTAGCCCAAATACCAAGAAACAGGTAAAAAATTGCAATCATTGATGAATTATTACTCATTCCACTTCTTGACCCCGCTGCCCTCGCGACCTGCTAACCAAAAACCCGGGCCAGTCAAGTAGTGACTCTCAGTAAATAATCTATAGATAGATATTCTGTCGCACGTCACATATAAACGAACCGACCCGGTCAGGGAGATCCGATCATCTTTGTTTTTTATATGATATGCCATAACAAAGGATTTTAAAAAGTAATCAAATTACAGAGTCTCCTGAACACCTCTATCGGCCAGCATATGGACTATACTATAGCTCATCGCAACAAGAACAACTACAATCTTTTCACGTTAGAGCAGTATAACGCAATCATCAAATACAAGACCAGTTACTACACGTGCTATCTACCAATATCTCTCGGGCTATATCTCGCAAATAAAACAGACAAACAGCTCCACAAAATGGCTGAAGATATCTTTACACAAGTCGGACAGTTCTTCCAAATCCAGGTAAGAAAAACAACTCTTAACTAATAAAGATTAACCATTTATGTATGTAAGCTGTACCAAGGAAGCTGCCCACCATTGTCACTTGCTGCATAATGTTCCTTAAACTAATTCTAGTCTATAACTCAAAGCACTTTAAAATCTATTAGAGATCTATTTAGAAAAACAATATTTTATAGGGGTTTTTTACTGACCACTGTTAATCAAGCTATTTTATCAAGTTTAATTTTAAAATAAAAAAGGGTTTATTGTAATAATCAAAAGGTTATATTATTACCTACTAAAATGACATATTTTGTGAAGACAGCACCTAAATCTGTCATCAAACCTAAAAATAAGACCTGTGACTACTTACTAACTCCGCTAGCGTAGGTATACTTCTGTCTATTACTTCAAATAAAAAATTGGAAGTAAATGAGTATTCCCATGTCTGGGCAACATTTGATCCACACTCAGTCAATCTCCTTTATAACCATAAATAGAGACGAAAAATCTAACATTCCATGGATGTTTGGTCGACAAAGTTCCCGGTGTACCATTAAACAAATAGAATACTTTAAACGGTTGCTCTGGCCAATAGAATATCAACATAGTTTGGCGTAGCCAATAAGGTGCAGCGTCTTCACTTCGCTTCCGCAAGTCGCCTCCCCTCCGTGCTCCGCTCTACCGTTGCCGACGACATTGTCTGCTCTTATTGGCTTAATTCGGTTGCCAGATGACCCGACTCCATAATAAGGCTGTCAATTAGACACTTCAGTTCCACGCGATTATCAACTACAAGTGGAACTCGGAGAACTTTGTCAATCGTACCTTGCGGGTGCCGGTTCCATAGTGTTGCAGAGAGAGGAGTCTGGAGCAATACCGGGGACTTGTGATCCAGGTGTAGGTTTAAGCATACAATACATCAACACTGACTTCCTCTTAGCTTCTCTCTCTGTCCAGACAGATTTCGTAAGATTCCGCGAGCTACGCGTTCCGAACTTACGGAAGTTCTAGACAAGCCTAGATCTTTTTATAAGGGAAATAATAAACCGAGCAACTAAAAATACTAAATGGGCGTCTAATCATTTGTTAGTCGCCCATTAATGTTTTTTTTTGCGCCCACTGAGTATTTGTATACGTTAGTTAGGTTAGTCTGCTGATCAGTTAAATATGATCATTTTACTAATGTATAGGAGAGTGAGTTAAATGCCCTCCTTCTCAGGTTAGATTTAGATTCAGTAATCTTTCACTCACTAACCTATTCCGTTTGCAAATCGAAACTACTGTTACACTACGCCACCAAACTTCGTAAATGTTAAAATTATAGTCGGCAGTAGAAGGAATTATTTCTAATGGGCTTAGCGCAGCATGGCGCGGTTTTTTGCCCTGTTTAACGTTAGGCTATATTCTACGAAGTACATATGATAATCTTATTAAAATATTACAACCTTATACTTACACCATTTATTGAATTGTGGCTTAAATTGGCTTCCTAGGCCGAAGAAATTTTAATTAAAATTTGACCAATCAGTGTGCGCCCGGAAAACCTTTCTGTGTGAAAACGTTAGCCGCAAGCGATTGTTTTTATTGTTTTCTTAATTACTGATCTCACAATCATACTTACCGATGAATACAGTGCAATAGCTACCGTTTCACGTGTTTCTAGCGTTATAGTATAATATATAGTATAGTATACAACATGTAAATTAAATAACCAACATCCTGAATACAGGTGGGTTGGGATCGGCTTCTGAGTTGATTTGAAAAAAAATATCTTTTTAGAAAAAAAAGTACCCAGAAAATATTGTAATATTTTCTGGCATTTTTTTTCAAAAAACAAAACCTTTTTGAATTTATTTTTTTTAAATCAACTCAGAAGCCGATGCCAACCCACCTGTATTCAGGATGTTGGTTATTTAATTTACATGTTGTAGATTATTGCGGAGTCTTACTACAGACTACAGCAGATCGAGCTACTCAAAACTGTCAAAATTCTTCAATTGATTTTCGATCTTATTCCTCGATCGTATGGTTCAAAGATTTGAAGAAATTTTTCATTTTGTGGTAGCTTGGTCTGCCATCGTCTTTGCATATTTACCACATTGTTTCAGGATGATTTTATGGATTGCTACGTCGACGAATCGATCACTGGCAAAGTGGGTACCGACATACAGGAAGGGAAATGCACGTGGCTCGCAGTTATGGCGCTCGAGCGCTGCAATGCTGAACAACGCGCTGAATTTGAATTATGCTATGGCAGCAAAGACCCAGCCGATGTTCAGCGCATTAAGCGGCTGTACAATGACCTGGAACTGCCGCAAGCTTACAGAGATTATGAACGCGTCACTTACGAACGAATCGTCGAAAAAGCTAACAATATGGAGCCCACTGCGTCTGGTGAGATCCTAATGCCTGCTTTAGTATTCAAACAGCTCGACATGTATTATAATAGGAAATGTTGAGATCTCGAAGCCTATTCAATATCGAATGATGATTAGAAACAATAACGAAAGTACACTGTGCAAGGATTCTGTTGGCATTTTAATCATAATTTTAGCAAGAAAATCGTAAATCATTGCTTTAAATTTTTTCATCTAAAGTTATACAGAATGAATTTTTCAAGTGGGTCTTCAGGGCCAAATTCTAAACTATAAGGAATATCGAGAAATGCTCAAAGGAGTCGCTAGCCCGATTTTGATGAAAACAAAAACTGCATCATTGGATTTTTGAAAAATCAATAATCCTAGCCAGGAATCGAACCCAATGATTTTGAAAAAAAACCACAGCCTGTATTATTACACCATTCGATAGTGTTTTTAATAAGAATCGATTTCTGGAAAGTAATGAAGTACGGGAAACTAATGGAAAATGTTAAATTTTAATAAAATATTTCTTGTTCCACTTTGGTTAAAGCGATAATCAAAGCGATCATCATTATTTTTTTTAAAAATCCAATGAGGCAATTTTTGTTTTCATCAAAATCAGGCTCGCTTGTGACTCCTTTGAGTATTTTTCGTCGATGTTCCTTATATTTTAAGACTTGGCCCTGAAAGCCCACTCGAAAAATTCAACCAGTATAGGGATAATGCTTTTTCTTTGGCCCCATATTAATTTAATAATTAATAAAAATCATTTCAGTTATTTGTAAAGATAAACTTATATTGGTATTAAAACGAAGCAAAAAAGAACCCCTCGGTATAAAATAATAGAGAAACAAAAAATAAAGTCACCAGAACTCTTTCACAATGTGTATTTACATAAACAAGGCAATAACTTAATTGAAATTCTGTTCAATTAAACATTATTGTTTTTATTTAATACAAATTTTATGTATACACCTGCTCGATTATTAAAAGTAAATAAAATATGTTAAATCTTAATTGATGACAGTATTATAGCAACAGAGAGGCAAGTGTTATTTGTTATAAACTTATTTTTATAAAAAAAGAACATGTAATGTCTGTTATTTGGATTCTAATGGTTCGTTAAGTGTATGGAAAGGTACACTTTAAAAAATAGTTTATGACTAAGGGTTATATTTTCAATTATGTTTCAATCATGCTAAAACGAAGTTAGTATAGTCAATTTTCACTGTAACGTTAATTGTTATATTTTCCCTTTATTAACCATAAACTACCATCCCAATTGCCGGCTCTAAGTTAGAATCAACTCATACGCTCAGAGTCGAGGCGCACCAAAGTGTTGAATCTATGTTATGATAGTAAATTCACCCATATCTCCAATACGTAATGCATACATTTCTACCGACGAAATAATAGAAATACGAAGCTAATCCTTTCAACGGCTGTAATGCACCAAGCCCCGCCTACTTTTTACTCCGGCCAATAGAATATTAGCGTAATATAGCTCAGCCAATAAGGGACAGCGTCTTCACTTCACTTCGGAGAGTCGCCTCCTCTCCTCGCTCTAGCATGCTCGACATAGTCTGCTCTTATTGGCTCAAACCGGTATTCCCCTAATACCGGCACGCGGTACACCGGGGGAGCTTTGTGGATTATACACGTGATGAGAGATTATTGGTACGTGGGGCGCACTAAAAGTTTCCGGAATGAATTAGAAAAAAAATACTATTAAAGGTCAAAAATTATGTATTGTTTCTCAAAATATTCCCTTTGCGCAAATGCATTCGATTAAACCAATTTTGAAAACTTTTGTGCCACTCTTCCGTGGTGACCTCAGAAACGGATTTTTCATATCTTCAGATGAAAATCGTTAACCGCGTAATTGGTGCTCAATTTTTGGGAACAGAAAAAAGTCACAAGGTCAGGACGGGACTGTATGCAGGATGGCTCGTTTGTCTGTCTGGCAGTGTGGGGAATTAGCATTGTCGTGGTGCAAAATGATACGGCGTTTACGATTATTTTTACGGAGTTTGACAATAATTTCCGACAAACAAATGGTCGTGTAATAGTGGCTCTTCACTGTACAACAATTCTCTAAAGCAACAGTAGACACGTGTCCAATTTCATCCGCTTAGATGCACTTTTCACGGGCGCCGTTTTGGTTGGGTTCGGCTCATCTTGAAAGACCCATACGCTCGATTGCTGCTTTGTTTTGGGATCTTAGCAATTAATATATATTTCGTCACCTGTTACTATGTTCCACACCAAATTTGACGCACCTTCGTTGAATCTGGTAAGCATGGCACTGCACCAAGTGACGCGGTTCGTTTTTTGAACCTCGGTCAAATTGTTTGGGATCCACCGCGAGCACAGCTTTCTCACACTCAAATGTTAGTGTATGATTGATTGTATTTGACTCATGCCTATTTCTAAGGATGCGCGAATCTCATGGTAGGTCACATGCCTTTCATCTCACGGTTCATTGTTTCAATCATACGGCGCACAGCAGCGATGTTCTTGTTGTTCACAGCGATGGACGGGCGACCATCGCGAGATTCGTCACTGATATTGACACGACTGCGCTTGAATTCTGCAAACCAGCTATAAATAGTAGTCTTGCATGGTGATTTATCGCCAAAAGCAGAATGCAGCCGAGCGCTGCTCTGTTGAGCTGTCAAATTACACTTAAAATCGTAGAAAATCATACTACGAAAATTTTATGGCTGCAGTTTAGGCACCCAATCATTTTTAACCTTATTTCATAGTTCTTCAATCGCCGCTCGCTTAATCAATGCACATGCATTATAGTGTAGAGATGAGTGAATGAATATGCTACAATAACTAGATTGACACATGATTCGCTACCTGCACGGTCGGTTACGGAACGGCAAAGTGGGCATTGCAAAGAATATTGCTTTTGCCGGTACGTCCCTTCTAGTGGGTATAGTTCGTATCGTGCTACTTTCCGTGCCGAATACGTTTCTATTACGGTCATAATATTGTAGTGGGCAAACACCTTTATGAACCCTGCTATTAGTCTGCCAACAAGTCATATAGAAAAATAGGTAATTGTAGGTTAAGTAGCTACTGTCACATTACAGTAATTTTAATTATGGTGTAATTCATTGCTTTATTTTTAGCTCAAAGTAGCATTATTAGCTATTAATTTAATGAAGTTATTTGTTAAATACCATGACAAGTTAATTTATTTACTTAGTATAATACACTGTGCCAAATTAATTCAGAATCATATACTAGAAAAATACACTGAAAAAATCGACTTGCCTCAGGCGGGACTCGAACCCGCACCTTCCACAATCCGGGTGGACGCGTTGACCAATTTCGCCACCGAGGCACTGCTTTTCGCTGTCGAAATTTGTCAGTGCTTGGTGCTTATGTTTTTATGGTAAACATCGTTTCATCAAATCTTTGAAATTTGCACTTCCAAGACCCGAACGAAATATTTTAGCAAATAATTGACGCCCAGCTAAGATGAAACTACCTTACATTATGGAATAATTTTATTTTTGCGTTTACAAACGCGTAAATATAATACTAGAAAAATGCTTACCATAAAATGTTTACCATAAAAACATAAGCACCAAGCACTGACAAATTTCGACAGCGAAAAGCAGTGCCTCGGTGGCGAAATTGGTCAACGCGTCCACCCGGATTGTGGAAGGTGCGGGTTCGAGTCCCGCCTGAGGCAAGTCGATTTTTTTCAGTGCATTTTTCTAGTATTATATTTACGCGTTTGTAAACGCAAAAATAAAATTATTCAGAATCATATTTTTAAATAAAGCTTAATTTTAAAATAATAAAGGTAATAATCAAAATCACTTCAAAAAAAATTCAATAAATCAACGGACGCAGTAGAATTAGAGTACCTACCTATTTAACTGAAGGCTGTTTCAGACCAGCCAGCCTAGCATGGCCACCGAAACACGATCTGATATAGCCGTTTACCGCTTTGAATTGTTAAAAATCATTAGATATAGGTAGGTAACTGCTAACTTGTAATTTTATCGAAACTGCGAACATGTACCTATAAGGCTTATTACATGTTCACAGAAGGTATCGATAAAATTTCAATATTGCCTTTGTATCCAATATTTTTTTAAAGTTCAAAGCGATAAATGCCTGTATCATATCGTGTTTCGGTGTTCATGCTAGGTGGGCAGCCTGCCTAGCATGACCACCGAAACACGATATGATATAACCGCATATCGCTTTGAACTGTCAAAAATCATTGGAGAAAACCGTCATCTTAAAATTTTATCGTAACTGCGAACATGTATCAGCTTAAATAAGTTCACAGTTTCGGTAAAATTTAAAGATGGCAGTTACATCCAATGATTTTTGACAGTTCAAAGCGATTAATAGGAGTGGCTATATTATATCGTGTTTCGGTAGTCATGCTAGGCGGGCAGCGTGTTTATGTTTCGCAAGCGTATGCAGGCGCGCCTTGTAATATTTGTATATAAAGAAGATTACAATATGATTTTAACACTTAAAATGAAAATAAAATTGTTTTTCATTTTATTTTTACCTTATTTATATTAGTTGATTTGAAAGGTTTTTGAATTATTGCTTTTTTACCAAGTGTTTTTCGAATATAGTAGGCAGCAGTATAGTAGCTAATATTTATTGTATTCTTAGCAAGTAATTTGTTGTTAGTAAAAAAACATTATAATTTCACAGTATTCGTAATTGGTGTGACTACCAAATTTACTCACTGTATTTAATCCTTCCACTTAACACCATCGAAATTACACCACCGGTGATGTCATATGGAATCTCTATTCTTTTTGATACCGTGTACGGTCACCATCAAAAGTAGATGATCACTTTAGTAGGTACCTTGTCATAGCAACGTCAGCGTTTGTGCAGTAATTGTTGCGACAGTTATGTATGAATTATTATTATGACAAGGTACTAAAGTGATCATCTACTTTTGATGGTGACCGTACCTGTTACAAACAAGACAATAGTTATGTCATTAGGATTGTGTCGGAAGCTTAGGTCGGAAGGAATAAATTCCGTATGACAGCAACTAATAGTGTAATTTTGGTGGTGTAAAGTGGAAATGTGTACCAAAATTATACTTATATTCAACATCAATCAATATATATTTTTTTATCATTGAATTATAAATTATGTTAGCTAAATAACCGGCTAGTTTTCATTTAGAAAATTGCAACTTGTTTTATATTATATATTTTATTATTGTTTAAAAGTTACCGCATTACCATAACTTTACTTTTTTCAAACCAGTTAATAAATGAGAAGACAGGGTATACTTACACACGTACGATACAAATAGTATTTTTAAGTCTCTAATCCCCAGTTCTATTATAGGAAATCCCATATTAGGTTAGTCATTTACCTAAGCTTTTGGTGATTGGTTGCCACTCATCGAAGGTATTAGAGAATAACACATAAATAGGTTGTATTTTTTGTAATTTATCAAGTGTGGTTTCTTTATTTTGTTTAAACAATTTCTTTATCTGACTATTTTTCTCATTAAGATTCATCCTTTTAAAGTATCATATGATGATATTCATAATTCGATTGCGTTGCGTCATACATATGTATTATGCACTGCGAACCAAAGGTTGACGCACATTAGTCGAGCCGAACGAAACGAATTTTTTAATTCTTTACACCCCGTAAATTCAGATGACGTCACCGGATTCGGCGCAGCTGATGCGGACGACTCGTCCGATGCGTTCGCATTCATTCTATTCACATAATGAAATTACAGTGCTAACGATTTCTTCGGCGCGTTCAGCTGGGCTAAATGAGCGTCCATCTTAAACACTTACCTAAGTTATAAAAATAACAATTAATAGTTCTAATGTCCGAAATAGATATGGTAACTATGTAATATTTATTTAGGTACCACTAATTGTAAATTTTGTAGGTAAGTAATTAATAACAAGTTTATTGGTTATAGCGATTTCGAGAGCCGTGCTTTACACTGTTTATGAATTAAATTCCGAGACTGATATTAGGAATGTCACAAATATTTTTTAGAATTTATTGGCTAACAACGAAATATAAATGTTATTTATTGGTACATAAGAGGAATAAAAAAGAATTTTAAATGGTGGTTGGTTAAATCTTTAAGGTTTCAGCTTATAATCCATTTTTCTCGAATGTTGTTATGATTAAAAAATATATTAAAATGTGAGAGAGAATTGTAATGAAGATATAAAATTTTCATTAAATGATGTTTTCAATTATGTCTAGTTTTATTATGTTCTTTTAATTGTAATAGAATTTTTTTAGGACCTGCGGCTGCGCTGTCTGAGGGGCTTTTATCAAAAAACGAAACAAATGTTCTATGATTCGTTGTGTTGTAGGTAATTTACTTCGTCTGTCTAAGTTTTAACCTTAGGCGAAATTTATTTCAGGTTCTTGACTAAATTTTTGTTATAAGCAGTCAAGGTATATTTTTATGCTAATCATCATAACAGCTTTTATAATTCTGCTGCTGGGACACTAGGCCTCACCTTGACATTAAAGGAGGTTTAGACAGTAGTCCACCACGCTTGCCCAATGCGGATTGGTGGACGGAGTATATATTGATCAATACCCCTTTGTTGATCCATTAGTCTCCTTCTACGACACCCATAGGAGCATGAAGCTATAGAGTAATATAGGAGGATATGGGGTGATGCTATTCTACGCTGAAGTTGTGACGGAAATCTGCCACCGTACCTATTTAAATTTTTACCAGATGTTGGCCGTATATCTGCCCCCTGACCTCAAAGACCATGTCTTTACTCTTCACTGCGTTGTATCTTAGACCGTCCGTGACTTAACATCTTATTATGCTTCACATAATAGTTTGCCACAAGCTTCTTAGGCTGCATACCGACGCATTAAGCAGCACAGCACCATGTCGTTGGCATAGCTGATATTTATTTTACGCGCTGTGTAACATGTAACTTGAGTGTAACATTTGTTCACTCTTATGTCGGATTATTCTTATTCTTAAATAAGGGGCTGAGGCCGTATCTCAGAGCACTTCGACCCTATGGGATCTTTTGTGCTTCCCCTTATCACCCATCCCCGCCAACATCGAAAACATTTTGTACGAGTTTCACGATGTTGGCGGGAATAAGGTCTATAAAGTCCTCTGATTTAGGGTAAGCTAAACCTAGGACCATTAGTCGCCTGTTGGTTAGTGCATCGCAGTCACATAGTATGTGTTCCATGCTTTCTTCCTCTTCACCACACATTCTACAGATGGGGTCATCAGCTTTGCCTATTGTGTACAGGTGTCTTCTAGTGGCAAAGTGGCCAGTGAGAGCACCTATGAGGCAGCGGATTTGGGTTCTGCTGATTCTTCCCATTATTTTAAGGTAGCCTATGTGTGAGGAGCCTAAAAATTTCTTTGAGTGTGTCAGTCGGGGAGTGGACAACTATTCCCTGAGGTGCCTCTTTTTTATGGTATTTCTAGATAATCCTACAAAATGCTCGGGCTCATTGATGTTTTGAGCCGATCTTTTCCTTGCTAGTTTGTTATGTCGGATACTTACCTATGCATGTATGCATATATATTTATGCAAGTGCCTACTCGTATGGCTCACCAATATAGTGTAGGTAACGGACAATATCCCTAATAGAATAGTTGTTACCACGCTCTTGAGGAGATCGATGGTTCATCACATCACATTAACAGATCACGTTCTTCGTGAGGCACACGAAAGCAAAGCTACTTACTACGCGGTAGCTGTCTTTACGTACTCTGAACGACCGCAACCTTTTCAACTCTATTTTCCTTCATGCTTCGGAAGACTGCTGTCGAAATATAATCTAATGCCAAAACCGGTAGCAGTATTGTCGATACCAGAATGTGCCTACTGCACCGACCCCAAATAAATATGGAACGTGATAGTAAGGTAGGAGAAAAGAAAGGTGGCGTAAATGCTCTCCGTTTATGTATTTTACCAGTCTACACGAGTGCTGCTCACGGCTGGAGATTGCTTATTATTGGTAGGTTCAGGTTATTTTTTTATGACCCGGTTTCTGTGTGAGTGCATTTTTTGCAGTGAAAGCGATGTTATTTTGATGCACAAACATTTCTTAATGGAAAATCTTAAAATTCAAATATTTACTTTTAGACATGGTTGTATAGGCTACATCCCTTTGCCTTTCCTGAATAAAAACTACCAACATTATTCATTGTTTCTGCGTTTAGTGTCATCTGTTTGAAAACGTTAAGATTTAGTTCGTTCTATACAATTAAATTTAAAAAAAAACTTTCATGCAATGTCTGATTTACAAACGTAAATAAACTTTAAAATAGAATTTACATAAGTTTTGTTTGTTCAAAAGATTTTATAATAGCCAAAACTCAAGCCGAAAACTGTAACCAGAAAATTATGTAATGAATCAAAACGTATTTAAGAAAGAAACAAACGTCAATCGCGTGAAATCGTGAATGAATATTTTGTTTGTTATTATGTGTAATTGTGATCATGTTCTTCTTTAATGTAACTACAGTTATCATTATAAATTTTCTTCGAACGATAATTTAATTACAAAACGTTAAGACTCTCGTCTAAGAAATATTCTTAGTTGCGATTATTTACTAGTAACCTATAAAGGGCAAAGTGTACAATGCCGAAAGTTCGCCAAATTTAATGTTGTTTTTCAACCATGGATCCCCAAAAAGACTCAATTTCCATGAAGAATCCTGTCAGGGTGGAGTGTGATAGCGAAAAGCCAAGAAATCACAAAGGTCCTCCAAAGCAACATGGAACAAATGATAATTCTGCATCTGTGTTTACATCTACGCCCAATGAAGTTGAGTCTAATTTAATACCTCAAAACGGTCCTCAATCTAGACATTTGAACTCTACAGGTACTGAATCTTCTCAATCATCACTCAAAACGAATGATTGTAATTCTGAATGCAACAAAAATGTGTTAGCTAATCAAAGTCACAATGTAAAGAATTGTAACAGTGAACAGTTTGCTGTCCCAGGCACTAGTAAGTCTGACAACACAGTTTTTGACAATAATAAAGAGTTGCAATCCTGTCAAAAACATAAAGTATGTTTAGACAAAGTGGGAAACAATACTTGTGGTACTCCTTCAACAAGTGGTACTAGTAAAGTTAGTGAGAATTTAGATGGCAACAGTTTGAGAGAAAACCGAAAAAGGCCTTCCACATTAAGGTTGAATAAACCAGCTTTGGATGTTGACGACAGTTCAAGTGATACAGGCAATGATGACTATTCATTGGGTTCTGAAGATGGATGTATTTATACATACAGAGGTGGGGAACACTTGGCAGATTTGCCAAGCTCATTTTTCAGTCTTGATATGGGCTTACCATTAGATAAGCAGTTACCTCATGCTCTTAACTACCCTGGCCCTCAACAGGGTGCACCAAATGCGAGAGAAAACAATTCTGGTGCCTCAAGCCCTGATATGGACTTTTTGGAAATGGACTTTGACCCTGGACCGTCATGTGAGGCTGATACTGGTGATGAATCAAGTCCGGATGTGGATTTAGATGCAGCTATAAATATGCCTGAAGAAAATGAGCCGGTTCTCAGAGGAACTTCTCCTGAATATTTAGCTGCTGTTAGATACAACCCACTAGCTTGTATTCCGACTACCTCGTCAGCCAGTTACACTGATGCATATTGTAACGTGCCATCAACAAGTACTGCTGTGCCATTAGATCATGGTGATGTTGAAAATGAATCACAAGTCAATCACACTGTTGGGCCATTAATAACTCATGTGAATGTGAGGGGTGAGCAATTGTTAGTTCGTAGGACCATGTCCCACTGGCCTCATGCAGCAACTGCCAGTCTACATATTACAAGTGGAGATCTGGTATCCCCAAGAGAAGTTTTAAATTGTGAGTTCCAAGTTTATTTGTCCACTGTATATGGCATTACTTATGTGCCTCCAATTCTAACAGAATTTTATTTGTTTACAATACTTTATTAACTTTTTATTTGCATATTTTAGCTTGCATTGCTTATGATAAATTTGAAGTAGTCTGTATATACCTAAATGTCAATAATAAAAAAGGATCTCTAATTAAACATTTATTTTTAAATTATTACTTTTTCCAATTTTGATGATCTAATAATGGTTGATGTTAAAATGTGAAGTTTTAATTAAAGTTCTAATATATTTAATTCAGTTATAAAACCTAATAATTTTTTCTAAAATTCCATTCAATTTTATGAAGGTTAAATATTTCCTTGAAAGTACTGCATTTGTTTTCATTGACTAAAATTGCAGATATTGATCATAATATGATGATATTAATTTGTTTGTAAACTTAAAACGTTTTTAGATGAAGAAGAGCACCCAGAAGGACCATTTGCCCACCAAATAAACCAAGGAGAAAGATTGACTTTGGACTCTAATAATCTGTCATCGGCATTGTATCATATAAATATGGCAAAGAAATTGGTTGAAAATGCCAAACCAGAATCGGAGCAACACACAAATAACATGGTAAGTCAAGCTCTAATGTAATTTATACGTAACTTGAATCATAATAGGTTTATATATAGGCATTTAGCCATATGATGCCAGCAGAGTAGAAAACACCACCCCATATCCTCCGATAAGTGTCATAGAAGGCGACTAATGAGACCAGAATACCAGCACCACAGTGTCGTTTGTCACTGTGGCACTATGCTGAGGCAGTGACCTAGTTGGCCTGTTAATGTATATTTTTATTTCTTAAGATAGTCTTTTTTTTATTATTACTATTTTTATGCTGATATTAGTTTACTGTTGTTGGCCAATAAATGCTTTCTTTCTTTTCTTTCTTTCTTTCTAATGGATTAGCAAAGGGGTATTGACCACCTTATACTTCGTCCACCAATCCACATTAGGCAAGCGTAGTGGACTACTTCCTTAACCTTCTTCAATAACAAGGAGAGGCTTGTCCCAGCAATGGGTCGATTTATAAAGGCTGTTATGATGATGATGATGTAGGCATACAATCACACTCATAATCCCAAAAGAGGTTGAGCTTTAGATAACATTTGGTTACACATAAAGGCACCTCTAGCAGTTTGGGCCATACAGTACCTCAAATTAGTGTCAAGTTGCCATCCTGTCGCCTACACAAAAAGGACACCAAACTCAAAACCACCAGTAAACCAATAAACAAAAACCAATGATTATGACAAGCAAATGTTACACTTTAAATAACATGACAGTCCATGTGTAAATAACATGATGATTAACAAGGCACTTCTTCCATAATGGCCTATGCAGTGACCAAAAAGTGACAGGTTGCCTGTCTGTCGTCTTTATAAGTAATTAAGTAAATCCTAACTTGGAGTTTCTTCCGAGTTCTTGTTGTAAAAACACGTGTTGAGAGACTCCATTTTAACTCAAATCTACCATACAATTTTTGTTACTTTAATTACATTTTCACTTGACATTGGCAAAATACGTAATGTTTATGTATCGCGACGCCATTAATTAAGAATAGAATAGAAGAATAGAAATCCTAACTAATATTATAAATGCGACAGTGAGTTTCTTTGATTGCACTTTCACGCCTAAACCACAGAACCGATTTTGATGAAATTTGGGAACCCTGGGAATGACATAGGATACTTTTAGCGCGATAACCGACATTGATGTGAGTGTAATTCAATCGCCACGGTGGTGCGTGCTTCTTTACGAACTCAGAAGTGCTGAAGCTGATTTTAGAGTCACGCGTTTGAACAGCGCCGTCCAGACGCGCGTGCTTCATTATAAAACCGCCACTACCCACTAGTGCATTTGTGAGTGAGCGCGTCCAGTTGGCGCTGATCATACTCGTGTCTCTGAAATCAAGTGCGCGATTGGTATACGGTGGGTGCACTTAATTTTCCTTCCTGCTTCGGAAGTCACGTCAAGCTGGTGATCCCGACAGCTGTCGAAAGATAGGAGCTGTAAAAACAGGTCACGTCAGAGGCCGGGAATGGCGACTTGTGAAACTCCAACACCTGGCTAGACTCTAGGTACCAAGTTAACCACACGATGTGAAGAAGAAGATGTCAGCTTATAGATAAAGAGCGCTCGCGTTAATAATAATAACTTTATTAGAACCATTTACAAAATTGTAACAAAAATGATTTTCTTCTAGTCCCCACACTAGGATTCCCTGTGTTGTGGCCGCGGACTAGTCTCTTCAACCTGGTGGCCTTTGGTTATCAGTTAAGTAAGATTATGAAAAACTAGTAACAAAATAATAAAAATAATAATAGGTAAATAAAGAAACTAAAAATTATCTGTGTGTGTGTGTGTGTGTGTTCATGCGTGCGTGCGTGCGTGCGTGCGTGTATGTGTAACTGAAGAGGAAACGCACACGTCGCGGCGTCTATCTGCGCTGCCTAGACGTCCATCGAGAGCGCCTACGCCGCTGGACAGACGGTGGCAAAATATTTGCTCACTAGTGTGCAGTATTATGGCTTTTGTTTGTATTACCTTAAGACTGAAATGCAGACAGTAAAAGGCAGTTTGACTACAGGTTTTGTGCTGTATTATTGTCATGGTCTCTTGATAATTGTTGTAATGAATGTCCAAATATTGCTATCATTATTGTTATTAGGTACTCTTGCTACTTTATCAAGCCATTAGACTCGCAATGAGAGTGATAGAACCAAAATAACTCCAGCCATTATTGCTGTTGTCATTATTGTCGGGACGGAAGGTTAATTATGATATGAAAACGTATTCAAAATTAATTATTTACTTAAATGAGTTCTAGTTTCATAGAATTTATTTTATTGAGTTATTAATTTGGAATTATTTTATATTAATTGTGTTATCTGTTATATTTCGGGGTTTAGTATGGTTTTCCGTTACGTATTACTGCTGGTGTTCCGCATTACTTCTGTTCAGATTCAGTGTGATATCATTTTTATCGTGAGCCAGTGTGGTGGGTGGGACGAAGGAATCAATTAGCTCTCTATAGAGCCGCGTATATCCGCGTGCACTAAATAAAGAACTTGTATAGATTCGGCACAGAAACTAAAACGAAACAAAAACGCACCGATCCGGTCAGGAAGTGGCTTAATATATGTAGATAGATAAAACCGACTTTAGGTTCTTCGATGAAACATTCATCAGCAAACGGTAATTCGGCGCTGAATATTCCGGGTGGGCAATTTATTGCTTCTTTTTCACCTACTGGTTAACTTGGTGTCAGAGAATTGCAAGACACCGTTTTAGGGATCCAATAGGACCAGCTTTTTATCACTGCTATCTTCCTACAGTGGGCAGAACTCCAGCCACCCGCTTAGATAACACGCCTTCCCAAAAATATTTGCTCACCCATCTACTCCACTATCCAGTCCTGGAATGTGAATGGGCCTTTTATACCCACAGGCAAGTGAACCCAGTTCAAGCAGTTCAGAAGACTCGAGGTACACATTGCCGCCTCGCTGTATGGTGTGGTCTGAGCGGGAAGCTTGTGAACGACAGGTCACACAAATCAGCACTTCGGCTTGTGGGGCCACTTCGGTGGTGAATGTTTTTGTAAGTTTGAAATATGGTAATACCTATCTGTCCAGACCTACGCAAGTGCACGAATCGTGCACACTACACGCCCCGAACAGCTATTGGATACTTTAAAATCTTAGATTGGATGCGTCAAATTCAGCGCGCTCGTGCTTCTCGCGTGCATGGAAGGATCACAGGAGCGGCAAAGTGTCTCTTGCACGATAACCGCTCGCGAGCAGCACGCGAACATGTCGAAATATGTCTCTAAGATTCACTCGAAACGCACAGGTCCTGTTCGTCGTGGAGATAATTACTTGCACGCGAACTGTTTGCGAACATGTCCGAAAGTGTCTATACTATGTTCTTAAAAGGCTCGCGAACCGCACTGTTTATGCACGTGCGCAGGTCTGGACAGACCTTAAGAGAGTAAGGGCCACCGATGCCAAAGGACGCCGTAGAACACCTAGACCTATTATGGTTAAAATGAAATAATGTCAGTGCTAAATTTACTTAAATAGGGTTCAAAATCATTTGTCTACGAAAAATTCCTTTGAAATGCCATGCAGAAACTGTGGGCCTAGATTCAACGTTATTCCTTTAACAACATGACGTAATGTGTACGTCTCACGTGCCGAAGCGTGCAAGCGGCATGCCACGGGATATTTCGACCTATTCGTGTAAAATAAAAGAATGTCAATAATAATTTTATTTAAATAAGATCTAAAATCTTTTGGTCATGAAAAAATCCCTTGCCACGCCGTGCCGCGCCGTCGGTGAGCGCAGGACCTAAGGGACAGTTGTTTCGCAACGCCATGGCGCTGATGCCGATAAATCAACTTTATTTACTACCCAAAAACGCACAATATTATTGCAAGAATTTGGAAACGTTTCAATGCGGCGCAATGTGCTGCGAGGCGACGCGACGCCTCTTTAGTTGTAAGCAGCTAGCTAAATTTAAGTGCCTAATTTAACATAAATAATCACTTATCTCAAGTTTTTATCTCTCGAACGAACGCCATGATGTAGATATAACATTGTCTCTCTCTGTATACTTCAGTGCGGGAACTGTTAACCGGCGTTCGTGAGATATAAATGCTATGCTAATGATGCCCTTAGCTCCGTCACATCCTGTGTGAATTTTCATTACGATTATGTATTTTGCAGTTAGCGTTGGGAGTTCCCGTAAATATAGAAATAATAAATTCTGCTGTTGGTACAAGACTGAGAGCTAACAACGCGCCTGTGCCGAGGTATGTATCGATGTCAAGAAAAAATAGTGGGTAGTGGAAACACCTATAGTCTCTGTAAATTAATCACACATGTTCAGGTATCTTTTCTCGCGGTCCGTGGCCGGATGCACCGCTGCCGACCTCGTAACTGGTATACAAAGGGCTTCAGATGGACTGGTAACAGCAAGGTTCTTCCCCACCTATCCCGAAAGAGCCGTGTCTTTATCCCATTGGCTCGCTGACTGGATATCTTTAGGTAAGAATAGTTCCACAATGGATAAAAATACCTATTTTGTTACAAAATGCATTACGTTTTGTCAGTATCATCATTGAGCAAACAATCATATTTTACAATTTAGGATATAGAGGCATAATAGTTTCCATTAAACTTCGAACTTTACGACTTTAAGATAAAGTACTTTCATATTGTACGATATAACCTGAGAGTGATGTTATCTGACATTGCGGAGTATTTTTTAATGTTTCTACTTTCTCGTATACGTAGTATAGGGGAAGTCTTGTAATCATCAAAAAATTCTACCTCGAGACTTTAACGGATTTACACGTTTTGGACCTCCATGAGTCCAAAAATATTTTTTTTTAAATTATATCTGTGTGTGTGTGTCTGTGCGTTTAGCACGATAACTCGAGCATGCTTTAACTTATTGCAACCAAATTTAATATACATGTACTACATCAAAATATAAGGGTCTATCATCAAGGGCCGTCGATCACGAAAGTTAAGCAACTAAGTGCGCGGTCGGTACTCAGTTGGGTGACCAAAATTTAACATGCATGTATGACATCAAAATATAAGGTTTCTATCAACCTTTGAGTAGTTTCCGGTATACGAGAAAGTTAAGGGGAGACAACTCCCGATTTTTAGTTGATAATGACTGCAAACTTAATTTCCAATACATCTTCAGGTGCAGTACCAATTGTGACACTAAACCTCCAAGTCGGTTGCGAAGGTGAAATACCGGACGCTTGGCACCATCAAATGGTGTTCGGCGTGTCCCAACAGGGGGTCTACCTCTGTAATCCTGTGGAATGTGTCCGAGAGTCCACTCTGTGGCCGAGATTGACTTCGCCATCGGTTCTGTTAGTGAGGACGAGAGACGTGCTCACGAGGTTCACAGTCAACACGGATCTGTCGCCTCTGATGATGGTACCTGATCGCCGGTATCATACATTCAATGTGCTTGGTGAGTGATTAAAAATGTAATATATTTTCAATATGATAGGATGGAACTCCTCTGTGCTTCGGAAGATATGTTAAGCCGTTGGTTCCATTTAACATTGCTACTAATTTTACTCAACTTGGGCGTGAAGATACGAGCAAAAAAACTCATGTATTCTTATGTATGTAATCTGACTGAACCCAATAGTTCATTCATATAAAGTAGTCAGTCAGCGTAGTTTTTTACTTTCTCGTATACGTAGTATATAGGAAGTCTTGTAATCGGCAAAAAAATTTACCTCGAGATTTTGACGGATTTACGTTTTGGTCCTGCCTGAGTCCAAAAATACCGTTTTTGGAATTATGTCTGAGTGTCTGTGCGTTAGCACAATAACTCGAGTACCTATGCTTTTTTTTAGGAGCAATAGATAATATGACACAAAAGTTGTACGATTGCTCTCAGCCAAGTTATACAAGTTCGATGATTCGTCATTTTCATACATTTATTGATTTCTGAAAGTGTTGTGAAACCTAAAATAATGATAAGTATTGCTAGAACTAGCGATCTAACTTTCTTCAATAGACTTTGAACTTTTATCATCGTGGAATAAGGTCGAAAATTTATTGAAGAAATTCGTCAGTTTAGGGTACTCTTATCTGTTCATGCCTCTACATACTTACATATTCAGTGTACCTTTCCCGATAGTAATTCCAAGTTATCATGAACAGATTAGTATTAATAAATAAAACAAAATTTCAGGTCAAGTAGCCAACGCGATACGCGAGTGGCGTTCAACCGGCTGGTCCGAGCATGGCACTAGGACGCGACACATCCGTATACCGGCCGCGTACCAAGCCGGAGTCACTATCGCCGCTCTAACGGGCTCTGAAGCGCACAGGCGACTGATGCACGCCCCACAGCTTCCTCTCTTAGGACCTCACATCGAAAGATAAGTCGATAACAGTTTTAAACCAACGCTACGCAGACTCATTTGTAATTTATCAGCATTTAGGTTCGTCAAAATTTGGGATGAAAACACTCGCGAAAATTATAATCTTTATCAGGAAGCAGCACTTGTACCTATTTTCGGAATACTTTGAACTTTATTTCTTTGTGATAAGTTTAGTTAACAATTAGTTCTTGCACAAACAACAGCAGGTCAGGTAAAATGGCAAATTTCTCCAATCGTATTTTTAACCTTAATATATTTGGTATAAAGTGCAAAATCGATTGTCTGACTTGATGTTGTCTGTACACTGGTAAATAGTTATTACTTACTAGTGGTCGCCCGCGTCTTCGCTCGCCTTAATGTAAAGCTATATTACTGTAAAGGTTAATTAAAATCCGTTCAGTAGTGTTTGGGTGAAAGAGTAACAAACACGTCTAGACATCAATCCATACAGTGGATGGATGGGCGAAACCGAGAGATAATTGAAGTCGTTTAAGATCCTAGTTTTTTTTTATTTGTCGCACAATACAGAGTATAGTTTTAAACAGTTTTCGAACTCGATCAAACGTATCGTTCCTTTTCATACATTGCCCACTGTTTCTGATAGTTTACGCTAGAGGCGCTAGTGGGCAATGTATGAAAAGAGACGATACGTTTGATCGAGCTCGATAACTAACAAACTCGTACTAAGGGTACTGGGGTTCTTCGGACGATTCGAGGCGGGCAGATTTGCGAGATTTCATATAAAGAATTTTTAATTTTCGTTTCGTTCGACTCTTTCGTCGCGTTATACTCGGATAGATGTGCGTCCACCTTAAATGGGAATACGTAAGATTTTGATTATTCTCATACCCAGCCCAGTTCTGGTTGAGAACGCAATAGGTTGGTTGGTTCTGTAATGTAGCGTCACAGAAAATGTAACTTTATCCCGTCTGGCTACAAAGTTGTATAATTTTTATTGCTAGGTATAACATCTTCTCAAAGTGTTGGTAAATTACATAATGAGCATGTGAATATATAATTAAAACTTCAATCGAAATAATTAAAACTTATGTCAATGTAATATTACTATTGATTGATATACCATGATTACAATATTTTCACGAACTCACCATAAAACAATTGTAACAATATGTGTTAGAATTCTGTCTAATTTGTCTGTGTTAATTTCGCTCAAATACATAATAGTTATTTCACAATGTATTGGATAAATATTTAGGTGTATTAGTTAATAATTGGGATTGAAAATAACTGTATAATAATATAATCTTGATAATAAGGTCCCATTATGTGACTCGGTGATTTGATGTTATGTCTAAAGGAAGCTGTGTGATTGGCTAAATTTTATTAGCCTCAAATAAAAGTGTAAGATGTAAATAATTATGTAAAGGATATCACGTAATTTAATTATGTATTAGTGAATTGGTGCTTACTAGTCAAAATTATATTAGCACATAATGACTGTAATCTTGCAAAGTTATTGTACTGATTCTGTTATACTTGACATGACTATTCTGATATAGTAATTTTTTTTTCGGATACGATTAATATGGAGAATCCATATTGCGCCCGCATAGTGCGGTTTTTAAGGTGCCGCCGGCCGCTTTCTTGAATGGGTGCACTCAGAACCTTTCAGGCCTTCTTTTTTAAATTATTGTGTTAAGTTCCTATAACGCAACAGCTCGTTTCTGGTGTACCTAATGTAAGGTATACCTACTCAAAAATTCGTACCCACCTTTATGTTCTGTAGGTATCTTGGCGAAGGAAAGAAGGATAATCCAACGACGCTACAATAAATTCGACAGCCGCCTGATGTAGACATTTTCAAACAATATTTATACAGATCTGTTAGGTTTTTAACAATATTAAAAGTTGGTATCCAATGTAATGTAAGTATAAATTTTTTAATGTCATAATTAAAATCATTCATTCGTCACTTTCCTAAATTAATTATATACGTAGCCAGCGGTGAGGCCTTGACTGTTCTATACTTTGCATATCAAGTTTTTGTGGTTGTGTGCGTACGTATGTGCGTGTCGAATAGCGCGCACACATACAAGTCGCGAGACCTACCGTTCTATGTAGATGGCGCACTATTCTGGTTATACTTTGGTAAGGTGGTGCGGTTTTGTATGGAACAGTAGTTTTTTCATGTCAATTCATTGTCCTCATATTTGGGGTAAACACTGAATTATGAGTAGTCTTATGTTAGAAGGATACCAATGTTTTCCCAGGCACTCTCTATAACAGCCGGCTACCACAAAGTGTCAAATTTCTTCAAGACTTTACGACTATGGAATAAGGTCGAAAATTTATTGAATAAATTTGAACAGTTGTGGGTAGTTTGCTGTCGTCTGTACCAAAAAATCCTTCAAATTTTTTTCTACAGTTAACTTTATTCAGTATATTTCGATTAAAGCCACCTGGTTACCTTTACAATATTTTAGATATGTTATTAAAAGGCATTTTAATTTAGATCAGCTTAAACCAATTTTTAAATAAACTCTTTTATTTTGTCTAAGCTAGAAACTTGTCTAGACAGCCAGTTAACAACTCAATATAATTTCGTCGCTTGATACGGTTTTCTGTACAAACTTATAAATATTTGCTTTAATTCGTCAAGTCTGAAGAAGTATAATTAATTTATTAATTTTTACAAAACCTGTATGTAAGCGTTATTATATTGCCATATTATCCTCTAAGTGTAGTTAACTTCCGTAATAATCCTTTTCTAACTGTTTTATGTCTTCAAACAAATTTAAAACTTATGATAAAGGCATAGAAGACAAAATGTATGGAAAAGTTCAGTTTTATGATAGCATTCAAGACTGTATAACAGAATCAGTGTCACTACAATTAACCATAGAATTTAAAATAATTGCACACGATAATCTAAAATATTTTATCGTAATATTAATTAGTTTTAATAAGGTGGATTTGAAACAAGAATACTCATAATAATTTAACTGTAATCGAATATTATAATTTTATTATTTCAAACAATGAATAACCACTCATCATTGAGTATTAGTCTGAATTGGCTAATTACAGAAAAAAAAGCTTCGCAAGTCACGATACGCTTTTATAATTTACTTCATACATTATTTATCAAATCCATACTCATTAAAATGTATGATATTGATAATTATGCATTTACTCAAAAATACCGTACCTATCATGTTACAACATATTTTGTCAAATCCATCCATCTTATTAAAACGTACCTACATTTCTTGTATTTAATTTTCATAAAATTTATGTTATTACTCGTTTTGTTTTCATTATGTTGGTGGTAAGTAGTTGGTTGGTAAAATATAAAGATTTTATATCTTTTAGGTTTTAATATTTCATACATTTTAGAGCACCTAAAGTATCACCTTAAATAAATTAAGTAAATACACTACGTATAACTATAATTAGTAATTCTAACAGCATTAAGTGTTTGTTTCATAGTATTTTTTTTTGCAATGTTTACAAAATTTTTGTGTCCAAAAATCGATCAATTGTATTCTTTATAATATCAAAGTGTTACAAAGCAGTTGCTTACCACCGAATTCAGGTGTATAATTTTTTCTAAAGTTAATATTTATAATTTTATACTGTACAGTCGTTTGTAGTAGTTATAAATAGTACCTCGTCGCAATTACCCTTTATGTCACGTTACTATTGATTCTTCCAATATTCTATGTTTACAAATTAGAACTTGGCTAATTACCTACGTAATTAATATTATTCTGAATAAAGCAATGTTATGTATAACATTATATTTTTGGAATATACTATGATAGAATATAATATGTTGTTTTAATTTATACATCTACAGGTATACCCCACCACCATAATAATATATTTTCACGTTCACACTAATTTATCTAGCGCAAATTAAGTAGTTATCCTTAATAACTTGTATTATGTTCGTGTCAACCACACAAACATTTTTCCTAGCAGGATTCGTTGCACTACGACGACGGCGTTCATAATAATTGTTTTTTTCTATTCTTGCTTACATATTGCATCAAGCAGTTTAAAAAACAAAGAGGGCGGTATTCCGTCAATAATCTCCGCTCTTTGTGTCACACTCTCGCATAAAGCTCCTTCTTCATCTCTATACAATTGGGGCAATTTCAATTGTTCGTAAAGCAGCTTAACGCGCTCGACGTGTGCGGGCTCGTTACTTCCATAACAAGTGTTGAATACTATGCGCTGGGCTGGCGTACAGCGCTGCAGCGCCCTAACAGCGAACCATGTGCATTTACCGCCCTGGATATTAGAACCAAATGATCTGTCTAAAATGGATTCTTCACCAAAGCAATCGTTATATTCTTCCTGAAATTGAAATACATGAACGAATACAAAATGATGTTTATATATTTAAATTGAAATATATTCCACCGGTCTACCATTAAGGCACAGGAGCATAAGCAGCGTCGAATGTAGACTGTCGAGGCTCAGCCCGCCTAGCATGACCACCGAAACACGATATGATATGATAAAGCCGTAAAAACTGTCAAAATTTTTGGATATAACCGTCAACTCGAAATTTTATCGAAACTGCGAACATGTATAAGGCTTATACATGTTTCGATTCGCAGATTCGATAAATTTTCAAGATTGCAGTTATAACCAATAATTTTTGACAGTTCAACGCGATAAATGACTATATCATATCATATCATGTTTCGGTGGTCATGCTAGGCGGGCTAGCCTTTGACCAAAGTTATATTATCATCTATATTTATATCTAGACACTTCCTCGCATGTTAGTAAAATATCCCGCATTCTACACCCTCTCACACCTTACTGGTTGACTGGTAGCTAATGCTGTTCAGCATTAAGTACGCTTTTTGTACTTTCCTTTGTGCAATTAAGTACTTAAATAAATAAATAAAGTTCTTTATATGATCTTGTAATTTTTATAATTTCCAACATGTACCCAGGTACGTGACCGGAGACCCAGGTCTCCGGTCACGACTAATCGTACGTACGGGTGTCGTAAAATCAGACTAACACTAGTTACTGAATCCCGTGCAGACCATTGCACTAAGGGTGTTTGTGCACTACCAGGAATTTTACTGTCCGGCAGTCCGATTTTTTACGTTCCGATATGGCACGTCATAAATGTATACCTACCAAGGAGCTTTTCTATAGGTAAAATATAAGCTCCTTGACTTTTCCCCATTCCGGGCCGTTTTTGTTCCGAGCAATCAAAAACGTATTTATGCTTGTGCAGTAGTAGGCAGTCATCATCATCAGATCATACAATGTCCCCACCGAGGGACTCAGCCTACCCCACATTAGGGGCGACGGCGATTAAGCCTTAGTCAACCACAAGAATTTCTTCATATGTGTGTTGCAGGTTTCCTCACGATGTTTTCCTTCACCGTAACAGCACGTCGGGCTATACAAAACTGTCAAATTTCTCCAAACGATTTTCAACCTAAGATTATTCAATATAAAGTGCATAATCGATTAATAAAATAATGATAAAATTTGAGTTTGTGGTAACCCAACGTGCTGTTGTCTGTACATATGAATTCAAAACATGACGGGGTTCGAACCGGTGCCTCCCGAGTGGGAGACAGCGTCCTTACGCACTTACGCTTCAACTAGTAGATAATAGTTAACTCGTTAAGCCCCGTTCGCGCTCAGGAGCGCGAGAACACAATTAAAATCAATTGTGTCTGGATATTAATAATCGTCCAGGGATTAAAGAAAATTATTTCATACTGCCCCAATTTATTGTGGGTTATGTTATGTATAATGTTCCTGTCAGGTACCTTTCACTCATAAGGGAATGTACGCAAAATTATTTTTGTCTTCTACGTCTTCGGACGTAGAATAATAATGCAAGCAACTGCTGACGTTCCAAGATACTCATCGTTCCTAGCGTAATTACGCGTACGTGGCGTGTAGTTTCAAAGAGAGCTACCCTAAACTGCTCCGCACCGATCCTAATAAAGACGGGCAAGTTCACAAGTTCACCAATCATCCATTTTTTTCATGCCACTACGGACCGTAAAAAATCGAACTGCCGGACAGTAGAATTCCTGGTAGTTCACAAACGCCGTAAACTACCCACAACAGCATTTGCAGGGAGGGATGGTGTCCGGTAGACTGCTGGTCAAAAAACTATGCTACAAATCTATAACAGTAGATATGGTGACATATTGCACCGACCCTCAAATAAATTGGAATCAAGGTAGGTAGGAGAAGACCTATATGTAGGTAAAATTGGACTTCAACATAGATCCAATTTTTGCTTAACACGGCACATCAGGCGACATATCATTTTGGAATAATTTTATTTTTGCGTTTACAAACGCGTAAATATAATACTAGAAAAATGCACTGAAAAAAATCGACTTGTCCCGCCTGAGGCAAGTCGATTTTTTTCAGTGCATTTTTCTAGTATGACATATCATTTGTTTAAGTACCTAAAGTTTCGACCTTAACATAATGCATTTAGGTAATAGTTGGAGAATAAGCACTTACCTTTATTTGATACAACTTTGCTAAATCAAAACATATAGCATTAACACGGTCATATATTGACTTATCTTTTATCATGTTAAGCTGCATAGCTAGAAATATTGGCAATCTGAAGTCGTAGGAATATTCACACACTGTATTGTATAGTTGTGGAGTGAAAGTTACATATTTGTTGTATTTTGCCTTTGAAACTGTGTGGTCTAGCAATTCCCCTATAGCAGCATAAAGAAAGCCCTGAAAGATAAAAAAGTATTTAGGTAAAATTTATTTGGGCCGTAGGTGGTAAGTAATGGTAACTCTTTAACCGTTTTTCGATGCCAAAATTTTATCTGATATCAAATCGCATTCAATTATTTTACACTACAGCCTGTAATCATTTAGACTTTTACCCTGAACCTAATAATGATCCATCGTTGTATGATGTTTGCCTCAATGATGGTATGATTATGTCATCAAGATGCATTAATCTGTACCCATCTATGACTACTCTAACAGAAGTTATGTCAACCCTTAATGCAAGGTCAATTTGGTTAGATGGCCCAAATACCACTTTCCTATTTAACTATATTTCGGTGTAAGCGTTAAACACACCAATTGTAAGATACCTTACATGGTGTTTGGTAGTATAAAAAGTCAGTTCACCTACCCATGTTAAAATAAATAAAGGAGTTCTCAAAAATTCAAAATGATACATTAAATTTAAATATTCTCCATACAAATAGTTCGGTCAGTATGTGGAAATTAAAAAAAAATTACAATTACAATTTTTCATAACACTATACTATATAAATGACTATGTTAACGTGGGTTAGTGCTTTCTTGTTATACCATGTCCACCTAACACAATGTAGAAGGACATATTAGGTTGGGGAAAAAGTCTTTTCGCATTATAGTATGTATAAACTTGTAATAAAATCTCTTTGGCTATACTATTTGTATCTGGCTGGTTTTGGTATCATTGAAAGTTTAAATTTTAAAAAACATAATTCCAAATTCAAATTAGGAAAATGTGTGATTTTCATTTGTTATTCGTACCGCCAAGATGAGTGAATCTAATGAAGAAATTCGATACATTTTAAAATTTTACTACAAAAAAGGTAAAAATGCAACGCAAGCCGCGAAAAATTTTTTCGATGTTTATGGACCTAGTGCAGTGTCTGTGAGAGTAGCACAAATTTGGTTTAAGCATTTTCAATCCGGAAATTTTGATGTCAAAGATGCACGTCGCTCTGGTCACCCTATTACAGATAAAATGGATGCCATTTTTGAAAAAGTGGAGCAAGATCGGCATGTCAGTAGTTACGACGTAGCTGAATGACTGGGAATTGACCACAAAACAATTTTGGCGCATTTCAAAAAAACTGGGTACACAAAAAAGCTCGACATTTGGGTACCTCACGAGCTCACTGAAAGAAACCTAATGAACCGTGTACTCATTTGTGATTCTTTATTACGACGTAATGAAACCGAACCATTTTTGAAGAAGCTGATAACTGGTGATGAAAAGTGCATCACGTACGACAAGAACGTGCGAAAAAGGTCGTGGTCAAAGGCCGGTCAGGCTTCACAGACTGTAGCGAAACCCGGGTTAACTCGCAACAAGGTGATGCTGTGTGTGTGGTGGGATTGGAAGGGCATTATTCATTATGAGCTGTTACCACGAGGCAGGGCCATCGCTTCTGAACTCTACTGCGAACAACTGATGAGATTAAAGCAAGAAGTTGAGAGAAAGCGGCCGGAATTAATCAACAGAAGGGGTGTGGTTTTTCATCATGATAACGCTAGACCTCACACATCTTTAGCCACTCAGCAAAAATTAAGAGAGTTTGGCTGGGAGGTGTTAATGCATCCGCCGTATAGTCCTGACCTTGCACCTTCAGATTTCCACCTGTTTCGGTCTCTTCAGAATTCTTTAGGCAGTGTCAGGTTAACATCACGAGAGGACTGCCAAAACCACTTGTCGCGGTATTTTGACCAGAAGTCCCAAAATTTCTATAGCAATGGGATCATGTCCCTACCTACAAGATGGCAAAAAGTTATCGAACAAAATGGTACCTACATACTTTAGTTAAATGTAATTAAACTATATTAAAAAATGTTTTGAATTTTCTTAAAAAATGCGAAGAAACTTTTTCCCCAACCTATTATCTCTAGAGATGTGGCGACTGGTAGATTGTGGCTGTTCGTAGATTGTCTTTTCACTGGATTCGGCGATGATACTTTAGCATTGTCTCTATAATGTATTAGATCAGAGTTTGTTCCTACCTTGTTACAAAGCTGAAGTATACTGTTATAATTTATGTGGTCCTTAAAATAATGACCTAGCACGTCACACATAAAACTTCTCAACAAGTTTGCTGCACAACTAGGCCTTATATTAGAGGTTTCATCTGCCGGTGTGTTTTTCTTGTCAACTTTATCCAGTATCTTGTTATGAGATTGTAGCTGTAAAATAAACTTTCAGCTTATAAATTACCCGATTTATCATAGGTTCATTTAAATAAATATTTCTGATAGTTTCAATACCTACCATGCCTAAAACCCACGCTAAGACAAAAGCTTGCAGCATTTTTTCAGATGATATTGTTCCAGGATGATTTAAATGGTTGCATGTGTGCAACATAATCATACTGCTTGCATTGGTGCCATCGTCAGTGGCATATTGTGCTATCTAAAAAAGGATTACCTATTTATAAGGAATTAATTCTGAATTAACTATATTCGCTTAGCTTTCGTTAGCTATGTAATAGGTAAGTATATGGTGTGGACGGTTTAGTGTCGGCATTGAGATCTCTACAGTGATGACTCACCGTACGATAGTTAAAAATTGTAGGTATAGATCCATCAATCAATCAAATTCTTTATTTGCGATAAATAGCGTATGTTACAAGATGTTTACAATTATCAGTGCGAGCTTAAGCCAATTTAGCCATTATTACATTCAATTAATTATTATTCAAACATACTACATGGAAACATTAATATACAGTATAACCTATACCATCTTACTAACTTACATAACGAACCATCTTACCTACCTTCATAATATGTTCATTGCTCTTTGGGATATTCAAATAATGTCCTTTACTAACGACTTCGTCCACCATTTTGGTCAATGATACTTTGAAGTCTCGATATTCTTCTTGAGATATTAAATTGACAATATTCTTATGGAACCTAAAGAGTTTTAAAACCATCTTACTGAATGAAACAAGTTCTGTCCAATATATTCTAAAGGAGTATGTTAATGGGTAGGTATGGTTACACGGAGTACAGGTTTGAGAAAGAATAAAAACCTCTTAAGAAATCTACAGTTTCTGTTCAGCTAGGTACCGCGTAGCACGTCGGTGTTACAAGCATCTATATGGGCTACGGTGAGTAGTCTTTTTATCGAATAAAAACACTTTACCAGTTTGCTCGTTTAAAGTTCATTACATCTTACTCATTCAGGATAGCGGAAAGAGTTCGTGGAATCGGTCAATATTCAGATAAATATCAATCGTGGTCGTCACTAGACCCCGAGAGGACTGTGGATCGGGATTCGGCGTTCGCCCACCGCCGCCCGGGCGTCTTCTCGGCGAGAACAGAATACTAAAAGAGCTACTGCTCGCCGATGATCTTACGCCCTCTCCTCCCCCCTAAGATGAGATCCTATAAATATAAATCAACATCACTAAACAAACTTACCGAGAGCTATAACTTCTTGATGCCAGCGCAATAACTTTCTTAAAGTTTCCCATGTTTATAACTTTTAAGGTAAAGATTCAAAAGTAATAACTACTTACTAGGCATTTTAATTTCTAATAGTTTACGCGTGAACCACACACGCAAGACGTAGAAAAAAAAGTGAACGATATAATCTTGACTTCTTTATATTTGTAGACTGTGGTTTGATTTATGCATTTATGGGTCGAGGATATATCCTCAACCCAATGGTATACCATAGAAAACTATCTAGTTAATAATCTCTGTGTCAAATATACATTACAATAGAAATACAAGGAAGAATTAATCCTTATCTTTACTAATAGATACATCTTATCTTCCAAGCGTACTGACTACTCATTTTTATCTGTATAATATACTAGTTCCGCCCGCGACTTTGTCCAAGCATTGTTTCCTTTGGTTCCGTCGCAAAACCTTATATTTAATTGGTTTTCTATGATGAAGAATTTATTATTTTTATCTAACTCGGCGATCAAACGGGACTTTGTTTTCCTTGTATTCTTTGTTCAAATATTTTTATTGCATCAATTCTATAATATGAAATTAGGAGCAAGGCAGCTAAATTAAATAAATTAATGTTCTTCAAGGTCAACAGAATCCCATTTGATAACCAGGTTAGATACAAAGCAAATGTCTTCTTTAATAGAAAACCAGTAAAATTAACGGTTTTCAATGAGGTGAAAATATGCCATTTGATAACCAGGTTAATTATCAGATAAATTATCTAGAATAAAAGAAATATATACAAAAATAGAAAATTTATATTTGTTATATAAAATTTAATACATAAATTCTTCTAAATATTATATAAATGTCGCAGAATATATTTTTATCACAAACATATTCAATGTTTAACAAGTGCCGAATACTCAAAGTAAACCTCATGTCATCTTAATCGTTCACGATGTGACTCTGAATGAGAAAGAGGGCAGGAGTTTCACGCATATTTTAACTAGAGAAGTCTTAAATGTTTAACATACATATAAAATTATATAACACTTTAATATTAAAAACGTCTCTATATAATTAAAAGTTATTTACATGTATTTGAATAGTTACGTTTTGCTAATTTGTTTATAATTTATTTGGCATGATGATGAAATATTTGAATATTTACCAAGTTCTGTCTCAGCACTAGTTTATAACGGGATTTTATCTTGTTATTCGTTTTCTATTTAATTTGGCACAATTTTCAAATATTTCATAAAAGGTAATTTAGGCATGGAAACCATTATACCGCAATCAGACGAAAGAGATACAATGCTAGGATATTGTTAATTCCAAGTACTTTACTAGGCTATCCAGCAAACTAGAAGCACCAATCCTGAACAGTTGAGGAGAGAGCCACTCCGTACCTAATTCAACTTGGATCATGATGAGCCAGTTCACTGCATCTTGTACCGACTTGATACCTCCTGCTGGTTTCAGACCAACCTGTAAACAAATATATTTTTAGTATGACCATAAGTTAAATCATCTGCCTTATCAAGTATCAACCAAACCTAACCTTCTACAGCAGTCTTTCTCAAAGTGGGTGATAACGCCCCCTTGTGGGCGTTGGAGGCCTAGAGGGGGGCCTTAAGGGGCCCAGAAAAACTTGGGGGGCGTTGGCGTAGTATAGAGGGGCGATGGTTGATTTGTAATTTCATTTACTTTATATTTTAAAATTCACTAAAATTAAAACCTACCTACTACTCAATATCGAATTATTATAGTATATTTCTGCCCTGTACGATAGTATAAAAACTAAAAATACTTAACATAGATTTTGTTAAATAACGCTATTAGGTGCAATCCGGAAACAATCGGCTGGTTCATCGATACTATCCTAACTTGCTCAGTACAATTGAGCATAAAAGAGATAAATGAGTGTGTGCGTGTTTGAATAATGAAATTGTGGTTTTTAAGTTTTAGGAGGGTATAATCATAATCATAATCATAATCATAATATCTTTATTGCGATACACAGGTTACATAGTTGTTACATTGGTAATTTAGTGTCCATACTGTGATCTGCTATTAAAGCATGCAATGCATTAACATAATATGTTAAATTCATTATTTATTTTAAACATTCCATTCTAATTAATATAATAATTCCAAATAAAATTTCCAAATATAATTACAATTACATTATTATTAAATTAAACAAAACATTTTAAAATCCCAATCACCCGACAAAGATAAAAGTCAAAAAGACAATTTGAATGTCACAACACAACTGAATAACAATGAAACGTATAAATGTCAAGTAATTAGCAGATTAATCCTTATTGCAATAGAATTCATTTATAGTATAAAAAGCTTTACTTATTAAATAGTCCCTAATTCCTTTTTTAAATGTCACAATATCGTAATTTTTTCTTAAAAATAATGGTAATTTATTATATATTTTCGTAGCACTTCTGAAAAAACTTTTTTGAAAAAGCGCTGTTCTAGAACATTCCGTTACAAGTTGATCTTGACGTCTCTCACTAGTCACTCGTGAAAACAGATTTGGATTGCGACGGATATATAAGCACACTTCGTATATGTATAATGAAGTCAACGTAAGAATTTTAAGCTCTTTAAATCGTTCTCTGCAACTATCAGTCCGTTTAATATTACATATTGATCGCACACAACGTTTCTGAGCTCTAAAGACCATAATTATATTAAAAGCATTTCCCCAAAATATTATACCATAGCGCAGAGTTGCAGCTACGTGGCCATGATATGCTGTAAGAACTGCATGTTGACTTGCTCTCCCTCTCAGCTTATAGAGTGCATAAGAAAATCTAGTAACTCTACCGCAGACAGATTCAAGATGTGTTTTCCAACTCATATCTCTGTCTATATGAAGTCCAAGGAATTTTGTAGTTAATATTTCACCTATCTCTATATTATTACATTTAACATTATTTATTAGCGTGTTCTCCCCTTTTTGTTTAAAACTCATTATTTTCGTTTTTTCCAAATTTAATATAAGATTGTTTCTTTTTAACCATATATTTACTGAATCTAAAGAAGTGTTTATTTCATTTTCACTGTAACACAGGATAGTGCTGTCATCTGCGAACAGTATCATTGGATTATCAATTGCCTTTGGAAAATCATTGATATAAATGAGAAATAGCAGCGGTCCTAAAACACTGCCCTGTGGTACACCGCAACATGGCATTGATGTATCTGATTCATGCAAAGTTTGTATTTTGGTTTTACGACATACTCTCGATATACAAGTTTTTTGATTTCTGTCACTTAGATATGACTCTAATAAGTTTAGTACGTTACCTCTAACCCCATAAAGCTCCAATTTTTTTAATAATGTACCATGTTCCACATAATCAAATGCCTTAGTGAGATCCATGTATATAGCAAATATTGACTGTCTTTTATCCATTCTCTCATGCACTATTTTCAAAAAATCATAAATTGCTAAATCAATCGATTTGTTCTTCCGAAAACCTTTTTGTTGTTTACAAAATAACTTATTGATTTCAAAGTAATTAGAAATTCTACTTGCAATAACTTTCTCAAACACTTTCGAAAAAATGGGGATTAAAGCTACTGGTCTGTAATTTTTTAGGCAATGTTTATCATCTTTTTTGTACATTGGTTTGATAATCGTTGTTTTAAGTTTATTAGGAAACTCACCATATTCTATGCACAAATTCAATATGTAACATAGGATAGGAGCAATTATATCAGACACGTATTTTACCACTCTTGTAATAATTTCATCATACCCAGTGCTATTTGTATTTTTAAGGTTTTGTATTATTTCACCAATTTCACTTGTACTTGCTGGTTTCATGAACAGGGATTTAGAGCACCTTTGTATATTATAAGGACTGTTATCAATATTTTTGCCTAATGGTTTAATTTCATTAGTGTAGTAATCGTTAAAGCACTGAGCAATTTTTGTGGGACTTGTAATTTTTATGTTATTTTGCAAAATATGACTGATATTTTCTTTAGGGATCTGTTGTTTAATTTGATTTATAACATTCCATGTAGCCTTTGATTTATTTAATGAGTTTTGTACATAATAACTATTTTGGCTTTTCTGGGTTAATTTTATAATTTTTCTGTATCTCAAAGCATAGTCTTGGAATTTATTTTTATCTAATTGATTTTTAGTCAGTCGGTATTTCCAAAGTAAAGCATTTTTCCGTTTATTGATTAGCTTTATCCCTCGAGACACCCATTTTGGTTTCACCTTCGTTTTGATTTTCTGTTTTATTATTGGAAAACATAAATTATATATTAATAAAAATAATTCTATAAATTTATCATAGGCTTCATTTGGACTTTCACTCGTGTATACCTCATTAAAGCCAAGATTTTGCAGATTCGATTTAAACTTTATCAAATTATCCGTGCTGTAATCACGTCGCAATACATACCAATAATCGAACGGGCAAGTTTTCTTTACCGGGCAACTGAATAGTTGTGATGTATGATCTGAGACAGACAATTCAAAAACCTTGCCCTTACCGCCTCTTATATTATGAATTATATTATCTAAGCATGTTTTACTTTTTGGGCGAGTGGGTTCCGCAATGGAAAACTTAAGATTAAAGCTCATAATTAAATCCTTAAAGTTAGAAGTCACTTTACATTTTTTCAGAAGGTCAATATTAAAATCACCACATAAAATTATACTCTTATTATTATTTCTATTTGTTAAACCATATAAAATATCATTAATAATGTCAAAAAACCTTTGAAACGCTGTCAGAAGATTGTTATTCGTTGGAACTCTGTATATACATAATATTATTATTCCATGCTCTACTAGTTCTATTGCAGAGCATTCTATAAAATTGGGAACGTTATATTTTTCAATAAAAGTAAGCACCTCGAACTTCAAATGATTTCTAACTAATATGCAAGAACCTCCTTTTCGCACTATTCTAGAAAAATGTGCCGCCAGCTGAAAGTTTGGAATATTTAAAAATTTTATATCGTCCGAGATCATATTATGTTCAGTAAAACATAGGATGTCAATTCGCTCCCTATTGTCCTCAAATTCCTCGAGCCAAACAGTTAAGAGATCAGATTTATTTAACAGTCCACTAATATTCTGATGCAGTAATATTAATTTATTATAGACGAAAAAAATCGTCCTCTTTGCATTCATTCAGCTTATGATTGTTCTACGTTGAGCAACTATATGTTTGTGTACCTTCACTAACCAATTCTATTTGCAATAATTGATTTTTTCTCTCGTGATGACATGCATACATAAATCCATAGTGTATTCTTAATATTTCTCTCAACATATATCGGCATAAATTCAGAGTAAAGTACTTACGTTCATTTAAAGATCCAACATAATCTAAGCTGACATAATTAGTATAGTTATATTTATCGCACAATAATTTTATTTTATTGTTCAGCACCTTAACACATAGGTATTTACTATAGTAATTTTCACATACAACAATATTAGTATTACTCAAGGTCTTTATCCAATTTTCTAGACCAGTTTGAACTGTAAACGGATTATTATCATTAGAAAATCCTATCAGTATTACATAGTCACTTTTTGATAAGTCATTTAATTCATTTTTGCAAGAACCTAGAACATCTTTAAGTTTAGCGCCTGGTTTAAAATAGCAAAATACTTTATAACTAGAACCTAATAAATTTTGAAGAATTTGACGCACGCCTCTTCCATTTTGATCTGCTAAAATTACAACTCTATTCTTTCTTGATTTAGTGTCAGTAAATTGTCCTTTTCTTGTATTTGTTAAGAATTCTTTCTTTTTCAGTTCTTCAGAGTTCTGCGTTATCATAGGCTCAGTATTTGTCACCTTTAATGTTTCGTTACTTTCTGTTTCTTGGTCTTTTATGTTTATATTGATTTTACGTCGTGTGCCTCGTACTAAATTTATGTTTTCGTCCCCACCTGATGCTTTTAATTGAGATACATTTAATTTTGTTTTGTTAAGGCTATCTTTTACGTTTTTACTAACTGTATTCCTTGGTGACGATGTACATATATCTTTTAAATGAACCACTCTTCTTTCGTATTTAGCAATTTGATCCTTTAGCTTAAAATTTTCCGAGAGAAGTGTCGCTATTTCCTCATCAGCTATTAATAGTTTTCTTTTTAGTTCTTTAATTTCAGCCGATTGTTCTTCTAATTTTCCGTATGTTGGTGAGCTCACTTCAGGGCAGCTTCTACTTAATGTATCCACACATTCGTCAAATATAAGGGATGAGTGACTTATTCCATCTTCTAATGTTAGAGACCCAAATGAGTTGTTTACTTCTATATTAACTCTATAATCATTCTGGGGCGTTTGATTTTCTGATAAGTTAGACAGCTCTTGGTTACGTAAGCTTGAGGATTCTTGTTGAGATAATTTAGTGGTACACAAGCTGCTTTTTGATTGTAATTCTTTCGACGTAAAAGGGGAATTACTTTTACCCTTTATTTTACCCTTAGCGACACAATTTGTGCATTTCCAGGTCACTTTCTTTCCCGGTGTCATAATTCTATATCTTTGAAATGTAATATTTGCACATTCAATATCAAAAGTTTTCTTGCAATCTGTACAAGATAGCCATTGATGTCCAGAAATTTTTTTCTTACACTTCGAACAGTTATTAACCATGATAAATTGTTCCAAAATAAAAGAATAAATTTCGAGAAAATTAAAAACAAAAAATAATATCTATTTTGGCCGAATTTGAACCCCGTCCCTTGAATATGTCAGTCCGTAAGCAACGCCACTCAACCAACTTTGAGATGTAGTACTGTGACGAATTAGCAGTTCCAAACAAGCTAGGAATGTGTTTTTTACTTATGCCGCAGGGTACCCATAAAATAATAAATGTTAACAGTTGTTCGTTTTTTACGTGTACTTTCTTCTTATTCACATTTAGTTCATAGGAATATAATAGTTTATGCTAATAACTTGTAAGTCACTACCGTTTTACTTCATTTTATTTAAATCATCACTTTACACAGATGTTGTTTATAACTTTCACTTTGCTCGTGTCAATTTTATTTCACTATTTTATAGATTATTCCTTTGTTTTATCTTAATATAACATTTACACAGATATTCCACTTCACGTTTATTCGAAGTATACTGTTTTTACTAGGAAACCACGACTTAATTAATTTTAATAATGAAAAATATACGGAGCTTCATTGTTTACGGAGCGCGTCGCGCGCGCCCGCATGAAAAATGGGGGTGCTGAAAAATTATTGATTTTCAAAGGAGGCGGTAAAAGAAATAAGTTTGATAATCTCTGTTCTACAGTATGGAGTGTCTTTTCATTACTAACCAATCTCTTATCTATGTATTATTATAACTGACCTTAATTCCAGTCTGCTGATAAAATTTACGTATAGCTCTACACATAACCAGACCCACTGGCAATGTGGCATTGACAGCTTCTTTGCCTGTTGAAGTTTTTATAAAATTTGCTCCAGCATACATGGACACCATTGATGCTTTGTATACCTGTAAAAACGAATATTGTTTAATAATCAATAAAATACTAGTACTCACTTCATTAATACTAAACTAGGTTTAGGGCATGGCAACCACTACTACTGCTACTAGTTGAATCTGTGCTAATGCGCATGAAGATGGCTAATGTTCTGTTTTTATTCTCATTAAAAAATTGATAAAATGAAAGCTTTTGATTTATTATTTCTTTCCTACTCTAAATACTAATTCAAAATGTCCAAAAATATAATCATAAATCTAAAACGAAAATTCTCTTGGTGTGACATCACAATACATTATACATTATGGGCAAGCAACGGGATTTGACAGCTTTCCAAATGTCTTTTATTGATGTTGATACTAATCAATACACCTTTCATTTACTTACATTGTCATATCATATGTGAAAATTCTCTTGGTGTGACATCACAATACATTATACATTATGGGCAAGCAACGGGATTTGACAGCTTTCCAAATGTCTTTTATTGATGTTGATACTAATCAATACACCTTTCATTTACTTACATTGTCATATGTTCCCAGTTCACCTACTCCAAGAATGACCTTCAAGTGAGCTGATCCACATGCAGCTTTCATTTGTTTTACCTCATTATATAAGGTATCCCACTGTCCAGTCAACACAAGACTTCTGTCCAAAACTACATCAATTTCTGTAGCACCATCCGCTACAGTTAAACTAATTTCTTGTAATCTTGTTTTTAGAGGATAAAGACCAGATGGAAAACCCGTTGCAACTGTAAAGAAAAAAATTATATAAATTATATTCAATAATTTATTAGGAACGCACAATAAGTATTTCCTAGACCTAATTCGGAGATTCTCCAGAGTTCATTTTGTAAAAACATGTGTTGAGAGACTCCATTTTTAACCACCAATCTACAGTACAATTGTCTGTTACTTTAAGTACACTTTTACTGAACATTGGCGAAATGCGTAATATATATTGCGAACGCCATTACTTTAAAGAAGAAGTAGACTAATTCCCTAGGCTAGAGAGTTGAGGAAATAAGGCAGTTTGTGGTGACATAAGACTACATATCACACGGGTCAGTTCTTAATGGGGCATCGGCTGTTCATCATAAAATATCACTAAACCTGCTCATAGACCCTGAGACTGATCGCATGATAATAGTTGTAAAAAAAATTGTGGTAACCTGATGTACAGTTATCTGTACATTATTCCCTGGTTTTCCAGAACTACGTTTAATATATTGGCAAATGTGTTGTTGATAGCAAGACCTACAATTTTAATTGGGATAATTAATAATACACATAGGTAAATATTATTATGATGTTGTATTTTTAAATAATTTAGATACATATAATTGATGAATGAATTATATGTAAAGCTGTGTCTCCTGCTAGTGTACACAAAAACATTGAAACAAAGGGACGTGGCTTTACACATTTGTGTATGCATACACAATGTTTTTGTTTTCCGATACATTTACATACAGATGGAAAACATTCACCACATAGGTACAGCGGGGGAGGGTTTGTATCATTTTTCTAAGACTGCCGAACCGCACACATCCTTTAACAGAGTCTTTATCTGTGCCTTTCCATTCTTTGTTGGTAACGCACATCATTTTTTGGGGTTATATTATATTAAATCAGAGTACAATATTGATATAACTATACATTAACTGCAATGGATTGGTGTAAAGATAATATTCTCTACTTTTTAAATATAATTTGTGAGAGACCCTTATTTGGGAGGCAGTAAATATGGTCTAACTTGAAATCTGTATGTTTCATCCACAATGGCTAAAACGGAGAACACGTCTTCCTCTTTAGAACTCATGATTAATGTTTTGTTTTAACCAGAAACATTTGTCTAGCAGGAGACAACTTGTGTAAGAAAACCAATGTATTTGTTTCATGTTTTCTGTGTAATGTTTCGAAAAAACATTAGCAGGAGACACAGCTTAAGAAGAAATATGAAATTTAGGGGGAAGAGTTTAATTAAAATCTCATTGGAATATAAAGAACAAAATATACCTCTGTTCTAGTGACTAGCCTTCCAATAGTATTAAATTTATATATTTATAGTATATTTATATGTATAGAATTAAATAAGTGTTCAATATCAACCTAGCTACATATAAAGTTTTATATTTATAAAAAGGTTGAAGAAAGCATGAATCCAAGCTAATTGATAGCAATAGTGGAGTCCAAATTAAAGAGCAAATCCAAGATATACATTAGAAAATAAATTAATATAACTTACCCGCTGCTATTTGAAGCTTAATTGTAAATTCCATTCTTTTAATGATCTCATATGCATCTTTGACTCTGCTAGGATATACACAAACAGCCGCTGTTGTAACATTGTCACTAAGACCTAGTGTTTTTATGACATTGGCTGACAGAGGGTTTGCAGCCTACAAAATGATAAATTTGCTAAGATACAATAAAATATATCTACATTGGCTAGGAGAGCGAGTAAAAAAATTGTAACCATTGCATATTCCGAATTTCTGCACCAACCCCAAATAATTTGGTACCAGGGTAGGAGATATAATAAGGTCCCTAATTTAAATCCCTTTTCTAACCAATATTGTTAAAACAATCTACAATATTGGTTAGAAAAGGCCTAAAAACCTTTTTATCAATGACTATAAATATTTCATACATTATTTTTATTGATACTAACCTTTCTACATAGTCTGATAACATTTGATCTGGTATCGTCACCAGATAGTGTGGTTAAATCAACCAGGCTCACAGCTTTAAGTACCCATGAAATAAAATTTTCTTCTTCTACAACTACATTATTTTTCAAAAGAGAATTGACTTGCGAATTCACGTTATTTCTATTTATATGTACGTTGTTTAATGATTTCAAATCTGAAACACGGGATAAACAATTTTATTTCATACATTTATTACAATAAGTAAAAAAATAGTAAACTGCAAAAACTACCTACCAAAACTTGGAAACGGGAGCACCATGTCTACAATAATTACAATAGAACTGAGGGTCAATCAAGAGTATATAATAAGGTAGGTAGGTACTGAATTTCCTGAGGGTCCAGCCAAACCTTAGCCAAACTATTATTATCAATTTATTGTTTTCTTATCAATGAAGCGATTAGGGGTGCGTTCCAAAACGATTTCAATTTACTCAGCAAAGAGTATATAATACACGTAGAGTGAATTTTACTCTAAGCCGTTCCAAAACAAACCCGAGTGAAATGAAACCGAAGGTAAACGAACATTTACTCTGACAGTTGCTCGAGTATTTTGGAACGACTTTGGGGAGAGTAAAATTTACCCCGCAGATGCGGGGCGATTTTTGGGCGATTTTTACCGGTAAAATTTACCTGACAGCTGTCAATCTGGGGTGCGTTCCAAAACCAGGTGAAACTAAGCTTTTTTCTTCTAATTGGTGTAAAATAACTTTAGTTTAACAAAACTAACCAATGGTGTAAGCGCTTCTTAATAACGACCAATAGTGAGCTATCATTTACTCTACCCCGAGTAAATTGAAATCGTTTTGGAGCATCATCTACGTTTTCATATTCATGATCAAATTTTTGAATTATCATTTTTGTAACTACACAAAAACGATGGTTACTGTAAAATAGTATTTTATTTACATAAAGTAATGAGTTAAATTATTAAATTGATGCGCAGAGTATGATAATATACAAATTAAAATGGCGACGTCATGTATTCATATTTTTACTCGAGTTTTCCTCGTTAGCGTTCTAAAACAATGTTTTATCTCTTTCGAGCGTCATGGACTCTTTCTTATTCACGATGTAAATTTTACCCTGGCGTCATTGGTTTTGGAACGCACCCTAGGTAAACAATCTAGACCACAGACTAATTAGAGATACTACGTATACATCGCTCTTAGGTATACATACGTAGACAGAGAAGTGTATAGACGATTAGATAGCGTGCCGCTCGTAGACAGAGAAGTGTATAGACGATTAGATAGCGTGCCGCTTGTGAGACAGACTGATAGATATGAAGTGTTACCATAATAAAATATTTTCCCATTTTTTGAGTTTAATACGAAATGCCAAAGATAATAGTTTCGTTAGGTATGTCAGTATACTATTTAAAATATTTGAAGGACATTCTGTGTACATTATTACTAGTTTTGAAATGCTTTCTATTATAATGTCATTCAATGTATGGTTCTGTAGTAATTTTCAATAATTTTATATAATACTTACCATAGTAAACTGACTTATTGAACGGACTTCGTATGGGGTTTTATTACTTTTTGACTAAAATGCCGAAGAAGTACCTACCGTACTGCGAATCTCTTAAATCGACGAGCCGGTAATTTTTCATAAAAACTAGCGCACTATGTCGAGCTTGGCGTAAGTTGAAACTATATTTTCTATGAAAAATTCCTGCTTGTTGTCGATTACAGAGTCTCGAATCACTCACAGATTAGTGGAATCACTTAAGAAAATCGCACTACAGAATCTATTAAGGGTGCGTTCCAAAACCAGTGACGCCAGGGTAAAATTTACTTCGTGAATAGTCAGAGCTTGACGCTCGAAAGAGAAAAAAACATTGTTTTAGAACGCTCACGAGGAAATCTCGAGTAAAAATATGAAAACGTGACATGTCGCCATTTTAATTTGTTTATTATCATATATTGGACAACACTGCGCACGAATTTAATAAATTAACTTTGAACTTTATGTAAATAAAATACTATTTGACAGTAACCATCGTTTTTGTGTAGTTACAAAAATAATAATTCAAAAATTTGGTCATGAATATGAAAACATAAATGATGCTCAACAGATTGACAGCTAAGTATCAGGTAAATTTTGCCGGTCTTCAGACACCGATAAAAATCGCCCCCGCGGGGTAAATTTTATTCTCCCCCAAGTCGTTCCAAAATACTAGAGCAACTGTCAGAGTAAATGTTTGTTTACCTTCGGTTTCACTCGGGTTTATTTTGGAACGGCTTAGAGTAAAATTCACTCTACCCTGAGTAAATTGAAATTGTTTTGGAACGCACCCTAAGAAGTGCCACAGAATAAAGAAGAACTAACTAAAAATTGAAGATACCTATACAATAATACAAAGAAAAATATTATAAAATAAAAAACAACAAAATTAAACAAATTTCTTTATTGAAATATTATTTTTATTTTTGTTTGGCAAGTTTCAATCATAATTAAATTTCTTTATTGTCCCTTAAACAACACAAGTTTACTATGGATATTTCAAAAATGCTGTGTTGTTACCAGCTGAGGAACGGCGTTAGGCATGAGAAATGATGATGTTAGTTTTGGTTGCCAATTTATTCGACCGGTGGCTTCAATCCATTGCTTCCTTATATCATTGTTTGATGGAAAACTATAACAAAATGACAAAATATTCAGAGATCATTTTATAGAAGCACAATTAATATTACAAGGTTTTGTAAATTCTGTTTAAAATAAGTCAGTATAATTATATTTTTTTTTTAAATATTAATTATGTCCACATTATTACTAACTAAGATCTATTTATAATCTGGTGTAGCTGAAAATAGCTACAAGATAACAGTACAATTTCATTTATAAAGAATCAGAATAGTAGGTAACTATAATCTTCTATCTAACTTAATTACTAAGGGTGCGTTCCAAAACGATCTCAATTTACTCGGGGTAGAGTAAATGGTAGCTCACTATTGGTCGTTATTAAGAAGCGCTTTCACCATTGGTTAGTTTTGTTAAACTATAGTTAATTTACACCAATTAGAAAGCTTTCTTACGCTGTCTACTTGGCTTCACCTGGTTTTGGAACGCACTCTAAATTACAGGCATATTTAAAAGAAGACCAATACTCTGTCACAGGCCGGACTGTTTATTATAAAAAATCAGATAAGTATATAAAAATACCATCTGTAAAAATATGAACTAAAATAATGCAATAGAAGTTAACTGCAATTCGAAATAATAGTGCAAGGTTTTTAGGGAACTTCTATGGGTAATGTTGGTAACACGATACGAAATAATTTTTAGGTTATGAATAATTTAATTTTACTATTATGACTATTAATCATTATTGTTTAATCTACATAATGCGCATTTATATTCATGTATGACATAAAATAAATTTCAAGAACACAAACTATACAAAAGTATACTATACTTACGAGTAGAAAGTTATGCCATCAAGTTTACGTTCGCTATCAGTTTTGCATGTAATAACACAACATCAAACCATTTTTCCGATGTAATTTTAAAGAAAAACTATGGTGTATAATATATTTTTACTTTAAATTATGCTTGTGAGCAGATTTAACACTTTTTAATAATATTTTTCACAATCACTTAGAATAATCAGGAACAAACTGTCAACTTTGTTTAGCACATAGTTGTGCTGGCCAGCCTGCCGAAACTCAATACTGCAGAAAAAATGTATGGAGTTTAAGCAGCGTCCCCACTAGGGCCGCGCGGCTCCATGAGGCCCGGCCGCGCGGCCGAGCCTCGTGAGTGTGTACGTGAGCGAGGCCTGAGCCGCGCGGCCATTCGGAGCCGCGCGGCCGGCCTCGCGTGACCCGGCTGTTGTCGGTCTACTTCAAAGAAAGCCGCGCGGCTCTGGGAGGTGAGGGCGGGCCGCGCGGCCGATCAGTGCGCTAGTCACCGCCGCTACATCGAGTTGTGTGTCTTTCGCGTCAAAATGGAGTGGACCGACGATAAAACTCTTTTATTAATTGATTTATACAGAGAGCGCCCGGTATTATGGGACTTTTATTTTTATAAAATCTAAGTGGAAATTAAGTATATTCTATTGAAAATGAATAAGCCTACTAAGCGCTCATTAAAACTGAACGGAAACTTTAACTAAAACGTTTTTTTTTGTTATTAATGATTTGTTCAAAAACAGTTGAATTTATATAGATACAATTTATACGGGCCATCTCTGATCTTGACGTACCTAAAAATAGAATCATTATTTTTGAGTTCGTGGATGATATCATTATTTAATCCCCAATGAAATTACCATTTCAACAAAAAAGTACTGATCCAATTTCGGTATAATTTATACGGGACCACCTCTGAAGTATGACCTTCCTAACGAAAAAAGAATCACCAAAATCGATTCATAATTGACCGAGTAATCGCGGAACATACATACAAAAACAAAACAAAAAAAACATTCAGTCGAATAGAGAACCTCCTCTTTTTTTGAAGTCGGTTAAAAATAAAAACAAAAGAAACAATGCGCTGATAGAGATTGCTACAATTCTTGAAGTAGACAAAGGCTAAGTCGATAAGAAGATTCACAATCTTATAAGTCACGTCTTCTTCTTCGTACATCTCGAAAACAACTGCGCATGGCGGGCCGCGAGGCTCTTTATAGTGAGGACGCGTTGCAATAAAACAAAAAAGCCTCGCGAGGCCGGGCCGCGCGGCCACAAAAAGCCGCGCGGCTCTAGTGGGGACGCTGCTTTAGGCAATTTTTAATGGCGACTGGTGTTTTGTCTCTTACTTCCTATCTACCCTTCCTTGTCTCGCGCTGCTGGAGTGTCACCAGCCGTTGGAATCAGCCATACAATGCCCTTTCCTTTAGTGACTGATTGGGGAAAATGAAAATGACATGAAAAAAAGAGACAAAATATGGATTCATCTCTTTCTAATCTGTGATTCATCAGGCAGACAGACGCCAGCGCCATGTTGTGAAATGTGTGTGTTTAGACCAAGGAGCTTATACTAAAGAATGGAGTCATTAGACAAAGTAACAAAGTGAAGGCAAAAATTTTGACAATACTTGACATTTCAAATTTCACATTTCTCTTTCTAGAAATTGTCGTCATCTCTTTCTAAACACGACTACATAGAAACAAGATTTCCCCAGTATTTCGCCATCTTTCTAAAACAAAAGTAGAAAAGTAGCTAAAAACTTAACATATTGTATTCAATTATCAGTATTTATTATCGATGAAAGAAATTAATATAATATATTTACTTTTAATGTTTAGGTTTGTATTTTATTTTGAAAATCATCATTGTGATTCTTTCTATAACTTATGGGAAATGAAAGGATTTATGTAATGGCAGCACTCTATTCATGTGTCAATGTCCCGAAATCTCAACATGACATAAATTGTCGTAATTGACATATTCATAAATATCGACTCGCGATTTTGGTACGGCTTTTTACATTTTAATAACTATAAATAGTGCAAAATGGTGCATCGCTGTATAGTTCGTGGTTGCAGAAGTGAGTGGTATCCAGGATGCAGTCTGAAATTTCACTTGTAAGTGTTATAATTGCATATTATTGTTCACCTAAGTAAAATTGGTTTTTCACATGTAATTCCATATGATTATCGTTATTGGGCGAAACTCCATAGGGGAAAGTAATTTCTGATACTCGGCTTTAATACTATCTGAATTTAATTAATTTTCAGACATAAATTACTTATTCAAATATGTGTAAACAAATTGACTAGGGTGACTAGGATTGCCAGAATTATTATAAAATAATAACCTTTTTCCTTTCAGAAATGGCAATCAAAATTGATATATATTTTTTTTAAGTCTTTGAAATAGCTGTTATATAGATATATATAGATTATATATATAGTTTATAGATTATGTATATATATAATACATAAATCGTTCTACCCATTTTTGGTTGGGAACGTTTATTTACAAACAAAACATGTAATTTGTGCAATGTACATTATTTTAATTGAGAAACATATTCAAAATGATTGATTGGATTTTACCAGTGTAATAGTGTATTTTATCTTTCACATTTGCATCTACTAACATGTAACGCAGAGTGCAATATGCACAGTGACCTCAAACTTCACTCGAATTTGGGTTAATAAAATTGACACAGCATTAATAAAATTGTGACTGTGCTATTCAAGCCTATCAAATGATAGTTTTTAATATGCTAATTACAAGTTAAAAGTGCCTGTATACATAAAATTTTCTTTTCTTTTTAGATTTCCGAAAGACCCTAGGCGGAAATTACACTATCTTCGCTCTTATCCTTCTGACTTCGTAACTGCGTAACAGGTACAGAAGGTTGATATATATATACGTAGGGCGTTCAATTTAAAGTAAGAATGAGGTACAAACTCTTTGAAACCGAATAAAGTTAATACGGGCTATTCCAAATACATGGTGTGATACGTTGCGTACCGACCAACTTTACATAGGAAATCCTTATCGTTTTATGCATATTTTTTTAATACTGGTTAATACATGACAAAGTTATAAACCTTGTCATACGTTAACCAGTATTAATCGAGTTACGAGTACAAATCATTCTTTTACATCTTTTACCGGTATTCATATTTTTAATTGTTGGTCTCATGATAGAATAAAGTCACATCTGCATAATTCTTTCTTTATAGTAGAGCGATTTTAAGTTTGTCTTGTACAAAATTAGCTGTAACTTTCTTCTTAGTTGTTTTACAGAATCGATTATTTTGCCAATATTATAAAGTATTATGAAACATCGATTGATATGAAAGTAATATATTTTAGGTCAATATTTTGTAATTTAGAAGTATCTATGTGAATATGTAACTATATTCTGCGAATATCATTGTATCATATAATAATAAAGGATTTTGTTCTTTTAAGTATCAATATTATGTGTATATATAACTTTGTTTTACATAAATTCTTGAGTCACATATGTAATATATGAATGTTTAGATTGTTATTTATGTTTAGATTTAAAATAGAACAGTTCTTGTGATCAAGTTTTTATTAAGGAATAAACTTAGTGTGTTACAGAATTTATAAAACTACCACTACTACTACCTTATTTATTTTTAATAACTACCCAAAATATACGCATGTAAAACTGTAACTTAAATTAAATTGATAATTATTTATTGACTTGTATTGATGTTTTGAAATCATTACAAAATCGTAAGCTGTGGAGTTCTTCGCCGGAGTCTTTCGCCATTTCTGCTCCATCTCAGCATAATAATTATTATTTCGTCCCGAAATGGTGGTAGGGCTTTTGACGATTTAAAAGTACTTAGCAAAGTCCATTTAATAAAGAGCTTTTTCATTTTTATATTTCGCCAATGTTAAGTGTAAATTTACTTATAGTAACAGACAGTTGTACGGAAGATTAAAACTAATTATTATGAATGTTAATTCTTTGTCATGGTAAACTCAAAAATATTTTAAACTTTGAGTACTAATTAATTTTATTAACTGAACGAAGTCCAAGATTGTCCGTAATTATTTTTTCTGCTATAGGCACCCTACTAGAAAGAGACAGAGCCTCTCTAGAAATGTCAAGAAATGTCAAGGGTTGTCAAAATTTTTGCCCTCACTTTTTTCATTTGACTAATGACTCCATTCTATAGGTAATATAAGCTCCTTGGTTTAGACATATTCTTTCTAATCTGTGAGTGTCACTAATGTCAATATGGCGGCGGGAGGTTCTTGAAAATTTTTAAAAAGCGTCGTGTTAGTTTATTTTTCCATCTGTGTGCGTATTTACTGTTTTCGGTGACTATTATCATTAAGTGTATACTGGTTTTTATCATTTATATAAGTGCATAACAGCAAAATGTATTACACAAGATGTGAAATATGTGGACTAAAATCTGGTAGGAAATTTAACCAAAAGCGGGTTTTCATGGCTCAATTCCCACTAGATGAGAAGCGGTAAGTAGTTTTCCATGTTATTTTATTGACGCTAAGTAATTAGAAAGAATTTCTGGTCACTTTAATACTTTGTCTTAAAATCATTACCAAAAACCATATGATCCGTAGTGATGTCCTTACTACGTACTAAATTATCGATAAAACTATATTCGTACATTTGAGTATAAAATGTATTTGAGATGTTTCATTACTACTGCATTTGTTTAATACATATAAAATATTTTCAATCCTTATCTAATCGTATAAAATAATGGAAATTAAATACAAAGAAAAACAAAATAACTAAACCTCCTAATTAATTGAGGTTTCCCGTGATCAGAGGGCTGGCCTATGTATTGCACAGAAGATAAGCATTGCCAGAAGATTAACATCTCTCATTATCATCAAAAGTTTTTCTGGGTTTAACCCCACGTCCATATTTTCAGATCTCAACGTGACTGCCGCCTTGAACACGGTGCCCGTCGGGTATGATTATTACTTGCAACCGTATAAGCACGGCTCCTACTCCACCCTTGGTAAGTTACATAACCTATTTTTCTGACATGGTATGATAGCTCAATTCCTGAAGCTAATGAGTGATTTATTTCAGGACCAGATGTGACTTTGATTGGTCACCAGACCAAGGCACGCGTTACCCATAGTCCGCGATGGTAAGTGGTGAACTATAATTTGAATTGATGATCACCGTAAACTCAAACGATACTATTTACTAATCTCTGTTTATTTATTATTTCAGATAAAGGCGGGACAGGAGGGATTTTTCAGTGCATTTTTCTAGTATTAATATTTACGCGTTTGTAAACGCAAAAATAAAATTATTCCATTGTATGAAAATAATTACATGTAATTGAATAAAACTCAATATTTCCCAAACTAACAGAGGTTTTTATTTTCCTTTTGTATTATTAAAAAACCTGTCTGCAAGGCAGGGCAGGGTACCCATTCTTTTTTATCGATATCGACATATTTTGTAGCGTACACCACATCCTTAGTTTGATTTTGTCATGTTGGCATTACTTTTTTTGTCTGTCTCTGTTGGTACTAGATCTGAGCCAAGGAGCTTATACTAAGAATGGAGTCATTAGTCAAATTAACAAAGTGAGGGCAAAAATTTTGACAATACTTGACATTTGAAATTTCACATTTCTCTTTCTAGAAATTGTCGTCATCTCTTTCTAAACACGACTACATAGAAACAAGATTTCCCCAGTATTTCGCCATCTTTCTAAAACAAAAGTAGAAAAGTAGCTAAAAACTTAACATATTGTATTCAATTATCAGTATTTATTATCAATGAAAGAAATAAATATAATATATTGACTTTTAACGTTTAGGTTTGTATTTCAATCAACTGGTGAATCATTGTGTTTTTTCCATAACTTATGGGAAATTAAGGGATTTATATAATGACAGCTTTGTCTTCATACGTCAATCACGTTGATGTCCCGAAATCTCAACATGACATATTGATAGGTATCGACTCGCGATTTTGATACGGCTTTTTACATTTTAATAACTATAAATAGTGCAAAATGGTGCATCGCTGTATAGTTCGTGGTTGCAGAAGTGAGTGGTATCCAGGATGCAGTGTGAAATTTCACTTGTAAGTGTTATAATTGCATATTATTGTTCACCTAAGTAAAATTGGTTTTTCACATGTAATTCCATATGATTATCGTTATTGGGCGAAACTCCATAGGGGAAAGTAATTTCTGATACTCGGCTTTCATACTATGTGAATTTAATTAATTTTCATACATAAATTACTTATTCATATATGTGTAAACAAATTGACTAGGGTGACTAGGATTTTTATAAAATAATAACCTTTTTCCGACCGATATATATACAGGGTGTAAAAGACATGAAAAGTCAAACGAGAACCATGTATTCTGCTCACCATCATAACATTTTTTTCCCTTTAGACTATACCTGGGAAATTGATAGTTACGATTTTATTGAAGGTCAAAGTCATAATATTTTTTTTTTTTTTTTTTTTGAAAACGTATTGTATACGTTATTTCTTAATTATTGTCCAATGAAACATTATAATTTTTTTAGTATTTCATAACAAAAAATGGCTTCAAAACGTTAGCGTTCAATGTAGCTCACTCGATGCGTACGGACACTAACGAACGGGGCCGCCGTCTGGCAAAATTATCGCGGTTTTGCGAGTTGCGTGCGAGTTGAGCCCTTTACATTGCGCGGTACAAATTGCAATTATTATGTAATTTGTGCAATGTACATTATTTTAATTGAGAAACATATTCAAAACGATTGATTGTATTTTACCAGTGTAATAGTGTATTTTATCTTTCACATTTGCATCTACTAACATGTAACGCAGAGTGCAATATGCACAGTGACCTCAAACTTCACTCGAATTTGGGTTAGTAAATTTGACACATCATTAATAAAATTGTGACTGTGCTATTCAAGCCTATCAAATGATAGTTTTTAATATGCTAATTACAAGTTAAAAGTGCCTGTATACATAAAATTTTCTTTCCTTTTTAGATTTCGGAAAGACCCTAGGCGACGGCAAATGTGGTTGTCTAATGTGCCTTTAAAAACATTATTTTATGAAAGTTCAAAAATATGTAGCCTGCACTTTCAAGGCACTGATTACATAGGCAACTGCTTACGTCAAACTGCATGCCCTTTTTTCAAAAACACGGACACTCCTGAAATGGTTAGTAAAATTTTTGCTTGATAATATCTTTCACTAGCCTCAGCCCGCAACTTTATCCTCGTTTCCTTCAAAATTGCAACAGAGAGGAATTAAAATTCGTCTAAAGACAGTATTTAAATTCAGGTTTTGAAATACCTGAATGCCAACATTCATCTAAACTCGTTCTGCTGTTTTTGGGCGTTTGGACAAATTTCCCGAAGTACATACAATCTTTCGTATTCATATTAGTATGAAAAATATTTGGTATATGGAATAATCTTTTATATTGTATGTATCTAATTAAATTGAATTGATAATTATTTATTGACTTGTATTGATGTTTTGAAATCATTACAAAATTGTAAGCTGTGGAGTTCTTCGCCGGAGTCTTTCGCCATTTCTGCTCCATCTCAGCATAATAATTATTATTTCGTCCCGAAATGGTGGTAGGGCTTTTGACGATTTAAAAGTACTTAGCAAAGTCCATTTAAATAAAGAGCTTTTTCATTTTCATATTTCGCCAATGTTAAGTGTAAATTTACTTATAGTAACAGACAGTTGTACGGAAGATTGAGTTAAAATTGGAGTCTCTCAACACGTGTTTTTACAACAAGACCTCGGCTGAAAAAAAAGAATAAAATAATATTTATCAGTTGACATGACATGAGATAAGCTACAGTATACTAAACTATAAAAATGCCTCTTAAAACCTAGAGTCACAGAAGCGATAAATCCCCGAAATTCGGCTGCTGATTTTTTTCCTGGGAGCCTAAAATAGATAACATTACCGTGCTAAAGGGCACCCAGGAAAAAAAGTTTAAAGTAATTATTATGAATGTTAATTCTTTGTCATGGTAAACTCAAAATTATTTTAAACTTTGAGTACTAATTAATTTTATTAACTTAACGAAGTCCAAGATTGTCCGTGATTAATTTGTGCTATAGGCACCCTACTAGAAAGAGACAGAGCCTCTCTAGAAAATGTCAAGAAATGTCAAGGGTTGTCAAAATTTTTGCCCTCACTTTTTTCATTTGAGTAATGACTCCATTCTTAATTCTATCTTCATGATCTGAGCCTAAACTGCAGTCAAAAAGCTTGTATGAAGTCCCGACTCTTAAACGTAGTGTATTATATACTCTTTGGTGCTGGCCTTGAAAATGTCGGCCACGCTAGTGAAACAAAAAATTCATATGTTTTATCCTTGTTTTTCACAGTAGGTGTGCATAAGTAATTCTCTTTTTTGTGTGAATGAGAAGGAAAATATGCATTTGTCTATACACTTCTCTGTCTACGTATACATACCAAACAAGGAGCTTATAAAATATAAGCTCCTTGATACCAAACATACACACAAACCTAAGAGCGTGCTCTTAGACACAAACTGACACAAACAAAACAAAGAGAATATAATCACTACGTTTTCAAACAAATACATCCGAGATGCTTCTTGATTCAGATACACCTTAGAAGAGCATATAACCTATGGTATGGAGATGGTGGCATAGCATTAGCATCAATCGCATCCTCAGTCAGACCTATGATTATCGTATCAATCAAATCGCAGTATAATTTTTTCTGCCCGTAGATTGAGAATAGAGTCGCTCGCGCGGGGTTTCAGTAGGCGTACTTGTTTACTTATACTATGAGACACTGTCCAGTCGTCCAAGCACCACCCACCCCCGCGTTCTGTTGAATTAGTTAGAACTCGAGTTAACTCATTAACTTATGGCTGACACTAGAAAAAAAACACTGAAAAAAATTGACCTGCCTCTGGCGGGAATCGAACCTAACATCTTCTGCAATCCGTAGGAATTCCTACGTCATTGCCCCTATTACCTATCCATTGCTGTTTTACACGACACACTATTATGACACTTGTCGTGTAAAAACAGCAATGGATATGTAATTTACTCAGTGATAATGACTTTCATCTCTCAAAAAAGTTAGCGAATAGCCCCCTCCCCCCCCACCCCCACCCCGCCAGGCATGAAGACAGATTATGTAAAATGTAATATATAAGCTTCTTGCCCCCTCGGCACGAAATATAAGCTTCATGCCCCCCAGGCACGAAATATAAGCTTCTTGCACCCGGTAATTTTATTACACTCCTACTTTGAGATATTTTTTATACCCGGAAAAAGAAGTTTTATTTTCGGTGAATATATATGATAGTTCCTTTGCCTTCACACAGAGATTATATTATAACAACACTTTAAACTTTTTATTGTCTATACTCTCTAGAGTGCGTTCCAAAACCAGGTGAAGCCAAGTAGACAGCGTAAGAAAGCTTTCTAATTGGTGTAAATTAACTATAGTTTAACAAAACTAACCAATGGTGAAAGCGCTTCTTAATAACGACCAATAGTGAGCTACCATTTACTCTACCCCGAGTAAATTGAAATCGTTTTGGAACGCACCCCTAATCTGTGGTCTATGATTAATTGTCAATTTTACAAAAATGTCATACTGATTCAACCAGCTGTGTGATTTGTGATTAATAAAATTGCGTCGTAAGTGTACTCAGTAATTGTCTCAGTCAGTAACTAATTAATATCATTAGTGTCTACATTATTTTGAGCAGTTACGAGAAACAACTGTGAAAATGGCTTACGCTTACTTATTCAAATACATCATCATTGGCGACACAGGTATTGATTTTGTGCCTCATTTGAGTTGTTATTATAGAATCTTACAAAGGATCCCTACTATTTTGGTGAAAAAAATGATGTCAAAACTTTACCACACTTTAATTAAAGTAAAGTATACCACTTTAAACGTGTTACTGTAAAAAAAATGTGTTCTAGTTGTAATGATATGTAGGTACAGAATGGCCAGTGTTTTACGCGTTTTACGCCTACGCTTTTCTGAACCTGCGTCAAGCTGTTTTCAAGTGATCACATTAGATTATGTATAGGTATTTCATAATCATTGTACTGTAAAACGAATTCATTGACAATTTAGAACTTGTTTATTTGTTGTGAATCCTTTGTTATTTTATCAAGGTTTCCTTTGTTGTTTTTTTATACACTTTTAAAATGATTTAGATACTGTTGCCAATATTGAAATTGTGTAAATGCAATAGTCAAAACTAAAAGTAATACTTTTTAATTATATTTTTTTTTACTAAGGTGTGGGCAAGTCATGCCTACTTTTGCAGTTTACTGACAAACGGTTCCAACCAGTACATGACCTCACAATTGGTGTGGAGTTTGGTGCCCGAATGATCACTATTGATGGCAAGCAGATCAAACTTCAGATATGGGACACTGCAGGACAAGAGGCATTCAGGTATTTCACATATGGATGAACTTAAAGTAGAATATAAATAAACTTTATGAAAAAAACAACAACAGGACAGGTTACCAATAAATGTAAATTCCCAATCAATGAAATGCCTTTTATATCAAATATAATCAAATTTTGTTTGTAAATTAATTTATGAAATTTGACTTAATCTGTTTAAGTCTTGCTAGTTACACATATTGCTACATCTGGCAGTATGGGGCATACAACACTCCAAAATAGTGTTTGTTCCCAATGAGTAACACTGTTACAATGTTGGAAAAGTGTATAAAATAGAAGTATATAAAATATATATCAGTGCCTTAATCTTTTATATAAAAATTAATCCCTGTTTCTCTTGGTCACACCTAGGGCTTTCAAATACCGGATATTTTCGATACCGGTATCAATACCGGTATTAGCATGTTCAATACCGTGATCACGGGATCACGGTATTAAATATTTTATTTCTAATCAGTCTTTATTTCTGTTCCATAGGTACCTAATAAAGACATGAAAAACCGGCTAACAAATTATTAAACATACATTGTTATCTACTAACATATTGTTTCTACCCTTCCCTAATCTTTTATTAATAATTCGGCGGAACTAAAAATTAAAGACACAATTTTTTATTAATATAAACCCTATAATGGTAGATTTAAGTTTATAAAATTAATAAATAAATATTAAAATAAAAAAATACCCTCCCATTAATTAAACTTCGCATGGCAATCACCATTAAAAAAAATATTATAGGTAGATTACTTAAGAATCATCTATTCTTTTACCTTGTAACATCCATATAATTACTAATCAAACAATCCTAAATAACAATATTCAAAAGAAACGAAAGTAAAACGATAAACATAATCAATAAAACCTTAAGATTTTGTTTTTTTTTTTGTAACTGAAAGTGTGATCTTAAAAAGGACAGAGCGTTTAATGACTTATCAAATAGTGAACTTCTCAATTTCTTGCATAAATAGTTCAGTCAGCTATTTATGCAACAAAGAAAAAGCTCGCTCAGCTTCTACACTTGTAGGTACCAGTACATATTTATAAGCTGCAGATAATAGTTATTTATTATACAAGAGTGGAAAGTTCCTTTTTAACCGCGTGCTCGATTTGGATGACCGAGCAAGCGAAGGATTCTAAAGTTGAATCACGAGCGCAGCGAGTGATTCTAAATTAGAATCCTGAGCGTCAGCGAGGGAAACAAACGAGCACAAGGTGAAAAATCTTTCCACTCGAGTGCAATACGTAACTTTTCATCCCACCTCAGCGAGGAAATGACAAAATAATCTTCATTCTAATCATAAATTTGGCACCATAGAGGTTACATTAAATAGGTTTAATGACGTTTTGAATTTACAATTATATTGAGTACTCATTATATGTGATGTTCTAAATTCAAATCTACTTTGCCGCTCAAGCGAATAAAATAGAATTTTCCAGCCAGATTTCGAAGCGCAAAATTACACTTTCCGAGGTGGTGGGATGAAAAAATATTTCCTGACCACCCCTACCGGTTTCGAAGACACACATCTTTACTCTTATTATTGATTCAAAATCAGTGCCTGTAGTTGTACTTGTACTTTGAGGTAAGGTTCATGCCTAATTTTTCGTCTTATATTCATACAGGGTTACAGGAAAAGTCGACCTAGATCCATTAAGGGCGTGTAGTACACATCATTTCTGAATGATTTCACTATGGAACCCCTCATCCTAAACTTAACCGTTTTCGAGATATTCGAGTTTTAATTTTTTTATGAAAATGCCCAATTTTTCGGCTATTTAATTGAATATTTTGATTTCTTTTTATTCTAATGATTATTTTTTTGGTTTTTTAAATGAAGAATGAGATGGTTAATGACCTCAATGACTAAAATTGCATGTAAGTTAAGTAAATAGGTCATTGCAGACGATCGAAACTTAAGAAAATAAGTACAAATTATAAAAAAAATATTTTTCTTTTCTGGATATCTCCAAAAATTATTATGGCACTTGCTCTGCAGATGTGCTTAAAAACATCTACATTTTATCAGCTATCCAACGAGGTATAACAATCTAGGGTTGTATTTAAACTCATAGAAAAAAACATAGTTGAAAAGGTTCGCACAAGCTCGGACTGAGTACATACGACGCTATCCCGACCGTCGAGTACCTGATGTGAGCGTTTTCGACGGAGTTTACCGACGACTTCGTGAAACTGGCTCTGTTTTGCGACGACGTACGGACTTAGGAAGACCACGTGTCATTGATGACGACGAGGAACAAGACAACGAAATCAAAATTTCTTAAGAGGTGACTTAGGTGACCTACCAGATGATCTCCCATTACAATTACTGTGGGACATGTGGTTTCAACATGATGGCTGCCCTGCTCATTTCAGAAGAAGCGTTAGGGATTGGTTGGACACTAACTATCCTAACAAATGGATTGGACGAGGTGGGCCTTTACCCTGGCCAGCCAGATCTCCCGACCTGACCCCCATGGATTTTTATGTATGGGGGCACATGAAGAGCCTCGTTTACAGTGAGCTCAACCCCATATCGTCAGTGGAAGTTCTCAAAGAAAGGATAATTAATGCTGCTAACGACATAAGAAGAACATTAACCACTGGTGTAGTGAAAAGTGGACTACGTGAAAGAATTAGAAAATGTGTGCGAAATAGAGGTGGACACGTAGAACATGAACTATAAAATTTTATTCAAAAACATTAGGTGAATTACTGAATGATCTCCTAGGTCAGGATAGCGGGACATCGATGGATGCATGAAGATTGTACCTAGCCGAGGGAGGCCGTTCAGTAGTGGAAGCCAGTAGGCTGAAATGATGATGCTGAACTTAAGTCAAATTAATTAGATTAAATAAGTGCTATTTATTCTGAATGCCCCATGTAGCCTTAGAAACTAAGTTTCACCGTTAGACCTACTACCTGAACCTTTTCAACTATGTTTTTTTCTATGAGTTTAAATACAACCCTAGGTTGTTATACCTCGTTGGATAGCTGATAAAATGTAGATGTTTTTAAGCACATCTGCAGAGCAAGTGCCATGATAAATTTTTGAGATATCCAGAAAAGAAAATTTTTTTTTTATAATTTGTACTTATTTTCTTAAGTTTCGATCGTCTACAATGACCCATTTACTTAACTTACGTGTAATTTTAGTCATTGAGGTCATTAACCATCTCATTCTTCATGTAAAAAACCGAAAAAATAATCATTAGAATCAAAAAAATTCAAAATATTCAATTGAATAGCCGAAAAATTGGGCATTTTCATAAAAAAAATTAAAACACGAATATCTCGAAAACGATTAAGTTTAGGATGGGGGGTTCCATAGTGAAATCATTCAGAAATGATGTGTACTACACGCCCTTAACGGATCTAGGTCGACTTTTCCTGTAACCCTGTATAACTCTAATAAAGAATTGTTGATTTGTAATACCGTAAAATCACGGTATCGACTGATCAATACCGGTATTGAAGAATACCAAGAAAAAAAACGTGATTACGGTATTACGGGATCCCGGAATACCGGTATTGAAAGCCCTAGTCACACCATAGCTTCAGAACTACTTTACCTATTTCATTCATCTTTTTTTTTAAGTTAGGTATACATGTAGTAGAAGGTTCTTGCAGAAAGAAAAATTAAGAAAATTGGATAAATATAAAATTCACTGAAATTATACAAAGTGAAAATATGATAAGTGACACAAACAACCAATGCTATGCAACGAGAATGCAGTTGCATTCTAAACTAGAGATGAAACGGATAGTTGTTTGGCCGGATACCGGATAACCGGCAAGCTGCAAAGCCGGATGGCCGGATATTTGGCACAATGTCTTGTTGCATGTTGTGACGAGTTTAGCGCCGCAAACGCAATCAGATAAATTCAGGCGGTGTTGCTAAGTTTTTACTAAAAAAAAATTGTTTAGATATTTACTTTTTATGTATTTATCATTAGAGGGATTACCAGATACCGGATATCTGTTTCATCTCTATTCCAAACACTTGTAAATGTGTTTTTCTTGCTCAGACTTGGTACGAAAGTTATATTTTTTTTTCCAAATTAACTGCATCAATGTGTCAGCTAGTACTAGATAATCCAAATACCTGAGAATGCGACACTAATCATTCAGTCTGTTGATGAATCAACAGACTTAAATATTTCCAAACTGAAGTACCAGTCTACCATAACTATGTGGGAGATGTTTAGCATAGATATTTTTAATATGTTGCCGCGCCCGCGCCGCACCGCGTTCTTATTGCAATGCTCCAAAATTATTTTTAATGTTAATGGGTATATTATCTAGGATGAAAAATACTATATAAGTGCTATATTAGACTTATAATTACATACATACCAGACTATTAGACTCTTTAGACATAATCTTTCTAATCTGTGTATTAGATTATGCACAATGGTGGACGCACAAGTGACGTCATCCAAACTTCCGTTGTATAAAGAATTCTAAAATTCGTTTCTTTCGGCGCGTTCCGTGTGTCCCCCTTGATTCTCTACAACAAAGGAACAAAGAAAAAATATTTCACTTGATCCAATTTTATTGTAGCATAGATAACAATGTGTTCTATTTGTTTTCAAATCAAGACATTAATAATCGGTTGTGTACCTACCAGTATTACAAATATATATTTATATTTCTTTATAAGTAATGTTCTTTGAAAAAACTAAATATCTGTAAATACATAATTAAGTCATCTATTTTTCCAAATAAACTTTAGAAAAATAAATAATACCATTTTATACATAGTAGTATAGATAAGTAACGGTATTTTATAAAAATCTAGCCAATGATATTATAGTATTAGATACGTTATATGGGTGGTGCCAACCGCAGGGGATTGTGGGGCTCGAGGTAAAGGCTTTCAATCTATACCCACTAAATATCCTCCTCGGCCTGACCTCCAGTGCCCTATTGTGGGACGGCACGTGAGCACGTGCGCAGATCCCGAGCCGTCCCAACTACACAGATACCGTTCCAACGCTGCCCGTCTAGGCACTCCTTGTGCACCAATTGGTGGCGAGCGGCCCACAGGGGATTTGTGAAATTGTTCAACATATTATTATACATTTGTTGTTTGAGATGACAAATCCTAGCAGGTAATAGATAATTTAAAAGTTTGTTCAGTTAATATAATTTTTTGTTTCTTTTTGAAAGCATATTTATTATAAAGCGTATATTGTCTGCTAATATTATTAAGAGCAGGGCTTCCCAAACTTATTTTTATTGCTGCTTACTAAAGTATTTATTTTACTTTGTTGACTGGCTAGTGGAGGACTACTAATGAGAGATATATATGTGCATGCTTTTCTGAGCTATCCAATATCGCTCTAGCCTATCCAATTTATTATAGAATATACATATTATGTATATTCTATAATAAATTTATTATAGAATATACATATTATGTATATTCTATAATAAATTGGATAGGTAGTGCCTCTTTAAACTTACGTTTAAAGGAAGTAAATCAATAAACTCTCTGTAATCTCTGTTGGCAACTTATTCCACAACTGTGTAGCAATCACAGTGAAGGACTTGGCAAAAAATTTTGACTTGGTGGTAGGGCGAACTAAAGTTTTCGTGACACAAGCACGTTTAGGACGGGAGCTAGACGGAAGGAAATTAAAACGGGATCGCAAACTTTGCGCGAAATTCAGATACATGGTCAAATTTCTTTAAACCTAAAATAATTCGAATTGCCAGATTCTGAAGGCGCTCCAGCTTATTATATTAAGCAGCTCTTCTGTTGTATCTAAATAACATACATCAGCATAGTCGAGAATGGGGAGTAGAAGAGTTTGAGCTAGCATAACTTTAGTTTTAAATGGCAAAAAATATTGAAGGCGCTTGAGAGAGTGATAAGCGAAAGCTAACTTCATTGATGTGCGAAGACCAAGATAACGTACAATCAATAGTCAAGCCTAGATCCTTACTCTTTTCTGAAAATGGTATAACGTAATTATTGTATATGTCCTTACTGATTATGCTACTGTCAAGTTTATTGTGCATTCTATTGCTGGTTACAACTATAGCTTGTGACTTGCTAGGATTGACTAGTAGTCCAAATGACTCTGCCCAAGATTTCACCGCAAGTAAGTCCTCATTGATGTTGTCAATAGTAGCGTTGATGTTTTCAAAGTTACAGTGCCTATACATCTGAAGATCGTCTGCATACAGGTGGTAGGGAGGAGATGAGCTTAGTGAGTTCGTTTATAAAAACTGAGAAAAGGCGAGGGGAGAGAACGCCGCCTTGCGGTACGCCTACAGTAAGGTGACACCAATCAGAAAACGAATCATCACACATGATTTGCTGGCGTCCGCGAAGATAGTTAGATAACCAAACAATCACGGAGGGTAGAATGTTATTGGAGCGAAGGATAGATAAAAGGACCTCAAAATCAACAGAGTTAGACATAATGAATGATATATCAACAATTAGTTGCTTAGTTCAGTTTTATACCTGTAACATTTTAGCGTACTTAGTACATACAATAGTTAACAAGATAATAAAATGAAAGTTATTAGGAAGAGCAAGACCGTGGTTACCCGAACGTGTTTAGGTGGTTAGAAAAAAGCGACCGCGTAGTACATTATGCTATCTAAAATATGTAGGATAGTGTTACAAGTTTAGTAACAACACAACAACAAGTTGCAACATTTACCCCTATTATTTATTTTTTACAACTAATTGTATAGCTAATATTTATTTCAATATTCGCATTAAAAAGAAAATGTTCTGCTACGGTAACGTTACCCCAGCAGAAAATGATTTTCTGAAATAACTAAAAAACTATAAGTGCAACAAATTTAAAAAAGTTCGCAGCAATTACAGAAGCCGGGCACATAATTTAAATGACTATTTTCGGCATTATTTTGCTGGGGTAACGCACACCCGCAATTCTAAGGCTATAGTGCGCCTATTTTGTGTCTGAGAGTGTTGGCTAGGTTTCTCCAGCCATCCCAGCTCCACTAGGAATTCGGCAGCGTCTTGACGTTACCAGGCAACGCCTGGCCGCTCCTCGACGACCCGAGGAAGCGGGCCGGGTATTCTGCCACTCCTCTGCACTCGAGCAGAACGTGAGCAGCGTTTCTCCGCCATGCAGGCTCTGCACAGTGGGCTACATCTTTATTAAAAACATGTTTGTTAAAGTTGCTATGTTGGCTGACAATAATGTCAGGTGATGATGATGTATTTGTTGTCAGGTCAATCACACGGTCGTACTACCGAGGGGCTGCCGGCGCGCTGCTGGTATACGACATCACCAGGCGGGAGACCTTCAACCACCTCACTACGTGGCTCGAGGACGCACGCCAGCATTCCAACTCCAACATGGTTATAATGTTAATTGGTAACAAAAGGTAATGAGGCACTCTTATTTTATTACGCATTCGGTCGTACCCACTTAGGTATACTTATCCCAAGTTCACTATATCACTTGTTCCGTAGGCGTTACGTAACCGCTTATCGCCTCTTTTATATTATATGATCCCTTTTCGAGTATAAAGTGTATAACTTTGTAAATGTAGGTACTAAATATTTTTACTTGCTATCTTTGTAGTCAGGTATTTTTCACAATGAATACATTACAAACAAAATTAAAAAAATTCCAATACGCATTTTTTTTTTGTAAACTAAGTTTAGGAAGTACCTACCTACTCAATAGCCGGAAGTGGATCAATTCATCCTAGCGCAGAGTCGCAGCGCATCGAAGCTTCAAATTCTTCACAATCAAAGCGAAGTTGTATGGATGCGCGCGTATTCCGCGAATTCGCGCATTCACACGATTTTATTTTTAGTAATACGTAATGGACATTCAGTAGTTGCCAGTTGACTATGATATTACTTATATCCGAAGTTCAAGAAGAATAAAAAGAAAACGAAATTGTTGTCTTCAGTTTTCAACTGTCGGACAACGCATTGATTTGCGTAGACGGAGCTTAGGTTCGGGCGAACGCGCGCGCACCAATCAGCGCAAGTTTGCGCGCAGACAACGTGTCAGATTAACGTTTCGGTGCGTTTCAACTCTCCGCTAGTATGAATTGACCTTAAAGCGTTTAAACTTTCTTAACTAGGTACTTACATAAAAATAACAAAAGTATATTAAATACTATGATTCAGTTTTGCCAGTATAAGTATTTTTATACCGCCATTGTTATTGTAAGCATTTTAATTGGAACCTGTTATCAGTCATATTACATTAATAATACTTAGTCGGATTAATCACTGCTTTTCATACCGTGTATCACAAAGTCGTGTAACAAATATCTATTGTATTGTTTCAATTTACACTTGCCAGTGATCTGGAATCCCGACGCGAAGTGAAGAAGGAAGAAGGGGAAGCATTCGCTCGCGAACACGGACTTGTGTTCATGGAGACTTCGGCAAAGACCGCGGCTAACGTAGAGGAAGCTTTCATCAATACCGCCAAAGAGATTTACGAGAAGATACAGGAGGGTGTCTTTGATATCAATAATGAGGTTAGTACGAATCCTACAAATAGGTACCTACCAAAAGTAAAAAAAGATGAATTATTAGGTACGTCCTTCTATTTCTAAAAGGAAGTAACCTACTATTCTTTGAGACAGAAATTTAACACTTCCGTAGTCTAGTGGTTCGTCCACTGGAATTAGATCTAGTGGTCTCGGGTTCGATATCCAGGCCAGGGGAGCACAAATTTGGGGTTTGATTGTTATTTTGAGTGTGCGACACTGACGTCCGTATTCACAAACAATACTTATCATAGTAAAAAACAATGCTATGCAAAATAAGGTATTTCACAGTGCGTGCCATATGGCAAGGATTTTGAAGTCTCATAGTGCGCGTGGACGCACAGGGTCGTAAAAACCTATTCATAGACAATACTTAGTGGGGATCGGAACTATGCGTACTTTAAAATGAACGTACAGCTTAGGTGGCTAGCTAGCTATATTACACAGCGCACAGGTCGAGACGTCTGAGGGTCGAGATGTCTAAAGCCACGTCCAGATGACAAAGCTTAAAGTTTGAAGGAGATTTGAAGTAATAAAACGTCAGTCAGCATTCAACGATGTGAACTAGGCAACAGAATCGAACCAATCACAGATATCTATTCAATGCAATGCGTTTACTTATTCATGAGTCGAGAAACCTCCCTCATATTAATATTTGTGAATACGACGTTCTTTCGACGACTTTTCTTGTACTTATGCCAAACCTCACCGTCACGCAGATGTTCCGTCTCGTCCGTGATGTGGCGAGAGCTTTATCAAAGCATTTTGCCAAAATAAAGTGTTCTGTGAACACTTTTTAATTTGGTTTATGATTTAATATTATTGAATATTAACTTATTTTCTTGTTTATATGCTTTGGCCTTTGGCCACCACTAAACATTCCCTGTCACAGAAGATATTTAATACATAGGTACACTGTGCATTAACGAAACTACATCAAGTCCACGCCGACGAAACCACGGGCAAACTAGTATTTGATAAAACTATTCACAAAAATCAATATAATCGTTGAGTATACTGATAAGATACAGGGAAAGCAAAAGTAATTATGACACGTGTTCACAGGTGTTTAATAATTTGTTATTAGATAGAGTTTTAACACTAAAACTTAAGTTCTACAACCATACAATTGGGTTAGGAAAAAACATTCAGAAGAGCTACCTATTGAAACTTTAGCTACTAACAATTATCTACTTACCTAGCGATTTAAAAATTATAATTTTTATATAGCGATTTAAAAATTGTAATTTTTATATCGCAAAGTACCTTTGAATCGTGAAAAGCACCGGTTCCTTCATGTTTCACGCAAACATTATTCAAATATTATGCACCAAGTTATCAGCCAGCCATATCATAATGGTCGCAAAACTTTTAATCTCATCTACAATACTTCTGGTAAAATGCGAATCTGTTATTTTGAGAATCTCGTGTTTAAAGAATCTAGTATTTTGCGAATAAGTCACCATTAGAGATGAAACGGTTAGGCCGGATACCAGATATCCGGTGAGCTAAAAATAAAAGCGTCATAATTTTAAGCCATATTATTAATATTTACCTCACAAAGATTAATGTATTGCATTTTATTATAGAATATCCGGTATCCGGCCATATAGTGAGTTACTAGTTCGGTATCCGGCCGGATAGTAAATTTAGGCCGGATACCAGATAGTTACCGGATATCCGTTTCATCTCTAGTCACTATAGCCTCTACTTGACGAGTGTTTTTATTTTAAAATAGGCTAACGGAATCAAGATTGGACCTCAGCACTCTGCAGCAGGGGGCGCGAGTGGGGCGGGGGGCGCGGGTGCGGGGGGCGCTGCCGGTGGGGGCTGCTGTTAGGTCATGCACTGCACACGCTGAAATGGAACTGGGGCGGGGCTGGAATGGTAATATACATCACTATAGTCCGCACAATATAATAGGCCCGTTTTGACAGATAGATATGTCAGTAGAATGTAACTGGGACGCAATCAAAACAGACGCAAGCAAAAAATAAAAATATATTATTGCATTTTTCAGTAATACAAATACAATCATATTTAAGCGAAATAATTAAAATTCCATAATAAAAATAAAAACTATTCTTTCTCTCATAATATTTAAAGTTAAATGTAATTTTCTAATGTTCTGAAACTTCATATAAACAGTTACATTCTTAATCTTTTTTTTTCTTAAGTGATAGTGCAGTGACTTAAATTGATCGTTAATTTCACGAATATATTCGGTGCAGTATACGAATATATTGTATCAAAATAGAAAAACAAGATTTCTAGGTTTCTAAATTAAATTAGAGTTATAATATAAAATTTTCAAAAATAGCGAATTGCATGTTTTTAATGCAAGTATCTTTAATGAAAACAGGGAATTGATCAAATCACTTGGGATTTGATCAAACCACTGAGGATGTTAAAATAATAACAGGATTTTATCATTTTACCAAATGAATGTCTACACGTAGATACGTGGGATTTTTATTTATTATTAGAACCAGGATGTAATTACGATTACAAAGCTCATATAATTGTGACTTGATTTCCCATGTTAATCGTGTAAGTAAATAATCGATTATTTTGGTCACATCAACACTTACGATATTTTGACATGTGTCAAATCGGGCCTATTATATTGCGCGGACTATAGGACCTAGGACACCTCTTAAGGGCGTGCACTCGATTTACGTTAAAACTGTCACGTTTTGTTGATTTTTCAGACATAATTATGAAGCGATGTGAACAACTTTGCAAAGAAATTAAATATTATAGGAAGATTGATTCTTGATTAAAACCACTATAGAGAGATATTTTAATTTACACTTATAGTTTTTTAAAGCAAGGTGAATTCTATAGCACAGTTTTACGAAATCTTTCAGATGAAATAAATACCAGCACTTAGATTAAGAACATACAGATACCGAATCCGGGCACTCAATTTGGCTCTGTCAATATTAGGTCATATTTGGCACAATACGGAAAGTCTATGCGCAGTCCTCGAGGTCAACGCACTCCGTACGCATCTCCTACAAATTATTAAAAAATGACGGTTTCTATTAAATGGCGTAATAATTGAACTGAAAAAAATAAAAAGAGTGAGAACATTACTTTTCACACGTAAGTTTTTAATATTTTATTGTATTTATACTTTGTAAGCAATAAAAACCGAATATTTTATTTTGTAATTTTTAAATACTGAGTGCTGCCAGTTACCGAAATTATTTTACCTATTTTAGTTGTTTAGAATTTAGTCGAATGCAATAATTTAATCATATTAATTGTTCTATAAAAAATACTAAGGACATAAAAAAATTTTTTGATGAAATTTGGTACAAATATAGATCTCGGGGAGGGACATAGGCTACTTTTTATCGCGAATAAAAGGTTAAATGGGTTGAAATAGGGGATGAAAGTTTGTATGAAAGTTCGTCATTTTTGAACATAAAACCATGAAACTTTGAAATTAGGGGCCTAATAAGAAAGAAAGGAATATTTGATCTAGGATTTTTGAAATTTAGACCCGTGTGGGGATGAAAGATTGTATGGAAGTTCGTCATTGTTAAATACCATCCACTTTGAGATCCAAGATGGCGGACGCGACTTTTTAACATAATGTCAATATGGGTATCGTTTTCGTGGTTTTTGGGGGTCTGGATTACGAATAAGACATCCATTTCGAGATCCAAGATGGCGGACGCGACTTTTTGACAAAATGTCAATATGGGTATCATTTTCGTGGGTCCCGATTCCTAATACACCATCAATTTTGAGATCGAAGAGGGCGGACGCGACTTATTAACATAATGTAAATATGGGTATCGTTTTCGTGGTTTTTGGGGTCCGGATTACGAATAAGACTTCTATTTCGAGATCCAAGATGGCGGACGCGACTTTTTGACAAAATGTTAATATGGGTATCGTTTTCGTGGTTTTTGGGGGTCCGGATTACGAATAAGACATCTATTTCGAGATCCAAGATGGCGGACGTGACTTTTAAACATAATGTCAATATGGGTATCATTTTCGTGGTTTTCGGGGGTCCCGATTCCTAATACACCATCAATTTTGAGATCGAAGATGGCGGACGCGACTTTTTAACATAATGTCAATATGGGTATCGTTTTCGTGGTTTTTGGGGGTCCGGATTACGAATAAGACATCTATTTCGAGATCCAAGATAGCGGACGCGACTTTTTGACAAAATGTCAATATGGGTATCGTTTTCGTGGTTTTTGGGGGTCCGGATTACGAATACGAAAATATTTATAAATTGGTAAAATTTAATGTCGATTTTTACAATGCATTTAAAATTAAACTCATTTAATGTACTTATTATTTTAAAATACATATAATGCTAGACAAAGTCAAAGTCAAAGTCAAAGTCAAAATTACTTTATTCATTTAGGTACAATTTGTACACTTATGAAAGTCAATTTTGATGATAGACATAATATTGATATTAATTCATTGTTAATTGCACTCAGATATTTTTAATAATTTATTGAAAAATGGTCTCAATCTAAGCTCGCGGGCATTTTTCGATTGTACACCCCGGGTCTCGCAATAAATAATTGAATAATAATGTCTTCCCAGCTAGTGGGCTTATCGCTTTGCGAGCAATGTCTATGTGTGTATGGGGTCACATAGACATGCCTATCAAACAACAATACAGCGATAAAAATATTATTGGTACTTGAAAAATGCACTGAAAAAAATCGACTTGCCTCAGGCGGGACTCGAACCCGCATCTTTATTTATTTTTATTTATTTATTTAGGCACATAAACAATATAAACACCTAAATTACACAGTTACTTACACTTATCTAAATCTAGTGCTTATATTAATTAAAGATATGCACAACATTTTAAATTAGTAGGTAAAAGTGTGGACCATAAGTTAACATAAAACATTAAAAAGTTAAAGCAAATTAATACACAAAACAAGCAGTAAGCTTCAATAGAACACTTTTTTTTTATAAATAAAAAGTTAGTTCTAAAATTTTTTTCTTAATTTTTTTGGGATGGTCATGGTAGATATCAAGGTGAAGGATCCTGTGCCAAGAATTATAAGTATACACTAATCTGTAGCATGCACACCCAAATTTGTTTTACTGACCGGAATTATAAAAACATCCTTTTTTGGTCGTCGATTACGCAAGATCGGAACGCAAAAGTCAATCCGCTGTAAGCGATCTGGACACATTGATACGCCTCGCACAATTTCTTGAAGAAATAGTAGTAAATAGCATCTTCCGCAATCCGGGCCGCTGCGTTGACCAATTACGCCACCGAGACACTGCTTTTCGCTGTCGAAATTTGTCAGTGCTTAGTGATTATGTTTTTATGGTAAACATTGTTTCATCAAATCTTTGAAATTTGCACTTCTAAGACCCGAACGAAATATTTGACGCCCAGTTAAGATGAAACTACCTTACATTATGGAATAATTTTATGTTTGCGTTTACAAACACGTAAATATTAATACTAGAAAAAATATTGGTACTTACTTTGATAAATGCACGCTCTTAAGAAAAACATGTCTCGTTTCCTAACAGTTTACAATGTCACGGTAAAAGCAAACGGTACCCTAAGTACGACTATTAACGTAATCGTATCGAGAACTTTCTAAAACTACAAAAAATAAATTCTAAATCTAAATCAGGATTTTATTAACATTTCTTGGGAAGTATTAATAAACATTATAAACACAAACTTAACATATTTTAAATTTTGTATAAAAATTAATGTTAATTGCCAATGAAAATAAATAAATGTTTATTACGTTTATTGGTTTTTTGATTATGTCAATGACAGTTTCGAAAAATTCATGATATCCGTTCATAAACCAATAATAATGAGTGAAATGCAAGAAATATTTATTTTATTTTCATCAGCAAATTTAAAATCAAAAGATATTAAGTAGGTGTTTATAATGTTATTAATTTAATATCATTTCCCAACAAATGTTAATCTCTCTGAGTTGCAGGTACCGAAATTTTATATTAATTACGGCATAATATTGCGCCGTCTGGATGTTGAATAAAATACTGATTTAGCTTTTATTTCTTGTAGTTTTAGAACGTTTCTCGATACGGAACGTTACGAATATTTCAATTATTCGTACTTGGGCCACAGCTCAAATCTTTCAAACATCTTTTTCAACAAGTAACCAGAAAAACAAATGTTGCCCACCCCTTTTTTTCATATCAACAGGGTGTTTGGTACTGTACATGGGGTATCAAGCGGGCACCTACCCATGCCAACATCTAATATATAAAATTCTCGTGTCGCGGTGTTTGTGGTTAAACTCCTCCGAAACGGCTTTCCCGATTCTCATGAAATTTTGTGTGCATATTGGGTAGGTCTGAGAATCGGACAACATCTATTTTTTATCCCCCTACATGTTAAGGGTAATCCACCCTAATTTTTTTTTTTAATTTTTGGACGAAAGTTTTTGTTTTTATTTTTTTATTATGTGGCATTAAAAATACATACAACCCTAAATTTTTACTTTTTTATCACCAACCCCTATTTTTTATAGCGATTTTAGTAATTTAAAAATTTTTGTAAGGCAAAATAACGTTTGCCGGGTCAGCTAGTATTCATATACTGTGGTGATATTAAAAATTCTGTAATTTTCATATTTTTTTTAATGAACTATTTGTATGGAAAAATATTTTTTTATTTTACGCTTGTTATTGCGCATGTACCAAACACTGTATATTATTTATGTTGTTTAAATTACATTCTATACGAGATTTCTCTTTGATTGAAAATCAAGCATCAGGATGACAGGTCAATTTGTTCAAAGTATTTTATGGTGTGCTTACTTCCATTTCAGGAAGGACGCAGCCGTGTGCAACGAACATTATTGGTACGAAAATTTAAACTTAAATGTTGGATGCCGGATTTGGTAGGTTTATTTTATATTATGCTGATGAATAGCTCGTGTTTTAACAACTCACTATTTTCTCCTATATGCCGTTAAGGCATGCTGTAATTATAGTCAAACCACTCTCAATATTTTCGACGTTAAAAGCCTGGTTTCAATAATCTATTTAAGGATGGTTTATTAAATATACGATTTGGACATTTTTCACATAAATATGTCGAAATCCCACGAAAAAAAAAGCAAAATCCACCATAAGTAGTCTATTGATAGCTGGCTTCTTTAAAAGGTGTGTAAAATAAAAAATAATAACTTGTTGGAATTCATATGCGTCATATTGAGGAGGTGCTAATAATTATTGTCAATAGAGTAGTTTATGCTCGAGTCAACATTTTCTAACAGGCAATGTCTAGGCCAAATTTCGATTACTAGTAAGCTCATCATTTTTTATATAAAATACAGCTTTGTAATTTATACAAATAGATAGATCTCTCTGAAAATGAATATGGGTCGGTTGAGTGAAGTTATTTATATAATGATAAAGGTAATTCAATTCGCAACGTAAATACGAATTAGTTTTTTTGCTGTCAGGACCAGATAGTCAGGGAAGCGCGCTATATTCATTGCAAATAGTTGCTAAAACTTGTCGTTGCGGACCCACCATACCACCGGCCATACCACTGGTGGTATGGTAGGTCTAAAACTATACCACTAAGAAAGTAGTGTTGTGAAAAAAAGTATTACGTGTTACAAAAGTCTCACGGGTGCGCATTTTCTTACATAACTTTTCAATTCCTATCATTAGAGGTCCGACCGGTCCGACAATATTTCTCATACCATTTAAAACCATAATGATCATTCTTCATAAAACATAATCATTGAAATTCATAACATCATTAACCATACATTTTTGGACGAGTCTAGTGTTTTATGGCCTACATGGCTGGGTGATGGGTAGGTTAGGGTTATTTTTTTTATGACCAGGCGGAGTGCACTGTTTTTGTAAGCAACAAGGTAGTAACAGTTTTAATAAAAAAAATATTATCACAAACTGTTATGAGTTTCGTTGGTAGTAATAAAAATGTATGAATAAAAAAAGTATGAAAAATAAAATTATGAAGAGTGATTATTATGAACACAAATCGGTATTAAGACAAAGAATAGGATTTAGAATATCATGTGAGCCAATATGGATCCGTCTATATATAACTACTTTACTAATAAAAATTATAACATTTTTTTCCCTATGTTAAACCGGGATGAAGAAAATGAATTAGTATACTCAAATGGCAATAACTTGTAAGAGAGTGAAAACGCGTCCAAGGCATGCCCTACTGATATTTCCCTGTTTACTAACTGCATTTGTACATAGGTAAGTTATAAAATCGTCATTTACTTTTTGGTCATTTCGCCGTGTTTTAGGAACTGTCCCAGCCTTATGTATATCTTGCAACACATTCAGTACACCCATTAATGTTTTGGTATTCTTGTTGAGTAAATAAAAACTAGCTAAATGACAGTTGATCTTGAATTAAATGACTCACTCGTGATATAATAGATACCTAGTAATACTTAGTAATAAATACGTAAATAGAGTATAGGCCAGTATAGGTAGCTCCTCCTGAATAATTTATGCTCATTGTAGTCCACAACACTATTTTCTCAGTGGTATAGTTTTAGACCCACCATACCACCAGTGGTATAGCCGGTGGTATGGTGGGTCCGCAGCGAAACTTGTGAGCTTCTCTGCCAAGGAAACACCATATAAATAAAAATTTAGCTTATTCAACAATTTTGGGTAGCATCTAGGTATACTTCTACCTATATAAAAAACTAAAAACTTACAGAAAATTTATAAGTAAGCTTTATAAAGTTTTATGTTATATTGATGTATATTTTATTTGCATACATGCCATGTATAAGGTTTCACAATATTTAAATTTGGCATTTATAAAATTGAAAGTACATGAATGTTGTGTATTCTCATTATGTAGTCCAATGTTGGTTTCTATGTATTATATTTATCGAGTGACATGAAAGTAATGTGTGATGTATATTGGCAAAATATGATTGTTTATTTTTAAATTCCATGTAGATATTTAATTCTTGAGTAGTTTATTTTGTCCCTAGTCTGTTTATGGGCTGATACCTACCTGCAGTAATTTGTCTAATTTTAATTTAAAGTTCATATTGTTTTTTTATTAATAAAAATATATTTCTATTATACAAAACAATTTTTATATTACCTACTCATGATTACAGTTCATGACACAATAAGTGTGGCACTTGTATTTATTAAGTCTTTCTTATTTACATTATGATATACCCATAATTAATATCACGACAAAATTTTATAGTAAATTTCGTAAATTTTTTACCCCTTTTATATAAATTATACTATATGTAATGCAATGGTCCCATTTAATGTGTCATAATTTGATCACAAAAAAAAAAACATCAAAATTGCATAAAGGTGGTGGCCTACAATTTTATTTAATCTTGCACAAGAAAAAAGAAAATAAACCTTTGGTTGAGTTTTGAATTTCTCAAGGAATGTTGAGGACTGCTTGCAAGATAATGTAAGATGTGATTACAAAATAGGTTATTTTTAAGTTTAGCACATTGTAATGATATAATAAAATATTTTGTAAGGTTACAATACGCAAACACATTTGTAAGGTGTAATTCATGAGAGTAAATGTTGAAAAACAAAATGTTTTTATATTGACATACCTATATTCAAACATATTTCATTAAATAAAAGAAACATAGTGTCAAGTGGACCCAGTACTGGAGTCTGGATCTGCCAAAGATTGACTAATTTCATTGAGAAGATTAAACACACAATTGATTACTTCTGGAGTCTTCATTTTGATGATACCACCACTCTTTGCTTCTGCTTTTGGCAAAATTACTTCACATAGATCAAAAACTGTTATATTCAGTGATGTCATATGATATATCTGGTTCTGTAGGGTCTGGTAGGCTAGGTTGACTAATTCTGCTCTTTTCACTGCTCCTTCATCTTTTATGCTGAAAAAAAATAACCAGGGTAAGTCCAAATACACCTATCGAGGGTCACAGAAAAAAGTTGATTTCTCACTACTGATGAAGAGCAGAGTTGTCAATAAAAAAATAGTTTAGAATTTTTAATCTATTGTCTCCAATACATGATGCAAAATTTTTATTAAAATGTGCAAATACCAAGGTATTAGAAAGAAGTGTTACCTACATATTTGAAAAACAAAGGTTTTGCCACTGGTTATTGAAACAGTTTTAATAAACTGAAATGTGGCAAACAAAACAAGTGTAGGTACAGTGAGCTTGATAGTAAGTTGAACATTGCCTGAATAAACCTATGGAGATCTGGAAATACTCCTAGTTTTTTGTCTAACATAAGACTATGCAGACAATAGTGTTATTTAAGTGTAAGGTGGATAGGCCAACGAATTAATCATTCCTAATTCGTTGGGATAGGCACTTCAATTTCATTTGTTTAACACAATATATATCTTGTGCTATGGAAATGCTGAGATGATTAGGGCTGGTTTTAGTCACATGGACCACAAGCTGTCTGCACTGACAGCTGAAATGTATGAACTTCTAGGAAGTGTTTTATGCTGGGGCCGCACTTGCGCCTATCGTCACGAAGCTTCGTGCTAGAACACGATACACGCAGATGTGACCGGCCGTTATCGGCTATCGTCACGAATATTCGGGTTGAGTGTGCGTTATCGGCCGGGAGGCGGTACGTCAGGGTTTTAGCGCGCTAACCTATCGCGCTGCGTGGTCAGACATGCGTTGTTCATTTCGAAGGTTGTTCTCCATTAGTTCAGACGCGTACGGGTGACTAAGTATACGATACAGCTGAGTTATTTTTTTATAATAAATGCATTACGTAATTATTAGCACACAATTTAGAAGTAAAAAAAGTGATTATGCATAGTTAAACGCAAGAATAATAATACTTAATACTACCCAAATAATAATACTACCCAATTTACACGTCTGGAAATGATTTCGGCCATCTTGGATTATTGCACGATAGTTCGTGCAAATAAAGAAATGCCACATGCTTTATCGCGATAACTTTGCTCGGGCCGCACTTGCGTGTATCGTACGAAGTATCGCCACGCATTACTTCGGGACGATAGGCGCAAGTGCGGCCCCAGCATTAGAATAATGTGTAGCTATCATTCCAGACGGTGGTCAGCACTGATGGGTAAGGTGCATACATTTAGACTGTCAGTGCCAATGGTTAGAGTGTAACATGTTCACTTAAGTTTTGTAACTTTTTTGGGTTTCATGGCCCTTCTGTAGGCGACAGGTTGGCAACCTGTCACTATCATGAGGCACTATTTATTATGAAAAGTAAATGTAATACTACATTGTGAATTATGTAACATTACATAGGACTTTTCAACCCCTTATGGTATTTTGAGTGTTATTACATATTATATCTTATGTTCTGCTTTACTTTCAACTCTCCATCAGTATGGTTAATTGTCATTTTCAGATACTCGTTAAACCCGCACTTAATAAATAAAATAAATAAAATAAAATAGCCATTTATTCTAAGCAAAAAAGTACATTATAGGATGTCTCTTAGGTTAGTGTGTCTTTCGACAAAGGCCTCCTCCAACTGCCTCCACTGGGTTCTGTTTGCTGCTACTCTCATCCATTTTGGTCCTAAGACTAGCTTGAAGTCATCCTCCCATCTCCTAGCTGGTCGGCCTCTACTTCTCTTGTAACCTCGTGGGTACCAGTTAGTTAGCTTCTGGCACCATTTCTCCCTTGGGCAACGGAGCATGTGGCCTGCCCATCTCCATCACTACCCGCACTTAAGAGGGCATAATTTAAAATTGTCACAAGCATTGGCAAACAAAAATACTTATAAGCACTTTTTTGGCAATAGAGTTGTGAAGACATGGAATGAACTGCCAGCAGAAGTAGTATCAGCATAGACAATTAATGCATTTAAAAATAGATTGGACAAACACCTAGGGAAAGACTAACAGGATACAGGTCAACATCAGTTAATTCAACTACCAACCTGTTAAATAATAATAATAATAAAATAAAGTAATGTACCCATTCCAAATTATATTTATATCTCCAATGTCAAAGGACATGCTCAGTTTCTCTTTGTGGTCAGCTAAAGGTGTCCTATATGTTAGGGTGAATAAATCTGAATTTCTTGATGTGTCGTTTTCTACCAAACTAAAACCGAGATCCAACAACTGATGCTGAAAATAATAATGATATTATCACAGATATTATTAAATATACTTATAGTCCAGCAAATGAATTTATTTATGATATGGAGTAGAGATGAAACAGATAGTTGTTTGGCCGGATACCGGATATCCAGCGAGCTGCAAGGCCGGATATTCATCCCATTGTCTTATTGCATGTTGTGACGAGTTTAGCACCGCAGCTGCGTGAACGCGATCAAATTGATTTAGACGGTTTCGCAGAGTTTTTACTAAAAGTTCTTAGTTTAGATATTTACTATTTATGTATTTATCATTAGAGTGAATATCTCAGATGAAAATTTTAGTTTTTTGGAAGGCCTTATGACTTTTTTGTAACTTTATCGACTTTAAATAAAAACCGTCATAAATTATAAGTCATTTTAATGATATTTACCTCACAAAGGTTAATGTATTGCATTTTATGATACGAAATGGTCATATTTTTTGAATATTTGGTATCCGGCCTGATGGTAAATTTAGGCTGGATACGGGATAGTTACCGGATATCCGTTTCATCTCTAATATGGAGCCTATATTTTTTACTACTAGACAATGTTAATGTGGCTCAGGCTGTCTGGACAAATCTTCAAAATAGCTTACATTTAAGTAGGTCAATAGGGCATTTTATGTGACGGCTAACCACCCTTACTTCAGAAGAGGTGACGCTACAGAATCTTAGATAATCGATCGAAACCGTGTCCAGCCAGCTTGAAAAACCACTTTTCGCTGGTCTCTCAATCTCGGTAACGGAAGTGGTTTTGAAGACTTTTTGCATATCAACGGGCGTCACATAAATTTGTGACGGGCATCGAGCTAAAAGTTTTGTGATACGTACAGCGGTTTATTAGAAAAATGCAAAAATCTGTGTCCAGCCAGCTTGAATTTACGTATAAAACTTCTGGCTGGCACTTCTGAATCTCGATAACGGGAGCGTTTTCGAATATGGTTCCTTTTACTAACAAAATGTGACGCAAGTTGTGACGGTAATAACGTTTGATTTATGGCGTCACGTGTAATGGTTTACGAGAAATCAATTAAAAACTGGTGTCCAGCCAGCTTGAAGTTCAAGCTGGCTGGACACATGTATCTCCGCTGCCTGATGGTCTACGGCCTTCGAAATATGTTCAAGTTTTTGTGACGGGGACGATAATGATAATCTGAAGTTGTGACGGAGAAAGTTTACGTAGTTTCAAAGATATTAATCATATAATTTTTTCCATACAAACATCTATTAATAATGTTAGGTGACCATAATTTTACACAAATAAAGGATTTCTTTTTAATCGACTTATCGGCCGGTTGAGGCCACACCTGCATTGTATTTGATTTTTTCCGTGAGAATAGGTTTTCCCGCAGTAAAAAAAAATTAAATAAAAAAAACCGCCTTCAAAACTAAAAACGGGAGAAATAAAAGTTTTGTTTATAAAAATCTAAATGTTTTTAGAGGTCGGTCCCGAATAAAAGTGACAACGTTTATTACAAATATTGAGGTTGGCACCGACCTCAAAAAAAATTAGATTTTTATAAACAAAATTTTTATTTTTCCCGTTTTTAGTTTTGAAGGCGGTTTTTTTCTGCTTTTTAGTGTTTTAAGTATAGAAATTTTCAGGAAACTACTTCAAGATCTTTTAGACACACAAGTGATAAAATTATGATATCATCAATGTCAATTAAATAGGCATTATTAGGGATAACTCAAAAACTATTTGTCAGATGTCGATAAAATTTAAATGGGACCCCATGACAAGCACTAGCTTCCAAAGGTCAAAAGAATCTTCAAAATCGGTCCACTCAGTAACGAGTTATGAGGTAAGAAACACTAAAAAAAAACATACAGTCGAATTAATAACCTCCTCCTTTTTTGAATTCGGTTAAAAAAGCGTAAATAAGTGTTAATTCAAAATAATAATTGACTACCAGCGCTGCCTAAAAAGAGCCCCCACTTATTATTTTGTGTTACTTTTTGCCCATCATTAGTTTTTACGAGTTGAATAGAAGCGTTTTACCTGAAATAAAACGCATATTAAATACTTACCTTATTTAAAACCTTAATATATTGAGATAGGCCCTATGTTTTCTGCTTGCTCTTCTGTCCTGCTCTACCGGATATCGCCGTCTCACTCGCACACCCGACCATCTCAACGGGCGAGCTGTCGGTCGGCGCGAAAGCCGAGACCGCCATTTTAGATCATTGAGTCGATAATATATATTACCAGGCAGATTTAAAAGTTAAGGTTTTAAATAAGGTAAGTATTTAATATGCGTTTTATTTCAGGTAAAACGCTTCTATTAAACACTTGACCGTTATTTAAAACCTTAATATATTGAGACGTGTTTGTTATCGCCTGGTGGAGATGGACGCCAATGTGAGATGATTAAAGGTTTAAAGTTGGTATGTAATTAGCCAACCTTAAACTCGTATGATGATTGATACAGCATGATAAATGAATAATGTTAGAACTATGAGGAATTCTTTGGAAGCTTGTAAGGTGTGCGAGTTATTAGAACAATAATTTTGTTGAGTACAAATATTAATAAATAAACAATTTGAAAATCAAATAAGTATTTCCTTTTATTTATAATTGATATAATTTCACAATAGAACAATATTGAAAACAAAATAAATTCGGTAGGTTCATTAACATAAAGGAAAGAATAAACTAGTAATACTTCTGTTATTAGATGGCCTTACTTCACGCCTGTAAAATTGCCTAAAAGTATTACCTGAACGCCAGTTACCACGCGATAAGATCTCATCAACTGGCATGTTATCATACCAATTTTTTGATGCAACGGCCGAACGGACACTGCCGGGCGGTGAGGTTATATCAGCTTCTTTTAATATTGATTTAATCCACCCGGAAATCACTGTGCGTGAGGCAGCTTTAGGCTGGCCTCTAAAATTAATAAATAGATTATAACAATCAGCCAAGGAGCGCTTGTCTTTCAGATGGTCGATACACTGTTTCACCCAAAACACAGGATCAAATCTTCTGTTTTCAGTATTTAATAATAATTTCCACCCCGATTGCCTGTAATCAAATTTGTCCGTTTTAGACCCGAAAGTAGGCCATAAAATAATATAACTGTCAGAGACTTCGTAATGTTCGTCGTCAACTATTAATAAGGTCAAATCGTGAATACGTCGACCTGAACACAACAATAGCAACATAGCCGTGTGTCTACTTATAGAGAAAAGATTGTTTTCATCTATGTTGTATTGAGATAGAAAAATTATTAGTTTGTCAATATCCCACACATACTTTTTATGACATACTGGTTTCTTTATAGCAATAGACTTTAATATATGTTTAACCAATACATGCGAACTCAGTTTACCGGACATTTCAGTGTTGCTTAATGTAGAAACTACTGATTTATGTAACAATATTGTATTGTAAGATAAATTTTCTTTAATGTGTAAGTCGGCTAAATACTTTGCTAGAGTAGAGCCATCTGGGCGAAAAGGATCTAAGTGACTTTCCTTGCACCAGGTTACCCATCTGCTCCATGCTGATTTATAAGTTGTTTGAGTGGACGGGCGCCATGAAGACTTAAGTAGGCCTAATTGAGAGTTATTCCAACTAGTCAAGCTATCTGCCCACCCCCACATTTCCACACTTCCAGAGTTATTTCCTGGACTTGAGGCGGCGGGAGACCGGTGGAAATGTCTACCAGGTGCTGATGTAGGTTGTGAATGGAAAACGGGGCTGCCAGTGCGCGAGCCTTGAGATCTGCTCTCCAAAAGACTCGCTTCCATCGTGGGGCGATTATCAAAAATACTCCGTGGGCTTGATTGAGATGGGCTAATACTTTGGGGATTAGATATGGCGGAGGAAACAGCCATGCTATGTTGTAATTCCACGTTTGGGAGAAGGCATCGTGAAAGATGGCTTGTTTGTCTTTTTGATCTAGAGAAACATAATTGGAGACCACATGAGCATTTCTCGAGGCAAATAGGTCTATCACTGGTATTCCAAACTTTCGGAAGACCAACTCTGTGCCGGATGGTAGGAGATGCCATTCCGGAGGAGTTCGGTAGCGAGACGCATGATCCGCATGTCTGTTGTACCTGCCTGGGATATATTGAGGAGATATATGAATCTGATAATGATCTAACCATTGGAAAATTAGAGACGCTATGTCGGTCAAACGTGAGGATTTCGTCCCTCCTTCGTTTCGTATGTAAGCAACTGCTGTCTTGTTGTCGCACTGCCACAGAACTGTGGATTGACGTAGCGATTGATATTGACCTTCTAATACTTTTAGGACAGCTAGAAGTTCCTTCTGGTTGCAGTGCAGATGTTGTTCCGTTTCGGACCATTGTGCTGAGAAAGATTGATTGTCCAGCTGGGCTCCCCAAGCCTGATCGGACGCATCTGTTGCCAAAAAATGCGACGGAGGTGGTAGGTGAATCGCAGATGAGTGAGTGTGGTTCTGAAGCCACCAAGATAGATCGTCTACTGCCTGACTCGGGAGGAGATGTTTTTTGGTGTCCGGTGCTTTTGCTAGCGAGTTCAGAAATGTCAAAAGTGCACGGTAGTGTAGTCTCCCTCTCGGGACTACAAAACTGGCGAAGTTCAAAAGACCTACGAGACTTTGCAATCCTTTCAGGTTCACGGAACTCTCGTGGAGAATGTATGATATCTTTGTTGAAAGACTTAGGCATTTCGCTTTGGGTAAAGATTTCTCGTTTGTCCATGGGTTCCATTGAATACCTAGAAACACTAGACTTTGTTGGGGGGATGTGATCGATTTCTCCCAGTTTATTTGCCAACCGAGATATTGTAATCTGTCTAGGAGAATACGAACATGCGTACACAGGACCTGGCGATCTTGATGGACCAGGAGAAAGTCGTCCAAAAAGACGATAATTCGTAAACCCATCTCTCTTAGGCTTTGCGCCACCCAATTGCTTAGACAAGCAAATACTTTTGGCGCCGTGCTCAGGCCAAAAGGTAGACATGTCATTTCTAGCAGTTTTCCTTTGTAGATTAGACGTAGGAACCGTCTTTGTGATGGGCATATACTCAGATGAAAGTAAGCCTGTGAAAGGTCTACTTTGCATAGCCAGTCTCGTGGCTGTAGAAAATCGGGAATTCGTTGTACATTTATGAGACGAAATTTCTCTGTGTTTACGTATTCGTTCAGGTACGAAAGATTGAAAATGGGACGGTGCGTACCGTCGCCTTTCGAGACTAGAAACATTTTTGACACAAAGCTTGGAGACGGTTGGACTACTTCTAGTACACCTTGACTTTGCATCTGAGCTATCACAGTAGTCATTGAATTTGAAACTGTCGTAGCTAATCGATTTTTTATGGCATTTGGCATTATAAGAGGCGGTTTTTGTAGAAAGGGTATGCGGTACCCTTTTATGATCTTTAATAGAAATGGCGGTGCGCCCAGACGCTTCCATCGTTTGAGATACAGAAGTAGTCGCCCCGCCGTGAACCGATTGTCAATACTTACCACGTTTCCTCCCTCGTGTATTGTATTCGGATGATGCTCCGCGTGCTCTGCGACCGCTTCTGTTTGCATCTTGTAGGGTAACGTTCTGACGACTCCCTCTGGGTCGAAAGGAACCTCGTGCATTACTAGAAAAAGCTGGACGAGGATCACTAGCTACATATCCCTGCGGGGGACGAGACTGAGAACAACCCTGCGAGGGTTGATTAGTACGGGAAATGTGCATTGAGCCACAACATCCGTGAGAAGTACCCTGCGAGGGTCCTTTATAACACGCCTGCCCCTGCGAGGGGTGGCGTACAGGCCTGCTCGAAATAGTTTGCGGAACTGGAGCACTAGTGCCTTGCTTGCTTAAGGGTAGAAAGGCTTTTCTGACCCCTCCTGCTTTTTCGAGTAACGTAGTTAAAGCCTCAGCATTGAATAAATGTTGACACGAAGGTGCAATTTTACGCAATGCAACTTTGGTGAGAGGATCACGCGCAAAGTTGATTATACTATCTCTTCTCATTTGTATGGTCTCAGCCCGGTGGCCACATGTGAGCTGGAGCAACTCTGATGAGACTTTGTACACTTCACCACTAAGGAATAATTCTTCAACTTTCTCACGCAAGCCCTCATACGAAATTTGAGACTCATGAGCCCATTGTAGAAGATGCCGAAGCGACGATTATACAGCTTCGCGCTGTTTTAGAACACATGCTGTTGAAGCAGCGTATGCTTTTTCGGAGTGTGCTAAGTGACGTAAGGAATCGTACCCTTTCAATTCGTCATTTACATCTAACTCAACAAAACCCGGCTTGGTGTTGTAAATTTTTTGCGTCTCGGCATATCGAACCTCACACCACTCACTATCGTCAAAATGCCGAATATCCTTTAAAATATTTAAATATTCAGCTGAAGTTTTGGGAACAGAAGGTTCTTTTAATTTTGTCTCACTCCCGAAAACTAGATTGGATTCATTTACAGATTCCCTTAAACTACTATTTGAATCAATCGAACATTGCTTATCGTCATACAATTCACCACTAATATTATCATCGAGTATAAAATCGGGCGCATTGGAGATAGGATCAGAAAGCGTTTGCTGCCTACCCTCAAAAAAATTCACTTTTTTCCGTAGGATGTCTATTTCGCGTGATATTTTGTCTATACAGCGATAATCGGATCGGCGGTACCGTTTGCCTCCCCTTTTTTGCTTATGCACTCGTTTTCTATTGTCTCCTGAACTGGAAGACGATGAACTAGACGAACTACTACTTTACTTTTTGCTTTCTTCGTTTTCGCGTTTTATCACTATTATCAATTTTTTTCGATGGGCCCGCTTGCGGAGAATTGTTATTAATGACCGTATCCATGATACTTTAGAATTCACTGTATCTAGAGGACAATATAAATAATGATTCTAAGAAAAAATTAAATATGAAAGAAAAATTAACACATTTAAATCACACAATCATAGGGTAGAACCGGTAGAACAAAAAGTTAAATCGAACGGTAACACCGTTTAAAATGATTTAATTCTATTATTAGAAATGAACAATTGCAATTATAAGAAAAATATTAAAAGATTTTTCCATACCAATAAGAGCTGTTGTTGGCACGGTCCGTGCGCTGCAGAAAACAGGACGCCAATGATCTAAAATGGCGGTCTCGGCTTTCGCGCCGACCGACAGCTCGCCCGTTGAGATGGTCGGGTGTGCGAGTGAGACGGCGATATCCGGTAGAGCAGGACAGAAGAGCAAGCAGAAAACATAGGGCCTATCTCAATATATTAAGGTTTTAAATAACGGTCAAGTGTTTAATAGTCAGATTGCCAGAATAGTTTTCTTTCATAATTAAGTCCACCATTTGTATATCTACTGGTAAGAATTTCGAAATAAGTCTCCTTTTTTGGAGGTAGAGGAGGGTGGGGGGAAGGAAGGGAGGGGGGTGGGAGTCGCCCCTCGTAAATTTCGAATGCCGGAAATGCTTACTTTTTTTATAAAAAATTAACCTCAAAATATATGAAAAAACCCTAACCTACCTATCACCCAGCCATGTAGGTGCATAAAACACTAGACTCGAAAACTCGAAAGCAACCAACGGAATGACGCAATTTAACGCTGTCAGAAATGTCAAAACTATTATCAAAATAGTGGATTGGCGTTTCGTTTCACGCGTTTTAGTACTTCAAAAGTTTTAAAATCTTATCATAACCTAAAAAAGTATAGAAATTACGTTTTGTTTCACGCAATCACAATACAATAAATACGAATTTTAAAAATTAATTAAAAATATTTAAAGGCAACTCCGGTAGCCGAAATTGTTTTAGGGTGATCTTACGGAGCTTCCTTGAGCCCCCTACACATTCAGTTTCCTCAGATTCAGGCGACTCGTTTCGAAGTCCGACCCTATCTACTTACTCTCCGATTAGGGGCCAGGCTTCCAAGTGAAAGCTTTCGAAATGCAACTGGGGTATTCGCTAGGATGAAGATTTGTACCCACATCTACTATTTTTTGTGCAATAAAGAATAAATAAGGTATGTACCTACCTAATTAAAATAAATGCTTTACCGTCGTTAATTTGTTTTCTTTTTTCCCACCTCAATGAGAAAATATTAACTATCATTTTTTTGAGAAAACTCAGAGTAAGTACCTAGTCGTAGGGCGCGCCATAATCGGTATAGCATGCGGGTGATGAAAGAGTCTGATTCAGAGGAAGAGAACATAATTATGATTCGAACAGTTGTACTAGTAGTACCAACTTTAAGCAACAGATGGCGACACCAACATCAACTACCTACCTATTGAACCCAAGTCGGTCTGCGGCAGCGTATGAGCACGTTCAGAAATTGTTCAGTATCTTTTCGTGACCAAGATATTTCCTAAAAAATATTTTTACAGTAAAATATAACTAAATATAATTAAAATATTTTTGACTCTCTTTGCCGGAAAGTATTTACTTTTCATAGAATTTTTAGAAGAAAAAAGAAACCATTGTATCCTGTGTTGCTATAGCATTATTTATGCAATAGCATTAATTATTTATGCTTACCATGAAAAACACCAATACTTACCCACTAAAAAGAGTAGTTATCTGCACGTAAATAATCAATATCGCAAAAAATTACCCCCTTTCAACACCTCTACGCTTTTGTCTTCTATCGATTAAAATATGTAGGTACTGTAAATGTAGGTTAGTAGGTAGGTATTAATATCACCAATACACGTATTTTCGTTCATTAAAGCCTTAAAATAATATACTTGTTTCTACATAAAACCTACAATATTGGTAACCCTACTGCAGTGTTTGTATGAAAATAATTTAATGATCAATATCTTTGAAACTACGTAAACTTTCTCCGTCACAACTTCAGATTATCATTATCGTCCCCGTCACAAAAACTTGAACATATTTCGAAGGCCGTAGACCATCAGGCAGCGGAGATACATGTGTCCAGCCAGCTTGAACTTCAAGCTGGCTGGACACCAGTTTTTAATTGATTTCTCGTAAACCATTACACGTGACGCCATAAATCAAACGTTATTACCGTCACAACTTGCGTCACATTTTGTTAGTAAAAGGAACCATATTCGAAAACGCTCCCGTTATCGAGATTCAGAAGTGCCAGCCAGAAGTTTTATACGTAAATTCAAGCTGGCTGGACACAGATTTTTGCATTTTTCTAATAAACCGCTGTACGTATCACAAAACTTTTAGCTCGATGCCCGTCACAAATTTATGTGACGCCCGTTGATATGCAAAAAGTCTTCAAAACCACTTCCGTTACCGAGATTGAGAGACCAGCGAAAAGTGGTTTTTCAAGCTGGCTGGACACGGTTTCGATCGATTATCTAAGATTCTGTAGCGTCACCTCTTCTGAAGTAAGGGTGGTTAGCAGTCACATAAAATGCCCTATTGACCTACTTAAATGTAAGCTATTTTGAAGATTTGTCCAGACAGCCTGAGCCACATCAATGTTAAAGCTAATGTGCACTGGTTAGGCTCTGAGCAAATGGGCCACTGGTGGCCACAAAAGGATGTGGTGTTTGTGCAGCACCTTACTTTTGTCACTCTGATCAAGCCTGTGGATATGTATGCAGATTCCCTCTTTACAGATAGACAGGAATTTCAGTGTCAAACTTTTTTTAAGTGAATTCATTACTTACCTGAGTGAAGTTATATTGTTGAATATTACAGTCAAATAAAGTTTGTAAAACAGTTTTAACTGCACTGCCCACTTTTTGCTCTCCTCTTTCCAACATGTATGGCAAGTGTGTGGCACCCCTTAAAGTAGAACTTACACCCCATGATAAGAGTATTGCACAGTATGACACTTTAGTTTTGTTATTGCTTTCTTGAGAAGATGATACAGTTAGCTAGAAAGGAAAAAAAAACATTTATTTAATAAGAGGAGGAGGAGGATAATACATTGCCACATAACTTTAATAGAACTGTTTTTTAAACTTAAATCTTTCAAATTTCATTTGCTGTAGGTATTTACCATCAATCCATTTGAATCTTCTTCACAATATTTGAGATTAGGTTGTTCTTCAATTACCACAGTATATTTCAAGTTATTAGAAGTAACCGATCCTACCAGCATTTGCCGAATTTTTGTAGCATACTGTTTTAGTTTCAAAGCACTGTACTGCAGATTATTTAAAGGTGAAACTTTGTTCAATCGCCATTGCCCTTCGTTGTAGATAACTGAAAAATATTCTATAAATTATATACATCTTCTAACAATTATAAACCACTACCTTTTCATAGTAAGTAAAACAACTTACTTGCTAAAGGATCGGTTGTAACAATATTAGCTGTTGAATTGTGATCCCGTTGCCAAGAAGGTTCCGGTCGGTATAGGGCCATTTCATACAAAGATCCTTTTTTACTGTTTGCTAAAACTGTTAATAATTATATTTATTAGTTTAATTTAATCTCTTTTGTTGTTGTTTTTAATAATTTATTCATTCAAATGAAAATTTCAAGTTTGAACTGTGATCAACAACTGTCAACAATTCGAAATAAACATTTTTTTTCTTAAATTTACTCTAATACGGGACGGCAAAGAAGTTTAACCCATGCAGCCATGTATTCAGTCCTACTTTGTTGATATTCGCATTAAAATGTGGGTCTCACACATTTTAATGCTTTTAGGGAGGGTGGCAAGAAATTTATGGCTAACAGACTCATGATGATGACTGAGAAGTTGGAAATCTAAAATAAAATACTCAAAATACCACAAAACTTTATTTCAATGATATTGTCAAGTGCCATAATAGCCTGTCGTGTAAAACCTAAGTGTAAAACAGTAATGGATATGTAATTCACTCGGTGATCATTGCTTTCATCTGTCAAAAGTAAGCGAATAGTTTTACCTTGGTTTTACCTATAAAATTCTTGATGTGAACATATGTGCTCTTATGGCTGTAAAGGCTAGATTATATTGCCTTTCCGTAATAGGGATTTAAGAAAAAAAAAGTGTTTGGCGGGATACAAGGAGCTTATATTATTCTTAGTATAAGCTCCTTGGGCGGGATACCATGGCGTCTGGATGACGATCTTTATTTCGATAATTCAAAATTGCTTCGGAGTGGATTTTGTGCAGTGAAAGTGGTGTCGTTTTGTTGCATAAGCATCCGTGTTGACGAACAGTTATGAGGAATCATTGGAATAAAGGTTTTGTGTATGTGGCGTTGAGAATTGTATAGTGGTTGGAAATACCACTATACAATTCTCATCAGACCTCATGATGGATGAGGTCTGTACCATGCATTTCTCGCCAAGCACTCCCTAGATGCATTAAAAAGTGTGGCACCCACATTTTAATGCAAAAATCAAGAAGATGAAACTAAAGACTTGGCTGTATGGGCTAGATACCTTTGCCGTCCCGTAACAGGGAAAATTTAACCAAAAAAAAATGTCTTTGACAGTGACAGCTGACAGCTATTAACTTCTCGCTCGGTGGCTCTCAAAATTGTTTTTTGACGATTTCTTTCTTGAAATCTTAAATTAATTTTTATATTTATTACTTTTGTTTCAATATTTAGTAGCTATACAGGTTGGTTTACTTTTGATGGATTTACATAGAAATTTAGATTATCTTATCTTTAAGGTATTAAAGTATTATGAAAAACTTGTTTTGCAAATCACTTTGTGGACTTTGACTGGTATTATAAACATTATCAGTTACGTACGCGAGTCAAATACTGCTGGTTGTGGTTTGACCGTAGTGCTTTTTGTTCATTTGTGTTTCCATTGCCGGCTAGGATGGATCAACTTCGTTACGACGGGCGCGTAGCTGTGGTAACCGGGGCTGGCGGCGGCCTTGGAAAGGCCTACGCTTTACTTCTAGCTTCTAGAGGAGCTAAAGTTGTCGTTAACGATCTCGGTGGAGCCAGAGATGGTGTCGGAAAATCTAATTTCGCTGATGCTGTGGTTAAGGAAATTAAGGACAAAGGTAAATTGTGTTAAAAGTGTAGCATTATAATAAGCAGGTTCTCTGTCCCATACAACACAGATTTTTTAAATACATACGCCCCACACTAAAAACGCCTTTATCTTGCTACATCCAATTGAAAATAAATATCCTCTTATTTTGTTCACATATAATTCATGAACTTCTCAGGGTTGGTACAAAAAAATGTCATATGAATCAAATGTGATTCATAGGACAGGTAACCTGTAGTTTATTGTGAAATTAAACTTACATGGTAAATGTTAAATAAAAAGAGTACTTACTATTATAATTTTTTTTTTTTTTTATATTGTTAATAGTACCTTGGGTATTTTCTCTAGTTTCACAATTTTAATTTGTATCTTCATGTTTACCTGTATTTAAAATTTTATTCCTATTATGCCACATAGTACTGGTTCATGCATAAACCTATTTATAAAGTTATATTTTTTTTAATTTTGACATTAACTTAAAACAATTTTTGAATAAAATATATTCATAATATTTTTTGCACTCTAAGGATAAGAAGATTAAATAATGCATATCCACTTGAGTGACTATTTTTTGAATAGTTAGTGAAAGATTCTTTGATTGTTCCATTAATATTTTTATATAAATATATCTATACTGTTGATGTTATCATATATAGTATATGTATTTTCAAAGTTATTATCTATATATAGTATTTGTGTACAGGTATTTTCATACCTATACACAAATACTAATTCTATCCATTTCCTTATCCGAAGTTTTATTTGTAATGTAACAATTTATACGTTGTCGGCTGATCATATAGATAGAGGCCGCTCGTGATATGCCCGGGCACAATGTGAACGCTGCAATTCCATATGTCTTAGGCCATAAAGCTCCCACAATACAGTCCACTCTTTGTCATAAAATTTTATAAAATTGACCAGTGATCCCATGATCCAGTACTTCCAGTCCACTACGATCTGCCCAACTGTATGATCGGCCCATGACATGTATATAATGACTAAAATATTTAGAAATGTTTGAAATTGAATTGATTACTTTTATCAAGATTTTACCTGCATTGGATATTTTCTACAGTATTTGCTCTGTTTTGTTATATGAGAAAACTAGCAAAAACTTGCACAACAAGAATTTAATTTCATACTGGTTATTATTCATAAGTTTCATAGCATTTCATTAATTATTTTGGCTGTAACATAGTTATAAGTTGTGTGAAATCTGCACCTTACCGTAGATGTCAGGAAGCTGAAATAAATAATTAAATCAACGTAATAACTTTAATGTTGAATTTGATTATGTTTTCTCTTACTTATACAAGTAACTTTTCTTTTGGCAAAGAAAATGTAGAGTGGTTATATCTGTGTTATTCCCCTTTTACTAACACCTTTTTTCTTTGTGGTGGGGAAATAACAATCATAAAATTTACATGACTAAAGTGAAATATACATACTTAATAACTTAGAAAATGATTTCAATCAATCAAATTAATACTCAATGTAATATGTTTTCAATGTAGATAGGTATATGTATGAGCTTTTAATACTATTTCAAGTAGAAATTGGTGTTACATACAACAAATTAGTCACATGTCAATATACTTTATCAATACCTTATAATTTATCAACAAAAATTACGATGGTAAATAACAATGCTCAATTTTTATCACCTTGTTGCTAAGTGGTTAGTTTATATTATTATTATTTTACAGGTGGTGTTGCTGTGGCGGACTACAACTCTGTAGTAGAGGGTGAGAAGATCATAAAGACAGCCATAGATAACTTTGGCAGAATTGATATTCTCATTAATAATGCTGGCATTCTCCGTGACAAGAGTTTCTTGAAGTTATCAGAACAGGTATGTAGGTAATCTAAATGTTATTGTTATCAAGCAATCATAAAATAATACGCGTATTCGCATAAAATACAAAGGTTATAATGAAAATTATCTTTCCACTTTTCGAACCATAATAAAGTTATTAATGTTATTATATTTTATAGATACTTAGGTATTCATAAACTTGTACAAAATTAGTGAGTAATGTATATGATGATGTAAAATAAATGTCATTGAAGTGAAGAATATATATAGAATTTACTTATTTTAGTTCATTCTATATTCTTCATGTCAATGTGTGAAATACCATCATTCAGAATTTTAAACTATTCTGAAAACAAACATGTTAGTTTTTTTATTGAAGATTTTCCATATTTGATATTTGCCAAATATATTGCTATTTTACTTCCACAAAGGACTGGGACCTTGTTCATGCTGTTCATCTAAAAGGCGCATATAAGACAACCCACGCAGCATGGGAATACTTCAGGAAGCAAAACTACGGCCGCATCATTATGACTTCCAGCAATGCCGGTGTCTATGGCAATTTTGGGCAAACCAACTACAGGTGAGATTTAAATTGAAAAGAGTCTATTACTATCACTCCAGTGTTATTCTTGTTCGTTGTTATGCCGGTTCTTCTCAGAACAAGGCCTCCTGGTAGACTCTTGAACGGATGATGGCATCAAAATTAACTTTCATAAGTGTACAAATTGTACCTAAATGGATAAAGAAATTTTGACTTTGACTTTGATTCATTTGATAGTTTTTTTATTTGAGGATTTTATAATTGTTAGGATAATGAAATTTTCCTTTAGTTCAAATTCAATAAATACAATGGATAGTACACTCATTATGTTAATTAATTCAAGACAGTAACTCTGGCTTTATACCATTTTAGTAACAGATTTTTTAAAACAAAAGGTGATGATATTTTATTTTTTTCCAACTCTCCAATTATGTTCATATATTTGTATTTAGATTGAATAAGTATTGAACTACTAACTTCTGCCCGCGACTTCGTTTGCGCAGGATTAGTATAATGTCTGATGTATCAGCTATATTATTGTAAAAATAAAAAAAATATTGAAAAAAATACAAAATCCATTCAGTAGTTATTGTGAAAGTGCAACAAACATACATCAATACAAAGTTTCGAGTTTATAATATTGGTAGGACAAAAATACATATAAAAATGATGTGTATTTTTAATGTAGTGCCGCCAAGCTTGGACTGGTGGGTTTCACATACGCCCTGGCGCTAGAAGGTGACAAGTACAACATCAAAGTGAACACTATTGTACCAACGGCTGCTTCCCGCCTCACTGAGGATATCCTCCCCCCAGACATGTTCCAAGCTATGAAACCAGAGCTCATCGCTCCCGTTGTCGTAAGTGCTATTTGCTTTCAAAATTTGCCATTGCCAATACAATAATTTATAAGTATTATAAAAAATTGTCGACACTCATTATTATTGGCGATAATTTAATGTCTAATTGGAAAATGTGTCGTACCTAGAGTAAAACACATCACTGCTGTTAACTGTTGACTAAATAAAACAGTAGAAAATATTTATAGTCCTATTTTGAGTTTCTACAAGTAATTAAGCCTGATTTTCTAAAACATTTATGCACAGTCACATCTAAAAACGTAAACACAGTAACAGCTTCCGATATATTGCACTAGCAATAATGATAATTTATAAGCATGAAGTGTACAGGGAGTAATTAAGATACATGGTAATTTTATTGCAAAAATGGCAGATCTTTTAATTTAATTTATATTCTTAATTTGTAAGTTTTTTGCAATAAAATATGAGATAATACACAATCTAAACCTCTATCATATAATATAATAATAATAATATAATTCTACATTCACACAAATTATCTAGCCCAAATTAAGTATCTTTAAGAACTTGTGTTATGGATACTAGATAACGGACAAATATACTTATAATCTAGATATTTTTATAAATAAACTTAAATAAATATATAAACAACCATGACTCATGACTCATGAACAAATGATCGTGTTCATCACACTAACATTTGCCACTACCAGGACTCGAACCCGGACCGCCCGATGTGTAGGTAGCGTTACTGACCACTCCACCACGGCGGCGTCAATATATGATTTTTTTATGTTCCCCAAAGTTTTATTTATGTGGTAACTAAGATATAATTGCTTACTTTGCAACAGGCATACATGGTTCACGAGTCTTTTGACGCCACCGGTCAGGTGATTGACTCTACTCTGGGCTACGCCAACAAAGTGCACTATGTCAGGAGCATTGGTACCCCTCTGAGGTAATTATATTCTTAACTACTACTAACTAACCATAATACAAAATATGTCTTTAAAAGATAGGCTGGAATTTGTTACTTTAGCTAGCTATTAACGTTGTTGTGAGTTGGAATAAATACAGTGGGGTGAAGATAATGTGACCATTTTTACTTTCTCGTACGTAGTATAGAGGAAGTAAGTAAGGGGATTTTGACGGATTTACACGCTTTGGATCTCCCTGAGTCCAAAAATACCGTTTTTTGGATTATTGTGCGTTAGCACGATAACTCGAGCATGCTTTGACTTATTGCAACCAAAGTTAATGCTTGTATGACATCAAAATATAAAGTTTCTATCAACCTTTGAGTCGTTTCCGGTATACGAGAAAGTCAAGGGGAGACCACTCCCGATTATTAAGTCGAGCTAGCATCCAAATGTTAGGGTAGATAATTGATAAAGGTGTAAAAATTGTATATTATTATAAAGATAAGCCATAATATTTTGATAGCTGTAACATGTAGAAACTTCTGGTGATGATAACAAAATTTAATGATAACAATACAATCTTAAGAGATAAAGTATTTAAGTGTACTGTGGTACACCAGATTTTTTCAGATATTACTTACTTAGTTTAGGATTATTATCCTTTATTGTGATGTTTACACAGACCGCTGCCTTATTGACCAATAATCGATTCGCCAAGGAATTGCGTTTATTGGCATTAAACTGATAATGAATACATCTTCACCTCCGAACCATACGGGCGTAAGTTGGTTGTAAGGTATATTAACTTACGCCCGTATGCTACAGAGGTGAAATATACGCAATGTCAGTCAAGGTGACTGCCCAATGTTTTAACCATCAGTCAGTGATCTAAGTAATTCATTAATGTAATTCTATTCTATTCTATTCTTAATTAATGGCGTCGCGTCGCATTAAGCGTACGCATTTTGCCAATGTCAAGTGAAAATGTAACAAAAATTGTACGGTTGATTGAGGTTAAAAATGGAGTCTCTCAACTCGTGTTTTTAAAACAAGAACTCGAGAGAAACTCCCTTTCAGTAATTATTCGTTATAGAACGAATACTTAATTGATAATGACAGCGCATTCGAATGGTACCTTAGACGTGCTTATCAGGGGTAACGTAACTCAATCATTGGTTGCGAGTAGCATTCTTAACCATCCGTGTTGATGATTAAAAATTAAAGAATTTAGAAAGAACGTATCCTTTTTTATCCGACTTCTAAAAATGAGGAGTTCTCAGTTCGTCGGTATACTTTTTTATGTACCTATGTTGTTATTGGCTTTCGAAATCAACCTATATTCGAAGCGTTCACTTAATCTCCGCGCAAATGGGCCACCGATAACTTCACCGGTGGCGGCCACGCGCCCCGTCTAGTCCTGTGTTCGTCACTAGTGTTCAGTGATCGCCATCGGTGTCTGGTGCGCTGTCCTTTATATCGCGCAAACGAAGTGGTCAGTGACCTCCGGTGGTCGGTGTCCACCACCGGTGGCGTGTGGCTGCCACCGGTGGGCCATGTGCGCGAAGCCATGTAAAAATTGTTACAACATCAAAAAAATTAGATTTGTGATAGATATGTACCGGAAAGCTAAATAGATTCAACTAATGTTCTTCCGCTCTAACGCTGTTGAAACTCACGTTCAAAATCAGTTGTGGCAATTTAATAGTCTTGATGACTATTCTGAAAGATGGGGAGATGATAAGGCAATCATGACCTTGGTAGGGTACAAATAAGTACCTTCAATTATTGGTATGCTCATAATATTTATAACTAACAATAAAAATGTATTGAAATAAACATCTTTTATTTTTAATTTCGTTCGGTGACGATTAACAAAATTTCCATTATTCGCAGGAAGAAGCCATCAGACTTGGTGACTATCGAATCTGTGAAGGAATTCTGGCCACAAGTCGCGAACATGGACGGCGCCAAACATATCAACAAAATTTCCGACGTCACCCTAGACCTGGTTGAGCGGCTACAGGTAAATGTGTTTGTCACACCTGACCAGAAAGTGGCATTTTCAAAATCCCACTTCTTTGACAGGGGGTGTCATAAAAATTTGTACTTTTCTCGGGCAGTAAAATAAAGCCTCAGATAGTATATTAATCTGAGACATTCTTATGTTTTACCGCCCTAGGTAGTAAATGTACTATTTCACATCCATAAAAAAGGCACTGAGTAATTGCAGCATAAAGTGCAATTTGAGAGTTTTGTAAGTTGAAAATTGAAATTGAAAGGAACAAAATTAAAGTCATTTTCTAAAGCAAGGGTGGCAATGAAATGTTTGATATTTATACCGAATTAAATAGAAAACGAGAAACAAGAAAAAAAAACCGTCTTCAAAATTTTGATTTATGTCTGTGATCCTCAAATACAGTAAGTAAATTCTGTAATGAGTGTTTCGTTTCTACAGGAATACGAAGATCGCGCGAAATTGGACGGTGACAGGGACACTTACTGGAAGGACTATAGCTATGATTCTAAAGACCTCACGCTCTACGCTCTCGGAGGTAAGCCATAATATCTATATTGATATCTACACATAGTATAAAAACATAAAAAAAATCTCTCTTTCTTTTAGCTTCATTAAAAGAACCTATTAATATTTTAAAGATTAACGTCGTCGTGCCGGGGACCGCTAATCCATACTTTAGCATCACTACATAGTATAAAACAAAGTCGCTTCCGCCGTCTGTCTGTCCCTATGTATGCTTAGATCTTTAAAATTACGCAACGGATTTTGATGCGTTTTTTTTTTAATAGATAGAGTGATTCTTAAGGAAGGTTTATATGTATAATACATGCATATTTACATAAGCATTGCACCCCTGCGAAGCCGGGGTGGGTCGCTAGTTATCAATATTATTTGAATTTTGGTTTCATTATATTTACTTAGCGGTCCCCCAACGCAGCGAAGTTCATCTTAAAAATATGAATAGGTTCTTTTAATGGAGTTAAAAGGCCGAGATTTTTTTCTTTTAGTTTTTTTTTTGTTTTGGGGTTACTTAAATTTATTATTTTTATTTCATTCTTTTTAAAGTAGGTACTGAAATTACATTTTTCTTGAATATTATGCAAGAGAGAGTTGATGACCTTGAAATGCCTGAAAAGATTTTCATGAATTGTAGCTAAGAACCATCTTGATCAAGTCAGCTTTCGAACAAAAAACCGCATCAAAATCGTTCCATTCGTTTAGTTCACAGACACACAGACCTATAGACACACAGCACGTCAAACTAATAACACCTTTCTTTTTGCGCTGGGGTTTAATAAAATTGCTCTTTCTGTATGTACGCTTCACTTTTAAACTACGCAACTGATTTCCATGCGGTTTTCATTAATATATGGAGTGATTCAACATAAATCAAGAGGAAGGTTTATGCAGGTATAATTCTTTGAGCTTAAAGTAATAGAGCTTGCGCCAAGCGCTCGCTAGAGTTGTTTCCGCTTCGTTCGCACAGCCGTAATCACCTACCAACAAGGTTCAATTTCGTACTGCTCAGGTAATCGCCTCGTGTTCAGAGCTAACTAGAAGTTTGGCGAGAGAGCTCTTCCTACTCTAAGTACTATCAGTACGAAGCTGGGGCGGGTCGCTAGTTTCGAATAAAGTTAATAACGAAGACTTAGGTTATTGTCAAAGCGGAATTGAACTGAGCGTAGACGAATATCGTAAAAAAAACTATATATCTATACATAGTAAAAAATTAAGTCCCTCTTCTTGGAATTTTTAAATTAGGTAATGTATGCAATAATACATTCCTATTAAACTAGAGAAAAGCCGATAAATTCCGTGCGAAGCCGGGGCGGGTAGCTAGTAATAATATAAATAATATATTTCATTGCTCACACCAATTAACTAGTCCAAATTTAGTATCATTAAGAATTTGTGTCACACATAGGTACTAGATAACGTAATATTTTTTTCATCTATATTTAAGTGAAGCTGTTGTTAGTTTCTTATTCCAATTATTAGTGAAATAATTTTGAAATTGGTAATTTTGAAACCAGTAAATAATAAAAGAGGTTTGATTGAATGTACAGTTCGTAATGAAATAAGTTACTATTTACTAAATACTTTATACATATAAAGTTATCATTGTGTAAAAACTCGTAGTACAATAATAACGTATTTGTGTACCTCATGATAAAGTCGACAGAGGATGACAAGACAAAGACCTTTGCCAAGCAGTGATAGTAAATTTATACTGATAAATTGTTTATAACTCTGTTCGTATTTCAAAAGGAATATTGTAATTGCAATCAACTCTATAATAGCAGCTGTTTGTGTCACTAATCTTGTTCTTGTGTTTTTATGTCACGAACGCGAGTGAGCCATTATTGCTTGAGCACCCTTAAGATCAAAATCGCTTGCGCACTCGTAGCAAAACGTAGTAAAATACTATAGTAAATCAGTTTACGCGTCAAAGGAAACTCGTTTAATCACCATACCTTCACGCATTCACGCATGTCACCCGGGTCTTTGCACTTCGTTATGTTTAGAACAAACAATTTATTTATGTCGCACCTCAAGTCTCGTTATTTTTTACTCGTTACTATTCTTTACCTCATTGGTATTCGTTTATTTCGCCCTTGAACTTTTAAATTAATGCGAGTCATTGTAAGCAGAAAGCGTTCGTATTTTGGCTTGTATATTATATTGTTAAGCAGGGATTTTTTTTATCTTTGACTTGAAAACTCTTTGGCTAGATTTCACTTGATGGTTGAAGTTGGAAGCAAGCTTCACCCTGACACCTCGGTCACTGACAGAGTTGCTCAAAACCACAAATATTTTCACTAACCAACCATAGCCATGTGGTGCTGGCAGACTAGAATAGCAACACCCTAAATCCTCCAATAGGTGTCGTAGAAGGCTAATGGGTCAGCAAAGAGTTTAAAACAAGTTCTTAATGATAATTACATTGGGATAGATAATTGGTGTGAGCGTGGAAACATATTATTATTATTCTCTTTATTACATTTAAAATACATACAAAATTATATTTCCAAATATTAAATTTTTACAATGTATTTACACTAAAAAATATAACATTTAAAAATACAATAATCGGGAGTGGTCTCCCCTTGACTTTCTCGTATACCGGAAACGGCCCAAAAGTTGATAGAAACCTTATATTTATATTTCATACATGCATGTTAAATTTGGTTGCAATAAGTTAAAGCATACTCGAGTCATCGTGCTAACGCACAGACACACACAGATACATAATTCCAAAAAAAATATTTTTTGAATCAGGGAGGTCCAAAACGTGTAAATCCGTCAAAATCTCGGGGGTCGAATTTTTTGACGATTACAAGACTTCCTCTATACTTACTACGTATACGAGAAAGTAAAATACAGTTCCTCATCAGTTGCAAGATCCAGGGACCCGGCTACCGGTGGTTAAGGATCCAGAAACAGGAACTTTCTCCACTATCTATACGGGCCGTGTCTAGAAGTACTGCCTTCTGCATCTGACTCTTGATCCAACTACCTAACGCGAGCCTCTTAAGGTGTTTATCGAGGCTCATGGCTATCATTCCATGGGCGGATATGACTATCGGAACAATAATATTAATTATTATTATTAATCACCTTATACTCCGTCCACCAATCCGCATTGGGCAAGCGTGGTGAACTGTCTAAACCTCCTTCGTTGACAAGGAGAGACCTTGTATCCTAGCAGCGAATTATAAAGGCTATTGGTTTCACAATCAGAGCGTAAATTACTACTTACACAACAACTTAGTATGAAAACATTTCAAAATTTGTTTCTACATATTGGTGTATTAAAAAAAAATCTTCAAAAGCTGTTCCGTACAAAAATGCAACACCGACGCAACAAAAATGTCAATAATTAAAAAAGCCATAAAATCACGTAAATTATACGTAGTTAAGTTTATGCAATTGTCATTATTTTGTAGGAGGACGCGCGACAGACTCGACCTCGTCAATCTCAAATAAGTAAATTATTTTAAATAGTTTTGGCAATCGTGTTCTATTATGTTCGAGTGTACCTTATTATATAATTTATAATGCCTATATAATCGCAAAGTTGTGCAGTATTATCAGAATTGTAAAAAAGAAATGTAATGTTTTACGTAGGTTTAGATTATCGTTAGCTGTTTGCTGATAACCGTTGTGTTGTGATGTGCGTGATAGATAAATAATATTATCACGACTGTATCTCTTATATTTTTCTTAATTACATAACATAGACATAGAAAGTTTATACATGTTCCTCAGGCTATTTAGCCTGAATATTTTACCTACCCTAATAAAAACCATTTTGGTGAGCACTGTGCTATTTTATTGGTAGGCACTAATTTTTTTCCCATTAACAAACATTAATCAGTAAAGGCTCGGACCTATCATCATAACATGATGATAGGTCCGAAACTTTACTGTCGCCCTCCGTCGCTCCGCTCCCTTCCGACTAGAACGCCCTAGAACACTAATCGATTAAAAAACTCCCCCGCAGGAGATGCTCGGTTAGAAATCCTCTCTTGGTAGTTTGAATTACCGGCTAGAAGACCTACCAACCTCGGCTTCTCTAAAAACCAGGTGACACTATTAAGGCAATCAGCAGCTACCAGTAGTATATTAGTCAATCTAAAAAAATAGGGATCATGCTGATAGAGTGAAATTATTCTAACATTACTTTTTTCTGTTAGCTTAGTTTCAAGTTGCTGTATTCACGATTATCGGAACTCAACCAGCAACCGTTATTTTTTTATCACGTTGTCAAAGTGAGATAGAAAGATTTCGCTGGTTGCATCTTCTACTTTCAACTTCGTTCTTTCCCTTTTAACTTTCGGATTCGAAAACCGAAAGTTAAAAGGGGAATAACGAAGTGTTAGTGAGGCGATAGGTGAGGTTTGTGCAACGGTCTATGTTTTGGCTCGCAATATATAGGCATATTATAATGGGTCTGTGAATACAGACTTCTATAAACAATAATCGTCCGGATGGAATTTCACAGCGCTAAATTTACCGGTCCGATATGTAGGCGTTATAGTGGGAAAAGACGGAACATTCGATATTTGTCAATTCTAAGTAACACCCAGATCTTCTAAGCGTTGACGAATATCGAGTTGAATTCTCTAATATGGTTCCTAGGTTTCCTATATTTCCTATATTATGGAAGATAATATTTTATCAAAAGTCGATAGAGTGAAGGATCTGGGAGTTATAATTGATAATAAATTAAAATTTCATTTTCACATTGACGCTGTTGTTAAGAAGTCTGCCAAAATGCTAGGTTTTTTGAAACGTAACCTACAAGGGTTTTAACCGTGTCGATACAAGAATCATACTTTACAACAGTCTAGTCCGAAGCAGACTTGAGTTTGCATCTGTTGCTTGGAATCCTGTGTACGCCAATTCATCTCAAAGAGTGGAAAGTATACAGAGAGCCTTCACAAGACATCTAGCTTATATTTCACCGGGTATAAACCATAGAGTTCCATACAATATGCGTCTATCTTTTTTTGACATGATATCACTGAAAAATCGTCGTTCTATTTTGGACATGTTATTCCTCTACAAGGTTCTTAATCAAAAAATATCATGTCCCGACCTGTTGGCTTCCATCGACATAACTGTTCCCCGTAAATATCCAAGAAAACCTCTTACAAAAACGTTTACTTTACCCCCACACAGAACTAATCTTGGGCTTCATTATCCCTTAGCTAGAATTTGTAACACATACAATGGCCTTAATGCAATATCACCTGACCTGGATATTTTCAATGTTTCAAAAAACAAATTGAAATCAACTTTGATGAAATTGCTTGATCCTGGTGCTACTTAGTTTCATTAAATTGTTTTATTAGTATATCATTTTTGTAAAAATAGTTTAGTTAGTATAATATGTTTTAATTTTTATTTTTTTTATAACCACATTTATATTTATGAATGCTGTGTATACTTGTAAAGGCTTACATATATGTCCTTTAACAATAAGTGTTATTTAAAATGTTTTGTATGTCTAGCTGTAAGTATACCTATGAATAAATAAATAAATAAATGGCTCCCACAATGCAGTAGTTCGGGGGGTACGTAAGTTAAGGCGGTCTACTTATATGTTTTATTCTATTTCCCAATAGTTGGCGCATCAGTCGTGAACCCCAGCGATTTGAGGTTCCTCTACGAGAGCCATGAGAACTTCACCGCTCTGCCCACGTTCTTCATCTTAGCCGGCATGTGCATGGAGGCCCCCTTAGTGCCCAAAGCCATGCCGCCTGGAAAACACGCAGATTTTACTAACGTAAGTGAAGAATTACCTTGTGTTTTAGATTGTTTGCCATTTCGTAGTGTAATAAACTATGAAGCAGTGTTAAACGCACTTTCCACCGCATGTCAAATAGTAGTCTACGACAGGGGTTCCTAAACTTTAAAGATAATGGCACACTAACCAAATACCTTTTATTTTATGGAACCCCATATCAAATGATTACAATTCAACACCGAAAATTTATAGTTTAAGAACATTTTTTTAAGAAATATATAATATACATAATGGAAACACATTATTGTTAACGTAAAGTTTTAATGAGAAGAATGAAATTGTTTTACTGATTTGTGAATAAATATTTTATTGTTCGGATTTTGGTAGAACCCTGATGACTACAGAACCCATAGGTTTCGCGGAACTCAGTTTGGGAGTTCCCTACGGTATTGACTCTACATATGGGGATAGGGATCCTTTCCTTGCCAGTCAATATATATCAATATCTATGTACAAAAGCTTTATCCGCATGACCAATTAGATGAAATTCCCACTCTAAAATTCTTATCGTCAAACACTTCGATCATCTACAACCGTGGATACAGCACGTCATACAATAACAAAGCTGAAACTTGGCACATGTTAAAAATTCACCATATTATGCTTCTACTGGCTTTGTCCATACATTGCCGCAGACACCTCAGTCCTTTAAAATATCTTCAGTCATTACACAGTAATGTAAAAAAACAGTCACTTGAAGCTACCTAAGGTAATTGTTGACGCTGAAACGAACAAAAAGTGCAGAGGAGTAGCAACGAGCTGTTATTTTTTATTTATCTAAAAAATATATTTAGTTTTCTTCGTATTTATTTTCTACTCTTTAGATATTATGCATTCTAATTAAATTCATTATTATTAGTAGATAAAAGTCGATGACTTTTAATCAAGCCGAGTCGTCATGTGAACGACGTATAGTTTTGAATACTTGATAAAGATAATTTATTTAAATAAAACTTGAAAAAATATTAAGTTGAATAAGTAGCTGTGTGTATAAAGTATTTTTACTGAGGTCTGCGGTATTTATTTCAGGCTTAATTACTTGCCCTGAAATAAATTAATCTTGTTTCAAACTTGCCTTTTGGAGTTACGGTTCCTTTCAAAATTTTAGTGTTGTGAAGTGTGTGATTTTATCATGATAAAAAAACAAGTAAGATTTTTAAATTACTTATTATTATTTAAATAAGATAACCCAATACTAGGGTCTGCACTATTTATTTTATTGTAGATTACGTGCCCTGAAATAAATTTATCTTGTTCCAAACTTGTCTTTTAGATTTACGTTTTTTTTTCTAAATTTTCTTGCCTGGAAATATAGTGAAGTCTTAAATCGACATATTTTTCGATAATGGCCTTCGTCAGATGATAGACATGATGAAATTGATTGAAAGCTGAAAATAGATCATTTTAATTTACTACACTAATTTAAAAATATATATGAATGGCTATACGAATATATAGGAACTCCATTCCTAAAAACTTGACTATGTTCCGATTTTATTATGTATTTTGTCTCACTTTGGCTATGAGTGTGAAAGGGATGGCTAAGGGCCGTTGTTTTATGAAATTATTTTATAATTTTCAATAACCAAAGCGTATTTCAAGCTAGTTTTAGCATAAGTTCAGTCTCAAATTTTATTAAAAATACTAACTTACTGGTGGTTAGTCACACCATGTTTTTTAACTAGAATTTAGGAGTGATTTTTACAATCTTTTACGGAGCATTTTGACATGTTTACCGTTTGACAAATCATGCATCACTGAATGCGAAGTCCGCTACGGCTGCGTTTTAGCGGAGTTTGAAGTGTGCCACCGACGCTATTGCCGTGCATTATCCACGGTTGTAGATGATCGAAGGTCAAACACCACAAAACTCAATTATTTCAATGATTTCTCATAATAACACTGAAGAGTATGCATCAAAATAACACCCTCTAACTGCAAAGAGTTTAACTATCTGGGTTTGATAGATAAATTGCCACTATATTTTAAACTTTGGCCCTTTGTGATGGGAATGCAAAAATATTTTTTCTCTACAAGTTTTTTAAAAGTTAAAACGTCAGTATATCATTTCGATAGGACTGAAACTGAGTCGATATCCATTATAGAAGACAGTTTCAAAGTAGGAATGGTGAATTGAAAGCCAAAGTCCAAGGATATAGTAAAGCTGATTGGCTATTTTCTATTCTATATTTGGGATTAAAAAGAGAATTAAATATACCAAGTGCACTTCGATCTTGCTCGTGGTCCAATTAAGATAAGATAAATCGGCGGAAATGTTGGCGTGTTCTTAACTACCAATACTGTGTAACTATGGGCCGATCATATTTTATATTGATAACCTATTTGTATTTTGTGAAAATAGCTAAACGTAACTTTAATCCTCGATTGTTTTTTATAGATCCTCCACGGAGAGCAATACATTGAGTTCGTTGGGGACTTCCCCGGCACTGAAGGCACCTTCCAAGTACGAAGCTACGTGGTAGACTTGTTAGACAAGGGTTCCAGTGCAGTGGCCGTCGTCAACAGTAAGTCCGTTTGCCTGCCCTGCTCCCAATGTTATTTGGTGTCGGTGTAATATGTTTTTCTCTTCCATACATCCCTCTCAGCCGTCATCTCAGCATTAACTCCTTTCTTTTCCGCATCATCTCTCACACAATCTATCTATTTTTTAACCGACTTCAAAAAAGTAGGAGGGTCTCAATTCGATTATATTTTTTTTTATGTTTCTTACCGCATAACTCTTTACTGGGTGTACCAATTTTGAAAATTCTTTCAACGTTTGGAACTTGGTGCTTGTCATTTTACTGGTGTTTTTGAGTTATCCCTAATAATGCCTATTTAATAGACGTCGGTGATATCGTAATAGTTCTATTACTTGTTTGTCTAAAAGATCTCGAGATAGTTTTCTGAAAATTTCTATACTTAAAAGACTAAAAAGCAAAAAAATATTATTTTAAAATAAAAAAACCGCCTTCAAATCTAAAAACTGAGAAATAAAAATTTTGATTATAAAAATCGTTTTTTTTTTAGTTTGGTGCCAGCCATATTTGGGATTAACTTTGTCAATTGTATTTGGGACCGACCTCAAAAAACATTTAGATTATTTATTATTTTTATAAACAAAATTTTTATATCTCTGTTTTTTCTCCTTTCCTCTATACGAGTCCACATTAATGTTCATCGACTTCTTTATCACACGATTATCATCTCTTCTCATGACATGCCCGTACCATGCTAAACATTGACCTCTCCAACGTATAGTCAACATTAAGTGTTTTCAAAAATTATGAACAATCAAGTAGGCACAGCGGACTAACTGCTCGAATTTGGAGCAGCCCAAACTGGTAGTACCTCCACCTTAGAGAAGACCACAGTCAAATAACTCTAAATTTTTGTGGTGTTGTGTTTCTCCAGAGCTTCACGGGGTAGGTAAGAGACAGTTGGCAGCGCGCGAGTGTGACGTCAGTGTTGCAAGTGTTTATAGGCTACGGTGGCTGATTACCATAAGCAGGCCGTAGGCTTGTCTGCCAAACAAAAAAAAACAAAAGGCCCTAATGACAATTTTCGGTCGTAACAGTTTCCGAAAAATTTACTAATCGATTTTGCATTTTATATGCTACATTTTTAGGTTGAAAATCGATTGGAGATATTCGTAATTTATGTATGACCTCCTGCTGTGTGATCAAAATATAATTTCAACACGTGTTTGTTATCAATTTGTGTACGAATAACGACCCGATATTTATCGTGTAATTAACTCTTCTATAATTTTGATTATCCACTTATCTTTTAAATAGTTAATGAGCTATCTAAAGTCCATATAATTTTATGTAATGATGATATATGTTATTTCATAGCTTTTCAAGATAAAAACAATTAAATATTCAAATTAATATAAAACGTATTCTGATCGTGTATTAGTATTAATTCAAGTTTGATTCAATTTGTATGGATGACTATGAGTGTAGTATATACATACCTATATGTATTTAATTAACCGATGTGCCAGAGATGCTGTCCTTAAGACTAAAATAAGATCCTGATGTAAATAAATGATTATTTATTTTATTTTATTTTATTTTATTTATTTGGTTTACCAACAACTTATGCACTATATACATTTCCAGATTAAACTAATATACAAAGAGATCTAAGTACACAGTTAATTAAAGGTAAACACCGCATGCATTTAATCCTGACAAGACTTATTAATAAGCTAACAAAAAATAAACAAAAAATAGTGCTAATTCAAGTGACAGATTTAAACTAAATATATGTAGGTATATCTGATTATTAATTTCTAATTAGGCCGAGCATTTATGCATACAAACATATACATACATTCATATATATTATTACACATATACTCGGCCCTCTCAAGCTTACATTTACATAGGTACCTTCAATATTTGATTATTCATGAAATACACACCCGTTTAGGTAAGTATTTCACGAAGAATCCCACGGAATCTACTCAGTGAAACATGGTTAATATCTACGCGATCGCTAATTTGGTTGTACAATTTGCTCATCCTACAAATTGGAGAACATGATCCCAAAACTGTGCGTCGCAATGGGGGGCAAAGGGGGGTGATTGGCTTTCTCGGAGGCCTAATAGGAACCCTAAGGTTAATTCTTTGCAAAAGTTCTGAGCAGTCTATGTTATTATGCAATAATTTATTATATTATATCCTAAAATAGGCATTTATTTTAAACTAAACTGCGATCAATTATGAATGTCTATTAAGAGTAAGTTTTCCGTTTACAAAACGTAACCATTGTAGTTGTGTTAAATAAGAGCTCAATTTGTAAAGGAATAGCATAGATTTATAATTGCTGACGTTTAGAGATTGACAATGAACGGCTAGGGCGAGACCAAAAAATGCACCATTGTCCGAGTAATGTGCATGTGTGCACGAAAAATAGTACTGCACAGTTGCTGTCTTTTTTACGTGACTGACAGACCGCCTGCGTGTACGTGAAATGGTCTCGTCTATCTATCTCGCTCTAATATACGCGTTAGTATGCTCTTTCTCTTTCACATTGCCGATCTTCATTTTTCTATATCTATGAGAAAAAGTGAATAAGTGCCCCTAGCGGTAAGAAGCGCCTATGCGAATATGAAATTGCCTATTTTTTCGTCATTATTCATTTGTGCATAATTTATTTAATACAATAGCTATGTCCATTATTCTTTTTTTATTTAAAACTGCATTGCAAGGACTAATAATAATATATAAAATTTTATTCTCATTTTATTTTTTTCACTAAAAATAAATCTTCAAAAACAGCTCATCGTAAGGGGTGTCCGTCTCCGTTATAAAAATATGAATATTTTTTTACAGGTATCAATTCTCAATTTTTTTCTCTAAGTATCCTATAGCTTAATGTTGTCTAAACATATCCACAAAATTACACAAAATTTAGATTTGTGGTTCCTTTAAAAATCGAAAATATATTTGTATGGAAAAATTAATTTTCGTTAAATTCTCCATACAAAACGGCAATTTCATACTTAAACCCCTAATACAACCATAATTTATTAACAGTATGGTGTATTTTTTTTACGAATTTAGGCAAACGGCGTAAGCGAATTGGACCAAATTTCGGTTTAATTCCACCTTTATTTAAACACTTTTCATTAAAAACAATATCTTTTATAATTGCGAAGTGCAAACGAAGTGGACCGAATTTCTGCCTATCCCTGAATAGAAACTAGTTTCTCATAAATAATCTTTCTTCAAAACACATTTCTTAAAAAAAATAGTTTTTTTTTCATACTTGGGCGAAGAAAGAAAAAAACTCCATTCTTAAAACTCTTTTTTCTTTAATCCTTAGGTGAAGTGTACCAAGACAAGAATCTGCTGATCCGCACTCAGCAGCACATCTTCGTGGTGGGTCAGGGAGGGTTCGGAGGGCCTCGCAAAAGCAACAAGTCCATCGAAGTAGCGCCCGCTCCTAAGAGAGCGCCTGATGCAGTAGTGGAACAACGCACGGCTGAAGACCAGGCCGCCTTGTACAGGTAAATGTTAGGACATTACTTAAAAGCAACAAGTCCCCCCCTCCCCCCCCAGAGAGATAAAATCTGGAGATTCGAAACTAGACTACTGACACAACAAATTAGTATATATTTTTTTACATTTTAGACAGTGATATCGCTCGGAAACTACTGAAGCTATTTTCATAAAACTTTATTAATCTAGTCCACCCGGCAGCGGCCTCAATACTACATTGGTGGCAAACAATCCTACGGTCCGCTTGAAAGTAAGCAGTCACGGCAATCTATGGACTCTTGCGATATCAGGTGTGTCACACGTGCGTCGCCGCGGTAACTTTTTCACGTATTTCTTGTAGAAACCCATCTTGTAGACCTTAGGGAAAACCTCGAGAGCCGCTTAAGATACGCGTCCCACTACAGAACATTGTTATGGAAGTTTTAATCTAGACAAACCGAGGTGTTTATAAACGACTTAAAAAAGGAGGAGTTTCTCATTTCGGTTGGTATGTTTTATAGATAGTCAGGCTCTCGGCGGTTGTAATTCCACCTTCTGCCTGCAGTAAGATCCTCATCTTACTCATCCTCATGAGTAAGATGAGTCTCCCTATCAATAGATAAAAGTCAGTTTTTATACCATGTCGGTGGCAACCAATCAGCGTCTCCTGTGCCCTGATTATCATACGCGCTATAAAGCAAGTAAGAAATTTTGCCATGTGATGCCGGCAGAGTAGAATAGCATCACCCCATATCCTCCAATAGGTGTCGTAGAAGGCGACTAATGGATCAGCAAAGGGGTGTTGATCACCTTATACTCCAACCACCAATCCGTATTGGGCAAGCGTGGTGGACTACTGCCTAAACCTCCTTCGATAGCAAGGAGATGGTGTCCCAGCCAGCAGTAGGTCGAATTATAAAGGCTGTTATGGTATGATGGAAGAAATTTTTAAAACTAGATTTTCCTTCATAATTTATTATAATAAAGTAAATAGTAAAGAATAATATACATGTGGATTCAAGTGTCATTGCTAGTAGGTAATTGTATATTTATTTGATTTCTAGATTTATTGATTGGTTCGTGTTATATTTTACACAATCACAATGCCCGAATTTACTTATAAAATAACGTTAGTACATAATGAAGTAGGTACTGTTTACGTATTCATAGAGTTAGCGTGACCTTTGGTCATTTATTTGATTAGCGTAACGCTTAGTGCGCTAAGAACTTTGTAACGTTGTGACGCGTTTAAAGACCAGTTTATTTTATTATTACTTAGTAGTATTTTTGGCACCATCTGTATCGATAAAAGGTGAATGTGACTTAATTAAAAGGTAAAACATACTGTGCTTAGTAATTATGGTTAAAGATTTCCATTTTCTCATAAGAAAAAAAAAATCACGTAAACACTTTTATATTCAAAATTTTTTGGGCAGAAACTTAATTCTCTGACTTATACTATACATTATATTCAATTTCACATGGTAAGCATTTTTCACTGAACAGAAACTTTTGTTAAAACACCATAATTGCAAGACAGGACTATTTTAGAACAGTTTACTAAATGCTATCAAATTAGTTGCACGTGCTATCAGTTTGCAAATGACATATGTCTCCTAGCAGTAGACAAAGATCCACAAAAGCATTTGAGCTCTTACAATCGGATCTTAACGCCCTCACAAAATGGGGTCATGATACTGTACTGGTGCCAAACGCGAACAAACTCAAACTCCTCGCCCTTTCTTCCTGCCCATACATCAAAAACTGTACCCTAAAAAATATAGTGGGTCATGATCCACTTGCATGCATGATTTATATGAAAAATCATGTAATTATCCCTTATTTGAAACTGTAGGCAGTTAAACTTATCTCCGATTGACAATATACTTAACTGGTCCAACCACATCGAATACATTTGTAAAAAGTTATGGCAATTTTTAGGAAAATTACAATCCTTAGAGATCGTTTCCTAATATGGATTGTTCGTTATCGATTATTAGGCGATTACTGGTTGAGAAATATCTTTATGTATAATTCTATGTGGTTTCGGGAAAGCTGGTGTTTCATAAACTTCTCGTAAAGCATAATGAACAAAGAATTATTGTATTTATCTCATTGTTAAAGGTTGTCTGGTGACTACAATCCTCTACACATTGACCCCAACGTAGCGGAAGCCAGCGGACACTCAAAACCGATTTTACACGGTCTGGCATCTCTTGGATTCTCTGTGAGACACGTCTTGGCCAAGTAAGTATTGTTTGAGATTATTATTTTTCTTTAAAATTTGTAATAAGACTGGAATTGATATATTTATGTAACATCTTTTCATCATATTAGTTTCGTTATAAAAAGATATTATAAATATTTGATTCGGTATAATCTAATATGTAATAGACATGGAACAAAAAGGGATAATAATCATGTGATATAGAAGGGCGTGAACATGAGTGTGAATGGATATAGAAGGAGAAAGATCGAAGAAAAGATTGTGTGAAATGATATCGAAAAGAAAGGACTCTGAAGTTGACATGAACGCTGACTGTAAGGAGGAAAAAAATATACATATTACGCCAACCCCAAAAGAAAATGAGAGCATGGCAGGAAAATTATGATGGATTGTTTTCAAAAGGTACGGTGGTAACAACTCTGCCAATATCAAGGCAGTGAAGGCCCGTTTCGCGAAGCCAGTGCAGCCCGGACAGACACTCGTCACCGAGATGTGGGTGGAGGGCAAGCGAGTCCACTTCCAGACCAAACTCAAGGAGACTGGCAATGTAGTCATTACTGGTAAGTTTTTTTTTCATATCTTATGTTTCATATTTAATAATTATTTATAGTACACTCGTAGGAAGTTTCATATACAGGATGTAAAAAGACCTAAGACAAAGCCGAATTCTACGCATGCTATACAGGGTGTAAAAGACATGAGCAGTCAAACAAGAACCATGTATTCTGCTCACCGTCATAACATTTTTCTTCCTTTACACTATACCTGGGAAATTGATAGTTACGATTTTATTGAAGGTCAAAGTCATAATTCTTTTTTTAATTTTTTTATGAAAACGTATTCTATACGTTATTTCTTAATTATTGTCGAAAGAAACATTATAATTTTTTTTAGTATTTCATAACAAAAAATGGCTTCAAAACGTTATCGTTCAATGTAGCTCACTCAATGCGCACGGACACTAACGAACGGGGCCGCCGTCAAGCAAAATTATCGCGGTTTTGCGAGTTGAGCCCTTTACATTGCGCGGTACAATTTGCAATTTTTTGTAACACCAAAAAATAAAAATCATTTCCCAGAAATATTTTTTTTGAAATATGTCTTATTTTGATGTATAGAATACGTGGTTTTCGTTTGACTGCTCATGTCTTTTACACCCAGTATATCAAAACAATATGTATAAAAAAATATTGCTGGGAAACGATTTTTATTTTTTGGAGTAAAAAAAACTCCAGAAGTTACTGTGCAATGTATACAGCGCACAGCACAAGTCGCGCGGCGCTTAAGCAACTTGGAGACGTGCGTGACGTTTGGTCGGTTTAGTTTAAAGGCCCCGATATCGAGTGGTTACATTGAGCGCTGAGTTTTAAAGCAGTTTTTTGGTATGGAATTCTTAAAATTTTGATGTTTCTTTGGGCAAAAATTAAGAAATAATATTTACAATTTGTTTTCATAAAAATCTTGAAAAAATTCTATCTTTGACCTTCAATTACTTCACAACCATTAATTTCACAGGTATAGTATAGAAGAAAAAAATGGTCCCAATGATAAGCGGAATACGTAGTTTTCGGCTTTGTAAAAGGTCTTTTTCACCCGTTAAAGTTATGTTGTCGAATATATTATCTGAGGTTTAAAACCAGGTTGAGATAGCGCTCAAAACATTTTTCCTGTTAAAGGAAGGTAAAGACATCTAGCTCATATAGCCATGTCTTATTGAATGTTCTTTCTGTAAGAAGTATGCATGTAAGTATAGGTGTCACACCCTGTATTTATAGCAGTTTTGGTTTACCTAATTGGCGGGTGTAAGCTAGGAGGGTCAAATTATTGCTAATTGTTACGCACTGTAAAAAGATCCAAATAAACTTTGTTATATTTATAGGTCGTGTGTCAACACAGAAACATTATAGAAATCAGTTCTAGAAAAATACCATAAAGATGTTACAATATTTAGAACATGCACTTTTTTTTAACTATGGCAATCTCTCTGCAACATGCAGTTAAAGGCATAAATCACGAAACTGTGTTTGAATATGCATCAGCAGATAGGGTTTATGATTATCTAAAAGAACCACCAAGCAGCACCATAAACCATTGAATGTTAGGCATGAAATTTCCTCATAATTGTCATTTGGTTTCAATTTAAATCAATATCTAAAAATATTTTTTTTTTAGTTGTTATCTTAATAATGTTTGTCTATCAGCTGGGCCTTAATTAAAGCGGATTAAAAGAGATTACCTAATCAATGTGGCGATTGGATTTATTGTAATTTAGAACATTAGTTATAGACTTACATCTACGCAATCATGATGTTCGAAGGTAATAAAAGTAATATTAATAATAAACGAGTTTATAAGTATTTTTAATATTTTTTGTTGATATTTGTTTGTGAGTTTGTAAATATTTTTAATAGGTACTTATAAACTCGTGTGTGTATTGTTTGTGTGTGTGTACTTTTATTACTCGACTACAGCAAAGACAAAAGGAAGGGTTATGATTTTAGCATTCTATGTATGTATGTTTGTATTTAACTATATTACTTAATAGGTGTCAATCGATTCGTTATATTGGTTAGGGTAACATAGGCTACATTTTAATCAATTTTAATAAAAGGAGGAATCGATTTTACATTTTATACCCCGATTTTAACAGATTTAATTTATTTAGTGTTACAACTTTTTAAAGTTTTTGCTTGTTTTATATAGTATATTTTGTATTTGTTAGGTGCTTATGTGGATCTGAAGAACGTTAGCAGCGTTCAGCCGTCCAACGTGTCTGCTGAAGACCTCAAGAGTGACGCCATCTTTGAAAAGATTAAGGAGGAAGTTGGCAAGAATGTTGAGCTGGCGAAGAGCATAAATGCTGTGTTCCTGTATAATGTCACTCTCAATGGAAAGACAGTTAAACAGTGGAGTAAGTAGAGTTTATGTCACTCTCTTTTCTATGTTATGAAGATTATTATCTGATCACAATGAAATTAATAGCCATTCGAAATTCATCCTAACATAGCTGATTTTAAGTGTAACATTTGCCCTGGTTATTGTTTACTGAAGGATTTTGCGTTAGAATGTTATTTTTTGGGTTTGGTGCCCCCTTTTATGTAGGCAACAGGCTGGCAACCTTTCACTATTGGCAGGCACTACCTGACCCATACTGCCAGATGTGGCTTTATGTGTAGCAAAATGTTATCAAGGCTCTGTTCAACCCCTCATGGGATTACGAGCGTGATCATATTATGATTAAATTGATTTACACAATTATTAGACATGTCCATTTCTTAATATTTTGCAATTTTATTTTAAATTGACTATTTTTAACTGAGGAAAAAGTTAATTTTAATTATTTTTAAACCAGGATTTTTTTTTAAATTTAATTGATAATCTAAGTTGGTAATTATTGAGATAAGATGTAATGCTAAAAGGAATAGTTATCTACAAGGTCATATAAACACGTTTATATAAATTTTAACGGAATTGTTATTAATTTCGAAAGACGATGCATATTAGCAACATTACTAACTTCGGTTTAATATTTAATACTCGTTTAGACTACACTGGCTATTGTGGTCATATCATAAGTAGATGGTATTATTACGACAATAATTATTTTGCATTAATGTACTAGAATTAAAAACTAATGAGGAAGTCGATGCCCTACAGTCGTCCTTTTTTTGTAACGATCACGAAAGCTAAGCTACCTAGTGCGCGGTTGGTACTCGGATGGGTGACCAAAAAAGGTTTAACTCTATTTTCCTCAGTGCTTCGCAAAAGATAGTAGTTGGTGGTCCTCTTTCAAAGATAGTAGTTGTTGCCAAGGAGGACAGTCTGTAGGTGCTGACATTAACCCCACTAACCTCCCTAACTGCTGCCTGCCATAGAAACTAGGAGCAAGGTAGGAAAAAAAATATTATGGAACTAATCTAATTTCATTTTGCAGCCCTCGACCTGAAGACTCCAGTTGTTAAACAAGGTGAACCCACCGGTAAAGCTGACACAACCATCACTGTGTCCGACACTGACATGGTAGACATCGCAGCTGGTACCCTCAGCCCACAAGTTGCATTCATGAAGGGGAAACTCAAGATTGCTGGAAACATAATGATGGCACAGAAACTCCAGCCACTACTTAAGACTGGAGCTAAATTATAAATCTTTAGAAGCAAGAGTGTAAATTTTCGCATCACAGCATTTTAAAGTCCAAAAATTAAAAAGCACAATGTTATATGTTCCTGTGCTGAATATTTACCAGTGTTTGGACAATTTATAATAGCAATTTTAATTAAATTTGTCAGCTTCAATACACAAATGGAATGTGTCCGGAACAAACTTGCTCAGACCTAGCAATTACTTCATAATCAAAATATACTTTTATTATGCGACAGTTGAGCTAGTACAGAAATGCATCTTTATATAGGATACTAAAGGAGTATGACAAATCGATTTCATTCATATTGATATTTAAAGAGACATGTCGCAAACAAGCATTTACAAATATTGTATCAAAAATATCTATACTATTTACTGTAAACACTTGGGAAGGATGATTATGAATATAAAAGGGTTAATATTATTTTTATACTATACAATTTTATTGCTGTTAATTCCAGTAGGTTAAGTCATGTTGATTATATATTTATATATACTTTAAAAGGTGGAGGAATGTAATGTTCTTACACAATAAAAGAATTTTTATATTAATGGTTGTATTTTTCCTCGGAGTATTAAGTTTGCTTCATGCACCTCATTCTCCCAGACCTCTTTCATTTGTGGTTTATTAGTCAAATCAATGAATTTACTGGCTTGCACTTCAGGTAAGCCCTTTGTTTTTAGAGCAGTACCAATAACACAGCAATAGGTTCCTGAAATAAAGAAGTATTGTAGGTTAGACCAAACGCTAGATCTATTATAGTTAGTGCCTAATAGTGAAATTTCTACATTTAATAATATCTTAAGTCAAATTAAATTATGTAGGCATGACCAAGTATCCATCACTTATACTTTAAAAACTTATTGCTCTATCCACACACAGCCGGGCTGTGCCCGAGAAATAGATGGGCCATGTCGGGTGGATGCTTGGGCTATGAAGGTCTGTTGCCGTCCTGGACATGTTTAAACGAGTTCTAACTGATGGAGCACATCCCATCCACAGCACAGACGTATGTAGATGAAGCTTAATGTTGAATTTTTAAATATTTTTCTATATCCTATGTAGAACCTGTCTTACACTGGCTCGTACACGCACTTAATGGCACAGACTACCAACACGCTTACTCTCACCGAATGGCTCTCGCACTCTGCTCTCACCGACGGTTCTCGTATAACTGACGTGGTGCGAACGAGACAGTTATTGTCTGTGGAAGTGAGAGGGTGAATAGGATGCGCATACACTACATCCCTTCCTTATCACATTTTTTTTTATTCATTCAACTGCTAAGCATTGAACCAAATAAAAATAAAATAAATTGTACATAACTCAAAACGCCTTGTTTATTCATCTGAACTTTCTTCACCTTCTCCTTCTCCTTTTCCTGTACTACAGTTTTCCCTTTCCCTTCTACCTTTTTCGAGTGAAGGATATTTCTTCGACAAGAATGTCCTTTTAACATTCCTCACAACACAATCTTCTGCATTGCATACTCATGTCATTAACATAATATGACCTCACACATTACTCTCCGTAAGACTCTGCATAAAACATTACTTAAGACTCTACATAAGACTCTTCATAAGACTACATAAGACTCTACATTAGACTCTATATAAGACTGAATCACTGATGACCACAGCTACTTTCCTTCGGGCTTAATCTACCATGAGAATGAGAGACTTGTATCTACGCCTAGAGCTTAGTGCCTTTAAAACTTAACGGTCATTGTCAAGTGCTCATATAATTTTAAATGGCCCCCTGAATTCCAGGTCCAACTCAATCTAATTGGTCTGTTCATTTTCAACCAGAACCAGAAAATATCAAAATTACTAAAGTATGTGCTTCGACCACTCTTAACTATTGCTTTGTATGTGAATAAAATAGTTTTACAGTATTTTCTTCGTCTTTCTAACAAAAATAACATTAGAAATCTCTACCGAAATTACATGGAATAAGATCTTTAAAGACTTAGTACATTAAATCAATGCTTAGAACTAAGTATTGCAACTAAGAGATCATAATAAAACATGAACATCATTAACTAGGGTCATGTACCGCATATCAAACGTCGCTACTGCATTGAATTAACTGGAGTTAAACTTCTAATTTTACGACTCGCAGCCGAACAGCGATCACAATTGCTCTCAATGACACGCGCGTCCAACACCGTGGAACCCTGCGCATGTATGCATCATCCACTTACTACACGCTACGGTCAAATATACGGCCATTAGAACACTATTCGAGTCCTCGTATAGTATTCGAGACTCATTAGGTATCACTTAGGCCGCAATAGACCTCGACCTTAACTTCCGAATAGTACACAACATTCTGGCATTTATCTCTACATTACCCTACACGTGACTCACAAGAAACTTGCAAAAAATCCGCAAAAGACTCTCTTGAGACTCCACACATGCGACTCCACACATGTGACTCAATGGCACAATTGTGAAATAAGACTGACTGTCAAGTTCCTACTACCTTCCGCTCCATCAAATATGACCATGATCACACTTCGGCACACACGCAAACACGTGTTATCAGTAATGTCAACCAGTCCTTCAGTCAAGAGTACTTCGGCTTCGAATAACGCAGTACAGTCCTTCGGCTACATCAAAACTCAGTCCCTCGGTTTTTTGATTCCATATCACACAGTTAATGGTTTCCAATAGTTATTAGTCAAATGCATGTCGTGAGTAACCACCTAACTCCCATCTTAATCATTTAACGTTACTTCCGTAAGCAGCTTTACTCATTATGTTTCTAACCGCCCATGATACTACCTGTGACTATACCAGTCAGTCTACAAGTCACTTGTCAATACTATACAAACATGAGGTCTAATCCGTCAAGTCTAATGAAACCAAAGTTTTGACTAAATTAATTGTTGATCACACCACGACAAAATAGGGCACTCCGCGAGTTAGATTTTTTTTTTTTTTTTTTTTAATTATTCACGACTCAGACCTAATTTACGTGACATGTATTTAAATACAACCCTTTATATCACCAGGGTAAAATAAAAATAAAAACCAAGGTAAACTATATTGCAGTCATAGCTGCACAAAATGACACGGAACTAATCTCAACGTTTAAAATGACACGGAATAACAAAATAATTATAACTACAACAATACGGTCGTCATAATATTAATTTCATTACGTACACATAAAATTTGCAAAGTGCTACTTTTTGGGCTCAATGTAATTCTTTAACAATTAGTAATACAAAATGTAATTGCAACTAACCAACTACATTTATACCTTCTTATAAAGCTGTTCACAAAAATAATACTAACAGCATTGCGTTTTTATCGCTATAGTTTTGTGTTGCAATTAGCAAACGAACTGCTATGTCGTGAAATCAGTAAATAATTCAAATTGCTGTAATTTAATTACAATGTAATTATTAATTTTAACGACATAAGTTCGTAATCTAAATTACCATTTTTTATCTCAAGACCGCCTTATACAAAACCTGCCTATTAAATAGCAGCATATAATAATTATAATCTGCCAATTAAATGACAACATTACCTACCACTTAAATCGCATCAACAGCTCATTTCCAACGAGGGGCCCGAGCCCACCCCACACTAGAAGCGATCAAGCCCCAGTCAACCACGCCGGCCAAGCGCGGGCTGGCCGACCTCACACACAACCTATTAAGAATTTCCTCATAGGTGCGTGCAGGCCTCTTCACGATGTTTCCCTCACCATAACCTACCAATTGAATGGTAGCATCATATAACCTACCAATTTAATGGCAGCACCTAACAATTTAAAGGCAGCATGATATAACCTACCAATTTAATGGCAGCACCATATAACCTACCAATTTAATGGCAGCATGACATAACCTACCAATTTAATGGCAGCATTATACAACCTACCAATTTAATGGCAGCATGACATAACCTACCAATTTAATGGCAGCACCATATACTTTTGCTACTTTGTTTGTATCGTTCCAATGTCATTAGGGTACATTTGTACCAAAGTTCTAATTTAAACGCGGTACATTTGTACCAACTCAACCATGGGACATTTGTACCCATTCAACCGCGGTACATTTGTACCAACTCAACCATGGGACATTTGTACCAACTCAACCATGGGACATTTGTACCCATTCAACCACGGTACATTTGTACCAACTCAACCATGGGACATTTGTACCCATTCAACCACGGTACATTTGTACCAACTCAACCATGGGACATTTGTACCCATTCAACCACGGTACATTTGTACCACTTAACCATGGGACATTTGTACCCATTCAACCACGGTACATTTGTACCACCTTAACCATGGGACATTTGTACCCATTCAACCACGGTACATTTGTACCAACTCAATCATGGGACATTTGTACCCATTCAACCACGGTACATTTGTACCACCTTAACCATGGTACATTTGTACCAACTTTGCCATAGTACATTTGTACCAATTTTACCCCGGCACATTTGTACCGACTGAACAACTTAAGGTATGTATGTATCACATTATCATGGATTTTACTTATATGGCTAGGTATAATTCTACCGTATGTGAGCAATTTACCAGTTCATATTTTAATTATTATTATTATATATTTATTTATTTTACACGTCACCCGATGAACATTTAAACAATAAGAGTGGACTAGTATGATTTATACATTTGTTATAAGTTAATTTAATTACTATATAAAGTTACAAGAAATCATTACGAATTTTATTAAAGTTGATTATTACCTTTCGTCAATTAAGAGATTAGAGCTATACAATTAATTGTGAGAGCTATCGTGGAATGAACTCCGTATGTACAAAGTGGTACTGCTAGCGACATCTATGTAACTACGACTACAATTTTTAACCTATTCGGTAGCATTCAGATTGATTTGTTAGCAAGCAGCTTGCTGCAAGCTGTTGTTGCTAGTCTGCAACAGATGGCGCTGTTTAACCAAGGCAATACATACTTATTTATCTATACATCGATAAATCATAATAATATATTATTATTTTAAGCAATATTTTATGTATATGTACTGTTTAACACACCTCTTAGAACAAATAAAAAATACTGAGGAAACCGACAAAATTGTAGGTAGATAATAGTATTAAGAACAAAATGTGAACTTAGGTGTACTCTCAAATGTCCAGGCCATTTTATTATTATGGCGCATCTGTCCCGCAATTAAAGTTGAACGAAACGAAATACTGAATGTAAACACTATTACTATTTTAAGGCACTTTTATTTGTAACAAACCGCTTTACAGATCTGCCCACTTTGTTATACAAAATAAACAACACCTGCAAGAATTACACCACGAGTATTTGGGTAAAAGCTATTTAAGTTGGGTAATAAGTACCTACATTTTTTATCTACAATTTAGACAAGAGTATTCGTAGCTTACTGCAGTACTATACTTATAGTAGGCAGCATAAATCTCTCATTTTGCAACGCTATAAACAAGTACCTACCTACCTATTTTTTTCATTTGTGATACATACATACACATTTCCATTTTTTGTTTAAATAACTTAAACAATCTGACCTTTGTCCTCGTCGCCAATTGTAGAACCTGTCTTACACTGGCTCGTACACGCACTTAATGGCACAGACTACCAACACGCTTACTCTCACCGAATGGCTCTCGCACTCTGCTCTCACCGACGGTTCTCGTATAACTGACGTGGTGCGAACGAGACAGTTATTGTCTGTGGAAGTGAGAGGGTGAATAGGATGCGCATACACTACATCCTAAATTTGTAATATTATAAATGCAAATGTGAGTTTGTTCATTCCACCTTCAGAACGAAACCATTGTTATCATTCGGCCAGAAAAAAAAGTTTTTATTTTACACATCTGAACAAAATGTTATCGTAATTTACTTAACAGTGCAAAAACGCAAATTATACTAGTAATGGTTTTCAATGGAATATTTGGCCTAATACCTTTCTGTAGACAATCCTTGTTGATGATGCCGTCAGCTGATTCACATTTGGTTATTTTAGCTCTCCCAAATGAATCGGAAATAATTAATATATCTTTTCCCACAGTCTGCTCAATCGTTCCTTGAAGCCACACTTCTACTGGCGGTGGCTCATTTACTAAATCCTTTATTAAATATTTTCTTGGGAAAGACATCCTTGTGATTGTATTAGGATGTAGGTATTTGATTTTTACTTATCACTAAAGTTATATAATTTATTTATCAGATACCCTGAACACATAGTTTTCATTACAAAAATAAAAATAGTAAAAGCAATTCCAAAACAAAACAGCTACAGCTGCTTTATGTCAATGTCATGTACTTTTTTTTTTGTTTTTTTTTTTGGTTTAATTTTCCCTGTTACAGGACGGCAAAGGGATCTAGACCATACAGCCAAGTCTTTAGTTTCATCTTCTTTCTTGATTTTTGCATTAAAATGTGGGTGCCACACTTTTTAATGCATCTAGGGAGTGCTTGGCGAGAAATGCATGGTACAGACCTCATGATGGTGACTGATGAGAATTGTATAGTGGGATTTCCAACCACTGTACAATTCTCAACGCCACATACACAGAACCTTTATTTCAATGATTCCTCATAACTGTTCGTCAACACGGATGCTTATGCAACAAAACGACACCACTTTCACTGCACAAAATCCACTCCGAAGCAATTTTAAATTATCGAAATAAAGATCGACATCCAAGACGCCATGATTACCCGCCAAACACTCCTTTTGTTTTTTTTTTTGGTTAAATTTTCCCTGTTACGGGACGGCAAAGGGATCTAGCCCATACAGCCAAGTCTTCAGTTTCATCTTCTTTCTTGATTTTTGCATTAAAATGTGGGTGCCACACTTTTTAATGCATCTAGGGAGTGCTTGGCGAGAAATGCATGGTACCGACCTCATGATGGTGACTAATGAGAATTGTATAGTGGGATTTCCAACCACTATACAATTCTCAACGCCACATACACAAAACCTTTATTTCAATGATTCCTCATAACTGTTCGTCAATACGGATGCTTATGCAACAAAACGACACCACTTTCACTGCACAAAATCCACTCTGAAACAATTTTGAATTATCGAAATAAAGATCGACATCCAGACGCGATGATTTCCCGCCAAACACCTCTTTTTTTTTTTTAGTTATTTTTCCCTGTTACGGGAAGGCAAAGGGATCTCGCCCATACAGCCAAGTCTTCAGTTTCATCTTCTTTCTTGATTTTTGCATTAAAATGTGGGTGCCACACTTTTTAATGCATCTAGGGAGTGCTTGGCGAGAAATGCATGGTACAGACCTCATGATGGTGACTGATGAGAATTGTATAGTGGGATTTCCAACCACTATACAATTCTCAACGCCACATACACAAAACCTTTATTTCAATGATTCCTCATAACTGTTCGTCAACACGGATGCTTATGCAACAAAACGACACCACTTTCACTGCACAAAATCCACTCCGAAGCAATTTTGAATTATCGAAATAAAGATCGACATCCAGACGCCATGATTTCCCGCCAAACACCCTTTTTTTTTTGGTTAAATTTTCCCTGTTACGGGACGGCAAAGGGATCTAGCCCATACAGCCAAGTCTTCAGTTTCATCTTCTTTCTTGAGTTTTACATTAAAATGTGGGTGCCACACTTTTTAATGCATCTAGGGAGTGCTTGGCGAGAAATGCATGGTACAGACCTCATGATGGTGACTGATGAGAATTATATAGTGGGATTTCCAACCACTATACAATTCTCAACGCCACATACACAAAACCTTTATTTCAATGATTCCTCATAACTGTTCGTCAACACGGATGCTTATGCAACAAAACGACACCACTTTCACTGCACAAAATCCACTCCGAAGCAATTTTGAATTATCGAAATAAAGATCGACATCCAGACGCCATGATTACCCGCCAAACACTTTTTTTTTTGTTTCTTTTGTCCCTAACGTGACGGGCAAAGGATATCAAGTCCATACAGTCCTGTCTGTATTTATGTCTTCTTTCTTGATGTTTGCATTAAAATATGGGCGTCGCACATTTTAATGCATCGAGGGAGTGCTTGGAAAGAAATGCATGGCAACAGACCTCATGACTGTGACTGATGAGAATTTTATAGTGGGATTTCCAACCACTATACAATATATTATGTATCTACATATGTAGGTTTTTACATTGTAGCGCCATTTTAAAAATTGTGTGTCTACATTAACATGGATTTAATTCGGGAAATTTATCGTAGTTTGATTTTCTACGATTTGACAGCTCAACAGAGCATCGCTCGGCTTCAATCTGCCTTTGGCGATCAAGCACCATGCGAGACGAGTATTTATAGCTGGTTTTCAAAATTCAAGCGCGATCGTGTCAATCTCAGTGAGGAATCTCGCAATGGTCGCCCGTCCACCGCTGTGAACAACAAAAACATCGAGGACAAAGGACCGAAGGACAAAGGACCTCGCAAAGACCTGCTGCCCGGAACCTCGCAATGGGTAAGGCGGCCGCTGCCTGGAAGGAACCCTCAACCACAGGAGCTTAATAATTGTCGGAACATAAAAATGTTGTTGAAGGAAAGTGGAGCAGAAAATTCTGTAATATTTCAGAGAATTTCACACCACATAATTTGAGAATAAAACCATGAAAGTATTTTGTAAAATCATAATTTTTTTTTTCATTTAAAATAATAAATGTCAGCCGTGTGAGGCCGGCAGAGTAGAATAGCATCACCCTATATCCTCCAATGGGTGCCGTAGAAGGCGGCGTCGACGTCCGGAAGCCTACTCATGGCGGACCCTGCGGTAACGTGGTGGGGAAACTTTCTCGGCGGGTGTGTGGCTTTTGATGTTAAGTGTCCCTTGGCATTCGAAGTCACATGCCATCGTCGAGTTGTTTCTGTTTTCCGTCCACGGCTAGTTCCGGACGGCCCTTTTCAGGGCCACGACTGCGCCCGGCCCGAATTCCCCCGGGTGCGGTCCGATGGCTGCTCCCGGTGTCCTCGTCAGGAGGACGCGCCAGGTCGAGCAGCCGTCGGTGAGGAGGCGGCCTATAATAAGGCCGGTGTCGGCCAGCGGACCACAGGGGCTGGCGTTAGTCGGTAGCCACTCTGGGCTGCTGGCCACCAATTGGTGCACAAGGAGTGCCTAGATGGGCAGCGTTGGGACGGTCTCGGTGTAGTTGCGCTCACGTGTGCAGATCCCGACCCGTCCCGCAATAGCGCACTGGATGTCAGGCCGGGGAGGATGTTTAGTGGGTATGGTGAGAACGCCTTAACCTCGAGTCCCACATATCCCCTGCGGTTGGGGTGGTGCCAAGGACGATGCGTAAATGCATTTGACCTCCCCGTAAAAAAAAAAACAAAAAAAAGGGTGCCGTAGAAGGCGACTAATGGCTCAGTAAAGGATATTGATCACCTTATACTTCGTCCACCAATCCGCATTGGGCAAGCGTGATGGCAAACTTCCTTCGATGATAAGGAGAGGCCTTGTGTCCCAACAGTTGGTCGAATTATAAAGTCTGTTAATAAATAAAAATTTTCGGTATTTTGAAATAAAGTAACGTCTGGGGGCACTGGGAATCTTACTCTATAAACTAGCCCTTCCACGAACCTTAGTAGATTATACACCGAGGGGATCAAGCACAGATTTATGTCACGGGCGCGATTTTTAATCCTGAACGCAACTGAGGACTCCAGATTTGTTTATTATTAATTAAGACGAGTCCTGAGCGCAGTGAGGGCTTCAAGTGCGTCTAAGACAAACACAGCTTTATGCCCGAGGAGTGTAGGAGTCTACTTCTCTCACCTTTTGCGAGACAATAAAAAAGCAAGGCAACTAAAAACAGCGTTTTATTATACTAAATTAATTGCTCTGAAATAGAGCCGTCGTCGGTGAGACATTATGACAAATTAATTTTTAATTATAGTAAATATTTGCGTTAGCCGTTGTCGTGTTTACAAAACAAATGCTAATAATATATTGATATTATTACGTGCTTGAAGATTTTTATTTCCCGTTTCTGTACTGGAATGTAAGTAGCTTTGATATCGACCTCATCGACTTGTTTAATTTCAAATGTGTTCCATTCAGCTTGCCGTGGCCAGCTCGATTTTAGAAAAAGATCGATTTTCAATTACCTACGTTCGATTTTCAAATAAGTTCGATACGGCGCCGACCCGCCGGCCCCGGCCTTTGAGTATTAGTTGATCTATTATTACGAAATTAGACTTTAAATCATTGCAATAAGAACTATGAAAAATGAAAATATTACAACCTAGCGGGTTATAAGGTGAAATGAGATTCAGTCCAACATTACACCCCGGCTAAAGCCAAGGGCTTTAATGACTTGCTTTACGTAAGGTTTGCATGATATGCAATTTGGCACTGTCGAGCAGCACCAAAACACCTCTTTTGATTCGTAAAATCTCGAAGGAAAAACGCTTTTTGCTGCGAGCTCTGAACAAGACGTTACGTTCAATTTAAATTATTTTAGTAATGTTACTTTCAATAATTATTTTTAAGATAATAAACGTGTATTAAACTATTGCCTTGTTGTTTTTTCACCTAAAACAATTAACTCGCTGGAGAGGTGAAAAGTTGTATGTTTCACACGAGAGCAAATTTTGTTTCTGTCGTGCCTTTAAATCACTCACTGCGCTCAGTAGTCTATTTATGAATCACTCGCTATGCTCGTGATTCAATTGTAGACTAGGTACTTCGCTGGTTCGTGATTTAATATTGGCACTAGCAGCAAAAAATAACTTTGCTCACTTGTTGAACAAATAACTATAAAATGCGGTTTTCCAGGAAAAGCTTAGTTTTCCCTGTCTCGTGATTTTTTAAAAGAATTATCTCGAATGTTTTTACCGGTAGGACTACCCCTCTCTATATCTCTTAAGGTATAATAATATGTGTTTTTCAACACACTTGCTCATAAAACCGCCTTTATTGCACCGTTTTCAGTTTCGTAATGACGCCAATTAACTCACTAGGACCTACAACAGCGTAGGCAGGTACTACCGGTACTAGGAACTTATTATAGACTGTGGTACTAGTACCATGTATTTACGCTGTGCTAGACTTTTTTAACTGCTTTTTACTTTGGATTTAAAAAAAATAAGTACATATCTGTTTTTTACCTGACCATGGGAAGCCCTAAGAAAGTAAGAAGTCTATGTATGTATTTACCTGTTTTTTGTTGACGGGGAGGTCAAATGCATTCCCTGCGGGGTGGTGCCAACCGCAGGGGATATGTGGGACTCGAGGTAAAAGCGTTCCCTCCATACCCACTAAACATCCTCCCCGGCCTGACCTCCAGTGCGCTATTGCGGGACGGCTCGGGATCTGCGCACGTGAGCGTAACTACACCGAGACCGCCCCAACGCTGCCCGTCTAGGCACTTCCTTGCATCAATTGGTGGCCAGCAGCCACTCCTCCACCGACGGCTGCTCGACCTGGCGCGTCCTCCTGACGAGATCACCGCGAGCAGCCATCGGACCGCACCCGGGGGACTTCCTGATCGTGATCCTGAAAAGGGCCGTCCGGAACTAGCCGTAGTGGGAAAACAAAAACAACTCGACGATGGCATGTGCCTTCGAATGCCAATAAGGGGACACACTTCACATCAAAAGCCACACACCCGCCGAGAAAGTTTCCCCACCACGTTACCAGGGTCCGCCACGAGGAGACTTCCGGACGTGGATAAATTGTAATATATAATGTGTCAATCGATTCGTTATTATTACGGTCCGGGTAACTGGGTTACATTTTAACCGACTTTAACAATAGAAGGAGTCGATTTACTCCGTAAGCTCCGATTTTAACCGATATAATTGTGCACCTCCATCTGTTCTGAGTGGGCGGCTGCTTCCGATAGCTTTATAGCCACTTTGGCAATAGGCGGAAAGGGGGTGTATAGTCAGTATGAGTCTGACATAACCCTAGGGGCCGGCCCTTAGGGTATCCATGAGGATTCACCTCCTCCTTCCCTCGCATGTCCGGAAGGTTCTTCTGTCACTGGGAGGGTCAGGGGAGAGAAAAAAACCGATATAATTCCTATCTTTTTTCCTTAGTTGGGTTACAGATTTATAAACTTTTGCTTGTTATATAATTAGATTCTCTCCAAATTCTCTCTAGATATTAAATGATAATTCTCTACTAAGTATTAAGAACCGAAGCTTTTTTCTCCGAACTCTTGGCAAAAGTTTTATTTATAAGATTAAGTTATCCATCTCGGAATTTATTGCATATACGAGCAATAAAATTGCTGCATAAAAAATATAATAAAAAACTTTATAACTCCGGCTGTTGCACCGTAACAACTCAATCAGTGCGTTTTTAAAATAAACCTTTTTTTGTCGGAGGCACACCGGTACAAAAACAGGGCCTCGGAATCCGTAATAATGACTTTCTCGAGAACTTGTTACATATTGCGACCCCGCGTCCCACATGTATGAGTTCTCATTGTGTTTGTGTTACAATGTTTGGATAGAGAAAATGTCCGTTTTTATGTCCACTTTCTTGTTATATGTGGGTTTTCGTGTTCTTTGAACACATTTTTTTATGGTAAAACTGGTTATTCTTGCTTGTTACATTGACCATATAATTCAAACGGATTTTAAAATGCTAAAAAATTGTCAATCCAGAAATTCTAGCCGCGTGCTACGTGCTTTACCCAAGCGAAAGCTTAAAGTATTTACAATCTGGGTTGTGTTGGAAGCTGTGATTTCGTTAAATTGGTAATAATCTTCGTCTGTGCCGGGTCATCGCCAGGGCTGCTGAGATCTAACTAACCTATACTTCGTATAGGGTGTCTCAATGAGAGTGCCCTTTTTAAATTTGGTGTAATATTTTTCTCGTCCATGTGGCAATTCTGATATTTTACAAATTGCATTTACGATTATTCCAATTGATAAAAATGGAACGTAACTCTAACACAAGAGAAGAACGTGTTATCATTGTGAAAACTTTTTAGAAAATGGGAGAAAATTGCAGTGACTTGAACGGCATTCGTTACAGAAACGTGGATTTTTTATGGCCTCAACTGGTTGCCATGAATCTGGACGATATGTTGTTTCATCAAGACGGCGTCACCAGCCACACAGCCAGTGAAGCAATCGATTAATAGCAGAAGCGAATTATTCTGAAGTCAACTGGCCACCAATATCGTGCAATTTAACGAAATTTCATGAAAAGAGTCATTTCCTCTTTTCATGAAATTTCTTTAAATAGGCCATTGCCTATCAGTCAGAGCCATGGTTGCCAAAGGCTGGCCATTAAATTCCAGAGACAATAGAAACAACATGTCTTCTTTACAACGCAAAATAAATAACACAACTTACTCAAAAAATAGGTTTTTATTTTGTAAATGAAAAAGTGCACTCTTGTTGAGACACCCTATAAAACATTAAAGCCTATCTTTCTATATTACGCTAAGAACTTTTAAAGTACGCAACGGATTGAAAAGTGGTTTTCATCAATAGATAGAGTGATTCAATAGAAGGTTTAGAATTATGATTCATTAATGTTACTGTAGTACTTACAGTAGTAAGTACTATCGGTGCAAAGCCAGTATTTAGAACGTCAGTCTGTTCTAATCTCAGATTATATATGTAAAGGTCCAAGCCTAGGTAAAAGCATCATCATCCTTTTTGTGTATGGACTATTGATATTTATTTTTTACCGAGCCAAATTGAGCGAAGTGAAGACATATTGCAAGCATAATATTTATGTATAGGTGGTACCTAATGTGATGCCGGCAGATTAGAATAGCATCACCCCATATCCTCCCTTGGGTATGTTAGAAGGCGACTAATGGATCAGCAAAGGGGTATTGATCACCTTATACTGCGTCCACCAATCCGCATTGGGCAAGCATGGTGATCTACCGCCTAAACCTCCTTCGATGACAAAGAAAGGCCTGTTATGATGGTAGTACCTATATAGGTATCTGCTTATGCGTAAAAGCAACTCTCCTTTTAACAAGGAATTAAATTCAAACCAGAATCAAATTTTTAAAAGTAAAGGTAACATATTGTCCTTCAATGGGTCATAATATTTTGTCAATGTTAATGAAAACTAAAATAGATATTGGCGAAGCAAATTAATGAATACTTGAATTGATTTTTTTTTTAATTCAAGTATTCATTCATTCATTCCGTTATTATTTTATGGTTACGAGACCGATTATTTTAAATTCGTCACGGAAAAAAGCTTGATGCGGATTTGTATATCGGTAATCGTTCTGTTATTTTGGTATAAAAAGACGCCACAACGAATTAGTTTTTTGTCTGTAACGGACTACAGAAAAATCAAAGGGTAAAGTATTCTTTTGGGGAGACATGACCAACACTGAATGAAAAATTAGAAAAATTATTATTGATCATGACAGGATGTTTTTTCCTTGTTTTTGAATTTCTATTTAATTTGGTACAATTTTCAAGGATGCAAGAACAGTAGGTTTTACCGGATAGCTATTAATTAATCTCTATATTACCTTATCTTTACGTTTACGTAATAGTTTAACATTTTATAATTTAAACATAGTATATTTTTCAATTAACGCTGAGAGCCATTTTTTATCTTAACAATTTCATCCAAAGTAACAATTTACTCTGCACTAATTTGGATAAATTGCTGAGTTATTGTTTATGTTTTTCAAGCACTCGAACCCCGAATTACACACGAACTTATACCAATCATCTGTCTTCGTCCAAATAAAGTTGTGTACGAAGCGAAGACAAACACGGACCGGTCTAATAAAATAAAATAAAATGCAACAAGTCTATTCAGTTCAGCGTTCATTTACTTTTATCCGTAATAGGGTAACCATGACGGGAAAGCTTTTTCAAAAAATTAGCTTTCAACGCTCTACCAACAACTTTGTCTCTACGTAGAATATTAAAAGTTTAAGTATAAGAAAACTTTGATTTCACACCGATTTCAAAATATATTCTTACCCTAATGTCGTTACTGGGATATATATGTCGCAGGATGATTTTATAAATCGTATTTTCGCGAAAATCCAAGGAAAAAATTTTTTTTTTTAGGTTTTTATGAAAATTTATTGGTACTTAACCTACGAGGGCTTCGCTATGCTTTACACCTCGCTACCTACTTTTTTATAATAATCCGTATTTCACAACATCTATTTCGTGATCCAACATGGCGGACGCAACTTTTGGTGTTTTAGAAACTTCTTTAGAATTGTTGTGATTTGAAAATTAGATGAAACAGAAATGCGACACTAATAATGTTTTAGACGCATGTAAGTTTTTTGTTCAACGTTTTGATAACCAATATAAATATATGTTGCTTCTCAAATCACTTTTGCTACTTTTATGAAGTTTATCTTCTGCCGTGTGTGAATTGCACATACACAGACTTTATTCTCCGAAAAATCTATCTGTGTATAAGTTAAGAACATAACCATTCAAATAAGATGAGAATAAAATCGAATAATAAATCTAACATGTCACCTCAGTAAAATATTCCACAATCTTAAAATTTTCTTAGATAATGTGACTAAGAAAATTTTAAGATTATGGAAACGGAAACTCGTTATGTTAAACATAACGAGTTTCCGTTATTTCAAAATTCAATAATATTTTTAAATTATAAGACAAGCCGCCTTAATATCTCTATTTCTAATAATAATATAGTATTATTCAGGAAATTAATTTAATTGTGGAATAATATTTGCGTTATACAAACGCGTAAATATTTTTGATACTAGAAAAAATGCACTGAAGAATCGACCGTAGTGCGATAGTGCGTAGTGCGTAGTGTATTTTCTAATAAATAATATTCTAAAAAAAACACATCTGTGTCAAGAAATTAATTTAATATTTGGTAATTAGAATATATCCTTTTTTTTAAGTATAAAGTTTCAACGTGATCAGAGTTTCCTTGAAAAAACAACTAAATAAAAGTCCTTAGAACTTTGCAGATGCACATGGCCACTCTAGCAGCGAAGGGCCGAGTGGTGGGAGTGGAGTTCGGAGAAGATGAAGCTGTCACCGAATCCCGCGTCGGCCGTTCAAAACAACGGGGTACCAGTTGTATAGCCAGTCAGGCAACTCAATTCACGTCGCGCGCGCGTCGGCACCGCACGTCTGCATACTAAACACCTCCCCGAAATTCACGAAACTGCACGCTCCTCCACCAATTTACAGTGATTATAGTGACGTTTAGTGATTTTCAGTGCAAACAAAAACTGGAATTGTCAGCCGGCGGGCGAGCCATGTGACTGAGGCGGCACGAGACCGAAATCTGTATGTATTTATCTTATTTTAAACTTTATTGTACTGTTTCTAATAATAGAGTGATTGTAAGCTGCGTGAAAGTAAGGGAGTGAATCAGTTTTAAAGTTATTTGATAACTTTCGATGATTTTTTGACTATCATAAGAATTATACGGTATTTAAGAATATTTTTTAGCAAAGCTCTTTCTTTCATACTACGATCGACTATCCCGCTATATTGAACTTACGGAAAAACTAAGCTTAATAAAAAAATATTTAATCCATTTATGGTCCATTCTTCCTCTATAAAGAAATGATACTATTTTTACGAGTTTGTTTATGTTGATTGTATGTTTTGTTGTTGTTAGAAAATATTATCGCCATGTCGATAGCTCAAGCTTTTATCTAGAATTCTAGATATTATATAAACAAAAGTATTGGGTGCATTTTTCATGCTGATTATTTTTTTTCTGAAAGAACTTATTATAGCTAGTGGCTAGTAGTCTTTATTAATAATTAGGATGATTTATTACGTAATATTTTTAGCCTGACATAAGCGCAGAATTTTATTTCTAAAGCTTTCTGAAGACTCGAACAAGTACTACGTACCTATGACGTGAAAATTTTCGTGCTAACATTGCATGACACTTATTAATATTTATAATTTATTTGAATGGCTACACTTGATTTACTGTGCTTGTTAACCACGTAACTATTGTATAAAATGGTATAACTATTTGCATAGTCGTGTGTATGCATAGAAATGACTCTATTATCCGACTTCAATATCGGACTAGTATTGTAGCGTCCTTAGATGTAAGAATAAACGTGAGTTGAACTAATAACATTGTCTATTAACTGTTCGTCGTAAATATATCGACAGGAATTGATATATTATGCGAGTGTAGATAGAATACAAATTGAGTGTTAAATTGGCGATGCAAAAAAAGGATGTGTTAAGAAAGAGTATTGATGGATATCTAACAATGTTTGAAAAGTAATTCCTGTTTAGTTGCAATCTCAGCGCCTTTAGTATGTTTTTTCCCTATTAGGTTATAATTTATAAATAGGTTAGATGTATATAGATGTAGGTTGTCATATTTTATGAAATAGTTAAATCTACCGTCACTTTAATTATTAATTTGGAGTGTTCTAATAATTGAAGTGACGGTAGATTTAACTATTACAACCTACATCTTTAGTCATCCCGTGGCCACGAACGCTGAAAAGTGTTACGAAACGTCGGGCAATAATAATACCATGTAAAATCTAATTACACGCGAGTTAAATCCGCAAAAGTTGATTTATTTATAATGTGTAGTGCTCGCGCAAATCTAAGAGAACATTAGGTTATAATTTCTTCTTTAATTTTCCTTAAGTTTGTATAATTGCGTAATGCATTTAAATTATTAATTCCAAATTTGAAGCATCATTATGATGTATTACTTCAAGATACGTAGGTACCTCGCTTTCCAGCCTCTATAAACAGCTTTGTCTCTACGTAGATAAGGTATTAAAAGTAGGTCTGTGAAAAGTTAATTAAAAATAAATTCATAAAACTCTGTTGTTTGAAGTTTCTATGTTTACAAGGGGATGTTATACAAAGTTACCTGAATGAAAATACTGATATCTATTTATAATCTACTTTCCGAGCCTTAATTCAAGTTTAGAATTAAATACAAGCAATCTGTTGAACAGTCTACCGTGATTTAGAATACAAATATAACCACAATTTTTTCGACTACGTAGGTATAAGTAACTAAAATGTTTTACTTTTTGTATTTACTATCAATGCCGTCTTGTTCTAAATCAAAAGATTGCAAAGATTTTTTTTACATTACAAAGAGTTTTTCTTAGTAATGTATGTACCTATATTCTATTCTCTATTAGGTACCTACAAGATATTTTATACTCCTAAAATACTTAATGCCTTATAAAAACAATACAAAATAGAATTGATATTCTTCAAGAAAGAACATAAAATGTCTGTTTACCGACACAGACTTTGAGCAGCATTCCTGCACAATCTCTGCGGTATCTCGCCGCTGCCTCATTCCGCTCACGTACGAGATCACAAGGATAGCAATGACGTGAAACCTAAGCTCATCTCTGATTCCGAAGCCGTAACAAAGGCCTTGGCACTGCAACGTCAGTCGTCAATAAAACCAATTGTTTAGGGGCTCCAAACAGCTAGACAGCACGACCTACGCATAAAGCAATCATCGTCTGACGGTCCCTCGGCTGATTTATGAGCCCCTGTTGTCCATAATAATGTTGTTATTCTAGGTATGCTTCTTTACATGGTGTGTAATGGTTGTACTTTCTAGAATATTAATGACGTCCATTGCAAAACTGTCCCTCTATGTTATTCGTGCCGCGAAAACTATAACGTGTTCGGAAAATTAAGCTTTCCTTTGTACAGTTTCATGCGAAGTATTTAAAGAAAACAATAGTTGTGATCTGAAATCGTCGGCGGGTAAAATTGCCGTCATATTTATCCACTGTGACATCTTTGCCATTTTAAGTGGCCGATGAGCGTAAAATTATGCTAATATTCATTCAATGTTGAATAAACCAAAGATTTCAAACTCGTTTTACGTATATAGATTACCATTTTGTTTGATATTTAGTGATTATCTACTTATTAGCTACTTGTAAATGTGTTTTAGTTATACCAATACGGAGATTTGATATGAAACTGTACCTCATCTTGCACTAAGAAATATTATACGCTGTTGTTTAGATTTTCAATAAAAGCGATGTCTTACATGAGTGCTAGAAATAGGATAAGCTTAAATGCGTTTGTCATGTATAATCCAAGAATGTTTACATTCTTAATTATGTGTATGAGACGTATTCAACCGTATTAAGTTACACGGGCATTTCTAAGCTTAACAAACATTACATTTCTCCAAGAGATGTTTGTATAAACTTATGGCTTTGTTATTATATATCATGGCCTTACATCATAATCACATGTTTTACTATGGGAATCTTTGCTGTATTTTCGTCACTGTAAATAATAAATTTAAAAAGCACAAAATCTATATACTGAATTCTACCAATTGTTTTTAAGGTGATACTTTATACTCAAGAGAAGACTAATCCTTTGAAACTTTACACCGTTTTTATATCCATCAACCCTATCAAGATTTAAAATGGAATGTCAATGCATAGTCATAATGTTCGATGTTATTTTAACATTGATCAAATATTAAAAATAGAGTTTATCGAGCTTTGGAGCAAAGCTTTCACGGGCTGGCGCCAAACCGATGCAGATTATTGTATATCCATTGATTTATTGGGGCTACTGCTAAATCCATCATTGTATATTTCGGTACTTGTTTTGGTTATAGTCACGCGTGCCAACTGGAGATGTGGGAGGTATCTGTAAAAATTTAGTCCAATTTAAAATGTTCTATTTATTTTTAATTGCATAAAGCTTTCCGTAATGTGTTACGCGTTAACGTTATTTTGCGAATAATATTTCATTTAAAAGAGATATATTAGGCATAATAATTTGTTTTTGGAGTAAGAGTAGTTCCAATATGGAAGCTCTTGTCAGTTAAAAGTGACTACTTTGGACATTGTTAACTAAAGTTTGGCTTTCCATGCTTGATATAAAATGAATTTTCATTACCTTTTTTCTTTTTAATGAAAAACAATAGAGAAAGTAAGTAAAGTAAAAAAGAAGACACTTATTGACTAGCATGGAACAATAAAAAAATAAACAAAAAAAAATTGTGTGCGTGTAACCTTTACGCGCGATTGAAGTAAAACTTCTTTGACGTAGATCACTGAAATGATTAAATTTTAACTGAAAAAAAAAATAAAATATGACAGATACTTACGACCAATCGAAATTACTATTTTTAAATAGCGGAAACTACACAGACTATAGAATACTGAGCGTTACTTCCGTTAGAAAAATCTGAGTTACCCCCTAGTCGCGCCTAAAGAAGTTTTACTTCAAAGCGGAAACTACACAGACTATAGAATACTGAGCGTTACTTCCGTTAGAAAAATCTGAGTTACCCCCTAGTCGCGCCTAAAGAAGTTTTACTTCAAAGCGGAAACTACACAGACTATAGAATACTGAGCGTTACTTCCGTTAGAAAAATCTGAGTTACCCCCTAGTCGCGCCTAAAGAAGTTTTACTTCAATATATAATCCGATTAATTACATACAAAAGACTTGTAAGTACTTGCCTACTGCCTCAGCATGTGTTTTTGCGACCGTAGAAGAAAGGCTCTAGATCAAAAATAAAAATTATTTTTGATGTAGAGTCTTTTTTCTGTAGAAAATTATGCCAAATTATATTTCTTACTTAAAATTTTCGGCTAAAATTACTTTTTAATAACATAATCGGCCGTAGCTAAGCAAAAACCCGACAGAGTCGTAATAAATTATGAGATGCAGTGAACCTACAGCTGCACACCATATGTCCAAAATTTGTCTTAGAAACCCAACCTTTTGGGTGATTTATTACTTTAGCTTTAGATCTTGACATTTGTAGAGACGGCGTGCACATAACGTCTATAGTATAACGTTTATATCCTACTAATAGAAGGTTGGATGTTTGTTCGTCAACCACGCTACAACGGCTCAATTTGGTTGAATTTTGGTGAACAGGTAGATCATAGCATGGATTTAAAAATAGAATAGTTTACTTTTTATTCCGGTAAAACGTTGAATGATATTGTGAATTGGCTGCTTCATGGGAAAACGACATCATGTAAAATCTTACTAATATTCTAAACGTGAAAGTTTGTATGAATGTTTGTTACTCTTTCTCACAAAAACTATACTGTATGGATTTTAATGAAACTTTACAATAATATTAATAATATATAATATGTATAATTACTGGGCATGTAGGGTATATCATCTTAGTCCCCAGGATGGCAAACGCACTTGCGGTGTTAAGTGATTTACACTTAATATTGCAAGTGTCTATAGGTGGGCCGCAAGCTTGTTTGCCATCTCGTCACATAAAAAAAAAATATATATATAGCTTATGCATACGAATACCATATAGGATATAATTTATACTAATCCTGCGCAAACGAAGTCGTGGACAGAAGCTAGTAAGTTATGAAGGAACCAAAACTGCCTCAATTTAAATTTAGTATTTAGTATGCAAATGAAACCAATATGGATTTTATTCTGTGAATGAAAATTTGAATTTAATTTGAAGATACTTTAATTTCATTTAAAGAGAGGCAGGACACAGGGGAGTCGCCGCTCCAATTTGGAGCGTAGATACTTACCTCAAGCTACAGAAGTTGCCAACTCAATACCACAGACGGGTGCTGAATGACATTTGCAAAAGTGCTAGAATATAATGGATTTCGAAAAATAGTGTTTAAGTAGCGTAACTATAGCATTTGAGGCCCAAATTTAGGTTAGCAACACTGAAGACCGCAGTGAAATAGCTCTACATTTTCGTAGCGTTGTGTTGCTTTTGGTTGCCAAATAAAAAAAAAAACAAATTAAAAAACACAGGTGGAACGCTGCGAAGAGAAAACTGAGGCCGTATTCATTTCTATGTAGTGCGTGAGCCGATTGTTATTAGTATAATAAAAGGTGTAGTTTCGTTACATGTGTGTGTGTGTGTAACTATGTTATACCTGCCTCAGTTTTCTCTTCGCACCGCTCCGTCTATGCTTTTGTAATTGGTCTGTACCCCTAGTATAAGGTTGTTAGTTTTCGAGCTCGATCAAACGTATCGTCTCGTCGTGGAGTTCGGGTTGCCCTCGGGTTAGTGACATATTAGTGTTACAATAGCAAGTAGCATAAAAATATCAATATAAAGCGCTTTCCGACGCGTTACAAACATTGTTGACCAAACCTAAGGTCTCAATCAGTTCACAAAGGTCTTACACAGCTTATCAAGGTCTCATACTCAACGCGTCAGCTTTGGTATTTCACATTAAAATTCAAATTAACGATTAAATGCTATAAGGTCGATTAAAGCAACCTATTACGCACACATTGAAGTAAATTGGCCCATAAACTAAGCATTTGAATGGACATAATCTGATGATTATTACTGGTTACGAAATATAGATTACCTATGGCGTTGTGACATACGCAACAAAGTTAGAACACAGAGTAAAGGTAGCGCAGAATGTAAGCCTCGTATTCTTTAATGAGAAGAATGAAATTGTTTTACTGTTTTATGAATAAATGTTTTAAAGTTCGAATTTTGGCAGAACCCTGATGACTATTCTACGTAACCCCTAGGTTCCGCGGAACCCAGTTTGAGAATCCCTGCACTAGCGGATAAATAGTCATAAATATAATAATCGTAGGAAACGTCATTCCCCCTTCAGACTTGAAGGCCTTATAAACTCTAAAATCTTCCCCGCGGAGGATGCTCGCAAACATACTACGGGAAGACGTATGTGGACAACGAGCCTTAGGCACGGGAACTACAAGTTGACGACTCACCGCATTGCCCCGTTCGTGAGCTTGTCCCGAGGATAGGTGATGTCATTACATTGCTGATTAGTATGCGTTACAGTATGGAGTTTCATACTAAGCGACTCGAGTTGAGGCAAGGCTGATCCGTTTCCGAGATCATAAGTGTACCAAGACCTTGGAAAACCCCGGTGTCGTTAGCCGTCTGCAACAGTCAGTAAAAAAAGCGACGTCGTTTGACCAACATCGTGCTACAAGTCTGGCAGCTATTCATGTGACGACACACGTAGGCTAATGTTCAAGTCATTAGATGCACCATCCTTTCGACTACAATCCGTAGAGACCATAAGACAGTAAGACCTCGTGATGAAATTGAGATTTGACCTTTACAGCGCCACCGAGTTATTAGAAGGTGAAGGCGAGTTCTTTACCCACGAGGGAGTCTCTTTGTAGACTAGAGCGTTCGAGCTGTAAGGGGCGGGCAAGCCTGATGGACTCTCCAGAGCCAGAGAATATGTGTCTGTATCGGTATAAAGTGCAGACCGAGTCTTCGTACCTTATTATTATACTAAGAATCAGTCTCCGTTAGAGATCCGTGTGCACAAGCTCGCCTTCTGCAACCTTTTTATATTGTGGCTGGAATCAAGTTATTTTAATGGTAATACTAGTATTAAAGTACTACATTGGGCAATACTGCGTTGCGCTGTCAGCTTAAAAGCTGGTATTTTACTATTTTACCGTTAACTCTATGTAGCTGGCAGTCAAGTTGTTGAACGTAAAGCATAAGTTTTATGTGTTTATAAAGCAACTACCTTTTCAATAATAGCGGCAAAATCGTTTGAGACGTAATGTCTGCTAATGTATCACGATTGAACGCACCCATACACAATTACGCAGGGATACGCTACCTACCTGTGTTTTTTTCCGAAGTTTTTTTAACTATTAGACTTGTTCGTTTTGAGCTTAGCGTTGCAGGTGTAGTTATCCGCCTTTAAAGTCTTCTATAGGATTTTTTATTAGTAGTTGTGTTGTAATTTCCAATTGATAGTTGTTCCTATAGACGGAAAAAGATGAAAGGGACAATTTTAATATCATTACGTAAAAAAAAAATTGGTAAATTGTTAAGTAACTATACATAAAGCCATCTTCCCATAAAGTCATAAACAAAATTTCTTTATTCATTTAAGTACAATTTGTAGACTTATGAAATTTTGATGCCATCGGTTCAAGAGTCTACCAGGCGGCCTTGTTCTGAGAAGAACCGGCAAGAAACTCAACAAGTTTTATCCTCCCTTTACAGTTTTTATAATTTTGATTTGGAAAGAGTAATAATAATTGACATGTTGAAATCATGATAATATGACGTAAGCTTTACATTCCTAATTCCTATAGCATTCTTAGGTCAAAGAATGCTGGGTTGTCTATAACCGCGCGTTTTTCGCGCAATTTTCTGCCGCGAACCTCATACATAATTGGAACCAACTGTCGCCAGCCTTCAAAAAAGGAACATATTCCTTCCTTAAATGCATTTATGATTCCTCGTGTGTTTAATATCAGGTGAACCGCCTGCTCATTTGTCCCCTTTCCCATAAAAATAAGCTTTTTATAACACACTAGATTTCCTTGCTAACCACCTAGGCTATCTAGCATAAAAAAGCAATATAAAAAGCTTTCCGACGCGTTAAATCACTTATCATCAGGTAAACCGTTTGCTAGTTTATTCTTTTCCATAAAAAAGAAACTTTTTATAACACTTTAATAAAAAAAAATAGAGATCACGAGAATGGAAACCGGGTGTAATTCCGTTTAATTTAAAATATAAATAGTTAAACATGTTTTAAGATAGATAAAGTTAGTACATTGAAGGAAGTTTGAAAGTAGCTCCGGTAGGCATAAAAATTGAGATATTACAGATTGGTATGGTATGAGCATGTTACAAAGAAAGTGACGACAATGAAAGACCGAAAATGGATAGACTGCGGGAATGATGAACATGACATGTCAAAGAAGGGTTGTTGAATTTGGGACGGCTGCTCGAGAAGGGAGAAAGCAGAAAACAGATTACCTACGAGACGCAAGGAATGGACATACAAATGATGGAAATGATTTAAAAAAAAATTATATCATTATAATCTATCAACATTACCCAATAAGTTTTGTCATTTAAATTAGGAAGGAACTGGCTTCTGTACCACAAGTTTACTTTTTTCAGAAGTCAGGGCTACACTAAACATGTACATTGGTGATTGTTGCAATTAAGACATTTTTTATTTTCATTTTCCAAAAATGATGAAATGAAGTTATATGATATAATATCATATTTTATAGTCTTTTCGTATTACGCAGGTGCAGTTCTCGTGTAAAAACAAATCCCCTATGAATAGTTGTAATATAAGCAAACTACAAGATAAAATCAAGACGGTAAAGTATATTGTTTATTTATACATATCTCTGCGTTTGTTGCTCCGGATGTCATTTTGTGCGATAACAATCGGTTCATTTCCTCTGATTCTAGTAACAAGTGATATATTTACGTACCTATGCGTATTATGAATTAGGTGGGTACCTACTTACAAACATGAATTATTATGTCAATGTCTCGACCACAGATATATCAATCTAAGGCGATCGGTCGAATCACCGAGTTCATAGGAAGACGGAGTGTCGCGATCAGCGGCCGTACTACATACACGGTTCTAGTTGAGCATGCCGTAATATACACTATTCATTGCGCGCGTCTTTAGGACTGCGAAGCGATGAAAGTTAAGCACAGCCGCAAAGGAGATCGGTCAAATCGCTGAGTTACGTATTCACTTGACTTTATCGGCAGGCGTAGTAGCGGAAATGTATACCCACAGGGCATACACTTGTCGCAAGTTAAACGCCGGCTTGGCCTATCTCCTTGTATTATTAAATCTGTGGTCTCGACTCTCTATTCTAAAGCACTGTGCACTTAGTTGTAGCTTAAGTAACCGAAATTGTAGGTACGTACTAGAGTGTAAGTTGTTGGCGAACCAAAAAAAAAAAATCGATGGTTTGTATGAACGAAATATATTTTTCCAACCAATCAACTAGCTAGTGTCACCGAAAGTGGTTTGAAATCTGTATTATTTATAGGTAAACTTGGCTAAGCTAAGGCATTAAGTTAGTTTCTTTTCAATAGTTTTTATCTTTAATCATAAGCATGTTCTGGATGCCTTCAAACTACTTCAAAGGCAGTATTTAATTTTGTTTTATAGTGTTTTTTTTATATATTTTTTTGAAGTTCATTGTATGTACCATTGGCTGTCCTTATTTAATAAAATCTATACTATAATATTATAAAGCTGAAGAGTTCGTTTGTTTGTTTAAGCGCGCTAATCTCAGGAACTACTGATTCAAATTGAAAAATTCTTTTTGGTTGGTTGGAGTCCATTTATCGAGGAAGGCTATAGGCTACATAACATCATAACACGCGAACAAAGTCGCGGGCACAGGTAGTCAAAAATAAAATAAGTTCTCTTCCATTTTCGGCCATATCATTACTTACCATCAGGTGAAATAAAGTCAAGAGCTTCTCTGTAAATCATATAAACCAGTTAGAAGTACAAAATCTCAAACATTCATGTTTACTAATTAAAAAACTTCATCTTCCCTAAGTTTAATTAAGAAAATTTTACCTAATATTATAAAATCATGGAAGTTATTATCTTAATATTGTGTAGAAGAAGTTAAAAATTAATTTTATAATTAATATCTCGTTATAATAGCCGTGAGAAAATCTCGTACGCTGGTTCAAAGTTTTTGTTTTAACCCGCATAATCCATTGTAAGCGTTTCAAAGACCTTTTAATTTTGGAGAGCAACTTATAATATCTTTTAAGTGTTTAATATCAGAGCGTTATCTAATGCCATTTAACATGTTTACTAGAAATATCAAATGAAATCAGCAAAAAATTATTATCATTAAAACTCTGTAACTGTACCTATTATTGAGAAAAGTAGGGCCGTTCATAAATGTTAAAAATAATACATTTAAAATAGGATCACGCTAAAAATTCCAAAAGGTTGAGATTTTCAGTTTTGATTTTTAGGTATCATTTGGTTACTTACACCTTTTAATCCACATCTGGCAGTATACATGCAGTGTCTTAAAATAGTAAGATGTTGCCAGTCTGTCCAAAAATTAATTAGGGAGTTTCCCAACGCTGTGCAGGCCATTGCACCAAGGGGTTCTCTCTGGTGTCAGTAAGTAAACCACCCACGGAAGGTTGGTATCAGGCAGGTGGCTATTGAACTGACCTCAAATAAATCGACACCAGGGTAGGATGAAGAAGACGTGACGTGCTCAATAAAATCGTATTTATTAATTACGCTTGGCCAACAATTACACACAAATCATTGAGTAATTTGATGAAGGCTATGCTAACATCGAACACTTGTGTCACGTCACTTGTGTACATAAGTAACTATAGAATTCAAATCTGTATGTGGCATCTCGAGGTCACGCACCTTTGAAGAAATTATAATGGAATTATGTTTGAATTGAATTATTGTAATATATGTCAAAAAGGGAAGCGTCGGTGGCGTAGTGTGTAAGGGCGATGTCTCCTACCCGGGAGGCACCGGTTCGAACCCAGCAACGTACCATTTTAAAATTTTGAATTCATATTACGAGTAATCGACGCTTTTACGGTGACGGAAAACATCGCGAGGACACCTGCACATACGTGTGAAGAAATTGTTAGATTGTGTGTGAAGTCGACCAACCTGCATTTGATCAGTGTGGTTGACTAAAGCCTAATCGCCACTAATGTGGCGTAGGCTAGACAGAAAAAAAAATAACTCTTCTATCAAAATTTTCAAGTTAGCGAAAGCAGATTTTAATACATTTGCATATTTACACTTATTGGCCATATGCCTGATAACCTTATTGACAAGATATGAAAAAATCTCAGCTCAAACCTCTAACTCCATATTAAAAATGTTGGTGTTGCAGAACACAGCACTTGGATAAGCACCTAGGTAGATATACTATTCACTATTAACCGTTCCCATACTTTCATATTCTCAGATCGAATTGTTGAGAGTCAGCCATATGTTATCAACAACATACTTCTACAAACTGCATGTATCTTGTTGCTATGCACTGCTTCTATGAACCGCGGCGCATTCAGGTGTCCCGGCTATCTTGGTCTAATTCTTAGAATTTAGGGCTGACAAATGATGGAAACAATGTGCAAATTACGAACTGTGGGATAACATGGAGATGTTTTTCTCGTTACTAATTCTTTAAAAAAATATGGTATGTAATAATGAAACAATTTAAATTTTTTATAAATTTAGTTTTATTGGAAAAACAATAAATCATATTATCTTTTGCGAAGGTAGGTTGAAAAATTGTTGGATCGGTCGCACGGAATTTGCTATTCCTGGGCAAGTATCTCCACCTCAGACAAACGTCAATTCCTTTATGTAGTTATTTGAGTTACTTATATAATTAATGCAGAAAATTATCAAGATGACTTGCGGTAACTTAATTATTATAAATATATCAAGGCGTGGACTTAACTTCCAAACGAGTTATATAATGTGTACCATCCCTAAGAACTCATTCACGTGAGCTGATGAAGCGATACAAACAGCAATGATAACCTCATTATAGTCGTAACGTAAAATACTACATGCTCTACAAGTGCTTGTGATAATTTTATGACATAATTACAAAGATTAACGATATAATTGAACTGGATACTGTTACTAACTCTCTGAAGCAGCATCTGATGTATCGCTGGCTATTTCTTATAAGTAGTTTCTCAGGTTCTTACTTTTTCAAAATGTCAAATAAACATATGAATGCTTCCGTAATGGTAACCGTTTCCTTTAATAAATAATGAGTAATATTATCAATAGCTTAAACCATTATCGTCATCATCACCTACCTGTCTATTGCCATATTATTTGAGAATCACACAGTGCATACATTTTTTCTTCAGTCTTCCAATTTCTCGGCACAGAGAAGGTAATCACTACTGTTTCTCGGTAGATTTATACGTCAAGACCATAAATCAACTCGTTTAAAACCTTAGTGTCTAAGTTTAAAACAGAGAGTTTTCTCCCGAGTTCTTGTCGTATAAACACGTGTTGAGAGACTCTATTTTTAACCTCAATCAACCGAACAATTATTTCTGTTACTTTAGTTACATTTTCACTTGACATTGACAAAATGCGTAAGTACGCTAATGCGACGCGAGGCCATTAATTAAAAATAGAATAGAAGTTTAAAACAATCGTATTAGTCAAATCTTGTGTTTTGTGCTTAGACAAAGAATCCTGTAGACTGGGCATCCGCGTACACCCTGTAAGGGATAGACTGAGAGTTGACATGACAGTGACAGAAGTGACTGACGTCAACAGAAGAGGCCAGGTTTTTAAAATATTACCCCATTAAATGTTTAAAATATTTTGATTTGCCTTATTTTGAAATGTGTGTACTCTCGAGTTCATCTCCCTTCTCATGACTGAATGGACGACAATAGGATTTTTGAAGTGCACCGTGCGTCGTAGTGGAGTGGTCTGTAAAGCTAGCTAGCACATTAAGCAGTCCGAGTTCAAATCCCTGGTAGTTGCAATCTCTCTAGCATCTCTCATATTATGGTCCGGACAATATAGGCTACATTATAACCGACTTTAATAATAGAAGGAGTCGATCTTTCCTTGTAAATTATTGATTTTAGACGATTTCATTCCTCTTAAGTTTTTACACAAACTCATGTTGTGGTTGCTAAGCAACGAGAAAATAATTAGATTAATATTTCCTCGTTGCTTATAGCAACAACAACAAATATTAAATATCATGGGGTAGGTAATGTTGCCTATCCCATGGTGTTTAACATTAGTTGTTTACGTAGTGAGATTTCAGTTTTTAAACTTAGTTTATTATTTTGATTATCTTCGTGGCGCCCACGAGTATAATCAAAGAAATAAACAATCATAAAAACATATTAAAATTTTTTAAAACCGATCGACGTCGAGACGCCATGGTATCCCGCCTAACACTCAATTCAAAGTATTTATTGGTTTATAGCGTGGTAAAACGTAAATACAAAGTATAATACGATTTTGGTGGTACTCCTTTTCATTGTATGTATTTACAGCTCGACCAACAGTACGTGCTTGAATATCCGTGAATGTAAATAAATAACGACAACGATAATTCCAAGAATTTATTGGTTTTTATAGCGCGGTAAAACGTAAATGCCTAGTGTGATTCGTTTTTGGCAATGTCCTTTTTATGGTATTTACAGATTGACCAGCAGTGCGTGCTTGAATATCCATGAATATTATGTCCTAGAAATCTGAAACATTAAGATAACTTAAATCTTTGTATTTACCCAACAACAAGGACAGCTTCAAATTATATTACTGGTATCCCTAAACTGCAGTATAATCCAGAAAAATAAGAAATCTACAAAATGACGCTCCGACAGTCAAATTATATAGCAATTGACAACTACAACTAAACTACTAGATTTGGTCGGATTTCTATGACAATTATTGGACAATAACAATATTTTCGTAAGCAAATTTTCATGATTTTTTTAGTTTTCTATCAAGCTTGAGATACTATATTATTCGATTTTAATCTAAACTTTATTGTATAATGCCAATAAAATACTAATTTAAAGTAGTTTTCGTACTTACGAGTAATAACTTATTTTCTCGCAATTTCGGTAGCTACGGCTTTTTCAGCCGATTACACAACAATGCATTGTAACAATCACAAGCAGGATATAGTTTCCAACACTTTTACGTTGTACACACTGATAACAGCACTTTGTAAACACAAATATTTTGAATATTTACTATCACCAACAGTTTGTTGTTTCGTTTCTTTGACACCAAAATTTTGTGTCAAATAAGCGAAAAGTGAAACTCTGACAAGGACAAAAATTATAATGAGTACTCTTTCACTCTTATTGGTATCTGTATACACCTATCCTTCTTACACTTAGCTGTCAAAACTCATGCCAAGTCTACAGGATTCTTTGTCTAAGGTTTTGTGTTTTTTCTCTCTGGTGTACTTTCTTCTTTGGCTCAAGCCCCAACAAAATCTTTTCGTTACTAGAGTAGGTACAATAAAAAGTTACTATCGAAAAATAAGTCTAAAACTATTCGTCAATCATTACGTGTTTGAACATTTAAATTAGCGGTTTTGAAATTGGCACCAATTTTATTCTTTTTTACGTTTTATTATCTGTTTTCTCTATCTTCGACTAGCTTTTCAATTTTGTACGAATACGTCAACGTCATGTTGTACATTTTAATTGAAGTTTTTCAATTAAAATGTATAGAATTAATTTGGCTTTGTTGTAAAAATGCTGCCCAAATTATTATTTCACGCGGACGAAGTTGTGGGCTAGAGCTTAAAAATTAAGACATAATACAATTCTTATCAATATAAGTTAAAACTTTTGCATTCGACAAATCGGACCTATTTTTCTAGGAACAACAAAATGTTTACCTACTTATCGAAACACGTCAAATGAATTCTGTTTCACCTAAGTCGCTGGTAATGTTGAAGTTTACAGAAAAGAAAAGTTCAAAGTAAGTTATCGAGCTGTGATAACGCTATCGTAATCACATGTTATCCTGTCAGTTAATTACACAAGTTTTATTGCTTATAATTGACCTTAATAAAAAAAATTCAAGATGAATTTTACGAGATTTTCATAATGAATTTTTTAATGTAATGGAGTAACTTAATAATCGTTCTTACGAGCAATACACAAAATTTTGATTCGAAATGTTTATTTTTAATTACAATGTATGAAATTTGAAACAGGTCTAGTCAAAATTAATTAGATAAACCTACGAAGCTAGAAGTAGGTATTAAAATTTTCATGAAATAATTAGTATAAATAGAAGAATATAAAGTCTTATCACGACAGTATTATTTTTCTTGCCTCTCGTTTTCTGTGAAGGCCACGCTTTGCTGTGGTAATTTCATACTACTGACCTATAACATTGTATCTGCAGTAAAAAAAATTATGACTACATATCAAGATAAAAACTATCCTATCTCTCAAGTTGCATCAAACTGCACACAGTGTACAAATTGGATTAAAATCGGTTAAGTAGTTTAGGAGTCCATCGCGGACAAACAACGTGACACGTAATTTACATGTATTTAGATTTGGTATAAACTTCAAACATGTTAATTCATGCCAAATAAAATTAGAAATAAAAATTCAAGAAAAGAATATCTAGGCTATACCTATGTCTACAATACAAGAAAAATCTGCATAAATATAGGCACTCAACTTTTGTTTATATTGATGGTAAGTATCTATTTACTTTACTTAAAATCATTATTAGAAATGTATTTATCTTTTCTTTAATAAGTATATTAATATTTTGTAGTTCATTCATAACACTGTGTCAGAATTAAACATGAATAAATACGATCAGTACAATCCAAAAAATAAATTATTAATATTTTTTTTTGGAATACGAAAAGTTCCATTTTTATAAATACAACTTAAAACCGGATATAAAACCTGATCACATTTTTTCCTACTAATTTTGGAGGATTCAATAATAATTTTCTTGTATAGCAACATGATGTTCATAATTAATCTACAATCTACATTCTAATCTGTTTCGTACCTACATACAATTTAAATTGATTATGTTGTAGAGCTATTTTGATAAAAACTACATGACAATAGAAAATTGTAATAGTATGCTGATTATATTTTTAATGAAACCATTGAAATTTTAAAATAAGTTAATGTAAAGAATGCATCAATACATCTATGGTCATTATAATTATATGTTTGTATGTACTACACGATAGCTGTTTTGTGGATACTTCATAACTGATAAATACATACAATGTATTTTAAATGTTAATTTTTAATATCTTTAAGTCATTATAAATATGCAAAATCATACACAGATATTTTTGTTTGATACACAAACTAATCCAAGTTAAACTAGTAGGCAACGTTGCTGAGCTTTTTATGAAAACAGTCATCATAATAAATCATAATCATTTTCCTACCCTGCTCCATTGATGTCGACAATACTGCTTAAGGATTCATTATAATATTTATAACAAATATGCAAAGAAAAATTGTCATCTAGATGAATTAAATTTTTTAAAATGTTATTTTCATCTTGCTCTACAATTATTGTGGCATTAGGTGTTCAGAGTCACGTATGGACAATACGTATCTGTTTTTATCATATCAGATCGCGTATCAGAAAGTAAACGAGGAGTGCTGTGTCCCTGTTTAAATGCAGATAATGACTTTGATATTAGTAGGTTACGTTAATTTAGGTATCTTTTAGGATTTGAACAAAGGTCGTAAACAACTCGTATATTATAGAATTATTTTTGCGTTCATAAACGCGCAAATATCTTTAAAATTAGAAAATAGACTGAAAAAATTCCGAGGCGGGAATCATACCCAGCATCTTTCGCAATCCGGGCAGCTGCGTTAACCATTACGCTATCGGAACACTGTTTTCGCTGACAAAATTTGTCAGTGCTTGGTATGTACTTATGATTTTATGGAAAAATTGTCTTCCAATTCTGGTTATTTGACTTTTTGCTTCTTCTTCTCGTAGTGGTTTATTACTAGCAGTTGGCAGAATGAGTTTTTAAAAAAAGGGGCGTAATTTTAAGATTTTATCTAAAGCACTGGATGTATAATACGTGTAGACTAGGCACCTGATCATAATACCTTTCAACGGAATATTTTTACTGTTTTTATGTGACATTATTTTAAGAGACTTCAACCAATTTTTAAAGTGGAGAACGATAACCATCCCACAAATTCCACAGTAGCTGTTTGTGCAATCAATTGTCGTTGAACGACAAGCAATAATGAGGCGCGTGTTTGCGGCCCCGGTTAGCGTGCGCATGCGCAGGCTTGCCTACTACGCTCTGAGGCCTATATAATATCGTAAATTATTGCGATTTAATATTTATGTCTCGCTTTAATCGTCAATAAATATTTTAATTGAGATAAAATTGTCTATTTAATGCCTTTAAAGAGGACTGTATTAGCTCTAAGACCACTGTAACCGGGATATTGAAGTTTTATCTTTCGGTAGTTGCTATATTATAAATCAATAAGGTTGTATTAATTAGCTAACTTCATAAACTGATTTCTTTAATCACTAAATCTAACATTTAACATAGTTATAAAATGGACTATCGGTAGCTTTAATATCATCTAGAGCTTCAGATAATGACAATCTACTGGCATCAAGTCGGCCATAATGATAGTTATCTTAACGACATAATACACTTAAACCAATACAAATGTGATTATGTCATTAAGATGTCTGCAATAAAGTTTTATCTCGTTAGCTGAATTGCTGCATTTTTTCATTGACCAAGTGAATCACTATCTTGCAAATTTTTGCCAATATAATCTGTATATTTTCTTCCAATATTTGGAGTCGATGGAGTACATCTTGTCTTTTCATTCTTGTCTAGCAGCTGCCACCTTATTTCCTACTTCTTTTTCTTTTATATCATTTCTCAGACACCCATGTCTTTTTCGGTTTACCCTTCCCATCACTCTCTATATGTATAAGGTATAAATAATTAGATACAAGACGAAGGCCTATCTCCAAAACCAACGATCCATAATATTCAAACGACTAATCTAGTATGACCTTCCACTTAAAAATGTTACGAGGAAAAGCAAAGCAAAACGGAACAGTTTCTTTTAAGAAATGTTAACAAGCCTCATAAAACCAGTCGTGTATGCAAACAAATATAGCGCAAACTGAAAATTATCACCAACTCTGGTTTCGTAACTTTGTCGTGGCGAGCCGTTGGCTGTTATCACAACAAGCTCGGAACATTGGTCTGAGCTCGGAACATTGTGAGTTCGTAAGCAATCACTACGCTTTTCACAGCGACCCGCTAACTGTTGGACTGGAATAGCGAGTGGAAGTGTCACAGAGAGCGATACAAAAAAACTAGAATTTTTGAGTTCTTTGTTATATTAATGGCACTGTCCTACGTAAACTTGGTCATGCGACACGGTGCGATTCAAAGAGTATCAGTCTGGAGAGTACATCTTAGAATTAAAAATGTCTTTAAATGCTTGATAAAAATTTGAGTCTATGATTAGTTCCTGAAATGCGAAAAACTTGATATGACAAAGAATTTCAGCATTTATGCATTAGACTGCATAAATATAATGGTACAGTTAATGTTTAAATGCACAACTTAAGCCCTTTATGGCGTCGATCGATATAGGATGTCGACCTTGGCTATAGTAAATGGATCGTTCCGCGCGTGCGTAAAACACTCAGGAAAGAACTAAAAAACCTGTTGATTTTTCTTAAGAAGATGCTACTTTTCTCATATGAATATTTAGATAATCAAATTGTCAAGTTTTACGAAAATAGCTCCAGTAGTTTCCGAGCTATGTTATTTTTTTATTTTTGTAAGACCTATTTTCAAAAATTTTTTAATACACTTAAGGCCCGTTTCACAATGTCCGATTAAGAGATATATGTCAGTTAAATTGACAGTTTTGTACGGATTATCTGTCAAGTTAATGCTATTAGGAACTTAAACGGAGGAGTTTCTCCCGAGTTCTTGTTGTAAAAAAAAGTACAAACAAGTAAACAGGTACGTGTTGAGAGTACCGATCAACCGTAAAATTTTTATTACTTTAGGTACATTTTCACTTGACATTGGCAAAATGCGTACGTTTAATGCGACGCGACGCCGCAGAATAGAATAGAACTTAAACGGACATTGTGAAACCGACGCTAAGAAACGTACAATTGTTAAAATGTACTCAAACATTTTTTCAGTGTAAGTGGTCTAGTTTTTTAAGTATGTTTTCAAAATTTACGCTATCGTTCGAAAATTGTTTTTCTTATTTCTTGTCCTGTTCCTTTATTATAATGTTAGCTTAATATGTTTACCTCTCCAATCATTTCTATCTGAAGTCATTTCAATATAAATTCCTTTCTTTGCCTGGCCATTTGTCACATACGACTGTCCATCTTTTCTTAGATCCATCTCTCACTGTATACCCAGGCACATTCATAGTATTTACCTTTTGTATCGTAGGTTATTCATTTGTTATTTTCATATGCCCGCCCTGCGCTAATCGGCTACCCTCAATCTTTCTGCCACTGATGTCACTTCCAAACTTTACTTTGTCTATTCTTGATACCTCTACGCATGCATATTGGCATACGCATCATAATTCTCTTGATTGAAGATTGAATGAAGAAGATTGGTAACTGAGGTTAAGTAGTCGCTTAACATATTGTTAACTAGTGCAGTTTCAACTATATTTACCACATTTTTTTAAATTGGTATCTATGGATAAAAATTGCCATACACTGATTCCGACATTTCGTCGCTTCGAGTTTCACCGTTAGATTTGTTTGCTTTTTATAGGTGTAATTCAACAACACGTGTCATTGTTTTCAACGTTTGTTAAAAGACAATACAGCTTCCTCAAAAAGTACGTGAAATCGTTTACGGCTCTTAAATTTAAATTGTGTTGACGAAGTTACGCATGGATAGCGCTGACACACAAAAGATTTGGAGTCACGTCTTTGGCAACAAATGCTGTGTAATATTAACAAACGATTTTATCTAAGACATGCGCTATCCATTAGTTGGATGGAGTTGTCGAGTACGGGTCACGTCGACGTGCCTTCGGATGATATATCGGAAGTCCCAAGCATCTGAGCGCAGATTGAGAGCGTGAGCGCTGACAGAATCGGGTTGTCCTGTTGATTGATATGCCGGTTACGATATGCGTAGGATGGATTTGGATGCTATTTATTAAATACATTTACTGATGTAATGTGTCACTGAGTGTTACGTTTTAAATAATGAATGAATGATTTTATTTATTTCAGACGAACAGTCCATATAATTTATTAGCATATTTGTTATATAGTAACAATTTTTACTTAAAATTAAAAATTAGTATTGTTAGCTATTACTACTACAGATCCTGTTTTAACTACTCTATTTTGTGAAAGTAAGTCTACGAGTACACAGAAATAATTCGATTCAAAAGAAAACATTTGATTATATTAAATTTCAAAATATCAAGTCATTAAATTTATAAAACAGTAATATGTAAGTACTTTAAACTAAATTTTTGAATTGACCATAAAATAATATGTCAAATAATAATATAAATGTCTATAGGTCTTTAATAAAATTAAATAGGTAATAATATGAACAGAATAAAATAAAATAATCATATACAAACAAAATTGAATTAACAGAAACAAATGCCAATTTACTTTGATTAAAAAAAGAACATATTTTTAATTACGGTGCCTACGCCCGAGAACAATGTAACCCTATACAAGCCTGCACAAATGGACATTCAGTGTCGTCAATTCTTTGTCAAAAATTATGGAGGGATTATCCGATAGGGTAAGAATCTGGCGGAATCCATGCACTCACAGGAAAGCTTTTAGGGCACAACCGGGATCACATCAGGATGACGATGATCGTATATAGGGCAAGGTTAGGTTACTATTTAGAATTAACCGAAACCCAGGTTTAATTGCACTGCGGGTTCGGACTTTAGTTGCAATATCTACCTACATGTATAACTTGTAATTATATAGTTATCTAACTATTCGATCACGTCATATTCGCCTAGCCGATCTAGGCTGGAGTAAATCTGTAAGCAAACACCGTAAACCAGCGGAGTATTTACACATGATTGTGTATCGTAAGCGTAATTTAATTAACTAACCAAACAGGAGCCAGCGCGCTCCACTTGACTTGTTACTTTAGCTCTTGTTGTTATGCAAATAAGGACTAGATTTGTTAGACGGGCCATTGTTATTGTAATGGAATAGTCGGTGCGCGGGAGTTGGAGGACATCTTAAGTTGTCACATTGTTTTCTTTTTGCATTGGGCACTCCGCCGTGCGACGACCCGGTTTTCTAGACAAAGTATGGTTGTCAGGTAGGTTATTGGTATAACAATAAAGTTTTACTAATTAAATATTATCCTAAAATGTATTTGCCATTTTTGTTGAAGGAACCTTAAAAGTTTTCGTAAGTTTTCAGTTATGATTTTCATTATACGAATTATTAATTATAACTTATTCGAAATAGTTTAACTGTTTTAAGGTCGTAGCCCACGTATCAGCTCGGAACCGTACGTATTACCTTTTTTTACTTTTTACTATGAAGAGGCGATGCGCTACGGTTCATAGTCGTTTCGTAGCCGCTGTTCCTAATATCCGAGATACAAGAGGCTAGTTTTTTTTAAACTAGGCTAGCAAGCTAGTGCTAGTAAGCTAGTAACTCTGGCTTCGTGTATACATAACTAGCTTCATTTCCAGACTAGTAAGCTAGTGAGAAAAATAGTAAGCTAGTGTCTCAAGCTAGGATAGTTTAATAGGATGGGGTTCTATTTTTTGAGCTAGTAGCGCTATTTTACTATCCTGTGTTGTGTGCTAGTTGGTAAAGCTTCTCAACCCCTTTTTACCCACTGCTGGGCATAGGTCTCCTCATTCGCACGCTAATCCGTTCGGTCTTGTGCCCTTCTCATCCAGTGCTTTCCCCCACCTTCTTGATGTCGTCATTCCATCTCGTCGGTTGACGTCCGCCACTCCTACCCCGTCCATGTTCTCCACTCCAGCACCCTTTTCCCCCATCTTCCACCTGTCCTGCGACACACGTGTCCAGCCCATTGCCACATCTTCCTTGTAACGCAGCTAACTACGGCAGGTATTCCAGTTCGTCTACTGATTTCCGTATTTCTCACCCGGTCTTTAAGTGTTAACATAGCACGCTCCATTTTCCTTTCAGCGAACTGCACCCATCATTACTAACATACGATTTCTCTTTAACTATAATATCATTTTAAAATAATTATAGGCAACCCTAACAATGTTACGGTAAATGTGTAAGATAGTAGCTAGTGGCGAGTGGTCGCAAGCCGATTCTGTTTGTTTTCCGAGCGAGGCCACTTCCCAGAATCGAACCCGCGCCCTCGAGGGCTTTAGAAATTTATTTCCATGTAATTTGTTGCTTTTGAAGTTCCTCGTCTTAATATATAGAATAGAATAATATTAGCTTTAACGGAGCAAAATATGATTTAATCCTTTTTCTTAGGGTCTATAATATCAAAGTAATTTTATATTTACTGTAGAAGTATTTTAGATGTATTAGGTATTGGATTTATTTTTTGCTATGCCACACATTGTATTCTTATAGGTTTATTTATTAACCAGTGAATCATAAATGTATGCTTAGCACCTAAATTGAAAGGAATCTATATAATATTAACACAAAATGGTGGTGGGTATCAAAGGTTAAATTAGTTAGTTCATTAATGTGATTAATTGAAATATATATAAAAGCTTTTACAAGATAAATTAATATTATAAATGAACCATGCGTGGGTGTAATAACTGCCCAAAATTTACGCATGTAAAACTGTAATTTTAATTATATTATCTATTGACCTGTAATGATGTTTTGAAATCATTACCAAATTGTAAGCTGTGGAGTTTCTTTCGGCATTTCTTCTCCATCTCAGCATAATAAAAATTATTTCGTCCCGAAATGGTGGTAGGGTTTTGACGATTTAAAAGTACTTAGCAAAGTCCATTTAAATAAAGAGATTTTTCAACAACAACAGCTAAACAGATAGTTTATAAATTGTTGCTGTTATAAAGGATGAGGCCTTTTCCATTTTTTTGTTATTGATTAAGGTCAATTTAGGACAGATAGGGCACAGTGGATTAGCCGTATGAAGAGAGCCTCTTCAACAGAAGTACAATCAGCATCAGAAGTAGGTTAACCTTTTAGTAACATTGTCAATAATTATTAGGACAAAGTATTAAGTTTAACCTTACAGATAAAATTCAAATAACATTTTATTTATTTTGGATACAACAACAGTAATTTATTTTGGATTTTTTGTCAGTATTTTCTTATTCTTTTCAGCAAAACCTAATAGTAATGGAATTTTATAGTTTATAGTTTATTTTCTTGCTTTTAGAGTATTTAAATAAAAGCTTGTTATTAAAAATGTTTTTTTTTTAAATTCAAAAACAATATGTATCCTATTTGTTTGTCAGTGAGTATTGTCGTAATACTCGTACGTAACTATTTGACGTGCGTGTCTATGTGTGTGGAAACGGGAGCACGTTTTACGGTGATTTGGTCAGCATATTAAAAACTAATAAATCATGTGCGTAGGCGCCGACCTTCCGCCGGAATAGTTCCCAGTCGCCTTACATCCTGAAGTTTATACGAAGTTAACTGCGGCCCGAGGCGCGACAGCAGTATCTTTAATAATTTAGCTTATTATGGAATACGATAAATTAAATAACTTTTTTTTACGAATTTAACTCGCGCCTATTTTGTGTCATTGTTTCATGACTTCTTTCATTGGAGGGTGCTATTTGTAAAAATAATTATGGGGCTCCGCTCCTTCGTTGCCCCCGGGGGCTTCTAGACTTTCAAATCCGACCCTGCTTAGCTGAGTGAGTAAGTCTCCACAGCAAATATTATGGTGTAGTTTTTTCATTGTCTTTTTTACTCATCATGAAGCCGTGGTAGGAAATAAATGGAAATAATAATAGTTTGATAATTTTTTAAAGGACCATTTTTCTTCTCCAAAAGCATAATTAATTAATTAGAACAATTTTCGTGTTGTTCTTAGGCGGTATGCTCTAAGTAAAAGCTCTACGCTTCTGACGATTTAAAAAGATTAAGTGAAGTCCATTTGAATAAGAAAAATTTATATTTCATTTTATGCGTGCAAGAGCACAAATAATTCATCTATTTGAAATTGAAAAGCTTAATTTATCTATCCTTAAACACTTGTGTACGTATTGGATAAATACCCAAACATAACCCTTAGCAAACATTTGTGCTTGTTTCTTCACGAATATATTCTACACGTACTGGAAGACGCAACGTTGGTAGGTCCCCCATAAGGTGGAGCAACGATCCAGTAAAAGCGGAAAGCCGTTGGATGTGGGCAGCGCAGAACTGATCGGGTAAGAGATCCTTGGGGGATATGTCGAACAGTGGGCGTCTCTCGGCTGACATAATGATCATGACTAGCATTCAAACCTGAGGCCTCCCTGCAACTTGGTTAACGATTGATTAGGTACTTTGAAAACTACATAGCTTTGTTTGGAGCAAGAACTAAATAAAGACATTGTCAACAGGTGATGTGGGCGTTGGCCACGGTACTGGCGCTAGCGGTCACGGTCGCGGACGCGTTGTGGTGCCAGGAGGCGCAGCTCCGGTGCGCCTACCGCAGCGGCTGCGGCGCCGCGCTCGAGAATTACGAGCTCATGTGCAACGACGTGCTGGCCGAGCCCAACGCGAAATGCACCAAGGCCTGTGAATACGCGCTCATCGCTCTTACTTCCACCGAGGAGGGCAAAGCGCTTATGAATGTAAGTTGCTATTAACCTTGACGATGAGCTGACATACTTTCAATATAATTTTTCATGATATCTACTTTTTGAATGTTACATACATTCCGGTTAAAACTCACTTCCACCTCCGGGCTATTATCATGTCAATCAGGGTGAAAATAAATAACAACAATTTTACTAAAGGCTTCTTAATTTTTGGGTTTGAATCCTCTTTTATATAGGTTACCTGTTAGTGTTTTGAGTCACTCATAGCCCATATTGCCAGATGTGGCTTTGCTTGTAACCAAACTTTATTGAAACCCCTGTTGGGAGTATGAGAAACGACCCTTAAGGTAGAAGATTAGGGAGAACTATCAGGTTCTCCCTAATCTTCCACCTTAAGTGTTGTTTTTGTATTAGGTACACTGTCGACGACTACCCTTAGCCTGTTGACCAATAAAATTCTGAGTGAAGATCCCAGAGAGATACAATACAATTGCCTTAGCAAACATGACTTACAGAACAGAACAGGGTCTAGGTAATATATTGGTCAACAGTAATGCAAGGCGGGGTTTGACACGCTTCAAACGAAAAACTTTTAAACTGTAAAGATTAGGGAGACCCTGATAGTACCTACATACATTCATACATAAAATCACGCTCATATTCCTAACAGGTTTTTAATAACGTTTGGTTACAAGCAAAGCTACATCTGGCAATATGGGCTATGAGTGCCTCAAAACAGTAACAGGTAACCTGTATAAAAGAGAATTCAAACCCAAAAAGTAAGAAGCCTTTAGTAAAATTGTTGGTATTTATTTTCACCCTGATTAACGTGATGAGAAGCCCGGAGGTGGAAGTGAGGTTTACCAGGAACCCTAAAATAATGAGTATGAGCTATCTTATTTTAATTTTACTTACTTTACTTTTTGTCGGAATATATGGAGCATAATCATATTTAAAACATAGCTTAATAGCATTGTGCCTAATGTATTTTTGAGGATTTCGAAAGAAGAGAGGGTCGTGTCGTGTGTTCTCTACGCAAAGGTTACAGAAGTAAAGCAGCTTAGTGTGACGTTGATACTCGGATAGGAGATGAAGTTTTTTTGTTCGGTTTCTATTATATCTCTTCTCCCCCTTGCCGATGGTTTATCGTATTACTGAATGATTGTTAGAGATAAGGAACTTATTTTTGGTAGGTTTTTGTTTATTTTTTATGAACAAGAGGAGCGAAATTTTTCATTGGTTTTGCCATTTTTTTTAAAACCGAAAACCAAATAAGGTTTTTTAGGAGAGCAGTAATTCGGTAAATTACTCCGGGTTTTATCGTTTTTGGAAGTAGGCTGTTAACTTTCTTTACTCTTGTCTGTTCATTGCAAGCCGAAACAATTTTTCCACGGAGCTGTTTCTCGTAATTAAAACTGTTTCATTTTTGACGGGATAATAATGGCCATTTAAAAAATGACATATCAGACAGCTCACCGATCGACTTCAATTATAACGCCACTTTCATAAGTGACTCGTTTGCGTTATAAATTGAGAAGTCCGCCACAGTTGAGACATGTCAAAATTACTTTTCATCGTGGCTCTTTACAGCTTGCGTTTCAATTGAGACGCGTGTCCAGTTATCTAAAGTCCTCGATTTTGTCCAGCTCTCTTTCTTGGGAGTGTCTCGTTGTAGTGGATAAACGTTGCACGTAGGGACCTGCAATAAAATCTAATTTAGACATCGTCGGGAGATTTGTCGGGCGACGGCAACGCATCGCCACCGCGCGGTTGTCGACCTCGTTGCATTCGTTACCGCGAAGATAGTTTGTTTTCTGTCCAATAGTAGCTACGTGGGCGGGGGTGACGTCACAAGTGCCCGCTGATAAAAAAAGTAAGAAATCTCTGCGGTCTTTCTTAACCTCGTATGTCTTTTATCTGACAGATCTTCATTAGTCAAACTGAGATGAAACGAACAGGATAAACTTGTTTGGAGTTGTACTTTTAACTGCGAATTTGTCTTAATAATTATCGGTATAGGCCTATTAGTCTTTTTCATGTTCCGTATGCTACTCTGAATATTCTTTCTCTCGTATTTTTTTTGAGTGGCTATTGATATTGGCTGCTGGTGGCGAGGCGAGGACCTTGGTGCTCATAGTTTCTCAAACTTTTTTCCGCACCGCCCAGTAACAAAATTTTTTTTTCAGTTTAATTTTACTTATCCACCCATTAATTTTACATACCATGATTATATGCTATCTCAATACTCCTTAATTTTCTTTGGGTCTTCTACTGCCTCCCTGAAAATCTCCAACGCCCACAGGGGGCGTTATCACCCACTGAGAACCTACTAGCCTGTATGGCGAACTTCACATCAGGGTTGCTAGTTGGCAGGTATATCTCGTAATGGAGCCTTACTGTCGTTTAGTCGCTTCAGGGTTCAGGTCAAAAAAGTTTTAAGCTGACGCCACACCGCGGATGCGACGGGACCTTGACGTCGACGTGTGTGTGACGCTGAGCGTTGTAATCTCAGAGGGCCTAGCCAAGTGACCAGTCGATTGCGTTGAACGTCTAACGAAAATAATAATAATAATGTATGAAACTGACGTTTTAGTGAAAAAGCTCTATGGCGACTGTAGTCAAAAATTAGCCTCCCATCCACTAGCGCTTATTTCGTATGACTTATCCTCATAGATGAACTGTAGAGAAACATCATATGGATAACTAAAACCGTTGAGGCCACTAACTAAATATCATCTCTACATGTTTTCCTGCGACTTTATCATTCCTCGCCAGTCTGAGACGAAAAACAATCTTTTTGTCACCATACACACGAACTGATACTAGTGGATGGGGGCCTATTATCATTTCGTTCGATAGAAACGTTGTATCGTTTGCCACTTGTCTAAGACCCCAGTACCCATAGTGTAAGTTTTTTAGTATCTATAAAAATGTAACTACTTTAGTAAGAGCTAAATTTGTAGGAAACGCGAACAGCGCCCCTAGCGGAGAGAAGCGCAAATCATGTTTCCCATACAAATTGAGCTCTTAACGCAACTACAATCGGTGCGTTTTGTATACTAAAAAGCTTACACTACGGGTACAGATCATTTACTTATCATATGAGGTTGTAATATAAGACACGTCGAGGACGTCACACGTTGACTTCGACGGTCCATCCCGCGCTTGGTGTGGCGTCAGCTTTAGGAAGTAAATCCAAAACTAGAAAACATACATTGAAAAAAAGGTGAGGCAGGTTGACTTTTTTCAGTGTGTTTTTTCTAGTTTTAGAAATATTTACGCGTTTACGTACGCAATAATTATTCCATAAAGTAAATACAAATTAAGTAGATCATTTTAAGTACCTGCTGACCTACAAAGTTCTGTTTGGTTAAATCCAGTTAAATTTATGATTCCGTTCGATGCAGTATTTTGACAAGACATTATAATTAAATGCAATAAAAGCAAATTAAAGTTGCAGAAAACTGTAATAATGATGGTATTATTGTTGATGTTGATAATGATAGGTACCTAAGTTGGTTCAAGATATGTCAATTTTGACAATTGTTATACCGTTGTAAAAATTACGACGTTTTCGGAGCACTAGCATTATAATTAGGTAACGTATCGAACAAAAAGATAAAGAAAGACATGTAGGTCGAGACCCCCCTGATTGCACAGGTGCTTCTTATCCGTAGGTACTTATTTACAGAATACCTTACACAAACTTTTAACTTAAACTTGCATATTCATAATAAATTCGCAGAAACTTGCCAAATGATACTTATTCACTTGGTACCCTTTAATGAAAAATCCATTAAGTATTGAAGAATAGTTACAAAAAAACAACAGCTGGCCACTAGATCTTTAAAACTCTTACGCGTATTACATGAATAAAATGGCCGAACCTACAACATAGACGAGGCGGCTTGAATTAAAAACTGGTCGAGCCCTTAATTATACCGTAGCGGTGTGATTATTGTGGTACGACTTGGGCAATATGTATCGAGAGGCGAAGGAGCGGCCGAATGCAGCCTTGAGATTTGACGTCTTGATCGGGACCTACCGCAGAGGCCACTCCTGCGCAGGTGTTGCTTTCGACAAAAAACTCCGCGTAAGTCGGCGGCTGGTCGTTTATCTGTCGAACCGAACCTAGATATGCAATAAATTGACCCCGCATTTACCGCACCGTGGCTACCAGGAAATTAGACACGGTGAATCAGTGCCACTTTTTTCCCACCTTGCACGTAAAAAACCTCGGTTCCTATCCTAAAAAGGTATAAACCTAAGAGTATAAATCGCCGGCATTTACTTATGCAAATTTATGTTCATTCATAACGACTCACAGAATGTCGTATCGACGTGATTATTTAATCCCAGCGTATTATATAAGCGAGTCGAATATTCGTGTGACATTTATTGTGATTTCACAAAATTTAACATCACGAAAGCGACCGGAATGTTTCTGGCTCTCGTAAAAAATCTTTTACGAGCATGAAAAGTTATTGTGCGCGTTATGGACCGTTAGAATTTACGATATTCCCACAGCGTTCGTAGTGGACAGATTGGATTTTGTTGAGGTCTTTTGATTAAAACTAATTCTCTTTTGTTGCAGTGTAAATGCGAGGACGAATACTGCGAGCACGCTCGGAAGAGGGTAGACGTGTGTCGACCACAGGTTTTGAGAGGTGCGGCTAATGTGACCTCATCATGTCGCCTGTCACAGCTGGTGTGCATGGCAGACGCTCAGTGCGCAGCGGCCCTAGGCTACTACAAGCAGCTCTGCAAATCCATGTTCAAAGGCCGAAAATGTTCCAATAGATGTAGAAATTCCATTGAAATCCTGATGAAGCAAGAAAAGGCAGCTCCTCTAACCGCCTGCCAATGCGACGGAATGGAGGACTATGACTGTCCGAGGATGCAAAGCAACCTCGACAGATTGTGCTTCCAGAAGCCTCACGAGGGCCATAGAAAGAATCATGGCCACAAGAAGCACCACAAAGAGACTGAGCATGAAGTACATCCTGGTGCTGCAAATCTGACAACAATGTCGCGGTTCCTAATATTTTTGAGTGCTATTTTAATATTTAGTGTTAGATAGGAATATGAGCTTTGTACTTTCAAGTTATTCTTATTAATTTCGAGGCTATTCCAAAAGTGTCAATAAGGTATATTCTTTTTTGAAACTGTAAATTTCTATAAGTTACTACAATGTAAATTTGTAAATGTCAGTATTCTAGCAATCAGTTTAGTTTAAGGAGTGTGTGTGTGTGTGTGTTTGTGAATTGAATTGTGTGACTGAATCAGATTGTTTTTGTTTGTAAGTTGTTCGTTTGTGAGTGTTTTGGTGAGTTTGTACTTTTTCCTAATGTTAAGTTGTTTCGGCGCCAACTTTCTACTTACACACCTACGGTATATGAAGTAGTATTTCAGAGTTTTGTTAGCTTATCAAGACGATGTACTTGGGTTAGCTTAGTGCGAGTGTAGGTTAAATCTACGGCGAGCGGTCCGCCCACAGCCCGCTATAAATATGGCGCGGCGCCGGTGGTCTGGTGACAAATGCTGCGCTTGCGCAGCGCCGACTGATCTATCGCCCCTAACACGCGTCACTGTGACAGATCTACTCGAACGACTAGATGTAACGTGTATTCGAACAAATGCTTTTAAGAGAAGTCAAACGATTTGTGTTACACATCACAAATCGTTAAAGCTTAAATTCAACATGAGAAAGTGATGCAAATTAAATGAAAGTTTCAGTACAAAATAACTCCAATGATGATAAGCTTTCGTCACGTCAGTTCTTCTTTCAATTATGAATTAAGAATTTATAGCACCTATCGCTCAGTTTGCTAAATTTCACCCAGACCCAATCATGTGTGATTGATTAACATAACTAAAACGTCAAAAAAAAATATGTATGCAATAGAAATACCGTACTTAGTGAGGTAATAGAAGATGAATATTTATGAGTCTCCGTCTTAAATTATCTGCACTCTAAGTTTGAAATATTAGTCTCACATTTTTATTTAAAAAACGATCACTTGAACAGTGGTTGGTAACACGAAAATTCTGAATTTGTTTCTATCTTGAGTACGAGAGTGGAGAAAGTGAAACTTCGTAAATATAGGAAGTTGGCAAAATGTACGATTGCACATCAATCATGTCCCGTAGTGGTTCAGGGAAGTCGCTGTCCTAATGACATAGTAGCTAATTCCAGCACGAGCTAATAGTTGTGGCCGCGACGCGCGACACCCCGCGACACGTTCCATTTTGTTGTTTTGCTTTCCCTTCACACGACATCGACATCCGCCCGCTGAACATAGTTCAAACTTTTTAGGCATTCCTTTGCGCCATTAATTAATAGCTTCTAACTTTGTTTTTCGTGTTTTGAGTCCATGGTGTTCATTTTGGGAAATAATATTGATCCAACATGTGTAACTGTTTAAGCTATGAACTTCTAAATCTGCTTAAATTCTTTTATTTTTACAATACAGTTTTGGAAATGTATTAAATCTGAATTAAAATTGATAAATATCTTGTTTTGAGCGCATCCGGATTCGTCCAAAGAATTTCGAGAACTTGGAAAGACAGTTGCAGCAAATTTGGTTCCTGTAATAGATGCCCAGACAAGGTGGGTTCGGGGACAATAATATTTTTCTACTACTGGCGTTTCTTAATTAATTATTAACTGGTCAGTAACTGTCACTAAAACATAAATACAACACAAAATGGAAGTACAAAACGCACATGTTGTTTTCAAACTTTAATTTCCTTGATACCAGTGAAATGTCAGCGCAATTTCTCTCCATGTTCAATTGCAAAAGCTGTGTTTTATACAAAGTATAAATAGGTTGGTCGAGTAATGAAGAGGTCTGGACTGGTTTCATAAAGCGTCGGTTGCATTCAATGCAATTGCACACAGCATTATCACGCTTAACCAGAGCACTGTTACTGTTTTGAAGTTTGCTATTAGGTACTTTATCTTTAAAGTAAAAGCTATATATATTTTTTTTAGATCATGACTATAAAATATTTTGTTACGTAATTTAGTGCTTTTATTAGCGCTATAACATTACCTACCGAACATCGGGGTGTATTATTCCGGTTAATTTCGGTATGCCAAATTCTCGTGCTTGATAAATGTTTTCGTTGGTATAGTTTGTTGCACCTTTACCTACTTTCCATATTAATAATCATTATCTTATTCGTTTTCTACCATAACTGTTTCTTTTATCGATACGATTACCAAGTTTATTCTGTTAGCATTCTGCGGCATCTGCTCTGATATCTTTGCTACATTCCTGCAACTTACTTTATTACATTTTCCATTAATATTTTTTCGTAATGGCGTCATAACAATTACTTTATTTGCAACAATAACTACTTATTATCTATTTAGTATTCAAAGCTAAAGGCACTTCAGCGATGTTTCGACGCCAAGCCTTGTCATCGATGCATAATGCATCGGGCGGAGATAATACGCGGAATATAAATGAACTTTATCATCTGTTATGTGAAGAGGTGTTTATAAAATATGTGAGACTATATGCATGAGACGGGTATTATTGAATGTAGCAATTAAAGCGCTATGCACATCCTACTTGAACAAAAAAATAGTGAGGGTTGTGTTAGTGAAATATTTTTGATTAATATTTTCATTGGACTCTGCAAAGTAAAGAAAAGCAATATAAGTTAGAAAATGATAGGAAAATTAACTTTATTACTTACAACATCCTATAAGAATCTAGCTTAATTATACCTACATCGTGTTCAATGAGATAGCTATTAACTTAAAACTACATACGTATTTGTGTTACTTTTTCATACACTTTAATTAATTTACGTATTTCAAAAATTTTGTTTTTAATTATTTGAATTGTGTTAAATTATACATTATGACACTTTTCAAGGCATGTCGATTGCGAAAAGCTTTGATTAAAATGATTACATGATTACGTGATTAAATATTGAATCGTGAATTGATGAAATCGTGAAGAGATGTTTACCTAAGTTTTATTTAGTATGATCATCTCTACTTGTGACTTTTGCTTCATACGGTGCTCCTATTTTATTATTTACTGTTCGCAATCCTCATGTTTCAATTGTTGTAATGTTTCTGTCAGTTGGGTATATTTATGTAGAATCCTTATTCTACTTAAATATATCGTCTTGCTGTCGATTTTCGCGTCGCTGCGCCGCTTCGTTCTGTTGTGATTTCGATCTAATTGTCAAAACTTAAACGGAAAAGTTTACAAAGTATTTCGTGGTCCATAACGTAAAGTCCATTAAAATCCACTCGCATACAATTATTGAAATATAAATCTTAATGATATTCCATGAAAACGAACCAAACACTTATCATGTTATTTTCTGTTAACAGTTTTTCGTATACAAATAAAAAAACGGAATTTCTTTGTAACCTCTTTTCTGGAAACTATTTTCAAACGTCTTGTAGATGGTCCATTTTGAATAGAAGCTATCCTTCTAGAAGCTATATTGATTTAAATAGATTACGATTGATTTTTTTGTGTGTACCGGTATGAAAGTGCATGTGTATGTGTGTGTGTGATTAGATTAGTATTAATTATGTGCAACTTTGTATTAAAAGAAGATTTTGTCTGTAATTAGTATAAAGTTATTAATAATAAGATTATTACTAATATTTTAAATCTTTTTCTCAGGAAAAATAATGTATAAGTACACAGAAAAGTAATAAAACTCATTAACCACAGTTTACCAAAGTGAGATTATTAGATTAATAGAAAATGTGTAAATATGATGAATGCGTTCGTTAGTTTAGTATTAATTACGTAGGTACTTAGTTATTGTAATTGAAATTCGTACAAAGTATTTTAAATTTTTTATAGTAATTTATTGATTTAGTTAAGGTATTATTAGTGGATAAGGAATTGTTGCATTTGTTTCGTTTTACAAAAATATTTAAGCATATTAGTTGTATTTATTATTTTAAAAATCAACAATAAATTTTCTGTTTTCAAAAGTTACGTATTTTATTTTCCTTCCTGTAAGCACAGATAATATAATACTATCTGTAAGTATTTAAAATGGATACCTAAATCAAAATTATTATAGTAATTATTATTACCTAGTGAGTCTATTTGTAAATGCAGATGAAAAATATCTTAAAGTCTTTCACAATACAAAGAAAGCTAAAGTACAACGAAATGAAGCAATTTTTTTCCATTGCTATTCGCTCTGAGCATATTGAAGTGAAAACTGTCAAAATCCTTTTATTACTAAAAAAATCCAACTTTATTTAATCCATGCTGCCGATCCTCTCCTCTCAGTCCTAAAAAAATACAACTATCGCTAAATTTACATAATTAACTGATAGGTAAGTACCTAATAGGTGTGATTCCGATTCAGCAGTGCTGCTCTGCTGATCCCCATTTATATTTTCTATAGGTCTGTAACTACCATTGCTGCCGCGATATGCTGTGGAGCTCGGAATGTCATCTCATTTAATCCTAAAGAGAATTTATGGAGACCGGTGGTGACTGAGTTCGGAATCATCTTTAGTCAAAACTAGATTTGGCTATTGCAGTCAGTTTTGCAGTCGAAAGTTGTATCTACTGTAACATATTATAGTAAGCAGGTGGTCTGATAATGTTAAATATCAGAGCACCTGCCTAGTAAGTGCTTAAGTGGTGGTAGACCGATGTATCCAATGTAGAGCAATTATATTATTCTCAAGTCATTGGACTTTCTGAGATTAAAGAAATCCAGCCAGAACTGTAATAAATTTATAGGTGTCCTTAACTTTGATTATCTATAGAGAGCAACGAAAGGGAGAGTAACAAGAGGAGGAAGACTTTCCAGACTCCGGGGGAAGGAGACGGTGAACCTTCATACCTATTATATGCGGCGGTTATGTGGGACTTCTATCGACTAAGCACTGCCTTACGCTCAATTCTAATGGATATAGAACCTTAATGGTAGATTACCATTATGTCGGTTCGGTTTATAAGAAGAGATATCAAACGGGCAGAATTTTTTGTGCCTTCCGAGACATGGCGGATACAGATTTTTGAAATTATAGAAGTTAAGTATATTTAAAATTTTAGATACTTATAAGCCGTAGAGATGTTGAATTTAGTGTTAAATTTAGTCCTACTTAAAACACTGTTGATAAAAATAATGATAGCGCCTCTCATCCTGAAATATCCTGAAATAATAATATAGAGTTCTAATTGACACCAATACTAGCAACAATTGCTCTAAAGTTATAAGTGTGAGTAGGTAAATTAAATTAGATACCTATATCGACGTATCTGAAGACCCCCAGGATGGTTAGTTGGTAACAAGCAGGCGGCCGGCTGTAAAAATAGCTAAACTCATTGCAGTATATACCTATGTCGATTGTCGATAGCAATAAATACGGTACCGACCTGTGTTCTGTGGTACCGACCTCAAAATAAACAACGAGCATGTTGGCAGAATGAGACATCGGCGCGTCTAAGATATCTTCTATTAATTTATGTACTAATTTATTTATTAATAGACATTTATTCAAGTGACCGAAAATATCGATACAGTCAAAATATTCAATACGATTGTAGAGCTTGAAACATCAACTCAAAGCATTATAATTATTTAAATAAAATAATTATTGGAGTTTCTCCCGAGTTCTTGTTGTAAAAACACGTGTTGAAAGACTCCATTTTTAACCCAAATCAACCGTACAATTTTTGTTTCTTTTAAATTTTCGCTTGACATTGGCAAAATGCGTATACGCTTAATGCGACGCGACGCCATTAATTAAGAATAGAATAGAAAATCATTATTTCGTTCAGAAATGGTGGTAGGGTTTTGACGATTTAAAAGAACTTTGCATTTAATTATAGAGCTTTTTCATTTTCAAATATAACTAATTATATAATAATTCTATTACTAAACGTAAGTAAATCATACTACCTACGTCTTGAGAACTCTTGAAAGTTTATTTGTATATGCAGTGCAGACGCAGTGCAAGTGACTAAATTAATAATGAGTCAAAGAGTTATGTAAGCCAATACATAGTCTATGATATGATAGGGATAAGTACTTCTAAATAGTGACCTTATGGTCACTATTTAGAACTTATGTACTTCTCTCACAAAATGAAATTAAAGTTGCAAATATATTTAATCCAATAGGCTTTTTAAAAATTAAATATTTTTTCAAATTAAACATTTCTACTTATTCAATACCTACACGACAAAAGTTACCAAATGACGGACGTCGTGTGTGTCTGCGGAATGACACCGCATACACTGTCATCAATGGTACTTTGCATAATCTCACAAAAGTTACAATGTATCACATAAAGATACTGCGTTGAATGTCCTCGAGTTTTTTGTTTTCCTTGCCACCAACAGTGACGCGAACTCGCATCCGTTCCCGTGCCCAGTTCCCACAAAACGTAGTCTAGTTTTGCCAAAATAATCACGTACTGCTAATAAAACGACTCTCAACTCAGGTGAGTTCCACTCACGTCGAGCGCTTAGAGTGGTGCTCAACTCAAGGCTTGGATTAGGCACTCTACGTGCCAGAGTGCTGATTATTTTGCGTCCTTATTGGTTACTTCCGGAGACAGCGTGAGAAAATTATGTAACAGATTTTTGTAAATGAATAGATAGCTGGTCGCTTTTTATACTTATTATTATTTTTATGACTAAACCAAATCTCGTTTTTATAAAAGCCCCTTAGATAATTAAACCGTAAAATAGTCACATGTTAAAATAAGTTTTGACTAGTAATAATTTGAGTTCAGAATTAGATTTAAGGACATTTTTTCTTCATATGAAATAGGTTAGCTAAACCGCGTAAAAACTTTTCTATATATCTTATAATTAGAATTGAAAGAACAAAGCTAGCAATTTTGATACCATTATTATTCAAAACGAAACAACATAATTCTTATAATAAATCTATTTTTTAAATTACCATTCAAAATATTAAAGATATTCTAATGTTACCTAATACCGAAGAAAAATCATAGTTAAACAGAATAGCATAGTGTAAAATACTCTGCATGGAAATTGGTGGAAACATAATAAAGATGAAAACTTTTATTCAGCCATTCGGCGCAGCAGCAGAGATGGCTTCTGATCACCGAGCTCCATTTCGCTTAACAGAGTCTGAAACTGTCATAGCTCCGACTCCTCATAGACTGTCATCAAACGGGTCCTCAAAGCTTCAAATTACCCGACTCCGGTGGCTTCAGCAGTATGTCGCTTACTTGTTCAACGACTTCTTTGCCCAATTTCGTGACAACCAGGTTGTATCTCGCATCGTCGCTTAGTTTCTGCGGTCCAAGTATTGCCTCACACTGCAAAAACCATAAACGAGGCTGGTCGCGCCAAAAATCCGGAATCCGCGAAGATACGGTTATTGATGATAATTGATTGCCAGGAGCAAGGCCCCCTTAAGGAGCAAGTCAGAGGAGTGGAATGCGTCAAAACTTACTTCCATACCCTGACTTCTCTCACTGCCCAGCCATATTTGGTAAATTCCACAAGAGATGCTTTAGATATGCGTACCAATATAGAATGTATCTATCTGGGGAGACCCTCTATGTGAATTTGCAGTCATAATTTACGCATTTCCAACGACGATGTAATCACACGAGTAAAAATGCAACTAATGGGGAGATAGCTTTAGTAGTTTTGTTATGCGAGGAGAATGTTATAGCGCAGTTTTACGAAAATGCAGTTTGGAGCTATCTTTCAGATGAAATATAAGCATTATAATGGCAAACAATACTTTGGGAAAAATATTTTTCCAATAGGAAATATACTCTTTTAAACCACTATAATAGAGCTTAAATAAGTAAAAACTTGAGATAACATATTAAAAAGGGATATAAAAAAAAATATAAATTGATAAATTTTAATGAGGATTTTTACAGTGTTTTTGAAATTATACTAATTTAATATACTTACAATATTAAAATACATATAATGCTCGATATAATCTCGATATTATAACACTGTTAAATGCAATCAGATATTTTTAATATTTATTTGAAAAATGGTCTATATCTAATCTGGGTCTTCCCAGCTAGTGCACCTATACCTATAGCCCTTCAAGCAATGTCAATGTGTGCATGGGGTCAAATATTAGATTATATACCTGGGCCAAATAGACATGTGTATCCTAACAACAATACAGCGAAAAAAATATTATTGGCACTTCGATGAATGCGTGCATTCATGAAATGAAATGAAAAATTTGACAACCAATGCCAAACTGCAACGAGTTCGAAATAAATATTTGTGCAACAAGTGATCAAAGTTATTTTTTGCTAGAGAATTGAATCACGAACGTAGCGAGTTGGTAGCGAGTGATTCATAAATATACTACTGTGCGTAGTAAGTTGACCAAAAAATTTTGCTCTCGTGTAAAACATACAACTTTTCACCTCTCCAGCGAGAAAATTGTTATAGGTGAGAAAAACAAGACAATATTTAAATACATGTTTATTTTGCTAAAAATAAGTTTAACAAGTACTCAATTACTGCCATTGTGTAAATTGAACGTTAGAGTATTGTTTAGAGCCCGCAGCAAAAACCGTTTTTGCTTCGCGATTTTACAAAGCAAAAAGCTCTTTTGGTGCTGGAGAGGAGAAAAATAATTTATTTTCAAAATGGTATTTTCATATATATTATTTCGTAAATAATAGCTAGCATATGAAATATTTGCAGACGCAATCGATTGGCTCCTTGGCTAGGCCCTTTGTTCAGTTATTTAACCAACCAAATAATTAATTTTATAATATTTTTATTGCTTTTTGGAGAATCAAATTAAAAATAATTGCCAGTTCTCTAGGAAGATAATATAATTATAAGATATAACATATAGATTAGCAAGCGATCGAGTCATATAAATAAGAAAAATGTTGGAGATAATTATTTGAACATTTGTGATAATTTATTAGCCGAATTGAGTTTCTTATTTAATTGGCTCTTACTTAAAAGCATCTTTTTACTACTTGTTCCTTTTTAATTAACTCAATAATTTGAAGTAATAATTTAATTTTTTCTTACTTTATGCCCACAATATTTTTATTAATTTACAGTAGTCACTCTACGTAACTTACCTGTAGGTAGTAGGCAATGCCAATAATTTTTTCATTAAGTTTTTTCGCCATATTTACTTTATCATCTACGTATAAAGTTTAGAGGTCCAGTCCGATTGATCAATCAGAATACAAAAATTTCTAGTAATGACTCGTCTAATGACCGAATTCGCCAAACTCAGGTATTGTCCGGACCGTGTCCGCGGCGCGCTCCGCGGGTGGTCCCAATTACACGGGGCTGTCTTTCCACGTACATCTTACGTAAGCTTAATTATTACCACTTCACGTAAGGAAGACCATTAGTCTATACTTGCACGAGTTAGACAAAAAACCAACCGAAATCGTCCGGGTTATTTCCTATGAATTATAATGATGAGCGGAGAATGCGTAAATTGGATTCTAATTCCTTGTGGTCATGGTTTCCTCTGAATGGTATAAAGCTGGTTTGGATTTATTACGTAATTTTACTAGTATTTTTGCCATGTTATTTTTAATTTTGTAACAGTGAAATAAAAACGCAGTTGTGTTAGGATAGGCAGAGTTTAACAGCAAATAATCTAAAGTTCTCTTACCTACGAGTTCATAATTACAGGTAATATTTATTATGCTGGTGGAGAAGAAACGGTGTAACAAACTCCCACAATTTACAATTTGGCTAGATTACATTAAAATTATAATAATAATAATAATAATGATTTATTTTTCAAGTTAGAACATTACTTAAGTTTTAGGAGCTTCCAATTAAGCAACAATATGCTTGTGTTTTTTACATTAAAATTCCAAATTTAATTTGCCATTTCAAACATTTTAGTAAGTCTATGTTATATCGTGAGTATGTAACTATTATAAATGCAACTCTTTATTTATCCGTCGCCATAGAAATAGACGTCGTGCACGACGACTTTCAAGTCGACTTTCTGTAGAAATGTCAGCCAATCAGCTATTTAAATATTTATTGACCTCAATCGATGATTTGTGTACAGTTACAAACTGATGAAGTTATTTGTAAGTTTGATGAATTGACTCTATGATACATTTTGATTTACGATATTAAAGTAACTCTTGTGTTCACGTTACGAATAATTTTAGGTATTTTGAAGCAAATTATATTTTTATCATATCAATGGATTGGTCATCCTGCACACTAAAACCCGAATACGAATCCTGGCAGACATTTTTTTAAATTAATTTTTGGAGTGTTTACAATTCAAATATAAGTAGGTACCTACATATTATAATTTTCTATACGCTAATTACAAGCTTCCACATATAGGTACATGTTTGTGTCATGACATAAACATTTTAATGATTATATATTTGGTCTGGGACCACGCTTAGGCAAGCGTAGTAGGACGCCTTAAGAAGAAGACCGCTGACAGCGACTGAATGCGGGAAGCCCTAAGCTTCTCGCATTCAGCCGATGCCAGCAGTTGAGAATGGTAGCGTGTGATTGATTAGATTTATCATTTTATCAGTTATTTGGTACCTACTTACTCATAGAGCAGTTTAATAACCAACTTTAAAAAAGAAGAAGCTTCTCAATTGGTATTCATCTTTGTTTTTTTAGGTATTTATGTTACCCAATTACTTGAAGACGCATTCTTATTTTATTTGAAAAATTCTTTTTTTGTTTGAAAGAGTATACTTTCCAAATGAGAAAATAAATCGTGAAAATTTGCAGTCGGAATATGAATTTTTCCAACTCTTACAACTTTATACGTCGATATCTTTGAAAGTTGCCTACTAATTTCGATGATTCTTTTTTTATCGTAAAGCTTAAAGCCTCGAAATAGTTTCCTGAAAATTTTACAGTGCTAAAAACTGTAGTACTATACTTACACTGCAAAAAGCAAAAATTAAACTATTTTTAAATAAAACAAAAACCGCTTTCAAAGCTAAAAATGGAGAAATAAAAATTGTATGTTTGAGAAAATCTAAATACCAACTATGTTTTTTTAAGGTCGTTGCTTCAATATTTGGAATAAACGCTGTCTCTTGTCTCATCATTAATGATACTTAATCATAAATTGCCTGCCCTGTTCACAATTTTATTTGAGATCGGTGTAATATATTTTCTTCCACGTCTCGGTCAGCCATTATCTCAACATCCCCTTTCTTTGTCATATCATCTCTCAAACAATCTATCCATCTTTTCTTCGGTCTTCCTCCTTCTTCCATAATTCTTAAATGTAAAAGAAATAATTACTAATTAAATAATACCCAAAAAGCCTCTTGCTATCTGTAATTTAAATTAACGGCCTTATAGAATAGCGCGTGCCTTCCAAATATGCAATCAAACAAAATTGCTTCTACATATTTAATTCGCATGTATATGAACATGTCAATCGCACTAGGAAAGCGAAATACACACGAGCTAAATTCTTATAAGTAGTTCGAAATGACATATTCGAAAACACTAGAAAAGCGATCCTATTGAAAATATTTGTTTACCTTTTACAATCATGATCTTCTTGTAATTTTTCTAACATAGAAAGCTATGTTAGAAAAATTGTTGCGTGATTTTAATTAAATCGCTGGACTTGTAATAAGTTACCAGTATACATATCTGCATTCAATGAAACATTTATGTTCTGCTAGGTTCGACTTTTCGTTTATCCCGTATAAATTGTGAACTAAAATTTATAAACTTTATATTGAACACATTTGTCGTTTATTAGAACATACCTATGTCTGTCATTATGTTTTCAATAGATCACCAGGCACATCATTAAGTGTACTAAACAATTTTTATTTTAAGGTGGTGTTACAGAGCTTTTCTAATATAGTACCTATCGTCTCCTAATATAATCTAACTAACTTTTCAAGATGCTTCAAAAATATAAAGAAATAGGCTACATGGAAATATTTTAGGTTCCTAAACAAAATACCTAAAACAAAAGTTTTTTAAATTCAGATTACATCATTTCAAACTCGGTCTCAAAACTAATTTCATTTTCGTGTACTAAAATTGTTTATAAACAAAATCGCCGGAGGTGGATCGCGTGTATAATCCGTGGTTCTATAAGGTCTATTAAGTGATCCAATGCGGCGATGACGAGTGCGCCAATGAAGATGTTGGCCCACCGCGGACGCACGACGCGCCCGCCCTCCGCCGCGCGTGCACGACCACGCTCTCATTACACTATGATTGTATGGTAAGAATCGCAATTGAGCTTTGAGTCAATCGTCATCGTTTTTGAGTAGTCAGGCAGTGATATTAATATAAATGCAAATTTTAAAGATAAACAACTTTAAGGAATCTAGTTTTTAGGTGTTCCGTAACTTTTGAGCATTCGGGGTCACGGAAAGACTGGGTAGTACTCGCACAAATCTCAGAGACATTATAAGGTATCATAATTCAGTCAGTCATATAATTTTCTAAACTTTTAAAAATAGGAAATATTTTCTTCTTCAATACTGTAACTAAACCCAATAATTCAGTTTAGAGTTCGATAGCGAAAAAAAAACAGAAATTGCTGTCCTTATCTACAGCAAATTTCATCTGGTAGATGGATACCTCAAGGCATTTCCAAAATATAACTGTTTTTTTTAAAATTTGGTTTTTAGATTCATTTTAGCTACCTACTTTACATAATTTAGTACCTACCTCGATATCATTGCGCTCTATACATACTATTGTTTCCCCAAATTACAAAACTACCAAATCATTACAATATTAAATATATTACATTACTCTTTCAAATTCAATAATCATACAGAAAATACTTATTCAATTCCATTCAAATTTTCTCTGTTAAGCGAGTTATGATGGCAAATCTTCTATTCCATGAGAAAATTGAGAAGTAAATACAAAATTCGTCAGTTAACATAAATTCTACGTCTACTAAATCTCGCGAAAGTGTAAAATTCCATATAAGGTTGGGAATAGGGCAACAAGTAGATAGGTATGGTTCCTCTATCCCACATGACTTATCTCCTTTTCAGGATTATCCTGTTAGATTTTATGCACCAAGCCGACAATTGGCTGTGAGCTTTTGAATACAAGTAAGATGCGCTGGTGGTTCAAAGTTTCAATAATATACGAGTAGATAGTGATATTGGTGAAGCCAATATCGAATCAATTGCTTTCGGTTCATAGCATCTTTATTCTATTCGTGTGTATTAGGGGTGTTACGGAGGCGATTTTATCGGAATCGAAAATCTTAATATTGAAAAGTAGGTAGCATTTTTACAAAATAATTTTAAAATTATTCTTATTTTCATCTGCTGATGAGGATAATTTTGTTAGTTGTCAATATTTTATTCATCTGTGTAAGCGAATGCATTGGCTACGGTTGCGTATTTCTTTCTCATCTTCGGTATAACCTCAGATTGAATATTATTTGAGCTGAAATCGGAATCGAAGGTCTCATCGAATCGTCTAGTCAATCGGAACTTCCAACCTTTCGGTATCGGAGTCGAAGCTCCGTAAATATACCTAGCGTGTATGTCAATGAACTCCTAATAGATTTTGATTACCTATTTTTTGTGTGGATTCGAGAATGGTTTAGAGTACTTAGAGCGATAGTACACGTCGTATTTTATAAGCGCGCCGACGACGCTATTTCAGGTACCCGTGTTTTCGGCGCTGTAGATGCTGAATGTTGCGTTCGTATTGAATAATACATATAAAACCGCGCGAATGAAGCGCGTATACGCGTTTTTGAAGCAATGCAAAGGCGCGTGGACATTCGATCAACTCGAACTATATACGTGATTTGAATTGAAATAATCATGTGACATTAAACAAACTTTATTCATTTAATTGATTTAATTTAGGCAACATATACTTATTGACTTAATATAAACATAGATTCTTTTTTTTGTAAAGAACCGCGGGAAAAGGTTCTACTGTTTTTGGTATCTGTTCTACAAAAAGCTTGTAAGAGAATTGACCATAATGCGCTATTTACAACGTTTTAACCGAGTATTAACCAAAACTAAATCGTTATCGTTTTCCTACATTTTGACAACAGTTTGACGCCGTCGTGGTGGAGTGGTCAGCATAGCTGCCTACACATCAAGCGGTCCGGGTTCGAATCCTGGTAGCGTCAAAGATTTGTGTGACGAACATAAATATTTGTTTGCGAGTCATGACTGTTTATATATTTATTTAAGTCTATTTATAAAATTATCTGTAATTATTATGTATTTAAAAATGTCTGTTATCTAGTATCTATAACACAAGTTCTTAATGATACTTACTTTGGGCTAGATAATTGGTGTGAGCGTGGAAAAAAAAATGCTATCAGTTGTCAAAACGTATGAAAACTTTAATGATTTGTTTTTGGTTTTAACGTTCGTAAATAGCGCGATCGGGGGGGTTATCGTAGCCGTAGACGACTGTAATACCACAAATAAATAATACAATATACTTACGTGGCACTGATTTGTAGAAACAACACTACGAATGTATCGTGTTATTTGACTCCGGTCTTCTGTGAGGTGGAGGTAACTACTGCTCTAGTTCCGACGCTCCAGATTCGAGTGGCTAACCCGCTGCGCTTTCTTCATGATACATATGTTGATAACTTTATGATAGTTCATTTATTTTAAAATTTATAAATGAATAACATTTTGGAGTGTACAAGTTACGGATTATTTTATTTTATCGGAGTAATAGTTATTATAAATGTATTTATATGATGCTTGGATGTTCTTTCCTCAATCATGTGTTAATTGCTTCATGGGAAAACGTGAGTTATCCTGCAGGGTAAAACTAGTTTAAATAAATCTATAATGCTACTTTGATATTCCTGTTTACATATCTAAGGAATTGAAGAAGATGGTGTTAATTTGATCTATGTATATATATAAAAATGAATACTAACTGACTGATTGACAGACTGACATATCAACGCACAGCCCAAACCGCTGGGTCTAGAGATTCCAAATTTGGTACGTACCTAGGTTCCTTATGAGGTCCAGGGATGCACTAAGAAAGAATTTTTAGAAATTTACCCTCTAAGGGGGTGAAAAGGGGGTGAAAAGTTAGTATCGAAATCCGTCATTTTTAAAGTAAAGTCCATAAAAATTAGTACATGGCCTTTCAGTTACAAATTAAGAAAGACGTATTTTAAGATTTTTGGAAATTCAATACCTAAGGGGGTAAAATAGGGGATGAAAGTTTGTATGGAAATCCGTCATTTTTTAAGTAAAATCCATGCAAATTTGTTGGTATATGACGCTTTAGTTAGAAGAAATAATAAGAAAATTTAAATGCTGCCCGAAGTAACTATTCTACGCCGACGAAGTCGCGGGCATAAGCTACTTTTGTTATAAGTACTTAATGCTTTATTTTTTTATAGCATCGGATATAAATAGTTTTTTGAATTACGCAGGAGATTTGTCAGTAGATTAGTATGTAACAATCCAATTATAATTTTCATTGTATGATTGCAAAATTAATTTAACAACTACGTCCACTCCTAATGATTAATACTTATATCAGATATTATGTGAAAAAAGACGAAAGAGGTAGACAATTAACAATCCAAACCTTCTCCAACCGTCGGTACATTGTGCCCCAGAGACAAACCTCTATTGCTTTAATAACATAATATCTTTAAGCAACATAAGAATATTTTTTCTAACACCCCACGCACAGCGCCACGGTATAAAGTTATCTGTAGGCACATTAAGTTGTACTGCCCACATTAAATGAAATTTCACTGTACATCTTAGTAATTGCGTTGCGTGCTTAGTTTTTTATCGTAGGAGATTTGAGAATTTTGTATTTGTGTTAGACATGTGGGTGGTCGCGGTCGTCACCAGCCGTAATGATCGCCGATGGTGGAGCAGTAATTACTCCGGTCAAATCCTCATTGTTGCGCAACGTACCCGCGTGTGTGGCGCGTGCGCCCAAAGCTCCGCCAGCCGAGTATGGTCACGTCTATTAATATATCATAATTGTCGTATAATGCTATAAAGAATGTTAGTGACGCTTTAGCTTAGAAGTGCTGTTTTCAATTGCTGACCTAGTTTATAGCTTTGTCATGTTTCCATTTATAGTGAGATTACGAGATGAAGGGGAAAGCGGTACAGGGGTTAGGGTTGGCAGTGAGTAGCTCCGATCCGCTGTGCCCAAGTACTCCGTGGCTTTGCCCTACCTCTGATGTCGTCTGTAAAGTACTAACAAGGGCGTTCTAAATTCGAACGGCTTCTATATCCCATCTGCAACCTGCTCTCATAAAAGCAGTTTTTATTATACAGTGCGTCCATGGGTAAAGTGCAATTCTGGAAGGGGGTGAAACTAGATCATAAATTATGGACAAAAAACATAGATTTTTTTTTAAATTATTGCAATATTTTATTAATTTATTCAAATATTTATTACTTTCTGTAGATGTACAAAAATCTAGCTTCTTAAAAAAGTAGTGGTTCTATTAATGTAAACCATAATTTGTAAAAATTTCAAATACCTTGTGTACATGATAAAATAACAAATACTTAGGTCACAAAACACTGGATATAAAGTCATAAATTTTATTTATTGTACAAAAAATGCACTTTCTTAAGCTACTTTTTTCAATAAAACTTAAATTTCTTAAAATTAAGCCCCTAGTACCATAAATTTTTATAAATTATTATTATTTTTATTATATTAACTTTCAAATAAAAAAAAATCTACACTCTTAACTTAAATAGCAACCTTGGTACACATTTTTAAAGTTAGTAGTTAACTTTGTCACCAAATTAGTAGTTTACTTTGAAAGCTCTTAGCTAGTGTGTTTTTAAAGTAAGAATTTAGATTTTTTCTTTATTTGTAAGCTAATATGATAGAAAATAATAATAACTCATAAAATTTTATGGTAATAGGAGCATAATTTTAAGAAATTTTAGTTTTATCGAAAAAAAAAAACAACTTAAAAACTGAATTTTTTGTACAAACAATAAAATTTATGACCCGATATCCAGTGTTTTGTGGGTAATTTGTTATTTTATCATGTAAGTACACAAAGTATTTGAAATAACATATTATTGTTTCTTTACTTTAATAGAACCACTACTTTTTTTAGTTCTTTTTCTGGTCACTACTTTTCGCTTTTACTGAACTTATTCGTAAAATTCTACATCATAAAGTCGGCGAAATCACAAAATGTTAAAAATATAAAAGGTAAGTAGCTAATTCTTGAGGTAACCTTGGAAACTTAAAAGCGGCACATTCTGCAAACAATATAGATCACAAAAGAAGATCCTTAAGGGCCAGAATTAGTCAGTTTTTTCCTCAAATTTACGTTTTGAAAAAGTACAAACAAAAGTCTTTACAACCTCCGATGTTTGGTCCGACTACCGGCGTTACTTTCTTTGTCAACTAATACTTATTAGTATTGTGTTATTTCCTTCTTTACCGTCGTAGAAAGCTGGATTTACTGTAATTTCGAGAGCTTAAAAGTAAGTAGGCGTAATCCTCCGAAACACTTATGGGTTATATATTTTTGAGATGCCACTGAAGTGTGTTTTGGTTCCACTCGTGCCGGCGATTCCGAGAAATGTAAACAGCTAAAGAAAATATACAATGCGTAGCCGAGTGAGGACGTCGGGCAGATGATGTCTCGGAAACGAAGCGACGATTGACGACCGTCATATTAGCAGTTGGTCAACAGATTAAAGGTCACACATATCAACTCGGATAGGGAATGCAACCGGATCGCATTTTTTCCTACGAAAAAGAGGCGATACAGTTACGTAACGTAAACGTATCTTTATTGCACATCGACACAAATATAAAAAGTATTTACTAGGTGGTAGACCCATATGTAGGGTCATCTGGGTATGTAAGTACCACCGCCTTTCTTATTGCTGCCGTGAAGCAGTTTGCTGTATTTCGGATTGAAGGGAAAGGTAGCCAGTGTAATTACTGGGCATGGAAGGCATATCATCTTAGTCCCCAGGATCTCTCCCAGGGAATCAATTTAAGGTTAGGAGCATGAAGAGATGATTGTTCAGTTGAAAAGTGTCAAAATTTGTTTTATCCATTTCATATTACTTCTTTTATTTACTATTTCATACTACTTTTATACCAAAGTAATAAGGCGCTGATATTACAGCGGGTGAGTGGGAATATAGGCTTATCGGGAAACGAGAAGGCAGTTATTATGGCGAAACTTGGAGTAACTGAAGGACAATTACTTGTAGTCTCCAAGTTACGAAGAGTGCACCCACATATTCAAAAAAGCCTGCCAAAAAGAATGGCAGACATATTTCGATGAAAAATCCAAATTAACGGGTATTTGGTATAAAACTATGCAAGGAGAGCCTCCTCGTATCCCTTGGTTTAATAATGTACCTATAAGTAGAAAATTTAGAGTTATAGCTCATCTGCTACGATCTGGACAGGTTCGGATACCTAATGAAAAAAGTAAACTCTCCAAACTGTGTTGTATGGGGAAAGGTAGAAGATGTATTTCATTTGTTGGCGCAGTGTGTAAAGAACCAGAAAAAGCTGGAAAAATTTGTTGCTAATTTGAAGGTCAATATACTTGATATTGGTATATTTCAGACTATATTAGCACATCCCATATCCAATGAAGCTTATTTTGACCAACAAAGTCGCAATTGAAAGTCTAAGGTCTGAAACTTTATTTTACAATAACTATAGTCACCTAGTCACAATGGGACTGAGATGTAATTATTTTAAGCCCCCTATATAGATAAATAGATTTTTAATAGTGTTGTAGTCTAAATGTATTCTATTATTAAAACAGCGTTTCCAGACTCTGGTAACTCCAACCGCCAGATAATAAACGAAGCAGTCAAAATTTTACGACACCCTAAAAATAATTAAAAAAAAATCATCAATATTAGGATCGTAAATATAACAAAGCGTAAGCGTTAACACTTCGCGTCTTGCAAACAATGCCTTTTATACCTTTTCAAGAATATTCGTAAATCGTAACCTGCATTGACATAAGCCGAGTTACTTTTATGTTATTTATGGCTAACTGGACTATGCAATCACACGAGCATTATTAGGGTTGTCACTCAACTCAATTTTTTGTTAAACAGTAGGTAGTTAACAATCACACCTGGTTGAATGAAATTAGTTCGAGGAGATTCTCCCGAGTTCTTGTTGTAAAAACACGTGTTGAGAGACTCCATTTTTAAAATCAATCAACCGTACAATTTTTGTTTCTTTAGTTACATACATTTTCACATGACATTGGCAAAATGCGTACGCTTAATGCGACGCCATTAAGTAAGAATAGAATAGAATAGAAATTAGTTCGAGGTCCCGGGTTCGACCTTGGCCATACTGAGTGGAGCAACCCATCCACAGGGGCCCGTAGACAAAGTAGCAAATCTAAACGATAACGAAGTTCGATAAGAACAAAATGTATGAGATTGACTTAACCCGTCGTTAAATCACGTGGCCAAACGTAGCTCTAAATAAGTTGGTAGCTCAAGCTAAAACGCTATAGATAACCACGCAATATGACCTATGGTGACGAATTCTGACTTGTCTAACCCCTTCACCTATCCGAAGGGAAGGAATCCTTATCCTACTAATTTTGCGCTTTGTTTCTTTGGTGTCATCTTACCAAAATCTATCGCCACGTCAATAGTGTTAACTGACATTACAATAGTGTTAACTATTGTTGCAGTTCGACACAGATAGTGATATTACACCCAATCCCTAACGCCTGTAGCATACCGTGAAATCGCTCGGAAAAGAGATAGAATCATAACAAAATCTATTAATAGAGGAGTTTCGCTTGTCTTACAACGGACAAGTCATGGCAAAACTACTGTGTTTTCGCTGCTATGGTTTCTCGGCGGAGGTGTGCTTCAAACGTTAGGGATTGGGTGTCATATCACTATCTGTGTCAAAACGCAACAATAGTTAACACTATTGTAATGGCAGTTAATTAACACTATTGACATGGCGATAGATTTTGATAAGATGACATTAAACACCTGAAGACACCGAACCTGAGTGGTTCAGACATAATTTAAAAAAGGTTCAAGGGTCCAGGCTGCCTTACACCTTCCATTTTATCATCATTACCATCAAGTGGGATGGATGTCTAGTTTCTACGTCAAATATAAAAAATCGGGAGCCGTCTCCCTTTGAATTTCTTGTATATCGGAAACGACTCATAAGTTGATAGAAACCTTATTTTTTGATGTCATACGCATGCATGTTAAATTTTGGTCAACCATCCGAGTACCTACCGACCGCGCACTTGGTTGCTTAACTTTCGTGATCGACGACTCAAAAGTTGATAGAAACCTTATATTTTGATGTCATACATGCATGTTAAATTTGGTTGCAATAAGTTAAAGCATACTCGAGTTATCGTGACACACGGACACACACACAGACATAATTCCAAAAACGGTATTTTTGGACTCAGTAAGGTCAAAACGTGAAATTCTTTAACGATTACAAGACTTTAAACAGAATAAGCGGCAGCGAATAACGGACTATAAAAACATAATATAGTGTTCCTATTCCCATCTATAAGTTTGTCGACAGGTTGTAATAGTAAAAATACATCTTCATCAATAACTTATCCATATTCGGACCTCGGTAATAAATGCGCCCAGCTCGTTAGCGTCATGTATGTATCATGGAGCCAATGTTAATGTAGGACCTTTTTGCTCTCCGAATAGATAAGTTGTCGGCTGAGAACCATCTACTATAAAAACTTACCTCCTTTATCCCTGCAAGTTGGCTGTTTATGGCTTATGTTTATTTACAGGAAACCAAAGGAACACCTGTGGAATGACTTTGATTTTATAGCCTTCGCATAATTCTCTTGGGGGATGCCATTTCCAAAAAGCTACTGTCTGTAGAGTCAATAACCTTTAGACTACCCTTTCTTTTCCCCTTTTCAAGTAGATATATAACTCTGAATACAAAATCTAGTAAGACATAAGCACAAGTTCAAGAGCGTTTATCTACTTTCGACGCCGTCGTGGTGGAGTGGTCAAAGTAACGCTGCCTACACATCAGGCGGTCCAGGTTCGAGTGCTGGTTGTTTATATATTTATTTAAGGTATTTATGAAATATCTAGATTATTATGTATATTTGTCCGTTATCTAGTATCCATAGCACAAGTTCTTAATGATACTTAATTTGGGCTAGATAATTGGTATAAGCGTCGAAATATATTATCTATTATTAATATTACTTTGAACATTTTATGTGAGCAAAAAAATAACTTCATGAACAAAAATAAGGATAGATATAAAACATTGATTTGAATTGCTTTCAAGGCTTAAAAGGGACAATTATGTAAAATACCTAATTTTTGTTGTTAAAAATAATGGCCATTAAAATTATTGCGTTGAAATTGAAACATATCTATTGAGAGAGACAGACAGACATTGCAATTTTAAGCGCCTTATTATAGCTTTTGTTCAAACGGAATTAAATACTTTTTTGCCACTTTAAAATACTAAATACGATTTTGTAAGTGGTTCGTTACTGTCCCGTTAAATTAATAAGTAAGTAACTTTCATTTTCTAAAATAATCATTTTTAGTTAGCGAAAAGTGTGAAATTCTGACTCTAGCCATCCCTAGTAGGGTCGATAGACTCGTCAGACCTGCGGAATAAATCACTACGTTTTTATAAAGACTTCAGCGCCTCCGCACTGTCACCGAACGGAGAGGCGGCAAGTTCAAAGGCGCGGCCGCCTTTGACGTGCCGACGTTGAGGACTTCATTAAAATCATCGTGTTTTGATCTATCGTTCGGCTGTGATTGATCGTAGATTGTTTTCTTGTAATTGCTTTTCGATGATAGTATTCATAGGATGGGTTTACGGCAGAACAAGTTAGTGGCGCGATCTAATCAACGAAATAGGCTTTTGTAACTTTTGGAAATTTTTGGTTATTGATTATGACTATACAATCAGTACCTATTAAAACTCTTGATAAATACAAAAAGTCTGTGAAAGTCTCCACACATAAAAACATTATATAATAAAAAATGGAGACAGTTTAAGGAACAAAATTTAAAAATCAAAATAGGACACTGTCGCTACAAAAATGCTATATAAAACTACTACCGACCGTTTATATACGTTAAAAAAAACTAAACTATACAAGAAATACAAAAATAATATACTATGTAGGTACGTAATAAGCTACAAAAGCTACCACAACAAAACTTGTTTTCGCAACAGGCGAAAGGTACACTCAACAGAACTAAGCCAAAACTACTAAAGTCAAACTTGAAAGATTTACTAGGTGGTAGACCCATATGTAGGGTCGTCTGGGTAGGTACCACCGCCTTTCTTAATCCTGCCGTGAAACAGTTCGCTGTGTTTCGGATTGAAGGGAAAGGTAGCCAGTATAATGACTGGGCATGGAGGGCATATCATCTTAGTCCGCAGGATGGCAAACGCACTTGCGGTGTTAAGTGACTTACGCTTAATATTGCAAGTGTCTATCTCCTCCCTCTTCCGTCTTCACCTCTATTTTTACTTATACAGTCGTGTGTGTATAGAAGTAATTGAGCCGCATCTGCTCAGATATTATTGAAGTAATGAATGTTCAGTTATTATTGGTAACTTGTAGTGTATGGAACTTATTGAAATTTTAAGCTGTTAAGAAGTATTTGGTCCCTTTGACTGCTCCAAGATATCTGACGGGCACTGTACCATCAGGTGAGAATAGGGTCAAGAGCTTCGCCAACAAGTATAAAAAACCTCTGAACCTTTCTCGTAAGGACTATGCGGGCTGGCTTACGGTGCCACCGACGAACTGTGACTAGCAATTCCAAAACGTTTTCCCTCTTTCTTATAACCCTGCCCACCTAGCATGATATGATATATCCGAAACACGATATGATATAGCCAAATATTTATACAATGATTTTTGACAATTCAAAGAGAAAAATGGCTATATCATATCGTGTTTCGGTGGTCATACTAGGCGGGCTGGCTTATATAAATAAGGCGTGAGGAAGCATCTTGCAGATCGGCAAAGCGTCGAAAAGCATTTGGTCTCCACTTCTGCTTACAATCAGATGGAATAGAGTTCAAATGCTTGAAATTTTTATAAAAAAGGTGATTTCTGCAAACACTTTCCTTTTTTAGAAGTTCTATTGTTATGCTTTCTTGTTTGTACCAGTACCATTTTGAGCATTCACTTCACGTTTCTTTACGTTCCGTCGGAAGCTGCCCATGTTTGGCAAGAGAACGCTCATAATCTAATCTGAACGTTTCCAAGAAGCTCCGTGCTCCGTAGAAAAAGCTGATGGCGTTGGCTGATCCGCGGCCGCCTCGCTGCCGCCGATAGAGTCATTATGCTCCATTATTATTCCGGGCTTCTCAAACTTTATCGTGTATAGTCAGCCTGTACCTCGAAAGCTATTTGGAGAAATTAGGAGGGTTTAAACGGTAAAATATATATTTTTAGTGCAACAAACATATACTATGGAACACGAAATGCGACGAGTCTCAAAAGTAACTTTCTACCAAGAAGGTTGGTTGAAACCCGAAAGGGTTGAACCCTTTCGGGATTATGAGCATGATAGCATGAATGTATTAAATGGGATGTATGTATACATGTTTATTTTTTTTTATGTTTATGTTTGACGGAATGATCTTGGCCCAGATCTCACACAAAATGTAGAGTCACAAAATGTGAACACATTTAATTATTATCTAAGTATTTCATGCACGAAGGTGTGAAGTAAATTCTCAGCCTAAACCTCCTTCGATGACAACGAGAGCCCTTGTGTCCCAGCAGTGGGTCGAATTATAAAAACTAATAGGAATGACTTATGTGCTTCTGCGAACCAAAGAATTGTTCCAAAATAATAAAATAAATAAAAGGTCACATTACTCAACACCATTTTTATTGCAATCATGTGTGTTTAGAATACGGACTTATAATAGGAGCATTCAATTTGTTATAGGAGCTTTTTTATTTTCCCTTTTCTACTTAATTTGGTAAAATTTTCAAACATTACAATTCACGTCAAATAAAATTATAAACAAATACAAAGCGATGTTAAAATTTTGAGAAGCGCAGACGGCCGTCGCTGATTAACTCGTCGGGAAGGCCGGCGAGGCGACGCGGTGCGGGGCGGACCAAACGTTGGGCCCGGCTGTAATATATATCATTTTCTTACTGCTTTTTCTACCTTTTTTACGTTTCCTCTTCGTGTAGCGTGCACATCCTCCAGGCGATGCCGCTACTGAGAAAGCCGACTGTTTGGAATTGTACACATACTGTAGCTCAGAGTGATATTATATTTTGGTATAAAAACACAAATCTAACTCATTTTACTGGCTGAGGGAGGTTCAAAATTTACTATTTTAAAAGTAAAATCTCCCATCATAAGAATTGTAAGTATTCAAATTGGATAATTAATACAGTTCCTTTGAGGTATAGCAAAGCCTTATTGTCATATTACTTGTATCCGGTGCACGTGTGATGCGTAGGAGTGGAATCCTCCCCCGCGTGGCGACTGATGCGCTTATCTCGGCTAAAGACAAGCTTGTACGATTGTATTTTAATTATTCAATTGTAATAGAGACCGTTTCCTTTCTGTGTAACGAATATTCATGGTACAAATTATTTAAACTGGTAGTATATTAAGTGAAGTTTCCAGTCATGAATGATGTCAAGAGTTAGAAGAACAAAACTCACTGCACCGACCCAAATCAACTGAATTATGAGCAGGGAGCAGTAATAAGATTATACTATGTATGTATTATCCATACATATTATAAAACAAAGTCGATCATGTCTGTACCTAAGCTTGGAACTTTTAAACTACCCAACGGATTTCAATACGGCTTTCATTAATAGAGAGATACCCAGAGTGATTCAAGAGGAAGGTTTAGAAGTACAATAATTTGTTAAGGTTAGAGTACCTAAGTATTCTATGTACTACTCGTGCGATGCTGGGGCGGGTCGGTAGTATCTAATATTATAATATATTCTCACCCTACCAATGGGTTATGGATAATGACGGGTACTGGATCCTAGTCAGTGTAGTATACATACATAGGTAGCATTATGTAGTAGGGTCCGAGTGAAGCTCGATTGCATCTTCAGTATTATGACTTACCGGAGAGATGCGCCAAGATTTTCTACTACAAGTTGAAAATGAGGAAGTGAAAATAATCTGCGTTTGAAAAGCTATATTAAACTTTATTTTAAATAAATATATTTAATAAAAGATGCCGTCGTCCTGGTGGAGTGGTCAGTATAGCTGCCTTCACATCAAGCGGTCCGGGTTCGAATCCTGGTAGCGGTAAATATTTGTGTTACGAACACGAATATTGGTTAGCTAGTCAAAGTTGTTTACCCAATTATTTAAGTTTATTTAAAAAAATGCCAATAATTATTATGTACATAAATTAAAAATATTCGTTATCTAGTACCTATCCCTAACACAAGTTCTTGATAATACTTACTTTGGGCTAGATAATTTGGCTTGAGCGTGAATACATTATATAAGGTATTATTTATACCTTAATTAGATATTTCTTTATATAAACTTTAGTGAATAATATGTCAGCAGTTGTTCGTGTTAATCCCGCAAACATTTTTGTCCATATTTAGGGTTCAAACCCAGACCGCTTAATCTTAATGTGTAAGCAATAGGCAATCAACTAAATCTTTGTTACGTAAAAGTAACTACAGTATTTTTGATTCTAATTGGTAAAGAAATTGTTCAGAGTTTTCTACGTCTTCGGGATTATTTTTTATGTGAAAAATAATCTTAGTCTTAAAAATCTTAGAACATAAGTAACTTGTCGAAACTAAGTCGTATAACGTATGATTTTGGAGTTAATTTTGGCAAAATAGTAGCAAAAAGCTTTATTAAAGAGTGGAAAATATCTTTAATGCTTTTTAATAAATAGGGTTGTTGTTTGAATTGTTTGGGACAACGAGGGAAGAGTCTTGATTTCAAACTTTCACGAACGTTGAATAATTTAATATTGTTCGAAATTTAAATTTAATTATTTTCACGAACAGAACTTTTGTATGAAACCGTGTGCAGTAGAAATTTTGTGACCAAACATACAAAATTACGTTCGTTTGACCTCACCCTCATAGTAAACCCTTGTGCACTTCATTCCATAAAGGTGAAATAGACATTACAGTACCTACCCTATATGTTAGTGCTCCTAGGCGTTTACTTAAGGCAGTTTTCATTGCATTTAAATATATCAATATAGGATACAAAATCCCCTGGCAAACACATTCGATCCTTATAACCTTATTAAGCTTATGTTTGCCCCGAAGTGTTAGTCGACATCATGGTTATACTATTTTAAGCCTTATGTGAAAGTTTTTAAAGACTAATAAAACTAAAGTGTTTCAGTACAACAAAAACAGGCGCGACCCGTCGGGTATAACAACTTCATTGGCGTTAACGAGCGTTCTTCGTAGGATGGCCACAAGGCTCTTTGCTAAAGGATAAGAGTAGTATTAATCGCGATCGCGAAGTAAATCTTCTGTTATCCGGAGCCAAAGTTACCTAATATGTATATGAAAAGAAAAGTCCTGACTCACTGACTCATCAACGCCCAACCCATATCTAAGTCCAAAGATAGTTGAAATTTTGCAAAGAGGTTCCTTTTATGATGTAGGCAAGGGATAAGTTCGGATTTTTCGAAATTTAACCCCTAAGGGGGTAAAATAGGAGATGAAAGTTGGTTTGTGTATGGAAATTCGTCATTTTTAAAGTAAAATCCATAAAAAGTGGTTGGTTTCGGTTTAAAATTAAGAAAGAGTTGTTTAAGGGTTGCTCGAAATTCAGTCCCTAAGGGGGTAAAATAGGAACGAAAATTTGTCTGATTTTCCGTCTTTTTTAAAATCCATTTGGTATACGGCCTTTCGGTTAGAAATTAATAAACATGTATTTTAGGATTTCTAGAATGAAAGTTTGTAAGTATCGTCGTTCGATCGTATAATCTTCAAAAATAAGATATTAAATGAAACAACAGTTACGGACACACCCCGTGTGTTTGGGCGTCACATAGTGTTATATTTGACCCGACTTTTCCCAACACTTTTCTGTCCTCATGGTCACGGAAAGTCTCCTAAAATAGTTTTACTTCGGTATTATTTAAATGTACACCTAAGAACTTATCTTCCACAAATTTATATTCATCAAATATACTGATTTTACATCAAATATACCCGGGCGTAAAATAAAAAGGTAAGCCATAGTTATTTTTTATGACCAGGCGTAGTGCACTGTTTTTGGGAGAGTCCAATGTCTTAGGTATGTACAGTCGACCAAATTGAATCATTCGCTTGAACGTACATTTCTAATTAACGAACCTGTTATCAATTTGTTAGACACTGACAGTGTCAAATAAATATGGCTTTTTAAAATTTGTTCAGACTACTACTTGACATCTGACACATAACGTCATTTTATTTTTAAAAATATAATAGTTATTCCATTTTCTCAGTAGTGAAAAGGGTTTAGATTATGAACGACATCTTATTTAAAATTCCAATTGAGACTTTAGTGCAGTGATAAGAAAGATTAAAATTACGTGGATCTCTGACCCGTAATGACGCATTTTTATTCATATTTAAAACGTACTAAGTGCAACACGCATGATAGCGAAGAAAACCTAACTAAATTTATGATTCTAAAGGAATGATCGGCCAAGTGGGTCATGATTCAGTTGGTTCGACTGTACCTACGTACCTACATGGCTGAGTGATGGGTTCATGGGTAGGTTAGGGTTATTTATTTTGCTGTGCAATCAGTACTTTTGATATATAAAGAAGATTTTTTGATTTGCAGTTAAATACCCGTTTTATTTAATAACTATACTGGCCGGCCGTGGATCTGCCTGGTTGTCGCTTGTCACCACAGATATCGGAAATGTTCTCTGTGGCTTAAAAGTATTCTATGTCCTTCCCAGGGTTTCAAACTATTTCCAGTTTCATCTATATTGGTTCGGCAGCAGAAAGGTAACAGACAGACAGAGTTTACTTTTGCATTTTTAGGGTTCCGTACTGTTGCGGTACTGAACGCAGCCTAGCAGTTATGTATGACAACTGAACGCTCCCGCGCTTGCTTGCGCTCTAGCTAATCTGTGGTTCTCTCGAGGCTGATTAATTTCTATGTAATCCTATTTGAATAAATAATTAAAATTAAACAAATTATATTATTCAACCATTACCACACGATACATGGTGTCAGAAGATGTCAGAGGCTCTAGCCGAAGTATTGAAACAACAAACAAATATTCTAGCAGCTATTCAAAAAGAGCTGTCTGTACTTCGATTAAAAGATGAACCTGCCGCCAAGAAAGAAAAGATAGTGAATGTGCCATGGCCACAACCATTGAACACTGAGTATCATGATCTCACAGAATCCTACTCTCTATTCAAAAACTCCTGGCTCAACTATAAAACTGTAACTGGAATGGATAGATGGGGTCCAGAACAAAATGAACAAGTTGCAGGGCTTTTATTAAGCGCCATTGGACATGAAGCAATGAAAAAATTTTTTGAATTTAATTTGTCAGACAAAGATAAAAAATCTGAAGAAATTATTTTGAAAAAACTAGAAGAAAAATTAGTAAAAAAGCGGAATGTGATATACTGCCGATACTTGTTTAACTCAAGAGGTCAAGACATTAACGAGTCTTTTGACACATACCTTCTGAATTTAAGAAAGTTAATAAGCAAATGCGACTATGGCGTTCAAGAAGAAGATCTTTTAAGGGATAGGATTGTCATAGGCATACTTAATCCAGAAGTGAAAAAAGAGCTCTTAAGAATAGATAACCTTGACTTAGATTTAACTATTAGCATGTGCAGGTCGGCAGAAGCAGCCTGTGAACAAGTCAAAGCTATACAACCAATACTCCCAGAAATCAATAAAATAACTACACAGAAAAAGAAGGAGGAGAAGAACTGTAAGTTTTGTGGAAATAAACATATTTTTGGCCGCAATAAATGCCCAGCTTGGGGTAAAAGATGTGAGGGCTGTAATGGTCGTAATCATCTATTAAAAGCTTGTAAGAAGGCACAAAAAGTTAAATCAATTAACCAGGAAGAATGTTCCAGCAATGACAGTAGTCTCTGCATATCTACTATTAGAACAAATAAAGTCACCAAACACACAGAAGTATTATTACATATGAAATTTCAAAATAAGTGGAAGAAGGCTTACTGTACTCTTGATACAGGTGCTCATGTATGTGTTATTGGGAAAAATCAGTTTATTGAGTTATCTGAAAATGATAATCTGAAGTTAGAGAAAACACACACAAAATTGAAATGCTTCAATGGGTCAGACATTACATCCCTAGGTGTATGTGAAATTATATGTAAACATAAGGACAAAATCTATAGTATATTATTTCATGTGGTTGATGTAGACCATGATCCATTACTATCAGAAAAAGTATGTCTTAGTTTAGGACTCATTAAATACTGTAACATGATAACAACCAACAAAGGCCGTACTAAAACTAAAGAAATAATTCAGAAATATAGTGATGTGTTTGAGGGATATGGTTTGTTGCCTGGTGAAGTTAACCTAGAGGTGGATGAAAGTGTCTCACCAAAAATTCAACCTGCTAGAAGAGTGCCCATGGCTTTGAGAAAACAACTTAAGGAAGAGCTTGATAAGTTAGAGAAGAATGGTATTATCACAGCTGTACAACAACACACTGACTGGGTAAGCAATGTTTTAATTGTTCGCAAAGGCAAGAAGTTCAGAATATGTCTAGATCCAATTCCTTTAAATAAAGCTTTGAAAAGGCCTAACTTTCAGTTTACTACTCTTGATGAAATTCTACCAGAATTGGGTAAGGCCAAGGTGTTTAGTACGGTTGATGCCAAAAAAGGTTTCTGGCATGTAAAACTAAATGAACAAAGCAGTAGGCTAACAACCTTTTGGACACCATTTGGTAGATATAGATGGTTGCGTTTACCATTTGGTATATCGTCTGCTCCAGAAATATTTCAACAAAAGCTAATGTCCGTGCTACATGGTCTTAAGGGTATAGAGGTTATGGCTGACGATATCTTAATATATGGAACTGGAGACAATATTGAACAAGCAACAATTAACCACAACGAAAATCTAGAAAATCTTCTATTAAAATTGCAACAAAACAATTGCAAATTGAATAAGAACAAACTTAATTTATTGCAAACTACTGTCAAATTTTATGGTCATATTTTAACAGATGCTGGCCTCCAGGTTGATGAGGAGAAAGTTACAGCCATTAAGCAGTTACCTGTCCCTAAATGCAGCAAGGATGTGGCAAGACTTCTCGGGATGGTGACTTATCTCAGTAAGTTCATCAAAAACTTAAGCTGTAAAGTAGATAACTTGAGACAATTAACTAGAAAAGATGTAGAATGGCAGTGGTCTGAGAAGGAACAAAAAGAGTTTGATGATCTTATTTGCTCTCTATCACATTTGCCTACTTTAAAATATTATGATATAAATAAGCCAATCACAATAGAATGTGATGCAAGTAGCATTGGTTTGGGTGCAGCAATATATCAAGAAGGAGAAGTAGTAGCATTTGCTTCCCGGACACTTACAAATACTGAGAAACGATATGCCCAAATCGAAAAGGAGATGTTGGCAGTTGTCTTTGCATGCACTAGATTCAAACAGTATGTTATTGCTAATAATAATACCGTAATACGTACTGACCACAAACCTCTTGTCAATATATTTAGAAAACCTCTACTCGAGGCACCTAAAAGACTGCAGATGATGTTGCTAACATTACAAAAATATGATATTAAAATAGAATTTATTGCAGGTAAATTAAATTTTGTAGCTGATGCTCTGTCAAGAACCCCAGTCTCAGACACGGTAAATGAAGATTCAATCATTAAAAGAAAATTAAAGGAGGAGCACATATTTGAATTAATTAGTAAAGTCAATAGCATAACATATCTGAAAGTTTCTGATCAGCTGATTGCAAAAATTAAAGAAGAAACTTCTAAAGACTTTTCTTGTCAACAATTGAAGGCATTTATTACTGAGGGTTTCCCTACATACATAGCAGATATGCCAAATCATTTAAGATGGGCTTATAAATTTGCACATGAATTGTCAACAGCAGATGGATTGATCTTTAGAAATGATCAAATGCTTATTCCAGTCAGTGCCAGAAGCTTTATGTTGTCTAGATTACATTCAAGTCATAGTGGTATAAATAGTACAGTTCGCCTTGCAAGGCAAAATATATTTTGGCCAGGTATGTCAACAGATATAAAAAACTTCATAGAGAAATGTCACATATGTATGAAATATTCAGCGTCACAGGAAAGGCTCCCTATGGAAAGTCATGAAGTGCCATTATATCCTTTCCAATATATATCAATGGATGTGTTTAATGTAAGAATAAATGACAAATCATCAAACTACCTTGTTACAGTAGACCACTATTCAAATTTTTATGAGTTAGATAGAATTCGAGATTTAAGTGCAAAAGAAATAATAATGATTTGTAAGAAAAATTTCTCTCGTTTTGGTATTCCTCAGAAAGTATGCACAGATGGAGCAACAAATTTTGTTAATAAGGATTTCGCAGCATTCTCCGTGGATTGGAATTTTCAACATGTAACTTCTTCTCCGAGATATCCACAAGCAAACGGAAAGGCTGAAGCTACAGTTAAAATTGCAAAGAAACTCATTCTAAAGGCAAGTGAATCCTCTCAGGATATTTGGTACAGTCTTCTCCACCAAAGAAACACTCCCATGGAAATGGACCAAGCCAGTCCAGCTCAGAAGTTTTTTGCACGTCAAACCAGATGTGGTATTCCATGCACTGAAAATCTATTAAAACAGAAGATAATCAAAGGTATACCAAGGATAATCAAAGAGAGAAAAGAATTGGTTAAATCTTCCTATGACCAGAGAAGTAAATCTGGAAGCAATTTGTGCGTTGGAATGAATATAGCTGTGCAATTAAATCCAGATGTAGAAAAGATTTGGAAATTCGGAAAAATTATGGAGAAATTGAGTGAAAGATCATATTTAATCAATGTAAATGGTGTGCTGTACAGAAGAGATGCTAGATATATAAAACCATTTGACGGCCCTACTTCGATCATATTTTCGAAGAACACTGAAACTGTGCCAGAGCAAAATATTACTCTTAAAAATAATTCTTTGCCTAAACATGATAGCTTTGACATTGATTTGGACTTTCAGCATTCACCTGCACCGCCTCCAGTTTCTATACAAGAATCTGCATCGTTAACAGCGTCCGATAGATCTGATCTACCTTTACTTAGAAAGTCATCCCGAACTCATAAGTTGCCGTCCAGGTATGATGACTACGTCATGGAAGACAAAGGGGATGTTGCGGTACTGAACGCAGCCTAGCAGTTATGTATGACAACTGAACGCTCCCGCGCTTGCTTGCGCTCTAGCTAATCTGTGGTTCTCTCGAGGCTGATTAATTTCTATGTAATCCTATTTGAATAAATAATTAAAATTAAACAAATTATATTATTCAACCATTACCACACGATACACGTACCTCAAAAGGAAAAAACGGAACCCTTATAGGATCATTTTGTTGTCCGTCTGTCTGTCTGTCAAGACCCTTTATCTCAAGAACGCGTGGACGTATCAAGCTGAAATTCACATGAAATACTCAGGTCTATTGTCCCTTTAAGCTGTGAAAATATCAAACTTCTAAGCCGCTTGGCTTAGAAGTTTGATATTTTCAATCAAAAGATACAGCCGATTATGTCGATATTTTCAACAAATTTCCGACACTCGCAAAGGAATCAAAACCTACAGGATACTTCCCGTAAACTCAGAATCTTGAAATTTGGCATGAAGCATTGTCATATAATGCAAATATAGGAAAAAATTGCGAAAATCACATTTTTTTAGTTATATAATATAATAAAAATATTTTAATAAAATGAAACTTACTACCTTATTTCTCACGAACGAATAAAGGTATCAAATTGAAATTTATACCAAATACCTAGGTCTATTGTCCCTTTAAGCAGTAAAAAAATCAAACTTCTAAGTTAACGCGATCAAAAGATACAGCAGTTTATAAATTGTAAACCGCTACGTTTGTACGGCGGAACCCTCGGTGTGCGAGTCCGACTAGCACTTGGCCGGTTTTTTGGATATTAGTATGGACGTGTAGAGTTCGTGCAAATTTAAGCATCTCTATTTATGTTACAAGGATTTTTTGGCTCTAGTAAATCACAAACATAATTAAACTTTAACTGTAAGATAGATAAGATTGTTAGGCAGAGTTACAAAATACAGTATTTCTACTGTATTTTTCCCAATAACAATAATAAATAGTAATATGTCAGTACAGTCATAGGTTCTCGGTTCTCTACTTTTAACTACGAGTATATGGTAAATGCGTGAAGAAAAGTCTTTGTAGATCTGTGGGTTGCGCGCAAGGAGGAGTGTGAGATTTGGCATTGTTAACTTTATATAGAGAAGAAGCGCAGAAAAAATACATTTTATGTACTTATGAGAATAATACGTGTTACAATAAATATGATTGTATAAAAGATTCGACACTTTTAACCAACCAACTGGCGACTAGCTAGTTGAGCTTAAAGCTCTGTTTTAGATTGACTAAAATTACATGGTCACCTTATTTCTCGCGGCAAACCAGTTCTACGGACACGCCGCGCCATTATCCACACCACCAATCGGACAAGAATAAAAAAAAATATTTTCGACTTAATATATGAGTCTACTTTAATTAGGCAATATATTCGGATGGATATTTTATCGGCTCAAATTTATTGCTACGTTATGTAAGGAACGGGGTAGATTTAGAGATAAAGCATTTTGTTTCTTTGGTTAACGAATCTATGCGGTTGAAAAAATACTCATACGATGTTAGATAGATATGTACGTAAACGTGTGTAATACAGGACATAAACAAAAGCTGTTGTACTCGTTGGTATTTAAAGGTTTGTGATGACATAAAACTTGAAGCAGACAATGTAAATTTAATGAGGTTGATATTTTGGGATATCCCATCGCAATATTCTTACATTATGACACTCATAATCCCTAAATCTTTAGTGCAGAGCTTTAAGTAAAGTTTGCATATACATAGAGTCACTTAGGCATAAGTATGGGTCACGTAGTGCCCCAAAATAGTAGCAGGTTGACAGCATAAAAGGGCCATAAATTCCAAACCGTAACTAAACCTTCATTGCTTCAACCCTCTTCAACCATTATCAACCAACAACACTCTGCAACCTGACTCTAATACACCTCAAATAAAATAAATTTAGTTGACATAAATAGGGTGAATACAACGGTGTTTATGTCGCGGGCGGATCGCATAACACGCCGTATTACAAAACGGCGTGGCGGATTGTAGTGTGTGAGAGTGATGAGTGATAGTGTGTGATAAAACCATTCTCTTTTCGTAAGAAAATAACCTGAACCTACCAATAATAAGCGATCTCCATTCGAATATACAGATTATTTACTAGGTGGTAGACCCATATTTAGGGTCGTCTGGGTAGGTACCACCGCCTTTCTTATTTCTGCCGTGAAGCAGTTCGCTGTGCTTCGGATTGAAGGGAAAGGTAGCCAGTGTAATTACTGGTAATGGAGGGCATATCATCTTAGTCCCCAGGATGACAAACGCACTTGCGGTGTTAAGATTTACACTTAATATTGCAAGTGTCTATAGGCGGCGATGTCCACTTAACATCAGGTGGGCCGCAAGTTTGTTTGCCATCTCGTAACATAAAAAAAATATATTATTATTATAAAATGCTATTGCCTGCTACAGGATTTCCCATGACTGTGGTAAAACACGTAGGTAAGTAGTTTATTGTTCTAATATCAGCACGCAAGCTCAATGCCGATTGGTAGGTAAAAGCTTGTTGGATAGTTGCATCATAGGGTAGAAGACGAGAGAGAGATTGAGACCTTATTGGTTTCGGGTGAAACTCGCTTCCAACTTGGGCTTTATCATCAGTTACCACCAAATTAGATGAAAGCCAAGAACTTCCCTGTTAAAAATTAAAATAAAAAGTTTGGTACAGTATTTTTATCTCACTAAGCCGACTGAGCCTTCCAGCACTGACGTACACAGAGTCAAGGTGCATGTATAAACATGTGTTTATAACTATTAAGTAAAAACTAAAGGCATTCTGGGATTTTTAAAAGTTGAAGTAGATAGCAGCATTATAACCTACTTAGGTGACAGTTAAAAAAAAAAACTGAAATATATTTGAAAAATCATAGTTATGGTAGTTAAAAATATTATAAAGGGTGTAAATTCTCGAAGAATATCATATTATTTGTTTTAAATTAAAAAATGTGGATTTTTTTCTTACTGTTGGTGATAGCGAAAGAAAAGGAAGAAGAAAAGGTATAATCCTACTAATATTATAAACGTGAAATTTTGTATGGATGTCTGGATGTGTGTTTGTTACTATTTCACACAAAAACTACTGAAACTTTACAGTTTTAAAGCTTATACATCAGACTAACATATAGGCTATAATTTAACCGACATTAACGCAAGCGGAACTGCGGGCGGGCATTAGTAAACGTTAAAATGTACAAAAAGAGAGTTGCATATAAGAATAGGCAAAATCCAGGATGACGAGCCTGTCAAAGGCTATAAAAGTATACAAAAAAACTATAAACCATTAAGAGGTCCTCAACACTTAATATTTCTCTGATCATAACGATCAGTATTAGGTGTCCACTTATCCTTGAATTTAGGGACAATTTGATATGCAAATAAAAACACTTCACCCCTAACTTAATAATAAAACAGCTCTTTAATCAAATGGACTTTGCTAAGCATTTTTAAAATGTAAAAGTTGTTTTATTTACAATGTGTAGTGCTCGAGCAAATCTAAGAGAACATTCCTTTTAAATCGTCAAATCATCTATTATTTTCTATTACATACATGCTGATGCAGTCGTATATTTTGATACGTTTATAATGTTTCCTATGAATATTATGAGGCAACCAGAAGAAAAAGTCATCTTTATTCTAAAGTAATAGCGGGAAACCTGGACGTAATGGGTGATAAATTATTCCATGCAACGATACACACGAAAGATTTATAGTAAATACGTTTGCAGTGCATAAGTTTTGTAATGAACGTGTAATTATAAAATTTATTGTTGTTTAGTGGAAATAACTTGTGTCAGATCAGTTTTGTTAAAATCAGAATAGTCGAAATTGTGGATTTGTTAAAAAGTTTGTTGTTAAAAACTTTCAAGTTGACTTCTGAGGAAAATACAAGAAGAATAGATTATTAAACTATGTATGAATAAAATATTTTTCTTAATAATAATTATCCTATGTAATATTACACATACTCCAGCAAAACGCATAGCGTAGGTATCCTTTGTCCAAAATTACTATTCCCAAGGAATAGAAAAATAGCTTTTGTCAAAATCTACTTTATTGTGAAAATTTCTTAGTGTTCTGTATAAATACATAACATGAAACAAATTATTACAGTCATTGGAGAGTTTTATAATAAACTAGCTATGCACGCGACTTTTTTCGCGTATTATGATGTTATATAACACTTCCTTGATAAATGGACTATCCAACACAAAAAGATTTTTTCAATTTGAATCAGTAGTTCCTGAGATTAGCGCGTTTAAACAAATAAAAAGAGATATTGTTATTCCCATTCGTTTTACAATGAGAACTTCATATTTATGATACCGGTTTGAAGGAAGGCTGATAAGAATGTTGAGAGGGATTTTCAGAAGTTTGGAAAAGAATATGACTGAAAGCAGATTCACAAAATTGTTTATAATATTTCTCTCAACTATACTATAAATAAAAAAGCTGAACCAATATTTACAAGTTAGGAACACGATATTACAGTACCTGTAGATAACTGTAATCAATCTAATTACGATATATTTAGCTATTGCTTGTTTTCAATGTTGCTAATTTTTCCTAAGGTTATCGACTCACTAATAACGCCGTCGTCAATGAATTAATATTTTGATACAAAGAATTTTCGTAACATAACTGACCTTTCGTTAAACATTAATAATCAATGTCATGTCAATCTTCAGGAGACACAGAGTGAATGGAAATTTCAGTAAAATCTTTACCTTTTTACACACTAAAGGTCTTATGAGCTAAAGATGAGAAACTTTTCTTTTAATGTGACGCGTTGATGTCTTTCCCTTCAAATAACAATTCACTCAAAGTTTTACGTTTCTAGGAAGGATCTTCGCATGAAATAATTCTTGGGGTAAATGTTGGGTAAATTGCTCGTGGTTATCAGTGAGAAAAGCAGATCCGGTAAAATTGGTTTATTCACGTTGAAAGTATTTTATAGAAGACAAACAGAGTGAAGTCGAACACCAATCAAAAATATTATTTTACAATTTTATTTTACAAAAATATAATTTTACAAATTACATCTAACTACATAATAGTCGCCTTATTTAATAATACAGTCAGTAATCGATTTCCAAATGCATGTCTCGAAAATGTATTTAAAAAAGTAACTTGTGGTAATTCTGTAGCAGTTTATGATGCACAAATAAGAAGGTAAAAGGGTCAAATTGTATTTATTGGTATACATGAATTTAGAATCATATAACGTCCAGTTATGGTTCTTATTATTTACCACCTATAAATTTTATAAAAATATATTAGGCAATTTTCTAAGCATCAAATTACAGTTTTAATTTAAAATATTCAGTGTACAATTTAAAATGTTGGAGTACTAATAGGTGATAGATAGATATTGTCTAAGGCGGGTTTAATTGCACTGGATAGAACTGATTTAGTTTGTCGACTGCTGTTAGTATATAGATAGGTACCCAGCTTTCTTTCAAACCGGCGCGGCTGTCAGTTTTGAGCCGGGCATGGACCGGCGTTCTCTCTTCATCAGATTAAAACGTTACACGCTTATCAAGATGGAACTACGGAAATAGAATAAACTGCCCTGACAACGACAGTCAACTATTTCAGTACAGTCACGAGGAATAATAATACCTACTTTTGACTTTTCAACATCGTTATTACCAACACAAAAAGAGTCACAAACCGTCAAATGTCGATACATTTATTGCTCTTATTTGAATGAACCTGAAGTGAAAATATTATTACGAGAAATGAAGTGCTACGACTGATTTATTCATTCATCTACAACTTTAGTAATTCAATAATAGGTAGGTACCTACATTTCGTGTAGGTACTTACATCAACCAATGTTCAAAAGTTCGGCCACTGCATTAAAATCAAATACCTAATACAGTCTCGAAAGAAATCACCAACTCATCCCAATAAATGACAACAAAAATATCCTAACTGTGATTTCAATCTCCTGACAGCTAAATTGATTTGATAATAAAATGACTGAGGTTCAAGCAGATTAACAATTTGATACCGGGTTGTTCGCTATCAGTCCCATCAACAGTCATGCGTAATGTAAATATTAAATTAATTCATATTTCAATTGTATAGGTAACACAAATAAACCACCTTATATTGAACTCTAATCCGTACAGTATAAAGACACGATCATTGTTACAGCTTGCAAGAAAGCATACAAATATATTATACTTGTTGCACTGCAGGAACTGTACAGAAATAAATAAAGCCTTCAACTAAAAATAAAATGTTTGAAACTTCATCGTTTCCAACTGAGCCGAGGCACAAAAGGGAAAGGGACGTGTATAGGTATTAGTTGTTGTGGGAGTGAGATGGAAAATGTGAAACCACGTGACACCTGCCGGCCGCCAAATGAAGATATCGCAGCTGGATGCGAGAGGATTCAAGGCAGGTATTGTCAACCGATGAACAGAACAGAAGATTTTTTATAAAATTAATTTATAACAAATGGAGACATTGTAATTTACTGTTGGTTAAATGTTATAAGTATACTTTTACAATTCTTGGGATGATAATTATTATGACGTAATTAATTTTATTTTTATAATTTTCTGAGATAATCATTTACCTTACAAGACTAAAATGCCAAGGTGGGTTGGAGTCAAGCAATAGGGCGGGCGTAAAAATCAAACGCCAAATCCTATAGCAGTACCTATGGACGACAGAAAGACATACTGCACCGACACCAAATAATTAGGGAGCGGGGTAGGAGAAAGAAGAATCATATAGGCTAAATTATGCAGACGAACACACTTCTTTAATAGATTAGGCGCTTAACACAAGCCATTTTAGTGAAAAACCTGTCTTACTGCATCTGTCATAATAACAAACAAAAGCTCAATTATTACAATATTAATATCATAATCAATGTTTCAATATAAATTTATTACTTTTATTCAAGCCAATCCAGCGTGTCTGCAATGCATCACATTAATATCTATAAATTTAAATAAAATAAAGCAAGATGTGGAATCATCATATTTATATTTTATAGCTTAAAATCTGAGCTTAAAATATACTCCTGAAGGTTGCGTGCGCACGCGCAGGCAACATCAAAATGTCTGCAGATGCTACTAAGCCCCACTCGCAGTGCTCTAAGCGGATAAAACGAATACAATAGATCTTTCTCCACCAGGATATTGCTTCGAGTAATTTTTCTGGATATCTGCTGTTGTTGGGTTTTCTATATGCTTATATATACCTACTCTGGTGTAGTTATTGGGGAAGTGTGATTGTACTAATAACAGAAAAGGCTAGAATATACAGTTTCACTTATAACAGTATATAGAGATATGATTATTAATCTAAAATTCAAACAAATTTTTGATATCATTACTAAGAATATACCTACCTGCGAGTACTTTGTATGTGGTGTTTACCTTTAGTTAACTGTGCATTTAATTAAATGCACAGTTAACTAAAGGTAAACATCTATATTGTATGTTATCTTTGTGTAATGTATTTCTGTAACAACTGCTGGTAAATCAAATAAATAAATAAATATTTTAAGATTTATTTAAATGCGGGGAAAAATAAGGTTAATATTATATTCCGTTACACAAAAACTCATATTCATAGTTTTATTACAAAATGTTTATTATTATTTTATTACACCCGGAAAATTCGCGATGGAAAGTCCGGAAGTAACTGACACATGCGCAATATTTTACAAAATGGCGGCGACACAATAGGGGGTATAGAGATTACTTGTAAAACAAGGAGGATTAAAAAGTATTTTACTTCCCTACATTTTGTAATATTAGACATTGACAGTAAATTATGTAGAAATGGCACCTCTAATGAAATATATTTCAAATAATTGGTACGTATGTTAGCAGTCTTTGATTTTCGACGTTGTGATGTTTGTGTTATTTGAGGAGCTTTCATTCTAATGTTTTATAAAGTTAAGCATAATGTATGTAGATTTCAAATAAATAATGACAACGATAGAAGTACAACTGTGATGAATTAGTAATAAAATAGTTTCAATTTATCTATGAATGACTTGAAAAATGCACTGAAAAAAAATCGACTTGCCTCAGGCGGGACTCGAACCCGCACCTTCCACAATCCGGTGTTTACCATAAAAACATAAGCACCAAGCACTGACAAATTTCGACAGCGAAAAGCAGTGCCTCGGTGGCGAAATTGGTCAACGCGTCCACCCGGATTGTGGAAGGTGCGGGTTCGAGTCCCGCCTGAGGCAAGTCGATTTTTTTTCAGTGCATTTTTCTAGTATTATATTTACGCGTTTGTAAACGCAAAAATAAAATTATTCCATATGAATGACTTAATTAAGCAACGCTGGAATAGCTTTTGTCATTTTAAGCCATATTTCGGTAAATCTTCAAAGTAGATGTCAATAATATTTAGTCAGCTTTCTAATTACAATTTTTGCTTCAATAATCATTGGAAAGATTGGAACTAAATTCAAAATGTGAAAAAAAAGTAAAATATGAAACAATGTTAGCAATTTCTTCTTAATTCGAAACGATAATGTAATGAATGGATTACCGAGAGCTTTTGAAAATTTAAACTTATTTCCACGTATATTTACTAACAGGAGTCTAAAAGGAAGAGGCACGATTCAAACGAGACGTGACATCAGTAGCATCTTTGTATTACAAAGTAAACATAGATTAGCGATTCACTGAGAAAAATAAAGAGGAACCCTTAAAACGGGAGCTGTTTGAGGAGCAGGTGGAAAAAGCTTGTAACAACTAACAGATACAAACATCAGATGAATCTAAACCTTGTAGCTTAGTAATAGAGACTGTTGTTAGTAATGCAATTGATGATACAGCTGCAGTTTCGCTGTTTGCTTTTCACTAAGTAAATATTTGTAAAGTGCGCCCTCAAACAGTGGTAAGTGAGCGTAGCAGATTATGTTATTCACACACAGGAAACTCGTATTTTGTTTCTACGGGTATAGTGACTGTAAATCAAGTTGCTTGAAAATTAAAAAAAGAAGCATAATCATTCCCGCCTGTCAACTGATGCTTGTGAAATACGAGATTTGATAACTTAATGCTGATGTCAGTATTAAATTTAATATTTTATTTGTCATTAGAATCTTGGAGGATAGAAGTTTTAATTTGCGAAGCGTAACTTTAGCTTAATCTAAGCCTAATTAGAATTTTTCGTTGCTAAACAGATAATTAGAATTATGTTGAACGGTAACCGTAGATAGTAAAAAGTAAAATAATAATTTTCGTTCCGGAACGGCGGCAGGGCTTATAAGCTTAGCAAAAGTGACAAAAATCGTTTAAAATGAAGAACTTTTTAATGTTAGAGATCCCGACGGAAAATGTGTACAAATATTTGCTCCATTTTTTTGGTCTTCTCTAACTTTTGAAGCTATCCACCATGTAGGCCCAATTGCTAGCACTGTACCAATTTATCATCACCTCAGAGAAAACTAAAAATATAAAAATATGTTAATGATTTTCAATTTATCAAGTGTAAAAACATATTACGGTACATTTAAGTTTTAAAACTAGCACCTTAAACGTAGACAATATTTAAAATGGCGTACAGTTTAAGTATTTAACTTGTTGTCCTGCGGTGCTAGAAACTTTTTGTCCATTTTCACATATCGTCGGTAAGATTGTACCATAGAACACATTTTCTGTTAATTTATACACACACTAGTAATTAGTGGTACTTACTACAAACTGACTATAATTAGAGGGCAAATAAAGATTAATTACGTTCAGTGATGACAATTGGGTACGTCAGTGCCATTATTTAGTGCTTACAGTGCTAATAAATAGGTTTAAAGTCCATTTTTCAATAAACTGAATTTAATCTCTCATAAAGTTATAAATATAATTAATTTAAAATTTTGCTTTTTTAAAACATTTAATAATATTCTTTACTACACAAAAAAATGACAGAATTTGATTCCATAAAAAAATCTATTTGAAGGTTTATGATCTCTTTAGGTTCTATTAACTGGGCACATTACCCTTTATCCATTTGACATATTGCAGTATTTAGAGATAGGTAGTAGAAGTCGCCAGTTCCTCAATTTGGTGAGGGTTTAAGGTGAAATGCGGAAACTGGAATACCTACAGCTATACAATATTACACAGACATTTCGTAGAAATTACATTCATACATAATAAGTTCCCGACTGATGGAAAAATATCGACACCGGAAATTTCATTTGTCGTAAAGGACAAAATACGAGTTTTAAGTAGAGCAAAAGAACAAAAAAAAATAAGTTTTTGTCTTATATCTTTTTCAAACAAAGTATTAAATTAATGATGTCCAAAGAAACCTTAACTATTTTTTCGTGTTCTATCCATATAATTTAACAAAGTAAACCTAACCTAATTATTGACGAAAATAAGAGTCCCACCCACAAAAATTTAACTAAAGTACTTTACAGCCACGCAAAGTTGGTTGTGATTAAGCCATATGTATAGGAAAGGACTAATTTGGGTCGTCAATGGGTAATAAAAGTCAATTACATCAGAGTCTAAGGGAGTAAAAGGAAGAATAAATCTAAAAACCTAGTCTAGAAATACCTACAATAGGCAGTAAAGCTAAGTAAAATGAAAGGTTATTTATTTTTTTATTATTTATTAATCATTTTTAAAAAAAGTAACAAAAATTTTTTTCTAATAAAAGCTCAAAACTTAAACAAAATGTGATTCTATTTTTATTTAAATGGCAACTAATCGTTGCAATGCTGAAAAACAATAAAATTTCCAAATCCCAGTTTCCAATAAAAGCAACCGATAGCGCACCGGAACTCTAATACATATAAAAACTTGGAACAAATTAATCAAGAGAGGTTTGACTCGTCCAACTTAAAAACCAAGTTACAAATTGTGCTTCTCTCAACAATGCCGATTAATCATTTGATTCGTCAGATACACTTATCATCAACGTATCAGAGTAAGATGTATGTTCGAACGTTTTTTAAAACCTTTTTTTTCTTTCATACGGACTCGCATAGAAACTTTTTACTTCAAAGCGTCTATGGTCCGCGCTCAGTTTTCTAATTTGATTTGTTTTAATTAAGCTACTCGCTAGAGTACGTACATCTGTGTTAAAGGCGTTTGAATATATATCTTAAAACTCGGTAGAATAAAAGTACTTTTAAAGTGTACTGAGTTTTAATTTAATAAACTTGTTATGCTGATTGCGCTTAGTATGCGGGTATATTCAAGTAGGGATCTAAGTAGTAAACGAATTTGAATATCTTATTGTATTTTCATCGTTCGAAATGAGTTTGTTAGTGAAACATCATATTTCATCCGAGAATTATTTAACAGCAACAATACGTAAGAAATAATTGCTAATTTTAAGTATGATTTACTAAAGGCTAAAAGTTGGTAATTTAATAGCCTATAAATTAGAAAAAAAAAATACCAACTAATTTAATTAAATCATAAATATGTTTATACAAATACAAAACATAATTATGTAAACAAAATAATTATCAAATTTCGAGTTACAGCAACCTGAAATGTCTTCAACACGTATCCCGTGGAGTTACTGAACCCTTACAAAAGGACAAAACACGATCTCAGGATCTCAGTTCATATTTTTTCTTTAAATTTCCCTTCCCACTGTCAGAAATGGATAGCATTCAAATTAAGTTTGTCCTACAATAATTTGTGTTTCATTGTTTAGTATTTTATTTGCGATCAAACTTTTTGACTGGTACCAAATAAATGTCGTGTGTTCAAGATAAAATGAAACATTATCTCTCCATTTTAGCGAACATGATAACATAATTAGAAAAAATATTTGATGCGGAGTCGTAAATAATCATTTGCAGACTCGCGGTATGCGTGATGAAAAGATTACTGTTGCTAATTCTTAGTATCTAGGTACCTTACCAAAGATGAATATTTAATTGCTAACAGTTATTTATGTGTTGCGTTTTTTTTTAAATCCTATCGTAAAACTGACAGTTCTGACTACTGAGAGTTCGCCGCTTGGCGTATCTTCTGAGAACCCCGTTTCCCAGTAACTTAGTCGTGTAATAGGTAGATATATTCAGTGCGGTCACATATTTTTCTGCTTAATCCAGCATAAAATTGCTTCGAAATTTCCGTAACCGTATAGATATTAGATGTTAGCTTCTACGAATATACCTATAGGCTATACTACGAGGGTACAGTCACTCCGAAATACATGTATATGTTACATGCAGTATTATGCTTAGAGCTCAGACCAATAAAATACTATTTTATTAAATACTATTTTATTTAAAATACTATTTTATCGGTCTGAGGCTTAGAATAAGAACATTATTCTAAAGCATTATATTAACAGTTTCTCTTTTGCTTTATATAATCTAACGACATTAGCGAAAAAGACATAGCTAGGACCGCTTATTTCGCGTATGTCGAATCTGTGATTAGGTATAACATTGCTATATGGGGAAATGGTGTAGATATCAAAAATCTATTTATTGCCCAAAAAAGATGTATAAGATCAATATGTTGTATACCGTCAGAGACTTCATGTAAATTATACTTCAGATCACTGGGGATACTAACAGTGCCATCTATTTACATACTAGAAATTTGTATATTTGTCAAATCAAACCTTAGCATTTTCACAGAAGCGAAGGACGTCTACAGGACAAATTCCAGAAATCCCCACAGATTGGTTTTGGACGAAACCCCTAAAACCGTTAGTTATTTAAAAAATTGCTATGCCATGTCCATTAAAATTTACAATAAGCTTCAATATTTACTAATAGAGTTGCAACTCACTAGATTTAAGCATGTGTTACGGAGATGGTTGCTGCATGAGACATTTTATGAAATTGACGAATACTTAAGATCTAAGGACAACGACACTATTGTATCTTTTCTTTAATCATTTAAATCTTTGCCAAATGAAATGTATGACATAATAATTTATAACATTAATTTTTTAATTTTAATTTCTGTAATTTATATTTGTATGCTGAATTCTAGCTAAATGTGAGAGCCTTTCCAAAATAAACTGTATCATTCACATCTATGTAATACCACATTCAATGACAAATAAAGTATTATTATTATTCAAAATAATTTTCATTAAATTAAGTTGGTACCTATCTATACAACATGTAAATTAAATAACCAACACCCTGAATCGGCTTCTAAGTTGATTTCAATATATTTTTTTTAAAAGTTTAAAATAAAAATCCAAAAGAAAAGTACCCAGAAAATGTTGTACAATATTTTCTGGGTACTTTTTGTTTTTTTTTTCAATAAAAAAAGTTTTTTAAAAAAAAAATATTGATATCAACTCAGAAGCCGATCCCAAATCACCTGTATTCAGGGTGTTGGTTATTTAATTTACATGTATAGTAAATCGAGCGAAATTATTAAAATTTGTGGCCAGCATATTAAAGGGTACAGTTTACTCTCGGTACCGTGCGAGGTATTTGGGTTTATCCGTCTAATTCTCGTCCTGGTCATATGGTCCCGTGGGTGTCACAGACTATCGCACCAAGGTAAACCAACCACAACAGCATTCCCAAGAAGAATTGCTGTCAGGCAGGAGCGCGGCAATATATGTATATACAACGCATCATCATGTAACAAACACACATACATCCATTCAGCCATACACCCATACAAACTTTCGCGTCTCTAATAATACATGCCTACTCTGTAGCATAGCATAACATGGTCCAATAATAATATGCACATAACAAATAATTCTATTAAATTAAAATAATAAAAACGCACATTTGCACATACACACACACACACACAAATTTATGTTTAATTTTAAATTTAGTTTAATTTAATTAATTTTAATTTAATTGCAATTGAATTTGATTTAATTTTATTTTATGTTATTCTCTCAGACCAATGAAAGAGTTTACAATAAAATAGTTAACTTTTTTATGGGTCTGTGGTTATTACTTATGATTTAAGTTAATTATTCCTTATAATAATTACGAATGAGCGGGCCTCTCCTAACACAGGTTTTTATCAAACTTAAAAGGAGAAACCCAACCCCTGTAATGTAGTCAATGTCATTAAATGAAGGAATTTTTGATTTTGATTTTTTTTTGATCATCTACAGCTCATAATATAATGTCCCCACCGAGGGGCTCGAGCCTAGTCAACAACGCTGGCCATGTTCAGTACCCGTAGTGTAAATTTTTTCGTTTGAAATTTTTAACTATTGTAGTTGCGATTTGTATAGAAAACGTGAATAGCGCGCCTAGCGGAAAGAAGCGCAAATCATGTTTCCCATACAAATTGGGCTCTTAATGCAACAACACTAGTTACTTATTTCAAACAAAAAAACTTACACTACTGGTACAGGTTGGTCGACTTCATACACAACCTAACAACCTAAGAATTTCTTTATAGGTGTGTGCAGGTTTCCTCACGATGTTTTCCTTCACCGTAAATGCGTCGGTCGATTAAACCATATGAATTCAAAATTTGAAAACAAATTGGTACGTGGCGGGGATCGAACCGGTGCCTCCCGTCCCGGGTGTGAGACAAATGAGACCAGAGAACAAAGAGACAAAGATTATGTCAAATCAAAACGTATCGTAATCAGCATGGTGACATATTGCACAGACCCTTGGCACGCCCTTGGATCGCTATTCCAGTCCAATAAAAAATGCATTACCTAATACTGAGGTATTTCACGTCAGTGCTAACCACCAACCTCATTTTAGAATAATGGTACCTACTGGCTAGCACCACGATTACATACATGCAATAAATGCTTATGATTCCAAAAGCGCTTGAGCAGTGCTTTAGGTAAGATTTGGTCACACATAAAGCCACATCTGGCATTATGGGCCACACAGTACCAGAAATAGTGACAAATTTGCCAAGCCTGTTGCGTATCGCCAGCACTAAGATTGCATGAAAAAAAAAACTTTGAAGCTGTTTGTTTGCACCTAGCGTTTTCCTCGCTGTAGTGAGGTGAAAAATTGTGTTTCGCTCGGCAGCAAAGTGATTCTGCGTGAAATCTTCGCTACGCTCAATTCAATACAAGTACCTACTTGCGCAAAAAAACTACTTTGTAACCTTGCAAAACAATAACAGTCACCGTTTTGTTTCTGCTGTTTCATGGACTCAACACAATCATGTAAAATCTCCCGTGACTTTCTCTGCGGCGAATAATAATACCATTATAGTCCTTAAAAATAAGTAAATACGTTAGGTAGAGTTTGATGTTAGATAACTAATAATAGTTATATGTTAACTAACTTAAAATTGCGAACATTCGAGTAGGCATCTAATACATGTTATAACATCATCAGAAAAGCAGGTTTTTTTTTTATAGACGACTCAAAATTAGTTTATTAGTGACTGTACTTCAATAATACCAGTAAGATTTCATGGTATTCATAATAGCCTATTATACAAAAACACACATCGACACTAAAACACGGCTCTCGACCATAAAAAATATGAACAGGAAATAAAAAAAGCTACAGTGAATAATATAAAACCGAGAAATTTAAGCACTGTCACGAACACTCGGTGAAGGACCCCGAATTTTAGTATTCGATGTTAAGCTGACGTTGTAAGGTCTATTTTTCTTTGCAAATGCTACTTTTTACTTTGTATCGCCCGTAAGCATTCAAGTCTCCAGCCCGATAATTGAGACGTCAATTTTTTTTCGGAGCTGCCTCGACTTTTGAATATTTATAACGCGCGCGCACCGTAATTTAAGTTTACTTATCTCAACAGCTTTAGCTAGCTTAGCTTTGGTTTTTTATCGATTGCGTCTTGCACTCACAGGAAAATAATAACACTAATAGCAAGAATAGGATGTCTTCAACTCATCGAAGATTTTAATATTAGCTACAATAATTAAGTTAGAAAATGACTGTTATAGGACTATAATAGGTTCAATATTTGTAGACGAAGGAGAGAAAAATTTTGACAATCCTGTTACGCATAGGTAGGTACATACATAATTCTAAAACTGCAAAGAACAAGGATCGTAGAAATTAAATAAATCATTGCTAATTACCCACAACAATGCTAAAGCTCGTTAAATATCTAATTGATAAGAAAAATATTTTCTCTAAAGGAAAGAGTTTCTATATTTTTAAATCTTCCTATCTATTAAAATAATATACATATCTATTTTTATCATACCTTTATATCTATTTTTATCATATCGAATGAATATAATTTAACATTAAAGTACTTAAGTACCTACCCATAAATCTTGCATTTAATTATCTAACTACCTACCTAGCTACGACTCTCGTATCGTAGGTACCTATCTACCGAAAAACCATTAGAAAAAGCCGACCTGAAAAAAAATCTAGGTACCTACAATCGATGTTGTTTTCAATTTGAGATATGTATTTTTTATTATCCAGCGAAATGACAATAACCTTACAGCCAAAAGCGCAGGTACTAAACGGACAAGATTTTTTCAATCATCAATCAAGCCATTATATCATTCAAGATTTGGATGTTAGAAAAAGTCCTTTGAGATGTCTCGCGAACAATTCATACGTCAATCACAATGTCTGCAGTGGTGCTTTATAGTTCTGAAGCCTTTGTTATGCGCATGCGACTCTCTCTTCGTACTGCGCTCGTTAAAATACCCTCTTTGTGTTACAAATGATCCGGAAAATTATGGCTCCCGGTTCACGGATCATTATTTGCAGCTGCTTTTGTTCATCTAATGAATGCCTACGCCATAGCAAATAGAAAAGTTTTTTTTTCGAAATACCCAATTTCTTCATATGGGTAGGATTTATTCTCTTAAGGCCGAAGACCTAGGCAGACATTTTTTGCATTTTTCTTTTACGATCGCTAAAAACTAATATCCGCAAACGAAGCTACCTTTCCGAAATACCTACACCCATTTCCGTAGCCGTAGCTCAAACAAGTTTAATATACTTACCCGCTTAATATCTTCATATTATATTTCAATACTTAGCTAGTAGATATTAATTATGTAAGTACATATATCCAAATCCACTTCCACCAATCCGCATTGGGCAAGCGTGGTGGACTGCCTAAACCTCTTTCGATAATAAGGAGAGGCCTCGTGTCCCAGCAGTGGGTCGAATTATGATGTTGCTATAGCTCTTATGATGATATGATGAAATCCACATCCCTCCTTTTAAAAACTAACATAGGTATGACAGAGTAAAGAAGCATAATTAAAATTCCGTCTATCACTTGGATAGTTGGATACCTACAACATAGATTCTATCCATCCTTCCAGGCAACCGGAAGAGATCGCTCTGTAGTGATAAGGTCGCCCTTTGTACAAATCATTGTTTTACTGTGTTTATTTTTGTATTGGTTGATGTATGTGCAATAAAGTTATATTCTATTCTATACACAGAGTACAGAGTACATTTGTATATACCTACTTAAAGTACCAAAGTTTAAGGTGGTACCTACTTAACCCACCATAATCAGTAGAGTATGGAATGATTTTTGCGTTTATAAACCACAAATATTTTTAATACTAGAAAAAAATACACTGAAATAAATCGACCTGCCGCCTGAAGCAGGGCCTCGGTGGCGTAGTGGTTGACGCAGCCGCCCGCATTGCGGAATACGCTGGGTTCATGTCGATTTTTTTCAGTGTATTTTTCATGTAGAGCAGTGGGTTTCCAAACTTGATGTAACTACGCCTCCCTTAATAGGGAAAATTTAAGGAAAAAATTGGTTGTCTGTAAAGTCGGTTTACTGACGATAGTTGAACGTGACAACGTCTTAAGAAAATACTGATGGAATGGTAGCATTTTTCAAAAGAAAAATTTAATTTCATTTGTTTAATAGATTTCGCATTATAGTATGAATAAACTTGTACTAAAATCTCTTTGGCTATACTATTTGTATCTGGCTGGTTTTGGTATCATTGAAAGTTTAAATTTTAAAGAACATAATTCCAAATTCAAATTAGAGAATTAGATTCAGAGCGAGGTAACGCCGCATGACGTCATGTTTTTTCGTGCGTGCAGCCGGCTCTATCGAATTATAAGACGTTGTCACGTCAAAAATATTTAATCATTTGCCGCCCCCAGAGCCCGATGTAGCCATTTCACCGCTCTGGACAAAAACCAAAAGCACCCGACCTCCCCCTCCCCTTCTCCAAAACCATAACATTTCCTTTTGGCTTCGTCGTAGTCGGGTAAAATGAGTGCCACGGTTTAAATTTTTTGATTTTTTAAAAGTGTGTGCAATAACAATAAGTGTGTTCAAAATGGAAACAAGTTTACTGAAAAAAATCTGTAGGTACTCTTATATAATTATATTCTTTTAAAACTAATACAACATTAATGACGCAATTATGTGCATATTTTATAATCAGACCAAAATCAGAAAGATTATCAGAAGATTATTAGATAAATTAAAGGTCGACAGTGCTGCTCTCTAGTAAATGACTGTGTAACTTAAAAGTAATAGAGCGCTCTCTAGTGGCACTAAATCACTAAACTAAACACGATGTTTTGTTCAGAAAACTGTTTCCCCTCACGTCATCAAGATGATTAAAAATAAATAACTATTACCTCCTTTAACTTGCGGTTTCGAATCATGCACATCATATTTTTTAATACAACTATTTATAACTTTATTCCTCTTTTTTCAACTAATAATTTGTATTTATCTACTTTATAATTATGGCACAGATATTTCTCAAATGTTCGATAATTTAAAGTAGGTATTATTGCAATGCAATTGTTATATTCTAAGCAATGAAATTTTTATTAGAGATATAATATAAATTGGAACTATGGAAAAAAGAAACTTCATTTTTGAACGAAATAAAAAACAACGAATGTTGTTGACAGCTGATGACATGTGTAATGTCTAAAATTTGACAGTTTTCATCTGTCATCGACCGTGGTTTTGGTTTTATTTATCTCAAATTTTGTTGTAATTACGAGATAGTCAACTCTATAATAAAATAACGTTAATCTTATATTTGCTACTATAAGGAAAGTTAAACTGCGTAGCATTAATTCTTAATGTAGTTATAGAAACGTACTGTGTGTTGGTTGCTTTTTTGACATTTTGTGGGTAAGTTTTTGCTTTCATGTCGATGGTTGCGTTACACACTTTTACTCTTTGACCCAAGAAAATAATTAATTTGGCAATAGTATTTAAAGACATATTATTAGGAGATGGTTTATTCTATTAGGGTCGTTGACTACTAGATAAAACAACTATAAACTGTTATACCTAAGAATTGAAATATTTGCATACTTAGCTTCTGTAAATCTATTTGTTGATTAGTCTAATTGGAAGATTGACTTTGAAGGTTTCATAAGTTACTAAAGCCTATTATCGATTGATTAGCAAATATTTTCATAATTTTATGAATGCCCTCTATGACATTTCAGTAAGGTTAAATAGCAAAGGTCATAAATAAATTTACCCTTTTTTCAGGCAGTATATGTGATGCTCTCATTTTACTGGTATACATAAATATTAGTATAGAAGTCCATTTAAAAATGAGTGCTGGCGGAGGACCTACAAATAATTTACCACCAGGAGTGAATCCAGAAAATAATGTTTTACCTGGTGGTCCTGTTATTAATCCACAAATGAATCGCAACAGAAACAATAACCAAAACCCTCTGTTTAATGTCCGTGAGAGACTGTTTCATGCATTATTCTTTAAGTTTGCTGTGGCCTATGCTCGTACTTTTCCTAGACCTGTACGCAGGTTCTTTGAATTTCTTGTGCTACTGAAGGCATTAGTGGCTTTCTTTGTACTTGCATACATACATATAGCATTCTCAAGAACTCCAACAACATGTTTGAATCATATCAAAGATTCATGGCCTAGGGAGGGTATATTGAGGGTAGAAATATTGCGGAACCCTGCTCATGATTATACTATAGAACAAAGTTATGCAAAAGAGCGCAGGCTGAAGAAGGATAAGGAGGAACTCACTTCCATGCTTGGAATGTTAGCGACTGAAGGGTAGGTCTTTTTGGTCTTATTTTTCTCTTTGTTAGAGCAGACATTGTTTATAACAACATATTCTCTTTGTGTTAATTACTTTATGGTTTTCACTAGAACTGCAATGAATATTCAGTATTCGGCCTATTCAACTACTTTTAATATTCGGCCGAATATCTAATATTAGAATACTATTCAGCTGAATACTAATTAATTAATACTAGATAATTGGTAAAATAAAACAAAACAGAAGACGGCAGATCATTTACTGACAGTCTTTCTTCAATACATTTTGATCTCTATGATAAATGAGGTTGAAAAGTAGTTGGGAGAAATTTGCCTGTATTGGGTAGCCTGATCTGCTGTTCTCTGTACATAATCAACTTATGCATTTCATTTAACAAAAAAAAAACTAAAATAAATAAATAGAAAAAATAAAAATTGTTTTATTCGAAAATTCGTGGTTACAATGTTAATGCCGAGGCTTCCCAGTAAGTAATCAGAGATACTTGTATTGGGAATGTCTCGCAACTTCCCTAGTCGTTTACAATGATTAACCTTTGAACGTTTTACAATATTGAGTTAGATAGTAAACTTAGACTAGTGTGTTAGTATGAAAAATGTAATAAATGTAATTCTCTCTCCATGCATATGTATTAAAAACACTTTTTGAATTAAAGGGAATTGTTCAGTTTACTAGGGTACTTTGGCTTAAAACATTAACCAATATTATCAAAAAATGGTATTTTAAATTCTTTGTATAGATAAGAAAGTAATTATACTTAAATATAAATTAATTAACCTAAGGATGTGTCTAACGAGGAAAGTATAACATTCCTTTAAAAAGTTGCAAATGTTTCGGAATTTACTTCCGTATTGCTTCAGAAAGAAATTATTACTGTAGAAAATATGTAATTATCATACCATACATATTACAATACCTATCTTAGTTATTTCTGAGGTAATGCTATAATATTTTGAATCATCAAAGGTAATTAAATTATTATCTAAAATCTGGGCTGGTGGCCTAATATTATTTTCGTATCTTGCCCAGCTTAAATACCTTATAATGAGATAATTTCCTCATTCTTACTCGAAGGGATGAGATTCGAAGGAAAGTCCAAGTTCATGCCGAGGTTGCCTTTCGTAGCCGGTTCGGGTCAACTTCAGAAGCAGATACGGTGTCCAAGGATAAAGTCGCGTATTCATTTCGAGTGGTATCGGATTTCATTATAAAAGCAAATCACAGAAAAAAAGGCAGTTTAGTCTAATTAAAAGTAAATAATTATATTAGTCTTAGCGGAAATTATTTCATTTTTATAATAGGTTGTATATTTAATGCTATAACAACACAGGATACAATGGTCTCTTTTTCCTTCTAAAAATACTATTAAAATTATTTTATTTTGATATTTACTTTCCGGCAAAGAGAGTATCATAAATATTTTAAGTATATTTAATTACATTTTACTGTAAAAATATTTTTTAAGAAATAGCTTGTTTACGAAAAGCCGATAATGAACAATTCCCTTTGAATGTAGGTAAACATATATCTATATTACAAATAAAATTTTGAATTTAATTTAGGTGGGTAGCCTGATCTTCTTCCCTCTGTGCCAATACTGTCAAATTTCTTCAATAGACTTTGAAATTTATAATTATGGAATAAGGTTGAAAAGGCTGAATTGTTGAATGGAAAATAAATTAGTTTTAAAGAAATTTCACTATTTTGGGTACTCCAATATTTATTATGTTCTGTACAAACCAAATCACACAATAATATTGATACAAGTTTTGACGTCACCTGCCGAATACTTTTGCTATTTAATTAATTATTTAGAATATTTGGTTATACAACCTGGAAGCTCAATGAATATTCAGTATTTGTCATATTTCGCTGAATATACTATTTGTTGCAAGTCTAGTTTTTACTGTATTTAAGTTATAAATAGCATATAATGTGTTTAGAAAATTGAAGTATTAGAGAAAATGTGGTCTTTCAGTTAGAATAAAATATGTAACAATCTTGCTGTGCTCAAAATTTCCCTCTCAGTCTGTAGTACAAAATTTTATTATAATGTTCTGATATGTAGATTGAAATATTTTTTTTCAATGAATTATGTTAATGTGTTTATTTAGAGAAGACTTCAAGGTAAATTTTTACTAACAAAATATTAGTTATAAATAATAGGTGAAGGTCTGATTGTAGTTTGTGACATTCATTACAGATTCATAAATATAGAATCATCGACAAGTGACGACATAGATGAAGATGATTATATACGAGATGGCACTGATTACGGCAATATAACTCATATCCATGGTGACAGTCAAGAAGCAGAATCGGGGCAAGTCATTGAAACGGCATATATTACTCCAAGCCCTGACATTGAACAAACTGATGACAAAACTGATCTGAACACTACCATAGTTTCAAATGACGAAGTTCAACCATCTTCATCAATTTGGGATGGAATTCTTGGACTTGTCGAAGATATAGACAAAGATTCTAAAATACTAGATGTAAGTCTTAGATTTTTATTATGTTTGGCTACTTTTCGGCAAATCTTATAGTACAGAAGGCCTCTAATTTTAGGTTTAATTTTTGTCAATACATTTATTTGCCATGGCTTTTAATGTTTGTAAATCTACTACAACAAGTTTTAATGTGAGTTTACCTATGTCATTTAGAATTGCCAAACCCATTAAATATGTATGTAGTATATAATATAATATTTAGGTGACAAACACATTGGGAGAAGCCTGTTATCTATATAAAAGAGACATTAAACTCAAAAAGTAACAACCTTTAGAGAACCAAAAATAAACCAACAACCAGCCGGCCTATTCACAAACTTTTTTTGTGACAGATAAAAGTTATAATCACCGAGTGATTAACTGATCTACTACTACTTTACTATGACACTTGTTGTTGTTCGCTGTGTTTCTGATTGAAGGGAAAGGTAGCCAGTGTAATTACTTGGGCATGGAAGGCATATATCATCTCAGTCCCCAGGATGGTAACGCACTTGCAATGTTAAGTGATTTACTCTTTTAATAATAATAATTAATAATAATAATTTATTTATTTCTCCAAATAGTTTACATTAGATCGCTAGTGGCCGGGGTCTCCTTTTAAGCATATGAGTGCTTGTGCCAGGAGACCTCGCTCTTCCATTAGTGTACGTTTATACATGTATTAGGTGGAAAAACTGTTCTAAAATATAACTAAAACTATTATAAATTGTAACTCAAGATAAAAAAAAAAAAAAATTATGCCTATAAAAGTAAAAAATAATGAATCAAATTATGTGCCGCTAATTATTGTAGAGTATCTGTAGAAGGATGTCTGTTGTGTTGAATATGAGAGAAGTTGTGTGAATGATAGTGTAATTGAGTGAGGAAGTTTGTGTGGCTCTCAACCTACTCATTTAACGTAAGAGTAACTCCGTCTTCTCGTAGTCTAGTGTTTTCAACCACTTATGCACTATCTTTTTGCATTCGCTGTATTGCCTAGAGAAGATATCTAGCTCCTTGTTGATTTTGTTGTAAATGACGGCCGAACGATTACCATATTGCAATCTAGCAAACCCAGTGTTAGTTTTTGGAATCTTAGCTACATTATATTTCCTTCTCCTTTCGTGTTGACTAGTGGTATAATATGGTGTAATTTTATGTGTTTTTAATGTTATTTGTTTGAGGTATAGTTTTCTAACCGTGAGCAGTCCACTATCGAGATACAAATTTTCAGTAGAGTATCTTTTATTTTTAAAGTACATTATTTTCAATAACGCGCGTTGAGCACGTTCTACCTCCAAAAATTTTGTTTTGGCTGCACCTCCCCATACAGTAATGCAATATGACAGTACTGACTGGGCTAAAGCTATATATATGTTGTTGAGTAGCTTAGGAGGTACGACATATCTTAATGTTCGAAACACCCAAATTAGCTTTCTCACTCTTCCGGCTACCAGCTCAAGGTGGGGGTACCATGAAAGTCTCTGATCCACAATAACTCCCAAGTACTTAGTGTGTGTAGTTTTGTTGATGGTGGGACAATTACACTTGTCACTTGTGCTACAGTATTGATGAACTCTTATGCAGAAGTCTTTATCAGGCTGATTATTGTTGTAAATGCTAAAGCATATATAGTTTGTCTTATCCGTGTTTAGCGAGAGTAGGTTACATTTCAGCCAAGTAGAAATTTGAGTCATTCCTTTTTCAGCATTTTGCTTCACTTCTTGCCAAGAGTTTCCAGAAAACACGACTGCCGTGTCGTCAGCATAGGAGAAGATGGTAGCTTTATTAATTTTTAGGTCACATAACTCATTAATATATATTAAGAATAAGGTGGGGCCTAACACACTTCCCTGGGGAATGCCATATGATGTTTCTGCAAGATTACTATAGTACTGATCCAATTTTACTTTTTGCTTTCTGTCGGTGAGGTAACTTCTGAGTAGAGCCAGAGGAGGGCCCCTTACTCCAATATTTTCCAACTTATTCACAAGGATAGGGACAGAGACTGTGTCAAATGCTTTCTTAATATCAAGGAAGACCGTTAAGCATTTTTGTTTTTTGTCTATTATGTTTGTTACTAAGGTGCAGAGGGATGTTACAGCATCTTCTGTAGATTTGCCCATTCTGAATCCAAATTGTGAAGGTGATAATATCTTATACTGATCCAAAAATCTCAAAATACGAGTATTAATCAGCTTTTCCAAGATTTTTGATATACTGGAAAGAATGGAAATGGGCCTATAATTATTAACATCATCCCTATCTCCACCCTTGTGTATTGGAATAATTACCGATTGTTTAAACGGGGCAGGGAATGTCCCCTCACTAAAGCATAGGTTAGCAAGATGAGCAATAATAGGCACCACTTCGTTTCTCACAAGCTTTAAGTATTTAGTAGTGATTCCGTCCCAGCCAGGGGCACTACTTGATTTTAGGCTCATCAAGACTCTATCCACTTCATACTCATCCGTGTCTAGAAGCACCATAGAATTTCCTCGATGTACAAGCGTGGAGGGTGGATTGTTGTGAACTAGGTCATGCGACGTTGTGGGTTGAATTTGTTCGGCAAGGTTTTTCCCAATATTTACAAAGTAGTCATTAACAAAATTTGCTGCTTCTGGAGGTGATAGTCCAACATTCATCAATTCTGTATTTTTACTTTTTGACTTATTAGAATATGTTATGTCTTTTATATTCTTCCACAGTAATTTGTTATCGGAAACTGAGCTGGCTAGGATACATCTTTCATAGTTTCTTTTTAATTTCCTTCTTTGACTATTGCAATAATTTCTATATCTAGTATAAGTTATTCTTAGTATCTCATTATGTGGATCTTCTTCATATTTCTTTTGTAATTTATTTCTATTATTTATGCATTTAAGAATTCCAGCAGTGATCCAGGGTTTTATGATACGCTTGCTCTTTGGGATGTTACGATTGGTAGTATTGTTATTTATAGAGTCCGATAGGCTCTCTATGAGTTTCTCAGTTAATACTTTGGGGTCATTACAATGCAGTAGATCATTCAATTTAGTTTCTTGCAAGTATTTTTGAGCATTTTCATAATTTAGAATGGATATGGTTTTATTTGCCGATGGAGCTCTTTTTATTTTAGATAAACAAAGAAATGTAGTGTAGTGATCTGTAATAGAGGTCTGTAATATTGCAATAAATGCAGAATCTTTATTGCTATTTATTTTTAACATAAAATGGTCCAAACAACTTCGTTTTCTTGTCGGTAATGTATGTCCAGGAAGTATACCAAATTGTGCAAGTGTATTAAGGTAGCTTAGTCTGTTCCTAAAATCTTGCGTGTGCTCACTGTCCTTGGGGATAAGATTTATGTTTATGTCCCCAGCTACAATTAAATTATTTTGGGGGGATATTGCCTGAATATGTGTGGTAAGAGTAGTCAAAAAGTTTTCAATATTTAAATTTGATGGTGACCGATAGATACATAAAAGGGTAAAATTTAATATGTCTACTTGAAGACATGACGCTTGGGCTAATTTTATTTCGTTTATCTTGGCTTTCAGTGAATTCTTTACATACACAGTTACCCCATCATTTTGGTTTAATTTATGTGTAGTAGAATGGGAGACATAATTGGTCATATGCGGTAATGGCTTGTTTGTATCAAGTCTACACTCGGTCAGTACAATTACATCTGTATCAAAATTTAGGTTAGTTAGTGTTAAAAGAAAGTCACACTCTTAATATTGCAAGTGTCTATAGGCGATGGTAACCACTTATCGCCAACACTGGGTGGGGCGCAAGCTTGTTTGCCATCTCCTAATATTGAACTTGTCCTGAGGCCAGGCGATTTCGTCGTTACGTTGATTAGTGAGCGTTATAGTATGAAGTTTGAGAGTTATTGAGTCCATTATTTTGTAATAATTAGTATATTGTGGTTACAGGAGTCAATTGATGATGCGGCTTCTAATGATACATCTAAAGGTAATTATGTTTTCTTTAATGTATATAGAATTGTGAACATTGTGAACACAGCTGAGTATGTGGTTCAAATTGTGGACCCTTGTACCCTGTAAATGTAACCTTTGTTCAAACTGTAGACATTGGGGAAATTAATCTTGCGGAGATCTGTAATCTGCAACTACACGGCAATAGAACCATGCCCAAACCGCTTGTGACATATTGAATAAACCCCAATATTTCAATGTTTTCAGAGTCCTAAGTATTACAAGCAACAGATTCAACATTTTAAGAGTTACAAAGTGATTGAAAGTTTATTTTTCAGATGAGGAGTACATACTGGAATACTCTTTGGAATACGGCTTCCTTCGTCTGTCGCCTAGTGCCAGACTGAGACTTAAAATACCCGTGAAGATAATCACTTTGGACCCTCTGAAGGATGCGTGTTTCGGAGACTCCTTTTCGCGGTTCGTGCTTGATGAGTTTCTGGGATATGATGATCTACTGATGGCTTCTATTAAGACATTGGCTGAGAATGAAGATAATAAGGGTTATTTGAGGTGAGTTTATTATACAAACAAGACGAGTTGTATCGTTGGTTAGTACAGTAGGTATTTTTATTTCTCGAATGCTGGTGAGTTATAACTGTTTGTGTAAATAGATATATGTGCATTTACACACAATGTTTTTAGACGAGTTAATCGCAAGTATTTATTAGAACCCTTTTATTGTAGTATAGCGGTTTGCCCAATGGTCCAGCCTAGACCCAAAGGTCCCGTATTCGATCACCAGGGGGTACAAAGTGTTCCGATTGGCTGGTGGTAGTGGTCTTAGGTGTGACTTGTTAGGTGCCACATCCTTACCTAAGTCGTGTTCCAGTATCTAGAGGAGGAAAGGAGGGAAGATAGAATATAATAGATAAGAAGAATTGTGTGTTTACAAATCTCGCGAGATCAGAAAATAACGGTTTTGTTTCTAATTGTACGGTAACGAGACACAAAATATACAAGAAACGATGACTCATGAAAAAATCTTTACCGGTTTTCGAAACCTAGATTTCTAACTTAGTATGTTGACATAATAATGGCATTGTTCGCATATTTACGATAGAAATCCATTACCTACGTTCATGCCTTGAGAGATCATTGACCCTATAAATAATATGTTTTTTAATTAACAATAATTGATTGACAATCAGCCAATTTACAACTGGTTCTCAACTAGTATTTATTTAGTTAAGTAAATAGTAAGAGTGTGTAGTCTACATTCTGTTTGCACAATGTAAATAAAGAAGTCGTAATGCGTTAGTTCATTCTATTTATATGGTTTCTCAATAGTCAAACAAAAGAAACGCCTTGCCCTTTGATTAAATATTCTTACACCCGTATACACAAACATTACTATGAGATCTCTCGAATCTTGGATAAGAAACGAACCAATCACAGAGCTATATTCAACGCAATGGCTTTGGCATTGAATGGAGCTCTGTGTTTAATTCGTTTCTTAACCAAGAGTCGAGAGATCTCATAGTAATGTTTGTGTATAAGGCTGTTAGAGCCATACTCCACCAAAGCGGTTGAGACATGAGTAGGCGAGAAGTGTTTTAAACAACAAATAGGATTTCATTGATTACATATCTCGTCTCTGCTTCAATAGATATAGTTGAGCAGGGAGAAGTTGTCTCCTATTTGTATTCATATTTGAATGGTGCGATTAAAATGGAGGTCGGTTACAGCGGATTAGCGGGGTAGGGAAAGGGATCCATAAAGCGTCGGTGGCGTAGTGCGTAAGAGGGTCGTCTCCCACCCGGGAGGCACTGGTTCGATCCCCGCCCTTCCACGTACTTTACTCGGGCTGTTGAGATGATTTTGTGCGTAACATCTGTCCTAGTCGAAGCGTCGGTGGCGTAGTGAGTAACAGCGCTGTCTTCCACCCGGGAGGCACCGGCTCGAACCCCGCCACGTACCAAAGTGTTTTCAAATTTTGAATTCATATGTACGTTTAATCGACGCTTTTTACGGTGAAGCAAAACATCGTGAGGAAACCTGCAACACCTATGAAGAAATTCTTAGGTTGTGTGTGAAGTCGACCAACCCGCACTTGGCCTAATCTGGTTGTCTAAGGCCTAATCGGCCCTAACGGCTGGTAGGCCCGAGCCCCTCCTTGGGGACATTATATGAGTTGTTAATGATGATGATGAAAGGGATTTGGGTTGTCAGCGCGCAAGTGTCACGACAGCGTTGAAAGCATGACGAGGTGACTAGTTACCTACCACCAGGCAGGCCGTATGCTTATTGCCAATCAAATAACCAAAAAAAGCAGAGATGTGAATTGGGTGGCAACTAAATGAGAGTTTAATGGCGTATCTTATGCGGCATGACATTAGTCTTTACACAGAGCTCAGCTCCTCGAATAATTATGATTTAAATGTCCCACCGCTGACTATAAAAAAGAAGGGAGTAAAGATAGAACCGCGTTGAGCATCGACGAGCGAGTAGTTACGGTAGTTTTGTTGCTATATGAAGCTCTTGGCCGTCATCTTACCTGATTGTAAGGAAGATGTTGCACAGAAGTGAACTCCAGGTCCAAACACCATAAGTATGGGTCCACTAAACGGACTAAAGGCAGTCGGAAAAAATATAAAAACATACTGTAAAAACACTTAAACTAGATACACACAAATATAAAAAGGCTTGTAAAAAGGTACTTACAATTTTATTAGTGCCTTGAGATAATTATAGATATTATTATTAGACACCCGGGCGAGACCCTAGTAATATGACAATTATTTGCAGTCACATGGTCAGCAATAGAATGTGAGCGGGAAACTGACCACATGTCAAGGATGATTTTGAACTTTGAAATATTTACTTTTTTAAATTAATGCCAGTAAAGTTGAATATGAGAAAAGAGGTGCTATAACATGACGTACCATGATATAAACTGGCTATCTAACACATTAATCCATTAAGCTTATAATTATGACAAACTTTGATAAGATAGTGGTAGCCAGTTTGGTGGACTTAAAACAACTAGTACCACCAAACAAACCGACCACAAATTATTTACTTCATCCCTGAGTATCGAACTTTCGGAACTGAGACCAGTGAGCAAACTGTGTACACATTCGCATAATAATCGTATATAGCAACGTTACCTAAACTCTTCGCCCATTCAAAGTCAAAGTTAACGTCAAAATTTCTTTATTCATTTAGGTACAATTTGTACACTTATGAAAGTCAATTTTGATGTCATCGGTTGAAGAGTCTACCAGGAGGCCTTTTTCTTATAAGAACCGGCAAGAAACTCAACAAGTTTTACCTCCCTTTACAGTTTTTATAGTTTTGTTTTGGAAAGAGTCATAATTCACATGTTGAAGTCATAATTATAATAAACTCATTGCGTCTCAGACGGCTGCAATCGACTAATCATTATAGGGACACTCCCGATAAAAGATTTGTATAGATTTTTTTCTTAATTCTACAAACATTTATATGAAAATCTCAGCTGCTGTTTCTTTAAAATAAGGCTAAATGTGGAAGCGCTCATCAACCATTACAGATTGAGGAATTCTTTATATTGCATTACATTTATTGGCTGTACGTTTAATCTCGCGCGTTCTGTTGCGATTCACGACAGAATTCTTCGAACATCTACGTCTTTACACGCGGCCACCTCTAACTACTAAAAAATGCTGATTTTGTGCCGCCTACATAGTTGTGCCGGCTGACTTTTATAGTGGAGAGTTCTGACTATTGTTCTGGCATATTGAAACAGCTTTGTTTTTCTTACGAAATGAAAATACATATTATTCAAAATAATGTATCTACATATTATTAGTCTTTACTATGCCATTCACGAGCCATGTACCCACTGTTGACAGAAGCTAGGGGATTGCAGCGCTACAAACGCTTCGCTGTATGTTGCTTCTTAGTTGTTATTTTTAAGCATTACAAATAAGTAATAATGACAACCTATGCAAAAATCGCGAGTGGTCTCCCCTTCACTTTCTCGAACTCGAAAGTTGATAGACACCTCATATTTTGATGTCATAAATGCATGGTAAATTTGGTTGCAATAAGTTAAAGCATACTCGAGTTATCGTGCCAACGCACAGACACACAGACAATTCCTAAAACGGTATTTTTGGGCTCGGGGAGGTCCAAAACGCGTAAATCCGTCAAAATCTCGAGGTCAAATTTTTTGACGATTACAAGACTTCCTCTATACTACGTATGCGAGAAAGTAAAAATCGGGAGTGGTCTCCGCTTGACTTTCTCGTATACCGGTAACGACTCAAAGGTTGATAGAATCCATATATTTTGATGTCATACATGCGTGTTAAATTTTGGTCACACATCCAAGTACCGTCCGCGCACTGGGTTGTTTAACTTTCGTAATCGACGGCTCAAAATTTGATAGAAACCTTATATTTTGATATCATACACGTATGTTAAATTTGGTTGCAATAAGTTAAAGCACGCTCGAGTTATAGTGCTAACGCACGAGAAAGTAAAAAGACAACCAGAATTACGCAGAAAAACCATAGTCGGTTCTATAAATGTTGTTATGGATACGCGAATGTGGATAATTATTGGTTGGTGAAGGTCATTTTTTATGATGAATTTTGTAAAGGGTATTTGTACAACCAATTAGGGACTTATCGGCGAAACGTTCATCGCCGAAACTTAATTCTGGATCAAGTTATACGGTCTGCAAAAATGACGATAAAAAAAATGTATTCTTAATATTATAATTTTGTTCACAGGAACGTTATTACCGGAGAGCATTATCGCTTTGTCTCAATGTTGACCGCACGCAGCTCATATATTGCCGCATTCTTCATCATGTTGGTCTTTGTAAGTATTAATTTGACTCAGAGTAATTTATTATTTATTTTATCTCGAAAGAAAACATTTATTAATGCGTTAAACCGTTTTTTATGCCTTTAGTCCCAAGTAGGACTATGGCCTTTTTAATTCTTAATTTATAACCACTTTCATATGAAATAATGAAACCACCCAACCCATAGCCATAGCGAATTAGCGAATGATGCACTTTTTCATTTAGTTAAAATGTGGTAAAACATGGTTTCAATCTATTTATTTTCAGTCCCCGTTTATAAATAATGTACAAAGCGCCATCTAGTGTCGAGTAGCAAAGTTAAACGTCTCGCGGTTGTTGCTGTACGTCCTCAGGGTTTGTTTGAATGATATTATAGTATTAGATAGTATTTCTACTCAAATATAGGTGGCGCTGTTGTCACAAAAGCATAAAATGTTTTAATTTACATTCTTGAAATACACGAGTTTTTGTGTAGATGGCGCTCTGTTAAGAAGATTTGCTATAATAATTTAAAAAGCAAAATATTGAGGGTCTTGATTAAATATTTCGTATCTACTACTATTATTTAAAAAACTGTTTTGATAAGGTAACATTTTGTATAACAAAAAAAATGGTTTCGAATGGTGTCGTTGGTTATTTGAGAATAGTAATTACGTACTGTCAGCATCAAAAGTGCGGCACCGATTTTCGACCTTGTTTAAAATGTAGTCCCTAAAACTAAGGGGGATTAGGTAAAACAGCTCCTCGGAGCACTCACCGCGACGCAATTAGACATGCTCAAGATGGTTGGTCACCTCTTTGTTGCTGATGATGCGGGTCGCGCATCGAGTACCTACTAAGTACTTGGTCCGCCAAGATCATCTCTTCAGGTGCGAGCAATAATCTACGCAGGACCGTATTTGCGTCTTATATAGCAAGCATAGTTGACCTGGCGTGAAAAAACGCCGCACCTTGTTCAGGACTCTTTTTTTCTCTTCTTTTGGAGCTTCCGTAAAGTTCTTTTTATCACGCTTTCGATATAATCGTTCGGATTTAAGTCGCTGCGAATCTCCGTACCGAGCAAAGTGATACTGCTGTGTAGCGTCAGTGTTCTGCTCTGAAGAGAGGAAAGGGAAAGGAATGGCGACGTTTTAGCCGTAAACGCCCACACTTGACTTTTCTTTGCATTGAACACAACCAAATTTGCTGTACCCCATTTGGAAACAAAGTCCAGCTCCTGGTTGAGTTCATTGACAAGATTCTCATGACTCCACGGTTTCCGCTCGTCCAGCCGTTGCGTGTCTGAAATAGCTGGCATGCACTGCACTATCGTCTGCATGGATGTTTCCAAGAGGAATCATATCATTTATATACAGAAGAAACAGTGTAGGAGATAGAACGGAGCCCTGGGGAACTCCGGCATTCACTGACATGAACTGCGAACTGCATCCGTCAGAGAGGACACGAATTCTACGCTCATGCAGAAAGCTGGCCACCCAGGTACAGATCTGAACAGGCAGACCGTACGCCAGAAGCTTGGAGAGAAGACTTTAGGCCAGACCGTTTTACCACGGAGAAAAATCGAATGAAGGGATTAGCTTTTTACTGTACTTTTGGTGTATATTGACGCTATTATTGATATACTATAGAATTGAGACTTTTCTATGGAGTGATTTATTTGTTACGCATTAACTATTACCCAAGTGTATAAATATACGCTACATGTTCGTAGACTTGTTTTTTACTCAAAAAAGAAAATACCTTATCAACACTTGATAGATCGAAGCTTTATACAACCTTGTTCAGAGAGAATACATATCAATTAATAGGTATCGCAAGGCGCGGTGCCCCACACTAAAATCAGGATTCTCCGAGTTACATTTACTGCTCTTTTACAGCCCTTTCAAACTTTATTACGGCACCAAATTCCTCGTCTGACGGCGGCCTTGTGTTTGTTTTACAAAACTCCTATGCGAAAACCGTACCTACATAGTTTTCGGATGAGCGAACTTGATGTTTGATATTGTTCTTAAACTTTTGTTGTTTTGTAATATAATAACATTGAGGTCTAATTAATGATTTTTATACTGTACTTGTTTATTATTAGAGGTTTAATTAAATCATTTTAATGGTAACAAGTACTTTAATGGTTTTGTTTATCGTTAAACTTACTGTTTTAATTGGAAACACGTACCTAATCCAGAATAAATATTTGATGGTAGGTAAGTATATTTTTTGGCGTTTAAAGATGAAATAAGTACCTAATTAGTCAGTAGAAGCACAGTATAGAAGTCAACAAGTTAGTCTAATAATATTTAGAGAAGCAGGCAATAAAAGATCCTATTGTGCTTAAAAAATAATTTACTCTAGGATTTATTCAATTAAAGATCCTATTAATGCTAAAAGAAATTATTGACTTTAGGATAATTTTGTCATTGAATATATATTATACTAAAAACATATAAAAACTTTTTGGTAGATCTTCTGTCTTCCTTCTAGTTTATGCTTTCGGCATTTTTTGTATCATGTGTAAATTACAATAAATAATACACAAAGTGCTGTATGGGCTAGACACCTTTGCCTTTTGTTTCAGGTATTACAAATATAAAAGAAATCAAAATGGCTAATCTTTTTTTATTAGCCAAATAGGTTTTCTATTAATTAAGGTTTTCAATTAATCAAAGATTTTTCCTCCAAGTGTACGGACTTATCTAATAAATTGGGAATATAAAAAGAATTACTGGAATTTCGTAATCATGATATTTTAAGACATTTTAGGAGTTCATCAACAATTATTTCGCTATTTTGATTTTACTTCATTTATGCTATGAAAATTATCTTTATTTGTGGTAATGTACGCACAAAAAATTGGAAATTTAATTTTATATGTATATTTTTACTTGCTCAAAACGCGTCGTAGATAACCCCACCTGCATTTTCATTTTATTGACTCAGTTTTAGGTAGAGATCCGCGTAAGGCCCCGATCCCACTCAGAGTTAGTCGTGCGTACGCGTTCCTCCGACGTTTCAACAGCCATATCGTATAACGCCGTATTGCAAAACGGCGCGCTGGATTGAAAAACGCGGCGGGAAACGGCAATTAGTGTAATATGCCACTGAAAGTATTTTTGTAGTAGTTAGTCAACTGTATAGACAGCTCATTGTACGAGTACTTACATATGAATTTTAATAATTTAGAATAGCTCTTCTTTTTTATTTGGAAGTCTTAGTTATGATTTACTGTGTTATTACAAAAAAGAACACAAATTATTTATTTGTTAACGTACATATAACATGTGGAAATTTTTAACGGATCATAAATTCCTTCCTAAATAATTGTAGAAAAATGAACCCAACAAAATTTTATTATGTTTACAAAACGAAAAAAAATCAGCTTCAACAATTGTGAAATAAGTGTTTCTACAAAAAGGTCTCTACCTAAACTCGCGAATCGCTTGCATCAATTTTTTAGCGATGGATATTTAGGTGATTTTTATTTGTGCGTGGGCACGTCCGTTCGGTTTATTTCCATTGTCCATTACGGTTACGATGAACAAAATGAAATAACAACGCAATGTAGGGTTTAGACCTATTTAAATAAAATTTTAGCAGGAAGCGTCGGTGGCGTAGTGCGTAAGAGCGTTGTCTCCCACCCGGGAGGCACTGGTTCGAATCCTGCCTTGTACTAATGTGTTTTGAAATTTTAAATTCATGTGTACGTTTAATCGGCGCTTTTACGGTGAAGGAAATCATCCTGCACACATCTATGAAGAAATTCTTAGGTTGTGTGTGATGTCGACCAACCCGCACTTGGCCAGCGTGGTTGACTAAGGCCTAATCGCCCCTAATGTGGTGTAGGCTCGAGCCCCTCGGTAGGTACATTATATGAGCTGTTGATGATGATGTAATAGTGTAGGGAATTAATTATATGTAGATATGTAATTAATTTAAAATGAAGAAAAAATCCACGACCAGCCTCTTAATGAAGCAGGTTTATCTTGCTCAGTTGCGGGGCTCTGGTCAGTATCGTCTATTCTCGAGACCAATCCAATGAGTCCAATCAAACAAGATACACGATACAATACACATATTATTTTTAAATAAAAAAACCGCCTTCAAAACTAAAAACAGAAATAAAATTTCTGTTTATAAAAATCTAAATGTTTTTGTGAGGTCGGTCCCAAATACAAGTGACTACGCTTATTCCAAATATTGAGGTTGGCACCGACCGATTGATCACGTGATTTAACGATGGTTTATGTCAATCCCATACATTTTATTCATATTGAACTTCATTATCGTTTTTAATTTCTTACTTTGTCCAGGCCCGTTGTAATTTCGTGAGGATTTGGATATATTGCAAATTCCAGGTGATGCAGCAGCTTTAACAATATCACTAACGTTACCATGTACAAATTTCGAATCAATCAAACCTGTAGAAGTTTCTCAGATCATTCATCAACTAAATGATCTTCAAACGGCTTAGCTTATATTCTTGAAACCTAGCTAAGAATACTCTCAATCAGGTTAAATTTCTGAAACAAATCTATTTGGGAGCTCCGATGCCACAAATAGACACAGATATTCAGACACTCCTCATTTTGCTTCAGGGGTTAATTAAAATGTATTTGATATAAAAACTCATTTTATTGTGTGATTTGTGAACGAATGGCGATTGATTGAACGAAGATAGAGCTAATTACAATTGAGCCAGTCCAATATTCGTTACTTTCTCTCTTCGGTTGATATTCTTTTTTTATATTATCATCTGTAAAGCCTAAAGAACTTTAAAATCAATACCTTGTTTTCGTGAAAATTAAATGATAGAATGTTATAATAGGCCCAGTAGTGCTTCTTCAAGGCATAGCCAGCTTTGGTTTTGAAGTTGTTTTGTCGAACTTGGCCCATTGTTTAAGCTTTTGTTCGTTTTGTAGGAAAGCGAGATCAAACACGTGTTTTCTTATAACTGAAAATTTTACAATATAATAGATTTTATTGAAGCATAAACGCAAGATTTTTTTTGAGTTCTTTGAAAATAAAATCTTCAACAAACATATTTACGAGTATTCTATAACCTTTGGTTATTAGGAGCGAATTTTTTGTTGATACATTCACTCTTGGACCCATATAACGAATTAACTTATATTCAGTGAGGTTAAAACCCACATCAGAAATGTTGAGATCCGCAGGAGAACCAAGGTCGCTGACATAGCCCAAAAAATTGTGAACTTTTTATAATGGTAGCAGATAACCTTTAAGTTATCGTTGATCCTCCAGCCCCAAAAGCATCTCCCAGCAAAGGCTTCTTTTTCTGTCTTTTAGAGGCTCTAGGGCACACATTTCTAATGCTCTCATCTAAAGTAATATTATTCTTTTTTTTTTATAAAAAGGTCAAGCAAATGACTCTATTCCACCTGATGGTAAGCAGAAGTAGAGTCCAAATGCGAAGAAGATTCTTACTATACTTCCAAAATTACCTCGTTTTCATTTCTCTTCGTTTTCCTAATAACAAATAAGGGACTTTCAATGCATGATGACACTCATGTTACTATACTAGGGGAGAGATGGTCTTGAAAGTCGAGGGATGGAATGGGAAGGGCAGACCGCAGAAGGAATAGATGGATTATGTGAGAAATGATGAAAAAAAAAGGAGTAGATGATAAGGTGGCAGCTGATAGACAAGAATGGAAGAGTAATGATACTAGTCATAATGCAGCGACCCCAAACAAAAAAAAAGGGTAGGAGAAGAAAGAAGAAGTTTTAAAACCCGTTTACAAAACGGCGTGAAAAAGAAAATGCTAGATATAATTATTTCAATACAGTAAAAGGTCTAGTTTTTATGAAATCGCAGTATCAAGCAATATGGGTTCACTAATGGCTAGTGGCGACTTTGGAATTCATCGTTATCACAGCAAAGCCTCAAAACAATAGGGAAGCGTGCTTTGCCTAATATTTTTCAGTTCGTTCATTAAAAGAGAAAGTCTGAAATACTTATAGCGCCGCAGCGGTCGATACGGCCATCTAGTTTACGGTGGCAGTAAAAACTAACAGGTTGCCAGTGGCCGGATTAATTCGGACCATTGGCCAGCCGGCCCGCACGGTCTGCCGCGCCGCGCTGCACCGCACTGCATCCGCCTAGAGCGGAACTACTAACTGATAGTTTAAAAAAAAACCAGTTTTAATGTGCCTAGTGGTGCGTCTACGTGATAAAGCTTGTAATTTTACACAAATGTTTTTGTGTAATAATTTTTTGAAAGTAATTTGTTGTTTTTTTCGATATAAGAGATATTGAAATTAATGAAGTAAAATAGCTTTAGAGAATAAAAAAGAAAGCATTTAAAATTAAGAAGCGAGGTGGATTCTCTTATTATTGTTTAAGGGCACAACAGAAGAGATGTAAAGTTTTGATATTACTTATTATAGTACTGTCAGCAAGCGACTGTACATATAAAGTCTTTTCTTCCGGCAAAAAATATGACGAGCTAATACGCGCGTATAAAACTGGTTTGTAACCTTCCTAAAACACGACCTTACAGCTACACATTTTTGTCTTTCAAATAATCTTTGTAGAGTAAGCACAAAGTATTTATGCCTACTCTCCAACACTTTTGTTTGAAGCACGAAGTTGATTGCGAATAAAAAAAAGAAAAATACAACCCAAAATATTATTATATTCTTTCCCATTAAACTTTTATTTCGGCTACTATGACCCATACAAAAAATAGGTACATTATTATTGTATATATATAGGATTAAATTTTAATAATGTTAAATTTAAATAAAATATTTCTTGTTACACTTTTTTTGAAGCGATAATCATTATTTTTTTCAAAAATCTAATGATGCAGTTTTTGTTTTCATCATAATCGGGCCCACGACTCCTTTGAGCATTTTTCGATATTGCTTATAGTTTAGGATTTGGCCCTGAAGGCCCACTTAAAAATTCATTCTGTATATTTAAATAAAGTTACTTATTATATTTATTGCATTAATTGTATTAAATAAACTAGTTCATAAAACAAGAATAGTTTTCGTACACAGAAGAACTAATATCAATTAATGGTCCATATAAATCGTGATCTCAACTTTGACGGCGGCCGGCAGCTACATAGGTGGCGGTCCCTCCTTCAATCAATCTCTTCGCCACATCATTTGCTCCCCGCGCCTCTCTCCGCGATTGAATTTCATTAACGAAACGCTTAGTGCAGATTGAAACCATTTAAGTAACTGCGATCGGCCCGTACCTTATGCAGTAACCTTTGCTGAACATAGAAGCGGAATTTTCCATTTTACTCTGCGTGATTGCGGTTGCTGTTGTTGGGATTAGCGCTTAGTTTACGTATTATCTTAGTTGCGATTTACTTCTGCATTGGCTACAAAAGGATTCTTTGTTAACGTTCGGTATAATTTTTTTTTATATTACGAGATGGCAAACAAGCTTGCGTTGCAATATTAAGGGTAAATCACTCAACACTGCAAGTGCGTTGCCATTTTGGCGAATTAAATGATATGCCTACTGTAATGAACTGGTGTAAAAGTGGACTGTATGAAATAAGGGAGAGGAGCTCAAAGTAAAAGAATATATTAATAAAACTAAGGCTACTTACAATAATATATAAAAATACAGAGAAAATATAGGAACGACCAACAGCGATAAAAACCAGACAAAGACAACCAAGATGTCACAGACATCAATCTATGAAAAGGTATAAAACCTCACCGGCCTGATGGCCAGTTCCTAACACCTACCATGCCCAGTAATTACACTGGCTACCTTTCCCTTCAATCCGAAACAAGATACGAACTGCTTCACGGCATTTGAAAATATTATTCCTATAAAGAACGCTACCCTTTCTTCTTCTTTTTGCAAAGTATAGGTTACTGAATGGACAGAACTAAGTACACTTGAGAATAAAATACTGATATTACTAGGATGTTTCAAATTGAATAAACTTAAGAGGAATGTCTAATATGTCTATGTTACCCACATAATATAGGATAAGTACTCCCTCAAATAGAATGCTCCCGAATGCAACTGCTTATCCGCGTTGTTGCTTCAAAATATTTTGCAGTTGTTTTGCAGACACTTTTCCAGCGAGGTCCACCACCATTGTGGCGTTTACCTTCTTGAAAACTATGTGTTAACTTAATCCAGATTTATTTTTGTTTGATCTATTGTCAACTTACGAAAACTTACCTCAAGTCTCTAAAAACAGATCATAGTTGTACAGCGTACAATCAAAAGTTTTGTTATTATACTTTGTTCTGCATATTTTCTGCTGAGAAAAAGTGGATTCTATGCTGACACACGCAAAAACCTACCTAACACCTAATTTCGTAATTAATTAATCATAATAATTTAATGTGTTTTAATATCAAACGTTTTTTTATAATAATAATTTATTTGCAAAAACATGGTTTACTTTATTACATAATTAATGTAATATTTTTTTTTATGTTACGAAATGGCAAACAAGCTTGCGGCCCACCTGATGTTAAGTGGTCACCGCCGCCTATAGACACTTGCAATATTAAGTGTAAATCACTTAACACCGCAAGTGCGTTTGCCATCCTGGGGACTAAGATGATATGCCCTCCATGCCCAGTAATTACACTGGCTACCTTTCCTTTCAATCCGAAACACAGCGAACTGCTTCACGGCAGAAATAAGAAAGGCGGTGGTACCTACCCAGATGACCCTACATATGGGTCTACCACCTAGTAAATAACTTTTTTATTAGGTTGTGATATATTGTTTTGTTTCAGACTGTCTCCATATCGATGCTTCTGCGCTACGCTCACCACCAGATCTTCGTTTTTATAGGTGAGTACTTTCATAATTCCTCAATTCTCGTAGCTGCCATCATTGTTCATTACGTCGGCCCCAGTAATCTTTCGCCGTGCGACTCCAGCTACGATTATTCTTAAGCATTTTCCAAGAGCTACAAATGTAACGCAAATAAGTTCAGTGCAATTACCTGCTGTCGAAATGAATTCAGTGAAAAATTCCCCGAGTCGTGAGCCGGCTCAGCGGCAATCTCTTTGTAATAACAATAATTGCGAATAGCGCTCGCGGCCGCCGCCCCGCCCCTTGCCCCTCGTCCGCGGGAAAAACAAAAATAAAATAATGTAAAAAACAAAATGGGTGGGATTTGCCCGGCCCCCCTCCACTTTGATCCGTCCACAATTAGTCCGATAGAGATAATTTGTTTCTTTCCCTATTTGTTCTGCCGGCACTTGACTTAGTAGCTTCAATACGATGATTGTTTTGAATATTTTCCAATCCCCTTTCGCAGAAATGAAAAATCTTGAATTATTCCCGTTATTAATCTCTTTGGCTTGGTGTTCGAAAGGGCTAGGGATTATCTTGTTTTTCTCTGTTAAAAGAAATTCAATAGAGAGTTTTCTACTTAGGGGTCGCTATAAAATATCAACGGTCAATTAGCTGTTGCTATCGTTACCTTTATCTGTGTTGATGTCGGTATTTCTCCCGTGTTATTATTTTATCGGACACTATTGGATTTTTGATATATTATTAGCAATAATTGGTGTAATGCGATATTCAAGTTACCGTACTAATGATGTCCGCTAAGCTCATTAATGGCATCCGGGAAGCACCTGCCAATAGTTTACTTTTGCTGGGGTCCGATCACTTAGCTTAGACTTCCGTTAATTATAGAGAGATTCTTTTTTCGTGATTCTCGCAAGCGAACTAATTAATGCTACTACAATATTTTGTTTCCGCTTCGGGGTCTTAGCATTGAATTTCTTGAAAGCAGCATTAGGGCGCTTTTCCACCAGAGCCGTGTGTATCTAATTCTAAGCGATGCGAAAGGAAAAAATTGGTAATAAGCTGTCATAACTTCGCTCAACTATTTTTTTTTTATTGTTTTTACTCACGTACCACCTCACTGCCGCGTTAGATTGGTAAAACAATTGTTTTGGCTTTATAGTTAATTGACCCTGTCCAAGAACAACCCTCTAAGGTATTCCCAGTAGGGGTAGATATTTATTTAAATAACTTTAATGCACTCAGGCGGTCCTTATGCTACACAACATTCTCTATCAGTGAATCAATACGGATAATTATGAAAACATTGCTCGCTTCATCGTGGAATTATGTTCGTATAATTTCGTAATTATGCGATAAAAAGTATAAAAAAATGGGCTAAACTCAATTTAATTTAGTTATTTTCCTATATCTATTTTTCTCTGTCTATATACGAACAGTTATATGATTATTTTGACTCTTCTGTGTTATTTATATATGTTGTTTTTCATCTTTTGTATTTTATACTTTTAATTTAATAGTGTACAATAAAGAATATTCTATCTTTTACAAGGAATACTTTTAAGGAGCAAAATTTTTGGAACAGTTCAAATACTACTACTAAAAAAATTAGGTAGCTCTGTAATACGAATAAAATTAAATATTGCGTATACATTTCATTTAGAAAGCTTATTAAGTGTAGGTTTTATTGCAATGTAAAGCCTGATAAATTCAATAACATCCAACTATTCTATGATTTTTCTAACTTGACCCAAATTTATATTTTAATTTCTATAGGTATATATTTTAAAGTGCTTATTTCGGCGCAAAATTGTAAGATACTATAACAAAATATTTATTCTTTATTTTTGAATCTTTTGTTGTCCCCCTGAAACATACGTACAGTTCACAAGAAACTAAAGTATAAAATAAGATTTATATCTTAAAGGATCTCGGCACGAGTTTGCAGAATAAACTATTTAACTCACAATATCGGATAAAAGCAAATCTGTTCAATAGGATCTAGTTGGTATCTATGACGACTCATCCCCGCCTACTTGGATGATATCTCCTCGAACAAACAGGTAAAGGATCGGAAAATTCTATGCTTGTAATCTCTCTGTCATTTTTACCGGGTCTTAGTACCGTTATTGTGGACGTATTTTAGGATTGGGGCTCTTCATTCTATTCATTTATTGCTTGCCGTTTCAAACGGAGAGGTTTAAAATGCTGGCAACTACTACGCACAAAAGGAAAATAAAAATAAATACCCTTTTCCATATTGTATATTTCTATGGAACAATTGGCACAATACGGACGCTCCTAAGATTTGTTTATGTAAGATGTTTTAAGGCGATTATTTTCTTTTTGGAAGCGATATCAAAGAGCGCTATACTAAAGTACAAAGTATAATAATGTAAGCGCCGTGTAAGACCCGAATGTTAATAAAAGTATTCTGGCACTCTTTCAAGGCGGATTTTCACCTAAGCTATGGTCAAGGGAAACCTTGAGCTGCTTCTAAAATTGTTTGCCAAAGAAATTGAAGGAATATCACAAGTGGCATTTAAATACAATGTTATTTGTCCGATGAAAGGAAAGCATGTTATGAAAGGAAGGCTTGAAATGCAGATTACAAAGTGCTTTTTTGTTTAGCCCTTTCCTTACTTAATATTTAATTCTTGACAATGTTAATAGCAACGTAAATGAGGTAACAATAACTTATAGTTTTGCTATAGCTTGTGATTATAGGTCTTGTCAGTAGAATACGATATCTAATAAGATTGAGCCTGAATGTACTATATGCTAACTGTTATTATAATGATGTGAGTTTTTTGTTCCGCTTTCATGACTAACTAGAAAAATCACTAACATGAAATTTTGTCAAGGATCATGTACAAAAGCAGCATAAAAATAACATATTGAAAAAAATCACACTGACGCGAGTGCTTCCGCTATTATTAAATAATATTCCAATTTCCATACTAAAACAAACACGAAAAGAGTTGTATAATGTCGAACTTGTACAAGTACCTGTAGTGATATCGTCTTAAATGTATTATCTAATAAAACAAATGAATTTAAGGCAATATCGTAAAATGTTAATGTTTAAAGGCTTGTATTTAAATGAACACCATACAAACCTTACCTTACCTACAAAAAGGATAAATGCTCACCAAAAAAGTGTAAATTCCCTACCAAAGTTGTATTTAGTGAGCCAATATCCATTATGGTGAGCACTGTACCATTTTGTTGGTTGGCACTAAATTTATTCCCTTGTTTAAATGAAATAAAACCACCTGCACTTTTGAGCCACGCCTCTACGGTGCTACGAATGCTGCTACGTGCTACGAACTCGACTCCGCCCACGTAGCTCTTTGAACGTAGCTACCGTAGCTAGTACCAGTACATACAGGACAGAAACTAGATGAAACACTAACACTGAAATCAAATACATATTTATTGACGAATCTTTATTCTATTCTATCCTTAATTAATGGCGTTGCGACGCATTAAACGTACGCATTTTGCCAATGTCAAGTGCAAATTAATGTAACTAAAGTAACAAAAATTGTACGGTTGATTTGGGTTAAAAATGGAGGCTCTCAACACGTGTTTTTATAACAACTCGGGAGAAATTCCGAATCTTCATTCGTTCTTGTAAGCATTAAGTTATGAGAACGTGTCTTCAAAAGACTTGGAGACAAAGAGACCTGTATCCGTAGTGTAACCTTTTTCGTTTAAAATACGCAACTATTGTACTTGTGTTTGAGCTCGTGAAAACGTGATTAGCACCCCTAGTGGAAAGAAGCGCAAATCATGTTTCCCATACAAATTGAGCTCCTAGCGCAACTACAATAGTAGCGTTTTTCAAACGAAAAAACTTACACTACGGGCACTGGCTAATATACCTCTAAAATACCAAAGACAAGAAACAAGAATCGGCAACTTTCAACGAGTTCGACTATCAACCAACAGATATAACTGGGGATCAAACTGTACACCACTTGGTTTGGACACCAGTCACTGAGACTGGTGCCCAAACCATTAGGAGTAAACAAATATTGTCAAAATAAAGATAGAGAGAAGTTTTCGTCTTATCTAAGATCTTTGGAGAAGAAAGAACTTGAACTCTCAATCGAAACCACTACTTATAATAAATAGCACATACGGTGTACAATTTAATGCTACAGAAATTCGTAATATGGCACATTAATTGAAAATTCGTTTCAATGCAATTAATTTTTGGAGCATTTTAAGCGCTCCGTAGGACAATGGTAGTGAAACTAAATATGTGTGTGGCGATGCAGGCTTCTAGCAACAAATTCAATAATGAAATTCTGTGGTTTTTATATACCTACGCGGAATGCTGCGGCTTTTATATACCTTGTCAATGAGATCATTACGTTCGACACCCGACAAATCACGGGTGAGTAAATTGCCACTAATGCCGTCGACTGGACATTGCATCAATTCAATGGAAACTTATTATATCATTTCATTTGATATGTTGTTGGTCAGTACAAAACGACCACATGAATCAAATGTGACAAACAGTGTGCAAGCCTTTGCTCGCTATTGAATATTTCTATATTTAATTAACAAAGGTCATTAAATATTTGCGTAAGCTAATGCCGTTAAAAAAATTTACTTCACCTAACATTGTTTTTCTTGAAAGCATACAACGTTCTCTAATGCTGAGAAAGCAAGTTTAAAAACACAAATAATATATTTTTTAGTGCAGTTTGCTTCTGCAGTTGCTTATCTGGAAAAAAATAAACAATATTACAGGTTAGCCTAAAGGTTTGCGATGACATGATAATACGAACGCACAATCTTAAACATCTTAAATTAGCTATTGTGTATCAATAGTATGAGGGATTTTTTAAAGTGTAGATATTATATAAATTGATGGTCTATTTCTAGTTCCTTCTGTATACGTAGGTATACGTTAATGCCTCGTGACATAGATTTCGATCGTCACCCGTGAATTATGAAACAAGTCTTAAATATAAGATAAATCTTAAACGCAATTAAATTATATAACGGGTGTAAAAGACATGAACAGTCAAACGAGAACCATGTATTCTATACATCAAAATAAGAAATATTTCAAAAAATAATTGCTAGGAAATGATTTTTGTTTTTTGGTGTTAAAAAAAATGCAAATTGTACCGTGCAATGTAAAGCGCTCAACTCGCACGCAACTTACAAAACTGCGATAATTTTGCCAGACGGCGGCCCCGTTAGTTTGTGTCCGTGCGCATCGAGTGAGCTACATTGAACGCTAACGTTTTAAAGCCATTTTTTGTTATGAAATACTAAAAAAAATGATAATGATTCTTTGGACAATAATTAAGAAATAATGTTTAGAATACGTTTTCATAAAAAAAATTATGACTTTGACCTTCAATAAAATCGTAAATATCAATTTCCCAAATATAGTCTAAAGGGAAAAAAGATTATGATGGTGAGCAGAATACATGGTTTTCGTTTGACTGTTCATGTCTTTTACACCCTGTATAGGTAACCTTGCATAATACGACTCATTTTACAATTTATGGTTGTAATTTTTTTTTGTAATAAAATCACCCTCTATCATATCAGGCATTTAAAAATTTGTCGCTCTATCAAGGTTAAAATATTTTCTTCATCGTTAAGGATGCCAGCAAAAACAATTTCGATTTAAGATTTTATAATGGAATGTTTTGTTTCTAATGAGCAAAATGTTCCCTTTGGATTTTAAATCTTCTTAAGAGCCCCAAGTCCTTTTGTGGACTTAATTTACTTTACTAAAGCATAGAACCATTGTGGTGTCGTTATAGTTTTTTTGGGTAATCTTACGTACGTTGCCATGACATTCTTTTACGTTTGATACTCACATAATCTTCTTTGTTGTAATTTTCATTATTACACTGACTAATATGCGCAACCATAATAATCATGTATTACATAAATTACATTGAAGAAGCTCGTGACTAACTTGGGTCTTATCAATCATTAACGATCAGATGAAAAGAAGGTTTAGAGATTCCCCGTGAACTCAAAATTATATACAAATAAAATATATTTTCTTTTGTCAAATTGTGATTTCAAAGGGAAAATATTACATAGAAGTGCTTCTAAAAATGAAAATATAAAATAATGTACGCTATTAATACTTCATACACAATTTTACACAATACATGTCGAATACTTCAAAGAGTTTGTTTTTCCAAAATATGCCTAAAACCCTGCGTAGGGAGCAAATCCTTTAAGTATCTAATTTGCAAATTTTTCTCTTCTATAAGGCGATTTGCCGTGTAATTTGTCCAATTATTCCGCTCTCAAATTGAGCTTAATTTTCTACGGGTATTGAGGAGTATCGGCGGAACATAAAATATTTTTAGCAAAAAAATAGAAAAACCGACTTCAATGCGTACAAATTTAAACTAAAAAGTAAGAAATAAATAATATTTTTATGAAGTAGTTGAAAAGAGCGTCATAGAAAACCATGGAAAGTATTGATACACATTTATAATTCTTTATTTATAATTCATACCCCGATATATTTGGAGCCGGTGCCAGCTAGCCAAGGAGGATAGTGTTTGCAATTTTCAAACTTCACGGAGCGGCGGATTATTTCTCATCTTTATTATGCATTCATTATTATGTATAGTTAATGGATTAATCAAGTTCGTATCTATTAGGTAAGTTTATTTTGCTTAGGCTGGCACCGACTCCAAATATATCGGAGTATGAATTATAAATAAAGAATTATAAATGTGTGTCAATACTTTCCATGGTTTTCTATGACGCTCTTTTCAACTACTTCATAAAAATATTATTTATTTCTTACTTTTTAGTTTAAATTTGTACGCATTGAAGTCGGTTTTTCTATTTTTTTGCTAAAAATATTTTATTTTATTATTTTTAGTGGAAATCACTACATAGTATAAAACAAAGTCGCTATCCGCCGTCTGTCTGTCCCTATGTATGCTTAGATCTTTAAAAGTACGCAACTGATTTTGATGCGGTTTTTTTTAATAGATAGAGTGATTCTTAAGGAAGGTTTATATGTATAATACATGCATATTCACATAAGCATTGCACCCGTGCGAAGCCGGGGCGGGTCGCTAGTTAAGTATATTTTATTGAAAATGGATAGGCCTACTGGATAAATGGATAGGCGCTCATTAAAACTTAACGGAAACGTAAACAAATTTTTTTTTTGTTAATAATGATTTGTTCATAAAGAGTCGAATTTATATCGATACAATTTATACGGGCCATCTCTGAATTTGACGTACCTAAGAAAAGAATCACTAAAATCGAGTCGTAATACTCATAATTGACGGAGTATCAGGTAACAAACACAAAAAAAACAGTCGGATAGAGAACTTCCTCTTTTTTTTAAGTCGGTTAACAAATTATATCACGTCTCAGACCGTAATATTCCAAATGCCTACCATTCATTCATTCAGAATGGTATAGTTTTAATGATAAGTTAATGAACTACAAACTAGTTATTTAACTTAAGTTCATAATATAATTTATCATAGTTTATGTGTTGACTATTGGACCTACTAACCTAAATTTCAATATTGCATATTAGGTAATAGCAAGTTAAAAAAAAAATTGTCATTATTTTTGTGTTCGTGGACGATATCATTGTTTCATCCCCAATGAAATTATCATTTCAACAAAAAAGTACTGAACCAATTTCGGTATAATTAATACGGGACCACCTTTGAAGTATGACCTTCCTAATGAAAAAAGAATCATCAAAATCGATTCGTTATTGACGGAGTAATCGCGGAACATACATACAAAAAAAAAAAAAAAAAAAAAAAAAAAAACATACAGTCGAATAGAGAACCTCCTCCTTTTTTTGTTTGAAGTCGGTTAAAAAATAAGCAGATAATAAAGATGTGCTGAGTCGATAAAGCTTCTAGAAATTTCTTTGACGTGAAAATATCTTTTTGGTCTTGCTTATTACCTTCTACCAAATGTTTGATGTTTATTTCTTTACAATAAAATATTGTGATATTTGTTTTCTATTTATGCTTTTTAGATGTTTGTGCCAGTTTCAAATAGATATTAAGATGGGTTCAGTATAAATCCACACGAGATTTTTTTTTTTTTAATTTAAAGTGCCTGCCCCTTTTGACGGTGGCATTGAGCCTCGATGGACGGTTGACACCATGATTAAACAAATCACGAGCTAGATATCCCAACTAACCTAGGAAGGAATTGGAAAATCTTACTTATGGACGGAAACAGAATACTATATGAAAGGAATTCCATTCATGCAGTCTTCTGTTCTGTATTTGTGACTTGTTTTGATTTTATAGTCTTACCCTCTTATTCATAAAAACAAGTGAGTTTATTAGAGATTTACAAATTGTGTGCTTCTGTCACTCTGGCACGAGATGAAAGTGACAAAACACTTTTTAACAAGGTAATAACTAAAATAGGTTTATTGAATGTTTATGAATAAGGCTGTTAAAATGTACAGAATTTTTTATGGAACTCAGGTATTTCGTAATATTTTTTCCTTTTATCGAATGAGGGTTTTCTAAAATAGCATGATGAGCACTACTGTCATTATTATCAAGTTTTAATTTCATGTGTTTTTACATAAAAAACTCTTGTTCAAGTGGTCTGTCTTCTGAACAGGGATTTATAATCATAATTTATTAATAATTACCCTTTAAAGCAGGTAATCCTGTGTAATCTGTGTTTGCCAACTCCGTAACATTTCAAGTACAGTTTAATGCCAATTACGCGCGCGCTCCATTGTTGCCAGCATCAAGTATCGCCTCTACAACGAGCATCAAGAGATTGTTACGATCTATTTCGAAATAAACCTCCTTCGAGACCCCTTCTAATAATAAATTCCACACTTACCTATTTAAAGAGGTAAGCATTAAATAATTCAAAAGCAATCGGCCGAAGCTAATTTTCGATTTTCGAACGATTTTCGCTAAATTAAGAATTGAATTTGCTGCATTTAGATTTTTTCTTTCTATTGCCTGATATTTAATATCGGCGTCCTTTCCACCAATACTTTACCGTAATATGAATCCGGGCAGCAGTAAATCGCAGAAAGTACGCAACGAAACGGGAACGGGGAACGCGACGGCAAAATTAATTTCGCGTGATGAATGATGAACGATGACGTTGCAATTTACAATTTTTCATTGGAAATAAATATTAAAGTTTACCTGTGTCTATGCGCCAGTCTTCTTGTATACAAAGTTTTTACCATAATATTGTTATTTACGGAGTGTTGGAAATAATTGTTGAGTGTTTCGCCGAAATATTCTGTATTGGTTTATACTGCTGTGTGATGCAACAGTTTTGTACCATAACATCAATAGACGCAGCAAAACCTGGACGAGTGTATTCGATACTGTAACTGTGCCGGGATTATCCCACGGGCAAACAGCGGCCCACAAAGCCCCGGTGAGCCGGGAGCGCACGTGAACTATGCTAACGAAAAGACGATAAAACCTTTATCTTATAATACGGATCTGCCTTTCTAAAAATTTGGCACTCACTTGCTAGCAATCCGTTTTAGTTTTGTTGACCCCTTTTGGGGCGTCTAATGTGTTTTGCACTCCGTTTAGGATTGCATTAGCATCCGTATTTTTGTGTGCTTTTTATCTAATGAAAATCCAACCCTTCGGTTGGCTATGATTATTTTAATCATATTCCAGACGGGATGATCGAAGTCCTTTTTTACGTCTAGCTTGGATTCGCGTGTGCCTTGTATTGAGCTTTTTGTGGAAATAAATATATAATATGGAACAATTTTAAAGCGTAGATATCGTTGAGGATTTATTTGAAGGGACGAAGTAGCGCGGCAGTGCTCTTAAAGTTACACTTATTATCTGTGTTTTATCCATGTTGTATTTTTATTGATGTAAAATCGTGCTGTAAATCAATATCTATCACAATACTCACAATTAAATAAGATACAATGAAGCACATGACTTGTACTCGATTATAGAACGACGCGTCGGCAATATAATTTTTGTTGTGCATAGAATGACCGGCCCTCAACCGGCCCTTATTATTACTTTAGCTACGAGGGTAGAATCTGAAACCGGTCCCATATGTTTTAACAGCTGTAAAGCTAATACTAGAAAAATGCACTGAAAAAAATCGACTTGCCTCAGGCGGGACACGAACCCGCATCTTCCGCAATCCGGGCGGCTGCGTTGACCAATTACGCCACCGAGACACTGCTTTTCGCTGTCGAAATTTGTCAGTGCTTGGTGCTTATGTTTTTATGGTAAACATTGGGTTCGTGTCCCGCCTGAAGCAAGTCGATTTTTTTTTCAGTGCATTTTTCTAGTATTAATATTTACGCGTTTGTAAACGCAAAAATAAAATTATTCCATAGCTATAAAGCTGTTGTAAAAATGTATTAAAATGAAAGCGTTTCATGTTTGGTTAATTCATCGAGCAGGTTAATACCAATGATTTATATACACTAATACGAGGTAAATATGGCACTAGCGCATCAAAAGTGAGGCGTTAAAATTCGGGCAATTGGTGTAGTTTCGTTCGGTTAACGCGAAGCTTTCTCTTTCCGTCTCGTACGTAGTATTCAAACGTCACGCAGAATGTATATGCGCTATCTTTATTAAAACATCATTGGTTAATAATAGTACGCTATAAATAGTGCGATAAGGCCTGTGGAGTCCTTAGCTTCAATCCCTTACCTGCTACATAAAATGGGGCTAATTCAACGAGGTAAATAAAATACATTTTGTCATCCTTCCAACATCCTATACCTAAAATGCGGCAGTGGAAATTCCGTGCACAAATAGTTGTATCAATTAAATGTCTAAAGATAAAACTACCATTTATTTATTTTCCCACCCTCTTCATTTTGCCTGTCCTTAACAATATTTATACATAGAAACCGAATCAATAGAAAGAAAAATGTTGTACCCTTATTGTAGATTGCAGATATCGATTCCGTGTATATGTGGTTGCCGTTCAGCGATAGATAAAGCGTATATTTTTAAAGCGCCGTTGTCGACTCGTAAAGAATGATCCGGCGTCTCGAGCGACACCATTACTTCTCGTGTCGCATGAAAAATTCATATATTCCCCGTTTGATCGTGTTAGTGAGTCGTGCGCGCACGCCTCTTGGGTGCCGTGAGCGCGGCTTACGGCGGCTGTCTGGACCGCGTCATAATGCTCGCGTTAACTTCACTTTATGTACTTCTAGGTTTGTGCTAACCATTTTAAGGTTAGAGAATAAAATCACTTGCAACTGGCGTTGTGAATTTTAATTTGCTCCGTTGCATCGCTCAAGGCAGCAATTTTGCGCAAAGTAAATGTTTAGAGTAACAGATAGCGAAGAGATTTTGTTGCTTTTTATAACGCAGCTTTTATTTCAATATGATCTCAACAAAATCTGTTGAAATTGATTAATTCTGATAAGTATAAAATTGAATATAATTTAAAAGCTTTTTTAAGATAAAATCACGATGTAGGGTAAAGCTACGTAAGCATAGCCAAAAATGCGTCGTGTTATTAAATTGTTATAATTTTAACTGTTTATTTTATGATGCTATTATGTGTGATTGCAAATGCAAACATGACAACATCAAAGTCACTGGTACGTAATACGAGTAACATAGTCGATAACTGCCAACTTTAATAATTGGATAATTAATTTTATCTACACTCATGTCATAATATTCGAATTACGATATCAAAGGTGAACATAAAATGACATACTTTTTAATACAGATAATCAAAATTAAAATTTAAAAAAACAACCTGTAACATAATGACCATTATAACACCGGTTCGACTCATTATGATACAGTTATTTTTCTTAAATACTCGGGAAGGCAAAGGGATCTAACCCATACATTTGTCTTTTCTGTTGTTTTATTTGAATTTATGTATGAGTGTAGATAAAGTAGTGTATGCAACTGCATATAACACGGGTATTAAAACACTCGTTACTATTATGAAACTCGCTGCGCTCGTTTCATAAACTCACACTCGTGTTTTAATACCCTTCATTATATGACAGTTGCATAAACTACTATTAATTTTTGCAGGCTTTGCATAGGTACTTTTAACAAGTGTGTGTGTTTGTGATCTTACCATATGTAGATAGCACAGATAATATAATACTATAGGTAGATATCACAGATAATATAATACTATACGTAGATATGTAGAAATATATTGTTCCATATTTACTTTAACAAAAATAAAAATTCAGAAGTTTTTCTTTAAATGGAATGTATTTAAAGAAAAACTTATGAATTTCTATTTTTGTAAAAGTTTAGTACTTTTATAATAATTTTGAAATCGATATAAATTTTAAAACCGCTTGATAACACTATTTCGGGACGATAAGAATTTTTATTTAATTATCATGACATTGAATTATCAATATTGCCCTTTAAATTTCGAGTTTATAAATGTCTCAATAAAATTACCTTTACCTTTAGACTTAGTGAAGGAATAAAGAAAATTATAATTTTATTTTATTTTCAGTGGATCTGCTGCAAATGTTGGAATTCAACGTGACGGTGTCTTTCCCAGCAGCCCCATTGCTTACTGTTATTTTGGCGTTAGTCGGTAAGTACATTAGAGTAAGGTTTTTCTTATTTTCCAAACGTTGCCAACGGTTTTATATCGAGTTTAAAAATTGCTTCTACTTAGAAGCATTAAAATTTTCATACTAAAGGTTTTAAGTTAAACTTTATGTCGCACAATCAATGTAATGTCGTGCCAGGAAGTGTTCCCTCTTTCTCTCTCCTTACAATCCTAGGATTGAAACCGGCACCCCTGGAATAGATAGCCGTGGGTGAACCATGTCCACAAAGACGATACTTTTGTGTTGAGGATTGAACACCAAAACTGTCACAAATTGTTTGTTAATTGTTAACGCTCATTAGTAGGTACTTTTTCTTAGCCCAAATATGTCTAGCACTTCTTACATACACATACATAAATTCACGCTCATAATGCCAAAAGGGGTCGAGCAGAGCTTTAGGTAACATTCGGTTACACACAAAGCCACATCTGGCAGTATAGGCCATACAGTACCCCACAATAGTGACAGGTTGCCAGTCTGGGTCAGTAAAGACACCAACTAAAGCCAACGACTAGCACAGATCATCAACAGCTCATGTAATGTCCCCATCGAAGGGCTCGAGCCTACCTCACATTAGGCCTTAGTCAACCACGCTGGCCAAGTGCGGGTTGGTCGACATCATACACAACCTAAGAATTTCTTCCTAGGTGTGTGCAGGTTTCCTTCACCGTAAAAGCGTCGATTAAACGTACATATGAATTCAAAATTTGAAAACACATTGGTACGTGGCGGGGTTCGAACCGGTGAGTAGAAGACATCTGTGCTAGTCGAAGCGTCGGTGGCGTAGCTCTTACGCACTACGCCACCGACGCTTCGACTAGCACAGATGTTACGCACAAAATTATCTCAACAGCCCGAGTAAACTTATTAAATACTGTCGGCTGCTGCTGTCGCATATTTCGTAGTCATGAAATGACTTCATCATCATGAAACGCCCCAATTTCGGCTTAGGTGGCTATTGGACCACCGACACTGATCGACCCATTTTATAAAAATGGTAGTGGTCAGGAGTGGTCAGTAGGTTCAGGGTAATTTTTTTATGACCAAGCGGCGTAGACTGTTTCAGAGAGTTATGTCTTATTCACCTACATATCCTTAGTTCGACGATTGGTTTACGACACGTACACGCTGTTAGAGAGACAGAGAGTGTGATTGTGGAAGGGGTGGCATAAATTTGTAAGAATATTAAACACTTATGTGGCACGTGTAATTTTGAAAACAACAACTAAGGTAATAATTTGGCAGTGATTATACAGGTAACACTTGAACTGCTCTACGTTCATCTAAATTATTGTCAAACTAAATGAGTTGGGTGTTCGATGCCTGTAGCGCGATGTATTGAATAAGTCGCAAGTTCAGGGGATTCAGAATGTGCAAATTAATATTGTGAAGTCATATGTAACATGGTTGACGGGGCGTCGATAACTTATGCGTGGTAGCGTGTAAGTAGAAGGCGCGAGCGTTTAACTTCGGCTGATATTCATTTCATGATAATAATATATTTTCACGCTCACGCCAGTTACCTTAACCAAAATAAAGTATCGTAAAGAACCTGTTTTATGGATGCTGAATAACGAACAAATATACATAATAATAGTTTAGATATTTTTATTAATAAAGTAAAATAATAATAATAATAAATAATAATAAATTTATTTATTTATCACCACAAACAATTTTTTATACATGATATAATCTAGTCACTAATTTGTCCATATGCTTGTTTGTGGAGACTGGTGATCTATGGTAAGTAAAAAGATACTTGTGTTACAGACCACCAGGCCTCCACCTTCTGATGTTTTACAATATAATAGTAACTATGACTAGTACATAAGCAATATATATACATATTTATACCAATACAGTACAGTAACTATCTGACTAATTTCTTAACTTAAATATATATTTTGTGTATCTACCAAGTGTAATTTAAGAGATCTTCAGTATTTTGATATGTCATTTTACTTAGCCAATTAGTGACTGCCTTTTTACAGTCGTATTTATTTCTAGGATATATATTTAACAAACAATTGCTCTTATTATACAATTTTGCTCCTCGTGCACAGAAAAATCTGGCTGCAAACGAGGTATTAAAAACCCTAGTCTGACATACATTTCTTTGTTTACGTCTACTAATTACTGATTGTTCTTGTGAAGAATAACTTAACATTTTATGCTGTTTCAGTATAACATTTAATATATATAGCTGTCGAACAGTTAGTACTTCACTATCCTCATACAACTTAATAGTTGGATACAACATGGGCTTAAATAAACATATTTTTAATATTAATCTTTGTGCCCTTTCAATTTTTAGTAAATGGCTCTTTGCAGCTCCCCCCCATGTAGTTATACAATATGACATAATTGATTGACACAGTGTTGTATACACATATTTTAAAATTTTAGTATCAGTGACATATCTCAGTTGTTTAAATATGTATATTAATTTTCTAGCTTTTTTAGCTAGTTCTGTTATATGTTCCCGAAAAGTTAATGTGTCATCCAGAATTATGCCAAGGTATGTTATTTTCTGCACTTTTTCGAGTGCTTTACAAGAACAACTTGAGTATGGAGGAAATGCACAATTGTGAGCAATTATTTGAAAGCGTGAGGAAGTATTGTCAATATGACGCATTGAGAAAGGAATGTATTTCGTTTTATTAACATTTAGGGTCAACGAGTTATACTCTAGCCAGTGACATACCTTATTGAATCCTATTTGGGCCATGTCATAAACTTCATCCCAAGTTTTGCCATAAAAGGTAAGGTAAAATAAATTATATATGTGAAGAAATGTTTGTGTTGATGACATAAGCATTTGTCTGTACCAAGATTCAAATCGGCTTGATGTCTAGGCAGTGCTACTGACCACTCCAACACTACGGTGTCATTTTATGAATTTCTTAGGACGAGTTACACTCGAAATTTAGTGTCCGTCTTGAGGAAACACCTACACCTTACAGAATACAGTGCTAATGGCGTTAGGATTGGCAAAGCGCCAGTGATTTTTTGCTCTTGCAACCGACACTATACCTAAGATGTATATGCTGCGACGACCACCTGCCAAGGTTTGCCTCCATACAAAAAATATATAAAAGACCAAAAACACACCCAAAGTTTTAAATTTTATTATATTTAAATATTTTTTTTTTTAGTTTTTTGCTGGAGACATTACTATTAAAAACCGGTTAAGTTTAGTTCCCTCTATGGTCTGCTGATTTATGACGGAGTGGGTTGTACTATTTGTGGGAGAGTCTAATGCCTTATGCAACTACGTATCTGTGGGATCGGTAGGGTCAGGGTAATTTTTTTATGACCACGCGGGGTGGACTGTTGAATGGCCGACCTGACCACTATCATTTTTAGAAAATGGTGTACGAACAAGTCGAAGTCGAACAGTGGTCGATGGTCCAGTAGCCACCTACGCAGGAAGGAGCTCGGTCCCATATATCACGAGGACCTCACCAGAAGCCGCAGTAATTTTGATGCTGCGCGAGTTCGCGCACTCCTGGCTCACCATTTAACGAACTTTTGAGTAGGACAAAGGTAAAGAGAGTGAGAAATGCCCGAAGCGAAGTCACGTTATTGTATCGTTCCAGCCCCAGAAGGGGGAGAGTTAGAATCTAGGGACAAAGGACGAAGACTATAAACATTTGTAGGGAGTGAAGACACTGTGGAAGGGAAAGAGCCGATTTGGGTCCGTACGCCGTGACGCAGGAAGGACTATGGGTTGGTGGTGGGTTTGCTCATAATGTTACTTGTGAATATTCCTTTTGATTCATGGAGCGGTAATTGCATGCTCGTAATAATATTATAATACATAATTTTGTAACACCCTATCACGATAATCGCGACCCAGTCGTCGTGATAAGCCAGACAGCTCAACAAGCTGTTTGCAATATGATATCAATTTTGATAATCCTATTCAAACATGACTTAGCAATTTTTACTATTCGTTAATGGTTGTGTGGTAAATCCAGGCTTTTTGTAACATTTATCTGTTCTCCAATAATGCGTAACGATGTCTACATTTTATATTACATTTTGATAATTATAGTATTAAGTCCAGTTTTTTTTTCTAAATTTAATAACTTGTTATTTATTACAAAATATATTTTTTATTAGGTACCTTTATTAGGTCTTTGCAGGCGCCCGTATTGTAAATCCATGGAACGCTAAGAATTTTCGTCTAAAATCTTATTTTAGATTTTAGTGTATAGCGTAATGAGTGACTTATTTGAATATCAGCTCATAAGCAGTCTTATGTATTGGAGTATCTGTTCCACCAAAAATCTACAAGAAGTAACGTTTTACTTTAGAAAATTAGGTACTCAATAACTAGGTTTAAGTAACTTTCAGACTACTTATAATGCAAAATTTGATTTTACGCAGAAACGGAACTTCAGAGAAACTCGAATCCCAAGTATTTAATTAGGCATCAGTTTTTAACAAGAAACTTTTCTTTCCAATAAGAACTTATATTCGACAGTTGAAGTTAGAATTCTACTAACTAAGTAGCTAATATTCTACAAAGGCTTATATTTGAAATTGTTTAGTTTTCCGAGGTTTTCCTATAGAATGAGTTTTGGGCAGATTTATTACCATGGGTTTAGATCATTTATCAGAGGAACGCGGAACCTCCCTAGATCATTTCTAGACAAGGGTTTTAGATCATTTATCAGCCTGTAATCTAGACATGTAGTCTCTCATACGAGAGCGTTTCTCTGTCGACTAGAGACTAGTGCGTTCGAGTTGGGAGGGAGGGATTTAACAGAAGGCACCTTTAAAGGCTCGATACGCTGATATGTCGCTTAGTATGAGGCGGACTCTATTAAAACGTCGTATGTTTGATTTCCAACCAACGGGTAAAAAAAAAAAGATTGTTATTAAAATGATCTTGTGAAGTGTTTGCTAATTAATATTTACTTGGACTCGCCGCACAGTGGTCCGGATTTACAAAAATGCGGCCCTAGAGATAAAAGTCATCAAATTGGCTTGAAAAAATTCCATATGACAGGAAATCAGATAAATAATAGAATTTACTACGACCATTTTTCATTATAAGTAATAGAACATAGTAAAAAAAAATCGGATCGAAAAAAATGTATGGAGTAAAACTATTTTTTTTTTAATTCTCCATGTGTACAAAAGTGTTCATGATATTATTACTTTTATATCAATGGGTGATGCTTATTCTTATATTCGATAACGAAATTACAAACAGGAACTTGCAGTCTTGGCGGTAATACCGATCTGAAGTTACAATATTATAATTATGATTATATTAGACAATAAAGGTTTTTGTTGCTTATTTTCTCATCCAGTATTATAGTTTATCAATTGGGATAATTCACGAAAAAGTCCTTAAGAATTCACGACAGAATTCACGAAAAAGTCCTTAAGAGGACAGACTATATAGGAAACCAAAACTTAGAATTCTGTTTCTCGTACCATAATAAGCATTACTGATGCATGCATGCACCTCAACAAAGCCCTTGATGAAAATGAAAATTAAGAAGAAGTTAACGAAGAACATCAATGTTCAGCCGAACTATCAGGCCGCAGTGAGCTCGTAATTGCATCAACTTCCACCACGCGTGAAACCGGAACTTCTACTGAAATTCAAACAAGAAAACCATTTACAGACTTGGGGAATAAGCAGAAGAAAAGGCGGTCGGGTTAACAAACTATTAGAAGCTAAACAAAGATGCTATCCAGATTCCAGAGATATTGAAATATCAGAAGCCGGAGTTAAAGTTAACCTACAAGCACTTCTTAATTTGACTAGTCAAAGGATCCTGCAAGTTGTTTGTGATACCTCCAATATTTCCAGTGGAAGTTTGAAGCTTACTAGCAAGTGGGGATTCGATGGCTCTTCAGCACAGAGCAATTATAAGCAGCGAAGTGGATTTGATGACTCATCGGTGTTCAGACAAGTCTTGTTCCTTTGAAGCTCGAGTCAGACGATGTGATTTTATGGGAAAATCCGACGCCTTCTTCAACGTTTTACTGCAGACCCGTCAAGTTTCACTTTGCCAAGGAAACAACTGACTTTGTTAAGCAAGAAGAAGCTACATTCAAGGAAGAAATAAGAAATTTATTTGTTTCAAGATGCGGTAACTTTGAAATAAGCCACGAGCTGCACATGACTATGATTGATGGCAAAGTGAGTACTATAATTACCGATACTTCATCTGCGGCTACTTGCAATATATGTCTTGCAAAGCCTAGTGAGATGAATGACCTATCGCAAATGTATTCGAGACCTGTTCAAGATGACGTGTATCAGTATGGACTCTCAACACTTCATATGTGGATCCGAAGCATGGAGTGTATCTTACACATATCATATAATTTAGATTTTGAAATATGGTGTGCACGAAGCGAGAACAAGAATCTCAGGCAGCTTAGAAAGAGCATGGTGCAATCTGAGTTTAAAGAACAAATGGGACTTTTGATTGATTTCGTCAAACAGGGGTTCGGAATTACCAATGGAAAAACCGATGGAAACACGGCAAGAAGATTTTTTCAGAACTATGAGAAGACAGCTCAAATCACAAAAATAGATGTAGATGTGATTAAGCGCTTTGCAATCATATTGCAAGTGATATCTTCTAGGAATGCCATCACCATCGAGAGATTCAGGGAAAACTGTAAAGGGACAGCCGAGCTTTTTTTTACATCACTACCCCTGATACAATATGCCATCTAGCATACATAAGTTGCTCGTTCATGGTGCTGATATATATAAACATTTCTCTTGCCTCCGAATTGGATTTTATCAGAAGAAGCAGCCGAATCGAGAAACAAAGATTTTAGGGAGCGTCATACAAGAAAAATAGGAAGATTACAAAACAATGAAGACATCCTACATAATTTTTTGATTACATCGGATCCTTATATATCTCCTATAAGACCTAAATATGCAAAACCCAAGACATCAAGCTTGTTTCCCGAAGCTATGCAGTTATTGATCTGTGAAGAATTAATAGAAGTTGAGGATCTGGCAAATACTATAGAAAATGTGTCCGATCCTTTGGAATTTTCCTGATCCTTTGGAATGAAATTTTCATGATTTTCCAAATCTTTTAATAAATATTTTTTTTTCTTTTCTTCATTCTCAAAACTATCCAAAAGCCCCTTTATAGGTTATTAAACAGCCCTTTTTAGGGCTTTTTAAAAGCTCTTTTCAGAGCTAGCAAATGTTTTCAAAGTTTCAAAGAAGAACAAATTTCTGTAACATACACGTTATAGGAAACGCTTTTATAATTAATTTCAAATTTTAAACTACATCAACATCTGTCTGATGTGTAAAACAGACTGCATACCTGCAAATATAATCAAGAAACAGACATAGGTAATTAAAATTATAATACTGAGTTTAGATGATTTATTCTCGCCAAGACTGCAAGGTTCTGCTTGAAATTTATTTATGAAATACAAGAATAGGCATCACTCATTAATATAAAAATAGTACATTTGTGAACACTTTTGTACACATCGAGAAAAAAAAATATTTCAGTTTTACTCCATACATTTTTTTCGATCCGATTTTTTTTTACTATGTTCCATTACTTATAATGAAAAATGGTCATAGTAAATTCTATTATTTATCTGATTTCCTGTTATATGGAATTTTTTCAAGCCAATTTGATGACTTTTATCTCTAGGGCCGCATTTTTGTAAATCCGGACCACTGTGCGCCGCTCTCTCGCCTTTGCTGAACGAACGTAATCGCACCCTAAGTGATCTCGTGGCGCCAGGGTGGCAGGAAAGGCGTCTGCTAGACTGGCACGTTTTCACTTTGACGGTCCTTAGGCACTCCCGCATAATAATACACATTATAAGTGTCGCTCGCTGTTGGGAGCTGTCTACTTGTATTAATTGTAAGTCATTGTTCATGCTTCAGCGGCTATGACGTTGTTGTTCCAATCAAGTGCTCATGTTGTGTTAACTTAAATTGTCATTAATGTACATAGCTATTTGATTTTACTATTTTATTTTTTAGGTGAACTCATTGAAAAGGAGGAAAAGTTTATCTTACCTTTTTAGTTAGGTATAATAATGATGTTCATTCGGCATGTCTTCGCGTACATTCAGATTTTTATTTCAAAATGCTGCGAAACCATATGCAATGTATGAACATTGCATACCTATAGGTTTCGCCGCATTTATGATCTACGGCTTCTACGCCTACGATCTTCACCTTGGTGTTACTTCTCTCGCTGTAGGTATTATAACTAGTTTTTATTCTTGACCTAACTTATGATCTAATTGTTAATAGGTTCGTGATATTTTTTTTTAAAGCGACTGTTCCTGTGTTGGTAGCTTTGATTCATTTCCAATTTCAAGTGTTTGTTCCTCCCACGGAAACTATTTGCCGCGGATAAGATCTAATAAAAGACAAATTCGGTCTCGTGCCGTTTTCCTTATTTTATATCGACACCGAAACTGCGGGCCGTCGTCCCGTTTGGCCATTTTTCGCGTGTTCATGGTAACGTTAGTAGGTCGGTCGATTCAACAAGTAAGTCGGGCGCGGTGCCTGTTGCGCGAGTGGGGGGTAGGTGGGGGGCCGGTCCGCCTGTTGCGTCTCTGAGACGCCGCTAACCGCCCACCGATGTTACGCCTGTGCTGTTCCACACTCCAACTTATCTTAGCGATGGGCCCTCAGCTATTTTTAGGTCTGCAATCGCCTAATTAGGATATTATCCTGTTGTAAACACTCCGGTAGCAAATAGTGCCGTAACGGCCTCTACACGCACCAAGGAATTGGAAGACCGAAGGAATTATTTAGTCTTCAAAATTAAAAAGTTCTTTTAAATGGACTTGGCTAAGTGCTTTTAAATCGTCAAAACCCTACCACTGTCCATGGATGAAAATAATTATTTTACTTAATACTTAATAACTAAGTATTTTATATGCTTAGTACTAGCTTATCACTAAGAGAAGTCTCTTCCTGGTAAAAGATGGATTGGATTTAGGATCATCACAGTGGCTACTATCATACTAGTTATATATTCGAATATACCTTTAGCCAGCTTTTAGCCAATCTAAAGAGTTTTATACCTATATGGTATTCGATTGACGCCGTCGTGGTGGAGTGGTCAGTATAGCTGCCTACACATCAAGCGGTCCGGGTTCGAAACCTGGTAGCGGCAAATATTTGTGTGACGAACACGAATATTTGTTTGCGAGTCGTGGTTGTTCATATATTTATTTCAGTTTATAAAAAGATATCTATAATATTTATTACGTACTTATATATATATTTTTTAAATGTCCCTTATCTAGTATCCATAGCACAAGTTCTTAATGATACTTACATTGGGCTAGATAATTGGTGTGAGGGTGGAAGTATATTATTATTATTATTTTTTGAACATTTTCGAATCTCCGACTTCTTAAGTGGGATTTTTTCTGTTACGCGGACCTTAGTCAAGCGTATCAGATTAATTTAGGATGTTGTAGCTGTAGATGATAAAAAATTTTGGGTTATTCGCAGGTATTGAGGATTGTAGCCTTTTGGATGAGGTATATATAATGTTTTGGGATGCTTAGCACATCAAGACTTTTAATTAGGGTCTTAGGAACGACGCCTGTTGATGAGATGACTACGGGAATGATATGAACAGTTTGAGCTTTCCATTGGGTTTTCAGTTCTATTGCTAGGTCTCGATACTATTATTATTATTATTCATGTGATATTGCTTCTGATCACTGAAGATGTAACCTATTTATTTACGTTACAGCTTGTGACGCTTCGATGTCTGGATATGACGGTATAGCAATAGTTTGCTGCCTAGAAATATTGAACCGACCTGAAATAAAAGTTTTTTTTTCATGTTACTTGGTTGGCCGACAACCTGCCTGGTGGCAAGCAGTCACCGTAGCCTGTTAGGCGCTTGCAACTCTGAAGAGACACTCGCGGGCCAACCCTATTCTCCTTCCCTACTACGTGGAGCTCTGGCAATGACCAATAGAAACACAGCACCACAAAAATGTAGTGTTGTTTCAGTGTGGTCTTTTGCAAGGCGGAGGTACAACCTCAGGTTAGGACGCTCCAAATCCGAGCGGCTAGTAGGCAGTTGTTTTTGTCGAAGTTTATTTTTGTTTTAAGTGACATATTGTTTTGCTAAATTTTGAAAGTGGGTATTGTCCCTATACTTCATCAAGTAAAATTTGTTACGAAAGCTAGTGTGCATTATAGGGTAAAGGGTGTAAAACACAAACTCATCACACATCAAAAGTATAAAAACCCAGGTTGATATGTAGCAGCTGACAAGAACACTAACAATTTTGATGTTCGCAAGGAGGTCCGCAACAGGACTTCTTAAGAGGAAGTACCTTAGGGGGAAAGACGCTCCATTTGCTAGCGGTTAGTCTCCTGTGTTATCATCATCATTCCAGCTACAGGACGTCCACTCTGATCATAGACCTCCAAAGAACACCTCAACGACGGGTCCTGTGCTGCTCGCACTCAGGCGCGACAAGCATCCTTAATCAGGTCGTCAGTCCTTCTTTGTAGGGGACCTGCCCATACTGCATCCTATTAAATGTAGGACGCAGTGTGGGTAGGCCCTTTAAAATAAAAGACAGTTTTCGAGCGATTGCAAAATCACTTTTTGACAAAATTTTCATTAATGTGAACAAAGTCGCGGGCAACAGCTAAACACTATCATCATCATCATCAAAACAGCCTTTATAATGCGACCCACTGCTAGGACACAAGGCCTCTCCTGGTCATCGAAGGAGGTTTAGGCAGTAGTCCACCACGCTTGCCCAATGCGGATTGGTGGACGGAGTATAAGATGATCAATACCCCTTTGCTGATCCATAATCAACATACAAATCCAATCCACAAAACAACTCCACAACACTATACTTGAGCCAAATCTCCGCCGCGTCTGTCTGTCTGTCTATTCGCGGTAAACCCAAAAACTGCTGAACGGAGTTTCATGCGGTTTTCACCAATAGACAAAGTGATTCAAGAGTAACGTATCTACATACAACTCGTGCGAAGCCGGGGCGGTTAGCTGGTAAAAAATTGAGTAATTGTTTCCCTTTTACGTTGAACATCTGTATATTTTACAGCAAAATTGTTGCTTAGACACGTGTGCCAACAAATAAATAACTGTCGCCATATTTGCTTTTGATTTATTTGCAGAATTTAACGACTTCTAAGTGTTCACATATTTATTTTCTCTTGAACGATAACGATTTGTGTTCCCTCTGTCTACGACATCAAATACATGTATACATTTGTAAGAATTCAAAGATTGCTCACTTTGAATACTCGAGTGTACCTATGTACATATTGTATATATCAAGCTACTTTACGATGTCTACTAATTTGGAATAAGTATATTTTTTTGAATATTTTATTTATTTTGCCAGAACCGGATCCGGATCGGACTCCCCGCATGGGCGTCTGTACGTCTATAGTCAGAGATATTCCACTTAATAATATTCTAGTATGTATATAGGAAATCATAAAACGCCGCCATTTCATGACTTTATCAGATTAAACCTGCCATATCCTTTAACACTCTCTGTCGATTTGCTTAGCGATGTTTGGTTATATTATATAAAGTACTCTCCAGTCATAGAAAATACAAACCTGAATCCATAAATTGCCATCGAACTCCCGGGTGGGAGACGACGCTCTTACGCACTATGCCACCGACGCTTTCTACGCCACCGACGCTTTATATATAATATCCGTTAATGTGATCATTAAGTTTTTCGGTTTTTGAAATGAGGTCCTGAATCATTCGGTTTTTTGGAAGCTGTTTGTATTGTATAAATTTATTATTCAAAACAGCCTGTTCTCTCTAGCGATTTCAGGGCCAATTTCTATTCAATATAAACAAGGAGCCAGCTCAGTATTTCACTCGGTAAACAATAACAAAAGAGAGAAGGTTGGGTTGCTGGATACCGATACAAAAGGATTGAGTTGTGTAATTAGGCTGTTAGCATTATTATTGCCAAGTTTTTGGTAGCGGCCTCGGAGGTTCTGGCAACTTTCGTTCACTACGAAACAGTATACACACGAAATTTGCCTATTTGTCTTGTTTTTTTTTTGCATAACATAACAATTTTGCTTTGTGTAATAGGCCTGTTCGGGGTATTAAGGGGCGTCCACATGGTTACGGAACTTATTATAGCATTGCTTAAACCATCTTTTAGGAGATTTAAATCTTAAAATTAATCCCAAAGTTAGTCTCCTTTAATATAATTTACACATAACCGTATAGCCTCTTTTTACTACGAAAAAGAGGTGATACCGTTACGTAACGGCCACGGAACGTGACTATTTTTAACAGTCGAAAGAGATTAAACCGTTACGTTCCCTTTTCGAGTTGATAAGTGTGCTACGACTTTAATGGTGGATTTTATAAACTTAACAGGATTTTAGAAAAAATCTGCACTTTCATAGTTAAAGATTAAATATCCTTACTTAATATTATAAATGCAAAAGGGAGTTTGTTTATTACGCTTTCACGCCTTCACTGAACCGATTTTGATGAAATTTGATATGGAGATAGTTTGAGGCCTTTGGAAAGACATAGGATACGATAGAATTTTAGCGCGGTAACCGACATTAACGCAAGCGAAGCCGCGGGCGACCGCTAGTATTGATATAAATATGACATGATTCGCTTCTCAAATCTAAAAAAAAAGTTTTTAAATAAAGTAGGATTGTAGGTAGGTACTTAATTTTTTTCTGAAAGTCCTAAAATAGTTCATAATAATATGAAAACTACTAATAACAAGAGCATAATACGTGGTATTGGTTCCGGTATCTTTTGAAGTGTCTCGAGATACTGCTTGATATAATATTTTAGAGCAGCCGGTACGACTGTGTGAGAGCATTATGAGCTAGTGGGTCGATCAACTTTTAGTTGTCCCTCTAACTCCCTACCTTGTCCCTATAAATAAAATAAAGAAAACACGAAAATTAAAATATTTTAACTAATAAAAACTAGCAAGGCTTATACTTAATACTTTAAGTCGCACTTCAGTGCTAAAAAAAATAAATAAATTTATGTTTTTTAATAATATTAAAATGGTTGTCCAATCGACGTCCAAGTCATTACATAGTAATGAAGGTTGTCCCCCAGCAAAAGTCTTTATGTAAATCGTAAGTTACGAAAAAACTTTATATGGTGATGATCATTAATAATACATATATAAGCAGTATTATATATCTAGTTTTAGAAAAACGCAGTGAAATATTTTTGGTTTAAATATTTTCAATTATTTTTTTGCTTGTTAAAGTTGTCCCCATAAAATGCGATAAGTTTAAGTCACTTGGACAACCGCTCAGAATTTCGAATTATATACATAGATGACGCTAGAAGTTATTAGACAATCAAGCTGATGGCCCTTACCGCCAAACCCAACAAACCGACAATTTGTTTTAACGATATTCACGCCGTCAGTCATCCGAGATCCCGCCGTGAGAGTGGGTGGCTTTATTGTGTGTCCGCTGAACGACCGCAGCAAAAATATAAGTAAATTGTTATTTAATTAAAAATTATATTTGTTAAGAATGCTTTTGATCTTGGTTTTAGTTTCCATATTCGCTAATGTGAAATAAGGACAGTTTTTTTTAACAAAAGAACTCAAAACTCATTAAATGTCTTTTGGACAACCAGTCACTTGGACAACCGAAACGGTTGTCTAAGGGACAGTATTGGTTGCCCAATGGACAGTTAAATATAAAACCAGGCTAATAAAGTTGTTAAGGGTACTATTTTTCTTTCTTTGTTGTTTTTACCAATATAATTGTGTATGAGAAACAATTTTATAGCGTGCAAACGGGACAATTACAGCGGCGTCGTTTTTGGGTACAGGCTGCACATTAGCCTCTAGCCAAGCCTCCGGTTAAGGTATAGGCGCATAAGTACGGGAGACCACTCCGCTGCATTTTTTTAAGAACAACCCCCAGGATGCCATCAGGACCACTAGCTTTCCGGACGTCGAGTGATTGCAGTTCCGCACGAACTTCACGCTGCCTAATTTTAATGTCAGGCATCGTGGAGCCACAATGAGGTAGTGATGATGGTTGTGCGTTGCAATGATCGACTAGGGAATTAGCTGCAAAGTCTTGCCAGAAAATCGGCTTTCTTCTGCGGCTTGTGAGCAAGTGACCCATTGAGCGATCTCAGGGGTGGCAGCGTTGTCTGGCAGAAATTACTTTGCACAGCTTTGGCCTGACGCCAGTAACTACGGGAGCCCGTGGGATGCGTCAACAATTCATGGCCAACGCGTGCGACGCGCTGGGCATCTGCTCTTATTTAAGCCTTCTTACAGGACTTGGAAGCCTTATTCTAGGCTGCTTTCAGTGACTCAATATCACGAGCTTTAAGAGCCCGACCTCTGATCCAAGTGCGATACGCCGCCTGTTTTTATTTGAGACAGCATCGGCACAATCACGGTTCAACCAAAGGTCACGTCTGCCCTTGCTGATGAGATTTGGATGGGGAATGTAGTATTCCATACCCAATACAATCTCCTCTGGCTGATGTATAGTTCTCACTGAAGCACCGTTGCTTTTAAGGGATAGACGCAAAGTAGTCGCGCATACCATCCCAATCTGCTGACCCATAATGCCAGAGTGTTATCGGATCTGAGACTTAGGTGAATACCAAAGCGATTCTCTAGAGGCTCATTGTCACTCAAAGAGCGATGGAACGTAGGCTAGTAGGAGTAACTTTAAAAGTCCGCAGGACTAACAAGTGGCTGAGAAAACAGAGAAAAGTTTCAGATATTGTGAAGCGAATAGCCAAACCGAAGTGGCAACGGGCAGGTCATATAGCCCGTAAAACAGATTCGTGGTGCAAGGCTTTAATAAAATGGAGGCCGTGGGGGCTTTGAAAGACCAGTTGGCAGACCGCAAATGAGATGGAAAGATGACATCAGAAAAGCAGCGGGCCAAAATTGAATACTGACAGTCCAAAGTAGAGGAAAGTGGAGGGGGTTGAAGGAGGCCTACACCAAATTGGTTGAGAAAGGCTTTAGATGATGATGATGATCATGATGAAGTGATAGTATCCAAAGAATTGATTATAATTCAATACAAAGTTTATATCTTTCCATTTCTAGATACTGTTGATTATAATGTTTAAATGTTACCTATATATTGAAATTTTGAAAGTTTGTTTTTAAGTTTATTACTTTTTTTAAGTTTGTTTTGGGTTATAAAAATTATCACTACACTATAATATATGTGTTTTCAACAAATACGGTATTTTCTTTATTTAATCATTAGTAATGAGCCTTAAAACCGGACTAAAAATTAGAAGTTGAAGGTGTGTCGTGTCTTTTGGACAACCAAATTGTCTGTTGGACAACTGCATTGTCCCCTATATTTGAATACTTAAGATCGCTGTTTTGTCAAGGAATGATCGAATAATATTATTTTATTCAAATAGTCAACTATTATCACGTAAGTGTATTCAAATCCAAGTGTTTTTTTATTGACAGTAACCTAAACTTGCGGTTTTAATTTACTTTTCTCTAAGTTTTAGGACAATGGTTGTCCAAGAGACCCTTTTAATAGAAATATCTGCTGAAGTATTACATAAAGTAGTAATTTATAAAAAGCCAAATGTGGTTTTTGATATGTTCACTGATGTGAATTGAGCTAGTTCAATTTACATCAATATTTACTCCATCAAAAAAAATTCGAAAGTGGTTGTCCAAGGGACGCATTTTTCTTGCCGGTTTGGACATTTTCGATCAAAACTGTACATAGAATATGAAAAAGTGCGCTGCTCGATATCGGAATAAAAAATTTAATTAATAATCTACAATCTTACATAAAATTCCGAGTGAAATTTAAATATTAACAAAAATGTACAAAATGTCACAAACGGGACACTTAAAAGTTGATCGACCCTAGTATTAACACCCACGCTAGGAGTCTAACAATTCGGAATCTTCTTTCAGACAGAATGTCTAGTAAAATTGGCCGTATCACAATACCATCCATTTGATATACAAATATACATACGATCACGCTCATTGTGCTCATTTGATATATCTAGGTACGTGTACCCCTATTTTGATTCACCTCAAGCAATAATATTAAAAACTTGGGTAGATTTATAAGTTGCAATGTCCTGTACTTATATCTATTTTATTTACAATTTAATTATTAGTTAATGTGTGACTGTATTTGTAATAGAATACATATTTATTGTACAGACAACAGCACGTTGGGTTACCACAAACTGACAAATTTTCTCAATCGATTATGCACTTTATATTCAATAGCCTTAGGTTGAAAATCGTTTGGAGAAGTTTGACAGTTTTGTATAGCCCGACGTGCTGTTGACTGTACATCAACCAGTTCTACTAAGAAAAAAATTGTGAAGGGCTGTGTTAGGATGTATGTAATTTCGTGTAATTAATTATACATGTATGTACACATATAAGTTTGTGGTCCCGGGTGCTATCGAAAAATGGCAGTCGTTCCCAAGGAGTGTTGGGTGTCAGGCAAGCGGCCGACCTTAAAAATCAAAGGCCTTAAGCAATATTGTGGATATCAGGGCATACTGCACCGATCCCAAATATATTGGGAGCAGGGTAGGAAATGATAATGACATACATGAGGTACATCTCAACTTTACGTTAGGTAAGCTTTCCACTTGCTACGATCCTGTACATATTTCTTTCGATTACTCTCATCACAGGCCTCATAAATGCTTTGTGATTACTCTCACTACACTCCCCATAAATGCTCTGTGATTACTCTCATCACATTCCTCATAAATGCTCTGTAATTACTCTCATCACAGTCGTCATAATTGCTCTACGATTACTCTCATCACAGTCGTCATAAATGCTCTGTGATTACTCTTATCACAGTCGTCATAAATGCTCTGTGATTACTCTTATCACAGTCGTCATAAATGCTCTGTGATTACTCTCATCACAGTCGTCATAAATGCTCTGTGATTACTCTCATCACAGTCGCCATAAATGCTCTGTGATTACTGTCATCACAGTCGTCATAACTGCTCTGTGATTACTCTTATCACAGTCGTCATAAATGCTCTGTGATTACTCTCATCACAGTCGTCATAAATGCTCTGTGCTTACTCTCATCACAGTCTTCATAAATGCTCGGCGATTACTCTTATCACAATCCTCATAAATACTTGGCTATTTCGAGTACATTATACCTGGCCCTTCTTTCAAATGTTTGTGTAAACTTATAATAATTGAAATTTTGACTAAAAAAACTGTTCCCCAGGCTCAAAACACTGTTTTTTTTTAAAAAAAAAAAACTGAAAGTTTTATTATCGAAAGATAGTAGTCGTTTCCAAGGAGGGCTGGTGTCAAGCAGGTAGCCGGCCGTAAAAATCTAATGACAAAACCTATAGCAGTATATCGATGACGATAGCTAGACATACTGCACCGAACACAAATAAAATTGGGAGCAGGGTAGGAGAAAAAAGAAGAAATCTAATTAGCTTTAGTTCGAGATCCCTTTAGTCTGCGTCGATATCTCATTGGCTTCGTCGCAATAACGAAAGTGGTAGTAGCTAGTTCTGAATTTCACAGTTAAGGTGTCTACAGTTCATCTTAACAAAGACGAAGGTAATGGGCGTTATGTAGAAAATACACTTGTAGGGGTTGCAAATATTCTGAAATTGAAATTCTCTCCAGGAAATTCTCAATACTAGCAAATGTTGAAACCCGTCGCAATTTCACGCGTTCGCTGCTGGATTTATGAAGTGATGTTGACTATATTTTCACATGTAGTTTATTGACTAACTAGATTCGTCTCGCGACTTTGTCTGTGTAAACTTGATAATACTGTACGGTAATATATCACATCAATCATTCCTGTTTCTGTCAAGGTGGATTAGCCACTTGAATTTGTAGTATGGGAGCTCTATGTCAGTTTTTTCTTATTCAGTCTTCAGTCTAATCACACTTATGTAGTATTGCTTTTTGGTCGCCCAGTAAAGTTTCCACGGCTTCTTTGTGTTCCAAGCGCTTGGTCATATTGTCAAATTGGCGTATAAGAAATAAATCTATCCTAAAACTTAGATGCCCCGCAGCGACATCTTTTCTAGCTAAAATAATTAGGTAGAACAATGCTACCAATTTTTGAAAGCTTTTGCGGTAAAACTGAACATTTTTATTGAGTATGGAATCGAGCCAGCTAGCGCAATGTAGTATATTTTAAAGTACCTATATAGTTTGACATGAAAGTATAAAACTGTTTCTTGTAAACAGTAAATATTTATATAATATATAACACGACATTTTTTTTTAAATCGGTAATTGCCCCACGTATAATTAAGACTAAAATCCCCCCCGCCCAACCATTGCCCCCCCCCCCCCCCCCCGCCCCCCCTCATTACCGGTCTCGGTTTATTTTTTACCTCTTACTTACATGGGGCTTATTTACTCCAAAATGAAATGTTTTGGAAATAAGAACAGTCTAATATCCTTGATCGCATATAAGTACTACCAACCACAGATAAATCAAACTAAGGAGATCAGTCGAATCGCCGAGTTCATAGGAAGACCGAGTGTCGCGATCAGCGGCCGTACTACATAAAATGGTTCTAGTTGAGCATGCCGTAATATACACTATTCATTGCGTGCGTCTTAAGGACTGCGAAGCGGTGAAAGTTAAGCACAGCCGCAAAGGAGATCGGTCGAATCGCTGAGTTACGTATTCACTTGACTTTATCGGAAGGCGAAGTGGCGGAAATGTATGCCCACAGGGCATACACTTGTCACAAGTTAAACACCGGCTTGGCCTATCTCCTTGTATTATTAAATCTGTGCTACCAACTATATATTGATATCATACCAACAAAACCCACATGGAGTCTGAAATCAATCGTAAAATTCGTGTATCTGTACCGGCAGAAGTTTATCTGGCTCACAATACGTTGTACGTTCATACAAACTAAATTGAACTTGCACGAACGAGTTGTACGTATTGCGGTACGTCTGACTCAATTATTGTCAGGAGTTGGCACAGAAATTCTAATCTTAAAGTTGTGCACACACGTGCATTCATATCGTTTGATTAATATCGTCGGGCAGTGGCTTGTATGACTTCCAACTTTCGGCTACGACCGCCGCTGCGATCTGGCAATGTCAGAACCTAATCTTGGTGGGACAAAGGAATGTGGTTGACACGCTCTGACCGTGGGAAGCACGGCCAGATGTGCAGAAAAGAGAGAAATAAAAGATAGGTTAAATTTAACACTATTTATTAGCTCAGGGCGTGAGTGGGCTTTCGCACTGGGGTTCTCGCACTTTAGAAAGAGAGACTTAGCTTCAGCGGTTAGCGCAGGAAGCGGCAGGAACCAGGCACGTCGACTACCAGCGTGGTCGGCGTGGGTTCAGCTTCGGCCGGTAGGGTGGCACGAAGCACAGCAGCGGAGCAGCAGGGTAGGCGGCTGCCCGTAGATAGGATCCCCTAGTTCGGGGATCGCGTAAGTACTAGATACAGATGTCTACTGAATGATTAACTGTAGCTGGAGAAAATGGAAGAAGAGACCCAGTTTCTCCGAGCTACAGTTTAAATACATAATTCCTTCGAGAACTTTCCCAAAAATTTGTAGTGGGAGTTCCGTTTTAATGAATAATGCAGCCATAACCAAAGGACGGTTTATACAGAGTACCTGTATCTATGGTTACTGCAGTAAAACATGTAAACAAAAAATAATTTAAGATGTTTATCAGATTTTCTATGCCCTGAAAATACAAGTTAAAATATATTACTTATTTAATTAATTTATGGCACAAATTAGATGGGCCAAAAGGCTTGAATACAAAGTTCGAGATATTTTTAAAATGGAGGGTAGTCAGAATCATTATTATAAATAATAGAATTTAGAAGCGGGTATCGGCGTCAGCCGACATGAGAACTGTCATTAGTAGACAGATGAAAACAAGTATAATCACAATAACAATTGCTGTGTTTATATTAGTTTTAAAAACAAGTGAAACTTAACATTAGTATAAAATATTTAATTATTATAGTTGATAGTTATGTGATGCTTTGTTTTGTATGGATTTTTTATTAAAAATCAACGTAAGTATGTTGAAAGACGGTTTAGACCGTGACATGGTCTTCAGGAAAATTTCAACGGCACTTGTTATTTTTACATACATTCTATCACGCTTATAATTCGTAAAGCTTTGAACTTATTTTCTTTTCAAATGCCTTAAAGACCTATAATATATAGCTTTCGCTTAAATTTCAATTCATGGTTTTTAAGAATATTACAGTGGGCTTGGATTATCATTGATTCTTTAATTTAACAGTATTATTGTGTGAAAATATTTCCACGCTCACACCAATTATCTAGAGAAAGAATTGAGTATGTTATGTTATCGCCCCAAGTTCTTGGTAATAACAGCTTCGGAAATAATTTAACAAACGTGATTGGAATTCCGTTTGAAATTATTTGTTGAAATAATTTATGTTTACATAAATAAATGTCAATTAGCATTTAATTAAAATAACGTTCAATAACGCAATTCCTAAATTGATGAAATTAAATATAAAATACGTTTAGTGGTTGAAAAAGGAATAAACTGCGGGTCGAAACTGGAAGGAATAAATTTGGTGGTAGAATATGGAATAGAAAGTGGTTGAATGTGGAAAATTATTTCGGTGGTAGAAAAATCGGTGGTTGAATGTGGAATAACCCGTGATTATTATCGACGACTACGTACGCTTTCGCATACTTTATGATAAAAAGCAGTGAATGAATTCACCGCAGTTCTGATAACTTATATTAATTAAGGCTTATTAAGTCCGTTCACAGAAATATAAATATTGGGTATTTGTTGACTTGTAAGTTAAATATATTTTTATTCTATTTTGCAATGATTGGAAAACTTAGTGCTTTATTATATATATATTAAAAGAGTATAATTAAGTTAAGGCAATTACATTTGGATTTTAATTTTTACTGTATAAAGAAAAGGTGTTTTGGTTGCCGCAGATGGCCATCTCAGCGACGGCCGAGAAGATGGAAAATTAAATAAAAAACATAATGAATTCCAACCTTTAAATATAAAACAAATTTTGGAATCCAAAATGATATTTTTGCTGCGCTCTATTGAACAAGTACTGTCCTAATATCTCCAAGGTTGTCTATTTTTGCTCTAAAACAATAGGGCTGGCTATCGATGACGTAGCGCGGCCTATTTCAGCGTAGGTTCTGTTTTTGTTTGCCCTCGCGTCGCATTGCTTCGGAGCGGGCACGTACGCGGACGCGCGGCGAATGCTAATGGATAGGTGTTGAAACATTTTTGCACCAGACGATTCGATTGGCTAGACTATTTAGTGTGAAATGCGTTTTTAAGTTTACAAGTTTTAAAACGTGTTTCGGTTTCGTGAGATGCTTACTGGGGAATTTTATTTAGATATCCTAATAGGTAGTAAGAAGAGAAATAAATTGTCGTTAAACCGTAAAGTCTATTAAATTTTTATTTAATTATAATGTAACATATATTAAAATATTGGACATATATAAGATGATGATAGTGAGTGAAATTAGGATTTAATACATTAAAAATAACCAGACCATCACATAAAGGGATGTTGGTTTACTTGCGAGGTGGACAGCATTACCCCAGAGCCCCTTCACATTAGTGTTTGTCCACCGTAGTAGGCGTTCGATGAACATATGCCCAGTGCAGACGCCCTGTTTCATCTGCAGAGCGACAGTAGCGGAAATGGGGGACAATGAATATGACAGGAAGATTTTTTTTATAAATTCCATTGGAGCAAAGGAGTCAATATCGTCATATCGTAATTTTGATGATAAAAGGATATTCAACGATATTTTGCTTTATAGCATAGTGAAAACATAAAATTAGATTAACGAATAGGCTCTGCTCACCCCCTCATGGGATTGTGTTGTGACCGTGATCGTTTGTATTTATGTACCATCGCTGTCGTGTCGTAAGGTGAAAAGAGCCTTATTATTCAGCCGTCCGAAAATTGGATTCAAAGAGCATGCAGTGCACAGAGTATTAACGCCGAAACCGAAACAATACTCAATCAAAGGGACTGCAATACTTGCCGCCATGTTTCTTGGACATATAAAAGCATATTTTTTTACTTTCATATATATAGATATTATACGGATAAGAGATAGGGCACAGCAGTTTGTTATGGAAGAAATATGTACCTTCACAGAAAACTACGCTGTGAAATCACTCTACATTTTACTTGTGTGTTGTTTTCGGCGATAAGTAATATTTCAAAGCTCCGCGTGATAGGATAGGTTCAAGGTTGACAACTTGACCGAGTATAGTCAAAAGAAAAAGATGATAGTCAAAATTAAAACTAAATTATTTTTTAAAAAAAGGTCAGAATAGTAGATGCGTCAGTGCTGTATTACAAAAATGATTATTCGCACTCCTAGAAGAAAAATTTGTTTACCTATAACGAATTTAGGAGTTCTGTTTTTAAACAAGTATTAAGCCACTTGACCATGAGAGCTTATGCACTTAAATTTTAGTACTCCCATCAAATTGAAAATCTTAATTCGATTGTTACCGAATCGTGTGATAAAGAATACCTTCGCAAAAGATAATATTTTTTCTTGCGATTCTTTATTGTACGTATATCGTATATCGCCTTCGCTGTTTGTTAGTCTGGTAAATAAAAAGGCTTTCTCAAATCGTTACGATCCCAATTCTAGACCGTTACTATATCAGACGGCATATATTTGAATAAGATCTTCTTTTTAGATATATAAACTTGTTAACGTAGTGTTTATTTTCATATTCATTATTTGAATTATGTGAGGTTTTGCTATAATTAACTAGTCATCATCATCATCATAGCAGCCTTTATAATTCCACCCACTGCTAGGCCACAAGGCGTCTCCTTGTCATCGAAGGAGGTTTAGGCAGTAGTCCACCACGCTTGCCCAATGCGGATTGCTGGACGTATAAGGTGATCAATACCCCTTTGCTGATCCATTAGCCGCCTTCTACGACACCTATTGATATAGGCTGATGCTATTCTACTGTGCCGGCATCACATGGCTAATATGGCACTTGGTTAATGGATAGTTAAATAGAAATTAAACTTAATTCTTTAAATGTTAGGTCCCAGTCCGTGATGGTGAGCGATAGTCTTAGTTTATGAACACTTGAAAAAGCGATAGCCAAAATTACTGAATTGTTTATCCTCTGTTTGGTCTAGTGTTTCATCCACCGCCACCTATAGATTTACATGGGCCGAAATTTGTGCACGGTTAGGTTAGTGTTAGGCTTAAACCGTATCGCCTCTTTTTACTAAGGAAGAGATGCGCTACGTTCCGGAGCCGTTCCGTAGCGTTTATAGTAAAAAAGACGCATTACATTGTGTTCTGATAATTAATATTATGATAGCCGGTCCCTTAGTGGTTGAGGGTTCCGTGTGAAGCCAAGTGTTTCCCTGTCAAGGATAAAAAAGAACTTACAATGTATACCTACATTAGAAAAATCATGGGAAGAACTAACCATCTAGTTATAAATATTTATCTAAATTTTATTTTAATAAAAAATCTAAATAATTATTTTAATTTTAAGGATAATAATCGAATTTTATTTTTATTTATTTATTTTATCTGATAATTAGTGGCATTGGCTTTTTCAACCTCGTCTACTTATGCTTGTTGGCTGCCACCATACATATGTCTATTTCCGAGAAATTTATTATCTGCCTCTTTACAACAAGTATTTGTTATGTGACATGTTTCAGTTTCTACGCTACATCTGCATTTCATTATCCGTTGCTCAATATCAGAGAATCTGCTGAGCTTATTGAAATCACATATTGCGTTTGCCTGCTCTTGAGTGTTTCCGATCCTCTTCAATTAAGTGACTAACGGGCGATCTATGTGGAAATAAGTAAGGTGATGCACCTTACAAACATGCTGATAATTCCAAAAAGGTTGATCAGAGCAGAGAGTTGAGTTGAGAGAGAGAGAATAACATTTGGTTTGATATTAAGTCACATATGAACCACGCAGTGCTCAAAATACGTAAAATCTCATCAAACCTAAAAAGCAAACTAAACCTTCAGGAACGCACAAACAAAAGCCAACAACCAGGACATATAATCATGACAGCCTTTATAATTCGACCCACTGCTCGGACACAAGGCCTTTCCTTGTCATCGAAGGAGGTATAGGCAGTAGTCCACCACGCTTGCCCAATGCGGATTGATGGACTTAGTCTATGGTGATCAATACCTCTTTGCTGATACATTAGTCGCCTTTTACGCCACCCGTTGTAATTGGCGTGATACTATTCTACGCTGCCGGAATCACAAGGCTAAACCAGGACATATGTTACAGTCTAAAACATCTCAGCAATTCCGGTTTGTACTTAAGTGTATGTTTAACTGTTTTATAATAATTCACCGATATTCGTATCCGTCATAACTTTTCTGGCTTGTCCATTCAAAACGTTTTTGTTTTTGATACACCAACGAATTACGCACGTTGCGAGACGTGACGAATTATAATCTGTACGAGCGAGTAATCCCGACGCAGCGGCAGTTGGCATGAACCAGCCTGTTTGTTTTGAAGGCCGCCTCGCTGAGGTACTGGTCTATTTAATTATTTAAAACATTAAAGTGTCCGTTTTGGATGATGTACTCGATGATGAGAGTGATGGACTTGAATATTGACGGATGGAAGGTAAGGGGAGGACCACAGAAGACATTGTGATTGTGAGGAACGATATGAAAGAAAAAGAAGTAGCTGATAAGGTGGCAGCTGATAGACAAGAATGGAACGAATCCTAATAAATTGGGAGCAGGGTAGAAGAAAGAACATTTAACGTTTTACCTTTGTTACTCTACGATAAGAAGACCTGTCGGGAAGACCCAGGCGGACGTTTATTGATCAATATGAAAACATTTTATAAATGGGCCGGAACAAAAGTACTCGAAATCGCCGATCATGTATGTAGACTGTCATCACAGTAGATGAAGCGAAAGTAATAATTTAAGGAAGGAAAGAAGTGGTCGCTGCCTATCCATATAAGAAAACGTGGAACATGCATGAATGTATGTTCTCTGATGTTTCTTTCTGAGCTATTTTTTTCTTTGGAAATGTGTTTAGAGGATTTCTTTCGCGCGAGTTTCTTTCACCATTTCTTCTCTATCTCAGCATAATAATAATTATTTCGTCCCGAAATGGTGGTAGGGTTTTGACGATTTAAAGTACTTAGCAAAGTCCATTTAAATAAAGAGCTTTTTCATTTCATTTTCACTTTCATTTAATTTCATTTCTCCTTTGCCACATTTATTCTCTCGTCAGGACTGTACTTATTGGAAGTCTATGAATTCTTTTCGTTCGAAATGTCTCCTTTAGATTTGAAGATTGGTCCTTTTTGGAATATCAATATGTAAAGTGTAATTTGATGAAAGAATAGATAAGTATATCTATTCTATAATGAAATTAAGTTTTCATTAAGTATCTTATTTTTTTTTGTGTACATCGTTTTAAAATTTACCCACATAGGTGGATAAATAATTGCACAATGAAGCAAAGCTTTCCAAATTTCAGTATTGCTACGTTACTGCATATTTAAATTCAGATTGACCACTGACGGTGTGTCACAACAAAAGCATTGCAAGTAATTAAATATTTTTGGCTGTCACCACTGTACATTGAGGTTAAAATGGTATATTTTTACGAGTAGGAGCGGTATTACATTTGTATATCAATGTTTTGAAATTCAACATCCGTGTTGTAGTCTTGGGACATAAGCAGAGTTGATCTCTGACCTAGTGCTTATGTTCCAAGAGGACTCGCATTGTAAGAAACATGTTGAAATCGGCGGTGGAAAGGATGTATTATTCCCTTAGCCGCAAATCAACTGATATCACAAGCATCGATGAATGTGGATAAATATAGAAGAAGAGGAAGACCGAAGAAAAGATGGTAGACTGTATGAAATATTATATGGCTAAGAAGGATATTAATGTTGAGATGATGGCTGATCGAGAAAGGTGGAATAAGAAAACATCAAGCCTACCCAAAATAACTTTGGGAGCAGTACACAAAAAATTATGATACACCAGTCAGCATTAATTCGATGATGAATATAATAATTCTTTATAAATATTTAAAAAGATAAAGAGCATCCAAGTTCAGGTGTGGGGGCTTGTACGAAAGTGTGACGTCTCACGACATTTCAACGCACTGCCGTTATTATTTGTTTACGTGATAAAAGAAAAAATACCTGTCCAATATTTTTTCGTGTTCTGTCTAATGGACTAAACAGAATTTCTCAGTAATCATGCCTATTTATTAAACGCCTTTTAAAAATGCGCATAGAAAAATATAATTTATACTACACCTGATCGGAATAGTAGCTATTATTCCCTCAAATTTAAAAGAGAAAGTTGATCTTTTCTTCGGCCTAAATATGCGGGAGGAAAAGTTGTATAAAATTCCATTTCTAACGTGTTTAGCGGGAGGAAAAGTTGTATCAAAATCCATTTCTAACGCGACGTCGCCGCCGTCAGCCGCAGACCGCCAGCTGCGACAACTACAGCCATTGGTTCGACATTGGTTTTCCGGTGTTCCGCACAACATCTGCAACTAGTGTTGCATAATCATAATCTCTTTATCATTTTATTATAGGTACTGCTTATTTCAATTTAACAAGTCTTTGAGTGTTCCTCACAGGTGTAGTATAAAGCACTATGTAACACTTGGGAGAAAGTTCGATTCTCAAACTGCTCCCTCGTTGGTAATCTGTCACTTTCGACCCACGGTGAACAATGTACCATATCCACTACTAAGTGAGGTGTTTTTTTCACATGGTTTTGCGACCCAACTTCAAAATGAAAAGACCGCTTAGCATGAACCACGTATAATACACGATGTTATTGGATATTAATTTGCGAAAGGCTTGCAACCTTTGTAGCACTTAAGCCCTGCGCCGCAGGCATACTCCGGAACGACAATAGTCCTGATGGTCATGGATTACCGCCCCTTTAGGTCGGAAATGGGAAATTCGTATACTGTGTCCGAAATTCAATGGTCGATTTGTATCCAGTGCTATTGCTACTAATTCGAGAAGTTATAAAGATGTGTAGTTTGTAACTTTATAGTGTTTATGTTCACCCCGTCATTAAAAAATTTGCAACCATTTTATGTATGCTTACTTCCAATTTTATAGACAAGTAATTACTTATTGTTAAATAATTTCAGTCATTGTACTTTTACATAAATTAGTAAGTAGATACTTTTATTTGTTTATAAATACGGGTGTTAATGAAAAGAAAAAATATTTACATCGGAAATTTTCCTCATAGTAAGACGCGTATCTAGCGTCTTTGCCTACCCTCTTTAAGGGGGAGAATACAAAAACAAAAACTGGTATGGTACTGGTATTTGAGTTTCAACATCATCATCTTTACGAAGAAAAAGTTAGAAAAAATGCGCAATGCTACGAAGTACATTTCACGAAGATCCCTTTGACACTTTATTTGAGGTGCGCTGCAATTTTGTTATTTGTTAAAAAAATTAGGTAACCATGGAGATCCCATTGTTTTGATACTTGTGCGGTTCCAAATATCCGATTCGATATCGGTATCAAAAGCTAATGTCAAGACAAATGTATTAAATTTGATGGTCCGATATCCGATATCAAGCCGGAGAATGGCTCGGGCAAAAGGTTGGTACTTACATATTTCATATATTTTAATAAATTGCTTCCGTTATGCCGATACCGATATCGGGTCGGATAATGTGGAACCGCTCTTAAAGTAACATACCTCCACCAATAAGAAAGTGTAAAACAATTTAGTTTTTTAAGCATAACTATAGAAGTTATATACTGAAAAGTTCAAACATTTCTATAAGCTTGTGGTTGAGTACATTTGCAGGCTATCTTGTTCAGGCTTTTTTCAATGAATGAAACGTTATTTTTGTTTCTTCTTTTTAATATAATAGTAACCTATATAAGTAAATAGTAGTAGTAACCTATATTTCTTCTTTTTAATATATAAGTATTTCATTTTATTTTATTTTCCAACTGGTATCATTATTGTCATCATTTGTGTAAATACGGCGTAGCGTACAGTTGTTTCCCCACGCATATGGTGTACACGGAAGACCAACGTCGTGGCGTCTCAGCCGGCCCGGCATACTGAGTTGGACTCCAATTCATCATTACAATACCTTATAAATATTTGTATCTTAAATAATGTCTTTTCTAATAATTGTATGTATATTTGTGTGCGTAATAAATATTTATTATATTCTAAAGTTTTAAGGTCGTAGCACACTTATCAGCTCAGGACCGCGATGCGCTTACGGTCCGTAGTCGTTTCGTTGCCGCTGTTCCGTAGCGTTCATAGTAAAAAAGAGGCGTTCCCTTTCCGTTATGTGTGCTACGAACTTTAATATTTGAAATGGGATCGAATCCAAGACCTCTGGATCTAATTCCGTTGAGCTAAGAACTAGACCACAGAGGCGGTTGAATTATACACGTTCTTATTTTCTATTTTGAAGCCTTTATTTGTGTAGCTAAATTGCTTACATTAAAAATCGATACAATTTGCATTTACGATGCATTGTTTAGCGTTTGACTAACTCATAAAGCGTCAAATCGCTATCGCATATTATTTTCTAAACTAACAGCATTTCTTAAGCATTAACCCCCCATCCACTAGCATTTATTCCGTATGACTTGTCCTCATGGATAAACTGTAGAGAATCATCATGTAATAAATAGTTTCTAATTCTCTTCAGAATTTTTATATTATAGTATTATAGTTCTTAAGGGTAATATGCTATGCAGTTTTACCGATTTTCGAACAATCATCACGCATTAACAATGAGAGCGTAATAAGCAGCGGATAAGGGCTGTTGATGATGAACATGTTATTCGATATAAATTCCTTATACAGACAGAAAAGTCTCTAGTGGCTAGAAATTGGTTATTAATAAATTGTTCTTGTTTTATATTAGCTTATCTGAAGCTGATGACCCCTCTGTACACAAGGTAGTGTCCCGAATAATATGACTCATCGTCAGGTTAATTTTTGTCGTAAAACATATTTGAAACAATGGTGGATCGGGTGGCATGACTGTGCGGCCACACGAGACGCCGATGACGGGGCATTAAAATGAAATCCATACACAGAGTGATTGATGAGCGGCGCAAACACACGCCTCGCCTGGCCCATTCAATTTGCTGTCACCATACAGAGAATGCAATTTTATTATTGAGTCTCAAATTCTTCGATGGCCGCCATGCAATATTTGATCCAAAATTGTTTTCTGTGGCTCAAGACTAGAGAAGAAGATATTTTTGAATTTGTGTATATGACTTCGCTTTTATGTTCCTCTATCAGTAGGTATATATAATTTAATATGTTTGAAAAAACAATATTGACTTTATTTTTGTATCCATTTCACAGGAAATTATCATATCTTCTAGAGTTTTTCGTGATGTTTGTTGCGTGAGAATATTGATCTATAGATAATGTGGAGGACCGCCTCATCAGTTTAAATAGTTATAAATGTAGTGGCGTTTTATGACCTCCAACCTGTATTTGATTTGAAAAAACAGAACCGAATAATTATGTTTTAGAAAAACATAAAACTGTTTTCTTCAATTGTTCTTATCAACAGGCTTGAAGGCCATGTTTACCATGTCAGAACACAGTGTATGCCGTATGCAGTAGTTGTGTTCCTCGTTCGATTTGTCAGTGTTCGAATCCAGCTTAGTCTTCGCCGATTGATCGCAGCCAGTTGTGTGTTGAAGGCTGACATAGCCCTTACTTAGTTGGTATCAGATTCTACTGGCGTGGCAGTGAACCGATGGTCTTCATATCTCTTACAAATGACTGACAACTGGCTCGGATTTAATATGTGCACATAGTCAATATCAACGTGGGAGATGGATTTATGAAACAGAGAACATAATATTACTTAATGCCACTGTACCCTGGATAGTTTTTGATTACAGATCCCATAAGCATTTAGTATGTAGGTAGGTTATTGGTAATAGTTTGGAAATAATCAAGAATAGTTCTAAACTATGCATTCTTTAATACCTGCATTAGATTTTCCGCAATATTTACACAAAATTACCAGAGTGCCTATATTATTTACTATATTTATCAAGTATTTTGTTCATATAATTATTATGGTAATTAAATAAACAGGAACTTCAGAGTACTTACGTACTGATTACATTTAACTGTTTTTCTTAATTGGTATAATTGATATGCTTATTAAGACAGTTTATATTGTTGTATATTAAATGGTTACAATAAAATGGCCAACATTGAGGCTGAGCCGTTTGTTCGATAAAAAACGTTGAATCATGAAAAGTGTAGAGTATTTATTTTCACTTATTGTTTCGATATCATTAAATCCACAAACATCTACCGGATCATTAGAAACTTCGATAAACATTCCAATAGACGGAAGACTGAATTTTACTGAACTGGCGATAAAGTATGGTCGGAATTGTGAAGAATATGATGTTAGCACGGAAGATGGATATATACTGAAACTATTCCATGTGCCAGGGAAAAGAAGTCGACCAATACTGCTTATGCATGGCTTCGAAGATAGCGCTGACTCTTACATAATGAGGGGTGATACATCAATCGTGATGCAGTTAGCACAAGAAGGCTATGACGTGTGGGCGGGTAATTCTCGAGGAAACAGGTATTCACGTCGACATGCTCGCCTCAACCCAAATGCTGACCACGAATTTTGGAACTACAGTGCTCACGAGTACGGAGTCTTCGATCTACCAGCTCTAATCAATTTTGTTTTAAAGAAAACCAAACAAGAAAAACTGAATTATATTGGCCACTCTGAAGGCACTACTATGATGTTTATATTGGGAGCAATCAAACCGGAGTACAATGATAAAATCAAGGTATTTGTTGCATTGGCTCCTGTTGCTTACTTGCATATGAGTGTGCACCCAGTTCCGGAAGTATTGCAGTTGACACCCATATTCCAACCGTTCCTGCAGGGTTATATCGGAGAACTTGTTAGATACAAATCGCTTGCTAGAATATTTATAGAATTGATATGTACCCAAGGAATTTTCAGTTATAAAATATGCTCTGAAGGTTTTTTAGCTTTAGCATTTGGTTATGACCCAGCTGAGTTGGAACCTTCATTTTTACCTATTGTTATTGGTCATGTCCCGGCCGGAACATCTTGGAAGAATTATGAACATCTCTCTCAGATATCAAATAGAAAGCGGTTTTCGCAATTCGACTATGGCCCAGACACGAATATGGTGCACTATAATTCTGTGTTGCCTCCGGACTACGATTTAAAGAATGTGACCATGAAAACAGCTATATTTATGGGTAAAAATGACAAGCTAGCAACGTTTGGGAATATACAGCTTTTAAAGGATCAGTTGCCTAATGTAGTTCATTATCATGTTATGGCATCGGAGAAATGGGGCCATACAGATTTCTTATGGGGTCGGCATATAGATAAATATTTATTACCTAATGTTATACAGTTACTGAAACTTGGTAATTGATATTTTTAAAGTAAGCGGTTAATAAGTTTTTCATTATTTATTTTTAAGCATCTTGAGTTACGTTTATTGATCTAATTTTATATTCCGGATTATTTAGGTCTGTCTACATTTTATTAGTTTTATTTCTATTTTATGGGAAGTTTTATAAAGGCTGCGGAGGTAACAGATTCTTTACGACTGTCATATTTTGACAGCAGTCATTACTTACCACTGGCTACCGTGTCTTCTGGCATGACGGAAATAAGGGAGGAATATATTTTTTGAACAAAAATACGACCTGTACAAATTGCGCACATAGGTACGCCAGGCTTTATTATTTATATTATTGACCGGTTTTCCTTAATTGCGGTGTGATTTTGGGATCTTTGAAGTGGAATGTCGTTGCTATTAGTTTGAAATTATAGCTTTACTATTTAGCAATTGTTATTCTTTGTTTGAATTACAATTAAAAATATCTCAAAGATATCCATAATTGTTATATTATACATTTTTTAGATTCTTATTCAATTGTCATACACTTTAGTTTGTTACTATCAACAAACAAATTGGGCACTTTTCTAATACCTACAGGTTTATGTAAACTTAACAGAAGGGGTCCCAACCCATTTTAATATTACCATTTAATAGTTGAGAATGAAATGTTTTTTTTTATGAACATAATATATTCTTTCTAGACAAACCATACACTTTAAAACATTGTATGCTACTGTTAATGTGCAATAAAATTTTGTATTGTGTAAACAGCAAACATAACTTACCGTCGACAGCATTGACAGACGAGATTTTGTTAGTTATAAACTTAATTTGTTCACACCACTGCGAGATGTGATTACAGCGACATGCCCTGGCTGTGCGATGGCAGTGCAGCTACCCTGCCGTCCGGGAATTATCCGGAGTGCTTTTTTATTGCGTTTAAGTCGGCTGGTTGCTCTAAAACGTAATTTGGTGTTGCACACGTGTTGGACCTGTGGTACGAAACACTACTTTGTCACTGTGTAATAGAATTACTGTGGTGCACTAGACGTAGTTGCTTGTAATAATTGTTGCATCAATGATATTGCAACTGATGTTCATTTCAAAAGTGATGTTCAAATTAAGAGTCGTTGCACACTTGTCAGCTCGGAAAGGCAATGCCTCTTTTTAACACGATTATATTAGTTTCACCTGTATTTTGTAACTCCTGTATGTATAAATACAATGTAACTGCCTCGTTTGGGCTCGATTTTGACCCACTTTAAATGGTCAGATTTCATTTAAACTTTATAGACTTATCAAAGAACAATGACATTACAATAATTGGATAAGAATATCCCATTATCCTGATTAGAATCTCCAGGACTAATAAATTAAACATTTTGAATGATAGTTTAGTTATACGTCAGTAGATGGAGTTGTCATTGTTAAGTTTAGTTGGCGGTGAGATTTTGAGATTACTTTCATCGGCGGTTGTAATTCGCACTAAAAAGTGGATAGTAAAATATTGAAAAAAAAACTTATATTATATCGGACTAAAAAGTGAAAAATAACTTTTTAGTATAGAAACTAAATGCCAAACGGAAAATATAAAGCGTGGGGTGCTCAATTTAATTGTACCAATCGAATATTTTCAAGAACTAATGTTATTGAGCACCCCACGCTTTTCTTTAAATAATAATTATACTTTTCTTTCATCATTTAGTTTCCATACTAAAAGGTTATTTTTCACTTTTCATATTTAATATAGCAGCGTGTTTTGTTAGTTTTTCAAACTAGAAAAAATAGTTATTTATTATACAAGAGTGGAAAGTTCCTTTTTAACCGCGTGCTCGATTTGGATGACCGAGCAAGCGAAGGATTCTAAAGTTGAATCACGAGCGCAGCGAGTGATTCTAAATTAGAATCCTGAGCGTCAGCGAGGGAAACAAACGAGCACAAGGTGAAAAATCTTTCCACTCGAGTGCAATACGTAACTTTTCATCCCACCTCAGCGAGGAAATGACAAAATAATCTTCATTCTAATCATAAATTTGGCACCATAGAGGTTACATTAAATAGGTTTAATGACGTTTTGAATTTACAATTATATTGAGTATTCATTATATGTGATGTTCTAAATTCAAATCTACTTTGCCGCTCAAGCGAATAAAATAGAATTTTCCAGCCAGATTTCGAAGCGCAAAATTACACTTTCCGAGGTGGTGGGATGAAAAAACTATTTTTCAAACTATTTTTACTATGAACGCTACCGTAGCGTCTACGTAACGCTGAACTACGTAGGCGGCTACAAAACCGCTACGGACCGTAGCGCATTGCCTGTTTTTCACAGTAAATAGAGGCGATATGGTTCCGAGATGATAAATGTGCTACGATCTTGAAGCTAGTGTAAACACAGCTTAGAATGCAGTAACATCATTGTGACCGCTTTAAATAATTAAAAATTTCAATTCAATTCAAATTCAATCAAATTCAATTTCATTTTATGGGTATATTATTCAATGTATATGTCTGACGCTTCTAGCTAGTTTGTTGGTATGTTACTATCAGAAACTACTTATTAAAATGAGTTTATAATAACAATATCAACCTTGATTTTAATTGTATATTCGAGTAAATTTTATAATGAATATGTCGAGCTTAATATATAAAGAATGTACTTAGTTATTTAACAATGTACTTTGTAGGTATTTAAATTAACTATAATATCAGAAATATTATCCGCTATTAAATACATTATAATAGTAATAAAATATCATAAAAAATATTTTTTAACCATTAAATCTCGCGATAAGCTTTTATATCATATAAATTGTGTAATGTAATAAATTGATGCGTTTAGTTCAATTTTAAGTTTATTTTCTTGTTTTATTTTTTATTTATCTGTTAAATAGTTCATACGAAACTGTCAATTTAACTGCCAGATATCTCTTAACTAAAACCTGTGAAACCGGCCCTAAGCCTAATAGTAATACATATTCCTTAACTATAACTTAAGTACCTAGTCAAAAAATCATGTTGTTGTAATAAGCCTTGAATTTTATATTCGAATATGAAAACAAAGTTCAAACTTCATTCGCTCATCTCCGCAGCTGGCTTCTTCAGTAGATAATTGTAACTGGATATCTTTCGCGCTAGTAAGTTGTCGGATAAGTTTGTAATAAGAGTTAGTGTCTGGATTGGCAACTCACCGGAGCGAGTTTAAACAACTTTGAGCCGTTTGTTTGATTCTTCTCGATATCTCGCGATGAGGACCGCTCGATACTTTTATTATTTCCTTATGGAGCCAAGTTTGTAACTTGTCGTCGATAAGTGGAATTTATTGTATCTGTTGCGCTTTAAAGTCTATCGCAATAAACTATCTTATTGAGCGTGTGTGTTTTGTTTAGAAGTTGTTACAGAAAATGATTTCTATCAACAAACAAATAATGTTGGAAGTCACTTGGAAGATTCGAGAATTATTGAAGTTTTAGTTTTGTATAATAATGAACGTAGTTTGAAACCTGAGTAGCTCCATTTCCATTATTAATCCACACGGGATCCGATAGTCGTTGTTAGACGTTCAATTTTATCACGAAAGTTGAAACTTCTCCGATACCTTTTTACTCGAAATTTAATAGAGAAAACTCAGTTTTTATTTTCAATAGTTGGCAATGAGATGACGGTTTCGAAGAAATTGTTGTTGGTATTTTCACAGGTATTTTCGTCGGACTTCAGTGTTACGTTTCATCGGTACTCATTAAAAGGTTTTTATTGGATTCTTTATTAAACAAATTGTGTAGTGGAAAACTTGGGAAATATATTTTTTAGTTTCCTATGTAAGTAATGTCTAATTTCAATGATTAAAAACCTTGTTTTGCATAAAGCTTAGTATTTTTTAAGCAATAGTTTGAGTTTCTTGCACTTTGTTGTTAGGGTTTATATTTTTACCCGACTACGGCGAAGCCAAAAGGAGGGGTAATGACTTTAGCAGTCTATGTATGTTGCGAATTTACGTATGTTCCACCCTAGCGCCTAGGCTATTCATCTGATTTTGATAAATGAGGTGTCAATCAATTCGTTATTATGATTCCAGCAACATAGGCTACATTTTAACCTATTTTAACAAGAGGAGGTATTTGAGAATTTTACCTTGTACTTGTACCCGATTTTAATTAAACTCCTTTGAAGTTTGTACACAAAATCTTGTTGTGGTTGCTAAACAATGTGAAATAGCCAAAAATGCAACACGACTGTCGTGTCAGCATGTTTGGTTGTCGATTTCTATTGAAATCGAGTGCAGTTGATTTTACCTTGTAAACCCCGATTTTTAACCAATTTCATTACTTACATTATTTTTTTCCGTAGTCGGGTTACATCGTTTAACACTTTTTGATTGTTATTTTAAGAAGTTAATTTTAAAATGTAGTAATGTACAACGTGCATTTGACTGCTTAACCTTAAATGGAAAGGCGATGAAAATGGTCTGCAATATTTTAAGAAATATCAAAGAGTGGCTGCTGTTACGATACCTCACTTCAATCAGTTAAGTATGGCTCTCAAACATATTTTAGTTATTTTGCCGCTTATGATCATTCAACCTCTCTCATACCCAATAGCGGAACAACGTGAGTTTTATGCGGAAGTGACCGCATAAAAAAAAATTAAGCGGCGTTTATGTAACGCTGCTTTGCTCCATAAATTCGTCGCACGTTGTCTACAATCTGAATAAATTTACTTCTTAACATCACATGAAACAGAACGCTTCTTCCGTTGTATTCTATTGGATAGGTAGATTAACTTAACTTCTTGAAAAATCTCAATATATAATACCATGAGCGAGTTTCCGATTAAACCTTCGGACGGCCGACAAGGCAATAACCGGCGCTTTATGATAAAGTTAATTAGATAGAACATTCGTTCCCCCGAGCTAGTATACAGATGAGACGCTTCGCGAGAAGAGAAATAAATGAAACTGTATAATCAGGAGCGAACTCGCTGCTTGCCGTCTATCTCGGAGAGATATTTGAAGGTGCATCTTATCATAAAAACGAACAATAATGTTGTTTGCTGTGTTTTTACTGTGTCTATTAGTATTATAAACTTTATTATATGCGCCGATTTCGACACTTCCTCGATAAATGGACTATCCAACACAAAAAGAATTTTTCAATTTGATTCAGTAGGTCCTAAGATTAGCGCGTTCAACCAAATAAACAAAATCTTCAGCTTTACAGTATTAGTATATAAAAACATAATTTATCTACACTATATATAAACACATTTTTTCTATGGGTATCACAATTCAATCTATTTAATTTTTCATTTAATACTCGTATTTAAAAGATAATATATATATTTTTTTATCAAGGGTTACGTAACGTTTTAGGAAGAGTATTAATTATGAACTGGTATATTAAACTTGTAAGCAAAACACTTGAATATATTTGTAATTCGTCGAAAATGTGCTGGTAAGCATTTATTTTCTCGAAAACCCTAAGAAGATTATTTCAAGAGAGCAACGTAAACATATTTTTGTATAATTAACAATAATAAACACAACACTTGAGTTATTATTCCCAATTAGGCAGAAAAGTATCTTAAAACATGTTATGCACTTGAATAAAAATCAAATTTATAAGATTGAAACCACCTCTTTATATATTTTTCCAGTGTTTTAAATTATATTAATATTAGCTTCTACCCGCGACTTCGTCTGCGAAGGATTAGTATAATAAATTATAGTCTATTTGTTATTCTGATGTATAAGCTAAGTAGGTATATATTATTATAAAGTTTTATTGGAATCCATTCAGTAGTTTTTGTGTGAAAGAGTAACTAACACACATCCATACAAACTTTCACGAAATTCTTTTCATAGAATTCTTGAATGATTTTCAATGGCATTGCAGCGATGAGTCATAAATGCAGAGGTCCATTCTTCGCACTTGTCGACCTGCAAGATGCTTTGTCACGCCTACACCTTGGGAGAGAATTCAATTCTCCATATAAATGAGTTGCCAAAATCAAGGTTGCAAGAATGTCATGGAATTTTTTAGTTTTTATTTTCGCTATTTTATTTTCGAGGCGACTAACAACTTAAATGGCGACGAACTATTTTGTTACTAAAAAATAAATTGGCAGCGATTAAATATTTTAGCAATAATTATTTTACATGTGCTTCCAAATTCAAGGATTTATAAAAACTAAATAATGTCTGCTACTTTAAGGTAACAAACATATTAAACAGGGCCAATGAAATTATTCGCGAGGTACTATAAATAATGACTATAATATTAACAATAAGATAACGAACATTGTATTATTGGCAACTACAGGATTCCATACAAGTAACCTAACTAACTACATATTTGTTTCTGTGATTGGTAGGTTAGGGTTATTTTTTTTATGACCAAGCAGAGTGCACTGTTTTTGGGAATCAATGTCAGTTTAAAATAAATCAAAGCTTACAACTTATTATTAAGCTGCTACATTCTACTTAAAATTATCCTTTGCTGCCAACCTATTAATTTTGCTACCGGCTTTAATTTTTTTTAAACCACAAAATCAGAATAATTTGTCGCCGCGTTAAATACATGCCTTTTATTTTTAGTAACTAAAATATATATAATCCACTAGCTTCTGCCCGCGACTTCGTCTGCGCAGGATTACCCTATAATTTAATCTGATGTATGAGCTGTATTGATCTTTATTATTGATGAGTTTTATTATTGTAAAGTTTAATTAAAATCCGTTCAGTAGTTATTGCGTGAAAGTAACAAACATACATCCATACAAACTTTCGCGTTTATAATATTAGTAGGATATCAAAGGTTCATGAAAAGTCGACGTACAAAGCTCGACTGCTTAAGACCTTGTCGGTATATATTTTTCTCAGTCGTACGAACATCTCCTGGGACTTGCAGACTCATTTCTTTAAAGCGAAATTATAAGCTAATATCGGCTTTATAGAACATCAAAGGAATAGCATGCACATCTCTGATGCGAGATTAATTAACTGTAAGATATTACGTGCTTATAGTTCTTTTTTAGGAAAATAGCATACCCTTCATAATAAAAACACCTTAATCTAAATTAAAATGTTTTTAATTATTAATAATTCTTAAGGATATGCTGGCATAGCAGGGCATAAAGTAAGAGCTACTTAACTGATTTGTTATGATTAGACGGTTGTCAAATACCTTGGAGTGTTGTGCCCCTGTCAGCGACTAAGTTGGGTTTCCTGGGTATCCTAAAACAATACGAACATAAAAATAAATATAATTTTGGAATGCGAATTGGCTTCTGACGGGTAGGTAGGGGCCTGATTATTCGGTTAGAGTTTTATCGATAAATATTTTATACAATGAAACACTTTGTATATAATAAAACCACTCCACGTGTAAGATGACCTCGCGCTCCGATGATTCCGTATCCGTAGAGATCTTGTGACGTAGGTAACTAAAGCTTGATGGTTTTTCCTTTTCTTGTGCTATAAGACGTTACTTGCTAAATTTTATAATTCTACTTCAACAGGATATACCCAATAGGTTTGGATTCCCTTTTGAGTTCCAAAATATAGGTACCAGGTAAATGGCAGTATCTTTTCATTGCGTTGTCTTAAAGGTATGCAAAGGGGAGAATCTGGGATATATTTTATCTTAATTTGAACTCAATGTCTCCAAGCGTTGTTAGAAAGCCGAAACAATGAAGTCTTCTCAAAAGAATTTATAAAGGCTTCTTTTTCCCTTTTAAACTATGAAACCGTATAGAATATAACAAAATTTTTACGAGTACTCAAAAACTTATCAACAACCGCAAATATAAGCGGCTAGTAAATTACTTTCGCTAAGTAACCATCAGTACACCGGTGGGACAAACCGCACTAGAGTTAAGCGATTCATTTCGAAGTTGCCGAAGAACGGGGGCCGCCCGGAGGTATAATTAGTTCGCGGCGGGACGGCCGTGGCTCTGACCGGACGCTGCAACTCAAACAAAGCTATCAGTGTGACTGCAGCCCCACTCTGTAATAGATGTGTTGGATGAGTGCAGCTCTATTGTTATGTGATTAATAATACTTAGGAGAAGGGTTTACACCGTTCAGTCGGTTAATGACTTCTCTACAAACTAAATTTTACATTTGACTGATTTGTAAATTAGTATTCGAAGTCTAACAACCTATTTTGATGCTGTGAATTGGCATTAGATTATCGCCAGGCGAAACACGTTAAAATAGAGTTTACGATACAATAAACGTCAAACAAAGTTTGGTTGGATGAAATTTCAAACCGCGATTCGACCGTTCGACTAATTAATAGTACCTAAATCTAATAAGTATTAATGGTTAAGTAAAACCATTTTTTTCTACTTCTTATTAAAGCAGTCAACTCAGCTAAGAAAATGTAGACATTTTCATACAAAATTAGTTTTATTCATCTTTAATGAACATAAAAGATTTAAACTTTTAATTTAATATTATTTAGTATTACAATGTTTTCTCGCCTAGTTTTAACCAGTTTCTCGCCTGTGGCATATTTTTTTTACCTTATTTATGTATTACTTTTTATGAAACTACCTTAAAAAAAAAAGGTAGGGTAACTACAGCGGATTAGACGTCAGAATTCGGACTGGGACACTACCTCCATGTTACAGAATACCGCAGTTAAATAGCTCTACATTTTATAGCATAGGAGATGGGAGTAGTATTTAGGGTTGGCAGCGTGGGAGTGACACCAGTGTTTCAATCGTCTACGGTACGTTGCCACAAACTCATCTGACACGGTGGCTTAAATTAGAATTACAATTTACCCATACACATATTGACAATTCTATGACACATTTGTTCACCCCTAGCGACACCATAACCGGGTCAGATAAGTTTGTGGCACTGTAACTGCTTACCACCTGGCGGGTCCTATGCTAGGATGTCAACCACCTCACTAGAACTGATATAATAAAAAAACAAATTTGTTATTATTATATAATTGTTGGTAATCACTTAATAAGATTAAGAAGATAAAAGCGTCGGTGGCGTAGTGCGTAAGAGCGTCGTCTCTCACCCATGAGGCACTGGTTCGATCCCCGCCACGTACCAATGTGTTTTCAAATTTTGAATTCATATATACGTTTAACCGACGCTTTTACGGTGAAGGAAAACATCGTGAGGAAACCTGCACACACCTATGAAGAAATTCTTAGTTGTGTGTGAAGTCGACCAACCCGCACTTGGCCAGCGTTGTTGACTAAGGCCTAATCGCCTCTAATGTGGGGTAGGCGTGAGCCCCTCGGTGGGGACATTATATGAGCTGTTGGTAAGTTAGTAAGATGATTAGCCACACAGAGAGTATGTACAATTGTACATGTATACCCCACACAATACACAGTCATGGCACATCCGCTTTACTAGGTGGGACCCATATGTAGAGTCGTCTGGGTAGGTACTTACCGCCTTTCTTATTTCTGCTGTGAAGCATTTTGCTGTGTTTCGGACTGAAGGGAAAGGTATCCCGTTTAATTACTGGGCACGGAAGGCATATCATCTTAGTCCCCAAGATACTACCCTTAATATTGCAAATGTCTATAGGCGACGGTTACCACTTAAAACCAGGTGGGCCGCAAGCTTGTTTGCCATCTCGTAATATGAAAAAAAACCACGTTCGTGGGGTACAGCTACTACGTTATTAGATATTATACGAAAACTTTAAACGTGTCTACTGAAATCAAAGAATAGCTACGTGGCCATCGACTACTTCCTCTACCTTCCAGGCTACAGTTAACAGTTAAAAGAGTTTGGTTTGTTACTCGGTCCCGAAGAATTAGGTCCTATTTGTGCAAATTGGTAACTTCCGGCGCGAGGCGGAAGTTGTCTCACCCGTAAACAGCCTTAGGCGGAGGCTTTACAGTATATTAGGTCAGGCCCTTTAGGAACTCTGTGCAGCCTATAATCTAGATACTTAGTTCTAGGTCAAGTTACCTTAAATCTTTCCTTATATTTGGGTAAATGTATAACAGTTTTGATTTACCTACGAGTAATGTAATACTACTAGTATTGTATTATAGTAATACTTAGAACTAAACGGAAGTAAGACTAAATAATTTCAAACGTAATGTTATTGTTCAAAATAGAATTTTTAAAAAAACTCGACCTTTTATTAAATTATTTGAGCACTAATAAAATATAATTGTGTTATGTTTTAATTGTAGTACTTGCTAATTAAATAATAATAACTTTGTTATTCAATTAGATTTGTTTCTTATATATTTAGTAGTACCTATTAAATTTTCAATACTGGAGTTTTCAGTCATACAAATGAATAACCAAACTTGTAAAATTGCATGAATTGGTTATTAATATTTTATGACGTTTGTAGGTATTCCTATGACATGAAAATCTTGAAAAATTTTATTATTGTTTTACTAGACTTGTTGGCACTTTCAAGCATTCTGTGAGCCGGCAAGTTGATTTGAAAAATAACTAAATAAAACGTTAATATTAATCAGCCTTAATAAAAACGTTTTGTCATTCATTTGTATGACTGTATGATTGATATCGATACTTGAAGTTATTGATAGACACTTGTCTACTCTTAGTTGCTATAGAATCAAGTATTTTTTTAGTAGTAGTAAGTAAGTATTTTAATTTAATGTTGTATGTTTAGGATTACAATTAGGAGTAAGTATATGAGTATTCAATTATAAGAAGAAATAGTAAATATGTAATTTCTCATATAACTTCATATTTTAGATTATTAAAATTGATTGGTAAGTACTTTTGCTTTTCCTAAACAAAATATGCAAACAATGACTCTTTTAGTAGATGTACTTACTAGTATCTAGCTTCAACCATGAGCTAGATCTGTTTTAAAAACGAAGATAATTTGATTTAAGTATTGGCTGATTACAAAAAAAAATGTTACTACAAAATCATCATAACAGTCTTTATAATTCGACCAACTGCTGGACACAAGGCCTCCTTGTTATCGAAGGAGGTTTAGACAGTAGTCCACCACGCTTGCCCAATGCGGATTGGTGGACGGAGTATAAGGTGATCAATACCCCTTTGCTGAACCATTAGTCGCCTTCTACGACACCCATTGGAGGATATGGGGTGATGCTATTCTACTCTGCTTGCATCACACGGCTAGCTCTCTGCAAAATATGCAGCACCAATTGCGAAAGACACAGTTCCATATTATTTTATTATAAGTTTAAATTGATAGGAGAACAGGGTTGAAACCTATCGCAGTTTTAAATCGAATTCTGCAATATTGCTTGCGGCGCCTCCCTTGTGGTTTACTAGTTGTTTTTCATTTCGCAATGCATACAACACAGTTCATTCTTTTATGAAACTAATATGAACTGTGTTATGACATTCGCGCATCGACCTAATAGTCATATTGCTGAGAATCTAATAATAAATACGTTACAAAGTTATTTATAGAAAAATATATGGTGCTATTAGTTTAGTTAGATGACTTAAAAGTATCTACGCATAAGTACGTATGTATTAAGAAAAAATATTCCTTGTCATTTTAAATATAGGTCGCACCAATCTACTTTCTTGTTGCCTAGATGTAGTAAATAAGGCTTTTATTTAGAAAATTTCCACTCTGTACATTTTTAAGCTTAGTAAGGCGAAAACTAAAAGAGTTAGGAAGTAATCTAATGTTCCACTCTATTTTTTAGCCTTCATCTCACCTGATATCATCATCATCAGCTCATGCAATGTCGCCACCAAGGGGCTCGAGCCTACCCCACATTAGGGGCGATTAGGCCTTAGTCAACCACGCTGGCCAAGTGCGGGTTGGTCGACTTCACACACAACCTAAGAAATTTCTTCATAGGTGTGTGCAGGTTTCCTCACGATGTTTTCCTTCACCATAAAAGCGTCGATTAAACGTACATATAAATTCAAAATTTGAAAACACATTGGTACGTGGCGGGGATCGAACCAGTGTCTCCCGGGTGGGAAACGACGTTCTTACCCACTGCGCCACTGACGCACCTGATATATATGATAATAATATTAATATTTCCACGTTCACACTAATTATCTAGCCCAAATCAAATATCATTAAGAACTTGTGTTATGGAAACTAGATAACTGACTAATTTAATGTACATAATATATATTTTTATAAATAAACTTAAATGAATACATAAACAATCATAATTCGTGAACAAATTTTCGTGTTGAACACAAACATTTGTATCTACCAGGACTCGAAACCGGACCGCCCGGTGTATAGGCACTAGGCAGCGTTACTGACCACTCCACCACGACGGCGTCTTAACTCGTTAAGCCCCGTTCGCGCTCAGGAGCGCGAGAACACAATTAAATCAATTGTGTCTGGATATTAATAATCGTCCAGGGATTAATGATGATAAAGACCAAGATGGACGCGAGCTTCACCCGGAACCATAGACAACAGAATTATCACATCGGAAACTTAAACTCAAAACCACAACCAACGGAATGAAAAACAAAAGAAGAGCTAGGATGGAAATCGTGTATTGTTTTTCAATATCAAGTGTTTGCCATGTGGGCGCCGAATATGCACTCGGCGGGCAGTATTGCGTCGTCGGCAATGCTTCCGTCTCGGCGGCGGCATACACGCCGTATCTGTTTCCACGTCGGAGCGCGACCAATTGCACGTGATATGGCCGCAGAAAGTACTCGAAGAATTGTGGAATTTAAGCTATTCTGTTTGTGCTGGTGGCTTCAATTTTTAAACAATTTTCTTGAAAGAACTTGTACTAAGGTTTTAAAAGCAGTTTTTGGTGGTCACTCAAAGATTTTTGCTTTTGAAGGACATTTCGTGTTCTATAAGATGTTGGATATTGGATGGAGAGGAAGAATGAAAATTTGGATAGACTGTGAACGATGATAGCACAAAGAGGGTGCATTTGTTAAGATGATGGTTGGTTAAGAACGGGGGAAGAAGAAAACATAATTAGGTTCACCCCAAATAGGTAATATTGGTAGCAGGACAGACACTAATAATAAAGTGCAAATAAAAAAACAGGAAACTAAAATCTTATGGTATTGACTTTCTTAATTTCAAGCTACATCTTGTAAATCAACAATTTTATAGTGAAAATATATTCCCTGTTAATGTCGTTAAAATCCCGTCGCGTAATAAACACATTTTTTGTAGCGGACTTGAAACAGCATCCTTGAAAAAACTCTCGCTGCTACCGCCTTAGGCAACAGCGGGGTAGTGTGAGATTATTGAATTAGTGATGATGGATTTTAAATTTTACCCGGACGAGAGGACAAAAAGGCGCGCCGGACGCCAACCAATTACGTTACGGTGACGTCGCGACGGTAATTCGATCCGATGGCAAATGTTGATTCGACCGCGGGGCACGTGCGAGCCGCTCGCCTCTGCGGGCCCTACGGGCTCGCCTCACTGATCTACTTTTGCTGCGCTAAAACGCTGCCCTAATTTAGCACTCGCATATGGGTTATTCCCACCCGTAAATTGTAATCTAAACTTCGAATCCATAATCACCTAAACATGAACAATTAAGTAGATACTTATCTATGTTTTTTCAACTAAAATACATGGATATTGGCGAAAGACACTGAATTTGTGAACAGTTTTGTTTGAAATATCTTTCAATAAAGTCCATAAAATATTTACTCACTGAATCGACTAAGGCTTATGCGAATCAGCCAAATTAGGTTTGTCATCAAAAATATCTGGTTTCCGTAGACGTTATACATGTATAATATTGCAACTATTTTGTTAATTGATTACTTTGTTTGAATCGGAGTTTATGTTCAACCTTTAGGTAATACTTACGAGCCCGATTTAAATGAAATCGAATGATGTAAAATTGTTGAAAGTATACGAAAATCTAGTAATTTTAAATTTACATATGTCTTGTATCTACAATTCGGGTAAACAATAAAATTTCCTATATAAATGTAGTGCTGCTAAAATAGGTAGGTAAAGGATAAATACAAAAAAATCACAAAAATATAAAAATACGAATAATATCAAAAACTTACTAGACTCTTCTTGGTTATTATGAACACTAGAAATACGAAAACTTATGATAGTCACCAAGAGAGTATAATAAAATAATTGCATTGAACTTACTCTTACAAAATATTCCCGTTATAACATTCATTAATGTATCTCTCGTGTAACCTTTCTCTATGTAGTGGCTTAATGTGTAGCGATTGTAATCTGCCCAGCGGTGCCTGCAGTCAGAAACCAGATTTTAGGTGAGTGCCAAAGCGGATTATCGAAATTAACCTCTTCAACGGCTCTAATGATTGACTCTTCCACCCGGCAGCTAGGGGTACTCGTTTAATGTTTCCCTCCGAAATAATTTCCATTTTCAACTATTTCAAATAATGTTACTTAAATTCAGTATTCTTATTTTCGTCGTGCTTAAATTGGCACTAAAATATACATTTCAATCTTGAAACATAAATACATTTGACAAGATAAAAATAGATTTATCAAAAGACAATATTACAATTGATGACAATTACGACATTATTAAAAAAAAATCCTCTTCATTGATTAGTCAAAAGAGATTTATTAAATTCTCTACTACGAGTCTGTTCCGGAATATTTACGGTATAACTACACTAATAAAATTGTCCTTCAATATTACCTTATATTTAAGCTATAGAGACGCAGTCTAGCATAGATTAGTCCTGCTGTCTCCCGTCGGTCGCAGGCTAATCTCTTGGAAGCGAAGGAGCACAATAGGCTTTATTAACATGCACGCGACTCGCTCGATACAAATTGCCGATGAGTCGCCTATTTGCGGCGGGCACTGCTCAAGCTATCGTGCCGTATAATAACGTCGCTGCTTGTTACCGAGTTTGCCGTCTGCCTAAAGCCTCACATCGGATATATTTCATGTCGGCTCCGTTCAATTGATGCCGCAGATGGGGATTAGATTATGATCATCATGAGAGGTGTCGCGCCCTTTATTGGCGGGATGTTGAACGCGTACGCTTGCTAGATGTAGACTAAAACTTCGGGCACATTTAATCTTTATAGGTACAGGTTTTTTTTTTGACAATATGTATTTGAATACTTTGGAAATTGTACCAATGAAATTTTAATAAAATCAATAATTGAAAATTCTTGTCTTGTGCCGTGACTTCCCTAAGAAAATCCAGAATTATGAGTTCAGATTCATACTACGAGATTTTTTTCTTGATTGTTTTCTTTAATATTATAATATGGCTACATGTACCTTTCACATTTTTAAATAATAATTAGCTTTGTTTTAATTCGTACTATTTTATATTCATATAGCCATGTCATGCCGGTAGAGTAGAATAGCATCACCACATATCCTCCAATGGGTGTCGTAGAAGGCGAATAATGGATCAGCAAAAGGGTAATTGATCACCTTATACACCGTCCACCAATCCGCGGTGGACTACTGCCTAAACCTCCTTCAATGACAAGGAGAGACCTTGTACCAGCAGTAGGTCTTGAATTATAAAGGCTGTTATGATTTGATATTCTTTTATGTCATTATACTTTCGGCAGTCGTTGCAAGATTATGTGTAAATCACGCCATTTCGTAACGAATACGACTGGCCTGTTTAATTTCACACCAAAAGCTTTACATTTTTCCGTCGATATTATTAAACTCCAATACATTCCTGCTTTGATATTTTAGTGAGGGACATCGAATCTACTATTAATTTAGTTGTCATGAAGCTGAAACATACCTGACATATTTTCTGGCATTGAAAAGCCGATTTTGGCTTTGCAATTATGAAATGAATTTCCTTTTTGATCGCCAATTTTATCTGATCGAATGGTTAAAACAAATGTTTTTTTTTTATCTGCCATTTTTATGTCTACTGATTAAATCTGTTGTAGATCTCTTACTTAACTAATATTTATTTATTTTATAAATATGCTTATTTAATGTTTATACAGATGAACTAATTCCTTCGAATTATCTACATATTTTATTTAATGTCATTAGAAATTACTATAGTAAATATACTAATGTAAGTATTACCATATAATGGTATTAAAATATAACCTACTAACAAAAACTAATCAAGGTTCAGCAAATATCTTTCCTCCTTATGCTATGATGCTAACTCTATCTTTCATTAAGCAAATAAGTGACAGCATCAGTTTTAAACCTTGACTAACTTTAGTACATGTTTCATAATAGGGGGTTTGTGAATAACTCTATTATTTTTTTAGAGCAAATTCTGCTCTATGTATAATAGAGCAAATTCTCTATGAATAATAGAGCAAATACTCTATGAATAATATAGCAAATTCTTAATAATCTATATTTCGGACTATTCAGCGTTCCCGATTAAATTAGAACTTTACCATTTGTGTCCTGTATCTAGATTAATTGGATTAGTGTCTTGTGTCGTTATATTGTTCGTGATCGTTCGAGAGTAGATTTAGGTCTCAGTTGATTTCTTGTATTACAAGTTCATTAGTAAAGCTACTGGAAAATAATAATCTACTGTCAAGTATAATCTACTGTAAGGGTTAAATGTTTGGTAATTGCTTTAACAGAGTTCGTGGAAAATCGTTTGTAGGTGTTGACTGTTTTAAGTATTATAGGTCTTTTTGATGACTTGTATTTACTTGTCATGTAGCTGTACACATAAACACCTATAACACAAATTAAGTAGATAAAGCGAACTAATCGTTTCAGTTCTCATTATCGAGTTGCATGTTGTTAGTACTATAAACCATGTTTTAAAGGATTGATACAGTCAATCGCTTGTAAAGAAGATTCAATTGAATGACATCTTTAATACAATTATATCTCTTAAAGTTGTTTTATGATTTCGCTTACAATCAGACGACTATAGGCTTTGTTGCAAAAAGAACCTAAGAAAGAATCAAGAGAAATTGCCAGATAAAACTCAATCAAATGTTGTTCAGGTCACGCTAAGGTTTAATTTTACGGGTTCAAGTCATTGAATCACTCCCTTAGGATCCGGATCATTAAGTGGGTAAATGGTTAATGAAAATAGAATGAGCACTAAACATCGAGGCGGAATTTTGCGAGTCACCTAGCCGTCGTTAAACGTCGTTATCGTCGCGATTAAGTAACAAAACAACTGGGCTGAGAAGTGGCCGGGGGCGGGGGTCGTCGAATAATAATCTCAGTTTACGACAGCAGCCGAGTGAATCAATAAAAACACTAATAATGCACAGGCGTAATCCTGCCGTGCAACGTCGCGATTACGTACACTAACGAGATCGTAAACGCGGATCACCAATGCACGGCTTAGCCGTAACGCGCCGCGGGCGGCACCCAACTCAGTACATTTTGATTTAGCACATTTTCCGACGTTATAATGAGTTTAGATTCAGTTCTAGTTCATTTGTACACATCCTAAGTTTTCTTTTGCTGCTTAGCTTGAAGCCTAATGGGTCCAATGAAACGAAGACCTAACTAAGCAAGAGTATTTGGTGTACCAACGTACCACACATCGTTTCTGTGCTTGGAAAAATAGAAGAACGAAATATCAATCTGTTGACAGCATCGTGGCGGAGTGGTCAGTAACGCTGCCTACACATCAAGCGGTCTGGGTTCGATTCCTGGTAGGAGCAAATGTTTGTGTTATGAACACGAACATTTTGTTCGCTAGTCTTGGTTTTTTAAGTATATATTTATAAAAATAACAAATTTATTATGTATGCTATGTTTTTCCGTTATCTAGTATCCAATATTCATAATGATAGATTAATTTGTGTTAGATAATGTGTGTTAGATAATGTGTTATTATTATTAACAATAGTACCCAATATACATTATAATTCCATAAACCTACAAATAATATTATTCAGATTTGTTGAAAAGTAACCTTTACCATTAGTTGTTATAGAATTTGTGAGCAGAGTTAGTAACCAAATGTTACTAAATCTGCTCAACGCATTTAGCATGAGCGTGACATTGTTATATAATGTAATGAGCGTGATATTATGTTGAGCAGAGCTTTAGTATCGATCCTCAAAGAACTGAAAATGAACGCAACGTTTGTCCTCTACCTGTCTACACCATGGTCTTAATCACTTTGGCCACATCGCACGTAGAGAGGCCACCAACTTGGAAATAATGGTGGTGAAGGGAAGGGTAGATGGCAAAAGACCCAGAGGACGAAGCTCAAAGAGATGGTCTGACCAGATCTCCCAAGAGCTGAAGATACCTGTCAGCGCCGTCCTCCACCAGGCGACGGATCGGATCATTTGGAGACGAACTATTGGTCGTCTAAGAAGGAGTCATGGTGGAACGATTAAGAAGAGAGAGAGCTCTATTAACATCAGGTTACAGTGTTGACCACGCAGTGTCTCATAGTCGCGATAAGGTTGAAAGTCCATCATCATTTTCCTATCCTGCTCCTAATTTAATTTGGGGTCGGTGCAGTACGCCTTGATAAGTTGATATCGACAATACTGCGTAAGGATTTGGCATTTGATTATTATGGCCGGCCGCCTGCCTGACACCAACGCTCCTTGAGAAAGAGTGCCATCTTTCGGCAGCAGTCGGGACCACCAGCTTAACGTGATATCCGAAGCACGGAGGAAAATCGATTTGGTTACCCATCCGAGTACCGACCGCGCACTCGTTAGCTTAACTTTCGTAATCGTTACTAAGAACGCACGACCTCGGCGCCATCGACCTCCTCGATCAGGTTGAAAGCTTATGGCCTACATAAAAGCGACATCAAACCCAAAATGCAACTAAACTTTCAGGTAACCAACGAACAAAAAGATGACGACCAGGACAGCTGTTAGCCTGTTACATTCACAAATAATTCGGCAGTAAAAAGTCACCTAACAACAAATTAAAGATTAAAGATTAAACTGCCAAGAAACACCGCCATCAGACAAGGAAGAGTCTTATCAGATTTGCCATGAACCCTAAAACGCCACGGGTCCATTATTCTCAATTTGCGAGCAGTCCACGGCTGCAGGCGCGGCGGGTGTCCCCCTTGATTAAACCCTGGGAAGTGGAGGGACAATTTGTGCATCTTACCATTCGCATAGGGTTTAAGGCGTACCGACTCGCCTGGATTGCACTTGAATCTTATATATTGCCTTTAGGTCTAGTTTCTCTAAAGATGCCTTTTTAGAAGCTTGCAATAAAGCTTCGAAAAGACTGGAGAAACTGTCTTTATTTTCACTCTGCGATTAAAACTTCCTTACTATTTAATTGGATTTTGTAAATTATGTGTAAACCTTTAATTGATCTTAGTATTTACATGTCTTTTTAGTTTATAAATTATTTGTCTTTACTCAACATCGATAACACAAGATAAATAAATACTAAAGGTGTGCTTAATAAATGTTAGGTCGCGTTGCCAAGCGTATAATGAAATTCGTAACCGATGATGAATAAAAATATGACGTTATGAGACATAAGTATTCCAAATCTATACTAATATTATAAAGCTGAAGAGTTTTTTTGTTTGGTCCGAACGCTCTAATCTTGGAACTACTGATTTTAATAAAAAAAATATTTTTGTGTTGTATAGTCCATTTACCGAAGAAGGCTATAGGATATATAATAACCGACATTAACGCGAGCGAAGCAGCTTGCCAACACTAGTTTTAAATACAATTATTGGCTATTAATATTATTCCAATGCGAACTAAGAAAGGCAACTTATTTATATGTCGCTGAATCATTAAATGATATTTGCTGCCAGCACACCTGTTACCTAGCCAAAAGAATTGCAAAACTTAAGTGGTGGTGAGTGGGGCACATTGCTGAGCGGATGGCCGATGGGACCGAACAGTTGATTTTTTTTTATGGGGTTATGTAAAATATTTAGTTTACAGGAACCGGTACAACAGTGTGCAGGAGTTACAAAATGAACTTAGACGTATTATTTCAAACATCCACCATGCAAAAATAAGTAAATCGACAGGGAGAGAAATTATCAAAAGAGTGAGAATTTGTATACAACAGAACGGATCACATTTTGAGCACTTGATATATTTTTTTTTAAATAAAATGAAAAAATTTATGATCTTAGTTTCATTTAATATGCTAGGTTATTTAGGAAAAAATAATGCTTATGAGTAGCCCTTTCAAACGCTATTATAAAATACATGTAATTTTTCTATCACATTTGGCGGGTTCGATTCCCGGTTGAGGTAGGCGATTTTTAAAAAATCGCCTACCTCAAAGTAGAACTGCATTCACATGCAGTTCTACTTATTATTAAAAATAAAACGATGTCTTCTTTTAGTAAAATATCCTAGTTTATTTATTTATTTAGGCTTGCCAACATTTGTGTACAACAGTTCATTCACAATACAGATATAAAAGTAATACAATGAGTCAACTAATTGCCACAAACAGTTTAGGCAAACACTGCATGCATTAATTATGTTTACCAAATTTACCTTTAACTATTTTTAATCTAATATTACATGAAAATACTAAAACTAAGAAGCTGTTGTAATAGTAATCAAATCTAATCTAATCAGTTAGGTTACAGGCTGGCTTGGACTAAGAAAAAAAAACAAATTTGTTGCCTTGTCCCAGTCCTTGGGGTTGGATAACGTAAGCTTACCCAAGTCCCATCTAATTAAAGATTATTTTAGAGATGTCTTTAATAAAAAATCTTTTGATATATTTTTATAGCATTGCACGTTATTTCAAACAATATTATTTAAACAAAAAGACAGTTTTAGTTTTATTATTTTAAATTTTCGTTGAATTGGGGAAAAGATCCGTTAGGGATGAACCGTTTACACTTATCACATAGTAACACAAATAATAATTTAAGCGTATATTTTCCGATCCACGCTACAAATCTGAAACGGATATTTTAATTACACGTATATTATTTCGGATCCGCCGGGCAGGTCTGTCGAACACAACGGGTATGGTCTGGACGGACCTCCTGCTGGCCGCTGCGTCTGACGTGCCCCGGATTGTATCGGTCACAGTAAATTATTCTTTTCTTGTTATTATTTGCTCCGCTGTATGCAAATGTTACTGATTTTAAGATAGCTGTTGTATTTTTAACGGAAGCTTCGTTTCATTCCAACTTTCAGATTGTTTTCTTTTCAAAAACTCCAAACCAAGTCAAATATTGCTGTTACTGTCTCTTTTAGAGATTGTCGTTTTATTTTATTTTTAAATTATAAATTCATCTATTGCCTTCTATTTATTCATCTTATCAAGATCTTGGATTCGAACCTTTAGTCATGTGTTAGTGGTAAACTTCTTTTAGGTCTGCCTGGCTAACTAACAACATCGTATATAGGCCAGTTGTGTTCTGACAGTAAGTGATAAAATAGCCAGTTCCACAAACTATTCTTATTCTTAAATAAGGGGCTGAGACCGTATCTCAGAGCACTTCGACCCTATGGGATCTTTTGTGCTTCCCCTTTCCTTATCACCCATCCCCGCCAACATCGAAAACATTTTGTATAAGTTTCACGATATTGGCGGGAATAAGGTCTATAAGGTCCTCTGGTTTAGGGTAAGCTAAGCCTAGGACCCTTAGTCGCCTGTTGGCTAGTGCATCGCAGTCACATAGTATGTGCTCCATGCTTTCTTCCTCTTCACCACACATTCTACAGATGGGGTCATCAGCTTTGCCTATTGTGCACAGGTGTTTTCTAGTGGCAAAGTGGCCAGTGAGAGCACCTATGAGGCAGCGGATTTGGGTTCTGCTGATTCTTCCCATTCTTTTGAGGTAGCCTATGTGTGAGGAGCCTAAGAATTTCTTTGAGTGTGTCAGTCGGGGAGTGGACAACCATTCCCTGAGGTGTCTCTTTTGACAATACTCCTTTAGTGCCATTTTTATAGTGCTTCTAGATAATCCTACAAAAGGCTCGGGCCCATTGATGTTTTGAGCCGATCCTTTCCTTGCTAGTTTGTCAGCATTTTCGTTGCCTTCAATCCCTACATGTCCCGGTACCCACACTAGTTTGACTAGGTTGTGTTTGCCTAGATTGTTTAGTGAGTGTATCGCATTCAAAACAAGTTTTGAAGTGACTTTGTAGGTAGTTAAAGCTTTAAGTGCCGCTTGGCTGTCACTAAGAATATAAATGGTCATTCCTTTGGTGCCCATTTCTAGGTTCTTCTGAGCACAGGCAATTATTGCATATGTCTCAGCCTGAAACACCGTTGCATATTTGCCCATGCTTTGTTGGTACTCATACCCGTTGGCGTAAATACCTGCCCCTGTACCTGACTCCATCTTTGACCCGTCAGTGTACCATATAAGACTGTTTTCCTTAGGGGTTTTGAGTCCTCGCTTCCATTCCTCCCGCGTGGGTATATGGATGCTGAATGATCTCCTAGATACAAACGATGGTTGGTTTACATCACTTGTCATTGCTGTGACGATATCTAGGTTTAGATCCTTTTCAAATTTGGTGTGTCGTGTCCTCGGCTGTGAGTCCTTCCATGTTCCACATACCTGTAGCCTATGGAGAGTGTCTCTTGCTTGGAATTCGATGACTATGTGCAGCGGTGTTAATCCAAGGATATTTTCTATGGCTGCCGTTGGTGTGGTCCGGAATGCTCCAGTGATGGCCAGGCACGCCATTCTCTGAAGCTTTGCCAAGTCACTTTGACATGAAGATAACTTGGTTCTGGGCCACCATACTATGCTGCCATATGTAACAATCGGTCTGATTAACATAGTGTATAGCCAGTGCATTACTTTGGGCTTTAGTCCCCATGTTTTGCCGTACGTAGCCCGACACAATCCGAATACCCTTTGGCATTTCTTTATTGTGTTGTCTACATGAGTTTTCCACTTTAGTTCTTTATCCAGTGTTATTCCTAGATATTTTACTTCCGTGGACCATGGCAGTTGCGTACCATAGAGTGTAAGTGACTTGGTCTGTTCTACTTTCCTCTTTCTCGTAAATGGTATTACTAATGCCTTTTTTGGGTTGATAGAAAGGTGGTGGTTGTTGCACCCTTGTTCCACCCTTTTAAGGGCCTGTTGCATAAGTACAGTTACTGTGCTCATGAACTTTCCTCTTATCGTAACCACTATGTCATCCGCGTAACCAACGGTATATAATGGTCCATTGTTTAAGTCTTTCAATAGAGAATCAATGACTAGGCACCACAGTAGTGGAGACAGTACACCACCTTGGGGGCAACCCATTGCGGTTTTAATACACGCACTGTCTATCAGTGAAGCTGTTATTATTCTCCCTTTCAGCATGTTATTGATCCACTTGCAAAGTGTTGGATCAATACCATGACATATTGCAGCCTTGTGAATAGACTCGTGCATGGTCTTATCAAAGGCTCCTTCTACATCTAGAAATGCTGCCATGCAGATTTCTTGTGCCTCTAGGCTCCCTTCTATTTTATCTACCACCAGGTGCAAGGCCGTTTCGGTCGACTTACCTGGTTGATATGCACATTGAAGCCCATGAAGAGGTTTTCTTTTCAATGGCTCTTCCCTAATATGTCGGTCAATGAGCTTTTCGAGGGTTTTGAGCAAAAAGGATGACAGGCTAATGGGCCTATAAGCTTTTGCATCCTCGTAGTCACTCTTACCAGCCTTTGGTATGTACGTCACCCTTGTTTTCCTCCACAATTTTGGTGTGTACCCAAACGCGATACATGCCTTAAATATCCTTGAAAGGTACGGTATAATAATATCCGCTCCCTCCTGTAGTATTATTGGGTAGATGTCATCTGGGCCAGGAGTTTTAAAAGGTTGGAAACTTTTAATTGCCCAACTCAGTTTATTTTCATCCACCACCTTTTTTGCGACTTTCCAATCAGTTCGTGAGGTACGTGTGAGTTGTTCCTCTTCACTGATTGGCTCGCCTTCATATGCATTGATTTGCGTTGACCCAGGGAAGTCTTCCACAAACTAAAGCTTGCTTCTATCTTCGACCATACCACCAGGTGAGAAGGCACATGATAAAAAAGATTATAAGTCCTGACGTATTAAAGTGGAATATATTAGCTGGATTACTTATTTATTATAGCACAGCCACATGACATACATTTATTTATACACTTAACAAATACTTTACAGTGTGAAAAATTTTTGATGCATGTCACAATAACCGCGTACATAGCTCCTTAAGTGGCACGCAGACATAATATGTCTGACAGTTTATATCGCGCGTGTGGCACGCAGACATATTATGTCTGCCTGTTAATTGCATTTTTCATACTACCCTCGGAGGGGCCTGCCACTCAACGGCATTTTGGTGTTTTATTTTTGTGCCACTTGTCTGAATATCATTTTCAAAAAATTACGGTATTACGTAAGAAAAAAAAATTGGTTGTCTGTAAAGTCGGTTTACTGACGATAGTTGAACGTGACAACGTCTTTTCAAAAGAAAAATTTAATTTCATTTGTTTAATAGATTTTTGCTTGCACTTCAAGCCTTACATGGAACGCCTCAGAGCGAGGTAACGCCGCATGCGTCATGTTTTTTCGTGCGTGCAGCCGGCTCTATCGAATTATAAGACGTTGTCACGTCAAAAAGTAAAAATAACACTACACTAGTTACGCTAATTTAAATACACGGCTATAATATATATAACTAACGACTTTACTTCATTTAATCTAAAAGTATATACGCCCATATTGCGGGATCAGCGGTTTATTTGATAGAGAACACTGTAGGAACTAACCAGCCAGAAATGTCCTTTAAAATTTGTCCAATAATTACATATTGAAATTATAATGATTTATAATGTCACTTCTTACCGTAAAAAGTGATATCAATTTTTATCTTTGACGGGGAATTTCTCTGTCATCGCACCTAGGTGCTGATACGAATGAAGTTGGAATCAAGCTTCACCTGAAACTCTCAAGCACTGAGGCATTAGCTATGTTATTACTAACTTCCGGAACACAATAAAATAATAATTATTATAACTACCCCAGATACGAATCATGAAACTGTTAGCCCGAAATTCTTATATCAGCATATATAATATCTCCCACTTCTGGACCAGGCTTTTTATTTACAAATTAAACAAACAGAGACGTTCAAAAGCTTCCTCCATCTTCGAAGCTGATCCAAATATTGTCATTTATCGCAGTAGTCGGAACAAATCCATAGTATTTGAATAAAATCCTTGACAGTATCGCGCGTGCCTCCAGCCCATCTTTGGTGATCTTCGCGCAGCGCCAGAATTAAAATTAATAGCGGCCGGGTGCCGGCACGTCGGAGACGGTCCGACCCGTGCCCGGTAATTTGTTTACTCGTCTCGCGCCGGATTACGTCGTATGCTCCGTTGAATAGGTAACTGCCGGTGACTTCTTTAGGGTGTCACTTGATGTTAGGTGCTAATTATTTTTCATTGAAATTTCGCCTTTCAGCGTCGTGATGGAAATTATTATTGTTATTGCCCGTAGCTTACACTTTTGCGTGGATCTAGGTTTTGATTGTGTATAACCTACATAACTTCTGTTCTGCTTCTGTTGTTGTCATGTTCGTTTGTAAATTCTTTGTATTCTACCTTCGAATATTTCATAACATCCCATCTATTCTATTTTAGTAGTAGTCTAGTAGTAATAGTCAGTGTTGAGTGAAAATAGTTATTCTACACTAAATTGTACGGTAGACTGAATTAACACTGGAGTCTCTCAACACGTGTTTTTACAACAAGAACTCGGGAGAATCTTCATTCAGTTGTTTTAGAAATACCTGAGATTTATATATAACAAATGTGGTCTGTTAATAGAATTACTGTTGATTTAATAACATTACAAAAGAATAACTGTTGATTTAATAACATTACAAAAGAATTTACAAAAGAATAACTGTTGATTTAATAACATTACAAAAGAATTACTGTTGATTTAATAACATTACAAAATAATTACTGTTGATTTAATAACATTACAAAGAGTTGTTTTAAATAATCTCGAAACTTTCGGTTCTGTTTTATGTTCATTTCGTTTTCTATATTAATATCAATCTGTTTCTATAGGCATGCTTCAAACGTTCTGATAGATGAATAAGTGTGTAACAGACGCCTTTTAGTTGCAGTCATTTGTTGCCGAAACTACATTTGCATTCTTATAACTGCCCGGACGTATAATTCTCGTATTAAATGTTAAGGCGTTTGAATTCCGTCGAGTTTCAGCCGAACGTTGTTAGGATCGTAGCGTCCAAATTACATATTCATACAGCGGCGTCAGTCCGCTGGTCATAATTCAAAGCAAGAGTTAATTGACTGTGCAGTCGTGGACAACACGACTAAACGTCGCCCCTGCTGCGGCCCACGATGCCTTTACAAAGGCCAGATGAGGGTAACCAATTAGTGAGAGAAATAACATAGAAAATTAAAACGCAGCTAAATAGTGCTTTAAGGAAATTTTTATTTAGCACCACTGAGTTGAAGATCTTTGGAGTTCTCTACAGTACTTAAAACCTTTACTAAACTATGGGCAATTTCTGATTCCTTCATCCTGAAATGATTTAGAGTGAAACATCTTTCCTTTATATTGGCTTTTGTTTGTTAGTTCACTCAAGGTTGTTACTCTTTGGATTTGATGTCCCTTTTATGTAGGCGAGAGGCTGGCAACCTGTCAATATTTCGAGATACTACATGGCTAATACTACCAGTTGTGGCTTTTGAGTAATCAAATGTTACCTAACGGTGTCTTCAATCGGTTTTTGAGATAAATGTATGATTGTAGGATTGTATGTGAAGAAACGTTTCGCACATGCAAGGAAATATAAAACGATAAAACAGTGTTCTCAACATTTGGCAGACAATACCCCAATATTCTCTACTAATTAATTAATAATACTATATCGTCTTCTTGGTATTACTGATGAATGGCTAGATGAATGCCTATCGATTGATGGTAGACAGACTTATTTGATGACATACGAGTAATGTGAAAATTATGTTTCTGCTGAAGATGGAGTGGAGGATTCTTTGCCGAGGTCTGTCTTCCCGGATCAGTATAATCTGAACATTTTTAAGACATAGAGAAAACAAGCATCTTCTAGGCGAGCGTGTACCATCCTAGGCCTCATCATCGCTCTCCATCAGGCGTGATTGTGGTCAAACGCCTAGCCTGTTAAACAATTATATGAAGTTGCTGAAAAATCAAACACTGCTGTTTATTGCGAGGATATTATATTTACACGTCACTTATCTTAAATGCCCACGAGCTTACGAACTAAAACTCTGAAGTAGGAATCTTACTAGCGATACTAAGCAATGTGTGAAATACAATATTAACGTACTATATTACATATCCAACGATAAACTGAAATTCAAATTTTATTTATTCATTGAGTTACAATTTGTACACTTGTGAAAGTCAATTTTGATGCCAACGGTTCAAGAGTCTACCAGGAGGCCTTGTTCTGAGAAAAACCGGCAGGAAACTCAGCAAGTTTTATCCTCCCTTTACAGTTTTCATAGTATTGATTTGGAACGAGTCATAATAGGCAAATAAGAAAGGACGATATGAAAAGACAGAGAAGAAACAAACTCAACCAGGCGTTTATACAGAACTGGAAAATGTTCATACTCTGGCTGGCTGCTTAGGAGATTTGGAAGTGAAAAACATAAATATCAGTAAAACGGGTGTAATTTTCTTCAAGCAGAAGTCGTAAGATCAACCCGAATTAAATTCTTATTATTCTGAAGAGTATTTGTTCAGGATAATCATACCCCTAGATGGCGGACTTCCGAACGCGGCCTAACGTGTTTATTGTATCAGTGTCGCTGTCCTCATCAAAATGCAAATAAGGCCCGAGCCCCGGCGCCGGACAGTTGCCGCTGTATTGAGTTATATCCCACACGATTCACTCTGTCCTCATCCAAATTTGGGGAATGAAATCGGATAACTTTGACACCGGCTGTGGAATGCAATTCGGCACATGATTAGGCCGCGCGGATGTCTCACGGGTGATCCAATTTTGATTTGGTGCCCACATAATTACTCCGCCTTACAATCCCGTTGCTAAATATGTTTGTCTTTTACAAGTCTGTTTGTGCTATATGAATGAATAAGAGTGTGCTGTATTTAGAGAAGCAGGTTGGGTATGTCGGCTTAGCCGCTCAAATTGGAGCATTTGTTCTGGAAAACTATAACCTCACGGAAAACGTAGTCAAATAACACTACACCTTTGTAGAGTTCTCAAGATTAGGGACACTAATATCCTATTTAGTAGAACATACATAGCTAGTGAGTTCATTTTGTATTATATTCTCATCTTCAGCATCATTCACGCCCACTGTTTAATTCTGTTTCTACTCACAAATGCGGATTGGCGGCTATAGTAATAATAAATTTATTTATTAAGCAACCATTGGCTCATTTTTGTTAGTTTACTTAATGCCTTATATCTATGTTAGTACAATTTAATTTTTTACTACATTATTTAATGCCATGTGAAATAGCACAGCAATGCGCTAAATATGGACAGTCAGTTCTGCTTCATATCATTGATAGAATGTTGATGGGGCTGGCCCGCACTCTGCGTGCTATCGACGCGCACCTCGCGCACATTGTTGCATAAAAACAATTAACTTGAGCCTCCGCAAACATCGCCGACGCACTACAAAATCGAGGCAGCCCCACCAACATCCTAAATGCATTCTGAAAGAAGTACTGAAGCTGCTGTGGAGAATAAAAAATCCTAATGAGTTACTCGTCGATTTTAATTGTAGCTAATATATAAATAAAAAGGGAACGTTTGACATGGTTGCAAAGATTAAAGTAATTTATTTTTCATTAATTTAGTGGAAGTGTATGAAATATTACATCAATAAGTCAAGTGAACTCTTGTGGGAAAACTTTTACCTCATGAAACGTAAATCTGCAGCGGTAAAGACAGACGGAATGAATCGGTCGCGTAGTCGCTGCATGGCGGGCGGTTAATAAGCTGCTGTAGCGCGCTCGTTTCAGGTTTCGGTCGTTAGCAAGTAATTGTCGACACCTAATTAGTCGACACTCGCACTCGACACCGGAGACGGGACTCGGGTGTCGCTCTCACACATGACCCGCTGATATTAATGCGGCGCGCCCGCTACTCCGCTGTGGCACCGCTGCGTAAAGAATCTGCCGCTTTATTTTTATTAAGTGTATGAGCCGAAATATTCGTTTGTCATGTTGAATTTAGATAAAACAGCGTATATAATTGTTTTGCGTTGCTACGAGACAGCACACAATATTATCTATATATTAGTACAGAAAATATGCTTTAACATTATACGCTTGAGCACACTCACGTCCACAACCAACCACACGTTAATCACTAACCACACCAAAGCGACAACATTTGGGCGGAAAATAATTTGTATGACAATTACATTTTGAATTCACACGGACCACAATCGCAACCCTGTGTCGGTGCCAACCACATCGCAACCACCAACACAACGACACTGCGCACTGACAGCTGGTCCATCTAACAAAAACAAACGACGACGTCACCACTTTGAGATTTTCTAGTTAACTGTCAAATGCTGCAGCGACGCCTATTCAGACGGCACCAATGCTTGACTTCTTTTTATCGTTGCGTTGTGGTGTGATTGTAGTACGTGTAAATATTCCCATAAGTTATATTATCTTAGAAATCGTCCGACCGCGTTTAATAGGAAGTTTACACTGATCAATCTTGGCCGTACTCCATCAGTCGCAACGCTTGCTAGACTCGAATCACTCACTTTTATACCGGTCGACAAAAATCGGAAGCGACCAGTTCAATTCCGACGAATTTCACTGGCCGCATGACGTGTGTTTCAAAACATTGTGATTGAAGCCCTATGACCTGCTACGGTACCACTGTGCAGCATAGCAAAAGTGTATTACCTATACAGGTTGTTTGGTACATGGTGTAACTAGAGGGCCCACCCATGCTTACTTAATCATGTATAAATACTATAATATGAATGTGTTATTAAAATTCAAAATTGTGGAATGAATATGAAATTTCTTCATCCCATTAGTTCGACTCCCGCGTTATGTTTATCTACATACAGTCTTGTCACACTAGAGTTCGTGATATATGAATACTGTAGTAATTAAGCTTTTCTTTATGAAAATTAATTTTAAAATTATAATATGGTATTTTGATTGTCCCCAGGAATGGAGGCTATTATGTCAGAGTTTTTCAACGACACCACCACCGCTTTTTACATCATTCTGATTGTGTGGATTGCCGATCAGTACGACGCGATATGCTGCCATACGGCCATTGCTAAGCGACACTGGTTAAGGTAAGTTACTAGCTATATTTTAAAATATTTAATTTTATATTAAAGTATAAGGTTGATATTACTCTTATTATATTACCTTATATATTATATTATACCTGATATTACTGCAAGATACAAATATCGCGATCGTTTGAAGGGCACCTTAAGGAGACTCATGATTTCACGATAAGATAAGAATGTTACTGCAAAACATCGTTACAAACAAAAAATACTGGTCTGATTCTGGTCCCTCGAGGGAGGGATATTATGCTTATTTTTATAACGAATCAAGCCTTTAAAATTGGACCTTCTGTTGGGGCATAAGGCCTTTCCTTGTCATCGAATGCTATTCTACTCTGCCGGTATCACATGGCCAATTAAAAAGTTATCAAACTCTTTTTGCTGAAGGTAAGGATATTAATTGTTATTGGTATTTGGGCGTATGTATGATACGGTGTCAATCGTTCAGATTCTTTTTTTATACTGTCGCGTTTAAGATCGAGGTATTTATTGGTCCAGTAAGTATACTTTGGTTCGGATTTATAAAGTTAAAAAGATGTGTTACATTAATTAATTATAAATAAACTAAGTAATCCTGTGTTCCATTTATACAAAATTGCGATTGTTTTAAACAGAATTTATTGATAAAAAATGATACGCATTACTGTGGTTGGTTCTGCGAATTGTTTTGTAAGCTTCCACAAAATTTTCTATCGAAATTTCACCTGTATGCAATACGATCGGGTGCTTTTATCCGAAGGCCTGACAATATAGTTACATTTTTGGTGAAACAAAATGGCGTTCCAATTAGTGGAAACGTTGATGGACCTTTAGTTTATTGAAAAGTACACAGCTATGCGGTGGACGCAAATGAATTTGCTTATTAAAATGATGCGCCAACACGGGGCTGCCAGCTTCCTGTCATGGACAATTTGATGTTCTCTGTTTTGTTTTAGGGTTCGCTTAGTAAATTATACAATAACGATGAGTTGAATCAGTAAGGCCTGAGTTTTCTATCCACAAAAGGATTACTTAATTAAATTAAATTTTCACATAGGTTTAACATAATAATAATAATAATAATAAAATAAATATGTACGTTTAATCGACGCTTTAACGGTGAAGGAAAACATCGCGAGGAAACCTGCACACACCTATGAAGAAATTCATAGGTTGTGTGTGAAATCGACCAACTCGCACTTGGCCAGCGTGGTTGACTAAGGCCTAATCGCCCCTAATGTGGGGTAGGCTCGAGCCCCTCGGTGGGGACATTATATGAGCTGTTGATGATGATGATGATAGGCTTAACATGCACCTAGTTCAAGGTTTCCCAAACTGTGCGTCGCGATGCCCTGGGGCGTCGCGGCATTATCCCAGGGGCGTCGTGAGGCGATCTTCATTATAATGGTTGTCTGTGTGATGTGAGTCGAGTGAAAATAAATGTGGAGAAAGGGATCAGAGTCGCGATTTCCAAACTTGAGCCCCGTTTTGAGAAGGCATGCTCAGAATAGCAAACACATTGAAATATACCTCTTTTCATATTCATTGTTGTTTTGTATTTGTAAGTACTTATTTTCTAATTAAAATTATAAATGTTAGAATTTTTTTCTGACTATAACAGTAGGAGTCGCAAAAAATGGCCAAAATCCTAAGGTAACTATAAAAATAAGTTTGGGAACCCCTGCGCTAGTTTATACTGTAGGTTAAGATTAGTCATCTTAATAAATGTTAAAAAGTCACAATAAACTTTAGTGTTATAACAGTGTTTGGGTCAAAAAAACAATTATATAACTGAACTTTTGTATAGTTATGTAAAGTTTACCGTCTGTGAACCTCAGGAAACACAGCCAGTATTAAGTCAGGTAATTGTTACCAGAAAACCTAATTAACAGTCCACACGTACCTACAATGCGGCGCTCGAGCGACCCTAACGAGCCGATAATTAAATTAATCCATTTGTTATCGCGACACTGTGATCGCTGACAGCCCTGCCCTGTGTTGACACGCGTCGACACGGTGGATTGACTGACCTGAAATGGACTGCAATCCGCAGTATCTCAACTTCATAGTAATCAAGTTATTGATTGGAAATACTGTGTCACTGGAGTGGCCACTGAAGTGACATATGGGAGCGGTAGTAATTTGTGCGGAGATATACATACATAGCCAATGAGTTTAAAAACTATAGAGTTACGTTCATAGTAATTTGAATTGAAATCTGTGCCGCGCAATATAAAACAGGAATATCTATACAGGGTGAATTTTTCTATTAGTGGGCCTTCAGGGCCAAACCCTAAACTATAAGGAATATCGAAAAATGTTCAAAGGTGTCGCGAGCCCGATTTTGATAAAAAGAAAAACTGCATCATTAGATTTTTGAAAAATCAATAATCCTAGCCAGGAATCGTACCAAATGATTTTGAAAAAAATAAACACAGCCTGTATTATTACACCATTCGATAGTGTTGTTAATAAGGATCGATTTTTGGGAAGTAATGATGTACGATAAACTAATGAAAATGTTAAATTTTAATAAAATATTTCTTGTTCCACCTTGGTTGAAGGGATGTTAGTCAAAGCAATGATCATTATTTTTTTCCAAAAATTCAATGACGCAGTTTTTGTTTTCATTAAAATCGGGCTCGCGACGCCTTTGAACATATTTCGATGTTCCTTATAGTTTAGGATTTGGCCCTGAAGGCCCACTTGAAATATTCATTCTGTATATATGTCGCAGGCGGATCGTTTAACACGCCGTATTTCAAAACGGCGCGGCGGATTGTAGTCTGTGAGAATTGTTAACCAAATAAAACCCGTTTGTTGATAAATCCGTAGTAGATTCTATCAATATTAGTCTGTAAAATCGAATAAAGATGGCTCATTAGTAGGTTCAGGTTATTTTTTACGACCAAGCGGAGTGGAATTGTTGTCAGTCATCACTCTAACAGACTACAATCCGCCGCGCCGTTTTGTAATTCGGCGTGTTATACGATCCGACTGCGACATGCATATCGGGAATCTAAATCGGCCCGAGTAAATTTCTCACTGCCCTTTAAAGTAGTCAATAGTGTTACAAGATTTAATATTTTGATGCAAGATTAAATCGTTAACTCTATCGTCTGTACGCACCACAGATATATCAATCTAAGGAGATCGGTCAAATCGCCGAGTTCATAGGAAGACCGAGTGTCGCGATCAGCGGCCGTACTACATAACATGGTTCTAGTTGAGCATGCCGTAATATACACTATTCATTGCGCGCGTCTTAAGGACTGCGAAGCGATGAAAGTTAAGCACAGCCGCAAAGGAGATCGGTCGAATCGCTGAGTTACGTATTCACTTGACTTTATCGGAAGGCGAAGTGGCGGAAATGTATGCCCACAGGGCATACACTTGTCGCAAGTTAAACGCCGGCTTGGCCTATCTCCTTCTCAAGATTTTTCGTCACTATAAATTTATACAAAGACATAATTAGATGCATAAATATAAATACCAATCATTATGTTCGGTACTGTGTATAATTTATTTACTACGCGAACACCAAATGAACCGTGCATTCCGCAAATTGTGTGTCTATAATATATTAAATGTTTGCGTATATCATCTATGATGTTTGCCCTCAGCTCATTATTTTGTGTGACGCACAGAACTCGAGCATTTGTTTGTATACTTGTTGCTGTTTTATATTTGATCGGATATTTGAAATTTTATTTATTCAATGCCATGACTGACTAATCATGCTCCCTGATGTCTTGACTGAATGGAGAGGACTGGGTCGATGCTGGTATTTGAGATTCGATGAGTTGTAGGTATTTAGTTAGTTTATTGAGTTATATTTTTTAAAAAAGGTCTAATTACTGCTATGTGGTAATGATCTGAAGGAAATGGAATTAGTTCAGAGCAAATTAATCATCTCTCTAAACTAACTTAATTACTTTATGCGTTTACTCTTATTAGCTTTAAGTATAACCTATTCGGCCTTCCTTGAATTCATTATTTTCCTTTCCTAAAGACAATAATAGTCCTCTATGAGAGAGATTATTGTCTTTAGGTTATTATGACCTAAACTGCTAATTTAATTATCAGATGCAACATAGCTTAGAAATTTTCCACATTTTGATCAATTTATAGGATTTCCGATATTTAGGGACTTGTATGGATTAACTGATCCATTATTTTTAAATATAAATATGTAAATGACTGTGAATAGTTCGCTGATTGTCACACGAGCATTTGCCTCTGTTAGTATTGAAATTCGGGATCTCAAGCTGGCCTTGGCCAAGATTAATTCTAACATTAATTGTATGTACATATTATATGGGTAGTTGATGTCTGAGATAGAGGTTTTTATCTTTGCTAGCTGCAATACTACAACGCAAATAAATTAAATCATTAAACTGTTTGCAGTACTCGATACATTCCTTAGCGAGATATCTTAATCCTGCGTATAAACAGCGGAGCACTTTGTTTTTACGCGTAGCCGTGCAGCTCCTTAATCAAAAGGCGTCCAGGCACGAAGCAATTTGGCTGGTCGTCCGTACGGGCAATAAGGAGTGAGCGCTATTAAAACAAGCGCAAATAAAGCAAATTGAAAACGGCACCGTTTCGCTCCCGCTGCCTTGGGGGCCGCCCCCCGTCCTTCAGCCCCGCAAAAACAACGCTGTCGTCTGAAGACCTTTGCCGCGTCTAAACACCACATAGTTTCGATGTCGAGTACACAAACATCGAGCTTTTACCTATGTGGAAAACCTACGAAGGTCATTTTTAAAAAGGTTTATGGTGGGTATTGATATGTCTTAGCTGCGGGACTACGCATTTCCCGCAACAAAAGCAGGACAATGTTCAATATTTTGTGCTCTAATGCGGTGGTTACTAAAAGATTATCATATTCAGATCCCTTTATAATAGACCGCCTTTTTATACTAATACTTCTAGTCGATCTGTGCATAAACTTGTTGTATAATTATGCCAAATATTCAATAGTCTGTACAATGGTTTCTTTATCAAAGGAATAAATACTTAATAAAATTACACGCAACAAGATACTGTACAATCTTTCTTTTAAACTAAGCGTGGAAGTTTTGAAAAAAAAAAATAACAATTTTTCCAATAGTTTTTGAGCCTATTCGTTACAAACCAAAAATCTTTTCTCGTTTAAGTATAATACACTGCATTTGTACGTTTTATTGTAGACATAACAAACTGTTATAGTTGGTATTTTACATTGAAAATAGCAAACCAATGGCATACTGCCTGTATTGCATTAATTAATAATGTTCCCGCTAAAATTCTTTTGATTCACATTTTGATTAAGCATATTAATTCCCTAATAAAGAAACATTTTTAATTAAGCTGTTCAGAGAGAGCATTTGCCTATTTAAAGCCTGTATAGTCAAAGAGCCTGTAAAAAGAAAAAGGTAAAGAGGAAATGTGCAAAATATTTAAGCTTTAGCGGCTTTTGTCCCATTTTAACCCGTGATTCTTGCGGTGATGCCCTAACACTTTTGGGGATGTGTTAATAAGTGTGAAGGTGCTGGGCCCCGTTTGTGGAGAGGGCCGCGGGTCGCGCTGGGAATGCGGTCGGCCGGAATCATCTGCGTGACATAAGCTGGAGAAAAATAAGGCAACATTTTTCACGGTTCCGTTCACAAAGTAGGAAAAACCCTAACAAAATGTCTGCCAGAAGTCACCGCTGCGCTCTCATCTTTATCTCCATTGATGTAGTAACTGACAGAACTAATAACCTACACTTTTACCTTAATGAATCTTCATGACTCGCTTTTTAAATAAATGAGATTTTTCAATCGACTTGAACAGAATCAGATCGACTTGAACAGAATCTTAACTCATTTAAAAAAAAAGTGTTGTCCCTTTTTACGTGACATAATTGTAACAAAATTAAAATGTTTAATGAGTAAAGTATCAGTTGCATGTTTGAGTTGAAGAGTGAGTGAAGGGCAGTGATGAGTATCCACATTTGACGGTTTGTGGTTGTGGATGCATATCATTGTTCTAGAAGCTCATTTTAATTATTAAAAAGTAAGTCAAAGAAATTAGTCAGTAGTATTAAATTAATATGTTGCTCTGTTTTGTAAATTTTAGAGGCACATATTGTTGGGGTATAGTTTGAACTTTGACCAGTCATGTATGTACTTTTAACTTATTTTATAACTGTAACCTGTTATGTGTCTTAACAAATAAAAAAAAAAAAAAAAAAAAATCATGCGTACTTACTTACGATATCACAGATGAAGGTAAATTCTATTACGCGTATAATGTCAAAAGGGTTGAGTCACATCTGGCAGTTTGGACCATGCAGTGCCTCAAAATAGTAACAGGTTCGCGCAGATCAAACCCAAAAAGTAACTTAACCTTCAGTTAATCAATAATCAAAATCCGATAGCAACATGTTACACGTAATATCTCAGCAGTCCGGTCTTGGTCGATTTAACACGATTTTTCATAGTAACAATAACGCAATCAAGTTAAGAGACACGTCGGGCCGAATAAGCATAATGACATTCTTAATTACAATCGTCCTATCAGACTTCGGTCAGTATGAATGATGAGTGATGACAGTTGATCTTGAACGATGAGTAAACGAACTCCATATTCGTATCAAAAGCTGCCATGAATACGTCTTACGTATACAGTAATAATTCCCCAAAATATCAAGATCACTGGCACTAATACCACAATGCCCTAATACTTAGATGTGTTAATAAGTGCGAGGGCTATGTTTGCGGAGGGTCGCGGCTCGCGGCCGGCGTGCGGTCGGCCCGTCCTCGTGACGACCGACTCCCCGCATAAATCTCCTCGACCGCCAATTAAGGCCCGCCCCGACAGTTTGTCTACGACGCCGCCCTGATTGCTTTCGCGACCGATCCAGTGATACATGGACGAAATTAGAGGACGTGATTTTGTCGTGTGATTTCGAGGTGTCGAAGAACGGCATATTTACCTGTTCAAAATTGGTACTTCTATAGGAAGTGAACTCAAAATAAAACGCTATAATAACAGCTATAAAGCTTAAAGGTAACCTAAATACTCAATATCTCCAATAACATTATAAATATTTGAAATATTAAACAAACGTTAAATAATTTCACGAGAAGCTCAATGCCATTTGGAATGATAAAAATGAGATTGAGAAACTATTAGAGGAGTTTCACTTGATTTCTTGTTATAATAACACGTGTCTTAAGACTCCAGTTTTGACTTATTCTATCGTACGATTTATTGTTACTTTAGATACATTTTTACTTGACATTGGCTAAATGCGTAATAATTAATCCGTGAAGTCATTAATTAACAATATAATAGAAATACTATTCCTATCACTCCTTTCCAATGGAATTTCGCAGATTGAATCAAGGAGTCCTGCATTTAACTAGTTGGCTATAATATAATGTTCGCCCCGTTACGAGTAGCTGTAATATTAATATGAGGATTGTATTTAATATTTTCTTTTGGAAGTGTTATTACTACAAACTTATTTTGTGTACTTCGAAAAAGTTACGTAGCTAAGAGTATCACACTGTCGTTGTAGAGAAAGAGCCTAAAGTCATCTCCTCTGTTATTCCAGTCCGCGCATCCAATCACAGTCCAGGTGTGGGGGCAAGCACGCGAAGTGCCTTTATTATTTTAAAAATGCTAATCCGGGGTAATGCGTGCGTGTTTTATTTATAAGACGTCGGCGCGAGTGTTGACGGCGCGTCGTTAGGGGTGCTTCTCGTGTGTCATTTTAAGGATGTGCCAAATTGAAGGCTCCGCAGGGCGTCATCGCGAGGGGAGCCTGATTTATGCCTCAGGCCCCTCGCGTCACAGTTCGATTAGAGGGTTTATTCACTCGGCCGAGGTCAGTTTTCTTGTACGTGCCCTAATACCAGTGTTCGATATTATTACAGCTGAAAATATACTCTGGCCATGGTGTTGATTTATATGAAGGTAAGTTGGAACACGTTTCAAAGTCAAAGCTGGAGCCTAAATTGAACTTCAAATTGTTTCTGAGATATTTAGTACTATGCCTACTATTTTACATTTAATTACTTAGCTCAACCATAGTTTAAACTGGTGCTGTAACAGTATTATAGACATGATACTCGTTAATATCTAACGATGTGAAAGATTCTTTGCCAATTGTGTTTGTGAACTTCTTGTCCAATTTTAAACTGTATATAGCTCTAGTTCATTACGTACTATTACAAAGTTAACGAATGAATGTCTAGTAACTATAGGGTATAAATGGAAAAAAAATATGTCCTCTGATGATGCACATGCAATCTTGCAAACTAGCGTGGCGTTAGTTTTTGCAAGTTCTTGCCTCTGACACAGCCCTCTTTCATCATTAGGTAGAATCTCCACCTTAAAGTGCCTTTCGAAGCACGGATGTAACTTGAGTTCAAAAAATCCCAAAGAATTTTGTTCACTTTCCGAGTTTCAATCACATCCAAAGTTGCTAATGTTCGTATTATCGAGCTCACATAAGTGCGTGTGTCATCTTACTAGGAAAGAGCAAAACAGATACTGCTTGGGAAGGCATAGGAAATACACGATATCTTCCGCGCTCTCACGTTGTCTTGAGAGCGATTTTTTTTATCTTTGATGATGTAGTTCTTGGTCTTCATCTCATCTTATGCTGATGTTAATGCTGATGCTGATAAAGCAAAAAGTGGAAGCCAGCTTCACCCAGAACCCTATAATTCTGAGGACAACACGGTATAGTGTAGTGATAGGATGGTGGCAGCTAGCTAGGGGGATCTAAAGCAAGCCCTACCACCCAACCAAACCAATCAAAAATTTGTACTTCCCTGGAGATCGAACCCGGCATCCTCTACATCTAATTACGAGAGGCGGTGCCTTAATTTATTAAAAATTTCATCTATAATGAAGTTCTATCCCCTCAGTAGATAATTACAACAGCTTACGGCCATACCATCGGTATAATATTTTTATTGCTATCTTAATTATTCGTCAAATTTGATGACTTGGCAAATCGTCGGGTTCATGAAGCTCGCTAAACACCGGAATGGTTGAAGTATCGTTTGCTAGCGATTAGTCGCCGACGCCGCAGCGGCGCCCGGGCTGGCGCCTCCTCTCATTTGCATCTCGACGCTGCGTGACGTACGCACGCTGAGGCGGTGACAATCGGGAAAATCAACCGACTGTGGTGTATGTTGTATACTAAAGCAGAGGTCACACAACAAGCTATAACTCAGCTTTTTATAGCATCGACGTGATAAACATTTTGCAGCAACGTATGGCCTACCTTTTGGTGATTGATAATAAAAACAGCCCCAACGCCAGAGGCATAACTCGATTCCTGTCTGAAGACAGTTAAGGCACAATGAGCTTCATCATCATTTCACCTGAGAGACGCCCACTGTTGGACATAGGCTTTCCCCAAGGATGCCCAACATGATTGGTCCTGCGTTGCCCGCATTCAACCGCTTGCCGTGACCTTTACCAAATCGTCGGCCTGCCTTATAGGGGTCTACCAACGCTGCGTCTCCTGGCATGCTACCACTCGAGGACCTTTCCTCAATAATGGCCGTCAGTCTTTCTCGCAGTATGCCCACTGCCACTAAGGTTCGCCATTCTTTGGGCTATGCCGGTAGCCTTAGTTCTCCTGCAGATCTCATTATTTCTGATATGATTACGCAGATAAACTCGAAGCATAACCCTCTCCATTGACATTTGAATGACCTTGAGCCTTTTTATGAGGCCAATTGTAAGCGGCCACGTTTCTGTTCCATAATTATTCCATAGCTTAGTATGGTTCTTTTTTATTATAACACGCGAACGGAAGTTATTATGTGTCTACCTTGTATCACTTCAGAACAAAATTCAAAGTTTGCTCAACCGTCACCAAGCAGGAGCATTTCTTGTCAATTTCATATTTAGAAATATATTTAACATCACGTTATTTGTTGATCCTATCATCTCTGTCATAATTGCTCTAGGAGTGCGGGACCGTGACCACAACAAGATATGTGAGTGTACGCAGGTGCGTTTATTCGCTCGCCGCCGGGTCGGTGGAGCGTAATTAACGCTTGCCAGCAGCCGTCACTGCGCATTGCCACGGTTGAGAGAACGCGGCGACCGACGACACCTAACGTTTTACCCGTCACACAAATAACATAAATACCTTCTCGTGTTATTACATGACTACCGTATTTCGAGTAGACTATTAAGACTTTATTTTTCTCGAGTGTTTAGATGGGCGTTGCCCAGCGTGCTAGCTTCTTGAAAAGGGCACTTTTTCTTCGTACCTCCTTAAGCTAATCCTCCGTAGCTATTGATAGATTACAGTGTTAATAAAATAAGCTAGGTGATTCTTGGAACTCCGGCTTACAATACGAGGGATAAGTAAAAAAGATAATCACAATAATAACGAATAATTTTCAATTTCAATACTAGAAAAATGCACTGAAAAAAATCGACTTGGCTCAGGCGGGACTCGAACCCGCATCTTCCACAATCCGGGCTTCGAGTCCTGCCTGAGGCAAGTAAATTTTTTTCAGTGCATTTTTCTAATATTAATATTTACGCGTTTTAAACGCAAAAATAAAATTATTCCAATTTTCAATTTTGTTTTATGCTATCAGTTTATGTAAGTTTTACTCCAAGAATTCCATGTTTTAAAGATAATTTAAAAATATGATATCTGATTATCTTTAAAACATGGATTTTTTTTTCAGTCTGTTTAGCAAAGAATATTTTTTTTATAAAAAGGTTAAGTATGTGTCTACATTCCACCTGATCGCAAGCAGAAGTAGAGTCCAAATACGAAGATAGCTCGTTGTGTCTCGCACGAGCTAGCTACCTTCGCCTTACCCACCTGCAAGGTGCTTCTCCACGCCTCTGTTGAATGACCCAGTTTTGTGGGAAGGACATAGGACAAACACGCGTGCTGGCTAGCATTCTACTTCTTGATTATGCGACAAAGAAACGAGTTGACAAATTTCTTAGTTCGCGTTAGAATGATAGCCACAGTTTCATTAAAATGACTCCTTAGTGAAGCTCCTCAGAGCACTTGCCGTGGTAAAGACGGTAGAACACGCTCAATGACGCAATATCGCGACGCAATTGGAAAGGCTCAAGGTTGGATACCTGCACCTTGTTCAGGACTCCGAGTTTCCGTGAAGCGGTTTTTATCACACTTTCGATGTAATCCTTCAAGTTACTGCGAACCTCCATACTGAGTAAGGTGATACTGATCTGTAGCGTAAGTGTTGTGCCCTGAAGACTCTGAAGAGAAGGAAGATATTTTGCTTGGGGATTAGTTTTTTTCCATTAAGAGTCTTTCTTATCATGTGATAAATCACTAATTTAGTATTGTGCAGGTAGCTACTTACGGCATCAGACGTGCAAGAAATAAATGTCAAATAATGTTACTAATTGGAATGTACGAAATAAACTTTTTTGCTATCTTTTTATTAATCTTTGAGTTTATTACATGCTGGACCATAGCTTAATTAATTAGCTAGTTAATTACACACATTAATTTCTGTTCAGCTTAGGTAATTTTCGATATTTTGAGGTAAGTCCGAATATCTGTTCCATTTTATTAATCTCGGTTTTCTTTTGTTTTTAATTATATCAGTACTAACTAAGAAATCTGTTCAACATTGGCTCTCGGCTGGTATGATGAAGAAATCTGTTGGCTTTTTCTTTTAGTTTAGTTTAGCCAAACATCGAAGCTAAATTGTTTAACAGAACAATTACATTGGGTTAGCCTAATGAAGTTAGCCGTATCTGTCGCCGGATCGGAGGCACCACGCCCCCAATTAAATTCTCATTAGATACTAGCCCGACACGCTGCTCGTTATTAGGAGGAATGGCACGACATCGCAATAAAACCAAAAGGTGCTTAATGAGAAAAAGTGTATACAAGATGTGATGCTTATTCATTTACATCACGTAGGCGTTTAGGTTACCTGATTGTAGTTTGTGCGAATCTTGACCCAGACGTGCCACCGTGCTAAGAATGTTGGCCAATCCCAACAAGAGTTAAAAATCTATGGCTATTGTAGATTACCCAGATATCGGGAGATGATGATGAGAGTGTAACATGTGTCCTTGATGTTGACTTTTGTTTGGACGTCCACGTCATATTGCTAAAAAATAGGAGTACCAGAGATTATAATATAAGTACCTATTTCCTACAACCAAACTTACAAACTTTATCTCAGAAATGTTAGAAGGTGAAGCTGAAACCCGTTTTTTCTGATATTGCGCAACTTTAATAAATGACATGATAATTAGTTAGTACAAGAAGAAGAAAAAAAACTAGGTAGGTATAGATATCGTCATTGGATAGAAGACTAAGGATAGAATTTACTTTAACGTTTGAAAATCGAGCACAGCGCTTTTGCGTAATCATTTAATACTTCGGAAATATTGAGACAAAATTCTAATTTACGTTAATTTATTAAAATTTTCGTACGTAGTATTTTAAAACTATTCGATTATTTTTCTTCGATTCGATTCAATTATCGTAAGAGCTGCACCGATTCCAACAGTTGTAAATGATGTATAATATTTTTGTGCGGTGTGTTTTTATTGAGTCTCGGTCCCTGTTCATTTGTATATCATTAGCATCGCACATGCCTGTCGTTTCTCGTCGAGAGCGCGCTGACATGTTATTTTCATAATCGACTACATTGACTGAGGGCGCCTTCACCTCTATCGCTAGACAATGTATTGTTTGGATAATTTTTGTCTCCATTATGAAAACATAGTTAGAAAACTATTCGTCTTTATTGAACCTTTTTTTTGTTTTATGACGAAATATTCAGAGCAAAACATTATATGCCGTACCATTATAAAGGCTTGTTCAGATATACGCGAAATTCGCTATTCTGCCAGGAATTTGTATGAAGTTTCGCAGCAAGCGTGAAAGCTGAATCCGTGCCATTATCACCTGGATAGGCGTTATCGTTTCGCTTGATTTGCGAGACAGGTTTCGCCAGTATTCATTCGTTCATCGCTATCCCTTATGAAAATAAATGTTTTTATTTCACTGGTCACACGATACGCTGATGTTAACTCCCGGACCTACCGGATTAGTAGTTACGCTAATCTCAGCGAAATGTTTCTCTACCCATCGAGGTAGCGAAATTTGCTTAGGTTTGAACAGTGAGAATACCGCATACCGCTGCGGTATTAGCTACCCATAGCGATAGCAAATACCGCTGTAGCTCAATAGACCTACATGACGAATTTATCGTGTAGCTAAGATTTGCGCACTGCTAGCGTTAGTGTAGATTTTACCAAAAAGATATTTTTTTCCTTTATATATGTGTGATATGTCCTCCATGTCCTTTTACTGATAATGTTTGTACGAAATTTCATGTTGGTCGGTTAAGTAGTTTAGGATTTATGATATCAGTTATGATGTACTTAATGATGATTATCTTTTTGTGGGCCGCTTCATCTCACCTACCTATTGGTAAGTGACGATAGGCCGAAGGTAGGAGCGAATTTTACCTGCAGCTCTCATCTTTTGTGTCACAACAATCAAAGGATTGGATACCTTATCTATTACTAACTATCAGAACATAATGATGCTATTAACACAATTGTTATGACAACTAACTTCGGTATAGTCAGGTGGCCAGTTATATGAGCAGGATATTTTGAATGTATTTCAAGTGATCATTATGTTTAGGCCGAAAGGCCATCAAGTCAAAACATCAGGTCACGTAAGCCATCAAGTTCCTTGATCTATTAAAGAAGGAAATAATACAAAATGTCCAATAAAAGTTTCTAATCCGCCATAAATAAAGTAAGAAATATTTCGTAGTGGAATTACAGTGGACCTACAAAGGATGATCGGTGGAGTGTTTGCGGGCGGGGCGCCGCTCCTCTGTTTGTGAGCATTGCTGTTTCTTTATGTGACGGCTGCCCAAGTTATGGCGCTGCCCTCCTAACGAACGTGCAATTGCTTACGAGTGCGCCCAATTTAAAAGGTCATAATTCGAACGCTTTGTGTTATGGTTTCTTTACTGGATCGTTGGCTTTGAGGAGCTGTAGTAACTGCGAGTTTGTTTTATTTGTAAGGGTAATATTTTGGCATGTTAGTGACAATTGTTTCGCAGGAGCGAACAAATAATTAAACGAGTGGACCCGACAGACGTTGCCGTGTTAAAAAATCGTTTTCTAGCGGATCGAATGCGAATCTATACTCAATATTTTATTGCATTTCACAGTAGTGATATATGATATATGTAATAAATTAATCTAAAGTGATATATATAATAAATTAATCTAAACTAATCTCAATCTGGAGTGATATATGTAATAAATTAATCTAAACTAATCTCAAATCCATTCGACTATACACTGAGGAAACACAAAAAAAAATTATCAAAATGTCCAACCGTTTAGGAGTTCAGTGACATACACACAGACAGAAGAATAGAATAGGTAAGTATATAAAATTAATTCATTTTTAAATGTCACGTTTCTAGATTTAATAAAACTCCTTAGATTCAAAATTACAAAATGAAGTTCTTTATTTATATAATTTTAGTTATTTAAGCAACGCCTAGGCCTACAGAAATTAGTTCCTGTTGTAACCTAGGCTCAGTAATTGCGGGCTTGTCTCATATGTAGCATTAGAAAGACGGCGTAGGACTAATTTTGGTAGTATGATATATCATTATAGTGCTTCAATACTAACAGACGAGTTCTTGGTATTAAACAAACGAGTATTCAGACTTGTTAATACGACTGGTTGACATTCGCTTGATGTTTATTTCATTAGATATAATTTACCAACATAGTAATGCATAGGACCATGCTCGTAGTCCCAAGAGGGGTTGAGCAGAGCCTTAGGTAATATTTCGGTACACATAAAGCCAAATCTGGCTGTATGGGTCATCCGGTGCTTCGAAACCAGCCTGTCGCCTACACAAAAAGGGCACCAAACCTGAAAATTAACAATCAGTATCAAACATACAAAATCCAACGACCAGGACAGATGTTACACTAAAAATTATCTCAACAGTCCGGATAAGATGTTTGTGATGAGAAGATAACTCATGGATTTACAGGTGCCGGATCCATAGCACGGTAATATTATCATATCAAAATAAATAAATTGAATTGAATTGAATTGAATATCCATTGTGTTGGTGTCAGGCCGGCGACCGGTCGTAAAAATCGAATGCCAAATCGGGTTGTTCCGTATTCATCCTAAGACGTCTCATCCTCCTCATTATTTTTTCCTTACTCAACCTATTTCTATTCCTTATTCAACTCACAACAATTATTTCATTTTAAATTTCTTATTTGTCTGATATCGACAATACTGCTCCGACCCCAAAAAAAATGTAAGCAGGGTGTGGGAAAGAAGAAGATTATATTGCGAGTATGTGTAAAACGTACGTGTATGGTAACACGAACATTTGTATTTATTTATGTTATTTTAGTAGATATCTTTTAGTAATTTAAATAAGAGAAATTATATCTCGTCTATCTATTAAAAGTACCTACTAAGTATTCATATTGATTTCTCCTTTTTGTGACTCAAACAATTTCAAGTAAACAAAATAATATCAGTTTACCTCCGAACAGAAGAATTTTAATGTCTTATTTTGGAAGGCTATTTGCGAGCTACAACAGTAGGCTTTCAAAGCGGTGATTTTAAACTTTATTCCACGAAATTTATCAAACAATATCTCTATTACATAAAATACCTTTCCAAAGCGTGTTTCATTTACCAAAATACCTTAAACACACCGTTCACAGCTGAAGTAACATGTCTTTTATTTCAGCCAGTAATGTTATTGTGACCGAACAAAACAACTGTTGATATTTTACACGTGGAAAATATTAACGACATTTGAATTTTATTCGAAATATGAAATAGGTTCATGTATGTGAATAACCTAGTTTTTAATAGCGACTCTATTAAAATTTTCGGTAATATTTAATGAAAATTTTCACGTACTCATCTGTGTATTGAAAGGTAAGTATACTAACCTATTTGCTTAAAATAATATCTAGGTGATATTGTTTATTTAATTAATAAGGGTGATCAGTTTCTTAGCTACGAATTATAAATGTTTGGGGGTAATGTAGCCGCTATAGGTATCCTTTTCTTTTAACTTCTGTATTTTAAGTTTAATTGCACAAAATATCTATATGATTAGGTATCTATAATCTACAAGGTTTAACAAAATGACACCCCGATGAATGAAAATTTTAGAGTCATCAGTTTATTAGTATTTCCAACTAACACTAAAACGTGAATGAAACTGCTCTGAACCGTACTTCATGTAATTTCGTACATATAAATATTGTCACGTGTACAGAAAAGTGCATGAGACAATAGTGTTCCCGCGGTTGATATAAATAACTTTTAGAAGTACGCGAAAAACGCTTGTGAAATCGCGTTTTACATGAGAAGCCCTAAACCAAACGGACTGCCAACTTGCCGCAACCAAAGGCATCAATACGTAAGAGCGCGTTTTCATTCGGCTTTACCATATTGTGTTTCGTGCATTCATATCATAGCGCGAACTGGAGTGCAATTTTTCACAGTATTTGCGGGCTCCATTCGCTATGATTTCATTATTTGCTTTCAATCAGCGTTGTGAACGGGCATCACTGGCGGCCGCCTACTCCCGCCGCACCCTTCCTCGCGCCCACGACACTCCGTCCCAAGCAAATTTTGTTTGGTTTCGTTTTCGGATACTGTTTGTTGTTCGGTTCCGAAGATTTTTACGGCATTACAATTGCTTTAAATTTATGCGTGGAACAACTTCTTTTTTCTCTTGATCACTAAAGTGTTCCATTGTGTTTATTTAATAAAACGCACAAAATTTTTGGTTCATTTCTTATTGGTGTGTTTGTTTTGCGAATGAAAAAATATAGCAATAGAAATTGTTTCCAAATAGCTTTGCGTCAATTATTCTTTTTGTGTATGAAATAATTGCGTAATAGTTAACAGCGATATTGCTTTCGAAGGTTAACCTATTATTAAGAATAAGAATCTATACTCAAGGTAGGGTCGACAACGGCCTAGCCGCTCGAATTTGGAGCGCCCGAACTACCAGTCAAATATCACTATATTTTTGTGGTGTCGTGTTTCTGTTGGTGAGTAAAGTTGCCAGATCTCCCCGGGGTAGGGAAGGGGACTAGAGTCGGCAGCACGCGAGTGTCACGTCTGTTGCAAACGTTTCGGACTACGTGACTGCGTACTAAAAAACATTAAAATAAATCTTCTCCCATTCTTGTCTGTTAGTCTTTGGTTTAAGAAAAACAAAGAACCCCCACTCAACATAAATTATATTAGAAATTAAAAAAGATAGGTCTGATAGTACCAGCGTAATCCGTCCAAGGTACTCTCCTGTTCTGTCTGTCGGGTTTTGGTACGGCAGCTTCATCCTCCTGGGTGCAGTGGTCGGTAGCAGGGAGTACATGCGTCAGGTCAGAAAGGGTGACCGTGCCCTGGGGAGCGCTCAGAGACACTAATTTTTCGTTAGAGGGACGAACATGTTACCCCACAGAAGCAATGATGCGGTATCAGGTGCGGTGCCCGCGGCAGCTGTTCCAACGAGCCATCATAAATATTAAAAATTTCAAGAACAAAAGGTCGCGCGCAAGACAATACGATTATTCTCCAGTTCATAAAAACATTAATGATTTTTTGTGGCAAGGTATAGGTACTCAATGATATTTAATTGGTATTCTGTTAGCAAAACAAGTATAAAATAATCCACATTTGTAATAATTTAGGTAATTAGACCTATAAAATTACAACCTTAGCATCTACTTCTTGTTCTGTCTTATCGTTTCTAACTCAATCCATCCATATCTTCTTTGGTCTTCCCCTATCTCTTTACCCCTCAACATTGAAGGCCATCACTCTCCTAATAACATGCCTTCCATTCTTTCTTATTATTAAAGCATAATTTAAATATTTACGGTCTGTTTCAAAGATTCTTATTAGGCAGTTAAAATGATAGTTTTCTATGAACTATCTGTGAAAAGCTAGTGGGAACTCAGATAAAACCTCTGTATTAGGTCTTAAGAATAAATAAATATTATTTTTTATAAATGCACTTATCGTATCAATCACTCATTAATGTTAGTCATAAGAGAGATTTGCGACTCTCAAGATACAGACCCTCTCTTGTAAGATACAGATCCTCCCTCGCCCCGCCAAGGCAGAAGGTCATGTTTCATATCCTACAACAGCTTGAGCCAATTGAAATACTTTAATATCTAATAATCTGCTTATAAATATAATTGTAGTGGTAGGTACTTTGCGAAACTCTGACTCAATTTCCGTAAAAGTGTATTAAATTCCAACTTCAATATTAGTTGTACACCGGAGTTTCAACGACGAGGAATCTCATACGCACGAATGTTAAGCTTTATATCGTCAGATATGATCTTATAAGCCTAATATGCGTGCTCAGTCAGATGCTAAACATATTTTAGGGTTCCTTGTGATGGTGCACAATACGAGTAAAACCGTATATTGAATAGTGTTTATTTCTATACTCAATGATGTAAATACATACAAAGTGACATAGAAAAGGAATAAAATCAAACACACATTATTAAAGCATACGTTATATATTTCTTAATAAAACTCTCGTATAATTTAGTGTCTTATTAAATATCAAGCCCTAAAGAATTTTATACAACAAGAAGATTCGATTTACATACGGGCAGTTTCTGCACAACGATGATTTTTGTGAGAGTTCCAAGACTGGTGCAATTTAGTTGCCAGTCCAATATTGGCTACTTTCCCTCATATGATATGAAGTTCGTCAAATTTTCTCAATTATTTTCCATTCGAGCCTTCGAAGCTCACGCAGGGCTCGTTCTTGACTATTCTTTTTTGCCGCGGCCGTCACAACGAAAGCAATATCTCCCATATCCTGATTCCAGGTACATTGCTGTTATATCCCGGTTCTATTGTAGTATTTTGTAATATTCCACTCGGTTAATACTTATTGTGTAACGTAATATTGCTATGCGGCGAGCCGTGTATATTTCCTACTACAATAAACTTTATCGCTTTTATGGTAAATAAGAAAAAGGTAAAAGTATCTGCCTTTTTTTTTCAAAAGATTCGTGTCCTTCGTAAAGTGAACAAATATAAAACCCAATCTTTTCTTTATTCAATGCTCATATCGCTTTATATGTAGCAACTCTGCAAACTTTTACATTTTCGAGGACGGACAAAACCTACATTATTGGGCCCCACCGCATATGACTGACTTTTTCTCCGTTCCAGTCCGCGACATGATATCTATCAGTAAGAGAATAAGGTCCTGTCATTTTTATAAGCGGACAAGTTCAACTTTACGGGCTTAGTAATAAAGATATGCTTGCGGACAAAATCGCACAAAAAGTCCGCCGTCTGCTATGGGCTTTAATGTTACTAAGCTTGTCAAGATGTTTACAAATGTATGCGCAAGAAACCGTACGTTATTATATTTCAATAGTTTTCAAAATCAGGCTTTATAGGTAATTAATTCTTAAAACAGTTTTATCTCTCTGGTAAATTTACAAGTTTGCACTTACGAGGTGCCAAATCTAGAGCGGCGAATCGGCGATCCACTTTCAAATCTCTGTTGCGTATATTTATTATTAGATTATGTATTAAATAAAATTGAACATTGTGTCTTTTAAATCAAAATTAAGATTCTTCTTTAAAAACTTCAAAGAAAAAGATTTTCTTTATCAATAATCCTTATTATTGTTAGTGTTATTTACTATTTTATTACAAAGCCACAGTCAAATAATGCTTCGATGTGTTGTAATTCTGTCGGTGTGTGAGTAAAGGTAGCAGCACACTTATAAATTCTAAAAGGGAACGTAACCGTATCGCCTTGCGGCTCGCCCGTGCCGTCCACCAAACGTGAACTATACGTAAGCACGTAATCAAATCGAATAAAATACGCGCGAAAAGCGACTTTAAGACGCCTTGTGAATGCAAGTACGTTCAGCAATAGTAGGTAGTGTGCTGCAGGCAGGCCGCAGTAGGGGTGGCCTCCCCCCTTTTTTTGGGGATTTCAAATGCATTTACGCATTGTCCCTGTGGGGGATATGCATGTGGGACTCAAGGTAAAGGCGTTCCCCCCATACCCACTAAACATCCTCCCCGGTCTGACCTTCAGTGCACTATTACGGGACGGCTCGGGATGCACGTGAGCGCAACTACACCGAGACCGTCCCAACGCTGCCCGTCTACGCACTCCTTGCACCAATTGGTGGCCAGCAGCCACTCCTCTGCAATTTGACCACTCATTGTTCGTAAGCTTGCCCCGAGGCGAGGTGATGTTGTTACGTTGCTGATAGTGTGCATTACAGTATGGAGTTTACTACAAAAAATACTAAACGGCACGAGTTGAGGCGATGCTGATCCGTTTTCGAGTTGATATCTTAAATTTGAATTACACCTGTGTGTTGCAAATGTCCACAGGTTACGAAGAGCGCTTTCAATGAAGTATTTTGTTTACTAGCATTACTTATAGAAGGTACCCGGACTGTTGACTGGTTCTTCTTCAAACTCATGACTAAAATTCTACAAATACAACCAATGAAAATATACTTATTACGTATATTAAAAAAGACGCATTTATATCATAGGTGCGCACGTTGTGATCTTCGAAAACGTCCCAATTAGAACGTCTTTCTTGCTATCAGTCTGTGTCAAACCATCAAGAAAACTTTTGACAATTTTAGATTCAGCAGCACCAATTTCAACGCAAATTACCATGAACGTAACATATCTATAGTTTATAATATCATTGCTTACAACATAATTAGATGTGCTAAACATTGTTGTCAAAGTTACTAGATTCATTTGTTCCAAAATTACGTTTTGCTCTTAGAAGTTTTTGATATTATGTAGTTCATTATCGATATAACGACGAAGCCATTTTCGCCACGATAAAGGTTTCTTCCTCTCAACCATTTGGAAATTATAAAAATTTATTTCTTCGTAAATATAGCGAGGACAAGAAAAACATAATTAGGTAATCATAAATTAGGAACACAACAACAAATTGCATGAAGAAGAAAGAGGAAAAGGCTTGAAAGCAGAATCAATTCGGTTGAAATGAGAGCCTTGAGGAGTATGGTGTAAATGACGATCCCAGGCGTCTTCGAGCGAGAAAAACATACCTAAAAAAACAAAGATGAATACAAATTCAGAACTTAAAACTTCCTCCTTTTCGAAGACTGTTAAAAAGAGCCGTCAAAAGTACACGAATTCACCGAGCATGGGGACTTTGATGACAGTAGATGAACCGAAAGACCTGTAAAACTAAATTGCAATCTTGAGAAAACACCGCACACATCTCCGCTACAGTCTAGTCAGTACACACACAGTATATCAAGAACAGTAGCTCATCCGCGGGCTGTCGGCGAGTTATTAGCCTACTCTGCGTTGACGCTAGGGCTATCGTAAATGTGCCGGGCGGGAACGAGCGGCGAGCGATCGTCGCCTTAATTTCCTTTTACAAACACCCATGAGTAGTGTTGGGGTAGTAATAAAAACACTACACTACCTTAAGTACAAAACGTGACTTTTTTGGGCAGTACCTTAAAAAATTATTTAAAAAGTGACGTAATATTTACCCTGTAATTAAAATTATTTTTGTGGGTACCTAGTCTTAAATAAATTTACCTACAAATAAATTATGTTTTAACCTAACAGGAACGTGCCGAACGAAATGTTTGATATTGTTATGCTATTCGCCGTAGTTAAAAGGTGAATCCGTACAAATGCGCAATTGGAAAGAAACCGCGCAAAGAGCGTGTTTTTTGCTCTTTGACATTAAATCTTGTTGATGTAGTTCCTACGGGTAATGTCGGGAAATGTGTTTACAAGGAAAATGAAAACAACCTTGTAATTTTGAGATTCTTACTTAGTGTGCTTACGTTAGACTACTACCGTTTGGAATTGCCTTCTAACACAGGTTTTGATACACGACATGTTAGAATTTACTAATATTAAAAATAAAAAAGTAAAATCATTTTATTTCAGACTGTGTCCATATCATATCATAGTTTAAAATAACATAATAAATTATATTCTAAATTATATATTAAAAATAATTTTATAAACGTGAAAGTTTGTATGGATGTATGGTATCCCAACTAGCACATAAGCAGCCTAAACAGTCTTTGTACGACTTAAATACTGTATAGTAATCGTACCACAGCTTTACTATTATACTGAAGCTGTACAGTAGTGAGTTTAAACATGATTTAACAGACATGTGGTATAGTAGCCGTATGATGGTAATCATAATACCCAAGAACATACAACAACGTATTATACAGTTATTGTATCGGCATTAGATATAGAGCCGAGTTAAGAATTCCTTTTATAACACTATAAGATCTAAATAGAGAGTGGTTGCTGGCCAAAGAGTTTAAATGAAGTTATAAACTGACTTTATGTGGCTTTAAGCTGTTGAATTGGATTTGATTGATCTTTGTAGAGCTATATTTACAGAAGAGAAATATTATCTTCTTGTAGCGCGCAAGCCGGTATATTTGAGAATTTTACAACATCCATATGGCAAATAGTTGTATAAGACAAGGCAAAAACGCCTTATAGATCTAAAACAGTACAAATAACTTTTCTATCGTCATTATAACAAATAAAGCGCGTTAAGAGTGGTTGTAGGTACTTGTAAAGTACTATCAATTTTAATATTGTTCTGTGAAAGAATGAAACGGGTTCCGTAGTTCCAAATTTGCAAACAGCGTAGGTATCTTGTACCAATTATATAGCTGACACTATTATTATTTTAAATTAGTGGGTGTAGTCCTTACTCCCTTTTAACTAGGGTGTAAAGGTTAAAAAAAAACTTATGGTTTGGCGGTACAATATTTATGTTAGAATTTTTATACAAAATTATTGTGATGACAATAGCTAACGACCTATTATAAATCTACTAAACGCAAATATCATAATCTCGTTTGACCAGGTTGAGCATCACAGGCATTGCAAGAGTCGACAGCAGCTGTAGTTGAGTTTTCACACTCTTCTGGTACTACCTGTAAATTGATAAAAGATTCTTGCATTAAATTACAATCAAAATGTACTGGTATATTATAGGTACATTATCTTTATCGCTAAAACATAACCGCACTGAACCATGCCATAGAACTTGGAAAATCTTTATTTGTGGATTTATTTGTGGTTCTTGGAAATATATTTATATTAGTTGTACCTGCCCGCGGAACCGCTCACGTAAAATATTAAATAGGCCATAACTGGCCAGAAAATACATGTAACAATTGAACAGAGAGATGTTGACTTTTATAAATTAATTTCAAACTCATACTGAAATTTCTTTATTCACTAAGGTACAATTTGTACACTTATGAAAGTCAAGTTTGACGCCATCGGTTCACGAGTCTACCAGGAGGCCTTGTTCTGAGAAGGTTCTTCTCAGCCGGCAAGAAACTCAACAAGTTTATCCTCCCTATACAGTTTTCATAGTATTGATTTGGAAAGAGTCATAATACACAATGTTCACAATACATAATAATATGGAAGAAGGAAAGGAAGAGGTTTTTAAGTCATCACGCGGTCCCTAAATCGATCTCTGCTATAATGGAATATATTAGCTCAATTAAATAGCTTTGTGCTCTGTAAAGAAGCGTAAACAGGTGTACGTTTAAAAGCATACAAAAGCGCTTCACTACTACTATTGTAAAGGAGAAAATCCTATTACATCGAATACTAGAGCATTTTTGCGATACAAACCGGTAGAATAGTCATAGTGGATGTTGAAAGCTGTTGTAATTGGGCGCCATTACAGTATTTGATTAAATCATAATTTTGTTGGTTATTACCAACATTTATTAACTGTAAATGTGTACAAAATCATAATTCAAGCCATTATTTCCCACCTATAACCCCAATGAAAGACGAATACAATACCAAGAAACCAAAAATACAATCTATGCTAAATGCAGATTTAACACTTTCTAATATTAAATTTACTTTTAATATTAAAAACTGGATAAATAAGAGGCGCGTGAAAATTTTAACTAAAACATATATATACATTCACGATAAACTGGTACTCCCACTGATAATTCCAAACATAAATGAAAAAAATAGATGCTAACTTACCTGTACTTAAAATATTTAAATCTTCATGTTTCACTTCATCTGTCATTACTTCACTGTCACAAATCTATTCTTAAAAAATATATTTTGTTCACTTCCAGGATTGTCGCTATTATAAAATTAATAAAGAGTCGTAAAATCTAATTCCGCGATAAAGACACATCAAAATACGGCAAGAATGCTATAGTCGCGCTAAAATAACTTATTATAGATACTATGGCGTATATTCCCGCTTTCATGACATGTTAGTAACGCCGCATTAACACACATTTTCGATCATTTTAGAGCAACTGTACAACAAATAGCCGTATAATTTGTGCCTCTTTTGAGGGTAAAGCAGCGCTGTAGCAGTCTTTACAATTTCTGTAGAGCTTGCTTATAGAGCCAATGCCGTATTTGAAAACTTCTATCTGGCCACTGAAGCGCTCGTTATAGAGCTTGTGTGCTAGTTGGGATGTGTGTCGGTTACTTTTTCACGCAAAAACTACTGAACGGATTTTAATGAAACTTTACAATAATATAGCTTATACATCGGAATAACATATAGTAACAATAGTGTTCTAATATATTAAAATCTCTTGTCACGGTTTTGTGGTCGCATTCGCCGAACGCGCCATACAAATACGTACCAATGTGTTTTGAAATTTTCAATTCATATGTACGTTTAATCGATGCTTTTACGATAAAGGAAAACATCGTGAGGAAACCTGCACACACCTATGAAGAAATTCTTAGGTTGTGTGTGAAGTCGACCAACCCGCACTTGGCCAGCGTGGTTGACTAAAACCTAATCGCCCCTAATGTGGGGTAGACTCGAGCCCCTCGGTGGGGACATTATATGAGCAGTTGATGATGATTCGCCGAAACGGCTGGACCTCTTTTTATGAAGTTTTTTTGTGTATGTTGGTAGGTATGGGAATAGGTCTTATCTCGTAAAGTATACCTATTTCACCGCTAAAAAGAAAAAAAATATGACGGAACAATTTTTGTCGAGTCAGCGTCTGTGTGTAAATAACAAACACACTGAAACACAAACAGTCAGGTCTTACATTGGCTTAACAAGGTTCGTAACTTAAAAATACTATACCAGAATACATTTCAATATAAAGCCTGTCCTATTTCATTTTGGTGTAAATTTCAAACATACTAATTTGCAAAATTAATAACGTCTCCAGGAAAAAATCATGAAAAAAGACATGTAAAACTATTACTAGCTTTACTAGTTTTTATAATGATAAGAAGAATTCATTATCTTATCAGGTCCTCTAGGTAGGTATAAGAACTCTAATATTTGTTAAATTAACTAAACGATAGAGAGAAGAAGAAAACGTTAAGTAAGTTATACCTTGTATCATTTAGAATTAATTACGCATGAAAACTATCAATATTACACCGTTCGCGTGGCCATTCTAAAAACATTCAAAGTAAATTGGCACTCTCGCGTCGCGTAATCGCAAACGCAGCTCTATTATCCCACGATTTTATACCGTCTCGGAGTTAACCTGGTAATATGCATAAAATGCGCTTCCATTATCGCCAATATACGACGATTGTTGCCGTTTAAGGATCGAAGTCGACCGCAACGCCGATATTATCGTTTAGTGTTATGCGGGCGACATGGAAAACCTCTTTGTAGGTGCGCCCCCTAGCGGCGGACGCTGTTACTAGCAGTGTTTGGAGACCCTATACTTTTAATGGGAACGCTTGAGAATTATTTTAATTATATAATAAAATTTATTTAATAACTTTATTTGGACTGTCTGCTTTCAAATTGAAGAATCAATTGGAATGTTCGTCAGCAGATACTACGAGTATAACGCTCATAATCCTTAAACTTAGTTTAGCATAGGTTAAGCATAAAGCATCATCTGGTAGTATGAGCCAGACGTTTCCTCAAAATAGTGACAGGTTGCAACAAGTAAAAAACCTTCATAGAACCAACAAACAAAATCCAACAAGCAGGATGGATGTTAACGGTCTGGAAAGGTTGGGAAAGCCGCTGAATGTGGGCTCCGCTGGACCGATCGGGTTTGAGACGTCTCTCGGCTCATATGATGATGATGAGGATAGATGTTACACTAAAATATATCAGTTCTCATACAAGAGTTGCGAGCAATCACGGCCCGCTTGATGTGAAGCAGTCATTGTAGCCTATAGACGCACCTACACTACAGCATCTCCAGGTTATATGCGCATAGCCAACACTGACACCGTCTCGTACCCATAAACTCGGGAAACATTACTTACCGATAAGGATAACTGTATGAAATTACATTATTTGACTGTAGTTTTGTAAGATGGAAATGCGTCCCAAGAACTGGCACTCAAATTCGCGTCAATATTTGTCTGTGCCTCTTGAAATTCCTAACCGTCAATTAATGCTTAGAAGGCGTCTTTGCCACGTTTGTGGTTAAAAAATACTTTTAAAGGATTTTCCTGATTTTAACATCTTATTAAAGCAGCTCAAGCTCCAGATACCGTTTGCTTCTTACACGAACTTTGAAGTCCATTTTCTCAGCTTATTAGCAACAAAGTTTGTAGCACAAAGTGCATTTTCTGACACACGTCCGAAGCATTTGTGGCGGCTAAAATCTCCGTGGTTTCTTTTTAAAGTTGATCGTTCGCTTCCCGACGGGGTTTAGTTTGGGCGGCAAACAACAACAGTGCGGGGCCCGCGGGCGGCTCTCTGTGTTTGTGTTTTCCATTTAGGACGCAACAGTGTTTCTACACTTAGGGCTTGAGCCCGGAAGAGGTTGGAGTTTGGCGATGTCTGTGTTGATATCGTAAAACAAACAAGCATCAGCATAAGCACACGACAAAAGCGAAGTATCTGAACACAAGAACGTCTTCGTGAAGAGCTGCATTGTATTGCGACGCGTAGGTGGGATGCAATTGTCAATGGCTTCAATTCCATTCTAACTTTAATGCTAAGCAGGACTCCCAGTGACTCTAAAAATAGTTTTACTCGTTTTTGTTTAGCTGAAGTATAAATAAACTCCATAAATATACTGCCGTGTGGGATATATCGGAGCAGGCGTGATCGAGAGCTATGCGTCACCAAGGACGTCCAACCGCGCGCCAGTACGGCGCCGCCCCCCGCCGGCGATCATTGCTCGCCATTACCCACCCTGTATTAAGCCACTTAGCTCAATCATGATTAATGTTTCGCCGAACGCGACCCGCCCGAGGCAAATAGAAAAGTTATTTACTCTGAGTCGTAATTAGGCATTCAGATGGAGTCGCGCGCGCTGCGGGCTGTCTCAGTCTCAGGCGCTTTGTCGCCGTCGAGACCGGCTGTCTGCTTGCCTTCGCCCGCTGATCAGTTCGGCAAACACGCGTCTTCGTCCTCTGACACAAAAAGTCGAACTAGACTGCTGCATCTTAGCCAATGAAACTTATTTAAACCAGAACCGTTATTTGTTTTTTTGCGGATTGTCTTGATCACGTCTCCTCCCATTTTTATATAGTACTTGTTCAGATTTCTACTAACATAAAAAAAATTGTCTGAGAAGAACGAACTAAAAATTTAGGATGGTTTTACAATTCGACTTACAAAATACAATTGTATTTACCTTTTGTAAAATAACAGTTTTGTATTACGTTACTATTAACAACTTACTGTCGAAACTAGTTAATAATATAATGTTAAGTTATATTATTAATTTTTTAAGGTTATATTATTAATTTATTTTTAGTTCTATTTTCCTTTAATATTTCATGTTTTTCTTCCAAAGTCCCAAAATGTCTAAGGTCCCAAATCATCGTTTATTTTCACGCACAACTTTAAATATAAACCATTTTGAGTTTTAACGTCGCAATAAATGTCATTATATAAATTCACGGAAGACACATGTAGCAATTCCACAATCGGTAAAGGGTGTCGTATTAACTCCTCTAATTAAAAGGATTATGGCAGACTGCGCGCGATAACAACATCTCCCGATATCTAGACGAACCTTCCGGCTGCATCGGAAGTTTCTAATTGTGTCTGCTAGAATAAACCGGGCATTTAGCTGAAAGTAAACTATGGTAGATTCGGTATCGCTTACCGGGCACAATGTGATCGTAGGGGGTCCATACAGACAATAATGGCCCAGTCTTAGGTTGCTGTTAATCCGAGCTTTTACATCTGAAACATCTGATACAGTCACGAGTAATAGCCTGTCTGACACCAACCATCCTTGGGAACGACCGCTATCTTTCGACAGCAGCAGGGACCACCAGCTTAACGTCTATGCACGGAGGAAAATCGAGTCGATGTCAACTGGAAGTGGGATAAAAATACGAAAAATTTTTGAGTCTTAGAGGATAGATTCTCCAATTAATTTAGAGAATTTAGGGGAGCTACATAATGTTGTAAAAAATAAATAATTATGAAGGCATCGGTGGCGTAGTGCGTAAAAGCGTCCACCTTCCACCCGGGAGGCACCGGTTCGAACCCTGTCACGTACCAATGTGTTTTAAAATTTTGAATTCATATGTACGTTTAATCGACGCTTTTACGGTGAAGGCTCAAATCTGCACACACCTATTAAGAAATTCTTATGTTGTGTGTGAAGTCGACCAACCCGCTTTTGGCCAGCGTGGTTGACTAAGGCCTAATCGCCCCTGATGTGTGGTAGACATTATATGAGCTGTTGATGAATTAATTATAATCGCCCGGCTAACTTCCATCATCTTATCTAAATATGAAGCTCTCTTGCAACTTCAGTCGTATCTCACTTAATATCAGGTAAAATGAAGTCGCAGAACTTTCCAAACTTCCCAGAGACACTAGATAATTTCACATGATGGTTTATCATGTCTCGGTGGCTGCAAAACTTTGCGCTGATATTTTTTGGTAAGTTCAATTACTCAGTACAACAGGGAAAAAGGTTTTTATCTATGAAATTGCCGTTTTTTTCATACACACTATTAGCTGTGTAACTTCTTTGGTTTAGTAGCTGTTTCAGTTTTAATTTTTATTATGAATATAAGGGATTTGCATGTAGTGAAATTATAATTATTTAAATGTTATTTTTAAAAAAAATATCACGTTATTTTTTAAAAATGAACCACGTTATTTTTTAAAAAATAACGTGGTTCTTTTTTATGATCAGCAGAATCAACTCTTAGAATCGCTGTATCTTATGGACATGCTTATTTTTTGTCTAAATTATTAATGCTATATTAGACTAAGTTTTGCCCAATTATAAAGTCCGAGATTAGGTAATGGAGTTTTTGAGAAATTTTAAATAGTAGTATGGAAAATACATTTGTTTTGAATATTTTCATAAAAATTTACGTTTTTTCATACAACTCTATTTTTTAAATATAAATCCCAATGTTACAAAGTTTGGAGGAAATAAGCGAAAAACCTTTGGCTAAGCTAGCATCAATAATTTACGAAAAAAACTAGTCTGTCCATGAGTTAGTTGGAATCAAATCGTCAATTCTAATGACGAGATCAAAGAGTCATTTTCAAATTTATTTCAGTATTTAATAATAGAAATATAATTTGATTACAGACGACAATCTTGTAAAAAGTGTAGTTGAAAAAAAAAATAACAATATGAACCGAAAGCAACTATTGAATTAAATAAATTGCAAGTTTAGGTACAATAAAATGGAACGGCAAATTCATAGACAAAGACCTAATAGGTATTATAAAAGGCGGCAATGTTTATAAATAAATGTTAATTAGCCAAGTAGCTATTGGAATATATTTTTGCTTGGTCTTATTTTTTTTTATTTTTCCGGAGATAATGATCGGATTTACTTGAAAACAGATATCTTTTTCTCAACGTGGGCGTTTCCCCGATAAAAGCTTTCTTTATTTTCTAACAATTATCTTGTTTTTTATTTTGTCTATGATCCGATTGTTTTGACATCGTTAAGCTAATTAATGTCCGAAAATAAAAAAGAAATACAATATTTTATCAAAATACCTGTAAACAACAGGATTAAATGGCGAGCGAGAAAAAAACAAAATCGCCAATTAGTCGTTTGTTTTTATATACAAAATAAACATTAGAGTTATATTAAGAATAAAGACTTGTTGACAAGATGAAAGTTTAAAACATTGTAAGGAATCTAAGATTTTGGTTTGGGTTATTCTGTATTAACACGTACCCACGAATGTGACTGGCACAATCAACAGCCTGTGTCCTTCCACAGCTGGATTTAGGCCTCCTTCGTGTTACGCCACCATTTTCGATCCTGGGCTTTCAGTATCCAGTCACAGCCATCAGTCCTCCTAAAGTCATCAGGCCAAAGGGTCACGGGGCGATCTATACTACGCTTGCCTAACCGTGGTCGCCATTCCAGGATTCGTCTGCTCCAACGGTTGTTGGACCTGGCAGATGTGAACTGAAATACGAAAATACCTACGTATGGTTATTATTCTTTGAAATGTTGTTAATTGAGCGCCATATATTACTCAACGTTCAAAAATTTGGGTACTCGTATTTAATCAGAAATGTTTTCATTTGTTTTTCAATTAATGGAAGACAGAAAAAAGGAATGAGGCTAGTGTTCGATCATGTGCTCGATGTGTTCGATGTTGTCTTCTTCGGTATGAAATTATTATAAATGGAACTATTATTTTACGTGCATAAATAATTAGTCTTCCGTCGAGTCGTAATCATCATAGATTCTATAGAGAGCTGATAGACATAATTATTTGAGTAGGTACCTACTTGAAGCAACTGAAAACCTGTCAGAATTGCAAAGCTCGTCGCTAGTAGGAGTTTTGCAAGCATCTGGCAATGTTAAAGAAACGCCTAAATGAACTGACTTATTTATTTATTTTACTAATTACATATTCAATTTTCACCTTTAAAAGTTTCATATTGCCTCACTAGGTGGTAGACCCATGTGTAGGGTCGTCTAGGTAGGTACCACCGCCTTTCTTATTTCTGCCGTGAAGCAGTTCGCTGTGTTTCGGATTGTAGGGAAAGGTAGCCAGTGTAATTACTGGGCATGGAGGGCATATCATCTTAGCCCCCAGGATGGCAAACGCACTTGCGGTGTTAAGTGATTTACACTTAATATTGCAAGTGTCTATAGGCGGCGGTGACCACTTAACATCAGGTGGGTTGCAAGCTTGTTTGCCATCTCGTAACATAAAAAAAAACAGTTCTTGCACCAAAAAAATTTGCAACTTTGGAGCTTTATGCTGATTTAGCCCCACTGCTTCCCAGCCAGATCTGCAGCTCTGTGTTAGGGTATTATGGGAGAGTTATCACAGGTTTTCAGCTTGCCTAAACTACCTACTCAAATGTGCTTACCAGCTCTCGGAATAATAGACTTCTCTATTAAGGTTGTACACCGCAACCATCATTGTTCTATAACACTTTTGTAACTTGAAAGACACCGAAAGATTACAAATGGAAAAAAAAATATATTTGTCATACTAAAACATCTTCAATTTATTCGCTATAAAGGTGGACGCACATTTAGGCGAGTCGCGCCGAATAAAACGAATTTTTGAATTCTTTATACCCCAGAACTTCGAATGACGTCGGCCGATGTTCTCGCATACATTCTATTCACACATAATTACAGTGTAACGATTTCTTCTGCGCGTTATACTACGATTCGAATCGTTCATCGCGTTCGGCGCAGCTAAATGTGCGTCCATCTTAAGTTTCTTTTGTCAGAAAAAGGAAATGATTGATTCTTGACAAAATAAATAGGATTGTTATATTAGAAGTTTCTAATAAAATCGTCTGCGTTAGAGGCAGCGAATAGCGTTTGGGTTGGTTAACGCACAGTGATTTGATTAACTTTTATTTTGCGTCGAATTGCGACGTTTTATTAGCATCGTATATAAAAAAAATAATAGGTAAGAAATATTTACTACAAAATACAGAATATAGGTGCTAATAATTTATTTATATACCATAACTAAACGAGATAAACCCAGGAAAATAATTGTGCAATACACTTTTATTACAGAAACTTTATTTACTAGAGATTTCGAGTTATATGTCTTATGTACATAGGTATCTACCTATTTCGTCTTATTACCACTATATTATTTTCGACAGTAATATTGTGACTGTGAGTAAGACGTAACTGATATCAAATATTGCTATATTCTTTATCCATTTTCTATTTGATATTGTTATAATCATGATATAGTTCTCTTTAGTATAATATTTCACGACGATATTTACAAGCAACCATATTTTAGATATTCTTTATTGAACACAGAAAAGTCGTCAAGACAAATAATAATGGTACATTTATGTTGTAGTACTAGGACGTTAAAACAAAAAATGTTGATCGCAGGCAGGCATTTACACTATCGTCACCGAGCGTCAAATACCAAATTTGACGCTCGGTCACGATAATGTTTATGTCCGGTAATGTAATGTACGGTAAGGTACGAAAAGCGGGGTACGGAAAGCGATCTGAGACTTTCTTTTTTACCACTCGAGGTAAGTACAAAAACACACGACCAGAAAGTAGCATTTTCCGGCCGCTACGCGTACGGAAAATCCCACTTCCTGGTCAGGCAGGCAGAGGGTGACATAAATAACATTTACAAAGGGCTTTAAAAGATATATCATCCAGCCAACCACGGCGATACTTTGAACATTTATACGCGTGAGTACCTATGGTTATTATGCCGGGAGTCAGGCGACAGGCTGCCAACCTGTTAAGATTTACTGACACTGCAAGATGTTGATTTACATGTAATCTAATTTATTACCTAAACCTCTGATCAACCTATGTTACATATGTATGTATGTAGTAGCTATGTGAAGGCGAAATAGTAGCGATAAAATGTTATATGTCCTACAAATCCAATAAAATATAAGCAGGTACATAATCTTATACATACATATAATCACGTTAACCATCGTAAAATCCCATAATTAATTATTATTTCATAAAGCTCTTTTCGTAAGAAAAGGGTGGTTTTTCAAAATATGCTTTTGGCTAAGCATGTTTTGAGCTATCATGATTTTTAATGTATAAGTTATTCGCCTTCTGCTAATACGAACTTACGGGCAATTCTGCAGTCTATTATTATTACTAACACATAGTAAAAGATTTACCAACATTTTTGATTTGCATATCGACCACCATCCAAGTCAAAAAATGTTACTATATCTTTTGCAAGGGTTTTAGTAATACGAATAGTAATGAACATTTAGGTCAGAAGGGACTTAATAAACGGCAGCGCATAACAGAGTGATCGGAGGAGTGCGTATGACGACAAATTCCATATTTTATCGAAAACCCCCACGAAGAATATTTATTTCTTTACACTTTACACTTACACTTAGTACAGACTTTTGCAGGCCAGGATACCTGAGAATGTCAAATGACTTCGAAAATTGTTTAACCTTTTTCATAAAAGAAATTTTGCATTTTAATATATTCGAGTATATACGCGTAATATCAATCGTAGAATTAATTGAACAAATGAAGCCGAATTAATTTTATTCTTAATTTCTCATGTAGTCTGTAATTTTCTACGTGTAGAAATGTTTATATAGATATAATTAATTAGATATTTCACAGGTCGACATCATAGCGGGGTGCGAGGGGCGACATCCAAAACTTAACAATTACGAAGTTGAACGCCTGATAGACATTAAATTTAATATCAACTTTTGCCTTAGTATATACGTGTCGACACATGTTCAACAATTATATGAGACTTATTTTATTTTGGAATCTTCTTAATATTGTGACGGACGTAAAATTTCACTGAAGTTTGACATCCCATTGCTAATTATTTTAAATTAACTTTTCATATCATCCGTATTTGATATGTAAAGTTAATTTAAAATAATTAGCAAATCGTAAAAAGTATGTTGACGTTTTGAGTAATTCACGTTAAAACTTCCTTGACAAGTTGTGTAAGCTTTTCAATAATATTTCAAGTATGTTTTGTTTTTATTAACAGCAAATTACGACGTTTATAATTATAAAGTTTTTAAGAAATGCACATCAAAACTTTTGAAACTACAGTAGATAATACCAATATAAATCATATTCAGTAGAAAAATACAATGGCATATCAGAAACAAAACGTATATCGAAAGAAATAAAAAATAATCAGAATATACTTCAAAATAAATTAAGAAGATATAATTTTTTTTAATGGAGACGAGTAGCATACGTTTTCTTTTATTTGTTTATACAACATGTAAATTAACTAACCAACACCCTGCATACAGGTGGTTTGGGATCGGCTTCTGAGTTGATTTTAATATTTATTTTTTGAAAGAAAAAAAAAACGTACCCAGAAAATGTTGTACAATATTTTTTGGGTACTTTTTTTTGTTCTTTTTTTTTTTAAAAAAAATCGTTTTTTTATAAAAAAAAATATTGAAATCAACTCAGAAGCCGATCCCAAACCACCTGTATGCAGGGTGTTGATTATTTAATTTACATGTTGTATATATTCATAAAATTATTAACATGAACATCGTATGGTATTTGTCATTATGAGATAGAATAGAATAGGATATAATTGTACATCGACCAGTTTACATAAAGGTACATATAATTAAAACAAAAACAGATTTGTACAAAGGGCGACCTTATCGCTAAGAGCGATCTCTTCCAGGTAACTTAAAAAAATAGAACCTGAGAGAAGATGGCGATGGTTATGTAGTAACTATGCTAAATAAATATCAGCGATATCAGCTTTATTTACTTTTTAATGAAAACCAACTTTGTTGATGTCATTTAGGGCTAATTATGATGAAAATCCGCTCGGCTGTGAAACAAACACCGGGTCCCGGCCTCATGTACAGCACGCTCGATTCACGTCACGAACACGGCCGTTTGTTGTACTTCCACTCGCTTTAATACGTAATTTGTTTTGAATGCCTCGAAATTGGCACACTGGCAGATGGCTGCAATTGAAAACGTAGTGAGACACTACACTGTTTCGGAACTCGATTCGTACATTTGAATGCTTCATTTGGACCCCTGGCTTGTTTTAAATATAATTTTAGCAAATACGACTTCGGGAGTTATTGTAGCTGGCAATGAAAAATTCGTATTGGTTTTTTTATATTCGTTTCTATTCTGCAGTTTTCTGGTTTTGCAATTGCCGAAATTTCTGAGAGATTTATATTGTATGTGATAAATCACAGATAACAACTTGACGTGGAAGTTGACCTCCTTGAGTCCTTTTTTCAAATAAACAAAAAAGTTTTCTATATTCAGTTATTTTATACTTCTAATTTGGCTTGCGATTCCAACTAGATTGACAAAATGTCCTTTATCAAAAAGTTCCGGATGAACCCACTATCCATAACACGCCGGGCTATTCCACTAAAGGCACTAACATATTTTTGATAGACTCGCAGCACCGGAGGTCACTACACTTGATAATAATATTGCAGACGGCCCTTTGTGCGGGCCCGGCTCGGAAGTAGCAATTTTTCCACGACATCCGGACCCTGCTGCGCTGTCCCCGCCACTCTGGCTGTAGGGCTGGCAGAATTTGTTTAATCTGGCGGATGCAATATTTTGTATTACATTAAATTTAAGTTAAGAATTAATGTTGATATGTATATGTTGTAGCTTATCAATAGCTTTAAGTATGCATGATTTCTGATTATTTGAATGCTTATAAGCTGTTAAGTATCCTCGAAATATGTAAATAAAAAAATTTAATAAATATTTTTTTGGTCAAGTGATGTGTGAAGACTATTTCGCGAAGGTATAAAGCGAAAATTTCCCAAATAGAAGATTATTATTTCATAATATTAAAAATCCCAACATTAGGATTTTTGTTATTATGAAATCAACAATATTTCTGAAATTCATACACGTTATAGTTGATATAAAAATAATAGACAAAAATACCAAAGTTTGCACTTAATTACTTACTTTAGGCAAGATAATTGGTGTGAGAGTGGAAAAAAAATTAAAACTTAAGATCTGTAACAGAAGAAACTTATCAAAAGTTACACCACAATATTTCACATGTTATTCTAAAGTGCTTTGGAAACGTAGATAATATTGATTTCAAACAAAGTACTTCTATATCGAATGCTTGAGAGCGCGTGGAGTATAATAGTTGTTTCCTTCCCCCACACGGAATTTCGTTGTCACGAGAAAGCGCACTCTCTTTGCTACTATCAAGTAAATAATTAGTTATCGTTCTCAGTCTTTTCCGATCAACATCTTCAACTTTGACGTGTATCAATTTCACAGTTGTTGATTTTACAATAATAAAAAATTTAAGCGCTCTAATATTTTCTTTTTAAGAAATCCCCGAATCAAGAATGGTGTTGACTGTTGTTACATGCGTAGATTATCAACGTAGACAACCCTATGCCCGAGAACCAGCCCGCCCGCCCCACAACGCATAAAATATTATTCCGCTAATGCTATTCAACGGTATGCTTGAACACTTCCTAAATGAATCGTCAAGTTGCGTTTCCGTTTCAATCTTATGTTAGTCGTCACGCTACATTAGAAGTGATTTGTGGATCTCATTTTATTATATAATAGACACTTTTCAATTTCAAGTAAGTATATATTTTTTTTATCTTTTACCCGGACTGTTGAGATGATTTAGAGTGTAACATCCCTTTTGGTTGTCGGCGTTAGTTGGTTTACCGGTTTGTTACTTTTTCGGGTTTGATGTGATTGATTTGATGTGATTTGATGGGTTTGTTGTACTGCCAAACCATCAAATTGTTGTTTCACTTCATATATACCCATTTAGGAAAGGAAAATACAACCAGTTGAAATCGAGTATTTCAACAGGCTGGCAACATGTCACTATTTGAGGCACTGCATGGCCCATACTGCCAAATGTGGCTTTACGTGTCACCGAATATTACCTAAAGCTCTGCTCAATCGCTTTTGGGATTACAAGTATGATTGTATGTATGATACCTTTTTCACAAATGTACAAATAGACAATACAGCCACGCCCAAAAACTAGTTGTAATACTTTACGCAATTCCTGACTCATAGAAATTACTTTTTTTTGCTTCAAAACTATTAACAATTAAATAAATAATAATTTTGTTTGAAAACGAACTCATATGAACTCAATAACTTTAAACTATTCTTAATACAAAGACGACAACAATTTTCCAATTTTCTAAAACTTTTTAACTAGCCACTCTTTTATGTAAACATTTGCACAGAAAGCTCCAATATAACTACAAAGTAAAAACGTTAAAGGTTTCGTTTACCGTAAGCATCTACGTCAGACGGTAGTAACAAAATTAACAGCTTGCCATTCTAATAAACGGAATGCATTACTACGGTAAATGAAATAAATACCCCATCTAAGATGTAAATGGGTTAATTCGATAAGATTCATTTACCCACTAACCAATAAACTAAAGAGTGCTTCTGGGCCGTTTGAAATTCTAAGAGAATACTTTCGATTAATTTCACTTGTTCGACAGCTCGCTTTAATAATTTACCCCAAATTGTGTTGACTTTGCATCCGAAAAACGGGGTAGTTTTCGGTTTTATTATCGCCTTAATGTTTATGGGTTAAAGGTCTAAATCCGAATGCAGCCCGACAGCAATTTGGTGCTCGTGCCTCTCGGTTGAGGTAGTTTTTGTGGAGGGACGGCGCATTGGTATAAATAAACGAATGTACTACTGGTTGTTAAGTAAGTCTCAATGGACAAATTATTTAAGCTCCCGCTAGCATTTTTTAGAAGGCGATTTAATAAACGCCTCCTGCGTAACATCTATTTAATTTCCTTTAATGGGTATTAATTCGCTCGTTGAAGTATTATTTTCATCAATAATATTTCGTAGTATCCTAATTAATCTGCCTACGGTTGTACGGATTAACGTTTACAATAGCACTTTACATTATTTTTGTTATAAATTGATCAGTATTTATGCAACGTTTTACTTAATTTAATCCTCTTAACATTTTCTGATCAGCACTTGAGGAGGTATAAAATAAATAATTGAATATATTATTTTACCTTGCTTGAAAATCCCTATACTTTGTTGAAAAGCAGCGTGTAAGTGGAGAGTCGGGTCGAATATGGGTAGCGGGGTAGGATCAAGGGTAGTCATGGTGATGGCTCACGACCTCTCGCCTCTGTTATTAAGCTCCTCTCAAACAATACGCCACAAATTGAGTTAACTCACTAATAATGGTATCGCGACTGCAGAGGGCCCGACTGGCATTGAGGGCGAAGGCAATCTTTCCTCTCTCTCCCTTGACGAGCCTCTATTACCTTATATTCGATTTGCCGAGATTAATAGCCACAACATGTGGATGTTTACTGCGAACTCTTTATGTTGACAAACGCTGATTGCGTTTTTTGTGCGAATCACGTTTGAGAGATCCCGGGAAGGGGTTTAAAAGAGTGCGCAAAGGAAGCCAGAATAAAAGTTTTGCCGAGTTGGAGGAGTGGGTGGGCAGCATCGTTGCGGCTTCTGCATTAGTCGCTCCCGGCTGGCGCCGGCGAGCTATGATTTCAATTATTGTTTGATGTCGTTATTTCTCTTGTGTTTATTCGGGGCGCGTTCCTCCATTTTTTACTTCACCCTTCCTTCGTATTTGTCGAGCAAACACGGCGGCGGAGGTGCGTCTCTGCCACCGTAACTGATATGTTTGGCGCTTCGGCTGAGATGTTTGAACAAGATGCGGCTACCATCCGAATTGGATTGAGTGCAGTTACTTTGAGCACCTCAACGTGTGCTCTGTTCCTTTTGAATTCTTGCACGTCTTGAGTTCGGAAGGCTGAGATTTTGTGGTAGAGTGATGTCACAATTCGTGATAAAAGGAATATACTTTATTGTACATTGATATTTTAAACTTATAACTAATGACATGATGTTTAATGATTGTAAAATGGACGGTTTTATCTCAACAAACATTCTCTTCTAGACAATCTTTATGTTTATTTGATTTTCGTTAATTCCTAGATAAAATAATTATACCCTTTTGTATTTAATATTATTTATATACTTTTGGAATTGCCTTTACAAATACTTCCTTTAGTTCAAGGATCACGTGGGTGATTAGTAGTCATTATATGAAAATAGCGTCACTAATAAAAGGTTATTATTACCTTTAGTAATAATAACCTTGGTAACATTCGTGCTTTGTCCCTTAATTTGAATACTGGCTCTCCGTCCGCGACTTTTTCAGCGTGTATATTTTTCAATATCATAAATAAATTTCAGTATCATATAATTTTCATACAAATCGTTACAATAGTTTTTAAGATGTTTTTGAGCCTATTCATTACAAACGCTTACTCGTACTTACAATTATTTTTTATAGAGAGGTAGATGTATTGTACAAACTGTACTTGGTTGAATTTGGAACAAGTTTATTTATAATTTAAAATAAGAAAAAGTGCAATTTTGGAACAAGTTTATTTATAATTTAAAATAAGAAAAAGTGCAATAGTAAACAAAATATGCTTTAGTTAAGAGGTCTTTAAAAATGAATAAAATTTTTGAATAATCATTCTTTTATAGTCTTACCATAGATGAAAATATTCCGTATGAAGTCACAGGAACATAAGTGTATTTAATCACGCATTAAAAAGATAGTAACAAATAAACTTTTGAAGTGTAAAATAAAACTCCTTAATATAGACTATCTTTACTAGAAAAAAACCTTTTGATGTATGTGACTAGTTATTTTTGCTCGCCAGTGTATTTCCAAATACCACTAAGCATCAAGATTTTATACACAATGGCTTAATTAACCCAAGCATTAATTATGGTACAAAGATTTTATAGACAATAGCAGCGGATCAAGCATCGGCCACCTAATCTGTAAGATGGGCCAGTGTCACGTTACCTGTCGCGCCGTAGTCTGTCGCCCATTGTGAACCATTGCCTGAGACATTGAGACCTTAATGGGTGCTCTTGTGGTCTCCGCCGGTGACCGTGGATAACCGTTATTGTGTCATGTTACTTTGACAGCCATTGTCGGACTGGCAAAAGGTTGGTGGCGTTGCGATCAGTTTTTTCTAAGACGCATGAGAGCAATGGAATCGTAAGATATTGTTAGAACTTTATATACATTATTTCGATGATGCTATGATATTGGCGTTTTTTGTGAAGGTTTTTTGATCTTTGATGTGACTGCTATCTTATATGAGGATGTGCACACTACTTCCAGTGGGCAAGCGCAGTTCTATTTTAAAGCATTAAAAACTTAATGGATTGTCTTCAATACCAAACCTTATATTACCAGTACCTATAAAGTATCTTTATTCAGAAATACGCAATAAAGCCCTCACAATAGTATCACGTATTGCTGCTTTTAAAATTAAGTTACAGGCTACGTTTTTACTACGATATGTTCGTAGCACTTATCCGTAGCGTTACGAATCGGCTACGAAATCGTAGCGTCGTAGATGTCATCGAAATGATTTTAAATGCTGTACGTACTGCAATGTGGGGACCGGGAGAACTATTAAAACAAACGTGTGTTTGTTATAATGTCTGGTTTATTACTAAAGACTTAACGCTAATTACAAATATACCTTAGTCTAACTTATTGCTAAGTCAGGAGAGGCGCGTCACACACTACACCTCCCCCGTTTTTTTTAAAGAAAAAAAATCGAAATTATTGTTACATTTTTTTTCTTAAGGTAAGTATATAAGATTTATATAAGCTTAACTTATTTTTAAAATATTCATTACACATTAAAAATTTATAGACTTTTATTTGTTAAATTTAAATTGTTCCACTAAAAAAAAGAAGGCACTGTTGGCAATATATAAACAAAATCAATAACAAAAAAGGCTTTAAATAATTGAGAGAGGCATACATAAGTACCTACTGTTTACAAAATAAACAAACACGATTTTCTTTTAATCTAAGTATATATTTTATATAAATTCCTAGCAGTTTATTCATATTTTGTAATCAACATAATATAATTACTTAAGGCAACAAAGTTTTATTGTCTTTATAAAGTTTTAAAGTCTTTAATGTTTCAAATAAAAAATAGTACAAGCAGTACTTATAAAATTGGATGTTTAGTTATTTAAAAGAAGAAAAAGAAATATTTATTCACATTTTATCAAATTGCAATGATTTTACACATTAAACACTTCAAATAAACTCTGTACTTACTGATTCTTGTACTTATAATTGGACAACAGTTTTCCAACAAAAAAATAGTTATATTTGCATAATTGTACAATACTTGCTACTGTTTTCTAATTTTTATAATAATATATCCGTATAAAAAAAATTCAATTAGTAATAGACAAAAGAAATATCTTATGGTTCTCAAAAAAAATCGACTGGTTCTCGTCATCATAATATTCAAAATATTTATAATTACCTTCTATTTCGTCACAAAACTTTAACAAAATTAATTTATTTCATTTCATGTAAAACTTTAAGCTTCTTTTCTAACTTTATTTAAAAAAATAAATCTTTAACAGATATCTCTTATCTCATTTAACTTTAACTTCTTCATTATTATTTATACTCACTTGTCATTATTTCATTTAATAAACACATCATTATTCAAATTATCATTTCACTTTCAAAATATTCTCATTATTCAATTCATTCATTTTATTACGTATCGGTACACTTGACTTCATAAAACTCCCACAACTAGGTACTTATATTATAATTATCATCATACGGTCTGGCCAGCCGTTTTATTTTCATATATATCATTTGGTACACATTTTATTTATAGTCGACTCATATTTATTTATTATATCATATCATATAATTTGGCATCCCAGTGCCTTTAATGGGTCGCGCGCCCTTATTTAATTATTGGAGGTCATAGGTTTTAAGCCTCTTTTGGACTCCAACTTATCTCACAGAGGAAAACTCGTTCACACCATGATCGATAGAAGGATCTGACCCTCCACGTACCATATTTGTACCATACTTTATTTATAGGGTCATGAATTAAGACAACTTTTTGGTCTCCAACAGCTTTCAGCGTGGACTCTCGGTCGCATCGCAATTTATTCTGAAGGACCTGATCCCTATAGTACCTCTTCATTTGTGTACCGTATACTTATATATCTCACCTCTTAAAAACCTTTTATTCCGAAACAATTCTATTTATTCTACATTCCATTATTATGATTAATTTGGTTAATATGATCTTAGACTTGCTTTTGGGTGATCAGTCCAATCGCATATCGATGTCGTAATAACCAAATTATCAGCCTACTTCTATAAAAAATACTATAACTCTATTCAAAACCTACTATTAAAACACAAACAAATATCCTAAATTACTTTGCCATATTGAGAAGATAGTAACTAATTGTAATCAATTTTAAGTTACAAAAAGATATTTAATACTATCTAGTCAGTCTATCTATTCGACATTCATTTACTATATTTTCATTACTTTCCTTACTTTATCATTTCCTTCTTTTTACTTTTCTATAATCCTATTCATAAAAAAAAACTTTCAATAAAAAAATTAACTCGTCACGAGGAACTTCAAAATATAATTCAATCTAATACTTACTTCCACCTATTTTTCAACTGTTTATAATCATTTAATTTTCTATAGAAATATGTTTCTATCTTTCTTTTATGTACTTCTTTCTTTCAAGTATTTTATTTGAAACTTTCAAAAATAAAAAAATGTAAAAATATTGACGAGAACCTTCAAAAACAATAAATATATTTATAATTAAGTACTTTCAAATAAACAATACTTTATATCAACAAACTATTTTTGCAAAAGTTGATAATCATTATCATGACTAATCTATTTTTATCACATAAATGAAATAGAATATCTTATTGAACATTGTTATAGTTTCAAATGTATCTTATGACTTCTGAGAAGATTCGACGACAACAACTCCATACGCGGCATGTAATTTTAACTTACTCATAACACGACCACCTATCTCGCTAATTTACCTGACACATTGTTATTGAAAACTTCGAGAAGAATTTTATAAGTAAACAGCTTTCCATACTATTCTGTTACCATGTATGTACTATATTCTAACGAATTTTAAATGGTTATATAAGAATAACTGACATTTATGCACAGCAAACATAAAACTTTTGATGAAAAAAAATATTTACTTTACGCAAAATACGAAAATGCTTCTATCTTACCAAAAATAAAGAAATTTTATAGTTATAAACTAACTTTCAAGTGACTCTAGTCTTATTTATCGAATGCTATTTAAAACTATCCCACGATAAAAATCATATTCAGCATGTCTGGTATGGTTAGCAACCGATATGCTGTAAAATGTTGAACTTGCATTTGTGCAATAGTGCATTGAAGTCTAAAGTTCGCATCGAATTTTTGTTGCGTTCTAATTTCGCAATATAACAAGTATTTTGAAAACACGTGTAGGAAATAACCATTTTAAATTTACATTTAAATACTCGAAAATAAATCTGTAAAATGTGTAAAGGTATAACAAAAGAAAGATTACAGCAAAATACAAACAATATAAAAATAGGAAAATGATTACCTAATAATGATCTAAAATTAATCTGTTCTATTCATATCAAAAAGTCAAATTATCTATTTGCAATGTTATCTCGCTATTTTAAATTTAAAAGACACTTAATGTAACGCAAAAATACCAATTTAAAACTTTGTATTTACTCGGGAATCCATTAATAAGACCAAGACCATCAAACCACACATTACTCTCAAAGAAATATGGAACCTTATTTATTGCTTCGAATAAAACAAAACACAAAAATAATAATCTGCAATTTGGAACTAATACCTAATGTGAAAATTCAATTAAAATACTTACTAAATGTTATCAAAGTACTGTGAAATTCTAATTTTCTTTTCATTTCAAATGTCACCTATCGAATAATATTTTTTTTTAAGAAATAAAATATAAACTGAGAAAAAAAAACAATATCTAAATAAATTATGTTATATCGTATACTTAAAATTGGCTACTTTAAGTGGCAAATTCCTTTTTTTTTATATTAATTATTTATATTTAAATGTCCATGACAAAACCAAAACGTGTTACACGTATTGTGAAAATGTAATGTAAAATTCTAGTAGCAATACTAAGATTAAATTAAAATCCTATTGCGGTAAATAAAAACTTTTTTATGATTGAAGTGAAAAAATAATATTTAAATGTAAATAATTTCTATGTAACATTAGGTTTAAAGAGCAAAAAAAATCTTCGAAATAGAACACAAATAGTATGAAAAACGAAGCCCAACATAAAGTTGAAAACTAAAATAGGAAACTATCACTCTCAGAATTATTTAAAAATTCAAATATTTAATATACAAAATGTATGCACCATTTAACAAATCCCTATTATAAAATATTATTAATCTGTCATTTTTAAATATAGAGAAATAAAGTAGCTATAATTAATTATTTTAAAATTATTTCTATTTAACTGATATTTTGTTTAAGTTTAAAATATTTCTGAAAGTGATCTAAAGAAAGCATGCAACTTACCTTTACGCAGTGCATTTTTGACACACAGTTTCTTAAAAACAGATAACAATATACTATTAGTAACGTAAAAAAAAAGATTGCACAGAAAAATATAGTTATTATGTCATTAGAATTGTCGTCGAATTTCCAGAGTCGCTTTTACTTTAAAGTTAAAAATATCAACATACAAAAAAACAAATTAAAAACCTTTTCTAACCATTTCTAAAACTTTACGAGAAATTTGCCAACAGTGTACCTAAACTACAGAAAATATTAAAAATAAACAATTATTTAATTACTAATAAAACTTATATACCTACTATGCTCCGAAAATAACAATAAATTAAATTTTAAATACCACCGAAACAATAGAGGGTTTTCCGAACTTATTTTCCGTTATCGAAACGCATTCCAGTCTAGAGGTGTCCACATCTGACTCGTTCAACTCCCGGCGCCCAGGAACACATCCACATCTGACTCCATCATCTCCCGGCGCCCAGCATATCATACTCATCAGACACGAACATCTCCCGGCTCCCAGCATTAGTCCCGAATCATCATCCTTATTTATTCCCCATCTCCATCTAATCTATTCACCATCTCTCATTTATATGTTTATTATCCAGTTTCTCTTAATCAGCCATCCTTTATGAAGAATACTCGTGATTCTTCAATAATTATTCTTCATTAATTATATCTTCGTTTCATACTACTTTCCAGTTTTCTTTCTAGCTTTAAATTATTATTTATCTTCGCCAAATTTTATTTTTCTTTATTAATTTTGATTCAGTTTCCGATTCTTGCGAGCACATATTTATTGTTACACTAATTATACACTATTTTATTTTAATTTATATACTCGTCCATGTCGATGAAAAAAAAATCAGTCCATTTAATTGTTATGAAAAGTTACGCACGACAATTAAAACAATTCGTCCGTCCCATCTGCGCAGCGCTGCCACGAGGCAGCACTGGCAGGGTCGCCATGCAATGTGGGGACCGGGAGAACTATTAAAACAAACGTGTGTTTGTTATAATGTCTGGTTTATTACTAAAGACTTAACGCTAATTACAAATATACCTTAGTCTAACTTATTGCTAAGTCAGGAGAGGCGCGTGTTTGATTTGATATAAATGCTTTTATTTTATACTTCTTCTTCGAGTAGTTAACCTGGTACTTACAGGTTAGCCTGGTGTCAGAGTTTCACAAGTCGCCATTTCTGGTCTCTGACGTGACTTGTTTTTGACTGCGATCTTTCGACAGCAGCTGGGATCAGCTTAACTTGCCTTTTAAGCACGGAGGAACATCGAGTTGAAATATCTCCGGGCACCCATCCGAGTAATGACCGCGCACTAGGTAGCTTAGCTTTTGTGATGTTATGAAGAATGGACGACCGCGGCGTCATTGACCTCCTCTTTATTTCAATGACACATGTAATTAATGCTGATTAAGAGAAAACAAATACTTCGCTAAAAGTATTAAATAAATGTTGTCGCGCTGTATGTTAATGAAATATCGCACAGAAACTAACATCAAATTAATGATGGAAAAATATGTTGCTATTGAAACTGATATGAAGGCCCACTATGTTAAACGTAATATGACAACGTAATGTCGTCTAAATAATGTAGTAGTTATCACGCCACGCTACTAAGTGGATAAAACGAGTAACAAGGTGTGACAAGTGGAGTGAGACAAGATATATGCGGCGCGCAGCAACTGCGGCGTGATTCACACCACTAGATTGCACCACCTGTGCCTCTCTAAACGACCACACAAAACCCATTCTTATTAGGAAACGCTCTAGGAGTATTTTCCAACGCTGTCGTCTCAGTCAAAAACGAATTCCTAAATGGACAATACAATGTTCCTCTTAAGAGTTTGTCTTAAAGGCTACTTTTGTATAGCACATTTGGACAGCATAATATTTCAGTACTAAGAAATAACAATGTGACGCTCGACCGACGACGGCACTATAGCCGGAATGGCGATGCTTCATACAGACTGCTCTGTCTGGATCTTATATTTTAGTTTAAAAAATGTATAACAAGCTTGCTTTTATTTAACCATGTTTTGAAAATGTATAGTATATTATTGTTTACGTATGAATTTTGCAATTAGGTGGTCCCAGAGGTGAGGAGTTTGGTGGCGTAGTGCTCTGTTTTAGGTTCAAAAATCTTAACGCCGTGTTCGGTTCAAAAATTTGGTCCCGTTTGTTGAAACTATTTTTTACAACTAAATCCTTACGTCTCAAATGTCCTCCTCAAAAGTGCCTTTAGTGTCCAGCTGTGATCTATATAGGATGAAGCTGTAGTCGAAGAGAAAATTTTATCACTATACCTCGTATTTTGTGCTATACAATATGGATAAATATAAGCAGACAGACATATTAGAAAATATGTAGACGTTCAAACACGTTTTGAATAAAGATGTGAGGAATCCTTGAAACAACGTCGCCAAGTTCTGATTAGGAGGTCACCATACAGCTTTTACAATTCGACCCACTGCTGGGGCACAAAGCCTCTTCTTGTCATCGAAGGAGGTTAAGGCAGTAGTCCACCATGCTTGCCCAGTACGATTTGGTAGACGGAGTATAAGGTGATCAATACCCCATTGCTGATCCATTAGTCGTCTTCTACAACACGAGTGATGCTATTCTACACTGCCGGCATCACATGTATCTAATTAGATCGATTAGGAGCTACTTAATAGGTAAATTGACAGTGTTGTATTGATTGTATTTCTCCTACGCTGCTCCCTAGTTATTTGAGGTCGGCATAGTATGACCTGATATCGACAATACTGCTGGGATTCGACATTTTATTTTTACGGCAGGCCGCCTGCCTAACACCAATCCTAGAGAAAGATGGAAAGACTGCTATATTTTGACAGCAGCCTGGTCCACCAGCTTAACGTACCTGCCGAAGCAGGAAGGAAAATCGCGCAGATAGTAGCTTAGTTTTAATGACCGTTACAAAGGACGAAAGACCGTATTTCAACTATGTGTAAAGCAAAAACTGTTTTTTGCTTTCTCGTATACGTAGTATAGAGGAAGTCTTATAATCGTCAAAAATTCGACCTCGAGATTTTGTCGGATATACACGTTTTAAACCTCCCCGAGTCCAAAAATACCGTTTTTGGAACTATGTCTGTGTGTGTGTGCGATAACTCGAGTATGCTGTAACTTATTGCAACCAAATTTAACATGCATGTGTGACAATCAGAATATAAGGTTTCTATCAATTCTTATGAGTAGTTTCCGGTATACAAGAACTTGGAACTTGTTAAACACAGAACACAAAGCGTTTATCTGTTGAATATTCTTTTTCCCGTTTTCTTTGATACCCCGATTATTTCGGTGGCCTATTCAGCTGACATATACTCCAATTGTTACAGCACCAAAAGAAAGTTTCAAAGGAAAAATCAAAGTCCAATAGCGGTAACACGTCTTGGTACTTTGCAACTTAAAAATGAAACAGTTAAGTAGCGTACAATAGCCGTGGGCGAAGTTTCTAGAACTTGCTACACAATGGGACATAAGCTTCTGCAGGTGGCAACTTTGAATAGAAACAAGTAAATATGAATATGGGTCGTGAGAAACGAAACGTGTTTTTTTTATCTCTCTGCTTTTGTTTGCTTTGATCCGATGACAATGCTTTGGAGGCTTCTGATGATTCGTACTTTCTGAAAAGCATTTACAGATCATATTTTCACATCTTCGATTCAATCGGATTTTCTTTTTTTTTCTTTTGTGCTACAAATGTATAGCAGTGGATTATTCCATAAATATCGGTCCAGATACACCCACATCGCTATTTATTCCTTTTATACTATAACGGTTTGGATGTCCAAGGTTTTATAATGTAGGCACGTGTAATGTTTTGTATTTTTGCTATACAAAATTTTCTCGAAGACAAGCCCCTTTACAAATTTTGCGTGAAATATACCTACCTTCTTTTTATTAAATGTTCAGAACTAACACTACTCTATAGACATCTTAGCGATAAGGCCGCCCATTGTACAATTGTATGTAAACATGTTCTTGTGATTCGACGTGTTACGACGATATGTAGGAACAATAAAGTTTATTTCTATTCTATTTTTTTTTGTAATAAGTATTTCAAGTGAAAACACCGAACACTGACATCGATGGTGCGTCATGGATTCTTCATAACGATCGCAGAAGTAAAGCTATTGATTATGTGCGGTTGCTACTCGGATAGGTGACCAAAAATGATTCACCTTAATATTCCTCCGTGCTTCAGAAGGCATGTGTAGCTGGTCCCAACTGCTGTCCAAAGATAGTATTCATAAAAAAAAGTCGCGTCAGAGGCCTGAAATGGCTAGTTGAAAATATCTGACACCTCGGTAACCTACACCTGATTATCCGCACGAGACTGTTCAACCTCTTTGGTCGGCACATGGATGGCAGTGTATGGCTACGATTGCCGAATGTGATCAGGCAAGCTTTTATGTCACGTCTTGTACCTAAAGATTAGTTTTTAATTAAGTAATTTAGCAACCATATATTTTTACTTGTAACATTTTTTAATAACACTTAACATTTTACTCAATTTTAACATGAGACCTGATATTATGATCTAATTTCTGACATCATGTGCCTGTTAAATTCTCGTGTTGCCAGATAAAATCTCTCAAACATAAACCTAGCAAATGAACATAATTTATTTTTATTAGGGAGATTAGGCTTATGGTTCATTGACTAAAGCGAACAGGATTGCGTTTCATTTCATTAGTGGTCGACTTACAGCCGTTCACATCATTAACGGTACCTTTAATGAGCTTAAATTGTGTGCATGACATACCGGGGCTTGTTATATGTCCTGCTTCATAATGGTAACTGAAGCATGACTGATTTGATTTAAACTTTGCCCGGTTTTTATAAAGTTTATTTCTGTAAAGTCGGTAAGTATTTTGAGTTTGGATTCATTTTGTCAGCATTGAATATTGTTACTAATTTTATTTGGCATGATTTAAAATGTTTGAAATTTATACCAAATTAAATAGAAAACGAAACACAAAATATACTATCAATGCATGAGACGGGACTCTTACCAGCGATCTATCGCGATCCAGGCGAATGCCCTTCCTCTGAGCTATTCAGGATTGAATCACGGCGAATTTATACAAGATTTTCGTTTCTGATTGCGTCACAAGCTGAACTATAATAATGACAAAGATAATAATAATAATAGGTGATTGGATCAAGAGTCAGATGCAGAAGGCAGTACTTCTAGACACGGCCCGTATAGTGAGAAGGTTCCTGTCTCTGGATCCTTAACCACCGGTAGCCGGGACCTTGATCTTGCTACCGATGGGAAACTGCATTTTTGTTTTTTTTAAATGTTATATTTTTAGTGTATCCCGGACCGCTTGATGTTTAGGAGGCTATACTGATCCACTCCACTATGACGGTGTCAAATCTCATCGGGATCGACATCTTCAACATCCCGATGAGATATTGATGAGATGAGGAGAGAGTTTTGGACTTATGAGTTACATGTTAGTTAACTCACTGAAGCTTGAGTTACTTTTTATATTTTTTGCTCCTTTTATGTAAGTTGCAGACTAGCAAATTGTCATTATTTTGAGGCCCAGCAGGTGGTATGGGCATACTACCTGATGTAACTTAATGAGAACGAAAGCTCTGATCAACGCTTTTTGTACTGGGGCAAGTAAAATAAGTTAAAGTATGAAATGGTCCTTCCTTTCCGATATCGGATATCGTACGGACATATTGGATACATTGTACTTGTCGAATAATTTTAATTTTGCGTTTACAAACGCGTAAATATAATACTGAAAAAGATTTTTCAGTGCATTTTTCTAGTATTGTACTTGTCGTCTTATCGTACCGGCTTCCAATACCGATATCGGTTCGAATAATGTGGAAACGCTCTTAGAATTACAATATTAATTAATACAGTGACAATTTCTTCAGGAATTACAAAGCTTGTATATTTTAGGTGCCGATGCCTCTCCCCTATGATTTGCATAATATGTTTATTTGTGTAGTGACCTGTAATAATGTATGGCATTAACAAACTAAGGAGTGGGAGATGCTAGCGGCGCCTCTGATCTGCCAGCATTAATTAATAATTATTGAAATTATGGGTTTTGTAACGACTCCAATACACCATAATGTTTAGCAAATTCCCTAAAATTAAAGAACTTATAGGTTATGATTTTTGTATTATATTGATGGTTAGGTGTGGTGTCCAATGGTGTGAGGCTATTGTCATCAAAATTTGGGATCTAGTTATATAGTTATCTATATTGAAGTGTTTTTTATACTTTATGGAAACCATGCATACGTCTACGGGAGAGTTACTCCTATAGATACTTACATACACCTCTTTCGCAGGACATTTTATAATATTTTGCAAGCCTGTCTTATAACAGTAGAACTGAACAAGAATTGAATTTTCTATCCGAATATCCAGTTTGGGGAAACTTTCAATATCATTATTGTTTAACATGTTCATATAATAGTGCAGCTCAAGATTTGCTACGATACTCGCCCGAAGTGACGGAGCGTATCGGGTGTCCGGGAAATAATACCATTTCCGATGAGGGCCCGCGGGGCGCACCGAGATTAGGGAAAAAAGACGGGAATTTAATAACACTCTGACACACGGCTTGGGGCAAACAAACAGCCGATGTCCCCCACTCGGCCCACTATCAAGTGCGGTCCTAATTGAGTGCGCTGTGAGCAGGACTATGTATTTAACGTATTGCTTGAATCCTTAGAATCATTAGCGTAGTTATGTCCGTCTGTTAAGTATCTCTTTTTTTAAATTTTCGTCAACGCATTTTCATTTAATTCCTTATAATGTTACTATTTTCATTAATTTATTTACCGACTAGGTTATTCTATATAGAGCCTTGTGAATATTCCCATTTTAACATTCATAGAACGTTTCTGAAGCACTTATGTTAAATCTGATCTGAAATTCCTGAATATCCGGGCTGAGTTTGTGGTATTTCTGTTTAAAATCCGTTTTCGAGTTTTGAATTTCCCGAATGCGTCTTCGCAGTACGTGAGCGGAAATGCGCTAAAAACCTTTTCTGATAGTCGGGCGCGTGATTGAGTTTTGCCACTTGATTCAGTATTTTAAATGGCATTTTACAAAAATGCAATTTAAAATACTGAGTCGAGTATCTTTCTACTGTAATTGTACAGTAATTTTTACAGCTAATAAACCAGACGACCAACCTTTATTAGTAATGGTTTCATTTCCCTTGTTAGCAATTGTAGACTTTTGTGAATATAAAAAAATAAGTATTATGTAACATATCCACGCTGCCATTAATTATCTAACCAAATTAAGTATCATTAGCAATTTGTGCTACCTATAGACAATAGATAGCGGACAAACATAAATAATTATTTAGAAATTTGAAAATTAGGCCTTATAACTAACATGAGGTGAGATGAGGCCAAGAGTTTCACTATATTGTATAAGGTAGGTCTATATTTGCGATATGATTTATAAAGTCGAATTTACGTTACGAAATCAATCGCTTTAATTAGTATATTATTATTTTAATCTTAATTAATGACTGCGATGCCGAAAGCCAACTCAAGTTAATTTAGCCAACGTCAAGTTAATTTATGTATAAGAATATAACATTAAAAGGTGGGTTCATTTAAAAATAGAGTCAAATGCGTGTTATTACAATAAGAACTCCAGTGAAACTTCGTTATATCACAAACAATTACACTTTTAAAAGTCAAATTTTACAATGCAGTAATTTTATTACTCTGATTTCGTGTCGGACACTACGCAATTTCATCATTTGTAAAACTGGTTTCTTATTGTAAATTCGGCTTAATTGTTTCCCCTTTAACGTAGTCAAAGTTTTTTCATAACACAAAAACTTCTAAGTACAATGTACATTCATGTACTTACAAACATTTTTCCACAACAAAACAGAAACCTTACGTTATTCGAGATCTTTCAGAAATTAATATTGTTTAAATGAGCCTATTAATAGACCACTCCCCAACGTTTTATAGAACATTGTTTTATATAATTTAGGCATAGGTATAACTTTAGAAAACTTTCCTTTCTCTACAGAAGTTAATTGTTGTGTGGGCTCCTTGCGAAAGTAGGGAAGCCCTTGAGGTTCTGAAACAGGAAACAAAACTGCTGGTAACCAACCTAGAATTTGTTAACAAAGACTTAGCCCGGAATTGGGTAGTTGATTTTCAACATTTGTTTATATTTCTCTTGTTTCGCAAAAGCTTTTATGTAAGACTTTATGTACAGTCGAACCAACTGAATCATGACCCACTTGGCCGATCATTCCTTTAGAATCATAAATTCAGTTAGGTTTTCTTCGCTATCATGCGTGTTGCACTTAGTACGTTTTAAATATGAATAAAAATGTGGCATTACGGGTCAGAGATCTATGCAATTTTATTCTTTGTTATCACTGCACTAAAATCTCGATTGGAATTTTAAATAAGATGCCGTTCATAATCTTTTCACTACTGAGAAAAACGAATAACTACTATATTTTCAAAAATAAAATTACGTTATGTGTCAGATGTCAAGTAGTAGTTGGAACAATTTTTAAAAAGCCAAATGACACTGTCAGTCTCTAATCAATTTATAACAGGCTCGTTACATAAAAAATGTATGTTCAAGTGAATTTCAACCTACTTTGTATAGAGTGACTGTAGGAAAATGATCTTAAGGTGGGTCATGATTCAATTTGGTCGACTGTACAATCACGAGCAATAATAATGTACATTATCGACAGTTCGACATCTTTATTAAATACGGAATAAAAGTCATGAGTTGTGAAATGTGCATATCTACATAACCTACGTTTCGCCACTTTGTCATTATTTTGAGGTACTGCATGACCAATACTGCCGGTTGTAGCTTTATATGTAACAAAAATGTTACCTCAATTTTGGGATTATGAGCTCGAAAGTTTGTATAATGTATGTGATGGTGATGATCAACATGTAAAAATAGTTATTTAAGTAAAATAATTATTTTCGTTTCGAAACGGTGGTAGCATTTTACGCTTTAAAATTACTAAGCAAGGTCATTGAAATAAAGGACTTTATGTACTCTAATATAACAAGCTAATTCAGGGTGGTGTAGCATTTATTGCGTCGATAATGTGGAATGTACAGACTGCTATATAACTAAACTTGTATATTTACTATGGCTTGACTTTTCGAGTAGATATTCGTTAGTTTGACTACTTAACATCTATTATGATCTGAGCTAAATCAGATGTTTATATGCAACAATAAGCTTTAAAAACTCTACGTAACCAACACAGGAGTACAGATTTAGCAGCTAAGAAATTAATCTTATTGGCTTTACTAAGTGAATATCAAGACGAATATAAAGGTCTACGTCAATTGTGTTGTGTATGCAATGAACTGATACACCGTTAATTCTCTTGAATTAACACTATCGTTGCACCAACTTCCAATAAGAAACGATTAACATTGAGAGAGCTGCCAAGTGAAGACACTGCAAGTGGTGTGGAGATCACAAATCTCAGCGAGGAATCCGTTTTCGTGACAAATTAACTGAGCGAGATCGCGAACCTCTGTGGATTCACGGGACAAGTTGTTTCCAAACTCGGCGACGACACAGAGCCAAGCTCGGAGTAACTTGGCGTCTTTGTGGGCTCGGCTTCCTCGCGCCCAACCGGGCGTAATGGCGCGGTTCCACGCTCCTTGCGCCGTGGGCTTTGGCTAATTACGTTCTAAGGTAATCTCGAAATGTGTCAAGACTATAAAGGGACGAATAGTGGTGACATGCAATTTTTACCTCGAAGACTAGACTCCCTTCTCGCGTCGTGTTCGTCAGTGATGAGGGTCGTGACGTCCCTTTGGTGCCATCCTTTCTGTGATGATTCTGCGCCATCTCGAACTATCCCCAGCAGTGTGCAGAGCATCGTGCAGATTGGTTTCCACAGTGTTTGTCCAACGCGATCGGGCTGCGAACCCGCGGTCTCTTCCCTCCTTCCTTTCTATGAAGACTAGACTACTTACACAGCAAATCAATATGAGATAATTTTTTTTTTATAAAAGGTGCAGGTTATCGCTTATGATATTCTCTGCGTCCTTGAGAGAGTCCTCAAGCATATAAGTCGAACGTTCTTAGGAGATTACTGGGCGACCGCTCATCTTCCTCTGGGGAGTCTCTCTACCGCCTAGCATCCCTAGGGCGTCCGAATCGGAAGGGTAAAAAATTAGAAGTGGAGTCCGAATGCGATGTTAATTTGCACATTTTAGAATATATATACTGGAGCAATTTTCATAAAATTTTGTTTATCTTGTAGATAATTTCATTACTTAAAAATTCATTTGAGAACAAGCAAAAAAACTGTAACTCGAGTACGGAAAAAAAGAAAGGAATGTATATCCGATGTATGTACCGATACAATAAGAAAAATTATTAGTTTATTCGGACCGCCCCAACAACCCTGAGGTACGCCCATACGGACTGAGGCATTGGGTCGCGAGGCTGCCGCGCGACCTGTGCTTGGTTGGTGTGCACGTGGCTATAGACGTAATGGGGCAAAGACATCTATACACAAAACGTCGTATTTTAACATAACAATCTTAAAGCGTTTCTATTGTACAATAGACTGTTTATAAAGACGAGCGTCTAAATAACACTAATTTCATTAAACAAAGTATAATTTGAATAACACACCAAAGTTACGAGTAGTATCGATATAATTGCTTACGCTTATCTCCCAAAAATGTTTTAATATAATAAAAATAAGAAAATGAATCTTGTGTATTAAACAATGTACCGCTGGGAAATTACGAGGCATGTCTAGTTCTCGTGTTCGGCGCAACCGTCGTCACTCTTTTGACTTATCATTTTAGCAATACGTCTTAATTCTTACTTTGTCTGGGTGCATATAATACGAATAATAAACAAAGAAATACGTTAACCAAAGGTTGTTTGAAATTAAGAAAGATTTTTTTCTTTTAGTAATTTTTACTTTTTTTCTTCTCAATTGAGACTCATAAATAAATGAATTCTTGAACCCTACCAATTTTTTGGTACTAGCGGCTTCACACAGGATTTCTCGGCTTTTCTTTATATATTTATATCCATGTATTATACATTAACCTTCCTCTTGAAGCACTCTATCTATTGGTGAAAACCGCATTGAAATCCATTGCATAGTTTTAAAATTCTATGCGCACATACAAAGAAAGAGGCGTTATTGTATACTATGTCTAGATAACATATTTTGAAGTTGGTACAAAAGAGTGTTAATACAAGTAAACAAAGTTTTTGCATTAAGCTACTGCTGGTATATATTGTTCTACTATTACTTACAAAACAAAAGTCAAAAACTGTGGTCTATGGATTCGTCAATAATTTATTTTTAAATTTCTAAGTCACACACTTAAGCTCAGTTGGTTATTAATTTTAAATCTACTTAGCTAGCTACCACCTACTTATCAAAACATACACTTTAATAAAAGTCTTGAACATTGTTGTCAATCCTTCAGTGATTGAAGTTTCGCGGGTGAAACTTGCTTCCACCTTCTCTCTTATAAACACTTGCTGTTAGGTTGGATAAAGACCATAAGAGATTCCGCGAGTAAAGGAAAAAACGTAAAAAGACTAGCTTTTATTCGCTACTCTAATTCAGAGTAGAGTAAGATGAAATACTGTATTTGGTGCTTTAGTCTATTCTGCAGTATCTAAATATAACGTTAAATGGAACTAAGTTCGTGTGTCGAACCACAGTCGCGATACAACTCCGTCGCAATTCGCGACGACGCTAACTTTCAATTGTGACTCTAAACGGGATCAACAGGAGCGGTTACGAGTTAGTTTCGGGCTTGAGAAATTTGGAGACGCCGGAATAACGTATGAACAGCTGATTGTCGTGTCTATGTCTATGTTTAGTTGTGGAGAACTTAATATCAAATGTATTTAATTATGTTGTAACTATTTATAAACATAATTGCGATTTTTTTTTTATTTCGTCTAGACTGGTGAGATGTTTTAGAGTTAAACGTTTCTCCTTTTGTTTTTTTGGATCATTGAAGGTTTAGATACTTATTAAGTTTGGTGAGCTTTTAATGAAGAATATAATGTAATAGTTTATTTTCATGCTAATACCAATGATCTGGCCTAAATTATGTAACACTAAGAACTTGTGTTAGGTGACGGAATAATATACGTACATGCATAGTAATTTACATTAAATAACGGGTGTAAAAGACATGAACAGTCAAACGAAAACCATGTATTCTGCTCACCATCATAACATTTTTCTTCCTGCAGAATATACCTGGGAAATTGATAGTTACGATTTTATTGAAGGTCAAAGTAAAATTTTTTTTATGGACATTATTTCTTAATTGTTGTCCAAAGATACATTATCATTTTTTTTAGTATTTCATAACAAAAAATGGCTTCAAAACGTTAGCGTTCAATGTAGCTCACTCGATGTGCACGGACACAAACGAACGGGGCCGCCGTCTGGCAAAAATATCACGGTTTTGCAAGTTGTGTGCGAGTTGAGCGCTTTACGTTGCGCAGTACAATTTACAGTATTTTTTAACACCAAAAAATAAAAATCATTTCCCAGCAATTATTTTTTGAAATGTGTCTTATTTTGATGTATAGAATACATGGTTCTCGTTTGACTGTTCATGTCTTTTACACCTTGTATATAAACAGTCATATCTTCGTCTTCATCATACAAACATTTGTTCCAACCCGGACTGCTTGATGCGTAGGCTGCGTTACTGACAACTCCACTGCATTAGTGTAATTATATTCTAACTTTTGTGTATTGATAAAATGGACGGAAACGTCGCCCGTTTTTCGCGCTATTGCTATTATTGGATAGTTGGTAATGTCGCAGTTACGTTCATAGTCACGAACGTAACCGCTGCTGGGTGGAATGTCCGCGGAATTTCATTTCGTTAGTGGAGCACCCCGCTGGGGTTGCGGATTCCTGCGGTCGCCCGCGGTACTCAACTTTTAGCTAAACAGGCGCAAGATGGCGGTGACGATTCCGCGTGGCGGTTACAACGTGTTTAATGGTATTCCTGCTTGCGATGTGAAGACTACTGAATCTCAAATAAGCAAGACTAGTTATACCGAATCGGTACAGTAATTTTATCTCACGCACACGGGTGAGCCTCTACTGTGTATACATACATCGTAGGAAAAGGAGGCAATCAGTGATACTACGAAATCGCGCATTACGCAAACATGTTTAGTACCTAATATGTCGATTCTCTAAACTATTATCTAGAAAAATGAGGAAAGATTATGACATTAGACGCTCCCATAAACTAATTTACTATTATTTTAATTTAATATACCTTCCTGTATACTCCATTAGATTTATTCCTATATCTACATTTCATATTTGCATACATAATATAATGCCGGCACACAAGAATACCGGAATCTAATTGTGAAAAACCTTTTACATTTTAACGTTCTCTTAGCTGTAAAGAGAATGTATATACAGTTTCTTTTAAGCGTATTCAAATATGTTTTGAAGCTCCGTGACGTTAAAAGTTGCTTTAGAAGATTACTCTATTAATGATCATATTCTAAGAAAATGTTTTCTCATAATATAATACAGCTGCCTTACTCGGTAACTTGATTTTTGGTGATCTTTGTACAGAGATATTTTTGTTCCAAGATGTAATCTTGAAGTTCAATCATCAAAGGAGCAATTTCTTTAAAATGATTAATGAACAGTTGCCATAGAATTTGGTTAGTTACATTATGTACTAAGTAATATATATAGGAATTGCCTATATAAATGTTGATCATTTCACATTGCCCCACCTATTAATGGAAAAGGTAAATGAATATAATATTTTAATTGTGAAAGTAAACAAAAACTTCTTGACATCTTCTTGATTATTTATTTGTAGTTATTACCTACACTGGCAAGTCGTAGTCACTACAGGAACTTACATGTACCTACTAGTAGATAAGACAGTACTACAATTAGCGCACACATCTTGCACAATAATTTTTATTTACGGTACGGTATAGGTATATAAGCAATAATTGAATGTTTTCGATTTAAATGTCTCAGATGTTATGCCTTCGTACATAAATTATGGTTTACTTCGTTCCTAAATAAAAAATGTTTTTAATATAATTTTATAACAAAGAAATAGAAACATCTTGTTTTTTTTTTCTTCTAGACATACTGAAAGACCGTCAGATCCCTTGATCCGAGTCGAGATTAGAAGTCCGGGCTCCATTGGCAAATAATATTCATGGCATTCTCCGATGCTCGGCGTATTGTCGGCGACGCGGCAGCGGCTCCATAATATTGTGTTATACTTTATCAAATTTGCATGTTTTTACTGGATAACATTCCTTTGGCGCACTCGAGATCAAAGGCCAGGGCGAAAGTGATTTCGCACTGAGTTAGTTCAACAAGATTCAGTTTCATCCCCGGCCCGGCTTCTGAATAATTTTGATGTGATAAGGAAAATTGTAAATGGGCATTTCTGCTTTTAATAATTTATACAGCGTTGAAGCTTCTCCCGCTTATACGTAATTATTATGACGTGATTCTTGACGTGTACTGATCTCCAAGACACGATTAAAATGCTTTCAGCTGCTGTCATGCCGTTAATGTAACCTTCCTCAGGCAATAAACGGAATCAAAAGAATAATGGACTATATTGTTGAGATAACGATATTATGTGTTCCTTAATTTTCACTAAACCCTATTTGTCGCTACGCTACAATTGAGCTTGAAAACATTTAATTCTGGAACGTCAATCAATTTAGGTTATCGTCAAAATTAAATACCGTTTTTCGTTTCAAATGAGAATCAACTAGTCTCGGAATTCCAATCGATTTTGGATTGCGGCGACAGTTCAGGTTTTATGAGGAGTCTGACGCCTTTATTATCTAATCTTCTCCTTCTTCGAGTGGTTAACCTTGTACAAGGTTAGCCTGGTGTCAGAGTTTTTCAAGTCGCCATTTTTGGCCTCTAATGTGACTTGTTTACGACTGAAATCTTTAGACAGCTTATGGCCTCCGAAGCCCGGAGGAAAATAGAACTTTTCGGTCATCCATACGAGTTCGGTTCGCGCACTTGGTAACTTAGCTTTTCTAATCGTTGCGCAGAATGCAGGACCGCGGCGCCATTACCTCGTCAAATAAAGTAATAACATATTTATTCAGTATTTTTTTAATATTATCTATATGTATACTCTTTATTACAATTGAAAATACATAAAAATCATAAAATACAATTTTTATTTTGAAGTAATAAATATAAGTATTTTTTTTAAATTAAATGGGTTTAAAGAAAAACTACTTACTAAAAGCTAAACAATGATTTTGTAGGTCCTAGCTACAAGTTATCACACCACTCAACTCATCAATCTAGGGCATTGATCAGTGGGGCGTAGCGTAACTAAACAGTTGATAGACTTTTCTCGCGCCCTACGTTTTATTTTTTGGTCTGATCACTGCCCTAGATTGATTTTTGTTTACACTTATTTTATGTTCTAGTTTTTAGTTTTTGTCATAGTGTACTGTATTCTACTAGTCAAGCCCTTTCATTTGATAAGCATATTGAGGGAGTTGTAAAAAAATGGAATCCGCCATTTTGTTGCGGCGACCACTTTGGATTTACAGTGACATTGACTTTATAAAAATGTATTGTCGTCAGAACTAAGGTAAGGTAACTAAGGTAATAGTACGAGAGCCCACGACCAAAACCATGTCTCATAGCAATACGGCAAAAACCCTATAAAATCGTTAGATTGTATGATTCTGAACCCGACTAGGTGTGTAGTAACGGTCGAAAGTGTAGCAACTGCGTGGGAGGCCATTTCTGCTGTGTCAAAAAAAAAGACAGTCGGTATTATAGCAATACGTCTGATAGTGAAAATGTACATAGATTTTATAATTGTATTACGAAAAAGTTTGTTTTCAGACATTTTGCGCGTAGCATATAGCCTGAGCGCATTTTTGAAAATGTCAACAAATTTAGCCGACCTGTATCATAGCAATACGGATAAAAAAAAATTCAACTTTTCATATTGCTGCCATGATTACCATAAACCTGTTTTCAGACACTTTAAGTGTAGTTTTCAACTTCATCCCAGTTACCTTTTGTGCGATTTATTTCAGTCCTTCAACTTCAATGTTACGGTTTCGGGTAAATTCTTTGTTAATTATCATCTAATAAATTCAGGGTCGCAACGAATTCATTGGTTTGTAACAGAAAATTCAAGATGCCTCAAAACGATTTTTAAATGATATCTGAGTATCGAAAAGTTGTCTGATAGAGAAGGTGCTACACTTAATTTGTCTGATATAAATTTTTTGCACATGTGGACAACTTATTTTATCATGTCCAACAATTTTCAGACATATTGCTATGATACCGATCGGTAAAATTTGTTAACATTTTCAAAACGGTCTCAAAATTTAATGCGTTCACATTTCCGTCTGAAAATTGTTTTGTTCGCATCAAATAACCAAAATTTATTAATAAAAAAGATTTTCAGACGTATTGCTATGAGACATTTTTTTTGTCTCATTTTTAATTTTTTTAAGTGATTTTACGGGTTTGCGCTACACCTCTAACGTCTGAAAAATATGTTTCCGGTATCTCAGAACTATCATTCAACTACAGTCTGCAAATCAGACATATTGCTATGATGCAGTTCGGTAAAATTCTTTGACAATTTTGAAAATTCGGTCAGATCAAACGCTACGCGGAAAATGTCTGATATTGGTATTTTCGAGTTCAGGATAATCGTATCTATCGATTTGATGCGGTTTTGGCCGTATTGCTATGAGACAAAAATTTTGGTCGTGGGCTCTCGTACTATAAGGTAACTAAGGTATGTACCGAATATTAAACCACTCTTCACTAAAAGTGGTTCAAATTTCAGGGCTAAATAAAACCGTTTAAAGTATATTATTACAATAAATTGTGGAATTTTTAGTAAACCAAAAATATTTTACTAGGTGGTAGACCCATATGTAGGGTCGTCTGGGTAGGTACCACCGCCTTTCTTTATTTCTGCCGTGAAGCATTTTCGTGTTTCGTATTGAAGGGAAAGGTAGCCAGTGTAATTACCGGGCTTGGAAGGCATATCATCTTAGTCCCCAGGATGGCAACGCACTTACAGTGTTAAGTGATTTACCATTAATATTGCAAGTGTCTATAGGCGACGGTAACACTTAACGCCAGGTGGGTCGCAAGCTTTTTTGCCATCTCGTAATATAAAAAAAAACTTATCGTTCAGTCTGATTCCTCTCATGAATAAAGAGCTACATTTCGCAGTATTCCTGGAATAACCCATTCTAACAACGCTACAATTTCCTCTACATAAATTACCCTATAAATGTTGAAATGAATAGAAAGTTAGAGCTACTTGTTTAATTTGTTTAAAACTGCGATTCTTTCGTGGAATCATTACGACTGGAGTCGACTTGCGAAATATTCGCCCAGTGGATTCGAAGAAACTTTCTCAACCTAGGTTTCGAAACACCGGCAACGTCTTAAGAAGGTTCTACGTTGTTTTGACGCTTTACATAACCTGTAAAAGTACCGGTGCAAAAAAGACTATTTCTTTATTTGGGTATGCTAAGATACCCCGTGTCACAAAACCCGACTCTCAGATCCCCGTTCGGGCTATTGCACCAAGCGGTCACTCGCGCGGTACATTCCGTAGCAGGGTTGGTATAAAGTGAAAGAAATTTTTGAGCATTGTTGTTTTGAGAGTACTTGCTACAGCAAGTGTTAAGAAATGATACCTATGCCTTCCCATGTGGGAGAAAGGCATCCAGGTATGTATGTATCTGTCTATCTGAAGAGTTTGTTTGTTTGTTTGTTTGAGCGCGCTAATCTCAGGAACTACTGATTCAAATTGTTTTTTTTTTGTGTTGGATAGTCTATTTATCGAGGAAGGCTATAGGCTATATAACATCATAACACTTGAACAAAGTCGCGGGCACAGCTAGATAATAGGGGTTAAAGTATGAAATTGCCGATTTTTTCCTCATTATTCGTTAGTGTATAATTCCTTTAATACAATAGCTATGCCCATTATTCTTTTTTTATTTTAAACTTCATTACAAGGACTTATATTTATGTATAAAATTATATTCTTATTTATATTTTTTTCACTAGAAATACATCTTCAAAAACAGCTCGTCCTAAGAGGTGTCCGTCTCCGTTATAAAAATATGAATATTTTTTTACATGATCAATTCTCAAATTTTTTCTCTAAGTATCCTATAGCTTAATGTTGTGTAAATATATTCAAAAAATTACACAAAATTTAGATTTTTAGTTCCTTAAAAAATCGCAAATATATTTGTATGAAAAATTATTTTCGTTAAATTCTCCATACAAAACGGCAATTTCATACTTAAACCCCTAATATATCTAGAAGAGTATATTGTTCAGATTTTCATTTTTTCATGTATAAATGTTTACCTGTGTCGACGTAAAATATAGCTAGTAGGTAACTACACATATTTCTTTTTACAAAAAAAGGAGCGTAAAGAGAACAAAAAATATTAAATCAGCCAAAGTGCGTAGCAGTTTTTCGGCAGTAGTTGTCGACATTGTACCACTTACTTTCTACCTTACTATGCTAAATATATGGATACATATTCTTTACTTTTATTCTTTATTTTGTTGTACCACTACCGTTACGTACGTATCTTTAAAAACAAACAGTCCTGTTTACTTTTGTTTGCGAGCCCATGAATTCGTAAGCCCCGCAAAGTGGACATCTAAAAAGCGGGCGTGACAATTGTAACCTGATTAACATTTCCCATCATGGTTGCTGATCAAATATTCGACAAAATAACATTAAGAAAATACTGCTCTGTGTTTAATGTGTCGATGGCGTTACGTCTCGTTTGATGTTTCAACGGTTCGTCGCGTGCGACCCCTGGTCTGGGGATTGCTTTCGGAAAAGCGGCTACAAGAACGTGGATTTAGTTAGGAGACATTATGTGTAAATTGTCACTGAAAAGGAAGAACTTACTTACCTTTATTTCACCCTTGTATATGTGTTAATCCATAAGTTTGGTTAGCGTTCAAAATTAGCAGGTTAAAACCTAAGTTTAATTTTTTACTTCGGACTTTAGTCATAAAATTTACAACAAGAATTGTATAGAATACTCTTTAAATTACACCATTATTAATTAGGTCCAGTTAAAAACTGAATATCGAAAAAATTTGTAAAAACTACAAATTTGAAAATTTTATGTATCCCCCGACATAAATATATAACTAAGAACCATCTCAATCACGTCAGCTTTCAAACAAAAAAAACCGTACCAAAATTAGTCCATTCGCTTAGGAACTACGATGCCACAGACAGACATACAGACACACAGGTACACAGACAGGTTAAACTTATAACACCCCTCTTTTTGCGTCGGGGGTTAAAAATAATAAAAGAGAAATACATAATGGCCAGTCTTATCTTTAGAATAAGCGATCTCTTCCACAAAACATGGATTAACAGGAAAGATTGAATGGAAGTTTATTAGTATTAATATAAAATATAGTTTAGATAATCAATTGCCGCCAATTATACTGCACCGACTCCAAATAAATTGGGGGCAGGGTAGGTGAAAGAATAATAATGACCGCGTAATATTTTTAGTTTTTTAAACACTGAAGATCTTAAAATTGCCAAACTAAATAAACTTTAAAAAGTTGTTGGTGCTTATTTTAGTTGGCAACGGTTCATAAATTAACTAGCTGTGCCCGCGACTTTGTTCGCGTGTTAAGATGTTATATAGCCTATAATAGTCTTTCTCGATAAATAGACTCATCATCATCAATCATCATCAACAGCTCATCTAATGTCCCCACCGAGGCTCGAGCCTACCCCACATTAGGGGCGATTAGGCCTTAGTCAAGTCAACCACGCTGGCCAAGTGCGGGTTGGTCGACTTTACACACAACCTAAGAATTTCTTCATAGGTGTGTGCAGGTTTCCTCTCGATGTTTTCCTTCACAGTAAAAGCGTCGATTAAACGTACATATGAATTTAAAATTTGAAAACACATCGGTACGTGGCGGGGATCGAACCATCAGTGCCTCCCGGGTGGGAGACGACGCTCTTACGCACTACGCCACCGACGCTTCCCGATTTATCGACGGATAAATGGACTATCCAACACAAAAAGATTTTTTCAATTTGAATTAGTAGTTTCTACGATTAGCGCGTTCAAACAAACAAAAAAACTCTTCAACTTAATAATATTAGTATGGATAGATGATGCATCGTTCATGATCATGTAATTTTCTTCGTTATTTGAAAAGCTAATTAATTTAACGATGTTATGAATGCAAAACATCGTGAATCAAATATACGATTTCATGGAAAAAGCAATGAGAAACGCAGTTACCGTAAAAGCGGGATAGTGATGCAAAAAATTGAAATTAAAACAGTACCCTAATACGGTAATACGGTTTGCCGTAACACGAATACCACACTTAAAGTAATATTATTCCAGTGTATTTCACCGAGGAACGGAATTAATCTGAGCTCACGGGAAGCTCCGGATTAATCTCAAGCAACTAATTAGCGAGTGTTGTGCTCGTATTAACATGTTAATCGTATACCCCTTTACGCTTATTCCGTACCGTTTTGTCTTGTGATGGCTCTCGTTTGTAACTCGCTAAAATGCTCTAGAAAACCTTGTTCGTGAACGTATTCCTGTCCGATTCTGTTTTTTTTTAAATAAACATATGTTCTAGCATCGAAAGTTCGTAATTGAATTCAACGACATATTTATTTCATCATCTGAATTTAAATTATGACGGGGTATATTTTAAATTATCTCAAAGAGAACTTTCAGTAATGTTATTTTTTATGTTAAATTAGTTCAGAACAGGCATGTTTTCTAGCACCCTCAGATTTGTGACTAAAACTGTTTCTTTTTCTTCGATTTTCGTAAAAGTTGAGTTAGTGTACAGTTACGTTAGTAGCATTTGTAAACAAGCCACAAGTAATTATGTCAAAATTCACACACCACCTGAAATAGCGACTTGTAAAAATCTGTTCTAACGGGCCAAGTATTCATCTATGAGGACTAAGTATGTAATGAAATAAAATTAAATAAAATGAAATGGAAAAGTTCTTTATTTAAATGGATTTTGCTAAGTACTTTTAAATCGTCAAAAGCCCTACTACCATTTCGGGATGAAATAATTATTTCACTTAAATAATTGTTATTATGCTGAGATGGAGAAGAAATGGCGAAAGAAACTCCACCGATTACAATTGCTGTAAAGATTTCAAAACACCAATACAGGTAAATAAAAATTAAAATGATATGAAAGATTTGCCTAGATTAGCTCATCGGAGCCGCTGTGACTAGCCTCACTTGACTACACAGAACATGGATTTTAACCGCCTCCGTGGTCTGGTGGTTCGTCCACCGGAATTAGATCCTGGGTTCGATCCCCAGGGGAATACTTTGTACTCTGTTTGGTAGGTTTCATGTCCGCCTGGCTAGCTACCAACCATCTTATCAAAACCTGTCACCATAATAATAATGTTAACAGCCACAGATTAATAATACAAGGAGAGAGGGGCGTTTAACTTGTGACAAGTGTATGCCCAGCGGGCATACATTGCCGCCAGTTCGCTTTCTGATTAAGTCGAGTGAATACGTACGTATGTCAGAAAGAAATATCCGTTTTTCTTTCAAAATGCCGTCCTGTTCAACTGACCGATCTCCTTTGCGGCTGTGCTTAACTTTCATTGCCTCGCATTCCTTATGACGCGCGCAATGAATAGTGTATATTACGGCATGCTCAACTAGAACCATGTTATGTAGTACGGCCGCTGATTGCGACACTCGGTCTTCCTATAAACTCAAAGATTTGACCGATCTTCTTAGATTGATATATCTGTGTTAACAGCAGTAGGTATTGTGTTCCGACAGTTCATGATAAGGTAGCCAGTCCCTCTGTGGTTGAGGGTTCCAGGTGAAACACGATTTCATCTTCGGCCTTATCCTCACTTACCATAAGGTGAGATGAAGGCCCAGAACATACCAGAGAAAAATAATAAAAAAAAATCTTCGAAAATATCGCACCTAATAAAACATTTTTATATTGAATTAACGACTATAATAATATGCAACATGAGCTATAATTCCATAAACGTAGAGACCCGTAAGGACTAACAACACGACACATAAAACGAATGCAACAAGCGACTTACAAAACGGCATCTCCTTACACGCTCGGCGCGGAGAAAAATGTGTATCTCAGTGAATATCGATTTCAAATAAAATTGCAACCTTTTCAGATAACGAGGTGACATTTCCCCTTTTCCGGGGCCCGTTGTCGCCTCTACATTGGGAATTTACCGAAATAAGCACATAACGAACCTAATGGTGTCTATGTGTCTATACAAGAACTATACGGTTGCCTTGTACACGCTTTAGATGCATAATGCCAAATACTGCTCTTGTCTGTATAAAATATAATTGATTGCGTCTACTTGCTATATATGCAGTCGTAAAATACCTTAGATAATTGTACAGCAAAAATTCAGTTGTATGTTATGATAATAAAGTTTTTAAATTCGTTTTGGAATTATTTTTGCGTTAACAAGCGCGCAAATGTTTTTAAAATTAGAAAATACACTGAAAAACTCAACTGTCCAGGGCGGGAACCCAGCATCTTCCGCAATCCGGGCGGCTGCGTCAACCACTACGCTACAGGGACATTGCTTTCGGCGTCGAAATTTGTCAGTTCTTGGTACTTATGTTTTTATTGTAACATAGTTTCATCAATTCTTTGAAGTTTGCACTTCTAAGATCCGAACGAAATATTTTTACAAATATTTGACGGTCAATTAAAATGAAACTTACTTATACTATTTTGGAATTATTTCTGGCTGTATGACCCACACTGCCAGATGTGGCTTTGTGTGTAACCGAATGTTACCTGAAGTTCTGCTCTTGGGATTGAGAGCATGTTTATATGCGTATGTGTGTACCTATATTTTAACTGAAATGAAAAAAAAAAAAAAACTATTTTTGTAATTTTCTGAAGCCAATTCCAAGTAAACTACTCATTGTGTGTGTATTACAACGTAGTATACTATGTTATACCTCACAAATAGCAAAGAAAATTGATAAATAATATATTTGACGTAAGGAACACCGCTCATCGCACGCGGTGCGGCGCGGGGCGGTTGCCACCCGCACCGCGCCGCGTCGGTAGTACTAACGTCAACACGAAGTGTCAGCAAGAGATGATGCCGATAAACCGTTACTTACGTATAAAATATAGTAATTTATCTATTTGGTTTGCCCAATATGAAATTTTTGTAACACAATTATTTGGTAGATTAATATGAGCGAATATAGAGATTTATGTTCCTAGCTAATACAAAATTACATAGTCTATGTAGTATGTAGAAAAATACTTCGTTATCTTATTGAGGGGTCTTGAATGAGCTACTAATAACGAACGCCCACTCACATCGTGCCCGTGGATATGTAGGTATAGGTACCCAGGTTTACTGAAGTTACAATACTGAAAACTACTAGTATCTCAACATTATTAACATAAGAAAACGACATCGCACAACTTCCTTAATCTTATAAGTAATAATTTAATCTAATAAACCAAACCTGTGATGTTTTTATTACTTTCAATATTCTAAAATAAAACTAGTTATTTACAAAAAGAATGAATTTCTATGAAGTTTAGCTTAGGATTCATTACTCCTAAGCTAAACGTCGGAGAAGTCTAATTCTTCGGCCGCGCACGCTTCGCGTTTCAACGGTGCGGCCACGACTTTGAAGTTCAGTATTTACTATAATATTAGGTAGTCCTTTGAGGTTTTTTGTACTTTTACATTTTCTTCCAAACCTGTCTTAAGAAAATAATTCGACTTCTACGAGGAGGTTTAGAAGTATTGGATAGGTGTTGCACTGTTATATGGAACAGCAGATTTTAAGGTCAATTGATTCACCCCATATTTGGGGTATGCACTATGAAACATGATTAGAGTCTTATTTTAAAAGGATGACAATGTCTTTCCGATCTCCCTGTATGTTAACAATTTTCATCTATTTCTAACATTTGTCTACATGTTAGAAACAGATCAAAAGTGTTAAGTCTGTAGAGATGGTCGTACAGGATATAGACAAAATGTTGGTAATTGTAATTAAAACATGTTTCTCTTTGTCCTCAGATTTTTCTACCTGTACCACTTCTCGTTCTACGCTTACCACTACAGATTCAACGGACAGTACAGCAGCCTTGCTCTTGTTACTTCCTGGCTTTTTATTCAGGTAAGAAATAAGTTTTTCTCTTCAGTCAAGTTAAACCTGTCAGTCCCCGCTCGGTAGATAACTACCGCGAGACAAATAAAATCAATTATGTCCGAATAGTATTAATCATCCACAAATTACCAGTTTGTTCACAAGGATTTATGCGAGATGATTTTTTCAAATTTACTTAATGGTAAAGAATATTCGAGAATATGCGAAAAATATATAAGGGTATCCCACTTATTTTCTTTCTCAAATTAACCCAGTACCTATAAACAGTCCATTACTTTTACAGGCTTTTTTCATTGCTTCATTACTTGTGAACATGACCATACAAGCCTATTATTCTAACAAGAATATAGAATCCGACAGAGGTTGTCGTAAAAAATAAGAAAAACATTTACTATCGAATGAAATTGTGAATAAAAATATTCTATAATACATTACGTGTGTGTAATGTATTCTAGAATATTTACACGCACACATACACACAAATTTGTATCTATCCTGTTTAGAAATATTTAGGAGCAGTTCAGTTCACACGGACGGCAGAATTAAGTATAAGGATAAAAAATATTTTAGATCATGTCAGGCCGCGGAACTTTATAATATACTAGCTTCCGCCCGCGACTTCGTCCGCGTGGACATTTTACTTCTTTAGGGGTGGAATTTTCAAAAATCCTTTCTTAGCGGATGCCTACGTCATAACATCTACCTGCATGCCAAATTTCAGCCCGATCCGTCTGCCCAGTGGTTTGGGCTGTGCGTTGATAGATCACTATGTCAGTCACTCCGTCACCTTTGAGTTATATATATTTAGATTAGATATTAACCTATAGTTTAATGTCCTAAAAATATATTATGTTAAAAGTCGAAAAAATTAACCCCTAAAGTTTGCTGAAAACCCTTTTAAAATTCATAGGAACTTTCAATTCCATAGGCCATTTCAAAGTGTTATTGTTACTTTGACGACCAGTGATGTCACTCAATGTCTGTTAGCTTTGCGACAGAGCCAATTTGAAAAGCTAAAAATTAACATTTTACTCGATACATTTTTTATACGCCTACCGAAAAAATTAATTGATGCTCCTTTTAGTTTCACAGCCTCTCTTTAAGGCCATTCGTGTATAACAATATTTTTTTAGAAAACTGTTGTGATAACACCTCTTTGTGCAACGATAAGTAAGAACGTAACGATTAGAATAAATATTACTTTATTGTACATCAACCAGTTTTCATATACTTAGTCGGTAACACAAATAATGTTTAAATTATTTAAAATGCGTAAAGTCCTTTCAAAATTTTTAAACTATCAGTGATAAAATGTTGATATTTTTTTTTGTATGTACTTAAACCCAAATTTCGTATCATTAAGCGGGCTACTCGGTCCATAATTAAAAACAAATAGATAGTTCTTCAGACTCAGTTCTTCGATAGTATAGTGTTTTATCTCACGATCGCGCTCACGTGCTCATTGGCAAATCGTATTTTCGCAAAAGTCCTAGAAAACATTTGACTTTTTTAAAATTTATTTTGTTTTTTAAGATTTTTTTGTACTTATAAAAAAAGAAAACCTTTGAGGGTTCCGTTACGCTCTGCACCTCGCTAACGATTTTTTTTAATAACCTGGAATTGTCAACAACCCATCATATACATGTGCACTGACACACACAGGGACTATGTACGTACATGTATATCTACTTAAATAATCACGGCACACCCTAGTTCGTAAGGTAAAATTATACTGTACCTAATTTACTCTGTTTATGATCATTTACATAAAAGGTGAGAAATCGTTACTCCCGACGCAAACGGCAACCCGTAGTCTACCACGGGTTCTATTCAGACGAAACTAAGCAATTTATTTTTTTAAAGTTTCCCGATTAGACAGTCTAATCGTTTCACCAACGTATACAAATATCGTGTTTAGCCCGTGCGTGCAGTCGCGCGTCCGTTTCATACAAACTGTTTGTCTCTGGCGATATTAGCTTTCCGCTGCACTGCCCAAGTTATTAATTAAGCCCGCTTCAAACCGTTCACGGGTACAAAAGTTGACTTTTCACAGAGTTGAGAGCTCTATCTGGTCACTCTCGTCTTTTCTGAAGCGAGGTAATAAACTATATTCTAATAAACTAGGTGGTAGACCCATTCCACGTTCGGGAGCCTCCTCGTGGCGGACCCCTGGTAACGTGGTGGGGAAACTTTCTCGGTGGGTGTGTGACTTTTAATGTCAAGTGTGTCTCTTGGCATTCTAAGTCACATGCCATCGTCGTTTTTGTTTTCCCACCACGGCTAGTTCCGGACGGCCCTTTTCGTCCCCCGATGGCTGCTCCCGGTGTCCTGGTCAGAAGGACGCGCCAGGTCGAGTAGCCGTCGGTGGAAGAGTGGCTGCTGGCCACCAATGGCCGCCTAGACGGGCAGCGTTAGGGCGGTCTCGGTGTAGTTGCGCTCACATGCGCAGATCCCGAGCCGTTCCGTAATAGCGCACTGAAGGTCAGGCCGGGGGGTCATTTATCATCTCATCTGGCGAGATAATGGCCAAGTGCTTTCCGGTCAAGTATTAAAAAAAGTGGAAGCTTCGCAACAATTACCTTGCTGTCTTTAAAATCCATCAATAGTTTTTAAAATCAAAATAATAATTGCTAAAACCAAAAAGCTTTAAAAGACACGTGACCGTTTTACAGGTTCCAAATAAGGTCCCATTGCCGTTTATCTGACCGATAATCCATACAAAACTTCTTCTAATCAGTCATAAGCTGGCCTCTTAGTGTTAAATTTAAAATAATAGGTTGGGGAAAAAGTTTCTTCGCATTTTTTAAGAAAATTCAAAACATTTTTTAATATAGTTTATTTACATTTAACTAAAGTATGTAGGTACCATTTTGTTCGATAACTTTTTGCCATCTTGTAGGTAGGGACATGATCCCATTGCTATAGAAATTTTGGGACTTCTGGTCAAAATACCGCGACAAGTGGTTTTGGCAGTCCTCTCGTGATGTTAACCTGACACTGCCTAAAGAATTCTGAAGAGACCGAAACAGGTGGAAATCTGAAGGTGCAAGGTCAGGACTATACGGCGGATGCATTAACACCTCCCAGCCAAACTCTCTTAATTTTTGCTGAGTGGCTAAAGATGTGTGAGGTCTAGCGTTATCATGATGAAAAACCACACCCCTTCTGTTGATTAATTCCGGCCGCTTTCTCTCAACTTCTTGCTTTAATCTCATCAGTTGTTCGCAGTAGAGTTCAGAATCGATGGTCCTGCCTGGTGGTAACAGCTCATAATGAATAATGCCCTTCCAATCCCACCACACACACAGCATCACCTTGTTGCGAGTTAACCCGGGTTTCGCCACAGTCTGTGAAGCCTGACCGGCCTTTGACCACGACCTTTTTCGCACGTTCTTGTCGTACGTGATCCACTTTTCATCACCAGTTATCAGCTTCTTCAAAAATGGTTCGGTTTCATTACGTCGTAATAAAGAATTACAAATGAGTACACGGTTCATTAGGTTTCTTTCAGTGAGCTCGTGAGGTACCCAAATGTCGAGCTTTTTTGTGTACCCAGTTTTTTTTAAATGCGCCAAAACTGTTTTGTGGTCAATTCCCAGTTCTTCAGCTACGTCGTAACTACTGACATGCCGATCTTGCTCCACTTTTTCAAAAATGGCATCCATTTTATCTGTAATAGGGCGACCAGAGCGACGTGCATCTTTGACATCAAAATTTCCGGATTGAAAACGCTTAAACCAAATTTGTGCTACTCTCACAGACACTGCACTAGGTCCATAAACATCGCAAATTTTTTTCGCGGCTTGCGTTGCATTTTTACCTTTTTTGTAGTAAAATTTTAAAATGTATCGAATTTCTTCATTAGATTCACTCATCTTGGCGGTATGAAAAACAAATGAAAATCACACATTTTCCTAATTTGAATTTGGAATTATGTTCTTTAAAATTTAAACTTTCAATGATACCAAAACCAGCCAGATACAAATAGTATAGCCAAAGAGATTTTATTACAAGTTTATACATACTATAATGCGAAAAGACTTTTTCCCCAACCTAATAGTTATAATCTACTAACATAGAACCGAAATAATTTTGCAAGCTATTTATTTATGAACTGTTTGCTGCTAAAATCACTAACTTGCTTAAATTGTGCGGAGGCTTTGTAAATTTAATACCAATAAATGATCTTCATGTTTTATTAAAATGCACCAATCCCTTACTCCCGTGCCCTGCAATCACTGTATAATATGTCACACCGCTCACCCGTCAAGTTATTTTATCATCAGCTCGCAACCGAATCTCTTATTATTTTTAAACTAAAGAAAAAGCTCCTTAGCTCGCGAGGGTTCGGGCCGCGAGCATTTGTCAACAAATCACGTCCCCATACGTTATTGTGACTCTGACCGAGCGAGCACTTGACAGTAATCACCTCACAAAACTCAACTTTACCCTCTCCCGTATAAAATATAACTTCCATTGCGTAGTGTACGCGGCTGACACGATACGTCCTCGTGTGGAAGATGAGTGAAGATTTTGAAAATTTATTCCTGAAGTCGAGTATGTTTTGTCACTGAAATAGCTATATAAACTCCCGACTTTTTTTTACAATTGCAAGTGAAATTGCAAGTGAAAGTGCCTTTCTTGAAATTACACAGAAATATTGATGTAAGTTACCGAAAAAGAAATATACCTACTGAGAAAATTGCTTTTGAATTTTCACGACGAATCTATTATTACTTATACTTTTTATAATTTTCTTTATGAAATAGATGGAAACGAAACAAGATTTTGTACAAGTAATTTTTCTGCTGATTACTGATCGATCACGATCAGTCCTTTACAAATCATTGCAATTAACATGCCACTTCTACAGTAATTTGTAAATGCGTGTCACATCCGCTGCGTCAAAGTTTTGTCAAATGTTTCCCGGGACAATCCAAATAACATCCGCGCGTGTAATATTTCCGGACGCCCTGGGGCGCCTCCACAATGCCCCGGACGAATCCATGGGTGAGCAAGGGATGTTTCAGTATATTGTTGATGGGCGAGTGAAAAACAGGCTTACTTGCTTTTTTGGCTATTTTAAAACATGGAAAAACAATTCTTTGGTCGGCAGACTAAAGCACATAAGTCATTAAAATAATTGTTTTATATCGTTTTAAGATGTAGGTATTTTCAAAATTGTGACAGCTTGTTAATGTGATTCTTATTCATTGGTATGATAAAATTAATGGAGGTTTTTAAGAACTTCCGGTCTTTATCTTTTTAGATACCTAGATAGCTAATAATATAAGATAGATAGATAAGATAGGTAGCTCAGAGGATTTAGATGTCCTGATGATAATGTTCTGATTGTTGGCTATTGTTTGTTGATTCAGTGAATCAACAAAAAAGGTTTGATACTTTTAGGATTGATTCCATAAATATGTAGGCGGCAGTCTGCGAACCAGACCCTATTTTGAGCCACTGCACTGCCACTGCCTACACCCCTAAATGTAGCTTTATGTGTAACCAAATTTTCCCACCTAAAGCACATTGGGAATGAGTGTGATTATATGTAAGTTTCAATATCTTCATGTGCAGTTATCTGATTTTTAAAAGTTAGACTTATTTTGTTATAATTTCTAAAATATTTTCCCAAAAATTTGTTTAAAACAAACATGTCTCCCGGTATATTCGTCAAAACTTCGTAATATCTATACCTACCTATATTCAATGTAAACTCGACGAACAGCCCCAAAACATCGTTAACGTTTTTGTACCATCTCAAATTATCAATACATTTATGCGGAAAAGTACTACGGTGTTGAGCAAAATTTGGGCCCGAACGGACATAGAGATACTCGTGTATCTAGCAATTGTAGCTGCTAGGGTCGGCCGTGGGCGGAAGTGTCACAGTGTCGATATCCGACCGCTTCGGAAGTTAATAACACGCCAGACCTAAATCGAGAAAGATAAATAACTCGGCATTGTGGAAAAGATATTTTTATAACCAATCGTGATCGAATAAAATAAACATGTTTAATTTAAATTATTGAGAACGTCGCTAGGTTATATAATTCGTATAGGTTAGATTAATAATTCAAGTCTAGTGTAGATATAGTATGTATCTATTTAGATTCCGATAATTAATTGTTGAATAATTTGTAACAAACAAATGTAACAAAAATTCTTGAAATGTAAGACACGGATTAAACGGTGTTACAAAAATACCCCTAAAGCAGAAAGAAGGTAAATGGTCCTTATAAAAAGTTCATTTATAATATTAGAAAATATTAATGTCACTGTATGTTATACCGCAAAAATAAAAAGAAAAACCAAATTTTCATTGATCTGCAAACCCTATTTCGGTAAATTCAAAGAGTAAACTACGCAGACTGTTCATTAAAATTTTGTTAATTTAATATTCGCAGATTCGCGTAATATTCGCAGAATGACGAATAGTCATAATAACAAAATGTAAAGAACACGGATAAAATTATATCGTAATATGGATAATATCCTCATTTTATCAATTTGTAAACATCTTGGAAAATATCGATTAAAAGATTTAAATTTTACAACATGTTTTTCTGGCTTGACGTTTTTTGAAGTTATTACTTTAGCGACATCCTAGTATTGAGATTACAAACCTTTGTGCACGAAAAACAGAAAACTATTAAAGTGGACTGTTATCAAAATAGGTATTACCCTGTTCAATAATCTATGCTAGCTAACTCAGGTTCTTTGCAATGACAGCTTTTTGGCTTTAATAATTTATTTATTATATATTTTTTGGGTAATTTTGAAACACCTTGTTTACATTCTCATTTTTGATACGAGTAGATATAATGTTAGCTTAGGTTAGCAGCAAGGCAACCATACCATATCCTTGCTATCTAGGATTACACACTGGCACAGCATCCTCGCCATGTACAAATACTTGGAAGCGGCGCCTTACAACCGCCGCGGGTTGCTCGTACAGTCAGCCTCAGAAGAAGATTAAGACTTTAGTACTATGCCATAGCACCGCCAGCGCTTGTTCAGTAATAGATGCCACCGCTATATATAATTTTTTATTACGACACGGCACTTAAGTTCTGATGCTGACCTTACGTTTTGTGCACTATTAAGATTTAGGCCAATCTTATCGCTTTACAAGAGATCCTTTCCAAAACAACCTTTAGTATGTGTATCAGTAATATACTCGTATACAAATTAGGAGTTTCAATGCTTAGATATGATATCCGAGTAAACTACAAAAATCACTTCTTATCAACTTATACTAAGATATATAAATTGTTTTTCAAATCCTGGAGCTCGCGGGGTTTGAAACCGATTAATGAACCACTAAACCGCAGAAGCTGTAAACAAAAAGAATTACGTTCAATTATGAAATAAATACTTTCCTGTATTCCTCTCCAGGGTTAAAAGTTGTGTTAATGATTTAAGTAAAGTATCGATAAAGCATTCGCCTTAGCTCAAGAAAATGTCTCCAGAATAGCCCTCAAGGCACTGCCTAATATTGAACTACTATTAAGTAATAATAACGATCGGAAATCAATATGTCGTCGAACAGAGCCTACGTATAAGTAGACATAATTCGCCAGTTTGTCGACCCTCCGGAATGTTTGGCCTCCTAGTTTGTTCTATAGCTAACAGAATTCGTATTCCAGCCGCAGGCTATGTCCGCTTTATTATTGTCTACTGATATTTTTCTACCATCTGCTTTTCCGATCGCTTGTCCCGTGCTTGGGTCATTCTGTATTCCTTATTCCCCGTTCATGATACTAAAATCATAAATTTCTAAGAAATCAATATGAATATCAATCCTTGATTTAGTGATTATGAAAATTTGACCCGTTCCAATTCCGAAAGAATGAATTTCAAGCAGATTTGTGTACTTATCATAACAGCCTTTATAGTTCGACCCACTGCTGGGACACAAGGCCTCTCCTTGTCATCGACGGAGGTTTAGGCAGTAGTCCACCACGCTTGCCCAATGCGTATTGGTGGACGGAGTATAAGGTGATCAATGCCCGTTTGATCCATTAGTCACCTTCCACGACACCCATTAGAGGATATGGGGTGATGCTATTCTACATTGCTGGGATCACATGAAGATTTGTGTACCTATATTGACCTAATTATGTATTTAATTGTTTCAAGCTCGGCTCCTTGCATTTGAAACTAAGTTCACAAGCGAGGCACAGCAACATAATAACGGGATCTCGATTGTTAGATTAAAACAAGGGAGGCTTCTGTTTGAGGGAGCTCGAACGCCCCGAGCTAACGCGGTAGGCTCAGGATTACAGGACGACGACGAAAAACAAGAGGCCCCTTTGGAATGCAAAGTGGGAGCTTATCTTATAATCATCGAGCGTGTCAACTTATTAATAAAAATCATATTTCATGAGGTTGCCCCTGGCGGAGACGCGACGCGCATAAAATCGCCGCGCGACGTTACATTAATTTTAAACCGAACTTGTTGACGACAGACTTAAGGATTCAACGATAAATTAATAACGTCCTATACCTAAATACTGCCTCCATTATTGCCTCTAATAGCCGTGCTCTAGCTAATTTCTGTCAAGTCCTAAATCAACAGGAAAGGGGCCGCCATGATGAAACGCGGCAAAGTGTTGTAATCTTCTAGATCTCTTGCAAATTATAGTTAAACTTAAGTTAAACATACTCAGCGGCTTACTTTGCGGTAGGTGTACGTAACCCACTAAATGCTTGTTTGTAGTAGGCATAGCCCCGGGGCAATGTAAACATAGAAGACTAGGCTATTGTTTAATACAGTAACTTATACAATACAGTAACGACGTAAATTGGTTTTAATATATAGTAAATTTCTTTTTTTTTCAACTGTGACTTCAATTACGAATTCTGTTGCTAAATCTCACTTTACACATATCCTAATCATGGAAAATTTCTTCATATAGCCTTCATAATTTCAATAATTGCATACACGTGTTCCACTGGACCAAGTAAAACTCAACAAGGTACATAATTAAGAATGTTTCAAATATTCCATTTTGTGATTTAAATTTATTTCAACTCCAATGTTTTCTCGTCTAATTCGTGGACGACGTACCTTTGCTTGTCTGCTTCAGGATTAGTTAAATGAAAAAGGGAGTCTTTTATTTTTGACAAAAAGTGTCTCTCGCCAGACGGCCGGCGTCGCATGTTTTTTCTCTTGCATTTTAAATCACAATAACTCACTTTCGACGAAGTTCCACCGCCTTGGCATAATCAACGCTCCAAAGTGTTTAAGCTAATTTTGCGGCAGTAAAATTTGCGAAGGTCCGATGTTCCGACCTTTTCAGACTCTTTTATAACATTATGATGCTTCTATACCTATTTAGACATGACAAATTTGTTAATATTATTTTATTTATAGATCAATATTTTATAAAATCATGACTTAAATGAAGTTCCAGAACAAACTTATCCTTTAAAAGGAATCATTTTGATAAGAATCATCATCAATCAAGGTTTAAATACAAAAATGTTGAGTTTCATCTAATCGCAGCGAAGCCATAATCTGCTACAAACGATCTTGAAATTGATAAAAAGGCCTGCCATTTTTACTCCCGCACGTATCTAACGGGGCAGCTCAAAGCGGCCGATTTTAATGGAAGTATAAAAGGGCATCATCTCTGTCCATTAAATGCCTTTTAAACGTTTGATCCTTTTTTATATTTGCCATAGCGATGATCCGCGAACAGATTGGGGCACAAACGGGTCGTGTTAATTAATCCATCGTAATGTAGGTTACGCGGTACGGGCCCGAACCAAATACCCTCCACATTCGCGGATGTCCTTTATGAAAGGACTTCATTCGCAAACGTTTGTACCTATGTGGGATTGAATTTGAAATGGAGATTATTATCATCTGCTTGCGAAATATAAATAATATTATAAAAGAAGATGCTAATATTCCGTTTCCTTGGTTCGATTTCACCTTTTGGTATGCATAGTCACAGAAAATGTAGGGAATAAAAAACAGATTGCGTTTCTGCTACGGGTGAAATATGAAAAGGATGATACAAAATTCTTTCAATTATCTCTGCGGCGACGCGCACGCCCTCAATAATAAATCATGAAGGTGTCGCAACTTGTCGGCGCCGGCAACCCGTTACACCGACGACACTCGGAAAAAAAATCAAAACGAGGGGATCAGAAAATATAATTTCAAATAAAAGTTGAGTGAGGAGCGGTCACAAGTTTCTTAATTAAAACTTACGTCGAACATCGCGAGGGGAGGAACTTTGACCCAGAAATAAATAAATAAAGGCGGGAATGGTCGCGCTGTCACGAGCCGCTCATTTATTTTTCTAAAGGACTTGCTCAGTTCGACGGACGTGTCTCATAATCACCTACCATGCTACCTAACACTGACATGATTTCAACCTCTAATAAATAATTAATTTTTTTACTATTTTTGTGATATGGTAAAATTTTAATTTTGGAAAAAGTTTTTCATCTTTAGAGACTGAAGTACTGGGTTGATTAAGGCTTCAGTTCACCAACACGTGATTAAAAATTAAGTAGTAAAAGTTGTTCACATTTCTTCCATACAATAAAATTCAAAAGCAGACTGTTGAATAATAATCGCTTGTTTATGTGTTGGTGAACTCCAGCTTAAAAGAAGTAGATCATTGTTCCTTGTTATTCCTTGTGGCATAATATTTAATCCATTATGACGGAAAATGCAGTTTGAGGGATTTCGTTAATCCTTCAAACGTTAGGTATTAAGTATCCCGCTGTGTTTATACATTACTTGCGCCTTTTTTATTATACATAAAACCCTTAATAATGATACATTGCTTGTTTCAGCATTCTATGCTCTACTTCTTCCATCATTATGAACTGCCCGTGATACTACAACAGGCTCAACTCCAGCAGTTGTTGCTCCGCACGCACCGAGGTATGGGTATGATGGGCCTAGCCGGTATTGCGGCTATGGCAAGCGGTGCCGCATATCACGACGCTCCCGGTACTGGCACGCAAGCTACACCTCCAACTACGCAATCCACCACCCAGACTGTTCAAAATACAGCTCAATCCACGACACAAACGTCCCCTTCTGTATCGACAGCTCAAACCAACACAACGCATACAGGCGAAGTTGTGTCGTCTGTAACTGCGGATAACGATAGTAACGCACCAGGAACTGATACTTCTAATTTAAATGAAGATACAGCAGTGACTACTACAGAAAATATCAGGAATACTGATAAAAATAATACGGCCGTAGTCAGTGGAGGTGGTAATATAAGAATCGAAGAGATTCCCAGAAAGAATTCTAGCAGCAACGTCACTGCTCCTTCAAACAGTGATTCAACATCTGTTAGCAGTGACAATCATAGCGGTGTCTCGCGTAATGCTGACGATGCAAATACAAGCACAGTCAGCGATCTCGTTGAGTCAACTTTAGACCGCAGACGAAAGAAAAGTATTGGACTTAATGCCGAGGACCCGCCACCGACCGTCGATGTTACAGAAAGATTAGCTCCTAGAGTATCCCCCGAGGCTGACGATCTAGATTAATATATTAAATGTTCTATTCATAGTGTATTAAATATCTATGTATTTAATTCCGATCAATTGCAGTTTCTGTGAAAGTTGAAGTCGCTTAGAATAATATACACTAGATGATACTTAACAAGGACTGGCTAAGGAAAGTTATCGTTTAAGGTGTAATAAATATTTGTCACAATGAACATTTATTTCGAAAGTGTATTAAGTTCTGTATAATTTTGTAGGGAAATAAACAGGTGATTGTAGTGTTAAGACTGCTGCCATTACCCAGAGCAATATGTAAATATTTAAACAAAACTGTTTTATTGTGTTACATAGAGTTTGTAATTTGTTACTTTGACTACGCTTTGGTGACGCAGAAGTTGGCATACTCTTCAGTGATTTAGTTTATCGCAATAAAATATTTTGTTCAAACGCATTGATTTATTCATTCCATAACATTAGTCTTAACGCAGTACCAGTACCACGTAAAGTTATCCTTATAAACTTGTGAGAAAATGAAAATGAAAATGAAAAAGCTCTTTATTTAAATGGACTTTGCTAAGTACTTTTAAATCGTCAAAAGCCCTACCACCATTTCGACGAAATAATTATTTTACTTAAATAATTATTATTATGCTGAGACGGAGAAGAAATGGCGAAAGAAACTCCGCAGCTTACAATTTCGTAATGATTTCAAAACATCATTACATGTCCATAGATATATCAATATGAATAAATTACAATTTTAAATGCGTAAATTTGGGCAGATTTTACTCCCACGCATTTGGATCATTTAAATAATCATTTAACTTGTAATAAGCTTTTTTATATAATTTAGATTTAACAGTTTTTTTAAATTTATTAATAGGCAAGTCTCTAATATTCTTCGGAAGCTTATTGTAAAAACGTATACATTGGCCCATAAAGGAATTGCTTATTCTGTGGAGACGAGTTTTATATACAACCAAATCGTGTTTCTTCCTAGTATTTACATTGTGCGTATGACATTTCTCGGAAAAATTCATAATATTTTTCTTTACATATAGTAAGTTTTCCAGTATATATTGTGATGACACAGTTAGAATATTTATCTCCTTGAACCTTTCTCTGAGGGAGTCACGCGGACCTAGTTGATAGATTGCTCTAACAGCCCGTTTTTGCAGAACAAAGATGGTATTAATATCTGCAGCACTCCCCCAGAGAAGAATTCCATAAGACATTATGCTGTGAAAATAACTGAAATAAACCATTCTAGCAGTATCTATATCAGTTAGCCGCCTAATAGTTTTAACTGCATATGCCGCAGAACTTAGTTTACCCGAAAGTTTTACAATATGTGGACCCCATTGCAATTTAGAGTCTAACATTACTCCTAAGAAAGTTGTTGTTTCTACAGGTTTCAATTCTACTCCATTTATTTGTACATTAGTTTCTACACATCTCACATTCGGTGTAGTAAACTTAACTAATTTGGTTTTTTTTTCATTCAGCAACAAGTTATTAATATCAAACCAATTAACTACTTTCGCAAGTGCATTGTTCACTTCGTCATAATTATCTAATTTTCTATTTATTTTGAAAATCAAAGAAGTGTCATCCGCAAACAACACAATGTCATGATTGTCCCTTATGTAGTAAGGCAAGTCATTTATGTACACTAGAAAGAGAAATGGACCAAGAATTGAGCCCTGCGGAACACCTATTGTGACTAGAGAACCTGGAGATCTTTTACCATTTATATCAACTTTCTGTATTCTATTGCTCAGGTATGAAGTCATAAGGTTGAGAGCCTTGTTCCTAACGCCGTAATGGTGTAATTTCCTGACCAGAGTATCATGATTAACACAGTCGAAAGCTTTAGATAAATCACAGAAAACCCCAAGGGCGTCGCGTGATTCTTCCCAAGCAGCAAATACCTCCTTTAACAACTCAACTCCCGCATCAATGGTGGAGCGACCCCGAGTGAACCCGAATTGCTTTTGATGAAATATGTTGTATTTATTGAAATGCTTTAATAGTTGATTGAGCATTAGTCTTTCAAAGATCTTACTTAAAGTCGGTAGAATAGAAACAGGCCGAAAATTGGTGGGATCTGAGGTTTCGCCAGATTTAAATAACGGTATAATTTTACTATGTTTCATCAAGTCAGGAAATACACCAGAGTCAATACAATTGTTAAATACGACTACTAAATAAGGAGCTATTATAGTTATAATGGATGAGATTGTCCTGACTGACAGTCCCCAAAGATCCATAGATTTTTTCAGGTCTAGAGTTTTAAACGTATTTATAATATCTTTATAATTAACAGCTGTAAATTCAAAGTTACTATCACATGATGATACATTTTGTTTAAGCAGCTGTTCAGCTGAGGTGGAAGACGACTGAAGTGATTTAGTAGTCTGTATGGGAACATCTGAGAAAAACCTTTCAAATTCCATCGCTACTTCCAAATCAGCTTTAACATTTACATTATTAATCTTTAAGTTAATATTACGGAAGCGTGTTTGACTCCTACCAGTTTCACTGTTAATAATATTCCAGGTTTCTTTAATCTTATTTGTAGAATTCTTAATTTTGTTTTTTAAGTAAACTGACTTGGCAGTGGAACAGGCTCTTTTGAAAACTTTGGAGTAGTCTCTTACATAATTAACAAATACTGGATCAAAATTAAATGATTTTTGACCATACAAATTGTACAACTTATTCCTGCTATTGTAGATACCAGGCGTTGCCCATTCACTAAAGGTTAGATGATCACAGATCGTCTTTACTTTTGGCACAAAAGTGTTGGTAAATTCATCATTTATTAAATTAAATAAAGAACTGTATAGCTTATCCGGACAATCATTATAAGGCAAACATGGTAGCTTCACAATTAATTTCGATTTAAATTTTTCAATTCGGCTTGCATTTATAGGAATAAAACTTATTTTCGTTCTTTGCACTTTAACTTTTTTTCTAGGAAACGATGCTAATTGACCACAATGATCAGAGTGCAACATATTAATAATTGACTTTTGGCTAGGTTTTCGGTTAGTAAAAATATTGTCAATGCAAGTTGCACTTGTTTCAGTAATTCTTGTGGGTTCATAAAAAACGTAGTCCAAATCATAGGACTTAAATAAATTTAAAAAATTACAAGTGATTGAGTTTGTCTCTAATATGTTAATATTAAAGTCTCCACAGATAACAATTATTTTACGACATTTACTGATTTTAAATAGGACATCTTCCATAATTTTTAAAAATTGTTCAAAAGGGGCACATGGTGGTTTGTATACACTAATAACAATGAATTGTTCAAACTCTATACAAGCTATTTCAGTAACTCGCTCAACAGACATACTTACGAGGTCATTTCTTTCCTTACATATAATATTCTTTTTAGTAATTATTAATGAACCACCATGTAATATGTTTTTTCTGCTGTACGAGCTGACAACATGGTGATTACTAAAATTAAACATGAGCTGATGGCTTTTTAGCCAGTGTTCTGTAACACACAATATATCAATATTATTACAATTCATAAATAGCTCCAATTCTAAATTTTTGCCTGACATCCCTTGAATATTTTGGTGGACAAGGTTGATAAAATTATTTTTAGAATTTTTATTCATTACAAGTGGGGAGGATAATTTATCTAAAACCTCAAAATTTGAGTCTAATATTTCATTATATTTAGTACTGCCAGAGTTAGTCTCTTTTGTCTCAATATTTAATTTAAAGAATAAGATGCATATTCTAAATTGTCATTACTTAATGTCAAATTTGACTGCCCAATAGAGGCAGAAGTTATAGCCAATGTTTTGGCTTGATTAAAAATAAAGTAACATAGCGATTTTGCTATTTGTTTTTTGTAATTATTACAAAGAAAATATTTATCCTTTGTCAAAAAAAAATTCTTAATAAAACCATTAAAATCAACAATGTCAAATTTTTTATCATAATTTGTCATTAAATGCAATTTCATATTGCATTTATATCTATAGTCATTTTCTGCATGAGTCAATGACCTACTGTAAGGCAGGGTAAATAGAATTATTTTTTTTACATTTAATTTGGAGAGGTCTTCAAAATACTTTTCCATAATCTTGGAATTAGCATTTCCACGTCTACCAATAAAAATAAGTATTGTACTATCAGGACTGTAAGTACCACAGATCACCCTCTGCAATATTTGAATGTAATTGGCACCTGGCATACAGAAATTAGTAACAGGCTGTGCCATATACTGAAACATTGTTTGACCCATGTTTTTGCCTAACTCATCACTAAACATAATGATATTGTTTTGTTGTTTACTATTCTTCACTTGTGTCCCAGCTTCATCAAGATTTTTCTGTGAACAAGTTTCGTTATCGACAAGTGAAACTACTTGATCTTGTGTATCATATAATATACTAGAAGGGTGCCCTTCGTTGTTGTAAATATCCTTATCTTGACATGAACATATTCGTTTTTTACTCAAAGATTCAAATCTCTCTGCATTATAATTACAAAAATCTTCCATGTCATTTGAAGCAAGTATTTGATAACTTAGTTGTTTTTGAGAAATAGTCTGTATGTTTTTTAACATACATTTTAATGACTCCTCAAGACTGTCAATTTTTGATTCTAATTGTTTACTATATTCTATGTAATTAGTAGTTGTTGTAACAGCCGTACTTTTAATGTTATACACATTAAAAGTACGGCTACTAGAGATTTTAATGTTATACACATTCCTTGGAAACCTTAATGCACTTGCATTTTTCAGTCGAAATTCTTTTCTGTTGCCCTTTTCCCTACTCCCTAACTGTATCGCAATAAAATATTTTGTTCAAACCTATTGTTTTATTCACTCCAAAACATTAGTTCTAATGCAGTACTAGTACCGCGTAAAGTTCACCTTATAAACTTTTGGGATTTTAATGTTTCCTTATATCTTAATAATTTACCTTGTTCAGTCGAAATTCTTTTCTGTTCCCCTTTTCACTGCTTCCTAACTGGTAAAATGTTATTCTTTTTTTCACTTTAATAAAAGCGAAAGAAAACGCCGAGAATTTTTAGTGCGTATTTTTTATGTTATAAAAAGCTGCACTAAAACTTACACGGATGCAAGCTCGCGAATCTGTTTTGAAATATGGTAATTTCTATGAGCAAAGCTGGCTGTGGCGGGCACGTGTGACGGGATTTCACACAGGCATTTTTATCAGGTGCGCGCCGCGGGCGAAACTATACTCACGACGACATTGTCGCTGAATTTCTTTTTGGCCAAGTAATGAATTAACAAGTTATTTAATGTAGTCTATCCTACTGCAATTATACACGCTAGAGGCCAAAATACTACTAGCGACGCTGCATGAGGCGGGCGCATCTGGCGTGTACCCATAGCGGGTCCCAGACCTGCATCGAATGTCCAGAGTGGTAGCTCGCTCCGTGCACCCGACTAAGTAAGCAAACAAGGATACGCTTCGCCTGATTCCGCAACTCGACAACTATAGCACCTGATTTGCAATGGAGCCTGAGGGGCTGGGTCATTCCAGTCAGCCCAACTCATAAAGTCTCCAAGCGTCTTAATAAGCGGTCACCGTAGCATATTGTGGCTACATCACGTTGTCAAATACGCGCTGCTATCCTTCACGCTCTGGAGCTCTATAAACTGACTTACGGGCACCACGGTAAAATGGTAATCAAAGTTGTGGTAATGGTAAGTATTTGAATGCTGTCTTCTGTAAGATGCAGGTCTTTCTAGAGGCCGGTTACTCCAGTTTTGAGCGACTAATCAATCGTACCTAACCTCTCTTATAATGCTTTCCCTACATAAGTATATATTCGAATTTTACAGCCAGAAAGTCTCTAAATCCCGGTCCACATTACTTGCAACACAAAGCAACAGTGATGTGTTGTTTTTAGAAGTAGGTACCTATATCTTCCGTCGGTGGTGTCAAAATTAATAGAGGTTCCATAATTATGCCACCACCGGTGGTGTAATCATGGGGGTGCTAAGGAATGACCCTTTTCAAGGTTCGTAATAAACCTTAGGTACCTACTTCAGCGCGAACGCCTTCTTGCAAATGGAAAGAGTAAGATAGATACTGTTTCGTTAGGTAAGTACCTACCTACAGAAAAAAATTACCTACTTTCTCCCTTTCTGGGAATGATTTCTATAAGATTTATTATTGTGGACCTTAAGACGACATCAGTAGCCGGTCCTGCCCTCAAGATTTAGCTGAAAGTAGGAGCAGTCGCCTCATCATCATTTTACAATTCTTTGGGCTATATCGTACCTATACTTTGGTTCTTCTGTGGATCTCCTCATTCTTGGTTCGATCTCGCAACAAACAACGGACATAGCCTATTATGGCTTCATTACCCTTTGGGTAATCTTGAGCTTTCTCATGATGCCTATTATAAGTGTACGACTGTGCCATAGCTGGCCACACACACTAGCCATAAACTTTCGTTTTTCAGACACCTCGGTAATATAGACGAGGAGATTTTACGTAGGTTTAACCCTTTTTGGTTGTTACGATTATTATGTCATATCTCAAGATTTAGTAAGCTAGGGAAATGTAAGTGTTCAACACGAGCGGCACGTTGCGGCAGTCGTCGACGATTTGACGGCACCGGACGACATGTGAACTTCCAAGATCAGCGGCAGCAATCGTCAGCTTTGTTGTTCAAGAAATATTAATCACCGTTGACAAAGTGCCGCTCGTATATAAAGGTCGTAGAACACTTAGCAAGTTAACTTAACAGAGAAGCACTTGGACTTTATCTTAATTCATGGTAAATGATATGACCGGTGGAAGCGTGCATCACTCTTAGAGTGGGTCGTAATATTGTTGGAGTTGGCAGAGACATTTATTTTTACCTTCTCGTATACCTACGTAGTATACCTACTTAGAGGAAGTCTTGTAATCGTCAAAAAATTCGACCTATTTTGACGGTTTTACACGTTTTGGACATCCCTGAGTCCATAAAACCCGTTTTTGGAATTATGTCTGCGTGTGTGTCTGTGCGTTAACTCTATAACTCAAGTATGCTAAATTGTAACCAAATTTAACATGAATGTATGACATAAAAATATAAGGTTTCTATCAACTTTTGAGTCGTTTCCGGTAAGTATACGAGAAAGTCAAATGGAGACCACTCGCGATTTTTTAAAGATATACTTGTGAGGAATATCTTTATGTTACTCTACTTTAGAATATTGCAATTATTACTTCAAGGAGGTATTTATTTGAATAGTATTTTTATACCAACTTATCGATTAAGTAGGCAACCTATAAGTTAAGTAGGCAACAGGTTATTTCGAGGTAGGTATCTTATCTTTTTTCCTTTTTAAAGTTAAAATAATGAACTAAGTGATTTCCAATATTATAGGTACTAACGTATTACTTATTTATTTCCCATTTTTAAATACTTTTCCACAGGTTTGGGAATCATGATTCACCGCTGCAAAGAAAGTAGGGATTGGAATTCAGAGGAATTTCTTGCGAAAAGGTTTCGAAATTTTCACGTCGCGCACATTTTTTCTGAAGAGGTTGTTTGCGAAGAATGAAACAAAGAAAATACAATTTTTAAATCGTTTATTACGAAAGCAAAATTATCAATGACAACCTTAATTTGATTAAGAACGAAAAAGGCAAGAAGATTTGAGTAAGTGTATAGTGCAAAATTTCTAATAATTACTTATACAATTAGTGATTCTATATTATTACAGATTTATTACCTAGTTTTAAAGATATATACATTTGCAAAATTATACACTAATATGCCTGGGTTTTCCATCATTTAGATTGCTATAGTAAACTATACAAATCAAAGCAGTTTCGTATACAATTCAAGAGTAAAATTGAACTGAGATCCTGATTCACTGCTAACGATAAAATCTTCGAAGGCGCTTCACAGTGCGATGACAGCACCTGAAATCAGAAAAAGTATGAATGTTCGTCATAATAAATGGCATTACGTCTTACTATCCGAACATCAATCTTGTGTACAAGATATACAATTTGAATTGTTGGAAAAAATTCTTAAAATATGTGTCAATCTGTAAAAGGATTCTTAATTAATGCTAAGTATATACAATAAAATTGTACAGCCACCTGTGAATAAAAATATGTTTGATTTAGGTAAATCCAAATCTCAGTCTCTGCATTTTCCAAAAGAGGATGTCCGATGTCCATTAACACCTATCAGGAAACGTGTGAGACACTAATTCATGATAGAGGAGGTAGTCGGTGCGATGGCCGCTAACGGCCGCTGCTACTGGCGACGAAACGATGATTTTTTCCTTGTTAGCTACGTGTATTCTCAAGCAATAACATCTCACAATGTGTGTTAATTCCCCAAGAATACGCGTGACCGCCAAGTATAAAAATTGCTTCTTCCGCTTCTTTCTTGACCGTTGAGTCGTTTCCCGATGCGATGAAAACCTTATAAAAGATGATGTTTAACAGGACGCCCGATAGCAGTGAGCAACCACGCTCGCTATTGAACATCTTGTGATACATAAGCTTTTATGGATCTTATCGCGTCAGTAAACTCAGACCTGTTGAGCAGCAAACAATTGTTGGTTTGTCTAGAGAACCATACGTTGTACGCGAAATCAATATTGTATATTCTTTTTACAACGTTGATTTCGATAGTCTTAGATAGATGATAGAAGTAAATAATATATGATTCTCTATCAAAACAATAATCGTTTGCTGTTAACAGACAGATCTGCAACATCTTCGTGCAACATTTCCATCTAGGTGCTGACGTAACCAAACAATAAAGGTGAACATTAAACATTTAATACAGCTACTTATTTTATCCGTGACAAGAATAAATGGAGGAGGAATTGGTGAGTAAATATAATTATTTTAATATTTATGTACTTAACTAAATAAATGATCGAAAAGTAAGATATCAATAAAAACTAAGGGATGGTTTTTAATACAGGGCAAAGGATTATGATTGTGACATACGCCCCATAAAAAATATCTTTAATTGCTCTTTATTTTCTTTATTACATTGACTTCGTTATTGCGGAAACTACCAGAAAATCTGGTTTCGGTTCCTGTTAGAGACTAATATTACGAATCCCCATCCTAGACACAGAGGCAAAGCTTGCGTACTCTTCGAAATCGAAACTAGTATATTACCTTACTAGTTGCGGATCTCTCATCCTAGTCTTGTCACAGATTAATTTATAAGGCAAGGATTTCCCGATGCTGTAGGAAAGAGACAGCTGTTTCTCACGGCGACGCGTACCCCTGCGTGGGGGAAGGAAACAACTATACTCCGTGCGGCTAATATGTTTTTCGTATTTATAGAAAATATTTTACATCAAAATATTACTTACATTTCTCAAGCACTTCAGAATGCCAAGTGAAATGTTTTGGTGCAACTATATTATATCTTTCGATAGGTAACTTCCTTTAAAATAAATCGTGGTTATTAAGTTTATTTTAGTGCCAACTTTGAATTTTTTTTCTTCTGTCGAGTGTATTATTTTTAATCGTGTTTCTGTCCCCGGACATTTAGTCCGGTTATAATGGACGGTACACTTGGACTGCTGAGTAATTTAGAGGGTTAAACGGTCCTGGTTGGTTTTTGGCCTTTGTTTGTAGGTTCACTGAAGATTTCGTTGCCTTTAAGTTTGATGCCCCTTTCTGTAGGCGACCGGCTGGCAATCTGTCACTATTTTGGGAATAAATAACCCATACTGTCAGATGTTACCCAATGTTACCTAAAGCTCTGCTTAAGCTATGGAATATGTATGTTTGTATTTCTGTGTAATGCAATCACCAGGTACTACCAATATCTTGAACTGTAACGTGTCCCTATGTATTTAAGATTGGTTGATTTTATATTTTTATAAAACATATCGTTCTTACATCATCCAAGTATTTGGGAATTCCTTGCCTTAATAATTATATTCTCTACACTTACCTAAGTGTAGACAATATGATACACATTTATAAAATACACACAGTATAAATCAATATTGTTTATGTGAACAATGTTTATTATCTATAGTAAGTTAAACAGGATGTTTGGTACATACATAACAAGCGAGCACTCTCTTATGCTAACATATAGGTAGGTACTAATATACCAAACGATTGATAATACTATGTATGTCAGCATGGGGCAGATGCCTGTGTTATTATCGTGTAGCAAACAACCTGTATAACATTTTAGAAGCGCTTACAACATGCTTAGTCAGTACCTACAATTTACAACCGAATTACAAGGGACGGAGAGTCGACTATTTGAAATATAATCTACATAAATACAAGCTTAATAGTATGGATTATACAAGGTGTTTGGTACATGGGGTATGAAGCCGGCACCTACCCATGCTAACATAGTCATATAAATAATATAGTGATATCAAAAACTTTAATTTGTAAAAAAAATTGAATTCTTCATACAAATAATTCGATCAAAAAAACAAAATGTATGGAAAATTTAAAAAAATATTTTTATAATTTTCAATTTTTAATATCACCATAGTATTTATATGACTATTTTAGCATGGGTAGGTGCCGGCTTCATACCCCATGTACCAAACACCTTGTATAAGTATGCAAATACATATAGATGCAATAACATTTGAATTGTCTTAGCTCTTAATACTAAATTAGTAGATCACATTTCAAATTAGTTGACATAACATAGGTAAGTACAATCAAACTTTTTATAAGTAACACAGTTTGAAAAATAATAATAACCTCATTCTTGAAAACTTGGCAACTCTTTTCTATATTGTATAAACAAAAATTAAAATTGCAAGTACACGTATCGCTCCTTGCAATTTGGGTCCATCTAGCAAGTTGGCAAAGCAACGTGTATGTCTTTGCAGTAACTGTATTTGTTTTTGGAATCTAGCTAATTAATTCCATTTACCAATAAGGTGGAGTCTAATCAATACCTTTTTTAAAAAAATAGTCTGTTAACTGCTATGACTAAAAGATTATTAAATGTTTTTAAAACTTATCAGGTCTTAGAGCTTGGCAGTGGTATATATCTTCGATTTCCAAAATATGTTTGTGTGCTGATTTAATAATTGTACCAGACCAGGTTATTATTATTATTCAATAACATAAATTATGCATTCGATACTAATAATTATATAGTATAAGCTGAACGACCATACATACAACATTGTTATTTTAGTGTGATTTTAAAAGTAATCGCGATAAATTATCAGTAGGTAGCTACTCCGTAAAAATAATTTAAGTTCTCAATTATTAGTTTAGTTAGAGACTATTTTGCGGTCTCCATGGCGGATTAGAAAAAAATAATTGTAAATAACATGATAATTTTGATGAAAATTGGAAATAGTAATAAGTGAAACCATAAAATCCCACCAAATAAGGAATCGGTGTTGCCAGTCTTATTCCAAACTTACTAAACTAGTATTACTGTTTTTATTTACAGCTTTAGAATTAGATCTCTAATATTTCAATACTGGCAATAAGTTCTAAGTAAACAAAAAAATCTGCAACAGAGACTCGGAACATCAATGAATGAATTATTTATGTATATTATATTATATAAACACATATAGATATTATGTTTAGGTGCAACTACGCTGTAGTATAGCCGATATATCTGCGTAAATTATGTCGATTTAAATGCATGGACTAACAGAAATCTATTTGTTGAATAAAATACTTTATGTTAAGTGCGCACTGCTTACGAACTGAAGTACCTACTGTAGATTATCAAAAGTAGAGATTTTGTTTAGGATAAATATCATCTTTCACAGTCTATTCATCTTCTCTTCAGTGTTCCTCTCCCCTCTATATCCATCCAAATTAATTCTCATTAACCTCTTTGTTACATGCTCATCACCTCTTCCCATTATATGCCATACCATGCCAATCTGTAACTTCTCAGTCATACTCATCACTGGTTTCACTGGTGCTAGTTGCAAACATTACATTCTTTATACTCGTATAAAAAATGAGGTGTACAAATAACCTGTATCTACTAACAAAATCGGATAGATTATAAAACAGATTAGTTGCACCTAGATTAGTTATCTCTTTATGAATAACATTTATTATAATTATTACAAAAATCTACTTTCGTCATTTAAATATCATATAGATATAAAAAAAAACTTTTTTCTTTACGTGGCGTGAATTGTTGATATGGTGGGAGTTTCACTTGATTTCTGATAGCAATAACACCATATTCTGAGAAAAAAAAATCACCTTAAATCTACCTTACAATTTTAAGTTTAATTATTGTTGAATACTTTCTCTTGTCAATGTCTGAATGCGTAATTAGGCGAAAGAATTAAGAAAAAGATTGTACAGATGATTAATTAAATGACTAAAGCACATTTGTATATCACTACTACAAACTCATAGGCACATTAATATAATACGATTGCGAAACAAAGCGAGACCAAATCAATATTTGTTTGTACTTATCTGTTTTCATCAGTAAGCGTGGACGTAGCAAGGGCAGTAGGACTAATCGCGCGGCCGAGTGCGGAGTCACGATCGCTGCCATCCGGCCCGAGCCGGTAATCCGGACACCCGGACGCGCCCGGACACACTCGGACACTCCCAGGATTTGCTGCAGAACGAAACAGTACGGTGATTGTCGAGATTAAGCAGATACTAGGAGATTTGTTGTTTAATGCCGAATGGACACCTGCGGGTGTCGAGCGTTTGTATTGCAGCATTATCTTCTTAAACAAAATCTGGAAAATGCTACAGTTTAGTGAAAATGCAACGTATTTTAAAATAGAATGAAAAGTAAAAGGACGAGAAACTTCGGCGTTGTAATCACATTTTTAATAGGATTGAATTAGTATATAATTATTAAAAATCTCAGAGGAAGGCTTGAGTCCTTCCTCTGAGTTAAAATGGACTTTGCTAAGTACTTTACATACGAATGTTATATTTGGTCGGTATTTTGCTAAATACCTACTTTTAAACAATCAAAAGCTTTTGGAAAAAATAATGATTTTATTTTATCAGTTTTTTATATGCTGACCGAGAAGAAATGATGAATGTAACTGATAAAGTATGTAAATAAAGAGCTCTACACAAAGTCAGCCTATGTTCTAACCCAAATATTATTAGAAGAAAAGGACACGATATGACCTTATTGGGAAATAAAATATTAGTTTATACTTATGTTTTAAGATACTAAGGGCGATTTATAATTAAATGAAAATAAAGTGAATATCTATGTCGACAATTATTTAGTTCCTTGTCAATTTGTCATAATAATTACGTACCTACTCACAGCGTACCATACGTAATTTAAATAGTAGGTACTTATTAAAATTTTATTATTCCTAAGCAAGTACACTCACGTTAAGACATATTTTGCTACTGATATCTCGATATTATAATATAATAACACAATTTCCCTTTGACACGTAAACCTGGCCCTTAAAATTGATTGCCAAAACCTCGCTGATGTAATAAAATGTTACAAGACTGTAAAGTGATCTGAAACACCTCGGCGTTCAGGGTGTGAACCACCAACAATCCGATATCAAACGCTTACCCGATAAAGGGTTTTATCCCTGTTATCTGCCGGCGCCTTTGATCCGCAACCCGCTTTTAACTCGTGGCCTTTGTGCACCCTCGACCTGCAAGACCGGTTAAGATACTCTGAGAACACTGTCAGCTAAACTCTTGTGATGCTATCAAAAATAACGTTATTATTTCATAGTGGCGTCGTCTCTATTAGCTTCATCTTTTGGAAAAAGTGAATAGTTGCTAGCATTATAAATGTGTGTTTCATGGACTTAAACTTTTACGGAAAACTCTTTGTCTTCTCAACTGGTAGCTGATCAAAATCTGTTGTATTCATTATTTGACCAAAATATTTTGACATAGTTAAATGTTTGCTTCATTTTATTGTTCTGGGCACTATCTTTAGTTTGGTATATTCGAGAGTAAAAGTATAAAGTCTAAGCTATAAGATAAAATACTACTTATCTGGTGTCTGGAAGAACCATAAAAATCCGTACCATAAAAAATACACAATTAGCAGCCCGACAGACGTCGTACTGTTAAAAAATTTGCTATTGGATCGAATTGTGAGTCTAAACCATTCTGGTATCTGCTGCACTTACAAAAAAAAAACCATCAAAATTGGTCCAACGGGAGAATTTTATATAAGTGGAAAAGATATCCTATAGACGTCACTTTAAGGTTTTTAATATAGAGTTGTTATTTCAAATCCAACTTCACGGGTCAGTTTAAATTTATAGCAACTTAAATCTGGCTGCAGACTGCGAGCAAAAAGTGCCCGTCTCATAAATATGAACGACAATTAGATGTAGCAGCCGTCTAGGATTCACCTGTTGAATGCACCATCTGGCGAGGATATTACCACTTTGGTATATTGTATTTTGGTATGACAACACTAAAAATATTGTAATGCAAACTTCAAAAAAGAAAAATATCACTGAAGACATAGCGGTATGGGCTGGATCTCTTTGCCTTACACGGGGCGGATTTAAAAACATCAGAGGGCATTTGTTTATCTATTCTTAATTAATTGACCTTAATGACTTCGCGACAATTAATGCTCATTTAGCCAATGGCAAGTGAAAATATATTAAAAGAAACAATAAATAATTGTACTTTAGATTAAGGTAAAAATGGAGTTGCATAACACGTGTTTTACAACAAGAACTCGGGTGAATGAAACCCAGGGCATATGACGCACTGTCGAGGCGTCGCGTCGATTAGATTTTTATTTCAAAATTCTATATTTCAATTACCTATTGTCACTTTATGTACTTGACTATGCCATAACGTGTTTAATATCATAAAGTCTATCATCATCATAACAGCCTTTATAATTCGACCCATTGCTGAGACACAAGGCCTCTCCTTGTCATCGAAAGAGGTTTAGGCAGTAGTCCACCACGCTTGCAAAATGCGGTTTGTTGGTCGGAGTATAAGGTGTTCAATACTCTTTTGCTAATCCAGTCGCTTTTACGACACCTATTGGAGGATATGGGGCGATTCCATTCTACTCTGCCGGCATCAAATGGCGTAAAGTCTATAATTCTATGGAATTTAAGTTTGACTATTAAGAAATAACAAGCATAAATTACAAAAAATAATTTCAGTTTAATTAAACTAAGGTTCGTGGTAAATATCTCTCTATACAGATCACAAGAGACATATGCTCGGTTATACGGCGAACTATTTACATAATGATACAGGCTGGTAACATTGCCTACATAAGGTTACCCGGATTCAACGTTCACCATTCAAATGAATTTGAATCTAAATTGCTTCACAATAGGGGTCGGCATCGATTGGCATGACAAAGTGCGCCGGTGTGCCATTGTGCTAGTAGAACACGAGTAAAGAGGGATTTACGGTCGAATGTTAGATGCAAGCATGCAATTTTCAGAATAAAATTTGAAAAAAATATTTATTCAATACCTATAATATTATGAGTAAAGTTTATTGATTTTTTCTGAGAGAAGATGTCTTAGTATGACATTTTTATGTTATTTGGCTGGCAGATAAGCATACGGCCTGCTTGTTGGTAAACAGTCACTGTAGCCTATAGACGCTTAATGGTCTTAGCACACTTATCAGCTCGGAAAGGGAACGCGTCTTTTTTACTATGAACGCTACGAAACAGCGTCTACGAAACGACTGTAAAAAATGGCGATGCGGTTCCGAGCTGATAAGTATCATAAATGTATGCTAAGCACATAAATTGAAATTAATGTCTGTAATCTATAAATACATAAATCTAACAATAAAATAAAATGGTGGTGGGTATCAACATTAAAATTACTTAGTATATGATTAATTGAATTATATGGAAAAGCTTTTCACAAGATAAATGATCCAAATGCGTGGGAGTAATAACTAACCAAAACACATGTAAAACTGTAACTTCAATTATATTGATGATATTAACTTGTATTGATGTATTGAAATCATTACGAAATTGTAAGCTGTGGAGTTTCTTTCGCCATTTCTTCTCCATCTCAGCATAATAATAATTATTTAAGTGAAATAATTCTTTTATCCCGAAATGGTGGTGTTCCATTTTGACGATTTAAAAGCACTTAGCAAAGTCCATTTTAATAAAGCGCTTTTTCATTTCAGTGTGCTACAACCTTATATCGGTATAAAAATGACTTATTTTAAAACATTATTCTGCTATATAACGTTGTGGATTTCAAGTTAATCTATCAACTACTTTCCTAAGTGTACAGTGAAAAGCACGTCGGGTAATACAAAACTGTCAAATTTCTCCAAACTATTTTCAACCTAAGACTATTCAATATAAAGTGCATAATCGATTGGGAAAATTTGACAGTTTGTGGTAGCCCAACGTGCTGTTGTCTGTACATAAGAATAATATCTACTTTTCACCGGAAAGATTAGATTTCATCAATGACGTAGGAATATGTCATTAGATTTCATAGATTCCATTCCATGGACAGGTACCTACCTACCTATATTTATCTTGAAATTTACAAATGACCATAGCGCCGAATCCGCGTATTTTTATTCGCAGCTCTCAACACGGTTGTCTACCCGAGTGCGAATAATTGTTTTACATAAATTATTGTTGTATAAACAACACGAATAACACATGCTGCGTAGCAATAAAAATAAACTATCGCTATTGTTCTCCCGTTTCAATGGAAATTTAGTATTTTTGATAACTTTTAACTTGGTTACCGATATGGATTTTGGTTTGTTGTGGTAATTTCTATCTGTCGGAGCTTGTAAAAGTTAAGAGAAGAGTTAATTCAAATGGGTAGTATATAACTCAAAGGTGACTGACTGACTGACATAGTGATCTATCAACGCACAGCCCAAACCACTGGACGGACGAAGTCGCGGGTGGAAGCTAACCATAAATACAGGAAAAATAAACACGAAGCAAGACGAGGTGAGCACATGGATATAGGAAACTGTAGATCGGCAAAGTGAAAGAGACAGAGCATACTAACACGTACATTAGAGCGAGATAGATTGACGAGACCATTTCACGTACACGCAGGCGGCCTAAGTCGGCCTGTTAGTCACGTAGAAAAGACAGTAACAGAGTCATGGTTGTTTATATATTTATTTATGCTTATTTATTATCTTATTTATTGCTTATTATTATTATCTAAAAATTATTATGTATATAAAAAAAAATGTCCGTTATCTAGTATCCATAACACAAGTTCTTATATTATAATGAAGGAGGCGAAGGTGCGAGGTGGCGTGAAGAAAACGGTTAGAGTGTAAGGCAAAGCGCTCGCAAAGCTTGGAAAATATGCTATGCGTCTAAACAAAAACAAGATTCTTATCTGGCTCTTGGCTGGACGCTATCTTACGCTTTGGTCGCAGTTCTGACCTAACCAAACCTACGCCCCACCTTGTAACTGGTTTCTGTAGTAAAATTGTAACTTGTATTTTATATATATTTCAATTCAATTGTACATGCTGTCTTACAGTTATCCCTTATCCCTACCAGATAATGTTATAATAGCAAAATAGGTGATGATCAATACATTAGGCAAGTATAATTATTTAACAAAGACACAAATGTCAATACCATATAATGGTAAATGAAACAAAACACTTATAAATTTAAAATACGAAGAAGTTTCATATGTCAATCGCTGATGCCACCGCGGCGCCACCATCGCGCCTTTCCTCGCCCCAGCCCAGACACTCGGCTAATAGTCCAGCTTGTCCTAGCATACTTATGCTATCGACTTTTCTATGTGATACCTTAGTTATAAGGAAAGGTACTATTGTAATAACCGGAGGATTCAAAAACGAAATCATCCACATTTTACTCATTGGATTTCTGATCTCAGATAAACAACATAATAATATTACCTATATATTTAGCCTTTTGATATAAGTCACAAATTAACAAGTCCTATAAACCTCTCGCCCCGGCAACATTCCACCGCTGTTCAAAGGTATTCAAATTTTCAAAGAACAGTACTACCCCATTTTTACGCGCTATTATGAACAGAAAGCTTTTACCATTTGCCCGCTTACAAATCGTCCTGCGGCGTACTCGCCACAAAAGCAAAATTAAATTTAAAATACACCAAAAGAAATTAACTTTCAGCCCGCGACTGGGGGAAGAAAGTTTGAAACGGAAAACACTTGAGGGACTTTAAAAATAATAAGGGACAACGTGGATGCGGTCGGACACACCCGATTGTCCTCGGTTGTAATTTTTGTATTTATACAGGACCACGCATTGTGATCATTTAGGCTGCGTTTCAAAACCAGTGACGCCAGGGTAAAATTTACTTCGTGAATAAGAAAGAGTCAGAGCATGACGCTCGAAAGAGAAAAAACATTGTTTTAGAACGCTTACGAGGAAATCTCGAGTAAAAATATGAAAACATGACATGTCGCCATTTTAATTTGTTTATTATCATATATTGGACAACTCTGCGCACGAATTTAATAAATTAACTTTTTACTTTATGTAAATAAAATACTATTTTACAGTAACCATCGTTTTTGTGTAGTTACAAAAATAATAATTAAAAAATTTGATCAATAATATGAAAACGTAGATGATGCTCAACAGATTGACAGCTGTCAGGTAAATTTTACCGGTCTCCAAACACCGATAAAAATCGCCCCAGCGGGGTAAAATTTACTCTCCCCAAAGTCGTTCCAAAATACTCGAGCAACTGTCAGAGTAAATGTTCGTTTACCTTCGGTTTCGCTCGGGTTTGTTTTGGAACGGCTTGGAGTAAATTTCACTCTACCCCGAGTAAATTGAAATCGTTTTGGAACGCACCCTTAGTTAGAGATTTGCACCATTCCTCTTAAATACATAACCTAAGGCCCTGTCCGCACAGCGATATATCACCGCGCGTTTTTTTCTCGCAAAATTCTGTGACACATAGGATCTTATAGGACTATCCGCACATGCGGTAAAAAAATCGCGCGAAAAAATCTGTGGCTTGATGCAAATTGAACGCGATATTATTTCCGCGCGAATATTTTATCGCTGTGCGGACAGGGCGTATGTCAAGTCGAATCGGACCTCATCGAACTGCAGAACCTGCGACAGGTGATTCTATACCCAGGACTATAATGAGTGTCCTGGCAGTGGCCTATCCAAGACCAGGACACTATGAGCTCTTCAAGTCCTTGGATATATTTAGGCTGATGGCCTTCATATTGAAAGAGCTACTGGAGGAGGAAAGTGTAGAAACAAAAGATTCTGATAGGTCAAAGTGCATAGTGAGGCGACGTATAACCCGTGCTAAGATTGGATAAATCAGAGCCATATGTAAATTTAATCCTTATTCTAGTGGCATGAAAAACAAAAATGATAAATCAACATACTCTATTAAAAACCTATCAGGCAAAATAGGTACCACACTCCTCGACTAACAGAAACAGTATCTACGACAAGACAAAGACGACATTTTCTCTAGATCTGAGGCGTATCGTTCTATTAACGACGCCGTGCGTCGTGGTGGAGTGGTCAGTAACGCTGCCTATACATCAAGCGGTCCGGGTTCGAGTCCTGGTAGGAGCAAATGTTAGTGTGATGGACACGAACCTTTATTCACGAGTCATGGTTGTATATATATTTATTTAAGTTTATTTATAAAAATAAATATACTATAATGTATATTAGAGTCCGTTATCTAGTATCCATAACACAAGTTCTTAATGATTTGGGCTAGGCGTGGAAATATATTATTATTATTATATCTTAATATACCTAAGGAAGAATATTAAAAATCGGCGAGCGAACATGCGATTCGTTATAATTAAGTTTTGTATTCGTCATCTCAATTTATGTAATCGCTTCTCTACAAAGCAATACAAGACGATAACCCTACGAGCGCTCACGAAAGTTCGCCTTTGCATATTTCCTCACAGACTTTTTCAATCACACCCCAGCTGAACTTAATAAAACTAATCACCGTGGAACGTTATTACCGAAGTTAGTTTACAGACTCTATTTAACAACGTAATTAATACTCGTCTCGGGTATGATGTACACAAATACCTGATCATTTTTCCTAAAGCAAGTTCAGTTACAGACAGTTAATTCAGTGCTCCCCCACGGAGCGCTTAAGCAGTCTGGGGCATTATGGACCAATTTTTATATAGCTCTTTGCAGCCAAGATAATCGAAATGCCAATCTAGCATAAGAACAAAGAAGGAATAAGGGAACTACCGGCAAACTTTAATAGACCATCGCATGCCAAGATTTCAATATCCCTATTATCAAGTACACGTCAAATGTTCGCAAATTAAGTTCAGAATCTTTATAAAGAGCAATTAATGCAGTCCCGGTAAAACTACAAAAGCATATTTTTCCAAGACGACGGAACTTAATTGTAACTTGAGATTAAAATGAGGATAAATTCAGTTGATAACGAAGTAGGGAATGGAATGTCTTGGCGTTTATATTAGCTTGAATATTTTATATTTTAATTTAAAATTGACATTCAGGTATCAATTTCGTTTGTAAAGATCACTATGTTAGCGTGGTGTATACTAAATTAAGTTTTATGAATACCTACTAGAAGTTTTCTTTGGCTTAAGCTCTTTCTTGTTTTAGCACTTTGTCCAATAAGTGTTGTTTTTTTTAATTTTTACTTTCTCGTAAACGTAGTATAGAGGAAGTCTTGAAATCGTCAAAAAATTCAACCTCGAGATTTTGACGGATTTACACGTTTTGATGGATTTACACGTTTTGGACCTCTCTGAGTCCAAAAATACAGTTTTTGGAATTATGACTGTGTGTGTGTGTGTCTGTGTCGGTGCATTAGCACGATAACTCGAGTATGCTTTAACTTATTGCAACCAAATTTAACATGTAATGTATGACATCAAAATATAAGGTTTCTACAAGGTTTCTATCAACTTTTGAGTCATTTTCGGTATACGAGAAAGTCAAGGGGAGACCACTCCCGATTTTTGTATTTATGTTACGTGACGTTTTTGTGTTACGTGAATTATTTTTTTCTTTCCTATAATTAAATTCAATCTATTGTGTACTAATTCAATTATAACTTTTAGTTTAAGCAGATTTTTTTATATTTCATTACTTACTGTAATATTATCATTGTATTTTTCGATGACTTGTTGGAAATTTCTTCAGCTTGATTTGCTAAATACCTGTTAAGGTGCTGATAAACTTGAGCATTCGCTTGTAATGAGTATTCTACAGAATGTCACATTACGGGTCAGCTCACAAAATCAACGGAAGCGTTTACCGAGCATTCTAACGAGACTTTTAGTGAGCAAACTAGCGAAACAACAGTGAATTTGCTTCAGACTTTTTGAAGAGACGAGTAATTTTATCATTGTTCCGTACGCCTTTCGCTGTAAGTACTCGCTAGACTTGCGTGCATGGGTAGATTGAGTATCAGTGACCGTCAACTCTGACATCTTTATGAAGAATACAATCTTGATGAAGAGTACATTTTTGACGATCATTTACTAAAGCGTTCGTTAGAATGATCGTGAAAATGTTCGTAACGATGTTTCGCTCTAAGCTATGCTCCGTTCGTTATTCAGTTCAGTGCTCGATGTTCTGTTCAAGTGAATGCTCAAGTCTATCAGCACCTTTAAAGTTTTTCTTTGATCTCGTTTCATTGGCTTCTTCGTCTGGTGCTGTTGCTTGTGTGATTCTGAAATGAAGAAAAAAACAATATTTAGTGCCTAAACAGTGTGTGGTCTAGAACTGGGGCTAATATTAAAAACGGAAGCTCTATAGGGCATCAGTTATTGAATCATGATGGTTTCAAATAATTTAAATCAAAACATAACTTTTCATTATATTCTAACAAACTCTAAAATTAAATGTAATGCATACAATAGTTCCACTCAAGGCGATCGATTGAGTTCCTAGCTGATTATGAATCGTAAGTATAGAATAATCTTTTGCTCCTTCATAATGCTTAAAGCGTGCTTAATAACCGTGTTGAATATTGTCTTATTTTAAAAATATTTCATACACTTTAAGAGTTATTGATATTTTTATTGCAAAATTTTGATGTTCATTACCATGTAGGTAGGTACATAGAATGCATAAAAGTGATTTATTTGAAAAAGCAATTTTAACACTATCAATAAGACTCCAAATAGACTTTTAAGTAGCCACAGCGTCAATCTTATTAAAATATTCGGTCATGTTTAAAATTATTTTCACTTAAAGACTGAAAAACACATTGATAATAAAGATGTAGTTATTACCTAAATATTACATCAACTATGATAAAACAATCGTAATTGCTAAGAAACAAAATTACCATCATTTAAATGTTTATTCATTATAGTACCAATTTAATGTTATATGGATCTTCATTACGAATTAGTCTTTCTCCTACCCTGCTCCCAATTTATTTGGGGTCGGTGCCGAAATGTATTGTTATCGACAATACTGCTAGTCATATTGTTTGTATTCAGTGTATTTAATATAATGTTAACACTCACTTATCATGACTTCCACTACTGTACATTTACAAGATTTTTACAAATAGCAAGAACAAGGGTAGGCACGGACGCAGGTGGCATCTGCAGCGACAAATAATTAAAATGCTAATGAGCCAAGAGGCAGCCCTGACAGTCGCGACGCGTCCTGCTATGTGTTGCTTCCAATACTGTTTTCTGTTCCAATTCTTGTGTTTCATTTTGTTTTAAGGCACTGCTCCTGGCATAAAAGAAAATAAAAAGCTGCAACTGTGAAAACCCTTTGCCTAAACACCGCTCATTTAAAACAAATAAAATCACAGGCAACTAGTCTTGATTTTATTAAAATAACAAATAACAATAACTCAAGCTATTAAATGAGAATAAAATTATAATCATATCGTAAGCACAACATGAATGCAATCTTTGAAAACCCTTTGCTTCCACAGAGCTCATTACAAAATCATAGACCTTTACAGAGTCTTAATTTTATTAAAAATATCCACGTAAAAAATAAAATATTTTTATGTTAATTAATGCAACACAAGGACCCGCATGGCGAATCTCGAATTGTAAGAGCTTTCGTCTCTTTACAGGAGCTGAAGCTATGAATTCCAAAACTTATAACACCGCCCTTTTTACTTTTAGCAAGTATAAGTACTTGTTAATTTTATGTGGTCTAATTATTACTAGTGCATAATAAAAAGTATTCTATTATATTCTATTCTACTTTCACCTTGGTTGTTCCAGGATGGGTGACCGATTTTTTTGATCTTCAACTCCTTCCGCGTTTATATTATTTTGATATTTATCTTACTGTTTCTTTATGGTAAAAAATTGTTTATATTTTTTTCTTACTATAAAATTAAATACGAAAATGAGTATGTTTGTAGGCATTAACGCCTAATGGACTAACCACTGTTATAGCTCTGTCCAGCTTTTGTCTATACAAAAAGAGAAAAATGAAAGAAAAGCGGAATAGAACTGAATAAGTGTGGTTTGTGCCTAAACTGCTTAATCGATTTCGATGAATTTTGGTGTAGAAATGGATTGGACCTTGAATGGGTTGGGATGGGTTGTTTGACGCGATAAGAGACATCGGTATAGATGGATTCGCTTCAGGGAACTTCTAGAAATGCAAACGTTACACGGTAATTAAGTGTGCTAAATAAAATTTTATTTAAAATACGAATTAAAATTTTATGTTTTCGCGAAACATGTCCAGTATAGTTACGAAGTTTGGTTAATTTATACAAAGTTTAGGGTCGTAAAGGCCCAGATGTTGAGCTCGACAGATAATTAATATGCTAATGGAGTAGACAGCCGCGATGCAACTGAACGGCGCAATTACCTATGTAGCGAAAAATGCTTTTACTGTTTTGTATTTTTTGGATATTGTAAAACTATCGATAAAGTATTTTATATCACTTTCAGTAAACTCAATAACACATCCGCAATCGAAGTGTGAGTTTTGCTTTTTATATAAAAAATTAAAGTAGGTATATTTTATGATATTTTCATTATGATTTCTGAGTTACGACGAGACCGAAAAACTTATGAATTGACTACATTCATAAGTTTTAGCAAATACACATACCTACACATTTAACACACACACACATACACACACAAACCCAGAGCTTTCTTTTTGTAAATATTAGGTACTTGCATGTATTATAAGTTTACTATTATACACCTAGCTATTATATGTTTATGTAATAAAATGTGGTGAGAGCGAGATAGCCCCAACAAAAATAATTACTGGAGCGTATCAAAACCTTTAAAGAAATAAATTAAGAAGTAAAAGAATTTTTGTTTTTTGAAAACGGTCAAGCAAATGATTTTATTCCACCTGATGGTAAGCGAAGAAGAGTCTAAATGTAGCGATATATAGCGCAAAATAAACCGCCTTGCTAACCACCCTCGCCTTGCTGACCTGCAAGGTGCTTTTTCGCACCTCTTTTGAAAGACCCATGGTTGTAAAAAGGGAACACGTGTATAAGTATAAGTGTGCTGGCAACGAATTCCATTACTTGATCATCATCATCAACAGCTCATATTACAATGTCCCCACCGAGGGGCTCGAGCCTACCCCACATTAGAGGCGATTAGGCCTTAGTCAACCACGCTGGCCAAGTGCGGGTTGGTCGACTTCACACACAACCTAAGAATTTATTCATTGGTGTGTGCAGGTTGTCTCACGATTTTTCCTTCACCGCAAAAGCGCCGATTAAACGTACATATGAATTCCAAATTTGAAAATACATTGGTACGTGGCGGGGATCGAACCAGTGCCTCCCGGGTGGGAGACGACGCTCTTACGCACTACGCAACCGACGCTTCTCTTACTTGATCATGCTACATAAAAATGAACTGCCAAATGTCTTAGTTCGCATTGGAATTGTAGCCACAATTTGTGGCACTGTGTGTTAGCACGCATAATCCTTAAAAGGAAAGGAAATGGTGGAATTAGGGTAAAAGCTCCTCAGAGCACTCGCCCTGGTACAGACGGTAGAACGCACTCTATGACGCAACATCGCGACGCAATTGTAGAGGCTCAAGATGGTTGGACACCTCTTCGTTGCTTGAGAGAAAAAGGTAAGGTAGTATATTTTATCGCACGAATTCTAGTGAGTTAAAACTATGTGTAGAAAAACACAGACATTGTCTATGTGGCAGACAGAGAGTGATGTGTAAATTTTTTATGGAGTTTCTCCAGAGTTCTTGTTGTAAAAAAAAACGTGTTGTGAGACTCTTTTTTAACTTATTCTACCGTACAATTTATTGATTTTTTACATACATTTTCATTGCCATTGTCTAAATGCGTAATATATGTATTAACGCTAAAGCCATTAAAAGAATACAATTGAATAATGTTTATGCGTGCGTGTAATAGCCAAGTGATGCCGGCAGAGTAGAATAGCATCTCCCGATATCCTCCAATAAGTGTCGTAGAAGGCGCCTAATGGATCAGCAAAGGTGTAGCGGAGGTAGCTAGCTTGGGCTACCTCTCTTTGGAGATGTTGCTTCTTGCTTGATTGTATGATGTGTTCTAAGGTAGGCACGTTGAAATAATGTGCTTATAATTTTATAACTGGTTTATTAGTGCAGAATTAGAAGTTTTTTATTTAATTTATTGGGAACACGCACAGTTAGTTTTAAGTAAAGGTTGCAAGAGAAAAACTGCAGAGGGCGACGCTGGGTATAAGCGGGAAAGTCCGACGAGTTCCGAAGACTGGCAGCGCCATCTATAACTCCATCGCCGCGAAGGATCAAGTAGGTATTGAGCCGGAACATACTGGGGGTCCGGGAACTGATGCTGGTACTTCTGGTCTTCGTCTAGATCAAGAAGAGGGTAAAGGTACTTGATGCGGTAACATCGGCCACGCCATTGATTCCAGTTCCCTCGTACAGATTGGAATTAAGGGTCAAAAAAATTTAGGGTCTAAATTTCATTGAAGTGGAGCAGCGTTTTCATCCTACTAATACGTAATCTCCAACACGAATCGGTTTTGAAGGTAAGCACCATTTTGTTCTTTGCTGTACCTCTGATATGTAGTCAAGCGTCCATCTTCTTTAGAAGGTTGTTGGTATTTCTCCAAGACCTGATAGCGCCGCAGACGATTGAAATTGATGCAGTCGAAATCCGGTAAAGGCAGTAATTTGAAGTTAGGGCTCGACCAATAAGGAAGTGGCCTGGTGTGAGTGGACAGGAGGAGGAAATGGGACATAAATGGAAACTCGATTAAAATGTGATATAATAAAATTTATAAAAATTATCAAGTTATTTGATGCAGTAACAAAATTTGTTCCATTATCACAGTATACACCTGTGGGCTTTCTCTGCGAGAGATAAAATGACGTAGGGCAAAAAAAGCATCCTTATAAGTTCAATAACGGCAAACAGTTTGTGTTTGCCGTGCAATAAAATGGGATGCCGTTTGTCAAATGGATAGCGAGAAGAGAATCCTTGAGGCGGCCGTTAGGTTGAAAATCGTTTGGAGAAATTTGACAGTTTTGTATAGCCCGACGTGCTGTTGACTGTACATTTAATATTAGAAATAAAGTGCTTTTCACACTCAGAATAGATTTTTTTTCTATAGGTCTCTATATCTATTCACAATAAATTGTTTGTTTCATTGAGTAAGATAGGATTGCATGGGATGGTTTGGATGTGAGATCTACCTTTTAAACTGTCTGGTATCGTCCAGATACTATCCAACCAAGATGAGTTTCAGTGGCCATAGGACTATTAGCACCTAGATTAATATTATTTCCTTGATTGATAATAAATGCCAAAAAATATCCGCTCCTATGAGCATGTCTATAGGTGCTGGTTGGAGGAAATTAGGATCAACCAACAGTATATTTCCTGGTAGGTTTAGGCCTCAGTAGCATTTTGTTGTAATTTATTCAGAGGAGTATGATCAGTTGTATTTATATTCGAGATGTTAACCGATGCATCGCTAGACTGATAAACTAGAGATAAAATGGATAGTTGTTTGCCCGGATACCGGATAACCGGCGAGCTGCGAGGCCGTATGGCCGGATATCCGGCGGCCGGATATTTGGACCATTGTCTCGTTGCATGTCGTGGCGAGTTTAGCGCCGCAAAAGCAATCAGATTTATTATAGGAAATTGTCGTAGTTTTGAATATCCGGTATCCGGCCGGATATTGAGTTACTATCTGGTATCCGGCCGGTTAGGTTGGATACCGAATAGTTACCGGATATCCGTTTCATCTCTATGAGAAACATTTCTATGTAAGAGCGTATTGTGACGATTTTTACATGTAAAGCGTGGGCCTGACCTGCATAGTCGCGTAGGAAGTCCCTTTCTTAAGCAATTAAGACACAACTTCAACCTGACCACCTCAGAGATCCTCTCCTCCACTGGCAGCTCTCGGAGACCAGCGCATTTGTAAATGCGATGGCTGCCTCCGCAAAAGACGCATGTGAACTCATTAGCCGGCTGCGGCAGTAGTGAGGCCGCTTTGGGCAGTGACAGTCGAAGCTGAAATTGTATAAGATTTAACAGATAATTTGGGCTTAGTAAAACTTCCACAAATGTCAGCTCAAATTTTAAAAACTTGAAAAAATCTTCTAATGTAGGCAAATAGTCAAATGATGCTTTATGTTCTTCCCATTTAAGGGCTATCTCTTGGTCCAATTTAGGTACAATTAGGTGTATTAACAATGGATCCCATTAGTAGTAAGAGTCCCTAAGTTGCAAAGTGCTCTAAGATTTTTTGACAAATGGTCAACTATACACCTTAAAGATTTTGTTGTGTTACTAATATTTGGGATAGTAAATAAAGCATTTAAATGTTGTGTTGTTAATTGTTTTCTGTTGTCATATCTCTGGCAGAGGAGAGCCCATGCTTCATCATAATTTTTACCGGTAATCTCCAAATTGGCTATATCTTGTGAAGCCTCATCCTGTAGATATGTACTGAGATAATGGAACTTGTGAATGTTTACTTCATTATTATTATTATGAATAAGGGAACAAAATAATTCTTTAAATTCAAGTGACATAAAGTAGCTACCATCAAAATTTGGTATAGTAATTTGTGGCAATCGAATCGGGTTTGTGTTACCGGATATACAGTTTCCAATAATATTTTGTTCTGAAATCTTTGAATTATCAGAAAGTTTATCTTTATGAGTGTATAGAATGACTGTCCTATTTTCTCTCTTACCAAAAATTGTGAGGAATCTGCAACCTCAATATCGGTTTGTAATTCACTAAGAGTCAAACAAAGTTTCAAATTTAGTTAATCTTAGAGAAAGTTCTGTGAACTGGCTCTGTGTTGGATGTTGAGAGTTGTGTCCTCCATGAACTTTTTAAATAAGTGAATCCATTGTTCAATACTAGATCTCTTAGCGATTAACTCTTCCATTCTTTTTCATTTAGTCATTGTTGCAATTAAATATACAATACTATATTACATTAGTTGTTTTATAAGAATGTTGGCAAATAACAGAACTAAATCAAATAAACTTAAATAGTTACATTGAACTTGTAATATTGAATATTGCAGTTGAAGAATACTTAGGCTTATGCTCAGCACTGTAGCAGTACTGGGCAGCGGGGAACTTAGTTGAGACTTGAGTAGAAGACAGGCACATTCACAGAACCAGCTGAAAGGGAGCAAGTGCTCCACCCAATAAGAAATAATTAGTTTATTATTTTAGTTTAAATGACAATAACTTTATTGAAAATGTCTATTTGACATGTATTTAAATAATGCTGAATTACTGAAGGTTTAGTTTCAATTTTAGTTTAAGTAATAATTTAATTACTTAGTAAATAAGTAAATTAACTTTTAGTTCAAACTAATAGTTAGTAAAATAGGAAATGTAAATTTTTAATCACTGAAACTAAGTATTTAATTACAGTTTTTACTCAGAGTTATTTATAGATGTAATTAAGTAAGTATTATATTTAAATATTTATATGTAAAAATGAATGAAGTATGACTAAAAGGTTTTAGTTGGGTTTTAAAGTAGACTGCTTAAGTTGTACATGTATAATTATGTAAATTGACCTTTGCAGAGCTAGTAATATATTAGGAGAACGACCTACCATAATTAGGTACATGTATACAAATAGGTTCACCAAACATTTAAAACAGGGAGACAACACTGAATAGACAATTGAGAACGGAGTAAGGAATAGGGTTTGAAAAAACAAAAGGATTGGTCCACTTCCCTGGTAAATATGTTGTCTGCCACTGGATTTATTTTGAGGCTTGCTGTGGAGGTCTTTAAATCACGTCTGGGGTCACCATGTAGCGGAGGTAGCTAGCTTGGGCTACCTCTTTCGAGATGTTACTTCTAAGGTAGGCACGTTGAAATAATGTGTTTATAATGTTCTGGTTTATTAGTGCAGAATTACAATTATTCTATTTAATTTATTAGAAAACTAGCTTTTGCCCGTGACTTCGTCCGCGTGGAATAATTACTTTAGGCAGCATTTTTTTGTGTAGGTACTTATTATGCAAAAACACACATACAAACTGCAGTGCACTTGGTAGATGCAAATGGTAGATTGTAAAAATGGCATTTTTACAATCTACCATTTTATGTTTTTCCATCCTTTGCTACTTACACGCAACCTTTCATCCCCACATGGGTCAATATTTCAAAAACGCTAGAACAATATTTGCGTTTCATGGTTTTATCTTCGGTAATGAGGTATCGCATAAAAATTTTCATCTCATATTTCAACCCCTTCATTCCCTTTTTCACAAATAAGGTAAGTAGCTTTTATTCCATTTCGAGGTTTCGTCTATTTTAGTACCAAATTTCAATAAATTCGATTCAGGTGTTGGGCGTGAAAGCGATTAAGCTAAAAAGTCACGTCCACCATCTTGGATCTCAAAATGGATGCTGTATTCTGAACCCTGACTCCGAATACAGCATCCATTTTGAGACCTCCGAAAACTACAAAACTGATACCCATATCAAGTTTAAAATTCGCGTCCGCCATTTTGGATATCAAAATGAAACCCTGTAAACCACGAAAATGATATCCATATTAATAATAAGTTAAGTAGCGTCCACCATCTTGGATCTAGAAATTGATGACGTATTTGGAATCGCGACCCCCGAAAACTACGAAATTGATACCCAAATCGCTTTTATGTTAAAAAGTCCCATCTGCCATCTTGGACCTCGACGTAGATGATGTATTTGGAATCAGGACCCCCGAAAACCTCGAAAATGATACCCATATTCCTATTAAGTTAAAAAGTCACGTCCGCCATCTTGGATCTCAAAATCGATGTTTTATTCGGAGTCAGAACCCCCAAAAATCTCGAAAATGATACCCATATCGATTTTACATTAAATAGTCGCAACCGCCATCTTGGATCTCAAAATAGATGTCGTATTCGGAATCGGGACCCCCGAAAACCACGAAAATTACACCCATATTGACATTTTGTCAAAAAGTCGCGTCAGCCATCTTGGATCTCGAAATAGATGTTTTATTCATAATCCGGACCCCAAAAACCACGAAAACGATACCCATATTGACATTATGTAAAAAATTCGCGTCCGCCATCTTGGATCTCAAAATCGATGTTTTATACGGAGTCAGAACCCCCAAAAATCTCACAAATGATACCCATATCGATTTTACATTAAATAGTCTCAACTGCCATCTTGGATCTCGAAATAGATGTCGTATTCAGAATCGGGACCCCCGAAAACCACGAAAATGACACCCATATTGACATTTTGTCAAAAAGTCGCGTCTGCCATCTTGGATCTCGAAATAGATGTTTTATTCGTAATCCGGACCCCCAAAAACCACGAAAACGATACCCATATTGACATTATGTTAAAAATTCGCGTCCGCCATCTTGGATCTCAAAATGGATGGTGTATTAGGAATCGGGACCTCAGAAAACCACAAAAATGACATCCATATCGATTTTATATTAAAAAAATCGCGACCGCCATCTTGGATCTCGAAATAGATGTCGTATTCGGAATCGGGACCCACAAAAACCACAAAAATGATACCCATATTGATATTTCGTCAAAAAGTCGCGTCCGCCATCTTGGATCTCGAAATAGATGTTTTATTCGTAATCCGGACCCCTAAAAACCACGTAAACGATACTCATATTGGCATTTTGTCAAAAAGTCGCGTCCGCCATCTTGGATCTAATCGGGACCTCCGAAAACCACAAAAGTGATACCCATATCGATATTTTATGAAAAAGTCACAACCGTCATCTTGGATTGGATCTTTATTTCTTATCAAGTGGCTAAATTCAAAGTTTCATGGTTTTATCTTTAACCATGACGAACTTCCATACAAATTTTCATCCCCAATTTCATCCCCACACGGATCTAAATTTTTAAAATCCTAGAACTAATATTTCTTTCTTTCTTATTAAGTCCCAAATTTCAAAGTATCATGGTTTTATCTTTAACAATGACGAAGTCCCATACAAACTTTCATCCACTATTTCACCCCCATACAGGTCAAATTTTCAAAAATCTTAGAACAAATATTTCTTTTTGTCTTATTAAGTGCCTAAATTCAAAGTTTCATGGTTCTATCTTCAAAAATGACGAACTTCCATACAAACTTTCATCCCCTATTTCAACCCATACCACCTTTTTTTCGCAATAAAAAGTAGCCTATGTCCTTCTCCGAGATCTAATCTATATTTGTACCTATTTTCATCAAAATCGGTTCAGTGGTTTAGACGTGAAAGCTTAACAGACAGACAGACAGACAGACAGACAGACAGAGTTACTTTCGCATTTATAATATTAGTAAGGATATTAGTAAGGATAAGGACAAGCACAGTTAGTTTTAAGTTAAGGTTGCAAGAGAAAATCTGCAGAGGGCGACGCTGGGTATAAGCGGGAAAGTCCGACGAGTTCCAAAGACTAGCAGCGCCATCTATAACTCCATCGCCGCGAAGGTTCAAATAGGTTTTGAGCCGGAACAAAAGGGTACCTATTGATCGCCTTATACTCCGTCCACCAAGTTGGGCAAGAGGTGGACTACTGCCTAAACCAATCCAACCTTTGATGTCAAGGAGAGGTCTTGTGTCCCAACAGTGGGTCGAATTATAATGGCTGTTATGATGATGATGAATGTTTATGCTAGAAAAACACAAATTCAATTTACTATATTTTTTCGAAATATGTTTACTTAAAACAATAATAGCGCCAATTTTAGCGCATCCAACTAATGCTGTCATCAAGAAAACGTTACAAACATATTTTCCCAGCGATCACGCCTTAATTACAAGCTAGATGCGAACTTCAAAGAGCCGTGGGGTTCCACCGAATAATCTAACGATAACTTTAAATGAATTCCTTAATTAGAATAGTGTTGATTCGCTAAGAAACGCCCCGGAGGGAACACCCGCAATTACCTATCAACAAATTAAACCGAACTATCGTCTCGACTTAGTATTGCGTAATGTTGGGCCCATATGTGATTAGCGTGCTCCCTAATGGTAACTACCCTTACCTTCAAAAACAGATTGTACAAAAAGATTTACCCACTTCTGGTACGGGGAACGGAAATTATCAACATTAGAAATAGGGAATTGTTCAGTATCGGCTTTTCGTGAACAAGCTATTTCCTAAAAAATATTTTTACAGTAAAATATAATTAAATATAGGTACTGAAATGTTTTTGAAACTCTCTTTGCCGGAAAGTAATTATCAAAATAAAATAATTTTAATAGTAGTTTTAGAAGGAAAATGAGACACCATTGTATCCTGTGTTGATATAACATTAAATATGCAATAAAAATCTTTAATCGCTGAAAAGAAATCGTTATGTAATAACCTAAAAATTAGTTTAATACTCAACTAATTAAAGAATAGGTACACAGATTCAAAGATGTGATATTATTTATTTAAAAATATGTGCAGACTTTTCCCTAATTTTCTAACACAGGCGCGGGTTCCATCGAAACATCTTAAAGATAAACGAATTAATATTTACGTATATTTCACTATCGTCCCGCCCTAGCTTCGCGCGCAATTTGTCGGCTTATCTCTACTATAATATGCATGTATTATACATTAACCTTCCCCTTGAAGAACTCTATCTATTGCTGAAAACCGCATTAATTAATGGTTTAAAAGTTCAAAGCGCATATACAGAAAGAGCTACTTAATTTTGTACTATGTACCCAATGTGTACCTATAGATATGATACTTAATTAAAATCAAAATCAGTTATTGCTTGTTTAATTTACAACACACAGCTACTTCTACGATAATAAAGCAACAAAAAAAGTTAATCAGTTAGTTATTTGCGGAAGTGCTCATTGCCCGAGACAATGTGTAGGATATGTCGCAGGCGCATCGTATAACGCTACGTATTACAAAACGGCGCGGCAGATTGTAGTGTGTCAGAATTGTTAATCAAATAAAATATCTTTGTTGATAAATCCGTTGATAAATCCGTAGATTCTATCATTATTAGTCTTTATAATCGGATGAGGATCGCTTATTATTTACCAATAATTTTTGTTCAGTTATTTTTTTGTGACAAAGCGGAGTGGAATTACAGTCACTTATCATTCTCACGCACTACAATCCGGCTCACCGTTTTGTAATCCGGCGTGTTATACAATCCGCCTGCGACATATATACTAGCACTTGTGAGATAATAATATCTTGAGATACAAAATTAAATATTGATTTTGGTTTATTCCAAACAAATCCCAAGCTTCGATTCGAAGGCCGTCTACACCGCGTATCGTATTACTCGTAGCGCCAACTAAATAAGTAACTTATTCCCGTTTATTATCGCGACCTAATCTCCGCGTGTTGACACTCAATGCTGACTTCAAACATAATTATCTCCATGATCCCCAAAATTGGAGATCCGTAGGGAGCCGGGCATCGGCGAATTTCTTGTGCCAACAGAATCACCCCGATATTGGCATCTTTTGTTTGGTCACATCATTATACCGTGATTGATTCTATCAGGCTTTGGTTATGGACTAATTATTGCATTATCATACTTATCTCAGCGAAAATATGTTTGTTAAGATCTAGTTGTTGTCGGTATTTTTGTTATCTTGCTGTTGATATCAGTAGTAAGGCACGTATTGTAGCTATTATGAGATGATTGGGCGTCAATATTGCAACAGTCGGTATTTTAATGCGTGACTAATATTTTCCTTCCCATTTCGGAATTGATGAATTTGATCCTGCTACCAATTTCGGAAGGTACAAATACTTCATAATGGCTTCTATAAATCCCGTCTATAACGTGATTATATAATTTCACGGAAAATACAGGGTAAGAGTAAAGGACCAGACCTTATTTGCGACTCATTAATTAATATAGTATAGAAAAGAAAATTGTAGGTACGCCAACAAAATAATAACAAAATGTTGTTTATTCTTATCTTTCAGAATGTAGTTGACACTCAACATGCTTAACAGTAAAATAATATCAGAGAAATTAAATAAAACAAAATGTAATACTTGCATTCTACGATTCTCAATAAGCGAGAATATAAAAAATAATGTTCCCCGTTTACAATTTAAAGCTTGCATCCCCTCGTAGCAGGCATTAAGGCGCACGCATACACGCGCATACATGTCGATGCAATTTCACAAGACAAGGACCTTTTCTGTAATAAATATAAAATATTCGCGTCTCAGGCGTCCGCCTACGGAATACTAAGTGGCCCACAAATGATTTTAAAAAACCTCCCGTCCTCTAACTCGTTTACCCCGTTTTATATTCATTATTTTACCTCTGGCAACCTTTTATGAGGACGTAATCTCGAGCTCAATCTAGCTTCGGTTATAACGATATTATAGTCTGCTAAGTTCCCGGCTTGTGTTTTACAGTTAAAGTTTTGTGCTGCATTGTTTCTTGGGATGATTCTTTAGGAGATAACCAAAATAAATTGAATATAGTTTACACAAACGCTGTAGTTATTTTTGCTAAATCTACTTTTTATATCCACGATTGTGCATCTTATGCTAGTTATATAAGAAATTATGAATAAAATCTCATGTCTAGCGTTTGTATACTATTCATCAAATCACCCAAGAGACGCCCACTGTTGGACATAGACCTCCCTCAAGGATCTCCAGCCCAATCGGTTCTACGCTGCCCGTATCCAGCGGCTTCCGCCTTTAATATTCATTTCTACTTGATTAATTACGTGTTGAAAGTATAACATTTGCTACTTTTTTTATAAAAAAAAAACATATCAACGCACTCATTTCAAATACGTCTCGTTTAATACAGTATCTACGTAACTTATTGAAAAGGGGACGAACTACAATACATACATATAGAATTGTAACTGTCTTTTGTTTGAAAAGGGCCCTCCCTAAAGAGGCTACGAGACGGTGATCCATCAGCAAGTCAGCAGATCGGGCGGCAAATTTTAATTCTGAATGGGCTCTTAAGAAGGCGGTTTATTGCAAGCCAAAGTTAATGTTTCACGTGACTCGAATATTGAGATATAATTTTAATTTTAGCCCCTTCCGAGGTACAGACGACTTTACATATTTTTCGAGAATAAATCTCGTTTGATGGATTTCCAAATAAACAGTTTTAATGGAAATTTGTCTTTGGTATTCAGAGTCAAATATAGGGAGGGAGAAATGCGACAAATGTATGTAATTATGATCAATCCGTATTGAATCTAAAGAAGTATGACTGATCTTGTGATTTTAATTAGAGAGAACACATTTTCACTGGATAATATACTTATTACAAGCACACTCAAAAATCTAGCCCAACTTAGATGTCAATGGATTTGAACCCGGAACGTTTGATGTGTCGGCATTAGCCACGCCACCACAACCACAACCTATCAGAGTTCGCAACGGGTACAAAGTTAACATGGCCATCAAATAGATTAAACGAAATATTGACACCTAAGTGTAAAATATTACTTGAAAATTATATGACTAGATTATCAAAACTTTCCGTCATCAATCATCGAAAACTTTTTAATCGTACTCTAAAATAGACTTCACAAAAATTACATCGAATAAGTGTTCAAAATTCAAAGGGCCGTAGCGTTGAAATCTGACAATTTTATTATTCAATTACGACCGCGTCGGCAATATGCCACCGGGAAAATGATACCCGGCTCTCCCTAAACCGGGATACGGCACTGACCCGGCAAATATAACAAGGTAACTGTCAAAGCTAACCCGAATATCAGATTGACGGTGTGACGCCCGGCCACGTTGACAGCTTAAGTGGGCACTTTTGGGCCCGACTTTGACATTTTATAAATTTAGAGGATTGATTTTTTGAGCCGATTTTGTTTTAATGGGTCTTTTTTCCCTTAACGATTTTTGGTCATTAGCTTTATGCCGATTACTTAGTTAACAACTACCATCACAGAACTACCTAAATATATTGTATGAATTAATTTGAAATAAGACTACCTTCTTCAATCTTAATCTTAAGAACAAATAAAATCAACCTCTGCTCCTATCTCATAACCAATCTCAGTAGATTTTGCTTGCCAACAATACCAAAAGCAATGACTGAATTGCGATCTTCTAGAAGTTGAATGTTTTCCAATCTCCTATTAAATTGACAGTCTTCTATAAATAAATAGTCAATCTATTATTATGCTGTCCTATGTTAACTTAAAGGACCGAAGGAGAAAAATACACTTGCATCTTTTTGATTAGTTTTTGCCAATTTTATGGCAATTTTTACAATTCTACAGATTATACAATTACAATCGCGGGGGAAAATGTTATGGCTAAAAAAGCGTTACGTATGGCGGAAAAGCTTCATTTAAATTGTTGTGCATTTCATGGGTTATACTTTAAGTTTTTTAATTAAAGTAACTTAACTTAAAGTATCTTAGCATTTTTACAATATTTTAAAAAAAACATAAGCACCAAGCACTGACAAATTTCGAAAGCGAAAAGCAGTGTCTCGGTGGCGTAATTGGTCAACGCAGCCGCCCGGATTGCAGAAGATGCGGGTTCGAGTCCCGCCTGAGGCAAGTCGATTTTTTTCAGTGCATTTTTCTAGTATTAATATCTACGCGTTTGTAAACGCTAAAATAAATTTATTCCATACTGAAAAATACAAGTTTAAAAATGATTCTCCTAAATATTTTCCTTTGACAACTCTACAGCTACAAACGGGTGACATCCCTAAGATCCTAGACAGTTTGATCACGATCTCGCTAAAGTCGGGTGTTAATGATACCGCATGCATCCCGCTTAAGGAGATTACATACTTGGAACTTCTTGAATGAAGCAAAACAAAAGCATGTAAGCGCGGAGAGGCTGCGGTAATTGAATTTTGATAAAGTTTCGGCTAAGTTACCGCCGGTGCATCCTCGCACTAAAACAATTTGACGGTAATTTATGCGAAACAATCTAAGGTTTCGTAAAGTATTCTTAGTCAAAGGGCAAACATGTGCGGGAATAGTTTTATGCGTCCCATTTCGCTCAAGTTTATGCTGATATGAAGGCAATGTTGACATACGTTCATATTAATCGTATTAATCCGAGTATAAATGTCACAAAATCGATGATATAGATTAACTTGGAACAGACACGGAACGATATTTTTTATTACAAATATTAAATTTTTTGTCTATCGTGTCTAATCAAAACTTTTAGCAATCATCTTAAGCATTTTTACGAATAAGAACCAACCAACTATTTAAAAATGTATAATAATAGTTTATTGACGAAAAACGTGTTACAATTTGTGATTGATTCCCCTGTATTCCAAAATAGGTAAATGCCTGTAGTATGGAATTCAGTGTGCTCTCCCATTTGATACATTCAAATTGTCAACATAGCACTAGTACAGACTAGTACATAATTGAATTTAATTTTTAACTTCTATTGACAATAAAACAAAAAGCCATGTATGCCCAAAGAGTTACAAAATAAGTTCGTATTTTATTTATACTACAGACTCGTACCTACCTTTTACATTTAGAATACGAGTCACATTCAAATAGAGAACACGTCAATTACTTTCTCCGGAGTACTCGAGCGAATGACGAAAATATACACATCGAACCTTCTCGACGGTCAGTTGCAAAGCGTGCAACGGGTTGAACGCTCATGGGACGTTGTGAGCATTCGTCGTCTTAACCCTAGATTGCGATCACCTACTGGCTTGCCGCTAAGTGGATTGGAGTGGGAACTCATCTGTTCGCCGTCAGACGGGGTGGGCCCGACCCCCGGCGAATTGCGTTAAATAAAGTCAAATTGAGCAATAAAGGCGGCCCCCCGCGGTAATGCAATAGAATCGCGGTCGGGCGACACTGGAACTATAATCACTAATTTACACCATATTTTGGTCGCAGTGTCTTAGGGAATTCTTTTGTGAAATAGGTGTGGTGTAGACGGCAAGTCTTTTTAAAATAATACTGGATGGATGTTGGTGATCTTCTTAAAAGTAGTGCCTACCGTTATATTTTTACAGTGAGAGATATTTGAGATTTAGAATTGTTGAAAGTTTTCAGTACAGTGTAATTTTTACTCGTAGTGTAGAAACGTCGGTAGGCAAGCGCACAGGCAGGTGGACTCGCTTTTTGGTTTCAAGGTGAACGGAGATCAATTTCCATTCACAGTATATTTAAATATATCTCCGTTCACAGGAGTGGGTTCACGTCGTCGGTAGTATATAGACTTAGCGCTATATATTTATCTGTGTTATTATATTACACATTTTATCTAATAAAAACTATTTTCACCAAGAGACTCAGAAAATATTGCGCAAAACATTGCATTGCAATTTTATTTAAACTAATCTTTAGCAGTTTTTGTATCTAGTTTTAATAACCCATTTTCTTGATAAATATAATGTACTGATTGAGTCGTCAAGATTTAACGAAAATGCAATTTTACATCGCAGCTAACAATTCAGGAGTATTTATTAGAATGTAAAGTATCAAAGCAGGCTGCAATAAAACGGTTGAGCTTATAAGTGAAAACAAAGTGAAACAGAGTGACGAGGGTAGAGCAACTTTGTTGTTATGAAACAGCCGATTTAAGCCAAGAAATCATCGCCTCCATTACTGAGCGTTCAGGGTTGCCAACTGACAGCTTTGGAAGACCTTCGCGAGGCTTTGTTATTAAAACTAGTCGTCGATTAGTCGGCAAAACTTACTTGTTTAATTAATAATATTTAATTTTATGTAACACTTAAATACACATTTTATTTTACTTCAATATAATAGAGAAGACTCTATGTAGATAGATAAATCGTTTATTTGATTAACAGAACACACACACATATATAAAAACACAACAATAAAATGAACTTACGCATCTTAAATTATCTCACTAACCACAAAGCTATTACATAATTTAATTGTTAACCTGAAAGTGAGAGGTATGTGAACTTTAATGTGCATGCAATATGCTTATAAAGGGGTAGGTACAAAGTTTTTTCTTCATGTGTTAATATACCTACCTATTAATTTGTAGAAGTTAAACACATTTTCTCTATCCTGCACCCGTTGAATGTTTCTTATTTGTTGATCATTTCGCTCAAGGTTGCCAGGAAATTGCTGTTTTGTACTGTGATGTGTTGTGTATGTTAATTTCTTCCTTTGTTTAAAGAGATAATTTTGAGTGTAACATCTGTCGTGGTAGTTGGATTGTGTTTGTTTGTTTACTGAAGGGTTTGGTGCCTCTTGTATGTAGGCGTCAGGCTGGCAGCTGTGACTTTATGTGTAACCACATGTTACCTATGGCTCTGCTCATTCCTTATGGGACTATAAGCATGATTGTATGTACATACTCGTAGATACAACACAAATCTGATATACTTACAAAATAAAATTACAAATTATTAAAAATTAAATTAAATTTGACGACAGTAACTCTACCAACCCTACACATGAGCGATGCGGTGCTCAGTCACTGACGAACTGCGGCTAGCCTTAAGCCGGGACATAATTGTGAACCCCTTATTTTGAACCAAAACCAAGGAATGTCACACAACTGATCGTATGATTGACAAAGTTTTGACACAACTATTCACGCAAGTGTACCGGAGCATCTTCTAATCGAAATGATGGTTCACCGGTGACATTTCCCTTTCTTGGAAGTTTCAAAACCAGATGAGAGTTTCTTATAGTTTTTATTGTTAAAGAAATTTTCTTCAGTTTTAATTTAAGAACCTGATTAATTAACAAATATTTATTAATTTTATAATAGTATACTGCCAGAGGTGGTTTATGTGTAAATAAATGTTACCTAAGGCTCTGCTCAACCCCTCTTAGGATTCAAGCGTGATCATAATGTATGTGATGCTGGCACTTTACAAATGGCCATATTTGGCAAACATTTGTGTTGCATCTCTTTCATTCTGTATATATTATGATAGAGAGGCAACACAAATGTTTGCCAAATTCGGCCATGTGAAGTGCCAACATAAGAGTAAACCCTTGACATAGACTATTTATACTCTAATGGCCGGTTTCAATAACTTACGTTTGCTTACCTACTATCCATTACGAATAACGTAAAATTGACATTTATTTCGTGAAATATAGTTTTTTTTATATATAAGTAGGTACATAGATCCATTTATTTTTCTGATATTTCGTTTATATTAATCATTATGTTTAAAATATTTCATTCTCTTGATTAAAGTAGGTATTTAGAATTTACGATAGTCGCGCTACTGAAAATCTGTACTTATAGGACAATAATACCTAATAGATTAAATCAGTTAAAACTATCTTTACCCACTACACAATCTAGTAGTAAAAAGCGGCGGTTTTCATTAGCAGCTGGATATCGAATGCAAAATGAAGGCATGTTGCACGTCCGCTACAAATAATGTGGCATCCCTAAAATAATACAAATAACCCGTCCTTGGCGCGGCGTCTTCAGGATTCGGGCGCGGCGGCTGCTAGGTTTAAAATTCAATTTATATCAATTTGAGTGTAATCACCGGAGGGGAGTTTAACACAAAAATACGTCTGAAACCACCTTATATTGTGGCGTAACGCAATCACTTATACCGTTATGTATGAAAATGAGATTTGCACTTACTTAATTTCGGGTTACGTTTTAAATATTTCAAATGCAGTTAGTGAGTAAATTGAATTCTTGTTGAGGTTCTAGTTAAGTGTTTGTGATTAAAATCTTACTCAACTACGCAAAAGGAATGTTTTATTCGAATAAGATGTAAAGACATATTATGTAGTAATTTCACCTATTATTTAATAGCAAATCGAAAATTAGATTTTAAATAGATAAATACTCGTAAAATAACTTTGGGAGAAGAAACATAATCCTCCTTTTTTTGGTTTTGAAGTCGGTGTTAAAGAATATGTTATTAATTCATCTCCTTCTAAAGGGAAATGAATCTGGCTAAGCAAGTTCGCGGTCAATGAATGAACCGCAGTTATTCAGTGGCACACATAATATTTTCTACCCTGATTTAATTTATTTTTGGGGTCGGGGCAGTATTTAATTGTAATAAAACACAAAGTTCATTAATTGTAAAACTTAACCTAAAACACATGTGTTCTCGCATCAGCAAGTCGTTAAAGCTCCATGAAACAGCGCGTTATTCGTCGTCACTTGTCACGTTATAAATTCAAATAACTTGCTCGCGAAATCTGTTGGCCTTTTAAAACGTTTTTAATATTCCCCAACCGTCTTTGTTCACTCTATAGCAATTTCGTTTTGTTTTAAAGCGGGCAAATTGAGCTTTTTTGTTTATACAAGTTGAGAGCAGTTGGAGCGTAGGTAATCTCTTTTACGTTTGTTAGGTCTGAGTCTCGGGAAGCATTCTTTTTCATTTGCTCTGTCATCGTATATTTGTCCACGTTGCTTCGCCTCTTAGAGATTGAGCTAGGGACGCGCGTGCACGAATGCGTGTAAATTTTTAAACTTAGTAACGTTTTTGTACCCGCTTTTTTGTCTATTCCTTTATTCGTATTGTTGTTTGCAATTGCCGTTGCAGCAATTTTGTAGGAGCATCTTTTGTTTTATTCCTTTTCCTCGCTTTGACCGTTCAGTGGCGATTATGAGGAAGTTTAACATTGTTTTCCTTTTTAATTTCATTCTTTTCTACTCGTTTAATTTAAAATATGTTGCGCCTTTTTCCGTAAATGGCTCTTACTGTTTCTTTGTTTTTATATGGCGTTACTCTTGGCCAGAGTTAAGGCGACGATAAGGCCTGGCCACCTTGGCCATACTGAATGGAGTATGCTGTGCCTGTATAGCACACTCAGAAATCGAAAAACTGTTGATTTTTTTTAACAAGATGCGACGTCTTAACCGACTTAAAAAAGGATAAGGTTCTCAATTTTACTGCATTTTTTTTATGTGTGTTACCTCATCTCATAACTCTGTTCTGGGTGAACTGATTTTAAAGATTCTTGTAACGTTTGGAAGCTGCTGCTTATCACGTAGTTCCATTTAAATTTGATCGAAATCTGACGAGTAATTTTTGAATTATCCCTAATAATGTCCATTTAATTGACATCGATGATATCGTAATCTTATCACTTGTGTCTAAAAGATCTCGAGATTGTTTCCTGAAAATTTCTATACTTAAAACACTAAAAGCAAAAAATGAATATTTTTTAATTAAAAGTAAACCGCCTTCAAAACTAATAAGTCGGGAGTGGTCTCCCCTTGACGTTCTCGTAAACTGGAAACGACTCAAAATTCGATAGAAACCTTATATTTTGATGTCATACATGCATGTTACATTTTGGTCACCCATCTGAGTACCGACCACGCACTTGGTTGCTTAACTTTCGTGATCGACAACTCAAAAGTTGATAGAAACCTTATATTTTGATGTTATACATGCATGTTAAGTTTTGTTGCAATAAGTTAAAGCATGCTCGAGTTATCGTGCTAACGCACAGACACACACACAGACATAATTCCAAAAAAAAATTTTTTTGACTCAGGGAGGCTCAAAACGTGTAAATCCGTCAAAATCTCGAGGTAGAATTTTTTTACGATTACAAGACTTCTTCTATACTACGTACGAGAAAGTAAAAAAACGCGTTCCCTTTCCAAGCTATACGCTGAGCACGAATATTTTCGAAAAAGTATTCGTTTCGTTTGTATTAAAATTTTGCAGCGCGTCTATCGGGCGTAATCGTAACTGAATCGGAAATCGGAAGGAATATTTTGATGATAGCAATACGAATACTTTTTCGAAAATATTCCTGCTCAGGGCACAGATTAAGTATGCTACGACTGACCCCTTAGTGCGTTGGTCTGCATGAAGTTCAGAAAATCCCTCATTCTTTTACGACACGAGACTAACGTGTGTAAAAGAGTATGATTACCTGCCATCTAAAAATTAAAATGATAACTAATCTATTACTATTTTGGGCTTAGATTATCTAAGATTTTGGGGGTTCTGTATGGCCCATACTGCCATATCTGGCTTCATAAGTAACAAAATGCTACCTAAAGCTCTGCTCAACCCATTTTGAGATTATGACCGTGATTATATGTATGTGTATGAAGCGCTGTTATCAGAGTTGAAGTATAAACTGTTTACATATTACATTCAATACATTCATAAGATGAAGTTATATCAAACAATAGCTATGAAAAAGTCTGAGCAGAAAATTTTCTAATAAAATTTTATAGGATGGTTAAAATCAAAAACGATATATATATATAACCTCGTCCTAATCAAAAATAACAATGAAGTATTATTTTTAGACGATACAATACTTCAGGCTTGAAGGGGTTAAATATAATTCCTAGCAAATACGTAGTCTCCCGTTACCAAACATATCGAGTAGACCTCAGACTAAGCAGTTTAATTATGCAATTAACGTCTCGCACATTCACACACCAATTAGTTACTGAATGCCACCGAATACACTAATAATATGTGAGGGTTGGTAATTTAAGGAGTCCTCAACATTGAATTAACATAACAAGTCGAGCTAACTAGCTTTGAGTAACAAACACGTATAATTTGAATTGGGTTAGAGCGAATATCAAACTCGAAATTTTATTGGTATTTCAGTTCATGATACGTTTCTGTGATATGGTATATAATTTTATTCAATTCAATTCAATTATTTATTCTAAACAACATACATTGTGTGGAATAACAAACAGGCATACATACATATCTTTACAATATTACAATCTAAATAAAAATAACAATACCGTCCAATAAAATGTCAAGATCAATTAAAAAAAACTAATAATAATAATAATCAAATGAAATGTCAGGAAATCTATTGAAATGTCAGGAAACAAAAAAGTAAAAAGTCCAGTGCAACCAAGTCATCAAATAAATTATTAATAAATGTTAAATTCAATAGAAAATTAATTTAGGTATCCTACATGTACATATCGAATTTTACTTTTCAGAATATAATGTTGACGAATTCTTCTACAGAATAGAGACATTTCTCCAACAAAAACTTTTTCAGCTTAGTCTTAAAGATGCTTTTATTTGGTAGACTTTTCAATTCTACTGGTAATTTATTAAAAAATATGACTGACTGGTATATGGAAGAGTGCTTAACTATTTCTAGACGAGGTAAAGGTACATTTACAGTTAAAGTCTTTTCTCGTTGTTCGTTCTCTAATAGATTTTTCCTCTGGGGGCTCATATTGGCTGATATGTTTTGTAAAATATGTCAACAGAACCAAACTGTACTAGGAACAGTTAAGATCCCAAACCGCATATTTAATTTGAAACCCGGATTGGAAAGGGAACGCCTATTTTTACAATGATCGCTATGGAAGAGCGATAGTAAAGATAGTCAGGATTTCATCATTCACTTAGAACCTGTTTCACCTTTAAAACGAAAGCGCATAATTTAAAGAACACTTTCAAACAGATGATCGCAAGTTTTCCACTAGCTTCAGAACATTTTAATAGTTAAAAGCTGTGCCACTGTCTGAATTTACCGACGATGAAAACAACTGAAAATAATTCATAAAAGTGAGCGAAATAAAAGTTCAGAATAGCAAGAGCAAACAGGCCCCGGGCTCCGCAGGTAGGGAGTAAGGCAACTTTGCAAATTTTTGGTAAAGCTAAAACATTTTTCCCCTATTTGTTACTGTACTCAAGATGTTTATTTTCAAGAGTTCCTTCTCTGTCTATTTAAATAACAACTCAGTGGAACAAGCATTGAAATAACAATACTCAGATATGAAGATATTATGTTGAAACAAATAAACTTCTGTCTTGCTTGATCCATGCTGAATCACCGAAAAAGATTTTGGGCCTTTGGATGTTATTATTAAATACCATCCCCCAGGTTTAAACATGCTGCTTCTTAAGTTTACTTAAAACTATGGTGTAATTTTCTAAATATTTTTTTGTTATATTTTGTAACTAAAAATTGTTTTGCGTAAAATAATCTGCAGACGACAGCAGCTCAGCCTCCCACAAACTCTTAAATTGCTTCAATAGACTATGAAACTTATGATTATGCCATAAGGTTTATTTTTTTTTACAAACTTGACAGTTTTGGTGAGCCCAGGGTTGATATCTGGATCATAGATAAGCACAGAGAAGATGGAGGTCACATAATTTTCGAAAGCTAACGTAGAAGATTATTGTATAATTATTTCGACCCCTATCTGCCCTCAGTCCGTTCCTGTCCTTCTTCCCGTATTATCTTTTTGTCGAGTCCTCGTTCCTTAAGAATTCTGTTTTAAATTGTGTTTGGGTTTTGGTCTTTTTGCGGCCGGCGGTGTCCTTGCTTTGGCGGCCTGCATTAATAACGGGCCAATATTGATGCTCTCTTACTGCTTTTCCCCATTTTTGTTCGCAAATAAAATACAGTTGGCGAAATACCTAGTTATAGCCCGCAATTTCTCAATGCGGGCTATGGCTTATAGCCCGCATTGAGAAAAGTTAGTATGATTTTACAATTGATTTTTTAAGATTTTTTTAGGATTTTAAGATAGGCCAAACAGAGCAGAATCGCTATTCGAAATTAGAATACACGAACTGAGAAAGAAACATCTTGAAAAAGAATAACAATAATAATATATTTCCACGCTTGAAATGAAATGAAATGAAATGAAAAAGCTCTTTATTTAAATGGACTTTGCTAAGTACTTTTAAATCGTCAAAAGCCCTACCACCATTTCGACGAAATAATTATTTTACTTAAATAATTATTAGTATGCTGAGACGGAGAAGAAATGGCGAAAGAAACTCCGCAGCTTACAATTTCGTAATGATTTCAAAACATCATTACATGTCCATAGATATATCAATATGAATAAATTACAATTTTAAATGCGTAAATTTGGGCAGATTTTACTCCCACGCATTTGGATCATTTAAATAATCATTTAACTTATAATAAGCTTTTTTTATATAATTTAGATTTTACAGTTTTTTTAAATTTATTAATACCTAGGCAAGTCTCTAATATTCTTCGGAAGCTTATTGTAAAAACGTATACATTGGCCCATAAAGGAATTGCTTATTCTGTGGAGACGAGTTTTATATACAACCAAATCGTGTTTCTTCCTAGTATTTACATTGTGCGTATGACATTTCTCGGAAAAATTCATAATATTTTTCTTTACCCTTACACCAATTATCTAGCCCAAAGTAAGTATCATTAAGAACTTGTGTTAAGGATGCTAGATAACGGACATTTTTAATGTATGTACAAATAATTTTATATTTTTTATAAATAAACTTAAATAAATATATAAACAACCATAGCTCGCATACAAATATTCGTGTTCGTCACACAAATATTTGCCACTACCAGGATTCGAACCCGGACCGCTTGATGAATGCACTCTTTTGGCTTTTTTTCAAACATAACAGAACTACAATATCAACACGATAAAAAAATCCATATAATGTATGTATATCATTATTTCGAACATCTATCACTAGAATTACATAATATAAAAATATTGCAACCACTGGCGTCAGTGGCAGAACATCTCATCACCCGCCCATAACCCTTCGACAGCAGTGTATCGTCTCTTATCAAATGCAAACACTCGCGGGTCGTTCCGGCCATTGAGCGCGAATACCGCTTCTATTATTTTTATTTCTACGCTTCCCCTGCGCCGAAACAAGGGGCACGATCCGTGACGTAATCTGTATATGAACGTAGAAAATCTTTTACATACATTTATCGAGGAAAAGTAATACTTTTAACCCTATATCACATTGATAGCGAGTATTTTAAAAATGTCAAATAAAGTCTGATATACTTTAGTAAGTGGTGATTATTTACAAATATAATCTTAGTCTTTACATTCTTAAGACTATTGTAACATTTCTTAAAAAAAAACAATTTTATTTCGTGGTCATATGTCATAGTGTTGAATATCTATTGAGGAATTTTAAGTTTGTGATAGTCTAACGTGCACCAGTCTCTGGGTCAATGATGCCTGTTATGTAAAGATTAATATCAGACTGAATACTAATAATATAACTTTCAATTCAAGAGTTAAAGACTATGTACATAGTCTTGGAGTATTGACTTGAACATGAATTATAATTATAAGTAATAAATAAGATAACATTAGAGATGAAAAAATATGTAAAACTTAAAGTGTATATTCTCATTCTAAGCGAACGATGTTTTTTTTGAGAAATAAATTCTTTAAACCTAAACCTATATACAAAATATTCTAACACTAGGCAGTAAAATAAAAAAGAGTTTACTTTGGAAATTACTTTTGGCTAAATTATTTAGCAAAATACTTGTTAGATGTCGACAGGTTGAATTTCTTATATACTATTAAAAGTTGAAGTAATAATGACCCATTGCTTCAACTTTTAATAGTCTAGTAATTGACCTCTTCGTAGTCCTGGGTAATTCACATAACAGTCATCGAGATAAGTCACTGGTTTTCATCCAATTTTAGGCACGTATTATAGAAGGAGTCTCAATAATGAACGCCGACTTGAGTGTCGTACGTCTCTATCACTTTGTACTTGATAGAAAGTGACAAACGATTCTTAAGACACGATTGATTTCTGACTGTCATTCTGTAATACGGGCCTTGGAATCAATATAATAAGCTAAAATTAATGGTACACTCTCTTAGTGTGTAAAATATACCAGTAGAAGAATTTTAGTGTAGGTAAGTCATTACTGTGAAAGTTAAACAAAAAAATCAAATGCAGTGTATTACGTTTTCTTTCACAAATAGGTACGTCAAGTGAAGGTAACGTAATTCAAGTTGTAAAGTACTATAACACACGTCTAGTGTCTTATAGGATAGGAGTGAGTGAGGTGTGTGCAGCGACATAATATCTGAGGGTCGTAACGTAGCATAATGCGTTGTTAGCGGGCCCACACTACCCGCTATACGCACTTGAGGGTTGGCGCTAAAATAAAATGAATAAATATTTTTTCTTATTTTTTAATGTTGGCATGTTCCTTGGTTCTTCATGGTCTTAATGTGTTGTTAAACTGAACAGTATTATGCAAACCTTAGCACACTCATTTAACCCTGGATTTAGGTGAGGATTTCTGGAAACTTAGGAGAGAGAAATACTTGTAATGTTTCTTGCGAGATCGTGTTCGCTTATGTGAAAAAAAAACTATACTCCGCGCTCCTCTTACACAAAAACGGAAGGCATCGTGTATAGTGAAATATTTTAAGTAAACTTAATCTACGTTTCCCAAACAATAAGTGAAATATTTTGGCATATAACTTTTATATGTTTTGATATTTTTCTTTTATAAATAGTGGTTACTAAAGTTTAATTTAGTGCCAACTTTAAATGTTTTTTTGGGGGAATGATTTCTATCGTGTTTTTTTTTCTTTTGCATTCGCCATTTCTTTTCCATATCTTCTACTCAACTTTAATATGTATGAATAGCTGAATTGTTCATTTTACAACACACCATTCTCTCACTTTGGGTTTATAACGTTACCTACACCTGGATGTAGGTAATTTTATCCCCATATTTGGCTCTCCGCTAAGAGACTCTGGGATGGGATAAATTAATACAGGGTGTAAAAGACATGAACAGTCAAACGAGAACCATGTATTCTGCTCACCATCATAACATTTTTATTCCTTTAGACTATACCTGGGAAATTGATAGTTACGATTTATTGAAGGTCAAACTCAAAAATTTTTTTTTCAGTTTTTTATGAAAACGTATTCTAAACATTATTTCTTAATTATTGTCCAAAAAACATTATATTTTTTTTAGTATTTCATAACAAAAAATGGCTTCAAAGCGCTCAATGTAGCTCACTCGATGCGCACGGACACTAAAGAACGGGGCCCCCGTCTGGCAAAATTATCGCGGTTTTGCGAGTTGCGTGCGAGTTGAGCCCTTTACATTGCGCGGTACAATTTGCAATTTTTCTTAACACCAAAAAATTAAAATCATTTCCCAGCAATAATTTTGTTGAAATATGTCTTATTTTGATGTATAGAATACACGGTTCTCGTTTGACTGTTCATGTCTTTTACACCCAGTATTTTTGAAGCAATAATTTCTCTCATAATGCATGTATCAAGATCAGGATATGATGGGACTGGCATACCCTGCGCGGTGAAAGTCCCTAAATAAATGAAATTTACACTTAAGAAAATACTTGTTAACTATACTACTCATTGTAATGTAGGTATACAAGTAATGTCTTGTATACCTACATTTAATTAAATTACTAGTAAATTCTGCTAATACGTTCGCGTGGCTCTAAATTAACGTCGGAAGCTATTTTAATGAGCTATTGAAGAAACAACGAATTGATTAAGTGCCCCCTTGTAATAGATCCCGGTTCAAGTTATAATTATTGTTATTAGTGTTATCTGTGTCAAGTTGCGTAACTGAGGCGAAATGGGCTTTAACAGTTTAACTATCCCTCAGAGATTGATCTTTATTGTTCGGGTTTCAATTAGTACATCTCCGTGAGATGGTGAGACGATATTAATGATGTTAGATACAGCATCAGCAATAGAAAGTGAACTTTACGTTATCTATGTAACATGGAGCAAAATTGTGGTTTGTTACCCGAACTGTTGTGTAACATCTGTGCTGGTTGTCGGGTTTTATTGGCTCACTGGAAGTTTTGTTACTTTTGTGTATGATGCACCTGTAACTATTTTGAGGCATTGCTTGGCCCCTACCGCCAGATGCGGCGTTATGTGCTTAGCTAAAACTCCGCTCAATCCAAATGTATTGAATATGTATAATGAGGGTGACACAAGCAATATAAATATCAATTTAATTATTTCGTAAGTACTAATATCAATCTACTTACTTTCTTACTGTTTCTGTACGTCTTTAACTATTTACGCTATTTACTTTTTGTGAAATACATTATATGACACAAATAACTTGATTAACTTCAATTAAAGAAATCATTTTTTAGTAATAAGGCCGCCCATTGTACAAGCACTCGTTGAACTATGTCTGTACTTTTTTTTTCTTTTGGTGTACAATAAAGTTTATTTATTCATTCATAGCTCAAGTTAAGTATTATTACGCGCCGCTCTCTACCCAATCGGATAAAGTGAAATGATCGAGTTAAAAAATTGTAAGCCTTTTAATCTTCTACCACATAAAAGTATTTAGCTGTACCCAATGAGGTAGAGAGACAGCAAATAGGTTAAGAATTACTATTGCACTACATATGTTTTTTGTACTAGTATGTTATGTCACAGCAGTCAACCCTACACGGACCCCGTAAAAAAAGTAATAAAAACCAAATAAATCCGGACCCCTCCAGTTCCCCTGTCGTCTTCTATTATTGTTATGAACACCAAAATATAACTTCTCAGGCACAAGCACACTCTACTCGTGTGCAACTAATTTTCTGTACATCTTTATACGAGAACATTCTCGAAAGATCAAATTTAGCCGAAGAGAAGGTAATTTTAAACATTAAGTTCGAAAAATTTCCGTTCACATTATTGTAACAATTTCAGTCCGAATTGGAATTTATCGACTCATTTGTTTAATTAGACTCCTTGGAGACGCTGAGAGATTGTGACTTTCTTAGATTATAAGGTGACTTTAGATTTTTACGTTGAAGGATTTGAAATAGATAACCGGCCTATTTTTAAAATGAAACTAGCTGTCCCGGCCACGCGTTGCTATTGAATTTCATACTATTTTTCTTTTTGACGTGACAACGTCTTATAATTCGATAGAGCCGGCTGCACGCACGAAAAAACATGACGCATGCGGCGTTACCTCGTGTAAGGCCGGCAAAACAAATGAAATTAAATTTTTCTTTTGAAAAATGCTACCATTCCATCAGTATTTTCTTAAGACGCTGTCACGTTCAACTATCGTCAGTAAACCGACTTTACAGACAACCAATTTTTTCTTTATGCAACAGAATCGAACCAATCACAGAGCTCTTTTCAATGCAATGCGTTTACTTATCCAAGAGTCGATAAACCTCATAGTAATGTTTGTGAATACGGGCACAGAAATTATATATACAGGGTGTAAAAGACATGAATAGTCAAACGAAAACCATGTATTCTGCTCACCATCATAACATTTTTTTTCCTTTAGACTATACCTGGGAAATGGATAGTTGCGATTTTATTGAAGGTCAAAGTCATAATTTTTTTTTATTTTTTTTTATGAAAACGTATTCTATACGTTATTTCTTTATTATTGTCTAAAGAAACATTATCATTTTTTTAGTATTACATAACAAAAAATGGCTTCAAAACGTTAGCGTTCAATGTAGCTCACTCGATGGGCACGGACACTAACGAACGGGGCCGCCGTCAAGCAAAAATATCGCGGTTTTGCGAGTTGCGTGCGAGTTGAGCCTTTACATTGCGCGGTACAATGTGCAATTTTTTTTAACACCAAAAAATTAAAATCAGGACTAAAGTCCTTCCTCTGAGTCTTTTACACCCAGTATAGATAATAATAACGGTCTTCAAATTGGATTTAATACATTCACATTACACGTTAAAAAAGTTAATAATCTAATTCTTTTTTATCTGTGAAACTTAAATACTCAAAAACACTATACCTAATTGTAGCCTATACAATTAAGTTGTGATTTTGAGGTTTTGCGAGCAATGGTGATAAGCAAGAAGCTTATATGATGATAAGTACATATCCACGTTTGACAGTTCGTGATTCTATGTAGAAAATAAAAATTCAACATTTCCGTGATTCTATGTGGAAAATAAAAAGTCAAAAGGGGATACGTATCATTGTCATTGACTGTACTCGCGCACTTCAAAATCGAAGATGAAAAATATTTACTACTACGCACCAATATGGGCACACGAACCTATGTTAACAATTTGTGTGACATAAATACATTAATGATATAAAAATAGACATCGAGTAATTGCAACAGCGCTCAGTGAATTAACATAACGAATATAAATAGCTTAATTACGTCAATAGTTATCGAAAGGGAAACCAGGAACATCCCTTCTATTTAATTTCGTTTGTACATACATAATGGAAAACCCGATGCAAGTGTTTCGGGGGTTCGATAGCAGGTTATTTAATAAAGATAGTGCCGCGACTGGCAACTTTGGCTACGGCAGAGTTGTGGTTAAAGTAACCGGAACGTTCCATAATTATGATTGAAACTAGAATAGCTAAAAGTGGTTGATTTTTGTATGCTGTAATTTTGAAGGTTGGTTACTAACAGCTGGTTAGTCTATTTATCTGAAGATCTGTCGACATAATTACAGAATGCTAGTCCATTTTATCTTGCCTGAATCTCATTTTATCTATTGATGAAAACTACACAAAATCCGTTGCATTATTTAAAAAATTGTAGCGCACAAATGGGGCAAATTTGTTTTATACTATGTAGAATTGTAGAGATTAACCGCTTCTGAGGTCTTCGTCATTGAATTAACATAATTAAATAACAAAAAAATCAAATAGAAGTAAGTACTGCGTTTCGGTTACTGGAAAAACAATGTTATCTGTCAAAAATATTATTTTGCCAATGTTTTTCTTGATTTAACATATTAATGAGTACCTAAAAAAAAGGTTGAGAAAAAAGGAATCTGGAATTGTAAATTAGATAGCCAATTTCCCAATTTAATATTTTTACATATGAAAATATTTTTTATCGGTCTTTATGGTAATCCTGTTTTTTAATTCTTACCTTTTTATGCTCTGTGGTTAGTAAACATGTATGCCGATGATGCCATGTATGCCCGATGGTAAACGGTCACCGTAGCCTAAAAGTTGCTTAACTTTTTTATCATCTGTAGCAGAAACTGAAAGCCAATAGATTACTAAAAAAAAATAGTTGAAGTAAATGTTATTCTTGTGTGAGAAATGATTGTCAACATAAATGCAAATCATTATGACGTTAGCGTAATTTTTAAGTTTTGAAAAGAAAAACAACACAACACAAAAACAACAACAAAAACACATAAATGAAACTGTCTAGCCAGAAGGCAAATAAATATTCCGAGGCCTGAAATGCTTGTCGTTGTTCCCATCTCCGTCAAAATTTCTACTTGTTTTAAATCATGAGATTCTTTGAATTGTTTTCGAGAAAATATAATCAAATCAAGAGTTTTAATAATGTCAAAAATAAAACACTAAAAAGTTTTGATACTGTACACACACAACTTATAATTTCACAGAGATTGATGCGTATCAAATGATGTATCGCATTATTTAAAAAGCGCACAAGCGTTTAACAGATTTAATTCGCTAAGTGCTGGGGTGAATGTAAGTTTAGCGAAGTCTCGGGTACATACGAGACTACGGGGCCGAAGGAAGATTTTATTTTCCGCTTTTTGGGTAATCAATAGGGGAGACTCGGCGCCCCCAAAACAAGCGGAGACAGAGAGGACTAGAATGGCCTTGAGTGTTATCAATTGCTTCTAGTATATTGTTTCATAAGTCATTTAATATGTGTTGGGTAGAACTTCGCAGCTTTCTAAGGAAAAAGAAGGTCGTCAAAAAGAGCGTTTTGTTGCTGCATTATAAATATTAATAAGGAGTTCGACGGTGCACCGGTCGTGTGTTCTTCGTAATGATCATGAAGCTAAGGTGCGCGTTTTGGTAACCAAAAATTTTTCAAATTGACTTTACTGCGTGTCCGACTGCTGTCGAAAAATATAGAAGTCGGTCATAAGAAGGTTTGGTGTAAGGTGGCAGTTGATGGTTAAAATCGAATGCCAAGCCAAAACCTTTAAGCCTTTGTCTATCAAGACTTACTTTATCCAAATAACTTGGGAGCAGTGTAGGAAAAAAAGCTGCTGCGATGAAGTGCTTATTCATGGTAGTATATTTATTTGTTATTATTTCCTAAATCAACTGTATTAACCGGCCTAAATTAAAATTTCTCAACCCTACGCATGCGTTCACAAGTCCCAAGCTCTGCTCCTGGCTTATCATAGATGAAGTTCCTGATTTTTGATAAGTTGAATGTATATGAAAACGTTATAAACATGGTTTGTTATATTGTCTCTTTGTTTTTTTTATAAAAAATAGTATCTAAAGTAGTGTTAGAAAAAAGAACGTGTTAGTAATTTTTGAAAGTAAACTAGTGATAACCGATTAAAATGTTCAAAACTACTTAATTAATATGTCAATTAAGAGTTATATTTTCCTAAATTTAATAGAAAATTAGAAGATTCCTTTCTTTTGTTTTATTATGATGCATATTCTATGTGGAGTCGTTTTCGACCCCCGATACCAGATATGTTGACTTTTTTAGCCATACCAGCTAAGGGTTGAGTATTACTTTTTGAGGATAAGTAGCTTATCTTCCGTTCTAACCACCTCCTTTATAACTCTATACCAAAATTCTTTAAAATAGTTACGTTGTATAGTCGTAAAACTGTAAATAATATAAACGCTTATAATGGTTTCGCTGAGTTTATATCTCATGTAATCCAATTTTCCACTCGAGATTATACGTGTATGTATATACCTAATTCTAAAAGTGGAATATGATATTCGTTCTCATAAAAGGCAGTTTATTTGTTGTTCAGAAATTTTGGGTAGCTATATAAATCTTTATAACTACCTACAATTTTGTTTTATTACTATTTGTATTTACTTTTATTACAAGTTTTGGAACTTCTTATTCAATCTCAACAGGGGTTGAGGTGAGCTTTAGGTAACTTGGTAACACGTTAGGCCACATCTGGCAGTATTGGCTCAAAATAGTGACAGGTTACCAGCCTGTCGCCTATATAAACGTTGCGTCGAACGTAAAAAATTACGTCTAAATCTGAGCCAACAAACGAAAGCTGACCAGCAGTTCGGCTAAATATGTCCGATAATTTTCATTTTTCCGCGCGACTAGAAGTGTAATCACTTACGCTATTTTCTCAAAGTTTCCGATTGTGGATTGCGACCGATGAACAATCGGCGGCCGCAGACAACGGAGCGTCTCGAGTGGATGATTGCCGGAAAATAGGTCCTGGTCGTTAGAGCCACTTCCAACTCCCCTGTGTTTGCGGAGGCTTAGGAAACCAGGCCTCTACCTACGCGTACACTTACTTCGCCCTTTTACGGAGACTGTTTTTCGATGGGGCGGGAAAAGTAACTCTTTGGAAGTGTTTCGTCGTGTACTATTTCGTGATCGTTTTCTGAGGTTCGTATTGTTGAAGCTGACTTAAGTTTGTGTATTCGATGGTAAATTAAATATTATCTACTCCGCTCGCGCGTCTTTAAATAGAAATGGTTTTTCGACTTTTTTATTTCTGTCTCAGTACCTAAATTGTATCAGTAATATAAAATAGATGTGGCGTACAGCCGAGTTCTACCGCGCATGCGTTGACATGTCAAAAGAGACTTGTCTATTAGCGTCAAATGGTTCTTACAATATTGTTACAACAACAATATTAGATTTTAAATTAAAAACGTAATCTTACTTAATACTATAAAGAGGAATGATTTGATTGATTTTTTTTTGTTTGCATTGCATAGGCTCCGCATACTAATGGACTGATTTCGATGAATTTGGTATGGAGTTGTTTAAGACCATGGGAAGGACATAGGATTCGTTTTGGCGCGATAACCGACATTAAAGCGAGCGAAGCCACGTGCGACCGCTTGTAAATAATAAGTTGATTGCCAACGGGGCAGCCCTGCTAGTAACTGAACGGTTTTTTGTAATGGTATTGATTATGAGTAAAAATGGTACGGTACCGTTATCTGCTCTTTAGCAGATAACGGTCCGTACCATAGAGTAGGGTCGATTTATTTTTAGGCTTTCAGATCTCGACAGTGTGGTCATAGGATAAGACTTGGTAATAAGTGAGATAACTGCCAGTTTTTATAGTGTACAATTAAAAAAAATGGTTTTTCACGTGTTTGAAATAATATGTACAATAAAGAATCTCCTCCTTACGTAACCCACCGTGTTTTGGTCTAGGCCAACAACGAAGACTATTCAAAGTGTTTATTTGACTGATGGCAATGTCCGACGACTTAACACTCCCCACAAAGACTTGCAAAGTACGATTCCATGTAATTAATTTAACGGACGAGTAATCGATTAATGAGTCGTGTTCGTAAGGCGGGTCGAGCGTCGTCCATTATCGCGTGAGTGGCCCGTGTGACCAACGGAATAGGTGTTTAGTGCGGACGGTGTAAGGTGTAAAGTGGGGTGACGGGACTTAAGGACGGGTATCGAATATCGATATTCGATATCGATGATTTCTTATGCTGGTTACAGCAGCAGCAGGTTTGTTAGTTCACTAAAGGTTATATCTAACACCAACAGAGAAGCTTTAGAAAGAAACGTCCCTAATGAATATAAAGCAACTATACAACTACACAACATGCATATTAATAAGAAAAGTATTAAACAAAAACATTCACACACAACTATCATTTACAAAAAAATATCAAACTCATAACCACATAGGTCGAAGATGGGAACAGTTAGTTTCATTACCTATGATAAGAACCAATATTGGAAGAAAATCAATCACCTTTAAAGGAGTACAAATGTATAATAACCTTCGGACATAAAAAATTCGGAGACGATGGGTGTGTTTAAATCCAAATTATTCAAATATTACTAGCAACTATGGCATGTCTAGGTATATAGTACAAACCATAAGATTTATCGCATTGAATGCCCTTGTGTTATATGTTGTGACGACGATTGAAATATATTTTAACATATCTATACTAAAATTATAAAGCTGAAGAGTTTGTTTGTTTGTTTGTTTGAACGCGCTAATCTCAGGGACTACTGATTCAAATTGAAAAAATCTTTTTGTGTTGGATAGTTCATTCATCGAGGAAGGCTATAGGCTATATAACATCATAACACGCGAACAATGTCGCGGGCACAGCTAATTAGTTAATAAGTACTCAGGTAAATATAAATTTTCTTAATGGGAATAAAGATCTTTTAACTGAAGGTTTTTGGGGTTGATACCCCTTTTAAGGAGCGACTGGCTGGAATCTTTAGTCGAGGTAGGGCATAGTGGACTAGTCGCTCGAATTTGGAGCACCCGAATTTGGGTAATATCTCCACCTTACAAAAGACCACAGTCGAATATCACTTCATTTTTGAGGTCTTGTGTTTATGTTGGTGAGTTGCCAGACCTCCATCGGGTAGTGGATGGGGCAAGGATTGGCAGCGTGCGAGTACCACATCAATGTTGCAAGCGTCTATAGTCTACGGTGATTGCTTACCACCAGGAAGGCCAGACAAGCATAAGCTAACTAAATAACATTAAAAAAACCTGTTCTCATCTTGAGGCACCTGCATGGCATATGGGTCAGAAGTGCTCAATGCTTTTGCAGCGGGCAATGGACGTTATCAACAAGAGAGACAGTAACAGACCTTAACCAGTCATACTCAATCAATGAATCTAACCAATAATTGGGAATACCTTTTCATTCATAACGAAAAATATATGTTTGAAACACGTTGCAATGGTATCTATATGTTCATACAGGTTGATGATTTTCGTGAAGATTCTGATAACTATCCAACAGCCTTATTAGAATTTTCTCTAATAGCTGTCACTGCAGCTATGAGATATAAATTAAAACATCCAATGCTTTTGATGATACAATTGTATTTAATTATCTTTGAAACTTATCTCATAGTAATGAACTGTTTCAACAATACAAATTTCCACCCGTAAAATGTTTAATGAAGGTGCCGTAAAAAAATATTTGATTTAATTAGAAAGATAAATTAAACACCTTAAACCTAATTAATAATAGCACAATATCTAGTGTGACTACTTAAGATTGTGGAGAAATATAAACGGTTTCAAATATTTGTATGGTGAATACGATCATTTGTTCGTATTAAATTCTAGTAAATTAGTTTCTCGAGGTTGTTTATATAAGTTTATTAAAAATATCTAGATTATTATGTTACCTATTATCCATAACACAAGTGCTTAATGATACTTAATTTGGGCTATACAATTATTGTGAATGTCGGATCATTATTATAATGTAATATAATACTCCCGGAACGTCCGTCCGTCTCCGACCCGGACTGCCGAGATGATTTTCAATGTAACATCTGCCCTCTTTGTTGGCTTTTACTAGTTTCTTTTTTGAAGGATTGTCACTTTTTAGGTTTGTGCCCCTTTTACGTAGGCAACAGACTGGCAACCTGTCACTATTTGGAGGCACTGCATGGCCCATACTGGCAGATGTGGCTTTATGTGTAACGAAATGTTGCCTCAGACTCTGCTCAACCCCTCTACGAGTGTGATCGTATGTATGTATGTAATATTATTATATAGTATAATTACATCTGTTATTGTTCTAAGTATCGATGTGATATTAGTACAACACTAATGGCTAATGAATGAAGTAGTAAATGGCGGGCGCGGCTGAGAATCGAACAGAAAGTGGATTAACCGCGAAACTTATGATACATGCGATAACTGAGGTGCGAAACTAAATTATTTATAGTTTGATTGTAATGGTGTGATATTGAATTAGGATTGATAAATAATGGCGATAAATGATCTGCTATGCACTATATATACTGTACACTCACTCACACACACACACACACATACTCACACACTGTCAAATTCATCTGTCAAAAAAGTTAGTGGATAGGACAGCAGAAGGGAAAGACCTAGCTAGGTGAACGTTTATCAATCAAGTCGAAACAATCTGATGATGTCGAAAAAAATCGGGGGAGGTCTCCCATTGACATTCTCGTATACCGGAAACGACTCAAAGGTTGATAGGAACCTTACATTTTGATGTCATACATGCATGTTAAATTTCGGCCACCCATCCGAGTACCGACCGCGCACTTGGTTGCTTAACTTTCGTGATCGACGGCTCAAAAGTTGATAAAAACCTTATATTTTGATGTCATACACGCATGTTAAATTTGGTTGCAATAAGTTAAAGCATGCTCGCACAGACACACACACAGACATGATTCCAAAAAACATATTTTTGGACTCAGGGAGGTCCTAAACGTGTAAATCCGTCAAAATCTCGAGGTCGAATTTTTTGACGATTACAAGACTTCCTCTATGCTACGTACGAGAAAGTAAAAAGGGCTAGGTCAATAAATATTCGAAATCGCCGAGCATGTTCAATGAGGCCTGTGACGAGAGTACATGAAGCGACAGCAATATGCAAAGATCGTAGTTAGTGAAAACAAGTGATCTATGTATGTATGTAAATGATAAAAGCTCCGCTCAACCTCTCTAAAAATACTAAATACTCAGAAATAAACCTATTTTCTAAATCTGACTTGTCTTGTTATTTGGTCTTGTTGTGTTATTGCTATTAATTATTCAACGAATACACGGCTTAAAAATTCAAATATTATCATCAAAAATTATTTTTGAATAAAAAAGCCGCCTTCAGAACTAAAAGCGGAGAACTAATAATTTTGTATTTAAAAAATCTATATGTTTTTTGGGGGTTAGTCCCAAATACAAGTGACAACGCTTATCACTACATAGTATAAAACAAAGTCGCTATCCGCCGTCTGTCTGTCCCTATGTATGCTTAGATTTTTAAAACTACGCAACGGATTTTGATGCGGTTTTTTTTTAATAGATAGAGTGATTCTTAAGGAAGGTTTATATGTATAATACATGCATATTTACATAAGCATTGCACCCGTGCGATGCCGGGGCGGGTCGCTAGTTCTAAATATTTAGGTTGGCACCGCCCTCAAAGAAACATTTAGATTTTTTCGATGTCAGTTAAATAGGCATTATTAGGGATAACTCAAATACTACTCGTCAGATGTTGGTCAAATTTAAACGGAACCACTTGACAAGCACCAGCTTCCAAACTTTAAAAGAATCTTCAAAATCGGTACACCTACTAAAGAGTTATGAGGTAACAAAACACATAAAAAACATTCAGTCGAATTGAGAACCGCCTCCTTTTTTGAAGTCGGTTAATACACATGTAAGTTTCTATTCAATAAATGTTTGATTTATTCATGTAATTACCCATATTTCATATAGTAGGTATAGTATTGGTATCTGAAAACAAAATCATATTTATTTTTAAGTGAAATTGTTGAACACATTATTATTTTACCGTGACCTTTTTAATATGTTTTACTTAATATATTCCAGAAGTCTTTTATTAAGCTTCGTGGGCATAAAATAAGTAATGAACATTGCCGCGCAATTTGCTAATAAACATATGTTCCGGCAGTCTACAAGGTGCAAATTCTATGCACAATTTTAAAGACAAATAGTTTTAATAAAGGTGCTGTGGCCGCGCCCGGTCTCTTTGTAAACCACACGCTTAAGTGCTAATTTAATTAATTGTTCCATTTCCCCATATACGCTGGAAGCACGCACCTCACCCCACCCGCAACTACCCAACAACGATATTTTTCACTTATACACAAACCCCAACAAATTGGTCCCGTTATTGCTAAGCTCCTCGCTGTGAAATACATTCGCCAAGAAAAAACACATCCGAGAAATTATAACTCCGAAGCGAGATAAAGTTCCAACCGTAACGATCGTGTAAACTAATTTATTCCAACAAAATAATTTTGAAGAATCGTAACGGACGTCACCTGTACCTATGGAGCGTAACTTTGCCAATTTAACTTTATTTGTATCGGGCCAATATTCGCGACATAAATAAGTTTTAGCGAAGTGCTTTACGCACTTTATATATTGTGGAGGAAATGAAAAAACAAGATAACTGATTACATAAGAATGCTATCGGATCCGCGGAAGGGTGAGCGGAGGGGGGACGTCGTGAAAAGAGATCCGCCATCCGGAGGGGCGGATTATTGAATTATCAACAAAACATCGCACGCCTGAAAGCCTACGAGCGTCTAATTACTTTCTACTCGTCGGTATTTCAAAATCAGATGAGATTTGACGAGTAATCGATCGGCCTTAATTGCGGACACCCTGATTTGTTTATGCAGTAAATAAAAACGGTGAATTTACACGCGGAACAAAAATAGACACATTAGGAAAAAGGTTCGAAACAGATTTTCCGGGGAGTGTTTTTAAGCGGCCTGCCCCGTGCGTGGGCAAATTAAAAGCAGGCCATGCGTGTGGCCTTTGTAAAGTAGGACCACGTTTTATTGTCGCCGATTTGTCTGGTTGGAAAAACACAAATGGCGCGAGCAGGGTTAAGCCCTTTGTTAATCGAACACCGATAGCCTCGTGTCTCACTGAGTGATACAAGTGTTTAATGTAGCTACGTGTTTCCGTTGTTACAAACACAATAGTGTTTTGTATAATATATTTCCAGTTTTAATACCACACGACGAGAATTGAATTTTGTTTATTTTACCTGCTTTATTCTCTTCTTTATACTCTAAAGCATCTAAACATATAGAAGATCTTACAAATCCCTTACTTTTGTAATTATTTTGGCTACCTCTTACGTAGCTATATTATCATAGGACATCCTTCTAGTAGGACAAAAACATAAATATTAAACACCCAATATCATTGAGATAATCTGTCAGTCAAAGAATTTGGTTGCATTGGGCTTTAGGCTACCTAAAGAACGATCTATGACACTGAATGATTAATGAAATTGAGATTTCTTTTTTACTTGTTGGTGTGCGCAATATCCAAGGAACATCAGCAAATATTTTTATGAAATGTTTTAACATTGACGAAGTAATCCAAAAGCTTATTTAGTAATTTCAATTTGAGTCACTGTCATCGCTGTCACTCTGCAAAACAATAATAATGGATCTATACGACAAAAGGAAGCCTTACCTCTAATTTGGGCCTTTCTTACAGGAGAGACTTATTCAAGTTAACAAGTCGACACGACTTCACTTTTACACGTTCAAATATTTAAACGTGGCAGGCGGGGCGTTGAAAAATAGCTGCGAATATCGCGCGACTATCCGAGGGATTCTTGCCCCTATTTCGCTGGGATCGCCCAAAATGACAACAGATTTAAGGAAAGCGTGTAGCGAGGTGTGAAATTTATCGGAGCATCACGTCTTATATGACATTCTTCGCTGTAAATGTAAGCGTTGAGCCGTTTCCGTTATCTGCTTTTTATTAAAATGTTGTCGAGTTTAGTGGCTGGTGTCGGTCGTTTATCGGTTTAGTTCCGGCTGTAGCCTGTAGCTACCTGTTTAACCTACTAAAAATGCATTTTATTTTAAAATTCAGAATTTTTGTGACCATCTAATTATTTGAGATAAACTTTTGCCATACTTGATATGAAATTGTCTGTGTCGTCTGTGTTGGAATTAAATGTGTTTGATCCCCAGAAAGTGTAAAGCGCACGGTATGGTTGGTTAAAAAGACTAATTATGAGTGACACCCATATTTTATTATACAAACTTCAGGAAAGAAGAGATAAAAATACTGAAGACGTGGCTGTATGAGCTAGACACTTTGCCTTCCCTGAATTTGAAAAAAATCTCCTCTTAACTTTCTCGTATCCCGGAAACGACTCAAAATTTAATAGAAACCTTATATTTTGATGTCATACATGCTTGTTAAATTTCGTTAAAGCATAGGGAGTTTCTCCCTAGTTCTTGTTGTAAAAACACGTTTTGAGAGACTCCGTTTTAACAAGTTTTATCAAGTTTTCACTTGACATTGGAAAAATGCATAATCTTTAAGGTTTGCGAATGGCAATAATTAAGAATAGAATAGAAGTTAAAGCATACTCGGGTTATCGTGCTAACGCACAGAAACACACACAGACAAAATTCCAAAAACGGTATTTTTGGAGTCGGGGAGATCCAAAACGTGTAAATCCGTCAAAATCTAGGGGTCGATTTTTTTAACGATTACAAGACTTTCTCTTTCCTACGTATATAAGAAAGTAAAAAGTTAAAATTTTCGTGAATGATTGACGTTACAGATATCAATAATGACTGACCGTACTTCCCTGCTACGACGTTGCTACGAATGCTACGAACGCTCCTAAACCAAGCAGTCCCTTATAAAATGTTAATAAAAAACGAAAAAGGGTACTTTACATATACAACATGTAAATTTAATAACCAACACCTTGAATACAGGTGGTTTGGGATCGACTTCTGAGTCGATTTCAATATTATTTTTTTTCAAAAATTTTTGATTTTATGACGTTTTATAAAGTTAAAAAATATGATTTCCTATTCGAAAACGACGTATGTTTTTCACCGAGAGAGAATACGTATGAAAAATATATGTTCCCATTAACAAAAGCGTAAGTTCTCCCCCTATATCAATGTTCCGGGAGAGTGGAACGCGACACTTGTAATTATCTGTGTAACCAGAGCTAGCCCATTCCCGCGGAACCCTAATTAAAAATAAGCGATCCACTGTTACCGGTGCCTACCCTTAATAAAATAGACCGTTAATTATATAATAAGATATTTTATGTTCGCTTAGCTCGCGGCCATCGCGAACTGATTATTGTTTCGGATGTGTAAATTAATTTGTAATGTATTTCTTTTGATGTTCTTTGCAATTGTGTTTCATAATATTATTGTTAATTCTATTCTATTCGTTTAGAATATGAAATACTTATTTACATAGTAAATATAAAAATGAAAAAAAAAAAAAAACTGTCGGTCGTGATTCATGGTACTAAGACGGAATGAATAATTGTTCAAATAGACGATAAAAATGTGTGGTCACATTCAAATGTGCTCAATTCTCCATTGTAATCTAGTGAGATATCAATATGTGCACTATTTAAAATTTTAAGCTAATTTTGTAAGGGCAGACGTTCTAAGCTACATTTTTTTAAAATTATAAGTTAAATTGTTAGTCTTTATTTTAAATAATAGACTAACTGTCAGACATTGTATCTGCAGTAATAAAAAATTACTACTTATCAAGATAAAAACTATCCTATCTCTCAAGTTGTAACAAACTGCACACGGTGTACAAATTTGATTTAAATCGGTTAAGTAATTTAGGAGTCCATCGCGGACAAACATCGTGACGCGTAATTTATATATATTGAGATTATGACTTTAACATGCGAATTATGACTTTTCCAAATCAAAACTATAATTTTGGTCACCCAGACCAAAATTATAGTTTTGATTTGGAAAAAGTTTTGGTCACCCAGACTGACCGCGCACTTGGTTGCTTAATTTTCGTAATCGACGGCTCTAAATTTGATAGAAACCTTATATTTTGATGTTAAACATGCATGTTAAATTTGGTGGCAATAAGTTAAAGCATACTCGAGTTATCGTGCTAACGCACAGACACACACACAGACATAATTCCAAAAAAAATATTTTTGGACTCAGGGAGGTCCAAAACGTGTAAATCCGTTAAAATCTCGAGGTCAAATTTTTTGACGATTACAAGACTTCCTCGAGAGACGAGAAAGTAAAAATAAAGAGCGATGTATGGTAGACAATATCAATAGCAAGTTGTTTGAGACCAACAGCCCTACTAGAAGCTGAATAGCCACAATCAAGCCTGTATCCCCTAATTTAAATATCAAAACAGGCTCTTTACGCGCGGTTAGGCACCGTCTACCTCGATCCGCCGCAACATAACACAAACAAATTAATTCTGATAATGAACCCTAATAAATAGGGCTCTGTTTATCCCATAAAGAATAAATGTTATAATAATGGGACCAAGAGGTTACAAATTTGGGGTTTTGAATAGAAATTTGTGTGGGGTAAATTAATTTACGGGATAGATTTCAAGAACAGTAATAAAACAATGGAAAGTTTCTTGTGCTTCGACCGGCAACTTTGTGAATTCGATAGGTTGTGCGCGCCCTTTATTAAGGCAGGTTATTAAATATCCATCGAAGAACACCGGCTAAATTCACAGCCTACTCCATAATACATTTATATTAGCATTATTTTATAGGTGAATCAAAAGTTACCTGATACTTTTTGTCAATAAACTATCAGAAAGGTAGTAAAAGTAATTGTGATTATTAGTGAGTAAGGGCGTATACATATACAACATGTAATTTAAATAACCAACATCCTGAATACAGGTGGGTTGGGATCGGCTTCAGAGTGATATCAATAAAAAACCTGTTTTTTTTTAAAATAAAAAAAATTTTTTTTTTAATTTTTTTCATATTTTTTTTTTAAATCATCTTGGAAGCCGATCCCAACCCACCTGTATTGAGGATGTTGGTTATTTAAATTACTTAATGTTGTATAAAGCTGGTTACTGGCGCCGTTTTGCCAACACTTTTACAAACTTCTCAACGTCGTACACGTCATGATACTTTTACGATTTCAATGATTCGTCCTAAAATAAAACAGCCTTTTTATAGTTGTTTTTAATTAAACATTTAGATAATGATAATTTCATTACATGCAAATTCGTAACAGTATAGTCTTATTCATAATAAAACTATAAAACTGAAACAACGACTTAATCAAAGAAGTTACACAGCTAATAGTGTGTAAGAAAAAAACGCCAATTTCATAGGTTCAAAGACCTAATAATATTAACAACATTTTGTCACTATCACGATTCAAACCATCACCACGACATTGTCAATATTATCTCTTTCGGTTTTTTAAAAATATTATTGTAGAATGTTAACAGAAATAATGTACACCCTGAAAGTACGTTTGCTTGGAATCGGATTCTGAGACGCTACAATGAAAAGAGGAAATAAGTTGGACAGAAAATTGCACTAAAAATAATTAGAATATCTTACTTTATATAATTTTACAACTAAAATTTAGTTATAAGTAATGGTAAATAGTTTCACTTTACTAAATCGGTACGCTATAAACAAAAATCTAGAAGGACATCACACAACGGCCTATTTTATCCAAACTAATATTATTAATTCGAAAGTTAGTTTTTTATTTTGTTACGCTTTCACGCCTAAACCACCGAGCCAATTTGATGAAATTTGGTAGGAATAATAATAATAATATATTTCCCCGCTCACAGCAATTATCTAGCCCAAAGTAAGTATCATTAAGAACTTGTGTTATGGATACTAGATAACGGACATTTTAATATACATAATATTTTTACATATTTTTTATAAATAAACTTAAATAAATATATAAACAACCATGACTCGTCAACAAATACTCGTATTCATCACACAAATATTTGCTGCTACCAGGACTCGAACCCGGACCGCTTGATGTGTAGGCAGCTATACTGACCATTCCACCAAGACGGCGTCAGGAAGATACTTTTGGCGCGATAACCGACATACATTGATACGAGCGACGCCGCGGACGACTGCTTGTTTTAAAATAAACATGACAGATATTGAGTATATTAGTAACAAACTATTTTCAGGGCGTGCTTTTATTTTTGTTAACGTTATATTGTTTTTTATACATTAAAACATCTCGGTAGAGCTAGGAAGCAGTAAATAAATACTCCAAAAGGGAAGGTATCAGAGACAGTAGCTTTTATAAGCGTGTTGGATCTTTGAACAAGCAAGTAGGTGTTGAGAGCTTCATGAGATACTCCCTAAAATTGTTTGCAGACTATAAAATTGCACAAAGCCTTTTCAATTAAAAGTTTCAATAGCTTCCGTGCGCTAATTACAGCGGTGGACATCTATTAGTATAAGACTGGTTGCTTGGAATAGCGGAGTTTCATAAGCGGGTGAAGAAATTTATTAGTATGCCAATAATTTTATTGTACGTTATATTTATATCTTTGATCTAGTAGTCTTCTCGACACTACCTTGACACCAGAGGAGACAATTTATTTACAGTTTTGGAATTAGTAAAGTAGGTTAACACTTTAGTACCATGTCAAAATAACACATGCGTTTGTAGTGTTACAGTTGCCACCATTGTGTACGAATAATTATTATGACAAGGTATCAGTGTTAATGCGTACATACTACAAGAGTTACATATTATTCTTTTGACAACTGTTCTAGAGACTGATCTACACAGCACTGGAAGAACCCGACTATTTTTATCTAGTTTTTACAAAAATAATTTAATATTCTTTGTTCCTCAACTAATATTCATTAAATACATTTTACAAACAAAAATAATAAATTTAACACGAGCCAAATTCAAATATAACAGGGACTCAGTTATCATTTACTTATTTCATTTTAATTTTCCACAGCGCAAAGGCGACAGCGTGCAACGTCGCGCGGCACGCCCTTCCCCGGCTAAGTGAATTCCGTTAATTAAACCATAAAAACTTCGATAAATTAAGATCCAGCCAATTCCCCCCTAATACGTTCGCCTCGAAAGATTTCAGATGCAAACGACATCGATACAAACCGGCGGCGAATGGTGACATAAATTGTTTCGAACTCTTCCTTACATCTGTTTGCGGGTTCATTTAATTCTAGTTATTGTGATCGCTTTTGTAAATTTCCTTCTTAATTTCGCTGTGGGCACGTTCGCTTTTCCTTTATTTGTGTAATGTTATTGAGAAAGAAGTATTAATAACTGTGGCACACAGTAAATTTGATGAATTTGTGAAGTGAATTACTGTCAGTAAAATTTATTTTAAAATTCGAATAATATAATACTACATGATTTATATTTTCTAGCTCAGTCTGGTATTAATTATTAGGGGATTAAATTATTAGTCAAAGCAAAATGCATAAAATTTTAGATTCTGAATAAAATTAAAAACACTCAACTTCTATAAAAAAAAAAAACAATGTTGTGTAAAGATTTCAAATCAATTCATCAAACACTAGGTAGACCCATATGTAGGGTCGTCTGGGTAGGTACCACCGCCTTTCTTATTTCTGCCGCGAAGTAGTTCGCTGTGTTTCGGATTGAAGGGAAAGGTAGCCAGTGTAATTACTGGGCATGGAAGGCATATCATCTTAGTCCCCAGGATAGCAACGCACTTGCAGTGTTAAGTTATTTACCCTTAATATTGCAAGTGTCTATAGGCGACGGAAACCACTTAACACCAGGTGGGCCTATGTGTGGTGAGAATAGTAGAATTCCAAACCGGACAAAATCTGATGTAGTCCGGTTTGGAATTCTCTACCTGAAGATATTAGGAGGGCGTGAATCACCGGAGATTGAATTCCTTCCAAAACCAAGTTATGAGATATTTTCATCACGCCTGTACTAAGTTTATTCATTTGTATTTACATATTTTTATGAAATACTTTGGCATTTTTTTCCTTATTAAGGATGATAATATAAATTTAGTGATAATCTAAAATGACATGTCCTTGTTAATTATTTCAGAACATTTTTAAATTTTTTTGAAATACGAACAAAAACAATGAAGTATATTTTTTAATTATGCAACGAAAAAGACAATGCTATTAGTCGAAAGATTAATCTAAGAGTTTTTTTTTCATGTTTGACAGATAAGTTCATGGCCTTCATCTCATCTGCTGGTAAAACGATAAAGCATAGATGGAAACTGGCTACTTTATCAGTAATTGTCGGAACACAATAATTCTTTAACATAATTAATAAGGCGAATAAACGCCGTTATTACACAAACTAATATTGTAAAATGAACTTTATTCTCATAGCACACTAACCTAATTTGTAACACATAATTGAATTGTCATAGCGAATCGCCCCACATACACGGAAACACCATACGTTAATTACGAACGTCGGACGAAGCTATAAGCCGCAGATACACGATAAGGCGCGCCCTGGTAAAGTATAGAAATTTTCATTAGTGAAATTTAAGGTTAACTGTTGTGTATTTTAGGTAATTGCTACGTGTGTGCCGCGCACCCGCCTGGCTTATGGGGCACTTTTTGTGTAAATTACACGAAGTATCAATTTCGTAAAGCCGTGGTGCTGACTTTCCTATTTTTCGGGCGGAATGTTGTGTTTTGAATCATTTTTTGTAGCTGATGTTTGATTGGTGTGGGAATAGAGTTGAATTTCTTTTTTCACTTTTTGAGTTTTAACAGAATCGACTCTTATAAATTCGCTTTTTAAATTTTAATCTACATTAATATTATAGTTAGTGTATTATAGGTAGAGGACAGATTTTAAAATCTCTTTCATAGGTAGAATGGCATACTTGTATTTCCAAAATTTACCCCCTAACCTAGTCCAAGGTTTGTATGAGAAAAAACTACGTTACGCCGAATTTCACTAACTATTTAGGAACTGATGAAGATGGTCATTTTCATAAACCTTGAATTTTAAAACAAACCTTCAGTGTAAATAGAATATAATGCTTCTTAAAATTAATTAAATTATGCAAAAGTTTTGACTTCCTAATTCTCAGAACTATTTAACATTATTTTTAGCTTAGAAAACCAACAACAAAAAAAAATATTATCGGAAGCCCTTACTATTCAAACATATTTTTTAAAACAAGAGTCAGCGGCTTGCTACCACACCAAATGACTGTAAATGATAGATGGGTCTTTCGGTCTTATCACGACTTCAAAGCGATAACGGCAAACGCTACCTGATCAATTAAAAAAGATACCATCCATCCACTGCAGACCGTACGTCTTCGCTGCAGAATGCCGTTACAAATCTCTTTGGCATTTTAAAATTCACTAAATCCAATTCCATTTGTAAGCCGTAAGTATATTACAGATTCGGTGCTAAACGCGTTACAAATCCTCGCGACATTTCGTATGTACCCTCCGATGTTAAATGCAAATACCAACTGAACTCGGCGGCGCACAATTCGTAAGACATTTATTCGCTCTCTCAACTGAAGTGTTGGAATACATTCCTTATTATCTAAATATATTGCTTGAGAATACACGTTAAATGTTTTGTGTAGTACTGTTGTATTACTTTATTTTTAACAATTTGAACAACGTAAATATCAAAATATATTCCTTGCTTATCATCAAATTTTGTAGAACGTACAAAGATCCGTAGATGCTACATTAAACTCGTGCCTACAATTTTATTCGACCATACATAATTATGCCAATTTTCACACTCCTCCGTGCCCGAAATATGCTTAGAAACTTCACTTAAATAGATTTATAAACATAAATTAAGTTTTCTCCTCTCCATTAAGTACTAAAAGAGCTCTTTTGCTTTGTAAAATTTCGAAGCAAAAATGCTTTTTGTTGTGAGCTACAAATAAGACTGCAACGTTCAATTTAAATAATTAGTTTGAGTAAATTTTGGGGTTATAAACATGTATTTAAATATTGTGTTTTTCTCACCTACACAAAATTTCTTTCTGAAGAGGTGAAAAGTTGTATGTTTCTCACGAGAGCCTTTAAGTCACTCACTGCACTCAGTACTTTATGAATATGCGGCACTCGCAACAAAAAATAAGTTTGCTCAGTTATTGAACAAATAGCTATTTTAATTTATATAAAGTATGAGAAAGAAGGCTCATATTGATAGATGGATAGGTTGTGTGAGAAAAAATATTTCAAAGAAAAGAGATACTGCTGAGTTGATAGCTCACCGAGACGTATCGAAGAGAAGAACATATTACGCCAAAATAAATTGAGACAATTGGAGAGCAGGCTGACAGAAAATAAGTGAAATGTTAGATACATTGTTAAAAATCAGGCCAACTGACGTTTTTTAATATTATTTTAAATTTTATTTTAGTCAGGCACATATCCATTTAAACTTATAACGTTGTCATACTGTATACTACTCCAACACTAAACGATAATTATAAAAAAGATCCTTTAGAGTTTTATGTATAAAACTTCTTTGAATATTACCCTCAACTTATTTGTCCATTTCTTAAAATTGTTTTATAAACAAAATCGTATAACACATACTTCAAACACCAAGCTAAAGTTCTAAAAGGAAATATATTGATGAAAGAACTCGTCCCTCCGCATAAAACGTTTGCATATTCCTTTAAAAGCTATTAAGTGAAAGTTAAACTACCACAAAAAATAATCCTGCCCGTTCATAGAGCGAAACTGTATTCAGCCTAAGTTGAAAGCGTTCAAACAGAACTTGTCGAGACGAGCCGATTTCCCGCCACAGATGTCGAACTAGGGTTGTTGACTCAGTAAATCGCATTTCGAATGCATTCGAATTTATTCAAATATTGTGTTCTCTATTTGTGAGCTTTTCACCGTGGAGGTAGGATTTATTTTTCTTTATTGAAACGAGGTGTTATTATGAGTATCAAAAATGACTGGTAATTATTTTGTTTCATTATAGAATACCTACTTATTGAATTTTATTATTTTTCATTTTCATATATACTAAATACTTGAATGTAAAATAACCTAACATCTATCACTCTGTACCCCTTACCCAAATTCAATAGGTTAGTTTGAATGATTTGAATGCATTATATTAACATTTTTACACTGTATAACCAAATTCAATTGAATAAAATCTATGTATTATATACCATTGAATTGCTGTTGGTTTGTCTCACTAAAACACGAGATCGGCTGGACCGATTTAACTAGTTTTGGTTTCAAAATGTTTGTGGAAGTCCAGGAAAAGATTACATGGTGAGAAAAAGTGGACAAATTGCCAGTAAAATAGTAAAAACACACAACATTTTTATTTTCCCATATAAACTGTTCCTACCTGTCTAACAGTTCGTCCCGTCGTCGTTCAGATATCAAGTTCGTTATTATTTAGTCACAAAATTAGTGCGCGAAAACTTTATTTACCTACTTTTGGTTATTTTTATCTTATATTTTAAGTATTATCTCAGATATTTCTGAACCGATTTTAATGAAATTTTGTAAATGTGTTTAGCTTAGTACAACTTAGACTATACGATAGGTTTAACGATACGATAGGGTTTTATAATTGATCAGTGCTTGGTTTACCATAAAAACATAAGCACCAAGCACTGACAAATTTCGACAGCGAAAGCAGGTGCCTCGGTGGCGTAGTGGTTAACGCAGCCGCCCGGATTGCGGAGGATGCTGGGTTCGATTCCCGCCTGAGACAGGTTGATGTTTTTCAGTGTATTTTTTTAGTATTATAAATAACTTACAATAAATACTTGTATAGTACTACTTTATTTACCTACTTTTGGTTATTTTTATCTTATATTTTAAGTATTATCTCAGATATTTCTGAACCGATTTTAATGAAATTTTGTAAATGTGTTTAGCTTAGTACAACTTAGACTATACGATAGGTTTAACGATACGATAGGGTTTTATAATTGCTCAGTGCTTGGTTTACCATAAAAACATAAGCACCAAGCACTGACAAATTTCGACAGCGAAAGCAGGTGCCTCGGTGGCGTAGTGGTTAACGCAGCCGCCCGGATTGCGGAAGACGCTGGGTTCGATTCCCGCCTGAGACAGGTCGATTTTTTTCAGTGTATTTTTTCTAGTATTAAAAAAATTTACGCGTTTGTACGCAAAACTTATTCCATAATTTAAGGTAGTTTCATCTTAACTGAACGTCAAATATTTTCAAAAATATTTCGTTCGGATCTAGAAGTGCAAATTTCAAAGATTTGATGAAACAATGTTTACCATAAAAATATAAGCACCACGCACTGACAACTTTCGACAGCGAAAGCAGTACCTCGGTGGTGTAGTGGTTAACGCAGCCGCCCGGATTGCGGAGGATGCTGGGTTCGATTCCCGCCTGAGACAGGTTGATTTTTTTCAGTGTATTTTTTTAGTATTATAAATAACTTACAATACATACTTGTATAGTACTACTTTCCTTCGAATGTATATTTATAAAAAAAAACTATTAAAAGCTAAAGAAGCATTATGCAAAGTTCATGCATACGCGATATATTATAATTTAAATGAGTTTAAAAGAGGAGGCTTTCAAACACAAGCTAGTGGCAACCCTAGCTCAATACTCACATTTTACAGATCATTTTAAGCGCTCACTTTGAAGAGTCAACAGGTGGTACTTATCAATTTGAATGTAACTGCCGGTTAGTACCATTTTTTCGACAACTTCATATAAAGTCCACCTTTTTCACGATGAAATCTCGGTCGTTCGCTAAAGAATTCGTCGTTGTGAGGTAATTCAGTTAAATTTTATTAGCTTAGTCGTTTTGTAAACTTTTGTCGGGAGTAAAATGGCGTTTGTTTAATAAAGAGTCTTCCGTGCTTCGTTCAAGATTTAAAGTTAACTGGCAATATTTAATTAGGAGAGAAAAGAATATGTCAATAGAAAAAGTGTTGAGTATTTATGATTTGTTCTATTTGATTCTTGTTAAAACATTCGCTACTGTGTTTTGGTACGACATTAACAATTTAATTTAAACAGAAAATTGAGTGCACTAGGAAAATAACATACACATTTAAAATATACTAGTGATTGCCCACGGCTTTGCGTCAATATAGGTTCACGCCAGAAAGTGTCCTTGTCATTCCCAGGGTCTTAAACTATCCCCATACCGAATTTCATCGAAATCGGTTTAGTGGTTTAAGCGTGAAAGCGTAACAGGCAGACAGATTTACTTTTGTATTTTTAATGTTAGTAGTTATAGACAAATTATTTGGTATTCTAAGAAAAGGAAAGCATTTCCGTCGTTACATGGTCTTACACAAATTGTACTTTTATAAGCAATGCTGACAACTTTATATACTTAACATACTATCACTCTCATAATTCCAAAAGGGCTGAGCAGAGATTTAGTAGACATTTGGTTACACATAAAGCCACATCGGACAGTATGGGCTATGCAGACTGTGTATAAAGGGGTATCAAAGTGTGACTAAAAGTTCAGCTAACCAAAAAGACTACCAGGACAGCAGTCCAGGCAATATTCATATATAATCGTAATTGAAAACCTTAATTTAAATGCCACCATATTACTTTTACTACACAGATCGATTAATAAAATATAATATCATTTTAAAGTTCAAAGGGAAAATATCGAAAATCTGAACAAGCCGCTTGGCGCTCCAGTCAATGGCCATTACCGGCCAAAGTGGCCGGAGCCGGTGGTAATAGCCAATTCAGTGCAGTTTACACCTTCCTATCTTTTTAAAATGTAACGATGTAGGTACACAGTAGAATTTAAAGATAAAAGACTGATTTTTCATATTTCCAAAGCCACATCAAAGCCTATTTGTTTATAAGGGCGATAGCTACAACGCGTCTGTATCTGCGCGTATACCCGCGTTCCACGGTTGCCTCGTGTGCTTAGGCTTGCGTTTGAATCTTGTACGCGCGTCATTTGTGCGTCGTCGGCGCGTTTAAAATACGCCGTGTGTTACCGCTCTAAGACTTATGAAATGCAAACTTCTTTCACACCGTTTTAATTTGAAAATTTTATGAAACAAAAAAGCGAAACCAAAATGTTTTTGACGCATAGGAATTTGTTGTTCAACATTTTGACAACCAGTATAAAGATCTGATGCTTCTGAAATCACTTTTGCTACTTTTCTGAAGTTTTACTTCTGCCGTGTGTGAATTGTACGAACACACTTTTTTTTGGAAAATAATATCTATTGATGCAAGCGTTTAGGAGTATATTTGTGGCAGCTTGATCTGGAAAAAAAATACCAGAAACTCAAAAAGTTATGCGGCAAGAATAGAGTCGCTCTAATTTCAACCGATTTGTTAAAGTCTTAATGCTAATAAATATTAATAATATATCGTTTGTATCATGGGGAGTGTTCTGAGGAGTTGTTCGGACTTGTACCAACTGCTGTATTTCGCCATCGTTCCTCGCGACGACAAATCCATCCCCACAGTGTCGATGCCTGGTCCACAACCGTGCATTTTTACACAATTTTCTACCGCAGACCACAAGACTGTGGAACCAACTTTCGCCAGCGGTATTCCCGAACCGATACGACCTAGACATTTTCAAAGAGAGACCGTAATCTTTCCTTAAAGGACGGCAACACTTACCTACCATCAGAACCGTTTGCTCGTTTGTACCCGTTTCCATACAAAAAAATCACATGCAAAGACTTAGGTCGGACGGCTATCAATCGAATGGTGTAGTGTCCGCTCCAACTAAAAGCTGCTAGATCCGCGTCAATCAGCCACAAAGCCACTGTATATTATATCCACCGGCCGTAATCCCTATAACTTTCCTTGTTCGATGAGTTTTTATACCAACAATTTGTATCGAACTGCTCTATTGAAAAACCAAAAGCGGTTATTTTCATGGCGGTTTTGTAATTTTTCCCAAATTCGGGTTTTACAAACTTTGTCGCACATAATAAACACTAAATATTTCATGCTCAATAAAATCTACTCATATTATGTTTTTTTTAAAGGTCTAGCTAATGACGATACGACATGATGGTTAGCGGTAGTGAAGTCCTGTCCTAATATACGAAGATAGTCAGTTCAAGAGATAAGCACCCCACCAGCCACCTTCGACTAGCTGACCTGCAAGGTGCTTGTTCAGCCTCTTTCGAATGACCCTTGGTTGTAAGAAGAATATCAGGTATACTGTCAGAGTACTCCATTTCTTGATTGTGCCATACAAAAATGAGTTGCCATATTTCATTGTTTGCTTTGAATTGGGAACTAAAATTAACGTTATCACCGGCAACGTAAGCCAGCGCAAGTAGTCCTAAGAAGAAAGGGATAAGACGGGAAGAGTGAAAAAAGCTCGATAGAAGCGTTTAATGATTCCAAATCTCCACGTAGGTGCTTGTAGAGGTTCCAAATTGCCCATTTCAATATATGTATTTAAATATTTCCGTTACACGTTATCAAAGGTCAGCCTTATGTATGTAGGGTCGTCTTGGTAGGAACCACCGCTTTTCCTATTTCAGCCGTGAAATTTTTTTCTGTGTTTCGCATTGAAAGGAGGAAGTGTAATTACCGGACATGGAACGGATTTTCATCATAGGGCTCAGGATAACAACGCACCTGCAATACTAAGTGATTTTTTCTTTGTTATTGCAGATATTTATAGGCGATGGTATCCACTTACCGCCAGGTGGGTCGTGAGCTTGTTTGTCATCTAATAGTACCTTTATAAAAAGGTCCAAATAATGCTAGATTTCTTTATCGCTATCTTGTGATAGCAGTCCAGATTTTGGTCCCCCATCTTACTTCACACTTCGAATTCAGTTGCTTCATTTTGTGATAGTTACGTAGAACGTACAATCGCATGCTATTGGTCTCAAATCGCATGAAAGAATAGAAAACCACCATTGACATTCCAAGCGTATAGCAAAATTAAGGCTGCATTTTTTAAAAGCTTGTTAGTGTTTGATATGCTGTCAGAACAATATCGGTGAGTCTGTTGAAAAAATTTACTAATATTATTCGTCTATCGAGGCTCAGTAATTGCGTTTGACGTAAAATTGGACGCAAAGCTTATTTTTTTTACAAAATTAAATAGCAATTCATGTTGTCAGAACTAGTCAGCTAGTGCGTTATAGTTTATGAATAATTTTTGAATCAGTAGCAATCACAGTCGCAGCGTATTTATTTACAGGTACAGTTTCAATGCCTTAAATAATACTGGGTATAAAAGACACCAATAACAGTCAAGTAATTCGTTTGATTAACAGACAATCTTTCCAGGTCAAGATTTTTTCTACGTTTTTCGTTCACGGAAAATATCATGGAACCCCCAACTGACTATTCCATTATTAACTCTTGGACCAAACAACGGTGTGGAACAAATATAACACAGCATACAGTCTATTATTATTAAATTTTGGACCACTATTATAGTGTTTATTATTTATATTTGTCTCAGAGGAAATCATATTTTTTTTGTGGAACAACAATGACAAAAACGCATACAATCATATGTCCGTCAACTAGAGTGAAAGGTCCTTCGTCTTGAAAGGGCTTCTCTATCAGGTAGATATTTGAAAATCTTAAGCCTTTCTTCTTCTTTATAATTAACGGCGTTCGCGATACATAAAGACTATTACACATCTCGCCAATGTCAAGTGAAAATGTACTTATAGAAAAAGACAATTGTACGGTAGATTGAGTTAAAAAATGGAGTCTCTCAACACGTGTTTTTACAACGAGAACTCGGGAGAAACTCAAGTACAAACTTAACTTAGTCCCTTTATCCACGTAAACCGCACGTCATGCAACCGCTATCTTCAATTATTGACAATTACTTGCATCTTGCGTAAAAACAAATAAAACTGTATCCACGCAGCGGCAACGTCTCGTTTGGCTATCAGCATGCATTTGTCAAATGACACACATTACTAAAATAAAATATTGTCTTAATTTTAGTGGGGCGTTCCAATTTCGAATTGTCATTAAATCCGATGGTCCGAAATCTTTGTCCCATAAACAAAAAATCAACTTTTGAAGCACTCGTCATTTTTAGGTAGCTTTTCAAAGCCTCGCAAACAATCTCAGCCGCAACAAACAAAACAGATAACAGAAATCCGAAAGAACAAAGACGAAAACAAAACAAAAGCGGACCGAAATGCTCTGTCGCCAACTTGTTGCACCAAGAGTGAAAACTAATAAATGTTTCCCGGTTGACTTGGGACTCGGGAGTCAAAGTGAGCGTGCGATATCGAGTTAGTGAGTTCCAACGTCCAAACACCGTCTTGTGCCGTAAACTACTTAAATCTTGACGCCTCTTGGCGGCCCCTGGAAGTTTTCATCCCACACTTGGCAGGTTTGTTGGTGTCTATATCAAACTTGAAAATATGTATCGTGATATGAATATAGTAATGTTGTGTGTGTTATACGAGAACTTATTTCTTGGGTGAAAAGTTAAATTACCATATAACATGTAGATATTGAATATGTTAATGGATTTATTACTGCTGCATACTGCTTGATACAATAACAATTTATTGTAATCTGCAATTTAAATAATATATAATCGCATAGAACCAATATTCGGTTAATTTATTTAAAATATTTTTGCACTGTAAATTCATGAAGTAAAAGATTAAAGACTGTATATATTTTACACCCTTACATACAACACATGCAACACTATTACCATTATAAATTGTGTATAAAATGGCAAAGTATTTTTAAATATAAATACGTAAAATAAAAAACAAAAATATAGTAAAATACTGATGTTATAAAACTTTTATTTTACAAAATAAAATATATACACCTACAACAATTATGTTCATCGTCATGGGTAATGATTATTTGTTTTCTCAATAATCTAATTTTAAATAATTTATTGAATGAAAAATCTTGTAAGCGAAATTCCTCTTAAACTTCGATTTAACCCTTCGTACTAAGAGCTATTAGCAATAAAATATTATTGTTATGGACTGTGCAATTTAATCCTTTGATTACGCCATAACAAACAGCAGTACCTTATTCAAACAATCCATCTGAATCGCAAAGCAATAATTCTTTAATGTTATTTAATGTGTGTTTACCCGTCTGCCGGGAATAAAAACTAACGGTAGTATTAAACCTGAATTGATGATGCACTCCTGTTTTAAATGCCGGGACTCAATCTAGGCAGGCGTAAAACGAGCACTAAACTTTGCCCAGGATGAGAATGCTTGTGGTACTTTTATAAGCGGAAGCGGGAACAATATTAAAATGGACAATAAAATTGTTTCTGGAAAATGAAGATCGGCAATGTGAAAGAGAAAGAGCATACTAACGCATATATTAGAGCGAGATAGATAGACGAGACCCATTCCACGTACGCAGGCGGGCTATGTCACTGACAGGCGTCAGTCAGCTCAATCAGTGCGTTAAGCATTTTAGATACAGAATTTTAGATACCTAATATTTAGAAGAAACTTTGTACTAAAAGTTGAGTACACTAGACTATCTGATATACCTCTCGTCTAGTAACTGTAGACAGTCAGTGGACGTAAGGATTGAGGGACCAGTTTTAATAATCGCTATCTTCAAGTAGCGTCGATATTTTTTCCATTTCTCTTTTGCATTATGTTTCAATACTCTTATTAAATCTTTGTGTATAAAAGAAATCAATTTGATACGGTAATATTCACTGAATTATGATCTTTCTTGTGTGGCGTGAGGGACCACACTTTATTTGTTTTACATTTTTTAGCTTTGATGCTTTATAGTCTGTGTTACAGTAGATTATCTTGGCAAGTTCTCTATTGAAAGTCTGTAGTCCCAATACCTAAATTTTTCAGACACTTTCCGAGATCTGGCTGATGGCCTGTGAGGACTGAGGGACCACACTTTATGGTTGTAGTTTTTAATATATTTGGGCTACATTTTTTAGATTTGGCCTACATTTGTAGTCAGTATTCTACTAAATCCTTCGAAATATATTTTGCAAAATACCAGTGTGGTTCTCACGCACATTTAATTAGTTGAAGTGAAAACGTCGGCGCGTTAAGCGGTTTTGTGAGTCTCGTTACTAAACCGGCGCCAAATTTTAAAAGAAAAATATTTAACATTCTTCTACATTGTTCAATATTTGGACCACAAATTCCGCGCTAGTTTTATCCCAATAATGATATGACCTCGGTTTGCATAATGCAATCACAGGGACAAGTGGTCTGAAACAAATCGAAAATGCGAAAAGTTTAACTCAACTCGCCCCAAGAGCTGGCTGCATTAGTGGCTTGGAAACGGCTCAACTTTGGACATTCTGTTGTCTCCGACTTTGAGGTTATTATGGACAGACATTATTCCATATTCAAAAGGAAGTTTGCCTAATCGTCTTTTGTTTATGTTTTTATAGATCGCTTAACCTTGACGAAGCAAAGGATTCGAGTCCCGGTGTTGCCAGTTTATGATTACTAAAAGATTAATGAATGTTTTTGATCAAAATTCCGTTGTTACTTTAATCGTTGTTATGCCTGATGATAACATTATGAAACTATCATTGAAGTGTGTACTATCTAGTTTTAAGATTACTTTTATAACATGCAAGGCAATAAGTAATTGAGTAAAATTGCCTAATAGTAGCAATTTTCATGTATTAATTTATGATATAATGTATAAGTATCCATAACATAATTTTTAGTTGATCTTATCCACTTAGATCAACTTAAAAATGATGCTATGGTACAAAAAATCTCAAAAAAATATTCACTGTCTGAAAAAAGCATAACTATTAAAGAAGAGATTTAGTTTAGACATCTACAGACGTCTTTGAGTTTATTTTTGTAGATATCAGACGATGCAGTTACGTTATACAAAATATCACAAAAAGGTGTGCAATTTAATTAAACAACCAGCATTTAATATATCTAATTCTAGTATAGTAAAATCTATTTTCCAATTTCCCGAAATGAAATTCAACGTCATTTTAAAACAATAGCGTTCCATAAATTCGCTCAAATTGAACAGAAATATCAATTGAAAGAGTCACCTGGAACGAGCACGTGTTAGCACGTGCTTCAGAACACAACATTGAGACGATAAACCGTCTGGTGGTCGACAACCCTTGTCTTAACCGGTAGAACGTAGTCACGCGATATGACTTGTACGTGGATGTTTGGGACTGAAATAGGGATGAGGAATTGATGTAAGAATTTCTGTGACAATATTTTACAGTCGGGTTATATTTTATATCGCGTCTATTTTATATATTGTATAAAACGTCGATGGCATAGTGCGTAAGGGCATTGTCTCCCACCCGGGAGGCACCTCGGTTCGATCCCCGCCAGGTACCAATGTGTTTTCAAAATTCATATGTACGTTTAATCGACGCTTTTACGTTGAAGGGAAACATCGTGAAGAAACCTGCACATACCTATGAAGAAATTCTTAAGTTGTGTGTGTAGTCGCCCAACCCGCACTTGGCCAGCGTGGTTGACTAAGGCCTAATCGCCCGTAATGTGAGGTAGGCTCGAGCCCCTCGGTGGGGACAATGAGCTGTTGATGATGGTTTTATATCGAGGTAGTACAGCAGCGGTCTAGCCGCTAGAATTTGGAGCAGCCCGATCTAGGGGAGCTAGTACCTCCACCTTAACCCGGCGTATGTATGGTAGAAAAATGGAACGAGGAATGTAAGGTGGGTCATTATGACCCGTATATTAAATCGTGTCTAGTTTCTACTGTTTAAATAAAAATTAATACAATATCTTCTGATCAAGGCAGTTAATAATTAACTTTTGTTATTTTAGTGAAAAACAACGATTATTGAAGTAGTGCCAGGTTATAATTTATCATTTAGGTAAATACTATACAATCAATCACAATAATCTACTTTTGAATTAGTTTGAAATAATCAATAAAAGTGAAACTTTTTATGATTATTCCTAAACTTTACAAGTGACTACTAAAGGATCTTTTATAAACTTAACGTCAAATCAAACTTATTTCTTAGAATTACCTAATTCCTATCAGTGTCTACACATCTTCGACAATCCCGCATTTTGTGCTCTGGGCATATGAAATAGTGGCAGGTTTGGTCATATTGACCCTTTTGACATTTGGCCGCATATAACTTCAAATGCAGACGTACACTGGCTAATCAGACACTAAAAACGAAGAAGTTGGGGCATTAACTGTAGCTACTGAGAAGCGTGATAACGTCGCACTTTTAATATTTGAAATACACGCGCTTAAAAACATCGCGGGTCAATATGTCCCCACCTTACAGTCGCCGGGTTAAAGAAGGCCACAGTCAAATAACACTACATTTTTGTGGTGTTGTGTTACTGTTAGTGAGTAAGGTTGCCAGAGCTCTGCGGGGTAGAAAAGGGGACGAGGGTTAGTAGTCACGTCAATGTTGCAAGCGTCTATAGGCTGCCGTGAGTGCTTACCACCAGGCAGGCCGTTTGCTTGTCTGCCCACCAAATAACATAAAAAACTAAAGGATATCTCTTAAAGTATCCTCAGAAGTTTTATATTTTACTTCTTACAATATTTACAGTTCAGATTACCTAAGTTAAATATCGGTACAGGTGAGGCGTCTAACCCGAGCTAGCCGTAAATCTAGCTTAATGTCAAACTATTCATAAATCATTTTTCTTATAAGGGATTTTAGGATATCTATCGGCTTTGCCTGAAACCGTTTTTTTATATTTATAAAGTAAACAGTCGTCACCGTCTATACATACTTAAATTGTTACAAAAACAAATTAAGTTTTATGAATTTTGAATCGAAAAAACTTAAAACAAATCTGGTCATGTCACAGGGGTTGAATACACGACCTCTCACGATCCGACTACTTCCAACTGAGTTATACAAGACTGCGATAACACAATCAATTTGCTCTATTGTATTGTTTCTTATAACGTCCTAAGCTGACATATGCCTAACAATGTCAAAGAAATATGGTATATACATCTACTGCTTCTGACAAGATATTTTTACAAATAGCATCCACGAGTTAAGTTATGCATTTTCTTTTTAAATAAAACTTTTTGATAATATTTTCTATTTAAATATGTGGTATTAAGGATTGTGACTTCAGACAAGCATTTTATACACGCGTGTAGGCTCGTACAGGCACGCTATTATTTGTTGGCTTAACTTTATTAGACGTTTTAGATTAAAGGACACTTTATGAATCCTACTATATAAACAGATATGTGGCAATTATCTTCATTATTTCAGTAAAATACAAATATAGATATTTAAACAATCATTAAAAAATGTTATTTTAATGCTTCGATCAAAATTTCAAGTTCATTAGTCCATAACTTTCCAAATTATCACATTTTTTTGTTCTTTGTCTTTGAAAGAAATCTTTGCAGACCTTCTACATGGAACGTCCAGTGGAATTCCACGTTACGTGTTAGTATCAACCCTAGCCGTCATATGCCACGGAGAGCTTCCAGACAAATATTTTTCCATTTCCACGCTGGCCCTCCGAATCGGGGATTATGCTGTGGACGATTTTTTTGTCGGTTATCGGCCCGCACTTTAGTCCGTTGATATCGAGACTGCATTTTGTCTGATTCCGATGTTGAAATTTTAATTAAATGCCCCGCACTAATTGCTTAGTGTCAGTACCACGTTCAGGTTTTATAGAAAACGCGATATTACTTGCACATGAAATGGAGTTTTTTAAGCGATTTCAATTTTGTTACAGCTTTTTAAAAGAAACCGGACACGGCAGTTTACATGTTTTGAGATATTTTTCGTGGTATGTGTATTTAGGTCCTTACGTATGAAGTTTCAGAAAAAAATTATGACACTGGTAAAGAAATATAATATAATGAAGATAATGTACTTGAATTTTTTTTTTGTTTTTTTTTTAAGTTACGAGATGGCAAACAAGCTTGCGGCCCACCTGATGTTAAGTGGTCACCGCCGCCTATAGATACTTGCAATATTTAGTGTAAATCACTTAACACCGAAAGTGCGTTTTCCTGGGGACTAAGATGATATGCCCTCCATGCCCAGTAATTACACTGGCTACCTTTCCCTTCAATCCGAAACAAAGCGAACTGTTTCACGGCAGAAATAAGAAAGGCGGTGGTACCTACCCAGACGACCCTACGGGTCTACCACCTAGTAAAAAAGTTTAAATTGTGTCCTAATATCAAAATATACAAAGCCGATAAAAACCAATTGAAACCATTACGTTCTATATTTGGAGAGCATTCCCCGTTGATCCGAGAACGCGTTGGATGAAAGACGCGAAATTGCCTACGGAAGCTTCAAACAATACGTAGTTTAATCTGCTAGAAGCTAGAAGGCCAGAAAATTTACAATACATACATAATGTCACGCCTTTTCCTCATAGGAGTAGGCAGAGAGATCACGTATTTCCACTTGATACTACATATTAAATTTAATTTCGCTTCATCTACTTTCATGACAGTCTTCTTTCTACTTTTGACTTGGCCCTTTTTGAAGACATCTTCGATTTTATCAATAAACGTTCGGTTAGTTCTTTCTCATCCCGCATTTCCATTCACTTCTGATTCATACATCCTTTCGGTTTAAAGAAATTTATTTCTCATACAAACATAATTTGTTCAGATACAACAAATATATTAATCTACTAAAATAAAATCTTTTTTTTGCCTCTGACACCTTAATAAAGAGTTTTCAATTTTAAAATAACATGTTTTTTAAGTTACTCTTTATACATAATTATGTATGCTATCACATTCTTTTGTTTCGTTTGTATTCCTTTTCGTCAATCTTTCACACATCCTTTCACATGACCGAACCATTTGAGCGTCCCTCTCTCAATTCTTGTCACTATATCTTCTTTCAAACCAAACATTACAAAATTTTAAATACATACGATTATTTATTTCTGCTTCAATCTCATTTTTCGGTTTTGCTTTAAAGATGAGAGTTGCCTGAAGATCAATTTTTTTTCCAACATCAAATAAGCGATTAGCCTCAAAAAGCCAAACAATCATAACGCTGCGATACTTCTACAGTCAGTCAAGTTAACAGCAATCTTGATATTTACACCCGTAAAATTATACTCGTAATTTCCAGTCCCTTCCAGAATTCCTCACGAAATTGGAGTCGCTACCTGCGCAAACACCCCGTCCGTATCCAGCCGGGGGCCTCCGTCAAAATGACGGAAATCCCATATTGCCTCGTGGGGGACGTAAGCACGATTTTATAAGTTAAGGGATTTGTGTCAATATTTTACTAGGATAGCTGATGGCTACGTCACATCGGCTCGGTACGCCGCGGCTAGTAATCTCGACACGAAACTTTATTATTAACATTGTTTGACAAAAGAACGCTTGTGACGGCTTTAAATGATTATTTCGGTATCATTAATCTTACGGCTTTACTCGTAAACGCTCAACAAGCATACTTCAGTTATTACACTACTAAAATTCGTCGCTGTTTCCTTCACTTCGCTTAGTTATGAAAGAAATAAGATACCTTATATTTTCGAAACTTTCAATAATTTCATTCATTTGTTGAAATAGGGTACTGTTCTGGAATTCGACCATGCTCCTTTTGCGGTTGTCTTTGCGTAGTAAGGAATTCCATTCAAAGAACTGAACATCACGAACTGATGCTGCGATGATCTGTTTCCGAGCTGATTGGGACATATATCGAGGTCGCAGATAGGAACCGTATCGCCTCTTCTTACTATGAATGACAACGTTTATTCCAAATATTGAGGTTGGCACCGACCTAAAAAAAATGATTTTTATAAACCAAATTTTTATTTCTCCGTTTTTAGTTTTGAAGGCGGTTTTTTTTTATTTAAAATTAATTTATTTTGTGCTTTTTAGTGTTTTGCAAAGAAATTTTCAGGAAACTATCTCGAGATCTTTTAGACACACAAGTGATAATATTACGATATCATCGATGTCAATTAAATTGGCAATATTAGGGATAACTCGAAAACTACAGGCAGATGTCGATCAAATTTAAATGGGACCACATAATGAGCACCAGCTTCCAGAGTTCGCAACAATATTTAAAATCGGTACAGCCAGTAAAGAGTTATGAGGTAACAAACGTAAAAAACAATCGAATTGAGAATCTCCGCCTTTTTTGAAGTCGGTTAAAAAGAGGCGATGCGCTACGGTCCGTATCAGTTTCGTAGCCGCTGTTCCGTGGCGTCTTATTCGAGTTGATAAGTGTGTTACGACCTTTAATCCTACTACTCTTTGCGGATGTGAAAAACTTTCTCAGCCACAGAAGCACAGTACTACGCCAAGATAATGTTATTCGACTGATGTCTTCTGTTCTCACAGTCGTATGTAGCTCAGTTAATCTCTTAGCATTTGATCATTAAGTAAGTACTTATATTAATGTATGCTTGATCACGCAAAGGTTTTTTTTCAGTTTTTATTATTTAAAAAATCTCTAACATTAAATTTGGCACAATTCTTTCATAAGTTGTAAGGTCACAAGACTTACATCGGAATCAACCCACTGTACTCGTACACTAGAGGTACAGTGTGATAATTCTTATATTTAAATAAGTTCTATTCTTAATTAATGGCGTAGCGATACATTATACGTACGCATTTTGCCAATGTCAAGTGGAAAAGTAACTAAAGTAACAAAAATTGTACGGTTGATTTGAATTAAACATGGAGTCTCTCAACACTTGTTTTTATAACAAGAACTCGGGAGAAACTCCATTTAAATAAGTATCATTCTAGAAATTTTCGGACCGTTTCGAATTGCACCTAATAAAATATATTAACGTAATAAGTAACACTCAGTACTGTTAAATCGCCGGTTTGCACCGAAATATTTGTAATTTAGATCCTTATTAATAAACGAAGTTGTCTGTACGCCACATCACACTCCGTTCTTATACGCTTCTACCAAACTTTATTAATAAGACGAATGTTTAACAGACATTTGCTAATCGTTACGAACTCCCCAAAATTGTTAAGTAAGTATTTTTGTTGGCCTCTCTTGGAAGTTCGTAAATGTATCGTGATTCGTGATTTATGGAATACATTTTAACGCTACACGCACCGATAGGCTGCGAAGAAAAATACGAAAATATGATTGGAGGTAAAGTTGCTCCTTAGACATTGCCAGGGATGTTTCGGAGCTTCGCTGTTACCGTTATATTAGTATCGTTGTTACTGTTATTTGAGAATCGTAGCTACTGTTATATAACATCATCATCATCACAACAGCCTTCATAATTCGACCCACTGCTGGGACACAAGGCCTCTCCTTGTTATTGAAGGAGCTTTAGACAGTATTCCACCACGCTTGCCCAATGCGGATTGATGGACGGAGTATAATGTGATCAATACCTCTTTGCTGATCCATTAGTCGCCTTCTACGACACCCATTGGAGGATATGGGGTGATGCTATTCTACTCTGCCGGCATCACATGGCCACACTGTTATATATGTATCGCTATTACTATTCTTATTTCTCCTACCCTGCTACCAATTTGCTTAGGGTCGGTGCAGTTTGTTTTGATATCGAAATAATGCTATATAGGTTTTGGCATTAATTAGATTTTTACGGTCGACTGATACCAACCCTCTTTGGGAACGTCTATCTTTCGGTAGCACCCCGGACCACCAGCTTAACGTGCCTTCCGAAGTGAGGAAAATGGAGTTGAAAATTTTTCGGTCACCCATCCGAGTACCGGCCATGCAATGCACTTGGCTTTCGTGATCGTTAAGAATTCGTGACTGCGGCGCCATCGATCCTTTTATTGATATTCAATCCAAAAAATGTGTAATATTACCCACTTTTTTAAGAACTTTCAAGTTGTTAAAACGCAAAAATAAAATTATTCCAAACTTTCAAGTTTATATTTTTCACGAACTATTATTGAAATTTGTAAATTTATTCACATTAAATAAACAGTTATTCGAAATGATAAAATAGAATAGTCCTTCACGGTAGCTTTGCATGAATTACTGCGTTATCATACCATCGAATTATATTGTCTTTAAATATTTTATTCCAATCCCAAACTTCTCCATACGTTCTAGTCTTGCAAATGAAATGGTAGCAATTACTATTGTAACAAACAGAAATAATTTTAATTGGAAAATATAATCTGCGATTCAACTCATACAATTAAAAAAGTAGTCATGTAAACTACATGTTAGTAATTAAGCAACCCCACCCGCCACCTTAACTGAGCAAACCAGTGTTTACTCGCTATTTATAAGTACACGAGACTGGAATCGCGTAGGTTAATTAAATATGTTAAAGGGTGTTTTGTGAGACAAAGAAATTGGGGCTGTGCCTAAGGCGCAACGGGAAAGCGCCGTTGCACCCCAAACCATACGAATACAGGATGTAGGCTCTGCAGTATGATTAAATTGAAGATTATTCTAGAAACATTTTACTGATTTTGGTTTTGAACAATTATAATAATAATAATAATATTGTTTATTTCTCAACAAAATTTGTTCCAATTACATACAATATAGCTAACATAATGAAGATATTGATTATAAGGAGCCAAACACCATATGGCAGCGGTCTCTGCACTAGACTCTAGGTCTGTATCGCAGCTACCAAGGAGTATTACCTATATGTTACAGTACCGGCAGGTTCAGATCGATGCCTATTTTGTTAAAAGTACACATTAATTACATTACAAGTAGTATAATAAAAAATAAAAATCTAAATTTACTTTACCCTTTGTGTGTGTGTGTGTTTGTGTGTGTGTGTGTGTGTGTGTTTGTGTGTGCGTGTGTAGGTGTGTCGTGTTAGTAGCAGCCTTTTAAAATGCTCTCAGTTTCAAAATAATTTTGATGCTCTCAGTTTCAAAATAATTTAATTTCTAATTATGATGTTAGGATTTGTCGCTGATATGAAAGAACATTGCTTTATTGCTTTTTTGTGTCGTTACCCACCTTAACGTTCATGTTTCCACCATAACAAGTGATAATAACTGAATGGGAGCTTCTCCCGCACCAGTCAATCATACTATAAGGCTATTTGCCCAATACTCCCACCTTATTTTATTTCATTTTCTGTCTTCATATCTTACCTTGAGGTGGCGAATGATTTGAGTGACGTTAATAAATACGAGCTTGAATATGAAGAACTGATTTCTTCCCAGACTAATAAGTTCGTGTAGTAACATGCTAGTGCACCAATTGTAGATCGGTTATCTTGACCGTTCCAAAATGTGGTAAATGCATGCTGTGGGTAAAATATCGCATTAGCTTTAATACTTATATCTATTACGTAAAAGAAGAACAACCGAATTGATACAGACTTGTACGTTTCTAGAATTTTGATATTGTGATAAGCGTATACCTATAAGGAATATTTTACGATAAAATGGGAATGGAATAAATCTTTTGTTACTTATATAGAATGATAACACCAGAAAAAGCTATAAACGAGTACAAAATGTTTTTATTGGTGTTAAGGTCTGAGTGTCTTTATAACGAGCCTTAGATAACATTTTGTTACACATAAAGCCACATCTGTAGTAAATTGCTTAGTGCTATTTAAATAATATACTAAAACGAGACGTTCTTATAACGTTTTAATAATTAAGCGTATTTACATTACATGATTCAGTCATTAATGTGTTTATTTGCGTGAGTTCAACATAAAAGACCGCAAATCTCCGCAAAACTTCAAAAACCAAGTTACACCACGAAAATGAGCATTTTATAGACTTTGATCGCCCTATACAGGCGAACGAAGTTAACCCTGCCACCGGCGGCGCCCGCTTCTTAAATTATTCCCCAAAAGATTTTCTAATTTGCTCGTCGTCTCGGGTCCTTTACAGTACCGCAGCATGAACATACGCGGTTGGGAAATGTTTAAGTAGGGAGCGGAGATTTTGTACCTTCACTTTCAAAGATATTTTTGTTGTTCTTTTCGGACTAAATTGGTGAATGAATTTATTTGTTTATGTCAAGAGATTTTTTGCTTGCTGAGAACATGTTATTTTTAGTGAACGTCTTTTTAAATAATTATGTTAAGAGCGTTTACGCGTATTTTGCGAAAATCGGCACTTTTTGAGCTTCTTAATTTCCATGAATTCTTATTCTACCAATATAAATGTTATAAAAACTACTAGATAATATTCTTTCGCAAAAAGTTGTAAAGGAAAATATTTCATTTAATTCTTTATTCATAAATTATAACAAAATATATTAACAGCATTTTAAAAATTTTACGTTTAGATGCAATTTCGAAGCCCTTAATATCCGAAAAGGCTAATATTACAATGAAATAAAAAATACTGTGTAACTGACAATATCCCGAACAAAATAGTTGTAAAGGAAAAAAAATAAATTTCATCGAATTACTAATTAAAAAAAAAAATCAAATCACACTGCAAGTATTACGAATATACGATTTGGAAAATTGCTATTTCTAACAATTAATATCCCTTATTTGAAGAAACGAATGATGTAATTTAAAAGAAGATTATATACTCTAAATTTTGGTATTAAAATGATATCTGAATAAACTATAATATATTTATAATTTTTTTTAAAAAATCAGTATAAAACAGTCCGCGCAATCGCTTTCCAATCAGTCGCCCATGAGGCTTGTCGGAGAGAGGTCACGTCGCTCGGTGCTAGCTCCGTGATCACGCGTAAATATTCGTAATGCTACTACAGAACGAACGATGGTGTTGATACTTTTAGTATTGATAACCGACTTCATATAAAGTTCTATGTTGCACTCTATGTATTATTTTATGAATGTTCACGGATATCTCTGTTAATTGTGGACCTATTTTCTAAATACTTCTGATATGGTGCTATTGTTACCAAGTCAGGATCTGATGATGAGATTCCGAGGAAATCGAGAGCAACTCTCAAATTTTATATGCAGGTATTATATGCTTCATATTTTATTTCCTGAAGCTATTGAAGTATTTGCGTCTGGTAGTCATCATATCATGTTAATGAGCTGGTGATGGCAGGTAAAACTCCTCCATGATTAGGAGTTGAATGACAATTCTTGAATTAATATATGTATTTATAAACCGATAGTTGTATCATTTTATGTTATTCAGGTGAGCTGATGATGAAAAAAAAAACTCCTAATAGTTAGGAGTTGGATGATAATTCCTTAAATAATATGTGTACCCACGTATAGATCGACAGTTGAATTAAGTTTTTTTCTTTCTATTTCTATTCTATCAGGTTTTTCAGGTGAGCTGATAATGGAGGGTAAACTGCAAAAGTTAGGAGTTTGAGGATTATTCTTTTAATATTATGGTCCACATAGTAATATTCGGTAACGGTTAAGAGATGGAGAATAATTCTTTAAAATATCATAGGTATGTACAGAACGATAAACCCGTGGTCCTTGCTTTGGCTTCCCCTCCACACCTTGATTCTGTACAATTTTGTTGTACTGTTCGTTCTTGTCCCTATGTTTGTTTGTCCTTATGTATTCTTTCAGGTTATAAACGGACTTCAAAAGGAGGTTCTATGTTCCAATCTATGTATTTTTTACTTAGCAAAGTCAATGGTTTTTACTAAATACTTTTATGATAAATAAAATTACTTTAAATGCAGAATTATCGACTACCCAAGATTTGTTACTTTTAGCACTACCATAATATGGGTATCAAATGAAAGGCTCTGTAGAGAAAATGCAAATGAACCGTGTCAAAATAACTATACAAAAAATTACAGATAAAAAACTTTAAAAACAAAGATTTTACTTAATTGCTCTAAAAACAAGAAAGTAAACTTAAATTGCATTTTATAAAAATCTATAGGTAAGTATGTACTAACATGATAAAGAGTTTGTAAATAGTTTATGTAAGTTTGTGAATAGCCATACGTGATACCGGCAGAGTAGAATAGCACCACCCCATATGCTCCAATGGGTGTCGTAGACGGCGACTAATAGGCCAGCAAAGGGGTATTGACTACCAATCCAAATTATGCAAGCGTGGTGGACTACTGCCTATACCTCCTTCATTGAAAAGGAGAGGTCTTGTCTTCCAGTAGTGGAATGAATTATAAAGGCTGTGATGATAAAAGTTTGTGAATTGTTTTTTTGTGACGTTGTAGGAGGTAATTTCTGGATCTACTGAACCAATTTTGAAAATTGTTTTTGTGTGAGGTAGACCATGCATCTAGAAAGGCTAACTATATAATAACCAACAATACGCGAAAGAAGCCACGGGCTGAGTGCTAGTTATATGATATATATGCTTGTGGTAAGATTTGCTTCTATTATTTATATCTCTTTATTTATTCAATCGCTAATATACACAAGTAAATCTCGCGACAAGTATTTATATCATACTAGTGGCCCCCAGCGGCTTCGCTCGCGTTAATGTTGGTTATAAAATAGCCTAGAGCCTTCCTCGATAAGTGGAATATCCAACACAAAAAAATATCTACACTCATGACATAATATTAAAATTATTATCTCAATGATGTACCTCAAATGACATTCTTTTTAACAAAGATAATCAAAATGAAAATAAAGGTCATTTACCTGTTGCATAATTAATGACCATTATGCAACATGTTCGGCTAAATACGTTACAGTTATTTTTATCAAAAACTTAGAGCAAAACGGGACGGCAAAGTGAGCCAAAGGGACGCCAAAGAAGAACATGTTTTTTAAAACTTAAAATTCACGATATTTTTGTTTTATTTATATTTATGAGTGTAGATAAAGTAGTTTATGTACTGCACATAATTAGGTATTAAAACACTTGCGGGATATTATTAAAAAACTCGCCAAGGCTCGTCTTTTAAAACCTCGCTCATGTTTTAATAAACCCTATTACGTGACAGTAACATAAACTACTATACCCATGTACTATGGTGTAACAATATGATAGGTGCGACAAGGGTGGCCGGTGGCCACCAGATGTTATTATTACTTACATATATATTCAAAATTTAATTCATGTTAAATGTGTAACCGTTAATTTTCCATAGTATTCAATTTAAATAACTTGTATTATATATTTAATTTCATTTTGTGAAAAAGTATCAATTTGTTTTTTGTGCTCTGTACCTGGACGGCAGCGCGAGTAATGCGAGAGGGAATGACCGCTCAGCGTGTAAATACCTAAACTTGGAGTCTGCCGTACGGCGTAAACGCTCTTAAGCATGCCTATTTCATTTTATTTGTAGCTTTAGTTCAATCAAAGAAATAAAACATTAGATTGGACTATTTTATAAATATTTTTTTCGATATCTTAGCCGTGAGTTTCCTGCTACTAAATTTTTGTTTGCACTTTACTTATTTATTAGTAGCACTTTAATAATTAATTAGTTTGAGAATGAAAAATACAATATATATTTTGTGTTTACATATTTCGATTAGGACCTTAATTTTGATACTACGGGTTTTTAATTTTATTTGACATGATTTTATGTTAAATAGAAAGCGAAAAACAAGAAAAATATTATGTCTTATTAAGTACTGAGATGGTCCCATCTCAGTACTTATTACCAGGCCGCGGCAAGTGCTCTTCCAACTCAACTGTATGTACAGGACTGTGAGGTGACGACGAATTTATTCAATTCTTTTATAACAACAAAATTAAATAATTCTTATCTCATTGCTGACCGTTAAGTTACAAATAGGTGCATATTTTTAAACAATATGATACTGTATCTGATATGGATAATAAAGTAATGTAATATGTTTACGTTTACAGCTGTATCCCTCTTAAAGAGAGGACCTATTATAGGCCTACGTCACTCCCCTGGAGTGCCATATGATTCGTCTTCGAGACGTTGGCCTCTTGAAGTCAGTGTAACGCAGGCGAATATGTTCTCTAAACCTATAAAAACATGATTGCTAATACATAAACCGTTGTGACATGTTTTGGGGAGCGATATTCGTAACGCGTACGTCCTTTGGGTGATGTTACGTAATAGGTTGGCGGGAAGCGTGATTTTGTCAAAGGTAAGAAAATTGGTTATGTTGCGATAATTTCGAGTTCGTATACTCGCGTATTATGGTGGGATTAGCGGCGTCTTTTATTTTTAGATGTAATTAAGAAAGTTTTTGATGTTCGCTCGGAAGGTGAGGGTTGACAAATCTAATTAAGGATAGGTTTGACTCGTTTGACTATTAGAATCATCAGCGGAGCACATAATTGTAATGAAGTTGAGCGTTTTTCTACGATCTTTACTTATGCCATGAAAGCCACAAAATTTAATAAAACCTAGTTGTAATTATAGACTTGAAACGTATGTAGATGTTTCCAACCAAAGTTATTTGTAACCTTTGATGGTGACTGTTTCTTGACATCATGCATACTTTTGATTACAAGTTGTCAGTGGTTATGTTTCCAGACTTAGAAAATAATAGGAAAAATAGTAACGGCATATATGTAATGTCTACCGTTTACCAACTGAAGTTGTCGATAGACAAACGCATCTGTTCTTTTCTGTCTATATACATACATACAATCTATCTCATAATCCCAAAAGTGGCTGAGCGGAGCTTTAGGCAAAATTTGTTATACGTAAAGCCACATTTGGTAGAGTAGGCCATTTAATGACCCAACATACAGCCAGGTTGCCATCCTGTCGCCTTTAAAGAATATCTGTCAAATTAATCGATTTTTGTCGAATAACTCGAATTTTACTGTAAAATTTTGTTTACAACAGTTACATGCTCGCTCTGCAATCGAAATATATAAAAAAGCGAATTGTATCAACCACCGATCTTCATTTAGGTACGGAATGAATCCCGCCACTCACCTCGCCGTTTAAAAAAACACAGATCCTAAAAAGGTATCCTTAAATGAGTTACACTTTCTTGAAGTAACAAAGTGGTTGGCGGAATTTAAAAATTCAAAATTTAATTACATTAGAGAGAGCGTGATGCTTCACTCGATGCAAGGGCCCTTTGGGCGACCTAATTTGAGGGAACCTTATTTCGTTCACTTAATTTACCTTGTTCGTGTTTGTTCTGCGAATGAGGCACCTTAGTGGCGAGTTTTTATTTTTCTTCTCTGTAAACTTAATTGAGTGGGGTTGGGAGTGCATTTTGGCTTATATGGGGAAAGGAAGACGAAAGATTGATAACGGAATATTGTAGGGGCACAGTGAATTATACGCTCTAATTTGGACCGTCGGATTTCAGTGTCTAAAATTTGTTGGTGTGGTCATCTGATGTAAGTGATAGACTGAAGGTGAAAGCGAGAATCACTCGGTACTCAACTACTGAATGACTCTATTATCATTAACTGTCAGAACACAATAATTCTGTTAAGCTACAAAGTTATGCCAACGTACTATAAGATGATGTTAGCAGATAGCCAAACTTAAAACAAGCCATACAACTAAAGTTGAGCAAAAAAATTACTGTGATTGAGAGAACCTCAAAGGAGGACAAAGGTGGGTCAACTGGTGTTGATGAGTCAGGTTTCTAATACTTGTGGGATACAGGAACTAGTGCTGATGAGTGAAGTGACTAAGACTCCATAGGATAGAGAAACTAGTGTTTAAAAGTCAGATTTATATGACTCCGTGAGATAAAGAAACTACATTGATGAGTCAGGTTACTGAGACTCCATGAGATAGAGAAACTAGTGTTGATGAGCCACGTTACTAAAACTTCATGGGATAAAGAAACTAGTGTTGATGAGCCAGGTTACTAAGACTCCATGGGATAGAGATTCTAGTGTTGATGAGTCTGGTTACCAAGACTCCGTGGGATAGAGAAACTAGTGTTGATGAGCCAGGTTACTAAGACTTCATGGGATAAAGAAACTAGTGTTGATGAGCCAGGTTACTAAGACTCCATGGGATAGAGATTCTAGTGTTGATGAGTCTGGTTACCAAGACTCCATGGGATAGAGAAACTAGTGTTGATGAGCCAGGTTACTAAGACTTCATGGGACAAAGAAACTAGTGTTGATGAGCCAGGTTCTAAGACTCCATTAGATAGAGAAACTAGTGTTGACGAGTCAGGTTTCTAAGGCTCCATGGGATAGAAGAACTAGTGTTGATGAGTTGGGGTTTTAAGAGCATGGGCTAAAGAGTTAAAGGGTTGCAGCGCATACCTTGATGTTTACTGCGTTTATAGGCTAGAGCATGTAGGTATAAGCACTAAATCAATTATTTTTGGAGCTGCATGGTTATCATTGTATTATCTAGTCCTCTGGATAGAGAGTAGTGTTGGATGTTTATCATCAGACGAGCAATATGCTTGCTTACCACCCTAAAGAAAATGTTTACTTTTTTTCTTAGGCAACACACATTAACTGCATGCCCCTTTAACGTCTCGTAACAGCCACAATGTACGCAGCACAACGTAAGAAATTAACTTTTGGCCCGCCCGTATCTGCGCCAAAGTCTCCCCTATAAACATTTATTGTCGTTGTACATCTCACTAAGTTCACTTTTACCGGGTTTTATGTCCTAAAAATTTACGCCGCCACGGTGAGTCTGGGCCTTTATTGCCTCAATGGAATGCCGCGGGCCCAGCCACGTAATTGAATCTAATTTCTGCAGCTTCCTTCGTTTACCGTTGTAAAATAAATTTTTATGTCTTATTTATTGTCGCGAACACAATATCTGGGAATGGTCCATACGATGAAAAGAGTGACATAATAAAAACATCTAACGGAGTCCCCACAATCAGATATTTAATGTACGTTTGAACGTAAATATGTGGATTCTTAACAGCACAGAGTATTTCGATTTTAGTACCCATAAAGTTGTTCAGTTGTCCCGTGTTCAATTAATTTGCACAATAGCTTTTTGTGTTATGGCTTTTTATTTTCATCTCGTCCATTTAAGTGTATCTCTTTTATGCACAAAGTAAAATGTTCATAATACTCTTTCCGAAATGATTGAGGTATGATTTGTTGGCTTTATGTTCGTGTTAATTTCAAAAACTAATCAAGTTATAAAATAAAGTTTATTATTACACGAAGCAATTTTATTTTGGTATAATTGTCTGAAGTGTGATGATCTGATTGCTCGATAAAAAATATGTGAATCGAATCGATTAATCTTCACGTCATCGAGTGCCCTATATCAGACGAAAATGAGGCTTTTAAAATGCATCATACGTTACGGGAATGGACACGAAGTCTGAATGTTTATGTTAATACGAATGAGTTATCATATAGGCTGATTGCTTATTGAAATTATTTCGTATCGTCACAGCACTGTTGGCCTTTGTAAATATTGATTGAATAATATAATGAATTCGACATAAAAATATTATTCGTAAAAACATATTGTAGAGAGTATTCGGCGCGCTTGTATCACATCAGTCAGATTTGTGTTTAAATAATAATTAGTCACTGAATTTTCTGCAGTGAAAGTAGGGTGATTATAATAAACAAGCGTCCTTGTTGACGAAAAACAATGGGGAGACATTGAAATAAAGGAAATAAATAATATTGTGTGGAGCTATTTGGGGATAAAAATAAAGTCATATTTTATGTTATTAATTTTATTATGCTTTGTATGACTTTGCAGTTTCTCAGTTGCCTTTAGAAAGCGAAGGCCATGGATTTCTCGCCAAGCACTGCTTATGCACATTAAAATGCGTGACATCCATACTTTACCTGATCCCTCTAAGCCTTCAAGGAAGGATACATATGCCTTTCCTGGCTAATATTTTAATGTGAAAATCAATTTGTTTGTTTGTTACGCTTTCACGGCTCAATGAACCTACCGACAGTGAGATTACTTCTACTGCATAGTACGTTCTGAGGGCAATATGCCTATATTAAAATAAGGCATAACATGAACGTACTATGGGCTCATCGACGTACATTGAACCTGTTAACCCTGGAGCACATATAGTAGGTAGATACTAATAATGTGAAATGGAATTTAACGAATATTTATTATGTTCGTTTTTCCTCTGACAAAACCATTACAGGGCGCAACGTAGTTTTTCCCAAAAGATCACTGGCAGCTCAACTCACAGCTGCCATAATTCACGGTGTCATTATTTCTGTTTGACGGGGCCTCACCGTTGTCATGGTAACCCCATCTCACTTGGATTTGCCGAAAATGCGGCGCAGCGTACAGATTATCTTGTGTTTTAATGTTGAGAACACCCTCGCGGCGCGGGCGGCATCCCAAACTTGTAGGTAAATAGTTGGGAGTTTGGAACGCATGTCTTACTAGTTAGGGTTACCAATTAACGTCTTACGACATTACTTTTTTAACGGTCGCTATTATCATGGCGGTTTGGCGTGCTTTCGTGACCTTCAGCTACGTTTCTGTTGAGTGATGGTTATAATTGCACTTGCATCAATCAAAATAAAATCTTTGAAATAAGTTTTCATAGTATTTCTTATTCATTTTATAACTTAAAAAAATACAATAAATCACATAATTAAAAGTTGAAGGTACGCAGAAAATTCGAAATTACAAATTTTAATATTCAAGAGCTTTCTAGATTTTATCTAATTTGATATTTTATTATGTTAAAATTATTGGCATTCGTTTTCGTAATAAATACCTACCAATATATTTATTGCGTGTTTCCTCATTTAAATTATAGCGCTTTTGTAATATGCAGTATTCAGCTCACAATAATAAATTATTGAATATTTTTCATATCTAAGATATTATTTATCTTATAATATGGTTGGAGGCTCCTCACGGTACACTTCGACTCATCGGAATATTTTGTGTCTATCATCATAACAGCCTTTGTAATTCAACCCACTGCTGGGTCACAAGGCCTCTAGTTGTCATTGAAGGAGGTTTAGTAGTCCAGCATGCTTGCCCAATGCGGATTGATGGAGCGGACTATAAGGTGATCAATACCTCTTTGCTGTTCCATTAGTCGCCTTCCACGACACCCATTGGATATGGGGCGATGCTATTCTACTCTGCCGGCATCACATGGCTAAATCTACTCTGCTGGCATTATAAATTTTGTATCTATGATATTATATAATTTAAGAAAACGTTTACTTGAAAATGACGTGTGCCATTATTTTTAACAGGCGTACTGTCTTTCTGTGAGGTCAGTAGTAGACTGTATTCTGTTTAATATTATCGTGTCATGTGAGCCAGCCCTGTCATAGTACATTGCGTTATAAAGTAATACCATAATGTCAGGAAGTGAGTTAACAACTTCATTTAGTGTGTGCGGTGACGTCTTACTTACATCGACACTTAGAGAGTTGTTATTACCCTAATAACAAATAGGATAACACAAACGATTATCGTTTTTAATAAAACAATTGCCATGTAATTTACAGTTTTCTTTAGTGTGAAAACAGTTAATTCGTGACAATGAAATGTTTATATTCGTACCCCCTTATTCATAAAAACAAGTAAATTTATTAGACATTTACAAATTGTTTATCTCTGTCACTCTGGAGCGAAATGAATGTGACAAAACACTTTTTAACAAGGTAATAACTAAAATAGGTTTATTGAGTGTTTATGAATAAGGCTGTAAGAGTCTAAGGTCCACAGGCAACATTTGTAGTCTATCGTCAGCTTCCATTGCAGCACGCTCATGACATATCTACATCTTTTATATTAGAATATCATTGATTCGCGATGTATAAATGTAAAATTTAATGTGTTCCTATTTCTTTTTTAATTTTATATGATTCTCGGACAGTTGAGATTATTTTGGAGGTAACATCTGTCGGAGAAGGTCCATGGCGCCGCGGGCATACGTTCTTAGCAACGATCACGAAAGTTGAGCTACTAAGTGAGGGGACGGCACTCGAATGGGATCATTCATCGTCAAGAACTTTTTTCGTCCGGGCTTCGGAAGGCACGTTAAGCTTACCTTCGTTTCATCCTTCGAATGATGTCAGGCAGGCACATGGCCGTGAAAATCTAATGCCAAATTCTTAAGCAGTATTGTCGGTATCAAGTGCGAAAGTTGCGTATGGGAGCAAAACCATGAAAGCAGGATAAATGCGGTTAAAATGAAAGCCTTGAGGAGTATGTTAGTAGTATGTTATAAAATGACGTGGTAAGAGAGATGTGTGGTGTGAAAGAAGGTACAGCGACAAGAATTGAGATAGAGATGCTCAATTGTTTTGGTCATGTAGAAAGAATGTATGAAAATAGATTGACGAAAAGGATTTATGAATCGGAAGTGAACGGAGATGCGAAAAGACGAGTGAATTACATATCCATTGCTGTTTTACACGACACGCTATTATGGCACTTGTGGTGTAAAACAGCAATGATTATGTTATTCACTCGGTGATCATCACTTCCATCTGTCAATAAAAGTTGGCGAATAGCCCCCCTGGTTGTTGTCTTTTGACTGTTAGTTCATTGAAGGTTTGTTGCCTCTTTTATGTAGATCACAAGCTGTCACTATTTTAAGTCAGTATGGCCCATATTGCCAGATTTGGCTTTATGTGTAACCAAATGTTACGTGAAGCTCTACTAAAGAAAAAGAGGCGTTACAGTTCCGAGCTGACAAGTGTGTTCCGTCCTTTAAGGGAAATATGAGCGTTATTGTATGTTATAATAGATATAATATCCAAAGGAATTAGATAGCGAGGTACATTCGAAGTCCAGTAGGGAACAAATCTCTCGGTCGTCTTATCAAACTGAGTTGCTATAACAAGAGCATTTACAGCATTGTCTTGAGAGTCAATGATGCAGTGGTTGATGAAAATGTGCGCTTGTTATGTATTAGGTACTATCATGTACAATGGTTCTTCATTGCAAGGCCTAATATATCAACAAAATATCCACTCCCCGCATTACAGCAAATTCTTACATTCTAAAGTGAACATTAAAGCACAATGCCAAAAAGCTTAAGCTGTAGTGGCCAAGATAGCGTCACTCGTGACAAATGCGTCTTACAATGATTAAACAAAGAGGCAATCCCGTCTTCTAAATAAACAAAAACAGCCCCACTAAAACATTTAACCTGAGGAAGAAAAAGTCCGAAAAAGAACAATTAATTCAGGTTGGGCGGAGGTTGCAATATGTGAAGCCATTAATTTAATTTAGTACGTGCAGCCCCGAGACACGGTTTTAACCTTAATTGAGATTTAAGAAGAGACGGGGATGTTTTGTGATGGCCCCCGGCTCCGTCTTGTGAGCTTTACGGTACAAGTAATTGTGCCTTTATAATTCAACTGTTGCTTTATGATTGTGGAGCTAGGATTCTTTTTGCTACAAGTGAGATCAGCAAGCTTGCGGTCCATAGGTAAGCAGTTAACATTTATTTATATTGTCTTTGCCAATATCATCAGAGACGCCCACGGCTGTACATAGGCTTCCCCCGAGGATATCCAACCTGGTCGGTTCTTCGCTGCCTGCATCCAGCGGCTTACCGATCGTCATTCCACCTTGCCGGGAACTATAAAAGTTACGCCGTCTATTCGAGGCACATTTGGACCTCAACAGCCGTCTTATCAAACTGAGTTGCTATAACAAGAGCATTTACAGCATTGTTTTGAGAGTCAGTGATGCAGTGGTTGATGAGAATGAGAGCTTTTTTTGTTTGTATTACTATCATGTGCAACTTTTCGTGCATCTGAAGCCGTCAGTCCTCCTCTTAATGTGTCCTGCCCACTGACTTAAGGTTCGCAATCTATTTTCCATTGCCTTTAGAGTGTCCTTGAGTTTTCTTATCCATAGTAAGCAGTCACGTCAGAGTCAAATGCCAATGATATGAAAAACAAATTTAATACGTCAGCGCCATCAATAATCATTAATTTTATGTCTTATCGTGAGTTAAGAATTTCTCAATAAAATTTACTGAACCATGTGCAATTTAACTAAATGTAACAAACTTCTGTAGTCTACGTCAGATGTATAGCTGTCATTTCTTTACGTACTGAAGATCTGGTAAAATATGAAAGAATACTCGTATATTATTGGCCCCGATGAACCCGATGAATGTGGTGCACGAAGATGCCAATGATAATAATGATTTCAATAGAGATACATCAAGAATTGGACATCTACTCATAATCAAGCATGATTTAAGGTAAAACTACGATATTTATATGTTGATAGGTAAATTTATATTTATTAATAACTCCAATGATCATTAACGTTGCTTATGAGGGTATTTTGTTAACAAAATTAGATAATTATGGTTCGGGTTGAAATTTAATTACCTAAGTGGGAGGGAAGCCGTCAGAACTTCTAATTATATCAAGCAACATCATAATATGGTGGAAAACTATTCTGTCAATGATACTTTAATATCGGTTGAACGATCGTATAAAATTTTACTTTCATAAGCTAGTTCTCTTCATCATCTACCACATGTGTCATGGGGAGTGTTCAGAGGAACTGATTAGATTAATTCCAGCTGCTGATTTTCACCACGGCACCACCCGTAATAAACTCAAATTCTATCCGTGCCATCTAGACTAGACTAGTTTCTCACGCAACTTTCTGTACCAATTAGCTTGTACCAACAGTCTTTCCGAGGAGGTGCGATTTAGGGACTTTCAAGAAAAGAGTATATTCCTTTCTCAACCCTACCGCAATTGATACAGTGTTCAACATCAGGTGATTTGTATGTTTGTCTCGATGTTTCATTTAAAAAAAGCCGACTACTAGGACAGAGGTTATACTCTAAAACATCTCCGCAATCCACCCGGATTACCCATCCCATTGATAACCATCAATCTCTAAAATTAATATTTCAATAACTTATAAATATTTTTTAAGATATTCAAATTATGTAAAAAAGCTCTTAAATGACATGCTACAGTACCCTAAGTGACGATTAAGGGTAACATCGATTTTCCAAAATCTTAGTCACTTACATCACATTTTTGTCGAAAGACTTAAGCCCCAGGGTTCTCTAACCAGATCGTACCGGAGTCTCGTACTGAAATGCTATAGACGGAAATACGACAAGATTCTTCGTATGTTGAAAAAAAAATACATACAGACGAATACAGAACCTCCTTCTTTTTGGAAGTCGGTTAAAAAATTGAACTTGAACCTACCTATCACTTGGTCATTTATTCCGTCTTGACGCAGAGTCGTGTCCAAGAAATTTATAGTAAAACTGAAGTCACACTACCAATAAAAAGTTTAAGGCACCTTTTTTGACCCTAAGTAACCTTTGAATGTTTTCGTTTCCTCCCTGTCTCTTTCTAACTCTCCCCACATGTAACATAATGACGTACATACGTATGACGTATTAGACGGTCACGTGACACGTGCTCTAGGGGCTAGAAAGAGACAAATGGATAATAGAAGTTTCAAGGTCAATTTTTTTGTTTTCACAATTTTGTTCGAGTTGTGGCTTCCAGTCTAACCTTGGTGGTGTCGCAATTCAGCCCGAGACTGTGGTCCAGCGCTATCCTATCCAGCGGCTTCCCACGAGTGATTTTTATTAATTTCCAACTTGCTTTATTACGAAAGGTTTTTGTAAAACACACCTCATATTTCATTCTCAAAGCAAAGATACGCTTAATATACCAACTCATACAAAATTCGTTGTATCTAATTCAAGGCTTATCTTGCTATCTGTAATCTCCTTTATCTTAAGATGCCTCAAATGCCTTCCTCCCTCGCGGCGCCCTTAGATGCTCCCTTTAAACATAATACACGGGTGAGCAGTAAAATATCTTCATAATTCTTGTTTTATCCAACCTTGATAAAGTTGCCACGGAGTTTATCGGGAAAACTGGATAATCTACTTCGAATTACATTATTAAATTTTATTTTGTTGATTTGATAGTAGCTCTTGAAGACTTGTTTTTATTCTACTAGATGACAAACAAGCTGACGGCGCACCTAGTAGTAAGTGGATACTGTCACCTATAAACACCTGGTATTGCAGGTGCGTTGTCATCCTGAGACCTAAGATGAAATGCCTTCCATGCCCGTTAATTACACTGGCTACCTTTCCCTTCAAACCGAAACACAGCAAACTGATTCACGGCTGAAATAGGAAAGGCGGTGTTACCTACCCAGACGACCCTACATATAGGCCTACCACCTAGTAAAAGACTAGACTTGGGTTAAGATTTTTTATAAAAAATATGGTTGGCTTTCGTTGTGACATGAAGAGATTTCGTTGTGAGATGCTTGCAAGTCAGACTCGTCAATATAACCAACCTTTTAGTAAATCTTTAACCTTTTAATGTGAAGCTGATTGTTTTCAAAAAAAGTCCAGAAACCATCCACTACAGCGTACCCAAGGAGGATTGTTGTAAGGCAGGCGTAAAACTTTGCCTAAACCTTACCTATACAGCAGTATAGTGAAATAATGAAGCGAAGCCAAATATGTTGGAGTCGGCGTAGGAAAAAAAGAAATAAAATGCTGTGTGTTGCAAAATCGCGTGTATATTTTTAGAACATATGGTTAGGTAGAAATTATAACCAAATATTGCACAATAGATAATTGAATTATAAATGAGAAATTAATAAATAAAATATTCAGATGATTGCAGCGACCTAGAAAAGTGATGTACCTGACTGTGAAAACAGTTTTCATTGCTGCACGGGGATAAGACTAGGGTTATCAATGCAGGACTAGGCACCCTTTTGTTGCAAGGTGACTTGACAAGGTGCTTATCAGGATTTTACAAAGATTTTGAAAAAATATACTAAAGAAACTAGACAACTTACACAACAAATAAGTATGAGAACATTTTAATATTTATACATTTTAGTGTATTAAAAAAATCTTGAAAATAGGTCTTAACAAAATAGAAAAGTGTCATCGCTCGGAAACTACTCGAGTTATTTTCATAAAACTTTTTTCATTTTGTAGATAATTTTATTATACTAAATATTCATATGATAAAAAAAACATCTTCTTAAGAAAAATCAACAGTTTAATAGTTTGTTGTGGCGTGTGGGACGCCCCATTTAGTATGGCCAAGGTCGCCCCCTTGAATACTTACTAAAATTTTCTATACCAAAAAGCATGTTAATTCATGGAGAATTTCTCCGCAATACGGTAGGAAATATTCCTATCTATAACTTAGACTAAGAAGTTTGTATACCGTACATGTTACTTAATTATGTCGGTAGGGCCCTCCAGTGTTGTACAGGAGTTCATAATACCCTATTAGTAGGTACGCACGCGACCAAAGAACGCTCTGAACATCGACTTGTGAATCGAGCTACCGAATATTACGAAACTTACATTGTAGTACACCGTTTATATCAATGTAATATTCAGAAACATGAGAATGCATTCATTTTGTTCAATGATTTAGGTATAACACAATAGCTACAAAGAATCGTGTAGGAATCTTTTTTATTTCACTTTCATGACTGTGTTTTGCCGCTCGAATTTGGAGTGCCCGAATTGGGGTAGTAAATAAATCTTAAAGAATACCACAGTCTAATAACTCTTTTTTTGTGGTGTTGGTTTTATAGGGAAGGGGACTAAAGTTAGCAGCGTGCGAGTCACACCAATGTTGCAACTGTCTATAGGCTACGGTGATTGCTTACTACCAGGCAGGCCATATGCGTATCTGCCGACCAAATAACTTAAAAAAAAACTTTTATGTAACCCACTTATCGATCAATATCTTTATGTTCTATTCTATTCTTAATTAATGGCGTCGCGTCGCATTTTGCCAATGTCAAGTGAAAATATAACTAAAGTAACAAAAATTGTATGGTTGATTTGGGTTAAAAATTGAGTCTCTCAACACGTGTTTTTACAACAAGAACTTTGGAGAAACTCTCAAAGTTTTATGTTGATTGAAACAAGAAATTGCCCATAAACTGTAGGTATGACATAGACAATTTTATTAAACTCTTTATTGCACTTCACAGTTAATATTTAACAAACATAAGGTAACAAGGTTTGCAAGGGCGAACTTATCTCTAAAAGAGATCTCTTCCAGTCAACCCAGAATGTATGTAAGAGACTACAAAAATAATAAGCGGGTGACATCAAGTGCACGGTTGTAAGAAAAAGAATGCTAATTTTCCTTTATATAACTAATATGGCATACCTATATAGGTATATGAATAAACATTAACATAAATAATCATAAAGTACACACATAATTAAATAAATACACAAATACATATTAAAATAAATACATAAATATATATTAAAATAAATACATAATGATAAATAGATATATAATAGACTATGAAAGACTGTTTGAACCAGAAGAAAGTTAGTCACGACTGTGAAAGAAGTGAGAGGTAGTGTTTTTTTATTTTATATTTAAAAGATTGCGCTGAAGGACTCTCCTGGACGTCTGATGGGAGTCGATTCCATAATTGAGCAGCACGAACGGTAAAGGAATGGAAAAAGAAGTTAGTATTACTACTAGGTAGCTGGAGCATCCTAGTAATACAGGAGCGTTGAGAACGGGAGGGTGCAGGTAGGAGATGGAAGCGGGAACGTAGATAAGGAGGAGAATTAGGATCTTTGAGGATTTTATTCAACATAGTGAGGATGTGCACATTTCGCCGCTCACGGATAGGCAACCATTGCAACTGCTCGCGGTATTTGGAAACATGGTCAAATTTCCGAAGCCCAAAGATAAAACGAATCGCGATATTTTGCAAACGCTCCAATTTGTTGAGTAGCTCCTCTGTGATATCCAGATAACAAACGTCAGCGTAGTCAAGAATAGGGAGAAGAAGAGTTTGCGCAAGCATAATTTTGGTCTTAAAAGGGAGGAAATATTGAAGTCGCTTGAGAGAGTGAAACGAATGGTGCATACGTCGGCTTAACTCACCAATATGCGCAGACCATGACATATGAGAGTCCATGATGAGGCCTAGGTTTTTAGCTTTCTCGGTGTAAGAAATAGTTGTTCCGTTATATGTAACTAAAGGGACCAGTTTCCAATCCAGCTTACTCCTTAATCTAGAGCTTCCAACAATCATGGCCTGAGATTTAGTTGGGTTGATAATAAGACCAAATGATTTTGCCCAAGTCTCTATAGTACGCAAATCTTTATTTAAAAGGTTGATAGCTTCACTGACTTCCGATATTCCGAAATGCTGATAAATCTGAAGGTCATCGGCGTAGAGATGAAAATGTGAAGTGATAGCGGCAGAAATATTATTAATAAAAATCGAAAAGAGTAGGGGGGATAGAACACTACCTTGAGGTACACCAGCAGCAAGGCATGACCAGTTTGAATAAACATCATCCAATTTTATGCACTGCTGGCGACCAAACAAATAAGATCTAAACCACTGTAAAACTGGGATTGAGATGTTTACCGAGCGAAGAGTACCAAGGAGTAAGTCATAGTCTACAGAATTAAATGCACTGCTGAAGTCCAACAAGACAATCGCTGTAAGTTTGGTGTTATCCATAGCCCAGCGAATGTCTTCAGTAACATTCAACAGTGCAGTAACAGTGCTATGGGATGGGCGAAAACCGGATTGATAAGGGGATAAAATGGAGTTATCAAGGAGGTGGGCATGCAACTGGTTATGCACGATGGACTCAAGGACCTTTGATAGGACAGGAAGTATAGAAATGGGACGGTAATCAGACAAGGAAGAGGGGTTGGTAGTTTTAGGCAGTGGAATGACAAAAGCTTTTTTCCAAGATAGGGGAAAGACATTGTGCGTCAATGAGAAATTAATTATATGTGTGATTATTGGCACAATATCTTCCAATACCGGTAAAATCATTTCAAGACCTAGGCCGTCACTACCAACCGCCTTGGAGGAAATGGAAAGGACACTCTTCGTAACGGTATCATCTGAAACTGTAGACAGAGAAAAAGATGGACAGTCAGGTGGGACAAGATTTGAGAGAAAGGAAAGTGAGTTCGACTTAGACACATCAGCTAAGTTAGTCGGAGAAGAAGAGAAGTGATTGTTTAAGGTATCGAGATCCACATCAGTCTGGCAAACCTCTGTGGACTTGCCCACGCCCAATGTCCGTAGGAAGCTCCAAATATGTTTTTGGTGTGTGTTTTCAATTTTAGTGTGAATAAAACGACGTTTAGCATCTCTGCACATCCTGTTGCAACGATTTCTCAGTCTTTTGTACTGGGCAAGATAGTGATCGTTGCGATTTTGCTTGTAACGGCTTTTGGCTTTGTCACGCTTTGACATAATATTTCGGATATCAGAAGTCAGCCAAGGTGCAGGAAGATGTTTGACACGTACAGGTCGTAGCGGCGCATGAGCATCATAAACCTCAATTAGCTTATTGGTAAATTCTGCAACCATAGTATCAATGTTATCAGAAGACAAAACCACCGACCACTCAATATTCTTAACATCGTCCCTCAAACGACTTAAGTTTATATGCTTAAAGTTACGCAGAAATATTACTTTGGACTTGGCCTTTGGAGGGCGCACTTTATAAGTGAGAAATAAAAGGTCATGATGAGAGAATGGAGCAGTCATTTGCCCGTATTGTGAAACAAGGCTAGGGTTGGAAACTATAGCTATATCAATCAGAGAAGGTTTGCAGTTGGGAAAATAATGAGTAGGAGAAGATAGTGAAAGAATATGTAAATTAAGAGACGTAATCAAATTGAAAAGCTTAGCTGCTCTGTGATCATTTTTCAATAAGCATGTATTTAGGTCTCCCATGAGGATGACATCGTCGAAAGTGAGTAGAAGACTCTCTAGTGTGTGTTCCAAACAATCAAAATAATCGATTTTGTCGCTTGGACAATATAAAGCACCCAGGAGAATTTTTTTGTGTTTAATGGTTATTTCTAAAAATATATATTCAAGGGAGCCAGTACATTGAGAAGGGGAACACAATATTACATTGGCGGGAATATGGCCTCGCAGGTATATACCTACTCCACCACCCCCCATGCCAATGCGATCGTTACGGAATAACTTATAGCCAGGGAGAGAACATCCCGTAGAGGGTAAAGAAGGTTTCAGCCAAGTCTCAGAAACGAGAATACAGTCGACTACGCCGTCGCTGAAGCTAGAGATTAAATCTGTATAGTGGGCTGGAATGCTTTGCGCGTTGATGTGCACCAGGGAAAGGAATTTAGAACTGTTTTCAAAAGTCGTGGAGAGTTTGACGTGCAGTGGTTCAGAATCAGTATTAGAAACCATACTACTATTAGCACTTTCATAGTCTTCGGAAGAACAAGAGAAAAAATCATCTTCTATATTATACATTATACAAGTAAAATAATAAATAAGTCTATATTATAATAAATTACAAATCAATAATATTAAATATATATAATAATAATAATAAAAAATTATACTTAAGCTCAAAAATCCAAAATGCCTAGTTGACTGCAAGAGATCAAAAACCATCTTATATAATATAAAACGAATACAACAGCTTTGACTAAAGTATAACATTTGAAAACAGCCTGTATATTTTAAGATTCCATTGCCGTGGTAAAAAAAACGCACTGTCTACAGACTGTATGGTACACTACTACATTACACTCACATTTCAATGCTATAAATCGAGAATAAGATAATCGAAGACATGGCTGTATGGGCTAGATCGCTTTGCCTTTTTAAAATAGATAGAATTAAAAAAATGTTAAAAAAGTTGACAATTGACATTGACAATTTGACGCAGTAATAATGAATCACGAAACAGTTTATAAATTTGGTAGATTGGAAGGCAGAATTATAAAATTATTATTAACTGGGCGTGGGAAATAACAAATTACCTCACAACCAAAAGTGTCTGCATAATACGAGCAAATGAGACCGGCTAAGTTTTAAACACTGCTAAAGCAAGACGATAAATATTCATGTCTTTCCACCAGTTACCTCCGTCAATTTGGAAGGAAATTCCGCAATCAGCGCCCGAAGTTCAGACAAAGAAAAAAGCTTCTTCCGGGTCTTGTTGGGAAGCAAGATGTTGATGATTCCCTCAGATGTCCAACATTTCTTTATACCGAAGTGATTACGAGCTGCCGAAAAAATCTCCTGCCGTGACTTCGTTAGGAATTCAGTCACCGTTATCTTGGAGCCCTTAAGTGTAGTTTTCGCGTTCCAGACCAGTCTACGATGCTGTAGCTCGGAGAATCGCACTAGTAAAGGACGGGTGCCCTCCTTGCTCATCCCCAATCTATGACAACTCTCAACCATAGCTGTAGATACTCCTGTCAACTTCATCTGGCTGGTTAATACGGAGAGTGCCTTCTGGATAGGATCCTCACTCTTCTCCTCCTTCAAGCCATGCAGTAGCAGAACTTTCCGTCGTGAATATGTGTCTAATCGGTCTACACTTAATACAAGCAGTTCAACCTGAGATTTCAGAATGCCAAGTGTTTTCCACACAAATGCCTTGAATGAGGAGTATTCTGCTGTCAAAGACTTTACAGTGGATGTAGACTCCTTCGTGCTGGGCTGTTGTGAGTTCTTCTCAAACTCGGCCATCCTGCTGCTAAACATAGAAGAAAGCTCCTCCATGTTTTTCCGGAGCTGTTCAGCCGTCACATCCATGATTGGATTGGAGAAAGTGTGTGAGAAAGTGTATGCAAGTCAACTAAGACACTAAGTACAATTTAATTAAAACATAAGCACTTTTACTATTTTAAAATAAATAAAAACAAGAGAGCAAAATTTTTGATGTGTTATCACTTCAAACGCCTACCCACCTACCTTTATTGTATTGTTGATAGTTCAATATTTACCTTGTTGAGGGGTAGTGAAACTATTTATAAAAAATATTAATACACATTATAGTGCCAACGTTTTGTGGCATTAGTGATATTAATTTTTGTTCTTGCTTTTATTTTCAGCAGAACAGCGAGACTTTCTCGAATACTCTAACTACAAATACTTTAAAATGAATTAATACATATTTATTGCATACAAGCAACGATATAATATGATTGTCAAATTAAAAGGAAGTTGCGAGGAAAAGATTATAGAGCCTCTATGATGGATATAAAAACGACCATTATTGAAAAGAAAATATCTTCCATGTTCATTACCTATTCTTCTCTTGAAATGTAGAAGTTTACAATACACAATTTATTTCAAGATACTTTATTTAATTGTGTTTGAGTTGTAACTTATAATAGCCTACATTCGTTTTCATTTCTCATCCACAAACATCAGAAGTGAACTTAACGAAATCGCACAAGAATGCCGTTACTTAATAAGAAGCTATATCTCCCTAAGACGGAGACGGGATTCACTGGAGCGAGTAATAAATCTGTTGACAATCTTTAATTCGCTCTGTTTGATAGAAATTCATAATAAAAATGAGATCTCCCTTCGGCCTACACCCCTTGTTTTCTTTCGTAAAATCTCGCGACGGGAATGTAGCTAGGAAGTGTTCAGATTTTATAAAAAATTGGACACAAAGTTTTTGGCATATTTTTTTCTGAAGCATCTCTGTTAGTAAGTGTAATCTATACTTATACTATAAAGAGGAAAGATTTGTATTTCTGTAACGAATAAACTCAAAAACAACTAGACCGATTTCAAAATTTCTTTCACCATTATTCCTGATGGACATAGGCTGTATCTGATTTTTTTAAACTTGACGTGGATGAAGTTGCGGCCGGAGTGCTAGTAAACATATATATCTAAAGACCTAAATATAATAAAAAATTATTAATATCAAGGTCATAATAAGTAATATTTGTATATTCATAAAGCCACATCCGGTTATATGGACCATGCAGAGCCTCAAATGCAGGTTGCTAGTCTGTCGCCTTAAATTTTAAAACGATATAAGAAGTATAATCTCATACTATACTGTCCTTAACCTCAAACAGTATTCTACTAAATACTGTTAAATACCGGACCTCCACAAACATGACCAGCAATAAAATGAACAAAATACAACCCCTCATGTGCAGCCGAGCAAAATAAACACTATCTGAATGTCAGTACGGTCGGGCCAAAATGGTTGAGGCTACTAGGCTAATAATACGACAGTGCTGCAGTAAAGAGCACGTGCGGTCTCTGTGACCGCGGACTCATGACTGAGCTCGAACTCATGCAGGGTTTAAATTACGAACAGCCGATGTAAATTGCATGTCTCTGAATTAAAGTGTGCATCTGACGTATAAAAATGAAATGGGGTCTGTATATTTTATTTTTAGTGAAGATAAACTTTTCATAAGGATATGAACAGATGATGAAGCACTTTAAATATTCAAGTGCCTTGAAATTTACTAACAGTGTTCCATCTTGTAGGTTAGAGTACCTTGAAGTTGTACGCTATGATAATATTAATAAGTATTCTCTGTGCGGTACTGGTGACCGCATCAATATTAGAATCATAAAAAAATTGGTTAGTGGATAATATTGTAATCCCTAATTAAATTTAAATGTCTACACTATATTTGTAGTCATAATAGTAACTGTTACTTTAACTTTTTTATTCACTATAGAAAACAATTGCCTTTATAAATTATTTCGTTTTTATGCACCTTATTTTTCATTTTTAAATTCCATGGCAAACATTGTGTATACAAAAAGAAGTATCTCGTGTCCCAGACATCTCGTCTAAACTTCGTGGCAAATGAAATTTTATTGTAAGATGAGCTTTATTTTCAGCTGACGACGGTTCAATGGCTGAACCTAATCACCGAACGTAATTCCTGTCTCTGAGACCACCGGATTTCACTATTCAAGGATGTACCTATGTGAATATCTGGAACAAGGAATTAGAAAGACCGGATCTTGTACCAATGATATAATGTTATTACAAATTAAGTGAAATGTAGTTCAACTCACTGAAGTCTAACTTTAAATGGTAATTTCATACGCCTACACACTTCATGATAATAGCAATCCATAAACGTGTAAACGTAAATGTGTTAAATTAAAATTATTACACGACTCGCTTTTTTATTGAAACTAGACATATCCTACTATTCCACATTATTTTTTATTGGTTATACATAACTTTGACTATTTGTTCTATAGTAACAATTTTCGGTGACATGTTTAAATTTCTAAAAATGAAGTATAGATTTTTGTCTTTATATTTGGCTTAACTAATTTAATTTAAAACTCTATTATTGTAATATAAAAATACGTCTTCTAAAATCTGAATTTGTTTTTAATGATTTCACATTCTTACGAAGCACATAACCACAGTTTGACTTCCTGCTCCAGCATCAAATATGAAAATATTAATCCGTCCTCCTTGATACATAACAATCGAACACAGGCCAAACAAATGGTTGTCAGGAATAATTCGTCCGATATGAAATAGCAGAGCTCAAAGCGGACAATGACCATTAGTCGGGATCCAGCGGACTTAGTGCGAGCCTATTCAGAGGGGCTTTTGGTGCTAGCGGTCCACGCGGCCTATATCAGGGTTGGCACCGCGATGAAATATTTTATTATTTGTTATAAGCTTTTCTTACTTTTTCGCAAACCCTATACATATATTTTATCCTTTAACGGCTTTTGATATATCCTGATAGTAAGTGATGATATGACCAAGTTTCAACCGGACCCTTCAACCACTAAATGACTGGCTATCTTATCATTAACTACTGGAACGCACACCTTCATCAAATTTTGCAACCATAATCTAATTTTACTTAAACAAATACGATAATTTAATTTTACTAAAACAGATACAAAGTTCTATAAGAACTTGTACACTAGACGAAATATTAAAATCCAGTTTACTACTTAATAGCGTCTCGCCCCGGCTTCGCGAGGATAGTACTAAGAGTTGTTAATTTAACCATAAAGAATTATACTTCTAAACCTTTCTCTTGAATCACTTTATCTATTAGATAAAAATCGCATTGAAATTCGTTGCGTAGTTTAAAAGTTTTAATCGTACAGACATAAAGAGAATTTATTTGTACTATGTATAGATATTATACATATTTTATGTAAAAATATAAGAAACAATTCTAAATGTGTCCGCTTTTAAATAAAACCACCTTTACCACGATCGCTAAATAAATCATTTTTATTGAGCAATCCTACAACTATCTCACAAGAATAAAATGTGCAGGACTTTGTAATAATTACTTAAACAGTATTCTAATTTCACTCAAGTTATCGTGACTAACTTTTTCATATTTAGATATCATACAATAATTGTCATAATAAATTACAATAATTATTTTGTTTTAAAATTCGATGATTTCAATTTAATTAACGGCGGCAACCCTAGCTATAATTATAAGTGTTATTCGTACAGACATAGGTACCTACACCGAAAATACGATGACATAGTAGGTTTTTGATTAAATGTTTGTGTCTGACGTTGCATGGTTTATAAAATGTTACGTAATTCTCAAAAAAATGCCTACTTTTTATCTTTCACACTCCTAGATATGGTGCCATTTAACTTTCCTTCCCATTTATTGTGAAATTATTTTCTGTAATACAGGGTCTGATTTTAAAATTTAATAAAATCGTGAAGTGTAACAGTCTGTTCTGGTTGCCGGCTTTTTTATTGGTTCATTGAAAGTTTACTTACATTTTCAGTTTCATGCCCATTTTATGGCGATATGGCAATATGTCAATATTTTAGGGTACTGTATGACTCAGATTATGACTTTATAATACATATGTCTGAGGTGGAGGTCAAGGGCGCCGTGGTCGTGCGTTCTTAATAACGATCACGAAAGTTAAGTGACCAAGTGAGTGGTCGGTACTCGGATGGGTGACCGAAATTTTCAAATCGATTTTCCTCTGTGCTTCGGAGGGCACGTTAAGCTGGAGGTCCTGTGTTGTGTCGAAAGATAACAGCCGTTCTCGAGTAGGGTTGGTGTCAGATACACGACCGTAAAAATCGAATGCCAATCCTTAAGAAGTATTACCGATACCAAGGCATACTGTACCGACCCCGAATAAATTGGAAGCAGGGTAGAAAAATGACGATATATCCAAATGTTACCTCTACCAACCCTTTTGAGATTCGAGTGCGATATTGTCTCTGTATGTGTACATATACAACTATTGTGACAACTGTGGCGGCCATTGCCGCCTCCTTATAGAACACATAGATGGCGCTATTCAACAGTACTCATACAAAGCGCGCAATTAGTAAGGAAACCTGAATCGCGCAAACGAAGTTTCCCAAGGTGCTTGCTATATATAGAAGTTCCAACTATACTCAGTTGGACCGTGGTCCCGGGCATACAACACCTTGCCCAGCGGAAGTACTTCCCTTTGGACTATGGCGCTATTCAACAGTACTCATACAAAGCGCGCAATTAGTAAGGAAACCTGAATCGCGCAAACGAAGTTTCCCAAGGTGCTCGCTATATATAAGTTCCAACTATACTCAGTTGGACCGTGGTCCCCGGGCATACAACACCTTGCCCAGCGGAAGTACTTCCCTTTGGACTTCCTACACAACCTTATAGTTATCGAGCCAGTTGCAGCGAAATTTACCAAAACCACCATCTGACATTTTACCCTACATCAAAAACCAGAAATGCGATAACGTAAAATAACTTCCACTTTTATGTTAAATCATTGATATTATATAAAACTCTGTCTAAACAGAAAATCAACTCAAACGCAGCACGAAATGCATTTTCAACACAATAACAAAACTAAGCTTTTTAGAACCGAAAACTTTTCTCAAAAGAATTTCAAAGCTTGCATTCACGTAGCAAACATCAGTGTATTTTCTGGCACATTATTAAACGTAGTTTGTTCGTTCGAAAATTTAATAATTTACCGACGTTCTCCCCGGGGTTCCGTAGTGAAACTAAATAACGTCTTAAAATGTGAAAGTTCTCAGTTCGGGGTGACGGGATCCTTATCCAAACTTTACGGACTTTCCGGTATCCCAGGAGCATCATATGACTTGAAGAATTCGGATACGTTCGGTGACATTAAAAATATATGTTCCAATTTGAAATGACAGGGAAGCTAAAATTATCACTTCTTACTTCGGAGGAAGTTAATATTATATAGCTTTTGAATTTTGACTTATTTTTGTACAGCGCTGGGTAATTATTAGATACCTACGGTAAACTTTAACGTTATTTTCTTATTTGAAAAATTACATTGCTTCAATGTGTTTTTCTGAAGCACAAAAATCTTACCCATAGTGGGAGACTAACTTTAAGATAAAAAATCGGAAGTGATCGCCCCTTGACTTTCTCGTATACCGTATACCTTATATTTTGATATTATATATGTTAAATTTGGTTGCAATAAGTTAAAACATAGTCGAATTGCCGTGCTAACGCACAGACACACACACAGACATAATTCCAAAAAGGGGTTTTTTTGGACTCCAGGGAAGTCCAAAACGTGTAAATCCGTCAAAATCTCGAGGTCGAATTTTTTGGCGATGACAAGACTTCCTCGAAAGTAAAAATACATAGTAAAAAGTGTCATCTCAGCACTTATCCAAGTCAGGAATTTTTCCATGTTTTTAGTTTTCTATTTAATTTGGTATCAATTTCAATCACAACTAAACATGCCTAATAAAAATTAGGAACAAAGTCAATAAAAAAACACATTTAGTTATGATAGTAAGTAACGATTTATGTGGAAGTTCTTGTTTTAGTGTAGCGATTAAAATGGTGCCTTCAAAAAACCAGGTCCACGGTTAATATTTCAATGACAGTCAGGCACGTTTATTTGCAAGTATTTATGCCCGTATATTTTTACGTGGTATCCAAAACAAGCTTAGGGGTATTACGAGTAATTTTGAGCAGCTTTAAAAGAAGATAGATGTATGTATTGTAACATTATTTTTCTAAAATACGAGAAAATTTAATTAAAAACGCGAACTCGTTCCCGTCACCCCAGGGAACTGTCCATATACATAAGCCATAAAATATTACTGCAGTCGTAAAAAAGTCTTGCAAGTGTAAAGCGCTTAATAAAACAGCTGAATATTTAACTCTAACACAATAAGCTGCTCTGTGTCACGTGTCTGCCAGTCGACGTATTTATTATTTATTTGGGAATACTCGCGGCGCGCCTGCACAGAATTATGGAAAAATAACTCATCTCCTACGACATATTGACTCTGCGAGCAGAGAAATTGAGATGCCAGGGGAATTGCAAGCGCTAGGCCTCCTTTTTCAGTTTTAGAGAATTCTGTTGGAGTTTCGTTGTAACGTAAATAAGCAAATGAATTAGCCCGTTTGTTTGCTTTTATTTGTATTCGTTTGTGAATACATCAAAAGCAAATCAATTTGTCAATAGTATCGCCGGTATTAATAAATAGATAATGGAATTGGGGAGCTGTTTGTATTACGTTGTTCTTGTGTTTACTCAATCAAAAATTAAACTTACCTACAAACGCTCAATTCGTCTATGTGAAGATGCTTTTTTTTGCATCTTTGAAAGCGTACCTTAATTAATGCTTTGTAACTATTTTTTACATTCAAACCATTCTGGGACGATAAAAGATATCTAGATGTTGACGAATGAAGATCATCTTCATTCAATATTGTATATTTAATTTCTTTATAATTAATGGTCGCACGCGGCGTTGCTCGCGTCAATTTCGGTTAAATTATAGCCTATTTGATGTGTGAGCTGTGTTATTGTAAAGTTTCATTGAAATCCGTTTAGTACTTTTTACGTGAAAGAGTATCAAACACACATATATCTATACATCCATAGAAACTTTCACGTTTATAATATAAGTAGGGAGTATTCTCTCCGTTGTTGGATAAATAGAAAAATGACTCAATTCTGGTTACAAAAGAAAGAAGTTTTTATTTGCATTAGAATTTTTATGACCATGATAACAAATACTTTTTTAAACCCATTACACTTACGTCAAGATCTACTTTAAATAAAATGCTAATGCAGACATCAGTACAATATAATCGTGTTTCTATACAGACATGGGATAACTCAGCTTCAATCTAAAGTATTAAGTAACGTGACTGCTCACATGTTTTGCCAAAATTCCCATGACCCTTTCACCGCTCAACACAAAAAGCACCATTTCCAATGACGAAAAACTGCATGTAAGTTTAATCGGGCGTCGCGACTGACAAAGGAATCTCGGAGGAGGCAATCAGAAGGCAATAAAGGTTCTGCACAAACCACCCTGCTTTTTATCTACCCGCAAGAAATGCTACTTTAACCGAAACGTCGATTTCAATAACAGACGAGTTCATTGAATAGAGTTACCTCATAACATTTTTATTGTACAATAAGAGTTTTCACCACAGGGGAGCGTAAAGCGGCGATATTGCTTATATATCGACCATATCGAACGTTTATTTGGTATCATTGGGATCTGATAGACGAAACTCTAATGTTTTGGTGTTGTCTCGTTCACGTTAAGTGACTTAGAAACTGCGATTATTGAGTTGCGAAGCGAATGAACTCTGAGGAATATTGGATCATTATTTTGTCTTGTATTCGTTTATAGAAAGTGAAAGTGATTTATGGGCAGTCAACAAAAACATTTAGTAACAATATTTAGTTTACAATTGCTAACAATCCTTAATTAAAGCACAGTTTTTAATTAAAGACAGCCACGGCATGCGTTGTGCACTGGCAAGAAAATTGGACAATAACTAATAATAAATTACTTTTACAGTTTGTGAAGATTAAATGGTATGTTCCTTAAAGTTAATGGGGTTTACGATACTGCTAATGGAATTGATCGCAGCTTTGTATTTTCGGGCACTTAGCTAAAATTATTTCTAAATCTTCAAATTTATTTAGACCGAGAAAGGACTTTGTACTGTTTTTATTGTATTTAATGTGAAATGGGAGTCCCGATTGCTTTTAAATAAATTGGGTGCAAAAATGTTAAACCTACTGACACGAGATTTTTTTTGGGTATATTGAATGTCATTTGTTTGCGAAAATTAGAGCAATCCAGGCTAAAGAAGTCTTACCTACCTGACCAGACTATTGAAAATTGTTATAACTGTAGAAGGATTTTTATAATCTTGCGTATTCCTAAGTACAAAACCCAGGAGCCTGAGACCTTTAGTAACTATTTTGTTAGTATAAAAGTTGAATTGAAGCTTGGCATCTAAAAAGACCTCAAGATCCTTAATGACACTAACGTTCTCAGAAGTGATATTGTTTATTTTATACGAAGTATTATGACTATTCAGACTTTGTTCTTGTGAACCTAATGTGGTAGCATTTGTTATGATGTTAAGAGTCATACGATTATTTAAGCACCAATGTGACAATGCATTCAAATCCTTTTGTAGCAATACAATATGTATGCAATACATTAATTTTTCTATTTGTCTGAAACTTGCAATAGAACTATTGCATTTCTTTCTTATTCAACTAAATAACATGTTTTTAAAATCAAAAGTAACCTGATCATTGATATCTATCGTTCAGTCGTAAAGATTTATAGCGTCCGCAAACTACCTAATTAAAAATAAAACATTTAAAACTAATGAAATTCCTCAGTCGGGAATAGAGACATCACCCAAAAACATCTTAAAACTTCTAAGCGCGCCTTTCGCAAACAACTCATTAACCATTTAAAGTTTAATTCTACAAACTGTTAACCATAAAATGGTCCCTGAAAATGGCATAAAAAGTTTTATTCCGCAGATTAGAGGAGATTCTGCTATCGGCAGTAAAGTGGGGGATAAACAGTGTCTGTAACGTGTATAGACCCTGTAAACTATTTTCCATGTCAGCGAAAATGCGCGTTTATGAATGCGAATTTTACGAGATCTGGCGCATAAAGCAGCTGACTCCAGGTGATAAAGTCAGGCTTGCGGTGGGTGAATTCTGGGAGTTTTAACGAGTGCTCTTTTGAATAATTCTGCGCTCAACAGGGGACGGTGCAGATTGCCGTTTTGCCTTTTATGGGATGCAGGCGTGTATTTTTAAGTAACTTACAATAGATCTGTCTATTTCAAGCTACTGGTATTTGAGATTATCTTCAAAATGTTAGGATAAAATACTGTTTTCACTTTTTGAAAATGTTGTAATAATATTCAAGACTTGAGCATTTTTTTTTATTTCTTAGCAAACTTGAATGTCCTTGTTATCAAAAGGACCTTCAAAATTATTAATGGTAAAAGTGACGTCATTGATACCCAACAAAAAGCTGATACTCCACATTTTCCCTAACCTTCGCAAATTTATTTGTTATATCAGCAGCAGTATGAAACATTATATCTATGTTGGGACTGTCCTACTTGACTGTCGTATCTGATTTAGGGTGTTGATATAAGAAGAAGATAATAAGTAATAATGTATACTTCTATAACAATAAAAGCATCAACCATATTTTTATCAATATTGAATGCAATAAATAAGATATTAATTTCAGAAGCATCAGTTAAATATAAATTGTTTAAAGCTTCGTATACGGATGAAACATTAGACATTATGTTTCCTCCAATATTCATGTCAACTGCTTGTGAAGGTTATTTGTCTAGATATTGGAAGAAACCGTTCGGCTTGCCAACATTCCCGATTTCCGGCGCCCGGACTCCATATCCGGCGTAGAAGGGCTTGCGTCTGTGACCGATAGATTTATCAAAATAATGTATATGATCATAGGACATTGGTTTAATAAGTTCCCGTTGCTTGTCAATTTCGTGTAATTTATTGGAGTAGTGAATAGATTCTTTATTATCAAATGTAAATAAACATGTCTAAATATAAATTTCTTGGTAAAGTTTCCCAATAAGGGATGAGCATCGGAGAGGAAATTTTAAAATGGCTTCAGTGATAGAAAAACTGAAAGGGAATCGTTTAATTTGGTAGGACATTATGATTAGGAATGTACACGTTGTACTAGGAGAATGGTGAATTGAAATAATTGATGAAAGGGAAGAGAAATACCACAAAAGAAATGGACTGACTGTGTCAAGGATGATATGAATGAAACAGCAAAGGAGATGACAGTTCATACAGAAGAATATAAGGAAACAATTCCCTGACCTCAAAAAAAAGGTTGACTTGTCTCACATTCATCAAAATACTGAATGCTAACCGTGTTAAAAACAAACATTACCTAAACACTAAAAATGATGTTTGTTTTGTGATCTTCCGTAAAATATGTCCTAACTGAAATTAAAGGAAATAAAAACTTAGTGAAAATTTTGTATGCCCGCGCACCAGGATTGATATTTTGAATAGCAATGTAAAAATTGAAGAAGTCTCTGCAACTTTTAAATACTTGAATTCTAGTTTCATATTGCTTGAATTGCATGATTTATTCAATATCAATACTAATATAAAAAGGGTGGATGGAGATTTATGCTTGTTGACTTTGACCGGAGCACTTGTGGTCCTCACGTATGAACTATATACGCGAGGACAAGTACGGGACATAAGTTTTACCCTACTTAAGAGGTAAAACTCATTTTTATCGGTACAACCCATTGTTCCCAAAGAAGTCATATTGAGATGGGCCATTCTGTTTTATTTAGTGCTCACATTGTGAAGCTGTCTTTTATTAGTAATTGGGTTTTTCTTACAATAGAGTACCGTACTTGAAGTACAGGAAGGAAATCCAACTATGAATTTATTACCGTAATTCGGAACTGTTCCTTAGGTACGTTAAATTTGATTAAAATAATTGGTTACTACATCGAAAAGAAAATTTATGAAATAATAGCAAATTGCAATTGAGATATTTGGTATATTCTTCTTTATTTAGAATCTGTAGATATTAATTCAGTCTTGGAACCTCAAGTTTCAATGTATTTCAAATACATTTTTGGACTCAATGTCAAAAAGCTAAAATAACATTAGTCTCGTCTGTTAGATGAAATTTCTAACTTCAAGCGGCTATAATTCTAGCTGAAATTAATGATAATCGACAAATAAACTTTCCTGTTATTTCTATGTCTCCATCTGTGGTCTCCTTGCTCAGATTACTTAAACTTTGGATTGGACGACTTTAAGTATCCCAAATTATATTGATAATACCTATTTAAATAAATTTGCCTTTTGGTATGAATGGATGTTACAAAAAGTTTGACAACTTAACCATCATTGTGAGTATTACACGAAAACGTTTCACATATCAATTCGGCAGAAACGACAACTATCATTGCAGTAAGCCGCTCGTGTCAATTTGCAATGAGGAAAACTGTCAGGTACCACTGTAGCACAGGGCGAGGGGACCGCAATAGAAAATAAGGTACCTACATTCTATGGGTTCGGTAAAATATAAACAGAAAGGGACAAATGTGAATATGGAATGATGTTTTCCGAATGTTGGTCATGTTTTTTCAAAGGGTCGATGTTATAAATTGAATGTCATATTAAATATAGAGAAGGTGGACGCTAGAAGCCATTATTTATAAATGAACGAGAGAGCGACATCGGGTAGTGGCGGCGTTTGAAATTTTAGGTCAACAAATCTACAAATGAAAGACTACCATTCGTGTCTATATAAAAATAAAATCAAGATTTACATCCAGTCGTTGATACTTAAAAATTTAAAACAATTATCATTAGCTTTGACAGCAGAAGCTGTAAATATATAGTACTGTATTTAAATTAAGCTTCGGTGGCGTAGTGCGTAAGAGCATTGTCTTCCACCCGAGAGGCACCGGTTCGAACCCCGCCACGTACCAATGTGTTTTCAAATTTTGAATTCATATGTACGTTTAATCTACGCTTTTTCGGTGAAGGAAACCATCGTGAGGAAACCTGCACACACCTATGAAGAAATTCTTAGATTGTGTGTGAAGTCGACCAACCCGCACTTGGCCAGCGTGGTTGACTAAGGCCTGATCACCCCTAATGTAGGGTAGGCTCGAGCCCCTCGGTGGGGACATTATATGAGCTGTTGTTGATGATGATGATTTAAATTATTAATTTGATTATATATATAGTTATAGGAGTCCTAAAACAAAGGCAAAGTTTCATAAATATCAATTTTATTATAAAAATGATATCACAGTAAAACATGCATATAATCACGCTCATAGTCACAAGAGGGGTTGAACAGAGCATTAGGTAACCTTTTTCACATAAAGTCACATCTGGCAATAGTGTAAGATTGCCAGCCTATCGCTTCCATAAAATGGGCATCAAACTCAAAAATTAACAAATCTCCAGTGAACTAACAAGCAAAGTCAACAACCGGGACAGATGTCACACTCATCATTTCAACAGTCCAGATACTGTGGTAAAAGACTATGGTTAAGATTATAAGCAAACATTTTTCAGATGAACCAGAAAATCTCGTACATTCAATTTTAACACGACTCTCGAGAGCGACACTCGTCACCTAATTTATTACTCGCATTCAGATCTCGGAGACATATCGCGTCGCAGCTCAAACACACTCGACATAAGTGTATAAATGGGTAATTCTACACCCGGCTCGATATTTTCTCTTGAGCAACTCTCCCTGTCACTTGCGAAAAACGATCAATCATAGCCGGCGGACCGGTGGACCGATTATGTTTTGTGAACTCTTTCATTTATCTAATGAGTTTGCCGTGAACACACCCTTATGTTTGCAAGGTGGGGCTGATAGTTCGACAGCTCTTGATGACTTAATCGGGTGGAACCAACAAGTGAATTATTACAGCGCTGTTTTCCTTTAACACACTTTGACCCCAAATACTGAGTGAAGTCGATACTCGAGTGGTGAGATCGAAGTATTGATTATTAATTTATTACGTCTCAGGCCAATCTGATCGTTAGTTCGGTGAGCTGTAGAAACAAAATTCTCAACTTCTAAAACTTCTTCTTCAATTTCTAAACTTTTCTTCTTTTGTTTATTTAGAGGAAGGTTGCTAAATATGGGACTGGCTCCTAAGTTGTACCAGTTTCGAAATTACTATCAAACGACAGTATAACTTAAAGATTTTACGTTTACATAGAGCAAGGCGACTACCAGTGCTGTAATTTTTTTCCTACTTGATATACGCGTCAGACACAGGTCCAAAACTGATTGCTAAACCCCACATTTAGTAAGTATAAGTTTATTTCTATACCAGTTTTTATGGACAATATCCCAAAATCTGTTTTATCAAATTTGTTTACATTTTTCTTCAGGCATTCCCGTTAAATTGAGGGTATAAAGTGCAGCCACCTCCATAAGCTTTCTGTCAGACTTAATGTTGAATTCAAGCTTAACCAGATCTGAAATGCGCTGGCCTTAATCCACTTAGAATAACAACAGAGCTAATGTCTGCCGCGGTTGAACCTCGTCGTTTCTTATTGTCTTGTGTCGCGGGGATTTTGTACCAATTTATACCTACTGCTGCGAATGCCGCTAAGGAAATACGGTTACTTTTTGACAAGGCACTTTTATTAATGATTCGGGGGAAATAAGTCGTTTATTTTAATTTTAAAGAAATGCTTTTGGAATATTCGAGGTGTATTGTTAGTTGGATAAGACTTTTTTTTAAATAATATTTTGTTCTGATGTTCATAAAAGTTTTAAAGAATAAATTCATGAATACCATATTTGATAAGCAGTTCTTTACCAAACAAATTCAGGAATTAAAAACTTCCTTTCTTATCTTATCTTATGATGAGGCAGTGAGTTTCCTCACGGAGTTCTTCGACCCAACGGGATCTTTTGTGTTTCCCCTTTCGTTTTACTCTTGTATCTCCTTGAATATGTAGGCCATTGACCTAACTATGTCCATAAGCTTGAAGAGCCTGTAATGCTCTGGCCTTGGATAGGCCATTCCCAGGATATTCAAATAATACATATAAAAAAAGAAGCGTCGGTGGCGTAGTGCGTAAGAGCGTCGCCTCCCACCCGGGAGGCACTGGTTCGATCCCCGCCACGTACCAATGTGTTTTCAAATTTTGAATTCATATGTACGTTTAATCGACGCTTTTACGGTGAAGGGAAACATCGTGAGGAAACCTGCACACACCTATGAAGAAATTCTTAGGTTGTGTGTGAAGTCGACCAACCCGCACTTGGCCAGCGTGGTTGACTAAGGCCTAATCGCCCCTAATGTGGGGTAGGCTCGAGCCCCTCGGTGGGGACACTATATAAGCTGTTGTTGATGATGATGACATATAAAAAGTTCCTTAGATCCAATCTTTATCCAATACCTTTAATAGGACCATTATTAAACATAGTTGTAAAAAATATGTTTTGTTTTAAAAAAACTTGTTAAAAGCCATTTTGCGGATTGTCAAATTGTTATGATGACTGCACTGCAAACTGCAAGGTGCACTTATTTTGCGAAATACCGGATTTCTAATATGTTTTTGGGTGTAACATCTGTCCCAGTTCTCTACTTTTATTGATTCTCTAACTGAAGGTATAGTTATTTTTGGGAAATTAACACTCTTAGGTGTCTATGTAAATTATGGATAATTTTATATGTTAGTCAACATCGCGAACTGATTTTTTTATTTTGTTCCTATTCGTTTTGTCTGACTTGATAATTGTATGAACGTCTTTGTCATACTGTTTCTTTCGCTAGTATTTGTACTATTCGTATCAACCACCGTACAGAGCGGATGCTAATGCTTTGCGTGGAAAAAGACGACCCCTATTTTCTAATCCAAAATACCCAGTCTTCGATTGTTTATTTTCTCTATTCAACATCACCATCGCATTTTATTTATGATTTCTAAAAGCTATTGTATTTTATCTTGTGTCTTGTAATAACATAATAATTCTCCCATTAGTCAGCGCATTTTTGAGCTTATCAGTTTACAGACCAACTTTAATATGCTATAGCGAGATCAGAAATAATTTTGAACTTTTTTGCACGTAAATTCAAAGCCTATCCAACTGTGATCTCATTTAGTTTCAGAACAGTTTAATTGGAAAGCGTCCCGTGACTAAAATCGAAAACTGAAAACTAACATCTACTCTAGAAACCGTTTCTTAAACAAACGCCTCTGTGTCACTTAATCATTTCTCTTATAACAGTCCCATCCTTTCAAAACTTTGCAGAGCTCAATGAAAATGTTTGCAGAAAACGAAATCTCGACAGGATTTTGAGTGAAATTAGTTTTGAGCGGTTCTAAGTTGGACGCCCCTGGGACTGTCGTTTTGGAAACGGCGCACACATCGTTGGAAGCATTCAAACTTTGTCCCGCCTCTGAATATACTTTAATTAGATTTAAATTTGTCATACGAGCCTCGCCGCTTTCTTTGACGGAGTTATCGTAATCTGTCATTGCTCTTTTGCTTGTTCCGACTATAAATGTTGATGGTTTAATTCCACTGTTCGCACACTATTGTGATTAAAGTAGTTCTTATTTGGTTTAGTTATGTTGTAGAATAGATGAATTTAACAACAGACTTCTTGTAAGCTTTTATTAATTAACAATTTGTATATTCATGATACAGACACTTGAATGTGTGAAATTTCTTAAATGCTACTATAATATTAGGGGGGGGGGGGGGTAGGGGATATAATTAAGGGTAGGCACGAAGCTTTCTAATGGTGCTGTGGATATTTTTGCCGTGTAAAGTTTCAATGAAATGTAATTATTGAATGTTCATCTCTCATTTCTGGATAGGGCCCATTTTGCTTTATCGCGTAGTATTCGGAGGCCCAAAATTTTTCAATAGCTGCTTCTCAGATTATAATGGTTTAATTCAACTTTTTGTAAAACATAAAGATTTTAATTGTTAGAATTTACTTCACCATAGTTCCCTAGCACTTGCATGAGTTCAAGATGAAATAAGTGAACTTACTTATCTTGCACCGTGCTGACGGAAAGATTATGATTGAAAGAAATTACACTACTAAGGATGGAGGACCGACGATCTTGTAAAGGTCGCGGAAAACCGCTGGATGTGGGCAGCGCAAGACCGATCGTGTTGGAGATTCTTGGGGGAGGCCTATGTCTAACAGTGGACGTCTCTCAGCTAATATGACGATGATGAAATTATTGAGATTTATTTCTCAGTATTTAACTGTGTCCTGCGACCTAAAAAGATACTAGCCACCAAGCAAGTCACTGGTAAGGGCGCTGTCAAAAATTTTTGGGTTCCTACCAGCTTGGTTTGATTTAATATCATCCGAGTCAAGATTATGCCTCCCCAAATGTAGGTTTCTTTCGTGGATGAGAAGCACACAAATTACATCATGATATAGGTACATTATTTTAAAATTTTAATTAGTCTTATCGTTACTGAACCCGTAGACAAAGTAACAAATGGAAATGATAACGAAGTTCGCAATGCACTAAATTAATGGGAATGACTGAACCCGTCGTTATATCACGTGACCAATCGTATCTCTTAGTAAGTTGATTGAGGAAACTGAGACGCTGTAGATACAAAGCAATATGGCCGATGACAAAGATAAAGCAAACTTTAGATCGGCAATGTAAAAGAGAAAGAGCATACTAACGTGTATATTAGAGTGAGATAGATAGATGAGACCATTTCACGTAGGTACACGTACGCGTTCAAAGTAGGCCTGTCAGTCATGCAGAAAAGATAGCAACTGTCAGACTGCAGTACTATTTTCCACGCACACATGTGTATTATTAACATAATGGTGCATTTTTTTGTCTCACCCTAGTCGATTCATTGCCAATCTATAAATGTCAGTAAATACAAATCTACGGCCGATGACGACGAATTTCTTATGAAAAGTTATGAAACGATTGCTACTTCTCTAAGCTCCGGTCATAATCGTTATCGTTTTGAGCGCGAAGGATTAATAGGTACTTAATATTTGGTACTTATTATAGGACTTCTTACTTACTATAGGACAGAGCAGATATACTTCCAGCAACCCACGCACTGAATGGATATGAAAAAGTCAATAAGTTTGTATATCTTGGATCATTGATATCCGATGGCGGTAGCTACACTAATGAAATCCGCCGTAGAGCCGGTATGGCCAAAAGTGCTATGGCTAACCTCGATAAGATCTGGAAGAACAAAAGTATTCGACACTACTAAAATGCGCTTAGTTCGAGCTTTGATCTTCTCAATAATTTCATATGGAGCCGATACCTGGACTGTAAGCGGCCGTGATAACAGTAGGCCTTCGAGATGTGGTGTTGGCGAAGACTACTTCGCATTCCTTGGACTGCTAAAAGAACCAATGAATCCATTTTGGAGCAGCTTAATTCACGCGGCTCTCAGCTACCTGCCAACAAAGAGCTCTCTGCTTCTTCGGACACATTATGCGGCCTTCAAAGCAATGTCTGGAGAAGTAAATAATACTTGGTAAAATGGACGGCAGACGTGCCCAAGGAAGAGCGTCTTTAAGGTGGTCCGACACAGGTAAGGCAGCAATGGGCGGTTGCATACGCCGTGCAGTTCACACTGCGCACGACCGAACCACGTGAAAACTGATCGTACGTGGTCGCGATTCTCAGCAATGAGGGAACGAGGAAGAAGAAGAATAGGACTTCTAGTCTATCCTTTAAAAGTTCCATCTGTTAAACTAAAACTAATCTTAACAACTTTACATGAAATAAGCGGGCAACACGAGAGAAAGAGCCTACGCCACTGCTACATGCACAACTTCAGCGGTGTTCATTAGAACTTAGACTTGTCTGAATTTTAACCAACTTTCCGACGTAATGAACACTAAAAGGAGGTAAGTTTGAACGCTTCAAATTTTAATACGCCCGCACGGTTCACCGCGGACAGGCTTACTAAATTGGCCGTATGGAATTCGTAGGTACGCGAGGAGTTAGAAATCCAATATCCTCTCTAACTTCGTTTAAAATGAACTTCTGATGTTTGTCTGGCTTTTGAGCTGTTTTCATATTACAGTGCGACTGTTGTTTGCTTTAGGTAGAGTAAAGATTTTGGAGTTTCGAAACTCCAAAATGCCTTTGCTAATTAGTAACTACGAGTGATAAGACTCGTATCAGAAATCAGGGCCCGCAGACAAAGTAACAAAAAACGATAATGAAGTTCCATAAAAACAAAATGTATGGGATTGACTTGAGCCGTCGTTAAATCGCGTGATTAATCGTAGCTCTAAGGAAGTTGGTAGCGAAAGCTGTAGATAACCAATGATGATTTTCGAAATGCTATCGTCATGAAACGAATATCTGTTTGAGAAACCCCAGAACTTGTTAAAGTTGAATTGGTATCTGTGTTATCGTTGTGAATTTATTAATGTGGCCGCAGCCTTAGCACGGTGACCTAGTTTAGTTGGACATCGGTAATGAGAAATGTTAAAACTTCCCACTTTATATGTTCACGCGCAAGTTTCCTTATGTGCTTATAAATAATTTTTATTTTCTCTGTAAATGAGTATTCTTTTTGAGAAAATAAATGTCTTAAACCATAAACCATTGCTACTTCAAAGTAGGACACAGCGTAGTACCCACTCGAATTTGGAGCACCCGAACTGAGGTAGGAGGAATCGTTAGAATTTGGACTGGGGTAGTGTGGTGTGCTCCGGAGTGTCCGGAGAAGGTATGCTATAACACTAAGTCTCTTTAATTCACAGTACACTGTGGCGGCAGACGTCCGCTCTGTCCGGCGGTCGCAACACGACTGACTCAACCGAGCCGTCACCGCGTATACCTTTATTGTCTATTCCACAACTACCCACATATTTAGTTAGACATCACAGGTAGTACCTCCACCTTACAGAAGACTACAGTCAAATAACCCATACATTTTGTAGTATTGTGTTTCTGTTGGTGAGCAAGGTTGCGAGAGCCCCCGAGGTAGGGATGGGGACTAGTGTACAGAGTGGCACGTCAGTGTTGCACGCGTCTATAGGCTACGGTGACCGCTTACCACTAGACAGGCCGTATGCTTGTCTGCCAACTAAATAACATAACAAGCAAAAAGTGTAAAACACTGTAACCTACGGAAAGATATATATATTATACTAGCTGTTCGTCCGCGTAGAATTTACCAAAATAAAAAAGTAGCCTAAGTTACTCCTTATTACACCAGCTACCTGCCAAAAAAAATCCCGTCAAAATCGGTCCAGCCGTTTCAGATATTAGCCGGAACAAACAGACAGACAGACAAAAATTGTAAAAAATGTTATTTTAATGTATGTACCTTATATATATTCATATGCCTGTAGTAAAAAACGGTTATTTCAATATTACAAACAGACACTCCAATTTTATTTATATGTATAGATAGATGTATAGATGTATAGAAGACATGGCCGTAAGGACTATGTTCCTTTCCCTGAAAAGAGAGAATTTGCAAACAACAACCAGTAACATTTCGATAGTGCCGGAAAATTTAACTTTTTATTTCGATGCGTGACTAATATTATTTCCACTAGTTTGTCCTCCGTGCTTCGCAAGGTGTCGTTATACTCTTATGAAATAAGGGCTCAATAAAAACACAAACAATTTTTTTATTGTTTATTTTAACATTGTACGACGTGACAGCTTCTAAAAATGTAACCAATCAACCCTGAGCATCAACCTGTTTGATTTTGACTTCGAAGACATTTTTTTTTAGTATTGAAATAAAGTGCATGGAACAGAGTAAAAGTTGGCAGTGCGCAAGTGACGCCGGGTTTTGAAGCATTTATAAGCTACAGTGATCGTGAACCAACAGGCGGAAAATTTGCTTTAAACCTATAACTTTAAAAAATTCGAGGCCGAGCTTTGATACTAGCTGTTTCTCTATGCACATTTGATACCAGAAATTACCCATGAGAAACACGTTAGTTATAAATAAGATTGCTAGTTTTCTAGTTTACTTATAATGCCTGTTTAGGTATTTGTTAACTCTTCTCATATGAAAATAAGTTTGGTCGGTGGTAGAGCTTGTTAAGTTCCGTATTGAAAAACTTCACTAAAATCATTTGCTAGTGTCTTTTGTTCGTATTATAGAATGAGTCTCAAGAATCAACGTCGTATTGAGCGTCGTATGTTTCCATCTATTTGTGCTTGATAGAAATTGACAAACGATTCTCAAGTCATGATTGATTTCTGAGTGTCATTCTGTAATACGGGCCTTAATCTTTTAGTCGGGACTGGGGTAGTACCTCCACAGAAGACAACGGTCAAATAACACAATATTTTTTTGGTACTGTGTTACTGTTGGTGAGTAGGATCGCCAGAGCTCCATGATCCAGCCCCTTCCTTGCCTAGGGTTGGCAGCACGTGAGTGTCACGTCATTGTTGCAAGTGTCTATAGGCTACAGTCGTTGCATACCACCAGAAAGGCCATATGCTGCCAACTACTGAACATATAAAAATCTCAAGTCAACGCAGAAGCGAGACAGATATTTTCTATATCTGAAAAAACAATATCTGTCGTGCTCTTTCTACTCTCAAAATTTGCAAATTAGGCCTAATCTAAAGTGGATACCAGAAGAATGAAGGCCAACTAAGCGCTTCTCCATAGTTTACGAAAAGCATGTTTTTTATATAAGTAATAAACTCAAATCCATCTAAAGATTATTTCGTTATCAAAGAAATGCTCGCAAAGTAAATCTGTGAAACTCCTAATCTTATAAGCTCACCTATATTCTACAAGCGGCAATCGATCCAAATCAACCTTAGAAATCAGCTGATCGTTTTACGTCGACCCAGAAAGAAATTTGTATCGTATGTACAGATATCACAGATTAATAGGATGTATTCCAAAAATGGTAAATATGGAATGAACGTCATTATGACGCTGAGATCAAAATAATGGGAAAGATCTCAGAAACGGAAAGTTGTAATCCAATTCTTACATATGAAGACATTAATTTTGCGTTACATTTTGTAGGTGCGTGAAGTTTGTATTTTAACTGTGATTATTTCTATTCCTAGATAATGAATGAGAATAAGAGGGAGTTTGAAAGTAGCTCCAGTAACAGAAAACAATATCGGAAACTTGTACGCATTGGAGAGTGATGGATTTGAACGGTGAGAGATAGAGAAAAAGGGACGACCGCAAAAGATATTGATGGACTTATATGAGAGAAGGGGAGAGAGGTGATGAAATAACCGCTGAATAACCTTAGCCACAGACAACAGCAGCGCAGCCAGCAACCCCCTTGCCCGGCGGAAGTACTTCCCTTTCCTACACCGCTGATGGCTTTTACAGCTTCGGAGGAGATTTTAAAAAGACGACCGTTAACCTGTTGGTGGAACTTCCCATAGTTCCAAAAGTCCCATAGTTCCCAAGTCGACATTTCCTTTTTCTATTGGACAGGTTTTTCCACGAGGGAGTGTCACTGTCATCTAGCAGGAGTGGCACACCCGAGGGTGACCTCTAAGGTCAAAGTTAAAGTCAAGTGTCGTGACGCGAAGGGAAGGAGAAGTGCCCAGGAACATGTCTGTACCTGGAATAGCTCGAAGCTACTGTTGTAATATAAGAAGGACGATGTGCGGTCTATACCCATCTGGATATAGACCGCACATTTGGTAGCTTATCTTTCGTGATCGTAACGAAGGACGCGCGATCGCTTTGCCATCGACCTCCTCTCCGCTCATAATTAGGTTATCTTTGTAAATCACAAGATTTTTAACTAGGTCCGCTGTTGAGACGGGAGGCCACCGCTCGGAGTATAATATAAGAGGCTTCGAATTATTACAAGCGCTTGTGGAGGAGTCGAAGTCTCTGTGAAGTTCTACATTCTGCATGTACCAGGGGACAACCAATAGTGCGCATAAATGTTTTGTATAATCTGAAGGCGGTAGAGATTAGAGCGTGCGCAAAGGCACTGCTGGTGTGGGTATGGATATAAGCTTTGTATAGTGTAGTCTTATTTCTAAGAAGTGTCTGTGTCTCTGGCCGTGTGATGCCTGCAGAGCAGAATAGCATCACCCCATATCCTCCAATAAGCGTCGTAGAAGGTGACTAATGGATCAACAAAGGGGTATTGATCACCTTATACGCCGTCCACCAATCCGCATTGGACAAGCGTGGTGGACTACTGCCTATACCTCCTTCGTTGAAAAGGAGATGCCTTGTGTACCAGCAGTGGGTCGAATTTTGAAGGCTGTAATGATTTCTAAGAAACATTTTACTTCGTTTTCCTAATAGGTGGTACATAAGGAACTTAACACGAAATTATTAAATTGCTTTTTATCTTTGACGCAGAAACTTCTATCCAATGATTCTGAAACCATTGGGACTTACTATTTCATCACTAACTGTTCTAACACTTATGATGTTAACGTGGACTTAGCTAGGTGGAATTCAAACAACCACTACTACCAACCAAACTGAACAGCTATTTTTTCTCACGCAGAGGTGTTTAAAACCTCCAAAAATATAAATTTAGCTAAATAAATATTAATCGGCCTATTCAGAGAGTGAGTAATACCTTCAGATTATTTGTTTCTACGTACCAAAACTGGGTGAACTTCGGATCTAAAATTTTTAGTCCTAATTTCATATTGCCGAACCGTATTGGTCTAAACTTGCACTATTATAGTTGGTCTAATAATTGGAAAGTTTATTTCTAGAATCTCTCGCGAGCGAAATACATCTGTGACAAAGTGCGCGTGGAGCCGCTGGAGCCCCGCAGCGCTGAAGCCGTCACGGAAGTCAGATGCATGCTTGCTTGTTTGCATACATGCATGCATGCTTGCTTGTTTGGATGCATGCTTGCTGGCTTTCATGCATGCGTACAAATTTACATGCATGCATGCTTGCATGCTGGCATTGCATTTCTTGCGCTGGAAAAGCGCAAGAGATACTAAAAATAATGTTTTTTTACGCTCAATAAAAATTATTAGGTGTTACTCGTATACTATTTTGCGTTTTAACTTTGTGCAAATTACAATTTTGTACCTAATTGTAAATAGTAGGGATTGTGAATCGTTCTGCCTAATGTCACAATTGGGAAGTTAAAATACGGCGAAATAAAGTCGCCGTGAAATTGGCTAGGCACATTTAGAAAAAGTGAAAATATGTGAATAAATTGTGTGCTTAAAGTTCTTTTTATCATGAAAAGGTCAAGCAAACCAGATAGTGGGAGAAATAAAGCCTCGCTCTAGCTACTCTTGCCTTGCCGACATTACCCTTTGTGTTTCATTGATTAGGAATACAAAAAAAATTAGGCGATCTGATACACACCAAAACTGCTTAAAAGTCTTAGCACAATTATAACTTTGGAACCGTATCGACTCTTTTAACTACGAAAAAGAGCAGTAGCTGTTTCGTAGCGTTCATAGTAAAAAAGAGGCCCCGTCCAAGCTGATAAGTGCGCTATCACCTTAAGTGTTCATCTACCTAAGGAGCTAGACCGAACAAAACCCATGCCTTCGCGTAATTGAAATTCAAAATTACGCATGTAACTGCAAGCTGTTTGTATGGGGGCTTATGTCACCGCCCGCATACTGCTTATCGCGACACGGTACGCGAGCCGACTTCGTAATGTGCGCGATCAATACAGTTCTTATCACCACTTCAAACTTTAGTTATGAGAACCGTCCTCTGGATTAGCGGCCAGTGGGGTGATAGTAAATTAGGTCCCAGATAATCGATATCTCGGTAAAGTGCTGCTTTCTGTGCATAGTTTTCGGCGTGCCAGTAGATTTTTTGGTGTTTTGTTTTGCGATTTACTCGTATACTAACACTTCGATACTGGGACGGTAGCATGAAAATCTTCGTGAAAACTAATTCATGTTGTAAAACCACGCAGACAAAATATGAAGCCATTTAAAATTAAAATTCCAGAAAATGTTGGAAAATTATCTCTAAAAATTTTTTTTAGAGATGACTATGACTGCCAAAGGGCATAGCTTGAGTAAACGTTGGGTATGGACGGAAAATTAAAGCACACGGCCGCCTTTCGGTAAGCTTTCAAATTAGTCTATACACGCTTCCAACAGCAATGTGTCACTTACGGCCTGCCAATCCTAATCTATCTCTAACCCATCTGAAACTCAGGAATCTTACTTATAAATACAAACCAGGAGCGATAGTTGATTGGTTCTTCTATAAGTGGATATACTTTCCCATAATGGGCGTCAGAAAATCGACCAGCAAATTGGTCGTATGTATAAATGTACCTCTTTTAAATAATATTGAAATTAGTGTCCATTGCTCTCTTTTAGGAGAATGAACCTCAAACTTTTTATCCCCGCAATAAAAGCAAGAGTGTTGGAATATTCTAGAAAACCTGATACCATTCCCAAAAATGGTACTTCATACGGTGAAAAGGAAAAACCTACGCCGTTCACGTAAACTCAGAAACGGAATGATCATGTAAAAATCTAATAATTTTCTTAAAAATAAAAATTGGCTTAACCTTTTTGTGAGAGAAGTCGTCTTCTTGTGACGACTTCCTTGCTTGGCAAAACATTTGACGATCGTAATACACACATCATCGTCGGTGGTCTTTAAGCAGGTTCTTGTAGAAATGGTAGCAATCAGGGTCAACGTTATAATTAAGAAGGAAAGGGGTACTCATTCTTAGTACTGGTAACAAAGGAAAATATTAGTAGTACTAAAACTTAGCTTTGAATTGCGCCACCGAACTTTTTGCAAAAAAATTACCCAGTATTATTTCTTATTCATAATTATCATTCCTTTATAAAATCTTATCAGACACCCATTAACAAATTCCATCAGCATGGATAGCGAAAGTAATTTTAAAATCCTTCCAATTAAAAAAACATATTTTACTTTTCATAACATAAGCACTTCATAAAAATCTCAAGAAATTGAAATACAATCTTAGAGAGCAATTCAATTATTATGGTAATAGAGACAATTATTCATTTGTGTACCTTTTTAATAATATTCAAAATATTTAAATTTCACAAAAATGCTTGTGACTGATATAGGAACAAAGACCTGAATACAAAAAAAAACTTTTTGTCTGTATATTTGTTTATATGGCAGTTTAGGTGCTAATCTCCAGAAAAACTGAACATATGTCAATAGAGTTCTCCCACGAAAATTAAGGTTAACTCTGAGAAACATTCCGGTTATATTTGATAAAAAATCTACTCAAGATAAAAAATAAACAACATAGAATAAAATTCAATTTACTAAGCCAACTACTAAAATTTCAGAAATCCAAAATATGGTACCTCACAACTATCTGAATTATTATTTTAAATTAAACCTTTATGGGTGTAACCCCTAAATATTGTTCAACATTTACTTATAATTATAGAAAAAAACTATTATAACGTTATCTAACCGTAATATTATATAACCAAGTAAAAATATTTTCATAAAAATTACCACAAATTATCAACTTGTTAGCAATTCGTAATTATTTAACATGACTTAATAAGATATTGATTCAAAATAAAAAACATGCTCACTATTTTTTCACACAATCGCATATTCATACCCGTCATGAAAATAAGTTTCTGAAATTTCATTTTTCAAACAATAGAGAATCGTATCGATGGAAAAAATATTTTCTCTATTTTCTGGACACATTGAACATTTTATATGATAGAATAATTTGAATATTTGAGACGACTAAACTTTGTCATAATTACAAAAAGAGATGACAGAAAATTACTCATACATTTTTAGATTTTTCACCAACTTTTAACTAATAACAAATAATTTAGTACGTAATAATATTTACTGGAGTAAATTATTTGAGTAAGTAAATAAAAATACTTATCTACATCTTTTTTTGTGTCCAAAAATAAGAAAGGTAAAATTCGTCTTATATCCTGAAGAAATTTTGCCAACACAAAATTAAAAACATTTGCGGAAATATTTCTATGAAACATTTTTATACAAAACACATACAAAATTGCATGACCTTGCAGAATGTTTGTTGATATGGTAAAACTTATATTTAATTTAAGGAACGATGAATTTTTTTTTTATGTTTTTGCATTTTTATTCTCCAATATTAAATCAGAGAATAGACGGGACAGGTGTACTATTCAGGAATTAATCTTGTCACCGTTTGTAAATGTAATGAGAAAGATAGGAACTTTTTATGTTCTAAGATAGAGTCGTGTATTTTTTTACTGAATAAAGAAAAATAAGAATAAGTAATATTTTCTTTAATCGGTCGACTAAGTTTTTCAGAGACGGCACTAAAGTACAAAATATTTAAGAAGATAGAGATTAAATTGAATTTACAATTTGGAAAATATGAGAAAAACTTCGTACATTTTCCTAATATACACACACGGTATAAATAAAATAAAATCTGAGTTAAGGAATGCGAAAACCCGTTTAAGATTTTTGAATTAAAAGTAACGTACAAAATCATTTTTAACAAACTTTTATTGTTATAAATGAAAAGTTGTTATTTGGATAGGTATAATACAATAATACTCATAGTATTCATCTAATTCAAATCACAAGTCACAATATGATTTTCGACTTGTAAATTTTTTTCAGATAATACATATTAAAACATGTGCCAAATCTTGATAATAATTCCTCGTCAGTATCATTAATTTTATTTTATGAAATGGCACGATAAAAGTGAATCCAGCAGTTTTAATAACTCGAGCAATAAATTACCAGCTATTTAACTCCAACCGAGTTGTACCGTGCAATTTATATGTTGCTCGTTCCCTGCTGCATAAAAGAGATACTTCAGCGAAAATTTCGCTGAAGCAAGCATGAAATTTAATATCATAAGTCCCCGGTCGGTAATTAGCGCAAAAGCTGCTCGGGGAGTTTATTAGCCGTTAATAGAATTGAGGAGGTTCCCAGCTTCTCGCGTCAGCTGCAACCTGTTGCCGACGGCCCGCCTTCCGCCCATCGCAGCCATTCCGGCTACCTCAGAGAAATACTACCGTCTCAACTCTACCACATACATTTTGCAAGGACCCAACAGACATACTTACCTCGAAACGAAGCGGCACCCGGCAGCAACAGCATAGTTCAGTTTTACACAAAATTAATTACGGAAAACAATTGAAATGGAATTTTGGAAATTTTATTATTTTTTGAAAAAATCAGAAACCAAATAGTCAATCATAAATCACTACGAAATAAATCGAGAACATTAAAATAAATTCGAAATCTAAAATTAAGGAACTTAGGAAAAATATTGACTTAGAGCGCGAGCGGCGGCGAAGTTATCGAGTTAGAGTATCAGGTTGGCAGAGGGCTGGAGAGGTGCCAGAGAAGACGCGGTATCGCCACCGCGGCTGACTACAGAATGATAGCGGGTTGTACAGCCTCGGGCCCCACCCCTAGCGCACGCGCGCTAGCCCTCGCCCATGGCGCATGACCGACATCCTACCGAAAAGTGGAAAAGTGACTCCTCCAACGTAGATATACCATTATGTACTAAATAAATATTGTATCGTAATAGATGCCGGCCCGGGTACATAATTTTGACCCAGTTGAAGATTTTTATGCTCAATTTGGAGTACGTAATTTGGGAGACTGAATAGCCGTGCCTCACTTATCACCCCTATGCTAGCCCAATACTTCAACTTTAATCGGTAACACGTACCCCAACTGAAAAAAATCTTAAGAGGAAAGTTTTATTTGAGAGCTAGAAGTTCTTGAAATTATTGTCTTTTGTAATGATGTTGTATAGCTCCCGGATGGCGCTGTAGTAGCCATTTCTCAACGTAGTTTCGTAACCTCGGGGTAGAGTTTGGAATTTTGTCATCATTCTATTTTCCGAGCCGAGAAAAACTCTCATTTCATAAGTATGCGTTATAGATACAAACTGGTGGGCGTAATCAACGCTGTGTCCGCATCGCGGCTGTCCGTTCAATTCGAACATACTTTGATTAGTAAACAAATGTACTCCACCAGCCCTCTGGTTCACTTTCGTTGCGACTAGTCCGGCAACTCTTTCTAATTGGGATCTCGAAGCAGTTGACCCTGAATCGCTCGCTTGCGGATAATTTATCGAGTGTCCGTCCTTTCGAATAGACAAATACAACTTAGTATCCTTCTTATACTTGTTGAGGACTTCCTGTATAAATATTGTTTCGTTTTCAGAAGCAGGTGTTGCCCCTGGGTAGATCGATGAGAATACGTTCTGGACTTTAGGACAAGATTTCCAATCTCCCTCAAAATTTTTGCTAATATCCACCCCGAAACTAATTCCGTCGTCTGAAGGCCGCAAATTTTTCCTCCATTGTGCGCGATTCTGGAATTTTATAAAACAAAATTTAACCCTTTTAAGGAAAATTGTTAAGGTGACTATACCAGAAGGGTTTTATACATAAATTAAATATAATCTCTCTTTTGTATTGCTTAAAATAATATTTAGTAATATTTAAAGAGAATTTCTCGAAGTCTCATCAATAGAATTAGTTCATAGAATATATTTTTTGTACTTCTAGAAGGAAAGGAGATTTCCTTCTCGGTACTGTGACGACCAGAACCGTCTTAGGCTTAGGATTTAGCTCTCAAATAGGAAATATGACTTGAACTAATTATTTTTTATTCATGGATGACATAGACACGTTAGGTACGGTAACGTAACTTAATTTATCTCGTTTATCTAGATACTAATATTATGTAGCTGAAGAGTTTGTTTGTTTGAACGCGCTAATCTCAGGAACTACTGGTTCGAATAGAAAAATTATTTTTGTGTTGGATAGTCCATTTACCGAGGAAGGCTATAGGTTATATAATATCATAACAGGCCAGCAAAGTCGCGGACACAGATAGTCACTTATTAAAGTCAAAAATAGTGCCAGTGGCGAAGAAGGATCGAGTTCGCCACAGGACCTACCATGCGTGCTGCCTTGCGTTTATCATCAATTTAGGAATTAATAGCAGTCGCGCGATCTGGTTGGTATTTCTCATTTCTCAGCTAGTACTAGATATTCGTATTTGCTGTCCACTTTCACTTACTTGAATTGAGTTATTTGCTATACTTTATAAAAATAAGAAGGCTACGTACATGTCTTGCATACTCCTGTCCATCGGGGTTTGTAGCTGGCAGTATTACCCAGCGGACTTTCTTAATCATGTCATTATTTTCCTCGCATGACACCAGTTGCTCGATAATGTACAAAGCAAAACCCACTGATTCTGATCCGGCCTCTTGTCCCGCGTCTATGACGAATACTGGTCTATCATCCTCTTTTTCACTTTCAGAAGGAGTTCTCACCATGACCTTTAAAATTAATGAGAAATATTAATACCTACTAGCTAACGCACTGTAAAAATTTAATTTGCAATAGAAAAATTGGGGACTACTTATCAAGATAAAAACATAAAACCTATAGCGCTTTAGTTTAAGTTGGATCAAGCAAAAAACATTTAAAAACATATTTTTTTTAACATTTTACAAAAACCAATTACAAATATTAAAATCGATTTAGTTGCAGCGTGAACGAACATTGTACACGAGGTTTTTCACTTTCTCCTAACGTAGTATAGAGGAAGTCTTGTTATATAATATGAAGATTAATAAAATACACAGTGACACGAGTTTCACGCGATATAATGTTGTTTTTATTTATATAATTACAAAACAAGAAATAATTATGTTTTTATATTTGATAACAATTAGGTACCTATTCTGTAAATACTAATATAATTATGGTACAGATTTTAATAAGATTGATAGTAGCCGTTAGGCGGACTTAAAAGAAGGCATACTACTTTGAAATTTGTATTATCTATACTTCTATACCAATATTATAAAGAGGAAAGATTAGTATGTTTGTAATGCAAAAGCTAATAGTCCTTCGTCGTCATTTGGCGTGGTATACTTAGATAGAATACAGACATCCTCTCTGATAGCCTCAGCTTTACAAGATACTTCAGTTTCTAAGACCGAATTAATATCCTGAGGTCCTCTTTAAATTAAAAATTTAACGTAAGTCAATTATCTTTAATTTGTAATAACATTGCATAATTCAATGTAAGTAATCCAATAGAGCAAGAGTGAGGTGTCTGGCATTTTGGGTCATGTTTTCATATCTCACTTTCTTATTTCGATCCCTCTTTTACAGCTGTCGACCTGTCACTATTTTGAGGCACCCATGTAGTGCCTCTATACTGCCAGATGTGTATCCAAGTATTACTCAAGGGTCTAGTCAACCCCTTTCGGGATTATGAGCGTAATTGTATGTATGAAGTTTCAAAGATAAACGCTACCATTTTGCAAAAAAAAAACCAATTTACTTTTAAACCATAATTATAATAAGCCTCTACCCGCGACCTCGTCTGCTCATTATAAGTAGGTATAAATTATAGCCTATATGTTATTCTCATGTATAAGCTATATTATTGTAAAGTTTAATTAAAATCCTTTCAGTAGTTTTTGTGTGAAAGAGTAACAAACACACATCTAGATGTATCCATCTATACAAACTTTCGCGTTAACAATATTAGTAGATAGGATTAGTTAATCGATATCAAGATTTTACGAAAGATATCAATGGGATGATATGAACGATAAAAACATAATTCAAATAAAACTTCATCATCATCATCATGTCAGCCGAGAGACAGTGACTGATGGACATAACTTACCTCATATAAATATCTCCCTTCGTAAGTCGATCTCTCGTTGTGTAACTCAATGATTTCTGAGCAATATTGACGAATAGCGTTCAAGAATATTAAAACCTACAACACGTTAATTTTATTAGGATATAATCCTATACAAATCTAGATCAAATATTTTGCAGTACTTAAATAAATTTATTATATTCGTGTTAACCTGTGGTGTTAACATTATCAACTCAAATATCCATAACTTACTGTGCTTGTGCCTATGGCTGCATCAGATATACAGGCTGCTTCATCATGAGACAACAACTCTTCAATCATAGTTTTATAACATTTTCTTAGTGCCTTGCATCTAGAAGATTGTCGGGATATACAAATGAAATAAAATTATTTTAATTTTTTATTCAACAACTTTTTTGTGTTATTTGTTGAGAATATCCTATAGATACAGCTGTATAACTAAATTTACTATCTTTATGTCATTATCATAATGTTCATTTTCAAAATTACTTACCCACAATTAGCAGCCTCATTGCGCTTTATGTATGCTAAAAAATCAATTAAACATTTCACTAAAAATTAAATTTCTAAAACCAACTTATTGCGTCAAGTTTTTTTCAACCTACCAATACATAAAATACAATAAAAGAACCATTTGATAAAATATAAATCCTTGTCCATTTTTACTTTGCTGATAAATCTATAAGTATAACTAGAACAATAATTCTCAAATCTAATAACATTTTATAAGCATACTGCTCGTCGTAAAATTGCGACACGTTGCGATAAAATTTAAATAAATTGGGTGTGATTTTAAAAACAACAATGGAGATTTGAATAACTTTTACTCAAAAGTTACAAATAAATTAATTATTAAATTTATCCAAATTCACTTGGTCCTAACAGTCAGCGTTCATCATCAGAGTCAGATTCAGAATCGGGGGAGTAACGTGGATAAATAATTGTCTTGCTCCGTGGTTTGAATTCTTTCTTTATTTGCGCTGCAAATGCTCTAAAACCTTCGTAGAACTGTGGTAAGACAGTACGGAGAAGATGTTCGGGGAAGATAAATTCATAGCCATTTGTCAGCTCCATTGTGTACGAGTAAGGTACTCCTATAACACCGAACGCATAGTCATCGCTTCCTCCAGCGGCAGGATACCATTTTCCAGCACTCATGACTTTGAAAGGCTGCCCGCCAGCACTTTGTACGGCGTCTGAGACTCTCTTAGCTAGGGAGTCCAATTTCTTCCATTCCTTCGGCAAGAAATCCCCGGTATATCCCCACGGGTATACCAAATACTGTCCATAGGAATGCAAAGAGACGTATAGCTTGATACGTTGGGCATTTTCCGCCATAATGTTCCTGACCATCTGGGTTTCGGGTTCGGAAAAAGGTTTAGGCCCAGCGTATGTTTCTTTGTTACACGGGTTCTTGGAGACCCCACTAACAGCCCATTTGAACCCGTAGTTCCTGTTGCCATCCACCCCTACGCAGGGGGAATCGGTTTTTGATCTTGTCTTCCTCCACAAACGGTTCTGAAACAATTTTGTTATTTACACCTTGCGTAAGTTTTCGTAGGACTATAAAAATATCGATACCACAAAGGAGGTGTCGGAATTCTTTGTAAAATTGTGTTTTTCTAGATGCCATCATGAATGTATGCATGTGTTTGGAAAAGTAATCGATTTTTCTAACGGGAAAACAGTTTTCATTCTGATCAAACCGTTAAAATATTTCCTATACTCACCGCTTTACTCGATCGCGTGTACTCGTAGCCATCAGGGTTTACAACTGGGAGAATATACCAGTCCACTCCATCAAGCTCCTTCAGTCTTGTGTCAGCATTGCTTGTCAATCTTTGTATGATGTATAGGGCCATTGCAGGAGCTACCCATTCGCGAGCATGTATTCCTGGTAAATAAAATTATAATGCACATTATTCTGTGGATAATTTACATGAATTTAGATTTTATTGACTCGATTATACAAAGAGCGTTACTGATCTGAGACTTGATGAGACACTACGCTCAAAAATCAAATGCTATAATTATGTTCTTATGAAAATAATGCCATTATTATATTACACGGTGTATACCAACAAGTCTGATTAGCCTTTGATTTAAAAAAACTGATTAAATTTGAAGTCTCTATTTAAGTAATTATAGAAACATAAAATTGAAACTAAGTTTTTTTTTAAAAGATTTGCATCATCGTTTAATAAAACGACTGTAAGTCGTTATTAGATTATTGGGTAGGTTCAGATTATTTTTTATGACCAAGGCACAGTGGATACCAGGTATTTGTAAAACCAATTAAGGACTTTTCGGTAAAACGTTCATAGGAGAACAGGAATTCGGTAAACCATACGAAACTTAAATTTGTCATTTCAAAGATATATTCGAAAAGCTGTTCAAAAGTATTTTTATATAAAGGATGTTTCCATTTCTACCTGCATCTATAAATATAATTGGATTCCCAGCGTTGGGGTTGGCCGATATCTTCACAAGTTTCATTCGTCGGCCCTGATAACTGTTGCCAAGTGACTGGAGTGTCACCAAATCTGGATGTCTTCTCGCCGTAGTGTCTATGAAATCTTGAATCTGTTAAAATAGTAAAGTTATCAATAAATCTTCACTCATACATTTTATACGTTAATATTTTGTTATAATCATTGTGTCTTTATTAGCCATTATTTTCTTTATTTTGTCTTATAGCCATGTGATGCCGGCAGAGTAGAATAACATCACCCTTATGTCCTCCAATGGGTGCATAATAAAGGTTATAGAAGCAATTTGGAAACTTACATGAATACAAATTGTATCTATAGCTAAGCGACTTTATGACTCATGATAAGCTTGGGGTGGGAAACCAACATTTCTTTGGATACAAAATTTGTATTTTGTAACTGTACATGCGGCGTAACAATATATACCAATGAATTTATTTCCGGTCGGTCACGACAGTTTATTCGTGTCCCTTCAATTTGGCACTTAATAATTATCACTTATTTATCATTTAGTAAATATTTATAGATACTAACACTGGCATAAGAGTTGTAGTTTAATACGCTGAAGCCGCGTAGCACTCGCCTTCTCGGCAGCCGTTCTAGATCCAGTAGTTGCCTGAAAAGAAATACAAATAATACAAAACTATGCTTAGTCTAGCCGAACAAAGAATGCACTTAAAGAATTGTGGAGCTACTGTCTGGTACGAATATCAAAGGTTTAACTCGTATAACTGGCGAGCTTTAATACTAAAGTAACATCTGAATGTGCAACATGAAAAATCAATAAAGAACACTATAATAAAAGAGCATCTGCCCATGCTGACATAGTCATACAAAATACTATGGCTAAACAAAAATTCTATTTCGTAAAATAAATTTTGAAATATTTCGTCTTACTGACCGAACTATTTGTGTTTTTTTTTTATACAAAAAGGTCAATCAAATGACTCCATTCCACATGATGGTAAACAGAAGTGTGTTGCTTAAAATCTGCTTTAAGATTTAGAATTTTCGATAATATCATAATTACTATTGTTAAGGAAAAATGTTTGCGTTTACAAACGCATAAATATTAAAACTAGAAAAAATAAACTGAAACAAATCAACCTGCTTCAGGCGGGAATCGAACCCAGCATCTTCTGCAATCCGGGCGGCTGCGTTAACCACTACGCCACCAGGTTACTGCTTTCGCTGCCGAAATTTGTCAGTGCTTATGTTTTTATGGTAAACATTGTTTCATCAAATCTTCGAAATTTGCACTTCTATGATCTGAACGAAATATTTTTTGCAAATATTTGACGCCCAGTTAAGACGAAACTACGTTACATTATGGAAAATATTTTTGCGTTTACAAACGCGTAAATATCTATGGAACTAGAAAAATACACTAAAAAAAATCTACCTGCCCCAGGCGGGAATCGAACCCAGCATCTTCCGCAATCCGGGCAAATATATGTATGGATGGATGTCTGGCTGTGTGTTTTAATCTATGGATACTAACCTTCCATATTGTGTCTGCTTCACTTCAAACACAAGGTCTTGCTTCTGTGCTAAATCTTGGACGAACGCTATCCTATCTGGCGGCACCAGCAGATCCAAGCTGTCATCCACACCGCGGCTCGTCTTCAACACCTCTATCGCCCCTGAGGGGTCATGGAATTTACTCGCCCATTCCACTTGGCGCTCCTCGGTGGGAATTAAACGTACTAATGTAGCGCTGAAAATTACAAGTAAATATGTAGTAAAAGAAAGAAAGTAAAATTTTTCAATTTTTCATTCGGCTTAATAATGCAAATAATAAAGTTACGTACATACACAATATAAACAGGGAAAAAAAACATGCATACTAATATTAAAAGACAACCGAACAGAATCGTACACTAATAGCGGAAAGTAACCGCCTCCAGGGTCAGGTAGTTAGTCGGGTTTGGTTGGTGTAGGACTCTTTTTAACCGACTTCTAAAAAAGGAGGAGGTTCTCAATTTGACTATTTTTTAGGGTTCCGTACCCAAAGGGTAAAACGGTACCTATTAGTAAGACTCTGCTATCCGTCAGTCCATCTGTCGCCAGGCTGTATCTCATGAACCATGATAGTCACGCGACGTTCACACTATAACATTTTTTTCCGTATACGGTACACGAGATTTTAGTCTTAACGCACTGATAATAAATTATATGTTTACGTACGATCACACGGCGACTGTAGGATTAGATTTTGTTTTTTCATATAATTTCTACCGTTTACGGTAAAAAATAGTATCGTATAGTCGACGTGTTAACGTGGCCTTAGACAGTTGAAATTTTCACAAACAATGTATTTCTGTTGCTTTAGCAACTATATTAAACAAAATAAAATAAATATTTAAAGGGGCTTTCCATACAACAAACGTGTTTTTTTGCTTGTTTAATCGATATCGATAACGGCAACGGGTAGACGTTTGAAACATTCTTTAGAATAAACTGATTTTCGAATAAAGAAATTTTTGGAATAAACTGATTTTTCTACCAATTCATAATATTCAAAAGTTCAGCGAACTTCCATAACAATTATCTTCATATAGTTTGGCACAAAAAACATATAGGGTAGGTATCTCTAAGTCAAGTTTACATCAATTAAAAGTTTTGTTAAAAATGATTTGAGAACTATTTAAACAATTCGAATGTCAAACAAATGTCGACAATGTTATCTGGGCGAATTATGCAAAACTTAAAGTATTTGTTTATCATAAATCTTAGCAGACACTTCTAGTCGTCGAACACGAGCGACCAAGAAATTTCAACAATTCAAAACAACATTATAGTACCGTAATTTTTAATATTTTTAAAGACCTTTCTAATATTCACGCATACATAAATATAATTGCGCGTTCCTATTGTTTTATGATTCGTATTATTTTTCTTTTCCAGTAAGTGGTTATTACAGACAAAAGCTTTAAAAATTGCTTCTTATTCTAACTACAAAACCACTTGAAGAAAACAACGCATATAAGAAGTTAAGAAGATTAATAAATTCAACTTTATGATGATGAAAATACTTTTATGCTAAGTGGGATAAAAAAGTATACCTTGGCAATAAAAAGACATTAATACCCTTGAGCTGTAATATTCATAAGCCCACTTCAATATTTAGCAAAATTTTTCAACAGAAATCAATGTGAAGTGCCTCGAGCAAGATCGGCTGTGTAAAGCGCACTCAAGATATTTTCAATATAATGCCTTAATAATTAGGTACTCACTCGTCGTATTTGCTATCCTCTTCACAAGCCACTTGTAAGGACAAGGAAACGATACCTGAAAATATTTTATATTTCATTATATAATAATAAAATGTAATATTTTTTGATTCGTTTAAAATAAAAACCAAACATTTACAACATGTAATGAGCACTTACATACTCATCATGAATATAAAGGCCAAAGAGATTTTTTTTTCTGTCATGCTACATCTCCAATTGTGTTAACGTTAGAGTTAATGTTAATGCCCAACTACTGCCAATATTACATGTTTCAACCAAAATAGAAACAATAACATTGAACATTGTTCCTATTAAACAACATTTCCAATTTTCCTTAGTCAAGTACGCTGGCTAAGTGCGGGTTGGTCGATTTGAGACACAATCTAAGAATTTCTTCATGGGTGTGTGCAGGTTTCCTCACGGTATTTTCCTTCACCGTAAAAGCGTCGATTAAACGTACATATGAATTCAAAATTGTAAAAAAGATTGGTACGCGGCGGGGTTCGAGACAATGGCCTTACGCACTACGCCACCGACGTTTTGTAGGTGTTAGTTATGTTTTTTATTAATTATATTGAGAACACCCTACATAATTAGTTATCAATTGATTTGATCATATAAAATGGCCTAATAGACTACGGCTAATAACATATTTATTTTCTGTTGAAAACTAATTTTCTTTTAAAATCACAAGACCTATTATTTAGGACTTTCATAGAAAACAGCAATTTGTAAAAGTAACATGCTCCCACTTATTTCTCGCAATTTTTGATTTAAAAAGAGACTTTTATATTCCTTTTAAAAGCTCTACGTAAAGTACAAGGTTCTTAGGACAGGGCTTAGGCTTCTATAAGTCTTTCATTAAACGAGAAAACGATATTTGTGTCACGAGTTCAAGAATGTAGGTCTCCTACAAACGTACTTCAAAGGCGCGTGTACATTTGGTTCAAAAAATTGTATTGCGACTTAATTTTTAACGCTTTGGGACTACACGTCTTACCATCAGGTGGAATGGAGTCATTTGCTTGGCCGTTTTATAAAAAAAAAATACAATATTACTCGCGCACGTCTGGCTAATGAATTGAACGATTTTTTTACTTGTGTTATATTCAAAGTTGTGTTGTGATAATGTAAACAAAATGTTACAAATTATTTTGTTTCTCTTCTTGCTACTTATTGTTGATTTTGCTATCGAAATAGTTACATCAAGTTGACATACGAGCGTACATACATACTATCATGCTCACAGTGCTAGAAGGCTTGTGAGTAGAACTTTTGGTAGCATTTAAAGGATTTATGTAATAAAAGGCAATTTTTGATCGAAATTAATTCAACCAGATTGAGAGAAACACCTATTAACTTTTATAGTTTACTATATTTTGAATATTACTGTTTCTCTCAATTGTTTGGAAGTTTATAAGTCGCATCGTATCGAGTTCGACAATCGTGAAGTCAGAACGAAGCAAACCGTGCAACAGCCCTAAAGCAAGATTATTTTGCGTAGAGTGATTCTTTAATTTGTGGCGACGTTAATGTTTCTCTGGCTTCATCTAATTGAGCTTTCTTTGCGTCGATCCGGCTTCACACTGGACCAATTTCAGAGCAATCGAAGTTAATAGGCACTCCCTTTGATAGTCTTTTCGTTTAATAAAAACGGAACGTTCAGAAATTCCAAAATTAACTGCATCCGACAAAATTAGTTCCTTTGATGGAATATTACGTAATCTTTAGGTAGCTATTATTTGATGAGGATTTTTTGCTGTCAACGCAAATTAATTTCTGTTAAGCGAGATGCGGAGCTTCTTTTGTGAAATTATTTTGTTAATTAAATATCCTATTATGGGTACTGTTTCGAAGCAGTAAAAATCGATTGCATTACTGCATGATCCATTAGTTACGCGGTCTTTATAAGAAAATGCGTAAATAATTCTATTAATTTAATACTATTGATTATATAAGTAGAATTTAAATTTGAAGCTATTTTCCGATACAGCGATTTCCAATATTTGTCATGATGTGCTTGATAATATTGTATGTAAAAGCGGAGAATTTATGCTTTCTATAGATACGTGTTATAATGAGAGAAACATCCTATCGATCATGATATTCAATTAAACCTGGGTTTCGTTAAATTACAGTTGGGGTTTTTTTTTATTATTTGTGAGGTTGTTTCAATGTTCGATTAATCTTCGGTTTCGTTAAGTTGCAGCTGAGTTCTTATTATTTCTTGTATATTTATGATGTTAAAAAATGTTGCAACATTAGTCAATATTTTTATTACTTAATATGTTAAGTAGATAAAAAATAGTGTGTAAAATTAGATTTTTCAAACTATTTTTTATCTTCGTATGAATATATATTTAATCGAATCATATGTTACTTATACATAATTTTTATAAAGACATTAGTTTATTAATATCAAAATTTTGCAAAAATAGGAAATGTATAAGAAATTTTTAGAAAAAAAAATATAAGAATTTCATTACTAATGTAATAAAATTCATGTATTTTTTTCTAAAAAAAATATTGTTTATATGTAGATTATATACAAGGTGGAATTCAAACATAATTTTACAGAAATGGACCTCGTCTGTATACCTGACGATTAGGAAATTACGTTAACTTCACCGGAAGTGTTTTCTTGGTATGTTCTTCATTGTTTTTCCGAGTTATAATTAAGCTTATTGTGAAAGTATTTCCTGAGTTTCGTACAATAGCTGGTGAAACTGTGAGGCTTCAGGCAGTGGAGCAATTGTTTTGTGACTTTATTTGGCAGTTTACATATTCTTATTTCATATTTTCTTTTGTAAAAAGGAAAATAACAGGAGGAGGTCAATGACGCCGCAGTCGTGCGTTCTTCGTAAAGATCACGAAAGCTAAGCTACCAAGTGCGCGGTTGGAACTCGGATGGGTGACCGAAAATTTTTCTTACTCGTTCAAAACATCCTGAAATTACTCTTGAAATGGTCTTCATGGACTTTTCACACATTGATTATATTAACCCACACTGGTGCAGAACTGCTCATCAGTGCATCAATTTATATTAGGTTGGGGAAAAAGTCTTTTCGCATTATAGTATGTATAAACTTGTAATAAAATCTCTTTGGCTATACTATTTGTATCTGGCTGGTTTTGATATCATTGAAAGTTTAAATTTTAAAGAACATAATTCCAAATTCAAATTAGGAAAATGTGTGATTTTCATTTGTTTTTCGTACCGCCAAGATGAGTGAATCTAATGAAGAACTTCGATACATTTTAAAATTTTACTACAAAAAAGGTAAAAATGCAACGCAAGCCGCGAAAAAAATTTGCGATGTTTATGGACCTAGTGCAGTGTCTGTGAGAGTAGCACAAATTTGGTTTAAGCGTTTTCAATCCAGAAATTTTGATGTCAAAGATGCACGTCGCTCTGGTCGCCCTATTACAGATAAAATGGATGCCATTTTTGAAAAAGTGAAGCAAGATCGGCATGTCAGTAGTTACGACGTAGCTGAAGAACTGGGAATTGACCACAAAACAGTTTTGGCGCATTTGAAAAAAACTGGGTACACAAAAAAGCTCGACATTTGGGTACCTCACGAGCTCACTGAAAGAAACCTAATGAACCGTGTACTCATTTGTGATTCTTTATTACGACGTAATGAAACCGAACCATTTTTGAAGAAGCTGATAACTGGTGATGAAAAGTGGATCACGTACGACAAGAACGTGCCAAAAAGGTCGTGGCCAAAGGCCGGTCAGGCTTCACAGACTGTGGCGAAACCCGGGTTAATTCGCAACAAGGTGATGCTGTGTGTGTGGTGGGATTGGAAGGGCATTATTCATTATGAGCTGTTACCACCAGGCAGGACCATCGATTCTGAACTCTACTGCGAACAACTGATGAGATTAAAGCAAGAAGTTGAGAGAAAGCGGCCGGAATTAATCAACAAAAGGGGTGTGGTTTTTCATCATGATAACGCTAGACCTCACACATCTTTAGCCACTCAGCAAAAATTAAGAGAGTTTGGCTGGGAGGTGTTAATGCATCCGCCGTATAGTCCTGACCTTGCACCTTCAGATTTCCACCTGTTTCGGTCTCTTCAGAATTCTTTAGGCAGTGTCAGGTTAACATCACGAGAGGACTGCCAAAACCACTTGTCGCGGTATTTTGACCAGAAGTCCCAAAATTTCTATAGCAATGGGATCATGTCCCTACCTACAAGATGGCAAAAAGTTATCGAACAAAATGGTACCTACATACTTTAGTTAAATGTAAATAAACTATATTAAAAAATGTTTTGATGTTTCATAAAAAATGCGAAGAAACTTTTTCCCCAACCTATTACGTTAAATTAAAACTTTTAGCTATAGCAAAATAACTTTAATTAATCATTTTCCAATTAAATATACGCTTACAACATCAAGTTCCTCCAGATATCTTTTTTGTATTGTATAAAACAAGTCTTGAGAAAATGATCTTCCAGATATTTTTATACCTTGTCTAGAGAAAATATTTTACAAATAAGATCTGTGTTACTTCGAGCTTTATCTGGATAAGTGAATATATTAAGTTAATCCTCGTTCAATCCAGACTTATGTTATTAACAAATATTTTCTGCTAAGTTACGCTCGATCTACAATTTTATCAAAATAACAAATAAGTCAAAAAATATGATCGTGACTTTTTTTTTATTTGATGATGTAAAAGTCAGAATTGTAAACGAGCTTCACCCCAAAACCTCTGAGATTCACTAATTGTCGGTAACAACAATGGTGATCGCATATTATATTTAGAATTTTAAAATTGTATTAGTTATTTAATAAAAGACACGAAACTGTATATAGATATATATACATCGCAAAAAAAACTAAATCATACTCTTAAGTATAGACCCTTATCATGACAGGAGGAAAAATGTTTAGCTTAGCTTTGCATTTACATTATATTATAAATATAAAATAATACATATTAAACTTAAAATTATCATAACTAGTGATCAATTTCAGTTTTTATATAGATACCTAAATTATTTTGGTTGCGATTAGTATCTTTTGTATACAGTTTATTGTATGAGATTGTTATTCATGACATCGAGAGCTGGATGCTGCACTGCTAGATCATTGTACAAGTGAAATATACCTAAGCAAGACGGGATTCTAAAATGAATAATTAATTATGAACATTAAAACCTTATCAAGAAACATTAAGTTTCGTTTTCAATCAATCTCAGAATCGAATTTGGCTCGTATTGTTCGACGCAAGATAAAGAAATTTCATATGTGAAGAAAGAGGTCAACTTTCAATTTTCACTAAAAGTAAAATTGTGACTCACCAAAAAATATACAAGTCCAAGAAACCATGTTGGAGGATTTAAATCACTAGGAACTAGGGGAAAACAAAACTGTTTTTTATTCCCGTAATGATATAAAATCTCACGAGTGGCGAGATGCGCGTGAGTTTGTGCGCACGAAAGGTGCGCGCTCCTGCCTTCGCGACTGCGCACTGCGGTTCGCGCTCGTTTTGTGCGTCTTGGTAACGGTACCACCCTAATTAAGGAAGGATGACAACAAAAGGAAGAAATATGAGAAAGTTGTTAATAACAATGTTATGAAGCCGCGATCCCAAGAATCTTGACTGGTTTGGATAAATAATCATATCAATCAAATCAAAGTTTTGTTAGTAGCGGCATAGTAGTGATGTGGAACAGAGTTACTCAGGATAAGGTTGGAGGAAGCCTTTACCTACTGCAGAAATCGATCAATAATCAAAATACACCAAATTTTAATAATTTGTTATTTTACATTAAATACAGAATTTAAGATTTTCAAAGTCTAAAATGACCCAACACCAAAAATGACCCAACAAATTTTAAAATTGAATAAATGTGCTATAATACTCTACATACGCGAAACGATATTAAAAAAAGCTGTTTCCACAATTTAGACATTCTTTGATACGCGTTGGAATCAGTACTTTAAAACTCTAAATTATTATGAAATTTTAAAAGGTCGTAAATCGGTATGCTTACTAAATTCCTTAGGAGCAAATGTTTGCATACGTACTTATCTCAGGCATATCTTAAGGCATGATGGATACGAATCTTGTGACTCGTAAAGTCGAAAGGAAAAGATCATAGGAAGAAATGTTGGCATCAAATCATCTGCGACTGGACAGGAATTGTCAGTGCTGCTCAATAGTTCACCTCGCAAGAAATGGAGTATGGCATACCTACTATATGGTATGCTTTAAATACTCAGTATGCAAAATTACTTCAAAAAACCTCGTAAACTTCGTAAAACCTTCACTAGTAGGAGATGCACTTTTGGAAGAAGAAGAATAAGTTCCCAACATAGAATGTTGCCCATCTAACAATGTCGCATGATGTTCTGCGATTTTATGAGATGTGATTTATCTAAAAATATTTTGGTCGTTTTTATTTGGACCATTCTGTATTATGTTCCTCATTAAAAATGCAAAAATCTACCGGTGAAAGAAAAATAGTTTTTTTACTAATCTTTTCCATTTATAATTTTCATGTACTCGTAGATGACATTGCTTAAAAATTTAATCGCACATATTTTAATTTACCTATTAATAAGTTAAGGAATTCTGATTCGGGGTAAAATTTTCATTTTTATTGTACGCGATGGAGCGTTAAACAGCAATAATAGTTAATATGCATGCACTAACGGTGCGGATATGGTGATGCATCATTAGTCACGCGTTTCAACAGTTACGACTTTTCAGATGAAATCGACAAGCGACTAACTGCTTTGGTCGTTTCTGCGAGAAGTTACATTTTTGGGTTGTTGAACGATTGTTGAATGTATTACTGGTCAATGCTAGGGGAGCATTTGAACTCTCGAAAATTATTTTCCTTCAAAACTAAAAACAAAGAAATAAAAGTTTTATGTTTATAAAAATCTAAATGTTTTTTTGAGGTCAGTCCCAAACAAAGTGACTACGTTTATTCCAAATATTGAGGTAAATGAAAATGAAAAAGCTCTTTATTTAAATGGACTTTGCTAAGTACTTTTAAATCGTCAAAAGCCCTACCACCATTTCGACGAAATAATTATTCTACTTAAATAATTATTATTATGCTGAGATGAAGAAGAAATGGCGAAAGAAACTCCACAGCTTACAATTTCGTAATGAATTCAAAACATCATTAAAGTCAATAGATATATCAATATGAATAAATTACAATTTTAAATGCGTAAATTTTGGGCAGATTTTACTCCACGCATTTGGATCATTTAAATAATCATTTATCTTGTAATAAGCTTGCTTTGCAATGTTACCACCGACTTCAAAAAACATTTAATAGATGTTTTGATACATGAAATTTTTATTTCTCTGTTTCTAGTTTTGAAGGCGGTTTTTTTTAATAATTTATTTTTTGCTTCTTAGTACCTATTGTAAGTAGATATAGAAAATATCGAGTTCTTTTAGACAAACAAGTAATAAAATGAGAACCATATCATAGATGTCAATTATTAGAAATAACTCAAAAACTAAGAATAATTTTAAAAGAACCATTTAAACTTGAGCCACACCTGAAGAGTCAAGTTTAAATGGGACCACGTGACAAGCATCAGCTTGCAAATGTAAAAAGAGTCATCATAATCGGTACACCCAGTAAACTTTATGAGGTAACACACATAAAAAAACAAACAGTCGAATTGACAACCTCCTCCTTTTTTGAAGTCTTGTGATTGCCTACCTGAAGTAGGTCCAGAGGCATAGCGTTAGATCTGCAGGAAAATACAAATTTGGGCTCAGTTTGAACGATGGTAGAAATTGAATAAGTCCGTCCACTAACTAATACCGTCTTTTCTATTATTATAATTAATTGTTCTTAGGCTATTTGCGTCACTGCGACCTATAAAGATCTATGGTGAGTAGCCTCGAAGTAAGTCCTATTGAGGCCTTACATGTACTCTTTCAGCTGGACACTGTTTAAACATGATAAGATATCCCCGACTTGGTAGTTTCTATATCATCTGGGTGGGGGATAGGTTTCCCAAAACGTCGTTTTCTTTTATGAATGAGAGGTTCTCAAAAGCACAGGAGGTGTTTCACGGTCCTGTCCGCAGAATCTGCAAGCATTAGTGTCTTTTAGTCCTACGTTGTAGATGTGTCTGTTCTGAGAAACTGAACAGCTTGCAGTGGCCGTTTAGAGCGCTGTGTTTCGGATTGAAGGGAAAGGTAGCCATTGTAATTACTGGGAATGGAAGGCATACCATCTTAGTCCCCAGGATGGCAACGCACTTGCCGTGTTAAGTGATTTACCCTTAATATTGCAAATGTCTTTAGGCGACGGGAACCACTTAACACCAGGTGGGCCGCAAGCTTGTTTGCCATCTCGTAATATAAAAAATAGGTTTTGGCATTCGATTTTTACTGCCTTACATAAACCCTTCTTGGAAACGACTGGTATCTTTTGTTAGCAGCCGGCACCACCAGCCTTCCGAAGCGGAGTTGAAAATCGAGATGAAAAACTATCGTTCACTCATACGAGTACCGACGCACACTTGGTAGCTTAGCTTCGAAGAGCACACGGATGCGGTGCCATCGACCTCCTTCATCGATTGGATGTAGCTTATTCAATATCCTTTAGAATATCCATAAAGGTTCTCTGCAACAAAACAAAACACAATCAGCCCGAAAAGTCATCTGGGTCGCTGTTTGTCAAGTACCGGTGCAACAGAAAGGCCCAAACAATCAAATTGAGTTTAATGAACCCATGTGACACTAATCTCAGATCCGCCCACGCTCTTAACGGGTTATCTGTATCATAACAAATGACTTTGTGAAGTTAAAAATGAACTTACATACATCAAGGAAGACGTCGTAATAAGATATTAATCCGATTGCCGATAATCTCCGTCATTCGAATAAAGAAAGCTGTATAGCCATCTCTCTTTAAAATGCATCTATTGGCCCAGATTACATATCATACAGTGGGTTATTGAATTGTTAATGCGCTATTAAATTACTGGTTCTTATTACGCAGAAAGTGAAACGAGATTAGATATTGTATCTATACGAAAATGCTAATTATTTTATGTTTTTTCTTCAGCTACTGCAGCAACTCTTTGACGTGGTTCGCTTACCAGTCTCCCCAGTTCCGGTTTACATCCCTATTCCAGGTTTGATCTTTTTTATGAAAAGGTGAAGCAAATGATTCCATTCCACATGATGGTAAAACAGAATGGTATCATCATCAACAGCTCATATAATGTCCCCACTGAGGGGCTCGAGCCTACCCCACATTAGGGTTGATTTGGCCTTAGTCAACCACGCTGGCCAAGTGCGGCTTGGTCGACTTCACACACAACCTAAGAATTTCTTTATAGGTGTGTGCAGGTTTCCTCACGATGTTTTCCTTCACCGTAAAAGAAAGAGGCAAATGGTACATAAATTCAAAGATGGTGGGTGAGATAAACCCCCGCACAAGTCACCCTCGCCTTGCCTCTTTTGAAAACCCCAGGATTGTAAGAAGGAGAGAACACGTGTGTGGCAATGAATTCCTTTTTTGGATTGTGCAACATAGAAAGGCGGTCGTGATTTAACGGTAACTTGCTTCTGGTCCGCCTGGATCATACTAACATCTTATCAAAGTCTACCGCTCTAACATTTAAAATTATGATAGCCAGTTCCTTTAGTCTATTGATAATCCTGAGAGAAGTTAGTTTCCACTTTCGCCCTCATCTGAAACCAGGTAAAATTAATGTCTTTTCGGTCGTAGATTAATTAATTGCAGATTTTTTTTAAGATCAGCAAGCACGTCTCACAGAAACTTGGTCACTTCTTCAAATGATGCCGCCCCCAGGGATCTAAAATCATTTCAGTCCTGCGCTGCCCGCATCCAGCGGTTTCCCGCGACCTTTACCAGACCGCCAGTCCACCTTGTGCGGGGCCTACCAACGCTGCGTCTCCCGGTATGTGATGTGATCTCTAATTGAGGACCTTTCCGCCCCAATGGCTGTCAGTCCTCCTCGCAATGTGCCCTGCCCACTCATGTACACAAGTTAAATAAGAAACTATTTTATGCAAGTATGTTAGGCATACTTTGGAGACAGATAGGGCCATCCCAAAGTTATGTGGGGCTCACTTTGCAAGTCAGGGTATACCCACTAAAAACTGTCGTGTTTCTCTTCATCGTAGCTTCAGCGCTCACAGGGTACTTGGCACTGTGTGCGTTGAAGGCGGGAAGACATAGCTGTGACAAGGTTCACCGGGGAAAAGGAATGTCTACGGAACATAATAGACACAAACATTAATGTCGCGAGTGACGGAGCCCCAATCCGTCAGGCGTGGCTCCCGCTAAAGTGGCTGAAGTTTGGCATAGAGCCTCCTCCTCCGGCCCTTTCTTCGCCTGCGAACGAGTTCTGCGAGAGAATCATCCTCCCGCGTCCGCTCCGCGGCCTTCTTCAGCGCGATGACCTATTCGCAGAAATTGGCCACCAAACACCTACCAACTGTGGAGTACGTCCCTGCGTATATTAGTCGTACACTCAGAACTCGTGTGATTTATTTGAAATCAAAAGAAAAAGAGTTCCGTTACAAGCATTTCTGTGTAAGCTGACTTAATTCTCAACATCTTATCTAACTTTCTCACTAATGAAGAGTAAAAGAGTAAACCAAAAACCTCTTAACCTTCTTGGTGGAGCGTGTAAATAGCTCCAGCCCAAAGGAGAGTAATATTTTGAGAAGTTTTTGGCGGTCACTATACGTGAAGTATGGATGCGGCTTTGTGGACAACACTCATCGTAAAAACATAAAGTGATAGCACCAACACAACACAGGTACCACTTACTTGATTTATCCCCGAGCTCGTCTTCGTCCAGGGTCCAACAGCCAACAGTCACTGGTGTCACCACATAGCTTAGTATAGTTTTTTAAGCAGAAAAAAATACGAGAAAATATGCGCGCACTCGGCCATGAAACGAATTGAACGAAAAAACAAGAGCTTATAATGAAGTTAAACACAAACTTCACTCATTCTTCTTAAAAAATATGGCGAATGACTATCAACCAATCACGTCAACTTAAAGGTTGTTAAAAAGTGGTACATGGCGCCCTCTCTCCACGCGTATGGACAAAAACCCTTACCCCTTTGTGGTACCGAGTTGTCGCTTTATTTACGACAGATGACGCTAATCACAATATGCATACGATGAGTATTAAAATTGCACAACCACTTCTTCTTCCATTATAAAAATGAAAACATGTCGATAATAATTGTTCAAATCAGTTAAATTAGAGAAGCAAACGCGAATTTGTGCAATACGTTATTTCAAAAGAAGGAGAAATTCTCATGTAGCTCTTGAAAAATAACAAAAAAAATGCAGCTACTAAAATGTCATCAAAGTTACGGCCGAAATCATGCGTTTACTTTCTTTGGTTTTTTAAATGTCCTTTGCATGCACGAGGCGTTTGGGCTCGTTGCTCGGTTGACATACTTTACTCTCACGCGCAACATAGTATTTTGATTATTCATCGCATTCGCATTCCGCTTGAAGCACAGAATAAAATCGAGTTGAAAAAATTTAAAAGTCTCGCGTCGGGAACTGTACTAATAAAACAACAATAATTTCAAAATTAAATAAAATGCTATCTGTATAATATCTAATCAAACCGTTTCTCAATGTCCACTACAATGTATAATAGAACATTAAAGTTGAATGTCTCATTATAAAATGAAGACATACAGAATACCAGCAAATTTTCATTGGGAGAAATAAGTATCACACAACGGGGTAGCAATTGTGCGTCGTAAGTTTGTGATAGTAAATTAAGAAGCACTTGTATATCTACCATCAGCCAGTTTCCCGCTGAGGCCAATAGCGTTCTATTGGTTTCGTCGTAAATAAAATTGATCATTTGGATTCGTTAGCTAGGTACTTTAAAGAGAATGACATCGTCTCTTTTCACGTGAGGAGAAATTCTATCTATTCATTCATCACATATTTATTATTTTTAATACACAAACAAATATCTGACAGAATTCTTTTATGTTTAATCATTATCAATAACACATTTTACTTGTTGGTTGTATTTTATTCAGAAGTAGTGTACAACATAATGTGATTGCAAATTATGTATTATTATTATTAGTATCAAATACTGCAAACTATAAATAAACTAATCGAATTAATATTTTATTCATCTTTTCCTTCTTGTCCGTTGGTCTTTTAAATACTAAACTTCATTGGGCTTTAAATTCTTATGAATGTTGTTGAAGATGACATCTATGATCCTTTTCCATATTTCTGTTAACGCAATTTGGCTCAGTCGTTCCTCGTCAAATTCGTCATCTTTGTATGGCTGCATCACTAACTCCATAGCGTACGGTATACCATAGACCTGCAAATATATGTATCGCATAACGTGAAATAAGAGATTTCTTTTAATAAGTACTTTGTAATTGTAGTAATTGGAACAAATATTTGCACGGAAAAAGATCTGTTCCAATTAAGACAATTGTTACCTAATTTTGTAGTGTTTCTGCAGAGCAACACCAGTATTTGTTTGACGGATAGTACAGTCAACAGCACGTCGGGCTATACAAAACTGTCAAATTTCTCCAAACGATTTTCAACCTAAGGCTATTAAATATAAAGTGCATAATCGATTGGGAAATTTTGACAGTTTGTGGTAACCCAACGTGCTGTTGTCTGTACCTTAACATTGTGCTGCTTTGAATGAACTAGTTCAATCTAGCACTTAACTCATGATAAACAAGAAAGTCTGCATCACAGATGCGCTTTCTGATGTTGCATTATAGTCGTTAAAATGAAATTTCTTAGAGGGAGTTATTTATTTTCAATCAGCTTTCACGCCGTTGCTCTTATTTTCTTCTTTAATATAAATACGTATATTATTATATCACTCACCGTAGAAGCATAATCCACGCTAGTGCCCAATACTTTGCCATACCAACTATAAAGAGTGTCCACGGTCACAGAGATAACTTGAAAGCTTGCGTTCTTCATAGCTTCATCTATCTCACCCCTTAGGTCAATGTATTTATCGTCGTCTGTTTGTACATCTGAGTAGCCCTTGGGATATAATACTGCATCACCCTGTTCATTAATTAATTATTTACGTTAAAGAAATTGGCGTGTTTCTTTCCTGTAGGTCTCTTAGTTATCTCATAAAATATGGACATTCCTAAGAGTTTCGATTTTATCAACCAAATGCCATTGCCATAGACAAGCAATCTACACTAAGATATCTACTGACGTTACGTATATCATCAAATTACAATAAATTAACTAAAATAGATTAAATACCTTAAAGCTCTTGTAGCCATAAGTGCCGGCATGAACGTGGAAATAACCAATAATCTTATGGCTGTAACGATGAAAGATCTCTCGGATAGCTTTTGTTTCTGGTTCAGAAAACGGTTTGGCTCCAGGATACTGCTGATTGCAAGAACTTATTGCCGTACTGCCATTCCATACAACATCGAAGTTTCTGTCCAATGCTACTCCCGGACAAGCGCTTTGTGGTGACATATTCTTGTCCCATAAATGTAACTGTAAATATATTCGAAATTGAAAGAAAAATGTTCGGAAAACAAGGTAATAAAGAAAACTTTTATTGATTGTAATTAATTGTAATTTGTAGCACTTATGAATGAAATAATATGCGTCGAACGTCGTAATATTTAACCATACTATGTAGATTCAGACTTTTGCACCGTGTGGGCAAAGCTATTATCATAAAGATGGACACATTTTAGTCACCACCAACGATGTTATTTTTCACGGGCTTTGAAATTTGTTGTGGTTCCTTACAGTTAAAGATCAACAAAAAAGTGCATTGTACACAATTGATACAGAAAAAAATCATCCACTAATTCATACGAAAAACAATAAAGTACTAACATGACTACTGAATCCATCAGGATTGGCCATGGGTATCAAAAATATGTCAAACTTGTCCAAATGAGCGAAATAAAACTCAAGAAGTTTCTTGAACTGATCAAGCTCCCGCAAACAAGGCAGGGCCTTAATACCTTTGACGCTTAGGCCATGCACTATAAATATTATTTTCTTCTCTGGCACTTCATCTATATATTTACTGTCATGTGCTCTGAAGTATTTGTTACTTTCAGTGTTAGTTTCTGCAGCTTTTATCAAAATAATGTTATTGTATTCTGCAGTGCGTCCTATGACTTCTATTGACGCGTTAGCGCCGGCATAGTCTGATACGATTTGTTCCAGTTGATGTTTTATCTGTAAGAAATAAAAAATAAATGGGGCATAATTGTATCTAATTTAATTCATTACATGCGGACGCTCTTGCTGTCCAATTACATATTCTATCAACAACCTTAGTGATTTTGTACGTTCTATAAATCTTTTAGAGCTTGATCATATTGATTTGCAAGCGCAATCACAGAATTATCAAACGTCTAGATTACCCAAGCCTTAATTTTAGAACGCATGTGTAGTAAAACTTATACGTGAACAAGACCTTACAACTACGTCGAAGACTTACGTCATAAGGATTTAAAAATATTTCTGCTTTGTCCTCATCTTCAGCTAGCTGGATTGGTTTATCTGTTCTAAGGGAAAAGAAAAGTTTATTATCATCAGACAAAGTAATTAAACAAATGTGAAACGTAAACTATGTTAATAATGTTCTGTGATGTTAACCGACATCAATTTGACAATAAATTCATCACATTCTACTTAGCTTAATGAATATTTAATCTTCTATATTTTAAGGAATATAATACATTTTATTTACAGTAAAGTTGATTAAGTATGTTCGTATTTTAGCTAGGTACTTACCTATGTGTTGCCTCTTGAAGTGATGTATGTTTCGGAGTCATCCTTGTGGACCTGATATCGATAAATTAAAAACATCTGATAGCTAGGATAAATCTTGCTTCACACAAGTTTTCATCAATTATTCTCAGTTCTAACATTCATTAGTTATATTTGTTAGAATATTTGTTATCGAAATAACAAATATTCTATTGGTGTGGTCCTGCGTTCAGAGTTTTCCGCAGTTTGGAAATTCGATCAAGTGCACTTCCATCTTCAGCCAGATGAGAGAAACGACAAGCGCTTACTCATCGTAGTTAAAACGCAAAATACCCAAATCATAGCTTTGACCAGCATTGTAAAAACTCAACACGTTACCGTGCAGTTGTCTCAGAAGTAGTAGAAATGCTCTTACCTTAGAATCAATTTAGTCTTCAATGTCTTTTGGAACCTGAACCAAACTTTGTTGCTTGCATCTTTGCGCATGCGTAATGCTTGCTTAGAGTCTTCAGCAGCCTCAGTAGAATTCGTTTTTGACAGTGTGTTTGTTGCGTTAGCCGATGATGCATTATTTTTGATCGACTCCGTTGTGTTTTGTTTGCTGAAATAAAAAAAACTAAATTATTTATTACAGCAATCACTTATATTATAAGCTAAGTTTGTGTGCTCAAGAAGGGTTGACTTCTAGTAAGCAGCTGACCATAAAAATTTCAACCAAACCTTACTAATACGTTGAAGATACAATGAGAATTAATGTGAATGGATATAGAGAGAGAGAGGAAGACTGAGAAAAAGATGGATCTCTCAGTGAATAATTATATGGCAAAGAAAGGCGTTAATGTTGAGATGACAGTTGATCGAAAAGTGTGGTAGAAGAAAATATATTACGTTGACATAAAATAACATTGGAAGCAGGAAAATAATGAGTCTTAGCTTCTGTAAACCAAGAGAAAAGATTGATGAAGAAGATTCTATAGATTAAGTATCTTATTGTCAGCACATCTTATTTTTATTAGTCATATTAAATGAATACAAAGTCACAAGAAAAACTCATAGATGACCAAGCAGGAAATGTTATAGGACTGCTTCCTTGTCTCGTTACTCACTTTTCAACTTTAGGTTTCATTTTAATTTTGTTGTAATGAGAATTTAATGGTTTCTGAATTGGTTGTATATCCAGAGCTCTTCTGGCTTCAAATTTTGGATCTCTTTCCCTGAAGAGAAAAAGAAAAAATATAAATATATGTATATTTGAAAGTATATAAATATAAATGTTCTAAGTCATCAATATCTTAATATGTGTAAATTACGTGTCACGTTGTTTGTCCGGGATGGACTCCTAAACAACTTAACCGATTTTAATCAAATTTGTACACCGTGTGCAGTTTGATCCAACTTGAGAGATAGGATAGTTTTTATCTTGATAAGTAGTCCTATTTTTTTACTGCAGCTACAATGTTATAGGTCAGTAGTATAAAATTACCACAGCAACGCGTGGCCAGGACAGCTAGTAAGTATATAAATATTCTAAATCATCAATGGTGGGATCTGACATTCGATATTGCCGCTTACCACCCGAAAGTTCTAGTTAATATTGTGTTCTAGTCCAAATTGCAATATGTCAATAAACGCAGCAAATAGAGTCTTTATTTGTACATAAATTACCAAGAGATGCAAAAACTTTTCACTCATTTTAGTGAGTAAAAATTTAAATTCTAAATTCGTAGTTAATAGTTCTTAATACTGCATTCAACAAATCTTACCAAAATTCAAGCTGATGCGCGCATAGTCCTGTAATTTTCATGTTAAATGTTAGTTTTGGAATGTTAAAGCAAATTGGAATTGACCCTGACTGCTGAGATGATTTTGAGTGTAGCATCTGTCCTGGTCGTTGGCTTCAGTTGGTTTGGTTACTGAAGGATTGTTTTGGGTTTAGTGCTTCTTTTATGTAGACGACAGGCTGGCGACCTGTCACTATTTGAATGAATGAATAAATGAAAACAAAAAAACATCTAAAAGAATCTTGGAAAGCTACTTATCATTCGCTACCTTTAGGTATAGAGGCTGTTTGTTACATGGTATACATGACAGACAAACGAGCATCTTCATGCTCAGCTCATGCTTGCATGTTCACATTATAAATTCAAAATTGAAAGATAATTTTATTTCCCCATACAAATAAGTCAGTCAGTTTAATTTTTTAGACGCCACTATTTGGCCCATACCTATACATGGTCTTACATAACAGACGATCACGCTAAGTTAACTATTTTCAAGTATAATTACTTTCCTATACGTAGGTCTAACATTGTTGCTATTGAATATTATCGCAAATTAAGAAATCAATTTAAAATAATAATCGTACCGAATTGGATACCACACCAAAACACACTAATAAAAAACAAAACATTTGCCAACATATTTTCAATTTTATAATTAGATACACTTAGGTTTATTTTACATTTCTGTCTGTGTGGATCGTTCAATAGTGCAAAATTTTACTCTGGCAGTGCTAACGTTGATTTTATTTTACAATACACGTTATTGGATAAAGGTATTGTTATCGGGGTCGTGAAATACTACATAAAATTCATAATTTATTTTATTAGAGTTAAGTAAAGTCAACCAGATTACTTCTCGTGCAATTATTGAAAGTAGATAATATTGGTAAAAAGGAATATGGAGTTTTCAGTGAAGGAAGAATTCGGGAAAGCTCTCTTTATTTCAAGTTTTTTTTACGGAGATGTCTAATGCTATATCCCATCATTCCTACAGTACCCATTATTCCTACAATTACGTTGCTACCATAGATTTATTATTACTGACGTTTATAGATTGTCATTGAATCGACCAGGGCGAGACCAAAAAAAATGCACCAATGCGTGCGTAATGCGCATGTTGCTGTCCTTTCTACGTTACTGACAGGCCGACTGAGGCCGCCTGCGTGTATGTGAAATAGTCTCGTCTATCTATCCCGTTCTAATATACGTGTTGGTATGCTCTTTCTCTTTCACTCAATCAGTTTCATATTATCTATGGTTGCAAACTGTGGATACCATTCCAATGCGAACTAACAAATTTGGCAACTCATTTCTATATAGCACAATCAAGAAATTGAATTCACTGTCACACGCACTTATAATACTGAGTCATTCAAAAGAGGCGTGTAGAAGTACCTTGAAAAAATTACCTATCTCTGTGCCATTTAAGTTACATCCATCCAATCAAACTTTCGCATAATATTATAATTGTTTTATATATAAGTATAATTTTAATTGAAGTTAGATTCAATATTTATAAAAGACTAGCTGTGCCCGCGACTTCGTCCGCGTGGATTTCCCATTTTTGCAACATTTTTCATTGATGCTCAATTCCTATTAGTCGTAGAGTGATGCTATGGAGGAATATATGCCTATATCAGGGTTTCCCATACTGCGCGTCGCGATGTCCTGGCATCCCAGGGTTCGCGGTTCTATCCCGGGGGCGGGCGTAGTGAGACGATCCACATAGAATGGCTGTCTAGCTGCTATGCGAGCTAGTAGAACGAAAATAAATGTAGAGAAAGAAATGAAAGTCTCAATTTCAAAACTTGAGCCCGGATCGACTGTCTAGGGCGGGTGAAAAAATCGAACACAGCATCTTTCGCAATCCGGGCGGCTGCGTCCGTTTTTTTTGTTTTTGTAGGTATGTACTTAACTTTGCTGTTACTATAACGGGGGGAGGGCTCGTAAAAATTGGAAAATTCCTAAGGGCGTCACTATGAAAATAAGTTTGGGAAGTCCTTGCCTATAGTCTTCCTCGATAAATAGACAATCAAAGAATTTTTCAATTTGAATCAGTAGTTCCCCTTTTTAGGGTTCGTAGGTAAGGGTAAAACGGGATCCTATTACTAAGACTCCGCCGTCCGCCTGTCCATCTGTCACCAGGCTGTATATCATTAACCATTATAGTTAGGCAGTTGAAATTTTCTCAGATGACGTTGTTCTGGTGCCGCTATAACAACAAATACTAATAAATAGAATAAAATAAATATTGAAGGGGCTCCCATAAAGTAAACGTGACTTTTTTTGGTCGATTTTGATAACGGCAACAGATAGACGCTTAAAATATTCACAGAATATTTAGTTATATTATTCACTTTAAAAATAAATAATTAAATAAAAATAAAATTAATTTTTAACGGGGCTCAACAACAAACGTGATTTATTTCTCGGTTTCAATAACGATAACAGGTAGAAACTTGAAATATTAACAAAATATTTAATTTTAAATTCAAATAATTTTCGGACAGTTTTGATATAATCTATGGCACGGAACCCTTCGTTCACGCATCCGACTCCTTCAGACCAGGATGTCTCTGATGACCTTCTTTGAGTCACCAGGTGTTTTAGTAAAGGAGAGGACCTCGGTGGGTCCTCAAGCTTTAAGGTCGAATCACTCCAGAGAGGATTCCTGACCGGTGAGCTAAGGCGTCTGAATCTGACGGGATCAGTAGTTCCTAAGATAAGCGCGATCAACCAAAAAAACAACAACTCAGTATAGATGCGTGCGTATATAGTACTTGATCATTATTTAGCTGCGGAGTTATGTTAAAACTATGATATCTCTGAAGATATTCATTGAAATTTAATGATGTAAAGAACAATTTTGTACAAAATTAAATACTTGTGATGGATAATGTATTCATTTTGATAAGGAATAATATCATGTTTACAAAAATACCTTCGCATCTTAAGCATTATTTTAGAACAAAATTTATTAACAAAAATAGGTTATACCGAGTCAACCTTAAGAGATAGATAAATGCTGTCTGTAACTTGTTTTTAGAACTTTTAAAGGAGAATAATTCCGTAATACATAATTTTTGTGTAACTTTAACCGTTTACGCAGCGCACGCAAAGAAATCTCTGAAAATCATTTTTTTTTATTTTTCGTTCATTTGAAACTATGATAGTTCTTAAGATATTCATTGAAATCAAATGAAGTCATGAACAATTTTGTGCAAAATTAATTACTTGTGATAAATAATGTATTTATTTTGATAAGGAATAATATCATGCATACAAAAACACCATCGCCGATAATGCATTATTTTAAAACAAATTTGATTACCAAAAAGAAAGGTTATAGTGAGCCAACCATAAAAGATAGATATATGCTGTCGCGGACTTTTTTTTAGAAAATTTAATGGAGAACAATTCCGTCATACATAATTTTTACGTAACTTTAACCGTTCACGCAGCGCACGCAGTGAAAGCTTTGAAAAGAATTATTTTTCTCCCGTTTTTGCAACATTCTTCATTGATGCTCAGCTCCTATAGGACGTATCGTGATGTTATATAGCCTATAGCCTTCCTAGATAAATGGACTATCCAACCAAAAAAGAATTTTTCAATTTGAGCCAGTAGTTGCTGAGATCTTAGGGTTCAACCAAACAAACAAACAAACAAACAAACAAACAAACAAACAAACAAACAATCAAACAAACAAACAAACAAACAAACAAACAAACTCTTCAGCTTTATTATTAGTATAGAAGATATGATATACTTATAAGAAGTTGGTCACCATCGACCCTTAAATCTGACCACGCACATTAACAATTTCATGACCCCTTAAAAGTGTTGTTTTACTGTTCATGGCTGTTATGGCAAAGGTCTGGCCGAATCGGGCGTGGTCCAAGATTATAAGCGATAGAGTATTAGCTCCGTTAAAACCTCGCAGATAATTAACGGTTCTATAGGCCAATCGGTTAGACTCGCTTAGTAGTGTAATTTATAATTATTATTATTATATACAGAGTGCCTCTGTCTTGTGCACCAGTGTAGTAGAAAAAATAAACATTTATTAGTATAAATATTGCCGTAACTCGTAAAGGAGGACCACACAGCAGATACCATTTATATGACTATGTTAGTTACCCAGCTTTAACTACCGTGCTAGTCCCAAACATACTATTTTTCTTTTTTATACCGTAAATAGCCATCCTGTATGACCTGTTGTTTTGGTTTAATTTGATTAGAACGTCAGGGAGTCCCACAGACGAAGCACCGCTTAACCAACGTTTCACTATGGTTCGTAAACGGATTTTCTATCGTCACGAAAAAATGGGGCAAGTATATAGTTTTAAGACCCTGCGGAGATAGGAAGCTAAAGTATGAACGACTGCTTTAAATTTAAAAGCCAGCTAAAGCCAAGCTATTAATTTAAAAGTAATATGTTTAATAATTCCAAGGAATTATGACATAGTTCATTAATTTAATTCTTTCCGGCATCTCGTTTCGTTTCGGTACTGTGTCGAATTGTATGAAATTTCTATTGCAATTAAATTATTATATTTATTTTATAACCACCTTTTAAGCAGTGGTTACGGATTAACCAATGATGATGGGTTCTTAACTCACGATTTCCATAGCAAACAAACATACTATACAAGAATCCATGTGAACAAAGTCATTAAATAATATAGTGCTAAAATAATAATAAAAAAAATGATTTCTCCATACAAATCAATCCGTAAAACAAAATGAATGAATATTTTAAATTATATTTCACAATTTAAGTTTTTTCAACTCTATTATATTTGTATGACTATGTTAGCATTGGCAGATCCGAGGAGGTCGATAGCACCGCGGTGCGTTCTTAGTAACGGTCACGAAAGATAAGCAACCAAGTGCGCGGTCGGTACTCGAATGCGTGACTGAAAATTTTTCAAATCTATTTTCCTCCGTGCTTCTAAAGGCACGTTAAGCTGGTGGTTCCGGGTGCTGTCGAAAATAGCAATCGTCCCCGAGGGTTTTTGAATTCTTATGTATTCGACGCTTTTACGGTGAAGAAAAACATCGTGAGGAAATCTATGCAGAAATTCTTAGGTTGTGTGTAAAGTCGGCCAACCCGCACTTGACTAGCGTGGTTGACTAAGTCCTTATCGCCCCTAATGTGGGGTATATAGGCTCGAGCTCCTCTGTGGGAACATTATATGAGCTGTTGTGACGATGTGGTGAATATTTCATAAATAACACTTCAGGTGAAACGTGACTTTTAGCTAGCAATGAAAAGAAACATTAACAAAAACAAATTATGTTAACAATCGTTGAGTATCATAATTAGAAAATTATACTATAGATCAATTCTATAACGACTACAGAGAGATGATTTGCTTTACTCTCTCAATCTTTCAGCCAGTAGAGTTGGGAACTTATTTGATTTACTTTTTTTGGCTCTGCTTCAAAATGCTGTATTGTGAGGTCATGAAACATAACTCTGAGATGAAAATGCTATGATAGATATGTGAAGTAATAAGATTGCATAGGACAATGTGAGATATGAGCACTTGAGAGGAAGTTTGAAAGACACCGTTAGCAAAAATATTGAGAGTTAATAGATTGGCATAATAATTTTTTTATTATTAATATGGGATGAGAAGTCGGAACACAATAATGTAATGAGAACAGATAATGTTACTAATTTAAATGTGGATATAGATATAGAGGAAGATCGAAGAATGGATGGATAGACTGTGTGAGACATGATATGGCAAACAGGATGTTAATGTTGAGAAGTGATGAATTAAACAAGATGAATTTTATAACGAGAAATTCATTATACAACATAAAAAAGGAGATTGACACAATCAATCAATCATACATGATGACAAGAGTCTAAATTCAAAGTTATGACTTAGGTAGAAACTCTTTTCTACACTAACACTCCTCCTTAACTTTGATAACCATTCATTCTCCAGTCTCTCGTTCACTCACATCACACCACACCCATATTGTGCACACACCACTCAAACTTTACTTTCGCCAAAGGTTTAGTTAAGGCATCTGCAACCATACGCTGTGTCTCTATATACTGCAGTACTACCTGTTGCTGCTCAACGGCTTCTCTTACATAGTGGCACCGTAAGTCAATATGTTTAGTGCGTTGGTGATGCACCGGATTATGAGCTATAGCTATTGCGGATTGGCTATCACTAAATATGGTGATACGCTCTTCGTCCTTGCCAACCACTTCTGCTATAAGTCTCTTAAGAAATACTGCTTCTCTTGTAGTCTCTGATAGAGCTATATATTCTGCCTCAGCAGTTGATAATGCAATTGTTCGCTGCTTAATGCTCTGCCAGCAAATTGCTCCTCCTTGAGCAGTAAAAACGTAGCCTGTCCAGGATTTTCGATCTACGTCTCCACCATGGCTTGCGTCAGAATATCCTCTAATAAAATCTTCACATTTATAATTCCTGGAGTATCTTATACCAAGGCTTTTAGTTGCCTTTAAGTACCTTAATACTCTCTTTGCGGCTGTCCAATGCTCTTGTGTGTAGCAGGTGTTAAACTGACTTAAGGCACTAACTGCATGTGTGATATCAGGTCTGGTACACACCGCAATATACATTAAGGAACCAATAAGATTCTGATATGGTATTTTCTCATCTGGTTTGTCTTCTGATTTCTTCATGTGACAACCAGGTACTGATGGTGTTGCAGCACTTTTACAGTCTTCCAAACCGAAAGTTCTTAGAAGCTTCTCAATATACTTCTCTTGATCAACCTTGATCCCATCTGCATCTTGGGTTATTCTCATTCCCAGAATCATATTTGCTTGACCAAGGTCTTTCATCTCGAATTTCGACATGAGATCTTTCTTAACTCGCGACAATTCTTCTTTGTCATTATAAAAGAGTAGCATGTCATCGACATATACAGCAAGGATAACAACTTTGCTGTCTGTTGATCTTATATAAATACACGGTTCATTTTTAGACTGTTTAAACTGAAGGTTTTTCAACTCAGTGTCCAATTTCTTGTTCCATGCTCGTGGTGCTTGCTTCAGCCCATATAGTGAGCGGTTAAGTTTACAGACGTGATTCACTTTGCCTTCAATTTCAAAACCCTCTGGCTGCTTCATATAAATGGTTTCTGTCAAATGACCATTTAGGAAAGCAGTCTTTACGTCCATTTGGTCTACTTTCAACCCACTCTTGCTGGCAAGTGCTAATAGCATTCTGAGAGAGCTATGTCTTACTACCGGTGAAAATGTTTCATGGTAATCAATGCCCCACCTCTGACTAAACCCACGGGCAACTAGTCGGGCTTTATATCTCTTTTTATTTCCCCCCTCTTCTTTAATTCTAAATAACCATTTAGAATCGACTATGTTGCACTTTGCTGGCGGTTCTACCAAAGTCCAGGTGTTATTTTTATTTAAAGCATCTAATTCCTCTTGAATGGCTGCTCTCCATTTAGAACTATCTTTTCGAGATAATGCTTCCTCAACTGATGTTGGATCCGCTTCAGTATCAGTTGTGTGATAAAGGATATAATCCGGAAACTGTTTGGGTCTTCTTTCTCTTAGAGGATATCTCCTTTCACTTTCAACCTCTTCTACTTCATCTTCGTTAGCTGACATGAAGTGATCTTCTTCAGTTTATTCACATTCTTGTACTTGAGTCTCACTCTCGTTAGCAATCGGATCTTGAAATTCAGTAACAACCTCATGTTGTTGAATTTCATCATCATCCCTAAGCTCAGAAACTACTTGAAGTGGCTGATTTACCTCTCTTGGAATAGTCCCAAATTCCTCAATAATGGCTTCCGAATTTAAAGATTCACTTTTTGAAACAGGTTCTCTTTTCTGGTACATTTGGGTTTCAAAAAATACCACATCTTTTGCCTTATAAACTTGTCCGGTTTTTGGGTCTAGAAGTCGATAGGCCTTGGCGTTATTCCAAAAACCTACATGGACTAGTTCTCTACTTTTAGCATCCAGTTTTGTTCTCTTCTGGTGAGGAATATGCATAAAAGCTCTGCACCCAAAAATTCTTATATCTTCCAGATTGCATTTTCTGCCAGTCCACGCTTCTTCTGGCGTTTTATTTTTTACGGCAATAGTCGGCGATCGATTCTTTAAGTACACTGCATGATGGACGGCTTCAGCCCAAAACCGTTTATCTAGACCTTGAAGCATTGACCTACTTTTCTCGCAGATTGTGCGGTTAGCTCTCTCAGCAACACCGTTTTGTTCTGGAGTATATTCTACCGTAAGCTGGTGCTGAATTCCATTAGCTTTAAGAAATTCATCCATTCTTTTGTTCACAAATTCTGTCCCATTGTCGCTTCTAAGTGCTTTTATCTTCTTACCAGTTTCTGTCTCAACAAGTGCTTTAAATTCTTTAAATTTTTCAAAAACTTCGTGTTTATGTTTTAAAAAATATACAAATGTTTTACGGGTATAATCATCTATAAAAGTTAAAAAATAGCGACATTTTCCAAAAGATATTACGTTCATGGGACCAAAAACGTCTGTGTGAACTAAGCCTAATATCTCTGTGGCTCGAGTAGTATGTGTACTTTTCTTCATTACAGGCTGTTTGGTTTGCTTTCCCATCAAACAGTCTACACATTCTAGTTTAGGAATGTTGTTTTGAAAACTTACTCCTGTAGCCATTTTGTTTTTTAATAAAAGTAAATTACGCATACCAAGGTGTCCCATTCTCCGATGCCATAGAGTCAGCATGTCATTGCTCTCAGTTGTGGAGGCAAGAGCAGCTTCCTGAAAACAACATCGTTTTAATTTATAAACACCTCTCTCTTCTATGCCTTTCAAAAATGTTCTACCATTAATCTCGCATTCATCCTTTTTGAAGATCTCGCATCTTTTGTGTCCAAACACTACTACATATCCTTTCGCAGTAATTGTACTAACACTCAAAAGGTTGGTAGACAACTTAGGTACATACATGACATTACTCACAGTCATACCTAATGACTCGCATACAACCGTACCTTTTCCTTCTCCATATACTTTAGCACTATTTGCACATGTCACAGTGATAGGGTCTATACTCTTATAGTCCTTAAACCACTCTCTCTTCTTAGTCATGTGAGATGACGCTCCTGAATCAAGAACCCATTCTTCATTTTCGGATCCGTAAGTCGTAGCAAATGCAAAAGTATGTAGCGCTTCCTTTTGCTTCCTTGGGTTATCCGGGCATTCATTTGCTTTATGTGGACCATTACAAATAAAACATTTCGTTTTCTTTGCCTTGTTCACCTTCGCTTTGCTCTTGCCTTTCTGTTTTGATAACAATGCCGAAGTTGTCGGCGTCCCATTAGAAGAGGAACCGGAAAAAGTATCTTCCATTTGGAAAAGTATTGTTTTTACATAATCAGTAGTAAGTTGTATGTTACTATTCTCAATCGCTAGTCTCATAGGATGAAATTCCATTGTTAATCCTTGAAGCATGAGAGCAGCTAATAGCTCATCATCTACCTCTTTTCCAAGATCTGACAGTTCTTGAGATGTTGTCATTACTGTTGTGACATACTCGCGTACCGTTGGAAATTGTTCAAGTTTGTAACTCACTAGCTTAGACAGTAGTCTACATCTGTTATTTAAGCCTTTGTCTTCGAATGCAACCCTTAAAGCTTCCCATGTCTCTTTTGCTGAAGTAGCTTTCTTTACATGTATAAGACAGTGAGGTTTAATCATCAAACAGATTTTGGCTCTTGTACGTTTGTCATTTTTCGTACCTGGAATATCTGTAGCAGCGGGTGTAACGCTCGTGTACTCCCATAGGTCTGCTTCTACTAGGTACATCTCCATTTGGAACTTCCATGTTGAGTAGTTCGAATTTCCGTCGAGTTTTTCGATAACGGAAGTACTCACACTGCCCATTGTTCCTAAATATGAATAACTCGTATTTTCTCTCGAATCACCTCTATCAGCAACTATACCCCGATTGTCGCTGCTCACACTGGACATTCAATTTCGTGTGTTTATTTGTACATACACGTAATAATGCTCATAGCTTTACGTGCTGGGCCCATAACCTGATGAATTAAACAAGATGAATTTTATAACGAGAAATTCATTATACAACATAAAAAAGGAGATTGACACAATCAATCAATCATACATGATGACAAGAGTCTAAATTCAAAGTTATGACTTAGGTAGAAACTCTTTTCTACACTAACAAGAAGGCTGATCGAGAAGAGTGGAAGAAAACATATTATACCGACTCTAAATAAATTTGCAGCAGGGCATATATTGAAATGTAACAGAACATAAATCTATACTCGTACATATCAGTGAAAGACCGCTGCACCTTATCACTTGGACCACCATCCCGACCTCGTAAATGCGCCCCAAGATTTACACCTACACAAAAAAACTGTTAAGTCGCGACTCAATCTTCATCCACCGCGCTGTAAATCGGCCGGCCTTTAAAATCCCTTTTAATTTTAAATTTCTTTAACACATGCTTTCCAATTCACTGGTATCAACCTTAAATCCTGAGTTGTGTGATCGATTTTAGCATGGAATATCTAAAGCTTTACGATCTATTGACGCCTAATTCCATTTCTGAGAGAACAGTGAAAGTTTCATCATTCTAAACCCACAATCATCTTTTTTTTTACTCAAGTCCGTAGAATGATGATAGGTCACGGTATACAGACTGAGGATGTCTACGATACTATACACTCGCTTTTCCGACCCCATAAAATGTTATTCACGCATTTTTGAAGAGGCCTATGTATACCTATTTTTGAAATGTTATTCACGCATTTTTGAAGAGGCCTATCTATTGGCAAAACCCCGACAGGTCAAGATTAATAATATGTAGTAATAAAGCAAATACTTTATTTTAGGCTTCTGCTAATATAAATAGGGCTAAGTACAGAAGATCGCAATGGGTCGCAGTGCGCCGAAATAAGATAAGATTTTTTTATGGAATAGGGGGCTAACGAGCAGGTGGTTCTCCTGATGGTAAGCGATCACCGCCACCACACCAGAAGAATTTTAACCAACTTAAAAAAGGAGGAGGTTCTCAATTCGACTTTCACAATTCAAATTTTGAATGCATATGTACGTTTATTCGACGCTTTTACGGTGAAGGAAAACATCGTGAGGAAACCTGCACACACCTATGAAGAAATTCTTAGATTGTGTGTGAAGTCGACCAACCCGCACTTGGCCAGCGTGGTTGACTAAGGCCTAATCGCCCCTAATGTGGAGTAGGCTCTAGCCCCTCGGTTCCGCCCGATATAACTAACACCATAAAACTGTTGAAACATTTCTGAAAGCAATACTAAAATATTTAAACTGTAACATAAAAGAGCACTTAAAACAACATATGTAGCAATATAATTAAAAAGCGGAGAAACAGGAAAGTAAACAGTGCCGAAATAGCTGGCAACATTGTATTTTTTATTGTTTGATTTACAAGGTGTAAACCACGCCACGGCGCAGCGGTCACGAAATCATATTTGTAAGCATTATAAATGTACACAGTTTTATTATCTGCAAGAGTTTCGAGTAATATTTTTGACATTATTAAGTTCAATCGAGTCGAAGCTAGATTGAACAATCTAGCTTTTACAGTCAAACCCATAACAGATCTAAAGGTCTTAGCACACTTATCAACTCGGAAAGGTAGCCCATCGCCTCTTTTTAACCGACTTCAAAAAGGAGGAGTTATCAATTCGACTGCATTTTTTTTTATGTTTGTAACCTCGTAACTCTTTACTGGGTGTACCGATTTTGAAGATTCTTTCGACTTTTGGAAGCTGGTGCTTGTCATGGGGTCCCATTTAAATTTTATCGACATCTGACGAATAGTTTTTGAGTTATCCCTAATAATGCCTATATAATTGACATCGACGATATCTTAATTTTATCACTTATGTGTCTAAAAGATCTCGAGATATTCTCCTAAAAAAATTATATAAATTTATATACTTAAGACACTAAAAAGCAAAAAAATAAATTATTTTTAATTAACACAAAATACATATAGAATAAAAATTTCAACTAATAAAAACAAAACTATGTGGCAAATTATAAATAAAAATAAATATAGCAAGCCTAAAAATAACATAACTCTAATTCGAAACAATGATATTATGACCACTAATTCTCTTGACATTGCTAACATATTTAATGATTATTTTGTAGACAAATTAAAACCAAATACGTTAATAGGTAGAAGAGTGACAGAATTCATCCAAAGCCCCATTAATTCGATGTTTATGCAACCCTGTACACCATACGAAGTTTCAAAAATTATAAAATCGCTCAGAAACACAAATAGTGTGGGCAAAGATGGTGTTAGTACAAAAACTATTAAGTATGTAAACGAATATATATCTACTCATTTGAGTCACATCATAAATCTATGTATAAATACAGGGACTTACCCAGAAAATTTAAAAACATCGTTAATCAAACCTCTTTTTAAAAAGGGCGATGTTGAATCTGTAGAGTGCTATAGACCTATAGCATTAATATCAATATTTTCTAAAATAATTGAGAAGTATATTTACAAAGAGATATATTCATATTTAGAATCACGAAACACTCTTATCGACGAACAAAAAGGATTCAGACAAGGAATAAGTATTAATGTTGCTCTATTTGACTTTTTAAAAAATATAATGAATAATGTTGATAAAAGAAACCCGGTATGCACTGTATTTTGTGATATGACTCAGGCTTTCGACTGTGTCGATCACAATATTATGATACAGAAGTTGTCAGCCTATGGTATCAGAGGAAATGTATTATGCTTGATAGAATCTTACTTACGAGAACGGAAACAATACACTGAGATAAGTAAGATTAATTATAAAACCAAAAAGGAGGAAATTTATTTGTCACGTGAACGTGTACCAAAATATGGAGTCCCACAAGGCAGTGTCTTGGGGCCACTACTATTTATATTATATATAAATGATCTTCCTAGAGTCACAAATCAATATATGAGCTTATTTGCAGATGATAGTACCTTAACAATTGATTGCAAGAATAAAGATACATATAGGAACGATATAACGAAATCACTAGATTCAGTCATTACATGGCTTGACAACAACAACCTAAAAATTAACTTAAATAAGACAAAACTAATGCACTTCAGTCAAAGATTAACCAATCAATCAAATGTGAATTTAAAATACAATAATACATTAATTAACGAAGTTGATAACTTTAAGTTTCTAGGAGTTATTATAGATAAAAGGCTTGACTGGAAGGCACACACAGAAGAAGTGTGTAAAAAAGTCAGTTCTTCCTCCTATGCTTTGTATCAGTTAAGTAAAACGTTAAATGCAGAGGCCTTAATTTCTGCTTATCACGGTACTGTTGCATCAATTTTAAGATATGCTATAATTTTCTGGGGAAATTCCACAAATAAAGAAATTGTATTTAGAGTCCAGAAAAGAAGTATTCGAGCAATGTTTCATTTAGATATCACAGACAGCTGTAAACCATATTTTAAAAAATATAATATTTTATCTTTCCCGTGTTTGTACATATATGAAGTTGCAGTATTTGTAAAAAAAAATCCCAATACATTTCTATCTGTAGCAACAGTTAAAAATAGAAACCAAAGAGACAAATCCAGGCTTGTAGTGCAGAAAGTATGCACAAAAATGATGACAAAAAACATATTTTGCATGGCTGTCAAAATATATAATAAAATTCCAAAAACCATCAGAGAATTGAATATTATAGCTTTTAAAAGAGAATTGGCGAAAATTCTAAAGGACAAATGTTATTACAGTGTGACTGAATTTTTAAATGATAAATCTGTATTGGTATAGTATTCTTGACATTTGATATTGATTTTTTGACATAGTTTAATTTTACACTAATTTTACATACTTAGTTATTGGACAATATTAGTAATATTTTTGACTTGTTTCATTTGCTGACTTGATTTTATATATACTATTAATTGATATTTTTTTTTTATTTGACTATTGTATTGGATTTGTTGTTTTAACTTTGGCAGGAAAGTAATTGTAGCTGATAGGAATACTCTAATTTTAATTATTTTGTACGCCACTATGGTTAAGCATACAGGCTCCATTATGTAAATTGTTTCATCACTGTGTATTGTACCTATGCTTTACAAAAAATAAATGATTTGATTTGATTTGATTTAAAAAAAAACCATCTTCAAAACTAAAAACGGAGACATAAAAATTCTGTTTATGAAAATCTAAATGTTTTTTGAGGTCGGTGCCAACCTCAATATTTGGAATAAACGTTGTCACTTGCATTTGGGATTTATAAATTAAGAGTATATAACGATTCGACTAAATATAGGATAACAGAGCACCCCGGTGTCCTCGTCAGGAGGACGCGCCAGGTCGAGCAGCCGTCGGTGAGGAGGCGGCCTATAAGGCCACCGTCGGCCAGCGGCCCACAGGGGCTGGCGTTAGTCGGTAGCCCCTGTGGGCTACTGGCTACCAATTGGTGCACAAGGAGTGCCTAGACGGACAGCATTGGGACGGTCTCGGTGTAGATGCGCTCACGTGCGCAGATCCCGAGCCGTCCCGCAACAGCGCACTGGAGGTCAGGCCGGGGAGGATGCTTAGTGGGTATGGAGGGCATGCCTTTACCTCGAGTCCCACATATCCCCTGCGGTTGGCACCACCCCGCAGGGACGATGCGTAAATGCATTTAACCACATTTAACCTCCCCGACAGCAAAAAAAAGGATAGCAAAGCACAGCGCAGCATAGCTCAATGTTGTTTGGTCAACCTACCCTTCTTAGTCTTTTTAGCTATGGCATACGAGCACCTTTTTCGTGACGGTGGCAAATCCATCACCAGGCAGCGCCGGTCCTACTCCGCTAAAACCCACCGGTACCTAAGCCCTCATGTGGGCGTTTTGGGATAGGCGCACCTAGCGTGCGCCATTTTAACAAAACGCCTCCGGGTATGGCATACGAGCACCTAAAAAAACATAATATAATAATATTACTACGCTCACACCAATTATCTAGCCCAAATTAAGTATCATTAAGAACTTGTGTTGTCGATACTAGATAACGGACAATTTTTAATAAACATAATAATTTTTAGAAATTTTGTTAAAAACATAAATAAACAAATAAAAACAACCATGACCATTCGTGTTCGTCACACAAACATTTGCCGCTACCAGGACTCGAACCCGGACCGCTTGATGTGTAGGCAGCTATAATGACCACCAATAAGTAAAAAATAGGAAAGTAAAGAAGCATATTTAGAGATAACAATTAAAGTCTATAAAACTCATCATGAAAGTGATGATATTAACGAAATAATTATAAGATTTTCTAGTATTATAATTATAAGACTTTCATTTTAAGAGACTAATAACTATCATATACATAGATAATATGTAATTGTTGTGATGACTGAAATGCTTGAGGTGGTTAAAGACGGTACATTTTTCGTTCATTTTCGCCTTTCATTCGGTACCCCTCACTCGAAATGATGTGTCTGAACACAAAATTGAAATCAAGTGCTGAATGAATTCATTAATGAACCGATCCAACAGTGTTGGATATTGGCATTCAGCATCTTTCACCCCCACTCGGAATGAACAGTCTGAATACTGAGAGAACGTTCCCTCGGTTTCGGTCATTTTGTTTCGAGGCTTGTAGAAGAAAACGTCGCGGCAAAATGGTCTTCTTTCGACGACGTACTGAAAGAAAAGAGGAGATGAATGTTCTTTTCTGTTTCATTCCAGTTCGACCGAGTGAACATGGAATGTAATAAAAATGAAGCATTCACTGGAGTGAACATTCATTCGAGTGAACCGTCTAATATCACCTTTATTAGTGCCAGTACTAACGCACGTGACTATAGGCATATTTATCTAGCTAGACAAACACTTTAATCATATTTGCATTAATAGGTACCGTTCTACTAAGCAAATAAATAAAGCGAGCAACATTTTCAAACATTAAGTGAACTGTCGTAATTCTAAAAGACTTGTGCGCCTCGGAAGGGTGAGTTTGCCCCACTTACTTTATTACTACAATGAGTCGACATTTATTATCAGTTATGAATATAAATTCCTCGTCGTGAAATAAAGGGAAAAAATGAATTAAGCCCAGTCGACCGCGAGAAAACGCGTTTAGGACTTAATTGTGTAATATATTTCGCGTTACTTTAACCGTTGTTGCATTTTTGTGATAATAATTGTCAACAACCCGTTTTGTTAGTTATGGCCCTAAGTTTAATGTTGCAATTAATTTTATTATTTGTATTTCATGGAAAATTTTAAACGACTTCAAAAAAGGAGGAGGTACTCAATTCGTCTATATTTTTTAATTTTAATTTAATTGACATCTATGATATCGATATTTGTCTAAAAGAACTCGTGATAGTTTCCTGTAAATTTCTATAAACTTAAAAAACTAAAAAGCTAAACATGTATATTTTAAATAAAAAACCGCCTTCAAAACTAAAAGCAGAGAAATAAATTTGTTGTTTATAAAAACTCCAATACCTACTTGTTGATCCAAACTCAATATTTGGAATAAACGTTGTCACTTTTATTTGGCACCGACCTCAAAAACATTTAGATTTTCTATTTCTCCATTTTAAAGTTTTGAATTTAAATACGATAAGCAAATTAGAACTAATTCAAATTAGGACAATTAATATTGAATTTAACATAACAAAGCTCCGATTTCTTGGAATCTCTCACATCGTTTGCCTCCAATACTCTCTCCTTTAGCCCATTCATTGAGACCACTCCAATGAGACGCATACACGAAACCTGTCTTGTAATTTGGGTATACCTACTGCAGATTCTAGGTATATAACAGTGGACGTTTCTCGACTGAAATGACGATAATGATGATAATTAATATGCGTAGGAATACCTACTTGTATTATTTATTTAATTGTTTATTCTACACGAGAATTACATAAAAGGGAAACATTAGATTATAAAAGGTACAAAAGGTGTGGCTTTCTAAAAGAAATCTCTTCCAACCCACCTGTGATAGGAAACACGTTTTATAGTCTAAGATCCGGCATTAAAAAAATATACCCTCATCTGTTAATTAGATGAAACAATTTTTTATAGACTGATTTCAATGTTATCATCATTTCAGCCGAGAGACGCCCACTGTTGGACATAGGCCTCCCCCAAGGATCTCCAAACCGGTCGGTCCTGCGCTGCCCGCATCCAGCGGCTTCCCGCGACCTTAACTAGATCGTCCACCTTGTGGGGGGCCTACCAACGCTGCGTTTCCCGGTACGTGGTCGCCACTCGAGGACCTTTCCGCCCCAACGGCCGTCAGTCCTTCTCGCAATGTGCCCTGCCCACTGCCACTTGAGGTTCGCAATTCTTTGGCCTATGTCGGTGACCTTGGTTCTCCTGCGGATCTCATCATTTCTGATATGATCACGCAGAGAAACTCCGAGCATAGCCCTCTCCATTGCCCTTTGGGTGACCTTGAGCCTTCTTATGAGGCCCATTGTAAGCGGCCACGTTTCGGTTCCGTAAGTCATCACTGGCAACACACACGAATTAAAGACTTTCGTCTTGAGACACTGCGGTAGATGGGCCGAGAATATGCTGCGTAGCTTCCCGAACGCTGCCCAGCCGAGTTGGATTCGTCGATTGACCTCTTTCAGGAAGTTGGACTTACCCAGTTGGACTGTTTGTCCCAGGTAAACATAATCGTCGACAACTTCCAGTGTAGAGCTTCCAACCTTTACAGGAGTGGGTGCAACATGGATATTAGACATGATTTTCGTCTTATCCATGTTCATTTTAAGACCCACTTGTTGGGAGACTCTACAGAGATCGTCGAGCATTGCGCCCAGGTCTTCCAAGGTCTCAGCCATAACCACGATATCATCTGCAAAGCGAAGGTGAGTCATGTACTCGCCATTTATGTTGATGCCAAGCCCTCTCCAGTCCAGAAGCTTAAACGCGTCCTCCAACGCAGCTGTGAACAGTTTCGGCGATATAACATCACCCTGTCTCACGCCTCGCTGGAGCTGTATGGGTTTTGAATTCTGGTCCTGAAGGCAAACTGACATAGTGGCGTTTTCGTACAGTGACCGCAACACTTGGATGTATCGGTAGTCTATGTGGCACCTCTGGAGTGACTGGAGCACTGCCCAGGTCTCGACAGAATCGAAGGCTTTCTCATAGTCTACGAACGCTAAGCATAATGGCAGGTTATACTCTTCGGTCTTCTGTATAACCTGCCGCAGCGTATGTATGTGATCTATGGTACTGAAGCCTTTTCGGAATCCGGCTTGTTCGGGAGGCTGGAAGTCGTCAAACCTGCGCGCGAGACGATTCGTTATAACTCTTGAAAACAGCTTGTAAACATGACTCAGCAGCGTGATGGGTCTATAGTTCTTCAATTGGGCCCTGTCGCCCTTTTTGAAGAAGAGTCTCACCACGCCGCCATTCAATGTTATGAATGTATATAAACAACCTCTGCCACCCTAAGCCTGCTGCAATTAATAATAATTAATTAATTAACATCCAATTTATTTATAATTTCTACCTTCTCATGTTAATTACATGTAATAAGCTAAAACCGTCAATATTTTATATTATATACCTTACTGTAGCAGGCACCCAACTCTATGATAACGTGGATGTCGCGTGCACCTACTAATATATATTTACATAAATATTATTATATACTAATACTAAAAATACATAATTTTATATTACATATACACTATTACATGCTTTATTATATTAATTATATGGATATATACTTACATAAAAGTAATAGGAGAACACATCGCACGCTTAATAATAAACCGGAATAAGTCAAAATTTCACTTTTTTGGGAAATCGCTGTCAAAGTTTTGAGTCTCTACCTTGTTGTAAATATTTTGATGGTTTTCACGTGTTATTGATGCGATTTTTATTTTCTTGGTTTTAAATTGTAGAGAGATGTATAGGGAATTTAACTGACGTAATAGCTTAATTATATTATTTATATCAAATTAATAAATGGAGTTTCTTTTTTTAAGTTTCGACTTACGTCAGTTTAGTATAAAAATTAATGATAAATTATCAAAATGTTTGACAAATAATATTTAATAATTCGGTTTAGTATTAATAAATAATATAATCTATTTAGACCTTTATAACTTATTACACTTTAAAAGTAAAACGGAAATAAAAGTACAGAAATATTTTGCAAAACATCTTTATATTTGTCAATGTAAGTTAACAGTTTACATTTGAGTTTTATAATAAACTGCTTTCTTAACCTGATAACAATTATAACTATAGTAAACAGTCGTAATGGGAACTTATTTTAATTTGTACTTAATAATAAACGTAATTTCTTAACAATCACAGAATAGAAATTAAAATTTGTCTACAACAAATGCTTTTAGTTAAGAGATTTAGCTTTACGCAATTATGTTAAACAACAATAAAAATGTAGTACAAAATATATAAAAAAAAATCACTATGTGCCTTCTTGGCTTTTATAGAATGTGGGTTCGTATAGAGACAACGTAATTAAAAAGTCTATGAGACTATATCGTCATATTTATAAAATTTAAGAATTAATATTGTCAAATTGTAATTAGTCTTACAGTTATAGGCTTTTTAGAGTAACCAGACAACCACTGTTATGAAAAGGTCGAACAAATAACTCCATTCCACCAGGTAAGCAGAAGTGGAGTCCAAATGCGAAGATAGCTAGCGCGAGAAATAAACGGCCTAGCTAGCTACCCTGCCATTTCCGACCTGAAAGATGCTTCTTCATGCCTCTTTTGACTCGCCCAGGATTGTAAAAAGGAGAGAACATGTATGCTGGCAGTGAATTCCATTTCACAGTGTGCGTTGGAAAGGCAGCCACAATTTGTCAGTGGCATCGTATACCAGCACGCATGGTCCTTAAAAGGAAGGGAGATCAGTAGAGAGTCAGAAGGGAATCAGAAAACATCGAGTAAGTACTTGGCGGACCCATTCCATAGGTGCGAGCAATACTTTACGCAGGACCATACTTGCGTCTAATGTAGCAAGCACAGGTGATCTGGCGTAAAAAAAACGCCGTTCCAAGTTCAGGACTTCGAGTTTCCATGAAGCTGTTTATATAACGCTTTCGATATTATCTTTCAGATTTAAGTCGCTGTGAACCTCCATAGCTAGGAAGCTAATACTGTCAGTAGTAGTTAGTTAGTTAGTTAGTATTGTGCCCTGAAGAGAGGGAAGAGAAAGGAATGACAAAGTTTTCAGCGTAAACACACACACCTGAATTTTCTTGGCATTGAACCCAACCTAATTTGTTTGACCACATTTGGAAACAAGGTTCAGCTGCCGGCCGGTTGACTTCAATGACAAGATTCTCCACGGCTTCCGTTCATCCAGCCGTTGCATGTCCATTGCATGCAAATAGCCCGCATGGACTGTACTATCGTCTACAAAGCAATTGACGTCATCATATCATAAGCAGAAGAAACAGTGAACGGGATATAACGGAGCCCTGGGGAAAACTGGTATTCACTGACATGAACTTTGAACTACATCCGTCAGAGAGGGCTATACGCTCATGCAGGAAGCCAGCCACCCAGGTACAGAACATTATTTTGTCCGTATAAGGTGGTTAAAGCGACTTGTTTTTTTTTTCTATTTTGATACAGATGTGTACGACTAAACACTGTTACGTAAATGTTTGGCTTTATTTTGTTTACCTTTTGAAGTATTTGGTTTTTGGTAGGTATCTTTTTAACTCAATACTGGAACTATCAGAGTCACAGGAACTTCATGACGATCCATATGGTGGAATAAATAAGTTATTTGATTACACATACCTAACTAGGATCATTCACTCAGATAAACGTCGCTATCGTCGGTATATACCGGAGAAAACACGTAATTTGGCATGGACTTGAGATTTTCTCGTGGATGGATCAAAAAAATAATAAAACAAAATATAAATAATACTGTTTCAATGCTGATTGCTGACATTACATTATGTTTATTTATTAGAGTATTTTAAAATACATTAATAATTATTTTATTTTACATTATATAGTATTAATTGATATATTTATGAATGTATGTTTACTGAAATTTCCAGGTCTTCCGGATTCACAATTCTTTCAATGTCATTTACCTCTTTATTAGGAAAATTAACAGTTTTCTGGCTAGCTAGTTTCAGTCGCACTTGTCAGAACCTTGAGAATATGACACTAAGGAAGTGTGATAATTTTTCTTTATATCCCAAACAATTGATTGTGGGTACTTAAAATGAAAAACAACTGTATTATAAGAATAGCACGTTGCTTTTTTGATGATGATAAGAATAGCACGTTGGTATTTTGAAGTCGTGGGCTTCAATGAATTAATTTATGTCAGACTCGTCATCATTATACAGTTTAGGAGACGGGTATACGTGAGTTATCATCACAGCCTGGGAACATGAGTCTGAGGAAGACGAACCCGCGGTAGACGAGTCAGAGGAAGACTGAAGAAGACGATGACGATAACCTCAAGGTCTACTTGAAGATAAGCTAGACTTCCTGCGTGGTGGCGATATGGACTTTCTGTTTGAATGGCGGTGCCCTGGATTTACTACTTGGTGACTTTGACTCCCAGTATGGTGAGACACGGATCGTCAGTTAGTTCATTCGTCGTCAGATATTCTTTTTCTTTGACTAAACCCTAAAATAAATAACACACAAACAAAAATAAAACCCCCAATTAATTAAGAGAATATCAGATGATTTCAAATCAAAATTTTAATAATAATATCGAAACATCTAATGTCCAACATCTATCTATCTATACACAACCTACTTACTGAGAAACACGATACCTCTGCTGTTAGTTGTTGAGGTATTGGTTTGCGGAATCCTAGTGACCCTGCAGCATCAGGTAAAGTTACCATGTTTTCGGGGCATCATTAAACTAACTACACCAATTTTCGTATGAATTAAACATGACTGTGAAAATGTATAATGGTATATTTCACTACAAAGATGTTATTTACTTACTCTTATTTCGACTGAATTACAATTTGTTTCTGAACGTGTATACGTATCCGTATATGTAAGTACGTACATCCAGTATCAATACTCATCATAAGAAGTTTTAGGCACCGCTGCTTCCTACTTGGAGACGTAATCTTCATGTCAAAACTATGGAATTGGTAATTTATTACTTTTTTATGAATAGATAATAAAAATAAATTAAAAAGACATTTTTTAATAAACTGCAGTAATTGCTAGAGAAAATTTAGACTTAAGGATCATTTAAAATGTAAACGGAAATAAACACAAGTATTATTTAAATGTGCCGATAGTTTTGGTAATAAAGTGATATAAAATGAATTGCTTCCCGAATTTAAGTTATAATTTTATACTAAAACGCACTAAAAGGCAATCTTTTATAACTATACAAACATAATTTAATGATAAACCGCAACAAGTCTAAATAGTACATGCTGTATGGTATCACCGTTTTCAACTTAACTGAAATAAAAAGGAAACATGCTAGTTTAGAAAAAAAATAAAGTGAAATAATTTCGCCTGCGTTTGCAAATAAACCGAATTATCTCAACTTACTCCACCTTAGTCACAAAATAATTAGTACTATCTCACATCGTGGTCGCCGCATTACTGAATGGATCACTATCGCATGAAATGCATTGTCGCGTGATTTTCTAATAAAAAGAGAGGTGATCTACCAAATCGGCCATTTTGGTTTGTTTCACACGGCGATGAGATTGTACCTATTCTCCATTCGGAGTTAGTTCGTTTTATTAACAAAAGTGGAAATCCTTATTTTTTGACTTATTCCGGTTTATTATTAAGCGTGCGACATATTAGTTCCTGTTTGATTTTCCTGCGTGCATCAGAAGCCATGTTAAGCTGGTGGACCAGAAAGCTGTCGAAAAAAGCAGTCTCCACCAATGAGAGGCCGCCGACCGTAAAAAACTAATGCCAAAACTTACACCAGCAGTATTGCCCATATAATATCAAGACAAGACATACTGCACCGACTCATATTAAATTAGTAGCAGGGTAGTAGGAAGAGAGTAAGCCCTGTATTATTCTTTAAAAAAACCTACTTAGAGACAATTTTAGAAAAGTGATGCAATTTTCTCTTCTACACAACTAATGAAACATTGAACTAGATTCGCGTTAATTCATTATGTTCAAAACACGAAGACAGCTGATGAACTGATAAGCTGGTATCATTTGTTTTTATTACGGGCAATGCCGGTTATGGCAACGTTGACACAGGATAATTAGGCCGAATTGGTTATTAGGCAAATGTGTTGGTCGATTTTGTACTGTCTCTCACTTGGAGGGTTTGTCCGCATGTGAATTTGTCAAAACAAAAATTGGGAAGACTGTGTTAATATTATAAATAGTTGTATGTAAAATACATACACACTTCATACAGAAACTTCTTAATCAAAATTGAAATAACACAGACTGCATAGCATAGATATATAATTTTTAGAGTGTAGTGTAACATCTGCTTTGGTATTCAAAGATTGTACGGTAAAGGATTTTTATAAAATACCAACTTATACGACAAGTGTAGGGTAAAATCTGAAAACCGTACATTTGTAATTAAATCATAAAAAATCTTAGTTAACCTTCTAAAACTTCTTCTTTTACGCTAATGGAGATCGCGACACAAAGATTACGCATTGCGCCAATATCAAGTGAAAATGTACTTAAAAACCGCCCTTGCAAACTATGTTTTCTGTTTTTTTTTTTTGTGCATTTGATGTATTTTAAATTGCAATAATGAGTAAAGATAATTAAACTAACCGGCAATTGTATAGTAGATTAAATTGAAAATGGAGTCTTTCAACACGTATTTTTGAAACAAGAACTCGGAAGAAACTCCTAAAACTTCTAAGATAACGTAAAAAAGACACTGCCATTTATGCCAAACATAACGAATATTTCGACACTCTCAATTTATGAAATATTTTTTTCCGTTGACCTAGAACTATGAAATTTGTCAAGTAATACCGCCTTACTTATACTACAAGTATAGGGGAAAAAGTATAGGGAACAAAATCTGAAAACTATCGTATGCAACAAATCATAAAAAAGTATAGTCTTTATTTAAAGTACGTAATCAATCATCAAGGTTAATGTAAGAAAACACTAGTCAAGATTTTCAACTTCCAAAAAACCATTAAATCTAATGCACTTTTTTTACCGCACTATCAAGCGTTACAATGAATTGCTTTCTATAAATGACAGGCGAAGGGCCAATCGACCTAGAACAACCAGGATACCAGCAGCTATCAAATCCGTCAGGAAGAGAGAATCCGAAAAAATTCGATAAATGAAAATTTCCCCTTAGGTCTTTGTCTCGTATCATAAAATTAAGAAGACCTTTAGCTTAGTGCTTATCGAAGATGAACATGTCAACTTTTGGCTGCAGCCCTTCGACACAAACGAACCATGAGAGCGAAGAAGTTGTTGCAGAGACACGCAGACGGTGGCCCACAAAAATTTACTTTACGGATGAAAACAACTTTGATTAGGTTACCTAACCAATTTAGGTGAATTAAGGTATGAACTGTTATATAACCACAATTTCCTATAAGTAATTATAGGTTTTTTTATAAAATTTGCAGGCTTTTTTTATTTTTTGTTTGTTTATTAATAACAAAATCTTACACATTAATTTATTAATTTACTGTTGGATAGCAGTAAATGAATAAATTAGCCAATTACAAATTATACTTTAGCTGTAATTTTTCCTACGACTTTTCCTCAAAAGTGCAAAATAAATAATATTGCAAGATACCACTATAACATTTTATTTACAACACAAAAACCAATGTAATTTTCTAATCGAATGCATTGGAAGTGCATACTCGCTGGAGCTCTGAAAGCGAATCACATTTACCACAAACAAAGAACCAAATAAACAGTAAAGCATTGTTCAATGAAGTGATGTTTGTTGTTCACGGCCGTTTTATGGCTGACGGCTATCCAATCTGCTAATACGAGAATCGAACTGAATCTCGAGGGGCCAGAAAACATTTGACCGGCGAAAACACTTTTCTTGAGGCTTGTAAGTTTCGACGTTCAAAATCAAAATTGAAACCTTTTTTTACCTGACTACGCCAAACCAAATGGAAGGGTTATGATTTTAGTCGTTTACGTATGTATGTTTGTATTTCTGTAGCGCCTAAACTATTCATCACATTTTGATGAATAAGATGTCAATCGATTCCTTATTAAGATCCGGATAACATAGTCTACATTTTAACCGAATTTAACCATAGAAGTCAATTTCACCTTGTAAAACCTGATATTAACCGATTTTATTCCTTTCTTTTTTTCCGAAGTCGGGTTACAGTGCTTTACACTTTTTTCTTGTTATTTACATGGACCATAGCATAAGTAAACTGCAGACTTTGCTAAGTCCTTTTAATAAGTCAAAAACGTATACCACCGGTTCGGACAAAATAATGTTTTAAAATAAAAAAGCAATCATTTTTTATTATTTTATATGGTAGGCCCGCCTAATCTTGGGTGGGCTTACAGGGCACTATGCCACAAATCACATGCTCAACAACATCGAATTGCAGAGCATGTGGACACGAACGGGAATCCATGGAACACCTACTGTGTACCTCAAAGGACTTCTCTTCAGATACTGCGCTTGGTCGAGCACGACGCCGCGTTCTACACGGAATTCACAAATACCTAAATATATCGTGCAGTAGCCATGTGATGCCGGCAGAGTAGATAGCCATGTGATGCCGGCAGAGTAGAATAGCATTAACCCATATCCCGCAAAGGGTGCCGTAGAAGGCGACTAATGGATCAGCGAAGGGGTATTGATCACCTTATACGCCATCCACCAATGCGCATTGGGCAAGCGTGGTGGACTGCCTAAACCTCCTTCGATGACAAGGAGAGGCCTTGTGTCCCGAAGTGGGTCGAATTATAAAGACTGCTATGATGATATATCGTGCACAATAAAAGCTTTGGCGATAAGTTCGGAATAAAGTGAAGGTGAATAGCATCCTCAACACCCACAGGAACCAGTTTAGCCCCAATCCCTCTTTATTTTCGACCTTCACTCGTTCATTGACTGTGCCTTTATAGATTCGGACCGGACAACTCAGGTGTGCTGTGACGAAGAGAGACCGGGTAGAAACGCCCAGACATGCCTGTGCCTGGTATAGCGTGACGTCTGCCCGTGCGGAGTGGTCTGTGGCAGTGCGTGAGTGGGCTCTTGTAATGTTTAAAGGATCCTTCCTATATACATAACAACAGCGCACTCACGATTACGAAGTTGGGAATTAGCTCATGTAATCCTTGTTTTTGTCGGGGAGGTTAAATGCATTTACGCATCGTCCCTGAGGGGTGGTGCCAACCGCAGGGGATATGTGGGACTCGAGGTAAAGGCGTTCCCTCCATACCCACTAAACATCCTCCCCTGCCTGCCCTCTAGTGCGCTATTGCGGGACGGCTCCGATCTGCGCACGTGAGCGCAACTACACCGAGACCGTCCCAACGCTGCCCGTTTAGGCACTCCTTGTGAACCAATTGTTGGCCAGCAGCCCGCAGGGGCTACCGACTAACGCCAGACCCGCTGGCCGACGCTGGCCTTATAGGCCGCCTCCTCACCGACGGCTGCTCGACCTGACGAGGACACCGGGAGCAGCCATCGGACCGCACCCGGGGGACCCCGGGCGCGGTCGTCCGGAACTAGCCGTGGTGGGAAAACAAAAACAACTCGACGATGGCATGTGACTTCGAATGCCAAGGAACACTTGACATCAAAAGCCACACACCCGCCGAGAAAGTTTCCCCACCATGTTACCAGGGTCCGCCGCAAGGAGGCTTCCGGACGTGGACCCCTGCGCATGTAATCCTATTGTCTTTATCAATCGAAGACATTTCTGCGTAGCTTATTCCCTATCGATAAAACATCTCCTTTTCCTAACCTTTCTTACACGTTTGCTCTATATTTGAATTACGTCCTCAATAACGGACCGAATGCGTCCGACCGTTGGCCAGAGGGAACGAAACACTTCAATCCACCTCGGCTTCAATCAACACGAGTGCTTGTAATCCCGATGCATACTCTGTATATTGAAATACACTTGCAGTATGTAACTGGCAAATAAAAATGGACGGTGGATCGGTGAAAGCTTTGTTTTTAATAACCATTTGGATTAGAAAAGTTTATTTGGATTAAAAAATCGTCGAATTCAATGTTATTGTAAGTAAGGAGAAGCACCTTGGTCGGCAAGGTGTGGCTAGTATGCAAAAGATACTCGTATTATCTCTTGCACTGGCTATCTTTGCATATTTTGAACTCAATTTCTGCATATAAAAAGCAAATGATGATAAAATTACTGCAATCATTTGTTTTTTATAAAACGAAGAAATCCGTCACAGGAAATTATTTTAATTTTTCAGAAGATCACAGACAAGGAACATTCTCGTGTGTAGTTACGCGTTAAGTTAAAAAAGATTAATCCTTTCTTTGAAGTCGGTTGAAAATAGAAACAAACAGAATCTACTGGTTGGAGATGTTAAACCGTCTCAAACTGTATGTAAATATATTGCTCGTTTGAGTGAGATTTCTAATGTAATTGACGGCTAAGATAAATCCGATGGGCCGCAAGGGGCGCCCACATCAGTTTATGATAATCTACGTAGTCGATTGTAAACTTTCGCTCCGCCAACTTGATTATGTTAAAATGTGCAATCGTTTATGCTGATAATAGACCTGATTCTTAGGGCGGGAATAAGACTGGCATCGAAATGTCGGTTAATGATAGAGCTTTTAAGCTTTTACTATGGAAAAACACTGATTCATAGCTTCACACTGCTTCATACCAATATAAATACAAAATTACAGTATATTCTTCAGCTCAGGACCGGTCGTTGCAGTGTTTTTTGGGGGAAGCATATGTTCAGCTGTGGACGTCCTGTGGCTAAGATGGTAATGATGATGATGTGCTTATACAAAATATTTTTTCTTTGCAGAAGTGCAGTCCTAATTCAAAGATAATTGCATGCCGTGGCAATCTTTAATTAAGACAGCATTAAGAATGTAAATTTCGAGGTAACTTTTATATACTAGTTGTAATGTGTGTCTTGTTGATTGTCCTAAATACTTGCCCATATTGCCAGGTGTGGCTTTATGTGTAACAAAGTGTTCTGAGTAATCCATTTTTTTTCTTTTTAGCGGTGTGCAATTTACTTTACGACCTATCCTAATACCTACTAAATATACCTACACAAAAAAATTCATAAAAATCGGTTGAGCCGTTTTGGAGGAGATCTACCACAACAAGCACTGATGCAAAAAGAGAGGTGTTACAATTACAAGTTTGATTATATTCTGAGCAGTAGCACACTTCATTTGAGTCGCGCATTTCATGAATCGTCAAACGATCGAAAAAATGGATTACTCAAATACTTGGTTACACATAAAGCCACACCTGGCATTATGGGCCAAGTACAGCCTTAAAAACAGAGATAGTTGCCCGCCTGGATGCTTATATATTAAGTAGTTTGAAAAACGCCGAATAAATATGCCCTAATGTTGTAATGTATGTCCTTCAATTAAAGATGAACACGTTTTCCTTGTCACCTAGCAATATGTAAATAAATTTACCTATGTTCATATTAATAAAGATGACTTAAATGAGCGCCAACTTGAGTGGAAAGAGCCTAATGTTTTGGAAAGCATATGTAAATGATGTCACAGGCTATGCGCAAATCCCTAATTTTCCTAACATTTAACAAAGCCTACGCAATTCGTATTCATTAGAGTTCTAATTATTGATTTTAGGAATTTCAATTATTATATGCGCGCCCACGACGCTAAGTATAAATTTCGTTCGTTGGGCGGTCATACATTTCTATCTTCACTGCACCCTGTCCGCGCGCCCGGGACGAATTCTATAATAACAGCCTGACTGTCCATCAATATTTTTTTAATTAAATATCCTGCCTTCAACACTTTTTTCAGGCACCTTACTGGTTGACTAATAGAGAATGCTGTCTACTGAGAAAGTTTCACTCGATTTATGTAACGTATTATGAGACTAAAATTTTATCTCAATCTACGGTACAATTATAAATTTATTTTAATACTTGAAGAGCGGAAAATATACCTCAATTGACATTTCAAACTACGGCCCCATACATCCAATGGAACAAGGAACTATTCCATTTGCATCACCCGTATTCATGACGAAGTAACATAACATCTTTCATAAGTTAATCTGAAACTATGCATAGAACATACAACCTATAGCTTGGAGTATAACGACGAATATGCCTTGCTCTTCTCGGAGAAGTTAGTCTCTTCTGCTTTCGCTTGATAATAATGGGCCCGTCAAAAGCACTGTCCGCCTGTCAGGCATACTTTCCGAGCGCTTGCCTTTATTTTACTGCGCATGTTTTAATATTAATTGTAAGTTTTCCAACTGGACGGGCTGAGGACGACTTCGCAAATCTATTGTGAATGGTAGGACAAGAAAATTTATTGGTGTACTAATATTTAATGATTTTAAATCGACAACATTTAAAGGGGCAGGACAAAACTAGGGACTCCGAGTCGACAAACTTGTATGAACACTGTGATTGGAGTAGATGAAGTTAAAGAAATATGGATCGTAAGCAAGCAAGAGGAGAAAGATGTCATCTCTACCTACCTCCATGGGAGAAAAAGGCCCAATGTATAGTGCCATTTGCATGAATATATCGAGAAATCGTGGGCTCGACAGTTCGATACATCAAAATCTCGAATGACATAGCTCGAAGGATCGATCGCGTAAAATTAAAATTAAAACCGCAAAAAGTTAGATGGATTGTATTATATTATGAATGACATGAATGAAAAAAAACCGCCTTCAAAACTAAAAACGGGAGAAATAAAAATTTTGTTTATAAAAATCTAAATGCTTTTTGAGGTCTGCTTTTTAGTGATTTAAGTAGGTATTGAATTTTTTAGGAAACTACCTCAAGATCTTTTAGACACAAGGGATAATTACAATATCATCAATGTCAATTAAATAGGCATTAACTCAAAAACTACTGGTCAGATGTCGATAAAATTTAAATGGGACTTCCAAAGGTCAAAAGAATCTTAAAAATTGGTCCACCCAGTAACGAGTTATGAGGTAACAAACATAAAAAAACATACAGTCGAATTGATAACGTCCTCCTTTTTTGAAGTCGGTTAAAAAGTAGCTGATGAGATGACAGCTGATACAAAATATGGGAGAGATATTAAACAAATTAATTGAGATTACGGAAGAGAAGATGTTCGGGTACTGTATTCTTCATTATTCGAGTGACAGGGACAATAGAGTCTCCAACTTTTTCACTAGTTTTAATTAAATGTGATATACCTACTTTCATAGAAGTACAGTTGATGATTACTTATAACTAAGAAATTTATATTTATCTTACAAAAAGAAATTTCACAACGCATTTTTAGGCCGCACAAAATGAAATGGAATGAAATAAAAACGAAATGGAATTCACTGCCAGATCACATGTTCCCTCCTTCTTACAATCCTGGGACATTCAAAAGAGGCGTGAAGAAGCACATTTCAGGTTAGCAAGGCGAGGGTGGCTAAGCGACTAGTTTAGGCCTTAGATATATCTCGCACTAACTATCTAGGTGGAATATCGTCATTTGATAGATATTTCTGTAAAAAAAAAGGAAGACATAGAAAATACACAAATACGAAACGAAATTTCAAGCTACTTAGCATTTCACAACAGTAAGCGTAACTGTGGTATTTTCAGTCCATTCTCGCAATGCCGCCATTAAAAGCGCCGAATCCGTACAAAGTATTGTTTTGTGTAGTCTAGTTTCTTGTTGAGAAATTTTGAAAGGGAAATTGCGAAGGCGAGGGCCTAGGGAGAGTTGTGGAGGCAGGGGGATGCGGGGACCCCTAGTGACCAAGGTAGCACGTGAGCTGGTCACGTGGCCCACCCTGTGACGTCAGCCTGCACCTGGTTTCAACCGGTACTAGTGATTGTGACAATACCCTGTGACAGCTTGGGAATTATAGCCGTTGTAACTTTGTCACAGTAAATGTTGTATAACACTGTTAGGATATTGCTGTTTTTATACGACAAGTGCCATAATAGCGTGTCATGTAAAACAGTAACAGATATTCTATTCTTAATTAATGGCGTCGCGTCGCATGAAGCGTACGCATTTTGCCAATGTCAAGTGAAAATGTAACTAAAGTAACAAAAATTGTACGGTTGATTGAGGTTAAAAATGGAGTCTCTCAACACGTGTTTTTAAGACAAGAACTCGGGAGAAACTCCAGCAATAGATATGTAATTCACTCGGTGATTATCACTTTCATGTGTCAAAAAATCGGGAGTGGTCTCCCCTTAAGTTTCTCGTATACCGGAAACGACTCAAAAGTTGATAGAAACCTTATATTTTGATGTCATACTTACGTGTATGTTAAATTTGGTTGCAATAAGTTAAAGCATAGGTACTCGAGTTATCGTGCTAACGCACAGACACACACACAGACATAATTCCAAAAACGGTATTTTTGGACTCAGGGAGGTCCTAAACGTGTATATCCGTCAAAATCGCGAGGTCCAATTTTTTTACTATTACAAGATTTTCTCTATACTACGTATACGAGAAAGTAAAAAAGTTAGCGAATAGGCCTACAGGATCAAGCAGTAGTTTTTAAAACAAATTAAAATAATAACTGAGTAGGATAATATTTTTTTTTATCTTACGAACACGGGTTAGTCATGAATGTGCATCAAAGCGGGAGCCAGCGCTCAGTGCTGGCCGACGCGTGCGACGCACAGAGACACACTGAAAAAACATTGCACTAACAAAGGACCTTTTTGGCTCGGTTACAATCGTACGGTAATTTTTAACTTAGACTTAATTATAAGTCTCTATGTAAACTTGACTTGGCACAGAGTACTTATACTTGTTAGCTACAAACTTTGCAGGTATATTGACAGACATGCTGGGTTAGTTATTTTCTAGAGTATTTTATTTATTTTTACCTTTTTTTGTGCAATATTGTGCATTGTGAAAATCATGGTTCACCCAAATAAGTAAGATGAAAAATAATATATAGTATACTGGGTGTAAAAGACATGAACAGTCAAACGAGAACCATGTATTCTATATGTCAAAATAAGACATATTTAAAAAAAAAATTGCTGGGAAAGATTTTTATTTTTTGGTGTTAAAAAAACATTGCAAATTGTACCGCGCAATGTAAAGGGCTCAACTCGCACGCAACTCGCAAAACCGCGATAATTTTGCCAGACGGCGGCCCCGTTCGTTAGTGTCCGTGCGCATCGAGTGAGCTACATTGAACGCTAACGTTTTGAAGCCATTTTTTGTTATGAAATACTAAAAAAAAATGAAAATGTTTCTTTGGACAATAATTAAGAAATAACGTTTAATTGAATAATTAAGAAATAAGTTTTCATAAAAAAATTAAAAAAAAAATTATGACTTTGACCTTCAATAAAATCGTAACTATCAATTTCCCAGGTATAGTCTAAAGGAAAAAAAAGTTATGATGGTGAGCAGAATACATGGTTCTCGTTTGACTGTTCATGTCTTTTACACTCTGTATACTATAGTGGTTTCTTAGATCGGTAAAAGAAACCAATATTTTAAAATAATATAGGAATAGTATTAAATATCTCACAATAACAATTAAATTTTCAACATTGTCTATTGCATCATATTTGACAATATCCAATTTCTTTTCGTCTTTCAAAACTAAGCTATCACTCCAAGGAGTCAGCAACAGTATCACTACAATGAAAAAAAAATTTAGACAATAAATAGTCCACCCAAAATAATTAAAATATCCCTGCCATTAAATAATTTGACGACTAAAATTGAGTTTTATGTAATGGTAATAAAGTTTACCGAAACAGTGCGATATAGGTTTTTTTTATACAACTAGATGACAAAACAAGTGGCAGTAATACCGTAGCGTATCATCATATGGCCTTTATAATTCGACCCACTACTGGGACACAAGGCCTCTCCAATCTCGGTCATCAAGGGAGATTTAAGCAGTAGTTCACCACGCCTGCGGATTAGTGGACGGAATATCAGGTGATCAATACCCACAGAAATAACAATAAATTATATCTGTGTCAATACCCGTTTGCTGCTCTATTAGTCGCCTTCTACGACACCTCTTTGAGGATATGGGGTGATGCTATTCTACTCTGTCGACAACCACATGACCGTAGCGTATAAACACCTGTAATAAAAAGAAAATCGGGAGTGGTCTCCCCTTGACTTTCTCGTATACCGGAAACGACTGAAAAGTTGATAGAAACCTTATATTTTGATGTCATACATGCTTGGTAAATTTTGGTCACCCATCAGAATACCGACCGCGCACTTGGTTGCTTAAATTTCGTGATCGGCGTCTCAAAAGTTGATAGAAACTTTATATTTTGATGCCATACATGCATGTTAAATTTGGTTGGAATAAGTTAAAGCATACTCGAGTTATCGTGCTAACGCACAGACATACAGACACATACTTAATTCCAAAAAATATATTTTTGGACTCAGGGAGGTCCAAAACGTGTAAATTCGTCAAAATCTCGAGGTAAAATTTTTTGACGATTACAAGACTTCCTCTATAGGTACTACGTATACGAGAAAGTAACAAGAAAAACAGGTGCGTTGTCATCCTGAGTCCTAATGCCTTCCATTCCTTACTTACTTTTCCCTTCAATCCGAAACACAGCACACTGTTTCACGGCTAAAATAGGAAAGGTGGTACCTACCCACACGACCATACATACAGCGGCCTACCGCTTTTATAGTAAAAATATCACGCAAAAAGTTAACAAAATTCTATACGGTGTTGCATTTTATTTTTGTCTTGTGATTTTTTAACATAGACTTTTTAGAACATAGACTTTAAGAAAAATTTGAATGTAATAGAAATTGTAGCAGAAATTGTGTCAGAATTGTACCTAATTTCACTTCAATGAGAGAATATACAGGAGTCTACTTGTAGTTTTTTACTTTCTAGTATATTTTATTTCGTAGTACCTATAGAGGAAGTCTTGTAATTGTCAAAAAATTCGAGATTTTGACGGATTTACACGTTTTGGACCTCCCTGAGTCCAAAAATATTTTTTTTGGAATTATGTCTGTGTGTTTGTCTGTGCGTTAGCATGATAACTCGAGCATGCTTTAACTTATTGCAACCAAATTTAACATACGTGTATGACATCATTATATAAGGTTTCTATCAGATTTTTGAGCCGTCGATCACGAAAGGCGCGGTCGGTACTCGGATGGGTGACCAATATTTAAAATACTGGTATGACATCAAAATATATAAGGTTTCTATTAAACTTTGAGTCGTTTCCGGTATACGAGAAAGTCAAGGGGCGAGCACTCCCGATTTTTTGTTTGATTTCCAGTATCCATAGAAGGTACTGGTGGCGCCCTTTCCTTCCTTCGTGGCGTAGGTACACTCAGCCGCCTCTCCATCTAGCCGGAGTTGCAAATGTAGCACACTGTCAGTACTTACTCATGCAATAACGGCCTATTTTAAAATAAAAATTACTGAACGAATGAATTTGTATTTTAGTAATAATTTCAGGGTTTTGCGCTATTTCTGTTACACGTTGTGTACCTACCTGTGTCATAATTTTAAGGTTACCATCCGTCCGGATTAATCCGGAATAGAGGATAATAATCGGACAATATCCGGATAATAATATCTTCTAGAAATCCGGACATGTCCGGATTAATCCATTTAAAATAAAAAATCCGGACAAACTAAAAGGCTTAGTTTGTCCGGATTTTATGTTTTAGATGGAGTACTAGTAATAAAACTTACTAATTTAATCTTTATTATAATGTCTCACGCATCTAAAAGAGACTGTTAGCTACCAGTCCATACTACTGTTACGAAGTGCGTACCTGATGTTTGCATTTTGTGCGGATTAAAATGTGCGAACTTTTTTGAACTGTCAGGCTTTTTGTCCGGACTTTTAAATTTTCTAAATGGTAACCCTATAAATTGTTTTTTCTTGGCAAGTAATTTAAATAACAACACAACACAGTTACATTTTCATGATTACAATTGTCACATCTTATGCTCTCGTTATCCTACTGACAGTTATGCAAATGATTTCAATCTGGACATGACTGTGGGGAGATTCTTAAAGATATCGCTGTAACGAGGTGTCGTTGAGGCCCGATATAGTTCCGTCGAGACCGACCCTCCTGTGTTTTGTTTTTGTGTATTTGATTCATGTCTCAGTGTTATCGTAAATTGCGACAGGTGTCAAAGTGTACGATAGCACTGAGTAAGTAACGAATGTTTTATGATTGATCATTAATTTTTATAGCTTATCATCATCATCATTGTTGATGATGATGATGATAAGCTATAAAAATATGCTCATATAATGTCCCCACCGAGGGGCTCGAGCCTACCCTACATTAGGGGCGATTAGGCCTTAGTCAACCACGCTGGCCAAGTGCGGGTTGGTCGACTTCACACACAACCTAAGAATTTCTTCATAGGTGTGTGCAGGTTTCCTCACGATGTTTTCCTTCACCGTAAAACCGTCGATATGTGAAACGTACAAATGAATTCAAAATTTGAAAACACATTGGTACGTGGCGGGGATCGAACCAGTGTGTCCTGTGTGGGAGACGACGCTCCTCCGCACTACGCCATTGACGCTTTTAATTTTTATACCTACAAAAATTAATTAAGGTTACCTACACAAAATATTGATTTTCCTGTCTGATGGCAATATTTTCCATCAAAGATTAAAGTCATCAGATTCATTCAGAAAAGGTGAAAGTTAGGCAGGAATCTACTTTGTAAAATGACTGTAGCACAAACAGTCATTTTAAAAATATGTAGGCCTACTACACATTTAAAATATGTAGGTAGTGCCTACTTCATTGCTATTATTTTTATGTACCTGCTACCACAAAATATGTTTGCTATTATAAATCTACTACACACAAAAGCAACTCTAAAGTTATTACTTCTCGCTACTAGGTGGCTTTGTAATCTACCTTAGCTACTCGTTGATAGATGTCACTACTAAAGTTAAATTAGTTTTTAAGTATAGATGGCGCTATTACAAAGTCAGTTTAAAGAACTTATTCATAGATAGCGCTTTTTACAAAGTAGGTGTATAGAGCTTATTCACAGATGGCGTTGTCTACGAAACATTTATAACTTATTTATAGATGGCGCTGTTTGGAATAAAGTTGACTTACGAAATTTTTTCATAGATGGCGCGGATTCATAAACTTAGGTGATCGCACATTACTTCATAGATGGCGCTAAATTTATATATGCTACCTACTCATAGATGGCAGTCCTTAAGTAACGGAGTGGATGGACAAAACTTGTCCATAGATGGCGCCAGATAAATATTTTTGTTTTGCCCACTACTATCACAAGGGAGGGGCTGATTGTTTCTGACTTTTTGGATATTCGAGGTGGCGGCGCTTAGGTCGCTTTGCGCACGCTTTTGATCTGACTTGTACTTGTACCTACTGGCTGGCGGCTGGAGTGGCCTGTGGATTGTCAAGGAATAGTGTTGTGTGTGATTTGTGTAGTGTTTTGTTTATGAATTAAAACTTAACAATTTTATTTGAACCTATTTTCGAGAAGTAAGGAGCGTTAAGGTAAGATTATTTTACAAATTCTCAATAAAATGAATAGATGCTAAGCATTCATTTCATTCGGTATGGCGCTTACTCGGTCATGTATGTGAATATTACCCGTTCTCGCCTTTTCTTCCCACTTTAAATTATCTTCACAACTTCATCTTCTAAATGACAACACAGAGTTATAGCTGTGAATGAAAATACCTATAAAATGCTGAAATACAGTTCAAGAGCAATTCTTGGTACCTACGTGTGTCACTTACCTATGTAAACAGTTGATAAATCTTCATTACCTGTGCTGTGACTGACTCCTACCTAAGACCAGCAAATGATTTACGTATATCCTGTCAGCTGCTTGTAACACTTTTGATGTACCTAATCGGTTAACACTACAATTTATTTAGTAAACACTTCCTAAATTAAATATATTAAATAGGTATCCTTTTAGAAGTTACAAGGTGGTATTACCTATACTTAAAATGTTTGTTTAATTTGTCTCGGTCATTTTACATAATGAAAAAAAATGTAGATTAGACCCAATGATTTCTTTCCATGTGAAAATCTACACTTCTAGTGTAAAAAACGGTATCTTTGTTTAGAACCTAAAAGCAATTTACATTCAGCAAGACATTGTAAGTGCTATATCTAAACTATTTCACATTATAATTGCAGAATCGCAATATGAACATTGCCAAGAGTTTATTCCAAATGAGTCATTAGAACGGTCAATGACATCACCTGAAATAATCTCTAGAATTATTATTGAGCCCATGTGCTTCGAGGAACATCTAAATGTCAAGATGGAAATGGGTCGAGCTTAGGGTTGGCAAAACTATTATTTATGCAAAAATTTCATGTGCCTATACAAATCTCATTGCGGAGACCTGTAGTCTACATCACCATTTGTGCACCTTCATTCAATGACTACCTGAACTCTGAGCTGATTTATGAGTGTAACATCTGTCCTGTTTGTTGGCTTTTCATTATTGGTTCAAAGAAGTATTTTTATTTTATTGTTTGTTTCCAAGGAGGGTTGGAGACATGCATGCGGCTGACCATGAAAATGTAATGCCAAAATCTATAACAATACTATTGATATCAACACATACTGCACCATCCCCAAATAAATTTGGAGCAAGGATAGGAGAAAGAAAGGAAAAAGGTTTTGCTACATTTTGGATTTGATGCCCCTTTTATGTAGGTGACAGGCTAGCATGGCAACCTGTCACTATTTTGACAGACTGAATGGCCCATAACATCAGATATTTATGGGATTATCTCTGCTTATAGGATTATGAGTGTGATTCCAAGACTGAATCAACAACTGACATAGTTCTTGAGAAGTACAGCTACCTACCCATCTGAAAAGTTATGATACTTACTTGTTGCCGTTGTGCTGGAGTGGTCTGCCTATAGCAGTCCGGGATTGAATCCTGGTAGCAGCAAATATTTGTGTGACAATCATGAATATTTGTTGACTAGTCATGGTTGTTTATATATTTAATTAAGTTAATTTAAAAAATATATCTAAAATTATTATGTACATTAAAAAAATGTCCATTATATAGTTCCCAAACACAAGTCTTAATAAATAAATAAAATAAAATAAAATAAAAATAAAATAACTTTATTTCAGGCAACTATAGACAAAGCCCATATTTATGTGTTAGTAACAAAAATAAAACCAAAAGAGAACAATTAAAAGGGTTAGTAACTTATAATTATGAGAAAACCTAAAGCTAGAAAATTTGGACATTGCAAGATTCCCCTATTACTCTTGCTATTTACTTGTGTGGACACGCATCCAGTGCCCCAGTATAGGTGAATCCCACCTGTCCGTCAGAGTGTTCAGAATGATGTTGGAGCTGCCACGAAGACGTTTCAATAGCGAAGCGCACCGCTTCCTGATAATACTATGAAAGCCATCAATGTGCGCTTCTGCAAACATGCCCGACGCGCTACAAAAACGCGGCAGCCCCATCAACATTCTGAACCCATTATTATACTGGACCCGCAGAACACTGTACGTCCGCTGCGTATAATTGGCCCATAGGCTGCTGGTATAAAAGGATTGGCAATAGGCTTTAAACAGCGTCTCCTTCACCTGTCTGGTACAGCGTGCAAACCTACGAGCCAACATGTTGCATCGGACGGACAGAGCCCTGCATTCCCTTTCGATATCCAAATTATCTTTCAAATCTTCAGTTACCCAGTGACTCAGATATTTAAATTGAGTGACTCTATTCAGAGGAGTGTCATTAAGAGTAACGGCAGGAACGTTGGACAAACTTTTAGAGCCGGATTTGAAAATCATAAACTCACTCTTTTTCTCGTTGTATAAGAGCCCATGGGTCCCGGCATACTTCTCACAAATGCGCAAAAGCTTACGCAACCCTCCAATCGATGGGCTCAGCAGCACCATATCATCTGCGTAGCTGAAATTATTTACACAAACGCCATCAATGTGGCAACCGACATTGGCACTACTGAGCTCCTCGACAAGACGATTTACATATAGGTTGAATAACCTTGGAGACGTAAGCCCCCCTGTCTTACACCGCACTCCAACCCGTACACATCAGAAAACGAGCCTGCCCACCTCACACTATTTGTTTGGTTGTTATACCAATAGCGAAATAGAGAAACCACCTCGCGTGGTACCAGTGTTTCACATCTCAGTTTCTCCCACAGTATATTATAAGAAACCAAGTCGAACGCCCTGGACAAGTCCAAGAAACAAGCATAGACCGGTGTTACTTACTTTAGGCTCTAGATACGTGAGGTGTGAGCGTAGAAGTATATTATACTAAGACCCTTCAATTTCCACTGTGGATAAATAAATAATATGTGTATAAAATATTGTAAGATGATGATGATGAAATGTCAATTTTTGGCCATTAATGAGGAGAATACAAAGAGCTAATCCTTATATAGTAAGGCACAGCGGATTAGCTCCTTGTATTTGAAGTACCTAAACTGGGACAGCCTCTTGTAAGAAGGTTCAAGGTCACTTAAAGGACAATGGAGAAGGCTATGCTCGGGAGGTTCTCTGTGTGATCAAAGCAAAAATGATGAAATCCGCTGAAGAACTGCCCACCGACACAGCCCAAAAAATTGCGAATCTTATTTGGCAGTGGGCTGTGGCTGTCGCGCCCGCGTACTGGGGGACGAGATGCAGTGTTGGTGGTAGACAAAACCGACGATCTGGTAAAGGTCTCGGAAAGCCGCTGGATTCGAGCAGCGCAGGGCGGATCGGGTTAGAGACCTTTTCCTTTTCCTGGGAAGTCTCATATACCCCTAACGCCCCCCGGCGCAGGGCAAGCGTAAGGCATTTTTTCCCAGCATCGAAAATATGCCCTATATTGCGAGGAGGAGTGACGGTCGTTGAGGCCGAAAGGTCCTCGAGTTTCGAGCTCCGAAGTGGTTTTGTGCTCCGTGTGGGAAACGCAGCGGTGCTCCACAAGGTGGGTCCGAAGTTCTGGTTTGGAGATCTTTGGGGGAGGCCTATGTCCAACAGTAGGCCATTCTCTACTAAAATAATAATGATGACTGCCAACTTGAAAGTCTCAAATACCCACAACCTATGGTCTATAGATAGACTGCTCAGTGCTTATCTTACCATCAAAACTTGGATTGTTTGCCAACCCCATAGCACAACGAAAAAGACACAGAGATTACTAGTTTCCTATGATTTCTCTAGCTACGTCACGTGGAAAGGCACTTTAAACCCGACATCAGTGTTCAACAAACTGTCGGTGGACATAAGTAAAATAGTACAGGCGATGGACGATCAAGCTTAGTCCAATGCGTCTGGCTCTTGAGATCGAAAGCGGCGTGACCCACTTCCTCCCATTTGCATATTTAAGACTGCTTGCTTAATAAGACTCTTGAAATTGACTTGCAACACTTGCTTATTCACTTTAAAAGGTTTTATTAAAAAGGCGTACCTACGTTGAGAAAGTTACAAACGAAAAACCGTTTTACAAAAACGTTCCATAGTCAATAAGGCAAACGTTATTAACGAGAGAATTCTCGTTAGCTTGAATAGCTTTAGTGAGTATTTTTATTCCAATTATAAACGCATGAAATACGTTGCAGTGCTTAGGCGGAATTTTCGTTTTGACGAACAAATAAGTTTTGTGTGCCAATTTGCACGAACTGGCTGAGATGTTTTTAGAGTGATTGTCGGCTTATAGGTTCATTGAAGGCTTATTTACTTTTGATTCGATGTTCTTTTTATCTCTGTATGATTAACCTGTTTAATTTAGTACGCCGAAAATACCATAATGAAGTCGATTTTACAAATATAAGAACCATGAACCTACCAACATTAATTACCTCTTTTATTACTCAGATAATATTGAATCGAAACGAGTAGGTATGTATTTTTCGGTAGACCATTAGTAGGGAGGGACCTGCGCTAAAGAGCGCTGCTTAAGAGCCTATGACCCAGTTTTTAAGATGATTAGTGACCTAATTTTGTCATAGCGACATTTTTATAGTACAAGGAGAAACAAGCATAAGCATATAGCCTATTAACTCGTTAAGCCCCGTTCGCGCTCAGGAGCGCGAGAACACAATTAAAATCAATTGTGTCTGGATATTAATAATCGTCGATGGATTAATGCTGAGTAATCAACTTGGACATAGACCGCCCCCTTTAGTTGCCTGTAACACCAGCGTGTCATCCTGACTCTTCTCCCTACACTGTGGGATCTTAAAACTTTACTGAAATGCCTACAAAACTATTCAAGGTATTTTTATTTGATTGCGGTATTCTGAAAGATGGTGTGTAATACTACACACCATCTTACAGATCAGACTGCATAGACAAGTGGCCAATCGATTCCATCTGTAGGTACTAATATTATAAAGCTGAAGAGTTTGTTTATTTGTTCGTTGGTTTAACACGGAACTACTGTTTCAAATTGAAAAAATATTTTTGTGTTGGATAGCCAGTTATCGAGGAAGGCTATATTTGTTTAAAAAAACTCGATGCGGAAGAAGTCGCGGGCGGAGTGCTAGTCAAATATAATTTATGTACAATGTATGAAACTGACTGAATACTGAGAAAACACCATGGCGACTATCGTGTCAAATATGCTACTCGCAGACGCTTTGTAGTGTCTAGGCACTCTCGGGTCGAAATTCAATCGACAAAGAGAGTATAATTACACGAATCACAACCACGCCAAATCGCAGCGACGAAAAATTATCAAGTACTGTAGTGACGTGTGAAACGTCGCGGCAGCATGTTGCAGTTGCGTTGTGATATTATGTGGCTGTGATGTGGTTGTGTGATTGTCGTTTGTTTTTTACGAGATGACCGACTTGTCATGCACGGTGCCTCGCCGTGAATTTAAAGTTTTGAATAACAAATGGTCCATTATCGCAATCATTCGAATTCACACGTCTTTCTTATCGCAAAAGAAATATGTTTCATATGTGTCATCCTGTGCTCTTACTCTCCTGCCTCTTTTGTAAGTTATACGCATTACAAAGTGAACCACTATGAACATTAGCTACACGTGTAAACCTGAAATAGAAAGTTCAGTGAATTACCTATTAATAAAAATTAATTGCTTCGATAAAAACAATTGCGTGTTTTTATAAGAAACTTCATTTCAGAAAGGCATCTTAATAAAAAATTGTACTTAATAAAAGTACGGTTATTAAATTTTCATGTCCATATAATATGATCATAATGCATGAAGTTGATTTATAATCGTCATCGTCACTGTCTAGTCTATCACAACATACGGTTAGGCCATTATAATCTATTCTTTTTATTAGGCACATACATAATGTAACGGCGATTTTTTGCTAGAGGTTTTTTGTATTTATTGGTACTACTGGAGACTAGGTGTAATTTACACCGTTCGGTGCGCGTCGTAAATTATTTTTTTAATATCGTTACGTACAAATTAGGTTTAAGGTATATATTGTAATTATTAAGGTATATTGCAATGTGTGTTGTTACACGCTAATCTGTCGTGAGTCGTGATTGTTGGCTATGTTTGTAGGTTCACGGAAGTTTTTTACTTATTGGGTTTGATGACGGCGACAGACTGGGACTATTTTGAAGTGTGGTGTGCACGAGCCATTCAAGATGTGGCGATGATGATGTATGAAAGTCCATTCTCTAACGCATACTAATCATCAACGTAATGATATCGCGTCGCCTCGGGACAAGCTCACGAACGCCGCGGTGAGTCGTCCACGCGCTTAGGTACAGTTTTCACATCTTTCACACAGCCGTACCACCTACCAACAAGGTTCAATTTCGGTTGCTCAGGTCATTGCCTCGTTTTCAAAGCGAACTAGAAGTTTGGCGCGAGCTGTACTGTACGTATCTTTCGGTAACCGCGCTTACGGCGTCGCCTCGCCATAGTTGAGTTGCTGCTGATCAGATTTTGTTACGTGCTTAGCTTACCCTGATGGACGGCGAGGTGAAAAGCGATACGGTTCGATCCTTTCCAAGTTGATAAGTGTAACACGAATAAATGTGTAAGTAATGTTACTTAAAACTAAGCTGAACCCTTTTGGTATTATGACGTGATTGAATATCACGACACAGTATATAGATGTGGAACAGTAAGGAAACTACCTACAAATGTTCGAAACGGCACACTCACACAAACGTGTGCATCGACGAGCCCTCTAAGCGATTGTCGCGGTGCTGTCAGTAGTGTGTGCCGCGTCTAAGTTAATTTACGCGATCTTTTTGAAAATGTCTCGAGTATACGGCTGCTTGAACTCAGCTTCATTAAAACCGGAGTGATCGTTTTTTCTTCTGCTGATTTTGAACGGTAAGAATGATTTAATGTTTTCGAAAAAAAATGTTCGAGTGATCGATCATAATAAATTCATGAATCTAAGATGGCGGCTGCAATAGATTATCAACTTTTTCGTCATGGATGGTCGTTTTCATGGTTTTTGAGGGAGTTAAAGTAAAGTCGATAGTGCTGTCAAAATTAAATTCCAAGATGGCGGCTGCAATTTATTAGTAACTTTTCGTTATGGGTGTCATTTTCATGGTTTTTGAGGGAGTTGAAACCGATAGTGCTGTTAAAATGTAAATCCAAGATGGCGGCTGCCAGAAATTATCAACTTTTTCGTCATGCGTGTCGATTTCATGGTTTTCGAGGGAGTTAAGCCGATAGTGCTGTCAAAATGTAAATCCAAGATGGCGGCTGCAAGAAATTATCAACTTTTTCATCATGGGTGTCGTTTTCATGGTTTTTGAGGGAGTTTAATTCGATAGTGGTGTCAAAATGTAAATCCAAGATGGCAGCTGCAAGAAATTATCAACTTTTTCGTCATGGGTGTCGTTTTCATGGTTTTCGAGGGAGTTTAATTCGATAGTGGTGTCAAAATGTAAATCCAAGATGGCGGCTGCAAGAAATTATCAACTTTTTATCAAGATTTTTTATGTACTGATATTTTAATTACTAGGTACCACACACATTTTCGGGTTCAACCCGAAAATGCGTGACAAACACCCGAAAACAGCAGCTGATGAACCCGACCGCGCTCCACCTGCGCTGCGGTGCATATCGCGCGCCCGCTCCGAAAAGCGCACGAAACGTTTTCGTTCAACCGCAATTCGCGTACGTTCCCGCCAAAACTTGTAAAAGGTTACGCCGTGATGACAAGTTAAAGATCTACAAGTTGTTGTGTGTCAATATTAAACTATTTCCCGTATTTTAAACTATCGTCTTTTGCTGAGATTAACCGACGCCATAAGATAACCTATTTAAATTTTATTTGTAAGCTAGTTATTTCAATACTATTGATTGACCACTACAAAACAGAAAACTTTTTTTTCATAAAAAAAAAACAATATCGAAAACATTAAAGGGGACAACCCTATTGCTTCAATGGAGTGTAGGTAATTATTTTATCAACTAGGCTTAGTTTCCATACTGTTACATTTCTATACTGTGATCACGATATTGCTTCCAGCGAAACCTAGGTAAGTGGGCCTAGGATATGTGAGAAACCTTCTACTGATACCTACTTAAAATGATGCTCCGACACTTTTCCAATTGTAGTTTAATATTTTTATCTGACAATTTATCCGGAAAATGAATACAATTAATATTTATTTCCTCCTCTATAAATAAAAAAATATCGACTTCTCTTGTTCTATTCTATTGTATTCTTAATTAATGGCGTCGCGATACATTTACGTTACGCATTTTGCCAATGTCAAGTGAAAATGTAATTAAGTAACAAAAATTGTGCGGTAGATTTGAGTTAAAAACGGAGTCTCTCAACACTTGTTTTTACAACAAGAACTCGAGAGAAACTCCCGACCTCTCTTAGCGGTAGGGTGTTAAAGATCTATTTTATAACCTGTCTATTTGGGAAACACAAGCCTCTATAACTGATCTCTATGATCTCTTATCTGCCCCATTGCGCTGATTTGAAGATATACAAAAATATGACTTTTAGATACTATGACGATAGTGCAGTTCCCTTTATGTGTAAAATGCGCTCTGTCGCGCGCCGGACAGTGTAAATCATACTTCAGTCAATGAACTAGCGAAAGTGTTGTTCGTTCAAAATTTTATTCAACCTATAAAAAGAATTTCGCTACGATTGCGTGTATTCATATGAAAAAGTACTTTAAATAACAAGTCTTTAATGTCTATAATTAGACGAATGTTTATTTCTGTCTTGCTATAAAAATATGCGTTTGACCACAACTTATTTACTATATTTGTCATACAATGCAGTCATCAACGTTTTTAAATTGTCAGAGTTAATCGCTCATTGTCTGTCTGGCTTCATGTTTATTGGTTGGTATTTTTATTCTAATGCTTGATTATATTGAGAAGTTCAACAGTGTGGTCATGCGTTATTAGTAGGTAACGAACTTAACTCTAAGTTAAGCAACTAAGTTCGCGGTTGGTAATCGGATCGTATCGGTGACCAAAATGTATTTAATTTTTATGCATTTTTACGTCGAAATGCGTAAAAATAATAATTAATTAGATTTTAGTCCAACATCCCAACTAACATTAAATTCTTTCAACCAATCGTTTGACCATTTTCTATAATTAAGTAGGTACTATAAAAAATGTGTTTCTGCGTTTATGTCAGAAACACTCGTAGGGGTAATATTCCATTTTAATAGATAATTGCTTATACGTATATTAGACACGGAATACATTATATTGGAGGCATTCTAAATTCTAACCCCTTTAATAAAAAGCATGGACTAAAGTTAGTCATGATTTAAATAAAACTGATGCTGTCCATTTTATTTGCTAAATAAAAGAGTTAGCATCCACGACTAACATTAGTCCACGTTTTGTAATAAGGAGGTCTGATTTTTCTATCTGTCCTCACTTTACACAAAATTTTTAAAATAGGTTTTAGTATATTATGCTTTCTCTCTGCTTTTCGCTTATAGTATTTTTCTAGAAAACTTCGATTTATTAGGGGAGCAAATAAACTCATTAACGATAAATATACATATAAAACTGGATCTAATAATAATTTCAAGTCGTGGTCGTTAATTTTTGCACAAAAATTTTACTACGCAAATTGAACAATACCTACAATAAAAAATAAAATAAAAGGCTGCTAAAAAAAATTCTTTGTAAAGCAGAAAATATGTGATTGGCACTGCAGTGATTTGCGGCTGACTTGGTTCCTGGACTTTGGACTGATATCTATTAGTTTCTAAACAGCCACTCAGTTGCTAACTGCAACAGATGTTTGTATTGGACAGTTAATAAAGATATCGAGTCAGCGCGCTTAAACGATAAGCAAACATAGGTATCTAGCTCATTTATAATGGCGACAATTTAGAATAGTTTACTAGTAGTATACCTGTGAGGAACATTCAAAGACTTGTTTAATTGTTATAATCAGTTTAATAGAATTATAAAGAGATTATTACAATTTTGTATGTGACTAATGCAAAAATTGAAGGCGCCGCATTGTTGGAGCAAGTTATGACTTATTGGTCTGAGGTTATGACTAAATTAATTAAAGATTATGTTACAGTTTGTACAGTTACTTAAATTAAATGATACAGTTTTGTTAGGAAGATTTATATTATTATTCGACATTTGCGGCAATACAGGAAAGAAGGCGGTGGCGCACTCGTGCTAGGTTGTTCTAACACTTCTGGTTTTCGTGATGGGACAGAGCCCATAACCGCCGCGCTTGTAGAATGTTGAGTTGAGGGTCTTGATAATTAATTGACTCTGCGGCAAAATGCAGCGCGAGTTGTGATGGGTTAGAAATTGAATGGACTGCATTAGAAATGGATTTTCATATCACTTTTCCATCGGCTAAAACACATTAGAAATGGATTTTCATACAACTTTTCCTCCTGCATATTCAGGTCGAAGAAAAGATCAACTCTCTCTTTTCAATTTGAGGGAATAATAGCTTCTGTTCCGAACTGGTGTAGTATAATAGTAGATTGTATAACAAGGGAGCAAAATAGTATTTTTATGGCGAGGGCCTTACTTTGAAGCACGAGCGAAGCGAAGGATTCTAACGTAGAATCCTGAGCGCAGCGAGGGATTCAAAGTACATCGCCCGAGGAAAAATAATTTGCTCTCGAGTTATATACTCTACTCTTTTCATCCTCTTTCTATGAGAAAATAAATAAAAGACGCTGTTATGTAATTAATGAATATATTTAATTAAAAGAAGACATGTGAAATGAAGTAAAAATAATTACAAATTTATATTTATATTGGATACGCTAGCGCAATTATTAAAAGTTATTGTCACTGTTTTATTAGGTATCGATATTGTTGTCGATTCATTTACATTTTGAGTATTTATACGACGTTGTTAGCTTCTATAGTTATTGTTTCAGGAGTTAATGCATTATCACTTTCATAACTCGAGGTAGTAGAACTCATTATTTTTGCAAAATACAATAAAATATGTACTGAGGTAACAAGAACAGAAAAATAATTCGATCGCTTCTGTTATTTTTTAGTTAGTGCACCCCGTGCCGTGCAACCAACACGTACCAGCCAGTAATTCACACAATTTGCGTTCGATTATGAATGATATATGTTCTAAATTTAAATCACTTTTACACCCGATAAATTCTTATCGGAAAAGAGTTATTTTGTTCCCACTTATAGAGGAACAAAGCGACACTTTTCGAATAGAAGGGATGAAAAATAAATTAATTTTCGGTTATGGTCGTCATGAGGGAGTGCTATGGCCGGTTGTGGCTTGCCTCACTATAGGTATTTTGCCAACTTGTTCGATTTGTAACTATTGTTCATTCATGCAACAGACCGCCCACTTATACTATAATTTATTTATCTGTAATATAGTGCTCCAATAAATATGATTGGACAAAAGGGTCGTTATTTTTGCAGACTTATCGGCGACTAGCTTATAAATAAATAAATAAAAGTTACAAAGTTCTTCATAACAGTTGCAGTTGTCACAAGAATCGCAGTGACACCTTTGTAATTACTTACATTGTTGCATCTGCGATGGATTAGGTTTCTATGCACTATATTAAAACTGCTGTGTATAATGTAAATTTAGTTCTTATTAAATAAACAATTCATTACACTTGATACATAGGTAGAGCCTTCCCATTCTCCCATAGGGATAGGCTGAGATCACTTCTTTCCACTTGCTACGATCTTTTCATATTTCTTTCGCTTCATGTACTCTCATCAAAGTCTTCATAAAGCTAGTACTTTTGACCTGGCTCTTCTGTAAAATATTTTCGATTTAGTTATAATAAGTTAGTTATAGGATTAATTTAAATAGTTATCAGAAATTATACTTAACATAATATGTTAGAGATATTATCCACAGGTCACAAACTGGAACGATAGCAATAAGCATTTATATGTATGTACTACGGCGCATTTTTTCAAATATATTGTTATCTTAAATGAGAATAGTAAACATACCTATTAAGTAGACAGATATTCGTCTATCTATATCATTAAAGTAACTAACTACGATGCAAAAGGGGCGTAATCCTTTTGAGTGTAAGATTTCTTAATAAATTGCCTTTCAAGCATATTGTCCATTATATCTGCTATACATCAGTAGCCCACAGTAAAATAATATACATAGCTATGAGTACATAGTCCGTCCATAACAATTTCTCTTAAAACAATCTGCAAATTTAACGTAGTGAATAAACCAGATATTCTCTGCAGAACGGCGACAGCGCTGTCCAGTGATTGTTGGCGCGTTTTTAAATTTTCGAAATGCTCAAATTACTTTTCATCTATCAGTGCCAGAGGCTTGGCCGTTATGCATTCAGCAGTCATTGTGCCCAATGAAGTGATTAATTCAGGCCATAGTGTGTCCCTCCGATCCACACACAAATTAGGGGCACGTTGTGTGATTGCGTCAGCTCGCAACAATTGAGAAGTACCATGTGTGGCTAACGTTGGACGATTGCTTCTATTGCTGTGACACATTTGTTTGGTCACCTATTTGTTTGACAAACGCTCCAGTTGCAACCAATATATGAATAGAAACCATTAACGCAGGTTCAGCATGTAATGCTTCATTGCTTACTATCAACACAACATTCAACATAGTCGTAGTGCCAAGCTAGTTAAAAGGATAAGGAACATAATGTTTTCTTTATTTTTGCTGAAAGAAATTAACCGTATTCCTTAGTTAGTAACCCAAGTAAAATATCACGAAATTAGAAATTTTAGGGACTGTCTTTCCTCACATAAACTTATCTTCGACTGGTGACATTGAGTGCATTGAACTTTGTAAGTCCCGGATAAACTGTCGACTGCGCGCCTGCACTGTCATAGATTAAAACTATTCCGAACAGATTGGGCATGTCAATTTATGAATGCGATAACGATTCAATAAAAATAAATGGGCGATAGAAGCTAGCAAGCTTGATAGGCGTGATGTGAACTCATAAAGTGATTATACTTTATCATCAATTTTGTTCCAAGTAATATTTTGTGGTAAAGCCCATTGCTATATTATTTCCATTTTATCTGCGAATAAAATGAGAGAGATAGAGCCAAATTAAATAAAATAATATCTAGGAAGCTCAGTTGATAATCAATGAATTCCTTTTTTCTATTCGGTTTGAATTTTAAATGAGATAACTGTGCCTACCTATGTTACTTCTTGTGAACCGAGAGCGGGCAGCAAAAAGTAAGAAAGCGTCAAAAGCCAAGTGATCATGCTCAAGAGCTGCTCTCGTGAGTGTGCCGGATATTGTCACAGGTTTCTGTTACCTTGAAAGACCACGAGCCCCGCTTAAATTTCCAAAGTTACAGGAGTACACGCAAATTAATGCTCAGCTAAGATGTTTTTTATTAAACTTATAGTAAGCTTCAATCAATGATCATTTGATAAGGAAAGCGATGAACATAAATGTGGATAGGCAGGTAGGTAGAGAGGAAGCCATAAGACCGACTAAAAATACTGTTCTTTGACTGCAGTCTTCTATAAGTTGGAAGTACTGATTTCACATCATTGACTTTAACGAGGTAATATTATTCTATAAGGCTTAAGTTAAGCTATTTAATCTTTGTCCCCTTTAGGCCCACTGTCTTCGCCTACGCTAACCAGCTTGTCTGATTTCCAGCATGCCGAGATTACAAGCAATATCACTAACACAAGTCAAAACTTGAGATTAACCAAATCTATGAAATTATTATTACCAGATTTTAACAGAACGAGATTGTGTAAACCTGTTGAAGTAGGAATACCTAAGCATAATAAAATTTCGATGTTAATGTTTAAAATAGAACTTTAAGAGCATTAACCCAACACGAGATCTAATCTTTAGGGAATTGGTAATAACCTCTTTAGAATAAAATTTAATGTAATATTTTTAGGGAATTCTCGGTCGATGTGCATTTGATATCTTGTTAATGTTTAGTATGCAAATGAAACAATTTACGAAACATAATGATAAGGGAGATAAAAACATACCTACTTCTTTCGCTTTGATACACTTAGAATCTCACAAACTACGTAGTGTAGTAATAATTATTATGATAATAAAAGTAAATAAGAAACAATAACTTTTTTAATCCTTACAGTACGTTTTCAGTATGTTATTGCTCTTTATTTTGTAAAGCTATGAAAGAGTCGTATAAAATCATTTTCCGGGAACATTTTTGACCTAAAAGGGTTTGTGATACTCTCTGTAGTTAGTAAATCTCTTTGCAAATTCTATTGACTGAAAATAATGAAATACATTTACTTACCTATTGTAAATTGTCGTACCTAAGTATATTGTAAATTGGAAATATTATAATAGTTACATGTAAAGGTTGGTGTTGAAGTTATGATCATTTACTAAACTCTTTATAATAAATGCTGAAGGTTAGCTGACTGAACTTGGGTTTATTTGTTCTTTGGACAGTGATAACATAAAGCATTATCAAAGCAATGCCACTTATGCTTTTCCTTATGAAGAACATTTTGTGAAGCGTAATCCACGTCACCATCATATTTAATTTAAGTGGCACTCACAGAGCAGGATTGTAGAGCTATAACTCGTATTTGACTAATTTAGAACTTCAGTCAATTTAAACTGTATTATAGAACCCTCCATATTGTGATAATCTTTTTAGTGATAATAATAAATGTGTCGAGACAGCGGATTCAGTGTATCAGAACACACGATTTGTCAACGGCCACCCTTACATATGGAAGAACAGTTGTCACAATATTAATCACTGGCAATGACAAAGTAGCTGGGCAACCCATATTATGTTTGTGAAATTACCCTCTCACGAAGATAATTATAGTTTGGCTTTAATTTTTTTTCGATTATGTTTTTTACAAACACAACGTTTTTACCAAAACCAAATAATTTTACTGCTGTCAAAATGTATGAAAACGATAACGATTTGGTTTTGTTTTTATCGTACGTAAATAGCGCGATCGGGGGCAGGTATAACACACACAGAATTAAGCAACTATATTTCACAGTTTGGTATTTACCATTTTACAGGTCTTCTTTTTATTACAAAATTATATTAGGTACAAAAAATAACATACGCGACTTAAGTAACTATTTACTTTAATGGTGTAATAATAACGCTAATATTAACTTGCTTAAACTTATCTACCAACACAATTAGTATTTTATTGCTTGGTAGTATTTTATCCATAATATCTACCAAAAGCTTCAGCCTAGTAGGTAAGCAAAACAGTTGTTTAGAAAAAGTTGGCTATTGAAAGGCGCTATAAGAATAAAAAAGTTTATGAATAATAATTTTCTTTATGAGATAATATTAGCGGAGCAAATATTTAATGCACGATGCTTCAAAACGAGGCCAATGTAATAAAACGCATAGTAAATAGACACGTGGAATCCAATACGTTTCCACGGCTACATAATTTTCATAGTCAGCTGTGTAGCTATTAAAACTTATTAACTGCATGTAATATACATATATTGGTGAGCATATTAATGGGTTGTCACGATATTATAAAGTAACAGTTACTTATTCTACAGCATCGCTGTGACAAAATGCAACGCTACACTGCTCAGTTTCAAAACATAAATATTTTGATATTCGAAATCAAATATCAAATAAAATATTTTTATTGCAGTGCATTAACATTATATAGGAATTAATATTTGAATTAATAGCCTAAAAATGACATTGGTTACCAAACTCATGTGGGTTTTCTTACAACGAAAAGCATCAAAAACACCTATATCGTAGTATAAAATAGTAAATTTGAAGAGTCGTAACAAACTTACGTGTTAGTAGTTAGACGCGATATTATTCAAAACATCAATTTATCACTTCATAATATTTTTGGTAACATGTGGAAGTTATTTACAAAGGAATGTAATTATAATACCTATATATATTTGACTTTATAACATTTAATTTTTTTCGTAATCATAAACCTTCGATTATCACTATGTAGACTTACTACTTACTATATGTTTTGACAATAAAGTCATTTTTACGTTCGGTAATTAATAGCCGCACGTTTTTTATGTTTAAGATTTATCTGCCAGTTGGGTAGCATGTGTGACGTATGTTCAATCCCCCTAAAATCAATTTGTGACTTTGTTAATCCTTTAAAAAAGATAGACTTGATACGTCGATAGAGGTCGATTTTTTTAATGGCGTCTCAAAGCGAAAGGCAATGGGATCTTACCCATTCAGACAAACAAAAAATAAGATGTAACGGGAAAATGACGTTACAACAAATTATAATAATAAAATTCAGTGTATTTAGGCAATATGACCATTTCATCGTCTATATGTATGCACCCTACAAAATATGAGTCAGAAAATAAAACTTATTATTGCTCGTGACCGCAATAATCACAATACAGTGCATTGAAGCAACTCTGACACGGCTGTCACCTGCTTAGCCACACGATAAGAAAAGTAATTTACGCATATGCGTGAAATTTCAACACAACATTACGCCATCAGTTGGATTCGAAAACCTTTGGATGACCTTGACCCGTCTCTTTTCATTTTAATGTAACGGCAATAGGATTTGATTTGACTAGTAGTGGGTGTATGATGAAATTGATGGCCTGTGATTTACTACCATAAAATAAGAAAAATCTACATAATTTTCACTTTTGGTAACCAATAAGTATTTTTTTATTATACTTAATAAAAATATAGGTAATTAGGTACTTACTAGGTACTTGATTGATGAATATATCGCGCGACTGAATTGCATTGAGTGATGATTTTCACAGTGCGGTCTTTACTGTGAAGAATTTGGCGTAGAGACTTGTGTGATTAGCCTAAGTTATTGTTATCACCAATTCCCTCGTTAATTAATGCATAGGGCAGACTAATTCACTCGACACAGTTACATCCCTGCACCACACGGCATGCCGGAGCAGAGATCGGCCTTTAACCAATAATTATAGGGAGTCTCAGCCGTTACGCTCGGCTCCTTTCTGACTTGGACCCTAGACTAGTGTAGAGTGTGTAGTATAGAGACTCCGCGGGAGATGCTCGTCCACTAGACAATCGGGAGGTTTGCATTACAGGCTAGACGCAAATAAAAATATTTTATCCTATTCTATCCTAGAGGACCCACCAAGGTTCTCCCTTTCTCAGTCTTCCACGCTGAGATTATTCGACCCAATATCCAACCTCCTTAACTTCTATATTCCCTGTTTTTACGCCCGGTGGCGTCGTCCACTGATATGACGAGGTGTTACTCAGCTTTAAGCTCCGTTCCATATCTCAAAGAACCAGTGACGAACTAGGTCATTCCTAGCAATTTCATCGCAAATGTAGTCTAATTTTGTCGAGCGCCCAGACTAATGAGGGCCGCAATTATGAACCCCGGCCTTATCCCTAATGGAAATCACGGCTATATCTCATAATTAGAACGTTCAGGTTTGAATATTTATCATTTAGCTTATTAGCTTTTCTCTCATACGCGTTAATGGGGGTGTGAAATTAAACGCTGTTATATTGTCGCTAAATAAGTAGTACCCTCAATATCTTGTATCTATTATGATCAGTATACTAAAAGATTTAACGTGTAAAATGCGTTTTGAGCTCAAGTTCTATGCAAAAAAGAAATTTCATCTCGCAAATTTCGTTTTTCATAGAACTTGAGCTCAAAACGCATTTTACACGTTAAATCTTTTAGTATACTGATCATAATAGATACAATGCAATAATAATTTCTCTGTTTTTAGTTTTGAACACAGATTTAATATTACAAGTAGATAGGCAAAGCCGACGTTTAACTTGCGACAGGTGTATGTCCTGTGGGCATACATTTCCGCCACTTCACCTTCCGATAAAGTCAAATGAATACGTAACTCAGCGATTCGACCGATCTCCTTTGCGGCTGTGCTTAACTTTCATCGCTTCGCAGTCCTTAAGACGCGCGCAATGAATAGTGTATATTACGGCATGCTTAACTAGAACCATGTTATGTAGTACGGCCGCTGATCGCGACACTCGGTCTTCCTATGAATTCGGCGATTCGACCGATCTCCTTAGATTGATATATCTGTGGTTTTGAAGGTGGTTTTTTTCATTTATTTTTTTGCTTTTTATGATTTCTATGTACAGAATTTTTCAGGAAGGTAACTATCTCGAGATTTTTTAGACAAACAATTAGTGATAAGATTACGATATCATCGATGTCAATTAAATAGGCATTATTAGGGATAACTCAAAAAGTACTGGTCAGATGTCGATCAAATTTAAATAGAATCACATGACAAGCACCCGCTTCCAAACGTTAAAAGAATCTTCAAAATCGGTACACCCAGTAAAGAGATATAACATGAGGTAATATATATAAAAAATACAGTCGAATTGAGAACCTCCTCCTTTTTTTTGAAGTCGGTTAAAGAAGCCTAAAGAATCACCTCGCTGGTCAATAAGATGCTAATGTCGCCCTTGCTGGTCGCCAAAATGAGGGTGGCTGCTAGTGCCAGGGTCGTTCCATGTAGCGCCATTTAATGATTGTAAAAAGATGTAGGTATTTTTTGTAATATCTATTATCCTGTGCTTTTCTCTATATTGTGCTACTACCGTAAACCGGGGTAACTTTGATCAATTTTAATTTTGTATTTTTATGTGTTCAGGAATTTTCGATCAGTCATCCCGAGATCCTATACCCAAAAGAATACATACTAAATATTATGCCGCTAAATTGCTTTCAAACTCGATAGTTTTCCCACCTATGACGTAATACTATTCTGGCGCGGAACCGATATAACTTTTATTAGCGAATCGATAGCCGTGTGCGGGGTCAAACGTGAATACCAAAGGTCTTCCTTTCACTTTCTGGAGCTGATATCCGGGTTTTCCTGGTTTGCCCTAATTTAAGAGCGCATCCGGTAAATACTTCAGTCGGGCTTCCTAACAAACGAAAGTTTGTGTTATTTTAAGTCTGCTGAGGTTTACTTCCCAAAACTCCCAGATTGGCTCTTAGATTTTTTTAAGAACATTACTTAATAACATTTATGTCGCCTACATTTTCTCTGATAAATACATACACTAAAACCAGTGGTCTAGGATAAAAGGCACAGTCCATCGGTGCTTTTTACCTAATGGGAAAATTAGCTAATGTCAGAGAAATTGCGCCGCTCCAGCGATCCTCGCCTTGCACTTGACTGGATGGATGGGTTATAAGGAGGCTTTTTCAAATTCATCATTTATACATAAATAATTTCTCATCAGACTATAATCTACTGCTGGGAACAGGCCTTCCTACGTGGTAGTAACATATTCGGTGTTTATAGTTTAGAGCTTTCACACCACTACGCTGCGCCAGGTTTAGGCTAGGCCAGGGGATCCTGGTCGAGAAACTTGAATAAAAAATTAAAACATGCTGAATAACCCAAAAGTGCAGAACAACACCTTTCAATGTAGCAAAGATTTCATCCCATAATAGTGGGAGAGCCGGCTTCGGAATTACCTACCTCATCAGGTACCTCATGATGATGATGAGACGCATTTTTGAAGCGAAAATTAGTAAATTTAATAAATAAGTAAGTGCTTAATAAATAAGTAACAATCTAAAGATAGCTTGTTGGGGTACCTGATTAGGTAGGTAGTTAATTCTGCAGTCGGCTCTTCCACTATAATTAAGTGGTATGTATGGAAATAAAAAGCATGTAACGACATGATAATTACAGCTTATACACATATACCTATGGCTAATACATTATGGGACACGCATATATGAGATGTGAGCAGGTCTATGGTACTTCTTATCCTAGATTGTATTCTCCCTATTCTTGTTTTCATTATTAACCGTTCCCTTACCTCTGGTGCTTTTCCATCTTTATGGGGCAAAGCACACACAATCCCGATTCCTAAAACACCTAATCCCACCTCCCTTACACATTTCCGACCTATATCCATACTCCCTTTTCTCTCCAAGATCCTGGAAGCTGTCGTGCACAAGCAGCTTTCGTCCTATGTCTTCGCCAACAAACTGGTCAGTCCGTTTCAATCAGGGTTCAGACCCGGGCATAGCACGACAACGGCACTAACCAAGGTCTTAGAAGACATTCGTGATGGCATGGATAAGTCAATGATTACCGTCCTTGTCTTAATTGACTTTTCTAACGCTTTTAACGCGGTCGACCATGACATCCTCCTTGCCATTCTGTCCTCTTCAAACTTTTCATCCTCAGTGCAGAAATGGTTCTCCTCATATCTTCAGGGACGTCAGCAAGCTGTTCGTGTGGATAAAACAGTATCAAACTGGTGCAATCTAACTGCTGGTGTCCCTCAAGGCGGAATACTTTCACCACTTCTATTTTCTTTATTTATAAATTCTCTTACATCTCAACTTCAATGCTCTTACCATTTATATGCTGACGATCTACAGATATACACTCAAAGTAAAAGTACAAATCTGAGTGAGGCGATTTCATCAGTCAATGATGACCTAAGTAAAATATTGGCATGGTCAATAAATTATGGAATCGAGGTCAATCCCTGTAAATGCCAAGCCACTATCTTGGGCAGTTCACGGCAACTTGCTATTATGAACTACGATTCTATGTCACCTCTGCACTACAACGGTACTGTAATACCTTTCCAACGTCATGTGAAGAATTTGGGTGTTTTTATTGATGGTTCACTCAGTTGGGATGAGCATGTAAAAGAAACTAGCCGGAAAGTGCACAACAGTCTTAGAGTTCTTTACAATTTAAAACACTTCCTGCCACCTAAGACTAAGATTATGTTGGTGCAGTCTGTTGTTCTCCCTATTATTGACTATGCAGATGTGTGTTTATCCGATGCCAATCAACAGCTTCTTGATAAGTTGGATCGTCTAATCAACTCCTGCATCCGTTTCATCTATGGCCTTCGCAAATACGACCATATTTCTAGTTATCGCAATCAACTCAAATGGCTTCCTATTCGTGAGCGAAGAAATCTAAGAGTTGTTTGTTTCCTGTTCAACATATTGTTCGATCCACGGGCCCCTGATTATTTGAAATCCAGGTTTCAATATCTGGGGTCATCTCATAACCTCAATCTTCGCTCCAGTAATACCCTTAGGCTTCATACACCGGTACACCACACTACTTTTGCCTCCAAGTCTTTCACCCTTACCGCTATTCGCCTTTGGAATGCACTACCACCGTCCGTACAAAGTGCTCTTAATAAGGTCTCCTTTAAGAGGTTAGTACGACATCACTATCTAAAATTGACATAAAATATATATCTGACAACAAAAATATTTGTTTTAACATTAATAAATATATTATATATGTAGGTAGTATATATTATGTGTGTATATTATATTAGGTATATGTAGGTATCTATTTGTATGTATTATATGTATATGGAAAAGGTATTTATGTATGAATTGTATAATCGTATATTTATTTATCTAAATATTTATTCACATTTTTATTAAATATCCTGCCTTCAACACTCTTTCTCACGCACCTTACTGGTTGACTGGTAGAGAATGCTGTCTAGCATTAAGTCCGCCATTTGTACTTTCTTTTGTGCAATAAAGTTTTTAAATAAATAAATAAATAAATATTGGATATGTTAACTAACACATATTCACTGCTTTCTTTCACAGTACCTATTACCACAGTTACTGTTGTTTACTCTGTGGTATTACATTGTCCATTAACATTGCATTACACCTTGCCTTTACTTAAAATTTTCAAAACGTTAATTTGATTTTAAAGTAAATTTAATTTCAAATTCTATAGATTTTATTTATTTATTTGGAAAGCTTACAGCCTTGTTCACGATATTATAACTAGGTAGATAGGATTGTAATATGGTTCCTGAAATAAGTTTTGGGTCAGATTAGACACAAATAAAACACAGATTGAAATAGGTACAAAGTAAGTAATTGACGTAAGTCCCCTTTGCCCTTCGTCGTTCCGAAATTTCTAAAAATATAACTTGAATAGGTACATAAAAAGGACTGTAAACTATAGTGACTAAAAAATTTCATGTCAATTCGAAAACCTGCGTACCTATATAGCCTTTTTTTATATTGTTAATTGTCAATTGTTTTCTTTTGTTACAGGTCAATTCATCGGACGTTGGCATCCAAGCTACTCTAGAATTTAAGGTAAACTGTATTTATTTACTCATAGGTAAATTATTCCGCCCGGATTGTGGAAGATGCGGGTTCGAGTCCCGCCTGAGGCAAGTCGATTTTTTTTTCAGTGCATTTTTCTAGTATTAATATTTACGCGTTTGTAAACGCAATAATAAAATTATTCCATAATGTAAGGTAGTTTCATCTTAACTGAGCGTCAAATATTTGCAAAAATATTTCGTTCGGGTCTTAGAAGTGCAAATTTCAAAGATTTGATGAAACAATGTTTACCATAAAAACATAAGCACCAAGCACTGACAAATTTCGACAGCGAAAAGCAGTGTCTCGGTGGCGTAATAGATATATTAGAGTTTGAATAAAAGTTTTAATTACTCAAGAAAATATACATCTACCGTCTTCTGTAGCTGGGTAGTTACCTGTCGCCGAAACCTTCATTAAATATTTACGATCTCCAAGGATCCCTGAACAAAGATTAATCTTTCATTACAGATCCTAATGTCTTAATAAAGTTATATTAAATACAAGGCTACCTGTGATGTTTGAAATATTAATTTGTAACCAACCATTATGCAGTTTTGACTTGGCCTATTGCATCACGTCATGTTAAAACTGCGTTGCGAAGTTACTAAAATATTGAAGTACATAAAAACTTAAAATGAAAATTATGTTTACGAAGGTATTACGAGAGTACATTTAAGTTATTAATGGCATAACACAGCGAAGATACTATAATATTCATTAACTTATAATAAAATATCGCTCGCTATACTATCCAGCAGACAGACCATCACACATGCCGAAGATAATATCATCTTTAAGATACCAAGTGATGCAAATATATCATCTGGCATATAAAACTGAATAAGTATCTGAATCATCGTCTGATAAGAGAGAATATCTAATAAGTCTAACAGTAAAGCCTTATTTATTTCGCTGAACATAAATATCAAGCTCGAAAGATCGCGACTAATGAAGTCTACGCTCCGCCCAGCACCAGTCCACATCAATAACCCCGAGAGCTTTCAGCTCGAACTTCAAAACCGCTTCGAAATACTAAAACATTGCGCCGACGTGGACGAGCTCAGTGACCAATTGGTGGAAACTGTCCATACAGCTGGTGCCAAGTTCTTTAAAACCCAGCGTAAAAAAAGAACTAATAAGCTTTCTCATCTCACTATCAAGCTGATGGAGGAACGGAAGGATATGATTCTGCAGTCTTCAGATGACACTCGTAAATATCGGCAGCTCAATAGACAAATCTCAAAGTCATTGAAACGCGACATTCGCCAATCTAATACCAACTATATTAAAGAGGCAATTGAGCGAAATAGGGGCTCCAAAGTGTTCGCGAGAGATTTGGCTATAGGGCACAGCCAGTTGTCGACACTGAAGACCGATGATGGCAGAGTCGTAGCTTCTAGACCCGAACTTATGTGTGAGGTTGAGAAATTCTATGGGCAGTTATACACGTCTACAAAGTCACCTGTCACTGATCTGGTGGCAGATCAACGGGCCAAATTAACCCGGCACCATACCGAAGACCTACCCGACGTCAGTTTGTATGAGATAAGTATGGCTCTCAAACAACTCAAAAACAACAAGGCACCAGGTGATGACGGAATTACAGCAGAGCTTCTCAAAGCAGGCGGAAAACCGATCCTACAAGCTCTCCAAAAGTTATTTAATTCCGTTATACTTGAGGGCAAGACGCCACGGGCATGGAACAGAAGTGTGGTGGTGCTGTTTTTCAAAAAGGGCGATAAGACCTTGTTGAAGAACTATAGACCCATCTCACTTCTGAGCCACGTCTATAAGTTGTTTTCTAGAGTCGTTACCAACCGTCTCGCACGCCGATTTGACGAATTCCAGCCTCCCGAACAAGCCGGTTTCCGAAAAGGCTACAGCACCATAGACCACATTCATACGTTGCGGCAGATTATACAAAAGACCGAAGAATATAATCAGCCACTGTGCTTGGAGTTCGTGGACTATGAAAAAGCCTTCGATTCGATCGAAACGTGGGCTATGCTACGGTCTCTCCAAAGGTGCCAAATAAACTACCGGTACATCGAAGTGTTGAAATGTTTGTACGAAAACGCCACTATGTCCGTCCGATTACACGGTCAGGACTCGAAACCTATCCAATTGCGCAAAGGTGTGAGACAAGGAGACGTCATTTCTCCAAAACTATTCACCAATGCCTTGGAAGATGTCTTCAAGCTCTTGACCTGGAACGGACGTGGCATCAATATTAATGGCGAGTACATCAATCACCTTCGGTTTGCCGACGATATAGTAGTCATGGCTGAGACCTTGGAGGACCTTGGCGCAATGCTCGATGACCTCAGTAGAGCCTCCGAGAGAGTAGGCCTAAAAATGAACATGGAGAAGACTAAAGTTATGTCGAACGCTCATGTCGTACCTACTCCCGTGGTAATCGGTCACTCTACACTTGAAGTTGTTGACGATTATATATACCTGGGACAAGTTGTCCAATTAGGTAAGTCCAACTTCGAGAAAGAGGTCAACCGACGAATCCAACTCGGTTGGGCAGCGTTCGGGAAGCTACGTAAAATCTTCTCGTCCAAATTACCGCAGTGTCTCAAAACGAAAGTTTTTGACCAGTGTGTGTTGCCAGTGATGACTTATGGCACTGTGGTCACTTACAATGGGCCTGATAAGAAAGCTCAAGGTCACCCAAAGGGCAATGGAGAGGGCTATGCTCGGTGTTTCTTTACGAGATCGAATCAGGAATGAGGAGATCCGTAGAAGAACTAAAGTTTACGACATAGCCCAAAGAATTGCCAAACTTAAGTGGCAGTGGGCGGGGCACATTGCTCGGAGAGCAGATGGCCGATGGGGCCGAACAGTTCTCGAGTGGCCGAACAGTTCTCGAGTGGCGACCGCGCACCGGACGACGCAGTGTGGGTAAGCCCCCCACAAGGTGGACTGACGACCTGGTTAAGGCTGCCGGTCACGCCTGGATGCGAGGTGCACAGGATAGGTCGTTGTGGCGTTCTTTGGGGGAGGCCTATGTTCAGCAGTGGACGTCATGTGGCTGAAATGATGATGATGAAAGCCTTATTTCATTGAAGTTAGTATTCTGTATAAGAATTCAGACAATAAATACGTGCAAGTGAACTGTGTACAAACAAACCGTGTGTAACCTTAAGAAACTATAATATTTTATATCCAGATATCTTGACATAGGAATTATATTATAGTATATTCGCCGTGTTGTACACGCTTAAATATTACTATAAGCCACACCTGACCAGGGTGACATAATATTTTGTAATTACCTCGGGCGGTAAAAAGAAAGTCTCAGTTAAATACTTGCGATCTGAGACATTGTTTGTTTTACCGTTCTAGTTAATATATGTGTTAGTATACTAATTATGTATAAGTATTTTTATCGTACGAAATCAGTACCCTTAGTATATGGGCTTTAATAGTTTTCGAGCTCGATCAAACGTATCGTTCTCTTTTCATACATTGCCCACTGTTTCTGATAGTTTACGCTAGACGCGTTACTGCGGCACTATATGAAAATAAACGATACGTTTGATCGAGCTCGAAAACTAACAAACTCATACTAGGGGTACAGATGAGCTAGTGTTGGTGGCGCTTAGCTCGTGTCAGCCTATCGGGCATCACCGCTATGCAACGGCATCGGCTTCAGGTCGATAGGCATCGATAATAATTCCTAATTTACAAGAACAAAAATAATTTACTGAAAGTGATTTTCTATAATTATAGTTGAACACGACGGAATGTTCTCACTTTTAGCAAAAGTTTTTATATATTTTACACAAAAAGCGTCAAGTTCACGTTCAAGCAAGAGTTAGCTCCGGTCCATATTGAAGGATGCCGTTAACAACTCCACGAACTCTTCCTGCAATAATTTACAGCAAAACAGCTTTAGGTAGCCTTTAAAATTCACGACCAAACTAAAGTTCCTTAAACTTGCCAACTCTGCAACTTGTGCTCAAAGAAATCTTAAGTTGGTGTTCCTTGTTATAGGAACTTCAGAATACGTGTCTAATGGGCTGCGAAAAGGAATTTCCTTATAAATCCTTTTTTTAAACTATCGTGCTCAAAATCCAAAAAGAGTTGAGCCGAGATTTAGGTTACACATAAAGTCACATCGGGCAGTATGGGTTATGCAATGCTTCAAAATAGTGACAAGTTACCTGTCTATAAATATGCACTATAAGATTATTAGAAATAATTGAATTATTGATATTTATTGTTTCATTAAGAACTTTTTATTAATAAAATGTACCTACTAACATTACAAACCTGGTAATTTATCTCTTCTGAAATTTCTACCGAAGCGTCTTGGCAATTTTCAAATCTGACTAAAATCAATATTCTAATACTTTTACTTACACCAAGTTTATTGGTTCATATCGTGAGTGTTTTTCTTTATTCTGTATAATTTCCAGCTAGAGACAATCTACACTTCATATGGATTAAAGCAACATATTAAAAAAAAACTACTTTTCTATAGTACCTAACAGCACATATTAGAGCTCCCGAATGTCCATTGAGCATCGTAGCAAAAACGAAACTTTCTGTAATAAGCCTAACAACTTGGCACAGCACGCAACGACTCCTGAATCGTCCGACCGTTGTCGAGTAGATTAACGAACAAAAACTTCGCTAGTTTGCCCGACTCGGAGTTCTACATAACTTCCATTTATATTATCTAACATTATTTATCGCACATGTCTCGTGGTGCCTTAAACTTTGCCTTGCTTATAACTTCACTCACAGTATGTGCTGTAGGTACTTTCGTAATTGATCCACTCTAATGTTTGCGTTAAAATATGATATGCCGAGTACTATCATGACTTATCTCTTCATCGCTATAACTCAATTGTTTGAGAGTCGTGCTCGTAATTTCAATTTACACTAAACATTGTCGGAAACCAATGCCTAAGGTGTCGTGCGCCTGTCGAAGTCTTAACTCAGAATTATGCTGGACACATTTTAATGAGTGCGAAAACCTTTTTTCCACAGCCAATTTTTCAGACGTAAGAGTTTTCTAACTCTTTAGATAGTTTAATTAGGTAACTGAATTTTATGTTGACTGGCTGTTTTCTTATAATTAGCCATAGCTAATATATTTGGCAACATCTGCCACCAAACCAGAATGTTCTTGACATAAAAATCAATAAGAATCTCGTAATTTGAGTTGCACCCAAACTCTCGTGTCGACTTAGATCTAGTACTTAATGCTGTCAAGACCTTAAATAGGGTTACACAATACAGTAAAGCTGATCTGGATCCCATGGCATGAGGGGATTTGAGGCAACGAGAAAGCTGACGAACTAGCAAGGAAAGGATGGGAAAACTTATTCATAGGTCCTGAATCTTTAATTCCCATTTCTAAATGCTACATCAGCAGAGCCATAAAAGAATATGTCCACAAAAACATCGTATGGTATCGAAACTGTCACCTGGCACGAAACACTTCACATCCTTCATAGAAGACTGTCATTGAGGATGGAGTAAATTCATACCCACCAAAAACATTCTGTAAAAAAGTAGCCAAGTCTCGATGGAGCTGCTTGTTTATCTCTAAAAAGTAATGAAATCTAGACAAAGTCGTGCCAAGTCTAAGGTTCCTTACTGCGATTTCTTTATTATTATAGTTAATGTTGTGTGACGAAGTCTCCGTTTTCAACTTGAAATTTTATCGAAACTGCGAACATCTATAAGGCTTATAAATGTTCGCAGTTTCGATAAATTTTCAAGATTGCGATTATATCCAATAATTTTTGACAGTTCAACGCGATAAATGGCTATATCATATCATAATTCATATCGTGTTTCGGTGGTCATGCTAGGCAGGCAGGATAGGCTAGTATAGACTATAGCGCTACTAGAAAAACCATTGTTATTAATGTGGAACAAGTTCCATTCACAATATCGAAAATACCGCATACCTAAACGACCGATTGCTTTTTACTGGCTGCGAGTAGGTAACATGTAATAATGTTTATATTACACAAGAATCAATTTTAGTTTGTTTTATCCGGCGCCGGCAAACACGCGGCGCCACGTGCCGGCAACGGAAGTGTATGTCGGCGCACTCACAACTCCGTTCTCAACGGAGATGTGCAAACTTCAATCAATCAAAGGACATTGATCGATGGTTCTTGCCCGTTCTAAAGATACAGATCTGATAGTTACGTAATACTTAATAGGTACCTATAGAGAATTTTAACAAAACATAACACTGACGTCGAAATCGCAATAATTATTAAATTATTGTCTGCTTATTTTCAATAATTATTTCCATTACTCAACGATATACAAATTCTAAAGTATTTGGTATTACCAACAAAAAAGACGCATTAATTGTACCTCTATTGCTGCCTTCGAAAAGAGAAAAAAGAATAGGTAGGTAGTTATTTCGTTTTGCAAAAACGTATTAGGTATCTTTTGGAATTTCGGCATTTTCTTTTGGAATCTCATCAAAATTAGATTGACCAAATTGAGCGAAACGAAATCGAATCAAGAACAAATACAATTGAATATGAGTTTACGTACACTTCAAATTGACTGAAATGAAAATAAACCTAATCCTTAAAGATAGAAGGTTGAACTCTTTTTATTTAAAGTGCAGTGACTTGTTGACCGGAAAGGACATAATAAAGGAAAGATAAAGGATAAGGCGAGAAGTTGACATTGACGGCGAACTTGCAAACGTTCGTGTCGAGAGATAAGGCAAAGAGTGCGTGCCATATTGCTGTAAATAAAACAGATAAACCAGCTGGTTTACTTACGCGTACAGTTATAAAGGCGTTATATTAAATAGCAATAAAGCATACATTGCCGTCGAGGAAAGATAGAAAACTTAAAAGGCACGTCTGATTGTTACTTCTTTGATCTTATCTCATACTATAGATTTCTACAAAATTTCCTGACCCAACTCCCTTTAAATAAATACAGCACTGCAAAAAAGTTATCTCATTTGATTGCGATCTTATGTAAGGTGGAAGTACTGTCCCATTTGTATTGCATACGTTTCACCTATAATAAAATTTAAATGCAAGTACGACTTGTATTGGTTAATATCTAATGTAACAGGGAAAGTAAAATCAACTCTATTTCTCTTTGTTCAGATTCAAATTCAATAGTTGTAACTTATACTATACTTATACTACTTTGGGCGGTTTTACGGAGCCAAGAAAATTTAAGTCTCTTGTTGAACACTCGGTGTTGTTGTATCGTGTATAAGCTACAGTAACTATCTAGCGCTGACCTCATTCTACAAATCTGTGACGAAGACGGTCACGTAGTCGTTGCCATCTTCGCAGTACCTATATCATCATCAAAATGGCTAAGCTCGGGAGGTCCAGATTTAGCTGGTCAAAGCACAAGTGTGATAAAAGGATTTAAAAAACGTTAAGAATTTTGCCTAACGATTGAAACCAAATTGGAGAATCAGTCGGTAGATTCATTGATATTTTTTATTTATTATTATTTATTATTTTTATTTGTAAGCAGGGCTTTTGAATAATTGAAGTAGGTAGGTAGTGTGCTTTACGTTGGTCCACAAGCATAAATACTAGTCATTCCGCCAAGAGACTATTATATCTATATTTAACACCAATAGCATCAATCCTTGACATTTACTATGCCAATAGGGATATAAATTTCTACGACATAGACAATATAAGTTCTTCGACAATAGAATATGAAAATCGTAATATAAACCATTTACCGACATTTTCGATTAATGTTACAAATTGAAAGCATGACTAAATGACATCAATATTCAATAGTGAAGCGCGTAAATTCATTATCATGTCCCATAATGTTTTTGTCCCGGATGCTTTTGAATTAACACTTATTATTATGTTTTGCGGTCAGTGCTTATTTCAATAATGAAATACAATTAAAATTATTGTAAGTAATATTATTAATTAATTTTCTCGTGAGTCACTGAATCTATATTTATCTTTATGCTGGCATCCTTCGAAGGAAGGAAAAAGTGCAATTGTAGCTTTAATAACAAAAAAGGCTTTAGATGTCGACAGCTCGTTAGATACGTAACTCTTTCCATTTCAGGTTAGTCGGCGTCTGCAACTTCGACTAAAATGACATGAGCCCCATTAGAGTAGACGGACTTATGACTTACGATTTCTCGTATTCGTATCCAATGCATCCGCGCTGCATACCGAATGAAATTATTCAATAATACATAAGCCTCTTCCTGTATGACTAATTTCACACATAAATTATTAATCGATGACTAATAAGTGGTTTAAAGTTCTACAATGGAAGTCCAGTTTTACGGTTTGAATGCAAGTTTATTTCGGAGCAGACCTGCACTGGTGAGTCAGACGCTATTTCGGGTTCTTTGATGCGCACACACACCGCACAGTGTTATGTATCAAGTGCCTGGAAAGTGTTACCGCTTCTAATTCACGCGACATTCCAATAGTTTACAAACAGTTCGAAATGAGTGTAAGTCATTGGTGCTGTAAATAGATCAGGCAGCGCACTCGAGCATGTCCGTACGCAGCCGCGAGGAGCTCCCTACTCAGTATCAATTAAGCCAATTAAAGAGCATCGAGAAGAGTCAACGCTCGTGAAAAGTATCATAATATCGCTTGATCAAATTGATCATGATGCGCTGAGCCGAGGTCAACGACATTACTGCTTGTTACTTAAAGCTGCTAATGCTCACGCTACAGTCGTGTTAATTAGGTGTTTCTATGGATCGGAATTAGCGATAACTCCGAACATTCATGACCTTATTCAATAACTCGTTTTAGTTCATAGATTTAAAACTCGTGACGTCTTCTTCATTCTTAATACGAGTGACAAGGTAATACATTCAGTGTCCAATATTTGGTTGATTTTTGATTTGATCTGCTCACACCAAAGTGCAAGCATAAGAGATTGCATACATTGATCAAATTATCTGTTGTTGGTATGTTGATGTTTGTACAAATGCCGTAATGAATAGCGTGCTCGGCGGTATTTAGGTCGCCTTGATTGGTGCAATGCCCGGGTTCCCAGCGAAAATGCTCACGATACCCCTTTTGTATTCACGTCGGATGCCTTTTCTACTACTGTAATAGGTATTATTTTCACGTTACTTTCAGTCGCTAATGCTATAAAATTAAACTTCAGCTTTGTTAAATTGATTTGTTACTGCGCATGGAAACCTCCTATTCGTTGTAGTTCGTGTGTTTTGCATGTCCTTACCATTTACATTGCGTCTTGGGAAGTACAGCAAATCGGATTAGTTGCTCGTAATTGGAGATTCCTGGGGAAGTTACGACTACCTCCACCTTACAGAAGACTTCACTCAAATATTACTGCCTGTTGTCTGTCTGTCTGTAAAGTTTCCAGAGATTTACGGAGAAGAGGCAAGGCCAAAGAGAGAGGCTAATAGCGTGCAAATAACATCGCATTACTAGGTTACCATTACACGAACTACGCTTGTTCTTCATCACCCTGGTAGGTTAAATGAAGAAAAAATATTGTACTACCTAATAATTTTCCGCATTAAAAATATATTTTTTTTATGTATTTTATGCAATCATGGGCATTCCCAAGGAGGGTTCCGAGGCGCCCGCCTTATGTAAAACTATGTCAAAACTTATAGCAGTGTAGGTAGTAACATTGCACCTACCCCTCATAAATTGACATCAGGGTAAGAAAGTAAGAAAAAGAAGAGTTCTTTAAGTATGTATTATTAAATAGCGGTCTGCAGCTCCAGCTCCAGTGGCCTATGTGCTATTCCAAAATATAGTCGATCTTTGTGTTTTTCGCTCAAAATATATTCCAGAATATTCCCTTTTATCTTTATAACAAATTTACTGACAGTAATGTCTAGCAATAACAACAGGCAATTACCTACATTAAATCCAAAAGTAATAAAGTCAATGTCAGCCAAACGTACGCTTACAACAAATGTTCCTCATTATTCCTGGGCTTCGCTTAAAATCTAGACGTTTTCCTATCTGTGTGTACCTTAGACCGTTTCCTCCATACTAAGCAATCCAAGATTACGTGCCTTGCAAAAATCTTGTGGAGCAAAGCAAATAGAAGGAGCAAACATTAAACGAACGGGAAGCGGCGAATACTAATCCTGGACTGAAAAATGTCCCGGCTTAATTTGCATACAATAACCGGCTGTGAATGGCGGGACTACGTGGCACAGTCTAGAGAAAATAAAGTAGCCTACATAGTAAATGGCTTGAAAGTATAAACACAAATGCCATTTAAAAAATGTAAAATACAAATATTGGAATATCCTCTTGTCATCGTCATCACTAATACCTGTGTGAGGCAGTGTTGAGGTTTAATGCTTCGCCCACTGGCATCAGAACCAGAGGTCCCGGGCTTATATCTCCAGGGCGTTTAAAATTTTGGTCTATGTTTTCAGTCGGTTTCACTTGCTACCATTATCTATCTACCAAAGTTTGTTGTAGTAATAGTATCCCAAAAATGACTGATATGATATCAAGTTCCTCAGTTAAGGATCTAATCATCACTTACAGACGAGTTCATGATAAGAATGGGGCCTTCAAGAAAAAAATCGTACGTATCTGCGTCCCCGTAACTAATGTAATGTAATGAAATAGCACTAAAATCTATGGGAAATCCGGTTCCATGTGCAAAAAATCGGGAGTAGTCTCCCCTTGACTTTCTCGTATACCGGAAAAAAATAATCAGTGAGCAAAAAAAAGGTCTTTACTTGTCGTATTACTGATCCTTTCACTCACGCACAAAAAACCGACAAAATACCGAGCGCTGGGCAGAACGAGGAGCATGACGTGCGGCTAAATTTCTTTGCGGCATGACGAGTAAGGTTGCCATACTACGTCTCTGCCTCCTTTCTCTTCTCTTCTCTCGTCTTCTCCACTCGTCGAGTGTGTGGCTGGCCCATAAGTAGGGATACTACGCAACATCGATGCCGATTGCGTAAAATTTGACAGTCGATTGGTTTATTAGGGAGAAAAATTAATCAGAATAAATACCGAGCTTCCCATACTTGGGTATTTTTGTCATACCTAATACCGAACACGGTGCTAAAATAGTTCGGTAGAATACCGAACACCTGGCAACCCTGCTACATTACTGACCTCATTGAAGTTTAGAGAATTGCAAACCAGATATGGATAGATATAGTATAGTAACATTTGAAAGACGGGTGATATATTGTAACACGTAATATGACACATCATTCATTATTGATTGTTATTCATCACACCATCATTCAAAACCCGGACTGCTGAGATGATTTTGAGTGTAACATCTGTCCTGGTTGTTGGCTTTACTTGGTTTGTTTACTGAAGGATTGTTAAATTTTTGGTTACGTGCCCCTTTTGTGTAGGCGACATGCTGGCAACCTGTCACTAGTTTGGGTCACTGTATAGCCCATACTGCCATATGTGGCTTTGTGTGTAACCAAGTGTTACCTGAAGCTCTCCTCAACCCCTTTTGGGATTATGAGCGTGATCATATGTATCATCAAAAACTTACTTCCAGAAGGTAAGAGTATAGTCATAGGTCTAATTTCAAATACATGTCTTCTAGTTATTTAATGAAAATAATGTATCTCACATGCAAATGAAAAGAGACAACGTATACAATATACTTAACCTCTGTGAATAAGGAAATAGGTTCCTTCGCAAAGAATCCATAAGGGCAGCACCAAACGCCTCAGATCCATCTTATAAATCTTAAATGGGAGGGACCAAACCCCGTACATTTGCCTTTTTAAACTCATGAGTAAATAAACGCAAGGATTATTTGACTTCGAACTTTATCTTACAACGTAAATAAGTCTCGAGTTCTAAATGTAAATAGTAAACATTACTTTCCTGACATAAAACCCAATTTATGTTTGTTTTGTTAGTAATGATTGTTGTTAGGCAAATTTATTCTTTCATTGGTTTATCCTTAAAGTCTAATGTTACTTGTTATATGTTCACTATGTGTTCGGTGATGGTTCCCCTTGTATGGACGAAGAATTACACGGTTTCGCACTGAACTCACGTGACGAATTCCCACACATCGTACGACGTACTGTCTGAGGAAAGAATTTAATTTGTGAATAGCGAACAAACGAGAAGAAATTAAAGTCTAAAACTCGCAAGCCGAGGCGACGAGACGTGACGTCCTTTTTCAGTTTGAAAACTCAACAGAATTTGCACGTTCAAATAAGTACTTGCATTGCAACAAACTTATTTTGCATTCAGACAAATAGCTAAATACTAGATGGCAGCCACTTAAAATATTTAGTCTTTACCTCTTATAAAATTTCTGTTTTTATTTTCTTGTACCTAAAATTGCAATTTATTTAATTCAATAGCTGCTTTAGGTTCTTGTTAATATTATATTTTTTTTGTAACTACTCTTTATAATTTTTTTTGTCTGCAATTAAATTATATTTCTATTGTTAAATTCTAATAAATTGGAAATTACTCTTTACGAAATACTTTTTTTTTACTAAAAACGAATTTGGTTCCTACTAACTCATGGACAGGCTAGACTAAGCCAAAAGTTGTTTGTTCCAAAAGTTTATTTCCTCCAAATTTTGTAATATTAGGATTTATACCTACCTAGTTAAAGAAAATAGAGTTCGTATGATAAAACGCCAATTTTTATGAAGATATTTTTTTTTCCAATACGTTATTTAAAATTTCTAAAAAAACTCTGCCTAATTAACTTTGGAGTGTATTTTTTTTATTGGTCAAGACTTTATAAAATATATGTATGTATATCCATAAGTTACAACGATTCTAAGAGTTGATTCTGCTGACCAAATAAAAGAGACATTATTTTATTTTTTAAATTAAACATTTAATTACTTATAATTTTTACTACATGCATATCCGTAATAGTATAGTCCTTATTCATAATAAAAATTAAAACTGAAACCGCTGGCAATCAAAAAAAATACAGAGCAAATAGTGTGTAAGAAAAAAAATATCTCATATATAAATATCTAAGCCGTGTGATGCCGGTAGAGTAGAATAGCATCACTCCATATCCTCCAATGGGTGTCGTAGAAGGCGATTAATGGATCAGAAACGGGGTATTGGTCACTTTATACTCCGTCCACCATTCCACATTTGGTAAGCGTGGTGGACTACTGCCTAAACCTCCTCCGGTGACAAGGAGAGGTCTTGTGTCCCAGCACTGGGGCGAATTACAAAGGCTGTTATGATGATGATGATAAATATCTACTCAAATATTTTTAATTGAAACAGTAACTGAATCAATAACAAATAAAATGATTAAGATTTGTCCACTTGTATTTCTTCATCTGTTTGCCTGAGCGCCCAATTATCTCAGCTTACTTCAATTTCGCTTTGTTTGTAACTCGAAATAATCCATGCTCAAGGCTTAAGCAAAGCCTCTTTCCAATATTTCTCAGTCAACACCCGACATGAAGCATCTGTTTTGTAATAACATGACCCACTCATTTGTTTACTTAGGCAGGATCCATTCTTATCTGTACTTGAATTATCATATCAGTTGAATTTAGAATTAGTCATAAATATTTTTAAATCGAAAAGATTTTATAAATGAAGTTCGTTTTTAAATATGAATTGCTACGATCACTTTCGTTAAAGCGACGCATCCCCCACGATGACTCCACGACATTGATGGATTGGAGCGACATAACAAGATCTAGATATAATTATGGCTAATTTGGGTGTGCTTTTTTGCTCAATTAACTTTGTTTGTCCTATTATCGGAAGTCTGAAAATGTTTCTCATACAATTTTTCATCCTAATGATCATTCTTCATATTTTTTTTATACTAACGATAGAAACTCATAATGTCATAATCATCACAATTCATAATTTCACTACTCATACACATTGTTTATACCTACTAATACTTATTTGTTCTGAAAAATATATACTAACGACTTTGAACTTTGAGTAAATCTAATTTTCAATAGACTTTCGTGGTAATGCCAGTATTAATAAGAAAATTATGATAATTGTCAGTTATGAAGGAGACAATTATGAAAGAAAATGAGTTAAAACTATTCTTAGTAACGACAGTATGAACAAAAAATATGAGAACTAATTGTTAGTAAAAGTTATGAAAAAAATTATGAGTAAAGACTATTCTGAGTAACGACATGTACGTACATGAATGAAAAAAATCATGAGAACTAATTGTTATGAAGGAAAAATTTATAAATAAGAAATTACGCGTACTTAAAGATTCTGAATAACAACAATATGAATAAAAAATTATGAGAACTGATTGTTATGAGTTTCGATATTAGGAATAAAAATTTACGAGAGAAAAAAAAGTATGAGAAAGAAAATTGAAGAATGAATGAAATGAATGAAGAATGATTATTAAAAAAAATTATTAATAAAAATCGGTAGTAGAAAAAAGATAGGAATAATAGTTTTATGAGAGTCGATAATTATGAACTCGATATGGCTCATTTATTATGTTTCGAGAATCACAAACTGGAACATATTGTTACAGTAATTAGATCAATCGTGAGTGTGCAGATGAATCCCTTAGCAAGTTAATTGTGTCATGGCCCATTCTCGTTCCATTAGTACACTTGATACTGAAACCCAATCTCAAATTTAGCGTCATTGTGTTGTTGTCAAGAAACTTGCAAGTTAGTTGTAATATGTTATTATTATTAGCTATTTATAATTTTAAATTATCAATCCACGCCTTGATACATTATTAGACGTGATAAAAAATAGGTAAATAAGTTTGTACTGCAAAAAATTTGTTAAAATTGTCGCTACTCTTCTACAAAATCTCGTCCATTTCTTATGTTATAATACTTGCAAAGCATTAAAGTAATTCATCCACACCACACCTACTAATCCCATCCCTCATGTGCTCTTTCTATTTTTTCGATTTCCCATCTGAGCACTTCGTCTGCGACAAATCCTACATCATTTCCCAAGTTAACACAGAGGACGCCTTAGCTCATCCATTCTCTCCCGGCTGGGGGAAATAGATTGGTTACGCAAGTGTTTAATCTGCTAATAGGTACAGTCACACCATCAGCATAGATAGATAGATACTCCATTCTCAAGTTTGTGGTAGTGGTGATTGTGTTTTTTGTAGATTTTCTTCCATCCATGATTTTGCATTTAAACGCCTCACAATCTTGTATAAGATAAAACCTCCGTAAAAACTTGTCAACAACCACAAACTGTAGAAAGAGAATGTAGCTATTTGTTTATACTAACACTAAATATGTGCAATTTTAATTGTTAATCTGTATTACTTAAACATAATTAATATAAAAATAATACCTTTGTAATATTTACTCCTAACGCGAACTCTTAAAACCTACTGTTTAATATGTAATGTAGTAATGAATTTAATGACTCTTATGATGACTAATCATAATTATTTTAAGTGGAATTGGAATATTATCATTGTGTGTAGGTCGTAAAATATTATGTTTGGGGAATCAATTTTCATGAGAATTAGACTATTTTTAATACTGATAAGGTGATAAGTGATAACACTTCTTAGATTCCAAACTATGTTTATGCTAGTCTGCGAACTAAGACAAAAGTAATTGACTAATGTGAACTACTTTCGGTGAACTATATCAATAGTGAGCATTACAATACATTGTTAAAGCAAATGGCTTTGGGAGCCAATTGTTATTGCCTATTTAATTTGTAAAAATAGGTCGTCATCAGTCGGACGATGACCCACGCCTTCTATCGTGATGCTGCCGAAATGCACAATTGTGTATCGAACGTAAACAGTAGTTCGGCGGGAGACCGTAGAAATTGTATGAAGACAACCTCGTTGACGTATTAATGAGATGTATGAACGATTTGCTGAGGGATTGTGATGAGAGACACGGGCCAGGGCAGTTAGTTAGGCCCGTTTATTTTTGTCTCAAGACGATGACCCCTTACTACAACTTCCAGTGCATTATAATGCTACTATTATATCTGCTTTGGTTACAAGCTTTACAACCCGTACTGCATACCCCATGTCGTATCGTGTCGTGTTACAACTTTGGATACAAAGGGATTCATTCTGTCGTCATAGGTCGGTTGGTGTCGACCCGCGCCTCTATTGTCTAAACACAATATGTACCAACATGCTTTTCTTCGTGTGGATTTATGACTTCACCCAGCCCGAATCGGATTCCTTTAATGCGAATTCTAATTCGATCCTAGTTCAGGAAACCTTTAGTTTTCTTGGTAAACTTTACAGGGTTGAACATTTCGTAATTATGTGCACAAACATCTCACATCTATTGATTCTACGAGTTGTTTCCTCAACCACACACAATTCCGATTTGAGTAAGCCGCCGATGTTTGGGAAGGTCGTCCGTAAGTTTATTCTTACTTTTGTAATGTGGGCCGCTTTTGGTTGCCGCACGAGTATTGATTCACCTCGCGGCGGAGAAATTTTTGTTTTAAACACGATCGTTGTATTTTATGGTTGTAGTATTTTTAAGCTTTTATTATCCTGGTACATTGTGCCCACCTTAAATGTTCAACGAATGTTAGTTTTTAAAAGTTCATGATGAAAAGATATGTAGTAACTAATAGGAGATTAGTCTAGACTGAATTTCAGGAGCCTTGAAACAATGTAATCGTAACACGTAAAAGAATTCAGGAATATATCATGTAAAACTTACAAAATTTACTGAATTATTATTAACTAAATGAAATCAAATTTTGTTCTTTTCACTCACTTGTGGCGTAAGCTCTTACCTTCCTTATGGCTTGCGTCCGAATTCTAATGGCATTTTTAGCAGACAATTCTCCGAATTCTAAAGTCGGATTCTCTACCAAACATTGTCACCGTGGTGGTGGTCTGGCTACACATCAATAATGGTCCAAGTTCGAATAGTGGTAGGGACAAATATATGCCAACATTTATTCACGATTCATGATTATCCATATATTTATTTAAGTTTATTTATAATCAATCAACCGTCTGTGTTCGTCCGCTGCTGGAGGCCTTCTTCATGTCACGCCACAATTCTCGATCACTTCGCTCAACCAATCACTGCCAGCAGTCCTCCTAAGGTCATCACACCAACACGGGTCGTAGAGCATCCTACACTACGTTTGCCCAAAACCAAACTCCTCTCCAACGCTCGTCGTTTCTCCAGCAGACATGACCAGCCCATTGACACTTTGTTCTGTGACATTATGTTATTTAAAAATATATTATAATATTTAGATACAAATAGAAAATAGACAAGTGAGCATGGAAATAAAAATCCAGGCATTCCAAGTATGCTTGCTTGATTCTTACATCGGAGAAAAAATCTTGTAAGTCAACGATGGCACGGTAATGTTAGTGAATTTTGAACAGGGTTCTGTATTAGGCCCATATAATTCCTGCCTGATTTACGCCTGCCGATACTTTAAGGTGGACTAATAATCGACTTACTGACGTTAATATTATGGTTCGGCATTTTGTAACAAAGTAGTAAGAAGTTGAAGAAGAATAAGAATACATCTCAGCGTATAATAATTATTTGAATAGAATGATTATTTGGTCTCGAAACAGTGGTACGGATTTTGACGATTACCTATCTTAGCAAAGTCCATTTAAATAAGGACCTTTTTGATTTTGCCCCGAAAATTTGTTCGAAATATAGCATTAGTGAGAACTATTCCTAATCTCCGCGGGTTCTCTTTGATCGTCAGACGTTTATTGAAACCGTTTCTCAAGATTCCAATCTCCCGAGCTCTCTTGGTGAGATAATAGGAAATATTCCAATCCTACAAAGTGTTTTTTCTACTTAACGTTTATTTTTGTCATGAAGCTAATATTTAATAGAATACTAGTCAAATGGAGTACTCAGTTCTATTTGACGAATGTATTGTATTTTATATTTTTTGGAAGTATATCGAGTTGTATTAGGTATACATATACAACATGTAAACTAAATAACCAACACTCTGAATACAGGTGGTTTGGGATCGTCTTCCGAGTTTTTTTTCGTTTTTTTTTTTTAAATAAAGGTTTTTTTTAAATAAAAAAATAAAAAGTACCCAGGAAATGTTGTACAATATTTTCTGGATACTTTTTTTTTTTTTTTTGTTTTTTTTTTTTAAATCGTTTATTTAATTTACATGTTGTATATAAGTATACTTACTTCAAAAAAAGGAGGTTATCACGTATGTATGTAATGTAGGTAATATTGTGAGAATCAAAACTATAAAAACTGTGAAGGGAGGAGAAAACTTGTTGAGTTTGTTGCCGGTTCTTCTCAGAACAAGGCCTCCTAGTAGACTCTTGAACCGATGGCATAAAAATTGACTTTCATAAGTGTACAAATTGTACCTAAATGAATAAAAAAATGCACAGTTTTTGTCTTATTGCAACCAACTTCGATACATAGCTTACACAGAACAACGGAAGCGATTTTAATGAGGCAAATAATTAATTCCGCGTATCAGAATGGGCGACAGTATTATATGTATAGTTACACATTTACATTCAAATACAAATATTGTACATTTACCATTTCTGTATTATTTAAGAAATATTATAATAATGTCAATAGGTACAATATTAGTATTGGTTGTGGCTAAGGTAACGTAACTGCGGTGAGAACGATATTACTTATACTCACAAAGTTTAGCCACAAGCATCAGTCATGAGAAAACTCGTAGAGATCAATCTGTACATACATAAGAGTCATAACGAAGTTACTTAATACAACTTTATATGCAAAGAGTATTTTGATTTATTTTGATTGCCTATTTGCGTTCTGATCTAATCCAAATCCGTACGTAAAAAAACGATTTACTGTTATTTTAAATCCCTACTAATATTATAAATTCGGAAGTAACTCTGTCTGTCTGTATTTTTTCACGACTAAACCACTGAACCGGTTTTGATGAAATTTGGTAGGTAGACATTGCTACCTTTTATTGAGAAAAAAAGGCTTGAAGGGGTTGAAATAAGGAATGAAAGTTTGTATGGAAGTTCGTCATTGTTGAAGGTAAAACCATAAAACTTTGAATTTAGACTTGATAAGAAACAAATAAGTATATATTTGTTCCAGCGTTTTTCAGAGTCGTCCAAACGAAGTCCAAAAAATGGGGAGCATTTTTTGGACTTCGTTTGGACAATATTACTGTACATATTACAAAGACGAAGTTGCGAACAGAAGCTAGTTCATAATTCTAGAAAAATGCACTGAAAAAAATCGACTTGCCTCAGGCGGGACTCGAACCCGCACCTTCCACAATCCGGGTGGACGCGTTGACCAATTTCGCCACCGAGGCACTGCTTTTCGCTGTCGAAATTTGTCAGTGCTTGGTGATTATGTTTTTATGGTAAACATCGTATCATCAAATCTTTGAAATTTGCACTTCCAAGACACGAACGAAATATTTTTGCAAATATTTGACGCCCAGCTAAGATGAAACTACCTTACATTATGGAATAATTTTATTTTTGCGTTTACAAACGCGTAAATATAATACTAGAAAAATGCACTGAAAAAAATCGACTTGCCTCAGGCGGGACTCGAACCCGCACCTTCCACAATCCGGGTGGACGCGTTGACCAATTTCGCCACCGAGGCACTGCTTTTCGCTGTCGAAATTTGTCAGTGCTTGGTGCTTATGTTTTTATGGTAAACATCGTATCATCAAATCTTTGAAATTTGCACTTCCAAGACCCGAACGAAATATTTTTGCAAATATTTGACGCCCAGCTAAGATGAAACTACCTTACATTATGGAATTCCTAGTATTATCGTAGAATTTCTAGTATTATATTTACGCGTTTGTAAACGCAAAAATAAAATTATTCCATAGTTCATAATTAATAAATAAAATACTGCTGAGATGATTTAGTTAGAGTAGTGTTACACCTGTTCTGGTTCTTGATTTTTGTTTGTTGGTTTGTTTCTTACTTTTTAAGTTTGATGCTCCTTTATGTAGTGACAGGATGGCAACTTCAAATTATTTTGAGGCTCTGCATGGCCCATACAGCCAGTATCTGTAACCAAATGTTACTTAAGGCTCTACTCAACTCCTTTCGGGATTATGACCGGGATTGTTTGTAAGTTAGTGAAAAGTATAAGGTATATATTTAAGGTTTAAAACTGCGGTAAACTCTGGGGAGGTAACTTTTAAGTACTTTGCAGAAGATTTTTGTTGAAGTCGATGACGAAAGTTTCAAGGGGTAGGTTAGGGCTACTTTCTTGTGTATTGAATTTTTACCTAGACCAGTCTGCTTCATAACTTGATATGTTATTCTGACACCGATATATTTGTAGTGATCTAAAATAAATACATCTAAATCCGGGCGACTGTTTTAATTGAGTGTCAGTAGTAGACCATCGAGAAGCCATAATGTTTTGTTTACCACAGCTGTCGAAATTTCACGCTGATATTTTGAAACGACTGCAATAGAAATCTTGGAGTCCAGCTTGCAACAAGCTATTGGATTACGTATTAAGAAAACAAAGGGATGTAATTTCAACTAAAACCGCAACATTTACGACCTGTTGAACCCTTGTAATAAAGCTGTTGCTCATAACGCGCGGCTAGATCATTGTACTGGCAATGCTGTCTACTGTCTATGTCGCTGTTATTAAGTTTTACGTAAGGTAACTGTAAATTTTATTTTATGTGTCGTGCAACGAATTTTATGGGATGTGGTATACGATAATATCTGGTTAAGAAATGCATTTCCATGTTAGTTTAATTCTTTATGAAGTCGTTATTTTTTATTTAAAAATATCTAGCAAATGACTCCAAGGTGGTAATAATAATAATATAATAATAATAATAAAATTAACACCGTACTACGAATACAAGCCAAAACCTGTGCTGGAGAGCTCCAGCTACAGAATGTACTTTGATAGAGCCATTTTAACAGACAAAACCATATACTGTAATAGACCTGACATAACCTTAGTAGATAAAGAACAAAAACTAGCATATTTAATTGATATAGCGATTCCAGGAACTCATAACCTCCAGAAAACTATTTCAGAGAAAATCCATAAATATTCAGAGCTTAAAGATGAAATAACGCGAATATGGAAGCTAAACAAAGTCCTCATTGTTCCACTGGTGCTCTCTAGTACAGGTGTAATTCCACAACATTTACTCCATAGCCTGAAAACATTAGATCTCCCTGAAAATTGTTTTGTTACTATGCAGAAAGCAGCAATATTAAACACCTGTAGAATAGTTCGACGTTTTTTACAAGAAGATAACGATACAATACCATAATAACTAAATAGGTTACTTGGTGCAGCCCGTAACCTATTTAATGTAACCAGCTGAAGCTGAGAAATAGAAAAGAATATAAATAATAATAATACTTTATTTGTCATTAAATGTGGTATTACATAGATGTGAATGATACAGTTTATTTTGGAAAGGCTCTCACATTTAGCTGGAATTCAGCATACAAATATAAATTACAGAAATTAAAATTTAAAAATTATTGTTATAAATTATATAATTATTGTTATGCAGTGATAGCGTCAGAGATATGCGCCGCCTACCCTATCACGCCTTGTCGACCTGCAAGGTGCTCCTTCGCAACTCTTTAATGACCCACGATTATAAGATAGAATAGGTGTACTAGCAGAGAATTCCATTTCTAGACATAGACATGTACTATCAGGGTCTTGCTAAATATTTCCAGTTTAAAAAAATTTCGTTTGCAGCGAGCCCTTTCTGTTGACCCTGCCTTCTATTACTGTTTACCAATAGAAGACCATCTTTTGTTCTGTAAGGCACCTAGTTGCAATTTATATAAAAAAAGTGTTGTTTTAACAAATTACAACCAGATGACTTGACGGCAATGTTTGCTAAGGCAATTGTATTGCATCACTCTGGGATCTTTACTCAGAATTCTATTGGTCAACAGGCTAAGGGTAGTCCTCGACATTTTAATACAAAAACGACCCTTAAGGTGGAAGATTAAGGAGACCGCGATAGTACATGCCCAGAGCCAACAAACGCGAAGTCATACACCTACTACTGGACTCTATTCACCGTTAGATTGCTACTTTCTTACTATACATATATTTTTTACTTACATAGGCTATATTTACCTGCAAAAAAACGATACGCCGACAAAGTAGCGGGTTACCGAATCAAAAGCAGTCACTGTACTTGTAACCTCTAAAGATACTTTACAACAACAGTGTTAATTTTAGACTACTTACTTTTGGTTTATATTTCATTTATTCATCATTATATTAATTTATATTATTCTTTCGCAGACAAACACAAAACGTTTTATTTATTGTTTACTGAAATCGTGAGGATTAAAAATAAATAAAATACTGTAGAAAATAACCCAGCATGTTTGTCAATATTGTCAATATAGCATAGCACTTGCAAAGTTTTAGGTTATAGTTTTTATAGATAATACTGAAGGATATTTGTTTATTATAGTTAGTAGGTAGGATCATGGCGTAATCTAAAAACGTGAAATATGTAGGTAAAAAAACCTAGAAAAAGTAACTTAATCCTTAGTTACGTATTTAATAGTGTTTTAATAACAGTACGTATACCTAGCACCCGAAATGTTTCTTAGTTATTCCCATCCGACCCCTGTTTGCTCGTCTCGTTTGCCCTAAATTTCCCGAGTTGATAATGAAAAAGCTGCGCTGCTAGTTCATGTGATTTCACTTCAAAGTCTCGCCGTTCTGTTATTCCCTTGTGTTTCGCACAAGATATCCGTGCCTCCTTATTAAATACAGATGTAACCGTGTATCTACGGACGGATCAAAGCTATCATTCATCTAACGCAAATATATTTAGCCGGTCCCGCAGTACACGCATGAAGTTGTCGATGAACATAATATAGATCGACAAATTGAGAATATCCGTCAAATTATCGATTGTTTGTTGCAATTTACTTTCAAGTTTAGTTTATCAATATTTAAATTATTTAACTTTTATATTCTCGAACATCGACAAAAGAAGATAATTTAAAGGTACTTACTTAATTCAAAATTTTAATTTTGTTACTTACTTTGATTGGTGTTTAACATCACGATAAAATTAATAACTTTGAAGATTTAAACGATTGCGTACGTATATAAAGCAAAATTAATTATAGCTTGTTGATAATTAAAACCGTAGTTCTTTGATTCTTCAAAATAAAGCGAACATTCTTGTCTGTTTTAATATTTTATTTTGAAGCCAGTTGATGAACCGGGCATACCTCGCTTGAATGGCTCGCAGCAAACAAAACTTCAGACGTTCAAATAAAAGAAAATCCATAATGACACCGGGTCCATTTTTTTATGCCGAAGGTCCGAGTTTTTTTTTCTTTTATGGCATTGATTGATGACGCCAGAAAGCGAACTGAAAACCTAAAAACTCACAGTGTAACGCACCAGAAGCTTCGTTCATTATAGAAACCGTAACTTTGAAGTATTTTACTCTTTATATTATTGTAGGTAATTGTAGACCGTCCTAAACATAATATTACCAGAAACATTTAATCAAAAATATTTTCCTGCAAGTTCTAAAGGAGAATGGTCACTGTCCCCAGAATTTATCAATTTGCGGCATAAGCGTCATTTTAAAGGATAAAATTAAGAGGAAAATAATAGATTTATTTTATTGTATGACACCATTAATCAGATTTGTGCAGGGAAAGAGCTGTGGCTTATTTAAAAATATATCTTGAGACCTTTTGAGGCTCGTTTTAAGCGGCCACGTTTCGATTATATAGATCGTCACTAGCAATACTCATGTATTAATTAAGAACTTTCATCTTGAGACACTGCGATAGATGGTTCAAGAATAGAATAGAAGAGAATATTTTTTATTTGCACTTTAATATGCGGCGTTGTTACTTACCCAAAATATGCCCTACACGAGTATTATTGATGGTGTAATAATATAAACTATTGCTATGACTTTTCACCTGATATAAATCACAATTTGATTGAGCTTGAGGCCAAAACCGCCCACTCTCCTTTGTTAATGACTAATTAAATGTTATAATATAATCGCCTACCTCATTGCAGTTGCTAATCATATTTTAAAATTCTGAAATACATTATCTAATTGGAATACCTACTAAGTACATATAACTATCACGCTCGCAGCAGTATGGATAGCCCATACTGCCAGAAGTGGCTTTATGAGCGTCGCATATATAAGGCATTAAACCCAAAAAACGTAACTAGATTTCATGAACCAACAACCAGAATAGATAAGAGGCAGCCCGTACAATTATTATACAAGAATTATAATTAAATATATAACCAGCAATAAATTGGAAATTCATGCCCATTATAGAATTATCGCCTTATTGTTTCCTCATACTCTTTGTAAACTAATTTCACTTGTGTATACTCGACGCCGGATCTGTTATGGTTAATTGTGTTCTACACCGTTCCTTATTATGTCTCCTTTACATCGTATCCTCTCTACCCATAATAATACAGTTCGGTGACCCGTACACAGGGGATTTGTAAAGGATACATTAACAAAATTTGTATCTGTTTCCGTTTAAACCTGGATTTATGTTTGTGTACATCTACTTACTTAGTTTATCTTTTACAGGTATAAATTCTTCCAAAGCCGAAAATACCGTAAGTTTTGACGCTAACGAAAATATATTAGTAGAGTTATTTGCATATTTTTCTTATTTAGCTTATTTATGTCCCAAATCGTATACATCAGCTGACTCGGCTGTATCGAGGGGCGGCAGCGTGGCTTGTGCCAGTCGGCTACCTCCCGTCGCCCTCGATTGACGTTGTAGAGCGCACGTATCTTTAAGACTTCATTCCATTTAAAATTGTTCTAGTGAACTTCCCTAAAGTAAATAGTAACAGTGATTTTAATATTGTGTAACCACTAAATTGGATTTCTATGTGATTTTTGTGCACGACTTCAAAGTTTGGAATCATTATTGTTGACGCTGCTTTTTGTGGATACTTACAAGGTAATTTTTAGAGATATCTCTCCGTTTATTGTGTAAAGAATCAAGTTTTACATTAAAAGGGAAATTACGTCTTACGATATAATTGAAGGTTTACTTGGTCTCCCTCGAGTCGTAGGTCTGAATCAAATTACATAGTAAGTATGTCGTAATTATAAATGTGCGTGGATTGATATTATAAATTCATCAAATAGCAAAACATTAAAGGGAAATTTCGTCTGAACATTAACCCTTTAGGCGTTCTTATAAGAAATTGTATTGATAATAAATACATGGCCCATTTTATTGATTCGGAACCCTAACAAAAATCGCGTATTCAGTCTTAGTTCGCATGAGAGGGAAACGCAGCCGCTTAGGGGATGAAGATCAGTCAATTTGGGGGATGTATTATGAGTTATCGATCAGGAGTACGTAGGACTTAGTTGAGAAAGCCAACTGTGGTTATATTTGACGATATAACGTACGCGAATCAAATTGTTATAACCAGTTCATTATAAATACAAAAAACTAGTATTTGAAGTACCGCAAGGATTATGTCTAATTATTTCCGCATAAATGGTGTTTTTTAAATGTAATAAAAATTATAATTCTATACCTACTAATAGCAATAAGCACTTGTAATTCTATCCAAAAGTATTAGGAATAAATAACCATATTTATGAAGATTGTATTTTTTTGTTATGCAATTAAATTATTCCCTGAAAATAGTCTTGAATAAACACCTATATACACAATTACAAGCATAAAGATCAAGTGTTTATGGATATTAATATCAAAATAATCTAAAATGAATTATTTTTAGTTTATCCGTTGGAACAGGGACACCCATAAATCTTATATTACAGACAAAAAATACTAAATTTTTGTGGTGTTGTGCTTCTATTAGTGAGTAAGGATGCCAGAACTCCACGGGGTAGGAAAGGGGTTTTAGGATTTGCAGCGCGCAAGTGTCTCGTAAGTTTTGCTAGCGTCTAATAGGTTACGTTACGGTGACTGGTTACCATCAGGCAGGCTGTATGCTAGTCTGCCAATGCCAACCAAATAACATTAAACAAATATTAGAACAGAATATGTAGCTCATCATCATCATTTCAGCCGAGAGACGACCACTGTTGGACATAGGCCTCCCGCTAGGAGAGATATGGGTCTCGCTTTTGTATTAATTTTCTAATGGTCTGTTCCACATGTAAGTTCCCACTTGCGTTTATTTGACAGTTAAAACAGTCAATGTAGGTAACTGCCAGATATTATCTCTTAATCAGAACCTGTGAAATAGAATACTTGAGTAATTCGGCTAGAGTTTAATCAAACTAATAAGAACAACAGACTAAAATGTATCTATTTTTAATATAGGTAATAGAATAGATACATTTCAGTCTGTTGTTCAACATCTTTTATGTTACCAATATTTTTAATTCTTCTTCTTCTTTAATTAATGGCGTTCGCGTTATTTATCGCATTTCGCCAATGTCAAGTGAAAATGTACTTTTAAAGTAACACACAATTGTACGGTAGATTGAGGTTGAAAATGGAGTCTCTCAACACGTGTTTTTACAACAAGAACTCGGGAGGAACTCCTATTTTTAAATAACAGCTTCGGGAATTAAGTTAGTCTGACTGAAACTCCAATCGGAATATTATAACCTCAGATAACACACGTTGCTTGCTCTTTTTCAAAGACTATATTATGCTATCGGTCACTCTTACCTTAAAGTTTACTAGTGATGCTCCAATTCAACTGTTTTCGTCTCACAGTTTGTATTTGTAGGCCTATAAAGCACACAAGGAACAAAAATGGAAAATTCTTATTCAAACAAGCTCATGCCCTGACAAAAACAGTATCCGTAGAAATAGAAACCCTAGAAAGCCTCTCAGAAAAGCTTTGCTCTACCTCTACAATGTTAGGGTCCACACAAAAGTTACCTTGGCCTTCATTGTCCCTGAGAATCTGCAACATTTACGTACAAAAACCTAAATAGAAAATCATCGTACTGGAATGTCTGTTTTGCTAAATGTCGCTAAAATTGCATTGTTGTCAAATAATCATTTTCGATTCTAATCTATCGTTAGTTTATTGTTCTGTTAAGTCTCCTTGTACAAATCCTATGCATGCTTATAAACGCAATATTATCAGCTGAATTAGTTTGCACAAAGATAGTGATAGAGAATGATTTTTATTTAAGTATCTAGTCTAGTAGTAAAACACAAAAATACATTTCACTCTGGCGATTAGAAACATTAAATTATACTCAAAATTTAAATCGAATAATCCATTTTTGAGTTCGAGATCTTTAGGGCTAACATTTAGTCTAACAGCGTCTCTCGGCTGAAATGATGATGATGATGATGAATCCATTGTTTCTCAAATAGTTATTTCATTTTCCTACATTCATGACTCACTTTGTCTTTTGTCTATCTATATTTATCTTAAAATGCGCTTCTCAATTAATATTATTCATTCATGATACTAAAAGCAAAAATATAGTGCATAATAAAGACCGGAAATATCCTTATAGAATTACTTAATTTTACTAGCACCATTTATACATTATAATTAAGTACGTACGTAGTAACTAAGTAAGTACTTATATTTTTGTAATTCAGTAGCTATAAATAACTCTACATATAATTATATAAATAATGTACTAAGGAAAATTAATTACTAATCCTATACTTAAAACCACAGTGGTCATGATAAAAATGTAGGTAACGATCTAACTTTCGTAGTTTAAAAATTATTAATAATATTGTTGACATTGAGGTAGGTACTTCGAAAAGTATCCGATTAAATAGACCTTTAGCTATCACAATTCGCACCAATGTTGTAAAATAGGACATAAACTTCTCTCTATTTGTGGAATACTTCCAAAAACTTAACCTGCTGAGCATGTGGATATGACCAGGATATCAATGGAACACTTGATGTGTGGCTGCGATTCTATAGCCAGGGTTAGAATAAATATCCTGGTAATGAGGGCCAGAGCATTACAGGCTCTTCAAGCTCATAGATATAGTTACGCTGATAGTCTATATGTACATTCAAGGAGCGACAAGAGTATATGGAAAGGGACAAAAGATTCCGATGGATGGTGAGAAGACCTGGACCCGTAATTAGATAAGATAGCTTAAATCAATTACCGTTACCTCTTTCATTCGAATATTAATAGAGTACCTATTCATTGAGGTTTGTTAAGAATGATTAAAGTCTTGTTGTTTCCAGGAGCATGTTAGAAAACGTAGTATCCATAACATTTGAGAGGTGCACGCCATGCCGTCATGCGCCGCCGCCTTCGTCTTGCGTTATGCGCTATGATAATTTTGACGGTAGCCAAGCTTCCCAGTGCGTTTTGGACTGTCTTATTTTAACCATGCTACCCAGGCATAAAAATATTTTAATGGAAATACAAGAAGAAAATACGTTTTTAAATGAATAAATTGAATTAAATATAGGTATACCTACATCTTCATATAATTAATAAGTGTTTGCAGTCTTCTTGCAAACGTTTGTCCCTATAGGATTCTGTGGGATTCTAAGTTCCATATCATGTAGATGTGAATAGCATTTCGTTATTACATCACCAATAAAGTCTTTAAATGTAATTTATTAAGAAATTATGACGCTACATCTATCTACATATGTACTATTTATATAGTGTTCAAATAATGTACTACTACGGGATTTAATAATATATTAATACCTAAAACCACACTAATTAATTAATTATGAATTTCCTTACCTACATCCAATTATCAGATTAATAACAAACCCACTAATTTCCGTATTCACGGCGAGCTTTGAACAATTTAAAGGAAGGAAATTCCAAAGTATTGTAGAATATAATTGGCTTGTTGACAATTTGTGATAAAGTGGAAATTTTACCTTATATTCGAAGCCGCTAATAGACTCATAGAAAGGAGCTAATAGAATAGTATAGCACTATATTATATGTGCTAATAGATAACATTTTAATTGTGTCCTATAAACATAACATAGGCATTTTTTTTTTACTTTAGCAAGGAAGTTTTTGGTTTTAATCTCACCAGTAGGCCTATTCGCTAACTTTTGTTGACAGTTGAAATTAATAATCACCGAGTGAATTACATATCCAATGCTGTTGTACACGACACGCTATATGGCACTTGTTGTGTAAAAACGGCAATGGATATGTAATTCACTCGGTGATTATCATTTTCTTTTGTCAAAAGTTAGTGCATAAGCCGGCTGGTATTGAGTGATGACAGGGTCGAAGTTGCAAGCCAAGCTACAGCTAGAACTCACAACTACTGAGATAGGTACCGAGTATCTTAACACTTACGGCCAGTTGCACCAAGTTTTACGTTACAAAAAGTTACATAAATTCATAAAAATGGGATGTTCCATTTATGAAATATACCTATGTTCATTTTTTACGAAATTGTAAAAAATATAACTTGGAGTTGGTCCAACCGAAACTTAACTGTCTGAACACAATACCTAATGCTGTTAACACTACTGTTATGACTGACTACCAAAAAGTGTGAAGTTTTTCGCTCTATTTGGCGCTCGCTGTCATGAGTCGAATGCCTTTATTCAATACTAGTGGTCGCCCGCGTCAATGTTGGTTATCGCGCCTAAAAGTATCTGGTCCTTACCAGCCCGCATAGCATGACCACCGAATTACGATATGATATAGCCATTTATCGCTTTGAACTGTCAAAGATAATTGAATAAAACCGTCATCTTGAAATTTTATCGAAGCTGATAAATGTACGCAGTTTCGATAAAATTTCAAGATGGTAGTTTTATCCAATGATTTTTGACAGTTCAAAGCGATAAATGGCTATATCATATCGTGTTTCGATGGTCATGCTATGCGGGCAGGCTCTCAAACTATCTCCATACCTAATTTCATATAAATCGGTTTAGTGGTTGAGGCCTGAAAGCGTAAGAGACATCCAGACAGACTTACTTTCGCATTTCTAATATTAGTAGGGATATATAAATTTTATTTATTTTGCTAAACGATATCGATTGCAGATCACTGTAAACAGTAACTATCCTATTGAGACTTATACGCCAACAAATAGTTATGGGTTTAATTATGGAATACATAGACTCCCATTGCATTGTTTATATTGTGAGTAGCCGGACTAGCCGAACATGCAAGGAGGAGTGCTTTGTTGTAGGAAACTTGGGATCAAATCCCATTAAGCCCCTAACAAAAGCGCGTTAGCTTAGTTGGAGGAGTTAATTATACTAATACCTACTATCATTACTGTGCTAATAGCAATTTAATAAGAAAGTTATCATCATCTATTCAAATCATTATTTATTACGAACGTAGCTTTACATTATTCACTTCAGGATTTCCGGAAGTTGTAGGATAGAGTACAATTTACGGTACGCATCGAAGCATTGGAAATTGTATTTTTTCGTATTTATATTTATAACGATATTTTATATGAAATTAATATTGTCTACGTTTCCCAAACACTTCAGAAAAACAAGTGGAATGTTTTGGTCTAAGTTTTAGGTAAGTATATCTTTTATAGATTTCTTCTATTACTAAAGCATGATTTTAAAATTGTTGATTTTATAATAATAACAAGCCAAACGTTTTAAAAAGTACTTCTATTTCGTCTTAAATCATGGACATACTATTCCTCATGACAATGCCAGACAAATGTGAATCCGAACAACATGAGTCGCAATTTCCGTGCTGAAAATGCGACATTTTAATGCGCTTTTCTGTATGAATATTGTAATATCGAATTTCTATTAATACTTTCAGTAATTATGCTTTGTTTTATAATACTCACTATAAGATAGTATTAAATTACGTAGTTAATAATAATAATAATAATAATAAACTTTATTTGATTGCTACAACACACATAAATTAAGCAGGTAGGTAAAAAAGAAATATAAATGTACAAAGAAGAAAAATTTCACAAAATTATAATAATGCACGTGTGCGTGTGTGCTGCAGCAAGCGAAATAGGCGACAGTTCAGCGCAATGTTTGCTCAGGATGCCCATGAACAAACCGCTGTTTTTCAACTGTGACCCTGGTCTTACCAAAACGACAGCCTCCTCGCAAAATCAAATCGCAGACAAGTGCATGTAAAATATGGTATATGGTAGCAGCCTTCGGAATTGACAATACACATATAATTCAACTTATATTGACAAACATTAAAACAAATACATACTATAATATAATACGAAAAAGTAATAACATGCTATGTTTGTGTGCACTGGTGATATGAGTGAATTTATGTAACATAATGAGCAATGAAAAATAATATAACTGTGTTAGGTAAGAAATAATACTATTGATTAAATTATACTATGATTATTTAATGATACTAATTCAATAAAATAAAATAAAAAATATTATAAATAATGCCTAATGATTATAAAAATGATTGAATAAATAAAAACAATTGTAAAATGTCTCCGCTACCTACAAACGAGTTGTGGTACCCAAAATTTGTGTACGAAGAAGATGCATTTTATATTGTTTTTTGAAATTATATTTAGATTTAAGTTGCCTCAAAGGTGGAGGGACATTGTTCCAGCACTTAGTTGCGTGATAGCGGAAACTTCCGGTGAAAGCAACGGTTTTATGTTTTTGATATTTAAGTGGAGCGCAGGTGGACCTAGGTGCTTGATCATTGTATTTAACTTTGTTGAAACTCAATTTTGAGAAAAGATACTCGGGTCTTTTAAATCGAGTGATGTCAAACATTAAGCAGGCCAAATGTAACCTTCTACGCGACTCCATGTTTAGTATGGATTACATTGTACCCCGCCGCCACCGCCCGCAGCCCCGCGATCGACTCGGTACAGCTGACGCCGCATGGACGCGTTGCAACAGCGAGCCAACCGCGTGCTTATGCTGCTGCTGCCGCCGCCCACCCACCACCACCATCTCAGCGGCCTGCTAGTAAGAAGGAGCCTCCCCGTTTTTATCGGGAGGAGAAGAAGTGCGACGATGAGGGCTTCACCAAGGTGGAGAGGAGAAAAAAGAAGCCCATCATCCGCAACCACTGCGGAACCGCACAGACGGAGGACAACCAACTGCGTCCTGAAGTTCGGACGACGCAGCTGTACTTGTCCCGGTTGCACTGGTCTACGAAGGTGGAGGAGGTCGTAGACTATGTCAGGAAGAAGACCACCTGGAAGCTGAGAGTCGAGCGATTGGAGTCTCGCCACAAAGTAAACTTTTCTTCTTTTGTGGTGAGAGTACCAACCCATCATCTGCCGACTTTCATGAAGGAGGAGTTCTGGCCGGAAGGAGTTGTTTTTCGACGTTTTCGAGGACGACTCCCTAATGAGCTGCGCTACACGTCGCCGACTCTACGTGTGCCTTAGTTTATAAGTTATATTTTATATTATATATGTTAGTTTTAAGGTATTTATCTATGGGCCCTTTGTTTATTTTAACATCTATGTAAGCATTGTGTTGCCTGAAATAAATGAATTATAATTATATATAATTATTGAGAAATGGGGATATATGACTTCTCGGTGGTACATTAAAACAAAATCTAAAGCAAGCGTTTTGCACCCTTTGTACTAAGCGACACGACTTATACAATAGACGCGGACCGTATACAAGATCTGCATAGTTCAGTTTAGACAACACTAACGCCTCAATAACATTGAGACGTGCATCAGGACTTAAAAGATTTCGTATCTTATAAAGAACCTTAAGTCTAAAAAAACACTGCCTGACCAGGTTCTCAATGTGGTGAACGAACCGCAATTCACTGTCAACAAAAACACCCAAATTCTTTGATTGATCAACACGTTCAAAATTATGTCCACTAATGGTGAGAACCGGGGATTTATCAATGATTTTCCTGATTTGAGTTTTAGTGCCGAGAATCATAAACTTAGACTTACTTGGGTTGAGCACGAGTCCATTCCTTCCAGACCAATCAGCTATTCTATCTAAATCACTGTTTAGCAAATCTAACGCTTCCAGAATTTTACCCGGAGTTTCAGAAATGTAAAGCTGAACATCATCGGCATAAAAATGGAATTTACTGTGCTTTGGAACATTCGCAAGGTCAGCCGTATATAGTATGAAAAGGAGTGGACCGAGTATTGACCCCTGTGGTACACCACGACTAACCTGTCTAGTTGCTGATACGAGAGTGGATCCGTCATGTTGTCTCAAGACAACGGACTGACGACGGTTGTCCAGGTAGCTTTCGAACCACTTCAATGACTGGTCATCTAACCCATAGTAGGCCAATTTAGCGAGCAAGAGTCGTATATCAATACAATCAAATGCGCGTGAAAAATCAAGCAAAGTAAGAATTGTACCTCGCCCAGCATCCATTTCTGCCAGTACATTGTCGGTAACGTCAAGCAAAGCCGTAACCGTACCACGGCCCTTGCGGAAGCCAGACTGAAGAGACGGCAGTATATTATTGCTTTCAATGTACGCAGTCAACTGATCGTATACGATTTTTTCTAGAATTTTTGACAAGAACGGCAGAATGCTTATTGGTCTCAGGTCCTTGTAGTCACTAGGCTGCTCAGATTTAGGCAACGGCTTAACGAGCGCCTGCTTCCACTGAGCAGGAACGACTCTGAGATAAATGGACTGGTTTAGTATAAATGTTATTATGGAAAGTGTTACAGGAAGTGTGAGAAGCACCATATCCCTCGTGATATTATCATGCCCCATGGCGTTAGATTTGACTGACATGATACATTTCATTACGGACTGCTCGCTAACCGGCCGAAGACTAAACGTCGAATCAGAGTAACCCCCCTTAGGAAATGATTCAAACTCTGAGAGTGGGACATTGCAAATACCAGGAACATCCAAAAAGTGATTATTGATGGAATCGGGGTCTCCAAAACACGGTGGCAATGAGCCATCACCCTTACTGGGATCAATTAAAATGTTTTGTTTTAAATTATGCCAAAATTTTTTACTATTCTTAATGTTACAGTTAATGCAATGATTAAAAAAAGCATTTTTTTCGTTTTTTATACTTGATGCGACTAATTTTTTTAAATCATTATAGTAATGTTTATGTCTATCTAACTTGGTCCTTTTATAGTTTATATGAGCTTCATTACGCAAACCTATCATATACCTAATATTGTCCGTTATCCAGGGCAGGACTTTATTGCCATTTAGGCGCAAAGATTTAACGGGTGCATGTCTGTCAAAGAGCTGTAAGAGTAGGAAATTGAGTTGATCTACCATGGCATCCACACTTGGCATGCCGGCAATGGAGTCCCAGTCAAACGTGGCTAAATCCTTGTTGAAATTATCTAAGTGCATGTCTTTAAGAGGTCTGTAAGTAATGTGTTTAGGAGGCAATTTAGCTTTCTTTAAGGTGAAAGTAACGTTGATCATGGTATGACACAACGAGCCCGTGATATTTGTGACCGTGACATCACGTACCGGGCAGTTAGTACAAACGATATCTATCAGAGACTCGGAGTCAGCCGTTGAATGAGTACATTCAGTCACCACCTGTTCGAGATTCATGCATCGTAGGAAATTTTTTAACTTAACAGTCTTCCCGTCGATTGTGTCATTCATATTGACATTAAAATCCCCCATCAAAATCAAATAGTCGAACTGTGAGAACTTAGACACCGAATCAGTAAGAGCGTCCAAGAACACGTCAACATTAAGCCATGGTGGTCTGTAAGCCGTCCCCACTGCCAATACAAATCCATTAGTGCGTGTGGTTAACCACATCTGTTCGATGGAATCATCCAATCCTTTTACGTAACGAACACGCACGTCATTCTTTATGTAAAATCCTACTCCTCCCCCACGTCCACCGCGCATATGCTGAGGCCTCGGGGTACAACGCAGCCGATAGCCAGGCGGTGCTGGTGCTCTATGGATGAAATACATAACATACAGCAAAGTTATTGGGAGACGATTTGCATATACAATAAGGTAAATCTTAACAGACAACACTATTACTAAGACTATGAAGACAATTTTACAATGATAAGCGCAGTTACATATTGGATTATTAAGCATCGGGACATAACATGGCCATCCAAATAGACACAACAATTCAAATATAGTATATAAATGTAAGCACAAACATACATTTAAAGCACACATATTTACACAAAACTTACATGGCTTCACTAACGCTTTCCGGACCAAAAACACGGAGCAGGTCAGCCTCCGTACGCAGACGGTGGCGTGGTGCATCCTTGCCCTGGTACTGACGCACATAGACCCGGCCGTCTCTTGTCCATACGTAACGCCAGTTTAAGCGCCCAGCTATTTCACGAGCCCGGTGAAATATCAACCTATTAGAGCGAGTTAGCCTCTCGTTGACATAGAAGCGACGTGGAGCACCGGGCAGCCCCGTGCCTTCGGTGGTCGCACCACGCCGAACGCGAGCAGATTGCAGCAACTCGTCGCGCATCGCGCGCCGCGCTAACCTCACCACCATCGCCCTCGGACGCCCAGATTTCCCCGCGTCTAAATCACCTGGAGGTCGTCCCACTCGCGAAACGCTTACGATGTCATTCGCCTCCAGATTTACGCCTAATTTATTAGCCAGAGTGATGGCTATGTGCGATAAATTTTCACCTTTTTGCTCTGGTATACAAGATATTTCTAAATCGTTTAAAAGCAACTCCTGATCTCGTTCATTAAGTTCGGACTTAAGTTGCTCCATAGAAGCAAGCAAAGAACTTTCATTAGTGGCGGCAACGGGGGCGACATCGACTCGCAGCTCCAGCCTACCCAACCGCTCATCGAGCTTGCTAATTTGCTGCTCACAATTGTCCACTCTTGAGGATAACTTGGACAAAGTCTCATTTAGCTCTTTCATCTGGAGCCTGCTCGCGACCAGTTCCTCACGAAATAAGCGCATTTCAGCAATAAAGTCTGTGATGCTCGCCGCATTCATAACCAAACTTAAATCATTAGTGTTGTTACCAGAATGAGTATCCGCCATAGAAACATCTAACTGAGAGGGTGGGCTATCTTGTACCGCCGCCCCTCGACGTGATGTGATCATACCACAGTCTGGTCCTACTGGAGTATCCGTATTGCCCGTCTTTGGTTGTCTACTGATACACAGAGGACAATGCCAAGCAGATCTTTTTTCCCCAGTAAGCGTGTTGTAAAAACGCTGCTCAGATACATTAGCACATATTAGATCATAACGCTGTTTACATTTACAACAGCACAAAAATCGCTTATCAATAATCGGTTTTAGACACGCAGCGCATTTTACATATTTATCGCTCATGATTGGTATCTGTTAATCAATAATTAACTCGTTGAAATATAGTGTTAATAATATTCTATGCGGTTATCAGCGCCTGATTGTCTGGGATGTCACAGGTGAGCGAGACAGACATACGCAAAAACACCTAGGTGCGAGCAGCGCAGGTAGTGCATCGGATCGTTGACCAGCCACTAGAAACGACCTTGACATTGAACTGTCACTTTTGCGAAACACTATAAAACCACAATATATTTTGCAAGATTACACTTTAAACTCAGCACACTTTCCAAAATTCTTTACATAACTTTACACTACACTTCACGGGGATTGACTTAATGTATAATTTAATCATAAAAAATTACTTAATTCGTACGAAATCAAAAATATTAACGAGGAGACAAATATAGTAATGCTAACACGTCCCGCGCCATCTAGCGGACGTAGTTCACAATTAGCCAGTAATTTCTTAGTGCTATTTGCGTTAGAATTACATATGATTATTATAATGATGCCAGTAATTTTTAATTACTTTAAAAAATAACAGCAATTTAGGAAACCGAAATATTGTATTTGTATCTCAATTGTCTGTAAAAAAAACTTTTTATTACTTTGATGTTTTTTTTAATTCTTAATGAAAGCATAATTCAATACGAGAATGATTTACAAAATATATTGTCATGTATTATCCGTATCTAGGTATATGTATATTTAACTGAATTTATTTGCACAAGTGCAAGTACACATGTACAATGTTTTAAAATTTATATTTTTCAAGATTATTGGAAAATATTAATTGTAAAACATTGTACTTGTCTGTGTATACGTATTCATAACGGCTATAACAAAATCTATTTACTATATTGACTACAATTCAATAAACAATCATTAATACTTGTAAGAGCCATATCATATCACTCACACCAATTATCTTGCCCGAAGTAAGTATCATTAAGAACTTGTGTTACGGATACTAGATAACGGACATTTTTTTTTAATATACATAATAATTTTAGATATTTTTATAAATAAACTTAAATAAATATATAAACAACCATGACTCGCAAACAAACATTCGTGTTTGTCACACAAACTTTTGTCACTACCAGAATTCGAACCCGGACCGCTTGATGTGTAGGCAGCTATACTGACCACTCCACCACGACGGGGACGGTATCAGGCTTCACACAAATTCGTGACATTCTTTAATAAGCTTGATTCTTATCTAAGTCAAATCTTGAGAGTTGGTTCAAGTATTTCGCTTCATATACTTACATCATATAGCATAATGAATTTAGTGCTTTATATAAACGTATAATAATCGTCTCAGATATTAATCATAAACTTTGTCTCTGTAATGTCCTTACGTCGAGCGCGGCAGGAGTTGCCCGGGCTAGAGCTCTTAAAGCTAAGTGGTTGGAAGTGACAAAGGAAGTATACTAGCCTGGAGCTATGTCTCGGCAATGCGTGAAATCTGTAACGACAATAAAGGTTTTGGGCAGCAATTTTTAATCTTAGCCGTTTATTATTTGTTAATATATCGCAGTCGTAGTCTGTTTTATCGTTCAATTAGTATTTTTAATCAATACTAGCGGCCTGTATGAATTCTGCCATCAATCAAACAGCTAAACAAATAACTCTAACTGACGTAGCACACTCGTCAGCTCGGAGCCGTATCGCCTCTTTATAATTATTAACACGATATATATGGTTCACCTGTATGTTTGCTTGTATGTAACCGACTCCTTTGTACGCAATTTTAACCCACTTTAAACCTGCGAAAAAAGCGATGGCTAGGCCTGGTAAAGAGGCGATGCGCTACGGTCCGTCCGTAGCAGCTGTTTCGTAGAGTTCATAGTAAAAAAAGAGGCGGTCCCTTTTCGAGCTGATAAATGTGCTAAGACCTTAATCGATAATATGGCCAGCCTAATTTATTAATTATTCAAGTTCAAAAAGCAATATTAGTCGTAAGCCAATTACAAAGCTCCTTGCATAATTTTCTTTATTGTATTGTTTAAATTAACGTGGTCACTATCATTTAAAATTTAATTAAAGAAAACTGGATTCAAACCACGTGCGTCTGATTTTTGGTTAATTAACTCACATAGAACTGCAGTTCATCCGTGATCATGGCGCATGTGACTGCGCCGAAATATCGGATTAAGCAAAAATCAGAGGTACGTGGTTTAAACGCCGTTTACTTTCATTAAAATTTTCTTTTATGTTCTGAAACAAACTTAACGACATAATGCATTGTACAGAATTTGTCATCATCATCATCATCATCAACAGCTCATATAATGTCCCCACCGAGGGGCTCGAGCCTACCCCACATTAGGGGCGATTAGGCCTTAGTCAACCACGCTGGCCAAGTGCGGGTTGGTCGACTTCACACACAACTTCAGAATTTCTTCATAGGTGTGTGCAGGTTTCCTCACGATGTTTTCCTTCACCGTAAAAGCGTCGATTAAACGTACATATGAATTCAAAATTTGAAAACACATTGGTACGTGGCGGGGATCGAACCAGTGCCTCCCGGGCGGAAGACGACGCTCTTACGCACTACGCCATCGACGCTTCTTCTTTGACAGAATTTGTATTTGGATTTAAATACAACAGCATTGACGTATAAGTATCTACTTATAAAGTCGCTGATAACACGCTATCAACTGAGGTATCAAACTTTATTAAGTTTTTGTCCGAATATTAGAAAGAAAATGCGAAGTGGCGACTGCAAAAAACGTCATAGCGTCTTCAACGAAACGGAAAAATCACATGTAATATTCTAACATTAGATTTCATTATAGCGCAGTCATGCCTCTGCAGTTTTGACATTAGTCATACTAATTTTCTAAAATTCTTATTAAATTACCTCATGAATGAACATGTATTATCAAAGTTGTTAGCGTGGCGTTATTAATGAGTATCCGATGCGAATATTTTGTCAAACGTTCCATAATTAATGTACAGTAACAAATTACTGTGACATGATTACGCCCCATTATCATTTGGTGGAACGATTTCTGAGAACTTATTTGCGCGTAAGTTTTGCATTATGTTATAAATACGGAAAAACCATCCGGGGCTTTGATATCCCGCGCGCTGATACCGTATTTTTTCTAGTTTTTTATAAAAAAATATTGGGTAGGTGTACATTTTTCAATAATACAAGTGGACGAGTTAAGTATCTTTCAGCCGCTCAGAAAACTACTGTCAAATAATACCAGCTAATCATATTCTTGTCACGATTGTTGTATAAACAAAATATATTTTAATCCCCAAACATAAGTAAGCCATTCCTGAATGTCTCGTATTGTATGAATACGTTAATTACCGCGTCGATAACGTAATCGATAAGGCAAGTATCTATTTACGCAGCCCTTCATTTTAAAATCTGGTCTACTGGCTACTGAGAAATCTTGGGGATCAGGGAATAATAGGATTGCCGTTTGGCAATCCCATTATTCCCTGATCCCTCCCTGATCCTGATGAAAACTTAGTAAATTTAAGCAAGTATTTTACAATTATTTCTATTGTTATTTTAAATGAGGTGGGTGTTAAGAAATCACGTATTACTAAAAAATAGAATAGGTACTATACTATTTATATGCCTACTTCCCGTTTCCTAAACTAAAATTTGACGATGACTGTGTTGTTTCCGTTGGTTTACAATATGGTTATAATACTATACAATGCCTTATTAAAACTATTTAAATTATTTGCGAAGCGTCATCGTAAAAATTTAACAATGAAACTCATTGACAAATATCCAAAAATAATTTAGCCATTAATATGCACTCAACCGCATCACTATGGTTAGCCTATGTTCAAATCACCTATTGTGTGGTAGACAGATTTGGTATTCGTAATTTTAAAGGAATTTGAATTCAAATATTGATATTACGGGCACAAACAATGTTATTTGTAAAGTATTACGCGAAGTCTAAAAATATGTGTTCCAACAAAAATTCATTAAAAACTTTCGTACAGTTTATTGTCGACCATGATAGTCGTAAATTCGTTAAATCGCATTGTTTTGTGAAAATCTTGCGTCTATTTCTGCTCCTAAAGGCGTGTTATGTAGGAAACTCACTATCGCTCAAAGCAACATCACGCCAAAATAAGCCAAATTCGTTCTGTGAGTTCGGAATTTCAAGTGGCTTGAATGGAGTGACGAAAAATTTTGGATTTCCAAACAATCTGAAATCCATCACTCATTTTGTTGATGGTAGATCGATCCAGTATTGTTCGATCGAGTATGCGTCATGCATGACCTTTATTACAAAGTGTGTATAGTGGAACTTTTCTCTTATAAAAATTACAATCACTCCGTAAATAAAAATGACGGCTTACTTTATTCAAAGGAATTTACAAATATTGTAGTTAGCATTGTGATGCACATTAAAGTACTTCGAGAACGTGGCAATAGGCACACAAATTAATATCTGTATGTAAGTAATGACTCAACGTATTGTCAATGCGAGGTTAAATGTCAATAAACATGTCTATTTGACATCGATTGATACTTTGTTTTGATCAATTAACTTGAACTGAGACCGAAAGAAGGCTTATAAATTTATTGCCTACAACATGGTTAGAGACGTAGAGAGAGTATTATAAATTAAAGTACTATTTATATTGTTGTTACTAACCTTTTGTTCAACCACCTGATTCAGCGACACATAATTTGCACGCCTAATATTTGAGTTGTAGACGCTTGCATCATAGGCTGTAGCCTGATTACCGGAGAGGAGCAGAGAAGACAGTCCTCAACAACCAATAAGAATTACTTATAAAGTAGTAAATATGTATACGTCTCAAAGTAATTTCGGCTAACCATTAACTACCCAAATTTCTTTGGATTTTTTAAAATCTACAGTTAGAATTATAAATTTTTGATAAGATTAGACACAATGTTTACGAGTTGGTCGAGAAACTAATTACTTAGTAAGTCTGACTAGAGCCAGTGTCTTCGTGTTATTCCACTAAATAAGTTAGTACTAAGCGCATTATCTTCCCGCTACGTTACGGAGGTTGCCACGTTTCTGGAGAAAATTCCCAAGAACTGATGGCATAATCCACTATTCATAAATTCACACATATCTTCTGAATATAGCAAACCTTTTTGAGACTACTTACCTAACGCTCTTGACTTTGTACGACAGGTTACAAGAGGAAGAAAGATTTTTTTTTAAATAGTGTTTTCTAATGTTAGTTCGCTCAGATTATGTGGTTCAAAATATAACGCGACGGAGTATTAGGACTTAGTCTTGATTTTTCAGTCGCAGTCTTCCATTGCGTACAATATAAGAAAAAATATGAGCCCTAACGCTGCCTATCGACCAGCCTACCTAGCATGACCACCGAAACACGATATGATACAGCCATTTATCGCGTTGAACTGTCAAAAATTATTGGATGGATATAACCGCCATCTTGTATTTTATCGAAACTGCGAACATTTATAAGGCTTATACATGTTCGCAGTTTCGATAAATTTACAAGATTGCGCCAAATTAACAATGTTTTCTCGACTGTACATGATAAAAATCTGCTGCGTTTGGGTTCAATATCACTACATAGTATTAAACAAAGTCGCTTCCGCCGTCTGTCTGTCCCTATGTATGCTTAGATCTTTAAAACTACGCAACGGATTTTTTTAATAGACAGTGATTCTCAAGGAAGGTTTATATGTATAATACATGCATATTTACATAAGCATTGCACCCGTGCGAAGCCGGGGCGGGTACTAGTAATTCATAAAAGTTAGTCATAACAGTGAACGTATATAGGTTTCACGCATCATTTACTCTCTGTACAATGGACGGGGCACGCTCTAACCCGATTAACCTCCATGAACTGAAGTTTAATTATCTTATAAACTTTACTGTCGGCTTAATGCACTTTGTAAAGCCAGTTACTCAATATTGAAGTTAGCAGCGTACATATTGAAATATACATAGTTAAGTATGTGAGATAAGGATTACGATAAGCCAACTATCATAATTAAAGATATGGTTTTTATATCGAAAGATGCTGAACATCGCTGTGGCGGTGATTTTTGTTCCGATTACGAAAAAATTTCGTCATGACTAGTTGAAAATTGTTGAGTGTTATTTTACTGTCATCCTACTAATATAATAAACGCGAATTTTTTGTCGCTTTCCAGTCAATTTACAGTCGGCCAGTAGGTATCTAAGAAGAATCTAATAAATTCCGTTTCCAAAAATCATAATAATATAATGAACTTAACAGACCATGAAATTGAGAGGATTATTATAAAGGATTGTATTATCGTATTCAAATATTTTTTCATGCAGAAAACAACGCTCCGATTTTATCGTCCGACAAGAAAAATATCCTTTGTAATAAGTTCCATGTCATATTTTTTTTTATCCTTTTGTATGACATAATTGACTCATATTTCATACACCATGACCAATCGGACAAAGCCGGCATCGAAAAGGTCAAAGAACAACATTTAGGGACGGTTTAATGCATCGCACTTTATTATGACGAATTGCCACTACCGGGCGTGGCGAATCAGTCTCACGTTCAATGATATCCAGAACGTAGGCTTGTCTATATGTCGTGGCCCGATCGTATAATTGGCCAGATCATGAAATGCTTGGGCATATCGTCTACCTACCGATCATACAGATACGTAGATTAGACTCTCCCACAAACAGTCCACTGCGCTTGGTCATTTTATTTTATTTTATTTGGGAACTCAACAGCTTGTTCTATATTTATACATTGATAATAATAATACATAGCTACGTACTGCATTTCGGTGGGGTATAAACTGTGTTGCGTATCAAAATCAGTGTCAAGATCTGCACCAAACCCTCAGACCAATGATTCTAACCAAACCAAATTGAAGTAGGGAGCCATGTTTACATTATAAGACTTAAGCCACTAATAGAATTCCACGACTTACGCTAACATAATTTTAATTTTGCTATAATATTAAATAATACAGTCGTACAGTACAATACGTGAGGAACTAATAGCAAAATAAACAGTATAACCATAGGTTTTTTATATTAAGTCATAAAAAAATCACCCTGAACCTACTGATCACTCCTGACCATTACCATTTATAGATAATGGGCTAGTCGAGCAGTGGTCGAGTTTTTATGTTCCAGTAGCATTTCATGATATGCCGCACATTTCACGATCTGGGCAATTTTACAATCGGCCCACGATATATACGTATTAATGGATTACATCCCAACAAATATAGTAGAAGGAAACACTTATTGTTCTATACCAGTGGCAGCGGTTCGACATACATTGTACTTTTAAAAACCGTAGTGTGGATCGAATTGTGAATCTAAACCATTCTAACACATTCAAAAAAATTCATCAAAATCAGCCCAACCGTTTAGGAGAAGTTCAGTGACAACGCGAACAAAAGAATTTTATAATGATTTGCTATCACGCAAAAAATACTGGATTTATTGAATTTAATCAGGATTAAAAGACACGTATTTGTAGGTATTGTCCAGACGCGCATCACATCTTCTATCCGGATAAGCGTCCATGAATGATTTCATGAGCAAGGAACCTTGCAGTTAATGTTTTCCTATGCTAAACTAAGGCTTTCCCCAATTACATAATTAGTCCTGCGACGGCGGCATCTAGCGATGTTCGCTTCCACCTATTACGACACTACCATTTCGACACTACATACCGACGGGTCCCAAGAACAAAGTCGTATCTTTAAAATTAACTAGTTGCAGTAGGAAGCATTAAAGTTACGGGAATCAATTTATGCGTTATCCGGTAAGGAATTCCCGACAACTGTACGACTCAAACTGCCATTCATACTATTCTAGCATTGTACTTACGTCGCCCACTGCTGGCTTATATTTTGTAATCCGTCTATATCTGATGTCTGATACATTAGGTATTACGTGTATCTTCTCAATATATTTTCGATTAAAAAGCAGCGTATATATCTGCGGACAAACGTCCCCCAAACAAGAGTCGTTTAACCTCACAGGTTAGGTCCTAAATTCTCTTCACCGCATTGCGCTCTGTGGAAGTAAAAGGCAACCCTCCTCGCGGACCAATTGTACCCTAGTGAATACACGCTCTCATAGGTAGGTAAAAGTTAGTCTCTAGGTGAAATCAACAAGATGTCATGTCTGGATTACAAAGGCTAAATATAGTAAGATTTAAAGTAAAATGGGCTAAAACACAGAAGAATCCTTTAGAATTTGAGAATGTATATAAATTGCATGCTACTTATCTACATTACAAATTGTTCAAAACAGAAATAAAATTATTATAGAGTGAAATAATGTAAAGTATTATAAATACATGTGTTACATTTTTGAAATGTGAAATTGTAATGTTTGACTTTAATACCTAATAACTAAAAAAATAATTCTCTTCTTGTTTATTGAAAGGCGTTATTCAAACTGTTCTCGTTATGTCAATCAACTTGTATGTACAGAAATTTTACGTCGAGCAGCTCATATTACAGCAACTTGTTGTCACTAGCGACATTGCAGGAAATCTCGTATATCAAACGTAATTTAAACACAGTCAGCATTTACTTACCACAATCACCTAAATGCAACCTTGTTGCTTTTGTATTATGACACAATTTAGTAAATTATGATGTACCTACTTACAGTCTTGTCACAATAAAGTCGAAATTTTCTCGCATCAGACACAGAGTAAAGAAAATAGACATCAGGGCAAAGCATCAGGGTAATTAATTATCAATTATGTCAACATATCTTTCAATCGAAACAGTATAGAATATCGCAATAATTATATCTATATGACACTGAATATCAAATAAAACATATTTGATTCGAATTGAAAAAAGGTTGGATGTTGATAATGTAACTGGATTGTAAGTCAAAAGTGTGTATACTATATTGTTATATACATACATTTTTTGTCATATCAATTAGGTAACCTTATGAATACTCCAAGATACCTGATTTTGTAATATAATAACAAAGTCAGGTATTCTCTAAATACAATTAATAAATAAAATTACGCTTATAACACAATATAGAGAACGAACAGTACTTTGACTCCATATAAAGGGACGAATCGGCGTACGCTCACATACAAACGTCGCTTACACCACAATATATATTGTGCTTATAATGTCAAAAGGAGTTGAGCAGAGCCTTGGTAACATTTCGTTATACAGAAAACAACATAATATGGTGGTGTGGGCCATGCAGTGCCTCAAAATAGAAGTCAATCGGTTTCTATATTACCTTTTATGGTCTTTTTATCCATCCCAGATCTAGTTTCTTCAGTAGGAAATAGTAGAAAGTTATAATTCAAAACGATCTCAATCGCCGTACACCGTTATACTAGTATATAAAACTTATACAAAGTCCTTTATATTTGATATCTAAAATAGTTTTCCTGTTCATTACATTAAGGATCTCCCTTTGAGGACAAAACTTAACGTTACACAGTTTATTTCAGAGAATCTGTTTTTATTAGACGATCCATCAAATTATTTGTTGAGTGATGAGTGTGTGCTTAAAATAAGATATTACTGTATATCACAATATGTACTCGTATGTCATCATAAGTCTGTCTGAATCTGTACTCCCAAAATTCGATATTTGGATAACACGATGCAATGATCTGATCATACAGAAAAAGTTTGATTTTTGTTCAGTTAGTCGTCGATGCTTCGTAAGGCATTTGAATCTGTTAGTTGTTACTACAATTGATTCTATTCACCATTCCACATTCAGCGAGCGTGGTAATTTTACAGCAGTTAACTTTTCATCTGCCTCTTCGATAGCCGTGTACCCAACTGTGGGGCGTATATAAGTTGATGTTGATAAATCACTATCAATCTTATAATAAACTCTGATGCGATGATACTAGAACGTGATGCTTGCAACTGCCTGCTGCTTAGGGATCAAGCCCCTACTAATTTGATTACGTATCATTTGATTTGGTCATAAAGTACAATTTGTTACAGTCTTTACAGAGACATTCATGTTTTAATCACATCAAGCCTATTAATTTTTATCTCCTTTTCCTATTGCTAACATCAGAAAAGTCTATTATCCTCGAGCAGTAATAATATCAAAAAGCTGAGCTATATATTTGGGAACAGAAATTCTTAGTGTGCTTGATTGATAAAATTAAGCAATAAGTATATTATCTCGCTTAAACCAATCATATGCACCTATGAAGAACTTGTGTAATAGATAACAGATATACATTCGGCCGCAAAGAAATCGGATCTGTAAAAAAATTATCGACAAGTTCCAAATACTGGTACTAGCTTTATGAATAAAAATGTATTATTGACAATTTTATACTGCTTTACTTCTTCCCGTATTTGTAATGCAATAAAGTTTAATTTAGTTTTTATTTTAAAAAGGTTGCTAGGTTCTCATCCACCCTCAGGTCCCTGGTTAGATCCCAAAAAGGATTTATGTTAAGTTTTATTGGGAAGGCCCATTATTAAGCTCCAATTCGCTAAAAATCTTACTGCAGTTTGATGGCAACAACCAACTTTGGATTATGAACCCTATGCTGATCATCGTATTCAGGGGTTACCCGCGCAGTGACGAGTAAAAAGATATCGACAAGTTCCAAGCATTCCTAAGAAGGATTGGTGTTGAGTAGATCGACCGGCTGGCACTTCACATGGCCGTATTTGTCATTCTGTATATAGTATATGAAGCAATATGTAGTCGTATTATGATAGAAATGCAGGACAAATGTTTGACAAATACGGTCTTGTGAAGTTCCAGCATAAAACTATGCCAAAACATAGCATCGACCCCAAAATTAAATTTTGATTGGAGTAGGGAAAAGAAGATTGAATATAAATGCTTATGTTAATACAAACAAGTCAACACGAAAATGCTCTCTTAAATAATTTTATAAACATATTAATGTTTCGCCTAATATATTTATGGTGTCGTTAACGACCTTTTCCCTTTCGGATATTTAACATATTGAAGCGCTCTCTTGCCGAGATGACTTGGAAAATAACACCCATTAATTTCTTTTCTGCAATACATTTACCCTATAGAAGGGAAAAGCTTCCAATTACGCAATCCTTGTTACTGTTTGTGACCAGTGGCCTAGATGACATCACCTCGTATTCTTTAGTATGTAGTCTTGGTAATATAATGCCAGTCCATCTAAAGAAAACAATCAAATTCATTATTCATCTAAGCTAATCATCTAATTCATCAAAATTTAAGTACTTTTTTATTATGCAAGGCTTTCTTTTAATGAATTCAGTATGCTAATAATGCTAATGCAATCATTATAGACGTTACCTACCTTAAGTTTGCATCGCAAGATATTAGAATCTCTGAAATGGAGTCGTCATCATCTGTCTGTCCTAGTTTATTTCGGGTCGGCGTAATATGTGAATATATTTCTAAACATCATAAAATATATCAATCGTAATGTTAAATTATATAATAGGTACTCCTACTATTAGCATCATTAAAACCCGTCTCTTCCAAATCCAAAGCAGTTCTTATTTAGTCATTTTTAACTCTCCGCAAAATCCCTAACAGCCTGTTAAATTTATATCGATAACAGCTGCGTTCGATCACCAATTAAACCAATCGACATCGAAATTTATTGCCCCTTTCTTGCTGTAGGTGCTTTTTTTTTCTTTTATTAGCCGCGTGTAGCAACACGTTTGTCAGCAAACATTTTACTGTGTAACAATACAATACAAATAGGTATACTTTTAGTGCTCTTATTTTATATACTAAATAGTATTAAACATTAGAAGTAATTCTGCGTGTGTTTTCAATATTCGTTGTATGAACATTACCTAAATAGAATGTTGGTAACAGACGTAAATTTTTTTATAAGTAGGTCTAGGTAGAGTACGTGTTTTCGTTTTTCATCGCCGCTCGCAAAGACTTTTTGGTCCTAAGAATCTTAGTGAAATTAACTTCTGAATACGAGGAGAGAATTTTATTAGTACTTCCCTACATAGTAAAAGGTATTTTAAATGTGGGTATCTTATCTATACAGGGTGTTTAGTACATGTGGTATCACGCGGGCACCTACCCATGCTAACATAGTCAAAAGTCATATAAATACTGAAACGATATCATATAAATTTAATTGTAATTTTTTGTTTTTATTTCTCCATACAAATAGTTTAATCGGCAAAACAAAATGTATGGAAAATTACATAAATATTTTTACAATTTTGAATTTTTAATATCACCATAGTATTAATATGACTATGTTAGTATGGTTAGGTACGTATAGGCCCACTTGATACCCCCTGTACGTACACCAAACACCCTGTATATGAACAACTTTTTGAGTTTCTTTTACTCCACTGAGCGTGTAGGTACCAATATTCATGTGTTGGTAAAGCCTCTTATAAAAAACGGCTTCCAAAACTAACACTGAAAAGGGATAAATAAATAATTGGTTGTGCGATATGTTTTGAATCTACTAATTTCGGTAATTGCTGTGTTGTAAAATTTATAGTTAACTTAAACATGTTAGGTATGTATTGAGGTTTTCCTCTATAGACAAAGAGCCAATTAATTAATTACCTCTTTAATCCCATTTGTTTAAATGGTCATTTATTATCCTCAAAGCTAATTGCGCCCGTGGGTAAAGAACTTTTATTTATATTGAAACATAATTATGATGATTGAAGCTCTTTTATATTTAGTATTATTACTAAATATAAAAGAGCTATAGAGATAAACTGTATCTGTAACTGTAAGTGTATCTGTCCTGGCTGTTGGCTTTTGTTTGTTACTTGATGCCCGTTTTATGTGGGTACTACGTTTTAAAGGACCAATATTATTGTATTTTGTAGCACATACAGCTATATGTGCCAAAAAACCTCTTTTGGAATTAAGAGTCTAATTGTACGTATCATCATCATCATTTCAGACGAGAGACGCCCACTGTTGGACATAGGCCTCCCCCAAGGATCTCCAAACCGGTCAGTCCTGCGCTGCCCGCATCCAGCAGCTTCCCGCGACCTTCACTAGATCGTCAGTCCACCTAGTGGAAGGCTTACCAACGCTACGTTTCCCGGTACATGGTCGCCACTCGAGGACTTTTCCGCCCCAACGGCCGTCAGTCCTGCTCGCAATGTGCCCTGCCAACTGTCACTTAAGATTCGCAATTCTTTGGCCTATGTCGGTGACCTTGGTTCCCCTGCGGACCTCATCATTTCTGATATGATCACGCAGACCAACTCCGAGCATAGCCCTCTCCATTGCCCTTTGGGTGACCTTGAGCCTTCTTATGAGACCCATTGTAAGATTGTACGTATATGAAAGTATTTCTATAACGTCTTTAAAAATGAATATAAACAAATTAATGTTGTTTGGAGGCACCATAACACTAACATACCACTCAACGAATATACCACGTATAAAGGTTATCAAAACTGTAATGAAAAGAACAATATGCGTGGTAATAATAGGTACACGGTGCGATTCATACGGTTATAACTTTTCTATAGAAACTACGTGACTGCGTGGAAGAGCTTTTACAAACGTTTATCCGGCGTTTGCGAGCCTCGAAGTGGGCCAACAACTTGCCAGGATAAAGTTGCCTCTAGGAAATGTGGAACGTAGTCTGTTGTTAATAGGAACGGATACACAGCAAATGAATAATGAATTTTGTTGATTGAACTTTACAGAGCACTGGTAGTTATATGGAATGAAACGATTGCAAAAGTTATGCGATTTAGTGCACGGTTCTACTCTGACCCAAATATTTTGGAATCGATTTTTATCCGTGCTTCGGCACGTTAAGCTAGGTGGATCCGACTGCTGTAAGAAGATGGTCTGAAAAAGCTGGCGGCTTGTAAAAACTCTTATAAAACTTGTGTCAACTTCTTTGTCTTTGACAGAGAAGCTTTGCCTTCGTATCCTCTGGTGGTGGAAGCTAGCCTTACCAGCAACCCTTAACCACTGAGGGACATGCATCATTACAACTGTGGAAACACTATAAATGCTGTTAACGCTATTTATATGGCGAGAAACGAGATAAGTTGGGTGGTGTAATTATAATGAATACACAACTATCAAATGTTCGTTTTAATGCAATATGTATTTTGATACCAAATAAATAACTGTTATTATTACCTGAAATCGTTATTTACCGACGTAACAATATCGATATTCGATATCACTAACTACCTAACTACGTATCGGCTCTCATTACGCGTTTTATAAGCATTATTTATTAACGATTCGGAGATTAAGAGGCTGAGATTTTCTGTTTTGATTTTATGTCTCGAAAGATTTGTAGGTAAGATCTGAAGGTAGGCTTCTTTAAGGCGTAAAATGAGTCTAATCTTTTTATAAGACTGACAGGGCTGTGTCTCTTGCCTCATTAAAAGAAAGCCAGACAAAACAAAGATAATATACAAGGCACACTCTTTTATGTATTTCCTTTTATTAAACCTTTTTTTTTGTCGTGGAGGTCAAATGCATTTACGCATCGTCCCTGCGGGGTGGTGCCAACCGCAGGGGATATGTGGGACTCGAGGTAGAGGCGTTCCCTCCATACCCACTAAACATCCTCCCCGGCCTGACCTCCAGTGCGCTATTGCGGGACGACTCGGGATCTGCGCACGTGAGCGCAACTACACCGTGACCGTCCCAACGCTGCCCGTCTAGGCACTCCTTGTAAATCTATTGGTGGCCAGCAGCCCACAGGGGCTACAGACTAACGCCGGCCTTATAGGCCGCCTCCTCACCGACGGCTGCTCGACCTGGCGCGTCCTCCTGTCGAGGACACCGGGAGCAGCCATCGGACCGCACCCGGGGGGCTTCGAGCCCGGTCGTGGCCCTGAAAAGGGCCGTCCGGAACTAGCCGTGGTGGGAAAACAAAAACAACTTGACGATGGCATGTGACTTCGAGTGCCAAGGGACACTTGACATCAAAAGCCACACACCCGTCGAGAAAGATTCTCCACCACGTTACCAGGGTCCGCCACAAGGAGGCTTCCGGACGTGGACCCCCCTTTTATTTAACCCTATAAAAGCGAAAGGCAGTCTGCAGTGCGAGGCTTTTGCGCGCGAATTTGAGATAATATCTCAGGCCCACCATATTATGGTGGGCCTCTGTGTATTTATGTCGTTAAAAGGTTTACAGGCACGTAATACAAATCTCATACTTCTGTTTGCTTTTTTAATAATTAAATCAATATGATTCGACATAGTCATTTTACTATCGAGGTAAACTCTTAAATCGCGTATTAGGTTAACTCTTTCTGTTGCTGCACCATTAAAGTTATATTTATATAAAATAGGACAAATTTTATGAGTAAACGATGTGCATTGAAATTTATTGGCGTTAACGGTTATATTATGCTCTATATAGATATTGGTACTTATAAGGTATCCAGTTCGAACTGTAGAATATCACAGTCATTAATGTTTTGAATTTTTAAAAAGATCTTTTTATCATCTGCGTATAATAAAATCGAAATGATACAATCTTGAAATTATAGAATCTAACATTATAATAGGTTGGGGAAAAAGTTTCTTCGCATTTTTTAAGAAAATTCAAAACATTTTTTAATATAGTTTATTTACATTTAACTAAAGTATGTAGGTACCATTTTGTTCGATAACTTTTTGCCATCTTGTAGGTAGGGACATGATCCCATTGCTATAGAAATTTTGGGACTTCTGGTCAAAATACCGCGACAAATGGTTTTGGCAGTCCTCTCGTGATGTTAACCTGACACTGCCTAAAGAATTCTGAAGAGACCGAAACAGGTGGAAATCTGAAGGTGCAAGGTCAGGACTATACGGCGGATGCATTAACACCTCCCAGCCAAACTCTCTTAATTTTTGCTGAGTGGCTAAAGATGTGTGAGGTCTAGCGTTATCATGATGAAAAACCACACCCCTTCTGTTGATGAATTCCGGCCGCTTTCTTTCAACTTCTTGCTTTAATCTCATCAGTTGTTCGCAGTAGAGTTCAGAATCGATGATCCTGCCTGGTGGTAACAGCTCATAATGAATAATGCCCTTCCAATCCCACCACACACACAGCATCACCTTGTTGCGAGTTAACCCGGGTTTCGCCACAGTCTGTGAAGCCTGACCGGCCTTTGACCACGACCTTTTTCGCACGTTCTTGTCGTACGTGATCCACTTTTCATCACCAGTTATCAGCTTCTTCAAAAATGGTTCGGTTTCATTACGTCGTAATAAAGAATCACAAATGAGTACACGGTTCATAGGTACCCAAATGTCGAGCTTTTTTGTGTACCCAGTTTTTTTCAAATGCGCCAAAACTGTTTTGTGGCCAATTCCCAGTTCTTCAGCTACGTCGTAACTACTGACATGCCGATCTTGCTCCACTTTTTCAAAAATGGCATCCATTTTATCTGTAGGGCGACCAGAGCGACGTGCATCTTTGACATCAAAATTTCCGGATTGAAAACGCTTAAACCAAATTTGTGCTACTCTCACAGACACTGCACTAGGTCCATAAACATCGCAAATTTTTTTCGCGGCTTGCGTTGCATTTTTACCTTTTTTGTAGTAAAATTTTAAAATGTATCGTATTTCTTCATTAGATTCACTCATCTTGGCGGTACGAAAAACAAATGAAAATCACACATTTTCCTAATTTGAATTTGGAATTATGTTCTTTAAAATTTAAACTTTCAATGATACCAAAACCAGCCAGATACAAATAGTATAGCCAAAGAGATTTTATTACAAGTTTATACATACTATAATGCGAAAAGACTTTTTCCCCAACCTAATATTCAATGTTTATCATCTATATTAATGCAGCCGTTATATCAAATGAAATTATATGAAATGAAATTATATAACTTGAACGTTAGATCTTCAGTATTTATATCAAACATTACTGGCCCGTTATTGCGAGGACAATAAACTATTTTTTTAGCTCGTCCAAATACATTTTATAATAGAAGATTGCTTTGGGAAAAATATTATTTACTATCCTAAAACGTCTGCAGACTATCCTTGACCTAGTATGGGTATACGAATCCAAAAAAGGTAGTAAAGAGACTGCAGTAATCCCAGCACAAATCTCCAGAGTTTGCATAACGAAACACGTCCATTTAATACGCAGCCATGTATTCTCTGATGAATTTGTGAAATCTCAAGTTATTACACGGCGCGAGCCCGCATAAAGGTATATTATATTACTGTTGTGTAGACGAAAAGAAAATTCTGGATGAGAAATTATCGTCATAATGTTTCGCAGAAAAATGTCTGCGCATTTGAAATTTTCAAGGTTGCTTGCTACTTGTTTGTGTTACTTGTGTAACTGTACAGTGTTGAATAAATATTGCAATTTAATTACTTAATAAATGGCTTCAGTATGCAGGAAAGTGGAACTGACTGTATAACATAAGGGTAAAAAATGTACGCATAAATTGTTTTCTCTATAACCACTAAGGTTTTTATAATACCAACTTGTTGATACCTTCTACAATTATTAGCGACCAATAAACTAAGCGATAAAACGTGAAACATTTCCTTTAATATTTATTTATTTATCATTTTTAACTTGTTTGCAGTGATCAGCCTATTATGATTTGTGAATGGGCTCAATATTGCGCAGTTAGAAAATTGTATGTATCCTAGGAACTTACACTTATTTACGTCTTTTTTCTTTGTCCTCAGGTCATAGTTCCTATAACAACGCGTCGTACTCGCGAAATAATTTAACAAGTGAGTATCTATGTTTTTTATTTAGTATAACTCTGATCATAAAACATTTACTCGAATAATATCGTTAGTTTTATTGATATCACAACCACGTCCTATTATTTTTACTTCATGTTGTTAAGGAGAAAGAGACATGTATACGAGTACAATAGATAAATGGCGATGAGCATTGAACGCGACCGGGAGACGCAGCGTTGTTAGGCCCCGCACAAGGTGGACCGACGATATAGTTGACTTCGCGAGAAGCCGCTGGATGTGGGCAAAGTAAAGGAACTTACTAAAACGGGAGTTGCTCATTACAAAGAACACTAAATCAATCAATCAATAACGCTTTACCTGCGAGAATGTACCTGGTACGAGTAAAGTAATTTGGTATCTATGTTTTTCAGTTATACTAAGTCTAAATCAATCAATCAATAACGCTTTACCCGCGAGATCAATCTTTACCCGCTGGGACACAAGGCCTCTCCTTGTCATTGAAGGAGGTTTAGGCCGTAGTCCACCACGCCTGCCTAATGCAGATTAGTGGACGAAGTATAAAATGATCAATACCCCTTTGCTAATCCATTAGTCGCCTTCTACGACACCCATTGGAGGATATGGGGTGATGTTATTCTACTCTGACGGCATCACATGGCTAATTGTGTTTCCTGAATTTAGGATTACAAAACCACAAACTTTTACCTATATGAAATAAAATAGTTCCCATTGTTTTGTTATGTTTGTATAATGTGAACATATTGCTGAATGATCCAGATGCCTTTGCCATAAAATGCTGTAAATCTGATACGGAACGTATTACGCACGAGAGTGTAGGTAATGCACGGTATCGGTGCAATATTGCTGGTAATATCCTCTATTGTGCTGCAAACATACCAGCGAGCTTCGCAGGTTTGAACAGTTGAATAGATGCCAACTTCAATTTGCTCTCGAATGGCTACTCGTTATTTATTTGAAGACTCCATTTAAATGGAAACTCAGAAATTGAATTAATTCAAGTCGTTCCGTATTTGTTCCATTTCCTTCTGTTTTAATATTTCATTATGCGGTAACTGAGGTCGATTTGAGATTGAATCAATTTCAAAAGCTTTTTGATATCTCTACACCACAGAACACAGAAAGACACGCATTCACGTTTCTAAGCATTGCACCTATTGCCGATTATATAGGACAACAGAGGAAGAACTGTTCAAAACAAAACCATTTGTTTAGACTCTGCGTGTACTAAATAAATATCGTAATTACAAATACTGGTTTTAATATTTTATGAACCTACTTTTGCCGGTTTGCTACAACAAGCAAAAATTTTAAAACCTGTAACCTTGTAACTCGACTAAGGAAGAAAAAGAAAGGAATAAAATCGGGGCTTACTAGGTAAAATCAATTTTGAAAGTCGGTTAAAATATAGCCTATGTTACCCGGACACGATAACGAATCTTATTCATTATTCATCAAAATCGGATGAGCGGAGGAATATATGTACCTAGATACAAACACAGATACCTACATAGAATACTAAAATCATGCCTTTTTTTTTGCTTCGCCATAGTCGGGTTAAAAATACCTATAAACACGCCCAAATTTTACATTAGCCATATATTATTGCTTGTAACTGCATCTTTTCTTATGTGTATTTTATATGTCAATCACTTTAAAAGTGTAAATTTATATAGGGACTAAAAGAACTCATTACTTGCCTGCTTCCAATTTCTTTTGGGGTCGCCGTAAATACAAAGAACTAACCGTCAAATTATATATATAAATATATTAAGTTAGGACTACTTATTTATATTTTGACAATTTGTTTAATTTGACTAAATATGATCCGAATAACTTTTTAAATTGTGCTTTGGATCCAGTGTGCTGTGTTTTTTCATGATTTCAATGTAGCTATTGTGAATGCATGTATTCATTGATCCGTTAAACATTCGGTGTCTTGAACTGAATGAATTACGTAAAACGATTCCAACGACATTAAGCTTATTGTTCGCAATACTAACTTATAGCTCGAATATTACGGTTGAAATGAAACGGTAATCTTGCATTCACAATATACAGTCGTCGTCCTAATTGACAAACGATCTTACGATGCGTTGTCATCGCACGATGAATTCAAAATACAAAATTTTTCAGTGTCCTAATTGAGCAAAACTTTACTTTCATCGCGCGTTGAAAACGCATCGTGTCACGGTTCGATCGATGGGCGCGACTTAGGCTCCTCCCTTATGGTCAATTGTGTTCGTAGCGCCGCGGTCGTGCTTTCTTCGTAAAGACCACGAAAGCTAAGCTAATAAGTGCGCGACGGTGGTCATCTTCAGCAGCTCATATGATGTCCCCACCGAGGGGCTCGAGCCTACCACACATTAGGGATGATTAGGCCTTAGTCAACCACGTTGCCCAAGTGCGGGTTGGTCGACTTCACACACAACCTAAGAGTTTCTTCATAGGTGTGTGCAGGTTTCCTCACGATGTTTTCCTTCACCGTAAAAGCGTCGAATTAACGTACATGTGAATACAAAATTTTAAAACACATTGATACATGTCGGGGTTCGAACTGAACACCCTTACGCACTACGCCACCAATTGTTAGATTTTTATTTCCCCATCATGTATTGGCGCAAGCTTAATAAACTTCGTTGCTTTAGAACAAGTTTAACGACCTGTCTAGACACACGAGACATTAAATTAATAACTTGCTCTTCAGTCTTTGTTTTTCCGTTCTCTGAAATTCTTAGAATGTATGAGTTGGTTTCCTGTACTTCCTTTATGTATTGTAATGAAATTGCATTGTGAATTAATGTTGTAGCTCAACAGAAGTCATGTCTTGCTAGTTAGTGGTTGTATTATTAGTAATGGAGGTTTGAAAATTTCGTGATCCACATGCTTTTATAATCCCATTGAGCAGAGCTTTAAGTAACATTTGGTTACACATAAAGCTACTTATGGGGCAGTATGGGCCATCGATTGCCTCAAAATAGTGACAGGTTGCCAGCCTCTCGCTTACATAAAAGGGGCATCAAACCCAAAAAGTAAGTAAATCTTCAGTTAACCAACAAACAACCGGACAGAAGTTACACTCCAAAACAGTAATATTGTAATATGAATAGACTTAGAATAAATTAAATCTCGATTAAACTAATCGTTAATCTTCGGAGTATTCTTCGAGATTTCTTCTTGTTAAATTTTAGTGACGTCAACCAGTATTTTATGGTCAAGAGAACCGGTTCGCGGCATTTCTAAGTGCAGTGGCAATTAAAAGGGCATTGCTTTGCTTTTTATCTGATCAGATCATCAGTGTTAGCTGCATGGACAGCGAGAAGTTTTTCCCAATGAAAACCGTCATAATTATGTAGTTGTCTGTTTGTATGTGTGTCTTCTTTATTTCGTTTTTAAGTAGGTACTTGTACTTATCCAGAATCGCATGTACATATATTGATTCAAAGAAGAGTAAGTCTGTGTAAGAGGTGTGTGTGTAACGCTCGAAATTGAAGCGCCCTTTCTGAGGAAGTTACGTCCACCTTCCAGAAGACCGCAGTCGAATAATACTGCCTTATTATTATGTTTTACTGGTAAGTTATGTTGTACCTGAGATGGTAAACGTTGAGAGCGTGCGAGAGTAACACCTGTAGGTACTACATCTTTACTCTCCCTATAAGTAAAGAGGGTAATGGAATGCTTCGAAATTCCATCTAGCAATTAAAGACTAGGATGAGTTGGTTTCAAAAAATTCTATTTGCACTCCATTACTCAATTCAATTTTATGTAGCTTAAAATTCACTTTAATTATGAATATGTAGGTATAACAATTTACCTAAAAATACAAGAATACTATTTTTCTTAAACTATCTCTACACCGTATAATATACCTACCTTCTTCAATTTAGAAATAAACATACTTAATATAAATAGCGTTTGTGGATTTTTTATATAAATTATTTTTGATTGATAATTGAGACGCATTAAATGTATATTTTACAGTTACCTTCTGAGCTTTACACAAATATCGAATCCAAAGTAGGAGGTTCCAGACAAATATCGTGCCGGGTGGCTGGTGGCCTGTAAATCACACTCGCAACACAGACACTGTACCCATTGAAGTAATATTGCAAATTATGCGCTTCAAGTGAAAGGCGAACGACCATACCTAAGAGCTTTTACACCCTGCGACTTTTAGCAGCTATGCAGATGTGATTCCGTCTTGTTATATAGGTACGCTAAACGTAAACCTATGCGAGTGTAGTATAGTGCGTGCAGTGCAAGCGATGCTACCGTGCTGAAACTTGCGATACAAAAAGTCGCAGTGTATAAACGGCCCAAAGTTGCAAATATTACAATCAGTCTTACTTACTGAAAAGATAAATAGTTTAATTTTAAATTCAAATGGTGGAGAACAAATTTGAGCTTTATTTAAATTTACTTGCATAGTTGTAAATAAAAGACATGGACATTTACTTTATGCAGATAATTCAGCTCTTATTAAGAGCGTTTACGCCGTGCGGCAGACTCCAAGTTTAGGTATTTACACGCTGTGCGGTCATTCGCTCTCGCATTACTCGCGCTGCCGTCCAGGTACAGAGCACAAAAACAAATTCGATACTTTTTCAGAAAATGAATTTAAATATACAATACAAGTTATTTAAATTGAATACTATGGAAAATTAACGGTTACACATTTAACATGAATTAAATTTTGAACATATATGTAAGTAATAATAACATCTGGTGGCCACCGGCCACCCTTGTCGCACCTATCATATAGTACATGGGTATAGTAGTTCATGTTACTGTCACGTAATAGGGTTTATTAAAACACGAGCGGGCTTTTAAAAAACGAGCCTTGGCGAGTTTTTTTATAATACCCCGCAAGTGTTTTAATACCTAATTATGTGCAGTACATAAACTAGCGTCCCTTTGGCTCCCTTTGCCGTCCTGTTTTGCTCTAAGTTTTTGATTTTTGAGAAAAATAACTGTAACGTATTAAGCCAAACATGTTGCATAATGGTCATTAATTATGCAACAGGTAAATGACCTTTATTTTCATTTTGATTATCTTTGTTAAAAAGAATATAATTTGAGGTATATCATTGAGATAATAATTTTAATATTATGTCATGAGTGTAGATATTTTTTTGTGTTGGCTATTGCATTTATCGAGGAAGGCTCTAGGCTATTTTATAACCGACATTAACGCGAGCGAAGCCGCTGGCGGCCACTAGTATGATATAAATACTTGTCGCGAGATTTACTTGTGTATATCAGCGATTGAATAAATAAAGAGATATAAATAATAGAAGCAAATCTTGCCACAAACATATAAATCATATAACTAGCGCTCAGCCCGTGGCTTCTTATGCGTATTGTTGGTTATTATATAGTTAGCCTTTCTAGATGCATCGTCTACCTCACACAAAAACAATTTTCAAAATTGGTTCAGTAGATCCAGCAATTACCTCCTACAACGTCACAAAAAAACAATTCACAAACTTTTATCATCACAGCCTTTATAATTCATTTCACTACTGGAAGACAAGACCTCTCCTTTTCAATGAAGGAGGTATAGGCAGTAGTCCACCACGCTTGCATAATGTGGATTGGTAGTCAATACCCCTTTGCTGGCCTATTAGTCGCCGTCTACGACACCCATTGGAGCATATGGGGTGATGCTATTCTACTCTGCCGGTATCACGTATGGCTATTCACAAACTTACATAAACTATAATATTTACAAACTTTAACTCTTTATCATATTAGTACATACTTACCTATATTTTTTTTTAAATGCAATTTAAGTTTACTTTCTTGTTTTTAGAGCAATTAAGTAAAATCTTTGTTTTTAAAGTTTTTTATCAGTAATTTATTGTATAGTTATTTTGACACGGTTCATTCGCATTTTCTCTACAGAGCCTTTCATTTGATACCCATATTATGGTAGTGCTAAAAGTAACAAATCTTGGGTAGTCGACAATTCTGCATTTAAAGTAATTTTATTTATTATAAAAGTATTTAGCAAAAACCATTGACTTTGCTAAGTAAAAAATACATAGATTGGAACATAGAACCTCCTTTTGAAGTTCGTGTATAACCTGAAAGAATACATAAGGACAAACAAACATAGGGACAAGAACGAACAGTACAACAAAATTGTACAGAATCAAGGTGTGGAGGGGAAGCCAAAGCAAGGACCACGGGTTTATCGTTCTGTACATACCTATGATATTTTAAAGAATTATTCTCCATCTCTTAACCGTTACCGAATATTACTATGTGGACCATAATATTAAAAGAATAATCCTCAAACTCATAACTTTTGCAGTTTTACCCTCCATCATCAGCTCACCTGAAAAACCTGATAGAATAGAAATAGAAAGAAAAAAACTTAATTGAACTGTTGATCTATACGAAGGTACACATAATATTTAAGAAATTATCATCCAACTCCTAACTATTAGGAGTTTTTTTTTCATCGTCAGCTTACCTGAATAACATAAAATGATACAACTATCGGTTTATAAATACATATATTAATTCAAGAATTATCATTCAACTCCTAATCATGGAAGAGTTTTACCTACCAACACCAGCTCATTAACATGATATGATGACTACCAGACGTAAATACTTCAATAGCTTCAGGAAATAAGATATGAAGCATATAATACCTGCATATAAAATTTGAGAGTTGCTCTCGATTTCCTCGGAATCTCATCATCAGATCCTGACTTGGTGACAATAGCACCATATCAGAAGTATTTAGAAAATAGGTCCACAATTAACAGAGATATCCGTGAACATTCATAAAATAATACATAGAGTGCAACATAGAACTTTATATGAAGTCGGTTATCAATACTAAAAGTATCAATACCATCGTTCGTTCTGTAGTAGCATTACGAATATTTACACGTGATCACGGAGCTAGCACCGAGCGACGTGACCTCTCTCCGACAAGCCTCATGGGCGACTGATTTGAAAGCGATTGCGCGGACTGTTTTATACTGATTTTTAAATAATTGTTATAAATATATTATAGTTTGTTCAGATATCATTTTTATACCAAAATTTAGAGTATATATTCTTCTTTTAAATTACATCATTTGTTTCTTCATATAAGGGATATTAATTGTTAGAAATAGCAATTTTCCAAATCGTATATTCGTAATACTTGCAGTGTGATTTGATTTTTCTTTAATTAGTAATTCTATGAAATTTAATTTTTTTTCTTTACAACTATTTTGTTCGGGATATTGTCAGTTACACAGTATTTTTTATTTCATTGTAATATTAGCCTTTTCGGATATTAAGGGCTTCGAAATTGCATCTAAACGTAAAATTTTAAAAATGCTGTTAAGATATTTTGTTATAATTTATGAATAAACAATTAAATGAAATATTTTCCTTTACAACTTTTTGCGAAAGAATATTATCTAGTAGTTTTTATAACATTTATATTGATAGAATAAGAATTCATGGAAATTAAGAAGCTTTTCGCAAAATACGCGTAAACGCTCTTAACGAAAAAATACTACCCTATTTTATGTAAGTAAAGTAAGTTAAGTAATGTAGCAGACAAAAACAGCTTTGAAACCTTTCAACCACGATAGCTCCGATTTCATTGACTAAATATTCTATATCATATACTTGTACTTCAGATGATATCGAAACACAATATCTTCGTGTAATGAAGAAATAGGCAACCCGCCAATATAGCTGCGACAGAGCACCAATAAGCTGCGTCTCAACTCAATACTAATCCATGCTCTATTAAACCACCACTTGTGACGCAGCTGTTGCCAGCCAGCATATTACTATCGTGAACCTTAACCAGTACGAATTAAGATTTATGTTACTCCAAAATGATTATTTATTTCCTACAAACCACCTGGTAATATTAAACAGTCCTCTGTGTAAATATTGTGTTCGCGACATTCATTAATACTAATTCCTGGAGCCTTACTAAGCACCAGTGATGAATAACTGTTATTACCAAAGCGACGAAGTAATAGGCAGGAAATTGCAGCTATTAACGTCTACATGGTGCTACGGATATCGCAGTTTGTATCGAAGTCTGTTAAAATGAAAGATTAACAAAATACAAATTACCACACCCTACTCTACATAATAGAACAGCCATTGGCCTATTTCTCTGAGTTACAAAGTAAGTCATTCCCTTTCAAATCAATTGTTATTTCACAGTTGAGTAATTGTCAACTTGCAGCAACCAGTCACACTCCAATACCGTTTTATAATTACTAATGTAATTTATGTTAGGATTGTAACAAAACTTAATGTGTTTCACATCATGATTTATACCTACAAATTGAATTTATTTATTTTATTAACATCACAATTCTCTCGTTGACATTAAAGTTGCTGCGTTCCAAAAAACTATTTTAAAAGTTTTATTTAACCTATGTGCTTCTTCGTGATTATTATTGTATAAGTCGATTTCTTATGACTTGCACCATTTATGCAAACATTTATCTGATGTGGGTATGCAGTCTGCACACGTGTTATTATATGGGAGTGCCAATGGCCGTGCAGTACTTTTTTGGCACTTCCCGAATTTATTGCCGGCGATTCCTAAAGAAAGATTTGTACCATGCATTGTATCATAAATTTTCGTTTCATACAAATTAAAGAAGTTTTATTTGTTTTACTCATATGCATTCATTCCAATTACCGTTTTGAAAGAAAAAATACAGATTTAGTATTTTGATATATAATATACCTAATTATAATACCAATCAACAAAACACTCAATAGAATTATCACTGAAGTTATAGTTGCTTGTCTCATCATTAATATTACCTAGACCAAAATACTTTCCAGAATAAACTTTTTAATTTATAGTAGTAATGTGTTAAATGTTCATGATCGTTTTAAAGATTAATATTCTAAACATTGCACACTTATCATAACGCATTCAACGTGCGTGAATAACTTGTATAATAAATTCAAAGTTAATTACACTGTTCACTTCACGAGCAACGACTTCTTGTGAATAAAGTTTTTTACTTATGTGATCCGAAAGTTTTTCGTTACTTTTATAAATGACTTAATTACATATTGTTTGTGATCATCAGGTATTGAACTATAATCCGTTTTAATCAAAGCTAAACAGTATGTTGCTCCTCGCTTTCCCCTCAGTCGATGTTCACCGGGTTCTCGAGAGAATCATTCCTCGAATTTCTCGTAACGATTGAGTAATCTATTGGTATTTTAAACTTTTCATTAAATTTAGCCTTACTATAATCATGAATTCTGTAACTATGTATTGCTTTCAACATATATTTGCTTTGTCATTATTAAAAGTGTTAAATTTGATCTCATAATGTTGACTCAAGTGTTAGCTTTTATTCGCTAGCTTTTTACTAAACGTGTACGGTAGCATTTCATTGGCGTGCAATTTTTTTTTCTCGTTATTTAGGGACTTTTATACATATGAGTACAGGCCAGTCCTATAATAATCTTACCATATAGCTATACATTATAATGTTAAAGCACTTATATAAAAATTACATAATTTCTTATACCCTAGACCTTAACTTAATACTATTTATAGCAAAATCAAGAAGAACTCTCGCCGATTCGGAAGTCTGTTCCGCTAGAATCTGATGGAATAGGCCGACGTCATACCGATTCAACCCTAGTTTAATTACGAGATTTTGCCTATTTTGCCTGTATTGAACACATTCCATCAAAAGATGTTGTATGTCTTCTATAAAATATTAAAATTAAATATGTGTAAGTCCAAGCATAAACATCATCGATCGTGAAACAACAAACACACACACATACACACACACACACAAGCAGTCGCGTCTCGTCTCGTCTGGAACCCAATTCAGTAAAGCTCGTTAAACGCGTCAACCATGACCGCCACATTTGCAATGAAATGGTTATCGTCCGAAGCACAACTTTCCAAACTTGTTGTTTCTTTTAGTTTCACATTTGAAAAGTTAAAAGATATACTTGTTTCTTACAAGTCATTCTAATAGGAAACCAAACTTTTTGTCTTTTTATAATCATTTACGTAAATATTTCACGCAGTTTGTATCTTACGAAAGTACAATAATTTCACCTGTAAAGTTAAAAATGAAGTAACTCTTGATGGAATAAATTTTGCGTTTACAAACGCGTAAATATTTTTTTTAATGCTAGAAAAAATACACTGAAAAACATCGACCTGTTCAGACGGGAATCGAACCCAGCATCTTCCGCAATCCGGCCGTAACGCAGCCGCCCGGATTGCGGAAGATGTTTTTTTTCAATCTTGATGTTAGATCTTATTTACCAAACGAATATAGTGCAACTTCATGATGATGAACGATATTTCCTTTAAAAATGCGAGATGTAGGTAATCTAATTTCTTTGCAGAACACTAAGTAAGCTACTTATTCCAAAGTTGTAAAATTTTCATGGTCATATACAAGTTACGTAATCTTGGTAAATATAAAGCGAACAACGATAGCGAGGAAATGACATCTGCCACTTATCAACCGCCTACAAAATAAGGCACGATTTATCACGTCACCTGCACTGCATGGTCCTTTGCACCCTACGCGTTAAACAATACCGTTTTTTGTCCTGGTGGGTACATTACGTACAATGGCCTCTTGGGTGGGCTGCATCGATAAGTCAAAAGTAAACCTACTAATGTATACTAATACACTGCAACTAACAGTAAGTAACATATTATGTCGATTTTCAATCATTGATCTTATGACCTTCGTTTTTTTGGTCGTAAGTATTGATTTTATCATTATGTTTTACTATGGTTTATATACTTATACTAGCTGACCCCGCAAACGTTGTTTTGCCTTATAAATTAAAAAAAAATATTAAGGGTGGACGGACAACCCTTATCACTAAGGGGTATGAAAAATAGATGTTAGCCGATTCTCAGACCCACTCAATATGCTCACAAAATTTCATGAGAATCGGTCAAGCCGTTTCGGAGGAGTACGGGAACGAACATTGTGACACGAGAATTTTATATATAAGATTACTATTCTGTGATTAAATCTAAACAGGAATTTCTTCAATATTTTTTAACGACGATAACAGTAGTTTTGTGATTAGTCACTGCCGTATTCGACATACCGTCTTTGAAAGGTTCCCTCGCAGTCGCGGCAGATTTACCATTTAACACATTGTTAAAAGTCTTTCTGCTTCATTGGCTACACTGTGATCCATAAAGGGCGCCTTGTCAAGATGCGTGCATATTTATAGCACCTCGCCTCGGTACCAAGAACTATGGACATTACGATGCACACAAACGCAGGCGGCACGTGACTTCCGCCGTCGAAATAGATTGACTGCGCGTACACCGCTCATTTCTTCACCAAAATGTTCTTTTGTAACGTGAGTACGTAAATGGTTACGTTTGTGACTGATATATTGTCGTTTCGTAACAGATACACCTGTTTTTTTTTATTAATTTCGCTAACTTACTACAGCCCTATCTTTTCGCTAAGTTATCTATATCTTCGCATTGTCAGTTTTAAGGATGTTTCACTTCACTGCACCATCCTATTTCAAAATTTGTTCAAGAGTGGGCTTGTTTATGTTAATAATTGAATAACGTATTATCATCCTTCCGTTGTTTTTCCAATAAGAAGCTTAACTTCATGAACTGTGAATGTAACTGATTCCATTAACAAAAAAGGTAGGTAAGATTAAGTTTTATTTGTCGATTTCTTAGCAAACGTTCACAACTGATAGTTCAAATAATTAGCACTGATTGTATGTAGAGTTCGGCAAACCGTTGGATTATGTAAGCAGCTACACATATCTCGGGAAATTAATATCATTTGGAGAAAACAACGAAGAAGAAGTAACACGCCGGGTGAACATGAGTTGGAAAAAATTCTGGGGCTTAAAAGAAATTTTAAAAGGGTCTTTCCCCCTTCACCTGAAAAAGATTGTTATGGACACCTGTATTCTACCTACTTTCACATACGGATGCCAAACATGGACATACAACACTAAAATAAAAACAAAATTAGCAACCTGTCAGAAAGCAATGGAAAGAAGTAGGTATAATGAAAATAAGGAAAATTCAAAAGATAAAAAGCGAACACATAAGGAAGAAGACAAAGTTAATAGATGCTCTCATGTACGCTCTAACACAAAAGTGGCGATGGGCAGGCCGCGTGGCTAGATACACAGACAAAAGATGGACAGCACAAATAACAACATGGGAAGGACCAATAGGCAAAAGAAGAAGAGGCCGTCCAAGTAACAGATGGATCGATGAAATAATAGCAACAGCAGGAAAAGAATGGAGAAGCAAAGCCAAGAATAGGGAAACATGGAGTAAGCTGGAGGAGGCCTATACCCAGAGTGGGGTTCCAATAACAAAGTAAAATAATAATTAATATACTTAGAATTAAGAAAAACATGTTTATAAGGTTTTTGGAAATAAAAAGGCTTATTATTATTATTATATGTATGTAGGTAGGTACTAGCGGTGCTTTGTGTAAAGAATATCATAACACAAAATCTAATTCAATTACTACCTCTAGAAAGTTTAGGTTAAAACGAGGAGGGAATACGGAGCCCGGGATTGCTTCCGAGCGTTTTTCAATTATTATAACCGTCCCACCCTCGCTGAGAACTCCCTTGGCGATTTACTTTGTTTACCGAAAATTTCTTAAGACCATAATATTGCTTACGTGCATTTCAAAGGCACAATTTACCAGCGTCACATACAAGTAGAATTCTTATATCATCGAGATTGATAGAGCCGTGTGTGATTACTCGTGTCGCGAGGGTAGGAAATAAAAATATTTATGTTTCTAAACTAAACGAAATCAAAGCTATGTTTGCTTAAGCTATACTAATGGAACAGTCGGTTTGTGTAGATAGGTGAATGTTGTATAGTTGACGAGATTCAGTCGGGGGAAGGATCTATTGTGCTAACCCTCTTATCCCCAGTCCCCTTCGTGCCAAGGGTAAGCTTTGGAGCGGTTTGCTGTTTCAAACTTGCTTGTGAACTTGCCGAATAAGTGCCTGTGTGGACGTAATTTTCGAATTCAATATTATTAACTTAACTTCTAAGATTTTGTAGTGAATAAGAAGAGTAATATTAAATATACTTCTTCATTTTTGCCGTCTTATATTGCAATTAAAAAGAACGAGTAAATAGGATTTCTTGTCATTGAGGTTACCTTTTTTTGAGGAGTTCGAGTGGCTACTAAGTTACGGTTGATACTTCGATAACTGAACATATTTCAACTCGGTAGCCAATGCCTTTCTTAAAGAAAACCCATATTGAAATTCTTCAGAAAATGCAAATAATCTATGCATACACGGCTTTTAAGCAACTCAATGAAATGGATCATTTAGTTGTCATCCATAATACATGACCTCCCTTAGCTAAGCCAGATTCTGTGGGAATGCTTCTTTTGCTGTTTTTATTTTATTGTTACAACCGCTTCTGTGGTATTTTTTCATACAACTAGATGACAAAGAAGCTGACGGCCCACCTGGTGGTATGGATACCGTCACCTATAAACGCCTGCAATAGCAAGGAAGAAACACTGGGTTTTGCAGGTGTGTTGTCACCCTGAGGCCTAAGATGAAATGCCTTCCATACCCGGTAGATAAGCTGGCTACCTTTCCCTTCAATCCGAAACACAGCACACTGTTTCAAGGCTGAAATAGGAAAGGCGGTGGTACCTACCCAGACAACCCTACATACAGGCCTACCACCATAGATTAGGCTACCACCTAGTAAAGTCTATTGGATCGCCCGCCTAAATTAGATCCAGAACTTCTAGGTTCGATCCCTGGCTAGCTACCACTGCCTAGCTTATTGTGTTCCGGCAGTTAATGTTGAGATTACTTAAGATAGCTAGTGCCTCAATGGTTTTGAGGATTTTATGGATGAAGCTTTAGCTTTCACCTGCGGCCTTATTATCAATTTTAACTTTTTACCACCTTTGTGGTCTAGTGGTCCGTCCACCGAAATTAGATCCAGAGGATCCGCGTTTGATCCCCAGGGTAGTACAAATTTGTACTCGGTTTGGTTGGTGATAGGACTTTTTTCAAATCTGCCTGGCTACCGCCATCTTATCAACATCTGTCGCCATAATAATAATGTTAACAGCATTATTGTGTTCTGACAATTAATGATAACATAGTCAGCCCCTCTGTGGTTGAGGGTCCAGGTGAAGATTGATTCCATCTTCAGCCTTATCATCACTTGCCATCAGGTGTGATGAAGGCCAAGAGCTTACCCGTTAAGCATAAAAAGACTTAACAAGTTTCACACTCTCACAAATCTAGAATTATTAGAATCTTCCAAACCGTCAATTCCACTCGCCTGGTGCAAACGGGACACCAGCTCGCTCGCAAACGAGAACTCCACGAAATAACTTTTATGACTAACGTTGAATCCGGTGAAGAGGAAAAAGATTTCGTTTCGCTGCTATTTTAACGTAGCATTAGAATAAAAAGTCTCTTTCGTGGTGAAGTCACAAGATTACTTACAACGTTTGCATTTTAATAATGGCCGGAGCTATATTTACTTGCTTCAAATGAGCCTTTAAGAGAGATAAGGCTGACTGAATGTGATTGTTTTATGTAGCTGACTAACGCAGATTCATAAAAAATGTATACTTACAAAAGCCTTAGGGTTCCGCTGTAGAATAAGTATCAGCAATTAATGTAGTAGAAATGAGAGTTGTGGTTTGAAAGAAGACATAGTGAAAGAGAGAAGAATAGAGAAATTAATGCTCAAATGGTTTGGTCATGTGAATGGGAAGAGAATAGATAAGATCTCTCTGTCTGTCTGTATGAATTACTGTACCATTGATCGGATTTCTCTAATTTTCAGTGTCATTATCTAAATTAGGTTGTAGGTATCAGAGGTAGTTTTTAATAAAACTACCAACTCTTGTCTCGTATCTCTTTAATCTGTATCAGAATGTATCGTTAGTCCTACTCCTAACGTTCTGTAACACATTGCAATATTGTGTAAGCTTTGCTTTATTACCCCTCTGTATTTATTTGGGATCGGTGAAGTATGTGTTATATATTTTCCTTCTATTTCCAAAAGTTCTCATCTTATCATCTAATTCTTTTTCACTAGTATCATTTCTCACAAAACTTTAAAATAAAAAAATGTAATTTTTTCGAGAGTAGCTCGGTGATTAAAGGGTGAGTAATTGAGTTTAGCGTTATGAAAACAAAATTACACCCTTCCCTCCCTAAGAGGGTCCAAAAAGTAATGAATGATTTTATATTCTCATTTCTGGTCATGAGTTCAGACTTTCTTGTCAAATACTGATATTTGTTATATTTTTTATACCCGAACTGCTGAGATGGTTTTAAGTGTAACATCTGGCCTGGTTGTTGGCTTTTGCTTTAGCTTGTTCACTGAAGGATTTTTACTTTTTGAGTTTGGTGCCCCTTTTATGTAGGCGGCAGGCTGGCAATCTGTCACTATTTAAAGGCACTGCATGGCTCATACTGCCAGATGTACCTTTATGTGTTACGAAATGTTACCTAAGGTTATTTTTATACCCCCTGTTTGTATATTATTTTTATTATAACATCGTTCGTTTCTTTCAATGTTTCGTTACATTCTTAACAGATGTTACTGACAAATCCTGTGAACGAGGTCAGTGTAAGCTAATCTCCCTTTGCTAAAATAAAGTTAATCATAACCAAGTAGTAAACGGCTTGACAACTTTGATTCTTATTGTTTTTACTTTTTATTTTACCAGGAAGTTGTTGGCCTTCTCACAATCGAGGGGCTGTTTATCTTAACTCGGAAATTCTGAACATTCCATGGATTCACCGTACGGGTCTATGGTGTTGTGGAGAGGGAAGCCAGAAGCAGTGCCTGGGATTTGTGACCGAACCTAGGCGCAGGTTTAAGGGATGCATCAACACTGCCTTCACTACCCTAGCTTCTTTCTCTGCCCAGACATATTTAGAAAGATTCCCCGAAAGCCGCCTTAAACATGCGTTCCAGGACAGAACTCCTTCTAATTACTCTTTTTCTATAACTTTTACTTAAGGTGCTTAAGACGTTCATAAAATGCAAGTACAAAGCTTGCTCTGCGCTTGTTTGTGCATACAAGTGATGACACGAGAATTTAACAGTCTCTTATTGTCAGACCCTTAGCATCCACTTTCCAGATGACCTACTAAAGTTGTTTTGAATACATTAATTTTCGAAGCGAAGTACGCATTAACGTGCCCGCATTATTGTTTTCAAGTAAAATAAGTTGAAACACATGCACGCTCTACCTCGGGCGTGGATTAAATTAAACTTCAATGCTATTTTAAAGTTTAAGAAGAACTTAGGACAATATTATGAATAGGGTTGCTAAATTTGTTTGTATAGTGAATAAAACAGTTTTACGAAAAGGTAAGAAGATTGCTGAATAATGTTGAGTCGGAAAAAATTGGATCATCGCCTCGACTAAGATTTTGGGTAATTAAAATATGCCTGTCGATTAGAAATCTTCCAATGATATAGCCTTCCACTGCAGATTTTGGCGCAATAAATACCCTGTTCACGTTATACCAGCTTCGACCAAAGATCAGTAAAAAAACTGTATCGTATTTAGTTTCGTTGCGTCCTTTTTTACCGATGATAAGCTACTCCTCAAAGAGTGATCAACCTTTTTTTTTTCTTCGGTTACTCTTCGTTTACTCTGGAAGGTACGTTAAAGCATCTGTTACTGTTATACAAACTCCATCGTTTATACTTTAATCTAATTTCAGTCTTTGTTGTGGGATCTACACTCTCCATATACCCTGTAATCAATTCTATATACGTTATATCGGGTACAAAGGAAAATCGAGACAAAGCGAGTCTTCCATTCAATAGCCACTTTACTTACATTCACTGATGTCGACTACGCTAAAATCGACCTCATAGGCGACAAGGTGTTGATGTCAAACGTTAACATCGTCACAATGATCTTATTGACTATATGACAATAATGACACACGCATTAATCGCTTTATATGAGCGATTTAAAGAGGTTTTTTTTATCCCGCCATTTCCCATCTTTCTTGCGTTCACGCATGCTATTTTGCTTGCGTTGTCACCGACAAACAATGGCTACCAATTCAACGCGAACAACAAAATTTAAAAATTCATTTCTATTGTACAAACACGAAATGGAATTCTCTGTCAACACTCTTATTCGGGTCCCCCTTACAAACCTGGATCCTTCAAAAGAGGCGCACAGAAGCACCATGCAGATCGGCATGCCGAAAATGCGTTGCGCATATTACCTACTCTTTTTACACAAGTTATCATCGAATTTTGACTCACACTTTTGCTTACCATCCGGTAAAATGGTTTAATTTCCTCGACATGTTTATAAAGAAACACAATTCTTAAAAATCAATCTTCAAGCAGCAGATAATGATAGTCTAATGTGAACAATATTCACAATATCTATTGTCCTGTTCCTCGGTTAATTGTATTGATTTTATACAATGTAAAAAGATGAGCTATAACTACTGTTTCCAGTGTTGCTTCTTGAAAATAATTGGAACGTCAAGAGAACTCGAATGGAATATGAAATTAGGTTGTTTTGTTTCCAAAAATATTCCATCTCAAATATGCAGAATTCTTTAGAATGGCCGATATGATTCTGGAATATTTAGAGCGTTAAGAAAAAAATCACCACTTTTCTGATACTTTTGGTAACGAAACCAACGCATTTAAGTATTTTGATTTGATTTCATTATTTACTATTTATCAACCTATTTTTTTGCTATTGTTTCTTCTACCCTGGTCCCAATTTATTCGGGGCCGGTGCAGTATCTCTTGCTATAAACATGGTATTAGGGTCTATTTTCCGAAGCACGAAGGAAAGTCGTATTCAAAAAATTTCGGCCAAGAAATCTTCAAATGTTGCTATTTTACAATTCTTAAAATTTGTATTGTTTCCAACTCAAAGCGTCCCACGTTCTTTAACATACTCCTCAACCAAGAGCTCCTAGGGAGAGCTTATTATAACAAATGCCAGGACTTCACATTTATTTACTTAGTGCTCTTGAATAGCCATTAAACTCGTGCGCTGTTCTAAAAGGAACATAATGGTGGAGAATCAAGTGGTTTTTGCGACAGCATGCCAAAGAAGGCAGGGACCGTTCAAAAGCCATTTTATTCGTGGCCAATCATTATGCGCTTGCACGCACGTTTTGCTGTGTAACAGTACACATTTCCGTTCACCCTGTATTCAAAGACTACGTCCAGTGTTTAATTTCAAGACCTGAGTGAAGTTTTCGAGTTCCATGATCAAAAGTTTTTGAACAATAGCCAAATACTGTTTACATAGGAATGTAGTTGCCTATTTATGTTGGGAATTTGCAGCTTATGCTGGTCAAAAGTAGAGGACACTGCGTACAATTAAGTCCTAGAAGGTATTAGGCACAAGTCAGGCTTATTTCAAATGGGAATTCGTTAAGTTTTAGTAGCTATTTGACAACCTACCTAAAAATTGTTTTATAATTTTAGGGTTAAATATACTAAAGTAACAGACAATCTATTGTCAGTATCTTAGATTATATGCCTAAGGTCAGTATGTAAAACTCTTCCAGTTTAGGTACTGTGTAAGGTTCTTGATGTTATAAACTTATGTATTATCAATAGATGTATCACCAGGCGAGATGAGTACGTTTGTATGATAACGTATAGATACTTACCTATTTCCTTAAAAAATCGGGAGTGGTCTCCCCTTGACTTTCTCGTATACCGGAAACGACTCCAAAGTTGATAGAAACCTTATATTTTGATGTCATACATGCATGTTAAATTTTGGTCACCCATCCGAGTACCGACCGCGCACTTGGTTGCTTAACTTTCGTGATCGACGACTCAAAAGTTGATAGCAACCTTATATTTTTATGTCATACATGCATGTTAAATGTGGTTGCAATAAATTAAAGCATACTCGAGTTATCGTGCTAACGCACACACACAGAGACATACAGACACACACACATATATAATTCCAAAAACGGTGTTTTTGGACTCAGGGTGGTCCAAACGTGTAAATCCGTCAAAATCTCGAGCTCGAATTTTATTACGATTACAAGACTTCCAGTACGAGAAAGTAAAAATATTTCATTAAAATTTTACCTGGATTGAAAGTAACGCACAGTATTCAAATGATTCTTAGTAAAATGTTAAGTTAGTTCATGTCATTTCGCTCATACATTATAGCAAATTATTGAGAGACGATGGCATGACAGGCATGGCATGGCATGACAAGTGACCACTTTTTATGCAGAGTTTTAGTTAACGATATTCACGTTCATAATTATCTATTTCTAATTACGGTTAAAAAAAAATAAGTCTTGTGGTTATTTCCATAGTTTGAAATAACCAAGACGTAAAATTATCGTGTTCATTACAGTGAACGCATAGTTCATTCATTACAACACAAACACAATTTTATTAAAGTAGGCGCCAGTATTCAAACGACATCTTTATGCACAGGCAGCGTTATACTAACCCTGAACAATTGAACATACCAGCGTTATCTATTATTATAACTCGTATACAATTACTTACACGAAAGCTTTAATATGAGTTTGTTTCATTCAGTCACAGCAGAAGATAATTTATTGAAGAATCTGTCTAGTTTTACTTACACTTCTCACGGACAACAAAAGGGATGGAACAATGACTAAATTAAGAGACTTATCTCGTTTTGCTACCTCGAGCTGGTGTTGTTTCAACAAAGTATGTTGACGTTTGTAAGTGAAAATTTTAAGCTTATATTATGAAAGTGTTTTTTTGCTTTAAAAGTTATTTTAGTAGATTATTCTATTGTTTGCAATGACTTAAAAATACACCAAACAAAAGACAGTGTGTTATTGTTACAAAAAAGCCTTTGCTAGGCCCGTGACGTAAAAATAACGCCTACGTGGTCTAGTGACTCGCCCACTACAATAAGATCCAGAAGATCAGGGTTCGATAGAGAAAGAGGACTTTGTGCTCTTGTGTTGTCAAATTTGCTCAATTCTCCATTGTAATCTCTAGTGAGATATCAATATAGGTACGATTTCAAATTGACAAAATTATATTGTAAGCAAAATCGACTTAAATTACATTTTTTGAAATTACTAGTCTCTATTTTATTATAATTAATTATTATTTAGAGTTGCACATGTAAATTATGGCTCTTTCTACATCAATAGATAGGTACTATGAAAACTGTAAAGGGACTTTTTTATTGGTCTGAGAGGGAGGATAAAACATGCTGAGTTGGTAGACTCTTGAACTGATGGCATCAAAATTACATTCATAAGTTTACAAATTGTGCCTAAATGAATAAAGAAATTTTTGAGTTTGAGTACTCGATTTTATTTGTAGTATAGTAGGCATTCAATGGTGGCAGGGCTTGTTTTAAGACCATTCAAAGTTTGTCGCCTTAACAGTATCTAGTGTTTGCAGCATTATTGTATTCCAACAGTCATTGATAACATAGCCAGTCTGTCGGTGGCTGAGGGTTCTGAGTGAAGCTAGCTTACAAAAGACCGCGTGATGCCGGCAGAGTAGAATAGCATCACCCCATATCCTCCATTGGATGTCGTAGAAGGCGACTCAACTCAGCAAAGGGGTATTGATCGCCTTATACTCCATCCACCATTTCGCATTGGGCAAGCGTGTTGGACTACTGCCTAAACCTCCTTCGTTGACAAGGAGCGGCCTTGTGCCCCAGCAGCGAAAAGGCTGTTGTGATGAGGGTAGAATAAGGCCAAGAGCTTTCCAGTAATGAATAAAAAATTACTCCTCCCAGCTATTGGTGACTGATGAGTTAATAATGGTATACGTAACTGAAGAACAAATGCGAAGCTAAAAGTAAACGCGCCATATCTATGTCATGGATGACCATTGACCATGTCTCATGACAAGAACTATTTGTAAGGAACTGGTTTAAAAGTGAACTGTAGGAAATAAGGGAGAGGAGATCAGAGTTAAATAATAATATTATTTAACTCTGATCTCCTCTCCCTAGTAGCTTGTTGATTATTATTATATTATAATAATAATTAACAGGCATGTATAAAAAAATAAACAGCAAACACAAGAACGATTTACAGCGATAATAACAAACATGACAAGCCAGATGTCACTATAGTAGAAGAAACCACGAAGAGTTCTATAGGTAAAATATAAGCTTCTTGAGAAGAAACTCACAAGCCCGATGGTCAGTTCGTAAATGACTTTTGTAACGTTTACTTGTTTCTTGACTCAAGAGTAAGTTATTTTAACTCGGAGTTCCTTGTTTTATCTATGAAATAAAAATTTTCAAAACCATGTAAAATTTGTTACAAGCAAACAGCTCATCTAACATCCCGTATAACGGACGTTAAACATTACTTCATAGTGTTTGGTTTTTATGCAACTTTTACCCGAGCCAACACATAAAATAAATAAGCATTGCGTCGTCGTCTCCAACATTATACTTTTAGTTTGTTTTTTACAAGGCCCACACAATTAGGCCACAACATGTGTTTGTAAATCATGCCGTATTTATTTATCGCCATCCATTGTAAGGAGTGCGTATAAAAAACAAGAAATCATTCGTCACTTTTATCCTGTGGATGCCGTTATGTAGGCCACATGTTTTCAAACAATGACTCATATAAATCATTGTTTTAACGGTTCTTATTTTGTTAACAGATTAACAAAATGAACGTGAGCTGATTGTGGCGTGCTAGTAGACAACTACGACGCAGAAATGGCGCGGAAGCAGTACATTGCGTGTGCTCTTCTGCTGCTGTGCCCGCTGGCGCTCAGTCGGCATGACGACGATTTCGCCTTTGATAATAACGACGATCTCCAGGTACGCCTAACTTGCTTATATACCGTCAAGAAAACCTGTGACTGTTTTATATTTGAGTAGTTTTTGATGTATCATTTCATTGGCAAGTTTGTGGAAATCTAGCAATTAATCCCCCATGGTGTTGGAGCCTATATTCATTCTCTATCATGAAATTCTTCGTTAATCAGTAGTAATCATCGTAACTTAGGGGTTGTGATCGTCCAATGTATCTGTAAGCTGTATCTATGCGCTGTGAAGTGAATGTCTACTTGGGTACATCACGACGTCATTCATTATCATAATATTTCACCTCATTTTACTTTTAGCTTGAACTAACAGCAAATCATTCAGAAATAACAAGAAACGGCCTAAAAAGATTATGGGGTGTACCTGACACATCGGCCTACGTGGGACACCTGTTCCGGATGGAGATACCTAAAGAAGCTTTCTCCGGAGAAGTATCAGCTTATAAGGTAAATTAGTGTTTTTTGTGTGAAATATGTTTTTGGTTAGACTTTGTGATTAACTTGATATGTGGTGAAGGTTCGTCGTGATGACGGGCGTCGGATGCCTAGCTGGCTGGCCTTGGATTCGAAGCATGGCTTGATCAGCGGCATCCCACAGCAGGGCGACATCGGCCCTCACACCTTTACGGTGACCGCCCATGGGAACACACATGGACTCACTGCTACAGATTCCTTCACCATCGAGGTAAAACGCATACCTACACACTTTTTATACTATTTTATGTAGCAGGCACCGTTATACACGATGATTTTTCATTGGTTTTAGTGCCGACATCCTCTGCAAAGCGTTAGTAGAACACCATTAACAGCTAGTTAGTTCGCATTAACAGCTAAAAAATATTGACTTGGATCTATAAGAATACTTAGTAGCTGCAGTTGTTATCAAATTCAATGACCGGAGACAGCCCGAGACGGCACACACTCCTGTATTGCCTTTGGCTTTTTCATCAACACGGAGTTCTTTGCTCATCAATATCAAAGTTTTAAAAAATCAGCATAGCGAGCGAGCTAGACTGTGCGTGCGGGTACTTCACTCGAAACGTTCCTATGATTCTGGATCAATAAACTTTTGGCAACTTTTATTATGTTAGGTACTTCCTATGTTGCCTAAATCTCGCATATACATAGGTATAAACTTATATATCAAAGGCCTGGGCTCCAAAACTAATAAAAATCACCGTGTAATGCGTAAATGAAATGAAACGGATTATTTAACTTGAAAAAAGTAACTATTTTTGTCATTCGTATATTTTACGAAGTCCTATTGACTACAGTTGTAGTAGTGATGTTACGTATTGACACGGTAATGAGATAATATTACCGTGGTATTGATAAGCGCGTGCGTGTGTGTAAACGGTCGTGTTGTGACTAGCGCTCCCACTAAGACTACGCACACACCGATCCGTTCGAGTAATTCTCAGCACTCGGGCACTAGACACACTTTTGTCATACACCGCACTCGTCGAACAAGGGTGCGAAGACCCGGTCTACATACGACTCTCAGGCACTAGACACACTTTTGTCATACACCGCACTCGTCGAACAAGGGTGCGAAGACCCGGTCTACATACGACGCGCTATACCCGGTACAGACATGTACCGGGGCGCTTCTCCCCGCCTCCGCCACGACACGAGGTGCCCGAGCCGAATAGAATTAAAAAAAAAAAACTACGCACACAAACAAGTACCATAATGTAATGCACGCCACGCCTGACAACATTCAAAGCTAAACGGACTTCGTGAGATAGCATATATGTTTTGAAAAGCTCCATTTATAGTGTACTAGCTTTTGCCCGCGACTTCGTACGCGTAGAATAGTTACCTACTTTAGGCAGCATTTTTGTTGTGTAGGTACTTATTATGCAAAAAACACACATACAAACTGCCGTACACTACAGTAAATGGCATTTTTACAATCCACCATTTTATGTTTTTCCATCCTTTGCTACTTACACGCAACCTTTCATCCCCACATGGGTTAATATTTCAAAAACGCTAGAACAAAATAAAATATTTGCGTTTCATGGTTTTATCTTCGGTAATGAGATCTCGCATAAAAATTTTCATCTCATATTTCAACCCCTTCATTCCCTTTTTCAGAAAAAAGGTAGCTTTTATTCCATTTCGAGGTTTAGTCTATTTTTGTAACAAATTTCATTAAATTCGGTTTAGGTGTTAGGCGTGAAAGCGATTAAGCTAAAAAGTCGCGTCCACCATCTTGGATATCAAAATGGATGCTGTATTCGGAATCCTGACTCCGAATACAGCATCCATTTTGAGACCTCCGAAAACTACAAAACTGATACCCATATCAAGTTTAAAATTCGCGTCCGCCATCTTGGATCTCAACATAGAACCCTGTAAACCACGAAAATGATATCCATATTAATAATAAGTTAAGTAGCGTCCGCCATCTTGGATCTAGAAATTGATGACGTATTTGGAATCGTGACCCCCGAAAACTACGTAATTGATACCCAAATCGCTTTTATGTTAAAAAGTCCCATCTGCCATTTTGGATCTCGACGTAGATGATGTATATGGAATCAGGACCCCCGAAAACCTCGAAAATGATACCCATATTCCTATTAAGTTAAAAAGTCACGTCCGCCATCTTGGATCTCAAAATCGATGTTATATTCGGTGTCAGAATACCCAAAAATCTCGAAAATGATACCCATATCGATTTTACATTAAAAAGTCGCAACCGCCATCTTGGATCTCGAAATAGATGTCGTATTCGGAATCGGGACCCCCTAAAACCATGAAAATGACACCCATATTGACATTTTGTCAAAAAGTCGCGTCCGCCATCTTGGATCTCAAAATCGATGTTATATTCGGTGTTAGAAACCCAAAATTTCGAAAATGATACCCATATCGATTTTACATTAAAAAGTCGCAACCGCCATCTTGGATCTCGAAATAGATGTCGTATTCGGAATCGGGACCCCCTAAAACCATGAAAATGACACCCATATTGACATTTTGTCAAAAAGTCGCGTCCGCCATCTTGGATCTCGAAATAGGTAGATGTTTTATTTGTAATCCGGACCCCCAAAAACCACGAAAACGATACCCATATTGACATTATGTTAAAAATTCGCGTCCGCCATCTTATGAATGGTGTTTTAGGAATCGGGACCTCAAAAAACCACAAAAATGACACCCATATCGATTTTATATTAAAAAGTCGCGACCGCCATCTTGGATCTCGAAATAGATGTCGTATTCGGAATCGGGACCCTCAAAAACCACGAAAGTGATACCCATATTGACATTTTGTCAAAAAGTCGCGTCCGCCATCTTGGATCTCGAAATAGATGTTTTATTACTAATCCGGACCCCTAAAAACCACGAAAACGATACTCATATTGACATTATATTAAAAAGTCACTACCGCCATCTTGGATAGGAACTTTATTTTTTATCAAGTGTCTAAATTCAAAGTTTCATGGTTTCATCTATAATAATGACGAACTTCCATACAAATTTTCATCCCCAATTTCATCCACACACAGGGTTAAATTTCAAAAATCCTAGAACTCTTTCCTTCTTACCGTTCTTTCTTCTTATTAAGTCCCCAATTTCAAAGTATCATGGTTTTATCTTCAACAATGACGAACTCCCATACAAACTTTCATCCACTATTTCACCCCCATACAGGTCAAAATTTAAAAAATCTTAGAACAAATATTTCTTTCTGTCTTATTAAGTGCCTAAATTCAAAGTTTCATGGTTCTATCTTCAAAAATGACGAACTTCCATACAAATTTTCATCCCCAATTTCATCCACACACAGGGTTAAATTTCAAAAATCCTAGAACTCTTTCGTTCTTTCCGTTCTTTCTTTTTATTAAGTCCCCAATTTCAAAGTATCATGGTTTTATCTTTAACAATGACGAACTCCCATACAAACTTTCATCCACTATTTCACCCCCATACAGGTCAAAATTTAAAAAATCTTAGAACAAATATTTCTTTCCGTCTTATTAAGTGCCTAAATTCAAAGTTTCATGGTTCTATCTTCAAAAATGACGAACTTCCATACAAACTTTCATCCCCTATTTCAACCCATTCAACCTTTTTTTCGCGATAAAAAGTAGCCTATGTCCTTCCCAGAGATCTAATCTATATTTGTACCAATTTTCATCAAAATCGGTTCAGTGGTTTAGACGTGAAAGCTTAACAGACAGACAGACAGACAGACAGAGTTACTTTCGCATTTATAATATTAGTAAGGATTATTACTACAAAATTTTATTTATAAAAAATAAATAACACCGCACTGTGCAACAATGTGGAGCCTTGCTCACCAATTGAGCAAATTGTGTCGATGAATGTAATGAAATACTAATTGATTTATAGTGGTATAAATAAAAGCAACATAACGGACAAAAGAATTGAAGTCACGACCTTTAATAAAGGGGTTTCTCGTTTCGTAAATTTGAATCTTAAATCAAGCTACAAATTGGGTTCGTTATAATAATTTTAATGAATGGAGTAATTTAATCAATTTCGCTAGGTAGTTACATAATACAATAGGTAAATTTATTCAGTACCTACTTATATTATTTATTAGGAACGCCAGACTTGCAAAGGTATCGTTTTCATGATTATGATTAATGGTGACTACTTCGTGTTACTTTACTTTTCTAAGAATAAGAATTTTATTAAAAATGTTAGGTACCAGTTTATTTCAGCTATCGGCCCTCGTTTTAGCTTATTTCTGAATATATTTGTAAATAATATCATGAGTTACACAAATATAAATCTGACAGTAATTTTTGATAAATACAAAAAACTTGTAAGCTTCAATTATGAAGTTATTAGGAAATCATTTTGAAACGTGTATAGGTACCTACTATTACTAACGCCAGGTCTAAAAAAAACTTATCTACTAAACATTTTGCTTACAAGTCGTAGAGCTAGTATGGAGTATTTGTCAAAGCCTTAGGAAGCAAAATTGAGTCGGTAGCTGTTTCTTTATAAAGGTCATTTCGAAGACTGGTTCGTTCAAAGTGTGTCAACGGATTTGGGACAAAGGTTTTTAAAAAAGGAAAGTCGTTTGTCTTCTTCTTTTTCTAGAATATTTCTAGACGGCAAGTCATCTGCGGGGAAGTCGCTCTGTGATCTAGAATCTCCAGGACGCTCGAGCTGGAGACGAGATACAGCTGTTGAACTTGTCACTTGTTGAAACCAGCCATAAGTGTACTAATATAAATTTATGTACAATTCCAGGTAAAAGGGTCAGAAGAGAAGCCATATTCTAAATACGGTACATGCGTCGGCAACGAGAAGCGCCTAGTCCTCGTGATCCTAATAGATGGGTCTCTGCAGCAGATTCCACCACGGCAGCGAATTCGAGCCCTCATGGACCTTGCCAGCTTTATGGCACTTGAAGGGGTATGTTGTGAAATATGACAAATAATTTATCGGACCGCTTAGTCCACATAATACACTTTGTATTATGTGTATTAGTATTCCAAAATATATAAAATATTGTATTGTTATACTTGCAAGTATTTTCACATTTAAAAGGTCATAATCACGCTAATCACGCTCATAATATAAAAAGGGGTTGAGCAGGCAAAGCTTTAGGTAACATTTGACTAACCATAAAGCCACATCTGGCAGTTTAAGGTTGCCAGTCCATTGGAGCAGAGCAAGACTGCGAAGCGGAGAAACGAGGAAATAAATATTATTCAATAGGATTGCATAAAATCTCGGCTATGCTCCAGTGGACAGATTTTCTAATCCTATTGGTTAACATTTCCTTGTTCCTCCGCTCCGCAGCCTAACTCTGCTCTAATGGACAGGCAGCCTTAGACATGCAGTACCTACCCCAAAATAGTGACAGGTTGATAGTCTGTCGCGGGGCGTCTAAACGGGGCCTCGAACTCCTGTAATACACGTTGGTAAAACGCCTAGCTAATTATATTTCGCTATCTCATCAATCTTTAAGTAAGGTTACCTACTTCGTAGAATCACATCACGAACTGTTCGCGCCACGATGCGAGTCGCACTAAGACGTTATGTAGTTCTCATGCATTCAATTAGCGGGTCGCCTACAACAGACCTAATCGGGTCATCCCATGGGTAATCAATGCTGTTATTAATATAGCTAACTACCTACTATAGACAAACTAGTCTTATGCGTCTTTTAGTAAGTACATAAATTACATACACACGATTACGCTCATAATCAGAAATGGAGTTGTTGCGCTGAGCCTTAGTTAACGCTATTGGTTACAATAAGCCCATATCCTGCAATATGGGCCATGCAGTGCCTAAAAATTGTGACTGGTTGCCAGCGTTCGCTTACATAAAAGGACCATCAAACTCAAAAAAGTAACAATCGTGAACCAACAAACAGAATCCAACAACGAGGGCAGATGTTACAATTTAAATTGTCTCAGCAGTCCAGGTTTTAGGCCTTTTGCACATTGTAAGAAATTTTCTTGTGTCTTATAAGAAATCTCAAGAAATCTACTTAACTATGTAAACAGCGAAAGCACGTGCAGTGTCCTCACTTAATTTTTTTTTATGAAACAATGAGTATACCATAAAAGTTAATTTTGAACATTTGATAAACTATAAATTTGTCCGTCCGCTTGTAATGAAATATGTTTCATATTAATAAAAACAAGACTTCCTTTATACTAGTGATGCAACGGAAGTGTCTTAACGGAAGCGGAAACGGAAACAGATGTCAAAAGTAAATCTTAGCGGAAGCGGAAGCGGAAACGGAAGCGGAAGCAGAAGTGTTAATACTATGAAGAAAAAGCACAAAAAAGACAAACATTTTTTTTTAATGTTTCATAGGCTTAGCGTTTGTCCACAACCTCACCTGATGGAAAGCGATGATGAGGCCTAAGATGGTACACGCTCGCCTAGAAGATGCTTGTTCACTCTGGCCTTGAATATCCAGAGTATATAGATCCGTAAAAACAGACCTTGGCAACGAGTTCCACTACTTAGATGTTTGCATTACGAAATAGGAAGCAAAGCGTTTCGTGCCGTTGGGAGGTATATCCACAACCGTGAAAGCCTTCACCGCGTCTGGTGGAAAGGGGCTGGAGGGATTAAATTATGAAGAACCTCCGCACACTCCGAAATACAACCGATAAAAGACCGAGAGGCAAGCAAGCTACACTGGAGATTAGCCTCAGCGAGTGCCTCACTGCCAATGAGTCTCCTCGCTCTGTGCTCCACAGAATCCAGTGCATCCAACTGATAACGTGCAGATTCGTCCCAAAGGTGACAACACGCTCCTGCATGGAGATGCAGGAGCGTACTTGGGCTCGATAAAGGCTTAGGAGCTGCTCAGATGTAAAATACCGTTTCACCTTTGAAAGAATGCCAAGTTTTTTGACTACATTTTTAGCAATGGAGTTGACTCATCATCATCATCAAAACAGCCTTTATAAATCGACCCACTGCTGGTACACAAGGCCTCTCCTTGTTATCGAAGGTTTAGGTAGTAGTCCACCACGCTTACCCAATGCGGATTCGAGGAGGGAGGGAGTATAAGGTGATCAAATACCCCTTTGCTGATCCATTAGTCGCCTTGTACGACACTCATGGAGGATATGGGGTGATGCTATTCTTTGCCGGCATCACATGGCTATCTGCAAGATTTCTTTGTCAAATTAAAGTTATTAAATGAATTTGTAATTCAGAAAATAAGATAAGGGTATAGCAATTTTTGAGTGTTTTTATATGGAACTTCAACTAACATAATTTCAATAAAATAAATTAAGTACAAAAACGCTATTATTTCGAAAACGGTGCATGGGAGCTAAAAATAGATAACGAAATTTTTGATCCCCTTCCACAGACTTATTGAGCTAATAAATAAAACGGGAAAGTGCGACTTTGAATTTTTTTATATTAAGTACCTACCTACATGATTTATTTTGAGGAGTCAGTTTCCAGTATATGTTTATGCACAAAAAACAAAATAATTCTGAAACAATACATTATAGAGCCCTGTTACTAGAAAGTAATCACTCTGTGCCTGTTACTGTGCTTTATTACCTGTAAGTCATAGTGTAAGTGAAAATAGGCACTAGGCTTATTAAAGGTATCGCAACTGGCCCGGCATATTTTATGACGACAGCCCTATACCATCCTACACGAGTAGGCTATTATAGCTCAGTCGGCGTACTTGTTTACTTATACTATGGGACACTGTCCAGTCGTCCACGCGTCCTCCACCCCCGCGCTCCTCGTTGTAACTTCCGTTTAGAGTTCTGTTAAAAAGTTTGCGGAAGCAGAAACGGAAACGGAAGTGAAAAAACTTGCGGAACTTCTGCAGAAGCGGAAGCGGAAGCAGAGTTCTGTTGCAACACTACTTTATACTACGTATACGAGAAAGTAAAAATTAAGAATTTCCGAACGATGGAAAACAATGATTAAGGTTGAATATTGAATTATTGTTTTAAACTATCTATAGACCGATAAATCAAAACTAAACAAAAACGGTTTGTAGTTAGATATTTCTTATTTACAATAGTGTCCATTAATAAATGTACTTTTGGCGGACTTAACAACTAATGTCGCTCTCTACCAATCACTCATTGGGCTAAGCAGAGACAGTTCGAGTGGCGGCATCACGTTCATTTAATTTTTTTTTTTTTTATATTACATAGGTACCTACAATATAATTCTATATAACTAGTACATGTAAAATATCTATGATATCGTATCGATATTTAGATTTTACATAACCAATGTCTGTCACTATTAAACAAGACGTCGTGCTAATCTTGTAGTCAATGTGTACGGTACATCAGACAAGAAATTTTCTTTGTCTGATGATGTGCAAAAGGCCTTAGTGCGTAAATTATTTACTAATTTTGTCTTGTATCTCTACCCGACGTTGTTACTCTGCCCGACTTGAAAACGGGAAAAACTGACGTGCTATTAAGTATAAACTAAAATCATAAAGCGTGAACAAGAGTTTGTATTCACAATGCAAACTAGTTTTAGTAGATTTGAACCTAATGACCTTTGGTTAAGTACTGAACAGGTGACCACCCCGCACGCGAATCGCGAAAGCAGGCCTAATTATTTCTATACCAAATACTTAGGTCATGTAAATGATTTCCTAAGCATTCATAGTAGGTGTACCTATACCTGGAAATTAAGAGATCTTAAGCATACAGAGCTAAAAATATCATAGACGCGTTGTGTCCGGATCGCAGCGAGGTTATAAATTATTTATGTGGGTCAGGAAAATGATTGGTTCTCTATTGCTTGCATCAAATCGCGCATGAGAAAGCAATCGGATGTATAAATTTAACCATCGTAAAAAGCTTTTTTCCATTAGAAGACCCGATGTTATTGTGAAACAGGCGAGAGAGTCTACTTTTTCTTCTTATCGAATATTACAAGTCGCCAGTTCTGGTCTCTGACGTGACTTTTAACGTCTGCTATCTTTCGACAGCAGCCGGAACCAACAGCTTAACTTGCCTTTCGAAGAACGGAGGAAAATCGAGTTGAAATAATTTTATTTACCTATCCAAGTACCAACCCCGTACTTAAGGGCGAGTCTAAATAAGAAACAATAAGGAATCTCAAACATTTTCACTGCATATGTCGTCGGCTCTTTGGCACGTCGAGATACGCAAATTCTGTTGTAGGCCAATCGTTGAACTGGGCCGGATCTGCATGAACCCCCCTATCACACAGATATTGAGGTGCATAAGAACATTAAACTCCCACAAACAGTCCACTCCGCTTGGTCATAAAATAATCCTGAACCTACTTGTGGTGTCCTCCGGAGTGTCCGGAGAGGGTTGTGCTATAACACTAAGTCACTCTATGATTCATTGTACACTGTGGGGGCAAACGTCCGCTCGGTCCGGCGGTCGGAACACGACTGACTCAACCGAGCCGTCACCGCCATTACGGCATATACCTTTATTGTCTATTCCACAACTACCCACATATTTAGTTAGACATCACATCTCTTCCTTTTTTTTATAATTTGATGTATTTGTTACATCCACTTAATAGTAGGAAAATATTCAATGTCTCATTTTATTTCACATGACATGAATATTAAATATGTCAACGAATAATTATTGTAGTTACTAGAATACCAGCATTGCAGGTGTTGTGCATGCTGCAACATAATGCTGAGTTGCGGCCTTTTTGGTTTAAATTATTCTTATGTGTATATTTTTTTTTTGTTTTGTCGTTTTTTTTTTTTAAACAAGGAATATGTATTAATTGTCTGTTGAAACCAAATAAATTTATTTTGATTTGATTTGATTTAATTCATAACTTTGTGATCTCATTGGATACAATATTAAAATAAGCAATAATTAACTAATTTACTTATTTAAGTCTTTTTAAAGATAACTTTCTGTGACTCTGAATCAACAGGTCACAGGTCTTACCGATATCCCCCTTTTTTCATATATATATATTTTTTTTAGATAAAATCTATAACAACTTGCAACTTTCAACTTATGACAAAAGTCACACTTAGGTAAGAATTAGATAAGCATATACATGATGTTTTTCAATGATCTTTCTTTGCAAGATCAACAAGTGAGTCACTTGCTAATAGTCCATATTATTATTACTTACAGCTATTTAAGTAACAAAACATATTAGGACAACAAAAAAATAAATAAATATTGGGTTATGGTAATTACTAAAATTATGCCATACTATTTTTTTTTTTTTTTCAAACTTCCATAACACCGTTGTGATTTGAAAATCCGATGAAACAAACAGCGATACTTACCAATAGTATTTTGATGCATAGAGATTGCTATTCAACATTTTGACAACCAATAATCATCTGTTGCTTCCACGGAGATATAGCAAAATATGAGCTTCTTGGAAGCTTCCGAAATCACCCTTGCCACTTTTTAGAAGCTTCACCCCTGCCGTGTGCGAATTTGCACACACACACACACAAATTTAAAGACTCTTTCGTGAGCATAAAGTAATTCCTAAACGCAGCAGCGTTCTATTGTTTGATTGTTTAGGCAGCGTCATAACTGCCTCCTTCCATTATTTAATACGAATGATATATTCACAAACAAGACCGTTCCACTTAACTTCCTCGCCTAGGAGCTCCTAACGACACGGCTTCCTTGTAGCCTTGTACTTTTGTTGACAATTACTTTTACAAAAAAAACCCGCTTAGGATGCTGGACAACATAGTCATATAATTTACACAATGAGTGTTAATAAAAGTTAGCTCCTTTTATCTTGTCTATTTGTGTCATTCCCGCATCACTAGGTATGCTAAATCATAGATAAATTACAATAATAATAATTGTAAAATGAGAAAATAATCATTGCAATTTTCTCACATTTTCTATTATATCTAACGTGATGGGGTTACTTGCGCTTTACACGTTAGTATGTGATAGTACCTTAGCTACTACAGCTTACCTAGTTAAGGAAACTCTAATCTTCAATATATTAACTTGGAGGAGTTATATTAACCTCTCATTAACGGGAATTCATCGATTACAACGTGATATTAAAATCTGATTCCTAAGCCTGCGAAATCAGAATGTTTTGGATTCATGACCATAAAATATGTACTTATACGGTTGTTGCAAATTTGGTACATACACTAGCAGTAGGTAATACTTGATTCATTAATGCCTATAGTCATCTTTAAAATATTTCCGCTAAGTAAATATCTTTATCAGTCTCCATTTACTAATTATATCTTTTGAAGAGTTATATAATTGTGGTTCAATGGAATATAAAGCTATAACCAGCCTCTTGAACCAATTCTCTGTATTTGTCTGTATTGTCGTCCGATATTTGGACAACAAGTAGGTTTGACTATATCGTCTTAATACCGAAATTAGTCAAATATTCGTGAGGAACAATAATATGGTGACAGTATGTCACCAGGATAGGAACAAATGATTTAAATGAATAGGTAAATATTCAAGTTATTAACAAATAGGTACATAGGTACTCACAAATATACATAAAGATAGGTGACAATATTCTGTCACTATTGGAGGCACTGCATGGTCCACACCGCCGAATACGGCTTCATGTGCAACCATGTGTCACCCAAAGCTCCGCTCAACCTCTTTTGGGACAACGAGCATGTATATATGTATGTAAACAAAATTAAATAAGTGTTACCGTTGCTAGTCCGTGTTGGTAACTTTCACTAGGTACTCTACTACTCGGTAGGTACACGAGCCCAGTTTTATGAAGTAGGCTAATAGGTACGTACCTTAATGAGTAATTGGTGTTAGTGTGGGAATCGCTTTATATATTGTACTAAAGGAAGGAATCCGTTAATTCCTGTTCTTATTTGTTTAATCATAAGTATACTGCATTACTACTGTACAATGTACCATAATATTGGCATATTGCAGTTGTTGTCTCTTTTGCCAGCACCTTTATTTCACGTGGAGATAACTTTAATTTTGTTACATGGTTAATCCTTTGGTGCTATTCCTACCAGTGAAGTCAATTTACTATGACATAGGTTAGCACACCCAATTTTCAGCACTGCACCTTTCAGCGCTTTTTTTTTTCGCGGTATATTTGTGCCAACTCAACCATAGGACATTTGAACCCATTCAACCGCGGTACATTTGTATCAACTCAACCATGGGACATTCAACCACGGTACATTTGTACCAACTTAACAACTCAAGGCATGTATGTATGTATCACATTATCATAGATTTTACTTATGTGGCTAGGTATTGTTATAAGTTAATTTAATCATTATTACTATATAAAGCTATAAGAAATCGTTACGAATTTTATCATAGTTGATTATTAACTTTCGGCAATTAAGACGTTAAACCACCATAATACCAGATTCCGATTGACAATTCACAGCTTGCCTCGTTTAGCATTTTGGATATTGGTCAATACTAATATATTGTCTAGTTCCAATCACAATCCAATTGTGTTTGCCTCGAGGTTTGATTACCTTGAAATTCAGCGTCTTAGCCACCTGACGACTGTCTTGAGAGAGTTTGCTTCCATTATAATATGTACTAGTACAGTCCAGTTTACTACTATTGAATACGATAATTGACTTTGCTAGTACCAACTGACACACTCGGTTTACTACTAAGTATATATTTATATGTATATAGGTATATTATGTTCTACTATTACCAACTGACGATGTCAATTTACTACTATATTATGAACATAAATTCACATTAAACTTTTTATGTTTTCTTAGTACCAATTGACGTTGTCAATTTACTACTATGTATGTACATAAATTCATATCATATATTATATTTTTCTAGCACCGATTGACGTTGTCAATTTGCTACTATATTATGAACATAAATTCATATTAAACTTTTTATATTTTCTTAGTACCAATTGACGTTGTCAACTTACTACTATGTATGTACATAAATACGCATCATATTTTATATTTCTCTAGCACCATTGACGTTGTCAATTTGCTACTATATTATGAACATAAATTCATAATAAACTTTATATATTTTCTTAGTACCAATTTACGTCATCAATTTACTACTTACTACATTTATGTAACTACATAAAATCGCATATACATTTTAATTTTCTAGTATTATGTATATAATATACAATTTTTTCAAGAATATGTGATTTCATACATATTTGGCATTATGGGTTGAATCCATGTGTTCTGTGTTGTAAAGAAGTAATTGTTCATTACTTCTGGTCATTAATTTAAGCAAAGCCGCCCATATATTTTAACAAATTTACGACCTTATATTGGGCCATGTTACTACCCAATTGCATAAACAAACATTTCAAAGGTGCTAGTACCTCACACGTTAAAAATGCCCATCCATGTAGGTAACCTTGATGAGTTTTCACTCATTCGCCTCTTGTACGGTATACTTTACTCGGTCGGGTCAAAATACCCCCGCGATTTGACTAATATATACAGGCCATTGATACAGGCACAGTATATAGTTGTATGGATAGTCAGAAATTAGCAGATTTAGCTAGGTACTAGATTTATTAATTTGTGTACACTTACTCTCTATATCACATGCATAGGTAAGGTAGGTAAACAACATTGCTGCTTGTTACATATAATTCCACCTACTTACCTAATTTTGAGCTCCAAGCCAAGTGTGATGTTCAATTTACATAATGACAAAATTATAATTTTCATTTGTAATGAATTTTTTTTTTTTTTCATGATAAACATGTACTTATAGTGTCTTGTTTTATTTTCACCTATAACCTGGCCAATAACTGGTCACTAACAATGGAACGGTTTAATATGTATATATTAATGCGATTGTGACTACGTTTTGGTTACCTTTCGTTATCAGTATGAACGGATGTTACAGGCTACAGGAGAATATGACGCCTTTAAAAGAAAAATCATATCGTCCAAATTAGGTTTTTTTTTTCTCTAAGTAGGTCACCATTGAAATTATAATCGATCACCAAGGATATTGATATAATATAATAATAGTTAAACATGGAATGTTCTCTTAGATTTACCACGTGGAACAAATTACTTACATGCAAATTTAAATCGTAAAAGTTGTTTTATTTACAAAGGCAGGCGTGTTTCATCTACACTTATTCCACCTTCTTTTGTAAAATTGAGATTTTTATGCTAACTAAAATACGACAATGTAAATTTCAACTTTTCTTATGATTCCAGGTAACATTGTAGGTAGTCGTACGAAACAATTTTTTTTAATTTGTTTCACTTTTTGTGTGCAAGTATTTCACTCACTTTTTATCCTCGTCGCCATTTGTGGTGTCCTCCGGAGTGTCCGGAGAGGGTTGTGCTATAACACTAAGTCACTCTATGATTCATTGTACACTGTGGGGGCAAACGTCCGCTCGGTCCGGCGGTCGGAACACGACTGACTCAACCGAGCCGTCACCGCCATTACGGCATATACCTTTATTGTCTATTCCACAACTACCCACATATTTAGTTAGACATCACACTACTGATCACTTTTTATGATATGCCCAGGCATTTCATGATCTAGCGAATTAAATCTCGATCGGCCCATGACACATATGCATGAATATCTGAGGTGAGACACTAGCACGCTATATTTGTAGATAATTATATTTAGCAAATGTTTCAGGACGAGTTCTGGATCGCGCCGTATAAGGCGGAGTCTGCACAGACGCAGAGTGTACTGATGACGGGGCCTGGCACCACGCAGCGGCGCAGAGATGCTACTACTGCCATCTATTTAAATGTAAGTTGATAAACCATGTATGTTGCCTATGCGCGACGTCCGCGTGGATTTTTTTGTAGACCTACAATCTTTTCATCACTTCGTGCAAAGATAAGACGGGATTAGCTGCTCGAGTTTGAAGCGGCCATCCTGTTTAAGTACGTACCTTCCTTCTCATACAGAACAATCCGGAATTACACCCCTTTGCCATATAGGAATTCTGCCTCTTTTTGTTCTACAGGCTCTATAAAAGCGTGTGGCCACATATAAGGCCACACGCCGTTCATCACCATATACCTAGCCTAAGTCTATCAATTTCTTCTGGCTAAACAATACACGTATGATAGATATCCAATTCCGGATTAGATTAGGACCGGACAAGACCGGCAGCAAGAGCCGCCTGTCTGCCGGCCCGTCCGTCTACGCTGGATGGGAGCGACTAGAGGATCGTCCTCCACCCTCTCCGCGGTCTCCTGCGGTATCACACATTCGCAGAAGGAGGCGACAGCCTTCCAGACTCTTTCATTAGGTACCAAGCATGGCCTGCTTGACCATGCTTGGCATGAGATGCCGAGCGCTGCTCGCAGTGGTGGCACCGTGTTAACTCCTCGCCTTGTGTAAGGGGGTCTACTAACACTTGTCTCCTGGTACGTCCGTGGCCGCCTCTCGTTGACCTTTCCGCCCCAATGGCCGTCAAAACTTTACTATAAGAGAAGATTTAAATTAATAATATTTGTTTTTCCAGGTGGGTTGTGAAGAGAAACTGTGGCCTCGCCACAAAGTGCTGGTGGCAGGTATCAGGGAGCAGTCTCGCGATGGGACCTTGTCTCACGTTTTGAGGCTACCAGTTCTTGGCTGGCGTCTGGTCGCCGTGAAGCCACAACCACGCCTCAAGCGACAGGTAATAAATATTAGAAGGTTATATCTTCTTTCTCTTACTCTGCTCCCAATTTATTTGGGGTCGGTGTCTTCTTAACCCAGATACTGCGACGGGGCTTTTAAAAGGCCCGAAAAAAGTATTTAAAATACCCTCAATTTTCGAGTAGTTAAAATGAATTCTCAAAGATATTTGCACTGTCAGGTTACTGAGTACCTATCCGTGTATTATTTGATGCGGCTACGTTTACAACTAGACACTTGTTTATTTAAAGTTTTTGTGTGTTTGAAGATTTAGGAGTATCTGTTTCATGACGTCTGGACAAAGGTAAGCTTTTCTCATTTATATATGTGGATGTTGTAGCTAATTCATTTCAATATTTAATTTTAGATATGTTATCTAAAATATCAGGTTATCAATTTGTTTTAGTGCAACAAAAACTTATTCCCTTTTCACGTTTCAAATTGATGGCCTTTTAAACGCCCCGTCGCAATATGGGGGTTGATAATATGATTGTTTTCTTTTTAGCACCCGACCTTTGAGAGCACTCAATCTCAACGAAATAGTTGATGAATTAGAGCGATATGAGGATTCTGATTTGTTGTCAACTCAAATTACAATTTTTCCACCTGAGAATGCTAATGCCGACGTCACAGATGAAGATTCTGGAGATGAATAATTTGTGGCATTGCAAAATTTACCAGGTAAATAATTGTTTTCTGGTTGATATAACTATGTATCAATGATTATATCTTGTTCTGCTTATCTTCTTCTTTCTCCTGGCTTTGGTCCCATTTTTATTTGGGGTCAGCCCTCCTAGTACTTCTGCGCCACACCGTACGGTTGTGTGTTGTCGTTTCATCTGCATTTGTGTATTTTATGTCATTCTGAACAGTCGCCAACCAGGTCATTGGTGGTCGTCCACGTCCTCTTCTTCACTCCTCTATCTTGTTTTGCTTATATGGATGCAATATTTAGATCTTTTTTTATGCTCTCAACTAAGCCGAGGTTACGTTTCATCTGAGTTCCGACGAAGAAGACGATGTATCTTTGTCAAGTTTGTCAAAAAGAAGGCGCACGACGGATTTGACTTCAGGATACTGATGCCGTACCTTCTAGTCCCACTGCATCTCCCACTACTTCAGGTGTGTCAACTAGTTCTACGTTTCAGCCGACAGTTCCCCGAAACCAACCACATATAATATAATACTATTTTTGTCTGTCGCAATTTACGGGTGAAAAAACCGGGCCCCGCCTTTTTGTCGCGGCCAGGCTGAAGAGTTGAAGAGGAGAGAGAGTACTGGGCCACCTTCACCGACCCTAGCTGTTCCTGGCAGACTGCAGACCCTCCCGATCACCACCATTGATCCACCATCTCAGGGCAGTACTCAACCGACCTGACTAATTTGGAAGTAGTGGAGTGTAGTGCAACCGGCGGTAGACCTTGCGACCCCTGAACACGTTCTTTTAAATATTTTTTGTCTACTGGGGTTGGTTGTTTTACTTGAAGCAACCCCCTATCGTAGCATACTAGCCCCAACTTAGTTAAAAGTCCTTTTTGTATTTGCCAAAAGTGGAAAATTCATTTACATCCTAAGAACTGTTTCCTCAAATATCACACTAAAACTCAGCAATGTTCACCAAGTACTGTTGTTTTATTGTGATATTATATCATTGTCTATAATTATTGTGTATAATTATTATTAGATTTATTAATTAAAAACTGATATTATAACAATTTGTTTTATTATTTTTAGACCGCCACATACATGTAAACAACCCCCATACTACGACGGGACTTTTAAAAGCCCACCTTTTCCAGGCTTTTCTGGAAACATGTTATTTTTTTTACTATTTTTCCCAGTTATTACGAGTAATTTTAACTATCATTTCCGAATATCACCAAGATCGGAAACAAAAAATAGTTTCAGTAACATCTGGGTTAATATCGACAATACTACTTTTAGCGTTAGATTTTTGCGGCCTGCCTGACACCAACCTCTTTGGGAACGAATGATATCTTTCGACAGCACTCGGGAATTTATGTAAAATTATTGCAATGCTTTTTTGTTTGGACACCTTTGCCCTTTGCGTGTCCTGTTTTGCCATATTTTTTTTTTAAGAAACAACTGTATCATAATGTTACAGTTTTTTTTTCGTTTTGAGTATCTGTGTTAAAGAGTACGTCAATATACACTTTATGCGAATAATCATGATAATAAATAAACTACTATTATGTTTACAGTCCGCGCTTGACGAAGGCTCTGGTCTGGACGGCTACGATGATGACGAAGACGCCGATTACAGCGGCTACGATGAAGAACTCGAGTACGACGATGTGAGTTCTCGCATAATCGAGATAGTCAGGATAATCTCGCGGGCTGTATCAATATATAACAACAGTGTGCTTAGACAAATGGCAAATGCTCCGAAGCGTCTATGTGAGTAAAAACGAAAGGATATATTTGACACGATAGGCCGCAATTGTTTCGTAGTAATGTCAGTTTTATACATATTTTTTTCGTAAAGCGTTATGTGGAGTATTTGCGCACTTGCCTAAACACTCAAATTTTATTAGATCTAATTTGGGAGCCTTATAGAAGAACTTTCACTAACAACACTACATATTTATAGTGTTGTGTACAGGGGAACAGAATAAGGATTGCAACCCGAGAGTAACAATCTATGTTGCTAGCGTTTATGCTTAGATAAAAAAATGACATGCTGATATTGGTAATGGTTTGCCGCTCAGTATTAGACGATAGAAACGTACCATTTAGACAGAAAAGTTCATGATAAACATAGGTAGGTAGGATTTGATAACAATTATTAAATCCATCAGAAATATAGGTGATTTAAACTATTAATGACATGATAGTATTTTTTGTTTAAGAATTCTAGTAACATACTTTATTGTATAAAATCTACGGTTGAGCATTATAGTTGCGAGTTAATGCTCTATTTCTAACGCATAGTTATAAAGCAATCCACATGCTTGGGTTAATGTTAGCACAATATTAATCTTTATGACTGTGCAACGAGCCCATTCTGTTTTATTATTCTTATAACTAACTTTTAATTCAGAAATTCTTTCATTCTGATGAAGTATGGAAGCACAAATAATTTAATATCTAGATTTAGAATTTCATGTTCTTTAGAATTTTAGAATAGTGCTATTCTATTCGTACATTTAATTCGAAAATTAAAACAAGTTCGATAAAATATTCTATTTTTGAATTTAAAATGTTTGTTCCATTCGAAATCGAATGAAAAAGGTATTGGATTAAATTTTGAGTAAAAGAATTTTAGAACGGATTCGGGCGTCGAATATTTTAATGGGTTTAATTTAATTGTCTTATTAATAATTTTAATACCTTATTAACGATCCTGCTATGAATCTTTCCTCCATTACATGTGATGTTAGATCCTCTGCATCTCATTTATTCATTGGAAAGTGCGACACTCATTTTCATTTCACTTCAGAAAAAGCATCATTCTATTTCAATCTTATTTATTTCTATTTGTAATTTTTATTGCCACAAAGAAATTATGTTTAAAAATAATTTGTAAGCTTTTTGCTTCATTTCATTTTATATTTCCAATGAATAACTTCTAGTTCTACGTCAATATGGAATGTATATTATGCACTTGTCATGATATAGAGGTATTTTCGAACGAACCCACATATAGCATGGAATGTTGAATGACCTATTATATGAGACCTACTTTTGGGTTCTATACCTAGTATTATTTTACAATACACAGATACCCAGTAACAAATTCACAGATTATGTACGATGACTCAGTCGTACACAACAGTACTGTACTGTACTGTACTGACATGTACTCAGTCACTGATCAATATGAACGAATTATTTTACAATCCCTGCTCAGATAATATGAAATTTTACAATGCACTTGGTACTAGATTTTTATGTTAGTAAATACTACCATAATAATATAAGACTGAAATTATTCGAAAAATAAAAAAGATTTTTAATTTTTCATAAAATAATAGTACTGTTTCTAATACTGTTTCTGTACCAGAAACTTAAAATAGTACTTGGTTGCAATAGCTATTGCATACACGATAGTATTTTTTCTTGCTTTATAAGGTTTAAATTTGAACAAAAGATCATCATAATCACGAACCATCAACAAAATTCATATCATTTGAATTTCCATAATTCTCCTTTTATTCCTTCATACTAATATTAAGGAGGACTAAATTAAATCAATGTGAGCTTTGTGTGTGGTTATTTAACAGTGTTGCTTTGAATTCGCTTTCCTATATCACTGTAAATATGAGTGTTAAAATACGCAAGTGTCTGCTTAAATATTAATTTAAACAGATCTACTTACATAACATAATACACTTAATAAAACACATCCTTACACGCTCATAATTTCAAAAGGGGTTGGGCAGAGATTTAGGTAACATAGCTACACATAAAACCACATCCCCTGTATGAGTTGATAAAAACAAATTACAATATGTAATTTTGGTCTTAAGGTACCATCTGCTATTTAAATAAACGGCAGTATTTATACCTTCATAAATTGAGAATTCACTGATGTGGTTTAGGGTCCGAAAAGTTCAGAAATATGATCCAAATCGCTGATTCAGGCAACACTACGCTTGAATCTTTCCGCACCAAGGAGTCGCGAAATGTCTGAGTACCTATTGTAACTATACCATGTCCGGGTGTATTGGGATCCAAGAAATAAGGCAACGATTTCGTCACTATAATATTTATTTATATCCGTAAAATAAGGCATCAATTAGTGCCTTGAGAATGTATTATTACTTTTAATATACAGGATGTATGGTACAGTCAGCATCAGAAGTAGATGATCACTTTAGTACCATGTCATAGCAACGCCAGCGTTTGTGCAGTAATAGTTGCGACAATTATGTATGAATTATTATTATGACAAGGTACTAAAATGATCATCTACTTTTGATGGTGACCGTACATGGGGTATTAAGTGGGCACCTACCCATGTTAACATAATCATATAAATACTATGGTGATATCAAAAAAAAATATATGTTTAGAAAAATATTTTATTCTCCAAACAAATAGTTCGATCGGAAAAACAAAATGTATAAAAAGTTACTAAATTATTTTAACAAGTTTTGATTTTTATATCACTATAGTATTTATATGACTACGTTAGCATGGGTTTTGGGCAGGTGCCCGCTTGATACCCCATGTACCAAACACTCTGTATAATATCTTTTTGTATCAAGCCCATGCTAATGGCGGGCGTCGACAGCGAGACTCTCGTAGTTTGAAACGAGTGAACGGTTCCACAGCAATAGAATGATTCCATGATTACGTACTTTCAAATAATGCCTTTTAAAAATTGAAAATAAGGAAAGAGGTGCTATTACATCTCAATGTTCTAGTACCACGTCACACTACTAAAGCTTCGAAATAACCACAGACAAGCTCGCTATCGCACCGAGGGTGGCAGTACTAACCTATGTGTATGTCGCGGCCGCTAGGTGGCCCCTCCCCCGCCCCCGCACCCCCACCGCCACCACCACGGCGAACCCATCGCGACACACACCACCGACACGTTTCAGGCCGAGACCGCTGACACCAAGCCCCCCCAGCAAAACACCCCAAGCCCCACCCTACCGACCACCCTCCTCACCACTTCGACTACCACCCCTCCTCCTGTCACAACCCCCCCTCCAACTACCCCCTCGACCGAAGAAATCACCGCCAGCGAGGAAACCAGTCCCGAGCCCGCCTCTACTAATACGTATACGACGGAGGTTTGTCGTAACCCGCTCTCCGCTTTGTGTGTCCGCATGCCTGACCTGTAGATAGATGAGTGTATCACGATAACTCCCACAGACGACGTTAGTTTTGTGCGATCTAGTCCTCGATATGAACTTTGTTCCTAAGCTCGTTAAGTTAAACTTGTCTGTTGACCAAACGTTAACGCTTGAAGTGCCGTCCACAAGCTAAATTCGCTTTACATTACGGGATAAATTACATTACGTATTACACACCCGGTATTGTTTTCTTAGCAATAAAGAACGCGTAAATTCGCCATGTGATGCCGACAGAGTAGAATAGCATCATCCCATATCCTCCAATGGGTGTTGTTGCAACTAAAGGATTGACTGACTTGCCCAATGCGGATTGGTGGACGGAGTATAAGGTGGGCAATTTGGGCCTATTGGGCAAGCGTGGTGAACTACTGCCTTAACCTCCTTCGATGACAAGGAAGGAGAGGCCTTGTGTCCCAGTAGTGGATCGAATTATAAATGCTGTCATGATGATGATGAATAAAGATAAACTTGTGGGCTGGAACATACAAAAACGTCGTCTGCTATGGGCCTAATTCGAGCTGATTTCAATGTCTGAACAATACCTGCGATTTAGACATTACAGACCGGCTCTCAAATAGCATGGTTATAGTATTTTGTTGTAGATTTATTAACATGATAATACTAAAATGATAAACACTAAACAATACAATATGTCACTAATATAATATTAACTGAACATAATTTATTATCATTGTTAAACCAGTAGAAGTTATAGTGCCCGTTTATTGATTTTTTTATTTATTTATTTGTAATTTTATTTTATAGCATCATTATAATATTTATGTCTAGAATGCTAGTTATTTAAGTTAGAAGCATAAACAAATAGCCATATATATTTACAATAATGGAATGTAGCATGTAAATGGCACTATTTACATCATTAGAATTTTTAAGCATCTGTTTGAAAGGCTTAATTATTCATTACTTTTTTATCTAACAGGAAGTGAAGATAGGACCATTCCTCGAGCCTGTGTCGGAAGCTACGAACTTTAATTACACGGAAAGAATTCCAATTAGTCCCAAACGCCTCGATTTCGACAAGACAATATTTACGCCAGAAGAAACGCCTACCACACCAGAAATCGATACTGTGAGTATTATTACAAATTTACACGTAGCCTTCTAGTTCTGCAACTTGAACTACAAGTATGATGAAGACAGTTTAAATTTGTCACACGAAATTTTTCTATTTGTTCCTACACAATCTCATATAATAATATGTACCAAGTTTTTGACTGTTAAAAGCCGTGTAATAACTAAGGGGACAAATGTCTCAGTTCATGTGTTTACTACGGGACAACTGTCGTAGGTCACGTGTTCACTAAGGGACAACTGTCGCGGGTCACATTAAGTCTAGTGGACAATTTCTCGAGGGTCACATCTTGACTAGAGTACAACTGTTGCGGGTCACGTGTCCACTAGGTGTTTGGTAGGAGGAAACTTGGATGTTGCTTCGCACACGGCCAAAATAATAGTTGTATTTACATTATAAAACAATACATATTCTTCAAAGCTTTTATGTTGTGTCCAGAGCGAGATGTAGACAATAGTAGCAACTGTCGCGGGTCAGGTGTTCACAAGAGACAACTGTAAGTTAGATAAGGTTAATCAATTCAACAATGACACCTGAAGATATAGACTTTAGCTTCGGCTATATGTGTGACCAATCAACTTTGAGCTATGCTGCGTTTTGTTTTGCTATGCTTTATTTAGGCGAATCGCTCCTCATAGATTACAATGAAGAAACAAGCAAACCTTGCTGCGCTACGATTTCTGTGGCTTGTACACCGTAGGGTGTAGGTTTAAATCATAGCAAAGGAAACAAGAAGAATGGGCATTGGTGTAGAAAGTAAATTCTCGCGATACTTTACTAAGCTTTTCGTGCATTTTCGTAACACGGGTGAGACATTTGTTCCCTATAGGTTTGAAAGATTGTAGCTAAGACATTTAAAAAATAGGTACAAAATTATTGCTCGTGATTGTATAGCGGCACAAACAAAGTATCTCTTCTGCATTTATTCAGTAATTCCGTAGTAGTAGATAATAGATACTAATATTGATAGTGTGGATCTGAATTAACTGGGTACTTTTGATGGATTGGAATATTTTAACGTAGATGTAGAAAAACTGAAATAAGTATAGAAGTTTTCCTTAAATTCTTATTGCATTATTGTAGCCCAATAGGGAAATAATCAGGTTGATTCTAAAACCACACATTTGGATACCAATTTAAAGAGGAACTAATAAAATTTAAAGTTTTTTAATGCAATAGAAGAGACACTGAAATTAAAGTAAATTATTTAAAAAGTTTTTTCATCCCACCACCTCGGAAAGTGTAATTTTGCGCTTCGAAATCTGGCTGGAAAAATCTATTTTATTCGCTTGAGTGGCAAAGTAGATTTGAATTTAGAACATCACATATAATGAGTACTCAATATAATTGTAAATTCAAAACGTCATTAAACCTATTTAATGTAACCTCTATGGTGCCAAATTTATGATTAGAACTTTTTAAATTGTGAAAAAATTCTTTTTCATTTTGTCATTTCCTCGCTGAGGTGGGATGAAAAGTTACGTATTGCACTCGAGTGGAAAGATTTTTCACCTTGTGCTCGTTTGTTTCCCTCGCTGACGCTCAGGATTCTAATTTAGAATCACTCGCTGCGCTCGTGATTCAACTTTAGAATCCTTCGCTTGCTCGGTCATCCAAATCGAGCACGCGGTTAAAAAGGAACTTTCCACTCTTGTATAATAAATAACTATTGTTATTTCCCTAAATTTGGGCTATTATAGTGTAAAAACCTTACTAATATCTCTGTAATTATGGACGTCAAGACAACGTATGAAACTCAAAAAGCATTTTAATTGGCCACTGCATGAGAATTTCTACAATTATACATTACCTTGTGTTTGGTAATATAGAGTTGATGAGAAAACTTTTGGGAAACCTACTTGCTCATTTTGAAATGTTGTGTAATAATAATGACTTATTTCTTGATAAAACTTTGATTGAGTAATGTGTCTGTGATTGGGACTGTAAATATGTATATAATATTGACTTGCAACTGTCTCTGTTGTCTTCGCGTCTCCTTCACAACACATTCGTGAGCGTGGCATGGCACTTTCAGCAAACAATAATAATCCGCGAGACGTTTAGTCTGCCGTCATCGACGGAGCCAACGTCGGTAGTGACGTCATCGGAACTCCCGACGACTCCTATACAGGAGACTACTCCCGTGTCTTCCACTACGCCGATACCGCCACCGATTCCTGCAGCATTACCTCCAGTCGTTGTAATGGCGAACACAACCGTTTCTACCACAACGGAAGCTACCACAACGCCTGTTATTCCGTCAACCACGCAAGAAGTTCCGACAACCACGCAGGTCTGTAGACTAAACAAGGATTATTTTTATTACAGAAGACATTTATGTTGAGATTTTTTGTTAATTAAAAATTTCTTAGTATTAATTTTCTTTTTCCTATTATTTGTTTCTTTTTGTAACAGGGCACTGTAAGTACGATGCATACACAAATTTTATAAATACTAACTTTTCGTTGGATGGGTTTGCAATTGGCGTGGAGTTTGAATGTCACAATGTTCGCTATCATCACTTTTCTAACAATAACAGAGGGTTTTTCAAAATTTCTTTGGCCATCCAATCTTGTGGGCATATGGAATCGTGGTGTCTTTATTTATGTACACGTTTTTAAAGTTATTTTTCGTTATATGTTTTTTTGTGTCCCGTTTATTGTCTGTGATTGATTCATGTAACTAATTTACACCAAGTACAAATGGTTAATTTACTTTTGATTTTTCGAATGAGCACCTTTCATAATACTTTAATTCTGACCGAAAGACAACAATCTTCAAACGAAATTCGCCGCTATTACAGGAACCAATAGCGTCTACCGAAAAATCGACAATAATAACAGGCGCGGTGACTGAGACGGTCAATTTGCCAATGCCCCCGGTGACTGTGCCCATACCTGTCAACCAGCCACCAACACTCAAACACCACATGAAGAAATTGGCTATTGTTGCTGGCAAAGCTTTTAGGTAAGTAAACAAGCAATTTCGCTCTTTTCGAATTTACAAAATACATCATTTTTTCTTAAATGCGAATAATTTTCCGTAACAATTTTAGATTCAGTGAACGCATATAAAACATGGAAGCAGCCCTTTCATACTAGCTTCGATTAAAAACTGACGCCAAATGTCACACAAATATGAAATACACACATAGCAGATGAATAATAATACACGATATAATCTCCACGTAAAAAACTACTTTAAATATAAATTTTTAGGTCTATAATAAACAATAGGCGGTGGTCACGTGGCAATAACCAAACTAAACCGAGTTTTGGCGTACTTCTTACTACCCACTTTGGCAGACTTTTTCGTGGGACCATTTCAAAGCGTCACAAATACTTCCATGATTTTATGCGTTCACTGATCAGATTCAACCCGAAGACTAGTAAGTGAAATTCAACGTTGTTCAGAGTACTATAGCTGAGTAATTGTAAAATACAAAAATAGATAAAGTTTTCGCCTGAGATCTTCGATCATCGACAAGTTAAATTAAATGAATAGGTATCTGTTTGTAAAACCTTTTATTATATATTTATTATTAATATGTTTAATAATCATTTTTATTAAGTTACACTACTGATATAAGTCGGTCACTTAATAAGAAAATCCCTAAACAAAATTTAGAAAATATCAAGTATCTAATGAAAATATTTTACCTCGAGAAGATTCACGATTTCTTGAGTTTATGTTTACTTAGTTACTTATACACATGGGTATGTGGGTGTAGGTACAATCACACTCATAAAAAAGGCGTTGAGCGAAGCTTCAGTTAATATATGGTTACAAAGTATTCCACATCCGGCAGTATACTTGGTTACTGGTACAAATTAATTTTGCTTGTGATATTTCAGGTATATAATCCCAGCCGACCTGTTCACGGACCCCGAGGAGGGCAGTAACCTTACGTTCACCATGTACGAGGCGGACAATGTCCCACTCAGCAAGAACTCGTGGATTCAATTTATACCATCCGGACGAGAAGTTTATGGACTGTAAGTAAAGTTAATTTAGCGCATTTACACAATACTATAACATTCTTGTTGAGATTTTAATTTAATTTTAATTTTAGATTATTAATTTTGATTTTAATTTGAGATCTAGTATTGGATGCAGGTTTTACCTGCATGCAAGTGGAGATGTTGAACATCTCAAATTTAACAATTGAGTAGGACACATACGGGTGCAAGACGTGCTGCTGTGATCGGTGCTTCTTACAGAGTTATTTCGAAGATAATAATATTGCCTACCGATTTAATAAAAAAAGAAGTTCAGTTGGTCGAAACTGGATTCACAGTGCAACTAAGTGGTCTCCCCTTGACTTTCTCGTATACCGGAAACGACTCAAAAGTTGATAGAAACCTTATATTTTGATGGCATACATGCATGTTAAATTTTGGTCACCCAGCCGAGTAAAGACCGCGCACTTGGTTGCTTAATTTTCGTGATTGACGACTCAAAAGTTGATAGAAACCTTATATTTTGATGTTATACATGCACACACACACAGAGACAATTCCAAAAACGGCTTTTTTTTAACTCAGGGAGGTCCAAAACATGTAAGATCTCAAGTCTTCCTCTATACTACGTATACGAGAAGGTAAAAATGTACAAGTTCAAACTACCTTATACTAGTTGTAGCTTGAATGCAGGTTTGTTCAAGTCATATCCAATTTGTAACTTGACCTTAATAGCATGCAAGACTTGCCTAATGGAATCGTGCTTTAAGGTTGAGTAGCACAGATTTCAAGTAAGTTCCCATTAGATACTATCATGCTTATGATCCCAACCCAAATGCTAAATTTACTTCTGACAGTTTCTCAAAACAGTGACACATTGCCAGCCTGTCGCCTACATCAAATCCAAAAAGTATCTAAACTTTCGGTGAACGAATAAATAATAGCGGACAACCATAACAGATGTTCACTCTAAAACGTGTCATCAGGGCGAGAAACTTTAAGTATCATACTACTTCTACTTGACGCCGTCGTGGTGGAGTGATTAGTATAGCTGCCTACACATCAAGCGGTCTGAGTTTGAATCCTGGTAGTGGCAAATATTTGTGTGACGAACACGAATATTTGTTTGCGAGTCATGGTTGTTTATATATTTATTTAAGTTTATTTACTTATAAAAATATCTAAAAAAAATATTATGATATAAAAAAAAAAATCCGTTATTTAGTATCCGTAACACAAGTTCTTAATGATACTTACTTCGGGCTAGATAATTGGTGTGAGCGTGGAAATATATTATTATTATTATTACTTCTCGTCTTTTGTTCTTTGAGCAAGTTGAATGAATCAATATATCTATTGTTCCAGGCCGCTAGAGTCCCATGTATCTCGCTGGAACTTCAAAGTAGAAGCTCAGGATAGCGAAGGTCTGGTAGCTCGTGGTCCTCTCGACATCACGGTCCAACAACACAGGAGCGGTCGCACTGTTAACCACAAGTTCATCATGCAGTTCAAGCTGCTTAGAGACTACAATAACACTATAGACTGGCAGATAAAAGCTTTAGAAGGGCTGGTTAATCTATTTAGGGACACTGATATGGACCACTTGACTGTGCTCAATGCGACCCAGAACGGTGACATATGCGAGTTTGTTTGGACGAACGACACTTTGCCTAAGGACCCGGCGTGTCCAATGGATGACATCAAAAGACTTATGAAGGTAGGTCTCCTTTAATTAAAATAGCCATGAATTATTTTTCACCGACTTCAAAAAAGAAGGTGGTTATCAATTCGACTGTATTTTTTATGTTTGTTTTTTTACCTCGTAACTCTTTACTTGGTGTACCGATTTTAAAGATTGTTTCGACCTTTGGAAGCTGGTGCTTGTCATTGTGGTCCCATTTAATTTTGATTTCAGAAGTTTTCGAGTTATCCCTTATAACGCCTATTTAATTGACATCGATGATATCGTAATCTTATCACTTGTGTGTCAAGATCTCGAGATAGTTTCCTGAAAACTTCTATACTTAAAACACCAAAAAACAAAAAATAAATTATTTTTAAATAAAAAAAAACTCCTCCAAAACTGAAAACAATAAATTTTTGTTGTGGTATAGAATAATACGTTTTCAGACTCACTCCGAGAACCCCTGAGAACAACCGAAAAGCGAATGTGATTAGTTTCTAGCGTTCTCGTGCTCACCTCGCTCGGTGTCGGTTTTTTTGTCCGCTTCAAAGGGTTTCTCAGAAGAGAGTAGAGAACCGTATCACATTCTCATTCGGTTTCACTGCGACGTGGGAAATGGTTTGAAATAAGATTCTCAAACCTTGTTCTGTTTCGATGAATTTGTGTCATCCACTATCGCCTGAGCCTTCTTTTATTGTTGATATTATTTTGTAACATTTACAAGATTGTAGTATTCACACAATACCAAAACCGCTGGACTGTCAAAGTCGTCCATTTCGCTTAACGACCGAGAAAGCAAGAGAGAAGGTCGCGTGAGTGTAAATACCATCTCGTTTCTCGGGTCAAGTCTCGGCGAAAAGTCTCACCGAGACTTTCCGCGTGAGCCTGTAGTTCCTAATACAATTTCGCTATGTTGCGCACACAACGTGACGCGTCGACAACGCGTTTGGTACCAGTCGCATGCTGGACTCGTTTTATATATTGTGAAACTTATTTCCAGATCATAGAATCTGATACGGAGCCAGGCAGTCCGTCGGCTGGACTAGCCCGGGCGATGTCTCCCGAGTTGAAGGTCAGCAGCGTGTCCTGGCAGGGAGTAGGGCAGTGCGCCGCGGGAATACCCGCTACAAATGCGCCTGACACCTATCCTCCTATTACTAGAAACCAGGTGGACCACCTCACGGCAACCGTTGGGCATCTACTCCTATACAAAGTTCCCGAGGTAAGAGTTAACATTACTTTTAGTCATCCATAAATTACGTCACACGTTAAAGGGGGGGGGAGGGTATCACCAGAATGTGACATTGTGTGACACGGGGCAGGGGGGGGGGGGGGGGGGGGGGTCAAAAGCTTTGTGACGTTACATGTTAAAATTTGAAGTACTAAAACGCGAAATTTATATGTGAATAAAAAAATCTAAAAATTTTCGAACTCGATCTATATTTTTAATACTTTAGCACTCTCGCTATGAGATTATCTCTCTTGCAATAACAATCAACTGTATTGTTTCGTAACTAGTCGTTTGTTTTCTCTATTATCAAAAATATTTGACTTGATGTTGATTTTATGAAAGATTATTTAATAAAAATAAGAAAAAATTAAAATGACTGTTTTCTTTTGATTATTTCTAAATACATGCATAAAATTAAAAAATGTGTGCTGTCACATCAGGGGGGAGGGGTTCTAAAAATGTGACAACCTGTGACAAGGACGGGGAGACGGGTTAAAAAGTCCTAAAATTCGTGTGACGTAATTTATGGATGGCCCCTGATTGTACTAATCTTGCCGATTATTTTCATATATGTATTACATTATTAAACCTAACGCTGATAAAATTGACTTTCAGGATACATTCTTCGATCCAGAGGATGGAGGAACTCGCAATTTGCATCTATCCCTCCGGTACAACGACCGATCAGAACTGCCCGGTGGTCACTGGCTACAATTTGACTCTAAAAACCAAGAATTTTACGGGTTGCCAGCTCCAGGGGACGAGGGACGCGTGCATTATCAGCTAGTGAGTATACTTTTATAAAACTAATAGGAATTTTCTTCCACGTACGCTTAGTTAGCGAAAAGTAAAGTTTTTCTCAAATAGTATGTTATTTAAGAAATATGCTGGTATATACTTATTGTCAAACAAAAATCTATTCTAGTGCAAAAAAACCTTTTATGATAACTTCGCCACGATTGAAAAAGGATCTTAAATAAACGATAAATAATTTTTATATTTTCTTAACGTTACCTAAACTGCTCTTTAATTTAATTAGAATGTACAAAAGCAAAGCATATAAGTCGCTTCTGAAGTGCAAGCTGAAGTCTTAAGTGCCTTTTCACACGTGCCGGCTACCGGGCGGCGAAGTGTATAACCATATTTTTAGCTTTCTCACATACCGTTATAGTTTGGGTACATTTTACGCCTGATAGCCGCTGCCGGCGATAAACAAAATTTGGCAGTAAACTTCGACATAATCGACATAAATTGTATTCTATAAAGAGAAAAGACATCGATGACGATAATATACCATTCTATAACTATGCTCGCACTGATGTTCCCATCATAAAATATTCCTTCTTTGATTATCCTCAAACTTTAAATTATTTTAGATAATTAGGAAACATATTACAATTACAGATAGCTGAAGACTCGAGCAAAAAGACTGCTTACGACAGCCTCGTAGTGGAAGTAGTTAAGGCTGCTCCAATCAGACCGACTGTGGAGTTCCAAATGACGATGGAATACCCATTCCCGAAGCTGGCATACGATGCGAACAACAAACGAAAGGTTGTCGAGAAACTTGCCGCGCTCTTTGGTCAGAAGACCACTGACAATATAAGGATACACAGTATCACCAATAATCCCACGACAATTATATGGTAAGTAAAGTGTAAAGTTTTTCCTAGAAACATTTTGAGTTTAATATAATGGATGGCCTGGATTCCAAATATTTAAGAAATTTTGCCTTAGTTTTATGATAATAAAATCGCGGTGACAGTAACAAAATACGCTTTAGAAGCTTAATAGTACTGTATGCTAAGTGGTCCTTCGAGCCGGATCATGTGAGCGCAGAATATTGATTTTTTTTTATATTTATCCAAGAGTTCTATTTTTTCTATAATAACAGGATGTTGAAGTGTTCTTTGTCTTAGTTAACATCCAGTAAAAACGTAGATTTAATGCAATAGTATAAAAGTAGAGAAACGTGGTAGTAGATAGGTGTATGTAAACCGTACATAATACCAATTATGTAACCTTAGTAATAACTGAAGATAAGTATCTATAGCACAACATTTTTCAAATTCTTTTACAGGTACAATACAAGCTTACCAATGGACAGGTGTCCCAAAAAAGAAATAGAGGAACTACGTAAAATGATAATCGTAGACTACCGGAGTTCCGCCGGCGGCGCTTTGAAGGAGAACGTCGATCACGTGTTCGATAAAGACCTTAAAGTTATGTCCATAAGGCTCATTCCGCTAGGTTTGTGCGCGGAACAGAGCACTAAAGTGCCCAAAACCACGATACAAGTGCACCCGGGCTCCACCAATCAGCAAAGCAGTAAGACTGCGAGCGCAGACAACGGATATCTAGTGACATTCATTATACCAGCCGTCGTTATAGTTGGCATGATATTGGTAGCTGGAATCATTGCCTGTGTGCTTTACAGAAGACGGCGAACAGGTAAGCATTTTCAATATTACCGTACTTTTTTTTTTACAAATTAATGATGTAGACTAGGCTAAGTTCCGCGTCCGAAGCTATTGAACAAAATTATCGTAACAGTTAAAGCATTCCAATTGCCTTACACATGTGGGATATTTCAATCCCTCAGGGGTAGAATTTTGGGGAAAATAGTGGATGAAAGTTTTTACGGGAAACATTATATTCGAAACTTCACATGAGTACTCCTATCGATAAATGAGTAAATAGGTACCTGTGTCAGGTTTTTTTTTTCAAAATTCAACCCCCAAAAGGAGGAAATGGGGTGACAAAGTCTGAAAATCAACAAGGGTATTATTTCGTCATTATCGATGATAAAACCATGAATCATTGAATTTATTTATTTATACTTTATTGTACACAAGTTAAACTACACAACAAGTTATAACTTATGATAAAATTAGGTACAATGGGCGGATCTCTTGCAGACAACCTTAGGATGGACAGGATCTGCATGGAACAAGTAACTTCGAGAGATTTAGGCACTTGATAAAAAATAAATTTGTATATGATTAATAAAAAATTAAGTAGATTCTCTAAAAAAATTTAAAATGTTCCCCAAAGTTAATATTCCATGCGAACGAAGTTGCGGGCAAAACCTAGTTAGAAATAAAAATGATACCTCAAAACCTTTTTCATTGGCGTTTGTGTGTCCGTTCCATAATTAATAGTCACGTTCGCTAATCAATTACTTCTTTGCGTTCGTTCACAGGTAAAATGAGCGTCGGAGACGAAGAAGAGCGTCAAGCGTTCCGTTCCAAAGGAATCCCGGTTATATTCCAAGACGAGCTTGAAGAGCGCGGAGACTCCGAACCAGTTCACAAAAGTCCCATCATAATGAGGGAGGAAAAGCCCCCCCTTCTCCCCCCCGCGCCGGACTACCGCGCGGACGATGCCCCATACAGGCCTCCCCCTCCCTTCGCAGCCACTAGAACACCCCCAAGACCTAAAGCCACCCCTACTTACAGGAAACCTCCCCCGTACGTACCCCCTTAAGACTAACTACGTTTACTAAAGTAAAAAAGCCACTTTACAAAGTCGTAGTCGTGGAATAGTTGTACCTTTTGACAATACCGCCATTTTTTGTTCAGTTAAACGGTTCAGTTCGATTTTTAAATTTCATTCGTTATTTTGTATTTTTAAAAGTCAAAAGGAACTATTTCTACTGTTTTTGCTATCATTGTTGTTTTCTTTTATTTTGTCCCTCTCTCAAAAAATAAATGTTTGTAATAGACACTTAATTTTCAATTAAACGAATTCCAATTTGAAACAATGATCGCAAAAACAGCCACATCGTGTGGAATTACAAATTAATTATTAAAATGTAGCGTGGATTCTAACTTCTAATCCACACACTAGTCGCTTATCAGTTGCAGACATTCATTAATTTATTTACGTTTTTCTTTTAATAATCTTTATTAATTTTGGCAGCATTTATTTTTGTACAGGTATTAAATACGACGCGTTTTCGTCACATTACATAATTAGAATGTGCATTTATGATTAAAATAAAGATTTATATTTGTAATTTGAAACAAGGAATTGTTCACTGTGTGACTACGAATTAAATCGTCACGTAATAGCTTGTTTTGATATACAAGGTGTTGATCGTTTCAATTATGTAAAATTGGAGACTTCGCTGAGGACTATAGTTAACTATAGTGTTATTGTTGAAGTAGACGATGTTACTTAGCTTTATAGGGTAAGGACTGGACAGTAATTGGTAATGATTGGTTTCATAATCTGTAATCGTGACTCGAATTTTTGCTGGAACTTATGTAGCAACACCTATTAGTACGTCTATTATAGGCACGGAACGCGATTTGTTATATACCTTTTTTGGTATATTTTATACTTTATAAGCTTATCACTCGATAACACACTAAGGGCTAATTTTACAATAGATAAAAAATACGTATGAAATAATCATCCCAACGAAAATAATATTTTTCAGTTTTGTTTTGTCATATAGTTTGTCCTATAGATTAGGTGTCTGATCTGATTATTGAAAAATCAGCCCTAAGTGAGAATAAAGTTACGAAGAATTAAACCTTCCATCGACTGTTTTATAGCAGTTTGATAGCTAGTATTAGCGCATGTACACTGCCAGCGCATAAAGTAGTTATTTATAAAAAAAGAGAAAACAAAAAACAGAAGATTCAGCTAAGCAATTTTCAAATATTTTTTCAAGTAACAAGTTCATCAAATTAGCAAAATCCAAAAACATTAACAGCATCGTCAATTATTTTAATAATAATAAATTATTGTCGTTAACATCACTAAAACTAGCTTCAAATAACGAATTTACTTTTCTACACTAATTCTGAACAGAGCGTAGATACTAAACAGGTAATAGAACTTTTGGCTAAGTGTGTGCCATTGAATGAAAATTGTTATTTAATAATTTATTAAAAAACATATCGAAAATAACGTTTTAGCCTTTAGAGTAGATCTTCCATACACAATGTGTTAGGTAGAGGTGTGTGTACGTGTGTATGCGATATAAAGATATATTATGTAGAGTGGGTGCTCGAATTTGATACTTGAAAGCCTGTTAAATCATTTTGATGTGAAAATAAATTGAACATGATCTCTAAACTTTATCTGTACATTTGTACCTTTGTTGTTATATCCACAATTGGAATGCAGCTACATCGAAAAAAAGGAAAGATTATTAAGACTGATAAATTTATATGATTTCAAAAGTGTGTGCGATAAAGCATCAACGACTTTTTTCGTGATATCGTGGTAACTGTTACGTGAAATAAAAATTTAAATACAATTAATAAGAATACACTTAGGCAACGAAATCCATATTATCTGTTGCGTATTCTATGTGGTCATATGTGTGATTCTGACAGGCTTTTAAGGAGCTCCAATATTGAAACGAATCGCTGTTTATTGTGCATGGTTTATCCAAAACGATTAGATGATGTGTACACTATTGAATACAATTAACTTAATATTGTAATAATGAATTATACAACTGACACTAGTTATAGGCTATGAATTAGATATTTTTAAGGGTGAAATATCATTTTGTACTTGTCTAATTAATTATTACCATAGGTGTAAGGTTAACAAATTTAAACTAGGGACTACTGAACGAAATGAGCTAAACTCCTTTTATTTGGATTTTTTTCTACTTTATATGTACTCGTGTAGAGTTTTGCATTTATAGATCTTTTAGCGTTATGAATATATACACATTGTGACGACTTGTTGTCGCCATTTCCTTTATCATTTCAATAATTTGATGTACTTAAAATTGTAATTAATGTCCACAGGAAACCGTACCATTTTCATCTTTTATTATATTTTTTGCATTATGTACGACTTTTTGTTATTAAGCACATTTCATTGGATACGCACATAATATTATTTGTGTAATTAATGAGCTTTTTATTTTTAAATAAATAAAATGGTCTAGTGAATCGTGTTTATTTTTAAAAATCCATAAAGAACATACATACAATCACGTCCATAACCCCAATTATGTCCTTAGGTAACATTAAGGCTAGACGGCACTACTTGGCTACTGGACTGCGCGACACTTTTGTTTCCATGTAAATGCCGTGCAGAGTGTACAGTGCGTGCAGTGCCACAAAAATAAAGATCAGTAATCAATAGAATAATTCCTATAGATTACAGGACCGTAATGAACATTCAAGCCCCTTTGTCTTTTATAGTTTAAACTCTGGACAGGTACATTCACTAGAGATGAAACCTCAGTTAGATGAAACGGATATCCGGTATCTGGCCGGTTACCAGATATAGATTCAATACCGAATATTCAAAAACTACGACAATTTCCTATAATAAATTGCAGTACATTAATCTTTGTGAGGTAGGTAAATATCAATAAAATGGCTTATAATTATGACGACTTTTAAAGTTACACAAAAAGCTTTCTTAAAAAACTAAAATTTTCTTCTGAGATATTCACTCTAATGATAAATACATAAATAGTAAATATCTAAACTAAAAAAAACAGTAAAAACTTAGCGAAAACACCCGAATAGCTGATCGCGTTTACGGCGCTAAACTCGTCACGACATGCAACGAGACAATGGGTCAAATATCCGACCTCGCAACTCGCCGGATATCCGGTATCGGGCCAAAACAACTACCCGTTAACTATCTCTAATAATCACCGAGCTATTTTCTGATCCACTACTACTTTACTATAACTCTATTGTGATACTTGTACTGTAACACAGCAATGGATATTTAATTTGCTCGCTATAACTCTCCAAATTAATGCCGGCAGGATATGTCGCGTCCCATTTTTTTTAACTAACTACGACGCTCGCATTAGTGCCCGTATCACAGTGCAGGACGAGTTCAGAGACTTATTGAGAATTTTCCCTTTGATGTTATATATAGACATTCATATTTTTCGATTAATTTGATTGTTATCGTCTTCATTTATTATAAGGCATTCGTCTCGTCGCAGTTCGGTACTTTGCTCCGTTTGGCGTGTTCGGCGTTTGACGCGTCGCTGCGCGCTGACGCGAGATTCCATATTTGCAACACACAGTAGGTACCTGTAGGTACCTTAGAAATGGGAAAATAGAGATGAGTAAATACAGGCGAAAAATATGACGCCTCGCGACGCCACTACATACTCTGCATCGGTGTCTTCTGCACTAAATTATTAGATACAAATACGATTACAAAACTTAAAAAAATTAACTTAAAAAGGCGTCGGTGGCGTGGTGCGTAAGAAAATTGTCTTCCACCCGGGAGGCACCGGTTCGAACCCCGCCACGTACCCATCAACGTGCTTTCAAACTTTGAATTTATATGTACCTACGTTTAATCGACGCTTTTACGGTGAAGGAAAACATCGTGAGGAAACCTGCACACACCTATTAAGAAATTCTCAGGATGTGTGTGAAGTCGACCAACCCGCACTTGGCCAGCGTGGTCGACTAAGGCCTAATCGTTCCTAATGTGGGGTAGGCTCGTGTCCCTCGGTGGGACATTATATGAGCTACTGATGATGACGATTACAAAATATACCCATAACTCACAGAAATTGCAGAATACGCCAAACCTGATAAATAAAATTATCTTTAAGTATCTAACTTTATAACGACACTCACGTCGAACAAAGTTTTGTTTTAAACTTATTGCATTTGCAAAAAAATTTTTTTGTATTAGGCTTCTTTTTACATAAGGCCACGTTCAGAATGGCGCGGTGCGTAGCGCAGCCTGCGGGTATTCAAAGTATCATCAGCGGGCGTGACGCTTCTCCTGGAACGCTGACTGTTAGGTTTGCTGAAAAATAACTGCATCAATGTTAAGCAATTGTTTTGTTACGTTGGGTTTTGGACAATTTCCGTCTATTCCCAGTTGGTGTATGTATGTATGTAACCACTGGCTTTGTCACCACTGAGGATAAATAAATGAGAAAAATAATCCCGACTGTCTGGTGGTGACGTTCCGCATGGTCATAAAATGATGAGTTACACTCATCAAAAATTAGGTACCTACATAACTAGAGTCCGTTTGGCATTTAACAGACTATTGAAATTGTTTCTTTTCGCTAAAGTAGCTAAGTGTTGTGTCATTTGTTGATTAATTTTGTATCGTATGTCCCATTGGCGATAGTTGGCGAGTTTTTTCTCATTTATCCTCAGTGGTGGCAAATCCAGGGTCACTAAATAAGGAGCACCGTACATCGCCTACACTAAATAAGGAGTACCGTACATCGCACGCGCCGCATCCTATGTGTGTTGCTCTGCAGAGACGCGGTGCGGCGTGGCTTATCGGCTTATCGACTCTTAGTGATAGAAAGAATCTACTACAGATTTATCAACAAATGGTTCTATTTGATTAACATTCAGTAGTATTGATCCTACTCTTATTAATCATTCGTTTAGAGTAATTTATGACTTGTAGGTACCTACTGTTGCCTCATCGCTGAGGATCAGAAAATAAGAGAGGATGAAGAATGGTTGCCTTGAATAATCACTCGAGGCTGAATACTAGTGAGTTGTTGAATTGCTGTTCCTCAGTGAAAGCATTTTATATGCGAACGCATACTGCTGTTTCTACATAGGTCATACTACTTTGTTATTTTCGTAAATATTATAGACGCATACAGCAATAAGTTTATGTAAAATGCTTAGTACTTACCAAGGGAAATTTACTACTAGATTCTAATCTGCAGTACATAGCCTTACCGATGTAAAATAGAACTTCCACAGGACACCAACTCGATATAATTTTTTTTACATCCGTATAAAAAAAAGAATTACCTGAAAATGGCTGTTTGAGAATAACTACTGTGTGCTTAGTTTTAAAAATGGTACGTCAAATCAAACGTCAAACAAATCTGTCATCGGCTTGTCAATCTTGTCATCCTTCGATGTTTTCAAGATTCCAATTCATGAATTGTTTTTAATTTTATCATAATTATACTGAGTAATTTATAGTGTAAATAGTGTTTATGTTTACTTAACTTTTATTACATCACATTATTCATCCGCCATGGAAACCGTGAAGAACGATGGAGGCAAGAAGTGTCGTCAGAAATTACACTTGAGGAAACTGCGGTTGTCACTGAAATATAGACCTGATATTTATAAACTAATATTGAAATTGAGGCACTGCATGAAAAAGAAAAACTCCTTGTTAGCGAATTTGAAATCTCAGTTGAAAGCTGTGGTTAGTCAATCAATCTTTCATAACATAACCTATTGAAAATCTAAATCTTAATTATTCATTTTCATTACATCTACTATTGTATCAGCTCTAATTTTTCCTTAGTTGTTTAGCAATTTCCTCGAGAAAATTAACAATAGTGAACAAATACAAGTTAATCGTACTTACCGCTTGGTTACTTTGAGTTATGGCTTGTATTATGAAAAATGTGTTTGCTATTTTATCAAACATCCAAGTGTTTTCTTCTGTCTTGAATATTGTGATATATATGACTTATAATTGTTAATCATTATTTACAGAAAAAGAATAACACTGAATTCAAGGACAGTTGTACACAAACATCTGATGATCTTGATCATGGAGTAAATGATGACATATCAACCAATCTAAATAGTAGTGTAACAAATGAACCAATTAAATGCAATAATGAAAATAAAGACAAAAATGAAGTAGTTGAGGAAGATAAAGGTTGGAATATCAATAATGAGTCTGATAATGTTAGTATAGCTGACCAAGTAAAGGCTGTAGCGCAAAATGCTTTACAACAATCTGGAATGGTATATGTGGAGTCTGCTGGCATGTATTATGATTATAAGACAGGATACTATTATAATACAGTGAGTAAAATTTAAACTTGCTTAATTCTAATTGTTAATTTTAAAATCAACATTGCGGAACTCACTGGTATAGTGATTTGGCCACTTAATCTGCTCTAGGTGTATTAAAAAAAAATAAACACAAGCTCCTCAGGGCTTTAGAACGAGCAATAAACCATTAGACCTGGTTATTGGGCACACATTGGACTTTAACAATGGTCTTACTTGTTCTCAACTTCTAAAGCATATTTCTCAAACTTATTTGTGTGCCACCCACTTACAGATTTTTTTTTTTTCTAGAGCCCCTTAATTTTACTTACTATATGTCACAAGTTTAAAAGGGATATTACCACAATTATATGCTATCTCAATGCCTCTTCATTTTCTCTGGGGTTGTTACTGCCCCCTAAAATTCTCCAACACTCAGCCTACTTTGAGAACACTTAAAAACTGTAGCAAGCTTAAAATAAATTTAAAAATAATGATATTATTGTAATTAAGAAGTTACTTTTTCTATAATATAGAATTTAATTTTTTTATCATTGTTTAAAATATACTAAAATGTACCTGTCCAGAGTTTAAACTATAAAAGACAAAGGGGCTTGAATGTTTATTATGGTCCTGTTATCTATAGGAATTATTCTATTGATTACTGATCTTTATTTGTACTAAAATACAAGTGAAATATTTCAGGAATTGGGATTGTATTACCATACAGATACAGGGTGCTACTACTATTATTCTGAAGAAAAGAAAAATTTTGTGTTCCACTCATACCCTGACAGGAGTAGAGAAGGATCCAACCATGGACTAATTGCACATGAAAAGAAGAAAACTAGAAAGAAGAAAAAGGTAACATTAAACAGCTTACTCTATGTAAGAGTTATAGTGGTTTTGAAATAGACTTTGGTTTGCAAGTTGTAATTAAACTAAAATAATAATGTAAAATAGTAACTTCTTACTTACAATACTGTCTGCATGATTGCATTAATTGTCCGTGCCAAATTTCTTAACAGTGTAACATGCACTATTGGATAGTAGAAAAAATATATCCTTTTATGGGGTAGCAATCATGCATACAACACACCTGATAGTAAGCAAACACCATAGACCGGTAGCCATTTCTGCGAATATAATAAAGCTAATATTGTTGTTGTGGACCTCCTTGCAACCATAATAGGTTTAAATTCTTTTTAGTTTTCAATAAATGTTTCAAAATTATAAGCTTCTCGTCAGTGGCATAAATGTATATCAATGTCTCAGGGCAATGTATGTGTTTTTATAGTTACCAATAGTTCGTATTTTTAACCAACTTCAATGAAAGGTGGAGGTTCTCAATTCATCTGTTTTTTTATTATGTATATTACTTCATAACCCATTACGGGTGTACCGATTTTGAAGATTCTATATTATAAACATTCATACAGTCCACTTCTCATTTATTCACCTATTGTTTGCTTCAATTGTATTTATTTCCTTTATTGTGAAAGTAATATTGTCAAACTGATTCTGAATTTTTGTTTTCAGGATTGGAAAACAGAAGACAGTATAGATAACCTGACGAAAAACTTATCTCAGGTTTCACTCCGAGGCCAACCAGCCTTAGGTAAATAAAATGCTCAAGTAGCTTCAGAATACCAAAATGAATATTGTATTACAGGATAAAGAAGAGGATGGAAGTGCACAAGCAAGCAAACCCAAGAAGAGGAAGACTAGCAAGAAGAAAGAAACGCAGAAGGAACAAACCCAAGAAGAGATTGAAAATGATGAAAATGAAGGCAATAAACTAGAGAAAGATTGCAAAGAACTTGATATCTTTGAAACAGAAGATAGTGAAAATGTTCTAAGTAAAGAAAAAGATGTAGCAATTGAAAAAAATACTAAAGAAGAATTAGAAGATGGGGAATGTAGTGGCACTGACACCGAAGAGTCGGAGTCTGAGGATTTGCATGATAGTACATCAACTGCTAGTGATGGTAAATTAAAATGAATTGTGATAGAGTAAAATATATGCAACTAGTGAAGAAAATTTGACTGTTACCTGATAAGGACTACACATGTTATGTAATGTTCTAAGTATAAAATAACATGTTTAATCTAGTGAACTAATAGTTATTTATGCACCTGTTGTATAATGAAGGTATTAAAACACGAATGTAGGTTTATCAATGTGGGAATGATAATAGTATCACATGAGTGTTTTAATATCTAATTGTCAACAGTTTCATACAAGACTTTATCTTCCTACCTACACCCATGATACGAATCCTCTATAAAAGGTTCACAAACCATGGGGCGTTAAGAACTTAAAATTCACAAAATCTTGGTACGCCTTTTCATACTGTTTTCTTGATTATTCCAGTACTAATTGGTTGGAAATGTCCTTTTCTGATGATGTGTTGTCAAAACTTGAATCACTCATTTTATTGACAAAAGGACATATAATAAAATTTACGGCGCACAGTGATAATGAAACGCGCGTGAATGACAATGTTAATTTTATTTGAAATTCATACAGTTACCAATCAAGCAGTAAGAATGTGGCTGTCTGATGAGCTAACCCTTTGCGCGGAAGGTATCGACAAAGCGAAGGAGTGATATGAAAATTAGAACATTAAATCATCCGTTTGGATGATATTATGGTTATTTAGGATATTGGTTGTTTTAATGTTGGCAATAAGCTAACTGTTTCAGAATCTTTTATAGAGGTTTTAAAGCATGGGTTTCAAAGCGCTCCTTGCACAAGCATATTAGCTTAGTTGGAAGGGGTTAACAGGATTAATATTAATGTGTTGGCAGCACATTAATATTATTCTTAAAAAAAAGCTTGAGTGTAGATAAACATTACTATGTAGTTCAGTCATAATGTTTATTCTAATGTATTGGCTTATAGACAATCTTCTTCTTACCAAGTAATTTTTTTTTCGTTTATCTGAAATATTCTTAGCTTTTAATAATTTTAATTTTATATCTTTTTTGTTTTATAGAATCTGTTGCGAAGCATCATCCGCCGTGCATGCGAGTTATAGTCAGAGAAACAACATTACCAAAACTGAAAACAGGCAGCCTTTACCTTGTTACCAAGGATGGGGGCTCCATTGGGAGAGAGGGGGATCACCATTGCATAGTTTTAAAGGACCAAAATGTCTCAAGAGTAAGTATTAAAAATTATGTAATGATTCAAACAATAGGGAAGAACTGTCTCAAAACATAATTTGTTACAAAGTACCTAATGAGTACACTACTTCTATCTGAATATATTTCGTTATTTTAAAGAATTCATGAATTTTATTTGTTTGCTTACACTACTACTGCACAGTTTTATGTTTCCACGGTGAATTTTTAGTGGCTTCTGTAACACAGGTTATCCCATCTCAGAGGTCAGGGCTACATTAATATTTTCATTGGTGATTGTTACAAATAAACATTTCTTCATTTTTCATCATCATATAAGCAGAGAGACGGCCACTGTTGGACATAGGCCTCCTCTAAGGATCTCCAACCCAATCGATCCTGCGCTGCCCAATCCAGCGGCTTGTGCCCTGCCCACTTCTACTTAAGGTTCGCAATTCTTTGGGCTACGTCGGTGACCTTGGTTCCCCTATAGATCTCATCATTCTGATAATGATTCTTTGCACCCATTGTCCCTACGCATCGCCAACACGCTCTACCGAGGCGCCTAGAATAACTTACTTTAACTTCTTTTTTGAAATTGATCCTTCTGGTTTCAGAGTCATTTGAATATCACGTACGATTTATCCAAGCAATGTTATAAGGCCATGGATTTGGGATCCAAGAATGGGACTATACTTAACGGAATAAGAATGTCGGAGAGTCAGACTGTCAGTAAATCACTAGAAGTACGTATTAAGTGATTTATCAAATAAACTGCTATACAATTTTTACCGACTGCTGTAAAAAAAATTGTATTTCTTTTGAAGGTCGTACATGGAAGTGTGTTAGAAATAGGTGAGACGAAATTATTGTGCCACATTCACCCTGGCAATGATACATGCGGTCATTGTGAACCAGGACTCATAATGGAAAGTGAGTATTAGTGACAGAGATTAACTTTAAGTTTGTATATGGATATTTAATTCACAAAGATTAATGTATTGCATTTTACTATAGGTAATTGTCGTAGTTTTTTAATATCAGATATCCGGCCGGATATTTAGTTACAATCCGGTATCCGGCCGGATAGTAAATTTAGACCGGATAGGCCGGATACCGGAAGTTACCGGATATCCGTTTCATCTCTAGAAAATATTTATAAATGAAAAGCAAATGCATTTTTTTTTTTTTACATATAGAAATGTATTTAGTTTAATTTACTACCATCTGCTATCATGTAGTTGTTATGTCTAAAATTGTATAACTCATTCTCATTCACACTTATCTTTTGTAGCTCAAGAAAAAGAAAAGAAAGTGGCGTACACACGTACGTGTAGTGTGCAGAAACAGCATCAATTAGAGCTTGCTAGGTTAAAGAACAAATATGCGCCTAAACCACTCGCCATCGAGGCCACAGCTTACAATGACAGGGCGCAGGCGCGAAGAGACACCGTCGGTTCGTCACACAACTCCGAGAAGACACAGAGCAGTGACTTGGACACGTCAGTACCTACCTAATGTTTTATTTTTCTTATGGTCGAAGATCCAAGAGCTGCCAGACGTGTCTCTAGACTCAATACCCTTTAACCACCAGACTTAATATCAAATGTGCCCAGCGCCAGGCACAATAAATCTAAAAATAAATATGGAATCATTTTTGCCCATTTCACCAAGGTTGTATATTTACGACCAAATACCACTACTAGTTTAATCTGCTTTTCTATCGATCTACCATTGAAAATTCTTATTTCTTGTAGGTATTTATTTTTAATACTAGAAAAAATCACTGAAAAAAATTTACCTGTCTCAGGCGGAAATCGAACCCAGCATCTTCCGCAATCCGGGTGGCTGCGTTAAACACTACGCCACCGAGGCAAGTGGTTAACGCAGCCGCTCGGATTGCGAAGATGCTGGGTTCGACTCCCGCCTGAGGCAAGTCGATATTTTTCAGTGTATTTTTTCTAGTATTAAAAATAAATACCTACAAGAAATAAGAATTTTCAACGGTAGATCGATAGAAAAGCAGATTAAACGAGTAGTGGTATTTGGTCGTAAATATACGACCTTGGCGAAATGGGCACGAATGTATTCGTTGTATTAATCCGACCTTTATTTTCTCTAAAATTTGATACCCTTAAAATTAAATTCTAGAGATAATTTGATTTTCTGACACAAATATCACTTAAAATTCTCTATACTGTGGTTAAACGACATTGCTAGTCTTATTCGTGCAGGAGTTATGTATCAACAATATGTGTCTGCTAGGATGTTTGGCCCTTAGGATTGTCTGGGTGATTGTATATACATATAGTTTTGAAGTGGTTCCTTGAATAACATATAAGTACATATACAAATCAGCCTTTAGAATTTAAGTGAAGCGGGTCCGATTTTTACTCACCGTTATTATAGAAATACAAGTCTGGTAGATCTGGGATCTTACTCTATTATTATCGGAGTTTGGTACACGGTATAACAAAAGAGCACCATGCTTAGGGATGCTACGGATCTTCGGCTCGAATTCCGAAAGGTCGGAAGTTCCGATCGATTCTAGCGCTACGATTACTATTTCGGTTCTGTTCGGCAATATCGAATCGGAGGTTCAACGAAGATCAGAATGAAATACTCAACCGTGGCCAGGGCATTCGCTTGTTTATACGAACGCATAAACTATCTATACTATTCAAGCATCGTCAGCAGCCGATTAAAATAAGAATAATTTTAAATCTATTTTATAAAAATGCCCAAAAAATAGACTCAAGCTCTGAGTCCGGCTCCAGTTAAGACTAAGATTTCGGTTCCGATTCCTATAAGCAAAACTTCATAACTTCGTTTGCAAATCCTTAGATCTTTCAATCCGTACATCTTTCAATTAAGAATGAAGCTGATTATAATTATTGTTTGTTGATGTTAGCCTTGTGTTTTTTATTTTGCCATATTTTATTCATTAGACAAAATCTCTTTTTAACACGCTTATATAAGCTTCACCTGTATGTTTGTATGTAACCGACTCCTTAGTACCCAATTTTGACCTATTTTAAACAGTCAGATTTCATTTAAACTTTATAGACTTATCAAAGGCCGATGACATTACAGTAATTCGATAATAATATCCCATTATCTTGATTAGAATCGCAAGGACTAATAAATTAAACGTTTGGAATGTAAGTTCAGTATATGTCACTAGATGGCGTTGTCATTGTTAAGTTGGCGGTGGTTTTAAGTGTTTTTTAATAATATAAATATTTTTTTTTAAATAATATACGTACCTTCATCGGCGGTTATAATTCGCACTAAAAGTGGAAAATAAAATAATAGTTTAAAAAATACAAAAAAAAAAAAACTAGGTGGTAGACCCCAAGTAACAAAATCTGGTACTATAAAAGACCTGAGAATGTTTTAGAACGTGCTAATTAGTGTTCATGATTAGCACTATATTAGTGTTGTAAACATTTACAGAACCCCGAAAAGGCCCTAGTTTTATCACTGATTTATTCTATAAACATTACATAAAGGCTGTCGCGCTGATAAATCAGCGCTGTAGTTGAAATGTAAAAGTGATAAGAAACGCTTTTTAGTACTAAAACAGCGCTATCTGCAACGTTTTTGGCATAAATTTGCTCTATAAAAGTAACCAAAACATGTTTATAGTGTTATTTTGCACCGTAAACGATTCCAATGATCTTTTTTATCACACTTGTTTGTCAGCTGGTTATAAAATCTTCAAAATATCGGTAAGTTTATGTTTTATGTTCCTATGGCCATTTTTGATGAACGTAACATAATGTTAAAAGGACAATACATTCATAGACTATAAATCTGCGGTTACTTGCACTTGCGAAAATAATTGAGTCGCTAAAGTCATTATACTGATTTCAAATCTGACAATGCGCCCTCATAACTTTCATGTTTTCATTAATTTTTAATTAATAAAATAAGAACTTTTGTCGACTATGGCTGCTATAGTACACATTGGCTCCAGTCGTGCTGCTAATGTGCTACCATGGCAAAAAACAGCAGCCATTTTTTCACCTAACACGGATTAGGGTTTCGTTGTCCAATATATAAAAATAGTTGTTTCATCTCGTCGACAAAATCTCTTAAAAAAGATTCTAAATTTGTTGGCTTTCCTTGTCCGGAATATATCCCGATCACAAAAGGAGATAGCCGCGGCAATTCATAAATATTACACAAATATGAAATACTTGTCATTTAAATGATACTGAAAAGCTAGTATAGATGTAATTAGTCCAGTAATTATAGATTTTAGTGTTTTTATGTTATGCTATAGTATTGTAGCAGTAACACAAACTCATTTATAGGGCTATTTAAAATATAAGTTATTTACAAAATGCACCAGGAGTCACTTTGGTACTATTTAGTACTATAGAAGATTTTTCATGGCTTTTACCCATAACCATGTTTAGATAGCTTTTAAAACGCTAAAACGTTACGTAATAGTTGTGCAAGTTACTTTTATAGTGCAAATTTGTCTTGTAATATAGTTTTCGATACTGCTACAATACTAGTACTATAAAAGTAATTTTGACGCATTATTAGTGCCAAATAGATATATAAAAGTGTCAATAAGGTTGTCTACAGTATTAAATAGTACTATAATCGCATATTTTATACCCATCATAGAGCAACACTTTAAATACTCTTTTGTATGGTCCTGTAAGTGTTTTAAGTGCTAATTTATAGTACTTAAATGCTCTTTTATCTTATAGAACCAAACCGCTCTGTTGAAAACCTTTATTGTACAAGCAGTTACAATGGTTACCATTATAGGCCTACTTTATTACTGTTTGGTGATAAAACGCCTTGTTTATAGAAGCTTTTGTTACTTGGGACCCATGTGTAGGGTCGTCTGGGTAGGTACCACCGCCTTTCTTATTTCTGCCGTGAAGCAGTTCGCTGTGTTTCGGATTGAAGGGAAAGGTAGCCAGTGTAATTACTGGGCATGGAGGGCATATTATCTTAGTCCCCAGGATGGCAAACGCACTTGCAATGTTAAGTGATTTACAATTAATATTGCAAGTGTCTATAGGCGGCGGTGACCACTTAACATCAGGTGGGCCGCAAGTTTGTTTGCCATCTCGTAACGTAAAAAAAAACACGCATTTACGTTAAATCAGACTAAAAAGTGAAAAATAACTTTTTAGTATACTTACAAACTAAATGATGAACGAAAAGTATAATTATTATTTAGATAAAAGCGTGGTCAATTTAATTGTACCGATCGAATATTTTCAAGAACTAATGTTATTGAGCAGTAATGTTATTTTTAGTTTTTTTTTAAGAGCTAAAATGGCCCCATTTTAGCTCTTGTTGGGGACAGCGGGACACTCAATCTGAAAGCGGACTGACCCGGCTAAAGCTGGACGTATGGTCACTTTAGTCCTACAAGATACTACCAAATAGTGCATATTCAAATTAATATCTATTTATCCATATTCACACAGGTTCATAACTCCAGAGAACAAGGGCTTCAAGTTACTGCAGAAGATGGGCTGGTCCAAAGGGGAAGGACTTGGGAAGGATAACCAGGGAGACACGGAGCCGGTGAGTACCTATTATAAAACGTTGTATTTATTATAAAACGTTATAAAAAGTGTTGTATGTGACTACTTATTCGTCCGATCAAAGCAAAGGAGGATGACTGTTTTTGCCCCAGTCTTTTTTTAATTACCTACTTTACAACACGTGTAGAACAAAACCATATTTGCAATATCACTTCATAAATTGAAAAACTGTTTTTGAAAATAGTTTGTATTAATATAAAGATGAGGTTTTTTGAGAAATAAATTAAAGTTGTAAAAATGTCCCGTTCACGACGATAAATGGCGAGAGCGTTTAGGTCGTAGATTGAGAATAGAGTATAGATGAGCTACTAAAGAATAATAATTATTAGAGTGAGAAAGCTGATATGTCTGATATATACGGGAGAGCAGGACAAAACATTTTTTTTGTCTCTGTTTGCGTATCGGATTTTTATGTTTGCCACCATTGCTTTGGTGGCAGACAAGTGCGTGGTGCTTTGATATTTCTCATCATTTTAAATGATTTTATGTCAGTTTTAACAATCTAATCATTCTAATATGCAGTATTTTGTGTGATTTCGTTTGTAGTAATGGTGAATTGTTGTATAATTGGCTGTAAAAGCCAATACTTAGTCTATTGTTGTAGCTATAGGTATAGTATGTAGATACATTGCTATCTCGCTTAGGTGTACGCTGATGACTTATCTATACTCTATTCTCAATGTACGGTTTAGGTTCATACAAAACAAATGTTTTTTAATGTTTTGAAAATCATAAAATGTTTTTTAAAATATTCATTTTGGATTTTATGTATTTTTATTATTTTGTTACAATTATGATTAATAATTTAATGAAAACATAATTACATAATTGGATTGAACCAGTTTAATAACTAATAAGAAAAATACAAAACGCATCTTGACAGTTGACAACTGTGTCTTCTTCGCAGATCTTTTAGTGCCTTGTCTCGTTGCATTGTATTTCCGTGTGATTTTTTATAAATAACTATGAAACGGTATCTTTAAACCAAAATGTAGTAATATTTGCAGATACCTTCCTACCTAAGGTCATCCTCCTTTGTGCCCTGATAGGTTTTAAGTTCTCTAGCATAGGACCATCTAATTTTAATTTGCTGCCATAACAACTTACCTAAGAGCTAGTGTGGTAGTAGGGACTTACGAATTATACTTCGACTCTATTCGATTTATTACTAGAGGAGGTCGATGGCTCTGCCGACGTGCGTTCTTCGTAACGATCACTAAAGCTAAACTACTAAGTGCGCGGGCCGTACTCAGATGGGTAACCGAATTTTCTTTAACTCGATTTTCTTTCGTGCTTCGGAGGGCATGTTAAGCTGGTAGTCCTGGTTGCTGTTGAAAGATAGCAGTTGTCCCCAAGGAGGGTCGGTGTCAGGCAGGCGGCCGGCTGTAAAAATTAAATGCCAAATCCAATGGCAGTATAGTCAATACTTACGAATTATACTTCTAAACCTTCCTCGTGCAGGTCGGCAAGGCAAGGTTGGCTTATGCTGCGCATGTATTCTCTCGTTCCTGTGCTCTTGTGAATGTCTCATTCACAAAAGAAGCCGACATTTGGGAAGACACATTCTCGACCCAGACGATATCAAAACAATCCGAGCTGGGAATATCTTATCATTTTTAGATAGTGCCCAGCTAAAGGAGTACTTGTAAGGCCTCAATAGGACTTACTTGGAGGCTAGTCACAATAGATCTTTATAGGTCGCAGTGACGCAAAAAGCCCCGAATTGTATAAAATAATAAAAAAATAATTCTCTCGTACAAGTTATCTTTGAATCGGGACTCCGCTTCTGGTTATCATCAGACGAGATAAAGTCATTTCTTAGGCCTTCCTTCTTCGTCCGGTCATTGCAGTCTCCTCAAATGGAGGCATGTTGCGCCTGTTTTGTGTTGTAGGGTGTGGGGCACGTTTACCTGTTGTTGACCATTTTATCTTCTATTACATATATTCCCGTGTCACGATGTTTGTCCGGGATGAACTCCGAAACTAACAATCCGATTATAACCTTTTTTTAATATGTGTGTTTTGTTCCAACTTGAGAGATAGGATAGTTTTTATCTTGATAAGTAGTTCTCATTTTTTTAACTGCAAATTCAATGTTATAAGACGTAGAGTAGTATGAAATTACCATAGCAACGCGTGGCCGGGACAGCTAGTATTATATAAAATACACCGTTTGTCAAGGCGTGGTTTCGATTTAAGAACACGTCTACTCCGGCGGTAGTCGGTTCTTCTAGCTCATGGTACCAACGGTTGTTGATTCTGCCGGATATCAAATCTAACTATCTAATCCTCTGAGCTATGTAGCTGTTGTTTTCCCCCCATCACTTCATTTCTGATCTTATTTATATAATATTTAGAGATCGCACGCAACGTCTTCTGAGCTACGTACCCGTACCCACGTTAGTCCTATTTCCAAATTTCAAATGTCGACTCGAATCCACAAGATATTGCTTAACTTACTTCTATACTTAATTTTCTTAGACCACAATTAGCACGTGCTATCTTATTGGTAGATTTTTACTTTCTCGTATACATAGTATAGAGGAAGTCTTGTAATCGTTAAAAAATTCGACCTCGAGATTTTGACGGATTTACACGTTTTGGAGTTCACTCCCTGAGTACAAAAATATTTTTTTTTTGAGTCATGTCTGTGTGTGTGTGTCTGTGCGCTAGCACGATAACTCGAGTATGCTTTAACTTATTGCAATCAAATTTAACATAGCATGTTTGACATCAAAATATAAGGTTTCTATCAACTTTTGAGTCGATTCCGGTATACGAGAAAGTCAAGGGGAGACCACTCCCAATTTTTTTTCCACGTACTTAGATTATCGTTTCTACACTTTGAGTAGATAAAAAAGATTGACTCTGGAATTTCTGCTCTTAATCGATCACAGCCTCAGACCCTTAAAATATGAAACTAAGTATATGATTTTATTATATCTTCAATTTATCATATAAACAAATACGATGGAAGTTTTTATTTTAGGTGGAGCAAAAACTTTCAATGGTCCCAAACATGCATCAACTGCAACTTCTTTTATACTGTTTGACACAATAAAATCAATCATTGTGCAATCAAGTTGTGCAAATGTATCTCTATTTCGGTGCAGACGTGACTAATTATACTGGCCTGAGTAATGACGTATAACTTTAAACATTTGGAAAAGTTAGAGAACACGCGATTATAATATGGTCCTATACAAAATTAGATCGTTTGATCAGTAATCTTTTGCTGATTTGTAAATATTAAAAAGCAAATTACTGTCAATTCCAGTATAATAGCGAGTATTTGTTAATCTTTTCGGAATGGCCAATACGAAAATTTTGTATTATAATTTCAATATTTTTGCTAGATATTGCAATAAACTTTGTTGGCCAGTTGTGGTCTATACACCTTACTGGCTTCGTTACTAGGGCGATATTTACTAATGTTCCGAAACTTGAGGCCGTCAAAGTTGTTTCACGTCGCACATAATTTTTTATTACGATCATTTTGATGATTGGCACGAGCAAAAATGTTCATTTTGATGACAGGTTTTGTTCTCTGTTACCGAGACCCTAAAAAGTTTTATTTTTAATATTTTTTACGCAATAACAGGCCGTCTGTAGGTCAGGCGGGCGCGAGCCTACCTGCCATTTAAAACAATTTACCCGCTTTTTTATTACGTTCCGTTTCACATTAGGGCAGACGCACGATGGCCTGCCATTAAGTTCCGTCCAGACGATGACTCTGGGGGATGTTTAGTTGGAGTCTCTCGCTCGTTGTTAATGTGCTTTGACCTTGCCAACTTTGTTGCCAAAATTGGTCATGACGTCATTCGTGTTTTCAAGAAAGGTGCATTTGAATTTCCTGTGCTAAAATAACTTAGCTGCGCTCTTACTTGCTAAATTAAGTTTGCAATGGGTTTATCTGTCATTTAGATAAGGTATTGATAAATAATATCACCACAAAATTGTAAAATAAAATGTGGGTTTATAATTGCATGCGATGATAAAGTCCGCATGCACTAGTTCCAATCACTTTTCGCTGTACAATAATACATATTCTGCTATTCTATTGATTAGTGGGCGTTGCTGTCATGTTGAATGAAAAGGATTCAATTTTTTTTTTAAGATTATGGAGAAAGAATGTTTAAAAATCCAATCAGCGTGCACTTGTTACATGCAGCTTAGAATTTTTAGGTGGTTTATTAATTTATATTCTCGACACGGCCGTGATGATATTCAAGTTCCGAGTTACATTGTAGGTCAGTTGGTAACTATTTTAAATCTTGTGTTTCTATGAATAAGTTTGATTGTCTATTTTTCTACTTGAACGGTTTTAGATGGAAACGAAGGCTTAGTTTCAAGACCAGTCTCCTTCCTACCCTTGTCCAAATTTATTTGGGGTCGGTGTATGTCACCATATTTACTGCTAGATTTTGGCACATTTTATAGCCGGACTCCTGCCTCACTCCAACCCTCTTTAGGAAACGCAGTGATTCATTGTCATCATAGTCCTCAACCCGTTATCGCCCACTACTGAACATATGCCTCTTTTCGTGCACGCCACTTGTGCCGATCCTGAGCTAACCTTATCCAGGCATGACGTGCGTTCTTCCGAATGTTATCGACTCATTGTGATGGCGGTTGTTCGATTCTTCTTTTGTCTGTAATAGGTCATCAACGTGCAACGGCACGAAGCGTCGGTGGTGGGAAGCGTCGGTGGTGTAGTGCGTAAGAGCGTCGTCTCCCACTTGGGAGGCACTGGTTCGATCCCCGCCACGTACCAATGTGTTTTCAAATTTTGAGTTCATATGTACGTTTAATCGACGCTTTTACGGTGAAGGAAAACATCGTGAGGAAACCTGCACACACCTATGAAGAAATTCTTAGGTTGTGTGTGAAGTCGACCAACCCGCACTTGGCCAGCGTGGTTGACTAAGGCCTAATCGCCCCTAAAGTGGGGTAGGCTCGAGGCCCTCGGTGGGGACATTATATGAGCTGTTGATGACGATGATGTGCAACGGCAAGACCAGCTATTACTCGTTAAAAATTTTATGCATCTGCTGATGAAATCTTTGACTAGTAGTCACTGTCACTGGCGACCACCGTCTTCTCAGAACAAGTGAACATTTTAATGAGCAGGGGCCCTTAAAAACCTCCGACGTGATACCTACCCAAAAAGCGCGACATTGCAGATGATATCGTTCGCATCGCAGCACTATTAATCATTTCCTAATCCATATATCAACAACGATGGCCACTCATCAATTTGGCGTTATTAATGTGTTTTTAAAACAAACAGTCGGGCAAGTCGAGTTGGCATTAGTCACCGCACCTTTGTTTTTTCAGGACTTACATCGTAGTGCATCGGCTCATCAATCATTTGAGCCAGGGTCCACGTAATAAGCCAGTTTGCATTCCTCCGCCATTCTCGTGCAAACATTGAATTTGTACACTGAAAAAAATGTAGTCCAACTAAGATACGATTTCTCTTAGTTGGCATCAAAATGTGTGTAATAATTATTAATATGTTTGCTATAAACAAGGTACCATAATTGCCAGAACAAATACATTTGATTCATTTCGACAATTATGGACTTCCTTAATGTAATCAAAGATCTTTGTTACATTGAGCATCGTTTCATGTTTTTGTTTAATTTTACTACCTCCACTTTTTAAAACTAAATAATTAGATGTGTTCAGGTAACAAGAAAACTTGTTAGCATTACACAATTTATATTATTGATTTTAACAAAGATCATGGTTGATTAAAATATGTGCCTATTTACATTAAACAAGAGAAGTGTTCAAATTAAATATTCAGGTATCTTCGTGGTAACAAGCAACTTGTTAGGAGCACATACTTTATATTATTGATTTTAACAAAGATCATGGTTGATTAAAATATGTGCCTATTCGCATTAATTATGAGAAGTGATCAAATTAAATATTTAGGTATCTTCGTGGTAACAAGCAACTTGTTAGGTTCACATACTTTATATTTATTGATTTTAACAAAGATCATGGTTGATTAAAATATGTGCCTATTTACATTAAACTAGAGAAGTGTTCAAATTAAATATTCAGTTATCTTCGTGGTAACAAGCAACTTGTTAGGAGCACATACTTTATATTATTGATTTTGACAAAGATCATGGTAGATTAAAATATGTGCCTATTTGCATTAAATAAGAAAAGCGATCAAATTAAATATTTAGGTATCTTCGTGGTAACAAGCAACTTGTTAGGATCACATACTTTATATTATTGATTTTAACAAAGATCATGGTTGATTAAAATATGTGCCTATTTACATTAAACAAGAGAAGTGTTCAAATTAAATATTCAGGTATCTTCGTGGTAACAAGCAACTTGTTAGGAGCACATACTTTATATTATTGATTTTAACAAAGATCATGGTTGATTAAAACATATGCCTATTTGCATTAAATAAGAGAAGTGATCAAATTAAATATTTAGGTATCTTCGTGGTAACAAGCAACTTGTTAGCATCACATACTTTTTATTATTGTTTTTAAAAAAGATCATGGTTGATTAAAATATGTGCCTATTTACATTAAACAAGAGAAGTGTTCAAATTAAATATTCAGGTATCTTCGTGGTAACAAGCAACTTGTTAGGAGCACATACTTTATATTATTGATTTTAACAAAGATCATGGTTGATTAAAACATATGCCTATTTGCATTAAATAAGAGAAGTGATCTAATTAAATATTTAGTTATCTTCGTGGTAACAAGCAACTTGTTAGCATCACATACTTTTTATTATTGTTTTTAAAAAAGATCATGGTTGATTAAAATATGTGCCTATTTATATTAAACAAGAGAAGTGTTCAAATTAAATATTCAGGTATCTTCGTGGTAACAAGCAACTTGTTAGGAGCACATACTTTATATTATTGATTTTAACAAAGATCATGGTTGATTAAAACATATGCCTATTTGCATTAAATAAGAGAAGTGATCAAATTAAATATTTAGGTATCTTCGTGGTAACAAGCAACTTGTTAGGATCACATACTTTATATTATTGATTTTAACAAAGATCATGGTTGATTAAAATATGTGCCTATTTACATTAAACAAGAGAAGTGTTCAAATTAAATATTCAGGTATCTTCGTGGTAACAAGCAACTTGTTAGCATCACATACTTTATATTATTGATTTTAAAAAAGATCGTGGTTCATTTAAATGTGTGCTTATTTAAGTTAAAAAGAGTTGATCAAATAAAATAATTAGGTACGCTCCTGGTAACAAAGCAACTTGTTAGCGTCACATAATTTATATTATAACTAATAATACAATAAAGATCTCGGTTGATTAAAATATATGGTAATTTGATTTAAACAAGAGAAGTGATCTAATTGAATAACACTTTGCAGTGTCCACCAATCGAACAAACTTCCCCCACGCACCATTCGCGCTCCGCTCACTACCTTAGTTTTCCATTAGTCTAGGCGACGTAATAGTCAGCGGTACATTTTTTTTCACTGCAATCACTCAGTATCTCTACTCTCTATAATAATCATTCGTCATTAATAATCTCTCTAATCAGTGGATCTCATCGCGTAATAAGTGGTATATTGTAACGTAATAAAGCTTAAAAAGCTAGGTAACTAATAGACTAGTGAAGTGTTGACGTCGCTTTTAAATTTTAATTAAACTTAAAACCGTTTTAGGTTTGAGTTGTGGACGAGGAACTAATTTAACATGAAACCATGAGGTCAAACAATATTTGGTTACTAATAACTCGTCCTTGTAATTATAATGATAAACATAAAAGTTTCCCGAGTTTACGTAAAATTTTAATGATTAATTGATCAAGACCAGGAAATCAATATAAAAGTGCCAGCGCTGACCCTTGAGATGTTGGAGGAATTGAAAGAATGAATTTCATAATGATGATATACCTATATCGGTAAGTTTTTGTGTATGTAAATATACTTACCTATTTAATGAGTAACAATAATTAAATATTGAAAAACTAAAAATACGACACCTATCGAATTAGTAACAATATTTAAATATTGAAACCCTAAAATATGAGCGAAGTTTGCCTACGCAGATTCAAATAAAATATTAGCCTACATTAAAGTGATGCACTGACCTTATTTTTTTTTACAGGACCTGAATTTAACAAACTTTGAAATTCAACAAGACCCAAGCATTGTAGTTGTTTCCTTAGAGGAGAGGTCGCACTTCAAATGCTTCAATCAGAACAGGAAGGAAGGTACCATAGTGGCGTATTTAGAAAAGCATGTTAAGAAAACGTAATGTTTGGAAGACCAGGATTTATTACGCACTTTATCCGATTACGAATCTGATCTTCATCGAGGTAATCCATCAGTAACAGGTATAAAAGAAAAATGTGTTTGGTGTTCAAGATTTCGACTTATTCAATCAAATAGGTGTCGACTGTATGCATGACATTCTAGAAGGTGTTGCTAAATACGTGATGCAATTTGTACTTCTTCAGTATTTAAGGCATTTTAGGCTCTTTTCATTGACTGAACTCAATAACCTTCGAGTACGGTCCTGACTATAGGAATCAGCCATGTACCTTAGCTATGGATCAGATATACTTCACGGCAATGTGCGTATGTCAGCTTCAGAACTTTTTGCGGTATTTCGGTAGGAACTGCAGAATTATTACAAACTGCAGGAACACATCATATTTGTTACTTACCAATGATTAAATTACAACCAAAATTCTATAATTTATTGCACTAGCATACCGTTCTAAACTACTGTTCTAAAAAATTGGTCTTATCGTTTCTTTATGGTCAATGCGATTTGAAGCCAAATATCGTTTTTTAAATTAGTTTCTAATGCTTCATTTAACAGAAGGAACGTTACATTAACTTTAGCTATGAAACATCAGATACAATTAAACGAAGTTTTTAAAAAGGTGAATTGCCTGATACTCTTAGACCAGTTCCTATTTCTTGTGCAACTCTTAATAAATCTGAAGAGCTATTCATAAGATTTTAACTATTCATTACTTAATAAATCTGAAGAACTATGCATACATTGTGTCAAAATAAGTCACTTACAAATGTTACTTGGGCCACCGTATCTACTACACGGAATTTAAAAGGTACTATTTAAGTTTATACCACCAGCTCTGAGGATTTACTGCCTACTTTTTTATAGTGCAAAATGTTTTGTTGTATGATTTAAAAAGTTTGATACTAATTGGACAATTATTGCAAACAACGGACGATCATTTTTTGCTTATGAAGTTAAAGAACTAAAAGTAAAGGAAAATGTTGTAATTTTTCATAAATGTTTGCGGTTTCCTTACCATGTAATAAAAATATTCTTAGCAGTGGAAAAACATGTGTTACTTTAAGATTTGCATTATAACTAAATGAAGATCATAAATAATTATAATCATTAATAATGTTGATATACTTCATCGTTTATTTGTTAAAATTAATTAAGAATGTTAATGATAATATTCATAAATAATCTTTATTTATTATTAGCAAACGAAAGAATTCTTAAAGTGCACCACATCTTAAAGTAACATATTTTTTATAGTGGTTCATAAATAATAAACTAATACTTACCACAATGTTAATAATTTATTATGGATGTTAACACTTCAATGCAGCTTATTACTTACTACGTTATTAAGGTGAAATGTACAAGGGATTTAAGCATTTTTGTAACATCATATACTGTGAACCTATAATTGAGCAAATAAATATATTTTATTTTATATACACGAGTTTTATTTCTTCTGCGCTAAATAAAGAATATTTGTTAAGGAATTTTATATAATTTCGTGTACCAATGTTTTAAGGCACGCCGGTTTAGTATTTTAGAAGGTATCATTACATTTTTACGTAATCATAAAGTAGTAGGTATATGGCAAGTGTTAAAAATTGCCCCTGGCAGCAGTTTTGATATCAACTTCTAACATAAGCTATAGATAAATGTAGTGATACCTTCTAAAAATACGAGACTATGCCTTATACACAAAATTGGTGCATAGGATTTAATAAAAAAAAACTTAAAAATATCTAATTAATTTGATTATCCGCATATTCGAAATAGTCACGAATTTCCTATTAACTATCCGTGCTCTTCAATTCACTTTATTGTCTTTTGCACATTAACAAAGTGACTTGTCTTTTATAAAGATTGTCAATCATCACCTGATTTTTGTTTCCACTAAGATCTTAACTATCTTCGTATTCGGTGAAAGAGGCGCCCTCAGTGATTTTTACTAAATAAAAAATCATTAATAATATCAGAGATTAATCTTATCTTTTCAATTATTTGATGCTTATTTTATCTTATCAGATGATTTTTTGTAAAAATCACTGAAGGCGCCAAATTCACCGAATAAGAAGATAGTTAAGATCTTAGTGGAAACAAAAATCAGGAGATGATTGACAATCTTTATAATAAACAAGTCACTTTGTTACTATGCAAAAGAAAATAAAGTGAATTGAAGAACACTGGTAGTTAACAGGATAACGTTTTTTGACTATTTCGAATATGAGGATAGTCAAATTAATTAGTTATTTGATGCAAAATCTTAGTTGTGACAACAAATTACTTTCATTGTTTTGATAATGCTTCTTGTTTATTTCAATTATAAGGTTAGGTGAATTAATCAGTAACTTTTAGTTATTTGATGCAAGACCTTAGTTGTGGCAACAATTTACTTTCATAGATCTGATAATATGTCTTGTTTATTTCAAATAACAGGTTAGTTGAATCAATCAGTAACTTTTAATTATTTGATGCAAGATCTTAGTTGTGACAACAAATGACTTTCATTGATCTGATAATTCTTTAAGTTTATTTCAAATAAAAGGTTAGTTGAATTAATCAGTTACTTTTAGTTATTTGATGCACGATCTTCGTTGTGACAACCATTCACTTTCGTAATTATGATAATGTTTCTTGTTTATTTCAAATAAGAGTTTAGTTGAATTAATCAGTTTTATTATGTTACTTGACGCAAGATCTTAGTTGCAATAACAAATGACATTGATTAATCTGACAAAGTTTGACAAACGTATCGATCAAGATCTTAGTTGAACCAACGGTAAATTTAGATAATGTGATACTTTTTGTTTATTACACTAAGCAAGATCTTAGTTGAAGTAAATATCTATCGGTGAATAAACCAATACGTTACTTAGTTGACGAAACTATAATAATTCAACAAAGTTGTCTTAGTTGCAACAGTCAAGATCTATGTAGGCTCATATACAGTCAAGATGGTAATCATATCAAACAAGATGTTTATTAAAGCAATCAAAAATTTTTTTCAGTGTAATCTGTCTTATAAATTTTGGATTATTGTAGTCTTTCCATATGGAACGCAGTTTTTTTAATGTTATTCTATACGCGCTGTTGTTCGATGTGTGTCAAAGCACTTTCAGGTAATTTTTTATCCTTTTGCACGAATGTATAAAAACTAACAAAGTTTATTTCGTGCGTAAACTGTGTGCTAAAAATATACCTAGTACAATTTTCATCACTTTTGTCACTGTCTTTATGTGACTATTTTAATACAGTATATTATATTGTACCTTTTCATGTTGTTATAATTACATGTCGGTACACAATTTGTATCTCTGTAAATATTTTTTCCAGCTAAATTGCGTCAATATTACAATGTTTTACTATAATTACTTTCAGTACAATTATGAAAGAAATTCGTTTTAAATCTGCTGCCAAGGACTACCATTGCTCTTTTCCAAGATAAAATTAAAATGATACATATTAAAAATGTCAGTAAAATTAAAGATTGACTATTCATCAATGCAAATTATATTATTAAATTATATTATTTCATACAATTATTCTTTCTTAGGTACTTATAAATAAATTATAATTTTCATTAGTCTACATCATAGATTTAGAAACTGTAGATCAGCAATGTGAAAGAGAAAGAGCATACTAACGCGTATATTAGAGTGAGATAGATAGACGAGACCATTTCACGCGTAAAGACAGCCACTGTCAGACTCTGCATAGTTCAGTCAGTTCAGTACTATTTGTCACGCACAGATGCGGATTACTTATACATTGGTTTATTTCGTTTTTGGTCCCGCCCGATTCATTTCAATGCCAATCTATTAACGTAAGTAATCATACTTACATCTATATTCTACATAAAATGTTACATTTCTGAGTCTCGTACTACATTAGGTATAGGCACATGACGAGTTTAGGGCAGTTAGGCCCTGGTCCAATGGAAAATAATAAGAAGCAACGACTAGGCGTCTCCCGAAGCACAGATTCTCATAGTTTATTTGTTGCTGTCCATTCATCTTGGACAAATGAAGGCGAGAGTATTCGAATTCCAGAACGTGCTTTGTATCACCAAATTGAATCAACTTAAAACCACCATTACCTCATTTGCTAGTGAACAATGAAAAGCGATAGGCTATATCGAACTTCACCCAAACCATCAAGCACAGGCGGGCGGGCTATGTACTATGTACTACGATGGTTCAATCGCGTACTATTTTTAAATTCAAAAATTATCTTTCGGCACTGGTTGGCTGGCACACGAAGGCTTTTCTATTTCGTCTCCGAAGGTGGCCCGAAAACATAGAATTTCCCTGGCAAATGATTCCAATATCATAACAGCCTTTGTAATTCGACCCACTGCTGAGACACTAGGCGTCTCCTTGTCATCGAAGTAGATTTAGGCAGTAGTCCACCGCGCTTGCCTAATGCGGATTGGTGGAGGAAGTGTAAGGTGATCAATACCCCTTTGCTGATAAAATAGTCGCCTTCTACGACACCCAGTGGACTATATGGGGTGGTGCTATTCTACTCTTCGCAAATAATATGAACAAATTAGAGAAAAGAAAAGCGATGGCCCAGGGCCCCGTTCCCCGTGGGGACCGTTAAGGTGGTTGGGAAAGGCGTGCTTGATACAAGGGCAACCGTCACTCACTGCTACGTATAAGAAGATGCCCTCTTCAGAATTCCCGATTTTGTGCCAGTCTGTCTCTCATCCACTGCTGACCCACCATCTTGTTTACTCGTAATATTGGTCTATTCGCTGTTTATAATATTTTGTTATTATTCCGAATTTTAACTTTTAATAGCAATATTTTTAAAAGCTGCCATCCCCTTTTGATATTATTAAGCTGTTCGATCATAATAGCATTTGGTAGTGTGATGAAATATCAGACTGCACATTGTCTCGATCGTGATTTCCCGTTATTGGTGGTCAGGTAATTTAGTCATTTATCGTGTGTCCGACCGCAGCCGCGGGCATATGTAGCAACAATGTTGCAACTATTGTGCATATGAGACTGGGGATTTACGGGATGCTCGGATTTTTTTAATCAATCATTAAAATTGCATTGACGTTAATTTCTTTTTCATAGACCTAATGAGTGTTATTTATTATTTAGAAAATACTCTCACTCATTTAATATGGTATCACAATAACAACGTGAGAAGGTTTAATGCCTTTTTGATATAATTTGATAATGTTATGAATTATTTTCGCTATCACAAAATATCTCATAATGTTATTAGACTTTCCATTGACGAGTTTGTCCTAGCAGATTTTTCAAAGCCAATTATATAATTTATTTTATAAATCGGAAGAGCGCGTTTCGAGCCGTTCTGTTAATGTTTATATTACGTTATTTTTATATAACTTTATTTCTTTTACCGATAAAAATTTATGAAATATTTGCAATTGCGAGTACATCAGCAATGTAAACATTGCACATTATGCATAATTCATTAGAGAAGGCTTAGATTTCAATACTTTCTCTCTAGATTCTAATCCGCCGCCCCTTGTCATCCGACACACCTATCACCGTTGATTGTTCTACATAAAAATTTCGGCAAATCATCACTAATATAAGTTTCGGAGGAGTGCGACCGCAAACACCGTGACAGGAGAATTTTATATAGATACTCGTTTCTGCCCGCGACTCCGTCTGCGCAGGATTAGTATAACTTATAGCCTATATGTTTTTCTAATGTATGAGCTATATTGTTGCAAAGTTTCATTAAAATCCATTCAGTAGTTTTTGCGTGAAAGAGAGATAAACACACATCCGTACATCCATTCAAAGTTTCGCGTTTACAATATTAGTAGGATTCGATGGTTATTTTTCGCTAGCTGTGTGCGTCTAATAAATCTGTGCCGACGTGGTCACCCCATTGACAAGTGACTATGTTTTGCACCTCGTATATTATCACGCAACCAGCGGCCGAGCACACAGCCCGATATTATGTTTCATTAAGATGATTAACGTAGCCGCTTTCAATTTATGTGTAATAATATCGCTTCTAATTGATTGTAAACAATTTCATACGTTGTAAGTTTGCGATTCAACTTTTAAATTGGTTATCAAAGTAACCCTTCGATTTATGACCAAACGTTTTGGTTATATTTTTTGATATGTATTTCCCTTTTTGATTTTTTGATAAAAGTAGTAACTTTTGACGCACGTGTCCTAAAATTTTGGGACACGTATATAAATGGCAACCGTTACTGACTGATCTAGCAAGTTTGCTTAGATTTTTTTGATAGATTTTGATAGAGCTGTAGCTAAATCCACTGAACGAGTGCGCTGAAATTAATCCTTATCAAAAGCTAGTTCTAAATAGATAATTTCAGACAACTTACCTTCCCTTGATATAGCTACATATTAATTGATAGATACAGTGTTTTTAATCTGCACCATGGGGCACACCATAAGTTTAGGGTAAGTATACCACAATGCAAGGACACTTGTGTTGGTTGCAAAGTGACTGTTACACAGTGGCCACAGTGGAACAGCTACATAGCAACTTACAATTACTACCAAATACCTACTTAAAAAAATTGGGAGTGGTCTCCCATTGACTTTCTCGTATACTGGAAACGACTCAAAAGTTGATAGAAACCTTATATTTTGATGTCATACATGCATGTTAAATTTTGGTCACCCATCCGAGCACTTTGGTTGCTTAACTTTCGTGATCGAAGACTCAAAAGTTGATAGAAACCTTATATTTAGATGCCATACATGCATGTTAAATTTGGTTGCAATAAGTTAAAGCATACTCGAGTTATCGTGCTAACGCACAGACACACACACAGACATAATTCCAAAAACGGTATTTTTGGACTCGGAGAGGTCCAAAACGTGTAAATCGGTCCAAATCTCGAGGTCGAATTTTTTGACGATTACAAAACTTCCGCTATACTACGTATACGAGAAAGTAAAAATTGCCGGCTTCTTGACAAACTTGCTATAAAAAATGTAAATATTGCAATTCTGGTACGTTCAAACAGTACCATGGTCGCTTTACGTTTTCGTTCGAATAACCTAACTTCTATACGTTATAAGTACAATATCCAAATAGGTCAAAAATAGGTATGGTATCCAATAATATTCACGTATGCCAGGAGACAGAAAGAGAACAAATTGGTATCCTTTGAGTTCAATTTTGAGAATCGAGTGGATTAGAGAACACTCAGATCGACTTACATTAGTATAATAAGAAGAAATATCGCCCGCCATTACTAATATATATTAAGAATATGAATATTCATTGCTAATTTGTAAAGCCTCTGAGAAATTGCATGTGTCAGCGCGGACCATTGCCGAGATGAGATGAATACAATGTTGTCGGGACATGCTCGACCGCCGGACATTTCAACTTGTATGAAAAGTGAGCATCGGTTCTTTTTTTACTCAAAATAACTCGCGGCCCACGCTTACTGACAATAAACTTTATTTTGGGACAACCGAAATACGAAGTCTTAAAATCAACCCTTTTTAGGGTTGCGCCCAAGCTGCGCATGTTGCATTCGACGAATTAAGAGACTTTTATTACGTGTGTACGTTTTAAAATACAAAAGTTATATTTTTAAATTAGAATAGAATATTATTTTTTGCGGTCAAGCATACAAATATTTATGATTAAGTACAAAGAATAAGAACAAAATTAATCATGTTACACAAATCCAAATCAATCACATATGAAAATTTTACACAAAACGAAAATAAAATCATAGTTTGTGAAGTTAATAGTCAAATTAATTTTAACTGTGTAAGAACTAGTATGCTATATTATTGTCTTGTTACAATATGATATTGGGTTGAACAGTCTAGTAGATAATTATAGAGTCCTTTTTAGGTTATTTGGTATACAGATAAGCAACAGAAACACAGCACCATAAAAATGTAGTTTTATTTGACTGTGGTCTTCTGTAAGGTGGGTATGTGCTACCCCAGTTTGGGGGTAGACTTTAATTTTACAAAAAAGTAGCTGTTATCCTCCTCGTTAGACATTTTGACAGAGCTACGGAACTCTCATTGGTCTGCATCGCGCTTGACCGTCTTTTTGCTCTTGCTGAAACACCTTCAACCGGTCGGAAAGGCATAAAATGAAAAGGCAATGTTTGAGTAATTTTAATACTGGACGTGTCTTTGAATTGGTTGAGTACGTTACACTAATAAAAGAGAAAAAGGTTTAAAAACGGATATTTCCTTTTCTATCTTTATACAGGATGTTTGGTACATGGTATAAATGAAAAAGGTCGGTCAGTATTTTTACAATTTTGATTTTTTGTTAACTCTATAATTGGAGTGACTAAACGGAAGCCAGCGTTCCGTCCAATTGCAAGTATCTTGTGATATTAGGAACAAGGTGTATGTCTTGTTTATTTTGTTTAGCCTTCCGCCCTTTCTTCCACTGATCACACCAGCTCAACACTGCTACAAAGACACCATTACATAAGACTGACGACCAGTAAGTAACCTATTATGCACGCTCAAAACAACGGGTCCTCGGTGCACGCGCGCAGCCCGTTCACAGTCTGCGCCCTAAAAATCAAAATCAAAAAGTTTTTAATTAAACCAATCACCAGCTCACCGTTAATACAGCTACAAAGACGCCATTACATAGGACTTACGTTCTGTAACAAACTCTGTCATTTTGTCTAGTTTTAAAGTTTATGTGGCAAAGTATAGTTTTGTGCAGGGTTCTGGAGGGAGCCAACGTTGGTCATGGGCCATGACCGAGATGCTCCAAGAGCGTCATGACACATGGCGCTCTCAAAATCCTTCTCAATGTTATTCTGTGCCTAATTGAGGGAACCAGGCTATTAATTTGCAGCAGGCTACATGGCTAGATGCGACCCTGTGTCTAAGCCATAATTACGCTAATTGAGACTATATTTATAAAGCAAACATTGATGCTTTAGAAAATATAAAGCGAAAACTCGCTCGCAGACTCGTCGCACAAAAAGTTCGTCGTCTCAACTAATTACTGTGTACAGAACTGAGATTAATACAGTACACGGTGCAAATATAATAGCGGAGTTAAGCCGGCGTCCGCTAAATATAAGGCAACATGGCAACATTGTAGACTTATGGAAGTGGAAACTTGACGTATTGCACGCCCGTCCTCCTGCCAGTGGCTGCTTCTCTTGTGATTTATTTCAAAATATCAGACACAACGTATTGTGGTCTAGACGAGTTTGTGTAAACTTGTGTTATTTTATTAGTCTGTTTATACGCTAGCGATTGGAGATAAGGTGTGATGAATCGAATGAATTTATTTGTTGTTATCTACATCGTCCAATTAATATTTTAAGTCGAAACTAATAACAGATTTTTTGTAACTTAATCTCAACTTTATTGTATTTTGTATTATTATCATTTGCTCCCGGTTTCGCTCGGGTTTATATACCTGCATTTTGTCAAAAAGTTCTTCAGGTACATTATGTATCGTTATAGTTTACTCGTAAAATAAGGTGCGAGATACATTTTTTCAGCTTCCATATCCATAACATTCGAACTCTAATTCTAATAAAATAGTATTCCTCTATTTCGTAAAACAGTGGAAAATTGTAATGTTAAGAGCGTGCACTCATCGAAGCACCGATGATATTTTTTTCGCTGTATTTTTGTTTAAATATGTGATCCCATACACAAGAAGACATTGCTCGCAGAGCGAAAGGTCCACTAGCTGGGAAGACCCGGTGTGTACGATCAAAAAATGGCCGCGAGCTCGGATCTAGACCATTTTAAAAATAATTATTAAAAATATCTGAGTGCATTTAACAATGTTATCGTATCATTATCTCTAGCATTATATATTTTTTAATATAATAAATATATATTAAATAAGTTTAATTTTAACTACATTGTAAAAATCGTCATTAATATTCACCAATTTATATTTTTTTGGCCTTTTTAATATGTAGGTACCTGATCTTAATTTTTTAATTATTTATGCTCTATAGTGGTTTATAATAGAAAATATTTTTTTGCAAAGTATTGTTTGCCATTATAATGCTTGTATTTCATCTGAAAGATAGCTCCAAACTGCATTTTCGTAAAACTGTGCCGACTGCGAGACTGCGCACGTGAACGCCGAGACAGGTTCTTCTGCCCTAGCATCCACATACACTCTCCTGTGTTGTACGTCCAGGACTTCTTCTATCAGCACGTTGTATTTCCTCCTCATTCTTACTAGTTTCACGGTAGAATGAGTCCCTTGTTTGTAATCCCAGTATCTAAACAACTCATCAACATATTGATGAAACGAACATTATTCGAAACTCGCGAAAATATAATATTCACCGACATCGAAAATCTAACTTAGATTTCAAGGAACAGTTAAAATATATGCGTGCATATAACAAACCGCAGTGTTACACAAACATTGCAAAAGTTTAATACTCTGTGTGAACTGACATTCGCATTAAACTTCACACGTCGCGCGTAAAATCACAACATTATCATGCCCAATTATCAATTTAATGTCAATATATATCGTAAGTTAACACAATAGGCACTCGTTCTGTGCAATGTGCATCTCTCGGTACTCTGAACGTGCGAAAACCGTCATTGGTTCCACAGAACGTTTCGAACTTGTACCATTTAATACGAAACTTTACGGTTGTTTTTATCGATATAAATATGGTTTAACATGTAAATACTTTGCTAAGTGGACGGTACTGTAGATTCAGTATTACCTAGCGTTTTATTTCAACACAGCGACGGGGACTACATTGTATAGCGATGTTTTTGTAATCCGATAGAAAAATATCGAGTGATTTTCGTTAAGTATACTCGTAAGACATGCAAATTATTTTTATTCTTCAACTAAACTTTGAGAAGCTTTAAAGATATATGTTATACTTCCACAGCATCAGTGATATGCCAGGAATAGGTTGTATCTTCTTATTGAATTGGCTGTACAGTACAGCCAATGTAATAAGATACCTAACAATATTATAATTTATTGGAGTTAGAATGCGACAGGCTGGCAACCTGTCCACTATTTTTAGGTTGTCTTACTTTTTCGTGTTCTGATCTGAATACTATTTCGTTTTTACGTATATACTGGCGCCTCGCACGCGGTTTTACTTTTTTCTTTTTTTTTTGTTGACGGGGAGGTCAAATGCATTTACACATCGTCCCTGCGGGATGGTGCCAACCGCAGGGAATATGTGGGATTCCCTCTATACCCACTAAACATCCTCCCCGGCCTGACCTCCAGTGCGCTATTGCGGGACGTCACAACGCTGCCCGTCTAGGCACTCCTTGTGCACCAATTGGTCACCAGCAGCCCACAGGGGCTACTGACTAACGCCAGCCCCTGTGGGCTGCTGGCCGACGCCGGCCTTATAGGCCGCCTCCTCACTGACGGCTGCTCGACCTGGCGCGTCCTCCTGACGAGGACACCGGGAGCAGCCATCGGACCGCACCCGGGGTACTTCGGGCGCGGTCGTGGCCCTGAATGGGGCCGTCCGGAACTAGCCCTGGTGGAAAAACAAAAACAACTCGACGATGGCATGTGATTTCGAAGCCAAGGGGACTTGACATCAAAAGCCACACATCTGCCCAGAAAGTTTTCCCACCACGTTACCATAGTCCGCCACGAGGAGGCTTCCGGACGAGGACCCCCAACGCACGCGGTTTGACTTGCGTGTACCCGGTTCCCCTAACCAGTATAAAAAGTATCCAAAAGTAGGATAAAAAGTTCCAAATATTAGTGTAGATTTAATTTTATCTGCCTAATTACATAGTTTTATAGATGGGTTGGAGGTAAGCCAGGTCTTCAATCAATACGTAGGTACGATTCCACCTTGACCTTAGCACCATAAAAACCGCATAGCTGTCTTAAAATATAAAAAAAAAAATATACCTTCAATGATTAAGATTTTTTTGTGATAGTAAACTTTCGAGTGGTTCATACATAAGACTTTATTAACAAACCAGTACATTTATGTAGCATCGTAGGTGTGCCCGCTTATGATTGTCCGTCACTCACTGCAGTCTGAGTCGATGCAGACTGCAATTCGTATGCAGATATTCCAGCCAGCGACTGCACTGATGGTATTTATGTTTCATGCCATTTTACTGCTGCAGAGACCTTCTATATGTCGAATCACGTACTATTTAAAACATTTCACCGTTTTAGTCGTTATATTTTGATGGGTTCGTGTTTCATGTACGGGTTTACAGTTTATCGAATTCCTCTTTGCCGATGAACGATTCAGAACGTTTGAAATTTATACCAAAATAGAAATCGAAGGACAAGAAAAACTCCTGTCACGATAAAGCCTTAAGTTTATAATAACCTAAACAGTGTTATTGTAAAACACCAACAACCTTCAATCCATTTGAAGATCTCACCAACACAAAAATCTTTTACCATAGATGCAACTCTGAAATCGCTGTTTCATATATTTTGATTCGTAGTGGGCAAAATCAATTTAATACTTTAGTAAAGGTTTAGGTGATCATTTTTCAAAGCTTTAGAAGCAGAAATGTGTAGAATAGAACTTCCGTACTATCACTATCGAATGTCAAGCCACGATGCACAAAATGCTTGATACTGTATAATATAGATTTTATATTGTAAAATATCAAAGGAGGGTTGGTGCCAGGCAGGCGGCCGCCGGCCATAAAATTAATGCCAAAACCTATATCAGTATTAGTTATGATTGAAATTGATACCAAATTATTATTTATTAAACTCTTTATTGCACTTCACATTTAATATTTAATTTTAATTAAATAGAAATCATAACTAAACTTGCCAAACACTAAAAAGAAAAAACTATAGCAGTATGTCAATAGCAAGACATACTGGCACCGACCCTAAACAAATTAGTAGCAAGGTAAGAGAAAGAATACTCTATTATAAAATAAATAATAATTGTATTCACAACATTTTGCCCTTCTGTAGGTGCTAGATGTGAAAATAATTGAAAAACTAAAGCATAAAATACTACAGTTTTTTCAATTATTTTCCCATGTAGCACCTACAACAAGTACTTTATAAACTCTACAAAAGCTTTTTAGAAGTTAAAAAAAAATATATATTTTTTTTTAAACATAATAAATGAATTTGTCAAGTTTCTCACCTGACTAATTTTCCTAAATATTTTTGGATGAATTTACTTATTTAAAAATGAGGAGTATGATCTACCTGTTGGAAAATATCACCTTTTTTCTTTGCAATAAGTCCCTATGCTATTTTCGGTTATACTACCTCAATTTACTTAATTCACACCAAGTCCGCGAAACTACTCGACAAAAAGCCGTCCAGTGCAGCGCACCAAGAAAGGAAATTAACATAAATGTCGCTGTTTTAAATGGGCATTTACGTTCACTTTTTATAGCGTAATATCGCAATCTTCGCGCAAATCTTGGCAGCGCGTCATTTGTCCGCCGTTTGATTTACGCCAGTGGCTTTGACGACAGGGACGTGTGACCTTACCCCTACTACGTTTACACGGTAGTTACCATATGTGTCTTTTGAGATAAATAACTTTCCTTACAATTTATACGGCATAATATCTTTTAAACTCTGTATTTCACTCGGCAAAATAAAAATAACGAACGAAAATGTGAGCGAGATATTAAATCAAAGAGGGAAAAGAAATTACGACAAACAAGTATACGACTTGTAAAATATTTATATTGTAATATATTTATTATATCGTATATGTATCGTACTTTTTGTCCATATTTTACTATTAGATTTTTGACATAATATAGGTAAGTAGTCCGAGATCTGTTAGGCATATTTGAGTAGAATACTTGTGTTGTGGCAAGCTGAAAACCTCACATATAACTATCCTATAATACCCTAACACAAAGCTGCAGACCTGTCTGGGAAGTAGTGGACTAAGTAAGCCCTTATATCTCCCAAAGTTTTTTTTGTCCTTGAGGCAATTTGAAATTTTTAAGAGCCTGCACCACCACTCAAGTCACGGCGCTAGTGTCACTTAATAATAATCATGTGACTTTTTATCTCTTTGTAGGCTATCCACCCTACAGTTAAATTGAAAGGTATGATAGAAAATCAAATATTCGTGTGAATATATAAAAAGTTTGTTCTTTCTCAGAACAACAGGAGTCGTGTAGGTACTTTAATTCCAGTTTTCGTCGCATGACTTGAGTAGTAGCTAGTGTGTACCCTACCTTTAAATTGAATATTTAAATAGTAAAAAAATAAATAAGCCAGTTCATTTAGGCGGTTCTTTAACTTTGCCAGATGCGTGCAAAACTGTTTGTTGCGGCGCCTACTATAAATGCTCCATGAATGTTGCTATCATGCAGCATTGCCTTTTTTTCGGTTACGGTGGGAAATCCATTTACGGACCATACCGCACGCTGGCTAGGCGCACGACGTGTGTGGGACTCCTCGACGCGGAACAGCGCCGGTCGTACCCACTAAAAACACCGGTACCCTCCTAAGCCCTTCTGGGGGCGTTTTGGGCTCGGCGTACATTACGTACACATTTCACCAAAACGTCCCCGGGATCATGCAGCATTGCCTAGGAATGCTGCAACATAACCCCTTGTGTGTCGCGCGGCCTCCTGGAGGTCGCTGTCAAAAACGCCTGTGTGTCGGCCGACCTCCTGGAGGTCGATCCCCCCCTCCACAGTTTTCCGTTGATGAAAATGATGATTATTACTATTATTATTTGAAAATATAACTGTACTCATTATATTATATTCTGTTAGCTTATTAAATAACGATTTTAGTGTCAAAAACTCATATTTATAGTTTTATTACAAACATTTTATTATTTTTTTTTTACACCCGGAAAATTCGCGACGGAAAGTCCGGAAGTAAGTGACACATGCGCGAAATTTTACAAAATGGCGGCGACACAATAGGGGATATTGCGCTCACCATCTTTAGTGTGAAAAGCAAGATTACTAAAAGTTTCACTTAACTGAAATCTCACTCCCGATATCATTATACGGCTGAGGTTGACATTTTAATGTTGTTTAAAATAAACTTATTACCTTTAATTTCATTCTTATCAACACGTACAGATACGATGGCAATGTGTCGTGTGTACAACTTTTTCTATACTAATATTATAACGAGAAAAGATAGATTAAGCACAAAAATTAATTGGTGGATTTAAAAAAAAAATTACACTGAATAATGTAGCCTATATTTAATTAAAAACTAAATGCATATGTACGAATTCGTTAAAACTCAGTACAATGCCAAAATCTTGTGTGAACCATCTTGTATTTATTGCACTATAAACAGTATGAGCGTAAAATTTATTCAATTGTTTGTATGGGAACTTGAAAAATTCGGCACTGACTGTAAAATTTTAACAACATATTTAACCAATGAGATCACTTGTTGAATTAATGGTAGGGGTACAGAATGTCATATAAGCTTATCTTAATGTTGTATCGGACAATAAAATGTGAGAAATTGTTCCCTTTGTTTTGCCCGTGCAGGTAGTCTTGCAAGATTTTTGCGATGCACTTTGCGTTTTCATGATAAAAATGGCCTACAAATGGCGTAATAAATCAAACTAATTTGTGTAATCTAAGAGTTCAGGAAAAAATGCTTACGAGGAAAATTTAAGCAACGAAGCCAGTTTCGCCACTGACCTGTACTCCTGCGTCGTTAGCGACTAAAGATTAATATCTAGATGCGTACGTCATATTATTTAGTAAGTTTTCCAGTCGATGTATCAGCACAGCAGACAAGGGCGCGGCTTGGTTTTTGTTCAAGTTTCTTCATCTACCCCCAATTTTTTTATTAGTGGGATATTTTGGTCCCGAAGCGGTTGTAGGGTTTTTGATACTTTACCTACACTCGGCCCACGTTTATACCTATCTATTGATCATTAAATTGCACCTTGAAAGGTATTCCGATAACGATACGGTAACGATCAAAGTTGTATCGAGAGTTGTCAGTGCTGAATTCAGTTTAACAAAAAAAATAGCTTTTCCACATATTTTGTACGAAATAAACGCGGAGCTTAAGGCCTTGCTGCCATTTAGGCACTCTTCGATATGACGACTCCTGTAAGACGAGAGTATCCAAATCCTTCAGTAGCCCAAGCGGCGAACTACAATCTGATCAATATCACCAATGTCTTTCCTACATTCCGAAGACTTACGAACTCCTTCAGCGTTAATCCGTAACTTCCTGCTCGGCCATCATTTAATTACTTGACACATCGCACTCGCAAATAGCTAAGACCCAATCCACACACGTCGCTGTAGACCAGACACAGACATATGCTCCGGCCTGGATGCTTCTATCCCATTCCTCCCAAGACAAGGTACTCCTACATTTGATTTTCGTTATACGGTCGGCGCAATTAATTAGCCATTTGGCTAGCTAGGCCCTCTGGACTAGACGACACTGAGAGTCCCACTCGAGAGAGATCTATCGACTAGAAATTTTCTTCTGAACGGCAGTTCGCTATTGCAACGTTTCGTGCTTAGTAATTTGATGTAAGGTGGTTTCGTACCCAGTACCTGTGGGTGACAGGTATCGCATTACCTGTGGGTGACAGGTATCGCAGTACCTGTGGGTGACAGATATCGCAGTACCTGTGGGTGACAGGTATCGCGGTACCTGTGGGTGACAGGTATCGCAGTACCTGTGGGTGACAGGTATCGCAGTACCTTGTGGGTGACAGGTATCGCGGTACCTGTGGGTGACAGGTATCGCAGTACCTGTGGGTGACAGGTATCCAGTGTTTCTATACAAAGAGGAAATAAAGTTATGTTAGAAAGCTACCTATATAGAAAAGTTGCATCGACTCTTTCATGGACACACTCCTTCATTATTAGTTCTTCTAATTAGCTTCAATGTCTATATTGTCTATAATAATATATTATATTTTTGCGTGTTATGATGAGTGTAGGGCAAGTGTTGATTGAGCGTGTCCTTGTTTGTCTTACGCTGGGTTTTGATGAATGATAAAAATAAGTTTACTTATTACCTTATACTGAAAATATAAAATTATTAAAAGCATTATGAGAAACGACCAATAAAGATATATCTTCATAATTGTATAGTTCCGATAAGGGTGAACTTAAATTATTATTTTAATTATATTACCTATTCATCCTTCCCTTCCTCATAGCTACATCGTGAACAAAGTGCATCCTCTGTTTGTGTCGCTATCTAAACTGCATCATTCGATCCGCGTCTGTGCATCTTAAGAGTTATGACGGACACAACAACTATGATATTCTTCAATGTCCATATTAAGATTCTCCGAGATTGTTGAGGAATACGAAAATGTTCTTGTTCGTCGTCTGAGAATTAAAATATTGAACAGCGAACGTTCCGCTGAAACATAATGGTCTTCTCAGTGGATTATCGTTGCTATACAATCGGAGTGACTAAAATTTTGGGTATTTCCGACTCGTTCAATTTATGACACTTATAAAATTCAGAGAAGTATTATGTCTATTATAGTAATAAAGTTTTAAGTTGGTCCACCTCATTAGATTAGATGGCTTCGTAGAGGTCGTTCAGGTCCTGATATTTGCTTGGAGGCATCTGACAGGGTCATTCCCGAAAATATTTCGTTGTTAGTGTACGATAAACTCAATAAAAATGTAGTAAACTTGTAAACCGCCGCAAGAGGACAATCATAAAGCGATCGTTAAAGTTTTATGGTGCTGTTTTGTCATTGCGGTCAAATAAGGATTTTTTGTTTGCGCATGATGCTTATCAATTCTAATAGGACCTGATTCAAAATTTTTATTAATTAATCTGTTATTGTTTCTGTGTTTATAATTACCGAGTTCTTTATTTATTATGTGGTGTTATATTGCAATGAAATCAGGAGACGGAAGAACAATGTGGATATTCCTCAAAAATTGGGATTTCTGGTTTATAACTTTAACGCCTCGTAACAACATTATTTTTTTTGTATCTTTGGTCTATCACGGGTATAAAATAGGTAATCAATCACTAATCAACCTTCAATTAAAACAAGACTTTATTTGATATGATGTAGGTACTAGAAAAATGCACTGAAAAAAATCGACTTGCCTCAGGCGGGACTCGAACCCGCATCTTCCACAATCCGGGTGGAAGATGCGGGTTCGAGTCCCGCCTGAGGCAAGTCGATTTTTTTCAGTGCATTTTTCTAGTATTAATATTTACGCGTTTGTAAACGCAAAAATAAAATTATTCCATAATGATGTAGGTACGTTATTTTAAAATCTCTTTACTCGAGTCGATAGGTACTAAATGTAGGTACATAAGTCATAGAGACCACACGAAATATTCTTTATATTAAAGTATTTTTTGGTAAACTAAATACTACATAAAAGTTAATTACTTAATGTGTGTAAATTAGTAGGTAATCAATGACGTATTTTATAGAAATGCTATGACGTTATCAAAAATTAAATATTAATTTCAAAATTCATCCAATGAAATGCCGGATTATTTCATTGGAAGTATAAAAATAATTTTACAAAAGAATTTCTGATAACACCATAAGTTTTATGTATGGCTATGTTAGCATAGGTTAGGTGCATACGCTTGTTATACCACTTATCAAAAAAGAACCACCATGTTACTACAGATAGAAATAAATATTCTATTAGACATAAACTGTCATCCCGGACTTATTACTTACAAAATCCTGGGAATGTCATTGTTAATATCCATACATCTTTGCAGTGACATTACTTAGGTACGACTAAATTCAAACTCTGGAAGATTTTTTCTATACTATATTATGGTAATTTGACACATCAGTTACAAACGCAATACTGAGTCCTTTAGCCTTGTGCATAGATAATACGTTTTCATGAATAAACTTAATTACTTTGATGTCGCAGATAAATAAAATAATAAATTCTCACAAGGTGGGTACAGAATTTATTGAAACACTAAACAATGTTGCTGGGCACCGTAATGGTATATGCAATAATGGACAATAAATTGTGATTCATAGGTCTTAATTTTGAGGTCTTTAACCTATTGTTTGTCCAGAAAAAAAATCGTCTGGCTGGCATTGAGTGTCCCATAAATGGGCTTGTTTTGATCCGCTGGCCGCCGAGTCGCCGACAGGAAATCTGGACTTCCGCTGTCTAGGATAATAACCCGGCTAGACAATACCCTATGTCTGCGACGGTTTGAGCTCTGTAATTGGTGCTGTCTGCTACGTTGACGCGACATGTATTTGTTGAATCATAATGGCGGTAAAAAACGTGCACTTAAGTAGAACGTAGTTACGCGAGTGTACTGTTAATTTGGTAGCTTACACAAAATTTACTAAAATGTTGAGAAATTCTGCAAGAACTGAAATAGATACTGGTTCGATCCCCGCCACGTACCAATGTGTTTTCAAATTTTGAATTCATATGTACATTAAATCGACGCTTTTACGGTGAAGGAAAACATCTTGAGGAAACCTGCACACACCTATGAAGAAATTCTTAGGTTGTGTGCGAAATCGACGAACCCGCACTTGGCCAGCGTGGTTGACTAAGGCCTAATCGCCCCCAATGTGGGGTAGGCTCTAGCCCCTCGGTGGGGACATTATATTATCAGCGTATCACCTATCAAGCCCCGTATCAAGTTGTGGACGCCTCGATTTGCTCCGTATGACAATCGTGTGAAACCGACATGACATGGGACGGGCCGTATCATAACAGCGTATTAAGATCGCGTATCACGATACGCGTATCATCACCCGTCCACATATGCGATCATGATACGCGTCGGCGATGCGGACACGCTGATCGGATCGGGCAAATGATCTCAAATGATCTGGATCTGGGCCGACACCACCGCGACTATTACATTTCATGCTTTGACACGCTCTGACCGTGGGAAGCACGGCCAGATGTGCAGGAAAGAGAGAAATAAAAGATTAGATAAACTTAATCACTGTTTATTAGCTTAGGGCGCGGGTAGTGGGCTGCTCTGTGATACTCGTATTTAAGATAACGAGACTTAGCTTCAGCGGTTAACGCAGGAAGCGGCAGGAACCAGGCACGTCGACTACCAGCGTGGTCGGCGTGGGTTCAGCTTCGGCCGGTAGGGTGGCACGAAGCACAGCAGCGGAGCAGCAGGGTAGGCGGCTGCCCGTAGATAGGATCCCCTAGTTCGGGGATCGCGTACTACAGATATAACGACAAGAAAGATTACCAAACTGTAGCTGGAGAAAATGGAAGAAGAGATCCAGTTTCTCCGAGCTACAGCTTAAATACTCCAAATCTTCTGGAAGCTTCCCAAAATTTGTAGTGGGAGTTCCGTTTAATGAATAATGCAACCATAACCAAAGGATAGTTTATACAGAGTACCTGTATCTATGGTTGCTGCAGTTAAATATGTAAACAAAAATAATTTAAAATGTTTATAATAATATTCTCCAGGCAGAAAATACAAGTTAAAATATATTAGTTATTTAATTAATTTATGGCACAAATTAGGTGGGCCAAAAGGCTTGTATACAAAGTTCGAGATATTTTTAAAATGGAGGGTAGTCAGAATCATTATTATAAATAATATAATTTAGAAGCGGGTATCGGCGTCAGCCGACATGAGAACTGTCATTAGTAGACAGATCAAAACAAGTTGATTCAAATAACAATTGCTGTGTTTATATTTGTTTTAAAATAAGTAAAAGTTAACATTAGTATAGAATATTTAATTATTATAGTTGATAGTTATGTGATGCTTTGTTTTGTATGGATTTTTTTATTAAAAATCAACGTAAGTATATTGGAAGACGGTTTAGACCGTGACAACTTTCTATACCCAAATATTGTTAAAGGTATTTTTTTATCAGTCTAACATAACGTTTACTCCGTCTCAATCCCTACGAACACTGGAGGACGAATACGGACAACACTGCTGACGTGACTCCCTGACATCGACTCTCCTTCGGAACGGCTGCTTTGGATTCGGACATGTTCGATTATCAATTGAGACTTCCTTTTCATCCAGAGTAAAGCTCTTCACTGAACTCTTAGCCGAATCAGTTGTCAGGTCCGAATCAGTATGTTGATAGTCCCGACTGTTGTCGATCGATAGCAGGGATCCCCCTGCTATCTATCGACAACAGTCAGCTTGGCGTGCCTTTCGAAGCACCGAGGAAAATAGAGTTGAAAAATTTACGGTCACAAGCTAAGCTACCAAGTAGCTACTAGTACTTGGTAGCTTTTAGTTTTATGATAGTTACCTACGAAAAATATACGACTGTGGCGCCATGGATCTCCTCTTATTTGTATTTATCTCAAATCTTTCGTAGTTTTTAGAAAGAAAAATTATTGACGGAAAAGTTGCGCAAGTTATTATTTTGAAAAATGTAATTTATGTTCACGAGTGGTTGTCATGTCATTGTCATGTGCACCAATTTGTGTTTAATAGTAATTAGATACAAGTAAATACAGTTCAAATAAAATAAAATATCTATTGTTTCAGATACCACTGGTTAGCAACGAAGGTAAGGCAGGTCTGGGTACAGTGGGTGCTCCGGGACCGACTCCGCTGCTTAACAACAAACTAGGATCAGCCACCTTGCGACTAGCCAACAAGACCAAAATGCTCAGACCTCCCGCAAAGGCTTTTCAGCAAGATGACGATGATGATGAGACTGAATAAAGCAACTCTATTAGCAATTTCTGTGTTGCAAATTACTATGATTTTTCTGTTGATGCAATCAATGACATTGATCAAGATATTAGTTATCTTTTTGTGATTGATATTGCGACGTTTTAAAAGACTGTAGTTAATATTGCACGGACAATATGTAACTATAAAACGTATAAACATTATGCTGACTCCAAATAACATTGGGAGCTGGCCAGGCGAACGATGAATAACTATTAAAAATAGTACAATATTTATTTGTGAAACTGTTCCTTGCGGTTAAATTAGTATGCCATTTATTTGTGAAACTGTTCCTTGCGGTTAAATTAGTACAACATTTATTTGTCAAACTGTTACTTGCGATTAAATTAGTACAACATTTATTTGTCAAACTGTTCCTTGCGGTTAAATTAGTACAACATTTATTTGTCAAACTGTTACTTGCTGTTAAATTCTCTTTTACAACAGATTACATCAACTGTTGAACTAGTGCATTTTTTTTGTCCAACTACGTATAATGAGTGTACTAGTTAGATCGTGATTCGATTAACCACAGATCTCAAAGTTTTATGAGACTTTTGTACCCTATACACTAGACTTTCATAAACTATCAAATTTTATCAATATATTTTAAACTTTATTATATGTTACTGCAAAAACACGGAACTATTAGTTAATCCGAAGATTTTCCAGTTAAACATAATATTTGCCAAGTTTTAATGGTATAATACAACCTTTGCTGTGATAATTATTTCGGAGTTTTACCGGTATTGTTACTGTTTAGTCAACATTCTTAACCGGTTAAATCTATTTTAAAAGAACCATGTGTAGAAGAATAGTTATTTTCTATGACCAAGCTGAGAAAAATTTAATTTATATATATTGGTAATTTTACCAGTGGGTTGGTAATTGTGTAATGGTAATTTTACCATTACAATTATTCGATTCTATCGCAAATGGTCCACTTCGCTTGATAATTTAAAAAAAGTATCATAAACTTATTGATTATAAGTACAAATATCCGAATTAGTAACGATCACAAAAGTTAAGCAACCAAGTGCGTGGTCAGTACTCGGATGGGTGACCAAAATTTTTTGACGTGACAACGTCTTATAATTCGATAGAGCCGGCTGCACGCACGAAAAAACATGACGCATGCGGCGTTACCTCGCTCTGAGGCGTTCTATGTAAGGCCGGCAAAACAAATGAAATTAATTTTTTCTTTTGAAAAATGCTACCATTCCATCAGTATTTTCTTAAGACGTTGTCACGTTCAACTATCGTCAGTAAACCGACTTTACAGACAACCAATTTATTTTCAAATCGATTAACTTCCGTGCTTCTGAAGGCACGTTGCGCTGGTGGTGCCAGGTGCTGTCGAAAGATAGCAGTCGTCCCCAAGGAGGGTTGGTGTCGGGAAGGCGGCTGGCCGTAAAAATGTAATGCCAAATCTTCTAAGAGCGTGCATTCATCCAAGTACCGATAAAAAATTTTGACGTGACAACGTCTTATAATTCGATAGAGCCGGCTGCACGCACGAAAAAACATGACGTCATGCGGCGTTACCTCGCTCTGAGGCGTTCCATGTAAGGCCAGCAAAACAAATGAAATTAAATTTTTCTTTTGAAAAATGCTACCATTCCATCAGTATTTTCTTAAGACGTTGTCACGTTCAACTATCGTCAGTAAACCGACTTTACAGACAACCAATTTTTTTCGCTGTATTGTTGCTAGATACATATGTCTATGTGACCCCATGCACACATAGACATTGCTCGCAGAGCGATAGGTTTAGGAAGACTCGAGGTGTGTTCGACCGAAAAATGGCCGCGAGCTCAGATTTAGGCAAATTTTAAAATAATTATTAAAAATATCTGAGTGCATTTAACAATGTTATCATATCATTATATGTCGAGCATTATATGTATTTTAAAATAGTAAATATATTCAATGACTTACCAATTTACAATTGCTTTGGTATCCCTTTTTAATATGTTATATAAATTTTTTACTTATTTAGACTCTATAGTGGTTGAAAATAGTATATTTTCTATCGGAAAAATTTTTTTTGCAAAGTAATGTTTGCCGTTATAATGCTTGTATTTTATCTGAAAGATACCTCCAAACTGCATTTTCGTAAAACTGCGCCATAAGATTCTCTTCGCTTCGCAAAACTGTAAGTGTAAATTAAAATATCTCTCTATAGTGGTTTCAATTGTGAATTAATCTTCTTATACTGTATAATTTCTTTGCAAAGTCTGTTCACATAGCTTCAAAATAAGGTCTGAAAAATCCACAAAATGTGAAAAATTTGACAAATCGAGTGCATGCCCTTAAGCAGTATTGTCTATATCAAGGCATACTGCACCGACTCCAAATAAATTGGGAGCAGGGTAGGAAAATGACGATCACAGCTCACTCGACTTGGTAAATCTTAGGTTTACTGGAAAAAATAGTTTACTATTGGTTTTAGGTTTTACAGTAACGTAAGTAGGTAATATGGGAAAAACTAGAAAAAATATAAATGTTCGGCTGATCGCAATACGCTGTGTGTATTCAATAAAAAATATTTCGTTTCTTTAAATCGTTGCGAAGTGAACTTTTCAGATAACTGGACTAAGATGATTTTCTGTTTCGAATGCATAATTGGATTGTCATTCTTACAGACTCAAATGAATACAATGTAATGAGTTCGTGCTTTGTAATGAATGTAATGATGCATCCACACTGATGTTACTTTTGTATAAAAACGAAACGGCCTACTGCCGCTGTCCGCGTCGGCCGCTCGCGCTGTGTTTGCTTGCACAAGACTTTGTCCAGAAGATCGAATTCGCCGCGAATCTTTACGCGCGCGAACGCGTGAATTTGAAACTCGTGCGAAGCTTGTGGAAGCAATCTATTGAGCTCTTGTACCTCGCCAACGCGCGTTGTGCGTTCGCGCGTAGAGATTCGCGGCAAATTCGCTCTTCTGGATAAGGTCTAAGAGCTTTTCCAGGTGAAGCGTTTTACGCGGAAGTAGGCACGTGCGTTTCGAATCGTGCGATCGTGAGATACTAGAGGTTCATACCTACATCATAATATGGAGAACTATACAGTAATTTGACTCCATATATAGTGACGAATCGGCGCGCACGCACGCATACAAACGTCGCTTACACGGCCGTTTTTGCCGGCTTTGCAGTGAAGATCATGCTTAGCCGCCGTGTTAACGACGTTTGTATGTGTGCGTGCGCCGATTCGTCACCATTTATATGGAGTCAAAGTACTGTATCGTTCTCTTTATTGTGCCTACATTCCGTCCACATGTAGTTGCGTGTTTTTTTTACGCGCGATTGCATGTGGACGGAATGTATGAATATCTCATAATCGCGCGATTCGAATCACGCGCACACGTACTATAATTAATTCGAGACCTAAGTAATCTATGTAGGTAAATACCAATATTAAATTTATTCTAACGTTTATGTAGTTGACTGTTACGTAAACTTCAGATTTTCACGATCGAGCCAGTTGACACCAAAAACGTAGATAAAATCGGATGGTGCCAACTCGCACGCGCTCACGAGTTTCACAGTCGCCAGTTAACGGCTTTTCAAAAACTTTATTTTGTTCTCCAGTGTGGATGCGCCTTAGCAGCGGAGTACCTTATTACCAAATTGTAAAGGCAGTTCATTCTTCCTTATGTGTCTGAATATTACCAATACTGTCATAACAAAACCGGTTGCGTTACAAAGTTTTCTTATTGATATACTCGTATTGTATTACAGAAAATTAAGGAAGCTATTGTACCAACTAATAATGAAAATAACGTCCAGTTTGATATTATTGCAATTAAATTTTTTTTTCATTCGAGCAAGGTAGTATTTTACTTGCACTAATGTTGCCCTGTGATTTTGATTTATGCATTGTGCTAGATGTTCTATGTTATTGTTATGACATCAATTGCAATATTAGTTTGAAAAGGCCTTAATGTATATAAACAGTGACCTATTTACATATACAGCAGACTTTAATTTTACTTGTAAATAGATATTATTAAATAAATAATTTTTGTTTTTTACTAAGCGTTTGTAGTTTTATTTGGATATTTTTATGTACTGGGGTTTTTAAGTACTGTTTACTATTAGAAAATTCGGTAAAAAAAGGTTTCAATAACATAACACACCGGCAAAATTAGGGGAACATAAAAAAAGGTTAATTTTTGTAGTACATGTATTTTTTTTTGTTAGACTCCACCATTTGTTGTGCTAAAAAGATACTAAAATTAACATATAATTTTTATGACCAAGGCGAATCTGTTCAGTTTTCAAGCACCCGACACTACGCAACCGAGCCCATATACCGATTTTCTAATGTCAATTTGAAATTCAATTTTACTAGCTGCTCTAAAACTCAGTTTTGTTTTTATATTTGGCTTGATTTGACATCCATTTAGATATCTTGGCGCATCTCATGGCAGGATATTTTTTTGTAGTTTTTATTACATTTCTAAGATGTAAAATCTACTTTTGGCTAACAAACATTAAAAACTTTAACGATCTGGGTACTTAAACTTTTTATAGCCTTCCTTACCTGTACGGAGGCAGCCTACTGACTAGACGTTGAGCAGACCGTAGTAACAAATTTGAAGGTCGCAGACGCATTCCCGAGGGATGCGTTGGCGGCGCGTCCTTGGCCGCACCTGTTGCACCTCAGACAGCCTGAGCTCGCACAGACTACGCCATACACACAGTCACAGAATAAACGCACACATGCATTGTTATATGTTTTCTACCCTTTGTTTGATTTTTTTGTATATTTTCGTATACCTGCTTTATTTGTGTGTCTTGTTGCAAACAAATAAAGTTTTTATTATTATTATTATGAAATAAGACAGTAAATTGATTAGGTGTTTTCAATTATTTAAATTGCAATTTAATTAGGTAGGTTAATTAGGTATGACACAATTACATAATTATTATTTTTTGGGATTATCGCAATTCTACATCGATAGATTTTTTGACACAATAAAAAGAGATGACATTTTTACCTTTCTTTTATTATGTAAGAAGGTATTTCACTGACTGTAGCGTAAAATTAAAATACAAAATACTTATATTTTCTTTAGGGACATCACCGTCTTCATACAAAATAACACTAATAGAGAAAACGTTTTCCTAACCCTAATAATTCTTCTCCAATCTTTATGATATTTTAGAATGTTGTTAACATGCTAAAAAACTATGTCCGTACGTTTTCCTTTTTTCAAATTATTTTTTCAACGTAACTTTTAATCTATGTCGAATTTTGTAAAAGGGAAATACAGCAAATACTGAATAGGTTTTTTTTTTAAACACATCTTAAAGATCGGATAAGAAATAGGGGTAGGAAAACGTTCTCTCCGCTTGTATGGAAATGTGCGCGCCGTACTGTCCTCTAACTATAGCCCCCCATCCCCTAGCGTTCATTCCGTTTGACTTGTCCTCACGGAGGAACTGTAGAGAATCATCATAGGGATAAATAAAACTGTAAATGTTTTGGTTGTGTTTAAAAGCTTTTGTATAGGACAAAATCAAGTTTGTCATTTACCTACTTACGATTTTATACTAAAAAACTTAACTTCAAAATCTATAGTCAACCGGACTAGTCAGTCCTTGTTTTCGACAAGGACTTATTTTAAACTAGCTGTGCCCGCGACTTCGTCCTAATAGAATTTACCAAGAAAAAAAAGTAGCCATTCAATATAAAGTGCATAATCGATTGGGAAAATTTGACAGTTTGTTTTGTGTAACCCAACGTGCTGTTGTCTGTACCCAAAAATTTCCGCTTTAAGCTTCGTATCCACTAGGCCACTAGGAAACAATCGACGCACAACACGGAACGCTCAACAAGAATCGCAACGTTGCACAATAACGAGCGACATGAGATCGATCACATGATATAAGGAGATAAGAATCTTCAAAATCGGTACACCACGTAAAGAGTTATGAGGTAGCACACATAAAAAACATATATTAGTCGAATTGAGAACCTCCTCCTTTTTTTGAGTCGGTTAAAATTACTGCCATTGTGTAGATTGAAAGTGAGCGAAAAGTTCGAAGCAAAAACCGTTTTTGCTTCGAGAGAAAATTGGAATAATATTCTGTACCTATTGCTATTCTCATTATTAGTTAGTCTGTGGTGAGGTGAGAGGGAAACATTGCAGACACAGTCGCGTACACAGAGGTCGACCCCTGTGCGTTTGGTTAATGTTTTATTCTCTAAAATTAGCACGATTTAGTTGGCTAAACATACATTAGCATACACAAATTACACATAAATCATATATAAGAGGTAATGAGCTATAAATTGTTACTAATTGCTCATAATTTTGATACACAAATAAATTACAGCATATGATAAATATGTTTGCGGTGCCCGCACTTAAGACTTTGTTTTCGCTTGAAAACAAAGGTTTTTAAATATATTTTTGTGGTGTAGTGTTTTGTTGGTTTGGCAGTATTGCAAGCGTCTATAGGCTACGGTGACTGCTTATCACCAGACAGGCCATATGCTTTTCTGCCAACCACATAAATAACATAAAAAAGTTCCCATTGGTCGGTTTAAAATGGACGACCAATAATGTTCTTACCCAAATCTCACCTGTGCTAATTTGTACCTTTGTAGGTACGGACATTTTTAATATCCACCCATCCATTCGGGTTCCTTCCTGAGGGCTCCGTTTCCGTAGGGACCCCGTTCCGGAGTTTACCGATTTTCAACTTTATTGATAATCACGATTGAAACCCATGGTGCTGTTGGGTACAGCTCTGAATGTGATCTAATATGAAAAAAAAACAATGGGGCGTGGAGGTAGCTAAAGTCCGTCGTCGTTAGGTTGAAGTACCTATCTTTCTTTACTATTGGAAATGTATTGTCAGTACTACTCGAGTCTCGTCTTAGTACTTGATTACGACAGTGGAATTATTAAAACATCACACATTTTCCAAACATTTTCTAAAATATTCGCAGATGGCATCGGGGAGTCCCACACACGCCGCACCGTCTAGATCACGTTACGGAAAGTCTACCTTAGATTAACATTGGAGTGGATTCGAAATTAAATAAAATTATCGGCGTAAAAAATATTTTAGTTTAGGTAGATATTAACACTGTATAAACCAAGTTAGATGTGTAAACTAACCACGTCGTAAAATTTTGACGAATTTTTGTGTAATTAAGAGCAGGCTGTCAATATTGACCCAAAACAAACACAACTCACACACCAAACACGGTCCGTCAAGTGTTAATTTGAAAATGTTGGCTGCAAACTGTTTAAGACCGTTGAAAATAATTAACACGTTTATGAAGAATGTTATTATTTTGATATTATTTGAAGGGGTGGAATCATCGAGCACAATGGGTGGAATGCATCGTTTTTTTAAAAATAATTAAGCGATATTATCAAATACTATGTAACATATAACTCCGTGGATATTAGTAGGCAGGTACTCATATGGCTGAAATGATTTAATCTGTCCTGTTTGTTGGCATTGTGGTTAGCATTATTAGATTGGTTCATTGGGGGTTTCATGCCACTTTTCTTTTATGCAGGCATACACATTACCCATATAGCCAGATTAGTTTTATGTCCAAATGTTACTTATTGCTCTGCTCAACCTCATTTGGGATTATATTGGGATTGTAGCGATGTACGAATATTGTATGATCACTACATAGTATAAAACAAAGTCGCTATCCGCCGTCTGTCTGTCCCTATGTATGCTTAGATCTTTAAAACTACGCAACGGATTTTGATGCGGTTTTTTTTAATAGATAGAGTGATTCTTAAGGAAGGTTCATATGTATAATACATGCATATTTACATAAGCATTGCACCCGTGCGAAGCCGGGGCGGGTCGCTAATATATTATAAAATGAATAAAAGTAAAAATAAATCCTTGTGTTTAATGGTACTGAGATCTCCGTGTGAAACACACGTTAGCAACATTTCAAATTCTTCTTCCTTCTTTCTTCTACCCTGCTCCCAAATTATTTGCGGTCGGTGCAGTATGTGTTGATATTGACATACATCAGTTAGACAAGACATACACAAGAAAAATGCACTGAAAAAAAATCGACTTGCCTCAGGCGGGACTCGAACCCGCACCTTCCACAATCCGGGTGGACGCGTTGACCAATTTCGCCACCGAGGCACTGCTTTTCGCTGTCGAAATTTGTCAGTGCTTGGTGCTTATGTTTTTATGGTAAACATCGTTTCATCAAATCTTTGAAATTTGCACTTCCAAGACCCGAACGAAATATTTTTGCAAATATTTGACGCCCAGCTAAGATGAAACTACCTTACATTATGAAATAATTTTATTTTTGCGTTTACAAACGCGTAAATATAATACTAGAAAAAAATATTTCGTTCGGGTCTTGGAAGTGCAAATTTCAAAGATTTGATGAAACGATGTTTACCATAAAAACATAAGCACCAAGCACTGACAAATTTCGACAGCGAAAAGCAGTGCCTCGGTGGCGAAATTGGTCAACGCGTCCACCCGGATTGTGGATGGTGCGGGTTCGAGTCCCGCCTGAGGCAAGTCGATTTTTTTTCAGTGCATTTTTCTAGTATTATATTTACGCGTTTGTAAACGCAAAAATAAAATTATTCCATAAGACATACACAGTTAGACAAGACACTAACTCAGGGATTGAAAGGTTGGGACCTTTTACTCTATGCGCCTCACCCAACATTATGCTAAAATACTACGCCCCCCTAGAGGCCGAAATGGGGGGTCAAAATAAGAAAATTAAACAAACGATGAAAATATTGGCGTGTTCAATTTTATTCAAAAGACAGGTAAGTAACTAAGAAAGGAAAACTTACAAATTGAGAGCACTTTATTAACCAACTGGTGAATCCCTTGCTTCAAGTAGTCAGTGCACAGTGAAGATCATTTTATATGAACAACTTTAATAAATACACCTACTTTATACATTTTAATTCTGGACCCGTTCGCTGCGCCCCGTTCGTGCTTTAAATAAATTTCGTATCAGGAGGGGTTGGTTATACAAAGCACTACATGCTTTAATTCGCGATGCATGTAACTTTAAGCTCGCCGTTATGATTTTATAATAGTTGGGGTGCAAATTCTTCATTAAGGCCTAAGCTCATTAGTATTCGGTGGTTTTGCGAGCTCGTGGGTGGGGTGGGCAGGAAGCGGGGCAGACGGCCGCGGCATCGGCGCATAACTAATGCAGGGCGCCACCTGCTGAGGTCACCCTGACCTTTCTCTGGAAACTTGGGAAAATTTGAGGTAGATCAGGTTTCATAGTAGATATTAACTGTATTATGTTGTTCCGCGAAGATATAGGTACCCATTTACTACTGGCTAGAAGTAAGAAAGACGTTTCTTGATTGAGTTAGTTTGTTGAGTTAGTTAGTCTATTGTGTCGCCGCACTTTTTGTACCTAACATTTCATGTGTCAGTTACTTCCGGATTTCCTTCGCGAATTTTCCGCGTATAATAAATTTTAAAATAAAAATTTAATAACAAAACTATAAATAAGATTTATTATCACTAAAATCGTAATAAAATAAGCTAAAAGAATAAAATATAATAAGTATAGTTATATTTTCAAATAATAATAATAATAATCATCATTTTCATTGGAGGGGGGGGGGGGGGGGTCGACCTCCAGGAGGTCGGCCGACACATAGGCGTTTTTCACAGCGACCTCCAGGAGGTCGCGCGACACACAAGGGGATATAGATTCGAAATCGCTAAAACGGGTTCTATATGATAGAAAGAAGGGAAGACATTTATTTACCAGCACAGAACATCAACAAATAATAGAAAAGTGTGTGTGTTTCACACATGGCAGAAGAGAAACTTCAGAAAAGTAGAAAAGTTCATAACTTTTCTACTTTTCTGAAGTTTCTCTTGATGATGTTGCTCAAGTTTAAATGGACCACATGACAAGTACCAGCTTCCATACGTAAAGAGAATCATCAAAATCAGTAGGTACACCCAGTAAACAGTTAAGAGGTAATACATAAAAAAACATAGAGTCAAATTGAGAACCTCCTCATTTTTTGAAGCCGGTTAAAAAGAAAACAATCATCATTCATCATCCCTGCTCCCAATTTTATTTGTGGTTGGCGTAATCTTTTTTTCTCTCCTATACATCTCGGTCAGCTGTCATCTCAGCATTTAACTCCCTTCTTTGCGATATGATCTCTCACACAAATTCATCTGCCTTTATGCAACAAAGAAAACAATATACCTACGATAGAAATAACGTAGGTAATTCAAAAATCTTTATTTGATAAAAACTTGTCATTGTGTTTGTCACAGATGTCATAGATTTTATCCATGTTAATTAATGTACCTACCTAAGTACTTAAATAGTATCTTGGTACATTATTTTAAATTCCCGTGTATTCATTGAGATTATTTTAATTAATAGTGCACACTTAGATTAAGATTCTTATTCTAAGAGTGCATAAAAATAATCATGCCAAATTTAAATCAAATCATGCGAAACTTAAATGTCTTATTATTTTTTCGAAACGATTAACGTCAGCTCACTTTGATGCAAGGAGCGCATTAATTATTTATTTTTATAATTTTCATATCGCGCACTGCGGGAAATTGAGCTTCGGGTTTTATTACAATGTAACTACTCGCTTTGACACGCAACGGACTGTTTGAACGATGCATCTCGTGACGTAGAGGCGTTAATTTTCTTTTTGTATTTTATAACTTACGACAGCCATGTCTCCAGGTAGGAGGTAATAATAATATAATAATATATTTTCACGCTCACACCAGTTATCTATCCCGAAGTAAGTATCGTTAAGAACTTGTGTTACGGATACTAGATAACGGACATTTTTTTTTAATATACATAATAATTTTAGATATTTTTATAAATAAACTTAAATAAATATATAAACAACCATGACTCGCAAACAAATATTCGTGTTCATCACACAAACATTTGCCGCTACCAGGATTCGAACCCGGACCGCTTGATGTGTAGGCAGTGGCGTAGCGTGGGTATCGGCCGCCCGGGGCGAAAGATAATTTTGCCGCCCTCTTATTTAGGTATTTCAATTTAATGTATACTATGCAATACACACTAAGAAGTTTAAAAAGTATGGATGCGTTGCACTCGCTCGAAAATGGCAACGAAAAAGGCAGGCAATTGCCGGATTTACATTCAGTTTGGAACTAATGAAAAAAGAATCGGGAACGCTCTCGCATTTTGGGCTGGTCGACTGCACTTCGTCGTACTACATTGCAAAGCCTCAAGTTATCGCTCGAAAAAAGGCCTTCCTGTGTTTTTAAATAGTGTACTAATTACATTATCACTGTTAGAGACAAGAAAACGTGTCATTTCATTCGAAAATATTTTTTTCTTATTAAAACAATTTCATACGGAATAATTTTTTGGGTTTACAAACGCGTTTTTATAACACTAGAATCCCCTCGGCCTGTCTGAAAAAATGGCAGGTAATTTTTTTCAGTGTATTTTTTCTAGTCTCAAAAATATTTACGCGTTTTTAAACGGAAAAAAATATTCCACACCGTCTATTCTGACTTGGGGAATCGCCGCAAGTCAGAATAGACGGTGTCACCAGCAGCAGTTGCAACAAAATATTATTCAAAGAAAGGGGATCCCCGAATTCGTCACAGAATAACTAATGAAAAATTCCATACTCTTTTCAATTGTTCCGAATTTGTAGTTGGCATAAAAATATGAAATGGTTTCAATTTTTTTTATTTAATGTGAAATTTTGCCGCCCCATGAAATGTGCCGCCCGGGGCGGGCCGCCCCCCCTGCCCCCCCTACGCTACGCCACTGTGTGTAGGCAGCTATACTGACCACTCCACCACGACGGCGTCAAAGGTACTGCCGTCTTTATTTTTCTTATAAAACAGTTCGCTGTTTGACGCATTTTTTGTGTATTATTTAGTTGGCAGACAAGCATATGACCTACCTGGTGGTAAACAGTCATCATATTCGTAGCCTATACTAGACATTTGCAACACTGACGTGACACCTAATCCTTTTCCCTACTCCGTGGAGCTCACCTTACTCACCAACAGAAACACAACACCACAAAAATTACATCGAAATTGTAAAAGAAACCGCTTCACGGAAACTCGGAATCCTGAACGAGGTGCGGCGTTTTTAACACGCGCATTAGTTTCACTTATAGTTGTTTGTATGTAACTGACTCGTTTGGACTCGATTTTGACCCACTTTAAACGGTCAGATTTCATTTAAACTTTATAGACTTATCAAAAACCGATGACATTACAGTAATTCGATAAGAATATCCCTTTATCCTGATTAGAATCGAGGACTAATAAATTTAACGTTTGGAATGTTAGTTCAGCTATACGTCACTAGATGGCGTTGTCATTAAGTAAGTACTTTTAACGGCGGTTATAATTCGCATTAAAAAGTGGAAATAAAATAATAGTTAAAAAAAATAAAAAACACGCTTTTATGTTAAATAAAAAACTAAAAAGTGAAAAATATTTTTAGTGTACCTAGAAAGTAAATGATGAACGAAAAGTATAATTACTATTTAGAGTAAAGCGTGGGGTGCTCAATTTAATTGTACCGATCGAATATTTTCAAGAACTAATGTAATTGAGCACCCCACGCTTTTCTCTAAATAGTAATTACTTATACTTTTCGTTCATCATTTATTTTCTATACTAATAAGTTATATTTCACTTTTTAATTTTTTATTTTTTCACGCCAGATCAACCGTGCTTGTTACACTTACAAGACGCAAGTACGGTCCAGCGTTGGAGTATTGCTCGCACCTGTGGTAGGGATCCGCCAAGTACCTACTTACTTGATGCTTTGGATAGGTTGCAGGGTCGTGCGACCCGCATTATCGGCGACGAAGAATTGACTAAACTTTTCCCTTCCTTTTAAGGAGTACGAGTACTGGTCTACGTTGTCACCGACAAACTGTAGCTACCATTCGCGAAATAAGAAATTTGGCAACTCGTTTCTTTGTCGCACACTAAAAAAAATGTAATATTGTCTGACTGTGGTCTTCTGTCCACCTTGAATGGAGGTACTACCTCGGTTCGGGCGCTCCAAATTCAAGAGGCTTATAAAAAAAAACTCTGGATGAATTACCGGTTGGCAAATCGCTAGACCTAATAGGCGGATTAATATAGAACAGTACAACAACTTAATAATGTAATTAATTACGAAGGCAAAGAAAACTTACGACCACTTACAGTTTTCTGTAATTACAGTGATATGATCGTATTTTATTGATCGGAACACGGTAATCTCCTATGCGGGATAATCTATCGATACAATATTTATTGAAGCGAGCAAAACCGGACAGTGCCGCTATCTTCGTATAAAGTTTATCTTTTTTTGTTTGTATGATATTAAACAGTGGCATCTTTTTTAATTAGTAGGTAAAAAGGGGAACGATTATTTGAATCAGTACTTTATGGAAACGAGGAGACGGTTCACCCGACGATAAGTTATCTCATCCACCCATGGACACCTGCAACACAAGAGGAATCGCAAATGCATCGCCGGATTTTGCAGGAAGGAACCCGCTCCGTTTTGAAGATTTTTAAGTTGCCTCGGTTCAGGAATACCGCTGGCGACAGTTGCTTCGACGGGTTGTGGTTCGCGGCGCAAAATTGCGCGAAAAACGCACGGTTGTGGGGGAGTAAGCAAGAATTGGTGTGCCGATATACGGAGCTAGCACGTAACGCCCGCCTCTTTCTTACCGGCCAGCACCCGAATTTGTATAGGAAACGTGAATAGCGCCCCCAGAAAGAAGCGTAAATCGTGTTTCCTATACAAATTGAGCTCTTAACGCAACTACAATAGCTACGTATTTTAAGTCTACTATGTACTTTTGGCAACATGTTTCATACCCAAGCCATTATTTAAATGGTGCGGATCGACTCGTGAGATAGGTAGGTACTGAAAGTTCGGCAACTATCTCTCTCAAAGTTGAATGAGGATTTTCATTCACTATTTCCTTTACTTTTGCGATGTTAACTTCAGTTGCAGACGTTAAAGGCCTACCAGAGCCGGCTGATTAAAAAATACAATAAATTGAATTTGGAACCATAAACAAATCATCCATTCCCGATACTTTTTTGACTGAATGTATAGTACCTATATTCATTTCACTATTAGTTTCAATGGTGTAAAGCGGAAGGAATTGCCTGGTGGAGTGGTCAGTACCTTTCGCTGCCTAGACAGCTTTGTTTATAAAAATATATAAAACGAAAAGAAAAATTTTCTAGTATCTTTATCATAAGATCTTAATCATACTTAATTTGGGCTAAATATAGGTAGAGCTCGGCTACATAGGCATCGATATAGCAATAGAGTAACAAATTAGGTACCTAGTAAATATGGTTGAATAATTACTAGATAAAATACATTATTATCAGTTATTACATAGTAATATATCAAATGCATATATCGGGGATAGATTAATCTCTATTTTAAGCTTCATAAACTAGAGAATTGATGTCAAAAGGATTGTAGTTAAAAAGTCAGTTTACGAGGTCTGTTCTTTATTCCAGTTATTGCTCCGTTTGTGAATACTAAGTGCCTGCGTGAATATATTTAGATTAAATAAAGATTAGTGTTTATAAATAAAACATTCTCTTTTAGATAATAATATATTATGAACTTATTTGTAATTTACAAAGTTCTTAAAGAAATTTTAATTAACAATTAAGTTATTATTATGAATCTAAATTTGAAACATAAATGGAGTCTCACAACATTGTGTTTTTACAACAAGAATTCGGGTGAAATTCCAATAATTAAGTTGAATAGTAATTTGGTTACAAACATCAAAGCAGTGCGTGCAGTGAGTGCAAACTTGAAACTTGTGCAGAATTTACATCATAGACCTAAGATAAATATGTATTAAGTCCAGACAGAGTGTAACATTTAGATGTTAGCTTTCAGGTTTTCCTGGCTGTCGGGTTTTGTATATTTAATTTGTTCACTAGCCCTCTTATTCATAAACGAGGCATAAGCTTAGACTAGTCACGCCGTGTTTTGTTCATCTATCACCATCCGTGTTTTGTTCATTCCTATCACTCAAGTGCCATTTGCCATTCAAAGAACAGAGACAAAACATAGAGTGACTAATCCAAGCTTATTCTTCGTTTATTAATGAGGGGGTAGACGCACAAGAGGTTTGGTTACCTAATTTGTAGGTTTGATGTTCTTTATGTAGGCAACAGGCTGGCGACCTATCATTATTTGGAGGCACCGCGTGGTCCATACTGCCAGACATTGCTATATTTGTAACCAAATGCTACCTAAAGCCACTTTCTTTACTCTGTGCTTTAGCTGTTCACAACTCTTTTGGGATTATAAGCGTGATAGTACTTATGTATGCAAAAATATTTACGCCATTGAGGGCTCAGACTAATGACATTGAGGGTTAAAAAATAATGTATGATGAGTGTATTGAAGTTGCTAAAACAGAAGCATAGCCATAATCAAGAGATTAAATTCCCTGCCAGCACACGAGTTGCCTACTTCTTACAATCCTGGGCTCAGCATAACCGTCAACTTGAAATTTTCTCGAAACTGCGAACATGTATAAGGCTTATAAACATGTTCGGAGTTTCGATAAACTTTCAAGATTGCGGTTATATCCAATAATTTTTGACAGTTCAACGCGATAAATGGCTATATCATATCATATCGTGTTTCGGTGGTCATGCTAGGCGGGCTGGGTTATAGAGTCGAGAGAGAAGAGAGAAATTAAAGACTTCAAAAGAGTCCTGAAGCACCTTGCAGGTCGTCAGGGCGATCTCTCTCGCTAGCTATTTTCGCATTTGGACTCCACTTTGTTTACCATCGCGACACATTTTTACTTTCTCGTATACGTACGTAGTATAGAGGAAGTCTTGTTCGGATCCGACAGATTTTGACGGATTTATACGTTTTGAAACTCTCTGAGTCCAAAAATACTATGTATACTATGTAATAATACTATGTAATTATGTCTGTGGTGTGTCTGTGCGTTAGCACGATAACTCGAGTATGCTTTAACTTATTGTAAACAAATTTAACATGCATGTATAACATCAAAATATAAGGTTTCTATCAAATTTTGAGCCGTCGATCACGAAAGTTAAGCAACCAAGTGCGCGGTCGGTACTCGGATGGGTGACCAAAATTAAACATGCATGTATGACATCAAAATATAAGATATCAACCTTTGAGTCGTTTCTGGTATACGATAAAGTCTAGGGGAGACCACTCCCGATTTTTTCATTCGAGTACCTTTACTTAATTATTTATTAGTTTTTACACGCTGTTAGCCAACGACACGTTTTCTTAGTGACTGATTCATACTTAACTCTCGATCTCAAAATCTACCGAATCGATTTTAATGAAACTTACACAATCACAGCTTATTAATTTATATACTATATTTAGTCTACACCGAACCAATTTTAATGAAATTTGCACATTTTCTATCCTATATTTAGTCTTACTAAAAAGAATTTTTGCAATCCGACTTATATTTTTTGAGATATGATTGGACAAACATACACACATAGTTCATACACTTGAAATATGGCACTCGTTTAGAAATAGACTAACATATACAAAAAACTGCACAATTCTGACATACAAGTAGAATGGACCTCCTTTTTTAAGTCATCTCAAAACAATTAAGAAAATACAGCCGATGGTGTAAGATATACTTAAATCAATTTCCATGGTATAGAAACAGCTTTTTTATCTCTTTCCTCGATTTGAAATGATTACCTAGCATTATGGGCTCCGACCGGATTCAGTGTTCGGCGTAAAAACTACAAGTACAATTAGTTATTCTCAGTACTAACATAATAATGTGTCATTTCGTTTTGCCATTTCCCTTCGGCTATTGGAGCGATCATTTGCATTTCCTCAGCGACACCATTCTAGTAATTATTTATGACCGATTGAATACGTGTTGGCTGGATGGCTAGGGTTGGAACTTATATTAGTTTCATATGTATGTTGGTTTGTTTGCATGTACCTATGTAACTGACTCGTTTGGACTCGATTTTGACCCACTTTAAACGGTCGATTTCATTTAAACTTTATAGACTTATCAAAGACCGATGACATTACAATAATTCGATAAGAATATCCCATTACTTATCCCGTTTAGAATCGCCAGGACTAATAAATTAAACGTTTGGAATGTTAGTTTAGCTATACGTCACTAGATGGCGTTGTCATAAAGAAAGTACTTTCATCGGCTCTTGTAATTCGCACTAAAAAGTGGAAAATAAAATAATAGTTTAAAAATACTAAAAAACTCAATTTAATTTTACCGATCGAATATTTTCAAGAACTAATGTAATTGAGAACCCTACGCTTTTCTCTAAATAGTAATTATACTTTTCGTTCATCATTTAGTTTCTATAGGTTTCTATACTAAAAAGCTATTTTTTTCTTTTTAGTTTTTTATTTAACATAGCGTATAAAACGTATTTTTTAGATTTTTAAACTATTTTTTTTATAGTAATTTTAATTAGTCGACGTAGGGCACAGTGGACCAGCTGCTCCAATTTGGAGCAGCCTTAACTGGACTGCCCTCCGCCTTACAGAAGACCACAGTCAATAACACTACATTTTTGTGGTATTGTGTTTCTATTGGTGAGTAAGGTCGCCAGAGCTCCACGGGCCAGCGCGCGAATGTCACGTCAGTGTTCCAAGCGTGTATAGGCAGTGACTGCTTACCACCAGGCAGGCCGTATGCTTGTCTACCATCCACTTAAACATAATGCATTTCGTCAAAAGCCCTACCACCATTTCGGGACGAAATAATTGTTTTAGGTACTCATCATCATCATCATCATCATCAACAGCAAATATAATGTCCCCACCGAGGGGCTCGAGCCTACCCCACATTAGGGGCTTTAGTCAACCACGCTGGCCAAGTGCGGGTTGGTCGACTTCACACATACGCTTTAGTCAACCACGCTAGCCAAGTGCGGGGATGACTCGCGTTCCGACTGTTTGTATGAAGATACAATACTGCGTGTATAACATTACCTTGTTTTGGGATCCTTGTGGGTAAACATCTTTTCCAGCTCTCTCCTATGCTTAGTGCATCCATCCAGTATTTGCTATTTGTCATGTAATGGCGTCTGTCCATAATCATTTTATAGGTTTGCCTACATTTCGTTCCCTGCTGGGTCTTACACTTCGTATTTTACACGTGCTAAGTGGCCGACAATAAGCTTTGTTAAAAACCGGTTCCTAATTCTCTATTATTGAACATTGCCTCTTTTTATGTAGACTTCTATCGGTTACTCATACTGTAGGACGCTGTACTATCTACTATTATTTACTTTGTGCTATTAGCGTTAACAACATCAGAATTGCCGCTCAATTACCGTCAGGCGTGCGACAACCCTGACAGGACAGACGGGTAAATAAGCAAGCGCGGGCGCAGGAGGCTCACGGGCGCCTATAAATAAAGCGAGCTAGAAGGTTCGCGTTTCATAAAAATATGTTTTAATAACTTACTACTTAATTACACTAGACCTCATAAAGAAGCTACGTGTCAAATTTGGTATCTTTAGACAGATTGCTTTAGACCCAGCGGTTTGGGGTTTGGGCTGTGCGTTGAAAAGTAAATCAGTCAGTCCGCTGTCAAAAAAAATTTTTTAATAAAACACTAAAAGTACTTTGAAAACATTGTACAATATTTTCTGGGTACTATTGTTTTTTTTTTTTCAAAATTAAGGCGTTTTTTAAAAAAAAAATTTGAAATCAACTCAGAAGCCGATTCCATACCACCTGTATTCAGGGTGTTGGTTATTTAATTTACATGTTGTATAAGATACTAGCTTTTGCCCGCGACTTCGTCCGCGTAGAATAGTTACTCCGGGCAGCATTTACATTTTCTTATTATTTCTTCTAACCCAAGCGCCATATACCAATTTTCATCGATTTTACTTCGAAAATTATGGATTTCCATACAAACTTCCATCCCTTATTTTACCCCCTTAGGGATTGAATTTTCAAAAATCCTAAATACCTCTTACTTAATTTTTAACTAAAAGGCCATACACTTATTTTTATATTTTAGGTAATATCTTATATCCTTCTGTACGTCTCATTGAGTGTGTCGTGTTAACAGCTTCTAGGAACCGCTGAACAGCAGGCGTTCGTCGCCTTGTCATTTCACTAACTTCAACGGAGTTAGACTAATTGTTGACTGCGACTTGTTCCAGCCGTTGACTACATTGTAATGAACCAATTAGTCTTTCCGACAATTTTAGATTTCATGCCTTCGAAAGTATTTTCTACTAAATGTTATTATTATTGTTAACGGCAACTTAAAACGACTCGACCACTGTGTAGGACTTGTAGGAGCATTTGACGCGTATTCATGAATCAGAATGTTATTTCGATTGTTGAAGAAAAGTGTGTGTATAAATTTTGTGTAGTAGGGGAAGGAATGAGACGCGCGTTACTTGTAGCATTTGAGTGTTGAGAGATGTAGGAGAAGACCAAATACATAGAAACGTTATGAAAGAGAAAAGATTTGTATAAGAAAGAGCTGAGAGAAAATAACCAAAATAGCTACATAGGTCGACTTAATAAAAGGATCTAAAAAAAAATAATAATAGGACTCTTTTTTAATTTTAAGCTTTTAAATGATTCATGCCCAACACCACCATCATGCCATGAACAGTTACTTAAATGACTGTGTGTCTCAACAAAAAAATCTATAAACGAGCCCCTTTAAAGTACGAACCAAAACGAGACACTTTAAAATTCTTCTCACCAACTAAACAGACCCTTACTACGCGACCAATTGACAGCGAAAGTTTTTGCTATAAAATTGAGTGAATTTCGGATAATAATTCTTAACTTCAACTAAAAATGAACTATCGGACATTAATTCTAAACCGAAACTTCGAAGTTTTGTAAGCACAAAATCTATTTAAAATTATTTCTTGATTATCGTCTATTTTCGAAAAACAATAGTAGAATTAAAGATAAAAATACTACAGTGGTATTTCACCCATTTTTTTGATTTCTTCTACCCTGCACTCAATTTAGATAGATGGATGGGTAAGTACTTAGTTAGTTTATTGCGTCATGTCATAGAAGGTACAAAATTTATTTGGGTAAGGATGTCTTGCTATGGACATACTACTGTAGGTTTTTCTGTTAGATTTTACGACCAGCCGTCTGCCTGATACCAACCTCCTTGGCACGGTAATCCGTGCTCTATCATTCGATAGATAACATTACCGTGTCCTTGGGAACAGCCTGGTGTAAGAGTTTTTTTTACAAGTCGCCAAATCTGGTCTGTGGTACTTGTTTATTTAACCCACTTATATACCGGATATTGAGAGTAGTTTCATTCAAGAAGTGTTGCGTGGAAAAAATGCTATTAAATCGCGATTTAGAGCTGACACCGACCTAATAGTAAATTAGTTTTTGTGGGGATCATAACAGCTCCGGGTCTTCGATCAATCTAATTAGAATTATATAAAGAAACGGATCCTGAATGATTGTTAGATGATTCAACGCTATGTTATGTGTATCTAGTTACGAGGTTCCAATTTTGCAATTTTCCTCGAGGTAGGGCTTAGCGGACGAGCTGCACGATTTTGGAGCGCCCGAAATGAGATTGAGTACATCGATCTTACAGAATTTGTTAGGAAAGGGGACTAAGGTTGGCAGCGTGCGACTGTCACGTAGTGTTGCAAAGGTTGCAAGCGTAGACCGTAGATATGGTTGTCAGTCAAACATTCAACATAAAAAAACCAATATCGTATTCTGTAAGATGGAGGTACTACTCTATTTGAAGTATGTTTTTTTATTGTGTGTTTTTTATACCCAGTAAAGAATTATGAGGTAGCCTCATAATTCTTAACTGGGTGTACCGATTTTGAAGATTCTTTTAACGTTTGGAATCAGGTGCTTGTCGTGTGGTCCCATTTAAATTTGATCGATATCTGACGAGTAGTTTTGGAGTTATCCTTAATAATGCCTATTTCATTGAAACGATGATATCGTAATCGTTTTATTACTTGTTTGTCTAAAAGATCTCGAGATAGTTTCCTGAAATTTTCTATACTTACAACACTAAAAAGCAAAAAAATATATTGCTTTTAGATAAACAAAACCCGCATTCAAAATTAAAAATGGAGGAATAAAATTTTGTTTAAAAAATCTAAATGTTTTTGAAGGTCGATGGCAACATAATTTGTATTGTTGGGTTTCTGTTGGTGAGTAAGGTTGCCAGATCTTTAGTTGAGGTAGGGCACAGCGGATTTGCTGGTGACGGCTCTCTGTTTGCGGCGACTTTTGTGGTGCGTAAATACGCAGAGCCCGAGCCGTCCCATTATAGCGCATCCGCCGTTTGGTGGGAAGGGAGGGAACGATATACTTCAAGTCCCACATATACTCTGCGGTTGCCACTATCCGCAGAAACGATGCGCAGCATGCATTTGACCACCTTGCAAGAAAGGTTACAGCGGACTACCCGATCGAATTTGGAGCAGCCCTATAAGTGGAGTAGTACCTCCATAACTTACCGAAAACCACAATGAAATAACATACATATTTGTGAGCACTCCCTTCCTTACCGAATGGAGCTTTTTTTAGGTCAAGTGATTCCCTTCCCTAATAACCAGAGCTCCACGCTCTGGTTGAAAGCGCGCGAGTGAACATAATATTATTATGTCTTAAGATCAGTAAAGAAAATGTGTTACATTACGTTGATGATAATTAGATGCTATGGGACTATTAGTCACAAGGACAACTCAATTTGGTTGCTAAGACTTTTTGTTCTATTCTGAATCATATAAGAATTGCATACCTTCTTAAATATTTGAGTAAGAAATGTCTTTATAATTGCAATACAATACGGATATTTAGGTGGTTTTTCCGACCGTGCTCAAAGATTTGGATTTAGAGGTTACAAATCTTTATTTAATTTGACTTAAATGTAGCTGTACGTCCGGCCTAAAAGCTGACTCACTCGTTACTACCTTTTCAATAACTTGTTAACTTAATCACTTTAAAGTTTTATTTGAAAACTGTATGTTCGGTGTTGTGACACAGTACACACAAACTTAAGGAGCTGACACGAGCTAATTAGTGCCATCAAAAGTTTTAATTTTATAAATCCTAAATTATATTTCTATAAAAAATGTAAAACGGTCCATGAACTACCTATAATTTTTATTGAACAATACAAATTTTAAAATTTTATGTAACATTATGGAATAATTTTGTGCTTACAAACGCGTAAATATTTTTAAACCTAGAAAACTGCGGATTGCGGAGGAAACTGGGTTCGATTCCCTCCTGGGGCAGTTCGATTTTTTTCAGTTGATTTTTCGAGGTTTTATGTAACATTTTATTATGAAACATTTAACCATCTCGATCACGTCAGCTTTCGACAAAAAAAAACAAAACAAGATCGGTCCATTCGTTTATGAAAACCTTTGACAAAGAATCCTGTTGTCTAAGATGAAAACGATACCACAGACAGACAGACACGTCAAACTATGAATAATAATATAACACCCCTATTTTTGCGTCAGGGGTTAATAAAATGTCATTTTAAAATTAAACGGAACTACCAGAAGTAGCGGTATGTCCAACGGTTCATACGAACCCTTTTAAAATAAGTTATTTGTTGGTTGATTCTATTAAACCAATTATGTTTCTGTCTATTTCAGATAATTCAGCGGTGTTCGTCGTAATTACTTTGACTTATTATAGTGAAAATGTGCAATTAGGGCTTTCATTATTACTATGCTTAAATAAGCAGAGGAAGCGCTAAGCTATTGATAATCTCAGCCGAACAGATTTTGGCGACATCCATAAGGCTTCCTCTTATGGATATCCAAAATACTTATTTCGCTGTATTGATGTTAGATACATATGTTTATGTGACTCCATACACATATACCAGCTAGTGGACCTATTGCTCACAGAGCAATAGGTCCACTAGCTGGGAAGTACCGGGGTGTATGATCGAAAAATGAGTCGCGAGCTCGTATTTAGACCTTTTTTCAAATAATTATTAAAACATCTGAGTGCGTTTAACAATGTTATGTTATCTTTATTCTATTATATTCTATTTTTCATTAATGGCGTCGCGTCGCATTAAACGTACGCATTTTGCCAATGTCACGTTAAAATGTAAAGTAACAAAAATTGTACGGTTGATTTGAGTTAAAAATGGAGTCTCTCAACACGTGTTTTTACAACAAGAACTCGGGAGAAACTCATATCTTTATTATGTCTAGCATTAGTATATTAAATTACTTTAATTTCAGATACATTGTAAAAATTCTCATTAAAATTTACCAATTTATATTTTTTTTTCGGTATTCCTTTTTCATATGTTAACGCATTTTTTTACTTATTTGGGCTCTATAGCGGTTTGTAATAGTATATGTTCTATTAGAAAAACATTTTTCGCAAAGTATTATTTGCCGTTATAATATTTATTTTTCATCTGAAAGATAGCCCCAATATGCATTTTCGTAAAACTGCGCCATAAGATTTTTCTTGCTTTAAAAAACTATAAGTGTAAATTAAAATATCTCCCTTAGGTTCTAATCTCGTTCTAATCTTCCTATAATATATACTTTCTTTGCAAAGTCTGTTCACATTATCGTTTCAAAATTAGGTCTGAAAAATTCACAATATGTCACAATTTTGACGCAAATTGAGTGCACGCCATTAAGGCTTAGAAAAAAAATAAGAAGAACCATTTTTTTAATCGATCTGTTTTTAGAAGAAACCAAATTAATTGTATTGGTAGCGATAGTTGGCTCGAGTCAGACCCTTAATTTATATGTAAGTACTTACACAAACTAGTTGTACAACTCTTTTTCCAATCAATCTGTTTCTTATATCACATGGTACACTTTTTGCTAGTCTAATGGAGTTCAATTGTAACTTTCTAGATTACTCGAGGGTGTAATCAAGTAACATCCTGGTCTGTGATTGATTTACAAATCATCGGTGTCTTCTATACCTATTACAGAATATTCTAGAAAAGGCTAAAGTAATAAAAGTTCCATTGAGAATAGACTGTATTGTGTGTTCTGTTAGCATCTAACACTGACGATATAGAGTAATAGCTTGTCTATCTGTTTGTGTACATATGATACATTTTGGAAACAAATAATAGTATTACCGTCATATTATTTCTTTTAAATTACCCTCATATAAGTTGGGATCACAGAAATTTTAATAAAAAGGAATAGAGCTTATGGCAAGACTAGGTACGGACATATTATACATACAGGGTGTAAAAGACATGAACAGTCAAACGAGAACCATGTATTCTATACATCAAAATAAGACATATTTCAAAAAAATTTTTGCTGGGAAATGAGTTTTATTTTTTGGTGTTAAAAAAAATTGCAAATTGTACCGCGCAAAGTAAAGGGCTCAACTCGCACACAACTCGCAAAACCGCGATAATTTTGCCAGACGGCGGCCCCGTTCGTTAGTGTCCGTGCGGATCGAGTGAGCTACATTGAACGCTAACGTTTTGAAGCCATTTTTTGTTATGAAATACTAAAAAAAATGTTTCTTTGGACAATAATTAAGAAATAACGTATAGAATACCTTTTCAAAAAAAAAAAAATATGACTTTGACCTTCAATAAAATCGTAAGTATCAATTTCCCAGGTATAGTTTAAAGGGAAAAAAATGTTATGATGGTGAGCAGAATACATGGTTCTCGTTTGACTGTTCATGTCTTTACACCCTGTATATAAGATCAAGCTCGTAATCCCAAGATGGGCTGAGCGAGCAGAGCGTAAAATAAAAACATAAAGTACCAAACTGACAAATTTCGACGGCGAAAGTGGTGTCCCGGTAGCGTAGTGGTTGACGCAGCCGCCCGGATTACGGAAGATGCTGAGTTCGATTCCCGCCCTGGAAAGTCGATTTTTTCAATGTATTTTCTAATTAAAAAAAATGTTTAGTCACCGTTCGTGATGGAGTGGCCCACAGAACACAGAAAGAGGTGGCCAGTATAGCTGTCTACACATCAAGCGGTATGGGTTCGAATCCTGGTAGCTGCAAATATTTGTGTGACGCACACGATATATTTTGTTTGCGAGTCATGGGTGTATATATATTTATAAAAATATCTAAAATGATAATGTATTAAAAAATTCCGTTATCTTGTATCCATAACACAAGTTCTTCATGATACTTACTTTGGGCTAGATAATTGGTGTTAACGTGGAAATATCAACGAATTAGGAAAAATATATTATAATGTTTGATAAAAGGCGCTTAGAGGTCTGTTGAAATTTCCCTGGCGATTAGGCCGTCTCTCTAAAATTGTTTCTAATACAAATTAACTGTCTTGAAAAGATGTTAAAAATGAAATATTGTGTTGCTGCTAGATATTGGTTTTCCCAAATTGAAAAATGGAAAACAGTTTCCTTAAAAGTTTCCAAGCTATTTTTCTTAAACGTTATGTTATATTAAATTATCACTGACTGAATTGTGGTTTGGGAGTTAGTCTAGTCTAGAAATTGAGTCTACAATAATAAGTTTGATTATTTTTTCATACTTAGATAGAACTAATTCTATGTTCGATTCGATTTTGCATTAGTTTGTAGTTTTCTCCAATCAACGTATGTTTGTTTACATGTTTTCTATAAAATATATTTTTGGCTAGTTTTTAATGCTCTGGCGTGCAATGAAATCGACACATCCTGTAGGTTCGCTTTGGTTTGAGTACCTTTATGGAAGTCGGTTAAAAATAAATAATTGATTACGGAATAATTTTTAAAACATACCAAATACATACCATAAAAACATAAGCACCAAGCACTGACAAATTTCGACAGCGAAAGCAGTGCCCAGGTCCCGCCTGGGGCAAGTCGTTTTTTTTTTCAGTGTATTTTTTCTAGGTTTAAAGAATTGATTTCTTGTTCATTAAAATTTGATTACATTATTCATATGTTTAGGCTGAATATAATATAACATTCCTTTTTCTTTATTAATATGAATATCATTTTGACGTTTTAGTTAAATACTTTCCTTATCCGATGATTATTTGGGGTTGTGCAGTATGCCTTTATATCGACAAAGTGTTGACAATACTGAAGGGTTTTGGCATTAAGTTTTTACGCCGGCCACACTGTCACCAACCCTTCTTCGGAACGATTGTGATCTTTCGACAGCACCTGGGACCACCAGCTTAACGTGTCTTCCGAAGCACGGAGGAAAATCGAGATTAAACATTATTGGTCACCCATCCTACTACTAACCGCGCACTTAGTGCTTAACTTCTGCGATTGTCATGAAGAACACCTCCTCAACGCCAACATCAACCTCCTCCGGCATAAAGTAAATTACATCTTTTATAATTAAAAAAATATATAAAATGCATATGCATCTGAATGTATGATATCGCAAAAATCGGTTGTTTGTTATGTATTTGTGTAACTGAAGTGTGTTGCCTTCAAATCACTGGCATTGAATGTTGTATGCTATTAGTATAATTTGTCACGGCTATCGTGTATTAGAGGGGGCACCTGAGCATTGAGACGTCTGTGGCTCGGCGGCCGGTCACTACACACAGTCATCTGAGCCCACGCCGCACGCAGATATCGAATAGTTCACACGCTCTCACTAGAAGGGACAATGAAATTATATTTATTTTAAGAGAACTGTTTATCCTATTTAGTGTATCCTAGCGGGACTAAGAATATATTTTTGACCTCTCCAGCACCAAAAGACCTCTTTTGGTTCGTAAAATTTCGAAGCAAAAACTCTTTTTGCTGGACCGGTGCTCCGGATGGCTGCGGCCTTAAGTAGGGGGACAGATGACTCAGACAAATGGCTTAAACTGCGCTGAGTCTCGTCGAAGGCGCTCTTGGCACCGCTGTGTAAAGCCCTTTTCACGGCCAGCGGAGCTTAGTGCCCGGTGGAGGCCGGTCTCTAAGACTGGCGCTCCACTGTCCGTTATTTATGCCGGACAGCGGACTTGATTGAACGTTGCACCGGTTTGGCCCAAAAGAGCAGACACATACAGGGTGTAAAAGACATGAACAGTCAAACGAGAACCATGTATTCTGCTCACCATCATAACATTTCTTTTTCCTTTTGACTATACCTCGGAAATTCTTAATTATTTTCCAAAGAAACATTATCATTTTTTTTTAGTATTTCATAACAAAAAATGGCTCAAAACGTTAGCGTTCAATGTAGCTCACTCGATGCGCACGGATACTAACAAACGGGGCCGCCGTCTGGCAAAATTATCGCGGTTTTGCGAGTTGCGTGCGAGTTGAGCCCTTTACAATGCGCGGTACAATTAGCAATTTTTTTTACACCAAAAAATAAAAATCATTTCCCAGCAATATTGTTTTTGAAATATGTCTTATTTTGATGTATAGAATACATGATTCTCGTTTGACTGTTCATGTCTTTTACACTCAGTATAGTTTCCCGATGAATGTGGCAAAAGTTCGCGATCCCGAGATGCTGTCGTAGTGTGCCTTGGCAGGTTACGCGGAGAAGAAGTTTATTAGTGGGAAGTGGGTAACGCCTTTACCTCAGAGTCCCACATACCCCTGTAGTTGCATTGTACTGCAGGGATGAACAAATGGAATGCATAATCTTTGTCAGATACTATGATACGGGCGCGCATATATTTGTCGCATGTACCTATCTGATAGACACGGTAAATGGAGCTATAGTTAACTTATTTACAATCCAGTCTTATGTGCCAGAATAAATACATACATATGATTACGCTCATAATCCCAAAAAGTTTTGAGCAGAACCTTAGGTAACATTTGGTTTCATATAAAGCCACAACTGGGACTACGGACCATACCCCAAAATAGTGACAGGTTGTCAGCCTGCCCAAAAGAACATCAAACCTAAAACCAAATAAACCCTCAGTTAACCAACAAACAATAGCCAATACCAGGACAGATGTTACACTTTAAATTATGTAGAATTTACACGGACTTAATAGCTAATGCTTAGTATTTGTCCCCTTCCTTGATCCATGTCTAGCGGATGTCTGTTAGCCAATAGTATCTGCTAACACCACCGTGTAAACAGTTGACTTCTTACTCGTCACTAAATAATTTAAAGTGACAAGCTACTAATGGGCCTCATAAGAAGGGTCAAGGTCACCCAAAGGGCAATGGAGAGGGCTATGCTCGGAGTTTCTCTGCGTGATCATATCAGAAATGATGAAATCCGCAGGAGAACCAAGGTTGAGGCGGAAAGGTCCTTGAGTGGCGACCACGTACCGGGAAACGCAGCGTTGGTAGGCCCCCCACAAGGTGGACTGACGATCTAGTAAAGGTCGCGGGAAGCCTGGATGCGGGCAGCGCAGGACTGACCGGTTTGGAGATCCTTGGGCGAGGCCTATGTCTAACAGTGAGCGTCTCTCGGCTGAAATGATGATGATGATTACTCGGCAGTCGGGATATAAGTACGAAGTATTACGAAGTGTAATTAACCGTCACACATCCAGTTTCTGTATATCCGTGTCCGATGTACACCAGACGTGCACTTAGCATGTTCGGTCAGCCGCAACACGATCTCGCAAATCGCAATCGGCTGTCTAGACACCACCGTCTGGCCTAGCACAAAGCTACTAATTACTGATTCGGTAGCTTGCAGATTATACGGAACCAAATGGACAAACACCAAGAAACACGCAAAACAAGAATTTTGTTTAGAATCCGAACAACTTTGAGTGGTATCTGGAAGTTGATGTTTTTATTTTCTGCGTGATGTTTCGTTCTTTAGTTTAACTGCGAAAGTATTAAGTTGAGTAATAAGTTGATAAGAATAGTAGAAAATACACTGTCAAAAATCGACCTGCCCCAGGCGGGAATCAAACCCAGCATCTTCCGAAATCCGGGCGGCTGCGTTACCACTACGCTACTGGGATACTGCTTTCGCCGTCGTTTGTCAGTGCTTGGTGCTTATGGTAAACATTGTTTCACCAAATCTTTTAAAAATATATATTTTTGCAAATATATTACAATCCGAGCGAATTGCGGAAGATGCCGGGTTCGATTCCCGCATGGGGCAGGTCGATTTTTTTTTGTATATTAACTAATTTTAACAATATTTACGCGTTTGTAAACGCAAAAATAATTCCTTAATAAGAATAATTGAAAAATATTGCAGTTACATCCCATTTCTTCTTGTACGTGTTGTAATGATCCAATTTTAATACTATCTACCATCTTCTCCTATCTTGCTCCCAATTATTTGGTGTCGGCGTAATATGTTTTCTTCTTCCACTATCCTTGATCAGCCGTCATCTCAATATCACCCTTCTTTGTCATATATCATCAAATCAAATCAAATCCATTTATTGCATTAGTCATAGGTTATACAAAAGATCTTAACTCCATTAATACAGCACGCTACAACCTGCCAAATCGGCGTACAATAGTAATGGTAAAGTAACATAATATTAAAAATATTTCAATTTTAATAAATAAATTTAAAATAAATAATTAGAAAGATTAATAAATTAAATTAGAATTTAAAAGTCACATTGTCTTTTCTAATTAAATATTATTTTGTCAGTAAAGAATTCATTTATCATCATTCACACAGTCTATCCATCTTCTCTTCGGTCTTCCTCCCTCTATATCCATCCACATTAATTCTCATTACTCTCTTTGTAATATGCTTATCATGTCTTCTCATTATATGCCCATACCATGCCAATCTGTTACCTCTCAATCTTTCTGCCTCTTGTGCTACTTTCAAACTTCTTCTAATGTACTCATTCCCCACTTTTCTTTTCCTGAATTCTATTTACCGTACTATATAAAAATTTGTGTTAATGGTGAGATTACGGTCGATCGAGAAGTATAGTAATCAAGACATAAGTATTGGGAGTAAAGTTGGAGAAAGATCTTATAATCTTCTCAGTTTAAAGTGGATATGATTGGTGGTATTATATTGCTTATGAGGGAAGGGTTGTAGGTAGAAGATAGGTACCATAAGTCAGTCCTACCCTAACAAGAGTTCTTCAAGGTACTGTGGAGCTCTAAGATTAAAAGCAAGTTTTTGAGGCGTACGAGTGAATCGACAAAGAAAATAAAAATGAATTAGTAGGTACCTACCTACCATTTATTAATATTATGTACTTAAACGAAACTCAAATATATAATAGTATACTTAGTCTAGAAAACAGAAAGAAATGAGATCTTTAAAGGACAGCATGTTAATATATTTGCTCCTATCGCAAAGCGCATGAATTACTGTAAAAAATAATAGTGTGTTTCGCCCAGTTGGTTCTTATTAGAACATAGCCATCGATCAAATAATAAAATGAGTTATTAGTCGTTTTAATGAACTCTGTACCATTCACGACACATCATTAAGCAACAGTTGCGTCACAATTTTAACATTTATTACGACGGTGCAAGGGTGAGTAACTTTAAATTAAGGTCGCTACATACGTATCGTGTTTTTGGTCTGACAGAACGGGGCGGAAAATTTTTGAAACATCGTTTTATAGAAAATAATTATATTTATATTTCCTCGCACGGTAAGGTAATATAGTTTTATATATCTCTTTCATAAAATTCTGTAGATAACAGTGCTGATTATATAATTATTAATATAGTATGCATAAATGTAAACCTACATTATAAACATACATATTGTACAACTGTTTGTTATCACGAATACCGCCTTACCTATTTCACCCGTGAAACAGTTTGCTGTGTTTCGGTTTGAAGGGAAAGGTAGCCAGTGTCATTACCGGGCATAGAAGGCATTTCATCTTAGGTCTCAGCATGACAACGCACCTGCAATACCGATCTACCCGCGCGCGGTAGAACTGACTTGACGCATTCCATTGTGCTCCGTGTTTAATCTTGATTTAAAAATGGAAAAAAGTGTTGAGAAGTAAAATTGTTAACTTTAAAAAATTATATTCGTGTGAATAAGTGATTTTATGCAATTTTATGTTTATAAAGTGATATAGTAGTAAATCAATATTGACATTGAAACCTGTGCTAAAGTAAATCTAAATAGTGAACTTTTAAATAGTAAATATAGCGTAAACATTTACATTTTAACTAATAGACTATCTCACAGATGGGATTGCAAAAGTGATAAAAATTAAGTGCATAATGATATAATTTTGTTGGTGTCGTAGTGAGTCCTAAAATTTTTAGGCGACACCGTCAAGTTCATTTACACAAACTTTTATTGATAAAACCTTGCTATTGATTATTTCAAAGCTCTCTCTAATCACTAAGTGGCGCAGCGGGCTTGCCACTGGACAGCGCTCTATACTTACAACGGAAGGTCCGCGGTTCAATCCCGGTTGTGAAAGGAACATTTAAATTCCATATTTTTTTTATTTTTTTATTTTTATAATTGGAGCAGTGATTGAAATATTTAGCACATTAATAATATAATAAAAATAAGTAATAAACAATAATTTAAATAATTACAAGAACAAAAAGTGATAAGAATGTCTAACCTTACCTCAGAGAAGTGTGCCGCATGCACAAAGTTGCTACCTAAGAAAGTTTTCATGCGATGCAATGCATGCAAAGCAGCATATGACCTAGAATGTATAAATATGAGTACCCAACGTTTTTACTCCTTTTATATGTTGGACAAAAAACGACGAGATGGCTGGAAATGCCCTGCGTGTATAAGCATTCAGCCTAAAGTTGACAACCAAAATACCCCGGTTCGTTCTGTAGTATTACTAGAAGACTGTGCTGAACAAGCGAGTAATGTGACACAAAGATCAAAGCACAACATGCAGCAAGAAAAATCCAATTCGAGCATAGAGTATGTTGATGAGGAAGGAGATCTAAGCGCCGAGGTCATTCCGAAAGATCCTGTCTTGGAGTTGAAACAATTTTGGGGAGAGGTCAGAGCGGTACGAAATGAATTGGGCTTATTTAGAACAGCTGTTGCAGACTTGACCGCGACCATCAACAAGCAAAATTTGCGCTTGGACAATCTTGAAGCTCGAATTGCTCAACTCGAAGGAAGGAATGAGGACCCGTGCCAAGAGATTTCTAAACTTGAAGAAACCATCTCCTCTTTGAAAATTGAAGTAGAAGAGAAAGAGCAAGTTATGTTGGGAAACGATGTGGAGATCTCTTGCCTCCCAGAAGCAGCTAACGAAAACCCAACACATGTCATACTTGTTGTCGCTAAAAAGCTCGGCGTGGAACTTGAAGAACGTGATGTGGTGAGCGCGCGTCGGCTCGGGGTGCCTCGAACAAGTGCGGGTGATAGCGCGGCGAGCCGGCCGCGGCCTCTTGCTGTACGGCTGGCGCGACGATCACTGCGTGACTCGTTACTGCAGGCGGCTCGTGTGCGGCGTAATCTCTCTACGCAGGGTATAGACCAACTCTCCTCTTCGCGGCCTTTTTATGTAAATGAACGCCTGACCCGTTATCACCGACAACTGTTCCAAAAGGCACGCGAGGCCGCGAAACGTCTAGGTTGGAAATACGTGTGGACTCGTGATGGTCAAATTTTTGCACGGCGAGAAGACGGAGGTATTCGTCATCGGCTGCGCTCACAGGGAGACTTTTTGAGTGTTTTTGGAGTGGATGTGTTTGGCGAAGTTGAGCGCTCTCAAAAGTAGCGTGAGAAAAAGATGTGATTATCATCTTTTTAATTTTTGTGTACTTTCATCTTTCCTTCTTATAGACTTTACTTTGCATCGACTATTATGTGTTAGATTATCTTTAAGCAATAGATTTAATTTTGTAAGTGCTGAAATTTTGAACTGTATATTCTTGGCAACTTTTTATTATAGATTAATTGCAAGTGCAACTACGCTATTTTTTATTGCTATTGGTCTATCGAATGAGGTGAAGTGTAATTGTAACTCATTTCACATAGGTGATTCCTCATTTTACAGGCTTTTATCCCATTCATGTATATCGCACAGATTCTTGGCTTTGTGGTTAAAATTGGATAAATTTGAACTCCGGACTACTGCGTACTTTCCTTTAGAGTTATATTACTTTGCACAGGTGTTTTGTAATCAGGACCAAATAACTATAACGCAGCCTATAACTTACTATAAGCAACAAGTCTCATTGATTGTATTTTTAAGGAAATTTGTAAATGCTAGACATTTGACCGTTTTTAGAAAATATTTAAACTATTTTAAGTACATTTTGATGTCGTATTCTTTTAGTTATAGATTCATTAAGGCTAAGCATCTGACCTTTGGTTTTTTGAATCCTGGCTCGCTTGGAACGCGACATGAGGAATTTTTGGTGGCTTTGGAACAGCATTCAGTGGACGTGATGGCCATAAATGAAACGTGGTTGCGGAAAGGCGAAGAGAAGCGAGCGCCCGCTCCACCTGGCTATAGGCTTCGTCATATCCCGCGTCCAGGTAGTGTCCGAATGCGTGGCGGTGGTGTTGGATTCTACATTCGGAGTGAGATATACGCACGATATATTATTACCCCACAAGCGCCTTTAGTTGAACAGATGTGGTTAGGCATTACGGTTAATGGTATCAAATTTGCAATAGGTACAGCATATCGACCGCCCTGGCTCAATGCTGACACTTTTATTGACGCATTGACAGAGTCAGTCAGTTCTTTGTCAGCATATGACCAAATTTTACTCATGGGGGATTTTAATATTAACCTGCTTTCTATAAGTGAAGTAAATACTAAAAAGTTACACAATTTCTTCCATAGTTTTGGTTTTGAACAGTACGTAACAAGTGCAACTCATTTTACAGACCATTCTGAAACCTTGATCGACTTGATATGTAGCACTACTAAGTTATTCGACACAACAGTCGACTACATACCAGAACTAAGTAGTCATGCCTTTTTAACGTGTACACTTCGGGTATTGAAACCGAAATCTTTGTCAAGGTGGATACACTACAGACCTCTTAAAGACATCGAACTGTCTGAGTTTAATAGTTGTATAGATTCAATTGTTTGGGAAAGACTTCATAGCGATAACGTTAATACTTTTGTGGAATCTTTTAACAGTTATATTTTGTACATTTTTGACACTTTTGCACCTCTAAAACAATTGTTTATTAAGAAACAAAACAGTCCTTGGGTAACACATACTGTAAAAAATATGATGAAGCTAAGAAATGAAGCTTATACGAAAAGTCGTATAACAAAATCTGAATCTGATTGTAAATACTATAAGGATTTAAAAAGTGCTGTAAATTTGGCTCTGCTTAGTGAAAAAGCTGCTTATTTTCATCACAATATTAACAAAAACTCAAAGAATTCACGCGTACTGTGGAAAAACATAAGGCGAAGTATAGTTGATTTTAGTGATAAACACACACCTTTGCCTCCTAATATCCGTGACCCAGACCTTATTAATAATCACTTTTTAAATGTTCCTGGTCAAAGTTGTGTGACTATTTCCGATCTTACTAAACTTGAATTTAACCGGTTTCACGCTAAAAGCTTTAGTATCAGAACAGTCGATAGCGGAACAATTGCTAAGTTAATTATGAGCACTACATCGAATGCACAGGGTGCGGATGGTATTTCGCGTGATATGATCTTGCTAACACTACCTAAAACACTAGACCTAATTACTTCTCTGATCAATGTGTCAATTAAATCGGGTGTTTTCCCGGATGTTTGGAAAGAGGCTCTTGTAAAGCCTATACCCAAAAATAGTATACCAACTGAATTTAAGGACCTTCGACCAATCAGTATATTGCCTTTTATGTCGAAATTGTTAGAGAAAGTTGTGTGTCAACAGTTAGTTGAGTTTTTGAACAGCAACAATATCTTGCCTGATAGGCAATCCGGATTTAGAACTGGCCGAAGTACAGGAACAGCTTTATTGGATGTAATTGACAATATCTTGGGCGGAGTTGACATAGGATATGGAACTATATTGGTTTTATTAGACTATTCCCGTGCATTTGATACCATTAACCATAATCTACTTATTTCCAAACTTGCCTATTACGGGTTTGACAGTACAACATTGAAGTGGTTCTCGAGCTATCTCTGGAACCGATCTCAAAGAGTTGAGATTGAATATGAAAATGGTACCAAGTGCTATTCTGAGGTTGCCTATCTTAAGCATGGTGTGCCTCAGGGTTCGATATTGGGCCCAATTCTATTTATTTTGTATACGGCTGATATAACTAACTGCATTAAAGACTGCTACTATCATATTTATGCTGATGATATTCAGGTATATTTATCTTTCAACCCTGAACAAACTTTAACGGCAACAAATAAAATAAATAATGATTTGAAAGGTGTGTTTGAGTGGTCTAACAGGAATGGCTTAGTGTTAAACCCTAATAAATCAAAATATCTCATACTAGGGTCAGGTCTTCAAATAGCTAAAATTAAGGGTTTTGTACCAACTATAACGGTTGGTGATGTGGCTATTGAACACGTGACGGAGGCTCGTAATCTCGGTGTTCTTATGGATAGTAGTCTTAGATTTCATAACCATGTACTGGAGACTGCCAGAAACTGCTTCTACAGACTAAAGCTTTTATATCGAGTTCGAACTTTTTTGGATGTCGATTTACGGATAAAACTTTGCGAGTCTCTTATACTATCCAAACTTAACTACGCAGACACGGTTATAGGTAATTGTCTTTACGGTTATACAAAAAAAATAATACAGCGCGTTCAAAACGCATGTGCTCGTTTTTGTTTCCCCATACCACCCAGAGCTCATGTTTCGCCTTACCTAAACAAAAGCAACCTGATGAACATGGAGGCTAGGAGGAGTTTACATTTTGCCTGTCTACTATTTGGAGTTCTGAAAAATCAATCCCCATCCTATTTATACAGCAAATTACAATTTTCTCAACGTGAAATTAGGATAGCACCACGTTTAGCTTTCCCGAGACATGGTACAGCAGCATTCAGGGGAAGTTTTCGTTATGCGGCCACTAAATGCTGGAACAATATTCCTCCTCCCATTAGGAATTCTAAAACAATTTGGTCATTCAGAAACAGCTACAAAATTTATTTACTTGATGTGCAAGGGTCAGTGTCTTAGTTGAATTATAGTGAAGATTGTAAATTGTGTGTTGTTTATTTTAATTGTGGTCTGTCCTCTAATTTGATTATTTCATGGAACGTTTAATTGTCTATAATTAGCTAAGTCAAAGAAATGGATTCATATTTTGCTTGCGTAAGCTTCATTAATTTTGGAATTTCCTTTTTTGGGGATATAAGTATATCCCCAAAAAAGGAAATTCCAAGTATTTAGCCGATAAATAAGTATTTAGCCGATGTTTGGCACCGTGCTTACACTTAAATTGCCGATCTAGTTTGTCTTTCTCTTATTTGTCCTATTTATGCATGATATTGTAAAATTTAGATTATATTTACTGCGCGCGTTCTGTTCTGTTAACGTTACTGTGTGAGGTATCCACGGAAGATCAGCGTCGTGGCTCCACGGAGTCTCGATATTATGCTGAGTGGAAGCCTTTTCATTGCTAAGTAGCTGTAAAAGTGACATGTTGTAATTTGTGATGTTTGGCAATGAATAAATATTTTCTTTCTTTCTTTCTTTCTTTCAATACCAAGTGAGTTTTTCCTTATTATTGCCAAGTAATTGCAGGTGTATATAGGTGACGGTATCCACTTACCACCAGATGGGCCGTCTGCTTGTATGTCATCTAGTAGTATAAAAAACAAATAAACTGAATTTTAACGTCTTCGTGGTGGAGTGGTCGGTAATGCAGCCTACAAATCGGGCGGTCCGGGTTTGAATCCTGGTAGTGGCAAATGTTTGTGAACATGAACATTTGTTCACGGGTCATGCTTGTCTATACACTTATTTAAGTTTCTTTATCAAATATCTAGAGTATTTTGTATATTTTCTCCGTTTTCCATCGTAGTTCTTAATGTGACGGTCAGATAATATTGTGTGACCGTAAAAATAAAACTATCATATTATTTTTATTGTTACAAACCTAAAATCAAAAAATATTGAGTTCCACAGTTCGCTAATCGCTCTTTCGTTCCAAGTCAATATCACGGTGCTTATGTTATTTAAGTGTTTGTTTTAATTGCCCGGGAATACCCACTAAAAGCAATCGCTACCCTCACATCCCTTTGTGGAGTGAGGACTTCACTTATATGATCTGAGGGTGGGGACTTTTCCGGAATAGCACACAGTGTACGCCTCGAGTACCAAACGCAACTCAAACGCCTTAGAGACTAAATAATTGATGTAGACTCCCCCACATGAGATGCTCGCCGGCTTGAAATCCTCTCTCTTCTTCTTTATAGTTTACTCTTGGTGGTCATGGGGGTAGCAGCACGGCTTTCTCGATGTATCCCGCCATCCCTCTCTATCCGACGCATTTTGCACACACATATTTATGGCCTTTGTGAGGTCTTATATTTGGCCAGTCCATCGCAGGGAACAGCGCCTGGATCTTGAGCCATTCACTTTACCCTGGACAACGAGTCTCTCCATAGCGTCAGTATTCATGCGCATACTGTGACCAAAGAAGCTCAAAATCTACGAGTGAACGATAGCCGAAAGTCTTTGTCCGACCTCGAGCTCCTGGAGAATAGAAATGTTAGTGAAACCCTCTCTAGGGTGGTTTAAATTACAGGCTGGACCCACTAAGGTCTTCATCATCAACAGCTCATATAATGTCCCCACCGAGGGGCTCGAGCCTACCACACATTAAGCAAGGCCACGATTAGGCCTTAGTCAACTACGATAGCCAAGTGCGGGTTTGTCTATGGTCTTCGCCTTCTACCGTGACACTAAGAAAGCCATCAGTGGTCATCAATAATAGCTATTAAAATAATCCCGTCCACTTGTTAGCACCGTCCCGTATGCAGCGACCTTTAATTTAAAATGGCATACGTAGATAGATACCTATATCTGTTTAGCTGTTTTTCTTGTTCGCTACTTCGTTACGCATCGTCTAATAGGCACTTCGTGTTTTGTGTGTTAGTTTGACGTCAACAGAATTCTGGTTTCGGTGCAAACCGCTGTTCGGTTTTATTTTCTTCTATTTTGGATTATTTTGAGGTATTTATAAATTGACACTGTTTTACGACGAATTTCAATAAAACTTCTATAAAATGAAAATAAGACTGTTTAATTTAAAGTATAAAATGTTTAATATATTTTAGTCTTCAGTTATAATATAGTTATAAATAGAATCCTGACCCATGGAAACTTGTGAAACTGATTTTTTTGAAACTGAGTCTTGTAAGATCGTCACAAAATTCTACCTCGAGATTTTGACGGATTTACACGTTTTGTACCTCCCTGAGTCCAAAATACCGTTTTTGGAATTATGTCTGTGTGTGTGTGTGTGTGTGTGTGTGTGTGTGTGTCTAAGCGTTAGCATTTAAGCCGTCGACCACGAAAGTTAAGTACTCGGATGGGTGACCAAAATTTAACATGCATGTATGACATCAAAATATAACACCAACCAACATAAACACAACACCACAAAAATGTAGTGTTATTTGACTCTGGTCTTCTGTAAGGTGGAGGTACTACCCCAGTATTTCTTCGGTAGTATTCCTAATGTATTTTATACATAGAAATTCAAAATGGAGTTACTCCCGAGTTCTTGTCGTAAAAACACGTGTTGAGAGACTCCATTTTTAACCTCAATCTAGCGTACAATTGTCTGCTACTTTAAGTACATTTTCACTTAACATTGACGAAATGCGTAATCTTTAATGTGTCGCGATCGCCAATAATTTTTAAAAGAAGAAGTAGAAATTCAGAATGATTTGTAAGCGGAATACAGTTCGTTTATATTAAGATATTATTATTATACAGGCCCATATAAAAAATGGATATACTTAGCAGTAAAAAAAAATATACAACATGTTATATTTATATTCTGTTCTGATAGAGTCTATACTATGTACAAGCGTAACATATTTTTGAAGTGTTGGTATAGGTACCGTAGTTAGTTGATGATCAACTAACTACGTATCTACGGCTAGCGTTTGTACGAAAATACTACTTTTCAATCATCAACATTTCCAAAACACCAACTCATTTAAAATTGTAATGTTTTTTCCGTAAATATCTTTCATATTTATATTGTTATGTATTAAGTAACTTCGCCATCTTCCCTTAAAAGTGAAACTATCCATAGTATTATGGATCTTATTCCTATCCATCTTTACCTACCTTTATTGATCGATTTTAGCGATAAGGTCGCCCCTTGTATAATTATTTTTAAGCGTCGTGTCTACATGTTCACTTTATACTGGTTGATGTTATTAAAGTTATACTTACCTATTCTATTCTGTTGCGAGAATTTCTATTTTCAACAAACAAATGCTGGTTGCATCCGCAGCTCCAGGCTAGTGGCGTACAAAATATATTATTATAGTGTAAACACAGACGATTGCCAGACGGTCATCAATCGAGAAAGAGCAAAAAAACAACGCAGAGGCGGCACAAAAAAGCGCGCGACGCGGATGTGCGGACGCGCAAAACAGACTGCAACTCCCGCGCACTGCATCACTATCTACGCACTACCTACGGGAAAATACCTGTAGCATTTTATTTCAGGGATTTTAATGCAGGGTAATATTTATAAATACTAGATATTTGAGGCAGCATGAGCCACGTAGTGGATCAAAATAGTGACATTCAGCCTGTCGCCTACATAAAAAATATTTCTTAATAAAAAAAACAATTATAATTTTTTTATAGATACTTCAACTAAAGTTGTTTCGTCTGCATAGCGCCTTCTCAGTCCGAATAAAAAAGTATAGACGGAGCGCTAGGAAGAAAAAACTAACGGTAGTAAAATAAAACTACGCCTAGCCCGCCCGTGTACGTACACAGTTACACGCTAACACTGTAACGAAACTACGCCTTGCCATATACTAAAATAGCGGCTCACGCACTACATATAAATCCAACCTCTGTTTTTTCTTCGACCTTTTTTTATTTGGTCTGAGAGCGCCTTCGTCTTTCGTCGTCGGTCAGTCGACGGAGCGTCGGTCGGTGGCGTAGTGTGTAAGGGCGTTGTCTTCCACCCGGAAGGCACCGTTTCGAACCCCGCCACGTACCAATGTGTTTTCAAATTTTGAATTCATATGTACGTTTAACCGACGCTTTAACGGCGAAGGAAAACAACGTGAGGAAACCTGCATACACCTATGAAGAAATTCTTAGGTTGTGCGTGAAGACCAATCCGCACTTGGTCAGCGTGGTTGACTAAAGCCTAATCGCCCCAAATGTGGGGTAGGGTCGAGCCCCTCGACGTGGACATTATATGAGCTGTTGATGATGATGAGCGCCTTATGTAACTAAACTTATACGCACTATACAGGTAACAAATATGTAGAAAATTGTGATGTCGCTTCGACACTTGTAAAAAAGCGAATAGTGGGCGTTAAGTTATACAATGCCAAGGTTAGTTTGGGAGTCAAAACTGTCTGCCTTAAGGTAGGTCGCAAGAAAGAACTAAGCAATGGATAAGACAATCGTCATTCGTGATCGTGAATAATATTCGTGACAATTCAAAACTTGAGACAAAACAATTTATTTTTCATCCCACCACCTCGGAAAGTGTAATTTTGCGCTTCGAAATCTGGCTGGAAAATTCTATTTTATTCGCTTGAGCGGCAAAGTAGATTTGAATTTAGAACATCACATATAATGAGTACTCAATATAATTGTAAATTCAAAACGTCATTAAACCTATTTAATGTAACCTCTATGGTGCCAAATTTTTCATTTTGTCATTTCCTCGCTGAGGTGGGATGAAAAGTTACGTATTGCACTCGAGTGGAAAGATTTTTCACCTTGTGCTCGTTTGTTTCCCTCGCTGACGCTCAGGATTCTAATTTAGAATCACTCGCTGCGCTCGTGATTCAACTTTAGAATCCTTCGCTTGCTCGGTCATCCAAATCGAGCACGCGGTTAAAAAGGAACTTTCCACTCTTGTATAATAAATAACTATTTTGTATGTTCATTATTAAATGTCCATTGTTTCAAACTGTCGTCATCTCGTCGCGCTTATTATTTCTGTTTGTAATTTACACAACTCTTCGAAACATTACAATAATTTTGTACGAGCATTATTATATTTGGTTTGGTTGTTTCGGGTAAAATATTAATTATTTTCTTATTAGCTTTATTACACATAGTACCTCCGATCAATAGTACAGTCATGTGGTACAAGAACCGACTTACTGAATTACCGACTCATTTTACGATAAAAATATTTATATTACTTATACAAAATTGAACTTCCACACCACAAAGACTTTCTCGATCGGAAACGACTTAAAAGTTGATAGAAACCTCATATTTTGATGTCATACATGCATGTTAAATTTGGTTGCAATAAGTTAAAGCATACTCGAGTTATTGTGCTAACGCACAGACACACAGATATAATTCCAAAAACGGTATTTTTGGACTCAGGGAGGTCCAAAATGTGTAAATCGTCAAAATCTCGAGGTCGAATTTTTTGATGATTACAAGACGAGAAAATAAAAATGGTTTTTATTCTAGCTTTTGTACACATTTCCCAAACACTTGCAAGAGATATTTCCTCCATGTACTATGTGAACCGTTACTGAAAGTTGCTCGTAGAAGTGCTAATTATTATTTAGTCTACGGAGACGACAACAATGTAGCGTGTACGACACTTCAGACGGCGTTTCCACGAGTCTCACCTTCGCAGAATCCGCGGCGAGGTGTCCAGTTACTATCATTGTGTTTGTTATGAACGGTGCTTGTATTTCATCGAACTAAATTAGCTTTCTCTTATAGCATAAACAATACTCCTCTACAAAATCTACGGTGAGACTGTCGTTTGCAATTTTTTAAATCTCCGTAGATAGACTAAGGTAAATTAAATTCGTTAAGAAGACTATTAGTTGCTTGCGTTTTCCAACTATAGTGGTTTTCTTGTAGGATTGACAGGGTAGGGCAAGGGGCCAAGGCAAGAGCCCTTTCCCTACCCTATGGAGTTATGGAAATCTTACTAAGACACAGAAACAAACTTACGATTGTGTAATTTTACACCGGAAATGAGGAAACAAAATGTCTATCTATCTACCTACCTCCCCGGGCGATCCAATTATTTTAGTTTTAGTGAAATTTGACGCCGTCGTGGTGGAGTGGTCAGTATAGATAGCTGCCTACACATCAAGCGGTCCAGGCTCGAATCCTGGTAGTGGCAAATATTTGTGTGGCGAACACGAATATTTGTTTGCGAGTCATGGTTGTTTATATATTTATTTAAGTTTATTTATAAATAATTTCATGATATAATTACTATGTAGGTATATAAAAATGACCGTTATCTAGTATCCATAACACAAGTTCTTAATAATACTTACTTTGGACTAATAATTGGTGTGAGTGTGAAATAGAAAAAAAATATTGAGTGTCCAATTCAACTTGCCCCACCTCTTTTCTCTCTTTCTTACGACCGGTTGCACCAAGTTATAGGTATCTATAAATACTTTTTAAAAATTCGTAAAAAAAATATTTAAAAATGAAACATCCCATTCCTATGAATTAAATTGACTTTTATGTTGCTTTGTGTTGAAGCGATGGATGACCTTCACAATTAACATAACACATTGTTTAAAAAATGTTGCTGTATGAAAATCAGATCGGAACTAATTTTACAGATTTGGAATTCCTGCATACTCTCACATTTCAATCTGCATACAAAGATTTAACCGAGAACTCTCCAAAATTGCCATTATATTTGCACAAATAAAACTACAATGTTGCGTTCACTGTGCCAAGCAGTAGGTAATTATTCTGCGCTAAAATCCTCAATCAAAATAATATGCATGTTGTTTTTATGGTAATAAAAACGCGAACAATCATTTTACTTTTATTTATTAGCTGTTAATCTATTTCTTCATTTTCATTATTTATGATCTTCTAAATTGCAGCTCGAGGCATCAATTTGGAAACATTATTGAATTATGTGAGCAAAAAATTTGAGTTTTATGATACAATTAGTCGAGTGTTAGTGTTGTGGGCTCACGTAGGATCTATAATGTAACAAGACTTGTATAAATTAAGTTATGAATTAGGTACTAGAAGCCTCTTTTTCTAGTGACATAATATTAGGATAGGAGTTGCCATTTCTGACTTCTAACGCGGTTTTTTAGTGCTAATTTTTCGACGACACGGTCGTTATGTCTTTTGCAGCACGAAGGAAGATTAAAGCGAAACATTTGTAGTCCCCTGTCCATGTCCTCAATCGTTCAGAAAAAACTACGACGGCTGCACCCTATCGATTCCCGATTTCTGTATCGTGTACAAACTAGCTGCAAATGCTTCTAATCTTTTTTTTAAGAAACAGAGTATTTTCTTAAGATACTTTCTCGGAAATTACCCCACTACCAACTACCAACTGAAGGGAAGTGATAGTGGAGCCCATCTTCTTCTTCGTACGGGTACTTTTCGCAACTCAACGTCTGGTGCGCCTATTTTGCGTAGGAAGGTGTGGGCCGGATCACTCCAAGTGGAGTCCATACGCGAATATATCCACACTAGTCATCCTCTCGACCTGCCAGGTTCTTCATCACGCTGTTTGATAGGCCCAGGGATTATTATACATATCGTGTTCCTGAGTTAGTATTTTGGAGATCGGGAGATGCATGAGTTCAGAGTTGACAGCGCGCGTTCCCATAGTTTTGCAAGCGTCTATGGGCTCCGGTGACGGCTTACCATTAAACAGGCTTTCTTGTTACGCTGCTCTTCTCACAAAAGATCCAATAGGTATCTTTGTCGTGGTTTTTCGACCGTTTTGCTTGAAACACTAATACTCAAATGAACACGACCTTTATCTATGGAAATATTTTTTATATTACACTCATTTGCAAAAAACGGGCACCCCTACTAATTTCATACAAAGTACCTCTCTTTGACTCGGTCCCAGATTAAGAAGGAAGTGCAGTTTTGAATGGATGATTGTGTCAATGTACGGGGGTAATAAACATGTTTTTAAAGAAGTCACCCGGTCGATTCCAACAAATCTTCGTTTCCCCATAGAAGCTACTATGGAAGTAAATTTTTTCCTTCCATATTAACGTTATATGGTAGTTATGCATGATTTAATTCAGTAGCTTCTATGGGGAAACGAAGATTTTGTTGGAATCATCCGGGTGACTTAATAAAAACATGTTCTTTTCCCCCGTACATTGACACAATCATCAACTCAAAACTGCACTTCCTTCTTAATCTGGGACCTAATCAAAGTTAGGTCCTTTGTATGAAATTAGTAGAGGTGCCAGTTTTTTTGCAAATGAGTGTATTTAGCAAGTCAGCCTTCATGTTGAACTCTAAGATGACCTCTTGTTCGCCCAGACTAGACTCTTATCGCCATGCTAGCGTCTGCAAAGCATGTGTTTGATCTAGCTAGACAAAAAGCAACGGACGAGGAATCTAGTCTGTTTCGGTGCTAGACAATGAGTCATTGCATAATTGACACACTTTTTATGTTAAGACGCAATTTATGGTATCTAGACTTCGTTGGTGCTTTATTTTTAAGCGCTATTTACTCTATGCTTCATGGATTTTATGTTTTAATAATCTGTAGAGAGTTAAAGAAGAAATTTCTGTCATACTAACCAAAAGAATATTCCAAAAAGAAGAAGACATATGTTGGGTTCATATGTCTCGCAGATCTGATCGATCGGAGAAAAAACCCAAAAGCCCCGGATTATTTACTTTAATATTTTATGCTCTAGCTTGTAGTTTTCTTTTTTATGCAGTTAAATGCTTATTTTTGCGTTTTCTTAGAGGTCATATGGGACGAACTCTGGTGTTCTTTAGCAATAATAATCGATTTAAATACTTTGCGAAATAAATAAAACCGACTTTATTCAACTGTTGATACTAATATATCTCGATTGCGTAGATTGCGAGCTAAGTTTATGCATGTTTCTCAGTTTGCAAGTCAGATTATAAAATTAAAATCTAAGTAACAAATTTTTACGATTAGGTAACGTAAAAATTTACCTAGGTTTTAATTTTATAATCTTATAACTGATCTTTAGAAACATTTTGATTTTTTCATTTATTTAACGTTGTGTTTTTGAAACGAAAAAGAGGATTAGAACCTTCCTACTCTTATTGTTTCGTATGTTATCAAAAATCAACGATAGATTAGAACAAATTCATTGACTTTCTAAGTTCCAAGTTACTCACTACAATAGGGATGAAGTCTGGTTAAAAATATAATAATTCCATTAAGCCAGATAGTCTGCATAACGCCGCAACGATGACTGTTCAAGTCCAGGACCAGCTATCTAATCCCATCCAGTTACGCCGACGGGTGAGGCAAGGAGATGCCATTTCTCCGAAGCTGTTCACAAACGCAATGGAGGATATCTTCAAGACCCTGGACTGGAAAGGACGTTCCATAAATATCAACGGCAAATTCATCACACATCTCCGTTTCGCCGATGACATAGTCGTTTTTGCGGAATCGCTGTATGATTTGGTGGTAATGCTGAACAGCCTTAATGAGGCCTCTCGGCGTGTGGGGCTCGACGAAGATCATGCTCAAAGCACATGTTATCCCAGAGCCTCTATTAGTCGGAGATTTGGCCCTCGAAGTTATACATGAGCGCTATAGCAAGAGTAAACAGAAATGAGAGGCTGGCAAACCCCCCTCAGTCCGCTCCTACGATTTATTGCTTTCCGAGCATTTATAAAAGCAGAGTCTTTATAAAATTCTAAATTAATTAATATCTCAGAAACGCTTCGCTTTCGGATAGTACATCCCATAGTGGAATCAACTAGTATTGTCCTCTTCTATCTCCCCTTATCGGGTCCGCCACTAATTACCAGTCACCCTGTATAATAGGCGACGGGGTCCACTTACCACCAGGTGAGCCGTCAGCTTGTTCGTCATCTAGGAGTATAAATAAATCTTACACAAGATCTTTCGAGACTCAAGGGTGACCCTTGAGTCTGGAAAGATCTTGTGTAAGATTTTTGAAAGTATAAAGTTACCTCTCGTATATTAACTCTATACCATGAGTCTTCATCATCATTTGCCTGCCCTACTACCAATTTTATTTGTGGCCGGTAATGTTTTCTTCTTCCACAATTCGCGGTCAGCCGTCATCTCACTCAACATACACCCTTCTTTGACAAACCTAATTATCATCTTTCACATAGTTTATATCTGGACCCCAGAAATTATAATAACGTATAAGATAATCTCGTCAATATGAAGCTACCTACGAAGAATACCTACTCCGAACAATTTATTCCATTTCTTAATTCGCAATCATCAAGTCCGTAATATGAAAACACTTAGATGGCTCCAAATGTTTTTATTACTCCCAACTTTGTAATTGGCAATTAGTTTTTGTTTACAACTAAAGTAATGTCGAACTTTAGATTCAGATATTATTTTCGAGAGCCATTTGTAATTTGCATAGACAGGCAAATGTCGCTGTTTGTCTGTCCGACGGCGTCTAGACGTATGACATAATGCTAGGCCGCCAGAACTATGTAGGGGATTAGGTTTTTTTTGCTATATTTAATAGCTGTTTTGAGTATCAATTTTATGATAAGCATAACAAAGATGAAAATGGAGTGAGATAAAGAGATAATTTGTTTACGATTAGTGCTCATGATAATTACTAGTAGTCAAACCACACCAAAATGTGGGGTTTTCTCCCTTTTTATCAATTTTGTAGCAACCTCCAAGTTATTTATAAAGTTTTTATCTGATTTTCTTTTTAGGCACTTGCAAGTTTCGAGCAATAAATATAAAAATACCTTTGTTAAAAGTTGCTTATACATATTGTTTTATACTTTAACACGTGACTGAGGGTTTAAACATGGCCGAGTTCTTGGTAGCTCTTCGAGCTTGTAAGTTGAAGAAGAGTGTATTCTGAGAGCCTTTTTTTTAAACTTTGACGTGTGACTGCGGCTTTGTGCTTACTCGAGCTTGTGAGATAAAATAGAAGATTTTTCTGCATTGCACGAGTCTATTCTAAGACCACCCTTTGTCAACAAGAGCTTCAAGTGTCAACGGAGTTTTCGAGGCGAATAGGAGCAACAAAAATATAGTAAGTGTGAATGAATCAAAAGAATTTAAAGTGGAAAATGAACATAATAATATATTCCATACACTTTAGGTAAGTACTCACACAAACATCTTTCGAAAAAATATATGTATCTTAGTGTTATAATTCAGGTGCTTTGTCAGTGAATATAAAATAATAATTGGTTGAGAAAAAATACTTTATTAACGGCCAGCTAAGTTTGAAAAGCATCTCAGACATTCGAATTCCAATTAATTTAGCAAAAAGTCATCAAAAATATAATTGGATAAAAATCAAAACAATAACATAGCACAGCCAATACGAAATTCCATAACACTCATTATAATTCTCCAAATGCTAGGAATTATATGAAAGCAAATTATAAGATAAACAAATGCTGGAGCTATTGTGCTTTGCTAGACATTAGACAAGATACAGTGAAAATGAATACAGTAAAGGTTGCGAGCAGAACTGACGACCGTTGGAGCGAAAAGGTTCTCGAATGGCAACCGTGTACGGGGATACATAGCGTTGGTAGGCCTCCCACAAGGTGGAACGACGATCTGGTAAATGTTGCGGGAAGACGATCGGATTGGAGATCCTTGGGTGAGGTGAGGCCTAGGTCTAGAATTATAGGGTGACTTAGAATTTCTAGATAAGCAGTAGATGTTTAATGTTGGTGAAAATAAAGTTTATTGCATGATAATAAATGAAAATAGCATATTTCAAGAGTATAATCTTTTCCAGGCACTTGAGAGTTAATACTCCTTTTTGAGGACTCTGGCCTTAAGCATAATTTCCATTTAACCAGTAATTGAATACAATTCATACATCGATATGCGGATACTTCTTCAAATTACCTGATCACATAGTTTCTTTTCAGTGTGGATACTAAGTATTTTAAATTATAAGCAATTTCGTGGCACGTGTACCTAAATGAGGTAGGTATTATTCTTACTTACAATAATATGAGAGCAAGGCCAAAATAGCTTCCCCGTCCACTTAAAAAAATACTATGACTGATTCAGGAATGTTGATATGACTGTTATCGAGTACATTAGAAGAAAAAAATGTGCTGAGAAATGCTGACTCTCCATGACAAGCAAATTTGTTTTTTGTTTTCAGTAACGTTTTTGTGTGTCGAGTTGTCACACCGTTCGCCAATGCACTGTGTCTAGACTGTCTGACGGTGACTGGTATTACTAGATCGACAGGATAGAAAGTCGTTCGCATTGACACGGCGCGCAATTTACAAAATTCACTGCAAATTGCCCGCGCGCACTCTCGCTGGGCTGCTTTCAAAGGTACTCCGCGAAAGCTAAAATTATTCAAAGAATTCGTAGAACCCATTACTGTCTTCTTTACGTCTCTACTTGTCGTCGTTATCAATGATGTGCAATAAGTAGCATGCAGGTGCATCTTCATTAAAACGGCAATAATTAAATACTTGCTTTCGACAGCAACATTGTTTTAATAAAACACGTCAGTAATATTACGCTGTCTTTCTGTGAAATTTTCGTTTATACCCATATATAAGGCGGGTGTAATGTGCCAAAATGAACATGCTTTTCCGAGCAATTTTTTCACAATTGTACTTTATACATTCCTGATTGATATAGGCTTAGCATATAGGTATTCATCCCAGAGAAAGACTAAAAGGATGTCAAACTATACACATGTAAGATTTGTAAACAAATGTGTACCTATTACCCACTCCGTGCCTTGTACGAGCATATTGCTACCGGTGTCGCACACATTGTTGTATTAATATAACAGTGTTACGTCGAGACTGGTCTGCACGCTATCGGTAAGACCAGTAGGAATCAAGGGCAGATTAAGCTCTTATGAACTTTATGTCAAGGCGATAAGGCGTCTTTGCAATGCCATTGTTGCATTTCGTGTGGTTTACTGTAACTATAGGTCGATCTAGTTTTCCGTTAATGTACAAATTAACGGTACTAAGCCCTATTTTGAGACGCTAGAATAATTTCGCGTGACTTTAATAATAATATTTTTTTAAAGTTTGATTCCTTTTTTAGTACCCAATTTGAACTTTATTAAAAAGAAATTTCAAGCTGAATTTTTATGTAGCTATTACGTTAAAATGAAGAACTTTTATTTCCACCAATAGTTTATGACTGATGCGTCATAAAGTCATTATATTGGTAGAAATAAAAGTTGTTTCATTTTCCTAACTTGCTCCCAATTTATTAGAGGCGGTGCAGTATATCTTGATATCAACAATACTGCTTAAGGATTTGGCATTTGATTTTTACGGCCGTGTGCCTGACACCAACCCTCCTTGGGTGCTATCTTTCGACAGCACCCGGGACCACCAGCTTAACGTGCCTTCCGAAGCACGGAGGAAAATTTTCATGAACAATTTTTCGGCCAACCATCCGATAACCGACCGCGGACTTGGTTGCTTAACTTTCGTGATCGTTACTAAGAACGCACGACCGCGGCGCCAGCGATCTCCTCTTGTTTATTTTAACGTATTACACAAAATATCAGCTTGATCTTTCTTTGTAATAAAGCTCATAATTGCCGCGAATGTTTCAGAGTCGTATTTCAGGTCGAAGCGCCGAGGTTGTGTGTTCTTCGTAACGTACAAATTTTATGGGTTCGCTTTTTTCTCATAACTTTTTTGTACTATTATCGGAAGTCCGAAAATGTTTCTCATACATTTTTTTGAAATAATGATCACTCTTCGCGGCCAGCGAAGCGCTAGAAAAGTTTTAATAGTAGTTTATGCAACTGTCATATAATGAAGGGTATTAAAACACGAGTGTGAGTTTATGAAACGAGCGCAGCGAGTTTCATTATAGTAACGAGTGTTTTAATACCCGTGTTATATGCAGTTGCATACACTACTTTATCTTCACTAATGCTTTTACTCTTGTTGTTTGATTAATTGCATTAGTGAAGATAAAGTAGTGGCGTCCGATTTTTCTGGCAACAAACTATTTGTTGTGGCTTTTTGCAAATTATTAGGAGTCAAATTTTTTGTATGGGTTAGATCCCTTTGCCTTCCCGAGTATTTAAGAAAAATAACTGTATCATAATGAGTCGAACCGGTGTTATAATGGTCATTATGTTACAGGTTGTTTTTTTTAATTTTAATTTTGATTATCCGTATTAAAAAGTATGTCATTTTATGTTCACCTTTGATATCGTAATTCGAATATTATGACATGAGTGTAGATAATAGTTATTTATTATACAAGAGTGGAAAGTTCCTTTTTAACCGCGTGCTCGATTTGGATGACCGAGCAAGCGAAGGATTCTAAAGTTGAATCACGAGCGCAGCGAGTGATTCTAAATTAGAATCCTGAGCGTCAGCGAGGGAAACAAACGAGCACAAGGTGAAAAATCTTTTCATCCCACCACCTCGGAAAGTGTAATTTTGCGCTTCGAAATCTGGCTGGAAAATTCTATTTTATTCGCTTGAGCGGCAAAGTAGATTTGAATTTAGAACATCACATATAATGAGTACTCAATATAATTGTAAATTCAAAACGTCATTAAACCTATTTAATGTAACCTCTATGGTGCCAAATTTATGATTAGAATGAAGATTATTTTGTCATTTCCTCGCTGAGGTGGGATGAAAAGTTACGTATTGCACTCGAGTGGAAAGATTTTTCACCTTGTGCTCGTTTGTTTCCCTCGCTGACGCTCAGGATTCTAATTTAGAATCACTCGCTGCGCTCGTGATTCAACTTTAGAATCCTTCGCTTGCTCGGTCATCCAAATCGAGCACGCGGTTAAAAAGGAACTTTCCACTCTTGTATAATAAATAACTATTCCACTCGAGTGCAATACGTAACTTTTCATCCCACCTCAGCGAGGAAATGACAAAATAATCTTCATTCTAATCATAAATTTGGCACCATAGAGGTTACATTAAATAGGTTTAATGACGTTTTGAATTTACAATTATATTGAGTACTCATTATATGTGATGTTCTAAATTCAAATCTACTTTGCCGCTCAAGCGAATAAAATAGAATTTTCCAGCCAGATTTCGAAGCGCAAAATTACACTTTCCGAGGTGGTGGGATGAAAAAAATATTACACGTTTGTAAACGCAATAATTATTCCATAATATAAGGTACGAGTATGTAGTTTCATCTTAACTGGAAATATTTGCAGAAATATTTCGTTCGGATCTTAGAAGTGCAAATTTCAAAGATTTAATGAAAGAATGTTTACCATTAAAACATAAGCACTAAGCGCTGACAAATTTCGACGGCGAGAGCAGTTTAGTGGTTAAAGCAGCCGCTCGGATTGCGGAGAATGATTGGTTCGATTCCCGCCTGGGGCAGGTCGTTTTTTTACAGTGTATTTTTTCTTAATTCGTCACACCTGCAACATTAACTGCTATAATTCACACTCTGTGAAATAGTACATGATTCGCATTTCATCCAATTGTTAAAGTTCGTTGTTTGAAAAAGTATACAACACATACTATCACGTGTACGTAGATCGAAAATTAAACGACTAATAAATTACATTTCATTTCATATCATACGTCATAATTCTTTACTAAAAGCAAACACTCGCGAATGTGACATTAGGCCACTGCGAAATTAAATCATTGCCTGTGAAATTTCACATGTGAAATCATATGAAAAAAAAAACATAATTTCATTAAATTAAATGAACGAAAAGTAGCATTAATTTCCATGCCTAGTAGTACCTCGCGCAGCCTCCGTCAACATGCCGATAGAGTATACCAGTGGTTTTAGTCGGTATTCGAGTTTTAATCTGAGACTCCTACAAAATCCTGCTAGTGGACCTTATTCACAGTCAGGCAGGGTACCTATAAAAGCTTTTCCACTGAAAAAAAATGCGATGGCAGCGCAGTAGTGTCACCTAAATATGACAATCGTCTTTTCGCTAATGGTGGGCAGCTGGTGATGGGAAAGAAGTCAAACTGTTGTGCATATGTTGTAATACTGGTTGGTACAATCTTAAGTTCTATACTTAAAGTTGACGTTGGCACTTTGTATATATTTGATGTAAAGTTTTGATTGACTTCATAACAATATACTTTCCTGTTTACACGTACATTTTAACTTTTATTTCATATTTTACTATACTCCAGCTCTATACACTACCTTATTTTACCACAGCATATACTGTATTTTTTGTGCCAAATAAACGTTTATTCATTCATTCATATATTGTAGAGGTAAAATAGCCAGTTCGTCAATGCGTTAAAGATTCTAAGAAGGAAAATAAGTAGTTATTTATTATTATTATGCATTGGATTTTTAGCTTCCAATGAATTGCAGCTACAGATTTTAATAAACATCCTCGTAAATTGTCGATCCTGGTCAAAACAAAAACAAATGACTATTTCAACAAAATATACATATATCCTAACTAATAATTAAAATGCGAATTTGAGTTTGTTTGTTTGTTACGCCTTCACGCCTAAACCACTAAACCGATTTTAAAAATTATTTCACCAATTGCAAGCTATTTTGAGTAAAATAGGCTGTATTTATTTATATTTTTAATTAGAAATCCCTACAAAAATAATATTAATGCAGTCATTATTTGACGTGGGCTGCCATTTTGTAATTTGTTAGAAAATTTAAGTGACTACCTATGGAGTGTTTGTATAAACATCCTCCCCGGCCTGACCTTCAGTGCGCTATTACGGGACGGCTCGGGATCTGCGCACATGATCGCAACTACACCGAGACCGTTCCAACGCTGCCTGTCTAGGGACTCCTTGCACCAATTGGTGGCCAGCAGCCACCGTTCCAACGCTGCCTGTCTAGGGACTCCTTGCACCAATTGGTGGCCAGCAGCCACTCCTCCACCGCTGGCTGCTCCATCTGGTGCGTCCTCCTGACGAGGACACCGGGAGCAGCCATCGAACGGGGGACTTCAGGCGCGGTCGTGGCCCTGAAAAGGTCCGTCCGCCGTCCGACTAGCCGTGGTGGGAAAACAAAAACAACTCGACGATGGCATGTGTCTTTGAATGCCAAGGGGACACACTTGACCGCCACGAGGATGCTTCCGGACGTGGACCCCTTATCCTTTTCCTACCTGTCAAAAATTTGATATTGTCGCGTTCGTCTTGTCATTCATTCAGAAATCAATTTCATTTATTTAAATTTAGTGCGCGAGAATATTCAATATGTTTAATAAAATGGTTAGCTACTGAATATTATGCAGTCTGTGTCACTTATTTACGCTAGCTAGCTCTCGGTATTGTTGACGGCTTGTTCAGAAATAGCCGTCGTGCGAGGTAAATAAATGCTATGTAAAGTCGTTGATTCGACCAAATTCTTGGCATGGCCGGCCTGTTCGCATATTTGCACTGCTTAAGGGCATGCCACCACTCGAAATGCTGCTGCGGCGATGACAAGATAAATATGTATTTAGAAACGTGTTGTCATGTCAATGACGGAAATAACCATTGGTGCACTAAGAGATCATGTATAGAAGTACGATTTATCGCACACACGGCTTTATTTTTTTTTTTATAAAGAATTGTGAAATGACTTCTTTCCACTTGATGGTAAGCAGAAGTGGAGTCGATAAGCAAAATTAGCTAATGCTACTGTTGTAATAAAAAAACGCTGTAGATGAAAACGCAAAAGAAGTCTTTGGGCACACCAGTGAATTAAAAAAAGGCAAGAATTAGGAGTTGTGTCCTTAAGTTACGAATTTTTATGCTTATTTCTACCGAGGTAGTTTTAAACTCTTCTGCTAAGCTTTCCAGCGCTGCCTGCTTTTTTACTCTATTTTTATAATCAATACACAAAACAACCCAAAGCTAGCCCTTCAAGGTACCCCTTCTACAAAAATGATAAGGCTCTTTGTAGTCTCCTTGCTCCGCGTAAAACTCATTTTCAATGCTTCCTAGTCAAAATATATTTTGTTCTGAGTTACCAAACCGCGGCGAGCGAGTCCGTCGCATACTCGCCTCGCTTTAAACTCACTCTTAAATCGCGGGTGTGATAAGGCCCTAATGATAGCATCATTTGACTGCGATATTTTCCGAGCAATTATTTTATCATTCAATAGTTTCTCCATCGCTTAGCGTTGGCTTTGGTACTAATATAAAAGCGTAGCACCTTCCTGCCGAGGTGCCCAAACAGTTGACAGTCCAACGGCACTTTGTACAGGAATTTGTTAATAGCCAGCAATACTTGTAGGTACTAAACTAATAGTGAACGTAGAATAATCGCCTCCTTTGGCCTCGGAATGTGGACTTTTATTTTAATTAATACTTAGGTAGAGGTCGTTCGGTTTGGTTTTAGAAAAAAAAAACCATTTACGAGAATTGTTTTAATTTATTTTATTTGTAAATAGATTTTTTTTAGTTTTTAACATCATTTACTACCTTACTAAAATATTAAGGCTACTTCTTCTTTTTAATTAAAAGCGATCGCGGCAATTTAATATTACGCATTTCGCCAACGTCAAGTGAAAATGTACTTAAAGTAACACAATAGTACGGTAGATTGAGTTAAAATTGGAGTCTCTCAACTCAACACGTGTTTCTACAACAAGAACTTGGGAGAAACTCATGTTAAGGATAAATTCTGAAAAGCAACCCTTCTACAATAATATAATATTAACGGAAGGAACCTGCCACTTCCTATAATCGGTGACCGATTTTTTATAGGGGAAAAATTGAACGTATTGATATCAAATAGTGAAAAACACACGTACTACAAAAAGTTGGTCAGGAAATGTAATGACACGTGATGAAAAAATCGGCCCGATTGTCGTTCCTACAAAAAGTCTGACGTGGGGGAGCGCTGTTAAGGTTTGTATATTTGTAATGAATACCTACCTACCTACCTATGATCAAAAACTACTGAACCGATTTTTTTTAATTCCATTCAGACGAAGTCGCGGGCGGAGGGAGCGCTAGGTATAAGTCATAATTTTTCTACCCTGGTCCCAATTTATTTGGGGTCGGTACAACTAGGTGGTAGACCCATATGTAGGGTCGTATGGATAGGTACCTCCGCCTTTCTTAATCCTGCTGTGAAGCAGTTAGCTGTGTTTCGGATTGAAGGGAAAGGTAGCCAGTGTAATTACTGGGCATGGAAGTCATATCATCTTAGTCCCCATGATGGCAATGGCACTTGCAGTGTTGAGTGATCTAGCCTTAATATTGCAAGTGTCTATAGGCGACAGCAACCACTTAACACCAGGTGGGCCGTAAGCTTGTTTGCCATCGCGTATAATAAAAATAATAATATCTACTGCACAAGGATTTGGCATTAGATTTTTACGGCCGGCCGGCCTTACACCACCCCAGCTTGAAAACGACTACTATCTTTCGACAGGACCCGGAAACACCCAGTTTAACGTGCCTTTTGAAGCACAGAGGAAAATCGATTAGAAAATTTTTTGGTTACTAAGAACACATGACCATAGCGTCATCGACCTTCTCAGCGCTGCCTAGTATTATATAAAAATTGAAACTCGTGTGATATGTATATAGTAATTAGTATCCTGTATACTATGATTTTTTATAAGTATGAATTTTTCAAGAGCGCCTTCAGGGCCAAATCCTAAACTATAAGAATAACGAAAAATACTCAAAGGAATCGCGAGTCCGATTTTGATGAAAACAAAAACTGCATAATTGGATTTTTGAAAAAAATAATGATCTTCGCTTTAATTATCGCTTCAACCAAGAAATATTTTATTAAAATTTAACATTTTCCAATTTTTTCCCGTATATCATTACTTTCCAGAAATCGATGCTTATTAACAACACTATCGAATGGCGTCGTAATAATACTGACTGTGGTTTTTTTTTTGAAAATCATTGTACGTTCGATTCCTGGCTAGGATTATTGATTTTTCGAAAATCCAATGATGCACTTTTTATTTTCATCAAAATCGGGTTCACGACTCCTTTGGGCTTTTTTCGATATTCCTTATAGTTTAGGATTTGGCCAAGAAGGCCCACTTGATAAAATCATACTCCTGTATATGTCGCACCCACGATGGCACGTCCGTATCGGACACTGCGGCCTATGGCCGGCGCGGCGCGGATTTCGTCATTTGCATCGACTGGCCGGCGAACTGAATACATATTTTTCTTCCTCTAATAATAAACAACTGATAACAAATTGTTCGTCAAGAGATATACGTAATACACGATTACACGCCCACTCTTGTTCAAATTAAGAAACCGAATGAAAGACATCCAGTGCGATGCGTTCGGCGACGGGAACGACTGCGGTACCGTGGCGCGGACAGGTGTTCGAGGCCATTAACAAAAGCGATGACTGTGGCGACTGGTCTGCGTTCACCATTACTGTCTCTTAAATTTTAGTGAACATTCTTGCGCTGGTCCCAATGTTTTGGGGTCGGTGCAATACAAGATGTCGCCACAGGTTTTGGCATAAGTAGTAGATTGGAATTAAGAAGTAGTTAGGCAAAATGGCCGACCGCCTGCCTAGCAACCTTCGTTGGGCATGCTGTTGTATGATGCGTTGGTCTGCATCTCTCCCGCATTTATTCCTTTTCATGCTTCTTGCCTCATGCCCAACTTTCACTTTCATTCAGCGTTGAGACCAGCACATCATCATGCGCGTGATTTCTTTATGTTTTTCTGGAAGAGTCCTAGCAAATGACTCAGATCCACCTGATGGTAGCTGCTCTCATCTGTGGGCAGTGGCAAACCCAGTACGAGCTTCTTCCCTTATAGAGGAGAGCGGCTCGAATCGTAAGCGAACCAACGCTTTCTGATCGATGTTGCAGATGTCTTTGGGCGGCGGTGGCAGTGACCCCGGTGATGTCCCCTTTTCCATAAAAAAAGAAATGGAGTCCAAGGCAAAGACAGCTAGTGCCGACCTAGCCATATATTATTACTAGCTTATGCCCGCGACTTCGTCCGCGTAGAATAGTTACTTCGGGCAGCATTTAAATTTTCTTATTATTTCTTCTAACCCAAGCGCCATATACCTAAAAATTTTCATGGATTTTACTTAAAAAATGACGGATTTCCATACAAACTTTCATCCCCTATTTTACCCCATTAGGGAGTGAATTTCCAAAAATACTAAAGTACATCTTTCTTAATTTGTAACTGAAAGGCCTTGCACCAATTTTTATAGATTTTACTTTAAAAATGACGGATTTCCATACTAACTTTTCACCCCCTTAGAGGGTGAATTTCCAAAAATCCTTTCTTAGTGCAACCCGAGACCCCATAAGGAACCTACGTACCAAAGGAATCTCTAGACCCAGCGGTTTGGGCTGTGCGTTGATATGTCAGTCAGTCAGTCAGTATTCATTTATATATAGATAGATAGATATAGCGCACATATTGTCTAAAATGTTCTATCTATTTGTCCCAGACGTCTGAATGAAACTCCTACGCAACGCCTATTCCGTTGTAATGGGTCTAACTACCGCTTGTTATTCAATCACAGAATGTATTTTTAACCGGAATGTACCTAAACAAACTATAATGAAGTCATAGTGGAGTGACAAGCAAATGATAATGAATTCAAAACGGATGAAAAAAACTGATTGAAAATTGCATGTAGAGTGACAATGATGACTAATTGGACGGAGTCAGCTGATTCAACTGATTAATTAGTGTTGTCTTTCTGTCGGTAAGGTTTCCTTAGCTCCAAGCATACATAGCTACATAAACTTCGGTAGCCAAACGCGCAGGCAGGTGGATTTCGTTCTGTGTGAACGGAGATCGATACCCGACGACGCCGTTAGAGTACCAACGTGCACCCACTCCTAGCACCAGGAAATTAGCTTAGTAGGGCGGGCTTACAAGATTATTATTGTGTTTTAATGGCATATTACTATTTTAAAGGGTCGAGCATAGCTTTAGATAACTTTTGCTTACTCTACATATAAAGCTACTTCTGGCAGTAGGTATGGAATATTTTTTATTTATTTATTATTTTACAATCTCCCATTGGCCCCTAAGCCATAATCAGATGTTCTGAATGCTCACGCGACACTTATGTACAAATCACCTGCAAGAGAACTGCGAATAATTGTTACTGCGTGCTAAAATTAGCTTCTTGTGTCAACTTCAGTAATTTGCCAACGCTTCAGACGGTTTTCATTTATCACGCTAAGCATGCCAGCTGATCGACATGATTCCATAGCCTTTGCTTGTATCTGATACTGTGCTGTTTGATCTTATCTTTGACCATAGGCATTTCGAGATCATCGTTGAATTTGCTATTTTTGTAAACTATAGTAGGTACTCAGTGCCCCCGAAAAGTTAGAGGGTGCCAGTCCTACAGCCTGAGCTCCATGCGGAGCGGATAGGAGCAGGCAGAACTGGCAAAAAATATGTAAGTTGCGGTAACTATCTACTTACCAGCGCAACGTCTGCGTACTTATTTGTCCAGTAATTTGAAAAAAGTGGTGTCCAGTCAGATTATTACTTGAATTCAAAAATTGTTTCTTAGTTGATTTTGTGCAGTGAAAGTGGTGTTATTTTTATCCATAAGCACCCGTGTTGCGTAGTGCGTAAGAAAGTCGTCTCCCACCCGGGAGGCACTGGTTCGATCCCCGCCACGTACCAATGTGTTTTCAAATTTTGAATTCATATGTACGTTTAACTCGTTAAGCCCCGTTCGCGCTCAGGAGCGCGAGAACACAATTAAAATCAATTGTGTCTGGATATTAATAATCGTCGATGGATTAATCGACGCTTTTACGGTGAAGGAAAACCACATACACCTATGAAGAAATTCTTAGGTTGTGTGTGAAGTCGACCAAACCGCACTTGGCCAGCGTGGTTGACTAAGGCCTAATCGCCCCTAATGTGGGGTAGGCTCGAGCCCCTCGGTGGGGACATTATATGAACTGATGATGGCCCCTGTTGCCTTTCAATGGTCCTTTTGTTTAATTCAAACAAGAGAGGAATTCAAATATTTAATAAAGACATGTGTCGTGATGTATTACTAAATACAACACAGAGGCAGACAGTTATATAATAACAGAATTTAATTTGTTTTTCTTTCTCTTAATTGTCTTTTAACGATCACATCTGAAATTGGAGAAAAAGTATAACCTTCAACCTACGAGTTTCATGTCATTACTTTCATCGCGCCAACGAATGTCGAATGCGTATGTTTAAATCAAGTTCGGTAAAACAAGGGCGCAACTGTAGTTTTATCAATTTTACAGAAGTAATTTTTAAGATGAAAGGTTATTTGTAAAGCGTTTTCGCATATTTAACTCATTGCCTCAAAAATAATCTAGCGAATTTTGGTTTTTTATTGTGAATTTTTTATATCAAAGCAGTTTGGTGTTAAAAAGTTGTATTTCTTATTTAATGCCGCACTGATTACCTGCTAAAATATTATTTACCCCCCTATATTTGGAAGGCAAAAAAATGTGTATAAAGCCGCATGTTTAGTTGGTTTCATCAATAAATCCATGTTATTTAAATTATTGTCCACAAGTCTATCTAATTAAGCTTAATAATGTTGCTGTATCTCGCAAAACGAACTTTTAAATACAAAATAAGTACAATAAATTACCGGTTTCTCAGTTAAAAAGGCCTTGTGAATATGTTAACAATACTATTATTATGTATTAAAGTAATATTCTTTTACATAAGAATAAGTAAAACATTAGGAATTTAGAATAAAAGTCTTTCTTCAATTTACCACTTTATTAAAAACACATTTTCAACATTTTTACTTTCTCGTATACGTAGTATAGAGGAAGTCGACCTCGAGATTTTGACGGATTTACACATTTTGGACCTCCCTGAGTCCAAAAATACCGTTTTTGGAATTATGTCTCTGTATGTCTGTGCGTTAGCACGATAACTCGAGTATGCTTTAACTTATTGCAACCAAATTTAACATGCATCAAAATATAAGGTTTCTATCAACTTTTGAGTCGTCGATTACGAAAGTTAAGCAACCAAGTGCGTGGTCGGTACTCGGATGGGTGACCAAAATTTAACATGCACGTATGACATCAAAATATAAGTTTCTATCAACTTTTGAGTCGTTTCCGGTATACGAGAAAATCAAGGGGAGACCACTCCCGATTTTTTATCATTGTAACATACGGTATATACGTATAACAAAATAAAAAAGGCAACTAAATGATATTAATAAACTAATAATAATACTTATACGAACAACTAAAATGATATTTTATAAATAAAGCCTATATATAAAATTATAACATATTACGTTCAATAAGTTAAAACATACTCGAGTTATCGTGCTAACGCACAGACACACAGACATAATTCCAAAAAAAATATTTTTGGACTCAGGGAGGTCCGAAACGTGTAAATTCGTCAAAATCTCGAGGTCGAATTTTTTGACGATTACAAGACTTCCTCTATACTACGTAAACGAGAAAGTAAAAAGGTCCTGCCAGAATAACAGCTGCAGAAGCACATGATGAGGCAGGGTCCTATTGGTCTCGCACAGGACTCCACTAATTGTTTGTCGTATTTTGTAATTTCTCTCTATATATGTTCTATGTGTACCAATAAATGTTTTCTTTCTTCTTTCTAAGTAGAATTATTGATAATACTATATTATTTCAAAGTTCCAATGGAAACGGATTTACTCCCTCATAATTAATATCAGAATTAGCTACAGCGGAACGTAGCTGCTTAGTGGTTTTTTTATGGCAATGAATGCTACGAAACGCATGAACAACAAAAAAGACTGACTAATCATAAATTGGGTATAAATTAATTGATTAATAGATTTTATCGGTTCAGACTTGCATTGTTACATTGTAAGCGATGATTCAGTTTTTGTGGCCATTGATAAATAGGGGCAGACATCAATGTTGTCTTTTTGTCGAAGCCCACACTGCATTTTACATCTTATTTTGCAGCTAGACAAAAAACGACATTAGTTCGATCAGGTCACACGGATCACGATTTTGGATTTTATTACGACGGTTACAAATGGTTTAGGACAAAAATTCGCATGCAAAATGACCAAAAAAACTCTAGACAAATTGTCTGAGTAAATGTCATGATTCATTGTCTGGCGTGTTCTTGAAAAAAATAAAGACTGCAGATTTTCTATACAATGTATTGTACATAATTGTATACCTATTATAGCAAGAGTGGTCGTTAAAAAAGTTAAGGTCACACACTGTCTGTGTTTGTCATACCTATGCAATTGCAGTTAATACTTCAGTCATTCGGTGACGCACAACGCTAGCAATAAAAAAGGATTGTTAATGATTTTTTAATTAGAGACTTTAAATTTTATTTCATACTGGTGTAGTTTCCGGTTACTATAATACCGCTTCTCATCCTGTGGGTGCCGCAGGAAGAGGCTGAGGGACTTTCTGAACCACGTGTTCACTAAAGCACCAACGGTCACTCGCGCGGTGGCCAGCGTCGTCGCTTGCCTCCGCGTTGACGTCGGATGCAGCAAGATCAATCATATCAGCCTAGTGACGTCCTCTGTTAGAAATAGACCTCCAAGGATCTCTAACATTTTTGGAGAAATCTTTAAGTGTTACGCCTAACTCACTGGTGTAATAGATTGTTAAGCATCGATTTATTTTGCTTTTTATAACTCAGGTGAGAAGGTTTGTTTTATCTCTGCTAGCATCATTTTTCCATAGTCTGGTCCCGTGACAGCAATTCTAAATTGTTAGGTTACGATAGTTTAATGTATACATAAGGTCGCCATATGATGCCGGCAGAGTAGAATAGCACCATAGAATCTCCACTAGGTGTCGTAGAAGGCTAGACTAATGGATCAGCAAAGAGGTATTGTGTACCTTATACTCCGTCCACCAATCCACATTGGGCAAGCGTGGTGGACTACTGCCTAAATCTCCTTCCATGACAAGGAGAGGCCTTGTGTCCCAGCATAGGGTCGAATTATAAAGGCTGTTATGATGAATGTATAAGAACTTTATGAGAGAATGTTCTTCCAGATGACCTGCATAGCGATGATCCGGAAGGGGGTTAAGGATTCTTAGTCGACTGCGCTTTTATTTTAACTTTACCTTGACTTTCAAAATGCCTTATTCGCAAACGCTTTCTCGGTGTAGAAAGAAAGCTCGTTAATCTTTCCAGTGATCCGAGCAATATCCTCAGAATTAAAACTCCGCATCGCGGGAAGAAATGACTAAGCATAATTTACCTCACAATTTGTAATATTTCATGCACTACTCAAAGTGGTGAGTTGCAATAAACAAAAATATCAGTGTCGCAACGTGTGCTGTTAAATATACAGGCAGGGCTGTAATCAGGGCGGATTTGTCCGACCATTACGGTTAATAGGGCGGCGCGGCGGACTACTGGACGTTTTAAAATCATTAGTCAGGAAATCAGGCCCTGATTCAGGGCATTAATAATTTTGAACGTGTTGCACGCATGACTATCATTTAGTAGGGTAAGGTTGGAGTTTTAAGTTTTTACTTGAATTAATAATAAAATTCTGGTGCACAGCCTCTATCTAGAACAATCAATATTAAGCTTAGCTGCGCTGTCCTGTGCAAATCTCTATAGAGTCGAATCGCTTCTCATAGATTATCTATAAAGAAGAAATCAACAAACCCTGCTGACGAAGAAGAAACCAATTATACAACCTTGAGCTACGCTGAGCTGTGCTGAGCTATCAGCACATCACACCGTGATTCAAAGTTAATTTGTCACCCTAAGTTTAACTTTACAGGATGGAAACTACTAGCGCGTCAGTAAGGGGAAGTACTTTAACCGTAGCAGCTAAATGAAAATCATCCTTCAATCAACGAATTAGCTAATTCGTTGCCTTCAATATGATTTCAAGATATTTTCGATATGTTTAAAATTTCATATCATTTGTCTTTAATTTTATTTTTTGTATTACAATTTCACAGTTCTTTTTCTTAAGACTTGCAATGATTTCCTACGAAATGGCCGGGAAATTATTTAGTACTCCAGCCTGGGTTGGTCTCATAGAATTTTTTGATCAGTATTAGAAACAGGTTCGATTGTCATCAAAAAAAGGTAAAATATTTTGCCATTGCCATTATTTTTTAAATCTGTGAATAGGAATCAAAATTTTACAAAACTCTAGATAATTTTCGTGTAGCTGCTACGGTTACTGATTATTTTCTTTAAAAATTATTCTTCAAATTTTTGAATTATCGCCACAAAAAATCTTCCCTAAAAACACAAATTTCGCGCCAGACATAAATTAGCAGCATATAAAATATAAAAGATATAAATTGCATTAGAACAGACTATACATTTAAATATATTTACCTAGATGATTTTTTTCTTTGACTGACTAAAGTTGGTGGCCGAAAATGGCCTCATCAGCCCACCTCTTTTTGTGTTCTGTCCTCAGCCCCACCTGCTTACTGAGAAGGCGAAGACCTTGGGGATCCTCGAGATTGTAAGGTTGAACCTCTCTAGAGGAACCTATTAGTCGGTCGAGCATCTCCTGCGGGAGAGTCTCTCGACCGATTGACCGATCTTTTTTATGCTTCACAGTTAAGCTCTTGGCCTTCATCTCACCTTATGGTAAGTGGTGATAAGGTCGAAAATGGAATCGAGCTTCGCCTGGAACCCTCAACCACAGAGGAACTGGATATATTATCATTAATTGCCGGAACACAAAAATGCTGTTAATTATGGCGACAGATTTTGGTCCGGGTATCGCAAAGCGGGTGCAGGACTTAGGTTAGGTTAGACTTCGTAGGTGTCGCAAAGGGGGTGCATCAAAAAACACTCATATTTTTCAAATTGTTGAAAAACATAGCAATTAACAAGAACTTCCGTGGTAGTTTAGTATGGAACTGGGACTCGTAATGAAAAGAAAATAAAAAAAATCGTTTCTGACGCTTTTCCGGACGCTGCCGCGGCACGCTCCCAACTCTCGCTCGGCTCGCGCGTATAGGTCGGAAGTCTAACCTAACCCTGCACCCCCTTTGCGACACCCTAACCCAGATTTTGATAATGGTGGTGGCTAGCTACCGGCCAAACCAAGTACTAAGTACTCCTCTGGGGATAGACCACGGAGGCGGTTAAAGTGATCTCTAGGGCGTTCAAGCCAGGAGGGATTACACGACTTTTTTTCGATGAAAAATCCTGTTTACTGAGCGTACCGTACTGCTACACAGTACGGCGTGTGTGGGACTCCTTGGGAATCCCCGAGAATGCCCACTAAAAACCATCAGCAAGTACTCCCCAAGAAATTTATAGGTAAAGCTGGAAGCCACAACTCCAAGAAAAAGTGAAAACAAAAATTATGATCTAGAAACTACTTATTAGCCATTTTGTCTCCTTCTAACCACAAGAGCACGTGTCATCATGTGACCGTCTAAAACGTCAACCGTAGTGTCATTATATTTCTTGTCAAGTGAGTTAGAAAGAGTCAGGTAGAAAACAGAAATATTCAAAATTACTTGGGGGTGAAAAAAATTGTCTTCACTTTTTTATTGGTAGTGTGGCTTCCATTTTTACCTTTAAATTTCTTGGTACCCGGCGCACAGTGTACACCTCACAGATAACAGGTGTTCTGAGGTACGCCTCGTCCCCGGTAAGTAGGGATTACATGACCTACACTGCCGTTACATAGTCGGCTATGAAGTATTCACTGTTACGTAATAAATGTATTTTTCTACTTATTCCGGCTCTGAGTCAAACGTATTTTGTATTGTATAAGTCCTTTCAAGAATATTTTCTTTTATGAACGCAATCAGCATTTCGACTACCATTTCAACTAATTCACATTATTGACGACTAATTTTGGAGATGAACATGCCCTTACCGGCGAATTAAGAATAAAACATAATTTCAAAGAGATTTTGGGTAATCAGTGCACAGTGGAGCTGTATACATTAAGTGGAACGATGCAAAATTCGCTTCTGTTGTAAAGAGATAAAGTCGATTATGTAATGCTAACTTCTGCAATGTGCACATCATAATTAGGACTAATAATTTTTTGTCCTTCTTAGAATTTAAAGTGCAATTGTTTGCGATGATTCTAAAAATACTGACGTTAAGGTCTTTAAAAAGGGGTTACACCGAATTCGACATGAAAAATTTTAGTTTTTTAAGGATTATTGAACTAAAATATAATAACTCACTTTATGATAATTTTAATAGTGATATTATCATGTTAAAATGTTGTTACTATTAGATATAAATGGCCGCGTGATGCCGGCAGAGTAGAATAGCAACACCTATATCCTCCAATGGGTGTCGTAGAAGGCGACTAATAAGGCAGCAAAGGGGTATTGATCACCTTATACTCCGTCCACCAATCCGCATTGGGCAAGCGTGGTTAACTACTGCCTGTGCCTCCTTCGTTGACAAGGAGAGGTCTTCTGTCCCAGCAGTGGGCCGAATTATAAAGGTTGTGATGATGACTAGATATAAGTGTCTAAATAAGCAGATATGGGATTCCGACCAAACTTTGTTATAGGTATGTTGTAAATACTTTATATAAATACTAGCTTCTGCCTGCGACTTCGTCTTTTTGGGATTAGTAGGTATATTAAATTTTAGCCTGTATGTTCTGATATACATTATTGATAAGTTTCATTAAAATCGATTAAGTAGTTTTTACGCGAAAGAATATCAAACAGATCCATACAAACTTTCGCGTTTATAATATTACTAGAATATACTACTCATACACATCTTAAAATACTTGTAATAAGAAGACTAAAAAAACTTACATTCCAAATAGCAACTTATTCATTGTACTTCAATAGACTTTAAAAAAAATTGCAAAAAATAAATACATAGTTTACATTTTCTTAAAGTTTTTAATTTTAAAGTTATGTAGGTATAATATGAGTTTTAGGTACCTATATTACGACAATAACCTATGACTTGTGGTTTACAAAATCCTTTTTTTTTGTATTGGCTATCACTAGAGGAGTTACTCAAATAACTAAACTAATTATATAATATTAAAATACTACATTTAGATTTTTACTGCAATTTAAGTTCAATGCTAAAATAGGTATTTTTTTCTGATCGGTTTTCATGTATTTTCCATACATAATTCACAGTCCTATTTAGAAATATTAGAAGCTGCTACATTTATCCCAAAATGAAACTTTCTTTCTTTCGATATACAGTAAACAGTTCCGTAGCGCCCTTGAAAAGACTTCAACGCTTCAACCAAATCAGGTTCAACGCTCTGCACAATCGAGCTTCAATTTAATCAGATTATCTCTGAACAGCTTCTTACGTAATGACAAGAAGAAAAAAATTGTTGCCATGCTAGTGAAATATTGGGTCATAGTGTAGAGACGCTACGAAGGTTAATACTTCTATATTACGAGTAAGGTCGTAGCTTATTATAATGAGCTTTCAAGTACGAGCTTAAGCACGTAGACTGTAGACACACCTTACATCTGTACATAAAAAAAGTTTGCTCTTTCTGTCTGTAAAGGCGCAACGCAAACAGAAGGCGAAGCTACGACGCGGACATCATTTATTTTCATTCAAATAGCGTCCCAAACACACGGCAATAAGGTAATTAATTGAATTTAAATAATAAATTCAACGCCGAAATGTGCGCATCCAATGTTTTTTGTTCAATGAATTACCTTATTGCCGTGTGTTTGGGACGCTATTTGAATGAAAATAAATGATGTCTGCGCCATACCTTCGCCTTGCCGCCTTCTGTTTGCGTTGCGCCTAAAATCTTTAAACGTTGTTGCCCTTTGGCTTTTTTTGTTGGTTCACTGAAGGTTTCTTATCATTTTGCGTTTGATAGCCTTTTATATAAGTGATAGGCTACTTGTTACTATTTTGAGACCCTGCACAGCCCAAATTCCAGATGCGGCTTTATGTGTAACAAAGTGTTAACTAACGCTCTGCTCAACCATTTTTAGAATTATGTACTTGTTGTATTTATGTAGAAATACTACTGAGACACGAAACTAACAAAAAAAACTGATAGTGAGATGTGGTACAGAGGATGGCAGGCTATCGCAAACTGACAAATTTCCACTTAGTAGTCATAGAGTCCACAGTCTATTGAAGTTTAACTGTTTGTAATCATTTTTTTACCAATAGCTTTACGACTGGTTGCACCAAGATATAAGATTTACAATTTCGTAAATAAATAAACACAATCCATTCCTATTAAGTTGACATATAAGTTACTTTTTGCAAAGTAGTAAAAAGTAAATCTTGGTGCAACTAGCCGTTAGGTTTGACTTTGATATCTGCTTTTGCTGTTGACTGTACAGTGAAGGGCAGAAGTGGATGATCAAAAACAAAACTTCTAAATTAATTAACAGCAAAATAAATGTTGGCGACTGGCCGCCACATTTTTTTTTTCCGCCGTTTTATATTGTCTTGTAAATTATATCGAAGTAAAAGTGTTACCAATTTTTCCGCGCCTTTCTTTTAATCTTACAGTCCTCTTTTCGTCCTTTTCAATAAATATACAAAGATGTAAAATTCATAAAAGTATGTATATCGTCGGTGGCGTATTGGGTAAGGGCGTTGTCTTCCACCTGTTAGGCACCGGTTTGAACCCTGCCAGGTATGAACGTGTTTTCAAATTTGATGATGATGATGATAGAATTGTGTGTCGATAGAATAGTGAGGTGATGATGATGATAATCATAGAATCGCCTAAGTAAACCACGCTGGTCAAGTGCGTGTTGATCGACTTCACACACAGCCTAAGAATTTTTTCATGTGATGTGTGCAGGTTTCCTCACGATATTTTCCTTCACCGTAAAAGCGTCGAATAAAATTTGTATTTAAAATTTGTAAACACATTGGTACGTGGCCGGGTTCAAACCAGTGCCTCCTGATTGGGAGGCAACGCCCTTACGCACTACGCCACCGACGCTTCTCTATCAATAGCTCTATCATCTATAGTCACAAATTATTGTAATAGGGGTAAGGTAACATTGTCAAAATAGGAAAATAATATTGGTGTATCAAATCGTAACTTGAAACCTAATAAATTTAAATGGTATTTGCTAAAATAATATTTAAATAACTATATCTATTCCGCTGGAGAAGAAACTACTTTTCACCACATTAAAAGCTAAGTAAATGAATTATCAATATTAAAATAAATTACTTTCAGTTTTAAATGAAAACGAACTTTAAATTTACTTAATTTTTACTTTTGTATTACGTGATTTTTTCACGAGGTTTTGATTTAAGCAGACACTATGATAGAAAAATGATTAGGTTTTGTCACAACTCTCAACAATTTTTTATAGTTTATATTTTAAAACATTTTGAATATATACATAATACAAACAATAAACATTATAACAGAAAGTATTGATAAGAAAATTAATTAGTTATCGTCTTGTTAAAGTTTTGTGTAAGGAAAGAGTCATGCAAGAATGATTCTTATGGTGAATTTTGTTTCGTGTTTGCAGGGTATTCTCACGAAATCTTCGACAAATTATTTTATTTAAGCATGATTAAGTATCAGGGTCCGTAGATAAAGTCACAAATCTAAACGATAGCGAAGTTCGATAAGAACAAAATGTATGGGATTGACTTAAGCCGTCGTTAAATCACGTGGTCAATCGTCATCTCTACGCTCAAGCTAAGACGACGACGAACCAAGCAATATGGTTTATGATGACAAATTTCGATATTGTTTCGTTATGAAAACGATTGTCACTTGTCTAACCATCCAGGTAACATTCGGGCTTGTTTAAGAAAAGGAAACTCTATATGAAATCTGCTAAAGCAAATGAGATCTGAGGGCCTAGCCAAGTGACCCATCGATTGAGCCGAACGGTTGACGAAAATAATATAATGTATGAAACTGACGTATTAGTGAGAAAGCTCTATGGCGACCGTCGTGACTAATGTATGACTAGTAGTCAAAAATTTACATTTCGTTCGATAGAAATGTTGTATCGTTTGCCACTTGGCTAGACTTGTTTAGTTTAATAAAGTGAAACTCTATATGAAATCTGCTAAAGTAAAAGACATCTGAATTTTTGAATCCTATGTAAAACTATTTTTTTCAATTTTGATAGTTTTGTCAAAATTAAGAAATAATTAAGCAACAAATAAATTAAAATATTAGACATTTTCATAAAAAAATGAATTGTTCTAAGAAAACCATTCTCATACTTTTCTAAACAAGTAATTTTACAAGCTATAACATACATCGTTGCGATTTTGTAGTTATAAGTTACGCTACCACTATTTTTTCCTATAAATTCTACAGAAGTTGTTGATATTGTCGTCATGTCATACTCGTTATAGTATTGTACAATTTTACTTCATTTCTCCGTGTATGATTTTTGTGTTCAAAATAATAAATTTGTACGATATTTAGGATCATACTAATGTATTTTTGCAATGATATATTTTGTTGGGAATGTTAGTTCGTAGTCCCTAGATATAGGATTGTATTTATAAATCGAATGTCAGTGTGTTTGTTACGCTTTCCCAACTATACTACTCAAACGTTTATGAAATTTTGTATACACATTGTCAGGAAAAAAAAAGAACATAAGATAACTTTCACCCAAAAAAGGACTGTCCCATATTGATAGAAAATAGTTATTTGATCTACAAGTGAGCGAATTTATTTTGCTACAAGTGCCGACTTTAAATCATGAGCCAGTGAAGCAGGTATCTAATTACATAAAAAATATACTAAATAAATACATACAAAAAAAGATGACCCTCGTCCCCTGGAAGAAGGGAAAATGTTTGGTTTGGGATGCCAATTGCGCGGACACCTTAGCAATGTCTCATATTCCAGCTACCTTAGCAATGTCCGGATCGGCTGCAGCTTCCGCTGAGTCTCTCAAACGGCGCAATTACGCCGGTCTCTCAGGAGACTACTTATTTGAGCCGTTTGGGGTAGAGACTCTGGGACCATGGGGTCCAGGAGCTCACCGACTTTTTCGGGATATTGCAGAGCGGCTACGTGAGACAGTAAGTGACAATAAGGCTGGTTTGTATTTCGCACAAAAAATAAGTCTCGCGATCCAGCGAGGTAATGCAGCCAGTGTTATTGGTACACTTCCTGTTTCAGAAGACTTAGGTGAAGTATTTTATCTTTAATTTATTAGTTTTTAAGTATTTTGTACGTATCTAGTTTTATTATCTCTTTTATAACGTCGATTTGATTAGTTTTTATTAAGTAGCATTTAATTTCATTAAATATTTATGCTCAACTGGTATCAAAAAAAAATTTTTAAAAAACTTTCATGTCAAACATAGGTACAACGATCGAACCGAAATTTGTAAAATTTTGGTCTGCTTTCACATTAGTGACCTAAACTACCAATTCCAAACTGAAGTACCAGGCTACCATAACTATGTAACAGATGTTTAGGATACTATTCATATTTCCTACCTAATCTTTAAATAATAAACTCTGATAGATATATGGTAGCCTGGTAGGTCACTAATGTGACAGCCGGTTGGTGAAGATTTTAGTAAATAAGCCCTTTTAAGCATTATTTTGTTTTCAGTAAATTCTGTCAAACTGCAAATTCGCATAGAGGTTGGGGTTGCATATAAACTTAAATTATTACAAAACAATCCAAAATTTTACATATTTTATATTTAGTTATGGTAGTAGTGTCCATGGGAATGAAGATGTTAGGCCCTTATAATTACCCACGATACTACTGGCTTGGTAGTGTAGAAGGGAAAAAATATTCTCCACGACACTACTGGTAGTGTGGTTTGGTAGTGCGGTGGGTCAGAAGCGAGAATTCTTATTAATTCCCATAATAAATATTGATTGACGTTCTTCTCGAAATAAATTGTTTTTTTTTTAATAAAGCTATACTTACGGGGAAGTTTTACTATGTAAGAACACTTCACTGTATTTTAAAGGTAACTACAAAATAAGTTGTCTATTATTTTATCAGGTATAAGTATAAGTTGTCTATTAGTACTATAATATAGCGGATGGTGCTTTCCTGAGGTGCTTTCCATGCATACATTTAAAATATCTATAGGCATTAAACTCTTTGGTCTATTATTTTCATTGAATTTTAAAATACCTGCTCTAGAACGTTCGTTAATTCTAATTCTACGAAAAGTAGATAATAATATCCTGAATTCCTTATTTCGTTTTTGATTAATGTTATTTTTTTCATGCAAGAAATAATTATAATTTACAAAGTTAATCAAGGCGTTTTCCGTCTTTAAAATTTACATTTAATTTGAAGTAAAGTAATCCTTATTATTGATCTTTAAAGTCGAAAACCCCACCTCGCACTTCAATGCAACAATGTTGTATTCAAATACGGGCAGACATGACGAGACAGTGAAATAATATGTCTCAACGGCTGTCGTCTGATATTGCCTGTCTGATTGCTATGAAAATCTCCTCGGCGCGAATTTCTGCTTCGGCGAATACAGTTTGTTCAATGATGTTTGTCTGAAGCAATAATTACGAGCCGTTATTAAAGAAGGTGCTAAAACCTGTACTACTTACGACAGACGAGTTCATTGAAAAGGCAAATAGCCGTTCGTCCTTGTCACTGGGAAATTATCATTTTAGAAACGTCTAGTCGCCTGTCTCTTTTGTGCAGCTTTCAGCTGATAGAGAGAGTAGTTTATATGGTCGTGGGCCCATTGACTGGAGTGCAAAGGTTACCAGTTTAACACATGGCGGTGCAGACGAGGCGGAAGGCGCGCGGTCGTCGACACCACATTGCACTTGCACCCGACCGACTCGCCGCCCGCCTGACCGCACAAACTGGTGTTGCCATGTCTTAAGTCGGCTCCCAAACTGGGTGGTAATTAAGCTAATTTAAGGCTTCATTAAAATGTTTATGTTTATGTAAAATAAAAATGAAAATTTGTGTTTTTATTGCATAAAAAAGGAAAAGATTTATTTGAATATATTACATTACTCTCTCGCGTTACTGGAAATTTATTCTATTATTAAGATTTTTAAAAGTTAGTTCCATATGTTTGTTCTTTTTATGGTATTTTACAGTAATATTTACAAAATACAAAATTTCGAACTGTAAATATCATTCGGAGACTATTTTTTTGTATTGCAATAAAAATAATGACAGGTTTTGTATGGACTGTCTGTCAAATAAACGCTAGTGGGAACTTACTTGGCACCAGTGAAACAGGCCCTATATCTAATAAATTAAAAATGATGACTTATCAGACTGTGCTATCTGGCCCAATAAAGAAAATAAAATCATGTCGCGTGCGATCATCTGGCGTTTGTTGCTGGCCAATATGGTAGACTGATTCTTCGAGTTCGAGCGCTGCGTTGCTTGGGCTGCGGTGGACGTCGCCGGTGCGCGGCAGTTGCCTCTAAATATCCGCACCGCCCAGACGGGAGTAGCCTTGCTGTAATAACTACTTGTTGCTCGCGAATTCGGCACTAATCTTACAAGTGTTTAGGTGGGTTCTATGTTGTATTAGATTATGCACGTTATGTGTAGCAGATAGTGAGTTTAAAAATATTTAATATTAATGTTGCTATATGTTTTTTTTATTTCATTATTTTATACTTTTTTTTTTGTTAGAAAGTAAAGTTGTGTAAAAGAAAATTTAACGTATTTTCAAATACAATTAATATTCAAAAAGCACCGCTCAAAAGTCGGGACAATGACACTTAAGTAATACCTAAGAATTAAAATACATGCAATGGGTAATTTCGAATAAATGTATTCACAGCGCTCGAACACCGGTAGTTTGCGTTGAATCTCCGCGCGGTGCTACACGACGGATGTACAGCTCAATGTTGTTGCCAAATTCAATTTCCAGGGAAACTCTAAAACTGTAATTTATATCGATAGGTACTCGAGTAGTGTAGTAGATTAGAATATGTATTAGGGTTACTAAGATGTGGTTGTATTGGTGGGAAATTTAGTGGCGGTGGTGCGGCGGATGTGTGGCGGTGCAGCGCGGCGTGGGCGCGGGTGGGTGTGCGCGCACGTGCCGCGAGGCCGCTCCGGACGGTCCGGCGACAGTGCCGCGGCAGCTAGCGTCGAGCGCACAGCGCCGCACGCGCCGGCATGCGACGCTAGCGGGAGCATGCGGTTGCCTCTGCTGCCGCTGCTAGCGCTTATGCTCGCGCGCCCGGCCGCAGGTGAGCCTAGTGCTGTGATTGTGCTTCCACGTGACTCAAATCGCTTGTCTATGTCCAACTTTTATCAAGTAAGTCGTACCCGATCCGATTTTGAAAACTGTTAGGTGAGTAAATTTTAAATGAAACTACAAATAAAACAGTTATTTCCCCCCAAACCGGTGCTCCGTATGAATAAACGACTGCAGCCCAACCTGAATTTATAAATTTAAATTGGTGCATTCACTCGAAACTTGGCAAACAAAGTGCGAACTTGCCGCCAATTCTTTGAATGTAATTTTTACCCACAACAACTTAATTTGACTATTTTTTGTTATTTTGCATTTATTACATCATCTATACTACTACTAGTTTAAGATTATTCTTGTTTAAGATTACCGAGCTATAAATATAACTAGGAAAAAAAATAAGCTTTAAAAAAATCTATCGAAAACCAAATTTAAATTTTAGTGTTTCCTATATTTAGTGTCAACCTCAGAAAGATCTCAAACCTGTATTTTTTTCTGTCTGATGTAAATTTAAGTTCGGTAAATTTAAATGCATTTCATGTAAACTATAATACAAGCACATTAATAAGTACTACAAAACACAATTGACATTTTAAGTTTTGATACGAAAGTGTAATTTTAATTGGTATTTAAACTTTTCGTTGAATATAGCACCTGCTTCTTTTTCAAGTCGGTTTTAAACACCGTATTTTATTAGCAACAGCCCCATCGCCAAATCGGAGTCGAAATCCGTAACCATACTAAACCATAATAATCTCTAAATCCGCCTAATAAAGTTTAATTTTGATCACGTATTAAGGATACTCTGTATTATGTTGTTATTGAATGCATATTATCTGTAATGTATTCTCAATGCCATACAACCTCGGCAGAACTAATTTGCTAGTATGTGCAAGTTCTTATACGAGTTTTAATGGTATCGCTTAGTCATTTATTAACGATTATTACAGTGTCCGCTTGTAAACACGTGTATGATAGCCTCCTGTGACTCTATATAGAATTTATTAAAAGCATAAATAAATAAAATGAAATGTTCGAAGTAAAATTATGGTTAATTCAGGGGCAAATCCAAAATCAAAAACTTAAGTGAAAATAATTAAATTTTCTTCTAAAGTACCCAAAGGAGTATTTAGTCAACATTATTGATGTTACGATACTCTGTGTTGCATACCTAGAGCAGAAAAGCTTCGATACGTAGGTACCTACCGAATGGTATATAATTATATTGCTATAAATTGTACTAAAACTGTTTTATTTTTAATTGACTTCAAAAAAGGAGTCTCAATTCGACTGTATTTTTTGTTCTATTAAACCTTAACACAAATTTAAAAAGTTAATGGTTTGTTCCTGTCTTTGTTGGTGTTAATTTTGTAAACAAATCAATTTGACACAACATTTTATTCACAAAAAGTCAGCGGGGCGTTTGAACGTAACGACAGAATAATTGTGGATCTTCTTACGAAGTTTTTTTATCTACATCATTAAGAAAATTGATGACTCTGATATTTTAAGGTTGATCGTTTTAAGCCCATAAGTGCTTTTCAGGAAACCAATTATTCCCCTTATTGATTGCAACACAATTATTACCTGTTTTATGCGAAAACATCACGAAGATTTATTTTTCAAAATATGAATCTTGGAAAGTGATTAATTACAAAGTAGTAGGTAGTAGTAGTAGGTAAGTAAAAGAGAAAGCATTTTTCTTAAAATTATTAAAACTTCGGTAAACAGTCAAAATCAAAATCAAAAAGTTCTTTATTTAAATTGACTTAAGACTAAATGCTTTTAAATCGTCATAGTGAGAAAATACATGAAATTAAAATTTAACAGTCATTATTCAATTGAACATTCAATTTAACAGTGCATTCCAATTTCAAATTGTAAATATTTGCAGATGGCCTCTTATCAGTTTGTGTCAGAATATAATAAAAAGCAAGCAAAGGTTTCTGTCGCTTTCTGTCGCTAACCCTAAAAGTGTCGAAAGTAACCTGCCCCAAAATTAAACGTCGTAAATATGGTGATAAAGTAAAAACAAAAAATAATTATACGTAGCTACACAACGGCTACATATTAATAAACCAAAATTGGAGGTTTGAATTTTTTCCCTTTTTTGCTTTTGAGAGAAAAATATGATAAGAATGAACATAGCTGTAATGTAAATTTATTATTTTAGTAAATTTACATAAGTACTAAATGGGACTCGTTTTTCATACATTTGATTCATGGGAGATGGATGTTCATCGTATTACTTTGTACCTACTACACTCATAATAGACGTTATAGGTACTTTAAAAAGGAGTTTTCGCACTTGAGATTTACTTGAAGAATATGATATTCAACAGATACTTCGTCTTATATAAAAAATGTATCATACGTTAGGTTTATAATTTCACCCTTGTTGCCAATGCCAAGTACTAATTAAATATATGAGGACATAACACTGCTAGAAAAAAGTGCGAAGTCTCTTGTAAAGCGATAAAAATATGATAAAGTCCAATTATCTTACTTTAACTGTTATGTTTTTAATTTTTTCATCATTTCGCCCGTAAACATATCCGCAATGTTAGCACGCAATGTCTGCAAACGATTAAGTTGAATTAACCACAGTTAACGCCTAGTTGTATATTTAATATCCACTTTACTGAATAACATAATATTTCTGTCTGGGATACATCCGGCCGGGCTGGCTTGGCTAGACGGCTGACCATAACTGACCACTGCATCGCGGTTAGCGCATACCCAATGTAAAACGCAAAACCTCAACTAAACGTATGGTTTACGAAAAAATCTTTACAATGTATTTCAACAGTAGTACACGGGAAAGTAAAAAATATTTAATTGGAACCAAGTTTATTGATGAATTAAGAAATGCAGCGGTATAATCATGTAGCTTTTATTGACACACTACTTGGCAAGACCTCCATACATTATAAAAATAGATGATGAGTTAAGAGTGATGATTAGGTGACCAACAATCTAGAGAGTATAATAACGTCGCGATGATGCGTCTTAAGGGCGCTCTGTCTTCTATTACCACGACGAATGTTCTGAGTAACTTTTTTCAAAGTGAAAAGTGAACAAACACGTCCCCCCTAAACCCAACAACACCGACCAAACGTATCTCACTCAAAACATCTTAGTTTAGTGATAAATTTTTATCTACTTTGGCGGCTTTTCTGAAAACTACGAGGTTTTCGAGAAAAGATATGTTTATGCCTGACCAGAAAGTGGTATTTTCCGCCCGATACGCGAACGGAAAACCCCCTGGTCAGGGGGTGCATAAAATTTTATACTTACCTCGGGCGAAAAAAAGAAAGCCTTAGATCACATATTAATCGCCCTCGCCTTTAGCTCGGCATCAAATACCTGTGATCTGAGACATTATTTGTTTTACCGCCCTTGTTAATAAATGTACTATTTATTTCCAATATGGAGTCGACGCCGTATGTCTCGTTATCGACATGTTGCTATAGGTTTAAACATTGGATTTCATAGCCGGCCGCCTGTTTGATACCAACATGCTATTCGAGACCTGAAACGAGACTGCCTTATTATGAACGATAATTTAAAATATTATCGCTAATGGGTCACCGTTATTATTTACCAAGCTTGTGCTAAAAAGACCAGGCAGTAGTAGGAGTTGCCGATAGAAGTGAAAACTTAAAACTATAACTAGAAAAAATATACTCAAAAAAATCGACCTGCCCCAGGCGCGAATCAAACCCATCATCCTCCGCAATCCGGGCGGCTGCGTTAACCACTAATCTACCAGGGCACTACTTTCGCCGTTGAAATTTGTCAGTGCTTGGTGCTTATGCTTTTATGGTAAACATTGTTTCATAAAATCTTTGAAATTTACACTTCTAAGATCCAAACGAAATATTTTTGCAAATATTTGACGCTCAGTTAAGATTAAACTACCTTATATTATGGAATAATTTAAGCGTTTACAAACGCGTAAATATTCTTAAAACTAGAAAAAATACACTGAAAAATCTACCTGCCCCATGCGGGAATCGAACCCAGCATCCTCCGCAATCCGGGCGACTGCGTTAACCACTACGCTACCAGGGCGCTGCTGTCGCCATCGAAATTTGTCAGGCTTATGTTTTTATGTTAAACATTGTTTCATCAAATCTTTGAAATCTATGAATTCGAGGCAATTAAGGTTTTATAAAAAATTGTATTTGCCACGTGGCAGCACTGTGGCATGAAGTCCACCTAGCAAGATTTAGTTCATAAATCCTAATTTGACATTTTACGACGTTCCTGTAGAGGGAATTTCATATGTGAGTGATCTAAGGAGCATTTTTCCCTAATCCCACTTCCCTTCCTCTTACTGCCAGCACTCGTGTTCCCTCCTTCCTGTTAAGTTTCACAAAAGTTTCTATACTTAAAAGTCTCTCTTATATCTCAATACAAACATGTCTATATGATCCAGAACAATTATATGCACGTAAGGAATTGACATCTTTTGCCTCTGGGATTGATAACACATCAGTGATGTTGCTAGAGTATAGTTTTATGTTATACTTAAAAGCCATGACCGTTACGGAATTCTATAGGCAAAGGTCTGCGTACCATACGGTGAGTGGCATCATTGTTTTTTTTTATTCATCAATATTGGACGCTTTTGATGATTTGCTGACACGATGTTGAGTATAACATCTGACCTGGTATTATGGCTTCTGTTTGTTTACTGAAGGATTGTTACTTTTTGGGTTTGGTTCCCCTTTTATGTCGGCGACAGGATGGCTATTTGGACGCTGTGAATGTCCCATACTGCCAGATGTGACTTGAGCAAAGGCTTGTTGAAAGACGGAAACAGAGCTTCAGGTAATATTTTGGTTACACAGAAAGCCACATCTGGCACTATGGGCCTAGTAGTGGAAAATAGTGAACGTTGCCAGCCTGTCAGCCTACATAAAGGTGCATCAGGCCCAAATAACAACAAAATTTTCAATGACCTAACAAACAAAAGTTGTTAACCAGGAGTTGTTACTCTGAAACATCTCAGTAGTTCTAGTATAATAAGATAGTGTATAAAAATTAGACTGTACTGTGACGTAAAGTTTTAAGAAATGGCTCAGGTGGACATTAATTTAGCGTCGTTGAGAGATGACTACTCTCGTGTGCCCAGCCTGGCGACGCGGAAACAGTCGTCTGTAGTAGGAATGTGATACAGTGACATTTCTGCGGTAAACTGCGGATGTGAAAACGACTATTTTTATTTGGAGCTCATAGCACGGCTTTACCGAAACGAACCGTTTTTTGTTTGAGCTAATGTTGTAGACGTTAGAGGCCAGTTGGCGGCAAGAGTTATTGAATTGATTTTATTTTATATGTCTATGTCTTTCTAATAGACATTAGACCAGATGAGACGGAAATTCGGATGCAATAGTGTTATAGGGAAGGGTACAGGAACAGTAACCAGGAACAGTACCTTTTTTATTCACGAAGAGATCACATGCATTTCGCATCACACCTACATTGAAATGCAACTGCAGCCAATATGGGACTCGAGATACAGCCGTTCCCCACTAAACGTCCTGTCCGGGCATTCTGCCAAGGCACACTACAACAGCGCCCGGGGAACGCGATAATTTGCTTTTCACCGGGAAGCCATCTGTACCCGCCCTTTCAGGCCCAACCGGCGCACCGTTCAATAAGGTTCCATCAGCCCTGAAAAGCGCCTTTTCCCGGGTCTCCTACATTAGTGCCATGAACGGCTTGGATGAGACTCATCTCATTTTAAGCTTCAGCGCAGTCTAAGCCAACTGTCCCTTTACCAAAGGCCATAACCATCCGGAGTACCGGTTCTTATTGCACAAAGCAGACAGAAGCAGCGCCTATAACCTGTGACCCAAGTGAAGGGGATGTTATGGTGCATCAACACACTCCTCCGCTACCATGGCTACTCTCTCTGCCTGACTAGGCAGATTATATTTGATATAATACGTCCTTGCGAGTCGTTTCAGATACGCGTGTCAATACAGAACTTACGGAAATTCTATAAAAATAATATGAAAAAAAAATGCTTTATTTTTCTTGACAGGCTAGCTCTTGACTTTCAACTCACTAGATGGTGATAAGGTCGAAGATACAGCCAAGCTCCACCTGGAACCCTCAACCATAGAGAGACTGGTTAGATAGCGATTGTCCATTCATTGATTTATATGTTTACTTTTAAAACACCTGGATGTCTCGCGAATATTCAAGATTTTCAATTAGATGAAAGAGAAACTCTCGCGGGAGGAGTGGTGAGTCCCATATGTACGCGGCCGTATGCATGTTGCCGCCGTCAATGAAATCTCTATCGTTAAAAATGAGATATTCTGGTCAAAAGTCTACGCCATAGTCTTTGACTATCATAGCGTACGAATTGTAGCTAAATGCAAAAGAATATAATTTCATACATTTTTCGATTTCTTTTTCTGTACAAGAGAAAAAATTAAAATTCATGCTATGCAAATATTGAAGAGACGATCAATTATAAGGCGGCGGCGGCGGCGGCGAATTAAAAGCTGTAAACGTTTTGATGAATAAATAAATAATAGAAAGAGTTGTATGAACTCTTAAACTATTCAGGATCGTAAGATTCCACGGGCCAACGGAATGATTGAACCAAATATCCAAATCGAGACGTTCTCCACATTGTTTTGGCCGGTCACATTTGCATGTGTAAATAAATATAAAACGGAGTGGTCGGCGCCCGCGCACCGATGATATTCGCCGCATATCAACCGGCCGACCACCTGTGGGCTAGTGTAGTAGTTCGCGTCTGGAATTATATCGATATCGATGTCTGCCAGTATGGAAATAGGATCATAATTATTGTATTTTTTTCTCAAAATTGGTGAGTTCATGAAAATATTGAAGTACTTTGTTTGCAAACGAAAATATTTATTTACTAGTTTAAATCTATCACAATATTAGAAACATTCATAGTTTTTTTTACATAATACGAAGTTTTTCGAACATTTTACAGTGGATCAATGTGTAAGATGCAGCTTTATATAAATTTAATTAAACCCCCTTATTAGAAAACGTGGACTAAAGTAAGACGTGGTTTAACACTGGCGCTAACTCTGTCTTTCATTCACCAATCAAAAGTGACAGCATCGGTTTTAAACCATGACTAACTGTATTCCACGTTTTATATTAAGGGGCAAATAGTTTATTTTATATGTTAATAAAATTTTCATCAAAGTAATGTCTACACGGTAGCGATAACAATCGTAATAGGCTGCCCGACGCATAAAACCAACAACCTTGACAAACAAAAGTTACATGCATACCAATGTAATAGCTCAGCTTTTAAAATTTCTCTCATGTCCTCAAACGTCTGGTATATCTGTCAAATAACAATGACGAATTCCAAAAACAGAGAGCACGCACGAATTTCAATTTTCGCGCATGTCGTGTGATTGTAAAGTTCACAGATATGCACATTACGTCTTCACTAACGGGTTTATAGCTTTGGAATGGAAGCAGCCGTCTGCATGCCAAGCGGTGATTCCTGGTGATCGCCCATTTGAATTATGCGCACGGGCACACTTACGCGTCTGCATTCAATCGCCACCCAAGATTTATGTATGTCCCGCCTGCTCGGCACATACAAATGTTTCCGTGAACTTCGACGTGAGAAGCTTTTGCCTCCGGTTCGATATCGAACTTGATACTTATCAAAATTAGCACTAAAAAATTATAAATTTGTAGAATTATATTTAAAAGTTTTGAAAAGACTAGTCCACTATAACTAATCCGCCGTCTCTGTTTGGTATTTGTTTTATTATAATTGTTGGTATTTATATTTATTTGGAAAATGAGTAGAGATTCATCTAACTCCTATATTAGTATTTTATTTGACAAATACATTTTAAACATAGGCAAGAATTAGAAAACCATAAAATATCTAAAGTTTGTATAAACACATGCTCCGCACAACAAAAAAGTAAATAGGTAGGTATAACTGAACTTAATACTCCGCGCAACATAAAAAGTAAAAGTAAGTAGTTAAATTTTTCTAGTATAAAAAGTAAATATAATTTATAGTAGGAAGGTATTACAAACACAAAAAAAAATCATCAAAACTGATCATTCGTTTCGGGATGACATGTTGGCCATAAATCTCGATATCGCGGCGGACTGCGTTCCTGCCATTTATGACACTTTTTAAGTCCCTGAAGTACCTTCGGCCCAAGGCATCCAGGCCTGTTGCCATAGACGTAGACTGATGTTAATTAGTCAGTTTCATCGATGACAGTTATGGTACTTACAGGTAACAAAGGAAAAATAAAATATTGTGCTTCATTTTGTGTCCTTCGAACACCCTTCGAACACTAGGTCCAAAGAAGTAACAGGCGTTTTTGACTTGGCTTGATATGACGCGCACTCTGGTACCACCATAGGAGATATGATTTTAGGTGACTCTAACTCCTTGTCCTGGATCGTTGATTCAAACCTTGCTGTATGTAGTTTAGGACCTTGCTGCCTTGAGATTATATAGTATTATCCTGTGTTCTTATGTCATAGTATAAATTTTCAAAGTTTTCTCGTTCTAATAAATTTTCGTCATCATTATCGATATAAAAATCTAGGTAATTAGAATTCAAATTCGGGTAAGACCTTTGTTATGTTATCAATTTGTGCTCTTAAATTGTATAATGGAGTATTAGAAAAGGTATACTGTCAGCAATTTTATTTAAATATTTATCAAAATTGGTATTTTTTTCTTCAGACTGCCACGTAAAACAATTAACTTTTTACGTCAGCCATAATAAATGTATAAACTTACTCCCGTTTACGTATCTTCTTACGGGGACACCATGAGAAGACTAGTCCGCTATAACTAATGCACCGCCTGTTTGTTATTGGGTTTATTATAATTGTTGGTATTTATAACTATTAGGAGTAGATTCATCTAACTCTTAGATAAGATACTCCTATATTCATATTTTATTTGACAACTACATTTATACTATTAAAAATATTATAAAACCATAAAATATCAAAAATTTTGTACAAACTTAACAATTTTTAGCATCATCCTTTTTAAATTGATAAACTTATAAGCTCATAAATTCTCAACAAAAAATCACATTAAATTTAAACGTTTTTTTACGTATGACCTAATATTAAATGTCCGATCTATGTGGTAGTTTATCGATATTGCGGAAACTCGATAACATCACTAAAAGATGCACGCTGAGGTGCTGCGTTTGTGCATCGGGCATGCGGTATTGTTTATTCGGACCGAAATACTGTACGGTATTTTAGTAGGTAAGTACATCTGCCTCATTCCTGATTGATAATAATTCAAGCTGTCCCCATAATATTTTAAGTAGATTAGACAATTACTGTACCAGCTTAGTAGCCAATGGTAGTGATTATAATGCAATTATAGTAAGTATCCGTTGATACTTACTATAATTTACTATAACTTTCTTTTGTAACATATAACCGATTTAAGTAAGGCCTGATTGGAGAGACTGTCCGAGGAAGTTCCTACACCTTACACAACTCTTTGGTTGTTTTTCTGTAGATGAATATAATTTCCAGGAGTAGGCGATGGAATAAAGGTTTGCAGCACTGCGGCCTCGTTGCGGTTATTATTAGACGCATGTATTTGCTACCTTACAGCCAAATATATTTTCTTAATCTTGAATGGCAAACAGGTAGCTATATGGATATGGATCACCTGATGATAGGTGGATCCGAGAGGCCAATCCTTTGACATGATTTGAAATATTTGAAAATCCACAAAAAAATACAGTTTTTTTTCTAAAAGGAAATTATTTGGAAAATTCTGTCATCTAATAGTAGACGCAAATTCGTGATCCAGCGACAGGTTTTCCGACCAGTTAAACTGTTTCCTCATATGAATACGATCTCCAAGGTTCGTTCCCATTGGACGGTTTAAAACGTCGCAAATACCACAAGTAACTAGGTGTCTTTACTAAGAAATTATGTACTCCGTTCTGCTTTTCATTTAATATGAACGCGGTGCATTTCGTAACGAGCTTACGGCCGCATATCATTAATCTTTGGCAAAACATCAAAAATTATCGCATGTCCCTGTCAATTTCAGATCCGTATCGCCGCCGTTACAATATAAGACACTGGCGTTACTAAAAATATTCTAACACATTTGACATTGTGCATCGGCGTCATTACATGTCAAACTGTATTTGCATCATTATTAATTATACTTATACTTTAAAGTAAAGGAAAAAAGTTAAGAAAATATATTTTATCTAAACCCACTTGTCGTTTCGAAGTTAAGGTATTTTTCAACTTTTAAAACTTATTTTTGTTGCCTAACTACATCTTTGACCTAAAAAAGTAAAGCAAGAAGCTTATATTTTACCTATAGAATCTATCTTCGTGAAGTAAAGCTTGCTAACTGATTGCAATTGTATTGCCTGTATCCTGTGTATTTTTCCAGAGAAATATAGAAGACCGCATTAAAATAAACTTACTTTATGGAATAAATTTTGCGTTTACAAACGCGTAAATATTTTTAATACTAGAAAAAAAAAACTGAAAAAAGCTCCCGTCGATTTTTTCAGTGTATTTTTCTAGTATTAAAAATATTCAAGCGCTTGTTAACGCAAAAATTATTCCATAACATAAGGTAGTTTCATCTTAACTGGGCGTCAAATATTTGCAAAAATTCTTAGTGCAAATTTTAAAGATTTGATGAAACAATGTTTACCATAAAAACATAAGCACCAAGCACTGACAAATTTCGACAGCGAAAGCAGTGCCTCGGTAAGCGTAGTGGTTAACGCAGCCGCCCGGATTGCGGAAGACGCTAGGTTTGTTTCCCGCCTGAGGCAGGTCGATTTTTTTCAGTGTATTTTTTCTAGTAGGTATAAACTAACTTATTCGTAGTGTTCTGTTTCCGTCTGTAAATAAAGATACGCTAACACTAATCCCAGTGTTAGCGTTGTGCTAGATGCGCCCTAATGTTACAAAATTTTCTATATACGCTGACTGAGGGCTTATAAGCCTCCGTTTCTTGTATGCAACTGTAATGACGTCAGAAACTTTTTCAGTTTTTTCATTGCATGATTATTATACCTACATACATTTCTTTGCCACACAGATTTAAAAAAATGGAAATATATATTTTTATTTCACTTCCTTGCACAACTGCATTGCATATAATGAAAAAATCTGTGAAAAATGTGTGCATGCAACTATGCTCAAGTTGGTAAACCTGTAAATAAAAACCTTTAAATCAGGCAACTTTAGATGAAATATTATTTCTAAAATAATGTTCACTTAGCAACGAATAATATTGTAATATAAATTAGTCCAAGCAAATAACATTTTAAGATGAATTTACTGAAAAGCCAAGGCGTGATCCATGCATAATAAATGTGTAAAATCTCTACGTTGAATTAATATTTTAATGTGGCGGCTAGACGGCTAGTATGATATTATGTAAAGTATGTTCAGCCCCAGACACCTGTTTTTGCCCTTCATCGTCCCAGGAACGTAAAGTAGGTCGGGATGCCAGACAATCAAAATTTTAAATTAAGCCCCCTAACATTGGTCTAGGGACCTATGCGCAGACAGCCTAGCATTTAAAATTACGTCTAGTCTGCCTTACAAATTATAGCAGACGTTTAATGCCCTAGACATACATTTTGGTAACAGAATATTATTAGGAGCGTCAAAGGGCTTTAGATTTAGGTCGTAAGCTATCGTCGAATAATCTAGATTAAAGTTTGGTTTTAATGCTATTTACTTCTTTACCAGTAAACTTAAAGGAGCTTTTGACACTGCGTCCATGTATTTTAGTACATGTTGCGGACTGGCTGGATTTTTTGTATGTTTTTGAATTAAAACTTCTTTATGCACGCTTAACTTGGGGAGTAAGCTGGTGAATGCGTTAGGAAAAGTGTGATCGGGCGGTTACTTTTTAAATTTGGAACACATCACGTCACGTCTGCTGTGTTATGTGTCTTCTCATTGCAACGGTCGGTGCGTTATGTTTGAATTTGAATAAGTATATTCTTTTTCTATCGAAAAGAGATGTTGTCTGTCAACTCAACGATACTTTTTATTAGCTGTCAAAACATAATTCTTCCAAATCATGACGTTATTTGTCATAATACTGTAATAATATAAGTTTAATACGCATCTACATATATCAATCTGTACAGATGGAGATTTTCTGTCATACATTTTAGTAAAAAATCGGGAGTGGTCTCCCCTTGACTTTCTCGTATACCAAAAACAACTCAAAGGTTGATAGAAACTTTATATTTTGATGTCATACATGCATGTTAAATTTTGGTCACCCATCCGAGTACCGACCGCGCACTTATTTGCTTAACTTTCATGATCGACGAATCATAATTTGATAGAAACCTTATATTTTGATGTCATACACGTATGTTAAATTTGGTTGCAATAAGTTAAAGCTAACGCACAGACACACACACAGACAATCCAAAAAAAAATATTTCTGGACTCAGGGAGGTCCAAAACGTGTAAATCCATCAAAATCTCGAGGCTGTTTTTTTGACGATTACAAGACTGCCTCTATTCTACGTATACGAGAAAGTAAAAATGCTCTCCTCTTTTACGCATTTAATACCTTGTAATTATTTGTGAACGGTGTCAACATCCCTACTGAAAGGAGTTCCAGTTGCGGTACTTGGGTTTGTGAAATAATTAAATTTTTGAAGTGAAATTCCTTAGCACCGTTGTGATTTGAATATTCGATAAAACGAAAAAAGACAGCGAAAAAATTTTGACGCATAGAAGTTTATTGTTCAACATTTTGACAACCGATCTCAAAAATCTGTTGCTTCTGAAATCACTTTTGCCACTTTTCTGAAGTTTAACTTTTGCTGTGGGTGTGTGAATTGCACACACACACACTTTTTGAAGTTCCTTTTTTGAAGATTGTTTTTCTTTTATTGTTAAATAAAAAATTTAAACTTCTGTAGAATCGTTGTAGGTAGTTTCAAAACTCGTTGAAACGGGAAAGCGACACCAAAAAGTTTTAAACGATGAAACGGAAACGCGACATCAAAAAGTTTTTAACTATGAAAGAAAAATACGACACCAAAAAGTTTTTGACGCATAGAAGTCTTTCTTTCGTAGAATATCATCACGGGTATCATTTTCGTGGTTTTCGGGGGTTCTTCTATATGGGTGTCATTTTCGTGGTTTTGGGGGTTTGGATCCCGAATAAAATCTCAATTTCGAGATCCAAGATGGCGGACGCTACTTTTTCATAGAATATCAATATAGGTATCATTTTCGTGGTTTTCGGGGGTTCCTATTCCGAATAGAAAATCTATTTCGAAATCCAAGATGGCTGACGTGACTATGGAAGTGAAACTTTAGAAGGGTGGAGGTGACGGTCCGACCCGGGTGCCAAGCACCGAGGGGTGACATCGACAGCAGGGGATGATAAGGTCTGGCGACCTTGGCAATACTGAGTGGAGTATCCCGCGCCTGCATAGCACCACACACAGAGAAAACAAACAGAAAACGAAAAATCTATCGATTTTTCTTAATAAGATGATACTTTTTCTCATATGAATATTTAAATAATCAAAATAGCTCCAGTAGTTTCCGAGCGATGTCAATTTTTATTGAAAATAGGTCTTAATAACCAGATCGCGCGGCAGGTCGCCTATACGCTGGACTGACCAAGTAGAATCCGCAGTGGGTAGCCGCGTGTCTGACTGTGCCAGACAGTCTGCCAACAGAGAGAGATGGCGGGAGATCGTGCGGAGAGCTGTGTCTGCCTCTACCGCCGACGTGAACGCCTCAACGTGACCACGACCCCTCTGCCAAGAGCGAAACGACAGACAAGAAGAGGTCTTAATACACGAAAATAGAAAATAAAAATAAACTTTTAAAAAAATCGGCAGTGGTCTCCCCTTAACTTTCTCGTAGACCGGAAACGACTCAAAAGTTGATAGAAACCTTATATTTTGATGTCATTCGTGCATGTTAAATTTTCTGTCACCCACCCGAGTATCGACCGCGCACTTGGTTGCTTAACTTTCCTGATCGACGATACAAAATTTGATTGAAACCTTATTGATTTGATATCATACATGTATGTTAAATTTGGTTGCAATAAGTTAAAGCATACTCGAGTTATCGTGCTAACGCACAGACACACACAGACATAATTTCGAAATCGGTATTTTTGGACTCAGGGAGGTCCAGAAAGTTAAATCGACTACAAAAAGCATAAAAAAGAATTCTGAAAATCGGTCCAAAACGACAGAGATATCGGCGAACATACACAAAAAAATACACACAAATAGGCCCTCCTCCTTCGGTTAAAAATGTACAAATTTTCTCAAATGTACAAACTGGTTTTTCTTAATTAAATAAAAAAATTAAAGCCTAAAAACATTTATAGGATTTCAAGTGTAGCCAGACTCAAAATCAAAAACAGATATTGTTAATTTCTTTATTTAGTTTAGCTTGATAGGTACTTAGTAATTATAAACTTTCATATTAAATTATTATGGGTAAATTATTTTGAGCTTGAAGCTCCGGACACCTGACAGAGCTAGCGATCCAAATCACGTCACCCGAGCCGCTGCCATCGAGAATATTTTCATGGTAATCTATATGTATAATTTGATCAATTTACTGGCGGCGTGGTTCTCTCTTCCGTGAAATATTCTCACTGGATTGATTGATGTGGCTGGTGGGCCGTATTGATATGGCCTGTGGGCCGCGTGTGGCCCGCGGTTCTTATCTTTGACATGACTGGTCTATGGTGACTTAGGCACAGCGAGTCTTTGTGGGCTGACTAATGCTGGTGGCCGCAGATGGTAGAGTAGTTTTAATTGCAGGCTAGAGGACCCACCAAGCGTCTATAGGCTATAGTAACTGCTTACCGCCAGGCAGGCCGTACGCTTGTATGCCAACCATTGAACATAAAAAACCAAGGTCCTCGCATCAGATCAAATAAAAAAGCGTAGACGTAACTCTGTGAAGTAGGTAGGTAACTGAGGCCGCTAATGGAGTTTGCAACTAAAATTATATTTCTAATAGAAATTGCGTGTATTAATACGTTCAGATACTAAATTTTGTTTCTCTTCGGGATTAATGACCTACTCGCCAATCGAAAAAGTGGCAACGAAAATAAATTCATAAAATCAGCGAGTAAATATATCAAATTAACGCTCACCATCTTCAAAATACCTCCGGAAATGGCGTAGGTATTTGTTATTGCAAGTGGCTGTTTCGCTTTCCTTAACTCAATCTCAAACGCCCAGCCATCGAGGACTATTGACACAATCGAAGAGAGATTGATTACATACACACATACAAGGTGAATCTTTAGTGCTAACTATAGAAATCGCTAGAAAAAAACAGGTGTTCCATACATTTTGGTTGGGTAGGTGTTGACCTTTTGTATGGATTGCTGATTGTTCGCGATTTTCACGATGGTCCCATGGTAAAAGCTGTTTGTATTGGACTACTTGTACGTGTATATATAATCACGCCCATAATCCACTGTGTATATATAATCACAACCATAATGGTGGGGCTGGTTCACTCCAGCCATCCTAATTCCTCCAGGAAGTCACCCAGCGTCTTGACGTCAAGAAATGCCTCCCGGAGGTTACCCGGGGATTCCAGGTATTTTGCCCGGTAGCATGCCACTCCACTGCATTCCAACAGAACGTGGGCGGCTGTCTCTTCTGTTACCAGGCAGGCTCTGCATAGTGGACTGTCCGTGATACCTAGGTTGAAAAGGTGTCTGTTAAAATTGCTATGTCCAGTCAGGGCCCCGGTAAATAGTCGAAGTCGAGATCTACTTAGCTGTAATGGAGCTTTGAATAGACGAGGCTGTATGTTGGGTAGGGCGAGTCTCGCCTGTTTACAGTCCTCTAAATTGCTCCAGTATCGCTCATCTAGAAGTTTGGTCCGTTGACGGGTACGTAGTGTGTACGTATATATAATCACGGCCATAATCCACTGTGTATATATAATCACGCCCATAATCCCAAAAAGGGTTAAGCACAGGTATATAGGTTTTGGTTATACATAAAACCACTTAAGGCACTATTGAGCCATAGAGAACCCCAAATTGTTACAGGTTGCCAGCCAGTCGCCTACACAAAAGGGGCATTGAACCCAAAAGCAACTAAACTAAACATTCAGTGAACCAACATACAAGAAGCAACAACCAATGCAGTTACAATCTAAATTACTCAGCAGTCCGGGTAGTTGATTGAGAGATTGTTTGTAGTGAATTAAATCGGAGGACTCTAAAATTAGAAGTACGGTTTTAAACACGCTATTCTGGTGTCATTCTTGAGCGTAAATTAAGTGGGTGGGTGACACTGAGTGTAGTAAGTGATGCGCGTGTGGTCTAATCTAATTAATCCTCATAAATAAGTCGAGATCCGGCCGCTGGTCTGAGCATATTTGGTTTTCGTATATTCTACACAAACTGTTGAAAAACAACATTGCACAAAAGTGAGTTTACATCTGAAAAAGATCTCTTCCAACATACCTTAGTTTGAGCGTCTATATTCGGGAGTATCCTGGTACTGTTTTCCTTAACGTTGGGAAATGCGTAACGCATACGTAACGCCTGGGATGGCTTGAGCGTTATGTTGGGACTCTCCATAGGGAAAAGCTAGGGCTTACCGACTAAAACCCAACGATGTCCCTCACATGCACCTTGACGCGAAAACATCAACTGCCACCACTTCCTCCCCGTCATTGGACGAGGAGAATGCATTGGATGTGTCACTGCCGGACGGGGCCATGGGAACCCTTGCAAAAACTTCCACGACCCCGTCGGTACTTGCTCGCCTATGGCGAACCCTTCTCAACGATGCCCCCTGACATCTTGTACATCTACGACTGGCGGTGACCTGTGCAATGCGAGGTTTGGGCTTCCCTAACCCGCGCCCCGCTAGTCACCGGCAGGAGGAAGGAAGCGGGCAAAGCGCCGCTTTCTCCGTCCAGCGGAGGTACGGATCCGTCTTGGGGTCATCCTCCCTGGCCTACTCCACCGCTTCCTTCTGCATCATGACCTCGACGCAAAGGTGCTTACCGCATCCCAGGACCTCTCAAATTCCAGCATAGTGCAAATCACTACCTGGAGTGAGAAGTCATCTCCGATTGTGGCGACTAATGCGCTGTGCCATACGGAGAACGCGGGGCATACCTCAAGGGTGTGCTAGGCGGTGTCCTTCTCAGCACCACCATGGTGACATATGGGGCCACATCTCTCCCAATGCGGTGCAAGTGGCGGTCAAATGATCCATGGCCGCTTAGAATCTGTACCATGTGGTAGGAAAGAGACCCATGCCGCCGTTTCACCCATGTAGTAAGGGAGGGGTTCATGGCCTCAATGGTCCTGTGTTCGGTATCGGAGACCGACCTGCTGAGTTAATTCCCAAGCTACCGTGACCACTAGCGAATCATATCATCAGTATCAAATTAATAAAAAAAGAGTACAATAATAATGTCAATTAAGGCGACGATCATGGCTGGCACCTTGGTCATACTGAGTGGAGCCAGTATTATGTGTATTATTTGTGGGGGAGCATCTTGCGCCTGCACAATACATCTCATATGTATATTTAAATTAATGAAATTATATATAAAATATATAAAGTTTTATGAAAATAGCTCCAGTATATAACTCAAAATTACGTCATTTTTTTTATTTTTTAAGACCTAGTTTCAAGATTTTTATGCCACACCTGACCAGATAGTGGCTTTCCATTTCAGAGGAGACTCCCACTTGGTCAATGGGTGATATAAAAGAAAGCTTCAGATTGCATATTAAACGCCCTCACCTTCAAGCTCGGGCATCAAATACCTGCGATCGAATTAATAAATAATATACTTAAACAACTATACTATACAACTATGCGACTTACATAACGGATTGCCATGAGAACGTTTCAAAATTTATACATTTTAGTGTATCTATTTTAATACACTAAAATAAATTTTGAAACGTTCTCATGGCAATCCGTTATGTAAGTCGCATAGTTGTATAAGTAATATTTTTTCAAAAATTACGGTCTTATTTTTAATGCGTGAGGATCGTTCGGAAATTGCACTTTTTACCCCTTATCGGCCGCTTATGATAACTATAGAAATTACCCGGCCTACATAATTATGTGTTTGTTACTGTTTGATAAAATCTAAGTTAACAAAATAAAAATATCGTCGCTCTAGGTAGAGACTTCAAATAAAAAAGTACGTAGTCAAGTTATACGGATCTATTTTTACGATTTCACGCGCTAACCAATGAACAATGAACCGTATAATTTACATAACAGATTTTAAATTACTTTGCCGGCTTACTATAATGCTTAGATTAAAGTGCTTTATTCTAAGCAATAATGATTATAAATGACAGTTTCAGTTTTCAGTAGTACAATGTAGAAAAATTAGCCTTAACTCTTACTTTTCTTTTGTCATCTGATATATTTTTATTTCTCTTTAAATTAAAGAAAGTCATTTTAATGGAACCTTAGTACCTACATATCTATCAATCTCCATAAGAAATAGGGGTAGGAAATGTATTGTAGTCAGACATCTTTTTTCGATTTTGAAAGTTTATATATTTCATCAATCATCAAAGTTTACGAAATGTTCAATTTCATTCATTTAATATTTACAAATTTTAAAAAATTACAACGGTACCATTTAAAAACCTTATTTTTAGTGCTCTTCGCAGTTCGCACCTATTACTTTCTGCCTCCTCTGCAAATATATACTTTTCATAATCTGTTTACGTCAAAAAATAGCGCCAAAACCTCTGGCATGCGGTAATTATTTATAAAGACTATACGCAAACGATGTCAACGACCGCGCTGTCTGACACGAAATCATACCACAATCAATTTTATTTGCATTTCTACTACTGGATCAGTGTGGACAGAGTACTTAACGTGTCAATAAAAAACATGTTTTGCAATGACCCGGTCGCTGCGAGATCTTTTTTTACGATCATACTGTTAGTAAGGAATACTTAAATTATATAAATTATAAAAATACTATTGAGCTCTTTATCGCACATAGTGACTGATCAACAGGTTAAGGTTATGTGTTGTGAAAAGTATTTCCTAGTTTCGTATAAGATCTTGTCTTTGAATTTTTTGTTTCACCGGATTCCGACAAGTAATGTAAGTTCGACACGAAATATAAATTAAACCGATAAATCTTATTAAAATTTCTTTGATCGCTAAGCTATTCGATTCAAACAGGTAATTATTCATATTAGCACCGTTAAAACCTGATAAAATATTTGCAGGCCTACAGATTATGACAGTGTATATCCAGTCTATAAATACTAAGTAGGTGCGCATTTGAGCGATTTATAACGGATAAAAAATTCCATGCATAATAATGTGTTGACAGGGCGCCAAGTTTTGTGGCCGTTCGTCTAATAGCTGCGAAGTTATTGTCTTTAGAGAAAACTTACAAAGTGACCATAGAAATAAAACCTGCTTCGTAATTTCTCTTTTTTCCCTTCCTGTTCGTCTTCTTCGTACGGGTAGTTACTTTGCACCTGTTTTGCGTCGGAGGATGTGGGGCTGGATCACTCCAGCCAGCCTAACGCTTCCAAGAAGTCTCTTAACGCCTTGACGTCTCTTAAGACATCCTGGAGTCTACCCGGATGACCCAGGTACCGAATCCGGCGTGATGCCACTACGTGTTGCATTCCATGAGGGCTGTTTCTTCTGCCCCCGCGCAGCCTCTGCATAGGGGACTGTCTATTATACTTAAGGGGAAAAGATGTTTGTCAAAATTGCCATGACCAGTTAGTGCGCCCACTAGAAGACGTAGACGCGATCTGTTTAGCTGTAGGAGGGCTTTGGATAGCCTTTACTGTCGGCAGTTCTACCTTGACTTGTTGACAGTCGTCTTGTCCCTTCCCCCTTTCAGTTTTTCCCCTGTCCTTCCCCCACAGGGAGGATCGAAAGGCAGAGAAACGAAGTAGAGAAGAAGACCTTCCGGAAATGGGAGAAGGAGGAGGAGTGATGTTCATGATCATGACTACCTGAAGGTTGGCCTCCAGGTTGTCAGGCTTTAACCACCCCATTTGCCTAGTGCCAAAGTGGCTATAAGGCTATCGGAAGCAGCCGCCCCCTTAGGAGAGGGGGAGATGCTTACTTTCATGCAAACTATAATTTTTACTTTATCGTATACATAGTATAGAGGAAGTCTTGTAATCTTCAAAAAAAATCGACCTCGAGATTTTGACGGATTTACACGTTTTGTACCTCCCTGAGTCCAAAAATATTTTTTTTTGGAATTATGTCTGTGTGTGTGTTTGTGCGTTAGCACGATAACTCGAGCATGCTTTAATTTATTGCAACCAAATTTGACATGCATGTAAACATCAAAATATAAGGTTTCCATTCTATCTTCATGGTTTCCATCAACTTTTGAGTCGTCGATCACGAAAGTTAAGCAACCAAGTGCGTGGTCGGTACTCGGATGGGTGACCAAAATTTAACATCGACATATGACATCAAAATGTAAGACATATGATTCAAAAATAAACTTTTGAGTCGTTTCCGGTATACGAGAAAGTCAAGGAGAGACCACTCCTGATTTTTTATGTTGGTAATTATATTCTCTCTATTATTGTGGGCGGTAATTTGGCGGTAAACGGATCTAGCCCTATACAGCTATGTTTTCAGTAGTGTTCTTCTTTCTTGAAGTTTGTGTTTAAATATGGGTGTCACATATTTTAGTGCATCTAAGGAGGGCTTGGCGAGAAGTACCTATAGGGCAACGATTAAAATCGAAATAACCACAATTTAAAATCGAAACTAAACTATCTTTACTACTACTAACTAAACTAATCTTATTCGACATAAGATAATCTGTGTTATCAAAAAAAACGGACATAAACTACAGCCCTTTTCATAAAAATGGTATTTAAATGCTTAAATATTTATTTTTCTCACAATATAAGAACTTCGATAAAAATATCTAAAAAAAATTCTAAGACATATATGAGCAAAATATTCCAAAAACATCTGCGTTTATTTAGCTTTCAAAAGAAGTCAAAACCATGAACATAGATGTTTGAACTTTTTTAAAAACCTGAATTATTAGGACATGAGGTTAGATGATCGAAGCATGAGGTAATAAAAACTAATTGTAAGAAGATGGTTGTCCCACGCATTTTAGACGATTAGTGCGAAAATATTTAGGATTAAGTACTTTTATTTTTCTTTCATGTTATTTAAAAAATATTTGTAGAAATAATTTATAACTGGTTGATGTACAATAAAGTAATATTCTATTCTATTCTATTCTAATCTTACTATGTACACACAGATGGCTGCACGTAATGTTGCCACAAACTGTCGAATTATCTCAATGGACATTTGAATATTTATTAGGTACAGAAATTAATCAACATTCAACCTGTAAAAAATGCAAAATTTTTCGTAAAGAGAAATATTTAAGTACGTTAAAGTTGTTAAATACGTGAGGTATAAAAAAATAGTAATAAATAAAAAAAAGTAAAAAGAAATTTATATTAATATATGTTGGAAAACCTAATTGTACGTACTATTCTACTAAGAAATTGCAAAGTATTATTCTATTGTGAAGGCTCACGCAACAACGTTTAATCGTGCCCGTTAAACATTATGGTTCTTGGCCGCTTAATAGGTTCAAAAAACTCACTTCCACAGCCCTAGAATACAGTATAAGCTACAGACGATACGGATGAGCGGTGTTGGATCGTCTGCCGCGCGTCTAGAGCGGTGACTCACGCGCAGGTTCGTAGGCCGACCCGGTCTTATATGGTATGTCTCAGTGGTATTGGCGACTGTTCACTAAAATTGGATGCATTTGATACGCCGCCCAATAACACCGAGAAAACTAATAAAGAGATATTATAGCAAACACGTCTCCATTCAAACGGAGATAAACGTTTCACTACCCCTATTTCTTATATGTACATAAATTTTTCTTTTTTCACAATTCAACATACATCTATACATATAAATAAAATTGGAGTGTCTGTTTGTAATATTGAAATAACCGTTTTTTACTACATCCATATGAATATATATAAGGTACATACACCAAAATAACATTTTTTACAATTTTTGTCTGTCTGTCTGTCTTTCTGTCTGTCTGTTTGTTCCGGCTAATCTCAGAAACAGCTGGACCGATTTTGTTTTTTTTTTTTCTTCTTTTGGTAAATTCTACGCGGACGAACTCGCAGGCACAGCTAGTACATATACTGGGTGTAAAAGACATGAACACTCAAACGAGAACTACGTATTCTATACATCAAAATAAGACATATTTCAAAAAAAATATTGCTGGGAAATGATTTTTATTTTTTGGTGTTAAAAAAAATCGCAAATTGTACCGCGCAATGTAAAGGGCTCAATTCGCACGCAAGTCGCAAAACCGCGATAATTATGCCAGACGGCGGCCCCGTTCGTTAGTGTCCGTGCGCATGGAGTGAGCTACATTGAACGCTAACATTTTGAAGCCATTTTTTGTTATGAAATACTAAAAAAAATTATAATGTTTCTTTGTACAATAATTAAGAAATAACGTATAGAATACGTTTTCATAAAAAAATTAAAACAAAAAATTATGACTTTGACCTTCAATAAAATCGTAACTTTGAATTTCCCAGGTATAGTCTAAAGGAAGAAAAATGTTATCATGGTGAGCAGAATACATGGTTCTCGTTTGACTGTTCATGTCTTTTACACCCTGTATATATTATATAGGTAATATAACTTTGAATGAATGTCAATTTTTAAACAAGTAAAAAATGTAAATCACTATATAATCCGACTACAGAAAAAAGGAATAAAATGAAATTGATTAAAATCGAGGTTTACAAGGTAAAATCAACTCTTCATGTTTTCAAAGTTCGAATTACAAACATCATGACATGACAGTCATAGTTTTCGGCCATTTCACATTGCCTAACAATAACAACCACAACAAGAGTTTGTGTACAAACTTAATCGGTTAACTACGAGTATATCGGTTAAAACCGAGGTTACAAGGAAAAATTCTCTAACTCCTTCTCTTGTTAAAGTCGGTTAAAATGTGGCCTGTGTTGTCCGAAAAATAATAACGAATTGATTGACACCTCATTCATGAAAACCGGATGAATAGTTTAGGAGCTAGGGTGAAACATACGTAAATACAAACATACATACATAGACTCAGTGATATTATAGTATAAACGACCCATTTGTAGGGTCGTCTGGGTAGGTACCAACGCCTTTCTTATTTCTGCCGTGAAGCAGTTCTCTGTGTTTCGGATTGAAGGGAAAGGTAGCCAGTGTAATTACTGGGCATGGAGGACATATCATCTTAGTCCCCAGGATGGCAAACGCACTTGCGGTGTTAAGTGATTTACACTTAATAATGCAAGTGTCTATAAGCGGCGGTGACCACTTAACATCAGGTGGGCCGCAAGTTTGTTTGCCATCTCGTAACATAAAAAAAAATGCGCCGAAAAATGCAAAATCAATACAGGCAACACGTGTTGCCTGTTGGGCCTTAGTCGCTCTCTCTTGAAACAGTAGACAGTTCGCGTGTGCCTTCAAGTTTTAAACGTGATTAAGCAACAAAATGCTGTCCTGTGTGATACGAAAATGTAACTATGCAAGAAAAATAAATAAATCTTATGGAATCACGTATCGTAAGTAAGCCGAAATTATTATAATTTCGGTAAAAAGGATAATGTACATACATGGGTAGTTTTCTTTTTTCTGTTAAAAACATCAAAAATAACGAACATAAAATAGGGGTAATAAAAACATTCATCCGTTTTTATAGAGACGTGCTTGCCGTACTATCCTATTAAGTTATTTTTTTTATAATTACTGCAATTTTTTAACTCTATAATAGCGCTAGTACTGAAGTTGGGTATCTAGGTTACCTAACTTAAATTATCTGTTTTCTTTCCAAAGTTATTCAAGAGATATCTAGAGATGAATATATTGTAATGAAAATACGAGAAAAATATATTTTAATGAAAATAGAGGATATAACTCTATTACGATATGGGTTAAATGACAAGTATCCAAGTCAGAGAAAGAATTTCTAAAACAAGACGTTAAAAATAACTGTAATATCAAAATTGCACGAATAATATTCGATGTAAGTTAAATTTAGATATTTTTCAAACATTTTCCTTGTACATTATCATCGGTTATGGCACGCTCAATAACAAAAAACCAGTAAAATTCATCACATGCTACATCTATTTGTTTAGTTAACAACTTTCGAGAACAACATGCTCTGGTTGAATGAACACTGTCTATAGTAAACAAGTTTGCCCGCGCAGATATTTTTTTAATTTTGTAATGTTTAGTCTAGAGTGAATTTTATGTCTTGTAAATAGGAAAGGTCAATAAGAATTTACGAAATTAAGGTAATATTAAACAATATTAAGGTGAAGATATGGGCTGGTGACATTGGTCATACTGAATGAAGCATCCCGCGCTTGCTTAACACACTCAGAAAAAACACAGAATACGAAAAAACTATTGATTTATTATAACAAGATGTTACTTTTTCCATATGAATATTTAGATAATCAAACTATCTACAAGATGCATAAAGTTTAATGAATATAGCTCTAGTAGGTTCCGAGTGCAATGTTACTTTTTAATCTTGATAACACCTATTTTCAAGATTTTTCTAATACACTAATATACAATACAAATATTGATCTCATAGCTTATAGCATAGCATATATTTTAAACGAAAAGCTAATTGTAGCTAGTTGGCTAATTTTTGGTGGGAAATCGCGTGTAAACTATGATTTAGATATTTGTCATAAAATTATGTATAAACAAACACTGTTTTATTTAACGTATAATATTTCATACCCATAAAATTGTAAAATAGAGAAACTTAAAGTCAATTTATTTGCCATAATTTAAAACTTACAATTTTAATATTTTTATAAACTAATGCAATACCTTATACGCGTTTATTACTGATAAGTTTTTATTTACATACATTTAAAATACGGTTTTACAAATTACAAGCGATTTGAGTTATTACTACTTAGTTATAAGACCTTATTTTATTTATAAAGTTTATGAAAGGGTACATATTTGAACTTCGAAAATAACATAATATATTATATCTACAGTTATTTTACTTAAATATATCAACCAGTCTAACCTAACCTACCACAATACATATATTAGGTGTTTTATTTTTGTACGATATTAAGGATTTGTTTCTGATTTCCGTATTTAGAATATTGGGTGCAAATTGGGTGTTTTGAAATCGATGTTTACAATTTTCGATGTTTCTTTGGTAGATGAATCGATTTTCGATATTTTAATTTTCGGCTCTAAGCTCGTTTGATATTTCAATTTTAGAAGTTTTTGAGCATAACTGTAGACACAGACTAATTTTCGAAGTTCAATTAAGTAGGTACCCCTTATGGTAAGTTAGTTAAATATATTTTTCAACATTTTAAAATTTGATACTTTTGAAGGAAATCGATATACAATTAAGAATACCGATTTGCTTCGAAAATATGATTTGATTTTATCTCTGATATGGCTCACGCACGAATTCTTGTTACTTTCGAATTGATTTTCAAATCTAATTTCATTGCGATAACGAATAAATCGAAATACTCGTGATGTGAGTAAGTATTGCTAAATATACAGAATTACTTTTTTCGACTTTAGATGTCTTACATTTTTTGATTGCATTTCGTTGGATTTATTTTTTCGCATTGAGTACACATAGCATATCGACAATGCTAGTTTTTTTATTGTGAAATAATTCGATGAAAATGCTTTAGGGGCTAGGGAGTAAGTGGGTAATATTAATCGATGATTAAACTTCTATTGTAACAGGTTTTAACTGCCTTAGTTACATAGCAATAATTGACAAAATTACTCGTGTTTGAATAATAATTATGTGTCTTGTAGGCTCGTGTGAAATCAAGATACTTGATGGAGTTTCCCCCGAGTTTTTGTTGTAAAAACACGTGTTGAGAGACTACATCCTTAACTCAATCTACCGAACAATTTATTGTTAATTTAAATCACTTGACATTGTAATTTGACAAGAATATAATAGAATACAACATACTTGATCATCATCACAATCTTATTATACGTTTAGTGTACAATAACATTACAAGCAACGCGGACTAGCCGCGCGGGGCAGTCCTCCACTGTGGTGTTATGCTTCTGTAGACGAGTAAGCTTGTCAGAGCTCCGCGGGATAGAGAAGGGGACTAGAGTAGCGCGCGAGCTTCACGTCAGAGTTGCAAACGTCTATAGGCTAGAGGAACTAATTCCTCTGAGATGCCAACCAAATAACATAAAAAATAGGTAATTTAAATACAGAACGCTTTTGATACACAACCTAAGAATTTCTTCATAGGTGTGTGCAGGTTTCGTCACGATGTTTTCCTTCGCCGTAAAAGCGTCGATTAAACGTACATATGAATTCAAAATTTGAAAACACATTGGTACGTGACGGGGTTCGAACCGGTGTCTTCCGGGTGGGAGACTGCGCCACCGTCGCTTTTTGGAGTTTACTCCTTAAGAATCGATTTGCATATATAAGGGGCCCGGTATGAGAAAAATGTGAGGAGTAAAATCTATCGATGAATGACCTCGTTACGTTTTTGAAGGTCAAAGTCATAATTGGTGCGCATCTTATGTCGCGCAACTTTCTAATTGTCAAAACACGGATGACAGCAGATGCGCCATCTCACCTGTCTCGGAGTAAACTCCAGTCGTGCGTCGGAGCTGACACACACAATTTTTTTATGTCAATAAAGTTTATTATTTATTATTATTAGGCGGGATCTGCTGGACAGGGATGGATCGCGGCGGGCGGTGCAGCTCGGTGGCCGCGCTGCGCGTGGGCCGCGCCGAGTGCTGCGCGGGCGGCGCACGCGCACCCGCCGCCTGGAGCCCGCGAGACCTCGATAGCGGAGAAATATTCTTCTACAAGGCTCTCTCTGGAGGAGTGCCTTGTACTGCCTGCGCAGGTGAGAACTACTAAGTTTAGATCAAACAGAGAGGCAACATATCGTAACTCCCGCCTATAAATGCTGGTATGCCCGGACTTCTGAGCGATTTACAAGGTAACATCTGTTCTGGGTGTTGGCTTTTGTTTGTTGCTTTTTGATTTGATGCCCCTTTTTAGTCATCTTATCAGATCGGAAAGGGAACGCTTCTTTTTTTACTATGAACGCTACGGAGCAGCGGCTACGGAGCAGTGGCTACGAAACAGCTACGGACCGTAGCGCATTTACTATACACTAAGGCACATAACGACACTAAGGTACATAACGACTAAGGCACACTTATTAAAGTGTGCCTTAGTCGTTACACCTATGACCTTTATGCAGGTGGCAGGCTAAACTGCATGGACCACCATACTGCATGTCACATTTTGTGTAACTAAATGTTACCTAAAGCTCTGATTAACCCCTTTTGGGATAATGTGTGATTATAGTAGATAAATAAAATGTTTGTACCGAATTAAATAGAAAAAGAAATCGCCCGAAATAAAACTACACCTCCGAGGCAACAGATGAGGTGTCGCCCGTGTCCGAGTAACGCATAAATATAACGAAACTTGAGCCTTGCTTTATACTAAAAAAATTGGCTCACGCACTACTTAGGTATATACAGGTTGTTTGGTACCTACATGGGATATCAAGCGGGCACCTACATAGTCATATAACTACTATGGTGATGTCAAAACATGCTTACATAGTCATATAACTACTATGGTAATATCAAAAATTTGAATTGTAAAAAAAATCTACACAAATTGTTCAATAAGAAAAATAAAAAGTATGAAAAATTAAAAAAATATTAGATCAATTTTGAATTTTTAATATCACCATCGATATTAGCATGTGTTTTTAATGACCATCTATATTAGCCCGCTTGATACACCATGTACGAAACCTGTATAAAACCGGCGTCAGTTTTTTTCTTCACAGTGCTCCGTCTGTGCTTTTTTTGAGGAGGAGTTACTTACGAAGGCATTATATTCAATAACGACATTCGGAAAATCATAATGATTAAAAATTCGTTAACATTTGATAGCAAAATTTGAAGTCAGTGTCGACGTGAGGGAAGTGCTAACATCGATCTCAATTAGCATCTAACCTGTTCTGCGCTATTTCTGTAACTCTTTACTTTACTGTAAAATATACACTAAATATGTGATAGCAATTGCACTTAACTAGGTCTAGATGTAAGTAGGTGTTATTGACTAATCCACCAAACAATACATAGATAGGCATTAAGCATTGTTTTCACACGTAAATGGGACAGATTACAGAGTGCATTATCCGATAGATAAATTATGCAATACGTTGAATGACTCACGTCTTCTATAAATGTATCTAGAAATGAAATTACGAAGTTGTTTTTTTTGAAATAAGCAATTGAAGCTTTAGGTAGGTACCTATTTTAATTATTTATTTTTAATTATTCATTTTAGAATATTTGAGTTTGATAAGTTTTCTGTAATCGTGCAAACTAATGCAATATTAGAAATGAAGATATTCGGAATTACAGAAAATCAGCTACAAACTTTGTTAGCGATCGAAAATGGACTGTATAATAATGGAATTAAATACTTACTTAAGTAACTATGTGCAATAGGGAAAGGGCGGATAAGATGAACAATGGACATAGTAGGCAAGACGGTACTTAACAAAATATTATACGCCGCAAAATGCTACGATATCCCCACTGTCATATCAAAATACACAATTAAACTGCACTAGAGGCTGATTGTGCCTATTTAATTGACATCGATTGCTTGTTTGTCTAAAAGATCTCGAGATAGTTTCCTGAAAATTTCTATACTTACAACACTAAAAAGTAAAAAATAAAATATATTTAAATAAAAAAGACCACGTTCAAAACTAAATACGGAGAAATAAAAAATTTGTTTAAAAAATCTAAATGTTTTTGAGGTCGGTGCCAACCTCAATATTTGGAATAAACGTTGTCACTGTATTTGGGACTGACCTCAAAAAAACATTTAGATTTTTAAAACAAAATTTCTCTGTTTTTAGATTTTGAAGATGGTTTTTTATTTTTCAAAAAAACTTTGAATGACCTATGTCGAATTTTGAAAAAAGAAAAACGTACTTTGATTTTTTCTTTTTATTAAAAACATTCTTGCACGTATCATAAAGATCAGTAAGAAATAGGGATAGGAAAACCGTTTCTCTGTTTGTATGGTTCCTCTTAATTACTTAGTTGCTGGTAGAACCAGCCAGTTCGTAATCGATCTAAGGTGTTGGTTTATTTTTTTTTAATCTCGTTAATACTTAAAGGTCTCAAAAACAAAGAGTTGTTTGTCAACAGAATCGTGCGCAGGTGTATCATGCGGTGCGGGCAGACGGTGCGTGGTTCGCAACGGGCGCGCGCGATGCGTGTGCGCAGCGGCGTGCCGACGAGTGGGGGCGGTGTGCGGCACAGACGGCCGGACGTACTCGTCTCTGTGTCGACTGCGACGGCGGGCCTGCCGGCGGCGGACGAAGCACCTTGCGCTTGATTACCCCGGCTCTTGCCAAGGTAAGGAAATTATTTCACTAGCAACACAACGAACGAATCGATATTGTCTATTTAACTAGGATGCTATTGATGTTTGAAATAAATATGGCTGGGTAGTAGAGGTGTTCATCATAAGGGACTCCATAAAACTACATGTGCTACCTTCGCATTTCGACTCCACTTCTGCTTATTATCAGCGGGCATGGAGTCATCTGCTTAACCTTTTTATAAAAAAACGTGGCTCCCAGGCACTGCTCCTGGCTCCCCTCTCTGCAACACGATGGACCCGTCACCAGCACGATGAATCCATGGAATGCTAAAAGTTTTCATCTTATTTGATAGTTATGACAGGTTGGGAGGTGGAAGCGAGAATTACCTCTACTATGTCACTAAGGGCTTGGCTAAGTTATTTCTAATTATCTCAAAACAAAAGAATTGAGAACCTTAAGTGGCAGTGGGCATGGCACATTGCGAGGAGGACTGACGGCCGTTGAGGCGGAAAGGTCCTCGAGTGGCGACCACGTACCGGGAAACGCAGCGTTGGTAGGCCCCCCAGGTGGACTGACGATCTAGTAAAGGTCGCGGGAAGCCGCTTGATGCAGGCAGCGCAGGACCGACCGGGTTGGAGATCCTTGGGGGAGGCCTATGTCCAACAGTGGGCGTTTCTCGGCAGAAATGATGATCTCAAAACAATGCTGCTAATATAAACAGACAACGTCAAGTGGTCAGCAACGCTGTTCACACATAAAGCGGTCTAGGCTTGAATCCTGGTAGAGACAATGGTTTGTGTGATAAACACGAATCGTTTATATTATGTTTATTTTCTGAAAAAATATATCTAATTTATTATGTATGGAAGTCCGTTACCTAGTATTCAAAATACAAGTTTAAATGATACCCTACTTCATTTGGGCTAAATAGGTGTAGCAAGCGTGAAATTTTTTTTCCTTTTAAATCAACACGAACCTAAGGATCTGATAGCAGCAAAGTAGCTAATCACTAAACCAAAGAGTCGGAAGACTGTTTATCTTATGTCGTAGTAAAATCACCCTAGGGACCGTCGTCCAGAGCGAGTCGATGTGCTACTTATAAACTGCAGAAATTAGGTATAATCCGTACATCCTAAAGAATATAAACTAACGATATAATTCAAAAAACAGAAATATATGCGTATATTTGTAGCCTAAATAACTTCTACGGACTGTGTCTCGATAATTTAATGCAGGCAAATATACTGTTAAAAATAGTGTTACACTATTTTTCATTGCATTTTACTTTAAGATCTTAAAAAAATAAAACTTTTCAAACACAAATTTTCCATACATTTTTCTTTACTGTCCGAACTATCTGTAGGGAGAAATTTGAAATTTATTTTGCTATTTTAAATTTTTCATAAAACCATTGTATTTTATTTACATTTTTAAATTGGGTAGGTGGCCGCTTGTTATACCAAACTACGACAGCACATCAGATAACCTAAAACTGTAAAATTTCCCGAAATGATTTTCAAATTATAAAGCGCAAAATCGTGTGTAGCCCACTATTTCCATTTTGTATTTCCAATGATGGAAAGTCCAATGAAACGTTTCGCGAAACCGTAATGGAAATAGTGAGACAATAATGGTCCCAGATTTCATGTTGATGTTATCACAGGAACTATGTATTTAATTAGTTAATTAAAATATTGGTGACACACTGTTTTAAGGTTTTATACATACCATAAGACTGTTTCAAAGCTGTGCAACACGAAAGGAAAAGGATTTATTTATTACACAATCCAAAAGTACTTATTATACATAACATCAGGACACACTGCACCGACCCCAAAATAAATTAAGACGAGGGTAAGAGAAAGAAGAAGTTAGCCATGTGGACTTGGAAACTAACCACCCGCAACTAACAAAATTTTTCCTCCCATGAAAATCGAGCCCGCGGGACTTCTGGAACTGGGAAACATAAAACCACGGACGCATCCAACTAATAAGTCTTTAAATCATATTTAAAACCAAAATTTTATAAAAATATATGTATCGTGAGATTATCAAACTTATTTCTTTTACCGCCCCCTTTGAAAATAAATAATTTTTCAGCGCCCCCTAGTTTTTATACACTCCTAAAACTTAAAAACCACCATTTCATTACTTTAATTAATTTAGTTATAGTGTTATATTATTCAGTCCTGATGTTTAAATTCTAAATTAGACATTTTTACCAGTGAGAACAATTAAAACGCAACTTTATAATATTAAGAATATATTTAAAAATCAAATTAAAAGAAACAATGTAGATAGGTAATCAATTTTAATTTTATAACGAATCTAATGAGATGGATGAATTTGATGATTTTTAACAAGTTTGTTGATATCAGGTTCGATTTTACTCAAAAACAGTCTTAAGTCGCCGCGTTCGGTAACATGCAAACGATTTCTCTTTTTAGTAAGCAGCGTTGTCACAGCGCTAAATCCACGTTCACACAAATATGACGATGGGAATGCTATTAAAAATCGTTGAACGATCGACCATATTCCAGGATATAACTGCGAGATTGATTTTTGTAGCCAAAATTCGTGGTAACCACTTTTGAATTTGATTTTTAATTCATCATTCGTTGTCAGTTCTATAAGTTCTTCTTCCAGTTGGGGTGATATACCTATGTTGACATTTGAAAAAGGATCTAACACCCAGTCTGGTATTTCCAATTTCAAAATATCCTGGAATCTTTCAATGAAATCGCTGTGAAGATTTTCCAAATGTTGGCAGTAGACAAGCAAGTCGTCGCTGTTGCAGGATACTGATAAATTGGGAAAATTATGGAACTCACGTCTGCCGATATTCTTCTTGTGTAAGAGCAACTTGGCTACGAAAGCAGCGACGACATTTTTTGTTTTTATTAAGTTCAAGTCATCGCCTTGAAGTTGGAGATTCATATCATTAAGCAATTTATAAAGGTCTGTCAGGTATGCGATATCATTCTTTGATGTGATGAGTTTGTCGCGCAATTCTGTGTCTTTGTTTTCCAAAAACTCAATGACAGAGTCAAACAGATTGTAAAATCGAGTCAGACAATTTCCTTTTGATAGCCAACGCACTTCTGTGTGAAAAATCAATCTGTTGAAATCTTCATCATTAGCAACACAAAGCTGATTAAATAATCTGTCATTTAAAGAATTGTTTCGGATTTTATTGACTGCTCTGATGACATATTGCAATGATTGAAACAGTCGTTCACTTAAATTTCTAGCAACTAAATGTTGTCGATGTATAACGCAATGTACAGCAAGCACATCTGGAATTTCGTTTTTTAAGTACGCTATGAAACCTTTTTGACTCCCCGTCATAGCTGGAGCACCATCTGTAGCAGCTGATATAATATTCTTCAAGGGAATTCCTTTTTCATCACAAAACTTTTCCAGTGTTTTAAATATGGTTTCTCCTTTTGTGTCTGTCTCTAAATTTCTAGCAAATAATAGTTCTTGACATATTTTTTCATCTTTAATAAACCTCACGTAAGACAGCAACAAAGCTTCATTAGTTGGTAAAGTGGACTCATCCAACTGAATTGAAAATTGACTAGTCTTCAGATGATTGCACAATGACTCTTCAATGTTATCAGCCATTTCATCAATTCGTCTTTGCACAGAACTATTGCTCAAAGGAATTTTTCGAATTATATCTGCAGCAGGTTTATGAAGCACAGTAGTTATAACTTCTTTTATTGCCGGCAAAATTAACGTTTCTCCTATGGTGTGTGGTTTACCTGTTTGAGCAATTAACAAAGAGATATTGTATGAAGCTCGAAGTCCGTCATCGTCTTGCTTAGTAGCCACCGAAAAAAGTTTCGATACACTTGGCTGAGCATTATGCTTCTTTTCCAGGTCTTGAAAATAGGCTACATTTTTGTCCTTCTTATCTGGATGCATTTTATTCAAATGATCTTGAAGTCTTGAAGGCTTCATCGCTTCGTTTGAAAATGTTTTTGAACAAAGAAGGCACATAGGCAAAGATGAATTTGTCGGATTTTCTATGAATCCATATTTAATATATTCTGCACTGTATTGCCGTTTCTTCTTTTTTGCTTCCGACATGACTTTGTTTTTACAAATATGTAAATAAAGTGTTGACCTTTTTAGGAAGTGTAGGTTGAAGATTACCACAGTCTTTCTTTATTGCGATCCACTCGGAGCTCCGTGCACTCGACGAGGTACTCTGTTTCAGAAGATCGATTAAAGATTGCGCACGAAACTACTAATGAAAATTTAAGAGATATTCCGAGCTTTTATATAGGATTTAAATACGGCACGCACCGACAGGAATAAAACAAACGCGCACAAACTCGTTTATCTCTTTCCACGCTTAATAGTACTGAGCAAGTTAGGACAAGTATCGATGCACCAGACGATTACTACCGGATTGCACCAATAGCGTTATTTAACAAAAACTTGTTACAACTTGATTGCGTACGGCATACGGGCTATTCTACGAAATCTATAATAAATATTTTTTAGTTTTTATACCATCATACAAGGCAAATATATAAACTAATTATTTGATATTGAGTAGTAGGTAGGTTTTAATTTTAGTGAATTATAAAGTAAATGAAATTACAAATTAATCATCTGATAACCCTAAACCACGCCTGATATTGAGTAATAGGTAGGTTTTAAGTTTAGTGAAATTTAAAATGTTAAGTAAATAAAATTACAAATCCACCATCGCCCCCCTGAACCACGCCAACGCCCCCCTTTTTTTTCTGGGTCCCTTAACGCCCCCCTCTAGGCCTCCAACGCCCACAGGGGGGCGTTATCGCCCACTTTGAGAAAGACTGGTATAACACGCCGTACCTATTACAAAACGGCGCGGCGGATTGTAGTGGGTGAGAATTGTTAACCAAATAAAACCGTTTGTTGATAAATCCGTAGTAGATTATATCAATATTAACCTTTATAATCGAATGGAGACCACACATGATTACTGGTAGGTTCAAGATTTTTTTATGACCAAGCGGAGTGGAATTATTGTCACTCATCACTCTCACACACTGCAATCCGCGCCTTTTGTAATACGGCGTGTTATACGATCCGCCTGCGACATATATGTATACTTAATATTTTAACCGAATAGCTAAAGTCTACCTTAGACACAGACCTTAGATTACATAAAAACATCAATAAAACAATTTCACTGTAGGCAACGTAAATGTAACTTTGTTAAGTTCATCATCAACAGCGCATATAATGTCCCCACCGAGGGGCACGAGCCTACCCCACATAGGGGCGATTAGGCCTTAGTCAACCACGCTGGCCAAGTGCGGGTTGGTCAACTTCACACGCGACTTAAGCTTTTCTTCATAGGTGTGTGCAGGTTTCCTCACGATGTTTTCCTTCACCGTAAAAGCGTCGAATAAACGTACATAAGAATTAAAAATTTGAAAACACATTGGTACGTTGCGGTGTTCGAACCGGTGCCTTCCGAGTGGGAGACAACGCGCTTACGCACTACGCCACCGACGCTCGACGAAACGTAACTTTAAGTTACGTTTCGGATTTTCAATGTTGTTTCGTTGTTTCTATTGTGAAACTCGGAAGCGAACGAAGAAGCACTAACGTCGCTTTATCTATCTAATATACTAACATTATCATCCCTCACTCTGGTTTCCATCAGTAAACCTACCATTAGGCAAGCCATAGACGGATACAGACTTATTTATTAGATCTACATCAACGACAGCATAAGAAGATCATCTACTCTATTCTTCGAGAGCCTTATCTCTCTACCATAAGTTTCAAAATCGTGAAGCAAGCTCTAAGACGGACATCATAACTACACCCAAGTGGTCTAGTCCGTTTGTCTCATTTACATATCTCGAAAGTCTACTTAGTGATAGCGAGGCAGAGTCGTCGAAGATGCATTTGCATGTCCAGCATTTACAAGGCTGGTTGAAAAAAACATTCAAAATTATTACGTTAAAAATGTTATAAGGCGGAGCAACTATGTTTGGAGAGCTCTCAAACAAAACCTTTCAGATTTTTAAATATCAACTTGAAGTGTGTGAACATACATCCAAAAGAATGTTGACCTGGTTGCCAGCCTGTCGCCCTGTGTTATATGTATGATAATTAAACATAAACATCTCTAACGACATTAACAAAGTGGCAACATCACACTTTTTATTTAGATACATAGTTTAATTTGCATTTAACAATACATTAGTTGATTAGTACCTAAGCTACTTTATATTATGTGATGGTAATGGTCTTTTTCGTTCGTTCTTTAAAAATAAAAAACACACGCTTGTATTTCTTGCATAAGTATTAATTGGCTTTGAGTAATCGGTGTTTTCTGCAACCCTTACTTAACTATCATAATGTAAACCTTAGCTATCCAAACAAGTAATAAAAAATATATTGAATGTTTTATCCTAAGATATTCAAAACACTGAAAGATATTTCTAACTATGAGAATACTCGTTCCTATACTAAGCTGTCCATCTCTCTTTTTATTCAACCCAACCTTAAAAAGATCAATGCAATTCAGATTGCAACAGAACATATTTAAAAAAAGTAATGAACATACGAATAATTGAACTCTCAAAATGTTCTTTATTTTACATATTTTTTAGATAGATAATTAAAAATACGTAAATGATATGAAAAAGAAACCACACGGCTTTTTATTCACCCAACCTTGCATGTGTAAATTTAACGGATGCTGTTGAAAAAGTTAGTGTTAAGTTTTTCATAACAACAATATCATTAAAACTGCATTAGCCTATCCCGATAGTCAACAGCCAATAGATGCGCGATTCATCAAACTCGCATGGCAACACGGAGTCATCTATCATTCGTGGTAGGGACACCAGCCTTGTGGGCATTTCATGGATAATATCTAATCCATCGGATATTTGTAAAAAGTAATAAATAGGGTCAAACCTCTACAAAACGATAAAGATCGGCAAGAATAATAAAACCAGTCTGACACTAACTCCTTGGGAATGGATTTGTCTTACTTATGTTGTACGGTTATTGCAAAATACGGGTTATTAAGATAAACGCAGATTTCGTTTCTTTATAAGTTCCAAAAATCTTCAAAAACCTAAAATATTTAAAAAAAAAATAGTATAAATACGATTTAACAAATCATCCTGCAAAATATAAATACCTAATCTTGCCATAAGTTCTGTCACAATTTATATGACGGTATGTTAAAAGAAATAATATATGACGGTGAATCTACATGCTGAGATAATTCTGAAGGTTGAAAGAGGCCACCACCCGGCATCTGTGGGTCTTACGAAGGCGTGACAAAGTTCCATTTTTGTGAACAAGGGGTGACAATACGAGCAACTAACTATCAAAGCGATGTTTTGGAGAAGGTAGTTAAGTAACACTTTGTTCGCTGGTAGAGATGAATATTTCAACAAGACTCAGCACCAAAAAGCGAAATCAACTCAGCGCTGATTAGACGTGAATTTAACGGACTTCGTAGCATCTGAAGATTAGCCTCCTGCAACTCCTGATCTTAATCCTTTGTATTATTGCTTAAGGGATATTTTAGAGGAGAATGCGATAATTTAGAGGCATGCTCAAAACCTCATCGAATTATCGAGTCGCTAAAAGCAGAATGATAACAGCCGCTTTGATACTATTGTATGTGGTACGTACGGCCATAGATGAATGACCAGGACATTTGGAGAAATTTGTAAAAGCTAAAGGTGGTCATTCTGAATAGTTTTAATATTTTATGATAATCTACATAGTCTAACTATATAATACATACTTTTAAAATATTAAAAATTTCCTTTACATTAGACATGTTTATATGACGGACAGAATTTATGGCCCGACTAGGTATAATATATTTATTTTTTAGGAAACACACCACCGCTCTTCACATCTTTCATCTTCATCAGTTTTTATTTATTTTTTTAATATAATTTAACGTTTTTAAAATATTTTAATTTATTTAAAATATCTGCCTGTCGCTCCTAATTGTCACACCCAACAGGGTTCATATGTACAAACCTACTCCATTGCAACACCTTATTTACCATATTATTGACAATAAATATATTGACTATTGAAGTCATAGTCAGAAGTATGTTTGAACAAGTGTCTCTCTTTTGACCCACTGTCGACACTTGTCCCGTCATTTTACAACTATCATTATACTTTTATTTAAATGCCTGTTGTGAAATATATTTAGGTATAGAATAAAATGTATTTCACAATAATCCTAATACAAAACGGCCTTAACGCTTAGTCAGTGCGCTATCATAGACTCCACTCGTTTTGTAGCAGTTAAGTGAGTCGTTGTTACTCCAAAAAGCGTGAATGTTGTCTTAATTTTGTCTCGTTTATATTAGGTGTTTAAGTATGAAATTGCCGTTTTGTATGGAGAATTTAACGAAAATATTTTTTTCAAACAAATATATTTGCGATTTTTTAAGGAACCACAAATCTAAATTTTGTGTAATTTTGTGGATATGTTTAGACAACATTAAGCTATAGGATACTTAGAGAAAAAAAATGAGAATTGATACCTTAAAAAAATAATCATATTTTTATAACGGATACGGACACCTCTTACGACGAGCTGTTTTTGAAGATTTATTTCTAGTGAAAAAAATAAAATGAGTATAAAATTTTATACATAAATATAAGTCCTTGTAATGAAGTTTTTAATAAAAAAAGAATAATGGAAATGGCTATATTATTAAGGGAATTATACACTAATGAATAATGAGGAAAAAATCGCCAATTTCATACTTTAACCCCTATTATTATCCCATAAATACCGTAAGCGCAGTCGCTCTACACGCCTAGGGCCCTAGCAACCGCACCACCATAATGTAGGTACAAAGTGACGCCTGTTTAGAGCTCCATCAAAGTTTACGGGCTTATTATTACTGGCGAGCAAAAGCCTAACCGCTTATCGGCGCAGGCGCAATGTTACACAAGAAAATTCACTAGCGGTCGGTAACCATTAAAGTATTTTACATGTTAATCATGAATCGACTAATTTAACAAGAGTTTAAATGCGTTATTCTGTGTAATTGAAAATTGTCTATGTAACTAACTATAAATAGCATTTCATATTTTTTTATGTCAGCCGACGTAGTAACCGGTCCCGAATAAGACTAGCCATTCTCATCCCGTAATGTGCACGCACACCCATTCCTCTCTGTAAAAATCCTACACGATCCTAATGCTTCTTCGGACCTCCTTTCCCGATCAGCTGTATCCTCGTTCGAGACACCCATTTCTGACTAAAACTCTTGAGCTCCCATCGACAGACTAAATATAGGTCACCATTAAACTTTTGCCGCCAAAACTGACATACTGCAATAGCAGTATGGCTTTTTAAGATATTGGATTCATTAGCTGTAATCTTAATATATATAAATTGCGTGTCACGTTGTTTGTCCGCGATGGACTCCTAAGCTACTTAACCGATTTTAATCAAATTTGTACACCGTGTGCAGTTTGATCCAACTTTTTTCTGCAAATTCAATGTATATGACAGTAGTATGAAATTACCACAGCAACGCGTGGCCGGGACAGTTAGTTTGATTATATTTTTAATGTTGGTAAATATGCTATTCAATTTATTTCCTACAATCTATTGTATTTCATACCTACTTTGTTGTGAGATTTAATAACACACTTTTCATTTAATATTATTATTAGTATACGAGGTATCCAAGAAGCAAATGAGGTTGAACGCAAAATTTATTATCTCGTCCGCAGTTTAATCATATCTTCCATTAGCCGCGAACGATTATAGAGCTAATTACATACAAATGCTTCTAAAGGAATTGTAAAGAATGGCCCTCTGGTGTCATTAGGTATCCCTATTAATTGACTACGGTCACTATAATTTTCAATGCCAATGAATAGCTGGTTTCACTATGTTTTATAATAAAAGAATAATAGATTATTTTGTGAAAATTCATTGTAATGGATTGTTAAATTAATGACTCCGTTTTCTTCGAAGAATTATTTTATAAATAAATCTATATTACAAGCTTGTCGTCGGCTTCTGACGTAATCAGAGACGAGAGTCAAAAGTCAAAATTTCATTATTCATTTAGGTACAATTTGTACACTTATTAATGTCAATTTTGATTCCATCGGTGCAAGAGCCTACCAGGAGGCCTTGTTCTGAAAAGAACCGGCAAGAAACGCAACAAGTTTTATTCTCCCTTTACAGTTTTTTATAGTTTGGATTTGGAAAGAGTCATAATTCACATGTTGAAGTCATAACACTAATCAATCACAATAATATAAGTAATAAAATAAAGAGTATTAATTAAACTTATAACAAAAAAAATGTGATTTGAGACGTCTTCCCTTACAATATTGGCTTAAAATTTGAAATTGTACACATATTGATATCACGCTAGATTATAATGGAGAATCGAGCCAATTTGAATGTGTCCACACATTTTTATCGTCTACATATTCCTGAACTTTGTAATACGCTTTCTTCATTAAAATTTGCTTAATGTGAAGCTTAAATTTATGTAATGGAAGTTCAGTTACATGATGTGGGAGTTTATTATATACTTGTATACATTTGCCTAATTAAAAACTTAAATAAATTCGTTTTGATAACAGAAATAAATTATTATTGTTTCTGTGGTTGTGATCTTGCTATCCTTTGTAGCTCAGTTGGACGAGTAGCGAAAAGTCGCGGGTTCGCGATTGATGGTCCCATAGCAAGATTTGGTCAGGCTTCGGTTCGAAAGCTACTAAAATTCACCGTCATTATACAGGGTGTAAAAGACATGAACAGTCAAACGAGAACCATATATTCTGCTCACCATCATAACATTTTTTTCCTTCAGACTATACCTGGGAAATTGATAGTTAAGATTTTATTGAAGGTCAAAGTCATAATTTTTTTTTAATTTATTTTATGAAAACGTATTTTATACGTTATTTCTTAATTATTGTCCAAAGAAACATTATCATTTTTTTAGTATTTCATAACAAAAAATAGTTTCAAAACGTATTCAATGTAGCTCACTCGATGCGCACGGACACTAACGAACGGGGCCGCCGTCTGGCAAAATTATCGCGGTTTTGCGAGTTGCGTGCGAGTTGAGCCCTTTACATTGCGCGGTACAATTTGCAATTTTTTTTACACCAAAAAATAAAAATCATTTCCCAGCAATATTTTTTTTGAAATATGTCTTATTTTGATGTATAGAATACATGGTTCTCGTTTGACTGTTCATGTCTTTTACACCCAGTATAAAAACTAGCGGTCGCCCGCGGTTTCGCTCGCGTAAATGTCGATTATCGCGCCAAAAAGTATCCTATGTCCTGCCCAGGGTCTCAGACTATCTCCATACAAAATTTCATCAGACTTATTCAGTGATTTAGGTGTGAAAGCGTAACAAACAAACAAACTCCTTCCGAATTTATAACATTAGTTAGGAAGAATTGCTGTTCGTTAGTTAGTTTTAGCGAAACTCGAGAACCGCTGTGAAACGGTTTTGAAATATTTGTGCAAGTTCAGGGAAAGTTTAAATGGCGAGAAAATATGAAAAAATTGCTTGTAAAACAGTCGAAACAACATTTTTGTTTTCTCCTTTAAACTGTTCGTACCTGATAAATGATTCTGATATATTCTTTGATGTTCGTCCCGACTTTCAGAAATCAATTTCATTTTCTGTCATCATTATTTAGAACTTTCTTCTTAGAACCATTGGCTAATTTCCGTAGAAGGTGTATTTTATGTATTATCTCAGTAACTACTGAGCCGATTTTAATGAAAATTTGTAATTGAGTTTTACTTTTGCAAATTAACGACAACAACGTGTGGCGATTCAACTAGTTTGTATAAATTTGACACATTTCAATATTGTAAGTTTTGCAAACAGATATACAGTCCGTCCGACGGATGATAGACGATCATTGTACGGCGAGAGATCTAAGGAACTCTTGTCCCTCTTACTCATTTCCTACTTATGACCAAAGTGTGTTGACCTGCATTGTAATCTATTTACTGTTGCTACCATTTCAACGCGAACCATGAATTTTTGGAGGTTCTCGCGAGTTCTAGTTGTAAGAAACTCCATTTTTAATTCAATCTAATTGTTATATAAAGGTGTGATAAAAAACAGCACTTTCACAGGTAAGACTAGTGACCTCATATTTAACGTAATTAATATTTTCTCTCTTCTAGATAGCTATTATACGAGTAATGATTGTCGCTCGCTCCGTATCTTGGTATCAGCATCCGATCACCGCCCCTCTAGCTACTTATCCGTCTTGACGTCCATCGATAAAAATGTAAAGTCTTTACTGGACGCGGGATATCTACAATCTAGTCTACACTTTAGATAATTACAGCTAGTAGGCAGTTGTATCTATGAGGCTGTATAATAAAATTACAGAATATTTGAAAATCTTTATGATACCGTTATTTGATTTTATAGCATACCTAGCTAAGCTTAACATAATAAGTTCTCTTTAAGAACTCTCTCTCTATAAGAACTTATTGTCAAGCTTTCATCTGTTGTTGAAATAAAAACACGTACCTACCTAAAAATAAAGTTATAAGTAGATAATAAAAAATAAAAATATATTTAGGATGGTGTTGGTGCTTCCTCGTTTTCGTCTGAAAGAAATGCACAAGCTCTCAGGCTCTCATAAGAAAGTAAGTGACGTCACTTATAAATTAGTGAGCGAGCGAGTGACAATAGCATGTTGAGGATAGTGAAAGAGTATCCACATGCGCAGGATAAATATTTTGTATTAACAAACTATTTATACTAGCCCCTATCTGGCTTCTATAGATACTTGAGCTGAATTCGATAAAAGAATAAGTGTACGTAAACAAACTTAGAACAAACCACTTCGAGGCTTATATGTAACCCGCATAATTCCTCCGTCGCTAAAATTTTGCATGTGATGAACTAAGGTAATACCCGGTTTAGCACTCTATGGGTAATACGGATTATAGATTATAGATAGATAATAATCGAACATTTTTTTACTTGAATTAAGGTTACTAACCTAAACATGGAATTCGCTCTTAAACTTTAATTTCTACCTAAACTTCCCACAACTACTTAATCGTCCCCGGTGTTGGACACGGATATTTTTTTTGTTTTCGTTTTTACTAAATATTTACTTTTTTGCTTTTTTATTTATTTATTAAAAGACATTACAAGTAAAATAAAATATACGTAGGTAAGAATACCCCACTCCTCCTCAAAAAATTGGATTATTTTAAACACGAAGGCCCGCGTTGCTAAGTAAATATCCAATCTGTATTACCTAAATTCATCACATGCCAAATTTTTCAGCGAGGGAGAAATTTTTCGGAAGTCTCTTTACAAGAAAATGTCCTCGTTGCTTCCTCGTTGATTGAACTAACTGTTAACTTTGTATGAGTGATGAGCAAGAAAGGTAGCGAGTGAAAGAAACAAACCTATAACTAAATGATATTTGTTTTGTTTACATTTCGTTGGCTCAAGTGTAGTACCTAATAATTTAATTTCATGCCAACCCATGAACCATGTAGCCGGAAATAAAGAAAATTGATATGATTTCTATAAAGTAGTCATGAGAAATTAATTTTAGTCTGCAAGATTGATGACTGTGTCGTCGAGTTACACAAACGAGGATTTGTCACGAAAATAGGTCCAGTCATTTCTATTTCGCGAACGGTGTAAATAGACATTTAAATACGGCTCGTGCAGTTGCATTACCAGATGTCCTATTTTACTATAGCACCGTTACAAAGGTGTTAAAGTATTGTTATATCGGTAACTAAAGGTTGAATTTTAACAATTCAAAAATATATAATAATTATTAATATCTACTTAACACTAAAAAATTTGAAATCAAAATGCATATCAATATAGAGGAGATCGGTGGCACCGCGGTCTTCTTAACGATAGTGAAAACTAAGCTACCAAGTGCGCAGTCAGTACTCGGGTCGGTCACCCGACCGAAAAAATTTCAACTCGATTTTCCCGCAGGTGGTCCCGGCGAAAATTTGTTATTGCAAATATTTAGGTACGTTACTAACGTATCGTCTCGTTTCTTGTGTAACAAGTAGGTTTGCTTTAAGACTTATATCAGCGATTTTCTTTTAATAAGCGTTGTAATGGTAGAGAATTTGAAAACTTAATTACGAGGTACTGCAAAAACTATTTTCTTAAATATGGCAATGGTAGCGATTAGATAAACTTTTCTTTTAAGTTATGTTAAATGTTATATTGCTAATTACGATCTTCGTTAACTTCACAAGAAAAATTTCAACTATAGATAGGTACTCTTTCAAAAATATTTTCCAACGCTTAAACTCTACAACAAAAGTATAAATATAAGTTGCTTTTAGCAGACTGCTATCCATAGTAAACATCCTGAGGAATCACAGGATGTGATTGCAAATGCAGAATGGACGCGATCACACCAGCTCACGAAACCGGAACGGTGCGCGCGCGCCGCCCAGTCGACCGTTACATGGGACAACTCAATGGGAACCACTGGTAAAAACATATGTCTGGGGCCGACAACTTGCACATACGTAATTAACATGTCTAATGCTACCTTTATTGCCGGGAGACAGTCATTTGCATCGTCTGAACAGTTCTAATACTTACAAATTATTAACTGGAAAATAATTTGAGATTAAACATGTTTACATACTGCAACATAATGATTTGACAAAGTTGATCCGCAATCTTAACAGGTACATTTGAATTTCATATTTAAACTAGCTTTTGCCCGCGACTTCGTCCGCGTGGAATAGTTAAATCAAATCAAATATCTATATTGCGTATTTGCTTTCTTGCGAATAGTTACTTTAGGCAGCATTTTATTTCTTTGTATATGTACTTATTTTGCAAAAAATACACATAAAAACTGCCGTGTACTATACTGTATATAACATTTTTACAATCTATCATTTTATGTTTTCCCATCCTTTGCTAACTTACATGCAACCTTTCTCCCCACCTCTCTCAATTCGAATCTCATAAAAAAAATCATCTCATATTTCAAGCCCTTCATTCCCTCTTTTACAAAAAAGCTTTTATTCCATTTCGACGTTTAGTCTATTTTTGTACCAAACATCAAAATCGGTTCAGGTATGGGCGTGAAAGTCATTAAGTTAAAAAGTCGCGTCCGCCATCTTGGATCTCAAAATGGATAATCCGTACCCTATAAACCACGAAAATGATATCCTTTTTAATAATAAGTTAAAAAGTAGCGTCCGCAATCTTGGATCTGGAAATTGATGATGTATTTGGAATCGACTCCCGAAAACTATGAAAATGATACCCATTTCGATTTTATGTTAAAAAGTCGCATCTGCCATCTTGGATCTCGACATAGATGATGAATTAAGAATCAGGACCCCCGAAAACCTCGAAAATTATACCCATATTCCTATTAAGTTAAATAGTCACGTCACGCCATCTTGGATCTCAAAGTCGATGTTTTATTCGGAGTCAGAACCCTCCAAAAACCACGAAAACGATACCCATATTGATATTTTGTTAAAAAGTCGCGTCCGCCATCTTGGATCTGAAAATGGATCGTGTATTAGTAATCGGGACGTCCCAAAACCACGAAAATGATATCCATATCGAATTTATATTAAGAAGTCCCAACCGCCATCTTGGATCTCGAAATAGATGTTGTATTCGGAATCGGGACCCCAGAAAACCACGAAAATGATACCCATATCGACGTTATGTTAAAAAGTCACGTCCGCCATCTTGGATCTCAAAATGGATAGTGTATTCGGAATCAGGACCCCCAAAAACCACGAAAACGATATCCATATTGACATTTTGTCAAAAAGTCGCATCCGCCATCTTGGATCTAGAAAAAAATGTTGTATTCGTAATCTGGACCCCCAAAAACCACGAAAACGATACCCATATTGACATTATGTTAAAAAGTCGCGTCCGCCATCTTGGATCTCAAAATGGATAATGTATTCGGAATTAGGACCCCCAAAAACCACGAAAATGATATCCATATTGACATTTTGTCAAAAAGTCGCGTCCGCCATCTTGGATCTAGAAAAAGATGTTTTATTCGTAATCCGGACCCCCAATAACTACGAAAACGATACCCATATTGACATTATGTTAAAAAGTCGCGTCCGCCATCTTGGATCTCAAAATGGATGGTGTATTAGTAATCGGGACCTCCAAAAACCAAGAAAATGATACCCATATCGATTTTATATTAAGAAGTCCCAACCGCCATCTTGGATCTCTAAATAGATGTCGTATTCGGAATCGGAACCCCCGAAAACCACGAAAATGATACCCATATTGACATTATGTTAAAAAGTCACGTCCGCCATCTTGGATCTCAAAATAGATGGTGTATTCGGAATCGGGACCCCCGATAACCACGAAAATTATACCCGTATTGACATTTTCTCAAAACGTCACGTCCGCCATCTTGGATCTCGATATAGATGTTTTATTCGTAATCCGGACCCCCAAAAACCAAGAAAACGATACCCATATTGACAATATGTTAAAAAGTCGCGTCCGCCATCTTGGATGTATTTTTGTACTGGGGGTTCTTACGACCTTTCATCCCCTATTTCATCCCCACGTGGGTCAATATTTCAAAAACGCTAGATAAAATATTTCTTTCTTTCTTATTAAGTCCCTAATTTCAAAGTATCATGGTTTTATCTTTAACAATGACGAAGTCCCATACAAACTTTCATCCACTATTTCACCCCCATACAGGTCTAAATTTCAAAAATTTTAGAACAAATATTTCTTTCTGTCTTATTAAGTGCCTAAATTCAAAGTTTCATGGTTCTATCTTCAAAAATGACGAATTTCCATACAAACTTTCATCCCGTATTTCAACCCATACAACCTTTTTTTCGCGATAAAAAGTAGCCAATGTCCTTTCCCGAGATCTAATCTATAGTTGTACAAATTTTCATCAAAATCAGTTCAAAGTATCATGGTTTTATCTTTAACAATGACGAAGTCCCATACAAACTTTCATCCACTACTTCACCCCCATACAGGTCTAAATTTCAAAAATTTTAGAACAAATATTTCTTTCTGTCTTATTAAGTGCCTAAATTCAAATTTTCATGGTTCTATCTTCAAAAATGACGAACTTCCATACAAACTTTCATCCCGTATTTCAACCCATACAACCTTTTTTTCGCGATAAAAAGTAGCCTATGTCCTTCCCCGAGATCTAATCTATAGTTGTACAAATTTTCATCAAAATCAGTTCAGTGGTTTAGACGTGAAAGCTTAACAGACAGACAGACAGACAGACAGACAGACAGACAGACAGACAGACAGAGTTACTTTCGCATTTATAATATTAGTAAGGATAAGTTATTTTTGATTTAATTTGTGGCCTGATTATTTTTCCTTGCGATAATTTTCTCTCCGGTCCTGTTAATGATCTCAGAACATCTCAAAACAGTCAATACGCGAATACCTAGTCTCTGATTAAGATTTATCTTCGAAATTAATAAGATGTCGTTATCCCTCATCATATCATAACAGCTTTTATAATTCGACCCACTGCTGGGACACCCTTGTCATCGAAGGAGGTTTAGGCAGTAGTCCACCACGCTTGCCCAATGCGGATTGGTGGACGGAGTATAAGGTGGTCAATAGCCCTTTGCTAATCTTTCATCTTATTGCTTCTCATTAGTCGCCTTCTACGACACCCATTGGAGAATATGGGCTGAACCTCGGATTAGTTTGTTTCTATATTTTGAAAAGTCGCTCCTGCAAAGAAAATAGGTTGTTTGATTTTTGGATTGGTTTTTATGTTATGTTTGAAAATAATGAAAACAGCTTTTATTGGATGTGTAAAACCCTGGAAAGAAAAGGTCTAGTTACAAATTGTGACATTTTATTAAAAATTGTTTTGTTCAGCAAATTCAAGTAACATTTCATAATAAGATATTTTTTATATTTTTTGTGAGATACAATTTATTTTTTAAGACTAAGTAAATGTTCATTAACAACTCATATTACAGTTTTTTTTTAACTTCGCATAACAATTTTTTTATCGTTATGCGATAATCAATTGTAAATAGTTTTAACATTTTTACTAAAAAAATGTTTTCAAGATTTTAGAAGTTTCTGTTCACTGAATTGAATACCTAGGTAGGTATACAAAATCTTACATTCTGCGTGCACTAATTTTGTATTCTAGGCAAACTAGGCTAAGTCAGGGAAAGCCGGTCTTGAATATCCTTTATTTCATTCAGTAACGATCTCGTAGTCCCTGATAACTGAATGTACCTACAAACGTGCTTATTATAAATGAGAAAAGGGGATAATAACACTGAATAATGTTAAATACAACATTTATTTGAAATGTGCATTTCTATTAAAGTTGAGTGAAGTTGTAATATTTTGTCTGGCTTGTGTCTTCAAGTGCGTTTGGCGTCTGGAATGTTTGAAAAACTAAATGTGTGAATGTGTGAAACGAAAAAAACAGAAATAGATCGAAAATTGTGTATCGTTTTCCACTTATACAAAAAGGTATACCCATTTTTACCTTGAATCTTTTACCGTTAACGAAGTCACGTAGTCAGTTTTGTTTGTTTTTAAAAATGGTTAACCCATTAAGTTTTCTATGACTTTTGTGTTATTGGTAATATTATTATAAATATCTATAGACATCCACTATGGGCCTGATCTGATTTTTGAGCTTCATCAAAATAAAAAGATTTGTATGTCGAACATCTGCAGATAAAAAAAGTTGGAGAATTTTTGAGCCTTTCATCAAAATAAAAAGATTTGTATGTCGAACATCTGCAGATTAAAAAATTTGTATGTCTGTACATACAAATCTTTTTATCATATTAGTTTAGAAGCTATGAGATACCCATTTTTACTCTGAACCTATTTAAAAAATATCATCCAGCATTAAACCCCGAGTCTTATCTTCGCTATTTTAAAATATTCTCCTAGAGCTATAACAAGGGGCCGTTTTTTGTTGCGCGATGCACTATCGAGGTGAGTAACGAGAATTTACAAGTCACTCGCCGCCAGCTCGGACTGATTTTAGCCGTGATAAATCCTTGTACTCTTAACTCAAAATGTAGTTGTTTGACCGCCGTCTAGACTAGACTAAACTAACGCTGAGCTTCAACCGCAATTTGATACTGAGAGAAGCGCTGGTTCTACAGTCGACATCAAATAGAGAGATCGACACTGGTTAGGGGTCATCCATAAATTACGTCACACGTTAAAGGGGGGGAGGGTATCACCAGAATGTGACATTATGTGACACGGGGCAGGGGGGGGGGGGGGGGGGGTCAATATAACGCGAAATTTATATGTGAATAAAAAAATCTAAAAATTTTCGAACTCGATCTATATTTTTAATACTTTAGCACTCTCGCTATGAGATTATCTCTCTTGCAATAACAATCAACTTCTAGAGCGGCGTTGTAATGCAAGTTAGACACAAAATTCACGAGAATTCTGGAAGTTTAAGAAAAGTTTGAGTAGGTTCAAGAAAAAAAAGAAAAAATTAAAATAACTGTTTTCTTTTGATTATTTCTAAATACATGCATAAAATTAAAAAATGTGTGACGTCACATCAGGGGGGAGGGGTTCTAAAAATGTGACAACCTGTGACAAGGACGGGGGGAGGGGTTAAAAAGTCCTAAAATTCGTGTGACGTAATTTATGGATGGCCCCTTATTATTAGATAATATCTGAAAATCTGAAATTATCAATATGGTACATCGGAAAAAAAGTACTTTATTTTAATAAATAATTCGATAACGTAACTTATTGACGTTGTAATAGGGTTAAAATTTTAACAGTCAATTTGAATTTAGTTTGGCTACCTATTACCTATGTTTGCTGTTTTGACAGACAAATCTTCCATATTAAATTAATAATTACGATAATAGTATTATATTATCTGTGATTCGAACTAAGTAGATAGGTACTCTTTTAAAAAGTACCTACCGTGACTACGAACGCTGTTGAAAAAATATGTTATGAAACGTCGGGAAATTTTATGTAAAAACCTAAAACTATGCGCGAATCTGTAATAGAAGTGTTCTCGCAGATCTAAGAATTAAAAATGTTGAAATAGAACAAATATAGTGCCAAACGATGTCGAAGAAATTATATCTTCAACATCCTGCCTATTTCTATGTTGCATTATCATTAAATGGAATTCTCTGCCAGCACACTTGCTCCCTTCTTACAATCCTGGGCCATTCAAAATGGGCGTGATGAAGCACCTTGCATGTCAGCAAGTTGTTAGGCCATTTTCTAAGAAATCCGTAGATCCTTAGTTTTACCTTCTCTATATTGTAAAATATCACTAGATAATCTGACTTATTACCGTTGGATAGGATTGGTATTTTAAGTTTTTCAACAGAATCGATATTCTGAAACACTTTGATTGGTTGCTAATTGCTAACTGCCTTATTCATAAACACTCAATAATAGGTTTATTGAGTGTTTATGAATAAGGCAGTTAGTTATTATCTTGTTAAAAAGTGTTTTGTCTCATTCATCTCGTGCCAGAGTGACAGAGACAAACAATTTATATATCTCTAATAAATTCACTTGTTTTCATGAATGAGGGGGTAAGTATTTAGGAATGTTCATCATACACATACCTACAAATAATCACTCCATAATCTCAAAAGAGGTTATAAATAAAATAACTTTTACGGATTTAACTCGCGTGTAATTAGATTGTCACGGGATGACCCATGGTCATCCCGTGACCACGAACGCTGAAGAGTGTTAAGAAAACTTCGGGCAATAATAATAACATGTAAAATCTAATTACACGCGAGTTAAATCCGTAAAAGTTGTTTTATTTATAAAGTGTAGTGCTCGCGCAAATCTAAGAGAACATTATCAAAAGAGGTTGCACAGAACTTTAGGTAACTTTAACACACATAAAGCTACAGTACCCCAAAATAGTGACAGTGATATTTAGGAATATAAACTGTCACTTAATATATGTCGCTGACTATACAAGCGCTGCTTGTTTGTCTGATTTCTACTCCGTTATTATGTTACATTAGGCGTCGTATTTCCTATTTTACAACCTCCAGCCGAGTTTTTATCCGCCTCGAAGGACCAGCTATTATCGTTATTATAGGCGTTGCGGTAACTTTATAGCCACTTCATTGTTTTGTCTATGAATATGAATGACCATGCGCCGCCTGCCCGACGTTTCTAAGCTTGCAGAAATTTCTAACGACCGATGTTGCTTATACATAAGAAATTGGCTATTAAGGCGCTGGCTAACCAATAAGGAATTTTGTCCAACATTTTTACTTTCTCGTATACGTAGTATAGAGGAAGTCTTGTAATCGTCAAAAAATTTGACCTCGAGTTTTTGACGGGTTTACTCGTTTTGGACCTCTCTGAGTCCAAAATATTTTTTTTGGAATTATGTCTGTGTGTGTCTGTGTGTATGTGCGTTAGCACGATAACTCGAGTATGCTTTAACTTATTGCAACCAAATTTAACATGCATGTATGGCATCAAAATATAAAGTTTCTATCAACTTTTGAGACTAGAAAAATGCACTGAAAAACCCGCATCTTCCACAATCCGGGCGGAAGATGCGGGTTCGAGTCCCGCCTGAGGCAAGTCGATTTTTTTCAGTGCATTTTTCTAGTATTAATATTTACACGTTTGTAAACGCAAAAATAAAATTATTCCATAACTTTTGAGACGTCGATCACGAAAGTTAAGCAGCCAACCAAGTGCGCGGTCGGTACTCGGATGGGTGACCAAAATTTACCAAGCATGTATGACATCAAAATATAAGGTTTCTATCAACTTTTGAGTTGTTTCCGATAAACGAGAAAGTCAAGGGGAGACCACTCCCGATTTTTTTTTACAATTAAACTCTTATAAGCAATATTTTTGTGTAAATATTTATTACTGAAAAGCCTACTTGGACTGGTATTTTTTTCATTCTCATTTATGGCTCTTATACGTAGCTAACATGTATTGGAATATAAAAAAGTAGTGGCAAGTACAATATTTTTACCACCTTAGGGCAACCACAAATCGGGGTCCCTTATCTGACATCAAAACACTATACTGCGAAACTCATTACATCGATAACAATAAACCGACGACTTGATAGTGAGACTCTTGTTTCTGCGACGTATTTTTCTTCCCTGCTATTAAACATCGATACTTTGAGGGATCGGGAAATATCTTTTGTTTAGAAATTTTCCAGGAAACTTTTCAATTAAAATTTAAAGGACTCATTCAGTGACGGGACATTCAGTTTTTAGGCTACAGTTCAGAATATGAAAGATTCGTATTGAGCTAATTTATTAGAAACACGTTTTCCACAATGTTTCCACACAATTTTGAGGCACAATAACTTTATATTAAGTACCTACACTAGCTCGCTAGCGCGTGGAATAGTTACTTTGGGCAGCATTTTAATTCTTTCAGGATACTTAATTTCTTACTAATCATACACTTTCATTTTCACAAACTTTCAGCCATATTTTACCCCCTTAGGGCTTGAAGTTCGAAAAATCCTGGCTTATCCCTTGCCTAGATCATAAAAGTATCTAACCTCTGTGCCCAATTTCAGCAATCTAGCTCCAAGGGTATGCATGGTCTCGGCGTTGATCAGTCAGTCAGTTTTTTTTCATATAATAATAATAAACGCTTTTATTGAAGACAAATAGTACCAATAACACAAAAGATAAATAGTAACAATACAAATAGCCAGGTTTTATCCGGTTCGAGGGACCATTTGACCAGCTACGTACAGCAGTTTGAGGCGCTCTCTGAAGGTTTTTGGTTAAAGCGGACTGGAGTCTAGTCAATTTATAAAACTAGGTCAAAAATTGCTTATGATGATTTCAGTAAGAAGGATAGGAGAATACAATAATAGACATACCAAAAAAAATATTTAATAAAATTAATCTTAATATATAAAAAGAAAAATCCTGACTAAATAAAACACATATATGTGTGTTTTATTTAGTCATATATATATATTTTTTATACAATACCTATACAACATCTAATTTAAATAACCAACACCCTGAATACAGGTGGGAGAGATAAATGTAGCCTACAAGCTACAAGAACGTAGGAGGTAAAGACACAGTACTTATACCTAACCATTGTCCACAGAAGGCAGTTGCGACCAAGTCCGCTGCGGTGGTGACAAGCGATGCGTGCTGGACGCGGAGTTGGGTGCGCATTGCGTGCGGTGCGGTACTTGCAACGTGGCCGGGCCGCCCGTGTGCGCTGTGAACGGACGGACGTACGCGGGATTCTGCGCGCTGAGGAAGACTGCTTGCGAGCTGGGTAGAGCGCTACCGCTAGCTTACCGAGGACCATGTATAGGTGAGTACCTACATCACCGTATGGTTCACCAATGAACGGTTCGTAGAGCAGTTGGTTGATGAAGATTTTGTAGTAGGTGACGAGTTGTTTCAATAGTCTTCTCCCAAACCCCACATTGCAATTTTTACGTTATATTTTATGTCCAATGGCATGACAAAGTCTAACGGGTATTTGTTAAAATGACGAACATTTTGACGTACCTTTTTATCGACAAACTGTAATTCGGTAGACCATAGTAAGCTCGAATTTGCGAAATGTCATAGAGTTGCGGCTAATGCTTGTGAAGTAAATCTCAATAAAATCATGATTTCAAAGTGATATTGTAAAACGAATTACTTATTAAAATAAAGAACGCCTTCATAACAGTCCAATCACTCCCATAAAAACACCATTGGTTTTGACTACAGTTTAGTCTATAATACTCTTGAAGAGTCAATAGAATCCTCTAGTAGAAGTTATAATTCAACTCCTTGACATACCTTCCAGCTAACGCAACATGCGCAACTATCAAGTGCGGCCCCGGCCAGCGCTGCATGTCTGGCGGCGCTAGTGGCGCGCGCTGCGTGTCCTGCGGCGCGTGCGAAGGTGGACGTGCTAGGCGGCAGTTATGTGGCTCCGACGCCCGCACTTACCAGTCCTGGTGCCAGCTGCAGCGCGCGGCGTGTCATGCGGGACACGTGGTGGATCCCTTACACCCTGGAGCTTGCAAAGGTAATCATAACAACCTTATAATTCAACCCACTGCAGGACACAAGGCCTCTCCTTGTCAAAGGGTGTGATTAGAAGAATACGAAAGAACGCACTAAAAATACTTATCTAAAAAATTTGAAAATAAATTACTATAAAAAAAAACATTTTTAAAAATGTTTTTATGTTAATACTCTAAAAACAAGAAAATAAACTTAGAATTGCATAAAAGCCATCAATTTATTACATTAAACAATTTAAATTGCATAAATAAATTGCATAATAAAAGCTTCTCGCGAGATTTAGTTCGATCTATATCATTTGTGTGTCTTCTCTTTATCGATTATATCCACAGAATAAATAATTTATTTCTGTGATTATATCGCTGTTTATCTACACAAGTTACCTAATCTCGTGACAAGCTTTTATATATTAAAAATTATGTAATGTATCTAATACCTACATTGTTGGACTGATGCACATTTAAGTAAATTTTCTTGATTTTAGAGCATTTTCTTATCACACCTAACACCATATTATTTTATTTTATTAATAAAAACCAACAGCGTCATATACAAATTTTCTTATCTAGTACTTATAACTATTGGTACAGCTAATTATAGGTTTACCTTTATTATGCCATTTGCATAGGACGTGAAACAAACATTTAAAGATTCATATAAATATACATAATAATGTACATAAACATAAACATATTTACACATATAAACATATATTCATACACAATACACATACATATATAAATAAAATAAAAAAAAGATATAGATAAATACATTTATACGTATACATTACATAAATAAATATCCATGTGAGAGTTCTATTATTAAATTCAAATTCTAGATTTTAGTTATGTTTATGGCGACAGAGTTGATAAGATAGTGTCTAGATAGGCTAAATGTAGTTCTAAATGTACCGAGGTATTAATAGTTATTTAAATTTGAATACACTTAATAGTCTTATTAATTATTAGATACTTTTATGACAGCAATTTGTCGTTGTAAGTATCAATTTATTAAAAACACTCCTCTTTTTCACACAGTAAAAATGTTTCCAATTAAACTTCTTCCGTTTAATTTAACTTGTTACTAACAGTTGTTTAAATTATTAATTTCATATTTCTACATATTATAACTTTTTATGACGCTAATTTTTCTCTGTTTTAATTCATTAACTCTACCTAATCACTCTTTTTTTTTTCAGGCAGTAAAAACGTTACTGATAATAGTGTGGGCCGCCATCGGGGAAGAAAAGATATCGACATGGACACCACGCGACGGCTATAGTCACTGACTCCGATTCTCAACGAGTCCTATAGTCGATCGAGATAACATCATGGGTGACGGTTTGACACGATAAACGGATATTTAAAATTTTATTGAGCTCAATTTAACGAATCGCTTTTGATTCATTTTTACCTAGATATTTCTATGACTATTCGTACCAAATGTTTGTTAGTCATCAACAATGCCCCATAAATTCGAAATTTAAAGTTAGCGTAGAATTAGAGTCCTATCGAAACTGATGCACATTTTTTCGAACTCTGTAGATAAATAATTCTTATAATAGTTTTTATAATAAATAACACTTACATTAATTAAATTTGAGCACCAAATCGTACTTAATATTTAGTCAAAATATTAAACTTAGGAACTAGTTAGCACAAATGTTCGGATACTAGTTTATTTTAATTAAATTCTAACTCTCGTCTTGTTGAATGTCGTGATTCGAAGCTTATTTATGGATGAAATTAAATAACACTTTCATCGGACTGACATAATTGTTCTTAATTTTTAATTAACTCTTAGTATCGTAAGACTTAATTTTACATTATAATGTGGTTAACGCTTAATGCAATATTTATTATGTTAAGTTATGGGTATGAGATGATAGTGCAATAATTTTATTGTAAACTGTATGAAATTTATGTTACGTGTTTTGTTTTGTTTGTTTCTGTGAATCGAATCTTCATGGTCGTAAAAACTTTTCGGACAAGTCTAGTGTTATTTTATAGTTACGTTTTCAGTATTACGTGTATGTTAGATATTTAGAGCGTCTTTTATTTTCGAAACATTTACATTTTAAATTCGAATGATTTTATAGACTCTAGGAGTAAAGGAATAAGTTATTTTACTTTTAAAATTTAAGTATCTCGAAAAAGTTTCATTATTCTTTTGTAAGCGAAAATTATTTCTTAACGTTTATGTTGTTGTCACTTCTAGTGAAATGACCATGTAGGCGTCCTTTTAGCTTTAAATAGTTTAAAGTCTTAATTTTGGTAGCTGTGAAATGTTATCGCATTCAAGGCGGACCAGCTGTAACTTAAATTCTTTAAAAGTTGAGTCAAAGTTAATTAATATTCCATTAATTTTTTAATACTTTACTATTTTCCTATATCACTTTAAACAATCGCATATCTAAACTTAAAAGTTAAAACTAAACTCAGCGGTGAGAAGCATCTCAAGTATCTCAATTTAGACTAGTTTTAAATTTAGACGAATTGGTAATTAGTTATATGAAATTGAAGCCATTATTGTATTAAATTTATTTTATAACAATAATTTTGTATTTTCACAATTTATGCAGCGGAGATTCCAGATTCTTGAAATATTCCCATTAGTCAAAATAGTTTGAAGCAATAGATAAGATTCAATCAAATGAAATCAATATGGATTACAAAGTTTTTTTTTAGTTTCACCATAATAATGCCTTTCATATTTGCCAATTATTAGAAACATAATTGGCACAATTATTTCAATTAATTAAAAAAAACATTTTAATAATAATAATTTCAATAAAATTCTTTGTCTATAATAATTAAAATTTTATGTCAAATATCACCAAAGTAGTCACTCACAGCATAATATCATTTTTCAATTATATAACAACATACTTTTTCAATTAATACAATATAAATTATCTTCAACGCGAGCTTAATCTCATTAGCAAAATTCAACGAAAACAAACCACCATAAAGCAATTTGCTACCATAAAGCCCTCCGTGCGTCCGTCGCAACGCACGACAATGCCGTTCTGTGATAAAATGTAAGTTAAAAAGAATCGCAGCATTGATGATCTTCAAACTTCGAACAGGCAGTCTTAAACCATAGCTAAAACATTTTCGATCACATTACCTTTCAAACAAAAAAACTAGATCACAATATGTACCCATAGTGTAAGTTTTTACCTTTATAATACGTGTATAGGAAACGTGAATAGCGCCCCTAGCGGAAAGAAGCGTAAATCGTGTTTCCCATACAAATTGAGCTCTTAACGCAACTACAATAGTTGCGTATTTTATACTAAAAAAACTTACACTACGGGTACTACAGAAATACGATGCCACAGACAGACACACAGATTGGCGGTTAAAAATCACTTCTCTCTTTCTTTATTTCTATACATATTATGTATGTATATAATTTATTACGTAAGGCGATTATTGCTAGTTTTTGACCTCCCTCCTCCCTCATATACAACATGTAAATTAAATAACCTACACCCTGAATACAGGTGGTTTGGGATCGGCTTCTGAGTTGATTTCAATATTTTTTTTTAAAAAAAAACGATTTTTTAAAAAAAAAAAACACAGGAAAAAAAAAACAAAAAGTACCCAGAAAATATTTTACAACATTTTCTGAGTACTTTTTTTTGTTATTTTTTCAAATAAAATCTTTTTTTTTTTAAATATTGAAATCAATTCAGAAGCCGATCCCAGACCACCTGTATTCAGGGTGTTGGTTATTTAATTTACATGTTGTATAAGAAAAACCCTTTTATAAGAAAAAGTAAGACTTGCTCGACCCCCTCCAACCCTAAGTCGTCTTACGTAATAAATGAATGGCCCTTGTGGCATTTGCTTACCTACAATAATTGAAAAAAAAAACCTACAACGGATTTTGTAATCTAGGCGAAATTACAATAATTGAAGGCGAAATTAAAAAAAATTACGGTAGGCACGTTGAGCTTCAAAAGTGGATGAACATTTTAGTAGGTACCTACTTTGTCATAATAAACACTAATACTAAATTGAAAATGGTGACAACTATTACCGCACAAGTTCTGGCATTGCTATGTTTAAGTACTAAAGTGTCAATCTACTTCTAATGCTGACTGTACTCAGGGCCGGATTTAGGGGAGGGCAAGCGGGGCTACAGCCCAGGGCCTCCACAAAAGAGGGGCCCCCACAATAGACTTCAAAAAAAAAAAATTCAAATTCAGACTAGTAAACACCAGTTAACAACTTTTCCTTTCATATTTTATTTCGCGTTTTACCTTTACCTACGGTACTTTGTACAAACATGATTACATGAATAATAATATCTTTCTATTTTGTTCGTTGATTAAAGGTCGTAAAGAAGTATGCCCATTTTTTAACCGAAAACTCGATTGAAAAAATTGTTAATTTTATTTGGAAAATAATTTGGGGCTAAGGGGCCTCCACTCTTTTGTTGCCCAGAGGCCTCCAGACCTTTAAATCCGGCCCTGACTGTACTAGAGTACCTAGACTCTGTGAAGTAGGTTTTTGCGTTGCGATTTGTATGTACCTATGAGCTGCAACTGTCTCATAAATTCGTTCTTGTACTCAATGGCTGTTTTTATCTCTAGAAAATCACAAAACAATTAAGGATATAATCAATGATATTATATTTAAAAAGAGATAGATAGGTTACTTGCTTGCAAAAAGTGGCACCCTAAAAGTAAGCTAATTAGCACACCCGGGCATAGCACAACATATCTTTCTCGTTTACTCTATTGCTAGATATCATGTTGTCTTACTCACAACTTACAATACGGCCATGCTAACTCGCCACATACGACAACATGAAATCGTAGACTTTAGGTGCTGAGTTAATTTGATCGTGTAACATGATGACACTTTGGACCATTTTTGACTTTGAATTAGTATGAAGGTAACCTATCTACCTCTTTTTAAATATAATATCATTGGATATACTTAATATAATAAACAACCACCTCCGTAGAATCAATTAAGTAACGAAAGTCGAAGTCAAATTACCTAATAACACGACACAGCACGACTTGCTTGTTTGTTACTAATGGGAATCATATTTATTAAATGGAGGCGTTAATCCATTTAATCCAAATTATTTTTATATTAGATACTCCTTAAACCAATCTCTTTCAAGGGGTCAATTGTCAAAACCAGATCAGGTTTCATGGTACCATGGTTCTGATCTGGTTGCATAAGTGTCTTATTTAACCTTCGTTAAACACTTCTGTTACAAATGGAGGAATATGTTTCTTATCTTATACCTAAAGCTTAGGTAGGTAATTGCAAAAGTTAGAAAGTTTAGGTAAAGTGTAATTTAATTTACATTGATGGGATTCTCCCCATGAATAATGGATTAACCCACACATTATTAAACACAAATTTCAAATCAGTGCGACTTTAATTCAATTATGTAACGGTCGGCCCCTAAGAGTCGATTCACACTGCGTTGAGGGCCTAGACAAATGGATACGTTTCTTATCGAACGAAATGACAATTGTTGAATACTACTTAAACATTTGACATGACGGTCGCCATGGAGCTTTCTCAGTGATATATCCACAGATATATCAATCTAAGGAGATCGGGCGAATCGCCGAGTTCATAGGAAGACCGAGTGTCGCGATCACCGGCCGTACTACATAACATGGTTCTAGTTGAGCATGTCGTAATATACACTATTCATTGCGCGCGTCATAAAGACTGCGAAGCAATGAAAGTTAGGCACAGCCGCAAAGCAGATCGGTCAAATCGCTGAGTTCATAGGAAGTCCAAGTGACGCGGACGGCGAAGTGGCTGTAATGTATGTCCACAGGGCATACACTTGTCACAAGTTAAACGCCGGCTTGGCCTATCTCCTTGTATTATTAAATCTGTGGATACGTCAGTTTCATACATTACAGTCTTTTCGTTAAACTTTCGGCGCAATCGATTGGCCACTTGGCTAGGCCCTCTGGTATGAGAGAATAGCTTTGCTTAAAACCTGTAATGGCACAATGTGACAAGGTACTAATGTTAAACTATTCAAGGGGCCGACCATACAGTATATAGTACTTTTATCTTCCTATGCTAATTTCCTTGTGGTGTGAACAAAACTATTTGTATTGTATAAATTGATTCTCGTCAATTAATTCCTAGTTCTAATCAATGGCCTTAGTATGAGTTTTGATAGTTTTCGAGCTCGATCAAACGTATCGTCTTTCTTCATACATTGGCCACTGTTTCTGATAGTTTACGCTAGGGGCGCTAGTGGGCAATGTATGAAAAGAGACGATACGTTTGATCGAGCTCGAAAACTATCAAACTCGTACTAAGGCCTCAGGTTGTTAATTGTGTCTGACTATAATATCTACTAAATTGTTGTAGTTGAACTCATTGCAAGCATTAGATGATGTATAATAATATATTGTCCCTGTTTCTTCATAAATATTTTACACCGAAATATGTTTTATCATTTATTTTAATATACCCGCAGAACACCTTATTTAATACCGACAGACAGCAGATCAGACCCCAAAACTGTCAAAGTCACAGAACATAGATATATCTATGTTCTGTGGTCAAAGTTGTATGCACGCCCCTGGCGGAAAGAATAGCACATCATGTTTCCCACACACAGTTCTGAGGCTTTAGTATGAGTTTTGATAGTTTTCGAGCTCGATCAAACGTATCGTCTTTCTTCATACATTGGCCACTGTTTCTGATAGTTTACGCTAGGGGCGCTAGTGGGCAATGTATGAAAAGAGACGATACGTTTGATCGAGCTCGAAAACTAACAAACTCGTACTAAGGCCTCTGTGATGTTTCCCATACAAATCTCTATAAGGCAACAAAATAGTTACCGTTTTTTATAATAAAAATAAAATAATAGTTTAAAAACAAAAAAAGAAAAACAAGTTTTTATATTAAATCGGACTAAAAAGTGAAAAATAACTTTTTAGTATAGAAACTATTTTTGAACAAGAATTGAGCACCCCACGCTTTTCTCTAAATACTTAATAATTATACTTTTCGTTCACCATTTAGTTTCTATACTAAAAAGTTATTTTTCACTTTTTAGTATGATTTAATATAAAAGCATGTTTTTTTAAAACTATTATTTTACTATCCACTTTTTAGTGTCAAATAAAACCGCCGATGAAAGTACTTATATTATTAAAAATATCTTAACACCGCCAACTTAACAATGACATCGCCATCTAGTGACGTATAACTAAACTAACATTCCAAACGTTTAATTTATTAGTCCTGGCGATTCTAATCAGGATAGTGGAATATTCTTATCGAATTATTATAATGTCATCGATCTTTGATAAGTCTATAAAGTTTAAATGAAATCTGACCGTTTAAAGTGGGTCAAAATCGAGCCCAAACGAGTCAGTTACATACAATCATACAGGAGTTACAATACAGGTGAAACTTCACTACGGTAACAGGTTGTTTGGCAGAGGTACATGATATAACAAGCGTGCACCTGCTCGTCGTAAATACTATGGAGTTATCAAATAAAAAGTTAAAATTATTTTCAAGTTTCTCCATTCTCCAATTAGAAATTAATTTTACAATTTAGAATTTTTGATAACCCCATACATTAAAGACTTAGGTACTTACTTTTTTAGTAGAAGCCAAGTTTACAGGGCGCAGGGGTGACTAAGAATCCTTAACAAAGGTAATTGATTATGATCTATGTTAAAAATGTGTTTCTTACTTTTAAATAATAATTATCACTATCTAGCAAAATAGTACGCGTGGCTAATCTTTACCCGTAGTGTAAGTTTTTTAGTATAAAATACGTAACTATTGTAGTTGCGTTAAGAGCTCAATTTGTATGGAAAACAAGATTTACGCTTCTTTCCGCTAGAGGCGCTATTCACGTTTCCTACACACATAGAGCTATCTTAACGCAGCTACAATAGTTATATAAATGTTATGTTTATAAACGAAAAAACTTACACTACGAGTTTGACGCGTTAAAATGTGACGCAGAGTAGCGCAGAGTGCGCAGAGTAGTGCCTGCACACTTGCGCAGTAGAGCTCAGTTTTTGACATTTTTATGGATAAATTCATATTATTCGAAAAATATCGTGATTTAAAATCACGGTTTAAAATAGTACATTAATAAAACAAAGAATATCACAGATCGCAGGTATTTGATGCGATTAAGAAGCGATCTGAGACTTTCTTTTTTACCGCCCGATATAAGTACAAAACTTTGTCACCCCCTGACCAGGAAGTGAGATTTGTGGGGGTAGTGGACGTCAGGTGTAGCATAAAAAATCTTAAAAGTAGTTCTTAGAGATGTCCGTCGCTGTCGATTAGTTGCTTTTGCACGAGCGTGGTGTGGGTTCGCATCCATACGTCGTCGCTTGGGGTTCACACTGAAAACCAGCGCTTGCTACGCCTGGCCGCAGCATAGCAACAAGCTGAGCGTGGACCTCATTGTTATGACCAGCGATGTGCGGTCACTTTTCTGGCCCAAACACTTTTCATTTTTCAATTATTTTTAGTTTAATTTCTCGATTGTATCTTCGTTTTTGTATATGTAAGGACTTTGTCTGTTTTATAACAATAAATATGTTTAAATTTTTTCTATTTTTCTTTGTATTGGCCTCTAGATTGTATTTTTCGATTACTGTGGTAGGTCTATGGGTAGGTGCCCGTTTGATATACAACTACCTACCAAACATCCTATACGTATAATAATAAAAATAACTATGGAGGTATGGTAGAATTTTGGAGGTATGGTAGAACTATGGAGGTAGGTAGGTATATACCTCCACCTAGGACAACGACAGTAAGTGAGCACCGGAGACTATCGAGTTATGAAAAAATGTATAAGTACTGATGACAATGATCGCGAAAAGCGATCTGTTCCAGACAACCTTTGGATGGATAGGAAACAGTGTTTCGGTGTATTATATGATGCAAGAAAATAGGTAAAGCTGGAAGTCACACTACCAATAAAAAGGTTAAGACAACTTTTTTGATCCCAAGTAACCTTTGGTTTTTCCTACCAGTCTCTTTCTAACTCTCGCCACAAGTACCTAATATGATGACGTACGTACGTATGACGTATTAAAAGGTCACGTGACACGTGCTCTAGTGGTTCGAAAAAGACAAGTAGGTAATAAGTTTCAAGGTCAAATTTTTTGTCTTCAATTTCTGTTCGAATTATAGCTTACAGTTTTATCTATAATTTGAAAGAAAATTGGTTTATTGCCTTTTTTAAAACACATTCAATTATCTAAAATTTTACAAACAATCAGGGACAAAGACAACGGAAGAGATTCAGCTCATGCAGTCACACGGGAGTGACTCTCTCGGACTGCGCTGGTATTCAAGATGAGTGTGCTGATTGACACTCTACATTATTAAAAAAGAAAAAAAGACCTTTAATTAAGACTTCGACACACAAGTAGGGAAACTACGCCTTCTCTCATACTAAAAAACGGCTCACGGACTACATAGGTATAAATCCGGCCTCGGTTTTTTCTTCCCAGCGTTCCATCTGTGTTTTTTTATTTGCTCCGAACTACAAATATAGCCAGTACGGTATACACTCCGTCAGACGTCGAGGTTTAGGTTTACATTTTTAATTAAAATACCGGGTTATTTTAAATTTGATTTATTACAAATATTTTTAATTGCAATATCAGTGATAATTTATTATTCACTGTTACCTATAACATAAGTTGGCACCGACTCATCAATTATCTATGTCTTATATAATTTATCTCCCTCTTATGAGATCGGTAATAAACAAGAATTATTATTGAATACATAATTGTAAGAATGTTATTGCTAATTATCGAGTAGGTAATACAGGTAAATTCATTGAAAGTCGTTCAGTTTAACAAAACTATCAAATTTCTCCGATTGATTTTCAACCTTAAACATGTCATATAAAGCTCAAATTCGGTTGAGAAAATTTGACACTTAATAGTAACTTTATGTGCTGTTGACAGTAAATTCTTTGTGTGTGAAGACCAAGAAGCTTATATTATGAAGACATACCAAAAATATACAAAAAAAAAAAACTTCCATATTCTGACACTATACCATCAAATAGGATGTATTTAGCTCTAACATGTATATATTATTAAATCCCAAGAAGTCCGGTTTCTACCAAAAGCGTATAAGAGTGATTTTAGTAGACGTGCACGTGTAATAAATCCCAAAAGAAGTTGAACTGAACAGGCTTGGCTGGGGTAGGGTACATATTGCCTACAGGCGACTTCGTCACTTTTGAAATTCTTGGAGGTCAGTTGGCTATGTTTTCAAGTTATGTGGTTGCGAAACTACGTAGGTAGTTTGTAAGTTGATTTGAGATAGGCGATAAGGCCCTAATCTGGTTATTCATAGATACAGCCTTATCCGGCATTATAGGGCGTGCAGTGCTACAAAAGACAGGTTGCTAGCTTGTAGTAGAAGCATAAAATCCTAAACACACGCTTCTAACGTGATTCGAACGCAAACTGCACACGGGGCGATCGTGAATTGCGCGTCTACTGCGCGTATATACGCAGATACAACGATGTAGACGCGCAGTAGTCACTCGTAGGTTCTGTGTTCTGATCAAAAATTCCTCATCGGTTGAGACAAAACTGCTTACGCTGGCTCACCCGCGTATAAGCGCATCAAAAAAGTTTCGAACTTCTACTTCCAAGTAAATGTAGTTCGGTCAGCTTTGATAGTAACCGGGTTTGAAAAGAATTTGAACTTCGTTCGATTTTATGAACAGTTCAAGGAAACAAAACATGGAATGTCTCATTATTGCCATATACATAAAAACGTAAACAAAGCGTCGTGTATGAATATGAATGTACCTTACGACAAGGGATATGCATCTCTGTCCTTTTTGCAATAAACATGAGAAGCGACTGTCACTATATCATTCATGGTATCATAGTATGGATACGGGGAAGCGAACATTGTAGGACTTACGCCGACATTTTTTGATTGCGTTCGAAAATCGTTAAAGTTTACATTACATAGTCTTACCACAAATAAAATAATAAGCTTAAAATGTCTGTTTCAATACAAGTTTCAAATGAAATTTACATTAATTATATTGAACAAAATTACCCTTATGAAGTTACAAAAATACTACTAACAAATGACATTTTTATAATTATTTACCACATTCATGTTAACGTATTAAAATAAACTTATGATTCTCGATAATTGATACAACTCAATCGACGGCATTTTTAGTTTACAATTAAAGATGAATTACATTGGCAGACGGCGCTGCTCCGTGTAAACATAACGTTCCTCAAGTAATTTAATGTTAAAATTATAAAACGACAGTGAATGAATTAGTTTTTGTGTAAAACGAGTGTAATATAAAGCAAAGATTAAGTGGAAGTGTTATCCTTCGAAGAGCTTCGAAATTATAAGTGTATTAAGGACTTTTCACCCGGCGTCATTGTGGCGGGAAAGAATAAGGATTGTGATTAAAAGTGAGCAGTAAGCAAGTAAGCAGTGATATTTTAAGTGACATTGATGTGCAAAAGCGTAAACTTATCAATATAAGATATAACGTAGTGATTTTCTAATTTATCATTAATTTAATTTTATAAAAAGACTCTTAAATTGTGGGCGGTTGTAAAATATTCAATAGTTTTGCATCTCGATAATAGAGGGCACTACACGTTAAGAAATTTGGTACTAACATTTACCGCCATCTACCGCCAAGCGGACAGTAACAACAATTCATCTGGCGGAAGCATAGCATCATTATTAAATAGTTACGTCCCTCAGTGATAGAGGACGCCACACGATAAGCACAAGCACAAATTGCCTTGTTACTTCTGCCGCCATCTCGTGATAAGAAATTGTAATCATGCCAAACTTAAAGTCAAAGAGCTGCGCAGCATGTTCGAAATTAATACCTAAAAATGAATACCTACAATGTTCCTCTTGTAAAGCTATATATGATCTGGAGTGTATCCGCATGAGTAGCAAGCGCTTCTATTCATTTTATGCAACAGATAACGAACGCAAAACTAACTGGAAATGCCCAGAGTGCGTAAATAAACAGCCTAAACAAGGTAACATAAATACACCGATACGACCAGCTTATAATGATGAAGTTTTTACTTCCCCCAATAGCTCTAGTTCGGAAAGTCAAAATGTGACACAACGTACCAAGGCAGTTAAACCAAAGTCTATTGCCTCCGTCGAACAGTTTGCAGGATTAGAACTGAGTAACTCAGAATGTTCTGATGGTTCGAATGACCTTAGGTTATTCATAACTGAATTGCGAGCTATGCGTCAAGAAATGAGTAATTTTCGAGTAACCATGACAGACCTCACCGCCGCAATTCAAATGAATAACTCGAGAATGGATCTTTTGGAAAATAGAATCGAGATTATTGAGGAGAAGATTGGTGAAACAAGTAATGATGAGTTGGTAAGGTTAGAGAAAACAATTTCGCTCTTGAAGCAGGAAATTCAGGAACGTGATCAAGAAACGTTGATGAGCGATATAGAAATTTCAAATTTACCGGAAACGTCAAATGAAAATCCCACTCACATTCTTCTAGCAGTGGCTGGAAAGCTCGGGATTGCATTGGAAGAAAGAGATATCGTGTATGTGGAGCGTGCTGGACTGGTGCGTGCAATGGTGGAGGGTGCTGTGGCGCCGCGGCCTCGTCCTTTAGTCGCACGCCTGACGCGGCGTGCCGTGCGAGACTCGCTGCTAACTGCCGCACGCGTGCGACGTGGTCTGACCACAGAGGGAATGCATCTTTCGGGCGCGCATCGCGCCTTCTATGTGAACGAGAGGCTTACCAAAGCCAATCGGCAGCTATTCCAGGAAGCGCGCGCAGCTGCGCGACGCCAAGGCTGGAAGTATGTTTGGACACGAAATGGTAAAATATTTGCACGTCGCGAGCAGGGCGCTACCTGTCATCGACTTCATTCCCAATCCGATTTGAGTGGGGTTTTTGGTGTTAATACTATTAGCACTAATGTATAATTATATTGCATATCTTTTGTTTGAAATTAGTTCATTAGGTTTGCTATATACGAGTACATGCCAAATTTTAATAATATTGTTTTGTAAAATTAAGTTAAAGTCAGTTTTATGTTCTGAATATTTTAGATATTATTTTATAATTTTACCTTCGAGCACTGTTCTTGTTGTTGTATTGTGTTATACTGAGCTGCTAGTGTCTCTCAAATATGAATTTCAATACTATTTATTTTATTACATTAGAATCGAGTTTTTGCTTCTCATGGGTGTTAAAAATACGTACAAACTTGAACAGCGGCATACTAGTCTTCTAAAAAAATATTTAACTAACTGCAAGTATGTACAAATATCATATGCTTTCATTATGCAATTTGTTAAACATAAGAATTTGCGTTTAGGATTTTTAAACCCAGGTTCACTAGGTACCCGTCACGATGAGTTCCTGATCGCCATGGAGAGGCACAGTGCAGATATCGTGGCTATAAATGAAACTTGGCTGAGGCCAGGCGAGGAGCTGCGCGCACCCGCGCCCCCTGGCTACAGGTTACGGCATATACCTCGCCCTCCAGGAGTGCGTTCTCGCGGAGGCGGTGTCGGATTTTATCTTAGACATGGTATGTACGCGCGTTTTGTAGATCATCCCCAGTCAAATAATGTAGAGCAAATGTGGCTGCAGTTTAGTCTGAACGGATGTAAATTGGTTATAGGAACAGCATATCGTCCACCTTGGATGAATGTTGACACTTTTATAGATGCATTATCGGAGACAGTGAGCAGTTTATCGGCATACGATCATGTTGTTTTATTGGGTGATTTTAATATTGATCTCTTGAATGTTAATGACACAAATACAAAGAAAGTAACAGATTTTTTACAAACTATGAGTCTTAAACAATATGTTAATGAGCCAACACACTTTACTGACCACTCAGAAACTTTGCTAGACTTAGTATGCAGCACAACCAAAGTTATAGGGGTCACTGTTGACTTCGTACCGGATCTTAGTAGCCATGCTTTTATTTCTTTTGAATTAAATGTACATAAACCTAAACCGCAACCGCAATGGATAACTTATAGACCTCTCAAAGACATCAACTTGGAACATTTCACGGCGGACTTGAATGATGTATCATGGGAACACGTACTGAGTGAAGATGTTAATCATTCGCTTAATGATTTTAATGCAAATGTTGAGCGATTGTTTGACACTCATGCTCATGTGAAGAAATCATACATAAAAAAGCAAAGTTACCCTTGGATAACGCAAACTGTGAAGGATATGATTAAACTAAGGGATAGATCGCATTCAAAATATCGTCGTACAAAATTAGACTGCCATAAAAAATATTATAATGATTTAAAAGGTATAGTGAGTGTGGCAATTCATAGCGAAAAATCGGCATTCTTTCGATACTGTATCAATGGAAGTTGTAAGGATTCACGTAAACTGTGGAATAATATAAAACGTCATGTTGTTGATTTTAATAAGAAAAGCATAGAATTACCTGTAAATATAAGAGACCCCAATCTTATCAACAGCCATTTTCTACAGCTTCCTGGTAATAGTAAAACTGATCGCGGACAACTAAATTATTTTAATAATAACCGTTTTAACTCAAAATTGTCATTTTGTCTAAGGGAAGTTGATGAAGCTACTGTCTTTAAAATTATTACCAATATTAAAACTAACGCACAGGGTGTAGATGGTATCACACTAAATATGATTTTATTAACTTTACCACAAACACTAACTACCATTACTGCTATCATAAATATGTCCATCAAAACTGGCACCTTTCCAGACCAATGGAAAGAAGCAATTATCAAACCTATCCCTAAAGTAAAACACCCATCAGAACTGAAAGATCTCAGACCAATAAGCATCCTTCCATTCATGTCAAAAATACTGGAAAAAGTAGTATGTAAACAAGTAATGGAATACTTACATGCTAATAACATATTGCCGTTAAAACAATCCGGTTTCAGAGCAGGCCGGAGTACAGCAACTGCGCTTTTGGATGTCATTGACGATATACTAAATGATCAAGATCAAGGAAAGGGCACTATTCTAGTACTGCTTGATTATTCTCGCGCATTCGATACTGTGGATACTGCATTACTTCTTGCTAAGTTGGTCTATTACGGTTTCACTGATACATCGTTAAAGTGGTTCACATCTTATCTAGTAAATCGTTCTCAAAAGGTTGAAATTACATGTCTTGATGGTACCAAAAACTACTCTTCGACATCGTATTTAAGTCGAGGGGTGCCACAGGGTTCCATCCTTGGACCTATACTTTTCATTTTATATACCGCTGATTTACCGAAAAGTGTCATAAATTGTGAACATCACTTATACGCAGACGACTTGCAAATTTACAAATCTATAGTACCGAGTGAAGTAGTAAAATCTATTAATGAAATAAATATGGACTTAGAACGTATTGCCTTGTGGTCTGACTTAAATGGATTGGTCTTAAATTCAATTAAAAGTAAAGTGGTTATTTTCGGTACCAAAAAACAAATAAATCAGATCAATTCACATAAACCTAAAATTAAAATCAGGGGTGATGAAATTGAACAACTGAGTGAAGCTAGAAACCTTGGCATAATTATGGACAGTAACTTAAGATTCGAAAGTCATGTGTTAAATACAGTGAAACAATGCTTCTATAGGCTGAAAGTCTTATACCAGATACGACCATACTTAAACGATGTGAAGATAAGGGTACACCTGTGTGAATCATTGATATTATCGAAGTTAAACTATGCTGACACGGTAATTGGTGGATGTCTTCTGGTTCGCACTAAAAAACTTATACAGCGAGTGCAGAATGCTTGTGCGAGATACTGTTTTCCGATTCCTCGTAGAGCTCACGTAACCCCTTATTTAAATAGAAGTGACATGTTAAATATGGAAAACCGTCGACAAATGCACTTTGCATCCTTAATCTTCGGAATAATCAAAAATAAAACTCCATCATATTTGTATGACAAACTTAAGTTTAGTGAGCGTCAGAAAAGAATTAAAGACCGGTTATTATGTCCTACTTTTAATACTTCTGCGTTTCGAGGTAGTCTTCGATACTTATCCACTAAGTGTTGGAACAACATACCTCCGCCTATTAGAAGCAGCTCTTCTATTTGCACATTTAAAGTTAATTTAAAAAAACATTTACTCAAATTACAAAAGTCACTAAAGTCGTATTTTTAATTAGACGAAGTCAAATGACGTTTACTGGGTTGTCAGGTTTTGATAAAACAAAAATAGTGTTGTGACAAAGTGAATGAATGAAAAAATCGCTACTCGGTATAAAATTGTTCTCATAATGACTAATATTTATAACTATTAACGATTTTAATTATAATTCTATATTTTATCCTTTGCTATGCCCTAACAGGGTACATGTGTAGGTAATGTTTTGTAAAACATAGCATTAAGACATATGTATGCAATTCTGCATTATGCAAATAAAGAAATAATAACATGTATGAATGTACATACATTTATAAGTAAAACAACTTTTAGGGATTTAACTCGCATGTAATTAGATTTTACATTTTGTTATTATTGCCCGACGTTTCGTAACACTTTTCAGCGTTCGTGGTCAGGCGATGACGGTCATTCCGTGACCACGAACGCTGAAAAGTGTTACGAAACGTCGGGCAATAATTTTATTTATAATGTGTAGTGCTCGCGCAAATCTAAGAGAACATTATGTATGTACAAAGTAGCCTAGTGAGTGATTAGAACGCCGCGCTGCCGATATCGGGTACCGGGTTCCAATCCTAGTCGTGCCATGTAAGTAGGTACGAAAGAGTTTTCGTACTTTTCGATGACTGCGTATAGTAGGTATCTACATTTACCATTACCGAGTGCTCTAATGCTACATTTACACGCTTGCCGAAGCCTCCACAAGTGCCAGGGGTGTTTGGCTGTGGTTGGCTCGGCTTGCGCCGATCTGGACTAGTGTCGGTTTCTTAACACAGATCAAAGGAAGCTTGCGGTAAGCGCTTGCGACGTGTTTACACGCTGGTACATTTATAGCCAAAAAAACTTAACAAAAACAACAAGTAAACACCGTATGCGCAGAGAAAATATTCGAGCAGTCAGACCAGAGGTTAGAAGACGCATGACACAGACAAAATGGCGACCGACGCGTCCGAATTTGTCTTATGTTTAAGAAGGTAGTAAAAAAAGTGATTATAATTAAATACCAGCAGATATGGACCTACTTTTATACAGTAAAATAGAAATAGTTTCTTTTTTTCGTATAGTAAGATAAGATTAACAATGTACTCATTCATATCATCATTCATTCCTGAGAGTGAACGAAAACTGAACTCATCACTATTTCATAGAAGATGGCAACATTATTTCACAAAGTGACATTAGCTGCTGTCAGTTTACTTCGTCTAATTAAAAATTCGACTTTATAAAATATTTGAGAAACGCTAGTAGGTAAACAGATAGGTATATGTTTATATTTAAAGTTGTGTTTTCTGAACTGTGTAAAAGAGGTGTTTTTTTTATGTGTCTGCAGGGGTTATGTATTTATTTATTTATTGTAGTATATAAAAATAAATTATGTTTTATTTATCGTTCTATTCTCATTTATGTTTAAGTTTTTGTTTATAGTTTGTATTGTTTGTTGCACGGCGCCGCGTGTCTGTCACGAAAAGGCTTCCGCAGAAAACCAGTGTCGTGGTACACCTTGCCACGGCTTATACTGAGCGGAGACCCTTTTGGTACAACCTGTTTTATGTTAAGTTTTGTGTGTAATGTTGTTTTTAATTTGTACCAAATAAAGATCTATTCTATTCTATTCTATTCTATGTATCTTGTAAAATATTTTGAACAGAAATGAAATGAAATGAAATGAAATGAAATGAAATGAAATGAAAAAGCTCTTTATTTAAATGGACTTTGCTAAGTACTTTTAAATCGTCAAAAGCCCTACCACCATTTCGACGAAATAATTATTTTTCTTAAATAATTATTAGTATGCTGAGACGGAGAAGAAATGGCGAAAGAAACTCCGCAGCTTACAATTTCGTAATGATTTTAAAACATCATTACATGTCCATAGATATATCAAAATGAATGAATAAATTACAATTTTAAATGCGTAAATTTGGGCAGATTTTACTCCCACGCATTTGGATCATTTAAATAATCATTTAACTTGTAATAAGCTTTTTTATATAATTTAGATTTTACAGTTTTTTTAAATTTATTAATAGGCAAGTCTCTAATATTCTTCGGAAGCTTATTGTAAAAACGTATACATTGGCCCATAAAGGAATTACTTATTCTGTGGAGACGAGTTTTATATACAACCAAATCGTGTTTCTTCCTAGTATTTACATTGTGCGTATGACATTTCTCGGAAAAATTCATAATATTTTTCTTTACATATAGTAAGTTTTCCAGTATATATTGTGATGACACAGTCAGAATATTTATCTCCTTGAACTTTTCTCTGAGGGAGTCACGCGGACCCAGTTGATAAATTGCTCTAACAGCCCGTTTTTGCAGCACAAAGATGGTATTAATATCTGCAGCACTCCCCCAGAGAAGAATTCCATATGACATTATGCTGTGAAAATAACTAAAATAAACTATTCTAGCGGTATCTACATCGGTAAGCCGTCTAATAGTTTTAACTGCGTATGCCGCAGAACTTAGTTTACCCGAAAGTTTTACAATATGTGGACCCCATTGTAGTTTGGAGTCTAACATTACTCCTAAGAAAGTTGTTGTTTCCACAGGTTTCAATTCAACTCCATTTATTTGTACATTAGTTTCTACACGTCTCACATTCGGCGTAGTAAACTTAACTAGTTTGGTTTTTTTTTCATTAAGCAACAAGTTATTAACATTAAACCAATAAACTACTTTTGCAAGTGCATTGTTAACTTCGTCATAATTATCTAATTTTCTATTTATTTTGAAAATCAAAGATGTGTCATCCGCAAACAATACAATATCATGATTGTCCCTTATGTAGTAAGGCAAGTCATTTATGTACACTAGAAAAAGAAATGGACCAAGAATTGAGCCCTGCGGAACACCTATTGTGACTAGAGAACCAAATTTTTAAGAACATTATGGTATTGAGTAAATATGTACAGAGTTATACTTGCATTATGGGATTGCTACTACGCGTCTGTTTCAAGTGATGACCTACTGAACCGAACGTGCCAGCTTCAATTGGCCCCATAACGCTCAAGGTCACTCCAAGGGCTATGCTTGGAGTTTCTCTGCGTGATCATTTATATCCGCAGGAGACCCAAGGTCACAGACATAGCCCAAAGAATAGCACATTGCGAGGAGGAATGACAGCCGTTGGGGCGGAAAGGTCCTAGAGTGGTAACCACGTACCGGGAAATGCAACGTTGGTAGGTCCCCCACATAGTGGACCGACGATCTGGTAAGGGACGCGGGAAGCCGCTGGATGCGGGCAGCGCAAGACCAGGGTTGGAGATCCTTGTGCTTGGGGCCTAAGTACAACAGTGCACGTCTCTCGTTTGAAATGATGACGTGAAGTATAGAACTACCACCAATATGCATATTGGTGATAATTTTAATTTTAAAATAATTAATTTAATACTTATGAAATTATAATTTTAAAACTGGGACAATTTACAAATACCCAGTTGACAACCACTTAAAGTTATCACTATCACTGGTGTCATACCCACATTTTTTTTTTCTCATACATATTCCCCGTTATGACGATTTAAAAGTACTTAGTAATTGAGTCTATTTAAATAAAGAACTTTTGACTTTGAGAACGTTGAACTTGCCTTATGTGCTTTATCATCTACATGCCAATATATTAATTTAGAGGCATGCAAATTAGGCAGATAATTGTAAAATTTATGTGTAGTACAAAGATATGAATTGAAATATTTGTCTAAAATACTACGATTCGCTACCAACAAATTTTTTAATTCAGGCGTTTAATTTAGACTCGCAAAATATGTAATTTGTAGCATTCAAATTTTATAGTAGCTATGATAAGGTGAATTTATATACCTAATATTTCAGATAAAGTTATAAGTTACATAGCCAGTTTTATTTTTTTCAGTCTACCCTCATTTCCCAGAAAGCTTATAAAAACAAGTCTTAATTATGGAAATTGTTTTTATTATAACTATTATCTAATCGTCGTGTTCAGTCTGCATAGTGGTTCTAGTGAACAGGTCGACGGTAAGCGCGCTGAGGAACAACGGGATGGAGCGGTGCTGGTGAAGGTGAAGTTCTACCAGCTCACCCAGCGTCGTCGAATAATCTGTATGGACCATTTCTATGCCGTCTTCGCATAACGTGAATGTTAGGTAATCGTCCGCGGATTCGGCATACATGCTTGATATTCTAAAACAAAGAATTTGAAATAAAAAACTGCGTTTAAGAGTTAGAAAATATACACTGAAAAAAAATATTACTTATCCAGGGCGGGAATCGAACCCAGCACTCCGCAATCCGGGCCGCTTGCGTCAACCACTACGCAACCAGGACATTGCTTTCACCGTAGCAATTTGTCAGTACTTGGTACTATAGTAAACATTGTTTCATCAAATCTTTGAAATTTGCACTTCTAAGATCCAAACGAAATATTTTTGCAAATATTTCACATCCCGTTAAAATGGAACTTTTTGTATAACAATGGGTAAAATTTTACAAAATTGTCATATTAGTATAATTTGCTGTGACAAAATACGAAATAGTCTTCTATTAGCCAAAATTAGCAACAATAATGGTTTAATGTGAACAAAAGATGTCACCGCCTTTCTAGCTCAACAAAATGTAAAGAAAGGAGACAATAAATATCATCATCTCCACTTCTACTGTCCTCGCGTAATATGCAAAACTTAGCTTTAGAAACAAAGGATATATATAATAAATCACGCGCAATTTTCTGCCATTTGTTTTGACACTTTCAGCGAAGAAAAAATCATCAAAAATATTATCTTAAATTAGAATAATAAGCAAAATCTCTAGTTCAAAGTGTTAAGCGACAAAATTACTTACCTATAATTTTTATGTCCAGTTCTATCGATTTTATAACCTAGTAGCATATAACAGACATCTCTGTATTCTTGTGCTGAAGATGTGAACTCTTCTTTCATCCTGAAACAATTGACATAAAAAAAATCTTAGTACTTGTAAAAGTGTGGCTTACAAATGTTCGTGCGTACACGGCACGAATGACGACGAACATTTGAAGTTTGAAACGGAAACCACGACATTTTAGACGCAAATCAGAGCCACTACTCTGTAAGACCGCGTTCGTATTTTTGGATCTATCCGTCTCTGTCAGTCATAAATAAATAATAAATTAAATAAATTGTTTATTCATAATCTTAATTTTAAAGTGATTGAGAGGGATATATATATCGAACCCTCAGCAGACTCGGGGTCCACGTCCGGGTCTCCTCGTGGCGGACCCTGGTAACGTGGTGGGGAAACATTCGCGGTGGGTGTGTGGCTTTTGATGTCAAGTGTGTCCCCTTGGTCACATGCCATCCTAAGTCACATGCCATCGTCGAGTTGTTTTTGTTTTCCCACCACGGCTAGTTCCGGACGGCCTCTTTCAGGGACACGACCGCGGCCGAAGTCCCCCGGGTGCGGTCCGATGGCTGCTCCCGGTGTCCTCGTCAGGAGGAGGCGCCAGGCAGAGCAAGGAGTGCCTAGACGGATCTCACGTGCGCAGATCCCGAGCCGTCCCGTAATAGCGCACTGGAGGTCAGGCCGGGGAGGATGTTTAATGGGTATGGAGGGAACGCCTTTGCCTCGAGTCCCACATATCTCCTGCAGCTAGCACCACCCCGCAGGGACGATACGTAAATGTATTTGACCTCCCCGTCAACAAAAAAAGGTCCTTGAGTTGTGGCAAATATTATTACTTTATTCATCGCTAGCGACCCCTTACTTTAACCTTAACAGATTATACTTCTAAACCTTCCTCTTAAATCACTCTATCTATTGATGAAAACCCATTGAAATCCGTTGCGTACTTTAAAAGTTCTAAGCGTACAGACAGAAATAGCGCCTTTATTATATAACTCATACTCAAATTTCTTTATTCATTTAGGTACAATTTGTACACTTATGAAAGTCAAATTTGATGCCATCGGTTCAAGAGTCTACCTGCATCGGAAACTAGTAACATGCACAGATGTAGTAAAGTTCAAAGTTCAATAATAAATGATTGATTAATTACCTTTTGAGCTTAATATCTCTACTCTCAAGCTGTTGACGTAACTTTTGGGTCTCTTCCGAAGAATCCTGAGATCCGCCCTCCCGTAAAGCTGCTTTTAGCTTTTTTATCTGAAACGTCCAGACATTTAACAATTTTAGCTACCGAATTTCATCTGAAAATTTCGCTGTCAGATCAACAGCATCTCCGAATGAACTTTTTTTTCAACATCATTTGCCTGCTCACGTTTATTTGGAGTGGGGTAATACGTTTTATTCTTCCACTCTCCTTGTTCAGTTGTCATCTCAACAGTAACACTCTCCAGTTAATTTTTTACACAGTCAATCCTATTTTCTTTTGTTTTAAGGTCGTAGCACACTTATCAGTTCGGAAAGGGAACGCCTCTTTTTTTACTTTGAACGCTACGGAACAGCGGCTACGAAACGGCTACGGACCGAAGTGCATCCCCTCTTTTTAATAGTAAAAACAGGCGATACAATTCAGGAGACGCATTTTTGAATCATTCTAAATTAATCTTAAATTAATGCACGAAAGCAAAACGTAATACGAAATTAGTTTCGATTGCTCCCAATTTTACGTATTTTTGAAACATTAGAAATGAATGTTGCCCTAAAACTCGAATCTTGTAAAAATTTTCATTTCATGCAGAAAAAATAAAAGCCATAACTCGTTGATTATAAAAACCGTTAATGAGTTACGGGTGAACGGAACGTAAATAATAAAGTTTAAATGTCACTGTCAGTTATTTGATTTTTTACTGGTAGAATATCGGAAACGAGAGGGTTGTTGCAAAATTCACGAGTATGAATATTCGAAAACAGCGATTTTAGGGATTCGCATACGACTCTTGCGATTTCATACACGATTTGAAATTCTAATGATTCAAAAATGCGTCTCCAGAGCTGATAAGTGTACGACCTTTAATCTTTCTCTATATCCATCCTCATTCATTGTCATCAACTGATCACTTCGCACGCGTCAATGTCTGTTAAATTATAGCCTATATGTTATTCTGATGTACTTATGAGCTATGTCATTGTAAAGCTTCATTAAAATCCATTCAGTAGTTTTTGTGTGAAACGGTAACAAACACACATCCATCCATACAAACTTTCACGTTTATAATATTAGCAGGAAAAATTACCCGAAGCGGAGTTTTAAGTTTTGTGCAAAAATGAGATTGCAAACTTAACGTTATAGTTACAAATTTCTCGATGCATAGAAGGTCTATTCGAACAGTTAACAAATACGATATGCAATAAATTCCACGTGGTTTATAGTAAATACTTACTTCCTCTTGTGCTGTTTCTAAGTCTTGTTGGACTTGCTTATGCGCCGCTGCGGCTGGGTTGTCAGTTAGATGTAGCACCTTGAAAGTGATAACATAATAATTTATAATTTGTGCTATTGATGTAATACATACTCGGAACAGAAATGAATTAAAGGCATATTATTAAAAATAAAGTTAAACATAATCAATAAACATCAAAGTATTGAGAGTCCGTGTCTACGCAGTGAAACAGTGGTTTGCGGTAAAGATGAAAATTCTACCGCACCGTAAACTCAATGCGCTATGACGGGAAGCCGTTGAGATATTTGTGAAGCAGTTTCACTTTTTGCGGAGTGGCTGCTAATGATGCTGTGACGTCGCGAAGCTGCTAATTGTGAAATAATGCCAATCGCATGTTCGTATCTTTTTTATTTCTGAAACCAACATTCTTTCCTCCAAAAAACACAATACCATAAGAAAGCTTTAATATCGCGGAGACAGGTTTATCGTGCATGCTATCTCTGACGTCATAAAAACGCATCAAACCTTAACGTTTTACTGTTTATTTTGTTTTTTTTTAGAACTTTCCCTATTACGGGACGGCAAAGGGATCTAGCCCATACAGCCATGTCTTCAGTAGTCTGTCTTCTCTCTCGATGTTCGTATTAAAATGTGGACGTCACACATTTTAATGCATCTATGTTTGGCGAGAAACGTAGGTATTGCAAAAGACCTCATGATGGCGACTGGAAAGATGGAAATTCTACTATAAAATTCTCAACGACATTCACATAATAAAACCTTTAAATCAATGATTCCTCTTAACTGCTCATTAACACGGATGATTATGCATGAAAACAACACCACTTACACTGCACAAAATCCATTCCGAAACAATTTTGAATTGTTGAAACAAAAATCTGAATCCCGATGTCATGGTTTCCCGCCAAACACTCGCTGTTTATTTTGTTTTAATTTTAGCTGTACTTTACTAACCTTTGTCCTGGACGGCTGCATGGCGTCAAATCGTTCGATGTGCGCTTGCAACGTATCCCTCTGAGCTCGTAGCTTGGCCACGTCACGTTTAAGAGACTCTGCTTCTTCACGCCACTTCGTCACTTCCCCTCGGAGACTTTCAACAACTGAATAAAATAATTTGAATAATAAACAAGCAAAAGGTGTAAAACACTGTAACCCGGCTTCATGGTTAAAATCGGGGTTTACAAGATAAATCAACTGAACTCGATTTCAATAGAAATCGACAATAAAACATCATTTTGACATGACAGTCGTAGTTCATTTTTTGGCAATTTTACATTGCTTAGCAACCACAACAAGATTTTGTGTACAAACTTCAAAGGAATATAACAAGGAAGAATTCTCAAACTCCTCTTGTTAAATACGGTTAAAATATAGCCTATATTGCTCCAATCTTAATAACGAATTGATTGACACCTCATTCATCAAAATCAGATGAATAATTTAGGCACTAGGGTGGAACATACGTAAATACAAACATAAATACATACATTGAATGCTAAAATCATTACCCTTCCTTTTGGCTTCGCCGTAGTCGGGTGAAAAGGCCTTTATTTAAATGGCCGAACTTTTAAATGGTTAATAATTACCCTACCACTACCATTGGCACAAACATAAAAGATGCACAGTCTATTCAAACAGTAGGGTAATTTAAACCATGTAAGAAAAAATATAAAAATGCATGTTTATGATAGATTTCATAAGAAGTAAACGAGAAACGTCGATATTTATTCTTAAATATGCAATTTAAAATTTATAATTAAATTTTTAAAATCGTCTATTTTAAACTGTTTCTCAAATCTAATGTTTGTATACTAGAATGAGTCTCAAGAATTACTATCTATTTGTGCTTGATAGAAAGTGACAAACGAATCTCAAGACATGATTGATTTCATTTTTGAGCTTATCCGCAATATTGGAATCCGACGTGACGTCACTCCGATAATAAACAAAGTTGATTTTTATCGTGCTCTGTGTTGTTTTTGATTTTTTTTTTGTGTTATTATCACGTTTGTGGACTTATAAGCTTTATTTTTTAAAATCGCATTATGGAAGACGGTTTTGTGAAGGCTACCAATTATAAATGCATATTTTTTTTGCATCCAATCCCGATTTCTTTTCTGCAGAGTTGAGATTTTTTTTGTTTCGGCAAAGTAGATGGGGAAAAGCCTCGTGGACGCAGGCCAATGCGTTGATCCATTAATCCTGAATTTTTACTTTTGCTTCTAAGTAGTAGGTATATTATATCGTCAAAAAAATTGGACCACGAGATTTTGACGGATTTACACGTTTTGGACCTCCCCGAGTCCAAAAATACCGTTTTTGGAATTACCTATGTCTGTGTGTGTCTGTGCGTTAGCACGATAACTCGAGTATGCTTTAACTTATTGCAACCAAACTAAACATCCATGTATGACATCAAAATGTAAGGTTTCTATCAACTTTTGAGTCGTCGATCATGAAAGTTAAGCAGACAAGTGCGCGGTCGGTACTCGGATGGATGACCAATGCATGACTGACATCAAAATATAAGGTTTCTATCAACTTTTGAATCGTTTCCTGGTATACAAGAAAGTTAAGGGGAGACCACTCCCGATTAATTAACAAAAAATTCTCATCTTCAACAAAAAACCATATCAGTCACAGCCTCGAAATGCTATAAAGTGAGCCAGTGCAAAACTGTGATGGTACTCTCTGGTTGCTATGAAAAATAGGAATGGAGATAGAACAATGTGGTCTGTATATTTCTAAGACATTCCCAATGGTTGCTGGATGGGATGCTCCTCAGATGGGATTAATAACAAGACAACGTTTGAAATTAAGTGTCCATTTAGTGAGAAAACTGCACAAAACTATATTGATAAGAATGGTACAAAATGAAAGAAAATTTCTTTGCTTTGTACCATACCATTTTGCACATTTGGACTTGTGTGAAATATTTAATATTTCAGTTCAATTGTAAATGTATTGTGCTAAAGGAAACAAGTTACTTTTGTGTTGCTAATAGTGATTTTAACAAAAATAATCAGATCCCCATAAATCCTGTCGAATATGACCATATCATGACTATGTAATGAAATTATTAGATAATGTAGTTTCTTTTTGGAAGAATAATATTTTTCCAATTTTATACAAAAGTGTTAAAGTTTGAAAACCACTGAAAATATACTTTTCGTTTTAATAAATAACTGATAATTTCAAAATAATGAATATAATGTGTAAATAATATAATCAGTAAAAGTTGAAAAATGACCTCCCCAAAGTAGTGTGTTGGTTTACCAATAATAACTTGTTATTGCATTCAAATAAAACTAAATGTATTAAATTTTGTTTACAAATATTAAAATTAACGAATAAATAATACAAACTCCCACACATCTCCCACATCACGCAACTGAACTTCCGTTACATAAATTTAAACTTCACATTAAGCAAATTTTAATAAGAAAGAAATCGTATTATAAAGTTCAGGAATAAATAGAAGATAAAAGTGTGTGGACACATTCAAATATGTTTGATTCTCCATTGTAAGCTATTGAGATATAATGTGTACAATTTCAAATTAACAATATTGTAAGGGTAGACGTCATAAATATAAAACACATTTTTTAATTACAAGTTTAGTTATTAGTCTTTATTTAATACGTATATTATTATGATTAATTTTTAAAGACAACTGTAAACGGGAGGATAAAACATGCTGAGTTTCATGCCGGTTCTTCTCAGAACAAGGCCTCCTGGTAGACCCTTGAACCGATGGCATTAAAATTGACTAATATGTATAAATTGTACCTAAATGAATAAAGAAATATTGACTTTGACTTACAATACATCTATTTTATAGTGATTGTGTGTTGTTTCTTTTTAATTAATTTTATTTTGTGCCTATGTATTCACAAGTTTTGCGCATACTTGAGAAATACACACCTATTACTATATCACCAACATTACTATGGTGGCCAAGTTGACCCATTCTTCAAATCAACTCAGTCATGTGTTGACCAACTTCATCTTTATACAGTTCACCATGGAAAAAATAAAACTATAGGTACTTAGCAGAGTGCCTGAAATACAAATTATATGGATTATTGACAGACAGTCCCAAAAGTTGTGCAAAATTTGCACAACTTGCTGATAATTTAATGTCCTATTTAATTTTATTCACATCAAGGAATAATAAAATATTTTGTTCAGAAATGTTAGTGTATTTTTCAATCTAATCTATCACAAAATAGAGTTCCTTTGGTAGACTAATATATAATCGGGGCTTACTTTTTATATTAGACAAAGTACTAGGTAGATTAACTTTACCAACTCTTTTTAATTCATCTTGAGAGTATGGCATCAGAAGTAGTTTTTGATTGATCAGACATTTTGTAAGATGAGGAATCATAATCTACTGACGAACCTGCCAGTGATGGTGTGTATGATTCATCAATCTCACATATAACTTCTTCCTTCTTAATTTCAGGTGTCATAAAATCTGGAAATAGGTAATAGTAAAATATATTTAGTTAATAATTCATCTTGAGAGCTAGCATCAGAAGTAGTTTTTGATTGATTAGATATTTTGTAAGAGGGGGAATCGTAATCTACCGTCGAACCTGCTAGTGGTGTGTATGATTCATCACTTTCATATTTATCTTCTTCCTTCTTAATTTCAGGTGTTAAAAAATCTGTAAATATGTAATAGTAAAATATGGTTAGTATAATATTGCCCTATTGTTAATATTGATAAATTATTACAATTGCATAAACTTAAAATACAATATATTACCTTCACTATAAGATGGTAACGATATATCATAATTATTATTATTTTCTTGTGTGGTTTCTTCAATCTCGTTCTTGACTAACATTCTTTGCAATTCAATACAAGCATTCTGGGGTTCGCTTGGAGGGGATTTGCGTTTCCTGTCTTCTTGGCAATGAAATCTGGATGGTATGCAGTTTGGTTTCATCCGAATTCGTTTAACAGAACCCATTATCTTATACTGTGTATAATTTTCCATATCACTTTCTAGCTAAAATAAGGAATATCAACTCACTAATATCATAGGTACATAAAATAACCTATAAATAGATTACTTACATACATTTGTTTATTTTAACATGTTTTCTTTTGTTTCTTCGATAGTCAATTTACCATTTAGTAACGCATAACTTACATCAAAGTGGTCTTCACAGAAATACAGTCTAGTCTTTGTAGACAATGATTTTGGATCTCTTCTTGCCAATTTCAACCAACTGTTTCTCATTTTGATATCACTTGGCAGTTGAATCCACAATTTTTGTGGAGTTTTTACACTTGTATTATTGCATTCAGGCACAAGGCACCAATGATATACATTATTACTCATTATTTTCACAAATCTTTGTTACTTTCAGAATCGTATTGTTTACTAACGGAGTGGCGTCAAATGTCAAAATCATCACGAACCGAAACAGCATGGCGGGTGGCGGCTAGAGTTTCCGCGCGAAAATTCAAAATTGAAAATAAAAATAGGTATTTAGGGCATTTTTCGATTTTATAAAATGAAAATAAAAATTCTACTGGTTCATTACGATTACAGTTTTCAAAAAATGGTGTAATATCCAAATATTATCAGTTAAAGCCGTTACTTAAAGTATAGATACTTGTCAAATTACAAAAAAAAACATAAATATTGTTTATACTTATATTTTTTGTATAAACAATATATTTTTATTTTTTGTACTATATTTATACTTAACGTACAATATTTATACTTAACCCCATAAACTTAGTATAATAATCAATATTGGACCGGCGGCATTGGCGCTTAAAGGCGTAGCACACTTATCAACTCTATTAACTCAAAGGGATTGTTGGCGACTGGCTGGGTCAATTTGAATATTTAATGGCATCAGAATATTTTGTTTACTTAATTTTAATAAAAGATAGAGTCGCAGACCTAAATTTATAGAGGAAAATACTCTCATAACATTTATAAAGCACTTTACAACCCTTTACACTTTTATAAAAAATCACATGATACTACATCTAGTATCACGCGATAGCTACCAAGATCAGTCAGTCAGATGTGTGGTGGAAATTGTGTAATATTTTTTTTTTTATTAAATAAAGATATTTTGTTTGTTGTGGTGAATTTATAAGACTTGTAGTTTAGTAATTTAGTCTACCGTGCTAAAAGTTTATATAAACGATAATTTCGTTATCGTTGATCGTTCTTACACAAATTTAGTGATAATTTAAGTTGATAGAAACCTTATATTTTGATGTCATACATGCATGTTAAATTTGGTTGCAATAAGTTAAAGCATACTCGAGTTATCGTGCTTACGCACAGACACACAAAGACATAATTCCAAAAACGGTATTTTTGGACTCAGGGAGGTCCAAAACGTGTAAACCCGTCAAAATCTCGAGGACGAAATTTTTGAGGATTACAAGATTTCCTCTATACTACGTATACGTCAAAGTAAAAATGCACCAATATGTAAGTAATGTGTGCGTGAAAAATGGTTACAAAGAGTGCCTAAAGGTATACTCACGTTTAGTATGTGCTTGTTGATCATGCGTAGCCAGCAAGTCCCTATATCCTTGCAGAGACTTTTCAAGCTGTTCCACTCTTGCGGATAGCAATGCCGTGTTCCCGGCACCTGCTTCCCCGCATAAGGTTACTGTCAGCTCTTTCTCGTAGCAGTCTAGTTGTTGTCTGCGTAAACACAAACAAATTCGTTTTTGTTAGACTAGCGGCCTCTTGTGGCTTCACCCGCTTGGAAATCAGCAATCACTGCAAAAAGTAACTTTTACCCTACACAGGGTCTCAAACTTTCTCCAAACCGTTTAAATTTAGCGGTTTAAGCGTGAAAATGTGACACAGACCGTTATTTTTGCATTAATATAGATGGGCAGACTATGACTGATCAATTAGTCAGCTGGAAAAAATTAAGAATTAATTTTTGTGTTTACAAACGCGTAAATATTTTTAAAACTAGGAGCATGTCGATTTTTTTCAGTGTATTTTTCCCAGTTGGAAAAAAGCCCAATATACAACATGTAAACTAAATAACCAACAACCTGAATATAGGTGGTTTGGGATCGGCTTCAGAGTTGATTTCAATATTTTTTTTTTAAAAAAACGTTTTTTTTTTTAGAAGAATAAAAAAGTACACAGAAAATATTGTACAACATTTTCTGGGTACCTTTTGTTTTTTTTTGTTTTTTTTTTCATAAAAAAATCCTTTTTTTTAAAAAAAAATAATTGAAATCAACTCGGAAGCCGATCCCAAACCACCTGTATTCAGGGTGTTGGTTATTTAGTTTACATGTTGTATAGGATTTTTATGACTTTATCGTCCTATGCAATGAAAACCATAGTTCATTGCAACAAATGTCGTTCCAAGGTCATATACGGATTGGAGTAAATGAGACAGCAGACGAAGCAAGGAAGGTGTCATAAATCTTTCTAAGGAACCTGACATCTATTGGAAAGAGACATACCTATAGCTATCTCTTTCCCTCGAAACCAACAGTAGACGTTTTTGCAGTCGGTGTATAAGACTTTCTTGGTTTTTGCGCACTGTCAGCAAGTCGTTCAGTTTGGTAGTGGCCTTGTCGCGCTCGTACTTTATAGTAGTCACTTCCTGCAAATAAATTGCATTTTTAATACTATAAAATATCTGTTATTTTCCCTTTTGAGGTTGTTTTAATGGCCACATCGAAAAATTTTAACCTATAAGCGATTGATGTATTATTCAAGGTGGTCTATCTTTGAAAAGGTTGGTCTATGAAAACTACCCTTGTACAAAATTTACATTTACATTACAATCACAGTTTTCATTTCGATTTATTTTAAAAATGTCATAAAATTCTATTTGGAAGGTACAATCCACAAACTTCCCGGTTTACCAATAGAGATATTGCCTGTCTAGTCAGTTGAGGTACTTTTTATTAGCTGTCTAAACATAATTTTTGGGTCGGCAGACTATAGCACAAGTAATTAAATTACTTTTGTGCTTTAGTCTGCCAACCAAAAAATTCTTCCTTAGATTTTGTATGGCATTACGAATTTGTGACGTCATAAATTTTTAGTCAACAGACTAATTATTAAATTTGATACGCTTAAAAATCAAATTCTAGAGATAATTGGAAACGGTGGAGATTTTCTGGCATAAAATGCTATCACCTTTTATGCGCCCTCCAGACTCACGCCGAGAACACCTGAGAAGCGTGAATGTGATTAGTTTCTCGCGTTCTCGTCCTCGGGCTCGCCTGTTCTCCGCTCGGTGTCGGTTTTTTGGCCCGCTTCAAAGGGTTTCTCGGGCGAGAAAAGAGAACCGTATCACATTCTCGTTCGGTCTCACTGCGATGTAGGAAGTGATTTCCATCGCATGTGTGTGCTTTGCATTTATTATTTTATTAATCTGAACCTATCTAGATAATTAATTTTATCTACACTCATGCTTTAAATCTTCTATTTAAAACATTGATTTTGCTTCTAATTTTTATTTGGCATGTTTAGTTATGATCAAAATTTATAGCAATTCGTTCAGGTTTAAGTCCCGTCTCAGCACTTATCCATGACAGGATTTTTTCCCATGTTTTTCGTTTTCTATTTAATTTGGTATCCACTATAAAACATTCTAAAACAGCTTATTGCCATCATTAAAAGAACCAATATCCTAGTAAACAATATATTATATCATCCAAACGGAAGATATAATTATAATGTTAGGTTGTACTAAATTTTATAATATCACTCCTTCGCTTTTTCGATCCTACAAACTGCTGTGGTTTACTGTAAATACCAAAGCCGCTGCACTGTCAAAGTCATCCATTTCGCAAAACGGTCGAGAACGCAAGTAAGAAGGTCGCGTGAGTGTAGATACCATCTCGTTTCTCGGGTCAAGTCTCGGCGAGACTTCTCGCGTGAGTCTGGAGGGCCTATTATGAATTTATCCGTGAATGATGTCAACATCCCAATTGTAGGCTATAATCGCGTGGCACTAGACATGTCTGATTGACACTATCCGCCCCCGCAACCGGTTTGAGCCAATAAGACCTTGTCCAGAAGAGCGAATTCAAATTCGCGCCTCAGTATGAGTTCGCGCGTAAAGATTCGCGGTGAATTCGCTCTTCTGGACAAGGTCTTACAGTAGACAATGTCGTCGGCCACGCTAGAGCGACTGCGCGGAGGGGTCGGAGTAAAGCCGGAGTAACGCCTTATTTGCTGCGGAATATTACGTTAATATTCTACTGGTCGGAGTAAAAAGTAGGTGGGGCTTTGTACAGGGCAGCCATTTGAAAGATTTTGTTTGCTAAATGGAACACCGTTAACTTTGTCGACTGTACATCGTACCAAATAAGGCTAGGCGGAGAGAAGCCAAGGTGGTGGAAATGAGTGCTGAGGCATCATAAGAAGACCCCTTAAACGTACACATGGGTCGTAACTCCCAGGCACTGCCCCTGGCTCACTGGCTCCCCTTCTGCAACACTATGGACCCAATACCACTATGTGGAAACCTGCATAACATGGATTCTCAACCTCATTTTATACAATACCCACTTCTCTTAATGTCAATTACCATCTGTCGCGAATTTCACACAACTATTTCTAACATTGTATGCCATCTCAACGCCACCAACGCTACTCCACTATAATGTTCTCTGGGTTTGCTACTGCCCCCATTCTCAAACATCCATAAGGGACATTATCGCCCACGTTGGTAACCTGTGCTGTCACTATCTATCTTCTTCATATTTGTAATGTTCAATAGTGATAGAAATATTCCTTACGATTTAAAATAGCTACGAAAAAAGTCTGGAGCAGGCTTTTGACAGTTATTTAAATTAGAAAATATTAGGGGTTTAAGTATGAAATTGCCGTTTTGTATGGAGAATTTAACGAAAATTCATTTTTCCATACAAGTATATTTGCGATTTTTTAAGGAACCACAAATCTTAATTTTCTGTAATTTTGTGGATATATTGAGACAACATTAAGCTATAGGATAGTTAGAGAAAATTTTTGAGAATTGATACCTGTATTAAAATATTCATATTTTTATAACGAAGACGGACGCCTCTTAGGAAGAGCTGTTTTTGAAGATTTATTTCTAGTGAAAGAAATAAAAAAAAGAATAAAATTTTATACTTAAATATAAGTCCTTGTAATCAAGTTTAAAATAAAAAAAGAATAATGGACATTGCATTTGTATTAAAGGAATTATACAGTAATAAATAACGAGGAAAAATTTGGCAATTTCATACTAACCCCTATTACACTGAGAGATATCGAGAAAACTTACCTCAGTCAACTGAGCTAGTTGCGACTGTGCCTGGGAACAACCATCGGTGGCTGTCAGCTGACTCGTAAGAGCTGAGTCCAATGCTGAAGACAATGCTCGCGCATTCTCCACGCCATGACCGCGAGCCGCAGTCTTCCATTCTTCTAAAGTTCCTTCCAAAGATGCCACCTTAACCTAATATGAATAACAATAGTAATTAATAGCATTACTGTCGGACAGTTGTTAAGAAGATAACCAGTCCCTCGGTGCTTGAGAGTTCCGGGCGAATCTTGCTTCCATCTTCCCTTATCATCAGATAGAAAAAACAGTGACGTTTAGCCAGAAACGACCGAAAGAAGCGAAGCTTTATAGTATAAAGCGTAGGAACTAAGCGTTAAAAAATATATCGTGTAACGCACATAAATAACAATAAAGAAGATAGAAGTGCCTTAGTCACGTGACCTTGGGCCGCACTTGTGTCTTTTTTTTAGGACACAAGCGCGCGACTTGCGGCTCGGTGCTGCTCGAACCGTCGGTGTGATAAAAATGCCTTGAAATGGTGTTTTGAGGCATTGGTAATTGCGGAAACTAATCCAGAGTGTGTAATTACACTAATAAGGGGATCACATTTCATTCAAATGTATTATTTTAATGTATTAATGCTGTTTTTATCAAAAGACACCTTGAGAAAATCTTTCACTGTGAAATATTGGTCTATACGTTATTAACATAAAACTTCATAACCATTGCTGCTCATGCCTTTAAAAATGCAGAGCGTTTTAAAGTATACGCAGCAATGTATTGTGATTTTCGATATCCCTTCTCTCTAGCACAAAAGTTCATGGTACGATACGATACGGACGGACATGATAACAGCCATAATTCCGACGCGACCAATGAAGAGCGACGTTGTGAAGTGTGAGTGTGACTTATGGTGAGTGTTACTCAAAGCTGTCTCTTAAACGTAAGGTTCATAATTGTAAATCGTGGGCGTGATTGCGTATTGCGGTTTCGTTCTATTGAGTGCGTGCATTAATAGTAAGTAGAAGGGATAAAGCGGCGACACTGGTCCCGGCAGTAAATGCGAACCAAAGCAATTCTATCCTCTTTATTATTATTTCTGTGGCGTAACGGTACTAAAAATGACGCTCTCGTATAACGGTAGAATCTGGCTTCAAAAATTCATTTTATTAATTTTGAGTTTTGATTATGGTTGGTAGACAAGCATGCGAACTGCCTGGTGGTAAGTATTGCTGCTTTTGTCTTATCGCTTGAAATCTAATAATCTTTCTAAAATACTTTCTTTTTACCATTGTCTGTTTTGAAAACATCAATACTGGAAGTATTATATTTTGTCTACTATTTGATAATTAATTGTTTATTTATCTCACCTTGGCCTCATGTAACTCTTGCTGTACCGGCTGTAGAGCTTCGACTCTGGAGTTCAACTGATGCACTTGCTCCTCTAGAAGAAGCTTATTGCATACAGCATCGCGAAGTGACCGTTCGGTAGCTCGGAGCCGACAGACTTCTTTCTCTAATTCTGCCATATTGGACAGCCTTTTCTGTGCTGTCTAAAGTTAAACAAGAAAACTCTTTAAAATATACATATTACATACATTAGCAATTTATTATATTCCAACAAAACAACCGATAGTGTTACTGGTGTTTATTAGGTTACGTTGTAAATTAATCAATATGACAACAGATAAAATATTAACATACCCTCCATTATTCTACCCACTTTATTACACTATACTAACTTATTCAATAATGACTCCACGCAAATAGTGTAGTACCACCAGTAGCGTCGACTGACCACCGGTGGCGGCCACTGATCACCTTCTTTTGCGCGGAATATACATGTACACTTTCTATATATTCACATAAAACATCATAATTTTAAATTGTCCTCCAAAATAAAGTGTGCACATAATTTCTGCTGATTCAGTTTACCTTAGCTTGTTGTTGCCAGTCTTTATAAGAGTCCCTCTCATATTCCAATTCCTTTAGTTTGTTTGTAACCTGTTGCAGCTCAAAAGTCTGTTTTTCAAGTTGAGTCTTCAATGTCACACACTGCTCAGCGCGAGAGGTCTGCTTCGCAATCTCAGTTTTCAATATTTCTACTTCTGACTGTGCACCTTCTAGAGCCTAAAGGAAACCAGAATATACTTATAGCGCATGCAAATTGTCTTTATTCAATGTAGCATTTTTCCAGGACAATTTTTAATTTTGTTTGCTTAGACACTTTAATACGGGACGTGGCAAGCGGACGCTTCCCCTCTGCCAAAGTACATGAACAAAGTTCATGTCAGTTTATAAAAACTAATTCGCCGCGACGACCGACCGCCATTTTGAATTGGTATCTGTCGCTAAGCGGACCTCGTAAAAATTATTGGTTGCGGAGTGTTTTCTTGTAAACGACGACCAGAAACATTAAAGTTATCCTAAAACGGAGTTGCTTATCACACGGAAGTAATTTTCTATTCAAATAAACTACTGTTTCACATAACAATACAATTTCTCATCTACAAATTTTGCGACAGAAACAACGATATAACGTTAGGCGATATGGTGGTACGCGGGATAGCCGACCCCGCGAGTGTGCACTCATAATAGCGGTTAAAATTTTTGCAACAGTGTGCACGAGTGAGTAAATGTGTGCTATGTGTGTTTGCCTCACCCCCCGCGAAAAACGGCAGAATGTTTTCAGTACTAAATCTGCGCTATGCCACATCCAGAGATGTACAAAATACTTTTAAAAATGTATTTAAATTCAAAATGCAAATACTTTTCTAATTTAGTATTTCAAATGCAAAATACAAAATACTTTTTCTTTTTGTATTTAAATACTAAATACAAAATAGGTATTTTCAAAATACTTTATTCAAATAAAATACTTTCATATGGAATGATAATAATAATAATTTCACTGTTGGACATAGGCCTCCCTCAAGGATCTCCAAACTGGTCGGTCCTGCGCTGACCGCATCCAGCGGCTTCCCGCGACCTTTACCATATCGTCAGTCCACCTTGTGGGGAGCCTATCAACGCTGCGTTTCCCGGTACGTGGTCGCCACTCGAGGACCTTTCCGCCTCAACGGCCGTCAGTACTCCTCGCAATGTGCCCTGCCCACTGCCACTTATTTTCCTGCGAATCTCAACATTTCTGATATGATCACGCAGAGAAACTCCGAGCATAGCTCTCTCCACTGCCCTTTGGGTGACCTTGAGCCTTCTTACGAGGCTTATTGTAAGCGGCCACGTTTCGGTTCCATAGGTCATCACTGGCAACACACACGAATTAAAGACTTTCGTATTGAGACACTGCGGTAGATGGGCCGAGAATATGCCACGTAGCTTCCCGAACGCTGCCTAGCAGAGTTGGATTCGTCGATTGACCTCTTTCTGGCCCAGGTCTCGACAGAATCGAAGGCTTTCTCATAGTCCACAAACGCTAAGCATAATGGCAGATTATACCTACTCTTCGGTCTTCTGTTTTATTTGGCTCTTGAAAAAACAAGGAACAGGTGTGGTTGATGTCACGTAAAGCTGTCCATAAACGTTTTCAATTGCGGCCAAAAGTATAGGTTGCGATAAAACGATTCTGCCGTCCTCTGTCTTCAGCTTCGTCAGCAAGCTCTCTCCACGCGCCAGATCTCTAACGAACACTTTGGAGCCTTTGTTCTGCTCGAAGACCTCTTTAATACGTTCCGTATTAAATTGGCGTATGTCGAGAGTTAGGAACTTGAAGATCTGTTTAGTTTGCTGCCGACGCCGACAAGCGCCTTCAGAGCACTTCAGAACCATTTCACGTCTTTCCTCCATCAGCTTTAATGTGGGCTCTGAGATTTTCTTGTCTTTTTGGCACAGCGGGGATTAAAGATCTTTGAACCCACCGTAAGGACAGCTTCTACGAACCTGTCATTGCATGTGTCCACATCTATGCAGTCCTCCAGGCATTTGAAACAATTTTGTAGTTCGAGTTGAAAGTGTTCGGGGTTTGGGACCTTTCGGATTTGACCTTGAGATTCAATGTGCCTCTTACCAATCTGTGATCTCTTCCCGTGCTTTAACTTAGCAGTGCTGCAGTGCCTACTTTAAGTAAAAAAGTATTTTGTATTTTACAAATACAAAATGCATCTCGTATAGTATTTCAAATAAAATACAAAATACTTTAAAAAAAAAGTATTTTAGTACAAAATACAAAATACGTATTTTGTATTTGGTATTTGTATTTTAAATACAAGTATTTCAAATAAGTCACAACTCTGGCCACATCCCGTGTTAAATGGTCTAAGTTTGTTTGTCATCATTTAGACAACAGTTAATTATATTAAATTTTCCGTTATGAACTGCCGTAGATACTGTGTTATTAGAACTTGAAGGCTTGTGATCCTTTTTTAATTTATGTATATTATAATAATACAAAGTTTTTAATTTATTTACAAATACTATCTACTACAAGTATATAAATCTCAGAATAAAGCCTTTTAATATTTTAGTATGTTATAGCAGCATAAATGAATATTCAGGCGGACATCTTATCTATTAATCTATTCTTAATTAATGGCGTCGCATCACAAACATTACGCATTTTACCAATGTCAAGTAAAAGTTTCTCTAAGAGCCCACGCCCACGGCGATTTTTTGTAGCGATGCTGTCGCGCGTTTCGTTAACGCGCAACAGCATCGCTACTAACGCGCGTTAGTCCCATTTTCGCGCCACAGAAGCGATGCCAACGCGCTACAGCATCACGACAGTATCGATGCAACCGTCTCGGACGACATCGGGGGAGGGTGGCGCGTGAGTGGAGAACCGAGTATCAGTGCAACACCGACAGATCGAGAGTGCTGTTGCCCGTCACGTGGACAAAATGGAGTCATTCGTCACAGAAACATTTGTTATGGGAATTCAAAGCCGTCCCATACTATGGGACTCGACGATAGAAGCTCAACAGTATCGCGTTTGCATCGCGACAGTATCGCGTTTGTATCGCGACTGAATGAAAGAGTGGAGTAGCTTTCTAACTTTTGCATTAGTAATCCATGTCTCCTTTACTATCGCTTCCACAAAATCATTTCCATTTTCCTACACATAACATGTCTGTCATTGTCAAATTACGTCACTATTCCGTCCTTAAACCAGGTAGCCCTGAGTTTTATTCCCTGGATTAATGTAATCACTCGTTACTCCGAGTTTATAAATAACGAAGTTAACTAATACTTATTTAATATGTGGAGTTAAGTTACTCTAAATCTTTGTTTATTAGTAAGGCCGTAGTCGTTTAAGCTCAAAACCATATTTTTATTCAAAGAATGAATTTTATTTTGTATACCTGTAACAATTCATCCATGTCCTTTTTCATTTCTGAGATTTGATCCTTGTTGCTAACATTTGCTTCTAGTAGTTTCTCCTTCAGTTCCAATATTTGTTTGTGCAGTTCATTTTTTTCTTTATCCCAGTTGGCTTTGGCATCTTTTTGTTGCTTATTAGACTAAGTGAAAATAAGTATTGCAATATTAATAATCTTCTATTCTATTCTTAATTAATGGCGTCGCGATATATTTAAGTTACGCATTTTTTCAATGTCAAGTGAAATTGTAATTAAGTATCAAAATTGTACAGTAGATTTTAGTTGCAATGGAGTCTCTCAACACAGGTTTTTACAACAAGAACTCAGGAGAAACTCCATAATCTTAATATTCTATTAGGTGACAGGCTGGCAACCTGTCACTGTTTTGGGGTACTGTATAGCCCATACTGCCAAATGTGGCTTTGTGTGTAACCGAATGTTACTATTCTATTATTATTAGATTTCTGTAATATTTAGTTCAGTATTCAATATTATTATTATTATTTATATTAATAAAAACAGGTTTGGAATATTTACCCAAAACTGTCAAATTTCTTCATGGAAATTTCAATCTTATTCCAAAACCATTAGAATAGAAATTATATTGAGAAAATTTGACAGTTTGTGAAATTTGACTTCATGTGTCAAACCTGTAAAATTAATGATTTATTGGCAATTTGGTTCCCTTTTTTATTCTAATTCAGACATTTCTGAATCTAAAAGACACTCATCTCACTTACAAGATGATTCTCATATGAGAGTCACAAATCTCATAATATAACAACATAAATGTTATTGTTTTTTAATCAAAATTGATCACCAAAAAGTTGCAATTATCAGACCTCAGTATCAGACACTCTGAACAGAGTAGTTGTCACATCGGATTGTCATGCCGAAAGGTACAGAACGGCCATAGAGTAAAAAGTTGAAGGCTTGGAATGCACCTCTGTATTCAATTTTAAACAGTAAAAATGGTACAAAGCTCTTATAAACTTTAGTTTGTAAAGTTCTAATCTATCAATATAGGTAATTATTCATCTTGAATAGCAAGTTTGATTCAAATTATTTCCTGTATTTTGTATTTATAGATGGAAACATATTTCATACATAATTTTCAAGTGATGATATAAATAAATACTGGACTAAAAATAATTACTATCTAAAATAATTTTACTTTAAAAATATTTTATACAGAGTGAATTTTTGAAGTGGGCCTTCAGGGCCAAATCCTAAACTATAAGGAATATCGGATGCAGTTTTTGTTTTCATCAAAATCGGGCTCGCAACTTCTTTGAGAATTTTCCGATATTCCTTATAGTTTAGGATTTGGTCCTGAAGGCACTTGTATAAATACCATCCTGTATAAATACGAAAAATGTAAATAAATAATTTTAATAGCACCAAAGTTATTTTACGTAGTAAAAGATAAATGCATTGAAATACAATAAGAAATTATTAGAACTTACTTCATTAAACTCATCCCTTAGCTCTTGCTCTCTTCGTCTTATAAGCTGCAATCTATCCTCCATATCAGCAAGAGCCCTTTCATCTCTTTTATGCTGTTCAGTGAGAGAAGACCTCTCCTCTTCAAACAAGATCTGCATCTCTTTACGTATTGTGTGCTGGTGGCTGACTCTAGCTTCGAGTTTAGTGATCTATAGAATAATCACCACATTAAATTTTCAATCACACAAAATATGTAGCCCATTATGAAATTGTGCCATGGATAAACATGACTTTGGACAAATATCATTAAAAATCATCTATTTTCAACATAAGCTGCTTGGTCAGGAGGCAGCATTACTGAGACTTTGTTCATGACATTGAGAACTATAATTTGTATAGATTTCTTTTGTGCTTTTTGTTTCTTCTTGTCAAGCATTCTTAAAACAGATTTGATGGAAGCACGAAAGCAGTAATTTATCGTTTTTTTGGGGTAGTGGGGAAAAGACCCCCTCCTACACTTTTGTTCATATAAATTGCATAGATTAAAAAAAAAACAAAATATGAAATTCAGAATACTATTAAATCATCAAGAAACACAGAACTGTGTTTACCTTCCAACTCCAAAATTTACAAACAATGAGTTAAAAAAATCCTAATTGCAACATAAAAGCTCAAAAGACCTTTAGTCCTTTAAAAAAATGTAAGTGTTTTCTAGTGCTTTGCCAGCCAATGTCGCGGCATGGTCGCTCCGCTCGCTCGTATAGGTCGCAAGTCTAACCAGCGTAAACCAACATTATATACCTACATAATTATGGCTTTTATTTAAACTCTTATTTATTTTATTCGCTTAAATGAACACCATACTAACCTAACCTAACCTACAAAAAAGGATAAATGCTCGCCAAAAAAAGTGTAGTCTTAACAAAAGTTGTTTTTGGTGAGCAAAATATCCATTTTGGTGAGCAATGTACTATTTTTTTGGTAGGCACCAAATTGGTTCCCCTTAATTATTGCTTGGTTATGGCCGAATGAAATAATCTCCTTTGCTTTACCATTATCAATAAAATTTTAAAACAACAACTGTAAAACTATTTGATAAAATGTAACTCTGGATTTTTTTTGTTGCAAAATCTAGTGAACAATTATACAGGTGAAATTGCAGTTATTGTGTCAGTCTATAGTGCATCTATTTACACAAAAAGTAGGAACCTATTCTATAAGATACCTCTTCTTAAGATGAGCCGATATGACAATTAGATTTTAATTATGTTATTAGAAACACATTGTAATAGAATAAATAAAATCTAATTATTACATTATAAAGTAACAAAATGACATTTCTCTACAAACCTAGTAGATAATGATTTGATTCACGGCACCATCTGCCTTCAACTTTAATGTCAACTACAATAAAATCATTACCTACAAATTTTAACACAGATTTCCAGCACTAAAGCAGAATAGCCCATTATTCCTGGTAAAACTTGTTTTTCTTCACTTATTATTCCTAGTATCCGGACTGCAGAGATGATTTTGAGTGTAACTCTGTAGTGGTTGTTGGCTTTTGTGTTTCATTGTTTACTGAAGTATTGTTACTTCATGCATTTGGTGCCCCTTTTATGTAAGGGACAGGCTGGCAACTTGTCATTATTTGTAGGTACTGCTTGGCTCATACTGCCAGATGTGGCTTTATGTTACAAAATGTTACCTTAGGCTCTGCTCACATGGGATTACGAGCGTGATCGTAAATATGTATCAATCTGAGTTGGATAGAATATAAAAAAAATTATGATAGATACCTGAGCTTTAGCTGCTATCAAATCAATTTTGAGCCTCTTAGCTTCCCAAGGAGATGGTGGCACTGAAGGTGCATTCGAAGACGAATCAGAACGAACACGTTTCTCTGGGGTAGTGGATACATCTCCCAAACCTAAACTCAACTTTCTTTTACCCACGGACAACAGGTTAGAAATACCTGTAAACAATACAACAGAATTAATATTTATTTCAATAAAACATTCAAAAGTGTATGTGAGTTAACTATACCTTCTTTCATGGACTGATTACTATCAGAGAAATTCAACGTCGAAGATGCCGACAATTTGTCTTTCGGCGGGTCAGTGTTTATGACTCTACGAAACGGCTCTAACACATCATTAAACAGAGACATGTCTCCATCTTTTGCCATTTTTAAAAGCCAATATAAAATATAATTGAATAGCTTTCACTTATACATAGCAATATTAATTTTTAGAATTAATTTTGCACCTAAATATTAGCGTTGCGTTGGAAAAAAATCGTGACAGACCACAGACTAGATGAGTGAATGAGGAATTTATGTCAAATTAGGAACGAATGTATTTATTTGAACTATTCATTCTTCATTAGGGATGCGCGTTATAATTCCTTTTTTTATTCGTATCGATTCAATTGAATACTATTATGTAATTGAGTACTATTCTAGCGATGTTTTTAATCAAGTCGTTTCTATACGATCTTTAACCGAATCGAATCTTAAGTAAGGTGAATCGAATCTAAAGTAAGGTGAATCGAATCTTTTAGATCATTTTCACAGGTTTGTGTACTGATTTTAATATGTATGTTCTGATAATTTTTATCTTAAATTCTTATTTATGAAAAACCGATTAAAAACGGATACCGGTAGGGAACCATATTTAAATAAAGTAGAGCACGTAGTTAAATAAAAATAATGAAATAAGATGCGAATAGTACTAAAAAAAATCATTAAGGTTTTATCGGTTTTATGCATAGTCGTATTTTACTTACCTGTGTTTGTGCATGATGTCGTGTTCTAACGATTATTATTTTACCTATGGTTCCAGCGATCCAATAAGTGGTCTATGTGGTCCAATCACACATTTAAATACGTACGTCTTCACTCTTTTATGGGTGGTGTTGCTTCCAGTTTTACTTAATACAATACAAGAGAACATATAAACATACTTAATTTAAATCGCTAGCTCAGAGGAATATTCATCTGAAGTATACATAATTATGTACTATTCTATTCATAATTAATGGCGACGCAATACATTCAACGTACGCATTGTGCTAATGTCAAGTGAAAATTTAACTAAAGCTTAGATTCTAAGAACTAAAGTAAAAATACGGTTGATTTGAGTACAAAATGGAGTCGAAAAACACGTGGTGAGAAACACGTGTTTTTACAACAAGAACTTGGGAGAAACTCCTACATTATACATAAAACAACAGTTTTACTCTTTACGTTACCCTCTACGGCGTACGTTATAAATTGAAAAGGGATGTATGGAGTACAAACTATGGGGGTAATTTTAAAACTATAAACGATTTTTTCTTGACGTTGACAAATGACACACGTCAGTCTACTGTCTAATCTACTTAGTCTGTGGTTTAATGTATTTTATTTTATTTTAAACAGAAAAAGAGCTGAGTTTATTTTCACTATTACTCTTTTATTAATGATATAAGTTGTTCCACCCTGTAATTATGGATCCAAACACTAATCAGACTGAATACTTTTCAAGTTATGAGGACCTAGAGGTACACTAAAATTATAACTTTCATTATTCTGTTTCCATGCCGCAGTTTTAATAAAAAAAAACATGTTTAATCCTAAGGTTCATAAATTGATGCTGGAAGATGACCCAAGAACATCAGCATTTAAAAAGGCCATCATGAACAACAAGTCCTACTTGAAAGATAAAATTGTTATGGATGTTGGTTGTGGCACGGGTATTCTATCAATATTATGTGCTCAAGCTGGTGCTAAAAAAGTTTATGCTATTGAAGCTAGTAATATAGCAAATTTAGCTAAAGAAATCGTAAAAGAAAATAAGTTTGAGGATGTCATTGAGGTAAGATAACACTTTAAGCTCACATGACATGCTCTTGAAGAGGTTAGAATTTATTTTTACACTTTAAATAACATTTAAGGCAATAATCATCGTAGTAGCAATGTTGCGAAACATTAAAATTTGTAGAAGTTGGTAATATATTCAAAATATGCTATAGTTATAATATGCTGTTCACATGCTTGTGTGAACACCATAACAATAATTATATAGACCCCTGATCTAATTGTGCTGGCAACAGTTTCTTAATGATAGTATAACTAAGGGTGGTCATTAGTAATGTGCATGCCGATTTTGCGGTTGATAGAGGTTGTTTTTTACAGGGGTTAATTACCCCTTCCAAATGAGCCCACCCTCACCTCACATAGTTTTTTTTATTATGTTTTTAAAGATTCCAAAATTACATAGAAAAAAGGCTGAAAATATTTTATCAAATGTTCTTTTAAAATTTTATCGATAATGGTAAAGCAAAGGAGGTTATTTCATTAGGTAGGTATAACATTGGTTAAGGTTAGGTTAGACTTGCGACCTACATATACGCGCAAGACGAGCATGCCACGGCAGCAGCCGGCGAAGCACCAGGAACGACTTTTTTAAATTTTACTAAAGGACCAATACATGTCTTTTGGGTTTTTATGATGTAATTAACTCGTTAAGCCCCGTTCGCGCTCAGGAGCGCGAGAACACAATTAAAATCAATTGTGTCTGGATATTAATAATCGTCCAGGGATTAAGAATTTTTTAACTCATTTTTTGTCAATTTTGCAGAAGTTGGGAGGTGAAACAGTTCTAAGTTTCTTGATGATTTATTAGTATTTGAATTTTTTTGTCAAAAATACTTATCTCTGCGCTTTTAGGGGGGCAGAGGGATGGTCCTCCTCCTCCCAACCTTATATAAGGATGTGATATACTAATGTAACCCCAGCAAATTACATATCTATTGCTGTTTTACTGTACAAGTATCACAATAGCATTCTAGTAAAGTAGTAGTGGGATCAGTAAATGGCTTGGTGATTATCACTTTTATGTGTCAAAAAGTTAGCAAATAGGCCAGCGGATCAACCTAGTAGCTTGACTGTATAATAAACAAGTAAATACAGGAAAATATTTTTTTTTTTTTTGCAAAGTAGTAACTAATAAGCTAACTAATCCTTTGTGTTTTAGTTTCTGCATAGAATAGTAATTTTCTAATTCCATTATTTTACCAGGTAATTCAAAGTAAAGTTGAGGATGTTATATTACCCAATGACATGAAAGTTGATGCTATAATTTCTGAATGGATGGGTTTTTATTTATTACATGAAGGAATGTTGGATTCAGTTTTAATTGCTAGGGATAAATTTCTGAAGGAGGGTGGAGAAATGTTTCCTGAAAGTGCCACCATTTATATTTCACCATGTAGGTAAGAATTGATATAACTAAGGCAAAACATAGCAGATAAATTACTCAAATTTGGAGCATTGTTGTAAATCAAAAATCTACAACAATGCTCCAAAATCACATTCCAAGCAAGTTATGTTGAATATCATATTTCTTTAGTATTTTAAACTGCATGACCAAGTAATTGTTATGGGTTATAACAGTTATGGGTAACCTGACCTGCAATCTTTACAACTTTAAACCTAGAACCGTACCCATCATAGACTTTAAGTAACACTATCCAGGAGTATTGGAGTACCCCCAGTAATATTTTTTTTACATAATAATAAATATTTATTAATATAGACTGTTATGGCACTTATTTCAGTCTCACATAATAGTATTACGCCTACATAAAAATGACTTATTTTAACTGTTTTGGAAAATCATTGTTTGGGGCTCAAAATTTGACATGTTTCACATTAAGAAACAAATGCGAGATTTACGGTCTTTTCACCTGGTCAAAATCAAACAATGTCCAGATTTTGATTCTGAAAAGACTACAACATCAGATGACTAGCTTTTTTCCCTAATATACCTCCAATTCTTACATGGAGATGCATGGGCAAAGGATACTGGAGTATCTTACTCGCAGATCGAACTCCTGCCCCACGGACGGTTTGACGCAACAAACAAACACGCGTTAGCACAAGAAAATCTGTTGTGAAATAAAAAAAGTAATCGCAAATTTTCAAATATTTTTTTGATTTGTACCCCAGGGTTCTAGAGTTAAACCTAAGTAGATTTTTTAAAACATAGTTTAACTAAATTTCGTATATATACATTTTTGATACAATATTAATATCATAATCTTGTAATGAAATGGACTTGCCTAAAAATGTCTATATTAGAGTGCGTTCCAAAACCAGGTGAAGCCAAGGAGACAGTGTAAGAAAGCTTTCTAATTGGTCTAAAATAACTATAGTTTAACAAAACTAACCAATGATGAAAGCGCTTCTTAATAACGACCAATAGTGAGCTATAATTCACTCTACCCCGAATTGAAATCGTTTTGGAACGCACCCTTAAACACTATTTTGTAATATATTTCAGTGTCCCAAGTTTATACGAAAATTGGAATAACTTCCATGGAGTTTCCATGCGGTCATTGGCTAATCAATTAAGATTATCCAAAGGCAATAAACCAGAGATTATGCATGTGAGCAGTGAGGATATTATAGGACATGATGAAGTGGCTCTGTGCTGGATCAACCTGAAGGAAGATACTGTGTCGGACTTAGATTCTTATAATATCGAACATGTTGTTGGTAAGAATGACAATGTATAGGGCTATTGTATATCATTCTGTGTACCTGTTCCAGGAAGAATTTAAGGCTGAGACTGGAATTCCTCTTCCAATATATTGTCTATGTAGTTGACATCAGTCAAGCATAGCAATTTATTCACTGAATCCAATGACCAACTAAGGTGTTTTTGTATCCTTAACCAATCTCTGCGTCCATCATCAGCATAGGAGGAATTACAGCCTAAAAATCATCTAATATACATGAAATATTCATAAAAAGATTACTTGTAAAAGATTTTGTTTTTAAATTTGAAAACAACATTAAATGTATTTTTTGTGTTCACCAAAGACAATATATAGGATTAACACATTTTGCTTTTAGGTGCCAAGAGGGATGGTTATTACCAAGGACTTTGTTTGTGGTTTGAATGTGTGTTTCCTGATCTATCAGACAGTTATGATAATGTGAGACTAGATACTGGGCCTAGTAGTCCCCCAACACATTGGAAACAAACTGTTATAATATTACCACAAGAGCAAGCAGTTGAAGCTGGTGATCCCATTGCTTTTAGATTGGATATGACGAGAGATGATGTGAACAGGAGAAGGTGATTTGACAGTTTATAACTTTTTATTTAGTCAAAAAAATCAAAGTTTTAGTAGATAAATTAGGTATTGAAAGTTAAAATGAATGCTTTTTAAGACACAATAAAAGTATGTGCAAGATTACTTTCAAATATTGATAAAATTAAATAATGCTTAGTAGGTTTATATGTGGTAGAGCAGCCCATAGACATGCAGCAGGATTTCCTGTATATTGTTTTACTTGTAACACTGATGCTGGCCCAATATTCATCTTCCACCAATCAAATTCGATCCAGTGTGCTCAATCAACTACAGACTGTCTTTTAATCTAAATGCGTATCCATCCATAATAAAGATTTTACATAGAGGCATTTTTTCAAAATGACAACTCACCAACTGCAGTGAAATGATTAACACTATTGTAATAAAACATTTTTTTTTTCAGATACAATTTACAGCTGTCTCTCCTAGATCCAGATGAAGTCGAACACCCTCTCCCATGTACATGTGACCAAACAAAATGTTTGCTTATAAAAACCTACATGCAACAACACCCCCATCCCGTAGCTAAGGCTGACAGTGAAATGGAAGTCAATGGTTTGGGAGAACCAATGAATGGTTTAGAAGAAGATCCAATTGATGATGATGATGACGATGATGGTTAAATAAAACTATTCAGGTTTTTCAAGTGTTATTTATTTTGGCATTAGGTTTAGCAGTAGAATTCATTAGACTCTAACATAGAAATTAGGTGGTGGATTTTACAAGTTTTAGTTATTATAAACAACTTCAATATGATTTTGGTGCTAATATATGGTACTCTGCTTAATAATTTTCACATTTCTGGTTTTGAAAAACAAAGTTCTCGTGTGACAAATAACCAAGTGGCAATGTGTTATGACTATTTGACTCAATCAGCCTTTTAAGCATTCTGTGACTACGCACATGAGGATTTTAGAACCATAACAACTTTGTTGACGAAATGCGGATTAGTAGGTAGGAAAAGTTACAATTAATAACTGAGATCTACACCTTAACATGTCTTATGAAGCGCTCAAGGTTAAGTATAATGTTTTTATAGTATAAAATCAGCGCGAATTATCCGGGATATTTGTCAACACACTTACCTCGGAAACATTGAAAATACTACTCAATTCCATCAGTGCCTTCAGAATACCTCAAAATGTCAAATTTTGTGAAATTATTTTGCATTTTATTCCAAATGCAAATGTAGGTTTATATTTGATTGGAGAAATTTGCCATTTTTCGGTAATTTGACCTGGGGTATATCATAATGTTCAATATTTGAGTATATTGGTAACAGAATGAGTAAGTTGTGCTTCGCCGCTGAGCCATCGGTTGTAATCTAGTCTCATAAGCAATCGCGCCAGAAACACGCCACACGTGCGTGTCCGAAGAGATACGAGTAACTGCATTAATTGCTTCACTAACTTGTTAAACCTGAAACCAGAGAGTTATTATTTGTAGAAATAAATCAAGTGGTAAGCATTCTAGTTTTCTAGGATTGAGAAATCAACATTATTTTCTTTTGACTGATTGTAGAGCCCCAAACATTTAAACCTGGTAAGGTTGAATTCGAATTCAAAATTTTCGCAGTTTTAAAAAATTGTATAAACGACGGATCATCATAATTTGACCCACTGCTGGGGCACACGGCCTCTCCTTGTCATCGAAGCAGGTTTAGGCAGTAGTCCACCACGCTTGCCCAATGTGGGTTGGTGGACGGAGTAATAAAGGTTGTTATAATGAAAAGGAATACGAACTTACCTATCTGAAAAGCCTTTTATGTAGTAATCTTCGGATTCCTTGTCAGACACAGAGTCACCCATACTACAGAAGGAATGGCAGAGTTTGAGTAGTTCCATAATGTTGCAGAACACAGGATTGTTTATGGAGTCTGTTGTGTCATTGGAATGGTCGCTTTCTTGAGACTGGAATATTAATTCTAAGTTACAAACTTCAAGTGACAGGTACTCCAACTTTGAACACACTATATAGAAATATACCTAACCAAAGAACTCAATGAATATTTGCATTAGCCAGTAAAAATCCCTTGCTAAAAAGAGCTAAGTCACACTAGTGGATTCAGTAGAAATAATGTGTCTAATGGCGGTAGAGACAAATATTTTAGTGACTGAACACTTACAGCCGCGTCTGATGGACGTGTGCGATAATTTATTTCCGGCTGTTTCCTCACAATAGAAACGGTTCGTATTTCCTATACAGGAGCCAAATAATTTTGACTCTTGTTCATGAAGTGTGTTAGCTTCAGATTTAGTGGTTAGGTTTCTAACCACCTTCGAAGTCCCCCGGATGCGGTCCGATGGCTGCTCCCGGTGTCCTTGTCAGGAGGACGCGCCAGGTCGAGGAGGCGGCCTATAAGGCCGGCGTCAGCCAGCGGCCCACAGGGGCTGGCGTCAGTCGGTAGCCCCTGTGGGCTGCTGGCCACCAATTAGTGCACAAGGAGTGCCTAGACGGACAGCGTTGGGACGGTCTCGGTGTAGTTGCGATCACGTGCGCAGATCCCGAGCCGTCCCGTAATAGCGCAGTGGTGGTCAGGCAGGGGAGGATGTTAGTGGGTATGGAGGAAACGCCTTTACCTCGAGTCCCACATATCCCCTGCGGTTGGCACCACCCCGCAGGGAAGATGCGTAAATGCATTTGACCTCCCCGTCAAAAAAAAGGTTTCTAACCACCATGCATTTATAAATAAAAAAAAAATCTTTTTCCTATCCTGCTCCAATTTATTTTGGGGTCAGTGAATTACGTCTTGTTATCGAAATTACTGCTATAGGTTTAGGCATTACGCTTCACGCAAATAGGCCACTGATCATCGCTACCGGTGGTGACCACGCGCCACGTCCTTTGGTACCGCGCAAACGAAGGTGGTCGAAGGCCGCCACGAATGTTCAGTGGCCGCCACCGGTGGCCGCCGAGCGCCTCGTCCTTTAATGACGCGCGTGGCTGCCACGACCACACGTATGCACAACGTCTGTACAAAATGTATGAAAAACGTGTACACTGCTTGTGGCCGCTACCGGTGACCCATTTGCGTGGAGCCTTAGATTCGAGACGACCGCCGTGTCAAGTCCGAGCCACGCAGTGAGAAACAGCGACCAATCACATCGGCTACAATATGGGATTACCGACCAATAGCAGAGACTGTATTAATTAGGCGCCCCCCAAAGCGGTGGGCGGGCAGCAAGGCGACCGCGAACAGACGACTCGTGCGATGCGCTCTTTTAGACGGCCGCTAGTTGCGAGCCGTCACTTAGTATAAGATTAGAGCCACTTTATGTAGATCGTAGTAGTAATTCAACGAAATAGCCGTGACTTTTCATTTAACAGAAAACAACAGTCCACATTCAACGAAGTTATGGACGCCAATAAGATTTGTACGGCCGCCTGACACTAACCCTCTTTGGGATTTATAAAAATGTAATAACCTTACCGAAATAACAGTCAAGAAGGATTGACTCAGTATATCAGCTAAGAAGGTAGCATGCGCCTTTTTTAGCTTTTCGAAGTCGTTTGTCTTCGCTACAGCGTCCATAAGGCGGGAGAAGTTTGACTCCAATACATCTGCTTGCAAGTAATGCTGGAGATTGTCCATTAGGAACATCAGCTTATTGTGGAGTTGGCACATTGGAAAACTGGAAAAACATTCATGCATAAGAATAGAGATGTTACAACTTTGTGTTGTCAACATTTTGTAGACAACACCAATAAGTTGAGCCACAAATAATTACAATAAAGAAGGTATCTAAGGCAATAATAAGATGGTGACAGACAAATAACCTCAACAAGCAAATCTGTCAAAATACAAACATTTAAAAGAAAACAACATTCTTTCGCATTATACTCAAGTGGTTTAACATTTCTCCATACGTTTCCATTACAACGCAGTGGTACGTTTAACTCTTCTACCACTTCGCGCCGAACGATTTATGGCATCTTATAGTAAATACTGTGTATTCTATTTATTATTACTTGCAAAACGAAAAATATGTAAGAACCATATCGATCTCGTTAGCTTTCAAACAAAAAAAAATCGCATGAAAATCGGTCCATACCACAGACACGTAAAATTTATAACGCCCGTATTTTCGTGTCGGAGGTTAAAAAATTAATTCCAGTTTTACTTTAAAATATTACAGTTTACAGTTCCATTTCTTATGAAACACAAAAGAATTTTTTTTTTTCTCACCTAGCAGACTGTTTATAAGTCTTCCAAAGCTTGTGCAAATCATGCTGCGTTTTTTTAATTCTCAGCAATAGCCTGAACATGTCGTTATACCGCGCCAAGACTTCGGGCGTGAATAGAAGGTGTAATGGCCATTTGAAGTCGTACTTTAGTATTATACTTGACCAACCATCGGCTGCTGTAGTGAGAATACATAAATTAGTTTAGATAAAGTAGGTATGTTTCTGTTAACTTGACTAGCAGTCTTTTAACTTTCTCTCACCTGTGACTATGGGAGCAAGCATCGCTTAAACCCTAAAATAATGAAAATCTGGCTATATTCTTCTCTAACTGTGCCAGTAGCGTCGGTGGCGTAGTGCGTAAGAGCGTCCCCGGGAGACACTGGTTCGATCCCCGCCACGTACCAATGTGTTTTAAAATTTTGAATTCATATGTACGTTTAATCGACGCTTTACGGTGAAGGAAAACATCGTGAGGAAACCTGCACACACCTATGAAGAAATTCTTAGGTTGTGTGTGAAGTCGACCAACCCGCACTTGGCCAGCGTGGTTGACTAAGGCCTAATCGCCCCTAATGTGGGGTAGGCTCGAGCCCCTCGGTGGGGGCATTATATGAGCTGTTGATAATGTGCCAGTAGGATTCAGAACAAAGCCTACAAATCAAATTAGTTAGACAGCCCAGCCCCTAGACCACACAGGGTTGTCTGAGTAAAAAAATCATCAAACTCTTAATAAATAAGTATCGTACCCGTGCTGCTGTCGTCTTCGAGGGAAGAGTTGCCAGAGATATTTGGTTTGACATAAGGCAATTCAAAACTAAACTTCTCAATGTCCGCACTATTACTGAGAAACACAGCTCTTGCAGCTAATTGGAAGGCGTGGTTCATGTCTGAAAATAAAAACAAATAGGATTAAATACGTAACTTCTTACTGGTCCCAATTCCCAACTCGATCCCGAATTACTGTTCACCAATGAACATTTCTTCGAAAATAAAAAGATTTATTTGACAACAAAAAGAATAATAGTAACCTCTAGTGGAAGTTCTCGTTGTTGGCTTATCGAGTATGTGGGAAGTGAGCCTCAATAGCTCTAGGAAAAGCTCCCCTCTACCGAGAAGATAAAAGTCTTTCATCAGTTGCAGCTCGTGGATGAGCTGAGCTTCTTCTACTGCCACAATCCATAGATGCTGTAACAAATGGATAGATGAATAAAGTAAAATAAGTATACTAGCTTATGCCCGCGACTTCGTCCACGTAGAATAGTTACTCCGGGCAGCATTTAAATTTTCTTATTATTACTTCTAACCCCAGCGCTATATACCTACAAATTTTCATGGATTTTACTTAAAAAATGACGGGTTTCCATACAAACTTTCATCCCCTAATTTACCCCCTTAGGAATTGAATTTCCAAAAATCTTAAAATACATCTTTCTTAATTTGAAACTGAAAGGCTATGTACCAATTTTTATGGATTTTACTTTAAAGATGACGGATTTCCATACAAACTTTACACCACCTTAGAGGGTGAATTTCAAAAAATGCTTTCTTAGTGTACCCCTGGACCTCTTAAGGAACCTACGTACCAAATTTGAAATCTCTACACCCAGCGGTTTGGACTGTGCGTTGATATGTCAGTCAGTCAGTATTCATTTTTATATATATAGATAGATAGATATACGTAAATAAATACGCAACACAAAATAAGCTGTGTCTATGTGTCGATTCCGAGCCTAGAGCCAAGTCCTATAGGTACGTTAGCTGAACAATAGTTTAGGGGCAGCAAGTCTATTTATATAGGTAGAATTTTAAGAGAGTCAAACTTAGGGCAGTCAATCGACAGATTCATCGTTATTTTTATGTCAAGCATTTTTATATTTCTTTTAAAGAGTCTATTTCAAGATTTGCGTAAAAGAACTTTATACAGCAGCTACGCCGCAAAAAAGGAATCGCAGTAAACATTTTTCGGGTTTCAAAAGAGGTGGCGCGGGAGGGTTTCTTTGCTATGGATTCGACTACCTGTATACTGGATATTTACTATGACAACGACAACGACAGCACCAAAAGGAGTGGCAACGTTAAAGAATCCATTTATTACGTTAGTAACGGTACCAACTTATAACATTTTACCTTCGTGACACATCCCTTAATTTCTCTTATAACAGCTCGAAGGTTAGCCACTTCAAATTCCTCTGGATTTTTTAGTTTTTGCAATTTATCATGAAACTCTGCTTCTTTTTCTTCCCAAATGGTAAATCTGAAAAACACATACGCTTTGATTGTTTACTCTGAAACGCACGAGCTGGCGGTCGGTGTCGGTCAAAAAGTCGGCGGAAATAGTTGCCATCGTGGTACGTTTCCAATTTGTCGGAAGCGGGTGTATGTACATGTTAATTCGTTGATCTTTGTCCGAAAGAACTCTTTCCACTAGTGTGTCACAAGCAACTAGAGCTATCGAGTAGGTACCTGTCACTGCACTGCGCTGAGGAATATCGAGAAGCGAGTAGGTAAAGCTAAAACAGAGCTAGTGGTGCGAGAGGAGAAATTGACCGCCGCACTCGCTCTGACTATAAAATTATCAAAATTAATTATTACACACTATATATACACTCGCTTCGCTCTAATTCTACTCGCTTCTCGGGTTACTGCCAGTGGTGGAACAACTGCCTTCAGACGTGGACTCATCACCACGGCGCGGCGCCGTCACCGTGAAACGGCACGATGTTGTACCGCGGCACGGTAGTCTATAAAAGTTATATTATTCCTGTTATTGCTAGACGGCAAATGAAGAAAAATGCCAATACACATCTGAACCGATGGTTATTATCGTGAGCCGGCGCAGCGCGCTATACACGGCGCCGTGCCGCAGTACGAATTCGTGTCGTTTCACGGTGAAGGCGCCGGGCCGCGGTGATGATTCCACGCCTTTAGCCCCTTTCCTGGCCGGCTCAGCGCCTATTCCTTTCTGTAGAGAACCTGTACATATTATTTACCGAGAATCACTTCTTCAACTGATTCGGTTTCAGTGCAGTATGCTTTCGTTTTATTTGCTGCAGCGGTGGCAGTGGGGTGGGCAGGGATTAGGACGGGCGAATCGAGTATACAGAGTACACGCGGAAATTCTCATTTAATTACATAATGAAAGGAATATCAGGAACGTGGCCCTTAGGGTAATAAATTACTTCTTGTACTTATCTAAATTCCGAAAAATACTAAGAATCAGTACAGTGTTGATTGATTTACCTTCTCAAGTCAGATCCACATTTTTGTAGAGGTAATATTGATCTTGTTGTAAAGCCATGACTTCTCTTAACTTTCTTGGGATCAAAACTGAATAATATTACTGTCTTTCCAATAAATAATATTTCTTGTGCAAGTGATAATGGCATGAAATGTGGAATCATGTTCGAGCTAAGGTGGAATCCACAGTCTGTTGTATCTTGCAACTAAAAATTTTCCAAAATTTACTCATTTTCTCTTAGAACGACTGCAACGTTGCCGATGTGAAAAAATGACAAATGGTATTGGCGACGCCATGCGGTGGCCAAGAGAGTTAGGGTTAGGTACTCAGACCAATGTAGAATCATTGAGGTTACCTAACCTCAATTGAGTTATCGCTGTTATTAGTCCAAGATCCCAGAGCCGCCAGACGTTACTTATTGTCTCAATGATGAAATGTGTGTAATAGAGTAGTATTTTACCTAGGATTTGTGTACTTAGGATTTATCTGGCTGATTGTATATAGTTTAGAATGGTGAATAACAAATATAAAAATCAGCCTTCAGAATTGAAGTGAAGTCAGCCCGATTTTTATTCACTTTTAGCACCTGATATCTGTCGATTGGCCGTCTCAACAACTGTCGATTGGCCGTCTCAACTTATCAAGTATGCGTGTGTTCAACGTACATAGATACTCTTATTACACACATTTCATCTTTGAGAAAATAAGTAACGTCTGGCAGCTCTGGGATCTTTCTCTATAAGAGCTCCTTCAAACTATCGTTTGTCCAGCGTGCGCGTTCGATGAACGTATGCCCAGCGAAGACGCCTCTCTTTTTCCGTCTGCAGTTAATTGAACGCTGCGCCAGCGCGGCGCTGTCATGTCACTAACTACTGTACATGACGCCACAGTTCGTGCACCCGGGACGCTAGCGCCGCGTTCAATTAACTGGGATCTAAATGTTAAGAAATTTGTTTTTCGATTCAATTAAATTTGAAATAATGTACTTAACAATTTGTATAATATCAAAATGGCTATATTTATACATCTACAAAATATAGATTTTGTTTCTATTTTTTTCAATGTTTTTCGTTTTTTTATGTAGTTTGGTATCAATTTTAATCATAACATATACAAAATATTTCACATAAACATAGAAAAGATAAAGAGAGGGTAGGTGATTAAATATTAAAATAAGAAATATCTATTTAAAAAAAACATTTTAAAAGCAAGCTTTTATTTAAATACTCTACAAAGAATAAAATAAAATATGATTTAAATGTTACTAAAGATTGTCACGAGATTTACTTCAATCATCGTTTATTTACTATCTATCTCTTTGCCGATTCTATCGCTGTTTATTTACATTAATCTGGCGACAAGCTTTTATAACATTTAACAAAGTTTATTTTATTTTCTTCTTTTTAGAGCAGTTAAATAAAAGCTTGTTTTTAAAAATGTTTTTTATAGAAATTTATTTTTGTCAGTTTTTTTTTTTTTTTTTTTTTTTTTTTTTTTTTTTCCACGCTCACACCAATGAGGATCCGTAACGATTTTAACTATGAATGTAGCTTTGTAGACAATTAAAAAACAAAATAAATGGTACCAAATTTTTTTTTCTACGATGAAAATTGACGAAGTTATGACGAAAAAATGGATCGTTCCGCCAAGCGGCCGCCTGGCAGGCGTGTGACGTCACTCGGCACTACATCACTGCCGACTAGACCCGCGCGCAGCGTTTCTTGCGAACATATCGTATTAAATACTATACATATTGTTTTTTTGATTTTATAGTGCCTATTCAAGAGGTTTAGTGACAATTTAGTGCAGTTTGAGCAATCCTACTAATTTATAAACACGAAAGTTTGTAAGGATCGGATGGTGAAAGAAGTATGCGAGCGTATACATATACACCACTATGTCTTTAACGCAAAACCTACGGAATGGATTTTAATTAAAATTTGTAATAATATAGCTCATTCGTCAGAATAACATATAGATAGGCTACCTTTTATTGTAAAAAAGGGTTCGAAGGGGTTGAAATAAGGGATGAAATTTTGTATCGAAGTTCTTAATTTTTAAAGAAAAGCCATGGTACTTGAATTTAGGCACTTGATAAAAAATAAATAAATATTTGTTTTAGCGTTTTTGAAAAATTTTGATCAGAGTGGGGATGAAATAGGGGATGAAAGTTCGTATCGAAGTCCAAAAGCCACGCTTTCACGCCTTCGATTTTATTAAAATTAGGTACATACAACGTATACTAGACCTTAGGTCTAGTATATTTTTGTAGGATGTTTTGTAGGAAGCTACCTTTATTTGTAAAAAAAGGGCATGAAGGGGTTGAAATAATGGTCGAAAGTTTGTAAGGGAGTTCGTCATTATTGAAGATTAAAACATGAAACTTTGTATTTAGGCTTGATAAATAATAAATTGATAAGTAATAAATAAATATTTTGTTCATGTTTTTTAAAGTTTGACTCGTTTGGGGATAAAAGGTTGTATGTAAGACTAAGCAAAGTCACGCTTTCGTATATTCGATTTTGATGAAAATTGGTACAAATATTGACTAGACGCTGGGAAAGGACATAGGTTACCTTTTATTTTGAAAAAAGGCTTGAATGGGTTGATGTGAGAGATAAAAGTTTGCATGGACGTTCGTCAAAATTATAATTTAGGCATTGTTTTTTTTCCCTAATAGGTGAAATCATGACCTTTTATCCTCACAAGGATGAAATGGGTGATGAAAGGTCGTATGGAAATCCAAAGTCCCAAAAATGCAGCCCAAAATAACTATTCCACGCGGACGTAGTCGGGGGCAAAAGCTAGTACTACAGCTACATATAGATAGTAGCTTACTAAAATTATTAAGTGTAATTTCGATTATATGATGGCGATTGTATGATGTATGATTTTATATTATCAAAACTATACATACAATTTTCAAAATCTTGGAATGTGTAGGTACTTTGCGGAACAAAAGTGGATTTTTTTACTCAGTTTAGTTTAGTTTACAATGTTTATCTTCTATCGTTACCGTGATTTAGTCAAATATTACTTAACCAAATATATAATAATTTGCAATAATAATGTATAGGTACCTCCTATTTTCTTTTCTCAAATTTTCTGTCTGATTTTGCCGACGTTTGCTGAATTTCTGGTTATAGTTTTATTTATTAGGAAATAACAATATAATTTGACGGATAAATATATGTTTTTTGGGGTTTCATTGCGTAACACATTTAAATATATTATGTCAAAGTGAGAAATAATGTCCAGGCCTATGTCCAACAGCGGGTGTCTCTCGGCTGAAATGATGAAAAAAAACATCTAAGTATTCCTCGATTTTTATAACTATTTAAAATAGAATTTTACTCACGAATTATACATTATTTAAAGGTATTATTAATATATGTATTTAAGATTATCAGGAATAAAATCATGTCAAGGTGAGAAAAAATATTATTTTAAGTACCTACCTACTTATTCCTCTATTATTTCTAACTATTAGAAATAAACTATTACTCACGAAATATACATTATTTAAAAGCATATTTATTCAAGATTATCAAGTAAAAAAAATCATATAAATATCTTTATTAACACGGAAGTTGTAGTTAAATGAGATGAAAATGAGTCAAAGTTCCTAGGTGCGGCGACTCGGAGCGGGCGGATAGTGCCGGGTGACGTCACAGCCATGCCGTAAAGCGCAGCGGATTAAATAAAATCAGTTGACGCAAATTGCTTTATAACTTTGCAACGGATGGACCGATTTTGATGATTTAAAAAACATCTTTACTGTGGTACAAAAAGGAATGTTACTATGTATGTCGTATTAGGAAAAGCCATACCATTACGGGACCTCATTATCTAGCCCGAAGTAAGTATCATTAAGAACTTGTGTTACGGATACTAGATAACGGACATTTTTTTTTTTTTTTAATATACATAATAATTTTAGATATTTTTATAAATAAACTTAAATAAATGTATAAACAACCATGACTCGCAAACAAACATTCGTGTTCGTCACACAAACATTTGCCGCTACCAGGATTCGAACCCGGACCGCTTGATGTGAAGCCAGCTATACTGACCACTCCACCACGACGGCGTCAAGTTTATTCGTATTCTTCTTAGAAACCCCTTTAATTGATAGGTACCCATAATATAGCAGTGCTAAAAAAGAAGTAGTCTGCCATCTTGGTAGTTCGGCGGTCTGTAAATAAAAACTTTTAAAAATGGTAGCAAATACTTATCAAACTTACAGTGGTCACTAGTGATTTATCACAAGTGTTAGTTGATGGCGAAGACAAAAATGTGTCTGAAGTGTCATCTTTAGCGTTTTTAAAGATGAAAAACTCTTGATAGGGATCCCTTAATTCACCATAAAGAAGCCATGTACATAGTTGGTTCACAAAAACTTTATTTACATAGGAGAAAATTCTGTAAACATCAAATAGGTAGGTATTATATAATTATGTATATTTATTAAGGACAGTTGTTAAATTGAACACAATTATTACCTGATAATCGCCTCATGGACCATTTCATTCCCATTCAATATATATTGATGTATCAAACTCAATATCTGACATCCAACCAAATTTCTCTCTTTAATTGTGGTTATTATTTTATTCAACGTGTTGAACAAACCTCTATATTTTTCCACATAACTGTACACAAATGATAATGTATATTTGTGGTTCCCAATCACCAAACTCTCAACTTCAATCAATGTCTTCTTATAGGCCTGTAGCACTTCAGTTATGCCCTCGCTCAGGGCTTGTGCATATAAACCATAAGTCTTAAGTCCTAAAGCTGTTGGCATAAGAAAACTTATTATTTGCCATATGTCTGATATTGTTCCAACATAATAGTATACTTTTCTTACACAGGCAACAGGCTGGCAACTTGCCACTATTTAGAGGCACTGAATAGCCCATACTGCCATGTTGCTTAATGAGCAACAAAATGCTATCTAAGGCTCTGCTCAACCCCTCATAGGATCACAAGCGTGATTGTATATATGTTCTTACACAGTGCAAACAGTTTGTCACCATGGTTCCATGTAGTTACAATTGTTTGACATCAATTTCCATATGAGGTATGTAATTAGATTGAGGAAAGTCGAGGGACTACAGCCGTCCCTCGACTTTTCATTTCAAATAAAAGGAAAGTAAAAAGTCTGCTCGCCACTTCATAAAAATAAGGCTTAGGGTTCAGGGTTTAGAGACACATTGAGTTGTTAACAGTATGAGTTAAGTCGAGTTCCTTTCAAAGAGCTTAAGAACCTCGAGTCCTTTCAACACTACATGCAATCCAAATGTTGTCAGAAAGTAATTTTTTTTTTATCAAATATCAGTCCACAAAATCAAGTTTTTGAATTTACGCACAGTACAGTTGTTATCACGCCAAATTAATCTCTTTCACAGATTAGGGAGAGTATGTGTATCTAAAGAGGGTTATTTTAAATTCTTTATTTACTAAGTTTTTGATGTCTTTTTCTAGCTCTTATAGGTTTCTTATTAAGTTTAAAAATTTTTGAGCCTAGTAGGTTAATTTTTTATTAATTTTTTTATTATTCAATTTTTTTTTCAAATTCTTTAAGTATTTTCGTTTTTTTTATTTCAGTTTTTTGTATTTTTTTAAATTTGTAAGTTTTTAATTTTTTTTAAGTTTTCTACAAACAACTTCCTGAGTATGAGAAATGAAAAAAATATTATCACACCAAATACCTCCAGGAATTACTTAAGCTCAAAGATAATCAACATGCATGACGTATTTGTATGTGTATTGTGTTGCTTATAAATTGGAATAAAAGAAATGTTTAAAAAAATATTTTTAGTCACTTATATACAAATTTATACTGTTGCCTGAGGCTGCTAATGTCTCTGACTAGACAAGTAGACTGTATTTAAGACCCGAAAAAAAATATATGTAACTGAATGGATTAATTACCTGATTGCGATTTCCGAGAGTGAAAACCATTACACTCAATATAGTTTCGAATTTTTCTATGACTCTTTGCAACACTGCATATTCTGTTGTACACTTCATCATCACCTGGGTCTGAAAATGCTGAAATTTTCTGAAAATAATTGCACATAATCAACATCCAGATGAAGTAATTAGGACAGACTGCTTAGGTGCTACTGTACCATACCATAGTGCCTAATTCACTAAGTTAAATAGTAACCAAAATTTAAAGAGGGTTATACGAGGGAGGTTACATGATCAGTATTTCATCAGTTTGATCTAAACTTTGAATGATGGATCTTTGAACATGTGCACACAATCAGTCACAAACTGACAGAATACTGATGAAAAGTACTTCTGGTCGCTGCTCGGATATCAAAGAAGCCAGTCAATTGGTAGTCAGCTATGGATATTATAAAGGAAAAAAAATGTGTTAAAGAGGAAGCAATGGATGAGAAGATGAGTGCAGAGAAGAGAACATTACACGCATTTAAATCTTATATTGTCATATTATAAAGAAATCTTTATTCTATCCAACCAAACAAACAAACTCTTCAGTTTATTTGTTTGTTTGGTTGGTTAAACGGGCTAATCTTAGGACCTACTGATTCTAATTGAAAAAATATTTTTGTGTAGGATAGTCCATTTATTGAGGAAGGCTATAGCTATTTTTTTAAAAAAAGCTCCACGCAGACGAAGTCGCGGGCGGAGCGTTAGTTTACTCTATCAAATTTATTTATTCCAAAAAAATAGATAATTTTTCTAAATCTAAATTTTATAAAAAATCTGGCCAAAAAGCCTAGGGATGGCGGCGGCGGAGGTGGGGATATCGTCGCCGGCGACGCGGATGCAGGTCCATCATCATTGTGTTTGGTCGACATAAACATAGAGTGAATGTGCCGCGGTAGCGGCCGGCGAGTGCCAGATGCGACTCTAGGGCATTTCTCACATATGCATCACAGAAACCCAAGAAGGTGTTTAGTAAATTAATCACGTCTCGATGAATATTGGACATTTTGCAAAATGGACATTCTGCGAACTGGTCATTTTGCGACCGTTGGACATTTTGCGAATTGGACATTCTGCGCCTAAACGAATAAGTATTTTAACAGTCTCCACCGGACTGACGAAAATTATCAACAATATTTAAATTTTCATCAGTATTGATTGATTTCACCAGACTGACAGATCAAACTTATGAAATATTGATCTGATTTTAGGTTTAATGCTGATGGTGGTGCCATGGTCACTGCGATACTGTGGATTTCTCGACAGTAATTATTTTACGAAATTACTTTCCTAAATATCGAAACTACTTTCGTGAAACTGATTTCAACATGCATGCCACTAATTTCGTAAGTAATGTAAATTCGGCTACACCATGAAATTAGTTGCATGACACTAATTTTACCAAAAAATCGCGCAGGGCACGAAATTGATTTGCATTCATGAAATTGCATGTATTACAAAAATATTAAATTACACGTCACGTCAATAATTTCGTAATGTACTTCCGGCTTAAGTAGTAGTACTTGAAAAACTTACTTTATCATCTTCTTCGTCTTCTATTGTTGAATTCCATAAAAATAATAGAGCATCTTGCATCATTTTGTTATGATTTTAACCTGCTAGTAGGTTATGTTAATATGGTTTCATTTAAGAGCTTAAACAAATCTTTGTAGAAGATTACAATTTGTTGTGATTAAAATCAATTATTTTATAACTAAAAAACGTTTTACCATTCATTTATTGCCTTGCCCACCAACTTAAGGTAAAAAAGTAAACAAAACAATCAAACAAATACAAACAGACAGACTAGAGCACAGACTAGTTAGAGATGCCACTAGATACCAACAAACCATAGACTCAGACTGCTTAGTGATGTGGGCGGTCGCCAAAGCGTCATGGTGGCCGATTTTAATTCATTATTTTGATAATTCAAATTAAAGCTCAGTAACAAACCAGTCAAGAGACAGAACTATATGGATATCGGCACGTCTACGTCACTCACTATTTATTTTGACATTACTATTTTAACGGCCATGAAATAATTATGTGAATCATTTATAATCGAATACAAATCGATTCAAAATAATATTCTTTCATTCATTTTTTGCCAAAGATCTCTAAATAGTCTGTGCCAAAAATTTACCTGTCTTTACTTGCGCATGCACCGGTGGATTCTGATTGGCTAATTTACGATAGTGTTAGCGTCCGGTCGGGTATTGAAAAGTTTTTTTGTGTTATTATACCAGTAACCAGTTTCCAGTTTGTAATGCAAGCTAACAATGATAATCATGTATTGTTGAATTTTTGGTTGTTAAATACATGAGATGAAATGGCAGAAGTATGCAGATTGGGCAAACAGAAAGTAGAAAATAACTTAACACATTCACAAGACGACAGTTTTAGTGTACTTAATGTTTTGTGTGTTTTTATATCGCTTGTTACCATTCTTGCAGATTTGACTACAGGTGTGTAAAATTGGTAGAATATGGGCCGTTGAACTTATGTATATTTTTATTATGTATTTCGATTTCAGTGTATAATATGCATCAATTTTGTTTCTTTTCAGATGTTTTAGTTTTTGCTGAATATTGTAGCAGTGGCCTTTTATATTGGGCATTGCCTACATTTATTTTTATTCTTGCTCCAAACGTAGTTACGAACTTATTTTCTAATCGATGGCTAGTGTCCGATGGTAAATCTAGTCTCAGATATTGGACTTCACATATTTGTTTGGTTGGTATTATTGAAAGGTAAGGAATCACAGCATTAAACATAAAATAAATTCTATTGCTTAAAACACTAAATTTACTTTAATTAAGTATGAGTATAAAAAGATTTATTTTTCAGATATATCTCATTTTTGCACAAAAGTTTTTCTTGTAAACATTTGGAATCTAACAAAACTGAAAAACTATTACCTCTGCGAAATGATCTGTGCCTCTTACATTTTTTATATTTATTTACTGGTACAGTTCCACAATTTATACTCCAATCATATGCAATAGTTGTTTTGCATGAAAATTATCATACTAAAGGTGAGTAGGTTCCTAGGTAGGTAGTATACATATATTATTACCTAATGAAGTAATTTTTTATGTTACGCTCGTGTAATATTTAAACAGCAAGAACAATGTATGAATTTTCATACATATTGCTATATGTTTTCAGGTTTCGCGTTAACTGCTTCATTAGCATCAATTTTTTGGGGTTTCGCGAATTATTTATACAGTATAGAGACATTCTCCAATGAGAATTTTCAATGGAAAACGCTGCTGTTGAAGCTTGTATGGCATTTTAGTACTTTAGTTGGTAGAATACCTAGTATTATTCTATTCACTGTGATTTTTGGCATTTGGACACTAATACCAATAGGTAGGTCATTTTATTTTTAACTTTTATTTGTTTTACTTAATTTTTTATAAATTAATATTATGTATTTGATAATTTCAGGCTTACATTGGTTTGCAATGACCTTTTGGATTATAGTACAAAAAACAACTTTCTGTACCAATAAATTAGAAGAAACTCTTTATAATGTTGTCATGGGGTTTGTTTATTGTTTTTGTTATATAAATATAAAGGAAGGACCTACAAAATATAGATTATTAATATTCTATACTTTAATTTTAATACAGAATTTTGGAAGTCTTTTTTTATACTATGTTCTTGCTGAAAACGATTTGCATAAAAAGTCATGGTCCATTGTAGCCACAGCTTTTATAATCGGGGGAACAGTCACGGGTAAGTTCTTTTAATGGATTCATGTAAGTAGTTATTATGTAGTTATCAATCTTTACAAAGTATATACCTAATAGTCAAATATTTTACAGGTATTTGTGCTATGATTTTATACTATAGATATTTTCATCTAAATGGCCCAATGTTGTGGCGTAAAAATCACAAGGATCTTGAATTAAACAACAAAAATGACAAAGAAAACGGAACAGCGCTTAAAGAAAGCAAAATTAATTCTATAAGATCATTTAAAATATCCCAAAAGGAGACTGCTCAAATTAATGGCAGGTAAGTTAATAAGCATATGTGCTAATAATGTTAATCAGCTATGACACATTAATTTAAATCATTAACAGATGAGTATATATATATTTTTTTGTATTGAAGTGACAATTCTGCAGTTCAAAGCCAAGAGTCCAGAAACGATTCCCAGAATGCTGATAAAAAATTTTTGTTGGACCACTGGATTGCCCGGTCGGGAAGCCCCACTTTTTCTTCAGCTCCCGTTGGTAACAACAGTATGGACGTCTCAAGTATAGAATTTTATACAGTTGAAAATACACCACAGTCAATTGCTTTATCGAGGGAAGACATAAGGTATTATAAACCAAAAACTATTTGTTCTCCCACAGAGCTTACACTAAAACTTTCTTCGATTGAAACATTAGAAAGCTCCATTGATGAAATTACATCAAATAATCTGAACTTACAAAAAAGGAGGGGAATTTGCTCTTCCGATGAGTTAAGAGATAGTTTACCTAATATAAACCTGGATATAGTAAACGAAAACTTCATGAAATCTATCAAAACAGATCATGGGTCTGAAATAAGTCATGACACAGATGGCTCCAATAAGAAAACATCGTCAGACTCAATAGATATGGATTTAGATTTAAGCTTTAGTGACATAAATAGTTCCGATATTAATACTTTCAATGAAAATATTGTGCAAAAGTTATGTTTAAGTGCACTTAAAAATATTAAAGTAGGTAATCAAGATGCAGATATTGAAAATATTCAAAGAATCGCTTTAGATATATTAAAGGAAATGTATACCAAAAAGGGTAAGAATAAAATATTTTTCAATAATGATTCATTTATATCGAAACAGCGTGATCTAGAAACTCCAACTGAAATGCTTTCTGTTCATGACTATGAAAACATATGTGCGGTTAACATTGCAAGGGAAGCTTGGGGTCTAAGGTCTTGGAATGGATATTCTGATATCGAAAACTGGTTACATGACGGAAGCGTAGTGCGAGACAGAAGGCGAGACACTCTAACTTCAGGAAGTTCCGAAATAAGTAGTTGTTTGTCTCAAGAACTTAAAAATGCTATATTGACTGCACCATCTTTTCCCAGAAAAGCACCCACTTATTCTAATGTATTTGTGAAATTTGAAAGAACCAGCCAAGAAGACTATGTGAACGCTATAATGTGTCACTCCAACGATGATACTTTTTTAGCAAAGCCTTGTTTAGTAGATATATCTAAAGACCCTAACCATTTAGAACCAATAATAGAAGAACTCGATGATTTGCCTGATAAGGAACCAATAAAAAAAAGGTTAAATTCTGAAAGTTCATTAGTTGCTACTATAGATGAAATTCGAAAAGTGACTGTGACTAACTCACCACGCGAATTATATCATACAACAATATGGAGTACACCGTTAATAGATACGCCTGAAAAAATAGAATCTAATTTAAAAAAAGCTTTATGGAAAGAGCCGTCCAAATTTGATCCCAGTAATATAATGGAATCACTTCCCGAAAAGGAAAATATTTTAAATGAATCACATGGCACAAAGTTTGATGTTCCTAAAAAAGAGTCTAGTGAAATAAAGTTTACTGACGATATGAACTATTCACAAATGTGCTCTTTATATTCTACAAATGTTAAAAGGCAGCCTAAATCCGATGCCAATGACATTTTATGTCATAGTAAAAAGATAAATAATAAACCTGAACAAAGCTTACAAGATCTTTCTAACAAAGATATCGACTTGTTGTGGCAGATTGTTTCCGTAAACTCAATACCGCATAATTCTACCGAAGATTTATCTGCCAATAGAAATTCTTGTTCATTGCAATCTTTAATACAAAAAGATAACAGTACCGACTTAGTTACTGGATCAATTCCGAAAATGAACAATATAAAAAAAGTTACACGAGGTCGTCCACGTCGAAAGTTTTCAATTTTGAGGGAAAGATTTGAACCAAGATTAAATGTCAATTCAGATGAAGAAATCCTATATCACCGTGCAGAAAATTTATCTCTACATCCTGATTCAATAGTCAATGTTAAAAATAACTTAGATACAAAAAGTTGATCTGAAAACCACTATCAAACCTAAATAATGGTTTTAATATAGTAAAAATAATAATCAAATTTAAAAATTAATATTATAATAATTGTCTAAACCCATTAATGAAATAAAAAAGCAACTTAAATTCAATAATTTGTAAAGTTTTAAACTCAGATATTTACTATTAACAACATGGTTTATAAATAATAAAACTTGGATCTCATAAAAATATTTTAGTCACACTTAGTTAAATAATGTAAATACTTACTTGACTTTTGAGTTTATTTTTGCAGATTTAATAAATAATGAATTGATAATTCCGTAGAAATTTACATCATAAAGAAACATACATAACCTACATCGGATCAAAAGAGCATCCGTATGATTATTTACTTAATAACTAGAATGCAATTAAATAAGTAAGTATGTTTGTAATAGTAAAAGGTTTTTATAAAAACATTTTGCCAGCGTCACGTCAGCATATTGATACCAAACTTTTGATACAAAGAACTAAAAGAGAAATTAAAAAGGCGCCCCAGCCTGAAACAAAGGAAAAGTACCTAGAAGACTAATTATAAATCAACGAATTAGTTACAAATTCACTATTAAAACTATTTACATCCTAGTAACACATGGACACCAGGAGATAATACTACAAACTAGACAGATATGTCATTACTGTTAACGAAACCATTAAATAAATATGAAACATTGAACTGTAACTGCCCCAAATAATCGTTAATTTTTTAAATAGGGTCCAACAGTTAACCACTAGTACACAATTAAACAGGCTTACGATGCCATTTCGTGCCTTCCATGTGATTTTTTTTTTCTTCTGTGTGTATTTGCAATCTGTCCCATGACTATGAGCAAATCTGTTATATGAGGCTGTCATGCGGAGTGGCTTCCCATTGGAAGCATCAACTCATCTGCTGCCTAGAGCTACTGCCGGTCTTCTAGCTCCAGGATATGGTGACGTTTTAGTCGTCTCACATAGTGGTCCATGGTGAGTTGGCGAGCAAGTTCGTTTGGGTGATGGATTAACCGCTCTTTGTACTTAGCTGCCAGACTCCGAATTTCCTCCTTTACTGTTCTCATTTCAAGGTGTTCGTGGATTTCGTTGTTGGTTATGTACCATGGTACTTTTGCAATTGTCCTTAGGATCTTGTTCTGTTGGCGTTGGAGTATACCTATGTTGGAGTCGCTTGCGCTGTTCCACAGTTGCAGACCATACGTCCAAATGGGCTTAAGGATGATTTTATAATTAAGCAGTTTGTTATCCAAAGAAAGTCTCGAGTTCCTACCCAGCATCCAGTATAGGCCATTGTACTTTAACTGAAGCTCCTGTTTTTTACATTTTATATGGTGTCTCCAGGTTAGTCTACGATCAATGTGCAAGCCAAGATATCTTACGCAGTCGCTGTGAGGTAGAGTACATTGGCCCAGTTTTACAGGTGGGCAGTCTCCTTTTTTAAGGGCGAATGTGACCTGTACTGATTTTGCAGCACTGGCCTTGATTTTCCATTTTTGGAGCCACTCATTAACTTTATCAAGACCTTTTTGTAAGTTAAAATGTGATTTAGACGTCAAATTTGCAGGGAAACTTGCGCAACCGTCGCCGAAATGGGATCAAATTTTGCGTTATTTAAAGGAAAAGTAGAAAAAAACGTGAGTTCTTTTTCTCTTCACTTCTTTTTGTATAATATTATGAAAAAAAATGTGTCCACTGTGTTTACTCACTAAACGAGTTTCTTTTAAAATATGTAACAAATGAGTAGTGAACCTCATTTAAATGTTAAGTTAGCATTACGAGCTCGGGAGGAAGGTCTTCTACAATTAACCAAAATGCTACGTGCAACAGTTAACTATGACTATTATTGTCCCAACCAGCTGTCTGTTAAGTTCTTTGCATATATGAAAAAAATATGATAACGAGCATCATTCAATTTTTTTTCTTAGTTTTTAAAGACTAACAGTTAATTATGATTCGAGTAATAATGCTTTTAAAGCGAAGCAATGTTATATATTGAAAAGTTTGATTGTGGATTTTCTAAAACACGTAACATTGTTATTAATTATTATAAGCGATTATTCTCAGTAGTCCCCTTTAGCACTGTCCCCCGGGGTGACAGCTAAGAATTTTCCTCCCAGTTGTCACCTGGGTGACAAATTTTCTCAACTGTTCACTTTCTATTCGTACCAGAGGGTATTTTTTTTCCCAATTGTCACCCATGACTCCAAAGGGGTTACAATTACATAGATAACAAAAATAAAATTACCATATATTTATAACTTGAATTAAATATAGAATTTTTTTTACAATAATCATCAAAATGTCAGAAATAAGAACTCAAATAACATAAATATAATCAACATCATGTTTGGCTTATATAATTCCTAGTTATAATAATCACAATACTAATCTATGTGTGTGTATGTGAATTACATATCCATTGCTGTTTTACAAGGCCCGATATTATGGCACTTGTCGTGTGAGACAGCAATGGATATCTAATTCACTTGGTGATTATCACTTTCATCTGTCAAAAAAAGTTAGCGAATACACGACGCATAAACACGCACACACACATACACACATTCATGTAAAAACTTCGATGCCAATATTTGTTTATTTTTATTTCATTTTTCTTTTATTTTATTACATTTAAGACCTATTAAGAATATCTCACCCTGTAAGAGCTTATTAATATGTTAAATAATCACCGAACCACTGACTTTCGTAATACAAGCTTGACCTAGCATGAAAGTCAGGGGACTAATCAGTTCTGTAGACTATTATAAGCCATAGAAATCTGTAAACTAGTTTTAAGTATCGACTGTAATGTCTAATAAGGCTTAAATAAATACATTGAATTATTATCTGTCAAAAAATTATCGTATAGGCCAGCTGGTTAATAATTATGCTGTGTACGCTCAGTGTGGACACATTTTTTGTTTATTAATTTGCATAAATATAATAATAAATATTTCTTAAATGCCAATATGTTTAATAATGAAACTGGATTTTAGCCAGAATAAAAAATACTACAGTTTTTAATGAATTGTTACGAAGTGTGGTGGTTCAAATTTTTCGTTGTTAACTGTTTCTTGGAAAAAATAGTCAAAATATATTTTTATGGCGCGAGTCCTTTATATTTAATTTTCAAACGTATTTTAATCGATGAAACTAACTTTGGTGGGGCCACCGCGCCCCTCTCGTACCACATGATTGCCCAATCTACTGTGCTTTTAGTGTACGTACACTCGTTAAGTGTTAGGATTAATCGACATACATAGTATTTTATAAGTATAGTACTCGAATTCAAAACATTTTGTATACTCTTATTTTTAGGAAAAATAATGAAGAATATTCTGAAATACGAAATGACTGTGATTTTTGTGCCTTTGTATAATACTTAAGTACGCCAGTATTGTATTTTATATAAAGCTTCTATAATTATAGTTTTAGCATGTATATTCAATTCTATGTAATCTATTTTCGATAATAAAATGTTTGATTATACAACGTTTATAATTCTCAAAACTCTTATCTTACTAATATTATAAACGCAAAAGCTTGTACGGATGGATCATTTTATTTTTTAAAATAAACTACACACGAGAAACTGTTTGTCGTCATTGATGAAAACCGATACGATGCTTCTACAGTCAAACACTTTCAAAGATTTTTTACTTAGATAATACCTAAAGTCGAAGGCTCCTTATTTTCTAAAATACAATGGCTATAAGAATAATAAAAAAATATTTTTATATGTAACCCCCGACATAAAATTATACCTAAAAACCATCTCAATCACGTCAGCTTTCAAACAAAAAAAACCGCATCAAAATTGGTCCATTTTTTTAGGAGCTACGATGACTACGACACAGACAGACATACAGATACACAGTCAGGTCAAACTTATAACACCCCTCTTTTTGCGTCGGGGGTAAAAAAATAAAATACAAAACATTTAATTTTATTTCGTTTATTAGATGCCATTGACAAATATAAACATACATATCAAATTTGTTTAAATATTTCTAAAATTGATTTCCATCCTATCTAAGTTGGTATTACATGGAAATACTAAAATATAAATACATACGTGCATTGCACATGAATATACCTTTGCAATATTCCAACAATGTTTGCAAATACTAATAAACATTTTACGTTGCATACATATTAAAATATTGTCGTTAAGTTAAGAAGAACATTAATTAGTAGAGTATAGAGATAGTAACAGTTCACGTAAGTTAATAATGTATGTTTTATATTGTAGGTATATCTTAGATTTATAATTAATTACTTAAATGGTAAATTTTTATTTAACTATTATAGAAATAAATTATCTGAATAAATTAACTCTTTGAAATGAAACAATTTAATTGTTTATTTAACAATTTTGCTTAATATCACACTTATAACATTAGAATTAGGTACTATACATATTTTTATATGGCTTATTTGTATCTTTTTATAAGGCTTATTTGTATCAAAGAAGCAAATCGCTAAGTCTACAAATCTTAATTTCTTGAATTCAATAAACTATAAATAAGTGCAATGCATACAAGTGAGACGTGTCATTTTAGGGTACCTATTTATAATTGACAATGATTGATTGATTACATTTATAAATATAAAATCTATATTATGAGTGTAATCAGAGGTCAGTAGTCATAACATTAGGCATAATAGTAGTAAGAAGACGTACACGATGAGCGTTGCATTCTTTACAAAGAATATGGTCATCCAAAGGGTAACACCCGCGGCCTTCTGATTCGGATGACAACAAAAGGCCACAATCTTCACATCTATAACAACGGACATGAAAACTGCGGTCTAATGCAACGACCCTAACAGTTTCCTCTTCTCCTTCTTCAGGCATAATTGGAAGTTTGCAAACACAACAACGAGGAGCAAACTTTTTATGAAAATCTTCAATGCAATGAATTTGATTCATTGCGTCCACGGTGAAAGGTATACCATCTAGGCTTTTATCACAAACTATACAAGTAAAACAAGAGGGGTGGTAAGGATTGCCTGTTGCACGTAATATTCTATCCAATATAGGTTTACAGCATACTGAGCATTTCTCTAAGCTCTCGTAGTAATCTATTTCACAATAAGGTTGTCCTTCTACTGCATGGAATGTTTTACCTTGCAAATTGATATTGCATTGATAACAAGCAAAGCATTTCACATGATACATGTTACCCATTGCAGTACATCCTGATCCTTCTCCTATCACTTTTTCATTGCATTTGACACAAACGCCAAACACATCCAAGTCTTGACTGTCATTAATAGACTGAACTAAAAGATTTGTAAGAGCATCAACTTCTTCTTCTTTCTGTAATGGTCTAATTTGATTTGTATTGCCATAATTTTGAATAGGACTGTTATTTAATTGAGAAGTTTTTGAATGAGGGTGAGGGTTAATTGGTTCATATATTGATTCATATGTTGAAGCCTGCGATACGCCATATTCAGGATACTCATTTTGGTAAGTCTGAGGATATGACCGATCTTGGTTATAACTCAAGTTTGTGGTTGCACGTACCAACTCGCTGTAATTTGAACTGACAGGTGAAGGTGGTGGCATGTACTCTTCATTTAATTGACTAGTTGAATAATGCTTTTGCGGCAGGCCCAAAGCAGATGGAGGTGGTGGTGGTGGAGGAGGAGGTGGTAAATCATCATCACTCCTTCGGAATGGAGGTATATTACCATATGTAACATTATGACTTTTGGAAATTAGAGGCTTATTTACTTTTGCAGAATTGGAATCATAATGACTTACATTTGCGTAATAATTGGCATGTACGTTTCCAGGTGGAGTATAACTGTATGCAGGGTTATTATTAATAGGCGCTTTCAATTTTGTGGAATAAGAAGGCTCTTGAACATTGTGAACTACAGTACTATAAGGTACCTGTGGTTGCGCTTTCTTTTTCGGAGGCACGGCAGGTGGTATCTTTTTAACTTTTTCTGTCGTGTTCTGGCTTTTTACCATTTGTAAATGTGTTAATTGCTTCTCCAAAGCTTCCATGTTATCTGGACGTGACATCTTATCATAAGCCTTGTTTAAATATTTATAACAAAAATATTTCGAATAGTAATAATATAAAATACCTTACTTCGAAATCCAAGGTTCGTGATTTATTCTCTTATGTCCTTATTATATTATTTATCCATAAAAGTATTTTAGACAAAGTTTCTTTCTTTGTGTAAATGAAAAATGATCTTAGGTGAAACTTATCTGTGATGACTACCTACTTATTCAGATGACGCATAAGACATCAGTCAGTGATGTGATGTATTAGTTCACTTAGTTCATAATACATTAAATTTCAGTTGAAATAAAGATTTTATTTGAAAAATTATTGTTAAAATTAAAAATATTATTGCTCTTATTAGTTAGACATTAATTTCATACATGAATCGATTAGAGAGTATATGAATCGATAATCATCATGGTTAAGTAGTTAAATGATTAAAAGAAATCGAATAGTTATTTATAAGGATGCGACACAATAAAGCATTCATTAGTCTATGGTCGACATTTTTTAAAGATTAATTCGTTCTTCTGTCAAGTTTATCGTTCATTTTGAATAGTTCCACCCGGGGGGCTATTCGCTAACTTTTTTTGACAGTTGAAAGTGATGATCACCGAGTGAATTACATATCCATTGCTGTTTTTACACGTCAATTGCCATTATAGCGTGTCGTGTAAAACAGCAATGGATATGTAATTCACTCAGTGATGATCACTTTTAACTGTCAAAAAAAGTTAGGGAATAGGCCTACCGTACTGCTGGGGAACCCATCACTTAATGCAAATAAGTTCAATGATTTTCATATCCCATAAAACTATTCGCAGGTCTTTTTATACAATATTTAACAACTCCTGGAATCAGGTTACATCGCAATATCATTACCTCGAACAGTTATGAGGCTCCCCGCTATAAAGAAAAACCATGAAAACGAAAATAAACTTAGGTTATACTTGTGACCACGCATAGCGAAGCGAGCTGAGCATTGTATTGCTTGCTGCATACTAGCTTGCACGATGCGTGCTTGCGTGGACAATAGATCGTAACGTAACAATTATTATGTTGTAAGTAAGATAACATTTATGAAATTTATAAAGAATAAGAACTGACCGCAACAGTTTTTACTGTCAACACGCGATCATGAATCGTTCGACGAAACGTTCTTCTTCTTTTATTCGAATGGCGATCGCGACACATAAAGATTACGCATTGCGCCAATATCAAGTGAAAATTTTATTAACGTAACCGACAATTGTACGGTAGATTGAGTTTAAAATGGAGTCTCTCAACACGTGTTTTTGCAACAATAACTCGGGAGAAACTCCGACGAAACGTTACCTAGATGGAACGAAACATTATATGTGTACCATCAAAAGTCAAATAGATATTAAAAATTGTGGAATAGTTTTCTGTGAAATGAAATGAAATATCAATAAAATCTGTATTTTGATAGGTAAGTAACCGTACTGCTGAGATGATTTTGAGTGTAACATCGGTTCTGCCGGCCTATTCGCTAACTTGATGTTTTACACGAATTATATATCCATTACTGTTTTTCATGACAAGCTATTATGGCACTCGTGTAAAAACCAGCAATGGATATGTAATTCACTCGGTGATTATCACTTTCATCTGGCAAAAATGTTAAGCGTTAGCGTTAAAAAAAAGTTAGCGAATAGGCCGGCGGGTCCTTTGAAGCTATGGTTACTCTATCTATAGCCTCATGGTGGGGCCCCATTCCTCGCGGGGTCCGCCCGTGGCATTTTGCCCCAGCCATGCCACCCTATAGTTCTCTGAATAAGGAAAATAACTATAGTTACGGTTGCGCCCAAGAAATTTAAAGGTAAAACTGGAAACCACCACTCGAACAAAAGTGAAGAAAGAAAGTTTGACATTGAAGTTGTTCTCTTTCTAACCACTAGAGCACCTGTCACGTATATAGATATAGGTAACTGTAGATCGGCAATGTAAAAGAGAAACATAATAAAAATAAAAACGGAGTGTTTGGCGGGAAATCATGGCGTCTGGATGTCGATCTTTATTTCGATAATTCAAAATTGCTTCGGAGTGGATTTTGCACAGTGAAAGTGGTGTCTTTTTGTTGCATAAGCATCCGTGTTGACGAACAGTTATGAGGAATCATTGAAATAAAGGTATGTGTATGTGGCGTTGAGAATTGTATAGTGGTTGGAAATCCCACTATACTTATCTCATCAGTCACCACCATGAGGTCTGTACCATGCATTTCTCGCCAAGCACTCCCTAGATGCATTAAAAAGTGTGGCACCCACATTTTAATGCAAAAATCAAGAAAGAAGATGAAACTAAAGACTTGGCTGTATGGGCTAGATCCCTTTGCCGTCCCGTAACAGGGAAAATTTAACAAAAAAAAAAAAACAATTTTTTCTCGCTAATAATTAGAGTTGAATTAGAGTTAAATCTAAATGTAATTTTCCAATGTTGTTCCGAAACTTCATAAAAACAGTTACATTCTTAACCTTTTTTTTCTTTAGCGATAGTGCAGTGACCTAAATTGATCGTTAATTTCACGAATATATTCGATGCAGTATACGAATATATTGTATCGAAATTGAAAAACAATATTTCTAGGTTTCTAAATTAAGTTAGAGTTAAACTATAAATTGAAATTTTCAAAAATTGCGAATTGCATATTTTAAATGCAAGTGTATATGATGAAAACAGGGAATCGATCAAATTCCAAGTGATTGATCTAACCACGGAGGATGTTAAAATAGCAAAATGATTTTATCATTTTACTAAATGAATGTCTACACGTAGGTATTTAGGATTATTGTTACGTATGACCACGTGATGTAGAGTATTTGTGAAAGAGTCTCGGACCAAAATTCAGAAAAAAAATTGACGACTGAGCATGGTTTTATAGATATGCAAATAGACAGTCAAAGCATTATTTCATTTTTTGTGTGTGCGTGTAACCGTGTAAGTAACTCTGTACTGTGGGGCTGTACACGGGCGACGGTCTAGGCGTAGTTTTAATTTATTGGCCTCAATTCCAGCTCGTTTTTAGCAGAACTCCGTCTTCACTTTTTATTTGGTCTGAGGGGAGAGCCTATTATCAGTATAATACATATTAAATTATGCACTACAAAAAATTCGCATTTGATCGTTTTATTTATTAACTCATTATATATCTTCTTATTTCAAAAATTTCGTTATTTTTTGTAAGTAATTGTGAATAATTTTCTTCAAATTATTAAGTTGAAGTTCCATACTTTCCATAGTTATTTTAACTCAATAATATTCTAAGTCCTAGTTCCAACCTAAATCCCTTGAATTTCCCTTTTGCTAAACAGGTTAAAAATAGAGTTTTTTTTAAAATTAAAACTTCATGCAAAATCTTTCTCCATACTTAATCACTTGAATTTCTTTTTTGTTAATTTTTTTAAGTATCTCATTTTGATAGGTAGTTATTATTTTGGCGCCAATTTGAGAAGAAAAAGTAAGAGCGTATATAAATACGCTCTAACTTTTTCTCTCTTTTTTTTTCTCCAAGTACTCTAAAGTAAATAAAAAAGTGTGTGCAATTCACACACGACAAAGTGACACTTCAGAAAAGTAGCAAAAATGATTTCGGTAGCAATAGATATTTATGTTGATATCAAAATATTGAACTACAAACCGTCAAAATTTGTCTTTTGCGTTTCATCTAATTTTCAAATCACAATCACATCGGTGCTAAAGAAGTTTCACTCCAAAATATTTAGAAGCGTATTCGTAAATGATTTTTTATTCACACATCATTTCTTTGTTGCTATTTTTACCCGAGTTTTCTTGTGTTCATATTATTATATTATATTCTCAAATTAACAACATTAAATAATTACGATTACAAAGCTCATATAATTGTGGCTCGATTTCTCATGTTAATCGTGTACGTAAATAATCGTATATTTTGGTCACATCACCACTTACGATATTTTGACATGTGTCAAATCGGGCCTATTAAGAGTGCGTTCCAAAACCGTGACGCCAAGGAGACAGCGTAAGAAAGCTTTCTAATTGGTGTAAAATAACAAAACTAACCAACGGTGAAAGCGCTTCTTAATAACGACCAATAGTAAGCTATCATTTACTCTACCCCGAGTAAATTGAAATCGTTTTGGAACGCACCCTAAATTGCGCGGACTATAGTCTGTGGATGTGGAATTTTTATGCTGTTTAGAATATCATATCAATATCGTTTTGTAACTTTGTATGTAATTGATTACAACAAATTACAACGCTAATTACTTATTTTTATTTTGTAAGAATATTATAAATAACAAGTCGCTAGATACGAATTATTTGAAATTGTAGTGAAACAATGGCCATGCAATGTCAGCTATGGATGGGGAGTGTAAGTTATTTTATTTGCTATCATTTTTGTGACTAACTTTATTTAGCGTGTTAATAAAATGCTTTTAACTTTTAGTTGGAGCCCAACATGACAGAAAGTTTCATTGTGGCAGCTTTTCATAGAATGGGACAACGGCCGCTTGCCGTTAAAGTCATGAGAAATAAGTTCACCGGCGAACCTGCGGGTTATGCATTTGTTCACTTTCAGGTAACTTAACGATCACAATTTTTCTAGTTTATTATGTGAACATTGAGCTGCCTCTCTATAGTCTAGAGCTTGACCCACCGTAATTGAGAGGGCTCAGATTTGATCCTCAGGGGAGTGCAAGTATGTGCTCGGATTGGGAGGGTTAAGGCCCCTTAGCTAGCTACCACAATCTTATGAAAATCTATTGCTATAATATTACTTTATCAACATTGTGTTCTGACATGTTAATGATATGATAGTTCATCCCTCATTGATAATCACGTTCTAACAGTTGAGATAAAGGCCAAGACCTTTCCTGTCAAAGATTAAAAAAGAACATTTAGTTCACAAGCACATAATTTTATCGCCACTGTTCAATCTTCCTGTATAGTATAATTTGCATTTAACCCTAACCACCTACCACCGAAACCAAATACGAAGCAGTGGGTTCATTGGAACCAGTCCTTAAGTGTTAAGAATTAACAATTAAGGCATTAAAAATAACTATAGTAAGAAAACGAGGTCTTTATCATTAGGAATACAAGTTTTTCACTTCTTCTTATTTCTAATATTTCAATAAACTAAAAATAAAATCAAACAAAAAAGTTAAAACAAACTATTAAAAATTAAACAAAATTGCAATGCCTAAACTTTACATTTTTTCATGGCAGTTACAGCACATTCTGCACTTGATCAATGGTTATATCAAGTTCGACGTCGCTGCAATCCTCATCAGAAATATTTTTGTCATCCCAGATCTCTTGCTGAAGCCATCTTTCAATCTTTTTGTAATTTTTGTTCATTTTGAAGTGTCAAAACAGAATAATAAATCAACACAAAAGTCACACAACCACCTACGTGTGGTCACGGAGACCGCTGATGAAATATTTTTACTTATCCTGGCTAAATGCGCGCACGAACACACTCTCCCTGAGTGCAAGTGCCACACTGATTAGTGTTTAAAAAGGTACCTACATCAACGCACTGTGACGCACGCCACTCACACATGGATATATATGAATTTTAAAAATCGTTGACACAAAAGTCACGCAACCACCTACGTGCGGTCACGGAGACCGCTGACGAAATATTTTATAAGAAACAAAAGAACTTATAAGGAAAAAGCTTCTCCTGTGGAAAAGATACACTCTAACTGGACTTGATAAGGACTACATGAACTATAGAAAATTAAATAATAAACTAACAAATCACAATAAAATAGCTCGACTAAATTATGAAAAAGAGATAGTGCTGGCTGGACCAAAAAAATTTTACTCCTATATTAGGCAACAAATAACATCAAAGGTTAGCATTCCATCTGCTTTAATCAACAAACAAGGTCAAACCGTTACTGAACCTTGTGAACTTGCAACAATTTTTGTGGACCAGTTTGCAAGTGTCTTTCAAACAGAAACACAGAACCAAGTACCTGTATTAAGCTCATCATTAAGAGTCGAGGACACCATTGAAGAAATATTATTCACTGCAGACAAAATACATGAAGTCATAAAAGAAATGAAAAATGACACGTCATCAGGGCCGGATGAAATCCCTGTAGCATTATTGAAAAACTGTAACCTCACAGAAAGCCTCGCAAAAATAATGCAAACATCATACGACACGGGAATCCTCCCGGATTTATGGAAAACTGCTATAGTGACTCCTATATTTAAAAAGGGAAACAAGCTGGAACCACTAAACTATAGACCAATAAGCTTGACCAGTGTAATATGCAAGGCAATGGAAAAGATTATTGTGAAACACATAAGAGACTTCTTCTCTAATCACAGAGTTATCACCGAAAAACAACACGGCTTTTGTCCACGTCGTTCTACAGTATCTAATCTACTGGCATGCCTGTCAGTATGGACAGAAGAATTTAACAGGAAGGAACCTATTGACGTAATTTACTTAGACTATGAAAAAGCCTTTGATAAGGTGCCTACAAAAAGACTTGTACATAAATTGGAATTTCTTGGGATACACGGGAAACTTTTAACTTGGATCGAGGAATTCCTCCGAAACAGAACCTTGCAAGTTCGGGTGGGCGACACCGTATCAGATCCTCGGGAGATATGCAGTGGTGTGCCTCAGGGCTCAGTTCTCGGCCCAGTTCTATACATATTATATACCTTTGATCTGCCCCATCACTTGCAGTGTAATGTTAGTATCTTTGCCGACGATACTAAAATATTTGGATACCCATTGGTTGACTATGACCGTCTTCAAGATGATTTAAACAACGTAGCAAACTGGTCTAAGGATTGGCTGTTGAATCTGAATACCTCGAAGTGCACCGTGTTACATATAGGCAATCGCAATCCACATCTGAGTTACAAACTTGACAATATTCAACTGAAAGATGTAAAAGTGCAGAAAGACCTAGGAGTAAATATAACAGAGGATCTTAAGTGGGAAGAGCATCTGACATCAATTACAAAAAAAGCGAAGGGACTTATTTACCTTGTGAGGAAAGCATTCGGAACTCTGACACCAGATATTATGTTAAGAATATACAGAACCTTCATAAGACCAATATTAGAATATGCTTTTCAGATTTGGAATCCATATTTTATTAAAGATATCGAACTTCTGGAGAAGGTACAGAGAAGTTTTACAAAATTACCCAGAGTCCTAAAGCGCATGACATATGAAGAGCGACTGAAAACATTAAAGATAACTACGCTAGAGGATCGCAGAAATCGTGGGGATTTAATAGAAACTTATAAAATTTTAAATGGGCATTACGACATCGAAGGTTTTGAAAATATGTTCACAAGAAACCATAATGCCCAGTTAAGAGGCCACCACTTAAAATTGTGTACTAGACCTGCACAAAACAACCCATATAAGAAATTTTTAACCAATCGAGTAGTCGCATCATGGAATAAACTCCCAGAATATGTAGTATCAGCGCAAAATATTAACCAATTTAAGAACCGACTGGACAAATACATAAATAATAAATAAGAGAAAAACTAATAAGAATAACAGGATATAGGCACCTATCAGTTGTCTACAACTGTTTGCCTGATAATTTATAATAATAATAATAATAATAAATGCGCGCACGAACACTCGCTGAGCGCAAGTGCCACACTGATTAGTGTTTAAAAAAGGTACCTACATGAATGAAACCTACATGACACATGGATAGATATGAATTTTAAAAATTGTTGTGATGTCTGAGACGGCTGGTAGGTGGTTAATATTGAGGAATTGAAAAGAAAAAATCTACAGATTTAAGTGCAATTTACAATAACAACTTGAATATCATCCCTGACAAATAGCTAATCGCGATTGGTTCTTAGAAGTGCACATTTCAAAGATTTGATGAAACAATGTTACTATGAAAACATAAGTACAGTCGATTTATTTCAATGTATTTTCGAATTTTAAATTTACAGTCGAATTTCTTCAGTGTATTTTCTAAATTTAGATTTTTTTTTACTGTGATATTATATTTTTTGTTAACTACAAGCATTATATTTTCAGACCGACGAAGAAGCCATTGATTCCATGCACAAACTTAATGGGAAACCTATCCCTGGCACATTCCCTGTTGTGAGGTTCAGATTAAACACTGCATCAAGAGAAGCCAGAGCTAACATGCAAAATGAGAGAGAGTTTTCTGTGTGGGTTGGTGACTTAAGCCCTGATGTTGATGACTATTCCTTATACAGAGTATTTGCTTCAAAGTACTCTTCAATTAAAACTGCAAAAGGTGTGTTGGGATGAAAATTACCTATTATTTAACTGTACTATTAGCCTAAGTAAGGTTAACAAATACTTAGATTGAATACTAATTGCTGTCCAAATGTTTTACATTTCATAATTTCATCTAAGTAGTATTTTTAAAACCTATTCAAAACAAAAAATAACAATTTTATTTATAATATTAGTGTAAGTATATAAAATTTAAATTATCCATTTCTGTCTTATTGTATTTATTATTAAGACTTGATTGACATAACACCAAATCAATAAATCATTATCTTATTACATAAAATTTCAGTTATCTTGGATGGTACAGGCTACACAAAAGGATATGGATTTGTTAGATTTGGCAATGAAGAGGAGCAACGGAATGCTTTATATTCTATGAATGGTTACACTGGTTTAGGAAACAAACCAATAAAAATATGCACTGCAGTTCCAAAGCCCAAGAGTGCAGTTACTACTCAAAGTACCACCACAACGACAACTTCATCAAGTACTAGCTATAACAGTGGGACGGTATGCTTTTCTCTGAACGTATTACAACATAGCAAATTAATACTATAATTAATACATAGAATGTATTAATTTTGCTATTTTGTAATAACTCTTGGCCATTAATCAATAAATAGGCTTTGATTTATATACTGGGTGTAAAAGACATGAACAGTCAAACGAGAACCATGTATTCTATACATCAAAATAAGACATATTTCAAAAGAATTATTGCTGGGAAATTATTTTTATTTTTTGGTGTTAAAAAAAATTGCAAATTGTATCGCGCAATGTAAAGGGCTCAACTCGCACGCAACTCGCAAAACCGCGATATTTTTGCTTGACGGCGGCCCCGTTCGTTAGTGTCCGTGCCCATCGAGTGAGCTACATTGAACGTTAACTTTTTGAAGCCATTTTTTGTTATGAAATACGAAAAAAATGATAATGTTTCTTTGGACAATAATTAAGAAATAACGTATAAAATACGTTTTCATAAAAAAAAGAAAAAAAAAAATTATGACTTTGACCTTCAATAAAATCGCAACTATCAATTTCCCAGGTATAGTCTAAAGGAAAAAAAATGTTATGATGGTGAGCAGAATACATGGTTTTCGTTTGACTGTTCATGTCTTTACACCCTGTATGTTAAGTTATTTGTGCAGAAATTATATAAAATAGAACATTATATTTATTTTGTTCAACGAAGAGATTATTAATTTTATATAGTTTACTCAGCAGAACTTAACAAAAGTGCTTTATCAAAATGTAAAAAAGATTTTTTGGAAATTTGGTGAAAGAGACCTTTTCTGTTAATTCCAACAACAAGCCAAAGACTTATTATCATTACCACAATTCAAAGTTTTTGGGGTAAAATTAATTTTGGACGACAAGGAAACTTTTTCTTTGGGAATGTGACTGACAGAAAAAGTTTTTTTAGCCATTAATTACTTTATTAGCTTGAGTTTTGATTATAACTGCATCTCGCTGCAAAATCGCTGAATTCAGTGGCATCATTAAAATGGCAATGCTTTTACATTAAATTTACCGATTGTATGAATTTAGCAAACGTAAATTCAACTGATTGCTCGTAACAAAGCATAACTGTTTCGTTTTAAATAGATCGCTTTGATAGTTGGCTTAGCTATCATCTTGTAATGGCGATTGGTGAAGTGTAAACAGTGAGATTGACGAACAGTTATGATTATAGGAGTACAACCAATATTATGATCCGTCTGCCTATTGGCAAAATTACTCAGCGTGGTCTGGCTACTATGGGCAGGACATGGCGGCTGCGCCGGCGACACAGGTGGTCCCTGCTGTTGACGCGTCACAAAGTGCCGCAATCAAGGCACAGAATGACGATTTGGCCCTTGTCGGTAAGTTTTAAGTACGGTTTACACCGAACGACGCGCGTCGGAATGTAACAAACTTTAAAGAAAATTAAACTATCAGCAGATTTTTTTTTGTGCATCTTTACTGTAATTTTTCTTTGTATATGACTATAAAAAAAAGCCAGCATGCGGAGCATAAGGAACCTACGAATCTTAATTAATGGCTTTGCGATTACTTATTTAAGCAAAAAATGGAATCTCATAACACGAGTTTTTCCAATATGAACTCTAGTGAAACTCTTTTTCCGCGGTAGAAACAAAGTTGAAGCGAGAATGAGGCCACGTAATTTTATTAGCAGTGACAACGTTAAATCGCGTTGGCTGTCAAGCGAATTGTATTCAGCTAAAAGTGGGCGTGTAAATCGTGCACAGCGTGCGCCGCAGTGGAGTAGCGGCTTAACAACCTGAATACCGAATTAAATTCTTAAAGTAAAGCCTAGAGTCTACAAAACTCTGAAGTTCCAAGCACGGGACCATATTCTCTGCTACACCTTAAGTAGTGGAGAAGATAATTTTCCTTTTTAGACTTTCGAAAAAACAGTCTACTGAGAGACACAGCGATGTCAAACTATGTGATCACGGCTGTTGTCTAATGCTGGGGCCGCACTTGCGCCTATCGTCCCGAAGTAATGCGTGGCGATACTTCGTACGATACACGCAAGTGCGGCCCCAGCAAAGTTATCGCGATAAAGCATGTGGCATTTCTTTATTTGCACGAACTATCGTGCAATAATCCAAGATGGCCGAAATCATTTCGAGACGTGTAAATTGCGTAGTATTATTATCCTTCTTTGCGTTTAACGTATAGTATTATATTATCTGTGGTTTAACTATGCTTATTCACTTTCTTTACTTCTAAATTGTGTGCTAATAATTACGTAATGCATTTATTATAAAAAATAACTCAGCTGTATCGTATACTTAGTCACCCGTACGCGTCTGAACTAATGGAGAACAACCTTCGAAATGAACAACGCATGTCTGACCACGCAGCGCGATAGGTTAGCGCGCTAAAACCCTGACGTACCGCCTCCCGGCCGATAACGCACAAGCAACCCGAATATTCGTGACGATAGCCGATAACGGCCGGTCACATCTGCGTGTATCGTGTCCTAGCACGAAGCTTCGTGACGATAGGCGCAAGTGCGGCCCCAGCATTAACAGATAAGTCCCACGATCTACAACCGACTTGGGACCCGTGCTTTGTACTACGCATGAATTTGCTCATTACAAAATACGCTCCGACGCACATTGGTAGTTGTAAATCTTACCTCATTTTTGTAATTAGAATTAAAGGAGAATGCCCAAACCTGTCCACAATGCGCAATAACCATATATATCTCAAAAATAATCTAACAAAATTATGGTTTCTTATTGTTTATTTTTTATATCAAAGCAGGGTGGTGATAAAAAGTTATATTTTCAGTTAAATAGCGCACTATAGAATGAAGTCCCTTCTATAGTATTATTTACCCTACTTGGAAGGCAAAATAATTTATGTGCAATGTGCATACAGCCGCATGTTGAGTTAGTTTCATTAATAATTCGATCTTGTTTAAATTATTGGCCACAAGTCTTGCTTTATCTCATAAAACGAACTTTTAAATACAAAATACATTAAATGACCTTTGTCAGTTAAAAAAAGCCTAGTAAAATAATAAATATTGAGAGTCTACTATTAACATTGAGAAAACAATACTGACTGACATTATGCATCAATTCAGAAACAAAAAAAAGCGTAAGACATCAGACCATTTGCCTTTACATTTGCCATTTAAAAACTTTACTAAACATGCATAATGTTTTTAATGTAAAATTGAAGAACAAAAAAATACAGAAGACGTGGTTTTATGGGCTAGATCCATTTGCCTTCTCTTAATTAGGAGAATTTAAGAACTAAAATCTACAACTGTCATTCTGTCAATTATTTGAATTTAATATAACCTCGAAATAGGAGTTTCTCCCGAGTTCTTGTTGTAAAAACACGTGTTGAGAGACTCCATTTTTAACCAAAATCTCCCGTACATTTTTTTTATAACTTTAATTGAGTCACTTGACATTGGCAAAATGCATAATCTTTAAGATTTGCGAATGCCATTAATTAAGAATAGAATAGAATAGAACCTCGAAATTATGATTTCTCAAAACTCCCCAATAATAATTTAATGATATTTTCCCCACATAAATTATAAATTTTTCTCAGTCTTTGGTACTCATTTCACTAAAGCGCAATCATGGCCCAAGTCCCATACTAAATTGGGCATTCTCCTTTTACTTCCAGGAATACAGCTGATTGATTTTATTTATACCATAATGTTTTGTTTTTAGAGCCCGTATCTTTTACGAGAACAATAGCAGTTTTAATTTCAGGATCTCTAAATAAATGTTATATTCAGATTCATGACCTCCGAAAACCACGAAAACGATACCCATATAGAATATACTGGGTGTAAAAGACATGAACAGTCAAACGAGAACCATGTATTCTATGCATCAAAATAAGACATATTTCAAAAAAAATATTGCTGGGAAATGATTTTTATTTTTTGGTGTTAAAAAAATTGAAAATTGTACCACGCAATGTAAAGGGCTCAACTTGCACGCAACTCGCAAAACCGCGATAATTTTGCCAGACGGCGGCCCCGTTCGTTAGTGTCCGTGCGCATCGAGTGAGCTACATTGAACGCTAACGTTTTGAAGCCATTTTTTGTTATGAAATACTAAAAAAAATGATAATGTTTCTTAGGACAATAATTAAGAAATAACGTATAGAATACGTTTTCATAAAAAAAAATATATGACTTTGACCTTCAATAAAATCGTAACTATCAATTTCCCAGGTATAGTCTAAAGGAAAAAAAAAATTATGATGGTGAGCAGAATACATGGTTCTCGTTTGACTGTTCATGTCTTTTACACCCTGTATATTAAATTTTTTAAAAGTCGCGTCCGCCGTATTGAATTTCGAAATAGATATTAAATTCATAATATTAGAAATATTCGTTTTTTTTATTTTATTAAAGAGTCGCGTCTGCTGTCTTGGATCTCGTCATTGCAAACGTCTGCCATTTTGCGTAACAGATTTACATCAACATAAAAACAATATAATTGTTTTTTCTTTTTACATTATATTCCTAATAGCCTACATAAACGTGTCACCACACTAACAAGCAAAATCAAATGTAGAATTAGACTCAAGTTAAAAATGTGACAACCCTAGGTGTCTAGACAAAAGCGGCATTTTCCTCAACTTCAAAGACGTCGGACCACTGGATGTATTTACACTGTGATACGGCTGTGACTAGCAATATGCATATGTCTCTACTTAACTGAAAATGTACTGATATGAGGAGTACTAACAAGAGATAGTGATTGTCTAATTCTCTATTTTCAGATCACAAGACATCTATAGATGTGGATCAACTGAACCAAGAGTTCCTTGATCCCGAGTTATCAATATGGGACAGTCTAGAGGCAACGCAGTGGTTTCCCCACGACGTGATCGAGGCGCACTGACATTGTGATGACGACGATGATATATCTATATAATCTTTTTTAAGTGGAATGAAGTGCGGTTTGTAATTGAAAATAATTTATGGTTAAATTAAATTTGTGCCCTATAATGTTGTTTTGTTTTTGGCTTATACCCCATACCCAAGGCAAGGGTAAGATACAGTCGCGGTATATTTCATAAATTTTGTAATAACTTTAGAACCGGCAATGTTGTTGATATGTCATGAGTGTTTAGATTGAGGTGCCACTTTTTCTATCTTAATGAACTGTATTCAGTTATTTAGTAGTTGAGAAAATTTTGTATTATCTACCGATCTTGGATTTTGTAGTGGAATATTTCAAAAGTTATATGAATATAAATGTAGCACCTGAAACTAAAAGTTTGAATTGAGGTGCCAACCTCAGAACTAAAGCTATTATGGATGAATTTTTATCAGATTTCTGTATGATTTTGTAGTATTCGACAAAATTTAGTAGACATAATCTGAGCTCGGTACTGTAGATATTAAAAAAGATACAATACTTTATAGGTGGCCCCTCAGACCACAGTTATCGCGCATTATTTCAAGAAATCATGTGGCTCAGGCTGTCTGGACAAATCTTCAAAATAGCTTACATTTAAGTAGGTCAATAGGGCATTTTATGTGACGGCTAACCACCCTTACTTCAGAAGAGGTGACGCTACAGAATCTTAGATAATCGATCGAAACCGTGTCCAGCCAGCTTGAAAAACCACTTTTCGCTGGTCTCTCAATCTCGGTAACGGAAGTGGTTTTGAAGACTTTTTGCATATCAACGGGCGTCACATAAATTTGTGACGGGCATCGAGCTAAAAGTTTTGTGATACGTACAGCGGTTTATTAGAAAAATGCAAAAATCTGTGTCCAGCCAGCTTGAATTTACGTATAAAACTTCTGGCTGGCACTTCTGAATCTCGATAACGGGAGCATTTTCGAATATGGTTCCTTTTACTAACAAAATGTGACGCAAGTTGTGACGGTAATAACGTTTGATTTATGGCGTCACGTGTAATGGTTTACGAGAAATCAATTAAAAACTGGTGTCCAGCCAGCTTGAAGTTCAAGCTGGCTGGACACATGTATCTCCGCTGCCTGATGGTCTACGGCCTTCGAAATATGTTTTTGTGACGGGGACGATAATGATAATCTGAAGTTGTGACGGAGAAAGTTTACGTAGTTTCAAAGATATTGATCATTAAATTATTTTCATACAAACACTGCAGTAGGGTTACCAATATTGTAGGTTTTATGTAGAAACAAGTATATTATTTTAAGGCTTTAATGAACGAAAATACGTGTATTGGTGATATTAATACCTACCTACTAACCTACATTTACAGTACCTACATATTTTAATCGATAGAAGACAAAAGCGTAGAGGTGTTGAAAGGGGGTAATTTTTTGCGATATTGATTATTTACGTGCAGATAACTACTCTTTTTAGTGGGTAAGTATTGGTGTTTTTCATGGTAAGCATAAATAATTAATGCTATTGCATAAATAATGCTATAGCAACACAGGATACAATGGTTTCTTTTTTCTTCTAAAAATTCTATGAAAAGTAAATACTTTCCGGCAAAGAGAGTCAAAAATATTTTAAGTATATTTAGTTATATTTTACTGTAAAAATATTTTTTAGGAAATATCTTGGTCACGAAAAGATACTGAACAATTTCTGAACGTGCTCATACGCTGCCGCAGACCGACTTGGGTTCAATAGGTAAGTAGTTGATGTTGGTGTCGCCATCTGTTGCTTAAAGTTGGTACTACTAGGACAACTGTTCGAATCATAATTATGTTCTCTTCCTCTGAATCAGACTCTTTCATCACCCGCATGCTATACCGATTATGGCGCGCCCTACGACTAGGTACTTACTCTGAGTTTTCTCAAAAAAATGATAGTTAATATTTTCTCATTGAGGTGGGAAAAAAGAAAACAAATTAACGACGGTAAAGCATTTATTTTAATTAGGTAGGTACATACCTTATTTATTCTTTATTGCACAAAAATAGTAGATGTGGGTACAAATCTTCATCCTAGCGAATACCCCAGTTGCATTTCGAAAGCTTTCACTTGGAAGCCTGGCCCCTAATCGGAGAGTAAGTAGATAGGGTCGGACTTCGAAACGAGTCGCCTGAATCTGAGGAAACTGAATGTGTAGGGGGCTCAAGGAAGCTCCGTAAGATCACCCTAAAACAATTTCGGCTACCGGAGTTGCCTTTAAATATTTTTAATTAATTTTTAAAAATCGTATTTATTGTATTGTGATTGCGTGAAACAAAACGTAATTTCTATACTTTTTTAGGTTATGATAAGATTTTAAAACTTTTGAAGTACTAAAACGCGTGAAACGAAACGCCAATCCACTATTTTGATAATAGTTTTGACATTTCTGACAGCGTTAAATTGCGTCATTCCGTTGGTTGCTTTCGAGTTTTCGTGTCTAGTGTTTTATGCACCTACATGGCTGGGTGATAGGTAGGTTAGGGTTTTTTCATATATTTTGAGGTTAATTTTTTATAAAAAAAAGTAAGCATTTCCGGCATTCGAAATTTACGAGGGGCGACTCCCACCCCCCTCCCTTCCTTCCCCCCACCCTCCTCTACCTCCAAAAAAGGAGACTTATTTCGAAATTCTTACCAGTAGATATACAAATGGTGGACTTAATTAGGAAAGAAAACTATTCTGACAATCTGACTATTCAACTCGTAAAAACTAATGATGGGCAAAAAGTAACACAAAATAATAAGTGGGGGCTCTTTTTAGGCAGCGCTGGTAGTCAATTATTATTTTGAATTAACACTTATTTACGCTTTTTTAACCGAATTCAAAAAAGGAGGAGGTTATTAATTCGACTGTATGTTTTTTTTAGTGTTTCTTACCTCATAACTCGTTACTGAGTGGACCGATTTTGAAGATTCTTTTGACCTTTGGAAGCTAGTGCTTGTCATGGGGTCCCATTTAAATTTTATCGACATCTGACAAATAGTTTTTGAGTTATCCCTAATAATGCCTATTTAATTGACATTGATGATATCATAATTTTATCACTTGTGTGTCTAAAAGATCTTGAAGTAGTTTCCTGATTATTTCTATACTTAAAACACTAAAAAGCAGAAAAAAACCGCCTTCAAAACTAAAAACGGGAAAAATAAAATTTTTGTTTATAAAAATCTAATTTTTTTTTGAGGTCGGTGCCAACCTCAATATTTGTAATAAACGTTGTCACTTGTATTCGGGACCGACCTCTAAAAACATTTAGATTTTTATAAACAAAAGTTTTATTTCTCCCGTTTTTAGTTTTGAAGGCGGTTTTTTTTATTTAATTTTTTTTACTGCGGGAAAACCTATTCTAACGGAAAAAATCAAATACAATGCAGGTGTGGCCACAACCGGCCGATAAGTCGATTAAAAAGAAATCCTTTATTTGTGTAAAATTATGGTCACCTAACATTATTAATAGATGTTTGTATGGAAAAAATTATATGATTAATATCTTTGAAACTACGTAAACTTTCTCCGTCACAACTTCAGATTATCATTATCGTCCCCGTCACAAAAACTTGAACATATTTCGAAGGCCGTAGACCATCAGGCAGCGGAGATACATGTGTCCAGCGAGCTTGAACTTCAAGCTGGCTGGACACCAGTTTTTAATTGATTTCTCGTAAACCATTACACGTGACGCCATAAATCAAACGTTATTACCGTCACAACTTGCGTCACATTTTGTTAGTAAAAGGAACCATATTCGAAAACGTTCCCGTTATCGAGATTCAGAAGTGCCAGCCAGAAGTTTTATACGTAAATTCAAGCTGGCTGGACACAGATTTTTGCATTTTTCTAATAAACCGCTGTACGTATCACAAAACTTTTAGCTCGATGCCCGTCACAAATTTATGTGACGCCCGTTGATATGCAAAAAGTCTTCAAAACCACTTCCGTTCCCGAGATTGAGAGACCAGCGAAAAGTGGTTTTTCAAGCTGGCTGGACACGGTTTCGATCGATTATCTAAGATTCTGTAGCGTCACCTCTTCTGAAGTAAGGGTGGTTAGCCGTCACATAAAATGCCCTATTGACCTACTTAAATGTAAGCTATTTTGAAGATTTGTCCAGACAGCCTGAGCCACATAAGAAATCAACAGTTAAATCAATGAGCAAATTCTTTCTCATTTTGTAGTATTTGTAGGCGAATAATTCCATAATTTATATGAGTGCATTTAGAGATTTCGATACCAGAAGTAACACTTAGCGTAAGGGACATTTTGGCCAAAATGGGTAATATAATATATTAGGATTCAGAATTTTCCGCTCTATTGAATGGTATACTTAGAATTACTCTATCGTTATAAAAAATGACCCTTATCTTATTTTGAGTCGGCAAAAAATTATTAGTTATTGAAAATATTTGATGTAACAGACGTTAGCACATTTTATTATTTAGAAAATTTTAAAGTATGTCGCATTAGAAAATAATTTTGTCATTTACAGTAAACTTGAGTAAGTAACAAGCATTAAGTTAGTCCCTTACGTTAAAATGTCATGAAACATCTAATTGGTAAGTATGTGTTCTTTACCCTAATATAAAAAATCGGGAGTGGTCTCCCCTTGACTTTCTCGTATACCGAAAACGACTCAAAAGTTGATAGAAATCTTATATTTTAATGTCATACATGCATGTTAAATTTTGGTCACCCATCCGAGTACCGACCGCGCACTTGGTTGCTTAAGTTTCGTGATCGACGACTTGAAAGTTGATTGAAACCTTATATTTTGATGTCATACACGCATGTTAAATTTGGTTGCAATAAGTTAAAGCATGCTCGAGTTATCGTGCTAACGCACAGACACACATACAGACATAATTCCAAAAACGGTATTTTTGGACTCAGGGAGGTCCAAAACGTGTAAATCCGTCAAAATCTCCAGGAATTTCTTGACGATTACAGGCACAGATATATCAATCTAAGGAGATCGGTCGAATCGCCGAGTTCTTAAGAAGATCAAGTGTCGCGATCAGCGGCCGTATTACATAACATGGTTCTGGTTGAGCATGCCGTAATATACACTATTCATTGCGCGCGTCTAAGGACTGCGAAGCGATGAAAGTTAAGCACAGCCGCAAAGGAGATCGGTCAAATCCCTGAGTTACGTATTCACCCGACTTTATCGGAAGGCGAAGTGGCGGTTTTGTATGCCCACTGGGCATACAGTTGTCTCAAGTTAAACGCCCCGGCTTGGCCTATCTCCCAAGGGCGGATCCAGCTTTGGCGCCAGGGGCGGGGGGCGGGGGGGTCACATCACAAGTCAAGTCACAAGAAGTTATAATTTAATTTTGATAATAATACATACGGGTAAAAAGTAGGATTCGTAAACCTGATAATTTTCAAAAACCGGGTTTTTCCGATTTTCATTTAAAAAAACCGGCTAAATCGGTTTTTTCGGGTTTGAGTTAAAAGTCAATAAAAATTGTAAAAATAGGATTTTTTTTTCTTTTCTACTAAATTCTAGATTTGCACGATAAACACTTTTTAGAATATTTTTTGCTTTTAAAAACGCGTAAATATTTTTATACTAGAAAAAAAACGACCTGCCTCAAGCGGGAATCGAACCCAGCATCTTCCGCAATCCGGGCGGCTGCGTTAACCACTACGCCACCGAGGTTCTGCATTCGCTGTCGAAATTTGTCAGTGCTTGATCCTTATCTTATGCTTTTATGGTAAACATTGTTTCATCAAAACTTGCACTTCTAAGATCCGAACGAAACATTTTTGCAAATATTTGACGCCCAGCTAATATGAAACTACCTTACATTAAGGAATAATTTTTGCGTTTACAAACTGCCCGGATTGCGGAAGATGCTGGGTTCGATTCCCGCCTGAGAGGCAGGTCGATTTTTTTCAGTGTATTAATTGTGTAAAGAAATAAGTGATTTAGGGTACTTATTTCTTTACACCAAGAAGTGTTTGAATGTCCACTTCTCGCAATGACATCAGATGTCTTGCTTCCAGAGTTAAACTTCCACAAGAAGTACCGTGGAACTGATTAAAAGGGTGGATTGGGCACGACACCGTAATAATGATCCGGTAGCCGTTAGACTCAGACCAAAAAAAAAATTATTGGTCTGAGCCGTAAGAGTCGGTCATCGGTAGCGAAAAGGTCAATAAAGCTAGCAAGGGCTGGGACTCAAGGACTACAATTTGGCCTAGAGCCGTTCTGTCGTATCTCAAAGAACCAGGCTATGAAATACTTAAAAACCCACCTCTTCTGAAAGGCAAAAGTGGACTGGCAAAGAACGCCTGGGTTCAAAATCGAACCAATACTCCCGTAAGCGCACTGAGCGGCAGTGATGGAAATCGCGCCGAAACAAGGAAATAATAAAATAATAAAAGTGGCCCCATGTTCTGGAGAATGTTGGCTAGAAAATCAGTAGAACCAAAATGTTCTGCCATTTCGGTGGTCTCTGCAACCCTGAGCTGGTTCTCTCGACGGAGTGCTTGTATCAGTCTGCTCTGATTTCCGATACCTGGGCTATACATACAGCACAACGGTAAAGTAGACCGAGAAGTCAATCATTGAGTAAGCTCAGGATAGATGAAATGGCGACAGGTTACGGGGACAATATGGGACTCCCATTAAGGGGCCTCAATAGACCGCTTACAATGGACCTCATAAGATGCCTCAAGGTCACCCAGAGGGCAATGGAGAGGGCTAATCTTGGAGTTTCTTTGCGTAGTCATATCAGAAATGATGAGTTCTGCAGGAGAATCATGGTCACCGACATAGCCCAAAGAATTGCGAACCTTAAAGTGGCAGTGGGCAGGGTACATTGCGAGGATGACTGACGGCCGTTGGGGCGGAAAGGTCCTCGACTGGCGACCACGTACCGATAAACGCAGCGTTGGTAGGCCCCCCACAAGGTGGACGGACGACCTGGTAAAGGTCACGGGAAGCGGATACGGGCAGCGCAGGACCCGGTTTAGAGATCCTTGGGGGAGGCCTATGTCCAACAGTGGGCGTCTTTCGGCTGAAATGATGATGTCACTCCCTTTGATATATTGATACAAAAACGAACTCGAGATCTGTTGTCCTGCATGGATCAGAAAGTTTGGCATCAAAGCAGATGGATGAAAATCGATTACACGTGTATTTGCGGCAACAATTTTTAGGAACACTATTACTTATATAGGAATTTTAAAGTTTTATAACTTAGTAGTTTATTACTAAAGTTTAGTCACGGTAATATTATCTATCAGTATTCTATCTTCATACAAACGGTCGGAAAGCGCGTCATGCTACGCGACTCGAGTTCGCGGGGCACCCGGTGGGCATCCAGTCGCGAATGCGCCGCAGCGACGACCGAACGGTGTGAATTGATTTTTAAGCAGTTAGCCGTGCTTAAACGTGCGATTTCTATTGTGAATATTTGATTGAATTAAGTAGATACCTACATAATTCAAAATGGCAAAGAGCAATATTTTTTATGTACCTATCTACTAGTACGTAATTTGTTTTTAATATTTAGGTATTTCAATTTTTCCATCGGGCATAATCTGGAATAATACTGGGTGTAAAAGACATGAGCAGTCAAACGAAAACCACGTATTCTATACATCAAAATAAGACATATTTCAAAAAAAATTTAGCTGGGAAATGATTTTTATTTTTTGATGTTAAAAAAAATTGCAAATTGTACCGCGCAATGTAAAGGGCTCAACTCGCACGCAACTCGCAAAACTGCGATAATTTTGCTTGACGGCGGCCCCGTTCTTTAGTGTCCGTGCGCATCGAGTGAGCTACATTGCACGCTAACGTTTTGAAGCCATTTTTTGTTATGAAATACTAAAAAAAATGATAATGTTTCTTTGGACAATAATTAAGAAATAACGTATAGATTACGTTTTCATAAAAAAATGAAAAAAAAAAAATTATGACTTTGACCTTCAATAAAATCGTAACTATCAATTTCCCAGGTATAGTCTAAAGGAAGAAAAATGTTATGACGGTGAGGAGAATACATGGTTCTCGTTTGACTGCTCATGTCTTTTACACCCTGTATATAAATAAGTGGATAGGGTGAAAAAAGACACAAACAAGTAACCTACTTACTTATGTACCAAAATATAACTTAACTACATATATTATTAAATATGATGAAATATCATTATGAAATAATTTACGAGAATAATAAATGGTAGGTATTGTAGTGATCGGATTTTTTTGGTGTATACTGGCAGGTTGTTAGGTAATTTGGAAAAGAGACTGATTGTTGACAGGAATTGATAGATGGAAAATTATAAAATAGGGATATTTGTGCGGAGTTTAAAAACAATATTTTGTTTGTTGATAATAATATGTAATTTCTTGAAAATAAAAGTGTTTCAGTGACAATATAGTACCTACGTCTCAGTCAAGGCGTAAATATTTTTGTCTCAAATCTATAACTTTTTTTATTAAATATTAGCTAAAAAAACATGTATTTTATTGAACACTTCCTATTTCATTCACAACATATTTTTTTTACATATAAGTAAAATAAAATATTTACGATCATAGAACAAGAAATGTAGAAATTAAATATAAAGTAAATAGTAGGTATACCTATAATGTGTGTATGTTAGTTTTTGTTAACGTTTCTTTTCTTTATGTATGTGTTGTTATAGTTTATTAATAATTAGGTAATATCGTGCTCTGTGAAGGCCAATAAATTTATTTTCTTTCTTTCAAATTAAAATACTGTAGGCGGGCAGCCCTTCCGCGTGTTTACGCCCCGCTCGGCCGTAGCCAGTTATTTCAAGGACAGGGCCGAGTCACAATACTGCATAGATAATATTACCGTGGTTTAGTCGTACCGGTTGAGGTTAGGTTTAGCTAGACGTTAGTCGACCCTTGTTAAAACAGCGCGCGCAAGTGTCGCACGAAATGTGACTTAATAAGGCAAAAACACGAAGGTGGCGGCCGGGGCTGTGGCGGTGGCGCGGTAAATTCAAATTTTCCCGAATAATGCGTTGGCTGTCAAAATATTATATTAAATTTATTTAATAATCTATAATTGTGACAAAAATATATAAAAACGTTATTTTAATTAGTGGTCTACCTAGGTCGTCCTGGACCCAGCCCAGGGGGGGGGGGGGGTCATGACCCCCATGACCCCCCCCCCCTGGATCCGCCCTTGCTATCTCCTCGTATTATTAAATCTGTGATTACAGGACTTCTCTATACTACGTAAGAGAAAGTAATAACAAGTGTCCAAAATAATTTGTACCTATCTTACGTCACCGATAATGTAAGACCGAAGCATGTGATTTCGATTAAATGTCCTTTACTTACTTTATAAAGACCATTGATTTTTTTTTAAGAATTTTATACAAAAAAAGTTTTTGTTGATGAATATTCGAAAAGCATGATTGATTTTAGGGTTGTAGACTAAATATGAGTACTAAGATGCAGGAAAATAGAATGTTTCGAGGTGTCTGCTATTATTTTGTAATATGCCGATTAAATAGTTTATTTAATAAACGTGAGCACTGCCTGAACCACATGGTAACTATCCACCAGTTGCACCAAATCGTATAAGTATCTTGCAAGGGATAAACCTAGAAAAGTTTACTAGAGAAAATAGCGAAAGAAGACTTTACGTGATGGCATTAGATTTGATAGTATGTGGTTTGTGAGATTTAATAAATAAGGAACGTTTTTAAAGACAAAGTAGTGTCTGCAGATAGTAAAGTACCTATAAGGACAAGGAGATAAAACGAAATATAGACGGACGAAAATAATAGGTGTTGTACGATAATAAGACTAGAGGGTGTACTTGACAAAGAAAGCAAGATGACAGATAAAATATCAATGAAGTTAAAAAGGAATTCTAATATAATAATAATAATAATATATTTTCACTCTCACACCAATTATCAAGCCCAAATTAAGTATTATTAAGAACTTGTGTTATGGATACTAGATAACGGACTTTAATATACATAATAGTATAAATATTATTATAAATAAACTTAAATAAATACAGAAACAACCATGACTCGTGAACAAATTTTCGCGTTCATCACACTAACATTTGCTCCTAGCAGGACTCGAACCCGGGCCGCTTGATGTGTAGACAGCTATACTGACCACTCCACCACGACGGCGTCATAAGGTTGATAACATTAAAAAAAAGGTTCAAAACACAGGGTAACCAAAATGTAAGCTGAAGGTGAAGTTAGGCATGACTAATAGAAAGTAGGTACTCTGAATATTTTAATTTCAATGAGTTTTTCTGGAATTCAATAAAGACAGCTCGAGGAAAGTGTACAAACTCAGAGCTTGGGAATATTAGATGCAAGGATGGCACCGATAATTGATTAGTTACTTGTGGAAAGTAATCCCCGATGACTTATTTTTAAAACACCACTTGTTTTTGCAGCGCTTTATGACACATGAAGGCATAATTACGCATTTTTTTAATTTCAAAACCTTTTTAGTCTTGGAATAATTTTATTTTTGCGTTGCGTTGACCAATTACGCCACCGAGCTCGGTGGCGTAATTGGTCAACGCATCCGCCCGGATTGTGGAAGATGCGGGTTTGAGTCCCGCCTGAGGCAAGTAGATTTTTTTCAGTGCATTTTTCTAGTATTAATATTTACGCGTTTGTAAACGCAAAAATAAAATTATTGACTAAAAAGACCAATTACGCCACCAAGAGTCTCGGTGGCTTAATTGGTCAACGCATCCGCCCGGATTGTGGAAGGAAATATATCTCGATTTAACTGATATAACATAAATAATACACAAGTTTTTTAATAACAAAATTTATTGTCTAGTTTATAATACAAAAGCTTAAAATGCACAATTCAAATACACTTAATAACGTAAAAACAATAATTGTAACAAACAGATCATCATTTACTATATTATTCTTAGTAGGTATATTTAAAAAAGTGTTGATATCAACATAACGTCTTTAGCAACATCCTAGCATACGCTCATCACAAAAAATATTCAGCATTATCTCTCACTTAAAAACATGGTTTATTTATGTCTTAGGAAAAGGTTAGGTTATCGAGCTTAAATTAATATTTCTTACAGCTTTGACCACAGCTTTAAAAGATGATTTTTTATAATTACACGTTGATCAAAGGTTGTACTTATGGGGGCTGTGGGAAGTGTATCGGGCCTTATCGGGCTTAAGGCCTAAGTTTGGACCAAAATATTGAGATTACCGACACCATTTTGGTCAATATTTTGAAGCATGTTCTAAACAATACAAAATAAAATAATATAGGAAACAGCCCTTTACAAATACCTCTTAGAGGTTCATGTTGATTTTTTGCCAGTAATTACATTCTTTTCTTTGAACTCTGACGCTGACATTTTTAGAATAATTTTGGTATTCTAAGAACACTTAATTTACTTCCCGATAACCAGTGCCTCAGCCAATTGGGGTAAAAGTGTAAACTTCAGTGTTACAATAAACGATAAAAAAAAACTAAAGTAAATCTGTATCTAAAGACGAGAGAATAGAGACGTAGGTTATTATGTGCGCGCCATCTTTAAAAATACTAATACACACTGTTTCGGTAGGAACAAACTTTATCGGTCTCACTCCCTCGGTAATCTAAAAACTTTATCATCTACACTAATATTATAAAGTCGAAAGTTTGTTTGTTTGTTCGGACGCGGTAATCTCAGGAACTACTGATTCAAATTGAAAAATTCTTTTTGTGTCGGATAGTCCATTTATCGAGGAATGCTATATGATGTTATATAGCTATAGGCTATATAACATCATAACACGCGAACAAAGTCGCTGGTTCAGCTTATTATAAAGAGAAGTTAAGTTATATTAAATAAACTAGCTGTGCTCGCGACTTTGTTCGCGTGTTATGTTATATAGCCTTCCTCGATAAATGGACTATCCATCACAAAAACAATTTTTCAATTTGAATCAGTAGTTCCTGAGATTAGCACGTTCAAAATAAAAAAACTCTTAAGCTTTATAATATTAGTATAGATTTGTTCCGTAGGGCGTGCCCTGCGTTAAACCGCATCATGCAAACAAGTTCAAGCAGCGCTGCATGAGGCGTATTAGTTTTTTTTATTAATGAGCGCCGTTGTGTATTCTGTACACGCGCCGCTGGTTGCGACTGGATTAAATTACACTGGCAAGACAGCGGACGCCCTTACACTGAAATTTACAGTTACGCGAATTGACCTTATTAGCACAGTATACTAAGAACAGTATACGTCTTCATACAAACTGGTCGCTATCCATTAGAATGTGTGCGTGCGTACTCGGCGCCGTGTACGCACGCACTCTGACGCACACATTGACATAAAAATATGGGGGCATAAACGTGGTCTCGCCGTCTCGGTGTGATCGCGCGTTTTTATGTCATTGCACATTCGCTCGTCGCTCGTTCCCGCCCGGCACATTACGCAGTGCCGCGCCGAAACCCGGCAGCGCCTGTGTGCGAAACCTATGAAGCTCCTGTTTTTAAACCTACCAAATTGGCGAAGGCATTTCATCTGGCGCCCCTATTCCCTTGGCGCCTGTGTGCGCCGCACACTTCGCATATAGGGGCTGCTCGGGCTTGACATTACGATAGCCGTAGCGCCAACGCAGAGTAGGCTAATAACTCGCCGACAGCCCGCAGATAAACTACTGTTCTTGGTATACTGTGTTATTAGTTTCATTATGTTAATAAGTTCATAATTATAATGGATAATATAATTAAAATAAAAGTAAAATGATACAGAATTAAATACTTTCAGTTTATTTACAATTTCAGTCTTGCTAATAATTACGTAGCAATTACGTAATACATTACATTAAATAAGATTAAGATGTAACGTGTTTCTTTTATTATTGTGATGTTATTTATTATGAATTTAATCATGCAAGAAGTAATGGAGTCATATAGAATGAGCATCACGAGCGGCCTCACGAGTTAACTTTCCCTTTTTAAAATAGATAATAAATACAATTCTTAATATAGATATTTTTATGATAACCAGTGCTATGCTATTTATAGCACTCACTTCGTATGTAGCTGTCAAACGCGAACGATTATTTCACAAAATAGGGATTTTAATCCATTTTATTTCTAAATTACATCTAAAATACACTACCATGGCTAATTTCGTTTTCAGTTTATTAGACAAAACTAAGTATTTCCTCAAAAAATCCGAAGTGAGAAATGAGATCTTTACTTAATTATAACGGCAGTCTATTCTTAAATCATGTAGGTAAGTGACTGACATTTAAGCTTGTTACAAAAGTATTATTAATGTTAATCATGTATTCGTATAGGATAAATTAGGAAGACTATATATACAGCTTGCCGTACGCTAAAATACTAGCGGGAGGGGCCAGGTGTCCGCCTGTCGCATTTAATTTTATGCGCTGCTAATACAGATGATGGCAGACCAACCTACCACAAACTGTCAAATTTCTTCAATATACTTTGATCTCTGTAATTATGGGATAAGGTTGAAAATTTATTGAAGTAACTTGTCAGCTTCGGGTAACTTGATCTGCTGTCGTCAGTACAACTTTACCCGCCCGTTGCGTGTGCCGGCACTCGTCGCACGTAATTATTGTAAATTGTTCGATGTCACTCCATGTATAATACTTAGTTGCTATTAGCTTAATATTGCTTATTGGTTGCATGTCCGTCATAAATATATTTTTGTTTATTTTGATCCTTCAAGCCGGATGAGATCAAGAAAGATAAATTGTAGGCATTCAATGGCGAACGTAATAATAAAAATAACATTTTTAAACCCTCCCAGTGTATCTTTAGATCTTTACTTACCTATTTAAAATTAAAATTGTGTTATATAATATTTATTTCATTTCATTTTCTATTTGCTCAATATTAACGGCTGTAGCGTACCTCCGCCGTGAAACCATAGCAGGGAAATAATAGTTTCGCCACGTCTTGTCTGTTGTAAGACAAGCGAAAAAGAAGCGAAACTGCCTGTTCTAATATATAGATTTTGTTATTCCATTTCCGAGCGATTTCGCGGTTCTTGCTTACACTCGGCCCTGAGATATAGTCTGCGTCAGACTATGATCGGGGAAATCACGAGAGAAAGAGATAGAACCATAGTCAAACACACATATAGAAAAAATTAGCATACTAACGCGTAACGGCGGCCTAGGTCGGACTGTCAGTTTGAAAACTAATATGGCGGCATAGAGTGCAGTACTATTTGTCAAGCACACATACGCATAAACGCTTCGCTTTTGGTCTTGTAGAGTCATTTCAATACCAATCTATTAACTTAATTAATTATACATCTATGTCTTTTTTAAATGTTATGAGATGGCAAACAAGCTTGCGGCCCACCTGGTGTTAAGTGGTCACCGCTGCCTATAGACACTTGCAATATTAAGTGTAAATCACTTAACACCGCAAGTGCTTTTGGCATCCTGGGGACTATGATATGCCCTCCATGCCCAGTAATTACACTGGCTACCTTTCCCTTCGATCCGAAACACAGCGAACTGCTTCACGGCAGAAATAAGAAAGGCGGTGGTACCTACCTATATGACCCTACATATGGGTCTACCACCTCGTAAATCAAATCTATGCGTTAGACAGGTAGTTTCGCTTGTCTTACAACAGACAAGTATGACATAGCAGCGGAGGTGTGTTACAGGCGTAAAAATTAGAAATTTCCTCGAGAAAAGCATGCATTGAGAATGCCATAAAACTACGTTATTATGATTTTGGCCAATCCCTCCCGTAGAAGACATTTCAATAGGTTACTTATGCTACTATTATACAGACACAAACGCTATAGTGATGTTATAGTATATGAACTATGTCTCTGCCGTTTCACAGGACTCGGATTCAATTGAATAACAGTTGGTGTACTTGCCTTGTCGTTTAACAGGTTGACCGGAGGTGGAGATGTGAGTTGAGGAGACGCACTAGCACTACTTCTTGGAGTACCTTTCTTCATATAACCTATGACACTGTTGAGGAAGTTCTGCGGCAAAGATATTGGAGTCAACCGACCAGCATTTGCTATGTACGTTTGAAGCATTTTCTTCGAAGGTGAGGTTGGATCGTTCACTGTCAACACTACTAAGGACCCAGATTCGATGTTGGAAGGTACACCCGTCATGGCGTTCAGGTTAACTGGCGCAGGCGAAGGTGTCTTCGAAGGACCGTCCACTCTTGATATTGTTGCCATTTCTAGTGTGGAGTTGGAGTTGCTTGCCGAGTTGACGCCGCTTACAGGCGTGAGTGTTGCCAGTGGCATTTTTGGCGTTTGATTTTGGCGTTTCGCAGCCTTTCTGGCTTGCAAACACTCTCTCTGTTTTCTGCTGCGTTCAGTCTTTGCATCCATTACCCGCTGTAAGATCTCGTTGGCAGTGACGGGTCCTTCTTGTTGCTTCGTTATTGGCACAGAGCGATCTACCAGGACTTCTACCGCTTTGGATCCTCGACCTGTTTAAATGAGTTATTTAAATTCTCTAAGTAATGTAATATAAATGTATTGTAATGTAAATGTAAATGAAATGTATTTTGCATGCATAATTATGCTGATATGGCTGCTCTAAATTAACAATAAGATCATTTTATAAATGTATACCCATATATGCAAATAAATGTATTGATTGATTAAAATTTACATCGTTGATTCTTCAGTTCGGGTGTCTAGATTATGGAATTGAAAAGCGTGGCTAAGAGAAACATAATTTAAAGTCAAAGGCAAATATTGCGAAAATCTATCGTAGATATTATATTTGTAATGTATGTCTTTCAGTGTTGTTATTTTGTACAGTCAAACTGCTACTTCTCCATACAAAAAATGCTCAAGATGGACAAAGATGAATTCTACATAAAAAAATCGGGAGTGGTTTCCCCTTGACTTTCTCGTATACCGGTAACGACTCAAAAGTTGATAGAAACCTTATATTTTGATGCCATACATGCATGTTAAATTTTGGTCACCCATCCGAGTACCGACCGCGCACTTGGTTGCTTAACTTTCGTGATCGACGGCTCAAAATTTGTTAGAAAACTTATATTTTGATGTCAAACACGTATGTTAAATTTGGTTGCAATAAGTTAAAGCATGCTCGAGTTATCGTGCTAACTCACAGACACACACAGACATAATTCCGAAAACGGTATTTTTGGACTCGGGAGGTCCAAAACGTGTTATTCAGCCAAATCTCGAGGTCGAATTTTTTGACGATTACAAGACTTCCTCTATACTACGTACACAAAAGTAATTATAGTACACATCAAAATAACTTACTGCGCCTAAAGTTTTGTTGTCTAGCAATGGCGACTCGTTTAGTTTCCTCTCTCTTCTGCGCCAGTATTCGCTCTCTTCGCGCCGCGGCTTCAGCGGCGGCCTCGGCTCGTTCCTGTTGGAACTCCTCCTGCAGTCCACACGCGTCCCAAGGGGTTGCAGACCTTAGGGCCTTGTCAACCTGAGCCCCGTTAATTTTCTCTTCCTTTTTGAACTGAAATTTAAAGAGACGAGTTAAAACATTTATTTTCTACTGGATGTTTGGTGCCTGAGTAAAATAAAGTGATAAAATTTTTAGAATTAACTTTAGTTTTGAATTTTTGATAACACTGTTGGCATCACAGAAATAATAAAAAGGATAGTGCCTTAGTCGCGTGACCTTGATGCCGCACGTGTGTCTTTTTAGGACATAAGTGCGCGATTTGCGGCTCAGTGCTGCTCGAACCGTCGGTGTGTTAAAAATGCCTTAAAATGGTGTTTTGAGGCATTGGTAATTGCGGAAACTCATCCAGAGTGTGTAATTACACTAATAAGGGGATCACATTTCATTGGAATGTATTATTTAATGCTGTTTTTATCAAAATACACCTTGAAAAAATCTTTCACTATGAAATATTAGTTTATACGTTATTAACATAAAATTTCATAACCGTTGCTGCTCTTGCCTTTAAAAACGCCGAGCGTTTTAAAGTACACGCAGCAATGTATTGTCATTTTCGATATCCCTCCTCTCTAGCACAAAAGTTCATGGTACAGACACGATACGGACGGACATGATAACAGCCATAATGCCGACGCGACCAATGAAGAGCGACGATGTGTAAGTGTGAGTGTGACTTATGGTGAGTGTTACTCAATGCTGTCTCTTAAACGTAAGGTTCATAATTGTAAATTGTGGGCGTGACTGCAAAGTACGGTTTCGTTCTTTTGAGTGCGTGCATTATAGTAAGTAGAGGGGATAAAGCGGCGACACTGGTTCACGTAGTAAATGCGAACCAAAGCAATTCTATCCTCTTTATTATTATTTCTGTGGTTGTACTTATAAGGAAACAAGTAAGTTGACTTCATAGAAACGCACTGAACACGGTTTGTATGTGTGCGCGCCAGGTAGCAACGCGTCGCTGGAGAAATCATCAAGAAACACGAAACTGATATTACCTAGCAACTTCTGCAAAATTGTCAAAAAATGCAAAATAATAGTTAAAGAAACCAAAAGCCAAAAAAAACCTTAAAATAATTGTAATGTCTCTTCAGTAAAATACAAAAAAGTAGTTTCGCCGGCCGATGCCAAGGTATATTATTATATAAAGCCGAGCCAATAACAGTTTGGCCAGGATTTTTTAGTCAACCCACTCGCTATTTTTTGGCATACCGACTTTGATATAAAATACTTTTCCTCCATAAACAGACGAGTGAAGGTCGCTTCTAATTCGGATCTTAGACTACAGGGAGTTACTAAACGATCAAGCATCTTCCTTGAGGGAGTCTTTCGCTCGACCGTCTAGCGTCCCTAGGGCATGAACAGATTTTTTTATAACGGTGTAAAAAGAACTGCGTTTTCCGATCATTATTAGGACAATTTTTTTCTCCTAGACTATACCTGGGAAATTAATAGTTATGAAGTTGTTGAGGGTTAAAGTAAGAAATTTGTTTTCATGATTTTTATGAAAACACTTCGAAAACTTAATTTTTGTCCAAAGAAACATTATCAAAATATTAAGTATTTCATACCAAACATGGCTTTAAAACTTCAGCGCTCAATGTAACGACTCGATATCGGGGCCATTCAACTCAGTCGGGCACGTCTCCAAATTGCTAATACATTGCGCAGTATTTTTTGTCTTTTTTTAACACCAAAAAATAAAAATCGTTTCCCGGCAATAATTTTTTATATATGTGTGTGTTTTGATGTATAGAATGCGTAGACTTCGGTTTTGTCTTAGGTCTTTTTACACCCTGTACAAAGATAACAGCGAGACATTTATACAGGGTGTAAAAGACATGAACAGTCAAACGCGAACCATGTATTCTGCTCACCATCATAACATTTTTTTTCCTTTAGACTATACCTGGGAAATTGATAGTTACGATTTTATTGAAGGTCAAAGTCATAATTTTTTTTTCATTTTTTTATGAAAACGTATTCTATACGTTATTTCTTAATTATTGTCCAAAGAAACATTATAATTTTTTTAGTATTTCATAACAAAAAATGGCTTCAAAACGTTAGCGTTCAATGTAGCTCACTTGATGCGCACGGACACTAACTAACGGGGCCGCCGTCTGGCAAAATTATCGCGGTTTTGCGAGTTGCGTGCGAGTTGAGCCCTTTACATTGCGCGGTACAATTTGCAATTTTTTTTACCACCAAAAAATAAAAATCATTTCCCAGCAATATTTTTTTGAAATATGTCTTATTTTGATGTATAGAATACATGGTTCTCGTTTGACTGTTCATGTCTTTTACACCCAGTATAATTTATAATTCCATAAAACCTCTACCAACCCACCTTGATCTTGAGGTCCCTCCTGGTGCGGCCAGGGAACAACGGCACCATAAGGGTGAAGTCGGTCCCGAGGGCTGCCAGCGCTCTATAGAAGCGCACAGTCTCCTCTGCACTCCAGTCGGCGGTACGCGTAGATCGCGTGTATTTGCCCCCACCTCCCACCCAAGCGCCTTCACGGATCACTGACGTTGACATTTTGCGGTTGTCCGTTTGTTTTATAACCTAGAATGGATGTTTTGGTATCATATTACTATCAGTTAAAAGAAAATTTCGCAAAAGTTGATGCCATTCACAAATAAATAACAAAAAGGTATTAAATGTGTAAAAGAAGACGGTGTTTTATGCCAGATTTCTTTCGTTTCAAAATATCGCTTTAAGTTTATCAAAATCATTTAATATTCAGTCAGTTGACTATAGGAACTTATGACGTCACGAGTTCTTCTTGGGGCTCGTTCAGGCGCTATAACTTTTTAATCTAACGGCGTTCTGGACCTTTCGGCATGCCGTTCGGTTGTCACAACTAGTTTATAACAGTATATTTTCTATTGGAAAAATAATTTACGCAAAGTATTGTTTGCCATTATAATGCTTGTATTTCATCTGAAAGATAGTTTCAAACCGCATTTCCTAAAACTGCGCCATGAAATTCTCCTCGCTTTACAAAACTATACGTGTAAATTAAATTATTTGTAATGGGTTTTACTATGAATTAATCTTCCTATAATATGTAATTTCTTTGCAAATTGAGTGCACTCCCTTTTCGTGGAAGGATGATTATTTTTTCTACTCACCAAGCTCTTTTCATCTAATATAATCTCCCCGTTAGGTCCAAGTTTTATTTGTGGAACAGGAGCTTCGTCTTCTGGTGGTGGGTCATCGACCTCTTCTTCTATCACTACTTGCTGTTCAGCTTCTCTCTTATTAGCTTCTTTGGCATTAATTTCATCCTCATTGGGACTGAAAACATAATTATTTCAATTACTAAAATATAATTTGAGACCAATGCTCTCCAGGTCCAAGCGAAAGGCTGAGTAAACTCTATAGTTCTCGAACACTACAGAAACCCTTTGTATCCCGCCCGAAATATATGCGCAATGTCGTCATAATTTCCTTAAAGCATCGGTCACACCGCATGCGTGTCCTGTAAGGCAGTTTTGGACATCTACCATTTTTCTCAAAATACACTAATAGCCTTCAGAAATTCGAACCAAAGATCACCAAATTCGGCGTTTGCTATACGTAAAAAAAATGTTTCATATTTTAATATACTTTTACAAATTACTTTTTTATAATTAACTTTTTAATAATCAGTGAAAAAGTAACCATTAATTAGCTATCTTTCAATATTTTGCCCCAATTAAGTTTTATAGTATATTTATGACGCCGTCGTGGTGGAGTGGTCAGTATAGCTGCCTACACATCAAGCGGTCCGGGTTCGAGTCCTGGTAGCGACAAATATTTTGTCTTGGTTGTTTATATATTTATTTAAGTTTATTTCTAAAAGTATCTAAAATTATTACGTATATTAAAATTGTCCGTTATATAGTATCCATAACACAAGTTCTTAATGATACTAACTTTGGGCTAGATAATTGGTGTGTGCGTAGAAATATATTATATACATATATTGCACATTTTTATATGTGCCATTTCCAACAATGTTTCAGATATTACAACGTTATATGCCGCGCTACGTTGTGCTGTGCTGAGCTGCAGGTGTGACCCTCGCTTATTCTCTCCAATCTTACATAGGGAGTAGGCTAGTGGATTGGCCATGGTTTTAACACATTATGGATACTATGAGCCAGTCACCGGAACAGTCGAAACAAATGAAGCGTAAACATTGCTTTTTTTGCATGTTGAGAGTAAACTGGTTTTACGCTGAATAAACAAAGGCGGACAATTGATAACATATTTTTAAAAAAAAAAATAAGTTATCATAATTACGAAATCATTTGGTTGGAGTTTTGGTCATCTAGAACATTATATATTATGTTCAGAATTGATTACTTGCTAAATGATGAGATATTTAAAAAACAAATCTACCCAAAAATGGACAACGTAGGATTACTAACAGAAAACGTCTCTAGTATTAATATCTATTTTTTTTTATTTATGGCTAAAACTTCAAAGATTTGACAATTGTGTCATCTTTTATTACGGTATATAATCTAAGCTTTTAGTAGAGCCCAAGACACACAAAAATCCTACAGTTGCACTTACGTCGTTTTAGAATGAGTAAGTTTTGAAATTATAGAATCAAAATTAAAGAAAATTAAAAAATACGTGCTGAGACTTTTAATGTCCATTTAACATACACATAATAAAAAAATGCTATTAAAAAAAAATAATGTCAACTGCTAAGCACTGATCTGACAGTAAAATAGAGGTTTTCTACTGTTTTTTTACTACAAAAATTATTCCATAATGTAAGGTAGTTTCATCTTAACTGGGCGTCAAATATTTGCAAAAATATTTCGTTCAGATCTTAGAAGTGCAAATTTCAAAGATTCGATGAAACAATGTTTACCATAAAAACATAAGGACCAAGTACTGACAAATTTCGACAGCGAAAAGCAGTGCCTCGGTGGCGTAGTGGTTAACGCAGCCGCCCGGATTGCGGAAGATGCTGGGTTCGATTCCCGCCTTCGCAGGTCGATTTTTTCAGTGTATTTTTTCTAGTGTTAATAATAAAAAAATGTTCCATAAAATAAAGTTGTACTTACACAATGGGATTTGTGGTGGGATTGTAGAATATTAGGTCGTACATTGTAAGTGCGTCCCGTTTGACTGTCTCACGGCGACGCCTCATCGCTGCCATGCGCCGGCTCATTTCCTGGCGTCGATATCTAAAAAATCGATGATACAAATCACAAGCGTATTACAAAGTTCAGGAATGTGTAGAAGATAAAAATGTGTGGACACATACAAATGTGCTCGATTTTCCATTATAATTTAGTGTGATATCAATGTGTACAATTTAAAATTTTCAGCCAATATTGTAAGGGAAGATGTCTTAAATCACATTTTTTTTATTATAAGTTTAATTATTACTCTTTATTTTATTACTTATATTATTATGATTAATTATTATTATGACGGCGGTGGCGTAGTGGGTAAGAGCGTCGTCTCCCACTCGGGAGGCACTAGTTCGATCCCTGCCACGTACCAATGTGTTTTCAAATTTTGAATTCATATGTACGTTTAATCGACGCTTTTACGGTGAAGGAAAAAACATCGCGAGGAAACCTGCACACACCCATGAAGAAACTCTTAGGTTGTGTGTGAAGTCGACTAACCCGCACTTAGCCAGCGTGGTTGACTAAGGCCTAATCGCCCGTAATTTGGGGTAGGCTCGAGCCCCTCGGTGGGGACATTATATGAGCTGTTGATGATGATGAACATGTGAATTATGACTCTTTCCAAATCAAAACTGTAAAGGGAGGATAAAACTTGTTGGGTTTCTTGCCGGTTCTTCTCAGAACGAGGCCTTAGACGCTTGAACCGATGGCATCAAAATTGACTTTCATAAGTGTACTAATAGTACCTCAATGAATAAAGATTTTTTGACTTTGATTGGGGTTTTGCCATGTTGATTAAGAAGTTGCACTAAATGGATCATTGATACAATTATGATGCTTTAAAATCACCGATTCAGATCAGATTTATAATTACTGACGTTTATAGATTGGCAATGAATCGACTAGGGCGAGACCAAAAAAATGCACCTAAATGTAATACGCACTGTGCGCGAGAAATAGTTTGGAAATAGTACTGTAGTCTGAGAGTTGCTGTCATTTCTACGTGACTGACAGGCCGACTTAGGCCGCGTGCGTGAAATGCTCTCGTCTATCTATCTCGTTCATACATGTAAATATGCTCTTTCTCTTTGACATTGCCCATCTACAATTTGCTATATCTATGAAAATCACTAAGATTTGACACAAAAACATTGTGCTTTGATTATTTTGTAGTATTTTCATGAATGTGGCTGAGCAATTACTGTTTGAGTATATGATATATACACGCACAATTGCTGCATAGGTCAGTGCCGCAACTGAGCACTCCCGCATTGTCGCATATAGAGAAACTGTGCATGTATACGCAATATCAAATCCAGGTTGATGGCTGGTTGACCACACCTTGTGTTTTTCTACAGCGAACCACAAGACTGTTGAACCAACTTTTGCCAGTAGTATTCCCGAATTAATACGACCTTGACATCTTCAAAACAATAGCATATTCCTTCTATAAAGGCCGGCAACGCATTTGCGATTCCTCTGGTGTTGTGTCAGTCCATAAAAAATTCAATGTATATCTGCACACATTGATGGTTGACCAGTTCTTATAAGTTTCGAACATGTTCGACTTTAGTGCTTAGAATGTAGTTCTTGGATAATTTTCATGGATCACTTACTTATTATACTGTTTCTCTTTTGTTGGTGATGCTACTGGAGGTAACGGTACGGTGACTTGGCTGATGCTTGATGATATGGAATCATTCCTCATTCTATTTAAATCCCTGGAATAAAGACAATAATTAAAAACGCGTTATATCATATTAAAACAAATTCGTTGATTTCTAACAATTCTGTGCAGTTTAGTTGTCGGTTTAAGGCTAGAACGCAGTAGGCGGAACTGAACTGAAACGGGACTGCGGCAATTACATAGAAACAATATTTGCCGCGCCGTGTCACACATTTCCGCTGCAGTTAAGTTCCGCCTATTGCGGTTCGACTCTTACAATGGATTACATGTTTAAGTACCCTTTGTTGTCTGGGGTATCTCATTTCTAACTATAATAAATAAAATTTCATTTCGCGCATATTTAATAAAATAATTATTGCGGATTAAACTCGCATGTATTTTTCACATTTTGTTATTTTAGCCAGATTTTGTGTGAAGTTTGGTGGCATGACTACGAGCACGCAACTATGGATAAACAAAATTTTACAGTACAAAATTGACTTAACCGACAAAAATCCTTTAATTTGACAGATAACCTTGAAGAAAGAAAATAACTAATGCGTTTGTCGATTGGTGTGTGGACTTTCACTTGAGTTAAGGCTAAATGCTTAATGCGAAGCCTTAGTTAAGAATAAGGAGTTGGTATTATACCAACTCCATGTCCAATAAGTTAATGCTTGTACTGAATTTTCGATGTTCGTGGACATGATATTGAAGAGTAATTTTATTTAACATGACTATTAATAAACCTAGTAGAACTTTATTCATTTGGTGCAATAATGAATTCAATAATATAAATATTTAGTATTTACTTACCTATTGGGCAACGTCTGCAGTATGGTAGATGATGTATGAGAATCATGTCGCTGACGTGGCGGTGCAGGCGTGTTGGCGCCGCTGGTGAGAAGTGCTCGTCTACTCTCATCTTCGGACTCACTTGCACTACCCTAAAATATAGTTAAAAAATTATCATCATCATGTGAGCCAAGAGACACCCGCTTTTGGACATAAGGAAGGCTTATGTCAAAGACCTCCAACCCGATCTTTTCCTCTACCGGTATACCGCCGCCACTTGAGTACCTTTCCTTCCGCCCCTTTCCTTCCGTACCTTTCCGTCAGTCCTTCTTGCAATGTGCCCTCCCCACTGCCACTTAAGGTTCGCAATTCTTTGGGCTATGTCGGTGATCTTAGTTTTCCTGCAGATCTCATAATTTCTGACATGATCGCGAAAACTCCTGAGCATAGCCCTCTCTATTGCTTTTGAATGACCTTGAACTTTCTTATGAGGTTCATTGTCAGCAATAGCATATAAGTACTATACTATAGCAACAAATAGTATATTTTGTATATTATACAAAATATATAAATGATGATATAATCAAATTTAATCCAATAAAAGTACCAAGAAGAACATGAGTTTTGTAAATTATATAATGCTAGAAAAATGCACTGAAAAAAATCGACTTGCCTCAGGCGGGACTCAAACCCGCACCTTCCACAATCCGGGTGGACGCGTTGACCAATTTCGCCACCGAGGCACTGCTTTTCGCTGTCGAAATTTGTCAGTGGTTGGTGCTTGGTGCTTTTGGTTTTTCTAGTATTATATTTACGCGTTTGTAAACGCAAAAATAAAATTATTCCATAATGTAAGGTAGTTTCATCTTAGCTGAGCGTCAAATATTTGCAAAAATATTTCGTTCGGGTCTTGGAAGTGCAAATTTCAAAGATTTGATGAAACGATGTTTACCATAAAAACATAAGCACCAAGCACTGACAAATTTCGACAGCGAAAAGCAGTGCCTCGGTGGCGAAATTGGTCAACGCGTCCACCCGGATTGTGGAAAGTGCGGGTTCGAGTCCCGCCTGAGGCAAGTCGATTTTTTTCAGTGCATTTTTCTAGTATTATATTTACGCGTTTGTAAACGCAAAAATAAAATTATTCCATAATGTAAGGTAGTTTCATCTTAGCTGAGCGTCAAATATTTGCAAAAATATTTCGTTCGGGTCTTGGAAGTGCAAATTTCAAAGATTTGATGAAACGATGTTTACCATAAAAACATAAGCACCAAGCACTGACAAATTTCGACAGCGAAAAGCAGTGCCTCGGTGGCGAAATTGGTCAACGCGTCCACCCGGATTGTGGAAGGTGCGGGTTCGAGTCCCGCCTGAGGCAAGTCGATTTTTTTCAGTGCATTTTTCTAGTATTATATTTACGCGTTTGTAAACGCAGAAATAAAATTATTCCATAATTATATAATGGTTATCTATCTATATATATAAAAATGAATTGCTGTTCGTTAGTCTCGCTAAAACTCGAGAACGGCTGAACGGATTTATCTTATCTTGGTCTTGAAATGTTTGTCGTAGTCCAGGGAAGGTTAAAAAGGTGAAAAAATATGGAAAAATTGCGAGGAAGATAGTAAAAACAACAATTTCATTTTCCCATATAAACTGTTCTGCCTACTTTCCTGTCAAACATTTGACGTTTCGCCATTTTAGCGAAGGAAGAGTTTTAATGTCGTTAGGATAGGTGCAAAGACGTTTAGTAGAATAGGTGATACGAAGTACACCGGGTCATCTAGTCATATATATAATAAATGTTACAAAGAAGCTGAAATAAACGTATTAAAAAACGCAATTTACATTTATTTATGTAAATTAGAAAAGGTGCATGATCAATCACACACTCAATGTCTTGTAAGGACAAATGCAATAATCAATCAAATATTACCAAGACAGTCCTATCAATCAAAAACTAATAATGTTCCTTTACAGCACTAAACTTGATAGTATTGCGCTTTTAGATAATTTATTGTCTTTGTTTAAGTAACATGCACATTTATTATCTGGAGTTGTTCTTATCAATATTGATACAAGTATCTCATTCAAAGCATACAATTGTTAAGGACAAATTACAACACGTAATACAAACAACAATAAAGAACAAACAATTTATTGTTTGCTCTTTGTAATGAATTGGGTGAACACCAATTGAGTAAATATAATTAAAATTAAACAGTAGATTCTATACATTGAAACTCTTTAGATTCAGTTTTTTTTAACACATCTCTACTAGACAACAAATCTTATTAATGAGGAACATTGTAATAATTGCCTTTAAACAATTAGGGAACTGCAATCTTTACTAATGGGATCATTATTAATAATGAATTATAATTAAGTGACAAATTATTATGAAAGTTAAAGCAACAGGTTAATGAGGTTCTAAGACATTGGTTGACCAAGTGCCTCCTCACACTGGCGTTTGTCCAGCGTCGGCGTTCGATGAGCGTTGGCGCGGCGTTTCTTCTGCATTGATTGAACGCTGTACTAGCGCGGCGCAAACATCACACTATTGTTTTATTTACATTTTCAACGTCATTACATGTACGTTTTGTTTGTTTGCGTATCTGCGATGCTAGCGCAGCGTTCAATTTGCTGCAAAGAAAACGCTGAAACAACCAACGCGGTGTCTACGCCGCGCTAACGTTTAAACGCTAGTGTGAAGCGCTTGTTCCCAACGAGTCACATTGTAACGTGTAACACTGTGACGTGTTGGGACAACTTTGTAAAATAATTCCCAACTAGTCACACTGTACTAACTTTGTAAAATAATTGTGTAACTTTGTAAAATAATTCCCAACTAGTCACACGGATGACACATCTTTGATTTTCAAAATAAATAGAAAATTAGATAATTATGACGAAGTTAACAATGCACTTGCAAAAGTAGTTTATTGGTTTAATGTTAATAACTTGTTGCTTAATGAAAAAAAAACCAAAGTAGTCAAGTTTACTACGCCGAATGTGAGACGTGTAGAAGCTAATGTACAAATAAATGGAGTTGAATTGAAACCTGTGGAAACAACAACTTTCTTAGGAGTAATGTTAGACTCCAAATTACAATGGGGTCCACATATTGTAAAACTTTCGGGTAAACTAAGTTCTGCGGCATACGCAGTTAAAACTATTAGGCGGCTTACCGATGTAGATACCGCTAGAATAGTTTATTTTAGTTATTTTCACAGCATAATGTCATATGGAATTCTTCTCTGGGGGAGTGCTGCAGATATTAATACCATCTTTGTGCTGCAAAAACGGGCTGTTAGAGCAATTTATCAACTGGGTCCGCGTGACTCCCTCAGAGAAAAGTTCAAGGAGATAAATATTCTGACTGTGTCATCACAATATATACTGGAAAACTTACTATATGTAAAGAAAAATATTTTGAATTTTTCCGAGAAATGTCATACGCACAATGTAAATACTAGGAAGAAACACGATTTGGTTGTATATAAAACTCGTCTCCACAGAATAAGCAATTCCTTTATGGGCCAATGTATACGTTTTTACAATAAGTTTCCGAAGAATATTAGAGACTTGCCTATTAATAAATTTAAAAAAACTGTAAAATCTAAATTATATAAAAAAGCTTATTACAAGTTAAATGATTATTTAAATGATCCAAATGCGTGGGAGTAAAATCTGCCCAAATTTACGCATTTAAAATTGTAATTTATTCATTCATATTGATATACCTATCTATGGACATGTAATGATGTTTTGAAATCATTACGAAATTGTAAGCTGCGGAGTTTCTTTCGCCATTTCTTCTCCGTCTCAGCATACTAATAATTATTTAAGAAAAATAATTATTTCGTCGAAATGGTGGTAGGGCTTTTGACGATACGTACTTACTTTTGACGTATACGGACGAGAAGTACTTAGCAAAGTCCATTTAAATAAAGAGCTTTTTCATTTTTTTTTTTTTTTTCATGTAACACATTGGGACATCTTTCTTAAATAATTCCCAACCAGTCACACCACACTGTGACAGGTTGGGGCACCTTTCTTAAATCATTCCTAACGTTAGGCCAATCTGCTGACAGGTATACTGTTACATGTTCATTCTATTTTTGACTCTATTTATACTATAGGTGATCCTTTTATCCAATCTTTTATCAATTCAATTCATATAAGAGGTTACTTATTATTATAAAAGATTATTTAACCCAATTATGATTATGATTTAATAGTATGCTAAACATCCCCTGCATAGTCATGGTAGCCTGTAACTTCAGGTTGGAAACATACAGACTGAAAAGTTCACAATCCCACATTGATGGGGAAAGTCGATGGGGATTAGTGGCCTGGAAACAGTATATATCTGTTTATCTTAAATAAAAATCATTTGTTAAGTGAGTATTCGTATTTCGTAAATTTCGAAAAGGTCTACCAACGTGTCACAGTGTGACTGGTTGGAAATAATTTTAAGAAAGATGTTCCAACGTGTTACAGTGTGACTGGTTGGGAATAATTTTACAAAGTTGTCCCAACGTGTCACAGTGTTACAGGTTACAGTGTGACTCTTTGGGAACAAGTGGTGTGAAGGGCTCTCTATGCCTCTCATGCTACTGCTCCACCTGCGTTAATGTTAGTGTTAACTACGCGTTACGTAACGCATTGAAAATGCGCTTTGGTTACACTTACGGCCAGGGGTGTCTCTAGCCCATGTAGCGCCTGTGTGCAATCATTAGTAGCTAAGCTAATGGTCAAAACCTAAAACCGGACTCGGCGAGGCGCCACCTTGACCGCGGTGCCCGTGTGCTTACGGCATAACGCCGTCACGAGGTAAGCTACGCGCTAAAACCCTTCGATGTGCCAAAAAACCAACACGCCAGCTAGATGTCCCTTAACTTCTAATGCCAGTAGTAATGCCATTACTTGCTAAATTACAACGTTAAAATGTTGGCCCACACAATATTTTTTGTGCTTCATATTCGGCAGTCCATTTAAGACTGAAGTCTGAATACCAAAAAAAAGTGACCATCAATTTGGATATTTTGACAAATTGTGAAAAAACACTATTCCATATAGAACGTGAACATCCATCCGTCATTACGTATCATGTTTTTTTGACTAATTTTCAATGTGAATCAGATCCCATGTGAATAAGCCCTTAGGTATTATTATAAAAATATATCACATCAAAACTATAAGCTAGAGCTGAGAGAGTTGTCAACAATAGTTGTTGACAACTCTCTCTTGGCTCTAGCTTCATTATAGGAGTAGTTTACAAACATAAAATCTATGTCAATATGGGGTTGATTCCATCAGCAATACAATGGTTAAATGTGACCAACATGTGAGCGAAGTGATTTTTAGCTTCAGACACCGACTTCAATCGCTTATTACTCGGACGGCACAATATCATAAAACCGGTTTGATTACACGACTTATTTCCGCGAGTTCACACATGTTAAATTCTAGTTCGTAGCAAAATAGTCTATAGACTACAGAATGCAGCGATTGATGCAAAGGCTCGAGACAAAAAAAATTTGCTCTCCTGTGAAACATACAAAAACGAAAGTAAAATGACTTTACTTCGTTAAAAGTAACATTACTGCCATTGAGTAGATTGAAAATTAGTCTTATTCTAAGCTCTCAGCAAAAACTGTTTTTGCTTCGAGATTATACAAAGGAAAAACATCTTTTGGTGGTGGAGAGGTGAAAAAAGAAATTTCATACCTGTATACTATTTCTTCTCAGTGGAGCCAGTCTGGGTGCGGGTCGCAACTTCAGACGTACTTTACTCGGTGAGGGTAAAGGCACAATTGGATCAAAAAGCACTTCAGCATTTTCCGATATAATCTCATTTTTTAACAGATCAATTGGTTTTGGTATTGTTCGAGTTGGCTGTAATGGGACAATACCATCCATCACAGTTTCCTCTGTAATACTTTCAGGTACACTTGGCACATTATAATCTGTAAAATTAATAGACATTTTCTGTTATAAATCTTGTTGTTATAGCTATTTCATTGGCAATATAATCTTAATATAATTTACTTAATGTGAAAGTATATAGAAATATAATTATTTTACTTACTACTCATACAACAAGCATTTTAACTTTCAGTTCTACATAAGAAATTTACTAAAATCTTATGCAGTCAAGGAATATAGCCCATTTAGGGCATTGAGTTGTCCTAACAAATTACCTAATTCGCAATAAAATTACATTTGTTTATGAACACTTACCATCTATTGTATCAATTTTGTTGTCAATAGACACAACTTTTTCTCCACAGCTTTGTGAGCCAGTATCTTCAAGATCCTTTGATGTAGATTTAGTGGCATGTGGTGTTAACTTATTCACATTAAAACTAAAAGTTTTTGGAGTCAATTTAAATGAGTTCACTAAGGGAGATGCAATATTACCAATTGGGCTATCAGTTCTTGGTGGAGGTGATGCAAACACAGATTTAATTGAAGTTATTACTGGTACTTTTTCAGCCGTTTTCGGTGTTTTAATGATATTTTGGTCATTCCCTTGTAATGAAAGGAGAACTGGAGGAGTTTTAACAGCCTCATGGGGTTTTGTGAGAGACTTCGGTGTACCTGGACTTTTCGCAATCTTCTGTAAGTCCTCTTTTGGCTGGGCTGGTTTGGATTTGTTGTCCACATTGTTAACATTTTTACGTCTAGGTGGTAGTGAAGTAACTGCTTTGATTCTTGCTCTTCTTGTCGACATAATTGCAAATTGACTAAACGTGGACACAACGCTCACGTACTCACATATATTTAAAATGGCAGTCAAGAACAATTTTGTCCTTTATTAGGTCATAAAAATACCAACTGATCAATAAAACATAATCCTCAAAACTAAAGTAAAAATCTAAATTCTAGTAAAGCGTGTGAATTTAGCTAACAGTACGTGTAGGTACGTACAGTAACATTATAAAAGTCAATCAATCTGTCAGTTTGACGTTCCTGACATTTTACATTGGTAGGTATAGTTTTTATGCAAAAATGGTACAGAAATTATTGCTATACAGCCTTTAGTGAAGTTATTGTCTGTAAGTTTTCCATTTCTAAGGAAGGCAAAGGAATCTGGACCATACAACCACTAAAATATAGGTGTCATTATGTAATACATATATTTGCACACAATAAAACGCATCTACGAAGTTATTTTGTGATTGTATCGCAAATTCGCAACAGAACTCACAATGAATGTGGTGAAAGACACTATAAAATTTTCAACGTCGTAGGTAGAGTCCACGCAGGTCCGCGCCACTACTGAAGTCCGATAGGGGATAGAGGTAGCGCTAGTGTCAAAGTTTTACAAGTTGCCATTTCTGGCTTATGACGTGACTTTTTTTCGACTCCCAGTGGCAATTTCTGGTGTTTAGTCTTGGGTTGGCTCCACCAGGCTAAAGTTAGGTACCTACTTTTATCTCAATAAAACTATATTTAACTTTTATTATTTAGGTACTGGAGACCGGGGCAGGATGGGATACGTAAGAGAAAATTCATTATACTAAAAAAATAAACAGTTTAATGGAATATCTCAATGACGTAGAAAAAAATCCTGTTTTGCCCCGTGATCGGGCATAATGGGAAACCGCACGGGGCAAAATGATCATACAATTCAGTCTGGCTGATAGCGTTAAGAAGTATAGGCTCCCATCATCCTCTTCGTCAACTCCAACGCAGGAGCTATGGGCCTAACCACATTCGATTTTATGATAAAAAAAATCACATCCTTCATTTTGGATGTCGAAACAGACGTTGTATTCGGAATCAGGACCCTTGAAAACTAAAAAAAATTGACCTCGAGATTTTGACGGATTTACAACTTTCTGAGTCCAAAAATACCGTTTTTGGAATTTGTCTGTAGGTGTGTGTTCCTGTGTGTCTGTGCGTTAGCACGATAACTCGAGTATGCATTAACTTGTTGCAACCAAAGTTAACATGCATGTAAAACATCAAAATATAAGGTTTCTATAATTTTTAAGCGTATAAAACTCATTTACATTCACTCAGTTGACTATAAGTATCACAAATTCGTAATGCCATACAAAATCTATCCTTACTTACTTAATATTATAAATGCGAAAGTAACTCCGTTTGTCTGTTAAGCTTTCACGTCTAAGCCACTGAACCGATTTTGATGAAACTTGCTTACTTACTTAAGCTTTAAAGGTCAATAATATAAAAAAAATACATGGTGAAACAAACATATTATTTTTTAAGTAACAACTAATTATTAAGGTCAGGTGGGGTAAGAGGGACACCGGGGTAAGAGGGACTAAGACCTATAACTCATGGCTTGTTTTTAGGTTTATCAACCAAAATCCATGTACCTTTGTTTATCAACGCATTGTTAAACCAAAGCGTTTAGCGCTATGGGTCTTCCGTCGATAAAGCAGGCAAGGCGAATTAGTTTGGACGGTTTTCAATAGAAGTCGCTACGTTACTCAGAAGCCGCGAAAAATGAAGAAACTTCTGACAGTTGTGAATTCGACTAGCACCAAGTTGGCGCGTCTTTTGAAAATCGATGTTTTTTTGAAAAAAAGAGTTTTATAAATAATTTTTATGTAAAAATAGTTCTCCGTGTATTTTTACATGAAAATTATTTATAAAACTCTTTTTTGGCTGTAAGTATTACTATTTTATACTCACTTTAGTTTAAAAACAACTATTAATGCGATTTTCTTTACCTTGAAAATTTTTACCTCCAATGACATTAGCTGGGGGAAGAGGGTCACTGTTGACGGGGAAAGAGGAACATATGTTTCTCTTACCCCGTGTCAGGGGAGACACACATTTTCAATAAGTGATATTTATAGTTAAAATATTGTAGTACTCTAGGCACTTCAAAGAAACAAGTAGAGGCACACTATTTGCTAGGAAACTATTTTTATTTTTTGGTGTTAAAAAAACTTCAAAATAATACCGCGCAATGTGTAATTAATTTCCCAGGTATAGTCTAGAAGAAAAAAATGGTCCTAAAGAAGAGAGGAATACGTAGTTCTCGGCTTTGACATAGGTCTTTTTCAGGCATATTTGTGAGGAACGCCGTACGGCAATTTAATTGATCTAAGTGCCTTGTTTTAATTATCTTTTCACATATTTTTATAATAGTCTTGGTGTTAAGTTTGAAGTTTTTTAAGTAGAATTAAAATTTAATTTCATTGATCTAAGGCTATGTTTTAATAATCTTTTCACATGTTTTTATAATAGTCTTGGTGTTAAGTTCGAAGTTTTTTAAGAAGAATTAAAAGGCTGATTCCCAATATTGATCTTGTTAGGTACAGCTAACTAATGTATATCCGACATCGTGGAAGAAAGCCAATGTTATCCCTTTGCCTAAATCCTCGAATCCTTCGTCCTTAACAGACTATCGCCCCATCTCCATTTTGCCTCTCCTATCCAAGGTCCTTGAGTCCGTCGCACACCAACAATTATATTCCTTCTTCGCGTCCAACTCCTTATTATGTCCTCTCCAATCTGGCTTTCGGCCATCTCATAGTACGGTTGGTGCGCTGCTGAATGTGACTGAGGATATCCGTCTAGCAATGGATAATACCAAACTGACAGTTATCTGTCTGTTGGACTTTAGTAGCGCATTCAACTCGGTTGATTTTGATATACTGCTCGGTACTCTTCGCTCGGCAAACATCTCACTTCCAACCATTCAGTGGTTCCATTCATACCTTTATGGCCGCCAACAATGTGTTAAAATGGACCATAATAAGTCTGGTTGGTGCCAGTTGACAGCTGGTGTGCCTCAAGGTGGCGTACTTTCACCTTTGTTATTTTCAATATTTATAAATAGAATATGCGATACTATTTCTTCCTCCTTCCATTTATATGCCGATGATCTTCAGATTTATCGGCATTCGGGACTATCTGAGATCACTGAGACTATTCGTGAACTAAATAAGGATTTATCGGCTATTCTTGCTTGGGCCAATTCTTTCGGATTACTTGTTAACCCAGTAAAATCGCAGGCAATCATAGTAGGCAGCAGTAGATTAAGAAATAAACTTGATTTCAACTTATTGCCTTCACTTGTTTACAACGGTACCACCATCCCATACTCTGACAAAGTGAAGAATCTTGGCTTAATAATGGACTGCCATATGTCGTGGAATCCTCACATTAACGAAATTAGTAGGCGAATGCATTACTCGTACCATTCTCTCAAGCGGCTTCAATACTTTCTCCCTTTTAAAACCAAAATTATGCTAGCGCAATCTCTCCTTCTCCCTATTCTCGACTACGCTGATATCTGCTACTTGGATGTGACCGAGGAACTGCTAAACAAGCTCGAACGACTTCAGAATATGGCCATTCGGTTCATTTTCGGTCTGCGTAAATATGATCATGTATCTACTTTTCGCTCCGAGCTTGAGTGGCTTCCCGTTCGGGACCGGCGTAATGTGCACATCCTTTCCTTTCTTTATAAGATCCTCTACGATCCTAATGCCCCTTCCTACCTTCGCTCTCGTTTCCAAATATCTCAAACTCCCCCTCGTCCCAGGCGTCAATGTGTCACTAAGATGCTGGAATTGCCTAAGACCAATACTAATTTCTTTCTCCACTCCTTTTCATTTCGTGCTGCTCAAATGTGGAACCATCTTCCAGCCGTTGTACAAGACAGCCCATCCATTACTTCTTTTAAAAGTAGAATTAAGAAGTTCTATCTATCACAAATTTCAAATTAATCATTGCAAGCTTATCTCATCATGTGTATTATAGTATTTTATTATTTATTTCTTTATTATATATATAAACATATGTAAGTATATATGTATATGTGTTATGAAGATATTTATATAAGTATAATAGTTATTATTATAGTGTTATACTGCTGTCTACTTATAACCTTTATTTTGCATTTATGCTGCCTACTTTATTAACGTTATAACACACATTCATGGGTTGACTGGAAGAGATCTCTTCTAGAGATAAGTTCGCCCTTGCTAACTATGTTTTAGTGTAATATTTCTGTAAATTTTTATATGCAATAAAGAGTACTAAAGCTAGGTATATAGTGCCTTTGTTATTATTTTAAGGTTTGAAAAGCTATAAGTCTGTTTAATATTATTATATTACTACTGTTTGTAGAGATATTAAATAAATATTGAAATACCCCAGATCCACTTCTTTTTAGTTTGTCACCCCTGACCGAACCTGTATGTTCCTCTTACCCCGAATTAATTTATTCTTCTTTTTCATTCAAAATGAGACGTTGTTTCCACGAAAGTAAGATATATTATTGACAGAAGCAGTTCTACCTACAAATTGACGTTCACTTAGCAACGAATATCTAAATTCAAACGCCATTTTGATGAAATACAATGACTGTCCCTCTTACCCCATGTGTGGGGGAAGAGGAACGTTTACTCAATCTGGATATTTATGCAAATTTTGTCGTAAGGACTGTTATTAGCGTGACCAAACTTAGCCCATGGGAAGCTAATACATAAACGCTAGTTTTGCATGTCTCAAAGATCTTGTAAGACTTTCGCTGTTCTTCCTAGCACTTAAAATATTTTACTGAAAATGGAGTATGTTCCTCTTACCCCACCTGACCTTATTTTAATCTGTGGTGTTATTAGCAACTTTTGGTAACACAATTAAGAGAAAAAAATTAAAATAAAAAAAGGTGTTTTGCCCCGTCTTGCCCCATGGTGCTGGTAAGATGGGGTACCCCTCTGAGGTAAGATGGGGTGATGAGAATGATCACAGAGAAAGATGATTATTTGAGCTGGCAGAACTCGCAGACATGGATGGCTTCGTCATCATCATCATCTATTGTTGCGCAGTTATTATAAGCCCATCTTCCACATAATGAGCATGATACCACCCTTCAATGGAAACGGAATAAACTTCCTTACAATACATACATGTGTGTCCTCCTCTTCTTCACTTTCATCTCCAGATGATGAGACTCTTCGTCGTTTTGCAACAACAAAACCACGAAGAGTCTCTTAATCAAAAGCTCAAAATAAAAAATCAAAGAAGAATTCTAATGAATTCTATTCTAATTTCTTCTTTGATTTTTTATTTTGAGCTTTTGTAGTAGTTTTCTTCTGTTTTTCTAATTCATCTTTTCTCTTTTTTGTTTAATTTTTCTCTAGTTTTTTATGTTCAGCATCTTTTTTTCTGGGCGATGACATCTAATTCTAGTTTGTAGGAGACGACGTGATAATTGCTGATTTTCCACACCTTTTAGCAACTAGAGAGGATTTTTTAGCAAGCGGAAGTAGAAAGAGTTGTTTTGGAGAAGTCAAAACAGAGCTACTGTCGATATTTACGGAAAACAAACTAGTACAAAATTATTCTCATTGGGGGCAAGATGGGGTACACCGTTAACCCGTCTCGCCTGCAGAGCCATTTTAAGTATAAAAAAACAGAAAAAAATCAGCCAACAATGTTAAGGACACACAATGCCAACTTAATCGAAGGATAGTTTAAGCGTCAATTACAGCAATACCTCACCAGCTAACGATAATTAACAAACCACAGTCACGTATCAAACCAGAAGCAAATATGATAAGCAATTTGCAGTAAAACCCTTTTTTGATTTTTTTGTGCACTTGTGAACCACTAACCACCGGGCGACTGACAAGTTCATGGTGGCGCGTCGAATGATGAATGAACGAGCGTGATTGGTCAATTTGAACTATGAATTTCGCTGAGTACCCCGTCTTACCCGCTACCCCGTCTTACCTCCTCCTCCCCTACAGACTAAAACTTGGAAAAGGATTAAGGCTACTTTTTATTTCAAAAAAAGGCTTGAAGGGGTTGGAATCCCCTATTTATGTAAGTTTGTATAGGAGTTCGTTATTCTTGAAGGTAAAGCCACGAAACTTTGAATTTAGGCACTTATTAAGAAATAAATAAATATTTATTCTAGGATTTTTCAAAATTTGACCTTTGTGGAGATAAAATAGGGGCGTGAAAGCATGACTTTGTTTAGTCTTCCTTGTGACCTTTTTCACAAGGAAGACTAAACAAAGTCATGCTTTCACGCCTAATACATAAACTAATTTTGATGTTTGGCAGACATTGAGATAGAATATAAGCTACTTTTTGTTGAAAAAAGGGTTGAAATAAGATAATTTATGATAGTTTTTATGGGATTCCTCATTACCTAAGATAAATACTTGAAACTTTGAATAGCCCATGATCCGTACCAATAAAGTAACTCTTTCTATCTGATGAGCTTTCACGTCTAAACCACTGAACCGATTTTGATGTAATTTGGTTCAAATACAGACTAGAGCTCGGAAAAGGACATAAACTTCTTTTATATGGGCTTCAAGAGATTGAAGGAGGGGATGAAAGTTTGTATGCTAGTTCGTCAATCGTCATTGTTGAAGATAAAAAAAATTAAACTTTGTAAAGGCACTTGATAAAAAGTAAATAAAAATATCTGCTCTAGCATTTTTGAAATTTTGGCCCGTGTGGAGATGGAATAGGGATGAAAGGTCGTAAAGAAATCTAAATTAAGTGACGTTTTTACGCCTAACAACCGCACTGATTATGTTGAAATTTGGTACAAAAATAACCCTTGAGATAGGACATAAGCTAATTTTTTTTTGTAAAAAGGTCATAAAAGAGTTGAAATACGAGATGAAAGTTGGTATGGAATCACTCATTATTGAAGATAAAACCATGAAACTATTTAAAGCACGTGATAAGTAAAAAAGTTGTTCTAGCGTTTTTGGGATTTTGATACACGTATGGGAATGAAATACGGAATGAAAGGTATACCATAATATGGAAGTTAGCAAAGCATGGAAAAAAGATGGAAAATTTTCTTGTCATGTGCACGGTCCCATATAACTTCTAGGGTAACCGATTTTTTTAAAATTTTTTCTTAAAGGACACAAGAAAATTTCTTTGTGCAAAAGGCCTGACGCGATGTGTTCTTAAATTCTTTCAACATACTCTCCCTCTAACTAGGTAATAACAGACTCATTTTTTAAGAGTATTTGTAATCAATAAATATTTTAGAAAAATCTACTTTTTAGTTTCCTTGTATTCGAAATGAAGTGCTTAACATGGGTAAAAGTAATCAATTCCTACTCGGACTATAGTCTAACTTAGTCTAACTACGTCCTTTTAAGGGAATTGATTCCATTCCATCTTTGTCAAGCAATCTACTATCTATTACAGATTGTTGATTTTCATACAGGGAGGAAAATCAAAGATATGTGTTCCCACTCGATGACATGACCATTTGTTGATATATTAGGTTGGGGAAAAAGTCTTTTCGCATTATAGTATGTATAAACTTGTAATAAAATCTCTTTGGCTATACTATTTGTATCTGGCTGGTTTTGGTATCATTGAAAGTTTAAATTTTAAAGAACATAATTCCAAATTCAAATTAGGAAAATGTGTGATTTTCATTTGTTTTTCGTACCGCCAAGATGAGTGAATCTAATGAAGAAATTCGATACATTTTAAAATTTTACTACAAAAAAGGTAAAAATGCAACGCAAGCCGCGAAAAAAAATTGCGATGTTTATGGACCTAGTGCAGTATCTGTGAGAGTAGCACAAATTTGGTTTAAGCGTTTTCAATCCGGAAATTTTGATGTCAAAATGCACGTCGCTCTGGTCGCCATATTACAGATAAAATGGATGGCATTTTTGAAAAAGTGGAGCAAGATCGGCATGTCAGTAGTTACGACGTAGCTGAAGAACTGGGAATTGACCACAAAACAGTTTTGGCGCATTTGAAAAAAACTGGGTACACAAAAAAGCTCGACATTTGGGTACCTCACGAGCTCACTGAAAGAAACCTAATGAACCGTGTACTCATTTGTGATTCTTTATTACGACGTAATGAAACCGAACCATTTTTGAAGAAGCTGATAACTGGTGATGAAAAGTGGATCACGTACGACAAGAACGTGCGAAAAAGGTCGTGGTCAAAGGCCGGTCAGGCTTCACAGACTGTGGCGAAACCCGGGTTAACTCGCAACAAGGTGATGCTGTGTGTGTGGTGGGATTGGAAGGGCATTATTCATTATGAGCTGTTACCACCAGGCAGGACCATCGATTCTGAACTCTACTGCGAACAACTGATGAGATTAAAGCAAGAAGTTGAGAGAAAGCGGCCGGAATTAATCAACAGAAGGGGTGTGGTTTTTCATCATGATAACGCTAGACCTCACACATCTTTAGCCACTCAGCAAAAATTAAGAGAGTTTGGCTGGGAGGTGGTAATGCATCCGCCGTATAGTCCTGACCTTGCACCTTCAGATTTCCACCTGTTTCGGTCTCTTCAGAATTCTTTAGGCAGTGTCAGGTTAACATCACGAGAGGACTGCCAAAACCACTTGTCGCGGTATTTTGACCAGAAGTCCCAAAATTTCTATAGCAATGGGATCATGTCCCTACCTACAAGATGGCAAAAAGTTATCGAACAAAATGGTACCTACATACTTTAGTTAAATGTAAATAAACTATATTAAAAAATGTTTTGAATTTTCTTAAAAAATGCGAAGAAACTTTTTCCCCAACCTATTATAATAGTAAATTAAATTTTGACCTTGATAATAAAACAAAGTTGCAGTTTTCTTCATTCTTTAATGCATTTTCACTAAATTTCTTGACAGCGATGAGCACTTTTGGTGAAATTAGATACCAGAAATCATTAAAATATATTCAATAAATAACAGTCCAGATCATAAAAAAACATTTGGTTTCGTATAAGATTTACTTACATCCAGTAGTTCAACTTCACAATAAAAATAGATCTCTTCTATAAAATTTATATATAATTTTCAAAATTAGTAATGTTAGATGGATAAAACAACTGTAAATAAATGCTTTTGGGATTAAACGCAATATTAATAACTTTTTGTAGATAAATTGACAGATAGTCACTTTGCTAAGACCAAATTGTATACAAATATCTTACCAGTACAAAGTAACTATTGGTGTCAGGTCAGACAATCGCAAAAACTGAGAACTAGGCTGCGTTCAACTACAAGTAAGCTACTGCGTATTGGTTCGTCATTCATTAACTATATTTTGGCTAAAAAGTCAACATTTGCAAAACCACCTTTACAAATTGTCATGACACTATAAGAAATAGTCAACGATGATTCGTGCCAAAGATGGCGCCCGTGCGGCGGTCGGCTCGGCGAGAGGCGTCTTCAAACTCGCTAGGATATGTTAATAATATTACCTAATTTACATCTAAACTTAAATTTATAACTTTCGAAGCGGTTGCGTAAGCTGTCGAATAGTCGGAGTTGTCAACTAAGGTGGCTATCGAAGAGGTAAATGATATAATAAAACATGTGTACCAAGAGAAGCATGTCGTCATGCGCAGTCCATCTACGTCTACGGTGATCGCCGAGCCGGCGGCCGAGGGCGCGGAGCCTCCGATGCTCTATCACATAACGTAATTCGTCCGAATTTGTTAACGCTCCGGCCTACTTATTCCTACAAAATGATCGCTATCGACAATAAATTATTTTCTCCTACAATTAAAACAAGGTTTGAAGTGTAGTAGTGCGTCGAGAACCGAGACGAGGTGTCGCGTGGCGAGCGCGGAATAATTGACTGGACCGTTCCTTACGTGCCTGTGCGCACCCAGCCAACGACGTGCGGTGCTATTAGCTAATTGGGCATTGCCAGCTTTTGATGACGTCAACAGATACATAGCAGAACTCTAGTCTATAACCTCCTTAATAGTGGCAGTCTTTACATATAAGACAGTGTAATACCTAGCCTACATTTTTGCATATCTGCAAAATAAAATTCTCTTGTGACTAAGGAGTAGTTAGTTGAAGGAGAAAAAAGGCCACGTAGAAAAATTAAGTAACATACTATTTTTGGACAAAGGTACCTATATAATAAGAGGAACTAGTAATATGGAATTAAAGAAGAAATTAGCAAGTTAAAGATTTGGGAATAGAGTATTCTAAAATTATTGGCACCCTAACTGGGACCATTTAAAAATAAAAAAGATTTAAACTTTAAACGGTTGTCTTTTGCAAGATATAGATGTTATGAAAAGTTCATTAAAAATAAAAGTTTAAGTAGAGTAAAATTATTGAACTTTACAATTTTACTTAATTATTTATTTGGTCCACCGTCTACAAACCTGTTAATGAAAAAAAAAGAGACACGCTTTATCTGTTAAGTAGTTTATAACGCATAGTAACAAGTTTTAGACAATGTTACATCTTACGAAAGCATACCTAAATTGTTTTTACTTGGTCGTTTTCGATACACTACGCTAAGGAATTAAGCTAAGCACCTTTCTAAATAGTTTTTTAAATTAATGGATAAGGTGTAAATTGACTAACCAGCCAAATGCCTTAGTTAGGTAATAGCACAGCTCGACGAACTTTTTTCCTCTTCCTTTGTGCCGTGTACAGACACACACAGAAAATCAAAATTCCATTTTCACCCACACGTAAAAGAGAAAAAGCTCCTCTGCTATCTCAACTCGGCAATGGGTCGGAGTCAGAAAATAAGTCCGCAGCATTCGTTTGCTCGGTCCGCAACGGGCACTACACTTCCAACGACAACGCTAGGCAAATCCTCATACAATATTTACATAAAGAAACTCTCAAAAGATTCGAAGCGCTACTAATCCACCTCTACTTAGGAAACCGAGAGAATTGTTTGCGCTAATTATGTCAATTATTGGTAGATATGACTACTTATAATTAAAATGAAGAAAGCAACCATGTGCTATTGAATAGCGTGAGGCTTGTTTATTGTGCGTCGCTTGTGCAGTCCCGTGGACGAGCGCCGCGGGTCGGACCCACCCGTCACCTGGCACTGACAATGCCAAAGAAATTAATTTAGTCATCTTCTTGTTCTCCGTGAGACGAGGATAGTTACTCAAATTAAAATATTCGGTGGTCCATTTCAGGCACGAGGTGCGGTCGGCCCGCGACACACGTCTACGGGCCACGCCCTACACTTCTCACGATAGAATTTCTAACTTTTATAAATAACTTCAAATATAATATCTCCGATTCGTGATTATCAGGAACGTTTATAATATACTTCAAACGTTAAATCTCCGCGATCGGATAATTCGCATCAACAATAGAGGTCTATTTCATACGCCAACAAAGCATAAAATAGTGATATCTTTACATTTCAGTCTAGTCTATATAATTATTTTTCTCTTTTAATGGCAAGGTATCTCTATAAAGATTCAATAGTATCATTCTCAATATATAACAGGTATATCTATACAATCGGAATACGTCGCGTATTCGTCGATCCCTCACAGCGTCAATGATATAAAATTTAACCTAAATTATAACACAGGAGAATTAAGTATAAGATCACAAAATGAGATTCAGCGGGCGGCGCTGTCCGTGCGCGCCCGGCGAAGTCGCAGCTATAATACTCGTGTCTACGCTACAACTAGCGAGGCGGCGCCGCGCGGGCGCAGGGCTCGCACTAAGCCTAGTATTGCTATCGGTCGGCCGCGGGGGCACTAGCACAGGGTGCGGCGTCAGGGCGCGATGCCGGCGTCGGACTTGTGGAAGGCGGCGGCGGAGGTGAGGTGCGGCGCCTGCGCCGAGCTGAAGTCGTGCTCGGACTTGGGCCGCGGCAGTGCGGCGGCCACGCCCAGCCCCGGCAGCGCCACGCCGGCCATGCGGCACGACGCGGCCTGCAGCGGCTGCAGCGCCAGCCCCAGCGAGCGCTCCGACAGCCGCGCCACGCTGTCGTCCGACAGGCTCACGTGCTCCGCCTCCGCGGCCAGCGCGTTCACCACGGCGTTGATCGTGTTCCCCTCGGACGTGGTGTCGTCTTCGCGATGCGCCACCAGATTGGGATTTTTGCCGATTTTGTTCAACCGCTCGGCGGCGACGCTCTCCATCGTGCGTCGCATCAGCGGGTACTGGTCGAGTACGGCGTTGAAGTGGTCCACGGATAGTGAAAATAGGTTGCAGTATGTCTCGGCGCGGACGGAAGCCACGCGGCGCGCGTTTGTCAGCAAGCAGATTTCGCCGAAGTACGACCCGTCTGACAGACTTGTCGCTACTTCACCGTTCGCCATCACTATATCCACTATGCCTTCTTGGATAAAGTACATTTTGTTTCCAATGGTTCCTTCTTTAATAATGATATCACCTGAAAAGTAGAAAAAACACACATCAGAATAAAGTATTGAAAATAAGGGTGAAGTTATACGAAAGTAAATCTATCTTGAAATATGTAGTGCAATGGGTCTTACCAGGCTGGAAGACTTCGTAGCGTAGTTTAGTGACGACGTCTGACACGAAGTTAGAGTCGGCGTTTGCGAAGAACGGCACCGACGCGACGAGGGATCGACAGTTGTAATTGATGACGTCCTCTCGTAGCTTTTCACTTAGCTCTCCAAGGATCAGTTCCTCGTCGAAGAACTTGCCCTGGTACCGGTGCTCGAAGTACTCCGTGATGCGTTGTCGCATTTCCCGAGGCAATTTGCGATATGCCATATACTCTTCTACTTGCTTAACCTGGAATAATGACGAAAGATATTGTTAATGATATGTTAAAAAGTATATTTTCCCAAACCATTTAGGATAATTTAGTGATGAGCTAATCAATCTTTTTCCATGTAGTCTTAGACTTAATCAGTACAGTAAACTTTAATAAATTTTGGTCGCAGATTTTCGCTCATCACTAATTAGGATACATCTAAGCTGCAACTGACATTGACTCATAACCCTAGTGTTCTGCAAAATTGAAAACGTGCTTAACAACAATGTTAGAGACAAAAAACTGCGACCTAAAACACTCAATCTTGATGAACCAATATAATTTAACCAGCGGGTGATATTGTTAGTGCGACCCATGATGTGAATTAAACTGTTATGAACACCCGTTAATCTAGTGACAGAGAATGATATTTTAGTGCCATATGATGTAGAACAATAACACTCTCTAACAACGACGACACACGAACAGTTTGCTCTGTACTCACGTCTAATCTCTGAAAAAGGCAATGAAGACTTTAGTGAAAAGTAATAAAATTTAATTTCCATTACGGAGTGTGTGTATGGGATCGTTCATGAAAGAGACATTGTATTAGTATCGAAAAGAAAAAAATGAAGTTATTGATTGATCAGTGAAAACAATTAGGTAATCACAAACATTTGAAGACAGGTGTTCATAAACAGTAGTTTGATTCAAGAAATTGGTTTTAGTTGTTAAATAAGTACGTACATAAGTAAAATAGCTTAAACGTTCCCTTTTTGTTCATCAAGAGTGGTAGGTAGTGATTGTAGTTATTGAAAGGATATTTCAATAACATTTATTAGTGATACGTAAGTGCACTTGGATCTGCCTTCGTAGAACACCAACATTAATTTCATTAAAGCCTGACTAGTTAATTCTACAAAATAAACATATGAAACGGTTCTCGATTCAAATGTAAAGGACGACATTTTAAGAAAATGAATTTTCAAAAAAAATATAACAATATTGCTTATTAATATTACCTAAACTTGTACCTATAAATGAAAATGGTTTACCTTCTCACGATATTGTCTTCTTGAGGAATCTAATGACTGGATAAGATTTGTAGCGTGACCTAAGAACAGTGCGTAGCATGTGGCCCCCGAAATCATAGACAGCATTGTCAGCCACATGTCCGTTAGCGACTGCGGAGGAAACCGTCCGTAACCGATGCACAGCATGTGTGACATCGCTTTGAACAGTGCCCACGAGTACTGCTCTAACCAGAAGGCTTCCTGGAATATTAAAGTAAAACAAACATTAGCACCCGGGTCGGTTTTAATTATATACACACCGGCAAAATTAGGGGAACATATAAATGGTTGATTTTTGCATACAAATGCAATATACATGCAATTGATAATACATGTATTTTTATTGTTAGACTTCAACATTTGTTGTTTAAAATATAAAAAGTTGTTTCTGGCGCTTCGCTAACTGCTGCCGCGGCACGCTCGCTTCGCTAGCTCTACTTGCGCATAAAGGTCACAAGTCTAAACCTAACCCAATATTTGGTCTTTTGGGATGGCGGGGGGCCCTTTAACTTATTATCCTTGTAGTCGGGACCTCAGACCAATGGTCGGGCCCTGTGGGGCCACTATAATATAGTGATTTTGACACATGGCATTGTGACATAAGTACACAACTGACACCCAAGATATACCCAAGACACCCGAGTATTGTAGTTTTAGGTTGCAATGGAGTACCACATTGTAATATTTTATAAATATAAACATACCCGGAGTGCTAAGATGATTTTGAGTGTACTGGGTCTTAATTACTGAAGGATTTTAAATTTTGGTTTGGTGCCCCTTTTGTGTACGCAACAGGCTGGCAACCTGTCTCTGTTTTAGGGAACTGTAAGGTAATATGTATACTGGGCCCATACTGCATTAAGATTATAGCAAACTTATAAGATCGGGACCGTATCACCTCTTTTTACAATGGAAAATTATTTTGAAATAAAAAAAAACCGCCTTTAAAGCTAAAAACTCAGAAATAAAAATTTTGTTTATAAAAATCTAAATTTTTTTTGAGGTCGGTGCCAAATACAAGTGGCAACTTTATTCCAAATATTGTCGTTGGCACCGACCTCAAAAAAACATTAAGATTTTTATAAATAAAATTTTTATTTCACCGTTTTTAGTTTTGAAGGTGGTTTTTTATTTAAAAATAATTAATTTTTGCTTTTTAGTGTTTTGAGTATATGAAGTATTAAGTAGAGTTGGATCGTTATAAAATTCGATTCACAACTCAAAGTTATCGTTAATTAAAGTTAAGACAGCTATAAAATTTTCAGAAAACTATTTTGAGACTTTGATCTTTGAGAAAAAGAAAGAATCATTGAAATTGGTTAACAGCTTTCGAAGATTTCGACGCATAAAAATGATTTCACGATACTAAAAAAAACTACTGAACCGATTCATGAATTTTTTTTTGGGACCAAATGGCAACTATTCCGCATTGGACAAATAAAGAATCACTTAAATCGCATCAGAAATCTCGGCGTAATCGGTGTACATACATAAAAAAAATACCAACCGAACTGAGAACCTCCTCCTATTTGTCGTTTAAAAATAGGCGATGCACTACGGTCCGTAGCAGTTTCGTAGCCACCTTTTCGTAGCATTTCGTAGCCACCTTTCCGTAGCAGCATCGTTCCCTTTCCGAGCTAAGTGTGCTACTTAGAGTGCGTTCCAAAACCAGGTGAAGCCAAGTAGACAGCGTAAGAAAGCTTTCTAATTGGTGTAAATTAACTATAGTTTAACAAAACTAACCAATGGTGAAAGCGCTTCTTAATAACGACCAATAGTGAGCTAGCATTTACTCTACCCCGAGTAAATTGAGATCGTTTTGGAACGCACCCCTAATTCATCTTTGTTGCTCGTAAAACCGCTGCTACACAGCGGCGGTGTACGGGGTGCCTACGCACGTGTGTCAAGCTCCGCTTTGTGTGAAAATTGTCATTTCATGCGTGGGATGTCTGTTGGTTGCAGTGGATGTTATCACTACTAGATTGACTTAAGCCGTCGTTGAATCACGTGGCCAATCGTCATCTCTACGTAAATTGGTAGCGTAAGCTAAGCGCTGTTAACCAAGCAATATGGCGTATCATGATTTATTTCGATATCTTATCGTTATGAAATGATTGCCGCTCGTCTAACGCCCTTAACTAGTTGGAAGAGCAGTTGCCTGGATGGCGAAGGATCGCGGGTTCAAGTATTGTTTGAAACTTACGTGGTCACTATCAATTAAATGTGAGAAAACGGGATATATACGCGCGATCAATTCGCGTAGACTTTAGTTCATCCGTGACCATGGCGCATGACACTGTGCCGAAATAGCGGATAATTCACAAAACAGAGGTACGTGGTATAAATCCCGTCTTCTCACATTTATTTAAATAAAATAAAATAGAATGTATGTAGATATTATACATACACATTTGCATTGAATCTTCCGTCCATAGGTATTATGACCGTAGGGATTTAAGCTTTAGAGATTATGATACCTATGTAACCATGTCGGCGCAGGCATGTCGTGTCAATGAGACAACGTACCCTACAATTTCATATCATTATTCATCCACCGATACTGATATCGGTGTTGGCCAAAGACAAATTTACAAGATAAGTCAGAGGCTTACACAGTCTTTCCGCTGGCCAATCAGCATTGGGCGAATATTGTGAGTTTTTCAACCCCATATTTCTACCTCGCCACCTCGTTACTCAGACTGGTGAGTAATTTAGAGTGTAACATGTGGCTCTTGTTTGTTGGTTCACTGAAGGTTTAGTTGGTTATGGGTTTGTTTGATGCCCCTGTTGTGTAGTCGATAGAATGGCAACTTGTCTATTTTATGCATAGATTTATTATTACTGACGTTTATAGATTGGCAATAAATCAACTAGTGTGAGACCAAAAAAATACGCCAATGTGTGCGTAATGCGCATGTGTGCATGAAAAATAGTACTGCAGTGTGACAGTTGCTTTCTTTTCTATGTGGCTGACAGGCCGACTTAGGCCCCCTGCGTGTACGTGAAATAGTCTCGTCTATCTATCTCGCTCTAAAATGCGCGTTGGTATGTATCTTTCTTTTTTACATTGCTGATCTACAGTTTCCTATATCTATGGTACAAATATTATGCATGTTAACAAGGTCACTGCCCGGCATTGGGGCGTTTAATGGGCTACTGATGATGAGTTTTTTTCTTTAATCATCGGTTTCTGCCCAAATTGTTAAGGACAGCAAAGAAAGAATACATTGTTAATTACAATTAGGTAGGTATATGAATATATATGAATAGCATACCTAATGAGAATTCATAATTTATGAAAAGTAGGAAAGTATCTGAATTTTATCGTATGTTGAACATTTGTTACGTACCTGCAATTCGTTTATGGCGACCCACGAGTTTGGAGGGAATCCTTGCAGCATAGGAACGAGGAACTGAAGGCAACCGGACCAATGTCCGATTAACAACATCATGCAGATTAGATTGAATATCCGCATGAACACCGATGCCATGTTGAGGAACTGCGAACAGAACGTAAATGTCACTAGTGATTCAAAATATAGGTTCGCCTCTAAAGGAAGCCGTGCGGACTGCGCGCGACAAGGACGCTCGAGATCAAGCATCGCGATGATTCTCTACCGATGATTTGGTAAAGTAGTGAGAAATAAAATATGAACGCGTGAAACGAGTCGTCGAGCGAGCATGCGTGGTGGCGGCGCGGCAGGTCGCGCGGCCGCGGCCGCCGCGCGGTCGCGCGACCAGCCGCCCTCGCGCGCCTCCGCCCGCGCGGCCGCCGGCGGGACGAGGGTCGGAAACAGAAACGCCAAAGAAAGAGAGAAAGCCAAGCGTACGCAGCAGACTAGAGGACGCCGGGCGGCGCCGCCGGCAGCATGCTAAGCGGGCGAACGAGCACATGCGTGCCGGCTCGTGCCGACCCTGGTTACCTTGAAGATCAGATTGCTTTTGGTGCCACCCTTCTTTTTGGCAACGTCGGAGCTGAGGCGGCCCCTCCGTTCCGTGCGCTTTTTTTGAAGATTCTGCAAGATCTAGAAAACAAGCGAGAAACACGAGATAGTAGGAAGAGAGCGAGGCGCGCGCGGAGCGCGGGCGGGATTGCCGGGCGAAGGTCGTCGCGGGGTGTATAGGGCGAGCGGGGCTGGGCGCGTGCGGGCACACACAGGATGCACTAACACCGAGACGAGCGGGTTGCGGGCTAAGCCCCTACTCTAGTGGAGCGCTAGGGGCGCGCGGTCATGAGGCACCTGCGAGACGAAGTCGCGCGAGCCGTTGTCAGCGTCGCCAGGCTCGTCGCGCGGCTGCGGGCCAGGGCTCATCTGCACACAACACCGTCACTGCGATGTCGTCACCACCACCCTCCCCGTACTCCACTTCTCTCTGAATCTCCGCTTCATTTTCCTCGGTCCGATATGCTACTCTATCGTTTGTCATTTCTAATATTTTTTTCGCGGCAGATTATATTATTTTATTAGATAAAGGGAGATATTGTGGAGAATATGACGCTTTGTGCGAATCCTGATTGTTTTTATAGCTATTGCTTATTAAGACTGGAGTTCCGTTTTTTGGTAGTGATTGGCGATTACTAGTAGAGGATTCTAAAGTTCCGGCGTCAGCGCATCATTTCTAAGGAGGCTCGAAAAAGCGGCAAATCAATATTAACATTTTCGCAAATAATATATCATGTCGGCTAATGTGGGACGGTTCGGGTCGGCGGACGCAACGTTCGCGGCGCGGACGCATAGAGAAGAGACAGAGTTAGACGTCACGAGTGAGAGCGTGCTCAGGCAGAAAGAAGCTTGCAGAGAAGCAGTAGAGAAGTGCAGAGCGGGACGTGGGGCTCACATACAGTGGGGGTGGGATCAATGGTATAATACAGGATTACAACACAACTCCATTTAAGTTTTTAGGATCACTACAACTAGAACAGTTTCAATTATCATATCACGTCATTTCTCATTAGTTTTCAGATCTATTTATCAAACTACGTTAACATCTTCAAGGTCACTATTATATTAGTCGCAGCTTTTAACAGTTTAATCCAATATTATAGATAAATTCATTTAATTAGTACAGGTTTAGTCATGTCATGTTAGTAAATGTGAGCGTAATGTGTTAGAGGCTGTGTTACTGGTTATTTATTTAGTAGCAACCCAGTGTGGGTTAGAAGAGATGATGGCTTACATATACTTCCTCCCATTGGGACACATATCGGACGAGCCTGGACAATCGCAGAAGCCGCACCAGGGAGAGAAGCTTCGCTAACCGCAGTATCCTTAGCGCTCGACCCGCGTGGAGAATTTGAAAGCTTTCACTAAAATCCTGTTAACACGAACACAATAAGTTAATAATTTTCGCTGTACCAAGGCGGTAACTCTAAACTATGCATTAGAGTACCGACTGGCAACGGAAATGTTCTTTTTTACATTTGATGTGTAAGACATGCACTTGCTGATTTAGAAAGATTTATAAGTATCAGCCAAAGAAAAGTGCTCAAGCGTAACAATTGAACATGTTATAATTATGTTTTGAAAATTTACATTAATTGTTGTAGTCTCAAGTGGGGACATTGTCTATATATCGGTGAAAGCTCATGTATTTGTTTCTATGAACAGCCTGTGGCACTATATACCAAGCTAATAATAATATTGTTCAAGTAAGTTATGTAATTGCTTTGCTTGTTGGGTGTAAATCTGTTAGAAGAAAGAAATGTATCACAATTTGGTCGTGTTGTTGTTACAAAATAATAAACCCTTGGCACCTAGGTGTTACAATAGAATGTATATTGTTGTTAAAACATCCAAAATTGAACTCAACCAGTTAATAGAAAAAAGCATATAACAGTTCATGCTTAAACTCGTTCATAAGAATACAAAGAAGTAAAAGTTCTGAAGATGACGTGCACAAATATCAATGTAAGGAATATAGATACACAATATTGCTTTGAAAATATACAAATATTGATACAATAAGAACATGGTGCACTTGAAATAAAGTTAACAGTAGCTTGTGCACAAATTATAAAAGTGGTGATTAGAATTCAAGAACATTAGGATAGGAGACGATACCCCATACGATAACTAATTACATACTTAGGAAAACAGACGTGTGAACCTGAGATATCATATGAGTTATCAAACGTGCAAAAATATGTAAGAACTGTGGGTGTAGGTTAAAAAAATAGAAATATCTTCTGATGAAGAATGAAACTAAAGTGCAATAATCAAACCTTTACATGTTCTGTTAAACCCTTAAAATACGCTAAACCGAACACGATGTCGTAGGTTCTTGTGGCAGTTGGGCAAGAATTCACAATGAAAAACCAAAAATACGACAAAAACAACAAAGAAATAATATTGCCTATTAAATAAAGGAACACCCAAGCTGAAACAGAATCAATAACATAAAAGACGATTTTACAACTAGTAATAAGAACAACACGGCCAAATTGCAACGTACGTTTACCTGATTGAAGATCAAAAATATATAATCTAGTGGTATACTAGAGATGAGGTCAAGGAAGAACCATGTCCTCAAATAGTGTTTCGCTATTAACTTGGGATCTAATATCACTTGTTCTGCATTATCTTGCTGCATTATTCCTGGAAAGATGAACAAAATTTTCGTGAATTGGTCATATCCTAATATCTTGATATTTAAGATAACATTTAACAGAGGTACGACACAGCCTGTAGCCCGCTCGAAATTACTATGAGGTATAAAAATATATCCCTCACTCAGTTGAGGGTTACTGGTGAAATTCACTTCTACTATCGCCCTCATTATCACTTAACATCACGTGAGGAGCTTCTCAGCAAACATAAACAAAATATTTTAATATATGTATTGTGTCTTAGAAGTAAAGGTATATTTTATATTTTTCAAGACGAATCAACAATTATGTTCATATATTATTTAATATAATTTATAACGTACCTGTTCTAAAATTAACAACGATATCTATAAGGAATATGGTGTCAGAGAGACAGTTGAAGGCAATCCAGCGTGTGCTGAGGTCGTCGTTGAAGAAGGAGATGGCAACGGGCAGAATGATGAGGTTCGCCACTAGGAGCAGTAGCATACAAAGATCCCAATAGAATCTGAAACCAAAAAAACGAATATTTAAACAGGCTAGATTTAAGCAGGTCATTAAAATATTCTAAGTAAGTGGATAAGACTATTTTAATTGAAAAAGTATCTTATGTGTGAAATTACACATTGGATTTATCATAAAACACGTGCTAAGAGGTAATGCAATAAATTTATGATGTGGTATGGTTGAAATTTGAAGCACCTTTGTGTCAAAAAGTATATAAATTTTGTTCAAAGTATCTCAATAACTTCGCCCAACGACCGGCAGAGGCATACGAAGTTCAGCGTTTACAAGAAACCATTATTCATAGTTAAGTAGAGATTTTGAACCAATTTTTAAGTATTTCGAACTATGCAAATTTTCAAGAAGAATGTCTATAACTTTCCTAAGTTTGCAATGACAAGATATTTTTAATTTTTATATAAATCCTTTACTGCGCACATTTTACTGAAAGTGAAGTGAATGGATTTTTACTGAAAGTATAAGATAAGTTAGTACCTACATATAGAAAAAAACAGTAATCTATTTTCTATTCGAAGTACTAACTTATCTTATGAATGAGAATTAAAAGATTACTAGCGCAATATTTTTACTAGAAGCTAGAAAATTAGGTATAAATATCAAAAGACTTTTGAAGAAAATTTGGCAGATTGCTAATGATGACCCATTGTTGACAGGCGAGGCGCCCGCGCGATAATTTAAAAACATACGATTGCTTTGGTGCTAAATTAAACATTATGGTTTTTCAGAAACGAAGTACAGTTATTAGTATTCGAAAACATAACAACATCACATTAATATACGTACAAGGTACAAATTAGTGAATATTAAATTGTTTAGCAGTGGGACTGAATTAGAACATTTGGAACTATTTCAGACTTCGACAATGAATAGTCCGAAGACATAAATTCAATAGTACAAAGCGCAGTGCTGGGTAGTAGCAACTGATCTATCTATGAAACGACAGTTTAGTGGCAAATTGCGAGTTAATTCGATTGGACAGGTGAGTAATCGAGTGGCTTCACTGCTCGTGGGAGGACAACAAATTGTTAGTCCAACTCGCCACAGACTTAGCCAATAGTTAGACCAACCCATCATTTCTATTACTTGATTTATGGCGCTTTCTATTATCAGTAAATAGTTTTTAAGTTGTTTAAAATAAATTGTAAAAAATAAACATGTAACTTTAATTTGTCCATTTGTTATTGCTAGGGATATGTCAGTATTTATTGTATGTATTGACGGATTATCAGTATCGGCCCAAGTGCTCACTCTGCTCCCCTTTATGTTTATTAGGCGTAATGTTTTCTTTTTTCATATTTCTCGAACCGTTATTTCAACATAACGGTTTTCTATGTCATGCCATCTTTCACACGCTCGTCGTTTGCAGATAAGATAACTTTTTTAAAAAATTAAGTTAAATATTCAAATGGGACTATGTGAGGAAAATGGTAGTTTATTGGGTTGGCTTACATACAATTGCTATTATATTAGACTAGCTGTTGCCCGCAACTTCGTCCGCGTTTGCCCATACAAACTTTGAACCCTTTTTCATTCCCTTACGAGGTGAATTTTGGAAAATTCTGACTTAGCGGTTGCCTACGCCATATTACTATTTAGGAGTCAACATATTACTATTTACGAGTCAAATTTCAGCACAGTCCGTTCAGTGGATTGAGCAGTGAGTTGATAAATTTACCACTAACGGTTGCCTTTTATATATACAGACTGAATATAATTTAATAAATCTGCTTTTAAGTTTAATCCGTTATAATGCAGTTTTAAAAATTCTGAATAAACAACACGACGTTTTCTACTACAATTTAACCTACTTTAAATTGGAGATCTCAGTATAAAAGTACATTTGTATGGGTAGAAACTGTATAAATATTAAAATCCTTTCGTTACGATTTGCAAATGAAATGGGCCTTTCAGTGCTAGCCTGAAGAAAATGATGCAAATGGGTTGTTGAGTCAGAAGTGAAGTTAATTGAAAATTTCATAACGTTTTATATTTTAAAAACGTGCTACAATTTTACGATAGACAGCTACGTTTCCAGTATGTATTGAGATTTTGATTTTGGAATATTCCATTCGTGTGAATTGAAAAAATAAATCCATAGGTTCTTATGCTTTAATTAATTTTTATAAAAAGGTCGAGCAAATAAATCCATTCCACCTGATGGTAAGCAGAAGTGGAGTCCAAATGCGAAGAAAGCTGGTGCGAGAGATAAACTGCCGCGCTAGCAATCTTCGACTTGTCAACCTGCAAGGTGCTTCTTCACGCCTCTTTTGAATGACCCAGAATTTTAAGAAGGAGGGAACACGTGTGCTGGCAGTGAATTCCATTTCTTGATTGTACGACAAAGAAACGAGTTGCCAAATTTCTTAGTTCGCATTGGAATGGTAGCCACAGTTTGTTGGTGACGACGTAGACCAGCACGCGTAGTCCTTAATAGGAAGGGAGATGGTGGGATTAGGGAAAAAGCTCTTCAGAGCACTCGCCGTGGTGCATACAGTCGGTAGACTGCGCTTAATGACGCAATATTGCGATGCAATTGGAGAGGCTCAAGGTGTTTAGTAACCTCTTCGTCACCAATGATGCGGGTCGCGCGGCGCTGCAATCTCTCCTACTTGGCGGAGCCATCCCACAGGTGCGAGCAATACTCCACGCAGGACCGTACTTGCGGCTTGTATAGTAAACACAGTTGATCTGGCGTGAAAAGACGCCGCACCTTGTTCAGGACTGAGTTTCCGTAAAGCTGTTCTTATCGTGCTTTCGGTGTAATCTTACGGATTTAAGTCGCTGCGAACCTTAGGACCTCCATACCGAGCAAGGCGATACTGGTCGGTATACGGCTACCAACTAATTTGATGATAAATGGCAATCTAGATAATAGAAATTAAATTAAGTAATTTACTGTCGCATTTATGTGGCAAAAGCCTGATTGTGCCGTGCATAGCCACTATTACCTAATAGAGTGGCGATTTTGTTCGGAATTGCTCTCGAAATGATCTCATGCCGTTTAATCCGACTGTAATAATGTCGTCTGCATGGATACGTTAGTTTAAAGGAACTAGTCATTTAATAGTTAAACGGCCTTTGTATGCTACTTTGTTTGAGAGTAATTTGTCGACTGCGTAAACGTTTATCTCCATGTACCTAAGTATCGAAGTTATCTTTGCTATAAAGGTTGTAATGAATGATATATTAAATTTAAAGATAAATTAAATTATTTTATAAAAGGATTTTGAAAGTTATTGAAATAGAAATTTTAAATATTTTTTTAAAATTAATTTCGATAATTTATCTTGCAACGTTGCCTACGTTGCAAGAAAAATTTTAGAGATAAACAATAATCTTGAATTCCTCCGTATTTTGATAGCTATCCGTCTTTTGTCATTGCTATTATTCTAATTATTTCTATGCCCAATGAAAAATCTTGGAGGTGTTATCAAATTTATGTGTTACTATGGGACCATGGCAGCCTTAGAAACAACAACACTCTTAGAAATAAGATTATTGATTGTACTTACTTTATAACCGTTTAAATTAATACTTACCAACTTTCTTACATAAATTTACCATCAATAATGTAAATTCGATATACAATAAATGATTTCACTATTCGTAGGTAATCATTCTGTAACTGATTTGCCCCTTTGCTCATCACATAAGCGATGTATTGTTTCATGTAAACACATATTCAGCTATTGTGCTATGTATACCTATATACATATGGAATTGAATAGACTCAGCTTGAGTGATGACATATTGTCGCCTGTGATGATGATAAATGATGGATACCTTAGAGTACTATATTATCTGTGCCTTAGGTAACACAATAATTTTGTGATTTATGTTATTTTTAGAAGTGGAGATAGAATTATTACTCTGTTTCCAGGTGACACGATGAGATCTTTTTACGATAGCATGGACGACGGACGTGGTCCGTATCGTAGACTCATTTGAAACAGTTTAAATTATTTTAAAACTCAGATGATTGCGTCTTTTTTTACTGAAATTAACATAATCTACGTTGAATAATATCCCGAATTGTACATTATTAATAGCGATGATGATAGTATTAGCATGCTGTACCTACTTATAACGTAGTAATATTTTGACTAAAGCATTGTAATTAATTTTCTCTAAAAGCTGATACTTGATACCCAAACTGCAGCTAAAGAAAACAATTGTAAAATACTCTATATAGTCAGCTAGAAAGTTACTTTATAAGTCCAGCAGGCACCGCAGACCGGCTTAAATTCAAACCGTATAATTTTGCGTTCCGGGTAGGTAATGTATTTCAATTTTGGGTAAAAACGAAACTTGGGAGGTTATCTCGGATGTAATAAGACTGGTGAGACTTAAATATCAGAATTTATGCTTTTCCAATTCATTAAACTTTTAGTTTTTTATGTTAGTATTAAGTTTACTGAAGGTCATGTTGCGGTAGAAGCTTAATTGTAAATCGTAGTGCTGAATTGTCACTAGGTCACTAACGATGGAACTGACTTATTTTCCGCTCAAGGGACACGCGGAAGAAAATAAGTTTATTTTAGCTATGATGCAATTTTGCCTTCACAACGCAAAATTCGTTGAGGTTCATTCAACAGACGGCCGCAATGTGGCCCAGACATAAAGCGGGGAATTGCGGTAATTTTCCACAATAAGCCAGAAAAATCTCCACAATAAGTCGCATGTCGGGGGCGGACTGCTTCAACTCGTTTGAATTAATCGAGTGTGATAATAAACAGAGTATTGAATACGCAGGTGTAGGCATGGGTTGTTATACAGGCTAATAGGGTAATTGAGCCCTGATACCCTGGATTAGTGGATCACTGATATTATATATTAAGTGTTACATATTACCATTTATATTATACAGAGTACCTCTTAATGTCCAGATTCGTAGGTTGCTGAATTTAGATTACTAATAATCAGAAAGGGACTAAACAGTGTCCTGAGGTAATGTGGGATTCGGACTCGAAATAAAAATTTTGCGCCTAAGACTCCAGGCATGATTTCTGCGTCAATATCAATAATAAAAATAACAGTTCTAAGTCGGCGTGTTTTCCTTATGATTTCAACATATGGAAAAAGTAGTCAATAATATTCTAGAACGGAAAAGGTATAAGATTTTTCCGCAATTGTGACTTCAGTAGTGAATATTCTTTAAAATAAAATCAGATAACGACTGTTCACAGAGCTGAATGAGTAGTATATTCCATATCTCATCAATTTACCTGAGCAATTTACTTATAGTATGTCTTTGTAGTTTTATGGATATGTTGTCTACGAGTATGTTATTACAATGTTTGTGGATGATGACATAAATTTCATACCTAGAAATCAATAATTACGGACTTGCGTTAGTTATTAGTGTGCTGAGGATATTACCTATTAAGACGTCTAGTTTTAATCTAATAAATGAGCTCTAATGGTTTTGGTAAGGCAAGTACCTATACGTAACGTGGACACTTGCCAGAAACGTGAACAATTACCAGAAGATTAGTCAAGAGTTTAAAGTTGCACAGATCGCAAAGCTGAAGGCTATCTCGTTAAAAGACAGGGTACATGACGTGCACATACGTTCCTGAACGAAACGTGGCGACATAGTCTAAAGAATTAGTACGCTGAAGTGGCATTGGATTGGCAAAGTTTTTCGGAGAAACGACAATTGTTGGAGCAGACGAAGCCTACGCCCAAGTATTTTAATAAAAAAATCCTCGATTTAAAAATAGAATTGTTTGACACAATTGGTTATAGGTTTAGTTACAATTTGGTTATACACATATAGCCATATATCTGTCGGCACACCACTAGATGTGGCTTGGATGCATGAGGTGTTACATCGCCCATAGGCCAAAATAGTGACATGTTGCCTGCATAGGGACATCAAACCAAAAAAGTAACTAAACCTTCAATGAACCAATAAATCTACAAACAAAAGCCGACAACCAGGACATATATTACCTTCTAAAACATTTATTTGAGCAGTCCGGATTTCTTACTTAATTAAGTATTTGATTATTTATATTATCTTATATATAAAATTTCCATGTCACAATGTTAGTTACCGTACTCCTCCGAAACGGCTTGACCGATTTTCATGCAACTTTGTATGCGTATTCAGTAGGTCTGCGAATCGGCTACTATCTATTTTCCATACCCCTAAGTGATAAGGGCTGTTCACCCTTAATTTTTTTTTTAATTATTGGACGAATGTTTTTGTTTTTATTTCTTTATTATGTGGCATTAAAAAATACATACTTACTACTCTAAGTTTTTACTTTTTTATCACCAACCCCTATTTTTTTATAGCTATTTTAGTAATTTAATCATTTTTGTAAGGCAAAATAACGTTCGCCGGGTCTTAATATAATGTTGGTTACTTATTGTTTATGTTTTTTATGGGATAGTTATGTGTTTGGTTTTTGAGACTTAAGTTTGTACCTAAATCTAGATTAAGGGGGGATGTTGTAATATATACTCTTTTATAATCTAATTTAGTGTCATTTTTAAAATACTTAAGTTACAATTCTTTTTGGCTATCATATGCATAAAATGAAACTTTTTTGGTATTAATATTGATACGACCTTACTTCTAGCTAGAAAACGAAACGCCACACAATTCAGACAGATATGTGGTAGAGTCGTTAGATTTGCAGCGTGGCCCGTTGCCAACGCGTTTGTATGGGAGTTTGTTTGGCGCATTCCCGCGTTATGATTTCAAGTAACAAATTGTACTAAGAGCCCAGTCTCCACAACAGTTCCGCAGTTATTTCTCACTTTGTAGTAGTCAGTTAAAGGATCTCTGGCGATTATGGGGAAAATGAAATCCTTCTTTTGATGATAATGTAATGTATGTCTTTTGAGATTTGGCGCTTATCTAACGATGGAGCTGAATAACCATACGACATAGATATAGTATGGTTATTAATACTAATAATAATAGCGAACTTGTCAAACGTCCAGTCTTGTTCTAAAAAGAAACAAAATAACGTTTTCTAAGAGATCGAATTGTGAATCTAAACCATTCTCGAATTTACTTAAACACATACAAAAAAAAAACATCAAAGAGAAGTTTAGTGACGTAGGATAAAAAGATATTGAGATAAAGTAATAAATTGAAAACAAACAGGTATTTTCTGCTTTTAATGATAACAATGTTTACAATGTAGTTTATTTAACTGTTGCGTCTTGAATGCGTTTGTATTTTCAATCCAATTAACCGACGTGTACGAGAGAATTTTGTACTTAAAATAATTTCTGCCGATTAATTTGTAATTTTCATTTTAATGTTAACGTAGTTAGGTTGAAATTGCTCTGGTGCCACTGATTGTTGGAGTAAATTGCTTTAATTAACCTTAATTTTATGCACTGAGTATTGTGCATTCAATCGCAATGAATACGATAGATTTAGTTTTCAATTTCCTTGTATTTTCGTATACATATACTGAGTAATTTTTATATAGGTACATTTTCTGTATACCTACCTTCGTAAAATTACTTGTAAAACAAAATTTGCGGTAGTTATTATTGTAAAGAAACTGATGTCAGGTTGTCTAGAACTTTCGTAATGTCTGGGCAGAGAGAAGCCAGGGTATAGTCAAGAGGGGTCCACGTCCGGAAGCCTCCTCGTGGCGGATCCTGGTAACGTGGTGGGGAAACTTTCTCGGCGGGTGTGTGGCTTTTGATGTCAAGTGTGTCGCCTTGGCATTCGAAGTCACATGCCATCGTCGAGTTGTTTTTGTTTTCCCACCACGGCTAGTTCCGGACGGCCCTTTTCAGGGCCACGACCGCGCCCGAAGTCCCCCTCGAGTCCCACATATCCCCTGCGGTTGGCACCACCCCGCAGGGACGACGCGTAAATGCATTTGACCACCCTGACAAAAAAAAGGGTATTATAGTCAAGAAGAGTGAACGACTTCCATCCACCCGCGAGATGTCAACCCTCCTTGGGTGCTATTGTTGGTGGTAATTAACCCTCTACCATACGGGGTGACTTATGATACAGAACTTTGAACTGACGGTGTAATATCAGTAAAATTCTCTTATTAGACTATTACGACCAATGAGCAGTGTTAAAATAACAGTATTATTTACGGCCGTTACAACACAGCACAGTGGGTAGTACGGTCAGCATCAGAAGTGGATTCGAACTTTAGTACCTTGTCTAATGAAAATGAAAATGAAAAAGCTGTTCATTGAAAAGGACTTTGCTAAGTACTTATAAATCGTAAAAGCCCTACCACCATTTTGACGAAATAATTGTTTTGGAATAGAATAGAATAGAATATTACTTTATTACATCAACCAGTTATAGAAAAATACAGTAGGTAACACTAAAACAAAAGTTTTGTACAAAGGGCGATCTACTAAAAGTGATCTCTTCCAGGTAACCTTAGGATGGACAGGATTCAAAAATACCGAATTTGAGGTAGGTAAGTAAAATATTTACTTAAATAATTATTATTATACTAAGATGGAGAAGAAATGGCGAAAGAAACTCCACAGCTTACAATTTCGTAATGATTTCAAAACATCATTACAGGTCAATCGATATATCAAGAATAAATTACAATTTTAAATGCATAAATTTTGTGCAGATTTTTCTCCTACGCATTTGGATCATTTAATAATCATTTATTTATAATTTAGTTTTTACTAGCATTGATTTATCATGTTACTAAAATGTTAAGTGACTTCTGAGGCTGACTGTAGCTAATGGTCATCATAAAAGTATGAAGGGAATGCAATGCATACCTATTTGCGGTTAGTGATTGGCTGTTTTACGATTCATTGCGTTTTATTACTGCCATTGGTCTTTTATACTCCATCAATGGATTGTTAATGGACAATCTACATATTACAGAAGCTCGTGATTCGGTAACGCAGTTAGATTTTTTGGAACCGCAGCAATTTTTAACCAACTTTAAAAAGAAGGAGGTTCTCAATTCGTATTTACTTTATATTTAAATACTTTCCGAATGGTCACATAAAACTTTACATGAATCGTTTCAATATTTCTTTCAACACACTTGCTTAAAAACCGCCATTACCACACCGTTTTCAGTTTCATAATGGGTCTATTACGCAATAGTGTAATAATGAATATATTTTTTAATTATATTTTAATTAGATTCTCCCCATTATGGGGAGGCAATAGGATCTAGCCCACACAGGCTATATTTTTCCGACTTGTTTGTTAATTAGATATCAATGGATTACCTTCAGTTAAATGTAAAATTTTTACAATATCTAAACATAGTAAATATTTTGTTTAATTACTTTTGAAAACTAGGTGGTAGACCCATATGTACCCATACGTCTGGGTAGGTACCACCGCCGGATACCTTTCTTTTGGGGCATGCCTCGTACAACAATCTATATATTTTGATGTTTCAGTCATATCAGCCTAGGGACGCCCACTGTTGGACATAGGCCTCCCCCAAGGATCTCCAAACCGATCGGTCCTGCACTGCCAGCATCCAGCGGCTTCCCGCGACCTTTACTAGATCTTCGGTCCACCTGTTTCACTCAATTGATATTTCAGTAGACTTTGTATTGATTGTTGTGTATTAGAAAAGTTGAATAATAAGAGTGAAATGAATATGACTGATTGATTGTTAACATACGAACGTTGCTGTCATATTGACATCTGTTACTACCGTTAACGATAAGTTATCACAAATTCGCGATTACCGGCCCATATCCGGCTCAAATTAGAGTCAGACAAGCGTACCGAGATATGTGTCCGGTGACCCGAGTGAAATCCTAACTATTGCAAACACGGGGCATAGATAAAACATAACAGTGTATTACAGTTTCTTTACTTCACAAAATATTAATAATAATTATTTTTATATAAAATAATATTTTATTCATGCACACATGATCCTTTTTTTTGTTGTCGGTGAGGTCGAATGCATTTTTACGCATCGTCCTTGCGGGGTGGTGCCAACCGCAGGGGATATGTGGGACTCGAGGTAAAGGCGTTCCCTCCATACCCGCTAAACATCCTCCCCGGCCTGACCTCCAGCGCGATATTGCGGGACGGCTCGGGATCTGCGCACGTGAGCGCAACTACACAGAGACCGTCCCAACGCTGCCCGTCTAGGCACTCCTTGTGTACCAATTGTTGGCCAGCAGCCCACAAGGGCTACCGACTGACGCCAGCCCTGTAATACTGGATTTCAACTGGTTGTATTTTCCTTTCCTAAATGGGTATATATGAAGTGAAACAACAATTTGATGGTTTGGCAGTACAATGTTTATTTAGGGTGGACAATATTCTGTTTGTTGCACTAGAAAAGTTATTTACTTACAATTTACATATTCCAAATAATATACCTTTGTGATAATTCTCTTCCTTGAAAATACCTAGTTTACACAAGTTAGATTTTACACAATTTAGACCTTCTAACTTATATATCTAATAGTAAAATACAACCATAAAAATAATGAAAGGTAGGGTCCTGGAGTCTGCTCTGATCGTTAACGAGTGGAATTTGGGTATTATTATGTATAAATTATTAGTAAACGCGTTATGAGACAACCTTCTGCAGAGTACTTGTAGAACTCTTCGACAGTCAGCCGCTACCGTTTGGTTAGTGTAGTGTACCTGGATCAGAGCGTTGTGTCTTGGCTCTGATAGATCAGCCACTAGTTAGCTCTCTCTATATATTGTAGTTCACCGGTCACTTTTCCAAATTGATCTCACAACTCCAAACTCTGGTTTTGCGCAGGTTTCTCTACCCGGCGACTATATTTGTAATGGAAATTTGGGTCTCTAAACCCGTACCGACGACCCTGAAGATGTGTCATAATAAAACAACATCAATAAATGTTACACTACTCATTATAAAACCCCAAGAGGGAGTTGGAACCACAACTTGTCCAAAAACTAATATAAAACAACGGCAAATCTTTGAGCAATTACGAAACCCGACCAACAGTACTTAGAATATGATATCTCGAGATGTGAATTATTCACAATTTAAACAAACAGATCATTCATTGCCTAAAATTTCGAACCTGACAAAATATAATTACCTTAGTAGGTAGTCAGGCAATTTTTACAAGATGAGGCGGTTTTTTACAACCGAATTTACTAATTTACTGTAACACAAAATCAAGGCAATCACAGAATTTACTTTTAACTTTCAGAATAATTGAAAAACGATAAGAGTTTTATAGTTACCTTTCGGGTGAATTATTAACTCCTTAACGGTTATTTATCCGTTCCAGGATATTATGTAAATACGGAATTATCTTCCTTCCAAATTAGAAAATAGTTCTCCTTCGTTAATATAATCCTCGCATATGTTAATATCACGAAGATTTTTAATGTTTCTCCAAAATAAATTCAGCCTTGAATTTGAAATTCGAAATGCGAACGAATAATCTGACAAGCAAAAACAAACGTCCCTGATTGGTCGGCCTACCTATGGTTTTTTTAACGTCTGAGGCAAAGGAAAGTGAGTCCATACATCCGAATGAACGAAAAATTCTTGTCAATACGAATTTTTGCGAATAACTACTTTGAATGAATTTTGAACAACTAATATGATCCCCGTAAGCCTAACGTCACCTAAATAATGACGAGACTATAGAAAACGCTCTAACGCGCCCCAATTCAAAAACAAAGTGTAAAAATTCCATACAGACGACCATAATCTCTAATATCGAACTGAAACATGATACAACTTACCAAGACAAGAAACTTTCGTCTGAACTATTTCTTTTTTTTTTTTTTTATAAGTCGCTGGGTATAGAATTTATCACTTTGCCTAAATGTCAAACTTAATGCGAAACGGAACGTAATGTCACTTGTCAGATGACGATGTTGACTTTGAAAAATTGATAAATAAACAATGCTACAGCCCCTGTGGACCGCTGGCCGATCATGAACATGATCCTGCCGTCTTCCTGGTAGTGCCCTAAACGCCTTTGCGCGCGGGTCCGGGGTCCGCCATCCTAATCTTCCTAGTACCTACACTTCGCGCGGTCTTTGGCATCTTTGGTGGAGAGACCGTTGATACGTAGGTAGGTACTCTTTAGTGGCGTCAAGTCAGCGTTTTTTGAAACCTGTCTCTTTTACGAGCACAAAAAATAAAACTGTATGGATGCAGCATAAATGTAATAATTGTTAAACTTTAACTTTATTGTGTACAGCAAAGAACTTCGACTTAACATTTTGATAAAACTTTCATTTAGGAATGAATGAATCAATTCTTACGTTATGCTTGTGAACAGGTGCCGCCAGCGGGGTCTGTTCAGTTCAGGTTTCCTTGTTTGATGTAAACGTAGGTCATATACTTAGTTGCTATTTTTTTTGTTTAGATGGACAATTGTATGACATATGCAATTCATAGGATATTTTCCTGTATAATATTGTGTAAATAACTAATGCACTATTTTTTGTATACCACACACTGTATTCTTGTAACATTGTTAACTGGGGGATCAAAAATGTATGCTTAGCACCTAAATTGAAAGGAATGTCTGTACCTATCTAACAATAACACAAAATGGTGGTGAGTATCAAAAGTTAAATTACTGAATGAATTATTGTGATTAATTGAATTATATAAAAAAAGGACTGTTTACAAGATAAATGATCCAAATGCGTGGGAGTAACAACTGCCCAAAATTTACGCAGGTAAAACTGTAACTTAAATTATATTGATAATTATTTATTCATCTGCATTGATGTTTTGAAATCATCACGAAATTTTTTTCACGAGTTTCTTTCGACATTTCTTCTCCATCTCAGAATAATAATTATTATTTAAGTAAAATAGACAGACGCATATTATTTGAGTAAAATAATTATTTCGTCCCGAAATGGTGGTCGATCTATTTGAATAACAACATAAGTATTTATATTCTGAGGAACAGAAAACAATAAATTACAATTATGTTCATAGCCACTAAAGGCGTGAGTCATGTGACGCAATATGTAAAGTACAGCTGAAAAAATAATGAAGTTAGCTATATTATGAGATATTGTTGCTCGAAATTAATTGTTTTACCATTACAATACATGCTTATTTTACTTACTTTATTACGAGTAGTTGTATTCTATGAATTCCCTGTTTTATTATTTACTTATTAATTGTCGGACATAAGTCTGAACCTCCAATGGTGTTATAAAGCTATACCTATTTACTTATATCACAATAAGCAATTACAGTAATAATATAAAAAAAAAATTGAGTAACCCCCGACACAAATTTATCATCATCAACAGCTCATATAATGTCCCCACCGAGGGGCTAGAGGCTACCCCACATTAGGGGCGATTAGGCCTTAGTCAACCACGCTGGCCAAGTGCGGGTTGGTCGACTTCACACACAACCTAAGAATTTCTTCATAGGTGTGTGCAGGTTTCCTCACGAGTTTATTAAACGTACATATGAATTCAAAATTTGAAAGCACATTGGTACGTGGCGGGGATCGAAATGGTACCTCCCGGGTGGGAGACGACGCTCTTACACACTACGCCACCGACGCTTTTGAAGAAGCGACATAAATTTATACATATGCAATTATAATCATGCTCAAAATCCCAAAAGGGGTCGAGCAGAGCTTCAGGTAACATTCAGTTACACACAAGGCCACGTCTGGCAGTATGGACCATACAGTACCCCAAAATAATGACAGGTTGCCAGACTATGGCCTACACAGAAGGGGTACAAAACCCTTCAGCAAACAAACTAAAGCCAATGATCAGGGCAGATGTTACACTCTAAATCATCTCTACAGTCTGAGCAAATGTATAGCTAAGAACTATACATTTGCCCAGAAAAAATAGTAAAATAGTTGGTAAGGAGCTCAAAGGTTAGAAGCTATGCCAAAGACAGACACACAAATACACAGACAGACAACGTCATACTTATAACACCTCTCCTTTTGCGTCAGCGAGTTTTAAAACACTGGCAAAATAATATTGAGAAAATTTTAGACTAGTCGAAACAAAACAAAAGCTTAATACTTTCTCGTATACGCAGTATAGAGGAAGTCTTGTAGTCATAAAAAAATTCGATCTCGACATTTTGACGCATTATGTCTGTGCATTAGCACGATAACTCGAGTATGCTTTAACTTATTGCAACCAAATTTAACATGCATGTATGACATCAAAATATAAGGTTTCTGTCAACTTTTGAGTAGTCGATCACGAAAGTTAAGCAACCAAGTGCGCGGTCGGTACTCGGATGGGTGACCAAAATTTAACATGCATGTATGGAATCAAAACGTAAAGTTTCTATCAACTTTTGAGTGGTTTCCGGTATACGAGAAAGTCAAGGGGAGACCACTCCCGATTTTTGCAAAGGTTACAGTGATCAGGCTCTGAGTAGCTTCTATTGGAGGGGTATTTGCGCAATTCTTAATACAGTTCTAGTTGAAAATCACCCCTATGAATCACCCTTGCTTGCCACCCTTTTAATAAATAAAATGTAAGTGCTAAATGACAAGTGTAAAGAAAATAACTGCTAAGTGCTATCCGAATGAAGTGTACTGTTATTGTGTTAATTATAACGCATGTTTCCATTGAGCCAATGTGCATTATATCCGTTGGGTTGATCAAGAACCGTGTTGCTAACGTTAATTCATTTATGAACCTGATAGGGTTGGCAGCACGTTTGAATTTTCATCATATTCTATACTAGTCGCCCCGATATCAAAAAATTAGGACACTTTTTTCAGTCATATTTATTGTAACACATTTTGTGCATAAATTTTATTTTTCTGCATTTCTTCTCTATCATCATCAACAGCTCATATAATGTCCCCACCGAGGGGCTCGAGCCTACCTCACATTAGTGGCGATTAGGCCTTAGTCAACCACGCTGGCCAAGTACGGTTCTTCTCTATATGAACTTTAAAAATAATTATGCCAAATCTCACACTCCTCTGTGCGCGCAATATGTTTAAAAGCAAAAGGTTTAAAAATCTGTTACCCTACTACGGAAAAAAGAAAGTAATGAAATCGGTTAAAATCGGGGTTTACAAGATAACATAGACTCTTGCTTTTGTTAAAATCGATTAAAATTTATCAAAATTGCTTAGCAACCACAGCAAGATTTTGTGTAGAAACTTCAAAGGATTTTAATTTAAATCGGTTACAAGGAATAATTCTCATACTCTTCCTCTTGTTCGGTTAAAATGTAGCCTATGTTGTTCGAACCCCAGAAGTGTCGCAACCCCCAATCTAAACTGTCAGACATAATTATTATGTCTGCCTGCCCCTTAAAGGAAATGATTGACACCTCATTCATCAAAATCAGATGAATAGTTTAGGCGCTAGGGTGTAACATACGTAATACGAATACGTAAGATCATTACCTTTAAGAGTAGAATAGAATAGAAATAATCTTATTCTCACAACACAAACGACGTGCTACATAAACAACGAAACAAATAAATAACTTAAAGTAAAAATAAAAAAGAACAATATTCTTCTTTTTGGCTTCGCCGTAGTCGGGTAAAAAGAGCGCTGCGCTACGGTCCGTAGTCGTTTCGTAGCCGCTGTTCCTTAGCGTTCGAAATAAAAAAAGCGGCGTTCCCTTTCTGAGCTGATCAGTCACCAACATGCACTTAAACAGGCGATTAGTATTTAACCGTCGGTTTTTGACATTTTATTTTATGGAAGAAATGTCAAAAACTGACTAAATGAAATTTTTAATATAAGAACAACGCGCTACCATCCGTTGCTGTTTCGAAGCCGCTGTTCCGTAGCGTTCATAGTAAAAAAATAGACGGTCTCTTTCAGAGCTGATAAGTGTGCTACGACCTTTAAACGTCTCAGTATTCCAGGCGAATGAGATAATCTAAATAATTTCTCATTTTATCCCTACTATTTAAAATATATTGAAATACTACCAACCCTATTTTGCATATGGTAAAATATGATTGGGACATTACTTTGCAATGAAAGCCCAGGCCGAGTGCTTGATGAATGAAATAGGCGTAATTGAACATTCATTCATTTTAAAATATTGTATTTTGTTACTATAAATAATACGGAAGACTGTTTTTCGGAATAATATATTGCATTTTCATTTTATTTCATCCTAGCTTTTGCCCGCGACTTCGTCCGCGTAGAATAGTTACTTCGGGCAGCATTTAAATGTTCTTATTAATTCTTCAAACCCAAGCGCTTACTTAAAAAATGACGGATTTCCATACATACCTTCATCCCCTATTTTACGCCCTTAGGGATTAAATTTCCAAAAATCTTAAAATACATCTTTCTTAATTTGTAACTGAGAGGCCATGTACCAATTTTTATGGATTTTACTTTAAAAATGACGGATTTCCATACTAACTTTTCACCCCCTTAGAGGGTGAATTTCCAAAAATCCTTTCTTAGTGCACCGCTGGACCTCATAGGGAACCTACGTAAAAAATTTGGACTCAGCAGTTTGGGCTGTGTGTTGATATTATGTCAGTCAGTCAATCATTCAGTCAGTCAGTATTCATTTTTATATTTATATAGATACAGAGATTGTATACATGTATAGCACTGATGGAACTTTTGTAACTTCAAACAAATTGACAAAAGTTCCATTAAATAGTTATTAATTTCAACGATGTAGACGAACTGCTGGCAAAATGTAAAGAATATAGAATAGAATAGAATATTTATTTATTTTCGCACACACATGTACAAGAGAGATATTGTATATCTCTTCAGCGACCGTATTTTAGTAATTTATGTTTACTAATTACGACAAAGAAAATAAAATCCATCGCGGGAGCGTTTTTTGAATTTAGGACATTACAACGCTCCAGCAATTCCAGCAATGTTGTATGAAACGGGGCGTGCTGGAGTTATTAAATACTATTTGATTGGATCTCGTTATCAATCTTGACATACCAAAGTGAGTCTTTTTGCTTAGTATAAATGGCGTTCGCGCAACGTTCACGTGGCTATAGCCATAAATTTGTCTTTCCACACAGGTGATAAATAGAAAATTGGCGGCAAAGCTGAAAATTCGTCTTGATTTGTTAATTACATACATAATATATTTATAAATTTAATAATTAAAATGAGTTTCGACAGTTGAGAAAGTGAAATGGAGAATAATTTTACTCCACCAGATATAAGATCAGAAGTCAAATTGGCAATGGAAAACCTGATTCCGAAGTCAAAAGAAAAATACATAAAAGTTTAAGAAAATTTTATGAGATGGTAATACCTACGAGAAAACAGTTAACACTTTCTCCGAAATAGTATTTTTGGCGTATTTTAATAAGATTGCTAAAACTAAAAAGCCATCAACATTACGGGCAATTTATTTCATGCTGAAATGTAAAGTTCATGTTAAAAACGGCTTTACCTTGAAAATATATGGAAATATTATATTTATAACTATAACTATTTTTCTTAAACGACCGGAATCAAAAGCAAAAAAATCGAAGATTTTTACTGGCAAAAACATAATTTTTAATTAAAGCCCCAGATGATACATATTCAGCGACAAACGTAAAGTATGTTGTATTTTTCTGGCAATTGTCTGTCTCGTATTAGTGAAGTCATCGCCTACGGCTCGGCCCTCAAACTCATACTCGACCTGCAATGGCCTATTTCGCGGCCTATGAAATAATGTACTATTAAAACACTAGTTTGACCAGTAATACAATACTCAAGATATATTATTAAAGATTTACAATTATCATTAAAGGGTTAAGAAGCTCAAACGTCTATAGGCTACGGTGAATGCTTACCACCAGACATGCCAAATAACATAATAAAAGTTTACAACAATAGTACAAAACGAAAGATTTTTACATTTTATTAGAAACTAGTGGTCGCCAGCGACTTCGCTGGCATTAATGACAGTAGCATAGCATATAGCCTTCCTCGATAAATAGACTATCCAACACAAAAATAAATTTTCAATTTGAATCCGTAGTTTCTGAGTTTAGCGGGTTCAACCAAACAAACAAACTCTTTTATCTTTATAATATTATAAGTATTTATAACAATAAATGTACTTTCTTTTTTGTGAAACGAAAATATGTGACCTTTGACCTCGGAAAAATCCCACAAGCGATCGATGGGGACTTTTGATATATCAGTTGAAATAACGTATTTAAGACCTATACCAAAATCAAGCTTGTTCGTAATTAATGCAATCCGGAATGTCTATTTTCACTGGACTCCTAATACAATTTCTACGTCTTTGTAAATAGGTTGCTATACTAAAGTAGGCTTTCAGTACAGCGGACTGTAACTGTAAGGTACATATTTGTTGAAGGCTCAATGACCAGTGTTGCGCCCAGCAAACATTGAACGGGAGTTTGTATTGTTAAGTGGTTAAATAGACATCCTATATGCAGTACCTAAGGGAATGTCTTCGTGAGAAGTGACTTAATCATACCTCAATTGCAAATACCTTCGATAACTATAAAGAACTGCTTAACACATCTTCTTGAATCATAGCTAAGAACCCGATCAAAATAATTTTGTACCAAATAAAATAATTAGCTACGAATGCCACGATGCCACAGAGATATACATACGTTAAATTAATAACACATATTTGTTTGCGCAGAGCTTATCGAAAGTATTATACAACAAGCAAAAACTTTAAACACTGCAACCCGACTACGAAAAAACATGAAGGAAACATGAAGCAATAGGAGTAGTTAATTTTACCTTGTAAATCCTATTTTAACCGATTTAATTCCTTATTTTCCCGTAGTCGGGATACAGTGTTTTTAACTTTTTGCTTCTTATATGACAAAGGTGGCATGTATGCAACCGTCCTTGCGGTTTAGTGGCTTTTTAAGTCCGTCTATCTAGCTACTTGTTTACCCTAGTCTTCTGTCGTCATAGAACATCTAGTCGTCTGACGCTATAGAACTTGATATGGCATTCAACAATTATCATCCTGAGACAGAGAGAGACGCGTTTGTACATAGACCTCCCCAAGTATCTTCAAACCAATTGGTCCTAAGCTGCCACCATCCACTTAATAATAAAAATGTTGAAACCGGAAATGCCCTACTTCATAATTTATTTGTGTATTTATACTAATACTATAAAGCTGAAGAGTTTGTTTTGTTTATTTATTTGTTTGGTTGGTTGAACGCGCTAATCTCAGGAACTACTGATTCAAATTGTAAAATTACTTTTGTGTTCGATAGTCCATTTATCGAGGAAGGTCATTAACATAACGACATTAAGGTCATAAACGACATTAACGCGAGCGAAGCCGCGGGCGACCACTAGTTTAGTTATAAAATCTCAAACGCAGTAAACACATGAATATTTTCGTGTTACGTATGTATAGATACGGATGTATGATTTAGCTATCCAAATTGACATGAATCATGCGATTGATGGCACGGCGACCGCAGCAAGATCAATACTATAAGCCGGAAGAATAGGCAGCAAACATAATCTTTAAATAGAACTTCCACAATTTGAGACGATTGTGTTGAAATTTGAAATACAGTAAACTTTTTTGGTGTGTCACCGTAGCTGATAGTGTCATACATAATCAACGCCGATTCTTTTTAATTTTACGTTAGTAATGTTGGTAATGTATTTTAACAATCCTTATATATTACGAGGTTTATTTTAAGATTTAACAAACTAAAACAATGTATGCGACTGGAGGACGCTTTGTACAGGCCAGAAATAAAAAAAAACTCGCGCTCTGCCAGTTTCTTGAGCACATTACTAAGGGGGTTATGTATCAGGTGACACTGTGGGAGTCAATTTCGAGATCATTCAATGATGTTTAAGATATAAGTCTCAGTTTCTCTGGTGATGACACTGATATAGTAACAACCAATAAAAATTTTTGCCCACTTGTCTGCAGCAGCGTTTTTTCTATAAAAAATACTCGATGCCTCAGAGACTCTTCCACAGTGATACATTTTAAAAATAATAGGAAAAAACTAAATATAAAATACTTTTTGGTGAAGGTACATTTTAATAAAAGAAAACCCTTTTAAGGTAACATTCCTCGTATTAAAATTACGCTACAACACCAATTACTTTTTTTAAAAGTTTTATAAAAGGTAAAAACTACATTTTGGAGCAGCTTAAAAAATCTAGTGATAAAATCACTGCTCCAAAATGGACTCAACTCGACAAAATGGGCGGTTCTCCGTTATCTGCCGAAAAAGAGCTCTCTGCTTTTCCGGATACGTTATGTGGTCTCCAAAGTATGGTCTGGAGAAGGGGTGTTTCGCCGTGGTTCCATTGAGTTGTCCCATTAATGGGACCATGGGGAAATAAAATTCCCTTGATTGATGGTTTTCAGTTTAAGCAGCATAATGTCTTATGGAATTCTTCTCTGGGGGAGTGCTGCAGATATTAATACCATCTTTGTTCTGCAAAAACGGGCTGTTAGAGCAATCTATCAACTAGGTCCGCGTGACTCCCTCAGAGAAAAGTTCAAGGAGATAAATATTCTAACTGTGTCATCACAATATATATTGGAAAACTTACTATATGTTAAGAAAAATATTACGATTTTTTCCGAGAAATGTCATACGCACAATGTAAATACTAGGAAGAAACACGATTTGGTTGTATATAAAACTCGTCTCCACAGAATAAGCAATTCCTTTATGGGCCAATGTATACGTTTTTACAATAAGCTTCCGAAGAATATTAAAGACTTGCCTATTAATAAATTTAAAAAAACTGTAAAATCTAAATTATATAAAAAAGCTTATTACAAGTTAAATGATTATTTAAATGATCCAAATGCGTGGGAGTAAAATCTGCCCAAATTTACGCATTTAAAATTGTAATTTATTCATATTGATATATCTATGGACATGTAATGATGTTTTGAAATCATTACGAAATTGTAAGCTGCGGAGTTTCTTTCGCCATTTCTTCTCCGTCTCAGCATAATAATAATTATTTAAGTAAAATAATTATTTCGTCGAAATGGTGGTAGGGCTTTTGACGATTTAAAAGTACTTAGCAAAGTCCATTTAAATAAAGAGATTTTTCATTTCATTTCATTTCATTTCATTTCATTTCATTTCAAGTCGACAATATCGATATTATCAGCTATCCAGAGGGTCCTAGTGTAATGGGACCATTAATGGTACAACTCAATGGGACACACCCTGGAGGAGTAGATAATATTGCACAAAATGGACGGCAGACGTGCCCAAGGAAGAGCGCCTATAAGGTGGTTTGACGCGGTAAAGACAGCGATGGGCGGCAGCATGCACCGCTCACGACCGTACAATGTGGAAACTGATTGGATATGATTGTGGTCGGGATCCTCAGCAACTAGGAAACGACGAAGAATAAGAAAATTAAAAATATTATAAGAGAAATACATTCTTTGACAAATACTATAACAAAAGATTATTGATGATTATAGTTATCTACTATTTTCGAATGGATCTGATTATATAATTCAGTATGCTGCTTGCACATACATACAAGTTCAGTTTAGATTCAAAATAGTTATTACTTTTTATATAGGGACTTGAAAAGTGTTACTATTTTCGTTAGCTACTAAAATAAACAATAAACTTTAAATTTCATGAGTTTATCCTTCTAATATTATAAACTAGCGAAAAAATGTATGTCGTTAGAAATAGGACCAATTGTTGCTCATTTCTGCGATTTCCCCATCAAATAATAAAAAAAAGTAATTTTATTACAGTCTCAGCCAATTACAACTAAGTTAAGTGCAATAAATAAGATTCTCAATAAAAAATACTATCAATTATCACCGTACCGAAGATTTTTTTTTTAATACCTATTTATAATCTATTTTCCCGGATTGCTGAGATGATTTTGAGTGTAATATTTATCCTGGTTGTTGCCTTTTGTATGTTTGTTTACTGAAAGATTGTTAATTTTTGGTTTTAGTGCACTTTTATGTAAGGGACAGACTGGCAACATGTCACTATTTGGAGGCACTGCACGGCCTATACTGTTAGATGTAGCTTTATGTGTAACGAAATGTTTCCCAAAGCTCTGCTCAATCCCTCTTCGGACTACAAGCGTGATAGTATGTATGTATAGTCTATAAACTAATTAATCTCTAATGTTAACTGCAAGATATACCTTATATAAAATTGTAAACTGCAAGATATAAGGGATTCTAAATCTGAATAAGTAATTCATTCATTGCCTCTTATTTACTAATTATCAGATATCGGTTCAGTTAATGGAGATCTATTTATCGGATTGAGACCACTCTGCTAAGCTGAAATCGATAATGGCTTGGAGATAGGTGTCACTTGCCTGTCTCACTCAGTCGTTGAATGGGTAATAGTCAAGGCTCTAGGGAAAATATTGAGTTAGCTTCTACCAGACATAATATTGCATATTCATTATCTATGAAATATTGATTCCAGTACCTATTGAAAATTATTACCATTATTAATATCAATGTTTGACATCTAACACAACACTAGAAACAGGCACACTATTGGAGTGCTGTGTTGACTGTTTACGAGGACTTCTGTTCTATTTCAGGCAAGAAGCTTATATTTTATCTATCTTCGTGATTTCAGGGAACGTGAAGGGTCTAGCCGATAAAACTGTCTTGTATCATTACGTATTTTTAACCTAATCTTGAAATATGCATTTGGCAAAAAATTCTCAACGTTCTACATACTACAAAGTCTATGATTCATAAATTTTGACAATTATCAAAGATGTTTGTGTATAAAAATATAGCCACTTTGCATCAAAATTCACTCAGAAGCAATCTTAAATAAAAATCTGCGTGACGAGTTCGCGCCAAACAAACACAGCTCATGACGTGAGTGATCCTAGTTTTGCCAGCTACAACTTTAAACATTTCGTTTGCTCTGCTGCCGAGTCGCTTGCTATAAAGTTTATGGTACGATTTTTTTAATGATTATTATTAATATTATTGGTCCTTTCACCGGATTTTTAAGAAGGCGCGGACTTTGGTGGATCCTTCTCTCCTTAAGTCTGTAAGGTAAACCTCCCACAGGATATTTAGTCGATGTGGCTTTTACTGATTAGAGTCCCTAGTACCGACGATCTGGCAAAGGTCGCGAGAAGTCGCAAGATGCAGGCAGATCGGTTTGGAGATCCTTAGGAGAGGTCTAAGTGCAACAGTGGGCGTCTCTTGGCTGAAATGTAGAGATTCTCTAGGGTTTTAGAGTCAGAAGCGAGAACGGTATGCCACATGCCAGTCTGCCATCTCTTCAATGAAATAAACTGACGTTCATCCCTTGCCAACTGTTTTAAATTATAAATAAAGCAACATAAATATCATTCATGTAAAATAGCCCGCTTCGTGTTTTATTCGTATCAATCAATGTCATTTATCTGACTCGGGAAGACTCTTGGGAGCAACATGTCTACATGAGGCCAGTTGTCTGTCTTTCTGTCATTTAGACGGTTCTTGTACGATGTAATATGATCTGAACTATATAGTACTTAATTTTATTATGTTTTAATTTGTTTATTCAACAAGATAGAGGATAGGATAGCTTGATATTGCAGGTATTTTGAAGAAGCATGCCCCACATCGATCGTATGTCTGAGGCTAAATTTTTGATTAGCTCCCTATAAAAATTGTAATTGTAATACTAGGTGGTAGACCCATATGTAGGGTCATCTGGGTAGGTACCACCGCCTTTCTTATTTCTGCCGTGAAGCAGTTCGCTGTGTTTCGGATCGAAGGGAAAGGTAGCCAGTGTAATTACTGGGCATGGAGGGCATATCATCTTAGTCCCAGGATAGCAAACGCACTTGCGGTGTTAAGTGATTTACACTTAATATTGCAAGTGTCTATAGGCGGCGGTGACCATTTAACACCAGGTGGGCCGCAAGCTTGTTTTCCATCTCGTAATATAAAAACAAATGTATTGTATACAAATTGGTACTGGTGAGTGGTGGTATTAAGTGATCAACATCGCCTATGATCAATTACCACACTATCTATTGCTCTCTGTTCTTGAAGGTGCTATCTCTCATAATTACACTATTTTTATACTAATGAACTTCGTTTCTTTGCTTGCTTTATAAAGCACAATACATAGGGATTCGTAAATATACAGTGTTCACGAAATAAAAGTTTTATTCGCTACATTCATGTTTCTATTGTCCTCAAGCTTTACCTGCGAAATTAGCACAGTTTAACATTTTCTGGAATGTCATTTACTGACCTTTTTACTAAAACAGAATGATATACTAAGTGCTTTTGACTTGTTTTTCTATGTTATTTCTTCTTCAAGAAACATTATTAAGTAGTTGTAAATTTTGTTACATATAACATGAATTTATGAAATGAATTAGTGAAAAAGGGACATTAAGTAAATAAATAAGCGAGTTTTAGTATTGTTACGTAATTGTAACCATTTTTTTAAATGTAAAAATATATATACTAATACACGAAGAAAAAACGTTGTCCACATTTTTAAGTATATTGGGCGCACGGGGAGTGTATTTGGTGTAATAAACGTTCATAAGGAGAAGAAGCGCAGAGAAATAAAATTGATGTAGGTATATTATGTGTTACGTTAAATATTATTGAATAAAAGAGTCTCGCTTTTGGCCGCCTAGTCGGTGACTAGTACTACTTATGATATTATTTTAAATGTTGTTAATATTTTGTGATAATAACAATCTTACCTTGAACTATCATGAATTTCGTGTTATGTCGTCTTAAAATATATTGTGAAACCTCCTTGTTCAGTGTATCGAACACAGATATTTCCTTTGTTTAAAATGTACGAAGTCGCTAGCATATAGTCGACTCAGTTTGTCTTCTTGATTTAGTTTCGTAGTCCGACCTACTTTTGTACTGTTTACCTGTGTTTCAGATTTTAGCTAGAATTCTTTTTGTATTTGTAGTTTTCCAAGACATGCGCCAGCATATATTAGGTACATAATTTAACTCATGTATGCTTATGGACTAGCGTGTTAAAAGATATTGTATGAAACTGTACGTGATATCTACTCATAGTTTTCTTTTCTATTATCTATCATAGTTTTTAGCTTTCTTTTCAGAAAGTTTTTATGTCTAGCAAAAATGACTTCACGTAATTTTAACCAACTTCTAATAAGGAGGAGGTTCTCAATGACTGTATTTTCTTAATGTTTGTTACCTCAGTGATTGTCATGTGGTCCTATTTAAATTTGATCGACCTCTGACGAGAAGTTTTTGAGTTTCCCTAATAATGCATATTATTTAATTGACGTCGACGATATCGTAACAGTTCTATTACTTGTTTCTCTAAAAGATCTAGAATTTTTCAGGTAACTATTACCAGAAAATTTCTACTTACTTACTTAAAACTATTAACAAAGGACATTTAGATTTTTAAAAACAAAATTTTTATTTCTCCGTTTTTAGTTTTGGAAGGCGTTTTGATATATATATTTTTTTATTCTTACAGATTTTGAATCAGGGGCTAAAGCGTGATTAAATTCATACATGTATTCGCGTTAATAATCCAAAAAGAAGTTGACTAGAGTTTTAAGTAAAATTTGGTTGCCTAAATATGACGTAAGTCATGCAGTATTACTTGTCAGCATTAACAGGACTCAAATATTATATTCTGGCAAAGATAAGACAGTCTTATTGGTTTCTTTCCGCTTCCACTTACGAATTTATACACCAAGAGCTTCCCGTCAATAATTTAAAAAAACTTAAAAACATACAGTAAGGTCTATAGTTTACTACTGCATTTCATAGCGAAATGTCGCAAACCACGGAACTCTTCAACTCTCAGTCCACAGTATATCTTTGTTGGTGTCAAACACCATTGTGTTTGTACAGGCAGGTCTTATATCACAAAGCTTAGGCTTACATATCGTGCTCGCTGCATAGGAGATGGATTAAACACCTATGTAAATTGTATACTAGGAGCCAGTAATACCCATGTTAGAGATGTAGACTTTGATTTGAAGTGAATATACTCGTAGATTTCAAATGATCCAAAGGCGTTAGAGCAAGATCTGCCCAAAATATACGCATGTATAAATTTAATTTACTGTTGCTAAAATATCTATGGACTGTAATGAAGTCTTTAAATCATTACCAAATTGTAAGCTATGGAGTTTCTTTCAGCGTTATTTCTTCGCTTCAGCATATCATCATCATCATTATCACCATAACAGCCTTTATAATTAGACCCACTGCTGGGACATAAGGTCTCTTCTTGTCATCTTACATAATACATAGTATAGATATTTTTATAAATAAACTTAACGATGTGTAGGCAGCGTTACTGACTACTCCATCACGACGGCGTGGCGTCAAATATTATATGAATTAGATGCAATCGATTGGGGTCACCTGTCATAAATTTTTGCGAAAAAATTTTGCGTCTTAAAAGATACACTCTGGTTTGGTACTAAGCATTGCATTATGCTATCCGACAATAAATTTTTATGAAGAATAGGTTAGCGTCCTTTTTAGGCCCTACTGCGCAGTTTATCCTGAAATTTGAACTCTAAGTACTAGACAGACGGGACAAAAAATACAGATTCCCACGGCGGGATTTAACCGCTTTTTAGCCCAATACGATAGCTGTGAGTCACCGTGAGTAGGCTATTACAGGGGATATTTTCAAAGCTTTTGTGAAGGACTGCGGTATCTGTTAACATATTTTTATACATATGTGGGCCGTCAGGGCTACCACAATCGGCGCCACGGGATTCTGACATTCCGGATAGTACAGATCCTAACCGGACATGGTTGCTTTGGCAGGTATCTACATCACGTGGCCAGAAGAGAGTCCTAACCGCGATGCCATCATTGTGGCAGCGACGAGGACACGGCGCAGCACACACTTGAGCATTGTCCAGCTTGGAATTTGCAGCGCCAATTCCTCGTCGACAACATAGGTGACCTCTCACTTCCGACTGTCGTTGTGCAGATGGTCGGAAGTGAGTCGTCCTGGGAGGCAGTTGCCGCCTTCTGTGAAGAGGTCATATCACAGAAGGAGGCCGCGGAGCGGGTACGCTAGGAAGATGAACAGGCGGACCTGATTCGCTGAAGGCGACCTGGTCGGAGGAGACGGTTACACGGTCAACTTCATCCGCCATAGTGGGGGGCGGCGGGTGACAGGTAGGGGCCCTGTCACCTGCAGCAATATACCCTGCGTGGGGAACACCTTGCTGTTCCGCGGGTGTTCCCTACCCCCGATGGGCCCAGACATGGGCGCTATACGTCGTCTAGTCTTTGACGCATGCCAGTGATTGCGACAAGTACCCTGCCGTGCGTTGAAGCCTCGACTAGAGCGGAACACGTTGGTTTTTAGTGGGTAATGTTGTAGACTCCCACATAACCTACGGGAGCCCCATAAAGGGTTTTCCAACGGAAAAAAAAGGGTTACCACAATAGTAAAATCTATTTCACAATAGTATATTAACAGTTTTTGAGCAATTATTGGTATTCAATAAGAAATACCCAGACTGCATAGATGCTTTAGAGTCGATGATGATGATGATGAAATGTTAGTTAAAGCTCTGCTCAACCCGTTTTGGAATTGCAAGCGTGAATATGTATGTATGTAATATGAAAAGCTCAATCGGGGCATGTATTTGTTCAACAAGTATAATGTATTTAACTCGCACTGTATCAGACATCTCTATTTATCTTATCCATATTATGGTGTGTCCTTTTTATTGTGTCCGTTTGTTATTTATATCTGTGTACACAGAGGGTGTACGTCGCAGGGCAAGATCACTACGATCGTGATAATTAAGCTATCTAACTAAGTGCACGGTTGTTACTAGTATGGGTGACCGCAAAATTTTCAAATTGACGATATCAACGCATAAAGATGGAAAAGTTGGAAAAACCTATATAGCGAATGCGTATTTTCACGAGTCCAAAAAAATTAACTACTAAACCGATTTATGTAAATTTTTCGTGGGACCGTTTGGAAAGTATACCCTTTCAAATAAAAAAAGTATTGTCGTCACGTATTCACCGGCTTACTCAAGTTAAGCATGCGTAAAGAAGTTTTACTTCAAAAACCAATTAACGTTACTAATTTTTAATCTATGGTTTAAACAATTTAAATTATAAATATCAAACTTGTTAAATTATAAATATCAAATACGAATTCAAATTGTTAGCAATAAATGAAAATTCGTTCGAATTGGAGAGGTAACACGAAAGCAGTGCTGAGAAAAGTTTAACATAAAAATCTCGCAACGTAACCCCTCAGGGGCGTCCTCGAAACTACTTTTATTAAAGCACTGTTACAACTTCGGATTCAATTTGCGGACAAATATTTTTTTTTACTCGGTCAGGGGTATAACTTTAAATTGGACAATGCATGGCTTTTAAATGGAAACTAATTCAATTTCAGCAACTACGAATGGAGTTGAATAATAAATGTTATATACATAGGAACATATGTACAATACTATCCAATGTTCATAACCCCAAAGGGTTAGCTGAGCTTAAGTAACATTTTTGGTCACACACAAAGCCATATCTGGCAGTATATAAATAAAATGTTCGTCTTACAGCTTTTCTTTCTCTAAAAGTACGAAGAAAAAACTTCAAAAAACCCAACATAAATCTTAAAAAAGGGGAAGATATTCCTAGGATTTTCGCGAGAATCCGATGACGTTATCAAATGACGACATATGACATAATTATAAAAGGCAACCGTTACTCAAACCACTGAACGGATTCCGCGGGGCTGAAATTTGTCTCTCAGATAGTTATAATGAAGTAGGAAACGACGCTAGGAAAGGATTTTCCTAAATTAACAACGGGGGCCAAGCTGCGGGTAAAAGCTAGTCATCTCATTAATAATCTATATATATAAAAATCAATCGTGGTTCGTTAGTCTCGCTAAAATTCGAAAACGGCTAGGCCGATTTAGCTGATTTTGCTCTTAAAATGTTTGTCGTAGTCCAGGGAAGGTTTAAACGATGAGAAAATATGGAAAAATTGCGAGGAAGATAGTAAAATAAAAGAATTTAATTTTCCTAAATAAACTGTTCTTAATGGCCGCCCCGTCATTATTTAGACAACAACAACGTGTGGCGGGTCAGCTAGTATGGAATAAATATTGCAATATCAAATTAATTTATAATTAGTTCATAAACATAGGCACACTCTCTCAATCTAATTTAAAAAGTAGAAATGAAACAATAATAATTAAACTCCCTATACATCTCAGTAGTCCGGTAATTGTTCAACACAAGTTAATGTAATGGAATATTCTTTTGCGTTTACAAACGCGTAAATATTTCAAACTGAAATACACTGAAAAAAGGCCTAAGGCAGCTCGGTTTTTTTCAGTGTATTTTCTAGTTTTAAAAGTTAATGAAAGTTGCGAAATGCACTGGTTTTCTTGGTTGAATTTTTGAGTCTCAACGTGGCGCTTGTCGAAGTCAAGTAGCGAGTGAAGGACTGCACTCGAGTTAGGCACTGTACGTGTCGCAGTCACCTTTTACTGTCACCCCCTACTCCCCCACTTACTGGACCTTTGTTCACACAGTTCTAACAAGATATAACGGTAAATTGATCAATAATTTTGAGTGATCGAAGTTTCTAGCGTATAATTAATTATGACATTAAAATTAGAAAAAGATGGTACAGATATTGTAACTTAAGAAGTCCGTTTTTATGTTTTGTTTCATTTATTTATAATGCATTTTATTTGCGACAAAACGTTGTTTTTCTATGTATAGTCGATAAGAGGAAGCGGGTACTCCTGACACAAGTTTTCTCTTAAACTTACTAGGAGGACCCATTCACTGTTTATTGTTAAACGTTTTAAGCGAAAGAAATAAACTAATTTTTATTTTATTTATTTTTTATATATGCACGCGACGAACTGCAATAGACTCTTCTATACTTACATAGTATAAATCTATACATTTTATAAAGCAAAGTCGCTTTCCGCGTCTGCCTGTAGATCTACAATTCAATTATCTAAAAAAACGTACCATAAAAAACTGTTTGGTTACGAAATGGAAATGAAAAAGACTTTTTAAAATCAACTTACTGCGTCAAAAAGAAATTATGGTGTCTGAAAAATTATCTAGTTAAAAAGAAATTCTTTCTCTAGTTAATGAGCTACTAGCAAAACGAATTTCCTCAGAAACTATTAGGATTTGAACAAAAAGTTTTTATTCATAAACCCGATTTTAAAATGTGAAAGCTTAATATCCTCTCCAGATTGACCGTCGTCGATAGCTTATTTCGCTCCGCTGGCCGCGCTCGCTTTTCTGATTTAGCAGCTATTTACAGAAAAAAGTTATTTCGCTTTACGTTTTCAGTTGCCAAGAATATTCATGTTTGAAGGAAAAAATGTTTTAGTTAGCAAATATTTTTCTAGCTTTAAATTGGCATTAAAATACCTATAGAGCTCAGACCAAATCAAAAAGTTTTATGGAATGTCGTGCGTTAGCCGGTGTTATGTTAAAAGCAAGGCATAGTTTCTATACAATGACATGTTTATGCGTGTAACTGTGTTCGTACACGGGCGACGGGGGAGGCATAGTTTTCTTTTACCGGCCTCACTGCGTTCTTTGAAGAGCTCCGTGCTTCACTTTAGGGACACTTTTTAGCGAGAAATTTGGGCTAACAGATTTCATGAAAGCGACCAATAAAAGGCGGATAAATCCACTGTAAAGTTCTCAACATTATACACATTCCTCATAATTTATTGTCACCATTGATGCTTGACCATCAAAATAACATACACATACAATCACGCTCATAATTCTAAAAAGGGTTGATCGGACGGTAACACTTCGATAAACTTACAAATACACTTATCAACACTTACTTTTTTTTCGCCTACTTACACAAAAAGGGCATCAAACCAAATAAAACTCAAAAAGTAATTTTTCAGTGAACCAACAAACAAAAGTCAAGGGCTTCGACAATTGGCAATCGTTTCTTAACGAAAATATATCGAAATTCGTCATCATAGGACATATTGCTTGGTTATCTACAGCGCCTTAACTTCCGCCACCAACTTACTCAGAGCTACGATTGACGGCTTAAGTCAATCCCATACATTTTTTTCTTGTTGAACCTGGTATCGTTTCTATTTGTTGCTTTGTCTACGGGCCCACGACAACCATTACACTCTAGATCAGGGTTTCCCAACCTTCATTTCGCCGAGCCTCCCCGAATAAAAAAAATATATTTTCATGTCCCCCCTTAATTAAGTTTCAACAAAAATAAGAAACACATTTTTTATATTAACTAAATTATTTATTTGGATTTCAAATAGGTACAATACAGAAAAATGTTTAATTATTAAGGATCTTTAATAGAAGATATATTATTCTATTATTATTTTTTATTCATTTAAATTATATTTGTATAATTAAATAATGTCTAACAACTTTCAAAGTAATTTTAGACAAATAAATAAAAACTTTTAAAGTACCTACTACTGAGCTTGCATGTCAAAGTGTTGCATGCTCTGTACCAGTTGGTCGATTCTGGGTTCAGTCTTTGCTAGAGCTATGGTTAAAAATGACACGTATATAGCAGCGATTAAATGGCATTTCGAAACGTTTAATTTACCTACGCGTTAATTTTTTTTCGGAAAACCCAATGTACCTATTACGCCCCCCTGACATTTCTCTACGCCCTCTGGTTGGGAAGCCCTGCTCTAGATCTCAGCAGCCCGGGTTTACAAAATAACATTGCATAAAATCCATGCAGACTACGCCGTAATAGCGCTACCAAAGCGCGTCAAATACTGTTTGTTGTTTTTTTGTACTATTGGCAAGCAAGTACATGGTCCGTCTGATGGTAAGCGGTCACGGTATCATAAAGACTTAAACCCAAGGATCTTAATGTAATCGGATTTTGATGCGGTTTGAACTAGATTGAACTGCTTTCAAGGAAGTTTTGAAGGTTAAAATAGGAGCAAATGTTGAATTTGTTACGTAGTTTGCAAGCATGTATATTAAAATTTAAATCTAATAACACAATTTGATTATTTGCTAAAAAAAATCAAAGGGCAAATTAAAGATGGCAATGCTAGAAAAAAGTCCACATTAATAGTTGACATTAAATACGACATAAAGACGCATTGGAACGTGTTTTCAAAAAAGGTATGAGTTTTAACTTTTTAATCGTAAAATTATTAAAGCGACGTTCAGCCGGTAATTCACTTCGATCTCAAAATGGCTTTAAAACATGAGCAACTTTCTGTCATAAATTCGTAAGTTTTCAAGCCGAGGTAAACCGATTACATGATGTTATATTAGTCATTTAGATTCGGAGCACAGTTCAGAAAATAACGTGTGCTGTCGCCATTCCTCATAGGCTACGTGTTTGAATGTTGGCTATTTGCTTAATTTATATTCTGCTACGCGATTGGTACCACTGTGTTCTTACTACAAAACTTCGACAAGAATTCGGTAACGCACATATGTATACAAGCATCGTAAGAGCAACTTTCTAGTTAGTTCTTTTTTTAAATTTGGAAGCTGTTAGAGCAGTTACATAACGTGACTATTAGATTCAGATATGATGTATTCTTAATACCTACACGAGCGAGACAATGTGGCTAGCAATCGTTATAAAGTAACCGACTTTACTGTATATTTTTATCGAACATACAATATTCGCGGGTTTCACAAATGCGTGCTTTCTTTTACTTAGAGAAATCCAACTATTTTGAATTAGTCTATTTTTGAAGTAAAACTTCTTTACGCACGCTTGACTTGGGGAGTAAACTTGTGAATGCGTTAGGAAAAGTGTGATAGGGTGAGGCGAACGGAAGTTACTTTTTAAATTTGGAACATATCGCGTCACGGCCGCTGACCAGGGGTGTTGCGTGTCAAGTCAGTTGAGATACTTTTTAATTTTTTATTATTATATAAGTTTTACTTCAGTCATGTGGTCTAAAGCACAGACGTTTTTTGACGTGATAACGTCTTATGCACCCTCCACACTCTCGCCGAGAACTCCCGAGAACACCCGAGAAGCGTGAATGTGATTAGTTTCTCGCGTTCTCGTTCTCGAGCTCGCCTGTTCTTCTGTTCTCGGGCGAGAAAAGAGAACCATATCACATTCTCGTTTGTTCTCGTTCGGCCTCACTGCGATGTAGGAAGTGATTTCCATCGCATGTGTGTGCTTTGCATTTATTATTTTATTAATCTGAGCTTTGAACCAGGGCCTGTCTAAATAATTAATTTTATCTACACTCATGCTTTAAATCTTCTATTTAAAACATTGATTTTGCTTCTAATTTTTATTTAGTTATGATAGAAATTTATAGCAATTCGTTCAGGTTTAAGTCCCGTCTCAGTACTTATCCATGACAGGATTTTTCCCCATGTTTTTCGTTTTCTATTTAATTTGGTATCCTCTATAAAACATTCTAAAACAGCTTATTGCCAACATTAAAACAACCAATATCGTAGTAAACATTTTGACATCCAAACGGATGATATAATTATAATGTTAGGTTGTACTGAATTTTATAATATTACTCCTGCGCTTTTTCGATCCTACAAACTGCTGTGGATTACTGTAAATACCAAAGCCGCTGCACTGTCAAAGTCATCCATTTCGCATAACGGTCGAGAACGCAAGTGAGAAGGTCGCGTGAGTGTAGATCCCTTCTCGTTTCTCGGGTCAAGTCTCGGCGAGACTTCTCGCGTGAGTCTGGAGGGCCTATTATAAATCGATGAACGCCGGCTGCACGTACGAAAAAGTGTCACGTTCTGCCTGAGCCGAGCGTGCAAGCGAGAGCGCGGAACAAGCGATAGAGAGGCACGATCACGACTTGTGAATGACGTTATCACGTAAAATTATCGTCCATAAACCGACTTTATAGACAACCAATTTTTTTCCATAAATGTAGTAAGCAGATCTATTTCCGACCTACTCTCCTTTCCTTCCTAGAAAATACTTCTTACAAACAAACTAACAAACTTTGCCTCTTTATAATATTAGTATCTATTAGTATAGATTTCTCATGGTAGGGGTTAGTGCTGGGTGGTACCGCTCAGACGGTATAAATGTCTTCATTGCTAAACTCTATAAGTAAGATCGTTCGCAAAATGTAATTTTTAAAATAGTTCTTGAGAGACCTTGAGTTGAGGTTACGAAATCGATTGATTACATAACTGGCGAAAGAAAGCTTAATACTCGTGTTATGGAAGCACGTCTTCATTAAAGTTTGATAGCACCCAGGGTACAGGCATTTGGTTGGATAAATACATACAATTGCGCTCTTATCACGTACGAGCAGAGCCTAAGGTAACATACGTGGGTAAAACTGAAAGTTCTTAGAATTAAGAGATTAGTGCGACCACGTTTAAACTCACTAAACCAGTTGTAAACAGTGGAACGAGATGGTGTCATGGGGATTTCATCATGGCCAATCGAAGTCTATCATAGCTTTTTTGTTAACTTAAATTACTCACCAAAAGTAGTTTTTGGTGAGCAAAATATCCATTTTGGTGAGCAATGTACTATGTTTTTGGTGGGCACTAAATTTTTTTCCATAAAAAAACATACAGTCGAATTGATAACCTCCTAACCTCCTCCTGTTTTGAAGTCGGTTAATAAAGTCAGTTAAAACCGGGGCTTCCAAAGTAAAGTAGACACTCCTATCTAAATATATTTAATTCAAAGGTGACTGACTGACTGACTGACATAGCGATCTATCAACGCACAGCCCAAACCACTGGACGGATCGCGCTGAAATTTGGCATGCAGGTAGATGTTATGACGTAGGCATCCGCTAAGAAAGGATTTTTGGAAATTCCACCTCTAAGGGGGTAAAATGTCCACGCGGATGAAGTCGCGGGCGGAAGCTAGTTGTAAAATATGGATAAAATATAGTTTAAGTTACCCGAGCCTAATTAATGAATCGATTGATGCCTTATTCATCAAAATAAAATGATAATATTTAAGCGGATGATTTTATTTTAACGGATGAACTTACGTGAATACAAACTAAAACTAAATCATCACCCTTCCTTTTGGCTTCGCTGTGGTCGGTTAAAAGCACTCCTAAATTGAAGTCCCGAAATATAGCCGAGGTTTCATTTATTATCTAACTATGAATATGATCAAAGATATCTAACCAGTGTTACCGCAACTGTTAAAATAGTTGTTAAAAGAAACACCGCAGAGCCTTTGTACGAACAACCCACTACAGTGCAATGTTAACGAACTGCTTTGTTCATGGCTAGCATGAGCTTGTAAATAATGCACATGTGTACTTCTACGTGTATAATTGACAACATTAAAAAAAACAATTTATTACTTGCCAAGTTATGAGATATTAAAAATAAAACTATATGTAAACAAAAATGGACATCGTAGGCTTATATGAAGGTACTGATATGGAGTTTTTTTTAATAAGAAGGTGGAAAAATGACTAAATTCTACCTGATGGTAAGCAGAAGTGGAGTCCAAATGCGAAGATAGCTGGCGCGAGAGATAAACCGCCGCGCTAGCTACCGTCGCCTTACCGACCTGCAAGGTGCTTCTTCACGCCTCTTTTTAATGACCCAGGATTGTAGGAAGGAGGGAACATGTCTGATGGCTGTGAATTCCATTTCTTGATTGAGCCGCAAAGAAATGAGTTGCCAAATTTCTTAGTTCGCGTTGGTATGACAGACACAGTTTGTCGATGACACCGTAAGCCAGCACGCGTAATCCTTAAAATGAAGTTATTTTATTTTGGAATTTAAGCGGAATAGTCTACCGCTTCTTTGTTTCACATACAGGCACCAGGACCAGAGAACGCAATTGTTCTTCAGGTAACTAGTTTTTGACGTGACAACGTCTTATAATTCGATAGAGCCGGCTGCACGCACGAAAAAACATGACGTCATGCGGCGTTACCTCGCTCTGAATCTAATTCTCTAATTTTAATTTGGAATTATGTTCTTTAAAATTTAAACTTTCAATGATACCAAAACCAGCCAGATACAAATAGATATTTTAACCAAAGAGATTTTATTACAAGTTTATTCATACTATAATGCGAAATCAATTAAACAAATGAAATTAAATTTTTCTTTTGAAAAATGCTACCATTCCATCAGTATTTTCTTAAGACGTTGTCACGTTCAACTATCGTCAGTAAACCGACTTTACAGACAACCAATTTTTTGAATCGGTTTTGTAGTAGTACGGGTAGTTTAAAGTCTGGCAAGCTATAGCTTAAGGTGGTGGTATACCACCACATCACTTGCAATATATTACGGTATTTATAGGTAATATAACCAGCTAAGCGGTTTTAAAAGAAATGTGTAGTCCCCTAGAGATCGAGTAATTAAATATTACATGATAACAATAGTTACAAAATCGCGTGCCAAAAATGATCTCATTACGTTCCTAATTGATAGTGCAGGAAAATTTCGCGTCACTCGTGATCACCAAAGATTGTAATAGGTTTTCAGTGTGACTGTTGTTTTGGTTGTTGCTGTTATGAATAAGAAACATGACTCAAAATACAAATATGTAAGTACTTACTAACAATTACAAACAGCCAATGGAACACATTAGCTCCAGCTCACTGCTGCCTTTAAAAATTATACTGTAGCTATCTTTAAGTGAACAAAATACAGAATCGAACCGCATTATGTAAAACGTATAAGTATTTTAAAAAAAATAACCCTATATGTTGGTTTAATGTACGCAAAAATGTTCAATACGCACCAAATCAGTCATAGTATTCTATAACGAAATCTTATTGCGAAAGTCTGGGATAGAGAGATATTTGTTACTCAATCACGCCAGTAAGGCTGAACGGATACCTAAATGTACGGTTTCCACGAGATAGATTCGACACTTTAAAATTTCCATGCGAACGAAGTCACGATCAACGTCTATTTAGATATGATTAGGTAATGTAGGAATTGGTTAAATATTATTTTGTGTATGACAGGTGAAGACGAAGAGATTTGCTTACATAATACCATTTTCAAAATCAAAATCTCCACTAATTTCACACAAACAAGGTCCTAATTAACGAAGCAATAAGGTTCGCCCCCTGGCCTGGCTAAGTGGTGGTGAGGCGTTAACAATGAACGCGGAAATTTTGAAAAAATATATGAGTGAAACAAATAGTTATGAAAACATTTAAAAATTTGTACATTTTATAAATCCTTTATTGCACATATAAAATCAGTAATAACAAAACATAACGAAATACATGTACAAAGGTGAGCTTATCTCTAAAAGAGATCTCTTCCAGCCAACCCTAGCATTAGTAAGAAATTATAATAGCGGGAATAACGTGTGCAAGTAAATTAGATATTACATAAAAACCGTACCTATCACAATATTTAAAATAAACATAATAAGTACATACATATATAATAAACAACTACATACAAAAATACTACATAAATATATACATACAATTATCTAAATATATAAATACTATACATATGCTTAAGACAAGTTGGAGAGGTAGTGCTCTTTCAGCTTATATTTGAAAGAGTAGACAGATGAACTCTCTCTGATCTCCACTGGCAGTTTATTCCACAACTGTGTAGCAATCACAGTGAATGATCTGGCGAAGAATTTAGATTTGGAGGGTGGGCGAACTAAAGTTCTCGTGACACAAGCACGTTTAGGACGGGAGCTGGGCGGAAGGAAATTAAAACGGGAACGCAGGTAATCAGGATGTTGGGGATTGTGAAGAATTTTAAATAGAAGTATTGAAAAAATCTTAAAAATAGGTTTTACCACAAGAAACAAAATTATATAGCTCAGAAACTACTGGAGCTATTTTCATTAAATTTTATTTATTTTCTAGATAATTTCACTACTTAAATATTCAATTACTAGCGACCCGCCCCGTCTTCGCACGGGTGCAATGCTTATGTAAATATGCATGTATTATACATATAAACCTTCCTTAAGAATCACTCTATCTATTAAAAAAAAACCGCATCAAAATCCGTTGCGTAGTTTTAAAGATCTAAGCATATATAGGGACAGACAGACGGCGGATAGCGACTTTGTTTTATACTATGTAGTGATGCGTAAAAGTAGCAACATGCTAAGAAATATCAATAGATTTCTCGTTTTCTGTGTGTTTTTAGAGTGTGTTATGTACTCGCGGGGTGCTCCGCTCACAAATATCAAGGTCGCTAGCGCTTATCGTCGCCGTAATGATTGTGTCAATGCACGGGGGAAATTTACATGATTTTGATGAGTAATCCGGGTGACTCCAACAACATATTCGTTTTTCCATAGAAGCTACTGAGTAAAACATGTTCTAGTCTCCTTTTACCGTACCAGCGGTCGCCCGCGGCTTCGCTCGCGTTAATGCCAGTTATCGCGCCAAATAGTATCTTATGTCTTCCCAAGGGTCTTAAAATATCTCCATACCAAATTTAGTCAAAATCGTTCCAGTACTTACGAAGCCTATTCAAAACAAACAAACAATCAAATCATTTTTGTTTATGATATTAGTATAGATATAATGTTATATGTAGAGTAAAAGATGATTTCGGAAGGAAAAAAATGGCAGTAGCTTCGGAAAGCATCAAAACTAAATTATATAAGCGACTTCAAATCTGCTCGATTAAATGCCCGTTAAGTTAACTAGAGTTAAGTGATCGGCGAAAACTTAATCCACGACTGGCTAAACGTTATTAGAAAGCGACTACGTAGGCAGATTGCAGTGTCAATATTTAAGCTGGCTGACGAGCCGCACCGGTGTCACGGTGCCCACGTCTTGTGGTATAAAGTAGGATTTTTTTTATAATTTTAAACTTTGCTTTTGCTTCCTTACAAATCCAAAACTGTTCTACGAAACACCACAGCTAATATAATACGAAAAATTCTTAATGTTGAACGAAAGAAATCCTTTTATTCTGCGGCAGGTATTTTCTTATTTTTAACTAGTTATCATGTCAAACTACTTAAAATGACGATAGTTTAAAAAACGGTCTTTAATATTGTTTTTATTATTATGTTATTACCTTCTGTTCTCATAGCCAGCCAGAGTTTGTCAATTGAATCTTTTTGTTTCACTGGCTGTTACTGAAACCGTCACTTGCAACCAAGCCCCACTAGGCAAAACATTCTACATGTTTTTACTATCTTTCGTTAACCTGTGCTTATCGCATATAACTTGGCGGCTGACCACTATATCGGTTCTGATTGATAAACTACCAATGTTATTAATCTGCTCACTAAAGGAGTCCAAAGCATTTTGTGTTGAAAGTTAACTACTGTCCCGTGAGTCCCGTCTCAGTTATCATGTTGGAATTTTTTTGTTTTTCGTTTTTTTTTCATTTGGGATAATTTTCAAATATTTCCAGTTATCTACCTTAAAATTTCTCGACCGTACATACTTTAATAGTTCATAGGTCGATATTTTATTTTCACAGAAAGTTATTTATGCAGATTTATGGTCACCCCTTCACACGAGTGACCTTACGCCGCTGACGTTGCTCCCTTCATGTTTGATTCAGAATATTCTCAGGGGAGAGCGGAATTTGTTGCGGATACCTATTGTTTGTCCGCTTTGAATGTATAAACGCAATATAATTTTCATAAAGTTGTACTAAAGTAACGAAATTCATGTAATACTCATTAAACTTTTTTTTTTCTTAAAAGTTTTTCTTTAAATTTTTTAGATTTTATGCTTAGGTATAGATTCTTATCTGGCGCTGTATTCTGTTTTGTTGGTGTCTGATCTTTGCTATTGGTCGCAAATGACCGTCCCAGAGTCACCAGGGTTTTTAAGAAGGCAAGGACCTTGGTGAGTCCTCCAGCATGTAAGGATTTGTAGTCGACAAGCCTTTCCCGTGACTCGCTGTATTTGACAATAAGAAGTCTCGCTATCCGGACGTCGATTTCAACCAATGGATGGCTCATACCCATCGAAATCTTTTGAATTATTCTCGTTCTAGTCATTGTTTATCATAAACACTTCTGTGGATTTGACACTACGAACTCTCGTTGTCTGGACCTCTGCTCCAACCCATCCCTGCCCGACTTGTGTGGTCTGGTAGTTCGACCATCGATAAAAGTTTCAGAGGCTCAGAGTTCGATTCGGGATACAAGTTTGTGTTTAAGTTTAGTTGGTAGTACGGCTTGTTTTACGCTTGGCTAGTTTATTATAATACATCATATTATCAAAGTCTATTGCCATAAATAAATAGTAAATGTTATCGCATTATTGTATTCCAACAGTGCGTTCCTCAGTGGTTGAGGGTGCCGGGTGAACGGCCTAATCAACCACTTGATGAAAAAGCGATGATAAAGTCGTTGCGATTCTATGGCCAGGACTAGAAAGAGTATCCTGAGAATGGCTTATCAAAGGCTAGACAGATTCTTCAAGCCCATGGATTTAAAGTCAATTTGTAGGCCAAATTTAACTATCAACAGGAGCAAGCAATGAGGACGGAGAGACGCGGAAGATTTCGCTGGGTTGAAGTGAAGTGAGGTGACTCACGGTCATAAGATGTGTATAGCTTTGTATTAAACGAAAATATTATTATTATTATTAAAATTAAAACGGGTTTATGCCACGTACCTAAGATAAGTCATTATTCCGATGTTTGGTCGCAGTTGGCATGGTCCGGCGAACACATTGTATAAAGCTAATTTTCTCACATTTCAATTTGTTAGTAACCATATAAGTTCACTGGCTGTCTTATACTTTGCTTTTAACTTCGTTGTTTACACTTTTAATTAAAAGAGACCCGTTGCATTCTTGGCGGTGCATATTATCTACGATCTAAAGAAAGAGCCCTCCACAAGGCAAAGTGGGTTGATAAGTCGTGTGTCTTTGGCATGTTCAATTAAAACTTCGCCAAGAGTTGTATGATAGAAAGGCAACAGTGTCTAGCGTTTATTGCATCTGTGACTGTTCTCTCAGAATTTATGTTCTGTCCCCAAGATAGTAATGAGTTGTCCAATCGGAACGGTTTGTTGACTCCTAATTTTGTGTTATTGATTGACGCTGCCAATATCTCAAGCTCTATGATGTACTTACTAATTAACTTTGTCTTTTTTATTAGTAACTAATAGTCTACTAATAAAAAACAAAAGTAAAATAGAAGAAACAAAGTAATTTATAGAATTTGACCGATTTGCTGGACGTTTTAGCGTGTAACTCTGTATTGGTTTCCGGTTTTTGTTTATTGGTTTATTGAAGGTTTACAACCATTTTTTGGTTTAGGTTAATTGTGAAAAACCGCCTACAGCGCTGTCTCTTTTTACTTTCTCGTATACGTAGTATAGAGGAAGTCTTGTAATCGTCAAAAAATTCGACCTCGAGATTTTAACGGATTTACACGTTTTGGACCTCCCCGAGTCCAAAAATATTTTTTTGGAATTATGTCTGTGTGTCTGTGCGTTATCACGATAACTCGAGTATAAAATCAATATACAAGGTTTCTATCAACTTTTAAGTCGTCGATCACGAAACTTAAGTGAAGAAAATTTTGGTCACCCATCCGAGTACCGACCACGCACTTGATAGCTTAACTTTCGTGATCATTACGAAGAACGAGGTACGTTCTTCGTACTCGTACTTAGCAATTTCACCAGATGTTATTAGTGTTAATACCTACATCTTTAGGCATAGATTTCCTCATTTGTCACAATCCGGGATTACCACCGCAATCCGAAAGATAATACCTCTGAGCCTTTTCAGGAACTCTCGTACGGTGTTGAGTGAAACAAAAAGCTTTGTGGATTTTTTGCCGGTGCCTATCAATTACACTCGACCCGATTTATCAGCGGGCGTTAACGCGAGATTTTGAACGATTTTCTTACTAATGTTTCTTTATCATGTCGATCGATTGCGTATTACTACAATTGAAATGTTAAGCAATTTGCTTTTTTATACTTGACAGTGAAGCTCTTAGCCTTCAGGCCTTCAGCCCGCCGAAGCGATCTTCATTTGAAACCACCGATCACTGAGGGACTGACTACATCACTCACTAACGAACGAAAACCAACAATTATCATAAGGCGACTGGCCGTGTTAAGGTAGTGGTATTTGTACCCCCTTGGGATCGAAGCCGGTATCTTGGGATCTGTTAGGTGAAGGTTAAATTTATTAAAATTAGCGTTAGCATACATATAACTGGAATTCTTAATTAAACCTTAATTAGGCGAAAAGGTTTATCTCGTCTATTAAGAAACTTAAAATAATTTCACTCGAAGTATTACCTACGCTCTTAACCAAGGCCTTAGGCTGCTCATATTAAATATTGCAAGAACAGGTATCGACTTTCTCGCTGGCACAGTCTCTGGCTCGTCTTTGCTATACAATACACACATGTAACGTGTGCCTCCCTTTCTATACAATTTGCAAGTAGGGAAGTTTAAAAATGAATACACATACTGTTTACAGTGCAACTTTTCGATTGGACCGCGGTCGTGCGTTGTCTAACGATCACGAAAGCTAAGCTACCAAGTGTGCGGCCAGTACTCAGATGGGTGACCGAAAATTTTTCAACTCGATTTTCCTTTGTGCTTCTGTCTCTCTTCTGTAATCACGGATAGCGACAAACAAATGAGGAAATCTCTGCCTAAAGTTACAGGTATTAACACTAATAACATCTGGTGAAATTGCTAAGTTGCTGGAGGGGATGCGTTCTTCGTAATGATCACGAAAGTTAAGCTATCAAGTTCGCGGTCGATACTGGGATGGGTGGCCGAAATTCCAAGGAGCGTTGGTGTCAGGCAATTTTTAGTGTAGGTACTATTGACTCTGGTAGCGAAAAACTGCTTAAAATAATTTTCACTTATGGACGTCCCTACATAGTGTATAGTCCCTATACACTATTCATTAGGTGGTTAACCGATTGCGACACGCATATAAATTAGTTTTCTTTAAAATCAAGTGAACATAGCATTTACTTACATAGTTTCGAACAATATGAGCAGTGACCGTTAACTCTTATTGTGCGAGAACAGACGTGGACCAATGTTTATCAAACAAGACCTGCCGATATGGGTTATATAGGAAGCAATAACGTTAGATTTCTTCATTTCCTAGTACACATTGCATTGCCCTTACATTTAAGTGTTAAACCTTATCTCGATCCTGTTCAGTGATTAGTCTACTAGGTATAATGTTTTTACTTGCGTTCTGGAATTTGATCCTAGCTTCAATTTACATAGAACACTTGAAAATATGAAGACGTGTTCAGTTTTTGAAATAAGTTTAATTTGGAAAAAAGATTGGTGGTAGTAAAATGTAAACTATCAGTTTTGTCCACGTTTGTTTAGATTTTGTCAATAGATTAACAACATAGTCAATAACCGTATCCAGGGTATATTGCATCCCTAAGCCAAAATTTATTAAGGCGTAAAAGCGTGACAAATATAATAATAATAATATATTTCCACGCTCACACCAATTATCTAGCCCAAATTAAGTATCATTAAGAACTTGTGTTATGGACACTAGATAACGGACAAATATACATAATAATCTAGATATTTCATAAATAAGCTTCCACATACCAGGACTCGAACCCGGACCGCCCGATGTGTAGGTAGCGTTACTGACCACTCCAACACGACGGAAATAAAATCACTGTGACATTTACTTTAATACCTACTAATTAATTTTTCAAACCGTAATAAAAGTTAACAGTACCTGCAGTCAGTTAGTGTTATTTTTTATAAAGATAACAGAAGCAAAATATCGCTAATAACCAAATACAAGACACGAAATGTCACAGTAATTTGCCTGATTAGTATGATATCTGACGAATAAAAGATATCTTGGGATTGTACACATAATATTTACTTTCAATATTACACAAAACCAATTAAGCATGAAAGTCGCTAAAGGACAGTAAGTTCATTTGGGCTCTTGGTACAAATTTCGTTCAGTCAAAAAGTAGCTGTACTAAAAACAGCAAAATACCTAATGTTGTCTGGTAAAAAATTCATCCACTCCGCGAGTAAAATACGAATGTACGTACGAGCATTTTAAAAGCAAACACCAATAGCTACTTTAACGCGGTAATTCAATTTCATCAATAGTCCACTGAAATATTTTTCGCACTTAAATTTTTGTCGAAAGCAGACATGATTTTCGACATTCGTTTTACCCTACGTTTTCTGACTCGTTAAGCAATTCGTTGAATAAATCAATACCTATTTGGTGAGATATCAGCTTTGTCGGTTTCACGGATGGAAAGTTTGGATTTTCTGGAACAGGTGCGGAATTGGAGTAGAACTTTTGAACTGCGATTTGGCCATGTTGCAACAGATGCAGTAATAGAAAAAAAAATTCTAGACACTATTATCTTTTAAGCTCCAATGAGAAGCTGGGAGAGAATCTTATCTGATGTTAAGTGATAATAAGTGTGGAAGGTCAAATCGAGATTCACCATAACCACTGAGGTGCTCACTACTTTATCGATAACTGTCCGACCAAATGTTTTTTAAGGGAGCGAGGATTTTCATGATAAGCTTATCAGTCACTAATTATGATGGATAAACTCGAAGGAAAGTGGTCGTGAGCCGTAGGAAGAAGATTATTCCTGCTGCGAATCATTTATGAGTGGACAAGAATTGCGAGCGTTGCCCAATTCTTTCAGCTCGCAAGGAATAGAATAGAAAAGCTGACCGCTAAGCTTCGGTAGCTGGAGAAGCACCACAAGAAGAAGAAAAAGAAAAAAAGGCGATACAATTTACTTTTTCTCTAAAAATTAAAACAAATTGCGAAAAAACGACGAGTATAAGAAAATCAGGAAAAATATCAGACAAAGAGGACTTTAAAATGATGTTCTTTTGTTGTAAAATAAGACTTTGTTACTCACTGATACTGTAACTCACTCAGTTCCTAATAAATATATGAAAGAGACACTTAATGTTGGTAAACCTGTTACAATTAGTAACAATTCTTTAGTTTACTAAGTGCATTGCTGGAAAAGTACTGAATGAAGGTAATAAATGTGTTTTTCTTGATGGGGAAGATAGAAAGAATATGTTTCATTGCCTTAAAATTAAAGCAATAACAAACACAATGTAAACGGCGGTACTAAATACGCTTATGAGCTCAGCAAAGATTCCGATTTAAAATTAAAAGATTATTAAAAATCTTTTGCTGATGGATAAGGATACCAGTTTAGAAGATTATATATGAATGAATAGAAGATGGATACTTTCGTTTTAGCATATACCATGGTATTGTAATTAGATCACGCCAACAGAAACAGTCATTCTTATTTTTGAGCTGATTATAGTTTCAGCAGACGCGCTGCTAATGAATGTAACAAAAAGTCTCATCTATCGTCCGACCAATGAGGTCAATTCCATCATTAATTTATTTGATCAACTGGCGTACTACGCGATGACTTTTATTAGCAATCGTTATTGTTTTTATGTCACAGAAGAGTAATGATGTGTTTGATTTGCTATAAGGAATGCCTGCATTAATAGAACGAAGTAAATTCAATTATTTTGTTGTCTTACACAATCAAAGTTTATTATGCTTAGTAATCTTTTTGCAAAGTCCGGATGAGAGACGAAACAATGAGTGACAGTAAGTTGCCGGATGTTTTAAAAACATTTGTAGATCGAAAGGAATTACTGGCTAAACGTAGCTTTATAACGATCTCCATAATCACGATTGCGATTATTTATAATATTTACAGAAAAAAAGGTTGTGCGACACACTTTCCAGAGAAAATTTTATGGGCTGTGTAATCATAAAGGCTTGATAGTGTGCATGATATAAAAAATATTTTATTGGTTATTAGTATCTCGTTAGTTAAACACTCCTTACAATTTCGTCACATAATGCCTTATTCACTAAAGGATAAGTAGGTATGTTTTGTCGGCAAGTTCATGGTTATTATTGTTAACGAGACGGATAAAATCCTTGCGAGAAAGTCGAGTAATTGAATCGTCTAGTGTAGGTGTAGACATGCTGGAACTACTCCAATTAGTCGTTATACGAATTCTGCATTTCGCAGGCGGCTATACATTGTTAAGTATTTAATCACATATGTACATTAAAATGTGTGACATCTATATTTTAAGAGAAAACCAGAATGACAAAATCCAGTAAGGTTTAGCTTGGCAGCAGCAGTGGTGCAATCAATTAAAAAGAGAATGTTAAAAACCAATTTGCTGGTATAAATACATACATACAATCCCAAAAGGGGCTGAGCAGAGCCTTAGGCATCATTCGGCTACATGTCAAGCTTCATTTGGCAGAATGGACCATGCAGTGCAAGAACCGTTTACAGTCAGATATCATCTCAGCAGTCCGGGTAACTATTGCAGGGACCTTATGATCATGACAAGGAAAACATTTTTTTTATTTTCTCATATATGTTGTGACGTACGATAGCTGTGGATTTGGTTATCACGCAATAAATAGCGCATAAGCGCGGCCATATATCATAAGAAATTTCTAACAGAAAAATTCTGATACTCGCCGGAAGACACTCGGTGCATACATTTTGAATTAGATCCCGCACACTATTAGAAAAATCTCTTGTCTAACAGTGTGCGGAATCTAATACAAAATGTATGCCTTCAAGCGAGCGTCAGAATTTTTCTGTTAGAAATGTCTTTAATGTGCTGCCGCGCTTAAGGTCCCAGTTGGGTGGTATTTAACAGAATGAAGAACAGAAAGGTGAATAACCTACACATATTTAGATTCCGTGAGCAATGTAGGTAATCATGTGATAAATCGTGTATAGTAAACAACATGTGACTGCGAAGGCCTACATTATTGGTTAACGATGTTGTTTACATAATTTGTAAACTTGATAAACCGCGAAAAGCACAAGTAAATTAAGCTCAAGGCTAACCAGCACCATCACGAGGTTCTCGGAAATGGTGTCGTATTGGGGTTAATTTATTAATTATTTGAGTCAAATGTTAGAATAACAATGAATAATGATCTGATTAAATTATTCGTAACTTCAAATTATCTTATAATTCAAAATTCCTTCATCTACATTTCTTCCCAAGCACACCGCAGTGCAGTAAAATGTGTGACACCTATATTTCAATGCATACGTCAAGAAAGAAGATAGAAAAATTCTGGCTGTATGTGCTAGTGTTTGCGTATCTTTGTCTTCAAGAATTTAAAACAAAGAATTCTTAAAAATGTAGGTTATAATAATTTGAAAATGTTTTGTGACATTTATTAACAAATATTCGCGATATATTTTTAAAGTTTTGTTTTTAAGTTATGGTATAACTTACTAACAAAACTTTAAAAATATATCACTAGTCTATACTATACTACTCAGATTTAATGGACAATTATTTCATACCTAGTTAGTCACGAATATTGATTTGTTCCGATAGTTATTGAGAAAATAGCCGGACCCTCATTGGCTTAGGGTACCGGGTGAAATTCTTTGCTACTTACCTTCGTTCTTATGTACTCTTATATAAGTACCATCAAGTAGTAAAGACAAGTAAAAAACTACGATTACTTTTTCTGAATTTCAACATTATCTGATTAAACTAATGATTTATTACAACATATCTAAATTCGAACAGTTTAGTAGACTCACAGAACACACTCTTTCTGTGTTCTGTGAGTAGACCTATATTAATCTCTCGTTCATACATTTATTACGGAACGAGTGAAGTTTTCTGTCCGTCAGCAAGAGGTAATAAGCTTGTGATTGATATACAATACAAGAAGAAAAACAATAAAGTTGTTAAAAGAGAGCTGTGTTACCGAGTTCATTGTATAAAAATCTATTTTAGTTTCAGCGATGTACTACACAAATTATCCACCTACATCACTCGGATTACTCGTCGATTGGCGCTATTGATACGGCATAATTAGACCAAAAACTCAATGATCAAACTGTTGTTTTAATTTAACCCGAATTTAGTGCTGAGCGATAGTGGGATACGGTGCGGGTGTGGGATTTAATCTACAGACTATCATACGTCTACGGACGAATCTCATGTCATATAATCTGATATTCGTCAAGTTTGATAGTGGCCAAATTGGTAGTTCGTCAAATCGTTCTTTTCTCCAATTATGAAGTTTCTCAAATACGGCAGTGGTTAAGTAATCTAAATACAATTTATTGTTAAAATTAAAATAAACGATAATTTATTGAATAATAATAATGTCGTTGAACCCTGTCGTTATGACGAGCACAGTTCGACAGCGTGACTCGTAGACTGGGCTTTCGGCTTTCTAGATGTCGAGAAAGAATACTCAGACGACAAATGTTGAGTACCCAATCTATAGAACATAAAAAAAATCTTCTTGCAGCTCAAGGAGGTAGTAGGGAGGCTATATCGGTCTCAACTTACCACCTGTCTGCCAAACGTGAAGAATATAGGAAGAAGGTAGGTTTGTTAAGGTTGTCTGCTTACCCATATAATACTATATTAGTATAGTTTTTATTCATTGTATATTTTTTTATATACTCAATAATAGTAGTTTTTAATTTCCTAATAAATTTTTGACCTAACTCTGTATACTAACATGTGTCAAGACTATTTTAGGATAGGATCTAAAACAAAACCATTTGATCATAATGTACAATATTATGTTACGACTAGCTTTTGATCGCGACTTCGTTCCTGTGGAATAGTTACTTTGAGCAGCATTTAAATTTTTGGTAGTTAGTTAGCTAAATTAAAGCAGGTTAACAACGATCAATTTAAATTAATGTAGGTAACACACTGAAAAAAAAAACATCTTTTCCCAAATGAAAACTTCAATTTACTGCTTGTTAATAAATGACTTAAAAAATCTTAAAATTGCGTTTAAAGAAGACAAAACAATTAAAATCTTCCTGTTTACTGATTCTCTGTACTGAATGAGGTTCCTATATATAACGTTCCCCGTACTGGCCGTATTGTGCAGTTACTCCGTACCCGTTCCATTGTTCCGCCAATCGCCTCAATGGCTTTTGATGAACATTGTTACTTTGTTGATTTTATTAATGGAGCTACGTTTATCAGCCGTGGGGATTTAAAAGAGTCGTGTTTTGTTTTCCTCGTGAAGACCTCATGACGTTGTTACAGAATATTGATACATGAATCATTTTTTATTAATTACTCGAATAAACTCGTAAGCGAAAACAGATATATTTCATCAGTGTAATTTTGATTACCTTTCATCACTATTTTTTTAGTTTTATAAGATTTTTTTATTATAATACGATCGATATGTTTCATTATAAATATGCACCATCAGATAAATTTTGACTTTTTTAAATGTGTTTTTAGGTTTTTATCTTATAGTATTTTTAGCTATGACTGCGTGCCATGACATTGTTTCTGTGTGCGTAAGTGCCGGAGCTCTTAGTGCCCGCCACAGATTAGAAATGCGCGCACTAACAATGTTTATCACAGTTGCCTTAATTAGATTTATCTACTTTTTTCTCTAATCTCACCATTTCCCTTTCTCTTAAGGACTACGCGTGCTGGCTTACGGTGTCACCGACAAACTGTGGCAACGCGAAGTAAGAAATTTGGCAACTCATTTCCTTGTCACACAATCAAGAAATGGAATCCACTGTCAGCACTAGTGTGTCGTCCTTTGTACAATGGGTCATTCAAAAGAGGAGTGAAGAAGCACCTTGCAGGTCGGCAAGGCGAGGGTAGCTGGCGCGGCAGTTTAACTTTCGTACAAGCAATCTTCGCATTTGGACGCCACTTCTGGTTACTGGAGTCATTTGCTTGATTTTATTTATTAAAAAAAAACACATCGTAATTGTTCGTGAGATAAAAATACTGTTATACAATCGAATTAAACCAAGAAGTGTGTTCAACTAAAATTATACTATCAAATGTGTGTCACTAACTGGTGGTTCCTTGGATTGAAGTAGGAATAAAACAACAAAGAAGCTGTGACGTCACCAGTCCATTCACGTGCCCACCGAACAAGTTATTTTTGTTCGTCGTAATTCGAGTCAGTGGTTACCAGATATATTAATCAAGTTGAATTGATAATTGTGTGATACCTCTTTGATACAAACCGCTTTTTATATTGTACGGGAGCCCGTACATAGAATGATGTATTTAAAATAAAATCTAGAAAAGTGTTAAAAATTGTATCTTGTAAAAGTATATGATTTTAATGAACTATGAGAACGCGTAGTGCTTTTGATGGCGATGACGGATGCGAACTGAACTAAATAATTAAATTACTTTATTAGTTTTACAATATTCAGTCTTGGTTGTTGGTTTTTGATAGTTGGTTCACTTTGGCTTAGTTACTTTTAGGATTCGATGGCCCTTTATGTAGGCGCAAGAAGCTTATATTTTACCTATAGAACTATCTTCGTGTGTAGGCGACAGGCTATTTTGACTGCATGGTACAAATTGCCCTATCTTCGTGTATAGGCGACAGGCTATTTTGACTGCATGGCCCAAATTGCCAGAAGTGGCTTGATGTGGAACCGCTTTAATCTTATACTAGGTAGATATAGACATAACTATAAAACGATCAACAAACTCTTCGAACAGAAATACAGAAATCTGAATATCCTCACGCTGTAGTTACCTATAAAAAATCATATTCTGACCAGTTTATATACTGCGAGCGGATTATAAAAAATCAAACGTCCGAAAAGCGAACGGTAAAAGTCCACAAATATATTTTCAGCGTGAACGTTAAATTCAGCAGTTATATTTTTCTAAAATTCTAATACAGTCAAAAATATAAATTTACCTAATGCAACCGATCAAGCTACAGCTGCAAACGATGAATTCGATAGCGAATATGAGAAATGTATTCGAGAGGAAGCTGTCAACTTGGACGTTGGTGCGCGGATTTAATGCGCGCGGAAATGGCGGGGAAACAAAAAATAAATCGTTGAGTGTTTTAGGGCGAAAGAATGGCATTGGTAAGATTTTTGCTTCGATCATTCAAAATTGTTTCGGTATTGTTTTTGTGCAGCGAAAGTGAATTTTGCACAAGTATCTGCGTTGACGAGCACTTAAGAGGAATAATTTAAATAAAGAATTTTATAGTGGATTTTCCACCTCACCAGTCGCCAACATGAGGTGTGTTGCCATACATTTCCCGCCAAGCAGTCCCTAGATGCATTAAAATCTATGTCTCTCACATTTTAATGCTAACATCATGAAGAAACATAAATACTGAAGACAAGGCTGTATGGGCTAGATGATCTCTTTGCATTCTCTTAATAGGGAGAATTTAAAAAAACTAAAAAAAAATTTAAAAAGTAATCTTTGTGAGACAATTTCAGCATTTCAGCTTTCACATGTTTGACTTTCTACCATCATATTATCAAAGTCTCTCGCCATATTATTAGTTTTAAGAACATAATTGTGCTCCGGCAATTAGATATTATTAACTAGCTGTGCCCGCGACTTCGTTCGCGTGGATGTCGCTGTGGAGCAGTAGCTTCAAGATAATCGACCAACCCGCACTTGGTCAGCGTGGCTGACTATGGCCTAATCGCCCCTAATGTGGGGTAGGCTCGAGCCCCTCGGTGGGGACAATATGTGAGCTGTTGATGATGATGATGACTCTTTTATAATCTGATTACTTTTCTGAGAAAGAGTCATCATCATCATCAACAGCTCACATATTGTCCCCACCGAGGGGTCGAGCCTACCCCACATTAGGGGCGATTAGGCCATAGTCAGCCACGCTGACCAAGTGCGGGTTGGTCGACTTCATACACAACCTCACTATTTCTTCATAGGTGTGTGCAGGTTTCCTCACGATGTTTTCCTTCACCGTAAAAGCGTCGATTAAATACAATATAGAGAACGTACATATGAATTAAAAAATTGAAAACACATTGGTACGTGGCGGGGATCGAACCAGTGCCTCCCGGGTGGGAGACGACGCTCTTACGCACTACGCCACCGACGCTTCTTAATCCAAAGAGTGCATAAGAATTAATAACAAAACTTGCACATTCGACAGCAAGAAAGTGCCCGCTATAATCAAAACCACTACCCAATAAATATTGCCTAGGTATATTCAAAATAGAACATCGACGTAACACCGGATATTATGATTTGGAGACATGCATACGAGTAATCGATGTACGAACTAAATTGTTAATAACGTAACATGTTAAGTGAATTAGATTGCAATCTGCTTCTCATTTGAATGTAAAAGTTGTCTAGCTTTTAAATAAACAAATTTGATTAAAAGATTTTCGACGATAAAGATCTTTGGTTCTATTTCTGACTGCGAGAAGTTATTTCTATACAGATTTTATTTATTACGTTAGCCAAAGTTTTGATGTGTATGTAGGTACAGTCACGAACACATACAATTTTCATACATACAAATGTTTGTTCATGATTGTGCAATAATACTTATCCCTAAATTATAAATGTTATTTATTCATAAAAACAATTGGATTTATTAGAGATTTACAAATCGTTTGTCTCTGTCACTCTGGCATGAGATGAATAAGACAAAACACTTTTAACAAGGTAATACCTAAAATAGGTTTATTGAGTGTTTATGAATAAGGCTGTAAGCCTAAATCACTAATTTTCAATCGTGCTTTTCGTTCTTAATTAAAAATAAGAAATACTAAGTTAATGTAATCTATCTATACTTATAGCATTGTTGGGTAACTTATCGTAAAAGTTACCCAACTGATGAAGATATACACGATCGAGAGTCGACACATATCGAACTCCTCATGCTGTTTTGTGTAACTATTACTCGTTTTTTCCCGTTTCATTGTTAGTTCAATAATAGCTAATGATACGATACGAAAAACTTCAAAGTAAACCGCTAAAAGAATCGACAGTATCTTCAGAAATATCTCCTGAATAACTTAAAGTGGTCATTTGTTGAAGGTAACAGCGCTCCTATACTTAAGAATTAGTGCTGTGGCCTAATTACTACTTCGCGAAAATTACTCGTACAATGCGGGAGCAGTACAGTCGTCTGAAATTAATTATTTACTGCGCGGGATAATGTACACGCTCCCACTGATTGGCCCGGTTTACTAACAGCACGTTATGAAAAAAATATGAAGGGTGGACCGGAGGTAAAGGTACTGAACAATTTTAGTGACGCACTATTTAGGGCTTAAACGCTTAACCTCTAAATGTTTACGGGTTTGAGGCCTAAATAGTTCGTGAAAAAGGATATAAGGCTGAGTACTCATTAGCGAGTCGTGAGCGTAACTTGCATGATACAGTAACGAGGTTCTAGTGTGTACGCGTTTTGCAGTTTAGGCTTATGACGTCACCTGAACGCTTTCATCGAGCGTACTCATTTTGCGTTCTGTACAACCAAACATATACAGTAACAAGGTTCCAACACAATATAGAGAGAACGATACAGTACTTTGACTCCATATATAGTGACGAATCGGCGCGAACGCACACATACAAACGTCGTTTACACGGCCGTTTTTGCCGTTTTGCCGTTGAGAGCATGCTTAGCGGCCGTGTAAACGACGTTTGTAAGTGTGCGTGAGCCGATTCGCCACTATATATGGAGTCAAAGTACTGTATTGTGGGTCTAATGTGTACGAGAAATCCACATAACTGTGACCGTAATGACAAACTGGATCTATTCGCAGTATTGGTTTGTAACTTCACGATGTTGGAAGAAGTGTCTCACTTGTACATATACTAGACAAGCGACCCGCCCCGGCTTCGCACGGGTGATGTAAATATGCATGTATTATACATATAAACCTTAAGAATCACTCTATCTATTAAAAAAACAGCATGAAAATCCGTTGCGTAGTTCTAAAGATCTAAGCATACATAGGGATAGACAGACGGCGGATAGCGACTTTGTTTTATACTATGTAGTGATGCTTTACTCGATGATCACGAAGTGGCCTTTTACGTCAGGCTACCGTTACTGGCCGGCTAGTACCGCTCGCAGCAGGTTTGCGAACCACGTACTTACATAATCATCGTCATCATATCAGCCGCGAGACGTCCACTGTTGGAAATAAGCCTCCCCAAGGATCTCCAAACCGAACGGACCTGCGCTGCCCGCATCCAACGGCTTCCTGCGACCTGTATCAGATCGTCGGTCCACCTTGTGGGGGGCCTACCAACACTGCATCTCCCGGTACGCGGCCGCCATTCAAGAACCTTTCCGCCCCAACGGCCGTACGTACATACTATGTTTTTTGGTGACAGTACATGCAATAATAATTCTACTTTTAGGCACTACATGGCCCATACTGTTAGATGTGACTTTATTTGCAGGTAAATGTTAACTAAAGCTCTGTTCAAAAGCTCTGCTTCTTTAGGGATAATAAGTGTAAAAGTATTCATTTCTTTACCAGTAAACTTAATTACGAGTAATAATATACCTATATTTAAATTATATCAAAATTACTTTATTGTATCAAACAGGGTGGCCAAATAAGAGGTACTTATACACTTTATTTTTGAAATATTATTCTATGAAACCTAAATAATATTAAGTATTCCTTGTTAATATTTAGGGTCAGCAATTACACATGGATAATAATGGCATGCAGACAAATGTCCACCTCTAACAGCATGGCAGATGAGAACCCTTTTCATCGCGTTTTTCTTCACTTTTTCACACATTTCCAGCGTTATCACAGAAATAAGGCCCAACTACCCCTCCTGACCAAATTCCACATCATCCGTTTCCGTTGAAATAATTAAAATACGTTGTTCCGTTGTAAAACACTCCATAACAAATTTGCCGTATCTACTCAAACTAATTTTCATGCAACAACTGTCATATTTACCGCCAAAACAAAATGGCGGCAAAAAAAAGTTGTATACCTCTAAGTTGGCCATCCTGTATAAACAAAATATTTGCGTGAAGAGTTCCCTATCTTGTTTTAGTAATTTTGGCTACTATGTGACTGTTCAGTACATTCAACCTAATATGAATAATAATATAATTTGGCAAATGCCGATGGAAATCTGAGCTCCAATAACAGTAGGCGTATTAAGTCAAATTAGGCCGTCGTATTTGATGATAAGCATTTCCGGCTACCATATTAAGAGCAATGGAGGTATGAATAAAAAAACGCTTTTGTACTTTTAAAAAAGTAAGAGCAAGCCCGCACTGGTGAATTTTGTTACAGTGACTATTTCGTCCTCGTCGGTCAGTGGATATGTTTGAAGATGCCACAAATTTCACACACCTGTCACGTCGCCGCGTCGTAACGTGCGCGCGTCTCCATACATATCCATGTCTATAGGCTTGATAAGAGTGACAAAACAATCACGGGTGACAAAAGTCACCAATGCGCGCCTGTTCTGGGGCACAATTCTCGTTTCGTTCGAAATAATCTCGAATTCGAGTTTACCATTCGAATCCTTTTTGGACCATAAAATCTGTAATATGTATTAGTATGTATGGAGTAGGAACGTATGTATATGTATAAGTAGGTACTGAACATTTATGCATTAATATTTTGTTTTAGCCAACATACTAACAATAAACACTCATCACTCACTCATTTTTATTGATCTAGCTGGGTAATCAAATGACGCGTACAAAAAGATTTGAAAATTAATAAAAACTCAACAAATAAACTAAAGATTACAATAAAATCACAAAATAACTCTGTGTATGCTATGTAAGTAGGTAGGTATCTTACTGCATTTTGATGTTTAACATTATTACAGATAATAATTATGGTAGATCGAATTCGAAATCTGTCTCTACTGCTACCAACCACTCGTAGCAATTCGAGTTTTCTCAAATGGAGAAAACTCGAACTCAAGATTTTCAGAATAAAAAAGTCAAACGTTTTCAACGTCGTGAAAACTCGAATAAATTCTCGAATTCGAGATTATTTCGAAGGAAACGAGAATTGCGTCCCTGAATAGAAACTACCGTCAAAGGTTTTTTTACTTGATGAGTAAGTTTTTGACCTTCGTCTAACCTGGGGAAAAGAAGGGAGAACATTCACCCGGAACCCTTGACTACTGAGCACAGATTAGAGGGTGTGGCGGCTAAGTAACTGAGCTGCCTCCACATAGATGGCGCTTTACTACAATGCTCATACAAGCGCGACAATGAGTATGGGAAACTGAATCGCGCTAACGAAGTTTCCAAAGGTGCTCGATGTATATGTATACAAGTACAATCAGCTGGACCGCGGTCCCCAGGCAAACAACACCTTTCCCGGCGGAACCGCGGAAGTACTTCCCTTTGGACTTCGTTTAAGAGAAAACTATAAAAAAATCTGCCTAAAGACTACTGAAGGATAAGCTGTCAACATGATGCTGTTAAGTCTTATTACTAACGCGACAGACTTAGACAAGACGATGGTAGGGTTAGTCAGCCGGACCCGGACCTAAAATAGCAGATCAAAACGAAATACTTTGTATCGCTCTGAGAAATATTTATGATAACTTGCGTTACGGTCAATAATAAAACAATTATTTACTAATGATTTAAACAGACTTTAAATAAATATTACAAAGACTTGTGATTGTGGTAGCGCTCGTCATTCAAATATTTGTCAGTAATGATTGCAGACACTGGGGCCGTTTCAAGTCAATGTAGCACTATTGAGCTGCACTCAGTCCTCGAACTCCAGGGGTGTTGAAAATTTGTTCTCGGTTTAGTTTCGAACCACCACCTTATTAAACTCTGTCTGTGTGGTGAACTTATATTATTGTTTACATATCGATAAAGTATAATTTCAATATTTATTTTAACACTAACAAATCACTTAGATATTCCCGACCATTGAAGCTGTTTCAAGAAATAATATTTTATTGGGGTTTTTTCAACGGCAAACATATTTAGCATTTAATTTGTATAATGATTCAATATTTGATGACTATTTACATAAACGCTAAAACTACTTTGACGAAATGAAGCCATTTATGCAATTAGAAATGTTTGCATTTCCTTCAAATACTAACAGAGAAATGTTGACACCCATCATAAACCTTACGTAATCCTCTTGTTACCGGTTTACTTCCGATTTGAAATTGTTAAGTGCTGGCTGGTGTGCTCTTTCTGATGTAATTTAATTTGTAATAGGAATTGTGTCAGAATAAAACTTTTTAATCGTCGAATGTGCCGTAATGCTTAACATTAAAACTATGTTACCAATATCTAGTTTGACATAACAATGCCGAGGTCAATATGAGCACTGAGTTACGTCGTCGTTTTAAACTAGGTATAGCAAAAGAATACGGATACAAATTTACGTGGATACGCAACGGCCGAATCTTCGTGAGGAACGATGAATTTAGCGAATCTTTAATAATACGCAGTAAGGAGAATGTACAGTATATCAAATAATCATTTTCTTTTGTTTTTTTTATACATATAAAAAGGTGCAGCAATTATGATGCCGTTCCATCAGATGATAGATGGAATTGAAGTCCAAATAGGAAGGTAGATAATGTAAGACAGAACAAATTCATTCAGCAGAAACCACCCTCGCTTGCTGAACAGCAAGGTGCTTTTACACGCCTGTTTTGAATGCTGCAGGCTTATAGGAAGGACTAAACAAGTGTGTTGACAAAACATGTATAGTGTTTTATTATTAGGGATCATTTTGATAAATTTATTTAGGAAAAACTCAGGAGTTTTTATTTAAGAAAATGAACACAAGCGTATACGGTACGTTCGGTAAGTTTTTTTGATTCTTAATAAAGCTCACTTGAGTACGTACTGCATCTTGAGAGAGAAAGGTAGGTATAGAAAATAATACACAAATGGTCATAGGTCATCCGCGATCGTGAGATAAACATTCTAGAGTTGAAATTGATGTTCCTCGCAAGTCTGTTATTCCATGATTGACAATGGGCCACGTACAGTAGCGCGTGCCTATAATTACATACCCTTCGGCCGGTTGTATTGTCACGGTCCGTTGACTAAACTACACTTACAATAGAGCAGACGGTTAGTTTGACAGATAGGGATGTAGTTGTTCCGAGTGTCATTGAAAAGTTTTATAATACAAAATTTTTTGGATGGAAGAGTCACAAGAAAATCTATCAAAAGTTTTGGGGTACAAACAAGTCAGATTATTAATAAATTTTGTAAATTTGTAATTGTAGTCTTTATAAAATTTCAATGTGTAAGCCAGTCAGGAAATAAAAGCCTTCGTCACACAAATTCATTCCTTCGTTGTATCTTAGTACCTATACTTACTTTTTGAATTCAAAGCAGCAAGTGACAAATGCATTTAAAATTATACTTAATCGAGATATAAGAAATAAACAAGGGTATATTACAAGGGTTAATATCGTATACATCTTAGTCCCTTAATCAAGTTTCATATAAATATAAAAACTTTGTAAAAGCCTAGTTAATTAATATTCAATCAACAGTAGTTTGTTATTAGGCGTAAATATTTGATTTTTATACAGCTACACTTAAGTTCTCGTTTAATATTTCACGTGTGGCAACACACTCTCATTTTCTTTTCTGCTGCACACATATTTTTTTATAATCGTCTGAAAATAATTCCAGTCGAATTAAACTTGTATCGTTAATATGATAATCTAATTCACAAAAACACACAAAACATACTTTCATAGCATTATTATCTTCTGGATACATTAGAGAAATTCCGCTGTTTCGATTCTGTTTCTTCTAGGTTCACATAATAAAAACGAAATTGCTTCTAAACTTAATAATATTCTCATTTTTATTTTGCTACGTTGATACTGACAAGGAAAAGCAAGCTTTTCTTTTTCTTTATGAAAGAGAGCGCAAACTGCACTGATGCATAATATGCGCAGAAAATAACAAAAGAAGAGCTGTTTATGGCGCGTAATGTATATTACTTTTTGCATTTCTCTGTGCTTTCCATTATTTATTGCCTATTAGTTAGTAAATTTTTTGGATTGGTCTGCTTTAGCGAATGAAAGAAGGCAACATAATTAGATAAGGAGTAGGTAACTAGGTCTTTAAAGTGCACAAGCACTTTATAAATATTTATTGACATACCGTGTTCAAAGGCATTAAGGATAAAAGAAAAATAAAACGCAATCACATATGACGTTGGAACACGGCAATCATACAGATAGTTCAGATTATTTATAATAGATCAAAATGCTGTGATTGCTATTCTTATTGCAGAACACTTCCTACTCACGTATGATAGAATAGAATACAAATTGTATGGCATGGTATACTCAAATATTTTATATCTCCATGTAGGCTACATTGAGATATATAATACAGGTACTGGAGAAGCTATCGTTTACAAAAGTCCTTCGATTCCGACGCCCTAGGGATGCTACGGTCGAGATACTCCCTAAGGGTGATATGCTCGATCGCCCAGTAATCCCCTAGGAACGGTCGACTTACAGACTTGAAGGCCCCCCAAGATCTCCGCCTTCTTAAAAACCAAGTGACGCAGGGAATATCATCAGTGATAACCTGCAGTAATCAATAAAAAAAAGTTTACAAAACTCATGTCATGTTTTTAATGTCACCCGTTTGCAATAAACTACACTATACACCCGTGTATCACACGACGTATTTCAATACAGTTGTGGAAAATAGTACAAACAAATCACAGAATTAAAAATGTGTGTTCATTTCAACACAAATACGTACATGGTAAATAGAAAAACTGAAAAGTAAATAAGAAATATTATTAATAATAAATGTTGTTCCATTTTGAAAAGCCAAACCTAAAGATCAAGAAATATGTATAGAGAATCGAACTCAAATAAATAGAGGGCAGGGTAGGTAGAAGAAGTAGCAAGTGGAAAAATATGATATTTGCCTTTCCTTCATCATCAAAAGCTCATATAATGCCCCCACCGAGGGGCTCGAGACTACCTCCCTTGGCGATTAGGCCTTAGTCAACCACGCTGGCCAAGTGCGGGTTGGTCGACTTCACACACAGCCTAAGAATTTCTTCAGAGGCGTGAGTAGGTTTCCTTACGATGTTTTCCTTCACAGTAAAAGCGTCGATTAAACGTACATATGAATTCAAAATTTGAAAACTTATTGGTACGTGGCGGGGTTTCGAACCGGTGCCTCCCGGATCGGAGACAACGCTCTTACGCACTATGCCATCGACGCTTCTTTTGCCTTTGCCTTTCCTTTAACAAGCATAACGTGACGTCATTTGCGTATTATTTTTATTAAGCTCTTGAAATAAAAAAGAAACTCACAATCGTAGATTATGTTAATAATACGACGTCAGTAACAATTCACTTAAACATTTTGTCACACTAAATTGGTGGAACTAAACTCTACCTATTTGATACACAAAAATATTTCGTAATAAAGCGACAGGGTGCCCGCTAAACTGCGTATAAATTACCTTTTGTTGGTTACGGTAGAGACACTGTTGTAACGTTAGTGTAACAAAGAAAGAAATTAATTAAAAAACTGCACTGGTTATTATTATACACATTTTTTATTTGAATTAGGTTATGGCTTGGATAGTTAAGTAGGGTCTAAACGCTCATAATATTAACATAGTAATAGTCGAAATACTATGTATCTTGACTCAACTTCTCGGCTGCCAGTAGCGGCTGTGGACACGAGCAAGCTGCCAGAAGAGCTGGTGTGATCACAGAACAGATATAAGAGGTTAGAAGTCGTATCAAGCGATGTTAATACCAGAGCCAGTGGCGCCACACGCGACATAATATTTTTTTCAATTTAACAGTATATTTGTACTTACCGGTGAAAAGAAATGTCTCCATTAGTAAGATTATGAGTCTTACTTTGCTTCCTGCCAGTTAAAATAGCACAATACGGTGTTTCAGATTTATTTTTTAAATATATTTCCTCTTCGAAAAGGATCGAATATGAGTGTTTACTCATAACCAGCAGCGCGCGCCCCGCCTACTTACGACTTCTAAGCTCTTGTATTTGTTCTGTGGGTGTGTTCTCAGTACTAACGTCGCTTCGACACAACTCTGACACAATTGATCCTATTAACACTAGACTTATGAAATCGCGATTTGCATTTGTTTATCACAGGATTCTATGATGGTTACAATTTGAAGCCAGCCACTGTAGGTTATGACGTCTTAATGTTGCCGTTTTACATGGTCTAATGGTTTGCTTATAAATCGGAATTAGATCGAGAAGTCCCGGGTCCGATCCCCAGAGATCAAGTACAAAGTGCTCGGTTTGGTTTGTGGCAGGACTGGTTTTAAGTCTGCCTGTACCCGGACTGCAGACATGCTTAAAGGTCGTAACTCACTTATCAGCTCGGAACTGTATCGCTTCTTTTTAGTATGAAAAAAACGCCCTCAAAACTAAAAACGGAGAAATAAAAATTCTTTTTATAAAAATCTAAATGTTTTTTTGAGGTTGGTCCCAAATACAAGTGACCACGTTTATTCCAAATATTGGCACCGACCTCAAAAAAACATTTAAATTTTTATAAATAGAATTTTTATATCTCTCATTTTAGTTTTGAAGGCGTTTTTTTGTTAAAAATAATTTATTTTTTGATTTTTAGTGCTTTAGTATATTAGAAAAAACTATCTCGAGATCTTTTAGACCACACAAGTGATAAGATTACGATATCATCGATGTCAATTAAATAGCCATTATTAGGGATAACTCAAAAACTACTCGTCAGACGTCGATTAAATTGAAATGGGACGAAATGACAAGCACCAGCTTCCAAAGGTCGAATGAATCTTCAAAATCGGTACACCCGGTAAAGAGTTATGAGGTAAAAAACATAAAAAAACACAGCCGATTTGATAACATCCTCCTTTTTGAAGTCGGTTGAAAAAGCTACGCTCCGTAGCGTAAATTAAAAAAGAGGCGTTCCCTTTCCGAGCTGACAAGTGTGCTACCACCTTTAGAGTGGAATATCAGTCTTGGTTATTGTTATTTGTTTGTTGAATTACTAAAGAATTGCTACATTTTGGGTTAAGTGTCCAATTTGTGTAGGCGACAATCTGTCACTCCTCCAATAGTGGCTGCATGGCCCATACTGTCAAATGTGGCTTTATGTGTAACTAATTGTTGCACTGCTCAAACCCTTTTCGGGTAACGAGCGTGATTGTATACAGATACTACATTGAACACTAACGTTTTGAAGCCATTTTTTGGTATGAAATACTAATAAAATTAATAATGTTTCTTTGAAGAAATAATGTTTAGAATATGTTTTCATAAAAAAAACGGAAAAAAATTATGACTGAAAAATTTTTATGAATTTGAGCAGAATACATGGTTCTCGTTTGACTGTTCATGTCTTTTACACCCTGTATGTATGGATAGTTACCACCATCTCATTAAAGTCTCTGGCAATAATAGTAATATATGTGGCAATAGTAACAACATTACGGTAACATAAGCAACAATGACTGAAAAATTTCGACGGCGTAAGCAGTGTCCTGGTAGCGTAGTGGTTAACGCAGCCGCCCGGATTGCGGAGGATGCTTCCCAGCCTGGGGCAGGTCGATTTTATTCAGTGTATTTTTTCTAGTTTTAAAAACATTACAGCTTAGAGGATATAATAGGGGTTAAAGTATGAAATGCCGATTTTTTCCTCATTATTTATTAGTGTATAATTCCTTTAAGACAATAGCTATGTCCATTATTCTTTTTTTATTTTAAACTTCATTACAAGGACTTATATTCATGTATAAAATTTTATTCTCATTTTAATTCTCTTCACTAGAAATACATCTTCAAAAACAGCTCGTCTCCGTTATAAAATTATGAATATTTTTTTACAGGTATCAATTCTCAATTTTTTTCTCTAAGTATCCTATAGCTTAATGTTGTTTAAATATATCCACAAAATTACACATAATTTAGATTTGTGGTTCCTTAAAAAATCGCAAATATATTTGTATGGAAAAATGAATTTTCGTTAAATTCTCCATACAAAACGGCACTTAAACCCCTAATATTACAGTAGGGTAGTGTCTCTAAAATTACGGTGGTAAGTCTTTTGACAATTTTAAAGAAGAAAGCAAAGTCCATTTAAATAAAGAGCTTTTTCATTTCATTTCATTGCCCGAGCTTGAAGCACGAGATTTTAGCTTCATTTTTGGCGTCTTTCGACGCAATGTCGTCGGGGAGTCCCACGACACACCGCACCGTCTAACTCACGGTGCGGTAACTACATTCGTCAACATAACAAGATTATGCATGTTACTGATAGACGAGACAAGAAACGCTAGACAACGTCATGGCATTAAAGTTTATATAGCACAATCGCGGCTCCCGTTCAAAATAATTTTCCCGGACGTCTGTTTTCAATTCGATTTTACGATACAAAACGATTGAACCAGAAACACAAACATGTCTGTCGCGCGAATCTGCAACCGTTCGTAATAAAATTTGATCGTGAACACATGGTGGTGCTGTTAAAACCACCTTTTATGGCGTGCTGTGAAACGGTCCTTACATGGTTGCAGTTTACAACGTCCGAGACATAATATAGAGAGAGGACAGAAAGTGAACTTTTTTTTTAACTTGACAGGGAATTTCATCTCATATGGTAAGTGATGATAATGTTGAAGTTATAAGCGAGCTCTACCCGGAACTCTCTATAACTGAGGTGTTGAGGGCCTAGCCAAGTGGCCAATCGATTGCTTCGAAAGTTTGACGAAAATCTTTAAAAACTTGTGTTATGGATGCTAGACAACAGACAAAATAATCTAGATATTTTAAATAAACTTAAAAATTTATCAACAACCATGACTCATGAACAAATGATCGTGTTCATCACGCTAACATTTGCCACTACCAGGAATTGAACCCGGACCGCCTGGAGTGAAGGCAGGTGGCACTAATGACCAATCCACCGCGACGGCGTCCGTCGGAAAAGAATATAATTTATGACACTGACGTGGCATTTTCTGCACCAGTGGCAGGAAAATTGAGAAGTAGCCGACTGTGATAAAGAAGGTGATTAACATGAATGTCGACGGGATTGCTAAATTCACTAAAAAAACTGTTTGGCGATAAATTTGAATTATTTGGTTTATGCACGTCATTAATATTCTTAATTCATTGAGAATAATTTTTGCGTTTACAAACGTGTAAATATTTATAAAACTAGAAAATAAACACTGAAAAAAAATTGTAAATGCAAATATTATTCCATGATAATATAAGGTAGTTTCATCTTAACTGGGCGTCAAATATTTGCAAAAATATTTCGTTCGGATGGTTTACCATAAAAACATAAGCACCAAGTAAGGACAAATTTAGACGGTGAAAGCAGTGCCCTGGTAGCGTAATGGTTAACACAGCCAAGCAAAATGTGGAGGATGGCAGGGACGATTCCCGCCTTAATTCATAGAATTTATCTTTTGCACTGTTCTTATTTTGCGTCTGAGATGACGACAACCGAGATTGGAATGATAGATAGTGTTTTCAATGTCACTAAACTAGGTTTTCAATTGTAATCTTTCAATTCATTCTTTTATGTGTGTGGGTTTCCTAGACAAGTTTGAAAGAAATTTTATTTTTGTTACTATTTTGTTAGAAAAAGTTTTTGACATAAAATGTGGGGCTTCACATGAATTAAAGTAATAGACACGAACAGAAGTAAAGGAGAAAAAGTATTATAATTTGTTTTTTACGTAGAGGCGCTTTACGTCATGCTTGTTTACATTTTTTGCTAAAAAAGTTAAATGATTTGCTACGTGTATTTAGTTGTGTACCAGTAAGTAAAAGTATTCTCTAAGTTGTATAATAAAATTCATCGATGATGAATTCATTGATCACAAATTTTGTGATCTCAAACGGCACAGAAATGTATAGCGCCCAAATGTTTACTTTGAGTCGCGGGCGCGGACCTACTCCCCGTACATTTTCACAGCGCGCGTCATACTCCCTAAAAAAGTCAATAAGATATCGGTACTAGGAACTCCACTGACCTGAAACTACTGCAGGGATGTATGACCCAGTGACCAGCCGCCTTCTGTCGTATGCGCTCCTTCATCAACGCCTTCTTGGAGCCGAACAGCTTCATGGCTAGCTTGTTGTCCGTTGGTTGGAATAAGGCCTGAAGCTGGTTCCGTAGGAAGCCCTGCTTGGCGTCGGACGCAGGCGGCGCTGGCTCCACTGGGGTGCCGTACAGAGAGACATCGTCCAGCCCTCCGAAGTGGACCTTCCCGGTGCCGCTGCCCTGCTTCAACGACATGTCGGCGTCGCCTGGAACGAAAACGGTACAGTTAGACAAGTTTCATTCACTTTTTTCTATGTCGTACAATCAAGAAACTGAAAAAAATACGTCAACTAAATTGTTTAGCTAATACTTCTGTGGCTAAACTTAGTAGGTAATTAATATCCAAAGTTTATCAACATCAGCTAAATAGGTTTAGCTGTGGACGCAAAGCAAATTTAGCAAAATCTTATTTAGCAAACCGTACATAAATATTTAGCTAAACCGCTACACCGTTAGCTTGTCATTGCTAATCTTTAAATTTAGTTTAGCTATTTTCAACCAAATATTTGGTTCTGAATTACCAAACTAATTTAGTTATTTTCAACCAAATATTTAGTTGTGTTAACGCTAATTAACATTTAGCTATAGTAGCTAAAGAAAATTAACTGAAATAGTTTAGCAACAGTAGCTAAAAAGTTTAGTAGTGACCAAAGTTACCAAAGTGTTTAGTAACTAGGTACTTAAAATTTTGTTACTAATTATCAATCATTTTTAATAGAATTAATTACGTGTTCCCTTATTAGAATCCTGGGTCATTCAAAAGAGGAAGGACCTTGCAGGTCGGCAAAGCGACGGAGGTTAGTGCAGCGCTTACAATATATTTCGCACTAGCTGCCTTTCCATTTGGACTCCACTTCTGCTTGCCATCAGATGGAATGGGGTCACTATAGTAGGGGGGCCCAAGAGGGGATTTTGGGATTGGTTCAAGCGTGGCAGTTTAATAGTAAGGGAGAATCCTTGTACCTTGTTAGGTACTTTCAGCAGGTATGAGCCCTCAATATAGTGTCGTATGTTCTGAGCCATTGATCAGATTAGTAAAAAAAAATCGAACCTCAGAACTGCTCGAGCGCGTCAGATTAAAACAATTTAGGTTTATAATATACAGAAAATGATATTATTATAAAAATCTGACGATTTGACCGTGGCGGAAGTGATCGAGAGAATTTGAAAGTTGCAAAAAAAAATCGTAACCTTGAAATGTTCGAGCGCGGTTCTTTTTTTTTTTTTTCAAAGGAAATTACTTAAAAATTATAAAAATATTATAATCTGACGATTTCGACAAGCCGAAACATCGAAAATAATAAATAAAGTGTTGTCTATGCATTATGTATTTCCCGCTCTACGACTCTCATTCTTTCTCACTCTTTTTTATTGTCTTTCTCTTTTTTGATCAGTAGTTCCTAAGATAGATAAGCGCGTTCAACCAAACAAAAAAACAACTCAGTATAGATGCGTGCGTAGTACTTGATCATTATGTAGCTGCGGCGTTATGTTAAAACTACCTATCTCTGAAGATATTCATTGAAATCTAATGACGTAAAGAACAATTTTGTACAAAATTAAATACTTGTGATGAATAACGTATTAATTTTGATAAGGAATAATATTATGTTTACAAAAAATTCTTCATAGTCTCCTCAATTACCCTGCTAGCCACGTGGCTATTATATTTGACCGATATTTCACCCCCTCAATTAAAGATTATGAGCATACTCTTCGGGGTTATACAGAGGACAAAGATGTTTACATCTCAGGTCCACAACAAAAGAGAACTGCTGATTTTGCAAAAGAGCTCAAAAATATTAAGTTTAAAGAAGCTAAAAGATAGATCGAACGATTTTTTTCAGTGTATTTTTCTAGTATTATATTTACGCGTTTGTAAACGCAAAAATAAAATTATTCCATAATGTAAGGTAGTTTCATCTTAGCTGGGCGTCAAATATTTGCAAAAATATTTCGTTCGGGTCTTGGAAGTGCAAATTTCAAAGATTTGATGAAACGATGTTTACCATAAAAACATAAGCACCAAGCACTGACAAATTTCGACAGCGAAAAGCAGTGCCTCGGTGGCGAAATTGGTCAACGCGTCCACCCGGATTGTGGAAGGTGCGGGTTCGAGTCCCGCCTGAGGCAAGTCGATTTTTTTCAGTGTATTTTTCTAGTATAAAAAAGCTTTTGTAAAATTTCTGATAGAAAATCACGATTTATGTTATGTGTATACTGCTACTAATAATGAAGTGACGCGAACAGTTAATTACGATTTGACTTGTCAAGACCACGAAGAAGCGGATACAAAAATTGTATTTTTCACATGTCAACTTAAAGAAGATTCTACAGTTACTATAAGAACTTAAAAAAGCTTAAGCTTAAGCTTGAGCTTAAAAAGCTCAATAATAGTGTAATAAGCAAAATTTAGAGCGTTCGGAATTTGCAGAAAATTACAGCAATTAGGAATTCCTACGTCATTGAGCAATGGCCTGTGCTATGAACTTTTTTTTAATTCTTTCAAATTGTCAGATTTAACAAATCCCTTCACAAAATAGTCAGATTAAGGCTGGGTACTACTAGTTTGTCGAGTTGAACCATCTGTATGAAAATCTGACACGCGCGAGTATTGCAAAGTCACAATTTTTTTTGCATTTGCAAAAATTTATTAGGGACTTTTAGTCACGTCCAAATCGTCAGATTAAGTAAGAGGACACTTGTGATGGCTTAAATAATAAGTCCCTATAATTACTGACACGCTGGAGAAAAAACATTTTTTTTTTATTTTTTTTTTGCTTATATCGCTATTCGTTACGAGCGCTCCGGCAGATTAATATTTCTCCGTGGACACAAGTTTGTGGGCTATCTACACTTCCAAAATCTGACGCGCTCGAACATTTTTTTTTCATCACTTTTTTTTACATTTTTGAAAATTCATACACGCTCTCCCCACCACTAAAATGGTTAACTTCATAGGAGCTTTTTTATTATTTAGGATCTAATCTTTGCAATCGAATAGATCTTCTAACCGCTGGAGACACTACAAATTTAGCACTCTGGGCTCCCCTACTACTATTTATAAAAATATATCATGCATTGTCAACGACACCACGAAACCGCACCACTGTGGTGTCGTTTACAATTTTTTTAGGTAACTACACCACACTAATGAAGTTCTAATACAAAAATTATGTATGCATTTATCGATATTAATTACTTATCATTCGCACCATTCGTAAGACCAAGACATAACATAGATGATCTCGGTGAAAATAAAAAATAGATGTTGTGTAATATTGGGTTATTTTATTTTGCTTTATTATGAAGTTACGTTATGACTAATTTTGTTTTGTTGTAAAGGATACAATTATTATTTTTTACGAATCCCTTGTGAAATCACCAAATTTCAGCGACATTAATTATAAATAATTAAAAATTAAAAAACGATTTCTTTTTATACACGTTAGACATCACTAGACGGCAGTGGTGTAGTTACCTAAAAACAATGTAAACGACACCATTGTGGTGCGGTTTCGTGGTATCGTTGACAATGCATGAAATATTATCATAAATACTAAACCTTATACAAACAATTTGTGAGGGCACTAAAGCTCTTTGGAATGTATTTATTTCTGAAGGTCTTTAGGTTCATTTCTATGATTTGGGCGAGGTACTGAGAGTGCCCTTTGCCCTGTCCCGTGAGCTCTAGATACCTACCTAACTACTGACAGGAAGGAATACAATACTACAAAATAGTTTAATTATCTAGATATATCTTCCTGCAACATTTCTCAGCATATCATAACTTCCTCAAGTAAGAATTTAATGAGATGCTTCAATAGAAAAACCATAATATCCTGCAAAATAATATACCTTATACGTAGCATTAAATCAGCAATTTAATAAACACGAAAGGCATTATAAGTTTCAATTAATACGTCAAAAATTACCTATGACTCAAAATTTCTCATTATTGCTCTTCAAGAATTGAGCGTATCGGAAGAGGGGAATTTTCGATAAACATACTGGCAAGCAATGTTTACGTGTTATGACACAAGGTAACTCATTAAAGTAAGGTGCAGCGGAACCAATTTATTATTATCTCTCGGCATTCATCGTAATGTTTCATGACCAGTCGGTCTATTTAGAAATGATAAAGATTTCAAATAAGTATGGTGGAATGATAGAAATATAAAACGGACAAGACTAATCGTAACCGAGAGATATTATGTAAGTATGTCTATAAAATGCGAACTTATAAAGACATTTGCACCACAGTATACCAAGAACAGTAGTTTCTCTGCGGGCTGTAGGCAAGTTATTATCCTACTCTGCGTTGACGCTAGGGCTATCGTAAATGTGCCGGGCAGGAACGAGCGAATGTGCAATGACATAAAAACGCGCGATCACACCGAGACGGCGAGACCACCTTATGCCCCCATATTTTATGTCAATGTGTGCGTCACAGTGCGTGCGTACATGGCGCCGAGTACGCACGCACACATTCTAATGGAAAGCGGCTAGTTTGTACGAAGACGTATTACTGTTCTTAGTATACTGTGATTGCACTAGGGTCCTTAAAATATGGTTGAGCGAAGCAATGACTGGTCCATGTATGTGACAGATTTAAGTCAACCTGTGAACAGGTGCCACCAATGGGGACTAGTTATTCCATGTATTTCTGATAATTTTATTTGAAACAATGATGACATTTTTAGCTTTTATATAACTGTGTAACGCTATACCTAGTGACGTAGATATAGGAAACTGTAGATCGGCAATGTAAAAGAGAAAGAGCATAATAAACCGTATATTAGAGAGAGATAAATAGACGAGACCATTTCACGTACACGCAGGTGGCCTAAGTCGGCCTGTCAGTCGCGTAAAAAAACAGCAACTGTCAGACTGTAGTACTATTTTTCACGCACACATGCGCATTACTCACACATTGGTGCACTTTTTTGGTCTCGCCCTAGTCAGTTAATTGCCAATCTATAAACGTCAGTAATTATAAATCAATGAGTGACGTCATTAAGAACTTTTTGAGTATCACGAATTGTAAACATACTGAAAGCATATCGTATTTTTCTTCAATTTTAATATTAATTGTATAAATTATTTTATTGTACTACCTATAATTTGACGTCCATATGTGTAGGCATTATCCCTAAACTTAAATAAATGTATTTCATTTCGATTTTGACTGCATTCCAAATACTGACATCAGACGATTACATAGAAAGATGACCAATGCGTTCGGGGATTTTCTGAACAAAACTTCGGTGTATTCACAAGAATCCCCGATCAAATCTCTATACAAAGAGGCTTGTCAAACAAGCAATATATCAGAGTAGAATTCAGTACAGAATCAAATTCCATTTGAAGGCTGACAATAGCTGTTTTGGGAGTAAACGACGTTGAACACTACGTGGCCATTTTACAATTCTACTATAGCAGCTTTTAACAATAGTAGCCAGGGTCAGCAAGGTTGAGCCCCGAAATCAATAGCAGGACTAACAATAGCTCCAGCAACGAGAGACCCAAATGTTATTGTTCCAATGCATTTACACTACAGTGTTTAAATATGAACCAAGCGACATTTGCGACGATGTATACCAAACATTGTGAAATGTTTGATAACAATTCGACTGCGAACCAGTCACTGGCATGAAAGTGCAGCTCTGATTTGGTATTTTATTCACATATTACGCAATGCTTCGACGAGCAGTTTTTTATGTACATTTTATGGACGGTCAGCAAAAATATTTTACGTTTTTAACAATTTTATGTTTTATTTTAGTATCGTTACCATATCGTATATAGCTACATAGAGCTCAGAATTTTTATGAAAACTCTTAATAATGAATTCATATTACCAATGTTGCTTATCAGTTAATCTGACTGTAACTTAGGACACACGTATAAAGAGTCTAAACAGCCACTTTATAAAAATTTTTTTTTTAATGTAAATTAATAAAATTATAAAGGGAATAGATACTTATATATGTTTGTGTATTTATGATACAATTAAAACTAACAATTAACTTTATGTATCAATACGGATTCTGTCATTGTCTGTCTGTATAATGATGTTCAATTAAAGTTATTCATGATTATTAGACAACAATCAAACAGTATAATAGTTATGATACCCGTCGACGTCCAGGCCTAAACACCAGTTTTTTTTTTAATTGTTAGTTTGAATAAAAATTCAAAAAACAATTGAAAATTAATTAATTGTTAACTGTACCAAACCACGATTAACATTAATTGTAATTTTTCACAATTACAGTTTATTTTAATTACAGTTAGTTGTTGTATTAATTAATTACATTTACCAATTAATCAATTGTTAATATTTATAATTGGCCTTGCAATTATAATTTAACCAACACTATCAAAAAGTAACAACCTTCAGTTAACCAACAAACAAAAGCCAAACTAGTTGAGTTTCAGTTTCAGTCAACTAGTATTTCTAATGTTACTAACGTTGGCAATATTAATTCCAGTTGTGCTTATTAATTATTAGTACCATGTGATGCATCATCAAGAATAGCATCACCCTATATTCATCCTATGGGTGTCGTAGAAGGCGACAAATGGATCAGTAAAGGGGTATTGATCACCCTATACTCCGTCCACCAATCCGCATTGGGCAAGCGTGGTGGACAACTGCCTAAACCTCTTCAGATGACAAGGAGAGGCCTTGTGTTCAAGCAGTGGGTCGAATTACGAAGGCTGTAGGTTACTAATTAAAAACTCAATGCAGAGTCTCTAATCAAAACAGGAGTTATTCTAATGGACCAAGTTTGCGTACGTACAAAAATATTTTCCATTTTTTCACCTTTGTGACTAATAAATGGAAAAATGTTACCGAGTAAATTATATATGCTACGAACGGCGGTAAACTGATGTTCTGGACTAGATGTCCATATTTAATGTTATTGCTTTTAACCTTTATAAATATAAAATGTACTCCAGTTCCCTGTATATTAAATTTGTAGCAAATCCGGAAAGTAAAAAAGAAACACGATGTCTTGCAAATATACAGAGGTAGAAACCCATTTTAGATTACCATTTAGCGTAGCTTAGATCAAACATCACGATAGAATATTATATTAACAACTTTGAATTGAAAACTCATCCTGCTGCCAAATTCCATTTTCTGACACATGTTAAAGGGGGGGCAAAGGTGACTCCCAAGGAGGGATGGTGTCAGGTCGGCTGTAAAATCTAATGTGAAAACCATAAATAAAGTATTAACTATGGTATGTGGATACCAAGACATACTGCATCGACATTTAATTATACAAGGAGATAGGCCAAGCCGGCGTTTAACTTGTGACAAAGTGTATGCCAAGCGGGCATACATTGCCGCCAGTTCGCCGTCCGCGTCGCTCGGACTTCCTATGAACTCAGCGATTTGACCGATCTCCTTTGCGGCTGTGCTTAACTTTCATTGCTTCGCAGTCCTTATGAGGCGCGCAATGAATAGTGTATATTACGGCATGCTCAACTAGAACCATGTTTTGTAGTACGGCTGGTGATCACGACACTCGGTCTTCCTATGAACTCGGCGATTCGACCTTAGATTGATATAAATATCTGTGATCGACCCCGAATAAATTGGAAGTAGAGTATTAGAAATATTCAAAAGAAAGGCAAACGGATTTCAGTCACCTGATGGTAAGTAACTCAATGGCACCCATGAGCTACAACACATGAAGGAAAGAAAGGCAAACGGACTTCAGTCACCTGATGGTAAGTAACTCAATGGCACCCACGAGCTACAACACATGAAGGAAAGAAAGGCAAACGGACTTCAGTCACCTGATGGTAAGTAACTCAATGGCACCCATGAGCTACAACACATGAAGGAAAGAAAGGCAAACGGACTTCAGTCACCTGATGGTAAGTAACTCAATGGCACCCACGAGCTACAACACATGAAGGAAAGAAAGGCAAACGGACTTCAGTCACCTGATGGTAAGTAACTCGATGGCACCCATGAGCTACAACACATGAAGGAAAGAAAGGCAAACGGACTTCAGTCACCTGATGGTAAGTAACTCAATGGCACCCACGAGCTACAACACATGAAGGAAAGAAAGGCAAACGGACTTCAGTCACCTGATGGTAAGTAACTCGATGGCACCCACGAGCTACAACACATGAAGGAAAGAAAGGCAAACGGACTTCAGTCACCTGATGGTAAGTAACTCAATGGCACCCATGAGCTACAACACATGAAGGAAAGAAAGGCAAACGGACTTCAGTCACCTGATGGTAAGTAACTCAATGGCACCCACGAGCTACAACACATGAAGGAAAGAAAGGCAAACGGACTTCAGTCACCTGATGGTAAGTAACTCGATGGCACCCATGAGCTACAACACATGAAGGAAAGAAAGGCAAACGGACTTCAGTCACCTGATGGTAAGTAACTCAATGGCACCCACGAGCTACAACACATGAAGGAAAGAAAGGCAAACGGACTTCAGTCACCTGATGGTAAGTAACTCGATGGCACCCATGAGCTACAACACATGAAGGAAAGAAAGGCAAACGGACTTCAGTCACCTGATGGTAAGTAACTCAATGGCACCCATGAGCTACAACACATGAAGGAAAGAAAGGCAAACGGACTTCAGTCACCTGATGGTAAGTAACTCAATGGCACAGGAATTTGCGTTGTATTTAAGAAAGGAGTAGGCTCGTCAGTTGTTTTCGACAGTTCGTAAATCATATTTTTTGAACATGGTTAGTCAATTATGTATAAGAATAGTTAAAAAACTTATCTACTTAAAGATGAGTTGAATGTCCATTGTTCTGATAGATAAATTTGTTGGTAGGTACAAGCTGATCCCACACCATGATTGCCAGTTTTCAAGTCATTTGATTATGAAGTAGTATAATTTGTACTAATGAATTTGATAAAAAGAAAACCATATTGGGTCATTCAACGTTACGGCGGCAAATCAACCTTCTACTAGGTTTGAACTGAGGTTAGAGTTTCTCACGAGTTCTTGCTGTAAAAACACGAGATTTTATAATTTGTTTTTGATTTTATAATTCGCATTGAGAACACATACCAATAGTTTTAAACTACCTACCTAGACTGTACAGGGTAGTGATGATGATAATATACTTTGAGTTTTAATAAAAGCGTATGCAATACAACGTCTATTGCATCCAATAATGCATCGAAAGGACCTTGGCTTGTCGTAACCTCGCGTTTAAAGTCATATTAGACTAAGGGCTGGCTTTTCAATCGTGAGATAAAGTTAAAAGACAGTTAAATTATTACCCAAACTGAAGCAAATGTCACTTGAAATCAAATACAACCTTTACAACACGAAATGACAACTGACAATGTAACTTTAATTTGTCCATATAGTACGTTATCGGACGAATAAAAATGTCTAAGGATTGAAAAATCGGCCTCATAAGGAATAGAAGTTCACTTATAGATACTATAAAAGCTATTCTTAGTGAATTTCCAGCAATACAGTAGATGGCATCACACCCGATTAAACAAGCCAACGGCACTTCATTGACTCAAGTGGCACGGAGTGGGTAACTCGACCAATCAGCTCGTTGTCCGTGTCTCATAGAAACTAAACTGCTATTTCTGTTTGCGATTGTACTCATATTAATGAGTGTAATAAGACCTCTAAATTCTTATACGCATGCAGGTTCCATTACATTCATAATTTTAATTGTAAAAATACTAAAAAAGAGCAGTATTAACTCATCATCATCATCAACAGCTCATATAATGTCCCCACCGAGGGGCTCGAGCCTACCCCACATTAGGGGCGATTAGGCCTTAGTCAACCACGCTGGCCAAGTGCGGGTTGGTCGACTTCACACACAACCTAAGAATTTCTTCATAGGTGTGTGCAGGTTTCCTCACGATGTTTTCCTTCACCGTAAAAGCGTCGATTAAACGTACATGTGAATTCAAAATATGAAAACACATTGGTACGTGGCGGGTATCGAACCAGTGCCTCCCGGGTGGGAGGGGACGCTCTTACGCACTACGCCACCGACGCTTCCAGTAGCAGCAGAAGAAATGAAAAATAAGATAATATTATTATTATCACAGTCTTCTATAGACTGATTATGAATGAAACAGTACAGTCTTATTATGAAGGAAACAGTACAAATGAAAATAAGTTTTTGTTGACCATTGTGAGCCTCACTAATTTGTAAATGTCAAGATGTATCTGTCCAAGTATTATTATCATATTCAGAATATTTTAAACTCTTGATCGTTCTCATTTAGGTCATCTTCGGTTAAGTTTGGTAGGTTGGAAGTGTGACCAAAAGAAAGCGTGAGCTGACCTTGAGCTGAGCGACCGAAGCAATCGAGCTACGCTGGCGGCCAGCGAAGCAACACAAAACCATTTCAAAAGTCCATTCGCTTGCTTACAAAGAATAGTCTTGACTTTATTGATGATAATACAAAATTGTAAAAGCTAGCACTAAATGTTAAAAATCCGCAAGCTTCAACTTCACTACTACTTATATATTTAAAATATTAATTCACGCTTTGAATCGAGGCCGATTTCCTGCGATATATCCAATTCAATTGATTAAAGGTAACAAGTAAACAAAATTATTATGATAGATTCTGAATCTTCACAAAAATAATCATTGTTGAGACTTAATTCCTGGTAAACGGATATTTAAATAAATTTGTAGCTTTAGCTAGCTGTAACTAGATCTGAAGAAAAAATAACTATCTAGATTATACAATTCAAAATGAATGCTTACGAATTTTTAATTCTACAAGGTCTTGGCATTTACAGAAATTCAAGGAAATGATTTTATACCAATATTGTAACGCAATATATTGGATGTAGTTTGACTTTAGACTGCTGTTCCGTCTAATGCTGAAAACTTCCATAAATCAAGGCTTCCTCTAAAGTGTATCGTTAGTAAGATTGATTAGTAATTTAAGCCGACCGTGGAACTAATAAAATATATTTTCGTTTAACGATTTATATTGAAGGTTCAACGTACAAGATTTATTGTTTGTTAATGTATTTTTGTTCTCTTCTCCCTATTCCACATCGCCGTCTAAATTCACATTTCGAATTTATTAAAACGAGAATTCATATTTCATTTTCTGGTTCTTGCTCTGTTGTATAGTTGGGGAGTACTATGATTGGTTTGTTGGTGGTCGGACTTGAGTTGTCTTAAGTCCACCTGCCTAAATAGCTCACCTGCCTAGATATTCATCGTATCATAATCTGACGGTATAAAGATCACAGCATATTTATCAGCTCAATTAACACTAATATTAGTTGTATTTGATGCTTAGTTGTTATTAAAAGATTTTATTTTACATAGTAATTATAAAAACAAAGGAGATTTAATAATAACAAAATTTAATAGTTCGTTTCTTACCAAAGATAAATGATCACCTTCGGCCTCATGAAAGAAAATTACCTTCGTATTTTTGATTTAGTGATGGGAATCATCATCATTTCAGTTCCGGAAAGGGAACTCCTTCTTTTCCATAGTAAAAAGAGGCGATACGATAAGTGTGCTGATAAGTGTGCTACGTCCTTTATGATAGTGTTAAAAGCATTCTTTTGCTTCTACCAACATTTAATAAGACACTCTCATAAAATATATTAAAGGCTTGTATTTAAATTAACAGCATACTAACCTAACTTAACCTACAAAAAATAATTTTGGTCACCCATCCGAGTACCGACCACGCACTTGGTTGCTTAACTTTCGTGATCGACGACTCAAAAGTTGATAGAAATCTTATATTTTGATGTTATACATGCATGTTAAATTTGGTTGCGATAAGTTAAAGCATACTCGAGTTATCGTGCTAACGCTAAGACACACACACAGACATAATTCCAAAAACGGTATTTTTGGACTCAGGGAGGTCCAAAATGTGTATATCCATCAAAATCTCGAGGTCGAATTTTTTGACGATTACAAGACTTCCTCTATACTACGTATACGAGAAAGTAAAAGGATAAATGTTCACCAAAAAACAGTAACTTTTCACCAAAAGTTGTTTTTCGTGGCAAAAATATCCATTTTGGTGAGCACTGTACTGTTTTATTGGTGGGCACTAAATTTGATCCCTAGGTATATTAAAGCAAGAAGAAAAAGTCTGAAAAACTTTGCACTCCTTGCATAGGTAACTCGTATTGCGGACACGGAGGAGTGTCACATTTAATTAAAGTATTTTTCTCGATAATCTGCGAATAGTATAGGAATATAAATATTTTTAAAATCTTACAAGTACGTGTATAATTATTTATACAACTAGTTGTTCAATAATGGTTTCATATCCTACGAAAACTTAATAATCTACTTTCTTGCTCATTGAACATATTCATACAAACGGTTGACGTATTAAAATTTTTAATTAAATAAGCATCTGTGCCACAGCCGCTGGCCGAGTTTCAGCTGTTATAAGTACAATGGGCAACATATCCAACTTAGTTATGGTGATGCAAAATTCACATTTATTACGAAGGAAGAAGGTTGAAGGAAAACTAGGGCATTCGATTTGATCTACTACCGATTGTACATTATCCTGATATTCTTAAGAACAATTTATTAGTCCGAATCGCACAAGTTTAATTAAAGCTATCATTTATTAAAGCTTCATTTGAAGGCGAAAATTGATACAAAAAAATCGGGAGTGGCCTCCCCTTGACTTTCTCGTATACCGGAAACGACTCAAAAGTTGATAGAAACTTTATATTTTGATGTCATACATTGTTTAACTTTCGTGATCGACGACTCGAAAGTTGATAGAAATCTTATATTTTGATGTCATACATGGATGTTAAATTTGGTTGCAATAAGTTAAAGCATACTCGAGTTATCATGCTAACGCTCAGACACACACACAGACATGATTCCAAAAACGGTATTTTTGGACTCAGACCAAAACGTATAAATCCATCAAAATCTCGAGGTCGAATTTTTTTATGATTACAAAACTTCCTCTATACTAAGTATACGAGAAAGTAAAAATGAATACTTGAGAGCTTGATAGGACAGAATGCAAGGACACAAAACTAGCAAAAATTTACACAGGATACACTCATCTCAGTTATTAGAAAAATTTGCGAAGTAAAGACATCACAGGTACCTACCCCTTAAATAGAAAAAGGAGAGGGTTATAGAGTAAAACATTAAGTTAAACATTGGTAGCATGATATGAGAAAAGATTTATTCTTAAACTAGATGACCCGGTGTACTTCGTATCACCTATTCACGGAGTACTAAACGTCTTTGCACCTATCCTAACGACATTAAAACTCTTCCTTCGCTAAAATGGCGGAACGTCAAATGTTTGACAGGAAAGTAGGCAGAACAGTTTATATGGGAAAATGAAATTGTTGTTTTTACTATCTTCCTCGCAATTTTTCCATCTTTTCTCACCTTTTAAACCTTCCCTGGACTACGACAAATATTTCAAGACCAAGATAAGATAAATCCGTTCAGCCGTTCTCGAGTTTTAGCGAGACTAACGTACAGCAATTCATTTTTATATATATAGATAGATTATTATTATTATTACCACTGTCATTTATACACCGTGAGCTACGTTTATGTAAATCGGAACTCTCAAAATAAAAATCAAACTGGCTGTAGTTTTAACATTATATCGAATAAGACTTCTTTAGTCTTCCGTGACCACGAACCCTGAAAAATGTTTCAAAACGTCGGGCAATAATGGCCAATAATAACAAAATGTGACAAAATAAATACACACTACTAACTTAAATTCTTAAAAGTACCTAAAATTACGTAAAGTTTTATTTAAATAACTGAACTATAATGCATCACAAATCGTGCTTTCTTTAGGCAATGGTATGCTTTACTACGTATTAATAATAATGTACCGATTAGTGGCAGCGTACGGCAATTTCATCAGATTGGCTCTGTTCGCCTTATGATTGACGGCCTTGCGATAGCCGATATTTGCTCGGTTGTAATGTTGTCACGAGACTGGAACACGTGCATTTTAGAATCGATTGTTGAAGTCTGTTTCTTAAAATAGGTATTAAAGTTCAATGACTTCTTAATTCCTCGGAGCGAGATCAAAGTCAGAAATGATGATATCCACAGGAGAACTAAGGTCACCGACACAGCCAAAAGAATTGCGAACCTTAAGTGGCAGTGGGCAGGTCATATTGCGAGGAGGACTAACGGAAGTTGGGGCGGAGTGATGGCCGTGTACCGGGAGACGCGGCGTTTATTTATTTATATGTATAAGGTATATCAACAGACACGTTGAACACTTACAATAGGTATTTAAAAATGTTTGCCACAGACAGATGTACACAGCATTTGTCATAAAGGTATCTAAATAATATTGGTAACAAGGTGGACGGACGATCTGGTAAAGATGCGGGAAGCTACTCGGTGTGGACAGCGCAGGACCTATCGGGTTGGAGAAGGAGATCCTTAGGCCTATGTCCAACAGTGGGCGTCCTGAAATGATGACGCCTGAAATGATGATGATTCCCATCATTAAATCAAAAATCCGAAGGTAATTCAGGTAATATTTAAATAAACATAAATGTATATTTATGTTTATTTAAATGTATGTATTATATAATATTATATTAAACGGCTACATACACGTCTACCTATTAATATCTGTTTCCATATATGGGGCAGCTGGAAGAGATTTCTTTTAGAAATAAACAGTACCTTTGTACAATTCTCTGTGTTATGTAATGTCTTCTTTTCTAATTGTCTTTGTGTATACATAAAATGTTAAATAATAAAATAATAATAGTAATTTTATTTGATGAGCCCTAAGAAACGAACTCCTTTGTCTACCCTTAGGAACGAACCAAACACATATTATCGTCCTTCAACCTTTAATCTACTACTACTACTTTTAAATGAGCGTTAATTATGGTTTAATAAATTGCTGTTACTCAATCTGCACGTTGGTATTACAATAATTTATATGCGAGACTATTGAACTATACAACATGAAATCAACTAAGCTGGGTAACTGAGTTGATGTACAATCAGAATTGTTTTGTCGGTCACGATGAGTTAACGTTTTTATCACCCTCTTCAGATGACGTGACATTTTCTATTAGAAATGTATTATAGGATTTCTTTTTAGGTAACCATCAAGGGATTTTCAAACTTATTGTAACATTAATGTTGACAGGTTATTGTCTCCTAGGAAGCGAGGATCCGCGAAATGGTATCTAGATATAATTTGACTTAGGTCAATTATAGTAAAATGTTTAGAAAAAAAACAACAGGATTTGCATTATTGAAGAAGTGAAATAACACGTTGACCACATGGTAGAAACACATGAGGAATTTCATCGAAACAGTGGTAACAGTGTTGTTACTGAAGTGGAAAGAACTCACTTCAGAAAAAACACTTCAAGACAGTGGAATATTTCCAATAGTCCTTTTTAGGGTTCCGTTCCTCAAAAGAAAAAAACGGAACCCTTATAGGATCACTTTGTTGTCCGTCTGTCTGTCTGTCTGTCTGTCAAGACCCTTTATCTCAAGAACGCGTGGACGTATCAAGCTGAAATTCACATGAAATACTCAGGTCTATTGTCCCTTTAAGCTGTGAAAATATCAAACTTCTAAGCCAAGCCAATCAAAAGATACAGCCGATTATGTCGATATTTTCAACAAATTTCCGACACTCGCAAAGGAATCAAAACCTACAGGATACTTCCCGTAAACTCAGAATCTTGAAATTTGGCATGAAGCATTGTCATATAATGCAAATATAGGAAAAATTGCGAAAATCAAATTTTTTCAGTTATATAATATAATAAAAATATTTTAATAAAATGAAACTTACTACCTTATTTCTCACGAACGAATACAGGTATCAAATTGAAATTTATACCAAATACCTAGGTCTATTGTACCTTTAAGCAGTGAAAAAATCAAACTTCTAAGTTAACGCGATCAAAAGATACAGCAGTTTATACCGAGGAACCCTCGGTGTGCGAGTCCGACTCGCACTTGGCCGGTTTTTTATATATATTTCTTTCCACGCACACACCAATTATCTATCCCAAATTAAGTATCATTAAGAACTTGCGTTATGGATCCTAGATAACGGCCAAATTTAATATACGTAATAGTATAGATATTTTTAAAAATAAACTTAAATATATACAATTACATACATAAACAAACATGGCTCGTGAACAAAATGTTCGTGTTCATCACACAAACATTTGCTCCTACCAGGATTCACCTGGACCGCTTAATATGTAGGCAGCGTTACTGGCCACTCCACCACGACGGCTTATTAGAATGAATTTAGCTTCCACTGTCTTTACTTTAATAATTATCATCACTTAACAGCAGTTGTGATGAAGTCAGGGCTTATAAAACCTCAACACCACAATGCAATGTCGTGAATTATGCAAATAACTCAAGGAATCCTGTTCGTATGATAGATTCATACGAACATAATTCCTTGAGTAATAAGTGTAGTAAATGAATAATATTGCTAATTTATTTCTATTAAAAGATACAACTCAAATAAACAAAGTTAATTACATACAGATGATTAATGGTTAATTTTAATCAGTAGTCAATATTCAATACTTGTTCGTCGGTTACAAGAAATCAACTTAGAAGGCTGACGCTACCCATTGCGAACGCGCATGAATGGCATTTGCTGGAGGACTTCTACCATTAAAACTCGTTAATTGTAGATGTCTACCATCAAAAGCAGAAATGCTGATAGAATTATAAGCAAATGTAGGTATTATGGCGGCACTTTGTAGATGCTCTATTTCATTAAATTAGCTTTATTTGCACAAATGTCACAAATAACGCAAATCCTCTAGCACGTAATTTAAACCTCCTTACAGAGGAATTTCTAGTCAGCGAGCATCTCCCGCGGGTAGGATTACAAACTTCTAAAATGAAAAAGCCTGACTCTGAGCTGTATCAGGCCAAACATTTTGCCCTAAAAGCAGGACGTGCGTATGTAATTTTGGACATAACTTTTTAAAATAACTATAAAAAAAATCTGTTACAAGTTAACAAGCCTTGTCTTTAACACGTTGCACCTTGCGTAGCTTGCATTGCGTTCGGTCTGCAGGCGCTGCGTGCACCCCGGTACACTATCAAAAAGCCTGCTCACGGGGGAGTCTCTACGCCAATTACAGTCTAGCTAGGGCGTTGAGTCGGAAGTAAGCGGCTCGTCTGAAGGTGCCTCTAAAACCTCGAACCTAAGCTCAGGCCCGCCTAGTCGTGGAGGGATAGATGAGAAACGCTCTGGTACATGCCTGTGCCAGCCAATACAGCGAGATCCCAACGCAAATACCAATAGCCAAGTGAAGGGTGCCATTACATGAGGAGTAAGCAGCCGAAGGCATTATGGATAAGAATAATTACGGAAAATAATTATTTCATCCCGAAACCGTGGTAGGGCTATTAGCGATTTAAAAGTACTTAGGAAAGTCCATTTAAATAAAGAGTTTTAATCATTTCATTTCAAATAGGTACAAAAGTATTGTAACAGAAAAATTACACACATACATATTGTTTTAAAACTGCAACAAGAGTTGTTTGGATTATCTAGTTATATCCGATATGATGGACGCTTAAAATAAACCGCACTAGACACAACCAGAAAGTTATTTGTTGAATAGACTGTTGCCCTATTATCTTAAATTAGAAAAACTGTATCCAGCATTATAAATAGAGAATAGCCTATTAACGGTTTCAAGTTATTTTTGTTATAATTCACAGCTTATGTCTCAGACAACAATTTGAAATTTCTTTTTAATTCCTTTTGAATAAATCTGTGATCTATTAGTATAACATAGGTCCATCCATCCATAATCCATATCGTAGCTAGTGATCTCTGCTTACCTTATGGGAGAAAGGCGTCCATTCGAAAAATCACAGATTAGTCAAATTAAAAATGCATTATTTAAATGACTCGACGAAGAATTTGGACCAAACATTTCAGAAAAAGTGACTAAAATGCAAAAAGAAAAACATATTTTATATTTTTTTATGCAAATAAGAGGTGCCGGAAACTTCCTCAACTTTTATAATGCAATTCACATGCATCTAAGCAAGATATTGAACTATAGGATTTACATAGCTCCTTACTACTATTGTAACTAAAATTCTATACATGTGTTTGTGATGAGAAAATAAATATTATTATTATTATTACAGGTTTGGATCACATTTAAAGCGTAGGCTTTAGTGCAAATATTTTTTATTATCTCTAGGCAATCCGAACTGCATGCAGAAGTTATGGAAGTATGGAATAGAGGAAATAAAGAAATTCAAGCAAACGTTTAGTAATGTAAGTAAATTTTTATTCCACACCGATGTATCGTGGATTCATATATTTCAAAATTAGTTTTTATATCTAAGGACTGTTAATTGGAAATATTGCTCCATAATCTTTGGCAAGAATGACCTAGAAAGGCAAGGATGGCCATTATAAACTCACCTCTTGGCATCTTCAATTTGAAGAATAATCTTCGCGTTGCAGTTGCTATGGTTAGTTACGAAATTTCGTCACGCTCCACACAACCATTAGGACACATCACAGACAACACACAACATAAACGAACACCAATAGTTCCCATGAATGAGTAATTTGACCTTATTAACACACTATCTACATAAATCACTATAGTAATTGACTATAACACTTTTGGCTTCGTTTTTGGCTGAAATTAAATCTTGATATTTTTTATGTTCTCATAGAAATACCACCATAATATGACAAATATGAGTTACAGGTACTTTTAATTTACGTATTATTGAAATAGTTTTTTGGCTTGATAGTGTCTATATTGAATGTAGTATTTCAAAAAGAACATTTGTATTTTATACATCGGTTGGTATGGAATAATGTTGTCAACTTCGTGTGATTCGGAGGGCTATTTAAAATAGTAAAATATTTTTATTTGCAAGACTTTATGAATAAGTTACAATACAGGGTTCTATTTAATTAAAAGTCTTTAGTGCATACTCTCGTAAAGTACTTAACTGTAGCATAATATTATTAAGAATCCTTTTATAAGTGCCAATTAGTTTTATTTAAACACTAGCGACCCGCCCCGGCTTCGCACGGGTGCAATGCTTATTTAAATATGCATGTATTATACATATAAACCTTCCTTAAGAATCACTTTATCTATTAAAAAAACCGCATCAAAATCCGTTGCGTAGTTTTAAAGATCTAAGCATACATAGGGACAGACAGACGACGGATTGCGACTTTGTTTTATACTATGTAGTGATAATCAACGACATGTCAATATGTAGGAATTTGATCTCATTCAATGACCAATTTGTCTAAACAAATGCAAGTAGCTATGTAGCTTCATTGTTTTTCCTCCTCATCAACGATTCGTAACTCTTATAGTTGTATTAGCAAAATGTCCGTAACGAATTTGAAATAGGTTCAGTGAGTGGTCATAATGATATGAATATCCTTCTGCGTTGACGATTTGAGGTTCACTGGACTTCACCATTATATTCACCATGTGCACGTCTTATATACTTTTGTTTGTACGTTACGGACAATATTTAGTATCGGTACCGTACTAAAAAGTATGTTATTCAGTGCCAGATCAAAATAATTCGAATATCCCTCTAAAAGAATTGACGATAAATTATCATTGGCATCTAATTCACCAACATTATATTATAAAAATTGTCTTACAGATTCTGTCCGTGGCGTACTAAAAGTAGTACACTTAGTAGAATACTAAAATTAAACGAATTATGACTTATCTCTCGCACTAACTATCTTCGCATTTGGACCACCATTCCACTTCTGCCACCATCAGGTGGGGGCCTCATTTGCTTGACCTTTGTAAATAAAAAAAGAATACACTAAGTAAGAGAGTTGATGATTTGAAGGTAGGTACTTACTTCACTACCTATTAAAATTATCTGCATGTCTTACAGATTTGTCCATGAAGTACTAAAAAGTATATCAGTGACAAATCTAAATGATTCAAACATCCTTCTAATGAAAGGTTGAAAATTTGAATTTCAGTGATACTTTGAAATGATTATTATTTAATTAATTTATCATATAGTTTTACATATACTGTTCGTTACGCCCTAAAAATAGATTACATTCAATGCCTTCTGCCATCCAAACTTCAAATCGTCAACTCTTTTAGAAGGACATCTGTCCTTCTAAAAGAGTTGATTATTTGAAGTTCAGTGGTACTTCACAACCATTACATTACCTCGGCGCTGAGTTGAGGTGCAATTTGACAATTCAAGTGTAAATTGTATCTGAGAATAGCAGAAGACGTCCCGGCAATTACTGGCCACTTGAGACAAAAGGATAATGTTTGGCCACGGTGTCAAGGTCATTGAATTATCTCAATTGGAAATAAAAATTGACACGCTAGATTTATTCGTTGTTTTATACCGACTTCGTTTCCTGTAGCAAAAAGTTATCAACGGGTGTGGGCAGTTAATTGTCTGTTTTTTTGATAATACTTAGTACTGTTAATCCGAGTGGTATTAATAAAAAATATTTTGCACGGAAGTACTTCGTTTCCTATGGCGAAAAGTTATCAGCGGTTGTACGTAGTTAATTGTCTGTTTTTTTTGTTGATAAGAATAAATAATATTGTACGGAAATGTAGTGCTTTTTGACTGTGGTCTTATATAAGGTGGAGGTACCAAACCAGTTCAAATTCGAGCGGCCAGTCTTCTGTGTCCTACCTCGACTATTTATTTATTTATTTTCTTAAGTAGTATTTTTTTTTCGCTTTGTGTGGAAATCATAATTCTTCTATTTTCTTTTTTAATTCTCGTCTGTATAGTGTTCATTATGTATTATCTACTATAGTTGACAACATCTTTATCTTAATTTAATCTTAATATATATATAAATTACGTGTCACGTTGTTTGTCCGCGATGGACTGGATTTTAATCAAATCTGTACACCGTGTGTAGTTTGATTCAACTTGAGAGATAGGATAGTTTTTATCTTGATAAGTAGTAATATAATTACCACAGCAACGCTTGGTCGGGACAGCTAGTATATACTGGGTGTAAAAGACATGAACAGTCATTCGTTTGACTGTATTCTATACATCAAAATAAGACATATTTCAAAAAAAATATTGCTGGGAAACGATTTTAATTTTTTGGTGTTGAGAAAAATTGTAAATTGTACCGCGCAATGTAAAGGGCTCAATTCGCACGCAACTCGCAAAACCGCGATAATTTTGTCAGACGGCGGCCCCGTTCGTTAGTGTCCTTGCGCATCGAGTGAGCTACATTGAACGCTAACGTTTTGAAGCCATTTTTTGTTATGAAATACTAAAAAAAATGATAATGTTTCTTTGGACAATAATTAAGAAATAACGTATAGAATACGTTTTCATAAAAAAATTTTAAAAAAATTATAACCTTGATCTTCAATAAAATCGTAACTATCAATTTCCCAGGTATAGTCTAAAGGAAGAAAAATGTTATGATGGTGAGCAGAATACATGGTTCTCGTTTGACTGTTCATGTCTTTTACACCTTGTATATATATCGACGCTTGAAAGGCAAAATTGACTAAGCGACATGGAGTTAATTGTTCAGGAGGACGACTTAAAGATTCATTTTTTAGAAAAAAAATCATAAAACTTCTTGTAATCATCTTAGAGGCGTAATTCTTTAAGCAAAAACGTTTCATAATGTCAGGTTTATCATGATATATGCAACTGTTAAAAATAATTAATAGTTTAGGAGTTAGTGGCGCTTAGTAAAATATCACCTGAAACTAGAAACAGGAAAAAAGTACTAACCGACGTACGTTGGTCATTTAACTGTTCGGTAAAAATGTAATATAGAAAAAAATATCTAATTGTCATCGGAGAAAAAATGACCTAACCTAAATTAAAAAAGTTAGAAAATAGAGGCAAAACTGCTCATATGTCATTTTTAGATTGAAGTGTTTAAGTGAATGTTACTGAAGTGTCGTTAGTTTTAGAAAGTTGGATTGTTTTTTTATTAGTAATTATTATAAAATTCATTTTAAAATGTATTGAGCTTTATTTATCAGTTACACAATCAAATTAACAATTAAATCTTTAAAAAATCAACATAGTATTTGGAATAATAAGATCATAAGTAAATTTTATAAGTCTTATTAATCACAATCATTTTAAATATGTGGAGACACAATCACAACAGTGATATTTTCAGCCAAAACCGATAGTATAGGCCAGAGTCTACGTGTGTCTTTATAGATCCCACACCGGAGACGCTGAGACAACTCGACTTTCTGAACATCTGAGTCGGGTGGCAGATGACGCGCAGGAGCAGTACTGGTGTTTTTGAGGGACTTCAATGCTCACCATAGTTAGTGGTTAAGTTCCTTCAAAACTGACCATACAGGAATCTCTGCTCATGTATTCGCTCTCACGCACGACTTGTCAAAACTAGTTGATCAGCCCTCTTCTGCTCAAGACCCATCCGGAGGGATAGCAGGTAGAGGTCCTTTTTTTGTGACGAGGAGGTTAAATGCATTTACGCATCGTCCCTGCGAGTTGGTGCCAACCGCAGGGGGTATGTGGGGCTCGAGGTAAAGGTGTTCCCTCACTACCCACTAAACATCCTCCCCGGCCTGACCTTCTTCTTGGGCGGCTCGGGATCTGTGCAAGCACAACTAGCATCAAGACCGCCCTAACGCCGCCGTCTAGGCAATTCTTGCACCTATTTATGGCCAGCAGCCCACAGGGGCTACCGACTGACGCCAGCCCCTGTGGGCCGCTGGCCGAAAAGGCTAGGAAAAGGCCTACCTTTTCCTACCCCTCCTCTGTTTACGCTGGGTGGGAGCGGGAACCTTATCAACCGCAACAACCTTCCCCTACCAAACGTCATTCCCCCCCTCCGCGCAGACTTGCCAACCTCCACCTCTCGCCTCCACCTTCGCAAGAAATTCCGTCCTCCACGTCTTCAAAATCTCCTCCACCTCCCTCACGGTCATGGGCGTCCTATCCACACGGTCACAAGACTGCCCCTCCTCCTCCACCTCACCACCGCTGCAGCGGCCTCTGCGGAGGCCCGTCTCCTCGACGACACTCTTGGGCACCTCCATCTCCTCCTCGTCGCCACTTCCGCTGCTGCAGCTGCTGTCGGGGCTCTCGGTCCTGACCTCTTGGGCAGCTGGCTGGGCGTCCATGGGCTCTCCCTCCTCCTTCTGCTGGTGGCAGGATGGACCTTCGCCTCCACCATCAGGGCTCCCCTCCTCTCACGCTTCTTGGGCTCCTCCCTCTCCGTGTCGACCCTGCCAGTGGACATTGGGTGGGGGACGGATCCCCAGGCATCCACCAAGAGGCAGCCTGATAGCTCCTATCCCTGGCGGTCCCAGGCTGCCTCTTACCGGCGGGGGGTTACACCGCGCACCTGCCATCCTATGTCCAGCTGGCCGACCAATATCGGCACAGGGGGCACAGTGCGGCAGCGCCCGACAGGTCGCCGCCTTGTGTCTCTCCTCGCCGCATCGGTACCACAGGCTGTTGCGGTCCCTCCCAGATGTACACCTCACCCCCGGGTGGCCGGGCGCTAAGCAGCGGTAACAACTCATGGGCCTCCGGTCCATGAGACGAACCCCCGCCGCACACCATCCTACCTCTACGCTGCCCTTCGTAACCAGGCGCCCAACTCCCTCCGCCGGGAGCGACACAACTACTGTTCCCCGCCGCCCCGAAGGTCATCGGAGATAGCGCCCACCTTGACTTCTTCGAGGGGGCAGCCAGCCCTCAGGGCAAGGGCTGCCCTGACGTCCTCCTTTTTTTTGTCGGGGAGGTCAAATGCATTTACGCATCGTCCCTGCGGGGTGGTGCCAACCGCAGGGTATATGTGGGACTCGAGGTAAAGGCGTTTCTTCCATTAAACTTCCTTCCACTAAACATCCTCCCCGGCCTGACCTCCAGTGCGCTATTGCGGGACGGCTCGGGATCTGCGAACGTGAGCGCAACTACACCGAGACCGTCCCAACGCTGCCCGTCTAGGCACTCCTTGTGCACTAATTGGTGGCCAGCAGCCCACAGGGGCTACCGACTAACGCCAGCCCCTGTGGGCCGCTGGCCGACGCCGGCCTTATAGGCCGCCTCCTCACCGACGGCTGCTCGACGTGGCGCGTCCACCTGACGAAGACACCGGGAGCAGCCATCGGACCGCACCCGAGGTCATCGGGCGTGGTCGTGGCCCTGAAAAGGGTCGTCAGGAACTAGCCGTGGTGGGAAAACAAAAACAACTCGACGATGGCATGCGACTTCGAATGCCAAGCGGACACACTTGGCATCAAAAGCCGCATACCCGCCGAGAAAGTTTCCCCACCACGTTACCAGGGTCCGCCACGAGGAGACTTCCGGACGTGGACCCCATCATGTAGAGGTCCTAGCCCCTCTAGGCTCATCTGACCACTGCCTCATATCCTCCAAAGTGCCGCAGGACAAGCTTCCGCAACCGGTGGTTGCTAAGCGCCGGCTCTGGCATTAGGGGTGTGCAGATTGGGATGGTATGCGCGACTACTTTGCATCTGTCCCTTGGAAGCAACTCTGCTTCTATGAGAACGATACATCAGCTAGCGCCGCTGCCATTACTGAGGAGATGTATTGGGTATGGAATACTACATTCCACATTCCGATCTCATCAGTAAGGGCAGACGTAACCTCAGGTTCTACCGCGATTGTGCTGATGCTGTTTCACAGAAACAGGCAGTGTATCGCGCTTGGATCAGGGGTCGGGCTCTTAAAGCTCCTGATGTTGAATCACTGAAAGCAGCTTACAATAAGGCTTCCGAGTCCTGTAAGAAGACTAACATAAAAGCGGATGCACAGCGCGTGGCACGCATTGGCTACGAATTTGTGAACTCTGGCGTCTGGCCATGTACTTACTCGATGCTTTGGATGAGTTGCAGCATCGCTCGGTCCGCGTCATCGGCGACGAAGAGGTGACTAAAGATCTGAGCCTCTCCCATTGCGTCGCAATGTTGCGTCGTTGAGCGCATTCAATTGTCTGTACCATAGCGAGTGCTCTGAGGAGCTTTTTTCCCTAATCCCACCATCTCCCTTCCTTTTAAGGACTACACGTGCTCGTCTATGTTGTCACCGACAAACTATGGCTAACATTCCAACGCGAACTAAGAAATTTGGCAACTCGTTTCTTTGTCCCACAATCAAGAAATGGAATTCACTGCAAGCGCACGGGCTCCCTACTACCTAGAATCCTGGGTCATTCAAAAGAGGCGTGAAGAAGCACCTTGCAGGTCGGCAAGGCGAAGGTGGCTGGCACGGCAGTTTATTTCTCGCACCAGTTATCTTCGCATTTGATCTCCACTTCTGCTTACCATCAGGTGGAATGGAGTCATTTGCTTGACCTTTTTATATTAAAAAGTAGAAACTAAAATTGAACCTTTTAAAAAATTTCTACGTTCCCCATTTTAAGAGTGCCGTTTTTCAAAATACTGTGACCACGTTTTCTTGGATCCATTGGTCTGAAATATAACTCATGCTTTAATACTTTCAATAATGCAAAAAAAAACAATTAAAAATTAAATTGATTCGACTTATAGTTCTTAATTTCAATTGTCATGAGGTCAACCTATACGGAAGCGGTAGCACTACGCTAGACTATGCGCGCGTGTGCACTCTAAGCGACATCCTGTCGCACACTGGTAGTTCCTATGTTACTGTGAATCTAATTTCACTGTATGCGCATACGACAGTGCTCTGGTCATTTGTAGGTGTAACCATCATTTTATAGATGTATTACTTTAGGTAAAAGCCGCTGGAACCCCAGTATGTGTGGTGCCAATGGGGTACAACCAACATTTTGATAATCGCATAAGTTCAAGTAAAAGTTACCTAATCAATAAATTTGTACTTTGAAGCGGCAGGTAAAAATTTACTAACCGACGAAAAGTTGTATTTCTGAAATAGGCGAATTTAACTAAACGCCATAATGGCAAAAACAACAATCGAGCCAAGATGACGGTAGTGAAAACAAGAATGAATCTTTACATGGAAAAAATATACCAAATTCAATACAATGTATTTTCAGATACAAGTAAAATAAGCTAAAGGGAGAAATTATTCTACCAACATATATGTAAAAATTTACCAAGGGCAAAACCATCGTCGCACAATTATCTCAACGACCAATTTTTCGAAAGAGGCCGAAATTTCTGTCGGTTAGTAACAAAAAAAAAGTGATAATTCGTAAAGTCCAAAATGCAGAAGCGACATTAAAAGTCGTCGTAGGAAGGCGTGAGTTAGACCAAACGACGCAGAAAAATTAGGCGATTCAAACTGTATATATAACTCAATTTGGCTCAAAATGGCGCTTAGTCAACTTTTCCTTTCAAGCGTCGATATATATACTAGCTAATGAAAAGTCCTGACTCACTGACTGACTGATCAACGCCCAGCCCATACCTTGATAACTGAAATTTTGTACAGAGGTTCCTTTTATGATTTAGACAAGGGACAAGGATTTTTCAAAATTTGACCCTAATGGGGGTAAAGTGGCAGATGAAAGTTTGTATGGGGAAACAAGGTTAGTTAGACTATTCTATTCCAAACTTTACAGGATCAGATCTATGGATAAATGAGTAAACAGGTGTTTCAGGTCTTTTCAGAATTCAACCCTTAAAAGGTGGAAATAGGATGACCTGAAATCAACATGGGTATTTTTTGTCATTATTGAATTTTGAATTAGGTTTTTGGTAAGAAGTAAGTATTTGTTCTAGCGGTTTTGAAATTTCGACCCACATGGAGATGAATAGGAGTTGAAAATTCGTATAGAAGTCGAAAAAAATCTATTTATGTTTATTTTATGTATTCGGAATTTCGGACACATGTGTATGTATAGGAAAAAATAAGTATCCAAAAGTCGCAAGCAAAAGTTAGTACGGAAAAAAAAGAAATCCCTTCGTTTATTTTACAACTAAGATAACATTACTTATTTATCAAGCAATCTGAGTTTTTAGGTTATTACGTTGTCATACGACTCCAATTTGGAATAGTTGAAGGTGGCTTGGGTGGCTAGGGATTATAGAACATAAATTTACCAGTCAGGTAATTTATGTCTACAATATAGAGACGAAATCTCTTAACCTTCCTTGGATTCACAGTGCGGGTGCCAGGTTCACAGTGTCGCAGAGAGGAGGCTTGGGACTTGAATATCTTCTGTATTTCTAGCGGCATACGTGTGACATTAGTTTTTGTGAATTTGATTCAGCTGAATATTATTTTTATTGTACGAGCTTTTTTGATTAACTATTGCTATTTGGGTGAGTGATGACTGTTTGTGTAAAAAAAAGAAAATATTGATTTAGTGACACACAAAATTGTGTATTGCAAATATCAAGGCATACTGCACCGCATACTGGTGGCAAGGCATACTGAGGTATGAATAAATGTGTCCATTATTGATAACCTAGTCGTTAAAAGATAACAGCATTTCTTCAAAGCTGATACAAATAAATGTAATTAAATGAATGACAGGTGGCAGACAAGTAGTTTAATAGAAGATTTATATTTCATTAAACATATCTCGTTTAAATCTAAATTTGCCAGTGGACCATAGCCCAAATCCTTATTAAGGTCAAGAAGTACCAGTAAAAGGCAAGGACACAGTATCTGACTTTGGACTTGAATAAGGTGGGGTCAAGTTAATTGCAAAACACTTATCTCACTCTTACTCGAGTCATTGATAACCTTAAATTGTGATGTTAATTATAGATGTGATATTTTGCTCAGAATTATACTTATCTCATTATCTACTCTAAGTACGAAAGCGAGACGGTTTACTTGTTTGTTACGAGTTTACGGCTAAATCGCTTTACCGTTTTTGATGATTTATGGCTGGAGTTTCTCCCGAGTTCTTATTGTAAAAACACGTGTTGAGAGACTGCATCTTTAACCCAAATCAACCGTACAATTTTTGTTACTTTATAAATTTGTAATGAATAGGCTCAAAACTTTATCAACTAAGTCGTTAAAATAAAGAATGGATAAGATCACAGATATTTTGCCCCCTGATCAGGAAGTGGGTATTTTCGTGCGGAAAATGCCACTTTGTGGTCAGGAGTGGCATAAAAATTCTTTCATCGCTAGAATGCAACATTTTACTGAGTCTTTTCCTTCTTCCTACCATGGTCGCAATATGTTTGGGGTCGGTTCAATATGCATCATAGTGCTTAACTGTTTTACTGACCAACTGTCTTTAGCAATGCCGTTGTGAGTGGTTGTCTTGCCACCAGTCCTGTTCGAGACCGGGGATCACACCGGGGTATGATTTAGTAAAACAAATTTCTAATAACAAATATCCCACTTATTAACGCGAATATTTGTATGAATGTATGTGTGGAAGTTTGTTACTCTTTCACGCAAAAACTACTGAATGCGTTCTAATGAAACTTTAATATAATCTATACAATGATATTATAATATTAATTATAATATAATATTATTGAGGTCATACATCAGAATAATTATAACTTATATAAGGTTATTATTTAAACTTATCCTTTCGGACTGCTAAGATGATTTTGAGTGTAACAGTCATCTGTCCTAGTTGTTGGCTTTTGCGTTAAGTTGTTTACTGAAGGATTGATATTTTTGGGTTTTGTGCAGAAGCTAGTTAATAATGAATCGGTAGACTACGTTAAATTCTTTGAATCTTGTTCGTTGTTCTATATTTTACAAATTATATTAAGTATTATAAAAGGTTTAAATTGTCATAACAATAGGTCCATATGTAGTTTTATTTACTACGTTGTATTGTTAGTGAACAATATCTTTTTATTTGTCAGAGGAGTCCTTACAACAGAGGTATTAAATAATTTATTAAGACCTGTACTATGAAGGTCGGCTGATATGTATGGATATGACATAATGGGTATTATATTAGATATTATATTATTTTATTTCCTAGTAAATCTAAATGATTTAACAAATATTTATAGTCCATTTTCGACAATGTTAAATGTTGTAAAAGAGGAAAATTTAGCGGAATAATTCGTTGTCGGACCATACCAATTTCATAGAATTTTTTATGGTACGTAAAAATTCAATACAGCGCTCGACTGATTAGCGACGCACAAGGTATGTTTCACAAACAATATTTTACAGTCAATGAGTTCAAATGCTCAATCTATGTGACTGATTGTTTGTGACTTTTGATGTATGAAGTCGTAATAGAAAGTAGCTTTGAACAAAAATCGAGTGTGAGAGATAACTAACCGGGCACAAAAATAACTACATACCACATTGAAAATGTTGTATAAGTTAGAAATAGATGTCTGTTGTTTACATTGGTCGTACAACAAAGTTGTTCTTATAATGCAAAAGCTTATAGTTCGCAAGAAATGATGAATGCAACCGAGATATATCAATAAGTACTCACTTTCTCTGCTAGCCAATCCACATGTGTACTTCACTACACTCCGAAATATGTAGTTACTGAACCGGGTGCAACACATATTTGTACACAAACGTCAACAAATAGATAAACTTAACTAAATGTCATTTTTAAGAGAGATCGCGAGCCGAAGAGTAACAGACGACCGGTGCACGCACATGGCACTATACAATTGACTGGGTGAGCTGAAGTTACGGTACGGCGCCCCAAAAATATGCACAATGGCTAACATACACAATACTATCCGAGTCAGCACGGTACTATGCACTGATATTTTATCCTCGTCGCTAGCAATTAATGTCAATGAGTGACGAAACTGTAGCAGATCGCCGACGTTTCTCAGCCAATAAAACCAGTTCGCTGTTGTAACAGCTGTGAATGGAACGATTTAAAATTTCCGACAACATGGCGATGGTTAAATGTTATTTCAGCGGTCGCAAGCGCAGCGGGATTGTTGAGATAGGCCATGATTTTCGATTCGCCATGATGCTGATTCGCAGAAATGCGGTCCAGCCGATAAAGGGGTTTGAGCAATTTGGAGATAAGTGGCGATGATTCGCTACCTTATCAGACGTGACAATAGATTGATTGTGATTGTTTAATAAGTTCAGATAATACCTATGTGTTTTGTAATCATTTTAACATGTAGGTATTGCTAGATTGCAAAAATGATTTTTGCAAGAATAATTGTCAATAAAACTAATATAAAATGTAGTAGATATTTATTTTTCGTTAAATTGATGTCATTTAAAAATAATAAAAGTACATAATTCATTACATTATTAAAGTGTTTCATTTTATTATCAAATCAAAATAGATATTTTATTTTGTGAATATGAATTAGTCGGTAATATTTAAAATACTTCCTTTGTTTATTCTACAAAGGAAGTAGGTATTAAAGGAAAAGGAAGTAGTACCTAATAATATCGACTTGAAAAATAATATCTAAATTATTTAATAATATCGAATTATTATAAAAATATCTTGCTAGCATACGATAAGCATTACTCATTACAGTATGCAAGAGGTGTAGAAAATTAGTCATGTTTTGTTATCAATTTTTATTTAGTTTTTAGATTCAGTTTCTAAACTATTTTTAGTAATAAATACAAAGGTCAAAGTCGGATTGGTGACAATACCGTTTGTGTTATCAACTTGCGGGCTGGTGATAGTATATTATTATTGAGTTCTTTTGAAGATTTACCTACTATTGTCCATAGAGGAATTGATGTCTCAAACTCAAGAGCTTTTTATCACTTCAGTGTAAATATTTGTGATTTGTGGAAACATTAAAAAAACGTAAATTGAGGACTTAATATAATGCAAAATAATACTGTTACTAACTTCATACTCCAGTAATATAAATTTGTGGTAAGTATTTAATAATGCAGTCTTGATAAATTCAATAGACTCGACGAGTTTTATTTTTAATTTATCATGCGCTTTTATAAAAAATGTCTAATTACATATTTATCTATCATGTTCAAGTATTTTTGCCTCTGCATATTGCAATTTGTCAGTTTTCTTACTTTAATTATTCCGAAAATTAGTTTATATTTTTGTAATTTCCTACTACTTGTAAACAATTAAATACAATTAAAAATCAGGTAAACAACATTATGTAAGTAAAGGTATGGTTGTGTCACAGTCACAGTAAGTGTTTCCCCATGACATAACATTTTGGTGACATCAAGAGGAAGAAAAATTGCGATTCAATTGCGTGGAAAGAAGGCTTATTACCTTTGTAGTATTAAAATGTATATTTAAAATAACATAACAAATACTTGACTGGCGCACGAGGGCCGCCACAAAAGTAATGAGAACTCGGAATGACACTCCACTTTGTAAGGAACCCACCGCTAAATTATTTTTTGCTGACGAGCTGGGGTCAAGTGCACACTTATACTCTGAATAAATGTATAATTATGACATTGTATTAACAACATGATGAATTATAGCAAGACATAATTCCAAAAGAGTTCAACAGAGCTCCTCGAACGGCGCGTGCAAGATAAGCGCAGTTCGCGTGCAAGGTGACAAATTGGCAATCATTGTCATGTGTCAACACGTCCAAACTGTCCATAAATTGCACGGGAACCGCTCGCGAGCAGCACATGGGCACGTCAAACAATCCATAAAAATCACGCTAACCGCTCGCGAGCAGCACGCGAACACGTCCAAGCTGTCCTTAAGATGCACGCGAGCCGCATAGGTCGCATTCGTCGTCGAGATTATTACTTGCAAGCGAACTGTTCGCGAACCTGTCAAAGAGTGTCCAAGCAATATTCATAAGAGGCACGCGAACCGCACGGTCTGTACGCGTGCGCGGGTCTGGAGATCGCCTAATATAAAAAATAGCGTCAGGTTGCCAGGCTATCGCCTACAATGAAATGAGCATCAAACGCAAAAAGTAACAAATCTTTAGTGAACCAACAAACAAAAGACGATAACCAAGACAGATGTTACACTCATAAAAAGGGATACACAGGCTGTTGGGGTTCCTAGGCAACGAAAAAAATAACGGTCTTGTCAATTTTAATTTTATCTTAGGTTATAAATTTTGTGGAGTCAAATAGATACATTTTCTTTTTATGTAGCTACCACTTTTTAATTTCTCGTATACGGAGTATAGAGGAAGTCTTGTAATCGTAAAAAAATTCGACCTCGACATTTTGATGGATTTACACGTTTTGGACCTCCCTGAGTCCAAAAATATTTTTTTTTGGAACTATGTCTGTGTGTGTCCATGCGTCAGCACGATAACTCGAGTATGCTTTAAATTATTGCAACCAAATTTAACATGCATGTATAACATTAAAATATAAGGTTTATATCAACTTTTGAGTCGTCGATCACGAAAGTTAAGCAACCAAGTGCGTGGTCAGTACTCGGATGGGTGACCAAAATTTAACATGCATGTGTGACATCAAAATATAAGGTTTCTATCAGTCATTTCCGGTAGACGAGAAAGTCAAGGGGATACCACTCCCGATTTTTATTTATTGATTTAGTGGGATAATTTCGGACCAATGCAATTATGGAACCGGGTCCCCAACACAGATAGAGGAACTTTTGTTTAGTTAGAAGTAACTATCAACTTTTTAATAGCTATCGTAATAGCTTGCCAATTGCAGCAACAAAAAGGCCCAGTTTACTGTTGCCGCGTTTCTAAATAAACTGTACAAATCCATGGCTAACAGTCAGTGTGACTATGGATCACTTGACACAACTGATACAAATTTGACAGTTGCTAGTTGCGTCAATTTGAAACTTATTCTGCTGTCGAGTGCAGCAACTGAAAACTGATATCGATCATCCAAACTCACAACTAGAGTTGCTATGTCTGCGCAGTTTCTTTATGTTATACATGTAAATAGCTAGTAGCGAGTTGCCTGTCGTCGCAATACGGATATCAAAGTTGCTCTGTCTTCTTAGCGTCTAAAGCATGTCAGCAGTCTGGGCAAGAAGAACTGAATTTTGCAAATGTTTAGTCATGATGAAATATGGCTAATTCTGCAATTCGATTGTAACACAATCATGCTATATAGGTGCTGATAGACTTGAGAATTCAATTGTAACAGAATATCGAGCATTCGCCGTTTTTGCATTTGTCGAACTGAACAACGAGCGGAGACAAGCATAGAGCCAAACATTGCTATGAACATTTTCATGAGCATTCTAGTGAAAGCTCTAGGCGATGCTCGTCAAAAAATATTCTTCACGAAGATGTCAACCAGCCAATACTAATAATGACTTTACACTGTTACACTGGAGATCAACAGGGGTGCGGGGAGGGACGACGCAGGGCGGCGGGGCGCGGGTCGATGACCGAAGCTTGGCTTGGCAAAAAGCTCGAAGCAATGCTCGCTGGAATGCTCGCTAAAATGTTCTCGTATTTTTCTGTGATGTAACATTCGCACAAATGCTCATTAAAAGTGAATGCTCAAGCTTTTCAACACCTTTGAAGTAGATGTGTAGTCGCTCATAAATTGATACGTATCATTTAGTTCATGTATCTATTATTAATACGAGTGTTTGGTGATGAAACTAATTATTTTTGAACACAACGAAATCGTGGGAGATAAAGTATATTTAATTTTAACTTTAGTTACGTTAGGACATTAAAGTGTACTCGTTTTTAATTAAGCCCCGTCACGAAATATTTATCTTTTAAGATTCTTCATTTTATTACTTTGTAATTACGTTCAATGTTTTATATTATTTATGAATGGAAGATAATCCGTACCGCATTAATAATAATGTCTTAGCAAATTGCGGCCTTACTGCTAATAAAAATGTTATGTCGGCTTGAGTACAAAACAGGCATGAATAGCTAGATGTAGAAAAAGAAATATATAATATTTCTAATACATGGTGGGGGTAATTGGGTGTATGATATTTTGTTGAGAGTATGTTACATAGAAAACGATTATGTAGTATTTACCTATTTATAATAACTAGATATTTATTATATTGACTAAATTACGTAGAAATATAATTGGTTAAATTTATTACTTTCACAAGATAGAGTACTCTAGAACAATCTGCTTTTCTTGTTTTGAAAAAGAAACATCTTACCATGCCGACCACACTACATTATATCATTTATGGTTCTACTTACATCATAAAAAACTAACAAAATAACAAAATCTACTTTACTAGAATTCCATTTTAGGTTGGATAGTTGCCATAATAATTTATTTTATTATAATACTCTGGCTGTTTAAAAAATATGCCTAGACAAAGTCGGTGTTTTTTTTTAAATTGGTTTTCTATATTAATATGGAAACGCTTATAAATTTGCATTTGAGCAAATTGTATGTTTTATGTTGATTATTTTATAACAGATTTGATATTTGGCAACAAAAGCAAATACATTTGCCTAACACAAACCAGACCCGTAATAATAAATGGCATTAGTTTATGTGCGCTAAATGGAACAAGTCACGTGTTTTGTTGTTGAGTTTAGGTGCCTCAAGAATTTTAACACTCATACAACGTCTTCCTATACAAAGTAGGTAATAAGTTACCGTAGCGTATAAGAATAATCTTAATAATAAACGGTCTCTACCAAAGATTAGACGACTTCCAACCGCCAGAGCAAGCCGGGTTTCGAAAAGACTGTAGTACTATATACCTACGTTCTGCGAAAACAAATACCATCTACGCACAATGCAAGATTATATAGAAGACCGAGGAGTATAATCAGCCCCTGTGTCTAGAATTCGTCAACTATGAGAAAGCCTTCGATTCCATCGAGACCTGGGTAGTTTTAGAATCATTACAGCGATAGCAAGCCGACTAAAGTTACATCGGAGTACTGAGATAATGATACTAAGCCTATGTTTAAGACCCTCATTGTTATGTGATACGCAATAAAGATATTTGATATAACTGAATTAGCCAAAACTGTGAGAAGAACCAATGAGTGTGCACTGTTATTTGTTTGCTATATTTTTACGCGATTTATTTTAATCTTACGATTTTCACACTTTTGCTGCGGTTTCTGCAAAAACTATTTACATAAGTATACCATAAATAGTTTGATATGGCTCTCCGATATCAATAATATCCACATTTTTGTACCCATATTTCGCAAATAAAGATTTTTGAATTTGAGCGTACAAATAATTGATAGTAACAAAATAAATGAATTTCTGTAAACGCATGGCTTAAAATTTAAACTATAGTTATTTCTTTATTAAAATTTAATTTTTTATAATAGTTTTTTATATAATAATGTAAATTATTCATTTTAATGTATGGAATGAATCGGATTAATATTGATATCGAGACTTATAAAATAGATAGATAAGTAGAATTATTTCACCAGTTGGCCTGTTATGTTAACAGCTTATCAACTACACAAGTAATTAAATGTTCTTTCCCAGAGATAGCAAACCATCCTAATTAATAGGTGGTAATTAACAGAGTTATGATAAACAGTAGCATTCCACCTAACAATATGATAATAATAGTTACAGTAACAATGAATCTGTGTTCAAAATAACAAAACGGCAATATATTAGATGTTATTGATAATTAAAGTTGGAGTGATTTACTGCGAATTTGTATCTGAATAGACTAATTTGTTGCGAGTTAATTATTGGGGCTAATTTCTCTATTACATGTCGAGGCAGTAATTAGTTTCATTTTAAATGAATGTTGATAAAAAGGGAACTTTTTATAGTAAGTACTTACATAGTAGGCAAGTAAGGTAATCAATATAACAAAGACAAAAGATGTCTATGTCTGTACTAAGCTCAAAAATTACTAGTGATTGTAAAAATGATTTCATCAGCAGAACGCTACTTATTCACTCAGTAACACAGTTTAAATATTATTAAAAAAATAAAAACGAATTCGCGGGCACAGCCCTAATTTTTATAATTTCGGATGCTGCAATACAATATCGATAATAAGTATTTAATAATAGTTATTTCTTCAACAAGTGAGCAAAGTTATTTTTGCTGCGAGTTTAATCTTAAATCACGAACCAGCGAAGTAGTCTAGAATTGATAGACTACTGAGCGCTGTGAGTGATTTAAAGGCACGAGACAAAAAAATTTGCTCTCGTGTGAAACATACAACTTTTCACGTCTCCAGCGAGAAAGTTGTTATAGGTGAGTAAAACAAGGCAATACTTTAATACATGTTTATTATCTTAAAAATAACCATTGAAAATTAAAAGTAAGATTACTAAAATAATTTAGATTGAACGTTACAGTCTTGTTCAAAGCTCGCAGCAAAAAGCATTTTTCCTTCGAGATTTTACGAAGCAAAAGAGGTATTTTGGTGCTGGAGAGGTGAAAAGGTAATTAGTGTACAGACATTCATTCACACCATCTAGCTAAAAACTTTCAAAAACAATCTATCACTCACACAGTCTAAAAATGCAAAGAGAGGCTAATGCTAGAGATGTGCGCCTTGCCTTCCGACTTGCAAAGTACTTTACACTTCTTTTTAACGACCCAAGATCGTAAGAAGGAATAATAATTTCAATATATCTGGCAAAACTGTTTTTTTTTTATCACGAGAGAGACACAAGTACCGATGTAGTAAAAGCCGACTGAGGGATGTCAGGCAGCCAACCGGCCATAATGCTATCTTCATCATAATATCAGCCGAGAAACGCCCACTGTTGGACATAGGTCTCCCCCAAGGATCTCCAAGCCGATCGGTCCTGCGCTGACCGCATCAGCGGCTTCCAGCGACCTTCACCAGATCGTCGGTCCACCTTGTGGGGGGCTTACCAACGCTGCGTCTCTCATTCGAGGACCTTTCCGCCCCAATGGCCGTCAGTTCTCCTCGCAATGTGCCCTGCCCACTGCCAATTAAGGTTAGCGATTCTTTGGGCTATGTTGGTGACCTCACTTCTCCTGCGGATATCATCATTTCTGATATGATTACGAATAGAACTATGTCAAAACCTAAAGCAGTGTGGTGTCATATTGAACCGACCCCAAATAAATTGGGAGCAGGGTAGGAAGAAGAAGAGAGGAACCCAAAGTAAGCGAATATAACTCGCCTGATGATATAAGCGGCTATTACAGCTTATAGACGCTTGCAACAATAGATATAGGAAACTGTAGATCGTGAATGGAAAGAGCATACAAACGCGTATATTAGAGCGAGATAGATCGACAAGACCATTTCACGTACACGCAGGCGGCCCAAGTCGGCCTGTCAGTCACGTGTCAAAAAAGACAGTAACTGTCAGATTTCAGTACTATTTTTTACGCCCACATGCGCTTTACTCACACATGGGTTTAATTTTTTTTGGTCTTGCCCTAGTCGATTCATTGCCAATCTATAAACGTCAGTAATTATAAATCTATCCTTGCAACAAAACGGAAGAAGAATAGGAAACTGTTCTTTTTTTAAATTAAGGATTAATCAGTTTCAGTTTTTAATTTGGTAATATTGGCTACCAAGTATGATTATTACATGAGAAGAAAATGTACACTTTGCCACTGTATGAAGGGAAATGTATGTAGCCACGCATTAATGACCCTAATTTGTTCAGCCCCATCCTTGCAAGACAAATTGGATGTTACTAGTACGAAAGCTCTGTCTCACTCTAATTACTCCATTAATTATTACAATCTTTATACACTGTCATTAATTTTGTTCAAAGGTACACTAATGAGTTTTTGAAAATTGTTCAGAGTTTTTGAGAGGTATCTGCTTAGTAGGAAACGAAAAACGGAACGAAAGAGGTATCTCGTCATCATCATCATCAACAGCTCATATAATGTCCCCACCCAGGGGCTCAATTAGGCCTTAGTCAACCACGCTGGCCAAGTGCGGGTTGGTCGGCTTCACACACAACCTAAGAATTTCTTCATGGGTGTGTACAGGTTTCCTCACGATGTTTTCCTTCACCGTAAAAGCGTCGATTAAACGTACATATGGATACAAAATTTGAAAACACATTGGTACGTGGCGGGGTCAAACCGGTGCCTCTCGGGTGGGTGACAAACGCCCTTACGCACTACGCCACCGACGCTTTTTTATTAAGAGGTATTTGCTTAGTAGGTAACCATCATCATTTTAGCCGAGAGATGTACTACTGTTGGACATAGACCTCTACTACGGATCTCCAATCCGATTGGTCCTAGGCTGTGGTTGCAGTTCGCATACAGTGGCTTCCCGGGACCTTTATCAGATCGTCGGTCCACCTTGTGCGGAGCTTACCATCGCTGAGTCTCTCGGTACGTGGTTGCCACTCGAGGACGAGGATAGAAGTCCTCCTCATAGTCTTACATAATATTAAAGTTACATGTTTCCATCTACCACAATAATAATAATGAGTTATTTCTTTACATAAACAATATTGGTAAAGGTTCAAAAATATTAAGAAAAAAATAAGAAAGAGGAAGTTCTTTTTTTCTTATTAAATGATTTGATACCTTACACTATTTCGCCCTAGTAACAAGAATGCATTAAGTTCATAAAATGAATTGGATATAGATTCGAGAATTCGTTAAAACACGTTCTATCCCGTCTGTTTTCTTGGGAAACCTAAGTTGTTTCATATTGCCTTCACCACTACAAACCACCTTACTGCCTTATCGACCGATCGGCAGCAGTACCTACCTATCTAATAATTTTATCGTCATTCTAATACATTTTTGCCGTCCCAACGAAGAATGGATCATACCACGAAATAGAGTTTTACCAATTTTAATTTTCCAAAACTATGGTTTCACGAAAACCGTTTTTACTGCAATATTCACATTCATCACGTTCGTTTATGTATACAAGATTAGAAATCATTACACGTCTAAAACCTTATAATCTACCATTTAATACACGAGAAATTGTTTTGTAATAAAAACCAACAGCATACAAAAGTTGGTAGGTAGGAAATCGAACAATGCTGTCAAATGATGCAAAACGTCTGATCCGATAACACAAAGCTAACCATATCTATTGTGATTGCAGACTACTTCATAAAACACCGTGAAATTATTTTTGTGTTCGTGGACGATATCATTATTTCATCCCCAATGAAATTATCATTTCAACAAACAAGTACTAAACCAATTTCGGTATAATTTATACGGGACCACTTTTGAAGTATGACCTTTCTAAGGAAAAAAGAGTCATCAAAATCGATTCATAATTGACGGAGTAATCGCGGAACATAAATACAAAAAAAAAAACATACAGTCGAATAGAGAATCTCCTCCTTTTTTGAAGTCGGTTGACAAACATAGAAAAGTCAAAAACCAGGACAAATATTACACTCAAAATCATCTCAGCAGCGGTCTGGGTAACTATTGAAACCGGTTAACTTATCAAATATGAAAATATACGATTCTCCAATGCATCCGTCACTCAACGCAATACGGCATTGTAATGTATGTTTGCGGCACGTTTTGAGAAAGTTACCGCATTATGATGTATTGCCAATTGTGTGAACTTGAAACAGTTATTGGATAATCGATACATCGAATCGAACACTTGAACGTTATTCAATGATTTTATTAGTTGCAGAGATTTTAAATTTGGGTTTGGAAAAGGCACAGTCAATCAAAATTAACATTAAGGATGTAGTGTGGGTTGACTGTAATCTATTTCTGTCTTACACAGGGAAGCTTTCGGCATCCTACTTGATAGTACAACAATATTCATGCAGCAGTACACCAATATTCATGATGGTATGATCTAAACTAGAGACAATTGTACCATTGATGGTACTAATGATACAAATGTGTATCACTTGTACCATCAATGGTACTACTGCTGACATAACGACGAATTTAATCGAGCGTACTGTGCGTTTCGGACAGAATTTCCTATCGCGTATGCTTAAGTTGTGGAATGAGCTCTCCCTGAAGCATTTTGATCACAGGTTTATTCAACAAAGAGACCGCAACAACTCGATAATTCAAAATTCAATTAAGGTTTCACGCTGGTGTAGTAGTGTTGTCGATGCCCATTGTTATGATAAAGAAAATACATATTATTAAAATGATTTGAATTTTTGTAGAAACTACGTCCTTGAAGAGTAAGCCTTTACCAGCGGTCTTTCATAATGGACACGATTTAGGGACCTTTTATAAAAGCCTATTTCCTTTAAAAGGCAATCACGTACCTGCAAATCCTGAGGTGTTTTGGTAACTCATGAGCTGCGGTGATCACTTACCACCAGATGATAACACAGGCGAGATTGCTTCTATACCTCAAAAATACTCTCACATATTTCTACTTCTCTTAAGATATAAATAATCGGATAGTGTTGTAAACAAATTACAAAGAGAATCACATAATCGTGTTACCTGCAATTACATTCCTTAGTAAATATCTTTTGCAAGCGTCTCTCACGCGATTTAAATTGTTAACATATCGATTAATTAGTATTTTGTAATCAAGAATGCAGTCAATCCTTCCTTGTAATATAATTAATAATCGTTCTATGATTACTGCGAATAGATTCTGTTTATAACATCCCGATTATGAGACTGTTTCTTAATGTGTTATGTAATTGGAAATACTTTAGCGACTTACTTCGCATTATGGTCGACTAGTTTTTACCCGCAGCGTTGCTCGCGTTAATTTAAGTTTTGTTTTTGACAGAAATAGCATACTGAAATTTATTAAAATCGGTTAAGATTTAGGCGTAACAGACAAACAGACTTACTTTCGATTTTATAATATAAGTTTGAATGTGCTTGTTATTATACTTGTAACTTACTACGTGGTATGTGTTTTAGAAGTTATTTTTTTTTCAATTGCAATTCTACAGGTATGTTTCTATAGGGATGACGACTGGGTAAAAATATAATCAGATACTTACATAAAAAAAACAAACGTATTTTTCAGTAAATAGAACATCTATTCTATATCTCTTTAAATATTTTATGATTATTAACTAAGCTACTGACGTCACGCTTTCGTAAAAAGTTTACGCAGTAGCGTGACGTCACTCGTCTTTTCAACGCACTCTAGCGCCGTCATTGTTTTTTTAAGTGACAAAATAAAAAATTACGTGTCCAATATTTTATTCGTGATCTATCTGACGGACTGAACGGAAATTTTCAGTCATCATCCCTTTAATCTAAGCATAATCCTCATTGAAATGACTTTTGAATAAGAATGAATAAGATTTCTCCTCACCATCGCAGTGTTGAAATATTTTCATGAAACAAAAACTTATGTGTTGGTGCAGTATAGCAACACTGCCTGTACAGCTCATTTGAATCCTTGAAGGCGCAAATTCTAATATACTAATATTCTAAATGCGAAAGTGAGTTTGTTTGTTACGCTTTCACGCCTAAACAACTTTTTTTTTTTTTTTTGTGACGATGGGAAATCCATTTACGGACCATACCGTACGCTGGCTGGGCGTACGGCGTGTGCGGAACTCACCGGCGCGGAACAGCGCCGGTCCTACTCCGCTAAAACCCACCGGTACCCTCCTAAGCCCTTATTGGGGGCGTTTTGGGATCGGCACACATAGTGTGCGCCATTTCACCAAAACCTCACGCCTAAACAACTAAAACGATTTTGATGAAATTTGGTATAGAGATATTTTGAGGTCCTGGGAAGGACATGGAATACTTTTGGGCGCGATATCCGCCATGGACCCGGGCGAAGCCGTGGTCGATCGCTAGTATATGATAAATTCTAAAAATTATCCAAAAATCATGTTCTTTTCTTTATTCCAGTTTTTTCAAAAAAACTTATAATTTACTAGCTGACCCAGCAAACGTTATTTTGCCTTACAAAAATGATTAAATTACTAAAATGGCTATAAAAAAATAGGGGTTGGTGATAAAAAAAAGTAAAAATTTTGGGTTGTATGTATTTTTAATGCCACATAATGAAAAAATAAAAACAAAAAATTTCGTCCAAAAATTAAAAAAAAAAATTTAGGTGTGGATTACCCTTTACATTTAGGGGGATAAAAAATAGATGTTGTCCGATTTTCAGATCTACCCAATATGCACACAAAATTTCATGAGAATCGGGAAAGCCGTTTCGGAGGAGTTTAACCACAAACACCGCGACACGAGAATTTTATATATTAGATAGATTATCTTTTTTTTACTTGTTATTTAGTGTGAACAGCTCAAGTTCTTAATGAGAGATAATTTGAACTGAGATAATTGGTTTGATGATAAAAAAAGGAATTTAATAAATAAATAAAAGATGATGATTGTAATCAACTGTATGTTTTTACTTCCTTAGCATGTACTTTGAGGTTATTGCTCTATGACGTAGATTTAGCAAAAGAGGAAAATGTATGAATGTGCCGATAGCAATAAAAACTGACCTTAGCAATTGTTGCTATAGCAGAAGAAGGTCATATGGCGTCTCATTAAAATTTTGAACAAGATGAATAGACGTAAAGTTATTAAGAAAATAAAATACATTCATTACTCTAATCATCACATACATTTCAGTTTCGAGGAAAATGTTGTTCAAATGCAATACGTATTTCAATCCTGTTCACAAATCGGGGTTCTTAAAAGAGGCGTGAAGAAGCACATTGAATCCACAATAATTCTAGCCTTCTTAAAAAAACTTCGGTGTCGTTGTAAAAACCATTAATAGTCATTGAAAAAAAAACATTACGCGGGATAGAGCCATGTGACATTTTAATAAAAAACAACTGCTAATTTTAACAGTGTTGTTCTTTATTTAGAAAGGCAGCAAGACATTAAATTACAATAAGAAGGATAGGACGAAGCTTCGGTGGCGTAGTGCGTAAGCGCGTTGTCTTATACCCGGGAGGCACCGGTTCGAAGCCCGCACGTAACAATGTGTTTTCAAATTTTGAATTCATATGTAGAAAACATCGTGAGGAAACCTGCACACACCTATGAAGAAATTCTTAAGTTGTGTGTGAAGTCAACCAACACACACTTGGCCAGCGTGGTTGACTAAGGCCTAATCACCCCTTTTTTTTGTGACGGTGGGAAATCCATTTACGGACCATACCGCACGCTGGCTAGGCGCACGACGTGTGTCCTCCCCGACGCGGAACAGCGCCGGTCCTACCCACTAAAAACCACCGGTACTCTCCTAAGCCCATCTGGGGGCGTTTTGGGCTCGGCGTACATTACGTACACCATTCACCAAAACGTCCCCGGAAGGCCTAATCACCCCTAGGGTAGGCTCGAGCCCCTCGGTGGGGACATTATATGAGCTGTTGATGAAGAAGTATAGGTATTCTATTAATGCGATCTGATGGTAAATCGATTTTTAATAAGAAATTTACAAAATAAAATTGCAAGCAGCGTCAACGATAAAGAATAGGCTTACAGTGCTACATCGCAACCCTCAAAATTTACTTTGATTAATTACATTCGTTCAAGTCTCATTGTGATGCGAGAATACGTTGGCTCGTTATTATGCCCGTGATAAGAATAAGATAAATGCGTCTTGCATACATTTTCTCAGAGAAATTCCCATTTTGTCTTTGTTTATCAGTAGCACTTGTTTTTGTATTTCAGAAAATTCGCACGTTACTTTTTCTGCGTAGGGACTTCTATGTAGGTATGTATTTGCATTTTGTCTTGATATTTTTGGGACAAAAATTAGCGAAGATTCGCTTTTTGCTACATTCACAATAATGCTATTTATTATTCCTCATCCTTCATCACTCTTACTGCATAAACTCCACTCCGAAACAATTTTGAATTATCGAAACAAAAAATTTGGAAATTGAAAAACCGGAAATTGATTAATTTCGTATTGATAATTTGCCACTCTGTTAAATGTTAATAAACTAATTTAACAATTTAATGTAAAAATGAGATATGCGTGCTATGAGTGAGTATATATAACTGAACAGGCTGACCAAAAATTATAATTAAGACCTACAATGTAACCCTTTGATAGGGTTACATTGTAGGTCACATCATCATAACTTCAATCATAAATATCAAAGACATCATCAAAACTTAGTATTGTTATAAATAAAATGACTGAAGCATGCTGTGGTTACCTATAATTGTAAGAACAGTAAGCAACAATTGTAATAAGCAACCTAATTTTTAAGTACTGTAAAACCGCTGTATCTTATGTTGGTAATCCTTAATAAATAAATAAATAAATCATCGTAATAGACTTTATAATTCGACCCAGTGTTGCGACACAAGACCTCTCCTTGTCATCGAAGGAGGTTTAGGTAGTAGTCCACTACTCTTGCCCAATGCGGATTAGTGGACGGAGTATAAGGTGATCAATAGCCCTTTTGCTGATCCATTAGTCGCCTTCTACGACACTCATTGGAGAATGATGATGTTATTCTACTTTGCCGGCATCACATGGCATATCAAAGTCAAATAAATTACTATTATAAATAAAACAATTTTTAATAAACCAGCTAAATATTACTCTCCCTATACATTATTAAAAGATCTCGGCTTGTCTATAAATTCGGCCAACCTTAAGGTTAACCTTAGAGCTTCACAGGGTAGGGAACTGGGAAGCGGACTCAGGAAGCGCGCGAGTGTCACGCTCTCGTCAGCGTTGCAAGCGTGTATAGGCCACGGTGACTGCTTAACACCAGGAAGGCTGCGTGCTTCTCTGCTAACCAAATGATATAAAAAAGAAATAGAAAAAGATAAAGATACAATATAAAATTCGATAAAATATGACTGGATATGCAAAAAGTAAGTATGCATTTGCGTTGACTGCATACTACGCTAGTCGCGAAATTGCTACCATTAAAAATAAACAAAGTCAAAGTCAAAGTCAAAATTACTTTATTCATTTAGGTACAATTTGTACACTTATGAAAGTCAATTTTGATGCCATCGGTTCGAGAGTCTACCAGGAGGCCTTGTTCTGAGAAGAACCGGCAAGAAACTCAACAAGTTTTATCCTCCCTTTACAGTTTTTATAGTATTGATTTGGAAAGAGTCATAATTCACATTGTCAAGTCTTTAATAATTAATCATAATAATTTATTAAAATAAAGACTAATAATTAAACTAAAAATAAAATATATATATAAAAAAAGTGATTTAAGACATCTTTCCTTACAACCTTGTCAATTAGAAAATTAAATTTTTACACATATTGATATCTCACTAGATTACAATGGAGAATCGAGCACATTTGGATGTGTCCACACATTTTTATCATCTATATATTCCTGAACTTTATAATACGCTTTCTTCATTAAAATTTGTTTAATATGAAGCTTAAATTTATGTGACGGAAGTTCAGTTACATGATGTGGGAGTTTATTATATATTTGTATACATTTCCCCATGAATGAGTGACTGGTTTTATGAAGTCTGAAACTTGGAACAGCAAGTTTATTTCTACCTCTTGTGTTTAAATTGTGATAATCACTTTTCTTCAAAAATGTATGTAAATTTTTATGAACATACATAATGTAAACAGTCGTGAGCAATTACTTTTATGGCACCGGTTTTAATGTTACATCACGGGGACAAGGGCATCTTATCAAAAGAAATTGTATCAATAAATCTTCGCCGAATAATCAAGACTTAAAAGGAAGTATTGTGCAACCTTGCGCTTGCGCCGACCGTGGCCTTTCTGCGTTTTTATCCACATCCGTGGGAATGACCGAGGTTCGTAACGCCTCGGCATGGGAGGAAATTGCCTTGACTTCTCTAAACGATTTGGAATGTGTTTTAGTTTATTTCCGATTTGGAATGTAGTATGATGACAGAGATTGATAGTGGAAAAGAAATGTGGTATCTCATTTACATTGGAGTGTACAGATTCGTCTTATTGTGTAGCAGCAAAAGTATGCTGCTGCAAAGCAGCGAGCAGTGTGAGTGTTGTGCCTCCCCACAAAACATAGTTCATCTACTATATTCGGCAGCGTTACATAGCTCTACAAACTGCAGGCTTGAAGAGGTATGGACCGTTGCTGAATCTGCAATACATGTAGCAGAATTTTGGACGGCAAAAATTTAAGTGAGGAAACAAAAAAAACACTAATCGACACGAAAGAAGAAGCAATAGTCTTTTTTTTCTGTCACGAAAGAAAAAGGCGGGACTTTATGAATGTATGTTGGCCGGCCACAGATGGTCTGTGAAGCGAACTTCCCGTAAGTAAAGAATTAACAGGTCCTCCCGTAATCCCTCACTTTTCACTGTACTCTAGAATTTCTGCAGGGTTCAGAAATTGGGGAGCCTATACATGCACATCCCTGGAATAGCGTAACGCGCGATTATTATTAGCTTGTATATTTTTATTTATTGTTCGGGTTAACAACAGCCATACTTAGTTAAAACTTAACAAAAGTGACTTAAGCTAAATAAGTTCTAACTTTAAAAGGAAATAGTCGAACAATATCGATTGGTGCACCCCAATCTATGATATTTGAGCCGGTGTGTCTAAACTAAAACAGCAAATGATTTCACTAAATCTTTAAATGCAGTTGTGTATAGTTTTGCTATTTTAAATTTTTAGACAACCTACTTTCCCTGTAACTGCCGTTGTTATTTACCAATGTAAATCTTTATTTATAGGTAATAATTTATCAATATTTCTTATTGTGGAATGTGGGGTTTTAGCTGTTTTAAACTCATTCCTTTTTACAAATTTTTAATAGCTACGATTACGTTTTGTAATAATTACTCGTATTTATAATTATACTGTCGATATTTTTTTTCCAATAAAATTAAGAATGTGTAAAATAATATATCGCTGATTGAACGCGTTAACTTCCCTTAGAAATGGGCATGGCTGTGTAATTACACGTTAAGTGACGTAATTCAACACACAGGAAATTATACTATAAAGCTGGCTCTGTAATATTAAAATTAAATATTCCTTAGCAGTCAATGTAAGGACAGTTTAAATGTGAAAAATAATGAATCAAGATTATGGTCGTATGTTTCACGGGTAAACTCTGGCCTTCGTAAAAAACATTTGTAAGAAGTGCTGTAACTGTACTGCCCAAATAGTGAGTAGAAATAGCTATAATGTTATTCGATTGATAAAATTGTGGAGATTTGTAATCAGTATAGAACACATTATTGAAAACACATTGGTACGTGGCGGGGTTAGAACCAGTTCCTCCCGGGTGGAAGACAACGCTCTTACGCACTACGCCACCGACGCTTCTTCGCTGGAAAAATGCTGGCAAACAAATAAATATATTACCACAGTAAATACTATACATGTAATATTACTAAGTAAGGTAAGGAGCTCGGACCAAAGGCTCGAACTATTGAGAAGATTTAAAGTGTAACTTCTGTTCTGTGTCGGTTTTTGTATGTTGGTTTACTGAAGGTTTAGTTACTTTTTGGGTTTATGTGTAACCAATTAATACATAAAGCTATGATGAACGATTTTGGGATTATAACAGATAGTATGTATGTATGTATGTAACGTTTTCCAGGATAACTGTAGCGTAGTAATCACTGTGACCAGTTGACTAGTTATATATAATTATATAATAACTTAGGTCGTATTTTTTGACAGTAATGGTTGTTTATATATTTCTTTTAGTTTATTTATAAAAATATCTTATGAACATTATTCTTTTATTATTATTTTATTGCCACTATTACACCAATTAACTGGCCCAAATTAAATATCACTAAGAACTTGTGTTATGGTTACTAGATAACAATCAGTCAATTTTTAATATAGATAAATAGTTTATTTAATAATGTATAAATGTTGGAACCAAGCATATATATTTATCCTTCATTCTAGTAACATTAGGTATTGTTACGTTTAAGTATTCAGAAGTAAGATCCAGGTGAGAAGTAAACGTGGGTCCCGTTTACAAAGCTATATTTCTAGAGAACTTTACGACTGTGCCTACCTTATTGGTATTCCACGCGCTTTACCCTCAGTACGAGCCATTAGTAATGCTAAATAATTTATGGAAATATTGCACGCTTTACTCAAAAGAGATGGACATTAGTTTCGTCGTGAGGATATGTTTAGGTACTTATAATAAAACTTTATTACTTGCGCTTATACAGGACGTTTGGTACATGGGGTATCGAGTGGGAACCTACCCTGGCTAATCTAATATATAAAATTCTCGTGTCGCGGTGTTTGTGGTTAAACTCCCCCGAAACGGCTTTCCCGATTCTCATGAAATTTTGTGTGCATATTGGGTAGGTCTGAGAATCGGACAACATCTATTTTTTATTCCCCTAAATGTTCAAATCAAATCAAATCATTTATTGCTTTAACATGTGGTTTACATCATAGTTGTTACAAATGAAGATTATAGTCCAACACATGAACTTTGTTAAGGGTAATCCACCCCTAATTTTTTTTTTTTAATTTTCGACGAAATTTTTTGTTTTTAATTTTTTACTATCATCATCATCATCATCAATAGCTCATATGATGTCCCCACCGAGGGGTTCGAGCCTACCCCACATTAGGGGGCGATTAGGCCTTAGTCAACCACGCTGGCCCAGAGCGGGTTGGTCGACTTCACACACAATCTAAGAACTTCTTCATAGGAGGGTGCAGGTTTCCTCACGATGTTTTCCTTCACCGAAAAAAGCGTCGATTAACGTACATATGAATTCAAAATTTGAAAACACATTGGTATGTGGCGGGGATCGAACCAGTGCCTCCCGGGTGGGAGACGACGCTCGTACGCACTACGCCACCGACGCTTCATTTTTTATTATGTGGCATTAAAAACACTTACAACCCTAAATTTTTACTTTTTTATCACCAACCCCTATTTTTTTATAGCCATTTTAGTAATTTAATCATTTTTGTAAGGCATAATAACGTTTGCCGGGTCAGCTAGTATAGTCATATAAGTATAAAGGTGATATTAAAAATTCAAAATTTTAAAACTAATTTTGTAATTCTTCACACATTTTGTTTTCCGATTGAATTATTTGTATGGGAAAATCAAATGGTTTTTTTACAATTTTTTTTTTATATCACCATAGTATTTATATGACTATGTTAGCATGACACCCGCTTGATATCCCATGTACTAGGATAAAGGTTTGTATATGTGTTTTCGTCAAATTAAATTTAAAACATCAGCGGCAAAAGGCGTAAACTGAATTATCGTTCATATTTACTATCAATATTAATCTGAATAAACGAACGGAGATAAGTATATGACTAAGTGAAATTGAGTCCTTAGCACTTTACAAACCTACGAAGACACTGTTAGTTAATGCTAAGGCAAAATATCGCTCGCCATACATTCAGAGGTGTAGTCTACATAGGGGTAAGCCGGTGCAGTGCATCGGGGCCCCCAAGTCCAGGGGGCACTCGGACCCTGTCTAGAAAACCTCGCTATTGAAAAAATATTAAATATTGAAACAGGGGCGATGCAATATTCACTTTAGAGCCCATTTAGTCTGCACCAGTGCCTTTCTTGACCTTTTTTTATCGTCTGAAGAAATATTTTATTCTATCTTATGTTATCAGTGAAACGATCGAAATTGCCGAGCGCAGCTTGTTGAATGAATCCACGCACAAGAAGTGCTACAAATCGGATACGTTGGCGAAATATAGTGAGACGAGTCACAACAACCCACAACTCTCCCTCATGACGTCCACGATCGCTCTGTAAAGAGCGAAATGAGGAAGATGTTATTGAGCGATAGATGCCAAGCGATGCATGCAACTTCCATTCTAATAAGTATAATAGCGTAAGCGTCGGTGGCGTAGTGTGTAAGAACGTCGTCTCCCACCCGGGAGGCACTGGTTCGATCCCCGCCACGTACCAATGTGTTTTCAAATTTTGAATTCATATGTACGTTAATCGACGCTTTTTTCGGTGAAGGAAAACATCGTGAGGAAACCTGCACACACAGCTATGAAGAAATTCTCAGGATGTGTGTGAAGTCGACCAAACCGCACTTGGCCAGCGTGGTTGACTAAGGCCTAATCACTCCTAATGTGGGGTAGGCTCGAGCCCCTCGGTGGGGACGTTGTATGAGCTGTTGATGATGAAGTATAATAGCAATGAATCCATTCTAATAGGTACAAAAGAATTCGTTCTAGTAGGAGGTGTGAACCCTAAGTAATCAAGAGATGGCGAGGTAACTTGTCTTGTGTAATACCACAAGAAGCTATAATATTTTATATCGAGATATCGTAACATAAAATATTATGGTATCTTCATCGTTTGTGACCACCTTTATAATGAGTATTTGTAAAACTGACAATGGACTTTTCGGCGAATCGTTCATCAGTAAAAAATTATTCGGTAAAACTATAATAAGCTCGTAAAATATTTTTATTTCGGGCAAATAGACCAAGGTCTCCAGAGCTCACGTATGATTATAGGTTTCGTTGGCTGCTGTGATTAATATTGCTTACTAGCATGCGGATTTTTTTGCATCCTTGTGGAGAATATGCAAAACTGTTGTTTCATACAAAAGTGCCTACCTACGCAACCAAAATATATGGTACAGCTATTTTTTTAATTCATAAAGGTGCTTTAAAAACAATCAATATTTTATAGTCCATTTAGTTATACAACATTTAAACACTATTAAATTAATAACTGCCAATATTAAAAATATTGCAATTCAGTAAATCAAATTCAATCTTAAATGAAATTTGCAGTTTTTTTAGTAACTACAAATTATACTTTGTATTACCAAACCATGACTCTTGGAGTCACTAAGTGAAAGTGTATGTAACATACGTTCTCTTAAAAAACTTTCATCTAAAAAACCAGTTTAGTGTGCCTATACATATATCCTAACACTGTTGTAATGATATTCAGTTTTTAAGTAACAAACAAAACAGCACATAAGAAAAAGTCGTAGTAAGGTCAAACTATGTTTCGCCTGGAGTTGACATGGTAATCTCATTTGTTTAACATGAGCCACTTAATTCTGCGCTTGAAGAGGGTAGACGGCAATTATACTAAATTGACATGATCCTAGTAGTGTAGTTCAGAAGTTTTTATGGCGAACAATAGTCCTCAGAGACAATGTTTATGGGATGTTCAACTTGCAAGGAGATATGATGAATGATATTCATAAAGGTAAATAGTAAAGACCAGTAAGCATTGTTTTAATGGAGAAAATCGTCCGTGATTTTTGGTAACATTTAGAAATGAAGTAATATGAGAATGAGTTTTTGTTGTTTTCAAGCTTGTTTAACTATATCGTTTTCTCTTTTACTTTTGACAGAATTATTTTTTTATTTCAGCCTAGCGTGGACTACAGTCCAATCAGTCGTCGTAGTGGAGTGGTCAGTGACGTTGCCTGCACATCAGGCGGTCCGGGTTCATGTCCTGGTGGTGGCAAATGTTGGTGTGATGAACACGAATATTTGTGCACGAGTCATGGTTGTTTATATATTTATTTGAGTTTATTTGTGAAATATCTAGATTATTGTGTGTATTTATCCGTTATCTAGTATCCATAGTAAAAGTTTTTAATGATACTTAGTTTGGGCTAGATGATTGGCGTGAGCGTGGAAATATATTATTATTATTATTATCAGTGAAATCAGCCTCGTGTGCGGCAGGCTTAGAAATATCCTGATAAACTAGGACGACCCTATCACCAGCACTACGACTACACACCAAAATCATCTTTTGCTCGACACAACATTACACCGCATCCGCCGACGAGTACAAAGACTCGGGTCACACACGCGGCGTTATTACAGGTACAGGTTTCTTCAGCTTCTTCCTAATTTCTCTAAGTCGCAGGGCACTCCTGAGCCAAAGTCAGTTCCTTTAAATACACACTCGGTCACACTATCAAGGACGTTCGCCCTACAAGCTCTAGAACCCACCAAGTTCCTGACAAAAATCTTCGATGAAGCTGTAAAAGCCATCTGCGGCCAAAAGCGATAAACATTATAAAAAAATTCACAGAAAAGTATTGTATATCCCGCAATGCCGTTGTGATTTTGTGTAATTTCGACGTCATACTCGTATACTACGAAATTATTTTCAGAAGACGAGAGATTTTCATTAAGTGTGTGTGAGCAAATATGGCGTATTGCGTAAAAAAAATTGGCAGCCATACATCCTATTTTTTTGGATAATATTACTCAGTAATAAATTACTTATGCCATACATAAGTAATTTATTACTGATAATTTCACGTCTTGTTATCACGATTTATAATAACGAATACAGCATCTGAGGTTTAACCACCACGTCGAGTCATAGCCATAATCATGATGCAATCATTAATAATAATTGTATATGGTTATAATTGAAGACATGAGTGGATGAAGGAGCTATGTTACATTTTTATTCTTTGTCTAAGCATTTTTAAGAATTTTTATTTTTTGCCTTAAATGAAGGTGTTATGTACTTACAAATGATATTAGATCTTAAAACAACTAAGTTTAAACCCAAACTTAGTTGTTTTAAGATCTAATATCACTTGTAAGTACATAACACCTTCATTTAAGGCAAAAAATAAAAATTCTTAAAAATGCTTAGACAAAGAATAAAAATGTAACATATTAGATCTTAAAACAACTAAGTTTAAACCCAAACTTAGTTGTTTTAAGATCTAATATCATTTGTAAGTACATAACACCTTCATTTAAGGCAAAAAATAAAAATTCTTAAAAATGTAACATAGCTCCTTCATCCACTCATGTCTTCAATTAAGAAGTTAGCTATTTTGTTTGATACAGGTTTCGGATTCTAAACAGTAACAGAAGAGAAATAGTGCTTATATTTGATCTGTAGGAAGTAAATTAATATTGAAATTATTTTATATTAGGTACTATTAAGAACAAAGCGGGTCGTACTTATAAGTACATTGTTGTCATCAGTTGTCAAAGAGTTTTATGTTATTCTTCGTTGGATTGGATTTTGATTGGCTGCTCACTGTTAATTAATTAAGTCGCATCCACCGTTAACCTAGATATTAGTAGGGTAGCAACATTTAGTAATTCACAAGAGTTCGCTTCGCTGGACAATTTGCGGTCGCTGATCGATACAATGTAGTTTCCGAACTTATTGGTTGGATTGGGACCGACTGAGACCATCGTGGTCGTTAATAAATTGAATTCGTGATATTCTTGAAGCTACTTGTTTATTTTATTGTACAAAATAAGAATATGTGGTTTTAATTAGATATTTAGCTATTTTAAATTCTCGATAGCTGGTAATTAAAATTAAGATCTAGGTAAAAATATAATGTCAAAGTTAAAAATGACGCGGTAGGCAAAATAAGTATGGAAACTATGTTCTAGATCTAGAGGATCGAACATCCATATTTGTTGGTATCAGTGCATGTTTAAGGTTATTAAACATGTCTATGTAAAATCTGTCCTAGCTGTCAGATTTTGTTTAGTGGTTCTGAAAGTTTTTGTATGTTTTTCGGTTTGATGCCCCTTTATTGCTAGATGTAAACGCTCATAATCCCATTTAGGATTATGAGCTTAAATCACAGGCTATAGAAGTTCTTACAGTCATCCTACGAGCACGAATAGGCCAATCGTGAGGGGGGCGACGGCGAGCCCGATCTGCATATACTCGTTCGGGACACGCTGGTTCAATGTATGTCTACTGCACGCCGTCTAGGCAAAAGCGGCATGTCCCTCAACTTCAAAGGCGTCGAAGCACTGTAAGTTTTTACGCCGTGGTGATATTCTGTATGTATGTACGTATACTTAATGTATCTCGTAGGTTTGTTGTTGGATAAATCGTTTCATTAAATTGAATAGAAATTCTACACACTTATTTTTAATAGCACGTAGGTATACATGATTATATGGCATAATTACTCTGATTAAATCCCTGACCAATGTAGGTGGGTCAAGTTCCTAATTACCTTGGGCACGTTCGTACGCGCCAATTTGAAAGATAACTTTTGACGTGAAGGAACAAAGGGATATAGACTTAGTCATCAACTGTCTCGGACCCTTTTGTTGTGCTTTGATCAATGTTTTACGGAAGACGCAATATAAATTAAAGTGGCTTTAAGAAATCAGAAGTTAAGAACGTTGTAGTTCACTTTATTGCTCTTTGAGGACAAAGTACCTAGCAGATTGTTTAACGTGAAGAATGGTGCTTGAAATGGATTGAAATGATCTTTTGTTTTAATCCATTTCAAGCACCACTTCACATCAAGAAATCTGGCACTTCTCAAAGTATCGGAATGGATTGGATACTTTTTGAGAACAAAATAAATAACGATTATTATTATTGTGGAATGCATCAAAAATTTGGTTATATACTTAAATGTTTTTACATCTGATGCGTCACTAGGAAATGTTCGGCGATAAAGGAAAGTTACGACCGTTTATACTGTAATTATCTCAAGTAATATGAGTAATAAATATAGAAAATATAATCTACATTCCTTGTCGCTGAGAGATAAACTAATGCAGTGTGACCTATGGACTACAATTCAATGCGTTCACAAGATTTATTTACAAACAAGAAACTTAATACGCATTGTATTACTGCAGTATGAATGCGGAGATTCTGGGTAAGACGAAGTTGGTTTCATAACGTGCGTTGTATCTCTACTAATATTATAGAGAGGAAATATTTGATTGTTTTTTTGTTTGCTTTGAATAGGCTCCGAAACCACTGGACCGATTATAATGAAATTTGGAATGGAGATATTTTGAGACCCTTGGAAGAACATAGATTACTTTTTGGCGCGAAAAATGACATTAACACGAGCGACGCCGCGTGCGTCCGCCATTGAGTTTTAAGGATAAGTTCAATGACGACAGCTACTTTTTGTTATAACGAGGTTTACTCTGACACTTCACAAATGGCTCGTCTGATGGCGAGTTATCGTAAAGATGTACGCAACTACTCTGCTATGATATCTAAATTAATAAAACATTGAGTTATTACTAATTATATTTCAGTTAAAATATTTTTAGAATTTATATTTTGAAATGAGTCAGTCCCGATTTTTAATATTCTTTTGAGGGTACTTCGGCGTGTAAGTTTATAATTTAATCAATCAAACCATTTATTTTCATGATCAAATATTTATAATACTTGACTAAATTTTGGTGTGATAAAGCATATCAATTTAAAAACCCGTAAAATTGACACTGTGTTCACAGAAAAATGTACTTTATATAGGTTATAACCAGTTTACTTACAAAGTCGACTGGAACCATTTGAGAGATTTTCTTAACGGTCAGTACTTTCTAGATGTCATCAGTCTTCCTTAACGTGAGGATATTAGCCCACCAAATGGCCTAGCATAGACGGTACGACGTAGTCGTTAACAATAAGCGTTTTATACAACTTACTTCAAAAAAAACAATGAAAGTACGATCAAGCTATATAAATCAAGAAAAGGAAATGAGAATGATAATTTTAAAAAGTTTTATGAATTAATGCGTCCTCAGTGCGGCTGAATGAAAATAAAATCCTAGCAATATTACCATTCAGGTAAAAAATAGATTATAATTTGGACTGAGAATTTAAATTTTTATTTTATTTTTTTATTCTGGCTTTTAAGCCAGCCAATGATTTTTGGTCGATCATCAAGCTAGTAAGGTGAATGTTCCAAGAAGCTTAGTAAGCTAGGCTCTTCCACGAGAAAGTCTCTCTACCGATTAATCTCTAGGACATGTGCATTGTATTAGTTTCTATGGTGTATCAGACTATCTTGATAGCCTACTAAGAAAACCTATTTTGACACAATCAGAGATTATGTTCTAATTCGATCCATCTCAATTTTTGAGCCTCGCTGCAGCACATAGTGTGATGAATAACTAAAGAACCTTATATTTTTCAAGAATTTACAAGTCCTTTGGTTACTCGAGGTGTTAGTACAAACCTACCATGAAAAAATGACGCACTTCATAAATCCTTGAACGTGTCCACAGCGAATTATTCTTGAAGCTCACCGGCAAATATGACATTGTGAGCAAGATCAAGGCTGCCATACGAATGAGGCAGAGCGTGAAGTTGGCCACAATAACAATACAAGATGGTGTCGCACCGCTGTCGTACGGAACGAATTGCATCAGTCAGCATTCTCCACGACTGTCAAATTATTTGCAACATAATGACCGATTTGTGGAACCATAAGATCGGCGACAGTCATTTATAATTGGAGATTGTTCTAAAGTCAGTCTGAAAAGTTTGTTTGAGTTTTCATTTTCACCGCTAAAATTGTAATCAAGCAAATAGGATATGAAATTTCAATAAATTCCTAATTTCTAAAGCAGCTTGAAATACATTAATCGCTTTGTACGGTACGCATGATAAATCTGGTTTGTGGAATTATATACCTGAGCATATATAAGGAGGACTCAGGTACTGCATTCCCTCAAGAACCAAGTTAGCAATTATCTTTAAGCCTCTCTTTAGTTTCTTTTATATATTTCACTATCAATTTAATGTATTATGTGCTTTTTTTAACGAACTTTTTTTTAAAAAAAAAGCCATTTACTCTACGTATATCGCAAAATGTTTAATAAAAAATATTGTCCACCCGTGTGAAGCCAGGACGTGCCACTAGTAACTTAATAAACGATGAATCTTGAATCCATGACATGGACAGTATTTTTTGCAACTGTAAATACGTTCGCAATACCGGAAAGATGTCATTTGCGAAACCTATTATTATCTGTGTTATTACTATATCCAGCCCCGTGAAGACACCCCTTCGAGTTCTGGAAACATTATTTACCGATGGCAACACAATATTACGTAAATGTTATTCGACTGCGGTCAGATCTAAGGTAGAGGTGACTTCCCAAGGGAGGCGACTCCAATTTCCATAGGCTAGTCTGATGCGCATTCAATTAAATTATTCGTAACAATCACAGCATCTGACAGCCAGTTGGTCTATGCGGTTCGAGTACGCCCAGGATACTTGTCTTAGGCCCGGACTCCACTAAACCGAAGATATGTGAAGATGTTCGAAGCGGAGAAGAAAAGAGATGTTTTTCATCAAAGGTGTACCCACCAAAGCTGAGCGGAGATGCGTACTGACTAGACTGTATCGGAGATGTGTGCGGTGCTTGTCAAGATTGCAGTTAAGTTCGATCTGACACGAAAGCCGCCGCTAGCAGCGCCTCCGAACTTCGAGGAATTGCCGATAACAGTCGTTACACAATATTAAACTATAATTATAGTAACAGACTCTAAGAAGGTGGTGGTAACACAGACGGATTTAGCCAAGCCATACCACCAATTTGTTGATTAGTATATGGTCATCATCAGTTCGTACATTCATTATGACTTGAATTTTTCAAACGTATCTAAAAAGCTATTTTATGTTTCCTTGCATTAAAATATATATGTTGATATTTTACTTTTTTCTATTTTACTTTTGACAACGAAAGTGATTAATGTGAGGGTACCTACTGTAACTATCTTTGTTCATTATAGATAGGTACATCGTATTACGTTAAATGATCACTGTTTTACATGGTTTTGTATTTTTATATTTTCGCTAACTTCGTGTCAATAAAGTGATATTCCAATTGTAAGAGATTATGTTCCACTAGCGAGCGCCCACGGCTTCGCTCGGGTCAATATTGGTAATCGCGCCAAAAAGTATGCTATGCACACTGTATATAGTCCGACGTTTCATAACACTGCAGCATTTTTCGATCAATCATTCTTTCGTAGCAGTATTCTTGATAGTGAAGATGTGTATCCACAGATATATCAATCTAAGGAGATCGGTGGAATCGCCGAGTTCATATGAAGACGAGTGTCGCGATCAGCGGCCGTACTACTTATCATGGTTCTAGTTGAGCATGCCTTAACATACACTATTCATTGCGCGCCTCTTAAGGACTGCGAAGTTAAGCACAGCCTCAAAGGAGATCGGTCAAATCGCTGAGTTACGTAGTCACTTGATTTTATCGGAAGGCGAAGTGGCGGAAATGTATGCCTACGCATACACTTGTCACAAGTTAAACGCTGGCTTGGCCTATCTATTGTATGATTAAATCTGTGTGTGTATCTCTTGTACCTATGTTTTAGAAGTTCGATAAATCTCTAGAGACAAAACATACGCATCCATCAAAACATATCAATAAACCGCTTAACATGGGTTTGCATAATTACTACGAGGCAACGTAATTGCAATTTAGTCACTACAAACCAGCAGACACATAGGTTTGTTTGTCTACAAAATAGACACATCGGTCTTTTGTCTACAAACTGGACACACAGACCTAATAGAGCAACATAATATTCTTGACCGAATACCTACTTACATTTTTGAAAAATTCGCAAATCTATTTTTACACTTTATAAAACTATCTTAGTATATAAAATATATTGAAGTCCTCAATTCAAAGCTAATTTAATATTTACATAAATTTTTTGGTAGCTAAGCTATCAAAATAATTGTAAGTATTCAACTTTGATAACAATTTCATACGTACGATTCTCTTTGGTTGAATCTTCGCTCCATATAAAGGTGTACGTTTTGTAATTGTAACTCACACTTGTACCCCACGATATTTCCATGTTTAATTGCACTGTTTCCAAAGTTTAATTCGACTCATGCTATACTCTACACTTCTAATTGACCTGTCAAACACTAACTCACAAAAATAATATTTTTAATCAATATCATTCTCCGAAGATGTAATATCCATAATTATAGTTTCCAATTTACTACACAAAACTGGATATTGTGAGTTCGACTTGACAATTGAGTTATGAGTATGTAGTAAACTTTTAGTGTAAAAAATAATTAGTTGCGTTATTATGAGTTCAATTTGTATCGGAAACGTGATCAGCACTCCTAACGGAAAAAAACGAATAAATCAGTAAACTAGTCAAATAGTTAATAGTTTTTTAGACTAAGAACTTTACACTACGGGTACAGAATATAACGCTAGTTTTGTGAAATTATTACCACCGCGCGCACTGACTCAATTAAAAAAGTGTACTGATGATAAATATAACAATTTTTGAGTATAATGTTGTGGGTACGAGTAATTAGATAAACGTATTTATACAACCTATTATACCTTATGTAAACATTGTTTCAAGTGTCCAACTCTTTGTTTTATAAATCTTCAAGTATGTCGAACTACCAATGTAGGTTTATGAAGGTCAGCATTCAGTGGGCCTGCAACTTTATTTCGAAGAATTGTCGACAAACTAGGTATTTAATAAAATTAAAATTATCGACAAACAATTGATCGGCTGGTGCCACAGATATATCAATCTAACGAGATTGGTCGAATCGCCGAGTTCATAGGAAGACCGAGTGTCGCGATCAGTGGCCGTACTACATAACATGGTTCTAGTTAAGCATGCCGTAATATACACTATTCATTGCGCGCGTCTTAAGGACTGCGAAGCGATGAAAATTAAACTCAGCCGCAAAGGAGATCGGTCAAATCGCTGAGTTACGTATTCACTTGACTTTATCGGAAGCCGAAGTGGCGGAAATGTATGCCCACAGGGCATACACTTGTCACAAGTTAAACGCCGGCTTGGCCTATCTCCTTGTATTATTAAATCTGTGGCCGGTGCTATTTCGCAAACAGTTGTTTATCAATTTAAATACGCAAAATACTCTAAATGTATACACACACAACATGCGTGATTAGGTCAAATGCCTAGCCTATCCAGTAGATAAAAAAGAAGTTTAGTAGAAAAAATAATACAACATTTTGCTATGAGTATGATGATGTAGATGACATATTAATCATGTTGGTTTTCGGGGTTTTCAGTGTATTAGCGTGCATCGTTACTTTATATTTAAAAACATTCTCCGGTCTTTAATGTTACTTAGTTTATAATGAAACTAGCTTCTGCCCGCGGCTTTGCCCCACCTGTCCTTTCTTAGTGGATGCCTATATAGGTACGTCATAATAACTATCTATGTGCCAAATTTCAGGGGAATCCGTTCAGTGGTTGATCAAACCATTTAACGGATGTTGTTGATAGATCAGTTGTGTTGCCTTTATACAGAAAATAACAGGTTTTATAATTATACGATGACGTATACAACATCTGTGTTTGCAATATTTGCAACGGTAAAATAATACGTGACGTAATATGCAAATTAGTTTTTATTCTAGGAAAAGCATTTACTTGCCTAATTATATTTACTAAAGTAGTTGTTAACAAAAATTATTTAATTGTAGCATAAATAAAGAGTTATTGTCTATTTATAAAATATATATTTTGCTTTGTTATATTCTAGGAAACGGGTAAATTAACATTTCGTTTCATATTAAATAACTATTTTATCACCTTTATGCAAACGGTAAAAGATTTAAATTCGTTTAAGTAGGTCAGTCTACTCAATATCAAATTTCTATGACATATTTTCATCCTTATTTCCTAATCCCAAGGAGGGTTAGTTAAAAATAGAATGCCTGAACCTATATCTAGCGTAGATAGAATAGAAACTAAAGCAAGCAACTAATTTAATATAATATTATATTTGGTATAAATTTGTAACAAATTATTGCCCATATGACTGTGTAAAGCAATTTAGATATATGTAGGTACAAGATATAAAATTAGAGATTAAATATTTGTACTTAATTCTAGTTATAAAATCAATAACGGAATGTCATCACCACATACAAACTTTTAAAGCTTAAGTGGTGTATGTATTTTTATAAAATGTTATTTTTTTAAAATTCTGATAATAAATTAATAAAAAAAAGTAAAAGTAAGAATGATGATGAATGATAGAAAGAAATAGTATGCAGAATGGACGTACGAGCAGTAGCAAATGATAGAACTAGAATGAAAGGGAACTAGTAATAACAAAGATCCGACAAATACAGTTGGAGTAGTGTAGTAGATAATAAATAAAAAAAAATACCTAATATATCTAGCGAATTGTCGACATCAAGATGCACCGACCCCAAATAAACGGAAGCAGGGTAAGAGAAAGAAGATGGTATGGATTTCTGTTGCAAAAATGTTGATCTATTAAGTAAAAACTAGCTAACTAGCCCGCGACTTCGTCCGCGTGGTATTGTGACTTTCGGCAGCATTAAAGCATTAAGAACTAAGTTTCAAGCTTCAAGCTTTAAAAACGATGTAATTTCCATACAAACTTTCATCGCCTATTTCAACTCTTTACACCCCTTTTTTCGCATTTAAAAGTAACCTATGTCCTTTTCAGACTTTAGACTATCTCTTCACCAAATTTCATTTAAATCGGTTCAGTAGTTTAGGCGTGATTGCGAAACGACATTACCTATTTAATTCAACTTTTTTATGTTTTCTAATTTTTTTTTATGTTACGAGATGGCCAACAAGCTTGCGGCCCACCTGATGTTAAGTGGTCACCGCCGCCTATAGACACTTGCAATATTAAGAGTAAATCACTTAACACCGCCAGTGCGTTTGCCATCCTGGGGACTAAGATGATATGCCCTCCATGCCCAGTATTTACACTGGCTACCTTTCCCTTCAATCCGAAACACAGCGAACTGCTTCACGGCAGAAATAAAAAGGCAGTGGTACCTACCCAGACGACCTTACGTATGGGTCTACCACCTAGTACTTCGTAGAAAGGTCTTACGGAAAGGTAATTAAGCAAAATTGCACAGAACCTAGAACAATGGATAATTATAACATTTATTGAAATTATTACAAAGCGAAAATATATTGCTAAGTGACACAATCAACAGTTATTGCTATGCAATGAAAACGCATAGAGCTGCGTAGTTAACACAAATCCTATTAATCACTAATAATATTATAGTTGGAATGTGAGTGTGTTTGTTTAGGTAAAATGTAATCACTAATGTAGGTACTCACTTTTGGCACGATAACCGACATTAACGCGAGCGAAGCCGCAGGCAAATGCTAGTTAGGAAATAAAACACAGTGTGAAAAATTAAAATTTTTTTGTAAGGAGCTCGAAGGCATAGATTTGATTTTGGAAACAAAGGAATATTCATCTTGCTCATAATGATTCACCAAAAATATAATCTTAGGCTCTTTGAAGCTTCCAAAAACACGTTTAGTCGTTGATCTCGGCTGTTACCACTTTTTGTAGACAAATCTGTTAATCGTAATTTTTTTAACAAGACTGCCGGGTTCGCTAATTTATTATCTCTCTCGATTTTCATATAATGTATAACAAGCAACGACTCGACAACGAAATTATGTCTAAGTAATTATTTATTTCAAATACGATAAATTAATTATTAACTAATCGTTTTATGAAATTACTCACACAATCTCACGAACCTCACAAAATTATCCTGACTTCTGAGATGACTAATGCCCGTATTACAGAATGACACGAAATGTATCATTGTATTGAGAATAGTTTGTCACTTTCTATCAAGTACAAAGTGACAGAGACGTACGACGATCAGTACGACGTTGATTCTTGAGACTCATTTTATAATACCAGCCTTAGAATATGTATCTGTCCTGGTTTGTTGATTGGTTCACTGAATGTTTGTTACCTTTTGTAGACTAGCATCCAGACACTATTTTGAGGCACTCCATTGCCCATACCACCAGATGTGGCTTTATGTGCCCAAATGACACATAAGACTGATCAACCCCTGTGGGATTATAATCGTGTTTGTATGTATGTTGGTATGTGTGGTTAAAAAGCAAATTTTACTAGTACCGAACAGTTCGATACTTCAAATATAAGAATAAAATAATTACCATATTTGGAAGCCAATAAACACCTGAATTCATTCAGGTGTTTTTGATTCCAAGTATGGTGCCTTTGAAATTAAATTGATGTTTAATGTAGAATAGTCCTCTCCTGTGTTACGTACGAATCAAGTAATAAATATAGTACATATTATGCTTCACGTATACTATATATATTTATATTTGTTTTTGGTATTTTACTTGTTTTTATCTCTTATTGCATTTAACCATTATTTAATAAATGATACATCGCCATCTTTCCACGAATTTTTGAAATTCTGCCCATCCTAAGGTTACCTGGAAGAGATCGCTTTTAAGGATAAGGTCGCCCTTTGTACAAATATTTCTTAATTAATAATAATAATAATAATCTTTATTTTCTCATCACAAACATAGACAATGAACATTCCTGTTACAATTTAGGGAGAGACATGTTTGTGTGAGTAATTGTTTTGTCGAATGTCTATGTTTAATTGGTTGATGTACAATATCGCTATATTCTATTCTATTCTAAATATACGATTTATTACTTGATACGTAAGTCGAACGACCAGAAATCCAAAAAAGTTCAATGTCAACACGATTGGCGATAGGAGAAGTCCTATAAAAATTCACCGAGCAATCGCTTTGTGTGGTCCGAATGGGTAACATTTGTTACAACGCTTAGGCTGACTACACGCAATCGAATAATTCGCACGACTATAATTTTTCCAGATGGAAAAATCTAGGATTCATGTCACACGAGTTACAGTCTTTTTCTCTCTACCCTGATCACAATTTATTGGGGTCGGTGCAATATGTGATACAGCTACATGCTTTGGCATAGTTTTATGATCTCCCGCATAGCACCAAACCTCATTGGTTACCTACATCAGCATTCTGTTGTAGGTGTTTTACTCGCCACCGCGAGAGTGATCCCTTGGTGCGAAGGTACGGGGCTAAGAACCTTTTTTTATACCTGTGAAATGCCCACGCATGCCTGTTATCCGGGGGGATAACAAGGTTACCGAAGGACCTGAACCGACTAAAACAAAGGTTGCTCCGCCATCTTTACTCCGATCAGGGAAATTATCTGTGCATCTTGACACGGAAGGCGCTGTTTTCTCAGACTCCTTCTATGGCGACGGGTGTAAAGGGCCCCTCTCTTTTCTACCTCTCAAAATAAGGTTTTATTTTTTTAACATTTTGAGCCTATTCAGTTGCGTCGCAATGTTGCGTCTTGTAGTGTGTTCTTTGTTTGCTAGGACTCGAGTTCTTTAAGTCCTAATTTAAGGCTCTCATTTTGGCAGAGCTCGCAAGACTGTGACTAAAATGAGTTCTCAGTCGTTGAGTCTTTTCGTAGAGTCCTAATGCAAAAAGACTCGACGCATAGAACCAAGTTTTTATTATAGAACTCAAGTTCTTCAAAAAAACAAGTCTTATTGGAGAATTTTGGTACATACTTCAAAAGACTTGTCTTTTTGTGGTTTTTGACAAATTATTGATTATCAAATATTTTTTGAAAATCATGTCTGGTATTTTCTTAAATTTCCGCAATCACTGCGATTCGATTCTCTGTGGTACCCCACTCCATGTTTACACAGCTATGTGTTTTAGATTGAAATTAATAGGTAGTTTAAGACCTACTTAATATAATTAAGTATATTAGTACTACCGTCATATTATTATATCTTTTAAACCTGCCTTAATATAAGTTGGGACAGAACTTATGGCAAGACTAGGTATTTATTTATGATAATAACGCTTTTTTGAAGCATCTTCTTCCGTATTGAGAGCGTCTCGTGATCGAGCGTAATCGCGGTAATTTAAGGCTTAAAATTTATTAAGTGTGTGGGTGGCCTAACTGACGACCGTCATCAGCTGTTAGCCGTAGACTTTCTTATGGAACAAAAATAATAGATTGCAACGAAAAATGTCTGCGTATTTTTTGGAAACGACTCTTTTCAATAGCTGTAGTTCTCTGGAATAGCAAATAATAGCTATAAGTACAACTAGTATTATTATTGTCTTCAGTTACAATGATCCCTTGAGAAGCTTAGTCGCGAAAATTTACAAAGCAAACTCACACTGTTTTATAATACACCGTGATTTTTAACTATGACAAATATTTTTCAGTATGATAGTTCCAGTCAATACAAACAACTGTTGCTATGGAACTAACAACGAAATCACAATGCTGTTCGATACAAAAGTGCTACTAAAAGAGTAATTAGTAGACTCCCTATGCCCATTGAAAAAATACATTAAAAATTTAAAAATAATACATATTTAACAGTTTGCAAGAGCGGGCTTATCCCTAAAAAAGATCTCTTTCAGTCCGGTGACCAACAAAATGGATATGAAAAAATAAAAATAAATAATGAAAAAAAAGGCTCTTTATTTAAATGGTCTTTGCTAAGTACTTTTAGGTGTTTCTCCCGAGTTCTTGTTGTAAAAACACGTGTTGAAAGACTCCATTTTTAACCTCAATCAACCGTACAATTTTTGTTACTTCAGTCACATTTTCACTTAATGCGACGTGGCGCCTTTAATTAAAAGTATAATAGAATAAGTACTTTTAAAAATACATGTAAATAGGTATATATACTTATACAGAGTTATTGGTGTGACACCAACAACTTTCAAACCATTTCAAGATCTCACCAACAAAAACAACTTTTACTATGAAAGCAACTCTAAACTCGCTAAAATCAGCTGTTCCGTATCCGGTTGTTGGTGTTTTACCAATAACCCTGTAAATTATAGTTACCTAAATAAATAAAATATTACGAATATAATATACAAATGTTAGGATAAACGTACGACTGGATACTTGATACAAGTAGTGCTTCTTTAATCTACAACATGTAAACTAAATAACCAACATCCTGAATACAGGTGGTTTGGGATCGGCTTCCGAGTTGATTTCAATATTTTTTTTGAAAAAAAAACAAAAAGTACCCAGAAAATATTGTACAATATTTTGTGGGTACTTTTTTTTTTTTTTCAAAAACAATCGTTTTTTTCAAAAAAAATTATTGAAATCAACTCGGAAGCCGATCCCAAACCACCTGTATTCAGGGTGTTGGTTATTTAGTTTACATGTTGTATATTTGAAACTGGTGATGGACGGACTGTCTTGGACGGCGGTAGGAAGATTGTTCTACAGAGAAGAGAAAAGCAGTGGAGGAAAAAGTTGCTGTTGTTTTTAGTTACTCAAGGGCGTCTTGAGCGAGTAGGAGGTGAACACACCGAAGGTAGGAGGAGCCTTCTTTAGGATTATACAGGATTTTGTAGAGAGTAGAAAGGATGTGTACATTACGGTGCTCCCGAATCGGAAGCCACTTTAGTTCAGCTCGATAAGCAGACATGCGGTCATACTTTAAGGTCATAAATGAATCAGACGGCTAGATTATGCAACCGTTCGAGCTTATTAAGTAATGTTTCAATCACATACAATAAACATCAGCGTTGTCGAGAACAGGAAGGAGGAGAGATTGCGCGAGCATTATTTTCGTTTTAAAAAGTCGTAGAAGAAATATTGCGGGTTATGAAAAATAACTATAATAATTTCTATTTTCGTCTGGCTAATATTTTACTTATACAACTTAATATGATGACTGGTACTTGACTATGTCTCCTAATAATGATATTTATACAAGATGTATATAATTAATAATCCTTTATTGTATACATAAAATATTTCTACAAGAAATTAAAGAAAGACATGCATAGTAATACATACAAAGCTATGCATATTGTATCGTAAAACTCATAATTAGTTAACAACTCACAACAAACAAATGACAATATTGCAAGTGACTGTTTAACACGAAATGTTTCGAATTGTTTGGTAATTTATAATGTGATGTCGCTTGTACATTATTTATTCATGATCGCGCGAATTATGAGTCATGTTGAAGGATAATTTATAGCCATTTGTAAGAAACAATTTTAAATATCGTATTCTTATTATAAGTACGGTTTAGTTTAGAGGAATGAGGTCGGACTACCATAGCAGTTTATTTTAGGTGTATTGTATGTTAACACTGGCATAACATTGTTTATTTTTAGTTATTAGAGACTTTTCCTGTACTGTGTATCGTATTATAATTTCAGAATAAAATATTTGTGCTATTGAAAAGCAGTGTCGTTAACATTCATAGGCGTTATAATATTTCTTTAATTTCTGAATGTGTACAGTTAAACTTTTTCAAAAATATCGTGAACAATCTTCAATTTTCAAATAATTTTGAATTTTTTAGAATTCCGTTCGTAAAAATATAATGCCAAAACACATTGTAGTATTGTCGATAATCACGAATACTGCACACCAAAAAAAATGAGAGTAGGGAAGAAGATTAAACTTAATATAAAATTGTCTTGCGACGGTATTATGTATACTTCACTGCAATGAGAAATCTATACAACCCTCTATTAACCAATCAATCAATAGTAAACCACTTACTTGGCGAGTATTCGTTTCTTCTAACCCTACATTTCTTCATCAGCTGCAGCGTGTCTCTGATGCCCTTATTAATACGCGCAAAAGGTTTAAATTCCATGTTCGTCAACTTTTTCTCTGAAACACCTTACACCACACTTTTAATTCGAATGAGAACATACACGTCATGCTTGTATTAAAGCCGCGGCCATACTGAGCAAGTGTGTATATCAACAGAAGTTAATTAAATTTTTAAATGTGCTATTAATGTATTAGGCGCGGTATACATTAAAATACTATTAAATACGCACTGGATTTTGTAGTTGTTGTGTGCGGGTGTGATGTCGACGGTCCTTGCGGTTACCTCGCGATAAATTAACAGTCGGAATTTGGCCAATATTTAAATAAATATGAAGGACATTTAAATAAATCTGCAGGGAAAATATATCAAAAGGTACCTACATATATTGTATATTCTTATTATTCTTAATTAATGGCGTCGCGATTAATAAATGTTACGCATTTTGCCAATGTCAAGTGAAAATTTATTAGTAAGTAAATTGAGTTAAAAATGGCGTTTCTCAACACGTGTTATCACAACAAGGACTCGGCAGAAACTTGTAATTACTAGGTATGGAAGGCATATCATCTTAGTTCTCAGGATGGCAACGCACTTGCAGTGTTAAGTGATTTACCCTTAATATTGCAAGTGTCTATATGCAACGGTAACCACTTAACACCAGGAGGGTCGCAAGCTTGTTTGCATCTCGTATTATATAAAAAAAAACCTCCATATTGTATATTTCTGTTTAATTAATTGTAATTTGGTTTCAATAATGTGTAATTAAATTTCAATATTTTGGTTATTGTAATATTCCAAAGTGATTTTTATTTCTAGTAGGTAATTTTATTGCGATACATATGTGGCTTACGACATTCCGTTATATGAATTAAAAAGAAAACAATTGTGTCAACATGTGCAGAGACACTAATAGGCTGGTATTTACAACGAAATTATTTTAAATGCCATACATACATACCTGCTATCACGCTCATAAACTCAAAAGAGGTTGAGCAGAGCTTTAGGTAACATTTGGTTACACATAAAGCCACATCTGACAGTATTGGTTACGCAGTGCCCCCCAAAATAGTGACAGGTTACCGGCCTGTCGCTTAAATAAAAAGAAAGAGATTTCTTTTAGAAATAAACCACAACTTTTGTACTATTTATAATTTGTAACTTTTCCTATTTTTGTAATTCTCGTGTACAATAAATGATAAAATAAATAAATAAAATAATAAATAAAAAGGGCATTATCTTAAATAGTAACTAAATCTTCAGTGAACTAACAAACCAAAACCGACAACCAGGAGAGTGTAAAACATTGGAGCAGTCCAGGTTAAATGCGAAATGCGTTAAAAATACCATTTTTAATTTTATTATTTGTGGAACAGAAAGGATTCAAGTTCATCTACGATATAATCTTATTATTATTTTTATTATTAATTAATGTCATCGTTTTTTTTTGTAAAATATTTAGGTACAGTCAGCATCAGAAGTAGCTTTACATTTATACCTTTTCATACATAATAGTTGCAACTATTACTGTACAAGCGCTTGCGTTGCGTTGCTATGACATGGTACTAAAGTGTTAATTATTTATTTAAAAAGTTGCAAGTGTATTCACGGACTAAATGTATCAATTTCAATATATTTATCATTTGCCGTCAAATAGACTTTTGTACCGCAGGACTGCAAGCGTTTATGCGTGAAATTGTATCGCCACAAATTAAATATCAACCAAATGATTCCCAATTTTGTAGGTTTAAAATAACCACATTTGGTGTTATCACATTTTCACACAGACTGTATCACAATAACAGTTGAATTGCGAATAGTGCTTCTGTGCTAACTGAATAAGGTAAAAAATAAGCGACTGGATTTTGTTTATTTTTTGATAGAATTCGATACATAGATATCTTTTCTTGAAAATTAAACTTAAATCTATGTTAACGCGTGAAAAAGCAAAAGTTTGTTAAAAATCTTCAACTAATAGGGAAGGAAAGCAATATTGGAATATTAGCATACTGAATTTATTTTACCTGTTAAAATACACAATTGTTGATTTTATAAAAGTCCTAAGGACTAAAAAAAAGTGACTTTCAATACTTCATATTAAGTTATAATGTTCGGTACAGTACAGTTAACATGTTTTGCCTATTAAGTAACCTCTTAAATATGCTTCAAGAGGCACTTATAAGTGATCCTTAAAATAACAAAGTGAATCTGGGTCTCATAGACAGTTATTCCGATAATAAAGTAGTTTCGTCAAGTACATTTCTTTACAGAGTGGCTGGATAAGTGGTTAACGATACAAAACGTTTCTAGAATAACAACACCAATACGGTCACCATGATGTTTTCACCGTAATATCAGTAATACGTCAGTTCCATTTGGCTCCTGGTCTAAGCACGCTGTAATGTATAGAGAGAGATTGTGATGGTGTTTACAGTAATGTATAGAAAGGTGGCCGTGTAATTCCCGATTTTTAATGGGAGTACTATTTTTCATCTAATGGGTGTCGTAAATGGCGGCTAAGGGCGGTTCCGAGTCCTATGCAGATCATTGTACCCGGGGATCATTCGCGGAGTTAGGGAGTAAAGGACAAACCACACTTATTCAGCTCTGTTCAACTTTTCTCTATAGAAAATAACGACTATGAATGGGATGTACGTACGCATCTCCATACATAATCGTTGTTTGTTGATATTCCTCACATTCGCACGAAGATACTTGTATCTGCTTTTACCTTTTATTATATATGAACTACTATGGAGTGAAACTCTTTGTAGAAATTTGTTTTCCCGGATCAGTATAATCTGAACATCTTTAAAGCCATAGCGAAAAAACATCTTCTAGGCGAGCATGTACTTTAGACATCAGCATCGCTTTCCATCAAACGAGTCCTATGAGCATAAAATAATGGTCTGATATCCTCAGGTCTTCACTCATAGATTCAACAAAGATGCCCACTATTGGAACATCCTGTGCTGCCCACATCCAGCGGCTTCCAGCGACCTTTCGTCGGTCCATCTTGTCGGTTCTACCAACCAACGCTACGTTTTCCGGTACGCGCGCGCAATTCAAGGACTTTTCCGCCCCATAGGCCTCCAACCCACCTCGCAATGTGCCCGGCAGGCCCTGCTCACTGCCACTTAAGGTCCCCAAATCTTTGGGCTATGTCGGTGACCTTGAGTCTCCTGCCGGATCTCACATTTCTGACAAGATCACGCAAACTCTGTACACCGAGTTTATTTTCTAGTCAACTCTTACAAGCCGCAATAATAATAATTATATATAAATAATAAATAGCTCTAACATTGACACAGAAAGAAAATCGAATGAGTTATGTTAAGAAAAATCACTTCACTGCTAAGTTTAAGGTGAACTAGTCGCTCAGATAATTTCGTAGGAACTGGTTAAATTGATCATTAATTAATGTCACCTAAGGGCATGACACATACTAAATAATAACATGAATTTAAACTAACAGGTTTAGTTTATAGGCGCTACGCCATGGACTTATTCTTGTGGAAAAGCATTATTAAGTTGAGATTACATAAAATAATAATAACACTTCAACTATAAGTTATATAGTTTTGGAGGATTTCAACTGCGCCGTGGTATTGCGTTTTTACTCTCTCGTATACGAGATATATAGAGGAAGTCTTGTAATCGCCAAAAAATTCGACCTCGAGATTTTGACGGATTTACACGTTTTGAGTTCAAAAATACCGTTTTTAGAAATATGTCTGTGTGTGTGTCTGTGCGTTAGCACGATAACTCGAGTATGCTTTAACTTATTGCAACCAAATTTAATATGCATGTATGACAACAAAATATAAGGTTTCTATCTACTTTTGAGTCGTTTCGGGGTACGAGAAAGTCAAGGGGAGACTACTCCCAATTTCTCGTATCTATCACGAAAGCTAAGTTACCAATTTCGCAGTTGGTACTCGAATGGGTGACCGAAAATTTTTCAACTCTCTTCTCCTCCGTGCTTCGGGTGGTAAGTACGCTTGTTCCGGTCGCTGTTGAAAGATATCAGTTGTCAGTAAAGTTATTATTATTAAAGTTATTATTAAGACACAGATACTGCACCGACCGCAAATAAAATGCGAGCAGGGTAAAAAGCACTCATTTAGTTCTGACAGTTTGTGTGTGTTTTAGGAAGTGTTTTAGGATGTCCGTGTTTCATCTTCCCCTGTGGTGTTCATTCCATTGCCTAGATATGAGGACAGGAGGTCTTCTTATGGTGTGACTAATCCATGCCCCCTTCATCATTCATCATCATTACAGCCTTTATAATTCGACCCACTGCTGGGACACAAGGCCTGTCCTTATCATTGAAGGAGGTTCAGGCAGTACTCCACCACGCTTGCCCAATGCGGATAAGATGAGCAATACCTGATCCCTTAATCGCTTTCTACGACACCTATTGGAGGATATGGGGTGGTCCTATTCTACTCTGCCGACATCACACGAAATGCCCACTTACGGCATTTGATCTGATGGTTGATCTGAGTTTCTCAGCAGATACCTCACAGTTCTTCATTTCAGATCGTCTCGGAGCATAAAGGTTCTTGTTTATTCCCCAAGGAGTACAAATGTGTGTTTCGGGTAATAGCTTGTGTAAAATCCGCCTGGTCAGCTAACACCAACGTTTTAAATTCTATAGCCATATCAATCCTACATTATTGTTTCTTTAAGATAGCCAGTCCCTTAAATATGGTAGAAGATTCTAGGAGAAGTTCGCATTTTTTAGTCGGTTTTGCAAAAAAAAAAATATCTAAACATAATTGATCTGTTAATATTAATATAAATAAACTGAACTGTAACTTAACACTATTTTTACCACAAATGGGTTTTCACACGTATACTTAATTGACTTTTTAATTAACTTAACTCTCATTGAATTAGTTATGAATATGAATCATTTATATAATATGTGACGTTTTGACTACCATTTTGGTGGTAAGATTGTATGTTAAATTTATGTCACTCAGACAAGAAATAGAATTTATTGTCAGCACATGTTTCCCTCCTCACAATGGGTCATTCAAAAGAGGCGTGAGGATGCGCCTTGCAGGTCTATTGCGGTGCATACGTTGTCTCTCGGGGTCTTGCTCTTGGCATTTGGACTCCACTTCTACTTACCATGAGGTGGTATGGAGTAATTACACCTATTTATGTAAAAAAGAAGCTACAAGGTCACCCAAAGGGCAATGGAGATGGCTATGCTCGGAGTTTCTCTGCGTGATCATATCAGAAATAATGGGATCCGCAGGAGAACCAAGGTCACCGACATAGACAAGAATTGCGCAGTGGAAGCGGGCAGGGCACATTGTGATGACTGAACGGCCGTTGAGGCGGAAAGGTCTTCGAGTGGCGACCACGTACTGGGAAACGCAGCGTTTGGTAGGCCCTAAACAAGTTGGACTGACGATCTGGTAAAAGTCGCGTGAAGCCGCTGGATGCGGGCAGCGCAGGACCGACCGGTTTGGAGATCCTTGGGGGGAGGCCTATGTTCAACAGTGGGCGTCTCTCGGCTGAAATCAATGATATTATATTTAAAAAGAGGTAGATAGGTCGTCATACTAATTCAAAGTCAAAAATGGTCCAAAATGTCATTGTCATGTTCTAGATACTCTCATGTTACACGGTCAAATTAACTTGGCACCTAAAGTCTACGATTTCATGCTGTCGTATGTGGCGAGTTAACATGGCCGTATTGTAAGTTGTGAGTAAGACAACATGATATCTAGCAATAGAATAAACGAGAAAGATATATGTTGTGCTACATGCTCGGGTGTGCTAATCAGCTTACTTTTAGGGTGCCACTTTTTGCAAGCAAGTAACCTATATACCTCTTTTTAAATATAATATCATTGGCTGAAATAATGATGTTATATTTACGGTTCATGTATACGGTTTGAATTTTCGTCATTATTTATATTTTATCATCTGCCTCCCACTATATCATTAGTCTGGTTTGCTTCCAATTTTATTAGTCATCGGCGTACAACAACCTGGTGGCTGTTGCCTGCTTTTCCGCCACGCGATATCCACCGGTGGCTGTGGATGGTGGCCCGTTTGCGCCGAGCCTTTAGGAACCATCCCCTAGTTCCGCATCACCACTTACTTCGTCTTATTTTGTAACACATTTATTTATATTTCAGTATTCAACTACAAACCTGTGGTCGAGTGTCAGTTAGTGTGGCGTTGCGGCCAATGAACCGTAACGGCTATGAGCAGGTCAATATGCCTGGTACCTACCTACTTAGGTTACCTAATAGGTACTGCATAAGATTTAAAATTACTCACCAATTAATAATGTTTTATATTAAATACTAGTGTACATTTCATTGATGCTCTTTAAGTTGACTGAATTTACTTGACGTTTGTTAACGTAAAAATAAATAAGGCATTTTCATCTTAACTGGACGTCAAATATTTGGAAATATATTTCGTTCGGATCTTAGAAGTGCAAATTTCAAAAAATTTATGAAAGAATGTTACCATAAAAACGTAAAAGTAGCGGTAGCGTAGAGGTTGACGCAGCCGCCCGGATTGCGGAAGATGCTGGGTTCGATTTCAGTGTATATTTTCTAATGTTTAATTTTATATACTTAGGTAAAACATTTTCTTTTGCATATATTTATTTATTTATTAGTAACACAAACAGACAGTTATCGTAACATAATATTGTACAGTATGGTGAAATGGTTTTGTTTTAGATACTGTCCTAAAATAGTGTTGACATCATGTTAGTATACAGAGTTAGGACAAACAATTTTTAAGAAATTTCAGAACTAATATTAATGAGTAGGTGTACAAAAAAATATACAATAAAAAAAAACCGACAAACAAAACGTTGTGGCACGGTCATCACCCGGCCCAACCGAAGTGATAATAAAAAATAAAAAATAAAAAGAAAAACACTGACACTTAAATATTAACATAATAAAACTTTTTGCAGCTCATTTCTAAACAAACCAAGGCTATTAAAAATGTCCAAATTACGACTTTCATTGCTCAAATCGTTATATGCCCGGCACATGCGGTACAGAGGAGCATTAAAGGAAATGTCCCAAATTATTATTATTTTTATCTTAGAAACTATAACGAGGAAATTACTCTGAGTTTTAGGACATGAACCTACAACCTCTAGCGATTATGGCAACTGCCTTTCCAATTCACACAGTTTATCATTTATCGAGTTAAATTTTTTTCAGTCACCCATCCGAGTACCGATTGAGCACAAGGACGCTTAAGGTCATAGCACACTTATCAGCTCGTAAAGGGAACGCCTCTTTTTTACTATGAACGCTACGGAACAGCGGCTGCGAAACGACTACGGACTGTAGCGCGTCGCCTTTTTTTCATAGTAAAAAGAGGCGATACGGTTCCCAGCTGATAAATGTGCCTTTAGTTTTCGTGAACGTCACGAAGAACGCATGATAGCTGCATCTTCTTGATAGAATCTTCTCTAATGTGTTTCTATTATTAACCATGCCTATATGATCCTAGTTGTTTTGCCAAGAGATTTCATCATCAACAGCTCATATAATGTCCCCACCGAGGGGCTCGAGCCTACCCCACATTAGGGGCGATAAGACCTCAGTCAGCAAACACGCTGGCCAATTGTGGGTTGGTCGGCTTCACACACAACCTGAGAATTTCTCCATAGGCGTGTGCAGGTTTCCTCCCAATCTTTTCCTTCACCGTATAAGCGTCGATTAAACGTAAATATTTATTCGAAATTTGAACACACTGGTACGTGGCAGGGTTCGAACCGGTGCCTCCCGGGAGGGAGACAACGCCCTTACGCACTACGCCACCGACACTTCCAAGAGATTTACTGTTTAATAATTTGAGCAAATTTGGAGTAATTAGAGACTTTAAATTATTAATGAATTAAAGCATCGAGTTCGTAAGAACGACGGGTTGAGTCAGTGTTTATTATTTGAATAAGAGCGCCGGACTGTCGCCTGAAATGGTAGCCAAATAACAAGCTTTGTACTTCTTAAATGAAGAGAGGACAATGGAATAGCTAATTAATGCCACGTTCGGGGCAAGTATATATTATTGTATTAAAGTATTAATCAGTATATTATGTAATCACCAGGGTGTCCCTTACTCTCAAGTACCCTGTGTGCGTTAAAGTCGCGACCTAGAGGAACACGTCAGTTTTTAGTGGGTATGCCCTGACAGGGTGAGTCCCACATAACTTTGGGGTGGCCCCACCTGCCCCAAAGTATGCGTAAAGCATTTTCTGACGCGAAAAAGGGTGTGCCTTAGTGCCTGGTTCCCTAACAAGTTCACAACATCCCCTAGAGGCTTGCAACAGGGACATTTCCTTTCTTATATCATAGGTTGACAAATGAACGAGCATACGGGTTATACGCTTGTTGGTAACTGACCAACGTCACTCATATTTACTGCAATATACACTAAACGAATTGCAGTTGCGTTATCTGCCTTGAAGAAATAGTACATTTAATAACTAGGGCGGTTAAACAAAGCATCTCAGATTGCAGGTGAAATGCCACTTTCATGTCAGGTGTAACATAGAGAATATATCAGAATATTGCTTTCTTGAAAGATGATTCCAAAATTTTGTTATGTGACCAAAAACGTAAGAATCGTTGGACTAGTTTATACCCAATCAAGATTCTTTTTCTTATGCCATAGATTTCTAGAAACACCGACAGACACATAAAAATGCGATAGACTAGCTTCACTTCACTGGGTTCTGTACTGCGGATAAATATTCGCTGCAGCTACATAAAACTGAAATCGAAAATTCGAGAAATCCCTAGGTGGCTGCCCCAAATTCAAGCGGCTAGATTAACCGCCGATTAGCTATGGGCCGTGTATGGAGCGATAGGAACATCTCAAGGAAAACTAAGAAACAGCTCGTTACCACCCTTGTTTTTTCCATCTTTCTCTACGGTGCGGAGACTTGGACCCTTAGGAAGACTGACCGCCAACGTATTGACGCGTTTGAAATGTGGTGCTGGAGGAAAATGCTCGGAATTCATTGGACAGAACACAGAACCAATGAATCGATTCTAGCCGAGCTGAAGGCACCAATGAGACTCAGTACCACTTGCTTGCGGAGGAGTTTTGAGTTCTTTGGCCACATTGCTCGGAAAAGAGGTGACAATTTGGAAAAACTACTTGTAACGGGCAAGGTGAGCGGCAAGAGACCGAGAGGCAGAAGTCCAATGCGTTGGTCGGACCAAATTCGCTCGGCCTTAAACTCCTCGATGCACGATGCCATCCACGCCGCCGAAGATAGAGCGAACTGGCGTAAGATAGTCCAAGACATTGTTCAAAGAGGCCACGACCCTCAGCATTGAGGATAAACGACGCAAGGAGGAGGAGCTATGGCTACCATTTTTAAGCTTGCAGTATAGGTAGGTGTTAGGAACCAACGTCTTTTTGTAGCAATTATTATTGTTTATGTTTTTGAATTGAAAATTGAAAAAAGCGTCGGTGGCGTAGTGCGCAAGAGCGTTGTCTTCCACCCGGGAGACACCGGTTCGAACCCCGCCATGTACCAATGTGTTTTCAAATTTCGAATTCATATGTACGCGGTGAAGGAAAACATCGTGAGGAAACATGCACACATGCTTGTGTGTGAAGTCGACCAACTCGCACTTGGCCAGCGTAATTGACTAAGGCCTGATCGCCCCTAATGTGGGGTAGGCTTGAGCGCCTCGGTGGGTACATTATATGAGCTGTTGATGATGATGATAATGATGTTTTTGAATTTATGTCAATGCTTGAAGAAAACTGGTTTAAATTGTCATTCTCTGAAAACAAAATTGTATTGTGATGTGAGGAATAAAAATAATAATTAAAAATAACCTGCAAAGTTCTTTGATTCTTAACAGTAGGTACTGTACTATTAATATGTATTCAATTCTTTTGTAATGGCGGAGATCAAATTGTTTAGTTCACAAACAGTGTTCAGACTTCGGTACCTACACCAACAGGACGTCAAAATCGATTTACTTTATGAGGTATCGTAGTAGGTAAAATTTAGTTATAACACATATAGCCATATCTGACAGTATAGGCCATGCAGTGCTACAAAATAGTAACAGGTTGCCAGGCTAGGGTCTACAGAAAAGGTTCATCCACCTGAAAAAGTAACTAAACCTTCAGTCAGCCAACAAATAAAAACCGATAACCAGGAATGATGTCAGTCAAAACAATTCAGCAGTCCAGACATCTTTTCTATATCTACTTTAATATGAATAAGAACGAAGCTTTATAAGTTTAGACAAGCGTTTAATGAACCTTAGGTACTTGTTCGAAACTTAAAAGCTTGCATAACTTCATGATAACGGGACTGAATAAGCTGGACCTTCAAAGCGAAACCCCCGAATACCTAACATAACATTATATCTGTTACAAGAATAACACATCCTTCTGTAACCACTTAATGAGAATGTGACGACCTTGCAGGAGTTACGTTAGTACGACCACAAGCTTGGACAATGTATCAACAAAGGTGTGTAAAAGATTCTTACTAAAAATTTAAGCATATCAAGAAAGTTATAAACTAAATAGTGAAAAGAAAATTATCGACTATTTCATAGTCTTTACGCAAATCTTTACGCCGATTAGTCGCCAAACCGACCTTTTTACCCGACTACGGCTAAGCCAAAAGGAAGGGTTATGATTTTAGCAGTCTATGTATGTATGTTTGTATTTACGTATGTCCCTCCGTAGTGCCTAAATAATTCATCCGATTTTGATGAATATGTTAATCAATTCCGACTTGGTCGACTTTACTTTGTAAGCCCCGATTTTAACCGATTTCCGTAGTCAGGTAACAGTTTTTTGAACTTCATTCAATCTTCAATCCTGTTTGTCAATCAATATCTACATTTTTATTTTCCTACATTTCTTCTCTATGTGAACTTCACACTCCTCCGTGCGCGTTATTTGCTCCAGGCGTTGCAAGCAAAATTTTGTGTGTGTTTATATTTGTTTATTTTAGGACAACCAGCAAATCTTACACTATTACGTTTTAAAATTAAATGCTTAACAACCATAATTCATCATTAACTTAGCATATCATAATATATGTTTAAATGGATTCGAGAAAGCTTTTAGATTCATAATTAGACCTTTACCTAGTTTATAATTTTCTATTTCAATGCATTTGAACACGACAATGTCTGTCGGGTTCGCTAGTAATAATAATTCTTCTGTTCCGATCTGCTCCTAAATGGTTGGGCTGATTTAGATAGGATTTTTGGTGTAGTTAAGCGGATTCGAGAATTATTTATATTCACAATTCGATCCGATAGAAAATGTTTTTCTTTGATTTTTTTTACGAGATATGTCGGGTCGCTAGATAATGATAAAATTTTGCTAAGGATTTCGAAATTATTTTATAAAACCAGAGGGCTCAGACAAGTGGCAATCATTCCACTACGATAACATTTTGAAATTCGTCATCATCGGCCCTATTGCCTTGTTATCTACAGCATAGCTTTTGCTACCAACTTACTTAGCGATGACGAATGGCAATCCCATACATTTTGTTCTTAGCGAAATTAATTTGTTACTTTGTCTGGGCCCCGCTGGAGCTCTAGTAGGGTTACTAATTATTATTTTAATTATGAGCAGAATTCGTTAGTCATTTGACGAATACTCCATGATTCTACCAGTGATTTTCCCAATGTGTCATGGAGCACTGCCATCGTAGTTTTCTTGTGTTAGCACAGAATAATTAGTCGCGTATCCAATGGCAATAGTATAGTTAATATGTTTAATAAACATGAATTAATCGTACGTCGTCCGGGCCACGTGACGAAGAATGGTAATATTGCAATGTCAAGACTCAAGTGGCTGTAACCAATACTGGTACTGTGGATTATATCAATTAGTGTGGTATGTCTTTGTTGGTGTTTTATGTTGAAACCGTTGTTGAGAGTACCTTGACATATATCTAAATTTGAGCTCTAACCATATTGAAATAAGTAACAAAATTAATAATATCGTACTCGCGTCTCTATTATATTCATGAAATGTGCACGTGGCTAGGATTATTTAATAAATTGTTTCTTAAGTTTATTTCTAATACGCCACAATAGTCATTGTATTAATTTAGTATATTGTGATGATTCTGAGGAGCACTCATGTGCGTAACGAGTGATCAAAATAAATTGTCATGAATTACAAACGCGGTATGCAAAACAAGTTCTTCATAAATAGTTTTTTAAAGTAACATAAAATAGAATAAGTGCATAGGTCGTAAATTACGAGATATGCTAGAAACCGTAATCATGGTTAAGTTTTTTTGATCTCGTTTTGAATTTATTATACCATTTTCTCTATTGTATATTGTTTTTGTAAGTATGTCATTCCTATTTTGGTCCTGATTTTCGGAGTGTTATATTCATGTAAACGAAGTGCTGTGTGTCTGAACAAATTTTCTATTATTACAAAAAGATATATATTATCCTTAGTCGCTTGTGTCAAAGTCGGTTATCGCGCAAAAAGTTTCCTATGTCCACTATAGGGTCTCAACCTATCTCCATTCCAAATTTCATCAATATTGGTTCAGTAGTTTCGGCGTGAAATCTAACTGACAGAGTTACTTTCGCATTGATAACAATTTTGGATTAAAAAAATGAAAAAATAAGGATTAAGAAAAAGTACGGATTGTAATAGCAACCACAAAAGTGCCTACTTGACTATAGCATACAAAAGAAAATCCTTTCGACCCCCTAAAAATATCAGCTAAGAACTTAAGAAACACTCGTACACAAATTTTAATTGTATTTAAATCTTACGTCATTTCATCGTTTACATTTTGATTGACGTTTTCAGTTTCTGTTTCTAGTATTTTTAGAATTATGCTTTGTATTTCGCCATTTCCTCCACTGTGCTGTGAGTCATAATAAAAGCATGGAGCATTGTGCAACCCGCAAATAAAGGAACAGGAAAGTTAATATTTTGATTTCACCAATTCATTTCAAGTAAAAGTTTCTCTAGTTCAACACGAACAACAAACTAGAATGTTTAGTAATTGTAATTTGAATCTTAACATAAAGTGATGGCTTTTAATATCATTTGTACTACTTCAAACGCGTTAGACCCCTTTAATGTAAAATGCAAATCTACTTAAAATGAGAGCATTTTTTTCTGCTCCATTACGTGTCCCTGGTCACTATCTAGTTATAAACTATTCATTAAGACCAGTCCTATGGTCCCAAACATGACACCTCCTGTAAATTGTTGAGGAGTTGGGTATACCTACAGCTGATTTCAGATGATGCTGTAGCATCAGCAATATAGAGCGTCAGTGGCGTAGTGCGTCAAGGTGTTGTATCCCACCCGGGAGGCACTGGTTAGAACCCCGCCACGTACCAATGTGTTTTCAAATTTTGAATTCATATATGTACGTTTATTCAACGTTTTTTACGGTGAAGGAAAACATCGTGAGGAAACCTGCACACACCTATGAAGAAATTCTTAAGTTGTTTGTGATGTCAACCAACCCGCATTGGCCAGCGTGGTTGACTAAGGTCTAATCGCCCCTAATGTGGGGTGGGCTCGAGTCCGTCGGTGGGGACATTATATCAGCTGTTGATGATGATCAGCAATATCGTTAAATTTACAGCATACGATATTTCAAATTGATCAGACCTGTGGAAGTTATTCAAATCCATTTTCAAACTACAATAGAGATGATCTTCAAACGGCTGAAAAGATGTTCTTTCATCGTGCTAAGAACACTCCTGAACCAACTAACTTTAAAAAAACAAATTAAATTTGGTGTTTTGGGCATGGCACATATATTATATATGTTGCAGGCAGATCGTATAACACGCCGTATTACATAACGGCGCGGCGGATTGAAGTGTGTGAGAATTGTTATCCAAATAGAATCGTTAATTAATAAATCTGTAGTAGATTCTATGAATATAGTCTGTATAATCTAATGAAGATCGCTTATTATTGGTAGATTCAGGTTATTTTTTATGACCAAGCAGAGGGAAGTTATTGTCACTCATCATTCTCAAACACTACAATCCGCCGCGCGTTTTGTAATACGTCGTGCTAGACGATCCGCCTGCGACATATACATATATGCACACGTTAAAATTTTAACACCCCTCATTTTTGTCGGCGATTAAAAATAAACTATATTACGAATAGCATTATGTTCAAATCTCGACCTGTTTGATGAAGATTAAATTCTTTATTCCATATCACGTTTGGTAATAATTACTTTTTGATCTTCATAATCCGAGGATCTCTGAATTTTTACACAAAATACAAGTTACGCAGCATTCGAATTCGAATAGAAAGTTGTGAGTAAATAACATTTTATGAAACATTATTGTTAAAATAGAGATATTGAAACCCTGCAAAGGCATAGCAAAATTTGAAGGCATTCCTAATCTACATACTAAAAACAACCTAACTTAGAACACTATAAAACTGTTTAAATATAATTGAAAAACTAGGTAGCTTTTTACTAGGTGGTAGACCCATATGTAGGGTCGTCTGGGTAGGTACCACCACCTTTCTTATTTCTGCCGTGAAGCAGTTCGCTGTGTTTCGGATTGAAGGGAAAGGTAGCCAGTGTAATTACTAGGCATGGAAGGCATATTATCTTAGTCCCCAGGATGGCAACGCAATTGCAGTGTTAAGTGATTTACCCTTTATATAGCAAGTGTCTATAAGCGACGGTAACCACTTAACACCAGGCGGGCCTGTATGCCATCTCATAGAATAAAAAAAAATATTAAGTACCTTTGTGTTATTATTATCTTTATTATAATCATACATTTGGTTTTTCATTGTATTTGCATAATATTTAAGTATAACTAACTTGAATAAAACAAAATTAAAAATAAACAATGCGTCTAAACTGCAGTGCGAGAACAATCATCTGCAATTCATAAGTATTGAGTTATTAATAGTTTATGATCTTTAAATCTTTATCTTATGTGTATTTCCTCCGTTGCGTCGAAAAATCGATAACATTACAGGCAAATAATATTATTCAGTCGTAAAACACGTAAAGTCACGGAGGATTTAGCATTTGGACTTGTGTTTTGAAATGTTAAATCTCTCGGCTGACATTCATCTTTAGAAATGAATGACTGTCTTATACCAATGGATCGGTTGCGGTGCGCGTCATAGCCTTTTGTATCATAGTATTTCTGTTCTCAAAATGTTATTATTTACTTATAAGTAGCTACATTACATTAGTCACGGTTTTTAAGATATTTTGCTGATATTGTTACATGCTTTGCTAATTTGGACTCTGAGAATTAGTTACTTAATTTGTTACTGCTAATTGCGCTCTTGTGTGAATTTTCTATTGATTGTAAGTTATATAATCAAAAGAAGTACAGATTTTAAAATAATTAACAAAATATTAAGCATTTATGTTAAATACACAAATTAAAGTTTTTGTTTACATACGTAATTGATTAATTATTATACACGTCAATAAAGCTGGATTATTTCTTCTATGCACATTCTAATTGTTACAATTAGCACAAATACACGTTAATTTACAGACATTTGTATTTTGCCGCATTTGAATTTTGATTCGCACCAATAGAATTTGCTTGCGATAAAACTTTCAAGGAAATCACATTCCCTACTCCTCTTACCTTGTAAATGTAGTTGATACGTTTATTTTGGCAATGAATCGGTTGTGATGGCCCCAGTTGGCACCCGGAAAACGGCTAAGTTAACCCAAATACAAATGTAAAGTTCAACAATGGCCCACATGAAATTAGTTCAATTAGCTCTATAAGCGACAACATTATTCCAGATTCCACTTGTTAACATTACCTATTCGTGTATTAAATAAACATTGTTAATGCGACAACATCGACGACATCGAACAAGCGACACTGAAATATTCATTTACGAACGTTCATGTGAAACTCCCGCATTTTGAAGAACTAACACCGACGTTGAATAACAAAAAAATTTGAAGAAGTTTGACACAACACAAAACGCGCGGGTTTCCGTTCGGTAAGCTTTGGAGCTTACAGTGCCGGGCGTATGGTCGCTCCGCGCGAGTGGCCTGAGACTGCGATCGGCCGCGGCGGCTACGGCAGCCCGCGGCATGCGCGATATGGCAGATTCTCATGGTCAATGCTAGTTTGGATGTTCCTGCCCAAACGTCTTGCAGTCTGCCCACGTGAAGGAAATGGTAATTGCGTAAGTCATAAACTACAGCTTTTGTTACTCCCCCTCGAAATATGATTTTTGTGAAGCGTGAAAAAAATCACCGAATGTCTTACGTTGGTCTTTGCTAGTAAAGGAAATAAATACTTACTTGTAGCTTTATGATTAATTTTATATTAAAGATATTACGAATGCACCTGAACAAAAATACGGAGTAATAGATTGAAAAAAAAATAGAGTTAGTAACTGTTACAAAAAGGAATTTAAAATATTTCGTGTCTAGTGATGACAATTTCGAACTTGGGCTTTCGCGTTTTAAGCAGTTTATTTGTGCATCTTCTCTCATCAATATAATGGAAATTATTTTAAAATTAGTTATTTCTCATTTTTATTAACCACAATGCAAAAAGAGGGGTTTAATAAGTTTTATGAGTCTGAGCTTTCACGTTTGTAACAGTTTATTTTGTTCACTCAACTTGTTTTCTTCTCTCAATAATAATTAAATAGGGGTTAAAGAATGAAATTGCCGATTTTTTCCTCATTATTCATTAGTGTATAATTCCTTCAATACAATAGCTATGCCCATTATTCTTTTTTTATTTTAAACTTCATTACAAGGACTTATATTTATGTATAAAATTTTAATCTTATTTTTATTTTTTTCACTAGAAATACATCTTCAAAACAGCTCGTCCTAAGAGGTACCCGTCTCCGTTATAAAAATATGAATATTTTTTTACAGATATCAGTTCTCAATTTATTTCTCTATGTATCCTATAGCTTAATGTTGTCTAAATATATCCACAAAATTACACAAAATTTAGATTTGTGGTTCCTTAAAATATTTAAAATATATTTGTATGGAAAAATGAATTGTCGTTAAATTCTCCATACAAAACGGCAATTTCATAGTTAAACTCCTAATATTTGGTATGGAAATTATTTTAACACATTTTAAAATTAGTTATATTTCTCTTTTTTACTAACCCCCGATGCAAAAACACGGTTTATTAGTTTTATACGTCTGTGTATCTGTCTGTCTGTGACATCGTAGCTCCTAAAACGAATAAACCGATTAAGATGGTTTTTACTTTCTCGTACATGGTATAGAGGAAGTCTTGTAATCGTCAAAAAATTCGACCTCGAAATTTTGACTGATTTACACGTTTTGACCTCCTTGAGATCAAGAATATTTTTTTGGAATTATGTCTGTGTGTGTGTCTGTGTGTGTGTCTGTGCGTTAGCACGATAACTCGGGCATGCTTTAACTTTGCAACCAAATTTTACATGAGTGTAAGGCATTAAAATATAAGGTTTCTATCAACTTTTGAGCCTTCGATCACGAAAGTTAAGCAACCAAGTGCGCGGTCGGTACTCGGATGGGTGACCAAAATTTAACATGCATGTATGACATTAAAATATAAGGTTTCGTTCAACCTTTGAGTCGTTTCCGGTATACGAGAAAGTCAAGGGGAGACCACTCCCGATTTTTTTTTGTTTGGAAGCCGACGTGAGCGAGATTGTTCTTAACTACAATTGATGAAAATCTGTTTAGGCGTTTCGTGTTTATGTTTCATGTTTAGGCTAAGTAAATATAATGGAAACAGAATACAAAGAAAAATAATATCATCTATTCGAGACGCTTTTTGCTTTGTCAGAATTATTCGTGACTTCTTGTTGTTCGTCGCTGCGACGATTACTCGACCATTCAACGACTGTTGACAGCTTCGTGTTCCGAACTACTCTGAACATTGTCTACGTTTAAGATAAGTCTTAATCTTCAGTTGTCACGAACGTTTCTAAGATACCCCTAGGGACATGATCTTGCTTTTAAATAATTTAATTCAGAAACGTAGCTATCAGTGCCCAAAACTTGTTATTTTTAACTCTAATGCCTTGTAATAAGGCTAATTTTGAAGTGGCTGTTGTTTGTCAATGCTGAATCTTTGTCGTACCCTGCTTCCTTTCCTTTGATACCAATGAAGGGTGTACCCGTCGCGCGAGTTTCTATGTGTTCGGCGTAAAGATTCACGGCGAATTCGCTCTTCTGGACAAGGTGTTACGGCCGCCGTCAGCCTGACACCAACCCTCCTTGAGAATGACTACTCCTCTTTCAACAGCAGCCGGGACTGCATTAACGTGCCTTCCGAAACACGAAGGAAAAGAGAGTTGAAAAATTTTCGATCACCCATCCGAATACAGACCGTGCACTTGGCATCTTAGCTTACGTTATTGTTACAAAGAATGCAAAACGAAGAATGCATGCCGAATTACCGTTGTGCGATGGTTGTTGCACCGTAAAATGCATAGTAGTTCTTATCAATATTACTGTGAATATTCGAATGGATATCACTTATTATTGGCATGTTCAGGTAATTTTTTTTATAATAAAGCGGGTTGGGAGGCTTTGAGGCCGGGTTCGCGGGCTATAAGGCCACTTCCATGTTACTCTTGACTTCGAGGGTGGTTTTGGGCCCGCATGCAAGTAAAAATGTTTAATACTATAAAAAATACAGTTAGTGAAAAAAGTGAAATAAAACTAAGATAGGTATTTAAGATTATAACAACATTTATACAGGGTGAATTTTCCAAGGCCTTCAGGGCCAAATCCTAAACTATAAGGAATATCGAAAAATGCTCAAAGGATTCGCGAGCCCGATTTTAATGATTTCGATTTGACGATTCCGAATACAAGATCTGTTATTATGCACCCACATGACCCATATTGGTCCTCGAGAATCCATGTATATTTCCAACCTACAGTACCAGGCCACCATGACTATGTTAGAGATAAAAACAGGGTTAATTTTTTTTTTAAATTTACGAATAGCTCTTCGTTAAATTTGGATTTCTAATGCCGTCACTTAGCTAAGCATGCATTCTCATGCAAACCCAAAATAAACGTGTATGCAAAATTTTAGCTCCATTGGATAGCAACAAATGGTCGTAGAATGGTTTGAAAATTTTGTTTTGCCGGCCTTACATCAGAGCGAGGTAACGCCGCATGCGTCATGTTTTTTCGTGCGTGCAGCCGGCTCTATCGAATTATAAGACGTTGTCACGTCAAAAAATCGACTTGTCCCGCCTGAGGCAAGTCGATTTTTTTCAGTGCATTTTTCTAGAATCTCATATGTGTTACGGCACGACGTCTTCACACGTTGCTTTATTTTGTATGGAAAAAAGTTGCGCCACCATGCAACATTCTGGACATGTGGTTGCTCATGCGAACGTGTTAAAATAAAAACTTATAAAAAGCTTGTAATAAAAGACGATACGACGAAGTTGGTTGGTGTCAGTTTTAGCAGTGATAAGAAAACTGAGTTAAATCACAATTAGGGCGATAGGCTGGTAAAGTTCACACGTCGCGGTGACTCATTATTTTTCAAAGTAACAGAATTAACTACTAATTAGAAAAACAGATTAAATCTGAGATCATCCTGGGGCTTATTGAAGTAATCAGCTACTTACAATAAAATGTAATAAAGATCTCTAACCTCTCACTTGCCCATAGGGTAGCGATATTGTTACGCTTTTCACTTCGGTTTATTGGTAAAAAAATACCCACCTAGCAATGACTTACCGACAGAAATTCAACTACGTAGGAAAATCTTTATTTGACCACGGTCGTCTGTGTTTCGAAATTATGAAAATTTTAACTAGTAACTTAAATAAGTAGACAGTTTGATTAGCAATCTTTTTTTGAAATATTGTTTTTATTTTTTGTGTGGCAAGTTTAGTTATGATTGAAATTGATACTTAATTAAGTAAATAGAAAACGAAAAACATGGAACAAATTCCTGTCATGGATAAGTGCTAAGACGGGACTTGAACCCGCGATTTTTACCATGTTTTTCGTTTTCTATTTAATTTGGTATCAATTTCAATCAAAGCAATATTTTATTTTTTTCTTTTTAATTTTGCACGACCTCCAGGATTTCTAGACAAGCTTTCTAGAAAGGTACATGACTCATCATTTTAGTCCTTTTCCACAATAGCAACGTGTTTGTAAGAGGTGGTATTACATTTCGCGAATTTCTCTTGAGACCTGAGACCTTGAGGTTCTACACGTAGAATACTCATTTTCTACGTTACACTTGGTATTACTAATACCGTAATAAACGAAGGATTATTATTGTAAATGGGAGAAGGCTCAAAATTGTTTAAGTTAGAAACAAAGCTTAACAAGTGTTTAGTAGTACCTGACTTCTTTAAAATTCCATGAATGTTTTATTGAAGAAAGTTAATGAATTAAGCCTGTTAGTACAATCTAATTATTTATTTTAATTATTTATTTCATGCCCCTCTTTGTGTAGTTTCCCGGTAAAGACAAATGATTGTGTGACGAACACGAACACTTGTTCAGCCTAAACAAGAAACCTCTCCTGTAAGTCCGTGACGAGTTGAGTATATTGTACATTCAAGGTGATACTGCAGCATTAGTAATATGATTAAAGTTACAGCCACAAATTACGAATGGGCCAGACCTGTGGAAGTTACTCAGATAAATTTATCTACCTATTCTTCTTCCTCGTTCCCTCATTGCTGAGGATCGCGACCACGTACGATCTATCTATACCTCAGATCATATATGATCTGTGGAGATCTTCAAACTTGATGCTGATGGTACTTTTATGAGTTATCGAAGCGTGCTGCCACGTGTGTCTAGCCGGCGACTGAATCAACTGAATGACTAAAGACTATTGGTAATTTGAGTGTGTTGCATCTGTACACTGATTGTGCTCGTAAGTGTAAGAGAATGGAGGCGCGTTCAGTTTTAGTTAAGACAATCTCTGCTAACGTATAAGTAAGGAGGTAAAGTTTGTTTGTAGGAAGTAATCTCTAGAACTACTCATTTATTTTAAAAATTCTTTTACTAGTAGAAAGTTACTATACTTCTGAGTGATCATTTGCCTGTACTGCTCCCAATTTTGTTTGGGGTCGGCGTAATATGTTTTTCTCTCCCATATATCTCGGTCGGCAATCATCGCAGCATTAACTCCCCTTTTCCCATATCATCTCTTACATAATTTTCCATTTATTTCTTCGGTAATTCATCTCCCTGTGTAATCGTCCACATTTATATTCATCACCTTCTTTACTATTACATGATTATCATTTTTTTATACCACATTGGTGGCAAACAAGCGTACGATCCGCCTGATGGTAAGCGACACTTGCAATACCAGGATATCACACGTGCGTTGCCGACCTAGCAAAAACTTTTTCACACCTTTCTTGAAGACACCCATATTATAGTCCTTAGGGAAAACCTCGACATCATCTCTTCTCATTTAATATGCCACGATACCGTTTACCTCTTAATTTTCCTGCCAGTGATTCTAATATTCATTCTTTACTTTGTCCAATCTCGTTACTCTACATCTTATGATACGCATGTCAGATTATTAATAGATTATTAATATACGAATAAAAACAAATTCTGGATATAGAAAAAATGGTGTTTGGAGGAAAAAAACTTAAACAGAGACGGTGCTCTTTTACTTTACGCTCTTTTTTTGTCGTGAAAAAAAATCTATTATTACAAGAGTAATAAGTTGATTAAACCTCCTTCAGACCTGGTGCCCATTTCAATGGACATAGTTTAAAAATACTCCGATTATGAAGGGCTCTTACCAGATCTGAAATATAAACTTTTGTTGACATTCGGTACATTCTTAAGATGAAGTTATATCAAACAATAGCCAAGAAATATGTGTAGGTTTGAAATTTACAAAAATAAAATTAAAAAATCATCAAAAACGATATAAATAACCTCCCCCTATTCAAAAATATCAATGAAATATATTTTAAGGCGAAACACTAATTCAGGTCTGAAGGGGATACTGCGTAAAGACAAAAATACTTATTAAGTAATATAGACTATGATATTACAGTCAGTATCCTGTTAATCACCTTCTTGCCATCATATAATGCATGCACACGCTAGTATTGGCTATAGTCAATCTGTGCGAGTTAATTATGAGACAGACCCTAGAGAATTTCGTTCAATTGCAACGTGTGTCTCACTCAATCTGCTTACATTTAATGGAAATAGAACCAATTGTCTCTTGAATTGTGGAAGTATCTTGGAATTCCAATGTTCTTACTCCGTTCTTAATAAATATGCGGTTTCGAAATGAAATGGGACTCAGTGAATTATAATCAGTGTTTCGTTTTAAATTATTTTTGTAGTATGAACTCGTTAAGTTAAAGTTTATTAAGGAATAGATAATTATGACTTGAAATAAAATAAATTCATCATTTAAAATTATTTTTTGAAGAACTCCTTTAATTAATAAAATGTATCCAGTTTGACTTAGTGCCAAATTTGATTTTTTTCTATTGAGTAAATTATTTCTAGTAATTTTTCTGTCTTTTGCAATTATTATGTAATATCTTAAATTTTAAAGTGTATGAATTTAAAAATTGTTGGTTTTATAATAATAAAAAAACAAGCGTTCTATAATTTTCTATTTATTTGGTGTGGATGTTAATAAGCTTTGGCGATGATGTTTGGGTCCGCGTAAATTATTATAATACAATTTTTTTTATTAGAAATACACTTTATTATCTAAGCATCTTAAAAAATCATACAAATTCACAAGTAAATCTCAGTGTGTTTCATTTAACTTTGACTAATAAAGCATTAAATTATAACTTGAAGGGTGTTTACATAGTACGAATATCGCTTGGGGGCTTAAGCACAATGTTTATTGAGAACGTAACTCGGCTACCCGAGAGGTTCATACGAAATAATTAAGATATTAATTCCATTATTTACTAGTGACACTAACTCGTTGTTGATTTTGCATTTATCAAATTGTTTTACAATGGTCTCACGAGGAACTAAGTCCCTCAAAGGGTAATGGAGATATGCTCGGATTTTCTCTGCGTGATGTTATCAGAAATGATGAAAATATGGTTACAGATGAATCACGAAACTTAAATAGCAGTGGGTAGGGTGCAATGCGAGGAGGACTGACAGCCGTTGGGGCGAAAGGGTGGCGGCCACGTACCAGGAGACGCAGCGTTGGTAGGGCTCCATAAGGTGGACCGACGATCTGGTAAAGGTCTTGGGAAGCCGCTGTATGCGAGCAGCGCAGGACCGATCGAGTTGGAAATCGACTGAAAGCGACTAACTGATATGATGAAATGTTACCCAAAGATCTGCATATCCCTTTCAGGGCACTATTAAAGTGATTTTTAGAGATTTTTTAAATGAACATTTTAAAATGAAATCTGTGTAATTATGAGTGATATATAGAGACTAACCATGTGATGCTGGCAGAATAGAATAGCATCTCCCCATATCCTCCAATGGGTGTCGTAGAAGGCGACTAATGGATCAACAAAGGGTGTATGGATCAACTTATACTCCGTCTACCATTCCGCATTGGGCGAGCGTGGGATGACAAGGAGAGGACTTGTGTCCCAGCACTAGGTCGAATTATAAACACACATATATAAATAATTCTTGTATAATTGGATATTAATATTTCCAGTGTATGATTAGGTATTTTTCAATGATGGCTATTATATTTATTAAATGAAAATAGCGTAATTAAACTAAGAATTACAGATTAATGTTGCATCCTGAATTCTAACACACGCATATTGAATCGTTTATTATCATATTGTATTCATATACTTTTACATAGCTTCATAAATTATTTAACTAAGAATGATAGGTAATTAATGGTTAATCATATAGGTATTTTACTATGTGATAGTAATAATGTTAATTGACTCGAATGTTCTAGTTTTACAATAACAGATGACGTAAACAAATAATAGCTCTATTTAAGTAGTTATTTAGATTTTTTTATAAAATCTTTTAATCGGTTATTTCCGAAATGATCAGTTAAATTAGCAGTTAATACTATGAGAAATTGAAAGGAAAACAACGTTCGTATGAAAAATGCACCGAACGGCATGAATTTCATAGTTAAAAAGTTAAAAATATTTTTAAGCAACAAAATTTATATTCGTTCACGGCTACATGGAGTTTGTTTAAAAGCACAAAGGTCATAAATATCTTGCTGTTCGTATAGAATGTTACATCAAAGTGTTTGAAGGATGGATCGAAGATATTGCGGAGCGTTTGAAGTACTGTTAGAACAGATTATTATATAAAAAGTAAATAAAAGATCGTCGTTCAGCTCTGTAACAGATCAGCAAACTCTTACATCACGCAACGATGTTGGATAACTGACTTTATCGTCATTGCACAGCGTTTATTTCAGAGGCTTAATAAAATTAACAGTGGGTGAAAACTGTGACGAAAACCGTCTACAATACAATCTGTGAAATTAAATAAGTATACTCTTCTTCTTTTTCTTTTAAATAAATGGCGATCGCGACTCATAAAAAATACGCATTTTGCCAATGTCAAGTGAAAATAGTTTTATATTGACCATAATATTCTAGAAAATTCAATACCACATCATATGCTTCTATGACTGATTCCAACTATTTTGTTTTCAACTATATAATATCACTTCGTACCGTTTCTGTTACAAATGTTAAAAATGTTAAAAAGCATCACATTTTTATGTGTCACTACCTTTTGTTACTTCGTCCCCGTGGAATATGTAGATTGTACTCGTAGTTACTTTGAGCAGTATTTTAATTGCCTATTTTTTTACTAATTTCCTTTCTTAAGTTTTAAACGAACGGTCATACGAGTATATCATATGTGGATTTTACTTTAAAAATGAATGATTTTAATACAAATTTTCATCCCTTATTTCATACCCACGTGTCTCGAAATTTTGAAAACGCTAGAATAAATACGTATGTATCTCTTATCGAGTGCCTAAATTCAAAGTTTCGTGGTCTTACCTTTGATAATGAAGAAAAAATACCCATGTTGATTTTCAAACTTTGCCACCCCCTTTCCTTCTTTTAGGGGTCATATTTTGAAAAAACCCGAATCGCGTGTTTATGTACTCATTTATCTATAGGAGGAAGGATATCCTTTACACGGGCGCTCTTTCCATTGCTAAAACGAACACACGAAATCGCGTGAGAACGTGTGGACAAACAAACTGATAAAATATAATAGCGCTCTTGCCCGCCGGCTTCTATCGCTTCCTTCACTCTTAGTTTATGTAATAGTAAGAGTCTCAACTCAACCAGGAACAGCGTCTCATCGTCGAGGGCGGTGACGAGTGAGTCAATGCACCAAGTGTTGGTGTTAACGATGGAACTAGTCTTGTAAATATAAAGTAATGTATAACCTAAGTTAAGGAGGAGCAGAGTCTCCTGATACAAGTGTCTTTGATACTTAACAGGAAACTTAATAAGACACTTAATAAGACATGAATAAAGATTTTTGATTTAATATTTTGATTTATGATTTCTGTAACAATCTCATCACTAAAAATCGTCATCGTAAACTATCTCATTAGGACAACCACAGGACAACGGCGGCGCAATCTTTGGTCGACAACAAAATGTACCTATAGAGGTGTATGGAGGATACCTCACCTAGTGTTTTTTTTATAAAAAGGTCTAGCACATGACTCCATTCCACCTGATGGTAAGCAGAAGTGGAGACCAAATGCGAAGATAGCTGGCGCGAGAGTTAAACCGCTGCGCTAGCTACCCTCGCCTTACCCACCTGCAAGGTGCTTCTTCACGCCTCTTTTGTTTTTTTTTTGAAAGCTATTGCAGATTGTCTCTGATGACATTTTCCGCGTCACCGGGTTTTATACCTCTTTTGAATGAATCAGGATTGTAGGAAGGAGGGAACACGTGTGCTGGCAGTGAATTCCATTTCTTGATTGTGCGACAAAGAAACGAGTTGCCAAATTTCTTAGTTCGTGTTGGAATGGTAGCCACAGTTCGTCGGTGACACCGTAAACCTGCACGCGTAGTCCTTAAAAGGAAAGGAGATGGTGGGATATGGGAAAAAGCTCCTCAGAGCACTCGCTGTGGTACAGACTGTAGAACGCGCTCAATGACGCAACATCGCGAAGCAATTAAAGAGGCTTAAAATGTTTGGTTGGCTCTTCGTCGCCAATGATGCGGCTCGCGCGACGATGCAACCTATCCAAAGCATCGAGTAATTACTTGGCAGAGCCATCCCACAGGTGCGAGCAATACTCCACGCAGGACCGTACTTACGTCTTGTATAGCAAGCACAGTTGATCAGGTGTAAAGAAACGCCGCACCTTGTTCAGGAGTCCGAGTTTCCATGAAGCTGTTTTGATTTGATCACGCTTTCGATGTAATCCTTCGGATACAAGTCGCTGCGAACCTCCAGTGTCTCTTGGTTGGGCTACCAACGAACCATGTTGTTCGTGGCAGCGATTGACCTAATGAGATAGGGCCCTCATAGTAAGTCATCGAGTAAAGCAAAATGTACTCACCCAGCAGCAGCGTCTCATCGTCGAGGGCGGTGACGAGCGAGTCGGTGCAGCAGGTGTTGGTGTTGTCGATGGAGATGCGCACGGAGGCGCAGTCGGCGGGCGAGTGCGGCAGCTGCTCCGCCGACTGCGCAGCCACCCGCCCATTGGCCAGCCGCAGCGAGGCCGCCCGCCCGCCGGTGCCTGTCGCTGCGCCGCCTCCACCATCCTCGCATCTGTTAACAAACAAATGTATCATTAAATATAATACTAAAGGTAATATTTTATTTTATTTTATTTTTATTTTATTGGTTCACCAACTATTTTACTATTACTATTTTTAGGGAAAAAAAAAATACACGAGAGAACGTATAAACTCCTCATTAAAGCTATATTTAAAACTTTTATATAATAAACTAACGATTCGACCGCGATTCCGTTCGCGTGGAGTTTTCTAAAATTAAATATAGCCTATGTCATTCAAGAATAATGTGGCATTCTAATGATGAAAGAATTTTTGGAATCCATCTAGTAGTTTCTGAGTTTGTTCATTGCTAACATACAAATATTTCCTCTTTATAATATTAGTATAGAAGATAAATAAAATCTAAGTTATAATAGTAATAATAAAATATATATATATATTAAAAAATAATAATAAACCCATACACAAAAAAAAACAGCTATGTAGGTAAGGCTTTCTTATAAAAAAAAAAAACGAATGGTATTCACAGTGCTCAGTCAATGCCGCATCTACACAGGTTTCTAATTTATACATCCATGGTTACGGTCGATCAAGAAATTTACGCGCGTTTTAATTTCGGACTACCTTATATTGTTACCATTTGTTTATGTACTTCCTAAGTACGTTCACAAGTTCACTTTATTAAATATGTTTTATGTAAGTTAAGTAAAATTTCTCAATAAGTGATTATTATGTATCTAATGAGAAATAAAGTTCTTTAATCCTTATACACTAGTAAAATTTTGATTACTAAACTATTTAAAACTAAAAAGTGCACAGTCACTTACAGGCAAACACCACATGCATGAAAAAGAGTGTCGAGACATAGAAATAAAAATATATTAACATAAGTGAGTATGTAGTTATCGTAATTGAGTATAAGTAAATGTATAGAAAAAAAATCGTTTAAATTTAGAGTGGCCTTACAAATGTGTACCTAAGTCATAGTATTACAAAAATGATTTTACGAAATTTTGGTAAAATTTAGGTTAATGACGTTTACTAGGTGGTAGACCTATATGTAGGGTCGTCTGGGTACCTTTCTTATTTCTGCCGTGAAGCAGTTTGCTGTATTTCGGATTGAAGGGAAAGGTAGCCAGTGTAATTACTGGGTATGGAAGGCATATCATCTTAGTCCCCAGGATGGCAACGATTAAGTGATTTACGCTAGATATTGCAAGTGTCTATAGGCGACGGTAACCACTTAACGTCAGGTGGGCCGCAAGCTGAGGCCGCAAGCTTGTTTGCCATCTCGTAATGTATTACAAAAAATGTTCTTCTTACAGCCAAAAAAGAGCGTATTCCTTCCTGAAAGGCCAGCAAGGCATTTGCGATTCGTTTGGTGTATCAAATGTTAATGGTCGATGGCTGTTGTTTGTTAACTTTTCCCATACTTTTCCGTAAAAAAAATCATTTTTTGTGACAAGGGAAAATCCACACATAAGAACCGTACAACGTTGCGGTATGGGACTACCCCGATGCCTTGAAATTGATGCCGGTCCTATCCACTAAAAACTAACCGGTGCCCTCCTAAGTCCTTTGTGGAGGATTTCAAAATCGGCGTTCTTACGTACCTACCTATACGCCTTGATACCGAAACGTCTCCATTTTATTTCTATCTAATTTCCCAAAAGTAAGTGCAACATCTTATAGATATATCAATGTAGAGTGTACTTTCATAGTTTATTTTCTTTTTGCCTTAGACCCAATTTATTTGAGGTCGTTGAGACATGTCACTATAATATACTGATATATATATTACCAAAACTTTGGTGCTACCTAAAGGCAACACCAACTTCCTCCTCCACTCATTTTCGTTTCGTGCTGCTCTGCTGTGGAACAGCCTCCCTACTGTTATCCAAGAGAGTCCGTCCATCGCTAGTTTTAAAACCAGAATAAAGAAGCACTTCTTATCACAACACTCCACATAATACCTAATGCAAGTTTATCCAATTTATATATCACAATTATTCAAGTTATGTATAATACATATGTATATTTATTTATTTTATGTAGTATATAAATAAATATTTATGTATTTGTAAGTATGCGTATTGTGTGTATGTATGATTATTAGAATATATATAGTACAATAATGTCTTATTTGTTTGTTATTATATTTGCATTTTGTTAGTCACCTACATAATTTTAACATTATTACCAACATTCATGGGTTGACTGGAAGAGATCTCTTTTAGAGATAAGTCCGCCCTTGCAAACTATGTACTATAACCAATGCTGTTATAATTTTTCAAGTGCAATAAAGAGTATAATAAATATGGGAGGATATGGGTTTTGGCATAGACTTAAAATTACTGACGTTTATAGATTGGCAATGAATCGACTAGGGTGAGACCAAAAAAAATGCACCAATGTGTAATACAGCCGATAGAAAACGCATAAGGAGGCAAATTCTCTCCTAAGATATAGGGGTTTAATAGCGGCTGTGAGCATTGGATCGCTTTATTGAGCACGCTGAGCTTTATAGATGCCATTTGGACCTTACTTCCCAAATGACTGCGGAACTGACTGTCACAGGAGATTTCGGCACTAAAAATCTCAATTCTTTCCGAGATGTTATGGGACGTGTTGAGGAACTGAGGGACTACATCAAACAGGTTTTTTTTGGCGGTGAACGCGCAGACTTGTGGTTGGCTCCCCCTGCGGTTGGCACCACCCCGCAGGGATGATGCGTAAATGCATTTGACCTCTCCGTCAACAAAAAAAAGGGTTGAATTGAACTAAGTTCCGCTGCCCCCTCTCCGATGCGCTGTTCAAAGTATCCTCAAGTTCAGACACAAGTCGTTCGCGGCATTCGTCCACAGCATACCGAGGGTTGTTTGCGCGAATCGTATTCGTCGTATATCGTAACGGGGTGTACCCATATTGAAGGTTCTTTCAACCTTTGACACTTAAAAAACTATTCAATTAAATTTAAATGGGATGATCGCCATTTGAATTCAACAGTATTACATAAAAAATATTTATAATAAGGAAGACGATAATGATTTACTAACTAAAGTTAATTCAGTAAGCAAAACTGTGTAATTATTATACACAATTTACATACGCATGTTGTACATGTACTAAGTTTTATCAACTTCTTTAAACGGTTTATATAAAATTCATGCGTAGTTATATTGCAGGAAGTTATTAGTTCCGTATTAAAATATAATAACCTAGACATACATGATGCTCGGGAACGATAAACGCCGATCAAGGTCTGGATATTTCTTTTACTATAAAGCTGTTATAATAGAGTTGAAAATACATGAGTTTTGCAGGCTATACTAGTGGAATCATTATGATCTAAACAGAAGTGTAAAAACGTTATAACGGTTTGGAACATCATTCAATCTACATTTGAATTAAAAATATGTAAAGTCGGGTATATTTGCACGACTAAGTTGAATTCAGAATAACATCTAACCAGGCAGCGGTCGATTGACTGTGCTAAGCGTAACTTGCAATCACTAGAAATCTGAATCAGACAAGTTAGAATCAAGTGACCACGTGCGGTTAGGTTAAAACCTCAAAGCGCTGTTAGAAATTTGAAACATTGTGAATGTAATTGGAACAAACTAGCTGCGCTTTCCCGTGCTTCTCAGAACAAACCCTCCTACTAAACATACGGATGTCTGGCTACTTACATCAACTCTTATTAGTTAAGTGGCCGCTGAAAGATCTTAAAACAAAGGCATTTAAATGCTTGATCGGTAAAGTTAAAAATAATCATAATTCTCCGTATTCTAATGATTAAATCAAGGTTTTTCATATATAAGCAGGCATTAGTCGATTTATTTGCTCTAATTTTCCTACCCGCCTCAGCTAGAGTAAATTAGCTATAAGATTTTCTTCCTCACGCATTCCAATATGTCCCGCTAATCCCTTCCTTTCCCTAAACATTAATTAATCCGAATATTTAAATTTAATTGAATTTAGACATGTTAAAATGAATAATTATTTGTATTTAAATTTAATTTAAACACGTAATTACGTTTACGTTGTTGTCTTTAGTCTGTGCGCAAAGACAATATTGTTCACAAACACGTGATGTGAATAGTAATATATGAATAATAATTTTCATATCGAACTAGTAATGTATGTTTGTAGCATAAATATATTATTTTACACCTGGTAGTCTACTTTACGTTAACATTAATGAATATGTTATTTTAATGTTCTCACATGGATTATTAACAATAAAAAGTACTTTATTTTGTTTGAAACATAACATTTGTACAGTAATCTTGTTCGAAACTTATGTACTTTAGTTTTACAAAAGAGGTTGTGTACAAAGCTTTACGTATGTATATATTTTATTACCTCATATATAAAGACTTAACACTAACAGCAAAATTAAAATAACTTACTTTTGACGTGACAACGTCTTATAATTCGATAGAGCCGGCTGCACGCACGAAAAAACATGACGCATGCGGCGTTACCTCGTGTAAGGCCGGCAAAACAAATTAAATTAAATTTTTCTTTTGAAAAATGCTACTATTCCATCAGTATTTTCTTAAGACGTTGTCACGTTCAACTATCGTCAGTAAACCGACTTTACAGACAACCAATTTTTTTTTATTTTATATGGCAAAGCTTAAGATTTTATTTAAATTTAAATACTGAATTTAACGGTTTAATATAAAACGATATCTATACCGTATACTAATAAAAAATCAACGCACCGTTGTTATTAAAATTATACTCGTAAGTGAAGATAAAATATCATTTAGGAAAGTAATATATTGTTCGAGTAAGTAGTAATTGTAATCTGATTTGTCTTAAAACAATTTTGAGAGAAAGACGTATTATTTATAAATATTTTTTCAAAAAAGGATTGACGAAAAATAATGTTCAGAAGATTGAATGACATATAAAATAAAAATGAAGGCTTAATAAAATATAGGTAGTTTAAAGATATTTGCTCTATAAAATATTTAAAAATAAACGACAAAAATATTTATGTGAAACGAAGCTACGTAATAATATCGTAAAAATTTTAGGACTCGCTCAATAGTCGATTCACCAAATAAATAAACTGATCTGAAAGTGTCATAAAACAACTTTATTACGAAAACGGGAAATACTTGGTTTAACAATTTTACTAGAAGCAATGATATTATTAAATAAAAAGACTGGAAGTAAATAAACTACGTAATGCAATATGCGTAAAGCAATGATGTATAAAAATATGTTGGCTCTTTATACATCTATATATACTAATATAATGAAGAGGAAAGATTTGTATGTATCTATGTTTGTAATAAATAGGCTCAAAAACCATTGGATCAATATTAAAAATTCATTCACCGTTAGACTGCTACTTTTTCACAGAGTAATATGTTGATGTAACTTAGTAACACGCTATATTTTATTGCAAAAAATATTAGATACGCGGACAAAGTTGCAGGCGGCTGGCGATTCCATAAATCTAAAATGGCGGACCGCCCAAGATAGCGGACTAGTTATTTTTAAGCACTACCTTAATATGATAATATTTGAAAAGGTTTGCTGAGAAGAATATGAATGAGCTGACTGAAGTTCAATTTATAAAAAATAAATTATTACAAAAACCATTAAAAAAGAGCATTCATGTGCCCTAAAAATAATACCTAAAATAAACTTTAAATTGAATCGAACCCATCAATTTATTATATCACACAATTACGATCGAGGCGGAAGCGCATGGAGGAGGTACGTATAGATAAATCATTAGAAATACATAAAAAACTAAAGAATAATAAAGTTAAATAAATAAGGGATGAACTAATAAAAAAAAACGTAAAGAAGAGATGTCCTCAGTAGTGGTTCTCGACTGTATCTGGTGTCGAGTGGTGCTATGGTGAAGTTCAAAAACATGTGCACAGCTTTGGTAACTCGTATACGCGATGTTTTAATTAAGATCGAAATCATATTTGTCAAATAAATGTACCTACACATTTTTGACTTCAGCATCATGTATGATTCATTTTGATAACGAGTGAGGTGTGGACTGTATAAATATGTGGTTCTGGTGTGTGGTGATGGAAACACGAGAACTTCGCAGTCAAGAGTTTATTAGGTACATGCAAACGTGCAGGTAAGCCAAGACTATTACGCTATTATACATCATAAAAAATAATACAAAATATACTATTCTAAAAAAGAGATTTGGCGTCACCTGCGATTCGCCAACACATTTACTTATTTACAGTATCCGAAGTTTAATATTGTATAATTTTAGATTTTTTTTATTTAGTGGACAAAACACTAATCAATATGCATATTTTACCCATAAAATAAAACACTTCAAGTAGTCAAGATAAAGTTTTAACGAATAGGCAGCAGTTATACTAGATATCGTAATAATGTATCGAGATCTCCGGAAGCGGGGTTGAATTTCTTGGAAACTTAGTGACTTTTAGAAGAGTGCAAAACCGTTATCGATGAAACTATAAATTAATAAAGCACCCAGACGTTAAGCACAATAATAGAAAGAATAAAAATAATAAAGCAGTGCTTCGAATATACAATCTTCCTAGACCATGATTAAGGTACGACACAGTAGGTGGTATTGGGTTATAAGAAATAAATGTCTTTATCCTATTAAAAACAATTGAAATAATTTTCTCCTCAACGTCGTCGGCAGGTATTTTTAACGTCGGTCGATAAAAAACAAATAAAATGCAAACCACTACGTTAAGACAGACGCGCGGCACTTATCGCTGATTTCGAATCCGCCTAAATCTCAACTACCGAAGAGTGGCTATTTCATACATAGAATAATGCTACTAAAACCATAGTACTAAAACTATTGTTGTAGACTACAACGGTAGCAGCGACACAAAAGCATCAACATTTTGTTCCTATTTATTTCAAAAATAAGTCTGCTATAAGATATTTTTTGGTAATTACGAATCTGGTAAAATTAAGAAGCAAAATGTAATTGTGTTTTGTGTGTTCTGTACCCATAGTGTAAGTTTTTTAGTATAAAAAACGCAACTACTTTAGTAGCTTTAAGAGCTCAATTTGTATAGGAAACGCGAACAGCGCCCCTAGCGGAGAGAAGCGCAAATCATGTTTCCCATACAAATTGAGCTCTTAACGCAACTACAATCGGTGCGTTTTGTATACTAAAAAACTTACAATAAATTATTTTAATTTTCATCTATTCGAAGTTAAGTCTTTCAAGAAGTAGAAACAATCCTACGTCTACCTTATACATCAAGAGGTCCGTCTTTGGATCTCGATAGAGTCAAATGTTAGTAGATGAACACGGACAATTGTTCAGGAGTCATGACCGTTCTTGAATTACCATTAATTTATCTCTTTATTTATTCAAAAATATCTAATTTAGTAAGTATGTTTCTAATATCGAGATTCGAAGTCGAGAAATCCTATTGATGTATATCAACCGAGGTAACATAAATGATAGAATATTGAAACTCAAACTCAAATCTTTTATTCCATAAACTCAATAGAATGATGTTAATATTTCGTCAAATAAATAATTTTATTTAAAAATAATAAAATAAAAATCATTAATAACGAGATAGCTCGCATAATTAAACTACAATATCCAACAAAAGTAAATACCGACTAGCTACTATGTAAGTACAATGCAAAATATTAAAATGAAAGCCTATGTATATTTTAAATTTATTTAAATTTAAAAACAATATCGCATTCGAAACGTTATTTCGAAGCAGCCCCAAAGCACACGGAAGTCGTAGGCGTATAGACTATCTCAGAAACCTATTACTACCAGCTCTCGAGTATCGATATTTATTCGGAACGCCTCTATCCTCCCCAGATAGTTCGTATATTCTTATGTTCACCCGCAAATTTCTCGGAACAAATAAAATGCATATTCCCCGAACTCGCACCGCACATTACTCATTCGATAAAAACGATTTCACACGACCTCTAAAATAACGAAGTCGAGAAGTTTTTACGGTTCAATATTGGAGATAGTCAATAGACGACAAAAAAGATGAATCACCGTTTTGCCGATTAAGGCTTAATACAATTTTACTGCTAATAATATTGCTCTCTAGCATGGCTTTTCTTGTTATTCGAGTACATTTTGCCTAGTTTGAGATATGGGAATTATTTTTATTACAGTATACGTCGTGGAAATTTATTCTAAAACATAGAATAGAGAAAAATATAATTTCTTCGACATGATCAATGTTATACGTCATCTTCGGGTTCAAGTCCCATTATAGTGCCATGAATCACGAAAGGAGTAAACGTTACTAGATTTTTCAACAAAAATATTCAAATGTTTTTTTTTTTATGTTATTAGATGGCAAACAAGCTTGCGGCCCACCTGATGTTAAGTGGTCACCGCCGCCTATAGGCACTTGCAATATTAAGTGTAAATCACTTAACACCGCAAGTGCGTTTGCCATCCTGGGGACTAAGATGATATGCCCTCCATGCCCAGTAATTACACTGGCTACCTTTCCCTTCAATCCGAAATACAGCGAACTGCTTCACGGCAGAAATAAGAAAGGCGGTGGTACCTACCCAGACGACCCTACATGTGGGTCTACCACCTAGTAAAATGTCACATTTACAAATACATTATATATATATTTTATTATATATTTATTGTAATCTTTTAAATTCACCAGCTTAGAAACACGGGTGCCAATTTACATGGGTGTAATATGTCTGTATGTTTGTAATTTTGTAGGATTGTATGTTTTCTCCACGCATATCTCGGGAACTATATGTCCGATTGCATATATATACATATTTAATAAAACCAGATATAGTCCGACTAAGGGAACTGTGAAAGTGTCATCAAAATCGGTACAGTAGTTTCCGAGATAGAGAGTGAAGTGTAATTAAAATAAGGAGGTATAAACTCTAAAACATGTTATTAAGGATATTAAATTCTGTTGAGAATGAAAAAGAAAAAAAAAAAAAAAAAAAAAAGAGAAGTGATAGTGAAAGGAACTTATTTTGGATATCGGTTTAATTAATTAAAAAAAGAAACTATTTTGTTGGATGCGATTGTACTGCTGGCATTATTTTGATGTTGCTGGATTTTTTTCTTATTGTGTTGATTTTTATTTTATTTTATTGTTTCTTAAGGGTGAGTCCAGACTATACCTATACCTATGACGTGGTATTGAGCATATAGTTATATATCATGTTTAACTGATGTGGACGATATTGTCTATATGTGTCTATTAAGGTTGCTATCTTAAACAGTGTTAAATGCTGTTGTAACATGTTGACATGTTGTATGGCATATTATAGCATAGGTTATGTCGCGTGTTAGCGTGTTACTCAGTCTGGACCCACCATAAGGCGTGTAATTGAGTTATAAGTAGATTTATTATTAAGGTAGACATATATATTAGGTACTTAATTGAGCATAATTATGGTAAACAGTTATTTGAATTTCTGGTCACGAGAACTACTGCCGACAAACTGTTATGCAGTTTGGCAGATATAAATATTTAAAACTGTAACTGTGTATCTATAAATAAATAAATTAAAAAAAAAATAAAAAAAATAAAAAAATATCCATTGTGAGAGGTTTTTGAATCTTCGTTACTTTAATAATATTCCACCATTCTATTATAATACTAAAAGTAATAACTTACCTTCATAGGCAACAAATAACAGTGGCGAGTAATTTGTTATCACTCGACAGGGGTATTCCGAGCGAGCTAATACATACCTCAATTACATACCGCCTAATCTAGGTCTTAAAAGGTAGGTTCTTTCGTTAATTACATAGAATTTGCATTTTCACCCATAGCGCAGATAAATCACTTTCATATCTTGGGGTACGCATTAACCCCGACTATTCAGCTGAAGTTCTGGCTTTCTTTGTACTAAATAATGTATTTTTTCTCCATTATGATATGATAAGCTTTTCCACTAAGAAAAATAAGGTAGTAAAATCGAGCAGTTCCTTGGAGATGTCGGGCCTATGTCAACCAATCAGAGCGCACATGACGTTTGGTTATTGCTTACTTATCATTTTGTACCGCGTGAGTTCGGTAAGTTTATCAATTAGCGAAAATGTAGGCGTAAATTATACAATTTATCTCTCGTTTAGAAACATACGAAAGTTTATAAATATCCTAGGAAATTTATAAACTTACGGTTCTTGTTATTTTCCGGTGACATATGCACTGTTTAGAGTTCACCATCTTCGTTACTCGCGCAATAAGAGTCAAGAGATGTCAAATGTGGATACATATTTTTGCACACGATCACTGTTTAGTAATTTATGTTATATGTATGTTAGCCACAGTTCTTATTTAAAATGTATGTAAAAGCGCGTCGTTGAGTTCTGATAGTAAATTTATTTCTATTCTTCTATTCTATTCTATTATTATTCATTCATCATTTTCCTACTGTGCTTCCAATTTATTAGTCGTCGGTGCAGTATGCCTTGATATCGACAATACTGCTTAAGGATTTGGCATTAAATTTTTACGGCGGCCGCCTTCCCGACACCAACCTTCCTTAAGGACGACTGATATCTTTCAACAGCACCCAGCAGCTTAACGTGCCTTCCGAAGCACGGGAGGAAAATCGATTTGAAATATTTTTGGTAACCTATCCGAGTACCGACCGCGCACTTGGTTGCATAACTTTCATGATCGTTACTAACAAAGCAGGACGGTGGAGCCTTTGACCTACTACCTCTGTCTTAATAATGAAATTATTTCAAAGTAGGTAGAAAGTTGGTATTCAAATTGAGAACAGCGTAATTCCTAACCTTTAAAAGTTTAAAATCACAGTCTCCTTGACTCTATCTATAGAATTAGTCTTCAGGGACAGCGCGGTTAGTAATTCAAACATTCAGACTGTATTTCAGGCGCTTTTACAGCGTTATACCTCAGGGAACAGCGGCTGCTGCATGACGTATGGCTTTCCAACAAACCGGCGCCATACCACGAATTTCTCAGACTACCCACTGTAATCTGATACACCTGTCTACTCTTTAATCAAGTACTTAACAGCCTACATGGGACATTTTAATCGGCCCGCAGAGCTCAAGTGACGCTGGTCTTCGTCCAAATGGACGTTTACACAAATTGTACAACAATGCTGGGTAAGTGAAACTGCGGTTTTCGTTGTAGGCTCGTTTTATTGTTATTTTTTAGCGGAACCATTTTAATTGAAAAATGCTCACAACATTTTTATGCGGTCCAAATTTGTTATATCCCCCACGAGGTTAATATTCGGCATTTTTTTGTGATGTTAACTAGTTTGTTCTTATTGCGTCAACTTGCCGTGTTTTATTTCAAACTGTACCTTGCTGGCACAGTGTGTAATAAAACACGGTGCCTCGGTAGAGTTAAAAATTTCATGATTTCATTAATGTCCTTAATGCATCCTCAATATTTTTATTTCGCAGTTCTTTTACTTGTTTGATAAACTATAGAAATCTTTGTAAAGGGTGTTATGTGAAATCTAAAAATGTTTTAATTATTTTTTATACAACGAACACTATAACTCTACACTATGGTTGAAGTAATCTACAGTACATATCTTTTCTATAAGTAATAATTGACCATTTAAATTAATTAAAGATACTAACTCTCACAGAACGTCGACAACTGCTTGACATGGGTTTTCTGTGGGATATCATTCGGGGTCGCCTTGACTGTCCCGAATTGCTGTCTAGTCTGTCGTTTGGCGTTCCCATAACTCGCACACGTCACACTGGTCTATTTCATATCCCGCAACATATCACACGATACAGAAATAATGCGGTTCTGACACGTCCGCCCCGCTTATATAACGATAGCTTCTCAGATATTGACATCTTTTTGGAAAGTAAGAAATCGTTCAAAACAAAAGTAAAGAATGTTGTTTTTTTCACTCCCATCATTATCATCTTAATAATGTACTGGGTTAAGTCGAGAGTTTATTCTCGATTGAATACTGTGTTAGTACCTACCTATACACTATTATGCTCATATGATACATTTATATTATATATATGTATATTATGATTATATTATCTAATATTTTATCATTTGAATTTCATAATACTGTTGTTGATAAATTCTAATATAAATCACATTTCGATTAATAAATTATTATTTGTATTTTTGTCGTTCATGTTCATGTTGTTGTATATTAATTTTAGTTAAGCTGTGTACATTGTTTTGGCATTGCTGTTAATGTACCTAATAAAAAAAAAAATCTACTAATATTATAAATGCGAAAGTTTGTATGGATGTCTGGATGTGTGTTTGTTACTCTTTAAATTCTCTTTTGTAAAACTACTGAGTGAATTTTAATGTTTACAATAATATAGCTCATACATCAGAAAAAACATATAATCTATACTAATCCTGCGCAGACGAAGGTGCGGGCAGAAGCTAGTATACAATAAAGTGAAATGAAAAGGAAGCTCCTCGAATAATTGAATTAAGTTATTTAATTATTATTAGCGACCTCAACACATACTCGATCAAAATTACCCGCCTGTCGGGCTGTCATTGCGACCCGAGTGTGCGGAGTAGTCCCGAAAGCATATTTGGTTGGTTGACCTTGTTTTAAATATAGCCCTTTCCCTAACTTGGGATGAGAACAGTAGTATAATTTTAGTACAACTTCAGTGACTGAGGTCTTGATGAATGGATGAATGAAAAAGTTTACCTGAAAAATAAATTGAACATAATTGATTTAAAGGGCTGCTCAGTATTCACACACAGCACTTAGGTGTCAAGACAACATCAACCAATTTAAAGTAAACTTATAAACAAGACACTAATTGCACAAAGGGGGAGCTTATCGCTAACAGAAATCTCTTCCAGGTAATCTTAGGATAGACAGGAATATGGGGTTCACGTCCGGAAGTCTCCTCGTGGCGGACGCTGGTAACGTGGTGGGGAAACTTTCTCGGCGGGTGTGTGGCTTTTGATGTCAAGTCCCCTTGGCATTCGAAGTTACATGCCATCATCGAGTTGTTTTTGTTTTCCTACCACGGCTAATTCCGGACAGCCCTTTTCAGGGCCACGATCGCGCCCGAAGTCCCCCGGGTGCGGTCCGATGGCTGCTCCCGGTGTCCTCGTCAGGAGGACGCGCTAGGTCGAGCAGCCGTCGGTAAGGAGGCGGCCGGCGTCAGCCCGCGGCCCACAGAGGCTGGCGTAAGTCGGTAGCCCCTGTGGGCTGCTGGCCACCAATTGGTGCACGAGGAGTGCCTAGACGGGCAGCGTTGGGACGGTCTCGGCGTAGTTGCGAGCCGTCCCGCATTAGCGCACTGGAGGTCAGGCCGGGGAGGATGTTTAGTGGGTATGGAGGGAACGCCTTTACCTCGAGTCCCACATATCCCCTGCCGTTGGCACCATCCCGCAGGGACGATGCATAAATGCATTTGACCTCCCCGTAAAAAAAAGGATAGACAGGAATATAAAATACTCAGTTTTAGGGATCTGAACTAAAATTAACATACTTATAATAGTGGAAAACAGTCACTTTTTACTGGCTAGTTGATGGGTAGTAACTATTTCTAAATAATATTTTTTGACGAATTATAATATCTAAAGCACGGTCGTGGGGCAGAGATAATTTCGTACAATGACCTTTTAGACTACTGGCAATAACAATATACTTACATACATACTCGTACATACACAATTCATACAATTACATAAAAATATTTACGTAAATGGGTGGTTAAAGTATATACTACGAATACGACTAATGCTATAAGATGAATAATTATGCTACACAAGATATAATAGTAGCGGATGATTAAAGTGACAAATAATAATCCTCTGCTTGGTTTTTAAAGCGCTTTCCTCATGTTGATATGCTGTATGTCTTGATATCGACAAAACTGCTATAGGACATGGCATGAGATTTTTAGCGCTTACCTTAACTCTCCTCGCGAACGACTGCTATCTTTCAACAGCAGCCGGGGCCACCAGCTTACGTGCCTTCGAAGGAGGAAAACCGAGTCGAAAAAATTTCGGTCACCCATCTGACACGTGCGCACTTGTTAGCTTAGCTTCATGATCGTTACGAAGAACGCACGACCACAACGCCATCTACCTCCTCATATCACATCCTTACATTTTTAATCGCAGCGTCACATCATGTCATTACTTCGATAGTTGCGGCACTCCGATTCCCGGTCTGCAGGTAGGTACAGCGGTTCGCAATGAAACATATATGACACAAATGCATTCTAAATTCTTTCTTGTTTCGCGCGCTCACTGGAATGTGTTTCCGAAATGAAATTACGAACACAACCACTTTATTCTGAGCCAGAGTTGCCTGTTGCAAATTAGGGCTCGTTTCCTTTCTGGCTTGTTTTACCTACATTACTTGGTTTTTGCGTCTATCTCTTATTCTATTTACTAACTTATTTAATATAAGCTGCTAACAAATATGTGTTTATATTGTAATACGAAGTTATATTGTTATGTTACTGTTCGTTATTTATTCCGCTAGTATTACTCCACTTACTCCTACTAGTCCTCTTCTTCGCAAGACTGTTTTAGGCGCCAACTCCCCGATTCCAAGGTTTTGTAGAGTGGTCAATGAATATTGCGACTTCATCGATGTTCATTTTGACCCGCTGAACAAGATCCGCAAATTATTAATTTGGTGTTGAAAAATAATGTTAACCTACATGTAAGTTACTGATGATTTATTTTTTGATTGATGATTTATTTTTTTGTGTACAAGTACTTGTTGCATGTAATCAAATGTTGGAAAGTCTAATAATTAAATAAAAATAATTAAATAAATATTTTATTTTACATTTTAATCGTTTACTCTATAACTCACGCCAAGTCACGCCATTATTATCATTAGGCTAGGCAAGGTTACTTTATTTCCACTTGCTATGATCCTTCCGATATTTCTTTCGATTCATCTTCTCTTATCACAGTTCTCATGCAAGTTCAGCGATTTGGAGTATTGTATGTCTTTATCATCATTCTGGCCCTCGGACCTACTATCATTTATTCAGTCTCTAAATAACACGCAAAGCTTTTATATAAAAAAAAGCTAAGCTTTTTTTAAGCTTTTTTTTTTAAACCAGAGCCCTTTTTTAGATGCTGTGTATTATCTGTTTCTCGCAATATTTTTTTTTCTTTAATACCATTTCATTGATTTGTATATAAAAAATAATAAATAAATTGAAATAACTTTGAATTATATTTTTTATTTCATATTTTGATGTGCATGAGTGTACAAAAGATTAAACAGCGGAAAAAATCTTGAATACGTATATTTTTTATGTAGAGATTTATTCTTTTAATGATTTTTCATGATATTAGCTCAATTCCTAATTCGTTGTATTAGCGTTCCTTTATCGTCATCTAATTTTAAACACAAATGTAGATATATTGTTTCCAGTTTGGTACTAAAATAATTTTAAAACTCAAGTTGAACCCTAACCTTAAATCCCTCGTACAATGAGACGTAAGTTGATTTATTCAGGCCGCTTATATCTAAAATCCAGTTTTCCAAACGGTCTGTCTGCCTTTTGAGCAAATTACGAGCGAGTATTCCAAAGTTGCTGCTAAATAAAGTTATGGGGTGAACCTTAGGTAAGTAGACGGAGTTTAACTGTTTTTTTTTGTGAAACTACTAAATTAGGAATAGCACTTCATTCTTAATTGATTTTACATTTTGACTGTCGGGAATTAATTTTTGGATAACATGCCTTCATTGCCGTATTGCTGTCATAATTAGTTTTACGATATCCATCTAAAAGTACCTACCTATCTATACCTACATATATTTTTTTCACAACTTTCCCGTTGATAAAATCTTGTAATTATTGAGTACATTCTTATTCTTATTCTTAAATAAGGGGCTGAGACCGTATCTCAGAGCACTTCGACCCTATGGGATCTTTTGTGCTTCCCCTTTCCTTATCACCCATCCCCGCCAACATCGAAAACATTTTGTATGAGTTTCACGATATTGGCGGGAGTAAGGTCTATAAGGTCCTCTGGTTTAGGGTAAGCTAAGCCTAGGACCCTTAGTCGCCTGTTGGCTAGTGCATCGCAGTCACATAGTATGTGCTCCATGCTTTCTTCCTCCTCACCACACATTCTACAGATGGGGTCATCAGCTTTGCCTATTGTGCACAGGTGTTTTCTAGTGGCAAAGTGGCCAGTGAGAGCACCTATGAGGCAGCGGATTTGGGTTCTGCTGATTCTTCCCATTCTTTTGAGGTAGCCTATTGAGTACATTACATTACACATGTTTATTAACTTGTATAGAAAGAAAGGGTTCAATATATTTCATAGGGATATGATAAAACAGAGAATTGACGTCAAATCACGGAGGATATTAACATAACAATACGATCCATAGTCGGTTCTAAGGTTGATAACATTAGTGTGAATATTCGAATAGAGAATCACTTATTATTGGAAGGTAATAGTACTTTGTTCACCGCGGGACGAAAGTGACAGATTACCAACGACGGCCACAATACTCCCGAGTTGGGAATGGAACTTTCTCCCATGTGTTACATAGTGCTTTATACTACACCTCTGAGGAACATTCAAAGACTTGTTAAATTGAAATAAGCAGTACCTAGGCCGAAGAAAAGATCAACTTTCTCTTTTCAATTTGAGGGAATAATAGCTACTGTCCCGATCAGGTTTAGTATAAAGGTTTTTTTTTATGACCAAACCCACCACCTTCCCATGGCCTAATGCAACTTTGCGGTTATACAGGCCGAATCACGGGAGAGTGCGCTGCTAATTGCTTATTCTTTTTGTGACCAAGCGGAGTCGATTCTTTAAAAAGGTATTTGTTATATAAATTCTGTTTTTTTATCATATACCTGCGACGTATACTTACTACTGTGCATCTTCACACAAATTTGGACTCATTTAAAAATTTTCAATTTATCATAAAATAGAGACTCCTATTGTTGTACAGTATGACTGGATGTGTGTTTGTTACTCTAAAAATTACTGAATGGATTTTGATGTAACTTTACAATAATAAAGCTCATACATTAGAATAACATATAGGCTACAATTTAACTGATACTGCGCAGACGAAGTCGCGGGTAGAAGCTAGTTATCTAATAAAGTATCTACACCGCTCAACGATAACAATAATCCGTTTGAAAAGCGCTTATAAGCACAAAGCATTTTCATTGTTGCTATAAAGTAGGAGAGAATATTTTGGAAAGTGAATAGGTATGTTTCTCTTCTTTAAAAAAAAGCTTAACTCAAAATTTTATGAAAATTAATTTGTAATGTTTACTGATTTTTGAGTCACATTTTTTTAAAATAATAATAAGTCATAACACATACCCCATCAACGAGTAACATCGGCGATTTCTCATCACTGCACTACGAGTATAATACTGGAACCACAGAGTAGTAAATCAAATTATTTACTTTGTGCTGGAACACTAATTTCTACAGTTCATTTTGTCCACTAAAGAACATTATTTTACTACTGTATCTGACAAACTCCAACATTAGAATGCATTGTAAATTATTTGTTTACGTTTAGTTACAGCGCAATTCCATATCGATTTAGATAAACAGCGCAATTATAACTATTTACAAGATTTCATAAAAACCTTGGTTTCGGTAATACAACAATTTGCAATAAATTATTCATTTTCGCGGATCTTTCTATTACTGTAATGACAAACATGTCGTTAAAATGTAATTGTAATAAAAAAGAACGGCAGGTTGTCTTTAAATAGTCTTTCTTATTTTTTTCGTACGAGCAGTTCTCTAGCCCGTAGTCGTCTTTGCGAGCGTCGTTTACATTTTCTGCAAGGTTCGGGTCGAAAGGAAGTTGTCGCCGTTCTATTCATGCCATTATCATCATGTTCTTAACGTGCTATATTGGTTTATTTGCAATGTAATTTTAATAAACCTAATTACCAAATTTTATAACAATTATCCGAAGCATAATTAAGAATTTAAAGGTAGCACGTAATATTTAAATGCCTATCTGAAATAAATATGTCGTAGCTGAGGGATTTTATTTTTTGACCTTTAATGTGTGACCAAATATTGCTGCTTATCCTTTTTCATCCACAACCTCCATCCTTAAGTGGGGACCTGTGTTAAGCCTCATTTGTTGAACAAAGACTTCTATTCTATTCTTAACTAGCGACCCGCCCCGGCTTCGCACGGGTGCAATGCTTATGTAAATATGCATGTATTATACATATAAACTTTCCTTAAGAATCACTCTATTTATTAAAAAAACCGCATCAAAATCCGTTGCGTAGTTTTAAAGATCTAAGCATACATAGGGACAGACAGACGGCGGAAGCGACTTTGTTTTATACTATGTAGTGATTAATGGCGTCGCGATACATAAGCCTTACGCATTTTGCCAATGTCAAGTGATAATGTATCTAAAGTTACAATAAATTGTACAGTAGATTAAGTTTAAAATGGAGTCTCTCAACACGTGTTTTTACAATAAAAACTCGGGAGAATCTCCCTGGGAATGATATAGGATTCTTTTTGACGCGATAACCGATATTGACACGTGCGAAGCCCAGGGGGACCGCTAGTAAGGAATCAGAACAAGAATTTATTCTATCACATTACTCACAATTTTTAAATGTTTCATCCCTGTCAAACCTCAGGCCAATAACTTTTTTATTGGTCTGAGTGTCAAACATGCTCTTTTCTACTCTCGTGGAAAAAGACACAAAAACTTATTTATACTTAACCAAGTTTATGATGATTGTATTAAAATTATTTAAGAGTCGCTAATATTTTATGAATTTTTACTAACAACATTTTAGTTATTTTAAATACATGCATGGACCATACACCATATGTGGCTTTATGTGTTACAAAATGTTACCTAAGGCTGTGCTAAACCCCTTTTTGGGATTGTGTATGTACTTATGTATATTTTAAATGCTACTATATATTTGACTACTGTGTGACCGTGAAAAGCTTTACCCAATAAAACATGGAAAGAAAATCACAACAATTAGACGTTTTTTGTACAAAAATCTGTAGCCTACGGAAACATCGGGGTTTACAAGGTAAAACCGACTTCTACTATTGTTAAAGTCTGTTAAAATGTAGCCTATGTTATTTGGACCATATATAATATCGAACCGCTATAGAGGAACGTAATAACTCTTTCCAAATCAAAACTGTAAAAACTGTAAAGGGAGGATAAAACTTGTTGAGTTTCTTGCCGGTTCTTCTCAGAACAAGACTTCCTGGCAGACTCTTGAACCGATGGCATCAAAATATACTTTCTTAAGTGTACAAATTGTACCTAAATGAATAAAGAAATTTTGACTTTAACCTACATACATAGACTGCTAAAATCATAACCCTTCCTTTTGGCTTCGCGTAGTTGGGTAGAAATAACTCTTATGTAACTTCACATGTCGAGTAAACTGAGTGTCTTCAGACTATTACAGGATCGCGTGCCTCAACCCGGCAGACGCTCAGACGTACTGTACCTCATCGATTCGGATTATCAAGGCCGTCCATGACCTCACACCACGCGAGTTAGCGTGCCTGATGTGATAGGGTTAATTCGAGCTGCAGCTGAATCAACGGAGCGAGATTCTCACTTGAGCGATAAGTTACATAGGTACCTACATAGAACGTTCTTAATGGCAATGAGGGTTAAGAGTAGTTAAGGTGGCATTTAGTTACACATAAAGCCAATTTAAGCAGTATGGGCTATGCAGTGCAACAAAATTGTATAATAAATTCTATAAGTGTGAATCCGTAATTGGTTTGCTAGCATTAACTGTGTCACTAAGTTTATAGATAAAACTGTTGGTTCACCTATGAATATAAAATAAAAATAAAATAAATAAAATAGTGACAGGTTGCAAGCCTGTCACCTATAAGGGACACCAATAAGTCCCTACCTCTCCGTGCTCCTTTTCACGAGTATGGTACCCTTACCGCAGATTAGCCACTCGAATATAGCGCATCCGCGTTGAGGCAGGACGCCCACCTTTCAGAATACCGCAATTAACTAACCCTACGTTTTCGAAGTGTTCTATTTCTGCCAGTGAGTAAGTTTATCAGAACTCCACATACTTGAATTCAAATTCCAGCGTCTTATAGGGTTAGGTATGGTTGCGCGGGAGTGGCACATCAGTATTACAGTCGTCTTTAAGCTGCGGTAACTGCTTTATATTCGGGCCACCTACTTACACTAGCATGAAAATACTATGTATTAGTATGTATTTTTATAGAGCTCCAATAACGTCCTATGTCTTTGGCTATGGTTTTTGTTATTCCATTTTTAAATTATTTAGAACAAAGAGTTTCCAATTATTTGGCATGATTTGAAATGTTATCAAATTATAAGAAAGAGAGGCACGTCCCGGCTTCGTATGGGTGGACAATTTTATTTTTTAAACATTTTGGGAAAAGCGTAGAGCGAATCTTTCATTTTTTAAATTGAAAAGACTCGTATTATTGTAACGGTTAAACTCAAAAATTACTGGATCGATTTTAATAAAATTTGGTATTGATTAGACGTTGGGAAACGACATAGGCCAATACCTTCTATCGTGAAAAAGGGCTTGAAATAGTTGAAATGAGGGATGAAAGTTTGTATGGAAGTTCATCATTTGTGAAAATAAAACCATGAAACTTAGAATTTCGGCACGTGATAAGAAATAGACAAATATTTATTCTAGCGGTTTTTGAAATTTTTACATGTGTTGGGATGAAAACTGTGTGGGGATGAATTAAGGGATGAAAGCCTATAGGGTTTCTCTACATATAATTTATATTTGTACCAAATTTCATCAAATCAATCTAGTAGGTAATTTATGAGTTTATTCGTTACAAACATACAAATAGTTCCACTTCATTAATTAGTATAGATAACAAAAGACAAGAAAAATAATAGCCCCGAGTCGGGGCTTCCCTATATTTACAATGCTCTCTGAACAGGACTGAGACTGATGATTTAGTTAGAATACTGCCTCCGAGCTCGAAACTTCTAGATATCTGCTGTATATTATACCTATAACAGTTCATCTGATCTTCTTGGATTGGGCGTGTTCTAAAGTGGAGACCGCATTTGGGTAGGAATATATATATATATATATATATATATATATAATTGTAGGAATATACCTACGTAGAGTGGCTGCAGCTGGAAAAGAAGATCCGAAGACGAAGCTCTGTGGCGTACCATAGGAGATGCCTATGTCCTGCACAAGATAAATTTTGGCTAATGATGATAGATAAGGTCGTCTGTTACGGAAATCAGCCGACATTACCAAGGTAGGTAGGTACTCGAAGATAATTGAGCAGAAAGCAACTCTATTTACACAACGTAAGGCACCAATATCCAATTTTTGTTACATAAACAAATTACTAGAAGTAACTACCCGGTTGTTATGTCTGAAGTCACGATTTAAAGAGCACTGAAAGGTCGCTTATGTAACGGGCTAGTGCTTGCTTAGACGCTGTTACAAAACATCTTGTTTGGGGAATAGGTATTTATAAAATGTCTCCTACTTTGTTGTTTAATGGTCAGAATTTAATTTAATTTTCTCAAACATGCTTGACACAATTTAAGCATTATTTTAATAACCTTCTTGGAGATAAATCGAAATTGCTGTATTGACCAAATATAGGTACCTACGCACATGCGAGCAGTGGCCGGCAAAAGTTGTACCCATATTTGTCATGTTTAGCGGCGAAATAAATTACTATGTAAACCACATGTAAACTCCTCTGAGTGTAAACTCATATCGGCGGTGTAATTTAAAAATGGAACGAACTTTTAAAACTTGGCAACCAAGGAAGGAGGTTGTTGTCAGCCTGCCGAAACTCAATACTGCAGAAAAAATGTATGGAGTTTAGGCAATTTTTAATGGCGACTGGTGTTTTGTCTCTTACTTCCTATCTACCCTTCCTTGTCTCGCCCTGCTGGAGTGTCACTAATGTCAATATGGCGGCGGGAGGTTCTTAAAAATTTTAAAAAAGCGTCGTTTTAGTTTATTTTTCTATCTGTGTGCGTATTTATTGTTTTCGGTGACTATTATCATTAAGTGTATACTGGTTTTTATCATTTATATAAGTGCATAACAGCAAAATGTATTACACAAGATGTGAAATATGTGGACTAAAATCTGGTAGGAATTTTAACCAAAAGCGGGTTTTCATGGCTCAATTCCCACTAGATGAGAAGCGGTAAGTAGTTTTCCATGTTATTTTATTGACGCTAAGTAATTAGAAAGAATTTCTGGTCACTTTAATACTTTGTCTTAAAATCATTACCAAAAACCATATGATCCGTAGTGATGTCCTTACTACGTACTAAATTATCGATAAAACTATATTCGTACATTTGAGTATAAAATGTATTTGAGATGTTTCATTACTACTGCATTTGTTTAATACATATAAAATATTTTCAATCCTTATCTAATCGTATAAAATAATGGAAATTAAATACAAAGAAAAACAAAATAACTAAACCTCCTAATTAATTGAGGTTTCCCGTGATCAGAGGGCTGGCCTATGTATTGCACAGAAGATAAGCATTGCCAGAAGATTAACATCTCTCATTATCATCATCCAAAGTTTTTCTGGGTTTAACCCCACGTCCATATTTTCAGATCTCAACGTGACTGCCGCCTTGAACACGGTGCCCGTCGGGTATGATTATTACTTGCAACCGTATAAGCACGGCTCCTACTCCACCCTTGGTAAGTTACATAACCTATTTTTCTGACATTGTATGATAGCTCAATTCCTGAAGCTAATGAGTGATTTATTTCAGGACCAGATGTGACTTTGATTGGTCACCAGACCAAGGCACGCGTTACCCATAGTCCGCGATGGTAAGTGGTGAACTATAATTTGAATTGATGATCACCGTAAACTCAAACGATACTATTTACTAATCTCTGTTTATTTATTATTTCAGATAAATGCCTGCTTAAATCAATCATTGCTTTATCGCTGTCTTCCTCACAGTTAGCTCCTCTGGTCACTGGTGTGATTAAGCGGGTTAATATATTATATTTTAAGGCAGCTGTAACGTGGTGACATTTTTGGGTTTTTATTAGTTGGACAATGTTGTCTCATTATGCCGAAAAGGTTTTCTAGTGCATCCTACAAACAATTTAATTCCCACATTGTTATCCTAACTTTATTATTTTTTGTAGTGACATAAATTTTATGAAACTAGAAAAATGCACTGAAAAAAAATCGACTTGCCTCAGGCGGGACAGGAGGGATTTTTCAGTGCATTTTTCTAGTATTAATATTTACGCGTTTGTAAACGCAAAAATAAAATTATTCCATTGTATGAAAATAATTACATGTAATTGAATAAAACTCAATATTTCCCAAACTAACAGAGGTTTTTATTTTCCTTTTGTATTATTAAAAAACCTGTCTGCAATGCAGGGCAGGGTACCCATTCTTTTTTATCGATATTGACATATTCTGTAGCGTACACCACATCCTTAGTTTGATTTTGTCATGTTGGCATTACTTTTTTTGTCTGTCTCTGTTGGTACTAGATCTGAGCCTAAACTGCAGTCAAAAAGCTTGTATGAAGTCCCGACTCTTAAACGTAGTGTATTATATACTCTTTGGTTGTTGTTGCTGTTGTTGTTGGTGTTTATTGGTTTTAATTTCCACGTATATTTTGAGAAAAGTGGATATTAAACAAGCTTTGGCCACAACTAGGCAATGATGGGCTTACTTATGATGTGTGCCGGCCTACGTGTAGACGTTCGTCCATCAATGCCTCTTTTGCTGGCCACTGCAGTAATGTACTATTTCCTTTGCTGGATTCTAATTTAGAGGTTCAGACCAATAAAAAAGTCATTGGTCTGAGTTTAGAGGCGAGTGGACAATCTACTAAAACGTCTGGCCTACTAAAATGTTAGGACCCATAGGTTACCTAAAATTTCGAAATGTTTTGAGATTTCGCAGTTGTTTTTCGTAATACCATTTCTATTCTTGCTAGTATAAATTGAGCTTTTTATCAAGTTTATGTAGGTAAAGGTAGTCCTGACAGGTGTTATTTCTAAAAACAATTAGGAGTAATGAAATGCAACTCTTAACAAATTCATTAAAATGTTACATAAAAGAAATAATGTAAATGACAGTATAATTGCTGTACATGTAAAACTGTAATTATGTACCTATTTGTTATTGCAGTGACAAATTATTATTTGTTTGTACTTCCAGCGCCACCTGGCGGCGAATAGCAAAACTACTGGCCAGGATCCCAACAGCGCCATCTTTTTGTAGCTTGCGTAACTAGGTACTACGGAACCGTGCTAATTTTCTCTAGTCTAGTCTGGATAGCAGACATTCTTCCAAGTTGGCGCTACTGTAGGAAGAGTTAGCTGTTTCAGTGGCTAAAAATACATCGTCGAGTTGGTAAAAGTTGCTTTACAAATTTTAGGTTTAAGAAAATATAAATGGAAGTTTATCATAAATTAGTCGCTGCTTACTATTATTTGGCATAAATCTTATAAATATATTACTTACCTGCTGCTTTTGAAGATAGATAACGGACAATAATTTGCTTTATAGTTATCACATAGTTAAGTATGTAGTATATTACATAGAAAATGCCGATATAGAGTTATTTTGAACAGGTGCATAACGCTTATAAATAATAAAAGCATAATAAATACAAATACCTAATGCACGTAAAAAATATGTTTTTGGTTTAATGAATAGGTATTTAAACTTACTTCTTTATTATGAAAAATAAAGATTTTTTGATTCTTTCGTTTTTTTATAAATTAAGCAGGCTTATGTTTAGGTATTTCTCCCGACAGGAAGTAGAAGTGAGGTTGTAAAGTTTTATAATTACAAATGAAATACGAACTAAAATAGTCATTAAAAATAAGCTCGGTACTGCTAGCATAAATACCTACGCTTAGCTAATGGATAGCAGATTGGATTTACAGCGTCAGAAGCGTAAGGACCTTGGTCTCTATAGTATAGCCTGTACGAATTTCCCATAGAGGGTTTCTAGGCTCAGGTGTGTCGCGTAACGTGGAGGGGTCACGGAGAGCGCCCATGTACTATTATCTGTGCCTGGACTCGCGCAACATGTAGGTATACCCGTCTGCGGATGTGATGTTGTGTGGCGAGTGCGTGAGAGTGCTGTTGTATGTAAGATGGATTATTATACTGATTTTATAAACGTGAGCAGCAACTCGTTTCCCTTAAAAAGTTCGCTCATAACCCAAATAAAATTGTTACGTTTTTACACTAAGAACTGCTTCATTTCTAGGTCTGCGGTACGCATTGCCGGGCATCACTGATCGGAGCCTAACGCAATATTTCTCACATTTAGGTATATATTTTTACAATTGAAACATTAAAATGTTACAATGTGTGACACAAACTTTGGCTTGATTACAATAACTCTACAACCTAATGTTTCCGTGAAAAGCATAAGTGTGTTTGATCCTATTTGTATAACTAGGGTCAATTAAGTAGATGTACCTAATGTACCTACCTAACACGAAATAAGATTAGATAAATTCGCTTTACGGACACTCATTTTTATGTCCCTCAATGAAGACATTTAATTCCTTGCCAGCATACTCGTAGTCCTATTACATTAACTGGGCCATTCAAAAACAGCGTGAAGAAGCGAGAGTGGTTAGTGAAGCGCACATAATTTCGCAGACTAACTATCCCTGCATTTGGATTCCGCTTTCGCTAGAACTGTCTATAAACAAGCAAAAAGTTTAAATGTTAATACTCGAAAAATGCACTGAAAAAAATCGCCCGGATTGTGGAAGATGCGGGTCCCGCCTGAGGCAAGTCGATTTTTTTCAGTGCATTTTTCTAGTATTAATATTTACGCGTTTGTAAACGCAAAAATAAAATTATTCCATAAGTTTAAATGTGTATATAAATAGCCATGTGACGCCGGAAGAGTAGAATAGCATCACCCAATATCCTCCAATGGGTGTCGTGCGCATAATGGATCAGCGAAGAGGTATGGATCACCTTATAATCCGTCCACCAATCCGAATTGGGCAAGCGTGGCGGACTACTGTCTATACTTCCTTCGATGACAAGGAGAGGCTTTGTATCCCAGCAGTGGGTCGAATTATAAAGGCTGTTATGATGATGATGAAAATCCTTAAAAAACTGTAATCCGACTACGAAAAAAAAGCAAGGAATGAAATCCGCTAAAATCGGGACTTACAAGGTAAAATCAACTCCTCCTATTGTTAAAGTCGGTTAGAATGTAGCATATATTACCCGGACTATAACAACGAATCTTTTGACACCTTATTCAACAAAATCGGCTGCATAGTTTAGGCGCTACGGACGGTGGAACATACGTAAATACAAACATCTATATATATAAAATTTAAAGTCCTGACTGAGATATCAACGCACAGCCCAAACCGCTGAACTTAGAGACTTGAAATATTGCACATAGATACCTTATACAGTGTGGCATCCACTAAGAAAGGATTTTTGGAAATTTCACCCCTAAGGGGGTAAAATGTCCACGCGGACGAGGTCGCGGGCGGAAGCTAGTACATACATAAACTGCTTAAATCATAACCCTTCCTTTTGCCTTCGCCATAGTCGGGTAAAAGGGAATACAACAAAAAACAATCGCAAATTATTGCACGAAGAAAATAGGTAAGAATGTAGACTATAAATCTTTCATGAGCTATTACAAAATATCTGCTCGAATACATAATTTTAACAAATAGAAGGGGAAACGCGGGCTTCCTTGCACCATTACCTGCGCTAACAAGCACTAAAATCTTAACAAGCTAAACCTTTCCAAATAGAAGCTAATGTATACTAGCCTAATGACCTATATTTCTAAGTTCACTCAGTTCTTTAGATGAATAAGATTTATAAGCCTTTGGGTTTAGGGGGTCAGATTAAGATTGACGGTATGTTAGCCTGTCCTAGTTCTGGTGTGCTATGGCGACGGCTAACCGTTAAGCCACCCGAATGTTTGTTTGTGAATTGTAGTGCAATAAATAATAGTAAATGAAGTAACACTTCCCCTTAAAGGTAGTTTTTTTTTATATAACGAGATGGTAAGCTTGCGGCCCACCTGGTGTTAAGTGGTTACCGTCGCCTATAAACAATTGCATATTAAGGGTAAATCACTTAATACTGCAAGTGCGTTGGCATCCTGGGGACGACCTTTTTAGTGCCCAGTAGTTACACTGGCTACCTTTCCCTTCAATCCGAAACACAGAGAACTGCTTCACGGCAGAAATAAGTAAGGCGGTGGTACCTACCCAGACGACTCTACTTAAGGGTCTACCACCTAGTAGATCTCCACTTGGTGATAAAAACATTATTTTTAAGCGACGTACTCAAATACAATATTCGTCATGAAGTTTTCAAGTTGCCCGTCTCGTCATATCAGCCGTGAGATGCCTGCTGTTGGACATAGACCTCCCCCAAGGATCTTCACACCGGTCGGTCCTGCGCTGCCCGCATCCAGCGGTTTCCCGCGACCTTTACCAGATCGTCAGTCGACCTTGTAGGGGGCCTACCAACACTGCGTTTCCCGGTATGTGGACCGAGGACGGAGGATACGAGGACCTTTCCGCCCCAACGGCCCGTAATCCTCCTTGCAATGTGCCCTGCCCACTGCCACTTAAGGTTCACAATTCTTTGGGCTACAAAAACCCTACCACAATTTTTTTTACGAGTTATATTCATAGTTACCTACGTGGACTGATGAGACGATTTTGAGTACATCTGTCCTGCTTGTTTGCTTTTGTTTGTTGGTTTATTGTAGGATTGTAATTTCTTGGGGTTGGTGCTCCTCAGATGTACTCAAAATCGTCTCATCAGTCCACGTAGGTAACTATGAATATAACTCGTAAAAAAAATTGTGGTAGGGTTTTTGTAGCCCAAAGAATTGTGAACCTTAAGTGGCAGTGGGCAGGGTACATTGCAAGGAGGATTACGGGCCGTTGGGGCGGAAAGGTCCTCGTATCCTCCGTCCTCGGTCCACGTACCGGGAAACGCAGTGTTGGTAGGCCCCCTACAAGGTCGACTGACAACCTGTTACTATTTGGAGGCACTGCATGACCCATACTGTCAAATGTGGCTTTATGGGTAACGAAATGTTAAGGATCTGCTCAACCCCTTTTGGGCCTACAAGCATGATCGATATGTATGTATTACCCTGGTAGTACCATAGAGATGCAATATTTAAAATGGCGTCTAAATGTAAATACAAATGGTAATTATGATGCATCAAAATCAAAGAGTTTCATTTTCTAATGTTGATATTAGTTTTTAAATATTGTTAACCTAAGTGGGCAGTTTCAGAACTGTGCGCTTGCACCCCATTTATTTCATTAATTGTCATGTCAACTGACAGACGCCCACTGATGGACATAGGCCTGCCCTCAGAACCTCGTCAAGAAGATCCTGAGTTGTCTGCATCCAACGGCTTCCCGCATCCGATATTAGTTCATCAGTTAACCTAGAGGGGGACCAATGCTGCGTCCTCTATTTCTCTTCATATTTAAATAAAAGAGTTCCGTTATGTATTGGATTCCTCTCCCTAGAGGGACGGTTAATGACAAATCGGTATCCAATAAACGATTCCCAAGTCGCACGTTGGCTACCTCATTTTCTTAAAGCAAAAAGGTCGATTGGTGTTGAATAAGTAATAGCAGTTTGTAGCTTCGATGGATACATTCGAAGCTGGTAGAAGTGAACGCGTTAAAACGCGTCTGCTAAATATAGATCGGTCAATACCGTGGGTGAACGGCGACGCCGCGTCTGCGAGTCCCACGAAAAACTTTCTCACGGATCGTGGCACAGTTTGCGTAGACGGACATCTACTATTTAATCATATGAAATTATAAGGTACTTATTTAAATTTAGAATAGTAAATTTAATACTCTACAATTTTCTCCAATATTCTATAAGATGTGTGTGTGTGTGTGTGTTAAGAAGGAAGTATGGTACACACATTACCTTATATTATTTTATGGAACTATCACGTTAATATTTTTAAAAAAATTAAAAGGGTTAAGTAATCTTTATGTAACATTTGGTTACACATAAAGCCACATTTTTTGTGGTAAATAGGCTGGGCGTTTGACTACAATCACGCCTGATGCGATGAAAGCGATGATGAGGCCTTACGTGGTACACACTCGCCTAGAAGATGCTTGTCCACTCTGGCCTTAAAGATGTCCAGATTATACTGATCCGGGAAAACAGACCTCGGCAAGGAGTTCCACTCCTTAGCGCTTAATCGCTTCGTGCGAATTGGAGGAATGTTGACAGCATAAGGGTGAAAGCCCTCGCCGCGCCTGGTCGTCCGGTGGTGGAAAGGGGCAGGGGGGATCAAATTATGTAAAACTTTCGCACACTCTTCGAAATATAACCTATAAAAGACCGAGAGGCTACACACGCCTTCGATGGTCAAGGCTATTAGCCACACGCCTTCGTTGGTCAAGGCAATGGTAAGAATTGATAGCCTCCTCCTTTTTGAAGTCTGTTAAAAAAGAGGCCCTTCCTTTTCTAGCTGACAAGTGTGCTACGACTGACACGAAAGAAGAAAGTGATTTAAATTCGCTTTACGGCAACTCGTCTTTATATCGCACATTCAAGATATTGTTCTTTGCCAGCATACTCGTATGTACGTGAAATCTTAGAGCTGACGTTTGTTACTCGTAGAAAGATTTGTATTGTTTGCCACTTCTTTAGGCCACCTGGGCCTTTCTTAAGGACGATTTCGATTTGATCGACAAACGTTCGCCTAGGTGTTACTAGGTGTACTTTTACTTTCGATTCATATAATCCTTTTCGTCAGTCAACTTTCACTCATTCTTTTCTTTAAAAACAAACCATTTGAGCATTCCTTTCTCAATTCTTGGCACTGACGTCTTCTTTCAAACTTTTTAATATACGTCAGTCAGTAAATAATAAAGTCAGTAAATAAACTAATCCGATAACAAGCATGCTCGCGTCGAATGTAATGACACGTCGCTATAGTTAAGTGACAACTGTACGGCTTTCGTGTAATTTAAGCTCATTTGGACTGTCTGATCTATTTTTATAAAACATGTATTAAAATAACGACAATCATCGTTTGACGCAACGGTAGACATTAGTCATGGTACAATATAAGTGTTACATTGTAGGTACTTATGGGAATATGGCTACCTTACGGAATTCAATGGCTACCTTAGGAACTGAGCGGCTGTTTTCGATTTAATGCTAAGTAAAAATATAACCTAGTTTTTTTTTTAACCAATATCTAGGTAACATCTGATCGACGTTATTTGTAAAAATGTCTTAACCAATGTTGGAGATGTATATTCATCGACATTATACGTAATCTTGTGACGTAATAAGAGACCAAAGTCTGTTCTCTCTCAGGTCTTTGTTGCTTAGTAGGAAGATAAGTTGCCCGGGTCGCTGAAGGTAGCGGGTTCGATTTCCGTCTCTCAGTACCTACTTGATCACTACAAGAGGTTTATGTAGCCGACTTAGCGTGAGGGCCTGGGGTCCGCATTCCTAATCTTCCTAGCCATCTTTGCGCGGTTTTCGGCATCCTTGATGGAGAGACCATTGGCACATAAGTCCTCCTAAATGACTTCAAGCCAGCGTTTCTTGGACCTGCCTCTTTTACTGGTACTTGGCGTAGGTGGAATGGTAAGACATTGTTGCCAATGTAGGTTGCCGGCGTTCTCAAAACATTACGGTACCGTAGGCGACACCCTTGCAACTTATCAACGACATCACGTAAATAAAAGCTACCGCAAATGTGAGACGGACGGTACAATTTTTCAAACATTAGTTTTAAAAGATTGTGGTCACAATTAAAATCTATCATACTTGGTGATTTTATGGACATTGAAATTAAATATTAATTTTGAAACATTACTGAAACGCTATCACTTATTTCCCAGCGGAAATGTCGTCGAGCACCTATGAGCCTGTTCTCGTCAAGCTGTCATAGCTCAAATGATTAATGTTGTCGACCAAACGCTTTGTCAGTTACGGCTGTACGCGTCGTATTTTAATTTTTCAGGGCCATTAACATTATTTGTTGCTCTTTAAAAGTACTAGTATTTTAACGTAAAAGCATAGTTTTTTGAGAAAAGAGTTTTAACTGATAGAAAATGTTTATCTATATTTGTCTCAGTATTCATTTATTTTACTTTATTTAGGAAACAAGAAATATTATACAACACTAACAACTATAAACAATGAAATGTCTAGTGCAGAAATCAGCAAAGTTTCCACAATTATTTAACACATAACGGACACAAAGAGATTATCATTACACAAAACATAAACTAAAAATTAGACATCGATAATTATACTGCTCTTTGAATTGAGAGAAGAGAAGCAGTGGGATGGAAAATATGTATTGGATTAAATCTATTATTAAACATGTAACAAGAATAAAACAAAAACTTAGGGATGGAAAAGGAAAAAAAAAGAGAAAAAAGGTTGGTGTTAAAATCCCTTATAGCAATAGTATCAACAGATTTATTCTTCCAACAGTAAGTGATAGGATAGCCAGTCTAGTCCAAATCTGAGCGAAATATATTTTCAGTCTTATCGTTTCCCTGTCAAGTGAAATAAATACGAATATTAAAATTATAAATTATATTTCGCCTCTTTGCGATGTTAACGTGACGTTGACTCTAATATCAGTTCTAGCTTTGAAATTTTGTTAGTTCTAAATAATAAATTGAAAAGCACTGCGATATTTGTCGTAGCGCGTAGGCGTTGCTACGTGCACCGCCTACGCGACTACGAGCTTCGTAACGCCTACGTCTGCATAAGTTCGCATTGTAAGGGAGTGTTCACAACATAACCACAAACCACCCCACCAATACAACAGAATTATGGACTAAACAAATGAATACACTAATTCACAAGGACCACATTTTCCCGCCAAGCATAACCGGTATAGTCGATACCGACCACGTCGCAACCACCAGTGACAACGCTTATTATTAGCTGGCTAACTCACAAAAACAAACGATAACGCTATCACATCGATATTTTGTAGTTCAACATCATCAACAGCTCATATAATGTCCCCACCGAGAGGCTCGAGCCTACCCCACATTAGGGGCGATTAGGCTTTAGTCAATCACGCTGGCCAAGTGCGGGTTGGTCGAGTCCACACACAACCTAAGAATTTCTTCATAGGTGTGTGCAGGTTTCCTCACGATGTTTTCCTTAAAAGCGTCGATTAAACGTACATATGAATTCAAAATTCGAAAACACAATGGTACGTGGCGGGGATCGAACCAGTGCCTCCCGGGTGGGAGACGACGCTCTTACGCACTACGCCACCGACGCTTCTGTTTTTCTGTTTCGATTTTGTAGTTACCACAACGTAATTGCAAAATGTTGCGGCGACCCTATTCACACAATACTACTGCTGGACTACTTTTTTCGTAGTGGTTTTTTATTCAAATATTTTTTTTCAAATAAACTTTCTGGCTTACAGAATGCTCCAAAGCGCCAACTCGAACAAGTCTATAATAGGTTGTGATACGTGTGAAACCGTGTACATAAAATTACAAAATCAAAAGTAATAATCTGTAATAATTCCGATTTTTTTTATCATAAATAAACTCTTGTGGAACCTTTTCAGTAGTCAGTGGATAATAGAGTCTTCATAAATCATAATAATCTCTTGGATTAATCTTTCAGCTCTATCTATTAATGTTATTTTTAAACGACTTCATGAGCATTAATAATACGGTATGCCCACAAATGGGTAACATAATTTCATTATAGTTTACTGTAATTTAACGGTAAAGGTGGCCTTTATCTCACAGTCTCATTATTTCTTTTTTAAAATACAGGCTTCTTACTTAAACTTAAGAAACATATTTGTTAATAAGTTCATCACCATAAGCCAAGATACGTCCACTGTTGGACATACGCCTCCCCTAAGATTCCCCAACCCTTGCTAAATTAAAATTGACTTACCTAAAATAGCTCAACCACAGACAGCGGAAATGGAAAACAACACAATCGAAAATGGATTTTAGCGTAAACTTATTACAGACTAAAATTACCTGAACTGTTAAAGTAGACTGAACAACCATTGGTTGGTGATTGTTTACACTTTTACTGGATTGCTTTGAAGTGAAATTTGTTTATTGATTTAGTGATTACACCACGCAACGGCGAGGTCGCACGCGAGCCCATTCTTGAAGTGAAACCGAATGTATTCGTGATGTAACAATTAACGTTTTAAATATAACATACTTAGAATGTGGTTCATTGGTTCATTCATTAATAATCTGGGAAATCTGCTACAGAAGTCAATGGTGTAACACTACGGAAGTTTAGGGGTAGTAATACATAACAATTTATTAATCACGTTAGGTATTAGTTAAATATCGAGGACGTCGATGGCACCGCGGTTGTTCGTTCTTCTTCACGGAATCTAAGTCACCAAGTGCGCATTCGCTACCTACTCGGATGGGTGACCAAAAATTTCCCAACTCACTTTTTCTCAGTCCTGCACTGACCCCAAATAAAACGAAGGATTATTTTTAGATAAGCATTTTCTGATAGTACTTATATCTACAAAGGACGCAATACGACTTACGTATTTCTTACTAAAATCTAATTTTAGATGGAATTTCTAACGCCGGCGACCACTACGTGAGGTGAATAAAGCGAAGTTTTCTATTCCCCCGACGCCATCTGAAAGTCTACGAGTTTTTTTTAAATATCTTGTAACGTAAAGTCCAAACACCCTAACTAAATTAACTGTATGAATAATTTAGATTGTACAGACAATTTTAATGTGAAATTAAGAGCAAAATCAATTTAAGAGTAGAAAAATACATTGTAAAAAATAATATTAAAAAATATTTGCGCGTTTGCTAACGCAAAAATAAATTCATAATGTATGTTTCATCTTAACTAGACTTCAAATATTTGCACAAATATTTCGTTCGGATCTTAGAAGAGCTTTCAAAGATTGTATGAAACTATGTCTCCTATCTCAAGGTCTATTCTGTTTTTGTGCCAAATTTCATCAAAATCAGTTTAAGTGTTAGGCGCGAAAGCGTGTTGTTTAGATTTCCTTACAAACTTTCATCCCCTATTTCATACCCACATGGGTAAATATCTAAAAAACGCTAGAACAAATATTTATTTATTTTTTAAACCATGAAACTTTGCATGTAGTGCCTACATCGAAAGTTTCATGGTTTCAGCTTTAACAATGACGAATTTGATACAAACTTTCATTCCCCATTTCACTCCCAAACAGGTCAAAATTTAAAAAATCCTTGATCAAATATTGATTTCTTTTCTATGAAGTGCCTAAATTCAAAGTTTCATGGTTCTATCCTCAAAAATAACGATATAACAAACTTTCTTCCCCTATTTGTGAAAAAAACGATTGAAGGGGTTCAATCCTTTTTTTTCACAATATACGCTTTATTCTATATTGTACCAAATTTCATCAAAATCAGTTCAGTGATTTAGACGTGAAAGCTTAACAGACAGATAGACAGTCAGAGTTACTTTCGCATTTATAATATTAGTAGGGAAGAAGGGATTTATAGATGTAATAAGTAGGTACACATGTAGTAGAAGGTAAGTAGGTATTCATCTGTAGGAGATTCTCCTGCAATAAACCAATTAGTCTTTATACGCAAACAGGTTTTATTACATAATATTAATTGACTTTTCCTCCAGTGAGATTAGTTGCCCCAACTCACTAAAGAGGAAAATAATTCTTTGTTATATCGGAGCATAAAATTAATCATTGCTTCCTGAGAATTCTTGTATCAGCCTTACTTATTCCAAGCAGCCAAGTCAAAAGGATAAAGTAGGAAAATCGCAAAAGATCACGTGCACGCAAAATACGACCTTCAAGACCCAACATTATATAACGCTCTAGTGGTTTATCGATTGTAATCTCGACAGCGTATCCGTCATACGAAGAACTTTGCAAATCATCACGCCATTTGTTAGTGCGGTATGAACGGAGACATCGCAAGCATATTCAGTTTGTTTATCACTTTTGTTTGTGATAAAAGTGTCCCAGATTTATTACATTTCGTTAGCCATTTCACTGTTATTTGTTTTGTATACGTCGCAGGAAATCAGAGATTTCACAAGATCCCAAGAAATACCACGAATTCACGGAAGATGTCGAAATTCTTGTTTATTACGTCTTGTCTTATGCCGTGTGTTAAAGTGATTATGTCGTTTCACTATACTGTGATTTTGTAAAATGAGGAAAGTATAAGAAGTTAGACTCTCCCACAAAAAAGTAATACGAATAAAGTAACTAATTTTCTATTTGTTTTTGTCAAAAAGTCTACCCCGCTTGATCTTAAAAAAATAACCGTGAACCTACAGAATAGATCACTCATATTACGTAGTATTTATCAGTAATACGAATAAAGTATCTAATTTTCTATTTGTTTTTCATTCAGACTAATCATAGATAATATAATACCATACTAGATAATAGGTAGGGTGCAGGGTTACTTTTTTATAATGACCAAGACTTTACTTATAATGGGCCTAATAAGAAGATCACCCAAAGGGCAATGGAGAGGGCTATGCTCGGAGTTTCTCTGCGTGATCATATCAGAAATGATGAGATCCGCAGGAGAACCAAGGTCACCGTCATAACCCAAAGAAATGCGAACCTTAAGTGGCAGAGGGCAGGGCACATTGCGAGGAGGACTGACAGCCGCTGGGACGGAAATGTCCTTGAGTGGCGACCACGTACCGGGAAACGCAGCGTTGGTAGGCCCCCCACAAGGTGGACTGACGATCTAGTAAAGGTCGCGGGAAACCGCTGGATGCAGGCAGCGCAGGACCGACCGTTTGGAGATCCTTAAGGGAGGCCTATGTCCAACAGTGGGCGTCTCTCGGCTGACATGATGATGATCATGATGATGAATGACCAAGAAGGGTGGCCTTCTACACTGTGCTTATGGTCTATGCAAAGCTCAGATCATATAATCTAAATCATATATTTAAGGTGCAAAGCCACTTTAAACCAATCGTATATACTTTTAGTACCCGAAAACAACAGAGTTTCGTTACCTCGTTTAAACCAGAATTTAAAAAATCTAGACTATGTAGAAGATGAACTTCAATACCTACTTAATTACCTAATTTTTTTTGGTGAATGTAGCTGCACAGTGACTTAATTGCTTATTTTTAATTATAAAAGGCTAGGAAAGTAATCCCAACTTGTGAAAATATATAAAACTAAGATTTATTCTAGAGAACAGTACATTTTGTGTACTTTATATAGAGAGGGAGAAAGACAAAAAAGATTTGCACGTTTCATTTTCATTATGTCTTGAGTAGGCCGACAGTTTAATCGTGACTCAAATAAGAATCTTAAAGGGGTATAGACTAGATCATTTACTTCCAGCAAAACATCGAGCATTTGCTGTTTTTAAATTTACTTGAACCACACTTCGAACACGACCCTTGATGTTTTATTACAAGATGATTTTTAAAACTACCGAGCGTTTTGGTGTATCAGTTTCTCAAGCAAGGGCACGAGTGCGGGTGATAGGAGATAGCGGGGAGTAAGGTGCACGGCTCACGGTAGATTAACGTACAAGAATAATGTAGAAGATGTAGAAGGTACATTTCAACAAAGGGTGTAGGTAGTAAAATTGTTTTAGGTAAATGCTCATTCAGCATGAGCTGTACGCTGAACACTGCATCAATCATTCGTAAGAACGTTACATTCAGCCGTGTGCTGACGAATTTAACGTAAAAAATAATATACCGTGAAGGTAACGCGAATACAGGGTGTGGATATCACTAGGAGCCTTCCACGTAGCGCCTGTAGTGCCGTCCATTACACGGTATATTACATTACACGTTATACCAGGCCTTGCCCAGATGGGACCTGGCTTTACATGATAATGCTGGAAATTGAGCATTTGCCTGTATCGTTCTGTGTAAGTAAAAACGTTACATTACATTATAATAATAATAATAATAATAAAGATTTATTCTCCATCACAATCAAGTTGGTACAATATTATAATAACTTAAGGCTAACTTATTTTAACAGCTTGATATGTGAGGGACTGATGCCTAAAATGGGTATGTAATACCTGTGCTATAGGTCATCAGGTCCTCCCTACGGCTATGGGCTATTGTAGTGTGTACAAACTTCGGGTAAAGAGTTAACTTTATACGTGATGGTCTTTATACAAGTAAACTAAGCTATCAAACAGGCAGTAGGACAGTACATGAAAGCAAATCAACAATATTAACTCGCGCAGAAAAATTACTATAAATGATTACTTATGGATTTAACTATAGTACGAGCTTGTCAACAATCTCAGCACTTAGCCAAACATTACATTGTAATGCCCTGCAAATTACTCTAGTCTATATTAATCTTTAAGCACATATGCTTTGTGTCATACAGAAAGATTTGCGAGACAAGGAGCGAGGGATATTATTTTTTTATTGCTAGCAATGTATGATGACCTCCTTGGCAAGTTGGCTTGGCAGGCCAACAGGCTTTCGCGACTTTTGTGACATCTGCGGGAGGCGTTAAACTTTATAGTTTTGAAATGTAATATTTAACTACCGCATATTATGTTATCTATACGATAAAGCTGGTAAACAGCTGGTAGACTCAATATTAACAAAAATAAGTGAAAGTCAGAATGGCAGGTTAACAGTCGTTTAAAGTCAACTTTGAAAAAGTGTCTTGATTAAATGAAAGAATATTCTATCATTAAACTGTCATTACTCTTCGAAGTGTTCTTTTGTACTTGATTTCATTTTGTAACCATTAATTATTTAGTAATGAGTGTAATAAGTCAATGCGACAACCTTTTCTATCTAATAGCAATGATAAAGACGGCAATATTTTTTACAAACTTTAAGATTGTAGTTTCTTATTACCCGTAAGCAAAAAACGTTCAATTATATAAAATAAGATTTAAAAACTTCTGATAATCCTTTATTTTATTAAAGAAACGTTGATACAGTGGATTAGCCTCTCGTAATTGGAGGAGCCACCCTTATCAATAGCTCAATTTAAGTGTAATTTTTCTTTAATGAATAATCATCATAGTCATTATTTGCCTACCATTTTCCTAATTTTATATTTTATTATCATATTGTGAACCATTTACAAAAATAATTTGGCTGAGAAGTGTCACGACCGGACCGCTCAACCTTCCTTGGGAATTATATTGGTTATTGCCATCCATTATACGAGGTGACGTAAGACTTGATGTAACATGAACTTTGTTATTTTTTTCATATTAAATAGCGACCGGTAAGTTTGTATAAATCTTTTATAGATAATACATTAATTAAACAATTTTAATTTCGGAGTTCTTGAAAATAAGTTCCAAAAACACATGAGTGTTGCTCAAGGAGTATTGTTTACGACAACTAATATTTAACATGAATAAAGAAAAATGTGTCTTCTCGTTTTGGCACTGTCCTTAAGGATTCCGCCATTATCGAGTTTTCAGACAAGACGCTTGATAGTATGTTAACAATATTTTCAAATTTTTCTTGTATTTTGAAAGATAAGGGGATAGTTTTAGTATGTCATTTAGAAATGGCTAATTCATATCGAATCTATAATCAACAGGATGATAAACATTTGAAACAACATAACACATTAAATAAATGTGTAAAAGATTACGAATGTCATCAGTGAAAATATATCTTCGTTTCTGTTACAATTCTTTCTACAAAGCCATTTATCATAAGGCATAAGCATATTAAAATAAATGACGTGTACTTAATTCCACGTACTAATATTCTAGGGAAGGCTGCCTTGAGTATGACGTAACTTTATTCAGTTATGAACAAAGGTAGGCACTTTGCATTTTTACTTTCTCGTATACGTGGTATAGAGGAAGTCTTGTAATCGTCAAAAAATTTGACCTCGAGATTTTGACGGATTTACGCGTTTTTGGAAATATGTCCGTGTGTGTGTCTGTGCGTTAGCACGATAACTCGAGTATGCTTTAACTTATTGTAACCAAATTTAACAGGCATGTATGATATCAAAATATAAGGTTTTTATAAATTTTTGAGTCGTCGATCACGAAAGTTAAGCAACCAAGTGCGCGGTCGGTACTTGGATGGGTGACCAAAATTTAACATGCATGTATGACATCAAAATAAAAGGTCCCTTTCAACTTTTGAGTCGTTTCCGGTATACGAGAAAGTCAAGGGCAGACCACTCCCGATTTTTAAATTATCTTTTTACTTTCTCGTATACGAAGAATAGAGGAAGTCTTGTAATCGTCAAAAAATCGGATTTACACGTTTTGGACCTCCCTGAGTCCAAAAAACCCGTTTTTTAAATTATGTCTGTTTGAGTGTCTGTGTGTCAGTGCGTTAGCACGATAACTCGAGTATGCTTTAACTTATTGCAACCAAATTGAACTTGCCTGTTTAACATCAAAATATAAGGTTACTATCAACTTTTGAGTCGGTGAAGGAAAACATCGTGAGGAAACCTGCACACACCTATTAAGAAATTCTTAGGTTGTGTGTGTAGTCGACCAACCCGCACTTGGCCAGCGTGGTTAACTAAGGCTTTATCGCCCCATCTGGGGAGTGCCTAGTACACTAGTGCAATCCCCCAGTAGCGCGTCGCCCGGCTCACTGTTGGGTCGGGCCAGCCCGGGGACGTTTTGGTGAAATGGCGTACGTTAAGTACGCCGATCTCAAAACGCCTCCAGAAGGGCTTAGGAGGGTACCCGTGGTTTTTAGTGGGTAGAACCGGCGTTGTTCCGCGCCAGGTAAGTCCCACACACGCTGTACGCCTAGCCAGCTTAATCACCCCTAATGTGGGGTAGGTACGAGCCCCTCAGTGGGGATGTTATATGAGCTGTTGATGATGATGTTTCCCATACAAATTGAGCTCTTAACGCAACTACAATAGTTATATTTTTTATACTAAAAAACTTCCATTTCGGGTACAGGGCAATTTATCAGTCATGCCATCACATTTCTTTTTAAACGAAACAGAATATCGCAAATTATGACCCTGACACGCACGGACAATCAAATAAAACATATTTGATTAGAAGCTTGTAATGACAAGGCCGTTAAAAATTTGGATGTTAATAGAAGCTAGATTACCTATAAAAGTCAAAGGTGTACTATATAGGTACTATTATATTAAGATATCTCCACGCTCAAACCAATTATCTAGCCCAAATGAGGTATTATTAAGAACTTGTGTTTGGGATACTACCTCTAGATAACGGATATACATAGGTAATAAGCTAGATATCTTATCATCATATGAGCTGAGAGACGTCCACTGTTGGACATAGGCCTCCCTCCAAGGATCTCCAACCCACGGTCCTGCGCTGCCCGCATCCAGCGGCTTCCCGCGACCTTTACCAGATGGTCGGTCCACCTTGTGGGAGGGCTTACCAACGTTGAGTCTCCCGGTACGCGGCTGTCATTCAAGTACCTTACAGCCCCAACGCCCGGTAGTTCTCCTCGCAATATGCCCTGCCCACTGCCACTTAAGGTTTGCAATAAAATAAAAAATAAACTTAAATAAATTTGTGTACATCACACAAATATTAGGTCTTTACCTATGAAATTGGCGTTTTTTTCTTACACACTATTATCTGTGTAACTTCTTTGAATAAGTCGCTGTTTCAGTTTTATATTTTTATTATGAATAAGGACTATACTGTTACGAATTTGCATGTAGTGAAATTATGTATATTTAAATCTTTAACTAAAAAATATCAAAATAAAGTGGCTGTATTATTTGGTCGGCAGAATCAACTCTTGGAATCGTTGTAATTTATTGACGGGATTATTTTGTCTTAATTATTAATGCAATATTTAACTCAGTCTTGTCCAATTATACGCTCCAATTTTCAAAAGATTTGGCAACGGAGTTTGTGATAAATTTTAAATAACGTTAGTATGAAAATACAGATATTTTGAAAATCTACATAAAAATTGGCGTTGTTCCCTACTATTTCTATATTTTTTTTACTATAAATCCTAATGTTACAAAATTTTGAGGAAATAATCTAACAACCCTCGGCTAAGTCAAGCATCAATAAATTATGAAAAAATCCAGACTGTCCATGAGTTAGTACCTAGGCATCAAATAGACATTTTGACGGATTTACACGTTTTTGGAAATATGTCTGCGTGTGTGTTAAAGCAAGTTAAAGCATACTCGAGTTATCGTGCTAACGCACAGGCGTTAGCACGATAACTCGAGTATGCTTTAACTTATTGCAACCAAATTTAACAGGCATGTATGATATCAAAATATAAGATTTTTATCAACTTTTGAGTCGTTGATTACGAAAGTTTAGCAACCAAGTGCGCGGTCGGTACTCGGATGGGTGACCAAAAGTTAGTAGGCATTTGATGCCTACTAACTTTTGGTTAGTCAATTCCAAAGAGATTGAAGAGTCATTTTCACTTTCTTTTCAGAATTTAACAATTGAAATATAATTTAATTACAGACAAAAATCTTGCAAAGAGTGTAGTTTCAAAAAATAATAATAATAAGAACCTAAAACAACTATTGAATTAAAGAAATTGCAAGTTTAGGTACAAGATAATAAAACGCCAATTTCATAGGTAAGGACCAAATATTTGCCGCTACGGATTCGAGCCTGGACCCCCCAATGTTTAGGCAGCGTTACTGACCACTCCACTAAGACGGCGAATAATCAATATCCGGTTATTAGATCAATGAGATGTAATTTTATAAGCAGACGTCTGCTTAGTATGAATTTGTAAACTGACGCAGGATTGTGTGCCCTGCATGTATGTACCATGTACATACTGGTAAATCGTTAAAAATTCTACCCCCGCAGTTCACACATGTTAAATAAATTAAAATTATTATTAGGATATGGTGAGAGTCTCTCCCGAGTTCTTGCTGTAAAAACGCGTGTTGAGAACACGACTCCACTTTTAACCTCAATCTACCGTACAGTTGTCTGCTACTTAAAAGCACATTTTCACTTGATATTGGCGAAATGCGTTACATATCGTGAACGCCATTTAATTCAAAAAAAGAAGAAGTAGGATATGGTGAGCTTTGGTAAACTTCACACAGCTTTCAATTTGGTAATGAATTTCAGACATCATGTATTGTATTTTAGTGTTATAAAAGCTTGTCTCGAGATTAACTTCGATGTACTTAACATTATACTTACAATAATAGAAAATTTGCATGAGTTAATTATTTTTTTATAAATATTTTACTTTTTACTTTTCCTCACTCTATTTTTCAATTCAATAATAGGTAGATAATTTTCTAATGTTCAATATCCACACATTATTCCCGCTTATAAATGATCACATTAATGTTAGGGTTGGCTGGAAGAAATCTTTGTTAGAGATAAGCTCACCTTTTTTGACGCCATCGTGGTGGAGTGGTGAGTATAGCTGCCTACACATCAAGCGGTCTGGGTTCGAATCCTGGTAGCGGCAAATGTTTGTGTGACGAACACGAATATTTGTTGACGAGTCATGGTTGTTTATAATATATATTAAGAATAGAATAGAATAGAATAGAATAATCTTTATTGTACACCTTAACAAAGAACTATTTATAAAATTATTAAATATTATTAAATTGTCCATTATCTAGTATCCATAACACAAGTTCTTAACGATACGTACTTTGGGCTAGATAATAATTAGTGTGAGCGTCGAAATATATTATTACTAGCTTTTACTCGCGACTTCGTCCCCATGGGATTAAAATTCTAAAAATCCTTAAAGACGTCATTCTTAATTTTTACCTAAAAGGTTATGTATTTTACTATAAAAATGACGGATTTCCCATACAAACTTTCATCCCCCTAGGGGTTGAATTTCGAGAAATCCTAAAATACTCCTTACTTAATTTTAAACTGAAAAGCCAATATACCAATCTGTATGATTTTCAATATAAAACTGATTGATTTTCCACACAAACTTTTATACCCTATTTCATCCCCTTAGGGGTTCAATTTTGAAAATCCTAAAATACATCATTCTTAATTTTCAACGGAAAAGCCATAAATACCAATTTGTATGAATTTCACTATAAAAATGACGAACTTCCCATACAAATTTTCATCCCCTTAGGGGTTGAATTTCGAGAAATTTTAAATTACCGCTTTCTTAGTTTTTAGTCGAAAGGCTATATACCAATTTTTATGGATTTTCCTTTAAAATGACGGATTTCCATACAAACTGTCATCCCCTTTTTTACCCCTTAAGGGTTGAATTTCGAAAAATCGGATATTATAAGTACCTACATAATATGTTAATATCGGAAAATACGAGGACCTAGCTCCAACTTATAAGATGGAGACATCTTTTAAAAAAATCAGGAGTGGTCTCCCCTTGACTTTCTCGTATACCGAAAACGACTCAAAAGTTGATAGAAACCTTATATTTTGAGGTCATACATGCATGTTAAATTTTGGTCACCCATCCGAGTACCGGCCGCGCACTTGGTTACTTAACTTTCGTGACTAACGACTCAAAAGTTGACAGATACCTTATATTTTGATGACATACATGCATGTTAAATTTGGTTGCAATAAGTTGAATCATACTGGAGTTATCGTGCTAACGCACAGACACACACATACACATAATTCCAAAAACGGTATTTTTGGACTCAGGGAGGCCCAAAACGTGTAGACCCGTCAAAATGTCGAGGTCGAATTTTTTGACGATTACAAGACTTTCTTTAAACTACGTATACGAGAAAGTATTAAAAAATAATAATTTGGAATATTTTATAGACTAGCGTAAGTTCCTATGTCCATGGAGTTTATGGTGCTGAATTTTATTTACTTATGTGGTTGAATGCTGAAATACAGGGTTTTACCTAGTTCGGCAGCAGAGGCTAATAAATATTTAATTTGTATCACCTAGTCCTAAGATGGTGCACTTTATATTCTGTATTTTTTGGTCAATAAACTTATTATTATTATAAGCACAAAACACCGTTGCTTGGTAAATTATTACAAATTGTTACTTTAATAAATTTAATGTAAAGAGTCCTTTTTGAAGAGAATTGACCATGTTAATCGAATATTAATCATCACTAAAATATGCACACTGTCTGAAAATTAAGCTTAACTTATTCGCATTTTTATAAAACCCTTACAAATCTTAAAATAGAAACAACTGTTTTGTTTTTAAAGCCTTAATTTAAGTATGCGTGTGTGAATCGGCAGTACACTGACATCTAATCTAAACAACTACAACACGAAGCGAACATCCCCAAACACCCAGGTGATATCCAAAGCGCAAAATGAAACAACATTTGTGGGTAACATTTATTATGACAGGCGGCGCGCGTTCCACAAACAGCTGACTCCAACGGGAAAAGGAAAATATGAAAGTAAAGAAAAGCAGCTGGCAGCCAGTGGAAAACAAACTTAGAATGAAAGAGCTCCGAAAATAGATTTGACTGGACTTTGCACAGACGCCACTTCAACCCGTCTAGCCAGTTTTTGCGAGGCTTCCCCCTTTGTGCACCATAAAGCCGACATTTGTGGCTTTCGTTTTGTTAAAATGTGATTTTACTTTTACGTCACTTCGGGGAAGCTTATTACGCGCCCGCTTTCAGGAAACTCAATTATGATTTATGAAACATGAATTTTCTCATTGGAAGCGAAATAACTTTGGCCTTATAACAATTGGTTCTTATGAGGGGCCTGTTTACGTAATCTATGAGGTTAAAAGTTATTAATGTGAATGTGATTCTACGAGTGTGGGTCCAGTGAAGGAAGGCATGATAAATGAAGGCAATGAATGGAAGCTTGCAAGACAGAGATAGAGATAGACATACAGATGGTTGGTCTGTTCGTGGTCATTGTTGTCGTGCGCGGGCTGCGATCCAGAGCGCCGGAGACGCCAGATGGCGTGGCGCGCTGCCACCAGCCGCGCGAAGCCGTGCCGAGCCACTCTCGGTCGCGCTACACGCGCATTCTCACCGCACGATCAACAAGTCGCGCGCGACACACGACAAGTCGCACACCCGAGTGCTCGCGCCGAAGGATTAATCAACAAGTGGATAAGGACACCAATCCCCACAGGCGGCGACAAAACCAGCACCGTTACTTTAACTTTAAAACTACGAGCGTAAAGCTAGCCTACGATGAATAATATCACAACCGAATATCACATTAAGCGGTGGCAAGCGAAGCTTCGTGGACGGCGGCTTACGTAACGTTAACTTATCTAAGCTTGTAAAACGTGCAAAAACTTTATTGATCACAGAAAGAAGCCTTAACACTAAGAGATTTTGAGTTGCCCGACGGGAATATTATGTAACGGGGCCGCGTTTTGTGTGGAAATTGGTAGGAAGGGTTTCTGTCGTTACGGACATGCGCGCGGGTTAGGGGCCGGGCGAGCACTGGCTGCCAATCTGCCATTGCTATATTTGGTGCCGGTGCGACCCCCCCTCCCCCCGCGCCGCTGCGTGCCATTCTGACCCATACACTCGAGACATTTGTGCATTTGTAAATCTGATTGAAAGGGGATATTTCATTACGTTGTTATTGTCCTGTCAGCTGATATCATCTAGGCGGCGGGCGTGTGAACAACAGAGAGAATATCACAAGGATTATGCTCTAGTTAGTGCAGGTAGCAGAGGCAAAATTATTATGTAATGGAAACGAGCGATTTTGAGATTGTATTTATATCACAATACTGATCTCATCCAAAAAAGGATAAATATTCACCAAAAGTTGAAACATGTGGATTCACTCTATCCATAATAAAATAAATATTATTTTACTAGTTACATAAATAAGAAGTCAAATAAAAAATCCCTCTAGGGGCTTGAATAAAATATAGAACCAACTTAATCTTGATTCCCAAATAAATTTAAGATAAGTAAAGAGAAGGTAATAAGGAAGAAAGCCGTCTCATCATTGCCTGTACTGATGTCGCTCAAAAAACATAAAGGCTCATGATGTCTGATGTTCCAGCTCTAAATGGCTCGCATAAAATAGCCATCGCCGGTTAACGTCTTTTACCTTTATTACATAAAAAATACTATAAATAGAATACTGCCCGACACCGCCATCTAGTGTCGGGTAGCTAGAACTATCATGTTTAGGAGGCCGTTAGTTCGTCGGTGGTTATTAGCGTCGAAGCCACTTCAGGTAAGCGGGTGAAATGTAGGACGAGGGCTAATCTGCAATATCAGAGGCTATACAAACACCCAGCCTTCGATAAAAGGGCGCGCTGTCCTTGGACGGGCTTTTGTGTGCGACACAAAAGAAAATGCTTTCTTTGTAGTTAACGTGGGGAGCTAACTGTAGCATGATATTGTTTTTAGTGATGCTCGAGTTTGGAAGCCCCTTGAAATATACGAGTATAAATGACCGCTGCTCTTGGCAGATTATTCCTTGTAATTCTCGGAACATTTAAAACGTTTTCATATAAAGAATTATGTAGGTATCAACAAGTATTTACAAGTATTATCTACAACTAGAATAGAATATAACTTTATTGCACATACATCAATCAATACAAAAATAAACACAGTAAAACAATGATTTGTACAAAGGGCGACCTTATGACTGAAGAGCGATCTCTTCCAGGCAACCTTAGGATGATAGGATTAAAAAAAAGCTCTAGGGAAGATGGCGACGTATAACAAAATATGCGGCGCACAATGAAAGATAGTAATCTCCAACCAGCTTTTTAAAACTATTTAGGGTAGGTACATGAAATTTTTGTTATTCTATTTAGTTGGCAAACAATCACGCGGCTGGCCTGATGTACTAGCCAACTGTAGCTTATAGCAATACTGAAGTGTCACTGCCGTACGCCACTCCATCTCCAGCTCTGGAAACCTTCAAAACACGCAACACTAACAAAATATAGAACTGTTTGCCTGCGGTCTTCTGTAAGGTGGAGGTAGTACTCCCAATTATAGCGGCTAATCCACTGTACCTTTTATATGTCGGTGCTGAATTCGTTTACGAACCTTAAAGCACCGTAGTCATGACGATGCGGCGTGTATGGGACTAGCCCGTGTCTAACTCGGGAAATTCCACCAAAACCCGATGGTACTGTCTGCCCTTTGTGGGGCGTTTCAGGGACGGCAAGCCAGTTTTCCGCGACGCACCCGAGTCGCTGTGGCCTATCTTTTTTAAAATTAATTCTAGCCAAATTCTAATGTGAGGTATTAAAAAAATGTTTTTTTTTTGTTAGAAACTAATAGCAACGTTTACTTTATAAAAGAAGTGTTATTTACCTAAACAGCTGAAAGTGAAATACAAAACATGGAAAATTACAAGCTTTTGAATCAATGAGAGAAAAAACAGCGTAAAACCATATAAGCTATCAATGTATTCAAAAAATTAAGTATGATCACTATTACCGAAAGAAGCTAAAAGTTTAGTACTTACTTAGTTTAAATGATATTTTATGAAAATGTTTAATGAGTTAAAAGAACATATTAACTTTTTATCAATAAGTTAAAAAAAAAACTTTAAAATGATGAAAAAGAAAATTAATAGTATTAAAATAATTGATTGAAGTCAATTATTTTACAATTCTCTCTCTGCCCACGTTTACTGTCACTACAATACCTGAAATACATACCTACTTTTGTGAGTGAAATTGTCCAAAATATTGCGCCCAAGAAAAGAGAAAGTAGAAAATAAACCCAGTCTGCTTCAGTATTTAGAAATTACATAAGGCTAACCATTTTATTAAGTAGCGTAGGGATAAATTCTACAAATGATCAATTAGTATATTTTTTATTTATTCTATATCAAACGTCAACCAACAAAAGACAGCGCATCGCTACAGATTATTTACAATACAAACTTTATTGCATTATCTTTCCCGTTGTTGTCTAGGGGAGATAAGCTTGACACTTCGTAGCATCGCGCGTCGCTTAGTCTACGGCTCGTAGCAATCGTAGGTAGATGTAGCCGCTTAAACTTATTATATTCCGCGCTCGTAGTATCGTTGTAGACAGAATTAATACGGGGACGGAGAGAACTATGAAATTTTTGGTGCTTTCCGACATGGAACTACTCGACAACAGATGGCGTTGATATATTTCTTTTCACGCAATTCTTTGTTTAAGTTTTCACGGTATGATATTTGACACGGTAATAATGAAAAAAAACTGTGATGGCGTTTTTTTCTTTTATTGTGTGACTTCATATATTTTTTTATTAAGCATTAAAAAGTCGTTAGGCATTTTACTTTATTTTACGTATTACTGGTTATTAGTAAAATATTATTCATATAGTGTGGTATTGACTATGAATGATATAGATATAAAATATCATTACATTTATATCATTTATAGTCAATACCACACTATGTTTATTTTTTCTTTCAAAGCTTGCATTTTATGTCTTAAATATTAGCTTAGCTATTTATATCTTTCTTTTATTATCTGTCTGTGTTGTAATAATATTTAACGTGTTTACTAGAAGACGTTGTGAAGTGTTAAAATTATTAATAGCTTGGTTCTTGGTGAATAGATTCATCGAATATTATATAGGTTATCGAAGGTCTATTGCCAGGTAGAACACATAAGGAGTAAAAGATTTTGGCGAGGTCTTCCTCCTGGATCAGTACAATCTGGACATCTTTAAGGCCAGAGTGAACAAGCATCTTCGAGGCGAGCATCTGCCACCATAGGCTTCATCATCGCTTTCCATCAGGCGTAGTTGTGGTCAAACGACCAGCCTATTGTACATAAAAATATATCTATTGTACATATAAATAAAAATGAATAGCCAAAAATTATGTACGCACATAACTTCAGAACGACTTCATCAAATTGAATAACATTTTTTTTGTCTTTATCAGGACAAGGTTTGTATAAAAGACAATTTTCAAAAAAATATACAGAAAGACAATTTTAATAACTACATTATATTGCGATTAAAAATGAAGAAAAAAGAATTGTCTTTCCGTACAATTTTTGAAAAATTAAATCTTTTAGCATAGATGGCGCAATTACTATGGTTAAGTATAAATAAAAATCAGTATTAATTGAACAACATTCATTAATTTTCCATTACCGTATTCTCATTTTTTTCATTAGGTACACCACTCGTGCGAAGCCGGGGCGGGTAGCTTAACATAAATATTCCTTGAAGCGGATTTTTCTATTCCCAAGCGATTCTTGTTTCTATTATAGAACTCTGGGTGTATTCTGCATTGATCTAAAATAGCTGTACCAGCAGCTCGGTAGGTAATATTGGAGGCCTAATTCCGGCTGGCTCCGAGTAATTTCCGTCCCAAATTTAGACCACAGCCCGACCTCGTCAAAACAAACATTTGATTTCATCTATAAATACAATATCAGTGGGTAGTTACTTAAGAAATTACTTAGTTTATCGTCTATAAGAAATGGTTGTTTGTGTAATATTCTTTTTATAATGCTAATAAGTAGGTACCTATAGACGGTGATGTAATGAATAATTAATTTAAAAGATATTTGAATACTAATATGACGCCGTTGGGTGGGATTATTTATATTTTTTACAACACACAAACACACACACAGCACACCCCACAAACATTATATATACACACTAACTTGTGAAACTTTTCAAGTTATGACTGTAATCGTTGAATATTGCATGCTGTACTCTCAGACCAATAAAATTGGTCTGAGGCTGTACTTAAGTTCATTAATGTAACCTAAATTCGGGGAAGACGCTCCTGAAATACAGTTTAAACTAGTTTAGGAGTCAGAGCTCCATTTGAATGTAACACGTTCTTAGTACCAATAAATAAATTATTATTATTGTTATTAAATATTTGTAATAATGTCTCATTTAACATGTTTCTTATCTAGTATTTATAACACAAGTTCTTAATTATAGCTACCTTCTTTATTTTAGGCTCGATAATTGGTGTGAGGCAATTGGCTTGGGCAGTATTTCACCACGTTTGCCCAATACGAATTGATAGACGGAGTAAAAGGTGATCAACACCCCTTTGCTGATCCATTAGTTGCCTTCTACGACACCCATTGGAGGATATGATGTTATTCTACTCATCAGCAGTCATCATAACTGCTTATGATCAGACAACATACCTACTTGCCAATCATATAGCTTAAGATAGTATCCATTCTTCATCAAAAGTTAGAGATTATTGCGCATTGTTTGAGTGAGCCGGAACAAACTTCGATTCCGTATTATGCAACTAATTGGAGTAAGTGTTTGTTATTCCTGCATTTCATCTTGCCAGTGGGAACTAACGGTTTGCTTTTAACAAGTTTACTCTCTCTCTGGAGAGAACGGAAGGTAAGTAAATGAGAAATGGATTGCAAAATATGATGTAATAACTATATAAGTATGATGTAATATGGAGGAAGTAAAATATACATCCAATCGATGTCACTTTATTTATTATTATTATTCTTATGTAAGGGGCTGAGGCTGTGTCTCAGAGCACTTCGACCCTATGGGATCTTTTGTGCTTCCCCTTTCCTTATCACCTTATGACCCATCCCCGCCAACATAGAAAACATTTTGTATGAGTTTTACGATGTTGGCGGGAATAAGGTCTATAAAGTCCTCTGGTTTAGGGTAACCTAGACCCAGGACCTTTAGTCGCCTATTGGCTAGTACATCGCAGTCACATAGTATGTGCTCCATGTTTTCTTCCTCCTCACTACACATTCTACAGATGGGGTCTTCAGCTTTGTCTATAGTACACAGGTGTCTTTTAGTGGCAAAGTCCGCCCAAATCCGCGGCCTAACAGGTGCTCTCACTGGCCGAGAGCACCTGTTAGGCAGCGGATTTGGGTCCTGCTGATTCTTCCTATTCTTTTAAGGTAGCCTGTGTGTGAGGATCCTAAAAATTTCTTTGAGTGTGTCACTCGGGGAGTAAACAACCATTCCCTGAGGTGCCTCTTTTGACAATACTCCTTTAGTGCCATTTTATGGTACTTCTAGATAATCCTACAAAAGGCTCGGGCCCATTGAGGTCTTGAGCCGATCCTTTCCTTGCTAGTTTGTCAGCATTTTCATTACCTTCAATCCCTACATGTCTCGGTACCCACACTAGTCTGACTAGATTGTGTTTGCCTAGATTGTTTAGTGTGTCTATCGCATTCAAAACTAGTTTTAAATTGACTTTGTAGGTAGTTAAGGCATCGATGTCACTTAAAAGCAAAGATTAGGAGCCTGATTATTAGGCCCCATGCCCAAGTAAGCTTGAACAGCGCCTGTGACAGCGCTGTCCAGTTGCAATGTGTAACTGAGTGGCACAATTCAACATCATCATTATTAAACGCAACTCAAGTAGTGCATTTGCAAGCGTCTGGACGGCGCTGATCAAACGCGTGACACTGAAATCATCCTAAATTCTTCTAGACACTCTTTGTATGAACTGAAATCGATGATAGACGGATAGCTGCCAGCGTCACACGTCATCAGATAGATAATAATATATTTTTTCTATCTACCGTTTAGCTTGCCCCATTAATCACCGTTTCAAAAACTACGCGGCCTTTTTGCGTCTTTGTTCCAGGCCCAAATGGTCGGCGTTTACCCAACGAAGAAAGGGGTCATTGTTAAGCTTTCTTTCGAATCATTGCGGGAATTTCACAGGGGAAGGTTCACTTGTTGTTTCGTAAGGCGCTTTATTTACTTCAGCGCGAAAGTTGGATAAAAATCTCGTGGACAGATTGCTTACATTTAGAATGTAAAGGCGGAATTTATGGCGGTTTTGTCGTCGAGTTTGTTCTGTGAAGAATACACGAGAAAATCAAAATTATTTTTTTTTTTTTTTTTTTTTTTTTTTTTTTCTTTCTTCCTATCTGCAATCAGTCCAGCTCCAGACTATAAGCAGATCTGTTGTGAGCAGTTTGTTGGGTAGAGGATGCTCCCCAGCGGGAACAGTCACTCATTTGAAAATCTTATATCCAGTTCTTGTACGTCATGGCGTTTGAGGCGTTTGCGGTAGCTAATATTGGACAGCTGGTTTGCCAGTTCATTTGGGTGTTTTTCTATGCGTATTTTATATTTCTCCGCCAAGAACCCTATCTCTTTCTTGACAGTATTTATGTTGAGTGCTTCATGTATTTCCGCATTGGTTATAAACCACGGTACATTGGCGATGGTTCGGAGTATACCATTTTGTACACGTTGTATGATATTTATGTTGGAATTACAGGCGCTACCCCACAGCTGCATTCCGTATGTCCATATTGGTTTGAGGATGGTCTTATATATTAAGAGTTTATTGTCAATGGACAGTACCGAGTTGCGACCCATCAGCCAATACATGTTTTTGAACCGTATGTTTAATTCTTCTCTCTTAGTTTTTATGTGTTTCTGCCAGGTCAATCTTCTATCAAGATGAATGCCGAGGTATTTAACAGAGTCACTTTTAGGCAGGGTGTTACCTCCCAGTGTCACCGGTGGGCAGTCTCCTTTGCGTAGGGTGAATGTTATGTGTACCGATTTGGATGCACTTGCTTGTATTCTCCATTTCTTTAGCCACTCGTCTATCTTGAAGAGGCTACTTTGCAAGGTTTTAGAGGCAGTTGTAGCATCCATGTTACTAGCGAGCACTGCAGTGTCGTCAGCAAAGGTGGCAGTTACAACGTCTTGTGCTTCCGGGAGGTCAGACGTGAACAAGGTGTACAAGACTGGCCCAAGGACGGAGCCTTGTGGGACTCCCGCCATTACGTTGTGGAATCTTGATGTCTCTCCATCTTCGCGCACTTGAAATATGCGATCAGATAAGTAGGACTCCATTAGGAGAAAGTAGCTATGGGGGAGAACCTGTTTTATTTTGCATAGCAGACCTCTATGCCAGACTTTGTCAAAGGCCTGTTGGATATCGAGAAATACCGCAGAGCAGTACTCTCTGCCTTCTAGTGATCTCCTAATTTTTTCATAGACCCTGTGCACTTGCTCTATCGTGGAGTGTTGTTGTCTGAATCCGAATTGGTGTTTTGGTATTGTTTGGTTTTCCATCAATATAGGGAGTATTCTATGCAGTAGTATCTTTTCAAACAGCTTGGATATGGTCACGAGTAAGCTTATAGGCCTGTATGAGGCGACGTGCTCTATAGGTTTTCCCATCTTGTGGATCATGGTTATTATGGATACCTTCCACAAACGGGGAAAGTATTGTACTCTCAGTATTCCATTAAAGAGGACTGTAAGGTAAACTACTGCCTTCTGCGGGAGCTGCTCCAAGACTTCTTTTGTAATCAAGTCGAAGCCCGGGGCTTTGTTGTTGTGTAGGCTTTTAATAGTTGCCTTCACCTCCTTAACAGTTACTGGTTTTGGAGGTAGGGACAGTTGGAAATCGTAGTTTAAAGTTGCATTTATATCTTTCTCAATATCTGTACTATGGCTCTGGTTTGGCTTGAACACTTCTGCAAGGTGTTTAGCGAAAGCTTCAGATTTTGATTTGCCAGTTCTTGCCCAGCCAGTGTCAGTTCTAATTGGATACTTAAGCTCTTGGGGTCTATTGAGTGATTTCGTTATCTTCCAAAGCGAATAGTTCGTTGAAGCAGTGGCGGTGAGGCTCTCTAGTTTGCTCCGTATTGTAGCATTTTTTACATTTTCCATCAGATTCTTAAGTTCCTTGATGGCTCTATTAAGGGCTGTTTTGTCACTTTTTTGTCTATATTGATGCCAGACACGTCGGAGTCTCCTTTTTTCCAGGACTTTTTGCCTGATTTCTAAGGGTACGTTTTCAGCTCGGCATATGTTTTTCCTTTCAGGGGTGTTTATCCAGCATGCAAATTGTATGATGTTCGTTATATACTTTGTTGCATCTTCAATCTCCTCAGGTGTTTTCAAAGCAATATCCAAAGTCAACTCTTCATTCAGGTACTCCCTAAAACCATCCCAATTTGTGTGTCTGTTGTACAGAGTCTCGGGCTTTTCGTAGCATATTATTTTAGTGCTAATTGTCAGGAAAACTGGGGTATGGTCTGAGCCACTGTCATCGCAGGCTTCTGCTTTGATGTAATGCCTTGACATTCCCTTTACAATAAAGAAATATAGTCTCTCAAAAAAATAGGTCTCAGGATAGGGACGTGGAATATAAACGGACTAGCCCCGAATAAATCGGAGCTAGAACTGTTACTTACACATCACAAACTCGACGCTGTACTAATCGCAGAAGCACACTGTACAGAGAGAAGTAAGATATCGATCACAGGGTACCACACCTACATCACTTTCCACCCTGATGGGACTGGTCATGCTGGATCTGCTGTCGTAATAAGAAAGACGATCAAACATCACCTGCTTCCGGAGTACAAAACCCACCAAATCCAGGCAACCACCATAGCTGTAGAGGACGAAGGAGGCTATTTTAATTTATCAGCAGCCTATTGTCCACCCAGGCATACTATCAACTGTGAGACCTTTACTGACTACTTCTCTACACTGGGAGGCAGATTCATAGCGGGAGGGGATTGGAATGCCAAGCACACCTACTGGGGTTCGAGGCTTACCTCAACCAGAGGAAGACAGCTTAAGGGTGAATTTCAACAGGTCCAAAAAAAATCTCATTTCCGTGGACTTTTTTATCTTAAAGTTTTTTTAAAAACTAAATTGCGGGTTTTAAAGTTTTTGATAATGTATGTATTCTTCCTCAATATCTAGCAGATAACATAAAAAACAAACGAGATATACAAGATTAAAAATTTCGTGCCACGGCGATGAAACATGCGTGCTCGGCAATGAAACAAGCCTCCACGGCAATGAAAGAACTATGCCACGGGAATGAACGCATCCACGGAAATGAAAATCTATATTCAACATAAAATCCCTACTAATATTATAGCTTTTACATCTAAACCACTGAACCGATTTTGATGAAATTTGTTAACATATAGACTAGAGCTCGGGGAAGAACTTGGGCTACTTTGGCTTGAAGGGGTTGAAATAGGGGATGAAAGTTTGTATGGCAGTTCGTCATTTTCGAAGATAGAACCATTAAACTTTGAATTTAGGCACTTCTTATGAAAAAAATGAATATTTGATCAAAAATTTTTGAAATTTTGACCTGTTAGGGGGTGAAATGGGGGATGAAAGTTTGTATGGAATTCGTCATTGTTAAAGACGAAACCATGAAACTTTGCATGTAGGCACTTGATAAGAAATAAATAAATATTTGTTCTAGCGTTTTTGATATATTTACCCATGTGGGGATGAAAGTTCGTAAGGAAATAAAAACAAAGTCACACATTCACGTCTAACACACCACACACTAAACATTGTCAATATGGGTATCGGTTTCGTGGTTATTGTGGGTCCGGATTACGAATAAATGTATTTCGAGATCCAAGATGGCGGTTGCGACTTTTTAATATAAGATCGATATGGGTATAATTTTAATGGTTTTTGGGGGTCCCGATTCCCAATACAACACCCATTTGAGATCCAAGATGGCGGGCGCGACTTTTAAACAATGTCAATATTGGTATCGTTTTCGTGGTTTCTGTGGGTCCGGATTACGAAAAAAGCATCTATTTCGAGATCTAAGATGGCGGACGCAACTTTTTGACAAAATGTCAATATGGGTATCATTTTCATGATTTTCGGGGGACCCGATTCCGAATACGAAATCTATTTCGAGATCCAAGATGGCGGTTGCGACTTTTAAATATAAGATCAATATAGGTATCATTTTTATGGTATTCGGGGGGTCCCGATTCCCAATACAACATCCATTTTGAGACCCAAGATGGCGGACGCGACTTTTTAACATAATGTCAATATTGGTATCATTTTCGTGGTTTTTGTGGGTCCGGTTTACGAATAAAACATCTATTTCGAGATCAAAGATGGCAGACGCGACTTTTTGACAAAATGTCAATATGGGTATCAGTTTCGTGGTTTTCGGGGGTCCCGATTCCGAATACGACATCTATTTCGAGATCTAAGATGGCGGTTGCGACTTTTTAATATAAAATCGAAATGGGTATTATTTTTATGGTTTTCGGGGTCCCGATTCCCAATACAACATCCATTCTGAGAACCAAGATGGCGGACGCGACTTTTTGATTTAATATCAATATGGGTATCTATTTGGTGGTTTTTGGAGGTTCTGACTCCGAATACAACATCTATTTTGATATCCAAGATGGCGGACGTGACTTTTTACTCAAAAGCAATATAAGTATAATTTTTGAGGTTTTCGGCGGTCTTGATTCCGAATACAACTTTTATTTCGAGATCCAAGATGGCGGATACGCCTTTTGGATATAAAATCGATCATTTTCTTAGTTTTCGGGAACACAACATCCATTTTGAGATGCAAGATGTTGGACGCTACTTATTAACTTAATCGCTTTTACGCCATACTCCCGAACCGACTCTGATGAAATTTGGTACAAAAATAGACTAAACCTCGAAATTGAATAAAACCTACTTTTTTGTAAAAAAAAGGGAATGAAGGGGTTGAAATAAGAGATTAAATATTTTTATGAGATTCCTCATTACCAAAGATAAGACCATGAAATTTTAAATAGCATGCAAAAAATATGCAGATATTTGTTTTAGCGTTTTTTGAAATATTGACCCATGTGGGGATGAAATAGGGGATGGAAGGTCGCATGAAAGTTAGCAAAAGATGGAAAAACAAAAAAGGTAGTTTGTAAAAATGTATTATAATCTATTTACAGTAATGCACAGCAGTTTGTATGGGTATCTTTTGCAAAATAAGTGCCCAAAAAAATGAAAATGCTACCCAAAGTAACTATTCCACGCTGACGAAGTCTAGCACGCGGGCAAAAGCTAGTTTTATATATGTACTTACTTGAGTATTATCGTCATCATTTTGAAAGTAACTCCTTCTATCTGTCTGTTATGCTTTCACGCTTAAATCACCGAACCTATTTTGATAAAATTTGGAATATACATGGATTAGACTTTAGGAAATATAGGTTATCCCTTACACCGACCCACGCAAGCGCAGCTGCAGGAGAAAAGCCAGCATTTGGTATTCAGTTTCATTATCAAAAAAATCTTTAATGCCATTATAACTTTTTGTAATTAAAAACTGTTTTGGTGATTCTCAAAACTGATTAATTTTTCAGTATTTTTAATTTATTTTTGGGATATGGTTATATATTTTTATCAACATTGTATGTGGGGCAGAGGCGTATAATTTCAATTTTGAGTTTATTTTCATATACATATGTATATTGTTGCGGTCAATACTCGGCACTACCTGTATTACAGGTAAAGATGTATTTTTTGCCTTATCTTATCATGACAATAAAAACATAAGTCACGGAAATGAAACACCTGGCCACGGAAATGAAACACCTGGCCACGGCAATGAAACTAAATTGTGTTACAAGGCATGGCAATGAAATTTTTTTCATTTCCGTGTCTTTTTTTTCATTGCCATAGCAAATTTGGACCACGGAAACCACAGCAATGAAAGCATGGCGATGAAAATCAAGGCAAAAATATAAAATAACAAAAAAACTATTAGTTATTCGAGGTAATAAACACTTCACAAATAAACAGATGAGAAATGGCATTCTATTGAAAACTCAATCATGAGGACAAACTTATTCATATAGAAGTTATACCTATCCACGGCGATGAAAAAAAAAATGACGACAACATAAAAAATGGAATACTTTTATTTATAGCACAAAAACGCATGCACTTGTGTTCGTCCTTCCGCGTCGAGTACTTAGGCGACACTAATATGCAACGCTTAGCGCACAAGGAGGGGGCCGCAAGTTGTTAGATAAAACAATATTCTTAAAAATGTTTAGGACATGGCGATGAAAGTTTGTTCTGGGACAAATGCATTTAGAATAACCATTCGTTGTATTGTTTAATAATTTGAATAAATGTATTCCGTAACAATACTTTAACTATTCACGCATCAAATAAAACTAAATTTCAATATAAATAATCAATAGATTTTTAGCAATGAGGTATAATATACATCAAGGTGACGTGTGGACAAACACGGCAATGAAAGATTTGGAGGTTTAATATTTTTTTTTGAAGTACCTATTATTCCTATTATTAAAATATTTAGTGCCCCACATAGATAACTATTTCATTTATCTATAAAAAAAATAAGAACGTTATAGCTTTGTTTTTTAATACCGATTTCATCGATGCCACGCAATTTTTGGTCCCGGGAAATTCACCCTTAAACTATGTACTGAAAGAAACAATCTTGACACCATTTCAACTGGGAGGCCTACATACTGGCCCACAGATCCGAAGAAAAAGCCAGATCTGCTAGATTTCTTAAAATCAAAATGAAATAGAAATACGTGTCGAGTGTGCTATCTGTTTTGTAGGCGTTGAAATTTTTAAATTGAATTTTTTGTTTCAAAGTTTCCAGTTCTACATTTTATTTTTTTAGAAAAAAGTGTAACACACTAAACCAACTACGGAAAAAGGAGGAGTTCCTCAAGGAGGAATCTTATCGCCCCTTCTCTTCTCCTGTTTTAATAATACCGTGGCTAAAGTTATAACTTCAAACTACCATCTCTATGCCGACGATTTGCAGTTGTATCGCCACTTTCCTATCGCCGACGTCAACAGCGCTATTTCGGCTCTAAACGATGACTTGGCGCGTGTACACGGCTGGGCCAAATCATATGGACTTCACTTAAATCCTTTGAAATCCAAAGCTATTATATTGGGAAGTGGCTATATGACCAAGCAATTGGACCTGAAGGTGCTACCGCCTGTAATCCTAAACAGCTCGGTAATACCTTTCTCTCTCACTGCGAAGAATTTAGGAATCACCTTTGACTGCAACCTGAATTGGAAAGCTCATGTGAACGAAGTGAGTCGCAAAGTCTTTTCCTCCTTCCACACGCTTAAATCTTTGCAACACTTCTTACCGACACAAACTAGAATTTCTTTGGCCCAGTCGTTGATTCTTCCCATCTTGGACTACGCAGATGCTTGTTACCTGGATATCACGGAGGAACTATTAAATAAGCTTGAGCGACTGCAGAATCTATGCATACGTTTCATCTTTGGGTTACGTAAATATGATCACGTCTCTCATTTCCGATCTCAGCTAAGGTGGCTCCCTATCCGACTTCGAAGAAACTCACACATACTTTTTCTTCTTTTTAATATCTTACATAACCCAACATGTCCAAATTACCTTCGTGAGCGTTTTGATTTTGCGCGTCCTCCTGGCATACTCTGCAGATCGCATCTCCGCACATTTCTTCAAATTATTAAATAAATAAATAAATAAATAAAAAGAAAGAATAGGCTAAGCCGGCGTTTAACTTGTGACAAGTGTATTTCCGCCACTTCGCCTTCCGATCAAGTCAAGTGAATACGTAACTCAGCGATTCGACCGATCTCCTTTGCGGCTGCGCTTAACTTTCATCGCTTCGCAATCCTTAAGAAGCGTGCAATGAATAGTGTATATCACGGCATGCTCAACTACAACCATGTTATGTAGCACGGCCGCTGATAGCGACACTCGGACTTCCTATGAACTCGGCGATTCGACCGATCTCCTTAGATTGATATATCTGTGGTTAAAATCGTGGTTTACAAGGTAAAATTGACTTCTCCTATTGTTAACGCCGGTTAAAATTTAGTCTATGTTACCCGGACCTTAATAACAAATCCATTAAGAACTTATTCATCAAAATCAGATAAATAGTTTAGGCGCTACGGAGGAACATACCTACGTAAATACAAACATACATACATAGACTACTAGCTTGCTTCACGTAGATAGGTATAAAGAATAAATATTTGCATTAATTGATTGAGGCTCTGGACAAATGAACTGCATTTCAACTGCCACGTGCAGTTCCTACAACTGCACGCTGAGTGCAAGCTCCTAATGCAGTTGGACCAGCTGCATCCGAATTTCATTTAAATTTCAAGCATTGGACATGAATAAATTTTTAATGTACGTACATGTGTTTGTAAATGGGGCCCAACTGTGACCCAACGCCGCGTCTCCCGGTACGCGGCCGCGATTCCAGGACATTTCCGTCGCAACGGTCGTCATTTGTTCTCGCAATGTGCTCTGCCCACTGCCACTTAAGGTTTGCAATTCAATGGGCTATGTCGGTGATCTTAAAATTACAGTCCCTAACATAAACAAAAACTTACGTAAAAGAAGTCATGTTCTATACATTCCCTTCGCTGGCAGCAATTACAGATGTTAAAGCTTTGTTTTACGGCCAGGTAAATTATTTAACAATAAGGTCAGATAAGATGATCGCCTAGATTCATTTCACTGCAGTGTAAAGCAAATCAGGAATTACATTACTGAAAAATATTGAATGTAATTAGCTCCAAGAAGCTTATAGGCCAGATCATGAAATGTTTGGGTACATCGTCTACCAACCGATCACACATACGTAGCTGACCACTACCATTTTTAGATAATGAGCTACTCGACCAGTGGTCGAGATTTTTATTGTCCAGTAGCATTTCATGATCTGGCCAATCATACGATCGGGCCACGACATATATATTTCCAATTTAAAAAACATACAGTCGAATAGAGAACCTCCTCATTTTTTTAAGTCGGTTAAAAAATAATTAGACAAAAATGAGTGCCTAACAGTCTGATAGTGTTAAAGAATCTTGAAAAAAAGTAATCCTTTTCACGAACTTGACATTCAATTTCTCCGTAGTAAAATTTCAATTTGAAATCTAATGCAAAATTTAATAATTTCTGCAAGGGTAGGTAATCGTCAGGGACACGTTTAGCGCTGCCGGTCTGAATAAATAACGAATCGACGCCTTAAACGACGAATTAAAATGGGTTTATACCTCGGAATGTTTAACTTGAAGGCGCCTATTTGGAATCTGTTCTGATCTGATACTGGAATTCCCGTAGCTAGTTGATTTGAATTTCCATTACACAAATATTAATATTGTTTTTTTAAGAATAACGCAATGGTAAAAATAATGAACTTTTCCATTATTATAATGATATCTAGGTCTACACGAACAGAAAATATAATACTTATAGCTAATTAAATAAGTATTGATTTTAAAATGTGGATTTATATCACGTACCTACCTCGGCTTTGCTATTTTCCGATATTTCACAGTCCATCCAACTGCGCCGAAATATTATCGAAATAATAACTAATGTAAATCCCGTTTTCTCACATTTTAATGTTAAGGTGATATCGGATGGTTCATTGGAATGAATGTTTACTCCAGTGAATGCCTTTTTTTTTATGTTACGAGATGGCGAACAAGCTTGCGGCCCACCTGATGTTAAGTGGTCACCGCCGCCTATAGACACTTGCAATACTAAGTGTAAATTACTTAACACCGCAAGTGCGTTTGCCATCCTGGGGACTAAGATGATATGCCCTCCATGCCCCGTAATTACACTGGCTACCTTTCCCTTCAATCCGAAACACAGCGAACTGCTTCACGGCAGAAATAAGAAAGGCGGTGGTACCTACCCAGACGACCCTACATATGGGTCTACCACCTAGTCTCTATCTATCTCTAGTCATCTAGCCTCATCTATATTTCATTACATATTCACACGATCGAACTAGAATGATGTCTTTCGACAGCACAGCATAACGTGTCTATCGAAGCACGGGACCTCCTCATGGCAAGCACGCACCGTCAAATTACTTCAATCAATTGTGAACTCTAACACAAATATTTAAGAGCGTGCATTCATCGAAGTACCATCAATATTTTTTTCGCTGTATTGTTATTAGATACACATGTCTATCACCCGTATTCACAAACATTACTATGAGATCACTCGACACTTGGATAAGAAACGAACCAATCACAGAGCTCTATTCAACGCAATGGCCTTGAATACAGCTCTGTGATTGGTTCGCTTCATATCCAAGTGTCGAGTGATCTCATAGTAATGTTTGTAAATACGGGTGTATGTGACCCCATACACACATAGACATTGCTAGTAGAGTGATAAGTCCACTAGCTGGAAAGACCCGGCGTCTACGATCGAAAAATGCCGGCGAACTCGGATTTAGACCATTTTTCATTAAATTGTTAAAAATATCTGAGTGCATTTAACAATGTTATAATATCATTATTATGTGTAGCGCATTAATGTAATTTAATATAATAACATGTTAAATGAGTTTAATTTCAAATACATTGTTAAAATCGACAAAAAATTTTAGCAATTTATCAATATTTTTAGTACTTATCCCTTTTTAATATGGTATCTAATTTTTTTACTTATTTGAGTTTCTTTATAGTGGTTTAAAATAGTATATTTTCTATTGGAAACACAATTTTCGCAAAGTATTGTTTGCCATTATAATGCTGGTATTTCATCTGAAAGATAGCTCCAAACTGATTTTTTTTGTAAACCTGCGCTATAGGATTCACCTTGCTTTAAAAAACTATAAATGTAAATTGAAATGTCTCTCTATAGTGATTTTAATCAAGAATTAATCTTGCTATAATATATAATTTCTTTGCAAAGTCTGTTCACATCGCTTCAAAATTAGGTCTGAAAAATCCACAAAATGTGATGATTTTGACGTAAATCAAGTGCACGCCCTTAAGAGTTAATTTCTATTCCAAAGATGTCCAATGTGCAGACAACTGTACGATTATGGCTTTTATGATATATAAGCGAATACGCGTAAGAAAATATCACACAAATATCGGTAAAGCCAGCCTAGAGGAAAATGTATTCAAGAATATGAATACGTTGAATACGGTATAGCTATAAGAATTCTGTTACATGCCGATTATATTTACTGAAGTAAAATACATATACATATATTGTATATCATATAGAGGTACATTTAGCAATCCGGGCAAGATTAAACCAAAAATTTAACGACTTTTATAGTTATAAAGGTCGAGGTCCTGGAAAGTGGTTATTTATGCCTCCTTTGAATTCATTCACACGTCCCACAAGCACGTGACAACCACAAATATCAACAAAAACAACACGCCTGGCGTGAGCTAATTCGTATGAAAATTATAGTTTAAATCGGAGTTTCTCCCGAGTTCTTGTCGTAAAAACACGTGTTAAGAGACTCCATTTTTAACCTCAATCAACCGTACAATTTTTGTTACCTACTTTAGTTATTATTTTCACTTGACATTGGCAAAATGCGTACGCTTAATGCGACGCGACGCCATTAATTAAGAATAGAATAGAATAGTTTAAATCACACGGACCACATTTTGCCGCTAAACGCAAGCGTGTGGTACCAGCTACATCGCAATCACCAGTGATATTGCGCACTAATAAAGGTCATAGTACCTACACTTATCAGCTTGTATCCGTATCGCTTCTTTTTACTACGAAAAAGAGGCGATGCGCTACGGTCCGTAGCCGTTTCGTAGCTGCTGTTTTCATCGCCTGGTTAAAGCTAAATTATCAAACTTTACTGTAAAAAGACAAAATATTTTATAGATTCAGTTTACACAGCGATTCATTAATATATAATTCACGACAATCGTTTTAATGTTACCAAGAGCATTATGTATTCTATTTATTATTTCAGCATAATGACGCCGCTAAATTCATGAGCCACACATGAGCGTGGCTTCGTATATTTACCTTCAGATTAATTGGATCTCAAAATAGATCATTTCGAATAATTTAAATGGAAACAATGAATATTAATTTCGTGTTAGGTAAAGGATTTTCTGTTTATATTCGCGTGCTTAACATAGCAACAAGGTTGATTGTTGTGAGAGAAAATAAAATTGTTTCTTCAGAAAATGCGAATGTACAGTCAACAGCAATCAGGTTGTCTGTAAATTTTTCTCAATAATGATTTTTTGCTTTATTACACACAGAAATTTGACAGTTTTGGGTAGTCCCATTTGCTGTCGTCTGTAGATTGATGGCTGAAAGAAGTTTCTTCCGAGTTCTTGTTGTAAAAACACGTGTTTTAACAAAATCTACCGTACTAATTGTTAGTTACATTTTCACTTGACAATGGCAAAATAGGTATGTAGATAATCTTGATGTGTCGCGAACGCCATTAATATAAAAGAAGAAAAAAAAAGGAATAAAATTGAAAAAGAACTGCCCTTTTATTCTATTTTGTTCCTCCCTTAATAACTTTTATTTTGCCTCGAATATTTATTAGGGACGTTTGTTGTCAAGCTAGTTAAGATAGTTTTTATTAGCCATCAAAACATAATTTTGCATTAGATTTTTATAGGCCTAAAGAACTCGTGATGTCTTAAATTCCCATATAATAGTCAACTGACTTGGCCAGCGTAGCCAACCCGCACATGGCTAGCGTGGTTGACTAAGGCCTAATCGCCCCTAATGTGGGTTAGGCTCGAGCCTCTCGGTGGGGACATTATATGAGCTGTTGATGATGAGTCAACTGACTGGATATTAAATGATTTCGATACGCTTAAAATTCTAGTAATAGTAAGTAGTACAGTCTGTACCACTGTTGACAGTTCGACGTCTCACGTATCACCCACGCAATAACAATCACGAGTTGCCAAACGTGAGTACATATTATTTCATGAAACTGTACCTAATATACAATATTCCTTTAGTTTTTTCTCACCAAACGTTGCTTTAAAAATATTGCTGTTTAGAAATAAGACAATATTAAAGTGTTCGATAGTTACTACATTCTATAAATGTTCTGTTTGTACAACAAAGTAGAGGATAAGGTGACAACTGATAGACAAGAATGGAAAGACAGGGCATACTGTACCAACCCCAAATATATTGGGAGCAGGCCAGAAGGAACAAGAAGAAGACAATTAAAGCACGGACCAACGTACGTATTGAAGATTCGTGTATCAAGACGAAAGTACGTGTTGCCAGTGATGACCCACGGAACTTGAATGTAGCCTCTTATAATGGGCCTCATAAGAAGACTTAAGGTCACTCAAAAGGCAATGGAGATATGCTCGAGGCTATGCTCGGAGTTTCTCTGCGTGATCATATCAGAAATTATTAAATCCGTAGGAGAACTAAGGTCAAAGACATAGCCCAAAGAATTGCTTACCTTAAGTAGCAGTGGGAAGGGCACAATGCGAGGATGACTGCGGCCGTTGGGGCGGAAAGGTCCTCGAGTGGCGACCGCGTACCGGCAGTCGCAGCGTTGGTAGGCCCCCTACAAGGTGGACTGACGATCTGGTTATGGTCACGGGAAGCCGCTGGATGCGGGCAGCGCAAGACCGATCGGGTTGGAGATCCTTGGGGGAGGCCTATGTCCAACAGTGGGCGTCTCTCGGCTGAAATGATGATGATGATCACCGATGTACACATTTTGTACCGCGTACGCGCAAACAAAATTGCAATGATCTTTGGGAGTACGATGTATGGCGGAGAAATATTTATGACGCACGCCAATGGGTATGTCAATGGGTAGCGTATCATGATTGCATATGTGGACGGGTGATGATACGCGTATCATGATACGCGATCTTGATACGCCGTTATGATACGGCCCGTCCCATGTCATGTCGGTTTCGTACGGTTGTCATACGGAGCAAATTGAGGCATCCACAACTTGATACGGGGTTTGATACGTGATATGTTGATACGGATACGCTGATCGGATTGGGCAAATGATCATATCTGGACCCGGCTTAAAGTGTTTTTATTAGATTCAATTTGAAAAAAAATTCTAACTAAATATTCACTTTTTCCAGCTGCGACTCAAACCAGACAAAAATTAATACCAATTTGTCACTGCTACAATTTTATTGTAGTCGTATGTACGTGTGTGCTTATACTTTGATCACACTAATAGATAAGATAGGTCACGTAGACAAACTTGAAGGTTTCATTTAAAAGTAGTTCTCTAAGAAGCTGACGAAGTTGCAATAATCCGGAAATCTCCGGAGGCTTCAGAGTAATCTTAAAGATTTAGGAGGCAGCCTCTCGGGCGTTAAGGTGGGACTAGCCACTTTCGTGTTATAACCATAACACTTCCATACTTTTCTAAGCTATAACAGGATTATTTTATTACAGGATTTGCGCACAATTTTGTGAGGCTTTCCAGACGTTTTAAGGGACGAGAGGATGGTATATTGAGCTTGTGATAATGACGGATCTGGCGGCCATGAAAGTTCCAAAATGTAAGAAAACTACTTGAAAATTTTTGCACAACAGTCACAAAAATTTAGTTACAGACAATACTAATTTCCGGGTACGCAACCGAGTTGCCTTTTATTCTTATGAAAAAGAGAGCGAGAACCAACCATTTTCGTTTATCTGCGTTCACTGATTTCCGTGAGTTCCATAGTCTAATTGATTATTGATTGGAATAAAGTTACACCTAATGTGAACAAAAAAGATTTTCTTAAAAATTAACCGTAGAATATTACAAAACTGTGTAAAATGCTTATGGCAGTTCGTTCGTGTCACATTAATTTGAGTTTACGCTATACCTAAGGGTTACTTTTTTCACTGACCGAACCATTAAAAATGTATCGTGGTTTCATAAACTTAACACGTGTCCTTTCTCGTTTCATCGCATAATGTAGTAGTTTCTTTTAAACTTACTTCTTTTTCCTTGCTTTAGATTAGCGTGTTACCACAGATAATATAATACTATACTAGTAGTGTTACTTAATATTTCTCATAGCTGGATAACAAGCACAAGTACTGTTCAATGTGGTTCAACAGACTTCTTTATTGAAATTGAAGTGTTCATTTATTTCAATAGACGCAGATAACGTCCCAGTGCAATGAAGTTCCTTGGCAAGGATTTGTGGATGACCAAATCTTATCTAATAGTTGGACCATTCTAGCGCATGTTTTTCACATTGTAGACTTGGTTTTGGCGTCTTTTTTTGGCGTTTTGGCGCCGCAGAAATAACGGCACGTAATTATTTTGCTCGAAATTTTTTCTTACTTCTCCAGTAAGAGGACTCTAAATTCAAGCAGCTAATCCCCTGACTTTCCTGTTCAATATAACTATGTAAAGCCATCTTTTTTGTTTTTCTTTTCGTTTTACTGGGATACAAAACAAAGCAAATGCCTATCGCCACAATCAGAGTTCAAATAACAATATTTGCGAAGACAGCCAATTTGTACAATCACGGTGAGAAGTACCTTCGTGACGTCACAAACATTCCGACCCTTCCTACACCTGCTAATCCATAACCTGCCTTCAAACTGATAGGACGGCATTTCAACCCTCCTTAGAAAGTATATTACATACCTATACGAAGATATATTGAGAGGCTTATAAGAAAAATGCATGTAGAGTTTTAGATCGATAACGTTGCCTGAATGTAAGACACATAAGAAGAATTTATTCTTTCAAAGTCGAAAGTGAAATTGATGAAAAGGATATATTATATAGGATATGAATCGAAGTAAATGGAGATGGGGTACGGGGAAGACTTAGTGAACTTACTTAGGTGAACGTATATCAATCAAATCTAAACGTCTTGAAAAATGGCAGGGCCTGGACAAGTGGCAAACGATATAACTTTTCTATGGAACGAAATAACAATCTTTTACTACTCATATTTGACATGTCGGTTCGTTAAAGTTCGGCGCAATCTATTGGTCACTTGGCTAGGCCGTCGGTCAAAAGTATCAACTTTCGCCAGCAGTATTCCCGAAGCGATACGAACTTGACATCTTCAAAAAAAAGAACGTATTCCTTTCTCAAAGCGTAGATGTCCATGGGCAGCGGTGATCGCTTACTATCAGGCGAACCGTCTGCTCGTTAGCCCCCTTTTCCATAAAAAGTACCAACTCGAATCGCTGAGCAGTAGATGAAGCAAAAGAAATATATTTAGTTAAACGTGAGAAAAACAAACACACAAAAGATAAATATAAAATAAAAGAATAACAAAGTTTAAAACAATAATTATGTAGGATCGTAGTAATTTAAAAAAGTGCGTCAATTGCATCGCTTTGTTGCGTCATTGAGCGCGTTCTACCGTCTGTACGACGGCGAGTGCTCCGAGGAGCATTTTCCCCAATCCCAGCATCGCTCTTCCTTTTAATCGCAGAGTGTTTTTTTTAAATCCTACTATTAATTAAACTCTAAAATAGAAACTGCGAGTATTGAAATATCATAAAGATTTTAGTTTAAGTTACACGAGAACCGTTGGTTTTCATTCCTTGAAAACTTTTTTAACGCTAAAATCTTATTACGTTAATTTCATTTTTGCTACGGACGCTTAACTTGAGCGTAGAATAAAAATACCTGATAAGCAATTTCGCAAAAGCGCTTGCAAACCTACGCAAACCAAGCCAAATGCTCTACCCACAAGTTCGAATTTGTGATGGCCTGTTGAGGTTTGGCAAGCGTGTGGATCCGGCATTAAACTTCGAAATAATTTGTTAGGCGCGGCAAGTAGCACAAAACTTTTAACGTCCTTACTTCATCGATGTCTCCGAATAAGATTAGCTGTGACCTTCTACAGACATTAGCCGTAACTAAAAGCAATAATAATTATGTTGTCTAACCAGAGTTAGGAAACGTGAGATCAAGTAGTGTTGCGTGAAACAACATCATTAATTAAGCTAACTTCGTGTGCGATGTGCCGCTGTTTTTCAGCTGAATAAGTTTGGAACACAAATTAAAGCGGGTACAGAAGCACCAGTGGTTCAGATTTGCATGCCGGTATCGTTGGTTAAAGGGCTTTTCTTAAGTTCGCTTGCCTAGCTAATAGTAGTATTACTAGTGGCGGATTCATTTACCACTATTATTGGCTTCCCAATTGCATACAGAATAATCAGATTGAATAAGTTGCCGTTTTGCTCCTATTTATTTTTCTTACACTAATAGACACAATCTTGCGCTACCTATGCAAGGTCAAACTGAGCCAATGAAGAAAACTGCGGATCACACGTTATCAAACTAAACCAATGACAGCAGTCGTATGTTTCGCTAGAAATAATTATGGGCTCTGCTCACAGCTGTGGCGCGCTTGCCCAGCCTACGCGGCCCTGCTACCATCTTTCTGTGTCATTTGCTCAAAATCGACCAATTGTGAGTGCCGCACGTTGGTGGCGTTTGCTTTTTAGAATCATCGTTGATTTTGAGGCAGTCAGGCTTGCGTAAGGAAAATTCCTTATTTCTCAGAATAAGGCCTCCTAGTAGACTCGTGAAAGGATGACATCAAATTTGACAAGTGAACAAATTGTACCTAAAGGTATAAAGAAATTTTGAATATGAGTTTTGCGTTTAAGTTTCAATATTATTGATATTATTTGTCAATCGAATATCAAAATACAAACATTCAAATTACAACACTTTCTTGGGAAAGTTTACGTTTATCTTCTGTGCTATCTTTATTTTGTGTTTGAAATTAGTATTTCGCGTCTTTCTCTACCTTAATGAACATTGGCTTGTGAAGGGAGCGAATAATATGTGCATAATTTGTAGCTTACGGCGACGATGGAATATTCTCGGTATTCCATATTATTTGAGCAAACTCGAGTTGCTCACTATAAATCACATGATACACTTGAAACTTTGGTACGGTGTTTATTTTCAGTTCAAGGGTTAAGTTAGGTAAACTTGTAACAATTTTTGTCACCTCCGGTTAGTTCAGGGCATCGCACAAGACTCAATCTATTAATTTACTTTTTACCCAGGGCGCCTTTATTTTTAATTAGATTCAGTATTCTAGGGATGTCTAAAGAAAACTACTTATGACACACTATATAGTAGATATTTTATTCAATTAACAATATATATATGTATTTAAAGAAACCTTAAAAATCTAACACTTGATATTAATCTATGTAAAGTACTAAAGTTAAGATACACTGTTTGAATACCAATCTATAAAACTTTTATTTGAATGATAAACACTATAATTACTGATACGAATTTCATCTACTGTTTTATACATTAGTTTGCTTCTTCAAGGTTACATTCAGATCATTTATATCTTAGTAAACATTTGTTATTAAGGAGTAACATTAATAAAGATACATTCTCTAGACTTTGTATTGTCTTTTTAAAAGTTTTATTAAGAAATGTTATAATTCTCAATTCAAATTCTAACAAAAAGTATTTAGGGAATGCAATGAGTAAGCAGGGGCATAAATTTATGGGAGGATTACTTAACTTCAAGACTTGGTAGCAGAAAGTCTCCCTTGCTATCTTTTGTCCTGGTGACCTCGGAAGTTTTCCTTCTGACTTTTCTTATTGATTCCACAAGATCAGAATGGATGCTAGTTCAGGATGTCATCACATTCAATCATACTCCCCTAGCTTCTCAGTCTTACAACAGGTATATAAATATTGTCTAGTGAAGAACCGACAACAATGGGACCACAGTCCAAGGAACCCTAGAAATGCAATACATAACCTAAGAATTTGTAAACTTTACACAACATCTATACCTATCCAACTGATTAAAATCTACTTTACTTACCCTTTTAAAGCAGGGGAACTCACTTTTTATTAACTTTTTATTTTAACAACTTAAAATATTTTTTCAAGAAATACATCAATACCTAGATGGTATTCAAGAAGTCAAGTACACAAATGCATGATCTCCACGCCTCAAGTACTGATATTTATAGGCTCCCTCCCTACTTCTAAGCTTGCGATTCGAACTCCAAATCACTACCATATTTGGTAATAAATTTGCTAACGGAAGTTTTAATTATTACTTACACTTTAGGAATATTCTAGAACAAGAAATAAAGCGACAAAACAATTGGGTGGTGAGTAGCCAAACTAATTGAATCGAACACTTCTATATTACTAGCGACCTCTATCCTACTTCCATGAATCTTCATTATTTATGTCACCTGTGCTATGCTACAATAAGCAATATCTATTTAGCAACAACCATCCTACTTGGTGTGACATATTAACGATAGATGGCTCCACCCCTCTATTATCAAACTTATAGATGATAATTTTGATTTATTTTGACTACACAAAAAAATGATGTTACACAACACCCCCCTTAAGTCAAAAAAATTTTTTGTTACCTAGAACAAAACATTTTTTTATTTTAATTTCACAAGTATCCCTATCAATTTGATATCTAACGATTTCCTAATTACTCTCTCTTCTACCTAAACTAGTATACACTAAGTTATCTTAAACAATAAAGAATATGAAACAAAGTTATTCTCAGTGCAAACTTACGGGATGTGAAGTTTACTTATCTATACGTTAAAAATATAAGAGTTTAAAACAAAGTTATTTTACATGATGTATTTAATTTTAACTTAACGTAAAGTTTTCTAAACTAAAACAATATTGAAAGTTAAATATTTTCAAATATATACACTACTTGTATCCAAATTACAACATGTAAATACCTTGTTTGGATTCAATGTCCATTGGTATCACATTGTTTACCCTAACAGGGTAGCAAAAGTTAAAAGTTATGATAACTTCACTATCGGCGGATATAAGTTAAAACAAAGTGCAAACACATCACTTACCAAATACTAAGTGTCAATTGTTATTTAGTAAGTAAATACTGACACACAAAATCAAGTTAAAAATTAAGTTTAATTTAAGTAGAAAATACTATCTAAGTATTACTTAAGTGATCAAGTTAAGTGCTTTAATCAAGTCAATATGAAAATTGTTGATTAAAGAAATTATTTTTAATCAATAAACCGATCTTTATTGTTTAACTAAATGTATACCAACACCTATCTATACATATCTCTTTCATACTTCGTACACTATCATACTTGTGTGTTAAAAATAGTTACGCGCGTTGAATTTAAAAAATACCTTTCATACCACTCGTACATACCTTACATTCGTCCACGCATACCAGTGAGTATGGCACATTAGTTATCCAAGTTCAAGTATTGTTATGGTTTATTAGTTTTTAATTTTAATTAATATATTTAAGAATATCCTTAATATGATAATTACCAAGACATTTACCACTAAGATCTGACAAAGTATAAACCAGTGGTGATAATTTAGCTGTAACCACACATTTAAGAAATTTAGGTGCTAATTTAGCAGAGAAGTTTTTTGATTTGTTTGATAAATAGAAAGTACGTTTGTACACTATCTGTCCTATTTTTAATTCAATGTGTCTTTTTCTAAGATTATATTGTTTTTCATTCCGTTGGTGAGCAACTATTAAATGTTTCCTCACCTTTTGGAAAACAGCATGAAGTTCTTGCAATTTTTTACCATATTCTTGTGTATTTTCGGACGTTAATTGATCTAATGAACATGGAGGCATTGAACTATTATAAACAGCACCATCGCCAATGTATTCTCTACCATGGACTAAAAAATATGGCGAAAATTTAGTTGCTTCATTTGTAGCACTGTTAAGAGCACATTGTATTTCTATTAAGTGTTCATCCCACCTTTTATGTTCAGATTTTACATAACAGGCAATAGCGTGTACTATGTTTCTATTCGCCCTTTCTGCCTGATTAGTTTGGGGATGATATCTAGGATTGTAGTATACATTAGGCACATTATATTTCGTTAACAATTGTCTAAAATGGTTACTAACATATTGCGGACCGTTATCTATAAAAATGGTTTTACAAACACCATGAACTAGGAATATGTGTTTTTCTATGTAATTAGCTACAGAAATGCCTGTTGCTGACCTTATAGGATGCAACATAACATATTTACTGAAGTAATCCGAAACAACAATTAAGTATGTATTCCTATTTCTAGAATTTGGGAAAGGTCCCAACAAATCACAGCTAATGGCTTCAAAAGGTTTAGATACTTTTTTAGGACTTCCCATAAGACCTGGGCGAGCGGTGTTGACTGGTTTGTATGCCTTACATGTCTCACAATCACTCACATACTTTTTCACATCTTCATATAGGTAAGGCCAATAATAGTGTAGGGCTATTCTTTTGTGAGTTTTCATTACACCTGTATGTGCACTAGTGGGATCATCATGGTATTTTTTTAGAATTGCTAATCTATCCTCTTTAGGCACTACCAATTTCCAATCAAATTCACTAGTAAGGTTATACTTATTTTTTGAATATCTGTATAATTTATCGTCTTTTTCCATGAAGTTTGGATAATGACGTGGATTATTTTTAACTGAGTTAAACATATGCATGTACCAACTATCAGTTGACATGTCAAAATCTATATTTTCAATCCTAATTCGTGACAAGGTATCTGGGAGAACGTGTTCCTTACCCTTTCGATGTTCTATTTTAAAATTAAATTGACTAAGTCGCATACTCCATCGTGCTAAACGACCTGTGGGATTTTTTAACTTATGAAACCACAATAAGGAAGCATGGTCTGTGACCACTGTACATTCCTGTCCCTCAACATATTGTCGAAACTGCTCAAGTGCAAATATGACAGCTAATAATTCTCTCTCCGTTGTACTGTAATTAACCTCATTTTTATTAAGGGTACGACTACAATAGGCAATTGGATGTTCTACATTTTCATATGTTTGTGTAAGCACAGCAGCTACTGAGTAAGCGGACGCGTCTGTTAAAATACGAAACGGGCGTGAATAGTCTGGCATTTTTAGGATAGGAGCTGAAACAAGTGCAGTTTTAAGTAAGTTAAATGATTCCTGTGCCTCAGAGTTCCATACAAAATCACTATTTTTTCGGGTAAGTTTACACAATGGCTTACTAATTTTAGAGAAATTTTCTACAAATCTTCTATACCATCCGGCCATGCCAAGAAATCTTTTTACTTCCTTGGTAGTAGTGGGTGTTGGATAATTAAGAATCACATCCACTTTGCCAGGGTCAGTTCTTAAACCGTGTTTATCGATATAATATCCTAAGTATTTAAGTTCCTTACGACAGAATTTTGACTTTTTCATATTAATTGTCAAACCTGCCTCTTTAAGACGTTGATATACTCTTTCCAAGAGTTCAATATGTTCTTTAAAACTACTACTAATACAAATTTATATCATCTTGAAAAGCAAACACTTTATTCTCAAATTCTGGTCCAAATAATCTATCCATTAAACGTTGCATAGTAGCGGACGCTCCTACTAAGCCAAAGCTCATTACATTAAATTGAAATAAACCTCTACGTGGAACAGTGAAAGCAGTTTTTTCAGCGGACTCAGGTGAGTCATACGGAATTTGCCAGTAGGCAGCACTGAGATCAATTGAGGATAGATATCTTGCATTATTAAGTTGATTTAAAATTTGGTTAATGTATGGTAAAGGATATGCATCCGGCTTAGAGATATGATTAAGTTTACGAGAGTCTAAACATAGTCTGATGTCACCATTCGGTTTCTCAACCAATACTACCGGTGAATTCCAAGCTGATTGTGATGGAGAAACAACACCTAATGCTAACATTCTATCTAATTCTTTCTCCAAAACCAATTGTTTACTAGGCGATAAAGGATAATACCTTTGTTTGATGGGATTATGATTGCCAGTGTCAATTTTATGGTGTTCTAATGTAGTTCTGCCAAGACCTATCTTCTCAGTATTTATCAAATCAAATTTTTTAATTAAATTATCTATTATTACTTTCTGTTCAAGTGCTAAGTTTTCATAGTCTTCTAATCCATTTTTTACAATTAAAGAATTAACTGAGTATTCTGAGTTCACAGAATCACCTTTAAAATGTGATGATATTAAATTTTTTGTCAATCCAAACAAATGCCAAAAGTCTATGCCTAATATGATGGATGTTGTTATCTCAGGTACAACATAAAATGTAACTACTTTAAATATTGATTTATATTCAATTGGCAATGACATATAACCTATACAGGATAGTTCTGTACTATTCGCTGTGTTAACTTTACATTCTTTATTAAAAGTATTGATTTTAAAGCCTAATTCCTCAAACTTTGTATGTGAATTCATTCCTAGTATTGAGCATGATGCTCCAGAGTCAGCAAGTCCAAGTACATTTAAGTGTAATACTTTAAATTGCAAATAAGGTCTATTATCAAAAAAACTTTTTTTTTTAAAGAGAACTTCACACTTATCTAAGTTTGAATGTGACCTTTTCTTTTTAACTTTAAAAGTGGAGTTCTCAAAAATTAGTTTTTTGAAAAATTAAATGAATTACATTGTGGGCATTCAGGTCTTCTTACGCCTTTTTTACCACACTTAAAACAGATTATTTCTCTCGAATTTCTACACTCTCGAGTGTAATGCTCATCACTATTACATCTCATACACTTTGTGTTACTCATAAAATTATTAGAGGACGTAACAGTTGAGACATGTTTAATTGAGTTCTTAAAATTTTTAATACTACGTGACTAAAGGTCATTAGATACTTGTAACTTATGTAAGTTTGGTTCTACAAATTTTTCAGAACGTACTTGAGCTAACTCTAATCGTTTTCCTAATAACTTTAACATCTCAATGGAGTCAACATTATGGAGAGCTAATTCTTTCATGTACTCCGGTCTAATATTATGCATTAAAATTTCTAACTGCTCATCTACTGACATTTTGGTAGATAGTCTAGCAAACATTCCTTGCATGGTAGAAATATAACTTACTATGGTCTCTTGTTTAGCTTGTGTACGCTGTCTAATTTCATTCTTAAGGCGATAGTCTAAGTCTGGTATATCAAAGTCCTCTCTCAGACGAATTAATAAATCTGAGTAGGAATTAAAACTAGTTTTATTACATCTAAACCACGCTAATGCTGAGTCATCCAAGAGGTCTGAAAAAGCATTTAGCATACGGGATTTAGGAATCTCGCGTGCCAATCGAAGTTCTTCTAATCTTTCAATAAAACTTCTAACACAAGTTGATCCATTATATTTTAAATTAAGCGAGTTTAGGTTAAGGGGTTTTTCTCTAATTACTACCACTTCCTCTCTTTCTTCTTTTTTTAAAATAGTCATTCCACTTTCATCACTCTCCTGCGCATTCTCTTCCATGACATTCGTTCTCTTATACATAGGAGTTGCCTCTTTCTCAACTAATTCCTCAGAACTACCATCATCTTCAGGTTCTACCTGAGCTAAAATTCGGATGAGTCTGTGGCGTAAATCCACTAGAGAAGAATTCTCAACACCCAAACGAGCTAGTCTATCGATAAGATAATTTGCCCTACTCGCTATTCGTAAGAACAAATTTTTCTCCCTAACGACTTCACCTGAGTTAAGTAATTCCTCCAGCTCGGTCACCTTTGGCGTGCAAATCGCAATCTCGTTTGCCGGGCGTGCAGACAGTACCGGTGCGCTCTTTATGCTACCACGTCTCGATAACTTGAAGACCTGCCGCAACTGCTTCCTTAATGCATCCACCGATGTTTCAGGAGCTGTGGAAATGCCAAGAATATCCAGTTCATATCTGATCTCATCCTTTCTTAAGTAGTTTACATATTTTTGTATAGAGGCCATTTTTAAACAAAATTAAAACAAAACTAAGTTAAAGTATCAAATTATTAAATGATATAGTTACCCTATTAGGTAAATATTAATTATTTTATCAAACTAAATTACTCAAAAGTTAAGACTATTAATAAAAATTTATAAATAAAGTGAGGGTACTTTTATCTTAAACAGTTTTTACTTACTATTTTCTTTAAATTGAATAAAAGATCTTATCAAAGTTTTAATTCTAGTGTGTCTTTCAGATTAGTTGGGGAATTAAACCTTACGGTTACCACCAAACTACTTTTTCATCATGTGGACACACCAGAAAATCCCACGAATACTGAATGCTTAAAAAATTTTTTTTTTTTTTTTTTTTTTTTCGAGCCCTTAAGTTGGTCGCCAATTTGTAACAATTTTTGTTACCTCCGGTTAGTTCAGGGCATCGCACAAGACTCAATCTATTAATTTACTTTTTACCCAGGGCGCCTTTATTTTTAATTAGATTCAGTATTCTAGGGATGTCTAAAGAAAACTACTTATGACACACTATATAGTAGATATTTTATTCAATTAACAATATATATATGTATTTAAAGAAACCTTAAAAATCTAACACTTGATATTAATCTATGTAAAGTACTAAAGTTAAGATACACTGTTTGAATACCAATCTATAAAACTTTTATTTGAATGATAAACACTATAATTACTGATACGAATTTCATCTACTGTTTTATACATTAGTTTGCTTCTTCAAGGTTACATTCAGATCATTTATATCTTAGTAAACATTTGTTATTAAGGAGTAACATTAATAAAGATACATTCTCTAGACTTTGTATTGTCTTTTTAAAAGTTTTATTAATAAATGTTATAATTCTCAATTCAAATTCTAACAAAAAGTATTTAGGGAATGCAATGAGTAAGCAGGGGCATAAATTTATGGGAGGATTACTTAACTTCAAGACTTGGTAGCAGAAAGTCTCCCTTGCTATCTTTTGTCCTGGTGACCTCGGAAGTTTTCCTTCTGACTTTTCTTATTGATTCCACAAGATCAGAATGGATGCTAGTTCAGGATGTCATCACATTCAATCATACTCCCCTAGCTTCTCAGTCTTACAACAGGTATATAAATATTGTCTAGTGAAGAACCGACAACAATGGGACCACAGTCCAAGGAACCCTAGAAATGCAATACATAACCTAAGAATTTGTAAACTTTACACAACATCTATACCTATCCAACTGATTAAAATCTACTTTACTTACCCTTTTAAAGCAGGGGAACTCACTATTTATTAACTTTTTATTTTAACAACTTAAAATATTTTTTCAAGAAATACATCAATACCTAGATGGTATTCAAGAAGTCAAGTACACAAATGCATGATCTCCACGCCTCAAGTACTGATATTTATAGGCTCCCTCCCTACTTCTAAGCTTGCGATTCGAACTCCAAATCACTACCATATTTGGTAATAAATTTGCTAACGGAAGTTTTAATTATTACTTACACTTTAGGAATATTCTAGAACAAGAAATAAAGCGACAAAACAATTGGGTGGTGAGTAGCCAAACTAATTGAATCGAACACTTCTATATTACTAGCGACCTCTATCCTACTTCCATGAATCTTCATTATTTATGTCACCTGTGCTATGCTACAATAAGCAATATCTATTTAGCAACAACCATCCTACTTGGTGTGACATATTAACGATAGATGGCTCCACCCCTCTATTATCAAACTTATAGATGATAATTTTGATTTATTTTGACTACACAAAAAAATGATGTTACAAACTTAGTTGCATGCAAGCATATTTCAAGCAATTAGGTATATGTTTTGTGTTTGTTTTGAACATTACATGCATAGAATAGGTACTATCGCGTTCATAATCCCAAAAGAGTCGTGTAGTGGTTGGTGTAGTAAATCAAACCTGAAGTTGAGAATGCCAGTACTTGTTATATTTCTTGATATTTCACAAAGTTATTTGTTTTAGTATTAATCTTTTAACTAGATGTAGTTTGGAGCTGAGCAGGCCGGGCAAGAGATCTGGTTGTCACAGTGACAACCTATATTTACTCACTACAGATAACAATATTTTCATAAAACGGGCACAGATAATTTAAGCATTCCAGATCTGCTACAAGTTGATCATTCATTATGCAGTTCCAATTCTGCGGTAACCTCCTTACAGGTTCTTACGCTTTCCAAACCTGCTTTTGAGGCCTATTTACACTTCCAGTGCAGTAGGCCTCGTCCCGATCAAGGGCCACCTTCACCGCTCGATTTGCTTCTGAAATTCCCTGTACGGGTGATCAGTGAAGCACTTCGGATGGCACACTGCCTTAGGAGAACTTTAGTTACAGGTGATGCTGTGGTTAGTTCTAGCTGAGCTAGTTCTTGTGTCGTGCATACATTAATTAATAGGGGTTAAAGTATGAAATTGCCGATTTTTTCCTCATTATTCATTAGTGTATAATTTCATTCATACAATAGCTATTTCCATTATTCTTTTTTTATTTTAAACTTCATTACAAGGACTTATATTTATGTATAAAAATTATCCTTTTTTTAATTTTTTTCATTAGTAATACATCTTCAAAACAGCTCATCCTAAGAGGTGCCGGTTTCCGTTATAAAAATATGAATATATTTTTAAAGATATTAATTCTCATTTTTTTTCTCTAAGTATCCTAAAGCTTAATGTTGTCTTAATATATTCACAAAGTTATACAAAATTTAAATTTGTGGTTCCTTAAAAAATCGCAAATATATTTGTATGGAAAAATGAATTTTCGTTAAATTCTGCATACAAAACGGCAATTTCATACTTAACCCTGGAACCCTACTCGGGGTGCTAGAGCACCCCACAAGAGTTTGTTTTTTAAATTATTTCACGGGTATATATTGCACAGATTTGACGTCCCACGTATTTAACCTTGAGGTCAAGCGCTACGAAACGGCCAGTAGCGCGGGGACCGCCGGACGTCACAGACGCGTGCACATGTGTCCTGGGGTGCTCCAGGACCCCAGTATAGGAACAATGTAAGTTTTTCTTCGTTTAATTTTTTATTTTATTTGATCTATTTTAATTGTTAAACTAATGTGTTTAATGTAAATGTATATGACTGAAATTAGTTATTTTTGAGGTTATGTAAAAAGTCATGAAATCAAAAATTTGGTTAGTTTTCTTTAGAAATATAATAAAAAACGTCTATCAAAACTGTAATTTTATTTATTAAATAAACGATGGGCTATGTGCAAGTTTTATGGTTTATTGAATGGGATTGGCATCAACTTCTGGGTTCTCTACAAATGCTCAAAAGCATCCAATAAGCAACATCAAGTATCGTCGCACATTTCTGAAGGAGTTGGGACTCAACCTTATAGAAGAGCATTTGAAAGAACGCTTGCAAAAGCCAAATTTGAGGCGGGATATGAAAGAAAATATAGCGGGGATACTCATACAACCTGTGCCAGTCGATCCTTCCAGGTCTGTAGAACACTCACAGGGACGTTGTGGTTTCTGCCCACGAAAAAGGGATCGGAAGAGTAAGACAAGGAGCACTAAGCGTAAAATTCCAATATTTTTGGAACACCAAATCAAAATATGCCAAAGGTGCTAAAATTATTTTAATCGTTAAATTGTAATGCTGATTCACGATCTCACTTTGTTACTTAATATAAATAAATGTTTGATTATTTAAATCTCTTTTTATTTACCTATTTTTTAGACACTTAATTTTGGGGTGCTGCATCACCCCAGTGTAGGAACACTGTATGTGCAAAGTACTGTAGGGTTCCAGGGTTAAACCCCTAATATATAACATGTTGCGTCCGAACTGCACTAGCCGTGAGAGTACTCATTGAATAGCGACTGTGCGCGCAGCCCGCGATATGCGAAGTGAGAGGTTCCTACAGTTTTTAGTGGATACCAGCTGTTACAGATCTGGTGACTGCCACATAACCCTCGCGTGGCCCTATTTATGGCTAGGGTACGTATGAAGTTTACTGTCGAAAAAAGGGTCGGTCTTCATAAGAAACTCTAAGGAGAACCAAGCGCAGATCTTTAGGTCACATATGGTTACACATAAAGTCAAATCTACCGGGATGGGTATGGGCCAAGCAGTGTCTCTTTTCATACATTTCGACGCCGTCGTGGTGGAGTTGTCAGTATAGCTACCTACACATCGAGCGGTCCGGGTTCGAATCCTGGTAGCGGCAAATATTTGTGTGACGAACACGAATATTTGTTTGCGAGTCATGGTTGTTTATATATTTATTTAAGTTCATTTATACAAAAATCTAAAAAAAAAATATGTATATAAAAAAATGTCCGTTATCTAGTTTCCGTAACACAAGTTCTTTAATGATACTTACTTCGGGCTAGATAATTGGTGTGAGCGTGAAAATATATTATTATTATTGTACATTGCCCACTGTTTCTGACAGTTTACACTAGAGGCGCTAGTGGGCAATGTATGAAAGATACGATACGTTTGATCGAGCTCGAAAACTAAAAAAACTCATACTAAGGGTACAGGTTGCTAGTCTGTTGTCTATGCAGAGGGTTTAGTACAGTCAGCAGCAAAAGTAGATGGTAAAAATTAAAACTTAATATACTTAAAGAAAGCTCTGGAGAAATATTCTTTTAATGTACTTAGAAGTTCTGTTTTTGATCATCTACTTCAACTGTTGACTGTACCTACAATATGTTATAAGAAACGGTCACCTCATATACATAATTATTATGGTCATATAAATGCTATAGTCAAATCAAAATCGTAAATTGAATTTTAAATTTCTTGATACCAATTATAGTTGGGTGAATAAAACAAAATATATGAAATATGTCGAAATTAATTTTGAAATTTCAAAAAAAAAATCGTAATTATAACAAATAAGCAAAAAGTTTATCAAACTATAACTCGACTAAAAAAAGAATGGAAAGAAATTCCGGTGAGCCGGAGTGTAACAATACTCCGGCGTATGATAAAAATACATACATACCGCACAAATATAAATCATTTTTAGACCACAATCAGTATACTCACTCAAAAATAATAAGTTTCCCAGTAATTAAGATTACGCCCGCCCATAATGCGATGAATACCCACGATACCGTTCTGATATCCGCCCTCTTCCAACGAAATTAGGCTGAGTTTCGCATAGTAAAAGTTGGCATGATGCAAACATAGGTCATGAAACAAGTAGTTAAAAAGCGGTGACCGTTCTCGAATCGTCGAAATTTATTAGCGAAGAACACGCTATCAATTTGAGGGGCCTTCAGTCGACGCCCCTCGTTTTTCATTCACGGGTCTATCGGTTACCTTGACCTGTAGTGAGAGTTGCGATTTGAATGTAGGTAAGCAGTTTTTACACCTTGACCTAAATTTTCCCATAAAAGAATTTGTAGGTGCTTATTGGAGACTTAACGTTGTCGTGGAAAAGATTGCTGAATATTGCAAGCTTAGACAGGGGTGACTCTGGTATCTTTCTAAAGGTCGTAACACACTTTTTTGACGGGGAGGTCAAATGCATTTACGCATCGTCCCTGCGGGATGTGGGACACGAGGTAAAGGCGTTCCCTCCATATCCACTAAACATCCTCCCCGGCCTGACCTCCAGTGCGCTATTACGGGATGGCTCGGGATCTGCGCATGTAAGCGCAACTACACCGAGACCGTCCCAACGCTGCCCGTCTAGGCACTCTTTGTGCACCAATTGGTGGCCAGCAGCCCACAGGGGCTACCGAATAACGCCAGTCCCTGGGGCCGCTGGCCGACGCCAGCCTTATAGGCCGCCTCCTCACTGACGGCTGCTCGACCTGGCGCGTCCTCCTGACGAGGACACCGGTAACAGCTATCGGACCGCACCCGGGGTCTTCGGGCGCGGTCGTGGCCCTGAAAAGGGCCGGCCGGAACTAGCAGTGGTGGGAAAACAAAAACCACTTGACGATGGCATGTAACTTCGAATGCCAATCGGACACACTTGACATCAAAAGCCACATGCCCGCCGAGAAAGTTTCCCCACCACGTTACCAGGGTCCGCCACGAGGAGGCTTCCGGACGTGGACCAAACGTCCTAACACACTTATCAGATCGGAAAGGGAACGCCGCTTTTTACTATGAACGCTACGGAAAGGTGGCTAAAAAAAGCTACGGATTGTAGCGCACCGCCTCTTTTTAACCGACTTCAAAAAAGGAGGAGGTTTCTCAATGTATGTTTTTTTTATGTTTGTTACCTCATAACTCTTCACTGGGTGTACCGATTTTGAAGATTCATTTGACCTTTGAAAGGTAATGCTTATCATGTGGTATCTGCTTATCGTGTGATATCCCTTTAAATATCGAAATCTAACGAGCGGTTTTTGAGCTATCCCTAATAATACCTATTTAATTGACATCGATGATATCGTGATCTTATCAATTGTGTGTCTTAAAGATCTCGAGATAGTTTCCTGAAAATTTATATACTTAAAACACTAAAAAGCAAAAAGTATTTTATTTTTAATAAAGAGAACCGCCTTCATAACTAAAAACGGAAAAATAAACATTTTGTTAATAAAAAAGATGTTTTGAGGTCGGTGCCAACCTCAATGTTTGGAATAAACGTTGTCACTTGGTTGGCTCACACATTGGTTTAATTTTTTTGGCCCTAGTCGATTCATTGCCAATCTTTAAAATCAATAATTATAAATCTATGGCGAAAGCAGAACTCTGTAACACACCAGTCAGTCCGTAAGTACCGAAACTATGTTTTAAAGTGGTGTTTTAAATTCGCTCTACTTGAAAGTGAATAAGAAACGCCTTATATTTTTTTTTCACATACCTTTGTATATTAACTTCATTCCAAACAATGTTGGTTTGTTTCGTTGATAAAGTATATTGTTATTGGTTATTTATTTTTTTCAGTAACGGCCATTGAATCACATTGACTTATTACACTTTGGGACACAGTGGACCGCTGACCAAGTGTGATCCGTGAAGATAATATTTTCTTAAGATTAAATTCGCCACAATCGAGTAATTTCTTGTCCATCAGACAGAAATTTTATCCCTAATAGGTCGAACCAAGAACACTCCACCACGACGGCGTTTAATGTTTCCGCAAGGCCACCATGACTGTATCCTTGTTTCCCTGCGTCACTACTGAATATATTTCGAACCTTACTGGCTTGACATCAATGATCGAGGCATTCGATTGTCAGTCGGAATCAAAGTTGAAAAGGGTCATGCGACATCCGGAAAGAGGGCGATGTATCGTCGCTTTAATAATACGTGATTTATATAAACGCTGTCATTTATTCATGTATAAAAAGGTAGCCAGTGTAATTACTGGGCATGGAAGGCATAGAACAGAATAGAATAATCTTTATTGTACAGTCGAACCAACTGAATCATGACCCACTTGGCCGATCATTCCTTTAGAATCATAAATTTAGTTAGGTTTTCTTCGCTATCATGCGTGTTGCACTTAGCACGTTTTAAATATGAATAAAAATGCGTCATTAAGGGTCAGAGATCTATGCAATTTTAATCTTTCTTATCACTTCACTAAAGTCTCAATTGGAATTTTAAATAAGATGTCGTTCATAATCTAAACTCTTTTCACTACTGAGAAAATGAAATAAGTATTATATTTTTAAAAATAAAATGACTTTATGTGTCAGATGTCAAGTAGTAGTCTGAACAAATTTTAAAAAGCCATATTTATTAGAGACTGTCAGTGTCTAACAAATTGATAACAGGTTCGTTACTTAGAAATGTACGTTCAAGCGAATTTCATCCTACTTTGTTTAGAGTGACTGTAGGAAAATGATCTTAAGGTGGGTCAAGATTCAATTTGGTCCACTGTACATCATCAATCAATCATACAGCTTTAAGAAACACTAGAAATAAAATAATAATATGTACGATGGGCGGTCTTATCGCTATAAGAGCGATCTCTTCCAGATCATTCTGCCACCACAGCGGGCGCGGGTAAAAATCGCTCCGTAAGTACTTAGCCTAAATTATCTCAGCATTGCCGGTATAACCTTTATCTACCTACATAATAGACTTTTATAACTGGGTAGACAAAGGCACAATTAAATATTACCAAAATAAACAAGGAAAAACTTTCGTAACATGTCAAAGCGTAGCTATATGACACAAAAAGCATTACCCCACCCTAATTACATTGCACGTCACACGTCACGCCAACTAGGGCCAGATATAAAAACGCTAAACAAAACTGTCACGAATTTATTATTGTTTGTCCAACAAATTTTGGCTTGTAGGTAAATACTATTGTAAAGTGTCAGCTGCAGCTAGACGACCAAAATAATCCTACTGGCAATGCCATTTTGACATGTTGAGCCAATGTCCATCTAACCCACGAAACGACTGTTTGTTTAGTCGAGTAGAGCGCTTTGAAATTCCTTGAAAGTTCTAGAAAAATGCACTGAAAAAAATCGACTTGCCTCAGGCGGGACTCGAACCCGCATCTTCCACAATCCGGGCGGACGCGTTGACCAATTACGCCACCGAGACACTGCTTTTCCCTGTCGAAATTTGTCAGTGCTTGGTGCTTATGTTTGTAAACGCAAAAGTAAAATTATTCCTTGAAAGTTCCTTATCTAATACAAGTTTTTGGATATACGAGTACCTACTAGGGCTAGATGAGGTGTAAGCAAGAAACATTATTATTACTATTAACAAAAAATTTCAACCTAGATTTTAAAAAGGATATTCTTGATTAAAATAAAACCAACATTTTCATAAGCAACCAAAAACTATTGGTGTATATCACCCACCGAGAAACGTCTTACTTAGTATGTCAAATAACTTCAGTGAAGGGGTAGGTACGTTATTTCCTTGCATAAACAGTATAACCCTTGCCTCTGCCCGAATTTCTTAATGACTATATAAATTACATTACAACTTTATTACACAATTTAGAACGGATCCTCCCACTGGATATACAGAAGTGGACGTTCTGATAGATACTCTAAAGTTGAGAACTGTCCGTACGAATCCAAAATTTTTATATGCGTTTTATATTTGGTTTGGGGATATATTACCACGTTTCAGAATTTCGTGTTAAAACTCGCCTTGTCCTCGGTTGCCCATTCGCCTTCACTCAAGTGATTGCCAATCGCGTCTACATTTTGTTAAGGTTGCCGATACTCTGATGATGCTGGGGCATTGCAAATACCTGTGCATCACATACGCATAGCAGTCCCGATATAACTAGATAATTAGTGCCTGAATTTGTCGAGGATACAGATATATCCAATATTATTTAATCTTTATTGTGTAGTTTAAAGCTTTCTTCATTGAGCAGATTTAAGATACTTACAGTGATCTTTTTACGCTAAGGAGGCCGATACAAACCAGGGTTCCTGGTTATCTAGTTGATAATAAACCGGGTCTTGTGCGACCCATAAAGCACCTTTTTATGACCTTTTTACGGCGACCGTTACCGACACCGCTCGTGACCACGGACATAGCAGCTTGGTTGAACTGTTTCGCATAAAAATGTACTTAAATAATCAATTTACACTCTGTGAACTATTGAAACGAAATGTAATTGAAAATGGTAAAAGTGTACAGGACACAGTGGCGAAAGGTTGAAAAAACTTATTTCCGCGTGATTTTGTGTTTTGTGACATTTTGTGTTTCTAAGTATCAGTAAGTATTTCTATGTCATTGCTAAGTATAGACACAAAATTAGACAATAACAGATACTGAAGGCAAATGATAGCACGGTCTTTTGCGTGTGTACAGTTAACAGCACGTCGGGCTATACAAAACTGTCAAATTTCTCGAAACGATTTTCAACCTAAGATTGTTCAATATAAAGTGCATAATCGATTGGGAAAATTTGACAGTTTGTGGTAACCCAACGTGCTGTTGTCTGTACATCGCCAAAGACGAATCTTATCGCGATGTGTGCGGCCATAGCATAAGAGACGCACTGAACAGAAACAGGCGGAGGTAGATCATCATTTAATCCTAATGCTGACCAAAGAGAAAAATGCCTATTTATTACCTTCATAACATACCTGCCCGATCTGTTCCCAATTTTATTCGAGGTCGTAATATGTTTTTCTGTTCCATACATCTCTGTCAGCCGTCATCTTAGCATTAACTTCTTTATTTTTCATATCATCTCTCACACAAGCTATCTATTTGTTCTTCGGTCTTCCTCTTATCCTATACTTACTCACATTCATGTATAACACCATTATATTATAAACAAGCAAGAAGTGTAAAACACGTAAACGAAGTACGAAAAAAAGAAAGAAATGAAATCGGTTAAAATGAGGTTTAGTAAGTAAAATCGACTCCTCCTATTGTTAAAGTCGGTTAAAACGTAACCCATAATGCTCGGATTATAATAACGAATCGATTGACGCTTTTTTCATCAAAATCGGATGATGCGTACTATACAGAGGAACATTATATGAATACAAACATACATAGACAGCTATCACAATCCTTTCTTATGGCTTCGCGAAATCGGGTAATAAAGGTTTAGGACAAAATCGGTTGCTCTCTTTTCAGGTGCAAACGCGTTTTAGTTTTTCGTGGCTTGTTTGAAATAAAAATAATTCCTGTTTAATCTATCTAATCCCGCCTTGAGGACTTAAAATGAGCTTTACGCCGCTTATTGACACAACCATTGCGTGCGTAAACACTGTTTATATCATAGCGTTACAGCTGTACTCATTATATAGTCAGTGCCACGTGGGGTGGTATACAAACAGAATCGAAACCACACAACTACTCCAAAGAGCTATTCAGGCCCTTTGTTTAAACGACACATGTAAGTGTTTGTTTTGTGGAGGCTTTGAGCGCGCATTCTTTATGCAAAAAAAATGTTACCCACGGGTCAATACTACTTTCTTTGTTTTTGTAATATTAATAGGGTCTGTTTTGGGGTAGCAGCAATTCCGCGGCATTGTAGTAGATTATGGTTGCTGGACAAAATATGTAAAAAAAAGGTAAGTATAAGTGATTGATGTATGAGGTTATCTTAACAACACATTACGCAGGACATACATAATTACGTCTCTCGGACACAGCAGCGGTATCTCGAAACTGCTCTTTTGGTAATCGTAAGGTTGGGTGATAATAAATATTGAGCTATTCTGCGCTGTGCTGTCTTTTGTGGTACTAAGTCGAATCGCTCCACTTATATTAGAATGAAGAAACAAACGAATATTAATACTGCACTGCGCTTTGGTTAAAAAATTAAACAGAGCTCAATGTTGGGTGATTACCCTAAAACTACTGTAGAACTAAGGTATTAATAAGCTATGTAATCTGAAGCTATATCTTATAAATTAATATTGAAGACGGAAAGTGGTCATTGAGCGAAAAAATAGTAGACAGCGTTTTGTGGTTACTTTAAAATATCCACTTCGCGAAATTCGTCTTATTGACAATTATAAAAACGCTCACGACCTGTGTTGCAACAACAGTATGTAGGTATAACTGCAGCTGTCTTACTACGAATGGCTCCTGTTAGTAAATACATACCTCCTCATTAAAAAATTTATTTCTTTAATTTCGTAATTTACGAATGAAAAAGGTGTGTTTTTTTATATCACATTTTTTTCTCATACGTTGTTATAAAGGATGTGAATGATATTTACTGCGAAGGGATTATTATATTTTCTATAAATAAGATATTTATTTATTCATTTGTTTCTAAGAAGGTAATACAAAGAAAATAAATATTGACTTATATAACGCCTTAATTACAAACCTCCACCTTATTAATTTTCCTCCATATCATTGAATTAAACTTAACTAACCTTTAGAGATTCTTACTATAGGGATTTCTGGATTTGCACTACTAAACTAAAGTGTTGGCAAAAATTTTGAAATGGAAAAATACAAGTACTAGTTACAAAACGTTCACCTAATCAGTCTGGAAGGTAGCCACCAAAATAATATACTCTAAAGAAAAATTAGCCACAAATGGCCAGAATTTTGAAAATGAAACATTAGCCTAAGAGAATATGAAAAATTTGGTCACGCATCCGAGTACCAACCGTGAACTTAGAAACTCAACTTGTGCGATTGTTATGTAGAACGCCCGACCGCAGCGCTATCGGGCTCTTCGAACGTTATATCATATATCATTATGCAAAACATTATATCATTATAATTAAAGTCAATTAGTTGCCTGTGCTCATTATCGCGCCGTCTCCGCTATACAACGCTACAATTAAGCACAGTCCCACGGGAGCAACTGGAACCAGGTCGCGTCAACAACGTGCCTTCTCTAATTGCATTAGCCTCCGAAATTTCAATGTGGCCACAGTCTTGCGGAAATCTTGAACTACCGTGCTTAATTATTGTATCGCAGTTATGTTTACCTGTTAGGATATTTAAAGGATGTTTGGTATGGGGCACATTGTGACCAAAGATAATTAGATCGTTATGTCCAACGAATTAGGAATGATATAGAACACGAATGCCGGTAAAAAAAATGGTTCGACGCAAACCCCAATCAAGTGGGCGGGGCCGAAAAAGTACAATCGACGAGTCTGCCGCGACAGACGTCCGTGTCATTTTGATTTGTGAAAAATTAAATAAACAGCTCATTTCTCAAGGACAAAAATGACCTCCTCTGTGGCAAAATGGTGTAAAAGACGGAAAGAAGGAAGAAAGAAACAAACCGGGATAGTAAAATTTATCTCATGTAAGTAAAATATTTTCATGTTTTGTTCGTCTTAAGCTGTCTGTGTTATGCAATCAGTAGCCAGCCAGTTTTTAATATGTTACTATTAAACATTAAATATAGACTTTTTAAAAGTTGGATTTCCTGCTGTTTCTTATCAATAACATATTTTTTTTTGAGTTTCTCCAAAAAAGAGATTCGACGATTAGTGCACTGCAGCTTTCCGATTAGAAAGAAGAGATGATGACTCGTAAACAACTAATGCCAGTAAAGTGTGTTCTTTACCTACATTTTGAGAATGACGACGGTTATTTCATAATAACTTGCGTGACGTAGCGGGAAGCGTCGGTATCGCGCGTCGGATCGCGCAGGCACCTGAACTCGGTTTCTGTATGAACGTAAATCGATCCCATGCCATCGTTAGACTACCGATGTGAACCCACAAGCGCATTAGGTTAGTTGAAATGGTTAAGAGGATCCCTATTAGCATTAATTTTCTCTTAAAAAAATGAAATATAATTATCCAAATACACAATTACAATATTATCAAGACATAACTATCACGGATAATGCACATGCACACATACCTATTAATTGATTACAGCTTAATCCCGAAGCATCTAAATGCACGATTCGATTGAATAATATTAGTGATGCGGTGACAGCCCTAATCCTTATTGTGTCCACTCGCATATTCAGTTATCGAGACCGCGATGTTGGCGGGGTGCCAAATTGGCCCTCCACCGCCTGCATACAGTGTATGAGCGACATAATTATCCGAGACAGGGCTAGTAAACATTGTGTTCGGGCGGTGTTTGGCTTCATTGCAAATATCTGGGAAGGATTTTAAAGAATAAAAGAGTTAGGGCTGATCGTTTTAGAAAGCATACTTACAATACTTACACATAATATTAAGCATAAGCCGTTTCGTAGCCGCAATTACGTAGCGTTCATAGTAAAAAGAGGCGTTTCCTTTCCGAGATGATAAGTGTGCTACCTTTACTCTGTCAATGTACAGTGTAGATACATGTACGGCGTATTTAGATCATATTCCAATGCCCTTTATCTGACGAACTTTAGCATTCGTGTAAACGCATAGTCCGAGATTGGAACGAGTCCGACCAAGGCTATAGACAAATACGCCTACCGGTATTTTATAAGAACCCTCAGTTTGTAATTAGACAAACCCGAAAACTACGCATTCTACATATATATCAAAACAAGAAACATTAAAAAATATTGCTAGGAAACGAATTTTATTTTTTGGTGTTAAAAAAACTCCAAAAAATACTGCGCAATGTATACAGCGCGCAAATCACGCGGCTCCATTTTTTGGTATGAAATACTTCAAATTTTGATATTGTTTCTTTGGACAAAAATTAAGAAATAATGTTTACAATTTATTTTCATAAAAATCTAGAAAAAAAAACATTCTAACGTTGATCTTTAATAACTTCATAACTATTAATTCAGGTATAGTCTAGAAGATAAAAATGGTCCTAATGATGAGCGGAATACGTAGTTCTCGGCTTCGTCATACGTTTTTTTACACCCGTTTTATTGTAATATTTCTTATCCCTACCCACTTATTAACAATAATGAGGCAAACAACTTAAAAACGAAAGCAATACTTAACAATAATCCTATTAAGTTACTAATTGGCAGTAATACCCACTTAGGTGTATTAAGCTGGTTGTGGCCTAGTTTATCAGCGTAGGTTGTTCATAAGTATCATAATAAATATTTGAAGAGTTTATAATATGCTTTTCGTCTTTTATGACGTCTTTTAATCTGAAATTTTGTAAATAAGAAATTTCTTAACTGATAGATGATGATATTAGAGAGGAAATAAGGAGATCCACTGAAGAGACAAAGTGTGCCTACGACAAAGTCCATCCAAACTTAGGTGACAATGGGCGGGGCAAATTGTTCAAAGAACAAACGCCGAAAAGTTCTAGAGCACACACCGCGCGAGTGTGTGGGTAGGCCCCTTACAAAATGGTCTGACGACCTGAGTAAGGTTGTTGGCCACGCCAGGATGGACTGGTCGTTCTTTGGGCGAAGCCTATGTTCTTTTGTTGTTATTGGTGGTGTTTACACTTTAGTCTATGGTAAAGTTAAATAATTTATCGTAACTTTAGATCTAAAGGTACAATTTTTACGGTACATTGAGGTAAAAATAGAATCTCACAACACGTGTTATTAGTCAAAGAATTAGCTTATAGCCTTATTCATAAACACTCAATTTTTTATTTGAGTTATTACCTTGTTAAAAGTGTTTTGTCTCATTCATCTCGTGCCAGAGTGACAGAGACAAAGAATTTATAAATCTCTAATAAATTCACTTGTTTTTATGAATATGGGGGTTAGCGTGTAATAGCATTTTGTGATTACACAGGATTTAGATTCTGTTTTAATCACTCTTTCTCACTTCACATTTGCAAAATGAGTGATAATTACGTGGAATAAGAATTATGAAAATATTGGAATGATTATAAAAGGATTAGTAACGTCCATAAAGTATTTTTTAATTATTAATTAATTAATTTAATCAGTTGCAGTACCAGAAAAGGATAACTAAGTTGTTATGCGCAAATGTATTAAGTACACTTTGTTCACATAAAGAAATTCTATATGTATTTCTGATTTCTACTCAGCGAGCATAGGGAGATTTCTCCCGTTTGTATCACTTCAATACGGTCTAACAAACTTCTGGATACTAATATCCCGTAAAATCATTTCCATTCTCGCCTTTTCAAGCCGCATTCAATACCTTTTCAATACTTACTCAGCACTGGTGTTCGGAAAAAAGATGGAACTTACCTGAAAAGAAAAAAAAATATGATGAATATTGTTTTGTTCTTACAAAATAACAATTCTTTACAGTATTAATGTCGCTTCCCTTAGAGCTCTCCAAAAGAATAATGGAGTTGAAAAATCCAAGCTTAGCTGAGAGCCATCGATGGACGAGGATACATAATAGCGCTGGCTAACGACCTCATTAAAACAGGGCGATGCGCTTCGCTGCAGAAATTATTTAGTTTTAAGCTCAAATTTCCTAAGAATAGAGTTGAGTTTGAGTTAACTAGTTTGGCGTTATTATGAAACAATTTTAACAGAAATTTCATACGTGGCGTAGAAGAGTTATTGTAGTCAAAACTAGGACATTATAGTGATAATTTTTTACACTATGTCATCATCTGTTATATTTATTTATACAATGTGTATAACTGTATACTCGTAAATATTACTTTGATGTTTTTGACATCACCGTATTTATTTTTAACTAATATTTATTAGATTTTAATTTTGCAAAACATAATGCTAATAAATAACATGAATTATGCTTACAATCTATTACAAGACATGAAATGACGACTGACAACGCAATTATAATAAATTTGTCCAAATAGTACGATAAGACGAATAGGTAGAAAAATATCCAGGGATCATAATATGAACCCTAGATATTTTTAAATATATTATAATTAAAATAAAACTAAGACGTTTCGTAATACTTTGCAGCTTTCGTGTTCACGGCAAGACTGCCCGTGAACATGAACGCTGCAAGGTGTAACGAAACGTTGAGAAATTATAACAAAACAGAAAACTAAATACAATTTAATTTGTCCAAAATCTAGAAAACATTGTTTCTATGTACGTGTATATTTAAAATTATATGTATTTTTCTGCTCATTAATTTCAAACGTATAATTAAATAAAAATTAAATAACCAATACCCTGAATACAGGTGGTTTGGGATCGGCTTCTGAGTTGATTTAATTTTTTTTTTTTAAAAACGATTTAAAAAAAAACAAAAGTGCCCAGAAAATATTGTACAACAAAAAAAAATCCATTTCTTTAAAAAAAAAATTTGAAATCAACTCTGAAGCCGATCCCAAACAAGTATTCAGGGTGTTGGTTATTTAATTTACATGTTGTATAGTAGAAATAATTAAATATATCACACGGCTATATTGATCCCATATTTTTCCTATATCATCTGATGTTCATTCAAATCGTCTACAAAAGACGGTGCAGCATAAAAATTTATTGGATTTTTCATTCCGTTCGTACATAACGTACCGTTTCACGCCTCATTTGAAACACCCCGTATGGGCTCTGAGCACGGAGCGTCGAAAGAGTTCCTTTTAGGTGGTATAAGAAAATTAATGCAGACGGGTTTTTATGAACACTGTATTTTGATTAAAGATAAAAAATCGAAATGTCTTTATTATCCGTGTACGCAAATGTTTGTCGACCCTTTTGTACAAAAAAATATTACGTAACGAAGCCGTGCTATTACAATATTATTATGCTGACGTAATCAAGTCTTCATTTATCAAGAATCGATCGAATGTTATACTTGAATAAAACTAACAATCGTATAATGTTTTTTTAAGATAAAAAATCATAATAGTAGTTTCATTTAATAATCGGTATCGTAATTTTATAATATTTTGTTTATATATCTCTTTAATAAATTCAATACAGGAATAAAAAATCGGGAGTGGTCTTCCCTTGATTTTCTCGTATACCGAAAACGACTCAAACGTTGATAGAAACCTTATATTTTGATGTCATACATGCATGTTAAATTTTGGTCACCCATCCGAGTACCGACCGCGCACTTGGTTGCTTAACTTTCGTAATCGACGGCTCAAAAGTTGATAGAAACCTTATATTTTGATTTCATACACGCATGTTAAATTTGGTTGCAATAAGTTAAAGCATGCTCGAGCTATCGTGCTAACGCACAGACACACACACCAGACGTTGTTCCAAAAAAAAAAAAATAACTGCATTCTGCAATTTGTACTGCAGTCTGACAGTTGCTGTCTTTGCTACGTGACTGACAGGCTAACTTAGGCCGCCTGCTTGTACGTGAAATGGTCGCCTCTATCTCATCATCATCATCAACAGCTCATATAATGTCCCCACCGAGGGGCTCGAGCCTACCCCACATTAGGGGCGATTAGGCCTTAGTCAACCACGCTGGCCAAGTGCGGGTTGGTCGACTTCACACACAACCTAAGAATTTCTTCGTAGGTGTGTGCAGGTTTCCTCACGATGTTTTCCTTCACCGTAAAAGCGTCGATTAAACGTACATATGAATTCAAAATTTGAAAACACATTGGTACGTGGCGGGGACCGAACCAGTGCCTCCCGGGTGGGAGACGACGCTCGTACGCACTACGCCACCGACGCTCTATCTATCTATCTCTCCCCGCCTCTATCTATCTCGTTCTAATATGCGTGTTAGTATGCTCTTTCCCATTCACATTGCCCATCAACAGTTTGCTATATCTATGGACGCAAGGGCAGAGGGGGAAAGAACGGCCACGCGCTGTCGCTACTCACGCTTTTATCACACTTGTATCGATCCTGTATCGCGTTTACAACGATGCTGTATCGCGACTGTTACACTGCAGTCATGCGGCCATCTACTGAATCACGACTGCATCGCGAGTGTATCGCTGCTTTTAGTAACACATGTGTGTAAAAGTACGGCGATTTACCACTGTATCGATGCTGCATCGAGACTGAGCGTGGGGCCACACTAGCCGGTCGTTCTTTGCTACCTAGAAAAGACCATAAAACCGGAAGGCAAGAATGCAATACAAAATGAACTACCCATCACACACCACCCGGTGTGAAACGGAAAGAACGCCCGGTAAGCAAGCAACGAGACCACGCCCCTTCGCCGATTTTGCTTCATTCAGCTGTGCTCCTGCGTGGACTCGTAGCAGAGTTGCGAAAAATGGCGAGATCGACAGAATCTCTTATTATAATATATGTATTTTTACGTATTTTTACAAAGGTACACGAGTACCTACCTCTCTGGGCAAGCGCTAGACTACGACTGAGGGCCGATTAAGAAAGACCGGCCACCGGTGAGTGTGTTACGATGAACCCGGTTTTATGCTCTTTTCTAGGTAGCAAAGAACGACCGGATAGTATGTGGCCTCCCTGAATCGAGCTTGTATCGCTGCAAAAATCAATGTTGCAATGTGTAAGGGCCCTAACACACAAAAGATAATTTGATATTTTTTATTATTTTTTTCAAAACTCTCAGCTTGTTCATATTTTACATAGACTTTATGTAATTGATTATTCGTTGTTTCTTAAGGTGAGACCAGATTAAATAACATGTTGTATATCTTATTCTAAACTCGTCCACATTATTAAGCATACAAACATTATAAAAAACATGTTATATAACTATGTTTCATAACATGTTTGGTTATATAGATTGGACTGGACTCACCTTTAGACTAATCATCATCATCATCATCATTTCAGCCGAGAGACGCCCACTGTTGGACATAGGCCTCCCCCAAGGATCTCCAAACCGGTCGGTCCTGCGCTGCCCGCATCCAGCGGCTTCCCGCGACCTTAACTAGATCGTCAGTCCACCTTGTGGGGGGCCTACCAACGCTGCGTTTCCCGGTACGTGGTCGCCACTCGAGGACCTTTCCGCCCCAACGGCCGTCAGTCCTTCTCGCAATGTGCCCTGCCCACTGCCACTTGAGGTTCGCAATTCTTTGGCCTATGTCGGTGACCTTGGTTCTCCTGCGGATCTCATCATTTCTGATATGATCACGCAGAGAAACTCCGAGCATAGCCCTCTCCATTGCCCTTTGGGTGACCTTGAGCCTTCTTATGAGGCCCATTGTAAGCGGCCACGTTTCGGTTCCGTAAGTCATCACTGGCAACACACACGAATTAAAGACTTTCGTCTTGAGACACTGCGGTAGATGGGCCGAGAATATGCCGCGTAGCTTCCCGAACGCTGCCCAGCCGAGTTGGATTCGTCGATTGACCTCTTTCTGGAAGTTGGACTTACCCAGTTGGACTGTTTGTCCCAGGTAAACATAATCGTCGACAACTTCCAGTGTAGAGCTTCCAACCTTTACAGGAGTGGGTGCAACATGGATATTAGACATGATTTTCGTCTTATCCATGTTCATTTTAAGACCCACTTGTTGGGAGACTCTACAGAGATCGTCGAGCATTGCGCCCAGGTCTTCCAAGGTCTCAGCCATAACCACGATATCATCTGCAAAGCGAAGGTGAGTCATGTACTCGCCATTTATGTTGATGCCAAGCCCTCTCCAGTCCAGAAGCTTAAACGCGTCCTCCAACGCAGCTGTGAACAGTTTCGGCGATATAACATCACCCTGTCTCACGCCTCGCTGGAGCTGTATGGGTTTTGAATTCTGGTCCTGAAGGCGAACTGACATAGTGGCGTTTTCGTACAGTGACCGCAACACTTGGATGTATCGGTAGTCTATGTGGCACCTCTGGAGTGACTGGAGCACTGCCCAGGTCTCGACAGAATCGAAGGCTTTCTCATAGTCTACGAACGCTAAGCATAATGGCAGGTTATACTCTTCGGTCTTCTGTATAACCTGCCGCAGCGTATGTATGTGATCTATGGTACTGAAGCCTTTTCGGAATCCGGCTTGTTCGGGAGGCTGGAAGTCGTCAAACCTAATCGACTTGAAACTTTAAATTAGACTAATCGACTTGGCGATATTTTAGGAAAATTAGATAAATCCAACACAGTTTAATGTTTACAAATTCTAATAATCTTATATGGTGTTATATTTGCAACAATAAACAAGTCTTCCTCTATACTATGTATACGAGAAAATATAAATGATATTACAAATCTTTTTCTATTTTTTACCAAAGCAATCTGTGACGTGTGCAAAATCAACAAAATACCCACAAATAGTTGGTTCGACAATGGTATTACTTCATTAGATATTCTATCCTCGATTTGTATACGTTTTAGTACGAAACGAGACCGTTTTACGTGCAAAAAATGTACAGACGATTTTCCCACTAACGTATTAATAATAATCCTAATATTAATAAATAATGAATAAGCACATTAAACGATTCCCTTTTGAGAGTGCATTTTGCAAAGCGTTATTTCGTACATAGAGCATTTAAGACTTAAATTAGTGCTCTAAAATCAAATGCGAAGTAACTTTTTCTCCAAGTAAATCATGGCATTGTATTTTTACGAGAAACGTAACAAAATATACAAACTTATTTCGCATTTATAATATTAGATAGGATGAAAATAATAAGTGTTTTATACCCTTATGGTGGGAAACTGGGAAACATAATCTAACATCGACTGTTATGTCATACTACACAACATAGGTACATATCCCTTTGTCTGACCTCGGGGAAAATAACAAAAGAATGTTACCACGAGACAATATGTAAGCTTATCGCGTTGTGATTTATTATCAAAATATTAAGAGTGTTTTCAAGTTCCGCTAAAGGTAATATTCCCAACAGAACAATAGCGTCAGTAGCCAGCGAAATCACAAGCATAGAAGGCACGCCATCTGAATGTCAACGAAGGGAATATGAAAAGATTTTCCTTTATATTGTTCCTATAATTACCCTATAAAATTGGCGTTTTTTTTTTCTATACAGTATCAATTATGTAGCATTGGTTCAATTTCGTTTGTTATTTTTCCTTTCATCGTAAAAGATGACGTATTCTAATATTTTATGTAGGAAAAGAAAATATGATAATCATATCATCAGAAGTACATAGTGTAAAGAAGGGATCTCTGCCTCCCCCTATTAGGATAAAGGTGTTACTTTATGTATGTATGAGTAAGTGGGCCTTCAGGGCCAAATCCTAAACTATGAGGAATATCGAAAAATGCTCAAAGGAGACGCGAGTCCGATTTTGATGAAAACAAAAACTGCATCATTGGTATTTTGAAAAATCAATAATCCTTGCCAGGATTCGATCCCAATGATTTTGAAAAACCCACGGCCGGTAATATTAACACCATTTAATAGTGTTGTTAATAAGGATCGATTACTGAGAAGTAATGATATGCGGGAAAGTAATTAAATATGTAAAATTTTAATAAAATATTTCTGGTTCCACCTTGGTTGAAGCGATAATCAAAGCGATGATCATTATATTATCAATCAATCCAATGATGCAGTTTTTGTTTTCATCAAAATCGGGCTCGCGATTCATTTGAGCATTCGATATTTCCTTATAGTGTAGGATTTGGCCCTGACGGCGCTCTTAAAAAAATAACCCTGTATAGCATAAAACTCAAGGTGTAGGTAAGAAACGAAACTAGCTTTAAAATTCTTGTAGCGGAAGCGTTACGCATCGTATCATTAAGTTCCTTAAAATATGGTTGAGCGAAGCCATGACTGGTTCTTACGTAGACTTGTTAAATAGGTGCCGGTTACACGAGCCAAGCAAATCGCAACACTACCTACCCTTTCTCAAAATCCTTGTCAGTTGTTGAACCCTCATAACTTGGGTTTGGATTATACCAGATAAACAAAATTCTCGGGATGTGGTGTCAATAGTGGACTTATTGCAAAATTGTTTTGATTGCATAGCTCTTATACTTTAGATTTTATTAATATCTAAAAAAAACCTCTTCATAGACTGGGTGATGGATGATCATTAAAATTCTTAGGGTACTTTCCGAAGTCTTAGAAAGCTGAAATTTGGCATGTAAGCTAGTATTAGTACACAAACAAGACAAAAAGTTATAACCTTAACCCCCCATCCCCTTAAGCTAGGAAAGGACGATTGTATGAGACTTCCGCAAATTTTGCTGCAAACATTTTATATGAAAATGTTTTGGTGGGATTCCTTTTTTATGAAAATGCTTTAAAAATTACTTAAATAGTTTAATTATTTTTAATCTCAAAATATCTTAGCTGTATCGTGCAGTAAATAGTGACACATTTACTAATAAATAATTAGCGACCATTATTGTTCACAACTGTATGTAAACGTACGAATTGCATTGTAATATAATTTAATTCATTTATAGTTTTAGTAACTATTTCATTGTAATATTTTACGTACATACGTGTACACCTTGTACGTACTCTGAAACAAATGGCTTTTTGATTTGATATGATTAAACAAAAAGCACACATTGCGCTTACCTACTTCTAATCAAATTGGCAACGGTATATAAGTATAATGACCGTACAAGCTCAAAGAATATTAATTTTTTATACCAGTTATTATATCCGAATTACAAAATCACGTAACGTTATCACGGATTGCCCCAGTTACATTCTGGTTATAGTGAATTCCGAAAAACCTGTCGTATAAATATCTTTAATGCCCATGAGACCTGTCTCCTCCATTTTGAATCACGTCGTATTTCTTCGTGAATCGCAAAGGAAAATGCTATGTAGACCAGCGAGAAATTGGTCAATGACACAGTGGTATATTGAACCAAACGTTTTCAGAAATAGGGCATAGCTATTTATTTTGTTGTCTTCTTCTTACTCGTATGATGTAAAGACTTCGTCAAGCAGAGCGCGTACTTCAGATAGAGTGCTATGTCGCTGAATGGGGATGATGACTGGGTAAAAATATAGTAATTCAAAAAATTATGTCAGATAGTTTACCAGGAAACAATAGACACGTGTTTAAAAGTCGCCATTCATAGCGAGCCAGAGCGTCACAGAGCCATTTGGCATGCTGTCGACATGTATGTGCCTGCACTGTTGGTCTAAATGGATTGGCTCGGCACGATGGAGTTCCTACCGCACCAAGCCGCGCACTCGTGAATGCGGAATACCAACGGGCCGGTCGGTCTGAGCCGTCGCGGCATACGTTTTGCTCGTTTGTGAATGAACTTGCGAGCCAAAGACGCCATTTTGGTTTTAGATTGATTAGATTTTTTTTAACACTAGACAAATCGCTATGTCAGACTCATCTTAGTTTTGAATCAAATTCCATTATGAACACGTCCAAATGGAACGGCTCGCTGGCGCGTTCGTGAACGCCATGAATTTGGCTCCGGGCGACGTCAAGTATCGATAATATTTAAAAAGATATAGAGCATCTAAGTTCAGGCGTGGGGGGCTTGTGACGTCACGCTATCATAAAAAGTGTACGAAAGCGTACACAGATGCCCACTCATGATGCCCCACTCAATTGTTGAACATCTCCACTTGTATGCAAGTAAAACCTGCATGCAATTTGCACAATCTCGAAAACATGTTAACAATGCAAGCAACATGTACGCAAATGTGACGTGACGATACTTGCGTAAAAGACTTGCCTAATGGAATCGCGCCCTTACTTACAAAAATTATCATCATCATCATCATTGCTTGATTTTTCTGATTGTTACGTAGAACACACGACTGCGACGTAATCAGTCGAGGACATTTTATGGTAATAAATATAAAGATTATGGTAATCATTCTTTGGAAGTTAGGAACATTTTTTATGGGAAAACCTCTCACCGTGTGCCTGGGGGTGCTCCAGAAAATTAATAACACGGAAGTAAGCAGCGAATCTACGAACCATTATTACTTATACAAAATGGTTATTCCCTTTGTTGCTGTGAGAGATCGTTCTTCAATTACTCTTAATCGGGCATAAGAAAGATATATTTTTATGGTATAAAATCAATATTTTACTTGCTTTTAATTTGTACCACTTGAATCAAAATCAAAAATTTCTTTATTTAAACGGACTTTGCTATGTGGATACTTTTAAACCGTCAAAAACCCTACCGCTATTTCGGGACTAAATAATTAATTCACTTAAATAAGTAATTATAATGCTGAGACGGAGAAGGAACGGCGAAAGAAAGTTCAGAGCTTACAAATTTCGTAGTGATTTCAAAACATCGTTTCCGTTAAATAGATTATATCAATATGTTAAAATTTCAGTTTTACATGTGAAAAATTTGGGCTGATTTTACTCCCACGCATTTCAATGATTTAAATAATGGTTAAGATGAAGCAAAATAAATTATGTAAGGATCGTAGCATCAAAAAAAGGGGTCTATGGTTTTTTTTTTGGTATATTACTTTTTGTATGCAGGTGTGTTGTAATTTACAATAAATACCGTTGGGCGGATAGTATGGTTTTCTTGTCCTATTTATTTAAATAATAATTTTAATTATAATAATCCAGACTTTACTATAGTTAATACAAGACTCTACGACCGTCGCTGATAAAAACAGACTAATGGAATTGGTTGCTCTAATTTTCTTCCCACACTAACCAAACTTGGAAATCTCTTAAGAGGATAAAATTACGAGTTCGAACATTACCGCGGTTGCCAGTCGGCCATATTGCAAACATATAAGGAGTTTGTGTTTGGAAATTCCCGAAGTTAAAATGAGTACTTTCCAATATTACTTTCTGCACAAATATTAATTAACAATTACTTAGTAAAGAAGGTCAAAATAATACTGGATACATTATATGCGGTTAATTATATTTAAATGAAAAAATACATCGAATTTAAAGTAGTAATTACAAGATCTCCAAACGGAGCGAAATTCCTGAGGTATTTCATCTTTATCTTACTGAAGAACCGTTTTGAAATGGCATCCAAAAACTACTTTGAAATTTTCACTATTTTATCTTTTCCAATAACCGCTACGTGATTCAATATTGTAATATTTTTAGTGAGTTATTTAAATTTTATTTTTTCAATGAAACTTGCCTAGGAAACGCCTAATCCTAAGCCTAAGAAAAATAACATTCATCTAAAATTTCCCTTAGGTTTAGTTTTGGGACGTTCTGGTGATTTGATTACCCACTAATTAACGTAATTGGTCGGCGCTAAGTTAATCAATCAAATCAATTAATCAAGTATAGATTACAGGTGAATGGCATTTAATTTCTTGAATAATCTATGAGATAGTTAGGGAAGAGTAACTTATATTGGACCGGATCCAAATTGTAGCAAAATGTAATTTTTTAGGTAGGTGAAAAATGGCACCGGGTTAGTAGCGTTGTAGATGATTCGGTTGTACTCTGAGGTATTATATTTTTATCTCATGAACGTGTGTGAGCCATGACTTGTTTAGATATACTTGCACATTGTGCCTGTATGGCAAACGATACAATGCAAACGATACGAATATCAAACGAAATGATAAAAGCCCCCCATCCACTAGTATCAGTTCGTGTGTATGATGACAATAGAATTGTTTTTCCTCTCGGACTGGCGACGAATGATAAAGTAGCAGGAAAACATGTAGAGATGATACATTTAGTTAGTGGCTTCAACGGTTTTATTTATCCCTACGATGCAAGTCATACGGAATAAGCGTTAGTGGATGGGAGGTTAATTTTTGAGCCATAGAGCTTTCTCACTAAAACTTCAGTTTCATACATTATTATTATTTTCGTTAGACGTTCAACGCAATCGACTGGTCACTTAGCTAGGCCCTCTGATGCCTTGATTACACCTAACGAGTACAGTGTCAGGTCTCTCGGCCTAGTGCTCGGTTGCTATGAACACTTTGACGAGTGGTCGGCCGAGCAGAGTCTGAGAACAAATCATGTTTCTAGTCACTGTCTCTGCTGACAGTGACTAGAAACATGATTTATTTGCTCGGCCGAGTAATTTCAATTAATTTCAGTAGGCAAGGAACAATATTCTTATATTGTACCTTGCCTACTGAAATTAGACTTCTATCATACGATCGGCATCTACTCATAGCAACGGTGTCATGTCATATACATATAACAAACACGCATCAGATTTTTTTATTTAAAAACAAAGCTATGGGTTTTATAATAAAATATTTTTTTGCGTTTACAAACGCGTAAGTAGTTTTAAAGCTAGAAAAAATACACTATCTATCGATCTAGTTTTTTAGGTTTTATAGTTGATAATGTTATCATTTTACAAACTAATCGTTCTGTAAATAACTCATTTGACAAATAATTGGAAGAGAATAAAAACATTTGATAAATCAATCTTGTTGTAATCATGTTAATTGGTAAAACAAAGTAAAGCAAAAATAACGTTTGACTACTATTTTATTGTTTACATACATACCTACATGGCTGAGTGATAGGTAGTTTCAAGGTGAATTATTTATGAACATGTAAAGTGTGAGAGTGTAATGTTTACCTATAGTAACAATTTATCTACCGTAATTTTGGAACATCTCAAATTTTTATCAATTACATTTTTTTTGGAATAGGTAATATTTCTATTCTATTCTATTGTTAATTAATGGCATCGCGTCGCATTGAGCGTACGCATTTTGCCAATGTCAAGTGAAAATGTAACTAAAGTAATAAAAATTGTACGGTTGATTGAGGTTAAAAATGGAGTCTCTCAACACGTGTTTATACAACAAGAACTCGGTAGAAACTCAGGTAATATTTCAATATTTTAAATACATATTAGCAAAGGAAAACATTTTGGAAATTTGTATTTTGTCAAATGATTAGGTACTTAATGTAATATGTTAGCGGTATGAGATGTTTGTCGAATTATGAGCTTTTAAAATGTTATTTATCTCTTTTGATTATTTGTCATTCGTTTTTGGTCAAGCATTAGTGACACCATAGCAGCGCCAGCGCTTGTGAAGTAATAGTTCATTATTATGACAAGGTACTTTTGTTTTAATGTACTTCTGATGCTGAACGTACTACATCCATTTTATACTAAGCTATGCATACTAATGCAATAGCTCGTATAACGTTGATGATCAATGGCTGTTTGTCTTAGAACTTTTTTTTTCATAAAAATCGATCTTAAAATTACTTTGAAATAAGATTCAATTTTCTGCAACCCAACTGTGTTACAAACGAGTTTATGTTCAACAATGTACTGGTCTCGTTTAATCGGCCCGCCAGGCAAGATGGAACGCATCCGCTTCCGACCACCGCGATTCTTTGATAACAAAAGAAAATTTATATCATTTGTTCATAATTCTCTCTCAAAACTTTGAGAAATAACAAATATTTAATGAAGAGCCTGGGTTTTAATCTTCGCTTAAACGAGTAATGTTTAGTATTTTTATACTTTTGTATTAAACTTCGGAACAAAGTTTTGAGAGCGTTGAAATTTTGATTTTCAATTATTTACGTTAAAAGGTCTACCATAAATGTATACAACTGATTTATTTTTATAGAATAAAAGTTTCCATCAAGGAGCTTACAAAATTTTGATATTATTTTATCACAGTTGTTTTCTATGTAATATAAGCTTTATTGTGTTCCAACAGTTAGTGATACGATAGCCAAATCCCTCAGTTAACACTTTAATCTTTAAGACAAATAAGAATCATCGAACTTGGTTAACAACTTTCGAAGATAACACCGCAACAAGGTTGGAAAATTTGAATATTGCTTTTTTCACCACTCTATAAAACTACTAAACCGATTGATGTAAATTTTACCTTTAAAAGTATACCCTTTCAAATAAAGAAAGAATTTTCCAAATAGGTTAAGGCGTGAAGTAATCGGGGAACATGCCTAAAAACAAAAGATGAATATATGTTGAGAACTGCCTTCTTTTTTTGAGTTTGGTTAATTAATTATCTGTGAAAAAAATTAGCAGGCTATATAATCATCTCATTTGTAAAACATACTAAGCGCGCATAGTTATCCTTTAATGCACGGTTACAATCTCCAGGCAATTTAGTCAAGGGCTTGCCATGAACCCCGAAATTGAAGTTAAATATACCCACACACTCTGCGAAAAGCAAATAGTGTAATTTTATCTGCCTCAAACAGATGAACAAAGTCTCTAATTTTGGGCTCCAAGTCTTTAATTTGGCTAAAGTACTTGCTTAGACGGTAGTTGACAGTTAAATGCTTAGTTTACGATTACGTAATTCACAATTGAATATTTTCACGTGGATAAGTGTTTTCAAACTTTTAATGTACGCATTAAAGTAATAATTTTTATATTCGACCTTATTTAAAGCTACAATTATTAGTATCGGTTAGTAACAATTGTATTTAAGTTCTACGAAATGAGTATTATAACTACAAATTTTATAATCAAAACTTGTAATAATTAAATTCACTTGAGTCCAATAGCTAATGCCACCCAATGCTTTTGAATGGAACAATCTGCCGCTGTTACGCAAGCGCTGTAGCATAGACGCGACATTCTTACGTATAATCGCACAAAATGTGCGTGCACATGCAATCACCTGTGCGCTACAACGCCAAGGCAATCCCCAAGATAATGAAGATAATGGAACGGACTAAAAGATTTTAACACCGTCGTTCCTTCGAGCTTTGCCCAGCCGCTAGAATTCATTACTAACAGATTGGACATTCAGGAATAAACGCCAGGATGGGAGGCTAATATAAGCGCCACACTGACCATTCCCGCCTTGTCGATCTGCAAGGTGCCTCTTTCCGCCTCTTTTGAAAGACCCAGGAATATAATTTTGTTATTCAGTCTTTAAAGCTATCAAATATTACTCGCAAATAACTAGCGTACGAAACGATAAAAAAAACCTATTGAGTACTTTGTGAACCGATTGCTTTACTGAAAAAAGGTAGCAGGTCAATAGCCAATTGATAGCAACCGTGTAAACTATAAAGTGTCGGGCGTGTCGTTACAAAATTGGTGTTGTCGTTAGCCGGCGTCTGATCAAACGGATCGCCTGTTACTGTAAATACCCGTGATTGCCGTTCATGTTAAAAGGGGGTAACTTGTACAAATTGAAACTGTAGCAGTTTTAATAGACTGTATCCAGTCGCAATAGGTACTATTTTTGCAGAGGACTTGAAGACTTTGCGAGAGCTTTTTTGTTATTTTATTTATTAAAATTTTACTGTGACAAGCCAGTAAGCTTGATGAAATTTTAATTGGTATATTTGAAATGGATAAATAAAAATGTAATTCTTAAATACGTATTGTAAAGTTGTTTGCTCTACAACTCTTCACCTTCATTTGACCTTCTCTCTCTTCTCCCTGAACCTTCACTGTCGAGAAACTGGCTATCTAAAGCTAATCTATTTAAAATGGTGTACAGTCAGCTTCATAACCATGTACGAGTAAGCGCCTAACGATCTCACATACGGAAATTCAATGTTATCAAGGCGACCAAAGTTGCCATATTGAGCTAAGCATCAAAATATCTGAGCATTCTTTCTTAAAATTCTAAGCAGTTAAGGTGCTCAGAATTATGTTAGCAAGTAAATTGATCAACCGTAGGTATATATCTAAGCATTCAAAGTGGTAAAAATATCTATGCAAAGGTATCACAAAATAAAAAAAATCGAATTTCATCATTAACGACCTCTTTAATTATAGAAATTACACCGAAAAAATAAAAAAAAACTTTATCAAGTTATTGAGGCACTATTTTAGGTAATCATACACCTAAACCAGAGTACACCGCTCCTCCGTATCTTACATTACAATTTGTATACACAACAAATATCCCACAAATTAAGACAAAGAAAATATAGAGACAAATAAACGCAAATCTGCCTTTGGATGTCCGATCGCAGGCTATTATTAACCACAGAGAGTTTCGTCTCACAAAACACAATATCTCAAATCAAAATCAACTTTAACGCCCTGACACAGAATACAAAGTCACGTTAAAGCAAAATGGAGTAAAAAATAGTGTAAGCGCACTGAACTGTTACGGCAGGGTCTCGTATGAGCACTATTGCTACGAGCTACGGTTCGTAGCCTCGTAGTTGCATTCTACGAGGCTCATCCATTATGCGCGTGCAAAAGGCCGTAAAAGGCCCACTTACTCTTTCTGTTCAGTCAGTAACGTTGTGTTGAGAATGTTATTACTGTAATTATTAGACGGTATTGTGATTTAAGACTATTGATTTGTTTTATTTTTAATATACACAGAGAGAAATTATTGGTTGAACCAACCGAAAACCAACAAATGTTACATGTCAATATAGCGCTAATCAAGAATGTTGTTAATTTAACAAATTACAATTTGTTATTCTTACATTTGAAAATTGTAAATCGGACTAAGAATTTGATTAAACCAACCGTTTTTTTTGTCAATGTAACAATTATTCACGGTGATTATAACGAATTCGTTATTGTTGAGACAAACAAATTTTATTTAGTATATATTGTACCAAAAAAGCATCGGTTAATATAACCAAATTTACTACGTGTTTTGGTACTCACTACTATATTATTTTGTATCGTAATAAAGTAAATCTATTTTGTATGCACCAATAGTGTTGTTTATTTTTACAAAAATGAAAGGTTAGAATATACCGAACCTCTTGTTGGGTATACATTGACCATTTTGATTAGAATAACAAAAAAAAAGGTAAATAAGTGGTTAAAATAATTAGAAAACTTGCTACTTGAAACTAATAATAACGGTTGATCAAACTAACTCTCTAGGTACCATATACTAAACATGCTTGTTAGATTGACTTTAGAATTCCGGTTAGAAAAACTAAAAGTCTTGTTTATTTTTATCAATAGTACGTGTAGAAGTAACAGAAGCTATGAGTAGAATGTTTGTTAGTTTTACTTTGTCATTTTGTCAACTTGTTACGTTAACACCCAAAAACTTGTTACTTTAACAGACAATATGGGTTAGAACAAAACAAGTAAATCAGTATTTTAAACGAAAATGTTTGGTTAAAACAACTAATGCATTGTTAGTTGTTTTAACGAAAATGTTTGGTTAAAACAACTAATGCATTATTAGTTGTTTTAACAAAAATGCTTGGCTAAAACAACTAATGCATTATTAGTTGTTTTAACGAAAATGTTTGGTTAAAACAACTAATGCATTATTAGTTGTTTTAACGAAAATGTTTGGTTAAAACAACTAATGCATTATTAGTCGTTTTAACGAAAATGTTTGGTTAAAACAACTAATGCATTATCAGTCGTTTTAACGAAAATGTTTGGTTAAAACCACTAATGCATTATTAGTTGTTTTAACGAAAATGTTTGGTTAAAACAACTAATGCATTATTAGTCGTTTTAACGAAAATGTTTGGTTAAAACAACTAATGCATTATTAGTCGTTTTAACGAAAATGTTTGGTTAAAACCACTAATGCATTATTAGTCGCTTTAACGAAAATGTTTGGTTAAAACAACTAATGCATTATTAGTTGTTTTAACCAAACATTTTCGTTTAAAATACTGATTTACTTGTTTTGTTCTAACCCATATTGTCTGTTAACGTAACAAGTTTTTGGGTGTTAACGTAACAAGTTTTTGGGGTAGGGGTACTAGAAATATTTGTTGGATTTATTTTTGTATTTTGGTTATTATAACCATATCAGCTGTTAAATTACTGTTTAAAAATACTAATACAATTCTTCATTATAACCAATATTGTATGTTCAGGTAATAATGTTTCTTGGTGACTCATACTGAACATTTTTATTGTTCAGATCTAAATCTACCAGAAACGTTGTTACTTTAACATACAATATTGGGTATAATTAATAACTTACCAGAATTTTTAAATATAAATTTTACAGCACATTAAAATATAAAACATTAGATAGTTAACCAAGTAAAGTATCGCTTTACATTACAATATCATAAAAAACCAGTAAGATAAATGGATAAGATTAAAAGTTACATCACAAGTTCAATCGTATAAAATCCAACAAATATTATCGCAGGTATTGAAGATTTATATTTAGAGAAATAAAAAGTAATTCTATGAACCAGTAATTTTATTTTCATGAAACAAACGATGCAGTATAAAATCTGAAGAATGCTAAATCCTAACGGACATTAAATATAAGCATAATAATTAATAACAAAAATCAAAGGTGACTTACGACTTATCATTATTTTATTGTACCGCGGTGCTTAAGCTAAAAGGCCGCTATATATGTGACAATCGAAAGTTTTGGATGGGAACCAATAAATTTTAAATTTAATAACAAATTTTACTTAATTACAACAATCTTTTTTGATGTTTAATAGCATTTGAACAATTATTTTTATTTAACGGTAAAATATAATTTAGCCTTTTAGCTTGAGGAGAGCAGTGTGCTAACATAGATGTTAACATATATAAGATAACCAAGTGTAATAGTTTCACTACACACACGACAGCACATCAAGTGTAATAATTTCACTTCGAAAGCCGCCACTATTAGGAACGTAGTAAGGGAGGTCTGAAGTTCAATCTGTTACTCTTGATGTGTTGTCGACTGTATAGGAAAAAATACAAAATGAATTAAGTATTTGCAATACCCTTGTTTCAGGGACCGTCTTTAAATCAATACATATTTATAAAAGTTTAATGGTAGTTGCCAGAAAGAAGTACACTCTGCAATAAAAAAATACACCATATTGGCCGGCAGTGATTCTTCCAGACAACGCCAGATTATCCAAAAGGAAGAAAAATATAAGTTTTTTGCAGTAACATTGTTTAAGTGATCGCCTCTAATATTGATAACATTAATTGATTACAAGAATATTTATCATTTGACGACAGACTATGTATTTTCAAATGAAGCATAAGGCCTTTGGAGCTATCAAACTTGTCGACACAAATAAAACAAGACCACATTATGTAAAATATCAAGAGTTTTCGCCAGTGTGTTATTTACTCCTCCAATAATTTTATGAAACTGGTCACTTGACTAAAGTTTTTGTCTACTGTGAGATGAATTTCGTAAAAATATTGCTGTATAAATAGCCATAATTGTTCACACTCTTTAGGGTACGCAAGGTTTAACACTATAAAACATTTGAAACAGACGTCAAGAGCTTTAGTAAGAGAATCAAACCTGTACTTTACGTCATCAACTACCACATAAAAAACTTCAAGCGCTTGAGGTGTTCCAAGACATAAAATCATAGGTTGACAAATTAATCCTTTTTTGCTGTAGGATTTGCGTCTGTTCTGCAATACTTCTTCTATGTCAGCGTCATTCTAAAACAAATATAGTTAACGTAATTAGCTGTTATTCATAGCTTCTTAAAGGTAGAAAGAAATCTAGCGCTGCTGTATCCTAGCAATTTTATTTTATATTGCACACATCCCATTAATTTGTTTTACTTTTTATTCCCACTGCCATAATTATTCAATAAAAGTTAATGTAATTAAATCTTTATTATTTGTTTTTACAGCGGCAATAGAAACAAATCCTATTAAAATAAAAATCTCAGCTGTAAGTAGACAACTGAGATTTTTATTTTTACGGATTCATGAAATACAGGACAGCAGTCTTATAGTAATAGGTTCGCGTTTTTACCACAAAAACTATTTAACTACCAAATTAAATTATTGCTAAACTTACTTTCACATTCATTATAAAAGATTGTTGAGATTCCGCAATCGAGACTTTATTAAATTTGTTTTTTTCACCACTATATATTTTTGAAGTTGGTTTCATTTTATATGGCAGGGAACTGCAAATTGCGAAATTTCGTGTATCTGAAACAATTGAAATAAGTAACATTCGGTATTAGTGAACATTTTATTGGCACTAAATTTTTTGGCTTCTTCAGTATGGAATGGTGTTAAGGTGACGTAATTAAGAAACCATATCAATCTTGAGATACTTAGTTTTTTTGTTTGTCATACTTACTTTCACTGTCTTCTAAGTGCTCCTTTAATTCGTCTGCAATTGTAGATTCCAATAACTTTAAAGATCTTTCTACAAATGTGTGCCATTTGTCAAACAATAGTAGATTTTTTTGAGGGTAAATAATGTCGATTTCAATCTGAAATTTAAAAAAAAGTTATTGACTGTAATGTAAAAAAATAATTGTCCTCTGTGTCAGCACATACAGTGTTCATACGTACCAAACGATGTCCATTTGTTGCTTTCAGGCATGGCCATTCGTTAAACATCATAGTTAGTTTATTATCTGCACTGTCATATGTCTTTTTTTTGCGATAAGCACACGTTGCTTTCCACTTTTCTTCTACCAGCGGCCAGGGGTCTCGGTTGTATTTCAACCATTGCATTTGTTCCCTTTGTTCTTCAATTTGGGTATCAAAGTCTGTATTATTTAACAAGAAATAAATAAATTTACTGAAGTATTATAAGAGTGTAAGGGGTTGAGACTCGGCGAGCAAGGTTGTAAGAATAAAACCAATAGTACAAAAGAACAAAAGAAGCATGTACGAATGAAGAAAGTTCATTAATCAATTACATGTGTATTAGTCCAGACAATGAAGGAAAAGCTAGTAATAAATAAAAACCAATGTACGATGTACTTTTCTTACCGTTGTCAGTATTCTCATTCTCTTCTTTGGGAGAACTCCGGACCCCCTTAAGTTCCTCATTTGATTATAATATCTGTCCACAAGCTTCCCCTTGGCTGGCATGGTATTTTTGGGACCTATAGTTCTACTTGGAACATAATATGTTTCCTGAAACGAAATTGTATTATCGTTATTCATAGTATTATGAAATAAACTTTCAAAACTGTTGGTCCGGGTGTCGCAAAGGGGGTGCATCAAAAATACACACAAGATGGTAAAAAACAACACAACACAAGGTAGTAAAAAATGAAAAATTTTACAAGTCCCAGCTCCATACTAAATCGGTTGAAATTTTTCTAAGTCCTGCACCCCCTTTGCGACACCCTAACCAAACGGTCCGGGTGTCGCAAAGGGGTGCATCAAAAATACACTCTTACTTTTTTTTCCAAATCCAAACATAGCTATAAAAAAAGAGATAGACGAATTTTTCAAAAATTTTAAAAAAATTGTTAAAAAAAACACTTAGAAAAATTTCAACAGATTTAGTATGGAGCTAGGACTTAGAAAAATTTTGATCGTTTTTATATGGCGAAAAGACTTAGCCGAATTTTCGAGGCAGTTTAGGTTTTTACTGAAAACAACCGTTAACATTACCAAAAATTTATGTTAATGTTAACGGTTGTCACTGTTATTCAAGGTCAAACTTTATCTAACGTTTCACCCAAGTTCTTGTTGTAAGAACACGTGTTGTGAGACTCCATTTGTAACATAACCTACACTACACATTTTAATGTAACTTACTTAAATAAAACTCTTGATAATTAAACATAGCTACCTAATCAACAATTGGCAAAATGTAAGCTGATAATACTCTATTTAGAATTATTAAGGTACATAGAATCTGTTCTTAATGTAAGTACTATTATAAGTCATATTTATTTATTTTATTAGTCAGGATCATAATATATGTGTGGGTTATAATCAGCACCTCCTTACTATGTACGAAAATTAGAAGAAAATCACAAACACAGCTATATTATATAGGTACCTGTCTATATTTTATTATATTTAGAATTTGCGAAAGAAACTTCGGATTTTAAATTGTACTTACCGCGAAATGCAGTAACGGTATTTTGGGATACACCCCAAGATAGTAACTCCTCCATACTTTTTGATCGACACGCGCCCACGCAACACCTCCGACCTCAGCAGGAATTACTGTATTACTACTACACTACCGTACCGTGGTGGCGTGTATGCAAATGTTGCCAACAGAAAAATCTTAAGACCCCGCGTCAGCCTTGTCGATTCCCTAAATTCCCCGCTTGCTTTTCTTTCTCCAAAACTTTCCCGACATCCGTTTTTTACTTCTAAAATAAAAATAAAGTTATGAAAAGAAAATTAATTTCATTGTAAAAAAGCGTTTGATTTGGTAAGTAAGCGTGTTTTTTACTAGTTTTTTTTATAAGTAGGTTAATACTGTCCTTTATTTATGTATTAATATACAGAATGGTGTCGTCAATACGACATTAAATTAAAACATGGGCTATAATGGTTCATAGAAATGGTTTACCGCTTTGAAAACACCTTATTCGTTCGATAATTCCATGATCTATATATGAAAGAATGCATGGCTGCATTAATTTTATACTATTTCATACAAAAGTCATGGAATTATCAAACGAATAAGTTAGTTTTTAAAAGCGGTAAACCATTTCTATGAACTAATATAGCTTATTTTCATTTGTTGTCGTATTGATGGCTCCACCTTATATAAAAAAATGTAACGTAATAATATGTATCCTTGTATGCCTATTTTTTAGTTTTCCTTGTGTTCGAATCTCTAAGATCGACGCTGGCAACAACTTGAAACTAACTTGTCACGTAAATACAAAAAAAACCTTTCGAGAACAGATTACAAATAATTTGTAAATTTAATGTATTTATTTACCTAGCGTTTTACTTATATTTATTATTTCCAGCACTACTGTAACATTTCACAAAACTGAAGTAAAGTTAAACAATGAAACAAAAATGTTACTACTTTATTACTAAAACATGTTTCCTTTTACATTAATAGATCCACTATCGGAAATCGATTATTAGAGCTGGCAACACCGCTCAAGGACCTTATGATCCTGCTAGAAATTTTTTCCTAACAGATACCTAATACATTGGTTGATTCAACAAGATAACTCGGTTAGTAATACCAATGTATTTGATTAAGCGGTTATACATGAAAGTACATACAAATCCTACGACGATTTCTGAATAACAAGTTAGATAGGTACTCTAAAATATTCAATATCATGGAGTTTAACTATAATTATATTAAATAAGGAAAGTAAAAAATTGAAAATCGGCTATCCCATGCATTGCGTTATAATTATTATAACTCAATGAATGGGTTACTCCATGATATTGAATATTTGTGCTTGTAATTATTAAAAGCACGGACCATTGAAATATTATATATAACGCTAGTAATAATTGTGTAGTATTTCAAACGAAAACGAAATACTGTTTTTAATGTGTATGTACCTACTTAGTCACCATGACTAATGTTTAGATTATTGTTTGCTTGTTTGATGGCGATAATTAAAAGGTAGCTTTGTACCTATTTACCTCATTTTACGGTACATTAAGTTTATCTAATCAATTTTATTAACACGTTCTACGTTCAACTGTCGGACACCTGTACCCTCAGACCAATGATTTTGGTCTGAGCCTGTACCCGTCTCTACGGGCACAGGTGACCGACAGTTTGTTAGACTTTATCGCCATACAAAAATCAGTGACATGGCAAAAAAATGTCATTGTGTTTTTCTTACAATATTGGTATATTTAACGTTAAAATTCGTATTGCATTTAATCGGCACTGTTTTACAAACGCTATCTTGGGAGATATAAGATGTCGGTCCCCGGCCCGCTACGCCCGCGGCTGCGTATGTAACTAATTGCAGCTTTCGATCTTTATTTACCAATAATCGTTTTAGAAAAGCATAGCATAAATATTATGACGTTGAAAATATGTTTTATTTGGTCCTACTTTAGTTATCATGCCATACGTTTTAATTAAACCCCGTTATAATTTACATCACATTTGAATCTCTAAATTTATCAGTGTTTCTCTACTATATTATGCTTGCGAATCTTTCTCTTGAATCTCTCTTTATTTAAAAAAAAACGCAATAAAATCCTTTGCGTAGTTTTCAAGATCTAAGCATACATGGGGACAGACAACAGAAAGCGCCTTTATTTTATACTATGTAGTGATAGTAAAAACCGACTCCAGTAGCCTCACACCACACGCCTGCGACGACGACGACGGCGACTGACGACGTACTCCGAAATAAAGATATTTCCGAGAGCTGTCATATCTCCACAAAAACCAGTTGCTTGGGATCTGTAGTTTCCAAGATATGAATTTTTTCAGTTTGATAGATGTCGTCCGAAATGAAGATCATTTCAAATTTATGATATGAGTTGGATTTTTCTAAGTTTATGTTTTTTTTCTGAAACCAAGTTATACAGCGTACTCTTGAGAGCCACGCGGATCGCCTTCTGTAACAATTGCTCACAAAACAGACGTTTGGCTCGTGAGGGAGGTATATTAATACGTCTGACTGTCGGTCAACTGTGCCCGACGCGGCCCGAACGGAAAATGTTTGTGTCGCCCAACATTGTCCGACGTGGCCTCAATGAAAATCTTTACTATTTTTGCAACGTGGAACGTGTTAACTATATAGATAAAATAATTATATATTATTAAATAGATAGATAGGTAGGTAGGGTAGTACCTATTGAGTTAATTAACAACATCATCTTAGGTCAAATAGACAGACGAGTCGTTAGCGGGTAAATTATTATGAAATATCTTTCTTGATTCAATGTATTTAAACAGACAGCAAACAATTTGCAATACTTATAAATAATCATATATATTTATACCTACCTTTCAAGTGCCAGGAGTCCCGGCCTAAATCTGTCTCGGAACGGTGAAATTGCATTTGGTGAATTATTTGCGTGAAAAACAAACAGTTATGTTAAATTAACTTTCTAAGGGCCTGTTTCACTATCGTCGAGTAAGTTCCGAGTAACTAACTCTGATGATTAGTTAATACGAATTCTTTTCCCTTTTTAAAATTAATCAATGAATAGTGCCTACTTGTAAATTGTAATTCAGGCGCTGAGTATTTCACATCACATGTTATATAATTTAATTTTTTGTCTTTTATGACCTTTTATCTTTCTTTCGGAGATGACACAAAAACTGCGTCTGATACAGATTACAGCGCTCAAATTCAGTGATAAAAGTGCTCACATAGCTTTCAGCGTACATACCTACTCACGATTTAGGACCGAACTTTTAGCGTGTCAACCGGTTAACGTCAAATATCAAATCAATAGGTACTATTCATTGACCTATGTTTCCTTTGTCATTAGTACTATTGCATTGGAGTACCTATTCCTTTTTTATTTGTCAATTATGAATTGCAATACAACTTCTCTATTCTGGACACTAACAATTCTGTTTTTTTTACACAACTAGATGAAAAAAAAGCTGACGGCCAAACAGAAGCCTATTCCTTAACCTTTTTTATAGTTGAAAGATCATTACCACTCCATTTACTGATACGCTACTCTTTACTACAATTTTATTATATCCATTGTCCTGTAAAAAAAGCAATGGTTAAGTAAATAGTTTGGTGATTATCACATTCAACTGTCAAAAAAGTTAGGGAATGGGGCCTCATGTTTTTTGTTACTTTTAGTAATTGGCTAATTGTTTAATTGAACTGCGTTAGATTAGTAGTTCTCAACGAAATATGTTTGTAAAGTTAAACATATTTATGGAATAATGAAGGTAAATTTACCAAAATTTTATGTTTTGACTACTTGTAAGTTATGGTAGTATTAGTGAATGTTCAACGTTCGATTTACTGAACTCATGTTTGTTGCAGTTATCTTAACAAACAGTTAACGTTTGTTACTGCTACTAACAGGATGCTGTTTAATTGGACTACGTTAGATTAGTTGTTCTAAAAGAATTACTTTTTTCAAATTGAGCATGAATAATGTAAATTACACAAAGACTAATTAAGCCAAGACTTTTGTTATCAATACCTGTACATATTAGTAATATTATACTATTTTCGTATGTCAAATTTACTAAACATTTTTTGTGGATTTTATTTTAGCTACTAGTTAGTGTTAACGATGTAAATTGGTAAATCTAACCTATGATTTTTGTTACTTTTACTAATTTGCTTATTGTTTAATTGAACTGCGTTAGATTAGTAGTCCTAAACGAAATATATTGTAAAGTTAAGCATATTTATGGAATAATGAAGGTAAATTTAACGAAAACCAATGAATCAAAATGTATGTTTTGACTACTTGTAAGTTTTGGTAGTATTAGTGAATGTTCAACGTTCGATTTACTGAACTCATGTTTGTTGCAGTTATCTTAACGAACAGTTAACGTTTGTTACTGCTACTAACAGGATGCTGTTTAATTGGACTACGTTAGATTAGTAGTTCTAAAAGAATTACTTTTTTCAAATTGGGCATGAATAATGTAAATTACACAAAGACTAATTAAGCCAAGACTTTTGTTATCAATACCTGTACATATTAGTAATATTATACTATTTTCGTATGTCAAATTTACTAAACATTTTTTGTGGATTTTATTTTAGCTACTAGTTAGTGTTAACGATGTAAATTGGTAAATCTAACCTATGATTTTTGTTACTTTTAATAATTTGCCTATTGTTTAATTGAACTGGGTTAGATTAGTAGTCCTAAACGAGATATATTGTAAAGTTAAGCATATTTATGGAATAATGAAGGTAAATTTAACGAAAACCAATGAATCAAAATTTATGTTTTGACTACTTGTAAGTTTTGGTAGTATTAGTGAATGTTCAACGTTCGATTTACTGAACTCATGTTTGTTGCAGTTATCCTAACGAACACTTAACGTTCACCTAAATAATGTGTAAATAAAAACATTTTTTTTTATTACTGCTACTAACAGGATGCTGTTTAATTGGACTACGTTAGATTAGTAGTTCTAAAAGAATTACTTTTTTCAAATTGAGCATGAATAATGTAAATTAAACAAAGACTAATTAAGCCAAGGCTTTTGTTATCAATACCTGTACATATTAGTAATATTATACTATTTTCGCATGTCAAATTTACTAAACATTTTTTGTGGATTTTATTTTAGCTACTAGTTAGTGTTAACGATGTAAATTGGTAAATCTAACCTATGATTTTTGTTACTTTTAATAATTTGCTTATTGTTTAATTGAATTGCGTTAGATTAGTAGTCCTTAACGAAATATATTGTAAAGTTAAGCATATTAATGGAATAATGAAGGTAAATTTAACGAAAACAAATTAACCAAAATTTATGTTTTGACTACTTGTAAGTTTTGGTAATATTAGTGAATGTTCAACGTTCGATTTACTGAACTCATGTTTGTTGCAGTTATCTTAACGAACAGTGTTACTGCTACTAACAGGATGCTGTTTAATTGGACTACGTTACATTAGTAGTTCTAAAAGAATTACTTTTTTCAAATTGAGCATGAATAATGTAAATTAAACAAAGACTAATTAAGCCAAGACTTTTGTTGTCAATACCTGTACATATTAGTAATATTATACTATTTTCGTATGTCAAATTTACTAAACATTTTTTGTGGATTTTATTTTAGCTACTAGTTAGTGTTAACGATGTAAATTGGTAAATCTAACCTATGATTTTTGTTACTTTTAATAATTTGCTTATTGTTTAATTGAACTGCGTTAGATTAGTAGTCCTAAACGAAATATATTGTAAAGTTAAGCATATTAATGGAATAATGAAGGTAAATTTAACGAAAACAAATTAACCAAAATTTATGTTTTGACTACTTGTAAGTTTTGGTAATATTAGTGAATGTTCAACGTTCGATTTACTGAACTCATGTTTGTTGCAGTTATCTTAACGAACAGTTAACGTTCACCTAAATAATGTGTAAATAAAAACATTTTTTTTGTTACTGCTACTAACAGGATGCTGTTTAATTGGACTACGTTAGATTAGTAGTTCTAAAAGAATTACTTTTTTCAAATTGAGGATAAATAATGTAAATTAAACAAAGACTAATTAAGCCAAGACTTTTGTTATCAATACCTGTACATATTAGTAATATTATACTATTTTCGTATGTCAAATTTACTAAACATTTTTTGTGGATTTTATTTTAGCTACTAGTTAGTGTTAACGATGTAAATTGGTAAATCTAACCTATGATTTTTGTTACTTTTAATAATTTGCTTATTGTTTAATTGAACTGCGTTAGATTAGTAGTCCTTAACGAAATATATTGTAAAGTTAAGCATATTTATGGAATAATGAAGGTAAATTTAACGAAAACAAATTAACCAAAATTTATGTTTTGACTACTTGTAAGTTTTGGTAATATTAGTGAATGTTCAACGTTCGATTTACTGAACTCATGTTTGTTGCAGTTATCTTAACGAACAGTTAACGTTCAACTAAATAATGTGTAAATAAAAACAATTTTTTTTTGTTAGTTTTAGTACCTTAGTGTAGTTTAGTTTTACTAAAATAAATGTGTTATAACGAGACATTCGTAAGTTCAAACATACTTAAAGTAATATTTAACATGTTTTTTTGTTAAAAATACTTAACGCGCGAGGGTTGATTTAAAAACTACGTATTTGTTAATTCAAACAATAATTATTGTTGTAATTTGGTCAATTAACCAATTAAGTAGTATAATTAACAAAGCAATGATTAACCAAATAGGGTTTGTTACATTAACATGTGATTTTATTTATTTCAACTACATGATCACTGGTAAGCACTACAAAATTGATTTTGTTATTTTAAACGTGACGGTTTTGTAACGAATTTGCAAGTTTTACTATTCCCTGGTATATTTAACCGATATTTTTTTAACCGAAGCACTTTTTGTTATTTTAACCTGTAGTGTTCTCTCTGTGTAGGTATTATTAATTTTGCCTGTCTATTCCGATAATTATCTCAACATTAAGGGCGCGCACTCGATTTTCATCTAAATTGTCACATTTTGTGGATTTTTAGACTTAATTTTGAAGCGATGTGTTACCTATCTACACGAAGATTAATTCTTGAATAAAACTGCTACAGAGAGACATTTTAATTTACACATTAGTTTTGTAAAGCGAGGAGAATCTTATGTCGCAATTTTACAAAATGCAGCTATCTTTCAGATGAAACACAAGCATTATAATGGCAAAACAAAGCATTTTTTTAATAGAAAATATATTATTATAAACCGCTACAGAGCCTAAATAAGTAAAAAATTGAGATAACATTATTATTAAAAAGGGTTACCAAGAAAAATATTAATTGGTAAAATGTAATGAGGATTTTTACAATGTTTTTTATAATTATTATTATACTCATTTAACATACTTACTGTGGTATGATATATTATAGTATTGAAAGTGTACCCAGAGCGCAGCGTATTAAACGGACTTCGGGTGTGAGCAGTTGTCTCATTTAACCCCCTCTCCGTCGCTACACCTCATTACTATATTATAACACACGTAATGCTAGACTTAATAACGATATTATAACATTGTCAAATGCAATCAGTTATTGTTAATAATTGTTTGAAATATGATCTACATCCAAACTCGCGCCCATTTTTCGATCGCACATCCCAGGTCCTCCCAGCTAGTGGACCTATCGCTCTGTGAGCAAAGTCTATGTGTGGATGGGCTCATATTGACATGTGTATCTAAAAACAATACAGCTAAAAAATCAGTATTGGTACTTCGATGAATGCATTATTATTCACCACTCGGTCTTTCCTTCGGTCTACTTCTCTTTCTACTACATTATAACTTTTGCTTTTATGTAAACAATTGATTTTACTATGAAATTAATAATGTCAGAAAACTTCTGTTCTGAGTTGCTTTACAGATTTTAAAAAAAATATATTTTTAACGAGTATTAAAATAAAACCTTCAAAAGTTATAAGCCAATTTTAACAACGCATTTAAAAGTACGATATATCAGAGATTATTAATGCCAGTCATTTATTGACGAATAGCACGAAATATAAATTGTAGATATATTATTGCACAACCGCGTTGTTCTAAGTTATCATTTTGCAAGCTCGCTTCACTAAAATACCAATATAATTCACTCTGCAGTATAATAAAGTGTGTTGGAAAGTTTCTCTGTTTACCAAAACAAACGTGGGCGTAGCGTAGCGCAGTTGTGACGTTTATCGCCTTGATGACGTAGGTACCGTTTCTACGTCATCCGGGCAAAAGGGCAGGTTTTATGGAGGTACGAATATTAATTTCTGTTCTATTAAAATGACAGCTGCGCGCCTCTGTAAGAAAGTTTGTGGAATTAAAATTGATATTATGATTTCTATTGTTGCTATTTTTAAATAGTCCATATCATTTTATATATTATTTAATATTTACCCTCAAACCCAAGAGATAAGAAAGATAAAAAGTCCTATTGGTGACTGAAAACTAACCTTATAACTAACTGCAAGAAATTAATAGGTTAATCTGGAAGCCACACTACCAATAAAAAAGTGAAGACCACGAATTTATCATTGAAACTTCTTATTTCCTGTTTGTCTCTTTCTAGCCACTAGAGCACGCGTGACGGTCACGTGACGTACGTCATCATATTACTTGTGCGGGAGTTAGAAAGAGACAGGTGGGAAACGAAAACATTCAAAGGTTACTTGGGGTCAAGAAAGTTGTCTTCACTTCTTGACTTCCAGTTTTGTCAATAAATTTTGTTACAATTTTATTTGAATATGTAATTGTAACCAGAAAAATAATCTAAATATTCGAGAAGACAAAAAATAGTGGTAGTACACAAACATGTCCGCGTTCCTTCATAAAAACCGGTCTCCCCTAGGGTTTAACCTTTGCGTGGTATTTAAAAGGCTCTGTTAGCCTTTTCATGTTTACTTAGTAAATATAAATACCTCGTAAATATAAACATTATGACGTGTGTTGCGATGATAAAAATATATTGTTTATTTTTCATTTAAATTGTAATGGCGCCTTTAAAAAGAAAAGTTATAAGGCACTTCAAATTACATTTTAGGTAACAATGAATATAATTTAAGCGTTCTTGGTACATACCATGCAAATAAAAATATTAGTTTAAAAGATAAAATAATGCAGGTAAGTAATTAAAATGAAAAACGCGAAAACATTATTTTTTTAGCTTTAAAAAATATGGCTTAACGTATATATATAAGAAAGAACTTTATATATTATAACGTTAACGTTATATAAAGTTCTGCTTAACCACTTTTGCTTACGTACGTATGTATGTATAAACTTTTTTTATCTTATACATCAAGAAGATAGTTCGTCGTTGACAATCCTTACCCCCAAAGGGGAGGACCCCTTGTTTGGTATAACAACGTTTAGTCGAAAATCATTTCTTCGAACAACGTTTAAGAAAATAATCACTTTGTATAATATCGATTGGCATAATTTTCATTTTATCGAATGTTCATTTGCGATAACAACATTTGCGGTATTGATCAAAAAGTATAATGTTCATTTGATGTATTGTTCAGGTGGTATAATTTTCATTTCATCGAATGTTCATTTGCGATAACAACATTTGCGCTATTTGATCAAAAAGTATAATGTTCTTTTGATGTATTATTCAGGTGGTATAATTTTCATTTCATCGAATGTGCAATCGAACAATAGGTTAGCGAGGAGCGAAGCGACGAGCGAGTTAGGTTGACACGAACAAAGCGCCAGAAGCTTTCGATACGATCTTTCGACCAAATCATTATTAGTCTAGTTAAACATTAGGTTAAATAAAATTAGTGCATTTGAAAATTCGGTGAAATTACATTCTACCAATTAAATATTCGGTCAAATGAATAATTATGCGAAATGACTTTATTGCAACTAAAATTAGACGAAACGATTTTCGAGCAAACGTTGTTATACCAAACAAGGGTAAACCCCCCCCCCCCCCCCCCCCCCCCCCAAAGAGGATTCGAACCGTTTTAGTCTACAATGCACTATAACGGCATCAATAATATTAAATTGTTATCAGTCTTAGTTAGACCTTCAAACTTCATAAAGTACCTGAATTATTTGCGAGCTGTTTTGAGAATATAAGCCACGTCTAAAAGTTTTAGCGAAAATGACAGACATCAGCTATTCCTGGCACGTCGGCAGTGACAGATTGCAGTCTCGGCTCGGTAGAGCTTCTGTAGGTATATAAGCTATCAATGATAACAATATACTGCATTGTTATTATTGACAGCTTATATACCTTTAGGAATATATTTAGTTATTATAGAGAAATGTATGATGCATAAACATAAATTATTTTTGTTATTTATTATGCTGGGGCCGCACTTGCGCCTATCGTCACGAAGCTTCGTGCTAGGACACGATACACGCAGATGTGACCGGCCGTTATCGGCTATCGTCACGAATATTCGGGTTGCTTGCGAGTTATCGGTCGGGAGGCGGTACGTTAGGGTTTTAGCGCGCTAACCTATCGCGCTGCGTGGTCAGACATGCGTTGTTCATTTCGAAGGTTGTTCTCCATAAGTTCAGACGCGTACGGGTGACTAAGTATACGATACAGCCGAGTTATTTTTTATAATAAATGCATTACGTAATTATTAGCACACAATTTAGAAGTAAATAAAGTGATTATGCATAGTTAAACGCAAAGAAGGATAATAATACTACGCAATTTACACGTCTGGAAATGATTTCGGCCATCTTGGATTATTGCACGATAGTTCGTGCAAATAAAGAAATGTCACATGCTTTATCGCGATAACTTTGCTCGGGCCGCACTTGCGTGTATCGTACGAAGTATCGCCACGCATTACTTCGGGACGATAGGCGCAAGTGTGGCCCCAGCATTAGAGATATCTGCCCTCTCTTCTACATTGCGATGCCTTTCAAGGCAAAATTAACAATATCAATCACAAACATACGCATGTTTGTGATTGATATTGTTAATTTCTTATTCTTATTCTTATTCTTATGCAAGGGGCTGAGGCTGTGTCTCAGAGCACTTCGACCCTATGGGATCTTTTGTGCTTCCCCTTTCCTTATCACCCATCCCCGCCAACATCGAAAACGTTTTGTATGAGTTTCACGATGTTTGCGGGAATAAAGTCCTCTGGTTTAGGGTAACCTAATCCCAAGACCTTTAGTCGCCTATTGGCTAGTGCATCGCAGTCACATAGTATGTGCTCCATGATTTCTTCTTCCTCACCACACATTCTACAGATGTGGTCATCAGCTTAGCGTATTGTACACAGGTGTCTTTTAGTGGCAAATGGCCACTGAGAGCACTTATGAGGCAGCGGATTTGGGTCCTGCTGATTCTTCTAATATTTTTAAGGTAGCCTATGTGTGAGTATCTTAAAAAATTCTTTGAGTGTGTTTGATATTGTTAATTTAGTATGTGATATAATAAAAGCCAAAAACCAGAATATGTTACGTTCTAAATCATATCCGGTGCAGATAAATTGGCTATCAAATAATATAATAAACAAAACTACATTTTGCGGCTTCGCTTGCGTTAATTTTCGAATGCCAGTTTATTCCTTTTAGCATGCGAATTTCGGGCCATCGTTTCTAAGCGGATGCCTACGTCATAATTACCATCTCTGTGTCAAATTTCAGCGCAATCCGTTCAGTGATCTGAACCGTGTGTTGATAGATCAGTCAATAGAAGTTGCCTTTTATAAATACACTAGCACTCCGTAAGCGACATTGTTTAACAGGCTAGAGGACCCACCTTGGTCCTCGCCTTCACCAAAAAAATAAACCGCAGGTAGGCAGAGAAGATCATCAGAGATATCCTGCAAAATTAGTCAAAAAAAAACAAAAAACGCGACTTTGTCCGAGTATAATTTTTATTTGCTATAGAATATACTCAGTGAAAAAGTGGTATTCTAATGGTGAAAGATTTTTTTTATATTGTTGGTCCTGTTTTTAAGTCTATTCAATTTCAATATACGTTAGTAACATACATGCAAATCTTTCCTCTTTATAATATTCTCATAGATAGTTAGCTATGTGGTTTTGAATACGATAAAATACAATGAGTTTCAATAATAACAGCTGAAAAAATTCATTACTCTCCACATTCCATCAAAAAGTCCAGGAAAAATATTCTGTCACGAAAACGTCTCTATCTAATCTCAACATGCAGGAGTGTTGAGGAACGATTTACAAAAAGGTTGAAGTTTTCCCTTAATTTTGTCGCTTTATAAGGCACAGTGAGAGAGATAGCTTATGTGACTTTAGACGGGGGTGACTGAGACAGATGGCAAAAGATAAACGTGGGGACGCAAAGGAATGAAGAAAAATAACTCGGCGAACTGGAGGCGAATGAAAGGAGAAATTGTTTTCTCGTTAATAAGTTGTGGTGGCATGTGCTGCTTTTAATTTTAACATTTTTGAAGGAAATTAGTATTAACCTTTTTAGAAAAGAGGATTAGTTAGTCGCCCCAATTTGGAGCACCCGATCCGGAGCAGTTTCTTATATATTTTTATTCTAATTTAAGAAGACTGCATCCTAATAAACATTTTTTTTTGTAGTGGTATGAGTACCCCACCAGATTTCCAGCTCTATTTTTGAGCTTGAGAGTGAGTTTTAAAATATTTTTATAATTCGTGTGACAGAGGAACACTGTTGCACGATTGCCTATTTCATTAAACAAATATTATTAAGAATAAAAGTAAGTTCGTTCGTAATTATGTTAGATAGATTTGGAAAGCTTATTTGTTTTTTGTACTTTCTCGTATATGTAGTATAGAGGAAGTTCTTGTAATCGTCAAAAAATGCGACCTCGAGATTTTGGGAGATTTACATCTCCCTGAGTTCAAAAATACCGTTTTTGGAATTATGTATGTGTGTGTGTGTCTGTGCGTTAGTACGATAACTCGAATATGCTTCTTATTGCAACCAATTTAACAGCCATGTCTGACATCAAAATATAAGGTTTCTATCAACTTTTGAGTCGTCGATCACGAATGTTAAGCAACCAAGTTCACGGTCGGTACTTGAATGGGTGACCGATTTAACATGCATGTATGACATCAAAATATAAGGATTCTATCAGCTTTTGAGTCGTTTCCGGTATACGAGAAAGTCAAGGGGAGACCACTCACGATTTTTTTCTTTTTAATTTACACCAACAGTCTGACATACACGGAGTGCTGAGTAATTAAGAGCGATAGCAAAAGGTGTACTTTAAACGCACCAACTACGTGCGTTTTAGGTATGGGCGTTTTCGGCGCCTTAGATGCTGATTTTTGCACCTAAATTAGATGATGTCGTCGGCGCGCTTAAAATACGTTGTATTCTATCGCTCTTAGGGCTCATTGAAGGTTAAATTGGTTTTGGGTTGGCCTATTTTGTTTAGGCAACAGGCTGGCAACCTTTTTGGTCATTATTTTGGGGTACTGCAATGACTCATACTGCCAGATGTGGTCTTACATGTCCAAATGCTACCTAAAGCACTGCTCAATCTATTTTGGGATTATAAGCGTGATAATAATGTATGTATATAACAGTCTCACCTGTAATAAGCACCCGTAATTGTAAAGAGTCAATTAGGTACTTGCTGCTAAGTGATTCTCAAACTAAGTAATTGTTGTCCAAAAATTGTTGTTTGTATAGTTACTTTTACTCAAATAAGTAGGTACTTTTACTAACTATTTATTTATGATGAGCTAAATATGTATTATTATATATATTGTTTTGTATGTATATCTATTTAATGTATTGTTATGTTATTTTCAGAGCTATATATGTTAATATCTATTTGATTATACATATATTATCTATATTTGAATTTGATATGTAATTATAAGTTATTATTACTATGTGTAAGAAAGTCAGATATAATTTAATATTGGTACATTCGTCATTCTTTGGTGTATGCTGAGGTAGGGACCTTTTGGCTTTTCATAGGGCATTCCTTGCAGTACCTAGTATATTTATTGTAAATAGTTAGTAGGTATATAATGTGTGTATTTGTTAGTTTTCTTTTAGTTATTATTGTTTGTTATCGTTTCTTTTCTTTATGTATGTGTTGTTATAGTTTTTTAATAATTAGGTAATAGCGCGCTCTGTGAAGGCCAATAAATTTATTTTCTTTCTTTCTTTCTTTCTTTCTTTCCTGTCCATCCAAAGGTTGTCTGGAAGAGATCGCTCTTAGCGATAAGACCGCCCATTGTACAATCATATGAATGAAAATATCTAATAATTGTACGTTGTAATTGATGTTGGTACAATAAAGAATATTCTATTCTATTCTACTTTAATTGCTTATAAATACGGGTATAGGAATATCTACCTACGTTAAGTTTAAAACTACAATATTACTGATTAATAGTCTGTTGAACAGTATTTTAATTTATCTCAGACAGTTTGTTAGGATATCTTAGAGAAAAAAGCAACATTTTCTCGTCTGTTCAACCTTTGCACTATTTATCTACTCCCTCGTTAATGTCTTGTCGAACCCTTGTTATAGTAATCAACCCAGTTTTTCCTTTAAATACAACGAGCATATTCAAGGAAACTCATTATGTTTCACGTCGATACAGTGATGTGGACTTTGATTCAGGGTTTAATGTCTACCCCGAGTACGTGCCGTACTATAATGAGAGTTCGCATAATAATTAATATTCGCGTTCAAAGGACAAAGCGCCGTATGGATCACCGAAGTGCTGTACCGATGAACGCTTTGCTGAAAAGGCCGCAGTCACTTCATTTTGGTCGGATCTTGGATTTTTTTCAATACAAGGGGTTATTTTGGGCCTTCAATTTACCTGGCGTATCAATCTTTTAACAAAAAATTGTATGTATTTTCTCTTCTTCTCTTGACTGGGAAGTTCTTCGGCTTTGCTGCGAATCGTGGATTTTTTTCAATACAAGGGGTTATTTTGAGCCTTCAATTTACCTGGCGTATCAATCTTTTAACAAAAAATTGTATGTATTTTCTCTTCTTCTCTTGACTGGGAAGTTCTTCGGCTTCATCTTGCCTGATGATTTTGTAGTTTAGTTCCAAAGGGTGATACGAGACTACGATTTGATATAGGAATGAATTTGAAAACTGTCGAAGGTTTTCCTACCCCGACTGTACTGCAAGGAGTAAGTATTTAGCTTTGCAAGTTTTTAATAAAATATATTCACGCCCTATCAACTTTGAACAAGTTTCAGCGTGGCAGTAACAATAGCCGTGCTCGCATCAATTTCATGCATTGATAAATCACTATAGATACATAATTACAATGAACCCGGGAGGATACACACAAACAATTTGTCTCTGTCTACGTGCGATCGTATAAATTATGCGCACCGAACCTGGAATCAGTATGCGTGATAATAATTTACAACGGGTTATATTCATATATTTACCAAATACTAATAAATAAACAATAATTAATACCAAAAGAGTTGAGCAGAGCCTTAGGTATCATTTAGTGAAACTAAAGACACATCTGGTAATTTGGCTTTATTACCATGGACCACTTTTTGCCGTTAATCGCTCACAACCACGACGCAACCACCACACCGCATACTAGCGGCTGGCCACCTTGCAGAAACAAACGACAACGCAGTCACACCTAAATTTTGTTGTTACCATAACGCAACTGCAAGATACTGCAGCGACGCTATTCGCGCGGCAATACTGCTTGACTACTTTTTGTCGCTGCGATGTGGTTGTGGTTTAAATGACTGCTTTATTCACTTTAATTAGATATTTATAAAACAACGCCCTAATGCTTATGCTAAAAAATATATTATTAGGAAAAATAAAGAATGAGTCTTTGTGAATGATGACGTCACCACAACCGCAGGCACAAAAGCAATAATTTTGAAGTGGTGATCGATGTGATTTGCAGTGAGTCATTAATTTCATCCTTATTATTCGGTTATTGTGTAAAGAGTTGTTTTCTGTACAATTGCTGTGAAAATTTAATTAAAAGTAATTTTTTTTAAGTTACGATAATCAATCACTCTTTTTTTTTATTCCATTTCTGATTCCTAAAAATAAAATATATATTTCCACGCATACACCAATTATGTAGCCCAAAGTAAGTATCATTAAGAACTTGTGTTAAGAATACTGGACATTTTTAACATACATAATAATATTAGATATTTTTATAAATAAACTAAAATAAATGTATAAATAACCATAACTGGCAAACAAATATTCGTGTTCGTCACACAAATATTTGCCGCTACCAGGATTCGAACCCGGACCGCTTGATGTGTAGGCAGCTATACTGACCACTCCACCACGACGGCGTCAAGATTTTAGATATATTTTAAAATTCAGCATATAAATCTCAGTTTTTCAAAGTGAACGGAATTTCTTTTGATGTATGTCGTTTGGTAGTCAACGCTGACTTCACCGAGCACATAAGAGATGTCGTGGGAGTTTCTCCCGAGTTCTTGTTGCAAAAACACGTGTTGAGAGACTCCATTTTAACCTCAATCTACCGTACAATTGTCGGTTACTTTAGTTAAATTTTCACTCGATATTGGCGCAATGCGTAATCTTTATGTGTCGCGATCGCCATTCGAATAAAAGAAGAAACAGAGATGTCGTGTCATCTCTTTCTATTGTACTCTACTTAATTAAATAAATATTGATTTTTCTATTAATTTCGCAAACATACATTTCAACAACAGGGAAGAATAATAGTACCTTGATAAGTAGTCCTCATTTTTTTAAAAACCAATTTCAATGTTATAGGACAGAGTATGAAATTACCACAGCAGCGCGTGGCAGGGACAGCTAGTAATTTTATATAAAACAACATACAACCCAATTACAACCCTTAGCTAAATTTAGAAATTCCCTTTCTTTCATAAATAAAGATATTGTTTCAATCTTGCGGTGTGAACAAAGTTTATCTTGAGCAAAAAGAGTATAACGGCGTCAGTTCTTCGAGCGAGCTCAGATACATTACGGGTAACGGGATGCACCGATTATTTTATTTTCTCCGAGAAATCTGAGCTGCAATTCAATTAGTGTTTATAGTGTCGTCAAACTAAACGACTCGTTCTATGTAACTAGTAGCAATATTGTTATGGAATAAATATTTGATACTATAGATTGTTATTAGTTGCATTTGGCTTATGGTTCGGTAGGTACGAAAATTAGATTACAGCATAAGAACATAAATGGACTTTCTTGTCAATTTCTCATCGTTCTATTACTAAATTCGAGCGTAAATTTGGACTCCTTTAGGAATCGAACACAGGACCACTGCATCAAAGACTTCGAGAGGTAACGAACGTACGTCAATAGTAACTAATTGCTATCAACGAGTAATAGTCTTGACAGCTATTTTTCGAACACGTAATAGTTCACTTAAATTTTAAAACTACCTATAATTAGTGTAATTTTTATGACGACTTTGTTATCATGTTTGTACTCGTCTAGCGTAAGTTAATATAATTAATATTGTATTTCTCATGTTAAGTGAAATATAAATTTCTTTTGAGAAATAACATCTTAAACCTTATAACTACATAGATAGTCACTAGATCAAGGAAGTGAAATGTGTATTGAAGTTTAGAATAAAATTTACACCTATAAATTATTGCATTTCGATTTAAAATTCGTTGTTCATGGCTTAAGGTGAGCATGGCTTAAAGGCTCTTCCCCAGCGTTATTACCGTTCGAAAAATCGGATGCGTTTAGGGCTTAAGAAGGTACCAGTGGTTTTTAATTGGTAGGACCTGGGCTGTTGCGCACCGGGGAGTGCCGGGGATTTCACATACCATACGTCTAGCCAGCGTGCGGTACGATCTGTCAATGGATTTTCTATCGTCATCAAACAAAAAGAAAAATAACACTTTGTATAGGGACGCATACTATCCTGCACACCAGTTATTCCTAGTCGTCACCACTGGTAAAAACTGGGATTCCCGTTTTACCTTTTGGGAACGGAACCCTAAAAACGAGAGAACAGAAACAATTTTGAAGTGACATACTCAATTGGTCTCATTACGAAGAAAGGTGCGTAACACAAGAGCTTTTGTCGATAGAAAAACGAAAAAAACAGCCCCAAATTTCCTTCGGCTGTTTCTAACGCCAACAATATCAAGAATAGCTTTGCACAAAATGCCCTTTGAAGCCTACGAAATACACGAAGTGTGTCAATGATTTATGGCCACTTCACCCACTAAATAAGTCGGCAGTGAGCCTACTAGTGCACTGAAGAATATTCATTCACCATAAAAGTAGAAGCAGCCATACGTGGTACGCAGAAGTAAATTAAATTGTGAAAATGTGTGCACTTCCAGTAAATTATTCTCTTGAAGAGCGAGCTGTGTGGAACCGGCTATTTGTGAACAATTTTCCTCGTAAATGGGAAATAAAATAATATTTTAAGCTGCTTTTTTATAGTGACGATTAGTACGCCTTTTTATCAATTCTTCTATGCTATGCTTTTGCTTCAGTCTTTTAACAAGGGAATTTAATTTAAATAGGGAATCTTTAACCGCCTGTGTGGTTTTGCCGTTTGCGTACCGGTAGACCAGAGATTATCAAACTTATTTCTTTACCGCCCCCTTTGAAAATCAATTGGTTTTCAGCGCCCCCTATTTTTTATAAAAAATCACAATTTCATTACTTTAATTACACAAACACGCACAAACTCATTTATCTCTTTCGAGGCTCAATCGTACTGTACCCCCTATGAGTTTTGTTAGTTTTCAAGCTCGATCAAACGTATCGTATTTTTCATACATTGCCCACTATCCCGTTAACCATCAGAAACAGTGGGCAGTATATCAAAGAGACGATACGTTTGTTAGAGCTCAAAAACTATCAAAACTCATACTAAGGGTACTGAGCAAGTTAGGACAGTATCGATGAACCAGCCGATTGCTTCCGGACTGCACCAATAGCCCCTATTTAACAAAATCTATGTTAAGTAGATATTTTTAGTTTAAATACCATCATACAGGATAGAAATATAATTCTCATAATTCGATATTGAGTAGTAGGTAAGTTTTAATTTTAGTGAATTTTATAATATAAAGTAAATGAAATTACAAATCAACCATCGCCCCCCTAAACTACGCCAACACCCCCCATTTTTTTCTGAGTCCCTTAACGCCCCCTCTAGGTCGCCAACGCCCACAAGGGGGCGTTATCGCCCACTTTGAGAAAGACTGCGGTAGACCTTTATTTGGTTTTTAACAAAAAGTTACTACATTATTGGTGTGTATCATATGTATGCAGTAGGTGAGAGGGCTACTCGCGCGGTAGCAAATAAACCATCCAAGTAAGCGTTTAGAGTTTCTCCCGAGTTCTTGTTGTAAAAACACGTGTTGAGAGACTCCATTTTAACTCAAATCTACCGTACAATTTTTGTTATTTAATTACATTTACACTTGGCATTAGCAAAATGCGTAACGTTAATGTCGCCATACCATTAATTAAGAATAGAATAAAATAGACAGCGTTTCCTCATGGTTGGTGTTAGCCATTTGATAATTAAGCATCCTAATTGGCAAAAAATTGTACGATGAGTTCAACATAAAAGATTTCTTTAGAGTGCCCTGATTGTAATCGCAATTCATCGCACGACCACAGAAACATTACTTCCATCGCGCGAGGAGGATCCAGAGGTCCTTGATCCTCTCAGAAAATACAATCAATTTGTTTTAAGTCCACCTAGCTACAATCTTTTACGGTCACCCATCCGAGTACCGACCGTGCACTTCATAGCTTAGCTTTTGTGATCGCTACGCCACACGATCACGGCCATGGACCTCCTACATCATGTGTGCAAAAATAAACGTAGTACGAGAAGTAACATCCCTAACCATATCGTAATCGCCACAAATATCTCGCGACTCAAGAAGTCCGTTTTTATGATACCATCTCAGTATCTTCTCACACTGTTTGACTAGACACAATAGCGCTGTTACAAGATTATGCGGTTATTAGACCCTTCAGAGCACTCAATACGTTATGGACTGTATAAATGGCGTCCATACCGCGCCAGTAATTTGTCGGCCACATGATTGCGTGCAATAATTAAACCATTCTTCCGCCGCCTTTACGAGCCGCCGCATTCACACCGATGTCGCAGTTTTATAGCGCCGCGTATTGGCGTCAATGTCGTTGGCTCAATGGCGTTGTATTCAAACGACATGCCTTTTGTATTGTACTGTTTGTTTTTTTTTGTTAAATTTTCCCTGTTACGGGACGGCAAAGGGATCTAGCCCATACAGTCAAGTCTTCAGTTTCATTATCTTCTTTCTTGATGTTTGCATTAAAATATGGGCGTCACACATTTTAATGCATCTAGGGAGTGCTTGGCGAGAAATGCATGGTGCAGACCTCATGATGGTGACTGATGAGAATTGTATAGTAGAATTTCCAACCACTATACAATTCTCAACGCCACATACACAAAACCTTTATTTCAATGATTCCTCATAACTGTTCGTCAACACGGATGCATAAGCAACAAAACGACACCACTTTCACTGCACAAAATCCATTCCGAAGCAATTTTGAATTATCGAAATAAAGATCGACATCCAGACGCCTTGCCAGACGCCCGCCAAACACCCCTTTTTTGTTAAATTTTCCCTGTTACGGGACGGCAAAGGGATCTAGCCCATACAGCCAAGTCTTCAGTTTCATTATCTTCTTTCTTGATGTTTGCATTTAAATATGGGCGTCACACATTTAAACGCATCTAGGGAGTGCTTGGAAAGAAATGCTTGACAACAGACCTCATGATTGAGACCAATGAGAACTGTATAGTGGGATTTCCAACCACTATACAATTCTCAACGCCACTTACACAAACCTTTATTTCAATGATTCCTCATAACTGTTCGTCAACACGAATGCTTATGCAACGAAACGACACCACTTCCACTGCACAAAATCCACTCCGAAGCAATTATGAATTATCGAAATAAAGATCGACATCCAGATGCCATGGTTTCCCGCCAAACTCTCTACTGTTTGTGGAAGAATTTGTTGTTCTATTCTATTCTTAATTAATGGCGTCGCGTCGCATTAAGCGTACGCATTTTGCCAATGTCAAGTGAATATGTAAATAAAGTAACAAAAATTGTACGGTTGATTGAGGTTAAAAATGGAGTCTCTCAACACGTGTTTTTACAACAAGAACTCGGGAGAAACTCAAATTTGTTGTTGAATTACGCCAATCCCGTGTGACATGTGTCATCACATTGATAAAGAAATAAAGCAAGTTTATTATTATGTTTATTCTACTAATATTATAAACGCGAAAGTTTGCTTTTCTTGTTCGTTGTGTACCTTAGGTAGGTATTATCTATAATATAATATTATAAAGCTGAAAAGTTTATTTGTTTGTTTGGTTGAAAATACTGATTCAAATTGAAAAAATATTTTTGTATTGGATAGTCCATTTATCGCGAAAGGCTAAGCTATATCTGTATTAAAAAATCTCGACGCGGACGTTCCCATTAAATATTAGTTTTATGATGCAATAAATGTCACATTACATTTTTGTTTGTTTGATGACTTATTTAATAAACAACAAGCATTGTCAAACAATTTTGATCTCTGAAACATTACTACATTCTGCGTTATCAAACTAAACATTCCCGAGCTATTTTTACGAGGACAAAACCTTCATAACGAGCTCGCTTTAGCGACTCCCAATCAATTAATTAAGTCAGTTCTTGGAAAAACCTTACTGTACTCTTTTTAAGGCTGACAGCGTGGGCGATAGACATTCTTTGGCAAAGACTTGAGACACGTTCTCGGAACCTATGATCGTAAATAAACTGGAAAAATCGCACATTGGCTGCTTTTCCGACGACTCGTTCGATTAAGTTCTCGCTGAACAAATTACGAAAATCGATGTGTCTGTGTGTGTATGTTGGTGACATACATTACACAATTTTCCAAAAGCATAGATAACTATGGTAGTATGTTTCTTGAATGGGGATAATAATGGGGCTAATTTGAAAAACCAATCAGCATGTAACTACGTACATGCTAATTGATTTTTGATAATTGAGCTATCATTGAAAAACAATTATGAAATTTTTATATGCGAGTGCATGTGACCAAATTTTCGAAGCGGTAAGATTTCTACTAATAAGAAATACTTTACAATTTTTATGTAGGTATTTTTAGTTTAAATAAATTGTATACTATAGGTAACAGTGAAGGCGGATTAATTTATCAATTATTTTTGATCATAAACAGTTTCGCAATTTATGAAAAAAACTAGTTTATTGTTAGAAAGACGGAAGGGACACACATTTAACCTATTTTTATGAAATGACACTGTTCTATGACTATAATTCTAACTTAATATTGAAAAATCTTATTTAAATGAATGAATGAAATCGCAATATATTTAAAGTCAGCCATTTTATACGTATAATATTCTATTTCATCCTTAGCCTTTTCATATAAAGTTTATATTAACTTGATATTAGCATATCGTCGACATATTAGACAAATTATTTTATGTCGCCCAGCCTGTATACATTGCTAAAAAGGTTAATAAAAAGGGAACGATAAATTACGACGCCTCCTAAATTATGTGCCGACAATTTGAAATAAACAGACACTTATAATTAAATGATAGGGTCGTTTGCTCTTTACGACGTAATTGAGTTTAGAGCTCTTACGACATAAAAGAACATACGTGAATATTGGGGCAAGCGGCGGAATATCTTTATTCAATTAACAGTTTTCGGGTTGGACAGCTGAGAATAGAAGTGAGGCAAGCAAAAGTAGTTTCAATTTTACAAAATGGACTGATTATGTGTTTAGTAAGTCTTAGAGGTCGATGGCGCGGTTGGTACTTGGGCCTAATCTTTTCAACTCAGTTTTCCTCCGTGCTTCAGACGGCACGTTAAGATTGTGGTCCCTTTTTTTGGTTACGATGGGAAATACATCTACGGACCATACCGCACGCTGGCTATGCACGACGTGGGACTCTCCGACGCGGAACAGCGCCGGTCCTACCCACTAAAAACCACGGTACCCTCCTTAGCCCTTCTGGGGACATTTTGGGCTCGGCGTACATTACGTACACCATTCACCAAATCGTCCCCGAAAGATTGTGGTCCCTGCTACTGCTGAAAGATAACAATGATCAAAAAAGTATTATCACAAATAACGACTTGAAAATGTCTCACACCGATCTGACCGGTGCCAGGTTAAGCACAAGATAAAAAAAGAGAACAGAAAGAGGAGAAACACCGTAATGGTTCCGTATTAGTTCCAGCGAAATCAGGTCCTGTTTGATCACCAGAAGGGCACATTTATTTGTGTGGGTTCACACTGTCTGCATAACAGTAGTGTATTTTTATGCTTGACAGGAAAGCTTTTGGCCTTGATCTCATCTGATAGTAAGTGATGATAAGACTGAAGATGAATAATTGATCATCGCCAGGAACCATCAAACCACAGAGGTACTGACTATCTTACCATTAATTGTGGGAACCATAAGACAGTAGGAACTGTAGGTCGGCAATGTTAAAAAGGAAAAGCATACTAACGGGCATATTAGAGAGAGATAGATTGACGAGACCACAGATTTAATAATACAAGGAGATAGCCCAAGCCGGCATTTAACTTTTGACAAGTGTATGCCCTGTGGGCATACATTTCCGCCACTTCACCTTCCGATAAAGTCAAGTGAATACGTAACTCAGCGATTTGACCGATCTCCTTTGCGGCTGTGCTTAAATTTCATCGCTTCGCAATCCTTATGACGCGCGCAATAAATAGTGTATATTACGGCATGCTCAACTAGAACCATGTTATGTAGTACGGCCGCTGATCGCTACACTCGGTCTCCTATGAACTCGGCGATTCGACCGATCTACTTAGATTGATATAGCTGTGGACTAGACCGTTCATGTACAAACAGAAGACTTAAAGCGGCCAGTCAATTCAAAAGACAGCTGTAAACTAAATAATATTTTTACTTATTTTTGTAAAAACTAAGTTTACGGGTAAGGAAACAATTATCTATCGAACGCAATTTAATATGGTTACGTGTGCAGTGCCTGGATGTAATTCATCTAGAGATCAAAATCCTCGTAAATATTCATTTCACAGGTATATTAGGTAATTTTTTATAAAAATTATAGAGAAATATTACGGATATATCAGTATATTTAAGTTTTAAATGTATAGGAATTATATTTAACCTAAATACAAATACGTGAAATTCTTCCTATTTCTAAGCCCACTTCTGTAGAGATTGACACCTATCGATAACTTTATAGGTATCGATATTTTCTTAGTTGGAAAAAGTATCAGTGTTTCCGGTGACGTTTTACAATCCGGCGCGCCTTTTTGTAATACGGACGGCGTGTTATATGATCCGCTTGCGACATACATTCCATCGGCTTAGAAGAACTCTAACAGCTTTGCTGTCACATTAAAAATCAATCTAGTGATGCAAGTCAAACGACACTAGATTTCTGCAGTGTTGTTTTTCCCCGCGGGGTAAGAGTTGGCAACACATGAGTGACACTTCGGTGTTGCAAGCTATAGTGACTGCTTACCACTGGCTAACTACATAACATAAAAGAGTTTGTAATATCCACAATCTCCTTTTGCCATCTAGTATGGTGTAAGCTCATTGACGTTTTAAAAAATCTCAACTACGCACAAAAGAGTCTTGATTCTCAGCTCCACGCTATTAACAGCTTTATCGGCAACGGAATAAAAAATGGAATCGCACGTATTCGGTCAGCACTGCAGAACCACCTCCCCACTCCGAGATTAAGCACGTCCAAGTTCTCCCCATTTACTGCTAACTGAAATTACCGAACTTAAGGGCCCACGGAACCGGAGGCCATCTATTTCTTAGCGCCCCGCCCCTTTTCATAATTAAGGTCGCTTATCCCGTTCGAGCTGAACACGTCGATTAACTGTTCCGCACTTCGGATATTGGTTTTCGTGTGGGAGAAATTTCACACAACATCACAATTTGCTAAAATAAATTGACACTAATATGCTAAATATCTGTTATGGAGCGGTTGGGATTACTACGACAGGCTTGGCGCGGTGCTTAATTGATCTCATGCTGTTTATGGGTTATTAAAGGTCGGCTAAGGCAAATATTATGTTTAATTTATGGAGTGAGCCACGGGTGGTTGATGCGTGTGTCATTCCATAGAAATTTGTATGGGATATTTTAAGATGATTTGGTGTGTATTATCTGTCGTGGTCGTTGGCTTTAGTTGGTTTCTTAACTGAAGAATTGTTAATTTTTGAGTTCGGTGCTCTTTTTGTGTAGGCGACAGGTTGGTAACCCGTCACTATTTTGGGGTACTGTAAGGCCTATGACAGTGAGGCTCTTGGCTGATATGATGATGGCCTAAGCTTTTTCTTTTTTTTTTTCAGAAGAATAATCCTTTACGGTCCTTACCACACTGTGGGCGAGACTGTGCAGCGTGTGTGGGATTCTCCCGCGAGTTCCTGGGAGTACCCACTAAAAACCATCAATCCTTTGTAGAGACGTTTCGGCACCGGCGCACAGTGTACGCCTCGTCTCTGAAACGTCTCCGGGCTGCGCGACCCAATGGCAGGCCGGGTTGCGCCTGATGGGGATTATTACCCTAGGGTACTGGGGCAATCCCCAGAGGAAGGGGGGGACTCCGGTGTGCACATGGGGAGCCACTCCTGTGCAGGCCTTACTTTAGAGCAGGAGAAGACTGGCGGTCTCCTGCCCGTCCGCCTTCGCCGGATGGGAGCAGCTAGAGGATCATTCTCACGCTCCCTCTTCATGATGATGGCCTATACTTCCAGATGTGACTTTGTGTGTAACCGAATTTTACCTAAAGCTCTAAAAGCAACCTCTTTTGGGATTATTCGCGTGAATGTATTATGTATATTTCAAGCGAAAAAACCATTATGCTTGTGTTTTATTTACTCTTATATAACAGAAATACTACTAGAAGTATTTCCCATTCTCATCCCGTGGGTGGTCCTTTTGAGAATTAGTCCTTTCGCGAATTAGTCCTTTCGAGTTTCGAGACTCGGGTGCCATTTTGCGAATTACGCATTATGCGACTAAACGGTGTAAAAGCCGACTGAGAGAGTTTCTGAACCCCGTACAGACTAATGCACCAAGGGGTCATTTGCGCGATGGTGCAGTAAACCACCAACAACTCTTTTTTTCTCAAAGACGTTTGAGGCAAGCGGCCAGCCATATTAAGGCCAGGCAAAACCTAGCTGTATAATGACATGTTGCACCGACTCCAAATAAAATGAGACCAGGGTAGGAAGAAGGAGAACTTAAGTACTGATATAGAAAATTAAATTCTTCAGCTAATTTTCAGTTTAGTTATCCTAATATTGTAAATTCGATGGTAAGTTTGCTTGTACGATTTTGAGATTTTTTTGTATAGAGCGAACAAAAACTGAGCAAAATCATGTACAAAAGGTTTACTTACAATGCTTCAAAAGAAATTCATTCATACAACCAAGTTTTTTGTTTTCTTGTTGAATTCATCAAAAGTATTCAATCCAGAATACGATCTATCTGTGTACAAAATTTTATCAAATTCCGTTGAACCATTGTCGCGTGATAAACATCTAAACTTTCACATTTAAATTATTAGAATTATAAAACAAAAATCTACAAAAATATCTGCTGAGAAGTAAAGAATTTTCCAAATACATACATACTTGATATTATAATAAAATATCATGTATTAATAATGTAATAGTACTCTAAGCCTAAGCTGCACATGCTAATTGTTACAAATGCGGAACAATGTCCGAGTAGCTTAGAAACTAACTTCTCATAATTCTATTTATAGCAGTAAGCTGAAAGGAATTCTAATGAAAGTTTTCCTACACTAATTTCTCTATTCTATAGCAGAAAGCTAAATATACAAAGGAATTCTAATGAAAGTTACCTTACGATTCTGGATAACAAAAGAATGTCCTCAAATGAGTTGTACTATCGCACCAATAACAAATATGAAAACGGAAGCCAAGTTCTATATTACACGTGAGTAGTTGTCGACTTCGCTGACAAAAGAATTGACATCAAAATGGGTGCCTATCTAATTCCTTTGTCTTCGGAGCCAAAGACAGAGCCCTTAGAGGCAGCCTCAGGTGTATCGCTTCCATCCAACTCGATTGCTCTAAAGAATCTAATTGCTAGAGATATTCCTGGTAACGCTGTGAAGACGACGACGGTGGGCAACTATCTTGAGCGCCTCCAATTACATCGCGATGTTGCGTCATTGAGCGCGTTCTACCGTCTATACCACAGCGAGTGCTCTGAGTAGCTTTTTTTCCTAACTAATCCCACCGTCTCCCTTTCTTGGAAGGACTACGCTTGATGGCCACGGTCAAATTATGGCTACTATTCCAACGCGAACTTAGAAATAAGGCAACACATTACTATACACTCAAGAAATGGAATTCACGGCCAGCACACGTGTTCCCTCCTTCTTACAATCTTAAATCATACAAAAGAAGCGTGAAGAAGCATCTTGCAGGAGTTGCAGGTCAGCAAGGCGTCTTTGCTTTTATACTCCACGTCTGCTTACCATCAGATAGAATGAAGTCTCTCTTGACCTTTCTTGACCTTTTTTTATAGAAAATTTCATATGCGGCCAACAACAATAAACAGCTTTTCCATTTCCTTGGCTTCAACTTGGCTTGACACGCTACCGCATGTCTATATATGTCCAATATTGTATACCACTCATACTTAGCTGGGTTGATATATCAACTTCTAAACTTGAACGCGTAACGGGTCTGAGAAACTTTATCTTGCAGGTACTTCTATAATAACATCCATCACAGATCCCTTGAGAATTCTCTTAGCACTTTATTTGTCTCTAAATAGCTGAACTTTATTAATTGATGACTTTTTCTTTTAGCAACATCATGGGCTTCTTTTGTCTAAGTGACATTTTGGCCGTTGCTAATAAATTGTTGAGAATTCCTATCTTCCTATACATATAAAGCTTATTTTTTCTTATGAACGCGAATGAGACGTGACTGTGTGCACATTTCAAACAAGCAGTGCCGGATTTGGGGGAGGGCAGGCGGGGACAATGTAGATAAAAAAATATCCAAATTTTATGGTCCTCCGCTTCTTCTTTGCCCCGGACCTCCAGACCTCCAAATCAGGCTCTGTATACATGCACATTGACTCCGCACGCGTCAGCGTAATCGTGCGGCGGCACTGAATAATATAAACAATGTAGCATGATTCATAAATATATTAGGTGTGTTTTTAAACAGACCTGATCGCCCAACTATTGAAAATGCACCGTAATAATATACTTACTGTATATTATGGTAGACCTGGGAATATATAAATTCAATCCACATAGTAATATCGGCCCGGTAATATCTGTTTGCATATTATTCTAAGCCCGCGAATCAGATATCTACAAGTCTCTTGGGACTATGGCTATGGCAAATAGCAATCACGTACAGAAATAACTGAATAGTTGCACTAGAATTTAGATGAACATGTTTTCGCCTTTTGTGGGTTCCCTCGGTGTAGTAATAAGTATTTAAATAAGAATATGTTGCAAATAAATTGAATCTTCAATTAGATAGATAGATAGACAATTTTTTTGAATCATCATACACACACACACATTAAAACTTAAAATTAACAAATGAACTATAAAAATCAAATACAGACCTACAGTACAATATAAAAACTATAAACATTTTTACATAAATTGTGTGTCGCAGCGATGCAAACAGGCTATAGCTCAGTGTCTTCTCAGTGATGTATTTGCCAAATGAAGGCAAAACAATGTTTTTTAGGCAAATTACGTATTCAGCTAACTAAATCACTAAAGCTTTGCTCCGAATGTATTGTAATGAAGAATGAATCTATCAAAACAGGGCCACAGCGGCCGTTTTCGAGCTTTTGTATTATAGCTGACCCAGCCCGGTACCGACACCGACATGCCAGCGCCGGCAATGCCAATGAGAAAGCGTACTATAAATATATAATAACTAGCTTCCGCACGCGACTTCGTCCGCGTGGACATTTTACCCCCTTAGAGGTGGAATTTCCTAAAATCCTTTCTTAGCGTATGTCTACGCCATAACATCTACCTGCATGCCAAATTTCAGCCCGATCCGTCCAGTGGTTTGGGCTGTGCGTTGATAGATCACTCTGTCAGTCAGTCAGTCAGTCAGTCACCTTTGAGTTATATAAATTTAGATACTAGTATGTGATATGATGATGTCAATAAATGCCCAATAGGTGGACGTAATCTTGTACGTTCTCCACTCCACTCAACTCCAAGGACGCTCTACGATTGATCAGACAGGTGGTGTTGGGAGAATGGGATGGTAATGGCTGCGGAGAGCCCAGGATCAAAAATATTATCGTAACATGATAGAACCTATTGTATGCTACGCTGCCGGTATATGGTCAACTGCTTTACGATTTAAATATATTAGGAAAAAAGTTTTATCTTTACAAAGAATGTTTGCCATAAAAATTACAAGAGGCTTCAAGACTCTTAATACAGTAGCAGCAATTTCCATTGCCCAGCTTGCCCCATTAACAGATAAAATTATGGCTATTGCAGAAATTGAGACAACAAAAACAACAGGAACTACCAGATTTCTTCCCGATAACTTAACAATGGAACAATTTGCAAAACCACAAGAACGATTACATCCTGCCTTAAGAAAAGCAGTCACATTTAATGAGGTAACTACAGAGACCGAACTCAGTAACTTAATTCCGAGCCATTCCTATAAAATATTTACAGACGGCAGCAAGCACGGCGATGGAGTTGATGCGGCATTTGTCGTACATTGCCCGAATGGACAAAAGATCACAAAAATGCTCAAACTACACGATGCATGCTCCGTATACCAGGCCGAACAACTGGCAATACAAAGGGCTTGCTTATGGGCTCTAGATAACGATGTAAGTAGTTCATACATAATTACAGATAGTCTCTCCAGCTTACAAGAACTGAGCAATTCGAGCACTTACAATGCACATGCAGTTGAAACGTTGCGAATGGTCAACTGTATGGAAGATACCGGCAGCGTGATCCAATTCGTATGGGTTAAAGCTCACGTGGGAGTCGACGGTAACGAGGAGGCTGACGCAGCAGCCAAACAGGCTGCATCTTTACAGCAAACTCCTGATTATAGCCGATTTCCCGTTAGCTTCGTCAAATTAAAGCTCAAAAAAGAGTTAGAACAAATGTCTGCCAATTACTACAATAACCCTACTCAATGCAAATACACAAAATCTCTATTACCTTCACATTCAGATCTCCAAAAGTTTCTCTCACTCATTCCCCCAACATTTGAAGTCACTCAGTTTCTTACAAACCACTCCTACCATAAATCTTACCTACACCGCTTCCGAATTTCAGCAGATCCGTACTGTCCCTGCAACAATAGCACTGAACAAGATTTCCCTCATTTACTCAAAGAATGCCCACGTTTCGAGAAAACTCGCTCGGATCATAAACTCATTTGTGCCATTCATGGTATTGACCCATTCAACCCGACGCAAGTTACAAGTAAAAATGATACGACCAAAACATTCATTGAACTAATAAATAATATTATAAACAATCTAAAAACTTTCAACAAATAAGAGTAATATTTATCTGTATTAAATATATTATCTTTATATATGTATAAAATAACAATTTTTTTTATGTATCATAATACACATATATATTATAAACATATTTGGAATTATATATATAAAACAAAACCTTAAAAGCCACAAAAGCTAATACCAACTCAAAAATAAAATAATATGAAACTAGAAAACAACAAGCTTATTTTATTTGGTGTAGTCCAGTAGCGCCAAATAAAAATTAGCATCCTAAAGCTAAAGAAACCAAAAAAAAAAAAAAAAAAAAACATGAGGAAGCCCAGCAGTGGACTGATCCAGGTTGCGAACGTGACTTGAACTTTGCGATTATGGAATAAAGTTAAACTACGATTGAGTCTGCAGCACGTAAGTCCAATATTATCAAATTGGATTGAAGAAATTGAAGATTAATTTATCTTGCAATTCAAATCATGAATTCTGCAAAAGCCAATACATTATGTATTATACATACATCAGCTAAAACCACAAATTAGTTTCAAGTCCCACAATAATATTGCTGTCACACTAACCTCGCCTGTCATAAGCAGTGTGATATCGAACAAAAACCTATTAACCGAAATCTGAACTGCTAATTCGCGGTTGGCTTACACAATTTGAGTTGGGACTTGTTAAATTAATCCGTTTTAGTTTCTCTGTGTAAATACGCAGCAAAATACCATAAAATGTTTTTTTTAAATTAGCTTATACATCAGGCAGAAATAACGTCAGCGTAATAATTATGTTCTTGTTGTTTGCTGAATTTATGTTGTAATAGGTATCATCTGTGCTGAAAGGTAACATTCCATCAATTTTTGTTTTAATGTTATCTTTCAGCGTAGAAATTATTGTAGAGTTCCTCATTTAATGTTCTCTTAGATTTGCGCGAGCACTACACATTGTAAATAAAGCAACCTTTACGGTAAAAGTTGTTTGATTTACAATAAGTTCCTCATTATATATGGGTGTTAAGCCTGTAGGGGTGTATCCACATAGCCCGGTGGCACGGCTGCACACGGCTTTGCTTGTGGTCATGCCACCGCCTGTATGAACCCACCATTAACAACCACATAATATATTATTCCAAAAACAGTTAATTTTGCAAGTGAATGTATGCAGCTATGTCAAATGCATAAGAATAGCTTTTTCACCTCTCCAGCACCAAAAGAGCTCTTTTGCTTCGTAAAATCGCGAAGCGAAAACGCTTTTTGCTGCGAGCTCCGAACAAGACTGTAAAGTTCGATTTAAATGATTGTAATAATCTTACTTTTAATTTTTAATAATATTTATTAAGATAATAAACATTGTAATAAAGTATTATCTTGTTTTTTTTCACCTATAACAATTTTCTCACTGGAGAGGTGAAAAGTTGTATATTTCACAAGAGAGAATTTTTTTTTTGTCACATGCCTATAAATCATTTACCGCGCTCATTAGGCTATTTATGAATGAAAATTAGACTAATTCATTGGTTCGTGATTGAAAGTCAGCAACACAGAAATAACTTTGCTATCTTGTTGAACAAATAACTATTTTCATTGACGACAAAAAAGTCGCAATAGATTTTTTTATTATCATATTTAAATTATTCAAGGGACGGGAAAAACGCGTAAGTCTGATAAGATAAATATTTAATTTACTAAATAGGGGTCGAGCGTAAAATATACTTCTAGTTAGCATTCACCATTAACATGAGCGTTAAGGGAATTATGGACTATTAAGTTGTGTGCAGTACGCAGATTAGGGAGAGATAGCGGTTTATCTCTTCACTTATTTATGTCGAAGCTTATTAGCTTGCAGCATCTTTATTATGTCGTTATATAGAAAACGGTTGGCTTTCCGAAGAAAATAAATGGAGAAATTACTCTGAAAATGACTTCGAGAACTTTGGAAATGGTGAGGCTTGGTGATACAAATTTGGGCTCGATTGGTTGGTATAAGGACTTGAGCGATGATAGGGGTTGACGACCTTGGCCATACTTGGAGCACAATCCCACGCCTTTATGTATAACACACTTAGAAAAACAAAAAAAAACTAGGTAATTATTTAGCATAACAGGATGCTACTTTTTCTCGTATATTTCAATTACCGAATTACCTACCCACAATATGAATGATAAGGATCAATGGCGCCGCGGTCGTGCACTCTTAGTAACCATCACGAAAGTTAAGAAACCAAGTGCGCGGTCGGTACTCGGATGGGTGACCGAAAAATTTTCAACTCGATTTTCCTCTGTGCTTTGGAAGGCACGTTAAGCTGATGGTCCCGGGTGCTTTTGAAAGATAGCAGTCGTCCCGAGGCGGGTTGGTGTCAGGCAGGCGACCGGCTGTAAAAAAGTAATGCCAAATCCTTAAGCAGTATTGTCGATATCAAGGCATACTGCACCGACCACAAATAAATTGGAAGCACGTAGGAAAATGCTAAAGATGAATAGAGTTTTAAAAAAACAGCTCCACTAGTTTCAAAGTTGTCACTTTTTTATTTTGATAAGACGTATTTTCAATATTTTTTAATACATTAAAATGTACAAATTTTAAAATGTTCTTACATTAATTTGTTGTGTAAGTAGTGTATTTTATAAGCATATTTTTTCAAAATATACGCTCTTTACCAAAAATCGTGATGTTCATTAGAAAATTGCATATCACTAATCGCCCCCTTAAAGTTCACTTCGCTAGCACCACTACGTTACATATTTTTTACGCTTTATCAGTTAATGTAATACAGTGGAAAACGATTTCCCGCACAATACGCTGTATTACGACGGTCCCTGTAACTTGAGGCATGTTTTCATACATCATATCACGCTTAATACGATTCATCATCCCGTTTAATACACCATCTTGCCATTCACGCATAGTACCTCACGCGGGTGGAAGAAGAGAATCCGCGATACTGCAGAGGTTTCCTGGATATTCTTCCATTGATGACAATGTTTGACCAGGGTACCTATATTAAAATATATTATGCACAAAAGCATTAAATTCTATTAAGTTTATCCACTTGCCGCATCTAACTAGTCTTTCCTGTTAAATTGTCCATCCATAAAAATGTAGGTGTACAGCAGAAGTAGATGATCAAAAATAAATTATTGTAAATAAATTCTAAATTCATTAAAAACAAAATAAATACGGTGATGTAAAATTTCCAAAAGTAACCATCATCATTAGAAAGTACACTGAAAAAAATCAACTGTACAGGATAGGTTTTGCGCCGTTAGCGCCAAAATAATCCCATAATCATCATCATCATCGTCTTTTGGGTGTAAGTAATCATTTGGGTAGTACCTACATCATTTAAACTATTGTCCATAACTTTCTTAAAGTGTACTTAGTTTTGATTTTTATCATCTACTTTTCCTGTTAACTGTAGTCTAAATAATATTCCATTGTATCCTTTCAATACTTGATCTTATTGTGCTCTCCAAACTAATCAATGCACGAAACCGACGTAATATTGCAGAACTACCAACTAAATTCCGACATTAATCATAAGGCTTGAACAGGAATGTTATAGAACTGTAAACTGGAGGATAGAAGCAGTGCGACCGATATTTTAAACTTACCGACAAACAGACAGCGCGCCGGTGCGCGGGTGACGTCTCGCCGAAACTTCGTCGGACAGTTAATAAAGTTAGCCCGCTGTCGAGAGACGTTCTCTTATTACTTTGTTTGTCTTCCATACTACCAAGCTATATTTCGTCTAACAAACAAAATTTATAGCTCCTGCATGACCTAGTCCTCACACGGATTCGCTGAAATTTGTTTGCATTGAACGCTGGAAATAGTCCTATAATATAGTAAATTAAAAGTGGTTTTTACATAAATTTGTAACATATTATTAAAAAGACATATGGAAAAGATAAATAAAAGTGAACAAGGTACACTTATAATACAATACAATATTAATACGTGAACTTTGTACCTCTCTTAAAGCAGGTATTGAGAAGAAGTGCTGAAAACTAAAATTTATGTATAATTTGTGTTACAATAAATTTTAATATGATTGATTAAAAGAGTCGGCAAGTTTACCGACCTATCGGTGACTAGAGATATGTATCGATACTTGTTTGTTGGTTTGCTTGGTTCAACATGCTTATCGCAGGAAATACTGATTCAAATTGAAAAAATCTTTTTGTGTTGGATAGTCCATTTATCGGTATCGAGGAAGGCTTTAAGCTTTATCGCTACGTCCAATAGGATCTGAGCATCAATAAAAAATGTTGCAAAACGGGAAAAAGAAGATTTATTTTCAGAACTTTCGTTGCGTGCGCTACGTAAACCGTATTTTGCGACATCCACGCGAAGGAAATCGAGGGTATAGGTAGCTTCTTAATAGAAAGAAAACACCACTGAATCCAAAAGATGCACAGATAGATAGACAGACAAAAACACCTCAAGATAAAATATTAAAAGACTTACAGGCTAATGGCCAGTTTTATAATATGAGCTATCTCTGAAGTTCAAGATCGAGCTCGCATCATAGTAATGGTAGAAAACGGAGCAAAGTCGCAGGCATAAGAGTTATACTTTTCATGTTTATGAAATATTTGATAAATGTTTGAAAACAACTAGTGAAATGTCTTGGTTACTTTTATTTCTTCCATTATCTTTATATTTTTGGCGTTTTCTAGCTATTTGTGTGTGTACGTCTTTTGCATTCACCAGGTACGTAATATCTTCAACTTTAATGTGTTTGAATTTCACAACTGTTTATATTATAATAACAATAAACTCAAAAGTTCTTATTATTTGGGAAATTCGTCATCTTTTTTATAGGTACTCAATTTGAACATGAATGTGAGCATATTATCATTGAAAACAATTTCGAAGAGAGTCACTCATCGAATATGTTAATACCCCATCTTATTGAGGTAACAATATCAACAATGGCCTCGCAACCGATATATTAAACTTAGCGTGAAGTCTCATCCAAACTTTGCCTCGGCTCATATGATGTTTGCTCTACTTTCAAACTCCACTCTCGTAATTTGTTTACGAATGTGCTTAGTCCAATGTTAAATACATTTTCAGTTTGAAATCATCTTTAAGTATTATTAGAATAGTTATTACTTCGTTAATTCAAAGACAAACCTTAGCTAGAAGTAAGTATACGAGTTTATTTGTTATTAAGGTTGATACTGGCCATACACCTAGGTTAAAATTAAAAAGAGATTGTATGGCGCACTTTCAGGAGGCATTAGTTAGATTTTTGTTTCAATAATTTAAAAACTGTTTGTAAGTGGATTTTGTGTTGTGAAAGTAACGCCATTTTGATGCCAAAGAATTCAAGTGCTAATTTATTATGAAGAATCATTCAAATAAAGTAGGTACTGTGTGTACCTGTAGCGTTCAGATCGAATTTTATAGAAGTTCATGAAATCTATTTAAATACTCGCAAAGCACGCCTTGGATGCGTTAAAATGTTTGACACACGTACTTTAAAGTAAAATTCAAGAGAAAAAATAAAAATAGTACAAAATAATATTACGAAAATATTTAATTCACTGTAGATAATTATCAAAATGTAACACACAAGTTTCTGATACTATTAAATCGTTATTATATAACGTAAAAGAGCAACTCCATTTCTCTAATGCCTGTAAGCTGCAAAACTTTTTTCTGCGGATAAGCATTTTTAAATAACCATTTATAATTCAACCTTAATTACATGAACAAATATCATCTGCAGCCCTTACAACGTAGTTAGTGCTCGAAAACTGAAATGAAACTAAATTGGGTGAAACCAACCGTATGAATAAACCCAGCCGCCATCTTTTAAATTATAAAACAAACTGACACAAAATAAAAAGCGTATAAAAATAAGTTTCATACATTAGGGCGTATACATATGAAAATCTGTTTGCGTCGATGTACCAGCACATAGCGTGGTCCCACACTAGCCAGTCGTTCTTTGCTACCTTGAAAAGACCATGTGTTCTTTATGTATATGCCCTTACACGGTATAACAAGTGGGCTTTGATATATGCTAACAATATATATTTACAGCACAGACTATTATGAGATACATTGATACCAATGATCATATCAGCCAAAGGGATTCTACCCATACAGCCGTGTATGTTGTTTGAAATGTATTTTTTTAAAGTGTTTGTTGTATTTGTTGTGTTGATTATTAAATGTTTTTTTATTTGTACTGTTACAATTTTTATTATTATTTTTTATTAATATTACTTTGTTATTAAGGTAAATGTATTATTTTTAATGTGTATTATTAACCGTAGGCCCTGCCAGAATACCAGCGCTACAGTGTCGTTTGTCGCTGTGGTATTACGCTGAGGCAGTGACCTAGTTGGCCTGTTATTATATTTTTTTTATTTACGTATATTTATCCTTAATTGTTGGCCAATAAATGCTTTCTTTCTTTCTTTCTTTTATATAAATACTAGGACGTTATCAAAAAATTTCTTTATCCGAATTAATTAAGAGTCGGTAACATACCGTCCTGTTAGGTTTTGGCATTTATGGCTGGCTTGCCCGACACAAACATCTTTGGGAATACTGGTGTGAGGGGTTTAAAGTCGTTGCACACACTTGGAGACGGATCAGTAACGCCTCAACGCGAGCCGTTTAGTATTCTTTGTATGGAACTCTACACTGTAAATGCACACTTATCACTCGCCTAAAAGATCTAAATGATTTTTTGACGTCGGTGCCAACCTCAATATTTGGAAAAATCGTTGTCCCTTGTATTTGGGATCGACCTAAAAAAACATTTTTTTTTTAAACAAATTTTTATTTCTCCGTTTTTAATTTGGAGACAGTTTTTTTTGTTATTATTATTTTTAATGAAGAGCACTGCCACTCAACTAAACAATTTACAATAAAAATTTAACTCGAAAAACCTTCAACAGAAACGGACCGCGGTGAAACTAAATTTGAAGGTTGATTAGTACGTATGATACAACCGGGCGGCGCTGGTTTATTTTTTAACCACGAATCCTTGGAAAGTGCGACGGTCGCGTCAAATATTCAGCAGATAGCGGCCCACGTTGTGCCCACCTGAATTGGGTGTTCTGTATTCTATAAAGATTTGGCAGTTTCATTGAAGTGGAAAATTTGGAAACGAAATGAATTTTTCAACGCTGAAACGGATTCGGGGTGGTAAATTTATATGAGAGAGTTTTGCATCAATTCTCTTGATGAAATTTGCATTGTTATGATTGCTGTACACCGCGTTACTAAAGGTCAATCAATAAACATCGTTTTCCTAGAAGCAAATAAGGAGACGGAGAGATAATGTCATGACGTGATCCTGCGACTGATAATATGCTTAGACAAGTGGTAATCGTTTCATAACGATAAGATATCGAAATTCGTCATCATCGGTCATATTGATTGGTTATCGACAGCGTCTTAGCTTTCGCTACCGACTTATTTAGAGCTACGATTGATTGGCCACGTGATTTAACGCTTAAGTCAATCCCATAAATTTTGTTCTTATCGAACGTCCTTATCATTTCTATTTGTTACTTTGCCTACGAGCCCTGTAGTGTCGTCCAGTGGTGACAAAGAATACAAAATACATGAGCGATATTTTATCGTTAGCTGATCATAGGTATAAGTAATTCTTTACTTATACATGAAAAAATACGTTAACTTAATTGTTTAGGTAATACTTCTGTGGCTAAACTTTAGTAATTAATATCCAAAGTTTAACAACATCAGCTAAATATATAATACTAGAAAAATGCACTGAAAAAAATCGACTTGCCTCAGGCGGGACTCGAACCCGCACCTTCCACAATCCGGGTGGACGCGTTAACCAATTTCGCCACCGAGGCACTGCTTTTCGCTGTCGAAATTTGTCAGTGCTTGGTGCTTATGTTTTTATGGTAAACATCGTTTCATCAAATCTTTGAAATTTGCACTTCCAAGACCCGAACGAAATATTTTTGCAAATATTTGACGCCCAGCTAAGATGAAACTACCTTACATTATGGAATAATTTTTATTTTTGCGTTTACAAACGCGTAAATATAATACTAGAAAAATGCACTGAAAAAAATCGACTTGCCTCAGGCGGGACTCGAACCCGCACCTTCCACAATCCGGGTGGACGCGTTAACCAATTTCGCCACCGAGGCACTGCTTTTCGCTGTCGAAATTTGTCAGTGCTTGGTGCTTATGTTTTTATGGTAAACATCGTTTCATCAAATCTTTGAAATTTGCACTTCCATTTTCACATTTTTCTAGTATTATATTTACGCGTTTGTAAACGCAAAAATAAAAATTATTCCATAATGTATGGTAGTTTCATCTTAGCTGGGCGTCAAATATTTGCAAAAATATTTCGTTCGGGTCTTGGAAGTGCAAATTTCAAAGATTTGATGAAACGATGTTTACCATAAAAACATAAGCACCAAGCACTGACAAATTTCGACAGCGAAAAGCAGTGCCTCGGTGGCGAAATTGGTTAACGCGTCCACCCGGATTGTGGAAGGTGCGGGTTCGAGTCCCGCCTGAGGCAAGTCGATTTTTTTCAGTGCATTTTTCTAGTATTATATTTACGCGTTTGTAAACGCAAAAATAAAAATTATTCCATCAGCTAAATATGTTTAACTGGACGCAAAGAAAATTTAGCAAAATTTATACATATAAATATTTAGTAATATTAAGCTAAACCGCTAGACCGTAAGCTTTTTACTGAAGAGTTTAGGTTGTCATTGCTAATCTTTGAATTTAGTTTAGCTATTTTAAACCGAATATTTGGTTGTGAATTACCAAACAAGTTTAGTTATTTTCAACCAAATATTTGGTTGTGTTATACCTACGTTACTTAACATTTAGCTATAGTAGCTAAATGTAATCAACTGAAATAGTCTAGCAACAGTAGCTACAGAGTTTAGTCACGGTAATATTATCTATACAGTATTCTATCTTCATACAAACGGTCGGAAAGCGCGTCATGCTACGCGCCTCGAGTTCGCGGGGCACCCGGTGGGCATCCAGTCGCGAATGCGCCGCAGCGACTACCGAACGGTGTGAATTGTTTTTTAAGCAGTTAGCCGTGCATAAACGTGCGATTTGTATTGTGAATATTTGATTGAATTAAGTAGATACCTACATAATTCAAAATGGCAAAGAGCAATATTTTTTATGTACCTATCTACTAGTACGTAATTTGTTTTTAATATTTAGGTATTTAAATTTTTCCAACGGGCAAAATCTGGAATAATATATAAATAACTGGAAAAAAGACACAAACAAGTAACCTTAGGTAGGTTACTTGTTTGTGTCTTTTTTCCAGTGCTCGCGTTAAAAACAAAACTACATAATACGTAGGTAGGTAGTTTCCTAGACTAGGCTATCTACTTACTTATGTATGTACCAACATATAACTTAACTACATATATTATTAAATATGATGAAATATCATTATGAAATAATTTACGAGAGTAATAAATGGTAGTGATCGGATTTTTTTGGTGTATACTAGGTTGTTAGGTAATTTGGAAAAGAGACGGATTGTTGACAGGAATTGATAGATGGAAAATTATAAAATAGGGATATTTGTGCGAAGTTTAAACAACAATATTTTGTTTGTTGATAATAATATGTAATTTCTTGAAAATAAGTGTTTCAGTGACAATATAGTACAGTCAAGGCGTAAATATTTTTGTCTCAAATCTATAATTTTTTTTTTATTAAATATTACCTAAAAAAACATGTATTTTATTGAACACTTCCTATTTCATTCACAACATATTTTTTTTACATATAAGTAAAATAAAATATTTACAATCATAGAACAAGAAATGTAGAGAAAAAATATAAAGTAATATGTGTGTATGTTAGTTTTTGTTAACGTTTCTTTTCTTTATGTATGTGTTGTTATAGTTTATTAATAATTAGGTAATATCGTGCTCTGTGAAGGCCAATAAATTTATTTTCTTTCTTTCAAATTAAAATACTGTAGGCGGGCAGCCCTTCCGCGTGTTTACGCCCCGCTCGGCCGTAGCCAGTTATTTCAAGGACAGGGCCGAGTCACAATACTGATAGATAATATTACCGTGGTTTAGTAGTCACCAAAGTTACTAAAGTTTTTAGTAACTAGCACATTTTTCAACCGACTTCAAAAAGGAGGAGGTTATCAAGTATGTTTTTTTTTTATGTTTGTTACCTCATAACTCTTTATTTTGAAGATTTTTTCGACCTTTGGAAGCAGGTGCTTGTCATTTGGTCCCATTGAAATTTAATCGACATCTGACGAGTAGTTTTGAAATTATCCCTAATAATGCCTTAAATTGACATCGATGATATCGTAATCTTATCACTTGTGTGTCTAAAAGATCTCGGGATCGTTTCCTGAAAATTTACATACTTAAAACACTAAAAAGCAAAAAATAAAATTATTTTTAAATAAAAAAAACCGCCTTCAAAACTAAAAACGAAGAAATAAAAATTCTGTTTATAAAGCCAACCTCAATATTTGGATTAAACGTTGTTACTTGTATTTGGGACCGACCTCAAAAAAACATTTAGATTTTTATAAACAGAATTTCTATTTCTTCGTTTTTAGTTTTGAAGGCGGTTTTTTTTATTTAAAAATAATTTTTATTTCAGTGTATGATCTGAGATAGTAATTTGGTGCACTAAATACGGCAAAAACGTTTAATTAAAAAACAAAAACTGTTTTAAAAATGGAATTTTATACCATTCTATAAAGCGGGAATGAATGGTCCCAGGGGTACCGTTTTGAATGAATCTGTCAGCTCGGATGAGGTTGACTTGGCTAATGAAGTGAAATAATTGATTAATTGCTTGTCAGCCTAACGCGGTATTATGACTATAACGACTCAGGTTTAGGGCTGTCAAGTTGGTGGAGATTGAACCCAAATTAAGGGCTGTTAATGTTTTGCTATTGCGACCTTTTCATACGAAAATTAGTTCATTGAAAATTTATGAAATTTTCTTGAACTATTCTTTCAATTACAATTAAACGTACATATGAATCCAAAAATTGAAAACACATTGGTACGTGGCGGGGATCGAACCAGTGCCTCCCGGGGTGGAGACGACGCTCTTACGCACTATGCCACCGACGCTTTGGTTATCGCCGAGGTTATCACGATGAAAACGACATTTAAAAAGTCGTTTATTGGAATCACCTATTTTATTAGTTTCGCGGTAATTACGTATTTAACCAATGTCACGAGAAAGTATTTTAATAAACTTTAAAATGTACGGTAGATTGATTTATCAATGAAGTCTTGCGACACGTGTTTGGACACTAAGAACCCGGGTACAACTCCTTGAGTTATCACATCACACTCACATTCTAGTTTCAATAATGACAATAGGAAATCCTATGAAAAGTAGGGAAAGGTCAAAACGAAAATGACCTTCAACGTGACATTGGTCTTGTTTTCAATGTGTACGACCTGGGATTCGATGACATGGCATGTTATTGATTATTTATTAGAAATAATAGTTACTTCACACGACATGTTCATAGAAAAGACTCGAGACAGGCTAACTCAGCTTTCGAGGATACTGCCCTTTGCAACTGTGTAGATTATCATAAGCATTTTGACTACATTTCTGAGTATATTACAGTCAACTTTGCACTAAACCGAGCTCTCTATATAAGTAACAGACAGTAAAGAATGCTTTGGTTTTGCTTGTTCTAGCACAACATGAAATGTAGACTGACAAATGATTTTTCTTACCTCAGTGAAAACGTTGTTTTTTTCTTCCTTTGAAATCGAATTTTCCCCCTAATTCCTAATTCCCATTAATCCCTAATTCACTATGACGATTACCGCCTATGACCTCAGCGAATGAAGCAACGTTATTTATTAGTGATGACGTCACTACCGCACTGGCTACGAAGTATTATATTCATCAATTTGAATATTATACGATTAACTTCGTACTTAGCATTATTTAAATAGTAATGATGTGACAATTAATCGTTCGGTGAATCGAGTGAATAGTTAGACTTTCCGCATTTTAAATGACTAATGTATTTTGTAGAAACATATATCTTATGTCTATTAATAAAAAGGCAGGATAAATAATCTCATCACAATCCAATTTTATATAAGGACAGATGATCATTTCAGCCGAGAGATGCTCACTGTTGGACATAGGCAAGGATCTCCAACCGATTTGGTGTGCCGTCTGCATCTAGCTGCTTCCCGCGACCTTTACCAGATCGTCGATCCACCTGTGGGCCTTGGGGGCCTACCAACGCTGCGTCTCCCGGTACGCGGTTACCACTTGAGGAGCTTTCCGTCCCAACGGCCGTCAGTCCACCTCGCAATATGCCTTGTTTACTGCCAAATTAAGATTCGCAATACTTTGAGCTGTGTCAGTGACCGTAGTTCTCTTGCGGATCTTATCATTTCTGATAAAATTATGCAGATAAACTCCAAGCTCTTTCCATTGCCCTTTGAATGACCTTAAGGAATCACATAAGGTAGGATCACATGACCAAATATTATTTCATCATCATCATCATCACGCCGTCGTGGTGGAGTGGTCAGTATAGCTGCCTACACATCAAGCGGTCCGGGTTCGAATCCTGGTAGCGGCAAATGTTTGTGTGATGAACACGAATATTTGTTTGCGAGTCATGGTTGCTTATATATTTATTTAAGTTTATTTATAAAAATATCTAAAATTATTATGTATATTAAAAAAAAAATGTCCGTTATCTAGTATCCGTAACACAAGTTCTTAACGATACTTACTTCGGGCTAGATAATTGGGGTGAGCGTGAAAATATATTATTATTATTATATTATCATCAGCTCATATAAATGTCCCCACCCAGGGGCTCGAGCCTACCCCACATTAAGGGCGATTAGGCTGGCCAAGTGCGGGTTGGTCGACTTCACACACAACCTAACAATTACTTCATAGGTGTGTGCAGGTTTCCTCACGATGTTTTTCTTCACCGTAAAAGCGTAGATTAAAGGTACGTATGAATTCAAAATTTGAAAATACATTGGTACGTGGCGGGGATCGAACCAGTGTCTCCCGGCCAAAAGACCACTACGTTCTTACGCACTACGCCACCGACGCTTTTAATTGTAAAATATTATTTGTAAAATAATTAATAATTTCATTGATTCTTCACAATTTCTAGGGTAAATTCAGTCAAGGTGTCAAAAATTCAACATGATGTAGAATTACGCTAGTAACCGTTTCATCGCCAGTGCAATGAAAGTATTTAGTGTAGTGTCAACTTTTAAAACATTAAAAACTTGCAATTGTGTTCAACCATTTTATGCGATCAGTTCCGATGAGCGGAGTTGTCCACGGAGGCTAGCTTAGAAAGCTTAGTTAAATTACATGATTAAAAAACCGTAGTGAATATGACCGTAGAAATATATTAAAAGCAACAAAGTTTATTTCAGAGAAGCGGAACTTTATCAGTATAATTAAAATCTGTAGAAACACCACGTCTTAGAATACAACAATTGCCGACAAAAGGGACGCTGAACATTCTCGAATGCTAGTTTGAAAACTTCCCCGGAACAAAGTTAGCGGAATCGATTCAAGTTCTGTGTGCTCTAAATGTTAAATGCTGGTTGCACTATGAAATGTTAAAATCTAGTCTGTATGACAATAGCATGAGATAATCGTATACCAAAATGTATTTGTAAAATACTTGTAATTTGACCTATGCAGCGGAAACGTGGTCACTTACCAGAGGATTAGTCCACAAATTAAAAGTCGGTCAGCGTGCTATGGAGAGGGCTATGCTTGGTATCTCGCTAAGAGATGTACGTACGTAACGAGCACATTCGTCACCGAACGAAAGTTATCGACATAGCCCAAAGAATAAGTACGCTGAAGTGGCATTGGGCTGGTCATGTCTGCCGGAGAACCGACACCCGTTGGAACAGACGAATCTTGGAGTGGAGACCACGTTTAGGCAAACGTAGTGTAGGGCGCCCTGCGACCCGTTGGTCTGATGACCTTAGAAGGACTGCTGGCAGCGGCTGGATGCGGGAAGCCCAGGATAGAAAAAGATGGCGTGGCATGATGGAGGCCTACGTTCAGCAGTGGACGGACATAGGCTGTTGACTTGACTTGACTTATAATTTATTATTTGTAATTTATTAACTAGGGCGGTAAAAAAAAAATGTCTTAGATCGCAGATATTTGACGATAGAAAATATGCGATATGATCTGAGGCCTTATTTTTACCTCCCGTGATATGTAGAAAGTTTTGTTTCACCCGACCAGGAAGCGGAATTTTCCGTACGCGTAGCGGGCGGAAAACGCCACTTTCTGGTCACTTTCTGGCCAAGTGGGGCCAGATATGCATTTGTGTCGTCACTGAACGCTCCCATACTAATACACACAGGGAATACACAGTAGTTCACTCGCATTCCTGAGAGACAATATTAATTAGTCCCAAGCAATGGCACGTTAGCATCTAAATTTGCGCTAGCTTAGCTGTAAAAAAATGCTTGAGAATCATGAAAATGGGAGACAAAATGAGGCTGTCAGCGCAAAAGTAGCTTAGTCCACTTATGAAGTTTACGTTGAGAGAAAAAAATCAATGGAAAAAGAACTTTTGCAACGCCATCTATTGACGCTTGGTGAAACAAGAGATAGGCCGATTTTGAATTAAATTTTAACAAATTTTTATTTAATTGTAGAAGATTAATCACAAAATGAACAATATGAATTGAGGGTTAGGCCACTTTTGCGCTGACCGCCTCAAATATAGAAGCAGAAACAATGACTAGAAATAATAAAAAGAGTATTGTTACTACTATGGTTGTAGGTACTAAGAAACTCAATTGTAAACACGAAAGGTGTGGTTTGATTGAAGACGTAAAATCAAAGATTTCCGACCGATTAGACGTTAACCCTTCTTGATCATGCTACTGTTGGTACCTTTCACCATATGACAACAGTTATTATTTAGTGTTACGTTAAGTCAAAATTCTCCTTCGGTTCCGCCAAATCGAACGCATACTTAGCGCTCGTCAGAGCCTTAACGCCGCGCTATAGCGCTGAATTGTGTTATACTAAAACAGTACTCGTCAGGCGTCGCACGAAGGTGGAAACGAACGTTAAATGAAATGAAAAAGCTCTTTATTTAAATGGACTCTGCTACTTACTTTTAAATCTTCTAAAATCCTACAACCAGAAAAAGTCATTGAATCTCTTAAATTGGGATTGCCATGTCGCTAGGCAGAGGAGCACGTCACTAGCGCTGCGGTCGTGCGTTCTTAGTAACTATCACGAAAGTTAAGCAACCAGGTACTCGAATGTGTGATCGATAATTTTGCAAATCGATTTTCCTGCGTGCTTCGGAAGGCACGTTAAGCTGGTGGTCCCGGGTGCTGTCAAAGGAAAGTAGTCGTCCCTAAGGAGGGTTGGTATCAGGCAGGTGGCAAGCTGTAAAAATGTAATGCCAAATCGTTAAGCAGTATTGGGTATTGTCGATATAAAGGCACACTACACCAACCCCAAATAAATTGGGAGCAGGGGAGGAAAATGGATGTTGCCAGGCAGGGTGATGGCAGATGTACCTGTGGTGTTCTCATAGAATACATTGATGGGGCTATACAACAGTATACAACAAGCGCGATGATTAGTATGGGAACATGAATCGCGCAAACGAAGTTTCCAAAGGTGCTCGCTATATATACAAGTTCCAACTATAGACAGTTGGACCGCGGTCCCCGGGCATCCAACACCTTGCCCAGCGGATGTACTTCACTTTGGACTTCCTACAGACCACAAATTTGATGGTGGCACTTTACATGGCCGTATTTGGCAAACATTTAAGCTGCATCTCTATCATATTATATACAGAATGAAAGAGATGAAACACAAATGTTTGACAAATGCGGCCATGTGAAGTGCCAGCATGACGTGGCCTGTTACAAACAAAAGGAGTGCCAGCACGATGGGTAGACGACATTCGGAAGATTCCGGGTCACGCCTAGACGAGATTAGCTCATGATGGAGACAAGTGGCGTGCTCGAACAGGAGCGTATGCTCAGTGATGGGTGATAACGGGCAGAGGCTGATCATGATGACAGTATTATACTGTCAAACAGCGTCACTGACCGTCAGCGCTAATAGCAGTACGAAATGCTCTGACGCGACGTTAGGGCACTTTGACACGCGCTAAGTAGGCGTGATGTTTGGCGAAGCCCTTAATCTACGACACTTACAAGTACTGTTGGGATAGTAGTTTTCTTTACGGGTGCCGCCATACTATACAACACAATAACTGCTTATGGTACTGTAATAAATAATTCAATACATATTATCATTCCCTACGAGTACCCCAACAACTCGCGTCACATCTGTTCGTTCGAAGAGCAAGAGTGATTACTGGCGAAAACTTATACAAACTCGCATTGTCTGCAACTTGAACAAGCTTTTTTATTTTGTATTATTAAACATTCCGCTGGACTGGTATGGAATGGCAAAGTTTGTTTCTACAATGTTTTGCTCACGATGAATGTATAAATTTCTCACTTCATCTCGTATTCGTATAGGAAAATCCTATTCTACTTCCTACTAATATTATAAGCGCGTACGTTTGTATGGATGTATGTGTGGATGTTTGTTACTCTTTCACGCAAAAACTACTGAATGAATTTTAATGAAACTTTACAATAACATAACTTATACACTAGAATAACATATAGACTATAATGTATACTAATACTGCGCAGACGAAGTCGCGGGCAGAAGCTAGTAGGTACTGTGGCGGAGTCGATACTCCTTCGCCACTGGCACGTTGTTTGCCGATTTATAATTAATAAATCGTATATATTTGATTTGGGAACGCGATCCGCGGGGTGACGTCAGAGAATAGGAGTTGACAGATACACATTAGATGCACGACCGCCGCGCTGTACCTTTGTAATATTTGAGTTTGCTATAAAAGAATATAAGTATATTAGGAAACCAAGTATTTTATTTGAGCTACGCCCTAGACGATCCCGGCGGTCGTCACATGGTGGAGGCGCCGTTGGCTCATGGTGGAGGCGCCGTTGGCTCATAGTGGAGGCGTGAACTGAGCGCAGTTTTCAGGAAAAAGTGTAAAGGAAATGTAAAATAATAGAAGAAAGAACAAAATGGAGCGCTACAATGGATTGTATGGTGATGTATCGGAATTTTTCAGACAGTTTCAGATAATAGCCGCCGTCAATAAATATGACGAAGAAGCCAAAAAGTTTGTATTGGGGGCATACCTGGAGGGTCCGGCCCTGGCATACTACAAATGTGTTTTTGTGGGCGCGCATACGTTTGCCGACCTACAAGCGAAGATAATGGAAGAGTTTGCGCCTACGGAGAATCCGATTGCCGCTTTCTTTGCACGGAAGCAGAATCACGGGGAGGACCCCGTGACGTTCTTCTATGCGTTAGAAGAATCGGCAACCAAGGCGGGGCCTGTTATTGATGAAAAATGTTTCATCCATCATTATCTAAAAAATTGTAATACATTTGTGAAAAATAAATTGTGTTCGCAGATTTATGTCAACAAGAAACATTTGAAAGATGTTGTCAAAGAAGTAGGAAAATTATTTTTTGATGGTGATAAAAGTACGGAAATGAATCTTCCCGTGCGTGTGAAAAACGTTATGCCCGAGGCTCCGTCTGTAAGGATGGAGGTTGGAGTCGAAGATCACGGTTTCCAAACAGCACCGCAGCAGGGGCCTGTTCACAACAATTTTCTCATTCCTAAACCCAGTCCTCCATCCCGATCAAATTACTCGCAGTGTCCTTATAATTTTAGACAAAGAAACAGTCAAGCAGAAGCACCACTAGATCGCCAGCAGCGGACACCAACGCCAGCAGTCAACGAGCTGAACGCTATCACGCCGACACCGCGACAGGAGGACTTTCAAAGAGGTGTGCCCGTTCCATTTATAAGCGTTACGTGTCGCGATAAAAAGATTTGTGCTCTCGTAGATACGGGTGCTGCTATTTCAGTAATTTCAAAATCGATGGCCGATGGGTTCAGCCAACAGTTCGATGCGTGTGATTTGCAGTTGAACGCCATCAATGGCTCGAGTTTGACTGTTGTAGGGAAGATTAGTTTAAATATTTTGATAGAAAATGTTGTTTTTACACATGTTTTTTATATTGTCGATAAGGTTGGTAAAAATATGATTTTAGGTCAAGATTTTTTGTTTTCCAAAGGCATTATTGTAGATTTTACGAATCGACAAATACGTACAAGGAATATGTTCTGTGATTTTGTTTTAGAGCCTGATGAGGTAAATGTAATTTGCTCATTGGATGTCGTACAGTCGACGCCAAAAGTCTTAAAAAAATTATCAATGAATGATCATTTACATTTGCAAACAAATGTTAATGATGAGTATGGGGTGGTCACTGAGAACAGTTACATAGAATCGAACTGGTGTAAAGAGTTGCCACAAAAGCAATGCAAGAATTTTAATAATTTACCTAACGAAGGCAGGTTGTATAGATGTGGTTTGTTAGTTCATAGAACGTTTTGTTTAGTGTTCCGTGAAAAACGCAAAGATAACAGACGGGTGGTGAAGCGGTATGGTTATTATAAGTGCTTAAAACAATCTCCTGTAATATGTTGTTTTAATTTGCATGGGAAGCCTCACGATATCCGACAGTTTAATGATAACGGGATAGTAAAATGGAGGAATAACTTTTCTAAAACTAATTCGTATAACTTTTCTTATAGTATAACTAGACTGAAAACGATCGTTTCCCATGATTATTCAAATGAATTGAAATTATTTCGGGTAGGTTAAGTGGATTTTTGTTTATATTGTTATCATAATTCTTGTTGTTTTTTTATGTAATTTTTCACTTAAATTTTGTTATGATAGGTTGTAAGGTTTTAGAGTAGTGGTTAGGATTTCTTGTAAATATGTTCGTTTTGTTGGCAATTACTAGAGATAGGATGACTTTAAATTAGGACTTTGAACGGTTCATTGATGCTTTGTAAATTGTTACATGATTCCTGAGTTGCGGTTTGTGAGCTGTCATGATGTTGCTGTGAGATGACCAGACCTGCCTACTGCTTTCTTGGAGACAACAAGATATACGTCCACAAGAGAGAAAAACGATTAGCTAGGTCAACAAATTGTCGGGGAGATAGGAGCTAGGCCGTCATCGTGCCGTGGGCTAGTAACGTATGCTAAAATCCGTTAGTTCCTAGGGGAAACGATGGATGTCGGATTGGGGTGTCTGACTGGTATACTTACGAGTCTATTTCGGTCTCTTTATGAATGAGTGTTTTTTTTTTTTTTGTCTTACTAATTTTTTTTTTTGCGCAACACGGTTGTTGTCCTATATGTCATTTAATGCCATTGACTATTTAATATTTCGCGGACCTCACTCATTCATGTTCTCGCTGCAAATTAATAAGAAATTATGTTATTACGATCCAATTACATATTCGAACATAATAATTTATTATTGTGGACGTGTATCGGATTTGGAATGTTTTGAAATGGTTCTTGTAATTGTACGGTGAAAGAGATTTTCTTATGTCTCCATTCCTAAGGTCTGTCACCTCACGTGTCGGGAAGGGAGAGTCACTGTTTGACAACTCGTATTTTGGGGACTCGTGTCAAGTTTTATTTTGAGATTAAGTTGTTTATACGAGTATTGTATTCGTTTTTGGGGGTTTGATTTAAAGATCGCGGAGCTATAAACTGACAGTGACCTCTTGTACCGATCATAGATTTGGTCTTATTTGTGGAACATGATGTATTAATATTTTATTTTCAAAATTTACTTTTATTGAATTGTTACTTCTCGGTTAGAGTCTTACATGGCGTTCGCAAGCTTTTTCGGAGGTTTTTGCTTGCATGGGGTTTTTCCCACCATTATCCCATGATGGATGGATAAGGTGGTAGGAGCCAGTCTATCTTAAAGACCGTCATGAATTGTAAACGATGCCCTTCGTCAGGTAGGGTAGTTTTAAGTAGTAGAATGTGTAGAAGGTCGTGTCGTTAGTTAGGTAGGAAAATTTATTCATTCGACTTGTCGAATAAATAAATTTTAGTTGTACGGGGGGAATGTGGCGGAGTCGATACTCCTTCGCCACTGGCACGTTGTTTGCCGATTTATAATTAATAAATCGTATATATTTGATTTGGGAACGCGATCCGCGGGGTGACGTCAGAGAATAGGAGTTGACAGATACACATTAGATGCACGACCGCCGCGCTGTACCTTTGTAATATTTGAGTTTGCTATAAAAGAATATAAGTATATTAGGAAACCAAGTATTTTATTTGAGCTACGCCCTAGACGATCCCGGCGGTCGTCACAGTACTTTCGATAGCTCTGATACTAGGTTAGTGTCAGGGCTTTGTGTCGACTAATAAAACAAATTTTAACGATGGGAAATTATGCAACATGATAGATATGGCCACTATCTGGACAGCGACACAAGCATTTTTCTGAAAATTACTTACTCGTTTGATGGTTACGTTTGGCGTAACTTGGAGGCACTACTACATGTAAGTTGCAATCATTGGAATAAGTTGCAATAACATCACGATGAAATAGTATCTATAACGTGAAAGCAATGTAATATAGCATGTACCTACACATCGGAAAAAGTTAGTCTTCACTTGGGAAACATGTGAAAATTTATGATAATAGTAATTCTTGTTTACGAATTTTTAGTATTATTTTATTTTGAACCATTAATTTTAGTTTCATCTAAATACTTTTGATTAAAAATCTGCCGGTGTAGTGACGAATACATGAATACTGAATGCACGATTAAATAACGAATATAACCCTTCTCATCAAAACTGAGGGAGATTGTGAACCCAGTGCATACCATCGCACCAAGAGGTCACTCGCACGGGCAAAGATGAAAACGTCATTGTCTCTCATCCAAGTAACTATTTCGCATTGAGAATTTTTGCTATATTTCGTATAACACTATTATTTTTCGCTTTTTTTGTAAATATCAATATACGGATCTTTGGTACATAACAAGCGTTCACCTACCCAGGCTGACGCTTCTTTCTTTCTTTTTCCTACCCTACTCCACATGTATTTGGGGTCGGTCCAATATGCTTTGCTATCGACATACTAAAACCTATAGCTTTTGGCATTTTATTTTTAGAGCCAGATGCCCTTGGGAACGACTCTAATCTTTCGACAGACAGACTTTCGACAAGAGCTAATACGTATAGCCTTATAAGTATTACCACAGAACAGATAAAAGAGGTTAGAAGTCGTAGAGCCAGTGTCGCCACACGCGACATAATGTTTTTTTCAATTTAACAATATGTTTGTACTTACCAGTGAAAAGAAATGTCTCCATTAATAAGATACTTACTTTGCTTCATGCCAGTTAAAATAGCACAAGACGGTGTTTTAAATTTATTTTCTAAATATTTTTCCTCTTCGAAAAGGATCGAATATGAGTGTTTACTCATAACCAGCAGCGCGCGCGCCCCGCCTACTTACGACTTCTAACCTCTTTTATTAGTTCTGTGAGTATTACGGTGTCACCAAAAATCATAATAGACAAACAAACTGACGTTCGCATTTAAATATTAGTAGTTTAGATAGTTGCAAACTCTCATCAGTGATGGAATCGATCAAGTTATTGGAACAAATTGTGAAGCCTGATGTAATTGTTTTGGCGCACAAACTCCGTGGTTAGTCAACAAACACTGTCTCGTTAAACTGCCAAAGCAAGCTTTAAATGTGTCAACAAAGCTACATCAATCACACAATAGGACAACACGGATTAAGGTTGGACACCTATACATTGATTTTCTACACAGTAGTTTCCAAAGTAATAGTAATTTTAGCAACACTTGTTACTTTATACAGGGCGTTTGGTACATAGTGTAAGCGAGCACATACATGGGTATATGTGCTCGCTAACGTTGACATATAAATAGTGATACCGTAGTCATATAAATAGTATGGTCATCATAACAGCTGCGACACAAGGTATCACACTGCAGCGACACAAGGGCTCTCGTTGTCGTTTAAAGAGGTTTAGGCAGTAGCCCACCACGCTTGCCCAATGCCGATTGGTAGACGGAGTATAAGTTGATCAATACTCCTTTGTTGATTCATAAGTCGCCTTCTACGACACCCATTGGAGGATATGGGGTGATTCTATATTCTACTCTGTCGGAATCACATGGCTAGTTATTCACATAGCCATGTGAATAGTACAGTGTTATCAAAAATTGTAAGTTGTAAGATTAATTTAGAAATTTTTACATACATTTTGTTGTAATAGAAATTGTTTGTACAATTTTGTCTCCGTATGCGTCAGGGCTGCACTGAGGACTAACATCCGTATTCACAAACATTACTATAAGGTTTTTTGACTCTTGGATAAGTAAACGCATTGCATTGAATAGAGCTCTGTGATTGGTTCGTTTCTGTTGCCTAGTTCAAATCGTTGAACCTACTGACGTTTTACTTCAAACCTCAGACTTCAAACTTTAAACTTTTGACATCTGGGCGTTGCTTTTGACATTTCGACCTGTGCGTTGGGTACCTAATGAGTTTCTCCCAAGTTCTTGTCGTAAAAACACGTGTTGAGAGACTCCATTTTTAACCTCAATCAACCGAACAATTATTTTTGTTACTTTAGTTACATTTTCACTTGACATTGGCAAAATGCGTACGCTTAATGCGACGCGAGGCCATTAATTAAGAATAGAATAGAATAGTACCTAATATAGCTAGCTACCTAAGCTGTGAGTTCATTTTAAAGTACGCATAGTGCCGCTCCCCACTTAAGTAATGTCTATGAATAAGTTTTTACTACCCTGTGCGTCCACGCGCACTATGAAATTTCAAAAGCCTTGCCATATGACACGCACTGAGGAATGCCTTATTGTGCATAGCATTGTTTTTTACTTAGACAAGTATTGTTTGTTATTACGTGCGACAGATATATAAGTATCGATGCATAGTCATGGGTCACTGCGTTCATGAGAATAAAATGCTATTACAACATAGTATTTATATGACTATGTTAGCGTGGGTAGAGGCCCGCTTGTTGGGCTGCTATATTCCGAGACCTCCCCGCAATACACCCTGGGAATCGTCTGGTGCCCGACAGACGGCTGACATTAGAACATAGGAGGGCCCCTTGTAGAGCGGACCTTTAGGTCGTGGGTTGGCAGGCCGATAGGCTGGTGGTCCGCCTTGAGTTGAGCTGGGTGGTCGGACGCTCCTGACACGGGTTGCTGTCGTAGTGTACCTTGGCAGGATGTTGATTGGGTAGTGGGGCGAAGACCTCTACATCTGAGTCCCACATAACCTTGCAGTTGTATCTTACTGCAGGGATGACGCTTAATGCATTAGAACTAAAAATAAAAATAATAAAGGTGCTAGTGTATGGTGTTATACAATTTTTACTTTCTCGTTATGTAGTATAGAGGAAGTCCTGTAATCGTCAAAAAATTCGACCTCGAGCTTTTGACGGATTTACACGTTTTAGATCTCGCTAAGTCCAAAAATACCGTTTTTGGAATTATGTCTGTGTGTGTGTATCTGTGCGTTAGCACGATAACTCGAGTATGCTTTAACTTATTGCAACCAAATTTAACATGCATGTATGACATCAAAATATAAGGTTTCTATCAACTGTTGAGTCGTTTCGGGTATACGAGAAAGTCAATGGGAGAGCACTCCCGATTTTTTTTTTATTACTACGAGATGGCAAACAAGCTTGCGGCCCACCTGGTGTTAAGTGGTTACCGTCGCCTATAGACACTTGCAATGTTAATGGTAAATCACTTAACACTGCAAGTGCGTTGCATCCTGGGGACTAGGATGATATGCCTTCCATGCCCAGTAATTACACTAGCTACCTTTCCCTTCAATCCGAAACACAGCGTACTGGCTTCACGGCAGAATTAAGAAAAGCGGTGGTACCTACCCACGACGCTACATATGGGTCTACCACCTAGTACAATGTACCAAACAGACTGTATTAGCTTGTGAGTGTTTCAAGCTGACTACGTGAAGTAGACCATTATTTTCACGACTCTGTTAATTAGTTCCCACTTTATTTTACCCAGTGAATTATTTACCTAGCCATCGTCAGCAGTTTGCATTGCAAAATACAGCTGTTAAACTATTTAGTAACACGAGCCTTAATGATAATTTTACGCAAACGTGACTCTAAAGAGGGTAGAACCCTTGTAAGGATAAAGGAATAATTTGTTAATTGAATACCGTTGACAGGTTGGAGAATATACGGCAAACCTGTTTTATGTTAACAATATAGTGTTATGAAGAGAATGACAGAGAGTCAGCTGCTGCCGTAATTAAATTAAACTTTGAGAGCCTCTAATGTTGGTCACGATTATATTTATAATCGGCAATGTGCCGCATGTAACTCTGGTGATAACAAAAACAATATATTAAAATTAGCATTATGAAATAAAGGCTTTACTTTATTAACATTCATAATGTTTATATCATTTTTCATATGATTTTTTCAATTTTATTGGCAATAAACTATTTGTTATCTCAGTGGCTTTTTGCTAGATATCTGTCGGAGTGAAAGGCCATATATCTATGTTAGTACAATTCCTTTATTTATTTATTTTACAGATATATTCTATTAAATTTACTAAATTATTTCATACCATGTGAAATAGCACAGCAATGCGCTAAATATAGACAGTCAATTAAAAACAAATCGATTATAAAAGTTATAGCATTTTTTACAATCGACCCGCTTTTTTGTGGCCCAGTATATTTGAATTTCAAGCAACTTTAGATCAAATATTGTAATGTTTCATCATAGAGACGTTGGAATAGATAGAAGTTTTGGGACAAATACAACCAGTCTGTATTAACGAGGTATTTACAAATAACATACACCACGCTAATAATCCCAAAAGAGGTAGAGCAGACTACACAAAGCATACATATAGGTACTGAAAGTGTGGGAAATGCCATGCCACAATATAGTGACAAGTTGCCTACAACGGGGCAACAAACGAAAAAAGTTAACTTTACCTTCAATGGAGCAACAAACAAAAACCGACAACCAGGAGAGTTGTTACAGCCTAAAACATCGCAGCAGTCCGGGTAAGGTATTTATGATTTGTATTTCAAAAATTGGGTAAACACCTTTCATGATGTAGGCAACAAGAAATAAGGCTGGATGTTTTGAAATTTAACCCCTAAGGAGGTAATATAGGGGATGAATGTTTTTATGGGGAAACAACATTAGTTGGACTATTTTACTCGAAACTGCACAGGAGTACTCTTATCGGTAAATAAGTCAATACGGGTTGCAAATTTTTTCAAAATACTGCCCCACAAAAATTAAGTAACATATTCTAAAAATCAACATGGGTATTTTTCTTCATTATCAAAGATAAAACAATGAAACTTCAAATTTAGGTAATTGATAAGAAATAAATAAATATACTTATGAATGATTAGCGAAAAATAAAGTACCCTAAAAAATTTAAATGCTGCCTAAAGTAAGTTAAGTGGACAAAGTTGCGGGCAATAGCTAGTATAATAATACTTTATCTCATGTTAACCCACTATCAGACAATGGTTCCCACAATATTTATCAAATCTCCGTAGAACAAATGTGCCATCATATTAGCTTCAAGAATGTCAAAATTAAAATGCTAAAAAGCTGCTTTTGGATATCAAAGGAACATTTTTTGAATACTTACGTGAATGAACAAAGACACCGCAAAATCCTTGTTTTAAATTTCCTTCTTAATACCACAACGCCGAGATTCTTCGCCGTCTCCAACGAAAGCCGAGATATAAAATCGCTTGTATCAACACGTTTAATTTCAATAGAAGCTAGAACAATGGAGGTTCAAGTGGTCCCCTTTTCAAACAAGGTCTAATCCCTATTCAACCGTTATCCAAGCGAACAAAAATATACTTTGCACAATAAACATAGGGTCGAATATCGTGCAGATTTTCTGTAGTGTTCACTTGTCTGCCGTTTTAGCAAAGATGAGCGTTGTGTTGACTACATTTTGCATTGCCAGGTATGATATTTTGTAATATATTTATACGCCTATTATTTACAGAAACATACCGAGTTTACTCGTACTTACTCCAAATATCTGAACCGTAATCTAGTGGATTGTGAGTTGGTGAAGGGCAAGTACACCACTACTATACTATTTTTATGTCACTACCGCGGGTGAATAACTGTATGAAGATATTCACAGTCATTGTATATGTGTGTGTCAGTACGGGAGCGCTCAGTTAAAGCACTGACGCACACATAAACAATGTGCATGGATATCTACACAGGGAGTTATAAAGCTATATACGTTTGTCATGTGTATCTGTGGGTTATGTGCTGGTCTACATGTCTAGGGCAGCGTGTGCAGCTCCTCCTCTCCTGAGGGAGCGGCTACTTCCGATAGCCTTATAGCCTTGCCACTAGGCAATAGGGGGATTTATTAGTCGGTAGGAGTCCGACATAACCCTAGGGTATCCATATAGGATTCGTTCCTTCCCTCGTTTGTCTAGAAGATTCTAACTCTGTCACTTCTCCCCGTGGGGAAGGAAAGGGAAAGCAGGGGGTCTTTAGGGGAGAAAAGAAAGTATATGTAGGTGTTGGTAAGTTTAAAGATAAATAGACATTTAAACGAAACGGACGGAAACATTTAAAAAGTACTATAAAAAAGCATTATTACATAAGCAAATTGCTACTGAGGACCTGAAAGACTCATACAAAAAATATATTACAATCAGTGAATTTTTCCTGATACCTTCCTAGTTTTTTGCACGACTGCCTAAGACCAGGGGGGTTATGATATTAGCAGTCTATGTATGTATTTACAGCAACATTCCTCCGTGTAAATCGATTCGTTATTTTAGTCCGGGTGGCCACTTATTAGGGAGGCTCATTTTAAATTTTTTACCGAATTTAACAATCTAAAAGTTCGATTTTTCCTTGTAAACCCCGACTTTAACTGATTTCATTCCCTTGTTTATTTTCTAGTTGGGTTAAATAAATGCTTAGAATAGTATTTCAAAGTTTTCATTTTATTCTTTATTATTATACGTGAATGGATGGCAGAAAGAACTGGATACACCGATGGAACCCCGTACAAATACAACACATATAGTCCGCATACCATCTCTAGGACTAGGGAGTAGCTGAAAAACAGCGTTACAAAGGCCGATAGTCTTGGTAACAGAAGCTGAGCTAAATCCTTTTGCCCTTAAATAAATAAATTGATTAGTTGTAGGTATACAAATATTATGTTCTTACTAATCTTATGTTAAGTTAAGGATTAAATTATATTGTAAGATAAAGTATAGCTAGGTATACTTATTTGATATAGTTTTAAAAGAAATGTAATAGTTTTTAAGGAGCAATAAACATTTTTTTCATTTCATTTTCAATAGTGATCAGAGTCTGAGTAGGTCTGGTGCTGCGGTCGTATGTTCTTCGTAACGATCACGAAAGTTAAGCTACCAAGTGCGCGGTCGATTTTCAGATGGGTGACCTAATAAAATGTTTAACTCGATTTTCCTTCGTGCTTCAGGAGGCACAATAAGCTGGTGGCCCATGGTGCTGTCTAACGATAGCAGTCGTTCCCAAGGAGGGTTGGTGTCAGGCAGGCGTCCAGCTGTAAAAATCAAATGCCAAAAACCATAGCAGTAGATATATTGATAGCAAGATATACTGAACCGAACCCAAATAATATGGAAGCAGGAGAAAGAGTGAACAGAGTCTCGTAACGGAGCAGAAGCGGGATTTTAAGTAACATCATTTTAATATTGAAGTAAAAAGCGACTTGACACGTAAATATACAAAGCGTTTTATTTACCATTATAACATCATCATCATCACAGCCTTTATAATTCGACCCACTGTTGGGACACAAGGCCTCTCATTTTCAACGAAGGAGGTATAGGTAGGTAGTCCACCACGCTGGCCCAATGCGTATTGGTGGACGGAGTACAAGTTTATCAATACCCCTTTGCTGGTCCATTAGTCGCCTTCTACGACTCCCATTGGAGGATACGGGGTGATGATATTCTACTCTGCTGAAATCACGCGGCTAACATTATAACATGCCAATATAAAAATTCTAATGTTTCTCGTCGATAGGTATTTCCGCGATAGGTTTCCTGTCGTGTCTCTCAAGAGTTCTATTCCAAAGCGAGCCAAATGGAGAGCCCTCAGGTGGATGCATCTAAAGGTTCGGACCTCTGCTCAAATTTGTCGTAACGCGGAGAATCCCAAATTCGACTGAACTCTTAAAAAATAAAAATGTAATTAAAAACTCAAACAACTGACGAGCTTAATTAACAAACAAAGAACTTAACGGCTTTATGCAAAATTCCAGCCAACAATAAAAAGAATACAATGCGATGTTCTGAGCCATCAAAGTCAAGAGGTTGATAATTAAAAAGTGAAAATTCGAAACCATTCCCGTATGCAGTTGGTAGATAACCTATTTTGGCCAGATGCCAGCCGACATCTGGGTCATTCGATGGGTCGTTGTATTTTTTAAAGACTTTAAGTTTATTGTTTCCTTTTTGTGGGAAGTTTTTAAGTTGTTCTGCAGTTTCAGCCGTCTGCTTCTAACTTGTAATTTATCATTTAGCTCTCATCGTTTCACAAAGATGCTGCTGAGTCAGTTGAGGTACTTTTTATTAGCTCTCAATACATGATTTGTTCCCTACACTTTGTATGAACTCGTAAATATTAGTCTTAGAACTGTATTTTATAAGTTTCTATAATTCTCTGTCCGGATATTAAATGATTTGGACAACCTTAAAAATAGAATTTAAGATGTAATTTTAAACAATATGGTATAACATGCCCTCTTCTTTATAATTTATTTAGAAATAGTGTCGTCATCAATACTGTGTGGTTGACTTGATGCAGGCTAACTAGCATCAGAGGTTTATAAGTCATCTATTCCTGACGGAAATTAGGACCGTATTCGCAACGTACCTTGAGAAATACAGAAAAAAATTAATTCAAATTTTAGGAAAGCACGCTTCTTATTAATAAGCCTCAGTCAAATCGTTTGCTATGTTAGGCTCTAATACTTTTATCGAAACAAACACAATACTATATGGTTTTCACATTACCAGTCACAAATTTACCTTCAGTACTACTTTGTTATATTTATACGTTCTGGGCCACAGATCGATATAATATCGTATAATACATCTCGTTTTGCTACACGATGTCCAAGACTTCTCTTTCTAATGTAAATAGGTCGCGCACAAAAACGACAATCCGTCATCAATTTATGATTTACCAGCTGCCCTTTAGATAAAAATGAACCTCTTTCTCAATAAGACGAACAATATAACAATGAAAAAGCTGATTTATTTTATACTCTTTATACACACATCAAAAGAGTTTGCGTTCACTTGGTAGAACTAAGATTTTTAAAGGTAAATGGGCATTTTGTACGGGCCTGTGACCTACTAGCGTCCACTAAGATAACTAGTCGGAGTATGTTAAAGACCATGAATGAGTAGCATTCTTTAAAAGTATGGGGTAGTTTTTTTTTTAGCAAAACAGGTTTTGATATTATAAAACGGTATATCTTTATACTTTTAAATGTATAAAATGTTACAAATAATGCACATAAAGATCTTCCTAAAAAGGTACAAGAATGTTTAGGAAATTTTCTATCTTGTTCCTTGCAGTTTCCCCCGCGTCAATTCAAGCCCCCATTTGCAAAAATACTAGCTTATGAGTAATCCCCGAACAATCCTGAAATTATTTATGAGGTCAATGAGAAGTAAAATACTTTTTTCCATATTTTTATTTAACATTATCAATATCAATCATGTCGTCGTCATTCGTCACATAAATACATTGAAACCAGTTGTGGGTTTTTTGTGTGAAAGAGAGGGCCTCTAAACTCTGTATTACAATGTGGATTGCGCCTTAAGAGGACCAGGTACCGTATCGTAGTTACTATAGTATACACTAGTTGAAACTGAATGAAAAACAGTAATTGGGAAATACATACGGTTTGTGTCGAACCATATAACTTTTTCCTCAATACGTTTCGGTTTACATAAATACATTATGTGAAATGATAACCCTAAACCTTTAAAACAAATCACATTTTCATATTGGACGCAAACTTCGAAGTACCGGGCCAAAATTTCTCAATGGCCATTGTTTTTAAATAAGTTATTTGTCAAATGGCCTCGTAATTTTACAAATCTCTAAGATCTCGAAGTCAACTGAAAACGGTCAACTCAATTGAAAAAATAATAAAATCATTTTTTTTACAATTTTCGGCGTGACTACCATGGCTCATCAGCCTCTGAGTAAATTTTAATGAACTTTGGAATTACAAATTATTCTCTGTATGCTATTTTTAAACTCCAACACGAAAAGGGTTGTTTGTTATAAGTTTAATTGTTATAAGTTTATCGGGGTGCCTGTCTGTGGCATTGTAGCTCCCAAACGTTTGATCCTATTTTTATTTTATTTTTATCATATCGTCTTCATGGTGGAATGGTCAGTAACGCTGTCTACACATCGCGTAGTCTCGGTTCAATTCTTGGTAGTGTGTGATGTACACGTACCTTTTTGTTCATGAGTCATGGTTGTCTATATTATTTATTTATAAAATATCTACATTATTATGTATAGTTGTCCATCATCTAGTATCCATAACACAAGTTCTTAAGGATACTTAATTTAGGCTAGATAATTGATTTGAGCGTGGAAAAAAGGAGTGTTTTTTGTTTGTTTTTTTTAGCAATTATTCTAGAATATCTGTTGAGAAGTTTGAAGATCATCAGCTCCTTTATATCTGAATAATTTCGATAGGTCTGACCTATTCTTTTATTATACTGTAACTTTAATGATAAGGATCTCTGATACTGTAGCAAAACCTGTTTACGCATACGTTATTGACAGAATTTCAGAAGTCAAAGTTTTGGTTTTTATATTTAACACTTGTTTCTTAATTCTGTTTTATTAGTCGTCGGATGTATTACACAGAGGGTTAAAGCGGCGCTTAAAATAATTGCTAGGCAAAAGTTAGAGCCTGTAATACTTTGAAATAAACTCTTAAGCGGATTGACTCGCACGAGGACAAACCACGCTTTAAAGTGCTACAACTTTGAATGGAAACGAGAAATAAACTTTGCAATAAAATTTAATTCAAAAAACATAGAAGGAATATACGTAGATTTGTTTTTGAAAAGGTCTAGCAACTAACTCGATCGCACTAGATGGTGAGAAGTGGAGAGAGAGACAGATAACAAAACATTTATACTCCAATTGTAATAAAACATGATCGTAAAATAGTATCACAACACTATTCAACCAACGGCATGTCTTCACATTTGTGAAGGAATTCAGTGCAAGCGTATGTGTAGCAATGTAGCAAAACATAAGCTGCAGTTTGCGATAAGATTAGGGGAACAGATGCTTCGTCCTAATTGCGTTGCGCCGTACAAGAGGCAGCTAAAGTGAATGTAATATTACGATGCTTTAACTTTTATAACGAAATTCCCTGATATAACTAGTGATGTTGCAACATTGCAGCAATTGCTAATCTTTAACACATTTTATCTACACTCATGTCATAATATTCGAATTACGATATCAAAGGTGAACATAAAATGACATACTTTTTAATACAGATAATCAAAATTAAAATTAAAAAAAACAACCTGTAACATAATGACCATTATAACACCGGTTCGACTCATTATGATACAGCAACCTGTAACATAATGACCATTATAACACCGGTTCGACTCATTATGATACAGTTATTTTTCTTAAATACTCGGGAAGGCAAAGGGATCTAACCCATACAAAAAATTTGACTCCTAATAATTTGCAAAAAGCCACAACAAATAGTTTGTTGCCAGAAAAATCGGACGCCACTACTTTATCTTCACTAATGCAATTAATCAAACAACTAGAGTAAAAGCATTAGTGAAGATAAAGTAGTGTATGCAACTGCATATAATACGGGTATTAAAACACTCGTTACTATCATAAACTCGCACTCGTGTTTTAATACCCTTCATTATATGACAGTTGCATAAACTACTATTAAAGATTAGTAGTTAATGTCAATGTATTAAGTAAAGTTAGTTTACAAAGGAACTATATTTTGATTGTTTCTCAGCTTCTAAAAGTTCATTATTTATGGTTGTTTTTGTTGTAAGTAGTACCAAGGTGATAAACAAACATACGACCGATACGATCTTATCATATTTGCAACCAATATGTGACTTGTGCTACAGCCATACCTACAGACCATGATCCATGGAATACATGGAATACTGCTCTCATCTGTGGGCGGGCGCACCCCAGTACCAACTTCTTCCCTTAGACCGCATACAAAGGAGAGCAGCTCGAATTGTTGACGAACCAGCCCTTTCTGATCGGCTTGATACTTTGGCATTACGTAGAGATGTGGCATCACTCTGCATCTTTTATCGTCTGTATCACGGGGAGTGTTCTGAGGAGTTGTTCGGACTTATACCAGCTGCTGCATTCCGCCATCGTTCCTCGCGGCGACAAATCCATCCCCACAGTCTTGATGCTTGGCTATCCACAACCGTGCGTTTTTCGCGCAATTTCCTACCGCGGACCACTAGACTGTGGAACCAACTTTCGCCAGCGGTGTTCCCGAACCGATACGACCTGGACATCTTCAAAAAAAGAGCGTATTCCTTCCTTAAAGGCCGGCAACGCATTTGCGATGCCTCTGGTGTTGCAAGTGTCCATGGGCGGCGGTGATCACTTACCATCAGGTGAACCGTCTGCTCGTTTGTCCCCTTTTCCATAAAAAAAAAAAAAAAAAAAAAAAAAAAATGATCATATTTGCAACCAAGATATCACTTGTGTTACGGCCATACATTATACCATGAACATATTTGCAACCAAGATATCACTTGTGCTACGACCAAACCTACCTACCACGATCATATTTGTAACCAAGATGTCACTTGTGCTACGACTATTGCTACATACCATGATCATATTTGCAACCAAATTGTCACTTATGCTACGGCCATACCTTCATACCATGATCATATTTGCAACCAAACTTCACTTGTTTTAGTGCTCAACCTGAGCCCATCCTCTGTGCTCTGGGAACTTTTCTCACTGACACTAGAACACTACGAAGGCGTAGTATGGCATGCAGTGAAAGGTTACCAGTTTGTAGCAAAAAAGTAACAAAATCTTCAGTTAACCCACAAACAAAATCACCAACCGGCCAGATGTTACACTCCGGAAGCCGGATCGCCTCCATTTAATATGAAAAACAGGCGATTGGCTACGCTAGTCATTTCGTAGTTGCCTTGCCGTAGCGTTGATATTAAAAAAGAAGCGTTCGCTTCCCGAGCTGATAAGTGTGCTGGTACCTTAACTCAACTTACCGTACAATTAAGTTAATACCTTCAATACGTTAAATGTGTGGAACCAATTAAGACGTTATGATATTTCACAACATTCTTCTTTTAATAGTATCTAATTCGACCTGAACATTCCTATGACCAGTTTTAGAAATAATATTTACCGAGCAAACATGTTGAGCTTATTTATGTAAGAAATAAGCCTTACAAAAGTATTTCCGAAGCAGATAAACAGTATTCTATTACGATTTTCTTGGAAATATTGTTAAAGCTCTCTGCCGACGCTATCGTTCCTTGTCCACTGTCAAAAGCCTAACACAAATGGATCAAGTACTTTGAGCTACTCTGGTATGTGTCCTTCATTGTAATACAAAACACGCCACAATAACTGTGTTACATCGGGACATATTTTCAATATTTCCATAATCTTACTATAAAAAATGCGAAAGGTAAGATGGATTTCAATTTGTTACATGAAGACACTAGAATAGGACAGCTGAATAGATCTGGATAAAATTTAGCACAGATATAGATGTATGTTAGATAATGTATATTTATGTGTGAATTATATAATGTTCTGTATTTATTTATCTAGGTGCCTGATCCACAGGTTCCAAATAAGTTCCCATTGGTGTTTATTTGACAGATAGTCCATACAAAACTGTAGATTACCTGCCAGATATCTCCTAATCAGATCCTCTGAAGCCAGCCCTAAATATTTCTTTAATTTTTTTCTGTTTGACTGGTAGAGAACGCAGTTTAGCATTACCTACTTCTGCTTTTTATATGTCTTTAGTGCAATAGTTTTTAAATTAATAAATAAAAGGATTATATTCAGGAATACTACATTAGCCGGAATAAAAAGGTATATGGAATACCTAACTTATTACCTATCTCGGAATAATATACGGACCCCGTGGGATGAATTCACCGTTTCGTAGGAAAATGTCGTCCACGTGGGCAAAGCCGCTAGGAAACTAGCTGTTGCTATATTTATTAGTCTTCTTTTCAGCTAGGTTGCATACTCGACCGAGTTTCATTTCTTCTATGAGTCGAAAAAATATTTCTCTCACCATATTTTGTCGCTAGTTAATACATACAGGCACACGCTCAATTTCATCTTACCATGTTTGTGTTCATGAGGCAACGTATTCAAACTGTTAATTTTAATGTAATATTTTTAAACAATAAATAATAAAATCAAAACGTATGGAGAGTCTTTACAAAGGATTAAGAGGATACCTCGTGAATATTCAATATTTTCGATTGGATGTTTATCATATTTCTCTTCCAACTATTGTGTTTATTTTAAATATAGTTGACTATTAAGTAAAGACATTCTCTAGAGCCAAAAAAACAAACAATTTTCTCGATAAAAAAAAATTAAAAGATGATCCTTTTCAAAACATTTTTTGAGTTTTATATGAAAACTACCGAAGATTTAGATACCAAATTAGGTTTACCAGAAAGGCAATAAATTATTCTAAACATTCTCCAAGACAGATTTTTTAAAAAGCTTCTATACTATACAGGGTGTAAAAGACATGAGCAGTCAAACGAGAACCATGTATTCTGCTCACCGTCATAACATTTTTCTTCCTTAAGACTATACCTGGGAAATTAATAGTTACGATTTTATTGAAGGTCAAAGTCATAATTTTTTTTTTTCATATTTTTATGAAAACGTATTCTATACGTTATTTCTTAATTATTGTCCAAAGAAGCATTATCATTTTTTTTAGTATTTCATAACAAAAAATGGCTTCAAAACGTTAGTGTTCAATGTAGCTCACTCGATGCGCACGGACACTAACGAACGGGGCCGCCGTCAAGCAAAATTATCGCGGTTTTGCGAGTTGCGTGTGTTGGAATCATAAACAAGTATTGGAGATAGTAAAATGCATAAATTGCATATAAAATATTGAATATAAGTTTGTGAATATTAAATAACAATAATAACTAGGATTGTATACTTTGTGATTTCTTGTATATAACGCTATATACTTTGTAGTATATAGCGTCAAATATATAAGCAGAATAATGTATGGTTCAATAACTATGTAAGAGCGGACGGACAAAACGTTTTGTAGTCAATTACGCTGTATTACAGAAAGTTATAGCTAGGTGGAAAGAGAAGCGGGGTAGTGAACGGTGAGCGTTGTTGCAATGTAAATGGGCCCGGTAAACATACACCTGGGGTCACAAGTACCAGGCGCTACCCCTGGCTCGCCGCTTTTCATACTCGAGTTGTTTTACATTAAGTCGTCTTCAATTTATGCAAATAAGTGAATGGTGCTAACACATACATAATAAAAGGTTCAATTAAATTCTAAACTAACGTTATACATTAAAGAATGTCGGATTCAACTAAGGTATAAATCTAACACAAGTTGAGCCCTTTACATTGCGCGGTACAATTTGCAAATTTTTGTAACATCAAAAAATAAAAATTATTTCCCAGCAATATTTTTTTTGAAATATGTCTTATTTTGATGTATAGAATACGTGGTTTTCGTTTGACTGCTCATGTCTTTTACACCCAGTATAAAGCTACAATTTAGTTTAATAAAATTTAAAAATTTTCAAAATGTCGCTTACGTCTCTTTCTTGAGGATGGCGTACTATTGTTGTCTTGTTTCTTGCGGTGAGAAATCACAACTCTGTCACTTGTACGCTGGTATGCTTCCTGGAAGACAAGTCCTTATGCATGGGCTGAGGACGCGTGACTTTACAGATCCCACACCGCAGACACTGAGACAACTTAAATTTTTGATCATCCTTATAAGCTGGCAGACAGTTAATCAATATCCAATGCAAAACTGGTGTTTTTGGGGGGGCTTTAATGCTCACCACAGTATGTGGTAAAGTTGCTCTAAAACTGATCATGCAGGGATCTTTTCTCATACATTCGCTCTTACGCACGACTTGTCTCAACTGGTTGATCAGCCCACGAAGCTCCCAGACATTGCAAGTCAAGCGCCTTCTTTATTGGACCTTCTGCCTATAACCCATCCGAAGGGATATGAGGTCGAGGTCTGAGCCCCTCTAGATTCATCTGACCAATACCTGATATCTTGGAAAGTGCCGCAGTTCCAGCTTCCAAAACCGAAGGTGGCTAAGCACCGGGTATAGCATTAAGGGTCATCTAATTTGGATGGTATGTGCGGATACTTTGCCCTCTGATTTTCCCTTGGAAGCAAAGTTGCATCAGTGAGAACGATATATCAGCTTGCGCCGCTACCGTTACTGAGGAGATTATATTGGATATGGAATAACACATTCCACATTCCAATCTCATCAGTAAGGGCAGACGTAACCTTTGGTTTAACCGCGATTGTGCTGTTAAACCAAAGCTTGTTTTACATAAATAAGCGGCGTATCGCGCTTGGATCAGAGGTCGGGTTCTTAAAGCCCCTGATATCGAGTAACTGAAAGCTGCTTACAATAACGTTTCCAAGTCCTCTAAGAAGGCTTAGATAAGAGCGTCTGTCCAACGCGTTGCATGCATTGGCCACGAATTGGTAGCGCATTCTACTGGCTCCAGTAGTTACTGGCGTCTGGTCCCCATTACTAGCGCTAATGTGCAATTACCTCTCCGTCCTGCACTTAGTGATACAGCACACTCAAGCACTAGACACTCACCACACCGCACCCGAAGACCCGAGAACCAGAATACAAATAAAAATATAGTAATAAAGTATGGATTAGGTATAAATGTTGTCCGGATGCGAGCGGGCGACAGGCGCTGTTGAATCCATTGACGTCACAGGGCCATTAGCCCCGCGCCAGTGACTATAAGCGGTGAATAGTTTTATACCAAACTTAAATATTTCATATCTTTGTAAATACGTGTCGTATGGAAGTTAAATAAAAGCTTTTGATTATATAGTAATGAGACCTATAATATTATGAAATAGAAAAATAACATTTTTTTTATTTTTCCCAAGCTCATTTCCACAACTTGGAAAACATAAAACTAATAAAGACAATCATTTACACCACCCACGTGTAATTATAAGAGTTACCTAATTACACAGACATACGAATTAAACTAAAAAGCCTCTGTGTAATGATGCTTGATTGGACTTACGTTGCTTCTCGCTGCAATTGCAGGCAAAGTAGAAGTGTCCTACAAAACCTATGTTAAGTTTTGTTCAAACAAGACAAAATATACAAGCATCTACATAAACTGGAGACCTTTATGAATATGCGACTCGCTAACTAAACAAGCTTTCCACAAGAATATTCTTGCCCAAAATAATTTTGTGGCCATATAAATATTTCATGATGTCGTATTGATTAAATTATGAAGTTCTGGCACTGATCCAGGTCTAGCGTGAACCTATTAGGTAAATGTAAATGGCGTATTACACTTGTATACACTACTCTTGAAATCCATGAAACTATTGTTAATTGGGCAAAATTTCGGCGAATTCAGCGGTTACTAACGTATATTCAACGTATTTTAAGGGAGGTACGACAAAATTTTGTAACTACTCGTAATTATAGTTTGGAAATATAATAGACGGACCAAAAGTATCACAAGTACATAAACGAATAAGACTTATTTGTACACGAGTGGAAAAATAGAGATATATTCCAATGAACAGATTGTATTGGCTCTATCACAAAACTCGATTTCTTACAGGCACCCTTTGGTTGGAAAGTAATAGAAAAAGAACAATAAAGGTATTGACGGTGTAACAATTAATTATTGTAAATTACACAATCTCGCGACAAGGTATATTTATATCACATAAATTGTGTAATATAATCAATTTATTAACCCCGTTGTTTTCATCGTGAGGAAACCTGCACACACCTATGAAGAAATTCTTAGGTTGTGTGTGAAGTCGACCAACCCGCACTTGGCCAGCGTGGTTGACTAAGGCCTAATCGCCCCTAATGTGGGGTAGGCTCTAGCCCCTCGGTGGAGACATTATATGAGCAATTGATGATGTAACCCCCGACACAAAAAAAAAACTAAAAAGAAAAACAAACACAGATTTATGTAGCATTGTAGCTTCTGATCTGATTTTGATTTAGTTTTATTTAATTTAAAAAGTATTTTGTTCTTAGTTGTTATTTGTATTATAAAATGCTTTGATTTAAAATGAAAATTCAATAACTTTCGAAATTTGGAATTCTGTAACAATAATTATGTTGCTGATGCTGCACGATCGTGGATCTGGAATATACCCAATTCCTCACAAAATAACTGGAGAGGTGTGATGGGCTCATTCAATTGGTGTTTCAATAAATGACTTAACAGTGTTGAGGTATAGTAGGGGGGGGGGAGAGAGTTCTTGCTGTAAAAACACGTGTAGAGAGACTCCATTTTTAACCTCGATCTACCGTACAATTGTCTGTTACTATAAAAGTACAGTCGAAACAACTGAATCATGACCCACTTGGCCGATCATTCCTTTACAATCATAGCTTTAGTTAGGTTTTCTTCGCTATCATGCGTGTTGCACTTAGTACGTTTTAAATATGAATAAAAATGTGTCATTACGGATCAGAGATCTATGCAATTTTAATCTTTGTTATCACTGCACTAAAGTCTCAATTGGAGTTTCAAATAAGATGCCGTTCATAATCTAAACTCTTTTCACTACTGAGAAAAACGAATAACTATTATATTTTTAAAAATAAAATTACGTTATGTGTCAGATGTCAAGTAGTAGTTGAAAAAATTTTAAAAGGCCATATTTATTAGACACTGTGATAACAGGTTCGTTACCTAAGAAATGTATGTTCAAGCGAATTTCAACCTACTTTGCATTGAGTGACTGTAGGAAAATGATCTTAAGGTGGGTCATGATTCAATTTGGTCCACTGTACATTTTTACTTGACATTGGCAAAATGCGATAAATAACGCGAATGCGATTTATTTAAAGAAGAAGAAGATAGTAGGGGGCTTGCTTAGATTTTCAATTTAAGACTTTTCTTTTTTTACATTCTTTTATTAGAAAGAGTCATAAAAACAAGAAAAAACCTGCATTCTAAATAAGAAAATACCTGTAAAATATCTTCATTTTACGGTGTGCACGACATGACCTTTAAGGTGTGAACAGTGAAATCAAGCATGAATCGAGGGCCCTCGCGCAGTCGCCCCGCATGCAAAATAGGATATAAATATATGTAGGTATATTTAAGTTAAACCCTACCTTTACATATGTTAAGCAGCATTAGGCTCCATAATGTGGCACGCGATATATTCTTATTAAAGTAAATCATACTAGGCGTATGAGAACGATTATGTTTTTCAGTACAAATTTGAGCTATGTAATAGTGGTGATATGGCCTGTTTTAAATGAGTACCTGGTGGTAAAAATAGGTGTTTTGTTTTCACTAAGCCATAATGGTGAGTTCGTGGTGGAGTGGTTAGTAACGCTGCCTTCATATCAAGTGATCGGGGTTCGAATCCTGTTAGGACAAATATTTGAGTGATGACCACGAGTTGGGTGGGAGCGTGGAAATTATTATTAGACAAATTATATTGTTTAATCACATTTACTTACCTACCAGGCTCCTTAGTAGGTAAAAGAGCATTCCTAATAATGATATCTTATATTTAAGCGAGCACATAAAACTAGATGGATTTCACATATTTTTAGCCCGAAACTTTTTTAACATTTTTCCGCGTTCGTGGTCATGGAAAGACTGAGAAGAAATAACAAAATGAGAAAAATACGACAACAAAACACCGAGGAGAATTAATACATAATTATTACATAGAACACTTATCAACTCGGAAAAGGAACTAAATCGTATCGCCTTTTTATTTCTATGAAAAATATTTTTTTTAAGAAAATATAAATGTTTTTTGGGGTCTTCTCCTTTTTTAAATAAATGGTGTTCGCGATATATAACACATTTCGCCAATGTCAAGTAAAAATCAGACAATTGTACGGTAGACTGAGTTAAAAATGGAGTCTCTCAACACGTGTTTTTACAACAAGAACTCGGGAGATAGTCTGTTTTTTGGGGTCGGTCCAATTTTGAAGATTGGACTAAGGCGTCCGTGTATGCGACTATGGTTTTTGTAAAGAATTTATTGATCTTGTCAATTATAAGTGCTGTCACAGAAGCTAGTTGATTTTATTTAATGATTTTATTTTATAAATAATATTTCCACGTTTTATTATAAAATTAGGCTTAGTTTCCGGCTCCACAACATTAAATACAAGTGACAACATTTATTCCAAAAAGGTGGTCACTGATCTCAAAAAACCATTTACATATTTTTTTGTAAACAAAATTTTTGTTTTTTACTGTTTTAAGTAATAGAAATTTTCAAGAAACTATCTTGAGATCTTTTAGACAAACAAGTAATAAAATTATATCATCGATGATGTCAATTAAATGTGCATTATTAGAGATAGGTAACTCAAAAACTACTCGTCAAATGTCGATTAAATTTAAATGAGACCACATGACAAGCACCGGCTTCCAAACGCCGAAAGAATCTTCAAAATCGGTACACCCAGTAAAGAGTTATGATGTAACAGACATTAAAAAAGTACAGTCGAAATAAGAACCTCTTCCTTTTTTGAAGTCGGTTTAAAAGAGGGGATACGCTTACGTTTCTTAGCCGTTAAGCAACTGTACACTTTTTCATAGGAAAAAGAGGTTCTCTTTCCGAGTGGATAAGTGTGCAGCGACTTTTAATTAGTTTTTTATTTAAAAACTTTCTTGTTTAAAAAAGGCATAGGCTGCAGTGATCGTTAACAAAGCTATAAGTCTTTGACACGTGAGCTAAAGAAACTCTTATTATCTATCCTTTAGTTTAGTGTCCATAAAAACAAGTCCTTAAAGAAACTTAATTTGGGCTAGATAATTCGTATGTGAGATTCTATTTACGATGTGTAAGGCAAGTGTAAAGCTAGTAAATATTTACCAATACATGATAGTATTACCTCCGTTATCAATCTGTTGATAAAAATATAAAGTATTACTTAGATAATAGTTAACACACGACCCACATGATGTTAAGTAGGCAACATTGCTTGTAGACTCACATCACTCTGGTTTTCCCCTACCAATGTAAAAGGCAAAAGCATATTCACAAAAACTGTAGGATCCCTTTCTCTGCGCAAATCGTCGGTTGCGCGGAAGCTTTTATTCGTGCGCACGGACTGTCTGCGGTTGACTCAACAGGGTCCCGATCGCGGTAATATAAAACACAAATAATTATCTTCGTTTCGTTTTTGTTCCAGCTGCATTTGCGTTCCATTTGAGTTCCAGTCAATGTGAAATTCCGTATCGCGCTAAAGTTTACGCGCAAGCTAAGATGAAACGTAGCTAGAACACAAGGGTATTATAAATATTAGAGATGCAACCCTAGTGTACGTTCGTGCATCGTTTGAGAAAAAGTAGCGTCCTTTGAAATGTAACATAAACGTAACTTTGACAGCGTTTGTGTTTCATCTGCGTTCGACATGCGTTCGCAGCATCTGTCAAATCAACACCGCGGTACGAAAACATCGAAAAGTTGCGTTTCGTCTGTGTTCCATTTGCGCTTCATCTTGAAATGATTTACGGCGATCGGGGCCCTGGCCTCGCCTCTCACTATTGAGGTAAAGAGGACATCCTAGGGATCTTTAATGCCCGACACTAGGGCCTATACCATACGATCAGCCTAACGCATTGTCGTACCATAACAATAAACCCAACGCGACGCGTCGCGTTTGACGAGCGTGATCAAACCAATCGCGTCGCGTTCGTAGCTAATGTAGAAATTGTATAATGTTTGAATGAAATAAAAATACACACACCGGCTCAATTAGAGGAACATAAAAAAGATTGATTTTTGTAATAAATTTATTTCTTATTGTTTTTTTGTTACTCAATTATCTGTTATGCTACTTTAATGTTTATTTTAGTATCTTTTTAGTATAACAGTAACAGAGTCTAATAAAAAAAATCAATTAGAATACACGTGCTTGTACAATGTACATATTACAAACACATTCAACCTATTCATGTTCCCCTATTTGCTGATGTGTATAGTAGCAGTCAGACCAAAAGAACCCTACTAATTATATAATCCTATTACAATTTCCGGGAAAAATATTTAACAAAAAAAAAACTTCAGAAACATCATTCGAAACGAACTTAAAAGGTCTTATGAAGTTGGATACTTTAATTCACAAAACACCGTGAACTCTCCAGAGCTTTCTACTCAATTGTGGCTTTGGACTTTGTAAGTACTGCGCAGAGAGACATTCGGTTTGCTTTGTAAAAGGGCTCATCGTAACCTACTAGCATTCTTTTTTATATACCACAAGAGAGGAAAGCAAGTACATCCGGCCTGATCCCTGCCCACACGCGTACTATTTTTTTACGATTATAAATTCCTTAACATTTTTTGTCAAGTAGGTAGAGTGTATAATTACCTAGCGAATCACATATCCATTGCTGTTCTCCACGACAAGTGTCATAATAGCGTTATAGTAAAGTAGTAGTGATCAGTAAATAGTACAGTCACTTTCATCTGTCAAAAAATGTTAGCGTATAGGTATCATTGGTCTGAGGTATAGGCCGGCTAAATCGAGTGGAGTATGTTAGCCGTGATTCGGGAATAGAAAACAACTGCTGTACCTCAACTTTTAATAAATTATTATCTAATTATCTGTTGTGTATTCGCCCTTAAAGGGTGCTACTGTTTCATTAGCATAAATTTGAATATTTTTAAATTTTAAAAATTATGAGAAACTTGAATATTTTTCCAAACGCAAAGTTATATCGATGTTCATCTACCTCGTGAACAATGCCAAAACGCAACTTTAACAGTTGTCATTCTGATTCGAAGATAGAACACAACTCGGTTGTCATCGTATTGGACGCATACGTGTCTTGCTTCCTATTTAATTATCCACTTTTATATCTAAATATTTCCTCTTAAGAATACCTACTGTGTCTGTGCAACCGTAGTCCTAATCAACTGGGGAAGGAGAAGAAATGAGAGTCGAACGTCATGAGTGCAATGGTCCTCGTCCGGAAGCCCCCTCGTAGCGGACTCTGGTAACGTGGCGGGGAAACTTTCTCGGTGGGTGTTTGGCTTTTGATGTCAAGTGTGTCCCCTTGGCATTCGAAGTCACATACCATCGTCGAGTTGTTTTTGTTTTCCCACCACGGCTAGTTCCGGACGGCCCTTTTCAGCAACACGACCGCGCCCAAAGTCTCCGAGTACGGTCCAAGGGCTGCTCCCGGTGTCCTCGTCAGGAGGACGTGCCAGGTCGAGCCGTCGGTGAGGAGGCGGACTATAAGGCCGGCGTCGGCCCGGCATTCGGCCCACAGGGGCTGGCGTTAGACAGTAGCCTCTGTGGGCTGCTGGCCACCAATTGGTGCACAAGGAGTGCCTAGACGGGCAGCGTTGGGACGGTCTCCGTGTCGCTCACGTGCGCAGATCCCGAGCCGTCCCGCAATAGCGCACTGGAGGTCAGGCTGGGGAGGACGATTAGTGGGTATGGAGGGAACACATTTACCTCGAGTCCCACATATCGCTGCGGTTGGCACCACCCCGCAGGGATAATGCGTAAATGCATTTGACCTCCCCGTCAACAAAAAAAGGTCATGAGTGCAGTAGGTATATTTTTAATTGTCTAATTTATAGTTGAACATCGTTCTCTTTATTATCGTAGACTGAGAAGTCTGTCCCAAAGGTAGCATAAATCCACCATTACCCTCTCTAGTTTATTGTCTGCCTCTATTTTACGAACATTATAGATTGCGACTTTTCTCATAAATATTCTTATTGCAAAAACTTATTACAAGTACTAGTGACTAGCCGACTTATCAATTTGTGGCTTAAATGTAACGAAAGTCTCATAAAAACACGGAACATGAAACTTGGGTAAGAGCTTAGTTTTACGAGAAATACTCGCTAAGACCGGCTTTTGTGCGACTCCCCAGGAATGAATGGTGTTCTGGAATGAGGGCGACGTAAAATTGTCAATTAAAATATCTTACAATGTTTTTGATTTCAAAGTATCTATAACACATTATGTCTTGTTGCAAGTCGGTGGTATCCATAGATATAGTAAACTGTAGATCGGCAATGCGAAAGAGAAAAACCGGCCAAGTGCGAGTCGGACTCGCACACCGAGGGTTCCGCCGTACAAACGTAGCGGTTTACAATTTATGACGTATTAAATCAAATTCTGAGTTCACGGGAAGTACAGTCGACCAAATTGAATCATGACCCACCTTAAGATCATTTTCCTACAGTTATTCTATACAAAGTAGGTTGAAATTCGCTTGAACATACATATCCTAAGTAACGAATCTGTTATCAATTTATTAGACACTGACAGTCACTGACAGGGCTATGATCGCTATGACAAATAGATCGGAGTATTTGAGTATTGCACGAAAAAGTTTGTACCAATTGAGCACTACAATCCGAGCTCTTTGTTCTGCCAAATTGGCCATTAAACGATTTGTTTTTAATATTGTCTAAGATTTTTATTTTATTCAATTCAATTTTGTTTTATGGCTTTTTAAAATTTTCTCAGACTACTACTTCTTCTTCTTTTATTTTATGGCTCTCGTTTTCACGAATTCTGCCAGTGACAAGTCAGTCATGGGAGTGACACTATGACATCAGACACATAACGTCATTTTATTTTTAATAATATTATAGTTTTTCGTTTTTCTTAGTAGTGAAAAGAGTTTAGTTTATGAACGACATTATATTTAAAATTCCAATTGAGACTTTAGTGCAGTGATAACAAAGATTAAAATTGCATAGATCTCTGACCCGTAATGACGCATTTTTGTTCATATTTAAAACGTACTAAGTGCAACACGCATGATAGCGAAGAAAACCTAGCTAAATTTATGATTCTAAAGGAATGATCGGCCAAGTGGGTCATGATTCAGTTGGTTTGACTGTACCTTGTAGGTTTTGATTCCCTAGCGTGTGACGGAAATTCGTCTAAGGTGTCGGTATAAACTGCTGTATCTTTTGATCACGTTAACTTAGAAGTTTGATTTTTTCACTGCTTAAAGGAGCAATAGACCTAAGTATTTGGTATAAATTTCAATTTGATACCTTTATTCGTTCGTGAGAAATAAGGTAGTAAGTTTCATTTTATTAAAATATTTTTATTATATTATTTAACTAAAAAAAAATGTGATTCTCGCAATTTTTCCTATATTTGCATTATATGACAATGCTTCATGCCAAATTTCAAGATTCTGAGTTTACGGGAAGTATCCTGTAGGTTTTGATTCCTTTGCGAGTGTCGGAAATTTGTTGAAAATATCGACATAATCGGCTGTATCTTTTGATCGCGTTAACTTAGAAGTTTGATTTTTTCACTGCTTAAAGGGGCAATAGACCTAAGTATTTGGTATAAATTTCAATTTGATACCTTTATTCGTTCGTGAGAAATAAGGTAGTAAGTTTCATTTTATTAAAATATTTTTATTATATTATTTAACTAAAAAAATGTGATTTTCGCAATTTTCCCTATATTTGCATTATATGACAATGCTTCATGCCAAATTTCAAGATTCTGAGTTTACGGGAAGTATCCTGTAGGTTTTGATTCCTTTGCGAGTGTCGGAAATTTGTTGAAAATATCGACATAATCGGCTGTATCTTTTGATTGGCTTGGCTTAGAAGTTTGATATTTTCACAGCTTAAAGGGACAATAGACCTGAGTATTTCATGTGAATTTCAGCTTGATACGTCCACGCGTTCTTGAGATAAAGGGTCTTGACAGACAGACAGACAGACGGACGACAAAGTGATCCTGTAAGGGTTCCGTTTTTTCCTTTTGAGGTACGGAACCCTAAAAAGCATACTAACGCATATATTAAAGATAGATAGACCCTGAGGATAGATCTGACCTATAACAGACACAGCACTGAACATGACTTTGATTTGTTTTCAACCAGTACATCGCCAATTAGGAGGACTATATGTCACAAACATTTTGGGGCACAATAATTATTTATAAATATTTATTTCCATTTTCTTTCTTGGCATACGGCACTGTTATTTTTGGTACACTACATATAAGTTCTTTTTTTATTATTGTTTACATACTACGTAATCTTGTTATGTATATGTGGAGGTTTGTCACTAGCTCTAAGGCGTTAGTCAACATTTTCTGTTTATTGGTGCTGTAAACCTTCCTAAAAATAAATAAATAAAATAGATGGATGAGGCCATTTCATGTACACGCATGTGGCCCAAGTCGGCCTGTCAGCACGTAGAAAAGACAGCAACTGTCAAATTACATTCACATTCACTCACACATTTGTTAAGATATTTGGTCTCTCCCTAGTCGATTCATTGCCGATCTATAAACGTCAGTAATTATAAATCTATGGTGGTATCAATGAATCTATACAATTAAAAACCAGCCAAGTGCGAGTCAGACTCGCGCACGAAGGGTTCCGTACCATGATCTATAAAAAAAAACGTTTGGCTGCTCCTTAAACATTTGTTTCATTTCAATTTCATTATTTATTTTTAAAATAAATATAAGTACACTTGCAGTGCTATAGCGCGCTCGCTCACACCTCTTGTTGGTATGAGCGAGCGCGCTATTTCAAGAGTTAGCAGAAACGAAGGCTGGCAAACCCTTTTATTGCATTCAAATGTCATTTTCGGATCTTCTATAATTTAACAAAATTCTAAAATAATTAATATATCAGAAAAGGTTTGCTTTTGGATAGTACATCCCATAGTGAAGTCAACTAGGATTATCCTGTTTTAACTCCAATTATCGGGTCCGCCACTAATTACCAGTCACCCTGTATAACGTATATTTCAAACGTCTCCTCTCCATGTTGCCATTATCAATATCGAGCAAAAACAATCAAAAAGCGTTTGTTGCCCTTTAATATTTATTTTATTCTGTTTATTAGTATGTGTTGTTATAGCGGCAATAGAAATACAGCATCTGTAAAAATTTCAACTATCTAACTATCATGGTACATGACAACGAAGTCTTAGTAATATAATAGTCCCGTTTTACGCTTTGGGTTCGGAACCCTAAAAATGAATTGAAAAAACTCGAGTACGGATAGACCGATTAAGCTAATTTTAGTTTTAAAATATTTGTGGAAGCCCAGGGAAAGTTTAAATAGTGAGAAAATTGTAAAAATTTTGAGGCAAATAGTGAAAACATATAGTTATGTCCCATATAAACTGATCCTATCTGTCAAACATTTGATGTTCGTTCCGTGGTTCAGATATATCAATTTCATTCATCTGTCGTAGAGGAGTTTCTCCTGAGTTCTTGTTGTAATAACACGTGTGGAGAGACTCCATTTTTATCTCAATGTACCGTACAATTTATTGTTACTAGTACTAGTATACTATATAATATTATATTATCTGTGGTTACTAGATACATTTTTCACTTGACTTTGGCTAAATACGTAATCCCGCTATAGCCATTAATTAAGAATCTGTGATAGATTATCAAAAATTAGAATGATTAGAAATAAAACTAAATAAATAGCATAAATACACACATTTTTAAACATTCCATTAAAAGTACTTGTGTATTTATAAAATAAAAAGTGCGATGTGGTACCAATATACCATTTACAATTTTCTAAACCTGTTCACACATGGAAGCTTGTAGGTATATAATAATAGAACATGTATTTGTTTAGCAAAAATCGTTATTATTTCCGAGTCAGCGCTTCGCACACGAGTAATCCGGTTCCCGGCGGCATTTTTGTATCTTTTTCCGTTTGAGCATAATACAAACACGGGGTTCGATATCTGATAAATAAATACATTGTTATCAATTTCACGCCGAAACTGCTGGAGCGTGTGTTTTTTGTAACGGGCATAACATTTGGTCATTTTTGGAGCAAATAATTAAATGAAAATAAATACGCTTTTTATGTAAAATTAAATATACATTCTAAATTGAATTCCATTCTAAACTTAATCCAATTAAAGTTTTAAAAGACAGTGGAAACCAGTTTGTTTTCATCTTTGACTAGGGAACTCTTGGACTTAATCTCGAATGATGTTGCAAATCAACCTTTTAACAAATTGTGTTCTTTTTAGAATTTATTTATTTATTTTAATTAAACTGGTTGAACCCAATTTCATAATCATATACCAACATATAATTAGAAAATTTATACATCATAGAAATTATCAAATAAAAAATGTACTTTAAAAATTAACAATAAAATTTTAAACATTCTCACAAAAGGACAAACATACAGACAAAAATGATTTCCACTGATCATGGAATATATCCAGATCGGGTGCGTAATAATACTAAAGAAATGTAACAAGTCATAGTAAATGAAATCGTCATTCACCTGCCCTGCTCCCAATTTTATTTGGGGTCGGCGTAATAGGTTTTCTTCTTCAACTCTCCACGATTAACCGTCATCTCTTGGTATACACACACACCAACAGCTCATATTATATAATGTCCCCACCGAGGAGCTCGAGCCTATCCCACATTAGGGGCGATTAGGCCTTAGTCAACCACGCTGGCCAAGTGCGGGTTGGTCGACTTCACACACAACCTAAGAATTTATTTCTTCATAGGAGTGTGCAGGTTTCCTCACAATGTTTTCCTTCACCGTAAAAGCGTCGATTAAACGTACATATGAATTCAAAATTTGAAAACACATTGGTACGTGGCGGGGATCGAACCAGTGCCTCCCGGGTGGGAGACGACGCTTTACGCACTACGCCACCGACGCCGACGAATCTCTTGGTATATGAAAGGCTAATTATTTTCGAGGCGACTAACAACTTAAAAGGCGACTTATGACTTTGTTACTAAAAAAATAAATTGGCAGCGATTACATATTTAGTTAATAATTATATCAGATCAGTTTGAAAATACAAGGATTTATAAAAACTAAATCATCATCATCATATCAGCCAAGGGACGCCCACTGTTGGACATAGGCCTCCCCCGAGGATCCCCTGGTCGCTCCTGCCCTGCCCGCATCCAGCCAGCGGCTTCCTGCGACCTTTACCAGATCGTCAGTTCACCTTGTGGAGGACTACCAATGCTGCGTTTCCCAGTACGTGGTCGCCACTGGAGGACCGTCGACAACTTCCAGTGTAGCGCTTCCAACCTTTACAGGAGTGGGTGCGATATGGAAGTTCAACATGATTTTCGTCTTATCCATGTTCGTGCATTTTAAGACCCACTTGTTGGGAGACTCTTCACAGATCGTCAAGCATTGTGCCCAGGTCTTCCAAGGTCTCAGCCATAAATACGATATCATATGCAAAGCGAATATGAGTCCTGTACTCGCCTTTTATATTGATGTCAATTTCTCTCCAGTCCAGAAGTTTAAACACGTCCTCAAACGCAGCTGTGAACAGTTTCGGTGATACAACATCACCCTGTCTCACGTCTCGTTGGAGCTGTATGAGTTTAGAGTTCTGGTCCTGAAGGCGGACAGATATAATTTTCGTACAGCGACCACAAAGCTTGTATATATCGATAGTCTATATGGCACTTTTGGAGTGACTGGATCATAAAATGTTGACTTGAAACTTATATTGGGGAAATTCGATTCGAGCAATGAAAACAGCGAATATTTGGGAAAAAAGAAACACAACAGCTAAAGCTAGAACAAACATCACCTTGCCGTTATGAACGGAAAATGATTTTTTTCTGCCAGAAAAATACATTGTTAATTGGAAACTCCAATTCATTGGGTTTATTTTCTCTACTTTCATAACTACGATATTTCACGAGGCTGTTTTTAGTAAAATATTTTAAATTTCTTAATCATTAAAATACCTATTCATTTAAGTATCATCTTTACTAAGATAAAGTAGCTACCTACTCCTACTTTAAAACATTAGCGAATAATAATAGTTTTTAATTTAAAAATTGAAGATTTTGATTACAAGAACTTAATAGAAGGTTACTTAATTATTTTTTATGTGTTTCAATAAATATGGAGAGTTATTTATAGCCTAAGAGCCAGTGGAAGGCTACCTGTATGTATTTGACCAGACTTGGGGTTTTGTACAGTGAGGCCCCTATACCTACCATATATGAGATGGGGGTTCACTAAGCCCCAAGTGGTGGACACGGCGCGCGCTCAAGCAAGACAGGTATCGATTTTTGGCGAATTTTTAATGCATTTGACGACGTCTGCCGTTTTTAAAATTTGATAATATATTATTATTATTATCTAAAAACAACAATGGCAGACCATTATCGCGCGGTTAACATTGTGGCAGACAGTTTTGAAGGTGCTGAAAAAAATTAAATTTTGAATTTATTTGAAGAGATCTGCCATTGATATATTATATTTATTAGGGTCTTGAAAACTTATATTCATATGACACAATTAAAGACGACTTCATTGAGTACACACATCAGCAGACAACAAAATCTTTGCTACTATCCGGTCAGATGTATGTGTATTACGTTCCCTATTTAACATCAATATGATTTACTTTATCACTGTGATTAACTAAAATTGATAAGTTTGATGATTAATAAGTTTGATGATAAAAAAGTTAGTATATTTTGGAAGAATCTCAAATATTAAGGTATATTGCAGATAACAAATAATTATTCAAATATTTATTTAATTTTCTTCTTTTTATTTATTTAAGACATAATTAAAAAAAATGAATAACAAAATATGAAACGTAGATGCAATAAAAAAAAATGTATGTTTTTTTTACTTATTTAAATCTTTATTCATCGTCATCGGAATCATGCTCGTCGTGGTGTGACTCGTCTTCATCATCCATAGAATCGGAATCTGTAAAAAAATAATTTCAAAATAAAAATAATTTGTAAAGTGATCCGAATATATTCGATTAAATTTGGTTATTATGAACTTACCATGGACTTGGGTGATTAAGTCGCTCACAGAAGTTGGAAGTTGATCACCTTCGAACCATTTGAATAAAAATTTATCATCCTGTTCAATCCAACCATACTCTAATGGATCCAATGTGGTAGGTTGCTTCTTATAAGCATTTCTCCAAACACTTGAAATATAATGTGCTCTTAGAAGTTGCTGGTAAAGCTCACTCTTACACGGTGGTATTAAGCTTGCATCAAAATTCAGTATTTTTTTACTGAAATTTTCATTCACGTCCGAAGCTTTATAATTGTTGACGAAAAGTTGTAAACACCTTCCATCATCAACGTCAATAGATTTTTTGGCATTATAGAGCTGACAGATAAACTTCTGAATACTATTAAATATCTCTTTTAACTGGTCGTCTGTCAAATTTTCTTCACCGAGAGTAGCGAATGCTTGTTGAAATTCAATATTTTTTTTTAGCAAGGTAAAAGGTCTTTTTTTCCCTTTATTAAAGAAGGCCGGATTGAAGTCACATCCTGTGAAGGCATGGAAGCCGATTAAGCTTTTGGCTAACAATTCACCAAGTTCCTGATAAATTTTTGTGACGTCAATATACCTTTCGTTATTTCCTGTTTCATTGAGCATCCAAATATTGGAATCAGAATTTTTTAATTGTGTCATATTACCAATCATTATAATTAAAATATCAGTATCAGAGGCTCTAATAATATTCTATAATTTTTATTCAAATGGTTCGAAGGTGATCAACTTCCAACTTCTGTGAGCGACTTAATCACCCAATTCCATGGTAAGTTCATTAATAACCAAATTTAATCGAATATATTCGGATCACTTTACAAATTATTTTTATTTTGAAATTATTTTTTTACAGATTCCGATTCTATGGATGATGAAGACGAGTCACACCACGACGACCATGATTCCGATGACGATGAATAAAGATTTAAATAAGTAAAAAAAACATACATTTTTTTTATTGCATCTACGTTTCATATTTTGTTATTCATTTTTTTTAATTATGTCTTAAATAAATAAAAAGAAGAAAATTAAATAAATATTTGAATAATTATTTGTTATCTGCAATATACCTTAATATTTGAGATTCTTCCAAAATATACTAACTTTTTTATCATCAAACTTATTAATCATCAAACTTATCAATTTTAGTTAATCACAGTGATAAAGTAAATCATATTGATGTAAAATAGGGAACGTAATACACATACATCTGACCGGATAGTAGCAAAGATTTTGTTGTCTACTGATGTGTGTACTCAATGAAGTCGTCTTTAATTGTGTCATATGAATATAAGTTTTCAAGACCCTAATAAATATAATATATCAATGGCAGATCTCTTCAAATAAATTCAAAATTTAATTTTTTTCAGCACTTTCAAAACTGTCTGCCACAATGTTAACCGCGCGATAATGGTCTGCCATTGTTGTTTTTAGATAATAATAATAATATATTATCAAATTTTAAAAACGGCAGACGTCGTCAAATGCATTAAAAATTCGCCAAAAATCGATACCTGTCTTGCTTGAGCGCGCGCCGTGTCCACCACTTGGGGCTTAGTGAACCCCCATCTCATATATGGTAGGTATAGGGGCCTCACTGTACAAAACCCCAAGTCTGGTCAAATACATACAGGTAGCCTTCCACTGGCTCTTAGGCTATTATGTTTTAAGGTAGTAAGTAGAACACTTATCGCCTCGGAATCGTATCGCCTCTTTTCAACCGACTTCAAAAAGGAGGAGGTTATCAATTCGACTGTACTTTTTTGTTTTTTTTTTATGTTTGTTACCTCATAACTCTTTACTGGGTGTACCGATTAGAAAAATTCTTTCGACCTTTGACAGCTGGTGATTGTCATGTGGTCCCGTTTAAATTTGATCGCCATCTGACCAGCAGTTTTCGAGTTATACCTAATAATGCCTATTTAATTGACATCGATGATATCGTAATCTTCTGTAATGATCGAGATACTTTCCTGAAACTGTATATACTAAAAACACTAAAAAGCAAAAAATAATAATTTATTTTTAAATAAAAAAACCGCCTTCAAAACTAAAATAATTTTTACTTATGAAAAAGAGGCGATGCGCTACGGTTCGTAGCATGTTCATAGAAAAAAATCCTTTTCCTAGCTGATAAGTGTGCTATGACTCTTAATCATATGAGTAGTCCGGATTCGGTGTGTAATATTAGGTTGGGGAAAAAGTCTTTTCGCATTATAGTATGTATAAACTTGTAATAAAATCTCTTTGGCTATACTATTTGTATCTGGCTGGTTTTGGTATCATTGAAAGTTTAAATTTTAAAGAACATAATTCCAAATTCAAATTAGGAAAATGTGTGATTTTCATTTGTTTTTCGTACCGCCAAGATGAGTGAATCTAATGAAGAAATACGATACATTTTAAAATTTTACTACAAAAAAGGTAAAAATGCAACGCAAGTCGCGAAAAGAATTTGCGATGTTTATGGACCTAGTGCAGTGTCTGTGAGAGTAGCACAAATTTGGTTTAAGCGTTTTCAATCCGGAAATTTTGATGTCAAAGATGCACGTCGCTCTGGTCGCCCTATTACAGATAAAATGCCATTTTTGAAAAAGTGGAGCAAGATCGGCATGTCAGTAGTTACGACGTAGCTGAAGAACTGGGAATTGACCACAAAACAGTTTTGGCGCATTTGAAAAAAACAGGGTACACATAAAAGCTCGACATTTGGGTACCTCACGAGCTCACTGAAAGAAACCTAATGAACCGTGTACTCATTTGTGATTCTTTATTACGACGTAATGAAACCGAACCATTTTTGAAGAAGCTGATAACTGGTGATGAAAAGTGGATCACGTACGACAAGAACGTGCGAAAAAGGTCGTGGTCAAAGGCTGGTCAGGCTTCACAGACTGTGGCGAAACCCGGGTTAACTCGCAACAAGGTGATGCTGTGTGTGTGGTGGGATTGGAAGGGCATTATTCATTATGAGGTGTTACCACCAGGCAGGACCATCGATTCTGAACTCTACTGCGAACAACTGATGAGATTAAAGCAAGAAGTTGAGAGAAAGCGGCCGGAATTAATCAACAGAAGGGGTGTGGTTTTTCATCATGATAACGCTAGACCTCACACATCTTTAGCCACTCAGCAAAAATTAAGAGAGTTTGGTTGGGAGGTGTTAATGCATCCGCCGTATAGTCCTGACCTTGCACCTTCAGATTTCCACCTGTTTCGGTCTCTTCAGAATTCTTTAGGCAGTGTCAGGTTAACATCACGAGAGGACTGCCAAAACCACTTGTCGCGGTATTTTGACCAGAAGTCCCAAAATTTCTATAGCAATGGGATCATGTCCCTACCTACAAGATGGCAAAAAGTTATCGAACAAAATGGTACCTACATACTTTAGTTAAATGTAAATAAACTATATTAAAAAATGTTTTGAATTTTCTTAAAAAATGCGAAGAAACTTTTTCCCCTACCTATTATTTTTACGCACAAAATCTTTTTTGGTGTATATACGTTATAGACTACTCACTAAAACACTCGTCAGACAAGAATTAACGTAAGCATGTATGCTCGTATTCTTATAACCACATCTTGAAACCAAAGGAATAATTCAATATCCTTACACAATAGGTCGCATTACGGATATTATGAGGTTGAACGGTCCCAAAGAACCAGCCGTCACACGCGAATCTAAATCGACCTCGTACATACACTATATTATAAAGATGAAAATCTCAAGCGAGACCGAATACTCAACTCAAGACGTCCTCAACCTTCCGCACCGAGTACCTCCCTTTCACACCAATAACAACTTGCATAACTCCATCCCTGTCCCTATTTACTTCCTACGAGAGCGACCCGCTACTCTATTTAATTTGGTTGCTAAATTGCACTCTTGTAAATGTTTTTACAACAGATTTAAAATGTGTTTCGGAAGGGAGAACTGTTTCTCACCGGGAAACATGTTCATCGTAATTCAATGGCCGTCGAAAAAAGGAGGCTCTACGAATTAAAATATCTTTAATAGATGTGTCACGATTGATTGTAAACTTCTGACTCATATTAAACGAAAGCTGGTGTACCCATGGTTAGATACATTACGCCGCCGTGGTGGAGTGGTCAGTAACGCTGCCTACACATAGGGCGGTCCGGGTTCGAGTCCTGATAGTGGCAAATGTTAGTGTGATGAACACGAGCATTTGTTCATGAGTCATGGTTGTTTATATATTTATTTAAGTTTAAAAAATGAGGACTACTTATCAAGATAAAAACTGTCCTATCTCTCAAGTTGGAACAAAACACACATTTGAAAACAAAAAAAGTTAAAATCAGGTTGCTAGTTTCGGAGTTTATATCGGACAAACATCGTGACACGGAAATTATATATAACAGAAGATAAGCGAGGTTTGCACGCGTTACTAAGGCTCAATAATTTTAGCCGCATGGTAAAAATCAGATGTTATTTTACTTGAAGACTGGCGGCGATTTACACGGACGATCTTTGCCGTGCGCCGATAATCGTACTTGGAAATTTTGATGTCAGACATTAAGAAACTTTCGCTTCAATCTGTATAGATATCTCATCGAAAATGTATAAAATCGAAATCTCCTTGTGTCGGAAAGCGCAATTTGTAGTAATGTTAAAACTATTATCATGATTTCTAATACTGCTGCAAAGTCTGTACCTGACAGTAAGTTTAATTTATAGATTGAATACGATTTGAAGCTCACATACAGTGGAGCGTCTATTATCCGAACGTCGATCAACCGAAAGACCGCGTAACCACAGTATACCAAGAGCAGTAGTTTATCTGCGGGCTGTCGGCGAGTTATTAGCCTACTCTTGCGTTGACGTAGGGCTATGGTAAATATGCCGGGCGAGAACGAGCGGCGAGCGAATATGCAATGACATAAAAACGCGCGATCACACCGAGACGGCGAGACCACCTTATGCCCCCATATTTTTATGTCAATGTGTGCGTCACAGTGCGTGCGTACACGGCGCCGAGTACGCACGCTCACATTCTAATGGACAGCGGCCAGTTTGTATGAAGATGTATTACTGTTCTTGGTATACTGTGGCGTAACGGAACTACTTCGCCCGCTCGACCCGCGCGCGCCTACCTCCTCCCGCCTCCCGCGCTACAGTGCCATATGTCACTCCCAATTAGCCGCTAATCGATAAACGTTCTTCATTTCTTATTTGTCATTAAAGATACTTATAAATTTTTTTTATTTTTTTTTTTATGCTACGAGATGGCAAACAAGCTTGCGGCCCACCTGGTGTTAAGTGGTCACCGCCGCCTATAGACACTTGCAATATTAAGTGTAAATCACTTAAGACCGCTAGTGCGTTTGCCATCCTGGGGACTAAGATGATATGCCCTCTAATGAATTAAACTTGTAAAATGTTCTTTTAAATGATTTATTAAATTAAACGTAACACCACTTTTAAATGTCACAGACATAGAGAGCGTTTTTCTATACCCCACAGAGTAGGCAACATAAATACTGAAGGCGCGAAATTTAAAAAACTGTATTACAACACTCCCACTACATTTAAGCCTTCTGAATTAAAATACAAATTAAAAAAAAAATAACTATCTATTCGTTTAGAGATATGTTTACTTATCAAAATTATTATAAGTTTACATTGACCTACAATATAATTAAATCACACAATATCAAAATTTAACTGTAACAAAACTAGTTCTTACGTAATAAAGACATTCCAAGTTTAGATCTAAAGAATTGAAACTTATCTTTTGACAAAGCTTTTGTTAATATATCTGCAATTTGGTCATTAGTGTTTACATATTGTAAAGTTATAATTTTATTTTGATATTTTTCCTTAATGAAAAAGTATTTAACATCTATATGCTTACAACGCTTATGGAAATTCACATTTTTAATAACACTAATAGCACTTTGACTGTCTAAATGAAGACACAATGATTCCTGTTTGTATTCACCAATATCGTAAAGAAGTTGTCTAATCCACATCGCTTCCTTTGTAGCAGCGCAAGCAGCTACAAACTCAGACTCTGTTGTTGACAGGGCAACGGTTTGTTGTTTTTGACTAGACCAAGTCACTGCTGCTGCATTCTTTATGAAAACATAACCAGTCACTGACCGTCTTGTTTCTACATCATTTGCATAGTCTGCATCGCTATAGCCAGAGACTTCTGAACATTCTACTGACCGCAAGTAACATAGTCCATACTCTTTGGAGTCTTTCAAATATTTCATTATTTTCTTGACTGCATTCCAGTGACTCTTATTAAAACAATTGAGAAATCTACTCACCAGGCTGACAGCGAACATTATATCTGGTCGACTCACTATTGCCAGGTGCATGAGGGAACCCACAGCTTCTCGATAAGGGATGTTCTTTTCGGGTTCACCATCTTCCTTCTGCAGCCTTATGTGAGGGTCAACTGGAACACTATTAGGATTGGCATTACACATTTGAAATTTGTTCAACAATTGTTCTATATACTTGGTTTGGTGGATAAATATGTGATCATCAAACAATTCAATTTGCATCCCTATAAAGTTGCTTGGTTTGTTTAGTACACTGATATCAAATATACTTTTTAGATCATTTGTTATTGCCTTTAAAACTGCATTATCTCTGCAGAGCAGTAACCCATCGTCTACATAGAGACATAAATAACATTTACTATTATTCATTTGACCAAAGTAAACACACTGGTCAGCTTTACATTGCATAAAACCAAATTTCTTTAAAACAGAGTCAAATTTTCTATTCCAGCACCTTGGTGACTGTTTTAATCCATATAAAGATTTGTTAAGTTTACATACCATATTTTCATCACAGGACAAACCTTCAGGTGGAGTCATTAATATTGTTTCTTCAAGTTCACCATACAGGAAGGCTGTCTTGACATCAAGTTGGATGATTTCAAGATTATATTGAGCCGCAACAGACAGCAGTAAACGGATTGAGTCATATCTAACAGTAGGTGCAAATGTTTCTTTATAATCTATACCAGAAGTTTGTTTGTAACCCTTTGCACAAAGCCTTGCCTTGAATCGTGGACCTGTTGGTTCGTCTTTTATTTTAAAAACCCATCTGCATCCAATAACTTTTGCATTTGGTGTCTTTTCTACCAATGTCCATGTTTTGTTTTTCTTGTGAGCATTAAATTCCTCATTTATAGCTTTTATCCATTTTTCTTTATTTATTGAAGTAATGGCTTCTTTGTATGTTTCAGGGATGTCAGCCATGTCTACGGAGATCTCATCATGTCTACACAGGTAAGAGTTTTCTGATTCATCTACATTTATTAATTTTTGTACTTTTTTATTTCTAGGTCTGAGAGTAACATTACTGATTGGAGGGGTGTCAACATTTACATCCGGTAAGTATTCACTTTCTGAAGTAGAATTGTTTCCTGTAACTGTATCATATGAGCTTTCAGAAGTAGTGTCTTCTTCTGTCGACACATGTACTTTTAACTCATCATTTTCTGTTTCAGTTTTATTCGGTGACAACTCCATTGTTACATAGTCTCTTTTTATTGTAGACTCAAGAAATGTGGCATCCCGACTTTTTATTACTCTTCTAGTATTAGGTATAATAAATCTGTAGCCTTTTGTATTGTTACAATATCCAATGAAGATCATTCTGTGAGCTTTCGGGTCCCATTTCTTTCTTTTTTCTTTTGGCAGGTGCACCATGGCTTCACAACCAAAGATGCGCATGTGATCTACACTTGGTTTCTCACCAGACCACATTTCTTCTGGAGTTTTGAAAGATAACTGCTTAGTCGGAGAACGATTTATGACATAGGTAGCGGTATGTATTGCATCAGCCCAATGCATTTTTGGCAAATTGGCATTGATTAGCATGCATCTTGCTCTTTCTACTAGTGTTCGGTTCATACGTTCCGCAGTGCCGTTCTGCTCAGGAGTGTATGGTGTGGTAGTCTGATGTATGATACCTGCACTTTTCAGGAAGTCAGAGAAGTCCTTGTTTACATATTCCAGGCCATTGTCTGTTCTAAGAGTTTTTATATGAATATCTAACTGATTCTCAACTTCATTCTTGAATTCTTTGAATTTTTCCAGAGCTTGTGACTTGTTATGGAGAAAATAAACAAAAATTTTCTTGGAAAAGTCATCGAGAAATGTGATAAAATACTTAGCACCACCCAAACTTTGAGTTTCCATAGGGCCACATATATCTGAGTGGACCAACTCAAGAAGACCCTTAGCTTTGGTCCCTTCGTGCTTAAAAGGAAGCCGAGTTTGTTTGCCTTCCTTGCATGTTAAACATGTCAGATTTTCTGGTTTTCCTGAGAGAATTACATGTTTAGTATTGTCTGTCATTTTCTGCAAACTTTGATAGTTCAAGTGTCCCATTCTTTGGTGCCATAAATAAGCATCCTGTTCAACATCTGACATGCATGCATGACCTCCAGGCATGTTTAGACGGTACATGTTGTTGATGATGCTTGCCGTAGCTATTATCTGATTTTTGTTGTTCATAATAACACAACCTGTATTATCAAACTTGACTTTGCCACCACTTTGTACAATTTTACTAACAGACAGCAAATTTGTTGCCAGATTCGGGACATACAATGTATTGGTAAATAGGACTTTGTTTTCTTGCCATTTGTCATTGTAAACATTCAAACTTACTTGTCCTGCACATTTCACACTAAGTACTTTGTTGTCGGCAGTTCTTATATTTTGAATTGGAGGACTACTTTCTGATTGAAGCAAATTTCTGTGCTTAGTCATGTGTGCAGAGGCACCGGAATCCACATACCAAGCATCATCATACTGTTGGGATGAAGCCATGAATACAGCAGCATAGGACGAATTACCAGATTTTTGTGAAAAATTATAATTCTGCCTTGCGTTTTTAGGTTTGGATTTGCACTCTGGACTCTTGTGGCCATATTTATTACATGTATAACACCTTGGGCCTTTCGACTCCTTCTTATAATTTTTCTTAAAATTTTTATTTACTGCAAATACAGTTGATTCAGCTCCAGATTGTCTCACATCTTGTAGCAATTTAGCTTTTATAGAGTCTGATGTTATTTTCATGCCCGAGCTTTCTATAGCTATTATCATTGGTTGATATGATTCAGGGAGACCAGAGAGTAACAGTGTCCCAAGCCACTCATCGTCCACTTTAAAACCAATGTTCCGAAGCTTATGAGCTGTTGATATTATTTTACTCACGTAGTCCTCTACGTTTTGACATCCACTGAGTGAAGTGTTACATAGGTCTCGCAGCAAGCCAACTCTGCGTGTCAGCCCAGAGTCATCAAATGCAGATGACAGTTTGTTCCATACTTCTTTTGCAGTACGTGCTTCTTGAATGTGCACATAGTTGATCGGGTCAACTAAAAGAATTATCTTGGATTTTGCCTTTGTATCACGCTTTGTGTCGACAGTTACCGCAGGATCAGACGTCTCAATACAGTCCCACAGGTCTTCGTGTTGCAAATAAGTTTGCATTGCGAACCGCCAGGTTGCATAATTTTCACGGCCGATTAGTTTTTCAATAAGTGCCAATGAATTATTTCCTGCCATGTTCTTGAGCGTATTTATTGTAATTCGACACAAACACAGAACTTAGATATTGGACACAAATATACTTTTGTAAGATGCAAAATCACGTTGTCAAAGTAAGGTTATGTTCAACACTTATTTTTATTTTATTTGAACTATTGTTTATTTCGATATTTCTTTTCACTGCATAAACTTACTGGGCCTTTCTGGGCCCATAACCTAATGAATTAAACTTGTAAAATGTTCTTTTAAATGATTTATTAAATTAAACGTAACACCACTTTTAAATGTCACAGACATAGAGAGCGTTTTTCTATACCCCACAGAGTAGGCAACATAAATACTGAAGGCGCGAAATTTAAAAAACTGTATTACAACACCCTCCATGCCCAGTAATTACACTGGCTACCTTTCCCTTCGATCCGAAACACAGCGAACTGCTTCACGACAGAAATAAGAAAGGCGGTAAATGTAAGTAAATATGCATATTTTCATTCACCTGTGCATGAAAATTATGCATATTTACTTATATGCATAATTTATTAAGTAAACAGAAATAAAAAAAATACATCTTCTCTTTAAACTTAAAAAAAAAATTAAACTAAAAATATCAACAAAACTTCAGACTTCTCAAAAATCACATAATTTTTACTGATTTGAGATCAGTCAACTTTTGGTTTAATTCTCACATTTCTTTAAACTTTTTTTTAAAATTTTGATTACACGACGGATAAATTAAAATTTGGTGATCATTACATATACGTCTTTAACATTTCGAGCAAGTTTTCTTGGGCTACATACGTAGCACAACAACTTTAAATCGTTATTTTTCGCACGTGCGCCAGCGTCGATCGCTCACACCACACTGAATGCGTCGAGCAACAACCAATCCGAGCTTAGCTAGAGACTCGAAGTTAAATCACGTGATTTCACGAAGTTATGAACAAAAACAATACCCTTGGTTACATATGTAGCCCACGCGTGTACTCTAGTGTTAAGGTAGCAAAACCACATCTAACAGTATGAGCCATACAGTATCTCCAAAATAGTGACTTGCCAGTTTGTCGCCAACACAAACCAACCCAATCAAGGGGCATCAAACCAAAAAACAACCAAACCTTCATTGAACCAATACACAAAAACCAACAACCAGGAAAGATGTTACACTATAAATTGCTAGTCAGTCAGGGTATAACAAATATCAATTTGGAGAAATTATTTCGTCATTATCGATTCTGCCGGGGAACCGGAGATACCGCTTGAGCAGTCTACGATAGCGAGCTCATACGAGCCGGAAATCTTGACAAAGTTGTCCAATCAACTGAATATTACTTTCCGCTAGCCAGAAATTCACTAATAAATGTTAATATTAATCGGACAAATACTTTGTGCTTTGTAAGGGATTAGTAGGCAGAAATCGGCATGATTTTTGAGTCACGATTTTATGAATCATGAACAAAGCTCATCTATTTCTTGGTTTTTGACATATACTGAGAGATGGAAAACCTTATGGAAAACTGTATGATTTCTTGAAAATCTGTGGTTGAGTTTAGAACGTTCTATTACAAATTGATTGTACTACAAATTTTCTCTTATTTAAAACGTAATAAAGTCGAAGTTTAGATGCTACTGACAGATTTTACCGGGGAAATAGATAGTCAATAGTGTAACTACGAAAACGCAGGTAATTGTGTATTTAAGATAGATTATCCTGTAACTTCAAGTGGACATTCTTAGTAAACTGATGAAGCGAAGAATGTTACTAATAATACTACTCAATTATTGAGTAACAATTAATACAAATCCACGCTCACATACGGTTCATATGTTTCCGGACACACAACCATAATAATTATTTGGATATTTTGTAAACAAACTTCAATAAATATATCAACAAACATCGACAACAAATGTTCGTTTTCATCACATATTCCTTCCTACCAGGATTCAAACAAAACCGTTTAATGTGTTATCAGCGTTACTGACCACTTTACCACGAATTGGTCAGGACGTTTCATTACTTCTGTAAACATGAAGGTCGCATTACATAGACAGCTTACGGTGACGCCACCATTCTCACGACCCAGACAATATAGAGTGCCAACAATGTCTCCTAGAATAGTTTAGAAAGTCAATTACTGAGCTATCTTAGTAAATACACATTTATAGCCTGCAAATTAAAGTTCAGTCTCGTTAATCTTTCGTAATGTTTATTTGTCAGATTACGAAAAAGTATAAAATAAAACTACCTTTACGGATTTAACTCGCGTGTACATGGGTTTGAAATTTTATTATTACTATCCTGCGTTTCGTAACATTTTTCTACATTCTTTCATTTTGTTTTATTGGTAACAAATTGTTCAACATTGGTAAATTAGTGTTTGCAGACTCATAATAAGTATCAAGGCGAGTGGGGACACCGCTGGCCAGACTCTCTCTCTCAGTGTCACGATAGACCCTACACCGTCACACAGAGCCCTCGGTAGCCAGTTCGTCTCGTCGCATTTTTATTGTATACAAAGAAAATTGGTTATTTTTAGAGCCAAGGTTGTATGACGCCACAAACCGTGGATGCTGACGTCACACGGTATTAGCCTTAGCTATTCTTGCGTGACTATCGCCAGCTATTCTAAAGAACACAGTGTCTCCTCGAAATTCTAAAGCTTGTCAAGTATATTTTTAGATGTAGCTCCTCTAAAGGGAATTCAATATGTTGTAACGTTGTATTATAAAAACTACACGTTGCATGTCAATGTGGAAAATTTTACTCACATAATATTTCAAAAAGTTTGATTATATTTCTTTACAGTTTAGTTATAATAAATCCTACAGAATTAAAGGTCCTTAAACTTAAATTATTAAAATCTTGTATCGACATGTAGTGACGTTTTTAATCATCAGGAAATTGTAAGCTGTGGTGTAAAAACTAGTTATAGCATTGCACGAGCGTGGTGTGGCTTCGCGTCCGTACGTTGCTTAGGGTCCACACTGAAAACCAGCGCTATGCTGCGCCTGGCCGCAGTATAGCAACTAGCTGAGCATGGATCTCATTATTATGACCAGCGACGTGCGATCACTTTTATGGCCCAAACATTTTTTCCTTTTCTTTCTTCAATTATTTTCAGTTTAATATTCCCATTGTATCTTTTCTTTGTATATGTAAACACGTCGTCTGTTTTATAACAATAAATATATTTCTGTTCTATTCTATTTAAATTAAATAATTATTTTCACCCCACAAAAGAGTAGCATGTTTTTGCCTTTACTAAAATTTATTTAAAGAAACATTATTTTCCATAAACAACGTTGTAGTTAACTATAATTAATAAATTAACAAAAACAAAAAACCAGGACATTTATGTTCTCACTCAAAATCATCTCAGCAGTTCAGGTATACAGATTAAACATTTTTATTTATCTTTACTAGTATCTATTAATAATGTATAATGTACCAGAGCTTTAAGCTTGTATAATGTACTTCGAGTCCTCCATCTCAGCAGGGTATAATAGAAAATTAAGAAGGAGAATAATGTAGGTACTATTATCTAATTATAAGTACTCAAAACCGCCGAGCATGTATGAGACTGTGATGAGAGTAGATACAGCGAAAGAAATATGTAAAGAACTTAGGTAAAGTGGTAAGAAGTGATCTCTGCCTACACCTTTGGGGGAAATATTTGTATGTATGTCTTAATAATGCTACTCATTTTCAATACTAATATATACCACTTATACTCATAATATAATATATAATATGATATGATATATTTCCACGCTCACGCCAATTATCTAGCCCAAAGTAAGTATCATTAAGAACTTGTGTTATGAAAATTATAGATAACGGACATTTTTTAATATACATAATATTTTTAGATATTTTTGTAAATAAACTTAAATAAATATATAAACAACCATGACTCGTCAACAAATACTCGTGTTCATCACTCAAATATTTGTCGCTACCAGGACTCGAACCCGAACCGCTTGATGTGTAGGCAGCTATACTGACCACTACACCAAGACGGCGGCTCATAATAATATTATAATTAGCAAAGCGATTTTTTTCAGTGCATTTTTTCTAGTATTAAAAATATTTACGCGTTTGTAAACGCAAAAATAAAATCATTCTATAAGAGTAAAGCTTTTTATATTTGCAATTAATAAACTCTAAAGCTACTGGACTGATTTCAAAAATTATTTCACCATTGGAATGCTACATTATTTTTGATTGACATAGTATTAATAATAAAAAATATTCCACGCCGACAAAGTCACAGGCGAGGCGCTAGTTATTTGTAAAATAAAACCACAGACTTAACAAACTAAATGTTTTGTGGAAATTTACGTCACCTCAGCTTATTTATTCGTAGTGCCAATACAAGTGAGAGATAACAATCGTGTTCATTTTCTTGGGAATTGTTAATTAAAGCGTCGGCGGTCAATCAGCCTTTTTAAACGTAACACAATATTGCCAATTCTGAAAACACGACGTTACCTTTGCATTTGATGTGCAGTTTTCCTAGCCTATCCTAATGGCACGCATCAGTTGCAAAAAGTAGGTATGCCTTACTAGTACGCGAAAATCGATATTTTCAAGTGCTGCATTAAAAAATATGATCCCCAAAAACGTACTGCTTTAGATCCACAGTGCAGAAACTCCACTTATTCTATATAAATTATCATGAACCCACCGATTGTAATATTATATTGTATACAGTTCCATATACCTACCTACCTATTTAAATAAACACCAAATACACAAGCTGAGGCGGAAACTAGGATTATACTCGAGTATTACGCATAATTTTCTTTCTATAGTTTAAACAGATAATTTATTTTCGTTCTTGAATCGAATATCGCAATTAACTTACATTGCACTAGAATGGTATGAGAGCGTACTGGCTTAGTGTGCTTTCAATAAACGCGTTTTCCTAACGGATTTTTTGTAAAACTACGTAAAGTAGGAACTCTACGTCAGCGGCCACAATAATTAACATATTCTATCAACTTTTAAAATAAAATAAAATATTTAATTTTCTATCTTCATAAGATTAAATCAAAACATCAAAGAAAAACCAGCTTTAATAATACACAGCTACGGCTGAAGATCGCTTGTAACACACTAATTCAGCAAAACACATATTCATCTGGAAACTTTATATGTAAAAGTTTAACATACACGGCTGTAGGCATAACTCGTGAATAACGTATCTAATTTCTCGAACTAGGCCAAAAGTGCTATACTCAATATTTCACATGGAGGGAAGGCTTCCAGGTACAAAAATAAATAGTGTCAGGGTGAAGAAAACCAGTGTTACGATTCCACTCACGTTCTGAGCGCTGCCTCTGTGAACTAGGTGGGGTCGTTGCTATTTTCAAATACCCCTCAGATAATTAGCCTACTATGACCCCTTGTAAGTGACTGAAGGAAAGCAGCAAGATACTTATCGATACACGCACTCGAGAAAAAACTAACTAGAATAATAATCTAAACGCATGATTTCAACATCGTTTGAAAGCATGCGCCAACAACTACTATAATTTGACGACGTTGACGCCGTCGTGGTGGAGTAGTCAGTACAGCTGGCTATACATCAAGCGGTCCGGGTTCGAACCATGTAGCGGCAAATGTTTGTGTGACGAACACGAATGTTTGTTTGCGAGTCGTGATTGTTTATATATTTATTTAAGTTTATTTATAAAAATATCTAAAATTATTATGTATAATAAAAAAAATGTCCGTTATCTAGTATCCGTAACACAACTTCTTAATGATACTTACTTCGGGCTAGATAATTGGTGTGAGCGTGGATAAAAAAAAATATATATATATACACTAGTTGTTGGCGCATGCTTTTATACCATGTTTCTATTCTATTCTATTCTTAATTAATGGCGTCGCGTCGCATTAAGCGTACGCATGTTGCCAATGTCAAGTGAAAATATAACTTAAGTAACAAAAATTGTACGGTTGATTTGGGTTAAAAATGGAGTTTCACAACACGTGTGTTTACAACAAGAACTCGGGAGAAACTCCGAAAAACAAATGTCTATGCCATGTTTATTTTATATCGTTTTATACGATAACTTATGTATTCGGTTTGTATTTTATGGTTGCATTAAAGACTTGTACAGTCACGAGCAATAGTATGCATCCTCTTTTGCCATTTCAGCACCTTTATTTCCTACGCAATAAGAGTCAAATGTGGATACTTGTTAGTGCTCGTGACTGTACAAAGCAAGACGGGATTATTTATATCTTACCATAATTCGGCAATCCAACGACAGTTTCCCTTATTCTAAGCTTATTTGAACACTAGTATTGCCCGCAACTCTGTCCATGTGGAATAATTACATTGGGCAAATTTTTTTAGGGTACTTATTTATACAAACTACCGTGGCATTTTACTAATCATACACCCATGTCCGTATCCCCGTGTCCCGAGTGAACAGAGGCAGATTTGTTTGGACTTCAATGCAAATTCATCTCCTATTTCATCCCCATGGAGGTCGAAATTTTAATAACGCCGGAACAAATATTTGTCAGTCTTATCAAGTGCCTAGATTTAAAGTTTCATGAGTTTATCTTCGAAAATAACGAGGTAGGGATATAAAGGAATATCGACGCCATTCTACGTTTACTAGCTTACGCTTTTACACAGTTTTCATATTATTAACAGTCTATATAATATATAAATATCCATCAGAAAATTTGCCCACTAAAGTTGTACAACAGCTAAATTATTTTGTCATGTTTCGCTCAAAACAAGTTCAATTCAACAAACATAATTTGAATTTTATGTTGCGCTATTCTCTTTTACGTTAATAATAATAGGATTATAAGATTCACTCATTGGTACCCTTTAATAATGCGTATTGGTTCTTCACAGTGTCCCAATACCTTAATAGTGCCCTATTGGGTGTGACAAGGTAATAAAATACTAATCAACTTTAGGAGCTGACCGTAAGCACTGTCAACTTAGTACGTTAGTAGACTGTTATTGTGCAGACAGGACTCCTAATGTATCATAATTTACATAAGCCATATCGATTCGCATTACGGCAAAACTGCTTTGGACTATTCGAACGTTAAGTAGGCTAAACAACACTCGTAACGTCGTATTCAAAGGGAGTCCGGAAATACATTCTATGTGGTTAGAAATCCACTTTGTGGCATGACCCCTGTGGACCAAAGATCAAAGCTAATAACACAAGCACACGATTACAGTCCACACTGCAATTGCAATAGAGACGAGAATGGTGAATTGAAAATTCCTGCTGCGACCTACGGCGTAGCCATCGTAGACAGATGCTACGGGAGCGTAGTCCAGTTATATTTGTTTAATAGCGTATTGTACAGGATTAGTTCCTCGTTTAACTTTTCCAACTGTCTGGGGCATAAGTGGATAACAAGATTTAACTTTATTATTTCTTTGTTCGATCAATATGAAATATGATTAAAGTAGAATGCTTCGGTGCATTTAGACATTCGCCCTGGGGTATCCATTTAATAGTAATATGGTTCTTATCAGATGAGGAACTCGTTAGGGTAGAGAGCCGTACACTATGTTATCATTTCGAAAGCAAATCAACGTTCAAGTTGGTCTATTTAAGATGGGTCACGAAAATTTTATAAACCTAAGCTTGTGAAATAAGGCACATTCAGTTCGTTTTATTTTTTAAATTTATCTTAATAAAATAGAGCACAGTTGATTTGCCGAATTTCGAGCTCCCTTTAGGAGAAAATACGTCCACAATACGAATTGCAAACAACTACTATTTCGCAGTATTGTGTTCCTGGCGATGGGTTACGCTTCCAGAGCGTAGAATCATCATCATCAACAGCTCATGTAATGTCCCCACTGATGGGCTCGAACCTACCCCACATTAGGGGCGATTAGGCCTTAGTCAACCACGCTGGCCTAGGTGTGTGCAGGTTTCCTCATGATGTTTTCCTTCACCGTAAAAGCGTCGATTAAACGTACATATGAATTCAAAATTTGAAAACACATTGGTACGTGGCGGGGATCGAACCAGTGCCTTCCGGGTCGACGCTCTTACGCGCCACCGACGCCTTCGAGCGTAGAATAGCTTACTTAAAAAAATCATCAAAATCAATTCATAATTGGCGGAGTAAAAAAACACAAACAGTCGAACAGAGAACCTCCTTCTTTTTTGAAGTCAGTAAAAAATGCCAATTTTGAACGCAAAATCACATTCTACTCCTCTACAATCGCTTCATACGTCTCGATAGCTAGATAAACAAAGAATCCAAAAGAAATGCAGATCAAATTTCATGCAAATGCAGGCACTAATGTCCGGCCCGATGCACGAATACACACAACAGATGTACTGATAGAAGATGTGCTTTCGCCATTTCGGGATAATCCTCTGAATCGTGTAATGAAATTTCATTTCAGATCGCCAGCTACCCGCAGCTTCTACTGAGCTAAAAGCTGACTTCAGATAATCGATGCAAAGGTCCCTGTTTGCAAAAGCGAAATATTGTCGTCATTAATTTTAACAACAGTTCAAAAACAGACGGCTGACAAAGAAGTTTGATTAAGGAATTAAGGCTTTGTCTTTAAACGGGATAGTGAAATGTTTTCGTAATTCTGATTTAATAATTTTTCATGGTTGAAATAAGTAGTTAGTTAGCTATCCTACAAATAGTCTGTCGTCATGCAACTTTTATCTCACCCATGACAGTATGTAGATATACATGCACATTAGCGAGTTCAAAATACTATAACTGTTGTTTTATTTTGATAATTAATGAGATGGTGAGTTGACTCATTGATTAAGATTGGGTACAGCAGAAGCCCATATTCATATTATGCTTAATCATCATTTTCCATCAGCCGTGCGAATCTGTATAAAGATTCGTTTTTACTTTCGCCGCTCGCCTCTCATTACACACAATAATATAAGCTTCACACAAATCATTGTTTTTATATTTGTGATTCTCTGAATAACATCTGAATTATAAGTAATCGTCAGGCGATTTTCCATAATATTTGACCAGTAAAATCGAAGTGAGCGTTTTGGTGAGAAGTGAGTCTTAGTTCTGAAATTATAAAAACGTTCTGAAATTTTATTACTCTCATGCCTGTGATTAATTACTCTTTTAAGCAGTCATGAAGCTCTTGGCTTTCATCTCACCTTGTAGTAAGTTATTATACAGCCGAACTTAGCCGTGCGATGCCGGCAGAGTAGAATAGCATCACCCTATATTCTCCAATGGGTTTGTAGACGGCAACTAATGGATCACAAAAGGAATTTGATGAAATTGAAATTATCGTACCAAAAAATATTGAAATTACTTGTAGATTTAAAAAATAAAAAAAATAAAATTGGTATTGATCATCTTATACTCCATCCACCAATCCGTCCGACTACTGCCTAAACCTCTTTCAATGGCAAGGAGAGGCCTTGGTGTCCCATCAGTGGGTCGAAAAGCTGGTATGAAGCCAAGCTTCATCCGGTGGAACCTAATAACCAATCCGTGATTGGCTGTCTTGTCTCTAATTGTTGGAACACAATAATTATGTCAATACTATTATTATTTGTTTATTTATTTTAAAAAAAAATTCACAAAGACAGGACAAAGGGCGGACTTAATGCTAAACAACTTTTTCTATCAGTTATTCAGCAAGGTGCGTTAGATACAATGTCTTGTACATTCTATCTAACTAGCAGGATATAAAAACTGAAGACATGTTATGATAAATATATACACAGAACAATATAAATTTAATATATAAATATAAGTATATACCACTAACTGTCCCGGCGACGCGTTGCTGTGGTAATTTCATACTACTAACCTGTAACATTGTATCTGCAGTAAAAATAATATGACTACTTATCAAGATAAAAACTATCCTATCTCTCAAGTTGGATCAAACTGCACACGGTGTACAAATTTGATTAAAATCGGTTATGTAGTTTAGGAGTCCATCGCGGACAAACAACGTAAAATGTAATTTATATATATTAAGATTTGTTAAATTCTTTCATGTCAGTAAACAATTTTTATGTCTTTTTAGTGATCACTGCTTAGAAAAGACATTAAACTAACTGACTGACTACTGACTTCTTAAAAGAGACCTCATTATTATTACTTTGGTAGCTAGACAGCACCACCAAATGACGTTGGAAAATAATGCATAAAAATAACATTTTCTGCCAAGCTAGGGGAAAATTGTGAAGTGTTCTTTAAGCAGTCGTTATGAGACACCCGAGTTAATCTCTCTTAAAACCCGTCCTTAAGTAAGTGCATTCTAATTAGAAGGTAACTAGTTAAACTGCTCTTGTTAAGTAAAGTGACAGGTGTAAATTTTCTTATTTTTTAAATCACTACTACACACAACACTACTATCAGGTGGTAGGCCTGTTTGTAGGGTCGTCTGGGTAGGTACCACCACCTTTCCTATTTCAGCAGTAGAGCAGTTTGCTGTGTTTCGGATTGAAGGGAAAGGTAGCCTGTTTAATTACTGGGCATGGAAGGAATTTCATCTAGGCCTCAGGATGACAACGCACCTGCAATACCAAGTGATTTTTTCCTAGCATTGTATTTCAGCATAATAATAATCATTTAAGTAAAATAATTTTTTCGTCCCGAAATTGTGCTTTTGACGAGCTTTTTCATCTCTTGTTATTACCGTCTCCACTTACCACCAGGTAGGCCGTTAGCTTATTTGTCATGTCGTTGTATAAAAAAACAATTTTACTCACACTGCAATAAACATACTCATATTTATATCGCTGCGTATGTTATTGAGTGATATTATAATCAAGTCCTCCACGTAAAGGATTGTCCACAGGTAGGTTGTACAAGGTACATATCGCAACGTGCCAAAGTCTATGCCCGTACCAATTTATGTAAATTGGTACGGGCATAGACTTTGGCACTACGTATTAGGGGTGATTAATAGCCATTTAATGTATGTACATTAAATGGCTATTAATCACCCCTAATACGTAGTGAGGTACTTTCCGATTCAGTATCAACACAAAACGTGCCAAATGTAAAAGAGATACGGCTTTTATTTGAATGAAAACTGGATTTTGTAGAGTCGCGCCTGGATTTAGGAACAGTAATTGAATATTCAGATCTCGATGGTTGACCGTTCGATGCTTTGATGGCGTAGCCATTTACCCAGTGCAAGATTTGAATCCTAATCGTTGTACTATAAGAATCATATTTGAATGATATACAACCTCTATTGTTCTGTGATGAACCATTTCAGGTTGTGGAATCATTCATCGCATACTTTACCAACCCATACTTAATTCTTTAACGGGTATTATTAAAGCGCATGGCTTTATAAAAAGCTTCAATACTAGTATAGTATATACAAAAATAAATATAAAACTATAGGGTTGTGAATACTTATATTTTAAATTTCCATCCATAAAATTATCTAGCCCAAATTAATTATAATTACCATAAGAACTTGTGTGTGGATAATTAAATATAATAAATGCAACATTTTTAATAAAATTATGAACCCGGAATGCTTAGATGATTTTGAGTGTAACATCTGTCCTGAAGGATTGTTAATTTTTACTTTCTCGTATAGGTACGTAGTATAGAGAAAGTCTTGTAATCGTCAAAAAATTCGACCTCGAGATTTTGACGGATTTACACGTTTTGGACCTCCCTGAGTCCAAAAATACCATTATTGGAATTATATCTCTGTGTGTGTGTGTGTGTGTCTGTGCGTTAGCACGATAACTCGAGCATGCTTTAACTTATTGCAACCAAATTTAACATACGTATATGACATCAAAATATAAGATTTCTATTAAATTTTGAGCCGTCGATCACGAAAGTTAAGCAACCAAGTGCGCGATCGGTACTCGGATTGGTGACAAAAATTTAACATGCATGTATGATATCAAAATATAAGGTTTCTATCAACCTTTGAGTCGTTTCCGGTATACGAGAAAGTCAAGGGGAGACCATAACCGATTTTCTGGTTTGGTGCCGTTTTGTGTAAGTGACAGGCTGGTAACCTGTTACTATTGGGATAGTGTATGGCCCAAACTGCCAGATATGACTGTATGTGTAACCGAATGTTACCTGAAGCTCTGATCGACTGCTTTTGGGTTTGTGCGCGTGATAATATGTATGTATGCTTATATATAATATCAATAATGAGTCGTGAACTAATGGTTGTCACTCAAACATTAATCTCAATCAGGAAGCCGATGGCATCGCGGTCGTGCGTACTACGATGGATGATTAAAAATATCTGAACAACCCACGACCCGGCTAATTTAAAAATAAACCGTAAAATCAAGTTACGACAGAGGTTAAAAATTGGCGACTTGTAAAAAACCATGCTAATCTAGTACGAAAGAAGAAGAAAAATAAGGAGTCAAACCGTTCCCTTTGGTGTAGGCCGCAATACTGGCCTGTTTCCAAAACGGTCCTTAGATCCTTGCAATCAGCGTATTCTACAAGTTTGCTTTAAAAAAAATACTTGACTTTGTACATTTTAAGACGTACCATAAACTTTTATTATCAATGGTCAAATAAAATAAACATTTTATAACTTTGAGTAGCATCAAATTTATCCACGTTTAATTTTCTTTTTGGAATATAGGCAGCGTTGTCAATGTTTTTCTGCCTGTATATACAATTGCTTGTATACAACGAAAAAATATTGGATACGTAAACAAATAATAATGACGATAAAGTTCGTTGAAATCTGTGTGACGTCACACTTTCATACACTTTTTACTGAACACTGAAATCACAAGCCCCACGCCTGAACATGATACTCTTTATATTTTTAAATATTAGCTAATTTGGTTAAGTAAACATACGTGTTTAATATTTTTTCGCAATCTATTTGACACACTTAATAACATTATTATTGTTGAGACACAGGCTTCCACATACGCACGGGAGGAGACGCGCGGGCGCTGGGGGCACATGAAGCCACCGCGACGTGGTGGGAGCCGGGCGCGGCTCGTATATAAGCAGCGCGCGGGCGCGACCCGCTCTCTTGGGACCTCCGGCATCCTTAATAATATAATTCTTACATATCTGTTAATATTGTACTGAAGACGGCAGTAAAGAACCAGCATAAACAAGTTACAGTCCATTATTTAATACTAACGTCCCCATAGGACCCTAACATTATATTTTTACCCAGTCATCCCTGAGGTATCCCAATTTTTAGACACCCGTCGTATATACTTAAAAGGTCGTCGAAACCAAAGTGCATCTCTGCGTGAGCTCAATGCGTCTGTACTACCGATAATGAACGATCGATGCTAACCCACTTACAAGAAACATGTTTGAATGTAGTCGTCAATTTAATGAAGTCTCTCTATTTGAAAACACAGGGGCATTAGAATAGAATAGAATAGAATAGAATATAACTTTATTGTACATCAACCAGTTAACATAAAGGTACATAAAATTAAAACAAAAACAGATTTGTACAAAGGGCGACCTTATCGCTAAGAGCGATCTCTTCCAGGTAACCTTAGGATGGACAGGATTTCAAAAAAATAGAACCCGAGGGAAGATGGCGATGTATTATTCGACAGATATACTAACTATACTAAATATATAGTAAGATATACTAAATATATAAATTTCATAAAATATACATAAATATTATGTTTGCGCTATTTACTATGTTTTAACCAAAACCAAATCGTTATGGTTTTCATACATTTTGACAACAGCTGTAAATATCGCGATCGGGGGGTTGGTTGCGTTATTTGGGGTAGGTTTTGGTATATTTTTATGGCCGGTCATCATTCTGACACCAGTCCTCTTTGATAAATCTGTTGTGGGTGGTTTAAGGTCCTAGCACATTTATCAGCTCGGAAAGGGAACGCCTCTTTTTTATTAGTGGTCTCGCCACGACGCTCATTTTAAAAATATTTATTTATTTAACATTATTTATAAAAAAGGAGGAGGACTGAGAGCCATTGGGGCGGAAATGTCGACCACGTGCCGGGAAACTCAGCGTTTGGTAGGCCCTAAATAAGTTGGACTTACTATCTGGTAAAGATTGCGAAGCTGCTGGATGCGGGCAGCGCATGACCGACCGGTTCGGAAAACCTTCGGAAGGCCTATATCCAACAGTGGGCGTCTCTCGGCTGAAATGGTGATGATTAATTATAAGAAACATCTAAAAATATTATGTTATTACATCACCCGTTGTCTATAACTATAACACAGTAACGAATATTAAGATATTACGTGCGCGACACGTCCTTTCCGTACGACAGTCGAGCGAGTATGAGTACGATGACGTCACGTCAGGCGCAAGGAAAAGTAAGCGCGCGCGCATTTTTACGAATCTTTAAAAAAATATTGTGAAGCCATTTGAAGGGCTATAGAAAAAATTTTAATGTCAGATTTTAAGTTGAAATGTTTATATTGGAAAAAAACACCGTTCCCAACCTCATGGGTGTAAACGTGGAAGTATTTAAAAAAATAATTAGATATTTAATCAAATATTGGTGATTGTCCGTTGATGAAACGGTTATTTCTGGCTTTACCTAATTGCAATTAGTACGGATTATATTTTCTATGTGGATAAGCTACACAACATTCCTTGTCTTCATACTACAGTATAATTTATCTAAATGTGTAAGAGCAATATAACTATACTAGTACGTTTTACTAGTATAGTTGAGGAATATGTGACGTTGATTTATATAACATACTACCTGCCTATTACAGCTATGAAATAGAAAGAGGTGATTTATATTTCAGCAATTCAGCTTCATAACCAACATTTTCCTTACAAATTACGCTTGTTACGATGTTTATGTTCTCAAGCGAAAATCTTCCCAAGTGGGTAGCCGTGGGGAAAACAAATAGTCTTCGAAAGACCTGCACTTTAAAACTATTTCTGTTATCGCATAATTTTCATTGTAAAGTGCATGTATTGATTCACAATTTTGAATTTTGTTATGTAGATTTTTATCAATATTATATTAATATATTTATACCTACCTACGCACCTTCACGTATCACTGTATATCTGTATAGACGAGTTTTCTGTTACTTTATTTCCAAGGGATAGAGGTTAGAATTGTGAGTGCACGAGTGTACAGCGCATCATTTTTTTCTAACACCGTTTTTCTTGCTTTCTTTGTGGAGGCTATACACACTGGTCATTTAATAATAGACTAATACAGAGACAATGTACATGTCGCGACACAGTCATAATTCACCCTCGTCCGCGAAATAATATGCAATAGCATAATTAATCATCGACACACGATCAACGTCAGCTAAAAAAACATCGATGCCCTTAAATCTATAAGGGTCATTCCAAACCACTTGTAGGCCGTCTTATTACCCTGACCAGTTGAGATAAGAACCCCTTCGAGGGTGAGTGACGCACTCAAAAGTAGAGCCTTAGAGATTTGCATATCATTAGCATATATTGCCGCCTCCTGGCTTAAACAAGAATAGCTTAACGTATTCCTTGTTAACATCAGCTTAGAAAACTGATTATCCAAAAACAAAAAAAAAACTGTGTGAGGTGTAATCAAATATTATAATTGTTTCCAATTTTTCAAAATATGCGTATTGCCGAGTTTATTTAAGGTCGTAACTCGGAAAGCAAACGCTTCTTTTTTTACTATGATGCTACGGAACAGCGGCTACGAAACTGCTACGGAACGTAGCGCATCGAATCTTTTTCATAGTAAAAAGAAGCGATATGGTTCCGAGCTGATAAGTGTGCATGTATCCTGTTTGTTTCAGTTTGTTTGTTCACTGAAGGTTTCTTACTTTTTTGGGTTTGATGCCCATTTTATGTTGGTGACCGATTGGCTACCTTTTTAAATCGTTTTTGAGGCAGTGCATGGCCCATATTGCCATATATGGCTTAATGTGTAACCAAAGGTTATCTAAATCTGTGCACAACCGCTATTCGAATTATGGGCGTGATTGTATGTCGCGTTTAATCAAATATGTGTATATATGTTGGTGTCAAACATCGAAGCTCCAGCGCTCCTAGGTTTGGCTAGTCAAACCTCAGGTCTGGCATACCTGTCTCGGTGTAATTGCGCTCACGTGAGCAGATCCCGAGCCGTCCCGTAATAGCGCACTGGAGATCAGGCCGGGGAGGATGTTGAGTGGGTTTGGAGGGAACGCCTTTACCTCGAGTCCCACATATCCCCTGCGGTTGGCACCACCCCGCAGGGACGATCAGTAAATGCATTTGACCTCCCCGTCAACAAAAAAGGTCTGGCATACCTAATTTATGTCTGACTGGTCAAACCCTGATTTCATCAGTTAGAGTTTCGGCATTTGACTGATCAAAGTAGTCTATCCTTGGATTGGCCGAAAATTCGAGTGTCAAAGGTATAAATACGTTTGTACTTTGACTAAGATCTGAGGTTTGACTAGCCAAACATAGGAGCGCTGGAGCTTCGATGTTTGACTATAACATATTTAAAAGGCAACCGTTACTGACTGATCTATCAACACATAGCTTAAACCACTGAACGGATTGTGCTGAAATTTTGCACGTAGAGATTATGACGTAGACATTCGCCAAGAAAGGATTTTCCAAAATTCACCATTCACATGAAACGGGGGTACCAAGTTTGAAGATAGAGAAACACGAACAAAAACCAGTCAAAAATATAATTCTTATTAGTTTGTGAAAATGCATTAGATATGGCGTTACGTCATTGTTTGTACAGACGACGATGTCTTCGAAAATAAATCAATTTGAGCTTAATGTTATCGTGTTGTGAGTTACATTGGAGATGCATTGGAGTGACCAAAACAAATGAATCAGTTCTTACTAGTTCGTCGAAAATTTATTCTAACGCAAAATTTCCTTTCTTACGAAAGAAATGAGTGAAATAATGTCCTGTGACAATTGAATATGAAATCTTAAATGTTTTTTAAACTTCTCGTCTGCTATTCCTTTTCATCAATCGAACATCAAATAATGTCAACGGCTTTATCTGACACTCGAAAACCTTCTAAACTAGTACCCAACTACCTAACGTCATAAGCTAATTATTTGTGAACTAAAAGTATTAGTATAGAATAGAGAGTCTACTACCACGTATTAATTTCGACTCCCGTTATCGATATCCGAAGTTTGTAGCTCAAAATTTGTATATCTAGTTTGTACCATATTTCATGTGTAGTAAAGTGCTACATTATTTAAATTGTATGCACAAAGAAAAGTGTTTACAATGTGGCACGACGAAAACAAGTTATTGGCAATAGCAACGTTTATTTCTGCCGGAATTTACAATCCGAAAGGATTGAACGGCATGGATTTGGAAGAAGAAAATACAGTACCTAATAAAACCTATCCTTCCCCTCCATCGCGCCGGCACGATGAGACAATTCGGACAAGACATACGGAAAGAATGTCAGTAGATGGCCCACTCATGTAACGTCACCGTAAAATTGAAAAATAAAATCGTGAGGTTATTATAAACCGCGCTTATTAACTAACGAAAGATTGAAATGTTTGAGTTTTATACCACATTAAATAGAAAATCATCACAGTCATCTCGTATTGTTATTCCCACTGACCCCGAAATGCAAACGCGTCGCGCCAGCGTGGAGTCACTGTCCACGGCAACATGACAAACGCATGGCGCTAGGCAAACGGGACACTGTCCCTCCGAGGACACAGCTTTATATAAGCAAGCAATCGTCAATTGACGATAGGCCTTATAAAAAAAGTAAACATTTTATATAGAAAATTTTTGTCTAACCTATTGTCTTATATGTTATGATAAAACTCACGGAATAGATAAATAATGTCAAAAAGCCAAATACCAAACACGTAAGCGGCGATATTTTTTTTGATAAATAGTTATAAATACCTGACTTAGAACTACATGAAGTCGCGTTCTATACAATTAAACATAATATAAAGGCTAATTATAATTACGTAGCTATATTTTTTATTAGTTTAATATTTTTTAAAGATTTGAATTTCATATATATTCCCCATTATGACGATTTAAAAGCACTTAGGCCCGTATTACATAATGACACTCAGAAGTCAAACATGTCTTGAGAATCGTCTGTCACTTTCTATCACGCACAAAGTGATAGAGAAGTAGGACGCTCAAGTCGGCGTTCATTCTTGAAACTTATTCTATAATACGAACATAAGTCTTAAGTCAATTTAAATGAAGGACTTTTGATTTGATACTTGGAGTTTCTCCCGAGTTCTTGTCGTAAAAATACGTGTTGAGAGACTCCATTTTTAATAACCTCAATCAACCGTACAATTTTTGTTACTAGTTATATTTCCACTTGACCATGGCAAAATGCGTACGCTTAATGCGACGCGATGCCATTAATTAAGAATAGAATTTGATACTTGTTCTAATATGGCCGATAGCTTTTCCACCTTATCTATCTATTCCATGATAAAACTAACCAGCTCCTCATAAACAATAAGAGTACTCACGTGTTGTTAGCGGATGATAGCCGCCGGTGTAGGCTGCGCAGCGACATGGCGTACCCCTAGCAGGGCGGGCTGCCGCTGCCCTTGCCGCGCGGCCGGCGCAGCGCGCGCGCCCCGAAGAACGCGCCCTCCTCGTTGCACGACTGCGATCGCTGGGACGGCAGCATGCCGGCCGCGCGACCGAGCGCGTGCAGCGGACGCACGCGCGCTCGCCTGCCCCACCCGCACCCGGCCACCACCTCAATCTTGCCGCCCGCTGTTCACAACGATAGCGTGGAAACTACACGTCTATGCTCACACTGAGGCAATCGTGGCGAGGATCTTTTCTTGTAGTAATTTTACCCTTTGTCTGATAGTGGCCGATGTATTGCCACCATATTTTAAACTTTATATCTATGTGATAAGGTTGAAAAATATGTTTTTCTTTACCAATTAATGGGTTATCGGCGATTAGGCAGTGCATTGACGAGTTTTTATAAATATTGCAAGTTGTCTTGTTCGTGTATTTTTTTTCTCTTAATTTAATTGTACTCTATTATAAACTTTTTAGGCATTGCAATTAAATTTTTTCTGATAAGTAGTGTGTCATATATGTGAAAACCTCTAACCTACTCGTCTCTAATTAACTTTTATATTTGTATTTATTGTATAGCTCTTATTGCTGTTATTTTCGTGCCGATTTAAAATTATTCAGCAAAGTCTATTCAGGTAAATAATTTTATTATCTTAATACATTAAGTGCAATGTATTATTTCTCAAACATCACTGAATATAATTTTTTATAAAACTTTATTAGGTAAAATTAAAACACATTTTTCTACCAAAAGTTATTACTTGTCGGAATAATTACCAAGTATTTTTATACATATGTTTCATTACTAATCCATCACATAATAGTCAACGCTATTTTAAAATTTTGTTGTTACTAATTATTAGAACAGTACATTTTTAATTCTTTGCGTTGATTATTACTGTTTGAAGTAACCAAATATGTTTTCTAATATTTTGTTAACAACAACATTAGGTGTAAGTTACTAGATAAAATCTAAAGGGAAACTTGGTTATTGTGGTCATAAAGGTCAGATTAACTTTCAATTCAAAAATAATACAGTGCAAGCCTATCAAGATCGCCATCGATTGCCTCACGCAGTCATAACAAAATTATACACCCGCACACATATAAACCAAATTACTTATTGATATAACGGATAATTTCTTCCTTTTTATTAGAAATTTATGTTTAATGTATCAAATTGACAAATATTTCTGAAGTTAATTGATCACTAATACGCTTTTACATACACCCATTGCTTAAGTTGGTTTATTCAGAGTTATTCGATAATAGTAAGGCAAATAAGTCTTTAAATATTCTTTAAAACTACCTAAACATAAAGCGTAAGTGCGAATACATAAATAAAGGTAGTTACCGAAAACCGGCATTTATCGCCGCTGGTATGTGGTACTGGTATTCAGCGATCGGCACTTTCCAGCGCCCATCAGCGCGTTCCCACAATAAAAGAAAAAACGCCAGCGCTTACTGAGCTGGCTGACGTAACAAGCTTTCTTTGTGTATACGCACTAGTGATGTTCCGAATATCCGTATCCGTGTCGGATATCCGAGGGAGAGATCCGTATCCGTATCTGTTACTTTTCATGCGGATCTTTTACCCTATTAATTTTTAATTGATAGAATGAAATGCTATTAATAGGTGATTAGGTAGAATTCAAAAAGTATTAAATTTCATTCAAAGCATTCTTTATTTCTCAATGCAAGTCGAAACATGTTCAGCCTGTCGTTGCAGCGGGTGCGACGTCAACTATCGTTTCAAGGTCTCGCACCGATTTAATAAGAAAGAAAAGATCCGTATCCGCGGATCTTGACAACAAATGTCAGTATTCAGATCCGCATCCGCGGATATACATTTTTAAAGATCCGGCACATCACTAATACGCACTGCAAGGCACACAATTCGCGGACACGAGTTGGGTCGGGTTGGATCCACAGCAGGTCTTTTAACATCAGTCTAAAGTCTAAATGAAAGACAACACACTACCCGGGTGTGCATGTCTGATATTAATAGGCCTGGGGGCCCGACACCTCCCGACCTTTTCCAAACTTTTGTTTTGCTACGCTTAAGAAAGTTTTTGGTATTTTATATGTGTGCATGGTGTATTGGTCCTAGGTGAACGACAAGGGATATGTCCCGACAATCCTCGACACACTTTCGTACAAGTCTGTACGACTGAAGATAATTTGGGAAAATAGTACCTACTTTCAGACATTTAAATTTTAAATAAGGATTGCGCATTAAGAAATTATTTTAGATTAAAACGTAATTATAACCCTAGATTCGCGTTACACAAAGTACTAACTAATGTCTGCTATTGTTGCTAATTCAACTCTTCTCAATTTAAACGTAAACTTTATAAAACTCTTCCGTATTTACATTTTGAGGTTACATCTTTTCTTTTCCTTTCTAATAATATGGGAAAGTCGTCATGCACGGTGTTTTAAATTGGTAATAAAAATGTCCATTGATCATATTCTGCACATCATAGACGTATGACGATAAAAATCATAACTGTCACGATATAGAGGTTCTTTAATTAATAATCTTTGACTTATCACAAAGGCAGCTTTTATTGTAAGTATCTACGTATTGCTATTACTTGAACAAGTTTAATTCGATTATAAAATACCTATTCAATAGCCTGTTTATCAGTTAATCACAATTTATCAATCACAATGACTTTTTAACTTAATATCTTAATATGTTAGGTTAGGTTTAATTTCATTTACAGCCCGGTACATCAACAACGCTTTCCTTTCCTTACATTTACAGAAACCAAAAAGACAAACCACAAAGAGGATATACCATTTAAAAAAGTAAAACAAACGAGTTAATTGTTACATCGTAAGAAGTCTATAATTTATATTCATACTGCAGCTACCTCTATGATAGACTTAATTACGATATGTCACAGGCTGTCGGGTCGCATCACATTATCGTTCACCTCAGGCAATGATATAGTTTCCCCACTATACCTATGTTCACGGTGCCGGGGCGCTCCGTCACGCCAGCTATCGCCCGTCCGCGGTGGTATCACACATCGAACGCGGTGCCGCTACGTCAGACTGGCGCGCCAAACACGCGCTATCACTCTTGGCACTTGTGTAGGTACACTATACAAAACTTAGCCTAACTACTGTAATTGATTCAAGGCGCTTCGTCGTTTACTCGATTTGTTATCTAACTGGCTAATTTATTAATTATTGTTATGAGGTTCGCTCCGTGCTCCCGACGCTGTATCTGAAACAATTAGAAGCTCTTATTAAATTGTGGCCTGTTTCATCGGCGAATCAAATGGAAGGAAATTGGAACTGATCGCCCATTATGGAATCAGTGCGTCAAAATTAATTTTGTGCACAAGCCGGCTTGAAATAATGAGCGTTTATCTGCTCGGTGTTTCCGGTTGTGAACTGTTACGTCACCGGGAAGATGTGATAAAGAGTTACAGTATGTATTATATTGTTTTATTTTATGAAATCCCCTTTGCTTAAAATATGTTTTATTCTGACAAATAAATATATTAATTTAAACTTAGTCCAAGGAATCCTAAAAAAGATTTATTTTTATTCAATACCACGTACTTGAAAATGTTCAGAAATTACTGAAGGCGTGGTGACGTCACGATAAAGTAAACCATAGGAATAGCTGCCATCATCTTCATCTGTATAAAAGTTGACCTCTATTAATTTCAAAATGACATCATTGACACCATATTGCTTTAACTCCTGATTGAAATTATATTTTTATTCCCATTTTGAATTAATTTAAAATAAGAAATAAAGATGACATTGTTTATGTAAGCTTAACAACCTGTCACTATTTTCGGACACTGCAAGGCCCATACTGCCAGATGTGTAAACAAATGTTACCTAAAATTCTGATCAACACTTTTGGGATTATGAGCGTTATAATACCTATTTATGTATGTATACATAGAAATTGTGAGCTCAATAAAAACCGCTAAACAATCTAAGACGGTTTTCATAAACCTATTTAAATTCAGCTCGAAATGAAGTAAAACATTGGAAACACAAAATATTTTTATGTAATTAGAGTGGTCGGTGGCTGAGCAAGTTTTAATGAAACGGTCAGGCGGAGGTCCGCCCCAGTTAATCCTTTGAAAGCTCCTAATCCGCACACTTCGACATAGGTACAAAATAAACGCGAGCAAGACTTTTAGCATTGTGCTTGGTGACGGACGACGCAAAATAGGTCAATTGTGGTTTTAAAACGCGAATGAAACAGACTTGGCAATTATTTAGGTTCTTTCGTAGATCTTCGTGTTTTGCATGTAATTGGGTTTTTTTTTTAGATGCTGATAGATACTATACGTCGGAGTTTCTCCCGAGTTCTTGTTGTAAAAACACGTCCTCAACACGCGACTCCATTTTTAACCCAAATCAACCGTACAATTTTTGTTACTTTAGTTACATTTTCACTTGACATTGGCAAAATGCGTACGTTTAATGCGACGCGACACCATTAATTAAGAATAGATAGATATATACTATACGTCAATCATACCTTTATACGACCGAGAGATTCAGTGTATTAAAGACACATGACTAAAAAATGTGTATGTTTTAATCGAAGCGCCTATGATAGAAAAAAAACCGGCCAAGTGCGAGTCGGACTCGCACACCGAGGGTTCCTCGGTATAAACTGCTGTATCTTTTGATCGCGTTAACTTAGAAGTTTGATTTTTTCACTGCTTGAAGGGACAATAGACCTAGGTATTTGGTATAAATTTCAATTTGATACCTTTATTCGTTCGTGAGAAATAAGGTAGTAAGTTTCATTTTATTAAAATATTTTTATTATATTATATAACTAAAAAAATGTGATTTTCGCAATTTTTCCTATATTTGCATTATATGACAATGCTTCATGCCAAATTTCAAGATTCTGATTTTACGGGAAGTATCCTGTAGGTTTTGATTCCTTTGCGAGTGTCGGAAATTTGTTGAAAATATCGACATAATCGGCTGTATCTTTTGATTGGCTTTTCTTAGAAGTTTGATATTTTCACAGCTTAAAGGGACAATAGACCTGAGTATTTCATGTGAATTTCAGCTTGATACGTCCACGCGTTCTTGAGATAAAGGATCTTGATAGACAGACAGACAGACAGACGGACAACAAAGTGATCCTATAAGGGTTCCGTTTTTTCCTTTTGAGGTACGGAACCCTAAAAATATTAAATTTTCCTGGGTTTTTTATTATTTTGTTAAGGGTAAAATATGCTTTTTTGTATAAACAAAAAGGTTGTTTATTAAACAGCAAATTCATTTTTTCGATTTTTCAATCTCCATTAATTTTGCGATTAAAAATTATATAAAATCTTTTTAAAACCTCACATTGTTTCAACATATCTTTGAAATTTGCACTTCGCAGATCCGAACGAAATATTTTTTACAAATATTTGACGTTCATTTAAGATGAAACTACCTTATATTACGGAATTATTCCATAGTTATTGTTCTTCATAATTTTTCTACTTTTATCATTTCTAAATTTAATAAAATATTATTTAATATTAAAAATAAATTATTTAGCAATGCGTTTGAAACCCAAATCGAAATTACAGCAAGGATACAAGCAGTAAAAAGGTAACTGGGCATTATAAAAACAAAATCAGAAAAAAGCAAACATTGTCCTGAGAAATCAGACCTTTTGCTGCCTTCCAGAACATTACGTAAGTCACCTTACATTCATTTTTATCTTTATAGTTCGTCTTTGTCAAAGCACACAACCAAAAAAAAAATATTAAGCCACATGTAGTTGTTTTTAAAAAACGCCAATAGTTTTTCATTGTTATCATCGTCTTATCAAAATCTGTCCCCATAATAATAATGTAGTATTATATTATCTGTGATAATGTTAACAACATTATTATTATGGCGACAAGATAAGGTAGTTCCAGTGGAGTAGTCCCATGATGGGACTACTGATATTTTTTTCCCAGAGGTTCAGGAACAATTTGACCTAGATTGTTTGTTTATTGATAATCTTAAAAAAAGTGTTTATATCTACTTACGGACTATGCAATGAAACACCTACAAATAATTACAACACAAATATTATTACAAAACAATTTTTGATGTTTCATGTTCTGTTGACTGTTAACAATTATTTCATGTTTCATTGAGTTACTTATATAATAGAGTGACATGTTTATTTATTTTAGGACAACCAACAAATCTTACACTATTACAGCTTAAAACTAAGCTTAACAATCCTTCTAAGTGGAGACTTAATTATAGGTTGCCACGGCATGAATATCTGCACTGGATGTTACAAAACCTTAACGTTAAGTATATTTGTTCTACAATAAGTTATCATGAAGTCTTTATTAATGAAACTATATTATAAATAACTAACTATGCGTTTTATGCGTCTGAGTATCACACGGGGCTACTGGGAATTGAAATCCCAATAGTCCAGTCAGTGGAACCTCTAGGAAAAAAATACCAGTAGTCCCGTCATGGGACTACTCCATTGGGACTAGTGGCAATACACGAAATCGTACCCCGTTAAGTTGTTGTTCAACTATCATTACAATAAATGAACGAAAAAATAATTTGGGTAATTCATGAAAAAACACACAATGCTAGTTTGGCAAAAGTTTGTGTGACTAGTGATTGAAACTAAATTTACTATTCATGAAAAAACCACACGCCTCTTTGCTCGCAAAACCTGTTTCTCATCTGATTTTTGTGTATTCGTAATGAATGGGACTACCCTGAATAATTTGTACGCTAACAATAGAAAACGCTATATCAGTTTCTTTCTGAGGTTTCATTCAAATAGATAGCCACGTAGATTATTTTTTTAGCTGGACTGGGAAGCTCTTTGTCTTCTTCTTACTTGATGGATAGTGATGGTAAAGCGGAAAGTGGAAGGGATTATAAGCCGGAACACCACATTTTCTTAAACGAGGTTAATCAAATGATCCTTTTTTTTCTTCCCTGAACGCTGCTTTCTCCTTCCTTCCCCCACGGGGAGGAGCGAAAGACAGCAGCGAAAATTTTCAGAAGAACCTTGAGGACAAATGAGGAGGGGGTGAATCCTACATGGATACACTAAGGGCCGGCCCGTAGGTTTATGTCGGACTCTTGCCGACTAAACACCCCCTTTTTACCTATTGCCAAAATGGCTATAAGGCTACCTGAAGCAGCCTCCCCCTCAGGAGCGAGGGAGGTGTCAAATGATCCATCCTACGTGATGTTAAGAGGACAATAAGATCTTACATGCAATTTTTAGAACAGTATTAGCACGTTAATTATTTAGTTAGTTTGAAGTTTCAATTATATTTGTCTTTAAATCAGGGAAAGTGAGTGATGACTGACGACGTAACTTATTACGTACGTGAACCAACAACCATATTAGCAAAAGTAAATCTGTCCTATTTGTAACCGAAACGTAACAGGATAGTTAACAAGTCCTTTATAATCGGATTACCTCCAAATTTTGATCGTTGCGTAAATGACGTACCCACAGTATGCTAACAAGAACGTGTAATCTATTTACGTAATTAAAAATGTGATGAAACAGGACAATAATATATTATTCCTTACGTATGGAATTTATTCTTACACATTCATTTACCTGTCTCTTTTCAATTCTATTTCTATTCTAATAAAGTCTTAATTAATGATATTCACGTTACTTAAAGATTACGCATTTTGCCAATGTCAAGTGAAAATGTGATAATAGTAGGCAACAAAAACTTGTACGGTAGATTTGAGATAAAAATGGAGTCTCTCAACACGTGTTTTTACAACAAGAACTTATGAGAAACTCCAATTTTATTTCGAAGCGGCATAATATGATGAGAATTGAAGACCTCTTCGATACATCTCGGTCAGCCGTCATCTCAGCACTCCTTTCTTTGCCATATTATATTAGTCAAGTCAAACATAATGTAATCCTTACCCGTTCCTGTAAATATTGTAATTCTATCAATTTTGAAATCGACACCAGAGCGAGCAACATACTAACTAAGGCCGTGCGCTGCGTTAAGCGGGTGCACGGCGCGGACACCCGCGCGGCAGGCTGTTTCATACCATCTCCATAGAGCAGCGCTGCGTCTCCTGCGTCAACGCGGGCATCTCTATGGAGATGACATAAATCAGCCCGCCGCGCGGATGTCCGCGCCGTGCACCCACTTAAGCCACGAAGCACACTGATCTGGCAGACGGCAAGAATACGGCGCGGACATCATTCTATTTCATTCAAATACCGTACCAAACACACGGCAATAAGGTCATTCATTGAAAAAATTCAACGGCCCTCATCGGACGCGCTATAGCACGCCATTTCAGCGTTGAATTTATTCAATTAATTACCTTATTGTCGTGTGTTTGGTACGGTATTTCAATGAAACAGAATGATGTCCGCGCCGTATCCTTGTACGTACGATCGAAAAGTGGCCGCGATCTCGAGCTTAGACCATTTTTCAAATATGTAATTATTAAAACTATCTGAGTGCATTTAACAATATTAAAATAACATTGTTTGTGTAGCATTATTAAATGAGTATTAAATGATCAAATACATTGTAACAATCGTCATTAAAATTTACCAATTTATGATTTTATTTGCGATCCCTTTTTAAATGTGTTATCTCAATTTTTTACTTATTTGGGCTCTATAGCATAATTTTATTTTCTATTGGAAAAACAAATTCGCAAAGTATTGTTTGCCATTCATTATTAATGCTTGTATTTCATCTGAAACATATCTCCAAACTGCAATTTCGTAAAACTGCGCCATAAGATTCCCCTCGCTTTATAAAACTAAAAGTCCTGCCACCAACCAAAGCAAACACTAATTTATCCAGCTCTGAGAGTCGAACAGGTACCTCTAGATCTATCTGGTGGTGAACTAATGGACCACATTGGTCATTTTGCTTACATCAATATTTCTATTTAAGTATATTCGACAATAATTTACAACCCAAAACAATTGTTCATTCGTCTTTTTAATGAAAAGCCTATTCGGCGAATGCCAACAAAAAATTATCGCTAATAAAATGGAACGATATCAATTCAAATGCGAAAATTGTACTGAAAAAAGCTTTTATTGTAACAGAATAGAGTCCAATCAAAGCATAGCGGCATTCTTGTGCTGCCGTTTATACGTCATACTTGTAATAAATAGGGTGGACATCCGTAACAGAAATATAACGACCCTGGATTTACGGCAGAGGCCCATAAAAGCTAAACGCCTGTATAAAACCAAAATAAAACAGTTATAAAGTACACACATTATAGACACAAATGCTGTATTTGCTTTGTCGACTTGATACAGCTTCGGGGTTACGAAATAGATAAAAGAAAATGGAAATTTGAGCTTCTATATAATGCGACGGGTTAACTCGAAAATTGGGGAATCAGAAACGGCTTTATACGGTTTACGGGTTCTTTCATTATTCTCACTAACGCCACAAATTTAACCAAAATCTAGGCCCGATCTACTACCCTGCTCTTAATCTTTGTTAACATAAGTGTGAAATATAATTAAGTTTTTAATTCGTATGATATTAAGTGCACCTTAATTACCCTGTCAATGCGTATAGTAGTTATTCAGTCCTGTCCATCCAAACCTTGTTTGGAAGAGATCGCTCTTAGCGATAAGACAGCCTTAAACAACCCTGTATTAATATTAAATGTATGTCGTAGCTTGGTCATTATTACGGTTACTTTAAGGTCGTGAGTCCGTACATTAGTACGGACTACGGACTCTGTTTGAAGTTACTAGGTATGTCTCGAAAGTCACTACATAGGTATTTGTCGTCACTATCGAAGTTAAAACCACGAAACTTTGAAATTAAGCACGGGATGAGAAAGAAATAAATATTTATTATAGAATTTTTGATATTACGACACAAGTGTCACATTGCGAAATCTGTCAGTTTAAAGTAAAATCCACTAAAATTGTTTTATGGCCGTACGGTTAAAAATTAAGACAGAGGTATTTTTCAAAAATTCATGGCCTTAAAAATTGATATATGAACTTTCAGTTCAAAATAAAGAAAGATATTTTAAGTTTTCTCGAAAACCTACCCTAGGGTTTTAAAATAGGGGATAAAAGGGAACGAAATTCCGAACAAATCTATCTATATTTACTATCGTTTGTGTGTATGATTAGTAAAAAAATAAGTACCAAAAACCAAAATGCTGCTCAAAGTATGAATAAAATTCTATGATCGGTTGAATAATTAAAAAAACAAATAAATTCATATTTACTCTATATTTTAATAGCAGTTGTTATTGTAAATTATGAACATTGTGTTATCTTTAAACTGTGTAATTGAGGTAAGTGTGAAATTATCATTAGGTATAATATCTATTCATATTCCTCTATTTGTATTGTATTGCATATTGCATATGTCTAGTCCATAAAATGTGAGGCATGTTATTTTAATTATACTACAAAAACCTCTCATTTTTCTTTCAACAACGGCCTTGAACAATAAGCCTTTACGAGTAGTCAAACTTTTTTAATTTGAAAGTCACCATCCATCCTCGTACCTATATTGTACAAGAAATGAATAGGACAAATTTTGTGAAAGAACCTTATCGTCTGTCACTAGCAACGATTTTAAACTATAATTTATTTTTAAAATCATACATAATTAAATACGATTATTACATAAAAATCAAGTAAATCTTATTAAGCAGTGAACGCATACTTGATTTTAAAACATTAATAATAAATTGCAAAAATATAAAAAATGCTACGAAGTGTTTGTATAGAGTTGCAGTCTTCACAGAGCAAAAAGCTAGGGTCCTGTACTTATTTAAGTGTCCAGACGTAAGAGGTATTGAGCGGAGATATTTATGTCATATTTTTGTTTTATTTTTTGTTTTTTTTGTTTTATGTTCAACTAGCTTCCGCCCGCGACTTCGTCCGCGTGGACATTTTACCCCTGGTGGAATTCCCAAAAATCCTTTTTTAGTGGATGCCTACACTGTATAAGGTATCTATGTGCAAAATTTCAAGTTTCTAGGTTGTTGTATACAAGTTTATATTAGGTTGGGGAAAAAGTCTTTTCGCATTATAGTATGTATAAACTTGTAATAAAATCTCTTTGGCTATACTATTTGTATCTGGCTGGTTTTGTTATCATTGAAAGTTTAAATTTTAAAGAACATAATTCCAAATTCAAATTAGGAAAATGTGTGATTTTCATTTGTTTTTCGTACCGCCAAGATGAGTGAATCTAATGAAGAAATTCGATACATTTTAAAATTTTACTACAAAAAAGGTAAAAATGCAACGCAAGCCGCGAAAAAAAGTTTGCGATGTTTATGGACCTAGTGCAGTATCTGTGAGAGTAGCACAAATTTGGTTTAAGCGTTTTCAATCCGGAAATTTTTGATGTCAAAGATGCACGTCGCTCTGGTCGCCCTATTACAGATAAAATGGATGCCATTTTTGAAAAAGTGGAGCAAGATCGGCATGTCAGTAGTTACGACGTAGCTGAAGAACTGGGAATTGACCACAAAACAGTTTTGGCGCATTTGAAAAAAACTGGGTACACAAAAAAGCTCGACATTTGGGTACCTCACGAGCTCACTGAAAGAAACCTAATGAACCGTGTACTCATTTGTGATTCTTTATTACGACGTAATGAAACCGAACCATTTTTGAAGAAGCTGATAACTGGTGATGAAAAGTGGATCACGTACGACAAGAACGTGCGAAAAAGGTCGTGGTCAAAGGCCGGTCAGGCTTCACAGACTGTGGCGAAACCCGGGTTAACTCGCAACAAGGTGATGCTGTGTGTGTGGTGGGATTGGAAGGGCATTATTCATTATGAGCTGTTACCACCAGGCAGGACCATCGATTCTGAACTCTACTGCGAACAAATGATGAGATTAAAGCAAGAAGTTGAGAGAAAGCGGCCGGAATTAATCAACAGAAGGGGTGTGGTTTTTCATCATGATAACGCTAGACCTCACACATCTTTAGCCACTCAGCAAAAATTAAGAGAGTTTGGCTGGGAGGTGTTAATGCATCCGCCGTATAGTCCTGACCTTGCACCTTCAGATTTCCACCTGTTTCGGTCTCTTCAGAATTCTTTAGGCAGTGTCAGGTTAACATCACGAGAGGACTGCCAAAACCACTTGTCGCGGTATTTTGACCAGAAGTCCCAAAATTTCTATAGCAATGGGATCATGTCCCTACCTACAAGATGGAAAAAAGTTATCGAACAAAATGGTACCTACATACTTTAGTTAAATGTAAATGAACTATATTAAAAAATGTTTTGAATTTTCTTAAAAAATGCGAAGAAACTTTTTCCCCAACCTATTATATATTTACTGTTATATGGCAAGTGGAAATAAGTGATATCTGCCTTCCCCTATGGGAAAAAAGTGTGACTTTAATATATGTGTCTATTTTTGTATAAAGCTTATTTCATTAATTCATTCAGTCTTTGTATATTTTTTTATTTGCTTTCTATGCAAATATATTTTTTATCCTATTTTTATTCATCAGTAATACGACTTGGACCATTACATACAAAATATTAGATATCAAGTAAATGTTATATCTATCTAAAAATACCTACTTTAGATGGACTATAAAAAGTAAAATGGTTATTTAAATAAAAGAAAGTATTAAATCATCTAAAGATTATTAAAGCAACAAAAAATAACCTCCATTATTGAGATTAAAGTTTCCAGCCGTAAGTGAAATTAATCCCTCTAGCCGTTTTGTAGAATCATGGCGTTAAAGAAGCATTTCATCAAACTCTGTTTAACGTCCTGACTGGGCCGTTTAACTGTAAGCCTTATAAATCTACAGCCCTCCGTTTCAGCCTCATAAAACATGATCAGCTTAATGCAATAACCTCGAACGAGTAATTTTGGTTTCAGACGCAATATTTTTGCAGATTCGACTGTTGGACGTTACACAACTTCAAAGAATCAGCTGGTACTTTGTTTCAGTACATTTTTCTGTTCGGTTCATTACCGAACACAAGCTACGTCCGCAATGACTGGCGGCTTGCTTTGGCGCCCAGTAGTTCACCCAGCGAATAGCTTTTTAAAACTAACATTCTAGAATGTTTGCCGGCCACACTGCGCGTTCGGCGCCTCGCTAGTCGCAGCTCCTCTATGGCCGTCGTGACGACTGGAGGCTCTAGGTGGCAAACGGCTATTATTATAGGTTTTGTCATTTTATTGCCGAATTTATAACGCCGAAACTACACGAATACTTATGTAATAAAAATATAAAGTAACATTTCTGACGTCGTAAACTAGTGCTACTTTAATGAAAAACAACATTCCATCTCAGTGCATAGCGTGTTAGAACATCCTTTGCATACTCGTCTGAACAAATCTGAAACACGGCGATACTTCAAACTCCCTTGGGACTGAAATATAACGAGTTTGCGCTTTGAATTATGTTCCAAATATTAACCGCCTTTTTAATTCAGAACTCCGTCTACATTTTGGTTGAAATAAATTTGGAGCGCTCGGGAAATTTCATCAACATTTTATTAATTGTCGACGATTATGATTGAATCACTGTGCAGGGTCAAAATTTCTCGCGCGATTTTATTAAATGAATGTACGTATATTAAAATTAACAGACATATAAAAGTCTTCACCAATTTGTACCTACCCTAATTTTTGAAACGAAAAACATGTCGTGATGGAGTGCTGTGATGGGACTCGAACCTGTGACCTTTGGCTCTTAATTAGTTGCTTTTCTGCTGAGCTACACAGGACTGTGAGAACACTATGATTTTGCTCTAGTCTATCCAGTAGCGGTGTAAGGGTAGGGCCTACCCTAACACTCAGGGCACAAAGGATACAAAGGAGCGTTACAGGATACAAAGGGCGTCACAAAGGCTTTTTGAAAGCTCGGGAGGAGGAGGGCTAAAAATCTCGCCCTAGGCGCTGGTAGTGCTAAGACCGGCACTGAGTCTATCATCCTGAGTATTATTATAATTGCGAAAATAATCTATCAGTCTGTTTCACGCCTAAAGACTACCACGACTTTTATGAAATTTGGTGTGTAGATATTTTGAGACCCTAGAACGGACATAAAATACTTTTTGGTGCGTTAATCAATAATGACGTGAGCGAAGCCGCGGGCGACCACCAATGAGACAATTAATAAACTTTATTCAAAATGAGTTACATATTTTGTACTGTATAAAACTAGTACTCTAAAATATATAAGTACCATAAAATAAATAAGACTTCCAGAACTCTGTGTGTCAAATCGTGTATCAACCAAAATATATTTACTAAGCATTTACAAAGCAACACCTTTTCCTAATATATTTTCTCATTATAAAGACACAGGTCGTTGTACACGTATCAGTTCAGAACCGTAACGCCTCTTTTTACTATGAAAGAGAGGTGTTACGCTACGGTTCGTAGCCGTTGTTTAGTAGCGTTTATAGTAAAAAATATACATTTTTTAATAAAAAAAAACCTGCAAAACTAAAACTGGAGAAATATAAATTTTGTTTATCAGAATCTAAGTGTTTTTTTGAGGTCGGTCCCAAATACAAGTGAAAACGTTTATTCCAAATACTGAGGTTGGCACCGACCTAAAAAAAACATTTAGATTTTCAAAAACAAAATTTTTGTTTCTTCGTTTTTAACTTTGAATGCGGTTTTTTTTATTAAAAATAATAATTTTTTTTGTTTTTAGTTTAAATCGGGTGATGCTATTCTACTCTGCCGGCATCACACGGCGGAATCCCCATATTTAATGTAATTTTATTTTTTCAAGAGTGGTGTTTTCGCAACCCTTAAATAACATCAGTATACATTATTTAATGTATTCAGTCAGATCGATTTTTCTAGAGCTTATGCGCTTTGGTACCTGGATGTCCATGCAAGACGCAGTCGCGAGTGATTTGAATATCTAGTCCGTGACAAGGAAACAAATTCAAGCAGAAACGAGTTCTGGATGAGTGTTTTTCGCAGAAGCAAATGGATTACCTATTTTCTAGCGATTTTATTAAAATAATTATTACTTATTTATTTATTTAGGCGCATCAACAATATAAACACAAACATTTCACAGTTTTGTAGATTTATCTAAACTTAGTGCCTATATTATTTTATATATGCACAATATTTTTAATTAGTAGGTAGAAAGCAAATCACTTATTTATTTTGCTTCCGGTTTAAAATAAATTTGGTACACAATAACGACCGTTCGCTTGATTGTAGAGTGCTGACAGATCATAATTATTACAATCTGCGACCCAACAATCGAATGATAATCATGAAATGTTTTTTTTTCATTTATTGGTCTTTACCTATGAAATTGGCGTTTTTTTCTTACACACTATATTAGCTGTGTAACTTCTTTGATTAAGTCGCTGTTTCAGTTTTATATTTTTATTAAGAATAATGACTATACTGTTACGAATTTGCATGTAGTGAAATTACGATTATTTAAATCTTTAACTAAAAAACATAAAAATAAAGTGGCTGTTTTATTTGGTCGGCAGAATCAACTCTTGGAATCGTTGTAATTTATTGACGGGATTATTTTTTGTCTTAATTATTGATGCAATACTTAACTAAGTCTTGCCCAATTATACGCTCCAATTTTCAAAAGATTTGACAACGGAGTTTTTGAGAAATTTTAAATAACGTTAGTATGAAAATACATATTTTTTGAAAAGCTACATGAAAATTGGCGTTGTTCCCTACTATTTCTATAAAAAAAAAGCTATAAATCCTAATGTTACAAAATTTGGAGGAAATAATCTAACAGCCCTCGGCTAAGTCTAGCATCAATTAATTATGAAAAAATCCAGTCTGTCCATGAGTTAATAGCAATTCCGATGAAGAGATTGAAGAGTCATTTTCACTTTCTTTTCAGAATTTAACAATTGAAATATAATTTAATTACAGACAAAAATCTTGCAAAGAGTGTAGTTTCAAAAAATAATAATAATAAGAACATAAAACAACTATTGAATTAAAGAAATTGCAAGTTTAGGTACAAGATAATAAAACGCCAATTTCATAGGTAAGGACCTAATATTATCGTTTTTACAAAAAAAAAACATCTAATTAATAAATAGTAATAACAACTAAAAAACCACTGAGGTTTACACCTGTGCTATTTTGAGTTACAAACAGTTACAGAAACACTAGAATCCGCGAAGATTATACCTACAAGCATTCCCTATCCAAACAGATAATATAATAAATATCCATTTCGTGATTATTTTCTTTTGATATAATTTTTCTTACTTCATAATTAAAAATTCAACCTCATAATCCCAAAGGATGGAACAGAGCTTTAGGTTATTATTGGTTACACCTAAAGCCCCATAATACCATTACTAATTTTATAAAATTTAAAATGAAAGTAATAGGCTTTATGTATTATTAATCTAATTCGCTTTTGCTGGATCAAAATGATAATGACGTCTATGAGAAAACTGGATTTACGAAAATTGGAACTGCGCCAAGTCGTATATGAATCTAGCTTTTAAATTGATTAAACTTAAGGAGCACCGCACAACGCACGCGGCGCAGCGCGGCAGCGACCACGCCGCGTCGCGTCAGATGTGCGTTGCTCTGCAGAGACGTGGTGTGGCGTCGGTAATACTTGCTAACACTTCGTGTACACATCGGTAGTACTACGTAGTACTACCGATGTGTGCTGCATCATATACAAGCATAAAAACACTTCTAATAAAATTACATGGGCGTGGAAATCGTGCACAGCGTGCCCCTCAATGGAGCAGCGGCATTATAGTCATCACAAATCGTATCCCATGTTAAGGTCTGTTAGTTCAGACATCCGATGTAGTTCCCGAAAGTACCTACGAGTACATAAGGGTCGATGATTGATTCGCTCTCACCCCACTTGATTAATGACCGAAAACTCACGGTTAAGTTGAAAGTTCCCGTAGGTGTGTTCTTACAGGACAGCTAATTGAGTTTCGTTAGTTCCTTTTGAGTTTTCACTACAAACCATTAGCTAACTAAAAACATTACGTTTGTGGAGAAGATAGCTATATTAGCAATACCGTAACAATGTAGTCTACGGCAAGTGTATACAGCATGTAACAAAAATAACGCAAACACTGAAAGTAGTTTCCTACTAATCTGTAAAAATTATCAATTTCAGTTATTTTCATTTAAAAACAAGTCGTTGAGTCATGTTCGTGTAGATTTTGCTTACATCTTATCGTTTTTAAAAAATATATTTTATTAGGTACCATAAAACTCAATTTTAGCGATCAAATTATTTTAGGTAGAGATATTTTAATTATGTACTTATGGGTAAATTTTTCGTCCAAATTAAAATTTATTTTTTCATGATAACGATTCAGAAGCCGATTCCAAACATACTAAATATACATCGTGACGAACAAAACTACGATAAGACAATTTTTCAGGTTTCAGTCTGACTGAATGTACAGCAGAACACCTTAGTCTTTGCATCGACAGCGCTTGTACTATACAACAAAAGTTCTCAGTTATTTTTTAATAATTATAAAGACAAAGCACTGAAGCCACAAAAGTGTACTTCTGAGACCATCCGTACTAGCTTTCCAACAGGGCCTCTCACCAGATGTTGCTATTTTCCCATAATGCATTGAATTCATCCCACAGGAATATGTTACCGGGGTCATTGGTATTCTTTGTTTCAACCTAGACCATGATCCACCTATGCACCAAATTTCATCCAAATTCGTTGAACCGCGTTGTCACGTGATTGACGATAAACATAAAAATTTTCACGTTTGTAGGTACTATTATACAGCGTAAAGTGAATTATGTGCCTTTGGTGTTTTATTTTAAGGACATCACATACGTGATTAACGTTCAATGAGAATGGTAATTATGATCGACACTTTATAAACTTGAGCATTATCAAGAACCATTTTTTCTTGCTTTACGACACTCGACTTAATCCATAGGTGTGGTTTTGACATTAAGAGCTACACTCGGGATATAAGATATTACTTTTCGGTTATTGGAATAAGGAAAACACGCCTTTTACTACATCGTCACGGCGTGTCTCATTCGAGAGTCTCAACAGAAATTTATTAGTAACTTCAACGCAGAACCAAATGAGGGGTGCTGCTACTGGAAGTTTCACCCGAGTTCTTGTATAAAAACACAGTCATCTTGTTGGACTCCATTTTAACTCAATCTGCCGTACAATTTGGAATTTAATAATTATACGCCTTTATCATGAAGTACACAGCGTTTTTACAAATTGTGAATTCATATGTACGTTTAATAGACGCTTTTACGGTGAAGGAAAACATCGTGAGTAAACCTGCACACACCTATGAAGAAATTCTTAGGTTGTGTGTGATGTCGATCAACCCGCACTTGGCCAGCGTGGTTGACTAAGGCCCAATCGCCCCTAATGTGGGGTAGGCTCGAGCCCCTTGGTGGGGACATTATATGAGCTGTTGATGATGATGATGATCATGAAGTGAATTAATCAAAATTAAGATTGCTGCTACTGTTATGTCAGGGCTACCACGACAAGATGCATGTGATGCTTCTTATGAAATCTCTACCACGAAAGCAATAATATTGCATGAATGCATACTGTTTTTTTAAAGAAAATAATTTAAAAGAATCTTCTGATAGAATTTGATGTAAACCCTTGACTATTCGGGCGCTAATCACGTTTTCTATGTAAATCAAGCTCGTAACGCAAATAAAATAGTTACGTTTTTACACTAAAAAACTTACTGTCTATTCTTACTCGTCAAGATCGAGAGCCTAGACAAGTGGCCAATTGATTGCGTTGAACGCTTAACGAAAAGGATATTATGTATGACACTGACATATAATCAACATAATACCTACTGAGCAAAATCCATGGCGACCAATGGCGACCATTATGTCAAATGTTAGAGTTAACGTTGTTACTCGTAGAAACCTCAGACCAATAGAATCATTGGTCTGAAGTAGAAACGATTTGTATCGTTTGCCACTTGTCTAGTCCACAAGTTTCTAACAGTTTTTTGATATCATATAAATAAAAATTACTTTTTTTCTTCCTTTTCTAATACTACTACGTTAACTAGACAATGTACAAGATTTACTAGTACATTCTTATATCTTAACGACAACCCTGGAGGTAATAAAACTCGACACAATTTTAAGGAGCCACGACACGAAAGCGCGGCACCTCCATATCGATTTTTCGCTAAGTCTATTTGCGAGGTGCTCGTGTTGTCCTAAATACGCCATTCTACACTCTCTCTTACATTCTGTTCCACAATAGCCTGCGTCACTGACCTTGCACTCTGAAGAATTGGTTTACATTCAAAGATTGGATTCACATGCAAGCGCTAAACGGATTGGGGCTGTGAGTTCGGAAAGCATTACTTAAACATATTAGTATCGATTTCCATGTTTATATGTTCTGGTTCTAGGACTTTCTGCTTCTTCTTTTTCTTTATGGCATTGCCCTTATGGATTTCGGCAATCTTTCGGCGGCACTTACACTTAAGCTCAATTTCGGTAATTTTGATGGGTACAGAAAATATTATCTATCAGGCTCCCTCTAGTTGCCGTTATCTTAAGACAGCGAATAAGTGACATTTATTAATACCGAACTTAGTAACGGTACGTTCACTTAAAATGTAAGGATTGCTAGACACATAAGCGGGACGGCATAAATCCGATACAATGAAATTGGGGACGGTGTTTTATTTTTCAATTTTCAAATAAAAACATTTCAACTTAAAATATTTCTATTTATTTTTTCTGTAGCAATACAAATGGCTTGACAATATTTTTTTAAAGATTCGTTAAAATGTCCGCGAGCATATTTTTCCTTTAAAGCTGCATGGGCCTACCGTGACGTCACCGCACTCTCCCTCGCTCGAGCGACGTTCGGAATGGACGTGTCGCGCACGTAATAACTTAATATTCGAGACTGTGTTATAGGTATAGATGACGGAAAATTTTAATTACAAAACAATTTCGGATATTTCTTATAAATAAACTTTTATAAATAAATATTTATAAGTTGAGCGTCGCCGCGTCATGGGACCGCTAATAAATGAAATGAAACCAGAATACAAATAAAATATAATGATAAAGTATGGATTAGGTATAAATTTTGTGCGGACGCGAGAGGGCGGCAGGCGCTGTAGAGACCACTTAGGGGTGGAATTTCCAAAAATCCTTTCTTAGCCTACGTCATAACATCTACCTGCATGCCAAATTTCAGCCCGATCCGTCGAGAGGTTTGGGCTGTGCGTTGATAGATACCTTTGGACTTCCTACAAAATAAAAACAATCTTTTTTTTATTTTTCCCAAACACATTTTGGAGGCCCGGCAGGCCGGCGGCCGCTTATGTGTGGAGCAGCCCTAACGAATAATTAGTTATTTTTTACACACAGGCAGGAATTACATAAGTAAGATAAACATGAGTCATGTTTGTAACTAATTCTCTAATCTCGGTTCTCTATGACCTTTGCAAAATTAAAATTGAATTATATATATATATATTGTATTTATATGGAGAAATTTAGATATGCATCATCATGTTGTCATATCTGTTGATGCTCCTTCTATGTAAAAAAAACTTTTGTGGTGCTGCTTGGCGCATAATGCAAGGGCAACACCAGGACAAACGACCACCAGGAACGAGACCCAGCTCGTGGCTCTGAAATGTACGGACTTGGTTCAATCTAGCACGAGGTTCCTTTTCCGCGCAGCTGCTTCAAATAGCCTTAATGATGGCCGACCTCTGGTAGGAGATGGCACTCTAAGAAGAAGAAATAAACATACATAAATATGACCAAACTTTGATTCGGAGTAATTGCGCTAATTAAGATACTCGTATTTAGTAAGCGGGCCTGAAGATGTTCGGCTCTGGTCAAATTTGTCAGACGTCACCAAAACACGCATCGGTTGCATACATTTACATAACAATAGCGGTCACATTAGCTCACAATGGGCCTCTGACCGACGATGCCTCCATCTTTAACCGTCCCTTTCTGTGTTATAGCGTGTTGATATACCTACCTAACGATTGTGTACCAGGTTTGTGTTTGTTATAAATGTGATGAACTGCTAATTCTACATATATCATTGATTGACGCTTAAAATACGTCTCATAATCTGTGTAGATTATGATAATCCTAATTTATGATTATGTTAATACTAACTAATATTATAAATGCGAAAGTACTTTTTGTTATTTTTTAGAAATTTTAGATTACTATGGACTTAGATTTTACAGAAAAAGGAACAAGCTAACAAATATTAATTATTATTTAAAATTAACTAAATGGAAAATAAACGAGCCAGCTCATTCTATTGTTTTTAGAGTGTAATTATTCTATAGACTCGATTGGTTGCGTAAAGAAATCCGGCGCGCGTCTTATTGGTTCACTGCATAGCGAGTCGCGGCAGGGTGCTTCCTATTGCTCAGTACTGGCGGAGCGCTTGGTGATAGACATAAACGCACGGAGCTTTTTTTTGAAAAGGAGCAAAATTTACAAAAGTAGATTTGTTTTGAAAAACGTAATGTTAGCCTTTCTTGTTTTATTTGAATTTATGTATGAGTGTAGATTAGGTAGTGCATGTACTGCACATAACTGGTATTAAAACACTCGTGGATACTATTCAACTCCCACTTGTGTTTTGAAAACCCCTATTAAGTAACAGTTATATAAACTACTATAATTACCTGAATATACCTATTCTGATAATAGTTTAAATTCAAAATCAAGGATATAGTAACATTTTGAGCTTACATAAACCGGTCTATCCGATCAGGGGCCCTTTTCACACGCCTCCATTCCGGTGCTACCTCCGGCAATTCTGTACGTTGACCTAACCACTATTGGCCTAATGTAATTTCGTCTTAACCAACTTTCAACACCTTAGCCAAGTTAATCTTTAAACGCTGCTAAAATGTGTTCTGTAAGTAGGACATAGTCGGCTATATCCTTTACACTGTAAATGGGAAGATGTTTCAATGTATCTTTACGATATTTTCTTTATAAGTTTACTAGCACAGAAATAATAATAAAGAGTATTTACTAGCGTCACGTCCCGGCTTCGCAATTTTATTTTTTAAACCTTTTGGGATAAACGTAGAGTAGGTTGTAATTTTCTATAATTTGAAAAACATGTATGTTTGCATCGAATAAACTCAAAAACTACTTGACCAATATTGATTAGACCTTTTGAAAGGACATAGGCTAACCTTTTATCAAAAAAGGCCTTAAATAAGGGATGAAATGTTTGTATGGAAGTTCGTCGTTTGTGAAGATAAAACCATGAAACTTACAATTTAGGCGATTGATTAAAAATAAATAAAACATTGTTCTAGCGTTTTTAAAATTTAAACCTGTGAGGCTATGAAATAGAGGATGAAACATGCGTGAGGATGATATACGAGACGAATTGTACAGAATTTCATCAAAATCGGTCAAGTAGTTTTTGAGTTTATTCGTTACAAACTTACAAAACTTTCCTCTTTATATTATTAGTATAGACACAGATAATATAATACTATGTTATTAGTATAAATAAGTGTTACACTCTACATTATCTCAAAAGTCTGTGATGCCCTTCACCCGGACTTCTAAGATGATTGAGTTAGAGAGTAAAGCTAAGCATCCACTAGGCGCGCCGAGTCGAATCGAATCGAATCGCAGAAAGTCGCTACCAATATATTTACTATGAAATGGCGTCCATTTGCGGCGCGCCGAATCAAATCGACAGAGCGCATTAACGCACAAGGATTGAACTAAACTAGGTGGTAGATCCATATGTAGGGTCGTCTGCCTAAATACGAGTTGTCAAACAGTGACTCGGGAAGGAAGAGTCACTGTTTGACAACTCGTATTTTGGGGACTAGTGTCAAGTTTTATTTTGGGGTTAAGTTGTGTATACGAGTATGGTAATCGTTTTTGGGGATTTGTTTTAAAGATCGTGGAGTTATAAGCTGACAGTGACCTCTTGTACTGATCATATATTTGGGCTTATTTGTGGAACATAACGTATTAATATTTTATTTTCAAAATTTACTTTTTTGAATATTGTTACTTCTCGGTTAGAGTCTTGCATGGCGTTCGCAAGCTTTTTCGGAGGTTTTTGCTTGCATGGGGTTTTTCCCACCATTATCCCATGATGGATGAATAAGGTGGTAGGAGCCAGTCTATCTTAAAGACCGTCATGAATTGTAAATGATGCCCTTCGTCAGGTAGGGTAGTTTTAAGCTGTAGAATGTGTAGAAGGTCGTGTCGTTAGATAGGTAGGAAATAGTTATTTATTATACAAGAGTGGAAAGTTCCTTTTTAACCGCGTGCTCGATTTGGATGACCGAGCAAGCGAAGGATTCTAAAGTTGAATCACGAGCGCAGCGAGTGATTCTAAATTAGAATCCTGAGCGTCAGCGAGGGAAACAAACGAGCACAAGGTGAAAAATCTTTCCACTCGAGTGCAATACGTAACTTTTCATCCCACCTCAGCGAGGAAATGACAAAATAATCTTCATTCTAATCATAAATTTGGCACCATAGAGGTTACATTAAATAGGTTTAATGACGTTTTGAATTTACAATTATATTGAGTACTCATTATATGTGATGTTCTAAATTCAAATCTACTTTGCCGCTCAAGCGAATAAAATAGAATTTTCCAGCCAGATTTCGAAGCGCAAAATTACACTTTCCGAGGTGGTGGGATGAAAATTTATTTATTCTACTTGTCGAATAAATAAATTTTAGTTGTACGGGGGGAATGTGGCGGAGTCGATACTCCTTCGCTACTGGTACGTTGTTTGCCGATTTATAATTAATAAATCGCGTATATTTGATTTGGGAACGCGATCCGCGGGGTGACGTCAGAGAATAGGAGTTGACAGATTCAGATTAGATGCACGACCGCCGCGCTGTACCATTGTTGTTAATATTTGAGTTTGCTATAAAAGAATATAAGTATATTAGGAAACCAAGTATTTTATTTGAGCTACGCCCTAGACGATCCCGGCGGTCGTCACAGTACCACCGCCTTTCTTATTTCTGCCGTGGAGCAGTTCGCTGTGTTTCGGATTGAAGGGAAAGGTAGCCAGTGTAATTACTGGGCATGGAGGGCATATCATCTTAGTCCCCAGGATGGCAAACGCACTTGCGGTGTTAAGTGATTTACACTTAATATTGCAAGTGTCTATAGGCGGCGGTAACCACTTAATATCAGGTGGGCCGCAAGCTTGTTTGGCATCTCGTAACATAAAAAAAAAAATGCGATTCGGCTTGATTCAACGCGTTTCTGCTATAGTCGACGCCAGGTTTAACGCTGTGCTGGTTGTGGATGTTCGTTTGTTGGTTCACTGAAAGATGTAGTTGTCTTTTTAGTTTGACGGACCTTTTATGTTGGCAACATGCTGGGAACCTGTCACTATTATGCGTAGATTGAGAACAGAGTATAGATAAGTCATCAGCGTACACCTAAGCGAGATAGCAATATATCTACATACTATACCTATAGCTACAACAATAGACTAAGTATTGGCTTTTACAGCCAATTATACAACAATTCACCATTACTACAAACGAAATCACACAAAATATTGCGTATTAGAATGATTAGATTGTTAAAACTGACATAAAATCACTTAAAATGATGAGAAATATCAAAGCACCACGCACTTGTCTGCCACCAAAGTAATGGTGGCAAACATAAAAATCAGATACGCAAACAGAGACAAAAAAAAAATTTTGAAAAATGAAATGAAATGAAAAAAATGTTTATTGCTCCTTAAAAACTATTACATTTCTTTTAAAACTATATCAAATAAGTATACCTAGCTATACTTTAACTTACAATATAATTTAATCCTTAACTTAACATAAGATTAGTAAGAACATAATATTTGTATACCTACAACTAATGAATTTTATTTATTTAAGGGCAAAAGGATTTAGCTCAGCTTATGTTACCAAGACTATCGGCCTTTGTAACGCTGTTTTTCAGCTACTCCCTAGTCCTAAAGATGGTATGCGGACTATATTGTGTTGTATTTGTACGGGGTTCCATCGGTGTATCCAGTTCTTTCTGCCATCCATTCACGTATAATAATAAAGAATAAAATGAAAACTTTGAAATACTAAGCATTTATTTAACCCAACTAGAAAATAAACAAGGGAATGAAATCAGTTAAAGTCGGGGTTTACAAGGAAAAATCGAACCCTTAGATTGTTAAATTCGGTAAAAAATTTAAAATAAGCCTCCCTAATAAGTGGCCACCCGGACTAAAATAACGAATCGATTTACACGGAGGAATATTGCTGTAAATACATACATAGACTGCTAATATCATTACCCCCCTGGTCTTAGGCAGTCGTGCAAAAAACTAGGAAGGTATCAGGAAAAATTCACTGATTGTAATATATTTTTTGTATGAGTCTTTCAGGTCCTCAGTAGCAATTTGCTTATGTAATAATGCTTTTTTATAGTACTTTTTAAATGTTTCCGTACTCATCTTCTTTCTGAGAGGCGGGGGCAGATCGTTCCATATTTTTGCAGACCTGAACTTGAAACAGCCTTCATAGCGTGTAGTTCTGTGGCGTGGGATCTTTAATATGTTCAAGGTTGCAGAACGGAGGCATTTTTTATTGGAAAAGAAGTTTAATTTGTCAAACAAATATGAGGGGTTGCCGTTCCAGATCACCCTGTGTACCAAACATGCATAGTGAAGCTCTCTTCTCGCACTCATATTGAGGATATTGTATTTATTTAAAAAAGGAGTAATGCGAGCTCGTCTTGGCACCCTGAAGCAGAATCTAACACATGCGTTTTGCACTCTTTGTATTGCCCTCTCTGAGTCAACAGACAGTCGAGGCCCATAGACTGTACTACAGTAGTTGAAAGGTGATAGTACAAGGAGATCAACCAGCTGAATCCGTAATTCTTCCTTTATATACGGTCTTATCTTATACAAAGTTTTTAATTTAAAAAAAGCTCCTTTTATTTTTTCATTTACATGGTCAGCAAATTTCTGCTCTCGATCCAAAATTAATCCCAAATTTCGGGCATCTGTCACGCATGGTATCGGAATATTATTTATTTTAATGAATTCTGCGAAGTCTTTGACCCTGTTTATTTGGTGCTTGGTACCTAAGATGAGCATTTTAGACTTATCAGGATTAATCACTAGAGAATTCTTCTGAGACCACTCCCAGATGCTGTTTAAGTCACTGTTTAGTTGATCAATTGCTCCTTTGGTTTCATTAGCATTGAAGGAGCAGTAAATTTGAGTGTCGTCTGCATATAGGTGGTATTTACACCATCTGATATGCTTTGGAAGATCGGCGGTATAAATAGAGAACAAAGTGGGAGACAGAATGGAGCCTTGTGGCACCCCATGTACAAGTTTACCAAAAGAGGAAAAAGTTTTTTCTCCCTCGGCATTATTAATTACGACGGTCTGTTCTCGGTCGGTTAGAAACGATCTGAACCATTGACAAGCATTTTTGGAGAATCCATAATGGTTAAGCTTAGCCAGTAGCAAACCTTGATCCAAACAATCAAAGGCCCTAGAGTAGTCAAGTAGAACCATGATACTACTTTGGCCTCTATCCGATGCTTCCGTGAGATCATCTGTGACATGCAGTAGTGCCGTCTCTGTGCCGTGTCCCTTGCGGAATCCAGATTGACATATCGGTATTATATTTTTCTTCTGTAGATAATCCTGCACCTGGTAGAGAACCACCCTCTCCAAAACTTTCGATAGTACAGGTAACAAGGAAATTGGGCGTAGGTCCTTTAGGCCTTCAACATCACTTCTTTTTGGTAATGGTCTTACAACTGCCCTTTTCCAGCAATTAGGAAACGTATTGGTTTCAATTGACCTATTTATCATCTTAGTAATAATAGGTATCGTTACATCAAGTGACCCAAGAATCATTTCATTGTTAATACCATCCACTCCTTCGACTTTTGTTTTAATGCTGTTTAAAATTTTTCTTACTTCAGACTCAGTTGTAATTTCGATATTAAACTGTTTTTCATACACTTGGGATCTATTTCCAAAATAATCTTGTGTCTCTCGATTATCCGGTGCACCAATACTAACTCTCAAGAAGTGTTCGTTTATATCATTTGGATTATTGAGATGGTCGGGTATAGTACCAGGTACAGACTCGCTGATATTTATAGTTTTTCTAATATTATGCCAGAGCTTCTGTGGATCCTTCAAATTATTATTAATATAATAGTTAAAATAAGCCCTCTTTTCTCTTTGAATGGTAGCAGTGACAAGGTTTCTTAGATTGCGGTAGTATTCTTGAGCACTGTCTGTTTTCTTTTGACGTGCTCTTATAAGAGCATCATCTCTTAGCTTCATCATAAACCTTACAGTATCCGTGATCCACGGCATAGGTTTGTTTCTAATTACCCTTCTTTTCATTGGTGCGTGTTTATCATATATCAATATTAAATGTTCGTTAAAGGTTTCTACCATGCAATTTACGTCTTTTATATTTAAAACCGTTTCCCAATCAATGCGTTCCATGTCCTTCCTTAGTAATTTGTAATCAACATCCTGTAGCGATCGAGAAATGTATGCACGTTTTAAAACCTTTGGTTTTCTAACATTAAAATCCACTAGAATCATAGCGTGGTCACTTAAATCATTGTTGTGTAGTACAGTAATATTTTTACATCGATTTGGTATATTTGTTAAAACAACATCCAGTAGTGTCTCTGTTTCATCTGTGACTCTAGTAGGTTCCCCGACAAGCTGCATGAAATTGTGCTGGTCACAAAAGTGAATCAGTTCTCTAGAGCGAGGCGTATCAGTTTTCAACATATTGATGTTTAGATCTCCAAGGATGCACAAGTAATCACAAGCTGAAAAGCAACTCACTGATTCGCTCAGGGCATCCAAAGCTTCGTGCACATCTACTTCTTCAGGTCTATATGCTGTACCCACAACCATCACCGCTCCCGGTAATTTAACTTCTAGCCACATTTGTTCTAGGGTAGACCATGGATGTTGTCTTTTACGAATTTTTATACTTCTCTTTATGTAAAAACCTACTCCACCGCCTCGTTTCTCCTTTCGAGCTTTATGCAAAAATCTATAATTTTGTACTATCGGTGCAAGAGATTCCTGGCCTTCCTTTATCCATGTTTCATTAATTGCTAATATGTCAGGTTCATGTTTTACAATGGAAACTATCAGCTCATCCTGACCTACATTCAATGATCTTGCATTCAGCAGTCCCAAACGCAAACAATTAGATTTTATGTTAACCATTTTAATAAGTGGTTTGAACTAAAATTTAAGAGTGTAATTTTTATAACACAAGACCGAATGAAGAATAAACTGTACATGTTAAAATTATCATTATGTACAAAATTAAACAATCTGACACAATCTTTTAGTGGCGGTAAGTATTTTACAAGTTCTATTATAGTCGAAGTTAGTAAAAATATATACACTAAAGGGGACAATTTTAATACTATGCTGAATACAAGTATTTTATTACATGTTTTAGAATAGAAGATTATTAATATAATTAAGATTATTAATAGAAGATTATTATTATTATAAATTATTAACACTATCACAATATACATTACAAAGTGTCTGTAATTGTAATAACTTTGTATGAATTCATTAACGCAACAAGGCAACACATAAATTTTATCATTGAATTGATGGCAAGGTAAAACTGAAAATCGATCATAAAAAGAGAAAGACATATAAACAGCATTAAAGTAATTTAAATCAAGATTCAGGAAACTATTACAAAAAAGACCATACACGCTAGAGGTCATGTTTAGTTTTCGTATCACTAGGTAAACCAACGCTATCAGGTCCAAAAACCCGTAAGATATCTGCCTCCATGCGAATACGATGTCTGGGCGCATCTCTATCTTGATGGCGTCGTGCAAACACTCGCCCGTCCCTCGTCCAGACATATCTCCAGTTGAGTCGGCTCGCTGCTTCACGAGCACGGCGAAAAAGTAACTTATTGGCAAGTGTCAGACGTTCATTTATGTAGAACCGGCATGGCGGACCGGGCAAGCCCGTACCCTCAGTTGTGGCGCCTCGACGTACTCGAGCAGCTTGTAGAAATTTATCACGCAGTGCACGACGAGTCAATCTGGTAACAATGAGTCTTGGTCGATCCGAGGTGGAAGTAGAGCGCTCGTCGGTGGGACGCCCCACTCTAGTTGCGGAGACTACATCTTGTTCCTGTAATTCGAGACCCAATTTTTTCGCTAGAGTAATGATGATGTGTGTTACACTTTCACCTCTTTGTTCTGGAATGCCTGAGATCTCCACATCATTTAGTAGTAACTCTTGGTCCCGGGCATTAAGCTCAGATTTTAATTGTTCTACTGAAGCGATCAGTGCAGTGTGTGTATTATCAGACGAGAATCCTTTGTCTAAGCGATTTTCCATGTTTTTCATGCGCTCATCCAACCCATTAACTCGGCTTTCACATAAATCGATTCTGGCGTTGAGTTTACCCATATTTTCATTCAATTTTTCCATTTGAAGTCTAGTCGCAGTAATTTCTTCACGAAACAGCCGTAGCTCTGTGATCATAGCTTTAGCATGTGATGACTCCAAAATATTATCTTGTGTGGTGTTAGTCACGCACTCGGTATTGTTGACATCCAGCAAGGAGATATCCATTTGATCCGGTGGTGAGAAGATGCCAGCTCCTCTGCGTACGGTGACTGTGTCGGCGGCTCGCACCGGGGTATCTGTATTGCCAATCTTAGGCCGCTTGCTCACACATAGGGGGCATATCCAGGTTTTTCTATGTTCACCAGTAAGCGTGCTGTAGAATCTCTCTTCTGAAACCTTTGCACAGAACAGATCATAACTTAGCTTGCATTCACAGCAGCATAGAAAGCGTCTATCATCAATAAAGCGTTGACATCCAGCACAGGAAACATTCCTATCAGACATTTTCTACGATAATGTTCCCTTTATTAAATAAATAAAAAATAATATATAATTCTTGCTTTATAACTCCACGTAGCCAATTGTGTGGATTGGAACGTAACGTTTCTTCCAAGCGCGCAGTGTACGTCGAAATCAAGTCGGCAATGTACATTTAATTATATTGAATTAGCTCGATAAAGTTGGCAATCTTGTTAGTTTGGAATTTGACATTTGTAATAACTGAACTGTGATGTGAATTAGGTTATACAATAATATTTCACTACACGACGGATTTGAACAAGTGTATTAATTAGATTTTATCATGTGTTGGCACTAAGATTTTACAGTGTGATGTTTTTTAGCACTGAAGAACTGTTTTTGCACTTGAAATTGTGGTTTATCATTTTGTCCTGCTCTCCCGTATATATCAGACATATAAGCTTTCTCACTCTAATAATTATTATTCTTTAGTAGCTCATCTATACTATATTCTCAATCTACGCTATTATGAGGTACTGCATGTCCCATACTGCGTGGTCTCACCGCTGTATGAGCGATCTCTTCCAGAAACCCGGATAGACAGGAAAAATTAAAATTAATTGAGGAAGTTATTGGGGTACCGTCAAATATTAGTACGATTTATATCACAATATTACATATTAAATGTCATGGAGAGTGTTGAGCGGAATTATGTTACAAAGTTTGTTTCATTGACTTTACATATTTCGGGACTGCTTCCGGAGCAATTAACATACTCGTAAATTAAGTATATCAAAAAAATGTATAATTTAGAAGAGGTTTAATAAACAAACTATCCTTGCTGGTTGAAATTTGTACAAAAGATTCGTACAGTAATATTTTTGCCAAAACTTTTTTCAAATTTCAAATCCACATGAAATTAAAATACAACTGTTTTTTACTGGCTCTCGAGCTTACGCCATTTTAACAGGTAGGCACAAATAACTCTTCTGTTGGAGCATCATCGAAATCGCAAAAAATTTGCTGTTCATACATTTTGATTGCATAGATGTTGCACTTTTGTATGGATTTTTTTATGGCTTGTGTTTAAATGAACACCATACTAACCTAACCTAACCTACAAAAAAGGGATAAATGCTCACCAAAAAAGTGTGAGTGTAAGTCTCACCAAAAGTTGTTTTTGGTGAGCAAAATATCCATTTTTGTGAGCAATGCAATATTTTTTTGCATTTTCGATATTGACCCATAGCAAGAGTTATTTGTATTGAACTACTTATTAAAATGGCTTGGGCTCGAGACCCAATATTTCACCGCGTAACATGAAATCATATAGAAAGAAAATGTTTAGCTACAATTATCTAAATAGAGGACTCTTCAATTCATTATACACGTTCGAGGTTGAAAGGAAAAAGTCTTGTATAACACACACTTCTAGCAGAGTAGGTAATTAAATTAGAGTTAACCACTCGGCTGAATGCTAAATAAACATAACCCAAATTCTCATCACGGTGTCGACGAGGTGACATTACATTTAATAGGATTAAGTTCTTATTACCTTATGCCGCGGGGTGATTATTGAAAGACAACTTTTTAAAAATTATACTGCATGGATTTTTGGATAAAAGCTTATTTTAATTTCTAATTAAATTTAATTGCTACTTTCCCCGATTTTTGTTTTTTTTTCTTGAATATAATTTGTTGAATATAAATTTACTGATAGATAACGAATTCTGTCACAGTTTATTGTCCGGCGGAAATATTTTCGAACAAAATAAATTACATTTCTCTTCTATTGGTTATATGTACTCGATGGACATGACTGACCCGCGTTTGTATTACATAAACACTATTCAATTTTCATAACACTAGCTTCTGCCCGTGACTTCGTCTGCGCAGGATTAGCCTATATGTTATGTATGAGCTATATATAAAGTTTCATTATAATCCATTCAGTAGTTTTTGCATGAAAGAGTAACAAACATGCAAACATACTCAAACTCGAACTCAAATATCTTCATTCATTGAGGTACAATTTGTACACTTATGAAAGTCAAGATTGATGCCAACGGTTCAAAAGTCTACCGGGAGGCCTTGTTCTGAGAAGAACCGGCAAGAAATTCAACAAGTTTTATCCTCTCTTTACAGTTTTCATAGTATTGGTTTGGAAAGCGTCATAATTCACATTGAGTCATAAGTCATTAAGAGTCATAATTCACAAACATTCGCTTTTATAATATTAGTAGGATTAGTAACAAGAAGAAGAGTTTTTTTACATTAAGATCCTCAAAACATGTTGCCACGAAGGCTTCCTGGTAATACACAAAAAGGCCCGGGTTCGTTTTATTTGTCGCACGACTAGTGGACGGGTTGTCATCAATCACCCGGGATGATTGCCGGGACACGTGACGTAGCCCGAAAGTATAGGTAACATGAGTAAAGGGGAGTTATATTGGCACGTAAGGGGAAGATAGTGATGCAGCGTCTTTTGCTGGCGCTAAATTATTTATTACGTAATTGTTCGGGAAGAACAGATTCATGAAGCTAAGGCAAGGATATCCCGAAGCTGTAGAAAACAGACTTTATGTTATACTATTCTACTTTATTGTATTGTGACATTTGTATGTCAATAAAGCTGATCACAGCTGCACTGTATTTTATATGCCTACTTTGTTATTGATATCTTTATTTTTACCTGTGGATCACAAATAAATGATCATTATTATGAGACCATGAAATATCATGTTTACGTAATCTCTTGGCAGTACCCATACAAAAACACACACATACACAGCTCAAAAACGTACGTACCTAATAAAATAGAGGCAGGAGGTGAGAGGTAGATATAACCAAAACTTAGGAGTCCCTTATAAAGGAAAAACAAACCTACCCTGTATAAAAGAGGTTCCGTATTTGCAAGCAAATTACCTTGAAACAATGTTTGCACGGACCCCGACTGCGTTATACTACACGTGAGTAAAGTATATAATTTCATTTGCCTTTTTAATTACAGCTGAAATTGCGGCCAATGTGTGGGATGTTGAAATAATTGTTACACTTAGCTCGAGAATGGAATTGAAATTTTGGTAATGTTTTTGATACGCCAGTGTCACGATGTTGAACCTCGGATAAGTAACGAGTGATCTCACACTTTTTAATTGCCTTGTGTACTTTAAAAAGTTTATTTGACTTTAAATGTACAAAATACATTAACAAGTAACATAAACCTTTATTGTGAAAATATACATTTTAACACGTCGAGTAACTTTGAATTAACGTTTAATTTAATCAAAATCCGTTTCATAAAATTATCTATAAAACTGTATGTGTCACGTTTAGAGTAGAATAAACGCGATCATATAAAGTTTAGTTAAATTAGAATTTCATGAGTAATACGCTTACAAAGTGCCTTTCTCTATTGTCTTATTAAAAGACTCCTGCAATCCCAAAGCGCTGATTCTACAATATCTTATATCTACCATATGAGTATTCCTCCTATTTATAATGTCTCCCCTTGCCTTATCTTTAAAAAATTCAGTATGATATTGCATACTCGCGTACAATTTCTTTCATAAAATTTCAACCTTATTCTAAAGTTCATTGAACAAAGACAGTTTATAGTTGCCTAATCTGCCGTCGTTTGTATAATACATGAGTCTAGTATTTTGGCATGATTATTAAAAAATAATGATTATTGCTCAAAATGCCTATCTGCGGTGTATAGAGCCTTAAAGATAAAAATATAATCCATATAACACACTAAATCATGTATGAATAAATTCACAAGAAACAGAATGCATTTCCTTTCAAGTAAAATAACAATAACATGTGGTAATATTTGAATAGGGAGCCTAGGTTAAGCCGGATTCTTCAAAACCTTCCAATTATACTCCACATTAGGAAAAATCGTTCTAACCAAGTAAATTAACCATACTATTAAGTGCATTGCACACGTGTGACATTGAAACGTAGGACGAACACCATACTGAGTGCAGGATTTGTTAACAACGATAATGTAATTTTACCTCAACTTAGTTTCTTTACTGGGCTTCTTTTGATCCTTGTGCCTAAGTCTACCATTATATCAATAATTCTAATGTTGTTTCCTGGCATCTAGAGGTAAGATCGATAGTTCGTTCATGATAATAGCCTTTATAATGCACCTCCTTGTCATCGAAAGAGGTTAAGGCAGTAGTCCACTACGCTTGCCCAATGCGGATTGGTGGACGGAGTATAAGGTGATCAATACCCCTTTGCTTAACCATTAGTCACCTTCTACGACACCCATTGGAGGATATGGGGTTATACTATTCTACTCTATCGGTATCACGTGGCTATAGATAGATAGTTCCTTACTGCGTTGAAGTGATCTTCCTTGAAGTGACCCAGCCTTATCTTAAACTAACCACTAATTTAAAACCTTATTAGATCCAGAGAGCTGGAATTCTGAAGATTTATGTTCAGTGTGGTTAACATAGTGTTAATAACTTTATTGTGACTGACAAAATTCATTGCCATCTGCAGCCTGGTTGCAATTATCAATAAATAACCGACAAAATTAAACCAAGCTAATCCCTTCTCATTAGCTCTATCTTCCCTTACAACCTTGCTCCTGTTTTGATCTACCCATTACCAGTTCCACGTCCAATTTTAAAACTCGCTCTCATGCTGTGCCAGAGTGGGCTTATAAGTGAGCAATGGCCTTTAGTGTGAGTTTGCATTTCTCTAACACTATTTCACGTCTGTGCTACTCCGTTAAGCTTATTTGATTTACGCCACTGTTGTATTCGACGTTAAACCGCACAACTCATAGATTTACTAGATATTTCTGAATTGATTTTGCACGGCTGAGGTATTCAGCTATAACGGAACTGACAGACTTATGAGAAAGTGCACTTAATTTTTTTTTTAAATAAAAAAAATGATTTTTATAATTAGAATTTTTATTTCTCCATTTTTAGTTTTGAAGGCGGTTTCTTTTATTTAAAAACTAATTTAATTTTTGCTTTTAGAGTTTTAAGTATTTAAATTTTCAGGAAACTATCTCGAGATCTTTTAGATACACCAGTGATAAAATTACGATATCATCGATGTCAACTAAATAGACATTATTAGGGATAACTTGAAAACTACTCGTCAGATATCGATAAAATTTAAATGAGACCAAATGACAAGCACGAGCTTTCAAAGGTCGAAAGAATCTTTAAAATTGTACACTTAGTAAAAAGTTACGAGGTAACAAACATAAAAAACATACAGTCGAATTGATAACCTCCTCCTTTTTGAAGTTGGTTGAAAATTAAAAAAAAAATATGATGCCTACATGCATACCTATGCATTATAATAAAACCTATCCGTATTAATATTATAAATTCCGAAGTAACTAGTCTGTCTGTTATATTTTCACGCTTAAACCGCTAATTTATTTCGGCATAAATTTGGTACGGATAATACGGATATAATTTGAAACATCGTGGAGGACTTAGGATACTTTTTGGCACGATTCTACACGTAGGATGCTTTTTGACGAGAGCGGAGTCGTGGCTGGCTATTAGTTGTCTTTATTTTTTCATTCGTTAATACTTAACAAAATTGCTGACGAAGTAGTTTCAACACACTTCTGACTAGAAAAATGTACCTAAAGTCCCAAATAGAATTCCCGAGATTAAGTTCACCCCGGTAGCTTTTACTAATTCGCAACTAATTGGAAGTCTCAATATTCTGAATGTAGATAACGAAAGTTGGTACGAGAAGGAATTGGACGACGTAATTACGCCCGCTCCTGTCCGCTATCGGGAGCATCGGGACACGTCAGTATTCAACCACATAAAGCGCTAATTTATTTATAACTAGCTGTGCCCGCGACTTTGTCCGCGTAGAATTTACCAAAAGAAAAACAAAGTAGCCTAAGTTACTCCTTATTACACCAGCTACCTGCCAAAAAAAGTCCCGTCAAAATAGGTCCAGCCGTTTCAGAGATTATCCGGAACAAACAGACAGACAGAGAAAAATTGTAAAAAAAAATATTTTGGTGTATGTACCTTATATGTATTCATATGCATGTAGTAAAAAACGGTTATTTCAATATTACAAACAGACACTCTAATTTTATTTATATGTATAGATGTATAGAAGATGAAACAGTGTGAGCACGCATCTCTTGATAAGAATAACTTGTCATTAAAATAATTTATCAAACTCGGAACAATTTTAAGAAAGTTTTAGATTTAAAGGACCATGATCAAAATTATATGAGATTTTGCCGTCTACATAATATTTTTTCTTCTACCAATCAGGCTGCTGTTATCTTAATATTAACTCCCTTGCCATAATATACATGTCGTGGATGTCGTCAGGATTTAGGTCGAATCACGATCTCACATACGAATGCCGAGTCAATTTATCAACACACATCACAAAGAGGAAAACCAGAGTAGTGCCTGGGACTTGTGACCCAGTGTGTAGGTTTACCTAGGGCACTCGCCTTCACATCTCTCTAACTATCATCACACAACTATCGGACATAGCTTCCACAAGCATTCCTAATACAACCATAGAAACGACCGCACTCAGCGACGCCTCGAACCAGACTGAGCTCTGTCGAGCGCGCACCGCTGCAACAAAGGCGCGCCCCACCACTATTACGTCGCATCGTACGATAGCTCGTGCGGCGCTGACGTCACTCTCAATCCCACGTGGACTATTTCCAATGAAAATAACAAATTCAATTACAATTGAACCTAATAATGTCATAGCGCCGTCATACATTATATCATACTTCACACATTCTATCAATCTTTTCTGCGATCCATCCAGCCACAATCGTTTTCATCATTTTTTTTGTAAAATGCTCATCAATATCTCCTTATGACAAGACAAAAGAAACACGAATTATGTCATAAATAAAAAAAGTGCTCGCGCAAATCTAAGAGAATATTACGAATTATATCAATGAAAATTAAAAGAAAACTATAACAACACCCGGAAACACTACTGTATAACAGAGCAATCTTATGCCAAAATTCCAAAATAAAAAAGTTTCAGCAATAGATACTCCGCAAGCTACTTCGCATTGTGTGAACTCTTAACCTCGAGCTAAGAGCAAAGGCTACACTCCCTGCTCGCGACAAAGAGCCCACCTAACTTTTATACAGGCCAAACATGTATAACTACTTACTAGTACTAAGTACTGCCCTTTGCATAAGACGGTTTCTCGGAGATGCGGATTAAAAAGCTTCTTGGGTCTCTGCGAATGAATTATGTGAGTGCAATGTGATAATATTAATCGAGGGATATAAGCGTTATATATTTCTTTATTGTCTAATAATAGTTTTGTTTAACTACAGCATATTAACGAAATTTAAATGCAAAACATGAGGGAATTCTTATTTTTAGAGTAGAAAACATGCATTCGAACTTAGGTACTTGCCAGGTTATCATAGCGTATAGATGCTTACAACATAATGTTGTTGCTTCCACACCGCCAACCGTTGATCTCTGAATCTTACAAACTGATAGAAACACAACACTACAAAACTGGATTGTTATTTGTACACACTTTTCTGTAAGATGGAAGTCCAGACTAGTCCATTGTGCCCAACGATTTTTATGGAAAAGAATTAAAAAAGTATATTACAATAAAGTGGAAAAAAAATCGTGGCCTTCAGCGAGATATAACTCCGTTCTCTCGTTAAACAACCTACTGGTCAAATTGAATCATCCTGGATTTGACCACACGCACAATAGTTTATTAGTAGAATCTGCATCACTTATGGTATCAAGCCCGGGAAGTCTGGGATTATCCGGTAACGGTGAACAAACTACGATCCGGCTACTAATCCGAATTACAAAAACAACAAAGAACAAATAAATAAAATCAATTCACGCAATTACTAACCTATATTAAGATCAGAAGACAGCCTCACTGACCAGTTTACGGGTTGGACAAATAATAAAAAAATATGCAAAAACAAAAAACCTATTGTATTGTAATATTAGGGGTTTAAGTATGAAATTGCCGTTTTGTATGGAGAATTTAACGAAAATTCATTTTTCCATACAAATATATTTGCGATTTTTTAAGGAACCACAAATCTAAATTTTGTGTAATGTTGTGGATATATTTAGACAACATTAAGCTATAGGATACATAGAGAAAAAATTTGAGAATTGATATCTGTAAAAAAATATTCATATTTTTATAACGGAGACGGGCACCTCTTAGGACGGGCTGTTTTTGAAGATGTATTTCTAGTGAAAAAAAATAAAAATAAGAATAAAATTTTGTATATTAATATAAGTCATTGTAATGAAGTTTAAAATAAAAAAATAATAATGGACATAGCTATTGTATTACACACTTATGAATAATGAGGAAAAAATCGGCAATTTCATTCTTTAACCCCTATTATTAATTCGAATAAAAAAAATACAACAAAGGAACAAACAAATACAATCAATACGTGCCATTCCTGACCTATATGTATAAACAAAACACGGCATCGCTGACCAGTTTACAGTTCAGACTCAAAAAAAAATACGCAAAACTCAAACCCGTTCCAGAGATACGTTGATGACCTTTTAATGTAGAGTCCTTCCGCGATCGGCCACCAGCACAATACTAAAAGAATAATTTATCGTTTATTTTACGATAACGGTTAGCGCAAACGATTGCCGCTGGTCTCCGAGGGCCCATGAAATGTAATTGTCGTCATGTCACAATTGACCTCCGCCTGACCATCGCTCAAAACTAATTTCGTTGGCTCGTTCGCTTTTGTTCTTTAAACTAACACTACTACAGCTGATAGGAAATATGGAAACTTTTATATTGTTATTATTTTATATTGTATTTATTTTTTTAAACAAGATAGCCTTTTTTTGAATTCTTAAAACTTAAAAAAGGAGAACGCTGTTATAGAATCTTTTTTCTTATAGGGGCATGAAACATCATATTCAGCTGTATTTTGAGATCTTAATAACGTATTCAATGAATAAAGTTTGTTAGTAATAGTAACTTAAATCTATAATATAATATGAGAGGGCATCTATCTATATATATATAAATGAATACTGACTGACATATCAACGCACAGCCCAAGTCAACTCTAGAAATTCAAAATTTGGTTCTTTATGAGGTCCAGGGGTGCACTAAGAAAGGATTTTTGGAAATTCACTCTCGAAGGTGATGAAAAGGGGGTGAAAAGTTTGTATGGAAATCCGTCATATTTAAAGTAAAATGCATAAAAATTGGCACATGGCCTTTCAGTTAGAAATTAAGAAAGAGGTATTTTAAGATTTTTGGAAATTCAATCCCTAAGGGGGTAAAATGAGAGATAAAAGTTTGATGGAAATCTGACATTTTTTAAAGTAAAATTGATGAACCTAGAGACTTGAAATTTTGCACATAGATAGGTACCTTATAAAGTGTAGGCATCCACTAAGAAAGGATTTTTGGAAATTCCCCCCCTAAGGGGATAAAATATCCACGCTGATGAAGTCGGGGGCGGAAGCTAGTCTAATTTACAAGGATTGTCCACTTTCTTGGCAACCTCAAGTCACAAAGTAATTATATATTACTATGTGCTAGAGGTCAGAAACATGTTTTTAAGGGACAAATCGTCCCTGTATAACAAGTCTGCGGGCTACTTGCCCCCCCATTAAAAAATTATAGTGGTCAACTGGGCCCACATTAGCTTAACGATATGGGCCGAATGCGGGTTATTTATTCCATAAGATTTACATTTAGACGACATTTTGAGAGTACCTATCATGCAGTAACTAGCTGCCAGATTTATCAAAAAATGTTAAAAGTTTATCTCAGCATCAAAAAACATATAAATTTTTAATTAAATGCTTAATTTCAAATGATGAGCGGAATATTTATAATAAGTATTTGTAAAAACACGTAAAACTGACTATAGACTTCGGCGAAACGTTTATCGTGTAACCGTAATTCTGTAAAGCATACAAAGCTCAATTACGTCAAAGTACGCTACGACAATTGGAGAGACACTGTGCTTCAACTTTTTACACCTTTTAGTATAGAGAGGCTATTAGCTTTAATGTATCCTTGGACATAAAAAGGAATACAATCTTTCGGCCTTGGATAGGCAATTCCCAAGACACTTATCCTAATCCTCCCCTTCGACCTTTAACAGTCGTCCCTCTATAGCAATGTTACATTGATTCCCGACACTTGCCATATGCTATTTGATGTTTATAAATTAGGTTTTGCATTTTTCTATATATACGTTGCTCGGCGAAATAATACTTTTAACTTGTGGTATTCATTTGGAATACACAAAATAAATATGACTGAAAAAATGGTTTATTTAAATTTCGAATAGGTACCATATTGTTGAACATTGGACAAAATCTCGAGGTCGAATTTTTTTACGTCAAAGTCAAAATTTCTTTATTCGTTTAGGTACAATTTGTACACTTATGAAAGTCAATTTTAATGCCATCGGTTCAAGAGTCTACCAAGAGGCCTTGTTCTGAGACGAACCGGCAATGTAGTGTGTTACAGTTTTCATGATTTGATACATACGATTACAAGACTTCCTCTATACTACATAAATAAGAAAGTAAAAAAGCAAACCATTAAAACCTCTACTATATTTTTATCTGACTGACGCGGCTGTTGTCGATACACGTGAACATTGTGTGTGTCAAAGCGTGCGCATTCAGTGCTGGCGTAAATCTGTTTGTGTAGTTATGCGCCGGCACCGAGTGCGCCCGCTATGACACCTGCTATGGAGAGAGCCATGATCGGAGTTTCTGCGTGATCATATCAGAAATGATGAGACAGACGCAGTAGAACCAAGGTCACATAGCCCAAAGAATCTGGGCAGGGCACGAGGAGGACTGACGGTCGTTGGGGCAGAAAGGTCTTCGAATGGGCGGCCGCGTACCGGGAGACGCAGTGTTAGTAACCCCGTCCCGGGTTGCGGGAACCCGCTGGATGCAGGCAGCGCAGGACTCGGGTGTCCAACAGTGGGCGTCTCTGGGCTGAAATTATGATGATGATGACCGATGTACGCATTTTGTACCGTGTATGCGCAGCCACCGACCAGCTACAGCGCAGTCAAAATTGCAATGATCTTTGGGAGTACGATGTATGGCGGAGTAATATTGCATCGACTAATTATCGCCAAAATTCATTTATTTAGTTATTTCAAAGAATACTTAACAGTTATAAATATATAATAGATATTTATCTTTATGCGTAACCCTTAAAAACTAAACTATTACCTAAGGGCAAGTATCCCTAACATGTTAGTAGTAAGGTAGACTAAACATTACTTTATTATAATTTATACATTAATAAAAGAAACAAAATCAAATACAAAATTTTAAAAGTTAAATGAATTAAATAAAAATTAAAAAAAATATAAATGTTATTGGAGTAAGATTCTAATAGGCCCTCCAGACTCACGCGAGAAGTCTCGGCGAGAAGTCTCGCCGAGACTTCACCCGAGAAACGAGAAGGTATCCACACTCACGCGACCTTCTCACTTGCGTTGTCGACCGTCATGCGAAATGGATGACTGACAGTGCAGCGGATTTGGTATTTACAGTAAACCACAGCAGTTTGTAGGATCGAAAAAGCGAAGGAGTGATATTATAAAAATTAGTACAACCTAACATTATAATTATATCATCCGTTTTTACTAGATCACTTCCTACATCGCAGTGAGGCCGAACGAGAACAAACGAGAGTGTGAGACGGTTCTCTTTTCTCGCCCGAGAAACCCTTTGAAGCGGGCCAAAAAACCGACACCGAGACGAGAACAGGCGAGCCCGAGAACGAGAACGCGAGAAACTAATCACACTCTCGCTTCTCGGGTGTTCTCGGGGGTTCTCGGCGAGAGTGTGGAGGGCGCATTCGGTTTATAAATAATTTTGAAGATCTGGCAGATCTTCAAAATTATTTAATAATCTCTCTTCGTCTTAGTTTAAGAAAAAAATATATGTTTCCTTTTTTATTTAAGTATTTGACACATAAAGTTTTTTTTTTTCATTTTAGAAAACATAATTGTGAAAACTTGTTATTGGCTCTTATTTATTCACTTACTGTTATCTATACTTTGTATTAGCTGTACGTTTTCCTCAAAAGTGTAAAATAAATAAAATAAGTATTTATGACGCACGCAGTGTTTTTATTGGAATCAATTTGAACAATTATTTCCTGTGCCTTTGTTGATATTATATGCAAATGTTTTGGTCTGAAGTAATTATTATTATATATCGTATCTAAAATAATGAAAGCGCTCATCACACTGTTTACAAAGCCCGTTTAAAACAAAAGTAGGTTATATTACGTTAACTTCGCATGTGTTTAATTGTGGATACGACAAAATAATTTGCGAGGGGAGGTCTGGCCCTCTCATTAGGGAAGTTGAGCGGACAAACAAACAACCTCTTCATTTTTATTTTGTGTGGACGCTAGCTTAACTTGCGAGAACGTTCGTTCCGTAATTAACACCCTTATGACGAGAACAATAAAATGTACATTCGTATTTCTGAGGTGCGTGTAAGAGTTTGGAAGACCTTTCAAAACTCTTAATGATTCAAACTTTCTGAGAGGTTTTATATTGAGAAACTTTATTTGCAACCGGCAGTTTTGGAATATACTCTTACTCCTAGGTCTGTCAAGAATGATAAACAAGCACTCATTATTACTATTTCTTTTTTTTTGTATTTAAAGATAAAAGCGTGATTCTATTAGGCAAGTCTTTCATGTAAGTTGCCTCCTTCCTATAATCCTGGGTCATTCAAAAGAGGCGTGAAGAAGCACCTTGCAGGTCGGTAAGGCGAGGGTGGCTAGCGCGGCAGTTTATCTCCCGCACTAGCTATCTTCGCATTTGGACTCCACTTCTGCTTACCATCAGGTGGAATGGAGTCATTTGCTTGATATTTTAAAAAAAAAGTGGAGTGTTTGGCGGGAAACCATGGCGTATGGATGTCGATCTTTATTTCGATAATTCAAAATTGCTTCGGAGTGGATTTTGTGCAGTGAAAGTGGTGTCGTTTCGTTGCATATGCATCCGTGTTGACGAACAGTTATGAGGAATCATTGAAATAAAGGTTTTGTGTATCTGGCGTTGAGAATTGTATAGTGGTTGGAAATCCCACTATACAAATTTTCATCAGTCACCATCATGAGGTCTGTACCATGCATTTCTCGCCAAGCACTCCCTAGATGCATTAAAAAGTGTGGCACCCACATTTTAATGCAAAAATCAAGAAAGAAGATGACTGATGACTTGGCTGTATGGGCTAGATCCCTTTGCCGTCCCGTAACAGGGAATATTTAACCAAAAAAAAAAAGTATGACGTCACAGTTGCGTACAAATTGCTTGGATTGGAAACATATTTTCGATCATATGCAAACTGCATGCAGGTTTTACTTGCACATAAGTACAGATGTTCAACAATTGAGTATTATGTATCATGTGTGAAAGACGTGCTGCTGCGGTGGGTGATGCTTGCTGAGTCATTTCAGAAATAATAATATATACCGATTAAACAAAAAAAGCATCGTTGTCGGCCCGTTCGTTTTCGAAACTGGATTCACATTGCAACTAACGTTTGCGCATTCAATTTGCTCGTCACTCGAATAAAAAATGTACAAGTCCAAACTACTTGATAAAAGTCAGTTTGTATGCAAGTTTGTTCAAGTTGTATGCAATTTGCAACTTGAAGTCATAATTGCACTCAAGACTTATCGCGCCTTAAGAGCAGACAAATTGGTTATGATTTTTTTTTATTATTAATTATTTCGGACTTTTGTGTATTAGAAAAGAAGGTCGGTTTAATATGAACATTAGAACTAATAAAGTTTTTAAATTAATTTTCACGTCTGTGATCGATATAAAATAATACCTACCAAGTTTTGCCTTTAACAATGAGCAATCCTTCACTTCCACTAAACTTTGACCACAAAAGGCTTTCATTAAATATTCCTTTCAGAATATACAATATTAAAATCCATTTCTTTCCCAATCACCCTCAAAGCCCTTTCGTTAAAACAATCAGCTACTTAGTATTTGAAGATGAAAATTCAAAAATTGCTTTTAAGTTAGTAGAGAAAAATGTACTTAATACTCAAGTAAACAAGTCTCGTGCTGGGCTGCAGTGCAATAAACGAACACAATCATTATTTCAGCCTGTAATTGGATTTTAAACCTAAGAGCAATCGTAATTAGCGGGAGTACATTAATTTTAATGTTATTTGATATAATTAAATTAAATTGTCTGCTGATGCATTGTTGAGAGATTAACTATTTTGTAATTAGGCTGTGAACGGGTAGTGTTGTTTTAGTTGAAGTATAAACCTCTCTGGTGCTAGGTTCGATTTGTTAAGGTTCAGATTTGTGTTAGTTTGACTACTTTTTGTCATTGCGTTCATGAAACTTGTGAATTCTCCCTTATAACGAAGTTCCATGAATACTTAATATAGATAATTTGCTAAGTTTTTCTCTCTAACGGTTGTAGCGAAACAGTTATAACTACTCGGTCATTATACAAATGAGAGTCTTGCAAGGATAATAAGGCAAACAGGTAATAATGTACGGTGTTCCTTGGTTCCCGCGCTGAGACGAACGACCACCGGCCCGCAAATTGCCATGCAAGGTATTTGTATTAGTTACATATAGAAGTCACTGGAAGTGGCACGCCAAATACAGGTTTCTCCAAGCTCAAATCAGTCGGATAACGTAGCATCTTATAAAATAATGTTGTTTTATTTTCAGTTTAATCAATAATTTTACGGCAAATAAGCCTTTACCCCATGTCAAGTGAAAGAATTATTATATTAATATTAATATTTTTTATAATAATAATGTTAAAAAACTACAAAATGAACACTAAGAATGGAATCACACGACGCGTATTTTCACAACAAGAACTCGGGTGGAAACATGGTAATTTTCATATTAACCTAATGACATTTTACGATTACTTAAAGACCCTCAGATTGGTTCAAGCAACTTTACACATCGCACTTTGTAAACAATATAGTTATTCTATTGTTATTTCTCATGCTTACATCACATTTTTGTATTTGTTTTGTTCGTCATCATCATAATGATAAAAATTTGGAGCAAATAGTAAAAATTTTAACTTTATAAATCACAAAAAATTTTTGAATGGATAGTGAATAATTAATTAGATGGACTGTACAGATCATGTCCAAATATTTATTTTTAAATTATTTGCGAATTACAAATAAAAATAAGCGTTTACCTACTTAAAATCCTGAATCTAGTCTTTTCTTTTTAAATTTAAAAAAACATAAAATATTCAGATCTTCTTGTTATACTGTAAGTAATTAGGTACTAAAGGTACTTCTAGTAACAGCATAAGTTCTCTGCCCACACACGAACAAGTACACAAAATCAATCCCTGTCAGGTCCCGGCCCACTGGCCACAAAGTGCCTTAATTCTCCCCGGGTAGCGACGGAAATTTCATTCGGAGAATTCTCGAATTATGTATTCACAATTTACTCGGCGTGTGCTCATTGACTTTTATTATCTGTTCTGTTACCGATTATTGTTCCGAAAAATATGCATGAGTTACTCGTAGGTGGAGAAGGAGCGAAGTATTTCTCCGAGTGAAATACGAAGGAAATAATCGATTAAACATCATCAATGAAAAAATCACTTTCAGCTGAGTAACCGCTCAGCAAAATGGTGAACTACAAAGCCGATTTTGAGGTTTTAGAGGTATTTGTTAAACATGCCTATTCAAATATTGAGAATAACAATTTATTATGACATCTATTTGCGTCAAAATGTGTGAAACCCCATTTTAATTCTAACTTGAATAAAGAATAAGTAAAGACATATTTGACAGTGTGCGTTAGATCCCCTTGGCCTCAGACCAATAGAATCATTGGTCTGAGCACTTGGCTATCCAAAACTTTAAGCAAAGAGGCTGAATTTCAAAACAACAAAAGCTGTTTGGCGTGCTGTCATAGCGTCGAGAATGTTTTTAATTCGATATTCAAATTTTTTTGCTGAGTGGATTTTGTACTTTGAAAGGGGTGTTATTTTGATGATCAATCATCAGTATTGATGTTCAAAGAGAAAGCGTTGAAATAAAGGTTTTCTGGTGTGTATGACATAGAGAACTTTATAGAGGTCAAAATGTTGAGATTCAGAGAAGTATGTTACCGTACATTCCTCGCCAAGCACTTCTAGATACATTAAAATGTGTGACGTCTATATTTTATTGGAAACTTCTATAATGAAGACAATTACTGATAACATGGCAGTACGGGGTGACTCGAGCCAACTAGCGCCACCTCTTTTGTTGTGGTATGCCATAAATAATTATGTCATAAACTGTACTCGCATCCAGAAATCCTGGCCGATTCAGTTTTTCAAATTTGATCTGATTTAGGAGTTATAAAAATAAATGTATTGGCAGCGCTTGTTGGCTCGTCTCAGACTCTTGCATAGAAACAACAACTGTGAAATATTACATTTCCTTTTCCTAAAAATCCAAAGAACCTTAAGTGCGATTTGAACTCACGACCTCCGTGCAGTTTGTCGGAACTTTCCCAAGCTAACTACTGTAGCCTCGAATTCCTAAGCCTCAAGTGCTCTTTTTGTAGATCTTCCGAGAAGGAAGGCAAACAAAGAAAAATGAGGTCTGCAACCGGCCGAGAATTAGATAATGAGGTGAAACCGGACTGACAAATTACATGAGCGCTGTGAAAATCTTAAACGCTTTTACTGCAGAAGTGGAAGGAAATGAAGAATAATAATACTTAATACGCCAGTATGATTTTGAAAGTCGTTCATGATGTATTCATATAATTTTTATATGATAAAATTATTATAGTCGGTTTTTAGGGAATCACAATTGAATTTTAAGACTTTGGTGTTATTCTGATGCCCAATCATCCGTGTTGATGTTCAATTATCAATATGTTCAGTTTTTTTACAATCGCATTAGCAGCAAAAAAGCTTGCAGCCAACCGATTGAAAGCCATCACCTCAGTCTATGAACACTTGCAATATTAGGAGTATTACTAATAATGTATAAGTTTATGAACTATATAAAAATCAACACTGTTCAGACATCATTTGGGACAATTATGTCAAATAATTTTGAAACCATCCCGAATATATTATATCTTTTTTAAAGGATAAAATATAATAACACAGGTGTTTACTTCATTTTGCATGTAAAATTCAATAATAAGGCATAAAAAGGTAAAATCTACGTAGTGAATCAGTACCCCACTATGACTATTATGGGTGTTTTTCACCCGGGAGGCACGCGTGTGGCAAAAACTGTGGGTGCTATCGACCACTCCCACGAGCCTTCAAAAGCCACTGCTGACTTAGGAGTGTACACGAAAACGCAAAACACTGAGATGATAAAACTCAAGAGTCTATCAGCCAAAAACCAAAATGACCTGGGTGGTTTTTTACCCATATAGCCCTTATGGGTTTATATCATACAAAAACTCTTATTAACTGTTAAAATGTAATACGACTTCATATTATCAGAAAGATAAATGGTCCGAACACGTGTCGTTTCAAACCGCAGAAATTATCGAACACTCAACATCTCTATAAAGCAATAAATCATTTCGAGACTAAACATGCTGGAGACATGTTCGGGTTGTTCACAAAGGCCCTGAGAAAAGCCGGTGCGAACACGATATTTTAGCAGTTGACAACTGTGGCAAATATCGCGAATTCACACACGCGCTATTGAGCAGTCGATGTTAAATTATGGCTCGATTCTGAATGATCGCACCCGAATCGGTTTTTATATCGGATCGTGTTATAGTGAAGACGTATTACGCTACGTTACAATATTTTGATTGATACGGAAGCTTGAAATATAATCTGCTATTTTTTTTTATTAAAAGTTCGAGCAAATAACTCTACTCCACGTGATGGTAAGCAAAAGTGGAGTCTTATGGCTATTGCGAAAGATAAATGTAAACGCCACATTAGTCAACCTCGCCTTGCCGAACTGTATAGTGCTTCTTCACGTCTCTTTTGAATGTCCCAGGACTGTTAGAAGGGAACAAGTGTTCCATTTCTTGATTATGAATAATAGCATTGTATTATTCGATAAATACAACACACGACACCTTCCTTATGCGACAGGAACTAACTACCTACCAAAAACACACACAAATGCAACCACACGATGTAATTTTTATTTGTTTGTTTGTACAATACTTAAGTCTTCAAAAAAATATTTAAAACTAAGTAACATTTAAAAGTTTGTCAAAAGTTAGTTTGGTAAAAAAAAATATGTTTATTAATTTAAGTATGTTTTCATTGTTCAAATATCACCAAGTATTTACGTTATATGAAAAGCAGAGCCTTCTGTCACAAGTATTTATATGCTTAAAAGGAGACTCTGGCCACTAGCTAATATGTAATGATATTTGAACGTAAATAAAATATTTTGAATTTGAAAAAGTTGGTGACATCGTACCGCCGCCGACAAAGCTTTCCTACTTGAACGAGATGTGAAGGCGCCGATTAATTGGATGACTCACGCCAACAAAAAAGTGGATGACTCATGTCGGTGGTTGGTGGGTTTGATGTGTAGACTCCTTAATGCTAAAGCCTATAAATGTCTTGTTATCGACTGGGGTATGCTGCAACGACCCCAAAATAATTTGTATCTCTCAAAGTATCCCCTTACTGTAGCGTCAGCAAATGACATTAATATTTACGCTATTTTTAAAATAACTATTCTAATTTGAGACAGGTTTTGTTGGTCAGTGCTCTGCTAGTCCCTAGATCAATGTTAATCTGCATTCATTGCTCAGCAATGCGTGTTAAGTCTAAAATAAAACATAATATGAAAAACTCGTCTGACTTATAAGTGCTTGAACCCTGAGCTGGCCTGGCCTTCAGTCAAAGGCAGTTCACGCAATGCTATGCAAAAGGAGGCTGCGGGTTGTGCGTTAGTGCCAAATGATAAATGTTTGTGTGGTGAACACGAACACTTGTTCACGAGCGGGATTTAAAAAACAAGTTGTTATGTTTATGCTATGAATAATACTATCATCATCAACAGCTCATATAATGTCCCCACCGAGGGGCTCGAGCCTACCCCACATTAGGGGCGATTACACCTTAGTCAACCACACTGGCCAAGTGCGGGTTGGTCGACTTCACACACAACCTAAGAATTTCTTCATAGGTGTGTGGAGGTTTCCTCACGATGCTTTCTTTCACCGTAAAAGCTTCGATTAAACGTACATTTATGTACGTGGTGGGGATCGAACCAGTGCCTCCCGGGTGGGAGACGACGCTCGTGACGAAGCGTCGGTGGCGTATCGCGTAAACTACGCCACCGACGCTTCCTACTTTGTTTGAATAATACTTTGGGCTAGATAAATTACGTGAGCGCGAAAATATACAATATTACTTAACATAATAACAAAATAAAGAATACCTAAAAGTAAAGTATACGTATCTTAGCAGAGTGCTTAATATAGGTTTTACTCCAAATACATTTTATTCCGAAGATTTCCCAAAATCATTTTGTTTCTTATTTCCATACTATTAATATCTGACTAATCTACAGCAAAGCATCTCCAAGTGTTAGTTAATGAAAACCTACGTTAAATATCCGAAAACAAAGAAAATGTCAAGTACAACTTTGGTGTCATCTAAATACCTACAAAAAGTTTTAATTACCTATAAGAAAAACTTCCGGCGACTTTATAAAAAGTCGGCCACTTCTAAATATTTGCAGCTTATCAAAAAAGGCAAAGAGGATTATTTTAATGAACACTCTTCATCTTTTTTTTTAATTCAAATAATGAGGGCAGAGTGAAAGATTCGGTTTGCCAAACTTAGTTAGATTTATATTTATAGATTACTATACTATCTAAGGTTTTGGGTAAGGATTGATAGGAGGACTGACGACCGCTGGGGCGGAAAGGATCTCGAGTGGCGTACCGGGAGACGCAGCGTTGGTACGCGGTCGCAGAAAGCCGCTGGATGTGGGCAGGACCGATCAGATTTGAGATCCTTGAGGCCTATGTCCAACAGTGGGCGTCTCTCGGCTGAAATGATGATGATGCTTATAAGTTTTTGTGCCGACAGTTCTGGTATAGTTCCCGGTTATAAAACCACTCATTCTTATCCCGTGGGTGCCGCAAGCCGAATGAGGTAGTTTCTGGATCCCGTGCAGACTATCATACCCATAGTAACTATAAATCTATGATCACACCAGGCAGAGAGCCCTCGCGCGGTGTCAATAAGCCACTCATCATTCCCAAGAAGCGTTGGACATAAAATGGCGGCAAAACCTATAGAAGTAAGTTGATATAATGCACCGACACCAAATAAATTGAGACCAGGGTAAACTTTCAACTCACGTGTACTTAGATTTTATGTTGTCACACGTTGACTGTCCAGGCCATATCGAATTAACTCCTAATGATTCCATTAGTGCTTAATTTTTTTATAATAAAAACTCGTCGGATCATTTCATATTTATTTACCCCATCCATACCTATCTAGCTTAGACGTCATTGTGATATTCTAATGTAACTGAGACGTTCATGAAAATAAAAGACATTGATTTCGTATACCCACTTGCGTCACATGTGATGCATGAACGTAGGATTGGGTATATAATTGTATCATATGTGATGCAGGGACAGTTGACGTGTGAAATTAGCAAACAATCACGCTCGTAAACCATTGAGAGGTTGAGCAGAGCCTTAGTCAACAGTTACACATAAAGCCACATCTGGCAGAATGGGCCATGCAGTGCTTCCAAATAGTGGCAGGTTGCCAGCCTATCGAAACCCAAAAAGTAACAATCCTTCAGTAAACAATCTAACTCAAAAGCCAACAACCAGGACAGATGTTACAATCAAAATCCTCAGCAGTCCGAGTATTCTTAAAAAAGTTCTTCAATTGAAAAAAGTTTCAATTAGAACGAATGTTTCTCTAAAAAAATCCAATGCAGTCATTCACGGACTAGACTAGACGTACCAATTGCCTCTCAAAGGAAAATCACGAGATACGGTGTATAGAACGAGAGTTATTACTGAAATAGGTTGCAGAAAAACCGGGCCCGCTGAGATTGACAACGTAGATCAGATTGATGAAACTGCTAGTTGACGACTGCCTGTACCGAACGCGGAGATACTGATTACGTAAGGTTATACTTTTTTATTTCTTCTATATTTTACGGCGATATTTGTAATTACAGTGGATGTTTAATTACATTATGGTGGTGCATCCACATCACACTTACTTTGTGTTAAGCAATATTAAACAACACGATAGCATTAGGTATCTATCTATACCTTTTGTAGCTACTTTTTCCTATTAGTTGATTATTGCACGTTAAAACGGCCTATAATATATATTAATGAAATACAGCAAATAGAAACTTGAATGAAATTTGGCACCCATGTTTAGAAGCTGGTATAGACTAATATTAAAAAACTGTGCATATCTGACAATAAATCTAGCCCAAATTAAGTATCATTAAGAACTTGTGGTAATAGGTACTAGATAAAAGCTAATTTACATAATAATTTATCTAATTTTGTAAATAAACTTAAATAAGCAACCATGACTAGTGACAAATGTTTGTGTTACATAATCATTTGCCACTACCGGGACTCGAACACTTACCTCTTGATATGTAGACAATAATACTAACTACTCCTAAACGACGGCGAACAATATGTTCTTGTTCAATTCCCCCAATAACAAATGTCATTGATTGTTAACACAATGACATGATGACTATTTTCAAATGATATACAATTAAAGGACTTCAAAAGGTGATAAAAAATTAAGAATTTAGTATTAAGTATTTTATTTATTATACCTCCCTATTTTACTACAGGTCTGAACAACTCTACAGATCTCTAATTGATTCAACATTTGGTATGATGTACCTAACTTTAATAATTAAGAATGAATAGAGTATACTACAGATTCCAGATTACGCTGATATACTGACTGCCAGTGGCGTAACTATATCATGTGGGGCCCGTGGCAAATTCATATACACCCCCCCCCCCTAGTTTGAAATTTTTCGTTCTTTAAATTTCTATATCATGTGGGGCCCGTGGCAAATTCATATACACCGCCCCCCCCCCCTAGTTTTGAAATTTTTCGTTCTTTAAATTTCACTACCTATTCCTTGCGGGGCCCGTGGCATTTTGCCACCATGCCACCCTATAGTTACGCCACTGCTGACTGCAGCATAATCTGGCATCTGCAGTATACTGAACCCCGGTATTTTCTTAAATAAGTGTAGCTATTCTATGTTATGGTGAGAGAAAGCGACATAGCAATATTATGTTCTGATCCAAAAACAGCAAATTTATTATTCAATTGGCTCCATCCAAAGTATACGGTACAAATGCTCGTCATTAACTAGAAATACTTGCCTTATGTTCGTATTATTGCTATATCTGTCTTATTTACTGTCAGTTCAATTACGTTAGCATCTGAATATTCGGTACTCTGACGGAATCGCAAATAAGGCGATCGTATAAATTGTCCCTTATAAGAACGGACTGCTGTTAACTGAGATGGATAGACTACTGTTGACTCTCATTTCCTTTTTACGTATTGATAATTTACAAAGAAAACGATGTTATGACACCTAAACACTTTTTATTGTTTATTAAGGCCTGAATTGTTTAAAAAAGCGTCGGTGGCGTTGTTCGTAAGAACTTTATCGTCCATCCGAGAGGCTCCGGTTCGAACCTACCAATGTGTATTAAAATTTTGAATTCATATATACTTTTAATCAACGCTTTTACTGTGAAGGAAAAAATCACTGAACCGTGCGTGGGAGTAATAAATGCACATAATTTTTGCATGTAAAACTGTAAATTAAATTGATAATTATTTATTGCCCTATATTGATGTTTTGAAATCATTACAAAATTGTAAGCGAGTTTCTTTCGCCATTTTGCTCCATCTCAGCATAATAATAATGATTTAAGTGAAATAATTATTTCATCCCGAAATGGCGGTAGGGCTTTCGACTATTTAAAAGTACATAATTAGCAAAGTCCACTTAAATAAAAAGCTTTTTCATTTCATTTCATTTCGAACTATTGCCCGCGCTACCAACCGCGGCGATCTGGTAACATCACTCACTAGTAGTCGCCCGCGGCTTCGCTCGCGATAATATCGGTTATTATATAGCCAATAGTCTTCCGCGATAACTATCCAACACAAAAATATTTTTCCAGTTTGTATCAGTAGTTCCTGAGATTAGCGCGTTTAACCAAACAAACTCTTCAGCTTAATAATATTAGTATCAATAACATACTAGCCTTTACCCGTGACTTCGTCTGCGGGGAATCATACACGTTTCCAATAAATATACGTATATTAAACAGACAGATTTGTTTGGCCTTCCATACGAACTTTCATGTCCTATTTTCTCTCCATATGGGTCGAAATTTCAAATACTCTAGAACAAATACTAATTTATTTCTTAAAATCATTATCAAGTGCCTAAATTCAAAGTTTCATGATTTTATCTTCAATAATGACGAAAAAATATCCGTGTTGATTTTCAGACTTTTTCACCCCATTTTTAGGGGTTGAATACTAAAAAACCCAAAACCACTTGCTTACTCATTAAATGATAGGAGTACTTCTGTGAAGTTTCGAGTATAACTAATATTTTCCCCCATCCAAACATTAGACCCCTGATTCACCACTTTAGAGGGTGAATTTTGCAAAAACCTTTCTTAGCGTACACCTAGACCTCAAAGGAACCTACGTGCCAAACACATTTATCAAACGAGCGAACTATCAAACGTGCGAAGGTAATACAGTCGTTAAGTTTTCCGAAATTATCAAATTATTTTCTTGATTTTTCTTTCCGTTAAGAACCTTCTACAAAGTATTCGATAACTTAAAAAAAGATAAATTAAATAGGTTACAGTGGTTGAGAAATTATGGTCCGACCAAAGGACGCACATAAGGTGTAAATAGAGTCAAGACTCATCGCAATAAATAAAAGCTTTTGTGAACTTCAACCGCGCAGACCCAGTTTCGTTCTAATGGAAACTAGATGAGAAAAAAAGTAGCCGATCTAAGCTAGATTCTTTGGAACTTTATATGGATATATTGCAAGACCAAGTTTGTTCTTTACCAAGAACAGCCTTTCTGTTCTTGGTAACGAACTTGGTCTTGCAATCTTGCTGGTCTAGTGCAAATTTTTATTTTATTTTATTTTCCGGGTTCAATTTTTATTGTACTTGGTAGAGATCGTACTCTTCGGGTCCAAGGAAATCCCTAATTTTATAACACTGTTGAAGGTTTGGAAATCTAATCAAAAGGTATGAAAAAAAATGGAAATAAATACCTGCCAAGTACGGCCCATACTAGCCGCACTGTGAGGGGTTCATACTAACTAGTAGGTATGTAAGAATAATCGCATTTTTCATGTGATTATAAATTTATGGTTTTTGGTTATTTCCATTCCGACATTGCTACATGCCTTTCATGACTCTATCTTAACGGGAAATAGCCTAGGTTTTAATTACCTTGCGATGATCAAAATATAGAAGTTGTATTTTCTCAAAGCTCCAAGGGATTGCAGAGACAAATTATTTGGTATTAATTTCTACTTGCTATAAAAAGGGTATTGACAGATTGACTGAAGAATAACGCATTTTGAGGAGCGGAACCTCGAGACTAATGTTTAACACTGTTAATCGGAAAAACTAGGAAAATGTATGAATATATAAAATATTCACGTACACCAAATGAAATTTGGATTATTGCTCAAGTAAAGCTTTTCATTTTATATTAAAACTATTTATTACAGTAATAAATATCATATGAATAAACGTGATCATAAAAATTATCAGCGCCCCGCTCGTAACTTCGTCAACGCAGTTTTTTTTAATATAGCCTGCCTCAGTCAAAATGTAGCAGTCTACAGGTAAAAGAATTTCTAATGTAGTCTTGTAGTTTTGTGCCTACAAAAATTCCAAAGCATTGTAAAGTTAAACATATCCACAAAATATTATTTTATCTTTATAATTATAATACCTATACAGCTATAAGTGTCAAATCTTTGCTATGTATAACATTTGTGTGGGAGTTTCTCCCGAGTTCTTGTTATAAAAACACGTGTTGAGAGACCCCATTTTAAACTCATTCTACCGTACAATTGTTTGTTACTAAATACCTACATTTCGACATTGGGAAAATGCGTAATCTTTATGTATCGCGAACGCCATAATTTTAAAAGAAGACAAAGAATATTTATGTGTAGTTTAAATATAACAATTATTTTCTTTCGATAAAATTCCCAAGGAGGAGTGGTTTCAGGGTGGCGGCCGGGCGTAAAATCCAATACAAAACCTTTAAGCCTATAGCATTATGTCCAGAGTAAAACCGCACCGACACCAAATAAATTGGCAGTAGGGTAGGAGGAAAAAGACTTAAACATTAGCCTATTTATAAAAATACAACACCGAGAATCGCAACGATTTTTGGCGTTGCGATTTATTCAGATGTTCGATGATTGATTGACCGACACAAAAAAAAACTTTTTTTTAGTAAAACTGAAGCTATTAATTTGATGACAGGCTTTCATATACTTATTCCATCTTAGTATTTCAAAGAACCTCTTACGTATCTTTATCGCTAAGAAAAGACCGTATTTTAAGTGCTCTTAAAAATTTCATCATAGACTAATTTATGTCTAGAGAAACATTTGTCTAATTTAAGGTATAAATGAATATAAATTTGTTTGCAATAATTCTTTTTCAGAAAGATATACATAAAACAAAACATGAATATTTAACTTTGCAAATTCTTAGCTTTTTTCATTAATCTTCTATCTAAAATAAATATGTTAGTTGTACAATATCCGTACTGACAGATGAAAAGCTATATTTATACTTACAAAATAATGTTTTATTTTTATTGCCTTTTGCATATATTTATAGCAAATAACCAATTTATAAAAAGTAGTCGAGCAGTTAAATAATAGAACTGATGTGAGTATGAATATCCCATTGTTAAAAAACTTTTAAGGACCTTCTAGTATAATTGAAACAGTTTGAATCAGGGATGTAACGGAGGTAGTTTTATCGGAACCGAAGTCGGAGTCGGAGTTTTTAAATTTGATTTATCGGAATCGGAATCGGAGTCGGAATCGGAGTCGGAGGCAGGGTCAGAAGTGGTGGCATGAGAAAGAACTTTTATTTACAGACAAATAAAACATTCTTAAATCATTTTTTTTTAAATTATAAAATAAAACACAAACAATGAAAAAAAACCTTTCATAACAGTCGACACAGGCCGCCGTCGCCGCTATGTTATGCTTCGACCTCCGATTAAAACCTCCGATTTAAAAGTGTCGGAGCCGAAGTCGGAACCGAAGGTGTAATAATAATCGGAAGTTCCGACTTAACGGAACCGGAGTCGAAGCTCCGTAACATCCCTGGTTTGAATATACCAATTATCGCTCAGAATAGACGTGTAAACAAACCTCAAAGTTAAAATGAACATGATACAGCATAAATGAGTAATTATAGAGGATATTAATATTAAATTTTTAGCTGTTAAAATATTCAAGTTCTATTACGTAGGTATTATTCTCAAACAATAAAGTTCAAATTGAATTATAATTTCAAAGAAGCTCATGATAATCGTTTCAATTAAGATTTGCAATATGAAATCCTGAAATCAATGAATCAAAATACTTTCTTTTGTCGTAATAAAGTCTACAGATTAAGTCATTGAAAAAGATTGAGTTTTATTAATTGGAAAATGCTGATATAACTACAGAATTCTTCATGATTTTTATTGAGTTATCTTACTAGAATCTACTACTGGAGTTATTATCAAGTGAAATGTGCTTTTAAATCAATAAATCAAAAGTGTGTTACGAGTAGCAGATAATTTTGCTTTTAAATTTGTTACCTATGTGTTATAATTGTATTTTAGTCAACATAAAATCAAAAAGAAAATTTTCTTGCTCTTGTCGTTATTTTGTACCTATTTTCGACCGTTTTGTAAAACCCTATCCCACGTTTCAATATAACCTCAATTTAATCGCACAAACAGTGCGTTACAGTTTGAACCTTAATTTAGACAAAACAACACAAACTTTTAAGTTGAACTTGCAACTTTTAAAAATCCGACATATTTTTTCTTTCGCTATGCTACGACTACACACGGAACCCGATAAGATTCCCGAATAGTTTCAGCTCGGAGCATGTTACATACAGCACTGTCTCGTAAGATCTGCGAATCTGGAGGCACCGTCACATCCTTGCCCGGCGACGTCCCGTTATATAACACACCTGCAGCTTGACTCACCAAGCACGAGCTGCATCGATCGTGTCCCGTCGATGATTGCACGTTAATCAGTCTATAGTCGCGAGGGGTCGGGTCGATGGGGGCCGGAGGCTGCGGACTCACCGTGCGGATGTTACATAAGTCGCGGGAGAGAGATGCGACACGTGCGGCCCCGTTGGGGCTCTATGCGCGACTGACTGACCCGGCGCGCGCCACGCCACGCGGCCGCGAGCCCGCCATCCAGACGTGATCGCAGCCTTCACGTGAGCTTCCCGACCTCTATAAACATAACAAATCCTTATATTTTTTTATATCTTACCACGGAGTATTTAACATCCCTAGCTTGGCTTCGTACCAAGACTTTCACTTAACTTGCTCAGGAGAATACTAAACTAGCGTGGATGGTAATAAAATGAAAACTTGAAATGTGTTAGATTTCCTTATTATTTTAGGTGTCTCACATTTTCAAACTCAGATTCATATTGTAAAATATTTCATAATAGTACGAATCTTAAAACACAGGTACGAATCAGTGCAATTCAGATTTTATAAATAAAACCATAAAAAGCTCGTATATTTTTCAATCTGACTCTATCGTCTTTCAGTAAGAAGATTTTTGTATACTTTTTTGTTTAGTTATCAAAAATACACAAAAAAATAGAAGGTATTTTTCGCTGTAACCATTTAAGGAAATTCAAGCCACAACTTAATATTAACTAACCGACTACCTGATAACTTTAAGTAGGTTCACTTTCCTACAAGCTTTTCTGCCCACCAATCCAAGGTGAAAAAAATTAGTGAAAAGGTAGAAACACACTTTTGTGGTGTGCTTGGCTCATCAAAACCATGTAAGCTCTTTCTTGTGTTAGCGTGTAAAATCTCTATAAAAAGAGTGTAAAAATGTTTAAAATTCATACTTAATATAAACTATGAAATAGCATACCAATTTACATACTTTCAATTCAATATCTATTAGTCAAGTCAAAGTCAAAATTACTTTATTCATTTTGATACAATTTTTACACTTATGAAAGTCAATTTTGATGCCAACGGTTCAAGATTCTACCAGGAGGCCTTGTTCTGAGAAGAACCGGCAAGAAACTCAACAAGTTTTATCCTCCCTTTACAGTTTTCATAGTATTGATTTGGAAAGAGTCATAATTCACACTGTCAAGTCTTTATTAATTAATCATAATAATATAATAAAATAAAGATTAAGAATTAAACTTACAATAAAAATATATATAGTTGTTAAAGTATTGCTAACATTAAGTATATTCGCGATATTCCAATCATTAAATTGAACAGTAATAGGCTGACTTCTAATAAGCTTGAAAGATTGTGTCTTCTATAACTAATGCTTAATAGTACCGTACCGTATCAGAAGAAACAGGAAAATATAACTAACGGCCTAGTTAAACAGCAAGACATCAATAATAACGGCCGACCATAAAAGATATTCTTAAGAAGTAACGTATTTTATTGGAAATCGTTTACAGGGTTGTTGTTGAATTAAGGTCGTAGTTGTAGTATAAAGATGTAACTATTAGCCTTGTAAGTCCTGTGTTTTTTCAATATACGACAGCTATTCAAAAAATCGGAAATGGTCTCCCCTTGACTTTCTCGTATACCGAAAACGACTCAAAATTTGATATAGAAACCTTATATTTTGATGTCATACATGCATGTTAAATTTTGGTCACCCATCTGAGTAACGACCGCGCACTTGGTTGCTTAACTTTCGTGATCGACGACTCAAAAGTTAATAGAAACCTTATATTTTAATGTCATACATGCATGTTAAATTTGGTTGCAATAAGTTAAAGCATACTCGAGTTATCGTGCTAACGCACAGACCCACGGGCATAGGTAATTCCAAAAACGGTATTTTTGGACTCGGGAGGTCCAAGACGTGTAAATCCGTCAAAATCTCGAGGTCGAATTTCTTGACGACTGCATTACGACTTGCTCTATACTAGGTAAACGAGAAAGTAAAAACACGGGACTTATGAGGCTAGCACCTTAGGCTTAAGCAAGGTCATAGCTAGGGGGTCGCAATATCGAGCCGTTTTTTCAATACCGGTATTTTCGATTTTAATGTAGTTACAATACCGGTTTACCGAGATTTTCAGTATTCGATTAAGCATTGTCTTTTTTGTGCAATATAAAAGGCAACAGGTATTAAATTCTCATTAAATTCTCAGGTCTCATGTTGTAGAGATGTCTATTCAGCTTGCAGTGGCCAGTCAGAGCCCTAATCAACACGCTCAGGTTGCCCCTGTTGAGCTTCAGTAGCTCGTCAGTCACTCTTGAAGGAGGTGGGTTTTTAAATATTGCATGGACTGACAGGTTCTTTGAGATTGGTTCCAGGCCAAACAGTAGACCTCGTTGGAATGGTATCTACTTGTCGACGACAAGGTTAGTTTGCACGTGTAGTCTTATGAAGGGAGGGAGAAGAGATTAGGGCACAAAGATGCTCAGAGCCTTCGCTGTACAGACGATAGAACGCGTTGAAAGAAGATGGTTGATCTACACCGGTGCTGCGGTCGTGCCACCTATACAAAGCTTCAAGTAAGTGCTAGGTGCAAGCAAGACTACGCAGGACAGTAGGTACATACTTGTGACTTGTATTACACGCACAGTTGATCGCGCCTGACAAAGTCGCACCGTTTTCAGAACGCTCGTTTCCATTGAGGAAATTGCACACTTTCTGTGTACCTATATTTTCGTAATATTTTACAATACAACAATCGGAACAAAATTAATTTTTTGCATATCTTATGAACAATTTAAAAAACGTCACTCTCGCTTTATATTTAACGTTTACTCTGGCGTGATCCGATAGCGAGTGACAATGGTACACCATCAATAACGCTACTCGGTGACATGCGTACCATGAGCAAATGTCGCACCCATACTTTACACTTGAGCCTAATTCTCGTAATGAGCTTACATACTACATACAGGTAAGGGCAAAATTAATAATTCCCTTAGTTTCGTCTGTCCTTGTACATTTGATATAATTACAATTGTGGTAGTACACAATTGCCGTTAGCGCATTAGGCTCGAGCGAGACGCAACAAACAACGATATACTGTTCATTAACGCTGCTTTTTGTTTTTGTATTTTTTGCCATTATATTAAATATATAATAAAAGAAAGATATTAAAAAATATTACTGTTTTTTTGTTTAAATAATAAAATGTGAAACGTAATAAAAGTGCACCTATGTATTGTATTTGTATGTTGTGCACTTTGAAGATTCAAATGGTGAACTTTCAATGGAACTTAGAATTCTGTAATTTATATTTAGTTACAAATATTTTTATAATTTTCTAGAAATTTCTTTTTTTGTTATTTGGTTGGCAGACAAGCATACGGCCAGTCTGTTGGTAACCAGTCACGCGTAGCCTCAACTCTCAACACTAAGCGTGTTTACACACTACGCCGCAGCGACAGCGGCACCGCCCCGGCGGCGCCCCGCTGTCACTGCGGCGTAGTGTGTAAACACGCTAACGTGACACTCAAGCGCTGCCTTCCATACCCCGTGGAGCTTTAACAACTTTACTCACCAATAGAAACACTACACTACAAAAATGTAGTGTTATTTGACTGAAGTATTCTGTAAGGTGGAGGTACTACCCCATTGCGGAAGCTCTAAATTCTTTGTCCAAATTCAAGACTGCTGTGCCTTACATCGAATATAACCACAGATTTAATAATACAAGGAAATAGGCCAAGCCGGCGTTCAACTTACATTTTCGCCACTTCGCCTTCCGATAAAGTCAAGTGAATATGCAACTCAGCGATTTGACCGATCTCCTTTGCGGCTGTGCTTAACTTTCATCGCTTCGCAGTCCTTAAGACGCGCGCAATGAATAGTGTATATTGCGGCATGCTCCACTAGAACATGTTATGTAGTATGGCCGCTGATTGCGACACTCGGTCTTCCTATGAACTCGGCGATTCGACCGATCTCCTTAGAGTGACTATAACGCAATCTAAACGCGATAAAGAATAAAAAAAAATCAAAAATATATTTATTTACTACACGTAGCTTTTCCAAAGTGTGGGTCTCTTGTTCAAGTTTGGAAAAACCTGTATTAGAAAACGCCCCTCTCTTTCCGTATAACAATATGGCTGTCGTTACGTAATTTAACGTAATTAATAGCAAAAATACATGCTTATTAACAACACTATTAACATTTTAAAAATTGTACCTATATAAAAAGAATTGAAATATTTTTCAAACTTGTGTAAGTAAAAAATAAAAACAAAACTTGCGTAAATGAAATAAAATAACTGAACTTGTATATGTGTTGGACATTGGTAATATTAAAATGAGTTTGTGTAATTTTTTTTGTATTCTGTCTGTAGTTATATTATATTATTATTATTTATCAAAATATGTGTGTATATTGTACATCTGATTTTAGATGTATAATTTAGTGGTCAGATAAAGTTTCTGGTTTCGTAACTTTGCAATTTTAACTATGTTCTTACTTTCTTTTTTCATGCAAAGTAAGTTAGTAAGAAACCATTTGAAATTCTATTTATTTCGTTGTATATTGCAGCAAAAATCCTGTTTTTTCGTTTGTGAATTTAATAAAATGTTATTGGCGATAATTCCAACTATGCATACAAACATGTCTCTACCATGAAGATATTATGCGGGATTTAGGGAAGCGCCTTATTTTAGCCAAACACGATAGCGTGAAGAACAATGCACACATTGTTCTGAGCTAAAACTAAGCTACACCAGAGCTGTTCTAATCTCGCAACCGCAAACAAAGGCAAACAACTTAAATACTGCTTGAAATTAAATGGAAATAAAGTCGAAATAAATAAGTTTTTTTTCTGTGATGTTTCTTTCGCTTTTGTTTTTACCAAAATCAAATGGTTATCGTTTTCAAACGTTTTGACAGCTCACAGCTGTCAAACTGTTGTCAATATGTATGAAAACGATAACGATTTGGTTGGAGTTTCTCCCGAGTTCTTGTCGTAAAAACACGTGTTGAGAGACTCCATTTTTAACCCAAATCAACCGTACAATTTTTGTTACTTTAGTTATATTTTCACTTGACATCGGCAAAGGCGTACGTATAACGTCATTAATTAAGAATATAATAGAATAGAGTTTCTCCCGAGTTCTTGTTGCAAAAACACGTGTTGAGAGACTCCATTTTAAACTCAATACCGTACAATTGTCGGTTACTTTAAGTACATTTTCACTTGATATTGGCGCAATGCGTAATCTTTATGTCTTGCGATGAACATTAACGTAAAAGAAGAAAAAAGATTTGGTTTTGGTAAAAAGGTTGTAAATAAATAATAATAAATATATTTTCACGGTCACACCAATTATCTAGCCCGAAGTAAGTATCATTAAGAACTTGTGTTACGGATACTAGATAACGGACATTTTTTTTTTATATACATATAACATAATATATTTTTTTTAGATATTTTTATAAATAAACTTAAATAAATATGTAAACAACCATGACTCGCAAACAAATGTTCGTGTTCATCACACAAATATTTGCCGCTACCAGGATTCGAACCCGGACCGCTTGATGCGTAGGCAGCTATACTGACCACTCCACCACGACGGCGTCAAACGGGTAAATAGCGCGAGAAGACCCCTGATAGAGTTACTATGAAATGAATTTTATTTGATTGTTCATTATGATGAAGTTGACTGGCTTATTAAATGCTAAATAAAGATTTCAGTCCAATTTAGAGCACCTGAAGTGGAGTCCTTCACCTTACAAAAGACCACAGTCAAATAACACTACATTTTATATAAATCCTTTATTACTCATATAAAATCGGTAATACATAAAGACATGTACAAAGATGAGCTCTACTACTACTAGAGATCTCGAGAGAGATAGAGATCTAGAGATAATAACGGGAATAACACGTGCAAGTAAATTAGGTATTACATAAAAACAGATACCTAAATTTTTTCCATGAATCCTAAGATTCAGATTCGGATTTTGAAGAAGATATTCAGCTTTTGACGCTGGCAAATCTTCTAAAAAAGAAAGACCAGATGATATTGGTTTCATCCAGTGAATAGGAAGAGAGAGGTTAAAGGAGAGTTTCACTGTTTCGTTATGGAGCTTGAGAACGGTGCCGAAAGATTTCATCAGCATTTTAGATTGTCCAAGACACAGTTCGAGTACGTTCATTCCTCAATTGAAAAGGACATAAAATCTCTTCCCAAACAGCTGATCTAATGGACTGATTTCTGTATTATTTACATTTTGTATCATAAATTACTTTATACTGTCGTACTATTCCGATCGTCGTCCTTACAATTTAATATTTAGATAAAATACATGCACTGACACGTCATAACAACAGAGGCGCGTGCAAATTGCTCTGACGCCGCTTCTCCCCCGGCACTCTGATGCGATCTGGATCGCTTCTGATGCGACACAACAGAAGCCATCACAACATATCGCGTCACGCTAATATAAATCTCACCGTACTAAATGTATGAAACCCATACCGTTCTGACGCATCACAACACGACACGTCAGACAAATTTAAATCCGGCTTTACCCGTTTCAAACGTATCGTTGCTTGTTAAGGTAGGTCTCCTGCGACAAAAAATAACAAAATAATCTAACAAAACATGAACCGTGAATCTCTGCGTTTCATCCTTATGGTTAAACCACTAGCCTACAGAAGCGGTTAAAATTACAGCCAAACAGCGTTTGCTCTTAATTTATCTTTTAAATTTATTTCCTCCTTCATAACCAAGGATCCGCAATTACCTACTTAAAACTTCCTCAAAGTAGTGAACTTCAAAACAATAGAAAAAGTTAATAGCGCAATAAAGAATGGTGCACAATTAAGGACGCATTTAATGGATATTGCGCAACCAGGGTCCAACTTAAAGAAGAAAGAAAGAAATCTTGTTTGTCGTTAAGGACGCAAATCTCAGAGCCACAGACGTGGCTGTGATACTAATCAGTTTGTAACAGTGAATGTACAAATTATTATTTAATTATAAAAAGAAGATCATCCGATTTTAGGGTTAAGTCTTTTTCATTTAATCATCATCATCATGCCAGAAGAGAGACGCCTACTGTTGGATATAACATGCCTCCCTCAAAGATTTTCAACACCAGCGGTACTGCGCTGCCTACATCCGGTGGCTTCCCGCGACCTTTACCAGATCGTCGTCATTCCGTCATCTGGGTGAGAGCAGCTACACAGTAAATATAATGCAAAAAAAATAGCAACTTTGTAGCTCTAACAGCTACTTAGCACTACTTCCCAGCCAGGTCTGCAGCTCTATGTTCTAGATCTAGAGTTATATGTAGGTTTTCTACTTGCCCGAAGCACCTACTGTACTAAATGTATGTCTATCAGCTATCAGAATATTATGTATAGATATTCTGAAAATGATACTTCTTTCCTATAACGCCATCTGTCACAAAGTAACAAAGCAAAGTTAAGCACATCACGACACAAGAGACGCAACGAAAGTAGCGTCATCTATCGCCGAGTAGCATAACCAAAATTAAAGCTTAAAGCATGCCATGGCATCTATAGGCGTACATTCTTATGTAGGGCGTACAAGGTTGTATTGATTGGCACATTTCAGTCACAGAATACGTTGCATTACCATAAAAGGGTAGTAGCGAATGTTGGTGCATAATGTCCTAAATTAACTATTTCTTAAATGTTTTGCTATAACTTATATAATACAAAAGATGAAAAACAACAAATATGAAAACAATGTACAATGGGCGGTCTTATCGCTACGCAAGCGATTTCTTCCAGACAACCTTTGGATGAACAGGATAACCATGTTACAATAATAATGGAAGTTATAGGTGTACCGTTACTTAATTATTGCTATATTGGCTAAGATAAAATATTAATACTTAAATATTCAATACCAACGAATATACAGGTTGTCCCAAACCCCTAGACAAACCCGAATAACCCCTACTATGTATGTTCTACCAATTTTTGTAGTTTTGGAGTTATGATTTTTTAAAGTTTCAAGACATTTTTGTGTTTTATGAGGTTGCAAACATAGATACAGCCTTGATTTTTTTTCGTCACATAGCTGAATACAATGACTAGCCAAAAAAAGTCATCGTACGTATATGTTGGTTGATATATAGTATATATCAACATATGCGTACGATATATATATATTATTTACATTATATATGCATTCATATTTATGGATGGATAAAGAAATACGAAAACTATGTTATAGATTTGATATTAATAACAATCTATAACGTACATATTTCGTAAACATTTATTATCACTGATGAACTAAGAGGAATTTTTTTACACTATAATTGTAGCCAACATGGAAGTGCGCGCTGATGATGGTAAGCGATTGTCCTAACCACAGAACAGATAAAAGAGGTTATCTGTTCTGTGGTCCTAACCTACAGATACTTGGTATAACAATGTAAAGAAACTATAAGCGCTTCATTGTCTATATCACGGCGATTATCCTGGACAGCTTTTTATCCCTAATCTCTTGTCCTTCTTACGGTTCAATCACATTGAAGCAATGCCATTGAACGGAATTGAACATTAAACGTCGATTCCAATTTACACGTACATATGACGTTCAGTTCACTTGCAATGCAATGTCGCGCCAACTCGTGCTCGCGAAATCTTCGCTGTACTGCACGGAATAAGCTATCGGTCAATCTTTATGTTTACACGTTTCAATACCATTGAATAATGACGTCAATGAGCAATATTGAAGCAATTCTATTGAAAACGTTCGGTAAATTTAAGCTTTATTTATATTATATTTGGGATCATTTCTTAAAAATCTAAACTTACAGCGCTAAAAAGCAAAAATAAATTGTTTTTAAATAAAAAAACCGCCTTCAAAACTGAAAATGGAGAAATAAAAATCATCATCATCATCAACAGCCCATATAATGTCCCCACCGAGGGGCTCGAGCCTACCCCACATTAGGGGCGATTAGGCCTTAGTCAACCACGCTGGCCAAGTGCGGGTTGGTCGACTTCACACACAACCTAAGAATTTCTTCATAGGTGTGTGCCGGTTTCCTCACGATGTGTTCCTTCACCGTTAAAGCGTCGATTAAACGTACATATGAATTCAAAATTTGCAAACACATTGGTACGTGGCGGGGATCGAACCAGTGCCTCCCGGGTAAGAGACGACGCTCGTACGCACTACGCCACCGACGCTTTCGAAATAAAATATTTTTAAAAAATCTAAATTATTTTTGAGGTCGATGCCAACCTCAATATTTGTGAAGCGGAGAGCTGGTGGATGGTGGTTGGTGGTATCTCCTAATCAAAAGAAAGAGCGAAGAATATGCGTCAAAATACGGATTTTAATTCCGATATTCACAGAGCAGAAACCCTAAGCAAAATAATCAGAGTTGTGTTGACGTTAATCAATATTAATAGCAATAGACAAATAATAAATACAAACTATAAAAATCGGGAGTAGTCTCCCCTTAACTTTCTCGCATTCCAGAAACGACTCAAAAGTTGATAGAAACCATATATTTTGATGTCATAGATGCATGTTAAATTTTGGTCACCCATCCGAGTACTTGGTTGCTTAACTTTCGTGATCGACGACTCAAAAGTTGATAAAAACCTTATATTTTGATGTCATGCATGCATGTTAAATTTGGTTGCAATAAGTTAAAGCATACTCGAGTTATCGTGTTAACGCACAGACGCACTCAGACATAATTCCAAAAAAAAGGTCCAAAACGTGTAAATCCGACAAAATCTAGCGGTCGATTTTTTTGAGGATAACAAGACTTCCTCTGTACTACGTATACGAGAAAGTAAAAAGGTATAATAATCGTATAAAAAGGTAAACCTAGGATGGCTCGGCACCAATTTGGAACAAACGTAGTCACTTGTATTTGAGACTGATCTTAGTAAACCATTTGGAATTTTTTAAACCGTTTTTTCTATGAAAAAGAGGCGTTACGCCTACGTTCCATAGCTTTCATGTAACTGTATTGTCTGTATGGTCTCCCTTTCAGAGTTCACAGCCTTAACAACGTATCTACATTTTAAAAAAATATACGTGTGAAACTAGACTACTTACACAACAAGTCAGTATGAAAACATTTCAAGACTTGTACATTTTAGTGTATTAAAAAATCTTGGAATATTAGGTCATACTAAAGAAAAAAATGACAAAGCTCTGAAACTATGGGAGCTATTATCATAAAATTTTACTCACCTTGTAGATAACTTCTTTATTTAAATATTCATATGCGAAAATGTAACATTTAACTCGTAAAGAAAAATCAATAGATTTCTCGTTTTCTGTGTGTTTCCCGACTTTTCTGAATTACTATGAAAGCACGGGATGCTCCGCTCACTGGTCAAGGTCGCAAGCACTTATCGTTGCCTTAACACATCGAGCACATACCCAATACAGTGGTAATACTCACCCTCCGTCTCCGAAACAGGTTCGTGTTTTTTCACGAAAGTCAAACCGTTAATCGCACTTACTAGTGTTACAATAACATTAATCTAAACGTGTATCAATATTTGCAGTTCAATAACACACTGTTCCTTCGAAATAGCTTTATTTTATTCGTCGTAAATAACATCTTGTTGTAGAAAATATTATGAACACTGTTTGAAACTTAGGTACCTAATTCGCGTTTTTATGTAACGAATTCATTATTTGCACTTCCACTGCACTTCCACTGATTTTACCACTTTTTGTAATTATTTTATAAATTTTAACTCGCTATTACTATTATTTCCTAATTTTATGTTTACTTAATTGACTGACAATGTCAATTTTTGTTTGTCATTAATTCTTTATTTTGTTTTTTCTGAGAAGGACGCTATCTGGATCTATGTTCAATTTCGTGTCAATTTTATTTGAAAGATCATAAATATTTTTATTTAATCAAAGTTTTTATCTCTTCTTTATAAATCGATAAAAATATTTGCATGCCTGCTTATCCCCATCTCTAGTGTGACGCGTAAATCTATTAACCAATTAGAGCGCAGTAGTACTCTTTGCACAGATTTGGCGGAAATTTTTTTCGAACAAACTCAGTGACATTTCGCCTCTATTGGGTATGTGCTGGATGCCTTAACTAAAACGTAGTGATTACCTTCTCTGTGGCCTTAACAGCACTAGCTATTCGCATGTGGACTGTACTTCCGCTTGCCATCAGATGGGAAGTAGTAATTTCCTTTTCCCAGTAATGTATAAGACTTTTTCAGTTCAGGGGGCTATGGGAGGCTACCGGCGGACCCTATTTCCAGCAAATTAATGTACTTTGACCTGCTGTAAAAAAAAATTTGGGGGCGCCGGCGGATGCCATGCCAGGGAGAGTGCTAAACTACATCGTAAAATAATAATAAACAAAGCTCTAAGCCAATTGTCATCACCTCCACCCCGTGGAGCTACTAGAAACCTCGCTCATCGATATCGTTGAAAACAGCACTATTATAGTCTGAGAAAATTGACGGCACCCTGGTCATGCGTTGTTATAAATATCTTAAAAGTTAAGTTACTATAAAAAAAATATATTACACAATTTTTCAAACTCAGATTGAAACGAGCTTTACGCTTTGTAAGCTCTCTCATCTATCATTACACAAGACTGAGAATTAACTTTGCTAAAGTTGAAATTTAACTTGAATCTTAACTGTTTATGTTTAATGTTTTGACTTGTTTAACTTTTATGTTCTTAATTTTTACACGTAGGTTACGGTTTTAGTTTAGTTAGCAGATACGCGATAAAAAGGTGTCATTATCATGTAGGAAGTTAATCACAACTTCACCAGACAGAAAAAAAGAGCTGAAAAGGTGGAAGAGGAAGAAAACAAAAACCAATAATATGGAATACATAGTTTAATTTATTTGACATTGATTTGGTAGTTTCACTACCAAGACTAAACAGATTTATGTACTAAGTACAACAACGATAGAATATTTCATAGAAAGTTCAATACAAATTAAGAGTACAAAACAGACCCTTTTTAGCTCCATAAAAAATATAATCATCTAATGTCAAAAAGACCACTGCTTGGCCAAAGATTATTTTCAAATATCTATTCCTTTCCGCCCTCATAACGTCCATTTAATTCGATTATAATTCATTGACAATCAATTGAATGGGGTTTCGTGTTTTATATGCAATCGCTGAAATTTTTAATTAAATTACCCATTAACCAAAAATTATGCAAAAATATCTAATGTAATGTTATAATATAAAATTACATCAAAGTTATTTGCAATTGACATTGTTTTATAGCTTCAATGATTAGGGACATACAAGGGACATAATTTTGTAAATAGGCAAGAACTTATGCAATTTCAAAAAGGGTACGCTTTTCACCAATATAAATCACCAATTTTATGGAAATACCACTTTATCACTGGAAATACGGCCTATCAAAAAATAATCAAAGATTATTTAGATAACATTAATATGAAAAAAATCATAAAAACAACAATGTGCCCGTTTTAAATTGCATAAGTTCAAAAATAAAAGTATAAAAAAATTCTTTAAACTAAAGACACATCCTCGATCTAGATAGCTATCACATCATTAATCCTTTTAAAATATAATATGTTATATGTATAAATCTATAGATACTAACTAAATATACATTTATTATAACAGCAGCAAACTTGGGTATACATAGAAAGACGTAGTCAATGCATTCTAAAAAAATAAGAAATTATGACTTCAATTAATTAGATTATTATAAAATGGTAATTTTCAATATGTATTTAAAGCGTTAACTAAAAATAATTTAATAAACGCTTAATAAAAATGTCAACTTTTTATATCATCTTAATTATGATTAAAATGTACTAAGTATTTATAATGAACATAATTATGATGATTTGTAAATGTTACTAGACAGCTATCATAAACTACATTTCATAGCAATTTATTAATATTTATCAAAATATTTTTCTCCACCACATATTAAAAAAGGTTTTCCAATTAAAAAAAACGGTTTAACAATTTAGATAAATCTGATAAATACGCTAAATAACAATTCCTGACATAGGATTTCAATTTCATAAAAATTGTATTAGGTGTAAAACACGTAAAAGTAAGGAATAAACGCTTTATATTTTGATTAACTCATACATAAAAAGAAAAAGAAAGTTGTTTATTTTCAAAATATCAGTCTTTCGAAGTTTGAAAATAGTTCACGTACCAATACATGCTTTTTTCAATTCCAAACACTTCGAAGTCCAGTTTACAATGATAAAATAAACTGTTATCTTTGGCTACTCGGGCGATTTTTATCTTACTTCATAATTAGTATCTTATTTCAAAATATGGTTAATGTATATTGGTATATTTACTGTTTGTGTAACAACAAGAACACTATAGGTTCTATTTTATATTTTTTTTAATTACATGTTGGTACGTAAACATTCAATAATAGCCACATCACAGTAACAATATAAAAAAATAGTTAGTATGTGATAGATAACAATCAATAACATTTTTTTATAAAACAAATACATACAACTATTTTCTATCCTTTGTTGCTATAAACATTACACCACACATAATTGCGGTGTCGAACATAACAGCAATAGGTAAAGAATCTACCTTTTGTGGCTACTTGTTCCAGTAGTATTAACAATATATTATCAAAGAGTAGCTTTCAGTCATGCAAACTTTATAAACTTCTGCAGGCAACGGACGTCCATGTCACTCAAAACGTAGTGATTACCTTCTCTGTGATTTAGGTGCCGATATGGCAGATGGCACATGAAGTAGTGATTATTGCAACGACACGTTTTCTCTTAAAAAATTTAAATGGAAATCAAAGAGAATACAATAACTAATCGAAATAAGGAGGAAATCCAAATAGAGTGGCCATTTGGATTGCTGAAGTAACAAATATTCGGTAACGTAAACCTGATTAATATTTAGATAATAACGAATTATAATAGAATAAATAACCTTTTTTATCGGATGTTGCCCAATAACGCTACGGAACAGCGGCTACGAGAAATGGCTACGAAACATAGCGCGCATCGCCTCTTTTTCATAGTAATAATAGTTCAAAAAAACTAAAATAACACGCTTATAAGTTAAATCGGACTAAAAAGTGAAAAATAACTTTTTAGTACAGAAACTAAATGATGAACGAAAAGTAGAAAAGCGTGTGCTCAATAACATGAGTTCTTGAAAATATACGATCGGTACAATTAAATTGAGCACACGCTTTTCTCTAAATAGTAATTATACTTTTTGGTCATCATTTAGTTACTATACTAAAAAGTTATTTTGCACTTTTTAGTCCGATTTAACATAAAAACGTGTTATTTTAGTTTTTTTAAACTATTATTTTATTTTAGACTTTTTATTGCGAATTATAACCGCCGATGAAAGTACTTATAGAAAAACTCTTAAAACCGCCAACTTAACAATTACAACGCCATCTAGTGACGTATAGCTGAACTAACATTCCAAACGTTTAATTTATTAGTTAGTCCTGACTATTCTAATCAGGATAATGTGATATTCTTTTCGAATTATTGTAATTTCAGTACGTAAGTAAGTAGTAGTAGAGTCAGTTACATACAAACATACAGGAGTTACAAACATACTGGAGTTACAGCGTGTTAAAAAGAAGTAATACGGTTCCGAGATGATAACTTAGTTACAACTTGTTTACTGTACTGTTTACACTTACGGCCGGTTCCAATATTCTATCCACAGATAAGCTTACTGAAATTTTGTTGCCTAGCATTTAATGTTAAAAGTAACCGCGGTTACATAGCAAAAAAACTTTGGTAGTGCAGTCTGTCTGTGGATCGAATATTGATTCACAAAAAGTAACCGCACTTTGAATACTCCATATAAGGTATACTCGTAGGCACATAAACAATATCATTAAGCCTACGTCATGAAATGGTAAAGGCAAACAAAGTTCATTTCGAAATAAGGTAAATTTTGAAAAATGTTTATGCTTATTAATTACGAAAATCTTGTTTAATATACTATAATATAAAAGTAGCATTACAAAACATAAGGAAACAATCTTACACTATGGTACAGTAGTACCTAAAATTGACATAACTTTTGATATTACAAAAACATCCTTCTGGCTAATTTGTCACTTCTAGTTACTTTTCGTTATCAATATTACTTCCACAAAATATATATACCTACCTACATATCCAGATAACAGACGCGAGTATTCTTAGAGCCTCATCATCACGTCGTTTTTTAAACACCAGTCAACGCTTGAAATGTCGCTTGCATTTTTACCTATCTGTTACGGCTAAAAGCCGAAAAGTACGGTTACATTATACCCATGAGATCGATAGTTTCAGGTAAATTTTTATATGACCTAGAAGGGCCAACTTTTGAGAGAGTCTAATGTCGTTATACCTAGTTCCAGCCGGCTAAAACTAGGTGTAACCACACCGGCTTTTAATCGTAACATATCGATTAAAACGCAAATCATTTGCTCGTTTGAAAACGTCATGTGAATAGGCTGTTAAATTTTATTAAAAAATACACCTGAGAAAGTATAACAGAAGTAGGTATACCTACATTTAAAAAGTTCATTTCCGAGATTAAGGGCCGGCGCCCAACGACGGCACGGCACGGTAAAAGATTTTTTTTGTAGATAAATGATTTTCGACCTTATTTAAATGAATTTAGCACTGACAATCTTTCGTTTCAACATGAATAGGTCGAGGTGTTCCGCGGCATTCCACAAAATAACAACATTGAATTTTTATATGTAAAATTAAAAGATATCTATATAATATTATGTGGGCCACGAGATGCCGCGGCATGCCAAAGGATGCCATACAGGATCCTTCGGTTGATCTTTCGGAGTGCCATGCTGTCAGTGGACGCTGGCCCTAAAAGATCCTTATAGGCTCTTTTATATACAATTTAACAACGCCCATAGTTACATGTTAGCTCCAATATAACAACACCATTTTCAAATTTCTATATTAAAATTTAATAAGTTCAAGAATCTTGATTCCCTCGTTTGCTATGACCAGTGACCACCTTTCTTTAGTAAAACTATCAAAATAAAATTATACTTGAATTCTACATCTTACGATCAGTATATTATCATATTTGATAATCGGAATCATTGACAATTATCTTAACACTACAACGTTAATAAATTAATTATGAAATTCAAGTTCTACCAATTTCTCTAGGAGAGTACGTCAACTACTTATGCGTCGGTTTAAGTAACGGTATTTCTGTTCGAAAAATCGGTAACCTAAACTACTTATAATAATTTATCAAGTAAAACCACTAATATTATTTTTAAATGCAATAAAAGCGTATAATTAATGTCTATACCAAATAAAGAGCGCTAAATATATTTTTTTCAAATCTGATATCATCTAACCTTTCCGCCATCGTGTTTGTACAAGGTGGCAACTTCAAGCGCGTACAGTTGACTCGAAATTGGCTAAATTCTGAAGCGAACCCGAAAATAAGAAGAACAAGAGATAGCCCGTTCTGGGCCGTTACATTAATAATAATTTGACGAACTTTTTATGTAAATTAACCAAGCTGGAACTGATTGATTAGAATACCGTTTAGATACACTAAAATTATATGCATATGGACTCTAAAAGTCCACAAGCCATCCTATCAAAATGTACGTCTGTGCTAGAAATTAGGTAAATAGATCCAGTACAATCGTACTATCGGTTTCCGTCCAAATCAATCGAATCAAACCAAAATCGACCGTCAGCAAAAATACTGCCAAGATAAGTGTTTAATTCAAGTTCAACTCTCCCGCCTCGGTGACTAAACCTACACCTAGTGGTTCACCCACCGGCCTAGGACTCATATGTTCTGAACTCGGAAAGAACCCAGGTTAGGTCGCAGGGGGAGCAAAAATTTGGTTTGATATAGGTTAGTTTGAAGTCCGTATGACTCTGCCGCCATCTTCGAGACTTATATACAACGATTATTATCCCAAAAGGGGATAAGCAGAGCCTTAGATACCATTTGGTTACACATAAAATCACATCTGCACCACGGCGAGTGCTCTGAGAAGATTTTTTCCCTAGTCCAACCATTTCCCTTCCTTTTAAGGACTTCGCTTACTGACTTACGGTGGCACTGATAAACCGTGGCTACCACTCCAATGCGAGCTAAGAAATTTGGCAACTCATTTCTTTGTCGCACCACTAAGAAATGGAATTAACTGCCAGCATACGTCTTCTCTCCTTGCAATACTCAGGCATTCAAAGGAGGCGTGAAGAAGCACCTTGCATGTCGGTAAGGCGAGGGTGCAGCTAATGCGGTTGTTTACCTCTTGCATTAGCTATCTTCGCATTCGGACTATCGGACTCCACTTCTGCTTACGATCAGGAGGAATGGAGATATTTGCTAGGCTTCTTTATAAAGAAAAACCTCATGGCAGTTCTCATCTTACGTAAGCCATAAAGCGCTGCTGTACGTGCCCCGGCTGCATTGCTCTACGAAGGCAGAGGAGATCGCAAAGTACATCCGAGGCAAGACCATGTTCATCTTAAGGATCGAACGGTTTTGACGAATTTGTGGTGAGAGTACCGACCGACCATGACATGGTGACACATTGTGACGACTTTCATGAAGGAAGAAATTTGGCCGAAAGGTGTAAGGTTCCAGCGTTTCCGAGGCCGTCTACCTGACACTATTAAGTGTCACGCGTCACCGTCAAATCGTGTAAATTAAGTAATTTACTAACATAAGTGTTATTTACTTACAAAAATGATATAACAGTATGTATGTTAGTTTATTAGGTATTTATTGTATGGGCCTTAGTAGCCCGAAATAAAAGTTTATTATTATTATTATTATTATAAAAATCCAGTATCTAGAAGCAAGATATCCAATTCAATCTGTTGAAGATTGCGGGTGAAGTAAGCCTCCTTATTCAATCTTATTTTAACTGGAAACCTTTTGAGACGAAACTCTTGTCTATCGTAAGACAATAACATATACCTTTGCGAACACCATAGAAAAATTGGTAGAACTGTAACATTCGCAAAATCTTCAGAAACAACGACTAGCACGCTAAAGGTTTCCGTCATTCGAACCTCTACTTGCGCAGACAACAAATGAAGCTATAATAAAATGTTCGCGGAACCTTAGGCTTAGGTTTTGGCTTGGCTTTTTTCGGCGAAGCAGTTGGCACGCGCTTGTACCGAGAAGACTGCATCGGGATTACCAGCTCCAGTACAGACGCATCGTCATCTTCCTCCGAAGCTGTTAGTTCGACTTCGTAGAGCGGAGGAGAAGCACGCTCCTGCTGTTGCAAACCCATTACTTCGGCGTAGGATCGGTGGTATTCAGGCAAGCGATGTCCCATTGGCCAATTCACTTCCAGGGGATTTATACGGCCGTCCTCCAGAGCTTGCTGAAAAAACCATGATGATGCTTAGAATCTATTTGTATAGTCTGTCTACTTGTTATAATCCACTTGTGGATTGGTAAATCTAACATAGGTACTGTATAGTGCCGTCATTTGTGGACACTCGAAGTCATAAGTAAAATAACCGTATTTAAATATCAGTTTGTAAAAGGTACACACAGAGGTCTACGGGGCTTCTTAGACGAATAGGTCTAACCACAGAACATAGATATAAGAGGTTAGAAGGCGTAAGTGGGCGGGGTAGGAGCGTCGCACAGAAGAGCGAACGCTCTTCTGAACCCATTTGCATGTTTTGACACTTCTCAGTCACGATTTGACGTTCGCCTCGCGCTGTAGGTGTGATTTTATTTAAAAATTGTGACAAAAATGCCTTCCTGTACCATTTTGAGTTGCAAAAGGCAAAGTAGAAAGTGTAATCTTTCTCGTGACAACATTTCTTTTCACCGTTAAGTAGATATTTACTGTTAAAATCGAAAAAATCATGAAGACGTCCAATAAATATACATTGCTTGCTGAATACGTCACCTATGTGTGTGACATAGTGTCCAGCTTGCAATCTTTAATGTTTCGTGCAGAACAGTGACTGTTCTTAAAACAAAGTGTTGTACTAGGTCAGAATCATAATTAATATATCGATAAACCTCCATTTGGAAAAATCTATTGCAGTAACAGTATCAAACACAAAAAACATGATAAAAATTTGCATTTAAATGAATAATGTTCATTTAAAATAATTATAACTCGGAAGTAACTTTTATACAAAAATATTGTTTGAATAGGTATATTTATATTATAATAACAAATAGTTATAACTTGTTTCTTTAGCTTTCCCTCGGAACTGAGTACAAAATTAACCTGGATAAATGCGACAGGTCGCATAGATTGGGTACCTACTAAACTAAGTACTGTGTTTTCCATCCATTTTGAGCAAAATATGTTTCTAATAAAAAAGGCTGGAAAACGTCTTTTAAGACCGGGGGCAATCCCAACTAAAGAAATCATACGCCTCATTTCTGAACCTTCACAGGTACGTATTTTATGATAAATATTTTTATGTGAATAAGCAATTCTCATTTGATTCCTATTACTTACTATATTATTATACTATCAAAGTAAACACACAAATGTATTGATGCAAAAACATATTTTCAGACAACAACGTCGATTCAATCGCCACCTCTAAATCCGCCGTCATCAAAAAGTCTAAGTAACATGTACTTTTTCGATCTTTTATGCGATTTTTATTTATTAATTTAGTTTATTTGTTTTATAAATATAATAAAAGGGGTGTAAGGGGTTCCGAACAACATCTGACGGAACCCAAGTCAACCTCACCTGCACGCGGTACACCCTGCCGAACAACAGACGAGGCTCTGGCGCTCCCCACCAACCCGCACTGGGCCAGCGTGGTGGGAGAAGAGGCTCCGCCCTGAAGCCATCCAGATCCAAAACCCCGAGCGCTTTCAACTCGAACTGCAAAATCGCTTCGAATGCCTGGAGGACTGCATAGATGTGGACACTTACAATGACAGGTTCGTGGAAGCTGTTCTTACAGTGGGTTCAAAACTCTTCAAACCCAGCCGTACAAAAAAAAGCGAAGAAAATCTCAGAGCCCACATTAAAGCTGATGGAGGAAAGACGAGGGATGGTTCTGCAGTCTTCTGAAGATGCTCGTCGGCGTCGGCAGCTCAACAAACATATCTCCAATTACTTAACTCGCGACATACGCCAATTTAATACAGAACGTATTAAAGAGGCGATTGAGCGGAACAAAGGCTCCAAAGTGTTCCCTAGAGATTTGTCGCTTGGAGAGAGCTTGCTGACGACCTGAGCTTTTGGCCGAGATTGAAAACTTTTACGAACAGCTTTACGCGACATCACACACACCTGTCATTCAGGCCACTGATCCAAGAGCCAAATTAACCCGACACTATACCGAAGATATCCCGGACCTCAGCCTGTACGAGATTAGTGTAGCTCTTTAACAGCTACACTAGAAAGCAGGTGGACGACCGGTCCTGAAAGCTCTTCAGAGGCTGTTCAACTCCGTTATACTCGAGGGCAAAACGCCAGAGGCATGGCATGGCGGCGTGTTGAGACTCTTCTTCAAAAAGGACGACAGGGCCCAATTGAAGAACTATAGACCCATCACGCTGCTGAGTCATGTTTACAAGCTGTTTTCAAGAGTTATAACGAATCGTCTCGCGCGCAGGTTTGACGACTTCCAGCCTCCCGAACAAGCCGGATTCCGAAAAGGCTTCAGTACCATAGATCACATACATACGTTGCGGCAGGTTATACAGAAGACCGAGGAGTATAACCTGCCATAATATTCCTATTTGTCGACAATTATGTTTACCTGGGACAAACAGTCCAACTGGGTAAGTCCAACTTCCAGAAAGAGGTCAATCGACAAATCCAACTCGGCTGGGCAGCGTTCGGGAAGCTACGCGGCATATTCTCGGCCCATCTACCGCAGTGTCTCAAGACGAAAGTCTTTAATTCGTGTGTGTTGCCAGTGATGACTTATGGAACCGAAACGTGGCCGCTTACAATGGGCCTCATAAGAAGGCTCAAGGTCACCCAAAGGGCGAGAATCATATCAGAAATGATGAGATCCGCAGGAGAAACAAAGTCACCGACATAGGTCAAAGAATTGCGAACCTCAAGTGGCAGTAGGCAGGGCACATTGCGAGGAGGACTGACGGCCGTTGGGGCGTAAAGGTCCTCGAGTGGCGACCACGTACCGGGAAACGCAGCGTTGGTAGGCCCCCCACAAGGTGGACTGACGATCTAGTTAAGGTCGCGGGAAGCCGCTGGATGCGGGCAGCGCAGGACCGACCGGCTTGGAGATCCTTGGGGGAGGCCTATGTCCAACAGTGGGCGTCTCTCGGCTGAAATGATGATGATGATGATGATGTTTTATAAATAATATTTTAACATTTATCTGACGGGTTAGTGAGGAAAACGAAAACAAAAAACATTGAACTTTTGTTTAGTAATAAAAATGGAACCAGCTGGGTTTGCAGATCCTGTAAATAATTTGTGTTGCTTAGACTTTTTTGACGAGTGTAGTCTTGATTATGAAGGACACGCTTTATATCGTTATTCAACAATAACCGCTGGAAAGCGCCAAAGCTGAAGTAATTTGTGTACCTTGAAATTGTGTTCTCTTGTTTCGCAGACAGAAATTTTATAGAATTTCGTTTCACATTAAATGTCCCATAGAATGTTTAGTTTTAAACCAAGTTAAAATTTTCAATAGTGTATCATTTAGAGCAGTAGCATTTCTTTCAAAATTGTTCATTCGTATGAAAATGTGCAACGAAGCTAAGGACATAAATATTATAAGAAGCAATAAATTTATTTTTGATGAGTCATAGTGTTTTTTCTTATTTAACCCTACTATATTATTTATTATTAGGATTATATATAAATATAATAAAGAAATAAAGAGACTATTAATTAAAATGTCTCATTTTAGTTTCAGACATTGGTTAGTAAATCGTCCTTTTTAATTCTATCGACATTATCTTGATATTTTACCCCATCCCTAAATGTGCACGATTTGAATGTTGTCATCACTCATCAAAAAATACCTCTAAATTTAATTTGCAAGATAAATGAGGATCCGTAACGTTTTTAGTTGAGAATGCAGATTTATAGAGCTAAGAAATCCTTAACAAACAGTGCAAAAATTTTTGTTCTACGGCAAATATTTACGAAGTTATGCTCAAATTACTAGCGGGGTTTACTAACCGGCCGGCGCGGTAGGCTGTGACGTCACTGTGACGGTCCATGCCAGTTAGCCGTTGGCAGCGACCACGCGACTAGACGCGCAGGTGTTTTCATGGGTTAATTGTGTCTTTGAAACAAGTTAAGTGTCCGATTTGTGTCTAATTCACCTTTCTGACTATGTATAAATATTGTATTGTGCCGAAATGTACAAATACTTCTTTTAAAACGCCTGAAAAACTCTTTTTTAACGTGCCGAAAGACCCAAAACTACGTAAAAAATGGTATGCCATAGTGAAAAGAGATGATAAAACTCCACCTTCTGCCCAGGCTACAAGACATTGTTGCGAAGATCATTTCGATGTAAGTACCTATATAACTATACCTACTTATTATTTAGTTGATATGAAAATAAGTTGGTACCTACCTACTATTACGTGTAGTTTAAATAAATGTTCTCTTATAAGCCTGCTGTATTAATTAAAAACATACCTAGTTACTTTTTCTGAGTTTTGTGGTTAAACTTACGTACTTACCTATTCGCCCGTTCCGTTTTCCACAAAGTATTTCAAGGTCAATACAATGACACAGGGACGTACTCGGGTAAAAAAGCAAAGAGTAAAGGATAATACTTTTTAATAACTGACACAACCGCGGTGGCTTTAGAAATCTGCCTCGGCATATTGTTAGAAGCAAATAAATTAACAATAGTTTTTATATTTCAGTTGGAGGAAGACATGGAAAATTACATAAAGTTTAAGTTGGTTGGAGGAAAGCTTAAACTGAAGAAGGGAGTTTTGCCTCATAAGTTTGAATGTCAAAAACCTCAAAAAAAGAAAATTAACAGACCCGGTTTTAAGAAAAGACAAGATATAGAATATTTTGCAAGAGTTTTAAGTAAAGATATTGGACACGAAGACCTGTTGTTGCATTCCATTGAAGTAGTAGAGTGTGAGAATCAAGACTCAAATATCATCCAAAACAGTGATCCCCTTAACATACCCGAAGAAATAGATATATTATCAAAAAACAATGAAACGGGTCAAAAAACACAAGCAGTGCAGGCTAATATGAAACCAAAAATGAAAACTAAATCTAATAATACGCCAATCAAATGGAAACAGGGCACAGTAAAAAATAAAGAAATCCCTATAAATCTTGATCCAAACGTTAGCTTCACAATCAGCAACTCAAACATAAGTGACATTACTTGTTCTTTTGGTGTTAATGCTAGTGATAACGAGTCGAATTATTTGGAAATAACAAAAAAGATGAACAAAAACTTTTTCAATGAGCAAATGCAACAGGGTGCTCCAATGGCTATATCTCGAGATCCAAAATTACTGATAGGAATTCCTCACCATTCATACTTTTGTATTAAACATTTACAAAACTTCACAAAAACATCATCTATTGAAATCCTAGTGACTTTACGAAAAATTCGATGGCATGAACCTAACTCAATGCTTGCAATACATTTTGGCCTCTCTGAGAGTTCTGTGACTAAATATTTTAAAAAGACTCTCCCAAAAGTTGCACTATGCCTGAAACAGCTTATTACGTGGCCATCAGCAGATGATGTCAGGGAAAACTTGCCGATTGCTTTTAGGAAGCGCTATTCTAAAGCAATATCAATAATCGATTGTTTTGAAATTCAAATCGAGAAACCTAGCAACGCTTTGCACCAAGCGCTTACGTGGTCTCAATATAAAAGCTGCAATACTATTAAGTACTTGGTTTCAATTACACCTGACGGTTTGATAAACTTCATCTCTGAGGGATATGGAGGTAGGACCCCAGACTCAACTATATTTGAAGACAGCGGATTTCTTGAAAAATTGCCACAAGGAAGTATTGTGTTAGCTGACAGGGGGTTCAAAAATATTGCCCATTTACTGGAACAACGTGGTTGCACACTTCTGAGGCCGCCTAGTGTGAGTTCCAACTCAAAACCTACAGCAGAGGAAGTTATGCAAACAAAGAGAATTGCTGCTATAAGAGTTCACGTTGAAAGAAGCATAGGGAAGTTGAGAGACTTTAAGATGATCGGACCTCACGCATGTGTCGATATTTCATATATAAAATATTTGGATAATATTGTAACAATAGCCTGTGGTTTAGTTAATTTACAGGATTGTCTATTTAGTAATCAAGTGTAAAAATAAAAATGCTTTAGTTTCATATAAAGAGTTTTATTTCGACAACCTTGCATAATAAAAAGCACATGTCATATTTAATAATAAAAGAGCAATTTTAAGTCTCAAACAGTTTTGGAAATACTAGTGTTTTCCAAAAATGCGTGGACTTCTCTAAAAGATCAGTACAAAAGTTTTCATCATAATCTTCTTCGAATATTTCTACTTTGTTATTGCTTTCAAAATTTTCATTAGCTACACAAAACAGTCCATTGACTTTATTGCAAAAAAACATTTGAAGCTGAATTTGAGCTTTAGATTTGCTGCAAAGAACATTATTCTTTACAAAACTTTCTTTTCCTTTCTTTGTCGAGGGATATTTTATTTCTACCACGTATTCACTTGTCAATCCATCTGGAGAAGCACCTAGATGAGGCCAATCAGGTTTTAAAAAGAAACCACCATTTTCAATAATTATTTTCCTTGTTTTGGCTACTTCTACTCTGACAGCGGATTCCAATAGTTTGCCTCTTTTCATAGCCAAAGTCTCTGGTACAGAGGCACCAAATATTTGTTCAATCAAAGTACCATCGGGAGTCTTACAATGTGCAGCTTCGTGAACTTTAGACGCGGTTATTCTACAATACCTTAACTCATGCCATAACGGTGAACTAGCTTGACAAACTGTTGCTTCTTCTGCTTTGCGACATTTATCCATGGTGATTTTGTTAGAGCAATAATCAATAAAATCATCTGCACTATTTATATTATTGCCTTCCTTTTTGTACTGATGAACGAGATTATGCAAAGACAATTTTTTAAACTCATTCTTTGTAACATATGCTGATAACTGATTTCTAACAGAATTTTCCTTTAGGCTTTGCACAACAGCTTGGAAAAACTGGTCTCCATTAGTGTTATCAGTGTTATTATTTAAAATAGTAACTGAGCTGGGAACCATATCTTTAGCTTTTATAAATTTCGCAGTTGTACCTATAGTAGCCAGTTTTGGTTTAGCCCAGTAGCATTTTTTTTCTGTGGGAGATGGCTCCTCACTGCGCCTATGGAGCCACGTCAAAAATGCTACGCTATGTTTGCAGCCTCCCTTTTGAGCCGCACAGTCATGACATTCCACGTTCAGAACCGTCTCCTCTTCTTCATCACATGTAAATGTGCAGCAATACGCTTTACTTTTTATTTTGTGTTCAGGCGTTATTATTGCTTTTACCGTACATACATTTCCCAACCTCTGGACCTGAACAAATCCTACAGCATCATCTCCATAGGTTTCCCGTCCGATCTGTAATAAATACATCAAACAGAATAAAAATATGCAAATAAAAATATAAAAAGAAAATAAATATGAAAATATACCTATATATTTATACATAAAATAAAAAAGACAAAAAGAATAATAATAAAAAAATATTAAAAAACATAGTGATCTAAGTAAGAATAAACGAAAACAACATCCTTTTAACAATATACTATAAACACTTAATTCATAAGTTTTGAGTACGTCCCTGAACCTATACTTTACATGAATGTATAGACACGGTAATAATATCTATACAGTATTCTATCTTCATACAAACGGTCCGAAAGCGCGTCATAGCTACGCGCCTCGAGTTCGCGGGGCACCCGTTGGGCATCCAGTCGCGAATGCGCCGCAGCGACGACCGAACAGTATGAATTGTTTATCTGCATAAACATGCGATTTGTATTGTGAATATTTGATTGAATTAAGTAGATACCTACATAATTCAAAATGGCTAAGTGCAATATTTTTTTATATACCTAACTACTAGTACGTAATTTGATTTTAATATTTAGGTATTTCTATTTTTCCATCGGGCAAAATCTGGAATAATTTATGTATAAATAAGTGGATAGGATGAAAAAAAAGACAAACGAGTAACCTATCTACGCTCGCGTTAAAAACAAAACTACATAATAATACATAGGTAGGTAGTTTCCTAGACTAGGCTATCTACTTACTTATGTACCAACATATAACTTAACTACATATATTATTAAATATGATGAAATATCATTATGAAATAATTTACGAGAGTAATAAATGGTAGGTATTGTAGTGATCGGATTTTTTTGGTGTATAATGGCAGGTTATTAGGTAATTTGAAAAAGAGACTGATTGTTGACAGGAATAGATAGATGGAAAATTATAAAATAGGGATATTTGTGTAGTTTAAAAAACAATATTTTGTTTGTTGATAATAATATGTAATTTCTTGAAAATAAAAGTGTTTCAGTGATAATATAAAAAGATAAATTATTTCAAGGACAGGGCCGAGTCAAAATACTGTATGATAATATTACCGTGGTATAGAAGAATGATTTATTTCATAAACCTACTACTTACAGCTTAGATTAGACCTAAAGATTAACAATAAGTAAGTACATACTTTATACACGTTATTCATAAGTTCTGAATACGTCCCTGCTATATTTTACATTCATTCTTTCTTTCACATGCCTACTACTAACGTCTTTTACCTAAAGTTTTACTAATAATTATCTACGTACGAAGATAAATAAGCAGTCTTACCTTTGCAGTTTCCAACCACGGATTTCAGCGCTGGTGAAATTACAATGATTACTTAGGTAATCAAATACCATGAAAGAATCCACTTTTGGAAGGTTATCTGATTGAGCTTGCACAAAACCAGCTTCTACTTTATTGCTACCCATATTAAGTACGTTTTATATTTAAAGATTACAAAGTTACACTCTATAACAACACTTTTTTTAAAATAAATTGCATATAAAATGACCAACCGCGTCGCCGCCGCTGCTCAGTCGACTGCGCTTGCGCTCGGACCGTCACAGTGACGTCACACGCATCCCGCGTACACTGACTTAGCAGCATGAACGGCATAATGTTTATAACTTAATATCTTCGTAAGTAATAGTCCGATTTGGATAATTCAAAAAGAAATATCATTCTTATGTAATAGAGAATAACGTGGATACTAGTTCTATTGAATTTGCTATAACTTTACTGATCCTCATTAAATTTAAAGGTATTTTGTGATGATAGGTAATTCATTTTCTTAGATTTGTTTATGAATATAATTATTAGTTTATATTTTAATATCTTTACCTGTAACTTGTTTGAACTTTATAAGAATGGAAATAGCTTTGTAATTATAACTTTCAAAAAGTTATATATTGTTGATTTGTAAATAATACTTCGTTTTAGTTATTTTTCGCACATATTAAAATTATCACAATGAACAAAATCTATTTACATTATAATGGAAACAAACAATGATATGTCGCTGAATTATTGTGATAGTCTAAATATTATCATTGTACTAGTTAAAATGTGACAAAATTTCTGACTAGTTTTAGTATTAGTGAGTGTAACATCTTGAAGGCGACTGAGACAGATTATTTTTGTAATTGATTGATTGTAGATATGTTCATTACCATCGGGAAGCGTCAGTGGCGTAGTGCGTAAGAGCGTCGTCTCCCACCCGGGAGGCACTGGTTCAATCCCCGCCACGTACCAATGTGTTTTAAAATTTTGAATTCATATGTACGTTTAATCGATGCTTTTACGGTGAAGGAAAACATCGTGAGGAAACCTGCACACACCTATGAAGAAATTCTTATAGGCCCTCCAGACTCACGCGAGAAGTCTCGGCGAGTAGTCTCGCCGAGACTTGACACGAGAAACGAGATGGTATCTACACTCACGCGAACTTCTCAATTCAAATGCGTTCTCGACCGTTATGCGAAATGGATGACTTTGACAGTGCGACGGCTTTGGTATTTACAGGTATTTACAGTAAACCACAGCAGTTTGTAGGATCGAAAAAGCGAAGGAGTGATATTATAAAATTTAGTACAACCTAACATTATAATTATATCATCCGTTTGGATGATATTATAATGTTTACTAGGATATTGGTTGTTTTAATGTTGGCATAAACTGTTTAGAATGTTTTATAAAGGATACCAAATTAAATAGAAAATGAAAAACATGGAAAAAAAATCCTGTATGGATAAGTGCTGAGACGGGGCTTAAACCTGAACGAATTGCTATAAATTTCGATCATAACTAAACATGCCATATAAAAATTAGAAACAAAATCAATTTTTAAATAGAAGATTTAAAGCATGAGTGTAGATAAAATTAATTATTTAGACAGGCCCTGGTTCAAAGCTCAGATTAATAAAATAATAAATGCAAAGCACACACATGCGAAGGAAATCACTTCCTACATCGCAGTGAGGCCGAACGAGAATGTGATACGGTTCTCTTTTCTCGCCCAAAAAACCCTTTGAAGCGGGTGAAAAAACCGACACCGCGCGGAGAACAGGCGAGCCCGAAAACGAGAACGCGAGAAACTAATCACATTCACGCTTCTCGGGTGTTCTCGGGGGTTCTCGGCGTGAGTCTGGAGGGCGCATGAGGTTGTGCGTGAAGTCGACCAACCCGCACTTGGCCAGCGTGGTTGACTAAGGCCTAATCGCCCCTAATGTGTGGTAGGCTTGACATTATGTGAGCTGTTGATGATGATGAGGTTCATTACCAATATTTAAATGTGGCTAAATAATTATAAACTAAATAATTATAATTTGAATTACATTACAACAAAATCTGTAACACAAAGTACGAATCTATTAATGGCTACATAATTATATTTGAACAATTTTATATAGTGTTATATCTTGGCTTTTAGTTTTCCAAAATTAATTAAATAAATAAATTACATTATTATTTTACTCATAAAAATATCGAACAATTATATTTTTTGTTATAGAAAAGGGGACAAATGATTGTCATGTCATATTTAATTTACATAATTATTGAAACATCGTGCAGATTTTTGTTCTTTCTGGCAGCCCCGTAGACAGGCTTGTTCGAATTCCGTAAGCGTTGTGCACAGTCACGTAGTAAACTAAACCTAAACTGTTTGAAATAAGGTATGTATTTGAATATAATAATTTTTCACTTAGTACCTATTTTTTAAAGTTTTTCTGTAACGAATCGCTGGGAGATGCTTTATGTAGTCACAATATGAACAAAATGCGTCTTTGTGTGCGAGAGGCGACACCGGTCCCCGTACAAAACTGACATCATTATACTTCTAACCTCTTATATCTATGTTCTGTGGGTCTAACGGTGCCACGATAGTCTTCGCCACGATTTAGAAACTTAGATAACATAAAATCTATTGAATTACCAGAAAATCATCTTCCTTCTGCTTTAGCCTCTCCTGCCACCATGGTCTCACCACAGGCTCCTCGTCGCTGCTACTACCATCAGTAATCTGTAATTATAAGGTTGATAGTTAAATACCTAATCGTACCATAAATTCTGTCCCTCATTCGACATTTTTTTACCCTAAAATATTCCATAAATTGACGTTTAAGCAGCGCTGGGTTTATTTCGCTTTATGCGCTGGTTGCGCGTGTTTTCATCCCTTGTTCAAAAAATGGAGCTTTGTCACGCCTTTGTAGGACACACTCCACTACAATGGTTTATCATTGAAGCTGGGTGGTGGCCTCTTTCGATCTTATAAATTATCTCAGTCAGTAGCTTCTTAGGAGCTCCGTACGATCCGAAAACATCCGATCCATAAGCAGAAAATAATTGCTAAGGAAATAAAAATTTAATTTCCCTATAAAAAAAAAACTTAATTTGTGTGTTAGATCGAAATGAATAGTACAAAAACTACTTAACATAATTATATTTAAATAATAGTTAATAACAACATATTATTATTTCTTTTAAAATACCCTCATATAAGTTGGGACAGAACTTATGGTAAGACTAGTAATAATGTAATTTATTATATGATTTATTCTCCTTTTAAAATATACGTTGAACAATGCATCAGCTTAATATATTAATTCTCTTATCATACTAAATTTATTTTACGGAAATTAATGTTAAATGATATGCCAATGGAAAATTAGGCTTCCGATATATTGGTTGTATTATGCTTGTTGTACGTTGCATCCACAGAACATAGATGGTTGCATCTATGCTATCCAATACAATCAAACTGTTGTAGGACTATAAGTAAGCGTCGAAAGCTTAGATTAGAACAAACAAGCAAAAAGTGTAAAAACACTGTAACTAACTACGGAAAATGAAAAAGGAAGGAATGAAAACGGTTAAAATTGACTCCTCCTATTGTTAAAGTCGTTAAAGTGTAGCTTATGTTACCCGGATATTTATCATTTACTGCACGTAGCAAACATCCCTTCCCTTACCTCCCTTGGCTTCGCGTAGTCGGATAAAAATAATTATTATGGTCAGTAGGTACGGTAAACCAGACTACTTTGAGTCTCAGGAAGACTTTTATCGGAACTTCCTTCACAATTAAAATGCGAATTACATAAAAAATGTGTTCTCTAAATTCCAAAATAATCTTCCTCATATTGAGTAGGATGTTGAAATTGTTAATATTAAAGAACAGTAAAAACCAATAATTATTTTTTTCGGAGCAACTTATTCCAAAGTTGCAGACGGTTAAAATAATAAGATGCTTAAGAATACTTGTTACCGTACCTCCACACCATTTCTAGCGTTAAGCCGCCTCGCAGAGGATGCCATCAGCTCTGTGCTATCGCTGTCTATGCCGCTATCGTCCAGGTCGGGGAACAACGGCAACAGCATCCCGTCTATACGCCTCATGGCTTCCTCCATAGCGGCGTGCTTTTTCTCTGGCTCTTTCTGAAAATTTATGAGATCGACGGTTATTGAGTTATTAGCTTTTATAGTTTAAAAAGATAAATTCTTAGTCTTCATAAACATTGGTCTTCATTCATTCATTCATTTATTACTTGCAAATCACAGGTATAAAAAGGTGTCAATGGTGTCATTCATCTCACAACCTCGAGAATTTTGTCTATACAATAGAGTAATTTTTCAACTATAGATCGAGAAAAGACTGATGCCAGAACAAGGGCTTGATATTGACAATATTACTGCTATACGGTATTGTCAATATCAATCCCTACTGCACCGACCCTAATAGACCCTCGTGGACTCACGTGAGAAGTCTCGGCAAGACCTTTCGCCGAGACTTGACCCGAGAAACGAGATGGTATCTACAATCACGCGACCTTCTCACTTGCTTTCTCGACCGTTATGCGAAATTGAGCAGCTTTGGTATTGTGTACATTAGCATACTGTTGTGAATGTTAGAATCAAAAATAATATTAAGAAAAAAAGAAGGCCCAGGCGATGGTGGATGACACAAATTCATCGAAATAGAACAAGGTTTGTGAATCTTAATCTTAATTTCTTTCGCCATTTCTCTTTCTTATTTCAGCCGTGAAGCAGTTCGCTGTGCTTCGGATTGAAGGGAAAGGTAGCCAGTGTAATTACTGGGCATGGAGGGCATATTATCTTAGTCCCCAGAATGGCTAACGCACTTGCGATGTTAAGTGATTTAGACTTAATATTGCAAGTGTCTATAGGCGGCGGTGACCACTTAACATCAGGTGGGCCGCAAGCTTATTTGTCATCTCTTAACATAAAAAAAAATCTTCTCCATTTCAGCATAATAATTATTATTTATGTAAAATAATAACTTCATCGCAAAAGGTTGGTAGGCTTTGGACGATTTAAAAGTACATAGCAAAGTCCATTTAAATAGAGAGCTTTTTCATTTTATTTCTTATGTAAAATAATTAATTCGTCCCGAAATGGTGGTAGGCTTTTTAAAAAAGTACATTTAATTAAACACCTTATTATTTTCATTATATTTGATTTGAAACCATTTTCGAACCTTATAAAGATATTTGAATATTTCACTGTAGGGTTAACAAACATAAATTACCTATAGTATACATGGAATAAAGCTTATTATATTAGAAAAAGGAATAAATACGCACTATATGAGAGGAAAAACCATTGTATAATTTTCGTTGTCACAAAACACAGTCAACAAGGTTGCCTAGCAACTACACATAGAGCAGAGTTTATTACTGTAACACCAGCCCTTAAACTCTAGTTCTATGCTAATAACAATTTATTAAACCTAAATCTTTAACAAAACCTGAATGCTTTTCGACTGACAGCGGTTTTGTTAAAACATCTGCTATCATTTTCTCTGTTGGTAAGAAATCAATTAACAACAATTTCTGGCCAACAACATCACGGACAAAGTGATGCCTTATGTCTATATGCTTAGACCTACCATGAAACCTACTGCTTTCAGTCAATTTTATAGCCGATTGATTGTCACTAAAAACAGTAATTTGAATAGAACCCACTAATAGTTCTGAAAGGAAACTTTTAATAAATAGAGCCTCCTTACAGGCATCCGAAAGCGACATATACTCAGCTTCGGTGCTAGATAAAGCCACCGTACGCTGCTTCTTGCTCTCCCAGCAAGCGATAGAGTTCCCCAACTTAAAAACATAGCCAGTGTACGACCGACGATCAATGTTATCAGATCCCCAGTCAGCATCGGCAAAACCTGTCACATTATATGGTATTATACATAATTTAACTTGGATTTCCCAACTGTAAATATTTTTATACCAAATACATCCTACTAATATTATAAACGTAAAGAGTGTACGGATGTCTGGATGTGTGTTTGTTACACTTTCACGCAAAAACTACTGAACGGATTTTAATGAAACTTTACAGTTACATAGCTCATATATCAGAATAACATATAGGCTATAAGTTAACCGATATTAACGCGACCGAAGCCACGGGCGACCACTAGTTACTAGCAAATTAGTATAGTATTGTTTTATAGGAAAGCTAAAATTCAATACGAATTCGAAGATCACTTTTATGACGTCAAAGTCTCTGACAGAATTTCCCATCTGAGCGTTTCAACTGTAAAAGCTACAAATTTCTCACATTTATGTTGCATTTTTTTAATTATTTACGCAATGAAGAATACGTTATAAAAAATATTTATGTTCTTACACATAACTCTGAATCAATAGAGTTTATATAAAAATATGTAACTTTAATTGAATTACACATATTTCCTATTGAATATAAATAAATTTAATAAATGACATCACCGAGTGGATTCCCAGTGTGCCTATCTATGACGTCAAAATCTTCGACGACGAGGATAAAAATACATTAACCAATAATAAATAGAAGTTGTTTATTTGCCCCAAATATTCATCACCGCAGTTGGTAGTTTCATCACCGCATGGGCTTTTAAGCTCTTCTCTAGTAGATACAATTTACATTGCCTAGAACGCGGTAAGCTCGCTTACCACGCCACTATTTTGCTGTTTTTTATTATTTCAACACAAAGTGTATCTACCAATGAACGCATGCTTTCACTGGCATCTACTAACTTATCTCAACTAGCGTACATAGATATAAAATCTATTCTTAGCCTAAAGTTCACATCCATTAATGAAATTACATAGGTAATGGCGGTAGTTATATTCTTTACAAACAATGCCGTGTGTGTACAGTCGACACCAGGTTATTACAAACTGTGAAATGTTATCGAAACATTTTGCGCTCTATGTAAAAGTGTTTATGGATGAAAGACTGGAGAACCTCTACAGTTTTGTATAGTCAGGCGTGCTGTTTACTGTACAAGAACGAAAGTAATACTTTTGTCTCAAGTTATTAATACCCGACGCAAAAAGAGGGGTGTTATAAGTTTCGTTTATATGTGTATGGTATCTGTGTCTGCGTGTGTCATTGTAGCAAACGAATGATCGATTTTGATTACGTTTTTATCAGGTATGATCGGTAGTATTTTTACGAGAAGATAGGTAGGTTCCTTTATGACGATGGAAAATCCATTGACGAACCATACCACCACCCTGACTAGGTGTATGGCGCGTTTGGGACTCACCCGGCACTGAACAACGATCCCACCCACTAAAAACCAACGGTAACCTCCAAAGCCCTTTATTGTTATAAACACACTTAAATAAATATACAAACGACCATGGACCGTGAAGAAATTTGAAAATCACACAAGTATTAAAATTTAATTTTAATACTTGAGTTCTAATGAACTCGAACCCGGACCGTTTGAAGTGTATGCAATGTTACCGATTACCCCCACATGATGGTGGGCGTCGTTGTTTACATAAATTAATTCTTTTAATTAAACTTGGAATAATCAGCTCATACAGGTGCTATAATCGCATGAATTTAGAAAAAAACACTCGATTATTAGAATTATTTTGTTGTCTATCAATCGATTCAATAATAAACGGAGGCATTTTCTTTATTGTTACATTAATGTTTCTAAATTATTTGAACTTAATGTTAAGTATTTATCTCAATCTGTCAATATTTAAACCCTAAACATCATTATTTATTTTCAACTTGAACTCTACAAAGGATTTCAAATTAATAATACCTACTTACATCGGATATTCCCTGAGAATATTTCATACATTTATCTCGATTTAAAATTAGGCACTAAATCACTAAGCCGTGTATAATGTATATTTTTATATAATCATAATTTAAGTAGTTAAGAAATCTTTTATTCATTAATATCGATTTATAAACATAATATGTCTACCTATAAAGTTGAACTTCATCACAATAGATTTTATACCATCATCGATATTGATGCACTCCGATTAAGAACCAATAAATGAAATCTATTAAGAACCTAGGTACTTAATTGAAGAATACCAATTGCATTTAGTCTGCCCGGGTATGACCTTGCATTGTCCATATGGGATGGAAATTTCATGTTGCACAACGAATTTTATAGAGATGCTGATACACCGTACAAAGCGTTGAGTCACAGAGACAATTTAAAAATATATTTACCTAAGCAATCGTTGCAAAAACACCTGTTCCTTTTCAAAAACTTGCTGAAACCTAAAACACTGTGCCGCTGATTCAACTACGCAAAACTGGGTCTCACAGGGCGCCCTCCCCGCGTTTCCATGGCAACATATCCCTGCGCGCGCACTTACAACCGCCTATTAATTCCCGTCAAATATATTTACATGTTTGTCAAACTTTTTCGTAGCTAAGTTTGATTACATTAGTATTTTCTAGTTTAAAATATTATGTGGTATTAATATTCATTAATTTTGTTGAAAATGGCTCCGAAAAAGGTAAGTTGAATGAAGAATATTAACAATACGAAGTTAGAGTTTACATTATAATAAAAAAAGAAGTCACACTTCACCGACCGAAAGTTTTATAAATATCTACTAGGATTTTTATTTTTGTACTTATAGATTTAATAACGAGAGTTGTAATTAATACTAACCTAGCTGTTAGTAATAAAATACTTATTTCTCTTCGTGAAATAGGTATCGTTAGATAATTGGCAATAACCAATACATCGGAGAAAAATATTGATTAAACAACTCTTGGTATGAACTTCTGAAAGAAACATAAATGTATAGAATTTGTACTCAAATACTTCACTACATATAAGCGAAATATCATTATAAAAAGGTATTATTTATTTTATAGTATTCGAAAAAAGTATTACAAAACTTAACCAACGAAGGGAAACACCGGATTTAAATTTTTTAACACATATAGGTATAACTTGTTACTAAACATAAATCATACATTGTTTATGTCTAATTTAGTTATTAGGAAGTACTTAATTAATTTTATAAATATTGTGTCTTAAATTAATGACAGTAATAATATTATTCAAAAATAATAAAAACATCTATAAAATAATATTATGTAACATTGTGCAAAGTATATACTTTCAAACCACTTTATCTAACAATATAACTGTGTGTTACGCCTGTAATTTTTGTCTAATAGGTACTTTAAGTATTTCTAACCAAACTTCTAATTTATTGTGGTATCATATGTATACCTAATTAACCATGGTTCGTCGAAAGGTAAGTATGAACATAGACATAAACCTACCCAACACCTAGAAAACTATTGCAAATATGTACATTACGAACATACTTACATGTTAACAAGAAACCTTTGCAATTACACAGAGGTTTAGTCACAGAACTTTCCAGATCACATACAAATCTGAAACGCGTGCACTTTTTACACAGTAGGTACCAACATAACAGTTCAAAATTATTATTTTGCTATCTTTTCCTAATTTGGCTTCTTAGTACACACTCCTTATAAGTCCTACCATTTTGTATACACGACAGTTTCAAACGATGTCACTCTACAAAATAAAATAATTCCCGCAAAATCCTTAGCTACTTACACACAAGGAAAAACCAAACATAAACCATAATACTACCAAATCATAATTCGTGATTATTCAATAAAACTAAACTACTTAATATAAATTATACATGCATCTAATCAGTTTGACAAACATTTTGAGACTACAGCTAACACTTACTTATTTGTGTATTTCGTCTTCGTGAAGTCTGCAAAAAACAATTTGAACTAAACCGTAAAATTCAAAACAAAACAATTACATTATGACATGAACACATTTATCGAAAATTAAACGACCAATATGTCATTCAGATACCCAACCCGCTTGGGCTGGGCACGTCTTTCAAATTGCCCGAACTCTGGCGTAAAAAGTCGGAGAAATCTCTAGGAAATCTTCTGAAGCGGCTCAGAGTGAGTACTCAGCACGATTAAGCCTGTGTAAATAAGTCACTTGTGTGTGTCCTTCCGTGTTCAAAATTCAACTGTAATGTGTCCGTGTGTACAACATTTGCCAGTAGGCTCCAACATTTAACCATAAGCTTCGATTGCGATTTTTCACAGTTTAGCTTACTATCCAGCGATGAATCGTGGTAAGATTTTGACTAGATGCCGATCACCATCATGAAAATGTTAGCTTTGTGTGTGTCAATTTATTTATAATTTCCCCCATTCCCAAAATGTATGTGCGTCAGTGCATGCCGTGACCTTGCTACAAATATTTATGACAGCTATCGGTATTCGATTCGAAATGCTGTACATTACTTATATTTAGCACACGATATGATATAAATAGAAACGAAGTAATAACTTTAATAAGGGCCATGTAAACCAGTAAACCTATATACGTTTATGTAGAAAAATTCATATGCAGCTATAAAAAAAATGAACTAGTAAAAAGAAAAAAATATAGTTCTCCCAAACATACCTATCATTATAATTGAAATCGAACTTTGAAGTAAATGTAGTAAGTATTTATTAAAATTTTATTTTGTTGACTACTGAAATAAAACAAATAAGTACTTATCTTATTTGTGCACCTTTGAGTGCACGTGCAATAATAAAACTTTTATTAATAGAATAAATTCAATAAGTTATCTATACCTAATACTAGATTCGGCCCGCGACTTCGTCTGCGCAGTATTACCTAATATAAATTATAGCCTATATGTTATTCTGATGTATAAGCTATATTATAGTAAAATTTTATTAAAATCCATTTAGTAAATTTTGCATGAAGAGTAACAAACACACATCTAGACATCCATCCATATATCCATACAAACTTTCGCGTTTAAAATATGAATAGGATTATAAAGCTGAAAATTTTTTTGTTTGGTTGGTTGAACGCTCTAAGCTTAGGAACTACAGACAAATTGAAAAAATATTTTTGTGTTTGATAATATTCCGAATATTCCATTTATCTAGGGAGGCTTTAAGCTATATAATAACCGACATAAAGGCGAGCGAAGCTGCGGGCGACCACTAGTGATGTATAGGTTTTACAGTATTGTATAATAGAAGAGAATAAATAAGCAAGTCCTTCATTCATATGAACTTTGGTAAATACTTTTATTTATATCCATTATCAACTATTAATAAGGTATGTAAATTTATTGCTATATTAACACTAGTTTTGATATTCCATTCATTTCAATTCATTTATGCCAATTGTTCAGCGTAAATAAAACAAATTGCAATTACACAGACAATGTAAATCATTTCAGTCTAATCAAACAATGTTGCCATTGACCTGATTTGTTTCATTGTAATAATTGAGCTAGGAATTTTATTAGATTGTTTTTAGTACAGCCGCCATCAGATATATCGTAGCAGACACAAAACAAAGGTGACTAAAAAAAGTTAAAAATGTCGCTATCTATACACAGTACACTTTACTAGGTGGTGGACCCATATTTAGGTCGTCTGGGTAAGTACTACCGTCTTTCTTATTTCTGCCGTGAAGCAGTTCACTGTGTTTCAGATTAAAGGTTAAGGTAGCCAGTGTAATTGCTTGCAGATTCTGTGAACAGGAGCGTGAAACACCAATACACCTCCTGTGCTCTTGTGAATGTCTCATTCACAAAAGAAGCCGACATTTGGGAAGATACATTCTCGACCCAGACGATATCAAAACAATCCAAGCTAGGAATATCTTATCATTTTTAGATAGTGCCCAGCTAAAGGAGTATAATGTAAGGCCTCAATAGGACTTACTTGGAGGCTTGTCACAATAGATCTTTATAGGTCGCAGTGACACAAAAAGCCCCGAATTGTCTAAATAAATAAAAAATAAATAGCCAGTGTAATTACTGGGCATGGAAATCTTATTATCTTATTATTATCAACTACTTAACACCAGGTGGGCCGCAAGCTTGTTTGCCATCTCGTAATATAAAAAAAAAACTAGAATTATGTTACTATCAATATCTCAACATTCATTGCTTCATTAATATCTGAGCAGATGCGTGAATGTGTTCTATATACACAACTAACCAAAAATTTCTGAACACCTATAACGTGAAGTGTATCTCCGCCATAGATTTATTATTACTGACGTTTATAGATTGGCAATGAATCGACTAGAGTGAGACCAATAAAAATACACCGATGTGTGCGTAATGCGCATGTGTGCATGAAAAATAGTACTGCAGTGTGACAGTTGCTGTCTTTTCTACGTGACTGACAGGCCTCCTTAGGCCCCCTGCGTGTACGTGAAATGTTCTAGTCTATCTATCTCGCTCTAGTATACGCGTTAGTCTGCTCTTTCTCTTTTACCTTGCCTATCTACAGTTTCGTATATCTATGATCTACGCAGACAAACCTAATTTGGTGATAGTTTTGTTCACCTTATTTGCTACGATATATCGTAGCAGACAGTAACCAAATACTCCTTAGACCAAATCAGATATATCTGATGGCGACTGTTCAAACAGTACCTAATGACAAAATATAACCAGAAACTAATAAAATACAATACAACAATCCAAACACTGCAACGCAAGGAGAAAATACTTACATACTCATAATCCCAAACAGGTTAAACAGAGCTAGGAGCTAGGTCTTTCTCGTTACACATAAAGCAACATTTGGCAGTATGGTCCATTCAGTGCCTTAAAATTTTGCTTAGAATAGTGACCAGCCACCTATATATGGACCCAAAAAGTAACTAAACCAACAAAAAATGCAATGCGAGGAGAAAATACGCACGCAACACGTTGTATTATGGAATTACCTACTTATTTACACTCCAAACTACTGGTCATAGTGTCAATGAACTGCAATGAGATATTAAACGACCATTGTATTGCTACATTCTGTGTATGTATGTTCGGATGACGATAATGTTCAATGAATATTCAATTGTTTTTGTATTGTTCTTAAGAGAATGACAAAAAAATCACGCGCACCCGCCGAGCCGCCGAGATGGCGACCTCTGCCACTCATGCGCAAGAAGGTATCACATAAAGGAAGATGACTAAGTTCACGATTATCACTTACTTGGTGCAAATATTTCAAGTATCACAATATATTAAAATTGTCACGGTTTCTCAATTTTTTTGATAAATAAAGCACAATGTTGCAGTACGGCAGATTTATTAAGGTAATCACTAAATATTCAAAATGCAGATTTAAGTATATCTAGATTATAAAAATGTTCATTTGAATTTAATAATCCTATTTAAAAAGATTAAATAGAAACTCATATTTTCTATGCAACTAAAAGTTAAACAATTATAAATATCAAAATGTTACTACTCTAAGTTTCCTAATAAGCACCTCATAATAATTTCACTGTTACTCGTAGTAAAACAATAATATTTTATTTATATTGTAGTGCAGCAAAGGCGAACAAATTACAATTACAATGTATTTTCCTTAGTGAAACTGTAACTAAACATAGCTAATTTATATGCACGTAAAGTTACTATAACCATAAAAACATGACATGCGATTGATGCCATCAATAATTTCAATTCGCAACTTTTTACTATTTTTGTTACTACCAAAATATTGCATTAATAATAAAATACTGTCTTACCATTTTCTCCTTTTACATTAGAAGTTGCATGGCAGTCCTCAGCGAAGACTCGCTACAAATAATTTTACACCGGCATTATTCAAAATGTGCAAACTACTGCTCGGTTGCGAGTGTAAGTGAAATGACTGTAAAACGGGCATGGACTAAAGCAATGGAAAATTAAACCCAAATAAGTTTAGTGATGTTCAAGTAAAAATAAATACGTTGCGGAAATGAAAATTTCCAATTTATTTTCTATTTCGTTGTTGATGTATTACCATAAATAATGGGTTTCGAAATTTGGAATTTTGAGTGCGGTTTTATATTTGTAGGACAGATTAATTTTTCCTGTGTCATACTTATAATCATTTCCAATTCAACTAAACAATACCTTGGACGGGAAGCTATTCGTTTGATATTTCTGAATTTTATAGTTTGAGTGGCGCGTGTTACGTTCAGTGAGACATCTTTTTCTGATACTTTAGCGAGACTTCCATAATAAGAATATTCGTTGGAATGTGGTGAAATATTTTGGTTTCTTTTTTCATACTAGATTAACATATCTCATCTCATTATTGATTATAGTCATTCGTACACGTAATGCTATATTTTCTGCTAAATATTAACATAATTATTTGTCCCTAAATTAATTTATTCACACACATTCATGGATTGACTGGAAAGATCCCTTTTAGAGATAAGTCCACCCTTATCTTATTTATTTATTTATGCAACTGACCGTAGGTAAGTATTTATCAAAACTTAAGCACATTATGTTACCCGTCATAATTGTTTCGAATAGTACTCAAAAAATTATCAATTAAATTTAAACTAAAATTTTAAATAATAATTAAATATTTAAATAAACAATGTTACTCCTTAGTAAACAATTGTCAGTACATCACTACGCTCTGCTGTAGTCGGAAGCTCACTTGCCAGTGGTTCTGTACTGCCTTACACCAGCCACGGGGACTAATTAGAATTTGGCGACACGCCCAGTCGCGCTGTCATTTTCATATTTGGTACTGCCACCAAAAAAGGCTAACAAAAACCGTTTTTTTTTTTAAGAAATCTACATAGTCAAAGACAATTTTGAAAAAAAAACATGCATGAGATAACTCTTATATGGTATTTCAAAATATACTCTGTTAGTCGTCTAACAGAGTAATGAAAATTTCCAACATGGTTGTTATGACCATGCGTGCTGCCTAACGTTGTCCCAGACTTACTAATTTATTTGTTACACCATCCGGGTATGGAATTCTCTCACAGCACACGTATTCCATCCCTCTTCCAACTCGAAGTCTTTAAAAGAGCTTTGAAGAGGCACTTTCCATGTCAGCAAGGTGAGAATGGCTGTAACACGTATCTTTGAATTTCGGCTCGTTTTCCGCTTAAAGATGGGACGGAGTTATAATTACGAGAACGTTATATTAAAAGTAGACTTATGACGAGTAAAACCCTTCAATGACTTAATTTCGTATCATTAATTTAATTTAAGTAATGAATATTGGTGCAATTACATTTCAACAAATAATGTTAGTGAATTTTATAAATTCATAAAACTGATGAAATTAACATGTTTTTCATGAAACTAAAACGTGTTTCAAAGGAATATCCTTAAGAAAAATAGTAAATAGATTACAATTAAACTGACCGTCCCCGCCGCGCAGTGAAACATTAGCGGCATTATCGCTACATGCAATGCAGATTATAACTTGATTAGACTTTCCACGGCATGAACCTACGCCAGGTTCCTTCACTTGTTTAATGCAGTGCTACTTGCTTAACAATCAAAAATAAAGAAATATATCCCAAAATGGAAGATATACAAGAAACTGACGAACTTTATGAAATAACGACTTCCGATGAAGACACGGACGTGAGTGACGTTACCTTTCGTGAATCGGGTTAAAATTAAAAGTAATAAGACAGTTATCTAGCACGCAATCTCTGTCGCTTGTTTACGCTTGCTTTGCTTAAGTAAAAGTGCCTCGAATTATATTTACAACCGAGTTACATGACCGTGGCCAATAAAGTCTAAAATATGCAAATATACACAAATATTTTAGTCGTAAATCGTCGGTAACGAAAATGATAGAAAGTGAGCAGTGCTTTATTTGCTACCAGCGAAAGCTTTCGTGTCTAGTTTTGGAGGGAAATTATTGTTTAATAAAATGCTGAAGGCTATGGTAAAACGTGCACTCAATATAAATGAGCAGACATCGCTTCTGAAGAAGGCATTAATGTGTATTGATGTATGTAAAATTTTTAGCTACTTATTTCACTTGCCTATAACTAGTCAATGTTTCAATTATCTATAACTGTTGCATTGTATTTTCTAGTTTAAAGTGACTTAGTAATAGCTCTTCACTTACTTATTAAGGTAACAATTATATTTAAAGTAAATTTTTAATTAAATTTTAATTACTGTCTCTACAAACATTAGTTTAAATTTCATCCTTAATCTGCTTCACATTCAATAAAAATGTAATTTTTTGCCTAAACCGAAAGCACATTTATAATTATTGTTTATAACTAAATGTCCTTTCGAAGATTCGATACACATATCAACGTTAGTCACCTAGCTGTGCTTTTGTAATCTGTGTCCGTGTATACGTGTTGCCCAAAATTTTGCCACTCATTTGTGTGTCTCAACTATGCACATATGCACTACGTCTTTAAATTGTATGTTTTAAAAAAACAGTGTAAAGATTAGTAAAACGTTAATGTTCCAGAATATACCTTGTTACTAACAACTTTTTGAAATCACACTATAAACTTAAGTTACTTGTAAAGTTTTACCAATCTTTACGATGACACTAGTTTTTGCGTTGTATTTACTTTTTTGCTTAACTGACGTACAGAAAGAGGCAGTCAACAAATCAAGAGGCAACTTGGTAGAAGATGAAGGGCTAGACTGGTTGAAGCCACGTGCACTTCTCAAACCCGACGACCAAGAGGACGTGCCTGAAGCAGTAAGCTTAATAACTCTTTGCAATCAATAATCTCCAATATACATACATTAAATCAAACACTATTTGTAGGAATTGGAAGAAGAAGTAGGCCGTATATTGACTACCATTAATCCTCAATGGGTAGCAGACGAAGTAGCTTACCACTATGGAAAAGGGCAATTTGTTCTTAAACCTAAACCCACCTATGGAAAGGCATACCCGCTCTATGTGTTCCAAGGTACTGCAATACGTAAAGACTCCGAAGAAGCAAAAGCTCAAATTGCTGCAGGATATGGTAAGGAATTTATAAAAGACGATATATCAGATTTTTGATAACATGGGATAGAGACAATTTTAAAACATAATATCATTGAGAATATATTCCTTAGGTATGGCAACCTTTGATGATGCTGGACCAAAACGTGCAAAGGCCAAAAAGTCTTCAGCGGAGGAAGAAGAAGAGGAAGAACCTGAAGGAGACCAAGGTGGTGCCGATGAAGCTAAAGCAGAAGGTAACAGTTAGTTTGTGTATAATAATATTTTATAATAATGTGTAAGTAGACATAACAGTACTTTTGACTCTCCGTTACACGCGCTGCATAAAGTTACACGATTATACGCGCGGCACAAAGTACGGCTTTAGTGTGCCCCAAATTAATTGATGATTTATGTAACATTGGAGTAGATTAATAAAAACAAAATAATATATACGTTTTCTCTATGTATTGACGCTCATAATTGAAACAAAAAATCAATATCCACTGAAACAAATCAACTTTATTTTCTTCTAACATATCTAAAAATCTTGAAATAATAGCATAAGAACTAATAAATTGAGGTTGATTTTAGTCTTTTTTTGTTTATTTTATATGGGAACTCAGCAGCTTATTCTGTAATTATACATGTATAGTAATAATACATAGCTACCGTACAGCATTTCGGTGGCGTATAAACTATGCCGCGTGTCAAAATCAGTGTCAAGATCTGCATCAAACCAAATTGAAGTAGGCTACGTTTACAATATAAGACTAAAAGCCAATAACACAATTCCACGATTTAGGCTAACATAATTTTAATTTTGCTATAATATTAAATAATGCAGTCGTACAGTACAATGTAGTGAGGAACTAAAAAAATAAACATCATAATCATCCTAAAATTAATGTAGATAGTTTAAAAGCTAAATTTCAAATTAATTTATAATTTTATGTTTAGTTATGTTAAATTATAAATTTTTGTCTAAAAAAGAACGTAACATAATGATAACATTTAGAATGTGGTTATAACACTGAGTTGATAATAACAATCTTATACAACCATTTAGTTCCTACCTAGTAACGACATCAACTTCGATTGTATCGTCAGCAACCCCCCATCTTCGTCCCCCTCGGCGCCCCTGGATTCTATCTATCCTACTCAAGGGCATTTGCCCTTATATTGAAAACAAACCGCACCAAACATATGAAATCTGTAACAGAAGATGTAGCGGAAGAAGAAAAGCCACCAGAAGCTGCCGAAGAACCTGCAGCACAGCCGGATGTAGATGCCAACGAAGATGAAGGTGAAGGTGGTGAGCCAGGAGAAGAAGGAGAACCTGAAGAAAGTAAGATATCAACTAACAAAAAAAATAATTAAATTTTCCTCTTGATTTTAAGACACTTTACATTAAATTTTAATTGCTTCAAAAAATAATAGCTCGTAACTTACTATAAAACAGCTAAGTAGGTAGGTAACTTACTGACGTAACATCACTTATTATAAATTTTCCAAATTCATAGAAGAAGACGCTGTAGAAGATGCCGGAGAAGAAGTGATAGAAATAAAGCCACGCGTAAAGAAACTAGCTAACCAATTCAACTTCTGTGAAAGAGCGGCACTAACCTACAATTTTCCTAGAAGAGTAAGAATTACATTGAAATAAAAATATTTTAGTTTAATGATTGAATATTTTCAAAAACAATGTAACTTAATTTTTTATTCAGTCAGTGGATACTCAAACTGTGCCTCCGCCACGAGCTAACTACTCTGCTACTGCTCTACAGTGCATTATATTCGACTTCTATCAAGAAGATTATGCGAAGAAATTGAAAGAAAGAGAAGAGGAGAAACCGAAAAGGGTAAAAATAATTTGCAACCTTCAGACAATGTTTTGACAAACAAATAACTCGGCTATATTCATGAACAAAATTAATGGTTTTAATAACAGTAGGTAGCTAGTTCAAGACATAAATTTGGGTTTGACAAATTTTATTTGTTTACAGTTGAAGAAAAAAGCGGCGAAGCACGCAAAATCTGCCCAAGAAATACACGATGAACAATTGGCGCAGCGTATTAGGGAAGCCTGGGCTATACTCGAGAGGCTAGTCAATCAGAACATATACGACGATATTGGTAATAGTATCCTTTTAATTTATGTTACAAATAATCCAACAAAAATTACCACAATTAAAATTATAAAGCCATACTTCCCATTGAAATGTTATTACCTAAATGCAGCTCTCTTTATCACGTTCGTTTTTGTACTTTTGATAAAGCAATACTATTTATAAAGTAAATACTGGAATGAAAATTACAAAAACCACGGAACAATAATCACTTGGTAGCGTCGCAAATACAATTTTATTTATCGTTGCGTGTTTGTCTTTCGAGTCAAATTTTAAATAATTCGTGGCCTAATTTGCTACGAACATCTGCCATCAATTATCGTTGTTTTATGAAATATACAACAGCTCTCATAATTTCTATCTACTTTAGATATTTCTAGGTCAATTTAATACAACACGGTTCATTGTCTAAAACACTTAAATTATGTACCTATCCCCGTTGTTTTGTTTATTTAGAATTTATAAAGCAATCTTGGCATGTTTACACACTTATAATTATTAAATTAAATGATGTGTTAATTTTTATCAATACATTATCCTAGCGTCGGAACTGCATTAACGCTTAACGCTTAAATTTTAGTATAATGTATTGAGTTCTTCAGTCAAAGTAAATTTCTCTTATACTGGGTGTAAAAGATATGAACAGTCAAACGAGAACCATGTATTCTATACATCAAAATAAGAGATATTTCAAAAAAAATATTGGTAAATGATTTTTATTTTTTGGTGTTAAAAAAATTGCAAATTGTACCGCGCAATGTAAAGGGCTCAACTCGCACGCAACTCGCAAAACCGCGATAATTTTGCCAGACGGCGGCCCCGTTCGTTAGTGTCCGTGCGCATCGAGTGAACTACATTGAACGCTAACGTTTTGAAGACATTTTTTGTTATGAAATACTAAAAAAAATTATAATGTTTCATTGAACAATAATTTAGAAATAACGTATAGAATACGTTTTCATAAAAAAAAAAAAAAATTATGACTTTGACCTTCAATAAAATCGTAACTATCAATTTCCCAGGTATAGTCTAAAAGAAGAAAAATGTTATGATGGTGAGCAGAATACATGGTTCTCGTTTGACTGTTCATGTCTTTTACACCCAGTATAATAGACCATAATAATGAATTTATGTCTAAGAAAACACTTGTTTAAAAGTCCCTTCTGACTCGAACGCCCTAGAGCTTGTGCTGCGGTCGGTGTAGAGACGTATGCTGTAAAGCGTTAGTCTAACCTAGAGTAAACCAAATATAATACAATGAGGCCACAGATAGATTTTAGACTAAAATACCTATATACGCTTGTAACTGTTCTGTACTAATTAAACCTATATTCATAATATGGATGAATAGACTCCAACGTGAATACAATGCTCTAGTTAAAACGACTAAGATAGATATATTATAAATTGTGTCACGCTCGGGTCCTTCAAGCTCAATTTGTGTTCTTATTATATTAGTTTATATTCTTAGCTTCCTAAAAACTTATCGTGGAACAAATATACTTAAGGTTTTGTAACATCGAGTCCAGATATGCATGCCGTGGCAACCTATAATTAAGTCTGCACTTAGAAGGATTGTTAAGCACTTAGTTTTAAGCTGTAATAGTGTAAGATTTGTTGCTTGTCCTAAAATAAATAAATATTGTGTGTCCAAAGAGTCTTGCTGTTGATGTACCTTGTAAAAATAAATAAACGTACTAAGTAGGAATTATTATGCTATAAATAAAGATAATAATATTGGTCATATTTCCCCAGCTCAAGACTATCGGTACTGGGATGACCCATCAGATGAATTTCGTGAAGGCATGGGGTCACTTTTACCTCTATGGAAGTTCCAATTCGACCAAATGCGCAGTCACGCGGTGTGCGACCTGCAATGGAATTCACATTACCAAGACCTATTTGCCGTGGCTTACGGTTCATGTAAGTTATTAGATATTTTAGTAAAATTATCAATCAATATTTTTATCTACACTCGTGTCTTAATTTTCGAATTATTATCTCAAAGGGGAACATTATAATGACGTACGTTTATTAACAGAGGTACCTAATCAAAATGAAAATTAAAAAAAAACAACTTGTAATATAATGATCATTATGAGATCCATCCGTCTCATTATAATATTATATTACAGTTTTTTTTAAAAAAATAACAAACTAATGGCCATACGGGAAGGCAGATCTAACTCACACAGAAAAGACTCCGCCAGATATTTTTTTGTTTTATTTTCAATGTATGCTGAATTGTAGTTTAACACAATCCAGAGCAATGACAATATTGTGCTATTAAACAGAGCGTCATTAATTTTTATGTAGCACACCTCCGCCGCGAAACCGAAGTAGTTTCGCCATGACTAATATATAGATTTTTTAAGATTCTATCTCTTTTGCGAGCGATTTCTTGATTCTTGCTCAGCCTCAGGTAACGGTTACACCTCCGCGCTCAGCCTACATCGCGGACCGAGCACGGAGTGATGACGTTCCAATATGATCGGCGAAATGACGAGAGAAAGAAATAGAATCAGTCAAATTTATGCTCTAGACCGCTTCGCTTCTGTTCCGCTTGTCGTACAACAGACAGGTCATGGCGGAACTAGTGCGGTTTCGCTGCTATGATTTCGCGGCGGAGGTGTGCTACAGGCGTGCATCGGCTCTACCGTATTCAATATTCTAACGCGATGCTAGGACGTTTTAAATAACGCTAATACGTAAAAATAATGGCAATTTTAAAAGTTAAAGACATATAATTTGTTTATAACAGTGGACTTTACAAATCAACAAAAAGATGGCTGCCTGTGCCTGTACAGCATTAAGAACCCGGCGTACCCTGAATATGCAGTGATCACGGATTCACCTGTCATCTGTCTGGATGTCTACAAGGAGACACCGTACCTTATATGCGTTGGTAAGCCTAAGTGCCTAGATGAAGAAACGTAGCTAGAAACTTGAAAGTTTTGGGATAGAACGAGGCGAGTAGACATAAACAACATACCTACTAAACAATCTTTAAAAAAATCAATAACATATTAAAATACATGAATAGAAAAAATAAAACAAACAACCTATAAACTAAAAAATGGTTCACTGCACTGCATTATGTAGCCTAGTTCTCCCTAGGTTCTTTAAAGGAGGGGTGCAATGTTCCGAGACCTCCCCGCTGTCTGGCAACATGTGGTTGCGGACAGACGGCTGACGTCGGAACATGGGAGGGCAGGTCCTTTTCAGGGCCAGTTACCTTAGGTCAAGGGTGGATCGGCTGATAGGCTGGTATGCCGCTTTGAGCGGAACTGGGAGGTCAGTTGCTCCTAACATGCCTCTGTTATCAGAGGTGGCAGTGGATGCGACCTCTGCCCGTGCGTGCCACGAGACTCAGCACAGCTTAAGCCATCTCTCCCCCTGCCTATGATATGATATGATATAGCCATTTATCGCGTTGAATCATATCGTGTTTTGATGGTCATGCTAGGCGCGCTGGTTTGGTTTTCCGTGGTAGTGTCACCGAGGGCAACACCGCCCTGTCGAAGCTAGTGCCTGGTGCTACGCCACAGCCGGGCCCATTGAGTGGGACAATGGGGACCGGTATTCTGGATGGAAGTGGCCTTAGGCAGGGGGAGAGATGGCTTAAGCTGTGCTGAGTCTCGTGGCACCACTGTGGAGTATCTAGGAAAATGCCCTTTTCAGGGCAAGCGGAGCCTTTTGCTCGGTGGAGGCTGATCGCCTAAACTCGCGGTCCGCTGTTTGTCCGCTGGCAGCCGACGCGATTGAACGATGCACTGGTTGGGCCCGAAAGGCCGGGCATAGGCATACCTTTTTGGATTATGGGCGTGATTATATTTATATATGTATTCATTAATTATAATAACAGGTCTCTACGACGGCAACGTGTGCGTGTATAATGCTCAACTGACGCTGGAGTCTTCATATCAATACAAATCAGATTCAGTTCGAGATAAACACAGCAACATAGTGTGGGAGGTAAGAGAATATTTGATATTATACCGAGCACAGGTCCAATAGATAGGTGTAATATATCTATAGATTATACCTACAATTCTGTGAAAAGAAACAGTGAATATTTGCGCTAAACACCTACGCCGATTTGCACTGACACTGGTAAGATTATGCAAGACGGAATCCCGCCCTAGCGGAAAGAAACGAAGTCTTTCAGCAATATTTCATTGAAAAATACCCGCATTTTTGCCTCTATTGTTCCATAAATACGTAAAGTCACGTCTTTCTCCCATAGCCGGACATCACTTCTTTCCACTTGCTACAATCCTTACACATTTCTTTCGCTTCATCTACTCTCATCATAGTCCTCAATCCTCATACATGTCTATTAACCCAGTCTTAGAAAAGAAATAAAGAAAATATAGTAAAATAGCCTGGACAAAATAGAAAGGGGTACTCCCCCCATTAAAAGTGCAAAAGATGAAAGAATGCAAGGAACGTATGAAGTATGAAAGTACGAGCAGCAGAAAAAGCGAGAACTAGTATGAAAGAGTCGATATAAAGCAATACTAAAGAAAAAACTCCGATTATGTTTGAGGAGTAAGTAAAAAAAATCCTCGTACATGATCGGCGATTTCGAGTACTTTTGACCTGGCCCAAGACGCTTTTTTTGAATACGCTTTCGATTTAATCGATTTAATTTCGCCTAGGTCTTCCCCGTCCAGCATCTCCGTTCACTACCAGTCTATTAATAATATATAATTCAAATAGGCGACTGACTGACATAGTGATCTATCAACGCACAGCCCAAACCACTGGACGGATCGGGCTGAAATTTGGCATGCCGGTAGATGTTATGACGTAGGCATCCGCTAAGAAAGGATTTTTGGAAATTCCACTCCTAAGGGGGTAAAATGTCCACGCAGACGAAGTCGCGGGCGGAAGCTAGTTTATAATATTAGGTCCTTACCTTTGAAATTGGCGTTTTATTATGTTGTACCTAAACTTGCAATTTATTTAATTCAATAGTGGTTTTAGGTTCATATTATTATTATTTGAAACTATACTCTTTACAAGATTTTTGTCTGTAATTAAATTATATATAACTTGGTAAATTCTGAAAAAAATGTTAAAATGACTCTTTAATCTCTTCATTAGAATTGGCGATTTTATGCCTACTAACTCATGGACAGACTTGATTTTTGCATAATTTATTGATGCTAGACTTAGCCGAGAGTTGTTCGCTTATTTCCTCCAAATTTTGTAACATTAGGATTTATAGTTAAAAAAAAATAGAGTTAGTATGGAACAACGCCAATTTTTATGAAGATTTTTAATTAAATGTGTATTTACCACACTAACGTAACAACTCCGTTGCCAAATCTTTTGAAATTTGGAGTGTATAATTGAGCAAGACTTGGTTAAGTATTGCATCAATGATTTAGACAAAAGATGGGCCTGTCCATGAGTTACAACGATTCCAAGAGTTGATTCTGCTGACAAAATAAAACAGTCACTTTATTTTTATTTTTTTTAAATAAACATTTAAATCATTCTAAGTTTACTACATGCAAATCCGTAACAGTATAGTCCTTATTCATAATTAAAATATAAAACTGAAACAGCGACTAAATCAAAGAAGTTACACAGCTAATAGTCTGTAAGAAAAAAAACGCCAATTTCATAGGTGGGGACCTAATTTAACCTTTTCGTCAATCTACTTTCACACATCCATTCTATAAGATCGAAATATTTAAGCACCCTTTCTCAGTTCTTAATTGTCATCAGTAAAATATTCTTTCAATCCACGCCTCTGTCTCTTATCACGTCATTTTACCTATAACCCGTCTTTCAATTTTACACCAATCATGCACTTAAAGGCTCTTATTTTAACCACTGTTATTTTGATTTCAAGCCTTTTCTTCCATACCCAGTTTTACTCCCATATGTGAGTGATGGGACCAGCACACGGTCATGCACTAAATGTCGTGCCCAGGTCGTGCCTTAATTTTCTGATACCTCTGGCAGCTCATAAAATCGCGCAAAGCTCCCATTCACCATATTACAGCTTTCACACCTTTCTCAATGGCACTCTCACACTTTCCATCTCTCGTAATACTGATTCCAAATATGTCACACAGTCAGTCATGCTTTCATTTCTTTCAGATCTTCGTGCATAATAGGTAGGTAAGTGTTTCATAATTTAAAATTCTATATTGATGCTGATAAATATGAAATTACTCATATCCTGTTGAGCGTGTTTTCCTCAAAGAACTCAACCTCGTGAACTTTGTTTGGAATATAATTACTCGGTTTGCTAGTAGGTACTACTTACATGAAGTTTAGTTTTTAAATACTTACTATTAGTTTTTAAATATTTTATTAAAAAGCTTTAATTAGTCTTTTAAAAATAGCCTTTTATATACCGTTAACTTATTATACAGGATGGAATTTGAGAGTACTTTCCCTTCAGTTGGCATTACGAAATTCCACCCTGTATAAGGATAGACGCCGTCGTGGTGGAGTGGTCAGTATAGCTGGCTTCACATCAAGCGGTCCGGGTTCGAATCCTGGTAGCGGGAAATGTTTGTGTGACGAACACGAATGTTTGTTTGCGAGTCATGGTTGTTTATACATTTATTTAAGTTTATTTATAAAAATATCTAAAATTATTATGTATATTAAAAAAAAAAAATGTCCGTTATCTAGTATCCGTAACACAAGTTCTTAATGATACTTACTTCGGGCTAGATAATTGTGTGAGCGTGGAAATATATTATTATTATTATTATATTATTATTATATTATTATTATTATCACATTTTATCACATTTGAATAGGGGTTTTGCCTGTCAAGTCAGTTGAGAACTTGAGAAACTTTTTATTGGCTTTCAAAACATACATTCTTCCATAAATTTTGTATATCATTAAGATCTCGTGACGTCATAAGTTCCCATAGTTAAATATCAAATGGTAGAGAATTTCGAAAAGAAGGAAATTTTCTTACATAAGCCTTTTTCTTTTACGCATTTAATACCTTCGGGCCTAGCCAAGTGACCAATCGATTGCGCCGAACGTTTGACGAAAACAATATGTATGAAACTGACGTATTACTGAGAAAGCTCCGCGGCGACCGTCATATCAAATGTATGAGTAGTAGTCACAGGTTTAATAATACAAGGAGATAGGCCAAGCCGGCGTTTGACTTGTGACAAGTGTATGCCCTGTGGGCATACATTACCGCCACTCCGCCTTCCGATAAAGTCAAGTGAATACGTAACTCAGCGATTTGTCAGTCCTTAAGATACGCGCAATGAATAGTGTATATTACGGCATGCTCAACTAGAACTATGTTATATAGTACGGCCGGTGATCGCGACACTCGGTCTTCCTATGAACTCGGCGATGCGGCCGATCTCCTTAGTTTGATATATCTGTGGTAGTAGTTAAAAATTGTCATTTCTTTCGATAGAAATGTTGTATCATTTCCCACTTGTCTAGGCCCTCTTATAATTATTTGCCAACGGTCGGCGCCCACATTCCTATTGTGCCTAAATAATACGTTAATGCAGGTCCGATGGGGCGCCCGCATGATCGATGGCGAAGCGGCCTTCTTCTCGATATCCGGTGACGGCCGCGTGGTCCAATGGGCAGTGATGCCTGGCGAGCTTCAAGCGACCACAATCATTACGCTCTCTTCAAACGTGCCTCCAATACCAGGACCTGATGGTACCATGGTCTCCGTCAACAGTAAGTAATCTTTCAACAGGAACACTTTGAAATACTGCATTATTGTTTTGCATGTCATTTTAGATAAAATGACCTATTTAAAGACACAGATGCCTTATCACCAGCGCTGCTTAGTTACATGACTATTTTTATTTTTTATTCAAAACCGCTTAAAATAAACCGTGCAGGCAATTTGATAATCAGATAAGAAAAGAGTCTTAGTGTGTGAAAATGAATAAAATTCAAGAAAATAATAGTAAGTTCCTTAAGTTATTTTATATCCGAAAATTCAATAATCGACGTAAAGCTATAATTTCCATATTTCATGTAAAACAAAACCTGAAAACTAAATTTTACAGCAAAAACCGTCATTGTCAATTGGCCCCGTAATAAGATGACTGTTTAATTGGTAAAACGTATTTTTAGTAGTGTTTTTTTTTATTAAGAGACACATTTAAGTACGCACGACAGCTGATCAGACTACCCAAAACTGTCAAATTTCTCCAATTGATTTTCAATCTTAAATGTGTGAATCTTAAAGCTCAAATCCATTGGGAAAAATTGACAGCCTGTGGTAACCTGATGTTCGGTTTACTGTACCTAACTGTTTATGGGAAGTTGATGTGATCAGGCATAAATTCTTTTCGTACTTTCTAATCATGAAGCTTTTAATTTATTCAACCTGAGTTCATCTTGCCCTGGTACCAATTTATTTGGGAACGATCAAATATGATACTGCTGTAGATTTTGGCATAGCTTTATGACCGGTCGCCTGCCTGGCCCTGCTGTTTGGGCGGTTTAAGGTCTAGCACACTTTATCAACTAGTAAAACATCAGCATCGCCTCCGCTTGAGCCGTTTAATATTCTTTGTATGAAGTGCTACAAGGATTATTTGGCATGTGACCGAATTCGAAACTAACGCCGGCATCTTGTAAAGTGTCACCTTTGAGACAACTGGAGTGAGAATTCGTTGTGGTTATTTGGTGCTTCGTGGGAGAGAATAAATAAAAGTGGCGCTCCATCCAATCATTTGACACCTCCCAAGTGTCAAATAATCCTTGTGGCACTGTACTATTGCCGAACGTGCGTCATTCACAAGGCAACTTACAATCTTGTTGCGCGTGAGTTTTATTGAATTGGTAGGTTTGAAACTGATTGAAAGACTACGCTGTTGAATCACCGCTGATCCGACTTGGTTACGTGCTTACGTTAATTTGACGCCTTGTGAACGGCGAGTCGTAATGTGATACCTACGGTTAAGATCCCGTTCAGAGTTGATAAATGTGCTACGACGTTTACTCACCACCGCGCGAGTGACACCTTGATGCGATGGTCTGCATCTGATTTAAAATCTCCATCAGACGGCTTTTACTATAGAGAAACTGGAGATGAGAAATGACAAAGAGCATACTAACACGTTCGTATATTAGAACGAGATAGTTTTTTGAATATTAAAAGTACTAAGTACTTTTAATAGAGTCCATTTAAATAAAGAGCTTTTTCAATTCATTTCATAGATAGACGAGACCATTTCACGTACACGCAGGCAGCCTATGTCGGCCTGTCAGTCACGTAGAAAAGACTGCAGTACTATTTTTCGCTTATTACTGTTTGTGCAAACTTTTGGTCTCGCCCTAGTCGATTCAATGCCAATCTATAATGTCGGTAATTATAAATCTATAGTTTTTACACACAAGATGATAATAGTCCCACTCGTGACGTCAAACTGGTAGGTTCGCTAGTCCAATATTCTCGCTTTCAGGTTGCGGCAGCTGTATATGTTTCCACCCGGAGAAGGCCGAGATATTCATGGTGGGCACTGAGGACGGCATGATCCACACTTGCTCTCTCAAATACAACAGGAACTACGTGCGTTCAGTACAGGGACACCACATGCCCGTCTACAGGATACATTACAACCACTTCAACAACAGCATTTATGCTTCATGCTCTGGGGATTGGCGGGTGAAGATTTGGGAAGATGGAAGGGAGTAAGTTTAACTGGTACCGCCTCCATGATCCGGGCCCCGATCGCGGTAAATCATTTCAAGATGAAGCGCAAATGGAACACAGCATGCAACTCAGACCAATGAGAGGCATGCAACTTTTCGATGTTTTCGTATCGTGACGTTGATTTGACAGATGCTGCGAACCTTAGCCTGCTGCGAACCAATGATGTAGGAGCGAACGCATGTCGAACGCAGATGAAACACAAACGCTGTCAAAGTTGTTACATTTCAAATGACGCTACATTTTCTCAAACGTTACACGAATGTTAGAGGATTTTAGGTGCTTTACTTAAAATTTTATTTTCAAAATGAGAGAATGTTCATTATAAGATATAGGCTATCGAAGGACTTGGCTCATGAGTTAATAGTGGAATTTTGTGTATATTTGTATTTTGGTGGATTTTTACTGCATTATATAATAATAATCAAGCACAAGCTAATCGAGTCGTCAATCACGAAAGTTAAGCAACTAAGTGCGCGGTCGGTACTCGAATGGGTGATCGAAAAATTAACATGCATGCATGGTATCAAAATATAAGGTTTCTATAAACTTTTGATTCGTCGATCATGAAAGTTAAGCAACCAAGTACGCGGTCGGTACTGGGATGGGTGACCGAAAATTTAACATGCATGTATGACATTAAAATATAAGTTTTCTATTAACTTTTGAGTCGTCGATCACGAAAATTAAGCAAACAAGTGCGCGGTCGGTACTCGGATGGGTGACCGAAAATTTAACATGCATGTATGACATCAAAATATAAGGTTTCTATCAACTTTAGATTCGTCGATCACGAAAGTTAAGCAACCAAGTACGCGGTCGGTACTCGGATGGGTGACCGAAAATTTAACATGCATGTATGACATCAAAATATAAGGTTTGTCGAAAAAATCTGTGGTTTGATGCAAATTGAACGCGATATTATTTCCGCGCGAATATTTTATCGCTGTGCGGACAGGGCCTAACAGAAACGTAACTTTGACAGCGTTTTTGTTTTATCTGCGTTCGACTTGAAATTATTTGCCGCGATCGGGGCCCTGGTATACCATTCGGTACGAGATCAAGAGCTTCCAGGTTTGTCCCCATTTGATTGGTGATTAGTGCTTGATTGATGTCTTCCTGGTCTGCTACCATTATCAAAATCCGTCGTCATAGTAATAATCTCAAGTCACACATTCACATAAACCCTAAAATACTGTACCCTTAGTGTAAGTTTTTTAGTATACAAAACGCACCGATTCTAGTTGCGTTAAGAGCTCAATTTGTATGGGAAACATGATTTGCGCTTCTCTCCGCTAGGGGCGCTGTTCGCGTTTCCTATATAAATTGAGCTCTTAACGCAACTAAAGTAGTTGCGGTTTTTATACTAAAAAACTTACACTACGGGTACTGATTGGTTGCCAGCCAGTCACTTGCATCACTATTTTAGTTGCGTTAAGGGCGTGCACTCGATTTATGTCAAAATTGTCACATATTTGGATTTTTCAGACCTCATTTTGAAGCGATGTGAACAGACTTTGCAAAGAAATTATGTATTATAGGAAGAATAATTCTTTATTGAAACCACTATAAAGAGATACTTTAATTTAAACTTATAGTTTTGTAAAGCGTGGAGAATATTATGGCGCAGTTTTACGAAAATGCAGTTTGGAGATATCTTTCAGATAAAATACAAGCATTATAATAGCAAACTATACTTTGCGAAAATTCTTTTTCCAATAGAAAATATACTGTTCTAAACCACTATAGAGCCTAAATAAGTAAAAAAATATGATACTATATTAAAAATGGATACCAAAAAAAATTATAAATTGGTACATTTTAATGAGTACTTTTTCAATGTTTTTGAAGTTTTTGAATTCTCAATAATAAAGAGATGAAAATTAATTTGAATCAAGAAAAATTACACACCATTTGTCTTTAATTTAATTTTTTGTTGTAAGTACTTTAATTTCACATTTTTTTTCTTAAGACTTACGAAATGTATAGGAAAAGATTTTTGCAATTTCTGACTTTTTAGTACTCCAACCTGGGTTAGTTAGTATATGGTTAGTTTTTAGAGCCTTGCACCACGAATCTGTTTTACGGGCTATATGAACTGCCCATTGCCACTTCAGTTTGGCTATTCGCTTCACAATATCTAGCAAAGCTTTACAGTCCCCATAATACCTAGTGACAGGTTGGCAGCCTGTCGCTTACAGAGAGGGACATCAAACACAAAAGCAACTAAACCTTGAAACAAAAGCCAACAATCAGCACAGATTTAACACAGTGGCGGCTAAGGGTAGATTGGAACCCTAGGTGACGAGGGGAAGTGGGGGTTTGGGGCCGACGCGTCGCTTCAATCAAAGTTGGCGCCCTAGGTACTAAACTAAGAGCATTTAATAATATATTCTTGTAAGATTATACATCGTGAGCCCTACCTCATACCTACGGAAAGAAATCCTCGTTGATAAATCCACCGTAGAGCTACTAGGCCCGCCGTTAAAGGTTTGTGGGAAAATCAACACTAGCTCTACACAGTTGGTCCACGGGTGGAGCTTTGTTGGCAGACCCACTACCACCTCCCAACTTAATACCAACCGTTGGCAAAGACACCCCAACGGTAAATGTTACTAGGGTGTTAAGTGGTTACCGTCGCCTATAGACACTTGCAATATTAAGGGTAAATCACTTAACACTGCAAGTACGTTGCCATCCTGGGGATTAAGATGATATGCTTTCCATGCCCAGTAATTACACTAGCTACCTTTCCCTTCAATCCGAAACACAGCGAACTGCTTCACGGCATAAGTAAGAAAGGCGGTGGTGCCTACCCAAACGACCCTACATAATTATGGATATACCCCCTAGTATAGGTAGCATTCTGTAACTGTAACGCTATCACCCCTTAGTGCTTGGCACCCCCTGACTTTACACTCTAAATTACTCTATCAGGCATATAGGTACTTATTAGAAAATCTTTCAACAGCGAGCCGCTTTTCATGTTCGAGCTAGGCTCTCCAGTGGGCGACGTGAAGTGGGCTCCGTATTCTAGCACTGTATTTGCAGCCTGTACTGCCGATGGAAAGGTAAACAACTTCCAAAACTTTAAAAAAATATAGTTTTAATGATTAATTGGTTTTCTATCTTATTTTGATTCCCATAGAGTTCAAACCCATAGGCAACAAACTAGATTCCGCGGGTCAGCAGCTACGTCGGTGACTTAAGGGTGTGCACTCGATTTACATCAAAATTGCCACATTTTGTGGATTTTTAGACCTAATTTTGAAGCGATGTGAACAGACTTTGCAAAGGAAGTGGGAAGATTAATTATTAATTAAAACCGCTAGGTATAGAGAGATATTTTCATTTACGCATAAAGTTTTGTAAAGAGAGGAGAATCTTATGTAAACTTTTATCTTAACTTGAGTATGCTTTAACTTATTGCAACCAAATTTAACATGCATGTATAACATCAAAATATGTATAAGGTTTCTATCAACTTTTGAGTCGTCGATCACGTAAGTTAAGCAATCCATTGCGCGGTCGGTACTCGGATGGGTGACCAATACCTTTCCGACACGGACGCCCTAGGGACACTAGGCAGTCGAGTCTCCCCACGGGGGAGATGCTCGGTCGCCCAGTAATCCCCTAGGAACGTTCGACCGGCTTGACGACCCCCAAGGTCTTCGCCTTCTTAAAAACCCGGTGACGCAGAAAATTTCATCAGAGACAATCTGCAATAGAATATCAAAAAAAAGGTGACCAAATTTTAACATGCATGTATGATATCAAAATATAAGGTTTCTTTCAACTTTTGAGTCGTTTCCGGTATAGGAGAAAGTCAAGGGGAGACCACTCCCGATTTTTTGACAGATGAAAGTGATAACCACCGATTGAATTACTGGCCCACTATTTTACTATAACGCTACTATGACACTTGTGGAAAAACAGCAATGGATACGTATGTAATTAACTTGGTTATTATTACTTTCATCTATCGAAAAAAAATAGCGAATAGACCGGCTGTTCGTACAGCCTAAAAACAACATTCATTCGTATACAAACAAATGTATTTTTTCTAGGTGTACGTATATGATTTGAACGTGAACAAATACCGACCGATATGCGTACAAGCGGTCGTTTCAAAGAAAACAAAGAAATTGACTAGAATTGACTTCAACACACGCCTGCCAGTTATCGTGTGCGGTGACACCAAGTGAGCATTTTGTAGATAATATAAATTATTTCACATGACTAATGTTATTAAGGTTATCCATACTGCCCTATGTAGGTAGGTACCTATAATATAAAATTAACATTCTAATTAGAGTCTAAGATAGATTAATAAAGATAACGCAATCATTGTGCATACCTAGGTTATCTTTAACTTTTTTTGCGCAGATCGATACATAACCTAAATTTTTCACAATAACTACGTACTTAAGTAACTACCCCTTAATTTGTTTATGCTTTAAATGTTATCTAAATATATACGGTTTAATTTTTATATCTTTCTAGGAGTAGGTAATGGTCTATTTTCATAATACTTATTAGATATAACTTACCTACATGTAATTAAGGTTTTCGAAGCCCATGTAATATAACACAATTTAATAAGCTACAATTATTATTCCTTTTACTTCAAAGTATTGAAAACCCCTAGATGGGACTAGCAAAATATCAGTTAAAGTAACTGTTCGACTATTTCGCAAATCTTTTCGTCGCCTCCATAGCTCAGGGGTTAGAGCACTGGTCTTGTAAACCAGGGGTCGAGAGTTCAAATCTCTCTGGGGGCAATTATTAATTATATCTTTTTTTTACTTTTTTATGTTTATTTTTCATTCCTAACCATTTTAGTATAGATTATACTCTTACTTATTTAAATAGTTTCCTTACAGCCATTTTTACTTTCTCGTATACGTAGTATAGAGGAAGTCTTGTAATCGTAAAAAAAATCGACCTCGAGATTTTGACGGGTTTACACGTTTTGGACCTCCCAGAGTCCAAAAATATTTTTTTTGGAATTATGTATGTGTGTGTATGTGTGTCTGTGCGTGAGCACGATAACAGTTTTCGTGCTAAAGCATACTCGAGTTATTACATATTATGTAAACTCTTATCTTAACTTGAGTATGCTTTAACTTATTGCAACCAAATTGAACATGCATGTATAACATCAAAATATAAGGTTTCTATCAACTTTTGAGTCGTCGATCACGAAAGTTAAGCAACCAAGTGCGTGGTTGGTACTTGGATGGGTGACCAAAATTTAACATGCATCTATGACATCAAAATATAAGGTTTCTATCGACTTTTTGAGTCGTTTCCAGTATACGAGAAAGTCAAGGGGAGACCACTCCCGATTTTTTAAGAATAAATTATTTGTTACCAAATTTTGTATTTTCAATAATAATTGCATAAAAGTAGAAATATATATTTTTTTCGTTACAGGGGTACATGTCACGTTTTAAAATTGTCACCGAATTTGAGAGTTATGTGCAAACCACCGAAAAAGGCGCAAGGAATCGACCAAAGAACGTTGCAGGTTCGTACTTCATTTGGAATTTAAATATCAGTTATTTATATTTAGTCTTGGACCGATATAATCAACTTTGATAGATAGTTAAATATTTATTTTAATGTTTCTTTTACATTCGTACGACCTTCGTGCGTAATACCTGCCTCATTATTTGACATAAGTATTCTGTTATTTTTCAATAGAAAAAGAATCTGAGGAGTTTCTCCCGAGTTCTTGTTGTAAAACCACGTGTTGAGAGACTCCATTTTTAACCCAAATCAACCGTACATTTTTTGTTACTCTCCTGAGTTCTTATTGTAAATGAGACTTCATTTTTAATCAATCTACCGTACAATTTCAGTGCAGAATAACAATTTTCACTCTAAAAGTCTTTTGCAATGCAGCTTTTTAATACCAAAGTTTTTCTTTTATTTGTAGCGTTAACATTCCAAAATACACCCTATTATATAAATAAGAAGTAACATTAGAAATGCCTCAAAATTATAGCAGCTTGGGTTATTTCTAAGCCGGCTAATTTTATGTAGTAGGTCCATAAGCAATCTATAATTTTTATAATGTGAAAACAAACAGATATTAAATCCTTCTCTGAATTTTTAATGCACTTTTAAGATAATATTCTTAACTTTAGTAGGTACCTAAACGTGAATTGGATTTTTAAAAATAATATGAAGTTTGTTTTATTTTATTTGACATGAATTGAAATGTTGGAAAATAATATTAAAATTTAATAGAAAACGAAAATCAAGAAAGATATCGGGTTTCGAACCCGCGACCTTTTGCGACGGGGATTATATAAAGTTACTTTAGATTCAATAATAGAGAATGCCTTTCTTCTTGTGTAGGTACAATGAATTTTAATACAAAAGTAAATAAATAAAATTATCGGTTTTCACACATTTTCAGATTGCCAAGTTGGATAAGCTTCTAAGTTTAGTACGCGATCCACCTTTCACACCCGGAGTGGTAGATGAGAAATTCGATGAAGATTAATTTAATAAATAAAACGAACATATATTTATTAATTGTGTATTTATTGAATTACATGCCAAAGCTTAAAAAGGTCACAAGTCTTAAGCTACTATTAAAAATATTCTATTAGAGACATTTTTCTGCAATTCTGAACTCCACAATGTCAAAAAACATCTTTTATAAACTCTCAAAAACAGAACGAGCCATTTTAGAAATGGTTTAGATAAGATTACAATATCATAATATCATGACTAGAATATTTACGAGATCTGAAAAAGTTTATTGACTAGATATTTGATTAATTTGTTACAACACTAAATCTATACAGATCGCACCATTTACTTTAATAGAATATTAGTCGATAAGAAACATTGAGGGCCTGTTTCACAACTTGCTGATAAAACTTGGGGTTTGATCGTCGATATGAATAATTCTATTTTTTACGTAGGGAATTTTATTATGGAATGCATTCCGAAAGCTGAATACGTATAGGTATAAATGTAATTAAATTATGCAATAGAGCTAATGAGACTTACATAATTCTCAGCGCGGTCGAACAAATAAGAAATCTTACTAGTTCGAGTGAGAACAAAAGACAAAACTACTTGGCAGATGAAGTATGTGACATTTTTTCATCTTTTCACCATTCCTGCTCAATTTAAAAGATTATTATTATCAATTATCACCATATTTACTTTATCAACAGGCGATGAAAAAGCCCTAATATAATATAAATAAACTTCACTAGTCTAAGCAGTAAAATTATATTGTGCTCAAACTTTTGTACTCAACACTCACTTAAATCTATCTACAAATGCAACAATTATTACTTCAAATACATGAAACGCTATAATAAACAGTATTATTGCCGCATTATTAATAATCTAAACTAAATAACTTAAAATATATATCCTCTGTTTACAATAACGATATTAAAAAAATAATATCTACAAATTCTAATTCTATTTAAGAACTCATGTTGACAAGACACATGGACTCACTTTTATTCGTTACTCGTTAAATCCTACAATAAAATTGAAAATTATCTTAAAATCATACAGCATTATCTTATAGACTAATAGATATAAAACAAAGCGAATATGTACAATAAGACATTGTAATTTGTATGCTTAGGTACTGAGCAATTAGCACACAGAGTGTAACTATAAAATTTTATTGGCTAAGTACATGTCTTTAGTTGTAAACCACATAATTGTTAGGTAGTAACACGCAAGTCATGTAAAGAAAATTAACTTATGTCTTTAGAGACCCACTAATCAGATCCTCTGTATACAAATACGTCTCCGAAGACCCACTAACTTGTGGGACTGAGACACACTAGCTGGGTTTTATATATTAAAATTGAATTACATTGATTTAAATGCGTAATACCTATCATTTACAGATTATTTTCGAACAGAATAATTAATATAAAATACACAGCTGTTCAAACCTTATCGAGACGTGTGTAATATTATCATATTATTCAGTCAACAAACTACCGCATCAAGTAGGTAATTAACTATGTATCTTTTTTCTATGGGAGTAATCATTATAACTTTCACTTTGCTAAATAAGGATCGTTAAAGATAATTTGTATAAGTACCTACTTAAATAAATAAAATAAAAAATCTGATAGGTAAGTATAGTTCAAAATTGTAAGATTCTACATGCCATAATATATTGCTTTATATTATTGCTCAACGCAATTACTTTACAGAATAACGCACTTTTCTATTTGACAAACGATCGAACGATGAGAAGATGCGTTCTCATCGCACGATGAGTACAATATAAAATATTTCTTTAGTGTCCAGCCCTTCGCGCTATTTACGAACGTTAAAACAAAAACCAAATTTTTCATAAGTTTTGACAGCTGACAGCTGTCAAATTGTTGTCAAAATGTATGAAAACAATAACGATTTGGTTTTGGTTTTGGTTGTAACGTTCGTATTAGCGCGATAAGGCCCCTGATTGAGCTCGCAAGTGAACGCGCGAACACAGAAACGTTACTTTCATCGCGCGATGAAAACGCATCGTGTCTACGTACGATCAATGCTAATTAGGACCATGCCTAATGCTCCCAGTTTTCACCATTCGTCTCCTTTATGCTCATAATCAACATTGAGCTATGCTGCGCTTGGCTGTGCTCTGTTAAGTTTTGTTTTAAACAAAGAGCATCGCAGCAACCTAAAAATTTGTTTTCAACACACTTACTTAATTGAAAAATTTGACACCGCCCGACATCTCAAGCTAAATTTGCAAAAGCAGAACGTACTCCCGCCAAAAAAAAAATAACTGTCCTCCAAGTGTGTTGAAAACAGTCTGATAATCTCTGCTCAATACATACTCGGCTGAGTTACGCACTGTCCTAAGGTTCGTGCTAAAACGAACAGCCTGTGTACAATGAGCTCACTTTAACATAATGTACTAATCTTCATTTTAATCTATGAAATTCCACTAAGAGCTCCTTCACACTGGCGTTCGTCCAGCGTCGGCGTACGATGAATGTTAGCGCAGCGTGGACGCCATTTACAATAGTGTGATGTCTGCGCCGCACTAGTACAGCATTCAATTACCGTTTGCGTTCCCATTAAGGGTCCACATTAGAATATTAACCGATTATACCTTCAACCGATTATAACTTTTGAGTGTTTTCTTTTACAAATATGCGAACTTTTAATATAGGCTGACGCATTCAAAAGCTTAAATTTATAATGTGGACTCTCAATGGGTTACCTACTGCAGAAAAGCCGCGTCTACGCTGCGCTAAAGTTCATCGAACGCCGACGCTAGACAAAATCTAGTATAAATGGGGCTCTAAATAGAGCATAGCCCAGCACAGCTCAACGTTAATTGTTTATCCTTAGGACTCGAAAATCTTTGAAAACGAAGCATTTTTTGAAAATCTGCGTAAACTAATCAAGGATAGAGAAGCTTTGGTCCTACTCTGTTACAGCGCTCTACGGCGCCCGCGCCAAGTTTGAGGTCTAGGAACGCTCGAGCATCGTTAGGGGCCGGCGCTTGCTTGCCAGCGAAGGATATCTAGAAAGAATTATGTTCTTGTTATTAAGTCGTGAACTAAGTACCATAGATATAAGAAACTAGATCGGCAATATGATAGAGAAAGAGCACTCTTTCTTTTTCACATTGCCAATATACATTACAACGAGATCTTTGGAAAACATGGGCAGGGTTATGTGAATGCTACGTCTTTTAACTCGCTATGTACAGACAACAGCACGTTGGGTTACCACAAACTGTCAATTTTTCCCAATCGATTATGCACTTTATAGTGACTAGTCTTAGGTTGAAAATCGTTTGGAGAAATTTGACAGTTTTGTATAGCCCGACGTGCTGTTGACTGTACAAAAAGTACTGCGCAGCCTCGACTAGCACAAATTATTACGCGGAGGTACTGGTGAGCATATACACAGTGAATTTTTCAAGTGGGTCTTCAGGGCCAATTACTGAACTATAAGGAATATCGAAAAATGCTCAAAGGAGTGGCGACCCCGATTTTGATGAAAACAAAAACTGCATCATTGGATTTTTGAAAAATCAATAATTCTAGCCTGTAATCTAACCCAAATGATTAAAAAAAAAACAGCCTGCATTATTACACCATTCGATAGTGTTGTTAATAAGGATTGATTTCTGGGAAGTAATGATATACAGGAAACTAATGGAAAATGTTAAATTTTAATAAAATATTTCTTGTTCCTCCCTGGTTGAAGCGATATCAAAGCTATGATCATTATTTTATCAATCAATCCAACGATGCAGTTTTTGTTTTCATAAAAATCGGACTCGTGACTCCTTTCAGCATTTTTCGATATTCCCTAGAGTTTAGGATTTGGTCCTGAAGGCCCACTTGAAAAATTTATCCTGTATACGTGTTTATGGAATTACCGGAATATTACCGGAAGCTTCGGTGGCGTAGTGCGTAAGAGCGTCGTCTCCCACCAGGGAGGCACTGGTTCGATCCCAGCCATGTACCAATATGTTTTAAAATTTTAAAATCATATGTACGTTTAATCGACGCTTTTACGGTGAAGGAAAAAATCGTGAGGAAACCTGCACACACCTATGAAGAAATTCTTAGGTTGTGTGTGAAGTCGACCAACCCGCACTTGGTCAGCGTGGTTGACTAAGGCGTAATCGCCCCTAATGTGGGGTAGGCTCGAGCCCCTCAGTGGTGACATTAAATGAGCTGTTGATGATGACGTGTTTATGGCATTAGATACTTCTATCCTTATACTATGGCATTACTAATCTTAGTTAATTCTACCCACCTGCGCTAAAGGATGCAAATGTCGTTCAGGGAACTCCCTCTGATGGGCCAGCACCCAATCTGCGGGCCACATCGTCCCATTTCTTGCTGTGAACGGCAACACTAAAACGTAGACTCTATTTGTCGCAGAGTAGGCCACTCTGTAGTAATGGCCTTTCGTTGCTCGCTCCCATACAAAGCCGTCGGCATCAGCGCCGCCTCTTTGTAACCATGTCACCCGAGAGACGTCAGACGCGTGAATGCCGATTTCAGCATATTCTGCCCACGGCAAGAGATCGCCCCTGGGAACGAATACATATTAATTTGGCTATGTGGTTGTCAAGACAAGCATACGTCATAAGCAGTCGAAAACGATTGCAACACTGAACTGCCAACCCTAACAACATCACCTAACCTACCCATTAAAAATGTAAATAAGCCACAAAGGCACCGTTCAGGCGCCGCGCCGGAGCCGCACCGCATCATGTGGCCTCTCCCTTGACTGTGGTCTTCTGTAAGGTACTGCCCCAGTTCAACCACTCCTAATTCGAGCAGCTAATCCGGTATGCCCTACATCTTGCTAATGTTATTCAGCCCTAAAGAAGCCTGGAGTACTCGGAAGGCGAAAGTATATAAGGTGATAATAACTTGCTAATAAGACACAATAAACAAAAAATATGATTGAACTAGAATACATTTCTTTACGCAGAGTGTATCTCTATGTAAAGAAATGAATTTTACATGTAGCAGACTGTTGTTTGTGCAAGCTTAACCAAGTAATTATTTTATATGGCTAAAATACTATATTAGTAACACTCTGGAATATAATGATGGAATGTGGAAAGTTCTAATGTCCACTTTCTTACTGTATAACAGCTCCAAGTAGAGAAGTAGTTTCGAGCCAGCAACGTGCACCAGCTTGCAATAACGCCCGCAATACGTGGGCGGCTGTACGGCGCATGTTACGTCGACAACATGGTGGTGTGTTACGTCCCGAAAGGATATACGATGGAACTCCTTGTACTGATGGATAACATCTCTGGAAAAAAGTTACAATATAAATAGAACTTCTATGTAACAAGAAGAGAAATTTTTAAATAAATAAAAAACTAGAATGATATCTTGCCCAGTCTCTTAAGGTATTCACATTACGAGCGTTTGACAATTTTCGGTAGCCTTATTTACTGTTTTCTGTACATTAAATTCAACACCATACACATTTGTGCATTATAGCATTTAAGCATCTATGGGTATAGAGTCCACCACAATTGTATTTTAAAAGTTTTAGACAATTCCTTTGGGTATATGCAAAACGACAACAGTCAAACCTCCTCAATAGAGTTTGAACTCTATAAATATGGAATAAAGTTAAAAATGTATTGGAGAAATTAGAAAGTTTGTGACAGTCTAAAATGTAGCCTGTAGTGTAAAAAAGAAATTTTTCAATATACATATTGTAATATTACCTGTGACTCCCTTTTACAGCCAAACCATTGAACTCTGCCATCCTCCCTAACAACAGCTTTGACACCTAGCTGCCTGTACAAAGTCACTCTGTAGTCTCTCATTTGACGGGACATTCTCTGTCTTGCCCCTGGAGACTTCGTCAGACTCCTCCCAGCTGCTAATTTGCCATCTGCAATTTGTACCTGAAAAACGTAACAATGGGCTAAATGAATACTTTACTTATTATGTTAACCCTTTGTTAGCAATGGCAAAACATTGAATAATATGTTTTTCTGTTAGGAGCCAATCCACAAGTGAGAGAATCATGACAATCTGTATGAAAAAAGTCTTGATTGTATCACTGTGGAGATACACTCACATATACTAGTATAGACTTTAGTGGCACAAGAATAATATTGCCACATTGCTCTCGTCCATGGAGATGGCAAATTAGTTTTATTAAATAAAAATAATTGACATGTGCACCACAAATAAATGATTTTATTTGATTTACTAAGTAATGTTTGGTCTCAAATTCAAATTTGAAGTTTATGGCGTTTCAAACACAAAACTGTAAAATGAATTTATTTAATAAAATGAGATACATGAACCAAAAAACAGGCTACCATAAACTTCCCCAATTCCCTCAATAGACTGAACTATACTACGAAATTGATTGAAAATAACTGAAGAAATAGGAGTTTTATGCAGCCATCTGTACATACAATGTGAATGAGATCACTTAGAACATATTTTTACACTAATAAGAATACTCCTTGGATATATATTTTTTATAATAATAAAAAAGTAAACACATATTACCAGCCCAATTTGCTAAACTGATGAGTACAAAAGCTATAAAAACAAAATTATGTTTAACCTAAGTTTCAAGTTACCAGGTTAACAATTTAGACTGACAATATATTACAAGTTCATAGTCTTTACCTTAATATTTCTCACAGTAGTCTGCAGATAAAGTGATTCAGGAAAAGGCAACACAAATGGTTGTGGTAAAGAATGCAATAATGATGTTTTTATTAATAATGCATGTTGACCATGTACTGCATCACATAGCTTCCCAGAGGCATCTTTACTATACTGTAGAGTCCAATCAGCATAATTCCATTTCACTTGAAGACAGACAAGATGAGAGCTAGCCACTGGTATGGCAATTGCATTATTTGGGAATGCTGTTGCAACAACCGCAACTTGCTGAAGAACTCTACGTGAAACTCGAACAGAATCAGGCACAAATAGGGCAAATTCAGTATTTAGGTATGTTAAGGGGTCCAAATCAGAAGGTGATGAGTCAAGTTTAAGTTCTAGAGAAACAACTTTTACGTTCCGTAGCGTCTCATTTGTTGCTGAAAATGGGAATGGTGGATAGGGCTTTCGGTCACATATAACCACAACAGGCATATTTGGGAACGCGGTAACAAACGACTGAACACTATCTGCGACATCGTTTTCAAAATCATCGAACTGACGGAATACTACTGTGAAGATTTTAGACAAATGCCTTGACGTGCGAGAATGTAAAGCATTAGGAGAAACCGTCACTGGAGCTATGGGATAAAATCTGAATTGAGGAAATAAATATCCACTTATAGATACAATTAATACTATTGCAATGATTGTATATAATTTAAAAGTCAAGCGACCACGGAAAAGACGATAGAGCATTATTTTTATTTAATATTTGTTTCATTTCACAAATAGTTTAATTTCGGATGAATTTGTGATGATTTTCATTGCCTTGCCTGTCAAAAGTGTCAAAGTCAAGTGCACACTGCACAGACTATTTAGAGCACAGATTAGAAAGAATATGTCTAAATTTAGAGATTTAGAGCAATCCTACTTCATTGATTTAAAGATAGTGTCCGCGACTCCGCGCCACTAGGCGCCACCAGGCGCCACTAATGAAGTCCTTAATGAATAGACGCGGTGCTAGTCGTCAGAGGTCGTCAGTGTGTCGTAGTGTCACATAATAATGCTGCCATTAAATTAAGTGCTTAAATCCTTAGATCTAAGTTAATATCTCTATAAGGAATAATTTTATTTTAACGTTTACAAACGCGTAAATATTTCTAATACTAGAAAAAATGCACTGACTATTCCCGCCTGAGGCAAGTCGATTTTTTTCAGTGCATTTTTTCTAGTATTAAAAATATTTACGCGTTTGTTAACGCTAAAATGAAATTATGTGACGACCTTATATTGAGATGCAGGATAACGAAAATAATTAGAAAAGCTCTATCGCCACACCGTGCAATATGAAGAACATATGAATGAATGCCTCAAATACTTTGCCTTAATAATATCATTATTCGTAATGCATTTTTCGTTAATAAACAACTCTAAAATACAATAATAAATTATTTATTGTTAGTTTGCGTCTCAAATACATTTAGACGTATTTATATACAGTAAAGCGCAGCGCGTTTTTCCTCTCTCTCTGACAACTCACGCCTGCGCGGCGACCGCCATATACCGTCAGTTTTACCTGAACAGTTAAAACTGTTGGTATATAGCTACAATAATTTCATATTCGTTAATTCTTTTAACTTCTGGAAGCCGGTGCTTGTCTTCTGGAAGCTGGTGTTTTGCAATGGTCCCATTTTTTAAAGTTATCCTCATGAAAATAGATAAAACTGGAAGCCACACTGCTAATAAAAAAGTGAAGACAACTTTTTTAACCCCAAGTAACCTTAGAACGTTTCAGTTTCCTGTCTTTTTCTAACTCTCCGCAGAAGTAATATGATGACGTGCGTCATGTGCTTTAGTGATTGGAAAAAGACAAATAGGAGAGTTTCTCCCGAGTTCTTGTTGTAAAAACACGTGTTGAGAGACTCCATTTTTAACCCAAATCAACCGTACAATTTTTGTTACTTTAGTTACATTTTCACTTGACATTGGAAAATTGCGTACGTTTAATGTGACGCGACGCCATTTATTAAGAATAGAATAGAATAGACAAATAGGAAATATGAAGTTTCAAGAACAATTTTTTTGTCTTCACTTTTTTATTAGTAGAGTGTCTTTCAGTTTTACCTATTTTGTTGGATTGAACACCGAATAAACCCTAGTGGATGGGGGACTATTGGCTTATGTCACGTCACCTATCCGTCAAAAGTCATACTGTCAAACGCTGTCAAAAGTCAAATCAAAATTGATTTGTCAGTTGAGTGTTTGGCGGGTAATCATGGCGTCTGGATGTCGATCTTTATTTCGATAATTCAAAATTGCTTCGGAGTGGATTTTGTGCAGTGAAAGTGGTGTCGTTTTGTTGCATAAGCATCCGTGTTGACGAACAGTTATAAGGAATCATTGAAATAAAGTTATGAGGTCTGTTGCCATGCATTTCTTTCCAAGCACTCCCTAGATGCATTAAAATGTGCGACGCCTATATTTTAATGCAAACATCAAGAAAGAAGACATAAATACAGACAGGGCTGTATGGACTTGATATCCTTTGCCCGTCCCGTCAGGGACAAAAACACAAAAAAAAAAAAAAAAAAAAAAAAAAAGATTTGTCAGTTTTGGGTACGTACATTCATCTATTTTTGATTAAAATAAAATTGTTGTGAAACTTAATTTACGACACTATCATGGATGAAGCTAAAGATTTCGAACCTCTGGAGCCTTCACTTAAAAATGTCATAGATCAAAAGTCCCTCCGATGGATATTTGTTGGTGGAAAAGGAGGTGTTGGAAAAACTACGTGCAGGTAAGTACATATTAACTTTTCCAAGTAATTAACATCGTAACTTTCGTTTCTTGTGAAAGGTTTTGGCAGCTTATTTCAGTGTTTAATTTACAGTTCTAGTTTGGCCGTGCAATTATCCAAAGTTCGAGAGTCTGTTCTTATTATATCTACAGACCCTGCACATAATATTTCAGATGCATTTGATCAGAAATTCTCAAAGGTAATAACTAACATTTTATTCATTAATGTCTTTCTTTCGTTGTATTTCGTATATTTATTAAATGTTAAAACTTGCCATTGAAATTGTTTTCAGGTGCCCACAAAAGTAAAGGGCTTTGATAACCTATTTGCAATGGAAATAGATCCTAATGTGGGACTAACTGAGCTCCCAGAAGAGTACTTCGAAGGAGAAACAGAAGCTATGAGGCTTGGTAAAGGAGTGATGCAAGAGATTGTAGGTGCATTTCCTGGTATAGATGAAGCTATGAGTTATGCTGAAGTTAGTAATTTTTTTTTATTATTTAACATGTCACTTTTTTTTTTAAATCTGTGTCCTAAAAATATCACTAAATGTTATGACACACACTATAATAAGATCCCAATGAAGCAACTCATGATTCTATTATAAAATATGTATGACAACTGTCTGTGTGGATTCTGTCTCTATATTTTATCCCTTCTCAAAACCCCTACACATCCATCTTATTCTCAAATCCACTGTATGTAAAAAACACATCTATTTCTTTCTGTGCACTACACTGTTTCATTTTGATTCTGTTTCAGGTCATGAAACTTGTGAAAAGCATGAACTTTAGTGCAGTTGTGTTTGACACAGCTCCTACAGGCCACACACTGCGATTGTTATCATTCCCTCAAGTTGTTGAGAGAGGACTTGGAAAACTGATGAGATTAAAATCAAAGGTAAGGTTTCAATTACATTTTCAGGTATAGCAAATGAGGTGGCTATTAACAAATGTCATCTCAAGATTATGTGGGAGTGAGAAAAACAGTATTTTAATTACCAATCTAAATGGTATCTATCTTGCATTTGACATTTGAGATGGTGTGTGCTCTGAAGTGAACTTTAATAATACAAATATTCATCATTATTTTTATGATGAATATTTGTATTATTAATGTTCTTGCAATTTTTAAATTACAAGATTACTTAAATTTATTGCAATATTTTATTGATTTAAGTTTTATTTATTTGCTGGATAATTATCCCACCACTTACCGTATAAATTAAATGATTTTCACCTGAAACTACACCAGACAAGAAGTTATTCTCAGTAAATAATCTTTACAGAAATTATAATGAGCAGAGTTCATCAGGAAGGCTGTTAGTCGAATTTTATGATATCACAGAATCAACAGGGGTTATAGTACTATTTGTTACTCGGGGTAATATTTGTATGAGAACCTAAAAGGCCATTTAACTGAATTAACCATTCAGCCCAGTTGGGCAACAGACAGAAATAATTTAATGATCATAAGTTCTTAGTTTTTTAAATTTTTTGTTACATTCCAGGTTGCACCATTTATAAACCAAGTGGCTACTCTCTTTGGCCTTGCAGAATTCAATTCTGACATGTTCAGCAACAAAATGGATGAGATGCTCTCTGTAATCAGGCAAGTGAACACCCAATTCAAGGATCCTAACCAGACCACATTTGTTTGTGTGTGTATAGCTGAATTTTTGTCCCTGTATGAAACCGAGCGTTTAGTCCAAGAGTTGACAAGGTGTGGCATAGATACACACAACATTATTGTTAACCAATTACTCTTGAAAACATCAGCTCCGTGTGACCTCTGTGCAGCGAGGCACAAGGTACAAGAAAAGTACTTGGAGCAAATTGCAGATTTGTACGAAGATTTCCATGTGACCAAACTGCCTCTATTAGACAAAGAAGTCAGAGGTGCAGCAGCTGTAAATGCTTTTTCAGAATACTTGATTAACCCATACGACCCTCCGTCACCAGCTACATGAAACACAATACAATGTCTTCGAAAACGGAAAAATTATAATGGGAGTCTTAACTTAGCTAATTTTGTGGTGGTTTTAAATTTTTGCAGGATTTTCCACATTATATTTATCCAAAGTAGAACTGGTGCTATCAGTCACAAGCAGATTGCCTTTCAAGTTTACCTTAATTTTAATGTGTTGTTACACAGTTAACTGCATATCAATGATTGTATGATAACCCATTGACACCACCCTACCAAATTAGGTGATAGTGAAATAATTGATTGTAAATTATAAACTTCAGAAGCAATAAAATAAGCCTTAAAATTAATTACAGCGGAACGGAATGGAAACTAATTGTTGTTACTTAACATTAGAATTTACGTCTATTGTGTAAAATATAAGCTAGAAACGAGCCAAAAAAACATTGATAGAATTCTAGCGCATTCTTGGGAAGATTATATCTACTTTTATTTTATAACAAAAATTAGCTTCCATTTTCTTCCGCCGCAGCATGTACCCAATGTAGTACAACGGGCGGCGCCAAATGGGTTAATTCGCTTGAATTGTAAAATTAATCAAAATAATATTAATAAATGTAATATATTTCGTGTACTGATTGTTTAATTCATCGCTACATACATTACTGTTTAATATTCTAAAGCGAAAAAATTATTAATGCCAAAAACTACTGGACCGATTATAATAAGTTCCTTTGGAGAGCTAGTTCAAAATAAAACTTCAACATTGAATGAAAATTGTGTATTTGAAATTTAAAATTGTAAATCTTTTCAACATAAATTTTACACAGGTAATTGTCTGAATAGACAATAGGGCAAAATGCAAACAATTTCAAATGTTATATAAAAAGAATATCACTAGACAATGAGTGGACATAACAACACACCTAATATTTGAAATACAAGTAAGTAAATTCATATAAAATTTATAAAATAAATGATTAAAAAGTAACTGGGACATTAACATAGTCAAAGTCAGTCTGTCAAACTCCAATAAACTTTAAATTATGTAGGTATAGGACATTTTATTGACTAAAGATGAAAACCGCACGAAGAACGCACGGGCGTTCATCGTACCATTGTTCCATTCATTCCTTCCCCATATTTTAAACCTGTGATGTTATGTCCAACTCCGTTTAGAGTTAGACTATTACAAACTCTAATTTCCTGACCGCAAAAAATTCTCAATCAAAATTTACTGGAAGTAGTTTGTTGTTTTGGAATATGCAGCCATTATAGTAAAAGTAACGTGTCTACACTTAAGGCTGATTTCTGATCCGGTCGTTTGCAAACGAGCCACTAATAGTTCAGCGAGATTAACAGAGCGGCATTATAAAACGCATCCACTAGTGCATTTACAAGCGCGCGCGTCTGGACGGCGCTGTTGAAACGCGTGTCTCTGAAATCAGCCATAATTCGTGCAAAACTGAATCAGTATAATAACCTCGTAAAATAAACTTTTTAAAATGATTACTTAGGTAGGTATAGTCTTTATTATCTTACGAACGCGGGTGAAGCATGACTCTGTGTGTGATACAAACATAGACATTGTCCCTGTGTGCGTCAATACGGGAGCGATCAACGGGTACTGACACAGCTTGTCCAGATGAAGGACTTATGCCTATCAAAATAAAATGCTAAGGACTGCATAGCATAACGCATAAGAGGGACTAAAAGAATCGCGTAGGTACCTACAAAAAGTCCCCCAAACAATCCAGGACATTGAAGGACTTCAACTAAATTACAATACAACGTAATTTTAGAATATGTGTTTTCATAGCTGCACCCGCTGCACTAAACTTCCGAGATGAAAATGCACTGAAAAAAATTGACTTGCCTCAGGCGGGAATCGATTTTTTTTCTAGTAAGTATTAAAAATATGTATGCGTTTGTAAACACAAAAATAAAATTATTCCATAATGTAAGGTAGCTTCATCTTAACTGGGCGTCAAATATTTGCATAAATATTTCGTTCGGGTCTAAGAAGTGCAAATTTCAAAGATTTGATGAAACAATGTTTGCCATAAAAACATAAGCACCAAGCACTGACAAATTTCGACAGCGAAAGCAGTGTCTCGGTGGCGCAGCCGCCCGGATTTCGGAAGATGCGGGTTCAATTCCCGCCTGAGGCAAGTAGATTTTTTTCAGTGCATTTTTTCTAATATAAAAAATATTGACGCGTTTGTAAACGCAAAAATAAAATCATTCCATAACAAACGGTTTTATTTGGTTAACAATTCTCACAAACTACAATCCTCCGCGCCGTTTTGTAATACGGCGTGTTATACGATACAACTGCGACACATATATATCTACACAAACAGTCAAGTCACACCTGCGTTGATGAGTCAAAAATTTGGTATATAAGTAGTACCTACATTTCTAATTCCTAAAGTTTTATGAAAAGCGTGTAACATCACTATAAATTTTTTAAGTAGATTTTAATTAAGTCAACGTTATTTTATAACAATAATGACTATTTAAAAAAATCAACAGCCGATTTGGCAGTGTTCCGTAATTAAATATTATATCAATACAATTAAAACGTAGGTATAAAATGCTTGTATGGTGGTCTTCTAATTTCAATATGCTTCACTTTGTATTTGCTTCGATAAGTCTACATAAATTACAAATAACATAATGGTATGGTTTCATACATAGAATACGAGGCACATATTCCTATTTCCAATAGTACATACAAGAACATACAAATTTATTCCATCCAAGTAGGTACCTCAGACCAATAAAAAAAGTTCGTAAAAGACTTTTAGAAAAAAGTAAAAGAAAGAAAGTTAGTAGAATACTTTTTTATTGGTCTGAGCCAAGTACACATGTATGTATACACATGGTACATAATAGAACAAATAATAAAATTCAGCCATTTTAGATTTTGTTCTCGCAATATAATACATAAGTAATATGTCACTGCTCCTTTGGCACTGCTGTAGCATTTTACACATACCTACATAAAGTAGGTATTATACCTACTTTGTGAACCTACATGTAAAATGCTAAAGTATACTTTGTGTGAGTCCTAACTGCTATTTTATTTAGTCCTATATTATGGCAAAACCGGTCGGGATTTGCACCATCATTTGAAATCCATTAGAAAATCTAATCATAATTTTCGGTCGTAATAGTAATTAACTGGTGTACATTTCTGAACATGGCCTGCTAATTATCGGTTGACATATTTGTGCATGATTCGAGACTTTATCGCGGTATCACTCATAAAATGTATCATCATGTGACAGTAACTTTGAATTTACAGCTGACAATTATAAAGATATCTATATACTTCTAAGATTTCTTCAGGTCAATATATATATATAATACCTTAAGTCTATTGACCTGAATAAATCTTAGGAGTATCCAAGTTTATTAGCAAATTAGGCATTAATACAAACAAAACCTTATGTGTACGTGCCTAAAATAATGTTGTATTTAAAATAGAGGCATTTAAGGTTATCTTCAAAAATACCGCTCCTGTAACTTATAAATCGGTATTGGTATATCACCGGTAGTATGATAATTACTGCTCAGAAATTAGCTGTGTAAGCGCACATTAATATTTTATCTTATCAGTCCGTTTGAAAACTGTTATTATTATTAGATACTGTTAAAGTAATGTAGCAATGCACATATAAGACACACTGGTGAAACACACATAACATTCCTTTAAAACCATATAAAAAAGTAGTGCCTAGAGAGAAATTGCACTAAAAATGGAACAATCAATTTTATTGGGCCGATCATCGAGCCCAACAAATCATATAGTTGGAAACGCCTTTGAAGTTGAACGACAACGCTCAGTCTGTGTAGATTTTAGGAGCACCGCACAGCTCGCCGCGCCGCGTCCGATGTGCGTTGCTCTTCAGAGACGCGGTGCGGCGCGGTTTATCGGCTATGTTTGCTTACACTTCATGTTGACGTTAGTACTAGCGACGTGGCGAGGCGTGGGTGGCAACCGCATACAAAACTCGCCGCCGCCGCACCGCATGCGATGTGCGGTGCTCCTTAATGTGACGGACGACAGCAGAACAGACAGGGCCGTATTTAGGGCAGCGCAGGCGGGACTACTGCCCTGGGGCCTCAACAAAAGGCCCCCTTTTGTTGAGGCCCCACAATAGAAAAAAAAATATCCAAAATTGTTTAGTTATAAAACAGTCTTTATTAACTTCTTCTATTTATAACAATAATTAAATAATTAGGGGCCTCCGGCCTTCATTGCCCCAGGGCTTCCAGACGTCCAAATCCGGCCCTGAGATCAAATAACCCAAAACTGTCTAAGTTTTTGAACCTACATGTGTCTGTTGACTATACTTTAATATTTTATTTATAGTAAATACTGATTGAAATAAATAAAAAACTTTAACAAACATCCCCGCGACTTTATCTAATACTTCAAAGGCAAATCGAGGCGATTCATGGAAAATTAAAAATTCTAACACAGTAAATGCTGCCTTAAATTAAAAATTATACATTGCACAATAATAAAGTAGTCTCAATCAATGACTATACTATTAGAATAATTATTTTAAATGCATCTAGAACATTAATCAACAATATTTTGCAAAACATTGTCTTTATAAGGTATAATAACCGAACTCTTACCACTGTAGTTCAATTTCATGTAAGGTCTTTAATATAAAGCTTACATATTTACAATTAAAATAATTATAGAAAATACTGAACACGAAGACTGCGGACGTAAATTTTGAGGCTAATCTCTAACATTAAAATTTAAATTAAACTTCAACTGAGTATAATATTTTATCCTCCTAAGACCAACATACGAGTATTGTTATGATGTCAGCAAATCTGAATGCATTATTTTAAATAAGTGGAGTATGTATTATTATATTTTTAGGAATGTTATGATCCCTACTATGTGTGTTCAAAAATTTTAAATGTCAACAAAAAGTATATACCTAAGACCGTGAGGTATATTGTATATCCGACTGTTAATGAAAATTAATAAAAGTAATCCGTACTATAAGCAGACTGTATTAGGCCTTATGAGGATATCTAAATAAACGCTCAACAAACCGATTTATTTTATTACCTGTATTTTTCATTTTGCATACTAGTGAGAGGGGGAAAACAATTTAGCACCTTGAATGGTGGTAAAATTAATTAGATACCTACTTATACGAAAAATATCAAAAACGATGTACTGTAAGATTTTATCTAAATGGTAACATGGTAAGCCCTTTGATAACGCAGTCTGTAACAAGTTAAATTAAGGTCATAAAACGTCATGAATAGAGATGCTACAATACATACTTATTTTTAATCATAAAATCTTAGTATCGTCCTATCTAATGTTAATTACTTTTAATTTTGATACAGCAACGGACTATTCTTCATAAACAATTTAATAAACGGGACAGGCGTAAAAAAATGTGTGAAGAAACTATCCGTTTACAATTGAATTTCTTTACATTAAAGTAGAACTCATTAGATAGTAATATTTTAGTAGGTAGGACTTTGTCTCTATAATGTTATGATTGTTAGCTCAACTAAGAAACTTAGTTTTAAATGTAGTATGGTCCCGACACCTATGTTCATTTGGATCCGAGTTCTCCGACGTGGCACTTTCACCCCTAAAGTGATTCATCATCATTAGAACATCGTTAAATTTTGCTTGGAGAACAGTTTTAAGTAAAAGCGCCAATAACAAAATTCTATCTCAAAATTTCCTTTAAGATTTATTGCTAAATATGACGCCAACGTCATCTACACATACTATAATAAATGCACTACGAAGGCAAATGGCGATAACTTTACATCTCGCAAATCGGTTTTATGACCTCAACTTATTGACTATAATTTAAAACGAACGCTTGGGTCAACTGGAGCGTTGTTGGACGGTCGTGTGCCATGTTGTAAGAGTGGCGCCCAACACGGTACCAAAAAGCGCGAACACGCACATGAAATATTCGAATATAAATTTGGGCGCGAACACGCCCCAAATCATTAGGTGACGACAGTGAATCGTCGCTGAGATCGCGCTGGCGAATACCTGAATGTAAAAAAAATATATCATTTAGAAAAGTCCTTAATTATTGTGTTATTAACGAAATACCCTAATAAAATGCGGCATATAGTTTTCTCGTTCCGCCTCAGTGAACGAATATAATATCTTCGACTAATAAGAATTTTATTTAAAACTATTATTACGCTAAAATTCATATTAATTTGTTTACTCACCCTAATAGCAAAACATAGAGCGAACTTGAGACACAAGGAGAAGACAGCTGCTAGTTGCGTCCGAGGACCAACAGTACTCGCGCCATTTTTGCCCCACAGAGCCAGGAGTGGGACCGCCGCGCCAAACATTAAGGCCATGCCTGTAATAATATATTTACACGCTCACACTAATCTAGACAAAATTAAGTGTCGTTAAGAATTTGATGTTTTATAAAGCTCACTCAGTGCGCACAGCATGTTGAAAGTGGTAACAGCAAGACAGATACTGTTTCGATATGGTTAAACAATATCTGTTTCGCTCCCACATTGTATTTAAATAGTGGATGATTTGACGGTTGATTGAGGTTAAAAATGGAGTCTCTCAACACGTGTTTTTACATCATGAACTCGGGAAAAAGCTCTCTCTTGGCTTCACCTCACTTGTGACTTGATGGTAAGTGACAATAAGGCGGAAGCGAGCTTCAACCGGAACCCTTAATCTAGGCTAAAGTAGTCACTGTAGTTGCAATCTCTTCTCACGATCACCCCATTTCTATCACGCGGCGCAATGTGGATATCCAAAAGTTGAGCAAACATACGTCGTTCCATTCGCGTCACTCCAATTTATTTTCATTCTACGCACGTCACGATGGGAATGGACGTGGATTGGCACCACACGAGCGCGCGGTTTTGTAGTTTGCAGCGATAGTGATGGATTTCAGATTGTTTGGAAATCAAAAAAATTCTTCGCTCCATTCAAGCTACGTGAGATTCGGAAAACAAAAAACGATTTTGGCTTATTTTTGGAGTGATGGCATGGCATGGCGTGATGTGGCTTGGAGCGATCGGGTGTTTCTCACTTTAGGTAAACAACAATTTTATTACTCAAAACGAATTTTGATAATCAGCTTTAGAACGATGATAACTAAAGCTCTGTACAGGCTATGCACACTACGCGCCTCAAAGAGCTTATTGGACGCGTCAAACGCAGCGGCATCCACGCGCGTTTATGCAGATCACGCGCCTACAAGCGGAGAAACTTGCACGCGCGCATGGGTGCGGGGCGAGACAGAGGTATGGCACATCCGAGTGCCGCAGTACCGTGCGTCATTTTGGAAGGGGCTTGACATGTGTTTGAAAATGGATATGGATATCGATCAATTCATATTAATTTGCAAGGAGCTTATATTACCTATAGAATGGAGTCATTAGTCAAATGAAAAAAGTGAGGGCAAAAATTTTGACAACCCTTGACATTTCTTGACATCTCTTGACATTTCTAGAGAGGCTCTGTCTCTTTCTAGTAGGGTGCCTATAATAGAAAAAATAATTACGGACAATCTTGGACTTCGTTAAGTTAATAAAATTAATTAGTACTCAAAGTTTAAAATATTTTTGAGTTTACCATGACAAAGAATTAACATTTAAATAATTAGTTTTAATCTTCCGTACAACTGTCTGTTACTATAAGTAAATTTACACTTAACATTGGCGAAATATGAAAATGAAAAAGCTCTTTATTAAATGGCCTTTGCTAAGTGCTTTTAAATCCTCAAAAGCCCTACCACCATTTCGGGACGAAATAATAATTATTATGCTGAGATGGAGCAGAAATGGCGAAAGACTCCGGCGAAGAACTCCACAGCTTACAATTTTGTAATGGTTTCAAAACATCAATACAAGTCAATAAATAATTATCAATTTAATTTAAGTTACAGTTTTACATGCGTATATTTTGGGTAGTTATTAAAAATAAATAAAGTAGTAGTAGTGGTAGTTTTATAAATTCTGTAACACACTAAGTTTATTCCTTAATAAAAACTTGATCACAAGAACTGTTCTATTTTAAATCTAAACATAAATAACAATCTAAACATTCATATATTACATATGAGACTCAAGAATTTATGTAAAACAAAGTTATATATACACATAATATTGATACTTAAAAGAACAAAATCCTTTATTATTATATGATACAGTGATATCCGCAGAATATAGTTACATATTCACATAGATACTTCTAAATTACAAAATATTGACCTAAAATATATTACTTTCATATTAATCGATGTTTCATAATACTTTATAATGATTGGCAAAATAATCGATTCTGTAAAACAACTAAGAAAAAAGTTACAGCTAATTTTGTACAAGACAAACTTAAAATCGCTCTACTATAAAGTAAGAATTATGCAGATGTGACTTTATTCTACCATGAGACCAACAATTAAAAATATGAATACCGGTAAAAGATGTAAAAGAATCATTTGTACTCGTAACTCGATTAATACTGGTTAACGTATGACAAGGTATATAACTTTGTCATGTGTTAACCAGTATTAAAAAAATATGCATAAAACGATAAGGATTTCCTATGTAAAGTTGGTCGGTACGCAACGTATCACACCATGTATTTGGAATAGCCCGTATTAACTTTTTTCGGTTTCAAAGAGTTTGTACCTCACTCTTACTTTAAATTGAACGCCCAACGTATATATATATCAACCTTCTGTACCTGTTACTCAGTTACGAAGTCAGGAGGATAAGAGCCTTGTTCCTAAAGCCGTAATAGTGTAATTTCCTGACCTAAATAGTAGTTAAGCGAGCAACTGGTAAAATCCAATCAATCATTTTGAATATGTTTCTCAATTAAAATAATGTACATTGCACAAATTACATGTTTTGTTTGTAAATAAACGTTCCCAACCAAAAAAGGGTAGAACGATTTATGTATGATATATATACATAATCTATAAACTATATATATCTATATAACAGCTATTTCAAAGACTTAAAAAAATATATATATTATATCAATTTTGATTGCCATTTCTGAAAGGAAAAAGGTTATTATTTCATAATAATTCTGGAAATCATAGTCACCCTAGTCAATTTGTTTACACATATTTGAATAAATAATTTGTGTATGAAAATTAATTAAATTCAGATAGTATTAAAGCCGAGTATCAGAAATTACTTTCCCCTATGGAGTTTCGCCCAATAACGATAATCATATGGAATTACATGTGAAAAACCAATTTTACTTAGGTGAACAATAATATGCAATTATAACACTTACAAGTGAAATTTCACCCTGCATCCTGGATACCACTCACTTCTGCAACCACGAACTATACAGCGATGCACCATTTTGCACTATTTATAGTTATTAAAATGTAAAAAGCCGTACCAAAATCGCGAGTCGATATTTATGAATACGTCAATTAGGACAATTTATGTCATGTTGAGATTTCGGGACATTGACACATGAAGAAAGTGCTGCCATTACATAAATCCTTTCATTTCCCATAAGTTATAGAAAGAATCACAATGATGATTTTCATAATAAAATACAAATCTAAACATTAAAAGTAAATATATTATATTTATTTCTTTCATTGATAATAAATACTGATAATTGAATAAAATATGTTAAGTTTTTAGCTACTTTTCTACTTTTGTTTTAGAAAGATGGCGAAATACTGGGGAAATCTTGTTTCTATGTAGTCGTATTTAGAAAGAGATGACGACAATTTCTAGAAAGAGAAATGTGAAATGTGGAATGTCATGTATTGTCAAAATTTTTGCCCTCACTTTGTTAATTTGTCTAATGACTCCATTCTTAGTATAAGCTCCTTGTTAATTTGACTGTACAAAACCAAAAGTTATTATAACTGCAGCGTCCTGAATGAGCTGCACACTAATAACCATAATATCAAAACTGACGCGACGCTCTGCACTGCTCTATCGAACAGCTTTGAATGAAATGAGTCAGAGACGTTGTGAATCCAAAAAACGCAACTACGCGCGTAGTTGCGTCGACTCGAACATGCAGCGTGGTGCGTGGCAGTGTGTTAATCGCCTAACTATGTTCGAGGCACGCGAACCGCACGTTTCGTGCAAGTGCGCAGGTCTGGACAGAGCTTTAGATTAAATTTATTATAGAGTTAACGATCTAAAATCGATTTTGATCTATTGCTTAAGTGGTCCTCAAACTTTTATACTTAGGATTTAATAAACAATATGTATGTAGTTTAAAAAGCGTACATTATAGTATTAAAATTTAGGTACTGCCTGCAATAATGCTTCTAATCTTATCTATTAAATCGCAATTACAATTATCTTTTTTATCGCAATTAAAAGGTGCCTATATAAATATACGCGCGTGAGGTAAAGATAAACTTCGCACTCTGAAAATTATAATGCATGTTTTCCTTGACATGGTTAATTTTAAATATTACCACCAAGTCATGATGTTCTTTAAAAAATTTGAGGTAAGTATCCAAAAAAAGACAAGAAAAAAATTCTAGTGATCAAATAACGAGACCAAGTTGAACCTGTGTTTTCTCTTTGTCTGACCGACATCTTTTGTTTCAACAAAAAATTATGAACACAGATTTACAGTTATAATTAGAGTTACCGCTTTATTTGTAGTTGGCAAATAGTAGGAGGAAATAACCGCCGCCGCCGATTTTAAGTTCCAGAGGTCTAGGGTTCCCATGGTCCACGTTCGGAAGCCTCCTCGTGGCGGACCCTGGTAAAGTGGTGGGGAAACTTTCTCGGCGGGTGTGTGGCTTTTGATGTCAAGGGTATCCCCTTGGCATTCGAAGTCACATGCCATCGTCGAGTTGTTTTTGTTTTCCCACCACGGCTAGTACCAGACGGTCCTTTTCAGGGCTACGACCGCGCCCGAAGTGTGGTCCGATAGTTGCTCCCGGTGTCCTCGTCAGGAGGACACGCCAGGTCGAGGAGTGGCTGCTGGCCACCAATTGGTGCACAAGGAGTGCCTAGACGGGCAGCGTTGGGAAGGTCTCGGTGTGGTTGCACTCACGTGCGCAGATCCCGAGCCGTCCCGTAATAGCGCACTGAAGGTCAGGCCGGGGAGGATATTTAGTGGGTATGGAGGGAACGCCTTTACCTCGAGTCCCACATATCCCCTGTGGTTGGCACCACCCCACATGGACGACGCGTAAATGCATTTGACCTCACCGTCAAAAAAAAGGTCTTATGAGACATAGACTAACACAAGATACACCGATTAATGCGTTTATTTGATCCACTACAAATGTTCTTCAACTTACCAAACAGGTCCAATAGCACCAATGCGCCTATAATAGGCGTTCCTATAGGCAAAAAATTCGGATCTCCAGCATGGAATCCTGGCGCCCATCTCACGTGGCTAAGAGTCGCGTGGTGGCCGGTCCCGTAGAATTGGTAGGACGCCAGCAACGCCCATACGCAAGCCACGCTTGAATTGCATCGAGTTGACAACGCTAAAAATTAACACATAATATATAAAGACTTGAATTTCCTCATGTGCTTTTAAGCACAGAAGTGGTTATAGGATGTTGATTATAAAAATCAAAATTCAAAGGATACGCTAAATTCTTAAGATTAATTTCCAATGAATATAAAATGTCAACTATTATTTTTATAAGAAAGAAAAGCGTATTTTACAACAAAAAAGGTATAGTGTATATTGATGTTTGGTTCAAAGAAGCTACATTGATTAGTAGTGTTAAAAAAATCAGTATATTGCTAAGTAAATTATACTAGAGGAGACAGCTATGAAGAATAAAGAAGTGATAATAAATATACTCACAGAACTTCGCAGTGCCCGTACTCTTCAACATTGATACAACGTTCATAACTAAAAATCCAGCCACGATCGCCAGCGCGGCAGAAGGTGCAAAAGAAGCACCGAGCACCAATGTATTTGCGACGTAAAACAGTAGACTGCAAACAGTTAATGGCAGAAGAGGTCCTTGTCGCTCTTTCTTCCAGAGTAGAGCAAACATTGTAATAACAACGAGCCACGCACCACGGGCTAGTAACCTAGACCTGCTAGGCGAGCCGAGAGTTCCCCAACCAACCGCCCAGTGAGCGCAGGCAAATAGCCCAGCTGTAACAACTCCGTACCCTCGCCATCCTATGTGGCGTCTAGCAACCGCTACTACAGCTGCTACAGAACCTAGAGCTAATACTAACGCCGCTCTTGTCGCCTGACCCGTAGGCGCTCCTTCTCCAGCCGTCCAACAATCGCCCTGTTCCTCTCTACATCCTCTATACGACCTCGAAAACGATAATACCACGCCACAAGACACCCATAGCACCAGTGCTTTTATAGTCCCTACATTCCACGCCATCAGGCCTAAGGCGCTCAACGCCAAAAAAGAGAGGCCAGCTCCTTCTTCTATTATAAAACTATTCGAAACTAAAACAGCGGCAGATGCAACAAGAGCTGCCCTTGCAAATCTTTCGTAAAAGAGCGATCTACCTTCGTACCATCTTTGGGCAATGCCATCCCAGTGCATTATAATGAGAGTACAAGTGATCGCGCCAGACATTAAGCCTGTACTCAAAAATATTGCGTGCTCCAAATCTTCGAGAATTTCGAAGTAAAATGCGGAGTAACATATTCCTATGCAAACTGCCATAGCAGTTAAGCCGCTTGGGACAAACGAACTAGCAAATATTAATGGAATGCGATCCATAGGTAGTCCTTCAGTGACTAGCCAATTAAAGAATATTGCTAAAAGAAGTAGTAAAAGTGCTCTTAACATAGATAAAGAGTCAAATTCCACCCAAACTTCTCGAAAGACAGTGCGAATATTATCAACCAATGCCCTGAAACAAAAATAATGAATTTAGAATTGGTATGGAGAACAAAATTATTAGTAGGTACAAGTTATGATTGTTATTCAAAGAAATTACCTAACATCTGTCACATAATTCGATAGATCTTGCTCAGTTTCCACACTCGCTGCTTTATCTAACTGTTCCCTAGTAGCATTAATTAGATGAGCGAGTTTATCTAGTGCAATCTGTTGAGATTCCTCACCATACCGAATTAAATATTGTCTTATCTGAAAATATTAGATGAATTAACATACAACATTTTTGTCACAAAATATTTACAATTGTTTGTAAAGATTTACGTACCTGCTTTAAATTATTGGTTAGGTGTAGTAAAGTATGTGGTACACTCATTTTGGGCAAAACGGGTATCCATACACTGCCAAGAGATGGGGCAGGAGGAGGGCGACCTAGAGCAGCACTCAATGTTGGCGCCAAATCTGTCTGTTGAACTTCTATACCCACATGTGTGTTGGCACTATCTCCTCCAAATCCATCCCCACGATATGCAAACCACGCTGCTGTCCTTTCTGCCTTACTTTCACCACCATGATCACCTAATAAGAAAAAGAAAACAGTCATTTTATGTCACACTTTTTTAAACAAAGAAACGGCACATGCTTATGCAGTTTAAATATTATAAAAATACTAAAATATACACATACATGTATTTAAAACTCTAAACCAAAAAAGTACCAATTCTTAAAAAAAGGTTAAATAGTTATTGAAAAACTCATGGCATTTTTACAAAAATAGGAAATCAATAAAATTACCACAAAAAGCTTCTACATAATGATAAAATTATGCTTTAGATTCACACACTTTAGCAAAACATAGTTTCAACAGAAATTTTTTAAATATCAAAATATTATCAACACACAATCATTATAACAGTCTACTTCAAGCTCTAAGTACCCACCATCCAAGACCTTTCCTTCTTGTGAGTCTAAAACAATATGAAAATGACTCTTTACTTCATGTAACAACTTTACAGGGCAATAATAAACTGAGCAAATAAAATATAGAATGAGTGACTAAAAATTTATTTTTCGTCCATTTTAATATTTTTTAGTTGCTTACTTAGTATTTGCATTGGTTTAGATTAGGTTAATGTGCTGACAAGTTAAATACGATCCCTTTACTAATGAGTTAGTTCAATAAAGAGTTAATTATACAGATTGACTACTTTATTATCAAAATCAAAGTTACTATTAAATATAAAGTTCAATGGTAATGTAGCTAGGTATAAATTTGTAACAAGTCCCAAGCACTGCTTTTGGCACCCCTCTCTGCAATGCAATGGACCTGGCACCCGCACGGTGAATCCATGGAACGCTAAAAGCTTTAGTCTAAGTATTGTTTTATGAAATATTATTTTTAATAGTTATACTTGTAAATAATTATTATAACTCTTCCATAATTAACCCAAAACCATTTTTTGTTGAATTACACTGTCTGAATTTCTTGTAAGAAAAGGCACTTATCAAAATTAAGACTGTCATAAATATTTTATACATAGTATTTTTATATCTCAAACACAAGTGAGTCATGACTGATTTATAAATATATATATATATGCACATTATCTCTGTGTGATGTACAGCAGACAGTTTACCCAAAACTGTCAAATATATCTAACTGATTTTCAACTTCAAAAGTGTGTATTATCGCAAAATTTATTGGGAGATTTGGCATTTTGTAGTAACCTGACGTGATGTTGACTGTACATCTACACAAACTGTCAAGCCTCATCTGTACATCCACAAAATATTACAGAAGAGAGGGAATACCTGTTTCTGTCATGCCATGGTCACCAACAACATAAAGAATGACATCTGAAGGAAGTATTTCAATTATCTTCTTTAGACGAGCATTTGTTTCATCTAGTTTTCTTGTCATCTCCGGATGATTTGGCCCATATCTGTGACCTGCATGGTCCACTCCCAAATAATGAGCCACAAGGAGATCCCAGTCATCCTTTTTCAATTCATCATATATTTTCATATCCACTTCTGCATTTAAAAAAGCACACTGAAGTTATCTTGTGAAAAACTATGATTATTTATTGTTTTTACATTTAACACACTGGTCAAGAAAGCTGTTTTTACTTTTTACAACGGTTTTGTATTGAATAGAGTTTTATCAACATCTAATAATCAATATCATGGAAATACTGTGTTATCCATTTGCATAATTTGTGGGAAAAGCTGATATATCTGTTTCTACAGAAAATAAATAGGAGATAGAAACTTTTACTGAGTGCCTCTCAATTTTTTTCTCATACATTGTACAAATAGATATATAGGCATTGATAAAGTGACACCAATGTTAACCTTACCTGTGTCCACTGTATCTAAGTCCCAAGTATGAAAGGAATACATTGCATGAGATCTTAACCACTTCCCTGGTATTAATCGGGACCATGTATCATCACCAAGCAACACAGTTTTACCACCATCTTTTGTCACCTAGAAACCAGAAAAAAAAATTAAATCAAATTTATAGAGTAACAATCCAAGGCGGCTTTACAATGTTTTTGAACTAACCTGCCCAATAATATTGTCTTCGTGTAGTTCCATGGCCGCAAAGTTAGAGCTGGCATCAACAAAAGTAGGTAAAGATCCGGTGACGAGGGCTTTGATGCGCTGAAATGTCGTAGTTGGTGGATCAGCCATAAAACGGTACAGGCGACTACGTTCTGGCCATTTGTCAAGCAATTCCTTGATAATAGATAGGCGATTCTGGTATGGCAGCGGCTTCTCGATGCTAGAGTCATATTCCGTGAAGTCATAACGTAACGCATCCACTAACAAGAACACCGCCCTAGACCGCACAGGTACACAAGCTATATCCGACCCTGGGTTCGACAATATACGTAGAATCTTCTCTTCACTGGTACAGAATATCGTAGAGTTAACCTTCTGCAATCCATCACAGCCAAATTCATTCAAAGGTAAGCAATTTGTAACATCACTAAGAGATTTCCGTGATAATAGGAAACCATGTCCGAACATGAGACCCGCCGATAAAATAAGATATGAAAACCAAAGAAGATACAGAATGTAATTCCATTTTTCTTTCATGTTTTATTTTCGTTCAAATACATAAATTTATGTTATAATATCCATAAATTCATCTATTTTAAAATTTACTTCAGTCAAATTTCCATCTCAAATGGTCAATGTCAAAATTGTCAAATTAGCGCTGTCAAATGTCAGATTATCGTTATAAATTATCATAAGAAAAGAACTATTGCCATTCAGCTTTAACCTAGATTCCACATTTTTTTAGATCTTAATATTTAGACGACTGTAAAATAAATAAATTAATCTTTTGGTCCCGCTCGCTGGATATGTGGATATCTACCTCGAGACAATTAAAAATCAATTGTGTCTGGGGTGTCTGGTTATTATTAATCATCCACAGATTGCTCCTGGAGATGTCATTGTCTGGAGCCAATTGGGAGCCAACGAAAGGAGTGACGGGAAACCGTGGCATTGGAATTAAATTAAAAAAAATCTCAAGCAACCCGCTATCCACTAGCGTTTATTCATGTCGGAATGTCCAATGGAGTGAATTCTAGTGGATGGGCAAAGCGCTAAGGAACGGCGGCGGTGCTAAAATATTTATGTCTCTTCCGTCATACCTGCACGATGCGACAACGACTTGTTACATATAAAGTAGCAGGAAAGCATGTAGAGATGACATTAGTTAGTGGCCCAGTGGTTTTATTTATCCTTACGAATTGCCCTAGATGATTCTCTAGTTTATCCATGAGGATAAATCTTATGGAGGGCCTAGACAACATGCACTTCGACATACGCTCTCGCTATCGCTTTATCGAGAGTGATCTCCCCTTGACTTTCTCGTATACCGGAAACGACACAAAAGTTGATAGAAAAGGATTTTGATGTCATACATGCACGTTAAATTTGGTTGCAATAAGTTAAAGCATACTCAAGTTATCGTGCTAACGCATAGACACACTGGCACACGAACACACATACAAACATAATTCCAAAAACGGTATTTGTCTTTTTGGACTCAGGGAGGTAAAAACGTATAAATCCGTCATTGGAGGTCGAACCATACCGTCTAGACGAATTGGTCTGAGGTTTAGACCTAAGTTGGGACCTTGTCTTGGTCTGGACCAAAGAGAATATAATCACTACGATTTGTCTGGACCTTAGACAAAGGTCTGCACCTTAGACAAGGATTCTTTGTCTAAGGTCTGGACCATGTCATCATAAGCTAGATGCCTTTGCCGTCCCGTAACAGGAAAAAAATTAAGAAAAAAATCAAAGTTTACAGTTTTTGTCAACTTGTCAATGTCAAAGAGCTAAAGCAAATTGTTTTGTTGGGGTTTATTGTTGTATAAATTGAGAATAAAAAATAGGTGCTTCTGATAAAATTTGTTGAATAATTGGCAGTGTTATTGAAGTATTACATTAATTTATTTCTTTTTTATCGTTAGCGTTACTGCTATGCCTAATAATATACTAAATTATAACCTCATAAAGTAACATCACCTATACGAATAAAACACCAGCATAACCTTGGTGGTATATTAGGATAAAACCAACTGACTATTTTTATTTTTTACTATAAATTTTGTTGACGGTATAGTTTACAAAAGTTACGTGTAGTATGTTGTGTATGAACGACTGCCCAAAATGTCTTTACCTTCCAAAGTTAACAAGGAAAACTTTCGACTCTTGGACTTGTCAAGCGATGAAGAATCAGATGATTTACAATTAGAGATTATTCCTAGCCGTAAGAAGAAAATTTCAAGGTTAGTATTTTATGGTTTAAGTAAAATATTAAGAAAACTGTATAAATGAGTTGAGAATAATTTGTTAGCTCTTCTCGTAGAAAATTATCAGCAGTTAATTTATTATTTAGGCAAACTGATAAATGATTTTTAAATTATTAACTTGCTAATTAGGTATATTATTTGCAGGAGAGACCGTGCCCGTGGTAGTCAACCTAAGCATCCTGAACCTAACATTGGTACAGAAGTGCGATGTGCCTTAAAATGGGCTCTCCGGGGTACTCTTGTACTTTGGTTACTGATGCTAACATGGATATGTGCCACACTCTACGATCAAGTGTCAGTAATGAGAGTCAAAATTGTCCAAGGTAGGTAGTATTATTTTAAAAACAACTAAATTTGTATGTATGGTGTGTTTAGTTTAGGTTCGAAAATGTGGGTTGCAGTATTAAAAGGCTGTTGTGATTGTTTTTAGCATGAGACAACTACCTATAACCGCTCAATCGTCCCGTAGTTCCTCGCGGAACCAAGGACGATCGACGATTTCCTACCGATGGAACCAAGCATTCGGCGCGCGTGAAATTTAGCTTCGATGATTAGTTCACAATGTGGTCTGCAGTTAAAGTTTATATACTCTGTGTTCCTTATATCCGGTGCCTTATTTTTAAAGCTTCCAACACCAATATTTCGAACACTATGAAATTTAAAAAAAAGAAGAAAAGAAGTATGGCCGATTTTTTGCGTCATTACGTAATTATTACTGGTAATGTTCACGGAAGTTTATTTTAAAATATTTTTACATTAACAACTATGGTTTTTATGTTTTTTCAATTAAGAATGTATCAATCTACCCTATAAAGAAAAAAAACTACCATGTTATTGATTTATTTTTCAAAATAAAAAATTTTTAATGGTAAAAAAAATAAAAAAATAATCAAAAAAAAAAATGTCATTGTTTACAGATTTTTTATAAATTGAAATAGATAAGATATTGAAATGCTTTTGACATCATTCGATGCGGTTATTAGTCTACATTCATAAAAACACAACTTGACCGTGTTCTTTTACAAATCCAGATGTATTTTAAAATTTTTATTTGCGGCCTACCCGCACTGTCATATGTTTTCTAAGACTATTATGCCGTGGCAGGCGGTTACATACGGGGGACGATTGAGCGGATAATAATTATCATCAAGAAAACTAATTTTTAAAAAATGAATTGAATAATATATAAAAAAAATATACTTATATAAAATTTCGCAATCACTCCAAAAGAAAATTAGTTCATCATTATAAAATGTTTGTGAAAAAAAAAACTACTTTAAAATATATAAAGTTACAGACAATTCATCATATTGTAAAATAATAAATAGTGCAGGCAAAAATTCACTACCACCCCTATAAACTAAATGAAGAGTTTGTAATCATAGTAAAATTCTTCAAATATGTACTAAAAACTTTCCTTTTTCCTAAGTACCTAATTATAAATCATCAAAAACCCTACCAATTATACACTACTATTGAATTTCTCACTACAGTTTTTAGAGAGATAACAATATTATATCAACTTTACCAAAAGATTTACACAGCCAATTTTTTAAATATTAATTGTTAACCTTCATGCTAACATAGAAGCCAAATTATAATACATCAAGGACTTTAGTAATCCTTAATACAAAAGCAGAGGTTCAAAAATTTACAAAAATCTCAATATTCAAATTAAAATGATGCAAACCTGACTGGGTAAGTACTACAGACTATTAAGTAAGTGTTTCCATCCACATGCAGAATTAATATGTGATAATGATAAAACGATGAAAATTAGTGGTCCCAATAGAGAGCCTTGAGAAATGCCAATGCTTTATTCTCTGCTGAGAATTTTCAAAGATGTTATATTTATACTGATAGAGAAAGTCAGTGAGTCATTAATACCGATTGCAGTTAGGCTTTTGACACAGTTCACTCTGTCAAAAGCCTTTCTGCAATCGGTATTAATAGCATGCCTATAAACTAGATTCTAATTTCACTGGTTTAAAAAATCATCATTCAAAAATGATGATTTTTTAAAAGTCATTAGAATTCTTTAGTTTAAACTACTAGTATAGTATTATATTATCTGTGGTTTAAACCCTTAACAAGATTTTATACATTTGCCCTTTTAACAGTAGTACCATAAATCTATTACGCGTTAAGAAATTAATTATTGATATTTTAAAAAAGCGTTGCTGGCGTAGTGCGTAAGAGCGTCGTATCCCACCCGGGAGGCACTGGTTCGATACCCGCCACGTACCAATGTGTTTTCAAATTTTTAATTCATATGCACATTTAATCTATGCTTTTACGGTGAAGGATAACATTGTGAGGAAACCTAAATACACCTATGAAGAAATTCTTAGGTTGTGTGTGAAGTCGACCAACCCCCACTTGGCCAGCGTGGTTAACTAAGGCCTAATCGCCCCTAATGTAGGGTGGGCTTGAGCCCCTCAGTGGGGACATTATGTGAGCTGTTGATGTGATGTGATTTTAAGTGGCTAAACAGGAGCATTGTACTGAAAATTCGAATCTCATTTGCTATTACAGTAAGTATTTCTATAATTCTGTTCCGCGTTAAGAAATGAACTAATGAAATTTTAAGCAGGGGCATTAGTAGTAAAAATGCGAATGTCATTACTGAGAATAATTAACTTTTTGGTCCCCACTCGGTAGATCTCTACCGCGAAACAATTAAAAACAATTGTGACTGGATTTTATTAATGATCCACAGATTACAGAAATTTTATTATTATTATTATAACTTGACACCATCAGAGATTATTTCGGGTTAATAAACCTTTGTTATTGAAAAGTTAATTGAACCAGAGTTGTATTTATTAAAAACACATGCATCGAATACTAAGGGCGTGGACACACCACGCGGCGCCGTCTCCGTGAAATGTCACGCACGACCCGTCGCGCGTTGAATCGCGCGCGGTAGCGTGCCGTGTGCCATGGAACGCCATGCTTTGCTGATGAGTCCACGCCCTTATTTAATGGAGTCCTATTGTCTGTGTGGTAATTTACGATTTTAATAAGATGTTATAAAAATTAAAACAATCCACAACTCTACCTCGACTTTTGCGCCTGTTTTGCATCAAACTAAATAACTTTTATGTAGGTATATGTATACCTACTTAGATAGAACGGAACCGCATGACAGGTTTTGTTTAGAATACCCCTAAATCTATTAATAACATATTAAGTACGATAAAACGTTATGAGAAATAAGATAGAACATCATATAAATAATTTTTGTAAAGTCGCTACAACTACATACTGGCGAAATTATTTCTAGAAAGTGTTTAGATGCAAGCTGGGTCAAGCCAACAACTAGCCTGACCTACTGATATGGTGATTAATATTAGGGCTTGAAACCATTACGCCTGGCCAGTGTAAACTGGTACAATTTGCATCTTCCTCTGTCGATGGATTTGTTTGAAGATTGCCTCAACTCATAAGACACAATAAGCAAAAGTCGGGCGGAGTTGATAAATTGAAATTAGTACTAAATTTTCTTGAATGAAGTTTCCATAATTACTAGATTTAGAGCTATAAATCCACTATCTTATCTCGTCTAGATGAGCTGTATCTCAGGCGGCGTTGAACCGCGCATGCGTCGCCGCGCCTGCGTGACGTCACTTAACAGCCAGTTCTGTTTCTTACGTCTTCGCGAACCCTTGCGTTTGCGGACCAAAAATTGTTATTATTGTGAATTTATTGAATATTGTGAGAATACTTTTCTAAATATCAAAATGATAATAACAAATATAGACCTTAATGTAATCAAGGAGTGGCTATAATCGTTTGTCTGTGCTGTATGTCTATTGTTTCAGTGCTTGTTTTCAATTACTTATTGATAGTAGTGTTTAGCTGATAGTTTTTTCTTTCGTCTGGTTACTCGTAGATTCTTGGCATCCTTTCCTGTTATGACTCGACTGATTTTATGTACATAGTTATATCTCATAATGAAAGTTAACAAAAACGAATAGCAGTTCGTTTCATAATATTTCAGTATTAATTAGGTTCGTTATTCGATATGCAATGGTAAGAGCAATCTAATCGGGAAAAAGTTTACTATTTTATGATATCATTCTATGAAAACATTAATAATTTTAATGCTATTAATTTGACCTATTACTTATTTTATTTTGAATCGAGTCCTTTTACAAATGAGTAAATCGAAGCTCCCTAAGCTTTCGCAGAATGTCCCATTTGCTAATATTGTAGAGATAATTCAATAGGCAATCCAGTTTTGTTCATAGAAGCTGACGAATTGCATTCAGCTTTCAGACGAAGTGTAAGTAAAGCTTATCTGGTAGGACGCATGCGCAGTGCCCATTGAGTGGCCCGGTCGCAGTAGCTAGGTCGATACGGACTCTGACAAACACGCCTTACGTGTTCCCATTGACGTAACTCTGGGGGCTACTATAAAAACTTCTCATCTATCAACTATATGAAAATCAGTAAAATCAAGTTTTATAAAAATACGCAATACGTGGAACGGAATTTAATTTGAACTAGAGATTCTGTTCCACGTGGTGCGACTTTATTTTTCTATTAATTTTTATAAAATTTCAACCATGTTTTAATGATAGGAAAATACCGTATAAATTTTGATCCCTTGAGAGCGTCGAAATATACGTTTTTTGCGGCATAAACCGCCGTATCTTTTTTTTAACTTTGACCATCGACATTAACGTACTTACAAGTTTTTTTATAGTTTCAAGGGCCTGTAGACTTGAGTATATGGTTTTAATTTCAACAACCTTAATCTAGAAGTTTGATTTTTTCTTAAATCCTAGGATCTGTAGACTTGAGTATGTGGTTTTAATTTCAACTCGATACCTCCACGCGTTCCTGAGATAAAGGGTCTTGACAGACAGACGGACGGACAAATACATATAATCATTTTTATGATTTAATTACAAATGTATAGTTTTCATTACTTAAGTATGAATATTATTATGTCGATTACTAGTATATTTTAAGCTTGCTCTGTAAATACATAAAGGGATATTCATCATTGCTAAGAAAGTCTGACGGCAGATTATTGAAAAAAAAACAACTCCAGGAGCTCGAATAAACTGGATTTGTGTAGGTAATAATAAAAAAATCTAACAATATTGAGTTTTAAGTTTTATATATAAGTACTTACTTGTTTACCTATTTACTATAAAAATAACAATAAAAGATATTATTGTTGCTCCAAAAACGTAATACTCACATCACTTCACGTTTTATTTTTATGGACAGTTTGACCCAAAAAGATGACTTGACAAGATGACTGACCTAATTTCTAGCCAATAGTTAAAATATGATATTTTATTATAATTAAAATGGCAATTTGGTACGGGCACGGAGTACTAAACCAATCTTTGAGTCATCCAAATTGACGAAAACAGGCCAACATCCAATTTGCGAAAAACAATATAATGCGGAAAATAGTCGTGATCTTATCAGTGGGCAGAACTTTCAAAGATCTAAAAACATAACTGAGATATTTCAAAACTATTTATCACATTTCTTATCATAAGTTGTGCGAGTTACAATTTACCTAGACAAATCTATATTTAAATTATATTTTGAATAAATGCCAAGTTTGAGAATCGGTCATCTTTTTCACTTAAATTAATTATTATACCGACATATTCAGAACTAGAGCATACCGATTTCAGCTCTATGAATATGCTTAAAATGCTAAAAGTGATATTTTTATTCCACTTCTAATATTATCATTGTTACTTAAATAAGACGAATATTTTTTTTAAACACAAATGGTATATTAGAGTTTTTAAAATTTAATTAACAAAATATTGATTTTCTTAACACAGTTTTGTAGTAGCGGCTGTAAAGAATGTTACTGCACCAAAACTATTCATAGGTGTTGTAGAATGCGACTAAGAGAATAGTAGGCTTAAGGAGTAATGCCAATATCAATGTCGATCTCGGATCATTGATCTGAGATGTCGATCGATCGGTATTAGTTTCAAGAGTAACTCTACTTACTGATAAAACTGGGACTGCCGTCTTATGTTATGTTACCTTAATACGGTGGAGTCAATCACCTTCAATAGCATTCCTAGATTCCCAAGGAGGCTTAACATCATGTAGGCGGTTGGTCATGAAACTTTTCAGCCATATCCTTTTTGTAATATATTCACATACCTATCACAAATAGAATTGGGAACACGGCAGGCAAATCATGAATTATCTAACACAATAGTTTCACTTTAGTCAGGTCATCTTGGTTTCAAGTGTTTAATACAATTGTCTTATAAAATTTTCGTTTAAATCTACCTATGACTAAATGCGCTGTTAGGCTGTTAATATTGAGTTCAAAGACGTAATGTGATCATATCTACCAGGTTCACATATGAAAATATATAGCGTTTATGTAGAAATGATAATTATCTAACCTAAACTAACCGACCTTGATTCAACTAGCCGTGTTATTATTTCCTTTTGTACCAAGATATACACAAACAAACCTATTTTAATCAATATCCTTCTTTAACCTTGTCTCAACAATGTAAAGGAAATAAGTATTTAAAGTTGTATGAAAGTCATAATTAAATATCTATTTTTTCTGTCCTGTTGGCTGATTCTTTGCGTCAAAGCTATTATGTAACGAAATCATAGCTCAGTTCGAAACTACGTTTTTAATTAACTGTTTCAAATTTTCAATTCAATCTGTCAAATTTCATGCAAAATCACTGTGTGGTAAAGAAATTCTCATCATATTTTGTCTGTTGCAAAATATGATGAGAATTTCTTTACAAAATTACTAGCAATTATTATCTTTATTTAACATATTAAAGAAAGAAGCTAATACCTATTGGACAAAACTAATGCAACATCTAAAATCCCAGTTTTCCGAATAAAAGTCGATTGATGTCGGCTAATTAAGACATAAGACAGGATTCAAAGCCGATAGCTTTGATTTGAGAGCAGTGCTAATGTTTAGCACCTAAACATTTGAGGTGGCCTAAATCTGCTTTATTTGAAACATTAGACCTATTATTTATTTGTTGTTTAAAAAATACCTTCTCATCGATCTCAATCTTACATGTCAATTACAACTTAAAACACTGGGCAAGGAACCCATGACGCTTTGTTTTGCTTAAAGTAATTGCTATTGCCAAAGATCTCTTTGAGGATGTCGTGCAAAATGCATTCAAATTGATTTTCAGACTGCATAGATCACTTTAAATGCAGACAGTATTGTATTGTAAATTCATTGAATGTTCTTGACTGGATGGCCTTTAGGGTCCGACCGACACTACATTTCTAGGTTACCTTCCGTTAATTTAACTAAAGTTTATATTTATGTTCAGGATCGAAGTTTATTTTGTCACTGGGGGCATTTACTGCGTTTCCTTAAATACCTTTTACCTTGAAAGATTATAATCCAAGATTTTAAGTTTTGTTACGTTTTGGACTTGGAATTGGTGGTGCGAGCATGAAGTTGTCAATGGACTTATAATAATGATAAACAAACGCATAAGTCCTTTTTTCTCTTTAAGAAAATCTTTAGAATTAATAGATGGTAGTCGATTATGTCGAATTTTACTGTCAAATTGTCTTTATCGATAGTTCGCTGCCCGCTAGGCTTACTAAGATATATGGCTTACATTTCACTACATAACCATAGAAATTGTTTAGGTACTAAATTGCAGTACTGAAAGCCTTATCAATGCCTTTTTAAAAATTTAACTCATCTTATTAAGAATTTCTAAAATTCAAATCTACTGGTGCCGCGAATTGGCTTGTATTAAAAAATAATTTTAGTCACTAGCCGAAGTTTGATTACATTACAATCCATTCTTTAAACAGAGCTTCATGATTTATCTATCCCTGTTTTAGTTTAGTTCCTCAAGTTAGGTATTACTATGTTTTTATTTTGCATTAGGAATTTCTTATCTGGTTTTTTGTTCTCTACAATTTTCATTCTTAGAATGGTTTCAAATCTATGCCCAGTAGAAACCTATACTGAAATGTTGAATGAAACAATTTAATTGAAATAGACGTTACTGGCGGGGCTAATCCTTTATGAAAATAGCTATGAGACGAGTATTCCTTACGCTTTCAAATCTAATATGTTTTACGTCACGTAATTCTAAAACGGAATAAGACTATTTTCCACGGTTTTCTGTAGAATTGTGTCTATGTAACTTTCAAAGAGGGACACCTCTGTGTTATTTCTTTTCAGCCCCAGTAGTCCAAAGATTAATAAAACTACCGATAAGACTTGTATAAAACTCCTCTTATCTCAGTATGATTAGAGAACGCATGTTTATTATAAATTTTCAAACGATTTCAATGATAATAAATGACATATTAATAAGATTGAACAATGCAAATTAACTTAAATTTATTCTAACATTATTGTCACCCATGTGCAATTTAACATACAATACAACATTTCATTAGGAGATCGTGTATTTATTAGTCATTTCTTTGTAACCGTGTTGCCAAGATCAAGGTCTATCTATAGGTACTCCGAAACTCGTTCCGGTGACCTTACATAATGCTCTTTCACATCTATTAAACAAATGACTTTGGTTATAGTTTCAAAGTAAACTTATTACAATATTGGATAAGACCGTTAGTTTCGCAATACAGTCACGTGTGCTATGGAGCCAAAGCAGATTTATTAAAAGTTTTGAAACCTTGAGTAGGTAGGTAAGGTACTAACGACTCATTTAATAGAAATCAGTTGTCGTAATTTTTGATACCAGCTCTAATGCTTTTTAAATCTGCAAAATGTTTAAAATTTTGAGTCGGAAAATTTACATAACTTCCTTTAGTTTAGTGCATCTATATGTATAATAGTACATTTATTAGCTAGGGGGTAGAATGAAGAATGTCTCAAATCGCAGGTAAGTATTTGAGTAATTTGCGATCTGAGGTTTTCTTTTATGCCGCCTGAGATAAGTACAAAAATTTATGTCACCCCTTGACCAGGAAGTGAAATTTTCCGTACGCGTAGCGGGCGGTCGTGGATGCTGGCACAGTAGAAATAGCATCAACCCATGTCCTCCAATGGGTGTCTTTAGAATGCGACTAATGGATCAGCAAAGGGGTACTTATTGATCACCTTATACTCCGTCCAACAATCCGCATTGGGCAAGTGTGGGTGCCTAAACCTCCTACGATAACAAGGAGAGGCCTTTTGTCCCAGCACAAGGTCGAATTAAAAAGGCTGTCATGATGTAGCGGGCGGAAAATGCCACGTCCTGGTCAGGTGTGTGTGGCATAATAGTTATTTATTATACAAGAGTGGAAAGTTCCTTTTTAACCGCGTGCTCGATTTGGATGACCGAGCAAGCGAAGGATTCTAAAGTTGAATCACGAGCGCAGCGAGTGATTCTAAATTAGAATCCTGAGCGTCAGCGAGGGAAACAAACGAGCACAAGGTGAAAAATCTTTCCACTCGAGTGCAATACGTAACTTTTCATCCCACCTCAGCGAGGAAATGACAAAATGAAAAAGAATTTTTTCACAATTTAAAAAGTTCTAATCATAAATTTGGCACCATAGAGGTTACATTAAATAGGTTTAATGACGTTTTGAATTTACAATTATATTGAGTACTCATTATATGTGATGTTCTAAATTCAAATCTACTTTGCCGCTCAAGCGAATAAAATAGAATTTTCCAGCCAGATTTCGAAGCGCAAAATTACACTTTCCGAGGTGGTGGGATGAAAAAGTAATTTTTCATTACTCATACTTGGAAAGTAGGTCTGATGTTGCCTCAGACAGGAGCGGGTAAAGTATTACCCTCGATCTATTGCCCTCCCCCGTTTCGAGACTGAGTAAGTTACTATCACCCCTAGGGTAACAATGTACTATTACGTTAGTCTAATCTTCAAATTATTTGTTTAAGTGCGCCTTCTTTGTGAAAACACTATCTACTTGTAGAATTTCTGTACCAAAATAGATGTCCTTAATTTTTGTAATTATTCTGTTTTGCTAACATGCTTGGATAAATAGGCTCATTTACGAAGAGTGAGCGAGCGTTTGAGACAAACGTGATGCTTGACGTAGGTATGCATTCATTACGCAGTAAATATTACTGACATTGCACAGCAACAGACAAACAGTAGCCAATCTCGCGATAAATTGTATAGCCGTTAACTTGTACTTTTATAGCATTAACCTGCAATCAATCGAACTAGTCGAGGGTCAGTGATTGTGTTTACCCACTTGTGTAGCAGACACTGGCTAGTGTAGACGTCCGGAAGTGTTGTGAGATAATTGTGCGGATGCGGTAGCGTAGCGGGATGGAGAGTGCGGTGCACGCGGCGGTGCCGCTGCGCGTCGGAAAGAAGATGCGGAAGAGGCGAGAGTTGGACGCTTTAGTTGGGGGTGGGGTCTCGCGCGGGGGTCGCTTGTTGTCGGCTTCCAGCGACGAAGGCGAGCCTTGGAGTCGGCGGACGACCCGCCGGCGTCGCTCCCGACCTTTCGTCCGATTCGCTGCCGGCCTCGCTCTCTGCGTGTGCGTGGTGTCAGCTGCAACTGTATTATGGTTGTTTGTGGACGTCAGACGACAGATCGTTTCCCTGCGCATGGAAATGGATAAAGGTTCGTTCATAACAATAGTTCCCTCAGTACGATTCCATTCTTAATCATCGTAAAAGTTTTGCCGATATTTAATGAATATTTTCATTATTAATGACCAGTTCCATTATAATGTAATTAAGAATGACAATAAATCTTCATTGGACTTAGTAGATTTTTTTTATGTTGAATAGGCTGGGCGTTTGACCACAATCACGCCTGATGGAAAGCGATGATGAGGTCTAAGGTGGTACACGCTCGCCTAGAAGATGCTTGGTCAATCTCAAATCAAGCCTTAAAGATGTCCAGATTATACTAATCCGGGAAAACAGACCTTGGCAAAGAGTTCTACACCTTAGCTGTTCGCATAATGAAAGCGGGAGCAAATCGCTTCGTGCGAATTGGAGGAATGTCGAGAATTTAAGGGTAAAATAAATGCCTGTGAAAGCGTACTTTAAGTAAACCTCCATCTTATGGTAAACCGATATCTACCTTTTAGAAGTACCTAACCTATCCAAATAGTTAGTAATATGCTCAACAAAATGCACCTTTCAATAACATCGAACTTCAGAGCATATTTTTTTATTGTGGCTATGGCTGAACACCAATAGAGCACATACGGTGTGACTGCGATTCTATAAACAGGATTAAAACGAGTATCTTGATAAATAACAAGTATAAAAAAACCGGACACGTGCGAGTCGGACTCGCCTATATTTTTTATGATTTAATTACAAATGTATAGTTTTCAGAGTTTTTCCTGTACCTGTGGTAAGACGTTATTACTTGCCAAATTTCATTGTTCTAGATCAATGGGAAGAAGTAGTCTATGAATTTTGATTCCCTTCAGCGTGTGGAAATATACGTTTTTTGCGGCATAAACGGCCGTATCTTTTTTGCGTTAACTAAGAAGTTTAATTTTTCACAGCTTCAAGGGACCATAGTATATGGTTTTATTTTAAACTCGATACCTCCACTCGTTCCCGAGATAAAGGGTGTTGACAGACAGGCGGACAACAAAGTGATCCTATAAGGGTTCCGTTTTTCCTTTGAGGTACGGAATCCTAAAAAGGATCATTTAGAACTTATAATATCTATTTTGGATACATGATAATGGACAAACTTAACATAATATTGTTTTTAATCTTATGACGCGAAAGCTCTTCGCCTATGACTCATGGTAAAGCAGAAGATGGGTCGAGCTTCACCCGGAACTCTCAACCTGAGAGGCTGACTGTATAATTAATTGTAGGAACCCAATAATACTGTTAACACTATTCTTATGACGACATACTTTCATAAGATGATGATGGTAGCCTTGCGGACATACAACAAATCCTCTTCTTTATCCTACTCTGCTCCTAATTTATTTGGGTTCGATAGAGTAGGTATATCTTGATATCGATTTTTACAAGCTGCTTGCCTGCCACCAACCCTTCTTGGGAACGACTGTTATCCTTCGACCGCATACGGGACCTGGTGGTCCCGGGGCACTGACTACCAGTAGCCCTATTCGATAACTTTTTTGACAGTTGAAAGTCATGATCACCGATTGAATTGCATATCCTTTGCTGTTTTTACACGACAAGTGGCATGATAGCGTGTCGTGTAAATCAGCAATGGATGATGTAATTCACTCAGTGATTGTTGGCGACTGGCTGAAGATCGCTGGCCTCTTTTATATTGTCTTTGTATTTTGATATTCCTTTACATGTCATATTAATGTCTTTTACTTTTTGATACTACGCACTGTAAGAGCTAAGAGCCTTTTGTAACCACCTCTTAGTAAACCTGTTGAATCCTGAAGTCGTGTTTCCTTCATCACACACCTGAACCGCATACCATTACAGTCCACTCTCTCATAGTTATCAGTGATGATCACTTTCAACTGTCAAAAAAAGTTAGCGAACAGGCCTACTGGTCCTGGATGCTAGCGTGCCTTCCGAGGCATGGGGGAAAATCGAGTGGAGAAAATTTCGGTCACCCGTTCGAGTATCGACCGTGCACTTAGCGGCTTAGATTTCATGATCATTACTGAGAACGCACAACCGCGGCGCTATCGACCTCCATGCATACCACAATTCCTACCCTGGATCTAATTCCGATGGCCGAATCACTAGATCATAGGCCAGCAGATCAGAATACCTAAAAATGTCAAATTTCTCTAATTGATTTTGCTTTGATTTTTTTTGTTTTTATATTGTAAAAAAAGCGCAAAATCGATAAGGGAAATTTTACAGTTTGTGTTAACCTGTTATGCTGTTAACTGTACTAAAAATAACTTTATTAGTACTAAAATAAATTAAATTTTACCAATTTTAAAATCATGGCAAACAAGTAAATTTTAATGTCCGTTATACAAACTTTTGTCCCTGCGAGGATTCGAACCAGGGACGGTCTCAAATCATTGGTGACCCATCTTAGACCAGCCAAAGGGGATGTTGCTTGGTTTTTCCAAATCGAAACAACGTGCCACACAATACATAAGTATTATGTCACAATATGCCGTATTATTATGATATTACAATTGATTTTGTAATGTTTTCTGCGTATTGTGTTCATGACGCAACAACAAACCGTGGGTGAAGTGACATTAGACAGCCTTATCGTTCACGAACAAATTATCATCGGCTTTACAGTGTATTGTAACACCTACGCAAACATTGCTTATTCATACATCTATAATTAATACCAAAATTATTCATACATTTCTTAGCTAACTTGTTCTAGTAGCTAACTTGTTCTAGATTTCAAGATAGTTACAGGCTACCAAAAATATCAAAGTTTAATAAAATATTAACTTATTCCGCATGCATCGAGTCCAAAGACAATTAAGAAAAGTTTTATATTTTTTGGTAACTTAAAGTTTGAAAAAAACCTCTTGAACATAAAAAATCGCTACTTTTTTCTTGAGTTTCTAACTTTAGCTAAGTACTTAATTTAAAAAAGGCGTTCTTGCAATTTATCTTTAGCAAGGCTTTTTACATTTTTTATTATTATTTGGAAACCAACCTTTTTATACATCTAATTTTTGCGTTTTTGTAAAGCGTCAATATTTTTAATACTAGAAAAAATACATTGAAAAAAATCGACCTGCCTCAGGCGGGATCTTTTTCAGTATTTTTTTTCTATTTTTTCTAGTAATTTCTTCACATGTCTCTAAACAGACAAGTCATACATACCACAAAAACGTTTATTACGCCATTATAATCTATGATTACGCGTATTTGTAAAGATTATAGTGAGACTTAGATACGTGTAACATCATATTGATAAGACTTAAGCTATTTTAAAGGCCTTACTCGCTAATTAACATTGACAGAGTTGAATGACGTAAACAAGATACTTACTACATAAAGCAGTAACGGACGAGCAATGTCTTGTATGGATAATGTGCTTTGCATACTTCATATAATAATCATAATAAAATATTCCTTGTTTAAAACTTGTCCCGTGTATATAATTAAATATTCTTAATGTTGTTTAGTTTTTTATATTTACTCACTAATGCTAGGGTTGGCTGGAAGAGAACTCTTTTGAAATAAGCGCACCTTTCTACATGTCTTTTTATGTATTGCTATTACTGCAATTCTGTGTGCAATAAAGGATTTATGTTTTGTTTTTTTTTGTCTATTTTCTTAAAAGTACACTAAATTGCTTTAGGTAAGTATATTTGCCAAATATTTAATATTATAATAATAAAGCTGAAGTTTGTTTGTTTGGTTAACGCGCTTATCTCAGAAACTACCGATTGAAATTGAAAAAATATTTTTATATCGGATAGCACATTCATCGAGGAAGGCTGTAAGCTATAATTATAATTTAGGTACACCAACAGCTCACATATTAAATTAATACAAAATGGAAATATATTAAAGGGTTACATTCTGATATATGGGCCAATTACAGGCATACTTGACGCCGTCGTGGTGGAGTGGTCAGTATAGCTGCCTACACATCAAGCGGTCCGGGTGATGAACACGAATATTTGTTTGCGAGTCATGGTTTTTTATATATTTATTTAAGTTTATTTATAAAAATATCTAAAAAAATATTAAGTATATTAAAAAAAATACCGTTATCTAGTATCAGTAACACAAGTTCTTAATGATACTTACTTCGGGCTAGATAATTGGTGTGAGCATGAAAATATATTATTATTATATTCAATTTTTTTTAAAACAGAACTTTTATAAAAATATTAAATTAATTAAAGTTTAAGCAAATTAAAATTGGGACTTAACGAATAATAACATACATTAACGCGAGCAAATCCGCGGGCGACCACTAGTGTTCTATAATATTATCGTATAATCGTTATAATAGCGTAGATGTTACATACTTACGTCAAAATTTTGCACTTGTTTTAATGGTTTTATATTATAGTCCAGTCAACAAGTTCAAAAACGTGAAAAATAGAGATAAAGCTCCTAAAAATATGAGCAATAGCTCATTGGATTCGGAACGACCTCTAGAAAAATGAGTTTTGAGGATTTTACTGCACGTAAAAAATTGCAATTGTTATTAACAAAATAAGATGAAAAAAAAGAGGTATTTACGTTTTTGTTAATAACTCATAAACTATTAATATTTACGATATTTGGAAAAAAGGTCCTTAAAGAGGAGGAAATTTCCGAAAAAAAAATCCCAGCTCCCGGAACTCTACCTCTATTATTTATAATTTAAATTTAACGCTGAAAATAGGGCTCCGCGCAGCCATTACGGCATAGGCGCACTGCCGTTAAAAACAGTTTCTTACATAAAATTATTTTTTATAGTAACAAATATGAATTTAAAAATTTAAATAAATTATGGTGTCATCCAGATACTTGAAAGAATATATTTCCGTTGGAAAAAAAATTTTAAATTAATTTTTCAAAAAGTTATGCAATTGTTAATTAACGAATTTTTTTCCTATCTCCGTTTTCATAAATGACGACATAAAAATTTAAATAATAAACCTATAAATTTTTGGCTCTGTGGAGCTCTTCTTATATATATACTTAACAAGATCCCGCGATAAAAGTTTATTAAAGTTAATTATTTTGTTTATAACAATTTTTTAAAGTTAACAAAAAATGAAAAGTCTAAGAAATGTTATTAAAAAATTATTTTTAAACAAATGTTATATTATTGCTGCTTTCTTATCCAACAATGGCATTAAGTAACATCGGAATAATTTTTTTTACATCATTTGTTAAGAAATTTTTTATAAACAAATAGACAAGTTTAATATTTAAAGAAATTTTTTTTTTACCATTATGTTGTCTTGGCAAAATAATGATTTTTTAAAAAAAAATTTTTTCTTAAATAATTTTTTTTATTGTTTATAATCGTTTTTTTATATTTCGATTGTTTAAATAATTAGTTAAGGAATAATTTTCTCTTTAAAAATCATAATTGGCATTTCTTCATAGGTAAATAGAAAAAAATTTTTTTTTTATCAATAATTTCATTGTTTGTTAACTTAACAATTTGTTATAAACAAATTCTAACTACCGTTATATTTTTTTTCTAGAGCTAAAAAAAATAACAAAAACAGCCATATATATCAAAATACTAAAAAAAAATTTTTTTTTTTTTTATAACGCTTTTAAATATTACACGATTTTTAGTATTTTGATATATATGGCTGTTTTTGTTATTTTTTTTAGCTCTAGAAAAAAAATATAACGGTAGTTAGAATTTGTTTATAACAAATTGTTAAGTTAACAAACAATGAAATTATTGATAAAAAAAATTTTTTTTTCTATTTACCTATGAAGAAATGCCAATTATGATTTTTAAAGAGAAAATTATTCCTTAACTAATTATTTAAACAATCGAAATATAAAAAAAACGATTATAAACAATAAAAAAAATTATTTAAGAAAAAATTTTTTTTTTAAAAATCATTATTTTGCCAAGACAACATAATAATAAAAAAAAATTTCTTTAAATATTAAACTTGTCTATTTGTTTATAAACAATTTCTTAACAAATGATGTAAAAAAAATTTTTCCGATGTTACTTAATGCCATTGTTGGATAAGAAAGCAGCAATAATATAACATTTGTTTAAAAAAATTTTTTTAATAACATTTCTTAGACTTTTCATTTTTTGTTAACTTTAAAAAATTGTTATAAACAAAATAATTAACTTTAATAAACTTTTATCGCGGGATCTTGTTAAGTATATATATAAGAAGAGCTCCACAGAGCCAAAAATTTATAGGTTTATTATTTAAATTTTTATGTCGTCATTTATGAAAACGGAGATAGGAAAAAAATTCGTTAATTAACAATTGCATAACTTTTTGAAAAATTAATTTAAAATTTTTTTTCCAACGGGAATATATTCTTTCAAGTATCTGGATGACACCATAATTTATTTAAATTTTTAAATTCATATTTGTTACTATAAAAAATAATTTTATGTAAGAAACTGTTTTTAACGGCAGTGCGCCCATGCCGTAATGGCTGCGCGGAGCCCTATTTTCAGCGTTAAATTTAAATTATAAATAATAGAGGTAGAGTTCCGGGAGTTGGGACTTTTTTTTCGGAAATTTCCTCCTTTTTAAGGACCTTTTTTTCAAATATCGTAAATATTAATAGTTTATGAGTTATTAACAAAAACGTAAATACCTCTTTTTTTTCATCTTATTTTGTTAATAACAATTGCAATTTTTTACGTGCAGTAAAATCCTCAAAACTCATTTTTCTAGAGGTCGTTCCGAATCCAATGAGCTATTGCTCATATTTTTAGGAGCTTTATCTCTATTTTTCACGTTTTTGAACTTGTTGACTGGACTATTAAACGATTTTTCACTACGATGAGTTTATCTATATGTTATAGTCAAACCTCAGATTTGAATAGCTTTAGTCAAAGTATGAAACAAGCGTATTTCGAAGTTTGACTAACAAATTTCTAGCTAATTCTAGGAGTGACTACTTTGATCAGTCAAGTGCCGAAACTGCTACTCTTGCGCCCTTTATTTTTTTTTTAAAGTACCTATGGAAATGCGTTTACGCATTCCGTTCCGGACCGGGGAAAGGTGTCCGGATATGTGGGACTCGCCCATACATATTCCTGGGAATACCCACTAAAACCCTACTGTGTTCCGCTTTAGTGCATGGCCATTTGGAGTTAGCAGCAGAGTCTTGTCCTCCGAAAGTTGGCTTGCACTTTTGCCTGCATTGCTGCTGGCCCATCTGTGTTGGTTTGTTTCCCCTGTCTATTCTCTGTGGCGGCTTTTGTGGCCGTCACTATACCATAGAAAGCGCACGACGCTTCTGGAACCACCGCTAGGGAACGACGCGCCGCAGGTGATCGTGGCGTCGTCTGCCTGTTCTTCGGGCTACTCTTGCGCCCTAGTCTAACCTAATTAACCTCTGGGTGAATCAGGTCCTGCCAATTAGTCGGAAAAAATTGCATTCTCTTTTATTCAATCATATTTACTTTAATACATATATCATTTTTTTTTTGTAAGAGTGTAACATGTAGCATAAAGTTCATATAGATGAACTTTAATTTTGCCAAATCTACACTCCTCCGTGCGCGCTAATATTTAATTCTTAGCTAAAAATAAAACTTGAGACATGTACTTATTTCATTGTAATTTTCTTTCTTTTCAAAAGTAATCACCAGGCATGTAATAATATTGAGCATGTCTCCTTATGACGTACTGTTAATCCTTGAAAATATTGATCCATTACAAAGAAAGCCTCTTCGTGGAATACCAGCTGCCTCCCTACTTTCATATTAATTTATTGGCTTTCATTATCATTTCTTCGCGTTCAATGTACCTATGTTAGATATAGTTACCTGTATCTAAAAAAATGAAGTTAGTAGGTACAGTCAACAGCACGCCGGGCTATACAAAACTGTCAAATTTCTCCAAACGATTTTCAACCTAAGTCTGTTAAATATAAAGTGCCTAATCGATTGGGAATTTGACAGTTTGTGGTAACCCAACGTGCTATTGTCTGTACTTATCCTAATTGTTTTTCTGAAAGTTTGTGTAATATCTCTGTTTTATTGCTATTTTATTATCTTCTTCTCTTCTTTCTAGTCTTAGATATATCTTATTTAAGAGAGCAGCCGCGCTATCGTACATATATCTAGTTGTATAGATTATATGCCCACACATTTTACTCCCGATTTATTATTTTTGTAATTTTTTCAGTGGCGGTACTTATATGAAGTTTCTTTTTTACAGTAACCACAAGCAGCGACAGTGTCGGTGACGCATTGCAAATATGCCACTCGGCGGCAAAAGAGCTACAAGTGAATGCGAGCGATCTGAACACAAGGTTAACAAAGCTGGAGCTCATGCACCAAGAGCTGGCGAAGAGAGTGGATCAAGCGGCGGGGGACTTAGCAGCGGTGTCGGAGCAGCTGGCAGCGGAGCCCATGCTAGCTGACACCCCGAAACGGTTGGCAGAGCTGCAGCGAACGGTGGCTTACTTCGGATCACAGGTGAGCAGATGATATTAACCCACTTGTTCCTACAGTGTCTTATACGACAGACGGCTTTTTTTATATGTAACGATATCCAACGGTATTTTTAGATATTTCTTTGTCTTTTCTACTTAACAGTAAATTCAGTGATAAAAGTGTGCTACAGATAATTTATTTTCTGCGAAATAAGGTTGAATTTTGTTACAATTGCAATGAGTAATTCAGGGTAAGTAACTGGACGTATATTGCTGTTTCGTTTTCTGGTATAATCACAAATATTTAATACCTAAGGTTTTCAAAATTTTAAAAGTATTTTTAAAATATTTTGGTACTTTATTTTGTCTGTTCCGTAAAAGACACAGTAGAAAAATGCACTGCCATCCGTTATGGGTTCATATTTGTTTTAGAATTAATGCAAACCGCTCACCCTCAATGAAATCATTGAAGAGTTGGAGGGAAATGATCAGCAGGTAGTTCTAGACAATATTACAAGTAATGCCACCAGAATATTGTAACTCCGAAGTCTCCGATGAAGACTCTTGAGACAAAAACTTCGTACTAGTTCAAAACCACCCGGGTTCCAAACTACGCACACGTGCTGAAATTCGTGACAAAAAACGTTCTGATGATAACGAAGACTATTCACCCATAAAACCTCTTTTCAAAAAGGCGTCATAAATTCGCTTGCTTGATGAAAGTGTTTCTATGACATTTCCGTTTTTTTCTCGCAAAATTCTGTGACACATGGGTCTTATAGGACTATCCGCACATGCAGTAATAAAATCGCGCGAAAAAAATCTGTGGTTTGATGCAAATTGAACGCGATACGGTGCGGAATTATTTCCGCGCGAATGTTTTATCGCTGTGCGGACAGGCCCTAAGTGGATTTCCCACCGTCTAAAAAAAGGTGTATTAGACCCTCACACAGAGTATCGAAAGACTTTACGTCTACCAACAGTAAGAAACCACACCCTGAAAGTCTGTTTGTCAATTCTGTTATACCTTGAACTGCTGCTAAAATTCACCAATCTATAATGCATGAAGGAGAAAGCTGAAAGTCATGAAGGTGGCCGGCCTTCACATAGTGGCTTTGGGACTTTACAGTATAATCATAATGGCCATCTCGTGAAATATAAGAATGATCGATAACGGTGTACAAATACACCTAAAATTGTGTTAGCAGTACAATACCCCTAGTACCTAATTTGTAACTCAAATAAAAAATGTTTTCAGGATGATCTCACTTCGATTTCTATGTCTTTTAAAAAGATTAGGTACTTTTGTGAAATATTCATAGAATAACACGGCTCTTCGTGGTCGCCGAAGTCCATTAAACGGTTTATGTGTGAAAGAGTAACAAGGAAGAAACTCACCCTCACAATTTTAAAGTTCTGTACTAGATAATGTAAATTTCATTATTTCATTACCCTGAGTTACATATAATTACAAGCAGGTTACTTGATTAATCAAATACCTAAGTGATTACTCGAAGTCGTTAACTTCCCTCATAACATTATCGATTGACGCAATTTACTAAAGGTACCTTCGTTAGGTAGGTGTGCCGTAAACTTTATTAACAGTATTTTAATAGCATGGGGGTAGGTATACCTATTAGACTACTTAATTGTTTAAATTAACTTTAGATTATGATCAACATAACGACAAAGAAAAAGAGTCTTTATTTCACTTGAAATACGGTACATAAATAATCTTAGATACGTAGTTAGGTTTATAACGTTCACATATTTCTCCAGAAACTGATACGTAATTAAGTGCGACTGAATAAAACTATACAATGTGTTAAAAGTCCGAAATAGAACATAAGGGTGCCTGTCCATTCAAGCGGATACGAGTAGAACGGACATTTTCATACCTATCAAACAAAAATAACCACTACGAAGCTTGTGATAGAACGTTATTTAACGTAGATTCTGTAAAATAATCTTAACTTGAAGGTTATGAGACTTTTATTTAAGTATTTGTTTAATAAAAACACTCCACTCCGCGCGTCTCTGCTTGGACAGACAGGCTAAGGCGAAGTTACGTTCCTTGTAAAGAATTTTCTGTGTAAGATTGACTCCTTTCAAATTAATTTTATTTTCCGATTAAATTAATAACAACATTATTTTACATCAGCACGTGACAACCCCATATAATGCGTGTATAACTTACGACACGGAACTCTGTAACACCCTTTATAAGTTATTTCATTGCATAATATATTATATTTGTTACGGCAGATTAACGGGTTTGACGACGCGTTAAACTCTGCGAGGAAGCAGGCCGCCACAGCCGCGTCTGGTGTGGAGGAGGTGAAGACAATGCTGCACGGCCTCGAGGCCAAGACTAACGAGACCACGGCCAACGTGTCCGCCAACAGCAAAAAACAAGACGATCTCAAGGAGCAGCTGGGTGCTGTGAACAACACACTCACGGGGAAAGTGGAAAGCTTGCAAGCGAGGATAGAACTGATTAATGTAAGTAGTAGTTTCATCTAAATATATTTGTCGGAACTTGGTCATGATCACAGTAGCTTTTAAGGTCGCAAATTGAAATTGTTAAGAGCCATTTCACGTTTTTGCACGAATTTCGGAGATTTTGGAGTCCTACATCACAATCTTAAGGAATACCCAGATATTATTTAATAATTGAGAAAAATAGGTAAATCTATGTTGTTGACGTTTAATGAAACAAAATTACTAAAACTTATTTGATTAATTTGTAATGTTCGATCTCCCACAACCGTTTTGCTGAAAAAAATTCGCAGACTCAATTTCAAAGTCCTTATTCTATTAATAATGTTAAAATGTTAAACGTAAAAAAATATAGGAATCATCGGACATATGTTCCAGTCGGTACTTAATGAAATAGATTCTTGAATTTCATTACCATTTATGAGTAAAAAAATAAATCATTTGGCAAACTTCTAACATTAACATAATAATTTCATCGCCAATTTTGGTTAAAATACATCGTAATAACTAAAATAAAATTATCCCAAAATAAACAATATTCCTTCGACTTTTGATTTCAAGAGTTATTTGGTCAATATCAACAATAAATTTGTCAATATATTTATATGAAATGTGAAATAAATTAGTATAAATCACGATGCACAAGCGTGCTCCGATTAGTCTGACGCGAGCCAAAGAGTATATAATCACTACGTTTTAAGAGACGGCACTTAGAGTATAAAGTCGAGCTCACTCACACATAGAAAAGTTCAGGTTTCCAAACAATACCAACCTACAGAAAGTGGTTGTCTACAAGCAGTGCTACCAACTTTAGAAGAAAGAGAGCCCTCTTACGGACTTTTATGGCATACTTTGCGACACCACTGACATCTGCAGCATGGCCCCGTAAACTATATAAAGAGGTCTTCTGTACTTATTTCGTTTTATTCTTAAATTAAGTCAAAAAAGGGTTTTTATTAGTGTTTTTCTTAAACTCAATGAAAAAACAAAAATATAGTTTCAATAATAAATATAAGATTTATAGAATATTTAATTTTATTGTAAAGTGTTTTCTCAGTGCTTCGAGCCCCATCTAATTGTAAGACGCTAATTTTATTATATTTCACGGTGAGATTTGAACACCGTCTTCTTGGTTTGTCATTGTTGCCGGTCTGTCCGTAGAACCGCTAGGCCACGGGCACTTATTACATAATTGACGAAATTGGCGGACTATATCTACACACGACATACACGAATCTTTATTTTTTTTAAAATATTTCATGATAACCTACTAATAATTGTAGAAATTATTACTTAGATAGGTAGTAGTCCATTTAACACAAAATAAATAAAAGTAGATAGAATGTATGTAAACATCAATATTTTTATTTTTTGATTATTGATCTTGATTATTTATTTAAAATATTTCTTAATTATAATGAAAATAGAAAAAAATAACATGTGATAGTTTATAAAAAATAAGTGAAATAAATAAATAAACGTAGTTAGAATTTATGTAATCATCAATTTATGATAAAAGCGCTCTCTGTTGTCATAGAAGAGATAAAATAGTTACTAAATAGTTCGGGGCCAGGGCTTAGATGGCGGCTATCTCTTTAGGAACAATATGGCCACTACCAACAGACAGAAAAATATATATATATATTTGTAATGTTGGCACAAAAATCCACACAGAACTTTACATTATGCTTTAGGGTAATATAAACCTTATGGATTTAGTCATAAGGTTGTTAATGAGACTTAGGGTCTGCAAATCACACCTCTCCTTAGAAGTGTCGTCCCCCTGACGCGAGCGTCCGTCCAGGTAGGACCTGTGCTATTTTTTCCCGCGTCCCGATATTCGTTCGCTCGTATCGAGTAGTCATAATCATACTGCGACAGATAGTTTTGATCTATTTTGAGTTTTGTTTTTGGATTTGAGTTTTGTTACTTATTAAATATGTTGGTATGAATTATACTAGTAGTTTGTATAATAATAACATTCTTTTTATTTATTTATTTTTAGCTATGGGTCGCAAGGATAGTTATTACCGTTGCGTTAAAAAATCACATTATTAAGAATATTTCGTGTCAAGCCTCCTCTAGACGTCGACAAAGTCATCGGTGGACGTTGACAAGCGCACCAGCACGAGCTGACCACACGTCTATAGGTCGTCCGTACATACATGTATATACGATGACGCTCGTATTCGCGGACCCAAATGGGAGGTTAAGAAGAGTCAGTAGTCAGTAGGCACGTATTATAAGTCTCACGAATCAACGCCGACTTGAGCGTCGTACGTAGAGACTTTCTATCAAGCACAAAGTGATAGAGATCGCTTTGTGCTTGATAGAAAGTGACAAACGATTCTCAAGACATGATTGTTTCTGAGTGTCATTCTGAAATACGAGCCTTAGTTAGGTAACATTTCGTTAAGCACAAAGCTATATCCGGCAATATGGCATATCCATCAATAGTGACAGGTTGCCAGCCTGTCACCTACATAAATATGGAAACCTCTTATGGAGGCCCCAGGGCAGTAGCTCCTCCAAATCCGGCCCTGGATGCGTCGTCAGATGTGTGGACAGACGCTCCTTGCGCTCGCGCTGAAAACCTTTGTTGTGTGCCATAAACCGACAACAATCTTATTTGTGGCAGACGCATCTCCCGACGTTAAATGCCTACCGAAATACGAACAAATTTCCCCGTCTACACGTCAGCGGACGCTTCCGCAGATTTCTGATGAATCCGTCCACGTGTAGAGGAGACTTCATGCTTGGCTGAGTGACGCAAGAAGCGATGTCCATAAATGCATTTAACGACTAACCATTCCTTTTGATGAGTAGATAATAGTTATCAACCTAACGCAGGATGTACCGAGTCCCTCGAAAATTAGTCATTGTCACGCTACGCTATCGTACTCATTAATAAACACCGTTTGTTTCAGTTTTATGTTATGTAATGCAATGCTAGTTATTTTATGGCCTTGTAACAATAGGTAGACCAATCTATATGATCAGTAATATAATATTTTCCTGTACATTTTAGTTCGGACGTAATTAGCGATAATACATATTTATAAAAAGTGTGTCAAACTCTGGATCTTTAGTCTATAACTTATTCAATGTAATTCCTGTTTACATGCTGATTCTCGCTGTTTTGTATTATTGTGTGAATAACGTTGTTGGTTACATAATTAATAATGGTTTCGAAATTTTGTTAAAAGTTAAGCATTATTAAGTAATTGTTTGTTATTCAATAAAAAGAAAAAAAAATTGTGTGTGTCAGCTCCGAAGCACGACTGGAGTTTACTCCGAGACAGGTGAGATGGCGCACCTGCAGTCATCCGTGTTTTGACAATTAGAAAGTTGCGCGACATAGGATGCGCACCAATTATGACATTGACCTTCAAAAACGTAACGAGGTCATCGATAGATTTTACTCCTCACATTTTTCTTATACCGGGCCCCTTATATATGCAAATCGATTCTTAAGGAGTAAACTCCAAAAACCTTGTTTATAAAAAAGCAAAAAATATGTTGTTACAGAAACCAACGAGTACTGTAGCGCCGTCGACGACGACTACAGCTCCAACAAGCAGTACACCCTCGTCCACAACGACCACCAGCACCACTTCCACTACTCTACCGCCAGGTAATTGATTCTTACCAGAGATGAAACAGATATGGAATAATTTGTGCGTTCACAATCGCGTAAATATTTATCATACTAGAAAAAATACACTGAAAAAAAATCGGTCAGCCTCCGGCGGGAATCGAACCCAGCATCTGCAATCCCAGCGGCTGCGTTAACCACTACGCCACCGAGGCTCTGCTTTCGCTGTCGAAATTTGGCAGTGCTTATGTTTTTGATTTTAATGTTTACCATAAAATTCTAGCTAAATAATGTTGTTATCGTTATTCCAGGTCCACCAGCAAAGCCTTACGTTCTACATTGAGGGGGAAACGCACTTATTTATGTGAAGCCAAGATGGATGGCGACAGTTGCTCAGTCATAACTCAAGCCATTGCGTCCACAAGACAAATACGGTAGGCGTACGGTCAAATAGAAATGTACCCTCCAAACATAACTTAGGATTACACGCAACAGTTATCGGGTTTTAACATTTTATACCCTTTTCTATAAGCATTATGGGCTATTTTCTAGTGGTAGCGAGCGTCAAGATCTAACGAAAATTGGGGACTTGGCTACCCTTATATTATAATGTGATAAAACCCGATAATAGTAGGCAATGGAACGCGAAAGTATATTAAAAGCATCTTAAGATTAAAAAGAATGAAGAATGATATTTTTAAGAGCGTGGTTCGGTGAATGGAATCTGACCGATTACTAGTCTAGTGAACGAAACGTAGTGTTTTAAGATTCTGCAGGCAAAATAATGCTGCTAATTTTTGTAATATTTGTGAATTTATTTTAGTTTCATATCATTAATGTTTACGTTTGTGTGAGTTCGCGTGTCTGATGTAAATACGATATGTGTAACAATTACTTTTATTAGAACTATATTTGTTCCTTACTTTATTAGTCTATATGTTTATAAGGTAAAATGAGGCGTCCAAATTGTATAAAATATTTCAAATAGTAAGTTACACTTTGGAGATTTTGACCTTAAATTGTATTATTATTTAAATTTCAAATTCCTTTGACAAGTCTAATCCCAATTTAAGAAGTATCTGAAGAAATAAATGTATTTAATTTTTGATACAAAATTATTAATAATGACGACACTTGGCTAGTGAGAAACAGTTTTATGATTATACCAATAATGTAAATAATTATTTAATGATTTTATAGTTTAAAGTGAGAATAGAGAAATATGTGATCACACTTGTGCGTTGGAGTTGTCAACAAGAGTGCGTTTTATTACATGTAATAAATTATTGTTAATAGATCAATTATTATTACACAGTTTTGTTTTGTTTCATTTGACTAACACTGTAGAATACATTCACCCGGCGACTGCTGAGATATGATAGATACTATGATGATAGATTTTAAATAGCCGGTTTCAATAACAAAACTACCGATAGTTTCCCTTGGCAACGGTAGTTTTGACATATTTTTTATGCTGGTACTTCACATGGCGCATTTGTATTTCATAAGTAAATATGGATTTATGTTTACGTCACCGGCAGATAACAAGATCCGCAAGTTTATAAATTTCCTAGGAAATTTCCATATTTGCCGAATTTTAAAAAAGCGTAAAATAAAAGCTCTTCTGTGATTGGTCGAACCGTTTAGAATCTTACGAATGAATATCCGTTAGTTTATCAATTTACTACGAGACGTCGTAAATTAATAAATACAATTTATCTCTCGTTTAGAATCCTACGAAAGTTTATAAATTTAATAGGAAATTTAAAAAAAATCCTAGGTAATTTATAAACTTACGGTTCTTGTTTTTTTTCCGGTGACATATACATAGTTAGAACTTTTTCTATGATTCAGTGATTTTTTCATCTCTCCTAAAGTTGTTTTTTTTTATAAAGACTATTGATTATTTGCCGTCGGTAATTCTACATAGGTACTATTTGCCATCCACTACACTAGCAGGCGCTCTACAACAAATGTAACAAATAATACAAAGTCATAATAATATTTTACATTTAATTAAAATTACAACAATTTACAGATCTCGGCAGTCTAAACAGTTGGCAACGTTCATAAACATATCTTAATGCAAAATTACATACAATTACAATAAATCATAAATTGGTCCTATGAGCCGGATAAGAAAGAAATGTACAGTAAACAGCGTCAGTATATTATCTTATGTTATGTAGGTATTATCCTCATGCCAAATAAAAAAGTTGAGATGCAGCTCTGCAAAGGACGCACTGAGGCTGTAAAATAAAGCTACGCCTTGCTTAATACATAAAAACACCGGCTCACGCTCTATAGGTACACATCTCTAAATCCAGTCTCAGTACGTTCTCCGCAGTGCTCCGTTTTCACTTTCTTATTTGCTCTGAGGTTATGGCTTATTTAATAAGTCCAATATTCCTAGAAACTTCAGTAAAAGCATTGACAGCGCGGTCGACATCTTCCGGCGTGTGCGCAGCGCTCAGTTGAACACGCACTCGAGCACCACCCTTTGGCACCACAGGATAACTGAATGCTACCACGTAGATTCCTCGTTCTGAAACAATAAAGGTCTTATTTTATTGGTTGTTGGGGCAGGGCAGGCTTTAAAAAGATCGCGGCTAGAATCTCGCCACATAACATTTAATTTTACTCGCCACAAAATACAAAATGGCGTCACTCTTTCTGTATATGCGTTTAGAACTTTTAAACTACGCAACGGATTTCAATGCGGTTTTCAGCAATAGATAGAGTGCTTAAAGAAGAAGGTTAATATGTATAAGAAAAGCCGAGACATCCCGTGCGGAACCGGGGCGGCTGGCCAGTTGTATATAAATTAAAACTTAAAATTGCCGCAAATAAATATTAGTTTGTTGATTTATATCAACTGAACTACCATCGGCAGTAGTTTCGGGGCTATTTAAGTACATCACTGCGACCTATAAAGATCAATTGTTACAAGCCTCCAAGTAGGTAATTTTTATCGAGCCTTACATGTAGTCAGCAGAGCCCTTTTTTGAAAAGAGGTCAAATGCTCTTTTAGCGTCGTCCCTGCGGGATGGTGTCAACCGCAAGGGATGGGTGGGACTCAAGGTAAAGTCGTTCCAAAAAACCACTTTCATTACACAAAATCCACATAGAAATTCTTTTTAAGTTATCGAAATAAAAATCTGTCTGACATGAGGAATGTGCGCAGATAACGCCATATTTTCCTTGGTTATTATTATTGTTTTTAGAAAATTATCTTTAAAATAATATTAGAATTAGTTTTCGAAATAAGCTAGCGTTAAATCACCATATCCTTTGATGGTTTCCTGGTTGTGTGGGACAGTAAAAACGTTATAATTTAAGACTTAATACTGATTATGTATAGTGAAAAAGTTGCGTAGGTTTTGAACGACTATCAACCTCGACGTTAGATTTTCGTCATTACAATGCTCAATAAAGTTTATTATTTTTCGTGGTGGAATGAAAAATCATGATAAATTATTTTATTACCATTAGCTAAAATGTGATCTTAGGCGGACACTTAAAACTTTTGACATAATTATTGCCATTGTTCTTTGATCAAATAAATTTTTATGCCCTTACGCCCACACTTACCGAGCATTCCAGAAGCAAGTTCCACTGCAAGCGGCGCTTCTCCAACCATGACAGGGCAAATGGGGTGGTCATCTCCGGCCACCGTCAACCCAGTTGCCTTCAAGCCTTCCCTAAACTGGCGGGTGTTGTCTCGAAGCCGGTCTCTCAAATCGTTGCTGGTCTCCACCAGATCTAGGGACTGCGGTAAGTAAACAATTCTATTAGTTAACCTATACATAGATTTAAGTATGGGTTCCGACTACCCTTAGCCACAGCAGGCGACGTGTCGCCGCGACGCTTCTGGGTTTCTATATTTTCATATGCAGACGAAAACGTGTCCACGAAAGGTATTTCATACAAATAGAAACCAATAGGGGCAGGACACGTCGTCGTATACTAGGAACTTCCTTAAGAATGCTCGTTTAAAGTTATAGAACTAAAAATATTTTATTAGTTTTCAAGTAGGTACCACAGTATCTCCTTAGTAGTCTGTGGTTAGTACCTACGTGATAAGGCCCTTGGTCAACAATAAAAAATACCTTCAACGAAGCAGCAACAACGGGAGGTGGAGGCGCATTGGAGAAGAGGTAAGGCCTGGATACGTTTCTCAGAAGCGTGATAAGTTCCTTGGGGCCCGTGGTGTACCCGCCGGCGGCGCCGCTCACTGCCTTCCCGAGGGTCGAACAGATGATGTCAGCCGCGCTCATAAGGCCGCAATACTCTTCCGTCCCTCTAAAAATGTGAAGACAGTTTTAAATTGACAATCTTCTCAGACGCATATTCGAAATAAAAAAATATAACATTGTAGATTCATTTTAAAATTCCTCATATGTACTACATTTTGTTTTACTGACCGAACTATTATTGTTAGGAGAAAAAATATGAAAATCCTACCAAAAAAAATTTCACGTGTAAAATGGTCTCGTCTTTATGTCTCGCACTGTCAAAAAGTTATCAGATCTCATGTAGGCCCAAGCTTCTAACTCACGTAGACTACACGCCCTAGCTCTAAAAGTCAAACTCTAGTAGGTAGGTAGGTACACCTTAGTTAAAATATGTACCTAACTTGACCGTTTCACTACCGCCACATGGGCGTAAGGCGAAAAATTTATTTCGCTACCGTCACATGGGCGTAAGGTGGAATAAGTATGTGCCTACTTAGGCGAGGGAATCCTCCTCAGGCACAGTCCGGCCTGCTATTGGGTCGGGCAGCTCGGAGACGTTTCGGAGTCGAGGCGTAGGTACACTGTGCGCCGTTCCCGAAACGTCCCCAAAAAGATCTGAGAGGGTACCGATGGTTTTTAGTCACACGCCGCATTGTCTAGCCCAGTGTTGTACGTTGCACAGTCCGTCAAGGATTTCCTATCGAAAAAAAATGGCAGTACCTATGGCTAATCTATGTAGCATGTGTAGGTGCCAATTATTTAGCCCCAAATAAGTAGGTATCTATCGTTATTTATATTTAGGTTGTGTTGGTTGTCTCTTCAATAAATTCATTTCCGACACAACATAAAAATTAAGAGTGCCGATCTACAAACTTATAGATACTTTGGTAGGACAGCGCTGTAGTATACATAGCACAGAATCTATATACAAACATATACATAAAATATAATCAGATTATAATAGATACTACTGTCTACTGTAATATGACTTAGGTACAACCTTACCACACCATATAAATTTAAATAATCATAATACTCTTTAAGTAGGTCAAGCAGGAAGGTAAACCAGTATACTTAGGTAGGTACGAGTAATAATAACAGGGAACTTAATTATCTAACGGTAGATAATTATTTAATTGAGGAAAAATCAAAAGTAAGACTCTTCTAAATATTATCCCACTAAGAACCTATAGAGTTTCCTCTAGTTCTTATCATAATAACTCGTTTGTAAGACTTAATTTTTAAGTCAATCTGCCGTATAATTTTAAGTTTATTGATATTGTTTCACTTGACATTCGCTAATTAAGAAGAAAAGAAGAATATAACCAAATCACTTATTGTATTAAAATGAAAATATAGGTTTCAATTTCACTGCATAGGCGACGACTATCTATATTGATCTATCTATACGGTTCTACGGCATGTGGTTACTCTCCACTGTCTTCTTCAATGACCGACGCAAAAAGAGGGATATTGTTTAAAGGGGTCCGCTACGTAGTTTCGAATGACGTTGCAGCGACAGGTCGAGTGTGTAAGTAAGTATAGAGATGTTGTTTAAGAGGGGGTATAAAGCAAAATTACCAATCTTTGATTTGATTTTTACACCCCAAAATAAGCCACAAGCCACCCCATTTTTTTAAAAAAGATAAAACATTATATTTGAGAGATTTTAGTCTGGGAAAAAACATATAATGAAATATTTTTAGGCATGGAAAAATATCACGAACTTACCTTTAATTTCCAGCTTAAATCAGTTTATTTTCAATGCTATGCATATTACTGCGTCAATATTTTAATACATAATATAAAACTATATTACAAAGCAGCCCTACTAGGGATTTTAAAAAATAATGAATACTTTACGACTTATTTTCATAAAACCAATTTGTCGCTTATTACGTTCTTATTCCGCGCAAAACGCATCAGTCTATCGCGCTTCACCCGTGGTAACGGGCATGTTTTGTTTCATCAATCAGTCTTGACTGCTACGTTGAGACGAGTGGGCTGTGTTTCTGTGTTCCGCCACCGGCTCGAGAAAATACTTCGACAAAAATATGGGAAATAAAAATAAAATGCGAAAACACTCTAAGAAAGAGCTTAGAAATTTAAAAATTCAACTCATGAATAACTGTCGGAGGTACGTACATTGCTTTTATTATATTATATAAGTAGTTTAACCAAAAAAATATCGCAATTTGACGTTTTAGCTCACGGCACAATGTAACAATGGCGGCGCGGGTAGCAGTAAACGCAAAAAAATAGATGCTTTTGACTACTTATGAATTGGTGCAAAGTTTCAATTGTGTGGTGTGTGTAAAGTATTTTTAACCAACTACCAAAAAGGAGGAGATATTCGTCTGTATGTATTTTTTTACACGTACAGTCAGTTTCAGAAGTAGATGATCACTTTAGTACCATGTCATAGCAACGCCAGCGTTTGTGCAGTAATAGTTGCTATAATGAGGTCCCGTAATGGTATGGCTTTTCCTAATACAACATACATAGTAACATTCCTTTTTGTACCACAATAAAGATGTTTTTTAAATCATCAAAATCGGTCCATCCGTTGCAAAGTTATAAAGCAATTTACGTCAGCTGATTTTATTTAATCCGCTGCGCTCTACGGCATGGCTGTGACGTCACCCGGCACTATCCGCCCGCTCCGAGTCGCCGCACACTAGGAACTTTGACTCATTTTCATCTCATATAACTATAACTTCCGTGTTAATAAAGATATTTACATGATTTTTTTACTTGATAATCTTGAATAAATATGTTTTTAAATAATGTATATTCCGTGAGTAATAGTTTATTTCTAATAGTTAGAAATAATAGAGGAATAAGTAGGTAGGTACTTGAAAAATGCACTGGAAAAAATCGTCTTGCCTCTTTAAACGGTTTTACCTGAATATCTTTATTAACACGGTTGCGTTGACCAATTACGCCACCGAGACCGCAGCCGCCCGGATTGCGGAAGATGCGGGTTCGAGTCCCGACTGAGGCAAGTCGATTTTTTTCAGTGCATTTTTCTAGTATTAATATTTGCACGAAAAGAAAATAGTAGGTACAGACAACAGCACGTCGAGCTATACAAAACTGTCAAATTTCTCCAAACGATTATCAACCTAAGACTTTTCAATGTAAAGTGCATAATCGATTGGGATAATTTGACAGTTTGTGGTAACCCAACGTGCTGTTGTCTGTACCTATACATTATGATTGCAAATTATTATGTATATTTGTATAAGTAATATCTGACTAAATCACGGTAATGATAGAAGATAAACATTGTAAACTAAACTAAACTGAGTAAAAAAATCCATTTTTGTTCAGCAAAGTACCTACACATTCCAAGATTTTGAAAATTGTATGTATAGATTTGATAATATAAAATCATACATCATACAATCGCCATCATATAATCGAAATTACACTTAATTATTTTAGTAAGCTACTATCTATATGTAGCTGTAGTACTAGCTTTTGCCCGCGACTTCGTCCGCGTGGAATAGTTATTTTGGGCTGCATTTTTGGGACTTTGGATTTCCATACGACCTTTCATCTCCCATTTCATCCTTGTGAGGATAAAAGGTCAAGATTTCACCTATTAGGGAAAAAAAACATTGCCTAAATTATAATTTTGACGAACGTCCATGCAAACTTTCATCTCTCATATCAACCCTTTCAAGCCTTTTTTCGAAATAAAAGGTAACCTATGTCCTTTCCCAGCGTTTAGTCAATATTTGTACCAAATTTCATCAAAATCGAAGCCGCGAAAGCGTGACTTTGCTTAGTCTTACATACAACCTTTCATCCCCAAACGAGTCAAACTTTAAAAAACATTTACAAAATATTTATTTATTACTTGTCAAGAGCCTAAATACAAAGTGTCATGTTTTAATCTTCAATAATGACGAACTCTCATACAAACTTTCGACCCTTATTTCAACCCCTTAATGCCCTTTTTTTACAAATAAAGATAGCTTATATCCTACAAAAATATACTAGACCTCAGGTCTAGTATATGTTGTATGTACCTAATTTTAATAAAATCGAAGGCGTGAAAGGGTGACTTTTGGACTTCGATACGAACTTTCATCCCCACTCGGATCAAAATTTTGCAAAAACGCTAAAACAAATATTTATTTCTTTTTTATCAAGTGTCTAAATTCAAGTTTCATGGTTTTACTTTCAAAAAAGAAAAACTTTCATACAAAATTTCATCCCTTATTTCAACCCCTTCGAGCCCTTTTTCGCAATAAAAGGTAGCCTATCTATATGTTATTCTGATGTATGAGCTATATTATTACAAATTTTAATTAAAATCCATTCCGTAGGTTTTGCGTTAAAGACATAGAGACGTATATACGCTCGCATACTTCTTTCACCATCCGATCCATACAAACTTTCGTGTTTATAAATTAGTAGGATTGCTCAAACTGCACTAAATTGTCACTAAACCTCTTGAATAGGCTTTGTCCACCACCATAACATCAAAAAAACAATATGTATAGTATTTAATACGATATGTTCGCAAGAAACGCTGCGCACGGGTACAGTCGGCAGTGATGTAGTGCCGAGTGACGTCACACGCCTGCCAGGCAGCCGCTTGACGGAACGATCCGTTTTTTCTTCATAACTTCGTCAATTTTCATCGTAGAAAAAAAATTTTGGTACCATTTATTTTGTTTTTTAATTGTCTACAAAGCTACATTCATAGTTAAAATCGTTACGGATCCTCATTATGTATGAAATATTATTATGACAAGGTACTACAGTGTTCATCTACTTTTGATGGTGACCCGTACACCGATATCTCTGTCATTTGTAGACCGATTTTCAAAATTCTTTTTTTATTCGATAGTGTATACTCCTGAGTTCCCATTGTCACCAAGTCAGGATCTGATGATGGGAAGCCAGGGAAATCGAGGGCAACCCTCAAATTTTATACGCATATATAACGTTTTTCATATTTTTCCTAAACCTATTCTATTATTTGCACCGGGTAGTCATCATTTCATGTTTATGAGCTGATGATGGAAGGTAAATATCTGTTCACCGATATCTCTGCCATTTGTGGACCGTTTCTCAAAATTCTTTTTTTATTCGATAGTGTATGTATACTCCTGAGGTAGTGCCGTTCTCACCAAGCCAGGATCTGATGATGAGAAGGTAGAGAAATCGAGGGCAACCCTCGGAAAAGAACAGAAAGAGAGGGTTATTCATATTTTTTATAAAGCTATTCTAGTATTTGCGTCTGGTTGTCATCTCGTGTTGATGAGCTGATGATGTATGGTAAAACTCCTTAACTATTAGGAGTTGGTTAGTGATAATTTAAGTATTAGAGGTACCTAACTACCGATAGTTGAATTCTTTTAGGTTTTTCAGGTGAGCTGATGATGGAATCATTGATGAGACTTCGTGAATGTGTAGCGACTATGCCCACAATATACTGTATTTTAGCCCAGAATGAGGAACTTTTTACTTTGACCACCAGATCTTTACTGCAAAATTTCCATGCATGTATATGTATACAAAAAAAATGTACCTGTCATAAAATGTAAATATTTTTTTATGTAACCAAAGATCTTATATGTTAAAATACACTGATTTTGATAAAAATCCACAGAAAAATGTAATAAAGAATAATGGCCAATTTTACGAACATTGTCTTAGCTTTGGACAATCCAAAGTGGTATCTTGTCAACTCTTGTCATAAATAACAAGAATGTGATATAGCATACCACTTGGTTTGAGCATGCCACATCAGATTGACATTAACATAATCAAAACTGAAAGTAACATTATATTTTATGAATAAATGATTTAATTACCAATAATTATTTTTTTGAAGAATGGTGCATACCTGGTAATTATTCTGAGCGATTAGCATGATTTTATAAAAAAAAAATATAATTGATGTAAATATAACTTTATTTATATACTTTGTTATAACCTTGCAGGGTTCATGTGTTGAGCTATATTTTACTTGTAAGTACCTACCTCATATCTTTGTAAACACACACAATGAATAAATTATTTGAATTTGAATTTCATCATTAACAGCTCATATAATGTCCCCACCGAGGGGCTCGAGCCTACCCCACATTAGGGGCGATTAGGCCTTAGTCAACCACGCTGGCCAAGTGCGGGTTGGTCGACTTCACACACAACCTAAGAATTTCTTCATGGGTGTGTGCAGGTTTCCTCACGATGTTTTCCTTCACCGTAAAAGCGTTGATTAAACGTACATATGAATTCAAAATTTGAAAACACATTGGTACGTGGCGGGGATCGAACCAGTGCCTCCCGGGTGAGAGACGACGCTCTTACGCATTACGCCACCGACGCTTCGAATCTGAATTTATTATATTTATTTACCATCAGCGAAAAGTATTAAAAATCCACATGTCAAAGTATAGGTAATGGATAGATAGTCCGACTCGTGCTTAGCCAATTTTATCTAGTTTTTCGCGTATACTATGTGCGATCACAAAAAAGAAAAATCATGAAGCGAGTGCCACCTTGCGGCTGCGAACTGCGATGTGCAAGAGGGGAAGGGTGAAACGCGCGGGTGAATTCTGATATTTTTCTTGGTTTATGCCCGCTCTTAAAGTGTATCTGTGTACTTGGTGTCTCATCCTGGGAATGGTTTATCCAAGGCCAGGATACTAAAGGCTCTTCAAGCTCATGGATACGGTTAGGTTGTCTCCTGGTTCTACTCAAATGTTTCATTGAAAAAAGTTAGGTAAATACTGTAATCTCTGAACCGTAATAAAAAAAATCATTTTTCGCTTGGGCCGGCGAAAGCTAATAATATAGGTAATAACTCACCGTCCTGTCTCGCCGAAGAAACCTGTCGCGTGACTGTCGTCAACTGCTAAAAGTGCTCTGTATTTGTCAGCCAACTGCCGTAGCCCCTTGATTGGGGCTACGTTTCCGTCCATGGAAAATACACCATCAGTCACAATCAACTTTATCCTAGAATCGCTGTGTGCCAAGAGATGCTCGAGTTCTGAAAAAAAAAGAAAGTTTGTACTGATAAATGCATGCTATAGGTATAGGTACAAACAAATACATAATGTGGTATAATGTTGTTAAAATAAAATAAGGGAAAGTTACGTAAAATTAAAGATATTCGCAATCTTTTATGGGTCCAAGTACCAATTTTTACTGATATTTAATGATAAGGGAACCTTACAAGATTAATATAAACTAAAAACTTAATTGATGCAGTAGGTGTATATTCGAATATCTTACCTACAAATTGAGAAATTAGAATATTTTACAAAATTTATAAAAATATCTAGATCTAGCTTCACATAAAATACGGTAACAGCAGCAGTCAATCACTTGAATTTAGGTACTTTTTATTAACACGCATATATTAGTTTCACCTGTATGTTTGTTTGTATGTAACTGACTCGTTTGGACTCTATTTTGACCCACTTTAAACGGTCAGATTTCATTTAAACTTTATGGACTTATCAAAGACCGATGACATTACAATAATTCGATAAGAATATCCCAATAACCTGATTGGAATCGCCAGGACTAATAAATTAACCGTTTGGAATGTAAGTTCAGCTATACGTCACTAGATGGCGTTGTCATTGTTAAGGTTCGCACTAAAAAGTGGAAAATAAAATAACAGTTTAAATTACTAACATAGTTTTATAAGAAAAATTGTTACTAATCATAACTACTACTAACAAAATACAATATGGACTGTTTATTGTCTGAATTAAATGTTTATTATTATTATTATTAAAAAAAACTAAAAAGTGAAAAATAACTTTTTAGTATAGAAACTAAATGATGAACGAAAAGTAGGTATAAACTATGTACCTATTTAGAGAAAAGTACCGATCGAATATTTTCAAGAACTAATGTAGTTGAGCACCCAACGCTTTTCTCTAAATAGTAATTACTTATACTTTTCGGTCATCATTTAGTTTCTATACCTACTAAAAAGTTATTTTTCACTTTTTAGATTTTTATTTAGCATAAAAGCGTGTTTTTTTTAGCTTTTTTTAAACTATTATTTTTATTGTAAAGTGTGCGATTTTACTCGTAGGTACCTACTATCGCGGCAAGTATCGCGGGCACACGTGCTAAGAGCACTCATAAGGCCAAAAATCAAATCACTTGTGCACTCGTAATCTTTGATTTATGGATAAAGTTAACGTAGATACTGAATTCATCATCATCATCATCATCATCATTTCAGCCAAGAGACGCCCACTGTTGGACATAGGCCTCCCCCAAGGATCTCCAAACCGGAATTCAAACTGAATTCATAGGTACTTACCACAGAACATAGATATATGAGGTCTATGTTCTGTGGTACTTACTATAAATTTTTTACGGAAAAAAAATAACTTTTACCGACATTAGCCTTACCATTTAGGTCTCTGTGTGGATAACGAAACTTCTGCGCTTTGCATAGTCTAATTCCGTCAATGATGGACGCATGGTTGAGAGCATCGGAGAACACTGCATCTTCAGGGGTCAGCATGGACTCGAACAGACCAGCATTAGCGTCGAAACAAGACCCGTATAAGATGGCATCTTCACGCTCATGAAACTGAGCTAAGCGCTGTTCTAGTTCCTTAAAAAATTGGTTGTCTGTAAAGTCGGTTTACTGACGATAGTTGAACGTGACAACGTCTTAAGAAAATACTGATGGAATGGTAGCATTTTTCAAAAGAAAAATTTAATTTCATTTGTTTTGCCGGCCTTACATGGAACGCCTCAGAGCGAGGTAACGCCGCATGCGTCATGTTTTTTCGTGCGTGCAACCGGCTCTATCGAATTATAAGAAGTTGTCACGTCAAAAATTGAGAAACTTTTATTAGAAAAGAATAGTAAATTAGGATGTAGTTGTAGGTACGTCATGGTCAACTTACTAATATATACTTAAAGAATACGTTCGACCCACGGAGTACTTAGTCTTTGGTTCGACCTTACATCAAAGAAATAAGTTCAAAATGTGGTAGAGATAAAATATGCTCTCAGACCCACAGACCTTGGTCTGAGTCTGAGGGTAGGCTAGTCTCTCTTAGTAGGTGAAGTGCATTATTCGCAATCTATTTATAAGACTTTGCGGTGCGATTCTGTAATGATCTCACTTCTCACCTCACATGTCATTTCGAATTTAGCTGTCATATTTTATGGAAAATCCTTTGTTTTGTTGAGTAAACTGAAAACGAAGTACCTAAGTTATGGTAGTGTATAACGACGATTAATCTAATTTAGAAATCATATTGATTAAAATATTCCTCAAGGCTGAACATATTATATCTTTTTGACTTTTAAGACAAATACAGACAACAGATAATTGCTGAATGTTCTCTTGTAATTGTACAACACCTGTGTTGAGCAGAGTCGTTAACATTCGGAAGCACCAAATCACGTAACATTACCGTGACCAAACTTTATTTGCTGTTTTGGACATTGGCTACATCATAATGGAAGCCATCAAAGAAAATCATTCATTCATCCACTACTCACTTTATGCAAAGTTTGTGTGCCACAAATAAATCGCACTGAACTTAGTCCTGCGCCATATTTGCGGAGTCCTTCTCTGGCGGCTTCCACAACTTCTGGGTGGTTCTGCAATTAAAAAATTCTTTATGATTTCTAAAAAAAATCTTTATTATTTCCATTCCGATATTTTTGTAGGGAAACTGGTAGGTATTTATATAGCATTATTGATGTAAACTCCTAAAGTTGGTCAATCAATGCAGGTCAACCCTGCAGAACGCATCACATTTATATAAATAGCTAATAATTTCAATGAAAGAGCGTCACTGTAGTAGCAATTGATAAGAAGTACTCGTAAATGTAAGGTGGGTGGTATTTTGTCAAATAAGGCACATCTTTATCGCTATGCTTTGCTGTGAGTTTTGTAGTCCATAATATTTATAGCATAGAATTTTGCGGTCCCATTGGAAATTAAGATTAAAGAGTAGATACTTACTTATATAAAAACACATTACCGCCAAAACTCAACGTTACAGAGATTTTAAGTCATCCCATCAACTACACCTACTTTCAGAGATTTACGGGAACAAACATTATGGAAGCTGAATTTTTATAAAGCATTAGGTTTAATATGAATCTAAAATTTACTCATAGTAATTAGAATTTTCTCTATAAGCGTATTATGTGAGGTTTTTTTAAATGAAAAGAAAAGCAACTATCTTTTCTAATCGCTATGAAAACTTGGTATCTACACGGCTCGAAACTCAAAAATTAATTCAATTTACTTCCGTGTTTTGGTTAATCTGATGGTCCCGTCTCCCGTTACTGTCGATTGATAAGAGCCGTAAAAAACAAGTCCCTTCAGAGTCTAGAAATGGCGACTTGTAAAACTCAGACACAGTAACCAGTAGGTACCCTGGTAGTCACCAGAGAAGACGGTGGCATATAAACACAAGCCACAGTTTTGTAAAGCGGTCATTGTTTAACAGGCATAACATACGCGCTGCCAACTCTGACTCCTTAGACGCCAAGCCTTACGAAATTCTAAAAACTTAACTCACAAGCAAAATCACAACACTATAAAATTTCATGAAAATTTTGATTGTTGCGGAATTCCTTAACGGCACATTTAGGATGGACTCTCCGAATTCAAAAGGTAAATCAGTTGTGCCCTACCTCTCTCAATGTAACGGCTATATCCATGTTAATAATTAAAATAAACTATTTATATAGGTACTTACAGCCAATCCCAAGTAATTGTTGGCGCAGAAGTTTAGGTATTCACCTTCTGCACCCTTCACTGTTACCTGAAATATAAACCAAAGGGAAAGTTTGAAAAACAGTAACCGTTCGTTCGTTCTTAATCATAGAGTACCACAAATTTTCCCATTTAAAAAAAAATTGAACCTAATTTTCTAGTTTTTATATCAAATTTAAAAACGTAGACACAGTTTGTATCAAATTGTCTCATTTCTTTTTGAGACTTGGATCATAGGATATTGAAGTAGTTGTATTACTCGAAGTATTGTTCAAGGTCGCAACTCTATGACGAAGTAGGTATATATGTATTAAAATTGACATTGACCATGATTGCTGTTAACACGCAAGGAGACTCTGCAATTCTGCAAATAATATTAAACTTTGCTACCTATTTAATTTAATTTTATCGAAACCGTTTAGTTTCGTTTATAGCCGAAATAGGCCGTGCCGACCTTCCTATTTCGGCACCCAGACTAAGAATTTCGTACTTCTAAAGTCCAGTCCCGTTCATAAAAAATATCTGTTTGGTTACCGTAAGAATTCCTCATTTGAGATTTTGCACTCATTTATTTTTATATTACACTGATTACTAAAGGATCAACAATAAAAAAATAAATGATCGATTATTTACAGAAAGGATTATGTTTGCTGTTTTGTGGTTATTGCAAAGTTTTGATAATAAAACATTTTAGTACCTAATTAACCTTTATCTTACTCATAAATTGGGCAATCGTTTCTATGTAGTGTAGCATAATCATGAAATAGAATATTCCGCCAGCACACGTGTTCCATCCTTCCTGGGTCATTCATAAGAGCCGTGAGGAATCACATTGCAAGTTGGCAAGGCGAGGGTGGCTAGTGCGGCTATATTAGATGTTTCTCGCACTTGGACCATAGCAAAACGGATTAGGTGGAATGTTCATCTGCTAGACTTTAATTTTCTCAACAAAAAAAATACAAACAAAGATGTTACTTTCTACGAGAACACTACCGTTACTTTTTAAGATGAACTAGAATTTGAACTCTGTTTAAAATGGTAGAGACATTTCTCTTTGATACCTAGATACAAAATTGCTGTGGAACAGTATTATAGTAGAATGCATTTGTAATGATAACTCTACACTGAAAAAGTGAAAAAATTAAAGAAACCATAGTAGGTAGTGCTTTTCTACATATATCGCGACATAAACTTTGTATAGTAATTAGCATGGGTACTTTTATTATTTAATCACACCTATATTGTTACCTATAGGCAACAAGGTATGTTTTATTTAATGGTTTAATATGAATATTTTTTATGATGTTTACAATAAATAACGCACTAACCTACTAACGCACGTTAGCCCCTAAAATTACCTACAATTAAAATTAATTTCAACTCGCCTTTTTAGACTTGATATTATTTCCAACAAAGTATATATGTTAAATCAACATTTCAACACTTGTACACACAAATGATTTTAAACAAAGAACGTGTCATTAAAAAAAAAATCTAGCTATTGCATAATATCTACAATTTTACACATACTATGTGTAATGTTAATGGCGTTATAGTTTATAATTATTCTATTAATTAGATAATTTTATTTATATCGACATTCCTTCCATTTCCTTTTGTTTTTTATTGTGTGATCGCATTGTTTTTATTTTGAAAGAGCGTGGGGGGAGCGTGTGAGAGCTGAGTAGGTACTACTTACCTATGGCGTTTGAGGACGGAGTGACTCATCATATAATGTCCCCACCGAGGGGCTCGAGTCTACCGGACATTAGGGGCGATTAGGCCTTAGTCAACCACGCTGGCCAAGTGCGGATTGGTCGACTTCACACACGCCCTAAGAATTTCTTCATAGGTTGTGTGCAGGTTTCCTCGCGATGTTTTCCTTCACCGTTAAAGCGCCGATTTAACGTTTGAAAACACATTGATACGTGGCGGGGTTCGGTACTCTCCGGTGCCTCCCTTGTTAGGTATATTGTGCGCTCTTACGCACTACACCACTTCCCCACTGCCTCTAACTAAATGGGCTCTACAAAATTATTGTTTCTTTCTACATTGGTTTTATGTTTTCTATTAAATCCTTAATCATTTATTGCAATAATTCCTAATATATTGAAATATATAAAATAGGTAATATTGCTAAAAACACAAATTCTATCAACACCTACTTTAGTCTGTTGTGGTGAGGTGAGTATTCTCTCATGTTTCCAGGTTTTTGCTTTCCTAATCTCCTGGAGACGGTCGTCCAGCACTTCCCTTAAATTGGCAACTCCCGCTCGTTCTTTTTTCTTGAGTTCGTGAAGTTGACGAACTTGTGTGCCATTGAAAACTGTAAAAGAAAGAAATACATTTTAAAAATTCTTTTTCGAATTTATAAATTCGTTCGATGGACATGAAAGTTACTTTGGATATTGGATCTGTTAACTGGAAAAATATTGATATGTAAATGAGTAATTTAAAGTTAATGGGAAATACATACTATACATAAAGTCACGTCATATTCCCAGCCATTTCTAGAGACTCTAGGTTCGTGTGCTCATAGAGCACATGAATCAAGCATGAGTCTCTAGGAAGCCTAGACTAGACGCTTGAGAAACACGACCCTCGCGGGAGAGAAAAATAAAAATGGTGAATCCAAAATAATACATAATTTATCTTGTAATCAAATGCATATTGAAATACTTAGACCGTCATTAAAAATTCACATTGATGGACTAGTTATCATTAATTTCAGTAATTTTGCAAGAAAAATACTTAGATATCAAAGAGTTCCTTATATCATAGAATCAATAAGAAATAGCTAAGCATTTTCTATTATTTTATTATTCCAGTAGGCATAGGTAGAGTCACAGAAATAATATTAATCCTCTTTATTATTATTTCGGTGGGTAGAGTACTACGTCCTACGTTTTCAATACAAACAAACTGTTGAAGCCACATGTATAACAATATCACTGTACTGCAATTACCGCACCTTTTACAAAGTAACAAGGTCGATTTTTCCTTAATCCTTTTTTGTATACTTAAGCCACTGTGCTAAAATATTTTTTGCTGTGATAATTTCATCAAGGCCGAATCATGTTAGTGTTTGAAAAGTTACACCACATTCTTCCTCCTATCCTGCTTCCAATTTTGTTTAGGGTCGGTTCAAATATCTTGTTATCAAAGACTTTGATAACAAAATTAACTAGAAAATTATAGTGGGAACTTGTTATGCAAGAAACTTATATTATGCGGCGGTTTTGACATTGTATTTTACTTCTTCGACGTAACATGTTTACGTCATTGCCTTCGACTAACAAAGGTACATATAGACCTACCTATTTGTTAAAATTACAATAAATTTAGTATCTACTCAAGGCAGCTTTATAAATCTATAATGCCCACATTGTTAAATTTAGATTATTATTAATTACCTAACCCGCAATTTATGCACACTACACAGAGTAAAACCGTAACCAGACAAACACCGGTGTAGAGCGATAAGAAAAACAATGATGTGCTTAATCGTGTAATATAACACTTTCAAATGTTTAATCTGAAATTTAAATATCATTGGATACTGGATTTGAATCTTAGTGGAACGAATAAAAGAGGAAATACACGGTTTAAAATTTAAATAATTAATAAATTTACCTCTGCGCAGGAGATGCGAGCGAAGCGCCATTTCGCCGACTGAGTGCGCGTACGGGCGCGCAGGTGGCGCTCGGTGCAGAGCAGCGGTGTCGAGTTGTCGACGCGGCACCCGCCTCTTTATTAAACTAGTCACGCAGGTTTCGAATCCATGACATAATCTTGTTTTGTTTTAGTTTTAGGCTCTGTTTGTATTGAGCCTCTTTTTCTGTAGTAGTCGCTTATAATGGCCGCTTTATCTGCCACAGAACAACTGTTCTGCTGTGCTTCTGTGTCTAATTTAAATCTGATTTATATTTTTTATTTAATTTTGTAAGAGTTCCACGACTACTTGTTTTTAATAATAACATATTGTTTTATACCTACAGAGTGTTCGGTACATGGGGAATTAAGCGGGCACCTACCCATGCTAACATTCCTATTCCCTATTCTATTCTATTCTACACACGCGCGCGCGCGCACACACACACACGTATAATAATAGGTTGGGGAAAAAGTTTCTTCGCATTTTTTAAGAAAATTCAAAACATTTTTTAATATAGTTTATTTACATTTAACTAAAGTATGTAGGTACCATTTTGTTCGATAACTTTTTGCCATATTGTAGGTAGGGACATGATCCCATTGCTATAGAAATTTTGGGACTTCTGGTCAAAATACCGCGACAAGTGGTTTTGGCAGTCCTCTCGTGATGTTAACCTGACACTGCCTAAAGAATTCTGAAGAGACCAAAACAGGTGGAAATCTGAAGGTGCAAGGTCAGGACTATACGGCGGATGCATTAACACCTCCCAGCCAAACTCTCTTAATTTTTGCTGAGTGGCTAAAGATGTGTGAGGTCTAGCGTTATCATGATGAAAAACCACACCCCTTCTGTTGATTAATTCCGGCCGCTTTCTCTCAACTTCTTGCTTTAATCTCATCAGTTGTTCGCAATAGAGTTCAGAATCGATGGTCCTGCCTGGTGGTAACAGCTCATAATGAATAATGCCCTTCCAATCCCACCACACACACAGCATCACCTTGTTGCGAGTTAACCCGGGTTTCGCCACAGTCTGTGAAGCCTGACCGGCCTTTGACCACGACCTTTTTCGCACGTTCTTGTCGTACGTGATCCACTTTTCATCACCAGTTATCAGCTTCTTCAAAAATGGTTCGGTTTCATTACGTCGTAATAAAGAATCACAAATGAGTACACGGTTCATTAGGTTACATTCCCCCGAAAACCACGAAAATGATACCCATATTGATATTTTATCAAAAAGTCACGTCCGCCATCTTGGATATCAAAAAAGATGTCGTATTCGTAATCAGGACCCCCGAATACCACAAAAATGATACCCATATTGATATTATATCAAAAAGTCGCGTCCACCATCTTGAATCTCAAAAAAGATGTTGTTTTCGTAATCGGGACCCACGAAAACCACAAAAATGATACCCATATTAATATTTTATTAAAACGTTGTGTCCGCCATCTTGGATCTCAAAATGGATGTTGTATTAGGAATCGGGACCACCGAAAACCACGAAAATGATACCCATATTGATATTATATTAAAAAGTTGTGTCCGCCATCTTGGATCTCAAAATAGATGTTGTATTTGGAATCTGGGCCGCCGAAAACCACGAAAATGATACCCATATTGATATTTTATTAAAAATCTGTGTCCGCCATCTTGGATCTCAAAATGGATGTTGAATTCAGAATCGGGACCCCCGAAAACCACGAAAATGATACCCATATTGATATTATATTAAAAAGTCACGTCCGCCATCTTGGAACTCAAAATGTTTGTTGTATTTAGAATCAGGACCTCCGAAAACCACGAAAATGATACCCATATTGATATTACATCAAAAAGTCACGTCCGCCATCTTGGATTTCAAAAAAGGTGTTGTATTCGTAATCATGACCCCCGAAAACCATGAAATTGATACCCATATTGATATTTTGTCAAAAAGTCACGCCCGCCATCTTGGATTTCCAAAAAGATGTTGTTTTCGTAATCAGGATACCGAAAACCACGAAAATGATACCCATATTGATATTTTATCAAAAAGTCACGTCCGCCATCTTGGATCTCAAAAAAGATGTTGTTTTCGTAATCGGGACCCACGAAAACCACAAAAATGATACCCATTATATTAATATTTTATTAAAACGTTGTGTCCGCCATCTTGGATCTCAAAATGGATGTTGTATTAGGAATCGGGACCACCGAAAACCACGAAAATGATACCCATATTGATATTAAATTAAAAAGTTGTTTCCGCTATCTTGGATAGTCTCAAAATAGATGTTGTATTTGGAATCATACCCATATTGATATTTTATTAAAAAGTTGTGTCCGCCATCTTGGATCTCAAAATGGATGTTGAATTCGGAATCGGGACCCCCGAAAACCACGAAAATGATACCCATATTGATATTATATTAAAAAGTCACGTCCGCCATCTTGGATCTCAATATATATTTTTTTTAATCGGGACCCCCGAAAACCACCAAAATGGTACCCTGATATTCTATTTAAAACTATCCGTCAAAAACTTTGGTGTGGCGTTTCCGTTTCATCGAATTTACAAATTACGATGTATGTACCTATCGTATAAAAAGAAGTTTCACTTCAAAATCAGAAGTAGTATTCATGTTTGATTTAGGGTGCGTTCCAAAACCAGGTGAAGTTAAGCTTTTTTCTTCTAATTGGTGTAAAATAACTATAGTTTAACAAAACTAACCAATGGTGTAAGCACTTCTTAATAACAACCAATAGTGAGCAATCATTTACTCTACCCCGAGTAAATTGAAATAGTTTTGGAACGCACTCTTAAATTACCTGGTTTTGGGGTGACGAGATTTTAGTGAACACACCAATTTTTAGTAGTGTGCGTGTATCTGTGTGTAAGCGTTAGCACACATAACAAATTTTTTGCGTCAGTTTTGAAGCGGCATATTGTATGGAACTATCCTTCTAGTATGTTCTTATTCTAAGTTAGATTCACTCATCTTGGCGGTACGAAAAACAAATGAAAATCACACATTTTCCTAATTTGAATTTGGAATTATGTTCTTTAGAATTTAAACTTTCAATGATACCAAAACCAGCCAGATACAAATAGTATAGCCAAAGAGATTTTATTACAAGTTTATACATACTATAATGCGAAAAATCTTTTTCCCCAACCTAATATACCTAATACAAAACAACATGTAAATTAAACAAAACAACGAATATATATAATATAACAAACCTTTATAACAGATTAAGCCAACTATAAATAAATCCATTTGTACATAACAGTAAGAAAACATAAATGTCAACCCAAAGACCTGTAAACCCTCAATGTAACAAAATTACACACACAACATAACATAAAACACTTTTATAAACAACACAAACACACACAACAAAACTTTTAACTGTAGTAAACTTAATTATAAGCCCACACTATGTAACAAGAACACTTTAAATACAACACAATACCATAAAATACAACATACACCAAGCAGCTTGAGGAACTGCTTCTATATAACATTGTTAACAGTAAATATAACAATGTAAAACTTGTGGCCTACATGTTGTCATAAGGTGTAGTCATTAGCCCTGAGACGCATGTAGGCCACAGACATTAGGAAAGTTGTAATAGACCCTAAGTCCAACAAAACTATTAAAAAACTGACAAAATAACAAAACCTCAAAAAAAAAAAAAAAAAAAAATATACCTAATAGCTTCCGCCTGCGACTTCGTCCGCATGGACATGTCACCCCCTTAGGGGTGGAATTTCCAAAAATTTCTTAGCGGATGCCTATGTCATAACATCTACCTGCATGCCAAATTATCCGTCGAGTGGTTTGGGCTGTGCGTTGATAGTTTACTATGTCAGTCAGTCACCTTTGAGTTATAGGTATATATGTATTTAGATTAGGTAAATACATTTTTCTTATTAAAATTGCGACAAGAAGATTAACAGAATTGGGCTATCAAGAAACCACGTATTATCAATCAGGTGAACACATTTCTTTTGCACTCTACAGGGTCCTTCTATGTCAACTGAATTGCTCCAGAGTTTGCCCCATGATAAGCCACTAGTGCAGCTCCCGTAGACCGAACTGTTTAGAGGGAAAACTTTAAGTATCTAACTTCTTACACGTAACAATTTAACTTCTTACCAACATTAATTTCCAAAAAAATTATGAACTCCATAGTTTCTAGGAATTCACCCCAAATTATAATTGAAGACATCTACTATTATTTTTATTTTATTTTATTTATATTTTACTGTATTCGAAAAACCAACAGCTATACAATAAAAACAATTATGAAAGTAAATTACTTTGCTGCAAACATTTGATTACAATGACGTAGAGATATTATTATACTAAAGATAGAGGAGAGAAATTAAATAACTATAGATTTTGTATGATATGTAAATTTTTTGGTTCTAACCACCCTTGAGACACATCTTTCACGTATATGCACAATTGTTTAACGATGTGAAATGTTAAAACTAGAAAAAATGCACTGAAAAAAATCGACCTGCCCCAGGCCGCAATCGAACCCATCATCTTACGCAATCCGGGTGGCTGCGTTAACCACTACACCACCAGGGCACTGCTTTCACTGTTAATATAAGGTAATTTCAGCTTAACTGGACGTTAAATATTTGGAAAAATATTTCGTTCGGATCTTAGAAGTGCAATTTTCAAAGATTTGATGAAACAATGTTTACCAAAAAAAAAAAACATAAGCACCAAGCACTGACAAATTTCGACAGCGAAAGCAGTGCCCTTAGTAGTAGTGTAAGTTATTTAGTATAAAAAACGTAACTACTTCAGTAGCGTTGAGCTCAATTTGTATAGGAAACTCGAACAGCGCCCCTAGCGGAGAGCAAGCGCAAATCATACAAATTGAGCTCTTAACGCAACTACAATCGGTGCGTTTTGTATACTAAAAAACTTACATTACGGGTACTGTACCCGTAGTGTAAGTTTTTGTTACCGTTGTGTTACGAGGTCAATTTGTATGGGGAACATTAGGTATTTGCGCTTTTCTCCGCTAGGGGCGCTGTTCACGTTTTCTATACAAATTGAGCTCTTAACGCAACTAAAGTAGTTGCGTTTATTACACTAAAACTACGGGTACTGGTGGCGTAGTGGTTAACGCAGCCGCCCGGATTGCGGAAGACGCTGTATTCGATTCCCGCCTGGGGCAGATAGATTTTTTTCAGTGCATTTTTTCTGGTTTTAAAACTATTTACGCGTTTGTTAACGCAAAAATTATTCCATAATGTGAAATATTGCTTTCATTTGCACATTGATTGCTTCAACATGTTATGTTGGTAAATTGCTTATCTGTAACAGCTGAACTGTACCATATTCTAGCATATAAATAAATAATACTAAAAAATTGTAGCTGAAAACTAAAGTTTTCGTGAACATAATGACGTAAAGAAACATTTTTATTTTTATGAAACTTTACATACAAAAATAAATACTACTTAATAAAAACTAATCAAATCTACGTTATAAAAGGGATACTAAAATAAAACTAGATACCTACAAAATACTTAAAAACTACTAAATTAAAGATAAAATACTTCGCCTAAGTCCTCTGAAACAGGAAGTGTACCAATAACACTGGCTGCATAATAATAATTATTAAATACCTACTTCACAAGCTCAAAACATTTTCATTCATCTTGCATTCCAAATTAAATAGGTTGTAGTTTGTAGTAGGTAGATACAGGGCGAAAATAAAAAAAAAATTGTTGCAATAAACTTAATTTATTCAAATTTACTTTCAGGTAAGTATAGTTACCACAATTGGTAGAGAAATTCTATAAATACACAACAATAAGCGCATTGAAAAACGATGCTCAATAAAAATTATTCGAAATGCTTTAAAAAGTTATGTCTTGTGAGGTAATAGGTACTAGGCAATGATAAATGCACATAAATTCTTAAGTAATATATTTATTCTCATGTGGTCTGACCACTGACTGGTTTTTTGGACGGGGAAAGACTATAATAATAAGCTAATTAATTCAAATAGGTATTCATTCGAAATTCTAAAACTAAGAACTTGTTCTCGTTGCTCCTGTTATGCGACACCACAATCTAAAAAAAAAAGAAATTCAAATTAACAGTTATCTAGAACATGTTTATGTTATAATATAATTATAAGTAGGTACCTAATAATAAGTCCTTTTGCAGACATAGTATTCTCAACAGGGGAAAATTTAAATAAGTATGAAGAAAAATATCTTTAATAATTTGGGGAAAGTTTATACAGAGTTTTAGGCAAAGCATAACAAGGAAGTACCTACCTACCCATGCTAACACAACTATTTAAGGTGTCATCAAAAATTCAACAATGTAAAAAAATATTTCTCTAATATAAAAAGTTCGGTCGCAGCGCATTACCGATCGGTATTTACCCGTAGTGAAGTTTCTTAGTACCTATACATAAAAAACCGCATTCAAAACTAAAAACGGAGAAATAAAAATATTGTTTACTTATAAAAATCTAAATGTTTTTTTGAGGTCAGTCTCAAATACAAGGGACTAGGTAGGTACCCGTAGAGTAGAGTAAATTTCTTAGTACCTATACATTAAAAAAAAACCGCCTTCAAGACCGATCTCAAAAAACATTAGATTTTTATACTTAAACAAAATTTTTATTTCTCCGTTTTTAGTTTTAAAGGCGGTTGTTTAAATTTTTAAAACAAAATCATGTTTTGCTTTTTAGTGTTTTATGTACTTATATGAAGTATTAAGTAGAGTTGGATAGTATAAAAATCGGTTCACTAGTCAAAGTTATTATCATTAATTAAAGTTAAGACAGGATTTTTGACGTTATTTTTCAGAACAACAAAAAAAACTAACTAACTAAACGCTATAAAATTTTCGGGAAACTATTTCGAGAGTATTTTTCGATAACAACTTTCGAAGATACCGACGCTTTTAATGTTGGAACAGTTGGAAAAAAATCATACTGGGACTGCGTATTTTCACGATTCTAAAAAAACTGAACCGATTCATGAAAAATTTTTATAGGACCAAATGGCAACTCTTCCGCATCGAACAAAAAAAGGATCACTTAAATCGGATCAGTAGGTACTCTCGGCGTAATCGGTGTACATATACAACATGTAAAGTAAATAACTAAGTAACACCCTGAATACAGGTGGTTTGGGATCGGCTTCCGAGTTGATTTCAATTTTGCTGGGTACTTTTTGTTTTTTTTTCAAAAAAAAAATACTTAGATTTTTTCAAAAAAAAATTATATTAAAAAAATTACATGTTGTATATAAAAAAATATAGAGAACATCCTCCTTTTTGAAGTCGGTTAAAAACGCAACGATTGTGGTTGCGTTAAAGAGCTCAATTTGTATGGGAAACATGATATGCGTTTCTCTCCGCTAGGGGCGCTGTTCACGTTTCTTATACAAATTGAGCTCATAACGCAACTAAAGAAGTTGCATTTTTTACATTAAAAAACTACTACGGGTACGGGTTAGCGATCCTTGGAAGAGGCCTATGCTGTGCTTGATTTAAAGTTCTGACAGCCGTGTCTCCGTTGGGTCTTGGGCCCTAGGCTCCAACTGTGGGCGTCTCTCGATTGAAATGATAATTTATATGACTATATTAGCATGGATAGGCGCTCGCTTGTTATACCATGAATGAAACAAACACTCTGTATACATGACTGTGAGTGAGCATAAATTTCGAGTTAGGTACTCTTATTCTCTCCTAGTCTTGGGTCCATATTAAATAAGACTCACTCAAATCATTCGCCATTTCAAGAAATATTCCCACATCTCTCAGAAGTTATTTTCCATACCTACCTAAACAGTATAACTGTCTTGCTCTTTCGACTCAAGATGGCGCACGCCAGTGGCGGATTTACGAAATTGCCGCCAGTGGGCTAATAAATTGTTGCCGTCCCTACTTACATCGAGAATTCGATACCCTAGTTCCATCGAGCATATGCCCAGTTCACAATCATATATTATTACATTTGCAACTTTAATGTGCTCTATCTTTCTCATTACATCAGCTTTTTCCGCTCTTTAAAAAAAAAATTGAGTCTCTTTTTCAAATTTTGGGCCAAATTTGCCGCCCCCTAAAATCTGCCGCCCTAGGCTCCAGCCTACTCAGCCTACTGGTAAATCCGCCACTGGCGCACGCACTTTAATAACCTTAGTTCCAACTAAATGATTAGAATTATGATCGCTAGCATTCACAAATATTCTTACGTTTCAATGACATTTACAAATATGTTCCCATACCTTATCGTGAAGAAATACATCACTTCCAAAAGACTTAGGAATGAGAATCCCATAAATAGACCCAGAATACCCCCGCAGTTGGCGAGGAAATCAACTCCACCGTAGAGCTCGGACCGACGCAACGATGTGAATAACTCCTCACTGAAGTACACAATCAGCCCCGATGGAAGCCGCCTAGATGACATAAAAGAAGAATCAAATTAGTTGCTACACACACGTAAGTGTGCACTGTGGGATCCTACTGAACTTTCGCGACTTAGTCAGTAGGATTTAGCTGAAATTATTTATACCTGACTAGATGGTAGACCCATATGTAGGGTCGTCTGGGTAGGTACCACCGCCTTTCTTATTTGTGCCGTGAAGCAGTTTGCTGTGTTTCGGATTGAAGGAAAGGCAGCCAGTGTAATTACTAGGCATGGAGGGCATATCATATTAGTCCCCAGGATGGCAAACGCACTTACGGTGTTAAGTGATTTACGTTTAATATTGCAAGTGTCTATAGGCGGCGGTGACCACTTAACATCAGGTGGGCCGCAAGCTTGTTTGCCATCTCGTAACATAAAAAAAACCTTTTATAGTGACTTCTGCAAAATCCTTATTTAATTCTGCATGTCTTACGTCTTCTACTAAAGGCCAAAACACACCAGATCAGTCGACGTAGTCTAGCACACACTTACAAGAATTGAATAATGCAAACAATTAGGGTCCTGTCTGATAGGCCTTGGCCTTCAGCCATTTCAGGAGCATCGCATACGGATCCGGTGTGTTTCTGCCCCAAAATCATTAATGATTTTCGCGAAGTATTAATGTACTCCCTTCGTGCACGTGCACGCTCATTTTTATTGGAGCTCTTAGCTCTCATCACAACTTATTTCGTAGTGCTCTCAGCTTACTTTTCTTTCACTTTCAATTACCCATTAACTTTGTGCAGCAATATATGTTACGTGTCTACAGAACAAAGACTAACCAACACCAACGTTTACCGCAAGCCTTTATTTCTAATTTAAAAACCAAAAATTTTATTGATTGACTTCAAATGAATATGTGACAGATTTTTATCTATAGGTACTAATATTATAAATAGAAAAGATTTGTATGTATGTTTGTAATGAATAGGCTCAAAAACCACTGGACCAATATTAAAAGTTCTTTCACCGTTAGAATGCTACTTTTTCGATGAGTAACATATGCTATATTTAATTGCAATAAAAAATTATACGCTGACAAATTTGCAGTCGGAACGCTAGTCAGACATACTTCGTCTTCTTCTTCTTAAAATAAATGGCGTTCGCGTTATTTATCGCATATCGCCAATGTCAAGTAAAATGTACTTTTAAAGTAACAGACAATTGTACGGTAGATTGAGGTTAAAAATGGAGTCTCTCAACACGTTTTTTTACAACAAGAACTCGGGAGAAACTCTAATCAGACATAAAGGCTTGCGTCACGTCTATTTTAAGCACCACACCAACACCACCCTTAGTTACAAAATACATTGGCACCAATCTCACCAAACACTACACAAGACATCACTGAAGCATTATACATACCACGATCACACCAAGTACCAATTTCAGTATAACTGACCTCAAGGAATCCCTTTAGAAAGCAAAACAAATAAAGGCACATTAAAATTAGTTCTTTCGAGACAATGTTTATCAAATCGATACGAAAGGATACAGCAAAATAAAAACACGTTAGGCATTTATCTTGGTGTCCAAATTATATTAACTGCGACAAAAGTTGCGACTGCGACAAATCTTGGCATAGTGAATGTATTTACGAGGTTTTAAGGGGTTTGGCTTACCATCCTTTTGCAATATCCTCTTCAGGGTGCCTCCTGTAAGTGGTAAGGTCATAAACAGCTTGGGACACCTCAGCGTCATACTTTAACTCAGTGCAAGCTTGCAGGCAGTCGCACTGATGAACTCTTACTTTCGATTTTGTGAGGTGGGATTTGGAAAGAGATAATTCCTCTGGAAGAAAATTTTGTAATGTAGCCAATACTTAAGAAGTTTGGTTCTACTATTTCTGACATTGAATAAGGTTTACCTAATGCATTTAGGATGCATTTTCTTTTGCCTCCTCCACATACTTTAGTCTCTGGTCCATCTGAAAATTAATAGAATTATTTTAAGAATTAAAATTCATGTTACCTACCCTGTTCGTCGTATATATCCTCTTTATGTTTAATCATTCCATTTACCTTAATGTTACAGAATTTATAATAATGACTATTGATGTTGACCGTAAATTTTATTGTCCTTGGATCATTGATACAGGGATTTTTAAAAGGCGAAGACCTATTTGTCCTCTTTTTTTAAAGGCGAAACACGACTGGAGTATTTTGAAAAAAATTGCTTATTTAAGAGTAATACCACTGTGGTATAATACCAATAAATGCCAACTAGTTGAGACTTACGAGGCATGTAAAGCGGTACACAGTCGCAACGTGTGGCTGTGTGGTTTGACAAGCATTCTAATTCGCAATTTCGTTGCGTGTATGTTCGGAAGAAGCGCAAATACCGTTCCTCAGGAAAGTAGCACTGGCGCCTGGTGAAGAGAAAATAATGAGGTAAGTATTTATTTTACTAGAGTTATCTGTGTAATGAAAAAGCAATTGATAATTGATTCCATGAAAATATATTTTCGTCTCATATATTTCTGCGCATCTTTACGATAGTATCTATGTAAAGTCCTCACTTGTGTGGTTGGTAATGTCTAAGACCTTCCGAGGTGTCCATCACTCGGGGTGTGATCGCTGCAGCTGACTGGAACTTGATCGGTAGCCTGAAGAAGTTCTGACCCATGTTCGGTAACTCAGCTGGATTGTGAACCCATACCTGGAAGAATGTGTTAACAATAATCTGACAGTTTAGGTTTAAAAACAGAAAATGGTTTTTATATAAATAAATAAATATTATTTTGAAGCTAGCTAATGATGATATCTACTTACTTAGATTTTTAAATATTTCTGTTAATTTTTGAATCGACCTTCGAAAAGGCGGGGTTGCAAATTCTCTGTTCTGAGTATTTAGCACTTACTTTGAATCCTTGGACTGGTCCACGGCATACTTGATCCATGTCTCTAATGTCTGTCAATAATATCACTTCAAACTCTTCACCACCGTAGCTCTGCAAGCATAGCATTTTACAGGAATTAAAAACACAATTACGGCGCGCAAGTCTCCATACAAACGGAAAAAATGTTTTCCTACTCTAATTTTTTATCCGATCTTTATGATGTAAGTAATAGAATGTTTTTAATAAAAAGAAAAATCGGGAGTGGTCTCACCTTGACTTTCTCGTATACCGTAAACGACTAGAAACCTTATATTTTGATGTCATACATGCATTTTAAATTTTGGTCAGCCATCCGCGTATCCTTCCTATAACCCGCACCTTCCACAAAAATATTTCGTTCGGGTCTTGGAAGTGCAAATTTCAAAGATTTGATGAAACGATGTTTACCATAAAAACATAAGCACCAAGCACTGACTTTCGACAGCGAAAAGCAGTGCCTCGGTGGCGAAATTGGTTAACGCGTCCACCCGGATTGTGGAAGGTGCGGGTTCGAGTCCCGCCTGAGGCAAGTCGATTTTTTTCAGTGCATTTTTCTAGTATTATATTTACGCGTTTGTAAACGCAAAAATAAAATTATTCCATAATGTAAGGTAGTTTCATCTTAGCTGGGCGTCAAATATTTGCAAAAATATTTCGTTCGGGTCTTGGAAGTGCAAATTTCAAAGATTTGATGAAACGATGTTTACCATAAAAACATAAGCACCAAGCACTGACAAATTTCGACAGCGAAAAGCAGTGCCTCGGTGGCGAAATTGGTTAACGCGTCCACCCGGATTGTGGAAGGTGCGGGTTCGAGTACCGCCTGAGGCACGTCGATTTTTTTCAGTGCTTTTTTCTAGTATTATATTTACGCGTTTGTAAACGCAAAAATAAAATTATTCCAGAAACCTTATATTTTGATGTCATATATGCATGTTAAATTTGGCTGCAATAAGTTAAAGCATACTCGAGTTATCGTGCTAACGCACAGACACACAGACAGACATAATTCCAAAATCGGCATTTTTGGACTCAGGGAGGTCCAAAACGTGTAAATCCGTCAAAATCTAGAGGTCGAATTTTTTGACGATTACAGGACTTCCTCTATACTGCGTACCTATACGAGAAAGTAAAAATGGGTGCGTATACTTATGTACGCGCGTGAGAAGTTATCACGCGCGTATAAGTACACGCACCTACATCTTTGCACACAGCAAAGAAACTTTATTTGATTTTTATGAAAAAATGGGCGTAATGTAGCTTATAAGGTTAGGGGAGTAGAGCCAGGCGACACGAAGATCACCGGGCTCGTAGTTAGGTAAGTATAAATGGAGTCTTACAACACGTATTATTAGAAAAAGAATGGGTGACAACATTATTGTAATGAACGTCGGTCTGTTTAAAGTAAATAAATGAATAGAGAGTTAAAACTTACTGGTCCTCTCAAGGGATAAGTGTTAATGGTTTCCCCGTGTGGATAACCGGTGGATAACGTCCATGCGCTGCGATTTTTTCCTGCTACGTGGTAATATTCTTTATGGAGACTGAAAAGAAAAGCAAACATGAGTTATACGGGATACTTATATGTTACAATATGGCTGACAGTGGGTTTCTCGTGTCCGTCGTCCGTAATGACTTACTTCTCTGTCCGAAACATTTCTTCAGCTGAAAGCATGTTGAACGTAAAACAATAACCATCTTTGGTGAGCGTGTGTGAGAACATCTGTCTGCAAGTTAGGTTGTCCCATAAACAATCTAGGAAGGTTTCGTCTAGAGTAGGCGCCACCTGAGATCAACATTAGAGAATAATTAACAACATTCATTTCGAACACAAAAAATTTAAATATTCGTTGATTTGTTCACAATTGATATCATATAATAACGAAATAAATAAGTAAATTGAATTATTGTTATAACGACAGGCTTTGATAGTGGTACGGTCAGCATCAAAAGTAGATTGAAATACCTACAATAAAATAAAGAAAATAAAATAAAAAATAAAATTTCATTTCATTTTAAAGTTCATATTTGGTGAATTTTCGGGTGAAAAATAACAAATTATGGCAGAAAGTGACACAAACTCATGAATATTATACATACAAAACATATACAGAGTGAATTTTTCAAGTGGGCTTTCAGGGCCAAATCCTAAACTATAAGGAATATTGAAAAATGCTCAAAAGACTTGCGAGTCCGATTTTTAAAACAACAAAAACTGCATCATTTAATTTTTGAAAAATCAGTAATTCTAGCCAGGAATCGAAACCAATGATTTTGAAGAAAAAAACACAGCCTTACACCATTCAATAGTGTTGTTAAATAGTGTTGTCAATAAGGATCGATTTCTGGGAAGTAATGATATACGAGAAACTAATGGAAAATGTTAAATTTTAATAAAATATTTTTTTGTTCCACCTTAGTTGAGCGATAATCAAAGCAATGATCATTATTATATCAATCAAGGCAATGACGCAGTTTTTGTTTTCATCAAAATCGGGCTCGCGACTCCTTTGATCACTTTTCGATTTTCCTTATAGTTTAGGATTTGGCCCTCAAGGCCTACTTGGAAAATTATGTATGCATATACATACAGGATGTATATGCATACATATAGAGCACACTCTTGTTTTTTTTACTATGTAAAAGAGCCGATGCGCTACGGTTCGTAGTCGTTCCGTAGCCGCCAATCCGTAGCGTTCATAGTAAAAAAAGAGGCAGAATTAGACAAAGTTGTCTAAGCTGATAAGTGTCCTGCAACCTCGACACTTTAGTACCCTGTCATAATAACTATTCATAGTTTTATACACGTTTCATACGTAATGATGGCAACTAGTACTGCACAAGCACTGGCGTGGCGATGACATGGTCCTGAAGTTTTAAACTTACATGGTCGCTAAATTATATGTGAGAAAACGGGATTTACATACCGTACCTCCCGTTTTGAAAATTATCCAATATTTCGGAGCATGTTGTATGTGCCATGGTCACACAAATAAATCCCGTTTTCTCACACGGTACTAAGTTTTAATCTACTTCTGATGCTGACTGTACTAGCCAGGTGGGTTTAAGTGTACCTACTCTACTATCAACCAACAAATATTTGGATCCCGGTGTACCTAAATAGGTGTACCGGTAAACGAGCCACTTTAAAAAATAAACAATTATTTGTCTAGGCATCACGAAATATCTCTACTTACATCTTGCAAGGTTTTAATAGAGCTAACATCAGCAAAATCCGGGCCGTCATGAAGATCATTGTTGCACAACAGCAGCATGTCGTGGTACTTCTTCAGACTGGAAGCAAAGAAAGAGGAAGTTTGTTTTTTTTTTGTATTATACTGTGAGCTACATACTAATTATTCTGATTATTTTTTGAAGATGCTCTCACAAATCAGAACAAAATTGAGATAGATTGTCATTTGTTCATCACCGTAACATCAGGAGTTCAAAAATTAATTTATGAATATTTCGATGTGATGAATATTCAATCATTTGCACCCTTTGCACCCTCGGTTTTTCCTTGGCGATCAAATTTAAATAATCGTTTTCCTTACGATACGGTCCGTGAAAAAATATTCTTTAATAAATAAGATTTTCTAAATCGATTTTTAACTGAATCGTCCCTAATTTCAATGACTTCACATATTTATTATTGCTATAAACAATTTGGTTATACGCAATAAACAAAGAGCAAGATGATAGAGGACTTTAAATCGCCACTTAACTAAGATCAGGGAGTTTTTCCCGAGTTCTTGTTGTAAAAACACGTGTTCTGAACACGTGTTTTTCCATTTTAAACTCAATCTACTTACCGTACAATACATTTTCACTCGATATTGGCAAGATGCGTAGGCCATTATTGTAAAAGAAGAAGAATAACAAGAACAGTCTGCGTATAGATACTGCAATTACATTTTTCGGAACAATAGTAAAAATTTTAAATTATTATTCAATTAATGATAGCACATTAATTAGTTTTTGTTCAATTATATTACAGACTGGATATTAAAAAGTGGAAGGATAGAACAGCTGTTTTTTACTGACTGATGCTGGGGGCTGCAGATAGCTTTCTCAGGGTCAGCGGGGTTTTTAAGACGGCGAAGACAATGGACGGTCTTTGATACTGTAACCTCCCTAGGAGATAAACTAATCAATCGGTCAAGCATCTGTATTTCGACTCTCTAAAACTCGACCGATTAGCGTCCTTAATGCTTTCGAGCCGAAAGGAAGACAGAACAGGTACTCACTCTTCAGGACTTATGGTTGGTGGATCACTCCATCGTTCGATAGTTGCTTTTGTGAAATTAAACAATCTCTGTTTTGGCTTCGTCTCACTGCAAAGCGTTATTGCCGGAAATGGTATCTGAAAGTTGATAAATTCTCTCATCATTTATTACAGTTTTTCTTCTCAGATTCCTGAAAATGTTATAGTATAAATAATTTAACTTTTTTTTTAAAAAAAAAAGGACTTGCGGACGAAAGGACTTGCGGACGAAAATACTTACACTACGGGTACCGAACGTTCTTTGCCGGTCCGTTATATACATACAGTGTGTCTGGTCATGGACCTAATATTATCGATAAAAACACCCATAAGGGTGGTCAACCCCCCCTCTTTTTGGAATAGCGGCCATTTTGTTTTTTTTTTTTTTTTTAGTTTCGTCTTTCTTAAAAATATCGATTTCTCTGGACACAAAGGTACTACAGACATTTAAAAAAATGTGTTAGTAAGGTAACAATACCGTCTTTTAAGTAAAAGAGATCTATGTTTAAACTTTGAACTACAAAACATGCAAAAAAAATGTTTATTACTGTTTATAGGCAAAAAAAAATACTGTTTTTTACAATTATTCTACCATACCATTAAAACTAGCACATTAACGTAAGTATTTTTTGTAATATTCTAATAAACAAGGATATTATCTAAATGACATCAAAATCATTTCTCTAAGTTGCATATTTTGAAAATTATGGTTTATCGAATATTGCCCTACATAAGTGCCAAACCTCAAACCTTTGTAATAAACATTTTTTTTGCACGTTTTGTAGTTCAAAGTTTAAACATAGATCTCTTAGACGCGCGCGTTATCGTATGTAACAACAGGAGTCACCTGAGCGTGATCTGAATTACCAGACTCTGGTGACACCTGTTGAACTCTAACCGGTCAGTTTGTTTGAAGCTGATTAACGTTTTAGCACCAAAGAATTGACACTCTCATCCCTAAAACACAATATGAGTACCCTAGATAACATAATAACAGCTACCCCCTCCCGTGGCGTCGCGTCGTGTGGCGTCGTCGCCCTGAGATGACCCTAATTGACATACCACTCCTTGCAGGGAGCGACGATGATAATATCAATTATAAGGCTCCGTATTGGTACTTAGCCTTGAGACGGTAAGATGACCGAGGTCTTCCCTCCCCACAAGTATGTGTGTTTGATTCTATGAAACAGGTCTGTAACGGACCTACGAACTTTTGTGCGATTCAGTACGACGTAATTTGTATTACCAAGCGCGTAAAATTACCAGCATATAAAAATTATACGACCTTGCTCTCTAGGAAGGCTAGGACCTAGGTATCCTATAACTTGTACAGCGGTCTTTAGACCGAAGGACCCGGAAAGAAGTATAACTGTCTTCTATATAAAATTAAACAACTTCTTTCCAGTTGTTTTTTATCAACTAGACTTAATTCGCATAGTTATTTCAAGCACCTACCTATATTTATTTATTGAAATGTGCATGACCGATTTGGACAGATATCTTCTATGTGTTTAACAGCTGTAAGCATACTTTGTAATGTGTGTCAACTGAAACAGATGTTTCTTCCGAAATGCGATAAGTGAGGACACACACGCCTCAGTAACCAGATACTGAAAGGGTTATGATTATGAGGTCACATCAAATGTTGACAGTCGTCAGTACGTAGGGAAACCTTGACCCCCTTATTATAAAATATGGACTAAAGTTAGTCATTGTTAACTGATGCTGTCACTTTTATTTGCTGAATGAGATATGAAGTCCCAGTATTCACTGATAATTTAATTCCGACTATAGACTATGCGCAGTTTCAATATCTTTATAAGAACCTCCAGCACTCGATTTTTGGCAAGCTTTTTCTTGTCAAAAATTAATTACAGGTTCGTTAGTTCGAAGTTGGTTCGTTACTACAAACAATAGTTAAAGTAACATTAGTACTAGGGAAGCAACCTAGTCATAGATTAATATCTCCTAGTCTGCTCCCTAACCAAACTTATGAACCAAGTTTGACTAAGGAGCAGATTAGATCAACATTTGAAATAGCTCTTTAACCTTTGCAACTACCAGTCACTGGTCTAGTTCTCTCTTTCACCCAATAGACCCAGCACTGCATAAAGAATTACGCAAGGAAGCAAAGATTTCCTGAATGTTTTTTTTTTTATCACTTGCCAGCTCTCCTTCCAATATTTTATTTGGGTCTGCGTAATAAATATAACGCCAACCGACTCCAAATAATTAAGTGCTCTTTATTGGTTGCGAATGCAATTACGAAAAACATCTACTGATATTACTTACATGCCATACGGAGTTTGAAGTCTCTGCAAAACTGACAATAACAGGAGTTTCGTCCCATTTGATCCAAACTTTGTTGATGAATATTGCGCAAACCACTATGCTGCTTAGCACCATAATAAACCACCATATTCTAAAGAGAAAAACAACAATGTTAAAGTAGGTATTGGAAAACTAGCAACGTTTGTTTTGATTTGACTTACCTCTCGGCCCAAGAGAAATCATCATGCAGCAGATAGTGAAATCCGTGCAGGGATGTGTTGTTGAAGAACTCTTTCAAATTTTCCACGAACGGCTTCTTTTTTCTCTTGACTTTTGGTCCGAAATTGTCTTGTAATTGGAGTTTGTTTTCTTCTTGGAGGCGATGGCTGTGAGAGAAAAGAATATCTAAGTATCTACTCAATACTTAAGGGACTTAAGTATAGATTAAAAGCAAATTGCAAAAACATTTTAAGCCAAAATACCCAAAGTAATTAATTTAATGTACCTATGTAGCACGGTCTCCTAATTATTGTCTTATGGGAAATAATTTATACATTAGGCATTCAAACCACACCCTATCAACATTTAATACGCAGTCTGCGTCATTGCGTAACTTAGAAAAGCTATAAACGTTATTTGGCATGTGAAATATATGGGTAGGTAGTAATTTGCAAATTTGTATTCGAGAGCTCAAGTTCATGATATCCCTTCGATCTTAATTTTTGCATTCTGCAGGCTTGAAGTAAATTATTATTCAGCTGGATGAAGTTAGAATATTATAAGTACTTACTTCAAATCTAGTGTTTTAACACTACCTAATACTATATCTACGGACACGCTCTCGAGCTGTCGTAGAGAGCGCACGCGTCCATCGGGTCTCCGCCCGCGGAAATCGCGGAACGCGGAAAACGCGGACGCGGAAATCGCGGATTGCGGAACTTGCGCGGATCAGTACGCAAGGCGCGGATCGCGGAAGAGTGCGGACGCGGAGAAAGCGGACGCGGAAATTTGCGGATCAGTGCGAAAGGCGAGGAACGCGGAAAAGTGCGGAAGGTGCGGATTGTGGAAGGTGCGGATTGCAGAAAGGTGTGTGGAAGGCGCGGATCGCGGAAGAGTGCGGACGCGGAAAAAGCGGACGCGGAAAACGCGGAAAAAGCGGACGCGGAAAAAGCGGATCAGTGCGGACGCGGAAAAGTGCGGAAGGCGCGGATCGCGGAAAAGTGCGGAAGGTGCGGATTGCAGAAGGGTGTGTGAAAGGCGCGGATCGCAGAAGAGTGCGGACGCGGAAATAGCGGACGCGGAAAAAGCGGAAGCGGAAAACGCGGATCAGTGCGGAAGGCGAAGAACGCGGAAAAGTGCGGAAGGTGCGGATTGCAGAAGGGTGTGTGAAAGGCGCGGATCGCGGAAGAGTGCGGACGCGGAAAAAGCGGACGCGGAAAAAGCGGACGCGGAAAAAGCGGACGCGGAAAAAGCGGACGCGGAAAAAGCGGACGCGGAAAAAGCGGACGCGGAAAAAGCGGATCAGTGCGGACGCGGAAAAGTGCGGAAGGCGCGGATCGCGGAAAAGTGCGGTAGGTGCGGATTGCAGAAGGGTGTGTGAAAGGCGCGGATCGCAGAAGAGTGCGGACGCGGAAAAAGCGGACGCGGAAAACGCGGATCAGTGCGGAAGGCGAGGAACGCGGAAAAGTGCGGAAGGTGCGGATTGCAGAAGGATGTGTGAAAGGCGCGGATCGCGGAAGAGTGCGGACGCGGAAAACGCAGACGCGGAAAAAGCGGACGCGGAAAACGCGGATCAGTGCGGACGCGGAAAAAGCGGATCAGTGCGGACGCGGAAAAGCGCGGAAGGTGCGGATTGCGGAAGGGTGTATGAAAGGCGCAGATCGCGGAAATTTGCGGATCAAAACAACATGTAAATTAAACAAAACAACGAATATATATAATATAACAAACCTTTATAACAGATTAAGCCAACTATAAATAAATCCATTTGTACATAACAGTAAGAAAGCATAAATGTCAACCCAAAGACCTGTAAACCCTCAATGTAACAAAATTACACACACAACATAACATAAAACACTTTTATAAACAACACAAACACACACAACAAAACGTTTAACTGTAGTAAACTTAATTATAAGCCCACACAATGTAACAAGAACACTTTAAATACAACACAATACCATAAAATACAACATAAACCAAGCAGCTTGAGGAACTGCTTCTATATAACATGTTAACAATAAATATAACATTGTAAAACTTGTGGCCTACATGTTGTCATAAGGTGTAGTCATTAGCCCTGAGACGCATGTAGGCCACAGACATTAGGAAAGTTGTAATAGACCCTAAGTCCTACAAAACTATTAAAAACTAACAAAATAACAAAACCTCGGAAAAAAAAAATAAAAAAATAAGTACTATATCTACGCGATTAGGAAAGGATTCCAACATTTACCACCAATATAGGCTATTAAAATTTTGCTGCCCCTACCGACCTCTACCAAATCTTATTTCATGAGATCCAACAATTTAGTTGGATTGAAAAAGAACAATAGTGTAGATAGTGTAAAATTATATAAGTGCTAAAACACTATTACCTACACGTTAAATAGCTAATTTAGATACTAACATCACAGATAATGTAATACGATACTAGTAATAACAAGTATAAATTATGTTGTAAATCTTTTTAATATCTGTAAGACATAAAAAACAAATTTGGCTCAAAATTTGCCGCCCTAGACTCCAGCCTACTAGCATGCTAGTTATTCGCTACCGACTACGATGGTGCCAAAAAAACTTATGGGACGCAGAAGCGGGGATATTCCTGGCTTTGCTCGCTGTTTTACGAGATTAGGTAATGAAAATAACCTTAGCTGAAATCAGAATCAATCAGTTATCACCTTAGATTAAGATAACCTTAGTTTAAGGTGGTTTAAGTCTGAGACATACAAAATGTTTTTGTTATGGATTCACAATATATTTCCTGCCGGCCTATTCAGTAACATTTTTTAACAAAACGACAGTACATAAAAGTGATGACCGCCGAACTATTTACTGATCCGTTACTACCTTACTACAACACTATTGTGACCCTTGTCCTTTAAAAACAGCAATGGATAAGTACGTAAATAGCTCGGCGCTTATCACTTTCATGTGTCAAAAAAAGTTAGCGAATAGAATAGGCAGCCTGGGCAGCCCACGCCACTGCCAGCAGTCCTAAAGGTCAGCAAGGCTTTTTATAAAAGAAAGGTGAAGCAAATGACTCCATCCCACCCACATAAGCAAAAGTGGAGTTCAAATGCAAAATTAGCTAGTACAAGGTGCTTCTTTACGCTTCTTTTTACTAAGTTGGGTCTTCGAATAGATTTTTTGGTGGTCATAATACCTATTTCCCTATTTGTTCCCTGGTCTAAATAATAGAGAATCTATGACCTGTATGTGTATCTTGGGTCGATCCCAGGGAGCATTGACCTCTTTACCTCCCATAAAATTCCCCAGAAACAACATTTAAACAGATCAATTTCTCAACTATTTTTTTATGACCGATAAAGAAACGTAAGATGTAAACCAAGGCTATAATGTTATCAGCTGCAATTTTTATATGCTCCTATTACGGGCCTCATTATATCAGAAAAAATGGTATTAAGCATAATATCTCTAGACGTTTAATTAAAACATCGTTGTATGTAGGTAATCTGAGCTCTATCAATATTTCACAAATATCTTTAAGTTATTTCTAACATTAGGCATTTTCGATGTTTACGTATTTTTAAATAGTAAGTCGAATATTCAAACCCATAAAGCGCCTGTCGTCTCTCTCGTGCACTATTTTATATGAGCAAGAGGTCATTGTATGTAAGTTGTATGTAGGTATTTTATGCGACCTCTTTTTTTACACTAAACACTTCATTTGTTACATTTTTTATTTAAATTCTTTCTTAATTAATTCTTCTTGGTTCCAGCGGAAGACCAGCGCTAGCCGTAAGGCTGGCACATAGATTACCTGGCATTATGCTGAGCTGAAACCGTTTGAGGCAAATAACTAATAAGTATGATTTATTTGTTTAATTTTAGTATTGTTGTCTCAATAAACGTTTTTTCTTCCTTTCTTTCTTAAAACGTCAATCCAATTTTCATGAGCATTAACTATTTTACAATACTTTCAATTATTCCTTCAATACATTCAGCACAGCCATTAACAATAATGAAATAAAAATAAAAAATAAATTTAATTATTCTTTTTCAACCAAAACTTTGCTTACTATAGTTCTAGGAGACCAGTGCCGCATATGTATAGGTACTTTTTTGTATACAAAGCCAAAGCTTAATTTAGATCAATGAAACTAGATTTGGGTTAGCCCGCAGCTCTCAATTTCAGGTGGGTATAGTTGCTGTGGCGGTACGTATTTTTAACTTTACGAGTAAACTTTTCTTCATTTCCTCTGATCGTAAATTATTACAAAGTCGAAGGTAAAAGCGTGATTTATCGGCAACCCTCCAACCGTGCGATTCTGTAAAGGTCTCAATCTCACCTCACATCTTAATTCGAATTTAGCTGTCTTTTATTGAAAATCCTTTGTTTTGTTGAGTAATCTGAAAACGAAGTAAGTCATGGTAGTGTATAACAACATGATGAACAACATTAAATGTAATTTGGAAATCTTATTGATTAAAAATATTCCTTTTATTGCAAAATTTTCGTTTGAGTTTGACAGCTAAATTCGAAATGAAATGTGAGTCGAGAAGTGAGATCCTTACAGAATCGCACGGCTGTACTGAGGGATTGGCTATAAGTAACTAATTCCTCTTTACCTTGCTCCTAATTAATTTATGTTTAGTTATAATATTGATATCGGTAATAGCTAGGTACAAACTAGTTTGCGTTCCCATTGAGAACCACATTGAGGTCCACGTTAGAATTTTAAGCTTTTGAATGCGTCAGTCTATAGTAAAAGTTCCCTAACAATTGTAAATTCACTGCTATAGATTTTGGATTTAGATTTTAACGGCTGGCCGCCTGCCTGACACAAAACCCTCCTTGGGATATCTTATCACTAACTGCCGGAACAAAATGCTTTTACTTGTACCACGAGTGATATGGTAATAGACGTTAGTGGTCAGCCAGGTGGCATAATTCAAGCCATCGAACTTAGGGGTCCAATCCCAGGCCTCTGGATATGATAACGACAATCGCAACACAGAGTTGTCTTGAGTGAGTCAAATGCGATTAAAATATTATATGAAAATGGAAATGAAATTGAAAAAGCTCTTTATTTAAATGGACTTTGCTAAGTGCTTTTAAATCTTCAAAAGCCCTACCACCATTTCGACGAAATAATTATTTTACTTAAATAATTATTATTATGCTGAGATGGAGAAGAAATGGCGAATGAAACTCCACAGCTTACAATTTCGTACTGTATTCAAAACATCAATAATACAGTCAATAGATATATCAATATGAATAATTTACAATTTTAAATGCGTAAATTTTGGGCAGATTTTACTCCCACGCATTTGAATCATTTGTGTAATCATTTATCTTGTAAGATGCTTTTTTATGTAATTTAGATTTAAAATTTTTTTTTATTTGTTAACAGGCAAATCTCTAATATTCATCGGAAGCTTATTGTAAAAACGTATACAATGGCCCACAAAGTAATTGTTGATTCTGTGGAGACGAGTTTAAAATACAACCAGATCGTGTTTCTTCCTAGTATTTACATTATGCGTATGGCATTTCTGAGAAAAATGCATAATATTTTTCTTTACCTTTCCAGTATATATTGTAATGACACAGTTAGAATATTTATCTCCTTGAACCTTTCTCTGAGGGAGTCACGCGGACCTAGTTGATAGATTGCATAATTAAGTACCTATATTACTAGCTAACCCAACAAAAGTTGTTCTGCTATTTATTTTTATTTTTAGTGGTATGAAATTACATACATTAGGTCCTGTTCTCATACCTGCTAAATATACACAAAAAATCAGTCTAGCCGTTTCTAGCTATCCATAAAGTCAATAAACTTACGCTACGATCATCTACGATGTAGAAGGCTACGATAACTATGAGTTCAAAAGTTTCTCAAAGAATCATTAGGTAATATCACTGATAATATAGAACTATAGATACTAGTAACATGAAAATGGAACTTAAATCTACGCAAGTGAGTCTACTATTCGACAAAGAATATTCACCATTGGGAAATAAGTTCAATGCCAGCTACATGGATACGTTAAAGTCATAAAATATTTATTTCTATTTAAAATCTATTTTTTATTTTTCCTTGCAGGATACCTACACGTACATTATGGTTTGTGTTTAGTTAGACAGATTTTTAGAAACTGTTCAATTGTTAAAATTAATGATTAACTCTAGTTTCCTGTTTACAAAATTATACTATTTCAGACAAGTCATTTTAAGAAGCATTTACTATAATATTTTAAGGATACACTTAATTGTTAATTTTGGATAAAACGTAACTTATTATCGCGAGCACGTTCCATCTTACCTGTAATCATCTTCCGTCATTATTCCGCGTTGGTTTCTATTTTTAAAATAGCAATCCTTTTAACGTAGCCTTTCACTTATAAACAGTTTTAGTACTATTTAAGTACAGCGTAATTTATCATGTTCTAATTAGAAACTAGTAAAATTAATTAATTCACTCTAATAGATTACGAATAGTACCACCGCACCCACAACACGCCGAACGTCTGTGTCGCGCGGAATTCCATTTTAAACTTAGTCGCTTGCTAACAAAGTACCAAGACTATGTAGAACCACGCAGTATTATGTCATAGCTATGTTATCTATTACAATAGACAACTTTAAAATGTTCACTAAGACGCCGGTTCTCGATATTTATTTCGTTCGATTCAAGATCAAATCTATTTTAAAATTAGATGTCTTTGTTCCAGTTGTCGATATTTATCGGTTTCGAATATATAGTGTTATTGATACATTCTACGAATATCTATTTCAGGCGTTTATGTTAGGTTGCACAAAGAATAAAAATATAGTTCTAGATAATAAACGATGATTTTGGCAGGCTGAGTTGATGGAAAACGAAGATGAGGCCCAATATGGTACACGCTCGACTAGAAGATGCTTGTTCAATATCCAGATTATATTAATCCGGGAAAACAGATCTCGGCAAAGAGTGCCACTCCTTAGCTGTTCGCATCATGAAAGAGGAAGCAAAGCTCTTCGTGCGGATGGTAGGATGGATATCCACAACATAAGAGTGAAAGCCTTCGCCGCACCTGGTTGTCCGCGGTGCAAAGGGGCGGCGCCGGGGAATCAAATTATGAAGAAATTCCGCACACTCTCCTCCGAATTCAGTGCATCCAACTGCTAACGTGTAAATCCGTCCTAAAGGTGACAGTGACAACAGTAATTCCATGCAGCTGCGTACTTAGGGCACGATAAAGGTTTAGGAGCTGCTCAGATGTAAAAATCGTATTGCCTTCGAAAGAATGCAAGTTTTTTGGTTGCGCTTTCTGTAATGGTTTCGATGAAGCAACCAAAATTAAGATTGGCAGATATATCTAGTTCCGAAATCCTTCGAAATTTATTTTGCGAAATACCAGTGTGGTCCCTCAGTTCACACGCACTGGCATGGAGACACTTCGGAAAGTTAGAGTCAGATGAAATGGACTCCATTTCGCTGAGAAGAGACAAGCCTGCGTTTTGGACGGATTGAACCCAACAAAGTTGGCCTCACCCCAGAGGGAAAACGCTTCCAGGGTTGCATTCACTGCACCATTTTACTTCCATCAAATTTTTTTCAACATATAATAAAAATGATGCAAGGAAAGTTTTCCTCTAAAATAAAAAAGGAATAGTTAAATTACTGTATTATTTATTGATTTAATCACAAAAAATAATTAAACGCTAGATTTTTCATAATTTGTTGCAGTTGAAATAAAAACTCGTTGCCAAGTGTTCATAGACGGCTCTGAAACAAAAAATAAAAAATGGTTAATCCTAGGTAACAAACAATAAAATGCAAACTGTTTTCAAATATACTTATTAATAATATTAATTCACTAAATAGTAGATATGTTTTTAACATACTAATAAAATAGGTAGAGTCTGTCTCTTTGTCATATATGGTACCTAAGTAGATTTATTTTCTATAATATTTTTGTTTATATTTTTATTTGGCATTCGAAAATAGGTAAATCTTGGTAAGTCCTCTAACCTGTAGGGCGAACTTCCGGTAGAGGGTTTCTTTTCTAGCTAGAGGGTTCGATTCGAAAAAGACTCTCCCCTGTGACAATATACTTTTTATGGAAGATATCAACATCTTTGTCAATTTGTCTTAAAAAAATAGTATGAAGATAATTACTTATAGTACTAGATCAAGGGTCAAGATGTCTCCCGGTTGTTCTTTTGGGCTCGCCAAAAAGACTTCATTGTTTCGTGTTCGGAGTGCAGTGCAGTTTTTGTGCAAATACTTATAGAAATAAGTAACGTTGTATTTACATATCGCTTTCAAAGACAACGTGAACTAGTTAATGAAGACTGATTATTTTTAACCGTCTTCATTATATTTTCATCATGTCAAACTTCCCGACAACTAGTGGATATGTCTGTCTACTCCTCAGCAGACGTTACTGTGTCGTATTTATTTTAGAGACAAGATTTTCAAACTTAGAAACATAATATTATTAACCCACTGTTACATTTAAATTATAGCCACGTTTTTATGGGATAAATGGAAAAATGTAAATGATTAATTTTGACTACAATCATAATATTAAATCTTGTGCCCATAACGCAAGTTTTTTAGTGTTATTTGGTTAAGGGCACAACGGACGAGGGTAGGGCATTTGAACTGGGGTAGTACCTCCACCTTACAGAGGACCACAGTCAAATAACACAATATTTTTGTGGGGTTGTGTTTCTGTTGGTAAGTAAAGTCGCCAGAGCTCACAGGGTAGGGAATGGGACTAGGGTAAGGCGCAACGCAAACAGAAGGCGGCAAGGCGAAGGTACGGCGCGGACATCATTTATTTTAATTCAAATAGCGTCCCAAATACACGGCAATAAGGTTATTCATTGAACAAATTCTACGGCCCTCATCGGACGCGCACATTTCGGCGTTGAATTTATTATTTAAATTCAATTAATTACCTTATTGCCATGTGTATGGGACGCTATTTGAATGAAAATAAATTATGTCCGCGGCGTACCTTCGCCTTGCCGCCTTCTGTTTGCGTTGCGCCTAAGGCAGCGAGTGTGACGTCAGTAATGCAAGTTTTATAGGCTACGCGGATGCTGCTACACTACGCTTGTCTGACAACCACTTGACATTAAAAAAAGTGTAAAAACGTGATTATTTTTGATGCGTTATACAAGTGAGTTTTTTTTTTCGGGACCGTATGGGGAAATTCTAAACTATAAGAGATAGAGAAAAACTTTCTAAGGAACCGTGATCTTAATTTTAGATAAAATAAAAATGGTATTAAAAAAAATCATATAATAGATTTGGAGACATCGAATTTTTTGCTGGTACCTACACAAATTGGCTGGTACACAAATAATCTCGTCGGTAACTTCTCTATCCAAAAACAGTATAAAATGTCATTGACATGCCGCGCATACGTAATGAGACCTTCACGGATTTTATATGCTACAACTTGTGAGGCGAGTATAGATGAAAAGAAAAACTTCTTTGATCAAGATCCAAAAATTACGATTTTCTTTTTTTTATGTGTAAATATACATAATTTGCTTTAAAACTAATTGGAATATGATATAAATACTAAATGTAATGTATATAGCTCGTAGGACCAAATGTGTTAAGTATACTTACATTAGTACAAAAATTTTAGCATCAAAGAAAAAAATACAAATTGGTTTAGTAAAATTTTTTGTTGCTATGAAAGTTTTACATTTTTGTGATACTTTAAATAATAACGTAAGTTAGGTATCCATTTAAAATGAAGGAAAATATATTATACCAAGAAAAAATTTAACAAGCTTGATGACGTAATTACTTACCTACAACTTTCGTAAATATTAATTTACAAGTTTGGAAAGATTTCTATATTCGTATCAGCATGAGTAAGTAGTTACTTTGGGAATAAAAATTTCAAGGCTTGGCACTTCGTCGAGGAATGTAAGAACAAATAAGGCTTCCTTACCTCCGGACCAATATGGATGGCCAACATCATGTCAAAGTCATTGGCTCCGACGTAGATCTGAGCGAGTCCATTATTCTGGACGGTCACAGTCTTGCCAGTGCAGGAGTTGCCCACCTTCTCCCCAGATATCACGTCGCAATAATTACCAGATGGGAGACACGTCTAAAAATTTGAAATAAACTATATTACTACAATGGTTTTAAAATCATTTAAGATTTAAGAAAAAGGAACTGTAATTGTTTTTTCTTGAATAATTCGAAAATTTTAAAAATTCAACAATATGATATTGTATGATATTGTACAGACAGCAGATCAGTATAACCGAAACTGTAAAAAATACTTTAAAATTTTTAACCTTATCATGTAGGATTCAAAGTTTATTGAAGAAATTTGACAATTTTTGGTGATCTGATCAGCTGCATACTCGTCCTATCACGCTCATTATCCCACAGTGATTGTACTGTGGGTTGTACAGAGCTTTAGGTAATAATAAATTCGGTTACAGTCAGATATTTCATAGAAAAAATCTTATAACATAATACGAAACTTAAAATGACTAGATAAAACCGATGAAAATTTTATGACAATGAGGTGAAAAGTTTAATGCCCTGCTAGCCATTACGTGTTAAATTGACCATAATTACTTAATGGATTAACAACGCAGACCACTTTGATGAATGAAACCATACATTATTAATGCTATATGTCTATATAGTCGTCTGGCTGTCCAAAAACAGTGCGCTCGTATGTCTAATAACAAAATCTTATAAAATTTTTCTTATTTATTTCTTCATCAATTGATCAGTACCCGTAGTGTAAGTTTTTTCGTTTAAAATACGTTACTAATGTAGTTGCGTTAAGAGCTCGATTTGTATAGGAAACATGAATAGCGCCCCTAGCGGAAAGAAGGAAATCGTGTTTCCCATACAAATTGAGATCTTAACGCAACTAAAATAGTTACGTATTTTATACTAAAAAACTGACACTACGGGTACAGTATATATTTACTTTACACATCTCTTCTTTAGAATAAAATATTCTTTTTCATTTACAGTTTCGACTAATGATCTAAAAAGATTTTGAACAAATACAAATCATAATTTGCATTTATATTATTATGATGGATTTTAAGGCTGCAAATTTGCTCTTTATCTTAACAATTATATGCATTGAATAAACAATTATTCAATATATGTATTGTGAAAAACACTGTTGTAAGGATAATTGCTAGTAAAACGCCTAAAATCTTGACCTTGGAAATCAAAATATCTGAATCTGAATGAAGATGAGAAAACTCTTACAGATCCTTGGGGGAGAAGCCTATGTCCAACAATGGGCTTAATGTCTCTCGGCCAGCATGGTGATGAATTGACTAATAGTGTTTAACTTGTAAGTCTAAAAATATCGGGAGTGGTCTCCCCTTGACTTTCTCGTACACCGGAAACGACTCAAAAGTCAATAGAAGCCTTATATTTTGATGTTATACATGCATGTTAAATTTTGGTCACCCATCCGATTACCGACCGCGCACTTGGTTGCTTAACTTTCATGATCGACGACTCAAAAGTTGTTAGAAACCTTATATTTTGATGTCATACACGTATGTTTAATTTGGTTACAATAAGTTAAAGCATACTCGAGTTATCGTGCTAACTCACAGACACACACACAGACATAATTAAAAAAAAATATTTTTGGACTCGGGAGGTCCAAAACGTGTAAATCCGTCAAAATCTCGAGGTCGAATTTTTTGACGATTACATGACTTCCTCTATACTACGTACAAGAAAGTAAAAATACTATACCTGTAGAGTCTGATTAAGATCCCAGAGGTCATTGTTGAAGGCTATGAAAGCATTACCGCCACGGCAAAACGCAATCTGGTTGGATCCGTTGTCCCACCAGTCGTTAACTCCCGTACCTGCGGCTACGTTCCTGAACACCACCATAGAGAAAATCTGTCGCCATCTATGTTGGCACACCCATCCGTTGCCGCAAGTATTATCCTAAGAAATAAGAGCATAGATTTAACAATATAATAGACCTATGATATACAATGCCGTGTGTTCCGGCAGAGTAGAATAGCATCATTCCGTATCCTCCAATGGGCGTCGTAGAAGGCGACTAATGGATCAGCAAAGGGGTATTGATCACCTTATACTCCGTCCACCAATCCGCATTGGGCAAGCGTGGTGGAAGTAGAGGTTTAGGCAGTAGCCTAAACCTCCTTGGATGACAAGGAGAGGCATTGTGTCCCAGCAGTGGGTCGAATAAAAGCTGTTTGATAATGATACAATAGGCCTTTCTTCATCAAACGAATACTATTTCGATAAATAGTATCGAATCGAAACCGAGATGGATTAAAAACATAGAGCCAAAGTGAGAACCGTCTCTCCTTTTTGTAAAGCATCTAAAAATGGGACGAATACAGATTATTTTATACATTGCTTACCGAGTTGATAGAAGGTGAGATAATTTGTCCTTGACTATTCATAGGCGGTCCAATTTCAGTGTTTTGGAAATCAAAACTGCTCATGATTTGAGGCTCTCCGTATGGGTGAGCTAACAAGAAAGCTATGGCTGCTTTATATGGCCTCGGTTGTTTATATGTCAACACTCCTCCGCCGCCGCCGTGGTCACGTTCATTGTCATGGTTGTCAATAAAGGTTAAAGCATCTCCGGATGCCAATAAACCGAATTGAGGTCCCCAGCCTGCCAGCCATCGGAGCTGATTATTGCGTCTAAAGAAACTAGATAGTTCCATTCCAACCCTAAACTCTGTCACGGCACCAAGAGGGGTGTATTCATCCCTGCTGATAGCTTCGCCGCCGTAGTCGATAACTTCATGGTAGATATAAGGACGTGCATTTGATGGAAAACCATGCTGAGTGTTTAAATTATGCAGGCGATCGTAGATTACTCGAAGATCTTCAGGCCACATGTGTTTAGCTGCATCGATCCTGATAAAATTTATTTAATTTAATTAAAATTGCTAATACTAATTGTCTACTTTGTCTGATGAAATATCTATTTCTACGTTTAGCGCTTTAGTTACCAAACTGTAAATGGTTGCTTGTTGCCATGATCCCTTTGAGAGTAGGTAACACTTTTACTCTTTTATTTGTTATTATTGTAAGTAGGTATTTCAAATAAGAAACTGTAGATAAATACCTGAATCCAGCAACTCCTAAATCAATGAGGTGGTTCATAAATTCCACTATCTTATAGCGGACATGCTCAATTGACTGATCCAGATCCTTCAGCCCAACTAGTTCGCAGTTACGTACCTAATCAAAAACATTATTTTATTGTATTAATTTTAGATAATTTAATTCAAGCTATATCAAAAGATGTGAGGGAATGAAGAATCGAAAATGGATGAAAATATCTCAGACCAATAAAAAAGTAAATATATGCAATAATAAAACAATATATTATGCTGACCACAAATAAGCTAGCACGTAATGAGTCAAATAAAGTTAATTAAAAATTTGTAATATTACTAGATATGTACCTAATATTCGTAGCATAGATGGTTAATGTATCTATTATCACCAAAAAATGCACAATGTAGTAATTTTACACGTAAAACATATTTCTTACCCTCCAAGCATTGTTGCCGTAGTCTGTCGGATTAATGCCGCAAGGAGGCCAGTTGAAGTGATCCCTGGTGAACGGTACAGCAGGGTAGTCCCACTGTTGGAAGTTGGCTGTGCTGCCAGCAGTGCCGACATTTTCCTGAGGCTCTCCCGTCATGTGGTTGATGACCGCATCGACGTATATCCTAAACGATTGTAAATTAAATTTAAAAGAATATTTATATCAGTCATGCATTGAACATATAAACAGATGACCAAATAGAAGGATTGTGATGCAAAAACATAGTAGGTAATCACTTTTACACAGTTTGTAAATATTTGCAACAAACATACATGCCATGAGAAGAGATGATAATCGAAAGTAGATGAAGATGACGACCGAATAGATTGCGTGAGAAATGATATGGTAAACAAAGGAGTTATGCTGAGATGATGTCTGACCGAGAGTGCAGGTTGGCTGGGGGACCCCATTCTGATGGAAGATGACAGGCTACTAGGATATATAAACGCTTACAACTACATCAAAGTTAAGTTTGAACAAAAAAATGTGTTCAACTAAATTAAAGACGTTTGTGAAAATGTTCAAGTTTTTATCATAAATTTTAAAGGCAGAAGAATAAGTAGATACTTTTTTAGAAACATAGGCAATATTATTCTAGGTCTCGCTCGTGAGAGTAAATGTAGAAAACCATTCTATATGTACTAAAAATGTTTTACCTAACTCCTGCAGCGTTGCATCTCCTCAGCATATTGGCGAATTGTTGTTCGTCTCCTGAGCGAGTGACCAGCTTGTACGACATAGGCTGGTAGCGCTCCCACCAAGGGCGGTTATATGCCCACAGTATTACATTTTCGTTGGGCGGGGAAATCTTTGAACAAAACCAAAAATATCAGTCAAACAATACAATCATCGGGCTTAACCAAAGACCACGGATCTCCAAATTCTCCAACCCAATTCCAATCCTGTATTGCTATCTAATCATTAGAAAGTTTACTATTATTTTAGTCCACAGTGGGGAGTACCACCGCCAGGTCTACCATCTCGTGATCTAACACTTGTAATTGTTGGTTCGGCATCAAATTTATGCATAGTGGTACCTTGGGAACCGAACTTGGGACTTTTAGGCGAGATACAGCTAGGCCATAGGCTTTTATATCTACTATAAGTAGAGATACTGTAGGACCATTGCCGTAGTGAGCATATTAAAACACGCCATTATAAAATTGTTCTCTAGAAATAGAATGGTATAGGTAATTAATGCAATTAAGTACATAAAAACCTGATTATTCAATCCCTGACCTGAAATCCTAACCGGGTCACACTTAGGTTGGAAGAAAACATGTTTAATGAACTTATGTTAATGTAATCATTAATGTCATTAATTACTACATTTGATTACACTCCTAATCCCAAGAGAGGAGAACTGAGTAACATTTGGTTACAATATAAAATAAATGTAATAATTAATTAATTAATAAATATATTACTAGAAAAATGCACTGAAAAAAATCGACTTGCCTCAGGCGGGACTCGAACCCGCATCTTCCACAATCCGGGTGGACGCGTTGACGTTTTTCTAGTATTATATTTACGCGTTTGTAAACGCAAAAATAAAATTATTCCATAATAAATATATTTAAAAAAAAACAACGTCACATCTGGCAGTTTATGCAGCAGTACCACAAAACAGTGACAGTTTGCAGACTTGTCGCCTCAATGTTCTTATAAAGTAGACTAACGGCCAATTATACGTTTTACAATTTTGCAAAAAGTAACACAAAAATCGATTTAATCGTTCCATTCTTCATTTTTACGAAATTGTAAAAAGTATTAACTTAATTGATGCAACCGGTAGTAAGGAAAACTAACGGCCAGTTGCACCAAGTTATACGTTTTACAATTTTGCAAAAAATAACATAAAGAAAACCTTAGAAGAAAACTTATTTCGTAGGAATAGATTGTCCCATTTTCAACAGACTTCAAAAAGGAGGAGGTTATCAATTCGACTGTATGTTTTTTAATGTTTGTTACCTCATAACTCTTTACTGGGTGTACCGATTTTGCAGATTCTTACGACCTTTGAAAGCTGGTGCTTTTCATTTGGTCCCATTTAAATTTAATCGACATCTGACGAGTAGTTTTTGAGTTATCCCTAATAATGCCTATTTAATTGACATCGATGATAGCGTAATGTTATCACTTATTGTGTGTCTAAAACCTCGAGATAGTTTCCTGAAAATTTATATACTTAAAACACTAAAAAACAAAAAATAAATTTATTTTTAAATAAAAAAAACCGCCTTCAAAACTAAAAACGGAGAAATATAAATTCTATTTATAAAATTCAAAATTTTTTTTGCTGTCGGTGCCTACCTCAATATTTGGAATAAACGTTTCACTTGTATTTGGGACCGACCTCAATAAAAACATTTTGATTTTTATAAACAGAATTTTTATTTCTCCGTTTTTAGTTTTGAAGGCGGTTTTTTTTTTGTTTAAAAATAATTTTGTAAATTTTTGTTAATTTTTTACGTAAATGCTAAAAGAATAACTTGGTGCAACTGAGCGTAAGGAAAACTAACGGCCGGTTTCACCAAGTTAAACTTTATTTATACAACTAGTGGTCGCTTGCGGCTTCGCTGAATGTCGGTTAAATTATAGCCTATATGTTATTCAGATATCTATATGTGATATTATTGAAAAGTTTCATTTAAATCCGTTCTGTAGTTTTTGCGTGAAAGAGTAACAAACACACATACATCCATACAAACTTTCACGTTTACATTTACCTATACAATATCGTAAAAAAATTACATACTTAATGTTTAAAAAAGGAACAACCCATTCCTATGAACTTGAACTTGCATTTACTTTTGCTACATTGTAAAACGTAAAACTTGATGCAAGGTTTTTTTTGTAGTAAGTATATTTTTTACAATTTACAGTTTTTACATGCACTGTTTACAATTTTGCAAAACGTAACCGTTTGTAAAGAAATCCAAAGACTGAAACACGCTTTAAATTTACGCGTATTTTCATGGAAAGTGATATAGAAGCAAAGAACTATTGAAATAGGTACTTAGAATAGCACAATAGTATTTACCTGTATGCCTCCAAAACCTCTAGGTCCCAAGAACCTCTCGCATTCATCGGCGATATCATCCCATTTCCATTCAAACAGGTGCACATTGACGGAGCGCCCTGGAGCGTAGTACGGATTCTTGTAAGCGCTCACACCCACAGCGAGCACCAACAGAAGTATAAGTTTACCCTGTTGAAAAAAACTTTAGCTAAAGAACAGCCCTAATGGTTATTTAGATCATTTATCCTAGTGTAATTTTTGTGTAAAAACTATTTTAGTAGCGTTTTTCACACTAAAAAACTTACACTAAGGGTACAGATATGATACGACCCTGTTATGAAGCCTACGAACTATGGCTATGGATCTACTCGATCAATCAACTTGGAACAATGCAGATGCATGCAAATAATATAAATGAATGGATTGAGCCTCTATTACAGGATAAATAAGTAACTTAATAATGTGAGATTACAGAATGTACCTATACATGCGTACCTAAATCTATGTCCGAGATTTCTTTTGCTCTAGTTTAAGGTCCCTTAGTGTATGGTTTTTCGTATAAAAACGTAACTATTGTAGTAGCGTTAAGTGCTGTAACTTGAATAGCGCCCCTAGCGGAAAGAAGCGCAAATCATGTTTCTAATGCATTTAAAATGTGTTTAAAATGCAGAAACGCTGCATTAGGGCCATGTTTGGTCTGGAGACAACTGATACCAGTAGACCATATTTTATCCAATACAAATTACTTTCACTTCCTTCACTTTACATCTTTGAAGTAGCAATGTTTGTAAAATCAAATTCTTAATGGTCTAAGACTTATAGAGAAATGCTACTTTATTGTTGTCGATTTTTTAAAAGAATAATCTTGTTGATAGTAGATAATTTATTTTATTAATTATTCGATTATTATTATTTTGACATTGACTATTATACATATAATTTAATTTGACAATTATAAAATGTAATAAGATTAATTTTTATCCTAGTGTAAATAACATTAGAGACATTATATTAACCTTTAATTTTGTACGCCTACTAAGGCAGAACATGTCGAGCAACAATGTTTACCTAATATAAGATCTTTCCTGTACGTACACATGTTCCAACAAATAAATATCTTTATCTTTATCTAATACAAACTACAATAGTAACGTTTTTTATACAAAAAAAACTTCCATACGGGTACTGACTGTCCCGGACTGACCCGACGAGCCGACAGAACCCGACTAGATATAGAAAATACACACGTATTCCTTTATGCACTCTCACTACTAAAATTACTTTATCCTAGCCATAAAAATAAGTCTAGGATAATACTATCCATTGGTATATAAAATATTATCCAATAGGTACATCATAGAAAATACTACGTAAAAAGTAATATTATTTGAAGAATTTGATTTAAAATAATCTGAGAAAGTATATAAGTAGGTAAGTATATACCTAAGGTAACAAAATTACTAACCATACTGTTATTGTTGAAAAATAACACCATACACTGCGTACTGTCAGCGCGATCTATAGAAACTTCTCCAAAAATATATAATTACTTCGTTATCTTTATTATTGATAAAAAGCGATTGTAAATATTGTCGATCACTTAGATCACAGACATGTGACTTAGATAGTATCTCTTAATTGGTGGTATGTTTATTAATAGCAAAATCCGGGTTCCAGTTTTAAATTGTAGAATTATTTTATACGATAAAAAAATTATTAAAAAAATTAAGCCGCCTCCAAAATAAGTTTTGTGTTTTTAAACGATTGATCTAAAAGTCAATATGCCAACTATTCATTGAGATCGGATTCCAGAATTCTTTTTATTTTCTTTCATACATACTGTGTAAATATAAATACAGACCAGTAGTTACTCATTCACTAAGGCTGGCACTGCCCTAGAAAAATAGTTGGAATAATAATGACTTTTAGAACAATTTAAAAACTGAAAAGAGCGTAATAAAATTACTCGCTTTTCAGCTTTCAAATTCGGCTTATTTTTTTAAAATTATTTTTTTATTTTAGATGTAATTGACGCAACATGCTTAATGACTTGTTTTTTAGAATTGACAACGACTTTTTTTCTTAGTGAATAAACTACAGAACCAATTTTGATGAAACTTGCGCAGATCCCAGTTGGGTTAAACTTTAGTCTAACAAAATAATAATTTTTGAAAGCCGACTTATAGTTTTGAGATGTGCGTGGACAAACATACATAAATACACTCATGAAATTTGGCACCCTGTTTCGAAGCTGGTACAGACTAACATATGCAAAAACTGTGCAATTATTCAAACAGGTCGAATTGATAACCATCTTTTTTGGTTTTGAAGTCGGTTATAAATAAATATTTTCCGCCATGCGCATGGTGAAAACCCCGTGAAGTGCTCATTGAGTGCGAGACCACTCGAACCATATCAGATTCTTCTTATCTTTCAAAAGGACACATACAGCAGTCTCAAACTCTACATTTTCGTAGTGTTGTGTTGTGTAGAAAGGTTACTAGAGTTACTCGGGGTAAAGGACGGGGATAGGGATGGCAGCGGGTAAGGAAAGGTACCTAAGTAGCTTCTTAGCCCTTGAAGAGTGTTACGCAATTAATTTTAATTGATACGGAACACTAATAGCACAATATAAAATCATGCTCTAATTGCAATCAGATTAAAATAAATGAATTAGCCGATAACAATAAGATTGGGGGTACATAACTACTTACTTACATATGAAACCTACGTAAATATGAACCACAATATTTATGTTTTTCGTTATTATAAACTAGCCATACATTGGAGCCAGCAAGTTGACCTACCTAATAATGATAAAGATTTTACTAATATATGTGGCGATAAAATATTGCCGCTAAAGTATCTAAATTGTACAAAAATTTAAATAAAAAACTATCAAGCAAACTATTTCTACTTATTAAATATTACTAACGTGTAGGTAACTATAATGAATGGCCGAAGCAGCGTAAATTTCAAAACTTTCTCTGACTTTCCGTCAACCTGAAACTCCCTGAAACTCAGTGGCGTAGCGTAGGGGGGGGCAGGGGGGCGGCCCGCCCCGGGCGGCACATTTGATTTGGCGGCAAAATTTTACATTATATAAAAAAATTGAAACCTTTTCATATTTTTATGCCAACTACAAATTCGGACCAATTGAAAAGAGTATGGAATTTTTCATTAGTTATTCTGTGACGAATTCGGGGATCCCCTTTCTTTGAATGATATTTTGTTGCAACTGCTGGTAACACCGTCTATTCTGACTTGCGGCGATTCCCCGAGTCAGAATTAAAATTATTCCATGTGAAATTGTTTTAATAAGAAAAAAATATTTTCGTATGAAATGATACGTTTTCTTGTCTCTAACAGTGATAATGTAATTAGTACACTATTTAAAAACATAGGAAGGCATTTTTTAGAGCGATAACTTAAAGCGTTGCAATGTAGTACGCCGAAGTGCAGTCGACCAGCCCAAAATGCGAGAGCGTTCCCGATTATTTTTTCATTAGTTCCAAACTGAATGTAAATCCGGCAATTGCCTGCCTTTTTCGTTGCCATTTTCGAGCGAGTGCAACGCATCCATACTTTTTAAACTTCTTAGTGTGTATTGCATAGTAGGTATACATTAAATTGAAATACCCAAATAAGAGGGCGGCAAAATTATCTTCCGCCCCGGGCGGCCGATACCCACGCTACGCCACTGCTGAAACTTCAACCTGAAAACCGTCAACTTGAAATTATATCGAAACTGCGAATAGTCCAGTCAACAAGTTCAAAAACGTGAAAAATAGAGATAAAGCTCCTAAAAATATGAGCAATAGCTCATTGGATTCGGAACGACCTCTAGAAAAATGAGTTTTGAGGATTTTACTGCACGTAAAAAATTGCAATTGTTATTAACAAAATAAGATGAAAAAAAAGAGGTATTTACGTTTTTGTTAATAACTCATAAACTATTAATATTTACGATATTTGGAAAAAGGGTCCTTAAAGAGGAGGAAATTTCCAAAAAAAAAGTCCCAGCTCCCGGAACTCTACCTCTATTATTTATAACTTTAATTTAACGCTGAAAATAGGGTTCCGCGCAGCCATTACGGCATGGGCGCACTGCCGTTAAAGACAGTTTCTTACATAAAATTATTTTTTATAGTAACAAATATGAATTTAAAAATTTAAATAAATTATGGTGTAATCCAGATACTTGAAAGAATATATTCCCGTTGGAAAAAATTTTTTAAATTAATTTTTCAAAAAGTTATGCAATTGTTAATTAACGAATTTTTTTCCTATCTCCGTTTTCATAAATGACGACATAAAAATTTAAATAATAAACCTATAAATTTTTGGCTCTGTGGAGCTCTTCTTATATATATACTTAACAAGATCCCGCGATAAAAGTTTATTAAAGTTAATTATTTTGTTTATAATAATTTTTTAAAGTTAACAAAAAATGAAAAGTCTAAGAAATGTTATTAACAAATATTTTTTAAACAAATGTTATATTATTGCTGCTTTCTTATCCAACAATGGCATTAAGTAACATCGGAATTTTTTTTTTTACATCATTTGTTAAGAAATTGTTTATAAACAAATAGACAAGTTTAATATTTAAAGAAATTTTTTTTTTACCATTGTGTTGTCTTGGCAAAATAATGATTTTTAAAAAAAAAATTTTTCTTAAATAATTTTTTTTATTGTTTATAATCGTTTTTTTTATATTTCGATTGTTTAAATAATTAGTTAAGGAATGATTTTTTCTTTAAAAATCATAATTGGCATTTCTTCATAGGTAAATAGAAAAAAAAAAAATTTTATCAATAATTTCATTGTTTGTTAACTTAACAATTTGTTATAAACAAATCCTAACTACCGTTATATTTTTTTTCTAGAGCTAAAAAAAATAACAAAAACAGCCATATATATCAAAATACAAAAAATCGTGTAATATTTAAAAGCGTTATAAAAAATAGAAAAATTTTTTTTTTAGTTTTTTGATATACTGGGTGTAAAAGACATGAGCAGTCAAACGAAAACCACGTATTCTATACATCAAAATAAGACATATTTCAAAAAAAATATTGCTGGGAAATGATTTTTATTTTTTGGTGTTACAAAAAATTGCAAATTGTACCGCGCAATGTAAAGAGCTCAAATCGCACGCAACTCGCAAAACCGCGTTAATTTTGCTTAGCGGCGGCCCCGTTCGTTAGTGTCCGTGCGCATCGAGTGAGATACATTGAACGCTAACGTTTTGAAGCCATTTTTTGTTATGAAATACTAAAAAAAATGATAATGTTTCTTTGGACAATAATTAAGAAATAACGTACAAAATACGTTTTCATAAAAAAATTAGAAAAAAAATTATGACTTTGACCTTCAATAAAATCGTAACTATCAATTTCCCAGGTATAGTCTAAAGGAAGAAAAATGTTATGACGGTGAGCAGAATACATGGTTCTCGTTTGACTGCTCATGTCTTTTACACCCTGTATATGGCTGTTTTTGTTATTTTTTTTAGCTCTAGAAAAAAAATATAACGGTAGTTAGAATTTGTTTATAACAAATTGTTAAGTTAACAAACAATGAAATTATTGATAATTTTTTTTTTTTTCTATTTACCTATGAAGAAATGCCAATTATGATTTTTAAAGAAAAAATCATTCCTTAACTAATTATTTAAACAATCGAAATATAAAAAAAACGATTATAAACAATAAAAAAAATTATTTAAGAAAAATTTTTTTTTTTAAAAATCATTATTTTGCCAAGAAAACACAATGGTAAAAAAAAATTCTTTAAATATTAAACTTGTCTATTTGTTTATAAACAATTTCTTAACAAATGATGTAAAAAAAAAATTCCGATGTTACTTAATGCCATTGTTGGATAAGAAAGCAGCAATAATATAACGTTTGTTTAAAAAAAAAATTTTAATAACATTTCTTAGACTTTTCATTTTTTGTTAACTTTAAAAAATTATTATAAACAAAATAATTAACTTTAATAAACTTTTATCGCGGGATCTTGTTAAGTATATATATAAGAAGAGCTCCACAGAGCCAAAAATTTATAGGTTTATTATTTAAATTTTTATGTCGTCATTTATGAAAACGGAGATAGGAAAAAAATTCGTTAATTAACAATTGCATAACTTTTGAAAAATTTATTTTAAAAAAAAATTCCAACGGTAATATATTCTTTCAAGTATCTGGATGACACCATAATTTATTTAAATTTTTAAATTCATATTTGTTACTATAAAAAAATTATTTTATGTAAGATACTGTATTTAACGGCAGTGCGCCCATGCCGTAATGGCTGCGCGGAGCCCTATTTTCAGCGTTAAATTAAAATTATAAATAATAGAGGTAGAGTTCCGGGAGCTGGGACTTTTTTTTTGGAAATTTCCTCCTCTTTAAGGACCTTTTTTCCAAATATCTTAAATATTAATAGTTTATGAGTTATTAACAAAAACGTAAATACCTCTTTTTTTTCATCTTATTTTGTTAATAACAATTGCAATTTTTTACGTGCAGTAAAATCCTCAAAACTCATTTTTCTAGAGGTCGTTCCGAATCCAATGAGCTATTGCTCATATTTTTAGGAGCTTTATCTCTATTTTTCACGTTTTTGAACTTGTTGACTGGACTAGAACAAGTATAAGGCTTATACATACCCTACTATGATTTTTTTTAGTAAGCTTAAGCACAAACGCCTAAACAGTTTTAACAAGCAAAAACGTCAATGTGTTACAAGGCTTGAATAATTGTGTCGGAATGGACTTTGTGCAGTGAAAGTGGTGTTATTTTGATGCACAGACATCCGTGTTGACGAGCAGTTATGAGAAATCATGGTAATAAAGGTTTTGTGGTGTGAATGACGTTGATAATTTTGTAGTAGAGGACAGTCGGCCGTGTGACTGCGGCTCTCCAGTGAATTTAGTTGTGTCAGCGAATTTCGCATGACGTGTGATTCCCTACATAACACCCTTCCTCAATTTTTTATTAGGAAGAAAAAAAAAAAACACAAAACATTAATACAATACAAAAGTGATAACCCTAGCCAATTTAAATGAAAAGAATATAGCGACTGTATCGCGCAGTCATACAAATTATTTGAAACTCTGTCGACGCTCGTTGTTATCGCTGCATCTTTACACAGAATTACAATCATAACATTCGATCTAAAAATAGACATTGAACTGAAACTGAATTAATTCTTACGCTATAAAATTTTACCAAACTTCAATTGAATTTCTAAAAGTAACGGTTTCTCTTTTGGAACTAAGAATTATTTTTATAATGTTCTAACTACCCTTCCCTAGAATTAGTGACAAAAATCTTATCAATACCTATTACATTTAAAAGAGAAATTCCGATTTTAAATGGTCTTCCGAAAACACCATCGTGAGGTCTGTTGCCATGCATTTCTCGCCAAGCATTCCTTAGATGCATTAATTTGTGTGACACCCACATTTTAATGCGAAATTCCAGAAAGAAGACAGAAAACTGAAGATATGGTTGTATGGGCTAGATCCTTTTGCCGTCCCGTAATGGAGAAAATTAAAAAATAAAAAGGATGTTTGGCGGGAAGTCATGGCGTCTGGATGTCGATCTTTATTTCGATAATTCAAAATTGCTTCGGAGTGGATTTTGTGCAGTGAAAGTGGTGTCGTTTTGTTGCATAAGCATCCATGTTGACGAACAGTTATGAGGAATCATTGAAATAAAGGTTTGGTGTATGTGGCGTTGAGAATTGTATAGTGGTTGGAAATCCCACTATACAATTCTCATCAGTCACCATCAGAGTTGTGACTTATTTGAAATACTTGTATTTAAAATACAAATACCAAATACAAAATACGTATTTTGTATTTTGTACTAAAATACTTTTTTAAAAAAGTATTTTGTATTTTATTTGAAATACTATACGAGATGCATTTTGTATTTGTAAAATACAAAATACTTTTTTACTTAAAGTAGGTACTGCAGCACTGCTAAGTTTAAGCACGGGAAGCGATCACCGATTGGTAAGAGGCACATTGAATCTCAAGGTCAAATCCGAAAGGTCCCAAACCCCGAACACTTTCAACTCGAACTACAAAATTGTTTCGAATGCCTGGAGGATTGATAGATGTGGACACATGCAATGACAGGTTCGTAGAAGCTGTCCTTACGGTGGGTTCAAAGATCTGTGCCAAAAAAGACAAATAATCTCAGAGCTTACGTTAATGCTGATGGAGGAAAGACGTGAAATGGTTCTGCAGTGCTCTGAAGACGCTCGTCGGCGCCGGCAGCTCACTAAACATATCTTCAAGTTCCTAACTCTCGACATACGCCAATTTAATACAGAACGTATTAAAGAGGTCTTCGAGAAGAACAAAGGCTCCAAAGTGTTCGTTAGAGATCTGGCGCGTGGAGAGAGCTTGCTGACGAAGCTGAAGACAGAGGACGGCAGAATCGTTTCATCGCGACCTAAGCTTTTGGCCGCAATTGAAAACGTTTATGGACAGCTTTACGTGACATCAACCACACCTGTTCCTCGTTTTTTTAAGAGCCAAATTAAACAGAAGACCGAAGAGTAGGTATAATCTGCCATTATGCTTAGCGTTTGTGGACTATGAGAAAGCCTTCGATTCTGTCGAGACCTGGGCCAGAAAGAGGTCAATCGACGAATCCATCTCGGCTGAGCAGCGTTCGGGAAGCTACGTGGCATATTCTCGGCCCATCTACCGCAGTGTCTCAAGACGAAAGTCTTTAATTCGTGTGTGTTTCCAGTGATGGCCTATGGAACCGAAACGTGGCCGCTTACAATAAGCCTCGTAAGAAGGCTCAAGGTCACCCAAAGGGCAGTGGAGAGAGCTATGCTCGGAGTTTCTCTGCGTGATCATATCAGAAATGTTGAGATTCGCAGGAGAACCAAGATCACCGACATAGCCCAAAGAATTGCGAACCTTAAGTGGCAGTGGGCAGGGCACATTGCGAGGAGTACTGACGGCCGTTGAGGCGGAAAGGTCCTCGACTGGCGACCACGTACCGGGAAACGCAGCGTTGATACACACAAGGTGGACTGACGATATGGTAAAGGTCGCGGGAAGCCGCTGGATACGGTCAGCGCAGGACCGACCGGTTTGGAGATCCTTGGGGGAGGCCTATGTCCAACAGTGAAATTATTATTATTATCATTCCATATGAAAGTATTTTATTTGAATAAAGTATTTTGAAAATACCTATTTTGTATTTAGTATTTAAATACAAAAAGTAAAAGTATTTTGTATTTTGCATTTGAAATACTAAATTAGAAAAGTATTTGCATTTTGTATTTAAATACATTTTTAAAAGTATTTTGTACATCTCTGGTCACCATCATGAGGTCTGTACCATGCAGTTCTCGCCAAGCACTCCCTAGATGCATTAAAAAGTGTGGCACCCACATTTTAATGCAAAAATCAAGAAAGAAGATGAAACTAAAGACTTGGCTGTATGGGCTAGATCCCTTTGCCGTCCCGTAACAGGGAAAATTTTACCAAAAAAAAAATGGCAGACGTTATGACAGATATGACCTTGGTTTTCGTTTTGACAGCTACGAATTTCGTTTGTCCGTCGTTCGTTCCATTCACTCTAATTCACGTTCACGAGTTTAGTCATTCACTCTTGGTTGGAATTTGTGAATGTGAAGAAGTGTTGAAGGAAAGCAACAAGTGTTTTTAGAACTTTTAAAATATGAATTTATCAATTGTTTAGCATCGTTGTTAGTGAAATATAGTAGTTGACGCATTCACATTATTTGCTCTGTAATTATCGAGACAATCACTGCAATTGAGTTCTTTCCTACGCCTTGTAAACTTCGTGTACCGTTTAGTTGTTTATTTTTATAAGCTCGTGGATTTCTCTCCTTGTTTATAAGTCTGTGCATTGATGATAGCAATGGCTAATAAATTATACTTGGTCGTAGCTTTGATATGTGTGGTGCCCATAATATACGCGTGTAACGAAGCTATCTGTGCCAGTGTGGTGTCTAAATGTATGTTAACAGGATCTTGTAAGTGCGACTTGAAGGATTGTTCATGTTGTAAAGACTGTTTCAATTGCCTTAGCTATTTGTATAGCGAATGTTGCAGCTGTGTTGGTAAGTAAACATGTCTTACATAAAACACCATGCATTGAAAAATGACTATTATGTTTTAGTAAACCGAAATGCTCATTCTTTTCTCAACCTTGTTGTTTAATTCTTGTAACAGGTATTAAAATAAACTTAATAAATTCTAATATAAATCTGACAAAATATATTTTTATCACATATGCTAGTATCAAATATGAAAAACTTGTAAAAGTAATTCACTAATTATAGATACTGAACTGAGCAATTTATCTCTTTAAAATTAATTATTAATTAACGTTTTTAATAATTTTATACCTCTATAATTATAAATCAATTATGTTCTTCTAATACTGATTATTTAATTAAAATCACATTCTAACTTTTAATGACAGATATGTGCCCGAAGCCAAACGATACTCAAACTGAGCTTTCGAAGACTTCTTATGTGGAAGAGTTAGGTGATGGAGTGCCTGGATTGTTCTCGGCCTTGACTTGTGATGTGGATCCTCAACAGCGGTGGCTTTCAATAACATATCCAGTAGACATTGATCTGTCAGCTTACAGAACTAACTCGGAGAAGCAATTGGTATATCATCTTCGTAAGTAAATTTTAAATAGTATATCCTAACTATTGTAAGTGTTGTCATTAATCCTCACAGTGTGCAGATAACAGCAGATTAGCCAACAAAACTAAAGAGTTTCTTGAGAAATACTTTGAACTGAATGTTCATAGAATAAACTTTACCTACTAACACCTAAAAAAATTAAGTTTTTTTTTTAAATAGGCATGCAAATTAATTTTTAAGTAATTCTAGCCTTAGAAATAAATTTTTAGGATGCTATGAGTTAGTGCTTGTAGTTAATATTGCAGAGTTCAGCTGCTGAAATAATTGCCATTATGTAGATTCAGGTTAAAGGACATTGGACAAATTGGGGATTTTTATCTGTCAATTGTAGATTATATAAAATCACAGCTTTTTGTGCTTGTTGAAATGAGAGTCGGTGAATATCAAGTAGTTTTAGTAGTTTTTAGTATGGAATAATTTTATTTTTGCGTTTACAAACGCGTAAATATTAATACTAGAAAAATGCACTGAAAAAAATCGACTTTGCTCAGGCGGGACTCGAACCTGCACCTTCCACAATCCGGGCGGACGCGTTGACCATTATGCCACAGAGACACTGCTTTTCGCTGTCGAAATTTGTCAGTGCTTGGTGCTTATGTTTTTATGGTAAACATTGTTTCATCAAATCTTTAAAATTTGCATTTCTAAGACCTGAACGAAATATTTTTGCAAATATTTGACGCTCAGTTAAGATGAAACTACCTTACATTATGGAATAATTTTATTTTTGCGTTTACAAACGCGTAAATATTAATACTAGAAAAATGATAGTGGATGATGGAAGGTCGTCATTTGTGAAGATAAAACCATGAAACTTTGATTTTAGGAACTTGATAAGAAAAAAATAAATATTTGTTCTAGCATTATTGAAATATTGACCTGTGTGGGGATGAAATGTATCCTAAGTGGTTCTCATCTATCTTTGATTAATTATTTAGATATAATCTAAAAATGTTCGTCTATAAATATTCTTCGTCGAAATGGTGGTAGGGCTTTTAACGATTTAAAAGTACTTAGCAAAGTCCATTTAAATAAAGAGCTTTTTCATTTCATTTCATTTCATTTTCATTTCATTTCATATATTTGTACCAAATTTTATAAAAATCGGTCTAGTAGTTTTTGAGTTTATTCGTTACAAACATACAAATCTTTCCTCTTTGTCATATTAGTACAGATTAAGTGCTCTTATACACGAGCGGCATGTTGCCTCTGACCTTTGAAGTTGGGATATTGTCGTGTTCCATCAACACGTTGACGGCTACACCGACTGACGCGTCGACGACCGACACGGACTCGTCGGCGACAGCTTCTGATTCGTCTGAGTGACAGCGGCTGTCGTCGCCACCAAAAGCGTGGCGAAGGTTGCAGATGACTCTGCCGTTAGCTTAATGTCGCTCTTGTATTTGGACTCTAAACTAGTCAGGTCGAGTCCAGAAAAGGCGACTTGTAAAACTCTGTGGCCAGGCTAACCTGTACTATGTTAACCATACAAAGAAAAAGTAGAAGATTACTGATAATTAATGGGGGTTTGACTCAGACGACTAGTAGTAGTTTTTTGATATAATATACTTTCGCATAAACCACGTGTATTGTCTTAGCTGTTGTAAAAAATAAGGTTCTATTGATAAATGTTACTTATTTCTAAAACTGAATAGAGCAAAAGACGGATTTGGAATTTGCAACTGTCGGTTTTACATAGAAATTGAGACCTCACACGGCTTTTTAGAAGGGTACGCTGCTGTGATTAGTGAGTCATTATTACGGAATGCCTCCCTACCTGCTTCCGAGATGTAGCAGCGCCGAGAACAATACTTTCGTTTTATTAGCTACACAAGAACCGTAATCTTAAGGCTGATTTACACAGGGTAAGTAGCTGACCCGCAAATTCGAGGAAAGTATAGCGCTGTCGCGTGAGCGCTGACTTCAATATTCCCGCTCACTGACTTCATGTAAACGGTGTGGCGTTATCTCGGCACCAGCACTGATGCCCGTTAGTGACTCTTTACTTACCGTGTAAATCAGCCATTAGTCTACTCTTGCAGAACTTTATGAATTGATTCAGGGGTTACTTTGCACGTATTTCATTGGTTGGTGCCGTGCGTCGTATACGTTATGTGTGTTTTTACAATGGATATCACAAGTACAATATGCCACAACGCGTCGGTCATATTGTGTATTCTGGCCGTTTAACGTTTGTTGATCTAAAAGTTGTAACACCAAGTCCCTTCCGACTCGGACGACTTGGATACTATATTCACTAATCGGTGTAGACTGTACAGACTCCCTCGCGAGAGATGCTCGCCGGTTAGAAATTTTGGGTTGTTTTAATTACAGGATAGAGTACCCACTTAGGTATTTGCCTTCTTAAAATCTAGTGACACTGAGTGAGAAGCCCATCGGCGGCGAGGAACGTTCGTCACGACAGAAACAGATATTTGGAGATTGCTTTGTGAAAACCTTCTCAGAATTTGGGAATCTCTTCTTCTATCAGTCTTTCTATGATATAGTTAACCTTATCGTGGCGTCAGAATTATACATCGCCATTTCTAGTACCTGACGTTACATTTTTTACGACTACGAAAAGGCGCAGTCGGCTTGGCTAAATGTGCGTCCACCTTTATTGTGCCTTGCGATGCTAAAACACATTTTGTAAACACATCTAATTACTTGATCGTATCCCCAAGCCAACGCTTGAAGTTCAAATGCAGTTCAGATGGTGTTGCTCCATCTGCATTAGGACCTTAAAATGAACAATTCCGTCGTCATCGACCTACTGTAAATGGCTATATCATCATATCATATCATATCGTGTTTCGGTGGTCATGCTAGGCGGGCAGGATCACTTAAAAATACATCCCAGAAAAGTAACGATTCGCCGATGGATAAACATGGAGTCTTCTATATGACAAATGTCCCATCTCGCTCGTTTGAGCCATTTTGCAAAGAACTCTGTAGAGTAAATGGGACTCTCATAAAGACCTTAACACCAATGTGTTTAAGTTGAGATTTAACTTAAACACATTGTAACAAAGGTCTTATTGTCAATAATATAAATATTAATGGTAGCGTCATCTTCTAGGCATCTGATTTGATTTTAGATTTCGCAGCTGCGTAATTTCTTACACCGATAAACATTCGCACACCGTATTGTGCCATCGCATCCGCGTATCATGTTTCTTGTTACGATAAACTAACACTTGTTTTCTTGGAAACTTCTGCAGAATGATTAAGAGCTACTATTTTAAAACCTCTCAATTTAATAACAGCGTGAAATTTGCTTTGGATTATTGAACGCATAGATTCGTAGAACAAGCAGTAGGTACTTGAAATACTTAATAGATATTATCAGAATGAATTCTGAGTATTACCTAAAAAGTAGAAAATATATAAAAAACCGACTGTATGTTAGGTAGGTATGTTGTGGCTACTACTTGCATGGTATTTTGATGGCAAGAATAAACAGACAAAAATTATAATAAATTTTACCTACTATTTGAAGAATGAAGGAACAGTCTCCTTTCTTCTTATATCGAATTAATTAAAACTTCGTCTTGCTTGTTAAACTTTCTTTGTTATCTAAATGCAAGTGTGTAAATTCTTACGCTCCTACTCATTTTAGGTAAGTAAATAATCTCACGAAACTTTCTTCCGGCCCAAGAAATCAGTAGTTTAATTGTAAATGTGTTAGTTTTACTTTACGATATATTTTTACACATTTTGATTAAATCTTTAAAAGTTACTTGAAATGAAAATTTTCAATAACATCGGCTTTTGCTCAGCTTTTACATATGTAGGTACACATTCGAGTACACAAACGAGTAGTATTATATTTAAAATTGATAAAATTCTAGGAAACAGACAGACTGGTCGCTTTGTAGTATGTAGTTTACGAAGTAAGTACGTAAATGGTCTATTTCCTGCTAGATTGCTAATTGAATTCAATTACTGTCTTGAAAAATTAAACTGTATAATGTCTCGTATTACCTTACATTTCATTCAATAGATACAGCTTAGATGTGTAGTTGACCAAAATCGTAAAACAAAATAGACCTTTATTTATAGTCACAACACACTAACTAGCTGTCGATGTTTTTAAAAATGACTCAATCTCTAATATTCTACTTTCTACTCGGCTCCTAATTGATTTGGGGTCCTTGCAGTATATTATGTCCTTCCATTTTGTCTATCAGATCAAAAAAGACCTAGACGCACTCCTTTTTCTTCCATATAATTTCTCACTCAATCCACCTTCTCTTGCCCTCCATCCCTCAACATTCCAGTCCATCACTCTTATAGTAAAGCATTACATTATTTCCTTCTCTATTACGTTACATAACTTGTCTATTACGCTTTTTCTAATAACAATTCAAAATCAAAATTATTATTAGATAAATTTTCTATGTTAAGTTTAGAAGTACTGAGAATACGACGTTTTGTCACTTGGGCTTTGTCAAACAGCGAGCGTGGCGTGGCGTGTGATTCATTATCTACGCGCCACGCCATGTCACTCCCAACTCTCTGTGTTACGACTCTGATATAATTACATAGAAAAAAAACTTACGTGCGAACCTTTGTTTATATACATGTAATCAAAGGCACAAAAAAGCGTCGGTGGCGTAGTGCGTAAGGGCGTTGTCTCAGGAGGCACCGCTTCGAACCCGCCACGTACCATTGTGTTTTCAAATTTTGAATTCATATGTACGTTTAATAGACGCTTTTACGGTGAAGGAAAACATCGTGAGGAAACCTGCACACACCTATGAAGAAATTCTTAGGTTGCGTGTGAAGTCGACCAACCCGCACTTGGCCAGCGTTGTTGACTAAGGCCTAATCACCCCCTCTGTGGGGACATTATGAGGGGCTCGAGCCTGTATGTCTGTATAGCCATACCATTAGCCAATATATAAACTTTTGTATTTATACACAAAAATAGAGTTTGTTTACGAGTACATCTCACTTATCGAAAATGGCAAATTGCTGCAATACTTGTCTGAACTACATAATTACAACCGATGACAATCTCAGTGCCCCAAAGTAGATAAAACTTACAGTTTTTGATTTGCATTATGTACTCAATTAAATAATTCCTTTTGCAGAAAGTGTAGAACAAGAGTCTGAACCGGTGAACCCTGATATCGTGACGCTGAACTGCACCGTCGCGTACATGTCGCAGTGCATGTCTTGCGACAAATGTCGCGATTCATGTCGCTCAATGGGCGCCAACAGCTTAAGGTAAGAACTACTTTTTATTGAAGTTCGCAGCAGACTGCACGCAACAGCAGCTGGCGACGAGCGCCGTGGCACTGTATACTATGTTTTTATATGCAGACTATGTGATGTTATCCACGTAATTGTATTTTATATGTATAAACACATAGAAACCAGTAGTGTTGCGGTGACACGTCGCGTGTGCTTTTAGGCACGAAGTCTACACTTCGTTCAAAGTGTAGACTTCTTGCCTAAATGCACACGCCGCAGCAGCAAGTGTAGACACTAGTGTAGAAAGTCTACACTTATGAACGTCAAACAATTATATAAAAATATATTTGTGTTAATTATACACACAATATTTTTAGTAGAAATAACATAGGTACCTAATTCTTACTTCCATGTGTATTTTATCGTGTAAGTATTTGTAGTAATGTTTTTACATTAAGATTTGTTTTAAGAAGGGTTGCTAAAATTTCACAGGCAAACCAAGTAATTGGTGGGCCTGTTTCTCGTTAACCTCGCACCTCCGGGCGTGAAAGTATGGTGTTCATTTGTTGTGAAGTCATCTGAAAAAATTGTATGTATAAATAGAATATAGGTTTTAAGAGCACGTTCTTGATAGAGTCTGATCGATTATTTCCTTGCGACCTTATATATTTTATTTAAATGGAGTACCGTTTTTTTTAAGTAACTACAAATAAAAATAAAATATTTATCTAGGTATTCATTCATTACATTCTTAAGACAAGCCACTATTTATGGTGATGTAATTGTAAAGCAAGACTGGCCAATGTATTTGCTAGCTAGAGGGACATGTTTTTAAAAAACCTGAGGCGGCACCGGTCAACTACTTTTAGTGGCAATAAGCCAAACCGAAAATATACTCATAAGGATCATATTTATATGAAAATAAAAAACCATTTTTTTTGTAATTTACTAAACATCAGATCCGAAACCAAATCATCATCAGGTTTTTTTTTACAAAATTATAAACTGAAGACATTTTTATGGCAGTGATTTGAAGGTTCATTGCATCGGGAAAATTCAAATGGCAAAATTCTGGGGGGGCACTCCATTACGTGGCCTCTCGGATCTGGGTTTGGCCGGCCTTGATGTAAAGTAATAAATATTCTGTAAAATAATGCAGGTTTCTGTGGGATTATTCACGGGATTTGATATTTTTTTCTAACTTAAAGTTTTCAATTCAGATTCAATTTTTCTTCATATGATAGTTGTTCGGAGCCAATAAATTACTGTTGCCACTACCTCTAGGTGCATCGCTAGAGATTGATATTATTCTTCTCTCCTCCTAACACCAATTCAATTGGTTGTCTTGTCTCTTCTTATATATTATGACAAGTCAATTTGTAGCTAGAGGGTCCAAAGATTATTTATTGCGCACAGTTCACCAAATATTATGTTTGTCATTTCAGATGGTTCCATGATGGGTGTTGTGAGTGCGTTGGGGAGAAGTGTCTGTACTATGGAATAAAAGAGAGCAGGTAATTATAATAGTATTATCAGTATCATATAAAAATTTAGTACATACACGAATAGTAAATACGTATAGTATACTATTATTCCAAAAAGGGAAGCCGAAAGGAATCGTGTTATTGAGAGACCCCTCGCCACTAACGAATACTATCTAGTTACCTTCTTACAACATGGGGTCTTACAGTCTGACACGGTGGCTTGTCACGAATAATATTTGCGTACCACCTTTAGACTGCAGTAATTTACTAAGCCTTCTCATAAAAAAGGTTTATGTATAAAACAAAAAAAAAACTTAAATTATTACTGGTAAAGAATATAAAAAAGATTAGAAGAACAAACAGCACACTAGGCATTATCATCGTCATTATAACAGCCTTTATAATTCAACCCACTGCTGGGACACAAGGCCTCTCCTTGTCATCCAAGGAGGATTAGGCAGTAGTCCTCCACGCTTGCCCAATGCGGATTGGTAGACGGAGTATAAGGTGATCAATACCCCTTTGCTGATCCATTAGTCGCCTTCTACGACACCCATTGGAGGATATGGGGTGATGCTATTCTACTCTGCCGGCATCACATGGCATAATTTTATACGTACCTGTACGTATTGCAGGCTTGGCATCGGCTTCTGGGACACTAATACCTTTGCGAAACTCACGATATTCAGTATTCTCCAACTACAAGGACGACTTCTTACGTTTTAGAATTAGCATAGACATGACCACACGCAGATACAAATGTATCAAGTTACTAGCAGGTGGTGGCTATTATTTAAACCCCTTACATCATTAGTTACTAATTGAATAATTTGTCTGCCGTATCATTTGAGCATCAATATTAATGTGGTAGACGACAAGTCAAACATGAAACATACATACCTATAAGTTCTTATTACCTTGCAATACGAGTCATATTTTGCTGCTAAACTTCATATTGTTTATAATTTATCTTTCATTTTGAATATTGTTTACACCTACTAATTATCTACGTTACGCTCTTCTATTCTACGCTGATGTCAATGCAGCTTGTCAAATTGAAATTTGTATCGTGCGCTTCTGGTTGTTAATTATGGAACGCGAAAGGTGTGCAATTTAATGGATAATGATTTAATAATAAATAATAATAAATTTTGAATTCATATGTACGTTTAATCGACACTTTTACGGTGAAGGAAAACATAGTGAGGAAACCTGCACACACTTATGAAGAAATTCTTAGGTTGTGTCTGAGTGTGCAGTCGACCAACCCGCACTTGGCCAGCGTGGTTCACTCAGGCCTAATCGCCCCCAATGTGGAGCTCGAGCCCCTCGGTGGGGACATTATATGAGTTGTTGATGATGATTTAATAATGAATCAGGTAACTTCGAAACCATGGTCGGGCAATATACTGAAGCACTTTTTTATGCGATATGGTTCACAAACAAGCATACGGTCTGCTTGATAGACACCACCACCGTAGCCTATAGAAAGAAAGATTTTTTTAACTGCCCAAAACAAGAAAAAACAATAGTAATTATACAACATAATTATAAAATTAATATTATGTCTATACAAGACCAAGAGAAGTACCTGCCGCAGCATATGTTTCTGCAACATAATAATAATAATATATTGCTCGTGTTCATCACACTAACATTTGCCACTACCAGGACTCGAACCCGGACCGCCTGATGTGTAGGCAGCGTTACTGACCACTCCACCACGGCGGCGTCATAGTGACGTAGGAGCGCTGATATTTTGAATGAATGAATGAGAATATATTTATTGGCTAAAAGTAAAATGATACAATAAATTCGGACACTAAATACAGTTTGATTATAACCAAATGGTCGCTACTCAGCATCCACTGCAACCTGGGAGGTCACAGCGCTGGTCTTCCGTAGCGCCAAACGTGCGTGCAACACGCGCCAACCATTACTTCAAGCTATTTGAATCTCAAATATACGCGAAGTGCTCAAATAGTTCGTCAAAGTTTACTTAACGTAAATACCTATTTTAGACAGTTAATAAAATAAAATAAATAATTATAATCAAATAAATATCAAATAATTATAATCAAACACAGTAAGACGACTACCTACTGGTACAATTTTTGGAGGTGTAATAAATGTTTCTGTGTGATTTTTTCAATGCTGGAACTCTGAAATTGATGTTGAGTTTTTAATGGGAGGGGCAAGTTGTTCCAGCATTTTGTGGCAGCATAGCGAGAGCTGCCACGAAAGGCAGCCGGCGAGTATTAAGCGTGCAGCAAGGCGTTCACGATTTGAAAATGTTAACTTTTCATACAAGTAAACTGGCTTTTGGTTCTTTATAACCCAATTTTGGCAGGGCCTATTTAACTGTGACGATTACAACACTGGCCGTGTGATGGCGGCAGAGTAGAATAGCATCACCCCATATCCTCCAGTAGGTGTCGTAGAAGACTACTAATGGATCAGCAACACGAGGAGCTTAGTAGCCGCCACTCTGTCACTAATGATTGATGGAGGGACAGTTTGTACTTGCAGTAAAACTAGACCCAACGATTATCGTGCATTGAGAAGCCCGAAATATAATTTTATTGTTGACCGAGCTTGATTTGGTAATCCATGCGAAAGAGTTCGGTATATAGGAAGTATGTTTCATGTTATTTCTTCAGGTTATTATTAATGTGCTGTTAACTATAGTCAGAGTAACCTTGCCAACTGATCTGCAACTCTTGACTTTAATTGTTACACCAGTAATCTGACGAGATTTTAAACAATAATTTTGTATAGTATGAAAAAAGATAATCAATCTTACCATACAACTGTCGAAGGTATTACGGCGATTTTCTGAAAGCTCATTTTTAATTGGGCGTATTAAACCTCACTAAAAGTTCACTAAAGTAGATACTAATTTAGGTCTTGTTTCATTTCAGATGTTTAGCATGTCCAGGCGGTAAAACAACCGCTGACAATGCGTTAGACGAGGACCTCTCTTACGACGACTTTGATTACGGGGAGGAAGATACACAAGCCTTATCAATGTCTGACGGTAATTCTAGTGACTAAGGTCATAGGTCACTTAAACGACTACTCAAACTCGGCAACGGCAAAAAATCATTCAAGTCAAAACTAAACATTTATTTTTATTTATCATCATCAATCACGATCGTGTTGAGTTTAAATAAATAAAAAATATGTGAGGTCATTACCCACTCACACGACACTGGCACTACGATAGCAAACAAATCCCTAAAATTCAGATATACAATGAGTTATACACTTTCCCGGCTGGCTTAACTGGCTTGCCACTTGATCTATTTTTAGCGATGCTGTATAAGTGGGCGATGACCTTTATTAATACTTTTAATATGGCTTGCATACGTATTAAGTAATCGGTCTAAGTGGTGACAAGCTAGGACGACTTGTCAGCTTCTCGACGCTGCTTTACTGCAAGTCGTGATTATTTGCCTTCCGTCATTTATTTCTTCCTCAGAAATTAATCTCTATATGTCTGGGCGTGACGTAACTGTTGCCCCAATGTGATGGAGGCGTGATTACTGTTACAATTTGAAACTGCTGTATCGGTCGTGTAAGTGGGATGTGACCTTTAACCTTTACTTCTGTTGTTACGTTCCAATTCATTTTATCTCATTACTAGAGACCGGATTATATGCAACATAAAAAGCTTGTTATATGCATGCATAAAATGCTTGAAATCTGCACGAAAATTGGCAGAATATGCGAAATTAAATAATAAATTTCATGCCGTAATATACACTATTCATTGCGCGCGCCTTAAGGACTGCGAAGCGATGAAAGTTAAGCACAGCCGCAAAGGAGATCGGTCAAATCGCTAAGTTACGTATTCACTTGACTTTATCGGAAATTAAATGTATGCCCTTGGCTTGGCCTATCTCCTCGTATATTAAATCTGTGATATTATTATTTTAGCGCATTTCGTGACGGAGGGTGAGTGCTCTGCACTCGGAAAATTATTGTAAATAAAGCGATAATATGCATCATCACTAGATCTTAGTTAAAATATGATATTACTGCTGAGAATGGCTTTAATATGAAAATGCATATGCAAATATGCAATTGCATATAATTCGGTCCCTACTTATTACATATCGTAGCTTACTATTGTGCAAGATGTCTTTGTAATACATCGATATGTTACAGATCACTCCAAATAATTATAAAATCGCTACTAATGTGTAGTAAATTTTCACAGTTCTTCAAATAATTTTAAGTGGGCTTTTGAATGTGACGACAGGTAATAATCCCAATATCGTTAGTGTAATACCTATTATGTACCTTGCAAAACTAATTCTTCCATGTAGTTATTATTAATTGTATGCTTAAGTAAAATTGTCAGACGGTCAATAAAAAATTGGATTAATGCGTATAAGTTTCTCGCCCAAGAACAAAATAAGGTATCTAATTTATCTAAAATAAGTTTGTTTTATAATGGGCAGTATAATCGTTAGCTTTAAAAGTTAATTAAATGAAAGTTGAAGTGTTCGTCGGTATTCAAATGTGAACCTTAATGACTTGAAGAACTTCAGTAGTCTTAACCTATTTTCTAATTCTGTCGAATGAATCTGATCATGATCAATATTGGCGTGGTACGTGTAATAAGAATCTTTATGGCATTCTCAATAAAAAAAATATAAAATAACGAACATAAAGGAATAATGAAATGCTTTTTTTATATATTCCTTATCGACAGGAAAATAGCTTTTTTTTTTTTTGCAGAATTTGACAGATGAAATAGAAGTTAGTTAATTACGGAATACGGCAGAATCAATGGATTAATGAAGGAATATAGTAAAAACACTAATATGACAACAATTTTTCCTTCAAATACCTTACGTATGTAAATAAGTAGAAAAAAAATTAATCCTCTTTCTTTGTATGACCGAGTAGTAGGTATGTAATTGTAGAATCCTTTATTATACAGGGTGAGTGGTGGGAAGATATGGGCTTTTTAAAATAAGACTACTTATGATTCATAGTGCAAATGCAGGCAAATCAACTGACGTATCAGCTGTTTCATACAAAAGTGCAACACTGCAGGTTAAAACTCATATTTGGGGTTAGCCCTATAAATCATGAGTAGAGTTTTTTAAAATAATGCCAATGTGTTCTCAGTCATACAGGGTTTAAAAAGACCTAAGAGAAAGCAGAAGTCTACGCATACTATACATCAAAACAAGAAACATATAAAAAAAATTGCTGGGAAACAATTTTTATTTTTTCATCAAAATAAAAATCATAAAATACCGCGCAATGTATACAGCGCCGCAAGTCGCGTGGCGCTTAGCAACTTCGAGCCGTGCATCACGTTCGGTCGACTGAGTTGAATGGCCTCGATATCTAGTAGTTACATTGAGCGCTGATGTTTTAAAGCCATTTTTTCGGTATGAAATACTTAAAATTTTGATAATGTTTCTTTGGACAAAAATTAAGATATAATGTTTTCAATTTGTTTTCATAAAAATTTTGAAAAACATTTTTAACTTTGACCTTCAATAACTTTATAACTATTAATTTCCCGCGTATAGTCTAGAAGAAAAAAATGGTTCTAATGATGAGCGGAATACGTAGTTCTCGGTTTTGTCATAGGTCCTTTTACACCCGTTATACCTACATTTAATTTCGTAGTTTAGTAAGTAATAAACAGTAAGGCCATATTATATCAACGAATGTATCCTAAATGATATTTTTTTAGTTAAGTTATTAAATGTAACGTCTTGTATGTAAAAAATAACATGATAATTTACAAGGCGCATGGTGCCGGTCAGTAAGTTTTTATATAGGGGACACGGAGCTTAATGTCATATCCTTTTTTTATTTCGTCGTAAGGTCGAGCCAATAGAATCCTGACCTATACAGGATCTTTGGTACATGGGGTATGAAGCCGGCACCTACCCATGCTAACATAGTCATATAAATACTATCTTCTTCTATCTCTACTATCATCCGTCACTGATACTATGGTAATATTAAAAATTGTAAAAATATTTTTAAATTTTTTATACATTTTGTTTCTGTGACCGAACTTTTTTTATAAGGAAATCAATTTTTTTTTACAATTTAAACATTGTGACCGAACTATTTGTATAAGGAAATCAATTTTTTTTTTACAATTAAAAATTTTGATATCACCATAGTATTTATATGACTATGTTAGCATGGGTAGGTCCCGGCTTCATACCCCATTTACCAAACACTCTGTGTAATATGGGTAACGGATTTTATGACATGGTTTTGTGGTAAAAGTATTCCTTGGTAGTATCCACTTGATTTTCAGCTCTGAGATTTTCGATTTCATATCAGTTTGAATACATTTGTAAATGTATACCATCATTATACTTTAGTTATGAATATTACTCCTACCGCAAAACAGATGACGGACATTTTGCCAACTGTTGCCGATAGCGCTCGTAACTTGGTTGCCAATTCAACGACCAAGAGTCGCTTGCATAATCGATGTCCGTTAAATTATAATCGCAATGAAGCATGAGAGCATACTTTTGAGTGCACTAAAGTTCCGTTTTCGCCGTCTGCATCAGGAGGTAGGTACTAAATAGTTTCATTCAACATCCAGTTATATATATCCGCTTCTTTCGTCACTGATACGGATTGTTTGTGCGTCGGGTAATTTAGTTCACTTTACCAGTTTGCCCTTACATTTTAACGGCGAACAAAGCTCCCGGTCATTCTCTGTGCATACGCTTACAATTATCTTTCATTCGGAGGAATAATAATTTATTTTAAAATTGGAAAAAATATTTTACTATCTATTTCCTATGGTTTCATCTCAGAATGATGAAGTGTTTTAGTAATTAATTTGATTACTATACTATTAGTAATCATTTAGATTTTTTATCTGTTGTGGCGTGTCACAAATTGTATTACAATATTGTTATCTTAACAACGCCTCTTATTTTAAGTATGATTTTGAGTTTTAACCGTCTTTCGAGTCTCTCGAAATTTAGTAGCTTTAAAATTAAGACTTCTCTTTTTTAGGATTTTATAGTTTTTGTAACATACTTGAAATTGTATCTATTCTTCTATTTGTATAAACTGTTGCAATTGAGAATGATAAATCTTTAGTCAGTATTTTTTATTTTTAATCTCATTTATGACTAGGGAAGGGCTTTTATTATACACGATTTTATAAAAGAAATTAACAAATAATTCGTAATCTTTGAATTTAAAATTAATAATTTATAAGTAAACGTATTTTTTATAACTCATTATTATTACTGATTTTGATGTAATTATAATCAAGAATGGTTTCTTAACAAGCTTCCAAATTTAGAACATCTACTTAAAAAAATATCAAAAAATTATTAAATTATTTTATCTCTACTTATTTGGTCCGTCCTTGAATTTAGTCTCTCAAATATATTTTATAAGTTATGGTATAGACCATAGAGCCTTACTCAATTATACTATAATATTGTTTTATGTAAGTAAGTTAGTGATAATATTATTTTAAATGTACAGCAAATGTCATGATATAATGAATCTCCAAGTGCCAAATGTGTTGCTTGTACAAAACATGCCATTTTTAGATTATCTTGCAAAGAATAAGGGATTTTGATAGTTATATCCGGAACTAACATAATTATAATTTCCTCTGTCATCCTTAAGAGTTACTTAAACGTCTTCGCTATTTCTTAATAATAATAAAAATCTGTACGTTGTGAAAGACATGAACAGTCAAACGAGAACCATGTATTCTATACTCCAAAATAAGAAACATTTCAAAACATAATTGCTGGGAAATGATTTTTATTTTTTGGTGGCAAAAAAATTGCAAATTGTACTGCGCAATGTAAAGCGCTCAACTCGCACGCAACGCGCAAAACCGCGATAATTTTGCCAGACGGCAGCGGCCCCGTTCGTTAGTGTCCGTGCGCATCGAGTGAGTTACATCGCAAATTTATTGAAGCCATTTTTTGTTATGAAATACTAAAAAAAAATGATAGTGTTTCTTTGGACAATAATTAAGAAATAATGTTTAGAACATGTTTTCATAAAAAAAATTAAATAAAATCGTAACTATCAATTTCTCAGGTATAGTCTAAAATGGTGAGCAGAATACATGGTTCTCGTTTGATTGTTCATGTCTTTTACATCCTGTATAAAAAAGGAAAACTTACAGACAATTTTCTTAAGTATGTTAAAAACATTCTAAAATATCATGAAAATCGGATAAGAATTAGGGATAGGAAAAAGTTTTCTCCTTTTGCGTTATTTTGTATGAAGATGGCACTCGGATAAGTATCCTTTTAAGGATTGCATGATAACCTATAAAATATGATTAATTTTGCATCTGCAAAGTCCCTTATTTTTTTATATATTTTCTGAATCTTTTATACATTGCCATATATTGACATTTTAGTGCCTTACTTGTAGTATTATAGATGTACTTTTGTGCCTTTTGGATGTATTTTACATTTTGTACGTTTTTTTAAAATACAATTGTAACGCTTTTTATGTGAAACAATACATATTTTTTTAAGACATTTGTGGTTTCAATTTATTATTTTACAATCTCAAAAAAGTTTTCTCTATCAGCTTTAATATGCGAGTATTCTTTTCATAAGAAAATTCCAAGGCGTAAAATAGTAATAAGCTCATGGCGATAACATTTCGAAATGCTCAATTTCATTCACGCACGGCCGTTCAATCTATCTTCGTGGTTAGATTCAATCGCAGCGAGTTGCTTCAACGACATCTGTGATTGCATTAGCAGCTAATATTCGCCTCGTGTGACTTACTTGAGCTACTAGTACCTATAGTATTATATTATCTGTGCTTGAGCATAGCTATTATAGCGCTACTCGTTTAGGTATAAATTATTACCTTCTATATTATCACATTTGCCCTTGTGAATAGACGATTTTCAAAGCGAAGATAGTAGATATTAATATTTCACATGTATAGAATATTGTCAAAATTATATTAGGGATTAACGTCATACGATTTATATCTTTAATGTCGCGGACCATTACGCCGCAAAATTAAAGATAATTACAATTTTCGATATCTATCTCAACAAATTGATAATGCCTACAATAAAACATTATGTTACAATCCCTAACGTCTAATTATCTAGATTACTCTATAAACGTCAGTTGTTATTTTAAATCTATGGGGTGAGCCCTTATCTGCCCTTATAAAATTATGACATAACCTATTGCAGTATGGTGACATAAAGCACGGGTAGTGGCGATTCCTGGTGTGTAGTCTTTTGGTTGGCTCCAGGTTAAAATTATGTAAACTTTTTTCTCAATAAAATACTAAAATTAAGTTTTACTAATTATTAAACTCTAATACGAATCAACGGAATCAACAAATATGCCTATCTAAATAATTTACTACTATAATGGCATGTTAACCGATTAATTGGGAAATGTAATCCCGACTGTCTCCAGTAGTGGTAACGTTCTGCATGGTTATAAAACTCAGGAAAAAAATTACAGTGCTCACAAATGGGAATATGCTGAGAGTTCCAATGTAGGTACTGTCCAAACTTTAACAAAATATAAAATAATTTCAATAAATTCTCCTTTTATTGGTGACTAACCAGGGACCAACATATGAATTATATGAAATAAATTTTATTATGTTAGCATGTAAATTATCTGCTAATAATTCTTCAAGTAAAGGCGCTAATAAATAATTTAGTTTATCTTATCTCTGAGACATCAATACAAATAAGTCCCACCCGAAAAACCATCACGCTCCTAAAGATAGTACCTACAAACATAGATATTGATATTGGTAATAAATTGCTAGGAAGGCCTCTTAATATAGAATATTTCTTTGAAGGTTGGTTCACCATTTTTTTTTGTTGACGGTGAGGTCAAATGCATTTACGCATCGTCCCTGCGGGGTGGTGCCAACCGCAAGGGATATGTGGGACTCGAGGTAAAGGCGTTCCCTCCATACCCACTAAACATCCTCCCCGGCCTGACCTTCAGTGCGCTATAACGGGACGGCTCGGGATCTGCGCACGTGAGCGCAACTACACCGAAACCGTCCCGATCTGACGAGGACACCGGGAACAGCCATCGGACCTCACCCGGACTTCGTCCTAATCAGTCCTCCGGACTTCGGGCGTGGTCGTGGCCCTGAAAAGGGCAATCTGGAACTAGCCGTGGTGGAAAATAAAAACAACTCGACGATGGCATGTGACTTAGAATGCCGAGGGGACACACTTGACATCAAAAGCCACACACCCGCCGAGAAAGTTTCCCCACCTCGTTACCAGGGTCCGCCACGAGGAGGCTTACGAACGTGGACCCCAGGTTGGTTCACCAAAGAGATCTAAAACGGCCACTATATTTTAAAATGAATTTAAAATTTATAGATTTTTTTTGTTATTTGATTGGCAGACAAGCATACGGCCTGCCTGGTGGAAGCTGCCAACCATAGAGTAGGTAACACGTCACCACTAGTCCTGAAAACAAAAACTGGAACTAAATTTCCACAGTCTTGTATTGTGAGAAAGATTAAAAATGGGGTTTAAATCATAACTATGTGCCCACTTTTGCAGTGGCGGCGCAACGCGTCGTCGGCGACGTCGGCCACTGCCGACAGCCTCTCGCCTGAGGGGGCCTCGCAAAAAAGTTTAAAATCTAACAAAAAAAAGTTACGAACATACTGACGAACCAGATGAATCTTCTGAAATGCAGTTCAGAGTCAATTTTTTAACACCATCATAGATGCTATATATGTCGCGGAAGAACGCGATTCCTGACTACAGGTGAGTGAAACGAAACGTTTTTATTGCGGTAAGGTTGGACAGACTGTTTTTTGGCGGGCATTTTGTTGGTTATAAATAAAAGGCTATTGAGTGAATAAAGTAGAAAAGGTTTTGGTGAAGGTAGAAGCAAAAAGGTAAAGCACTTAATAAAAGACGAGAAATAAAGGAAAGCGAAGCGGGGCAGAAAATCGGTAAGTCCTTTAAAGTAATAGCAATCTAGATTAAAGGCCATGAAGGGAGAAAGAGTGAGTAAAGTAAAAGTAATTAAGAAAAGGTAACGGAGGCAAGGGAAAGACTGTGAGGGGATGGAGGAGGTCTTCCTGGGGAACTTCGGGTTCCCCTTGTATAGACATATAGGTTGAAAATAGTCCCTATATGTAAATTGATGATACTTTGTATTAATAATAAAATTAAGATGTAGAACTCGTCACTCTTTCTCTGTAGGTCCATTGTATTAGACCACTTTGTCGTGGTAAGAAGTAAAACTGGAACCTAAGGCATTTACATTTCACGACAAAATGGTGGAGGTGCTGGGATACTCCTTATCGTTCTGGCTGATAAATTGAAGAAATAAAATTTATGTCGAGAACAATAATGTGTGAGTAGGTCTATCTGCTTTGACACATTGGAAAGACGGCCAGCCCTGCATGGTGCACGGTGGCGTCGTCTCAAAGAAGCGACAAGGTATAGTGGTTGACTGGCTGTCAATCCCCGGAAAGAGGGCCAGCCCTGCATGGTGCACGGTGGCGTCGTCGCAAAGAAGCGACAAGGTATAGTGGTTGACTGGCTGTCAATCCCCGGAAAGAGGGCCAGCCCTGCTTAGTGCACGGTGGCGTCGTAGCAAGAAGCTACAAGGAGAACAGCCTGGCCAGCTCGATGGACGCTGGCGCGCATGGTAGTCAGTCGTTTTGTATACAAGGGGTCTCTTCGGCAACCGGTGATAAGTCGCGCGTGGTCCCAGAATCTTGCCACGTGAAGGAGAAGCGCAACATGGCATAAAGAAGTGCATGTGTTGCTGAGGAGACCGCCCGCTAATAAAATTTTACTTTCGGCAGCCGGTGATAAGTCGCGCGTGGTTTTAAAATCTTGCCACGTGAAGGAGAAGCGCAACATGTCACAAAAAAAAAGGGAAGTGCATGTGCTGCTGGGGAGAGGGCCGCTAAGAAATATTAAAATTACAAGAAAGGCTAAATTATAGCGGGCTTACGATAAACTAAATCAGTTTCCTTATAATAAATGTAATTATGTCGACTGATGAGGCAGGCGGTGCTCATGAAAATACCTACCTACATAATTAATTTAATACCTAGCCATTTACGAGGGGGAGTATCCAGCAACTCATTTTTTATTTTTTGCATTTACATTTGAAATGACAAGGTTAAAGATTTTCACAGTTGTGGCCAAATTTAAGATGGCTGATCAAACCAAATCATAACTATTATACCGAACTACTCTCCACAGACTTTTGTCAAATTATTTTTATATTTTGTTTAAATAATAATATGACTAAAAATTATGAAGAAAATTTATACGCTACATTTTTAAAATATAAAACTACGGAATATCCGATTATTCGTCACTTACAAAAAAAAAAAAAAATATATGTGCGTTTCCGAACGTTCTTTGGTTATGTCATGTTGGCATTACTAAATTTTCTTGTTTCATTTTCTTTGCCATTGAAAACTTTTACAAAGTGTTTATACTATACCCGCCATTGTTTTTATATCTTGGAAAAATTGGTAAGTACTTTACTTGTATTATTATGTTTGATTTGCATAAAGACGGAAAAACAAAAGTGTAAAACGTTAAATACCGATTAATACTAATATCGACAAGACGAGTACTGTATTTGTTGTTTATGTACCGGCGATTCAAAAAGGTTACGAGTTTCTTTCTTCGAGAACATTTCTTTAATGACCTTACAACCATAATTGTTTCTTTAGCTGAAATAAGAAATATTTTATAACACTATTTTACCTTAATAGTAACAAGAAAAAATAAAATCTTCTGTAGAAAATATTTAGAGTAGGTACCTATCTACTTACTGAAACTTTTTTTTAAATAAGAGGGATTGTTCATTGTTCTTGAGCCCTATTTAAGTGAGAGAATGAAGACTATATTTTAATACGATGCCCGGTATATTACAGGAATACAATAACCGGCGTGTTGCGATTTCCAATAAAGATGGAGTCAAGACTAACTCTTATTTTTGAAAAACTGGAAAAGGCAGTAAATGACGCTCGTCAATTGTACGATCTTGCTGAAACAGAACCCATAGCCTTACAAGAATTTCTGAGAACAAAATTTTTACTAAGACAAACATTGAACCTAGTGAACTCAGAAATACAAAAATATATAAGTCAATGTTCATCTGAGCTTGTTACTAGGGGAACAAATGCTCAACTGTCTGCTGAAGATATATTGGCTAGTATAGAGGCTAGCATAATAACAACTCAATCTCAAGATTCAAACACACACTTTGCATCTAATCACTGTAAGCTGCCAAAATTACAATTACCAAAATTTGCTGGAGACTTGCTGAAATGGCATGAATTTTGGGATAGATTTGAATCCACAGTCCATACAAGGAACCTAAGTGGTGCTGATAAACTGGCATATCTAATAGGTTCTTTAGAGGGTTCGGCTTTGGAGTCAGTAGAGGGTCTCGCTGTTACAAATGCCAATTATAGCATTGCTCTTGACACACTAAAGAGTAGGTATGGAAAAACAGACACTTTGATTGATGCGCATTACGATGCCCTACTTAAATTACCCCAAGCGGGTGATACACCATCTGAATGTAGAAATACATTAAACATTATTGAACGGCATCTACGAGTATTGCATTCATTAGGCGAACAAACTGATGGAAATCACCTAAGAATTACCCTATTAAGAAAATTTCCTGACAAAGTTGTATATGAAGTTAGCGCCGCTACTAAAGATAACTCAGTAAATTCAGTAAGATTAACCTTGGAGCATATTATATCTGCAATGGAGAGGTCACATAGGACAAGAGGTGACATACACATGAATCCACCTGTTCCATCTATAACTACAGAATCTCTTTTAATAACAAGTCACAACAATAAACATAAATTCAAATTTGATAAGAACAACAGAAAAAGGAAGAATTTTACTCCAAGCATAAGTCAAAAACGCTCAAGGATTGAATGTGTTTTTTGTAAAGGGGATCACTACAATAGTGACTGCACTAAGTTTAATACAGTTGGTGAAAGAAAACGTTTACTGGGCAAGAAATGTTATCGTTGCTTTAGAGAAGGACATAACATAAGAACATGCAAAATAAAGAAGAATTGCTTCTACTGTAAAGGAGATCACAATCAAGCACTGTGTCCAAGGAAAATAGGTACTAGAACTGAAAGAGTGTATGAGACCTATAATTTCTCACATGTGCCTAATCAGTGCTCCTTTTTACAGACGGCCACAGTCATTGTGAAAAACCAGAACAATGAAGTAAAATGTAGAGTGCTGCTGGACAGTGGAAGCCAGAGAAGCTATATCACCACACAAACAGCAAACAAATTAAAATTAGTTCCCGATAATGATGATTTATTGATGATTTTTACCTTTGGATCAGATAAGCCTAAAGAAACTTCAAGTCCTTCTGCTGAAATTATTATTGATACTAAACGTGGAATCCAAAGGAAAATTAGGGTAAATATGGTGCCTCACATAATAAAGAATTCAAACTTACCTACTGTTAAAATAAATCATTTGGTAGATATTCCCGCTGATGATAGACTTGCCGAGAAAATAGACTTATTGATTGGTAATGATTACTATTTCTCCTTTATGAGAACGGAAAAAATAAAGATTCAAGATAATCTTTTTGTGGTTGATTCTGATTTTGGATGGGTTATCACCGGTCATCTGAACTACATGGAAAGGGAAAAGGAAAATGTATTATCTATTATAACATATTGCCGGTCTGATGAATCACACTATCCTTATTATACTGAGCCAGATTTACCTCTACGGGATATGGATATGAGATTTTTATGGGCTCTTGAGAGTATTGGCATATGTGACTCCATAAAGGCCACTCGAGAAGAAGAAGCTATACAACATTTCAATGAAACTGTTAGATATGTAGATCAACGTTATCAAGTGAAGTGGCCATGGATTCATAACCCTCCAGAGCTACCTAACAACTTTGGATTAGCAATGGGACGATTAATAAATCTTGTCAGGCGTCTTGATCAAGAAACACTAAAAGAATATAATAATATTTTACAAGAACAATTAAAGGTTGGAGTAATAGAGATTGTACCACCATCTCAGAATACAAATAAGTCGCCTCTGCATTACTTACCGCATCACTTAGTTCAGCAAGAAGGAAAAAGAAGTCGTATTGTTTACGATGCTTCAGCTAAAATTAAAATGCAGAAGAGCTTAAATGAGTGCTTGTATAGAGGTCCTACTATGATTGAAGATTTAAATGCATTACTTTTAAGTTTTAGGACTAATAAAGTGGCAATACTAGCTGATGTAGAAAAGGCATTTCTGCAAGTGGGATTACAAGCGGATGATCGGGATGTAACTAGATTTCTATGGCTAAAGGATATAACTAAAGGTACCATAGAAAACAATATATTATATCTGAGATTTTGTCGCGTACCATTTGGCATAATTTCAAGTCCGTTCCTTTTAACTGCTACAATTAGATACCACTTGTTAAGAAAAGAAGATGCGGTACTTGCAGAAATGGCAAACAAGTGCTATGTAGACAACCTGGTCACGGGAACTTCATCTACCGATAAAGCAAAGGAACTCTATACAATCACAAGAAAAGCATTTCAAGAAATGTCTATGAATATTAGGGAATGGATCTCAAATGATAGGACCTTTCTTGATTGGATACCAAAACAGCATCAAGCAAGTAACACAAAGCAGACTAAGGTTTTAGGTTTATTATGGAATGTGCTAGAAGATACTCTGCAGATCAAACTTAAAGAAAGTATATTTACTGAAGAACACAATAAGAACAGCAAAAACAAACGAGAAATTTTAAGAACGATTGCCTCCTTTTTTGATCCATGTGGCTTTGTATCTCCATTAATATTGCCAGCCAAACTGCTCTTGCAGGAATTATGGTTGAGGAAATTAGATTGGGACTCTCCATTACCCGAAGAATTGGAAAAAAAATGGATAAATATAATAAAAAATTTAGAAGTACTACGAGATATTAGAATTCCACGTTATATTGGCTACAATATTAAGATCAACAAAGATACAAAGTTTGAATTACATTGTTTTACTGATGCCTCTGAAAAGGCTTATGCGGCTGTAACATATTTGAGAATAATAGGATTTAAGAATATCAGAACTGTATTAATAATGTCAAAATCTCGTGTTACACCAGTAAAACAGAAGCCTAACTTAAATATACCAAGACTGGAACTTGTGGGTTACACTATTGGAAGTCGCTTGCTTACTTACGTAAAGAACTCTTTAGGACTATCCATACACAGGCAATATCTCTGGACAGATAGTAACATTGTTCTTTGTTGGATGAAATCTAACAAGCTACTTCATCCATTTGTTGCTAGAAGAGTCAACGAAATAAAACAGAATAAAAACACCGATTGGCGCTATGTTAATACAAATGTTAATCCAGCTGATATTGCAACAAGGCCAGAGAAATGGTACAATCAAGAAGAGTTGTGGTATCATGGGCCTCAATTTCTATTAAATAATCCAGACTCATGGCCAAGTGCTTCTGAAGTTAGCACTTTTTGCGCGGCTGGGGAGTCTCTGGTCACTACATTCCCAGAAGATCATGTCCTAGAGATAGAGGAAGAACAAGAGGTATGTGCGAAAATTCCTAATGAACCAGATGACAGTGTATTGAGTGAAGTCAATTTAATCAAGAAGTTACAGGAGCAATACTATCCAGATGAAGTAAGTGGCAAGCAAACTAATTTAAGCCGTAACTTAGGCTTATTCATGGACGTAGATGGACTACTGCGATGCCAAGGCAGAATGGCTCATACGTCATGGGACTATGATATGAAACATCCTGTGCTCATACCAATAGATTGTAACTTCACAAAACGAGTTATTCAAGAAATACATGAGAAAAATTATCATGTTGGTGTATCTCATACATTGAGTATTTTGCGTCAACGTTATTGGGTACCAAAGGGAAGATTACAAGTTCAAAAGGTCATACATAAATGCCAAAGATGTGTAAAGCATGGAGGAGGGCCATATAGTTTACCGCCTACTCCAGATTTACCAACAGAACGCGTTAATTACAGTGCACCATACACATATACAGGAATCGACTATTTTGGTCCCTTGTATGTAAAGACCAATTCCGGAAATGAGAAAAGATGGGTGTGCTTAATGACATGTCTAGCTGTGCGAGCTGTTCATATGGAAGTTGTGGCTGATCTAACTGCTGAAGAATGTTTGCAGGCTATAAGGAGGTTCATAGCATCAAAAGGGGTTCCAACTCTTATTGTATCTGATAATGCACTCCAATTCAAATTATCTGCAGAGATTTTAGAAAGTACAATTTGCATAAAAAATAAGATCAAGTGGAAATTTATACCACAACTTGCTCCGTGGAATGGAGGTTTCTATGAACGTTTAATTGGAGTTGTAAAACAATGCCTAAAGAAAACATTAGATAAACATCTACTGACAAATGGTCAACTGTTGACTGTGATCAAAGAAATTGAAGCAGTAATTAATACTAGACCGTTAACATATGTGAGTTCAGAATACGACTATATTCTTAAGCCAGCAGATTTTCTTTCTATGGGAAAGTGTATTGTTACTGAACCAGCAGTTTCTGAACAGACAAATTTTACTGAAACCACAGTGACAAAGCGCGACATCATAGAAGGATGGAAGAGAGGGAATATAGTCTTAGAAGAATACAAAAGGATGTTTGTCAACCGGTATCTACTTGGATTACGAGAAAGGTATAATAATTCTGTCAAACAACCAAGGATAAAGTCAAAGGAGTGTCCAAGACTTGGCGATATTGTTCAGATTAAAGGAGACTCAAAAAATAGAGACTTATGGAAGGTGGGTAAAATTGTGTCTTTAATAAAAGGCTCTGATGGAGCATGTAGAATAGCTAGAGTAAAAGTTGGAAGCACTGAACTAATTCGCTCATTAGGTCACCTGTATCCCTTAGAAGTAGAAGAAACTACTAATACTGAAGAGAATGTAGAAGCTGTAACTGACGACAAAGGTCACAACGGAGATAGTCTAGATCCAAGTATAAATTACATGAGTGAGGATTTATGTGGCCTGCAATTGAATCCTTTTGAGTCTAGGGATACAGAACAAAACACCAAGGAAATAGAAATTCAGCAGGCTGAATTTAACCATATTCCCCAAATACTAGCTCAGGATTCTAATGAACAAATTAATTCAGAAATTGATAAAGAATTAGAAGTTAAAAGTCGAGATGTTGAAGTAAGAACTAAAAGAGATGCTGCAATTAAAGCGAGAGAGAAAATTGCTGAATGGACACGTCAACTTGCTGCGGTTTTCTTGGTCGTCGGGAGTGTCGCGGAAGAACGCGATTCCTGACTACAGGTGAGTGAAACGAAACGTTTTTATTGCGGTAAGGTTGGACAGACTGTTTTTTGGCGGGCATTTTGTTGGTTATAAATAAAAGGCTATTGAGTGAATAAAGTAGAAAAGGTTTTGGTGAAGGTAGAAGCAAAAAGGTAAAGCACTTAATAAAAGACGAGAAATAAAGGAAAGCGAAGCGGGGCAGAAAATCGGTAAGTCCTTTAAAGTAATAGCAATCTAGATTAAAGGCCATGAAGGGAGAAAGAGTGAGTAAAGTAAAAGTAATTAAGAAAAGGTAACGGAGGCAAGGGAAAGACTGTGAGGGGATGGAGGAGGTCTTCCTGGGGAACTTCGGGTTCCCCTTGTATAGACATATAGGTTGAAAATAGTCCCTATATGTAAATTGATGATACTTTGTATTAATAATAAAATTAAGATGTAGAACTCGTCACTCTTTCTCTGTAGGTCCATTGTATTAGACTACTTTGTCGTGGTAAGAAGTAAAACTGGAACCTAAGGCATTTACATTTCACGACAATATAGTCGACACCGAATATCGATTTAAAGCGAATATTTCGAGCTATGTGGTTTTATTTATGATATCAATCCTTGGGAAGGCCAAAACAGTGACATACAGGCAGCATTCATGCTTTCGAATTAAATGAGGAACTTCAACTTTTAAAATCTAATTCACTAGACTCAATCAACGACGCGAAACAACTCATCCAATACATTTTATTAAATAATTTTGAAGAAGCATATACAAATGTTTACATTACAATTAGAATCATGCTCACAGTTCCGGTCAGTACAGCTTCCGCTGAGAGCTTCTCAAAGTTGAAATCGATAAAGACCTATTTGAGAAAGAGCGATGAGCCAAGACAGACTATCCGCGTTATCAGTTCTGTCAATCGAAGCTGAAATGGCGGCTAGTCTTAGCTACGACAAAATCCTGAAAAAATTCAGTGAGGCTAAAAGCCGAAAAATTCGACTATTTTAATTTATATGTGTGTTGGTAATTATTTTTTGTCATCATTTGATCTTCAACAATAAAACTCGTTTTCTCTTACTTTATTTTATAATTTGGCTCACTTAATTTTACGGTTTTTTTTACTGCGAAGTAAAATAGGCCTCGCGAACTTGATGTCGCCGACGTCCACATGTGGTCTAGCGCCGCCACTGCACTTTTGACTTAAACTCTTTTAATTAAAACGAGAACGAGGGTAGTAGGTACTCAATAAATTAGACTAAAAAATTAGTGTTCTATGCCATTTTAGCCGATTTAGATTATTTGGAAGTCATAAAATTAAAATAATTGGTGGCGCAGACCAGTGGTGGCGCCAGTTAGCTCGATAACATAACATTATAAAGATGTTTTAATCTAAGGAAACTAGATTACTAGACTGCTACGTGCTACTGCTAACATTTCAAATTTTGTACATTTTAGTGCAGGCATTAAAAAATCTTGAAACAGGTCTTATCAAAATAAACCACATCTAGCAGTATGGGCCATGCAGTGCCTCAAAATAGTGAGGTTGCTAGCCTGTCACCTACCTACATAAAAGAACCATCAAATCAAAAATTAACTAAATCCTCAGTGAACCAACAGAAAAGTCAACTAGAACAGATGTTACGTGGATGTTACACTCTTATTAAAACATCTCGGACAGTGAAAACATCTAACAAACACATTTTTATAGCAGTATAACGCAAAAACAAGTTTCGATAACATTAATTTTTACTCCGCACTCTGTTTACGCAGATGTGCGTCTTTACAACGCGGACTAATGAAGTGGAATCGTGTTAAAACTGCATCCAAATAGTTCTATATTATTTATAGTGGACGAATCAGCTGATGGGTTCGATCGGCGAGTGTATGCGTCCGCGCTCGGTAGAGACACCGCGCGACGAGGAACGGCGGCGCCCGCGCATTATCTTTACGTTATCACACAAAATAACCACACGTGAACTACTAATAACCGGCTGTGTGCTTGCTTACGACGCCCCTGAGCGCACCATTACGAAGCGCGGTCCGACGGATTCAATTTGCAATACAAAAATCACAAATTCAGGATAAGTGCATAATGTGACGTAATACATAATAACAAACTGGATCGCCAGTTGCATAAACTTTTGATCGTGTGTAAAAGTTGTAGTGCTTGACTCGTTAAGGATTGATAAAATGTCTCTGTAGAAAGCTGCACCTTAAGAAGAAGTCGCAAGGTCTAAAAATGAGGAGCGACGTGTTACCACCCAGCGAGCTGGAGGGGACGGACTACCTCCTCTCCTCGACTATGAGGCTGGACGACAGCTTTTTGCAAATATTGGGTAAGTGATTATTTATTTTGCCGTGCTACTTCAAATATGTACAATTATCGCTTTTAAATTAGAAGTAGATAAAACTGCAAAAGGTAAATTTTGCATCCGTCAATGTAATATAATTTGCCATACACATTTGTGGTTAAGTACTTCATTTTAACAAATAAAGAATATGCCTACTTATTGGCTTTTTTGAATTCACATAAGGATTTAAGAGAAAAAAACTTATAATTTTAATTACGATTAGGTAAGAAGTAAGAGTAAGACTAGAAAATTGATGAAACAATTTAAGAAATCGATAAAATATTACCCACAGGCACGTATTTTATCGACTAGGACATAATAAAACTATATAGATAGAAGATTGTGTATTAGGCCAATTTATAAACAGGATATACTTATTTAGGCAACACACACGTCTAATAGTTTGGTTGACACAGTGTTATATGAACATCTACTACCAGCAGCGTCTCTATAAACTAAATCGTAAAGATATTCAAAAATTTCTCTAAATAATACGTGACTCTAAACAGATAGCATTGACCGAAATCGAAGTGTTGACACTGAGCTTATTGTATTTCGTGGATTGGAACAAAACAAACGGAAAACGTAGATTTACATGCTTTATTGACTTAATCTCACTCGAGTTTCATTTACTTGGACATGTTACAATTTTATTTTTGTGAAATTATAAAATACTGGTTACTATTCTACAATATTCTTCGTTCTCAAAATAGACTCGCGAACGCTGAAGTTCTCATTAATATTCAGACAAATAATAATATTGTAAGTCGTTTATTTATTGCTGCCACTTTATTTTCTTTGTTGTACGATAAAATTATGCTATTTTTAATGCAATTATCATCTGAGTAAGGTCGTGCTATTTATTCGTAAGAATAAATTTGTACTTCGTTAACTGAAAGGTTGTCTGACAATAATCGTAATTATTAATCCCAACTGCACAGACAGTGTCTCGTGTAGGTAAAACCCATAATTTAAAATATGAACTAAAGTTAGTAATGTTTTAAAACTGTTGCTGTGATTTTTATTTGCTGAATAAAAGACAGAGTTAGCATCAGTTTTAAACCACGACCAACTTTAGTGTACGTTTTGTAAGGAAGTAAGAGTATAATTTATTATGCAGTTTAATATATTTACAATATGCCTACTCTGTATTCGTAAGGTCATTGATGTTAAATACCCGACGATTGTCAAACAGTTAACTGTACACTCGGTAGATAATTTTTAGCTACGGATAATAATACTATTGGTTTAGCTTTACTACTTACTTACTCTACCACTGCTACTACTAGGTAGGTACCTACTAAGCTTACGTTCATCTAACCTCAGACCAATAATTGGTCAGAGCTAAACTCAAAACCTAGCTAGACCGCTGGAAGCAGGTAGGTATACGCAGTGGGGGATTTACAAATTTGTTGCCAGTAGGCTAAGAAATTCATGCCGCCCCTTCTTACTTACTTCTGAAATTCGATACCCTAGTTCCAATGAGCATAATGCTTAGTTCGCAATCATATTAATTACATTTGCAACTTCATTGTGCTTTATCTTCCTCATTACATCAGTTTTCTTCCCTTTATTAAAAAATAAAATTTTCGGGGCTAGTTATCTGCCATAATAAAAAAAGTTGGGCCAAATTTGCCGCCCCCTAAAATCTGTAGCCCTAATAGGCTCCAGCCAACTCAGCCTATTGGTACCTACCTAAATCCGCCACTAAGTATACCTTTGTTATTCTCTCATAATTTTCTACCTACCAGAATCGCGTTAATCAAACGTGCGGTCTTCATCTTACACTGAAAAGAACTCTGGTACCTATCGCGTTATTAATTATTAACGACCGTAGACACTAAAACCAAATCGTTAACGTTCCCATATATTTTGACATCTGACACTTGTCTTATTAATTATTAACGACCGTAGACTATATTTTGACATCTGACACTTGTCAAGCTGTAGAGTTAAAATCTATATCTCCCTCAGATCTCTCCAGATTTTTTTCAAACAGATAATTTTCAAATTTTTTTCAAACCCAATCGTCGTTGTACTTTTTGACGGAATATGGAGATAAGAAAATGTACTTTTGATTCTTTTCTAACTACTTTAATTTCAGATAATCATGTATAAGTATCTCTTTTCTTTGAAGGGCACTTGAAAATATAACCGTGATAAAAGTACCTATATCGCTTGCAACATCAATCCAATCATCCCTGGAAAGGTTTGGGCCCTTACCGGGAGGACTTTAGGCCATGTAGCGCCAGATGTACCTACAACCACTAACAATGATAACGGAAATTCAGTTTTTCAATTTAGGTACACATTGACCAATTGCAATTTGCCAATTATTAAAGTTTTTAAATCCTTGAAATTTAAGAATACTGGATTGATAAGGGGTTATGGGATATATCAGTAAAAATCGTGAAAAATATTATCTAAACATTGATGATGGACTAATCATCTAGCTCACATATTTAAGAATTGCGTAGATGGAGGCATTATTGCCATTAATGAAATACAGTAATTTCGCTATTTAAATCAGTCGTTAAAGAAGATCCAAGTAATAGTCGACATAGGTCTATTTTACCTGCTCTTAGTAAAATTTTTCAGAAATTAGCTTTTTAACAAACAATTAATTCAACATTTTGAATCTAATGGGCTAATAGCTTATTTCACAGAGCCCAATATGGTTTTACAAAGAGTCAATCTACTACTAGATTGCTCTGTTGCACCTACGTTTTTGATGAGTGGAAAAGTCCTAGACTAGAACGCATTTGGAATATTCTGCGACCTATCCAAAGCTTCAAACTGCGTTGAACATGATTTGCATTTCTTTCCGCTAGGGGCGCTATTCACGTTTCCTATAGGTATAAAATATTTACGTGTGTACCAGTATAAGTTTTTTAGTATATAGGTACTATACTAAAAAACTTGTACTGGTACACTGACTGACAACTTAACTAGCCGACTTTAACACAACAACAAAAATGTAAATTGCAGTTGTTTGATGGAGGTCTTTTATTCTAGCGATCAAAAACCAATCTGTCTTTAGTGATAAAATTTATCAGAAAGTAAACAAGGACTTTGTTAACAATCTTTTTCATTACGCACTTAAATTATCATTATGTACGCATTCGGTATTCCGTATTCATCCTATGACGTCTCATCCTCCTCATTATTTTTTCCTTGCTCAACCTATTTGTGTTCCATACTCAACCCACAACATAAATTTAATTTTAAATTCCTTATTCATCCCATCAGTATTCCTAGCTCAACCCGAAGTAAAAAACACGTAAATAAGATTTGTGCGTACGGTCTGAACAAAAATATTATTTTTAGAAATATTTTCAAGCTCAGTTAACTTTTGTTTACATATTGTTCTATTAAATAAAACGGCAGGAAATCTGATAAAATCACGTATTTAAAATATATATGTCACCTGAAAATAACAAGAACCGCAAATTTATAAATTATCTAACTGTGCGAAATTCATCATAATTATCCAATTCGAAAATATACATAACTAACTTTTCCCCGCAACTTCATTCGCGTGGTATCTACATTGTTGTTTACTACTTATTTTTTTACTAATCATACACATATTTCCAATAAATACATGGTGTAAAAGACATGAACAGTCAAACGAGAACCATGTATTCTGCTCACCATCATAACATTTTTTTTCCCTTTAAACTATACCTGGGAAATTGATAGTTACGATTTTATTGAAGGTCAAAGTCATTTTTTTTATGAAAATGTATTTTATACGTTATTTCTTAATTATTGTATAAAGAAACTTATAATTTTTTTTAGTAATTCATAACAAAAAATGGCTTCAAAACATTAGCGTTCAATGTAGCTCACTCGATGCGCACGGACACTAACGAACGGGGCCGCCGTCTGTCAAAATTATCGCGGTTTTGCGAGTTATGTGCGAGTTGAGCCCTTTACATTGATTTTACTTAAAAATGACGGATTTTCATACAATCTGTCATCCCCTATTTTACCCCCTTAGAGGTTGATTTTTATGTGCAAAATTTCTGTCCAGTACTTTTCTTTTTATATAATAGATATACTACATTTAACTATGAATAGATTAAAAAACAGTCTGCCTAAAATTCCCATGACTGCAAAAAAAATTCAAATCATAGCCTTACTCAAATTTTTATGAAAATTTATGGTTAGTATTTAAGACAAGTCTAAATTATGCTGTAGGTAAGGTAGGTAGTGACGATAACAAAAAACGCCAACTCATTGTTTACGATGCGCTAAAGAGCCTTCGCGGCGTGTGTGTTCAAATGTCCATCCTTTAATTTTACTTTATTATTGATTTGCAATAAATAAGTTTATAAGAACTTAAATTATGAAAAAAACAATATTCTTATTAAAATTATGAATGAAGTCCAAGAATCTTTCTTGATCGTTCAACTTGGGGTGCCATCTCATATATGGCTCTCGTAGTACCGAGGTCGGGCTATTTGAATTTTGTAACAGCTGTACGAAATAATGACCTCGTGCTCAGATTGAACCAAGTAAAAAGATTTTTGAGCAAAGAGGTACTTGCTTGGAGGCCTATGCTTGCAGTTTTTCTGTATGATCATAACAGAAATGATAAAGAAATCTGCATAGGAGAACCAAATTTAACGATATAGCCCAATGTGACGTGAGGACTGTCGTTCGTTGGTGCGGAAAGAGTGGCGAACGCATACTGGGGGACGCAGCAGGTAGGATGCAAGCGCAAAGTAGCCCAACGATATCTGGTAAAGGTCGCAGCGCAGGCCTCTACCGCCAGCACAGGACCTTATCGGGTTGGAACAAAGATTATTATAGTGGGTTGGAATTATTGGCGGAGATGTCCAACTTCAACTGCTGGCGCTTTCTTTTGTAACTTACTTCAATGTTATTGTGACTTTCATTCAATATAGATAGGTAATTGTGATTTTCATTCAATAAAAATTTTGGAGTGCCTCGAATATGGTGCAGCCCATTTTATTGTTTATTTGATATAACCGAATTCGTTACAATTTTTATCAAATAAACTACCTCATTATTTTAAATTCTATTATCTCCTTAGATTAGGTACTTACCTTAGGTGCCTATAGTAAATTGAGATAAAAGTATCTAATAACATTATAGATAGATTGATAGTGTAAGTATGTTTATTTAAATACTTAATAGTAGATTGGATATATTGTAGGTATTGCTTCTATAATTATTTGAGCTGGAAAACATCCAACCATCAAAGACGGTGTTTGATTTAGTTCTTTTTAGTGTCAATTTAGCCCGTCTCGAGACACGTTTAAATATACTGTTTGCTAACGTAATTATGCTAAGTACTCCTATCTATATGGCTAGGTGTTAGATTAGGAATGCAGGTATTATATAATGTTTTAGATTGAAGGTCGCAAACAAGTGTTAAATAAAAAAATAAGTAGATAGATATTAATAAGTATGGTGGTTTGCAACTGAATAACTGTACCTACCTAGGTCTTATTTTGGAGAAAATGCTGCAGTATAATTTCCCACCCGCACACTTTTTATTGGTCTGAGCCCGCACATCGTCTTTCGGCTCTGCTGATTTGTCGTAGCGTTGTGAGGTTCAGACTCTACCTCAAAATAAGGCTGACGTTACAATGTAATTAGAGGGCGGCGGCGCTGCGGAAAACAATGGCACACAATAGGTAAGGCCAAGGTTTATTATGATGTTTATTACAAGAAAGAAGCTTCTACAAAGTAACCTAGCGTAAATAGCTCCCAACGTGAGAAGCTGAGCTAAAAATAAACAAAATGTTTAAATAAGTTGCCATTAAAATATGTGCAGTGCACTATAGAATAACTCCGGAAACAAAGGAAGCCAATGTATGTCGATCGAAAGGATTGGCTCAAAGGATCAGACATAAATTTATTTATTGTAACTAACTACAAACATAACCGTTTCGTACACAGCACACAGATCGATCACCATGTCAGGGAAATTCAAAGACAGCACTCAATTACCAAATAAAATATTGTACGTTTTATTTTTGCATTCAAGCAATTCTTTTTTGTTCATCATCATCATCAACAGCTCATATAATGTCCATAATGTCCCCACCGAGGGGCTCGAGCCTACCCCACATTAGGGGCGATTAGGCCTTAGTCTACCACGCTGGCCAAGTGCGGGTTGGTCGACTTCACACACTACCTAAGAATTTCTTCATAGGTGTGTGCAGGTTTCCTCACGATGTTTTCCTTCACCGTAAAAGCGTCGATTAAACGTACATATGATTTCAAAATTTGAAAACACATTAGTACGTGGCGGGGATCGAACCAGTGTCTCCTGGGTGGGAGACGACGCTCTTCCACACTACGCCACCGACGCTTCTCCTCGCTTCGCTTCTATTCTTTTTTGTTATTAAACTTTTATAACAGCAACAGGATTTCGGAAGATGCTGGCATTCCCGCCTGAGGCAGGTTGATTTTTTTCCAGTGTATTTTTTCTTGAAAATATTTACGCGTTTGTAAACGCAAAAAATATTCCATATTCTACTTTTTTTTTTGCATTTAAGAAATTGTTTTTCTGTTATTAACCTTTTAAAACAGCAACCATGATGTTCTAGCATTTGGAAATAATAGGTTGGGGAAAAAGTTTCTTCGCATTTTTTAAGAAAATTCAAAACATTTTTTAATGTAGTTTATTTACATTTAACTAAAGTATGTAGGTACCATTTTGTTCGATAACTTTTTGCCATCTTGTAGGTAGGGACATGATCCCATTGCTATAGAAATTTTGGGACTTCTGGTCAAAATACCGCGACAAGTGGTTTTGGCAGTCCTCTCGTGATGTTAACCTGACACTGCCTAAAGAATTCTAAAGAGACCGAAACAGGTGGAAATCTGAAGGTGCAAGGTCAGGACTATACGGCGGATGCATTAACACCTCCCAGCCAAACTCTCTTAATTTTTGCTGAGTGGCTAAAGATGTGTGAGGTCTAGCGTTATCATGATGAAAAACCACACCCCTTCTGTTGATTAATTCCGGCCGCTTTCACTCAACTTCTTGCTTTCATCTCATCAGTTGTTCGCAGTAGAGTTCAGAATCGATGGTCCTGCCTGGTGGTAACAGCTCATAATGAATAATGCCCTTCCAATCCCACCACACACACAGCATCACCTTGTTGCGAGTTAACCCGGGTTTCGCCACAGTCTGTGAAGCCTGACCGGCCTTTGACCACGACCTTTTTCGCACGTTCTTGTCGTACGTGATCCACTTTTCATCACCAGTTATCAGCTTCTTCATAAATGGTTCGGTTTCATTACGTCGTAATAAAGAATCACAAATGAGTACACGGTTCATTAGGTTTCTTTCAGTGAGCTCGTGAGGTACCCAAATGTCGAGCTTTTTTGTGTACCCAGTTTTTTTCAAATGCGCCAAAACTGTTTTGTGGTCAATTCCCAGTTCTTCAGCTACGTCGTAACTACTGACTTGCCGATCTTGCTCCACTTTTTCAAAAATGGCATCCATTTTATCTGTAATAGGGCGACCAGAGCGACGTGCATCTTTGACATCAAAATTTCCGGATTGAAAACGCTTAAACCAAATTTGTGCTACTCTCACAGACACTGCACTAGGTCCATAGACATCGCAATTGTTTTCGCGGCTTGCGTTGCATTTTTACCTTTTTTGTAGTAAAATTTTAAAATGTATCGAATTTCTTCATTAGATTCACTCATCTTGGCGGTACGAAAAACAAATGAAAATCTTCCTAATTTGAATTTGGAATTATGTTCTTTAAAATTTAAACTTTTAATGATACCAAAACCAGCCAGATACAAATAGTATAGCCAAAGAGATTTTATTACAAGTTTATACATACTATAATGCGAAAAGACTTTTTCCCCAACCTAATATTTAAGTAAATAGATAGTATCACAGATAGCTAATATAATAGAGTATTTTTGTTTGATCCGAAAATCTACCCATCTCCACAATTCATTTAGTCAGTGGAACTCCTTAATATACTTAGAGTTTCTAGTACCTATAAATAATTAAAGTACTTTGTGATATTATTGAAAAATCTAATCATATGACAAAAAATCAAAATCATATAAATATCGATGACCCTTTAGTCATAAATAAAATTAAATAATTATTGAAAGAGAAATGGAGACTTGCGGAAAAAAAAAAGACGTGATGGATGACCGAAAAGTATGGAATTACTTATTTTCAAAATCTAAGTATGTTACGACTTGCAATAAAGATACGAATGAATGAAATGATATTACAAATCTATTACGCCGAACCTACTGTTTTTCAAAAGAGAATCATCACCTTGCAGGTGAACAAGCCAAGGCGAGGTTGGCTGCTAGTACGATATGGCGCGTATTCTCTCTTGCACCCACGGAGTCCAATAGTCTTTGCTTGCACCAGTGAACGCATTAGACGATCGTTGAAAGTAGCAAACTCTGTAGTTTGCTACAGAATTAATAAAAATAATTGCAATAGCTATTTTCACACTTAGACTCCACAATTCCACATGGATGGAGTCATTTATTGTGAGTATGTAGTATTTAATTGCATTGATGATTTAACATACAGAATAATTTATTTCATTAAATAAACTTTAGAATAAGTTGCATCGTCAACATCGATCAGGGATTCTGATAATTCGTAGAGAGATTGAATTTTATTTATGATATTTATTATATCATAGCCCATGACCATCGAGCACATCGTATAGACATTTTTATATTAAAAAAGAAACAATATTGGGAACGAGGCAGGCATTAATTCGCCTTTTTGTAGCAAGTCTATTTTCGATTCCCAGCGGCGGGTAGATACTAATTTGCCATCGATTTTGTTGGTGATCGGGCTTATTTTGTCCAGCTTTTATCCAAGGGGGTCACCATTCAGGCCGCGTTTCCACCAAATATATGCGAGGATGCATAGCGAAGTATATATAGAAGAAATTTATTTACCAAGCTCCTCCGCTCCGTTGGAAACGGTTTATCGGAGCGAAGGTTTTGTACATACAGATCAAGTCAGGGATGTGATACGGGGGATGTTTGCGAATGGCTTCTATGTTTAACGATTTGCGATGAAGAAATGAAGATGGACACGCAGGCAGCCTAATGATATAAAGCTCGCTTCCACAGACAACCTAAATGAAAATGTAAATAAAACTATAAGTTAAATGCAAAATCGTAAATAATTTCACAACCTGATTAATAAAATTGATTTATTTTACTCAGTTCCTCGACTATATAATTTGTAAGTTTTTGATATATTTTCGTGCACGCAAAAAGACGCAGATAGGGGCGAGTACACCTATGTATGTAAGTTCTACCTAAGTACTTATTTATTTAATCCACTTCATAATTTTTAACCGCTTAAGTGCCGTGTAACCGCTTAAGATAACATGATGGAGTGAAGATTAGATAAATATAATAAAATAGATATTAACTTCGAGTAGATATTTCGAGTAGGTCTAATACAAAAATAGTGTCATAAAATAGGCGGCTATTACAAAACTAATAACAAAAGAATTTTAGAACAATTTTCGTAAATTTAAGTACTTACCTCAAGGATACTGTTGGAAACTGTTATTGAAAGAAAGGCACACTACTCTGAGAGCCATATATTAGACACAATGTCATATAAAAACAAAATATATATCAAACTTCAAAAACATAGAAATATAAAAAATACAACTATGGAATATAAAAAGTAGGCAGCCCGCAACAGATACCTTGCTGGTTAGTACTTCGTGCTTGCTACCCACTGTACGATTTGGAAAACTAAAACAACTATCTCTTCTTTCAATTGTTACTGGTGGTCGCAGATGACCGTCTCTGTGTCACCGGGGTTTTTAAAAGGCGAAGGGTCCTCAAGCCTTTAAAGCGTACCTCCATAGGGGATGATCTGGAATCTCGGAAGTCTCTCGTTCGATTAGTGTATATAGATTTAGACCTTCGAGCCGGAAAGGTTGGATTAAAGCTAGGTAGATACTATCTTACCCTAAGATGTTAAAAAGTTCTTACCAACCACCGACGCAATCGTAAAATCTGACATGTCAAGCAGCGGGATATACCAGTATTAGACGGTTATCAAATACATCTATCTACACATCGTATTACTCATGCTTATTGATCTTTACTGAATTTTTGTCGTCCGAATCTTGTCATTGAATTCAACCGAGAGCTGGACCTTGTTTCTAAATGCAAAAATCGGGAGTGGTCTCCCCTTGACTTTCTCGTATACCGGAAAGGACTCAAAAGTTGATAGAAACCTTATATTTCGATGTCATACATGCATGTTAAATTTCGGTCACCCATCCGAGTACAGACCGCGCACTTGGTTGCTTAACTTTCGTGATCGACGGCTCAAAAGTTGTTAGAAACCGTATATTCTGATGTCATACATGCTTGTTAAATTTGGTTGCAATAAGTTAAAGCATACTCAAATTATCGTGCTAACGCACAGACACCCACAGACATAATTCCAAAAACTGTATTTTTGGACTCAGGGAGTCAAAATCTCGAGGTCGAATTTTTTCACGATTACAAGACTTCCTCGATACTACATAAGTACCTATACGAGAAAGTAAAAATGCAAAATTCTAAATGCAACAGCAAATTTGTACACGTAGTCACTACGGGGTAGTAACTTACACTACGGCGTAGCGTAAGTTTTTTACTATAAAAAAAACATACAGTCGAATAGAGAACCTCCTCCTTTTTTGAAGTCGGTTGAAAATACGTAACTATTGTAGTGCTAGGGGCGCTAGGGGCGCCTGATCAACAGTGCTTGCTATACAAGACCAAAGCACGGTCCTGCGTGGAGTATTGCTCGCACCTGTGGAATGGCCCCGCCAAGTTACTCGATTACCGTGTCGATGTTTTGGATAGGTTGCTGCTACGCGCGACTCGTATTATCGGCGACGAAGAGGTGACTAACTTGAACCTCTCCAATTGCATTGCGATGTTGCGTCAATGCGCACATTCCACCGTATGTACCACGGCGGGTGCTCTGAGGAGCTTTTTTCCCTAATTCCACCATCTCCCTTCCTTTTAAGGACTACGTATGCTGGTCTACGTCGTCGCCGACAAATTGTGGCTACCATTCCAACGCGAACTAGGTTTGGCAACTCGTTTCTTTGTCGCACAATCAAGAAATGAAATTCACTGTCATCAGCACACCATGTTCCTGCCTTCCTACAATCCTGGATAACTGGTATATGTATCTACTAGCTATCTTCGCATTTGGACTCCACTTCTGCTTACCACTAATTGGAATGGAGTCATTTACTTGACTATTTTATTAAAAAACTACTATCCAATATTAGCGTGAAAAAGTACTTACGAGATTTGTTGATTTACCTACGTCATTTTGAAGAAAAAAAATATTTCCGGTTGTGTGGAGTTAAGTTTATTTATATTTGTAATGTTAAGCCAATAAGATACTTATTACTGAGAATGTCATAAAAAAGTTGTTTGTTAATTTTTTCCGGTTTTCAAAAAGTATGCAGTACCTATTTTGGTAGTCGGGCTTATGGCAACCTGCTAATAAAAAAAATAAAGCAAAAAAGGGAAGATGAGGAGGACCCGAGTAACACTACAAAACTAAGACCAATGGCCCTACTATGTCTCAGCTGCATTGTTAGGTGAGCGAGTGACGCGAGTGACGCGATCAGCGGCAGTTAATATGCTTCTAGTTGAGCATGCCGTAATATATTTGTTTAAATATTGTTTTTTAAATATAAATCTAAGTTTTTCGGTTCTTACCTGTGAAATGTTATTCCATTAATAAATAACTGATTCACTGCAATGATTGCATGTTACAGTTGAACAGTACCCGTAGTGTAAGTTTTTTAGTATAAAATACGAAACTGTTGTCGTTGCGTTAAGTGCTCAATTTGTATAAAAAAGACGATTTAGGTTTCTTTCCGCTAGGGGCGCTCTTCACGTTTCCTATACAAATCGAGCTCATAACGCAACTACAATAGTTCCGTATTTTATACGAAAAAACTTACACTACGGGTACAGGACGGCATTTTGAAATAAAACGGATATTGCTTTCTGACATACGTATTCACTCGAATTTATCGGAAGGCGAACTGGCGGCAATTTATACCCGTTGGGCATACACTTGTCACAAGTTAAACGGCCGGCTTGGCCTATCCCCCTGTATCATTAAATCTGTGTTCAGCAAAGCTTGTCTATGTAGTTTTAACGAGGCCTGCTTTTTGAAAGATGCGATAAGGAGGATTCCGTATCTTCCCTTATGCTTTTTATTATTATCATTATTTTGCCCAAATTAAGTCAATAAGCTTTAATCTAAGGCTATTTCTCATATTAACACTAATCTTAACATAACAGATGGAAGGATTTGTTTATGTTATTCGCAACTCTATATATTTATACAAGAATATATTATTGAAATCCGGGTCAGTGTACCCAAGTTATCAGAACTTATCAGAACTAGTGAATGACTAGTCACTTCACAACATAATTCTTAAGTAGGTATGATATAACGTGTTATTATAATAACTAAGCTTCTGTCCGAGACTTCGTCTGCGCAGGATAAGTATAAATTATACCCTCTATGTTATTCTGATGTATGAGCTACATTATTGCAAAGTTTCATTAAAATTCCCTTATTCCATTGATTAGTTTTTGCATGAAAGAGTAAAAGGAGTAACACACATCCATCCAGACATCCATAGGAGAAGTAAGCCCAAGACACACCGCCCAAAAATCGGGAGTTGGTCTCCCCTTGACTTTCTCGTATACCGAAAACGACTCAAAGGTTGATAGAAACCTTATATTTTGATGTCATACATGCATGTTAAATTTTGGTCACCCATCCGAGTACCGACCGCGCACTTGGTTTTTTAACTTTCGTGATCGACGGCTCAAAAGTTGATAGAAACCTTATATTTTGATGTAATACACGCATGTTAAATGTGGTTGCAATAAGTTAAATCATGCTCGAGTTACCGTGCTAACACACAGACATAATTCCAAAAATAAATATTGTTGGACTCAGGGAGGTCCAAAACGTGTAAATCCGTCAAAATCTCCAGGGCGAATTTTTTGACGATTACAAGACTTCCTCTTAGAAAGTAAAAAGAGTAGGCAATGCTACGTTGCCAGATTAAACACTAGACAAGGCGCGATCAGTACTCGTAGTGTAAGTTTTTTCGTTTAGAATACGCAACTATTGTAGTTCCGTTATGAGCTTGATTTGTATAGGAAACGTGAATAGCGCCCCTAGAGGAAAGAAGCGCAAGTTATGTTTCCCATACAAATTGAGCTCCTAACGCAACTACAATAGTAACGCTTTTAAAAAGAAAAAACTTACACTACGGGCACAGTGCAAAAGTTGCTCTTCACCCCGACCTTCCCCGGCACTAAACGAAAATATTTTTTGGTTATTTTTACAAAAACATGCAAGGTTCACATTAATTTTTACTTTTATTACTGATTATTAGTGTGGATTGTTAAAATACAATTATTCAAGTACCTACTTAAAGTGCCTACATAAGCTTTCATATTGGATTTGGAGTTTATATTTGTACGTTTTTGGAAAATTCCTATCTACTAGCAATAAGGCAAAATGAGTACTTACTACTCGTTTTGTCCAGGACAAACCCGTTTTGACCTTAACTAACTCGATTTGCCATTGTATTGTTATTGAATTAGTGTATGTGTTTTGTTATATTTGTTGTGGCTTCGTTTATTTTTTGTAAGTATATGATGAATAGATTACTTGATTTTATTTAAAATAATAAACTGTACTATGTCCTACTGGACATAGTATATAAACTGGTCTGTAAAACTAAGTACTACACTTTTAATATTACAATTGAAAGAAAAAGGATTATTTTTGTTTTTAAAGTTTATTTTAGCAATTTCTTAAAAAAGATCCTCGACTATGAAGCATTTTTCACAAAGTTAAATTCTTTTTCGCGTCCTTTTTATTTCAAAAGTATATCTTGAATACCTACTTATAAAGTCATTGCAATTTTAAAAGTGTGTTAATTGGTTTTGCATGCCAGTGTATTTTGCTAGCTTCTTGCAATCGATTGGCTTCAGTCCGTTGGCTTTTGTTCGTTGGTTTATTATTGGATTTTACTTTTTGGGTTTGGTGTCCCTTTTGTGTAGGCGTCATGCTGGCAACCTGTCACTTTTCGGAGGCACTGCATGGCCCATACTGCCCTATGTGGATGGTTTATGAGTAACGAAATTGTACCTCAGGCTTGGCTCAACCCCTCTTGGGACTACGAGTGTGATCGTTGGTGGAATCTTAGTTAAAATACCTTCCTTAATTTTCTATTTATCTAACTCAGCCTTGAAGATTGCGTAATCTATACAACAACGTTATTAATTTGAACAGCCTTCACAATGCATGGTACTAAGTAAGTGATTAGACATATAAATGATTGATATGGTTACCGTACCGATATTGTTAGACTTAAAACTAACAACATTACGCCTAATTATATAAGAAATTCAAATTCAAGAAACAGCGTATCATATCCATTGAAGAACAATTGAGGTGGTGACCCCAAAACGAAGAATATACATACAACGAGCAACGCAAACTCAGCGTAGGTAATTTAATTAGGGGAAATATTAGCAATTTCAGAATTTAGTGACTGGTTGTCTGGTTTAAATGGCATAAATTATTTTTTCTGTAGGCGTAGGTATATAGGTATACCTGATATTATATTTTGCTAGACAAGATTTTTTTTGACAAAAACGTCTAGAAAATCTCTACACCCCTAAGCGGGTTGCAGATGAAGAGCTAAGCTAAGTTAGTTTAGGTTTAGTTTAGCTCGCATAGCTGACACAGTTTTTCATACTTGTGTGCAGACTGCAAACTAAGCTATTTGAGCTAACTAAAATTATGCGAAGCTACGTTAGTTGTGTATGCCGATGCGCAGCTACATGATCTAAGCTGAGCCCCTCCCGCCTATCGAGATTGAATGTGTTTGCATATCCAAGGTCTGGATATGAAAACAATAAAAATGGTTTGCAAATTTTGACGGACAGATTTCATACTTCCATACGAACAACAGAACATCGCAAGTTAAATAAAAGCTTGTTAACACTACAGCTGTCATTCTGTTAATTATTTGAATTTAATATATCCTGGAAATGACCACTTATTAAAAAAAATTCAGTGCATTTTTCTAGTAGGTACTTAATAGCAATTAGGATTTCTCAAAACTCCCCCAAAATAATTTAATGATATTTTCCCCACATAAATTATTATAGATTCTTTTGCCAGTCTTTGGCACTATTATAGCCTAAGTCCCATACTAAATTATCATTGTCCTATGAAAAATATACTTATAAAATTATATCTGTGATCTCGATGCTACCTACTTACGCAACAAATTATTATGAGAACATTTAAAATTTTGTACGTTTTAGTGTATTAAAAAATACTTGAACATAGGGTCACATAAGGTATATTTGCAAAATACCTCAGTAGGTTACTTAACTATTTTCATAAAACTTTCTAGTAGATTTTTTTGATTATCTTAATAGTCATATAAGAAAAGTAGCATCAACAGTTTTTTAGTTTTAGATTTACCTATGTTTTCTGAGTGTTTTACGCACGCGCGCTCCATTTAGTATGGCCAAAGCAAAGTCACCAGCCCGTCCGCCCCCTTTAGAAGGACGGAACAAGTGCTCTGGCAGAGAACTCCATTCCTTGACTTTGACATAGAAATGATATGCCTTTATTCGCATTGTAATGGTGGCACAGTCTGTCAGCGATAACGTAAACCGGCAAGCGTGATCCTAGTAACCTGACCTGCTGCTCTTTTCTGTAGATTTGTAAGTACCTGTTAAATTTTATGCCTAGTTAGCAAATGTGTCGGAAGGTAAGTTGCTGAAATCCATAATAATATTATGATACAGATAAGGGTCCTACATACTTATTATGTATACCCTTATCTGTCGTGACATACCTATAGAGTTACGCATGTGCGTAAGTTTTATAACGACCCGTAAGGAAAATCAACTACGACGATATTAATAACTGTGTCGTTTTTTCGGTGCCAGTGCTTGTCTAACCAATGCCAAGTAGCGCTTCGAATGCTGCCCTGGAATGCGACATCGTGACATCTCGCTCGTTCCACCTGCTCAAGAAATGAAGAGATGAAAGAGGCTTTGCTTAAGAACAATCATGCGTACGCAAACTCAAAATGTCTTTTGATACAATTTGTTCGCTTTTATGACAGTCAAATTTGATGCCATTCATTCTCCTAGTTTATTTCCTTTCTCTAGTCGCCTAGTTTATTTAAGTATTTATTGATTTACTAACATTTGTTTACACTACCTAGTGCCTACATCAATTAAGAATGCATAATACAAAAATCGTGAGTGGTCACCCCTTGACTTTCTCGTATACCGGAAACGACTCAAAGGTTGATAGAAACCTTATATTTTGATGTCATACATGCGTGTTATATTTTGGTCACCCATCCTAGTACCGACCGCGCACTTGATTGCTTAACTTGCGTGATCGATGGCTCAAAATTTGATTGAAACCTTACATTTTGATGTCATACACGTATGTTAAATTTGGTTGCAATAAGTTAAAGCATGCTCAAGTTATCGACAGACAGATACACAGACACACACACACAGACATAATTCCAAAAAAAAATATTTTTGACTCAGGGAGCTCCAAAACGTGTAAATCCGTCAAAATCTCGCGGTCGATTTTTTTTACGATTACAGGACTTCCCCTATACTACGTACGAGAAAGTAAATATTATTTTTCATTAAGTTAACCAATCAATCTAAGTTTGGTTCGGCGACGACGCCACCTCACCAGCTGGCGCAGGCCAGACAGAAACGGCGCGGGGCGCGTCCGGCGTGCTTCGGGCGTGCGTCGGGTGTGCCATCTCGACGCCTTTCCAATGTTCTTTCATACAAAATTTAGGAGAGAAACTTATAGGAAAGGTGCGCCGAAGGCGCGCCCGCACCCGCGCTGTTCTGTCTGGCCTGCGCCTTAGAGGAATCGCCATCGAGGAATTCTTGGGTGGTTTGAATTGCAAGCAATGATATTATATAATATCATTGATTGCAAACAACAATTAGAGAAGTCAAGGACTTAAAAACACCTGACGTTAAGAAGGTCATCTGCTGCCAAAATTTTATTTACATATATTACATATTTTATTTAATATTTCCACGCCCACCTAATTATTTAGCCCAATGTAAGTAGGTAATAGGTATGATTAAAAACTTGTGTTAAGAATACTAGATAAAGGACATTTTTAATATGCATAATAATTTTAGATATTTTTATACTTAAATAAATTTAAACAAATATATAAACAACCATGACTCCCAAACAAATATTCGTGTTTGTCACACAAATATTTGCCGCTACCTTGATTCGAACCCGGTCCGCTTGATGTGTAGACAGCTATACTGACCACTCCAACACGATGGCATCTCAACATTAGTAGGTAGTTTCTCCAAAAAAAACCGCTCCCTTGAGTTGAACCCTGCAGAAACTAGACGAGAATTTTTTCCACGGGAGATACCTATATACACATAGCACCTTTGCTACATGGGGACAAGAAATCCTAACAGAAATTCGCCATACAAACTAGAGACCCACCAAGGCCCTTGCCTTCTTAAAAATCTCCGATGAAGCTGTAACGATCATGTGGCCATTAGCTAGCATCAATAACTTATCGAAAAAATATTTTTGAATAAAAACCGCCCTCCAACTAAAAACGGAGAATTTTTTTTTTAAATCTGAAATTTTTTTGTGAGGACGGGCCCAAATAAAAGTCATAGTGACAACGTTTATTCCAAATATTAAGGTTGGCCAATAATTAGTCTGAGGTTGGCACCGACCACCGATTTTTTTTTATTTCTCTGTTTTTAATTTTGAAGGCAGTTTGTTATATTTCAATACAATTTATTTTTTGCTTTTCAATGTTTTAAGTGTAGAAATTTTAAGGAAACTATCTCGAGACCTTTTAGACAAACAAGGAATAGAACTATTACGATGTCATCGACGTCAATTAAATAGGCATTATAAAGGGATAACTCCAAAACTACTCCTCAGATGTCGATCAAATTTAAATGACAAGCACCCGCTTCCAACGGGATATGAAACATAAAAAAATACAGTCGATTTGAAAACTTCCTCCTTTTTTGAAGTTGGTTAAAAAAAGTAAAGAATTGGAAGACTAGAAGAGTGATAATAACTATAGTGTTGCTTATGATTGTGACCATTAAAATGGGGTACAGATAAGAGACTTTTGTATATTAAACTCATAAATAATCTCCTACTAGCGCTTATCTTATCACCTTATCGCATCAACTTTGCGTTTACGAGTTGTTTGTTTTATAACTTACAAATGTTACTGTAATAATGCGCTTAAAAGTAAGTCAAAATTATTTTGATATAAACATCTGTAATCTACAAGTAGGTTATGTGATCAAAACATGCGTGGAAGTTGATAATAGCGCCGCACGCAATCGTGTGGTGCTTAGGAACGCACCGTTTCATCACTTTCAATTCAATCATCATTATTTGACAGTTGTCGTGTTTGTTCACTTTTAACATCAGAGTGGTTAGTGTAAGTTTTTAGTATACAAAACGCACCAATTCTAGTTGCGTTAAGAGCTCAATTTGTATGGGAAACATGATTTGCGCTTCTCTCCGCTAGGGGCGCTGTTCGCGTTTCCTATACAAAGTGAGCTCTTAACGCAACTAGAATCGGTGCGTTTTGTATACTAAAAAACTTACACTAACCACTCAGAAAAAGTGTACAAACCAATACATATAATAAACAAATACAGTCACTTGACAGACGCGAACTTTAGCCTATACACGAGATTTCTAGACCATAACACTGAAGTAAGTAATATATCCGCACGATAAATTACGGTCGTAGCACACTTATCAGCTCGGAAAGGTAACGCCTCTTTATTATTTATTTTAATTATTCGGTGAATCAACAGCTATCCTTTCTTAAATACTAAACAAGATGGATTATAGCAAGACAATAAAAGAGAACAATAGGGTAAAATCATAACAATGAGCAAAACTTAACAATTAAAAACAAGAATACAATACAAAACACCATACCACCCAAAACAAGCACAAAACAAGAAAACAAGAATGAAGTTTAAGGCTAGCTCACTTGCCTGCAAAAAATTTCAAAGCGTCCTCACCATTCGGTCACTACAACTGAATATTCAAGGTTGAGATTCTCACCTTCCGATTCGGACGCCTTAGGGACGCCAGGCGGTCGAGAGACTCCCCAGAGGGAGGCACTCAGTCGTCCAGTACTCCAGTAGGAACATTCGACTTGAAATGAAAATGAAAAAGCTCTTTATTTAAATGGAGTTTGTTAAGTACTTTTAAGTCAAAAGCCCTACCACCATTTCTAGACAAATAAATATGTTGCTTAAAAAAATATTCATATGCTGATATGGAGAAGAAATGGCGAAAGAAACTTCACGACTTACAATTTCGTAATGATTTCAAAACATCATTATAGGTCAATAGATATATCAATAATGTGAATAAATTACAATTTTGAATGCGTAAATTTTGGGCAGATTTTACTCCCACGCAATTACTTGTATCATCATAAGCTTTTTTATGTTGTTTTGTTGTTTTATTTTTAATTTGTTAACAGGCAAATCTGTAATATTCTTCGGAAGCTTATTGTAAAAACGTATACATTGGACCACAAAGGAATTGTTTATTATGTGAAGACGAGTTTTATATATATACAACCAGATCGTGTTTCTTCCTAGTATTTACATTGTGCGTATGGCATTTCTCAGGAAAATGCATAATGTTTTTCTTTACATAAAGTAACTTTTCCAGTATATATTCTGAAGACACAGTTATAATATTACTCACAGGCTTGGGGACCCCCCAAGGTCTTCGCCTTCTTAAAAATCTGGTGACGCAGGAAATGTCATCACATCAGTGACAAACTACAGTAGGCAATCAAAAAAGTGTGACTGAAAACTCGGTGAATTCTTTGGTCGCTCGGTACACAAAATTTTGTTCTATGAACGCTATGGAACAGCGACTACGAGACGGCTTCGGACCGTAGCGCATCGTCTCTCTTTCATAGTAAAAAATTAAAAAAATTTAATTAACCCCAGATTTTTTTTCTCTCGGCCTTTTAACTTTATTAAAAGAACCTATTAATATTTTCAAAATGAACGTTGCCGCGTCGGGGTACGCTAATCCATACAAGCATTATTAATATTATTTTATTTGAATTTTGGTTTAATTTTATTTACTTAGATAGCTAGATAGCGGATAGATAGCGATTAGCGGTCCCCCAACGCAGCTACGTTCATCTGAAAAATATCAATCTTTTAATGAAATTCCGAGACAAAAAAAAAATCTTTTTAGTTTTTTTAATCGGGGTTTAATTATTTTTTTTGTTTTTTACTATGAAAGAAAGGCGATGCGCTACAGTCCGTAACCGTCTCGTAGTCGCTGTTCCGTAGCGTCCATAGAGCAAAGTTTTGCGTGTACCGTTTTTTTTTCTTTTTACTTTTTTTTGTGTCGGGGGTTACTTAAAATTTTTACTTTTATTTCATTCTTTTAAAATTAGTCGCGGGCCCTAATAATCCAGATAGATAATAGCGGTACTTAAATTACATTTTTCTTGAATATCATTAAAGAGAGCGCTGATGACCCTTAAACGCCTGAACAGATTTTCTTGAATTGTAACTAAGAACCATCCCGAACAAAAAGACAGACACACAGACCTACAGGCACACAGACACACGACACACAGGCACGTCAAACTTATAACACCCTTCTTTTTGCGTTGGGAGTTAAAAACAGGCTATACGGTTCCGAACTGATAAGTTTTGTGTGCTCATGACCACAGATATGTTCTCTGTGGCTACGACCCTAAGCGTGGCCCATAGATTACCTCGTGGCCCCACACCTACCGGTCGTTCTGTTCTACCTGGAAAAGGTCATAATACCGGAAGACAAGAACGGACTACAAAACGTACTCACAAACCTGCCGGCGTGAAACGGTAAGAGCGCCAGGTAAGCAAGCAACGGGGCGATGTGATTGCGCTGACGTTCTGGCCAGTAAGAAAAAGGCGGACGTTACGTAACTATATGGTGGCTTGGCTGGCAAAATGCCACTTGTCACGGATATTCAGAAAGAAAAATTTCCAAACGCGAAACTAACACCGCGTGTGAATTTGCCTCCAAGACCCTACATGGCATAGTTACGTACTAGCTCCGTATATCGTCACACACAGGCCGTGTTCAACCCGGCGCCGCCGGCGATTTTGCTTCATCATACGACCGACCGTAGCTGGCGTAATAAACAGAATCTCTTATCCAAATAATCCCGTTTTTATGGGAAATGCAGTAGGTATGTCCTTTTTACCGACTTTAAAAACGGGGGTTATCAATTCGGTCCGTATGTGTATGTACTTAATATTTTCAGAATTGCACAGTTTTTGTATACGAGTTATTTTTAATATGTAGTTTACCTAATCAATCGCAAACCCATCAACACAAACAACTTTTACAATAAGTAACTCTGAAATCGCGAAAAATGTGTAAGCTCTTCCATACAAATTCATAATCGAGTTGTATTGATAAAATCTTCAAACAGTTGTTTTAAAAATAACCTAGCCTATACCAGCACCTAAACAAGAGTTGCCAAATTTCACAAATGTCCAGCCTATTTCAAAAACGCGTATACATTATGTCGGATAGCAAATAATAATGCTTTTTTAGTTAGAGTAGGTATCGTCCAACATAGGGAACTGTGCAAATTTCAAAATCGGCTTAGTAGATAGTGAGTTAAATGTGTGTCAAAAGCAGTGAAATTGTGGCAGGCAATGAACATAAATAATTAACATAAAAGTTCATCCTCATTCATTACGATTTTTTACGTATTATTACAAAGGTCTCTCGGCAAGTGCTAGGTTATTACTGAGCGTCAAATAAGAAAGCCCGGCCACCGGTGTGTGTGGGACGATGAACCCGGTTTTATGAGCTTTTCTATGTAGAACAGAACAACCGGTAGGTGTGGGCGCTAAAATAAAATGTTTATTAAAGATATTTTATTCTGAACATTGATAAGTACTATACTTTAGCTTAATAAAAAGCTATTTACATAAACGTAATGATTTAATTTTGTAACTTGTTAATTGAAATAAAAATGTTTTTTTTTTTATTTTCCCATCATCAAAAGTTCTACTTTTGGATATTTGCTCGATTGAATCAAAACGAAAAATCTACTTGAATATGTGCCTACACAACAATCTAACGGTCAAATATTTAAAGAAATAGGGAGAAACTAGTTTTTTTATTTCACAGAAATATTAAAATCCATTTTTCGCCGTGAGCTCTAGTTCATCGACCTTTTAATTTTGTTTATCAGTTTATAGTAACATCCAGACCAAAGAACTAATCGATAACTTAGAGTACAATTTCCCGAAAGCGCGACGACCAAAATAAAATAGAAAGATTGTTTAACTAATTTGGCGAATTTCTATCACATTCATTAGGGTAGGTACCTTAGTGTGACTTCCAGTTTCCTTTGTATTGACCTTGCATAAGAATATAGGAGGTACCTAATTAAGATTATCAGTATTATGACATTATAAGTCAGGGATGTAACGGAGGTAGTTTTATCGGAACCGAAGTCGGAGTCGGAGTTTTTAAATTTGATTTATCGGAATCGGAATCGGAGTCGGAATCGGAGTCGGAGGCAGGGTCAGAAGTGGTGGCATGAGACAGAATTTTTATTTACAGACAAATAAAACATTCTTAAATCAATTTTTTTTAAATTATAAAATAAAACACAAACAATGAAAAAAAAAACTTTCATAACAGTCGACACAGGCCGCCGTCGCCGCTATGTTATGCTTCGACCTCCGATTAAAACCTCCGACTTAAAAGTGTCGGAGCCGAAGTCGGAACCGAAGGTGTAATAATAATCGGAAGTTCCGACTTAACGGAACCGGAGTCGAAGCTCCGTAACATCCCTGTTATAAGTTAATAATAAAAGATATTTTCTTTGTTTGCACTTCAACTGACTGATTAGGTAACGCATACCAAGAGGCAGTGATAAAACTATATCTGTCAGTGTCGTTTTATCACATTTTGTTGTTGCTTTTTAATTAAATAATTGTAAACTTTTAAACACCGATTTGCAAAAAAAGGCATCTCGACCACTTTCATATTTTTCTGATTTGCAAAAAAGGCATCTCTACTACTTTCATACTTTCCATACAAACAACCTCATTACCACAAAGTCTCAGGTAAATAAGGAATTGCACTACTGCATTGATGATTTTGTCAATGCATGGAGGATATGAACATGTTTTAATGAGTAGATAATCCGTGTGATTCTAACAACAGCTTCCCCTCATACCTACAATAAAAGTTACTGAGTAAATCATGCTCTACTCTCCATAAAACGTTATAATTATAAGGAAATCAAATTACTCAGTAGCTTCTGCTCTAAATGGATCAAAATGATCTTAGCCCGTAGTGTAAAATCATCATATTGATTTGCGCGTCTTTTCGCTAGAGGCGCTAAACATAATCACGTTTCCTATGCAATTTTGATCATACATAACGTAACTAAAATAGTTACGTGTTTTACATTTTACACAATAAAAAAATACACTAAATAAAACGCAAAAATATATAAAATAACTCGACGGAATTAAAGTATTTGTGACACAATAAATTTAAATTTCACACCTTAGAGACAGTACCTACAGTACAGAACCTTCAAATGTTTCACCTTATCAATCAACAAACATGAAAATAGTATTTTACTACATGACGCCGATTAGTATTACCTATACACAAATTAGATAATATTTATTTGCCCTGATAAGGTTAGCAGGTATGTAGGGTATCTAGATCCTATGCGTATTAAATTAATACCCAATAAGTGTGGAGGCAGTTAGGTAAGGGTAAGGCATAATTGGTCCAATAACGCATAAATAAATGGTCAAGAACTTCTCAGTCAAGAATAATAATAAAAAAAATTGGCTTGCAATAAGTTTTTGGTACATGTTTTATTGTTATAATAATGGCGTTAAACTGGGAGTAAAGCACAAATAAAGCATGTATCTATCCTGATGGCGAGCGATTTCCATAACCTAGGTAAAATATAAGCTTCGTGCCTTTAAGCTTGCAATTATAACACGTCACCCGCGCGCTGCCAAAACCACGACATAAGCAAAAGGCTTTGAAGTGAGAGCGATGAACACACAACTTTAATTGATAATGCCGATGACGATTAAAGTCGATTGATGAATATAGAAAAAGTTATGTATGTTACAAAATAATGTATCTTTTTATATTCTATCATTACTTAGTTAAATTAAATCTAGGTACATCCTTCTATTTCTTTCACCGCAGAAAAATGAGTTCACTGCCGTTCACAAAGACCGGCCTGTGGGCCGAATCTACAGACCGTACGCGTACCACACACAAAACAATGTTGGGATTGCCCCGACATTGTAGTGCATTGGGGAAGTTTGCAGATGCGCTGACTTTTTATTGATCTGAAGCGCGGGAAAACTGCTTTCATGCAACCTCCAAGGCGCGCAGAGTGAGGGACAGCGCCATATTAGCAGATGATTGCAAATTGGCTTGACTATTGATACAAAATATTTCGTTCGGGTCTTAGAAGTGCAAATTTCAAAGATTTGATGAAACAATGTTTACCATAAAAACATAAGCACCAAGCACTGACAAATTTCGAAATCGAAAATCAGTGTCTCGGTGGCGTAATCGGTCAACGCAGCCGCCCAGATTGCGGAAGATGCGATTTCGAGTCCCGCCTGAGGCAAGTCGATTTTTTTCAGTGCATTTTTCATCAAAGATTAATATATATACTCTTTATTGCACTTAAAAATACATCAAAAACTTATGTTACAATACACAGTTTGCAAGGGCGGACTTATCTCTGAAAGAGATCTCTTCCAGTCAACCGATGAATGTTAGTGATACTGTTAACAATTAAGCAGGTGACTATCAAAATGCAAAATAAGAAAAATAAAAAAAACAATTTGTTACCTTACGATTAAATACTATATACATACACATAACAAAATACATACCTACACATAATATACATACATTTATAACAAAAATAATAATAATATATACATATATAACTAAAATAGATATGATAAACTTGCAAATATTATCAAGAGATTTGTGATAAGTAGTGCTTCTTAAGTCTGGTCTTAAAACACGTGATAGACGGACTATCTTGAATTATTTAGGAAAGAATGTCTATATCTTACTTTGGTTACATCACGTGCTTGCCTATAGAAATAGCGTTCCCTTACATGCATTATGCAACGGGAGGACTGCTGAAATGAATAATGTGCATCGTGACGTCACTTTGATATTGGCATTAACACTTGGCACGCTGCTCTCGGTCGTTCAATGACATGATTCATTTATAAATCCGTTGTCACAGTGACGCGGTCCATTCATACCGATGTGATGCCACGGAGCAATGGCAAAGCTAGGGCTAAGTGATTAGGTCAGTTTTTTTGGGTAATTAAATAATTTTAGTACCTAAACAACGTACCGCTGTAGTTACGGGTCACGAATAGGACTATCCCTTTCTATTACTCATCCCGTGGGTGTCGTAAAGGCCGACTGAGGGAGATTGTGAACCCTGTGCAGACGTCTCGGCAAGCGCTAGATTACGAGTGAGCGCCAAATAAGAAAGCCCCTAGCGGAAAGAAGCGCAAATCATGTTTCCTATACAAATTGAGCTCTTAGCGCAACTACAATCGTTATGTTTTTTATACTAAAAAACTTACACTACGGGTACAGAATAACCGGTAGGTGTGTGGCCGCGATACTCGCGCGGTGGCGAGTACGGCGCTCGCCCTCGTCATACTTTGTACGACCGACAATCGGACCGATTTATTCGTTACTCATTTATTGCATTTTCTGACCAATTTTCTGTAGGGGTATGTGTTGCAGTTGCTGTTCACTGTTGCAATCAATACGTTCCATTTTTCCTCTACAAAAAATCGGTCACCGATTATCAAATGTAGGCCTGGGTGGGCACCGTAAACCATCCTCAACTGTGTACTTTACTATAAAGGAAAGTGACTGGAGTGACATGAGTAGAACGTTACAATTAGTGCGTAATTTAGTATCAATGTGCGTCGCATAAAAAAATTGTGCATGTTGTCGTTTTGGGAAAAAAATATTCTTGCTAGATTAACGTTGTTCCAGCTGGAAAATTCTAAGCGAATGATCGAAGAGAGAAATATTGTGCTTTGGCAAACAGCTTACATTTGTGCAAAAATGTGGGCCGAAAATAATAATAATAATTTCTGTGCCTATAACAAAATAACAGACACGAATTATGGAGTTCAATTGAAAGTTTTATTGTTAGTGCTTGTTTCTCATACTGCGACGGAGAAAGCACCGCATCCTGCTGCGGTGTCGTAGCCTGTGGTCGTAGCTATGCCATTTGCATGCGACTACGGAGGCACGTAACTGCACTACGGGATATTTACTCATGTGCTACGGGCACCATACGGTTTTTGTCTCATGTGTGTGCATGGAAATGATTGGTACTTTTCGTTCATTTTCATTTAACGAAATTATTATTTTTTTCCTTATGATTTCAAATGTGAAATTTCACATGCAATGTTTTTTATTTCGCAGCTGCCTAATGTCTAATTGCGAGTGTTTGCTTTTAGTAAGGAATGACGTATATGACGTATGATATGAAATGAAATGTAACTTATTTTAGACATTATACATATATACGAAATGTGATATATGTTGTATATATCTTTTTAAAACAACTAATTATAATTACAACTTGAACGAAATGCGACTGATATACTATTTCACAGAGTGTGAAAATATGATTTTCATCCCACCACCTCGGAAAGTGTAATTTTGCGCTTCGAAATCTGGCTGGAAAATTCTATTTTATTCGCTTGAGTGGCAAAGTAGATTTGAATTTAGAACATCACATATAATGAGTACTCAATATAATTGTAAATTCAAAACGTCATTAAACCTATTTAATGTAACCTCTATGGTGCCAAATTTATGATTAGAACTTTTTAAATTGTGAAAAAATTCTTTTTCATTTTGTCATTTCCTCGCTGAGGTGGGATGAAAAGTTACGTATTGCACTCGAGTGGAAAGATTTTTCACCTTGTGCTCGTTTGTTTCCCTCGCTGACGCTCAGGATTCTAATTTAGAATCACTCGCTGCGCTCGTGATTCAACTTTAGAATCCTTCGCTTGCTCGGTCATCCAAATCGAGCACGCGGTTAAAAAGGAACTTTCCACTCTTGTATAATAAATAACTATTTTCACATGCTATTCATGAAATGTTCCATGCCTGCGACGATGCCCGCGTTCATATGCATCCTCCACACGGACAGAGATGCGCATTAGTTCCTATGTTATTAATTTATTATATACCTACAGATGTTATCTGTGGGTAAGAAAAATTAACCAAAAATATTAACTAAAAATTCCACAGCCGGAAGTTAAAATCGAGCCACATGAGTAAATAGTTATGGTTTTTTTTTTACTCTAAAAGGCGACAAACGCGAATGACAAAAAAAGGAAAATATTTAATCAATGTGACTTTTAAATTAAAAACAATGTCGTCACTACCATGGCTAACTTCGTTTTCAGTTTATCAGCATAACTAAGGATTTTCTGTAACTTTGAGAGGTGAAATCGAAGTGAGCCTCTTAAGAAGAAACTTTTGTTTACGAGTCCAGTATACTTAATTAAGTTTATTCGTTAATTAATATGATATAAATTATAGTGGGTTATAATTGAGCCCAAACGAGTCAGTTACATACAAACATACAGGAGTTACAAACATACAGGTGAAACTAATTTAAGCGTGTTAAAAAAGCCTTTCTTTTCCTGACCTAACCTAACCTACCTAGGCGCTAAAGGTCGGCAAGGTGACGAAGGTAGCTCTTCTCTCTCGCATTGACTAACCGCCTATCATCGAATTTGTACCTACTCCATTTCCACTTATCATCGGAATGGAGTCATTTATTAGATCATTTGTTAGATTAGTCATTTGTTTCATAACTTCTGTAAATTTAGGTACCTAAATTTACAGAAGTTATGGCCCTGAATCCCTGATAGATGACGGTAGGTACTTGTCTAAAATTAAAATTTTCGGATGTCTATTTATAAATATTCTAGTTTTCAAGAAGATTTATAATATTTAACTGCAGCAATGAGTTTGATGTCATTAAAGATTACATTTTGTAGTAGTTTCAAGGTAAACTTCTTAATAGAAACATAATTTATGTAATACTTAAATGTAAAGTAGGTACCTACATAGATGCGCTAGAAGGTTGCTGTCGATTTTGTTTTTTGTTGAATTTTATTTAGCCTTACGAGGAATACCTACCCGGAGTACCTACCTCAACACCTAAACATCCATAACAAATAATTAAGCACCTACCTAGACACTTTTTTACTTCCTCGTGTACCTACTTAGCAGTGCCGCGCCGAAACCCAGCAGCGCCTGTGTGCGAAACCTATGAAGGGCCTCTTTTTAAACCTACCAAATTGGCGACAGCATTTCATCTGGCGCCCCTATTCCCTTGGCGCCTGTGTGCACCGCACACTTCGCACATAGGGGCGGCTCGGGCCTGCTACTTAGTAAGTAGGTGAGTATAGAGAAAGTATTCTAATCGTCAAAAAATTCGACCTCGAGATTTTGACGGATTTTGACGGATTTACACGTTTGGACCTCCCTGAGTCCATAAACACTCGACTCCCAAGTTCGCTACTGTCAAAATTCAGTCCGCAAACGTTCTAGCCGAATGACAAATAAAACAATTAAAGTCATAATAATCAATATTTATTGTTAAAAATAATCTAAGAGCAATTGGTATATTTGCTCTTAGAAAATAATAATCTCTGAATAATCAGCGCTAGTTTGGATTTAGAAGGGTGCCTTTTTTTCTGGCCGGATTGGTAAATTTTTAAAAGCGCGCCAATTTGTCTCCGCCTCTTTAAACATATATTATTTTCATTAAAATTCTAAATTGATGTATAAAATTGGTAACAAATACAATTACTTATTTCAATAACTGAACTAAATAAAATGTAACTACTATATTGGTGACAAAATAATAAAATGAAAAGGAGTCGCAGTCAGGGATCGATAATCGATTTATGTATTTGGTGACAGATCTACCATTCTGAGCACAAAGCTATTATTTAAGTAATAAAACTATTACAATATTTTCGTCATAAATTAATAACAGTTGGCATTTCCTGCTAAAACTTTTGCAGTTATTACACATGACATGCGAGAGTTCACGTGGCCACTTGCTAGAATGGCACGTGTCCGTCGGTTAGGTATCCTAGGCCGTAACGAGCTGCTTGTTGTGCTTCGTTTGAGAACGCTGAGTTACAATTACAACCTAATTGTCAACATTAACTGACACGCTATACCTTCCTAAGATGTTTTATTGCTATCGTGAAACCTTGGATAATATGAGCTATAAAATTTAATACCACTTAATGTGTACCTACCTACTCTAAAACACATTAATTTCAAAGTCATTATCGAAATGCAACTAAGTTAGAGTAAAGTTCGTAACAATAACCACTGTCTATATTTATGATTTATTAGCTTTTGCCCGCGACTTCGTCCACGTGGAATAGTTGTTTCGGGCAGCATTTTAATTTTTTTATGGTATTTATTTCATATCAAGCGCCTAAGGGAAAAAATCCCCATGTCGATTTTCAGACTTTGTGATGCTGAATTCGGAAAAAGCATAAAATACGTGTTTACTTATCTATCGATAGGAGTACTCCTGTGAATTTCGAATAAAATAGTCTAACTATCCCGTTTATCATCAATACACCTTAGGATGTAAATTTTGATAAATCCTTTTTTTAGTGCACCCCTCTAGACCTCATAAGGAACCTAAATTTTTAATCTCAAGACCCAGCGGTTTGGGCTGTGCGTTGATATGTCAGTCAGTCAGTGTCTTCTTTTAAATATCTAAATCATAAAATGAATCTCTGTCTGTGTCTATCTAGGCCCAAAGGTAGGTATGGGCTGGGCCTTGATCAGTCCCTCTGTAAGTCAGGACTTTTCTACTTTACTTGTGCTAAACGTGTTATCGAACCCGCTTTCTCGCGTTGCGTATATAAAGTACAGTGTGTCCCTGGGTAGAGTGCAATCCTGGAAGGGAGTGAAACTAGATCATAAATAATCGACAAGAAACATAGAAAAAAAATCGGGAGTGCTCTCCCCTTGACTTTCTCGTATACCGGAAACGACTCAAAGGTTGAAAGACACCTTATATTTTGATGTCATACATGCGTGTTAAACTTTGGTCACCCATCCGAGTACCGACCGCGCACTTGGTTGCTTAACTTTCGTGATCGACGGCTCAAAATTTGATAGAAACCTTATATTTTGATGTCATAAACGTATGTTAAATTTGGTTGCAATAACTTAAAGCATGCTCGAGTTATCATGCTAACGCACAGACACACAGACATACCTAATTCCAAAAAAACTTTTTTTGGACTCAGGGAGGTCCAAAACTTGTAAATCCGTCAAAATCTCGAGGTCGAATTTTTTAACGATTACAAGACTTCCTCTATACTACCTAAGTACAAGAAAGTAAAAATTAGGAAAATTATTGCAATTTTTTATTACTTAATTTATTTAGATATTTATTGTATGTAGGTACAAAAAACACGATTCTTAAAAAAGTAGTGTTTCTATTTATGTAAAATAAAAACAATAATAATATCATATGCCTTGTGTGGCATGGTAAAATAACAAAAAGGTCACAATACACTGGATATCAGATCATAAATTTTATTTACTGTACAAAAAATGCACATTTTTAAGCTATTTTTTTTTTTAACTTAAATGTCATTGATACTCTATTATTTTCTATCATATTAGCTTTCAAATAAAAACAAGACATCCTCTATATTACGTATACGAGATAGTAAAAATCTAGACTCTTAAACTAACTCTCTAAACTAGACTTCTAAGTTTTAACTTTAAAAATGTTTTAAGTTAGAAGTAAAACATTTTTAAAGTTAGAATTTAACATTGTCACCAAATTAGTAGTTAGTTTGAAAGCTTTTAGCTAGTACGTTTTTAAAGAAAGAATTTAGATTTTTTTCTTTATTTCAAAGCTAATATGATAGAAAATAATAGTAAGTCATAAAATTCTATGGTAATACCAGCATATATTTAAGAAATTTTAGTTTTGTTTAAAAATATCTTAAAAAACTTAATTTTTTGTATGTACAAACAATAAAATTTATGACCCGAAATCCAGTGTTTTGTGGGGTTAATTTGTTATTTTATCGTGAACACAAAGTATTTGACATAATTATTGTTTTTATTTTATAGAAAACTTTCATTCTTAAGGGTAGACTTTCGAGAAATTCTAAAATACAATTTTCTTAATTTTTAACCGAAAGGCCATAATATCGATGTTATGGATTTTATTTTAAAAATGAAGCATTTCCATACAAACTCTCATCCCCTATTTTATACCCTTAAGAATTTCGATAAATCTTAAAATACTTCTTTCTTAATTTCTAACCGAAATGCCATCCCCGCGTCATTCTAAAGCCCCATTTACAAAATTACTAGTTTAAGAGTACCTATGCCCGGATCAACCTGAAAATGGTTACTTAGGTGCCATTAACTTTAGAGAATTAGGTAACTAGGTCAATAAGAATTAGATTTTTTGAAATCATTACAATTCGAAATTGTATGTACCCCTCTACAGTATAAACACGACTTGTCAGTATGTTTCACAATAGCAACCATGCGGATATTTTCATTGCGCTTAGAAGCGCTAGACTTACTAAAATGACCGCTTACATTCAACGGGAAATGCTGCGTTTCGGAAACTACACCGTAACGTGACTGTTTGTCCGCTTCGTCCAGAAGAAAGTCGGACAACAGCTGTAATTTTGGTAGCAGCTCATCTCTACCAGCTGCGTAATCCGTCCACCTCGCTTTAGCTAACGGGCTTAGTTTTGATAAAACAGCACTATAAAGCTCCGGTGAATATAAATATTCCTGCTGTTTTAGAAGCTTTACAGTGGCAACGCAGTTGCGCACTCTATTAGCAAAAGTATTCAAGCATTCTGTTGAACTTATCTTAGGAAAACTTCGTAATTTTCTGCAAAGGAAGAAGGAAAACAAATTGCAAATTGCAAATTTTTCTCCCATTTTTGTTCAATACGTATTAAAAATATCAATTATGATCTATCGTCTAAGTACATTAAAATCGGTTTTGGGCTTAGTTTGAAAGAGAGGGACTCTTAACTCAGAATGTGGGTTGCGCCTCACGAGCGCCAGAGAACATCAGAGTGGTTAGTGTAAGTTTTTTAGTATACAAAACGCACCGATTCTAGTTGCGTTAATAGCTCAATTTGTATGGGAAATATGATTAGCGCTTCTCTCCGCTAGGGGCGCTGTTCGCGTTTCCTATGCAAATTGAGCTCTTAACGCAACTAGAATCGGTGCGTTTTGTATACTAAAAAACTTACACTAACCACTCAGAACTAGAATTTAAGATGTTAACAAAGTTTTTTTTTCGTTATTGGCTAGAACAATTACACTAGTTGAAACTGATTGAAAATAAATACATAGCGCGCAGATGCCCTGATAACCTGGAAAAGCTGATACTGGTGGGAAAATAGAGGGGAAAAGGCTGCGCAGACGATCACCTACCCGCTGGTCAGTCCAAGTTAAATACCTCACAGGCCTCCCTATTACTACTGCCCTGGGACAGGCTGAAGATAGAAGTGCATGGAAGAGCTTAGTAACCAACGTGACGAAGGCATTTCAGGACGGACACGACCTTCAGCAATGAAGAGCACGACAAGAAAGAAAGAAGAAAATAAGAGAAATACTTGGGAAAAATATACTTACGTTTTGCGTTATACCACACATCTTTTCTTTACCGTTGGATTAAAATAAAAATAATTCTGTGAAATGATAACCCACTTATCAGAGAGGTCAAATGCATTTACGCATCATACCTGCAGTACGATGCAACTGCAGGGGTAGGTATGTGGAATCGAGGTACAGGCTTTCCCCTACCCACTAAACGTCCTCTCCGGGCATGTACTGCCAAGGCACACTACGACAGCACCCCGGGATCACGACAGTTCGCTTTTCACCGGGAAGCCATATTGTGCCCGCCCTTTCGGTGCACCGTTTGATCATGTACGCTGTCTAGTGGGACAACAGACCGCCAGTAGGCACCAGGCGCTGGCTTCGACAGAGCGGCGCTGCCTCCCATGACAAAATCCCGATGAAAACCAAACCAGAGGTCGCATCCATCCGTCAACTCTGAGAGCAGTGGTGTGTCAGGAGCGACCTCCCAGTTCCCTCCCAGGCCCACCAACCTATCAATTGGCCAACCCACGACAAAAAGGTCCGCTGGCCCTGAAAAGGGCCCGCCCTTCCGTTCCGATGTTAACCTCTGTGGAGGCACCAGACGTTGCCCAGGGTGCACCACTGCACCACGGGGAGGACTCGGAACATAGCACCCCTCACAAGAGTACCTACTCACTCCTATCGATAAATGAGTAAACACAAAAGGGTTTCAGTTCAGGTATTTTCAAAATACAACCACCAATATCTGAAATGGGGTGTCAAAGTCGGAAAATCAACGCGCGGAAATCTTTTTGTCATTATCAAAGAAAAACAATGAAACTTTGAATTTAGGCACTTGATAAGAAAATAATTAAATAAACATGTGTATTATTATTAATACTAGAAAAAATACACTGAAAAAATGGCGTAGTGGTTAACGCAGCCTCCCGGGTTGCGGAAGATGATGGGTTCGATTCCCGCCTGGGGCAGGTCGATTTCTTTCAGTGTATTTTTTCTAGTATTAAAAATATTTACGAGTTTGTAAACGCAAAAATTAGTCCATAATGTGTAAGTATTATTAGAAAAATATTTAGTAATGTAGCATAAAAAAATACTGCCTTAGTACCTAACTATTCCTCTCTGACGAAGTTGCGAGCAAAAGCTAGTCTATACTTATACTATTCTAATATATTCTTTACTTTTCAAAGCCTGTTGTGTTTTAGAATAAACATTTTCGATTAACTCGTATCGCACCCGCACGGTCCTCTCATAAACTTTGCATTATTTATAATTACACTACATTCAACGACATCTTACGAGGAATTTTATTAACTAGTCAGTAATAGTGTAAAAAGCGTCCGTTAGATGTCTCTAGCACTATTTTTACTATGACAACACTGTTTACTACATTCACTCATTCATTCATACTCCATCTGGAAAATTTATGTCAAACGAAATTGATTGACAGACAACAGATAATAAATGTCAATTTACAATTTGAGAAAATAAATGTTATTTTGTAATATGCTTATATTTTTCTGCTTCTAAGTTTCTAATTACACAAGTTAAGGTTGAAGTAATCACTGTCGAGCATGGGACTTTGTGATGAAGGTATGTGAATGTATGTTTTAATATGATAGGTACCAAACATTTCAGTAAAAGTGCGTACATGAAGTGATTCTATCTAACACGAAATAGTTTCTATGAATGTTATTTTGTTACTCTTTAGTTGTAATATCTTCTATTTATCTACGATCCTACAAAATGTAACTAATACTTCAGAAAAGTACTTTACAAACTGCATAATTTGCATGTTACTGTTGTGTATTAGTTTAGCTAAATGTGTTTACGTTAGTACTTATTGTCCTCTTCAATATCAATCGCGGAACTAGAGAACAGGTTTGACCTTATAAGATGTTACTCAATAATTTATTAGAGGGGTTATCTGTTGTTTATGTAGGCCAGTTCTACACAACCAAATGTCTTAATCACATATATCTCTTTAAAACAGATACAAATGAATCTGTGATTCCCCTACATTCCATGTACTTACATATTTAATTTACATCCTTGATGATCAATTAGATACTTATCTGACCTCAATAACTTTTCCTAGTTAATGTTGTGAGAATACATTTTAGTTTTATTATAGAATTGGGTTATCCATTAAATAATTAAACTAACTTATGCTTACTTTACAGTTTCTATAATAATTAAGTCAGAATAAGGTCTAATAAGGTTATTGTTTATGATTGAAATTGATACCAAGTTAAATAGAAAATGAAAAACATGGAATAAAATCCTGTCATGGATAAGTGCTGCGACGAAACTTGAACCTGCAACACAATAATTGTTATTGTTTCTAAACAATATATTTTTTCATTTTATATAAACCAATGTTAGGTGCAGCTAGTTTATAACAAATATGAAAATATTTATAATGTAATATAAAGTGGCATATGATTTCAGACTTATTTGTGCTACTTACTTGAAGGCTACATTGTTATAATAACATAATTATTATTAGGAACGAGTATTGGTTAACAAATTGAAGAAAAAAGTTAGATTAAGTACTTATAATATTTTAGTTTGTGCGATATAAAAAAATAATGAAAAATCAAATTCAGCAACAATAGATTAATTTTAATAAAGAAAGTTGCATTTAATCACTCTTGACACTTGATATAGCAGTAAAAATCTTATCAAAAATTCAACAATTTATTGTTGGTACTTGCTATTTCATATCATATAAGTAGGTAAGTATACATATATTTAAAATTTTGAAAATTATTCTTCATTATTACACAATTAATATGATGATTTAATGTATTAGAATACATATTAGTTAATATACTTTTTTCTCTTGTCCTTTAATTTGAAAATATATCTTAATTAGGTACTAAAATATCTAAATAAAGCTCCAACAAAAGCAGTGTACAAAGATAATTAGATTCAATTGTACACTCCTTGCTTTGTACCTATGAGACCTAGCAATTGAACCCAACCTATTTACTCATCAACACTTTTATTGACCCAGGGTAACATACCCTCATCTCACCATCATATCTCAAGCTTACTATACATTAATTTGTGACGTGAGCTTACTATACAAATCAAATATCTCTATTGCGTATCACATAACAATAAGGGTCCTATACATAGGCTGCAGTTCCTGTGACATATAATTTAAAAAAATATTGCGTCTTATTATTTATTTACATAATATCATAATTTAGATTGTATCTTTACAATGTTTATATTAAACAGTTTCTCTAATCATCAATATATCATACAGAATAAAAAAAAAACAAATAAGTATCACTTTCTGCCACCCAGTATCATTAAGTTAATTACAAGACTATTAGAATTGATACTGATACTGTCTTGTCATTATGACTCTGCTTCACAAGAAAACAATGATTGCTCATTATTACGAGTAGGTAATTAATTATACAAATCTTTGACTAATTTAATGATCAAGTCCTTAACTTTTCACCACTGTATCTTAAAAGTACTGCCGGACAAAAGGAACCACTGGGCACATTATGCGAATGTAATGCAGTTATTACTTAAAACCATTGTAGACTCTGGTAATGTGAAAATAATAAATTAAGGAACACAACTTGTCACTTATAGTCACTTCTATGCACCAAGTCTAGGCTTAGAATTTATTATGTATGAAACGAATATTAGAAATGCGAAAGTGAGTTTGTTTGTTACACTTGCACACCTAAACCACTCAACCGATCTTGACGAAATTTGGTATGAAGGTATTATATTCTTAATTAATGGCGACGCGATTCTTCTTCTTCTTTGTATACGGGCAGTTTCCGCCGTTTCTTTGAAATTATTTTTTTCTGTTGTTGTGTTAGTAGTCGAGTTTCGAATCTCCGGATTTTATAGCCAGCAGGACGTAAGCGGCTGTTTCTTCCTCCGTCATGCAGGCAGTGGCGTGCATTAATTTATACATTAGGTAGGCATTTAGATCGAAGTCTCTAAAACTCAATCTGAAACGCTACGCGGAAATCTTTACCTAATACCTAACTAGTATAAAATAAAGTCGCACCCGCGTCCTGTACCTACCTACGCTTATATCTTTTCTACGCAACAGATGTTAATGAAATTTTCAATACTTATAGATAGAGTGATTTAATAACAAGGTTTACATGTATAGTACGATGCATAGTTATTACAGGTTGGTAAAAATTCTAAAGTCCACGCGATCGAACTAGCGGGCAGCCGCTAGTCGAAAATAAAATGTTAAAAACAATTAAGTACTTACAACCTTACAACATTATATTTCAGGTTGTTATATGTGTAATAGTTTCATAGTTATTTGTAAATAAATAAAAATAACTACCTATCTTTAATCCATCGACGATTATTAATATCCAGACACAATTGATTTTAATTGTGTTCTCGCGCTCCTGAGCGCGAACGGGGCTTAACGAGTTAAATAAAAAAATCTTACCTATGAAATCTGAGTTTCTTACGCAGTTTTTCTAAGCAAATTGAATTATCAGAACATTGGGAACACTGCAATTTTTTCATCGTCGTAAATGCGATACAACACAACACCATAAAAACACTTTTAAGTAGATAAATATTGTAAAGAAATTAAGATTTGCACTAAAAAAGTATTTAACATTCGCGCGCTTGAGTGACATGACAGTCATAAAGATTTGGATTATAAAAAATGGCTGGCGCTGGCGTATTCATTCATTTTAAAACTATTTCCTTACTTTTATAAGTTAATCATGTCAAGGTGTGTTTTATAACAGTGATGTAAAATAAAAATATATAAAAAGAATTTTACAATTCAAATTAGTTTAAAAGATCTTAAGTAAATATTACGATTCAAACTACTTGCTTTGCTCTTATTCACAGAAGTGAAATAAACCCTAGCGCCACCTAGGGAGTACTGGAGAATATTCTTGCGAATACTTTTATTTAATAAAATTTATTCCTAGTATTTTATGCGGCGAAAGGTTACTTAAATTTCGTAATTCATTATTTATTGATGAATGTATTTTAAAATAATCCTATATATTAATCGGCATCCTAAACAATATCTAATTGATAATCACAGTCGGTCGAGTAGGTCAGCCTACTTAATACGGCTAAATTGAGAATGTCAGTTTCCTAGTTATAATACCTGCTAGTTATAATATTTCAATCTTGTCGTTTAATACTGTCAATCGTTGTGTGTTTCTGAAGAAGTAAAAAATATTGTAGTTTGTGTGATTTTTACAAGCAGATGAAACTAGTGCTTACCGCGCATATTGGCGCGTAGGTGTAGGTATGTATAGGTTATACGCAGGCCGTCTGAAGCCCATAGGTTGCATTATTTTGTTGGTAGGAAGGACGTACAGTCTATAGTAGTGTATGAGTAATATATTGAGGTAGGCAGTGCTTAAATGCCTTTACTATGAGACCGCCCCTGCATGCAGGCTCTGCGCAGTGGACTGTCTGTTGCTATATCCCGAGATTGCGCCTGTGATTAGACGTAACTGGTATCGTTTTAGCTTTAATAATTTCTTAGAGAACCTTGGGTCGATATGCGGTAGAAGTAATCTCGCCTGTCGGCATGTCTCTAAGGTGTTCCAATATCTATCATGTACTATGTAGGAGTTGCTATAACCTGACTTTTGATTTTTAGTCTGGTAAATGTAAGTGAAAATATAATTTAGCATGTATTTATTGTAGGGTTAAACAAATACTTAAAAAACATCTTACAGTCGTTGATAATCACTCTTTTTAAGCAGAAACCATCCAAAAAGCACAAAAAACAGAATTTTAATGCCAAATACGCTCCGCGTGTACTCTGCATCACTCTCAACAAAATGTCGGTTTGACAAAAAGCCATGTCATTCATACACTTCTTTAGCTATCAGCTTCATCTTTATTTTTGTACTGGCACTTACGATAGAAGAATTTAAATAAGTTGCAATAACCAGATAGTTACAATTACAAGACTCCACCCTAAGACTCCACCTTACCTTATTAGTTCGCACTTTTAAGAAGTGATTCGTAATAATAACGATCCGTTTCTGTTATTGAATTCATAAGAATTTCAGCAAAACAAAGTTTCGTTGCATTTAAATTTTACATAGTTTTTTTAAAAGTATAATTGAGGCGGTCAGCGCAAAAGTGGCCTAACCCTCATTTTTTTATATTGTGATAATCTTCTACAATTAAATAAAAATGTGTTAATATTTAATTCAAAATCGGCCTATCTCTTGTTTCACCAAGCGTCAATAGATGGCGTTACAAAAGTTCTTTTTCCATTGATTTTTTTCTCTCAACGTAAACTTCATAAGTGGCCTAAGCCACTTAGGCCATAAATTGAGGGTTAGGCCACTTTTGCGCTGACAGCCTCAATTCGTCCATGCTGTCCATGTTTTGTAAATCGCTAATAATCACATCACAACAGTCTTTATAACACCCACTGCTGGGACGCGGCCTCTCCTTGTTATCGAAGTAGGTTTAGACAGTAGTTCACCACGCTTGCCCGATGTGGTTTGATGGACGGAGTGACGGTGATCAATCCCTTTGCTGATCCATAGTCGCCTTTTACACGGTAATCTTCTTTATTATTATTTCTGTGGTAGGTAATGATAGATAACATTACCTACCGTACCTTTTACGACATCCACTGGAGGATATGGGGTGATGCTTCTACTCTGCCGGTATCACACGGCCAATAACCACCAATAGTTTAATTTAAATGGAAATCCTTCGTCAGTTATAGGAACCATTTGGAATAACTGTTAGAATTCAAAGTCCTGACTGACTAACTGAAATATCAACGCACAGCCTAAACTGCTGAAACTAGAGACTTGAAATTTTGCACATGGATACCTTATTTATACAGTGTAGGCATCCACTAAGAAAGGATTTTTGGAAATTCCACCCCTAAGGGGTTGTGTTGTTAAAATAGGGGATGAATGTTTGTGTGAAAGTCCGTCAGTTTTGAAAGTAGGATCTTCAACTTTTGTATTTAGGCTGACAATTAAATAATAATATTTACATGGGTTAGCGTTTTTGATAATTCCACCCCCGAAAACCCCTTCGACCGAAAAGGGGGATGAAATGTTGTATCTGGAAAGTCCTTCATTAAATTTATTATTTAGGCTTATGGTTGGAAAGTAAAACAAATATTTAATTTAATAAAAAAATATTTTGTATTTTTTCGAAAATCAACCCCTTAGAGGTTAAATGGGATAAATAAACAGAAGCTGTCATATGATAAACTAGCTTCCTCCCGCGACTTAGCGTGGATATTCGAAAACATCCTTAGGTGACCAATAGCCAGGATAAAAAGTATTCTACGTTTTATTTTCATCAAAATCCGATCAGCCGTTTTTACATGATTAGGCGGGCCCTCACCAAGCGCGCTGCCTCGCACGAGTCTTGGTAAGGACCCGCCTACTCACGTAAAAACGACTAAAAATAAAAAAAATCGCGAGCAAAAGCTAGTACCTAAGGTATACAAAAAACATTATTTCGAAAAATTTTGAATTAACTTGCCATTGCCGGAACTTTTCCATGTTAAATGAGTGATTTATTAAATGTTAATTATTAACTAATTAAGATTTATAACATAAATATCGACAAACGTCATCAGTGTTGCTATCCTTGGATGAAACCCAAGGGTCACCTGTTCCAAGCCTACCAATTATTATTAAATAGGTGACTTTACTGTCACTATTATGATTAATGGCTGGTATTTTTAACCATTTTTTACAAAAGAGTATCAATAAAAAAAGCTGCTGCATAGTTCTATAAAGTTATCTAACACTTTGCTAGTCATGGCTAATACATATACGCACTACGATTCTTCAATCATAAAAGCGACGATGTCTAGGGCTGGTATTGTTTAGTTTCCGGCAACTCATACAGAAATAGCATATGTATAATACCAAGTTAATAATATCTCCACTCCATCTAAATTTTAATTGGTAGTAATTTCATATTATAAATCCTATGGTGATATCAAAAGTTTTAAATTGTAAAAAAAAAATTGAATTCTCCATTACAGTTCGATCAAAAAACAAAATGTATGGAAAATTAAAAAACTAAAATTACAATTTTGAATTTTTGATATCGCCATAGTATTTGTATGACTATGTTAGCATGGGTAGGTGCCGGCTTCATACCCCATGTACAATATGTAAACATCTTGTATAATACACATTATTGTTTGTAATATTTTTTTTTCTAATACACCATATTTATTATTTGCCTTCATAGATAAACATACAATAGATTTTCTTTTCACTTACTCGGAAATCGGTAATTTTAATCTGGAATCATGGTAACAAATTACGGAATGAAATCTACATAGGTATAAATAATGTCAACGTGTTTAACATAATTCAATGCCAATAAAGTGACGACAATAACTATTCTATATCCACAACAACAACACGAGCATTAAACTAGTCAAAAATCTTTAAACTGACAGACCGACATGATAATATTTCACTGTTATTAATTTATTACCTTTCGATTTACAGTATAATTTATATGTACTTATAATATAATGCTTTATAAGTTTTTCATAAATAAATCTCTTATTAAACTAGTCAGTGGCAACCCTAACAGCAAATTGGACTTTGTACTGACATACTATCTAAATTATTTAGTATTACTTGTAAAGTCTTACCGTGTTAAGAAATTTGTGGAAAAATAATCTTTATATATACCTGATTTAAGATACTATTTAAAACAGCATGGTCACTTCGCCTACCGGGCCAAAGTCCAACTCTGACGTAACATTGGCTAATTCGACCACTAGCCAGCCATAACTAGTAATTTTGATTCTTGTTTTCCTTGCTACTTGCGTCATGGTGACCAGTTTTTTCTCGATTTATGTTGTAGGTAAATGTTTTATTTATCTTTTTTAAATTATACATAATATCTACCTGGGTAAGTACTTCTTAAAATAGCGATATATTCGACTCGACGAATATTTGAGATCATAATATCGTCTATTTATAATGTAACTAATCTTTAAAAAAAATGATAATTATAATATTTTTTTGGAGATTTTATCCTGACCATTTAAAATTTTATCTATATACTTTAGTAAGTATATTTAAGTAAATAAAACATTATGTTTCCGTGTAGTTTTATGGATCTCAAATAAATGAATTGACACCGAATATTATACCGAAAGCGCTGCATATTGTGCGCAAGTCGATTTTGTCGTTTTTCTTGCTCATTTCAAACCTTACAAATTAACATAACAAACATCGGAATACTTCCAATCACGAGTGAACAAAACAATTGCTAAATAAACAAAACTTACTATTGTTACATTTAAGAATTACGTGGAACTTAATGAATAGTTGTAAAGGAAAATGCAGTCGATAACAATTCTTCATCATTTAAAATTTCGGTACGGTTTACATTTGGAATTTCGCTACGGCTTACATTTTGAATATGCTTGTGAATTGATTAATTATTACTAATTGTAGAGAGACCTGGTCATATCATGTTTTCTTGATCTTTTTATTTTTATTTGATGTAGTTGTTTATTCTTAGATAGATAATTGTATGACACATGCAATTAATAGGATAAATTTATTGTGTAAGTAACTAATGTAAGTATTAGGTTTTAGTTTGTATTTATCTTTTTGGTATGCCATGCCACACATTGTATTCTTATAGGTATATTTATTAACCAGAGGATCATAAATGTATGCTTAGCATCTAAATTGAAAAGAATCTATCTAACATTAACACAAAATAGTGGTGGGTATCAAGAATTAAATTAATTAGTTCTTTAATGTGATTAATTGAATTATATAGAACGGCTTTTACGAGATAAATTATTATTATAAATGAACCAAATGCGTGGGAGTAAAATAACTGCCCAAAATTTACGCATGTAGAAATGTAATTTTAATTATATTGACCTGTAATGATGTTTTGAAATCATTTACCAAATTGTAAGCTGTGGAGTTTCTTTCGCCATTTCTTCTCTCATCTCAGCATAATAATAATAATTTCGTCCCGAAATGGAGGTAGGATTTTGACGATTTAAAAGTACTTAGCCAAAACCATTTAAATAAAGAGCTTTTTCATTTCATTTCAATTAACGTACATACCAAATTAATCGCTGCTCAGCTAATCGAGTAGGTTTGTAAAAGTACATGACATTTTAACCTTTAGATATACTAGATAGTGGTTAACTATCAGTTGCATTGCATGGACAATGGTCTACCTAGTAAGTATATTTTTTTATATTATGCAAATAATCACATGTTTTGTACAAAAACTAATTATATTGTATTATAAAATTTACAGTATATTTCATTTGTATACCTATTACAAAAGAATAACGAAAACATTCAAGTATTGGACATAGGTGAAATCAACGACTAATATTATACAACTCTAGTGTTAGTACTTACTAGTTTAGTACTCCGTGCATGGTGGTGACACGCCAATACATTTTTGTAGGACACAATAATAAATCTTTATTGAGCCAATGCAAAGTACCTACATGGTGCCTTACAAAACATGATATTATTTTTTATGCGAGGCACATTCTAAAGACGGAGTGAGTCGTTAACATGTGTGCTAGTTTTTATAATTAGTTATTTTGTTTTTTACCCGACTACGGCGAAGTCAAAAGGAAGGGTTATGTTGTCAGCATTTTATGTACCTATTTTTGTATGTACGTTCTTGTTTTTTTGACTAATTTTGCAGAATGTCTCTGATGACCTCTGCGTCACCGGGGTTCACTATGTTCCTCCGTAGCGCCATGTAGAGCCTAAACTATCCCATTTTGATTTATAAGGTGTTAATCAAATCGTTATTATAATCTGGGTAACACATCTTCAACTTTTACTTGTAAGAATTTCAGATTTGTGGATGTTATTATAATAAAAATCAATCGTTCTAAAATCTTATATAAGAGTAATCCCTGCCATAATACGAAGATAAGATATCAATAGAAATTGAACTTTCAACACATTTAACTTTTAAAAGAAAATCAGACTATCATCTATACTTACTAATATTATAAAGCTGAAGAGTTTGTTTGTTTGGTTAAACACACTAAACTGAGGTAGATCCAAGGAACCTCGCACAGATAATACCAACTCCCCAATTCGACCGCATAACCAGGTCTCACCTATGACAAACCAGGACAGATCACCTAACAATATAACAACAAGATCAAAGAAGCCACAGAAACAAAATTGTGATGAAACAACCTCATTTAGCGAAAATTTAAGTATATTAGAAGACACAGTACACCACAGTCATTCTACGGATCAAGTATTAACTATTAGTCAGTTTGAGATTTTACTTGATAAGAAGCTGGAATACTGTAAACAATCTATGCTAACGGAAATAAAATCAACAATTGCCTCACTGGTTATGAACGAAGTATCTCAAGTCAAGTCGGAACTTACTCGCACCAACGAGATATTGTCTAAGGTAACAAATACCACTGACACATTAATATCGGAAAGCCACAAATTTAAACAGGAAATCGAAAGAATGAACACAGAAATAACCAATTTGGAAAGAGAAAACATAAAGTTACGAAATGAAATCAAGATTATTAAAAATTGTATAAATATAAATAATTCTACATTACAATCACAAACGAATATAAACAGAAATGGCCAAGGAAATGGAAAACCGAAAACTATAGTGCTATATGGTTTGGAGGAGTACGAATGGGAAAACGAAGATGAGTTACACGACAGAGTTATTTACCTGTTTCAAGACATACTAAATACGAACCTATCGGGATTTATAGAAGATATAAGGAGATTAGGTAAAAAAGGCCATCGGAGACCTCTACTTATAGAATTGCTGAGTAAAAATATCACCAATCACATTCTTAAAAATCGTCGCGCTTTCAAACATACCAGAATGGCGGTGTCCGAATTGTTGGAAGGTGAAACATTACAATATAGAAAAAAATTAGTGGAAGTCTTAATCTCCGCCCGACAAAATGGACATCGGGCTAACATTATAAATAACAGGCTAATTATTGATGGGAAAGAAGTCAAGCCACCTAGTCCACCAATTATAACCCGAAATCATCTTGATTCCCAAAAAAGTACCATGAAATGCGATAACATGACACAAAACTCATCCACCGAACTAAGTATTAAAAATGGTAACCAATCAGTAGGACTGGACTTACAACCACTTTCAGAACCTGTAGGCGTGAATGTGCCTTTGTACTCTTCTACATCACGGCATGATTTTTTTCGTTAATAACTTCTACATTCTATATCAAAATATTCGAAGTATAAATAATAAACGTCACTTAATAGAGGCAGAAATGGAAGAAGACAAGACTATAATAGCACTATGTCTCACTGAGACCTGGATCACCGCATCTAAAGAAGACCTTCTACGAGTAGGCGGATGTAAACTGGGATCTTGCTTCAACCGTTCAAACCGCGAAGGCGGTGGTGTCTGTATTTTAGTGAGGGAGCAAATTGAATGTGTAGACTTAGAGGAAATATCAAAAATGTCTATAGAATCCATCTTTGAAATATGTGCCGTAGTAATCCCTAGTTCTGACCTAGTTTTAGTTAATTTGTATTGTCCAGATAGAAATAGACAACCAGAACTATTTTTCGAATCATTGAAAAAACTCTTACAATATTTGAATCAAAAATTTTCTAAAAAAGATATTGTAATCGGTGGAGACTTTAACATAAATGTATTAGAGAAAACCACACCCACCACAACACTAATAGAATTAATGAGTAGCTATAACTTTTTCCAAAAAGTAACAGAACCAACTAGAGTAACTAAACACAGCATGACATGTATAGATTTATTATTCACAAATTTTAATATAAAAAAAGACTATGTCTGTGTTAAAGAATTTGGGTTCTCTGATCACAAGGGTGTATTGGTTAAATTTCCTGAAGCTATACACAACCCACGTAAATTCTGGGTTATGAATAAAAGATTATTTAATGAGGCTAACATGCAAAATTTTATTTTAGAATTAATGGAAGTAGATTTTAGAAATGTAATTATATCAGACAAAAATGTAAACGAAAATTATGACTCATTCATTGATACCATTAGAACAGAGATTATCAAACTTATTGGTTTTACCGCCCCCTATGAAAATGAATTATTTCTCACCGCCCCCAATTTTTTATACACCTAAAACTTAAAAACCACGATTTCATTGCTTTAATTACACAAACTTCTGCACCTCCCTTCCTCCTGAGGCTGCTTCCGATTCCGATAGCCTTTCTAATAAGGGGGCGTTTAGTCAGTAAGAAGGAGTAAGGCACAAACTCTTTTATCTCTTTCGACGCTCAATCGTACTGAGAAATTTAGGACAAGTTTCGATGAACCCGCCAATTGCAACCGGATTGCACCAATAGCGTTATTTAACGAAAACTTGTTACAACTTGATTGCGTACGGCTATCCTATGAAATCTATGTTAAGTATTTTTAGTTTTTATATCATACCGGGCAGAAATATATACTAATTATTCGATATTGAGTAGTAGGTAAGGTAAGTTTTAATATCAGTGAATTTTACGATATAAAGTAAATGAAATTACAAATCAACCAACGCCCCCTTATACTACGCCAACGCCCCCCATTTTTATCTGGATCACTTAACGCCCCCCGCTAGGTCTCCAACGCCCACAAGGGGGCGTTATCGCCCACTTTGAGAAAGACTGCATTAGAAATATATTAAATAATTGTATACCAATAAAATGCATTAAAATTATAAATAATAAAAATAAAAGCTGGTTAACTAAAGGATTAAAAATATCATGTAAACATAAAAGACTTCTAAAAATACTTAACTCAAAAATTGAAGATTCAATATTAAATAAATATTATAAAAAATATGAAAAACTTTTAAAAAAGGCAGTATCTACTTCAAAAAAATTACTATATATAAACAGGTTTAAAAAATCAGGGAATAAAACTAGAACAATGTGGTCCATAGTGAAGGAAAATACTAATAAACTAAACCTAAAACACAGAAATAACATTAAACTAAACATAGATAATGAAATAACAGAAGACCCCTTAAGGGTAGCAAAACAATTTCATCAGTATTTTTCGTCGGTGGGAGACGACACCATAAATGACTCGACGCCTATAGGCCGGCCTGTCCTGTCCCCAGTCCAAAATTCAATGTATTTACGACCAGTTACGGAAAGTGAAGTGTACAAAATCATACGAAATTTGAAAAATAAAAAAAGTTTTGGCCATGACGAGTTACCACCTGTACTAATAAGGAAATGTGCTAACCAATTGACGCCCATTTTGACTTACCTGATAAACCAATCATTTATTGAGGGAACTGTGCCGGATTCGCTCAAGCTTTCAATAATAAAACCTCTTTACAAAAAGGGAGATCATAAAGATTGCAGTAACTACCGCCCTATCGCACTTTTACCGACCTTCTCTAAAATCTTCGAATCCGCCATTTCTTCTCGTCTTTATTCATTTTGCGAAAAATTCCACATTTTTAGCGAATGCCAGAATGGATTTAGAAAGAAAAGATCAACCTCTCTTGCCGTCTATAAATATATACTTGAAATTCTAAATATAATAAACGAAAAAAAATATGCCATCGGAGTCCTTTTGGATATGAGCAAAGCATACGATCGGGTTCAGTATAATATCTTGTTAAATAAATTATATGGTATAGGAGTAAGAGGTGTTGCACATGATTGGTTTAAATCTTACGTGACTAACCGTTTCCAATATGTTGAAATTGAACATCACAACCACAGTACAGGCCAAATTGAAATATTTAAGTCCCCAAAAACCAGTGTTTCTAAGTCAATACCACAGGGCAGTGTTCTTGGGTGTATTCTCTTCTTGCTGTACATAAATGATATTCCCCAAATTATAAACAAGACATGTACATTGTTTGCGGATGATATTTCGGTAATAATACCATGCACAATTAGTCAAAACCTCAACATAATTCTAAATGACATGTTATTGGAAATAGAAAGTTGGCTCAGTGATCATAACTTAAAAATTAACTTCACTAAAACTAAACTAATTCAATTCCGACCATACCAAAAGCAACCCTTGGCAATAAATTTTAAATTTAAGGATATTGTCTTAGAGAATGTAAACACATATAATCTTTTAGGAATAACTATTGACTCAAATATGAACTGGAAAGATCACATAAATCAAGTCGCTACCAAACTTTCAAGATTCTCTTACGCTTTGTATCAGTTAAAAAGGGCTACTGATAAGTCTACCGCGATGTGTGCGTACTATGGTTATGCCCACTCATGGCTCCAATACGGCATAATAATGTGGGGAAATAGTACAAATATATTGAAATTATTTCGATTGCAGAAGCGATGTATACGTATAATTGTCAATATAGATGAACAGACTAGCTGTAAACCCTTTTTTATTAGTGAAAGAATTCTGACCCTTACTAGTTTATATATACTAGAGATAAGTGTATTTGTAAGGAAAAACATGCACCTCTTCCCACAGTACTCAAGACCACTAAATCTACGTCCGCGAAATAAGTTAGCGACACCTAGTTCAAGTCTTAAACTGGTTCATTCTGGCCCTTTTGCTATATATACATCAAAAAAGAAAACAATGAAGGTAAATTCAAAAAAATGCTAAAATTATATTTAATTGATAATTGTTTTTATACTTTGCAGGAGTTTTTTAATAAATTGTGAAAGAAAATATTATTTAAACAATTTAATTAATTAACTTATTTAATTTAATTTAATAATACTTAATTAATTTATTTTATTTAATAAATTTTAAAATATTATGTGATCAATTTAAATAATATTTTTATTTACTTGAAAATAGTTTTTATTTTTTTATTATTTTTTTTTTCTCTTTATTATATAATTTGTAAATGAAATTAATTAATTGGCTATGAAATATTACATATAATGATTTGAATTATATTTGTGAGTAATTAGGTAGAAATTGCAACTGTTATTTATTTAGTTTTTATATTCATATTGTTATGCCCTTACAGGGCTCATGTGTTTGAACTAAATTATTTATGTAAGACCTTAATTGTTACCACATGAAATGCAATAAACAATTCTATTCTATTCTACTACTGATTCAAAATTATTTTTGTGTTGGATAGTCCATTATTCGAGGAAGGCTATAGGCTATACATAATAACTGACAATAACGCGAGCGAAGCCGTTTGCGACCAATAGTTTACAATAAAATTATATTCAATCTTACGATGATAAATCAATTTCCTGTAGAGTTTACCTATTAAATATGGATTGTAAACATTATGATTAACATTACTAAATAATTATCAAATTTATTTAGTATTACAATACTTACCTAATTTATTTTATACATTAGCTTGAACAATGAAACTATTGCAATGATTAATACACATTCTTCAACGAGATCTGCTTAGTCACGTCTATAAACGGAAAAAGTAGCATAAAATATGTTTATTCAATTAATATGTGAATCATGAATGCCTAAATAGACTAAATATATATAGCTATTATTATTTTTAAACATAGTTGTAAGAATTTGAAACACAAGACCTTTACAACATTTTACATTTTCAACACTGTGTAGGAATAATGTTTTTTCCATATTTCGTCCGTATGCTCTCTTATTCTAGCTTTAATTTGTGTCTCGTATACAATGTATTATAAACTTTACAGAATAGTTTAAATGTTAAACATTATTGTAGGTATATTATATGTTATAATATGAAAATACTATTTCTATACGTACTTACATGTTGCCGACCACATGAATTGTAATTATCTGCATATATTACCATCACACCGGTATCTAAAGTCTCTAGCTTTGCTATAATATTTAACAAACTAATATCGGTACCTCAATATCGTATGAATATAATATTATATTTAATATCACACATTATTTATTGAGATTGTGCTAATTCAGTAGCTTAGAAAAGATAATATGTTAACCAACCTCCACATAATTTGAATTGCATATTTATATAAGCAGACCCTTTTTCTTATGCTACGCCAACTGGTGATATGAAAAGCAAGCGGTTTCCGTAATTGAATTAAAAACTATCGCACCACTCAACCACATAAGTAAACAAGTACGCTGACTGAGACCCCTTCGAGCTACAAAAAGTAAGCAAAATGTAGAATAGACTAAAATAAAATTGTGACAACCCTAGATGTCTAGACAAATGCGGCATTTTTCTCAACTTCGCTTGACATAAAAATAAATTTTAAAGGCGTTAAACCACTGTAAGTTTTTACTCTGTGCTTATACTGTGGCTCAACACTAGACCATTTCGAGAAGATGTGAAGATCTGAGAAGGATCACTTTGCAGATGATCAGCCTAGCAATATAATAGCATTTATGACCGTAAACATGCGAGCTTATATTAAGCAGCACTCGCTGCATATCTTCACTGTGACGTATTTTATAGCGCTTTATCATAGATGTGGATTGAAAGAAGACATAGTTACACGAATAGATAAAGGGATGCTCAAATGGTTTGGTCATGGTAGAAAGGATGAGTGAATTTTACTCCATCCTCTAGGACAGTTTCCTATGGGGGAATCTAGTACGAAATAGTACCTAATCCTAGTGTGGAGTAAATTCATATATGGGGACAGCAGACAACAGGTCCGCTTATTCTTGGGCGGGCTTACATGACACTATGCCACAAAGCATATGCTCAACAAAATGCAACTTTCAACAACATGGAATTGCAGAGCATATAAACATGACTGGGAATCCATGGAACACTTGTTGCCTAACAGCAATTCCATAGCCAGGATAAGAATGAATATTCTGGGAATGGCCTATCCAAGACTAGCACACAGGCTTTTCAAGCTCATGGACATAGGTTCATAGCCTACATATTCAAGGAGCGACAAGAGTAAAAGGAACGGGGAGACACAAAAGATCCCGTTGAGTCGATGTGCACCGTGAGGAAATAATTGTACGTGAGAAAAATAGGTTGAGGAAAATGATAATATGAATCGGAAGTATGGAGATTGGAGAATTTTTTTTAGATATGGGACGGGATGGAACTAGGTTTATCGATGAAATCGAAAACATGCTAAAGAAAGGCCAGCTTAAAAGTAATCTTAATCGCCGAACGAGAACTGTGATGAGAGTTTAAAAAGCGAAACAAATATCGTAAGGATCAAATGGAAAGAAGTGATCGTGGGTTGTATGTGTGCACGTAATCTGCTGTTCTTCAAGACAATATTATGTTTGGTTATATCTAAACATTACATCCTGATGCGGCGAAGCGTCATGACGTAAACACAGGTAAATAAGAGTCTTGTGGCAATTAAAAGCGCGCGTGGTGTAGTCCGTGACGTCTGCGTGACCCAAACCTTGACTCGCTATCACAATAACGTACGCTTTGATTTTTAAACATTAATGCCGTATTCAAAGTTACGGAAATAGAACTTTAAAGTGCCACAATGTAAGTTTCTGAACTAACTATAGTAGAGCGAAAGTAATGTGTGAAGTGTTTTTCTAATTGATTCTTGATTCTACTGCAATTCAGTTCTCGTAAAAACCAAAACCAAATCACTCATGTTTTGACATCTGACAGTGATAGATAACTGCCCCTTGTACCCGTAGTGTAAATTTATCGTATTAAAAACGTAACTGTTCACTGAAAAAAAAAAGTGATCACTTCAACAAAGATCTTGCTTAATCCAATGTTACATCTTGACTCCATATGAGCCTGACAAGAGCTTGACTTCATTAACTAAGAGAACTTTGTTATTCTGCCATTGTTTCCGTCTACCAAGAACATTGCTCATTTTACAAAGGCTGATTAGTACATTTTAATCAATTCTTGTTGAGTAAAAACAATGTACTATATCAATGTTACAAAAACAATTTTTTGAACTAACCAAGTGAATAGTTATTACTAGTAATTTTTATCCAATGCAATTATTTAACATTATCATCTAAAATATGCGACTTAGTTGTATTTAATAAGTAATTATTTGTAATAATTTAGTGTATAGGATATGTTTGACAAGTTGTTTATTGTTTTTACCAAGAAGGATTGTTGATGTAATTATGTCACTTAATAAATTCTACTATGACACCTTATCATCATACACATGATTCATTGTCGCATTTACTTAGTTTAGTACCTATACAGGGTATAAAAAAGTAATATGAATCTTCAGGATGTAGAACTCCTCATAATTATTTTCTGAATTAATATGTTTGGCATGAGAAGTAGAATCACATCCTAAAGATTCATAATAGTTTTTATACCCTGTATAGGTACTAAACTAAGTAAATGCGACAATGAATCATGTGTATGATGAAAAAGTGCCATAGCTGAATTTATTATGTGACATAATTACACACAAAAAATATTTGTATAGTGTGTAATTTATGCCATTCAATAAAAACAACAATGTAAAAAATCACATTTATTTTAACCATTCTACTGACTATTATATTTTCCTTATAAACTACATCGTAAATTCAGAAGCCATAATTAATCATCTTCGACATATTCGATTAAGGTGTTCATGAGGCTTTCGGGCAATGGTCTTACAGCTGAGGCCGGCGAACTAGGGGATTCTTCCCTGTTCCTCTTTTTTGCTGTAGGTAAGGGATCCTAATTGTTGCAGGCGCCTCCGTTTTTTCAGGACCTGGTGAACAAGTTTGCCTCGTGCTTGTCGTACACCTCCAGAGGCTGTTGTACATGCAGGGATGTAGTACGTTGTAGTCCTTTCTCCGGGAAAAACTTCAGTGATTAACTTCGTCAATTTAAAATATATGCCACCAATTATTAGGGCATTCAGATTTTCAATCAATATTTCCTTTGCAATAACCGAAGTAAGTCCAGGCCCTTTAAAAACAAAAATAATAGGTAATTATTAAAAAGATGAGACAAAGCTGTAGGTAGGGGTATCAATATTAGTAGTACATACATATCTTTAAGAATAAGTAAGTAACCACCTAACTTATAAAAAAGATAACTGCAACTTTTGCTCAATCAAAATAGTGACAATCAAAAAAGTTTATTTGTCAAACAAACCACAAAAAACCGACAATAGGTACTATTCATCATACTAATATTAAAAACGCGAAAGTCTGTTAGTATATATGTATTTGTGTACATTACAAAATCTGATCACTTACCGAAAAAGAGACTTTGTTTATTGTAGTTGTAAACTCATTTGTCCAGGTACGCCGACACCTCGTGAATAAGACCCTTGGTCCTGTTTGGGGAATTAAGTCGTTCAAGTCTTCAGAAGATAGGGCCGATAAGGCCTGGACCGTAATCTGCTGATCTGAAATATTGTTTCAATATATTAAACACATTTTCTACGATAGGTTTGTAGGTAGGTACCTTGTCAGACCTACAAAATTTCCCTACCTACATGATGAAATTGGTTAGTGGGTACTTTTTTTTTAGAATAGAATAGTATATTATATTATTTGGTACAAATTAAAAACAACATTACACACAAAACTTAAGATAAAACAGATTGTAAGCCAAAAGGATCTCCGCTCAGTATAGGCCGTGGCAAGGTGTACCACGACACTGGTTTTCTGCAGAAGCCTTTTCGTGACAGACACGCGGCGCCGTGCAAACAAACAATACAAGTAATTATAAACAAAAACAAAAATTATAAACAATAAACACATAACCCCCGCAGACACATAAAAAACACCTCTATTGCACAGTTGAGTACCCAACTTTAAATATAAACATATGTATACCTACCTATCTATTTACTTACTAGCGTTTCTCAATTATTTTATAGTCTTTTGTAAAATAAGTAAAATTATTTTGAAATTAACCAGAACTTTGGGTAGAACTACCCAATGTGGAAAACATGGAAACCCGTACAGCGTAATTTTTACCTACCAATACCACGCGACCTATAAACCAGTTGATATAATAAGATTGGAAAGTACTTACCCTTGAATCTAGGAATAAGATCTGGCAGTTCTAAAGAGTTCGGCAACGTCGTCATCCATGAAAAAAATTCGGGTTGGACTTCGAAATAAGTCGCTCACTACTTCTCAAATACTCTAACTACGTCACGCACGTCAACGCAGGAGAAATAAAATCAAATGAAATGACGTATCACGCGCGCGCGGGCAAGCGGGGTGTTGCGGGATGCTCGGGGTCCGAAGGGCTTTGCTCTTGTTTGAAACACCGTCGATTTGATAATTTACTTGTTTAGATCTACTAAGGGCTGATATTTGATGCTACTAAGATCTATGTCAATTTAATCCTAGATTATTTGTAATGATTTTATAAATATATTGTATCAAATAATGTTTGATAATAGTATCTATAATGATAAAACGTAAAATTAGTAAATAGTCTTATTTGATTCTATTTTGAAACTTCTTTAATTCAACATATTCATTAATTATTATAACGTTGAACTTCTGTCACATAATAAACATAACAACGTAAAAACAAACACCGGATTTTAGTAAACCCAAAAAAGAGATGTAAGTTATTCAATAAAGAGCTATTTTAAGTTAAAAAAGAATTAGTCACTTTTAAAAAGAATGTTAATTATAATAAATAATTGCAACAAAATAGCTTCAATCAAATTTGGTTGATTATTGCATCAATTGCACTATTGTTGCAGCTACTATACTGTTGAATAAAATAAACATAGGAAGCATTCTTCCAACCATTTTGGTGTCAACTAAGAAAAAATACAACTTAGTTGGTATCCATTTTTTTCAGTGTTGTAGTTACGTTAAGAGCTCAATTTGTAGGAAACGCGAATAGTGTCCCTAGTGGAAAGAAGGGAATCGTGTGTTTCGCATTCAAATTGAGCTCTCAACGCAACTACAATAGTTATGTTTTTTATATGAAAAAACTTACACTACGGGTACTGATCTTAATCACAATTGAAGTCGGCAAAACTTATCGAATAAGTATTTTGCATTTTGCAAATACAAATTAAAAAGTATTTCCAAATAAAATACAAAATGCTTTTCTAAAAAAGTACTTGTTTCAATAAAAATACTTTTAAATTTGAAATCTACTTCAAATTAGATTATTAAATTATTTCTGACATTGCCAGAAAAATAATTATTGGTTTATTTTCAGGCTAGACTTAAATCACATTAGCTTTTAGTAGTTATCGTGTAAACAAAGATGTATAGACTTTATGGAATAATAAACAAAAATAGAGATGTCTCTATTTAAACGACATAATTATTAGGTACTGATCAATAAATATATAATTACAGTTATACCAATATTAGTTAACACAACACATTAAGTAAAACCATTAGTGGTGTAATTAAATCGCATTCATAATTAATTATTAGTTCAAGATTACACGAGCCGGGTAATAACCGAACGTTGTTTTTGGTTTATTTGATTGGATTGGTAAAATAAATTTCTTTAAAACACATGTAATTTGTAATGTAATAAAAACTACAAAAAAAAGCCATATGTGTATAAATTGGAAAATGAACCGAAGTCCGTACTAAGACCTCTCTACAGCTACTTTCGATCCGAGCCGAACTGCGCCGCCAACAACAATAGTTATCAAACAAGCAGAAAGTTTAAAAACTGTAAGCCGACTACGTAACGGAAAAAAGGGTATGCAAGATAAAATCCATTTATCATTGATGTTTGTTAAATAAAATGTATAGCCTATATGTTACCCGGACCATCATTTCATAATGAATCGTTTGACATCTTATTTATCAAAATCCAAAAAAAGTTTAGGGCCTAAACTATTTATCCTATTTTTCATGCTACGGAAGAACATACGTACCTAAATATAAAATATACAAGACTGCTAAAATCATAATCCTTCCTTTTGGCTTCGTCATATCGGGTAAAAATAGGCTATTACACGGTTTATAAAAACGTTATAATAATGTTATTGTAAACGATTCTCAGTCAATGTTCTGCTTGATAATTATTTCTAACTCGTATAATGTTAGCTGGTACTAAATAGTACCTAAGCCCGCAAAACCGCAATAGGTAACATACATAGGTACTTCGGTGTTTACAAAATTAATTACTTAGTCATATCATATGATAAATAGTTCCTCATTGGGTCGGGGTTGCGGGCTTGTGGGTGAAACTCGCGTCCACCTAAGGGCGTAATACATACAGAGCAATGCGTACAGTGCGGAACTGCGGACCATCCGTATGCAGTTCGTCCGCAAGCGTTTTATCCGCAATAAAATAAAAAAATTGTTACTATGCGAGAACTCATTCTGTTTTGGTACTTATAAAATTTTTAAGGGCGTAATACATACAAAACTATGCGTACAGTGCGGAACTGCGTACCATCCGTATGCAGTTCGTCCGCAAGCGTTTTATCCACACTCACTAAAATAAAAAAATAGTTACTATTATGCGAGAACTCGTTCGGTTTTGGTACTTATAACAAAATTAAGGGCGTAATACATACAAAGCAATACGTACAGTGCGGAACTGCGGATCATCCGTATGCAGTTCGTTGGCAAGCGTTTTATTCGCACTAAAATAAAAAAAATATTACTATGATGCGAGAACTCGTTCGGTTTTGGTACTTATAAAAATTTACAGGTATCGATAATTATTATTAGGGCTTCTTTAACAGGTTCTAACTAAGTTTCAATTACGGTTTATTTGACAGATAGTCCATATTGAAGGGGGTAATATGGACTGGGCGACCTTGGCGGAGGATAAAAATAAAGCGTCCTGCGCGTGCGTAAAAAAATCTATCAAGATACTACTTTTATTATTTATGAACATTTAGATGATCAAATTATCTATAAGATGAATAGAGTTATAAGAAAATAGCTCCAGTAGATTCAGAGCGATGTGACTTTTATTTTGGTAAAACCTATTTTCAAGATTTTTTAACACACTAAAATGTACAATTTAAAAAAAAAAACCTACTAATTTGTTGACAAAAGTAATCTAGTTTCATAAGTATATTCTTCAAAATTTACGCACGTGATAATCGGTCGAAAATTTAATATTACTACTTATCGTCGCCAACTGCCCGATATTTCCTAATCAGAACCTACGAAACCGGCCCTTAATCCTTCAAGCATACTTTCGTCTTTAATCATTGGTATTGGAACATAAACCTTGACAGTCAATTATTAGTAAATTGGTCACTTATTTTGTTTCCTTATAGACGTATTGCTCATATTTATATAAATACGAAACTACAGCAATATGCATTCACAAATTAGATAAATATTTGGTAGAGATGTCGATCTGCGTCACGGAATAATTTTTCCAATATATTAAACTCACTACTTCTAAATATATTTAATTTTCACTTCTTTTTACCACAACTTGCTAAGCATAAAGAAATATTATTTAGTTAAATAGCGAAAAAAAACTGGATTCTTCTAAAAGTAAAATCCCAAGCTGGCGTCCGTGCTTATTGTTAAGATAAATATGGCAAGTCATCTGTAGAAACACCTCTAAAACCTGTTTAGCCGCTTGAATTTCCTCTTCACTTAGCCTTCTCTAATTTATTAATATCAGCCTTGAGAGCACGTCGTCACATCAATTAAAGACATATCACTGTAATCTAGTGACTAGTGTTTGTGTCAGTTTTATGTTTCAATTTTGACTCTTATCTAGAGTGAGATTCTCAGTAAGGATGTCCTTTGTGGATTTTTGACAGCTACATCCGATACGGCGAATTGTTAACTCGATTTTACGGCGCTTTTATTTTCGTATCCTATAATTATCGAGTTTCAATGTTTAAGTGGTCGCCTGCGGCATCGCTCGCGTCAATGTTATCGTGTCAAAAGTATTCTATATCCTTCCCGGAGTCAAACTATCTCCATAACAAATATCATGAGAATCAATTCAGTCGTTAAGTGTTCAGCTGCCAAGCGTAACAAACTCACTTTCGCTTTATCTTATTAGTTTGTATGATACATGAGCGAAGCGGTCCCATGAAAATTTTACATGAATCGGTTCAGTAATTTTATTTAGAATGGTGAAACCACGCATCCGCAATATGGATTATTACCAATTTCGATGATTCTTTTTTAAAAAAAGAAAATTTTCCATTATTAAGTCCTGTAGTTTTTAGTTTATTCTGAAAAATAACAGACAAAATCCTGTCTTAACTTTAATCATTGATAACTTTGAGTTGTAAATCGATTGTATTTTATGCTCACACAACTAAAGGAGATGATGTAGAAAGCGCACCGGGCGCGCGGTCGGGCCGTGGTGAAGATAATAAAAATGTATGGCGACCAACGAACGAAATAACATACTTTGTGTCGCGGGCACGCGCCCACACGCTGTACTTAATTTAAAAAAAATAAAGCTTCAAGAACACCCCTTTTAGTTCCTTGGTTTATATCCATCAAAACAGCTATTTCACAAAAAAATGCTGTAGCTCTTAGTCTTGTAATCTAAGTGAAATGAGGGTAGCTTGGCAGTGCCCTATCTTCACTATCTAGTAGATCACGACCCCGACCCGCCCCGTCTGCCGATAACGTGAGCCTCAGAGATGTTTACTTCATAATTGTGTCTCCTGATCAATTAGTTTGTATTCTTTTTTCATTGCATTCAAACCAAATGCGTCGCATATTGACACATATGCTAGCCAAATTCTGTCCATAATCACGAAATTAATTAACTTATATATGTCGCGGACCGATCGTATAGTTAGGCAGATTATGATACGCTACTGGACCATAAAAATCTCGACCACTGGTCGAATAAACCATTTCCTTCAAATGGTAGTGGCCAGGCAGGAGTGATCAGTAGATTCAAGGTTATTTTTTATGCAACCAAGCGGGGCGGACTGTTTGTGGGAGAGTCTATTGGCCTACGACAAAATATGCCTAACTATACGATCGGCCGATAAATGATACCGGTCCTATAGTGGGTCTTCTTGTCACGAATATAACGGCCGACACGAGACGTGTTGTAGTCCACAGCTCGTCTCGTGTCGGTCGTATAAGCTGACTGAGGGAGATTCTGAAACCCATGCAGATCATAGCACCAAGGAGTCCCTCACGCAGTAGCGAGTAAACCACAACAGGATTCCCAGGTAGTGTAAGGTAGGCGGCCTGCTATAAACTATGCTGAAACTTATATCAGTATAGTGACATTACACCTACCTCAAATAAATTTGGGAAAGAGGAGAAGATTATTATTCTGCCGTGGCATAACTAAAATGCCGTTATCTACCAAAACCTAGTTTTGAGTAAAACGCAAAAAACGCGGTAAAAATTTTAAAACGTTGTTTCTTCATGAAGACAACACCTTTTTGAGACTTAGAGGTACCAAAAAATAGGTCATAAAATGTTCTTTCAAATGATTTTTCTATCATATTTTAAATCGAATTTTATATTATAAAAAAATCTACTTATATGTTTTAGTTTAACATGGGCGATACTTAAACTTCATCGAACGTTCACTAAAATGCCGCTTCGTGAAGCGTAACGGCATTTTAGTGAATCATATTTATAGAAAAATATTGACACAAAAAATGCTAAAAAAAAATATTAATAATGATAAACTTAAATGCCGTTAAGGTACATAACGTTGTTTTAGCTTATCATCGAGGTTACTAAAGCTGACTCTTGTTAGACTTCAGTGCGGTTAATGATACTTTACTGCCTTTTAGTCTAATAATGTTTAACTTTAAAGCAAAAACTAGAGTAACTGCTACGCTTAAATGCCGTTAAACTGAAAAGCTTATTTCATAACGGCATTATAGCATATTAATATCATGTTTACATAAGTGAACATATCGCATAAAATGAAGTTTACCACAGTAGTAAAAGGCATATTTTTTATCGATATCTTTTTATTCGCTACTGACAATTATTTATTTTCGCTTATTAAATAAAATTAAAGGAATTAAAGATCACATTTTTTCTGATAAGTACATTTATTATGATGTTACTTAATAATTTAATTATTAATCATGAAAATTGCAACAATCAATTCAATTAAAAAGTTTTTTAACTGATTACACAACTGTCCTATGTAATGTTTTAATAAAAAAATACTATCGGAGTCGAAAAGAACCAAAAAGATAACCGAAAAGAGCTTTTGGACTTAAACTACAAAATGGCAATAGAGTCGAAGTATGCAACATGTATATTTTCTTACTACTCTAGGGTACGTAGAAACTAATGACGGGATTCTACATACATCTATCAAACTTTTATTTCTCCCTTTTCAGTTACCTATAAAGTCAGTTAAAATTTTAAATAACATTTTTTTACAAGAACAATATTAACATGTAGTTAATTTTTCTAAACTATTAATTTATGTGGGGAAATGTGCTTAACTCGCGACATGCACCACGCATTTACACACACAGAACATATTAAAGAGGCTATCGAGCGCAAAGGCTCCAAAGTGTTCGCTAGAGATTTGTCGCTTGGAGACAGCTTGCTGACGAAGCTGAAGACGACAGAATCATTACATCACGACCTGAGCTTTTGGCCGAGATTAAAATCTTTTACGAACAGCTTTATGCGAACACACCTGTCATTCAGGATCCAAGAGCCAAATTAACTCGACACTATACCGAAGATATCCTGGACGTCAGTCTGTACAAGATTAGTGTAGCTCTCAAACAGCTCAAGAGCAACATGGCGCCGGGTGATGACGGAGTTACAGCGGAACTGCAGATGCTATTCAACTTCGTTATACTCGAGGGCAAAACGCCAGAGGCATAGTATGGTGGCGTGGTGAGACTCTTCTTCAAAGAGGGCGATAGGGCCCTATTGAAGAACTATAGACCCATCATGCTCCTGTGTCCTGTTTATAAGCTGTTTTCGAAGGTTATAACGAATCGTCTCGCGCGCAGGTTTAACGATTTCCGGCCTCCCGAACAAGCCAGATTCAGAAAAGGCTTCAGTACCATAGTTCACATATATACGCTGCGGCAGGTTATACAAACGTCCGAAGGGTGTAATCTGCCATTATGCGTAGCGTTTGTGGACTATCAGAAAGCCTTCTATTCTGTTGAGACCTGGGTCGTGTTTCACTCACTCCAGAGGAGCCACATAGACTATCGATACATCCAAGTGTTGCGGTTACTGTACGAAAACGCCACTATATCAGGTCCGCCTTCAGGACCAAAATTCCAAACCCATACAGCTCCAGTGAGACAGGGTGATGTTATATCGCCAAAGCTATTCACAGCTGCGTTGGAGTACGCGTTTAAGCTTCTGGACTGGAGAGGACTTGGCATCAACCTCACCTTCGCTTGGCAGATGATTTCGTAGTTATGGCTGAGACCATGGAAGACCTGGGCACAATGCTCAATGATCTCTGTAGAGTCTCCCATAACAAGTGGATCTTAAAATGAACATGGATAAGACGAAAATCATGTCGAATTTCCATGTCTCACCTACACCTGTAAAGGTTACTTACTCCTGTAAAGGTTGGAAGCTCTACACTGGAAGTTGTCGACGATTATGTTTACCTGGGAAAAACAGTAAAACTGGGTAAGTCCAAATTCCAGAAAGAGGTCAATCGACGAATACAACTCGGCTGGGTAGCGTTCGGGAAGCGACGCGGCATGTTCTCGGCCCATCTACCGCAGTGTCTCAAGTCTCAAGTCGTTAATTCGTGTGTGTTGCCAGTGATGACCGATGGAACCGAAACCGAAACGTGGCCGCTTATAATGGACCTCATAAGAAGGCTTAAGCTCACCCAAAGGGCAATGGAGAGGGCTATGCTTGGAGTTTCTCTGCGTGATCATATCAGAAATGATGAGATCCGGAGGAGAACCAAGGTCAACGACATAGCCCAAAGAATTGCGAACCTTAAGTGACAGTGGGCAGGGCACATTGCGAGGAGAACTGACGGCCACTGGGGTGAAAAAGTTCTCGAGTGGCGACCACGTACCGGGAAACGCAGCGTTGGTACCTCACGAGGTGGACTGTCGATCTAGTAAAGGTCGCAGGAAGCCGCTGGATGCGGGCAGCGCATGAATGACTGGTTTGGAGATCCTTGGGGGACGCCTATGCCCAACAGTGGGCATCTCTCGGCTGAATATCAGCTTTTCTTTCAGCATCTATGCCTTTTGGTTTAGATCTAAATTCAAAGTTCATTATTTCTATTGGCAATAAAAATGGCTTCGCAATAAGCATTTAGCCAATGTAGAGTGAAAATAGTTATTGTTAAAATGTTATTCTACACTAAATTATACGGTAGACTGAATTAACAGTGGAGTCTCTCAACGTGTGTTTTTATAACAAGAACTCGGGAGAAACTCAGTTCACTATTTGAGGGTTTTAAAATATTACCCCTGCAAATGTATTTCTCATCAAAATCGTTCTTATATGTGAGATCATGGCTGTTGCGAGTAAAAGAAACCTCAACCATATTCTTCACGTAGGGGTGTTTTAAGCAGCATCTGTGTCATAATTCCTGCGTCCGTCAAACGTAAGTAAGTAAAAACACAATTTTACTTACCTAATTTGGCGCTCCGACATCATAGCACACAGCATATGACAAGTCCTTTATGATAGGCGCATGCGCCACAATAAATACACCCCCATCCGTGACGTGCATCGTCCGTGGTGTGTACCTCTAACTCCCTCCGCGAGAGAAGATAGCGGCATTATAGCGTACTAATGTTGGATAGCAGCACTTAAGAGTAACAGCAAAGGATTTTTTTCTTTACTTAATTTTGTAAACGCCGTTAAGGGCTTTTAATGACACGTACAGTCAAAAAATTATTATAACTTATTTTAAGCTATAATGCCGTTAAGAGCCTATAACCACATTTATGTCTACCTTTGTCAGTTAACGACGTTGTAGCTTAACATAAATACACAAATAATATAATAATTAGAATAACAACAAAACAGTTAAAGTATCTTTGTGGCATTATAGCGTACTAAAATTAGTTAACCGCATTCTAGCGAAACATGAGGATGAAACATTTTTGACAAAAATCTGAGTTATAGTACTTTAACGGCAATTTAGACAAATAATGTTACTTAATCGCCTTTTAGTTAAATATCCATATCAAAACAAGTAATTTAACGGCATTATTGTAAAACGTATTTTAAAAACTATTTAACTTACAATTATACGGATTAGACAGATCGATAGAGAATTTAATTCTTATTAATAGTCCATCAAAAAGTAAAAATCGACCAGATGTCGGATAACGGCATTTTAGTTATGCCACGGCATTATTAATGACATGACATCTCACCATTATCATTGGAAACAGTCGGTTTTACCAAAAATTTTGACTTCTACCTACATCACATTCAGGCAGCAGGTTTTGGTCCTGAAAAGGATCGTTTTGATGGCCCTTGAGAAGGAGCGGTCAATTTGGATTCCCTATAGTGGTGAAAGAGAATATCAGCCAGTCTGAACGTGACCGTCCGTAGACTTGGCCAAGATGCGCGCGCACGGCACATAATATACGCATGACGTGGAGGCTCTTTTTGTGCACCCTATTTAAATTTTGGACTGTTATGTTATGTGGTAGAGAAAGCCATCAAAGAGACAAAATTGACACAGTATATAGATGTGGAACAGTAAGGAAACTACCTACAAATGTTCGAAACGGCACACTCACACAAACGTGTGCATCGACGAGCCCCCTAAGCGATTGTCGCGGTGCTGTCAGTAGTGCGTGCCACGTCTAAGTTAATTTACGCGATCTTTTTGAAAATGTCTCGAGCGTATTGCGTAGTATACGGCTGCTTGAACTCAGCTTCATTAAAACCGGAGTGATCGTTTTTTCTTCCTGCTGATTTTGAACGGTAATTAATGTTTTCGGAAAAAATTGTTCGAGTGATCGATCATAATAAATTCATGAATCTAAGATGGCGGCTGCAATAGATTATCAACTTTTTCGTCATGGATGTCGTTTTCATGGTTTTTGAGGGAGTTGAAACCGATAGTGCTGTCAAAATGTAAATCCAAGATGGCGGCTGCCAGAAATTATCAACTTTTTCGTCATGGGTGTCGTTTTCATGGTTTTATAGGGAGTTAAATTCGATAGTGCTGTCAAAATGTAAATCCAAGATGGCGGCTGCAAGAAATTATCAACTTTTTCGTCATGGATGTCGTTTTCATGACTTTCAAGGGAGTTAAAGTCGATAGTGCTATCAAAATGTAAATCCAAGATGGCGGCTGCAAGAAATTATCAACTTTTTCGTCATGGGTGTCGTTTTCATGGTTTTATAGGGAGTTAAATTCGATAGTGCTGTCAAAATGTAAATCCAAGATGGCAGCTGCAACAAATTATCAACGTTTTCGTCATGGGTGTCGTTTTCATGGTTTTCGAGGGAGTTAAAGTCGATAGTGCTGTCAAAATGTAAATCCAAGATGGCGGCTGCAAGAAATTATCAACTTTTTATCAAGATTTTTTATGTACTGGTTTTTTAATTACTAGGTACCACACACATTTTCGGCTTCAACCCGAAAATGCGTGACAAACACCTGAAAAAGCAGCTGATGAACCCGACCGCGCTCCACCTGCGCTGCGGTCCATATCGCGCGCCCGCTCCGAAAAGCGCACGAAACGTTTTCGTTCAACCGCACTTCGCGTACGTTTCCGCCAAAACTTGTAAAAGGTTACGCCGTGATGACAAGTTAAAGATCTACAAGTTGTTGTGTATCAATATTAAACTATTTCCCGTATTTTAAACTATCGTCTTTAACCGACGCCATAAGATTACCTATTTAAATTTTATTTGTAAGCTAGTTATTTCAATACGATTGATTGACCACTACAAAATAGAAAACTTTTTTTTCATAAAAAAAAAACAATATCAAAATCATTAAAGGGGACAACCCTATTGCTTCAATGGGGTGTAGGTGATTATTTTATCAACTAGGCTTAGTTTCCATACTGTTACATTTCTATACTGTGAAATTGATGAACTTTTCAATGTATAAATGATTGGACGGACTGGTAAAAACGGTTTACTGACCAGGGCAAGTTTTATACTTTCTCCATAATATACTGATAAGAAACTTAGTGCACAAAAATCAATGAAACAATTTACTACGCCGTTGTTTTGTTATCTTATCGAGTTCATGATTTTGCCCCAGCTGCAACCCTGTGTCTGTGTCATGTCCTCATAAAGTCGCTAGTCGCTTCTGAATGATAAAATCTTAAAAAATACTCAATGGTTATAGACTGTAACTTTATCTATGAGTCTATTGTGATAGACGACAATGAAATTCAAGATTCGTTAGTTTTTGAAAATTAGCATTGGCAAATTAGCAATGGTCACCTTATAGAAAAGACATTACTGCTTAGCTTAAGTCCTGTTCTCCTTCTTGAAGATTCTTTTTTAGTACAACTAAGATGACAAACAAGCTGACGGCCCACCTGTATGCCTATTCGCTAACTTTTTTTGACAGATTAAATTTATAATCTCCTAGTAAATTACATATCCATTGCTGTTTTACATGACAAGTGCCATAATAGCGCGTCGCGTAAAACACCAATGTATATGTAATTCACTCGGTGATTATCACTTTCAACTGTCAAAAAAAGTTACCGAATATGCCTACTGGTGGTAACTGGATACCTGCAATAATAAAGAAAAAAATAACTTAGTAGCAGGTGCTTTGTCATCGTGGGGCCTTCCATGCCCGGTAATTACACTGGCTACCTTTCCTTTCAATCCAAAACACAGCAAACTGTTTCACAGCTGAAATAGGAAAGGCAGTGGTAAGTCTCCACAGACGACTCTACATATAGGCCTACCACATAGATGAAATAGATGGTGATTGCTATTTTCTCATTTGCATGTTTTTCCTATCCTGGTATTAATCTATTTTCGGTCGGTACAATATGTGATCATACTGCTATAGGTTTTAGCATAATTTAATGCCGGCCGCCTTCCATACCTTCCTTATGAATGCTGTTGTGTGGTGGTTTATATTAGTGGGTTATTTCTTTTACACTTTCAATTTGAGACGTTTAATCTGGAAGAAGTAAAGTAGATTATTTATGTAGGGATTTCCTTTAGGCATATTGAATATATCGAAATTATCTTTCTTCTGTATTTCACTAATGGAATCTTAGAACTTGGTATGTAAATTACCTATCTACTAGTTACATAACACCTCATTTGCTTAATGATCGTTCAATTTAACTGTTACGTAGATGGTAGAAACTGCCCAAATGATTTTGATTTTCTATGTCAGATAATAATTTTTATTTGCCCTAATCATAGAATAGCAGTATAATAAACTGAAAATTTCACATAAAAAATAGTCTATTCTGAAGCAGCAATACCGCTTACGCTTGACGATTCGCGCTAGTTCCGAAGTTTGTTCCATTCCAATACTATGTATGTATCTTTCCAGTTTTTTTTAATTTTAACACAAACAAATAAAGTTCGGAAAAAAATCAAGTTGCATGACTTTAAGCTCCTTTTGCGTAGAAAAATTAATTTGATCTTTGAATTTATTTTTTAAATCTTGCTGATTTCTACAAGTTTTGTTTCTGTTGGACAATCAGTTACCACAAAAGGGAACTGAATTACGTGGCTTCATAACACTAACAAAGAGACAAAGAGTTCAGTTGTTTATACCGGCATTGGCTAATTACTCACTGCTACTTTACTTATATGCTATATTATACTGTATATGGCATAAGCTTGGAATCAGTCAGCTGCTGCCAAATGAGTAGGCATCGAATACGCATCCGCTGCATTTCCGATAACGCGTGAGTCAGCGCTACGCAGCGACACTGACAGTCTCCATTCGCGCTGATCCCTTATTATTGAACAGGTCATTCATATAGTAGCTAATCGCGCTCTCAGCGGATTTTCATTGAAACGGATGTTACCAGAGAGTAGTCAACATTTGGTGTCAGTAGCAACCACGTCGCGATCGAGGAAGGTCGCACCGAACGACCCGCGACGCGTCACTCGACTCCAAGCTGACATTCTGTAAACAACACTATCGCGTACCCGTAGACAATTAGTGATAAAAACCTAAACATTACCCGGAAACTCAACGTTGGCAACAGACTCAGTATTTACTGTGATTTTCGAATTGGACAGTTGTGTGTAAAAAACAGCGATTTACTCTAACGACAGTGCGTTAGTAAAGATGATAAGAATCGGTGCTTAAAGTTAAAGGCATTTGTCACCTTTTGGCAAATGGTGTGTTTTTATCGTGGTTATCAGTGATTTGGGCCCGTGGCGATTGTGTGCAGTTGTCGATAATATTCGCGAGAGACGTACGTGTTGGAAGATGCCGGTGCTCGGCTACAACAACATGGCATCTCAGGACATGTGCATGATGGGTTACAACGCACCTTCCGAGTATATCCCGATGTTATCGACTTCGATGTGGGAAAAGGCACCTGAGAATGTGTACATGGGGTACAGCTGCAGACCCTCCGTAGAACCTAACACCAACGTTCCCAACAATTACACCGAAGGTTTGTTTACAAATACAATTCTCTTATTGACCTGCTGATGAACTACGATATTGTGCCGTGTTCATAATACTGATAAATGATGTGCATAATGCAGTAATATTTAATGTATTTACATCATTTATACCACTCAATATCGACAGTAAACAGTCGTCTTTAAGATAAGTAATTTCGTATTCTACTTATTTGTTTGCTTTTTATTTATAAGTTCTGTGATTAGTTTAAGTGGCATTAATTAAATATTTTGAAACACTCAACGAGTCGAAACAGCTTATAATTACGTTAACATCTCTTGAGCTATTCAATACGTTATCTATGTTATCAGTCAGTGATACCACTGCTTGAGTCTTGCGATTGTGACCTTGCTCTTTACACAAAACGCTTATCATACTTAACATACGGACATAGCAATATTATCTATCCGACACCTTGCAATGTACCCATAGCTATTCATGTCTATCAAGATTTTCTTTACCATTAACCGTTTTTTCGTTATGGCGACATGAGATGTTAACATTTTTTTAAATCAGTCAATGCTTCACAAAGTTTTCATAATATTCCTAAATCTTAATTTATAAATAAAATCAGTCCAAGGTTGCGAGGCTGATGACCTATTTTTAAATATACATGTCTCTCCTTCGCATTCGTACCTAATAATAAAATCTTTGTATTGTCGGCGTTTAGTAACAAGGCGATTTATGTATTTTCTATCTGACTTCAACTGTCTCTTGCATCATTAAAACTATTTGATTAAGTCTTCAATTATTTAAAATTCATTATGACACTGCTGGTGTAATCATCGTATGTAGGTATATGCCTAGCCTGCTCCTGATTTTATTTAGGATCGATGTAATATCGATATCAAATAATCTTTTTTTCTTCCGCACTTTTCGACCCGCCGTCATCTAACTTAACATTAACACCTTCTTTGCCATAACATTTTTCACACAGTCTATCAATATTTTTTTCAGTCTTCCTCACCCTCAATACTCACCCACATTTTTTCTTATCATTGTCCCAAGCTCAGATTGCTTCTCATTACATATCCATACCATGACAATCGATTACTTCTCACTCACTCCCTTCTCTTTTTCTACCCGTGCTACTTTCCTCGAATGTACTATTTTCATCGCATACCTAATTGATGCTCATATATTCGTTAAAATTGTTACTATATCTTAAATTTTAATCACAGTCAACTTAATATTTTTATAACGGAGTACTTTATACATTTTAAACCGGTAGTGGTTTCGCTCGCTTTGATCTGTTTTGTCAAAACGTAATTTTTCTATCCCTTCGGAACGGTCCATTTTTTCTGTATGAAAGATACCTATTACCTTTACTGTACCCCTGACAGAATGTACGAAATTGCATGATGGTCGATTGTGTACTTTTGTCGTAAAAGTGTAATAAACAAACAAACTCACATTAATTAGGATATAACAAGACAAGTGCATACGTTGGCAAATTCGTTAAAAAGGACAATTATCTCTGCTTTCACTGTTGAGTAGATAACAGTAGATTAAACAATGTTTATTTATAGAGCAAATAAGAGATATTGTGTAAACCAGATAACATCAAACGCCATTTTAAATTGCATTTTAAATGGTGTGACTTTTCTTCCTCCGTATACAAGTTTTCCAAACACTCACGCTCATGTTTCTGTTCAATTTTCTTAATTTCGTAAACATTATTTAATGTGCCGAGTTTCCCTAATAGCCTTATTTCAAGTTTTACATTGTTTGTCTTTTCTTATGTCCTCTTCTGTACGAAAATGCAAATGTAATTTAATAACAAGTTAATAACCACGTACTTACACCATAATTAACAACTACTATCTAGTTCCTTCTATAAAGACTCTGCATCATCTGAAAGGCGTCATGTTTAAGTTTAAATATAAGAAGATAAAAACGTTAGTCACTCTCTAATGCGCACCACTAAGTTGATTTCTCTGCCTGCGTCTGTGTTCCCGAGTACCTAAAATTCAGTAGCGTTTAAGACTTGAGCTTTTTTTTTTATTTGCCGAAGAAGATCTTGACCTTCATCCTTCCTGATAATAAGTGATGATAAAACGGAAGGTGGAGCGAGCTTTAACCGGACCTCTTAACCACCGAGAACATTATGGCTTCTTTAGACTAGTTCGAGATGAGACTAGTCGAGGCGGACTTGCTGCTCAAATTTGGAGCGCCCCAACTAGAGTACGGTCAGCATCGGAAGTAGATTAACACTTTAGTACCTTGTCATAATAATCATTCATATAAATTGGTCATCTAGAGATGGAATGCATACCGGATATATAAAAACAACGACAATTTCCAATAATAAAATGCTATATTTTAATCATTAATATTTGTGGTAAATATCAATAAAATGGCTTATAATTATGGCGGCTTTTATTTAAAGTCGAAAAAGTTACAACAAAGACTTCCAAAAAAATTAAATTTTCTTTTGAGATATTCAAGGTAATGAATGATAAATACATACATAAATAGTAAATATCTAAACGAAAAACTTTTAGTAAAAACTTAGCGAAACCGCCCAAATTAATCTGATCGCGTTTGCTGCACCTGTGCGGCGCTTAACTCGTCACGACATGCAATGAGACAATGGGCCGATTATCCGGACGCCGGATATCCGGTCATCCGGCCTGGCAGCTCGCCGGTTATCTGGTATCCGGTATCCGGCCAAACAACAATCCGTTTCATCTAACCATTACTAAATCAGCGCTCGAGTTTCTATGATACCTCCACCTTACAGAAGACCACAGTCAAATAACGCTACATTTTTGTGGTGTTGTGTTTCTGTTGGTGACTAAGGTTGCCAGAACTGCAAAAGTCTATAAGCTTGGTGACTTGTTACCACCAGGCAGGCCGTTTTGTCTGCAAACCCGGTCGCTCCATCGTTAGGCCTCGTTCTAGTCCTCCAGCGTTTCACCTAGACTGGCCTAGAGTAAGGACAGCTTTATTTTCTAATGTTTCAGAAAAAAACACTTGAAAACTTCAGGCTATAAGATTCATATGGATTTCATCACAGAACAGATAAAAGAGGTTAGAAGTCGTATCAAGCTATGTTAATACCAGAGCCGGTGTCACCACACGCGACATAATATTTTTTCAATTTGACAGTATATTTCTACTTACCGGTGAATAAAAATGTCTCCATTAGTAAGATTATGAGTCTTACTTTGCTTCCTGCCAGTTAAAATAGCACAAGACGGTGTTTTAAATTTATTTTTCAAATATTTTTCCTCTTCGAAAAGGATCGAATATGAGTGTTTACTCATAACCAGCGGCGCGCGCGCCCCGCCTACTTACGACTTCTAACCTCTTTTATTTGTTTTGTGGATTTCATGTTCGTGTGACCAGCTGACGTATTATTCACCTCTTTATAGTCAGCCGAATTTTTCTCTTTAAAATATTGGATTAGCTATGATTTGATTATATTTTCAATCGGGAGGAAATTATTGACCAAATTGTGGCCCTCGGAAACTAATACCATAAAAACGCCAGTTTATGACCAGCTACTAGTCGTGCGTCAACTCTACTACATATCCACTTTTTTTCTACTGACCTATTGTTGTTGTTTATGTCATTTCTATTCTTAAATAGATTTCTAGCAAGCACGTCAGCAATAATTTTTGTCGCAAGCATTTCGTTTTTATTATCATCCCACGTAATCAATTTTAAATGTTCAGCGAATTACTTAGCAAATGTGTCATCAACATTATAAACTGTCTCTGCTTTACTACTGCTTCATTATTTTTCAAATTATATTAAATATACAACTAACTAACGGCACTGATACCTAATGAAGAAGTTGTTAGTAACCTACATTTTGAAATATTTCGTGACATTCCAATCAAAATTATTGAAACATTTTCCTCCTGTTTTGATATTTTCTATTTCTATGTAAGCATAACAGTAATTAATTACTAATTACTATTAAATATCTTCATTATAATCTTTAATAAATTTTCAACCTTATTCCGTAGTTATAGAGTTCAAAGTCTGTTGAAGAAATTTGAGAGATTGTGATATCCTGATCTGCCGTTGTCTAAACTTGACCCAAATTTAAACAACCCTTTGTTTTGACTATTAATTTCTATTAATAAATTACATACAGTGTTGTAGTTACTACTAATAAATTAATACAAATAGGTCTAAGCACAAATAAATAATTTTTTTCTTAATTACGCCCACGTTTCCTATACAAATCTTAATTTAAATGGGTAACATGATTAGCGCCCCTAGCGGAGAGGCGCTAATAACGTTTTTTATACAAATTGAAACGTAAGTAAAGTAGTTACGTTTTATACTACCTACACTAAAAACTTACACTAATGGCACACTTTGTATGACCTAGCGGAGTGGACCACGCTGGCTGGATCCCACTTCCTGTAACGTATACAAAAAGAAAACAAAATATAGATTACTAGCCGTCCCGGCCACGCGTTGCTGTGATAATTTCATACTACTGCCCTAAAGCCTATCTATAGGTAACATTGAATTTGCCTTATAGGTAACCTGACATTTAACATGGTATTTTTGGACTCGGACAGATCCAAAACGTGTAAATCCGTCAAAATCTCGAAATCATTTTTTTTTGACAATTACAAGACTTCCTCTATACTACTTATACGAGAAAGTAAAAATTAGGTAGGTACTACTTATCAAGATAAAAACTATCCTATCTCTCAAGTTGGAACATAATAACATACATTTAAAAAAAAGTTGAAATCGGATTGTTCGTTTCGGAGTTCATTCCGGACAAACATCGTGACACGGTAATTATAAATAATAGATTAATAGGCAATCTTATCGCTGAGATTATTTAATTTGTTTTACATAATTTTGGTATTAAAATAATAATCGACTGAACAAGCAGATTTCCATATTTTCTTGCATTTTTTTTTGTGATAACTACATGATGACTCATGCAATGATCTGAAAGTTTATGTAAAACTAGGTTTTGCTGCGCTCGCGTAAATTATATGGTTACACAAAAAGCGATATCAGGCAGTGTTGGTCAATTAATGCTTCAATATAGGGACAAGTGGTGAACTTGTCGCCTATTAAAAAAATCAAACCCAAATAGTACTTATTAAAACCTTCAGTGAACCAAACAACAAAAGCTGACAAACTGTGTCTGTAGTGTAAGATTTGAGTATAGAAAGCTAATTATTTGTATGGGAAACATGATTTTCGCTAGGGGCGCTATTCACGTTTCCCATAATAATTGAGCTCATATCGAAATTAAAATTGTTACGTTTTTATATTAAAAAAAACTTACACTACAGGCTGAGGACGGATGTAACGCTCTGAAACAGCAGCACGAGTATAATGTTAAATTATGCTGTAAATAAACAAGTTTCCATCAACTTGCGTCATCGGCTCATAATATGCAGTTTTCTTTTTGTTTTACTCATTAATTCAGATTTTTATTACCTTTTTATAACCCCAAAATAAACTAAAAAATAAAATTAAGAGGTCCTTTAGCATAGCTAATATACATATTTTAATCTCAATTATAGTGCGACTGCTCGTGATCAAATTATTCAAATTTATTTTGTCTTGCTTGATTTAGTTAATAAACACTGGTCCTTGCAACTGTCAACGTAAAAGTCTCATTTAAATTTGCGTCATCATTTTGTTTGCCTCGGTGTGCAAAAATAAATATACCTAACCTTTTTACTAGTTTAGGTATTATTATATCGTGGTTGCATATACATAATTAATTACATATGCAAATAACGTTTTAAATTAAAAGTAAATTCCATTATATTCTTAATTAATGGCGTCGCGATACATTAAACGTACGCATTTTACCAATGTCAAGTGAAAATGTAACTAAGGTAACAAAAATTTTACGATTTATTTGAGTTAAAAATGGAGTCTCTCAACACGTGTTTTACAACAGAACTCGGAAGAAACTTGAGTAGCTATGTGTCTACAAACTTCAAACATTTCAGTCATTTAAAAGCATTATTTTATAAAAGTCGCGGACCACAATCAATTGACACTGTAGACTACCTCAATTATTTTACAGATCTTCATAAATAAAAATAAGATCGAATAATCTCAGAAATACAACAACAACAATATTCAATTTCTTAAATTCAGCAATGGAGTATTCAGAAATTATCACCTGTAGTACTGATTCTTTCCTTCTGGACCACCATATTGAATTTGTAAAATGTTGGATTCTTCATCATCATCATCTCATGGAACTCGAAATAGAGCTTACAGAGCTGAAATAATTATTGAATTCAATTCATTACTATTTTGCCTTTTTTTTTAACTTCTGGTTAATATACATATTATTGGACTTTCTCAGCATGTCTCCTATCACAGGTGGGTTGGAAAAGATTTCTTTTAGAAATAAGCCACACCTTATGTACTATTTATAATTTGTAACTTTTCCTATTTTTGTAATTCTCGTTTACAATAAATGATTAAATAAAAAATAAATAACTATTAATATACTTTATGAGAAGCGTAACGCTATTATCGGAAACGGAAATACGATAACTTTCGCATAGGGAAAAACGGCAACACACCTTCCTATTTGGTCTAAGACCTTCCTGTAAAATTATAATTACTTTGGTAAAAAAAGTATTGTTTAAACTGAGACTAATGAGAATCTAGAAATAAATTCTGTTCATTTCTTTTTATACTATTGGTACTTTTCGAAATATCGTAACCGTAACCTAAACCTATATTATTCAATCTCCGATTATCCTCCATACCACCCTAACTATAGGTATAATACAAATCAATATAGTCAATTTTCTTTTAGACTATATGAAGAAACGTGATCGCCAAACAATCGCCAATAATTGCAATTTATATAGTTATGTTAGCATCCTTCTTGTTAATTACTTAGGTACGTCATACTCTATACGCCAATGTTCAGATGACGTAAACAGTGGGACGATATAAAAATGTATTAATTTAATTTAGGATACAAAAAATGGAACATTTAGGATTATTCCTTGATGAAGGCTCTTTGATGTATGTATTTTTGTTTTTACGTTACAACTTTTTTATTGGTCTGAGGTTACAACTTACAACTCACGCGTCTATAGAGATGAATTGCATTTTGCAGGTTCTCGTGTTTTCATTCAGGTTCTATTTTTTTGCTTAAAAGAAATAAAATAACGATTTTACGTTAAGTATTCGAGATTAGATTCGAGGGTTCCATTTTTAAAGAAGTTTTAGGAACTTTTTTGTCAAGGCAGGTAGCATTGGGACATTATTGAGCACATAGGTTCATGTAGAAGGCAAATTTCACATATTACGCAACGCATATAATTATAGGTCTGTAAGAAACCTCACTCCGATATTATTGTCTATCTCAAGAGAACGTAGGAGCACGGCAGATAATTTAGGTACTACAACGATATTTGTGTTGCTCTTTCCACTCTCAAGTTGGCGTGTGCACTTACCTAAGCCAGATTTATCAAACCATCATAGACACCTCTCCGAAAATCTCAAAAACCTCCGAATGTTAGTGCTACGACTCTTTGGGTGTATCGTTGATTTTGAGGCACTCGTGCAGGGGCGGCTTTGCCTATATTGCAGAGGGTGGGGTGCACCCGGGCGTCGAAGGGGGCGCCGAGAACCGCTCGCGACCCATAGAGCCTCCACTGTAACGCTCCGCACGCAGCGAGTCCTAACCATTATTGTATCATTGGCACAAAAACCGTATTTTGTATTTACAATTTCTAAATAAAGCCCTATACAGAGCATGCACAATTACCGTCCATATTCCTAACACGATAATCAAAATGTGTTTTTCTTTGTTACAGACAGTGATATACAGTTGGAGACAAGCAGCAGTGAAGCCAGCGCCGCCAGTTCCACGCCGCTCTCGCAGCATTGTGCGATTTGCGGCGACCGGGCGACCGGCAAACACTATGGCGCTTCATCCTGCGATGGGTGCAAGGGCTTCTTTAGAAGGAGCGTCAGGAAAAATCATCTGTACACATGCAGGTAATGTCAATGGTTCCATTATCAGGGCGACTGCTTTTCCAACTAATTTACACAGAACTTTGAGATCACGACAAATTTAGTCAAGTCTTTCGTGTCTACCTACTTCATAAGCTGACTTATGCTCTATAATGTTGAAGGAAGATATCGGGCGGTAAAAAGAAAACCTCAGATCACGCACCCTTCTTCTAAAACTCTTGCTCCTGAGTTTGCTTATAATGCGCCCAACAAGAGTATAAATTCTAAACCATTTTCTGCACTCTTTACGAATCCTGTTGCTAGCTCTAAGGTTTATGCGGTTTCTACGCCCGAGCTGCGTTCTGAGACATTCTTTGTTTTATCGTTAAGAAGTGTACTATGTGTGTACTTACTTAGTTCTTCAATATCGGATGAGATATTTTTACAAATACCGTCGAACATTTGCGTTTTGAAAACATTTAATTTTTTGTTTATATTTTTTCTTGGTAGGCCTGTGCTTATTGTGTTACTGTCTTACGGCAAAAAATTAAGTTACGTGGTAATTTTTTTCTAAACTGTTTTTGTCTTGTTTTCAGATTTAGTCGAAACTGTGTGGTGGATAAAGACAAAAGAAATCAGTGCAGATATTGTAGATTAAGAAAATGCTTCAAAGCTGGCATGAAAAAAGAAGGTGAGTTTACGCTAATGTACTGTTCGTATTCGTGGCGTACAATAATTAAAGAGAAATAGGACAATGTTTTACTAATACATATATCATAATGTTAAAGTACATTCATTTACTGGAAGGAAGATATGATTGCTCGGAAACTATTTTATTGGCTTTGCATTAAGCATTTAACCAATGTTGAATGATAATAGTTAGTGCACTAAATATACAACATGTAAACTAAATAACCAACACCCTGAATACAGGTGGTCAGGGATCGGCTTCCGAGTTGATTTATTTATAAGTACGGTAGATTGAATCAACAATAGTCTCTCAACACGTGTTTTTACAAAAAGAACTCGCGAGAAACTCCCTTAGAAACTATTACTCTACTGATGAAATCTTATCTTCCGATAATCCTATCGGAATAAATCCTTATTCCTATTAGGTAAGGTCTTCAGCCTCTCGCCTTCTTCAAAAGTCGGTCACTCCTACTATCTAGTTTAAAATAAGTATTATAAGAATTTGTGTAATAGATACTAGATTATTGACAAATATGTAGGTATGATAAATTAGATATTTCTCGTCATCAAATATTCGTGTTCATCACACAAACATTCGCTCCTACCAGTATTCAAACCCGGACCGCTTGATGTGCAGGCAGCGTTACTGACCACTCCATCACTACGTAAATTAAAATTATTATTTAATTAGACCTCTAATACTTATGCTTGCGTCCAACTCACCTCGTGGTAAGGAAGGTGTCACACGTGACTTCATACAAAGGCGTTTATTGCAACAAAGTGTTACATTTACGCTCATGACGAGTTATTTGATATTTTAACAATAATATTAGCCTAGTGGTTGTATTTCGAAATAACTAAAATGCAATATGGCACAAATACTTTGCGCAAAAAGACACCCTTGCATTTAAGCGTAAACAAACTAACTTGTATTTTAATTACGAATACTTCGAAGATTTTTAGTTAAGTACCGTTTAATCCCCATGCCGTTTGGCTCATACACAATAAGTAGGTGGCTGATGAGCAAGGTGATAGAGTTTTAAGCGGCTTCTTAATTAGGCGCTGCGCTGGAATTCGACTCATAATGTTTGTCAGTTATGTCTTCAGACCAATAAGTTTCATGTTTTTAATTTTATTATCTAGTTTTGTCCGTTACCTTGGTTGGTAACACGTACATACAATCACGCTCGTAGTCCCAAGAGGTGTCGAGCAGGGCCCTAGGTAACGTTACGTTACACATCAAGCCACATCACCAAAACCCTAACAGTAGCAATTCTTCAGTAAACCAACCAAAAGCCTAAGAGCAAACCGTGAATTTGAATCCTAATTAGGTATTAATGACCTTACTCGTAACTTTCCTCTGATTGATATATGCTGATAAAATGGTTGTTACTGTTTTTCTTGTTGGTATATTTATACAAAACAATTGTTTAATGTATACCTACTTACCTATATTGTCATCAATTTATCCTCGCATACCAAGCAAATAAACACATAATTACGAATGGGTGATATTCACTCCCTTTGTCCGATAATGTTGCCTTGGAAAGGTTGAGCGGGAGCTATCGTCGGGGAATGCTGTGGACAGCCACTTTAATTACTCAGTTCAATTATTAGTCATAAACAATATTGATTCCGTCACGAGTCGCTACTGGTTTTGCGCAAACACACAATACCGAGAAACTAAACCAGAAATTATACATATTATTCTCTATAGTTTATGATTATTATTAAAATAAAACCTTTTAAGGTGATTTTATAAGGCAAAAGGTGGAATTCGGTGCTATCGGTTTTACAATGAAACGTACTTTTACGTCGTCATATACAGGAATTATATTATATGACAGTGAGGCAATTAATGTGCCTTCCGAGTTTTAAATTATAGTCCCAACCTAAAGTAGTCGACAGAGAAACCGTTGCGTGCGGCAGAGACTCATCCCCTAGGGCGGCTCGCCTTACAAACTGAGGACCCACCTATAGGTAACATCTGCGGCAATCAGCAACAGTTGTCATCAAGAAAGAAACCTCTTGAACTAAACTACTCCATAATTTGGAAAAATGATTATGCTATTCTTAATTAATGGCGTCGCGACGCATTAAACGTACGCATTTTGCCAATGTCAAGTGAAAATGTAAATAAAGTAACAAAAATTGTACGGTTGATTGGGGTTAAAAATAAAGTTTCTCAACACGTGTTTTTACATCAAGAACTCCGGAGAAACTCCGAAAAACAATTAAAATAAAGACTGTTACCACCCTAAAAATTGTTTCCACCCTCATTATAGTAAAATTAATTTAATGGGACAATAAAATCTAGAACTCACAGCATGAAACTGAAATATATCGTACAGAATTTGTGTAGTATAGCAGTAGCTATAATACACAAATCCCCTACGATATAAGTAAATAAAATGTGAAATAATTTGACACAATATTAGGCGTGACAAATTGTATGTTGTAGACAAAAATGCCACGTTTATATCGAGTGTACCTAGAGGAGATAAAATAATTGTACAGAAGTAATTTCATTGCGAATATAAGCTTTATCTTATCTTAAGTGTATGTTTAAGTAAAGAGAAATACTTCGTTTTTTTATCAAATACTTGACATGTAAAATTACAAAGTTGAACATAAATCTTTATTCATATAACGCCACGAAGGCCAACGCGTATCCGTATATTTCCTCGGCGTCCTTACGTTCGTTTTAAAATGTAATTAAATTATTATTGGTCATTTACAAAGTAGTTCGTTACATAAAAGAGCTATAAGTATTTCCAGTTTTGTTCTAAATTCGAAAAGCTTGTTAAATAGTAATAAATTCCACGTGGTATAATTAGATATTATCTTCCTACCTATTCTGTAGTAACACCCGTGTGTTACTCAAAATAAAAATTCAAAATTAATGATGATTATATTTAACATTTCGCAGCGTTTAACAAACACCTCATAATATGCTTAAAATATAGTAAGAATCGGTAGCTCTTTAGATGGCATACTTAACATAATTGCTTGTACCCGTAGTGTAAGTTTTTATAACTAACTAGCAAACCCGGCGAACTCCGTTTCGCCACCAGATGGCTTCGTGTGAAAAAAGATTTTCCCGCTTTTCTGTTGAAATTTTTCCTGAATTTTCTTTGCTATAAACCTCACGGAGCCCGAGACCTTTCCAACGAATGCAAAACCGTGGAAATCGGTTCTTGCGTTCTGGAGTTATAGCGTCAGGAAGGAAAACCCGACTTATTTTTATATAGTAGATTGTAGTGTAAGTTTTTTATTAATTATTGTAGTTAACTATTGTAGTTACGTTAAGAGCTCCATTTGTATGGGAAACACGATTTACGCTTCTTTCCACTAGGGGCGCTATTCACGTTCCCTATACAATTCGAGTTTTTAAAGCAACTACAATAATTACGTATTATACACGAAAAAACTTAGACTACTGGTACAGGTAAACCGTATAACACGTTTTGACACAAAACGACGAGTGTTCATCTTTACATAAAAAAAAAACTAAATATAACTCCGGCTATTTATAACCGTGCTTGTTTTTATATACTTCGTCAATGCGGATATGGTGACAAAATATAAAAATAAGACGCGAACTCTTATTAGAATATCTGCCTAAGATTTGTGTTTAATTGGGAGATAATCATAGCATTATCAAGCAACAAACAGCTATACAAAATTGTAACATTTTAAACCAACTACATACTGTAGGTACTTCTTTTAAGAATGTAAATTTTGCTTTAGTAAAAAAGTTAAATTTATTAACATTATCCTATACAGCGAGAGAAGAAAATTTTATTGTAATGAGAAAAGTATTTTAACAACCATTTTCAATATATCTTGTCTCTTTATTTTAGATCACAATTGCGAATTGAATGATGACAATGTTCATAACATTTTGAATACAAACTGTCAATTTTATACAATGACTTGCTGACCCGGCGAACTTCGTAACGCCTAACAGTCGATTCTTTAATTTTTCTTTTCGTAAGAACCATCCTCGTACTTCAAGGATTATTATAAAAACAGAATAAGCGAAATCGGTTCAGCTGCTCTCGAGATTTGCGACACATTCAGCGATTCATTTTTATATTATAGATTTTAGATGATAGATTCTAAAATTACAATTACATTCGCTAATCGAGGTATATATAGAGTACAGCAGACTACCAGCTCAAATTTGGGGCAGTCGGAACTGGGGTAATACTCTGTCAAGGGGGGTAGCGCGCGAGGCTCACGTCAGTTTTTCAAGGGTCTATAGGCGGTGGCTGCTTGCCATCAGGCAGGCCGTATGCTTGTTTGCAACTATTTTACATAAAAAACATGGAGGATTATCAAAAATTCTACATTTTTTTTATACTACGAGATGGCAAACCAGCTTGCTCCTCACCTGGTGTTAAGTGGTTACCATCGCCTATAGTCACTTGCAATCACTTATCACTGCAAGTGCGTTGCCATCCTGGGGACTAAGATGATATGCCATTCATGCCCAGTAATTACACTGGCTACCTTTCCCTTCAATCCGAAACACAGCGAACTGCTTCACGGCAGAAATAAGAATATGGCGGTGGTACCTACCCAGTCGACCCTACATATGGGTCTACCACCTTTTTTTATGGAAAATCCTTTACGGACCGTACCGCACTGTGGGCTAGACAGTGCGGCGTGTGTGGGGTTCTCCCAGGGTAGTAGATGATGGAGAAAATGATGTAGAAAAAAACGTAGCTGTGCCTTTTTTATTATCATAAAATAAAATAAGGTATTAATGATCATAAACGTTTGTTCCAGCCGTGCAGAACGAAAGAGACCGGATCAACTGCAGACGACCATCCTACGAGGAACCCACACAGGCTAACGGCCTGTCTGTCGTGTCGCTGCTCAACGCTGAGCTACTGAGCAGAAAGGTTATTGATGAGGTATGTGCATCTTGTCATTCTACCACGGCGTTTTGAAATAAGAACTTGTTAATCTGACACTTATTCATATTGTACGTAATCAAGTAACCAGGGGGCTTAGACAAGTGGCAATCTTTTCATAACGATAACATATCGAAATTTGTCATCATCAGCCGTATTGCTTTGTTATCTACATCGTCTTAGCTTTCGCTATCAACTTAGCGGATGACGATTGGCCACGTGATATACAAATTACCTATACTTCTTTCGGTAAGGAAGTTATATATACCCAATGTTACCCTATAATGTCATAAATCTCTACCTTTCAAAAAAGAGGAAAAATGATATTGCGGCCCCTTCACCTTCACGTACTCCTTTTGGCTAGAAGACAATATTCATCCCAATCTGCATTTATATGTATAACAAACTAAACAAAAAAAACATACCAACCGAATTGAGAACCTCCTCCTTTTTGAAGTTGGTTAAAAATACTAATGTCCAAAAACACATTAACGAAATGGTTGGGAACAATGACCTATGACGAAATCGAAAATCTTTTAATTAGAATTGCTTGAAACAAATGCTAATGTTGAAATACTCTCACGCACGCATGCACACACGCACGCCCTCACACACAAACATATAGTTTAACATAGTCCAGATATTTTCTATAAATTTTTAAATGCTAAAATTTTTGTAATCTACTGTTACTAAGGAAGTAGTGGGTCATTCCCAATACAAGTATCATTCATTACTTTCAGGGAAGTCCCAGATGTTTTGTAATAAGGACTACTGAAATAAACGAATTTTATTTATTTATCATTTATTTATACAGGCTCTCCAAAAAAATTGTGTAAAGCTGAAGCCCAGAGATAGCGTAGCCCTAGACAAACTCGAATAACCACTATGTATGTTCTACGATTTTTGGTAGTTTTCGAGTTGATTTTTTAAAGTTTTTTTTTAGTAGTTTCTGACTTTCAAGACTTTTTGTGTTTTATGAAGTTGTAAACATAGATACAGCCTTGATTTTTTTCCTCACGTAGCTCAATACATGACCAGCCAAACGAAGTCATCACTGTTCTCCTCAGATGTAAACATAGTGCAACAAGCTCGATGATTTTTTATGGTAGATTGAAGATAAAACGGACAGGTTTTTGAAATGAGATTGAACGAAAATTTATGTTTATTTTTTTTTTACAAATTTATTCATAAATAAACGCTTTTTTGTTTGTTTTGAGGGTTACTATTTTTCGTTGCACTCTATTTACATCTGAGGACAAAGGTGATGACTTTGTTTGACTAGTCATATATTCAGCTATGTGAGAAAAAAAATCAAGGCTGCATATTATGCATATTATGCACAAAAATGTCTTGAAAGACAGAAACTACTTTAAAAAAACTTCAAAAAATTATAACTCGTAAACTAAAAAAACCGGCCAAGTGCGAGTTGGACTCGCACACCGAGGGTTCCGCCGTACAAACGCAGCGGTTTACAATTTATGACGTATTAAATCCAATTCTGAGTTTACGGGAAGTACCTTTGATACCTTTATTCGTTCGTGAGAAATAAGGTAGTAAGTTTCATTTTATTAAAATATTTTTATTATATTACTAGCTGCCCGGCCACGCGTTGCTGTGGTAATTTCATACTACTGACCTGTAACATTGTATCTGCAGTAAAAAAAAATGACTTCTTATCAAGATAAAAACTATCCTATCTCTCAAGTTGGATCAAACTGCACACCGTGTACAAATTTGATTGAAATCGGATAAGTGGTTTAGGAGTCCATTGAGGACAAACATTGTGACACGAGATTTATATATATTAAGATATAACTAAAAAAACTGTGATTTTCGCAATTTTTCCTATATTTGCATTATATGACAATGCTTCATGCCAAATTTCAAGATTCTGAGTTTACGGGAAGTATCCTGTAGGTTTTGATTCCTTTGCGGGTGTCGGTTTGTCTAAGGTGTCGGTATAAACTGTTGTATCTTTTGATCGCGTTAACTTAGAAGTTTGATTTTTTCGCTGCTTAAAGGGACAATAGACCTAGGTATTCGGTATAAATTTCAATTTGATACCTTTATTCGTTCGTGAGAAATAAGGTAGTAAGTTTCATTTTATTAAATTATTTTTATTATATTATATAACTAAAAAAATGAGATTTTTCGCAATTTTTCCTATATTTGCATTATATGACAATGCTTCATGCCAAATTTCAAGATTCTGAGTTTACGGGAAGTATCCTGTAGGTTTTGATTCCTTTGCGAGTGTCGGAAATTTGTTGAAAATATCGACATAATCGGCTGTATCTTTTGATTGGCTTGGCTTAGAAGTTTGATATTTTCACAGCTTAAAGGGACAATAGACTTAGGTATTTGGTATAAATTTCAATTTGATACCTTTATTCGTTCGTGAGAAATAAGGTAGTAAGTTTCATTTTATTAAAATATTTTTATTATATTATATAACTAAAAAAATGTGATTTTCGCAATTTTTCCTATATTTGCATTATATGAAAACGCTTCATGCCAAATTTCAAGATTCTGAGTTTACGGGAAGTATCCTGTAGGTTTTGATTCCTTTGCGAGTGTCGGAAATTTGTCTAAGGTGTCGGTATAAACTGCTGTATCTTTTGATCGCGTTAACTTAGAAGTTTGATTTTTTCACTGCTTAAAGGAACAATATACCTAGGTATTTGGTATAAATTTCAATTTGATACCTTTATTCGTTCGTGAGAAATAAGGTAGTAAGTTTCATTTTATTAAAATATTTTTATTATATTATATAACTAAAAAAATGTGATTTTCGCAATTTTTCCTATATTTGCATTATATGACAATGCTTCATGCCAAATTTCAAGATTCTGAGTTTACGGGAAGTATCCTGTAGGTTTTGATTCCTTTGCGAGTGTCGGAAATTTGTTGAAAATATCGACATAATCGGCTGTATCTTTTGATTGGCTTGGCTTAGAAGTTTGATATTTTCACAGCTTAAAGGGACAATAGACCTGAGTATTTCATGTGAATTTCAGCTTGATACGTCCACGCGTTCTTGAGATAAAGGGTCTTGACAGACAGACAGACAGACGGACAACAAAGTGATCCTATAAGGGTTCCGTTTTTTCCTTTTGAGGTACGGAACCCTAAAAAAAACGTAGAACATACATAAGGGTTATTCGGGTTTGTCTAGGGCTACTCTATCTTTGGGCTTCACATTTACACTATTTTTGGGACACTCTGTATAATGACGGCCTAAGTCAATCGTATGCATTTTATTCTTATCGATTTAGTTTTTTACTTTGTCTAGGCCCGTTGGATTCATTAAAAAAAAAATCATCAGGTAGCCCGTTTAATTAAAATAATTATTGTTCTTTGAGAGAAATTTCTCGAGCTTAAGACTCGTTATTTCTGCGCCTTGTTCTAAGGGCAAATGTGGTTCAGTTACCCCAGTAATAAAAACCACCAAAAACTACTGTGTGGATATCTGCTTGTTTCGGATGATGTAATTAATTTTATTGCAGCCTGTGTAAATTCTTTGCTATGGTGCCAGTTGCGCACTATGGGTATGACTAATATTTAAAAAAATATATTTTTTTTACAGACGATCAACGTATCAGACGCGGAGATCAGCAACCGCAAGCTGGCGAAGATCAACGACGTGTGCGATTCCATCAAACAGCAGCTCCTTATACTAGTCGAGTGGGCCAAGTATATACCAGCGTTCACTGAACTACATCTCGATGATCAGGTAGGACACGTGACTTTAATCTTTAACAGGGAACTCTTGGTCTTGGGAAATCTTTCATCTGATGTAAAGCTGAAGGTGGGAAACCTCCTTTAAGATCTGTTTTCCACCAAACCAACACGACATTCATATTTTCAATATCCAAAAAATATTATTTCAATAAATATGAAATTATAATGATGTATCTGTCACTTTTGGCAACACCGCATATACACGACCATAGATTTATAATTACTGACGTTTATAGATTGGCAATGAATCGACTAGGGCGAGACCAAAAAAATGCACTAATGTGTGAGTAATGTGTGCGTAACAAATAGCACTCTCTCCAGTGGCGAATTTACAAATTTGCCGCCAGTAGGCTAATAAATTTTTGCCGCCCCTACTTCTGAAATTCGATACCCTAGTTCCATCGAGCATATGCCTAGTTCACAATAATATTAATTATAATTACATTTGCAACTGTATAGTGTTCTATCTTTCCTCACTACATCAGCCTTTTTCCCCTTTATTAAAAAAAATGTTTGTGGCTCGTTTTCTCAAAATTTCCGCTAAAGGAGATGGCCCATTCCTGCCCCAAAGTCGTTTCATGTTTGAATACTGAAAAATATGAAGAGACCAGATAATGTTATTTTAAAATAAGCCTATTTAAATTATATGAACACAACGTATCTAGCGTCGTTCAAAATTAAATTGAAAAAAGTATTTAAAAACTGCTCTTGATTGTATCATTTCCTTTACGTTATGGCTTTGTCATGAAGGCTATTGAGCCACAAGTAATCCATCAGCCAGTTTAACTATTAATATTACAGACTTTTTAAATACATATTTGTATAATACTTACGTTCAATTGATAAGTTTTAATTACTTAATAGGCAAAAATTCGGATTTTACGTGGTATAGTAAAACGGAGTTTTTGTCGCTATTTAACGATGGCGATCAAGGTTTTTATTGTAATAATTACGTGTACATATAAATGTTATTTATTTAAAAGATAAATAATACTCAAATGAAAATATAAATGCATAGTAATAATAATATTTAAATGCATAGTAGATATGTAGGTATGTACCTAAATGCTTATTTACTATAATGATCACAATTTTAAGGTGCCTAATGTGCTTGTAACTTTAAAACCCCACTATTTACAGCAATAACTGATATGTAATATTTTATTAGAGTGTAAAACTAACTCAATACAACCTTGATCGTGACGCATAGATTTTTTCTTGTGGGGCAAACATTGTATGGAGAGTGGGCCATCTCCTTTGCCGCCCCCTAAAACTGTCGACCCCTTCTGCTTCGGTGGAAAATGGGTCTAATGCTGCAGCCCCATGTAACGCAAATATTTATAACTTTTAAGGGTTTCTATGTCGAAGCTGTTAGCAAATAATGTTAATTTTTTTGCATAGGTGGCGTTGTTACGTGCACACGCCGGGGAACATCTGTTGCTAGGTTGCGCGCGACGCTCGCTGCACCTTAAGGATGTCTTGTTGCTAAGCAACAACTGCATCATCGCCAAACATAACATAGGTCAGTGCAAGAAGTTCATGTGTAGAGTTTTATAATCTCATTTTTTTGTTTAAATTTAGGTGTTTTTAAAAGGAGTATAGGGGTGCGTTCCAAAACCAGGTGAAGCTAAGCTTTTTTCTTCTAATTGGTGTAAAATAACTATAGTTTAAAAAAACTAACCAATGGTGTAAGCGCTTCTTAATAACGACCAATAGTGAGCTATCATTTACTCTACCCCGAGTAAATTGAAATCGTTTTAGAACGCACTCTAGGTTGTTAGATCTATATTTGTTCTAGCGAAGTAGTCTAGTATTGAATGACAGGCGTAGCGAGTGATTAATCTGAGCGCAGTGAGTTATTTAAAGGCACTAGACAAAAAAAAATCTCTCGTGTGAAACATACAACTTATCACCTCTCCAGCGAGAAAATTTAGAAGGGGAGAAAAACAAGACAATATTGAAATACATGTATAATTATTACACTATTTATTACTAAAAATCAAAAGTAAAAATACTGCAATTATTTAAATTGAACGCAACAGTTTTGTTTAGAGCTCGCAGCTAAACGCGTTTTTGCTTCGAGATTTTACAAAGGAAAAGAGGTTCTGGAGAGGTGAAATAACTTTACGAACGCTGTTATCTATTTTTTCGATCTGTGGTTTCTATTTTTCGAACGGTGTTATCTATTTTTTCGAACGGTGTTTTCTATTTTTTCGAACGGTGTTATCTATTTTTTCGAACGGTGTTATCTATTTTTTCGAACGGTGTTATCTATTTTTTCGAACGGTGTTTTCTATTTTTTCGAACTATGGTTTCTATTTTTCGAACGGTGTTATCTATTTTTTCGAACTGTGGTTTCTATTTTTCGAACGGTGTTATCTATATTTTCGAACTGTTATTTCTATTTCTTAAACGGTGTTATCTATTTTTTCGAACGGTGTTTTCTATTTTTTCGAGCGGTGTTATCTTTTTTTTCGAACTGTTATTTCTATTTTTCGAAAGGTGTTTTCTATTAATGGCAGATGGCCGGATGGACATCGACATCAGCATGATCGGCATGCGCGTCATGGACGAGATCGTGAAGCCGCTGCGGGAGATCGACATCGACGACACTGAGTTCGCCTGCCTCAAAGCCATCATATTCTTCGACCCTAGTAAGTGTTTCTTTTAGCTAAGAATTGAAGCTTTTTGAGTGAACCTACGTGGCACCACTTAGACAATAAACTAGCTTCTGCCCGCAACGTCGTCTGCGCATGATTAGTATAATAACTTATAGCATATATGTTATTCTGATGTCATTAACTGTCGGAACACAATCATGCTGTTAATCTGAAATTCCAATCAATTTACAATTTTATCATTAGTGTATAATTTTGTGTGATTTATATTTATATTAATAATATCTCGTAATATAAAAAAATGGTCCTGATTGAGCCCGCAAGTCATCGCGTGACCACAGAAATATTACTTTCATCGCGCGATGAAAACGCATTGTGTCAACGATGCCAATTAAGACGACACTTTTGACCATAATATAGTATTTTTTTAGGCGTTTACATAGTAAACTTGTTCCAGACGCGAAGGGGCTGTCGCAGCCGCAGAAGATAAAGCAGCTGCGCTACCAGGTGCAGATCAACCTGGAGGACTACATCAGCGACCGGCAGTACGACGGCCGCGGCCGCTTCGGGGAGCTCCTGCTGTGTCTGCCGCCGCTGCAGAGCATCACCTGGCAGATGATCGAGCAGATACAGTTCGCCAAGCTGTTCGGCGTCGCCCACGTCGACAGCTTGCTGCAGGAGATGCTGCTGGGAGGTAAGAGTCAGTAAGGTGCTCCCACACTTTAGATACACAGATGTGGCAGATGATCCAGCAGATACAGTTCGCCAAGCTCTTCGGCGTCGCTCACGTCGACAGCTTGCTGCAGGAGATGCTGCTGGGAGGTAAGGATCAATAAGGTGCTCCCACACTTTAGATACACAGATGTGGCAGATGATCCAGTAGATATAGTTCGCCAAGCTTTTCGGAGTCGCCCATGTCGACAGCTTGCTGCAGGAGATGCTGCTGGGAGGTAAGAGTCCGTAAGGTGCTCCCACACTTTAGATACACAGATGTGGCAGATGATCCAGCAGATACAGTTCGCCAAGCTTTTCGGAGTCGCCCACGTCGACAGCTTGCTGCAGGAGATGCTGCTGGGAGGTAAGGATCAATAAAGTGCCCCCACACTTTATATACACAGATGTGGCAGATGATCCAGCAGATATAGTTCGCCAAGCTTTTCGGAGTTGCCCATGTCGACAGCTTTTTATAGATTAAGATTATTTGCAGGCGCATCAGCGGACGCAACAATGGAGGAGCAGCCTGGGACAGTAGCTGAGCCTTCGCCCCTCTCGGGGGCATCGTCCCCGCCACTAGTGCCGCAAGCACCTCTGGGACCCTTCCTGGACGCCGCGCCTTTCAAGCAGGAGCCCGGCATGTGAGACTCGCCTCAGGTGGAGGATACTAACGCATACTAATTTCTGCACAAACGATAAATATTTGATCGGAAGCCTATCCAGTTGGACAAGGCTTAATGCTGTATTTATTACAAACGCTAATCCAACAGACAATGACTACACCAAAAGTGCCAATCCAACTGACATTTTCTTGACCAGTAGTGCCAATCCATTTTACGTTAACTTGACCTAAAGCGCCAATCCAACTTACGCTAACTTGACCTAAAGCGCCAATCCAACTTCGCTAACTTGACCTAAAGCGCCAATCCATGTAACGTTAACTTGACCAAAAGCGCTAATCCAACTTACGCTAACTTGACCAAAAACGCCAATCCAACTTACGATAACTTGACCAAAAGTGCCTATCCGACTTACGATAACTTCACCAAAGGCGCCAATCCAACTTACGCCAACTTCACCAAAAGCGCCAATTCAACTTACGATAGCTTGACCAAAAGTGCCTATCCAACTTACGATAACTTCACCAAAGGCGCCAATCCAACTTTCGCTAACTTCATCAAAAGCGCCAATTCAACTTACGATAATTTGACCAAAAGTGCCTATTCAACTTACGATAACTTCACCAAAGGCGCCAATCCAACTTACGCAAACTTCACCAAAAGCGCCAATCTCACTTACGGTAACTTGACCAAAAGTGCCAATTCAACTTACGATAACTTGACCAAAAGTGCCTATCCATCTTACGATAACTTGACCAAAAGTGCCTATCCAACTTACGATAACTTGACCAAAGGCGCCAATCCAACTTACGCTAGCTTCACCAAAAGCGCCAATCCAACTTACGATAACTTCACCAAAAGTGCCTATCCAACTTACGATAACTTCACCAAAGGCGCCAATCCAACTTAGCTAACTTCACCAAAAGCGCCAATCTCACTTACGGTAACTTGACCAAAAGTGCCAATTCAACTTACGATAACTTGACCAAAAGTGCCTATCCAACTTACGATAACTTCACCAAAAGTGCCCATCCAACTTACGATAACTTCACCAAAGGCGCCAATCCAACTTACGCTAACTTCACCAAAAGCGCCAATTCAACTTACGATAGCTTGACCAAAAGTGCCAATCCAACTTACACTAACTTGACTAATGTAATAACAACAATATATAAATTTAGTACCTAACAATATGTGGATGTTTGGGTTTTATTTCAATATTTAGTAAAATGTACCTATGTGGAAATTATATAAATATCTGAAATCATGAAAAACTTCATACAAAGGCTAGAAGATAGCAGCGTAATTTTATTGAGTGTTGTTTTATTTTTCCTCTCTAAAATCAAATGTTGGCAGCTATTATTAATTAAAAACGTAAACAATTGTTATCTGGATCAGAATAGGGCTTACGTCGCCATTGTGGTTTATTAAAAAATCTTCAGAGCATTTCATTGTCAATGGACATTTTCATTTAAAATAATTAACACATTCATTGCCAGACATAATTATAGTAAATTAACTAAAATGAAAACACCAAATAGTACACAATTTTGATAAGAAATGACAATGATTGTTATTAAATCATCGTGTAGTCGCATTGGTTATGGCCATCGAGTAGGCTTTACACAGGAATTGAAGTGTTTATTTTTAAGATAGTAGTTTAGAAAATAGAAAGTAATGCCAACGAAATAAGTTAGGAATCTGCACAAACATTATTTTATAAAATAAATACAATATGATACATCGCAACATCATATTTATAAATTTCAAACTAAAAAAAATATTTAAAGTATTGACGAATACTTTTAATATTTTGATGTTTAATATCTTCTCTTTATTCCCGTAATATTATTACGGGAAAAAGGGTCTATCGATCGTTCTCGTTTCGCTCTTTTTGAAATCGTGAAGCATATTCTGAATATAAAAAGTTATAAGTATACAAATTGGAATATTGTATCGATATATTATATACACTCGTTTATAAGAAACTATAAAATAATCAAATCGATAATCTTTTTAACTTAAGTAACATATCATGACATTTTATATCTATAAATTTTCTATATATTATTGTATTTATGATGCACCCTTGGTTATAATTTCTATGTAACATTTTTGGATGTTGCCACGCCAATTGCACATAATCTTATGTTAAATAAGTCATATATGCGACAATTTGTCGCCACGCCAGAATACGAGCTGTAACTTCAGTTTTGTTCATTCATTTAGTTTTATATAGATCTCATATTTTATCTTTAGTAAGTTAGTACCCAATCCTTTTTCGTGATAGAGTATTCAATAGATGTGTTGGTTGAACGAATATAGAAATAAAATGTTTGTTTTCATTTGTAACCAGGAGCCCAGAACACACATCGACACTGAACACCGCTGACATAATTTTACTATAGTGAATACATCTGCGTCGAGTTTGAAAGTATTGGCGACGAACTGTCTTGTTTAGATAATGCCAGTAACTTGTACGAAACTGTTGTTCTTGGTGTAATTGCGTCGATTTTCTTAGTTAAGATTATTTAAGAATTCATGGCTGGTGTCTATAGTTTGTTAGAGTTTATCCTTATAATAGGTGTAGGTGATGTTTTGCCAATTGACAAATCTATTTATCTAAAGTATTGGCTATAAAGTGAAATGTCTAAAGTGCAATTAATATTTTAGGCTGTGTAACATAAACGTAATATTAAATGTGTTTTATGAAAATATTATTTTGGATCAGGTTGTTTATGTAACGAAAATAAAGTCAAATCTAAATTTCATTAGGTTTTAAAATAAATTTTGTATGATTTAAATTTTTGTGTTGTTTTCATTTAATATTTGTGTTACCAGTCAAGTAGAGGTTTCGGAATTTTATAATATTGTGATGTGTAATATACACTTTATTAATAACGCACATTAGCATTATTAGATCAAAATATTGTATTACTATTTATATTTACACCTTTTATACGTGGACTGTAGACTGTATCTACATTTTGTAGAATTATTATTAGGTTTTCTATGTTATGTATAAAAAGAATTGATGTTATTGATATAAATTGCTCAATATAAATTCCCTTGCCATTGTTTGGTAATAATTGTTAAAATGTATCCATAATGAGGTGAAAGTTATTTACCGTAGGGAAATAGTATGAATTTTATACCGGTTTGAGATGTATGTTTTATGTTAAATATTTTTTATAATAAGTGCCTTATACCCTACTGTAGTAGGTTGGTGTATTGTTGAATGTACATACTATGTTACGATTTGTAGATTATATTTTAATAAATAATCTGTTACCAAATATGCGTTTTTCTTTTCATTTTGGATCTAAACTACGACACTAATAATAACAAACTTCTTTCATAGTTGAATAATCAAGAACTTAGTAGTAATATATTAACATCACATTAAAACATAGAATTGTCTACTCTAGAGACGAAGGTTTCTCGGAGACATCCATGTAGCCTTGCCTCCTATTAACGCGGTTCTTGCAGTACAAATACAGCACAGAGAGCGCCGACACTGCAGACATGGTCACCAGAAGAATATAAACAATCAGCATTAATTTCTTTTCTACGCTGACCATTACACGGCTATTTTATTTGTATTTAATGACAGTAGTTTGAATACTCAGAGGAAGGTTTGAATTTTGAATAGATACAATTTTGTCAAGAGCTGACAATTTAAATTGACATTGAAATGTCTAAACATAGATAAAATAGGATTAAAATAATCTTATGGTCTTAAATTTTATCTAAATCACACTTAGACAAAGAATCCTGAATCACATGACGTCTCATTGCTTGTTTATTCCGAATCCCTTCTAGTAAAAACAAACTGTCTTTACGCTTTCACCTTTTACTTCACGCCTAAGCTGATTTTGATAAAATTTGGCATGGAGATTGAGCAGGGTCTCAAACTAATGGACATAGGATACTTTTTGGCGCAATAACTGACATTGACGCAGGGGACCACGTGTGAATCGTCCTGACTTGCAAAGAGTATATAATCACTACATTTTCTGACTTGGACACAGACACCATCACGAATTTGAATTCTGATTTGTCGCTAAATATCAGATTTTCGCAAGTCAATGGTAATTTATAAGCTATAAATCCAGATGGCATGCGTCAGCATGCGTCCTGGCTCAGCTACCTCAATATCTCGTAAACGATAGAACCTAGTGTCTAACTGTTTCCTTTAGTCGATAATTTATCGAAATGTATATATCAGATTATCTCGGAACATGATTTAGGAAATATAACAGATAAACAATACCAGAGACCTAGTCCTAGAGCTAGAAACAAACTTCGCTTAAAAAATTATAAGTAATTTTTTTACAATTTGTAAGTACTACATAGATAAAAGCAAAGTTTTATTAAAACATGAAACGTTTTTCCTCCCTTTTCAGTTTAATTATTTTTCTTTATTTGATGATTTTTGTTCATTACCTACTGCGTATGGAGAAAATACAGGGTGTAAAAGACATGAGCAGTCAAACGTGAACCATGTATTCTGCTCACCATCATAACATTTTTTTTCCTTTAGACTATACCTGGGAAATTGATAGTTACGATTTTATTGAAGGTCAAAGTCATAATTTTTTTTTATTTTTTTTTATAAAAACGTATTTTATACGTTATTTCTTAATTATTGTCCAAAGAAACATTGTGATTTTTTTTAGTATTTCATAAAAATGGCTTCAAAACGTTAGCGTTCAATGTAGCTCACTTGATGCGCACGGACACTAACGAACGGGGCCGCCGTCTGGCAAAATTATCGCGGTTTTGCGAGTTGCGTGCGAGTTGAGCCCTTTACATTGCGCGGTACAATTTGCAATTTTTTTTAACACCAAAAAATAAAAATCATTTCCCAGCAATATATTTTTTTAAATATGTCTTATTTTGATATATAGAATACATGGTTCTCGTTTGACTGTTCATGTCTTTTACACCCAGTATATAAATAATATATTACAACATACTGAAAATGTATGTCTACTTATTTATTGACATTCCACTTAGCTTCAGATGTTTAGAAACTAGGAAAACGCTCGGACGAAGCTAGAATTCTCAGTCGGATACATTCACGTCAAAAAATAGTAAATATTTGATACCACATTTGTTTCTACGCATAGAAGCATTCTAGAAATATTCTTTTGGACTAATGGCCACGTAGTCCAGTCAAAACAATACAAAAAAATAGGGAGTGGTCTCCCCTTGACTTTCTCGTATACCGGAAAAGACTTAAAAGTTGATGGAAACCTTATATTTTGATGTCATACATGCATGTTAAATTTGGTTGCAATAAGTTAAAGCATACTCGAATTATCGTGCTAACGCACAGACACACACACAGACATTCCAAAAACGGTATTTTTGTACTCGGTGAGGTCTAAAACGTGTAAATCCGTCAAAATCTCGAGGTCGAATTTTTTGACGATTACAACTTTCTCTCTATACTACGTACGTACGTAAGAAAAAGTAAAAATTGCGTTCTTTTAAAATAATTTTGTGAAATCAAACTACATTGTGTATAAAATAAATTTATTTTCAAGTTAGAAAATAACAAATAGCGATATTTTCTTAAAACTATTTATAGCACCAGTCTTCATAAAAAAAGAATATAAAACATAGTATTAAAATTAATTTAATCGTTATCAACTAAAAAATATGGACACACAAAATAAATGCGAAAAATAACAGTCTAATAGTTAAAATTTTAATGTCAACCTCAAAATATCACAATAAAAATTTGGTTTGAATACTTTTTACGAATCAATAAATTTTCCGGAGATCACAATACAATTTAAAACATAATAATTTACTTTTTGTAAATTTTTCTGATGTAACACGTCACTGCGCTCTAGCCTTAGATCTGGTCGTATGGACCCCAACGTAGCAGAACTCTGTGTCGATGCCATTCTCCTGCAAATAGTGCATCCATTGTATCTGCTTCATCGACGGTTTGTCAGCGTCGCTCTTTACCTCCACAAATCTTATCTGTACTCAAAACAAAAGAAAAATTGTTGTAAACCGAGGTAAGTTTTTTTAATGATGTTGGGGGCGGATGACTTACACTGGTTATTTAAGAATCACGAATATAAAATGAGATTTATATTTGTTTTCAATTACACTAGTCTTTACAATGTGTACAGAAATAGCGCAAACCCTAAAAGTAGTTACCAATATGCAAATTAATCGATTTCAGTAATTTTTATTTTAATATAGGTTGTTGTGTGATGTTCCTATAGAATTTTGTTTATATCATATCAATTTTGTAAACTTTATTACCATATATAAAACTCAATTTTAGTTGTCAAATTATTTATGGCAGTGGTATTTTATTGATTTACTTTTTGTAAATTTTTGTAGGAAAAACTTCCCTTTTTTTTTCTTTTTAACGATTCAGAAAAAACAAAGCTTGGGGTTGCGTTATTTCTGTGTTACATGTTGTAGATCAAAATTAAATTAAAACTTATCAATTATTATGAATTTCAACCGCGATTCCTATTCAAAAATTTATGGTAAAAGTCAAAATATTTTTCAAGGTCAAATTAGAGGTTATATTTTATTCAACCGATGGCGCGTACGATCTATATTAGTAGGCTTACCTTCATAGTGTTGGCATTCCACAGTGTAAGGTCTGGGAACCCGCTATGCGCATAGCGGTAGTCGAGCGCTAAACGGCGACAAAGCGCTGCAATTCCGCTAGGTCCGAGACAGAGGGCCACCACTTTGATTTCCTCCCACGTAATACCGTCGCGTATTATCCCAGAATGCTCATCTGCAATGAACGAACTAGTGTAAACCGGTATTCATACATACATATACACGGCTAAGTAAGTTAACGCTATTGCCCCAAAGTATTATTCCATAATTCAGCCACGAATATGCGTAGGCATGATGAAAGGGCGGTTGCTGTATTGGTAGAGATAAACTACGATAACATGGCGCGCCCCTCCAAATTACTGTTTCAATGTGTGTAGTCATATTTTGTATGTATTTGTAAGTATTCCTCTTCAGTAACTAAAGAGGAATACTAACAATAACATACAAAGTAACTGAAGAAGAATACTTACAAATACATACAAAATGTGACTACACACATTGAAACAGTAATTTGGAGGGGCGCGCCATGTTATCGTAGTCTATCTCTACTATATTTTATTACGAAAAAGCGTCAATAAATTTTGAAAGTTTTATTTTTATAAGTTCAATATGGGATTTCCAATTAAATGTTAGAATCTATATGAAGTCCAAGTAAGTTAAATGTATTTATTGTTTCTAATTGTGTATTTTGAAAACTAATATTAATTAATGTAGGTTGTTTAGTATATGTTTAGACCATTTAACACGGACTCTGCCAAAGTACATGAACAAAGTTCATGTCAGTTTATAAAAACTCGTCGTCGTTATAAAAAGTCGCGGCGAACTCGCGACAACCGACCGCCATTTTGAATTCGTATCTGTCGCTAAGCGGACCTCGTAAAAATTATTGGTTTACAAGAAAACACTCCGCAGTGTTTTCTTGTAAACGACGACCAGAAACATTAAAGTTATCCTAAAACGGAGTTGCTTATCACACGGAAGTAATTTTCTGTTCAAATAAACTACTGTTTCACATAACAATACAATTTTTCATCTGCACATTTTGCGACAGAAACAACGATATAACAACGTTAGGCGATATGGTGGTACGCGGGTTAGCCGAGCGCGCGAGTGTGCGCTCATAATAGCGATTACAATTTTTGCAACAGTGTGCATGAGAGAGTAAATGTGTGCTTTGCCTCACCCCCGCGAAAAACGGCAGAATGTTTTCAGTACTAAATCTGCGCTATGCCATGTCCCGTATTAAATTGTCTAAGAGTGTATGAGTGGAATTGTAAAATTTTGTATTTTTTTAGGTTCAATTCTGAATTATGATCTTTATGCCAAAGGGTTATCTTATTTAGAGTGTCGTAGATAAGTGTTTCCTGATTATTGAAGTGTGGGAGGGTTAGTTCTTTATTAAAACACTTTGGAAGATCGTTAATAAATATAAGAAAAAGAACACACCTCAGTACGCTACATTGAGGGATGGAACATGTTAAATGTGTTTCATCGGATTGAATTTTTTCTATTTCTTTAGTATTGTAATTATAGTGTTCAATTTGTACTATTTGCTTTCTGTTATTTAAGTAGGATTTGAACCTATTTTATATGTTAAAATCCATTAGGACAGCGCCAATAAACTAAGAAGAAGGATTATGTAGGCATCATAACAATACTCACGGACTGGCCTACTATGCCAAACTTGATCCATTGACTGCACTATCTCATGTATCGGCATGTCTTCCAACTGTTTAAGTCTGTTATCAATTGATTCCTTCCTATTACTATAGAAACTTTTACAGAACAAATCCAGAGGGAACTTCTGATAGCGAGTGAGGAATATGCCTGGACATTGTGGCAATTTTGAGTAAATTATGTCCCAGAATAAGAGAAAGAACATTGTTGTAACTTGTCGCCCTTCCCAGTGTTTACCTGAAAATAAAATATATTATATATATTGATCATACAAAAATATTAATATGGGAGGATCGGGGTAGGACAGTGAAAATTTGGGATTGTGTGACGACTAATAAAAACAAAAACAAAGAAAAAGAATTTCAGGCTAGGGATACCCTAATCACCTAGCGGTATGAAATATGATTTACAAGCTTTTCTCGTAGCTACCACATATACACTTAAAAATTCATAAAAATTGGTTGAGCCATTTCGGAGAAGTTCTAAAACACAAACACCGTGATACGAGATTTTTATACATCAGATAATGTAAAAAAAATCGGGATTGAGGCTCCCCTTGAGTTTCTCGTATACCGAAAACGACTCAAAAGTTGATAGAAACCTTATATTTTGATGTCATACATGCATGTAAAATTTTGGTCACCCGTCCGAGTAAAGACCGCGCACTTGGTTACTTAACTTTCGTGATCGACGACTCAAAAGTTGATAGAAACCTTATATTTTGATGTTATACATGCATGTTAAATTTGGTTGCAATAAGGAATAATTTTATTTTTGCGTTTACAAACGCGTAAATATTAATAATACTAGAAAAATGCACTGAAAAAAGACAGAGGCAAGTCGATTTTTTTAGTGCATTTTTCTAGTTTTGGTTGCAATAAGTTAAAGCATACTCGAGTTATCGTGCTAACACACAGACATAATTCCAAAAACGGTTTTTTTTTACTCAGGGGGGGTCCAAAACGTGTAAATCCGTCAAAATCTTGAGGTCGAATTCTTTGACGATTACAAGACTTCCCCTATACTACGTATACGAGAAAGTAAAAAATGTTTCAAGTTACATTGGTACTATCATTGGGTTTTATGGCCCACGCTTGTCCATGCTAGTCTGCCTAACAAACAACATTAAAAAACACTTGTTATTGATCTTACCATCTGTAAACTTCCCGCTGCTTATGTAGTGGGAAAGGCAAAATTCCTCAACATCCTGTACAATTCGCTCATCGCCTACGCGAGTCTCGAACTTAAGCTTGCCTTTGGCTTGTATACGGCTGTGAAGTAAATTTTCCTCATTATCTTCTAGCCTTACATTAAGAAGATTGATAACGGTTGTCTCTACAGGAGATAATATTATTATACAGTATTCGCATACCGATAACATAAGACTTGCGGTATCCGCAAAACTTTTGTAATGCGGTGTCAAGTCATCGAAACATTTCAGACTACAGACACAACTAAACTACATGTACAGACAAATTACATACGAATTAATAAAAAAATGAGATCTACAGAGAGATCTCAATTGAAAAGTTAAGCCTTTTTTAACCTTTACTTCTGTGGTTCTACTGAAAAACAGGAGTACAGGTCCCGGCAAACATCTTGATTATTTTTACAGATTAAAAAACTTGCGCAGTACTTATAAAAGCTTTTGTACTAAATATTATTTTCTTTCTTTTGCTTTTTTTTTCCACGCTACACCAAATTATCAGCCCAAAGTAAGTAACATTAAGAACTTGTGTTATGGTTACTAGATAACGGATATTTTTAATATACAGTGTCCCGAATAATAGTGTGAATCTCAAGCCCAGAGATAGAGTAGCCCTAGGCAAACCCGAATAACCCCTATGTATGTTCTACGATTTTTGGTAATTTACGAGTGATGATTTTTTAAAGTTTTTTTTTGTAGTTTTTGACATGCAAGACATTTTTGTGCATAATGATGTAGTAAACATAGATGCAGCCTTGATATTTTTTTCTCACATAGCTGAGTATATGACTAGTCAAACAAAGTCATCACCTTTCTCCTCAGATGTAAATACAGTGCAACAAATAATAGTGAAAATAGGCTTCAGCTTTACACTATTTTTTGGGACAACCTGTATAATGTTAGTGTGATGAACATGATCATTTGTTCACGAGTCATGGTTGTTTATATATTTATTTAAGTTTATTTATAAGAATATCTAGATTATTAAGTATATTTGTCCGTTATCTAGTATCCTTAACACAAGTTCTTAAAGATACATAATTTGGGCTAGATAATTGCTGTAAGCGTAGAAATATATTATTATTATTATATATTAATTTTAGATAATTTTATGAATAAATTTAAACATATTTATATAAACAACCATGACTCGCAAACATTCGTGTTCGTCACACAAATAATTGTTGCTACCAGGATGCTATAATGACAACTCCACCACGACGGAGTCAAAAAAAAATTGCAACTGCGCATGTATTTTTTATCTGTGAAAATGTTCAAGATGTTTGCTGGGACCATGCTGGGACCTGTAAAAGGATGCTTGGAAGAGGCCTATGCCCAACAGTGGACGTCTCTCGGCTGAAATGATGATGAACAAACAAACTGCTCAAATTGTTTGGTATTAGATTTTGATGTTAAAAAAAGAAGGAAAATTAATCTGAAAAGAATTTGTTAAGCAATCATAACTTACTCCATTGGCTGTTTGTATATGTGTTCTCCGCGTAAGTTCTTTTCCAATATGTTCTCTTTTTCTGCAAAGGAAAGTAGCGATTTCTTAAGCTCCTTGCGACTAATTTGCTTTGCTACTATCTTGGCTCGAGTTCGCATTATATCTTTGGCTTCTTCATCGAGATCCGATTGAAAACCCTCTAACAAAACGAAGGCTGCCTGAAATGATATAATGAGATTTAGTGAGACTAAGGTAATAAAAATTAATGTGCAAGCATAATTTTAATATTATCATATTTTGTGAAACTGTTTTTTTTACTTAAAAAATATTCATAGAACTTGGGGTTCTGGTGTAAAGAGCTACAAAAGAATACATTCCTAATATTATTAATACAGCAATACGTCAGATTCGCGACAAGTGTAAGAAATCAGACAGGCACTAGGGTCAGTGATACGTTCTAACAACAGATAGTTGTTAGAACGCATACGACGACCCTGCTCACAAATTTATTTGAGGTCGGGTAGTACATGCAACGACTTCATTCCTAATTCGTTGAGTACGTGTTTACTTCTTCAATAAAAAATAAATAAATAAAATTACAGTTCGGGTCCATATTGGCTCACATAATATTCTAAATCCTATTCTTTGTCTTACTACCGATTTGTGTTCATAATAATCACTCTTCATAATTTTATTTTTCATACTTTTATTCATACATTTTTATTACTACCAACGGAGCTCATAACAGTTAGTGATCATAATTTTTTTATTAATACTGTTACTACCAAGAACCACTTTAAATACATAAATTTTTTATTAAGATCTTTTTTCTTCAAAACATTCAATGAATATAAATCAAATAAGTATTCAGTTCAGTAAAAATTCAGTGAAAACGCCCTAAAGTCGCTTCTGGCACTCGCCGGCCGCTGCTAGGACCTCCAATGATAGGAATTGAAAAGTTATGTAAGAAAATGCGCACCCGTTCGCATACAAATGCACTAGTATATGTAATTATATCAGGTTGCCCCCATCAAATAGATGCAGAATTCAAATTCTTAAATGAAATAAGTGTAGGTACGGTTTCTCTTGTTTTCTTTGTAAAAACAAAAAAAAATTAGATAGGATTTAGCTGCTCGGAATTAAATTCATAAATCGTATAATTATATCAATCATAATTTATTTCATTTATAAGTACTTTATCTGTTCCTACCCACATTTGCATATAAATTATTTGAATTTGTCTATAAGACACAATAATACGACGTAACCTTTATTTCACAGGTTCTGATTATGAGATATCTGGCAGTCACTAACGGGAACTAAAGACAAATTATTAATAATAACAATAAAATTACTTACCTTATCATATTCATTATTTTTATGTAAAATTAACGCTTTCTCTGCATACCATTCTGCTCTGCCGTGCTGCCTAAAGTAGTTTTGCTCAATCAGTGTGCTAAGAATTTCTAGCACTTGTGTGTGTTTTTGTTCTTTTTTTAATTCTTGTATTCCTTCCTCCAAAATTTTGAAATACGGATACAAAGGCGTGAAGCGACGAAGCCATATTGGTATCGATTGATATCTGAAAATAATATTGATTTTGCGAAATAAGCAACAGATTTGACTTTGGTATTCTGTAAGGTGCTCCACATTTCAGCGGCTAGTCTGCTGTGACGTACCTCATCTAAAGGAAATTCATTGGTTTTCAATTTTATGTTGAAGCCCAAAAGGAATATATGTATTTAGAACAGCACTTAAGTTTATTAATATAAATACCTTAACATTTCCTCCTCAAGAGTAATATTAACATCATTGAACACTGAAAGGACGATCTCACATTTTTTCTTTACATTCGTTTCTGCAATAAATTCTTCATAAATTGTAAGAGCTTTGATATATCTGTAAAGGAAAAATGTTACTTATATCTACTCTCTTACTAATGTCCTAAACTTTTAATTGTTTTGATATTAAATGTAGATTTAAATATTAATTGATAGAATGACAACTTTAACAAATTATAATTTTATTAGACCCTCATTCCAAGGCTACACTTGGTCATAAAAAAATAAACCTGAACTGTATAGTTAAAATATGTTTAAGGACTTAGTTAATTTTAGATTTTTAGACAGACAAACGTATTAGGCAAAACGTTTGTAAGAAAAAAAATTATTGAAAACCTTAATCGTATTCTTTGACTGCGAAAGGTCCTTGGTTCTACTCTCATCTGGATACCTGATTAAGTACGATCGAAATTTATTTTTTATTTTGTTTAATTTTTTGGCAAATATTTACTTTTATATTGCCAATGTACCTCTATTCTTGTGCAACAATTCAAATACAGATAGGCTTGATAAATGTAGTTTTACAATCAACGACAGATCAATCCACCACAAACTGACAGGCACTTGTGGACGGGGAAGCTAAAGCCGAAGATGGAATTGAGTTTCACCTGGAACCCTCAACCACAGAGGCCTGGCTGTCTTATCATATATTGTCGGAACATAACAATGGTGTAAGTTAACATCATTATTATATATTTTTAGAACTAGCTACCACCATAGCCAGGACTTGAAAAAATTTCTTCCACCAACCAGAGTACAAATTTGTACTCCCTGGTGATCAAACCTCTGGATATAATTCCGGTAGACGAACCACTGGAGGAGGCGGTTTAAGACCTTGATTACACTTTGAACTCTGTTTTTGGATTGAAAATTTGAAGACAATTGACAGTTTGGGGGACCCTGATCTGCTGTTCTTTGCAAATAGGTATATTTTTACTAGGGCAACATACACACAAAGCATACAACATAAGTTCAATCTTATTGTGGGTATCAAAGTTCATTCTAACTTAAATTGTAATTTAGTATAGTAATCAATGATACTCTAATGAGGTATTGTGTACTGATCAATAAAGAAATTTATTATTTACTAGCTGACCTGGCAAATCTTGTTCTGTCATTTTTTTTTCTTTTTAGCAGTAGGAATTATACTTTACGACCTTTTATCATACCTACCCAATAAACACGAAATATTTCATAAGACATGGTTGAGTCGTTTCAGAGGAGTATACCATAAACAAACGAGTTTTTTATACATGGTGTCTCAAAAAATAGTGTAAAGCTGAAGCCCTGAGATAGCTTAAAGTTTTTTTAGTAGTTTCTGACTTTTAAGACATTTTTGTGCATAATGATTTTTTTAAAAGTCATCACTTTACTCCTCACACGTGAATACAGCAACAAAAAATCTACTCTAACTTCAGCTTCACACTATTTTTTGGGACATTCTATATAAGTATTAGATTTATTGATTAAGTGGACTTCTACTATAATTATGGTTATATTAACCACTTACCATTAGAGACCCTATGATGTGTATCATCCTAACCAAAAACTCACCTTTCAAAATCATCATTGGATTTGAAAACAATACTAGCATTGTCTAAAATATGATCATCCTCAATAGGATATGTCTCTCTCTTAATTTTATCCCAAATTAATGTTAGTTCCAAATTATTTTCCCTTATTAAAGTAAAATCAATTCCAAGATACATGAGAACATATAACCGGAAAAGTGTTGCCCTTGCTAATTCTGAAAATTTGTAGCAAGTTCCAGCTTTTGTGCTCATTCTGAAAATACATAAAAAAAATACAATTACAATTATTGATTAATAGTTCACATTGTGAAAATAGTGTCGTGCAATTGGTATTGTAAGTTGTGAAGTCAATTAAAATGTTTGTTTATACCAAATTAAATAGAAAACGAAAGACAAGGAAAAATCCTGTCATAATAATCAAGTCAATTAATTTAACGTGTAATTAATTTAACAAATTAAATGTGTAATTAATTTAACAGTTATTAAGTTGTCAATTTGGTAAGTTATCAAGACCAATAGATCGGTTTTATTATTCTCCCTGAAGTGTTCAAATATTTTTTTATGAGCATGATATGAAAGTGTAGTTAATTAGACTTACACTACACATCCATGTTGTTAATGAGAGCTTCTGACTAGCATTATATGGCATATTTATTTGAAAATAAAAGGAAAATATGGGTTACTGTGAATGGGATACTACTCCTTCCCCTCTATTGACTGTGGATGATGGAACATTACTTTATTGACAAGACAGCACATGATAAGCTGTTAACTCGTTAAGCCCCGTTCGCGCTCAGGAGCGCGAGAACACAATTAAAATCAATTGTGTCTGGATATTAATAATCGTCGATGGATTAATGAAACCATCATTCATCTTTACAAGACAAGTGAAGCCATACGCTCTGAGCCTTTTGGCAAAGGCTTCCAATATCTGTCGCCTTTGAGCACTCTGAGACCATAGAAAGTATGTCACAGAGTCCTCTATGGAATAGAGGTCTGAAAGTTTGCCGTATCTTAGCCATCCCTAGGGTTTGCCATATCTTTGGGGCTGGAGGTGGCCCTCGATAAAACAAGGGCCATGGGTTTCCATGCCCTACGGTGCAGAACCCCACCGGGGCTCCGAGTCCGGGTAGAGGGGGTCCAGGTTCCAGTCGAGGTGCACATGAAGTACCTCGGCCTGATCCTGGATCCCCGATGGAGCTTCGAGGAGCATTTTAGGCTTCTCACTCCTCGTTTCTGCACTGCTGTAGCCGGACTCGGTCGGCTCCTCCCTAATGTGGGGGGAACGAAGGCATCGTGCCGTCGACTTTATCAAGGGGTGATAAGGTCGATGGCACTATATGGAGCCCCGGTATGGGCCGAGTGCCTCACATCCCGCACGCGAGCCCTCTTGCGCAGGCCGCAGAGGATAATCGCGGCCCGGGCCGTGCGGACTTACCGCACGATTAGTCACGGGGCGGTCTGCGTACTCGCAGGCTCGCCTCCGTGGGATATCGATGCCCTGGTTCTTGCCCAGGTGCATCTACATAGGGTCGCGGCGAGGATGCGGGGTGAGCGGCCCGTCCTCGAGGAGGTGGAACGGGTCCGCACCCAGGCGCAGAGGGAGGGTCTGTGCCGATAGGGTGAGGTACTGGTCAACCCAGCCGCTGGCCACCGGACGATTGAGGCGATCCGTCCGGTGTTGGAGGTGTAAGGTGCCAGCGGGGCAGCCTTACCTTCCGCCTGGTGCAGGGTGCAGGTACTGACCAGGCATGGTTGTTTCGGCCACTTAATGCACCGTGTCGCCGGCCGCGAGGAGTCAACGCGGTGCCACCACTGCGACTCCCCCGACGACACGGCCGAGCACACGCTCATCGTGTGTCCGGCTTGGCGAAACGAGCGCCGCACTCTGAGCGCCGCGCTTGGCGGAGGAGACATCTCATTTCCAAGCATGGTCAGAGCCATGCTTGGTAATGAGAGTCTGGAAGGCTGTCGCCTCCTTTCGCAAATCAGTGATGGCGCAGAAGGAGGCTGAGGGGAGGGAGCGGGAGAACGATCCTCTTGCCGCTCCTATCCGGCGTAGACGAACGGGTCGGAGAAGGCAGGCGGCTACGACCGCCGCTCTTGTCCACAAGCATAAGTCGACCACACAATTACAATGTAACCACATAGACATTTTGTATTTTCATCACAACATAGCTACAATATGCTGCAGCAACACTTATTCAAACTTCACCACTACTTGACTATTTTTGTAGCTGACATGTGGTGTGGTTATTGTACAGACGTCAGCATATAACACTACTCAAAACTGTCAAAATTTCTTATTTCAACCTTAATGTAAAGTAGAAGTCTATTAAGGTTTGATAGTTTGTGGTAGCCTGATCTGCTGTAATTTGTACATGTTAAAACTTCATAATATTCTTCTTAACTTACATTTTTAAAACCCTGTTATGATTATTGTTGTTGTTACCATTAAAGAATTTACTTATTGAGTATTGTTTACTATAAACTGTCAGAGCCTCAATTGCATCTTGTTTTGTATTAATTTTTAACATCAATGATTTACAAATGTCTTTGAAATCATTTCTATCTAAAACCTCTGTATAATCTTCAAAGGACATGGAACAATCACCTGTAAGAAACAGAGTAATTCAATTAAACAATAAAGTATTTTATAGTACCACTTTCATTGTCCTTGTAATATCAATAGATCTTCTCCTCTATAAATGGTTTCACAGATTATGTATTGTTATTGTTATTGTAAATACCTCAGATGAGGTAAATACACTTTCATAAATAGATAAAATATGAACATCAAATTCCAATAATTACAAAACCAATTAAGTAATGTGAAATAAATAAACTTGAATGCTTGTTTGTGTTTAAATAGACTATTTAATTACAAGATAAGTTAAATTACCTTTTGATGTGCTTGATATTATAAAACCACCATGTAACAATGATTGCAGTACTTTCTGGAGCAATAACTTATCAATACTCTTACTTTTATCCGCTAATATTGATTCAAGTTTGCCTTCTTTATACCAAATATCTTTGTACCAAAACAACCTGGTAACTAGCCTCATCCCAGGCTTTTCAACATACATGCACTTGTCCAATAAATTCTGCGAGTGTTCATTTAGTAAACACCTTAGTGAGTTGTCTTTAATAAAATTATTAACGATTGATAGGAGAAAGACAGCTGGAAAAATTAAGAGACATACTAAACTTAATTTCACAATAACTATACAACTAAGTAGTTTGTAAAGTCTTACTTTTGTCATCCAAGTCTTCACAAGCTTTATGGAATACTTCGTCTTCATTGGATGTTGTTGACTGAACATGTGTCCACTCCTTATTTAAATTTCGTTTTACTGGGCTTTTTTTGTACAGTACCTTCTTTTTATTTGGAGAGAAGTATTTGTTAATGGAACCAGGGCTTCTGACCCTTAAACTTGAGCTTGGAGTTTGTGAAGGTTGACAATTTTGCAATGGTGTGCCTTTAGAAAGGCTTTTTGGTGTTAATGAATAAATGACTGTAGACTCTGATGAACTGGATATCATATCATCAATAGTTTTAAATGGAGTTCCTGCAGATACTACACTCTGCGAATTAAGTTCATCATCACTACATAAATTTATCACTTCATTACTGACACTTTTATTGTTGATGTTAACTTTTGGTGATTTACTTGGAGTACCATGACGTTTTATACTAAGACTTCTTCTCTTGATTGGCTTATTTTCATCAAAATTCATAATAGAATTACTTAGGCTTGCAGTTGATTTTGATTTGAAGAAATGATTCAATGATAACTGTATACTCATGTTTCAAAATAAAAAAATTTTTTTTGGTAGTTTAGCCAGTTTCTTCTCTCAAGTTATCCTTTAAGAAAAGTAGTGCATGAGTGCAACTTAAAATGGGGATAATTAGGAATACCTAAAATAAAATTTGGTATAGCTAATATAATCAAGTATTTGCCTCAGTTCAATATTTTATAGAGGGACTTCAGAAGGACACATAACTTATTCAAAGTTACAAAATAATAATGAGGTCCCGTAATGGTATGGCTTTTCCTAATACAACATACACAGTAACATTCCTTTTTGTACCACAATAAAGATGTTTTTTAAATCATCAAAATCGGTCCATCCGTTACAAAGTTATAAAGCAATTTGCGTCAACTGATTTTATTTAATCCGCTGCGCTCTACGGCATGGCTGTGACGTCACCCGGCACTATCGCCCGCTCCGAGTCGCCGCACACTAGGAACTTTGACTCATTATCATCTCATATAACTATAACTTCCGTGTTAATAAAGATATTTACATGATTTTTTTTACTTGATAATCTTAAATAAATATGCTTTTAAATAATTTAGGTATATTCCGTGAGTAATAGTTTATTTCTAATAGTTATAAGTAGGTAGGTACTTAAAATAATATTTTTCCTCACCTTTACATCATAAAACTTTACTCATCATCATCTCATAAAGTTATAACTTCCGTATTAATAAAGATATTTAGGTACTTACATGATTTTATTCCCGATAATCTTAAATATATTATACTAGCGACCCGCCCCGGCTTCGCACGGGTGCAATGCTTAAGTAAATATGCATGTATTATACATATAAACCTTCCTTAAGAATCACTCTATCTATTAAAAAATCCGTTGCGTAGTTTTAAAGATCTAAGCATACATAGGGACAGACAGACGGCGGCGGAAGCGACTTTGTTTTATACTATGTAATGATACTTTTAAATAATGTATGATTCGTGAGTAAAATTTTATTTTAAATAGTTATAAAAATCGAGGAATACTTAGAATTTTTTTTTCATTATTTCACCCGAGAGACATCCACTTTTGGACATAGGCCTGGACATTTTTTCTCACTTTGATAAAATATATTTAAATGTGTTACGCAGTGAAACCCCAAAAACATATATTTATTCGTCAAATTATATTGTTATTTCCTAATAAATAAAACTATAACCAGAAATTCAGCAAACGTCGGCCAAATCTCTAACAGAAAATTTGAGAAAAGAAAATAGTAGGTATACATTATGATTGCAAATTATTATGTATATTTGGTTATGTAGTATTTGACTAAACCACGGTAATGATAGAAGATAAACATTGTAAACTAAACTAGAGTAAAAAAAATATTTTTGTTCAGCAAAGTACCTATTCCAAGATTTTGAAAATTGTATGTAATAATAAAAAATCATACATCATACAATCGCCATCATATAATCGAAATTACACTTAATTATTTTAGTAAGCTACTATCTATATCAAGCTGTAGTACTAGCTTTTGCCCGCGACTTCGTCCGCGTGGAATAGTTATTTTGGGCTGCATTTTTGGGACTTTGGATTTCCATACGACCTTTCATCACCCATTTCATCCTTGTGAGGATAAAAGGTCAAGATTTCACCTATTAGGGAAAAAACAATGCCTAAATTATAATTTTGAGGAACGTCCATGCAAACTTTCATCTCTCATATCAACCCATTCAAACCTTTTTTCGAAATAAAAGGTAACCTATATCCTTTCCCATCGTCTAGTCAATATTTATACCAAATTTCATCAAAATCGAAGCCGCGAAAGCGTGACTTTGCTTAGTCTTACAGACCACCTTTCATCCTCAAACGAGTCAAACTTTAAAAAAACACGAACAAAATATTTATTTATTACTTGCCTAAATTCAAAGTTTCATGTTTTAATCTTCAATAAATACGAATTCCCATACAAACTTTCGAACCTTATTTCAACCCCTTCATGCCCTTTTTTTACAAATAAAGTTAGCTTATATCCTATTTTTGTATGCAAGTACCTAATTTAATCGAAGGCGTGAAAGCGTGACTTTTGGACTTCGATACGAACTTTCATCCCCACTCGGATCAAAATTTTTCAAAAACGCTAAAATAAATATTTATTTCTTTTTTATCAAGTGCCTAAATTCAAGTTTCATGGCTTTTCTTTAAAAATGAAAAACTTCCATACAAAATTTCATCCCTTATATCAACCCCTTCGAGCCCTTATTTGCAATAAAAGGTAGCCTATCTATATGTTATTCTGTTTTTTTAAATTTTAATTAAAATCCATTCCGTAGGTTTTGCGTTAAAGACATAGACACGTATATACGCTCGCATACTTTTTCACCATCCGATCCATACAAACTTTCGTGTTTATAAATTAGTAGGATTGCTCAAACTGCACTAAATTGGCACTAAACCTCTTGAATAGGCTTTGTCCATCACTATAACATCAAAAAAACAATATGTATAGTATTTATTACGATATGTTCTCAAGAAACGTTGCGCGCGGGTACAGTCGGCAGTCATGTAGTGCCGAGTGACGTCACACGCCTGCCAGGCGGCCGCTTGGCCGAACGTTCCGTTTTTTCGTCATAACTTTGTCAATTTTCAGCGTAGAAAAAAAATTTTGGTACCATTTATTTTGTTTTTTAATTGTCTACAAAGCTACATTCATAGTTAAAATCGTTACGGATCCTCATTAAGGATATGAGGGCACTATTTTGGTATTACTGAGTTTCATAGAAATTATTACTTGTTATACAGTAAATATTAAATTTGGGCAAAAAACAATAGGGTCCACCACTGAACTCTCAAGAATATAGTACAACATCCGAGAAGTGAGCCTGTAGAGTAAATATGTCAGGCAGAATAGTCTCATGTTGAACTACCACAGCACAGGTTGTATTTGTGGTGGTCGGAGTAAACCTCCTTGACCTCCTTCAGTCCTTCAACTACATTAAACAGCACTAGTAAATACTCGTAAGATCGTCGTTACCATAAACTTTAACTGTAGCTTTATTTTTAAAATATATATAATTAATAAATACAACCAACATAGGCACAAACAGACAAATTTTGGTTATTTTTCATAAGTTTTCTTCCGTATATTATACCAACTCACTGTGCTGCTTCTGTCTTCGACTGACTCCCGGTTGGACCGGTTTAGTTAGAATAGCATGGGTGTTCTGGCTGCCGATGCCGATTGGCGATTGCCGAAGTCGTCTAAACTGCGAGAGGTCAGTCAGGGAACGGGCGGAGGTAGAAGTAGAAGTGCAAGCAAATTAGCAAACGCAAAAAGTAGAACAGCAAGTTTCCCTCCAAAGAATCGAAGAAAAGTCAAATAGGGATGTGAAAAAATAATCGATTATGTAAATAATCAATTTTTTTGAAGAAAAAATCGATTTTAATACGCGATTTTATTTCTATAAACAATCGATTAATAATCAATTTTTTTTTAAAATCATTATATCATTATCTGAAACCCAGGGGGGTTGCAGAGCAAACTTAATGTAGAGACATTAAGTCTGGTCTTTTGACCCAGAGCCCTGAAAACAAACTGCAACATATATTGTCTTTGAGTGAATTTACATTGTCAGTGTCGATATGAGTGTTACATAATTATATCTGTAATTTTTAGTTAATTAAAGCCAATGCTCTTCTGGTAATTCTTTTCCTATGTATCAATTTAATTACCTAAAAAAAATGTCTGAAGAAAATTCTGCCGACTTCGGGTTAAAGAATATTTATTTCTCAAAAAGAATTATACATTCACTTGCATGAGAAACTTAAAATAATTAAAACTAAGCACTTATTTACCTTAATAAGTTGTTGCACAACATACACACTAACAAACGATAACAACAATACTTAGGTAGGTAACACTGCACATAATAAAATATTTTTGGCATTATTTAACGATACTAACTGCAAGGCAAGAAATATTCATTACAAAAAATAACAATAAAAGAGTGGGTAGTTTCATTTCAAACCATAATACCAGAGCAACCACAAAAACATCTATTGTGCGTATCTACACAGATCGATAGTAACTAGATGCGACAGTGCGTATAACGGAGATACTTGTATACAAAACAATAAATCTTGTAAAGTTTAACGTTTATTACCATTTAATGGTACTTAGTGTTTTTCTTTAGATAATTAAGTAATACAATTGGCAAAGAAAGCAGTTAATGCTGAAATGACAGCTGACCGAGATGTATGGGAGAGAAAAATATATTACGCCGACCCCAAATAAAATTGGGATGAGATCAGGTAAACTTAAGTAATATTTTTTTTTGTATAAAAGGGGAATGTTATGATTATAATTATGTTATTATTTGCAAAATAATACGTTTTTTTTTTAGTTTTGTTTGTTTTTATCTTGAATTTAAGCAATAATTTTTAAGCATTTTTTTGAATAACTGTAATGTTTTGGCTTCTTTAATATTATTAGGTAATGTGTTGTATATTTTGACGCTTTGATAAGTGATATTATATTTCCCATAATTCGTTCGTGGCGATCGTAATATTATGTTATTAGCATTCCTTAGTCGCTTGAGTTGTTTACTTCAGTTCCACTACTTGTTAGCTGCGCCTCTAATAGGTTTAAAAGAAGAGCCTTTAGAATCTTGGAGAAGCTATGAGGGAGCTTATCTCCTACTTGCACAGTTGGTGTGTAAACACCTATTGGTACCGGCTTCATTGGCTTCAGCAGAGAGATTGTTCTCGAAAGCTAGCGCCGTATTAACAAAGACCAGGAGCCGAATATTATCCAAACGCTTACCTAAGCTATTATTGCTGAACTCATTGCCTACAATGTCTAATTTTATTTTTATTAGAATAATTTAAATTGCTGATTATTGTGAAAAAAAATATTAGTTAATAAATTATTAAAAAATATAATTTGATTGTTCTAAAACTAAATTTTTTGTTGATTATGTATGTATAAAAACTTACATTTTTCTGTTGTTTATTTTTATGGCGTTTATTTTAAAATTAATGGACAAATTAGGAAAAAATCGATTAATATAACAAAATCGATTATTTTCTAAAGAAAAATCGATTATTTATTAATCGATTATACATGCTACAATTAAAAACCGATTAATTAAAAATCGAATTTTTTATGTACAATGTCACATCCCTAAAGTCAGACAAACAAATGTCATTTGTCATTGTCAATGTCAAATGTATTGTTTTTTTTTAGTTTTTTTTTTTGTTAAATTTTCCCTGTTACGGGACGGCAAAGGGATCTAGCCCATACAGCCAAGTCTTTAGTTTCATCTTCTTTCTTGATTTTTGCATTAAAATGTGGGGGCCACACTTTTTAATGCATCTAGGGAGTGCTTGGCGAGAAATGCATGGTACAGACCTCATGATGGTGACTGATGAGAATTGTATAGTGGGATTTCCAACCACTATACAATTCTCTACGCCACATACACAAAACCTTTATTTCAATGATTCCTCATAACTGTTCGTCAACACGGATGCATATGCAACGAAACGACACCACTTTCACTGCACAAAATCCACTTCGAAGCAATTTTGAATTATCGAAATAAAGATCAACATCCAGACGACATTGTTTCCCGCCAAACACTCTTTTTTTTTGTTACATTTTCCCTGTTACGAGACGGCAAAGGGATCTAGCCCATACAGCCAAGTCTTCAGTTTCATCTTCTTTCTTGATTTTTGCATTAAAATTTAAAGGTGCCACACATTTAATGCATCCAGGGAGTGCTTGGCGAGAAATGCATGGTGCAGACCTCATGATGGTGACTGATGAGAATTGTATAGTGGGATTTCCAACCACTATACAAACTAAAAAGGACGCAAAGAGGACTGTAAGATTAAAAGAAAGGCGCGGAAAAATTGGTAACACTTTTACTTCGGTATAATTTACAAGACAATATAAAACGTAGAAATAACAACGGTAACTAGGCAACCGCCATCAACGTCAAACAGAATTTATAAAAGTATAGACAATGTGGCGGCCAGTCGCCAACATGCCCGAGACCTAGTGCGAGCACTACAATACTACTGTGGCGACTGACCGACAAGGGACGAAAGAAAAACAGGTTTACATTGCTGGGCCTTGCGTGGCCTCTCGTCGAGTTCCTCGTAAGTCGTCGCCGCGGTGCTCAGTGATCAGACACTCTAGCTAGAGTATGTGAGTCGCCACCTTTCCGATATCCTATTTCAGGAGTTTCGTCTTGGCTCTATTCGGCAATCACAGGGTTGATCAAACTTCCACAAAGTTGTGTCATCATCGAATATGAGTTAGGGTACCGTCGTGAAGAAACTGTGGTGAGGATAGCACCTTCGAGTAGGGGGAGCTGCACTGAAGTTGACAATGGCATCTGCTTTCAAACAAAATGTCAGAGACTTCCAAATGTGTCGTAACGTATAGCACCATGCGATTCCAACGTCTCACCATTATGAAAATAAAGCGGCTTCCACTCCAAACGCTGCACAGATGAGTGGTAATGAAATAATGGCACACGTGCTCTCAACAGGAACGTTTCCAACCAGTCAGTGGGTTTCAGGCTTGGCTTTCTTCCTTATGCACACCTAACATTTATGGCAGATAATCGTATGGACAAACTAGACACGAACCACTGGAGCAAATTTGGTACGCATTCGTGTGAGTAAGGCATAGCCAGCTCTCAAAATAAAAATTCACAACAAGACGCTTGGTACGGTGGCGACCACATGAAATAAAATCTTGCATTCTCGCTTAGGCCATCTTCAAAAGACATTGGCTCTAGCGCTGCCAGGCGGCAGGTCTGGGGCAGAACCATGGACGTTTTCAGCAAATCATCTCAGATCGAAAGCCATCTAGCAATTAACAAGCAAGTTTTCTTCTGCTTACAGCGTTAAATGCTAAGGAACAAAAAATGTATTAGACTAACTAATTACATTTTATAAAAATTATAAAACAAATAAAAGGATTTACGCAACAATATGGACGCAAGAATTGACTATCAAGTTGCAGTATGCAATTATTACGATACACAGATAATTATAGGTGAATCTTAGGAGAGAACTGAAACAGAATTGATGGCTACGCTACGAAACCTTTACAAACGTGATAAAAAAAACATTAAAAATGTGTAACCCTATCAGTTACATTATAGTTGGTAACCAACACTTGTTATAAAAATACACAAATATAGCTGAGTACGAATGCGTTACGTCGCTACATAACAATATAATTCAAAAAAGAATACAACACTTCTAATTGAACAGCGATATAAACTTAAAATTATAACAGTAAACAGAGAAAATAAAATCGAATTCTTTCCTACAAATAAAAACAAACAAAACAATCAATTATAACCTATGTGGAGCTGAAAAGGTTATATCGAACGTAAAGGAAAAAATACAAAGCAAAAAATCAGTCCACACTAGTTTATACTTTACGTGGAGATAGTTCCCCCATTCCAAAAGGTGTATACCATCCCACCATGGGTGTTCAGTGACAATACTAAATATTGCTGGTGGCATGAAAAGTACACGATTCGATGCTCGATGGAAGCACGATATCGTAGTAGTCTTAAACTTGCGTGAACCGGTATTTGTATGTAATCGTTTCGTGAATCTACTACGCTTATTGACGGTTGAGAGCGAGTTTGTCACAAATTTCGACAAAATGATCTGTGGGACGAACGACATGATCTGATGTACGACAGAAGTCCATACGTAATTACTTACATCTGTATGACTTAAAATATTCAAAGAATTGGACTTCTCTCTACCGGCCCCAAATATAACCCCGCCTAATAAAGTCCGACGGGCGACTGGCTCAGACTGCTTACCCGTACGAGCCTCTCTGCTAATTAACAGCGGCCCGATGCATGCACCGATTAAGATTGTCGGTGTCGACTTGTGGAGAGCCAAAACATCATTCCACTGTCGAAGATGACTGTAGTTTAGGCCTGCCATATTGATGGTCTGTGACTTGAGATTCAATGACGTCAAACTACGAATATTATGAACGTCATAAGAAACATCGGAATCTCTATCTGCTGCGTAATCTGTCCACCTTGCTTTAGTTAGCGGGCTTAGCTCCGGGGAATATAAATATTCCTGCTCAATCAAAAGCTTTACAGTGGAAACGCAGTTGTACAATTTATAAGTAAATGTATTGAAACATTCTTTTAAACTTATCTGAGGAAAGATCCGTACTGCAGCAGCTTCATGAAGAACAATCTGCTCGGGGCGCGCGAAGCTCCTCTCCTCCGCACACATGATCTCCTCAGGAACCTCTGCAGCGTGGAGAAGTACCATAATGGCTTCGCGTGCGGCGCCGCGTACTGCATTTTGCAGACGACAAATGTTGTCTGTTAGAGAAAATAACAATTTAGTGTCGTTGTATTTTCCCTTAAAAAGCGGCCACTCTAAAGGGTTTCCAGTGAAGGTAACCAACTCCGAGTTTAGTTTGCGTGGCTGTGATGCTACAGCGTGAATAGCTACGGAGAGTTGAGGAATAGCGGGCGCTGAAGATTTATCTGCGTTAGTCAGGTTGACAAATGCCACGTTGTCACGTGGAAGGGCGACACTACGCGGCTGCAAGGACGTTCCCTCTATGACGCAGGGTACAACCGACGGAGTGTTCCACGCAACGGGTTGGCTAGTCGGACATGTTGCGTCGCCAAGAGGCTTCGCGGTGTCTTCAACCCAACTATTAACTACATTAGCTTTAGCTAAGCTACGAGTACGCATGTGATAAATATCTGTGTCTCCAGCGTCGATGGCGGCCAGCTTTGCCTGCAGCTCCATCTCCTCAACTTCTCGCTCCAAACGTGACAGCTCACGGGCGCGCTCCAGCTCCCGGCGTTGAAACCGAACGTGCGCGGCCAGCTTGCGAGCCATGACCGTGGCCGCCGACCGCGTCGTCTCGCTGCCGATGTGGGGCTGAGAGCGTCGAGCTTGTCGTTCCAAGTCACCTGAAACTTGGACTTTCAACGGACTCGCAGAAAAGCCCGGTGCGACGTCGTATAATGAACGTGAAGGTGTGTTCACGACGTGTGTCGCGCCGAACTTCTCCGGAGCACCAACATTAAGCGGTGCTCTGCGAGTTATCACCATCTTGCAAATTACAACACGAAAGAAAAGTGTTACGAGGTTCTGAAGGTAGAAGGACCAATAAAAAGGACGCAAAGAGGACTGTAAGATTAAAAGAAAGGCGCGGAAAAATTGGTAACACTTTTACTTCGGTATAATTTACAAGACAATATAAAACGTAGAAATAACAACGGTAACACAACGGTCGCCAACACAAACCTTTATTTCAATGATTCTTCATAACTGTTCGTCAACACGGATGCATATGCAACGAAACGACACCACTTTCACTGCACAAAATGCACTCCGAAGCAATTTTGAATTATCGAAATAAAGATCGACATCCAGACGCCATGATTTCCCGCCAAACACTGTTTTTTTTATTTATATTTTTTTTTGTTTTTTTTTCCCTATTACGGGACGGTAAAGGGATCTAGCCCATACAGCTAAGTCTTCAGTTTCATCTTCTTTCTTGATTTTTGCATTAAAATGTGGGTGCCACACTTTTTAATGCATCTAGGGAGTGCTTGGCAAGAAATGCATGGTACAGACCTCATCATGGTAACTGATGAGAATTGATGTGACCGATAGGTTTGAAAATTACAATAAAACACACATTAAATAAGAGCTATGGTTATGTACATTTCAATAGTTTTTGTTTCATTAAAATCGATGCAGTATTTCCAAAGTTATTAACGCCTAAACTTACGGTCGCTATTTAATTTTTCAAGTACGCGCACTCTAAGTAGGTGACGTCACAAATCGACAGCCGACACGGCAGCCGCTCGCTGGCTATATTGTCGCAGGTCATTCAAAGTTGCTCTGCGTTTTGTGTCGTACATACCTACTGCGATCTGTGTAACTTGACTTTTATTGTTTATTAGCCTTTGAATTACAATAATGTAGAAAGGATTTCAACAAGATCAATCAGATAATAATTTACCAAAAGCAGACACAGTTTGTCGCTCAATATTTTTCCGAAAATAGTGATTATATAGCAACGGAAATGCGAGGACTCAAACTGAAACAAGTAAAGTAGGTATTCTTTTCATCTAGCATTTTTGCAACGATAAGTGAACCTACGATACGAACTATAGATAAGTGGTATAGGCACGGAAGGTAAGAAAAGCTCTAGTCGTGTAAGGTACCTACCTACCTAACCTAAATGCAGTAACAAGTGATGCTGAACATTTATGTTACTGTGTGCATGTTATAAAGGCCGAATTTAGATAAAGGTAAATATTTGTACTTACATAGATAATAAATACCTATGTAGGTAATATTAGGCATGTAGTGCAGTGGCGCAAAATATTTTTGCCAATGAGTGAATTTTTACTTTCTCGTATAGGTACGTAGTTTATAGGAAGTCTTGTAATCGTAAAAAAATTCGACCCTAAGATTTTGACGGACTTACACGTTTTGGACCTCCCTGACTCCAAAAATATTTTTTTTGGAATTTTAGTCTGTGTGTGTCTGTATGTCTGTGCGTTACCACGATAACTCGAGCATGCTTTAACTTATTGCAACCAAATTTAATAAGCGTGTATGACATCAAAATATAAGGTTTCTATCAACTTTTGAACCGTCGATCACGAAAGTTAAGCAACCAAGTGCGCGGTCGGTACTCGGATGGGTGACCAAAATTTTTTAAAATAAACCTTGTAAGTAAGTCGTATTTTATAGTAAAAGGAAGTAGGTAGGTACATACATAGGTAGGTAAGTAATTTATTGGTCATGAACTCATCTCGGATTTTTAGGATTTTAGGTATTTTTCATACTAAAATCTGTGAGAAGGGTATATACATATACATACATGCCATAATACGGGCTTTTGGTCTGCAAGTCGGTTTTTAAATAGGTACAATCATGGAACTATAAATATTTATATGGAAAGTAAGCATCTGGACAAGAAATACATTGAATAGTCCATATTGTAATATTATGTGTGATGTTTGTACACTATTTGTCGCGTCGCCCTGCTGCTGTGGCGCGATAAAGAAACTAACGCAACACCAAGCAGGTGAAGTTTATTTATAAACTTGGGTACCTATTTTCCTACCTTCATTTTACCGTCAAGAAAAGTCAACTTACTTAATCATACATAGGTAGTAGTATAAAGATACTCTTTATACCTATGTAGTATAAAGAGTGACAAAATGAAGATATTGCACCAAAAACCTCATAATACAACTTAGTTATAGGGTATTTCCTAGTAGGTAATAGGTACCCCAAAGCTTAGAATATCTAATTACATATTATCTTACTTAGATCTAAATGGTCTTCACAAAAAATCCAACGGTCTTAGGGTCAATTGGATCTGCCCGTTTCATAACATTCATCCACATTTTACGCCTTTTGGCATCCAATCGCACTTGAAAAAATAGTTTTTTAGGCGTTTTAATGGTTGAATTTGTACACATAGGTACTACACAATATTATTATATGGCATAATGTTGATTCACACCTGAGAGCCACATAAAATTAAAGACAAGCGCGCGCACCAGTTGCACAGAGCTAAAGAAGTACGCGGCCGCGAGTACCACTGCCCGTTCTGTCGATTTGTGACGTCATCAACTTTCTGCGACTCGTTTTAAAAATCCGGACGGCGCGGCAACTTTGAACGCTTATATCTCGGTCACTTTTTAAGATATCAAAAAAATAAAAACACTGTCGTATTTGTCTAGTGACCTATATTCTGGGTACATCGTTAACAAAAATCGATGGTCAGATTGATTGTATTAGTGGGATTTCCAACCACTATACAATTCTCAACGCCACATACACAAAACCTTTATTGCAATGATTCTTCATAACTGTTCGTCAACACGGATGCATATGCAACGAAACGACACCACTTTCACTGCACAAAATGCACTCTAAAGCTATTTTGAATTATCGAAATAAAGATCGACATCCAGACGCCATGATTTCCCGCCAAACACTCTGTTTTTTTTATTAAATTGTCCCTGTTCGGGACGGCAAAGGAATCTAGCCCATACAGCCAAGTCTTCAGTTTCATCTTCTTTCTTGATTTTTGCATTAAAATTTAAAGGTGCCACACATTTAATGCATCCAGGGAGTGCTTGGCGAGAAATGCATGGTACAGACCTCATGATGGTGACTGATGAGAATGGGGAAGACAACTGTCAACTAGTTTCTCCTAGGTGGCGCTGAGTGTTTGTTGCAAAGGATGTGTCAAACTCAGTACATTTCATAGGGATTTCTTAGTATTTCTAGATAAACAGAAATATGGGACGATGTGTAGCTTTCCAGTGCGTAGAAACCGGTACACACAAGTTTTTTACAATCTGATTTTGAAACTACTTCCAGACCAACAGGTGTGTTCCAGTAAACACATTTATACCTATATTAATATTTTTAGAATGAAATAGAAAAAAAATTGTTCAGAACACAAGTGGCATATAATTATTTCAAAAGACATTTAATGTATGTACAATACATACAATAATTTTAAAAACATTAATTTTTAAGTGAACTGTGTTTAAATCACTGATGTTGTTGTTCACAACAGACTTTGACAGGTAACAAACACACAGCGCCCTCTGTAAAAAAGTTTTGCGTTTTCTTCCCCATTGTATTAGTGGGATTTCCAACCACTATACAATTCTCAACGCCACATACACAAAACATTTATTTCAATGATTCCTCATAACTGTTCGTCAACACGGATGCTTAAGCAACGAAACGACACCACTTTCACTGCACAAAATCCACTCCGAAGCAATTTTTAACTATCGAAATAAAGATGACATCCAGACGCCATGATTTCCCGCCAAACACTCATTGTTTTTTTTTGGTTCTTTTGTCCATGCTTTTGTCCATGAACTCCGAAGCTATAGCTTTTGTCCCTAACGGGACGGGCAAAGGATATCAAGTCCATACAGCCCTGTCTGTATTTATGTCTTCTTTCTTGACATTTGCATTAAAATATGGGCGTCGCACATTTTAATGCATCTAGGGAGTGCTTGGAAAGACTGATGAGAATTGTATAGTGGGATTTCCAACCACCATACAATTCTCAACGCCACATACACAAAACCTTTATTTCAATGATTCCTCATAACTGTTCGTCAACACGAATGCTTATGCAACGAAACGACACCACTTTCACTGCACAAAATCCACTCCGAAGCAATTTTTAATTATCGAATTATAGATCGATATCCAGACGCCATGGTTTCCCGCCAAACACTCCTTAGTTTTTTTTTCTTAAATTTTCCCTGTTACGGGACGGCAAAGTGATCTAGCCCATACAGCCATGTCTTCAGTTTTCTATCGTCTTTCTTGATGTTCACGTTATAATTTATTTCTTTATTTTACCAACTTAATACTAAAAAAATGTAGGTGTCACACATTTTAATGCATTTAGAAGGAGTCTGAAACAATTTTGAATTCTCGAAACAAAAATCTGAATCCCGCCGATGCTATGGTTTCCCGCCAACACTTTTTTTATTTCTTCTTCCTAATATGGGAAGGCAAATAAAATCAAATATCTTTATTGCGTATCTAAGGTATCACATAACATTCACAAGGGTCTTATACATAGGCTGCTGCCAATTAACACATTAGTTCCTGTGAAGGCAAAGGACTCTACCCGTGTCATGACAGCCATGTCTTTAGTATTTCCTTCTTTCTTGTGTTAGGGTTAAACTATTAAACGAAAAATTAATTGTTTGAATTGGCTGTACGGAGCTAGATTCCTTTGCGTGAATCGGCAGGGACATAAAAAAGTGGATCGTTGTGTAATGGCCGCCGGGCAACGGCGCCGGCATTCTGGTTTCAACCGCCAACTAGGGATGTTCATGTTAAAAAAATATCGATATTTTTTTCGATATAATATATCGTATTGTTATATCGATACTTTACGATATATCGAACAAATATATCGATATTTTAAAAATATCGTAAGTACTTGTATTTAAGAACTAGTCTATCATTTGAAATAGGTATCAGGTTAGTTATGAGTAGAACACTTTATAGAGAAGAAAGAAATAAACTTTATTTATAATTTGCAGCGGAATTGTTTTCCAATTCCGCTGAACCTGTTTATGGTGATCACTCCAGAGATCCGATGATAAACTTATTTTGTCTGAATTGTCAGTCAGATTCGATAGTACAAGTACAGACAACAGCACATCGGGCTACCACAAACTGTCAAATTTTCCCAATCGATTATGCACTTTATATTCAACAGACTTAGGTTGAAAATCGTTTGGAGAAATTTGACAGCTTCGTATAGCCCGACGTGCTGTTGACTGTACATTCATCTTGATGAGTTTTTTAATCATGTCTTTAATTTTACTGACTGCATTTGCGCACGCCAAAGCATCTTCAAAATGAAGTTTTTTAAATCTTGGGTCCAATATTGTAGCAACAGCTAATGATGATACCTGAGGCCTTAGTACGAGTTTGTTAGTTTTCGAGCTCGATCAAACGTATCGTCTCTTTTCATACTTTGCCCACTAGCGCCCCTAGCGTAAACTATTAGAAACAGTGGCCAATGTATGAAGAAAGACGATACGTTTGATCGAGCTCGAAAACTATCAAAACTCATACTAAGGCCACTGTTCAATGGCGCCCAATTGTTTTCTATAATCCGGATATTTTCGTTTTATAAGTATACTCCAATTAACAATGTTGCAGATTTAAAGAAATAAGTCTTAGAAAATAACTAGATATAAAGAAAATGGAATGTGACCCGATATTTGATATATCGGATGAAATATATCGATATTACATTCGATACTAGATGATTCGATAATATCGGATTGAAGCGATATATCGCGGAGATATATCGATATTTTTTGGAATATCGATTTATATCGCCCACTCCTACCGCCAACCCGACAAGACCTCTCGAGTGTAACGGGCATACGGAGCAGAAGTATCATTGTGAATATTGTACTTATGGAATACATCAAATTAACAAGGTAATTGTGTGTTTTCATTATTATCTTCCCTGATTGTAGCAAGACTGCTACATATCAGAAGTGTAATGAATCCCCGCCCTACAATATACTATTTTTTCTTCTTTTTGTTTTTCTTTAAATTCAAAATCAATGTGAAAACAAGTAAAGGATAAAGCGATTTATGTACTTAAAACAATATTTAAACGAAAAGATACGCGATGGCGTTGATAAAATTGGATTATAATTATTTTATAGACTAGTGATAATTACTAATAATTTATTTATTTCATTATTTTGGGACTGAGGTATCTTTACCTCATTTTCCTCTTTTAAAACGAATGTTATAGCATTACAATAGATATTTTATTCTCAGTATCAACAATTTTTCATGTCTACCTGCAAATATTAAGAAATCTAGTTATACTTAGCATTAACATCAAATATCTCTATTCGAAATCAAGACTCCTAAATGACACACACGCACAGTGCATTCTATTTTTACATTTAAATGGATAATTTTGAAATACCTACATATCCAAATAAAATTTTATGCCATTGTATTCCTCGGGGATACTGTTGGGTCTACGGGGGAGTAAATTTTGTTATTTTTTAGCTACAAAGCACCGTTTCCATGATACAAGCAATTAACAGTGAAGATCATTCTAGAATATGATAACAACCGCTGTTTTGAGTTTCAGAAAATCCTACGTGGCAATGAAGTTACTTCTCGACGCCGTTTGACTACACCCGAACATGGTGATGCACAGCCGAGGGGAAATACGATTAGACCGAGTCGCAGCTATAGTAGAAGATCGACTTGTGGGCATCGTAGCCGCAGTCAAAGGTTACGTGTATATGAACTAGAAATTGATCGTCAGCGGGAATGACTCCGTTTGATACGTTCTGAGAACCTGAAACACCAGGCTAGCTAACCGTATACAATCTTTAAACTCACATCAGAATATTTAATAACTTGGTGAGTAGTTAAAATTTTGTGTAAAAGTGTTATGTGCAGTAAATGTCAGTAATCAGTTTAAAGTAATTCCAATTATCGTAAATTCTATTACAAAGTAATTCTTAATTTTGACCGCATTAGTATATCCTATAGGGCTTATTTATTACTCTGTGGCATTAGTACGCAACTTAAATTAGGTGCCTAGAAGCCAAGCCAAATACATTACAAAAAAAAAACTTAAATTAGGTACTCTATTGCTGTTAGTATTGTTCTTTTTGAATTCGTGGATTTTCTTATTTAAAATCCCCACAGCTTTAAAAGAAGTTAAAAATGTATTTGGCTAGTTATAATGCAATTACATTTTGTAGTCGTAATAAAATTGTTAATCGTTAGTTAATTACATTGAGCCCAACACTGGTTGCGTGGAAATTTAGAAGTATAAGTGTTGAATTAATAATTTGATTCATTTAGTTACGGTATGGGTAATCAAAAGAAATAATGGATAGCGCTTTGCAAATTTTATGTGTACCCTACGTAAAGGAACTAATAATTAGACGACCGTTTTGTCTTAGTTCTAATTATTTTGTTACTCCGTATCATTTTAAATAGGTAGCTGATTTTGTACTACTATAACTGCATCTTATTTTACCTTGGTTTTTATTTTTGTTTACCGTGGTTTGGAATAGGGTTGTTTTTAAATAAGTGTTGCGCAACTGAGGTCCGAGTCTTGAAACTTCGATTCTGTCTACACCAAGCTGCCAACAGATTGTGAACTTGTGAATGACTTTACTATTATTTCTTATTATTTTATTAACGTTTTACCTTCAGCGCGTGTAAATACTAACGAGTTAGTGATAAGGTTGGTGGACCCCAACCGTCCTGTACTGTGGCGTCTCTATTTATAGATTATTCCTAGACGAACGTGATTAGATTAGACCTAGACTACCAACTTTTGCTAGTCCAACCCTATTGGAGAATAGACGTAGAATGTCCAATTCGTAAAATGTCCAGTTCGCAGAATGTCCGGTTCGCGGAGTACCTACCCAATTTTCGTCGTGGTGTGATCAATAACTAATGAAGTCAAAAGTTGGGTCTTATGATTAGACATGACAGATCAAACTGCATGTGTGCAATACTATAGTATTGACAAGTGACTTGTATATGACTGATATGGTGACTGATATTAGTCAAGTGAATAGAATAGTGAGCGGTAAAGTTGCTAATGTGATGGCAGGTCACAGTGTGACAGTATCACAGGTAGTCACGAGCGGATGAAAGCATAGTGACTAATGCTACTGGGTGAGCGTGCCTAGTAACATTAGGATGCTGCTGGGTGAGCGTGCCTAGTAACGTTAGGAGGCTACTGGGTGAGCGTGCCTAGTAGCATTAGGATGCTGCTGGGTGAGCGTGCCTAGTAACATTCGGATGCTGCTGGGTGAGCGTGCCTAGTAACATTAGGAGGCTACTGGGTGAGCGTGCCTAGTAACATTAGGATGCTGCTGGGTGAGCGTGCCTAGTAACATTAGTAGGCTACTGGGTGAGCGTGCCTAGTAACATTAGGATGCTGCTGGGTGAGCGTGCCTAGTAACATTAGGATGCTACTTGGTGAGCGTGCCTAGTAACATTAGGATGCTACTGGGTGAGCGCTGAGCGTGCCTAGTAACATTAGGATGCTACCGGGTGAGCGTGCCTAGTAACATTAGGATGCTGCTGGGTGAGCGTGCCTAGTAACATTAGGATGCTGCTGGGTGAGCGTGCCTAGTATCATTAGGATGCTGCTGGGTGAGCGTGCCTAGTAACATTAGGATGCTGCTTGGTGAGCGTGCCTAGCACCATTAGGATGCTGCTGGGTGAGCGTGCCTAGTAACATTAGGATGCTACTGGGTGAGCGTGCCTAGTAACATTAGGATGATGCTGGGTGAGCGTGCCTGGTAACGTTAGGATGTTACTGGGTGAGCGTGCTTAGTAACATTAGGACGCTGCTGAGTGAGCGTGCCTAGTAACATTAGGATGCTGCTGGGTGAGTGTGGCTAAGTAGCATTAGGATGCTACTAGGTGAGTGTGCATGTAACATTAGGATGCTTATAGGTTGTGTGCCTATGAAGCCTAGGAAGCTACTAGGTTATGTGTGCCTAGTTAACCGACTGTTGCTTCAGACTATAATGACGTGAAGGTAAAGGAGTGCTTGGTTAATTTGGTTGATTACTTTAGTCGTATGGAAGTAATTTAACAAAGAATTTATGCTCTTATAGGTTATAAGTGCCTAAACATTTGTTTCATTGAATTTTTATGGACAATTCTACAGTATACACTTATGGTAGGTTGAGAAAGGTACCCTAGGGACAGGTAGCTGTGGTCGTTAGCGATTGAGTCTTATGTAGAGTTTATGTAGTCTTATGGAGAGTCTTATAGAGAGTCTTATAGAGAGTCTTATAGAGAGTCTTGTGGAGATTCTTACGGTGTCGTATGAAGAATCGTATGGAGAGCCTTGTGGAAAACATGTGGAGTCGGTCACCCTCTAGAGATTGTGTTGGATGATGACATGGAGTTACTGTAGAGGATAAGGAGGAAAATAAACCAACTTAGTTGTAGTTGTTTATTTTGGTACCGGCCTTATGGCCCGGAAAGGTTGATCTCACCACTGGTCCTGGCTGTGATTGATGTGGTATGATTTTATGTCACTATCCAGGAGATATAAGAGTTGCCACTGATCGAATGTCGCTTTGGGTTTACGTAGCTATATAATAAGTGAATAATGGTGATGTAGAATCTGATGAGAAAGATACTGATGATGATTGTGTTGATTAAGTTAAGATCTGTTAAGATGAGTTGTTAAGTTGTGTTAAAATGTGTTAAGTTGTGTTAAGAAGATTTTATAATTGAGTAATATTTGATAAAGGAAATACTTAAACTCGTAATAATTGTTCTTAATAATAATTTTATTTACGATATTTGAAAGACGTAGATTGTATAAACAGTATTTAATTAAGCTATAATAAGTATGAAACAAAGAAAAGAAGGGTAGAAATGAAATTCCTGATTATTCCACGAATGATATGGAAAGTTTATGATTATATTTATAAGTTTTGAATTTTGAAAGGAACGAAAATAATGATACTTATTCCTATCTAATTGGTTGTGAAAATGAGTTCAGGACCACAGGATGGCTTGGGAATGTTGATGTACTCTTATGATAGAAGGTTCACAACAGTACAACAATAGGAGTGGTTGTATTGGAAGTGGTTATGTTTTGTTTGGTTTGATTGGTGATGAGTTAAGATATTTATTGCAAATCAAATGAAATTTGTGTGATATACTCTTATAATTGAGATTTTATAACAGTATATTATTTGTCAGACTTGAGGAAACGAGAAATATGAGTTTGTTTTGTTTGATTGGTGATGAGTTAAGATATTTATTGCAAATCAAATGAAATTTGTGTAATATACTCTTATAATTGAGATTTTATAACAGTATATTATTTGTCAGACTTGAGAAAACGAGTGATTGGAGTTTGTTTTGTTTGATTGATGATAAGTCAAGATATTTATTGCAATCAAATGAAATTAGTGTAATATACTATTATAATGGAGAATTTATAACAGTATATTATTTATCAGACTTAAAAGCAAGCGATGAATTTTTATGTTTAATTTTCCTTGTTTTTTTTTTATGAGATTAATGCAATACTTAATTGTTATTTTTTGTTAATAAACTGAAAAGTATGATTTATGTTGGAAGTGAAACCAGAACGCCGAGTGTTAGGCTGATTAGCAACGGACTTTCCTGCGCGTGTGCATGAGGACATGCACCTGGTCAGGATGGTCGAGTGTTAGGGTTAAACTATTAAACGAAAAATTAATTGTTTGAATTGGCTGTACGGAGCTAGATTCCTTTGCGTGAATCGGCAGGGACATAAAAAAGTGGATCGTTGTGTAATGGCCGCCGGGCAACGGCTCCGGCATTCTGGTTTCAACGTAGACAGAGAATCCTATAGACAGCTAGTAAGCGTGTCGCTGAAAGGGACAGAAAAAAAAGTACATACTAGATTTAGAGTTGCCAGGTAAGGATAAACTTACCCCATACTCTCTGTTCCCTTTTTGTATACAAAAACTGACATGCTAATACTTAGTAGGTAGTTACATGGTAAAAATATTACTAGGAAACTTTTTATAATTCATTATTAGAACTGACATGACAAATACATACCTAGTTTCCAAACATCGGGGATAAATCTTATGAATTGAATGCGTGCGGCTGCCAATAATTAAATATTTAGTAATGTAAGTAATGGTAGGTACTGATTAATATATTTACTTACTTCAAGATAATATGCATTTTTCAAAAGAATACCTAATTCTGCTAAGTATTCGCCAGTGAACATGGAAATAAACATAGAAGAAAGGAAAAACTACAAATAAATGTAAAAAAAAATCGGAAGTGACCTCCCCTTGACTTTCTCGTAGGTATACCGAAAACGACTCAAAAGTTGATAGAAACCTTATATTTTGATGTCATACATGCATGTTAAATTTTGGTCACCCATCCGAGTACCGACCGCGCACTTGGTTGCTTTAACTTTCGTGATCGATGGCTCAAAAGTTGATAGAAACCTTATATTTTGATGTCATACACGTATGTTAAATTTGGATGCAATAAGTTAAAGCATACTCGAGTTATCGTGCTAACGCACAGACAACATAATTTCAAAAACGGTATTTTTGGACTCGGGGAGGTCCAAAACGTGTAAATCCGTCAAAATCTCGACGTCGAATTTTTTGACGATTACAAGACTTCCTCTTTACTACGTACGAGAAAATAATAATGAAAAGGCTGTCTCTTTAAAACTGCCCGTATAGTAAAGAAGTATTGTTAGAAATAAAATAAAAACAATCGAAAATATAATAGGATATTTTTATTATATTCACTAATTACAATTTACAAACACTCACAAGTAACTTTTCATACAAATTAGTAATTTATAAGTTATCCCTTTTTGCTTAGCCTAAGACATTGCCAAATTAGATATGTATTTATTACAAAATATTACACGATTTTAGATGCTGGAAATATTTTATTTTTTGTATGTTACAAACATACATGAATAAACACAAAGTATTGGTTCGTTTTCAAAAATTCTTTCACCATTAGAATGCTACATTATAATGGAGTGAAACATTTTACTCCGATGAAACTGCAGGGTGGAAAAGCAGTATATGATATTTTTACCCAACTGCCCCCGAAGGAGGGTTATGTTATTTGAATGTATGTTTGTAAATTTTTATATTCCCTGCTACAGCCTGAATGGCTTGAAGGATTTTACATACGAAATGTCTTGATAGCTCGACTGACACTGAGTACCTAAAAATATAAAAAACAAAGTGGCGGATTTTAGACGCCATACCTGCAGTGATTTAAACCATATTATAAAGTATCTGTAATACATTAAAATATATTTGTTGTTTATGTAGGTATCAAATAAAATATAATACACGGTGCATACATTTCACAATAAATCATGTAGCTTGTTTTTCACTTTTGAGTGGTAATTTCATGCAGTCGAGTTTTTTTTTTATAATTAGTATTTTATCAACAAAAGTTGCTCAGATGTTGTTTGTTCAGTTTTCCATTTCCTTTTTAATGTTCGCAGGGTATAGTCAGGAGATGAAGTCTAAAAATAAAATATTGATTAGTTCCATGAAACTTACTTGATAACAATTATTATTGCTGAGTATAAATTTATTATCTATTCATCATCATCAACAAATTAGGAGCATGTATATTTGTTTGAGAAGAAAAATACTGAACATTCGTATGTGTATGATGAGATTTCTTACAGTCTTACTTAACTGCTCCAGGTGTATTTTGAGTATTTAAAGCACTTGAATCTTTTGTCACCATCGAAGATACAGATATTGCTTGCTGTAATACTTGTTACATAAGATTAGTCCATCTAAAAATTAAAATACATTAGTATGTATATTTATTTGTAGAGAAAAATAGTGATCATATTTTTGTGAATGAAGAGATTACTTACAATCTTAACTGCTCCTGGTGAATTTTGAGTATTTAATCCATCGACGATTATTAATATCCAGACACAATTGATTTTAATTGTGTTCTCGCGCTCCTGAGCGCGAACGGGGCTTAACGAGTTAAAACACTCAAACCTTTTTTCACCATTGATGACACAGATGTGCTTGCTGTGCAACTGATAACATCAGATTCATTCTGGTAAAAAATAAAATGAATATAAACATTTAAAATAATTATGAGACAAATTTAATGTGTGTAAAATTTTATTACTTACATAATCTGTAATTGGGCTTTCATGACAGATGATTTCACAATTTTCCACTTCCATCGGCTGAACATTATTGGGATGTGCAAAATCTGCAAGGTGATAGATATTTTCTTTAACAATATACTTTATAAATAAATAGCGAATTGTTTTGAACTGTGATTGAGGATGGACAAACAACTTAAGCATAAACTGAGTAACCCTACCGGTTACTCAGTTTATTCTTAAATTGTATATTAATTGTTAAGAAATCATTAAGTTCCACAAACTACTCAGCTCAGGATCACCAAGAAATCTAAAAATGACAATACAAGATACCCTTAAATTGACAATTAAGAATATTGCCTTCTTTTAGGGAAATTTTCTACCAAAAAACTAGCAGTACTGACTTGAGAGGTTATGTTAACAAAAATATTTAAAATCTCACGTATTTATCAAAAACATGATGAGTCTTGATATCATTTGTTAAAAATAAACTAAAATTAGGATATTTAACTATGATAAATAAGTAAAATAGTCGGGAATAATGTCTACTTACGAATGAAAAGACAACCCACTAATTTTTCTCGCACTATCACTTTTACATCCTATTATGCTGCACCGCACCATTTTCTAAAGATGCACTCTGTACATAACCACCTTCAGGCACATAAATAGCACAAAACAGTTCTTCGTATTTGAAGAAACAAACCAAAAACGTAATAATTAGTTTGTCAACCGCAAGAAACGTCAAAGTTTGTTTAGCAACTGAGTTGCTGGCCTTGAAAAAACCGGCCACGCAGTGAGGGACAAAAAATGATTCTCTTTGTCTCTTTTTTTCATCAGCCACGCGTATATGAGCATCCTTTTCTAGTGTAAGTGAAATAAAGAATGTCCAGCAGTCTATAGTTTTCTCTGTCTACGGGTTTCAACAACTTGTTCTCTAAGTAGTCTGTGGTTTCAACCGCCAACCCGACAAGACCTCTCGAGTGTAACGGGCATACGGAGCAGAAGTATCATTGTGAATATTGTACTTATGGAATACATCAAATTAACAAGGTAATTGTGTGTTTTCATTATTATCTTCCCTGATTGTAGCAAGACTGCTACACTTGATGTTAGCATTAAAATGTGTTACACATTTTAATTAATGCATCTAGGGAGTGCTTGGCGAGAAATGGAGGGCAACAGACTTCATGGTGGCGACTGGTGACTGAATTATCTATTTTTAGACCTTTAGGGGTGCGGGCGGGACCTGACCTATATGGTACAAGTTTCCACCAGTCTCGTACAAACTATGTTAAGCAAAATTGTTATTATACTAAACCAGTAGGTATAGCCTATAGGCACTCCCTTATTTCTCCTAAAATTGTTAGTCCGAAAATCATTATCCATAACACGTTTGTTTTAAAGTTCAGTAGGTATACCCATAATGTTCAAAAAGTCGAAATTTCGTTTTACATAATTATCTCTACTTCTAAAACTATTATGTCATATTTTATCAAGTAGGTACTATATACTTGAATCTCATAATTTTGCACGACATAAAGTCATATGTCATAAGTATTGTATTAAATAATGTGTATTATTCCGAATGTTCATTTATAATAAAATAGTTTGTCCTAATTAATATCTCCACTCCACAGTCTTGTCTGCTCTACCCCTAGAGTGTAATTCAGAATTGCGTAGGCGCGGAGGGGCGAGGCGGCCCGTGGTCAACGCAGCCGTCCGGATTGCGGAAATTGCGGGTTCGATTCCCGCCTGAGGCAAGTAGATTTTTTACAGTGCATTTTTTCTAGTATTAAAAACAATTATTTATTCTTATTATTAATTAAGGATGTGGGTGTCACAAATCATAATGGGGTTCTTGGCGAGAAGTGTAATGGCAACAGACTTTATCTGTAGGTACATACAAGCCGCTACATAAACAAACCAAGTCTCTCAAGTGATCTGTGAAACAAACAAAATAAAATAATCTAGGTGGTCCTTAGACAAAAGATTGTCTAAGAGGTTGTCATTTGACATCAAATATAAGACAATAAATAGCATACAGTACCTACCAATATTATAATGTCTAAGGAATACAAAAGACTTTCTAATCAATTAAGCCAATCGAGTCGACGGACAAGTAATAAAATAAAGCCGGTAATTATACCTACCTAACGTACACAAACACGATATTCAAGCATGGTATGATGCTTGAATATCGTGGCTTTTTTTTTTAGAAAGGATTATAGCGCCTCTAGTGGAAAGAAGCAGAAATCACGTTTCTTCAACAACTGTGATATACAGGCGACCACAGAGTACGGTAGCGGTCTTCCTTGCTCAAAACTCAAAACAAGTTTCCTATGACGCGTAAACTGATTTGCTATAGTATTTTACTACGATATGCTATCAGCGCGCAAGCTATTTTGATCTTATGGGTGCTGTTCAAGTTGTCTAACACGTGCACGTGTAGGTAGGTACTAGAGGCGAGCAACCACTTTATGCAGCCTGGCCATGCGCTACTGCTACTTCTACACCACCAGTGTACGGTGCAGCTAGATTTTTTATACTACTCTCTGCTGTTTTACTGGACTCCGAACACAACATTTGTATATATGTAACCGGAAGATAACAAGAACCGCAAGTTTATAAATTTTCATAATTCTCTAATTGGTCGATGTTGACAGTGGCAATGCTTGTGTCCAGAGAATTAGGAACAGATTTGCAAAAAAAAAACTATTTTCACATTTGTTAAAACTATTAACAGTTACAACACTCAGACCAATAAAAAAGTCTAGACGTAGCTAACCGCGCTCAAAAGTGAGGCAAGTAATATGATGACGATTCAGCAATATGAAGACGGCCGCTCGTCAGTCTGCCGCGACGCACGACATGAGTAACACAATGTTGACAAATATTTTGAAATTAAAAAATGGCATAATTATGCCTTCATGTGTCTTAAACTGCTGCAAAACAACTCATGTATTAAAAATAAGTCATCAGGGATTACTTTCCACAAGTAACTAACCCATTCTCGTATTTATTCACAAAAATATTTATTACGTAATTTAAGGAGCGTATTTGGGGATTATTGGGCGCCATTGCATCAGTGTTGCCAATTGAGAAATTTATTTTTACCCAATAATTGGGTAGCTTCGATTGTGTTACAGATGTTATATATTTTTAAAACAAATAAAGTGTTAGAGTTTTCCGTCACGACCTTTTTCACACTTTCTTAAGTGAAGATGGTTTTCAATATGGATATCATTTTCGTGGTTTTCTGGGGGCCCAATTACGAATAGAACATCTATTTCGAGACCAAAGATCGCGGATACGACTTTTTAATAGAATATTAATATGGGTATCATTTTTTTTCAACAAAAACACACGAGCAACCGGTTTGTTTATGTTCCGTGACGAACAATGGCGGTGGAGAGGAAGGAGAAAGAACAAGTGACTTATTCGTTTGGTTTGGTTATTGCTTGATTATTATTTTACGCGTGAGTTCGGTAAGTTTATCAATTTGCGAAAATGTGGGCGTAAAATAATAAAATTTATCTCTCGTTTAGTATCCTGCGAAAGTTTATAAATTTCCTAGGAAATTTATAATTTTGCGATTCTTGTTATTTTCCGGTGACATATATATGTCACCCTGTATTTATTCGCTCATAGTCGCTGCGTTGTTAGTTGGTGCGACATCGCCGGCACGCTGCACGTCGCCTTGTAAATTGTCACCGGTCACTTAAGTAAACGAGCGAGGAGCGAGTACGGGCTGCAAAGAGCATTATAAGTATACGGGCTGCGTGCTTTGGGTTCCCGCCCCTCGCTCACCTGCCAGCCCGCTCACTCGCTCGCTCGCCGCCTGCAGTTTGAACCATTCGCCAAAGCTTCGTTTAGTTTGTATATGTATAGTTTCCTTCCATCGCTTCGTTTCGCCCACTAGCCCGCTGACAATGTCGCCTGCGCTTTAGATTTTGAATAGAAAAAATGTATGAAAAAGCGCATGTAGGTACCTACTGTATTTCTTAGGCCACTGCAGACTGTTGGTAACTAAGGCTCGGCACAAACAGCTGTCCGTTTGTGCCGAGCCTTTAGTTACCACCCGGTTAGGATTTTACATCGATCTAACAGTCTACACCATGTCAGACAACAAACCATCCTCTAAACAGGTTCGAATATATCAACCAACATATCGATTGAATCCTCGAAGACCATTCAACGTAGAGAAAGTAGAGCAAATACTCCATCGCGTAGTTTCTGCGGAGTTAGCTGAAGTTGAATACAGCGAGAAAACAGTTCCTGAACTGACTATGAGCCTGGCCGACACTATACGGAGCCTTATAAAAGAAGAAAATTACGACAGGTGAACTAATTAATGACACATAACGACGCATTGCATTGCACTGTAAACAATTATAAAGCAAGATTTATGAAAATAATTTCAAAGTCATGTAGGCTTGTAGGCATCAGTCTATTTACGCATACCTACATTATGATGTATATTCTGCCGATTTTAGCGGGCGCATCGGCATTGTCTTATTTTTATTGCTACTGTTGCAGAAGAAGATGTTAGAAAGCTCTTGATGAAAATATTGAACTGTTTCGTGAGTGTAAGTATTCTTAGCTTCATCACTACTTACATAGTATAAAACAAAGTCGCTTCCGCCGTCTGTCTGTCCCTATGTAGGTATGCTTAGATCTTTAAAACTACGCAACGGATTTTGATGCGGTTTTTTTTAAATAGATAGAGTGATTCTTAAGGAAGGTTTATATGTATAATACATGCATATTTACATAAGCATTGCACTCGTGCGAAGCCGGGGCGGGTCGCTAGTATTGTACTATGGTATTCTACTATGGTAGAAAAACAAGATTTTTAGGCTGGATCATCAATTTGATGATATGCGATCAAGATACGTATATAGGTAGGTAATTCCCGTGTCACGAGGTTTGTCCGGAATGAACTCCGAAACTAACAATCCGATTTTAATATAGAATATAAAAAGACTATTTACACGTATTAAAATATCATTGTTCGTGTTTGATACACGAACACGATACACGATCAATGATATTCAAATGTGGCTACTACATTATCTTAAAAAATTAAACTTTCGGTATTGTTGGTATCTGGCTGGAAGGACCATAATTCTCACTAAGAAAATTCGTTTTATATATGTGCATATTTTTACTCCAGAATAAGATTAGGCATGTAGAGAGACGTTGTTGGCGTGTTTAAGAAACTTGGTCTAGCATTTTTAAACTAAGAAGGTGGTTCACAGGTGCCGATTGGTGACGGTGGTGACGATCGGACAAAAGAGGCAACAAGGAGTCCACATGTTCCACTCGTTCCTCTGGGATCACGAGCGCGACTCCTTCGCTGTCACCAACTACGAGAATTGCCATCTCTTCGCCAATGTCGTTGTTTATGCAGTCTATTTAGATTGATCGTGGTAAAATAAATCAATACATACAGCAACCTTTTTTCATTACCAAAGCATCCAAATAATATAACTGCATTAATCGGACATAATCAGACAGGAGGTGGTGGATGTTGCCACGGAAGATCAAACCGGGGTGCCATTCCTCGTGGGGCGGTGGCATTTTGCCAGCCATGCCACCCTATAGTTACGCCATTGAAAAGTGTCGGATGGGTGACCGAAAATCACTCAACCGACGAAGAAAAACATCAAAGAATCATTGTCGCGGCCATGGAGCCCACCTCTGTATCACCCACGATAATGGGACGCTTCCTACATTACATACAAACAAATCTCATAGACTACAGTACTATTTTTCGTGCTCATATGTGCACAATCGGTGTATTTTTTTGGTCTCGGTTTAGTCGTTCACTGCTAATCTATAAACGTCAGTAATTATAAATTTATGGTCTAATGCTCGGATTTTCTTAAATGATCTGATGAGTGATCATCCTCACTTTGATTAGCACTGAATGGTGATTCGTGGAAGTTCACAATCCCCCATTGATGGGGCAAGTCGATGGGGATTAGTGCAATAACCCAATAAACAGGGTCACGGAGGAAGAATTGAGGATGGAGGAAGCATTGAGGACGGAGGAAGCATTGAGGATGGAGGAAGCATTGAGGACGGAGGAAGCATTGAGGATGGAGGATCACGGCTTGGTTAAAATAAAAAACTCAGATAAGCATTTTTACAGATCATACATATTTATTTATTCATTTCATAGTATAGATATCACACTGGCCCGCCCTTATAAAAATAAATGTGTTAATACAATAACGACCCAGTCTGTTGTGAGCCCGCTGGCGTGACGGCGCAAGTTGGAGCGTGCCTGCCTTAAACTGGAGTCGACTCCTAACTACGGGACAGCCCAAACGGCGCAGTCACCCCAGCCCTCCACGTCACTATTGGATTTCATCAAATATCCTTATAGAAGAAAATTCAGAGATAATTCTAGACCATTATACAGGTTGATATACACATGATTTTTTAATAATATATGTTTACATTACAAGAAATTCGCACATATTTTGACACACAAAGCGTAGGAGAATACCGATAAGGGGACTAAAATAGCTTTAAGATATTGGTCCGAGACACTGAAGCGAGTTGTATCTGTATACAATAGGAAACTAGCACCAAGCCATCGTACGAGAAACAAAGCAGCGCTCAGTGACACATTGCCACCTTTGCTACGACACAAAAGCTATCTAGTGGAGGTGCCCAGCTTCGGGCGTTAGCGAACCTCACAACCAATGGCAGACGGTACGTAGATACACCACGCGAATGGGACATCGACCATGTAACTGGGACGTGAAAAGAATCGGTGGTAATAGGTCCCACGTTTCTGGGACGTCCACACCGTCGGTGGTAGTAGGTACAATGCAGGACGTGGATACCGGCGTTCGACAGTACCATGTTACTGGGACGTCCACATTGTCAGTGGAACTAGGTATCACGTTACTGGGACGTCCACACTGTCGGTGGTAGTAGGTACCTACCATATTACTGGGACGTCTACACTGTCGGTGCAATTAGGTTAGTTAGGTATGGATACCGGCGGCATTAGTCAGCACCATGTTACTGGGACGTCCACATTGTCAGTGGTACTAGGTACCACGTTACTGGGGCGTCCACACTGTCGGTGGTAGTAGGTACCATGTTACTGGGACGTTTACACTGCCGGCGGTACTAGGTTAGGTATAATGCAGAACGTGAATACTGGCGGCATTAGTGGGCACCATGTTACTGGAACGTCCACACTGTCAGTGATACTAGGTACCACGTTACTGGGACGTCCACACTATCGGCGGTACTAGGTTAGTTAGGTACAATGCAGAATTAACACCGTCGGAGGTAGTTGGTACCAAAGTAATGTGACTTGGTAAACATAGGTCGAGTAATGGACAGTGCACTCACGCACACCATGCTCTAGCAAAAATGTTCAAAAAGGGTAAAATTTTATAAAAATTCTAAAGAGTTAACCAAGTCAGCCATTGTCTTGAGCATAGTTGCGTCAGCGCAGAGCTTGAGCAGCGATACGGAAAGGAGTTTACGCCGGCTTTACCGAACTATATTCAGCCTCTCAGGAATACGATTAACATCCGCATGATATGTGTTTACACAATAAAACATTTAATAGTACTGGGTACATACGCCTAGAACCATACTGTACAATAATATGGCGGTACAAAAGTTACTTACAACCTTACGAAAATTAAATGTAGTTAAATATATGCTAGGTATATATATAAAAGAAAGGAAATGCAGTGAATATTGGTATCAAAATATTACCCCTAATATACATTGTGTGAGAGTTAAGTTTTGATTAGATATGTAATATTTGTGTGTAAAGATACAATAAAAAAGCTTTATACGAAACCTCGTTACATCGTTTGGTATATAAAAATATCAATAATAGATTATGTTGCTTATCTAGAGCTAGTTCGTCCTCGGTGCGGAGACAACCTCGGCCTACCTTGAGCCTGAACGGACGACAGATCGTCATTTTACCACACAATGACTGGTGCATTAAAATAAATTTAGTGAACTCTCTTTCTTAACTAGAAAATAATTTACAAAATCTCTAAGTATAAAAAATATAAAATAATTATTTTTAGGCTCAAATTAAAAAAAAATATGTCATGTAAAGGCAGCATAAAAATACCTAGAGCAAAACATCTAGCATACCTACTACAAAATATCACACGCAAGGTTACCGTCGGTAGGTGGCGGGCCCAGGGCGGTGCTCTCCAGGGGCCAAATTTAAACATTTACTAATAAAATATTAAAGCTTAACATACATAAAGATTAAGCATCTCTGCATCTTACATATATAATAGCCATTCAAAATAACTGCAGATTAAAATATCTCATCTTACAAAATAAAGTCTTAAACGTTAAACTATAATAAAAAAGACTCGTAAGTTCAGAAACAATCTTAACTTAGGCCAAATAAATGAAAATGAACCGATTTAAAAATAATAAAATTCATTGTAAAATTTCGCTGTAAAAACGAATAGTCTTCGACGTTAAGGTACTTCTCATCATAATTTATTTCCCTAACAAAATACAATGTGATGATAGACGGGATAACTAAGGACTAACTAAGGATCGATACGACATAGTTCGATCGGGGTGGTCGGTAGGGTTACATAAAAATATCTTTAATGAATACCTAATATTGAGATCGAACGATATCGTATTCAGACTTATTTAGATACAAACATAATAAGAATCAGGCAACACAGTGCGTAGTGGCGTCGCGGCGCGTCGCCGGACTACAGCAGCAACTTCTCTAAAATAATCGATTGGCGGTGGTTTGTCTGGTTCACTCCTCGGGGGACGCAATTCAGCTAGATTCTTTCTCCTTCTCCTTCTCTTTCGACTCTGGAACATTAATTTCAACAATGTAGAGAGAGAGCACAGGAGTCGAATGTTCTCCAACTCTCAATCCCAACTCTTTGATGACCTTAAGTAATCTGTGTCATTTGACTTTATTTTATTCTACAACTAAGAAGCGCTTCGCTCGACAGGTAAAGGAATGCCCCCAGATCGCACTATTCATCAAATTGTTAACGTTTTCATAAGTTTGACATCTGTCAGCTGTCAAGATATTGTCAAAATGTATGAAAACGGAAATGTTATTGATTTGGTTAATTAATACGTTGTAAAGATAGCATCACCCCATATCCTCCAATGGGTGTCGTAGAAGGCGACTAATGGATCAGCAAAGGGGTATTGATCACCTTATACTCCGTCCACCAATCCGCATTGGGCAAGCGTGGTGGACTAGGTACTGCCTTAACCTCCTTCGGTGACAAGGAGAGGCCTTGTGTCCCAGCAGTGGGTCATATTATAAAGGCTGTTAGGATGATGATGAAATAAATAGCGCAAGCAGGGGGCCGACTATCTTACCTATGAAGGTTAGAAAATAAGAATTAATATTTTTGTTATGGAGGCAGACTTATAGGTACTTGAGCCATATTCGATAAAGAATAAATGTAAACAAACCACTGCCATTTTTAACCGACTTCAAAAAGGAGGAGGTTGTCAATTCGACTGTATTTTTTTGCATGAATGATGAAGAAGGACGGTAGCGCGTGAAAGGGACAAACCTATACTAAATGGTATTTGGTTTGTTTACATTTCTTCTTTATTGAATTTGGCTCAAGTATAAGTCAGATGGCAGGAGTTAGCCCAAAGCTACCAAACCGAGCAAGACCTCCTTAGGGGGTCGAACCCGGGACTTCTGCGAGACCAAAGGGCGAACCAATAAACCACATACTCGATAAAATGGTCTAAATTGAGTCTCTTCATTCGTGCTCTCGAAATTCCAGTAGAAAATAAAATTCTTTCTTATTTCTGATGAATTTTTGCCAACGTGCGAATTATATCTGACTATTATTTAGAGCGTTTATAAGCCAAGGTCAGCTTACCATCGGGCAGACAAATGTCATTCTCAGGGTGGCAAACAAATTGCCACCCTGAGAATGTAAAAAGATACATGTGTACACGTGAAAAACAATTACAAAATACATAGTCGAGATATTTGCCAATATGGCCTACTTACATCATAAAAATTAGAAGCTCGCAATTCAAGTAAATGTATTGTACAATATTTTGCAGTATATAATACTATAAATACAATATATGATTTAATCACACTATGTGAAGATTACATTTCAAAAAGCATGCTCATTTATAATAAAATACCATTCATTTTTATTTTTCACAATGCAAATATTATTACTTCCATTTTGGTTACGGATTTTCAAATCTAATTGTAACTACGCTGTGGTTAGTATCATGGGCCCTAATGAACACGCGAAGGTACACCCGACGTTTTATGACCAAGCTTTTCTTTCCTATGTTATGAATATAATAAAACAACAGCCTTTAGACGAAACTTTATGGTAAGAGATAGAACTTTATGGTAAGTATTTAGAGGCCACATACTCTATAGCTTCATGGCCGTATCGCGCTGTTTATAGCATATTAACCAAATTAATGGTAATTGTATGGTAGATTGAGTTTAAAATGGAGTCTCTCAACAGGTGTTTTTGCAACAAGAACTCGGGAGAAATTCAGAGCCACAGACCAAACAAATCAAAAAGATGCATTTCCATACATTTTGACAACAGCGTGACAGCTGTCAAATGTCAAAACTTAAGGGAAAATTATCGATCTGGTTTTGGTTCCTACGATCGTATATAACGTGACAAGGCGCTAGGGGGCCGTCCATTGGGGTCCACGTCCGGAAGCCTCCTTGTGGCGGACCCTGGTAACCTGGTGGGGAAACTTTCTCTGCGGGTGTGTGCCTTTTGATGTCAAGTATCCCTTGGCATTCGAAGTCACATGCCATCGTCGAGTTGTATTGTTTTCCCACCATGGCTAGTTCCGGACGACCCTTTTCAGGGCCACGACCGCACCCGAAGTCCCCCGGGTGCGGTCCGATGGCTGCTCCCGGTGTCCTCGTCAAGAGGACGTGCCAGATCGAGCAGCCGTCGGTGAGGAGGTAGCCTCTAAGGCCGGCGTCGGCCAGCCGCCCACGGGGGCTGGCGTTAGTTGGTAGCCCCTGGCCTATAGCTGGCGTTGGTGGGCTGCTGGCCACTAATTCGTGCACAAGAAGTGCCTAGACGGGCAGCGTTGGGACGGTCTCGGTGTAGTTGCGCTCACGTGCGTAGATCCCGAGCCGTCCCGTAATAGCGCACTAGAGGTCAGGCCGCGGAGGATGTTAAGTGGGTATGGAGGGAACGCCTATACCTCGAGTCCCACATATCCCCTGCGGTTGGCACCACCCCGCAGGGACGATGCGTAAATGCATTTGACCTCCCCGTCAACAAAAAAAGGGGGGCCTTAGGAGGCCTCATCTTTTGGCCTTCAAAGTTTTATTAAAAAGGCAAAAACCTTGGTCCTCTAGACACCGAGTCTCTCTGGCGTCTCGAGGCCGTTCTAGAACTATAGGTACTTGCACATTTTATTTTATATCTACCGTAAAGCAAGTTCAGTATCACTTTTGGTAGTTTTAGAGTATAAATAGTTTTCAACCGCTCCTCATTTGGAAACTTTTTAGTATGATCTGAATTTTAGGTTGCAATTTATAAAAATGTATAAAATAGAGTGAATGCTTTCCAATTTACTTCAAAGCGGTTATCAATACTTTTACTTACACTATTATTTTATTTACTTAATGTAAAAAAACGTAACTAATTTAGCTCAAGTTGTGTGTGAAACATGATTTGTGACATTGTTTGACACTTTTCCCATACAAATGCTCATATAACACTACTAAAATAGTTTCTTTTTTACACTAGGGGACAGACCAGTATCCTTAGTATGAGTTTGTTAGTTTTCGAGCTCGATCAAACGAAAACATTTTATGCGTATTTGGTATCGACCAAACCTAAGTATTAAGGATATTACCCTATAAATATTTATCTTAACTCTCTGAATGAGCAGTGTTTTCTACATAATGTAGAAAACACAATTAATATTATTTATGAAATAAGGAAAATCAACATAAATATATTTATACATAAGTTATATTTATATGTACATATATATAATATATAAATACTTAGATAATATCTATCTAATATAGCAAGCAGTGGCGTAACTATAGGGTGGCATGGGTGGCAAAATGCCACGGGTCCCAAATAGTATAGTTACAAATTTAAAGAACGTAAAATTTCAAAACTTGGTATATGAATTTGCTACGGGCCCCACATGGCATAGTTACAAATTTAAGGGGTGTATATGAATTTGCCACGGGTCCCAAATGGTATAGTTACAAATTTAAAGAACGTAAAATTTCAAAACTTGGTATATGAATTTGCCACGGGCCCCACATGGTATAGTTACAAATTTAAAGATCGAAAAATTTCAAAACTGGTTGTATGAATTTGCCACGGGCCCCACATGGTATAGTAACGCCACTGATAGCAAGGTATATGTATAATTATTAGGCATTATTTTAATAGCGTTATTTAAGTCTTGACTCTATGTAAGCTGACAAGGCATTACATATAAATTTTCACATATTTATAAAAAACGAATACGTTTGAAATCTAGTGTAGTAGATGAATGAGAGTATTTATAAGAAAATTCTCATCTAAATGCCTAATAAATTACTTCTTTTTATATTTTCTAATAGGAAATACTATTAATATATCGTCATGTAACTCTGGGTAGAAATAATTCTAATTAGTTAAGTATATTGTTTTCACCTTATTGTTCTATTATTATTATTACTTTCACTATTTTTAAAGTTATTGACCAATTAACCTAAGTATAAAAAAATAATGAAGCTTAATGCTTATCATTAATTTCGACTTCGTTTTGTTTTTATCTGTGTGGATATAATTTTATGATATTCCCGAAACTTATATTTAGGCTTTATGTAAGCATGGTGTTCAGAATTCAGTGTTATTCTGTCATGCAAAAATCCAATAAAAAAACTCCTCACGAGCTTAGTCGTGTCATCGTGTGATAATTGCGATAAATAACAAAAAAAAAATGCAGATAAAACTCGAAAGCTAAACGTGTTGATATGCTGATAAAGTGATATAACGTAATTTGCTATGCTGTACTGACTTTTACGGTTTAGCAAATTAGTGTACTTAATTAAAACTTCATACTATAATGATTAAGGCCAGTGGGTGTTGAAAATGTAATATGGTATACTCTAACGGCGTCGACTTACTAAAAAGCTTTTAGTCTAAAGGCTGCATAAATATATAATTCAATTCGGCTTCTAGAACAGCGTTTGTTCGAACGTGCAATATTTATTTATTTATTATAAAAGCGAAAATAATAATGGTTATGAAATGCTTACGCACGGTGGAAGCGTGTTCGCTACGCATGCTTGGTCATAATAGATCGAGACTGACCTTCGTCGCTGTTACCGTTAGTGAGTGGTTCTTCACCGTTCTTCTCACCGTTCTCTGCTGGCTTCTTCTCTTCTTCCTTGGCGTCCTTGTCCTTCTTCTCCTCGGAGCTTTCTTTGGCAGGTTTCTTCTCTTTGCCGGCCTTGCCCTTGGCCGGCGTGGCGGGCTTCGGTTTGGGCTCCAGTGACGGGTCTAGCACAAGTTTGCCGATGTTTTTACGATCATGCATCTTCTGCATAGCTTCACCGACCTTAAATCGAATACACATTATTAATTTTTATTATTGCCGTCATAACATGGCAAGAGCTGAAATTGGAATTTCAATTTTAAGGAATTCTAAGCTTACTTAGTTTAGAATTCCTTAGATAATTTCACCCGAAAAAGAAAAAATGGTCAAGTGGTGGACTGAAGTTAGTCGTGGTTTAAAACTGTACCCGTAGTACTTAGTATAAGTTTTTTAGTATACAAAACGCAACGGTTGTATTTTAATTTGTATGGGAAACATGATTTATAATTCTTTCCGCTAGGGGCGCTATTCACGTTTCCTATACAAATTGAGTTAGTTGCGTTTTTTATACTAAAAACTTACACTACGGGTTCTGATGCTAACTCTGTCTTTCATTCGGCAAATAAAAGTGACAGCATCATTTTAAAACCATGACTTACTTTAATCTACGTTATAAATGTGTATTAAAATATGGGGGATTATATCTATGAGCAATGTGATGTAAAACCCGCAAAAATGACATATTAATTTAGGTAACATTCTATGAATGAATAATCACAAACAAGAAATATTATTATTACAGATAAGATATTCTCAATTTTGCAAGCATCAACATAGAATATTTTCAGATTTAATTTGGAAGTATTAGGAATTCAATAATTAATGAAAATCACAACGAATATACACAAATATTCCTTAAGTGATGTGTAATGTAAAACATTCCACCGTTATTGTTTACTTATCGTCGCACAAGTTAATAACTTTGTTCTACTCGATGACTTTCAATTCAATCTACATTATTCAACTTTATTAATGCCAATTTTAATGCAAGTTACCATTTAGCGATCTCCATAAAGTCAGAATCACTTATTTAACATGATATCACCAAATAAACAGTGTCTGTTGTTTACCTATTGCAAACTTAGTAAAATTGTATAACGTAGCCGTAATTTATGAACGAATAGATAAACCTTCTAGTTGAAATACAATAATAAATAATAATGACTAATGGTAGGTATAAACAGATATTACGGTGCGAAATGGCGGGTATTATTTCGCTTTATATATGAAGTTTTGTTAGGTCCGTCCGTTTAGATACTTTTACAGTAGCAAGCAAGAAACATTTTGATTGTTCAGTTAAATTGAATGTACCTAATTAAAACCAGAATTCTCGAGAAGTTATTGTGTTAGAAAAAACGTTACTTCCGAATCAGGTACAAAATACCAATCTACTGTACTAGAAAACCTGAAAGTAAAATTTGTTTTCTCTCGAGATCAAAACCGGAGAAACGGAAAAATTTCTTCTTATTGCTTAATTTTATTTAATACCTCTCGTGTGTTTGTCCATTTCATTCATCTTATACCTATTACGATAAAGAGTTCGATACAACGTAGTATTATATTCTCATTGGTGAACAACACAAATGAGAATGAACGACCAATTGTATCTTTATTAAGTTATCTGTCGTAACAAATGACTGAACCATTGAGACGATGGCTTATTTGTCATGCCCACAATCTTCATCGACATATTGGACTTGACCTTAGGCATCTATTGTTGACTCGTTTGTGAACGTAGCGACCATACAAAGATCGAATTTAGACATCTGCATGAGATAAGTAACGCTATGATAGAAAGTCAAGTGTCTACCATCAATCATGGTCGACGAAGACAGGCATATCAGAAACATTAGTAAAATAGAAAGTTAAACATACATGACGCTTTGTAGATACCTAAAAACCTATGCAACAGTGTAAGGTAGACCTAAATGTGGCAAAAATAGTCTTCCAACGGTTAGTTAGTGATCAAATCTATGTTACTTACTAAATAATCGTCCTTTAATTTAGAAATGGCAAAGATTAAGGACTATGTAAGCACAGCAACAGAAGAACCAACCAATATGATTGCATACAGATCCTAATTCCAACGGAAAATCAGCACTGGTCCAGCATTTTTGGGACAAACAAACAAGCGTCAAATATCCAACTATTTTATAAGACTAATAAATTTTCTGGAATGTTTTACTTAGCGATTTATTTGTAGTAAAACTTGAGCTTTAATTTCTAATTTTGAGTCAGTCGAAGGAAATAGTTACTTAGTGTTGAACAATGACCAACTTTATTAATGAAGTTAAAACAAAAGCAATACAATTAGTTGGCTAAAGCTAACATTATTTCGATAAGCAAATAATCAGATTAGTTAGCACAGAGGAAACTTTAGAGCCCGGAAGCAAAATTTGCAGGAGTTAATGTTAATCGCTTTTATAAAATACAAAGCGCTTTCAGAGCTGACTTTAGTTATTGGAAAATTACTTTGTAATGTAATTAAATTTGAAACTGTTATTATTTCAATTCAGTAACTAGAACTAATGAAATAATTAAGGCTATATTTAGAAATTTTTATTTTACAAATTTCAATGTTGGCTTTAGAATGGTAGACAGTTAGTCGGACTAATAAGTGAATTTGTTTTTTTAAAATTCTTTTTTTTTTATTTTGCTATTTATTAAGCACATGCAAATCATGCTGTGAACTTAGGTATATTAAATTAACAAATAATCTGCCCTCCGATCTTTACCGAATCTTTACCCGATATATACAATGTTCTTGCCAAAACCAAATCGTTATCGTTTTCATATGTTTTGACAGCTGACAGCTGTCAAACTGTTGTCAAAATGTATGAAAACGATAATGGTTTTGGTAAAAACATTGTAAATAGCGCGATAAGGCACCAGAACGAGTTATACAAAAATGAAATTGTCGGAAGAAAGTGGCGGCAGACATAATAAAGCGATACAACGGTCTGGGCTTCTTCACTGGTAGAGCCAGAAAACTGGAAACACAATTTTAACGATTACAAACATCCTGGGGCTTTAACGCACTATTTCTTGCGAATTAACCAAATCCAAAACGCTTCCGTTATCATACATTTAGACAGCTGTCAGATGTCAAAACCTGGGAATCGGGTTTTGTTCTACCATCGTAAATAGGAGCTTCTCCCGAGTTCTGGTTGTAAAAACAAGTGTTGAGAAACTCAAACTAAAATCTAAGATACATGTATATATAATTACATTTTCACTTGACATTGGCGAAATGCGTAATCTTTATGTCGCGAATGCCATTAATTAAGAATAGAATAGAATCGTAAATAACGCGATAAGGCCCCAGAGGCATTTAGGATTCCGTATATTTCAATCATATCTTAATTTCAGAGTGAGCGAGAGGGATAGACATAGCCGAACATACAGGAATCGAATGTCAGAGTACACACGGTTATAAATTAGTCGACACTTACATCTTCGAGCGCCCAGGTGGAGTCGACGAGCGGCTTAGCTTTCCCTTCAGCCCAGAGCGCGAACACGCGGTCGACCGCGCGACGTACAAAGTCCGCTCCTCCGTGCTGGAATAGCAGGTGTCGCAGGTTCAACCCCGCCAGGCTCTTGTTCTCGTCGAACAACTTGATTGGAGACACCTTGTCCACTTGCCACCACTACAACAATACAGTTACACGCTTTAAGACTCCATTGGAAATGGAGTGGAGCGCAAATGCTAGCTATAATAGCTAGTGCGAGAGATAATTTAAGTGGCACACTGCCCACCCTCGCCTTGCTGACCTACAAAGCTTCTTCGCGCATATTTTGAATGTCCCAGGATTGTAAGGAGGGTTACCCACGGCGCAGGTTTCGGTACAAAATTACTATTACCATTGACATGATTCATGAAGATATGGGAATACATTTTAATGGTCTGAGAGGAATATAGTACTGATGGATTTTGATTCCACTATCTCCATGCCTCATTTTGCGTGATGAATGACTGATCAATTGTTTATGGAAAATGTATGACTACCATTTACTTATTATTTATTTCAAAAACACATACATTATGAGAAACAGATCAGACTCATACATTTATCAAAGAGTACAATATTTAACAGGTAAACACTACATGCGTTAATAACAAGTGAACTAAAATTTTAAAAATATAAAATGTTTATTCTTATCATTACCTACATTCCATTGGCAAATCAATGGACCAGATGGCGGAATTTAGGAAATGAATCGCAAATACACCGATATCAGTGTTAAGGTTGTTAAAAAACAAAGTCTTGATACTGGGGAATCGGAACCGGTATCAGTTTTTCGGAAAGGTGTTTAACTTGGCAGTTTATTCTTAAATGCTCAATAATCTTAAATATTAACTGTTAGGTACATGTTTTTCTTGTTACTTTTATGAATTAAGATAGTTACAATCTGATCATATTTATACTGATATACATCCCACGCAAAGAATATCACTATTTCTTTCGCAGTATTTTGTCGTTTTTCAGAGCCCTGCGAGAGACGGAATAGTCCAATCAGTACCTCACTCGTTTGTAAACTATATCTTCAGGTTTTTTTCACCCTTGTTGCGTAAAAATTACAAGCGACGAAAAAAGAACCCTGATATCCCTCCCAATAACTTGTGTCTTTTTATGAAGGATTTACGCCTGTTCCCAAATTGGGTTGGACCGTTATTATACCTTTTCGCATTTTGGCGTACAATATGTTACTTATGAAAAAAATAAATTATAATTTGTTACTCAATTAGTTATTGCTGTCGTTTCTTATATTGATCAATTACAATTCGGGTGTTATTACTTTGTAGGTGACAAATAACAAACAATGATATTTCGTGCATTAATCAAAATACCGGTATAGTGACAAAATAGAATAGAAGTTTTGAAGAAGTTTGAAAGAACATAAAATAAATATCGAAAGGAAATTGTTATTTTCTTTTGTGATATCCATTACTTTGTCTTACTACAACCGGACAAAAACGCGATAAAAACGATGAAATTGCTGCTATATCCGGTGCAACCGAGAACAATCTAGGTGCAAAATAATAAAGCTATTAACTTCCACTTGTTATCTTTGATTAAGTCAGTAAGCAATTTGTCTCGAACAGCTTCTAGATAAGCTCCGATAACGCTGACAATCGAGTAAAAGTAGTACAGTAAACCTTAGGAAAGTTCTCGGGAGTGTATTAAAAACAATCAGATAATTAAAGCATTAGGCACTCACCGCACGCGCAGCGCTGAAGAAACTCTTGGTCTCGCCGGTCACGATGTTAGATGATCCTGCGATAGAACACCATTGTTTTGTAGGTACTGATATTTAAACATGATGAAACGCAGACACTATGCTATTCCCAGGAATTTGAATATAAGTACAGACGTTTAATGAAATTTACGATAGAGACGAGAAGGCACTCGCCTGATAAAACAAGCGCACTAACTAGCGTTTTACCACACTATACCAAGAACAGTAATACATCTTCATACAAACTAACCGCTATCCATTAGAATGTTTGCGAGCGTACTCGGCGCCGTGTACGCACGCACTGTGACGCACACATTGACATTAAAATATGGGGGCATAAGGTGGTCTCGCCGTCTCGGTATGATCGCGCGTTTTTATGTCATTGCACATTCGCTCGCCGCTCGTTCCCGCTCGGCACATTTACGATAGCCCTACGTCAACGCAAGAGTAGGCTAATAACTCGCCGACAGCCCGCAGATAAACTACTGTTCTTGGTATACTGTGGTTTTACGGACAAAAATTCTGAGAGTAATCTCAATTACCTACACATAACGCGAAAACATACTCACAATTTGTATCACATTATAATATGCACACGCTTAAACTTGAACTAAATATGATCAATTACATAAAAATATACCTAACGATAAGTACCTACTCAAGTTTATTTATAGTGTGATAAACAGTTTCACAATGCAGGCTCCCTCAGCTCTAATTTATTACAATTACAAATGTCGAATATCCTAATTAGAAAATAAATTAAATTAATCATGACATCTCAAATTACCAAACATCAAAGCTATTCTTACTGAGTTGAAAGTAAACTTATGCTCCTAATTTGACTTTATAATTAAGCTCGTAGACCGGGCGTAAGTGTCAGAAATTTAATTAATATGCTGTTCATACATCGTTTTCAGAGGGGCGAAAATTAGGTTGGTACTTAATTTTGCAAAGTAAGGATGATATGGATTTAGCGGAGCGCATTATTCTAATAATTAGATAAGAATTATAATAAGGATACTCTCTTTTTATAAGTTCTATATTTGACGAGTGCTCACCATATAAAATGTATCGTCCCATGGGCTTCAGGAGAGAGTAACCACGATTGCATTCCTCGCCGCAGAGACAGTCCAAGACAATATCGACGCCGTCGGGTGAAACCCTGGTGAAGGAACAGAATAACGTAAAATTATTGTGCTACTAGAAACTACCCTACAAAATAAATAAGGTTTTATAACTTTATAAACTTCTAATATTTATTCATTTTAATGTGCTGTAACTATAAATACCAAGTGCAGAGCATTTATGATTAATATAATTGGACTACAAAACAACAGCTTCGTCATATTCTTTCGTAAAGTAGTAGATATCTGGCGGTATGTTTATTTACACTGAACTTGTGTGGCTCCGATGTTTACGCTCTAAAGATCTTACCAGATATAAAAATATCTTTGTCTATTTACGAGAATTAAATACCGCGGCTGTTACGAAGCAGCTGCTCGAAGGAGCGGGTTATAAACTGAACAATTAACGTGCACACAAACCAACTTAACAGAACCTTCACAGGATGACGAGCCCCTGATTAATGGACCCGACGGATAAGAAACAGGGAGATCTACTTTATTTGGTGGTATTCGTATCACACGAATCGAGACGGCTCTGAAATATGTAACTATAATAACCAACAATTAACAGAGCATGGGATTGGGAACATTTCATGTGCTCTTTGGAGTGACAGCGGGAAGTAGTAATTATGACAAGAATAATAAATTCAAGCTCAAATTCTTCTTATGGTGATGAAATTGTAATTCATAGATAATATCACTTTACGCACACCGAATCACGCTTTATTAGAAGCACGTCGATATGCAATCTTGTAATCATTTATCAAATATGTCCCGTTTTACAATGACGTGAAATTGCATCAAAAGTTACGTTGGCTCTTGCGGAAAACGGTTAATAACAAGTTAATCCTCTGATAATGGCAAATAAAGGCAAGTATTTAGTAAAAGACTCGCATTCCCGAGATCGTTTGTGTGAAACATAAACAAAGGTATTAGCAACGAGGGCCGAGCAACGGTTTATTTTTAGCGGATCGTGATATCATGATTTCATCCCTTCATTTTTAGAACTTATCCCGACCCGTTACAAATTATCCTGCTGAGTCATAACTTTTGTAAGGGCCGTTTACGCAAATAAACATCGAAACGAAAGCTTCATTACGATTCTTCTGTTAGTAAGGACTTACCTATCTGACTTTAATCCAACGATTTAAACTGTGGTGTTATATCAATGTTATAGTTCATCAGTTTCATTCAAGCATGAGGTAGGTAATCGGCTCCGTTATTTTTCGTCCTTAGTGAAAACTCGTTACTTAATTTAGCACGCGATCCTTTCACCTACTCTTGTTTCATGTACGGACAGCCTCTAGCAGATGGTCCAAGAGGTTGTCTCGTTTTCAGATTTAAAGGTAAATTAGCCTTGGCATCTACAACCTTAAAATACGTTTGCTGTCACTTTCGACCAGTTGTACACGGACCTCAACTGACCTGAGTTGGTAAAATTAAATTTGCCTGTCTTCTGATTTTTAACTTCCATACAAATAACCTACAGCGCGGGACACTTCTCCGGTACTTTATTTATTTATTGTTGTTATATTTTAAGACAGTCCCATTTTAATTCAAAATAACTTTGAACTTTTTAAAACATTTGATTATCAAACAAATTTTAATTTACCTACTTACGTGTAACCCAAATAAAATTTTCATTTCTGAAGTAATGTCCGTTGGATATATACAGCACAACGGTGAGATCGACCTAGACTTCAAGCATCGAATCATATCAGTACCCATAGTGTAAGTTTTTCAGTATAAAATACGCAACTATTATAATTGCGTTAAGAGTTACATTTGTATGGGAAACACTATTTACGCTTCTTCCCGCTAGGGGCACAATTTGAGCTCTTAACACAACTACAATAATAACGTATTTGCAACGAACAACTTACACTACGGGTACAGGATAGTTGAAATGGCGACAGATTACGGACACATATGCGACCCCCGAATTCCCCTTAAAATTAAAGGGGAAAATATATAAGACCATAATAAGACCTGTTGCCTTGTATGGATGAGAAAGTTGGGCGGTAAAGCGGACGGATGAGACAATGTTGTAAAGAAGGAGATGAACATGAATGTGGACGGGTATAGAGGGAGAAGAAGACCGAAGAAAAGATGGATAGATTGTGTGAGAGATGATATGGAAAAGAAAGGTGTTAATGCCGAGATGACAGCTGATAGGGATGTATGGAAGAGAAAAATTGGCACCAGTGCAGGTAAATGATGATGTTCATAGGATATTGTGTTTTTACGGCGGCCTTTCAAGACGAGGTCAGTAGTAGCTGGAAGACCGGGGCATTGGAGCTCCAAGGATCTTAGTACTATTATCTTTTTTTTTCAACTTTTGAGCGTACTAAGCAGAGTCTTTACTAAAGAAATCTATGTAGATAATCTTAAATAGAAAATTGACAGCGTTAAACTAACAAAATTTAACAGCATTTCCATAGCTTTTAGTCCAACTGAGTTTTGCAGGACTTGGCAAATCCTGGTGAATATCGAATACCAACATTCTAATATTTCCCTTAAGCGAACACATTGCTGTGCTTGCGTTTTGTAGCGGCCGTAATATAGTATCCCAAAACTAACTCGTGGGTGTCGTAAAAAACGACTAAGGGAATTTTGGCCTGAGTAACACCATCTGTCGTTATAATGTCACCCTGAATGGTGGAGGGTATACACCAATAATACCCAAGGAGGGTTGACATCTGGTAGGGAGCCGGTCAACTTTCAGCCGAATATTTCTTGTAATGTGGGAAGAAGAAAGCTAGTAGGTGTGACTTTTTCGTTTCTCTTAACAAGTCCATGGATATGTATGGAAGTGCGCACACGTTACGACGTGACAACTAGGTGACATTAGGTGCATCTCCATACATTCCACGAAGGTGACAAAAGTCACTAGGGCGCGTCTGTTCTTATTCGGAATCACAGAGGGAAATTTCTATCACTAACTGGGAAAAAAACTAAGGTGATTGATAATTTCTTATTACAGAGTACCCTACTATAAGATACTGGCCTAATCACAAACCTCTGTCGTGGACAATGAGTGTAATTAGACTTTATAATTAGTTAAGATTTTGCAATTCTTTTTTGTCTCAAATAAATAAAAGAACATTTAAATAAATAAAAGTTAATTAAGCGTCAATACTCACTTCCTGACTTCGCTGGTGTAGTCGCTGCCTCTTTCGAGCAGATGGTCAATGTTATTGTTGTTTGCCTTCAGCGCCTCATGCTTGCTCTTGGAGCAGACACCGAACACGGTCACATTGTCTACGGTCTTCGCCAACTGTGCTACAGCTTGACCCTGGTAAGATGCAAAAACATTAATTTTACCACTCTCAACTTGCAAACTATGAACTATTGTATGCAAACATAATATATTTTACAGACAATAACTGAACAATCTAATAACACTGCAAAAATTTCAATAATTATAACACAATATGATTGAAAAGCTGGGACCACATCGTGCTATTTACCGCGTATTGTCCAAGTCCAAAACGCTTCCATTTTCATACATTTTGACAAGTTCTATGTTCGTAAATAACGCGACCTTTATCGCGCTATTTCCAACGTTTTTACCAAAATCAAATCGTTATCGTCTTCATACATTTTGACAACAGTTTGACATCTGTCAGCTGTCAAAACGTATGCAAACGATAAAGATTTGGTTTTGGTAAAAACGTAACTAGCGCGATCGAGGGGCTGGCCTGGATCAATGGTTTAATCTTCAGTTTTAAGAAGTGAAGAATTATTGCTGTAATCAGTTTAACGTAGGTATTTTTTTTTCCAAACGTTTAATTTATTAGTCTTGGCGATTCTAATCAGGACAATGGGATATTCTTATCGAAGTATAGTATGTCATTGGTCTTTGATAAGTCTTTAAAGTTTAAATGAAATCTGACCGTTTAAAGTGGGTCAAAATCGAGCCCAAACGAGTCAGTTACATACAAACATACAGGTGAAACTAATATACTTAAGCGTTTAAAAACATATATTAACAATATAGTTATATGAAATTTATAAATTCAACGACAGGCTGGCAACTTGTCCCTGTTTTTGGGGTACTGGGTGGCCTATAATGCCAGAGGTAGCTTTAAGGTAGAAGCGACACGACGGTTTCTACGTAGGTATTCTTGTCGTAGTTAGTAGAACTTATATAAACTGTGCTAGTAGTGTCGCGGCGACCGGCGACACGTCGCCTGCTGCTGTTGCCTGTAGTCGGCTACGAACTTTTACTTTTATATGTGTTTCCTAAAGCTCTCCTTAACCCCTTTTGTGATAACAAGCGTAATTAGGTATATGTTTGGAAAATTAGATTGAAATGAAATCATATTTCCTTCAATTGCTAACCATGCTCTAAATCCATATATACAGGGTGTAAAAGACATGAGCAGTCAAACGAGAACCATGTATTCTGCTCACCGTCATAACATTTTTCTTCCTTTAGACTATACCTGGGAAATTGATAGTTACGATTTTATTGAAGGTCAAAGTCATAAATTTTTTTTTAATTTTTTTATGAAAACGTATTTTATACGTTATTTCTTAATTATTGTCCAAAGAAACATTATAATTTTTTTTAGTATTTCATAACAAAAAATGGCTTCAAAACGTTATCGTTCAATGTAGCTCACTCGATGCGCACTAACGAACGGGGCCGCCGTCAAGCAAAATTATCGCGGTTTTGCGAGTTGCGTGCGAGTTGAGCCCGTTACATTGCGCGTTACAATTTGCAATTTTTTGTAACACCAAAAAATAAAAATCATTTCCCAGCAATATTTTTTTTGAAATATGTCTTATTTTGATATATAGAATACGTGGTTTTCGTTTGACTGTTCATGTCTTTTACACCCAGTATATAGATTCAAATCTTTTGTCCGAAGCTAAGCTTTTAATAATTATAGGTACCTACGCAAGTTATCTTAATATTATATGCGTAAGTAAGCTAGTAGGTTAATACCCACAATTCTTTGACAATTATTCATCGTAGTATTTTGTCATCATTGTGGTTACATTACAGGAAGATGATTTTCTAAGTATATTCTTAGTTTACAAATGGGGAAAAAGTCGCAATTAATTCAACAACAATCTGACGCACGAGCTAATTAATCGTATCGTATAACGAATCAATCATCGATAGCAAACACGAAATCGTTAAACTATCCGATCCGAAGTGTTTCGATATCAGAGGGGTATATGAACACTATCTTTAGCAAATTACTATTGCATAGTCACAGGAAGTTTACTTGAGTGCGTACTTGTATTGAGCTAATATTGTGCGTGCTAATTAGCGAGGGTAAGTGGACCGCACCTAGGCGAGACTGAATTTGGAATTAAATTACGGGTCATTGGCTGACGGGGTGGGTAGTGACGTCAGAGACGAATTGATTGTAGAACGAACACTGTTTTCGTTTTAATCAATTGCAATTCCCTATGTACATTAAAAAAGAAGTAGTTCTGTCTAGATCTTCCATAAGTAAGTAGGTACTTATCTAAAATCTCTAATCTGAGAAACTACTTACTGATTAAAATTGAAAATATCTTTTTGTGTTGGATAGTCCATCTATCGAAGGAGGCTATTATAGGCTATATAATAACCAAAATTAATGCGGGCGAAGCCTAAGGGCGACCACTAGTGCACCATAAGGAAGCCTACAAAAAACCTACACCTGTAGTTGTCACAATCCCAGGCATTGCTTCTGGTTCTTCTGTCCATCCATGGAATGAAGACTTTTCGTCAAACATATACCTATTGCTCGTAGGCTTGTTACGAACAGAACGCGACCAAAATATTTCTAAGAAGCTTTCAGATGTACTTAACTTTGCTTTGTAGGGTCAACGCTACTGAAGGTATTTTTAGCGTCGTGTTACACATTGCCACGTACCTACTGAAACGCACGTCATATGATACACAACTGATTCATTAACTTAAATTATAAATATTAGAGGAATTATGTTAATGTGTAGGTATACCTACATATTTCCACGTTCACATCAATTGTTTAGCCTAAATTAAGCTTCATTAATAATTTGTGTTACGGATACCTACTAATGAATTAGATATTTTTATAAATAAATACATAAACGATTATGACACGTCATTCTTAAACAAGTTCATTTTCGAACAAAATGTTTGTGTGAAAACTTTTACTCCTACCAGGATACGAAATTACGAACCTGGACCGCTTGATATCTAGGCACTTGTAACTCCACCACGATGGCGTCAAATACGAACACCGTGTCACTTGCGTTTTTATAACATAATTTTACAGCCTTCGAAGCAAAGTTTTTATTTTATCAAAGTATAATTAACTGATATAAATATGCACATAAAGCTTACAGTAAACTTGTGTATTAAACCCATTGAAATAATGTCTTTAGTGTAAGGCATCTATTTTAATAATCCACTCGAAAACTTATAAGAGAGTTAGCCAATATATCTCACGGAACTTAATACCAAAAGCTTTGTAAAGCTTTGACAAGCCCGCTAATGTTATAATACGTAATCCGTGGAACAGTCTTAATAAACAAACTAAAGCCACAAAGGAACACTGGCTACTGTTGAATATTTTACATGTTATATTAAGGATAGTTTTGATCTTGTTTTAAAAGTAATAATATTACATGTAAGTATTTCATATCTGTGTTGGTGGGATGCAGTTTGAAATTAGTGGCAATAAAACAAAAGACGACCTTATAAATCAGTAGGTACCTAACAGATAACTATTTAAATATCTACATAATAATACGCTCATAATCCAATTATGTAACATTTGGTTCCAGATAAAACCTTAACTAGCAGTAGGGACATTGTAATGCTTCAAAATAGTGACAGGTTGTCAGCCTATCGCATAACGATGCGCGGTTCGGATGGGTGACGAAAAATATTTCAACTTGATTTTCTATTTTCATTCGAAAAAAAAAAGGAACGTCCAGTACCCGTAGTGTAAGTTGTACAAAACGCACCGATTGTAGTTGCGTTACGAGCTCAATTTGTATAGGAAACATGATTTGCGCTTCTCTCCGCTAGGGGCGCTGTTCACGTTTCCTATACAAATTGAGCTCTTAACGCAACTAAAGTAGTTGCGTTTATTACACTAAAAAACTTACACTACGGGTAAGTACAGTATAAAAAACGTAACTATTGTAGTTGCGTTAAGAGGTCAATTTGTATGGGAAAAATGATTTACGCTTCTTTCCGCTAGGAGCGCTATTCACGTTTCCCATACAAATTGAGGTTTAACGCAACTACAATAGTTACGTTTTTTATATGAAAAAACTTACACTACGGGTAGTCGGGTACAGAACGCCTCGATTGGCGACTCGTAATAACTGTCACCAGGCTTAACCTGTACCTATCATGTTAACCATAGAACACAGAATGTGGTATTCCTCTTTTTGTGTCACGGTAAGAAGAATTGTTACGCATGCTTTTCCTAACAATCTCCAATTCGTCCAATTTGTAGGATATCATTGTGACGATCAATAAATAAGTTTAACTACGAGCTACATACGGAAGATAATTCTGATCGATCACTTACAATAACAACAACGTCCACTAGTCGAGCACATGTGCCAAATTACGCGATCAGAGTTAAAATTTATAGGTACATGGTTATTTGTAATACACCAACAACCTTCAAACCATTTTTAAGCTGTTCCCTCAGACAAATAATATTGGTCTAAGGCTGTTCCATACAAATTTACAAATGAATTTGTCTGAAATGTATGGAACAGTAGATTTATTCTTCGCGGTTCCAGTTTTCCTTCCATAGAAAAAGTTATCTAACACAATCTATCTGAAAAATAAACATTTTTATTTATTTTTTATTTACTTACCACGCCACCACCAGCTGAGTGTACGAGGAGACTCTTGCCAGGTGTGAGGTTGGCCATCTCGAACAGTAGCAGATAGGCAACCACGTAGTTGGTGGTGACCGCGACGGCGTCAAGCGCGCTCATGCCCGCGGGCAGAGCGTACACGTACTGAGCGGGCACCGACACTAGCTCGGCCCATGCTTTGTACTCTGGGAGAGCTACCACCTGATCGCCCACCTGGATGAACAATAACCAAATTTTAATAGAAGAACTTTGCTTAGATTGTTGAGTTTTTAAGAAGACTAGGTATCTACCCAAGTGACGGAAAGTTTTTGCGCCGGAGTTTGGAGCGTGGGCAACTGCTAATTTATAAATTTCTATAATGCATTCTTGTGTAGTGTGTACTCAATGAAGAGTCATTCATTATATCTAAATCACGGACAGTCAAAGAATGACGTTTTATCGTAAGTAGACGAATTATTATCTATGTACAGACAACAGCACGTTGGGTTACCACAAACTGTCAAATTTTCCTAATCGATTATGCACTTTATATTGAACAGCTTTAGGTTGAAAATCGTTTGGAGAAAATTGACAGTTTTGTATAGCCCGACGTGCTGTTGACTGTACTTACAGCCTTATTCATAAACACTCATTATACCTATTTTAGTTATTACCTTGTTAAAAAGTGTTTTGTCTCATTCATCTCGTGCCAGAGTGACAGAGACAAACAATTTATAAATCTCTAATAAATTCACTTGTTTTTATGAATAATGGGGTTAGCTTATAATTATATTCTTTTGACGAAACACTGCCGTGCTGTACGAGTAATATTGCCGCCCGTCTTTTTGTCTACCTGCGTGAGGATTTAGATTTTCATAGCACGTAACAATTCAATAATTGCCTTAGGAACTTTATTAAATTCTAATATCGAGAGAGATATACATAGATAATATTGAGAGAGAGATGGTGCGAGTAGGTCACACACAGCCAGTCAAATTAAAAGCATCTGTCCTCTGGGAGTAAAAATTGTTACACTATATTTTTTTGTATTTTTGTAGGACTAGGGCTCAGCCCAATAAAAAAGTCTTATTGGTCTGAGGGCTAGGAATAGGGTCAAAAGTTGTGTCGAGCTCACCATATGGAGATGAAATCGTTCAAAGGCGGAGACTGTATGACTGTTGGCCACTCACGTTGGGTTATTTAAGATATCGGTCATAAAAATTGAACCAGCAACGTGACATCTGTATATCCTATTGCTGAAACCCTTCCCATATTTATGAGGATACGCTATAAAATAAGATAGGAACGTCTCCATAAAACTCGTTACATGCAATCCCTAGTCCGCGCCATCTTGTTTCCAGATAAACACAAAATGTCCTACGTCAAACCTAGCACAACACCCAGCCCGTCAAATAAAACAAAATTTCCAAGACTCAACATAAAGGAACCGGTGAAAAATGCGGTATCTCGTCTGTCTTTTTATAGCGCCTACCTCGGTTTAATATGTATGACCTCCAGCCACCCTCCCCTAAAAGAGTTCGTAGCCCCGGACGCCGGGGTGCTATTCTAAAGTGCTACGGTCCGTGCAAATTATTTTGTTAGATAGTGAACGCACCTCTCTTGATTAAGGGCAGCCATGCGAAAACTTAAATGTTCGACATTTATATACCCAGGTGGACTATTTGACTACACGAGGTTGAAGTCACTTAAAATTGTTCAAGAAATAAAGCGTACAACCTTATTTTGATCACTAACGAATAATGATACCATGCCGGCCGAGTAATCGCCAGTAAACATAGAGGTATTAGACATGAACGCGTTACCAAACAACAATTAGATAATAAGTAATAAGAATCACTTCTTGAATTACGTATCGACCGCGATTACGTTCTATAGTTAAGACACGTTTTAATCCTCATTGCGAAACTTGTATTAATGCAGTTAACAATACTAATTCGTTATAATCAAATTTCTACTTCGGACAATGCGATGGTAAATGTGGGTAGACTTCATTAACGGTATTGAATTTCACGACATTAATTGCTATTTCTAAGCTACGCTATAAGTCCATTTTTGCAGAACCAGATTCCATACTAAGTACCTACGTTCCTTGTATATTCTTTTATTGTTAAGTGGTTGGCAGACAAGCATACGCGCCTGCCTGGTGGTAAGCGGTAAAGATTCAAATAAGTGCATAAACACGCCCAGTTACTGATAGGTATCAACATCAAACAATACATGCGCTTTGTTTGTATTGTGCTTTTTTTATCTCAATTTTATATCTAGGTCAAGCTCGTTACAATAAGTTATTTTAATTACTGTGTTATCGTATATGAATGCCACTACACTTACAGTTGGATCCTATGCCTTGTCATTAAGAGCTATATTGTTATTCTGCATTGGACCGAAGCTCCAAATGATAACCACGTAGAATTCCAACACAGTGACACATACCGAGTCCTTCAAAATCCGACTGACCGTGACAGTATCCTTTAACTGGTCACGCTACGACGACAAAGCTCGGGGAAGCAATTTACTCACTATTGTTTAACTTCCAGATTGAAACTTCGGTATCATTGTAAACGATTCACTCTGCCTTAGTTCCATAAAATTGATAGCTTCGGTAGAGACTTTATTACTTAACTTTTTGTGTTTGAATAATACCTAGTATTTTCATCCTATCATAGATATCGCAAGAGAACTAATTTTATTATATTTTATTAATCATCAATAAAACGTTATTAATATTATAACAATGACGCACATGAAAAATACGTTTATAGATTTTTAAAAGTAATACTTACAATAGCAAAGTATAATCTTGTAAGCATTATAAAATTTATCTCCTAGATAATGTAGATGGTGTTCGTTATAATTTGGGAGAGTGTTAAAGAATACATATTCCGGACCAAATGAACACATTTGACTTACTTTGAAGTTGGTAACTCCCTCGCCAACTTGTTCAATTTCGCCAGCGCACTCGAAACCAAGGATGAAGGGCGTTTTGGGCGGTGAGTCAATAGCACCTTGCCTCACGATCAAGTCTTGAAAATTCAGACCGCTGCAACAATAAAAAAACATGTTATTTTAAACATAAATACAGATATACCTATCTATATGTAGGAGCGTAAGATGTAGCCTGATGATTATGGTGTTCCGTATACGTTGACAGTTTTTTTTTATTCCTGTGCATTACCAATTTCAATTTACTCCGAACTAAACTCCTAACATAAAGAAAGATCAAAAGAAAAGTAAGAAATTGTTGTAAAATCGTTATGATATTATATATGTGGAAAAGGATCAGAAAACCCATTCATAGATCCTGAATCATTTATTCTAATTTCTTAAAGCTATATCAGCAGAGCCATCATAAAACATAATGGAATGGAAACTGTCGCCTGGTATGAAACACTCCACATCCTACATATGAGACTGTCCTGGAGGATGGAATAAATTCGTATATGGGGGCAGCCGACAACAGGCCCGCTAACTTTTGGATGGGCTTACAGGGCATTATATCACAAACATGTGGTTGGTGATATAATGCCCTGTAAGCCTATACAAAAGAATACAAATCTGGACAACATCGAATTGCAGAAGCATGTGGACACGACCGGCAATCCATGAAAAACCTGCTGTGTGACTGCGATTGCATAGCCAGGATAAGAATTAATATCATGAGAATAACCTATCCAAGGCCAGAGTACTGTAGGCTCTTCAAGCCAATAGACATAGGCTGATGGCCTACATATTCAAGGAGCGACCAGGGGAAAGGGAAAGGGGAGACACATAAGATCCCGTGCGTTGGGTCGAAGTACACCGTGAGGAAACTCATGGCCCCATCATAAGATAAGAAGAGATAAGATATACGTGTAAAAGAAATTCAATATATTTGTGTGGTAACCCAGGGAAAATGAGATGTGTTAGGTTATTGTTGTTACAAACTTGGCATCATTAAATAACAGTATCTTAAGCCCTATCTTCAGTACCCCTCCCATTAACATCTTATTACGGTCTCAGTTAATGTTATGAAAAATTATAAACAAGTAGGCAAACATTCCTAAAGGGATGAGGTTCGTAATAGAAAACTTTTTTGATCAAACTTCGTCCAACTACACCTTTAACATTCAAGACACGGCAAGAAGATATAAAAAGTTCCTCGATAGAACTGATCAAAGTACAATACCTCGTAACAAATTCATAGGAATTCCATAAATGTTTATGCAAATTATGAGTATACCTAATAATGTACAACGTTCTTTGTCCTAATTACTGTTCCAGAGTCTACAGTTTGGTCGTTGCAAGAAGTATCTAACTAGTGATTTAGTTTGGTTTTGTACTTTTTGAGTCTGCAGCTGAAGAAGGGTTGTGCTGTTCAAAAGCAATAAAATTATAATATGTATCGCGAATAAGACGCAGTAGATTTAATTGAATACGATCGTCAACTAAATTTATTCATTGTATATGACCGTTGCATAACAAAACCAGGTATATCACTGCTCCTAATTAAAGGAGTGAAGTGAGGAATGCGGCAGTCATTTGTTATTGCGTGATGAATTGACGCATGAACAGCATAAAGAATTTCATATTTAAATATTTAAACGTGTCAATGTACCAATCAAATCAATGTCGCGAGACCCCATAACACAAACGCTCTGCCCATTGTAAGTAAGTACTGTACAATGTACATGGGTAACAATAGTGAAATAAGTAGGAGGATTCAATTAAACCCACATCTCGTGGACATCCTATACAGAGAATTTTGTTTGCATTTGATCCAAAAAGCTCAGCAACTATCTGAATTCTATACTCATATGAATATCAAATGTAACGAGCCATAAAGATAGTAGTAATTCTTATATCAAAGCCAGATGTCGATAAATATGTTACAGAAAAAGCTGTCTGATAGGAAACACTGTTTCTTCAATAGAGAGCAACAGACACTATTGAGCTTTTCGATATAGTGGGAATGTATAAAAATATAAGAAACATGGTTCTTCAATAAGAAACGTGCTGTAGCACTAGATACGTACTATAAGATTTTCATAGAATAATATCTATTAAACAAAACCTGCGACAAGATGGGATGATGATATGCGTAGGCTGGCTGGAGTGAGCTGGATGAAAGTGGCCGAAAATCGGGAGCAGTGGCGTGCATTAGGGGAGACCTATGTCCAGCAGTGGACGAACACGGGTTGATGATGATGATGATAATGATGATGATGATGAATCAAAACTCATGAACGAAACACTTTAGGTGCGTTGTTGGTTGGAATGTTGTAACATCCAATGAGACTATTTTGTTCGTCCCTTTACGATTTATTGTCGGTCAAAAGCGAAACCATTATTGTCTTGCATACGTGCGCAGGTGTGAATACGTGTAATTAGGTAGGTAGCTATGTAAATTGACTGATGCGATACGTGTCCGTGTTGCAAAACAGCGCGGTCGTCAGACCTCAATGTAGTCACCCCTTATTCATCGCTCGAATCCTGTGCAACTTATGTAGTTGTAATATGGACTATTTTTGAATAATGGGAAGCAAATCTAGCTATAGTTGACAGTACAGCCAGTAATCGATATTTTGCGATTGTCTCCCCTTCAAGTAATGCATAATGAGTAACTTATTTGTCGTACACTAACACAATAACTCAATCGAACTATGTGCCGCTCTCAACATTATACTGAATTAGAAGTTAACTTTTAAAGTGCAATGAGGCATAGAATTGGATATTATTGATAAAAAAATAATTTACTTCAAACCAATTCCAATGTTTAACGAATTTTAATATACATTTTGCGCCGTGTGGGTACCTTATTTATTTACAATGTAAGTTTGAGGAGAATATATTTTTTTATTTGGATGATGTAGACAATGATAAAACTTTGAATAGTTCTTATTTCAATTAAACAGCGATAAATATTGCCTATTTTCAGTAATTTAAGGTCAATATTAGCGACCTTTATTTAAAATCTGCAGTCAAAATTATACATATCTTGAATGTATCAAATGATATAAAAGAATTATAATATTGATAGCTTGAAACCCGTCTGATGAAACGACTTAATGACTTAAATATAGTATTATTAAAATACAATAAAAAAGTAACGAATATCGACTCTCCCCTTGTTTGTCAATATGTCAACGATAGGGGTACCGGAACGCCATAAAAATAAATATCGATTCCTTTCATTTGTTAATTACAACTGACAAAAGGTTCTTTTACATACGCAGGCATTTCTTTTTTGTAAATTGTAACGTTATTGATAAATAGGAATGGGGAACCGTTATAAGTGTATAGTATGATAGCGATTATTCTCACGAGAAAGTTTTTTTAGGTAATTACCAACTTTGGAATTTAATATAAATAAACGAGTATAACGTTTATGAAATTGTTTAAATTAATATGAATTAGATAAAGCCTAATGTGTACATAGTGTTAATAACATTCTTAAACAATAAGGAATAGAAATTTAATAATACTTGTACTTTTGTATTTATATAATATATCTACTTGTACTCTAAGTATTATTTAGCGTAGGATTTACGCTTGGACTAGGAAAATTCTCAGCACATTATGATATCATAGATAAATAATATAGTGATACTGACATACTTAGTTAAAAGAAAAAAAGACTCATGAAGATTGGTACAATAGAAATGAGGCATATAGCCTGGCCGAATCATTATCATTAGTCCAATACGAGTAACGCTTAATATTTAAATATAACTAAAATCAACTTTCGATTTGACAAATAAGAAGAGAATGAAGCATTTGACGGGAAAATGCATTATTACACTTTCATCACTTCCTTCAGATTACACTTTCATCACTTCCTTCAGAAAAACTAAAATATCCCAATGTACTACTAACCATCACACCTAGCTAATTTGAAATAAGTGGAACAGCAAACAGGCAACACTTTACGCGGCTGTTTACCGTACAGCATAACAGACGTCAATTCGACGGAATGGTTCTAAGAGCCTACCATTATAACTAAACAAGGAAATGCCATCGAAGCTAAAACAACGCCCGAAATATCCACGCTGCATACCTACCTAAAATTCAATAAACGCTAGAGAACTTTGAAACCACGCACCGCAGGAGATCCGATTACCAATAAGAAAAATAGCACTGCCCCTGTTACTAAACGACATCAATGTAATACAAAGAATGAAACGATGACTAAATGCAACTTGTGGGTGAATTAGTGACATGGATAACTCAATATTTATAAAAGAATAAAAGTGAACCAAATAATATTCCGTAAAATAATAAATAGGGCAGTATAAGACACACGCAATATACCATCTTTTGTGTTGTGTATAGAACTGCACTGTCTTTAGTGTCACTCACAGCTAAGTAAATAAACAGTGTTTTTTTAATAATAAAAATATAGTACTTAGTACTTACTATAAAAGAAAGACATAACTGTTTGTGTCAAATACTGATACTAATCATCTAAGTAATCAGAGATTTAAAGTTACTATATTTTCTGATATATCTCACACCATACAAATAAATCAAACAGTTTAGAAATTAAATGAATATGAACTAGTAATAAATACTTGGTAATATTTATGATGTAATTGTAAGTACAAAACAATAAGTTTATTAAAAATAGACCAAAAACTGCAATGGAATATTAAGATTATATTTAATTTTTTGCCCATTTACTAATGTTACATTCTGTTAACATTGTAACAGTCATTGATACAGCTCGATTAATTTCTACTTCAATAGCATATAATTTATAAATTCCAATTCTCGCTAAATAATATTCATTATCAGAGGGTTGATTGCAAATGTTGGCGTGCGGTGACTCTCACACGCATGGGGGACGAATAAACAATATTACCGTGTTGCATCGGCAGCGTCGATATAAAACCATTTTAGTGCACTAATTCAAAATAATTACACCAACATGGGAGCGGAGTCAGTCGATAGTCGCCACGGTGTCGCCCAACATTTGCGCCCGCATAAGTTTTATTGGATGAATTGGGCGCGGGCTGTGACGTATTATTATGAAAAAAACATTGTCGTACACTATCGGGCATCTCACCGGGACCCATATTGCCGTGGGTCGGAATGTTAATCCAAGATAATCTCCGCCTGGTGCAAGTCTCGTATCGAATTTTACGCACGCTACCTGACCGCTTATTTAACGCAGACTTGAATGGTTTCCTCTTACAATGGTTATTGGAGTGCCTACCTAAAGCCAAAGCAGCGCAGGTAGTAAATTATTTTTGTCTTTTTTTAATCCCCGTTTAATGATACCGTTGTATTGGTCTTTTTATAGGATAAATTGATAGAATCCAAACTGTAGACTGTACCTACACGTGCATACGTTTTTTGGTTACAGGTACTTATTCCAAAACGTTTCACAAGAATGCTTAAATATTTAGTTGCCGGGTAGGAATATAGCGCTAGTCTTACGTCAAAGACCTTGAAGTCGATAAAAACTGCCGGTTTTCCAAGCCGCCACCACCCGAACCGAAGTTGTCAACCCTGCCCTCCTTTGATTACCTATCTTAATTACAGACACATTTTCACAAAATATCAAGATAAACACTTCCTCTAACTAAGGATATATAACTTGACTATTATTACTACTTACTTACGCTAGTATTTAAATCAAAGACGTTTAAATGGACTTTTGAATTGAGAGCAAATTCTTTCATTTTCCATAAAAATATCCATACGTACTTAAAATGCTTGATAACACGCATAGAGTAAAGGATCGATAGAACAACCAAAAATCACGTCCGCCCCTCAATGTTAATGCGATTATTGGATTAATGTGTCGCAAAGGATATGCGACTAACTATTCACGCAATTTAAATAGCTTTCCAGTTAAATAAACAGGCAGCCGAATGAAATGTTGAAATTATTTAGAATAAATTACTCACTCCAAAGATTGTAGTAAACCCCCCTCACGTGCATATCTACAATTTAGAATGGACATTTAAAGCTAGTGAATGAGTGAACACCCTCACTTCGGGGTAATTTTAAAATTGCAGCGGGGTTCGTGCCGGCGCGACTGCTGGCGCGGCGGCCGGGCGGCGGCGTCGCGACGTCGCGTCGATGCCTCACCCTATGCTGTATACCTAGCACGAGTTGGACACTAATCACTATTTAGTGTTCAACTACCCTGTCGGCAAGTTAACCCTAATACTATTTTAGCAAAGAGGAAACGACCAAAAATCAATAGCTGAACAATATTTCTACGAATTTGCCTGACTCACTTTGCCTGCTAGCCTTTTCGCATTAAAAGGGATTGAAAACTTTATGAAATACCTACTAGAAAGTGTGATTATTTCCCGGCAATTTGAATTTGCTTGTGGAAAAACAAGAGCCACCTTTAATTTCGTAGTAGCCGCTACTGTTTTGTAACTTAACGCCAATTGTGGTATCTGTGCAGATTGTCAGTTTGCGAAACACTTGAAGCAGAATTTCCAGTTGCTGGCAATTCAGTTGATTATTTATTTGAAACGCAAATTTCATGCTTTGTCCACTCCAACGGGGGAACTTGCATAAACTATATGTCGGACGTTCAACGTCACGTTTGACTGGTTTCAATTCAAATACAATTAGGCAATATAATGCGCACCGAAGATTAGAATCTAAATATTGGACTTTCAATTTCAATTGATGGAATTCCAAGTTTATGTTTTTATGTTCAGAAAACTGAATACGTACAGAACAGTGTAAATGGACTTTCGTTTTCTTTAGAAAGTGTTTCTTCGCCAACAATGTGGTTTGTTGATATGTGAAACCTTGAAAGCGAATGGAAAAGGAAATAAAAGAGGCTTGCGGGTGGTGTCACTAGAATAAGTCTCGAGCGAAGTTAGTTCATCTATCTTCATTCCTCAAGCGCCGGTTCATTGGGATGCAGGGATTGTCGCGTAATATACTTGGCCCCTCCATCCGCTCGCGGCGGTTCATGTTTCATGTGCGACGTTGAACACATCCCTTATCACCTCGTAATGCACTCTATGGAACTTAAAAATATCTTTTAGTTCTCGTTGAAGTGAGCACAGATACTAACACTCTCACACTAAACACTCTGGCGCTTTCGCATTACTCGATGATATTTTGTAATTTGTCTCAAATACTTTATCAAAAATAGTACAACAGAATTCATAAAAAATAAATTATAAAAAATAAAAGTAAACGAGAGCTAATTTTAATGGCAGTGTTGACGACTATTAAAAGGTCCATAAAAATTAACATCGCATAACTTGTTCGCATAAGGACAATTAAACTATCAGTAGGTATAGTGTACAAAGCGCAACCTCAATTAAATGCACTATTTCTAAAAATAGAACATCTTTTAAATTTCTACATTGCATGTCCAGAATACATGAACTTTTGTTAGGTCGCCCCGGGTTGTTAATTACGTGTGTACTTAATACGTGACTCATAGCTATAGGGTACACTCGTGGTAATAACTAGGCTTGTATGAAAATAGAAATACATACGTTATAGTTTGACTTGATCGGCAGCCAGTAAGACGCGAATGGAATTTCCTCATTTGCGCACTTTCTGATTCATTTGTATTCCATATTAATACAGAAGTGATGCGTATTGCGTGAATATTTTAAATATCAGGGATAGATCCGCACAGGAAACAGAACTCAGATCATTATGTCTGCAATATGATGTCTCATAGCTAGATACATTAAGGCTTAATTTTAAACAAAGAAGATCATTTATGGCGTTATGATTCTTGCCTTAGTCATCTATATTGGCCATATGTTTATTGTTAATATAAAAGCTGCTTATTATAGTATGACTCTTTACGAATATGAAAACATGAATATCTATTAGTTAATTACGATTTCTGTCAAAATGGCTCTCATAAAACGCAACATCTGAAGGAATGATAATTATATTACATGTAGTTTATTAAAATAATTGTTACATGAAACCTGGAAAATCGCGACTTTAGACTACATCATACGCGGTCTAGATTTATGGAAATACTTTCCAGTTAACAAATTGTTATAAAATCATACACTATTGTCATTTGAGCGAATTTTTGAAAAGGAATTTAAAACAGAATTTTAAATGTCGCGTGCAGAAAGAAATTGTGTTAGTATGTCAAACGAATAGCGTGCGAGGGAATATGTAAGAATTTAATAAACAATTGTTTAAACTGTTTCGGTCCCTTGATAGCAAATAAAAATAAAACGGGCCTTGCGTCCTTGTACCTCAAATTTACAGCCGAACCACCCTCGAAACCTCGAATTACGATTACGGTAGTTTTATGGCATACCATTGAATTCAATTTCAAAGTAGTGTTTTGATTTATAAACGTTAATTGATTTATGAAGTTATCTTTGTGTTTCTGTATAGAGTTACATACAGATTCGTTTTATTTTTCATTGATAAATAAAGACACAGATAAAGTAGCTACGACTACTTGTTATAAAAATAATATTGAGACAATATTCAGGTTTAATACGAAAATAATACTTAGGGCCATGGTAGATGACGAACTTTTTGTCCCATTTATGTCGGCTTACAAAAAAATATTGACCCTATTCTCTTAAAGATAAGAATCACTATGATTACTGGAACAGACAAAAAGTCCGTCGTCTGCTATGGGCCTTAACTTCGACGTAAAAACAATCCAAATGGTTGAATACGTGTTAGATGAAAACCTAATTCGTACATTATTTTTTATACCTAATGAAGGTACTTTCATTTCTATGGTATTAGAGGCACTGCATTAGATTGGATGAAAACTTACTTGCAAAGCCGAACACAGTACGTTGAAATTAAAAAAGTAGGCTCTAATAATGTAGCTTTAATATATAAATCAGATTTCAAAGAAAACAAGTTTGAAGTCCCACAAGGAAGCGTTTTAGGACCACTCTAATTATTAATCTACGTAAATATTCTGCCAAATGTCACTAGCCATAAATGCATCTTGTTCGCAGACAACATAAATAAAAACATTACATTAAACCTAGTTAAATTTAATAAAAACATTACATTAAAATGGCTAAAGAAAAATAACTTATTTATCACATTGACAAAACTTATATTATAAATTTTAATTTTTATACCATTTTATATCAGACTAGGTATAAAAATATAAATTTGGAGGGAGAAAACCTTAAAGGTGCTAACAAAACAAAGTTCTAGCCATGATAAACTAAGAATCAAATCGAAAATGTATGCAACAAAATAAATCGATTTTCATTTGCTCTGCATAAACTGAAACGAGTAGCGACTAAAAATACAGCACTCACAGCTTACTTTGCCTATATGGAGTCTGTTCTAAAATATGGCCTTATTATATGGGGAGACAGTACTGACGTTAGTAAGGCATTCATTACGAAAAATAAGTGTGTGAGGGCAATTTGTAGCACTGCAAATGACGACCATGTACATACACCTTAACTTAAAAGTAAGAATTCTCACTTTATATCTTGGAAGTGGCAAAGTTTGTAAAGCAAGTCTATGTGTTATTTTAGACAGGCTAGTGATAGATAACCACGTAGATAATACTAGAAATGGTCACAGACTGGTTGCTGCAATAATTCTTAAAAGCGCTCGATACCAGAAAATCTGCTATTGAATGTGCATAAAAATGTTTAGTAAAATTCCAGATACATATGTAAAATCTTGCCTTTCAGTAGAATCAAACCAGCGCTGTACTGGCTGAGTGAAAATATTTTTATTCTACAAATGAATGTTTAAATTCTCATTGATAAGAATTATAGTTGTAATGAAATGCTACTGATCTTATAAATGTGAAAGTTTGTATGGATGGTGTGTGTTTGGACTTTTTCAAGCATAAACTACTTATTATTTATTTATTGGATTTTAATTAAACTTTAAATATAGTTTATACATCAGAATAACATTTAGGCTATAAGTTATTATACTAATCCCGCGCAGACGAAGCCGTGGGCAGAAGCTAGATATTTACATTTGTTTGAATACTTCCTCAGACTACTTCATGAATCATTGTAAGTTTGACATAATTTATTAAGTTTCTAGTGATTATTACTCCATGCAATCGTATTTAATCATTTTGACATTCTGTAATTTTATTCTGTATAGTCTCATATCTGAATAATATTTGAAATTTATTAAATTTATTGATAGGCAATACATTAATTTTGCATGTTATCTAAATTTAAGGTTACCTGACCATCCTCTGTGTACCTTGTTCAAGTGCAAATAAACAAGTTCAGTCATTCATTCATTCCACATCGTCATTAATTTGACTTTCAACGATTCATTAAATCCCTTAACGACCAAAATTTTAAAAGCATAACTTGAAAGCTTGTGTAAAGTATAAAGATTGAAATTCTTCGAAAACAGTTTCAAGTTGAATGTTCTCAAGTTCAATGCAACGATGTGTCTCAATGGTCTTGAGGAAAGTTGGCACACAACCAAGGGCAAGGATGTTCGCTTTCACTATTAAAAGTCTTTTCCAAGTCTGGGGGAATGTTTCAAATTATTTCTTAGGTGAATCACTGTTATTAGCTCAAAAAAAGTGCACGAAACTTGCACATATAACTTTCATGATAAATCACTTATGCATCGAGCAATATTTCAGTCTACGGTCTCACATATTAAAAAAGCAGTAACAATTTGTAATAACAGACTTTCTCCCTTTTTGTTCACTTTGACTAAAATTTGCAGACTTGCACGTTTTTTCGACACAACGTCAACATGATAAGGTTCGAAATGCATTTTTAGAGGCATAATCTAAAGTTACGCCTTCGTCCGGTAGATTTTAAGGGACAACAATGTAACGCTATCTAAATACGAAATTATTTCCGGCTAGCGGTCTGTACGTGAATGTGTGACGCGCGTGCCGATGCGACGCGATGCTATCTGCTTCCGATTTACCTGTAATGAGCGGTGTCACAGAAACGAGTCGTTGGTTTTACTTCAAAAATTGTGTCAATCATAACATTTAATTAATCCTTAGTTATGAGTACCCTATAGTCTTTGGGATTCTTTCTATCATCTTCTTACTCGCTCACTGTATAGCAATTATCAGCTTTTATGGAATTATATTTTAGTACTTAAATAGCTACTTATTTCTACGTGTTCAAGCCTAATAGGTAAGTGTAACTTATGTTCCTAACTAAGGAAATAAATACCTACATTTTCTTTGCGTTTTAAACATCAAATTATTTGGTAGATAGATACCTGTGTTAGGGTAGGTATTCTATTAAAAATTCCGAAACGTAAAAAAATGAATTATAAATAAATAAAGCTAAACTAACTAAAGTGACAAATGTCGTAGATTAAGCAAATATTTTACAACATATTATTATTTTAGCACATCCCCAACAACACGCAATCAATTAAGTAAGCAAGTAGGTATTCCATTCAGCTCTTCTTTGAGCAGCTGACATTTATTACACGTGTGAGTATTAAAGCCACGTTCTCCAAATAAAATCACAACCCAATTAGTGACAACACAATGTACCCATGCAAATGCCCGACTTGGTTCGTCATGCAGGGTGCGGTAGTCCGCGGCTGTCATCCGCTTTAATTGTCCACTCAGGAAGTGAACTGGCATGCCGAAGTTACGCAGCTCAACGCTGGGGTGATTGAACATAGTGACTTACTAATTGACACCGCATCGCATGACCCTTTAAAGTTTGAACACTCCAAATGTTTACCGACATAAAATATAAAGAGCACACAGTACTGCCAGAGATATTAAACAGACAAGAACTCTATTGATAGCCATGCAATTATCGCTTTAAAATGCCAGGAGCCCAATCTCACATAAAAGCCCTTGATTTTGAGCTAAAATTATTTCAAATAGCTATCCTTGTTCAATCTCCGTATATAAAAGCTTTCCCAAATGAAAATTGCTTTCGGAATCCGCTTCTTTTTATCTTTTATGTTGTAGACATTTCTTATTTATAATACTGCTGCCACTTACATAACGGTTACGAGAATGCTATAACAACGAGCTTGAAAGCTTCATAAAAAATTACTTTTTTTAGCAAAGCACTAAAAAATATGCTACTGTCAACTTTTTTTCATGTCGGCCTCTCACATCTTTTACATTTAGGTAGTAAAGAACCACAGTTCAAAAGTTACACCATCGAAACTCAAATGCTTATTTATTCCCAAATCGTTGCATGAATCTTATCAATACCGATTCATTGCAGCACAAACACTTTTCTGGAGTGTTTAAGGATAAACCTATCGCCACTATCTACTGAGGGATAACGAAGACTGTAAATAAACGATAACATAACAAATATTTACTTATTGTAAAGAAAGACGAAGACAAATGGAAAGATAGCATTCAAAGTTATCGCGTTTCTTTTTTGTAGTGTAGCATTCATCGCATAGGTATCGAAACGAATGCCATGGTTCTTTTATATATCAATTTGTCATAATAAAATTCACGATCTACATAAGTATATGTGGATTGTGAATAAAGTTGTAATGTTAGCGGAAAAGCGTCTGAAACAATTTCCAAAATTGCATACGGAACATGAACATCGGAAACAGTTAGCCGCATTAGAGAAATGAAGATCGAAACAGTTTTAGTCGAGACTGAAGTAAATCTTACTAACAAAACAGTGCCGGAAACTAGAAACCAGACCCTCGCACGAACACATGCGGGCAGCAAAAAATCAACAACGAACGTGCGCCGTCCGCGGTATCGGGTCTTACAATATCAACGATGTATCATACCCGAAGGAATATGGCAAAAAGTTGCTTTATCGTTAATAGTGAACTCGAATCATATTTTTTATTTAGGATTAGTACCTAGTATTTACAGAACTTGTTATGTGTGAAATTTTACACAAGCTTTACTCCCACGTGTTTGTAAGAGACAAGTTTATACAAATTATGAATCTTGATTGAACATTGTTATCTAATAAGTCCTATAAACCGTTTGATTTTGAATATACCCCATAATTATATGTAATCATAAACATCACTTCCAAATTTACATTCTATGTGTACCTACATAATTCTAAGAAGTTTGTGCACTGGTCTACGTAATTTTCTTCTATCCAGCAGAAGGTTTGTAATAATTTTAATGTAGGAGGTACTCATGTTAAAGATATGTTATGATGGCACGTTGTGCGGTAACGGTAAATTGAGTATAGATTTGAGAAGATCCAATCTGCAAGAAAATCTAAAACTGTATCTCTGTGAACATCTCGATTTGATTACTTGAAGTAAATTTCATGCCGATAGAAATAAATATATTATATATACATTAATATAGTTTTTTGTCATTAGAGAAAGTATTAAATGAACTAAATGCATAAAATAACAGTTATGTAATATTTTTCCGAAATTTCGACCTTTTCAATTGTCTTTTTTTTGAGACTTTTATATACTTTTACCATAAGTAAGTACATACTTACATAATATAGATATAGAAACATTTTCAAGTTTGATAAAATTAATTGGGAATATAAGTTATTCTTAAAAATAATACCTATTATACAAGATAGATTCATGCTTTAAAAATTTATGAACCTATAATTCGTTAAATTTTTTGTTATTTCCTTGAAAGACTCCGGGAAGTGGAATAAGAAATAAGCACATTTCCAGTAATTTAATTTAGGCTGAAACAATAAAGCTCCTAATATTGTGGTTAAAAGGTTGTGGCATTTGACCACTTTATAATATAATAAGTAATATTAGTAGGAAAGTATCTGAATCTGAAACTAATGAACAACAGGTTGTGCTGACTACTAATAATACACATGAATGTTATAAAATATCAACCATGAACCCAGTGAAATAACTACAATTGAATATAAGTAGACATGCTTATTAGACTATGTTCTTAGATCATTAAAATTCAAAAACGGATACTATGCTTTTAAAATCCAAGAGACAATCCCGATGTGCTCATAGCTTAGCTACCTACTGTTCCTTCTGCGTATTTGACTATTTGTATATTAACTCAATGGGCATTTTACTAACTGAGTATTCTCATATAAAGTTTACCTCGATTCTTCAATAAAAATAATGGCATGTAAATCAAGTTTTTGTAATCATATTAAGCACTGAATCCCAAACTACATTCAACAAGTCGTTAACATCAATCTAACTGCTCGTGTTTTATGACGAAAACCCACCCTTATTCGCCGCGTTTGTCAAAATCACACGGCCAACAGGAAACATAAATGTCATGTATGAAGATTAACACGCCGATGAGGGGAACTTTATAGAATTCCGCTAGTCAAAGATGAAAAAATCTAACACATGCTTTTATTCATTTATCGAAGAGCATGGTTAATGGGCGCTGTAAAAAACAAGCACTGGCGTCGAAAGACGTAGGGCCTGCGGAGATTGTCCGGGCGGGCGGCGCGGCGGCATGGCGCGGGTCGGGAACGCACCGTATTGATCTGATGGCGGCCGCGCCCCGCCCGCCCCGCCAGACATTACAGACACTCGCAGCCCTCACCCCCGAGCGAGACGCACACCACCTCGCCGACACCCGCACGTAACGCAACCACACCCCTTTTTCATGCGAGTCACGGGATTTTCCAATTCAATTTACCCGACAATCGAGAAAATAACCGATGGTCTAAGGGCCACAATAATGAAATCTTTCTAAATATATAAAAGAAGACACTGACTGACTGACATATCAACGCACAGCACAAACCGCTGGGTCTAGAGATTCAAAATTTGGCACGTGGATTCCTTAGGGGTGCACTAGGAAAGGATTTTTCAAAATTTACCCCCTAATGTGGTGAAACGAGGGCCAAAGTTTGTATGGGGAGACAAGATTAGTTAGACTATTTTATTCGAAACTTCACAGAAGTACTCCTACCGATAAATGAGTAAACAAGTATTTTTTTCAAGATTCAACCTCCCCTTTTAGGGAAAATGGGGCCGGGAAATCTGAAAATGAACATGCGGATTTTTTCCTCATTATCAAAGATAAAACCATGAAACTTTGAATTTAGGCACTTGATAAGAAATAAATACTCTAAGAAAATTAAAATGCTTCCCGAAGTAACTATTCCACGCGGACGAAATCGCGAGCAAAAGCTGGTGATAAATAAAATACAATATAAATGGTCCTTGTACAGTGCCCGCTGCCTGCCCGCATCAATAAAGTAAGGGATAATAATATCACCATAACAGCCTTTATAATTCGACCCACTGCTGGAACACAACGCCTCTCCTTGTCATCGAAGGAGGGTTAGGCAGTAGGTAGTCCACCACGCTTGTCTAATGAAGATTGCGGACGGAGTATAAGTGATCAACACACATTTGCTGATCCATTAGTCGCATACTATGACATCCCTTGGCGAATATGGGTGATGCTATTCTACTCTGCTGGCAACACATGGCGACTTCGCCATGTGACAATAAATGAATAGGTAACCTAAAAACTGTGTACCGAGATTATGCACGAAATGGCAGCAGCTTTCTCGATTTTGGATTGCACTGGACATTCGAAGATTTGTAGCCCGTCTGTGTTTTATTCATAAGAAGAAGAAAATAAAATGTGCGACGTGTTTACTACCATATAGAGTAGCGACTTGATTCGATTATGGTCACAATAAGCGAAGGGGCATTTTCGTAAGTTCAATGACTTCGCGAACAATGTGCCCGCGGGCGGCAGACAGGACCGCCTGCCGCATCTGCTGTACGAACCAGCATATTACATATAGATAGCAAATCGACACATTATACCCCCAATAGCTTCTGACTGAATTAATATACGAAGTTAAAATACACGCCAGCGAATAAAATATAACATTGTATTGTATTGTTCAAAATATTGTAAGTATTGGCTTATTAATTACTTATCATGAATACTCAACTTACTTTGACAAAAGCTATATTTATCTGTAGAGTACTTAGATCAAATGAAGGTACATAATGTTACTTTCTATTTACTTATTTGAATTATAAAACAGTTGTAACTCAACCTCGATAAAGGTCAATGTTATCTACAAAATAACTCTAATTGCAGGGGTCTCGATGGAAGTCGGATGTATGAAAATTGTGTAGGAAATTCAGGCTGGTATCAAATACAGTCACGACACGAGTAATATGAGATGAGTCAGACCGATAACTTTACTCATCGATGTTTAGGCGAATTAATGAAGATAATATATTTGCAGAATAGACATGTGACGCATCCGGCATCAGCAATACTAATTTACAGATTAATGCAATTATCCGATACCATTCAAAGTCGTTGTTCCGTTGTAGACTTAACCGAAAATTAATATACCCAAACTAAACAGGCAGGTACTAGAGCTGTCTCGTAGGGTTGATTGATGGACAGATTGTAGTTTGTAGTACAAAAATATGCTATGATGATTCGTCACTTTGAAAGTTATATAAAAAATAACTTATTTTATAAACTTTAATTTATTATTATTATTGATGCAGTAGCATTATGTAGGTACTTATATCAAAGATATTTTTAAGGAAATTAATTCATAACGATATTTATCAATAACATTTTCATAATATATCATCGTGTGAAAGGTGAAATCATTTTCAAAATATATATTTATGGTTTCGTATTAAGGTGTTCCTTTGCCTGCATTATAAGTTTTCATGTCAATACTACGAGTATACATATATCACCGTATCAAAAATGGTATAAAAGTGCAAAAGGTTCAAGAAGGGCAAGTTATTGCAAGTCCACCCACTCAAATCGCAGTCAGGTACACCAGCCAGTTATTCGATTCGAGTTAACTCAAGAACATTACTTTCTAGTGACTCATAGGAAGAGAGCTATCTCGCGCAGACGCTCTCAATAAGGAAGAGGGTAATAAACAAATTCATCTCCCATCTTATGTGGCTTCGAAGCCCATTAAAATGCACAATACAATGCACAATGCTTTATTCCATAACGCTCGGTCTCAGTACTCGAGGGGTAAACGTTATTTTTAGGATCTAAATTGATATAGCAGCAAAGTAAAGGATGCTAACAATTAACACACTCTTATAGGACAAAAAGACTGTCAATTACATCATACACGATAAAAATAAGTTAACAATCATCAAATAGCCGCGGAATCACGTGCATGTCTCCACCAGATGCCCAGTAGAAGTTCCTAAGTCAAAACTAAATAAAAATAAAAGCTACCACATTCCCATCACTCATCTTCACATATAATTAAGTACTCTCGGAACGTAAAAAAGAAAGCCAGTTACAAGAGGCGTGAGTACGTCGATTGTTCTTGGAATACGTCTTTTGCCGACACTGGCTTGACCTAATTGAAAATAATTGGGCGTTATTCGTTGGTCTGTTTCTGACAGGAAGACATACAAAAACATAACATCGTACAACATCGCGGCATGAACGCACTGTTTGTGCCTTAACATCGTGCCTCATGATAGATTTACTGAGTAACGTATCATTAAGTTAATAACGCTATTAAATGTGTAACTATTGTCTGTTATGAAATAGCTACTAAAAAAATATTGAAACTGCTGTATATTAATGCTTTATTCTAATCGGATTTCCTCATGAATCATTTTTCATGAATCACGTAACAATACGACACACATTCATAATTGAACTCGATTTACTACGATTTTGCTATAGAAGTCCTTATTGAATTAAAACACGAAAACAATGATAACTCTAAAGTAGAGCATAAAAGTCCAGTGCATACCGTAATTACGCTAGATGATTTCTAACGTGCATTCAAATACCATACGTAACGACTATTTAATTGTAGGTCAACACACTCCAAAATTACGTGCTTGAGTTCGTTACAATTTTTATAATACTGATAACCATGATTGATTTCTGATGTTACCATAATCTCCAGAAGAAATGCACATGTTGAGTATAAATTAACTTAAATTATGAGACTTATGAGGAATGTGAACACTGAAATTCAATTTCTTACTGCTACGGAATCTGCACTAACGGCAGTGTGGGCGGAACTCACACGTTTTTGCTCAAGACTAGAGAACGAACGAACTTGTATCTGGTACCGGTCGAGACCAGTCAGTTCATAATTTCGCGGCAGCTGGCATCGAGTATGTCGCGGTCATTTACATAGTAAGTCGACGATAAGCGTGCTATATTTAGCACAAGTGGGGATGTGCTCTGCGCACCTCTCGATGCACCTACGCCATGCCACCCTAGCTTCTCCAGAACTGCATTTTAAGGGATAAAACGATGAAAGTTTGATAAATTTAAAATATTATTACTGCCTCATATAAAATATTATTAACGGATTGATATAATTAGGGTCGATGAATAAGAATTGCATTTAATATGTATGTGTATGTAACTAGACAATCCTATCAAAAATAATAATGGAGCTTTTGATTTACCTAGAGCAAAATTGGGAAAACACAATTTATATAAGCCTAAGTAAGAAATATAACTGTCTCAGTTACTTCATCATCTTGTTAAGCTTTACAATAAATAAGAATTAAGTTTAACAAGAAAAGTGGCAGATAACTGATATTGTCGTCATAAGTAGCTTGTTGATTCGACTCGTCCTCTCGTCTGCATTATCTGAAGCAGTGGAGCGATAAAAATGAACAAAGAACAATGTCAGTAGGCGCTTAACTCCCTTTCGCACGAACTCGCCAAGCTCCGGTTTCATATGACAAAATAACGTCAATTTGTTATAGCCGTCAATGCGGTGGTAGCGCAACTCCGCGCTTCGATGCTCACGCGCATGCGTGAGCGCAACTACTTGAGTACTTGAACATCCATCGAAAAACTCAAATTTCCATATTCGATTGGATCGATAATGAATTATCTAGCGAAATCGAACGAGAGCACATCGTTGACTTAACATACCAATAAGTATATTTATTGATTGGAAGAAGAAAAATGCAAAATAATAAATTAGTCTTGCTACTCATTTTGGCGGTCGGCGAAGTGTGAATCCGCTATAGGGCGTGTCACATGCGGCAGTGGGTGCAAATGTTTGTGCGGAATTTTCAAACTGCTCGCCCGTCTTATTAGCCGTGCATCTTAGAGCCAGCAAAATGATAATGAGCTGGACAAGTCTCGGTACCTTTAAACAGGAATCGTTCAACCGACGACACTGGGTAACTGGGGCCACCCTCTATCTTGTCATCCATAAAATTTACTACTACTCTCACTTACATTCAAGATATCAACGAACCGTGAAGTAAAATAATTACGCCGATTGAGCGACTAGCAATAAAACTAAAAAAATATGTCAACCCTCAATAATTTTAAAGACGTAATTTTTCATATATGACTGACAACACAGAACTGAATTTAAATATAGTATTTACATAATTTATACGCATAGTATGTTTAAAATTAAATTACGTTTCTTTCTAAAAAGCAAGAGGGTAGAATTAATAAAATTTGAAAATTACTTACCATGCTTTCACGCGAATGAGGACCTCTCCCTCCCCAGCTGTAGGCTCTGGTTTCTTTAGGATCTTTACGGATTTGAGTCCGCCGAAGCCGGTGAGGACGACCGCGCGCATCTCTTTGGGCGGCGGGGTCTCCTTCTCCTTTTCTTTCTCCTCGGTAGCCTTCTCGGGGGTTTCCTCTGGAGGGGTTTCGGTGGCACCATTCTCGGTTGGAGTCTTTTCGGGCGCGGCGGCCGCAGGGGTGTCCGTGCTCTCCGTCATGTTAGATTCGGTCGGGGTGCGATCGGAGCTGTGCGGCGAACGGACGCGGTGAGAATGAGCCCGGGTGTGTAGCGGAACCGGCCGGCGAGAGGACGCGTCGCGGTACGAATGAGTCGGGGAAGGGAGAAGCGCGCGCACGCCGCGAGGGTGCCGTGGCGGTGGCGGGGGGAGGGGCGCGCGGGCCGCGGGGGGGGGAGGGGGGAGGGGCACACGCGCGCCACCGCGCGGCGAACAGGTGGCCGCCGCCGGCCGGTTTCCTTCCCTCACGCCTCTCACCCCGCCGAATATTACACTACACGAGACCTGGATTAACTTTATTACTCAGATGTCGATATAAAAATCTATATTAGCTATACGTCCACTCGACTCCGGTATTGTATTTCCTCGACTCGATACCTCCCGAAACTGTACTACCCTGAACGTGACTTGGCAGCGAGATCGATATGACGCCGGGCATGGCACACACACCTCGTATATCATGTTTGTAATATACAATGCAATTGGTATACTGATTCTATGAGTAATTGATTTCCCCGCCCCTATGGAGTTTGTAAATATCTTAAATATCCCAAAGTAAACACATGTAATTACCATTAATGAAATATATACTTAATACGCGCCATGTGAAAACCACTCTTATTTTTATTTAAAGCTAGACAAACACAATGCAACATTGTGATGGTTTTGCATTATTGATAACATTGTTTACATAAAAAACGGAATAATGACATACGATAATATCATTGTGACGTGAGGCATTAAAACCAAAATAATAAATTAACTTGCATGGAAAGCTTATGGACTGTATTACAAAAGATAAACCCATACGTTAAACGAATTCGATAATATATATTTATATAATTCGACCCACTGCTGGGACACAATGCCTCTTCTTGTCAACGAAGAAGGTTTAGGCAGTAGTCCACCACGCTTGCCTAATGCGGATTGGTGGACGGAATATAAGGTGATCATTACCTCTTTGCTGATCCATTAGTCGCCTTCTACGACACTTATTAGAGGATATGGGATAATGCTATTCTACTCTGCCGGCATCACATGTTAGAGATTACTGATAGTAAAAATTCGACAGCAATTAGCTTTATAAAAACTATTTATTAGCTGTAACTTAATAAAACATTGGATAAACTATAACTGAAACATAATAAACAATTGAATAAACTAACTCAATTTATCATCGCGGTTTTCAGATGATGTCTGAACTTCATCATAATAAAAGTCATCTTCTTCATCCTCTTCTAAATATTCGTATTCGCCATCTTCCTCGTGATCATCTTCAATCTGGTGCTGATGCTGCCATTCTTCCCGCAAACTACGTAGGTCCTTGAGCATTTTATTGTGTAGAATCTGTAAAAAATGTTCATAATTAAAATTTGTTGAACATTCTCATCATTTTGGGAATTCTATAAACAATTAAACATCATATGCAAAATTATTACTTATCTAAACAAGCTTTTGTTTAACTTGCACCGTTCGTAGTAAGTAAATATGTAAGTAAGTTGTCCGTCAAAAGATTTACTTGTGTAGATAAACAGCTATAGAATCGGCAAAGAGGTAGATAGTAGGTAAATAAACGATAACGAAGCAAATCTCGCGACAAGCTTTTATAACATTTAAATTTAAAGTTTATTTTATTTTCTTCATGTAAGAGCGTTTAAATAGCGATTGTTTTATAAAAAGAAATTTTTAATTGATGGAAAGCTATTTAGAATTTTTATACGTGACATTTTTAAGTGAGTTTTGAGTAATAAATAATTACCCTATTTTACTATTGGAAGATTACATAGCAGTAATTTAAATGTGCAAATATCCTTGCAGTTTCATATAGGACTTCACTCTCACCTACAATAAGCTTCATAATACATTATTTGCACCACAATATACCGTTATTATCTTAACCACCGCCAAGTAAACCTACGTTGGGCAAACGAAGTGACCCAGAAATAGTTTCCCATCTAACGTAAGTAGTTGTGACATTAAAGAATTAGGCACTTTCGCTTTATTGCCAAACATTAGGTCCATTTACTCCGTCCGATTCCCTTTTCTTTTCACTTCAGTTTATTTCTCTAGTTGCGGGAAATCAATCCGGTAGAACATTTAGTTTCAAGACGAGAATACGTCGGTTTTATATCTATATCAATAAAAAATACGCACACTAAGGAACATGACCTAATATTCTCAAAATTTGAAACTTTTTGACGTGACAACGTCTTATAATTCGATAGAGCCGGCTGCACGCACGAAAAAACATGACGCATGCGACGTTACCTCGCTCTGAGGCGTTCCATGTAAGGCCGGCAAAACAAATGAAATTAAATTTTTCTTTTGAAAAATGCTACCATTCCATCAGTATTTTCTTAAGACGTTGTCACGTTCAACTATCGTCAGTAAACCGCAGTAAACCGACTTTACAGACCAACCAATTTTTTTCTTTTTGTTGCAACTCTTACAAAAAATAGAATAAACTTAATTTTATTCAATGCTTGCTACCACTATTATTATTGCAATAACGATTTGTCATGATAAATCAGTTTGAGTTCTCATTAAAAATACAGTCAATTACAAAGTTTATAGATCAGCAAATCTGATAGCTATGTCGTATGTAGTTTTGAATTAAATGTTGGAATACAATGGAATAATCCAAACATATATTTCGCTAATTAAATATCCTACCAGGCACGGTGTCTCAACAAATTCTTAGAACGACATTAGTACCTACCCATTGAAATTAATTATTTAGACTCTTGGACAAAGAAGGGTATCCAAGGATAGATAACTAATTTTCCGTCGTATGTACCTCTAATAGGTTTACGAGGCTGACCTCTTTCTGTCTTTCACTAAGGGCAGATCGCAATACATCAAAATTACACGACCAAACAATTTCTTCTCCCAACGCGCAATACTCTGCACACGCTTTACATTGACGTCTTGACCTATTTTGACGGGAAGCTTTAACAGATTTCGTAGGGTAACATAATAAAAGGGAACGTTTAATCTTGTTGTTTATAGCGAATAAAAGCAGTAGTATTATATTAAAATATAACATCTGACGGAAACATTTTCCTATGTCAATTATAATCATCAACAGTGTTTTATGAAACTCTATCCAAGAAAATAGAATCTTTGGAAGAAGAATTCTTTAGTGGTAAATATTCTCAAACATCTGATGTCTCCCTAGCTCACTACAAAATATAGTAGTGAATGATCTTCAAACTGGATGTATGCAAATATTTTTTTAAATGAATTATACAAAATCGGAACTAAGACGTTCGTTAGCTATATTAAACCACTTCTACGGTATTCTTACACAATTCTTTTAGCCAACATGTTATTTTTTCTGTTATTTTAATTTACCACGATGACATACATACCCATAAACATAAAGAGATAAAGAAATAGTAAATCCAATATCGATAGTAAAGAAGATCGATGTCAGAAAAAAAATTGAGGAATTCCTTTTGTACAAGATATCGTCCGTTCATTCATTATTGAAAATGGTTTGAATTGTTTATCAGCCGTTTCTGATGACGAATAGCAAATTCCAAAACGGTAAGTATTACCAAAGCTATTTTCATTCGATTTTATCTCTAGCTAGAAACCATCGTATTTATCACTGCTATTGTTGCAGAAACGAGAATTCTTTTATCTAAAAATAAAAGTTGTGACTCCCTTAGTTTCAAATATGCTGATACAAGTACCTATGTATGTATTTTCAAATTATCAAGTACTTTAATAAATAAGTATTATGCCGCCCGGGACTTTTGCTCATACTACAAGGTTGGCAAACAAAACCTTATACTTAACCAGCTTTGTACTCCGCTTCAGCTTACCACCATCAGGTCGGATAGAGTATTTTTTACTAACTAGACAGGCCGTTGCATCATCAATGAAATTTAAATTTTATTTTCATAGGCAGCGTAATATTTAGAAACTTCTAAAATATCAACAATATCGATACAGTCAATGTAGATATTCATATACAACGTAGTAAATAAGTCAGACTTTTGAGTGATGTGCTAGTAGAGAATATTTCAGTTATACCTATCGATCTTTTGTTTGAAATATAGCGGAGTTGTGACGGGACTATCTTTTGTAAAAAAACGTCAAGCATGACTCCATTTCACCTAGCAGAAGTGGAGTGCAAATGGGAGATAAATCGCCACGCTAGCCTCTCCTCGCCTTGCTGACCTGAAAAGTGCTTCTTCACACCCGCCTCTTTTGAATGACCCAGGATTGTAGGAAGGAGAGAACACGTGTGCTGGTAGTGAATTCCATTTCTTGATTGTGCGACAAAGAAACGGGTGCCAAATTTCTTAGCTCGCATTAGAGTGGTAGCCACAGATTTTGGTGACACCGTAAACCAGCATGTGTAGTAGTCCTTAAAAAGAAGGGAGATGGTGGGTGGGATAGTGGAAAAAAGCTCGTCAGAGCACTCGCCGTAGTACAGACGGTAGAACGCGTTTAGCGACGCCACATCGCGACGCAATTGGAGAGGCTTAAGATGGTTGGTCACCTCTACGTCGCCAATGATGCGGAATGCAGGCCGTGCCACGGTGCAACCTATTCAAAGCATCGAGTACTTGGCGGAGCCATCCCACAGGTACGAGCAATACTCCGTGCAGTACCATACTTGCGTTTTGTATAGCAAGTACAGGCGATCAGGCGTGAAAAAACAGCGCACCTTGTTCGGGACCCCGAGTTTCCGTGAAGCTGTTTTTACCACGCTTGCGATGTAATTTAAATTACTGCTTTTGGATTCAATGCGCTGCGAATCTCCATATCGAGCAAGGTGATACGGCTTTGCAGCGTCAGTGTGCCTTGAAGAGATCGAAGGGAGAGGAATGGCGTTGTAAAGACGCAAACCTTTGTTTTTTTGACATTTGACCACCTATTACACGAAACGTACTATGACGTTATATTACTAGCTTAGCTTCCTATAACTCTTTTTTTGTCGGGGAGGTCAAATGCATTTACGCATCGTCCCTGCAGGGTGGTGCCAACCGCAAGGGATATGTGGGACTCGAGGTAAAGGCGTTCCCTCCATACCCACTAAACATCCTCCCCGGCCTGACCTCCAGTGCGCTATTACGGGACGGCTCGGGATCTGCGCACGTGAGCGCAACTACACCGAGACCGTCCCAACGCTGCCCGTCTAGGCACTCCTTGTGCACCAATTGGTGCCGACGCCGGCCTTATAGGCCGCCTCTTCACCGACGGCTGCTCGACCTGGCGCGTCCTCCTGACGAGGACACCGGGAGCAGCCATCGGACCGCACCCGGGGGACTTCGGGCGCGGTCGTGGCCCTGAAAAGGGCCGTCCGGAACTAGCCGTGGTGGGAAAACAAAAACAACTCGACGATGGCATGTGACTTCAAATGCCAAGGGGATACCCTTGACATCAAAAGCCACACACTCGCCGAGAAAGTTTCCCCACCACTTTACCAGGATCCGCCACGAGGAGGCTTCCGGACGTGGACAACTTCCTATAACCCTACTCGCCTAACAATAGACTTGGGAAAGTAACCAATATAATTTTATAACGGAAAAGCATTGAATGATTTTTATTTTATTTTGTCCAGTTTAGTTTCTTCAGTGTCTAATTAATAAAATAATGTTATTAATAAATATTACGAAGAGGTACTTGTCTGTACTTTGTGTTAAAAATATCTGTAAAGCCAAAAATAACCTTCACCTTCTGAAAGTTGTGTAACATCAATATTAATAAAAAAAGGTAGGTACTAATGACTTTTTGATGACGAAATTTACTTCTTAACTTAAAGTTTAACGCAATAGAATAATTGCATTTGGTATAGTAATCTTTACCAAACACCAGTCATCTGTTTGAGCGAACGATTTTCAGGTTGGGGAAAAAATCTAAATTGACCTTGCTTATTGTGAAGTGACATTATTTTTTTATAATACGCTACTGAAGAAGATGGTAATCCCCAGATATAAAAAACTATTTCTAAAAATACTGAAAGAAAATTCCCAACTATTCCTGAGTAGTTGTTATTATAGGGCATGACGCATTTAAAATAGGTTGGAAGCTGGGATTGCCCAGTTAGTATATAGTTCGGTATTCAATTATCTCTTTCGAACTGTAAGAAAAGTCCGATAGCTTTGATTTCAGGGTTCGAACAATACACCTCCTTATAAATTTCTTCAGCTATACACCAGATAGTGAACATGCCATATTTTACATCCACAAACAAAAAAAAACACAAACATGTAGTGATACCACCTGTGAGTGATAGCTATTGATTGTTTGTCCCACATTGTATCAAACAAAGTACCTCCAAAGAATTTAGAGGAATATTAAACTTTATTTTGAAGTCGCTGACTTTACTATCAATGACAAAATGTGTTACAGTATTAGCGGTATAATATATTTTGACTACACAAGAAAAAAATTGCAACGCACAACAAAAGGAAATCAAGTTCTTAACAGCTGTCATCTACTGTTATTTACCTATCGCAGACAATGAATTACCCTGTCTCCGACAGGTGTTTTATACAAGACTATGATAAAAATGGATTTTATGGAACAAAAAAGTAAATGAAAAATTAACAAACTTATTTAAATGTTCCTTTATACGAGACTATGATAAAAATGGATTTTATGGAACAAAAAAGCAAATGAAAAAATTACAACCTTATTTAAATGTTCCTGTTAAAGCCTATGTTTGCTTAGGTGGGCAGAAAAATTACTATTATTTAGGCCCTTGGAACATACCAAAAAATTATTATGGCATTAAAGTATGGAGATTGGAGACCCCTGGTCTACATCACCGATGATTGGTTGACACGTGAGTCATTGGTTTACGATCCCTGTGCTATTTGAATGATTTGTAATTCTCACTTACCTGTCTCTTCAACAGGAAGTCCGCTAGCTCTTTGCGTTGATCAATAGAGTCAGGGTCAGCTTTATGTTCGGGAGCTCTGTACGATATTACTGGGCTATCGGCGTCAACATTCACCCAGGCGTCTCTAGTTTTCTTCCTAGCTGCTAAGAGCCTATTCAAGATCTTAGCGTGATCTAAACCATATATATTGTGTGTCATCTCCGGGATAGGGTCTTCTTGAAATGGAGACTCTTCTTCGAGATGCTTTATTTTGGCCTAAAAATTTTAATTCGCTTAGTAACTAATATTTTCTTAGCACAAAAACTTATTACGGAGATTATTGACAAAATTAGTTATTTTTATTTGTGAGCACCTATAATAATATTTCTGTTAAAGATTTTAGTATCTATATATAATTCATAAGTTGCAGTTGATCTACTTCGATAGTAGGGAATAATATACCAACTCTCATTTATTGGTTTGGTCTAATCGGACAAAACATAACGTGGCGACTATTTTTGTAATCGTAATCACCCTTAGAGCATTATGCTCTAAGTAATCACCATAAAGTAGAATTAGAGACGAACCTCAGACGAAGATTATTTGTTCTGTTCTTATGGTGATTTTAAAGCGTTGTTAAATGCTAACCGAATAGGGAAGAATAATAATGTACAGCCACATATTGGCCCAATCATATTACAAATTCGGAGTTACAGGCTTCGTATAGGTATTTCTGACAACCTGAAATCTAGATGCCTATTAGGTACGAGCTGTGTATACAATTAAAATCTTTCTAATTCAGCTTCATCAGGATGATAGGAAAATGGTTTTTAATGGGGACTGAAAATGAAGACATCATTATGTGTCTCATTTTCGGTCCCCAATATGTTAAAGCTTAAAATGCTATGCTTCCCCGTTGTTGAATTAAAAGAAAATGTTGCAATATTCATGCGTCTCTAAACGTGCTCGGTGAAAGGATTTATACTTGCCGCGGCAGCGGCCGGCGAGTAGGGTTACCATCCGTCCCAATTAATTCGGCCATGTACTTCTAGAGTTCTGTCCGGACTTTGTCCGGCCTTTTAGTTTGTCCGGATTTTTTGTTTTAGATGGAATACGAGTAATAAAACTTATTTAATCTTTATTATAATGTCCCACTCATCTAAAAGCGACTGTTAGCTACCATGTCCATACTACTTTTACGAAGTGCGTACCTGATGTTTTTTGTGCGGATTAAAAAGTCCGGACTTTTTTGAAATGTCAGGCTTTTTGTTCGGACTTTTTAAATTTCTAAATGGTAACCCTACCGGCGAGTGCCACAAGCGACTTTAGGGCGTTTTCACTGAATTATTACTGAACTGAATATTCGATACGATCTTTCGACCAAATCATTATTAGTCTAGTTAAACATTAGGTTAAATAAAATTAGTGCATTTGAACATTCGGTGAAATGACATTATGCCAAAAAATAATTATGCTAAATAAAATTCTACCCATTAAATTTTCGGTCAAATGAATAATTATGCGAAATTACTTTATTGTAACTAAAATTAGCTGAAACATAAAACCACATAAAACTGCTATATTAGAAATCTTACCTTCAGCTCTGGCGATAATTTGGTGTTCAAAGTGAATTCTGTCTTTAGTAAATGTCCCATGTCTGTCGGCTGGTAGTCGTCTCCATAATCAAGGTCTGATAATATACGGTCCAGTTCCACAACACGGGCCTCATGCTTATCTGTTAAATTATTATATAGGTTATTTACTATTTTACTAGCTATTATTACTAGCTGACCTCGCAAACGTTGTACTGCTAAATAATTTCTTTTTACAAGCTTTTATTTAACTTGCAGTGTATGTATGTATGTATGTTATCGGGTCAAATCTTGCGACTGATTTTTAAAGCAGTCATCTTCAAACGGTTTTGATGACATTTTGCAAACACATTTAGTGTGGATGACAATACGGTTTTGATGAAATTTTGCAAACACATTTTGTGTGCATCATCATCGTCATCATCATTTCAACCGAGAGACGCCCACTATTGGACATAGGCCTCTTAAACTTAGCTAAGTGCAGTTATTATAAATCCAATATGGCGGGCGGCCTGCAAGATAGCAGACTAGTTATTTTTGTGCACTCCCATGATATGAGTACCAAATGAAAGAGAATGCTGAGAAGAATGAAGAATACGAAAATTAAAATGATTTTCCTCTAAATCCAAAATGGCGGACCACCCAAGATGGGAGACTAGTTATTTTTAGCACTACCATAATTGGGTATCAAATTAAAGGGTTTGCTGAAAAGAATACCAATAAACTGACAAAAAGTCCAAAATAAATTACAGAAAAAGAAAATCATTTTTAAAAAACAAGCTTTTATTGAAATATTATAAATACAAGAAAATAAACTATTAACGCGTGATTTACTTGTAGATAAACAGCAACGGAATCGATTAAACGATAGGTCGAAGTGAATCTCCTGACAACCTTTTATAGTTTATTTTCTTGTTTTTGGATCATTTCAATAGAAGCTTGTTTTTAAATAAAATTAAGTTCTATTAATTTTTCTTTTTAGCGGTATGAAATATACATCAACTTTATGACCTATCCTCATACCTACGAAATATACCTAACTCAATGCCAAATATAGACAAAAATAACAACATAAACATCGGTCGAACTGTTTCCGAGTGCTACCACAAACACCGTGTCACGGTATTTTTATACATAAATAAGATTTAATAAATAATATAGATATAATATGGTACAGTCAACAGCACGTCGGGCTATACAAAACTGTCAAATTTCTATGGTTTTCAACCTAAGACTATTCAATATAAAGTGCTCGATTGGGAAAATTTGACAGTTTGTGGTAACCCAACGTGCTGTTGTCTGTACCTACAGTCAACAGTAAAAGTTCTTAGTCAAAATCAAAACTAACTAGTTGAGACTTGAGTGAGACGGTCAGACAGACTGAGTGAGTTTTCTGGCATTTATATATTAGGTACCCACCTACGAATACCTAGACGATAAAATAATCTAGGTAATATCATTATATTAAGTAGGTAGTGTAGACGTCGTCGTCATTTTTCGTTTTCTATTTAATTTAGTAAGTACCTACAATTTTCAAACGTTTTAAATTACCTTCAATAAGCTATCTTTAGAACTCCTGAGGAGGTCGATGGTGCTGTGGTGCCACGGTCGCGCTCTTCAAATATCACAAAAGCAAAGCTATTGAATGCGCGATCGGTACTCCAATAGGGGACCGAATTTTTTTCAACGCCATTTCCCTCCGTGCTTTTGAAGGCAGTTAAGCTAGTAGGCTCAGCTTCGAAAATCTAATTCCCTACAGCAGTATTGTCGATATTAAGACATTCTGCACAGACCCCAATATAAATTGGGAGAAGGATAGCAGAAAGTTGTAGTGTAGACATATGTATTTATATTTAGATGTAATTCAACATAACTGATTATAACTAATTAAATTAAAGTTTAAAAAAGTAATTTACCATCTTTGGACATAAAAGGAATTGTTTAATTCAAATTCAAATAGATACCTATTTTATTTACGTACCTCTATCTACGCATTTTAAATTAACAAATTTTAAATTAGTATTTTAAACCGCCCGAATTTATCTGATTGCGTTTGCGGCGCTAAACTCGTTACGACATGTAACGAGACAATGGTCTAAATATCCGGCCGCCGGATATCCGGTCATCCGGCGTCACAGCTCGCCGGTTATCCGGTATCCGGCCAAACAACTATCCGTTTCATCTCTAATAATTAGCCTGCAGGTAAATCAGGCAGGATCTAAAAACCGATCTTCAGGAGTTTTTATACAAACCTTTAACAAAAGCAATGTGTGGAATCTCTCCCATGACTCTGAGAGTAGACAGTTCATGTCTAAGACATCCAGCGATCCTTTTTAAAGCAGCTTCAGTCTCTATATCAGTTGAAGTACCCTTGCACACCCAGTACACATTGACAGTATGAAAGTCTGGTGTAATTTTTACCTAATAAACAGAAATCGTGGTAAACTGACTTTGCTCAATAGCAACCACAAACTCATAATGTAATATGCTGTAAAGATCTTTAGGCTATTGCTTTACCAGATAACAAAGAATTAGTACCTAAGTAAATAAACACATTATGTAACTATAAAACATTTTTTTGATTCATCATAAATATTATGATAACAACCTTCATAACATTGAATGGGTATTTTGCAAGTTAGATAAATAAGACAATTACTTGACCACACATTCATGTAGACAATAGGTTTTCAAATTGATATCTACATATTTATTGCCACAAAAATGGCCTCATCATAACAAACAACCTTTATAATTCGACCCACTGCTAAGACACAGGGCCTCTATTTCTCCTCGAAAGAGGTTTAGGCAGTAGTCCACTACACTTGCCCAAAGCGGATTGGTGGATGGAGAAGAGGTGATCAATGCCCCTTTGCCCTTTGGTGATGATAATATACTCTGCCGGCATCACATGACAAATATGGTTTAGTACCTAGTTTAATAATGGCCATAAATTGTTATGACTATGACTATAAAATATACGTAGAGACTTTTTAAAAATACTTTTTATTACAAGCATATTGATGATGATATTGTGTTTTTAAATATTTTGGCACATAACCAACCATAATTTTAAGATCTGACTAAGCTGACTGAGTATATAAGGAAACCATATTATCTGACTACAAATAAAATTGGGAACGGCAAGACCATAATTTGATCGTAAAAAAGTTTTATCCCATAATTTAGAAATAATTGATAATGGATAAATAGTGTGAGAGATGATGATATGAGAGGCAAAGAAAGGAGTTAATGCTGTGATGACAGCTGACCGAGATGTGTGGAAGAGAAAAATGTCCCTAAATAAAATTAAAAGCAGGGCAGGCCACTAAAGCCTTCTTAAAATATATTTTGGTATTATTAATAGACTGCTACAAGTCAATAGGTAACTGTAAATAAAGTAGTAGTATTTCTTACATTATTTTTTTAAATAGATACAACAATAAGTGAAAAAAATGTTAATGTAAAATACTTGTATCTTTAAAAAAATTGCAAATTCATTAATAATTATAACCAATTTTTCCAAAGCTGTAACATCAGGGATTATTTATAGGGAAAAATTATGTATAGAGAGCTAAAAAACAGGAGTAACGTAACATAGTTTGCAAAGGAGAACTTATCTCTATTAAAGATTTTTTACAGCCAATCTGTAATGAGAACAGAAACTATGGCAATATGGCAATATGGAGGCACAGAAGTGCATGCCAAAAGAAAAATATATATATAATAAAACCTTAACTTGAGCCAAATTTGAAAAAAAAAAACCCAATTAAATTTTCTTTTAGGTTTACCTTTCTTGCCTGTTGTCTTATTTTTACTAGCTTCACTAAGCATATAGCCAATGTCAAGTGAAAATGTATTTAAAGTAGTAAACAATAAATTATATGGTAGATTAAGTTATAAATGGAGTCTCAAACACATTTTTTTAGGACAAGAACTTGGGTGAAACTCACCTTTCTTGCTTGTCACTCAACAAAAATGACAGCAATTCAGTTTGTTTACATTTAAACTATGTAATTTGGCTCAAGTAAGTACACTAATAGATATTCGGTTAGAAAATACAGAGTAATGTAAAAAAGGCAATCCTTACTTTGGAAATTTCAATACCTCGTCCCAAGACATCCATGGCTGCTGTACCAGTTGACATCATATCAGTGATATGTTTCATAAATATTTTATTCAGCATTGCTATTCTACGAGTGGCTTGTTTGCCTGGCTCATGTTTAGTTTTAGACAAGCTTTTAGCAGAAGGCATAATATTGATATTCATTCCTTCATTGCGGTTAAACCATTGCCTGAAAGTGAATAAATTTTGAATTATAGATAATAGAAATACCATTTTTACCTTTCATTATCAAACATAACCTTTAGGTACACTTAAAAACAGCAGTATGCCAGATTACACCAGATGATATTTTTTTTACATCTATTCAATCATTTACCTTTTGGGTTTTGGATTAATCATCTTATTCAGTTTTAAACCCTGTTTCTTCGTACTAAATACTATATAAGAGACATGATATAATCGTCGAAAGGTTATCATTTCTTAGACACAAACAAATGGTCAATCACGAAAGTATAATAAAACAACAACCAATACGAGGAATAATTAATTCAGTAGAAATACTTATTTTATTAATCATTAATCAAATTTTATATAAATATTTCATGAAGAAAAGATTCTTAAAAATATTATAGATTTAAAGCGTATTTAAAGATATTTTTAAAATTTCGCACCATGGCAAATGCACAGATTAAAAAGGGGCAAATGAAATGACAATTGGTTTTTTATTTTCGCTATTACGAGACAGCAAAGGAATGTAGCCCATACAGTCAAGTCTTAGTTTTATATTTTCTTTCTTGATGTTCGCATTAAAATGTAGGTGTCATACATTTTAATGCATCTAGCGAATGCTGGCGAGAAATGCATGGCAGGCAACAGACCTCATGATAGCGACTAATAAGCTGCAAATTCTACAATAATAATCACTATAAAATTCTCAACCTCAAACACACCAGTCAAACCACAAAACCTTTATTTCAATGATTCTTTCATGCTAGTCAAGTCAACACGGATGCTTGTGCATCAAAATGACACCACTTTCACTACACAAAACCCCTCCGAAGCAATTTTAAAATATCGAAACAAAGATCTACTTCCAGACACCCTGGTTTCCCGTCAAACAAGCGCCTGGTGACACACATTAAACCTTTTGGTCTGCATTCGATAGATATCTACCGTAAGACAAAAAACAATTGTGTCTGGATTATATTAATGATCCACAAACACTAATGAAACCCACATTAAACCTTTTGGTCTCCGTTAGGTAGATATCTACCACAAGACAAAAAAACAATTGTGTCTGGATTATATTAATGATCCACATATTAATGCGAAAATCAAGAAAAAAGATGGAAAACTGAAGACATTGTTGTATGGGCTAAATCCCTTTGCCATCCCGTAATAGGGAAAATGAAAAAAAGTCTATGGTCAATTTATGGCGTGGGTGGGCCTTTTTGCCTCCAATTCCCGCCATCCCGCCAATAAGCTGTCAAATTGTCAAAAACGAAGTAGTGAAGCGACTTGCTCATTACAACCTGTTTATTTTCTATTTTATTTATAAATAAAATCATAGATCTCTAAATTTTAAGTAACTATGTCGAAGCCCGAAGATAGTGAAGAGCATTGGATACAACAGCTGGATGGATTATGTTCAAATTTGAATGTTGATCCTGCTGCTGCAAAAAAATCTAAAGATTCACTTTCGGACATCAAAAACAATTATACACTGGACGTAAGTAGTAAATTTATTGGAAATCCACGACCATTCTCTCTCCTCAAACACGTTCACAATCTATTTATAAAATAATTGTTTTACTGCTAAGGTTATTGATAACAATTTACACAAACAAGTTCATGCAACTAACTATTCATAAGTTTCATATTTTTACTATCACATGAACACAAATTTGTCGTATTTATTATCTGTCGTATATATTGCATTACTTCTTTCACTTTATTATTATGTTAATTCAGTCAAATTTTGTATCTAAACAATACTATATAAACTTATAGTATTATTATAGTAGTATTTCAGACACTTTGTACATTATTTATAGTATAAAGTCTGTGAAATACTATTGTTCACATAAAGTTTCTATTTCCAGGGTGACCTACTCCATTGGATGGCATGTGCTCTATATGTTGCCTGCCGCACCTCAGTTACTCCTACTGTACAGTCTGGCACAGCTGTTGAGAGTAATTGTGTCAGTCTAACTAGGCTGCTAAGACTTTGTAATATAAGGTGATAATAGGAAACAAATTTTAACATCATTAAACAGTTAAAAATAATTATATTTTTTTAATAATGATTTTGTTCTACAGCCTAATACAGTTTTTCACTAAAATAAAAAATTGGATGGAGATGGCAGCTATGCCAAATGATTTCAAGGAAAGGATTTCACATTTAGAACACAAGTTTGCAGTATCAACTGTGTTATTTAGAAACTTTCAGCCAATTTTCCAAGAAATCTTTTCTGGTTTGACTAATGAGCCAGTTAAAACAAATATAAAAAGTAAAAAACATAAGTAAGTATAAACATATTTTACTTGGGCATCTTGTTTCCTAAATGATATGTCAATGAATCTTTGTATTATATAATCTCCAATTATAAAATAATAATATACATATTAATAAAATTGTTCTTTAATTTTCAGAATGCAACCATGTTCGACAAATGCACTATTTGAATTTACTTGGTGTCTCTATATTTGTGTAAAAGGGGAGTTTCAGAATTCAGCCCATGACCTTGTGGACATGTACCACATGTTATTGTGCTGTCTAGACTTTGTTTTTGCCAATGCCTTTATGTCTAGACGTATAGACCTAATAAATCCAGGGTTTAGAGGTATGTCTAAATTATTTAAGTTACTCTTTCTAACCTTGCTATGTCCTGTAGGCATCTTTCGGCTGAAATGATGATGATGACTGTTTCTAATAACACTTCCATAAAATATGCTGTTTACCTTTTTTTTTTCTCTTTCCAAAACACATCTGAAAATAACTTATTTCTTTCTACAAGTACCCCACTAGTAATGGTATTTCAGAATACCTATTTTTTTAAATTAGAAATGTTTTTAGAACTATTATTTTATTTAAAATATCATATAAAATCTTTTGTTTATAAGAAATCTTTAAAAAATGTATTTTTCACAGGCTTACCAAGTGATTGGCTTAGTGATGATTTTGAAATTCCTGCCAAAGCACCATGTATTATATCTACTTTATCAGAAATCAAATCTGCGTTACCAGTCGAGGCCGCTACCATGAAGGAATATAATTGGAAACCTGTAATCAAGGACTTTTTTAAGAAATCAGTAAGTTAATAATAGTAGTTAATTTTAGATAAAAATTAGGCCTTAAATAATTAAAAAAAAATAGCTTTTCTAATTATTTCAAAAATATTAATATTTGTTTATAATTTTCAGATACTCAAAGGAAACAGTGAGGAACTCATTGGGTTGTTAGATATTGGTAATTTTGATGCAAATCAAAAAGCATTAAATAATTTATATGAAACCTATGTCCTTAGTGTAGGTGAATTTGATGAAAGAATATTTTTAGGTGAGTAATTTAAAATAGATTACATACTTTTTTTAAATAATTATATTAATTAATACAACTTAATCTACAAACAAGCAAAAAAGATTATATCAGTCATTTTTGACACTTAAATATCGAATTTATGAGTAACATGAGTTAGGATTTTGTGTAAAAACAAATATGTCAAAACTTTACTGCATGAATTCAATTTTAACTTGCATTGTAGATTATGAAGGTAACTTCCAAAATAATAGGCATTTAAAACTGATGATACAAAGAATACATCATTTAATTTTGCAGGGGAACATGCCAATGAGCAGATTGGAACCAGAAATAGAGTATCAGGTGATGAGATATCTCAAGTGATTGCAACATTTGGCCCAGTAAGTAATGCTTAACTAATAATATTTATTCTAAATAAAGATTAACATTTATTCTACTGGCTCTCCTGTTTATAATAATGATTTCTATTGAAAATAAAATATTCTAAGAACAAAATTGTACATATAACATCTGAAAGTACAAACAGAAATACTTGTTAATCCGAATGTTTATTTATTTATTTAAAGGCACAAAGAATACAATTTGATACATTTTCATTAGATGGTATGTTACAGATTACATTAATATTTAATTCCGATAAATGTTGCACACAACATTTACATAAAATGCAGAATAATAAATAAAGATAACTAAAAAATCTCCAAAGAAATGCAAAAACAACAATTTTATCTTCAGATTACAATGCATTTTACAAAATGTAGTGGTTTTATAATTTTATTGAAGCAATATGGGCTCTGCTGGCTCTTAGAGCCTGTGCCAATTTCAGATTTTTTTTTTAGTTTATATGGTTGGCAGACAATCGTGGCCTGCCTGGAGGTAAGCAGTAGCCTATAGAACTTCAAAACTTCGTGACACTTAAGTGACATTTGCACGCTGCATACCTGAGTCTGCTTCCCTATCCAATGGAGCCTGGCAACTTTACTCACCAACAGAAACTATCTCACAAAATTGTTGTGTTATTTGACTGTGGTCTTCTGTAAGGTACTAGCCTACTTCAAGCAAACCAAATTCGAACAGCTATCTTTATGTGACCAACCTCGAAAAATTAAACAATTATTGCTTGTTTTTGATCATCAAAATATTTGTCCTCCATGCTTGGCGCATTAAACTGTTAGTGCGGGTATGATTGCCATCAGTCCGCATTAAGCCATCTCTAAACTCTGTTTCTTCTAATTAGGGTTACTTATGCCCAGCAATGATAGAAATATACGCTGATATGATGCATGCGCTGACGCCGTCGTGGTGAAATGCTCAGTAACACCATAGTATAAAGAAACAAGTACGCCAACTGAAATTCCTAATTATAAGCTACAGGCTACCATAGGGGATCGAAAATTTCCTTACTTATTTTTGGCTCCTATGCGTTTTCGATTATTGAAATTATGCTTAGTTGAAGTTCCATATAAAAACACTTAAAAATTTGCTACACCCTAATCTTATTTTCTGAATCATAAATTCATTTAAAAAGTTTAATTTCACAAAAAAAAATTTCTTCGATTTCAAGAAGGATAAATATAACTTGTTATAGTTAATTAAAGATATTTTCTTTCTACGAAAGCGACGGTTGCGAGCATTGTTACGGCGTACGGCGCAGTCTTTACTAGGGTATTTGTTAGTTATATTAAATTTACAATGTGTACGTGCGGCCACGCCTCCGGCGAGACGCGTTGCTACTTGGGGCGCACACACACCGTGTTCCAAAACCGTCCTCAAACCGTGTTCGGTGCGAAAGTCAACTTACTTGTTTCCTTATACTATAATACTGCCCACTACTCACGCCGTCCAGGTTCGAATCCCCGTAGTGGCAAATGTTTGTGTGATGAACACTAAGTTTATTTATAAAACATCGGAGCCAAAATCTCTTAGCATTCCAAGAATTCATTTTGCGGGTGCCTGGTCCATAGTGTTATCTGTATGATGTACTTTGTTTAGATTGGTCGAGCGTGTCCGGACACACCTCTAACAGGGCGCAAGTACCTCGGTCGCCGTGCTGAAGAGCTAACTCCTGTGTCGGAGGCCACTAACAGCCTCGCCCGCCTCGCTGCGTTCTTGCGCCAGTCAAAGCCACAGCCTTCTTCACAACTTATCAGACTTTTCTCGTAAGTACTAACGTACTATTGGGTTTTTTAACGCAAGGAAATTCAAAACAATAAATTGTCATAAACACCAAGTGGGGAACCAAACGCATAAAGACAGATGCATACAAATTTCCAAAATGTCTTAACAAGTCTCACTGATCCACCACAAAAGCTGTGCTTACTACAAGGGAAGCTATTTCGTGAAATTAAATTTTTGCTAAATAATTATATTAAAGAAATTTTTTACACGAGGATTTGCTGGTGCTCTCTCAATATATCTCTTAGATCCCAATTCAGGACAAGAATGTGTAAAAGGCATTTATTTTCTTAACATTTTTATTTCACAATTTAAAGAAATTCCAGATCTAACACGACCTAGCATCTACTTACATAATGTTTCTTATAAATTAACCATAAGATTATATACAGTAAATTTTCAAGTTCACAATATACTACAATCTGTTTAAGTTTTTATTTTTTACAGTGAATGTGGTGTGAATGAAGAAACAATAAACAAAAATGTTATTAAGCCATGTAACCTGTGGATGGAACTTTTTGCAAATTGTCTGAGAGAATCTAACTGCAGCAAAGAGACCATTGCTTTCCGTGCTAACATGGTGACATGTTTATATTATAAAGTATTTGAACATATTATTAGAGAGGAGCACAGGAAGAAACCACAAGTTTCCCTACAGGTAAAATCTTATACCTCTAGGGCTTGTTTCACAGATTCCGATTAGGAGGTATCTGACAGTTAATTTACAGTTTTGTGTACCAACTGTCAAAATAAATTCTACTGAGAACTTATTTGGAACCTGTGATACAGGCCCTTCAAAAAGTTTATCACTTAAGTTTAAAATTACGACAAGACCTAATCACAGTAAAGTTGCAAATCTCAGAGCTCCTTTATGGTATAGTGGTTTTGCTCACTGCTTTCAAATGCAGACACTCAATTCTCACAGTGGGAAACTGGATACTACAAATTAGTGGTTGGTTTATTTGGGGGTATAATAGTCCGAGAGCTGGTAGACATAATATATTTAAGTAGGTATTTGAGGTAAGCTGAATACTTCTCCTATAATACCCTAACACAGATCTGCAGACCTTATTCTCCTTAGTTGTTTTCTTTTTTTTCCATAAATGTCCTTGAGGCAAGTTGAAATTTTTAACAGGATATCATTTCTGATTGAAAAAATATCTATAAATAAAAATCTATGTTTTTATGTTTGTTCTCCATGTGTTCCGACACTATTGATCAGATTGTGATGAAACTTTGGTAGGATGTTCTGGGGACGCCCGAGAGGCTTCCTTGCCCAAATATTGTAATTTTTTTATGTGGCATTGCAACGTTTGTCGGGTACAGCTAGTATATATTATTATTATAAAAATGACCAATTATTTCGATGAGGCATTCCACCTGCTAAGTCATCAAGAAAGTTATTATGCGTTTCAGTGAGTGGTGATAATGTAGTAACAAGCTATCATATGTAATCCACTTTTGACATTTCAGCATCTTTATTTTTCACTAAATGAGAGTCACTGTCTAATGTGGACTTTTATTATACCTTGTGATGTATTAACCGCTTTCTAAGTTGCTTAATGTTTGCGATTGTTATGTCTAATGACTGACCAAACCACCAATAGCTTGTTTAAAGTATGAAAGTATTTGCCAGTGTATTCTAGTTTCAACTTGATTTCAGATGTTATTATCTCGAGAGACCTATCAGTTGGCAGTGTATGCATGTTGTACTGAAGTAGTACTACATGCTTATGGTGTCCACTCGCTGAGGTTCCCAAGGGTGCTTAATATCTATGGCCTAAGTGCATTCCATTTCTACAAAATAATAGAGCTAGTAGTGCAAGCAGTTGTGGAGAAATTGAGTAGAGATATCATCAAACATCTCAACACAGTAAGTACTTAATGATATTTAGAATATGTTATGTTTATTTTTATTAGTTTTTTATATTTAACCATGAAAAGTTTACATACGATGATATTGTTATCTAACACCATCCATGAATAATCTTTGTTATGCATCATACACCAACTCTGTAATCATGATTTAATTGTATTGATGTGGACTTTATAATTTATTTCATAAAGTATACATAAAGCTATTTTTAAACGTTTTTTCCAATCTAACTAAATTGACAAAGATTACATCAATTATCTAGCCCAAATTAAGTATCATTAAGATCTTGTATTATGTGCTAGATAACGGACATAATAAATATACATAATAGTACAAATATTTTTATAAATAAACATCAATAAATACATAAACAACCATGACTCGTGAACAAATGTTCGTGTTCATCGCACAAACATTTGCTCCTACCAGGACTCAAACCCGGACTGCTTGGTGTGTAGGCAGCATTACTGACCACTCCAGCACAACTGCTAAGATGACTTTGAGTGCAACATCTGTCCCGGTAGGACTTTTGTTTGTTCGTTTACTGAAGAATTATTACTTTTTGACGTATGGTAGGCCCTTTTATGTAGGCTACAGGCTGGCAAACTGTCATTATGTATGTAAATCAACAAAGCATTGATATAATTATGAGTATTTCGATATTGTCTGGTATTTTGTGTGTTAAGTATCAAATTGTATGACTGGTATACCAAATTTGTTAACAGGTAGAAGAAGAAGTGTTAGAATGGTTGGTGTGGACTTCTGATAGTCCTTTGTGGGAGCAGCTCACTACAACCCCGGTGCCGGCCTCCAGCGAAGTCTATGGGCACGAGTCGCCGCTCACTCGCAGGAATAATAGTAATATTTTTTAGTAGATAATAAAAAAATATCGAATTTTTCCTACCATATGGGGCCATACCTACCATATTTCCTACCATATTGTAATCTATTTTTTGGAAAATACCTCGTGGTAGATTTGCTGTTTGCGCTTTCTTGTTTTATCATTCCATAACTAACAATCAAATTTATATAAAAAATATTTTATTCATGGCCGCAGATCAAGCTACAACAAACTGTCTTTCTTCAGTAGACTTTGAACTCTATGATTACGGAATAAGGTAAAAATATATTGAAAATTTTCGACAGTTTTGGGTAGCTTGATCTGCTATTGTTTCTGCCGAAACATTAAGTTTAGCCATAGTATTTAAGGTAATATATTTTTTTATGTTACAGATTGTATGCAATCACCTGTGTCGTCAGCTATAGACCGAATTCTAATGCCTATAGCGGATCAAGCGAGAAAACAGTTATTTACTGATAATATTAAACCAGGCCAGTCACTTCTCGGTTCGTTTTTCATTAATATTTGTGCTGTAATAATATTTAAAGGGCTATTTTATTAAACAAAATTTTTCTTTACTCAGTACCAACTACAGTTTCAAACCAAGAATCCGTCAAAGCAGAACCTACGCCCAGCACCTCCAATGGTGACAGTACACCAAATCAAACGCCCAACTCAACACCAAAGAGGGCCAACAACTCATTAATACTTTTCTTCAGAAAGGTAAATACTTAAAATTTTCAATGACAAGTTATGTATGTGATGGGGAGATAACTTATAATCAAAATATATGTAACTGCACATTTTAGAAATTGCATGTCTAGTTCCAAATTTTACATCATACATGCAGAATATGGAATTAGCTTTAAATAATAAGATCAGTAAAAATTGGGAATTTGATTCTAAATATTACTTTTTTTTTTAATAAACATTGTAGCTTTTAAAAACACGTTAAATTGTTGAGGTGATTATAGAGGAAAGTAAAGGGAAATAAATAAATATGACTAAAAATATAATAAATTAACTGTTGGTAAAATACATGAAATTAAATGTAAATTTTAATTATTGCCAAATAAAAATTAAATTCATCAACATGTCAGCCGAGAGACGCCCACTGTTCGACATAGGACTCCCCAATGATCTCCAACCCAAACTCAAAAAATCGAGTTAAGAAACTATATTGCAAATATTGAAGACTAATAACAATTGCGAACCTTAAGTGGCATTGCGAGGAGCACAGACGGCCGTTAGATGCAGCGTTGGTAGGCCTCCTACAAGGTGGACCCACGATCTGGTAAAGATCGCGGGAAACCGCAGGATGCGGGCATCGCAGGACCCACCGGTTTGGAGATCCTTGGGGGATGTCTATGTCTAACAGTGGGCTTCTTTCGGCTGAATGATAATAGTGTATTTTTTCCCATGAAAGAAAAAATATAAAATTGCATTTTTCATGATAGATATTGCAAAAAGTAAACAAGAAACATTGATATTTATTCATAAATATGCAATTTAAATATTATAAGTCTATTTAAAAATCCACTTTTTTAATTTGTCCCAAAAATGTTTAAAACGCCGTTCGCCACTTTCTAATGAAACGTTACGTCACTCCGTTAGTAAACAAAGTAGATTTGTATCGTGCTTTGTGTTGTCAAAATCAACAATCGCAAATTGCAGTTGTTTTGTTTACTAACGGAGTGACGTCACGGGCCGAAAAAGCATGGCGGCTAGAGTTTCCGCGCGAAAATTCAAATACAAAAATAAAAAGACATTTTTGGTTTTATAAAATTGAAATTCTACTGGTTAATTACAACCTCAGGATTGATTTAAAACAATTTTCTTTGAATGGTGTAATACCCTACTGGGAATATTTGCCTTGCAGTTCTACAGTTTAGCAGTAGTCCGCATGAATGACTTATGCTCGCGCCTGCGACTGGGCAGCGACGAGCTGCGGCGCAAGGTGTGGACCTGCCTCGAGTACACCGTGGCGCAGCAGACCAGCCTCATGCGGGACCGGCACCTCGACCAGATCCTCATGTGCACCGTCTACGTCGTCTGCAAGGTCAGCATGGTCACAGCCTAGCCTCGGTGAAATTGTGTAAAATAACTAGTGGTGTGTTCAACGCTCCAGAAGTTGTGTAAGGAGGTTAAGGATTTGGCTGACATTGGACGGACAACCGGCATACAGGTACCCAATTTCTCCTTAATTTCCAACCAGTCAGCATGGTCACAGCCTATAGTACACGGGGTCAGACCAGCCTTATGTGCTCCGTCTACGTCTCGTCTGCATGGTCACAGCCTATAGAAGACGGCGTTAGGCCAGCCTCATGTGCTCCGTCTACGTCGTCTGCAAGGTCAGCATGGTCACAGCCTATAGGTCAAGCAATGCTAGCATTGTCTTATCTTTCTTGTGTTTGTTCTCCTACCCTGCTCCCAATTTTTATTTGGGTCGGTGCAGTAATTGTCCTACAATCGACATAATGTCATAGGTTTGGCATTACATTCTGCGACCGGCCGAATTCAAATCACTATGCCAATTAACAGATCAAGCAGATCTATGTGGTGAAAATAGTGGTCAAATTGTTAGTAATCTGTCAATATCAAGGTCAATCGGAGTGTACACTAGCTCAAGTCACTAAAAAGTTAAAACAATCCTATGAAACAAGGGTCACTAAGTCGCCTGAAAGGTCACCCAATGTTCACATTGCACTACAGTCAACCAGCGTTCATGCAATCATAAGAAATCAATATCCAGACAATCTCATGGTCACTATGTACACTGCAAGTAATAAATTTTTAGCAAATGGTATAAAGTACTTAAATGTGAACAAACATTTTATAAAAACGAAATAAATCCATTTGGTTGCAGGTGTCAAATACAACAGAGAACCCTGTAGAAATGACTTTTGCGGAAATAATGCGGTGTTACAGGCAGAGGCCCTTGGCTGACAGTCACGTTTATAGATCAGTTCTGATCACACCAGCGACGGAAGACAGTGAGTACAACATAATAAATATTACAGTTTACTAGCTTTCAAGTTGTCAGAAACCTTAAGAGTAATTTTGGTTGAATCCTGATAATGTCTCCATTCAGAATCCATACATTTGTTCTCGAGTAGTTTCTGTTATTGAATAAAATATAATTATGTTTAAATTATTCGATAGCAATATATTTGTAAATATACTTATCATATAAAGAGGTTTTGTAGACCTACTTTTTTAATAGATAAACAACAGTTGTAAGGATTTTCATGAAATTATGAATTATTTATTTCAGGTCCGGCAAAAAGGAGCGATTTAATTAAATTTTATAATGAAGTTTATGTTAAAAGCATGCAAGATTTTGCTCATAAACTTGGAAAACAAAGAGATGTGAGTATGAATTTATTGCATTTTATTTACCAAGATCTTCATTTACTTTTGTTTGCACTAAAAACAGAAAATACCCTAAAGCCCTTCGCAGATGAGGGACTTTTGTCTGTGTACTTTAACTGGCATTGTAATTAAAACAGCAACAATGACAAAATGTAAAATCTAATTACACGCGAGTTAAATCCGTAGAAGTTCTTTTTACTTAAATTATTTTATTTTTGTTTTTTACTTTTACAAGATCGTAGTATGCACTGTCAAAGTCGTCCATTTCGCATAACGATCGAGAACGCAAGTTAGAAGGTCGCGTAAGTTTAGATAGCATCTCGTTTTTCGGGCCAGACTTCTCGCGTTCGTCTAGGGGGGCAGGGTTTCCCACCCACTTGGGGGCATAGAGTGAACCAAGGGGGGGCGCAGCAAGCGGCTCCAGAATTAAACTGAATAAAGTATATTTATTAAAATTGTTCATGTAAAACCGCCGCCAAAACTAAAAACGGAAGAAATAAAAATTTTGTTTATAAAAATCTAAATGTTTTTTGAGGTCGTTCCCAAATACAAGTGACAACGTTTATTACAAATATTGAGGTTGGCACCAACCTCAAAGAACATTTAGATTTTAATAAACAAAATTTTTATTTCTCCCGTTTTTAGTTTTAAGGCGGTTTTTTTTTATTGTTTTTTTTTCTGCTTTTTAGTGTTTTAAGTATAGAAATTTTCAGGAAACTACCTCAAGATTTTTAGACACACAAGTGATAAAATTACGATATCATCAATGTCAATTAAATAGGCATTATTAGGGATAACTCAAAAATTACTCGTCAGATGTCGATAAAATTTAAATGGGACCCCATGACAAGCACTAGCGTCCAAAGGTCAAAAGAATCTTCAAAATCGGTCCACCCAGTAACGAGTTATGAGGTAACAAACATTAATAAAAAAAAAAAATTGTGTGGGTCAGCTCCGACGCACGGCTGGAGTTTACTCCGAGACAGGTGAGATGGCGCACCTGCTGTCATCCGTGTTTTGACAATTAGAAAGTTGCGCGACATAGGATGCGCACCAATTTTTTTTTTTTTTTTTTCATTTATTGAGGACAACAAACAATTGTACAATACATTTTACTAGTACATATGTTATATCCTTACATATAAGCCCTAACTAATTGTACAACCAGCACCGTTATCCACAAAGTACTTACTATAATATGCTATGAATAAGCATGTACCTTAAAATAAGCTAATATTATTTAGTTTTACTAAGAGCAGTCTCAAACAACACAACAAAGACTAAAACTGTATAGCGATGACACTCAAGAAATAGAACTGTAATATATTAAATATACCAACTACTTGTAAAAAAATAGTAAGTTACTTAACATACCAATTATGACTTTGACCTTCAAAAACGTAACGAGGTCATTCATCGATAGATTTTTCTCATACCGGGCCCCTTATATATGCAAAACTATTCTTAAGGAGTAAACGCCAAAAAAAGAAACATACAGTCGAATTGATAACCTTCTCCTTTTTTGAAGTCGGTTAAAAATAATCTTCACTGTGCACTGACTACTATGAAGCCAAGGATTCAGACTCCCCATTTCGGACCCTAGGGGGGCCGTAGTCTTTTAGCATAATGTTGGGTGAGGCGCATAGGGTAAATCAGGTAATCTCAGGTACGTCCTTCATCCGAAGATGGGATCAACAGATCGGTACCAGCACTCTGGGCGAAAGTCTACGTGTTGCGTAGAGTGCTGTATGGTACGTTCGGGATACTGACGGTTTTTAGTGATTATGTCCATAAAGGGCGACTTCCACATAACCCGAGCGTGGCTTTATTAACGCTCTGGTACGTTTAAAACGTTTTCCGTCAAAAAAAAGGCGCATAGGGTAAAAGGTTGGAACCCCTGCTGTAGAGCCTATAATGCTGCGGCCGCACACATCGCGATGTCGCGAATATTCGCGTTATCGCGATGTGTCTAGCCAAGTATTCGCGAATACTTCAGCACTTCGTGCGAAGTCGCAAGGACATCGCGCCGTGGTCGGTAAACTGGCGCACATCAAAGCGTTTTTATCGCGATGTCCTTCGCTTGAATGGCCACACTTCGTGGTCTTCAGTCGGCGCACAGACATCGTGCGCACCGGACGTATTGCTTTAAATTAGTTTTCTACCATGGATTGTAATAACGACAGGATTTTAGAACTTATTAGCAATAAGGAGTGTTCAAGTCAATATTGTTTAGCCTTGCTTTTTTCTTAAACAATAATTCCTGACAGAATCACTAAAACAAAGTCGCTATCCGCCGTCTGTCTCTATGTATGCTTAGATCTTTAAAACTACGCAACGGATTTTGATGCAGTTTTTTTTAAAAGATAGTGATTCTTAAGGAAGGTTTATATGTATAATACATGCATATTTACATAAGCATTGCACCCGTGCGAAGCCGGGGCGGGTCGCTAGTAAAAAATAATTGCAATTGCCCTAAAACATAGGCCGACCGCGGCGTCCATTTTGTTTTTACGTAACATCGCGATTATCGCACTATTGCTATCGCGATGCGTGCGGCCGTAGCATTAGGTATTGTGTGTGCGCAGGAGTGCGCGCTGTCGCCGCTGCCGGCGGGGCGGTGCGAGGCGGCGTGGTCGCCGGCCGGCCAGCGCGTGTCCGAGCGGCACCAGGTGTACGTGAAGCCGCTCACCACACCGCCGCCCAGCCACCACCACCTCATCTACCGCTTCAGCCGCAGCCCCGCCAAGGTACGTGTCCCCGCCCCACCAGGTGTACGTGAAGCCGCTCACCACACCGCCGCCCAGCCACCACCACCTCATCTACCGCTTCAGCCGCAGCCCCGCCAAGGTACGTGTCCCCGCCCCACCAGGTGTACGTGAAGCCGCTCACCACACCGCCGCCCAGCCACCACCACCTCATCTACCGCTTCAGCCGCAGCCCCGCCAAGGTACGTGTCCCCGCCCCACCAGGTGTACGTGAAGCCGCTCACCACACCGCCGCCCAGCCACCACCACCTCATCTACCGCTTCAGCCGCAGCCCCGCCAAGGTACGTGTCCGAGCGGCACCAGGTGTACGTGAAGCCGCTCACCACACCGCCGCCCAGCCACCACCACCTCATCTACCGCTTCAGCCGCAGCCCCGCCAAGGTACGTGTCCCCGCCCCACCAGGTGTACGTGAAGCCGCTCACCACACCGCCGCCCAGCCACCACCACCTCATCTACCGCTTCAGCCGCAGCCCCGCCAAGGTACGTGTCCCCGCCCCACCAGGTGTACGTGAAGCCGCTCACCACACCGCCGCCCAGCCACCACCACCTCATCTACCGCTTCAGCCGCAGCCCCGCCAAGGTACGTGTCCCCGCCCCACCAGTACCCCCTAGCACGGGACGTGGACAAAATCTCTCTCCACCACTTGACAGTATTTCTTCTCAAGATTTAGTGGGAGTTAGAGCGAGAGGAAAATATTTTGTTCTCCCCGAGGAGAATTTGTCCACGTCCCGTGCTAGGGGGGCAGGTGTACGTGAAGCCGCTCACCACACCGCCGCCCAGCACACCGCCGCCCAGCCACCACCACCTCATCTACCAGACCCCCAATTGCGCTATTTACGAACGTTAAAACCTAAACCAAATCATTATAGCTGTCAAACTGTTGTCAAAATCTTTGAAAACGATAACGTTTTGGTTGTAACGTTCGTATTAGCTCCTATATCTCTCTCATATTTGCTCGATAAGGCCCCAAGTGTACATGAAGCCGCTCACCACCCTTCCGCCCGCCCACCACTACCTCATCTACCGCTTCTGCCACAAGGTTTAACTTTGGATGAAATTCTAACTTTTAACTTCATAACTTTATTTAGGTATAATCTAGAAGAAAAAAAATGGTCCTAATGATGAGCATAATACGTAGTTCTCCACTTTGTCATAAATCTTTTGACAGCCATTATACAACATGTAATTTAAATAAACCAACATCCTGAATACAGGTGGGATGGGATCGGCTTATGTGTTGATTTAAAAAAAAACTTTTTAATTTTATTTTTTTAAATAAACTCAGAAGCTGATCCCTCAACCCTTGGTAGGTTATTTAAATTGTTATGTGTGTATAATGTTAAATTATGTGAATAGTAATTAAGCTAATAATCCCGGTTTCTTCATCAGGTGATATCACCCCACTGTTAATAATTACATACAAAGTTTTGAACTTGCAGGATTTGCACGCGATCAACACGATGGTGTCTTGTGAGGTGGGCGGCATGAAGCGGCCGGGCGACGGCGTGCCCGGCGACATACTGAAGCGGGCGCGCTACGGCACCGACGGCGTCGCGCGCAAGCTGCAGGGGCTCATGAGCGACCGGCAGGCTGTCTAGACCGTGTGTAATACATACATACATACACGTGTGTAATATAAAACATAAATATATAAAAGAAGAACCCAAACCGCTGGGTCTAGCTAGAGATTCCAAATTTGGCACGTAGGTTGCTTATTAGCTCTAGAGGTGCACTAAGAAAGGATTTTTCAAAGGATAATGCCCTAACCTGCCCACAATGCGCAATAACCAAATGTACCTCAAAATTATGATAAATATTTAAGATAATAAATATTTAGGGTCTACTAATAACATTGCGAAAACAATACAGACTGACATTATACATCATTCCGGAAATAAAGAGAACAAAAAAAGACTTTTTTAATGCCAAATTTAAGGAAGAAAAAAATACCAAAAGCGTGGCTGTATGGGCTAGATCCCTTTACGTTCCCTTAAAAAGAGATAATGAAAGAAAAAATTATATCTCTTATTTTGTCAATTATTTGAATTTAACATAACCTCGCAATGACTAATAACAATTATGATTTCTCCCTCCTCAAAAATAAAATTATTTAATGATTTTTTTTCCACATAAATTATAATTTTTTGTCTTTGGAACTGGGTCATGATTAAGCTTTAATATTTTATTCAGTTCCATACTAAATCTCCTTAATTGTAAATTTAAATGCAGGATATGGTTAAATGTTTTGGAGAGGGCTTATGTTATAAAACGATATTTCTTTATTTTCAGATTATCTACACAAATCATTATCACGGAAGAAGACAGTTAAATGAATTATTCCACAAATAATTTTAAATATTACCAAAAAAAATTTTGCTCATGGCTCTCTAAAACTTTCGTTATTTTTGAATATTGCACGAATAATTAATTTAATCAATTTGTTTGAGGCTGACAGAATGTAAATCAAAATTATTATATTGACTTTTAACATTTTGGAAGTAACAGTAAATCGGTGCTAGATTTATAGATCTAATATCAATCCATAGGTCCAAAAATTTTAATAGAGTCGCTACGTTCATTTTGATCTCATTTATTTGTTGAGTATATGAATAGTATTGGTTTGTTTGCCATATTTTTGTGGATACTGATATTTAACATTTGCTTAGTAATTGAAATGCATTTTACCATTGTTACTTTTAAGTTTATTTTACCAACAAGCGTGTGTCTGTATGTTGTGTGACGTAGGTTTTGGTGTGTGGTCCAAGCAAGTTTTAAATATCGGTACATGCGTTTTCGATTTGATCGCCGCAAATATAATTAAGTTAAAAATCGAGGACTATGGTCCTTATTCTATGTAGACTTGATGTATTTATAAGCTAATCTGTGACTTAAGTAAATGCACTATAATTTCAATTCCAAAAGAATTCTTGTGTTGTATTTGTATATTATTGGATTAATGTATATTTGAGTTTACGATTTGACTGAATTTGTTGTTCTGTTTGCTAAATTTATAACTGTTTTTATCAAGAACAGTATAGTATCATTAATATCTAACTGTAGTCAGATAGTTGAAACACATATATCTTTTCATTTTATCTTATTTTTAGTTAGTAAGTAATCAGAGGTAACATGAATCAATTTGTTCTACTTTTGAATCGAAATTATATGATTGTATATTTCATACATAACCCACTTATGTATCATGTATTTTTACCCTTGGTTGAATAAAAAATATAATATTATTTTATGACTTTTTGTTCATAGGATAAAATAAAAAATACAAATACACGTCACACTTTTTTTTATTTATCACTAAAATGCTAAATCTTAATTATAGACATTTGAGAAACAATTACATAGTTCTTTGTCGATGGATTCACAAATGGCAATATAAAACTACTGTTTTTTGACAAATTGCATTTATTATAACAAATAAATTTATTATTATAAATATTATAATACAAGCAATATAATCCCAAAAACTTGATCAATTAGTGATCTTTTTAATTTTATTATGTACAAAATATCACAGAACAACCATGTGCGTTGCTCCAATAACACTAACGCTCCAACCCCCCTGTTATACGAAGACGTCCAATGTGCCATATTTAACTACCTTATTCTTAATAATTATAACAAATGCTACACTAATATGCAAAATAGAAGTCTGATATAAAAATGTACTGCGAATATTTGTGTCGATTGTAGTTGATATGCCTTTGGTCCAGAGGATTGAACCAATGACTCGAAAAATTCTTGCGACATTTAAAACTGTAATGTTGGCAGTTCTGAGTATACAAATGATTCTTTACGATCATAAAGGCCTGCCCAGACAAGAGACTCCGTCAAAATACAACGCATAAACGCGCGGTTGCTTTATACGGAAAACGCTTTGCGATTTAATTTGGTCTGAGATTTTAATTTTAATACATAATATACAGCAATACCGTTGTTTTTTTTTTTTACTTTTAACGCAGCGGTAATGCTTACCGCGCGAGTCTACTGCAAAAAGCAAATGGCATAACGCACACGAGGGACTATCAGCACCGCGTACAAAGTCTCCTAAACAACCGAGGGCATTGACGGACTTCGACTAAATTACAACACAACGTAATGTTACTTACAATATTTGTTTTCATAGCATTCGCTTTACTAAACATCAGAGGAACAAATGTTCGTACATTGTGTTTCAAGTAGTTTCAACACGTTTAGTCCTCGTCCACATTCTACGACATCAAGCAGTCCGGGTTCGAGTCCTGGTAGGAGCAAATATTTGTGTCATGAACACGAACATTTGTTCATGAGTCGCGGTTGTTTATGTATTTATTTAAGTTTATTTATAAAAAATATCTATGCTATTATGTATGTTAAAGTCCGTTATCTAGTAACCATAACACAAGTTCTTAATGATACTTAATTTGGGCTAGATAATTGGTGTAAACCTGGAAATATATTATTATTATATACATTCAGTTGAAGTCCGATGTCCTCGGTTGTATGGGGGAATTTTTGTACGCGGCATTTTTAGTGGCTGCGTTATGCCATGTAGTTTTAAGCGATTTATAATTACTGGCGTTTATAGATTGGCAATGAATCGACTTAGGCGAGAACAAAAATGCACTGCAATGAGTAATGCGCGTGTGTGCGTGAAAAATAGTACTGCATTCTTGACAGTTGCTTTCTTTTCACGTGACAGGCAGGCCGACCTAGGCCGCCTGCGTGTACGTGAAATGGCCGCGTCTATCTATGTAGCTATATCGTTCTAATATACGTATTAGTATGCTCTTTCTATTTCACGTTGCCGATCTAGTTTCCTATATCTATGATTTTGACGGACAAAAGTCCCACGTCTGCGCAGATCTTAAGCGGGGCATCCACGCTCAGGTTTACATGACAGGTTTAACTGTTCAGGTAAACATAGTGTGTGTGGTGTGGAATCCTGCGCAGTTGAACGGCATACACGTTTATGTTTACCTGTACCCGTAGTGTAAGTTTTTTAGTATAAAATACGTAACTATCGTAGTTAGGAGCTCAATTTGTATGGGAAAAATTATATAAGCTTCTTTCCGCTAGAAGCGCTATTCACGTTTCCTACACAAATCGAGCTCTTAACGCAACTACAATAGTTACGTATTTTAAACGAAAAATCTTACACTACAGGTACTGAACAGTTAAACCTGTCATGTAAACCTGAGCGTGGATGGCCCGCTTTAAAGGGTATTATGGACCTTAACCCTTTGACTGGTAAAAAAAAAATATTTTGCATTGTTTTTCAACCTTATCACATAGATATAAAGCTGAAAATAAGGTGGCAATATATCTGCCATAACTAGACAGAGTTAACTTGATTTTTTTTGACGTGACAACGTCTTATAATTCGATAGAGCCGGCTGCACGCACGAAAAAAACATGACGCATGCGGCGTTACCTCGCTCTGAGGCGTTCCATGTAAGGCCGGCAAAACAAATGAAATTAAATTTTTCTTTTGAAAAATGCTACCATTCCATCAGTATTTTCTTAAGACGTTGTCACGTTCAACTATCGTCAGTAAACCGACTTTACAGACAACCAATTTTTTGACTAATTTTGCATCTGATGTCCTTCTCTGCGTCACCGGGTTTTTTTGGTGAAGGCGAGGACCTAAGTGTAAGTCCAATCACCCCAGAGAGGATTCCTGACCGGTGAGCATCTCCCTCGAGGGAGTCTCTGCACCGATTAGGGTCTCTAGGGCGTTCGAGTCTGACGGGTAACTTGAAATGCTGGTATCAGTACTTTTTATAGTGAATGGGGTTTTTTAGTAGCGTTAAAGGGAGGAGTCAGTGGAGAGGGGCGAGGCGCGCTTGAGAGGGCCGGGGGCGTGCGGTCAGGTGGCGCGGCCCTTGCCCTCCTTGATCGCGATCACGTAGCGCTGCGCCACGCGCTCCGGCGGGGAGTACCCGTCCGCGTACGACGAGTCCTACACACAAACAAACACATAATAAATAACGTGTAAAGGCCAAGGTTCTAAAATATTCGATATTTATTATAAATATCAAAATATTGGATAATTATGATATATATTAAAAATGTGATATACTGGGTATAAAAGACATGAGCAGTCAAACGAGAACCATGTATTCAATACATCAAAATAAGACATATTTCAAAAAAAATATTGCTGGGAAATGATTTTTATTTTTTGGTGTTAAAAAAAATTGCTAATTGTACCGCGCAATGTAAAGGGCTCAACTCGCACGCAACTCGCAAAACCGCAATAATTTTGCCAGACGGGGCGGCCCCGTTCGTTAGTGTCCGTGCGCATCGAGTGAGCTACATTGAACGCTAACGTTTTGAAGCCATTTTTTGTTATGAAATACTAAAAAAAATGATAATGTTTCTTTGGGCAATAATTAAGAAATAAAGTATAGAATACGTTTTCTTAAAAAAATGAAAAAAAAAATTATGACTGACCTTCAATAAAATCGTAACTATCAATTTCCCAGGTATAGTCTATAGGAAAAAAATGTTATTGATGGAGAGCAGAATACATGGTTCTCGTTTGACTGTTCATGTCTTATACACCCTATATATCTATTTTGTATGACAACCATATTTATTATTTTATTGTATTATTTATGTATACTGTTTGCATATATGTTTTAGACTCAATGATGTAAACTCCTCTTATAAATCAATAAAAATGAACTAAAAGTTTCGGTAATGCACACTTTTCCCTAATTCTAAAAAGGGTTACGTTGATCTGAATACGCATTTTCATTCACAATAGAAGCGGTGGAAGATGTGAAAATAATGATTTTGGATTGAAAATATTTTTATACACATTGAATTAAAATTGTATAATTTAATTTAGATTTTACGTACTTTAAACTAGCAAAGGTTTCGATATATAACGGATATATATCATTTATATATTCTCGAACCCTGAAAGGCACAGAAATAATAATGAAGAGAATAGAAATGCTTTGGTTCACATTTACTACCGGAACCAGTGTCGCTGCTTTATCCCCTCTACTTACTATTAATGCAAGCACGCAAAAGAACGAAACCGTACTACGCAAAGACGCCCACAATTTACAATTATGAACCTTACGTTTTAAGAGACAGCGTTGAACAACACTCACCATAAGTCAGACTCACAATTACACAACGTCGCTCTTCATTGGTAGCAACGGCATTATGGCGGTTATCATGTAAGTCCGTATCACAATATAGAGAATACAGTACTTTGACTCCATATTTAGTGACGAATCGGCGAACGTACACATACAAACGTCGTTTACACGGCCGCTAAGCATGCTCTGAACGGTAAAGCCGGCAAAAACGGCCGTGTAAACGACGTTTGTATGTGTGCGTGCGCCGATTCGTCACTATATATGGAGTCAAAGTACTGTATCGCTTTCTATATTGTACTTTTACGGTGAAGGAAAACATCGTGAGGAAACCTGTGAACACACCTATGAATAAATTCTTAGGCTGTGTGAAGTCGACCAAACTGCACTTTGCCAGCGTAGTTGAGTTACACCCATATTCACAAACATTACTATGAGATCTCTCGACCCTTGGATAAGAAACGAACCAATCAGAGTTCTATTCAATACCATTGCGTTGAATAGAACTCTGTGATTGGTTCGTTTCTTGTCTATGTGTCTAATTATCTCTTTGTATGTTACCACCGTACAGTTGATAGGTATTGTAATGAAAGATCATCATCATCATCATTTCAGCCGAGAGACGCCTACTGTTGGACATAGGCCTCCCCCAAGGATCTCCAAAGCGGTCGGTCCTGCGTTTCCCGCATCCAGCGGCTTCCCGCGACCTATACTAGATCGTCAGTCCACCTGGTAGGGGGCCTACCAACGCTGCGTAATGAAAGATATCCAGATCTATTTATCCGGGAAAACAGACCTCGGCAACGAGTTCCACTCCTTAGCTGTTCGCATAATGAAAGAGGAAGCAAAGCGCTTCGTGTGGATGGGAGTTATATCCACAAGAAAACGATGAAAGATTTCGCCGCGTCTTGTTGTCCGGTGGTGGAAAGGGGCTGGGGGGATCAAACTAACCTCAAAGAGTACTTCATAGGGGTCGGCGGCGCTGGAAGGTAGGCGGTTAACGACGGCGCGGTAGAAGCACGTGGTCTGCGGGTAGAGAGCCATTACGACCGCGCCCTTCGGGAACAGCGCTTGCTCGTCGGTGCGAGGGTCGGCGCGCATCAGTGGCAACGGAACCACCCGCCGCTTGCTTAACACGTGACGGTTCTTCTGTTCCTCGTCTATGTCATCCACCTCGTATTTGCCTTGCGCCGGCAGCCAGCTTACCACCTGCCATGAGGACACCGCAACGTTTTAACGGAAATATAATAATAACGTTGACGTTTGTGAATTTATTTCGAAAAGTGTAATAGGTATGCGTGGGTCCTGTAATGTAAAATAAATTGCCTAGTAGTTTTATGGAGCTGACATTGGAATTATACAGGATGTAAAAGACATAAACAGTCAAACGAGAACCATGTATTCTGCTCACCATCATAATATTTTTTTTCCCTTAGACCATACCTGGGAAATTGATAGTTACGATTTTATTGAAGGTCAAAGTTATAATTTTTTTTTATAATTTTTTTATGAAAACGAATTCTAAACATTATTTCTTAATTATTGTCCAAAGAAACATTATCATTTTTTTAGTATTTCATAACAAAAAAGGCTTCAAAACGTTAGCGTTCAATGTAGCTCACTCGATGCGCACGGACACTAACGAACGGGGCCGCCGTCTGGCAAAGTTATCGTGGTTTTGCGAGTTGCGTGCGAGTTGAGCCCTTTACATTGCGCGGTACAATTTGCAATTTTTTTTAACACCAAAAAATAAAAATCATTTCCCAGCAATATTTTTTTTGAAATATGTCTTATTTTGATGTATAGAATACATGGTTCTCGTTTGACTGTTCATGTCTTTTACACCCAGTATAAACAAAGTTGACATCGTTCTTAATTGACAAATATTATTAAACTCTAACAGAATATTTAAATGGTAAACTGCAAATCTAATTTGACTTTTATGTAACAAAATTGATTATGCTAAGTTTGTGATAAATTTATAATAATTTGTTTGACATCCTACTTAATTTAATATATTACAACTTACTTACTTAATCAATTGTTAATATAATTAGCAGTTTATATTTGTATGCTAATTTTTTTTAGCTAAATGTGCATTGTTCTGTAACATAACCCATAAGACAGTTACATTTAAGACAAATAAAGGATTCTGATGGTACCCCAGATACTTCCGATAGCAATAAGTTCTTCAATCGGGTGGTCTCTGGAAATCGAGTAATGTGGCCTGTTTTGCGTTTGCAAAAATTTATTAGTGGTTGGATTGCAAGTTATGATAAGTAACTTACCTAATCTTTAAATTAAAACAGTAAATGTGATAACAATCGCTACATCTATTATGCTTCGGCCGCACCTACGCCTATCGTCCCGAAATAATGCGTGGCGATACTTCGTACGATACACGCAGGTGCGGCCGTTGTTATAGCGATAACGAATGTGGCATTTATTTATTTGCACGAACTATCGTGCAATAATCCAAGATGGCCGAAATCATTTCCAGACGTGTAAATTGCGTAGTATTATTATCATCCTCTTTGCGTTTAACTATGGATAATCACTTTCTTTCCTTCTAAATTGTGTGTTAATAATTACGTAATGCATTTATTAAAAAAAAAGAACTCAGCCGTATCGTATACTTAGTCACCCGTACGCGTCTGAACTAATGTAGAACAACCTCCGAAATGAAAAAAGTTACTCTTTGTTATGTTATTGGCGATATGAACGCAATCAGTTTTCATTTTACAAGGCAACAGTAGCCAAAAAAGCGATACATATTTACCAAAATGTCCATAATGTTGCGCCAGAAAATGTCTCTGCAGTGTGGAAGGGCCTTAATAAATTGAGTAAAACAAACAAATAAAAACCTCAGCCAATATCCAGTTCTCCTCCTTATCGGAAACCCGGACGAGAGCAGCCACGGCGTCTCCCGGCCGGGCCACGTGACCGGCGTCAGCAGGGACAGCCCCACACAGAGGCGGGGCTCGCTCTCCTGCCCGCCCTACGTGCAAGGGCAGCGTCTGTGCCGCGCTTAATAGCATCTTCATTAATGCTCCACACCCTATCGTCTCTTTGTTGCCAGCGTGACGAGCCTGAAACAGAAATAAATTTTTGCACCGTCCCTTAAGACAAAACACTCTACTCCACCTTCTATCGAGCAAGTGGTCATTTGTAACGGCAGCAGTCGCGGGTAACCGTTTTTTTATACTACAAGATGGCAAACAAGCTTGCGGCCCACCTGGTGTTAAGTGGTTACCGTCGCCTATAGACACTTGCAATATTAAGGGTAAATCACTTAACACTGCAAGTGCGTTGCCATCCTGGGGACTAAGATGATATGCCTTCCATGCCCAGTAATTACACTGGCTACCTTATCCTTCAATCTGAAACACAGCGAACTGCTTCACGGCAGAAATAAGAAAGGCAGAAACCTAAATGACGTGTGAGATATTTCAGTAATTTAAAAGACTAATTCATTAATAATCATTTACGTACACATACATACCTATACATTATCATTACGTTATAATGGAATATATGAAAAAAAATAAAAACAAAATGATATAATCCAATAACATACATCAATTCTTCTTCGGATGAGAAACAGTTTGGAAACACGAAATCGTCTTAATCCCTCGAAACAACTTTATAAAGTATATGGCGTGACTTAAACAAATGCGGTCTATGCGCTCTCGGGGGCACAGGCAGTGTAGGTGATGTTTCTATTTCATGCACAATGACAAGCTACTATGGATGGGAAATGCATACAACAAGAAATAATATTTCAATGTGCGCTTAAAGGTTAAATACTATAAAAATCACACAAGGGATAAGGATAATTGCAATCAATTATTTTTCATGATATACCTGCTATACCAGAGTAATGCATAACAACATACAAAAAATACGTACGGTGCATAGACTGGGCGTGTCCATGCTGTGTTTGTAATGAGGATAATTAAAGTATCATTGTTAAATATGATTAAATAATATATATGTAGATAAAAAAAAGACTTACTTAATTAGTAACAAACATTCATGATGTGCATAATTTCTGATATATATTGTATAAGAGCGTAATACATCAATCTTTTAGTTTCTGGTAAACAAAATACTTCTTTACGAGACGGCATACTATTGCATCCTCTGGATGTTGAGAGGTATTAATCCTGTAACCCCTCCAGCTAAGATAATGAACTTGTCCTAGGAGAGGGTTAATGTCTATAGTCTAATGGCTGCAGGGGATCAATCTCTGATCACACAGAAATTGTTTCCACCTTGTCTACGCGTTCGGGTACAGACGATGGAGAAAGTAAAATACTAATGTAATACCTGCATTCTCCTTTCATTTTTGATAGCTCTTATTTCATAAATCCTAGTAAGTGCAGCTCTTAGAAGCCGTTCCTCTTGTTCCGCTGCACTCAATCCAGACTTGTACAAGTTTTTCAACTGAGTTTGCTGCGAAACAAAATCATAAAAATAGGCACCATTCATTTTTTATTTCTTGAATGTAATATTAGAAATCTTAGTTTCATAGTAATTACTGAATAAACCAACAAGTATAAAAACATTTTGAAATGATAACAAAAATATTATCAAAAAAAATAACCAACTTTTCTTTTAACTTAAAATGAAATAAAAAATACTCATTGTGGGTTGTTGTGAGGCCAGCGGCTGATCGGTAAAATCTAATGCCAAAACCTTAAGTGGTATGTCTAAAGCAAGACACACAACACTAACCCTTCATAAACAACTAATTGTATTAAAGAGATAGAAATATGTAACTTTCGATTTATAATCTTACTTGTTGGGAAGAACCAGAAGAATCTTCAGTTGAAGGCGGCGACTCAGCTGCTTTTTCTGCTCGCAATATGGAATCAATGCATTGTTCATTCCGTAATCTTTCTGCTTCAATGTCATATGTCAATCGATGCAATGATCGCAGACGTTCCTGTTGACATGATAAATTGTGTAACTAGAAAATAATAGTTTTAATTAATAATCAAAAAGTACAACAACCCCTCATTACTACTTTTTATGCATTACAAACAATTTCGTATTTTTTAAGATCCAATTCAATGGTATTATTTTTCTGTAAGGAATGGTATTCTTACTTCTCATCAACCAGTTAGATACAAAGAATTGGAACTGATTACGAAAAATTAAAAGAATCTGAAAATATTTACCTGAACTTGCTGAGCCGCAACATCAGCTGTGAGTGGCATTTTTGAAGGAAGGATCAGCGAACTTCCAGCTGAAGTAAATAACGTGTAACCAACTTACACACACTAAAGTCTGTTGATCAAATATTGCATTTATAATTTAAATACTTGATAATGATTGCTGCATTTTGTTCCATAATTATTTGGGTTTTCTTACCAAAATAACAGTTGTAGACCAAACGCCCAAGCTCATCAGACACTATAGCAATTATGAGAAATTACAAAGAATACTTGTACATACAATCTTATTATGCTACTGACATATAAAACGTAATAAATTACCTACCTAGTTGTTATGTTCTCTTTTTTACATTAAATAGATCAAAATAAAATCACATACGATCACGGCACAACAAACAAAAATCACTTGAAAACACCTTGAAAAATCACAATCAATCACAGACCACAGATTAGAGAGTATGACAGACACAGATTAGAAAGCCTAAAATGACTTTTTTTTTTTGGTTAAATTTTCCCTGTTACGGGACGGCAAAGGGATCTAGCCCATACAGCCAAGTCTTTAGTTTCTTCTTTCTTGATTTTTGCATTAAAATGTGGGTGCCACACTTTTTAATGCATCTAGGGAGTGCTTGACGAGAAATGCATGGTACAGACCTCATGATGGTGACTGATGAGAATTGTATAGTGGGATTTCCAACCACTATACAATTCTCAACGCCACATTCACAAAACCTTTATTTCAATGATTCCTTATAACTGTTCGTCAACACGGATGCTTATGCAACAAAACGACACCACTTTCACTGCACAAAATCCACTCCGAAGCAATTTTGAATTATCGAAATAAAGATCGACATCCAGACGCCATGATTTCCCGCCAAACACTCCAATGACTTTTTTTTTTGGTTGAATTTTCCGTTACGGGACGGCAAAGGGATCTAGCCCATACAGCCAAGTCTTCAGTTTCATCTTCTTTCTTGATTTTTGCATTAAAATGTGGGTGCCACACTTTTTAATGCATTTAGGGAGTGCTTGGAGAGAAATGCATGGTACAGACCTCATGATGGTGACTGATGAGAATTGTATAGTGGTATTTCCAACCACTATACAATTCTCAACGCCACATACACAAAACCTTTATTTCAATGATTCCTCATAACTGTTCGTCAACACGGATGCATATGCAACGAAACGACACCACTTTCACTGCACAAAATCCACTCCGAAGCTATTTTGAATTATCGAAATAAAGATCGACATCCAGACACCATTGTTTCCCGCCAAACACTTTTTTTCTTAAATTTTCCTTTTCTGGTACGGCAAAGGGAACTAGCCAGCCCATGATTCTTTCTAATCTGTGGCCCTCTTCTTCATGCTTCTGTGGTCTTCAGTTTTGTATCTTCTTTCTTGATTTTAGGCTTAGACAAAGAAGTTGTCTAAGATTTTAGGCTTAAAATGTGGATGTTACACATTTTAATGCATCTGGGCAACAGACCACAAAATCTTTATTTCAATGATTCCTCATAGAAAGATCCGAAGCAATTTTTAACTATCGAAATTAAGATCGACATCCAGACGCCATGATTACCCGCCAAACACTTATCCGAGAGAAGGCAAAAGAAACTAGCCCACACAGCCATGACTAGTAACTTTCTTCGTATCTTGTAATTTACATTTAAATAATTACTTGTATTGTAGCGCTTGCTTTGTTTGGCGTGAAACTTTTTGGCAACCGCACCCTTTGGGTTATCGTTAACAATGAACGATGTATTGGAGTCTTGGCATCAGAAGTAGATTCACAATTTAGCCGTCAGCAAAGCGCCTTATAGACGGGCATTGAATAGACTAGGGGGACACCAAAAAAATATATCAATGTGTGAGTAATGCGCATGTGTGCACGAAAAATAGTACTGCAGTCTGACAGTTGCGGTCCTTTGTACGTGACTGAGGTCGACTTAGGCCGCCTGCGTGTACGTGAAATGGTCTCGTCTATCTATCTCGCTCGAATATACCTACGTGTTAGTATGCTCTTTCCCTTCCACATTGCCCATCTAGTTTCCTATATCTATGATTCATACATAATGTCAGCAACAATAGATATAGGAAACTGTAGACCGGCAATGTGGAAGAGAAAGAGCATACTAACGTGTATATTAGAGCGAGATAGATAGACGATACCATTTCACGTACACGCAGGCGGCCCAACCTGTAGGCCTATTCGCTAACTTTTTTTGACAGTTGAAAGTGATCATCACTAAGTGAATTACATATCTATTGCTGCTTTTACACGACAAGTGCCATAATTGCGTGTCGTGTAAAACAGCAATGGATATCGAATTCGCTCGGTGATGATCACTTTCAACTGTCAAAAAAAGTTAGCGAATAGGCCACGAATAGGCCTACTGGGCTGTCAGTGACGTAGAAAAGAGACCACAGACTAAAGATTTTTCACGCACACATGCGCATTGCCTACATTTTGGTTATTTTTTTTGTAATCTATGGTAGCATAGCAATTATTAATGCACAAGCTCTACCGTTGCTATGACGGCACTAACACCCGTATTCACAAACATTACTATGAGATCACTCGACACTTGGATAAGAAACAAACCAATCAGAGCTCTATTCAACGCAATGGCCTTGAATAAAGCTATGTGGTTGGTTCGTTTCTTATCAAGTGTCGAGTGATCTCATAGTATTTTTTTAAAGAATCTACTAATGCTGACCGTACTACAAACTACAAATTAATTCAGAAGAATATCAACAAATACAATTTATAAAGAGAATAATGCTTTATATGTTTAGGTGGATCGGTAATAGTATGAAACTTTGAAATAAAACAAGTGTGCTCAGTTCTTAAAATTATTCTTAATGTATACTTATCCAACACATCTTTTACTTCGTTTTTCTATTATTTTTTGTTACTGAATATTCTTTTTTAAATGGGCATATTTATTTTACACTGACAAATCATAGAAAATACAAAAAAGTACTTAATCATATTAATTATAAGGCTTTTGTCAAAGGAAACATCACTAAACATGGGCATAAAACCAGTTGCTTGAAGACGATAAAGCATTGTTGGTGGGTTTCAAAGGTTTACATAAAAAGAAATTATAAATAAGGTGATCACATTACCACGTACGCTTTATGTAAGAGACTGTCCTCATTTTACATAAATATAGAGTAATATCGAGATATAATATTATTTAATTATTCAATTAATCAAAATCATAAAAGACAATGTGTTCACAACGGAAAACACTTACTGAGCAATAAAATTACACCGAAGAAAAACACTGTTGATTGTAAATAAGTAATATTAATTAAATTAAATGGAAATGAAGGATCTATTTTATCACTTTCTTCGTGTTTTGGCGAGAATGCAAAAGAATGCTAATTTCTTTTGAATAAAATTTCATTTATGCAATGAATGCGTGAAACCTATCTATCGGGAACCTTACCTTAATATCCCAAGGTTTAAGTCTTATTAGTATAACAAATTATACAAAATTCACTGCGTTATTGTACTAAACAAGGGTCAGGCAACCCTAGCGCCAAAAGCTATAAATGTTTTTATCGCGCCGCGTCGCGCAGCACAAATGCGTATATACTGTTGACCTTAGTTTCTTCTACACGTTACCAAAATAATAATAACTAAAACCATTAGATGCAACAATTCTTTTCAGATGATAATTATCTGCTCAGTAATAATTTTCAGAGTATCAAATATAATACGACACACGAAATCACAAACATTTAACGAATAATACTTTTGCATGTAACTTAAACTTGAGTAAATAAATAGATCCTAGTCAATTGTTAATGTTAACAATGATAAATTGTTGTATAAACGAGTGGCGATACCGATGTACTGTAAAAGGACTGAGTACAAGCAAAAGTCATCATTTTGATTTACTCTACAACCACACTGAAAATATAGCATACTTGATAGTTTAAAAGTAGGTATTTAGAACCTCGATAATTTTGGAATGTTCCTATATTCCATCCCAATAATTTTTATTGGAGGTAAAACTGTTTTATTTGTGGTTTCTGCAGGTATACTATATATTCAATTTGGCATGTAGTAGGTTAATTATAGCTAACTTAGTACAATACTATACATAGCCTATAGAGATGACGTAACAATGATGTTTTGTACCAAAATTGGAAGTATTTTATATAAGTTTCAACTAGAGGTAACAAAGCTAAATTTATACATTTTGTACTAAACAATTTTTGTCAAATAAAAGGCATTGATTTGAATTAATTAGATTTACATTAATTTATTACGATATTCTTAGAAAATTTTATGTTATCTAATTAATATTGCTAATTTGTTGTAATGAAAAAATAAAAGTACGCTTAGGTACAAAATATAAACATAAACATGTCGAGTTTAAATTCATTAAGACAAGAAAGTGCACAACATTGATTTTCTACTAAAATTAGACGTTTTCATCTTTTCGCTTCAAAAAACCGAAAATTGCTAGCTGTTCTAAGTGACCTCATTACAATTTGTCATTATATTAATAGCCTTAATTTACGTTACTTTGCTATTTAACCCCAACACATAATAACATTAATATAAAGAACGGCGTACTTCCCTAACAGCGTTTAGTACAATTACCAATACGAACGAGCGAAACGTCTAAATAACACACACCACATCGTTTGCCTGCGGCCAAAATGGAGTTCATATGAATTGATCTCTTCAAATAATGTTATAATAATAGTTCGTGTCTATGTATGCAATAGTGTCGAGTGGTCGGAGTCTCGGAAGCGAGATGATATCTACGTGAACGTTACCAACGCGTACAAAGGAGAGCGAACGTGGCGCGAGCGCGGGCGCGGACGGCGCGACTCGCGGCAGACACCGCGCCCCTCTACCGCACTCAGTACGGATAGTAACCGCCGCGCCTCATACCTCTGCGAACAACGGCACCACATTAGGCTCGCTACACACGATCTGCATTACGACCAACATTTACATCGTTAAATATGCCCAGAGTGCCTAGACTAATGGCCAATCCATCTAACGCTTTACTAACGAAATATAATATATGAAACTGACATTACTGACAAAATATCATGGCGGCCTATCGTGTCAAATGATAGATTTAGCGTTTTTACATGCATAATCGCTTTGGAAAGTTTGCCGCTTGTCTAAGCACTAATGCCTAAAAGTACGTTAGAATCCTGTAATTTCGCTTACATGCCATTATATCGTAAGTTTTTTATTTCTATGGCAATTTAAATTTTTCATAGCTGGAAATAGGTATGTAATTATGTAAAATTTTAATTGTCATGAAAATAAAAAAAAACCTGCCAACGGCGGATTTGGTAATCTAGGCGAAATAGTGTCGCATTGGCGAATTTACAGGGATTCTACTATTTTAACAACAAAGCGACGATTATACCAAGATGAGACATACACCGTATTATATCTTAATTTAGTTCAAGCATAAATAAGCGAGTTCTCTTATTACAAGTCGCAAACATTTCAGTGATAGACAAGTATGGCGAGGGCGTATCTAACGATTGAAAACTATGTATTTTACAGCAATGCAGCATGTCCTTACAACATATTGAAGTGTTACATTGCAAGTGTTGAATATAAGCAGTCAGTTGAACTGCATAATATGGGAAGCAAGCGAACTGAATAAATAAATTATATGCACAGGATTGCAAGCTAAATGCAGATCGTCTGTATGGAGCCCTATTCGGCTGCCTCAGCCCACCGCTGGGTTATCCCATTATATCCATTAACAGAGAGAATGGAACTTTTCTATGATAAAATCCTCTATTTCATGAATGGAGATTGTGGGAAGTGTTTTCCCACTATCCCCATTAGTCGTTTTGCAGAATTACCAGTTGTAAATAATAAGAAATAGAACATGAAAACCTTTATAATCAAACATTTCGATAGCATTTCCCGGTGTACTTTTCACAATAACAATTAACTAAATCTACTTTTTTTTTTCAGAGGTATTCAGTATTTCCATCCTCTTATACCAGGCTATACATACTATGTATAAGTTTATTATAGTATAAGCCCCTTATTCATAAAAACAAGTTAATTTATTAAAGTTTTACAAATTGTTTGTCTCTGTCACTCTGACACAAGATGAATGAGACAAAACCAGTTTTTAAAAAGGTAATAACTAAAATAGGTTGATTGAGTGTTTATGAATAAGGATGTAATAGTTTTCTTCTTTGCTATCATCGTGGAAATAAAATTATTATATTAAAAGAAACTTCAACATAGCTAGCCTGGTAGTAGAGGTTTTTTGAGAATTTCTGAACACCATCATGAAATAGAGGTGTACAAAGGAAGCCGATGATAGTAAAGAAAAAAAAATATTGTGTTATAATAAACTTCTACTTAGTTATTATAGCTTTTAGTTTGGAAATATGTATTATGTATGACTTATGCTATAATTTAAACTTTAAAATTGTGAAATGTCATTGGAATATTTGCTTGAAATTGAAACATTGCGTTAAAAATGTAATCTGAAGATTTATTAATTTAATAAAATAAGTATGTAGTATAAGTAGGACAGCACTAGTTAGGAATAACAAGTGATAAATGGTGTAGTTAAGTGTCTCTTCACACTGGCGTTTGTCGTTGGCGTTCGATGAGCGTTGACGCAGCGTTTCTTCTGCAGTGATTGAACGTTGTACTAGCATGCCATTGTAAATGACGCAACAGCGTTTAATTAGCTGCAAAGAACACGCCGAAACATGACGCGGCGTCGACGCTGCGTTAACGTTCATCGAACGCCGACGCTGGACAAACGCAAGTGTGAAGAAGCTCTAAATCAGTAGTGTAACAAACGAGAAAGAAAAAAATCCTGTTTGTCATGTCGTGAAATAATCTAACGTGACTACGAATCATGTATGCGAAAATCGAGCTGCTATAAGTAGCAATGTATAAGGGGCCAAAGGCTGGCCACGCTTCGTCATAAAAAAATAGCCCCTAAGCCTACCGATCATAGTAAGTACTAGTATCAGGTTAAGAAGAGGGTTACGTTCGTAACAAACAACTTTCTAACATAACCTAACCCGTGACCGGGTTAGGATTTCGGATAACTACATATTTTGATACCTTATTTCATAAGGTTAATTAATACGTCAAAATCACTTCGCAATAATAAGTAATAACTGGTCATGCGTCGTTATGCAAAATGACTAATGGAAATAGTAAGACCAAATTTTATTGAAATTTTTTTCCTACTATCTCCATGGATGGATGACAATGGGGATAGTGGGATATACTGATAAAATCCTAACTTATATACGTTAATAACAACAAGACAAGTAAATAACATTAGACATTAAATCTTATCAGATTCCACGAAAACCACTATTAAAAATTATATACCTGTTTAAGTACGTTTCATGCATATGCATATTTGATTGGCATTTTTTTTCAATAGTATACAAATTACTCTGGAAACTTAATGGAGCACTTTCAAACTACCATTCATTGAAACAAAAATGGAGATAAAAGGACAGACCTCATAAAACCATTTCCACCACGTAAACCTAGCCTACACCGCTGGGCATGCAAAACTTGCTGAACATTCTATACCAAAGGATACGTCAGGATGCTGCATTGAAAATACACCATTTCTGCATTACATACTTTATTTCAATATATTATTGTCTTATAACGCTCGTTTTTTGATCAACATTACATGTTTTGAAAAATAATCAATAAGTATATAAAAAGTTTATGTAGTAAATATGACAATAGCCATGCATATACACTACAACCATTTTTATCGCTATATCTACATGTATACAACAGAAAAGTATATTTAAACAAATAAAATATGTACTTAGTACACCACAAGCATAGCATGACTAGTGGGTGGACAATTTAAGATTATGTAACAGAATTGACGTGTTATAGTCATTCTTAACAATATCATTAAGGAAAAAAAAAAGGCATATTTTAAAATATGTATAAATAAGCTATACAGCCTATATAATCTTTGAATCATGCCACCTTACACCGACTACAGCAACATATAAGTAAGCTAATAGGGCCTCAGTATACACATGCTAAGATTATTTGTCAGATACACACAAAATACCGAACAAAGAGTAAATAAAAATATTCAAGAGCATTTTGGTTTCATTGGTGTACTTGAAGTCAAAAATTATGATACGCCTAGAGTTAATGAATAAATGCATCTAATATAGTGCATTTAATTACAAATAAAAAATATATAAATCGACAATCTACTATACTGACACAACCGAAAAAAGCAAAAAACATTCTTAATGCTAATGTAGGAAGAAGAATTCCAGTAATTCTTGCAAAATACTAGATAAATTGTCTAATGTATATTATAACTAAACATTCATGTTAGTGCTGAACATGAGTATAAATTACGAATCTTATACAGGTGTAAGTATAATTAATAAGTCATTGTTTTCATCAGTACAGCATATGAAAATATTTAGTATAATATTAAAAATAAACAAAAATAGAAATTATTGCAACTTGTACTGAAAGCAGATAAAAACGATACAAACTTGCATCAATAAATGCAACTTGGATATGTATGTCTGATGAAGAATATTGAGCTGTTTATGCGAGATAATCGCGTTTTTAAAACAATAATTAGACTAGTTCCTCCCCTTCATAGCAAAATGTTGCTAAGAGTGAGTTTAAGTGTATAGTCTTCTTAATAGATTCGAACCAGGCTGCACTATAGTATTACACTATTGTCATAGTACATCTACGCTTGCCAAATAACAATAAACTGTGCGACTATGGATCAACAAATTACAGTACAGAAACTCAAGTCTACTGTAATACTGGCAGTTATAGATTTTTTTTATTGTCGTTAAAAAGAGGTCTGTACTCGCAAATTAGACTTAGACGTTGATGGTGTCATTGATATAGATAAAAGGCTTCTACGTTTATTTGAGCAGTTCAAATCTAATTTCGTGCCAATTTAAAACTAGCATACGCGCGCTATTGCGATGAGCCAGGTTACAATACAATAATTAATTCTAGTGCCAATATGCAAAATCATGCAGTTGTACGTTCAAATTAAGAATAAGAACAACAGTTATTACCCTAAAGTAAAAGTACTAGTTTGTTTAATGTTTTATAGACCATCAGTCACTAATAACATGTACACTACCTATTATTACATTTGCCCAAGGAAGGTTGACGTTTGGTGGGCGGCTGGTTTTTCTGCCATTTTTTCTTGTAATAAGAAAACATTATAAATTCAAATTTAAAAAATTGGAAGCATGGCAGGAAAATGATATTGAGTCACTAAATAACTCGTTTTAACCAAGAATAAAGGAATTGCGTCCGATGGTTTAATAAGTGGCGAGATAACTATTATAAGGTAAAATTAATGATCTTTTATTTATTGAATCTATGTACAAAAAAGAAATTGCTTAAAATATTTGAATGGGTGGTACGATAAAACTGTATTAATTTGAAGGATATGGTTATGTCCAATAAGCTAAAGGAAATTAGTTATCGCTACAGTCATTACACAAACTAGTACTATTGTTACTCCCTGGGTACGAATTAAGAGTACTATTAATATTTATGGGAATCCTTTACACCTCCAGGGTGCTAAATGGATCAACAGGCAAGCTGCCATATTTTTTAAGTACATTGAAAAGCTGGTAGTGTTGTTTAGAAATACTAATAACCTTAAATTTCTGACAAACTAATCATCAACTATACAAGATTTTGTTTGAAAACTGAGATCTCTTAGTAATGTATATAGAGGTATTATGTAGCTGGTATAACCCTCACTCCCAAATCTATCGCATACAAACCATTTTTTGTTAATTACATCTCAGAATAAATTTTGAAATTAACTTCACTAGTATTTCTAACAAAAGCACAGTAACAGCTAGTTTCAATATGGCCAAGTACAGGAACGGTTACAAAAATGTATTGTGTTTTATTGACTACTCAACATAGTTCGACAGCTGCTAGACATATTTGGGTAGGTAGTTTAGGCAAGTTGAAAACCTATCATACAACTGTCCTCTAATACCCTCACACAGAGCTGCAGACTGGGCTGAGAAGTGGGGCTAAGTCAGCTCCAAAGATGCTATTTTTTTTTGCAATAAATGTCCTTGATGCAGTCTGAAATATTTATACCTTAAAATTTAATATTTAAAGAGTAAAAAAACAAATAGGCCAGTTCATTTAGGCAGTTCCTTAGTTTTCCTAGATGCTTGCAGAACTGTTTTTTGCAACACCTACTATAAATGCTACAGCAATGTAGCTATCTTTGCTTACGGTATGTTGCAACATTGCTGTATAGTAGCCCCCTTATTCATAAAAACAAGTGAATTTATTAGAGATTTACAAATCGTTTGTGTTTGTCACTCTGGCACGAGATGAATGAGACTAAACACTTTTTAACAAGGTAATAACTAATAGTTATTTATTATACAAGAGTGGAAAGTTCCTTTTTAACCGCGTGCTCGATTTGGATGACCGAGCAAGCGAAGGATTCTAAAGTTGAATCACGAGCGCAGCGAGTGATTCTAAATTAGAATCCTGAGCGTCAGCGAGGGAAACAAACGAGCACAAGGTGAAAAATCTTTCCACTCGAGTGCAATACGTAACTTTTCATCCCACCTCAGCGAGGAAATGACAAAATGAAAAAGAATTTTTTCACAATTTAAAAAGTTCTAATCATAAATTTGGCACCATAGAGGTTACATTAAATAGGTTTAATGACGTTTTGAATTTACAATTATATTGAGTACTCATTATATGTGATGTTCTAAATTCAAATCTACTTTGCCACTCAAGCGAATAAAATAGAATTTTCCAGCCAGATTTCGAAGCGCAAAATTACACTTTCCGAGGTGGTGGGATGAAAAATAGTTTTATTAAGTGTTTATGAATAAGGCAGTGAGCGTGTAGCATTTATAGTTAGCAAGCATCCGACAAAATTAAAGAACCGCCTAAATGAACTGGTTTATTTATTTTTTTAATCTTTAAATATTCAATTTCGAAAGGTATAAAAATTTCAGATTGCCTCAAGTACATTTTTTGCAAAAAGAATTAGCCTCTGGCATTGACTTAGCCCAATTACATCCCAGCCGGGTTTGCAGCTCTGTGTTAGGGTATTATAGGAAAGTTCCATAACAGGTTGTCAGTTTGCCTCACTCACTAAGAGGCACTAAACAGCCGATAAAAGAACAAGTAGATAAGGAATTAAAGCTACCATTAGAAACGCCAATAGTAGTGTAGTGCAGCCGCGTCGCAAGCGCTAAGGTAGGTTTCGTCCCCTGTGGTGGGGGTGTGTCTAGTAAGGGTTGTACCTGCGGCGCACGGGCCGGTAGCCGGCGTAGAAGGGCGAGTAGCCGCCGCGGAACGAGCGCCCGCGCCCGCGAGAGCCCCGCGGAGGACGGTTGGTCGACGACAGCCCCGGCTTGTTGGTGCGCTTCGGCATCACCTGCAATAACCATTCCAACATAAATATACAACTAGTCTGACAGTAAGTAATATCTGTATACATTGCGCGGTATTTATAAAAATTGTTTCCCGGCAACATTTTTTTTTGTATATTTCTTGTTTTGATGTATAGAATGCATAGACTTTGGCTTTCTCTTAGGTCTTTTTACACTCTGTATAATTTTAAGAAAGTTATACAACATGTAATTTAAATAACCAACATCCTGAATACAGGTGGGTTGGGATCGGCTTCAGAAATGACTTAAAAAAAAAGTCAACATGTGGTCTAGGTCTCTATATGAGGCAATTTTATATATGTCATTCTAATCATCCGATTTAGATTGTGACAAAAGAAAGCACAAGAGCATTAAAATATTGAAACTGTTACTTGACCTATCAAGCATTCTACATCACATCTTCATTTCAATTGCCATTCAAAAACACCTTTAAGGCTTTGCCCAATGGAACATATATTTATAGGGTGTGAGAGTACTATCCTGACGTGGTGCTAAAGTGCTGAATTGTTTTATGATCACAACAGGTCAAACAGAGTGTCAGCACTAAAAGTATGGCATGCTCTGACACTTTACTTTACAAATCCTATTTCAATATACTCACTTTTATCTGGCGCCCTCTAAATAGTGACTCATCCATAGCCATAGCAGTTTGTACACTGTCTTTATCTCCAAATTCAATATAAGCAAATCCTTTGGGATGACCGTCAAATTTGTTACATAATATTGTGACCCTAAAATACATAACAAACATAAAACACGTTTTTATTCTTTACATTGAGGATTAAATATTTATTTTAATATTTTAAAAACTATTACTGGGTTTAAGTTAAGCCCGAAAATAAATAAAAAAGATATTCTAATACCGTTAGTTACTTTTAAAATATTGTTTTGTACATGTAGTTGTGGCTATGTTAAACAAACAAATACATTACCTATTAATGGATCCACAGCCATGAAAATGTTGTTCCAATTCTTCAGCAGTTGCTCCATAGTCCACATTACCAACATATACTGACCTATTGTCAGCTTCTATTTTTTCTTCAATCGACATATTCAGAGGACTAGCTGTTAAGGAAAATAAAATATTTTTACTCCTTGGTGCAAAACTTAATTCTTATCCGATAATATCTAATGGATTTAAGGGAAGGCAACGGCCTTCCCTTAAATCAGTGGTTTCCAAACTATATGTTACTATGCCTCCCTTCAAAAATATGTAATCATTATTATTATAAATTATAGATTTTTCCCAGTCTTTGGTTGGTTGGGCATTGGGCATCTCCTTTAGACCTGTGTAAGGATAAAAAAGGGGATGAAATCTGTGTGGGGATGAAAGGTAGCCAACATGGTTTTCCAACACCTTAACTATATTTGTACCAAATTTCATCGAAACGGTCAGTTTTTGAGTTTATTCGTTACAACTGTGCAAATCTTTCCTATTTATAATTTATATAAAGATTAGATAGCTAAATATTAGCTCCTATTGATTAATCAATAAACGCAACAAAATTAAAGACTACGTGTCTCTAAATTAAAGAGTGATAACTCAATTAACTCACTTAGTCCTGGTGGACTGCCCATATTCATTTGCTTATCAACTTCAGTCTGCATTTGTTTGAGTTTCTCAGCCTCCTCTTCCATCTCACGAACTCTGGCTTTGATGGCTGCTAAGTCTGGTACCTCACCTCCTGCAGCCTCATCACCACCCTAAACACATGTAAGTATAACAAATTAACTTCTAAGACATGCTAAAAGCACAATTGCAATTAAACAATTACCATACTAAAAATATGCCCAAATTGAAAAACAATCAGCACATAACTGTAACTATAAGACTGCAATGAAGCGTAATACAGAGTTTGAAAGCCATTATGTTAATTTTTCAAACACACTTCTTGTTCTTTAGATGTCATCATTATGGATAAACTAAATTATTTAAATTTTCAATGTAACAGAAAACCAGAAGGTATCCAAGACAATAATAAATAAAAATTAACTCACTTAGTACATTACTTTTGTGTATCAATCAGTTACTATCAGTCAGTAGTACTGATAAGAAAAATATACACTAAGAATGAATTTAGAAATCAAGTAGAGCATCATCACCTTACAGTTACACCAAAATAACAATGAAGTAGGTATTAATTTCCGAAATTACAATATTACAATTATAAATAAAACAAGCAAAATATTTAGACCTAATTGTTATGTTTCATAAATGTACAGTAAGGTTACATTATCAAAATATTGAAGAACTAATTCATTTCAACTTAATATTAAAGTAATATGTACAATGTAATTATTAAAGTTATGAGCAAACAAGCTTACCCCGTAGCTGGTATCCGTCATATTTGTGGAACCGTTCGTTCCGCCCAAGTGATTGTTATCAAGCGAATCTAAATATTCATCATTTTCTGCCATATCAACTTGGTGACGCCAGCATTAATTTCACTGGGGGCAGTATATAGAACTAGGTGTAAACCTATAACAAAAACACCGAGTAAAATAAATACACAAACAGAGTTATTGGTGGCTAACTCCATCTCCATACAGGGTATTCATTCTCCTCCCGATAACATACCGGTAACCAATATATAAAAATTAAAATTAACCTACTTTTGAAATACAACCAACATACACCACTGAAAAATTCTACGATTACAATTAAGAATTGCAATTATTTAAGTAACATATCACTATATTGATATTAAGGGATTTGTTTTGCAGAAATTCAAGGGAAAAATAACGCCAAACAACAGTTTGACAAATGACATGACATATTAAAAAAAAACATACAAACGAACCATGAAGCTATAGAGAAATCTGGAGGCAACACTCACTACTAAAAAATGAAGCTATGTAGGTACGAACTCAAATAACCTTTCGTAGGGATTCTGTGATACCACACTAGGGAGTTTCTCCCGAGATCTTGTTGCAACTACTACTACTACTTGTAGGTACTTCATTTTCAACTTAAGGGATGTACATCCCTGGCATATAAATAAGCAAGTAGCAAAGTGATTAAAAAAATATTTTTATTTTGTCCTTCACTTTGTAGTTGTGTGAACAACTAATTAGAAAGAGAGGCCCTGCCCTAAGTGAAAGAGATGGCATATGTCAAGGTCAGCTTCATGTAGGTACTGACGAGCGTGGCCTCCAGTTTTACCTATAGCTTCATGGGTATCTGTATCTCTAATTAGTCTGTGGAGGAGTGTTTGGCGGGAAACCATGGCGTCTGTATGTCGATTTTTATTTCGTTAATTCAAAATTGCTTTGGAGTGGATTTTGTGCAGTGAAAGTGGTGTCGTTTCTTTGCATAAGCATCCGTGTTGACGAACAGTTATGAAGAATTATTGAAATAATGGTTTTGTGTATATGACGTTGAGAATTGTATAGTGGTTGGAAACCCCACTATACAATTCTCATCAGTCACGATCATGAGGTCTGTAACATGAATTTCTCGCCAAGCACTACCTAGATGCATTAAAATGTGTGGCACCCACATTTTATTGCAAAAAACAAGAAAGAAAATATGAATCTGAAGACATGGCTGTATGGGCTAGATATACGGAAAATTTAAGAAAAAAGAAGCAAAAAAGTGAAGTTGCCGACTTGCCGCTGCGGCTGCTTGGCCTTAGCTTGGACCCTATGTCATTGGCTTGGACCTCTTCATATTCTTTCTAATCTGTGTGCTTGACATTGACAGGTGACGTATAGGTATTTTTGTTTGTCTGTGGATAATTATTTGATACAAATTACAAACAACAATAAAATAACATTTCTAAAATTTTTAAGCAGAATGTCTGCAATGGGACCTGAATTTTTTAATTTCATCAAAAAACTTGAAGATTACGGTGATAAGCTGGTATCTTACTCCGGGCCGTCATTGGAACAGCCTCTTGACTTTGAGTTTAATGTATGAGTACCTACTCAAACTAAAATATAAATTTATTTCTATTCTTTCGAAAGGTTAATATTTTGGAGATAATAGATTGATGTTTTTTGCAGAATTATAATTGCTATGTTTGCAATGGCTATTATGGTCCTAGTTTTGGAGAGCCAGTATGTGTGACATGTCATGCATTTTTATTTCCCGACTTTCCGTCTTATTTGCCAAGTTCCTACTTCTCTAGTGAGAAAACTGATGATGGGGATTCAGGAAACGATGAACCATCAGATTTAAATTACAATGCCGACCGAAAGATCTATCGAACTTGTCAATTGCCAGCTAGTTGGTATTACAGGGTGAGTAATTTTAACTTGTTACCTACATAAACATATAAATTGAGTTTTTGCAATTTATTATTTTAAAAAGAAACTTGAGCATTACAAGAAAATGTGTTTGTAACAAATTTAAATAAATATACAAATCATCTATTAGTTTTTGCAATACTTAGCATTTTTCTTCCATGGTTTGACAGGTTAAAAACATCAAATAATAGTACTCACAGTTATGGTTATTCATCATCATCCACTGTTGCCCACACTTTGGACATAGTATGGAGGCTGGGCCTTTATTTAAAGCTGCAATGAAAAGAGATTGAATTGTGTTTTTAAGAAAGTACATAAATTAGAATTTCTTACATATATAAATTATTATTGTGTAAATTTCCATTATATTATTATTAAAGTTTTAATCAATCATAACTTTAAGAATGATACAGCAACCCAATGTACATATATATTGCTTCTGACAACACTTGGATTGCATTTTAATGTCACCGACAATGTTAGTCAAGTAAGTGTTTATTAATTGAGTATTCAAAATAATAATAATAGTCTCATATAAAGTTGTATCTGTTAATTAATGATGATGGTGTGTCAATAGTAACAATAATAAATTTATACTATCAATTACTAATTTATTATATACTTTATCCCCTCACGTGTCAAGCCCCTCGCATTACGTTTCCGGGTTATGTGTCAAGAGGAAAATGGCAATAATTGCATATTATTCTGGGTGGTAAATTTTTGATGATATCTTAGTATTTCTGAATGAAAACCTATATAAATTATATATTATAAGAAACTAGATAATATTTCCCATTTAACCAGGTTTATTAAAGGAGGATCTGATAAGCCAATAAAAAACAATCACAGAACAAACTCAAAAAAAATATTTTTGTCTTACTAACTAAATACATCACCAAAACAGTATAATTTAGTTTATTTACAATGTCAAGCATATTATGGTACTGAATTTATATACTACATAACATATAAACCAGAAATATTACACAAATTCTATCAACATAAAATGATACCACTGCTGCACAGATTAGAGAGAAAAGTTTGGCTACATTTATAATCTTTTTTATTTATGAACCAGGGTTGTAACTTGTAAAATAATGTTAGTCTGTTTTTTTCTTATGGATTTGCTTTTTATGAGAATGAGATAGATGGAGTATTTGTAGAGATGGGAACCGTTTGGCCAAGTGATAACAACTTGTGACACTTGAAGCATTAAAATCACTTGCCGTGTGAGAGCGCGTGACACTTGAGAGGTGATCGACTATTATCAAAAATAATTAATTAAATAGCTGTCAAAATATGACAGGCGGACAGGAAAGAAAATGTTTTTATAAATTTCATTGAGTCGAAGGAGTGAATATCGTCATATAATAAGCATTAAGATTTGGGTGATTTTTATTTTAAATTCAATTAATAAAGTTTTAAAACATTTTGAATACAAAAATCATCGTAGCTTAATGTTTTACAAAGGATATTTACAATATTTTGCTTTATAACATAGCGAAAACAAAATTACATTGAATAAGTAAACTTCAAATTTTTTTTTAATAAAAATGTAGGTTTTATTATTTTTTTGTCTTCCTAAGATCAATGTTCTCTATCAGAAAAACTACACATGAAAATGGTTCAAAATTTGAGCCCAAAAATTACATGTCCTTTGAGTACTATAGATTAATATTTTAAAGTTTGTAAAGATGCATATTAAAAAAAAGCGTCAGTGGCGTAGTGCGTAAGGGCGTTGTCTCCCAATCGGGAGGCACCGGTTCGAACCCCGCCGCGTGCCAATGTGTTTCCAAGTTTTGAATTCATGTGTATGTTTAATTGATGCTTTTACGGTGAAGGAAAACATTGTGAGGAAACCTGCACATACCTATGAAGAAATTCTTAGGATGTGTGTGATGAATGATTCTTTACTGTAAGGGCTCATTCATTTAACAAGGGTTACAAAAAGGTTGTTCTTATATTTATATTTTATTTATTATAATAGGGGAGGGGGTATAAAACTAATTAATGAAAGTAATTAATGAATGGCCAAAACTGAATGTTTCAAAAAAATAACAATAAAACTTTATATAACTAGTATTTTAATAACTTTAAAAAAATTTCAGAACTCTAAAGTTCATGCGTAAGTCCAAAAATTGAGCAAACTGTAGACAATTGAAACTGAGCTCTGTGTATACTTTAGGATTCTTAATATTAGTACATAAAGGTTCAGGGGTCAATGCCATTGTTTATTTTTTTTAAATAATGGAATGGTACATGCGGTCTCAATAACGACTGGTACTTTCAAAATGTGAGGTCTTAGGAGGCTAGTGGTACTTCCAAAATGTGAGGTCTTAGGAGGCTATTGCTATATCTTATAGAGAGAAATAAATAATTTGGCAGTATAGTTGCCAGCTTTGGTGAAGAGTCAAAAACTACCAAAAATCTTCTTACGTAATAAATTAATGGCCCCCTATGGATACTTGATTTCATACATGCATGTTAAATTATGTTGCAATAATAAAGCATTCTCGAGTTATCGTGCTAACGCACAGAAACCATTCCAATAACAGTATTTTTGGGCTCAGGGAGGTCCAAAACATGTAAATCCGTCAAAGTCTCGAGGTCGAATTATTTGACCATTACAAGATTTTCTCTATACTACGTACACGAAAAAGTAAAAAGATTAGAAAAATCGGCAGTTATGAACTATACCCTTGTTACTATCCCGTCCCCCGATAACAAGAAAAAGTACCTAAGGCTTTTTCGTCCTATTTAATAAATGAATGGCCCCTAGTGAAAATTTATCACTTTAATAGTCTGAATAACCAGTAAAATTACTTGATTGCTTACTATAAAAACATAAGCACCAAGCACTGACAAATTTCGACAGCGAAAGCAGTGCCCCATAGCGTAGTCCAGAGATTATCAAACATATTTCTTTTGCCGCCCCTTTTGAAAATCAATTATTTTTCAGCGCCCCCAATTTTTTATACACTCCTAAAACTTAAAAACCGCCATTTCATTACTTTAATTACACAAACCCGAACAAACTCGTTTATTTAACAAAACTTGTTACAACTTCATTGCGTACGGCGTACGGGCTATCCTACGAAATCTATGTTAAGTATTTTTAGTTTTTATACCATCATACAGGGCAGAAATATACACCAATTATTCGATATTGAGTAGTAGGTAGGTTTTAATATAAGTGAATTTTAAAATATATAAAAACGCCCCCTTAGCTACGCCAACGCCCCCTATTTTTTTCTAGGCTTTTTAACGCCCGTGGGGGGCGAGAAAGACTGGCGTAGTCGTTAACACAGCCGCTCGGATTGCGGAGGATACTGGGTTCTATTCCCGATTTTTTCAGTGTATTTTCTAGTTTTAATACGACAAAGTTAATTGCATATTGTCAGAAACACTGTGTACAATTTTCATCATGATATTAACTGTTATATTTTTGTGTAGAATTCATTGGATAGTGAAACAAGTCCAGAGGATGAAGTGAGTCGTGCAAGCGGTCTTGGTGCCAGTGGTAGTGGCAGTAGCGGGTCTGGTGGCTCGGGCGCAGGCCAGGCGCCACCACCTCACCCACCTAGTCTTGCCATGTCGCTGCAGGCACTTTCCACACCGCGCCCGCCAGACAACCTCGCGCCTGGCTTATTGGAGCAACTACCTTCTGAAGGTCAGCAAAAGCAATGATGTCATTTGAGGCCTTTTCTATCTTAAATAACTAAATTCATCATCATCAATGTACAGGCAACACAGGTTAATTACAAAGTAAATTTTTTCCAATTAATTTTCATATTGGATATAACGTGTAAAATCGATTGTAGTTTTTTTTCGTAGTTTCCTGATCTGCTGTTCACTGCACAATTTAAACAAAAGGACGTAAAATATTGTTCAATTTAATTAAATTGGGACAAATTTGGGCATATCAGCATACTCCGATTTGATTATAAAATAAATATTAAATGAAAAACCTACTTTGAACTGTGCTTAGGTATATCTGACACAAAGAAAATATGGAAAATAGTTTTATTGAAAATTAAGTTTTTGGTGGCAGTGCTGCTGTGCATCTTCAGCTACTTGGATGATATGTCACTATGCGCGTGCGCCTGCGTGTGCGCACGGTGGTGGCGGTTGGTGCGCGCGCGCGTGCCTCCCCCGCGCTGGGCGTCATTCGCTGCGCGCCGATGGCCGCTGTTCCGTCCGCTGCTCACTAACATTGATTGGCACAAGGTAACTCCTAACTGTTATTATAATTTAACACCGAAATTATCCTATGTCCTTCCCAGGGTCTCAAACTATCTCCATAACAAATTTCGTCAGAATCGGTTCAGTGGTTTAGGAATGAAAGCGTAACAGATAGACATACAGAGTTACTTTGATAATATTACATTGTAGGGTGTTCAGATTGAGTTTGTATTTTATTATTGTTGAAATTTTCACCGAGATTGTTTACCTAGAGCCTAACTCCATGCAAACATTGAAACAACATGCATAATGACATGTTTTCTTCGTGGCTGACTGATACACACATAACTTTTTATCTCAAAAACTACAGAACCGATTTTGATTAAACTTGCACAGTTCCCTAGATTTTTTTGCAATCCGACTTCAAGTTTTTGAGATATGCGGAAACAAACATACTACTTAAGACATTTGACACCCATGCTTAGAAGCTGGTACAGGCTAGCGCCACGCCACCCCACACTTATGAATTTTTAGCTGGCCGATAGTTCGATCAGGGAATCAGTATAGACAGTATACCAAGAACAGTAATACGTCTTCATACAAACTGTCCGATATCCATTAGAATGTGTGCGTGCGTACTCAGCGCCGTGTACGCACGCACTGTTACGCACACATTGACATAAAAATATGGGGTCATAAGGTGGTCTCGTTGTGATCGCGCGTTTTTATGTCATTGCACATTCGCTCGCCGCTCGTTCCCGCCCGGCACATTTACGATAGCCCTAGCGTCAACGCAGAGTAGGCTTATAACTCGCCGACAGACCGCAGATAACCTACTGTTCTTGGTATACTGTGGTAAAGAGCTACATGGCGGTGCGCGCATTAACGACTACAAAGTCGCACGATCGAACTATCGCAAACCGCTGCCCGATTCCTATTCATCATTATCGTCCGATCGCATAATATGCATAAGTATTACGCGAGCGCATGCCTTCAACTAATTAGAGTAACAGCGAAGGTCTTTCTAAAAAGATTTAGTGAAGGTTCGTTTATTTATTACATTATCAGTTCTCGAACATTGAGATATAATTTTAAATTCTGTTGATTGCAGAAGTACCAGTCCCTCGTGGAGTCATGCTTCTGTCGCAACTGCCTCGTGCAAATGTGCGTACAAGCCCAACCCGTTGGGGAGGAGAACGCATGGCGACGGAATAGATTACACAATGAATTGAAGGTACTAAAGTTAAATCTTATCTAGATATTTTTTTATAGGAAAGAAAGATGGCAAGCATATGGCTCGCTAGATGGTAAGCGATCACTAATGATCACCTTATAGTCCGTCCACCAATCCGCATTGGGCAAGCGTGGTGGACTACTGCCTATACCTCCTTTCGTTGAAATGGAGAGACCTTGCGGGAGGCCTTGACGATTTATAAAGGCTGTTATGATGATAGTAGTAGCAAATAGATTAACAATTCGGCAGACATGTATATGTGGTCTTACTGGCACTTGGTAATTTATGTGATTTATTACATCAATACAATATTTATTATGCCAAAATCATACAGCAACCTAGCCTTTTTTTTGTCGGGGAGGTCAAATGTATTTACGCATCGTCCCTGCGGGTTGGTACCAACCGCAGGGGACTTGTGGGACTCGAGGTAAAGGCGTTCCCTCCATACCCACTAAACATCCTCCCCGGCCTGACCTCCAGTGCGCTATTGCGGGACGGCTCGGGATCTGCGCACGTGAGCGCAACTACACCGAGACCGTCCTAATGCTGCCCGTCTAGGCACTCCTTGCACCAATTGGTGGCCAGCAGCCCACAGGGGCTACCGACTGACGCCAGCCCCTGTGGGCCGCTGGCCGACGCTAGGCCGCCTACTCACCGACAACTGCTAGACCTGGCGCGTCCTCCTGACGAGGACACCGGGAGACTTCGGACGCGGTCGTGGCCCTGAAAAGGGCTGTCCGTAACTAGCCGTGGTGAGAAAACAAAAACAACTCGACGATGGCATGTGACTTCGAATGCCAAGGCACTTGACATCAAAAGCCACACACCCGCCGAGAAAGTTTCCCCACCACGTTACCAGGGTCCGCCACAAAGAGGCTTCCGGACGTGGACCCCACAGCAACCCAGACTGCAAAATTCTTCTAAATTTAAGATACGGTAATTTATATTTATCTGTCGATTCTCAGGAGCACGTGTGCCGGCAGAGAATTTTCTTAATCGTGCGACTTGCTAGTGTTGAAATGGTAGCCATAATTTGGCAGTGATAACCTAAAGCTCTGTCCAAACAGGAACCGTGCGGCTTGCGTGCCTCTTAAGAACCTAATTTAGTCACTTTTGCACGGCGACTTTTTGTACCGATGATGTCGCGCGTTCGCATCGATACAGTCGTGATGCGGTCGCTAGCTGTGTGCCCTCGCCCACATAACCACGATTCAGTCGCGATGCTAACGTGATACTGTCGCGCGCTTGTTCCCAACGAGTCACACTGTAACCTATAACACTGTGACCCGTTGGGACAACTTTGTAAAATAATTCCCAACCGTCACACTGTAACACGTTGGGACAATTCTTATAAGAGGTTACTTATTATTATAAAAGATTATTTAACCCTATGTATTATGATTATGATTAAATAGTATGCTAAACATCTCCTGCATAGTCATGGTAGCCTGGTACTTCAGGTTGGAAACATACAGACTGAAAAGTTCACAATCCCACATTGATAGGGAAAGTCGATGAGGATTAGTGGCCAGGAAACAATACCTATATCTGTTTATCTTAAATAAAAATCATTTGTTAAGTGAGTATTCGTATTTCGTAAATTTCGAAAAGGTTTCCCAACGTGTCACAGTGTGACTGGTTGGAAATAATTTTAAAAAAGATTTCCCAACGTGTTGCAGTGTGGCTGGTTGGGAATTATTTTACAAAGTTGTCCCAACGAGTCACAGTGTTACAGGTTACAGTGTGACTCGTTGGGAGCAAGCGCTGTCGCGCTTCTATATCAGCACAAAAATGCCTGCGATCGCTACAGTTGCGACATGGACTCCGTTGAGGCAACATTAGTTACGTTGTCTTTGGTGCTGCTTTTACGTAAGCAGCCGAAGCCGGGCAACAGCACTCTCGACCTGTCTGTGTTGCACTGATACTCAGTTCTCCACTCACGCGCCACCCTCGTTCTCACCGCGATGTCGTCTGACGTGATCGCGTGCAAGGTTTAGTAGGTGGTAGCCCTGTATGTAGGGTCGTCTGGGTAGGTACCACCGCCTTTCCTATTTCAGCCGTGAAACAGCCTCAGGATAACAACGCACCTGCAACACCAAGTGATATTTAACTTGTTATTGCAGGTGTTTATAGGTGACGGTATCCACCTACCACCAGGTGGGCCGTCAACTTGTTTGTCATCTAGTAGTATAAAAAAGGTGAATGAATGTGTTGACCAACAGATGTTGCGCAACGATCCCCCTGAAGGTATAGCCGCGACGCCACTGGACCCCAAGTGCTGCCACTGGCAGGCGAGCGTCACCGGGCCCGATGGCTCGCCCTACGAGGGGGGAGTCTTTTACCTCTACATTCAAGTTCCTTATGCGTAAGTATTATTTGGACATAGTTATGCAAAAAGGACCCAACACACAGATACTCTAACCAAAGCTACAATCATTTATTGGTTTTTAAGAAACATGAAAAGTGTAATGTATAACATAGTCTGTATGTAGTTAAATAGACTGTGGTCCAATGTGATTGTTACAATTGTAAGATTACAAATTTGATCCATGTTTAGCGTTGGATCCCTTTTGCTTCGCTATCTCCATATGCATTGCTACCTTTTTTTTTTGATAATTGCTTTTATAGGTACAGTATTTTTATCGTTTATGTACGTGCATATTGTTGCTGTGTGCGTCAGAGCGAGAGCTCAAGGTGTCGACACTGACACACGGTATAGAAACTGTCTATGGGTAATGTGAAAGAGAAAAGCATACTAGCGCGTATATTAGAGCGAGATAGATAGACGAGACCATTATTTCTATTCCTTTTACCATAAACATAATTTATAACATGGTACGTACAATTAGTATCGATTATAAGACTGCATAGTGCAGTGTAAAGCAACATGCGTATCATTTTTGGTCTCGCCAAATTCATTTCAATACCAATCTATTTACGTAAAAAATTATACAGCTATGCTCATGACTCACTAGTTTTCGTGAGATAAAAGTATTTTAACAATATATTGTTTATATTTCTACAGAGAATTTAATTTGAGATCATAAGTAATGCAATACATTACGCCACTGAATTTTCATAAATAAATAACATGTTATTTAATTTGTCGTAGGTATCCGATGAGCCCGCCCGTAGTTCGATTCCTCACGCGCATCTTGCATCCGAACGTATCGCGGCACGGCGACGTCGGGATAGACTCCGTCCACCATAACTGGTCGTTGGCACTCACCATCAGCAAAGTGCTCATCTCCATACAGAGCCTACTCACTGACCCTTACACTGCGGTAAGTGTCTCACTCTATACAGTGGCTACTCACTGACCCCACACTGCGGTGAGTGTCTCACTCTATACAGTGGCTACTCACTGACCCCAAACTGCGGTGAGTGTCTCACTCTATACAATGGCTACTCACTGACCCCACACTGCGGTGAGTGTCTCACTCTATAAAATGGCTACTCACTGTCCCCCACACTACGGTGAGTGTCTCACTCCATGCAATGGCTACTCGCTGACCCCCATACTGCGGTGAGTGTCTCACTCTACACAATGGCTACTCCCCGACCCCCACACTGCGGTGAGTGTCTCAGTCTATACAATGGCTACTCACTGACCCCCACACTGCAGTGAGTGTCTCAGTCTATACAACGGCTACTCACTGACCCCCACACTGCAGTGAGTGTCTCACTTCATGCAATGACTACTCACTGACCCTCATACTGCGGTGAGTGTCTCATTCTACACAATGGCTACTCCCCGACCCCCACACTGCGGTGAGTGTCTCAGTGTATACAATGGCTACTCAATGACCCCCACACTGCGTTGAGTGTCTCACTCTATACAATGGCTACACAATGACCCCCACACTGCGGTGAGTGTCTCACTCTATACAATTGCTACTCACTGACCCCCCCACAGTGGTGAGTGTCTCACTCTTATTAATTTTACGTAACTGGAGAGGTTTGAAGAACTTTTGTATATTTTTCTTAGCTGTTATAGTTTCTTGATTAATTAACCATATAATATAGATCTAATTGACATTATTAGAATAGATAAAGAATGTTTGGTAAAATTTATCAAAAATATACATGACAATTAAAAATATTCTATTATCAGGTCTGTATGGAGCCAGAAATTGGTGAAATGTACGTCAGAGATCGTCCCAGGTTTGAGTCCTTGGCGCGGCGATGGACTTGGCGGTACGCGATGCATGACGTACTACAATACTGAAGAAAAAATTGTAATAAAAAGACTATAACTACGTGTTGACAACATAGTGATAACCTGTATATAGCTATACATACATATAATGTGATAATAAGTCGTATTCAATTATTGTAATAAAGCCATTGCTTCCAATCTTACTTCTAGTGATATAGATTACTGCATGTCAGGCTAATTAAAGTTTCATAGAACTATATGACTATGAATAACATTGAAAATATTGAAGAAATTTAAGTTTCTTGTCTTGATGTTATATAAATGTTTGCAATGATCGTTATTACTTTTAAGTATACAAATTCTGCAAATATGAATGAATTTGCAAATATATAATAGATTTTTTTTTTTAAATAAGTAAAGATTTCTTTGCTCGTATTAAAGATACGTACATCCCAGGGGTGTGGACCCATCTCCTCAGACGATGCCCCGTACCGTCTTACGGCAGCTCACATTCCATCGGCCCAAACGTGTAATGAAACTTGCATTTTTGGTTCTTCTTCATCATTAGCCATCTTGGGAATATATTATAAAGTCGAGAAACAATGACACGTCGGTAATTGGTCCACACGCGGCTGCTGACCCTGCCTTTCCGGTGGGCTCGAAGGACCATATTTTCGGAATAGAACTATTTGGGGTGCGTTCAAAAACGCTCGGGGTAGAGTAAAGGTAGAGTAATTTTTACCCTAAGATACTATCAGAGTAAATTTTCGCATACATTCGGTTTCACTCTGGTGTATTTTAGAACGGCTTAGAGTAAAATTTACTCTACCCTAATCGTTTTGGAACGCACCCTTGATAGAATGATAAAAATGAATTATAGTTTATTTAAAGAAAATCTATAAAATAATGGTTAAATTATGAAAATGAATGTGAGTATGCGTGACTTGATAGCTTGATAATTGCAAACTAAAGTTATAATTATAAAATAAGTAAATTGCGGCGCGGTGACGGTGAAATGCTGATGCGGCAATGTACGCGCTTGCCCGTACAACTTCTTTCGCGGTCCTTAGCCAGAAGGAAACTGCGTTTCAGTACACGTTTGAACCGGAGGTAGCTCCCGAGACGGTGCGACACCTCGTACTTACACGGATGTCGTGGAGATGGGCCGATGCCGTAATGCTTCAAAAGTGCGTCTCCTTAGCATGTGCACGTGAGAGCTGAAAAAACCTCTCGTCATTAAAAATAATCAAATATTAAAGGGTAATAAGACCAACAAGAAAATATATTGAAAAACATTTTTAATCACAATACTATATTTGAAGAAAAATAACCATGTATAGAAAATTTAGTAGTATTTAATAAATTATGTCGTAACTTCTTTTGTTTTTATTTTATGCTTCAATTCCTGTAGTTTGTTCCATATCGCTGTTAGTTTTTCACAGTCGCACAGCAAGGGCATACACTGTGCACTGCCAGGCGCTCTGCAATATCCAGGGTATGGCGCCTCATCTATATCTAGCCACCTTCTTGTATCGGAGAACTTATAAGGTATTATTTTACCTTTATTCAAAGGGATTACGATGGTCCTCAGTTTAAGGCTTCCAGACAAAAAATAGTGAACGCATAGCATGAATGATGTATATCCCTGAGGAATTAACACAGTAGGTATATGGTATAACAAAGTGGCACCTACCCAAGCTAGCATAGTCATATAATAAATACTATGGATTTTCAAAGGTGTAAAAGAAATTTCTAATTCCTCCATACATAGGTATAGTATGGATTTTCAAAGTTGTAAAAGTAATTTCTAATTCCTCCATCCATACCAACCTAATTCGTTGATCCATACATAGGTATAGTTTGGTCAGTAAACCACAGATAATACTATACTAAGTGTAGGGGAAATTTCAAAAATAATTTAACATTTTCTATTTGTATAGTGATTTAATGTTGGTGTAGATTAAATTCAAATCCGTAATGGTGGTAGCCAATTCAGTACCTGCAGTGTAAGCTTTTAAGAAGCGTAATTCGTGTTCCCCATACAAATTGAGCTCTTAACGCAACTACAATAGTTACGTATTTTATACTAAAAAACTTACACTACGGGTGCAGGACGGATTTCACGACTATGTTAGAGAGCATAGGGGTAGGTAGCTCTTTATATTAATCAAAATTTTGCACTATACCGACTTTTGTAATAAAAAATTCAAACTAATCCTATGAAACTCACATGAAAGTTAATAATTGAAAAGTAAATGATATTGATCGTCATAGTATCGCCGAGCCAGTGATAAAGATGAATTTATAATTGTTTTCCTTTACGCTATTGATTTGCAGTAAATTGGAAATACAAAATGTGTGTGCAACGTGAAATACCATTTTATCATATTAAAGTAAGGCTCAGTAATTAATACACGACTGACTATAGGTATATAATATTATTAATATCGTATAGGTACTTGTTTTTACTTAAATAAAAAAAGTTTGACACAATAATTATAGGCAATACAAATCCCCAGCGGAGGATACAGTGACAGGGGATTACTGGAATAAAGTTAACATCTCTCTCGAGATCTTCCCCTCGATCTTCCTCGAGAGTTTCCTCTGGACCCACTCCTTGATCGCCCCCTTGAATGACCACGAGATCTTCCTCTAGACTTCCTTCTGGACCTATTTTGGTGTCTTCCCCTTGATTCCCCTCTAGACTCACCTCGTGATATTTCCTCTAGGACACTTAATTGTCCATTAGTCTTACAAATTTCGCAAGATTTTCTATGATTCGATACATTGGTGTCGTTGGGTACAACTTGGGATTGCATACGATCCCCACTCTGGCATTGTTCACGAGGTCTGCTTTGAAATGTTTCTCGTAGCCGCGCTGTAGAACTGCCTCCCGTTCTTTGATCCTGTACATCTTCGGCCGTTTTATCTCTGCAAATAGAAAGATCATTTCTTGTCTGTGGTTTTGATTGCCTTCCACCACACAAATGTCTGAAATTCACATTCACTTTGATTACCTTTACAATGTCTTCAGAACAGCATTTTTTATACTCATTCCCGCTAACTTCAACGGTTGTAGTCTCCATCATGGTTTAATTACACAAAACAAGAAAACTTTTTCAGAATAACGCACAACAGTTCGAAATCCTCGAATGATGTAAATCAGTAGGGAGTTCTATATTTAAGGGTCGACATTGCATAATTATTATATACATTATGCAATGCTCGAATTACTCTTGTAATATAAATTATTTCAGATATTTCATAATAATTACGCATATTGTGCAACTATTGCGTTTGTCGTATATAAACATCAAAACAATAAACTCACGTATATTTTAATTACTAAGTAGGCACAGCGAGTTATTACGAACTGTGGGTATTTACCACGGAGTAGGGTAGACTGGGTACCTTTGACCCCATTCTAGGGACAGTTAAAACCTAAACAGTATGTAGGTACCTACATAGTACTAATTGAAACACTTCAGATATTTTCGAATTATTAAACTTTTTAATAGCCTTAAATGGTTTTCTATAACTTAACAAGCATTCAATGTGACTGTCTGGCCTGCAGCCAAGTCTTCCAAGGTCTCAGCCATGACTACGATATCATCTACAAAGCGAAGATGAGTCATGTCATGTCACTCGCCATCTATGTTGATGCCAAGTTCTCTCCAGCCCAGAAGCTTAAACACGTCCTGCAAGAGTCAATAAAATAACTGTCTTAGCAGAATACTCGATACTGGCGGAATCCATTAGGACAGCGCCAATAATCTAAGAAGAAGAAACACGTCCTGCAACGCAGCAACTGTCTCACATCACACCTCGTTGGAGCAGTATCGGTTTTTTTAGTGTCCAGCCAGCTTGAAGTTCAAGCTGGCTGGACACCTGTATCTCCGCTGCCCGATGGTCTACGGCCTTCGAAATATGTTCAAGTTTTTGTGACGGGGACAATAATGATAATCTGAATTTGTGACGGAGAAAGTTTATATAGTTTCAGAGATATTGATCATTTAATTTTTTTCACCATGCGCATTACTTAGACATTAGTGCATTTTTTTTTTGTTCATTTGATTAATTGCCAATCTATAAACATCAATAAGTACAAATCTATGTTCTTTACAGACCCAGAAGCCCCTCGTCTGCGCAAGTTACACAATCAAACCTTTGCTGTATTGCTTGCATCTGCTAGCAAACTCGTCCCCGTTTCGTCATATTTACGGTAGCTGGTGTATTTCATACACTGAACACATGTCAGGATTTTAAGAGAGAACACAGTTATTTTAAATTTCATTTATTGTTCTTAGAGATTAACATTCCAATGAACTTCACTATGAGTCATATGCTGAATTTTAATAAAAATAAGACTAAGCTGTATTATCAACAGATATTCAATATTCATGGGGAATTAGAAATATCCATATTATCCGGAGAGTTTTTCTCCTCACTGAAATCTGAAGGCTTGTTATCAATTACTATAGAGTTATCTTTTTCTTCGATAATGGTGAGGTTGGGACTCCTTTCACGAGTTCTTCTGTCGTGAGGTGTTTTAGAGTCTCTGTGAGACCGGCTTTTAGACCGACGACTGCCTGAACGGGACCGTTTCCTGTCCTTAGACTTGGATCTCTTTCTGTCGCGGGAGCGTGAACGTTTCCTATCGCGCGACCGTGTCCTCTTCCTATCTCGCGAGCGAGACCGTTTCCGTTCTCGTGACCTAGACCTCTTCTTGTCGCGGGACCGTGATCTCTTGCGGTCACGAGATCGCGACCGCCTCCTCGACCGGGACCGCTTCCTACGTGACCGTGACCGCGATCTACGTCTAGACCTCGACCTATCCCTTTTCTTGTCTCGAGACCGCGAACGGTCCCGCTTCTTAGACGGCGACCTTTCTTTCTCTTTTTCACTATCCTTCTCTTTGTCGTCCGCTGGGGTAGACGCTTTAGATTTGGTTTCTGAATTACCGTTAGTTTCGATCACTTCCACTTTGGTTTCCTCCTTTTCTACTTTCTCCACTTCCTTGACGGGGGACTTTGATTTCTCCTTGTCATTCTTCTTATCTTTATCATTGGAATCTTTTTTATCTTTACGATCACGAGAACGGTCTCGTTTAGAGCGGGAACTACGATGGCGAGATCTGGATCTGGAGCGCTTGGAACTACGATGCCGGGAACGCGATCTGAAATAAGTTATTTTCTTAATCAGTTCACCTCAAATAATAGCGTGAAGACTTAGAGCGAAAACAACAGAGGGATAGACCCTCTGTTGTTTTCGCTCGAGGCGGTCACGATCTCGCACAAGTTTATCCGCAAATTACCATTTATTAAAGCTGTCAATTCTAGTAACAAAGATATGACATATTTACAACATGGTTTTTTCAAAGTTAAAAATTGGCAACTTCATAGGAAAGTTCTTATTAAGAATACCTATATTCTTAACATGAATACTAATGAGATAATAGACAAAACAAGTTTAATGGTTTAAAACTACTTTTTAGAGATCATTAAAATGTCCCTACTAGGATTCGAACACCAGACCTATTATTGTGTAGGTTTTTAATGACTGTTGACCAGTGGCCTTTACAGTATCACAAGGTTTTTAAGGCGAGGACGTTACTATGTCCTTGAACCTATAATGTGAACCTCCCAAAAGGATTTCTAGTCAGCAAACCTCTAACTATTAGTCTCTAGGGTGTTCTAACCAGAAAAGTAAATTATGTAGGCAGTGTTACTCGCCAATCCCCTAAGGCCCAGGTCAGGCAGAAAAGACGTAAGTCGAGGACGCGTCGCGGACGGCGCGCAGACGAGGCACGGACGCGACTTTAGAAATTATAGACGCGAAACACACCGACGCGGGCGCGGTAATCATTCTGTTCATTCAAATACCGTACCAATCACACGGCAATAAGGTCCCTAATTGAACAAATCCAATGCAGAAATGGCGTGCTATAGCGCGTCCGATGAGGAACGTTGAATTTGTTCAATTAATGACCTTATTGCCGTGTGTTTAGTACGGTATTTCAATGAGGTCCGCGCCGCGTCCTTGCCCGACGCCAGATTGGTGTGCTTCGCGCCATATAGAAGAGACCGACGCAGTCTCTCCCTCGAAACTATGCTCGGTAGGCATGGCAACCTACTCCCATCCTCGCCCACGTCGTGACTGCGACGCGTCTCTCCTCGTGTGTGTTTTTAACAAAGGTCTTCTGTAGGTTTTGTCACGACGCTTTTATAGGTTTTGTATGAAAGTACATCAAAAGGGCTCAGAGTTTGCGCTCCGTCCTCGTCTCTTCTGTCTGGCCTGCGGCTAAGGTGTTTTTTTATACAGCTAGATGACAAACAAGCAGACGGCACACCTAGTGGTAAGTGGTTACCGTCGCCTATAAACACCTGCAATAACAAGGTAAAAATCATTTGGTATTACAGGTGCGTTGTCATTCTGAGGCCTAAGATGAAATGCCTTCCATACCCAGTAATTACACTGGCTACCTTTCCCTTCAATCTGAAACACAGCAAACTGTTTCACAGCTGATATAGGAAAGGAGGTGGCACCTACCCAGACGACCCTACATACAAGTGTAATTTTTGTCAAATATGCATACAACCTAAATAATGTGCAATCACCTGGTTCGATGTCTATGTCGAGATCTGGATCGGCGTGAGCGGTGTCGGGAGCGGGACCGCGACCGTTTGCCGCGGTGCCTGGACCGAGAGCGCCGGGAGCGGGAGCGGGACCGGCGTCGCGACCGTGATCTTGAGCGGGTCCTGTAATAAAAATATGTAAAAAATTAATTCAACCAAAAAGATTTACATTCCAATTACTTAAGGTCTATAAACAGAATACTAATTTATATAAATTAAAGCTACAAAAGACACAATGCATAAAGAAATTGATAGAAGAGTCACTATAGTAACTCATGGTAAAGGTTCTGGTCCCTGAGAGAAGTAATGAAAAACGAAGATGCACCTGCATCTTGCGTTGCTTATCATATGGATTTCAGACCTGGTCTCTTCCCCAAAAAAGAATAATCAATTGAGTTTGTAAAAATTCAATGTAGCAGAGTGTACTGGGAGTAGAACTAAATGTCAAAAATAAACTAGAACATATCAAAAACAAAACAAAGTTTAAAGACATCCAGATAATGATAATAACCCTTATATGGGCAGGCCATATTATGAGGGGCCCACGTCCGGAAGCCTCCTCGTGGCGGGCCCTGGTAACGTGGTGGGGAAACTTTCTCGGCGGGTGTGTGGCTTTTTTTATTTTTTTTGTCTATTAAATTACAATGAATTTTACACAGAACAGTATATTATAAACTAAACTTAAGTTTTTCTATATACCGTAGATTGTCAATAGACACCAGTTTGACAAAAAAAAAAAATATAAATATTAAGGTAGATACATACAAATATGTGCATATATGTGGGTACATGACAAAAAAAAATATAATGTGTTATTTGTGGGATTAGCAAGGGTCACGATTAACAAAGACAAAGGTAGCGATGTAATTTAACGAGTGTAGATGTGTGCGTTACCGCTGCCACTGCCACAATAATCATATAATATACAGCGTGTTAGCAAAATACTGCGGCGACTATTTTTATTGCATGCACATTGTGTTTTTAAATATATTTAAAAACACACAATATGTTTTTAAATATATTTATTTATTTATATACTTCGATCATATACAACCGTGGATAATGCACGGCAATAGCGTCGGTGGCACACTTCAAACTCCGCTAAAACGCAGCCGTAGCGGACTTCGCATTCAGTGATGCATGATTTGTCAAACGGTAAACATGTCAAAATGCTCCGTAAAAGATTGCAAAAATCGCTCCTAAATTCTAGTTAAAAAAACATGGTGTGACTTACCACCAGTAAGTTAGTATTTTTAATAAAATTTGAGACTGAATTTATGCTAAAACTAGCTTGAAATACGCTTTGGTTATTGAAAATTATAAAATAATTTCATAAAACAACGGCCCTTAGCCATCCCTTTCACACTCATACCCAAAGTGAGACAAAATACATAATAAAATCGGAACATAGTCAAGTTTTTAGGAATGGAGTTCCTATATATTCATAGCTATTCATATATATTTTTAAATTAGTGTAGTAAATTAAAATGATCTATTTTCAGCTTTCAATCAATTTCATCATGTCTATCATCTGACGAAGGCCATTATCGAAAAATATGTCGATTTAAGACTTCACTATATTTCCAGGCAAGAAAATTTAGAAAAAAAACGTAAATCTAAAAGACAAGTTTGGAACAAGATAAATTTATTTCAGGGCACGTAATCTACAATAAAATAAATAGTGCAGACCCTAGTATTGGGTTATCTTATTTAAATAATAATAAGTCATTTAAAAATCTTACTTGTTTTTTTATCATGATAAAATCACACACTTCACAACACTAAAATTTTGAAAGGAACCGTAACTCCAAAAGGCAAGTTTGAAACAAGATTAATTTATTTCAGGGCAAGTAATTAAGCCTGAAATAAATACCGCAGACCTCAGTAAAAATACTTTATACACACAGCTACTTATTCAACTTAATATTTTTTCAAGTTTTATTTAAATAAATTATCTTTATCAAGTATTCAAAACTATACGTCGTTCACATGACGACTCGGCTTGATTAAAAGTCATCGACTTTTATCTACTATTAATAATGAATTTAATTAGAATGCATAATATCTAAAGAGTAGAAAATAAATACGAAGAAAACTAAATATATTTTTTAGATAAATAAAAAATAACAGCTCGTTGCTACTCCTCTGCACTTTTTGTTCGTTTCAGCTTCAAAAATTACCTTAGGTAGCTTCAAGTGACTGTTTTTTTACATTACTGTGTAATGACTGAAGAAATTTTAAAGGACTGAGGTGTCTGCGGCAATGTATGGACAAAGCCAGTAGAAGCATAATATGGTGCATTTTTCACATGTGCCAAGTTTCAGCTTTGTTATTGTATGACGTGCTGTATCCACGGTTGTAGATGATCGAAGTTTATATAGCTTAATTTAATCAGTGAGAAATTTTCATTACAACGGTGAAGGAGTTTTTAATACAGGTTTAGTAGTTTTTGAGCTCATTCATTACAAACATACAAATGTTTTCTCTTTATAGTATAGATTAATAACTAAAAAAAAGGTAGATTTATTTTGACGCTTTTTTTAAATGTTCCCTAATTTGGTAATATATTATTTTTTATTTAATTTTGGTTTAATTAGTTTAGTTAAAAAAAATTTTTTAGTTTATATTTAATATTCTCGGTATTTATTTCCTTTTTAAGATCATATGGTAATTCATTTAATAATGTTGGTATTTTATATAATAATAGATTTTTACCATACAAATTGTTATAGGAAGGTATGGATAGTTTAGTGTCGATATTGCAACGAGATCTTTCTCCATAGCTGCGAATAAATTGTATACTAGTGTTAAAAAACAAACTCCATTTGTTTATTTTTTTTGGGAAAAGTGTTTTTTGAAGAAGAGAGATGTTATATAGAATAAGCTTTTATAATGATTAAGCATTACCTTCTTTTGTCTTTGGATAGCAATCCAATGACAGGATCAATAGCAGCAGATATTAAATTCTGTGCTTCTTTAACCCGACACATGGCTTCCTCAATTTCACGTTGAGCCGCTTCATTGCTTTTTGTTTGAGGTTTAGATATTGCTTGTGTTGCATGATGTACCTGAAACAAATTTCATTGTTCAAGAGATTAGGTTAGAAAGTATGTATGTATATCAAAAAGAAAGTAGATTGATATTGAACAGTTTTAAGTTGTTATTTTTATAACTCTTTTCACATTATAGTGGTAGTGTGTTAAGGAATACACAAATTATATTGATGGGAAATGAAAATGAATATGGGAAAACTTTCTCACCATAATAATTTGACCTTCTATAGTGGTTCCATTAAATTGCAAAGCTTTGATGACACTCTCTTGTTCTGTCATTTCAATCAATGCATATTTAAGATTGTCTGCATCTCTGTCACAAAACCTTAAATACTTTACTTCTCCAGCTACACAAAAATGGTCAATAAGCTGTTGTTGTGTTAGATTTCCAATATCAGCAACTAGAACAGTTCGTCTAATTTCCTCTATTTGACGAGAATCATAAGCGGCTGGTAATGGTGGATAGGCAGGCAAGCCCGCAGCAGCCATTTTTGGATCATGAGTCTGGATAACTTGGTTAGGAGGAACTCCCTCCAATGTATTAACTACATGAGCAGGCAGACGTGGCTCTACAGTACTTAAGCCAGGCACTAAAGTACCATTACTGGACATCTCAAGAGCTTTGTGCTCATCAGGGATTTCACCAGACTGCATTGGAATAACAATCAATGCCCGGTCTATAAAAACGGTGTTAGTCATATGCTGTGCAACATTAACGGTTGCCGAATCATAGTATTTAACATAACATATTCTAGACTGAACGGGGCATGAAACATCTCTTATAGTTGGGTAAAGTCTAATATCATCAATTTTACCCAAATAACCGAAAAGTGTTTGCATCTGATCCTTGGTTGCCTGTGGCGCGATGTTGGTCACTTGAATCACTCTTGTACTGCCAGAAACCATTTTTGATGATTTACACATTACCTGTAAGTATCCTAAATAAAAAAGAATATTGGCTACTAAGTCTAATGTTGATTTATCTTAATTATTACATTTTACTTAAATTATAATAAGAACTTTCGTGAAAAGCGCAGAAAACGCACGCTGTCTTTTTGCCAAGCAATCGAAACGTCAAAAATGCCGTGGCAAGTATTGCCAAGAATAAAAATTAAAAAGTTACTAAATTAATGATAGCTTGAAGCTACAGAGTAATCAGGTAAAAGGTAATCAGCTTCATGAATGATAGATAGTGGTGCCAATTCTGAGGCTTTAGACAACATGCATTTCGGCAATCGCTCTCGCTATCGCTAAGTAAAAAAATGTATGGGATTGACATAAGCAATCGAAAAGTGATCGATTGCTTATGTCAATCCCATACATTTTTTTACTTAGCGATAGCGAGAGCGATTGTCGAAATGCATGTTGTCTAAAGGGTCTGTTGTGCCACTCTCTAAACTAAACTAACCTAAAAAATTTCTAATTTTAATTTAGTTTTAATCATTTGCTATTCTGTTGTCACGTCTAACCTAATTTAATCTTTCTTTTTTGACAGGACTAGCGCGTCTTAGGCTGGATTTAGTGCTACACGGACGGTCCGTGCGGAGCACTGTCATCCGGAGCTATCGTAAAGAAATCAACTATTGCGTTTAGTAGAACACGGCCCGCGGACCGTCCGTCCATCCGGAGGAAAACCATCCGTCGAGCGCGTCCGTGCTCCGGACGTCCGTATCAGGACGCGCTAGGCATATAATAGAAGCGTTTAGTTCTGTGCGGACGCAAAACCAACCGGACATGTGTACGGTACTGTCAAAATAAAAAATGAAAAATTCATTTATTATTTATTAATTAAAATTGTTAAATAAATAAATAACAATGTCTGTATCAAATATAGACAGGGAACGAGTCATTACAGAAGATCGAAGTCAACCATCATTATGGGATTTTAGCGATAATTTTTATAAAAATCGTGACGCCAAACTACATGCGTGGATAGAAGTATACCCAGCATTGTAGATTTACCAGTTATGGAGAAAAAGGACATTAGTAAGTGTAAATACATACAAAAGAATAATAACCTACGAAGATATCGTTGAGTAAAACATGCTATTTATTTAGATATATCGTTTAATGAACAACTACTATATTGCAAATTATTTTACATTAAAATATTGAATTGTTTTGCCAAGGCACTGCACCTGTGGTAGTTACAAAATAACTAGCGAATCTTTCTCTCAATGCGTCCCCCGATCTGACAATTATGTAAAGGATGTTAAAATCTTCATCCTTCTATTCATCTTTTTAAGTAACCGCCTTAAGTAGTAGGCAGCAATTACGGTGTTTAAAAAGGAATTCATTTATTTTTTCTGCGCGACTATACTTATCCTAGCTGTACGTTGGTCCGCAGAACACTAAACGATCAACCGACCGAATGGTCCGTATACGGGCGGTCCGTACGGTAGTCCGTACGGACCGTCCGTGTAGCACTAAATCCAGCCTTAGTTGAATTGAACAGTGTTACCCGTTTAGTAGATTGATAAAAATAAAGAACGAATGGAGAATGAATGAAAGGGGTATTTTTAATAAAATTTATAATAATAAACTTTTTAAAATTAATTTGAAAGTAGTTAAAGGTATTAACCAACGTATGTAAGTTTAACGAAAGCATAAAAACTATTATTTTAATTTTTATCTAATATATTTGAATTAAAATTTTGGAAGTGTTTAGCGGAAAATACTGACATCAAAATATAGATTTTTGTGCACGTGATTTGAATATCAAGGGGACACACTTGACATCAAAAGCTACACACCCGCCGAGAAAGTTTCCCCATCACGTTACCAGGGTCCGCCACAAGGAGGCTTCCGGACGGTTCAGAGGGCCTAGACAACATGCATTTCCACATTCGCTCTTGCTAAATAAAAAAAATGGATGGGATTGACATAGGCAATCGAAGTGACTTTTCGATCGCTCATGTCAATCCCATTCATTTTTTGATTTAGCGATAGCGAGAGCGAGTGTCGAAATGCATATTGTTCAGGCCCTCAGTAATGCTTTGCATCGCGTTATAAAATGTTTCTTTCTCGCTTGAAGATATGGCTGTATGGGCTATATCCCTTTTCCATCCCGTGATAGGGAAAACAAAAAAAAGTGGATAGCTTTTCTCTCAGACCAATGGTCTGAGGCTTTTCTACTTATAAAAAAAGCCCGTCTACCTACATCTTGGATTATATAATCTAAGACCTACATATACGGAATACACCTGCGGACCTTATCAAACCTGCTGATACAAAATTCTTTATCTTTCATACGGCTACCCTACTACTTATTTTCGAAATCTAATTAATCTCACTAAAGCTGATTCTCTGATTATGCGTGATGAACACAGATCACTTAGTTAATAATAATAATAATATATTTCTACGCTCACATAAATTATCTAGTCCAAATTAAGTATCTTTAAGAACTTGTGTTATGGCTACCTACTAGATAACGGACAAATATACTTACTTAATAATCTAGATATTTTTATAAATAAGCTTAAATAAATATATAAACAACCATGACTCATGAACAAATGCTCGTGTTCATCACACTAACATTTGCCTCTACAAGGACTCGAACCCGGACTGCCCGATGTGTAGGCAGCGTTACTGACCACTCCACCACGGCGGCGTCAAAGTTGGTGATGAAATAATCATGTGTTCTCAAAAACTAATTTTAATCGACATCAATTTACACGTAGTCTAAATTTAGCTTGACATTTCTAAATTTAGAGATATTTTGACATAAAACTTAGACAACAGAATAGCGAATAGCTAAATTGAGTAACTAAATCAACTTTAATCCTGTCAGATTAAAATTTAGTTTATTTCTGTCATTTTAGTCCGTTACAGAATAGGAATCGCAATTTGACAGCACTAAACCTAATTTTAGTTAAGTTTAGTCTAGTTTGTGCCAACGGAATCGACACCATTTAAATATAAATAATTAAGTTTAAGAATTAACATCCCAATGGGAATATATAAAAAAATATATATCGGAGTGTTTGGCGGGAAATCATGGCGTCTGGATGTCGATCTTTATTTCGATAATTTAAAATTGCTTCGGAGTGGATTTTGTGCAGTGAAAGTGGTGTCGTTTTGTTGCATAAGCATCCGTGTTGACGAACAGTTATAGGGAATCATTGAAATAAAGGTTTTGTGTATGTGGCGTTGAGAATTGTATAGTGGTTGGAAATCCCACTATACAATTCTCATCAGTCACCATCATGAGGTCTGTACCATGCATTTCTCGCCAAGCACTCCCTAGATGCATTAAAATGTGTGACACACACATTTTAATGCAAAAATCAAGAATGAACATGAAACAGAAGACTTGGCTGTATGGGCTAGATCCCTTTGCCGTCCCGTAACAGGGAAAATGTAACCAAAAAAAATATATATATATCTATGTGCGGTGCCAAGAAAATGGGTAAAACTGGAAGGAACGAAAGCAACAATACCAATAAAAAGTGAAGTCAAAAAATTTGTCCTTGAAACAGCTTACTTCCTATTTGTTCCTTTCTAACCTATAGAGTACACGGAGTACACGTATTACGTATACGTCATACGCACTCTAGAGGTTAGGAAGTAAGTGGTTTCAAGAACAAAGTTTTTGACTTCACTTTTTATTGGCAGTGGTCCTTCCAGTTTTCTTGTGCAAACGCGACGTTTAAAATTGTTTTGGAGTGAACTTTGTACAGTGAGAGTGGTGTTATTTTGATGCAGAAGCATCGGTGTTGACGAACAGTGATGTGGAATCATTGAATTATAGATAAGTGGGGTGTATTATGTTGAGAATTGTATAATGGGATTTTCATCTCAACAGTCACCATTATTAGGTTTGTTGATATCATGGATATAGAAAACTGTAGATCGCCAATGTAAAAGAGAAAGAGCATACTAACACGTACACTAAAGCGAGATACGTAGACGACACCATTTCACCTACACGAAGGGGGCCTAAGGAGGCATATCAGTCACGTAGAAAAGACAGCAAATGTCAGACTGCAGTACTATTTTTCATGCACACATGCGCATTACGCACACATCGGTGTATTTTTTTGGTCTCATCCTTACCGCCTAAGGTCTCACCTTAGTGGATTCATTGCCAATCTTTAAACGTCAGTAATAATAAATCTATGGTTGATATACATTTACGCAATGACGTAGGAATTCTTCCTACGTCATTGATTTCTCGCTAAGCACTCCCCTAGACACATTGAAATGTGAGACGTCCACATTTTAATCCTTAAATAAATACTGTTGATATGGCTGTGTGGGCTTGACCCTATTGCTTTCTCGTCATAAAAACAAAAAATGCTGCAAATGGCGCGAAATTCAAATTATTTAACTTTGAAACTTCTTGGAAGGCGCCTAATTTTATTTCGACTCTTGTAAAAAAAATACCTAGAGCTGACTATAACTATAATATTGAATTTTTATATAATGGGAACAGTAAACGAGAACGTGGAGCTTTTAAAATTAAAATTGTCTTCAGGTCTGTCTGTCCATAATAATAACACATTACATTATTGCATAGTTACTGTTACATGATAAATATGAGTGTAATAAATAAAATTTGACTTATAGTTTTAAGAAAAAAGAATATTAATGATAACGAAGGTCTGAAGTTGCGATCGATGGAGTGCTTAAGTACTGAAGAAATATCAACTGTAAAATCTGAAATAGATTTCATTGCAGAAGAAGTTAAGGTATGTATGTACACCTAAGTAAAATCAGTACAGTAGGCTTCTATTGGGTACCTACCTACCTACTTAGCGATAGACTTTCATGACCACGCATTTGTTTCTAAGGAGTGGTATTATATGCGGCGAGAACAGAAATGTAGGTATGTGTACCTACTAAGCTCTTTAATATTTAATAATAGGGCAGAAAAAATAATGATGATTTCGCCTATCAATTAGGTAGGTACCTATCTATGTGGTAAAATAAGACAAGGTGAGGGATAAGTAACATTTTTTAAGTGTTGTTAATTTGTAAACTCCTTGAGGGTACCTACATTAAATAATTAAATCTCTTTTACCTACCTATAGCAATTGAATAATCAAATCTACCAAATGAAGCATCAAACATCTCTTGTAATGATATGCGCTGCATCAGAAAAGTCTAAAACAGTAACTCATATTCAGGATCTTAATAATCATAAGCGAAATTTTGAAGATATTTTCAATAAAGGTAAGGCAAAGATATACCTATAAGGATGACTAAAAACAAAATTATAGTGTGATTTCATAATTTTCAGGCATTGACACACACAGAAATTATATCTATCAAATTTTCATAACATAACAATATCTTTAAGTATTATTAGAAAAAAATGTGATTTTAAACGTGTTTCGTCGCTTTAAACTACATAAATAAAAGTGTATATATACTTATCGTACCTTTATTTAATGACATAGCCCAAATACAATCAAAATTACGAAAGAGAGAATTAATACAAAATGAAGAAGAAGAAATTGCTTTACAAAAACAAAAGGAGAAGGAAATTGAAGTCAAGAATGAGAAATTGCTGGCAGAAACCCGCGCTGTAGAAAATGAATGCGAAAACATTGAACGAGAATGCAACGTTTTAAAGGTGCGTGAATTAATAAGTCCATGTGATGATTTCTTTTGATTCAGAGGCTGAAGGGCTTGTATGAATCCTATTTGTTAACAATAACAACAGTGCGTACGACCACTATAAAATGGTCCTTCGAGCCTGATTTTGCACGGGCGGCCCCGGCGTTGGGTACCTAAGGCCTAAATTAAGGGGCTAACTCGTGCCAACTAGCGCCGCCATTACATTTAATTTTAGGTACCTAAATGTTGAAAAATGTAAAACGGCTACGATCACATAATACCTACACGAGGTATTTACACTGGTATGTACATACATACATGGTGGTACACATGAAATATTTATTGCGGATGACATTTCTTTGATTTTCAAAATAAATAGATAATTATGACGAAGTTAACAATACACTTGCAAAGGTAGTTCATTGGTTAAATATCAATAACTTGTTGTTTAATGAAAAAAAAAGTAATTGACCTGTAATGATGTTTCGAAATCACTTAAGAAAAAATACACTAAAAAGAATCGACCTGCCTCAGGCGGTAATCGAACCCAGCATCTTCCGCAATCCGGGCGGCTGCGTTAACCACTACGCCACCGAGGCACTGCTTTCGCTGTTGAAATTTGACAGTGCTTATGGTTTTATGGTAAACATTGTTTCATCAAATCTTTGAAATTTGCACTTCGCTAAAGGATCCGAACGAAATATTTTTGCAAATATTTGACGCCCAATTAAGATGAAACTACCTTACATTATGGAATAATTTTTGCGTTTACAAACGCGTAAATATTATTAATACTAGAAAAAACACTCTGAAAAAAATCGACCTGCCTCAGGCGGGAATCGAACCCAGCATCTTCCGCAATGCGGGCGGCTGCGTTAACCACTACGCCACCGAGGCACTGCTTTCGCTGTCGAAATTTGTCAGTGCTTGGTGCTTATGTTTTTACGGTAAACATTGTTTCATCAAATCTTTGTTGCACTTCGCTAAAGGATCCGAACGAAATATTTTTGCAAATATTTGACGCCCAATTAAGAAGAAACTACCGTACATTATGGAGAATAATTTTTGTTCCCACAAAGAATAGGCTCCAAATTGCTCCAAATCAGCTTACGTGTCAACACAACACTAACTTTCCTCGAATTTGTCAGTCAGTAACCCTGGGTAAATATGGCTTAATTTTGGAGATTGAAGAGTTGCATTCTGTATCTCCATAGTTTCTTGTGAAAGTAATAAAAATAATTTGTTTAAAATTATTACGTTCTTATTGAATTTATTGTTTTCAGAAAAGAAATAACGCCATCATGCTCAAGCTCCGACGAAAACTAGTAGAAACAGAAAATATAAGGAAGCAGTTTAAGAAAAATATTACTGAATAATTCTCACTTTCGAATTCAAACATTATTGAATCTTCTTACATAGCGGGTTTTATAAAATTTTAACGATTGCGAAGACCTCATCCTTCCTCTGAGGCGAAGACAGCGTTTGATTTTTGACTGTCATATCATGTCTATCATAATCACTCGCTTGCTCGCTACCTCAGACCAATAGAATCATTCATCTGAGCTCGCTACCATATTCTAAGTAAAAATGGATCATAAATACCGCTTGCCTGAAAGCTGTGCTCATAGTACTAGATATACTACTTAGATGTCCTACGGAAGCGAAACTCAGCCGCTTACAATCGGCCTTAATACCTATAAGGAGGCTCAAGGTCACTCAAATGGCAATGTAGGGGGCTCGGATTTTCGCTGTGTGACCATATCAGAAATAATGACATCCGCTGGAGCACCAAGGTCAACCGACATAGCCCAAAATTTGCGAATCTCAAGTGATACTATCGTGGGCACAGTGCGAGATCTGATGGCCTTTGGGGCGGAAAGGTTCTCGCTTTGCGGCAGCGTACTGGAAGGCGCAGTGTTGGTAGACTCTCACAAGGTGGATGGACGATCTGGTAAAGGCACAGAAATAATTTCTGTGGGTAAAGGTAAAGGGATATACCGCTTGATGCGGGCAGCGCAGGATCTATCGGGTTGAAGATCCTTGGGGGAGGCCACAGAAATAATAATAAATCTTTAATATTATTTCTGTGGGGGAGGCCTATGTCCAACAGTGGACGTCTCTTGGCTGAAGTGATGAGCCGCATTATGAGTGCTTTTGCACCGGAGCTGTCCGAGCACTTGCATATATTGCATATAGTCCGAGGTAGGCAGTGATCTTTCCTAAGCTTAGGATCTTTCTTTCTTGTTAAAAAAAAAGAATTCTATAGATTTTGGCATTTGATTTTTACGGTCGGTCCTTGGTCGGTCGATTGCAACCTCAGATTGCAACGTTTTTACCAAACCAAATCATTAAGTTTTCATAGATTTTGAGAACAGTTTGACAGCGATAAACGTATGAAAACGATAATGATTTGGTCTCAGACCTTGGTCTGAGGATTTGGTTTTGGCATCGAGCATATGTGCTCGATGGGTTTTGGTTTTATTGTTCGTAAAGGAGTTTCTCTCGAGTTTTTGTTGTAAAAACACGTGTTGAGAGACTCCATTTTTAACCTAAAAACAAACCGTACGATTTATGTTACTTTAGTTACATTTTCACTTGACATTGGCAAAATGCGTACGCTTAATGCGACGTCATTAATTAAGAATAGCATAGAATAGAACGTTGGTAAATAGCGCGATCTTGGGGGTACTCAATATACTTAGTTTAAAAAAATACTGTTGTTTCTTCTTATCTTCATTTATTTACTAAACAGGTACAAATAGATATATTACCTATGTGAAAACTAAAAAGTAGGTAGGTACCTAGTTTAAATTTAAGTAAGTATTAAAGGACTAGAATAGAGTGAAAAATACTAGGTAAGTAAGTACATATAATATCATAGTACTTAAGTAAGTAGGTATCATAATTTGATTAAAATAATTATGGTATATAATATAATAATTAATGGTAGGTATCAAAATAGTATAAGACACCTCTATCAAAGTAGTCAAGAAACAACCAACTACAATCTACTAAAAAAAATGTTTGGAATAATAATTTACATTTTAGGCGGTAAATATTTCAGTCAAGCACGCTTTTCCGGTAAACAGGTAAGATAACCACCGCCTTACTATAAAATGAACGTCAATATCATGGCAGTGGTTTAATTAGAAATCGTTGAATTAGAAACAAAGTATGTATGAATGCTTTAAATAGGTAGGTAAGTATCTAACTTTAACATCTGCCTAGTATGCAGATATGTAAAATAAGGCACTGATTATGAATCTGATCTTGGAAAAAAGATGATGCCATAATTATTTGCAAGATCAGATTTCAAATTATTATTCGTCATGTCATTACTATCGGACGGAGGCTTAGATTGTCTAAGGACGGAGGCATGCAAAAATCCCTTATTTTAAAGCAAATTGCCAGTAAAAATCTTCATTTTATCGCAAAGATTCTCGTTGCCCTAATAATTTAGTGACAAACACCTTAAACCATAGTCTAAAAGTCCTAAATTAATTGTCAAGCTGTAATAATAAAGCAACACTTCTTTTGATCCAATGTGCAGTTGGTTTATCTGAAGGTAAATAAAAAGCCAAAACAAAATTAGATGAATGTCCAGTGGTTGCTAAAACTCCCTTTCTTTCCAAAGTTTTGTATAAAGGGCATCTGTATCTTGAATTCTCTTGAAATTCAGACTTTAATTTTGGATACAACCATATAACAGGCATGATATCATTAAGTATCTTTGGATATTGTTCGTCGATCGCAAACTTTTCTCTATTCCAACGACCACCGTCCATAAAAAGACCCAAAACATAAACACCCGAAGTCGGTGGTTCAGTTTCGTAATCAACTTTGCGGACTTCGAAATCAAAAACTAACAAATCTATGGGAATCTTCTTTGATCTTGCATAATTTTGAACGGAACCTGTTAGAAAGGCTTGAGTAAAAAAGAAACCTGAAAGCCAGAATGTAGATGGTTTGCCGTTTTGATACCAATCCTCTAACATTGTTAACCGATCAATAAAATCTGTTACATAACTGGGCAGCGGTTTCAAACTGGGGTAGGAAACTTTTCGCCAGTTATCTGGTATTTTTCCAAGCAACATAGCGTTAGATTGGTTATCTAACGCTGGTGACATAACTATGAGTCCTTTAACCGCCTTTTGCAAATCTAATAAAGAAGTTTTAACTTCTCGATATAACTTGTTGAATCGCTCCATTTCTTGTATAAGAACTGTATTCATCGATTCGTTATAATCTACTGGATATTTTTTTTGAGCAGTTTCAACATCAAAACTTTTAGGTAATTTTGATAGAATTTCAGAAGCCATTTGCATTAAAACAACTTCAGTGTTGCCGCCTTCCCCGCCACTTCCAGTCCCTTCTACAAGTACTAAGGCAGCTGTCAATGCCATCGAAATGGTATAATCACGAGTTATTCCTGCATTCATATGTAGGCCAAACACCTCTGGAGGAGGGTTCACTGGTACTGACTCTATATGTTTCATGTAATCTTGATACTCGCATCGCCGAGGAAGGCCGTATTGTGATCCTATATCACAAAACAAATAGTTGGGTTCATTAACGACTCCGGAGTTCACATATGCGTCTAATATTGTTACGATTAATCGTCGATCCCAATCGTCAGTTACTCTACCACCGTAATTACATTCCCCAGTTAAGTATTTTATTGCTACATATTGAATCTCTTCATATTGGTTCAAAAACATCTGTAGTTGCATAATTGATATTTGAAAATCTGAGTCATTAAAGCCATATTGAATATTCCATCCCAAAGGACCAAACTTCTTTCTTTCTTGTACTACCGCATGGAAAAAACTTATGCCATATAATAGTTTACTAAAAGGTTTATCTTTACCAGGACATCCTTCGAAAAACTCAGGTTCTTTTAAAGGTTCCGAATTATAAGATCTAAATAAATTATGCTGTAAACCAGTTGGTGGTTCATTTGTCATTTTCACTCCAACTTGCAATATAGACTGTGGAAACTTATCCGATGGATAACTAGTTAGCCAAAGCCGAAAACTTAAGTCTGTATTAGTTAAATCAAAACCTTCGACAATTTTTTCAAGAACAGGCAACCAAGAAACTGCTAAATGGCAGTTTTGTAGGCAGACCCAACCGCCCTCTAATTGGGCTTTTTCAATCATAGCTCTGGCAATTGGTCCTTGGCCTTGACCAAGTGATATTGAATTAAAACGATGTGAAAATCCCATTCTTTCACAATATTTTATTAAAGCGCCCATAGGATCAGAGCCCGGTGATAATATGAAAATAAGAGGAGCCAAACAATTAGAATCACCAAACGATTTGCTTATATCGAAAGGTGGAGGTGTTATGAATTTACGACCCATTTTTTGTTCCACAAAATCTGATATTGCTATTGTCAGTTTATCAGGTCTTAGTACCCTAATAATCAGTAATTTTTGAAACTGTGATACTTTTTCTTCCCATCCTCCAGGTAAACGTTTATTATGTGGCTCTAAGTCATCATATACTTCCTTCCATTTGTTTACATTTTCCAAAAAGTTATCTTTGAATCCTTTGTATGTAGGTAAATCATTTAAACGACACAATTCATCCCATGCCTTGTCTGGCAGCCAATCCATTGGTTTTTTAAACGGATTTTCTACAGCGATACCCCCTGTTATGAGGAACAAATATTCATCATGATCCATTTCATTATAAGACAACATCATTTTCGAACACATTATAAAAGAGAACATGAGTTTGTCTTTGTCAAATAGTGATCTACAAACATTACTATATAAATTGTACGTAAAAGTTTCTCTTAAAAACTTAAGTCTCTTTTCAAGATCTTTCGATTTATTTGCGTTTTCTATTGATAAAATATATAAATTAATAAACCAAGTTAAAGAATACTGATACATAGGATCAACGTTTGGTAATTCTGTAACACAATAATACAAAACTGCAGAATGCGACGCAATAGGTCTATAACCAAGTCTAAACTTTTCTATTATAACTTCTGTTTCTAAGCTAGCTTCTTGTTTTTTCATAATATCTATGGCTAACAATTTGGACGAGTCTAATACTTCAATGGCAGTTTCATCTTCCAAGATGTCACCTTTCGATTCTTGTAATGTTCGCAATATATCATCTTCAACTTGTTTCAGAGCAGCTCGATTTGCAGCCCCTTGAACAATTAATTTTTCCCTTTTTTCTTGCAAGTCTGGTCTTTCTTTAGCTACAACGATACCTAAAAGTTGATCTTCAAGACCGTCTTTAGTTAAAGCAAAGTTAATTAACGTAACTTTATTAAAAACTTCCGGTAAGTAGTGTGGATTTCTCAATTTTGTAGTCATATACAATCTAAAATTGGGGTGATATTCTATAACATTTTCTCCTAAAGCAATATATTCCTTACCGCCTTGTATATACGTATGTTTAAGTAAAACAGGATCTAAAGGAGCTTCAACATCTTCTAATATACAATCAATCAGTGCTGGTTTTCCATATTCTAAGCAGGTTTCTATCACTTTCATATAATTACCATCAGTGAATTTTAAAACTTGAAGGTCATTTGATTTTTCCATAGTCTTAATCCACTTATTAGCTTGTCCCTGTGGATCAACTAATAAAGACCAACGCATTGAATTGTCTTGAATTATTGCATTATCCGTGGAGAAAGAATCACGTGGTAAACCAGCTATACACCAGTTTTGAATTTTTATGTCAGTACCTAAAACATCCTTAAACAAAAATTGCTCAGAGTGCGGCATATCTAATTTTATAATAAGGTCCCGCCAATTATCAATCATATCCACTCTAATGGGCAAGGTATAAGGAGCCAAATATGCTATTATACCACATGAAACAAGAATATCACCTGCTAAATTATCAAATAGGGTTTGCAAATTTTCAGCGGCAACAGTCCATCGAACTTTCTCTCCTCCTAAGCCACCAATTAACTTTTCGGCTCTATATAATTTGTCTATACATAATTGTACTTCATCTTCTAAAGCTTTCTTTTTTACATTAGCTTCTTCTAACGCTTCATTTAATTCGGCCAATTTCGCTTCTAAGCGAGCCACTGTTGCCTTCTTTTCTTCCAAAATAGCCATAGTTTCTGCAAATTCCCTCTCTGCTGCTTCAAGTTTTGCTTTTTTAGGGGCCACTACTTTTGCAACTGCATCATACATATCCATAGCAATAATCCATTTACAGAGCCCTTCCGCTGCTGTCGATGCTTTCGCTATAATATGAGGCTTAAAATCTTTGTTGGATAAATATTCTTTTCTTATTTTTTGCATGGTAGCAATAGGTATATTATCTTTATCATAATTTTTCAAAGAATCTAAAAATCCCATATCACCTAAAACTCGTTTACTTGGACCCCAATAATCAAATATTTTTTTGCCTGGATTATCAGGATCAGGAATTTTATCCGGTGGTATACCTTTCATTACACATACAGCAGCCATTACTAATTTAACAGTTGCCGGTGGATTTTTCATAGATTTTACTATTGTAATGTCTGCCGGTTTTAACGTATTCAAAGCAGCTATAGCATCTTCTAATATAGGTAAAGCCAATGCTAAGTCAGCTTCGCAATCTTTTTTCAATTCTTGTGCTGCTGCCGCCTGCACGTTAGCAACTTTTTGATCTTCTCTTACTTGTGCTGCAGCTTTATCAGCTATAGAAGTTTCTTTTTCTATTTCTTCCATCATTTTGGCAGATTTTGCTGCCATAACTATAAGTTGAGGTTTTAATGCGTTTAAATCTCGTTGCATTATTGCGACTGCATCTGCAGCTTGGCCAAGCTTATCTAATCCGTTAGTATATCTCAATTTTGCAGCTCGTAATTCTCTTTGTTTTTTATTTGTCAATGTTGTAAAAGATTTTATTAAATCTAAATAGGAAGCAGATGTAATATAAGTTTTTCTACCAAATTGATTATAAAAATCATCAGATACACGTCGTGCATCAACATGGAATTGCTTGCAAGCTATTACAGCAGACAACTTGACTTTATCAGGTACATTAACTTTGACCATATAATGGTGCGCAACCATTTCCAAAGCATCTTCAGGCCAACTATCATACCAGTCGATAGTACAACAGTTTACTAATGAAGGATAAAGTCTAAGTCTTGTCCTGAAAGCGCTTCCTATAGGACTAAAACACAAAACAATATGCAACTTTGCTTTACATCTCCCAATAAAAAAAGCTAAAATTTGTAGCGGCCCGATGTCTAAGTTTCTATTACCTCCTTGAGCTGCAAGGCGGACAAGTTCTAGTATTTCTTGTTTTTCGTCTAGTCCATATAAATTAGGGACTTCACCAGAATTAAGTAAACTATCTAAATTCTGAATGAACACTTCTTCTTTAATTTGACTTTCTGTAAATAAAAATGTAGTGTCTTTATTTAGGCCCCCTGATTCACGTAACACTAATTTTAAGTCATCATGCCAATCTTTAACGCTATATGACTTTGTAATTTCTGGTTGGAATATCGGTTGTCCCAAAATAGTACTAGCTAACCTTGTCAGTGATTGTCGACCAGAGCCACCCACTCCAACTAATAAAGCATTACCTGACGGCATGGATAAAAGTCGACATATTTTTGATAAATGTTCTAAAGCATAATCAAACAACACTATGGTCATTTTTGCTTTATGCATACTGTTGTATTCCGCTAGCATTGTTATTGCCACATTTAAAAATGCATCCTTATTTGGCAGTTCTTCATACTTTCTTTCACCTTCTAGACTCTCAGTATCTAAATAGCAACCAAACATCATCTTTTTTATACTATCCATTGTTACTTCACCATTTTCTTCTTGGTATGGATCTAAAACTGATTCGAATGTTTCCTTCATAAAATCACGTGTAGATTTTTTCAGGATACTAAAAAACCAACCACGGTCATTCTCATCTACTAACCTGTCATAAAATACCCGCATAATTTCGTGAATCCAAACTCTTGTAAAGGTCTTTTTGTTTTCAGCAGACTCCTTTCTTAATAAAGCACAACCTTGAATAACTCGAGAAAAATCTCTTAAATTGAAAATATAATGTGATTTTGCTGGTGTTGGCCTCAATCCTTCTGTAGCTTGGTCATATATGTCCATAGTTGCATTTATAATATTGATAATGTAAGCCTGGGTATCCTGACCAAAACCATTTCTCCTCCAGCCCAGTTGTAAAAGAGTAGTAAAAATTTTAGTCATGCTCTCTTTAGAAAATTCATTAATTGAGTAAATATTAAAATGTCGCAACATTCTTGGATATATTAACTGACGACTACCACCTACAGGACCTATAGCACCATAAAATATAGTGTCATAAATGTATAAATTTTCAGTTGTTTTCAAATCATACCAATGCTTTTGGTCAAAATACAATCTTAATAATTCAATAGCTGGTTGTGCTCCGTATACTTCTTTAGCTGGCATATTCATATCGTCGATAAAAATTATAGCTTGTTTGCCTCTCGTAGGTCCATAATTATTTTTTCTTCTTTTGACTAATTTGGAAAGAACTAAATCTTGAGTTTGATTAGCAGAAGTTGTTGTGGTAAAGGTTATAAATCCAGGGGTATATTTATCCATATCAAGATTATTCATTAAAAAATTTTGTACATAAAAACTTTTTCCAGTCCCAGTTGGACCTATTAGAAGCAACGGTTTTGTAAACTTGGTATGTAATTTTAGTAGAAATATGTACTTTTCTGTTTCTAATGTAGGGATAACAGTTTGCAAAAGATTTATTTGTTCTTTTACTTGAACAGATTTAACTGCTTCAGGCCAAGGTTTCCAGCAACCTTTACTTTTATACATATAGTAATGATCTATGATCATACCCTCACTGGGTATGGAGACATCTAGTCTATCTAATTCAGGTGGGATACCTTTTTCACCTCTAAAATACTCTTTAACTAAATCATCATACTTCTCTCGGGAGTCTGTATTAAGTATTCCTCCCAAACCCCATATGACAGCTGTCATAAAGGAAGCCAGAAACCAGGTTCTTGTGTATTTTGTATCCTCTTCTCCTTCTACAGCATAATCCATTAACATTTCTATCAAGTTAAGGGTACTCATCACTAAATTAACTTCTCCAGCAGTAATTTGTTGGACACATGATCTTCGAATATAATACACGAGAGGGTCAAATAACCATTCGCACATATTATAAATATAATCCTCATTTTCTTCAAGCCATATAGGATTAAGGTTTGTCATCCATGATTTATAGAATGGCCTAAAACCAAAAGAAGATGATTCCATATAAATCATTCCACATCTTGAAACAGTAGCAGGTGATGCTTGAGATAGATCCATCACTTCAAAAATCATAGACATTACATTTGACATGGCCATCACTTCACCAGACGTTAAGCACAGCTTTTTATTATCGTCTAAAACAGTATTCATATTTTCTATCCAAACAGCATCAACAGGACCATCAAATACAATCCATTTTCGAACTGGAGTATCTTCTGAAGCAAAATCTCTAAACATAGTAGCAACAATACCATCTGTCCATTCGTATGATATAGGATCAAACGCACCATACAACTGTCCCATAGTCACCGCTTTCGGGTTAAGTACCTTGTAGGTACATTCACAGCCACCCGTTTGTTTTCTCTCTTCCATTAAAGTTAAAGCTTCTGATAATATTTTTAAAGTCATAGACTTTCCGGCGAAAGGATCACCCACTAACATAAATCCATGTCTGACAATCATCATTTCGTAAGTTTGAATAACTTTTATTAAGAAACACTCCATTGGTTGAAGATTATTTTTTACACAAGCATCATTACATGCATTTAAAAAATTGAAATAATCTGGCTTTGGTAGAGAGATTCCAGGAAATAAATCAGTGATAATGCCTTCAAACAATGGTACATCAAAAGATAAAAATTTAGGCAGATTTACATCCGTAATTGATCGGAGCAGCAAAACACTTTCATTTTCATCTGGAAAAGCTCTCTTTAAATTACCCGCAGCCGATAATACTGTTTTCACTGCTCTCATTCCATAGTCGTAATGATTTTGAGATGATAATTGTTCAGAGCAGAGTCTGTAAGTTGTGACTATTTTCACGGATAAATTTCGTGCATCCATAAATCCGAAGGAATACAATGATATTTCCCCTATCATAGCGTAATCTGGTACCATCATTGCAACAGTACGAAATAAGACTTTAAGATTGTCTGGTAACTCTGAGCGACCTGCATAGCCTGGATTCATCGTGATGCAGACATAACAAGCAGGATTCAATTTCAAAGTAGTTCCTTCGAAGTCAAACGTTTCCATGTGTTGCCTTACGGCCTGAACAATACATAATATTTGTTGGGCAATAACAGACAGAACTTCAACTTCAATACGATTAAATTCATCAAAACAAACCCAAGCACCACAGGATGCTAAACCTTTGAAGAACTTGCCCATTGCTTTATAATCTAATCCATCAGAACAATTAAAAACGACGCATTGTACAGCGAGAGCTTTTGCAAGATCTTTGGTTGTTTCAGTTTTGCCAGTTCCAGCAGGACCTTCCGGTGCACCATTGAGATGAAGATAGTAGGCTCCTATTAAAGTTCGATAACATCGATCAGTTAGAGGGGTTATAACTAGTCTATCTGAATTTCCCAGGTATTCATAAGCATAGTCTACGACAGCATTTATTATTTTCACAAATACTCTTTCTTCTTCCCAATAATACCTTAATTGAGCTAGCCACTGAAAATCAGTTACTTCTGTGACATTTTTGCCAATAAGATCGAATATAACATCTTTTGCATGGACGTCAATTACTATGAGAGCTTTTACAGTAATACTGCTTAATTTACTTATATCTTTACGACGTATAACAGCTACTGTTTCGTTAAGTTGCTTAGTAAGTCCTACATGAAATGCTTGCAGTTCACTTAATTTGTGTGTATTTAGCGCTTCATGAACGTCAATTGCCCAGTATATCTGAGATATGGCTAAGACAACCATGCCTTCCCAAGATAAGATCCACTCTACTCTTGTCACATTAGGATAATCATAATATGATAATTCTGTTTCAGATTTTACAGCCTTGAGCATCTGATCTTCAACTTGAACTAGCCATTTTTCGACAGACCCTCTAGCTGCTGAGGTACTTATTATTTCCAAAAACTCTAATTGTTCCCCTTCCATTGATATCATAGAAGAAATATTGTAGTCTTCATCAAATACTAGTCTATTAATGCCCTCAAAACATTTTTTCAGATGTGGCTGAACCTTTAAAGGGTTTTTAGTTTCTGATAAGATTTCCAACATTTCGTCATTAGATAAAAAGAAAAACCGAGGAAAATATAGCCGTTTCTTTTCTAAGTAGTTATTAACGCCGTCATTAATTTTCTCTAGCATGCCAGAAGCTATTTTGAAAGATTCTAAAACTCCTATACCTCCAGCCAGTTCTAGAACATGTGGATCTTTATCTACAGAACCCATATACCGTCTATAAATATTATTTACTTCTACAAACATGACCCCCTCTTCAGGCATTTGTGCAACAATATCTTTTGATGAAAATATTGGTAATAAGTATAGCCACTGACTTTGTACTTTACCCCACTCATCAATAGTAGCATTCACTCTTACAATTTTTTCATACCAACTTTTCACTTGCGCTTCAAAGGGTTTTACAAAAGCTGAACCACGCATTCCAACTGTTTTTACAATATGATCATCTAGAACACTTTGAATATCATCGAGACCGGATAGGATGAAAATACCAGAATCTTTATACGGACTAGTTTTGAAACAAATATCTGTCCATTCTGCTATCATCTTATTTAGGTTTGTAATTAAGGCTAATTCTTTAGTAGCAGCAACACTAATTATTTCATATTGATCAATTTCGTCCCATAAATTAAAATTAATTATTTTTCTTAATGATGTACCGGCAGTAGGTGTTAAATCAAAACCAGCTATACCAGACATTTCATCCCAGTGACGTTGTACTAATGCAGGATTACACATTATATGGGCCATTTGGACATTAGGACGCCAATCCTTTATTTCAGCTATGACTTGAGCACACAATTTCATTGGAGCGGGCAGATTATTGACGTCGGGATCATCGACCAGGCCTTGAAATCTTCTCTCGACGTTTTCTGCAATTTGCTGTTTTATTTTATTCTTATAATTCTTAGATAATTTTAAAAATTCTTTATAAAAATAATCATGATCTTGTTCTATTTGATTGTGATCCAAGTACTCAAAAACTCCATCCATCCATGTGTAGTAACAGCGTTTCCAACGATGAACTAAATGAATAAGACAATAGAATGGCAATATAAAATCTTTCAGTTCCTCTAAATCTGTATAAGTTGTTACAGGAAACTTAAAAGTAGTTTCTTCGTTGTTAATCCAAACCACCAATTTATCACAATCAGCTAATCGATGGACAAGTTTTCTTAAATATTCGAGATATTCTTGTGTGTTATTAATGTCATCCATGTTATCAAGAAGTTCAAGATATGGCGTCATTTCCACTACTTCTTTGTTAAGATAGGCTATTTTAGCAATTAAATTTTCTTCCATTTCGGCTTTGAATGTTTCATAAGCAGCTGCATTTCTATCAAATATTGGTTTTATGTCTTTCAACCAATTAACAGTCTGTGTATTAGATGCAACGTGCTCAGGGGTAAGAGAAGTCATTTCGAGAAGATTAGAAATAATTTCTATTTGTCTCATTATCCTTTCTTTCAGACCTTCAACTAATACGGTTTTTGCATGTAAAATATAGATTCCTTGTTCCACCAATTCGGAAGCATTTTCGGGTTCCTTTAAAGCTCTTCCAGCTATTATTTCAAATTCTGTGCAAATGCTATGATTTTCATTCATATGTGATTTTACTATTCCCGCAATAATAAAGTTTATAAATTCTAATGCTTTACTTTTTAATCCATCCACCATTCTTAATTGACAAACAACTGCACAGTTAAAGTATTCGTTTTCTAATACAGCTGTTATTTCAGAATCTACACTTTGAATATATTTAATTTTATCGCAGCATTCTTCAAATTCTTTTGCCTCTTCAATAAACTTTATTAGATCTGCTTTCGCAGGTGTACCATACAACGTGCTGTACTTCTTTCTCAACCTTTCTAAATATTGAAGTAGCGGCTCAAACACTATATCTAATTGTTTTTGCAATCTTTCGTGGCCATCATTGTGTAACCATTCATTATAATTTACTGGTAAAGCATCATAATTATATGGTATTTTTAGATACTGTTCTATGGGCATTAATCTCTGAGATATGTGAGATATTGCATTAGCTATGCTATGAAAAACACCATAGACTGTTTTTAAAGAAGGATCATATATAAATTCACCATCGAAGTCTAGATCAATATTTAAGATAGGTACAGATTCGGGATCTTTGAGCGACTCTATTATAGCATCTATTGATCTACGCATCAACTCTTGAATCTGCATAGAAATCATTTTAGTTGCACATTTCACAAATTTGGATATCTTATTAGGTCGTATTCCTTTTAAACATCTAGGATTTTTCAGCCATTGTACTAATATAGCATACCATGTGCTAGATACGAGATAATCAGCTCGTTTGATTTCTTCTATTATTTTAGCATGGAATTCTTCCAAATCCATCGGTCCTCTTCCTCTGTACTTTGACAAATGGACAATACATATCGGAAATGTTTTTTCAGATGATTCAAGAATAAGTCTTATGAAAGGGTGTAAGAGTAATGAACCATCTTGGAGTTTTTTCCTGTACTTAATCATTCTTTTGTAATTAGAGGTAACACCGTGAAATTTAAAGTAAGGTTCTCCAAATTGTTTACGAGGAACGCCAGGAACGTCACGAATAACTGTCTTGACCGCAAGATCGTGAAGATTTTTATCCCATTCACTTTTGCTTTCATTAATTAAATCTTCCAACAAAGTTGGAAACGACTGGCGAAGTTTAGAAGGAATTAAGCTACGTATTTTTCTTTCCCACGATTTAAGCATTGGAGGTGGTTGAATCTTCTCGGCACACTCTCGTAATACAGCAATATGTCTAGACTGCGATATCTCGAGACGATCATGCTCGCAAAGTTCCAAAGGTGGGTGAGCGACTTCCACTTTTCTTTCGGTGGCTTTCTCCTCAAGTACTTTTCGGAACTTTGCTTGTTTATCCTAAAATAAAAGTAAACATTAAACCACGGTAATGTTATCTATATTAAACTTATAAAAATAAAATACTAGGTATTAATATTTTTTTTAAGGAATGGCCTGAACATTTTTGAGGGGTGTGTGGGATATACTGTAGAGAAAATATACTGTAGAGGTACCAAAATATGCACCTAATATGACAAAAACTACAAAAAAGATATGAAGGTTGATTGATCCACTCTTAAGAGCATTTAACCACGCTCTATCAATGAAAGCTTTCCCATATAGACTTCTGTTGAACACTCTTATAATGTTCTGTAGTATGCATCAGCTATTCAACTTTAGCAAGAGTCTAGATTCTAGAGCCCGTGACTCTGTTGAGTGTGTTTGATGCTTAATCCCTGGACGATTATTAATATCCAGACACAATTGATTTTAATTGTGTTCTCGCGCTCCTGAGCGCGAACGGGGCTTAACGAGTTAATAATAGGCACTAGTTCATATTGTAATAAATATAAGTAGGCACTTACTTTGATTCGATTGTAAGGTGGCAGTGGAGTGAATGGCAACTTGTCCATCTTGTGGATATCAGGAATAGGAAGCATGGGAGGTACGCGACACCCATTTTTAGTTTGCAACAATTTCCTCAATTCGCTTTCATTCATCCTGGTTCAAGAATATTCTTTAGTTTCCTTAATTTCAACGGTTAAACGTAACCCCGAAAATACAATATAAAATAAAACATTATTTCCTGGAAAGTCAAGGAAAATGTGATTGAAATATTCACAATTAGAAAAACATTGACTGAAAACTAGAGTTGCTATGGTAACAACCAACGCTGTATTGTAGCCACGAAGATAGACGACGACGACGTAAAATTTATGCTTCTTGATTGTTGCTTTAGTCCTTCCTCTGAGTTGATTGTAGCTACCTTAGACAAGGGATTCTTTTCTTTGTCTAGGTAGCTACAGTTTTTGAGCCGCTGCTCCACTGATGGCTCCGCACGTCTGTCCAGATTCGCTTTTTGTGAAAAAGGTAAATTATCTAAGTATAAAAATGTTAAAAGACCTACTGCAACCTTAAATTATACCTGCAACCCACGTCCCACGTACACGCTACGCATGAAATAACGTCATTGTACACGTAAAACACACGTGTACAAAGACGTTATTTCATGTGTAGATTTATAATTACTGATACGTGTACTGATCGGATCACAACTACTACTGACAGAAACACACCATCCTTCACAAAATCTATGAGAAATACTTACAATAAATACTACTACACGTCAGACTTTTTGTAGGACCAACAATCGGGTCGATTTTTGCATTGCTTGAAATTTAATTACGTACCTACTAGAAAAATATGAGCTTTACCTAAATTATTTATTATTAGTGCTTTCCTATATCTTCAATTGCCACTTAAAGTTTAATACCATCTCGCTCACACAATAATAATTGCGAGCAAAAGAGACTTTAAGTTTATTTGACAGTTATTTAAATTCCTACACATTAAATGTAGACTTAGATACTTTCACCAATAAACATAGGGGCTGTGTGCGAGTATTTTTAATTTACGTTTTTTATATTATGTTTGGTGATCTAATTAAGTTAGTATGTAGTAGGAGATTATCCTCCTTTCCTCCTTTAGGTACTTATATAAAAATCATGACCATCCATCATCCGGACAACTTTTGGCCACTCCATTTAAGGAATTAATGAAGTGGCCAAAAGTTGTCCGGATGTACACTACACTACAGTAACCCGAAAATAAAACTACAATTAAAAATGTCAATTATATTTGCACAAACAATAAACAGATGCACAAAATGTACAAGTCATTAAACTAATATTAGTAATAGATAATATTATATAGGTACATTTGATAAAACTATCACTTAAATTATATATTTACTTTTTACATCACATTATTATTTATGTAAACAATTTTGCCACTAAAATAGCAGTTATTTTTACAGAGCATAAAACTTGGGAAAGACAGTAGCAAAATGCGCCATGCCTACCGAGAAGATCATTTTTATGCTCATAATTTTATAAATATAATAACTTTTTTAATAACTACATGACCATAAAGGTTTGAGGTATCAGCCGTATACTATATCACTTATCTGCGCTTTTTGGATTTTACGATTTACACATTATGCAACATAAGTGCTATTATGTAAGTAACGAACTCACTTCTTTACTAAGACATTAACTTTGATTGCACCTGTATTTTCTTTTTTTCGACAATCGCTGATGTTGATCAGTTAAATTGGAAACGCGACGTTAGCAATGCTGTAACTAATGACATTACATCATATTCTTATAAAAATTATATCTGTATCCTTAGTATATAAGTTTTTGTACCTACTGAATGTAACTATTTTAGTTACGGAGCTCAATGTTGATATTATAGGTGGGAGTATCGTATTTGCGCTTCTTTCCGCTAGGGGCGCTAATCAAGTTTCCCATACAAATTAAGCTATTGTCGCTCCTAAGTAAATAGTTACTTTTCTACATTTCTAAATTTGACAGGGTAAATTCTGAATTACCATCGAAGCGAGAAGTGAGTTCCTTAGAGACTATACATTTTCTTGCCTCCTAAAGCTGGCCTCCTGGCAACGTTATAGCGTCAGATTTCAACAAAATACAAATTAAGGAACGGAATGGTTTAACATACTTTCTAAGTTGAACTTCCTCTTAGTGCACATTATTAAGGATTCGGGCGCTAACAACCAAAATTAACACAAATAAAAGTTATTTTTGCGTTAACAAATGCGTCAATACTACCAAAATACACTGAAAAAAAATCGACTTGTCCCCCTGGGTCGACTGCCCGCCCTGGACAAGTCGTTTTTTAGTGTATTTTTTCTAAGTTTAATACAAATGAAACTCTTATAATGAAAGCCTTACTCAATTGAAATTACTTTATTTTCCTATACAAAAATCGCCTGAAATTATGTGTTCATTGAAAGTTATTATTAGCTATTTTTCAATAATATAAGTCCCTACACTTTGTTTTCTACAATTTTCTTTCTCGCGATTCGCACGATTGCAGTTGTGTGACGGGTAACCTGATATGTAGATGTGTGTATCTGAATAACCACACATCGCTAATATGTAATGCTTGACTTTCTTGTATACATTTTGTTATTCTTATGTTAATTTTTTCAAAAAATTATATTCATAGGTGGGAATTTCGTAGCATCAGAACTAAACAATACCAAACTTATAAGTATTTTGTTCTGTTAGCATATTCTCATTAGCGAAATTGAAGTGGCTATAAAACATTTGAAAAGCGAAAAAGCGACGGGCAGAGAAGCAATTCCCATCGAAACCATACGAGCTTTAGGAGAGTACTCAGTGCGAACAGATGACATCTTGTCGACTAACTTCCATCCTAGTGCTGGTGTTCGCCAGGGCTGCTCAATACATATACCGAACTCAATATGAGAATCACATTGGAGGGTTGGACTGAGACAGTGCGACCGTAGGAGGATACACTATTACGAACTTGAGATATGGCGACGATACCACTATTTGCATCTAGCGAACAACATATGACAAAGCTGCTACGGAAAATGGAACAAGTCAGTTTTGACTTCGGACTGAAGATAAACCGTATAAAAACTAAAATGATGGTTGTCGATCACGCTAATAATAACTTACCAGACGTGGTCGAGATCACTGTGAAGTGATTCAATCCTATGTGTACTTGTCTCTCTAGTGTCAAACAACAGTTGCCCACGCAACTACCGCTGTTTGACAGTGTGAGGTAAAAGGGCGTATGGCGATGGCTAAAAGCACAATGGGGAGGCTGAAGAAAATATGGAGGAATAGGGACATCCCGAAAGCCACTAAGACCCGGCTGGTTGGATCACTTGTTTTTCCTGTCTTTTTATATGGTGCGGAAACGTGGACGCCGCGAGAAATAGAAAAAAAGCTAGACGCTTTAAGGATGTGGTGCTGGAGACAAATGCTGGGAGTTTCATGGACCGAATTCCGTACAAATCTATCTATACTCCAGGAACTTGGCATCAAGCAGTGTCTCTCTACTCTCGTGCAAACACGTATATTCATGTTCTTCGGGAAAACCAGTCGATTGGTTGTTCAGGGTAGAGTGGATGGTACTAGACCGAGAGGTAGATCACCTATGCGATGGACCGACCAGATAAAATCTGCCGTGGGCGGACCGTTGCATGAATGCACAAGAAGCGATACAAATCGAACACGTTGGCGAAATATATTGAGGCGAGCGATAACAGCCAATTGCACTCCCTCATGACGACCACGACCGCTCTGTCAAGAGCGAAACGAAGAAGAAGAAGAATAGTGTCCAAGCGAACACCCATGCTAATATAGTCATATAAATATGTAGTTGGTGTTATCAACAATTTGAAATTATACAGTTAATTTTAACATAATTATTATACATATTGATTTCGATTATTCCCAGAGGTCCATAATTCTATTGTTTTTCTTTTCCCATCGAGTCCATAAAAATAATAATTATCTACTGATCGGTGTATGGAAAATATTTAGTATTTTACAATTTTGTATTTTTGATTGCATTTATATGACTATATTATCAAGGATATATGTGCCCGCATGTTATAACATGTAGCAAACAAACCCCGTATAGGTAATATGATTTGTCGTGGGTATCTCAGCTATGTAAGTTATTATTAATGACTAGTTCACAACAAATGTGGCCGGCTTTAGCTAATATTTTATATTTAGCTCCGTCGCTTGTCAATTTATCCCTTATTTTATTATGTAAAGTAATTTTTCAGCAGCATCGTTTATGATGTGTTTACATCTATAAACACATCATAAACGATGCCGCTCACGTGCTCTTTGTTCGCGTTCGTCAGTGTTTATGTAAATTAGATAAACTAATGTTGGGAGTATTCGTATTATTTTAGGTATGCAAGTCTTTTTGCATTTTAATTCATGTAAAATGTTTTCAATAGTTAAAATCTTGTTCCTACCAACTCTCTTTTGCGTATCATTGTCAATTACGTAGTCTGAGACTTTCACCTGTATCAATATTTACTTCTGCATAATAACAAATACTGTACGTAACCAAAACGTTTCATTAAATAATTAATTAAGCGCCTAATTCGATTATTATTTTAAAAATAACTTTACCTTTATTACAGGGTTTGTTAATAGGTACTAAAATTCATAAATCTGACGGAACATATTTCTGGTTAATTACATAAATCAAACGAAAATAACCTAAGCACAGAAGTATTCGTAAAGAGGAAGATCTGGAATTTCATGACTTCATCAGTCTTTATTCGATGTTACGAGTATATTTTTATCAAATCAAATGGCACTACAATGAATTCTAAGTACTTATACACCATAGGAACATTATAAACAATTTCATCATAAATATAATGAACGTACAAAAATATTTTCTTTGCTATATTTTCCCTAATATAAAAGCATTTTGTACAACAATAGAACAATGAATAATTATACAAAACTTTTATGTACTAAACCGCAAACAAACATCTCAATTCTTAACGGTATATAAAGATTATAAACATGTACCTTTATTTACAAATTTTTAGTCTAATCGTACATGTGATGCATGTGTGTATTATGTATACCTAATAATAAAGATACAAAATTATCTTAATATCTAAGTATATGCACATGATATAACATTATTGTGTAAAATAACAGTGTAAAGGTTTAGGTAGGTACCTATTAGGATGACGGATATTTTAGACAGAAGGTGCACTAAAAGGCTCTGTTATCTATCACAGCTAACGAAAGATATTGAGTCCCTTTTCATTGAGTCGCTTTTCCACCTTTACCCGTACTAAAAGTTTTTTAGTATATTATAAAAATTATATAGTGTATTATAAAAACGTAACTATTTTAGTTGCGTGAAGAGCTCAATTTGTATAGGACATGTGAATAGCGGAAAAGTCTTGTACAATAAGACAAAGTCGAGTTCTTAATCTTAACGCAACTAAAATATTTACGTTTTTTATACTAAATAACTTATACTACGGATACCTACTCAAGCTTTACGAGATAGCGAAAGGTAAGCAAATAATAAATCCACTCTGGCGCCTTATCGCATTATTTACGATCGTAAAAACCAAAATAAATAACTATCTTTTTGTATGGATTTCGCCAAAATCACGTGTCCCGCTGAAATTATCAATACCTTAGGGCATAGGGCTTTCTTTAAAACAAAACCGTTAACGTTCACGGGCGGGGTTGTTTTATGCGGCAAGCGCTGCGGAAAAAGCATTGCGATTTACGAGCACTAATTTTAATACATATTTATTTATTTATTTAATTATTTAATTATTTATTTATTTAATTAGGTACACAAAACACAATTACAATCACGACAAGTTAAGCAATGAATAATGTAAAAAAATAAAACACAATGGTCGACTGCAACTCCGCAGACATGTGTACACAGCATGTTAAGCAAACATCGAGCAAGAATCAAAAATTAACTTATTATTATATTATAAAAAAAAAATGACATGTTATTACATTATTAAAAAATTAAAATTATTATATTATTAAAAGTTTAGATAAGTTTTATTATATTATTAATAATTGAAATATATATTTTTTAATTAACATTGTACCTATTATATACCTAAAGAAATGATCGTTGATTGTTATTTGCGTTTGACGCAGCGGCCGTCGTCAGCTAAAATGTAAAAAGATTGTTCCCGCGATACGACCGCATTATTTCTTCATTTTCCTAGCCTCATTCTACTCATCATCTTATTGGTCGTTCCTCGTAACTCGCACAGCTTCGGCGGAAAAGCACTCTAGAAGTAAAGGGTACAAGACACAAACCGACTCATTTTGTTGGAAACCAGCCCCCCCGATCGCGCTATTTACGAATGTTAAAACCAAAACCAAATCATTATCGTGACAGCTGACAGCTGTCAAAATGTATGAAAACGATAACGATTTGGTTTTGGTAAAAACGTTGTAAATAGCGCGAAAAGGTCCCAGTTGCATTCGTTAAAACACACTAGCAACAGTTTCCGTATGAAATATAGTTTGCATAGCATAATAATGCCTTTATGCAAGTCGTTAAAAGGGGACAGAAATATAAGTATCTGACGATTGATTTTAACTAAGACCTCGTCCCGTTGTAGTCACCGTCTATCCGTCCACCATTTTAATCTTTCCAGTCTTATATCAAATTATGCATATTTGAATCGAATGATGAATAACTTCTAATTATGTCGAGTAGATATTTATTTATTTAACCGTAATATGATGATATGAAATCCAAAAAGTGGTTTTGACCTCAGCCCAATCTAATGATAGAAATTTAATGATTGTACATTTTAACACTGGCACATACATTTTAAACACTTGCAGTACTTATTCAATAATATTACTGTGAGTACTTACAAGATGTTTGTAACTTATTTATTATTGAAAGGTGAATGCCCAAACCTGCCTCCAATGCGCAATAACCAAATATACCTACCTCAAAAATAATCTAACGAATTATGGTTTCTTATTGTTTTATTTTTTGTATAGTGGTAGTGGTTGCGGTGGTAGTGTTAAAAAGTTATATTTTAATTAAATGCTGCACTGACTTCTATCTACAGTATTGTTTACCCTTTACTTGGAAGGCAAAAGAATTGATGTGTACCTAATACAGCATTGAGCTTAATAATGTTTGTGTTATCCTGGTGTTATCTCGCCAAAAAGAACTTTTAAATACAATAAAGGACCTCGTTATCAGTTAAAAAAGCCTAATAAAATAATAAATATTTAGTGTCTAGTCTACTATTGACACTGAGAAAACAACACTGACTGACATCACATTACTTATTTCAGAAAAAAAAGAAAACAAAAGACATGGCATACAGCCATGTCTTTTGTGTCTTTCGGGCTTAGTTCTCTTTGCCTTTACATTTGCCATTTAAAAACTTAACTAAACACAAGTAATATTTTTAATACAAAATTCAAGACAGAAAAAAATATCGAAGGTGTGCTTGTATGGGCTGGATCCCTTTGCCGTCCCTTAAATATATTTAAGAACAAAAAACTACAGCTGGCATTCTGTCAGTTATTTGAATTTAATATTGATTTAATATAACCTCGAAATGACTATTAACAATAGTGATTTCTCAAACCTCCTCCAAAATAATTTAATGATATTTTCCCCATATAAGTTATGGATATTTCTCAGTCTTTGGCACTCATATCATTTCATTAAAGCGCAATCATTGCCTAAGTCCCAGACTATATTGGGCATTCTCCTTTAAGTATATCTAAAATTATGTATAGGTATGGTATGTATACATACATAATTCATAAGAAAAAAAAATTACATGTAAAACCGTATAGATTTTATGGTACAAATGAGACTTTGAGATTTTATGGTACAAATGTACTGATTACATCAGTCTAAAATATCTAACTAACAATATTATATACTTATATTCGCAAAACAGGCTAATCGTAACAAAATAAATAATTGACATGAAAATAAAATTCTTAGAAGATTCTAGACATATGATTTTTTAGAAGAAGATTCTACTCGTATAAATATCACAAATCATAACTTCAACTCCCCTGTAGTTTCTCTTCACTTAACACAGTACACAATATGTACGTGTGTTAATATTAATTATTATATCTAAGTATACACTTTTATACATATGTAGGTATTATACCATCGGACACGTAACCAATAAGAGTGCATTCTTAAATCAATTCTGTCATCTCAAAGCATTTTTGCACTGGTAAAATTTGTCTACGTGCATTAAATGCTCCCGTACAAACGTTGGATCATTATGCTACTGTTAGACTAAACTCAGTTTTTGTAACTACAAACATAAAAAGACCAATTACTGACAACGAACTTAAACTTAAACAAAAAGTCCGCAAGTCCTTTCATTGGACAGAATATATTCTAAATTATAATTTCCTATCGTCTCAATTGGGTATGTGCTCGAGGCATAACACATTTAATATAGAATTGAACGTAGATAAACAGAGCTCAGTGCACAAAGCCGAGAAAGTAATATTACAAATGTAACATACATTTTCGGTCCTATGTAGATATTAGCGCAAAAAGCAAGATGTAAAAATATTACGTTCATATTTGTATTTTTATTCGATGCAAAATAATTTAATACAAGATTATTTTGTGGATAGAGCTTTGTCTGTTTATCAAATTCTAAATCCCATTTGTATTTGTGTAATAATAATTCTTTGGTCGGCGGATTAAAGCACAATAAGTCGTTATGGACCTATATTGACTTATATTGTGCTTTACACCAGAGGCCTTAGTATGAGTTTTGATAGTTTTCGAGCTCGATCAAACGTATCGTCTTTCTTCATACATTGGCCACTGTTTCTGATAGTTTACGCTAGGGGCGCTAGTGGGCAATGTATGGAAAGAGACGATACGTTTGATCGAGCTCGAAAACTAACAAACTCGTACTAAGGCCTCAGTATTCACAAACATTACTGTTAGATCTCTCGGCTCTTGGATAAGAAACGATCCAATCACAGAGCTCTATTCAATGCCATTGCGTTGAATATAGCTTTGGTTCGTTTCGTACCCAAGAGTCGAGAGATCTCATAGTAATGTTTGTGAATACGGGTGTCTGCTGACCCAAGAATTAAGTGTCACATTAGATATTACTGATTATGAATATTATGGTACAGGTCATAGACCAATGAACTTTGCTACGAAATACGTTAGGAAGAATAATTACGATGATTAATAATTAACTTAGTTCATTTTGCAAACACATAATAAAGAAATTTCGATATATATGACGGCGTTCTATCGAAATAAATGAATACCTACTAGAATTGATTATAAAAATAAATATATGTATGTATAATGGAGGGCAATTAACCGACTTCTGTAAATAGGATAGTAATAGCTACAGTGTTTACGTCGAGCGTAAGCAGCTTATTGTGTCTTTACTTATCTTGTTGCGTTATAAGTATTCATTGCCATATGAAAAAGAAATTTATAGGTAAAACTGGAAACCACAACTCGAACAAAAAGTGAAGACAAAAAAATTTACCTTGAAACTTCTTATTAACCATTTGTCTCTTTGTAACCACTAGAACACACGTATTAGGTCATCATACTACTTGTGGGGAGAGTTAGAAAAAGACAGGTAGGAAACGGTCACATTCAAAGGTTACTTGGGGTCAAAAAAGTTGTCTTCACTTATGGAATATTTTTTGCGTTTACAAACGCGTAAGTAAATATTTTTAAAAATAGAAAAAATAGACAGAAAAAAAATCGCGGGAATCGAACCCAGCATTCTCCGCAATCCGGGCCGCTGCGTTATGCTGGGTTCGATTCCCGCCTGGAGCAGGTACTTAGATTTTTTTTCAGTGTATTTTTTCTTGTCTTTACTTTTTTTTTGGTAGTGTAGTTCTACCTATAAATTTCTTGATATTAAATGATAAAATCTACTTGGAACGCACGACAGACTGCTTGCGTCATAATAAAGTAGGTAGGTACATACGGTAGCACCCCGCGAGCCGCGACTGACGTCCGTCATGGACATGATTTAATCCTGTGACATAGGTATTATTATAAATAAGCATCTACTCTGAACTACGTCTTGTACTCTTAGTTAGCTTTACCAGAGAAAGCATATAAAAATTTACCAAGATTTTTTATTATTGTTTGAAACTAGCAAATATCTAGCAAACGAAAAGTTTGTTGACACGAAAAATTGTCATCATCCAATATACCAATGGCTTAAGCATATAGCCCTCTTGTACTTTACTTAGGTGTACATTCCAAAAACAGTTTACTTTATTTGTTCGAACGTTCAAAGTAACATTACTTTCACGTGTCACAATAAGGAGATATATAATTGAGGGTTGGTAATTTGAATTATTAGGTAAACAAGTACTACTGCCAATAAGACAAAACTTATGTAAAAGTCCAAAACGTTAATTAGCGAGTATAACGGTAGTTAAAGGTACCTACTTATCACAATATTTTATGAGCAGGAAAACGGTTGTTTATTAACGTTTCCCTTGAACTAAAGGGGAATAGAGTTCATTCTATTTTCCTTTAGATTAAGGCCTTTTTCAAATGTTCTTTAAACTATTATCAGGGCCACGAAGTGCTGATTTAAAATAACAGTTCATATTAAGGTGTTTGGAAAATATTAAACAAGTAGCAATACTAGATGGTAGGCCTGTATGTAGGGTCGTTTGGGTGGGTACCATCGCCTTACCTTTTTCAGCCGTGAAACAGTTTGCTGTATTTCGGATTGAAGGGAAAGGTACCCAGTGTAATTACCGGGCATGGATGGCATTTCATCTTAGGGCTCAGGATGACAACGCACCTGCAATACCAAGATATTTTTTCCTTGTCATTGCAGGTGTGTATATGCGATGGTATCCACTTACCACCAGGTCAGCTTGTTTGTCATCTAGTTCTATAAAACAATATACTTTTTAACTAATTAGTAGAGTAATTTTAGGAGTGATTAGTAGGTAGATAATATTTCGTAGCAAAGTGAAATGAGCGCTACTTATCTAAGGAACTCTGTTGATTAAGCCCGTGACACCGTGGGCCTGGTGTATGGTCATACGTTCGCCAGGAGCCGTTCAGTAGACGAATAATCTTCCTCATCTGAACCAGGTTTGTCCTGCTTGATGGATTTATAGCGCACCTGAATAAATAAATGTCAAGAATAAGGCCACAACATTTTATCAAACTATAGCAGGCGACAGAGATGAGTCTAACTAAAACTGTCAAATTTCTTCAACAACTCAACTTTATTCCACGATCATAGAGGTCAAAGTGTATTGAAGAAGTTTGACAATTTGTGAAAGGCCTGGAGTTTTTTTTTTATACCTAGATCGATAGTAATAGTTTTAATGTTTTACGCCGAGTTTACTACATATTACAATAATTAATTAAATTATTTATTAATACCATTTGGGTGATCGTCAATATGAGAGCGCAAAGCAAGGGAAATCCACTGGACTGGGAAAAGACTATCCCATATTTAGCTGCGGAAATAACACTACATTGCGGTATTGTAGTGGGTACCCTCGCCAGAGCACATCGAAAAGAAGGAAGAAGTAAATGTTCACTTCGCTTCTTTCTACTGCATATGATGGTAACACCACAGGAGTGTACAGGTTTCTTAACCCAAAACAAAATACTCATAAATAGAGCGCATTATCCGCTTGAATTTGGAGCGCTCGCCCTCGGGTAGTAGACTCTACCATATAAAAGATGCAGTCATACTAAGTACTTACCTTTCGTGGTATTGCGTCTGTTATAGACAATTTCATGTAATAAGGTCAAATAGGGATGCTGTCGCCAGTGATAAATAATTACAATGTATTAAATGCGGTAAGGTGGTGTTATAAGTACCTTACGGAATTTTTGTTGCAAAAATTTCCTTCGTTATTATTATAAAATTATCGCTAGCATTTGATTTGCGTAGGTATCAGTCATATTATTAATAATCTATCATATGACGTCACAAGTTCTTAATGCCAGACAAGTCCTTTGTCTGGCATTAAGAACTTGTGATAATGGTAATCTTTTTATATGGACGCTGAGCCGATTCGAAGCTGCAATGAACATAGATTAAAATGTTTTTTTTTTATGAAACTACGTAAATTTAAAAACTTTTACATCAGGTAAATTATCTAAGTTTTACATAATAAAATTATATTTTCTTAAACACTGTTTTTTATTTAGATAATTATATCTTTACGAATGAAACAGCAACCCAAAATATACTTATATTACTTCTGACAACACTTGGACCGCATGAGCTCAAGAAGCTTTAATGAGCTTCTTGCATGACAATGTCACCGACGATGTTAGTCAAGCAAGTGTTTATTAATTGAATATTAAAAATAATAACAATATTCTCTTATAAAGTTGAATCTGATAATTAACGATGGTGCGTCAATGTTTACAATAGTAAGAATAATAAATTACTTTATCGAAGATCGACATTTATATAAAAAAAAAGTTGTCAACTTGTCATAGCGCAAATAGTGGTCAATAAATATGACAGCACGAAGATATATTAATTAAGACAAACTATAAGCACAATATAGAGAACGATACAGTACTTTGACTCCAGTATAGTTACGAATCGGCGCGCACGCACACATACAAACGTCGTATACGGCCGTTTTTGCCGTTTTGCCGGCTTTGCCGTACAAAGCATGCTTAGCGGCCGTGTAAACGATGGGATTTATTTTGTCGTGGTAACATGTTCCAGATGGATAAACCCAAAAACGTCAAAGTTTCGGCTGTTTTTTCTAACTTCATACTTTAATATAAATATTTAGAGTAGTACCAAATCAAAGTTATGAATATTATTGTTGGTTGAGGTTGTATAGCCACATACTTTTTCTGTTATGACATCTTTTCATGTCAAGTTATGATTTATTCCTTTTCTTTGCTATGTCACATTAAAATATCTTCATTGATTATAATAGATTTTTCATTTAATCAAGCGCGTTCTAAATTAGATGCTAAAGCCAAATGTTACATTATGGTAGGATACTGTGGTCACTCCGGTGGATATCGTTTAGCTGACCCAGATACTGGGAAAATTATAAAAGCTAGATCTGTTGTATTTCTTGAGAATAATATGTATGCGTCTTCAAAAAATAATGTCATTAATAATTTGGATTCTAGAGATACCAATACATTCTCTGAAGGTGAATTTAGTACTGGTGTACCAAACATAATCGTGCAAAATATGTCCGATAGATTAGTTAATAATAGTTGTGATATACCTGCGCAACGCAACGATGTAGCTGATGATACTTGTGAACCTGTTGATGATGAGACAGTTTCTTCAATCAACGTTGATAATTCAGAGGTTCATGACTTTGATAATAATACTGTTATTGAAGAAGAAATATTAGCCAATAACAGACCTACTCGTGAGCGTCGGTTACCAGCATGGTTCGATGATTATGTGATGAACTATTTCACACATCAAGCACTTATGTGCCGTAATGAACCAAAAACTTATCGCCAAGCAATAAATTCTGAAAGTGCTACAGAATGGCTTGAAGCTATGAAAGATGAATATAATTCTCTTATGACTCACAATGTTTGGACATTAGTTGATAGGCCGAAGAATACTAACGTGATCAAATGTAAATGGGTTTTCAAGGAGAAAACTGATGCTGATGGGAACTTTTCCAAATATAAAGCGCGTTTAGTTGCTAAGGGTTTCACCCAACGTCATGGTGTTGACTATGAGGAGACATTTGCTCCTGTAGTAAGACATAGTACATTAAGGACTTTATTTGCTATTGGCGTTGAGTTTGACATGGACATCGAACACATCGATGTTAATACTGCTTTTCTCAACGGAGACCTCCGTGAAAACATTTTTATGGAGCAACCAGATGGTTTTAAGATTGAGGGGCAGGACAAAGTTTGCTTATTGAAGAAAAGCCTTTATGGACTTAAGCAGGCCAGTCGTGCATGGAACGAAAAAGTTCACGATGTTCTTATTTGCAATGGATTTACACAATTAAAATGTGAAAGATGTGTTTACCAAAAGGATTTTGGTAATGAAAAAGTGATTATTGCGCTCTATGTAGACGATTTTTTCGTTTTTAGCAATAGCACAAAGGGTAAAAATGAACTTTATGATGCATTAAGCAAAAACTTTAAAATAAAATTACTAGGACCTGTTAAGCAAGCCTTAGGAATTAAAGTAGATAGGGACAGACACAATGGTACGTTGAAATTGTCACAAACTGCGTATGTACAAAATTTATTACACAAGTTCGGGATGAATGAATGTAAGCCCATTTCTACTCCAATGGAGAAGAATTTCAATTTAGAAAAGGCTCCGGAATGTGACACTAGGCTTCCTTATCAGGAATTGATAGGTAGTCTCATGTACCTAGCTGTAAGTACGCGTCCCGACATTGCTTTCGCATGCAGCAAATTGAGCCAGTACAACACGTGTTATAGTGAAAACACTGGATGGCTGCGAAACGCGTTTTGCGTTATTTGCAAGGTACAAAAGAGTTTGGACTCAATTACAAACGCAAAGGCTCTCATGAAATAAATATTTTGTGTGACGCTGATTGGGCCGGAGATGTAACAGATAGGCGTTCATTTTCTGGTGTACTGACTTTATTTGGGGATTCAGTAATAAACTGGGTAGCAAAGAAGCAGAATGTTGTAGCACTGTCTTCAACTGAAGCGGAATTTTACAGTTTAGGTTCTGCAGTTAAAGAGGCTAAATTTGTTAGAAATTTCTTAAAAGAGTTAAAATTTGGTATAAACTCACAGGAACCAGTAAGTGTATACAATGACAATCAGAGTACACACAAACTTGTGATTAATGAGTCTTTTAAACGGACCAAGCACATTGACGTGCTTTATCATTTTATTTGTGAATCCGTTAATGAGGGTGTCATAAAGATTTTGTACAGGCCCTCGGCTGAGTTAGCAGCAGATGTGTTAACAAAGGCACTCACAAAAGAAAAACACAATTTTTTGGTTAAAAGCTTAAACTTATATTGATTCTATTTGTGGTAGCTTTAGTTCTTTTTTATGGACTGCTTTTTTTGTTAGTGTCTACACAAAGGGGCAGTGTTGGTTGAGGTTGTATAGCCACATACTTTTTCTGTTATGACATCTTTTCATGTCAAGTTATGATTTATTCCTTTTCTTTGCTATGTCACATTAAAATATCTTCATTGATTATAATAGATTTTTCATTTAATAATATCAATTATCATTCGTGGGAAACCACACCTACCTCTGTTTTGATTTTGGTGCTCACTCCTCGGGGATGGTACATAAGGAAGTTGTCTGTTACCCAAAATATTATAATCTGAAACAATTGTTTAGTTATTAAGTCACACTAAAATATGCAAGTAATAATCTCTACCACGAACACGACCTGTGCGTATCGTGTGCATCTTAAGGACACTTTTGGACGTGATCGCGTGTAGCGAACGGTTCGCGTGCAATTGAGGCTAAGACTCACGGAGCGATTTTTACCCGAGCCCGTTGCAGTGGCGGAATGAAGTTTTATTTTCAAAACTCACGAGACCGGAGTTTTGTGCGGTTACGCAGCCGTCGCGGTTGCGATTATCGCTCGCAATCTTGGCGGTTGATTATCGAAAGACAGGCGGTTGCAAGACGGGCGGTTAAACGATCGGTTGAGTTCCCCCACGCTGCCCACTGCGGTCGCCCGCCAACCGATCGCAGAGCGCGTGGGTGCAACCCGCCGCGGCTGCGGGTCCGCGACCCGCGCCCGCGGGTAAAAGATGACCGCCGGTGCAGCGGGACCCGCAAACGATCGCACACGCCGCGGGCGTAAAACGTGTCGTGAAATGTGCTTTAATTTTTACATAAATATCTGTATTCTACAAAGGCTGCGAGCGCAACGGCGGCGGGCGCGGGTAAAAATCGCTCCGTAAGTCCTTAGCCTGACTCTTTGCCCTGTAATCGCGATGCTTGCATGCGAACTCCGCGTTCCTTGCATGCAAGATGTCTGTATTTTATAGGTTAAACTAGAAGCCACATTACCAATAAAAAAGTGAAGACAACTTTTTTGACCCTAAGTAACCTTTCAATGTTTTAGTTTCCTACCTGTCTCTTTCCAACCCTCCCCACAAGTAATATTTGACGTATTAGACGATCACGTGAGACGTGCTCTAGTGGTTAGAATAGAAAGAGAAATGAATATGAAGTTTCAAGGTCAAATTATTTGTCTTCGCTTTTTGTTCAAGTTGTGGATTCCAGTTTTACCTATAAAATTATAATAACAATGGCATACTAAGAATCCACATTTGACAGTTGGTGACTTTTGATATATAGGCAATATTGATGCAAAAGTGAATACATTATTTGTTATGACTGTTTTAGAGCAGCTTTATAGGAAACTTAATAATTATTTAGTTCTAGGATATGTATAAAAAATACTTACATTTACAAAGAATGGTATAATAAGCATAACCACAGCCAACTCGAGCCTCGGGTCCGTGACAGGCGACAGTCTTAGAGTGGACAGCATATCAGTCACTGGTGGAAGCCTCAAAACTAAGGCCAGCACAATTTTGGCACTAATAGCCAATATAGCGTATAGTGCACACTGGCATAACCAGGCTGCTGACTTTGGTGGTTTACCTTAAAAATATACAATTACTAAATCTAATATAATTAGAAAAAAATATGTGAATATAAAAGCAAAAAATATTTCATCAGCTATGTAAGGAAGGGAAAACAATATTGCCAGAGATCTTTTATGAAAAATATAACTATTCCTTTCAAATAATTATAAACTAAATTTCATAAGAATAAAAACTTATTTACAAGTTTTTATGAAAATTAGTTCATAATTGCGAACACAAATTGTCAACGAAAAATCCAACAATTGTAAATTAATTATTACATTCATCCCAAAAATCTACTACTAGCATAAAGGTACCACTTAAACATTTACCATTATTTTTATATTTATATACTTTTATAATTATTAACTAATATTGAAACTGCAAGATGCCCTAAAATTTTAAGTACATTTGAAAAAAAAAATAAGTACCTTGGTACACAACAATGACACCACTTGACATATTATGCAGTTGAAAAAAAATATATATATATGACAGGTGTATGATTCATCATCATCTACAGCTCATACATATAATGTCGCCACCGAGGGGCTCGAGCCTACCCCACATTAGGGGCGATTATGCCTTCGTCAAACACGCTGGCCAAGTGCGGGTTAGTTGATTTCATACACGATAATGATTAAGAATGAAATATTTCAAATAATTTATTTTTTTAATGTCAATAAATAAACTATATGCATTTTCATTTCAAAGGATGACAACTCCTAAAACTTATTTCAGATTCAAAAATTAACTCACACAAAATTAACTCACCATATTCACCAAAGTTAATTAAAGGAATTTGATATTGCCTGGCACAGTATTGGGCTAATCTGATTCCAGCCCATATGAGCAGCAGGCCCAGCGTTGAATCCAACAAAAAATTAATTATATACCTTTAAAAAATATTAAAACATTATTTTAAAATATAATCACAGAACATGGAAGTCTTTTAGAACAACAATTATAAGTTCAATTATTAAATTGAATTATTCATTAAAAAAATATAGGTTGAACATAAAAATGAACCTATAATTTTTTAATGAATAATTTTAAGTAAATATATAAAAATAGCTAAAATTTTTAGATTGAAGATACAAATTAATAAACCAGAACTGTAATGGGTGAAATTTCTATAAGATTACGAAATTCTATTCTATAAGATTACTTAAATCCTTTGCTATAGCTCAATCTGATATAAATTAATAGTGTCATACTTTGCTATAAGTAGCTCAATCTGATATAAATTAATGGGAAATTAGTTTGTAAATAAATCTAAAATTGGAAGCACTTTTAAAAGAAGTACCAAATTCAGAGTATTTTTGGAGTGGTGGGAGGTAGTGGGAGGTTGGTAGCCCCGGTCATACAGTTTATAACTATATGAAATGCATAGGTTTAGAAAAAAATCAAAAAATATTATTTAATCATAAAGGAACAAAATTGTTTTTGCCTCACAACTTCTCCAAATTGACAAAAAATTTGTTTAAACAATTCCAAATTGCATCTAAAAACCCAAAAGACATAGTCCTTCAGTAAAATTTTAAAAAGTCATTACTGGCGCTTCACCAGCTGCTGACGTGGCTTATTGTTTGTTTATGGCTGAATGAAATAACCTCCTTTGCTTTACCATTATCAATCTATAATATCTCGAACAGAACTTATATCTCTAACTGGAACGCTGACCGCAACCTCAAAATCGTTCCGAAGATTTAGCTACATAAATAGATGGTGTCTTGTTTTACTAATGTTGTCGCTGTCTGACGGAATGTTTTGCTCTTTTAATATGATAAAATCAAATTTTTGACCTTAAACGTATATGCATAAAGTACAATATTCATTTTATGACATTGTTTTGTGGGCATTCCAGTTAGATATACAAGTTCCTTATTATCAATAAAATTTTAAAACAGCAACTGTCAAATTATGTGATAAATATTTTCGAGGTGGTATTTGAATATAGTGTGTCTATAGGTATGGACAAAAGGTGTAAACTTGATAATATATTAGGTACCTACCCCTTTAAAAGCGCGAGCCAATTTATATTTATTTACAATATGAATTATGTTTACTTAATTCTGGCATAATTTTATTGCAAATGGTTTCACACATCTGTACCCGTAGTGTAAGTTTATTCGTATAAAATATGGAACTATTGTAATCGTATTATGATCTCATCAAGCATAAATTGTTTCCCATACAAATTAAGCTTTTAATGCAACTACAATAGTTGCGTATTTTATTCTAACAAACTTACACTACAGGTAACATTAACGTTAACTTAAAACACACAAAAAGTAAAACTCAAGAAGATATTTTATATATAAATACTGAATTGAACAATATTTTGTGATTACCATGTGCAAGGATTTCCTGTGAAATGTGGAGAGATCCATACATTAGCAGCATGTATAATGAGAGCACCCAAGCCTTGTTTTGATGTGTCATAGAACCAAATCAGCCATGGTCTCCTATCATTGCGTGGTTCACAAAATCTCTTACCTATAATCAAAATGTAAACAAATAAAAGTCAGGTTTCATACAGGATATATAACAACACTAATAAGTGGTAAACTAGCAGGAACACAACTACAAACATAATGAAATTACCTGGATGTTTATATTACAGTAAGAAATAGCAATAAACTAACAGACTCTAATATCAGATATTTTATTAGTAGCAATAAAAATAAGTTTTTTCCAATAGAAACGTAAAGAAAAACTAACAATTATGAAATAGAAGCACAACTATCTTCAGTGCCTTTAATTTGGTTTCTGATAAGTTAAATTTAGCAGACACATATCTACTTACCAATTAAGCAAGTGAACGCTAACACAGCTAACAAAAATTGCATAAACCATCCATAGTTATCGGTAAGGGCATCCTTAGAGCAATGAAGCTCATATAAAATATAGTCTGAACTGTTATTCATATTTCATTTCGTAATCCTCACGACTCTTTCCTTAAATTACAAAACTAAAACCAGCTAAAATTCATATTACATTTAAACTTAACACTTTAAATTTCTTAGTGCGATGTAGATTAATAATAAAATGTATGAATAGGTTTCAAAACATACAATAATTTAATTAATTTACATTACAACAATCTCGTCTCCATAAATTGACATTTTATTTTTTGGCATATTGTGATTGTCAGTGTCAGTCAAATGTGACATTTGGACATTTTTTTTCTATTCTTTTTTTTTTGGTTATATTTTCCCATGAAGGTATAGTTTTACCCTTTACCCTCTGAGGCTTTAGACAACATGCATTTCGACAATCGCTCTCGCTATCGCTAAGTAAAAAAATGTATGGGATTGACATAAGTAATCGAAAAGTGATCGATTGCTTATGTCAATCCCATACATTTTTTTACTTAGCGATAGCGAGAGCGATTGCCGAAATGCATGTTGTCTAAAGCTTCAGACCAGTTTTACCTATACCTTCATGTATTTTCCCTGTTACGGGACGGCAAAGGGATCTAGCCCATACAGCCAAGTCATCAGTTTCATCTTCTTTCTTGATTTTTGCATTAAAATGTGGGTGCCACACTTTTTAATGCACCTAGGGAGTGCTTGAAGAGAAATGCACGGTACTTATTTCAATGATTCCTTATAACTGTTCGTCAACACGGATGCTTATGCAACAAAACGAAACCACTTTTACTGCACAAAATCCACTCCGAAGCAATTTTGAATTATCGAATTAAAGATCGACATCCAGCCGCCATGGTTTCCCGCCAAACACTCCTTTTTTTGTTAAATTTTCCCTGTTACGGGACGGCAAAGGGATCTAGCCCATACAGCCAAGTCTTCAGTTTTATTCTTTATTGATGTTTGCATTAAAATATGGGCGGCACACATTTAAATGCATCTAGGGAGTGCTTGGAAAGAAATGCATGGCAACAGACCTCATGATTAGGACTGATGACAATTGTATAGTGAGATTTCCAACCACTATACAATTCTCAACGCCACATAGACAAAACCTTTATTTCAATGATTCCTCATAAGTCTCATAACTGTTCGTCTACATGAATGCTTATGCAACGAAACGGCACCACTTTCACTGCACAAAATCCACTCCGAAGCAATTTTGAATTATCGAAATAAAGATCGACATCCAGACGACTGTTTCCCGCCAAACACTCCTTTTTTTTGTTAATTTTTCCCTGTTACGGGACGGCAAAGGGATCTAGCCCATACAGCCAAGTCTTCAGTTTTATTATATTCTTGGATGTTCGCATTAAAATATGGACGTCACACATTTTAATGCATCTAGGGAGTGCTTGGAAAGAAATGCGTGGCAACAGACCTCATGATTGGGACTGATGAGAATCGTATAGTGGGATTTCCAACCACTATACAATTCTCAACGCCACATACACAAAACCTTTATTTCAATGATTCCTCATAGCTGTTCGTCAACACGGATGCTTATGCAACAAAACGACACCACTCTCACTGCACAAAATCCACTCCGAAGCAATTTTAAATTATCAAAATGAAGATCGACATCCAGACGCCATGGTTTCCCGTAAGGTTTCCCGCCACTCTTTCTTTTTTTTCTTTTTTTTTTTTTTGGTTAAGTTTTCCCCGTTACGGGACGGCAAAGGGATCTAGCCCATACAGCCAAGTCTTTAGTTTCATCTTCTTTCTTGATTTTTGCATTAAAATGTGGGTGCCACACTTTTTAATGCATCTAGGGAGTGCTTGGCGAGAAATGCATGGTACAGACCTCATGATGGTGACTGATGAGAATTGTATAATGGGATTTCTAACCACTATACAATTCTCAACGCCACATACACAAAACCTTTATTTCAATGATTCCTCATAACTGTTCGTCAACACGGATGCTTATGCAACAAAACGACACCACTTTCACTGCACAAAATCCACTCCGAAGCAATTTTGAATTATCGAAATAAAGATCGACATCCAGACGCCATGATTACCCGCCAAACACTCCTTTTTTTTCTTTTTTTTTAGTTCAATTCTCCCTAATAGGGAAGGCAAAGGGTACCAGCCCATACAGCCATCGTCATATTGGTTTTTTTTTCTTTAATTCTCCCTGTTATGGGACGGCAAAGAGATCTAGCCCATAGAGCCAAGTCTTCAGTTTAACATTATTGGTGTAAACTATTTTCGTGGTGGCGTGATTTCGGAATGGAGTTATTCCTGTTCCAAGTTTCGTGATTGAGTATCACACCCCTCATGATGGCAACTGATGAGGTGGGTATCCATTATAAAATTCCTAACGTCTAATACCCCTTTCTCATTATGCCCATGTTACTGCTCCTCGCACTGCCAGTAATATTTCCCGAATTATTGCCGCGGCATGATCGAGAGAAGTCTGTACTTACATACTACCCTGCTCCTTAATCTGCTTGTGGCGTTCAGTAATTCGTTACTGAAAATATACCAAATGCAACGTGGTTGCTTAACTTTCGTAATCGACGACTCAAAATTTGATAGAAAGCTTATATTTTGATTTCATACAAGTTAAATTTGGTTGCAATAAGTAAAACATACACGAGTTATCGTGCTAACGCACAGACACAAACAGACCTAATTCCAAAAACTATATTTTTGGACCCAGGAAGGTAAATCCGTCAAAATCTCGAGGTCGAATTTTTTTACGATTACAAGACTTCCTCTTCTCTATACTACGTACAAAAAGCGTCGGTGGCGTAGTGCGTAAGAGCGTCGTCTCCCACCCGGGAGGCACTGGTTCGATGTCCGCCACGTACCAATGTGTTTTCAAATTTTGAATTCATATGTACGTTTTGAATTCTTATGTAATCGACGCTTTTACGGTGAAGGAAAACATCGTGAGGAAACCTGCACACACCTATGAAGAAATTCTTAGGTTGTGTGTGAAGTCGACCAACCCGCACTTGGCCAGAGCCTTTAGACAACATGCATTTCGGCAATCGCTCTCGCTATCGCTAAGTAAAAAAATGTATGGGATTGACATAAGCAATCGAAAAGTGATCGATTGCTTATGTCAATCTCATACATTATTTTACTTAGCGATAGCGAGAGCGATTGTCGAAATGCATGTTGTCTAAAGCCTCAGAGGCTTTAGACAACATGCATTTCGACAATCGCTCTCGCTATCGCTAAGTAAAAAAATGTATGGGATTGACATAAGCAATCGAAAAGTGATCGATTGCTTATGTCAATCCCATACATTTTTTTACTTAGCGATAGCGAGAGCGATTGTCGAAATGCATGTTGTCTAAAGCCTCAGAGTTGTTGACTAAGGCCTAATCGCCCCTAATTTGGGGTAGGCTCGAGCCCCTCGGTGGGGACATTATGAGCTGTTGATGATGATACTACGTACGTTCGGAGAAAGTAAAAGCTACCAAGCATAGGGCTCGGCTGCTAAGCTAGCCACCAAGCCAATTAAGTGCATCCAAAAGATCTAAGCCAAATCCAAGCTTTGCTTTGCATGTCAATGTCACTGCCTTATTCTTTCTAATCTGTGCTCACTGCACTGCATTGCCTGCTGCCGCCATTTTTCCTACTGTATTTTGTTCGTGTAATTACTACATTTAATTTTGCAGATTTTCTCATAACACTATATAATATATCGTAGTTAAGTGTTGAGGCTGCACAAGTAACTTGGAGCGTAACAAAATCGGTAAGTACCAATTAATTATGAATTTATTCATATTGTATTACTGATGTAAAATTTAGGATATGTTATTGATTAATTCCGGCTTGTGCTTTATATTTTTGTAATTTTACATGTTATTACTAACAGGTTCTACATACCTCTTGATATAACTATTTTGTGGCCATTATCTACGTAATTTGAGGTTGGAAAATTGTAAATGCCCAGTGTGGGTATTCTGAAGGGAAGTTAGACATACTTACATTAGCTTACACAGATAACCTAGAGTTCTCTTTATAATTATAATTCTAAGATTTCGCTTTGCACCGTGATCATCACCGTCTCTTCTTCAGCGTTTGATAAAATTATACCACAAACAGTGCACCAAAACAATTATGCGGTGGTTTCGCCAACGCGGTTTCGCCAAAATAATTGTTATTTGAATGGTTTTTACTCTAAAATTTTCCCTTATTATTGTTATTGACGGTGTATTGTTCATGCATGACTACTACGGGAAATCCGTTTATAGGAAGCACTTTAGAATGATGTACCAAAGAACAACTGATAAAACGTACCCAGCTTGTAGCAAATTGCGACATATACCACTCGAGAGATCCTTAAAAATACATAAATATTTTGTATGGCGACAACTCTGTTACTCATGTGAGAAAAAAATTAATGGCCCTTGAAATATGCCAAAATCCCTTTGTTAATTCTCCCCTTGCTTATCATAATAATGTCGAAAACACAACTTCTAAATAGAGAAGTTGTGTTTTCGACATTATTATGAAACAAAACAATATTTAAACTAGTCCTTGCTGCGTATTAGGAGACGACTACTGTGGTTATCGGCTTTTACCCTGATCATAGCTCTGTAATAGGAAAATTCGACAAATTTAATATCTCTAGATATGTGTATTTATAGAACTAATCAATCCATTAACATAGGAGATTGAATAGTGTGGGTGACGATAACCCACCCTGTCTCACATTCCATTTTATAAACATTGTAATACTTGAATTTACTTGGTTGTATTCCTTTACCCGAAGGGTAAGTTAAACAACAATTAGATGGTTTGGCAGTACAATGTTTATTTATTATATACTTTTTGCGAAAACAATCTCTTTGTTGCACTAGGAAATATAAAATAACACCTTAGTTTATCTTACACATCCCAAATAATATTCCTCTATGACAATTTTCTTCCTTATAAGTAGTTAGTTAACACAATTTAAATAACCTATATTAAGACAATCTATATATCTTATAGTAAAATACAACCATAAAAGTAATAAAAGGTAGGGTTCTGGAGTCAGCTCTGTTTCTCTCTCTCAATTATTAGTGTGATAAACTGGGTACCGACCAAATTTTGTTTTTGAAAATAAATTATTTCATTTAGTCATGCTAAAAGTGTACTATTTAGTACTCGACATATTTTAATTGTACCTTATTAATAACAGGCCTAAATGACACAATGAAATTGGTTGGTACACAACATACACTTCTTGTACGGACCAACAATTAAGAATATGAATACCAGTATAAGATTTAAAAGAATCATTTGTACTTGTTAAATACCTTGTCATGTGTTAACTAGTATTAAAAAATATGCATAAGTCGATAAGGATTTCCTAATTAAAGTTGGTTGGTATGCAACATATACGTCCCTTAATGACTTTCGAATGTATTTTTTAAAAATGGTTTTAGCGTAAAATACTGTACCCAAAAAGTATCTACTTTTAAAATGCTTCAGATAATAAAAAATGAAAAGAAACATTGTCGTGTTCAATTCACACAATATACATAGAATAAAAAAAAATCGGGAGTGGCCTCCCCTTGACTTTCTCGTATACCGTAAACAACTCAAAAGTTGATAGAAAGCTTATATTTCGATGTCATACACGTATTTTAAATTTTTGGTGTCACCCATCTGAGTACTGACCACGCACTTGGTTGCTTAACTTTCGTGATTGATGACTCAAAAGTTGATAGAAACCTTATATTTTGATGTTATACATACATGTTGAATTTGGTTGCAATAAGTTAAAGCATACTCGAGTTATTGTGCTAACGCACAGACACACACACATACATAATTCCAAAAACGGTATTTTTGTACACCAGCTACTGTATTACACCAGCTACCTGCCAAAAAAAGTGCCGTCAAAATCGGTCCAGCCGTTTCAGAGATTAGCCGGAAGAAACAGACAGACAGACAAAAATTTTAAATAGTAAAAAACGGTTATTTCAATATTACAAACAGACACTCCGATTTTATTTATATGTATAGATAGAGGATCGAAAATTTCTTTACCTATTTTTCACTCCCATGTACCGTTTTTGAAATATGTAATTAATTTTATTAAAATTATGCTTTGTTGAAGTTCCATCTAAAACACTTGTTACAGTAAATTTAAGATATTTTCTTTCGACAAAAGCGAACGAATTAATAAAGGTAAGCAAAGAAGGTTATTTCATTCAGCCACACACAACCATACAAAAATCAGGTAGGTATAACATTGGTTTAGGTTAGGTAAGAGTGAGCGCGCCGCAGCAACGGCTGGCGATGCACCAGAAACGACTGTTTTATATTTTACTGAAGGACTTTTACACATGAATTTTTCAACTCATTTTTGTCAATTTTGCAGAAGTTGGAAAGTAAAAAAATGTTTTTTTTTTTCAAAACCTATGCATTTCTTATAATTATAAACTGTATATGTCGTGTAAGCGTTCTAACACTGCTCGCGACCGTTCGCTTTCGTCGAAAGAAAATATCTTAAATTTACTGTAACAAGTGTTTTAGATGGAACTTCAACAAAGCATAATTTTAATAAAATTAATTACATATTTCAAAAACGGTACATGGGAGTGAAAAATAGGTAAAGAAATTTTCGATCCTCTATCTATACATATAAATAAAATCGGAGTGTCTGTTTGTAATATTGAAATAACCGTTTTTTACTATTTAAAATTTTTGTCTGTCTGTCTGTTTCTTCCGGCTAATCTCTGAAACGGCTGGACCGATTTTGACGGCACTTTTTTTGGCAGGTAGCTTGTGTAATACAGTAGCTGGTGTACAAAAATACCGTTTTTGGAATTATGTATGTGTGTGTGTCTGTGCGTTAGCACAATAACTCGAGTATGCTTTAACTTATTGCAACCAAATTCAACATGTATGTATAACATCAAAATATAAGGTTTCTATCAACTTTTGAGTCATCAATCACGAAAGTTAAGCAACCAAGTGCGTGGTCGGTACTCAGATGGGTGACACCAAAAATTTAAAATACGTGTATGACATCAAAAATTTAAAATACGTGTATAGTTATAAGTACATTGAAGCTTGCCTTGTAGTACTTTTTTCTGATTAGATTTTGATGAATTTAGATTTTTGTGATTTACTGTAAAATTTATAAAGAAAATAAATAATGGAATAATTTTATTTTTGCGTTTACAAACGCGTAAATATAATACTAGAAAAATGCACTGAAAAAAATCGACTTGCCTCAGGCGGGACTCGAACCCGCACCTTCCGGTCCTTCCGTCCACCCGGATTGTGGAAGGTGCGGGTTCGAGTCCCGCCTGAGGCAAGTCGATTTTTTTCAGTGCATTTTTCTAGTATTATATTTACGCGTTTGTAAACGCAAAAATAAAATTATTCCATAATGTAAGGTAGTTTCATCTTAGCTGGGCGTCAAATATTTGCAAAAATATTTCGTTCGGGTCTTGGAAGTGCAAATTTCAAAGATTTGATGAAACGATGTTTACCATAAAAACATAAGCACCAAGCACTGACAAATTATTCCATAATGTAAGGTAGTTTCATCTTAGCTGGGCGTCAAATATTTGCAAAAATATTTCGTTCGGGTCTTGGAAGTGCAAATTTCAAAGATTTGATGAAACGATGTTTACCATAAAAACATAAGCACCAAGCACTGACAAATTTCGACAGCGAAAAGCAGTGCCTCGGTGGCGAAATTGGTCAACGCGTCCACCCGGATTGTGGAAGGTGCGGGTTCGAGTCCCGCCTGAGGCAAGTCGATTTTTTTTCAGTGCATTTTTCTAGTATTATATTTACGCGTTTGTAAACGCAAAAATAAAATTATTCCATAATGTAAGGTAGTTTCATCTTAGCTGGGCGTCAAATATTTGCAAAAATATTTCGTTCGGGTCTTGGAAGTGCAAATTTCAAAGATTTGATGAAACGATGTTTACCATAAAAACATAAGCACCAAGCACTGACAAATTTCGACAGCGAAAAGCAGTGCCTCGGTGGCGAAATTGGTCAACGCGTCCACCCGGATTGTGGAAGGTGCGGGTTCGAGTCCCGCCTGAGGCAAGTCGATTTTTTTCAGTGCATTTTTCTCGAAAATAAATAAGTTAAGTAATTTTTATTTATTAATTTTACCGGTTTTATTAAGTATTTATTTTCATAGCTTGGCAACTGTATGGTTATTTTAAATTCTCATACATATTGGGAGCAACACACGATGTGAAATAAAAGTTTTGTGTTGCAACGTCTCAAAGTCAAAGTCAAAGTCAAAATTACTTTATTCATTTAGGTACAATTTGTACACTTATGAAAGTCAATTTTGATGCCATCGGTTCGAGAGTCTACCAGGAGGCCTTGTTCTGAGCAGAACCGGCAAGAAACTCAACAAGTTTTATCCTCCCTTTACAGTTTTTATAGTATTGATTTGGAAAGAGTCATAATTCACATTGTCAAGTCTTTAATAATTAATCATAATAATTTATTAAAATAAAGACTAATAATTAAACTTAAAATAAAAATAAAAAAAATATATAAAAAAAAAGTGATTTAAGACATCTTTCCTTACAATCTTGTCAATTAGAAAATTAAATTTTTACACATATTGATATCTCACTAGATTACAATGGAGAATCAAGCACATTTGGATGCGTCCACACATTTTTATCATCTATATATTCCTGAACTTTATAATACGCTTTCTTCATTAAAATTTGTTTAATATGAAGCTTAAATTTATGTGACGGAAGTTCAGTTACATGATGTGGGAGTTTATTATATATTTGTATACATTTCCCCATGAATGAGTGACTAGTTTTATGCAGTCTGAAACTTGGAACAGCAAGTTTATTTCTACCTCTTGTGTTTAAATTGTGATAATCACTTTTCTTCAAAAATGTATGTAAATTTTTATGAACATACATAATGTTGTCATATATATATTGGGAAGCAACCGTGAAAATATTTATTTCTTTAAGAGCCATTTCACGTTTTTGCACGTATTTCGGAGATTTTGGAGTCCTAGATCACAATCTTAAGGAATACCCAGATATTATTTATTAATTGATAAAAATAGGCCAATCTCTGTTGTTGACGTTTAATGAAACAAAATTACTAAAACTTATTTGATTAATTTGTAATGTTCGATCTCCCACAACCGTTTTGCTGAAAAACATTCGCAGACTCAATTTCAAAGTCCTTATTCTATTAATAATGTTAAAATGATAAACGTAAAAAAATATAGGAATCATCGGACATATGTTCCAGTCGGTACTTAATGAAATAGATTCTTGAATTTCATTACCATTTATGAGTAAAAAAATAAATCATTCGGCAAATTTCTAACATTAACATAATAATTTCATCGCCAATTTTGGTTAAAATACATCGTAATAACTAAAATAAAATTATCCCAAAATAAACAATATTCCTTCGACTTTTGATTTCTAAAGTTATTTGGTCAATATCAACAATAAATTTGTCAATATATTTATATGAAATGTGAAATAAATTAGTATAAATCACGATGCACAAGCGTGCTCCGATTAGTCTGACGCAAGCGTCCGTCCAGGTAGGACCTGTGCTATTTTTTCCCGCGTCCCGATATTCGTTCGCTCGTATCGAGTAGTCATAATCATACTGCGACAGATAGTTTTGATCTATTTTGAGTTTTGTTTTTGGATTTAAGTTTTGTTACTTATTAAATATGTTGGTATGAATTATACTAGTAGTTTGTATAATAATAACATTCTTTTTATTTATTTATTTTTAGCTATGGGTCGCAAGGATAGTTATTACCGTTGCGTTAAAAAAAGGAAACGCGATAATTCTGCAGCCTTAAAAAAAGCAAATAATTTATTTTTCAACTTGGCCGAAATACCGATATACTTGAGCAATATTATGATGTCCTGAAGCTGATTTGATGACGGAGCTGGAAGCTGGTTATAAACATACACATAAACATATCATCACGCTTTTATCCCCGAAGGCATAGGCAGAGGTGTTAACACCCACATTTCGCCAGATATGATTAGGTCCCCATGTAATAGGTGGCGAGCCTGTTGCCATGCACCGGGCACAATGTAAGGCAAGCAATATTCACAATCCTTACTTCCTTATAATATTATAAATGCGAAAGTAACTCTGTCTGTCTGTCTGTTAAGCTTTCACGTCTAAACCACTGAACGGTTTTTGATGAAATTTAGTCCAAATATAGATTTGATCTCGGGAAAGGACATAGGCTACTTTTTATCTCGAAAAAAAGGTTGAATGGGTTGAAATAGGGGATGAAAGTATGTAGAAATAGCTAAGTGGTTTTCTTGTTACAATCGAAATCAAAAATATTGAACGAAGAAAAAGCGAAGCTGTATGACACTGTGATTTTATATTATTATTTTATTTTACTGGTATTTGTTATGTTTGCACTAAAACTAATAAATGAACGTAACTCAAAAATATATATAATCCCGAAATCCTTGGCAATTTGTCTATTAAATTAAATCGTAAAACCACTAAAATATCACGGGATCGCAATGATATGCGTGGATGTATTATAGCCTAAGAGCCAGTGGAAGGCTACCTGTATGTATTTGACCAGACTTGGGGTTTTGTACAGTGAGGCCCCTATACCTACCATATATGAGATGGGGGTTCACTAAGCCGCAAGTGGTGGACACGGCGCGCGCTCAAGCAAGACAGGTATCGATTTTTGGCGAATTTTTAATGCATTTGACGACGTCTGCCGTTTTTAAAATTTGATAATATATTATTATTATTATCTAAAAACAACAATGGCAGACCATTATCGCGCGGTTAACATTGTGGCAGACAGTTTTGAAAGTGCTGAAAAAAATTAAATTTTGAATTTATTTGAAAAGATCTGCCATTGATATATTTTATTTATTAGGGTCTTGAAAACTTATATTGATCACGGCAGACGACTTCATTGAGTACACACATCAGCAGACAACAAAATCTTTGCTACTATCCGGTCAGATGTATGTGTATTACGTTCCCTATTTTACATCAATATGATTTACTTTATCACTGTGATTAACTAAAATTGATAAGTTTGATGATAAAAAAGTTAGTATATTTTGGAAGAATCTCAAATATTAAGGTATATTGCAGATAACAAATAATTATTCAAATATTTATTTAATTTTCTTCTTTTTATTTATTTAAGACATAATTAAAAAAATGAATAACAAAATATGAAACGTGCATGCAATAAAAAAAAATGTATGTTTTTTTTACTTATTTAAATCTTTATTCATCGTCATCGGAATCATGGTCGTCGTGGTGTGACTCGTCTTCATCATCCATAGAATCGGAATCTGTAAAAAAATAATTTCAAAATAAAAATAATTTGTAAAGTGATCCGAATATATTCGATTAAATTTGGTTATTAATGAACTTACCATGGACTTGGGTGATTAAGTCGCTCACAGAAGTTGGAAGTTGATCACCTTCGAAACATTTGAATAAAAATTTATCATCCTGTTCAATCCAACCATACTCTAATGGGTCCAATGTGGTAGGTTGCTTCTTATAAGCATTTCTCCAAACACTTGAAATATAATGTGCTCTTAGAAGTTGCTGGTAAAGCTCACTCTTACACGGTGGTATTGAGCTTGCATCAAAATTCAGTATTTTTTTACTGAAATTTTCATTCACGTCCGAAGCTTTATAATTGTTGACGAAAAGTTGGTACCTTCCATCATCAACGTCAATAGATTTTTTGGCATTATAGAGCTGAATTCAAAATTTAATTTTTTTCAGCACTTTCAAAACTGTCTGCCACAATGTTAACCGCGCGATAATGGTCTGCCATTGTTGTTTTTGGATAATAATAATAATATATTATCAAATTTTAAAAACGGCAGACGTCGTCAAATGCATTAAAAATTCGCCAAAAATCGATACCTGTCTTGCTTGAGCGCGTGCCGTGTCCACCACTTGCGGCTTAGTGAACCCCCATCTCATATATGGTAGGTATAGGGGCCTCACTGTACAAAACCCCAAGTCTGGTCAAATACATACAGGTAGCCTTCCACTGGCTCTTAGGCTATTATGGATAACGAAATTTTGTGAAAATTCCCTTGATACAAAACGCGACAACAAACTGATTTGAATATTAAATCACTGATATTTGCTTTATTTGTTGCACATATAAAACACAAATATATACTATCCCGAAATCCACGATAATTCGTCATTAAAATGAACTCTTAAAATCACTAAAATATCACAGGAATGCATGGATATACGTGGATGTATTGTGAAGTAGTTTGACGTGATAACGTCTTATAAATCAACGAAAGCCAACTGCACAAAAAGACATGATTCTTTGTCACGTTCCGCCTGAGGAGAGTATGCAATCGAGAACGCGGAATAGGCGATAGAGAAGCACGATCGGTATTTACGTTAACACGTAAAATTATCGTCCTTAAACAGACTTTACAGACAACCATTTTTTTCAAAAATATTCACCATATCAAAGCCTTTCGTAATATCTGTTTAAGATTAAATCTTTAGAAATGAAAAATATCTACAGATCAAGTAGATATCCGTGGATGTAGGTACGTGAAATCACAAACGTCATTTAATACTAAAGGGTAACGGCTTTTTTTTAAGCAAGTGGTTATTTTAAAAATACATATCATCTCACTTTTTTTTGTAATATAGCTTTAAGAATAGAGCGATAAGTCATTGAAATATCTTGGGATCACCCCGATATCCATGGATGTAATATGGAATCAAAAAATTCACATTAGTTACCATAGCCATTTAACCAATAAAAAAAAAGTATCGTAGGAATATATAAAAAAATATGGTTAGTTATACTGACCGCTCCACCAACGGCATCTTCGATGTGTGTCAATGTGTGTGACGCTGTATGATATTTTTTTATTCTTATTTTATTCAGAGTTCCCTACCCATAGGGAACTCTGAATAAAACAGGGTGCCAACGGGACCCGATTAATATGCCTCCGCTATGTGTCTGTCTCTCTGTCATATGGCTATATCTCTTACCATAATAGGTAGGCACTTGAAATATTCACAGAATACCTTTATGCTTTTGTGGCCGCCATAACAATACCACCTTCACCCATCTCTCATTGATCAATAACTATTGTGCTGTAATACGTTCTTTAGTATGAGTATCATGAAACACGGACAGTAGATAGGTATCTATAAAAAATATCTTTATAACACATTAAATATGTACTAACCAATACAAAAAAAAACATTAAGGATCAAGATTATTTCGCAGACAATAGTTCAACTCACGCTGCCAAGTACGCGCACACAAGCGTACAGCGCGTAAAAAACCTAAAGTCGAGCGCTTACGATCGGTGAAATGGCTCTTAAATAACTCTCTAAGCGAGTCACGAGGTCTTAATTTATAAATGGCATGTACGGCTCTCTTTTGTAATACAAAAATGTCCTGAATATCAGCTGCTGATCCCCACAGCAATATACCATATGACATAACACTATGGAAGTAACTGAAATATACAAGTCTTGCCGTCTCAACATCAGACAGTAATCTAATCTTTTTAACAGCAAAAGCAGCAGTGCTAAGTCTTCCTGATAGGGTAGTAATATGAGGATTCCATTGTAAACGTGAATCTAAAGTTATTCCTAAAAATACTGTTGAGTCAACACATTGTATAATTTCTTCGTTAATTTTAATATTTGTACTGACCTGCTTGACACTTGGTAACGAAAATTTGATACATTTAGTTTTATTTGAATTTAGTAACAAGTTATTATTAGTAAACCAACACATTACTTTGGAAAGGGCATTATTCACATCGTCAACATTGGTCTTGGAGACTAGACAAAACATCACCAAAGGTACTCACGTCTCGGGTCCAAAACAATTGCCGGTGATCTGCCGACAGTGTACTCGCCATTGTCTTGTTTGAAAGTTTATATAACAAACACATAGAATCTGATGGTATCAGTCCAAATTTAACTAGTTTGTAAAACGATAACTTTATTCTTAGCGCGACCGTCGGTTTTTGTGAAGTCTTTTTCACTGTTTCACACGCGAATTTTCAATCAACAGTGTGTCAATATTAAGTTGTTTTCGGCTTCTTCCAATATGGCTTGTTCCAGTTGTTTTTTGGATTCTTCCAATATGGCTTGTTCCAGTTGTTTTTCGGCTTCTTCCAATATGGCTTGCGCGTCTGGGCTAATCAGACGCCGTGGCGCACGGCGTCTGATTAGCTCAGACGCGCAAGCATTACAGCAATGCTCTTCTATTGGTTAATATTATGTAAAAGCGCCACCAGACGTTGAATTGAATTTAAGATGGAGAATACCTACTCTAGCTAGAATAAATGGTGCATGTTGGCACGAAAATACAAATGCTTAAATGATAAGTAACAATATCGATAAAAAAACATTTGCATGCCTGTGTATTCTTATCTCTAGAATAATTTTCGAACAAAATAATATGACATTTCTCCTATATTGGTAATGTGCTCGATGATTTTAAGAATTTTAAGTATAGAAATCAGGAATTTAAGTATCTCGAGATCTTTTATACAAACAAGTAATAGAACTATTACAATATCATCGATGTCAATTAATTAGGCATTATTAGGGATAACTCATAAACGACTTGTCAGATGTCGATCAAATTTAAATGGGACCACATGACAAGCACCAGCTTCCAAACGTTGAATGAATCTTCAAAATCGGTAGTAATCTGGAAAAAGAAGAGTAGGACGATAAGAGAAAAGGTAGGTCGACAATATCATGAAAGTTGCTGGAAAATACTGGATAACAGACGCTCAAAATAGACGCAAATGGAAATCGATCGAGGCTTTTACCCTATAGGTCGACTGATGGTCAGACCATTCAGAGACTTAGAGGGCGTTCCAAAACCAGGTGAAGCCAAGTAGACAACGTAAGAACACTTGCTAATTGGTGTAAATTAACTATAGTTTAACAAAATTAACCAATGGTGAAACCGCTTCTTAATAACGACCAATAGTGAGCTATAATTTACTCTACCCCGAGTAAATTGAGAGCGTTTTGGAACGCACCCTTAAAAGGTTAATAAAGGATGAAGAGGCAAAAAAGATCCCGATGGGTCTGTGTTTCTGTTGGTGAGTTAGGATGCCAGAACTCGACGGGGTAGGGAAGGGGTCTAGACTTAGCAGCGCGCGAGTGTCATGTAAGCGTTGCAAGCGTCTATAGGCTATATAGCGGCTTACCACCATGCAGGCCGTATGCTTGTCTGCCAAGTACTTAACATAAAAAAAACTTATAGGTACCTTGACAAAAAAGGAATCACTTATATTCAAGCTAGAGAAAACCATTCAGAATGTAAAATGGTTAATGTAATGATGTCTAATGAAAGTTGCACCGTAAACAAGTCTGTATTCATTTTCATATCTTTTTGAATACAAAACGTTTATCGATTTTATTCAATAATAATCCATCAGTGTTTACTGTCTATAGGGACATTAAATAGAGGCAAGTTATTTATTGCCATCGCGTGCGTGCACCGGTCTTATAACTGCTTTTACGGTGTCCACCATTTAATTTGAGCGTACATGCAATACACACCACATAGACATTACATAGAGACTATTGGAGAAATGAGGGAATCTAATTGTCGCCTCATCCCTCAAGCGACGGCGGTCGGCGTTGTGGTGGGCCGGCCACCACTGGGCGGGGCGGTGCCAATAGTCACCGGAATTGAAAGTAGAACGTAATAATTATCGGTGGTGGTGACGGTGGTGGGCCGAGGGCCGGTGGTCGCGGTTCCCGCGGCTCGACCGTCAACAAACCGTCGCACGGCAACTGCTCATGACATATGCATGAGACCGGCACGGACGATGCCGCCGCTTAAATATACAAGGACGGACGGGGAAATTACTAGAGAGGCAAATACATACAAGATGTCTCCCGCCCGACTGCGCCGTTGTAGCGTGTGGCACGCCTACCAGTCTCTCCAATTACACTCACGAAACGTCATGCCTTCCTTACTGGTGCCGACTATTTTTACCTCTTAACCACCACTTCGACTTCATAAGTCATGAAGACAACCTACTAAATGCATCATTGTAAATTCTTTTTGCTTACCTGTTAATCTTAAATAAGTTTGAATTCTTCCTTTTCTTTGGGTTTCGTTGTTTATACACTATTTCCATATCGATTATATTTTAAGTACTTAGACGGTAACGGTGATGAAATAAATAGACTATGGATGAATCCTAGCAGAATGTCTTCGTGAAATATTTTGTACTTGGGTAATTGTATATTTAAACAGATTAGTATGCCCAGTCAAAGAAGTGTTTCTCTAGTACCGTTCTAATATTTATTCTTGAGCGATGTGCGATTGTTCTGTGTAGCGTTTATCTTTAAAAAGTAAAACATTATTTTGACATATGATGCGCTTGGTAACTGGCCCAGGAGGTTACCTGTCTATCGGCTAGAGACATTAGGCGAGCCACCCTGCGCGGCTGATGGAGCGCCGCAAAGAAGTTATGATCGATAGGAGCATCAAATATTCACGCACTCCGCCGACCGGCCTGTGAGGAAACGGAATGGATAACTGTTGTCTGAAAGGCCACGAGGGGCCGAACATAGTTCTCTCGACTTACTTACCCTCTTTTTCTCATCATGTAATTACACTAAATTATTTAAAAATTATATTTGGAAATTATTCAATTTAACAATACATACTACACTATTATATTAGCATATTCTCGGCCCATCTACCGCAGTGTCTCAAGACGAAAGTCTTTAATTCGTGTGCGTTGCCAGTGATGACTTATGGAACCGAAACGTGGCCGCTTACAATGGGCCTGATAACAAGGCTCAAGGTCACCCAAAGGGCAATGGAGAGGGCTATGCTCGGAGTTTCTCTGCGTGATCATATCAGAAATGATGAGATCCGCAGGAGAACCAAGGTCACCGACATAGGCCAAAGAATTGCGAACCTTAAGTTGCAGTGGGCAGGGCACATTGCGAGGAGGACTGACGGCCGTTGAGGCGGAAAGGTCCTCGAGTGGCGACCACGTACCGGGAAACGCAGCGTTGATAGGCCTCCCACAAGGTGGACTGACGCTCTAGTATAGGTCGCGGGAAGCCGCTGGATGCGGGCAGCGCAGGACCGACTGGTTTGGAGATCCTTGGGGTAGGCCTATGTCCAACAGTGGGCGTCTCTCGGCTGAAATGATGATGATGATGACTACACTATTCCATTTAAAATTGTTTATTCAGTAAAAGCAAACAAAACCAAATTTTTTCTGAAAAAAATATACTTTAAAAATTATTGCGGTGTATTTACTCTGTCTCGTTTACCTTTAATATGAACTCATGTTAGTTGACCGACACAAATAGTCGATGAACAACACTAGCGCCAGAGGCGGAGAACCCGGCCCATGATAATACGCGTTTTAAGAGCCCTCACCTACGACGACTTTTTGTAGCGATGCTGTCGCGCGTTTCGTTAACGTGCGACAGCATCACTACTAACGCTAGCGCGCGTTAGTAGTGTCTCATTTGTAACACGCTACAGAAGCGATGCCTACGCGCTACAGTATCGCGACTGTATAGATGCAAACGCGCGACCGTATCGGACGACATCGGGGTGAGAACGGGGGGAGAGTGGCGCGTGATTTTAGAACTGAGCATCAGTGCAATACAGACAGGTCGTGTTGTTGCCCGTCACTTGCTCAAAATAGAGTCGTTCGACACAATCATTTATTATGGCAATTTAAAACCGTCCTGTAGTATGGGACTCGATGATAGAAAATAGAAGCGCGACAGTATCGCGTATGCATCGCGACGGAAGCGTGACAGCGTCGCATTTGCATCGCGACTGAATCGCAGTTACGTGGGCGCGGGCACACAGCTAGCACAATATAGAGAACAAATTCGTTCCCTATATTGTGCATCTAGCGACTGTATCAATGCGTACGCGCGACAGCATCATTACAAAAAGTCGTCGTGGGCGAGGGTCCTAAATTTTTGTCAGTTTGTCGCCTTAACCATGTGTTATCTATCATTATCACACATAATATAGTTTTATTATATTAGCATTGTGTTCCAATTGTCACGTCACAGAGAAGACAGCCTTCAGTGGTTTCTGCGTGAAGCTTGCTTTAATCTTTGGCCTTATCATCACTTACCTTCAGGTAAGGCGATTGCCAAGAGTAAAAAAAACATTGTTACATATTTCTTACTGCCGCCGCCGTTCTTCTATAATTATTTTTGGCTTGTTTAATTATTTGTTTCAGGTGTGTTTTATTATATGAAATTAAATGGCTGCTAGAATTAGCCAGTTAAGGTCGTAAGTAAGGTTGTAATGCTTTCACGGCTCGTTGCGCATTATCTTACACTGAAACAGGGGCGGGCGGGGTCTGTGCCCTCGGGCGTGAAATAAGCACGATTGCTTTGTATCAAGAGGCAATCAAGAAAGTTTCGTATTTGTATTAGCAATATGATGTTAATAATTTTGTCGTAAAGTCCAAATTAATTATACGACTAATTAATTGTTAATCTGTTTTTGGCATGTTATTAGGCGGCCTGGGTGCAATTTATACCTACATATAATCTCCGCTCATAATCTCAAAAGATCATGAGCACAGTCTTGGTAACATTTGGTTACGCATAAAGCCACATCTGTGGTAATATGGGACATGTAGGGTCTCAAAATAGTGACAGGTTGCCAGCTTGTCGCTAGTATAGAAGGACCATCAAACCCAAAAAAGTTATAAACTTTTTTTCAGAGAACCAACACACCCAAGTCAACAACCAGGATAGTGTTACACTCTAAATTATCTCATCAATCAGGGTGGATTTAATTTATAGACTTAATTAAGTAATTTTAATTAATCCGCACTAATTGTAATTACTTAATTATTTAAGTATATCATATAAGTATCTAACGCATTGTATTTGGACTCCACTTACCATGGATAGTTGGATGGATGGAATCATGCGTTAGACCTTTTTATATAAAAAAAAACATTGACATGTTTAATTGATTGACTCTTTGGTAAACGTTTTGGCCATAGTTATCAATAATACAATAGCTTCCTCCAATTTGTATCCAGAGCTCATTTTCTAAATGTCCCCTAATTTATCGCGCAATTATCTGTTTTGTCAAAAATTTACAGCACGACCGTTGCGCTTCGGTCTTACCACCTACCTCGTGAATTATGTTAAGTATAATATTTCAGTCTACCAAGGAATGGTGATTTTTTATAGTAAGTTGAACCAGTAGTTTGAGGGCAGGTAATACTGCAATATGTCGCATTACTATATGAGCTTTCTTTCCTTATAATTAGTTAAGATAAGTAATAGCTCTCGATGTCAGCTGATATTTCCCTAGTGGGTGGTCGAGCATAATGTCTGCCTGGAGACACCCCGGCCCCACTCGTTCGCTTTGAAAACGGATGGCGTGCGCTCTTCATGTTCCCATCGCTTGCTGAATATTTCAGCAGCTGGTGTGGAGGAAATTACAGACCTCACATCAACCCTCGCGACTTTCACAATTATGCTTTTTAAATAATACCTACTCCTTAGAAAGAAATGCTGGCAAGAACAATTAGGTCAGCGTAATATAATTGTCTCGCCAGCAGCTAGTTTCCCACGGTACGTCCAATACTTTATTGTCCATAAGCACCTGATACCTCACATACTAAGTACCACTTAAACATGCCCCAAATTGAGCGCTGATTCTACTAGGGTACCTAGGTACATAAAGGTAGTAGGTACATCTTTATATCTTAGCTCCTGCTACTAAAATATGTTAATCATGCCAGCAAAATATTTTGGAGATTATATTTTAAAATAAAAGTATTTGCAATTGGATAATTTGAATTAAAGCTAGGTTCCGAATTTCAGATGTCTTTGCCACGTAGAATTTTGGCGTAATTTTTGATATTTATTGTGATATATATTTATTTATCGTGGATGATTATTTTGGGCGGGAGGGTGCGCTTTTATACATTCGTTCAGTTCGAATATTGTTTTGGATTGATTGGTAGGTAGTAAAAGACAAGTAGGTCAGGACAAGAAGACAAGAAAGGGAAAAGATTCCCGATGTTTTTACCATAGATACATTGTCTTTGGATATGTTTTCCATATATTATTAGTTCTAAAACGCACGCAACATCACACTCGCACTAGCCACACACCACACCGCACCCGAGAACGGGGCTAAGGTTCGTTTCACATACGCTTTTCTCCGATTTCTCCACGTCTTATGACATCACGGCACCTCGGAGCCTAGGTTCGAGCCTGTAGAAGCACCCTCAGGCTTGCCGCTTCCTCTCTACTCGAACCCTGCATAGATTAGACGACAGTGAGACTCTTCTTTTTTTAAAAATCGCCGGCGACGCCGTAAAGAACATCTTTAGCCAACAGCAATACAAAAAAGGACAGTTAAAAAGGACAAGTTTCTCCCTTACTGATACTATTTACTATACTATCGTTTGCATATCATGGATCAATAATTTCGGTCTAAATCCTTAATGAAGATTATTAATTAATTCGGCCCCACATGGAATACTGCTCTTATCTTTGGGCTTGGGCACCCCAGTACCAACTCCTTCCCTTAGACCGCATACAGACGAGACCGGCTCTTATCATTGACGAACCAGCCCTTTCGATAGGCTTGACACTGCGTAGAGATGTGGATTACTCTGGATCTTCTATCGCTTGTATCACAGTGTTCTGATTATACCAGCATATGCATTCCATCACTGTTCTTCGCGACATCAAATCCATCCCCATAGTCTTGATGCCTGGTTATCTGTGGTAGAAAATTGTGCGGATAACGCAAGGTTGTGAACCTTGCGTTATCCGCACAATTTTCTACCCTGGTTCACAAGATTGTGGAACCAACTGTCGCCAGCAGTATTCCCGAACCGATACGACCGTAAAAAAAAACAAGTGCGAGTCGGACTCGCCCACCGAGGGTTCCGTACAATTTTTTTTGCAGCATAAACTTCCGTATCTTTTTTTGCGTTAACTAAGCAGTTTGATTTTTTCACAGCTTCAAGGGACCGTAGACCTGAGTATATGGTTTTAATTTCAACTCGATACCTCCACTGGTTCCCGAGATAAATGGTCTTGACAGACAGACGGACAACATAGTGATCCTATAAAGGTTCCGTTTTTTCCTTTTCAGGTACGGAACCTTAAAAAGAGCGTATTTCTTCCTTACATGACGGCAACGCATTTGCTATTCCTGGTGTTGCAGATGTCCATGTGTAGCAGTAATCACATACCATGATGTGAACCGTCTGATCATTGTCCTCATTTCCACAAAAAAAAATATTAATGGAACGTGTAGTAGTCGGATCAATTGACTGTTTAGTTTACCTTGCCATGGTTTTACATAATAGCATCGCAGCGTAAAAAAATCGGGAGTGGTCTCCCCTTGACTTCCTCGTATACCGGAATTGACTCAAAAGTTGACAGAAACCTTATATTTTGATGTAGAATTTTTTGACCATTACAAGACTTCTTCTATAAGTACTACGTATACGAGAAAATAAAAATACAGTGGTTTGACGTCTTTGAAGTTGAGGAAAATGCAGCTTTTGTCTAACTAGACAGCATGCAGTAGACATACAGTGGACCAGCAGCGTCTACCAAACGAGTGTATGGCAGTTTGGTGGCGCCACTGTGCCCCTTTTGTCCCGCGCCCCCTTCTCGCTTGCCCTGTCTAACTAGGCGTGTTGGTTGGCAGACTGTAAGAACTTATATAGACTGTGGTACCAGTTTGTGAGATTACTGTTTTGTGACTTTGTAAGTTGTCTGCAGTTTTGGTGTCTGACACAAATAAAAGTTGAAACAGAGCTATAATGGAACCAGATCTGCCATACCTACAGAGAATAAAATTTATGTTTAGCTGATATTCAAATAAGTAACTGCTTTGAATCTTAGTAGTTAGGTATACATGCGTATGGTATATACGAACATAATTCTCAAGTCCTTAAAGTAAAATTGCCTACTACGCCTACGTCAAGTAGGTCGACATGGATGGTTGTATATTATAATCTAATATTATGATAGTGCGCATTTTTGTTGTTGTCTCGTCGCCTAGGTTACGATTGTCTTCGATGTCGCCTCATCGGCCCACTATTAGCTATTGACAAATACAAACACAAATACATACAATACGAATAGTTTCAGCAGCTAGGAAACCATTTAGATTTAGATCAACCAATACTCGTTTTATTTAGTCTACGCGATTGTAGACAATGTTTTCACCGCGTTTGGTAATATTAAATTATTCCTCGTTCTGAATATTTTCCAAAATATATTTGTCATTGTTCGTGCACTGAACTATGTGTAGTTTTAATTTCGATAGCGGTAATTAATGTGTTGTCTCGAGGGGTATCGACTTGGTATATCACTTTTTAGGGTAAAAATATGGATGTTTTTTAATGAATTTACACAACTCTAAAATATACAACGAAGCAACAGTTAAAATTGTGTAATTTTTAAAATATGGCTTACAACTGGAGTTTACGTCGATATTTGCTAGTATTCGTATGTATTTATCTGTTTTATAAAAATATTCGGTATAACTGTGATATTTCCCCAAAGTATAATTCCATACGACAACTAAACGTCTCATATTCGGTGTAGGAAACTTAACCAAATTGTTTTTATTTCATTAAGCAGCAAGCTATTAACAAAAACACCGCCTTCAAAACTAAAAACAGAAATAAATATTTTTTTTAAAAAGCTAAATGTTTTTTTGAAGTCGGTCCCAAAAACAAGTGACTACGTTTATTCCAAATATTGATAATACCTCAAAAAACATTTAGAAATCTCAGTTTTTAGTTTTGCAGGCGGTTTTTAGGGTTCCGTACCTCAAAAGGAAAAAATCGTAACCTTTATAGGATCACTTTGTTGTCCGTCTGTCTGTCAAGACCCTTTATCTCGGGAACGAGTGTAGGTAACGAGTTGAAATTAAAACCATATACTCAGGTCCCTTGAAGCTGTGAAAAAATCAAACTTCTAAGTTAACGCAAAAAAAGATACGGCCGGTTATGCCGCAAAAAACTTCTTCTTTTAAATTAAAGGCGATCGCGACACGTGGAAATTACGCATTGCTCCAATATTAAGTGAAAATGTACATAAAGTAACCGACAATTGTATGGTAGATTGAGTTTAAAATGGAGTCTCTCAACAAGTGTTTTTGCAACAAGCACGCTGCAGAAACTCCCGCAAAATCACTTATATTCCGACACTCTCACAAGGTGTTAGGTTCGCAACGTCGCCAATAGATGGCGCTGAACCGAAGCCGACCAATTCTGCATGGCACTCTGTTAAGATCTTTACGTAATATTATCCATACTAATATTATAAATGCGAATGTAACTGTCTGTCTGTCTTTCTGTCTATCTTTCTGTCTGTCTGTCTGTTAAGCTTTCACATCTAAACCACTTAACCGATTTTGATGAAATTTGATACAAATATAGATTAGATCTCGGGGAAGGACATAGGCTTCTTTATCGCGAAAAAAAGGTTGAATGGGTTGAAATGGGGGATGAAAGTTTGTATGGAAGTTCGTCATTTTTGAAGATAAAACCATGAAACTTTGAAATTGGGCACTTAATAAGAAAGAAAGAAATATTTGTTCTAGGATTTTTGAAATTTAGACCCGTGTGTGGATGAAATAGGGGATGAAAGTTTGTATGAGAGTTCGTCATTGTTAAAGATAAAACCATGAAACTTTGAATTTAGACACTTGATAAGAAATAAATAAATATTAGTTCTAGCGTTTTTGAAATATTGACCTATGTGGGGATGACAGGTCGTAAGGAAGTCAAAATAAAGTTCTAATACCCGACCCGATTATATAAAAATAAATCCAAGAAGGCGACATGACTTTTTAACATTGTCAGTATAGGTATCGTGTTCGTGGTTTTCGGGGGTCCGGATTACGAATAAAACATCTATTCCGAGGTCCAAGATGGCGGTTGCAACTCTTTAATATAAAATCGATACGGGTATCATTTTTGTGGTTTTCAGAGGTCCCGATTCCCAATACACCATCCATTTTGAGATCCAAGATGGCGGACGTGACTTTTTCATATAATGTCAATATGGATATCGTTTTCGTGGTTTTTGGGGGTTCTGACTCCGAATAAAACATCGATTTTGAGATCCAAGATGGCGGACGTGACTTTTTAACTTAATAGGAATATGGGTATCATTTTCGAGGTTTTCGGGGCTGCTGATTCTAAATACATCATTTATGTCGAGATCCAAGAAGGCAGATGCGACTTTTTAACATAAAATCGATATGGGTATAATTTTCGGAGTTTTCGTGGGTCACGATTCCAAATAAATTATCAATTTCTTGATCCAAGATGGCGGACGCTACTTTTTAACTTAATCGCTTTCACGCCTAAAACACCTACACACAAAAATAGATTAAACCTAGAAATGGAATAAAAGCTACCTTTTTTGTAAAAAAGGGACTGAAGGGGTTGAAACATGAGATGATCTTTTCATGGGATTCATCATTACCAAACATAATACCATGAAATATTAATAGCACGCGATATAATAAAGTATTTGTTCTAGCGTTTTTGAAATATTCACCCATGTGGGGATGAAAGGTTCCATGTAAAAATGCCATTTACAGTACTGTACGGAAGTTTGTATATGTATTTTTTTGCAAAATAAGTACCTACACCAAAAGAATGCTGCCTAAAGTAACTATTCCACGCGGACGAAGTCGCGAGCAAAAGCTAGTAATGAATACATGTTAATATTAGTTTGTTTGGTTAACACTAGATGGCGTTGCACTAACTAGTACAATTCCTGATAGGCGGTGCTAAGATTTTTATTTTGTTAATAAGTAAGATTTAATTTATTTATTTATATGAATCTTGGTTTTTTTATATAGATCATCGTACTTACGTCACCTTTCGTGCGCGGCGTGAGTCGTCTCGCACTTGGCAGGGGTTTTTTTGTATTTAAAAATACTTCATTTGTTGCTTTTTAGTATTGTAAGTATATAAATTTTCAGGAAACTATCTCGAGATCTTTTAGACAAACAATATAACAAAAACAATATAATAAAAACAATATAATGATAACGATATATTTATGTCAACTCAAAGTCAATAGGCATTGTTAGGGATAACTCGAAAACCACTAGTCAGATGTCGATCAAATTTAAATGGGACTACATGACAAGTACCAGCTTCTAAACGATAAAAGAATCTTCAAAATTGGTACACCCCGTAATAAAGAGTTATGAGGTATGAGTACCAATGAGTACACATAAAAAACACACACAGTCGAATTAAGAACCTCCTTCTTTTTTTGAAGCCGGTTAATTAAACCAATAAACTGCTTTTGCAATTGCATTGTTAATTTCGTCATAATTATCTAATTTTCTATTTTGTGAAAATCAAAGAAGTCATCCGCTAACAACACAATATCATGATTGTCCCTTATGTAGTAAGACAAGTCACTTATGTACACTAGAAAGAGACGTGAACCGAGAATTGAGCCCTGCGGAATATCTATTGTTACTAGAGGAACCTGGAGATCTTTGACCAAATATCAACTTTCTGTATTCTATTACAAGGTATGAAGCCAAAATGTTCCTAATGGTGTATGTATATGAAACATATTCAAAAATAAAATCGAAAAGGACGATATAAATAAGGAAAATAAGGACTCTAATATCAGCGTCGAAGCACTCTGTGCCTCGGCATAAGCTGAGCGGGGCACCTCTTTGGCTAATAAACTTTACGAGTATTTCTTTTTTGTTACTTTTTAATTGTATTTTTTTTTTGCCAAATAAACGTTTATTCATTCATTCATAAATAAATGTCGTTTTGTGAAATTTCATAACATATGAGCACATGACATAGTGGAGTTTCGAAGATAGATTCGTGATAGAACAATCAGTTATTGTAGTCAATTTGTTAAGTGGTCTTGGAGGTGGATATTATCAGAAGCTAACGACTACGTCGCATGCAAACGGCTCGCTTTAGATGGTAATATTGTTTACCTTCTAACACTACGACAATTTGTTATATATTTTTTGTTCCCATTAGTGTTTATTATGTCATAGCTTTTAGATTAATACATGAATCAAAAGCCATTACAGAGTTAGTAACAATAAAATGTATTCATACCATAACCTATATAGTGTTTATTAAGCATTTATAGAAGTGAATGATCATTTTTTCAGATATCTATTATCATTTAATAATTATATGATCCATTTACAAAAATATGCCAGCTAATATGCTAGGTTCCCGTGTAAACACGTCCCATTTTTATGCAAATGCCGGACTGGCCGATGCCTATCGGTGTTGTCAAACGAACATACTTTCATGGAATTCACGGTATATGCACCAAGTCTGACCATCATCGCGATTAGAAGGTAGAAAAACCTACAGAATCTATTGTATTGAAAATTAGCCCCAAACGAATGCACCAAAAATACCTGTACATACGTATAAAGGAACTAAAACAAAGCACTGTGTTTATAAATAATAATATTCAGAACATAAAATGAAAGTTTTATAGCACGAACATGTAGTAATTGTAGTAAAATAGTATTTATGATCGGACCTACAATTATTCGGTACCTGACTTTTCGTCATGCATTTCCGTACTAATATATCTTAGTTCACTATCCCTAAAATAAAAGTGAGAGAGACCACCCCTGAAATACCAATATTTATGTAGTCATTGCATAAAATGTTTATTATGAAGAATGCAAAACATGAAAATAAAGTTGATGTCAAAAATTTTACCATGTCAAATCAATACTATGAAAACTGTAAAGGGAGTATAAAACTTGTTGAGTTTCTTGCGGGTTCTTCTCAGAACAAGGCCTGCTGGTAGAGACTTTTGAACCGATGACATCAAACTTGACTTTCATAAGTGTACAAATTGTACTAAATGAATAAAGAATTTTGAGATTGAGTACAGAACTTACTAATGTAAAATTGACTTTTACCTAATTCTTTGAATTCTTTTACTCTAGCTTTCGATGAGGCCACTACTTAAAAGCTCATAATATATATACACCTTGAACTTCTATTTTAAGGGATAGTGGTGGACCTGATATTTTTATGTACAAGAAATTGTTTTTTGGAAAATTATATTTATATGTTCAAATATTGTTATTAATTTTTTTTGAAAATGAGTGAATCACAGAGATCAGAGACTGAATCTTTTTTGTGAGCTTTGAGATAATATTCGACACTAACTGTTTGAAGCATGGTGTCTTGCCGCAGTAGTTACTATTTGATATGTGTAGGAAGGAATTGTATTGTTGACATCTAGGATGACTTAGGCATAGAACAGGGTGTCGTCTTGCGGTGACTCGTTAAGTGTTCGTTTCCGGGGCACAATGAGAGGCAGGGTGTTATCGACGGGGCGGCAGGCAGTGCGCATGTGCGTCGCCGGCGCCCCGGAGTCTCGGGGGTGTCGTACTAACGCCCGAGTGGAGCCGCACCGATGTCAGTCGACTCGCGACACGCTACCTAAGCGGACGAAACCATCAAAATAATGATACAACTCGCGCTTTCCCCCCTTAACATACGTTATTATGTGGGTCGTCACAATATTTCCAAGTGGAATTGTCTATATACGTCTCCAATCCCTAATACACACATCTCCTGTTTTAGGTCTTAACGTCTTAGCCTAAACGCCCAAGATACACAAGACCGGTAAGTATTTAGATTTCTTTTTCACATGTTATTTTAACCTAGTTTTTATTGTTTGTGTCCTTTCAATTAGGTGCTTATGGTGTAGGATATAGAAAATAATTTGTTCAATTTTAAAGCTCACTTTTCTTTAGGAATTTATTCATCAATATTTTGTAGATATTTTGTAAAACCTTTTCTATATTCTATAATATTTTTCGTAATACTAAATAAGCTATTGTCTATTTTATAAAAAAAAACATGGACCTTGTAAGAACTTCGTAGCGACATTTAAAATAATGGTACCTTGAAACCTTTTTCAATTCTTTTTTGCACGCCGAACGTCTTTGTGCAGCGAACACCTGCCGGTTAGGGGTAGCTTCTGCCGCTTCTTGGGCTCGTTACGCCAGTTCTATACAGCAGAGTTTTTATATTTATATTTTTTAGTTTTTCATGCTACAAAATGTTCGACTAAATGTCAGGTAATTTCACACCGTACATTTGTCATATACTAAATATAATGACCTAATTAGAAGTACATTAAAACTATGCTTTATGAATACTGTATCAGTTACAAAATTATCGTAATTTAGCTCACTGGGTGGTATATAATGTATAGCTACAGGAAATTAAGGAAATTGGACTTTTGATGGTATGCACGTGACGAGTGCCCGGGCCATAGTGATGTGCCTTTGTGCGACTTGCGAATTGAGGCACAGGCGCGCACCTGCGGGGGTGTCACTGACCCCGCTCACCTGCTGCCTGATAAAATCCATTTTAATAAATGCCTTATTTCGAATATCTCGTTTCGAATATACACATAATATGTTAAATATTCAATTGGCGTCGTGAAGTCGACTTCGATGTTTCGTTCTTCTTTATACCATTAAGATTATTAATTTTTAAAGGGGTTTATTATTTCCAATGTATCTTTTGAATTCATCGTGATAGTTACAGTGTTCCAAATTATTAAAAAAAAATGTAATCGCAAATCCACTTTGAATAGATTTATCATCTTATATGCATCCGTTGCACTCAGATACCTGTACACAATTAAAACAAACAAGACGAGATGGCCTTTATTAAGTTTTAGTTTTCAAAAAAAATTTGAATCTGCTTTCTATTAGATATATTGTGCATTGCCTGGGCTTGATTGATGAAAAAATATAAATGGTTATGGTTTAAATATTTTTTATGATGTAAAATTTAATATTTGGAATATCTGTGCAATACTACATTCATTAGTTATCTTCTTGTTGTGTGGTTAACCTAGTAAATGATATCCTGATGTCAGTTTTAAGTCGCTATTTGTGACTACTGACACGACTTCTATTTTTCATCTGCTGTCGAAATAAAGCAGCTTAACGTGCCTTCCGAAGCACAAAGAAAGAAGTTGAAACATGTTTTTAGGCACCCATCCGAGTACCAACCAACCGCGCTTAGCTTAACTTCAGCTGTCGTTATGAAGAATGCAGGACCGCGGAGCTATCGACGTCCTTATTCATTACTTATGCATAGTATTTATCCGTTATCTAGTATTCATAAGAGAAGTATAGCACAGCGAATTACCTCCTCGAAATCAGATCGAGCGCCCTTTCTATGTCATTATGTAATAATAAGGTAACCTTTACTAAAACCACGTGATTTGGCAACTGACACTTTCGGCAGACGAACGTTTAGAAAAGTTATTGGTGAATTGATTTTGTGTTTGTTGAAGGTAAGTGCTTTTTTATTAGTATTTTTTTTAAATGATATATATCGAGTAGAGTTAGTAGAGTCATTATTTTATTCGGATTGACTACTAAATTTATGAATTTCCTGTATGTAGCTAGGCCTTACCCTACCTACACTATTCAGTACTAAAGTTTAGTATTGTATAGAGATATGAAATTGATATTTTTTTTTATTATATTTTATTTTATTTGGAAAGCTTACAGCTTTATTCACAATATAAATACAATTATAATTTCTACTTCTATACGCTAATTACAAGCTTCCACATATAGCAAATTACAGATGATTAATCGAAGATAGACTGGTGCTGGATCATCAAAGAAGTTCATACTTCGCCGGCTTAGATGGTGATTCAGAAGATGTGGCTGAAGAACACGAACGTGAGTAAAAGATGAAGAGGTACAGGCTTATAGGGACCTAGCTGAACTTCTTCAAGTTTTGGAAGATGAAAATGAAGAAGTTGAAGAAGACCCGCCTTTGGAAGACTCCTCTTGATGGTGAATTAGATAGATCCCAGTGAAGAGGATCTTCCAATAATAGAAGACCCACAAATTAAACAGGAACCTGCTGTAGGAAACGAGCAAACTCAGTGTCAAGTGGTGGGAAGGTTATTGTGGAAACAAAAGCACGAGACCATCTAAAGATGATATAGCAGACAAATCTAAAATGGAAATAAGTCTAATTATATGCTCACAGATCGTCAAAGACTACAACTCCCGCATGGGAGGCATTATTGATATTTGCATTTTCTATTTGAATACATTTTATAAACTAATTTGCACATCTCTGATGTGGATTTATGTATACCACAATGTTGCCTAATCCCATGATAACGAGCGTGATTGTATGTCGACATTTTTACCACTACATTTTTTTCTATATAGAGTGTATCTCTCCTTCGAATGAACAAAACCGCTTTAATTGTACGTAAGCAATTATATAGAAACTCTTATGCTGGGGCCGCACTTGCGCCTATCGTCCCGAAGTAATGCGTGGCGATACTTCGTACGATACACGCAAGTGCGGCCCGAGCAAAGTTATCGCGATAAAGCATGTGGCATTTCTTTATTTACACGAACTATCGTGCAATAATCCAAGATGGCCGAAATCATTTCCAGACGTGTAAATTGCGTAGTATTATTATCCTTCTTTGCGTTTAACTATGCATAATCACTTTCTTTACTTCTAAATTGTGTGCTAATAATAACGTAATGCATTTATTATAAAAAATAGCTCAGCTGTATCGTATAGTTAGTCACCCGTACGCGTCTGAACTAATGGAGAACAACCTTCGAAATGAACAACGCATGTCTGACCACGCAGCGCGATAGGTTAGCGCGCTAAAACCCTGACGTACCGCCTCCCGGCCGATAACGCACAAGCAACCCGAATATTCGTGACGATAGCCGATAACGGCCGGTCACATCTGCGTGTATCGTGTCCTAGCACGAAGCTTCGTGACGATAGGCGCAAGTGCGGCCCCAGCATTAGACAATTATAATTATACGAAGATACCACATTTTTTTTACATAATAATATGCGATTTTTCCATCATTTTTTGAACCTCGCCATGATAAATTTATGGTTAGTCTACAGGTAACTAATGTCATAAAAATCTAGATTTAGTGGGGAGCTGTGTTAACTTGAGTACTTTTTGTATAGAAGTAGCTAAAACGCTTTGTATTTTGGAAAGAAAACGAAGTTAATAACGGAAGACCAAGTTTTTCTTTAGAACAGGAAATTGCAACAATACAGGACTGATTTTAAAAATGCTCGATATTCATAACGGCAACAGGTAGACACTTGAAAGGTTCACAGAATATTTATATATATATTCATTAAAAAAAATTAAAATTAAACAAATAAATAAGGGGGGCTTCCATACAACAGACATGATTTTTATTGCCGTTTTTTATAGATATGGTACGGAACCCTTCATGCACGAGTCCGACTAAAACAATACTAAGCAAATACTCGCTTACATACAACATAGATATACTCTTTACTTGGAGTGCATAGTGTGGGCTGTATCGTAGAGACAAAATGAAGAATTTAACGGACTGAACCTTCTCAAATATTCTTTTCTTAATTTTCCAATAATCCCCCCATACCATGAGGCATCACTAAGATATTTTTTACTAAAAATTAAAAAAAAAAACGTGCATTTAAGGGTTTATAAATATTGCCAGATTGGAATACTATTAGGGTTTCCTTCTACACTAATAGTAATATTATAAAGAAAGATTTGTATGTTTGTGTTTTTGTAGTGACTAGCTTCGAAAACTACTACTAGTTTATTAACAAGATTTGGGATATGCAATCGTTGGTAAATCAATAAAAAAAACTGATGGACTGATTTTAAAAATGCTTTCACCCATAGAGTTCTTACATTTTCTCTGAATAACATTAGGTAGGCTACATTATATTTTAAAAAGAATCTACGCGGGCGGAACTCTGTTATTTTGTAAAGCTCTTTAAATATAGATTAGCTTTATTATCTGATCCTTTTTTACTTTTTGTATCTATTTTGTCGTGACTTTAACTCCTCGTAAGACAATAATTAAACTGTTGGTTAGTATTAGTTAATTAGAGTGTTGATCCATGACAAAAAGACATGCATTGGTATTTGTAGGAGCAAAATCGTGAAAAACATTACAATATTAAGTTCCTTAAAGATTTATTTTATTTATAATAACTTCATAGAAAGTATAGATACCTACTTAAAGGAGGGGAAACCGGCGGCGTATTGTGAACCCTTTGCTTATTGACACAGTTTAAGTACTTAATAAACGTTCCCAAAGAAGTTTGTCTTTTTGTATCCGGTAGAGCAGCGGAATCGATACCAGACGCCGGCTGTGCGCCTCGCTGGCGCCCGTTTTCCGTTCCCATAGCTGGGCTGGGTTGGTTCTTGTTGGCGACCGGCTCTCAGTAGACAAACAAAATTAAATTAGGTTAAAGAGGAATATTGTATTGGATCTACGTAATTCCAGCCAGAACGAATTACTGCGTAGCACTTTTCCTTTGCCGTTTATTTTAGTATATAGGTAATAAAATATAATTTGAGTGGTCAGTAACGCTGACTATCTACTCATCGGGCGGTCCGGGTTCGAGTCCGGGTTCGAGTCCTGATAGTGGCAAATGTTAGTGTGATGAACACAATTTTTTGAAATAAAAACGAGTCATGGTTGTTTGATATATTTATTTAAGTTTATTTATGAAATATCTAGCCTATTATGTATATTTCTCCGTTGTCTAGTATCTATGCACAAGTTCTTAATGATACTTAAATTGAGCGCGTGGAAATATATTATTTTTATTTATCAAAGTTCCTGAATATTATAAGTACATATCGTAAAGTTTAAATACTACTTGAAAATCCATAATCGATATGTGCCTAAATCCCAGACAGAATCATTATAAATATCGTTATGTTAACATTCGTCTGCTTCGATGTTAATCTTCTAAAGAATTCATTTGTACTAACCGTTGTAGAATAATAGATATAACTTTCTTGTGTGCATATTTTTATTTACCCTTAGCTATACAAGGAGCCACTTGCCTCTTAGAAAAGTTTAATAAAAAATGTTCAAGTAATCATTATTCTTAACATCCATTTGGCTTGTAAAGCATTTCCTCCATTATTTCCGTATTCAATAAATTATGTTATGTTTAAAAATAAACTCAATCAACTATTTTATAATTAATAAACATGTACTACATAATAATGTGACACACTAAAATACGTAATTTATACCCAGACTATAAAGTTAAGATCTAATAGCATTTTTCGTAATACATATTTTCAATATTATTTTTTAAACTTGTGTTTTTCTTTTCATAGATTTGAAAATATGAAGCGAGACGCGTATGGAGACGATGGCCCTATCCACAAGCGGCAGCGACAAACTGATGAGGAGATCACATTTCTCATTCCCAGCAAGGTATTGTAACATTTTATACGAAATGTACAAATGATATTTACATAATATTAAAGTTTCCCGTATTTTCGTTCATTGTGTTAGGAATATCTGTAGTCGAATTATTTTATTTTCTAAAAGCGAAAAGAGGCAAGTCGATTTTTTTCAGTGCATTTTTCTAAAATAAAAATAATTTATTTGCTATCAATTAATAATATCAGTACCTACCTAGTATTGAAGTTACTAATCAATTATTTGTTATTGTAATCTAGATCAGTTTCATGTTTCGGATCCAGAAATGGCATCCTAAAAATCTCGTTTAGACAATGAAAGAGGGAATGTCGATTTAGAAACTCATAAGCTTTTTTGGGCATGTTTGGAAGAGTTTACGAAAGAGCAACCCAAGAATGCCACTGCTGAAGAAATCGCCCACTATATCGCGTTAGCAAAAGCTGACAGAAGCATACACGCATGGTTTTGAATACCAATAAGAATAAATTCCACATTTTATACTTAAAATGCTTGCTAAACCATACTTAATCACACCAGCAAGCTCAGTTTATTCAGAAAAACTATTTTCTGAAGCAGGTTTAATTGATGAAGAAAATCATAAATGTTTATTTTAAACAACTATTCGCCGAATGTCGAATATTACTACAGATTATTCTCTATTCGACGAATAAAAAAAATTACGAGTAATGCCGAATACACATCTAATATCAAACCACAATCTTAATGTCAAGTGATATGAATGAATGAATATCATGATAAGTACCTATATACGTATTACGTATAAATTCGAAATCGTCAAAATAGTCCATTTCAAGCTCGCTTAAGTCAATTTATCGTCTAAACTAAATTAACCGAAGTTTTCGTCAAACCTCTAAAAATTTGATGAAAATAATATGCCACTTTCATTAATATCGAGGCTAGTTCTATGCTGGAATCGGATGAAAAACATATTTATTTATGTCACTTTATGCTAGTGGCTCGATTAACACCTAAGTAATAAGACAATATTGAAACAAAATAAAAAGATTATGTCGATCTCAAATTAAATTGAACAGAAATGGGCGAGGCAATATAGAAAGAAAACCTACGATGGAAAATAATTTTTTCATAGATACTTTATACATTTATGATTGCCAACAGGCTGCTGGATCAATCATCGGAAAAGGTGGCACCAATATTTCGAAATTGAGGAACCAGGTCAGTATTTAATGAGAAATAAAAAGAGGGTGTGATGTTTGAAAACACGAATTAATAATAACATTAAAAGTAGTATTTGTCAGCAACAGTTTTTGTAATAAATGTCTAAAGTATTAGTTGATTGATAATTTAATATCCATTTATTTGACTGATCATTAATCATTGTTGTTCTTTTATAGAAAATATATATCTAGTTTTATAGTTAATAGTTTACAGGTAGAAGGTATTATGGTTTATATTCACACTAAATTGTAAACTTTTGATTGTACTTTATTATTGTCCACTTATTAACATTTTTTCAGCACAGGTGCACCTGCCAATGTAATGAATGTTTTAGATATTATGTAATGTAATGTTACCTTCATCAAATAGCAAGAGTTAAAAGTACTTGATTAATGTCCAATAAAGACCCTAACTCAAGTATTTAAGTAGATTTTCTGTAACATTATTTATAAAAGAAGTTAAAAACTTATCAAGATTTGGAAGCATCGCTCTCGTAAGTCTCGTTGGTCGGCCCGATCACCGAGTCTCGCGCCAGCGGCGAGTTCGTAGGCTGTAGACAGAATAGGCAGGCAGCCAGTTACAGGTCCTTATCGCCCCCGAGACAAGCCCCTGTGGCTTGTAGCGCTACGCTGCGCGTTTTCACGCATCAACCCACTTTCATGAGCATTTTCAACGACAGCCACGAATAAGTGTTGTAAAAAAGTCACAATATTAATTTGGAGTTGAAATTGGTCATGAAAACATTTGGTGCGTGGAGCCGCGTTCGCGAGCTACAACGTGTCTTGGTTGCCGGTCCCGCCGCCGCCGCTGCCCCGCACCCGCCGCCCCGCCACGCAGTTCAAAGCCTCTATAACAGTCCCAGATTGCCCCGGCCCCGAACGGTAAACTATATCGCCAACATCTACTCTCAATTAAACAGCCCAAATCGCGTTCTATAATATACCGTCAACAGTCAGGAGTCGGATCGTGTTTGAACTGTCATCAGCTCCCGGCGCTAGTCGCTCCATCCCGTATCTTGTCCACTCGTCCCATCACGACACTCCACAGGATAGTGCACTGTTGCTACACTGAATGTCTTCTTAACTTTTTCTACACTTCTTGGTGTTGTCATATAATTATCATTTGCCGTTTTTAATATATGTGTTCCCTAGGACTATATCCTATCACTTGAGCTTCTCTCCACTGTGGATGGTTCCTTTTGAACAATTTTGTTACTGACATCACTATTTCATTGCCATCACGCTTAAGATATAGTCCGCCAAACAGACCTCCCTGACCGTTGATATTAAAACCAGCTGTTCGATATTGTGTTGTGATTTTATTGTCATTATTCGTTAGTTCAATACATTTACGTAGTTTCATTTTACAGGGTACTGTCTATATCAGCACCTGATGTCGAGACAATTCTTGATATCGTTAAGGAAATATTACCCAATTTGGCCGATGTAAGTATATTTTTACTCCTTTACAATTCGTAAATATTGTACGTTGAGGATAAATCGATATTAAAGGCACTGTTTTAATTAGGGAGGCCCAAAAGGAGGAAATACTGAAGATCTGGATATCCGTCTACTAATTCATCAAAGCAGAGCGGGGTGCGTCATCGGAAAAGCTGGATCGAAGATAAAGGAGTTGCGAGAGGTGAGTTAAAATGAAATTATAGTCTTTGAACGGAATAATAACATTCCACAAGTTTAGAAGAGCAGATGCGTCGGTGTTAACGCCAGTCATCTGCCGCGCGAGCGCAGTTATTCGTAAATAAGTTTTTATCATAGGTGCGGGCCACAGTGTGCGGGGATGTAGCGCAGATGTATAAGCATCTGTCGCACGAATCTCCAGTTTTAATCTTTTTATCGGACCCGCTTTAAACAATGCGTCTATAAGGTTTAAACACATTTCTTATTTACCTGAGGTCGTGTAATAAAAATATGGACGGCATTTTTGATGTAAGTATAGATAATCTTTTCAAAAGCAAATAGTTACGATATAATTGCCGACTAGTATCATTAGATGAACTTCCACAATAGAAGCAAATTTGTCATAGCTCTACTGTTGGCTAGGAACAAACAAGTTAAGCGCTCTAATGACTAGAGTGCACCCCAGTGTGGATCAATTACCCGCCCTAACTTTAGACGAAGTTTTAAAACGTCTGCCAGCGTTGTTGAATGCGGACAACTTTGAAATCTATCTGCGCCAATTTGTAACAACTACTGCATATTTGAGCGAGCGAAACATTGTTTATAGCTCTTCTGCTTTTGCCGACCACGAATAATAAATGAACTCGTTATTTACTCGTCTTAGAAGAAGTTCCATTTGCAAAAAAGAGTCCTGACATTTATGAAAAAAAAAACGATCCCTTTTTGCCAACTATCAGCTGTTCCGCCTTTGTTGTGTCTGTACCAAAAGAACCTTAGTTCAAAAGATCAATGAATGTTACCTGAATCACAAAAAATACAATAAGTCCTACTTCAAAGATCTCTGCTAAATATAATGTAACATAAAAAAATGTAGTTTCTTGGAAATTGTGCTTTCGTATGATTCTGTATCCAAATTAAATACTTCTATTAATACTACTTATTGCAAAAAATATTTTTTGTGACAGTGCAATTTGGTATAGTCGCAAGTATATTTAATCCTACTGCCCATAACACGTCTACGTGTGCTAATACATATATTATGTAGTTAGTGGTTGGTTGACATATGTATTTTGCAATTACATTTTTTGTTGCTTACGTATCGATCATAGCGGGAGTTATTAGCTAACGCGTTTACGTAAATAGATCGGTAGTCGCGTGTTTGTCAAACTTTTCGGTGTCTTCAACTATCTCATTGCGCCTGCAGTAATGGCAGGAGCGTAGCGTGGCGCGTGCGGCGGGGGCAGCTGCCAGCCGCGGCAGGTGCGCGCGCAGCCGCCGGAAGGCCGCACAAAAAGCGCGCGCGCACCTGGGCTTCACCCAGCCTACCTACTTGCACAATGCCCCACCGGCCGAGGGCTTCTTTCTTATATAAATAGAAATTTCGAACATATGGCTCCACCGCGCCGAGGCCCTTTGATTACGGTCTCGCGCTTAACTCAAGGAATATCAGGTAGATTCAATCAAATACAGACTGATTCGACTGGTTCGCTGTAATTTCATTCCCGACTCCTCCATAATTTTATCGTCAAACTAGATTTTCTTTTTAGTGCCATTGTTTTGCGAAACCAAAAATTTTAAATTTTTTGATCGCTTGTATATAATTCACAATATCGTAAATCTATTTTCTTCGCCCATTGTTAACAATAGGAAGACGTGTAGATGCTTTCCTAATAGAAGCAAAGGGTAGTATCACGTGTACGAGGGGAGGGAGCTCCATCCGTCGGAAGAGTGCGGCGCCCAGCTCGAGTTACCGGAGCTACGCGCACGTGACGCGGGAAAGGTTTTTTTGGACCTCATTTCTAAAACGTGAATGCTGGTGATAAAAAGTAGCGGATGTACGCTTCAAACTCATATACATAAATTATATAATTATTGTACCAACAGCTTGTGTAAAATAGACATTTCTTTAAATGATTCAAGTGACAATGATACCAAGTAAAATTTAAACAAAACGGCTACAACAAAACACGATACAGCTTAGGGCGTAAATTAATTCAGCACAAAAAGGGTCTACCCATCCCACCTAAGTTTTTATCTCGAAATATTTAAATGGATACAATCAGAATGACCAGTGTAAAGATGCTATTCGTCACTTAGCAAATTAACTTATGTACTAATATTTTGTAAATTTTGACTTAACAAAATAAAATAAATAAAAAAATATGGATTTTGTTAGAGAACCACTTACACACCACACCATACAACCATCCTTTAGGACTCTAGCAAAGATTGCAAAAAAAAAAAAATTTGTTGATTGTTGTATTTGGTACCAATTTGTGACAAATTTTCCCAATTGATTTTGCAGAAATTCGGTTCGGAGGAATTTGACCGTTTGTAGTAACGTGCCGTGCCTGCGTGCGAGACTGTACATCCAAACATTGCACACGTTCGCATAAAAATTGAACAGACGAATTACCGTTCGAAACCGTTACAGGAGCAAAAAATATTGTAAAGCGTATGTAATTTGAGTGAGGGCATATGTCGTCCGCGCGGGTAATTAACTACGCGGCGCGGGCAGCGGTGCCGCGGTGACACTAGCAATTACACCGCACGCGAACCTCCGTCCGCCGTTGACGCTTCCGCTTCCGAACCACAGGCGGCGGTATGGCTTCGCTACACCGAATACAGACCATGGCGGACGATCGAACTGGCTGTTCACACCACTCTATTGTGCAGTCGAAACCATATTGCGTTATTTACTTTACGGCATTCAAAATTTATATAACGCGGATCTTACATACAACAAATACAGATCGCATATAAAATTTAAACTCATTTAAGTATTAAATTCAGAATGCAATAGAAAATTGTTATAATAAAAAATGCAGCTATAACCCTATTGTCGCTGTAATAATACTTGTGCATATTTCGTTTATGTCTTATATATGCGACAACGCTACTCCACCTAAACCCCCAGAATTATTCATCACTCATTGTTTTATTGAAAGCTTTACACAAACTACGCTTGCTTTTAGGGGCTTTTAGGGCAAGAAAAGTATTTGCTAGAATAAAGTTTATTGATATTACAGTACCTATTAGCAAATTATCCGTTTGTGAGATAAAGACTTTTTTGAAACATGTATTTTATGATAAATATACGTGTAATAGACAGCTGATTGATGACGACGATTCCAAGAAAGGTCTTGGTCTTAGGTCGTCATCGAGTTTAGAAACTTAAAGCTCGTAGGTGTAGTACGAGTTATTTCCATTATGTCGTGGGCGTGTTGGAGCCCCGCAAGTGCAGGGAGCAGGGGGCGGCAGGTGGACGGTGGTGCAAGCCGCTCGCGCGCTCACTCCGCAGTCACACACCCCACCGGGAGGGTCGCTTCATCGGAGCCTTCTCATTTTCATATCACGAACATTATCTACGGAACTTTGCTGTGAATTTTGTTAACGGCGCCGCTCCAGTAAAATTTTTAGAAAGTTTGTTTTAAACTTTTCGAACATTAGTGTTGTTGAGTTGAGACATCGTTTAGTAGTGGCCGATATGTGTGGTGTCGGTAAAGATTCGGTGTCAGTGTCCTACGTGCGGCCGGCGGTTGTTTGTGCGTGGCGCGCCACGTGCGCCGGTCGATGGGCCGGCGCTTGCGCGCTGCCAAACGTCACCGCCAGATACACCCCGCGGTGACGTTGCCGACCTTATCAAATATAGGTAATTGCCCACACATCGATCTCTTTATGACTAATAATTTCAACATGACTTGTAGACAGACGGATCGAATCAATATTATAATTTAGTACGTTTTAAGTGATCGTTAAACTAGTTTTCGTTAAGCAGTTGCTGGTTTGAAAAAAAGATATTACACTACAAATAAACCTTTTAGTTTATTATATTCTATGACTTTAAAACTACTTTTAATTTATTATATTCTATGAAAAAATAGCAACTATTCATAAGTATGTAGATTGAAAAAATTTTAAGAGATTGTAATGAATTTCGAAAATATTCCTAAATTGGTACAGAACTTAATATAAGTCAACGAGCAAATTCGAAATGCATTGTCCTGAAAAAAAAATATATTTCCTATCGAATCTAATCGTGAATTTAAACCATTCTCGCATGCACATAAACACATTTTTCTGTGTCAAAATCGATCCAACCTCTTGAGAAGTTCTGTGATCTATACACAGATAGAAGAGTTATGTACTTATAGCTATGTAAATATAAATATATATCTAGTTCTATATCAAAATTATAAGCAAGCGTATAGAAATGTCTTTTTAATAAAGTAACATCCCGACCTCATTTGTTCGGAAGTGTGTGCTTCCACGTGAGTGTAGGGCGGGGGGCCTCGAAAACAGCCCGCTCGAAGGCCGCACTTGTATATTTGACAAGTGCTAAACAACACAAGTATACATACATATCACCATCTTACATAAGCCTGATACCATAACAACAATTCTTAAATAGAACTTATTTAAGAATGTTTGAAAAACTCATGCATTAGCGTTTATTTGACAGATGGCCCATACAAAACTATAAATTTAACTGCCAGATAATCTCTTAATCGGAACTTGTGAAACTGGCCCTTATTATTATATTCGGACATCTGTAAGATGACCTGCCTGATATTCTGTAATGATATCACTTCGTTACTCACTTCGATTTCACCTGTCAAATTTTAGAGGAATTCTTTATTCATTTTCTTTCGTTTTGTCGGGTAACTGGAAACTATGTTAACCATGGTATTATATAACAACTGTAGATGTAATTTAGGGAATCATATTAATCGAAAATACTCCACGTAATGTAGTTATGTTTCGCGGTATTTCGTATAAAGTGAAATGTTTTATCTAAAAATCTGAAGACGTGTTTTCAATTTTTACCAGGCGATAAACAGATTTCTATGAGAAAATTTAAATATATTTATCGTCATAAGAAATGCAATTGAGCATTATTTATGTAAATAATAAATAATAATGTTTTAAATGGGTTATGTAACCCATTTAAAACATTTTTGGACGTCACTATTTGGAGAATTCTGTATAAAAAGGCCTGAAATTTAAAAAGAGTATGTTAAATAAAAACGGTTGTTTTACGAGTTAAAAACTGTACGATAACCAAAAAAGATCATAATTTTTTTGACATTATACTTCTTTAGGCGCGTTATGAAAAAATTATGAGAGTGAAATTTGAAGATGCACGCTCATCACTGTAACACAAAAATCACAGGTTGAAGTCAAAGTCAAAGTCTCGAAATAAATATAATGACATAATTTGAGATTCTTAATTTTAAATATTTAAAAGATACATAAAAATACTTAAAAAAAAAATAGGAAATAAAATACTTATTTGTTCAAAGCAAAGCAAACTTATTTTTTGCTACTAATGCGCCGATATTAAATCACTAACCAGCGAAGTAGTCTAGAATTAGTAGAATTATTATAGTAGTCTAGACTACTGAGCGCAGTGAGTGATTTAAAGACACAAGACAAAAAAAAATTGCTCTCGTGTGAAACATACAACCATTCACCTCACCAGCGAAAAAAATGTTATATGTAGGTGAGAAAAACCAGGCAATACTTTAATACATGTTTATTAACTTAAAAATAATTATTGAAAATTAGTCTTGTTCAGAGCTCGCTACAAAAAGCGTTTTTCCTTCGAGATTTTACGAAGCAAAAGAGGTCTTTTGGTGCTGGAGAGGTGAAAATAAAATTTCTTTGCTGTGTGCAAAGAAGTATAACTTCTCACGCGCGTACTTAAGTACACGCACCCATTTTCTATAAATAAACTTTAATAAATATATAAACAACCATGACTAGTCCACAAATATTCGTGTTCGTTACACAAATATTTGCCGCTACCAACATTCGAACCCGGACCGCTTGATGCGTCAATACACCATAGTATTCATATTAATAACATATTATAGTGTATTGTTCGTGGTCACTAATATTAAATTCTGAGAAAACGGGATTTGTCCCACATAACTCGGTTTTGTTATTATTCCGATATTTCGTTGTGTAGATTTTTTTTGAAAATGTTACTTGTCATTGATTTGCACATTTTAACTTCATAAAGGAACACATGGTCATCATTAATAATGGAATATGAAATATTTAAACGCTCCTTAATTAAGTGGCTGCTTAAAACTCTTTTCGTCTCGCTTGTACGATCTATTGTGTATACTCAAGATAGTATGAACTCAGTAAAATTCACCGTACTTTTCACTACTACTGTGATTATAATTTAATTTTAATGACACTTCTGATAACAATCCTTATAAATATTTTTCTCGTTTCTCACCAGAAAACCGGTGCTCGCCTGAAGATATTCTCGAACCCGGCGCCGCAGAGCACCGAGCGAGTGGTCCAACTGTTCGGTGGTCCTGAATCCGTAGCAGCCGCTATTGGCGAAGTACTAGACCTAATCCGACAGGTAAATAGTCATTAACTGATGATTACTGATTTAATTTAAGATCCAAGCTAACTTGGATCTATTTAAAAAGACAGAATAAATTTTAGATATCATTGCCGCGCTGAACCCCCGGCAGCGCCTGTGTGCGAAACCTACGACGCGCCTCTTTTAAACCTATTAAAATGGCGCTAGCATTTCATTCGCCTATATACGTCGCACACATAGGGGCGGCTCGGTTCTCGGGAGTGTTAACAATATGTGTGCATTACGCGTTACAGGTGCCAATCAAAGGCGCGGTACAAAACTACGATCCGCACAACTACGACGACTACTACTCTGATGAGTACGGGGGCTTCGGAGGGGGCGGCGGGCAGAGCAGCGGGGGCGGGGGCAGGTCGAGCGGCCCGCGCGGAGGGCCCCCCCGCGGCGGGCCGGCCCGCGGGCCCCCGCCCATGGGGCCCAGCCGCGGCCCGCGGGGCCCGCCCATGAGCCGCCCGCCGCCCCGCTCCAGCTTCAACGACTACGGTACGCCTAGGGTTACCGACTACACTCATCATCATAATCAACAGCTCACATAATGTCCCTACCGAGGGGCTCGAGCCTACCCCACATATTTATTACACGATCAGGCCTTAGTCAACCACGCTGGCCAAGTGAGGGTTGGTCGACTTCACACACAACCTAAGAATTTCTTCATAGGTGTGTGCAGGTTTCCTCACGATGTTTTCCTTCACCGTAAAAGCGTCGATTAAACGTACATATGAATTCAAAATTTTAAAACACATTAATACGTGGCGGGGATCGAACCAGTGCCTCCCGGGTGGGAGACGACGCTGTTACGCACTACGCCACCGACGCTTCAAACTACACTAGAATCACACTAACGCCCGTAGGTGCTAGTTGAAAACCAGCGTCAGGCCTCAAAACCTGACACATGCTGAACTAGTCGTCCCACGGTTGCAACCTTTTGGTGCAACCGTGGGACGTACCTTTTGTTTAATTAAATTTCTTTTTGTTAATTTTGTAAGTTAAGTATATATTTTTTTAATTACGTAGTTTTAAGTGTATTTTTTTGAGCGTCGGTGGCGTAGTGCGTAAGAGCGTCGTCTTCCACCCGGGAGGCACTGGTTCAAACCCCGCCACGTACCAATGTGGTTTCAAATTTTGAATTCATATGTACGTTTAATCGACGCTTTTACAGTGAAGGAAAACATCGTGAGGAAACCTGCACACACCTATGAAGAAATTCTTAAGTATGTGTGAAGTCGACCAACCTGCACTTGGCCAGCGTGGTTGACTAAGGCCTAATCGCCCCTAATGTGGGGTTGGCTCGAGCCCCTCGGTGGGGACATTATATGAGCTGTTGATGATGATGAACTGTATTTTTTTAAGTTGTTTTGTTATCTGTAGTCCATGGTGTGCCAATAAATCTATTCTATTCTATTCACAAGCAATACTTGGGGATCGTCCATTAATCACGTGAGGCTCCTCTAAATGGGTTGGCAAAATCACGAAATATCACAAGGGGTGAGGGGGGTGTAGTAAGATATCACGTGTATTTATTTATTTTGTAAACCGAAAAGCGTCTTGCTAATCCGTGGCCCGAGGACAATGTGAGGACAATATTCATGTATGTTACGCATGTTTTTCGCATGATTACACCATTCCTTTAATATTCTTTTTATGCCAGTAAAAAACAACCTTAATTTTCTAAGAATAAAATAAGATACACTTTTTTACCTATATTTACTGATAATATTAAAAAAATACACGTGATTTTAGGGAGTAGGCAATGCTATGCAAAATAAGGCATTTCTCAGTGCGTGTCATATGGCGAGGCTTTTGAGGTCTCATAGTGCGCGTGGGGACGCACAGAGTCGTGAAAATATGTCTTGAAGTGCCAGCATAAGATTTGTTTTGTATGTGGCCGAAGCAAAGAAATTGAAGTTGTTCTTAGCGTAATTTGCGTACAAAAATATAGAATAGATTGTTTCCTCAACATTACCTAATACCAAGAAATAGAGCTTATATCTGTTTGATAATTATCAAAGAGCATATTTATCTTGATAATTTCAAACCCTGATAAAAAGTCGTGAACCCTAGGTGGTGGGCCCGGGCCGCGCGGAGGGTTCAACGGCCCGCCCCGAGGCAGCTTCGGTAGCAGCGGCGGCAACTTCGGTGGCGGCGGTGGCAACTTCGGTGGCGGCAGCGGACGGAGCGGCGGCGGCTCCGGGAATAACTTCAGCGGCAATAGCGGCAGCCAGCAAGATACCACCACACAAGTTACTATACCGACAGATGTGAGTGTTTCAACTAGTCTACTAGATTTTGAACAACTTTTTTCAATAGGGACCATGAAAAAAAACTGTTTTAATACATTTATGAAAAAGACGGGAGTGGTCTCCCCTTGACTTTCTCGTATACCGGAAACAACTCAAAAGTTGATAGAAACCTTATATGTATTTTGATGTCATACATGCATGTTAAATTTTGGTCACCTATCCGAGTAAAGACCACGCACTTGGTTGCTTAACTTTCGTGATCGACGACTCAAAACTTTATAGAAACATTAAAAATTTGATGTTATACATGCATGTTAAAACTCGAGGTCGAATTTTTTGATGATTACAAAACTTCCTCTATACTACCACCGATAATATAATACTGATACTACGTATACTTACGAGAAAGTAAAAAAAAATACTGCTTATAGTGAAAACAATTTTGTTTACCCAAAAAATACACGAGATATTTGAATTAGAAATTTCAGTGTTCCTCTTTGTAAAACAACTTTTTCTATGAAACTAGCTGTAGCCCACACGTTGCTGTGGTAATTTGACACTACTGTGTTATAACATTGAATTTGCAGAAAAAAAATGAGGACTACTTATCAAGATAAAAACTATCTTATCTCTCAATTTGGAACAAAACACACGTTTTAAAAAAAAGTTAATATTGGTTAGTTTGGGAGTTCATCCCGGACAAACATCGTGACACGGGAATTATATACAGGTTGAATTTTTCAAGTGGGCCTTCAGGGCCAAATCCTAAACTATAACGAATATCGAAAAATGCTCAAAGGAGTCGCTAGCCCGATTTTGATAAAAAAAAACATTGTATTTTTGAAAAATCTATAATCTCAGACATGAATCGAACCCAAAGATTTTGAAAAAAAAAACAGCTTGTATTATTACACCTTTCGAAAGTGTTGTTAATAAGGATCGATTTCTGTGAAGTAATGATACACTGAAAACTAATGGACAATGTTAAATTATAATAAAATATTTCTTGTATCACCTTGGTTGAAGCGATGATCAATATTTTTATCATTATAGTTTAGGATTTGGTCCTGAAGGCCCACTTGAAAAATTCAACCTGTATAATAGATATGTATGGCGGGCGTGTCATGTGATGTCATTGTGTATATCGGATCTTTTTGACTATCACGCAACTTTATGTGGTTGTTATACCTGACTTACAACCACATAAAGTATACCATCCCGCTTAGCATGACCACCGAAATACGATATGACATAGTTATCTATCGCTTTGAACTTTCAAAAATCATGGATATAAACGTAATCATAGTAAATTTTATCGATACTGCGAACATTTATGCCTTATACATGTTCGCAGGATCAATAAAATTTCAAGTTGGCGGTTTCCACATTTCCTGTCCCCCCGCTTCATAAAAAATATATTACTTAATAAAATTTAATCATCATCCGATTCTCAAATAACAGTTTTGGTAGAATCGGTGTCACTATCCACACCGTCGCTAACTTAATTTTTTTTATACAATTATATTTCCACATTCACACCGATTACCTAGCCCAAATTAAGTATCATTAAGAACTTGTTTTATGGATACTAGATAACAGACAATTTTTAATATACATAAGACAATAGATATTTTATAAATAAACTTAAATAAACACATGAACAACCATGATTCGTGAACAAATGTTTGTGTTCATTACACAAACATTTGCTCCTACCAGGACTCGAACCCGCTTGATGTGTAGGCAGCGTTACTGACCACGACGGCGTCGAATTACAAATCTATCTACGGTATTTTCAATGAATTCGTCTCGATAACTATCAAAGACTACACAGAAGGTCCGAGAGTCGAGGTGTGCCCCGCATTCAGCGGGGCGAGATGTGCCCCGACTGCGTATGTTTCTGTCGATAGTTTAAATATTGAAGAATTAATTGTGTTTGTTACCTCTAATTCCCCTTTCTCAAGCGACTTCTTTCGTAGACAGCACCTGACTGACTTCAAGCTCTCACGGCTCACACACATCTCCGCTATTCACAGCACACATATCCTCTGCGCTTTGGTGAAAATAATCTGCCAGCTCCACAGCACATCTCTCGTCTGCTCTCTTCTCCGCGTTGGTGGAAACCGGGCCTCGCGCTTCTTTCCGCTAAGGGCGATAATCACGTTTCCCGTACAAATTGATCTCATCGCTACTAAAATAGTTATGTTTTTGACACTATAAGGGTACCAGTGTAATAATGTGGTACGTTGTTTTAGCTGGCGGGTGCGATAATCGGTCAGGGCGGCACGCGCATCCGCAAGATCCGCGCGGAGAGCGGCGCGCGCATCGAGATCGCGGAGCCGCTGCCCGGCTCCAGCGACCGCATCATCACCATCACGGGCACGCAGCAGCGCATACAGATGGCGCAGTACTTGCTGCAGCAGAGGTCGGTACCACCCCCCTCACACTAACTAGGGCAGCGTTTTCCAAACTGTGAGGCGCGTCGAGGAACTAGTCGTAAAGGGAGCCGCGACATATGTGACACGTTAAAAAAAAATTACCACACATTTTATGAAATCTTCAGGGAGGGGGCGCCCAGGGCCCGATGTAGGGGGGGCCAGCCGGACATATGTCCAGTGCGGCAAAATGCTTTTGCCTTTGTCCAGACCAGGCGAAATGGGCTGTCTAGATCAGACCCTGGGGGCGCCAAATGATTAAATGTTTTTAAGGGAGGCGTAGTAACATCAAGTTTGGAAACCACTGCACTAAGGACCTAGCAGACAGACGACAGTCACGATGTCAAGCGTTCCGAGTTCGTCAACCCTGATGTTAGGTGTGTGTGTGTGTTCTCCTGGTACCCACTAAACGTCCTTTCCGGACATCCTGCCAAGGCACACTACGACAGCGCTAGAGATGGCGATTTGAAATAGGTTAATCGAAGAATCGATTTTTTTATTCAAAATAATCGATTTTTTTAATCTATATCTCCTACTGAGTCGATCTAGTGAATCGATATTTTTGAAAATCGACATTCGATTTTTCGTTATGATAAGAACCATAAAATTTTACAAAGCTAGGTTTTCCCCTAATTACACAAACAACACGCGAGATGGCTGTATACTACTATACTGTATACTATACTATACTACTATACTGAGTTTCCTTCACTTCTCTTTCACATGTAAAAAGATAAAAGATCATGGTGCCTTTATCTTTTTACATGTGATTATGGTGCCTTGTTTTCTACAAAATTGATTCTGACTACAAGATCGATTATGACGCTTAGTCGGAGTTTGCCGTGATAGCCGTACTTTAACGTTTAATATCTCGGTCAGTTTTGAAGATAAGAAAAAAATAAAAACAGATTAATTTTTCTCGAGTTACCTACTTTTTAGATATGATACTGATAACAAAAAACGTTGGTGTGATTCATTGATCGTCTAAGAGTTCGCCTTGGCGATCTCAGATTAACGTTTTTTTCTCTGCACTTTTATATGGGCTAACTCAGGTAGCTGGGCGAGTCAGAATCAACATCTATTACACTCGTACGAGTTGGGCGTGTCGCACAAGGTGCACCTACACACGCTTTCAAAAACGAGCTACGCGCGTATAAAACGCAGGCTTGTATTCGCCCTTAGATAGCCTTACGCGTTACTACTAACTACTGTCACCGTGTTTTTGACGGTAGCATCCGCGCGAACTCATCCGTTCAGGTTGAATGGCTGCTGTGCGAGTCTTAGTATAGCCACAATAGTATGCCATCTTGTCACTAGTTGTCGTTGTTTACGTACGAACGTTGCGTGTGCACTAGCGCGCACACAAGTCGCGAGACGTACCGTTATATGAAGCTGGCGTACTATTCTGGTTATGCTATGGCTATAGAATACATCGAACGCAAAACTGACCGCTTGACCGCCTTCTGTCTGATAGATCCCTAATACTTTGCTAGTTGATTTAATGAAAAATTCATTGGCCGAGACATTAGCACTAGGGTTTTTTTGGTGCTTCAAATATGACATACACATGATGACGTACGTGATTTATCTCGTAAACAATGCTAATTTGGGTAACATTATTGGTCTATATTCATTAGCATAAATCGAATATAAAACAAAATACAATCAATGCATTATTTGGTTTCAAATGCAATGTTATCCAAATTAACTGTAATCATAGACTTATGTTAGTTTCCATTTAACTTGAAAATGTTAGTATATAGTAATCTGTATATAGCAGAATCATGTTTTAATGCATTGTCCTCAAGTAATAATTTCAATAATAGTAATAAAAATATTTTTATTGTAGAAACATGTCATTTAAAAAACACTATAGTTAGTAGCAGTGATAACTGATTATTTTATATAATAGGTTGGGGAAAAAGTTTCTTCGCATTTTTTAAGAAAATTCAAAACACTTTTTAATATAGTTTATTTACATTTAACTAAAGTATGTAGGTACCATTTTGTTCGATAACTTTTTGCCATCTTGTAGGTAGGGACATGATCCCATTGCTATAGAAATTTTGGGACTTCTGGTCAAAATACCGCGACAAGTGGTTTTGGCAGTCCTCTCGTGATGTTAACCTGACACTGCCTAAAGAATTCTGAAGAGACCAAAACAGGTGGAAATCTGAAGGTGCAAGGTCAGGACTATACGGCGGATGCATTAACACCTCCCAGCCAAACTCTCTTAATTTTTGCTGAGTGGCTAAAGATGTGTGAGGTCTAGCGTTATCATGATGAAAACCCACACCCCTTCTGTTGATTAATTCCGGCCGCTTTCTCTCAACTTCTTGCTTTAATCTCATCAGTTGTTCGCAGTAGAGTTCAGAATCGATGGTCCTGCCTGGTGGTAACAGCTCATAATGAATAATGCCCTTCCAATCCCACCACACACACAGCATCACCTTGTTGCGAGTTAACCCGGGTTTCGCCACAGTCTGTGAAGCCTGACCGGCCTTTGACCACGACCTTTTTCGCACGTTCTTGTCGTACGTGATCCACTTTTCATCACCAGTTATCAGCTTCTTCAAAAATGGTTCGGTTTCATTACGTCGTAATAAAGAATCACAAATGAGTACTCGGTTCATTAGGTTTCTTTCAGTGAGCTCGTGAGGTACCCAAATGTCGAGCTTTTTTGTGTACCCAGTTTTTTTCAAATGCGCCAAAACTGTTTTGTGGTCAATTCCCAGTTCTTCAGCTACGTGCTAACTACTGACATGCCGATCTTGCTCCACTTTTTCAAAAATGGCATCCATTTTATCTGTAATAGGGGGACCAGAGCGACGTGCATCTTTGACATCAAAATTTCCGGATTGAAAACGCTTCAACCAAATTTGTGCTACTCTCACAGACACTGCACTAGGTCCATAAACATCGCAAATTTTTTTCGCGGCTTGCGTTGCATTTTTACTTTTTTTGTAGTAAAATTTTAAAATGTATCGAATTTCTTCATTAAATTCACTCATCTTGGCGGTACGAAAAACAAATGAAAATCACACATTTTCCTAATTTGAATTTGGAATTATGTTCTTTAAAATTTAAACTTTCAATGATACCAAAACCAGCCAGATACAAATAGTATAGCCAAAGAGATTTTATTACAAGTTTATACATACTATAATGCGAAAAGACTTTTTCCCCAACCTAATATTATAAAATAATGTATGTGGTATCTTTTTCAAGTAACTTGAAGTTAAAATGTTGTTTTAACATTATAGTGTAATTTTAGAATTTCAGTATTGCTACATAAAATCAAAGCTTTGTTTCATACATACTGTAATGTGAATGCATTCATAGTTTCATCCACCAATGCTTGCTAGACATCTAATTCTGATCATGTCATTGTACACTCAACAAATGTTTGATTAAAGTTGTTAAGTTGTGAACCTCTGAGCAGGCATACAAAATATCATAACACATACTAATTATTGTATTAACTCTTTGGTAGGCACATAATTTTTGACAGTCTGTTAATTTTACTAACACAAAATTATTTTGGCAATAGAATGTTTGAAGAATTTCCTGGATTGGACCCAAACAAATCTTAAGATATAAATAAATTGAAGGAGGTTGTATAAAGGTAACCAATTAAAAAACCTAAGTAGTTATTGTGTGTATCTCTCCGACATTTAGACATAAGAGTTAATCTTCACAGTAGATTGTTCAAATGTACTTTTAGAAACTTATGTAGCAGGGTATTAGTTCTTCTCTAGTATATTATTACCGAATGGTTGTTTCAAGTTTTAGAAGTATGCCTAATTTTGTGTTATCTACTGTTTTGACTCATTCATAATAAGACATTACGTAAGATATTTTTGATTATTTGAGATATATAATTCATAAAGTAGCTTTGTAAAATGAATTAGTTAATAACTTAATTACAATATAGCCTTGTATTTAAATTTATTTGGTCGTAATAAAACTGAAACAGCTGATCAAATAAACCGTTCATATTCTGATCATACTGCCTTAACCATCATGCTATTGTGACTAACATGTGTGTTTGGTGAATAATAATAATTCTAGGTGTCAACTAACGGGCAACGGCTGCTTGCTACACATTGTATGGAAGACTAGTGATTTTGTTGTTTTGATTGATTTAACAAGGAATCACTAATCTGCCTACAAAGTGTTTGCACGCACTTCGAGTCAAGAATCTTCTTCATGCTGCTCTTCTTTGTTTCTGTCTCTACTAACTTGTATGTTTTCTTAACCTTTGTGTATTATTTATGTTGTTAATATCACAATATAATTTTCTTTGCAACATTAACAAAATATTTTTGTTTTCAGTGTCCACGAGAGCAACTTAAATCATGGGCGCGGAAACTTCTGATTTAATTACAAATAATTTTAAATATTTTACCTATTATGTACTGATAGCTTTATTTAGTCACCTGAATCATCATATACATAATTTGTATAGAAAGGGTATTCAATTATTGAACATTTTTTTTACTGTAATATGTATAATGAAAATTACATATTTAGAATTCTAATGTATAATAAATTACACCTTTATGAAATATCAATAAAATAGCAACGTATCGCAAAAAAACCAGTAATAAGGTTATCTTTAAGATTTTAATATAAAATTTCTGCCCAAGTTTAATAGACACTTGATTGTATGTATTTATATCTGGTAATTATGAACAGCTATTTAAGATATTGGTGTGATTGACTCTTTGTTACATCGATCTATTTTTAAGTGAACAGAAACTAGATTTCAAATAAAGTTTATTTTGTGAAAGTACAGACTTTGTTTTTATTTACTTGAATACATAACGACACTGACTGATGGCCGAATAGCTACTCATATGCTTTTTAACGAAATGGCTTAGGTGTCATCTTTTTTTAGCATATTCGGCCGTCACAAACACAACACCTTTCTCTGTGTTCTCTGGTCACGAATAAATATCAATATCGAATCTTCTAACGAAAGAAAAAGTAATTACCTTACTGAATAAAGATCTCTAGATTCGCGTACATAGGCGTGACAGCGGTGGTGGCGCGGCTATATATAGAATGGACGTTTCTTTCATCGGTGGGCCTCTGCAACGACACCGATACCGGCATCGGTGGGGACGCATAATTGGAATAGTATGGTATACTAACTCATTGGCACGAGACGTTGCACGACGGCGCCGACATTTCATAGAATTATTCGTCCACCGATGTCGGCCAATGAAGAAACTCCCAATCGCGCCGCTGCCTTCGAGGCCAGTTCCATTAAAATCTATGTATTGAATGACGAGCTTATAAATAAACGCGTCAAAGCTTGTACGAATCCCGCCTCCGCCACGACACGATGTGCCCGAGCCCAGTTCCGAGCCTTTAGAGGCACCCTCGGGCTCCTCTCTTCACGACACTGACGCCATAGAGACGCTAGGCAGTCAAAAAGAAAATATTTTTTGTATGTCAATTAAAGCAGAATTTTGATAGGTCTCTATAGATGTAACAACTTTGCAACAATGTACTCAAAATTCTTACAAATAATTCATTTCATTTCATGAAAGTCTGCTGATAAATTAAAACAAAGCTATATTTTGTAATATTTCAGTTTTTATAGAAATTAAATAGTACCGCTGATGCGAAATAAATAGGTACCTACATAACATATATTAATATTAATTACAATTGCACATTATATGGGTAGTTTGTGGCCCTACAACTTCATCCTGTGTATGAAGTTTTGATGTTTGAGCACATACATGTATTGACACAGGTGTTTGAATGAAACTAGCTGTTTATTAAACAGTATATTGTGATATCTTTATAAAGGTAGAGAATGAGCTACTTTTCTACATTTTCATTATGCAACCACATGCCACTTTTAATGCTATTAATTTTTAACTAAATGTGGAATGGTACCTTACTTACTTCAGTCACAGGTGGCCTGTAGGAAACCTCAAACAAATGTTAAAAAAATTATGCTTAAGCATGACTAAACAAATTTTTTAGAAGAGACAAGATACACAACTTGTAAAATAGAATTGAATTGTGTCTGTTTTAGGAATGTACACAAAATATTTTTCCTAACTTTTGTCATTGTAATACTGTATTGTTTTTTAAGGAAAAAAAAGCAAGGGGTTATTTTGTTGGAATAAAGGAAATTTCCAAGCAAAAGGAATTTGCTTGTCACAAGATTGAACATGAAACATGGATTAATATTTAAAACAAGTTTGTATTCAAAAGTAAAAAATCCACTTTTAGTGGCAAATTTTGTCTATGCTAATTTATTGAATAGAATCTTATGAAAGGTATACATAATATAACTTTTTATTTTTAGAATCACATTGCTCTTGCTTATGTATATGATAAAAAATTGATTTATTAAAAATACCACCACATCTTAAAGCTCTTCAGTCAGATCAGATAATATTTAATATCAAGTTGAATTTTCATGGTCATGTTCATGTTCTGGTTTTTCTAAATAAAACAATACATATATTATTGGGATCACAACACCCAACACAAGCATACAGCACACTAAATGAAACCACTTTAGTCCAAAGTCTGCTCCATGTGATGTCAGTTCCTTCACAACCACAGCTTCCACAGGCATTTTTTGTTTACTCGGCAAGAGCTGTGTATCTTCAGATATAGATTCTGTTACCTCTGCATCCATGTAAGGTACCACAGAGGGTATCAATGTACTATTCATAACAACAGCATTACAGTCTATTGCACATTCACTATTATTTACACTCATTTCATTATTTACATTGCCAGTTTGTTGCAACTGGCTGTTTGGTAATAAATGTTGCATTGAATGGTTGGAGATTTGGCTGGTTGATGGTTTGGGCTCAATAGGCAGTGATGTCGGTAGTGTCTCTGTTAACACAGAGTAGGGGGTAACAGGGACCTTCACAGTCCGTCTTGCAAAAATTTCATTGTCTTTGTGTATGTGATTTATTCGTTTTAGTTCTGAAATCTAAAGAAATAAAATATAATGCTATCCTTCATTGTTTATAACATGACTATTGTTACCTTGAACTTTTATTTACTCAATAACATTAACTACCTTATTACTCTACTAAATTTAAGAAAGAGAAAAACAGTTTATGAAAATAAGACGCTGCTTGAAGATAAATTAGGTATTACATGGTACATTTTATTTTATTTACTTATTTAATATTTTATATACATATTACTTATTTAACTAATAAGTACAATATATATTATTATTTAAATACTTACAGAACAATAAAATCTCAAGGATATGGCCTGTAAGGTATCTCCCTCTTGAACTTGCGCCTCAATGAAATGTTCCTGTGGTTTAATTTTGTGCAGTTGTATATCACTGTAATCATCCTCCTTTTTATTATTAGCCATGTATGGTATAAACTCATCACTACCGTGCATTGGTCTAGTCCTAGAATACCAACTATTTATCAGTAACACGTAAACAATAACATGCACTACAGCTTCTGTTACTATCTACCACTCACCTTTGTTTCATGTTTACTAGCTACGACACTAATAGTTACTAACATGACCCTTTAATAAGGCAAATTTACCTCACGGTCTTTCAATTTAGACAAAATCTTAAAACAGCTGGCGGAAAATTTCTGTTTTATCGAGCAAAGAAACTGTGAAGATGTTATTTGCCAATTTGCTACAAAAAAAAATGACAATTGATGACAGTGATAATATTATTTTAAATTCTCCCTACTCAAGGAAGACAAAGGGATCTAGCCTATACAGCTACTTGTGAGAAGATAAAATCCTTACTCTTTCATACAAACTAACAAAAAAATACGTCTAGCTCAAGAAAAGTGTGCTTCAGAGGCTTTAGACAACATGCATTTCGGCAATCGCTCTCGCTATCGCTAAGTAAAAAAATGTATGGGATTGACATAAGCAATCGAAAAGTGATCGATTGCTTATGTCAATCCCATACATTTTTTTACTTAGCGATAGCGAGAGCGATTGTCGAAATGCATGTTGTCTAAAGGCCCTGAAAGGAGCTTGGTTTTATTTTTACACACAAATACTAACTACTAATATTGAACTAAAGGGTATTTCAATGAATAATCATTAAAAATGGGTATTTGTGTGGAGGTCTTCCTGTGGTGTCTGCAATAAAATTTATGCTTGGGTTCAAAAAGTATAGTAAATATGTTGGGGTACACCAAGACGCTACAAAGGATTCTAAAGAAGCTTATATTTTAGCGTAGACCATAGATTTATAATTAGTCAGTAATTTTAGTTAAAAGATTGTAATTATAGGTAAAAGTCATAGGCAAGTAAAACTGGAAGCCACACTACCAATAAAAAAGCGAAGAGAAAAATATTGTCTCTAAACCGCTTACTTCCTATTTGTCCCTTTCTAACCTCTATAGCACACATATTAGACCAATGACGTAGGATTGTATTAGACGACCACGTGACGTACGTACGTAGAGTTAGAAAGAGACAGGCAGGAAACGGAAACATTTAAAGGTTACTTAAGGTCAAAAAACTTGTCTTCACTTTTTATTGGTGGTGTGGTTTCCAGTTTTAACTATAAAGTAAATTGCCCACATGTAAAATTTTACACATTCAACCACGGAGTACTAAACAGTCTTTGCATTCAACATAGGTTCCTCAAAATAACATCGTTTATGCTTCCACTAAGAACATCATATTTTATAATTTAGCATCAAAAGTAATACTTACTATTCTATAATAATGAAAATAGACAGACACTGCACGTTCTGTTGAGCGCGAGTGAGATGACCGCACTCGGGGACTTAAGGCGCGGTAGTGGCCCTGAAAGGGGCCTTCCGGAACTAGCCGTGGTGGGAAAACAAAATCAACTCGACGATGGCATGTGACTTCGAATGCCAAGGGGAAACACTTATTTTAGTCACACTAAGTTATAAAATTAGATGTCACTAACAGTATTTTTAACCGACTTCAAAAAAGGAGGAGGTTCTCTATTCGACTGTATATTTTTTTGGAGTTTACTCCTTAAGAATCGATTTGCATATATAAGGGGCCCGGTATGAGAAAAATGTGAGGAGTAAAATCTATCGATGAATGACCTCGTTACGTTTTTGAAGGTCAAAGTCATAATTGGTGCGCATCCTATGTCGCGCAACTTTCTAATTGTCAAAACACGGATGACAGCAGGTGCGCCATCTCACCTGTCTCGGAGTAAACTCCAGTCGTGCGTCGGAGCCTCCGACCTCAGACCAATAATCATATTGGTCTGAGGTCGGAGCTAACACACACAATTTTTTTGTATGTATGTTACGGGATTACTCCGTCAATCATGAATCAATTTTGATGATTCTTTTTTTCGTTAGGAAGGTTATACTTCAGAGGTGGTCCCGTATAAATTATACCGAAATTGGTTTAGTACTTTTTAGTTGAAATGATAATTTCATTGGGGATGAAATAATGACATCATCCACGAACACAAAAATAACGATAATTTTTTTTTTTAACTTGCCATTACCTAATACGCAATCGTGAAATTTTGGTTAGTAGGTCCATTAGTAAACACATAAACTATGACAAATTATTTTATGAACTTAAGTTAAATAACTAGGTTCTCTTAAAGTTTTAATGCTTCATAGTTCATTAACTTACCATTAAAACTAACTACATTTCCATCCCTATAGCGCATTTGTAATGAGCTATAGGGATGAGAAGTTGTTATTATTTGTTAACTGACTTCAAATAAAAGAGGATATTCTCTATTCGACAGTATTTTTGTGCGTTTGTTACCTGATTATTCCGACAATTCATTAAGTATTTTGACTTGATTTTAATGATTCTGTTTTTTTAGGTACGTCAAGATCAGAGATGGCCTGTATAAATTGTATAGATATAAATTCGACCCTTTTTGAATTTTGAACAAATCAAGTAATAACAGGAAAAATGTTTTCGTTAGTTTCCGTGAAGTTTTAATGAGCGCTTAGTAGGCCTATCCATATTCAATAAAAGATAAGTACTTAATTTCCACTGAGAAATAATAAAATAAAATATTTTTAGCAAAAAAATACGAAAACCGACTTTAAGACGTATAAGTACAAATTTAAACTATAAAAAGTAAGAAATAAATAATATTTTTATTAAGTAGGTAGTTGAAAAGAGCGTCTTAGAAAACCAAGGAAAGTATTGATACACATTTATAATTCTTTATTTATAATTCATATTCCGATATATTTGGAGTCGGTGCCAGCCTAAGCAAAATAAACTTACCGTAAAATGGGGGTAATAGGGACTAGGGGGCGAATAGGGACATTTCAGAGATTTACTTTGCTTTCTTACCATGCCTTATTTTATTGTTTAACTCTGTATGGCGGATTTTTATTTTGAAGCTTGCAATGTTATTTTTATAATTTGGCAACACAAAGTACTCTTGTCATTGGGAATTAAAAATAAACCGTCATTTGTGTATGTGTATGCGCTCCTCAACCCGCAAAATTTGCTTCTCGAAACTTTAAGATTTCTTCGATTGTTATTTGCAAATTGTTACAAGTGAAGTGTTCAGTATTATTGAAGTGAAGCTTCTTTATCGGCGTTGGAAAAAAAATTACCGTCACATTTTTCGGCTACGCGCCATCTTTGATTCGGCCATAAAGAAGTTTCACTTCTTACATGTGTACACTAGTACACGCACACATTTTTTTTCCGTGTCTTAGGAACAGAAAAATCTACACTGTAAGTAATCTAACGTTGTATTTTTTCTTTATTTGAACAAAACTTTGTTGTTTAGAATTTCAACATGAAATGGGGTGACAAGGGTCGAACAAGGGGGTGTATTGGGTCGTAAAGGAGGCTAATTGGGTCGTAGAGTGGGTTTAATAGAGACTAAGCTGGGTTAAGTTAGGACGGCTGTTAGGTGAATTGGGTTTTGGTTACTAGGGTTGTCTATGCCAATATTTTAATTTATTTCTTTAGTCGTCGTAAACTTGACCTTCGGAAGTGCATATATCGACTAAACGAAGGAAAAAACGATTACCTAGGTACCTACTACACAAAACTATTACTTATGACCCAAACATAGAAAATAGGAGAAGAAGAGACATTATACTAAAGGTGCCTACGACTAAAACTGTATTTGCTAAAGTACAATACGGTGTACAGTCAGTTCGTTTATATAATGCAGTAAATAAAAGAACTAATATATACAATAAAACATTCCATGACTGTAAATTTACACTAACAACTTGGATAAAAACCCTCAATTATGAAGAAATAGAATTAATATTGAAATAACACACACTATCAGCAGGCATACACACACGCAGACACTCGTGCACACATAACATACACACACACACACGTACGCGTGCACACACACACACACACACACATACACACACACACACACACACATGCAACCACACGATGTTATTTTTACTTATTTGTATGTACATACATTATGTCTTAAAAAAAAAAAAAAAAAATATAACTAAGTATTTAAAAGTTCGTCAAAAGTTAGTTTGTTAAAAAAAATGTATAGTTTATTAATTTAAGTATATTTTCTTTGCTCAAATATCACTAAGTATTTACGTTATATGAAGAGCAGAGCCTTCTGTCACAAGTATTTAAATGCTTTTTTTTTTGATACTAAGTAACTAAGTATCGGAAACATTTTAAAACATTTTTGCACTTATTAAAATGTCACCTTGTATAATAAAGTGCCAACCCTATGGAAAAACTCTATTGTCCCGGTACGTGACCCAATTCACCCCGAAGACCAAGTGAATTGGGACAAGCTACATTTTTAAGTTTTTTAGATATTTCAAGTAGTATATAACGCATCTAAAAGAAATAAATAACTAAGTAAGTATTGGCAACATTTTAACATCATAATTATTTGTACTTTCAAAATAAAAAATACTAATAATTAGTGTTGAAGTCCGAAAGTGTCCCGATTACCCCCATTTTACGGTACCTACCTAATAGATACGAACTTGATTAATCCATTATCTACATATACATAATATGAATGCATAATAAAGATGAGAAATAATCCGCCGCTCCGGGAAGTTCGAAAATTGCAAACATTGTCCTCCTTGGCTAGCTGGCACCGGCTCCAAATATATCGGAGTATGAATTATAAATGTAATAATAATAATAATAATAATAATGTTTATTTCTCAACAAAATTTGTTCCAATTACATACAATATAGCTAACATAATGAAGATATTGATAAGGAACCAAACACCATATGGCAGCGGTCTCTGCACTAGACTCTAGGTCTGTATCGCAGCTACCAAGAAGTATTACCTATATGTTACAATTACCGGCAGGTTCGGATCGATGCCTATTTTGTTAAAAGTACACATTAATTAAATTATAAGTAGAATAATAAAAAAATAAAAATCTAAATTTACTTTACCCTTTGTGTGTGTGTGTGTGTGTGAAAACTTTCCTTGGTTTTCTATGACGCTCTTTTCAACTACCTACTTATTAAAAATATTATTTATTTCTTACTTTTTTTTAATTTTCCCTGTAACGGGACGGCAAAGGGATCTAGCCCATACAGGCAAGTCTTCAGTTTTATTGTCTTCTTTCTTGATGTTTGCATTAAAATATGGGCGTCACACATTTTAATGCATCTAGGGTGTGCTTGGAAAGAAATGCATGGCAACAGGCCTCATGATTGTGCATGATGAGAACTGTATAGTGGGATTTTCAACCACTGTACACATACACACAATTCTCAACGCCACATACACAAAACCTTTATTTCAATGATTCCTCATAACTGTTCGTCAACACGGATGCTTATGCAACGAAACGACACCACTTTCACTGGACAAAATCCATTCCGAAGCAATTTTGAATCATCGACATCCAGACGCCATGGTTTCCCGCCAAAAAACCCCTCTTACTTTTTATAGTTTAAATTTGTACGTCTTGAAGTCCGTTTTCGTATTTTTTGCTAAAAATATTTTATTTGGTGTCAATTTGCAGGTTTTTTTGATGCTATTGCTTGAATATTATGTCATAAATTCAGATGCTTAAAAATTAATATCGAACTTTTAGAGAAGCTTAATTAAATCTATGATGATTTGCGGCTAATATGTGGCTAACTAATTAGTTTAGGAGGCAGGTCCGATTTTTAGAGGACAAATTAGAAGTTCGATTAATTACATGCCAATTGATAATAGGTGCATTTTTCAATTTGCCGTGGTATTTCTCACATTGGATCTAGCGTAGGGTTTTATGGTTTTATATACTCTTTGCTTTGGAATATATAGTAACTCATAGGACTTGTATTATTCGTAAACAATTAAGTAAGTCTAGAAAATAAATTCAAGTTTCAGAGAAACAATAAAATAACATTTCTCATTCATTTCGTTATAATTTTAATAATTCCGAGTATTTTACACAACAGTTACCGAACATAAATACCTTTGGTATTGCGCCATAGAAGTGGTAATAATTGCACATAATTTTTTTTTCTCTAACTACCATTATGTACAAAAAATACATTAATACAAAAACTAATTTTATCACCATTCCTAGTTATAGGTAACTTATGGTTATTACAAAAGTCGTAGGTATGAATGTATTTCTGGTATCATTTACTAGTTTATAATGTTTAATATTACAGATTCATAAAAAAACATGTTATGAGTAGTACATTTAAATCCAAATAAAGCATAACACGAATATCACAGTGATAATTAAATGAATAATGGTATGCGTTTTAAAACTATAAATTCATTCAGAGCTCATAAATTACACAAAAATAGTAATAATAAAGTAAAGTGGTAATAGTGAATATACTTTTGAGTACTTATTAAAACATACTTTCATGGTGTAAGTAAGAGAACTCAAATAGTATTTTTAGAGGGAACATACAAATTCCAATTATAGCAATAAAATAGAACTACTGACTGAAATAATAATTTATGACTGTAGTGGTGAATTATATACAATAAATATTTGATTATTTTTACATAGCGTTATAAAAATTTAATTACTAGCAAAATATTTACAATTCAAATAAAAAGAATAGATGAATCCTTTTTGTGCCCAAATTGTTTTGAGTTGAGTTTACAACGAATACAAAAATGATATTTCACACTAAAAACGCTATGACGTTATACATTATTTTTCGCGAAAAAAAGCTTCGTGGTAATATTCATTTACAAGAAAAACAATCAATTCACAGTCACAAAAATACATATAAATGCTCAAAAAAATATCGTCACTTCAAGTTCATAATTATTATGGAATAAATAATTATATTAATGTGTACACAACATTTTAGTATCCTCTTCCATTCCGCCACTTCTAGTATCTAACACCTCATCATGTGTTAGCTTAACAATATTCAATCAGTCCGACATAAATTAATAAATTAAGTCTATTTAAGAATTGCGTTATTGATACTAGAATAACATATTAACATACAAACATACAATATGATAAATAAACATTTGCTTCTCCAGGAATCCAATACGGGATACCTTTTTATTCCATGACACTCGTCTAATATTTAATAGTAGAATTTACTGTAATAAAAATGCTTAAAATTAGGTAGACATTTAAAAAAAAAATTGACAGTTACAAAAAAGTTTCTAAGTATAAAACTGGTTTTGGTAAAATTGATTTTCTATTAAAGTGGATTTTAAATTTAAAGAGTATTTTTTCCTATTATTTTAGTCAAAATATTGTACACAATAATACATATAGTAGCGTTAATGGTACTAATACGCAGGTGGTGTATCCGCAGTGCGTTATTACTATCAGATATATTAATAAAATATTCGAATAAATTATGATTCTACAAAGCGCTTTAAATAAACACATCGGGCCTTGCTTATATATATCACAGGTTTCGTCTGAAGGCCTATATAATCTAGAATTAAACTTCCAGTTCATATAAGTCTTTACATATACATAATACTAATATGACGATGGTCATTGGGTATACAGCCTAATATGTTACATTAAATAACGACTTGTTTCTTAATACTATGGCTTACTTTAGTCAGGAAACATCATGGGTAAATATAAACACTGATTTTTTACTGTGATTAATTCACATTAAAGAGTAAAAATTGTCTAACATTCAATTTCAGTATAAGGTTACTTATTATACCCATTAACTATATTTAATTATAACTGTAATTAACACTTACGCTGTGGACTGGTTACAAGGTGTGTAAATACTACGTCTATGAAAATACCAATTTTTAATGTGGCAAGACTACTTATAAATAGTACATCATACACTTTACTTAAACATCCGCATTTCTTTAAGGCAAATAATTAAATAAATAGAAACTACCTTGATCAATGTGAAGTGTTTGATATCCTAAATGCATTGAAATTGGATTTTAAAAACACTAACATATTATTTATGCGATAAATCTGCAACAAAGTCTTCTATATGGAAGTATGGTACAATTGGAGCTGTTTGTCAAGAACTGTGTTTTGACTAGTGCCAGATCCGTTATCATTCTAAAACTACACAAACTAAATCTAAATCAGGTTTTTATTAACATTTCTTGGGAAATTATATTAAATTCATAATAACATTATAAAGGCCTAATTAACAAGTATTGAATTATTTTAAATTTAAGCATAAACATTATTAAAGTTGATTTTTTAAAATTTAAGGAGCACCGCACAACGCCGCGTCTGATGTGCGTACTGATGCGGCGCACCGCGTGCGGTGTTCCTTAGTATTTGAATTTAATACATATTAAGTATGTGTTTATAATGTCAATATTAATTTAATATAATATCCCTTGTAAATATAATTTCATTTCTATAGATTTAGATTTAAAATTTATTTTGTGTAGTTTTAGAAAATTTCTCGAAACGATTACTTTGCGGTTCCATCAAATATTCATGATTGAGGCACTGAACTCAATGCTCGCTTTTTATTTCCTTATTTCAGTTAGCTGCAGGCCTAACCATTGGCGAATAAAGTGCACGCAATCACTATAATAATTTCGGATATGAGACAACTGCAATTTATTCAGTCACAGAGTAGTAAATCGGACAGAGTCACAAACCTCTATTATACAAATACGCTGGACTGAATCCCTCATATTATAAAACATGGACTTAAGTTAGTCGCGGTTTAAAACTGATGCTAACTCTGTCTTTCATTGAGCAAATAAAAGGGACAGCATCAGTTTTAAACCATGACCAACTTTAGTTCGTGTTTTATAATAAGGGGGAATATGGCTACTAAAATGACAGTTGTTTTTTGTGCCAATTCATAGCACCCCAACGAGCGTCCAGGGAACTAAAATCGAGGTTCACCTATTGAAATATATATGCAATGAGATCTCTAATCCGTGGTCCCATTAGTTCCGTGGATGTTCACTGCTTTCAGCACCAAGAGCGCCAAAATGGCGATAATGAAATGGAATAATTTTTAGACATCGACATTTAGTCCAGCGTACTTGGATAAAGGCTGATTTACACAGGGTAAGTCACACTTGCAAATTTGAGGAAGTCTAGCGACGAGGAAAGTCTTTTACATTATATGTCTAGTGTAAAATCATTTGAAGTCAATACAGCGCATCGCCTGAGGCTCGACTTCAATATTTCAACTTACTGACTGCATGAAAACTGTGTGGTCATTTCTCGGCGCCAACTCTGACGCCTGTTACTTATAAGGGTCTACTGAGATCGGTCTCGGCATTCTCGGATACAAATTCTACCGAGAACTTTCTCTCGAAGTCTCGGTTCTCAGCGATAACCAAGACCGTTGGAATGTAGGTACGGTATACGATAATGGGATTGAAATCTATCGCGCGCGTCCACATACGTATAAAAAATGCTTATTATGTGCTACAACATCATGTTGTCAATTTTGATTATTAAGACTATTTAAAACAAATTATTATTACATTCTTAAAAATAATATGCAAATATATTTAAGATGATATAAAACGCATTTTCATTTATTTTTCTCAATTTATCTATTCTCGATCTCGGCCGAGATTTTAATTTATTCTCGGTCTGCCAAGAACAAAAAATCGGGAGTGGTCTCCCCTTGGCTTTCTCGTATACCGGAAACGACTAAAATGTTGATAAAAACCTTATATATACATGCATGTTAAGTTTTGGTCACCCATCCGAGTACCGACCGCGCACTTGGTTGCTTAATTTTCGTGATCGACGGCTCAAAATTTGATAGAAACCTTATATTTTGATGTCATACACGTATGTTAAATTTGGTTGCAATAAGTTAAAGCATGCTCGAGTTATCGTGCTAACGCACAGGCATAATTCCCAACAAAAATATTTTTGGACTCGGGGAGGTCCAAAATGTGTTAATCCGTCAAAATCTCGAGGTCGAATTTTTTGACGATTATAAGACTTCCTCTATACTACGTATACGAGAAAGCAAAAAAAACCTTTCTCGGTCGACCCTTAGTTACTGACTTGTTACTTACCTTGTGTAAACCAGGCTTTATAGAGGTCAGTGCACAGTGCGGACGGCTCACGAGTTATCGAAACCTTGGAAGTCTCCGGGCCAGTTCTCTCTCCTCGCCGCCCGGTCTGAGCCTGTGCAAGCGAAGAACGCATCGCCTTCAAAAGGGTCACACTCCCTAGTGAAAATATTTACTGATTCCGATTTTTTTATGTCTCTATGGGCGGATTGAGGTTTGGCTCGTAGCGGGGGTAGGTCACCTTCGTCTTCTTCGGCAATGGAGGCGGTTCTGCCCCTAGGGGTGGACATGCTCGTGAAGTCGTCCTCGAACATCGATCGTGGCGATATCGAATCGGAGTCGAATCGAAATCGTGTCGCCGGCGAATCCGCATCTCTTGCTCGCGTGCTGCTCGCGGATAGAGGTGAGGCCGTAGCGTCTTCAGGGTCGAACGCGAACCTGCAGAAAATAACATTATAAATGACGATGGAATTACACATATAAATATTACAGTCACCTTAAAACAAACAGTTTTTTCAATGGATATTGAATCTCATATTTAAACAATTAGGTTGGAAATAGATTTGATTTTCAACATATTATAATTTTTAATAATATATACTACATACGTTACCTCGTCCCCTCGAGACAGGAGTAAGTGGCCCTTTTCTTGGTGGTAGGAGTAGGAGCGTCATGCAAGTCGTTGTCGAAGGGCGACGCGTGATCTCTCGGGGAGAAGTCGTTGGAGAAGCGGTAGTCCCTCGGCCGAGGGCGAGGCTCCTCCCGGCGCCGCCGCCGGGGCTCCCGCTCGGGCTCGCGGCGGGACGAGCCCGAGCCCGAGCCGGAGCCCGAGCGACGTCCCGGCCAACCGAGAGTGGAGCCGTACCTATTGTTATAAACAAGCAAAAAAGTTTAAAAATCTGAAACCCCAATACGAAAAAAAAGAATGGAAAAACTGAAATATTTAAAATTTTATATAACCCCCGACATTTTATAGCTAAGAATCATCTCGACCACATCGTTTTCAACCAGAAAAAAGCAAGTCTCAGAGACTTGCTAGGTTTAATAATGGTCAAAGCGACATACTAGGTTTGTAATTGGTTCTGGAATGATACACAGTGCACTTACTAGGTTTTGAACTTTTAAAACTCTGGTTATTTGTAAGATTTTCGCGCGGGTGTTTTTTTAATTTGTAGGGACTTACTAGTTTATAACGATTCTGCAATAAAAACATTTTTGACAAAAATGTCCCTTGCTAGGTTTTCATCTGGCACAGCCGCAGAAGTTACACAGATAGGTCATACTTGTAACACCCCTCCTTTTTGCGTTGGGGGTTAATAAAATAGGTGTTTACAAAGTAAAATCGACTCCTATTTTTAAAATGTAGCCTATGTTACCCGGACTATAATAACGAATAGATTGACACATTATTCATCAAAATCGGATGAATAGTGTTACGGAGGAACATACGTAAATACAAACAAACATACATAGACTGCTGCTAAAATCATAATCCTTCAGCAATACCCGGACTGCTGAGTAATTTAGATGTAACATCTGACCTGGTTGTTGACTTTTTTTTAGTTACTCAAGGATTAGTTACTTGGGTTTGATGCCTCTTTTTTGTACTTGGGTTTAATGGCTCTTTTTTAGTAGTTACTGAAGGTTTATTTACTTGGTTTGATGCCTCTTTTTGTTAGTTACTGAAGGTTTAATTACTTGGGTCTGATGCCTCTTTTTTGTTAGTTACAGAAGGTTTAGTTACTTGGGTTAAATGGTTCTTTTTTGTTAGTTACTGAAGGTTTAGTTACTTGGTTTGATGCCTCTTTTTGTTAGTTACCGAAGATTTAGTTACTTGGTTTGATGCCTCTTTTTGTTAGTTACCGAAGATTTAGTTACTTGGTTTGATGCCTATTTTTGTTAGTTAACGAAGATTTAGTTACTTGGTTTGATGCCTCTTTTTGTTAGTTACTGAAGGTTTAGTTACTTGGTTTGATGCCTCTTTTTGTTAGTTATCGAAGATTGAGTTACTTGGTTTGATGCCTCTTTTTGTTAGTTACTGAAGGTTTAGTTACTTGATTTGATGCCTCTTTTTGTTAGTTACCGAAGATTTAGTTACTTGGTTTGATGCCTCTTTTTGTTAGTTACTGAAGGTTTAGTTACTTGGTTTGATGCCTCTTTTTGTTAGTTACCGAAGATTGAGTTACTTGGTTTGATGCCTCTTTTTGTTAGTTACTGAAGGTTTAGTTACTTGGTTTGATGCCTCTTTTTGTTAGTTATCGAAGATTGAGTTACTTGGTTTGATGCCTCTTTTTGTTAGTTACTGAAGGTTTAGTTACTTGATTTGATGCCTCTTTTTGTTAGTTACCGAAGATTTAGTTACTTGGTTTGATGCCTCTTTTTGTTAGTTACTGAAGGTTTAGTTACTTGGTTTGATGCCTCTTTTTGTTAGTTACCGAAGATTTAGTTACTTGGTTTGATGCCTCTTTTTGTTAGTTACTGAAGGTTTAGTCGGGGTCGGTATTACTCGGGTTTCATGCCTCTTTTTACCTCGTCTATTTTGCGGCACTAAATGACTCGTATTGTCAGATGTGGCTTTATGTGTAACTAAATGTTACCTAAAACTCTGCACAACTTTTTGGGACTATGTGGTTGTATGTATAAACATTAACAGTTAATTAATGTGAACAACATCAGAGGCCCCATAAGAAATATGAAATGTAAGCGGTACAATTTATGTATGTATATAAATTACCTTCTGTCGCTGGGATCTTCATTTTGTCTCATTTCGGCTCTCCGTCTTGTTTCTCGCCATCCTAAGGAACCATAATTTCTTTCTGGAAAATTAATACGGCCATAGGTTAGAACCAAATATGGCAAAGTAGGTAAATTTTAAGTAAAACTATAAACTTTGGATAGACTTTATTCGTTGGTAATAAGACTGACATACAATGGGCCTTATAAGAATGCTCAAGTTGCTTGAAAGGTAATGGAGAGGGCCATGCTCGGAGTTTCTCTGCGTGATCATATCGGAAATGAAATCCGCAGGAGAACTAATGTCACCGACATAGCCCAAAGAATTGCGTACCTTAAATGGCAGGGTATATTGGCAGGACTGACGGCCGTTGGGGCGGAAAGGTCCTCGAGTAGCGACGGCGAACCGGGAGACGCAGCGTTGGTATTCCCCCCATAAGATGGACCGAGGATCTGGTAAAAGTCGCGGGAAGCCGCTGGATGCGGGCAGCGCAGGACCGTTCGGTTTGGAGATCCTTGGGGGAGGCCTATGTCCAACAGTAGGCGTCTCTCGACTGATATGACGATGAAAGGTATTTGTAAGAAAACTAATTACGAGAAATTAATTCCAGTTGCCCTAGTTTGCTGAGATGATTAAGAGTTAGAGTGTAACATCTGTCCTGGTTGTTGGGTATTTGACCGTTGAAAATTAAGCCAGATGTGGCTTTATGTGTTACCAAATATTACATCAGGCTCTGCTAAATCCCTTTTTGGGATTACAAATGTAATTATAATTCCCACAAATTTTCAGATTTCCATCACCGTAACACCCGTAATGAAACTCAATTTGCATCCCTATAATATAGACAGTAGGAAATCTACCACTGTATGTTTCTCACACAACTTTATGACCCACATAAACAAGTTGCGGAAGTAGCTTGTATTAAGTGTTTCCGAGGAGGTACGATTTAGGAAACTACAAGGCTATTCCTTTCTTAAAGTAAGACAAACTCAACTACAATTGATACAGTTTTGTGGTTGATCATTGGCGATGTTGATCATTTAACATATGAGACAAGGAACTAATCTAATTCATCTAACGCATTTAACACGAACAGAAGAAGAGCATTTAATTTATAAAATATCATGGTGGTCTATCGTGTCAAATGTTAAGAGTTAGCGTTTCTGGTTGCAGAAACGCTTTGTCTGTCTAAACATACAGGTGACTCGTATGCCTATAACATAAAAAATACATGTCTTACCGTCTCTTCTCCACCGCTGGTCCGGCCAACGGTCGCGGGGAGAAGATCTGCCTGAGCCACAGCCGTCACTATAGCTAAAAGAAAGAAATAAAATTTATTTGCATATAATATGATTAGACATAGGTCATGAAGAATAATTGAATAGATTGAGTACCACGACGTGTACAAACGACAGCAGATCAGACCACCCAAAACTGTCGTTCTCCAATTGATTTTTAACTTTAAATAAAGCGCATAATCTATTGGCAAAATTCGACAGTTTGTGGTAAGCTGATGTGCTGAGACTGTATATTTCCAATCACGCGACGTCACGTATTCATTGCTTCAACTTTTTCGTTCCTACTAAAATATTAGGCGTAAAAACAGTTTTTTATGAAGACGAAAATTTAGTCGTCGGACACGCTGGGCAACTGGTTTTGCGTTGGGGGTGACAGGGAAAAATAACTATACGAGACGAACGAGGAGTTCCATGTTCGCGCGACTGGAGTGACAGGTTAACGCGTCCAGCAGAGGAATAGTTATTTGTTCAACAAGTGAGCAAAGTTATTTTTTGCTGCGAGTGCCGATATTAAATCACGAACCAGCGAAGTAGTTCATAAATAGACTACTGAGCGCAGTGAGTGATTTAAAGTCACGAGACAAAAAAATTTGCTCTCGTGTGAAACATACAACTTTTCACCTCTCCAGCGGGAAAATTGTTATAGGTGAGAAAAGCAAGGCAATACTTTAATACATATTTATTATCTTAAAAATAGCTTTTTATTGGATTGAAAATTAAAAGTAAGATTATTAAAATAATTTAGATTGAACGTTACAGTCTTGTTCAAAGCTCGCAGCAAAAAGCGTTTTTCCTTCGAGATATTACGAAGCAAAAGAGGTCTTTTGGTGCTGGAGAGGTGAAAATTTTATTTGTTTGCGCGTCCTGCGTATTTGTTATGGTCGTCGGCAACGCTAGAGCGGCGGAGAGCGGAAACGACCTGCGGAAGAGCGACGAGTGAAGACGCTGCGCCTTGCCGCTGTAGTATGCAACGTTGAAGCGGCGGCGTGATGTACGGAAAGCGCGGAAAAATCGACACGACTGCAATCTGACAGTTGCTTTTTCTAAGTGACTGATAGGCTAGTTTAGACCACCTGCGTGTACGTGAAATGGTCTCGTCTTTCTATCTCGCTTTAATATACGCGTTAGTATGCTCTTTCTCTTTCAGATTATCGATCTACAGTTTCCTATATCTATGTCAGTCTGCAAGTACGATTCCGCGAGCCGCTTTAGATACGCATCAAGTACAGAATATTGAGTCATCCTTCGATCATCTACAACCGTGGATACAGCACGTCATACAATAACAAAGCTGAAACTTGGCACATGTGAAAAATTCACCATATTATGCTTCTACTGGCTTTGTCCATACATTGCCGCAGACACCTCAGTCCATTAAAATGTCTTCAGTCATTACACAGTAATGTAAAAAAACAGTCACTTGAAGCTACCTAAGGTAATTTTTGAAGCTGAAACGAACAAAAAGTGCAGAGGAGTAGCAACGAGCTGTTATTTTTTATTTATCTAAAAAATATATTTAGTTTTCTTCGTATTTATTTTCTACTCTTTAGATATTATGCATTATAATTAAATTCATTATTATTAGTAGATAAAAGTCGATGACTTTTAATCAAGCCGAGTCGTCATGTGAACAACGTATAGTTTTGAATACTTGATAAAGATAATTGATTTAAATAAAACTTGAAAAAATATTAAGTTGAATAAGTAGCTGTGTGTATAAAGTATTTTTACTGAGGTCTGCGGTATTTATTTCAGGCTTAATTACTTGCCCTGAAATAAATTAATCTTGTTTCAAACTTGCCTTTTGGAGTTACGGTTCCTTTCAAAATTTTAGTGTTGTGAAGTGTGTGATTTTATCATGATAAAAAAACAAGTAAGATTTTTAAATGACTTATTATTATTTAAATAAGATAACCCAATACTAGGGTCTGCACTATTTATTTTATTGTAGATTACGTGCCCTGAAATAAATTTATCTTGTTCCAAATTTGTCTTTTAGATTTACGTTTTTTTCTAAATTTTCTTGCCTGGAAATATAGTGAAGTCTTAAATCGAAATATAATAAAAATTAATTTTTAAACTAGTGTAGTAAATTAAAATGATCTATTTTCAGCTTTCAATCAATTTCATCATGTCTATCATCTGACGAAGGCCATTATCGAAAAATATGTCGATATTTTTCGAAATTGATTGAAAGCTGAAAATAGATCATTTTAATTTACTACACTAATTTAAAAATATATATGAATGGCTATACGAATATATAGGAACTCCATTCCTAAAAACTTGACTATGTTCCGATTTTATTATGTATTTTGTCTCACTTTGGCTATGAGTGTGAAAGGGATGGCTAAGGGCCGTTGTTTTATGAAATTATTTTATAATTTTCAATAACCAAAGCGTATTTCAAGCTAGTTTTAGCATAAGTTCAGTCTCAAATTTTATTAAAAATACTAACTTACTGGTGGTATGTCATACCATGTTTTTTAACTAGAATTTAGGAGTGATTTTTACAATCTTTTACGGAGCAATTTGACATGTTTACCGTTTGACAAATCATGCATCACTGAATGCAAAGTCCGCTACGGCTGCGTTTTAGCGGAGTTTGAAGTGTGCCACCGACGCTATTGCCGTGCATTATCCACGATTGTAGATGATCGAAGGAGTCATCACGTAATCTTAAATGCAATTTTCTTAAGGTCTCTAGCGACAAGTATAAATTAAGTATCAGAAATAGGGTATGCCAAATTTAATCAATCAAGAGAGATAAGTCACCGACAAAAACTACTTTTGGTTGGGTTAGGAGGGTGTTAATATAATACTCACTCTTCTTCTTCGTCATAAGAATGCCGCGTCTTCCGATGTCTGTCCCTGTCTTTGTCTCTGTAATCTTTCGATCTCTCCCGACTCCTTGAATCCCTGTAGTCTCTATCCCTACTATACGTCCTATCTCTATCCCACAAATCACTTTCTCTGTCTCTACTCCTCCTATCTCTTCTATCTCTGTGGTCCCTGTGGTCACGTTCTTTACTAACGTCCCGCCTGTCTCTCCCGCTACCCGAATCTCTTCTGTCCCTGGCGGAATCTCTCCCATCTCTAACCAGATCTCTATCCCTGTCCCGCCCGTCTCTTTTGTCTCTAAGCTTCTCTTTCTCACGGCCACTGCCGGAGTCCAGGCACTCTCTTGAACCTGATGAGTTGTGCCTGAAAATTAAATGCAAAGTTTCAGCTCTAGCAAACACTTTTAAGTATAATTTTACAGGGATGTAATTTTAAAAGTTTATCTCAGGAGATTAATTTTTAATAAGTTAATAATTAGTCCAAAACTAGAAAGATATCTATTACGTTTTTAGAACAATCAGTCTAAAACTAGAAAGATAGGCATTACGTTTTTAAAACAATCTTGTGAAATTAAAATTCCTTTAGTATTCTGAAGTACAGACTGTTGAAGGTTGTCCAAACTGCCAGATTTCTTCAGTAAATTTTGAACCTTATTTCATATTCATAGAGTTTAAAGTCTATTGAGAAATTAGACAGTTGATGAATTTAAATTTACCTGGACTCCCTTTCACGGTCCCTGTGATGAGACGGCGGTCTCTGAAGCCGCGTCACTGGTGGCAGTTCCTCATCCCAAGGGGATACGTCTCGAGATGATGACGATGTTTGTATTGCTGTATAAGTAATTATATTGTGTTTACTAAACATGCTACTTATTTATGAAATTGTTATACTTATACGTTTAAATCAACAGGATTCATCCGTCTAAGAGCTTCTATAGTCTAATAGTTTGCATATCAGTTTCAGAACCCGAGGTAGTAGGTTGAAAGCCCATATATTATTATTTGGTTGGTGTTAAAATTATGTAATTTCTGGTATTCATTGTAGGTAACATTTTGCAAATTTTTGCTCCCACGATTGGGGCCCCGTACCATTGAATCAGCTAATAGGTAGGGCGGTAGCTTCGCCTCTGCCTACTGTGATGTGTTTAAAGACAAGTCTTTTGGAAACAAAAATTAAAAAAGAAAAACAAATTTCAAATAAATATTAAATAAAATTACTTTTTTAATGATGAATGTTTGAATGTTAAAGTGTCCGTCGGAACATTCCCGATGTCCCCCAAAAATTCCAGGGGGACATTGGTGAGGGACAACGGGAATAGGCCTTTTGTCCACCATTGGGAGACACCGGGAAAAACAGTTTTACTATCCATACTTTTATTCTCGTTGTCCGCCAGTGGTGAATAAAAGTGGAGGACAGTGGGAATATGCCGACGTGTAGTGTTGATGATACGTACCGTGTCTCGAATGCGGCGAGCGTCGTCTTCTCGGCCTCCTGGGGGCGGAGTCCCGGCTGTCCGAGGAGGCGGGCGAGGCTCGAGTCCCGAGCACCGCCCAACGACCAGCCCCGCCTCCGACCCCGCCCACGCTACCGCCTCCGCTTCCGCTCACGCACTTAGCTGTGTTACAATACGTATTTTTACTTTCTCGTATACCTACGTAGTATAGAGGAAGTGTTGTAATCGTCAAAAAATTCGACGTCGAGATTTTGACGGATTTACACGTTTTGGACCTCCCTGAGTCCAAAATACCATTTTTGAATTATGTCTGTGCGTCAGCACGATAACTCGAGTATGCTTTAACGTATTGAAACCAATTTTTTTTGATAGTTGAACGTGCGTAGTCACGTACACGTAGTTGAACTGCGTGTACGTGAAATGGTCTTGTCTTTCTATCTCGCTCTAATATACGCGTTAGTATGCTCTTTCTCTTTCACATTGTCGATCTACAGTTTCCTATATCTATGGCTTCTAACTACGTAAACGTACTTTAACAGTCGAGTAGTGTAGGGAGTCACAGAATGGACATAACAAGAAAGTGCGAATATTGTAAAAAAATAAAATGTTCAATAATTAAGTCATCTTTACATATTCAAAAAGGAAATTGAATGTACCTTTGGTATCCGGCGAAGATCCACTGGCAACATCACTAATAGAACCCGTAGACATTCTAGTGGCAGGAGGAACGGGTGCTGGTCTCAGTGGCGTCGACTCAATAACTGGCTCCTTCGGAACATTCTCAATCTTTTTCTCCTCTTCCTTCTCTTTCACCACTGGACTTCTCCTAAAGGCATCTTCTACGTGCGAAAATGACAACGAGCTATTATCGATACAGTCAAAGAAGTCCGAGTTATCGAAGCCATCCGATTTCTCGTCGGATTTCTTTCGTTCTTTCGGTGGTTCCGGTGGCAAGGACTCAAATTCGTCTTGAGGTGGTTCTGTAATTGTAATTTCTCTTAAAGCTGCATATCTATCAGTATCATCTTGTTTCGTGTCGATTGACCCATTGTCTCTAGGCGAGACGCTTCTCCGTGCTTTTTCAATTTGTAAATTTTTCATTACAGATTTTATATCCTCTATTTTAGCATCGATTTGTGAAGGCTTTGGGCTGACAGAGTTCCTAAACATATTGAAAGAGTCTAACGTCAACTCGTCCAACGTTTTTAAAGGACTGCGTGATGTTTCTTTAAGATTCTCATTTTTTATTTCTTCATTCGCTCTCATTATATCATTTATAGCTGTCAACTCCTCTTTCTCATCCGAATCTTGTTTTTGTTCAGAATCTGTGTTATCAACCGGGTCTAAAATTGATTTCGCTTTCAATTCTAGTTCTTGAATTTCTCGGAATGCAGCGTATCTATCGTATGAGGGATTCGCTTTCTTCTCGAAATCATCGAAATTGGCAACAAAGGCATCACTGGACTCGGCAGTTGGTGTGAAGTTGTCTTCGAATTGGGGATTGAAGTCTGATGACAAAGACACGGAAGATATAGGAGGTTTGGTTGAAATAGTAGGTTTTTCTGGCAAGACTGTCGTTGGCGCAGTAGTTACTGGCTTTTTGTCCGATTCGCTATCTACCTTTGTTGCCGGATCGATGTGGATATGCTATAAGGCAAAACCATAAGTTCAGATTACATGAATAATCATATTCAATAATCATCAAAATGTATGAGTATACACTTACAGCTCTTTCATTGTCAGCTGCTAGGTACGATCTAAGGTACTCAGTAAGTTGTGGCAAGGTCATCGATGAGAGTGTGGCTGCCGGAACCCGCAATCTGAAAGAATATTACGACGCTGATATAACAGACGTTACTATTACGTTACACTGCTATTAAAGTCAATGTTACTAGAACCGAATTATTATCACCTGAATTTAAATCTCACATAACGCCTGTGTGCACCGAGGCACAGTTAGCAGAGGAATGTAAGTTTATTGATATTAAAAGATGGCAAACAAGCTTGCGGCCTATCTGGTGTTAAGTGGGACCGTCGTTGTCTATAGACACTTGCAATATTAAGGGATTTTCTTATTTATTTTACACCGTACTGTATATAAAGGTCAAGAGGTTCCCAGTCAAGAATTAAAAAAAAATATGGCTTTCTCTGTAACCGAATGTTACCTTAAACTCTGCTCAACTCTTGGGATTAACCGTGAAAGAATGTATGAATGTATTATACTAGGCGAATCATACGGTTATTGGTCAGTTTTTGTGAGAAATCTATCTAAACGAAGGCTGTAAGGATAATGCATTACGAAGTTTTATAAGATTTTTCATAATCTGCAAGTTAAGGATTCTTGATCACGTTTCACTGCAAAGGTTACAAAAGAACTCACCTGGTTGCTAGCTCATCCATAGAGCAGGTGAGCAGTTGGCTGAGCGTGATGTCGAAACGTCGCGCGGTTGGTAGCGGCGGCGGTGCGGGGGATAAATACTCGTCCTCGCTACTGTTGGTCGCTGCCGAAGACAGTCGCGGCTTCGTACTGCGATCCGCCTGTTTTTAAAAATAGGCTTGACGTTAAATTATGAGGAGTCATTGAAATAAAGATTATGTGGTGTTTATGACGTTGATATTTGTACATTGGGTCTATGTTTATGATATCTATAGTCTATGACGGGGAATTACCGCTGCACCTTTCATTTTGTCTGACAGAGAGAACATGATACTTGGTCGACGTTAATGAAAGAGATACAATAAAAGTACGTTTTGTCATACATATGTCATATAATCATAACAGTCACCAATACAGCCGACGCGAACATTCTGTATCCGACTTTAGGAAGATTTGTTTCGGAATTGATGTGCTTGCCTGACTCAACCGCAGCAGTTGAGCGTATTTTTCTACTATTAACTTAATGAAAATGAAACAACGAAATCAACTCTCAACAGAGACAATCGAAGGGCTTCTACTTAATAAACAATTGTTAGGAAATACACCATGTTTTGATTTGAATGTTGACAACGATGTAATTGGAAAAATTAATAAAGACATGTATAAATATTTTTTGGTTTTAATTTTGATTCGTACGGAGTTTCAGATTTATTTCACGTACGGAATTTGTACGGATTTTGCTGTCGGATGTACGGTTTTTGAGTCAGACAGATGAGGTAGTAATCTCTCATCAGTCGCCATCATGAGGTCTGTTGCCATACAGTTCTCGCCGAGCGCTCGCTAGATGCTATAAAATGTGACACTTATATTTTAATACAAACTTCAAGAAAGAATAAAATAACTAAATACATGGGTATTTGTCTTCCATTAATAGCAAGAATCAAGAAAAATCAAAGAACACGTACCATGGGCTCCTTTTTCCTGACTGGCCGCGGTAAGGGTGGGGTGTGGTCTTCGTCGTGTGGCGGCCGCGGGGGAGCTTTCTTAGGCGGCAGCGGGGGAGGGGGGGACCCTCCCGCTCTCGGCCTCTGTCGGACAGACCCGCTGTCCGTGCCCTATCACCACACGAACACCCGATATTACAACCCAATAGGGTATAACACCATTTTACCTTTCTCGTATACGTGGTGTTCAACATGTAATTGAAATAACTAACATCCTGAATATAGGTGGGTTGGGATCGGCTTCTGGGTTGATTTCAATTAAAAAAAAATATATTTAAAAAAAACCCAGAAAATATTACAATTACTGAAAACATATGTGGTGCTTAGAATAAGGTAATAAGAACTATTTTAAAAAAATATTTCTTCCTTAAATAATTTTACAACTAAAACTGTCTCTTATTGCATGGTAATAAAGTTATAATGTAAACAAACAACTACGAGAACATCACAATAACCTATTTTCTATTTATCTCTCTTTCACAAACGAAATAATACGAAATAGCAACATGTAGGCATTGGGCGCTTGCGACCGAGCCGGCCGGCATCGGCAAATTTCTTTCTTTCAGTTAGAGGTCCGCCCGCGCCGCTGATACAAGTGATAACAGTGAACATTTTGTTATTACTTTCGCAGACGATCCAAATCAGTGAGACGATGTCTTTTCGATATTCAAATATTGAATACACCGAAATGGTGAGGACATTAGCACAGTGCAGTGATATTAGCATGCAGAAGATTCAATAATCGTTACGGGACTAATGTAGGTATCCCGTTGTACTATGTTGGCCGGCTAAGGGATCACGGAACATTTTAACCAAATGTGGAAAAGAAAGTGTATTCGGCAAGGCGGTGGACATTTTGAAAGTGTTTTGAAAGAACGCCGCCGCATCAGTGCAAATTAATATTAGGATTACATCGACATGTTCATGTAGGTTTTAATTTTAATAATTACAAATACCTTATTAAATATTAGTCCAAGCTAACTGTCAATTTAACTCCTTATGAGAACCTTGCGAAAACGGCCCTAAGTATAACAATTCAAATTTATTAGCATACCTGCCGCTGTAACCTAGGAGATTTAGGCGTTGGCTCTGGCGGCAGCGTCACTTGTAGCGGCCCGTTGAACACATTCTTGACTATCTCCACACTACCCTCTTGCTTGTCGAGGGTCACGTCCTTGGTAATCTTGCTCTTCAGCTCGTCCGCCCGCAGAATGCTCGTCTTCGGGAACTCCTGCATGCTCGTGAACGGGTCTTCCTTGAACGAGTCCGAGAAAGGGTCCGTGTTGTCGAAGGGGTCCGTCTCCGCGAACGGATCGGACGCGAACAAGTTGCCTGTGAACATGGCGCTTTGCGGAGGAGGTTTCGCGATAGACACCGTGCCCCCGGAATGTCGCGAGAGCGAGGTCATCGTGGTCGCCGTACCGTAGTCGGATATAGACTCGGTAGTGACCACCGGCAGTATGTCGGTAAGGAGCGTCTGACTGTGAGTGGTCGGTACGAGGTCTTTGAGCACTTTCTTTGGCGGATTTTTGAGCTCCTGAAAGAAGAGTTTTTTGTCAACGTAAGGTTTACTGCGGCCGGTGCCGAGGGGGTCTAGTTCGGTGAAGACGTCGTAACTGAGCGACGCTGTCGCCGACGGGGCGGGCTGGCTCACCTGCAACAGGCAGTTACCATCAGACTAAATAACGTGCCCGCAAGCAATCATGACACTTACATATTTACTGGTTATATCTATTTTAGTTAAATAAATAACATAATATAAATCTCAAATTAAAACACAGAATACTTTGCTTTAGAAATAACTCAAAAGTAATTTGCCTTACTCGAAATTTCTAAAGGTTGGCAAGCATGCTTCGATAAGTGTACAAATAACAAGCACATAAAGTTTGAAACTGAAATAATAGTTTGTTCAACAACAACAAGCCAAGTAACGTGTCATGTTTGCAAATATTTATTTAGTCTTATGGCAATCGATACCACAGCTCTAGAGCCGAGACGCAGTACTAAATACAGGAAAGCCAAACTTCACATGTACAAGGGACTCGAGGGTGCTATTGGTGAATATAATTATCAAGTTACTACCTACACGTTTCAAAACTTCTGGTCTTTTACGATATTAAGGCTCTATTTCGATTTAGATTGTGAAGAAAATAAAAAAAAAAATATTATGATTATTTCGCAGGACCCAGATAAGTTCTCATTAGCATTTAATTGACAGTCCATAGAAAACTGCCCATGTATTTGCTAGTTAACTCTAACCAGAACCTGTGAAATCATGTCTAAGTAAATATAATAATATAGTAAATGTTTGATCAGTATAAGGCCGCTACTCCACTGCGGCGCACGCTATGCACGATTTCCATGGCCTACGTATTTTTATTAGTAATGGCAACGTCAAACAACGTGGGTTGTCAAGCGAATTGTATGCAGCTAAACGTGGGCGTGAAAATCGTGCACAGCGTGCGTCGCAGTGGAGCAGCGGCATAAACCTCGATCCACACACGTCCGTGTCGTGCCCGGGACGTGCTCCATCAGTGGTTGACAAAATATTAGGTCTTTGGCCTATGAAATTAGCGTTTTTTTCTTACACACTATTAGCTGTGTAACTTCTTTGATTAGTCGCTGTTTCAGTTTTATTTTTTTATTATTTTTTATGAATTTGCATGTAGTGAAATTATGATTATTTAAATCTTTAACTAAAAAAAATAAAAATAAAGTGGCTGTTTTATTTGGTCGGCAGAATCAACTCTTGGAATCGTTGTAATTTATTGACGGGATTATTTTGAAGTAAAACTTCTTTAGGCGCGACTAGGGGGTAACTCAGATTTTTCTAACGGAAGTAACGCTCAGTATTTGATTGACGTTGATGGCGGTTGCCTAGTTACGGTTGTTATTTTTCTATAGTCTGTGTAGTTTCCGCTATTTAAAAATAGTAATTTCGATTGGTCGTAAGTATCTGTCATATTTTTTTTTTCAGTTAAAATTTAATCATTTCAGTGATCTACGTCAAAGAAGTTTTACTTCAATCGCGCGTAAAGGTTACACGCACACAATTTTTTATTTTGTCTTAATTATTGATGCAATATTTAACTAAGTCTTGCTCAATTATACGCTCCAATTTTCAAAAGATTTGGCAACGGAGTTTTTGAGAAATTTTAAATAACGTTAGTATGAAAATACATATTTTTTTGAAAATCTACATAAAAATTGGCGTTGTTCTCTACTATTTCTATATATGTTTTACTATAAATCCTAATGTTACAAAATTTGGACGAAATAATCTAACAACCCTCGGCTAAGTCTAGCATCAATAAATTATGAAAAAATCCAGTCTGTCCATGAGTTAGTAGGCATCAAATAGTCAATTCCGATGAAGAGATTGAAGAGTCATTTTCACTTTCTTTTCAGAATTTAACAATTGAAATATAATTTAATTACAGACAAAAATCTTGCAAAGAGTGTAGTTTCAAAAAATAATAATAATAAGAACCTAAAACAACTATTGAATTAAAGAAATTTAAAGTTTAGGTACAAGATAATAAAACGCCAATTTCATAAGTAAGGTCCTAATATCATTGCATAATTTTTATATGAACTCGTTCAAACTCGTCTTTGTCCGGGCCGGCGACGGAGCTTCTTAGCTCAAGCGTCCGCCCGACACGACCGGGCCACGTCCCTGACACGGCCCTGATGGGTGTGGATAGACCATAAAGTTACATATCAAGGTATCGAAAACAAGTCCAGAAGTCATGAAACACGCCACAGGTATTTAATAAAAAATTAACATAAGGGACAGAGAACAGTCATGCATTAATTAGCAGGGTCGGCCTCGGCAAATCATTAAATAAATATACCATATCAGACAACACCTAAGTGTAAATATATTCTTATCACTAACAAAAAGCCCATACGCAGGGTAATAAGAAGAAAAAACTACCAGAATAATATTTGGCTAAGATTTTTTTATTATTACTCCATTTAAAGGCTTACATCTCAACTGATGAATCCGTATATTTAATAACTTTATTTATTAGCAAAATTAACTATAGGTACTATAAATTAAAATAAATATTTTTACAAAGTCATCAGAACGCGACAATAATAGCTCATAGTTTAGATTGAAGACAAATAAGGTTGCGGAAAGTAAGACATAAATTGGTAAATACGGATTCATCTGTGATATTAAATATATTAAATATTTTCCATTTATTTATAGACACAGTGATCACATATATATATTACGAAGTAACCAATTATCAAACGGAAGAAAAATAAAGACAAAGAAATATATCTACATACAAACAAAATTAAATGTTTAACTGTTATCATTTGAATACAATTGTAATACTGTGACTTTAGTAGTCATATCGCGAGGAGTTTATTATGCTTTGTATCATTGCATATGCAACCTACAAAAGATAAAATATATTTGACTTGACGGGGAAGCTTGTCGTTCATATCACCTGACTATAAGTATTGATAAGGCCGAAGATAGAAGCTAGCTTCACCGTGAACCCTTAATCATTGAGTGTTAAGTGTTGGAAGACAATAACACTATAAATATTATGGCTACAGACTTCGATAAGATAGTAGCTAGTCAGGCGGACTTAAAACAAGCGTCCATGCGGATCATTAATCTTAAGTTCTGTACAGACTTGCGGACGTTCACGAAACGGACATACTACGCGCCTCCAACAGCTATTGGACGAGTCCAAATTAGCGCATTACTACGCTACAGTCGAGCCACAGCAGCGCTTCTTTATGATAGCATCAATAAAGCGCTTCCACACACTAGTTTGAAGGCGCTCTAAGTTTTAGACTTTAATATTCATGTATTCTCTGTGACAATAGTTGAACATTCAGTCATAACACTTTTAAATAATTATGTTATTTAAACTTCTGATATGCGAGCAGTATTTACCCACGACCATACAATGTACCGACGACGGCAAATCAGACTACTATAATCTAACACTATTGTCGAAATTATTCAATAGACTCTATGCGGCTATGAAATAAGGCTTAAATTTTATTAAAGAAATTTTACAACAATATTTGTCTTTTAAGTAAAGATATTTTTTAATTCATTTCAAAATCCTATTAGACATTTGTCCAAAACTCTACCCGACATTAAAAAATTATGACATTTTATTAAATTTTGATAGAAAAATAAAACATGAAAAGAAGATACATTACATGAATCCTCGACGCTATAAGGGCGATTACACTTCGGAGTTACACAGAAACGGGATAATTTGACGACTTCTTCTAGTCTCTCATTTCTGATTACCTACGTTATAAGCCGAAGTTTGTCTAACTTGTGTATTTTTTATTTTATAAATTCGATAAAATTCCATTTGTTATAATATTTAAGCTTGTCTGCCAACGAAATAACATTTGTCTAAAAACCTACCTTTAGTAAAAAGCGAGGAAGTTCAGTTTTTATCCTCGAAATTGAAGCACCTTTTTTGGTTTTATAATTTGGTATAAAGTAAAATTTACGTCAGTTTGTTCAATAAAAATACTGCTCGCAGATCTGAAGCTTGCCTAGGAGTGTCTCTTACCGTAGGTTCAGGGAGGTTGTCAACAAGTGAGGCCGGCATGGGGTCGAAGTCCGCGGCGACAGTCGCCAGGTCGAAGGGAAGGGAGGCCGGAGTCTTATTGGGGCTGAAGACGGTTCTAGTGGTGGTGGCTGGAGTATTACGGCCGCGACTTGACGCTCCCGACGGCGGTGGGGGTAAGAGGCCCTTCTGGAATGTTCATATCAATATAACTTTGTATAACGTTCCAGAGCTATACGATAGATATGGGTTGTAGGGATGACTGGTATTCTCAGTGAATGTTCGCGATCCCGGGTCGCTCGTAGTGGAGAGGACGTTTATTGGGAAGTGGGAAACGCCTTTACCTCCGAATCCCACATACCTTGCAATGAAATTTGGATGTTTCTTTATTTTAATAGCCTCACGCAACATCCTTGGGAGGTATCGACGTTCCTTGGCGAGAATGTGTGGTTTATCGAACCTCATATAATAATTGGACCTTTAAATGTATGTTCGCACACTGCAGACTTCGTTACGCGCCTGTAATTTATGTCAGCTATATGCTCCTTCACCCGAGTACCTATGCTTGTCTTTGTTTGTCCTATGTATGAGAGCCAGTCAGTCCAACTTGGACTGTGACTGCGGTCTTCCAAATTTCAATAGAGAAGATGGTTGGGCCGTACCATGTCCTTGGGATTCAGTAATTAAAATAATTAAAACTCAAGCAAACCACCACACAGCAAAACCAAATGACACCGTGAGCTCCATTTGCGTAAATCGGAACACTCAAATTTAATAATTAAAGTGACGGTAGATTTAACTATTACATCAAATAATACAACCTACATCTTTAGATGTCCCGTGCGACGAACACTGTGTTACGAAACGTAGGGTAATAATAAGAAAATGTAAAATCTAAATAAACACGAGTTAGATCCGTAAAAAAAATTATTTACAATATACTAGATTTTATTTCTGTCAAAGAGCAAAGTTTTCAGAGTCCCATCGGGTAGGGGATAGCATCATACAGTAATGAGTAAAGGCATTCATGTCAAGTTTTGCTGAAACTTTATTTTACTTGATCAAAACTACACGTCCCTGAGCAGTGATTTAACTAGTATGAAACCATCACATAGACACAACACAGCCAGTATTGGCGATTCCGAATCTACAATTAAACTATCTTATGAAGAAAAAAAAGTACCTAATTAGGCTGCTTTTTAACCAAAGCTGTGCGAGGTAGCTAAGCGGTATGCGAGGAAAAATCTACCAATAGGATAGCTACGCTGATCTAGTTTAGAAAAATGAAGTAATTCTTCTGCCTATCCTGGTTCCAATATATTTGGGTCGGTACAATATGTAACCATACTCCTATAGGTTTTCGAATAGTTTTTCTATGGAAATACAAAATGTAAATTTTTGCAAAAAAAAATGTGGCAAAAGTGTTTTTTCCTAGTTATATCCATGGCAACAAATCGCAAATGGTACGAACTTTTTCACAATACATTATGGTGCGCTAAAAGTGGTATAGGGTTTTTTTTTATCACGCTTTATAAAATACCCATAAACAAATAAGTTTAATCCCACTAAAGTGATTTTACCTAAAGAGGAACTAATATATAGTTCCTGTGTGCACGTCGACTTAAAAACCGCCCGCAACATGGATCCATAGGTCGCTGGTTCAGATCCGGCTCGAAGGACCATGTTGCGGAATGAACGGGGATATTTTTTTGGATAAAAACTCAAATTTGGTAAACGTGTAAGTGAATATGTAATTGATTAAAGACAAGTACAGCGGTAATTGCAAATATAGCCTCAAAAACGGTTTCAAGAAATTATGTTGCCGTTCATAGGCTCGTTGCTGCTTAAAAGTCACAGGAGTTCACAAACACACCCTCTGAGACCATCCCTCCTTGGGAAAACTGTTGTAGGTGGTTTATACACCCGTATTCACAAACATTACTATGAGATCACTCGACACTTTGATAAGAAATGTACCAATCACAGAGCTCTATTCAAGGCCATTGTGTTGAATAGAGCTCTGTGATTGGTTCGTTTCTTATCCAAGTGTCGAGTGATCTCATAGTAATTTTTGTGAATATGGGTGTTACTCGCCACCGTGCGAGTGACCCTTTGGTGCGATGCGTCTACTCGGAGTTCAGAAAGTCTAGTAGTTTTAATTGGCACAGCTAAATCGCACAGCTATGGTGAAAAAACTACTTACTGCATTCTTCATTAGGATCGCATTATAGACTACTGTGCTACTAAGATTGTTTCATATTCAAGTACTCTGAAAAATTTCTAATAGCATAAATGTTTAGGACTGTGACTCACTTGAGACTGCGCGGGAACTATAAAGGAGTCTCCGAAAGGGTCAGTGGAGGGTGTGAGTCCCTCGACCTGTGTGAGTCCTCGCCGCAGCGAGCTGAGCTCCTGCTCTAGGTCCACCAGCTCGGCTACGCCGCCCTCCCCGCTAGCTTCGGGGCCCTTCACTGATGCGCTTATTTCCCCTACCGATGTTATGCTCTGTAGGAACAAATAAATAGGAATCTTTTTTTATAAATATTTTTTGTTATTAAGCAGCATTTTCAACAAGTTCCATGAGAAATTCTTAAGCTCATGATGACACTTGTAAGCTAATGTGAATAAATTGTATAATGCGAATTTTGTAGTTTGTAGTGCAATAAAATATTTAGAATCATAAGAACTAGGTTTTTCATCGATCACTAAATTATGTTTTAGACAGAATTATTCTTCTAATTCTATTTCTAATTTTCTTTTTATGTATTCTAATAATGTAAACAAAAATCATATTTTATTGTTTCTTGATAAATAGAATTACTAGTGTGTTGTAGAACAGTTAGTGAATTAAACTGCTCAAGTGCGTCAAAAATATTATTTTTGTATAACTTAAGTTTATATATTTTTATCATTATAAATTTTAGACGACAGAATAAGTATATCTCAAATTATGCTTTAATAATGTTGAGTAAGCGAACAGCAATGTAATATTATTTATAGTGACACATAAAGTCACAGAGTACAATTCAATTGGAAAAAAACATATTCTTTGTCTGTAAGGACGATCCGGTCATAGTCATCAAGTCCAATGACCATCTAAATCCGTTAATGAATCATGAAGGATTATAATTCAAAAGTAAAGCAAAATTATGCACATTACAGAAAGCTAAGGCTGCAACTAGAATGTAAAGGCTTTCGACTTGGAACTACCTAGATTCTATTGTAAATCTTTTACTGTCACTGCTTAGTACAATTCTTGTGGAACAATGAGACGATATAGCATGTATTTTTTATTTCATATATGTATGTATTTATTGATATTATTGATGCAGTTATTTGGATTGTTTATAATTGTATATTTTTTGTATATTCACTATAATTCAGTGAAAAATAATATAGTTATTTTAGCATAAAATAGGCTTGTTATTTTTGATTCCCAAGAAAGATTAAAATAATTAATTGTCCGGAGGAGACCGATCATAAGAACGTCCGAATATAACAGGTTGTAACTTTCTTATTCTTATTGCTGTAATAAATGTCTTTATCTATAAAAATATTGTTTAAGTTAACAAAAACAGACTACTGCTTTACTATAGCTGTTGGCATTCAGAATATTTGAATGTTACAATTTAAAAAATGCCTTTCATACAATACAACAAATGTGTCGTAACAGTTTTCGAACTGTCGGTAGTTTCTTCATCTAGTTATCTAGTAGATAAAAATAAGAATTTCGTTGTTGATTTGGGGATTTGCGAAAGACTTTATTTATTAAATGTGCGAACGAGGCGCAAACGACTTACTCTAAGCTTTCCATGACTAACATTGATTATTATTATAATTCATTTTTATTTTATTTTTCGAGAGTACCACGCTGACGAATTCGCTAGCGGAAGATAGGCAAGTGACAGATATAATTGAAAATAGTTTGTGTTACTTAAATATAAAGTAATTTTTTATCATAGTGTACCTATCTATATGTATGGTTAATGCTGTCAATTTGATGTGGTATACTGGTATTCTACGAGTATTATCCACTATTTAAAAGAAACTATTTTAAACTGTTGATTTTTATACGACTTATAAATATCGAATGATTTTTATAATAATAAGCTACTCACGTCCTTTTCGTTTGCTATCCAATAATTCAATCCTCAATTTCAATGCTCGTAATACTTAATTTCGAAAAGTAAACTTTACATCCTTGCAACAACCGATTCGTCGAATCGCCTTCAAGAAAATATGCAAAAATTGTGTGTTTTGTGTGAGTAGTCAGTATGTTTGTTGACATAGCAGTTAGTACTCGGATGTTGTGTCGCGCGACTAAACATCATCTCATCGCACATATTTGGTGACGATACAAATACAAGGGATATTACTAGAATCGCGGAAGAACAGAATAAAATGCGACTTTGTCGCTTTTAAAGGGTATACTGCCCATTGTCCGACCATACCATACATCTACGTTGTATTGTACTTCTCTCCCTACGAAAATTTGGAGACAAGTTGGATTAGATCATTCGTCTTGCCTGTTCCAACAATTTTTTTATATAACCTATTTTTTAATTTTTTACATCGCCCATCGATCCATTCTTTCTTCAGTATTCCTCTCCCATTATACGTATACACATGCTTATACCACACATATACACATCTTATACAGTGTGTCTAGTCATGAGTCAGCGATAATTTAGGGGCATCAAATATACCTAATTTTTTCGATAAAAGACACCTATATTGGTGGTCAAATCTCACTCTTTATATCTTTTTATCAGTCACCGATAAAAACGGAATATTTAATTTTAGGCACCTCTGCTACCTATATATAAAATATAGAATTCTCTGGTCATAAAGGTCTTACGGATACGAAATAAATGTTATTTGGAAGGTAATAATAATAAGTACCACCTTTTGATTAATAAAGAACAATGTTGTAGCTAATATCTTTGCTTATTATATTGCAAAAGAAATGTGCCTTAATGTGATAGTTTTTGTGGTATTTAGGAATAATTAAAAAAGGTATATTTTTACTAAAACGAATTAAGATTTTTTTTTAACTTTTAAACATGTAAACTTACATTTTTTAATTTATAGATATTATTACCTTTCAAATTATATATTTTTTGTATCTGTAAGACCTTTACGTTTATGTCTAAAGAAATCGATATATTTAGCAGAGACGTCAACTAAATAAAATTAAATTAAAAGACGACTGGTCCAAAAAGAGTGCGATTTGACCACAAATATAGGTGTTTTTATCGATAAAAGTATGTATATTTAATGAACTTAATTTCTTTCCGCAGACACCAATTCTCTAGCCCAAAGTAAGCAAGAACTTGTGTTATGGATATTAGATAACTGTCATGTTTAATATACATAATAATTTTATATATTTTTATAAATAAACTTAAATATATATATAAACAACCATGACTCGCAAACAAATATTCGTGTTTGTCACACAAATATTTGCCGCTACCAGGATTCGAACCCGGACCGCTTGATGTGTAGGCAGCTATACTGACTACTCCACCACGACGGCGTCAAATTATCGCTAGCTCATGACCAGACACCTGTATATTCAGATTATAATTCTTATCATCTCTTCTCATTGCGACCAGGGGGATTAGATAAGTAAATAAATTACATGCAAACATTTCAGTACCAACGGAAATGTATCAACGTTGTTATCTTATTATCCGGTCATCAAACTTTACGCCGACCTCATGATTAAAAATTTTAAGAGAGTGAAAAATAATAAAATATTGTGATACGATGATAGAATAAAATTTAAGTATGCAAATATTTTGCTTTTATTGTTACAAGTCAGAATACAATAAAAGAGACATTCATACTGAATTTAATTATTATGCCGATGCATTCAAAATAATGTATAATTTTCAGTTCATGGTCTGCTATCTAATAAACATTGTATTGAAATTGCATTTTTTACTAATACAATTTCAATACAATGTTTACTGTGCAGGTCAATTTCCATTTTCAATAATAGTGTCTTTCCTATATCGGCTCTAAAGTCGTTCGCTGAAAGAAAACGTGGAACGAAAAGAGAATAAAATGTTTTAAACTTCTTTTGTGGACGTAAAATAGGGTAACCCATGGAGTCTTTTTATTATAACCAAATCGCTTTAATTTTTATACATTTTGTAAACCAGTTGACATAGGGTCAGACTCATAGATGTCAAAACATATGGGAGCGTTAACAATTTGGTTTGGTTTCCACGATCGTCAATAACGCGATAAGGCTCCTGATATTGTTATACAAGATTTACCCGCACGTTAAAATTCACGCAATATAAGTTAACGTTCAAAGAGGGATAGGGCACAGCGCATTAACCCCCTGGAATGAGGGTGAGAACGTTGTTTTTTTTTAAATTAGACATTTCATCTTAAAATATTTTTTCTGTAGCAATTCAAATGGCTTCACAATATTTTTAAAAAAAATCGTAAAAATGTCCACGCTCTGATTTTTCCATTTAAGGCTGCATGCGCCTGCAGTGACGTGTCGCGCGCGTAATATCTTAATTTTCGAGACCGTGTTATAGTTATACTTAGATAACGGACAATATTAATAACATACTTAATAATTTTGGATATTTTTTTTTCAATAAACTTAAAATTAATATTTTTAAGATGAACGTCGCCTCGTCGGGATACCGCTAATACATATGAAACCAGAATACAAACAAAAATATAATGATAAAGTATGGATTAGGTATAAATGTCGTGCGGACGGGAGCGGGCGGCAAGCGCTGCGTAGGGTCCACTGACGTCACACGGTAATTAGCCCTGCGCCAACGACTAAAAGCGAAGTATAGTTTTATTCGAAACTTAAATGTATTATAACTTTGTAAATACGTATCGTATAGAAATGAAATAAAAAAAATTCGTTGTCTGTAAAGATGGTTTACTGACGATAATTTTACGTGACAACGTCATACACAAGCCGAACGTTTAGGCCAATCATGCCTCTCTATCGCTTGCAATCGGCTCAGGTGGAACATGACACATTTTTTAAACGATTTATAAGACGTTATCTTATCAAGTCAAAAAATATATTTTTCCCAAGCTCATTGGAGCGAAGAGCTCCTCAGCTTGAAAGCTCCTGAGCAATATATCTTAATCAAACACCGCCATGAAATGACCATATCTCTAGAGCGGTGTTGTTGTCGGTCAGTACAGTCACGAGCAACACCTAAAATGTATCCCCATTTCATCATCATCATATCAGCAGAGAGACGTCCACTGTTGGACATAGGCTTCCCCCAAGGATCTCCAAGCCGATCGGTCCTGCAATGCCCGCATCCAGCTGCTTCATGCGACCTTTACCAGATCGTCGGTCCACCTGTAGGGAGCCAACCAACGCTGCCACTCGAGGACCTTTCCGCCCCAACTGACGTCAGTCTCCCTCGCAAAGTGCCCTGCTCACTGCCACTTAAGATTTGCAATTCTTTGGGTTATATCGGTGACCTTGGTTTTCCTGTGTATCTCATCATTTCTGATATGATCGCACAGAAAAAGTCCGAGCATAGCCCTCTCCATTGCCCTTTGGGTGACCTTGAGCCTTCTTATGAGGCACATTTTAAGCGGCCACATTTCGGTTCCGTAGGTCATCACTGGCACACACGTATTAAAGACTTTCGTCTTGAGACACTGCGGTAGTTCCCGAACGCTGCCCAGCCGAGTTGGATTCGTCGATTGACCTCTTTCTGGCAATTGGACTTATCAAGTTGGACCGTTTGTCCTAGGTAAACGTAATCGTCAACAACTTCCAGTGTAGAGCTTCCAACCTTCACAGGAGTAGGTACGACTTTTTGTGTAGGAAATAAAGAGGCTGAGATACCAAAACTTGTGTGGATAAATATTATCACTCGTGACTGTATACGGAGTATAGGGTTATGTTTGGCATCGTACACTTTGGTGTTACAAGCGCAAGGCGGCGGTAATTGCTTACTTACATGTTACAGGAGAAATCGCAGCAGGCGTATGTTAAGAGGCAAATTCATAACTGAAAACTTTTTTCATTGTTAATAAAGTAATATCATACCTTGGCTTTAGCCTCAGCAACCGCAACTGCGGAGTGTCGAACTAACGAGCTGGTGACCGATTTCCCTTCTAGCTGCTGTTTGGCCATCTCCACTTCTTTCTTCTTCAGCTCGAATACAACTTGGAATAAGTCCCGCATCGCTATAACTACCTGCAACAATTGACAACATTAACAACACATAGGAGACTTTCGTGCTTTAGCAATTAAAACGTTTCCTTTGACGCGTAAACTGATTTACCATAGTATTTTACTAAGTTTTGCTACGAGTGCGCAAGCGATTTTGATCTTCTACCCAGTGCTCAAGCACGTGTGTCCGCGATAGCACGCGATAATTTTCTTGTAGAATGAACTCTTTGACGAGGTTTTCCCAAAGTACTACAACATGGGCTTCTTAAAGAACGGCGTCAAAAAGTTACTTGAACTAACTTGCGATACCGTGCTTTTGCAAGTGTCCATAGACTGAGGACCGTTCACCGTCAGGCGGATAGTATCCTTAATTGCCACCAATGTTATATAAAAATATGACCAACATTATATAGGCAGAAAGCAATTGGATGTTAACATCAAAAATGGCAAACGGTCGCAGTATTCTTAATAAGGTGGAAAGAACGAATATATTCCATATCCTTCTTCTTTTTACTATACTGATTCCAATTTATTTGGGTCAGTGCAATATGTAACCATACTGTTTAAGGTTTTGGCATAGTTTTATGGTCGGCCGCTATTCATCATCATCACAACAGCCTTTATAATTCGACCCACTGCTGGGACAAAAGGCCTCTCCTTGTCATGGTTGAGGCAGTAGTACACCACGCTTGCCCAATGCGAATTGGTGGACGGAGTCAATAGTGATCATAACCCCTTTGCTGATCCATTAGTCACCTGCTACGATACCCATTGGAGGATATGTCATATGGGGTGATGCTATTCTACTCTGCCGGCATCACATGGCTAACTATTGTCAGTGGTTTACTATGCCGCCGCATGAGTGAACCCTGGGTGCGATGATGTGAGGTGTGCACGGGGTTCAGCTTCTCCCTCAGTTGGATTTTACGACACCCACGGGATGAGAAGAGGTTGTCCTATTCATGACCGGGAATTACAATGGTAATAATATTCTCTAAACTTGAAGTGTATTTTTTAGGAACATTGATTTTTTATTTGTTACGGCATGAGAAAACACACCTAATCCTCTTAATTAATATAATACCTTCTAGTTATATTGACATATCAGGTTTAATTTATTCCACGACTATACGTGCAATAAAAACACAAACAGGTACATATTGATTAAATCGATTCAATATCACAAATGATACCTCTGTTACAATATCTAACAATCACGTCGGCAATACGAGTACATTGTATCTGGGTCTGAATATCTGATGAATGCATACAAACATAGATAGACACATTGACGCATCGTTTCCGTTTGAGAATACCTTTTAAACAAAGATTAATACAGTATTTTTATCTCACGCGTGCGGGTAAGATAAGACCGTGTGTAAATAAATGCACTATACTAATCAAAAATAAACTATAGGTACACGCGAGATATGATTATTGCGATACATGGGTTTAGAGCCCCTTCACACTAGCCTTTGTCCAACGTAAGTTGTTTTAAGTATGCCATCAGTATTATTGTTTTGTGACAGAAAATTATAATATAGATAGAATATCAGTGGGTGAGAACTCTGGGTGAAGCTCGCTTTGATCTTATTATCACATACTATTATGACGTGATATGAAGGCCAAGAGATTCAATATTTATACTGCGTAAGTCTAACGTAAACTAGGAAATTTAGAAAAGTCGCACAATCAAGATATGGAATTTACTCCAACACACGTGTCCTTACAATCTTGGGTAATTCAAAAAAGACGTGAAGATATCTCTTTCATTAGCTATCTTTGTATTTTGGACACTTTAGCCTACCATCAGGTGGAAAGTAGTCATTTCCTAGACCTTTTGAAGCGAAGCTTCTATACGGACGTTCGGGCGACTCGCATAGCGTGGCCACTCTATCCGTGCTAGCGTCAGATTTTACTGTTACGTTACACGAGAGCGTCAGATTTAGTATCTACTGTTACACGATATATTTAATACGCTTTATAATAAAAAAGCTTCGCTTCTTTCGGGCGTCCCTAGACGGCACTGTTTTTTTTTATATACATATAAAGTAAAATATAATATCACTTACTTGACTAGCTGCTTTATCAGTCTTTATGCCGAAGAACCGGTGCCCAGTGTCCGGGGACCCGAAAATGTAACCAAATGCTCGCGAATCCGTCATATCTTGCGCTATGAACGATATCTTGTGTACTGGGTGATGGTACAGGGAGTCCTGCCAATACAATAACAGTTAAGTAGAAAAATAAATGCGTAGATGTCAACTATTCGGTACGAAGTTAACCGAAAATTTGTCATATAAACTAACATAAATTATTTTTCAATAATTCATGCAAAAAAAGAGGTTTATCTCCTAAATAATGCCCAGACCAAACGCTATGGCGCGCTGATAGTGTCAAAGTAGTTTTTAAGGAATGGTAGTGAGAAGACGCTAAGTTTTCGAAACGAGCTAGTTCTTCATTTCCTATTGGACAGAGTTGTCCCAATTAGAGAAAACCAGGTTAGTTAGAAGAGGAGAATTTATTAGGTATTTAGATTTGAAGCTAGAAGGACTAGCTATATTAAAGCTTTGCTTCACAGACTTTTCTTTTTCGTAATTGCTGTGGTTGGGAAACAAGCATCCCGCCTGATGGTTAGCGGTCACCGTAGCCTATAGACGATTGTAACCATTAATATAGGAAACTGTAGATCGACAATGTAAAAGAGAAAGAGCGTACTAACGCGTATATTAGAGCGAGATAAACGACGCGGACATTTCATGTTAAATGTAGTCTTCAGTCTTCTGTAAGGTACCTACTGCCCCAGTTGGTACAAGTTCCAGTGGTTAATCCGCTGTGCACTACATCTTAAAACTTTTGGTAGCAAAAGGTCTTTTTTATACTAGAAAAAAAAAAAAATGTTAAGTGGTTGGCAGATAAGCGTACGGCCTGCCTGGTAGTAAGTAGCCACCGTAGCTAGACGGTTGCGATACTAACATGACACTCAAGCGCAGTCAAATCTAATCGCCACTGGCGAATTTACTCGCCGACAGAAACACCAACACAATTAAGTATGTAGTGTTCGGGCTGCTCCTGATTAGAGCAGCTAGTCGTAAGTATTTAGGTTTAGGTATATAAATAGCTCAATATTTACTTACTCCTGTTTTATCATCACGCAGTCGCAGGCCATCTATAGCAACGTGGACCTGTATCCTCTGCTTGTGTTCGCCGGCGGCCCGAATCGCCATCTTCAGATCAGCGAGCGCCTCCTGACACATGCGGTCTCCCCGCGCTTCTGGCACTTCTAGCACCCCGATCAGTTTAGCGCGAAAAGACACCCCTTCGCCGAGGAACCGACCTGGCTCGTTCTTGTCTGCACACACAACATATAAATTCTCTTTGATTGTTCTAAAAAATGTAGTTCAAAACTAAAAAAAAATATACTCTTTGGTTTAACTTTAGACTACAGAAGAATGCAATTCATCAAATGTGCGTGCATTTGTTTGCGCATGTTTTGTTAGTTACAATTAACAACAAAGTTTATGTTAAATTGATGTTAATTAACAGGTCACTGCAACACGTCACTAACAATCCTAATGCACTTTATTTGAGACCAATAAAACCACAATTATAAAAAGCTATACAAAAAGCGAAACAATTCCACATCACACGCAGTCGTTAAAATTTGCCACAAAACCTTTTTGTAAAAGAGTTTTTAATTCACTCTTTTTCGGTGTCATATCTCTTCACCGCGACAATACCACAGAGCGCAGGAGTCAAGTGCAAAATAAAAGTGAGCTGGCTTGTCCTATTTTCGGTCCCTGTTTACGATGCATCATTGCCGGATTAATTGAATTTCCTGTTTTTAAATTTAGAACTTCGTATTGTTGGGGATCAGGTGGATCCTGCATCACCTACTAGCTAATCTAAATTTATGTAACGATAAGTTTTAATTTTAAAGATAAAAGCGTCGGTGGCGTAGTGCGTAAGAGCGTAGTCTCCCACTCGGGAGACACTGATTCGATCCCCGCCACATAACAATGTGTTTTCAAATTTTGAATTCATATGTACGTTTAATCGACGCTTTTACGGTGAAGGAAAACATCGTGAGGAAACCTGCACACACCTAGGAAGAAATTCTTAGGTTGTGTGTGAAGTCGACCAACCCGCACTTGGCCAGCGTGGTTGACTAAGGCCTAATCGCCCCTAATGTGGGGTAGGCTCGAGCCCCTCGGTATTAAGCTGTTCATGATGATGAAGTTTTGATAGCGGTAGCGACGAAATTCCTATACCCTAACTTCATAATTTAAAGGAGATTATTTAGCTTTACGATATTAGGTAGTATATCTACTACTTGGTTATAAAGATGGCAATAAAGTTATTAAAACAAGCTAAAGACAATCACATTAAGCCACATAATGCCGTCAGAGTAGAATTGCATCATCCCATATCCTCCAATTACTGGGTATTGATTGATCACCTATACTCCACCAATCCCCATTGGGCAAGCGTGGTGGACTACTGCCTGAACCTCCTTCGATTACAAGAGGCCTTGTATCCGAGCAATGGGTCGAATTATAAGGCTATTAAGACGATGAAAGACAATCACTAACATTATTTCCATTATCAGAAGCGTATGTAGATGGAAATATGTCTAAATACAACTTATTGTGTATTTTCTTCATTTCTTTGGGTTAAGACGAGTTTATTTTTTTTGCTGCAGAGTGAACTCTATAACCCTACGAATAGATTTCATCTCATAGAAAAAATATAAGCAGGCACTTTAGTTTAGAGTTTGATACGTATGCGAACCTTATTTACGTAAATAAATAAGTATTATAGCATTTGCTAGTTAAATACGTGCTAGTTAAAAAGCTTTGGAAATTGTATAATTCTTATTGATTTATAGTTTAAATAATAAAGTACAACGTAGGTAATTCTTTCAGATTTTTTTTCTGCTTACAAGGCTTACCGTTATTTAAATATTTATTAATTAATCGAGAAAAAGATTGGTCAGCTACTTTCGAGAGTATAGTAGAGGGATTAGAACAGTAATTAACCTTTCTTTGTCAGGATTCAAAAATACACAAAGTAGATAATATTAAATATTTTTTATAATTTTTATTTACGGATGCATAACCTACTTACTGAAAATTTTACAAAATCCTTGAGACAATTAAAAACACTTACAGTATACGCGGCAGTTGAACACTACAAAGGAAGGTTCCCAAATACAAATTAATGCAGTTTCTGATTACTTAACACTAATCAGGCGTCTTAGATATAGGCTCGTGAGTCAGGCACTTCTCGCATGCGACATTTTAAAAGCATGAACAGGTGTATTGCCAGAAAGCGTAGTACTCACCGAACTGCCGCAAGAGGTGTTGGAAATGACACACCTGCATTATTCCCCGTATAAACCGACAAATAGTAAGTTACTCCCCCCGCCGCACCAGCGCTCCACATTCGCCACGGGCCCACAACACACCCTCTGTCCAAAATACCAGGGGTCACTAATTATGATACGGCTCTAGCACGTGACTGAGGAAATACGATGCCACCACGACATACGGTTAGGTGATCCTTCAGCCGAGACATGCATATTACATTTTACAACAGAAATCGCAAATTATAATAAACTAAGATGCGATAACGTGATCGAATTTACATTGCGCGCTAGCTAGTACACCGCATGACCTTATGAGATGTAATTTAAAAAATATACAAAATATCGTATGTGAAAAAGCTTGTTCGAGCTATACACGAATCGCACTCACATTTGCAAGGGCTGGTTTTCTTACGGAGGGTTTGCATTGGAAAGTCAGTCGGTAACTTGTGATTAAACATCGGGAACTTTAGCTTTTTTCTGTACCACTGAAACGTAAATTCACTAGTGGAATCAACTCAGTCATACTAGACGGAACATCGCAGGCACTGACTGTGAATACGTAAATTGTAAAATTCGAGTTTCACTAGATTTATTGATTTTTATGCTGTAGTTCACGAGTCCGCCAGGAGGCGACTGACACTTGGCGGCACGTTTGCATGTCATCAGCGCGGTTCGGGTTACGCGGCAATTAATCAGACACAGTTTATGATATTCTCATAAATGTTTGAATTCGTCTTTGAGGAGCTGAGGAGATTCCCGTTCGCAGAGCTCCCGGCACATGGAGGGCGCTCGCACTCGGCCGGCGCGCACCGCACACGCTCGGTGGCCGTCGGCCCTTCTCGGGCGCGCCGCACACACGCGCACCGACAACCCCTAATCAATATTCCTACCCCATCTCTGTGCAACTTTTATCATCTTCTCAATTAAACTTAGTGTTCATTCGCTAAGATCAACCGATTACATTATTAGACATAATCAATTTCATGTAACTTACTCCAGTGAGATTTATTCCAGAATAAATTACACTGTGATTGGCAAATGGACAAATTCATTGAAATAATATCATTATGTTATTGTACAGAATTAAATTAATAAGACGGTAGGCAAAAAAATTGCCATTTTACACAAACAAAAATATGTTAATTGATCCTGTTCCAAAAACCTTTATGGGATTAACCCAAGTTGGACTACTAAAAAAGACAGAATTTGCAAAAAAAATCCAAATTTAGACTTTTTTTTATGCTAATTGATCCTGTTCTTAATACTTAGATATTAAAATTTTCTATGGGATGAATCAAGGTTGAAATAAAGTAAAAAATTGCAAGAAAATGTTCCCATGCATCTCATAGGAATTCATTGCTAGTAAGAATTTGTGAAAAAGAAATGCAAAAAATAATATTAAAGACAAATTATCACAAACAATATACTTATGTAATATTAATTAGCCATGTCAATAACATATTCGTATAAATTGAAAAAACTGTTTCTGTGTACCAACGGTACCTACACAGAAACAGTTTTTTCAATTTGAAACTTTTTACTTTCTCGCATACGTAGTAATTATATGTATAGGAAGTCTTGTAATCGTAAAAAAATTCGACCTGAGATTTTGACGGATTTACACGTTTTAGACCGCCTTGAGTCCAAAAATATAGTTTTTGGAATTGTCTGTGTGTTGGTTGTCTGTGCGTTAGCATGATAACTCGCGTATGCTTTAACTTATTGCAACCAAATTTAACATGCGTGTCGTGTCAAGATATAAGGTTTCTATCAACTTTTGGTCGTTTCCGTATACGAGAAAGTCAAGGGGAGACGACTCCCGATTTTTTAGTACTCCAACCTGGGTAGATCCTACAGAAGTTTTTGATCTGTATTAGAAACAGGATCGTATGGCACAAAAAAAATTGTAATATGGCCATTATGCTAACTGTAATTTTTTTGAAAATCAGTGAATGGGGATCAAAAAATATAAAATAATCTCATGTAACTGCTATGATTAAGGTCGTTCCCCTTATTGCTCCGCTGAAAGTTTCCAGCCTGTTATATGTCACAGGTGGATCGTATAACACACCGTATTACAAAATGTCGTGGCAGATTAAAGTGTATGAGAATTGTCAACGAAATAAAACCGTTTGTTGATAAATCCGTAGTAGATTCTATCAATATTAGTGTGTATAATCGCATTGAGATCACTTATTATTGTTAGGTTCAGGTTATTTTTTTTTATTACCAAGCAGAGTGGAATTATTGTCACCAGGGTTGCCAGGTCTTTTCCAAAAAAATACCGAACAGTGAGCAAAAAAAAAAAAAAGGTCCTCACTTGCCGTATTGCCTCGCGCCTATCCTAGGGTGTATGAAAATAGCTTCACTTTGTCGAATCTCCGGATTTTATTACTAACTAGGGTTGGGGGGGTGCTTTTGCCCAGAGAGCGGTGAAATGGCTAGATGAGCCCTGATAATGAGGCCACAATTCGTTTATCAAGGAGAAAAGTTAATCAGAAAAAAAATACCGAACCTCCCATACTTCGGTATTTTTGTCATACCGAACACCGAACACAGTGCTAAAATACCGAATGGTTCGGTAAAATACCGACCACCTGGCAACCCTGATTGTCACACATTACTCTCACACACTACAATCCGCCGCGCCGTTTTGTAATACAGCGTGTTATACCATCTGCCTGCAATTATTACGAATTTTTAAAAATTTCTAATTTTTGAGTTAATCTTCCATGCCCTTTTTAATAAAGCATTTTAATAGAGTAGACTCTTTTTAAGATAAGTAAAAAATTCAATATTAATTAAATTTAATTATTTTTACCTTTATATATTTAGTTTAAGTATACCTATATATAATTTATATGTATTATTTTAAAATATAATTATAAATATTTATAATTATATTTTAAAATAATACATGTTCGACTGTGTGTAGCCAAGACGTGCCATTAGTATTTTATAAAATTACTAAGAAACATTGAAATGTATAATGATCAGTGGTCGGATGGATAATTGGATGCATATTTACCTAAAGTTGAGATGTTCGCAGTTATGGAAAGCACTTTTGTATCGAAAAAATCCCAGTATTCCGGAATCTACAAAATTTTGTGATTTGATTATAGAATCAAATCGGGTCGGGTGTATATTTACTTACATTCAGGTGTTGGCTAATATGAAATGCATTTTTGTATTGATTGTAAAAATCTTGCAATTTCGATCAAATGCTTTTTAACTATGGAATCGGATGCCAGCTAATTTTGTAAAGCAGGTTGCCAAACTAGCATAGCAAAGGTCACAATGAGTAATTTTCTTTCTTCTCTCCACATAGCAACAAATAACTCGGTGTCTTGAGTCTGATAAGCATTTCGTAATGAGTGCTAGTGAGACGGCAAATTATATACCTACTTGTGTGCATGTAGTGAGCCGAAAATAGTTTAAAGCTTTTGTCCATTAAATGACACATGCTTAACAAGTCGTTTCCATACCATGTTACCGATTAGTTTCTGTAATCCCTGGATTTATATCTTAAAATGGATGTTTTAAGAAGCCGCTTCCATAATTTCCCAGCCAAAAATTTACTTTAGGTAAATATGCATCCGATTAGTTCGTCATTCCCGATATTTTTTGGAATTCAGGAATTTGTATTTAAAAAATATGTTTTAAGAAGCCGCTTCCATAATTTCTCAGCCAAAAATTCACTTTAGGTAAAAATGCATCCGAATATCCGACCACTAATAATGATGCTAAGGAAATAACACTTACTTAGGAAATAATAACTTTGGTACATACCAAAGTACAAGGTAGAATTATTAATAATATCTTCCATATAGTGAATTCTGGGAAGACACATTGAGAATATTACAACAACAAATGTAGAGATAATATTATTTAAATATAACTCTTTGAAGGCTGTATGATAAGATCAATGCCTTCTTATGCAAGGTTGCATACAGATACTGATAATTCCATCACCAACAGCATTTATAGATTCAACATTTAGTGATTTAAGTATACCTTATCCACTAAATCGAGTTGAAAATAATACAAACCAAATAGATGATACTTATATTTTTTTCTTTTTTATGATTTTTAAGTAATTTTAGTTTAAATTATAATTAGTTTAATTTATGAAAAGTCTATTATCAAAGATTTAACTTTAAAATCATTATATTTTAATTAGAATTGTTGTAAATAAACTATTCACTATTCAATTATGACAATATTATTACATTATTTTAACCATTAAAGCTGGCAAAAATCTATATTTCTACAATATAGTTTGAGTGTAAAAATAATGTTTTCTTAAAGAATATTTCAATTCTCATCTGGAAAACATGATTCTTTATTAAGTCTACAATGAAATAGTGTAATGTAAAATAACATCATTTTATTACGAATTTTTAATAATGAAAATTGCTGCTGTCTATATTTATTTATTAATTGTAGTTCAATTTGCTCCTATAAACAAAAAAACACTGTTTACTGAATGATAGGATGTCCAGATATTTTTCTTTAATGTGTTTTAGTTAAATTTTAGTAAATACCACTGGATGAGGCACTCAAGTGTCTGATTTACAATTCTGACAGCTTAAGGTATCATCCTAATTGGCTACAATCTTGCATGATTGTTGCCAGAACAATTTTGCATGATTGTTGCCAGAACAATCTTGCATGATAGTTGCCAGAACAATCTTGCATGATTGTTGCCAGAATAACCTTGCACGATTGTTGCCATGAACACAATGCATTATTGTTGTGCGATGGTTCAACAGGGGTGACCTAATAGATTGTGCAATGCCGATCGCATAATGATGATCATCAGTTGGCTCCTGTAGTGCTGTGCTCGTGCTATAACATGTGACCACTTCAGACACTGTAAAGAGATCTGTAGTTTTAATTACATGATCTCACAATGAAATTGATCATACAATTGTTATTGAGCATTTTCTGGGCTCCCACAATGACATACCAGCTTCAATCAGCCCACAATTAAGAAATCTTGTATGTTAAACTCATCATGTCATTATATGATTGTTGCCAATCAGGCTAAGTATATGCCCCATAGGCAAATTCAAGTACCTATTTTATGCTCGCATTTTAAATTACTAAATTATATTTTGTAAATAATAAGTATCAGCACCCACTCAGGACTTGCGCCCTAGGCTCTAGCCTAATTAGTCTGTGGGTAAATCAGGCCTTGGTGGCACTGTGTATTTAATATTGTGATATTAAGCAATTTATAATGTTAAATTTACTGTTTCAAAATTGTCTAACACTCCAGTGAAGCTTAGCATATGCTGGCGTTCTACCATTGTAAGTTTTATCTGTCTCTGTGGTGAAAATAAAGAACTAAACTACTCTCATTTATTTCTTCTGCTTAAGAGAGCTTTATGAATGTACCTAATTTGGTAGTTTAAAGTCTAAAATAAAACTACAGTATATAAGAGTAGGATATCTGTGTAAGAGCAGAATAAGAAAAATGAGACATTAAACTAAAAATATCTGATTTAAATGTTTATTTATTCACATCCTTGACAGAGAAGTACCAAAGTTTTCTTAGCATAGTTCAATCAAAATACATTCTTGGATTTACTTATATTCAAATTTCATATGAGATGCTATTTGGACTGACAAAAAGAAATGCTGTGGAAGTACTTTAAAAACAGTCTAAAGCTGAGCTTATATCATACAGCACAAAAGAATACATTGCCCCTTTAAACACAAATAAAAAATATAATCTTTATAAATTTATCAACATGAAAACTAGGTATAGTAACTTGAAACATTAAAAATAATGTGATCACATCTTACCTTTGTTAGCTGCCATCAAGGATTTATAACAAGGATACTGAATAAAGAGAACACATTTCCCAGATGTAAGGAAGATGAAAATAATCGAAGAAGTAAGAAACAATAGTTTATTTTTAAGATAGTTTCTTAGATAGTGAGCACTCTTTTTTCGTAGTACTAGAAAAGACCGTAATAGTTGTTCTTACTTAAATAAAAAATAGGTTTAAAATTACATTATTACATTAATTAATAAAGTTAAATTCGAATGAACAGAAAAGAACCATAGCGAAATCGGTTTGTTTTGACATTGATTATTGACCACAGACTATAATCCGCGCAATAGGCCCGTTTTTACACGTCAAAATATCGTATGTGGTGATGTAACCAAAATAATCGAGTACTTACTTACACGACTAACATGAGATATCGAGTCACAGTTATGTATGCTTTCTAATCGTAATTATTTAATGTTGATAATATAACACAACAATATAAACACAATAAAACTCGAATAAAAATAGCAACAAGGAAATGATGTGTGAATAAAAAATTACATTTACTAATATTTTGGAGTGAAACTTCTTTAGCACCGATGTGAATTGTGATTTGAAAATTAATTGAAACTTTAGCATCGTGAATTATGAGTTGAAAATTAAATGAAATGAAAAAGATAAATTGTGACAGTTTGCATTCAATATTTTGACATCAACATAAACATCTATTGCTACTGAAATCACTTTTGCTACTTTTCTGAAGTGTCACTCCTGCTATGTGTGAATTTCACATACTTTTTTTTATTCACTTTAGGGTACCTGGATCACACAAAAGGTGGTGCTCATCATAAATACGCTCTAACTTTTTCTTCTCAAATTGCCAAATATATAAATAAAAACATTATCTATCAAAAAGCGATACTTAAAAAAATTAACAAAAAAAATAAAGAAATTCAAGTGATTTAGTATGGAAAGAGGTTTTGGATGAAGTTTTAACTTAAAATATTTTTCTTTTTTTTTTCACCTGCTTAGCAACGGGTACTTAAAGAAAGTAACGGATTTAGTATGGAAGACTAAGTTTTATTTATTGAGTTATTTTGTATGGAACTTCAACTTAGCATAATTTGAAGAAAATGTTTTTGCAAAATTACATGATTCCAGACTACTTCAACAATTTACCTAACACATTTTGTAAATTAGACTTAGAACCGTCCAGTCGTAAAAAAATTAAATATAAAAAATACTTTTTGCTAAATTGTCATGTAGCAAATAGTTAGCTTTATGTTTAAAACGACTCTCCGGCACAGATAAACCGTGTGAGGTTTTCGTGCAAGAAATATGTATGATATTGTATGCTTTCCAAATACTTTGAACAATAAATCAAAAAAAAAAAAAAAAGAAAATTACTCGCAATTACTTAGAAAAAATAACGAAATTTTTGAAATTAGAAGACAAATAATGAGTTAATAAATAAAACGATCAATTGAGATTTTTTTTGTAGTACATAATATACTATGTATTTTTTTTGTAGTACATAATATATATGTATATGTATTACCCTGATAATATGTAGGTACTAAGATAATAGGCTCTCCCCTCAGACCAAATAAAAAGCGAGTTCTGCTAAAAATGAGCTGGAACTGAGGTCAATAAATTAAAAGTATACGCCTAGACAGTCGCCCGTGTACAGCCCCTAGTACAGAGTTACTTACACGGTTACACCGACACACATATAATGAAGGAACGCCTTGTTTTATTCTACTACATACATATCTATAAAACCATGCTAGGGCGTCAATTTTTTTTTTAATTTTGGTATGAGTCTCTTTTACAAATACTCCACTTCACGTGGTCATACGTAACAAAAATTCTACATCCTACGTGTTGACGTTGTTGTCTTGTTAAGGAGATTGAGAACGATGTTGAAATATTTCATCAGTACATTAGATTGTTGAAGACACAGTTCGAGTATGTTCATTCCTCAATTGAAAAGGACATAAAATCTCTTCCCAAACCACTGATCTAATGGATTGATATCTGTATTCTTTACATTTTGTATCATAAATCACATGGTCGTACTATTTCGATCAAGTCATCCATACAATTTAAATATTTAGAAAAGGAGTGTCGGACCAAAATTCAGAAAAAATTTGACGACCGTGTATGGTTTTATAGATATGTAGGCAAGGCGCTCTTTCATTATAATTATGTGTGTGCGTGTAACCATGTAAATAACTCTGTACTGTGGGGCTGTCCACGGCGTAGTTTTAATTTATTGCCACAGCTCCAGCTCGTTTTTAGCAGAACTCCTTCTTCACTTTTTATTTGGTCTGAGGGGAGAGCCTATTGTCTTAATACCTACATATTAGCAGTATAATACATATAAATTATGTACAGTCAACAGCACGTCGGGCTATATAAAACAGTCAAATTTATCCAAACGATTTTCAACCCAAGAACATTCAATATAAAGTGCATAATCGATTGGGAAAATTTGACAGTTTGTGGTAATGCTGTTGTCTGTACCTACTACAAAAATTCGCATTTTATCGTTTTATTTACTAACTCATTATATAACTTCGTTATTTTTTCTAAGTAATAGCGAGTGATTTTCTTCAAATTATGCTAAGTTGAAGTTCCATACAAAATAACTCATTAATATTCTAAATCCTGGTTCCATAATATATCCGTTGAAGTTCTATAAGTCCTGAACCGTTTGCTAAACCAGTGAAAAAAATATTTTAAGTTAAATTTCATGCAGAATCTTTCTCCATTAAATAACTAGAATTACTTTTTTTTTAAATTGTTTTTACGTATCTTTTTTTAATAGTTATTATTTTGGCGCCAATTTGAGACGAAAAGGTTAGAGCGTATTTATGATGAGCACCCCCTTTTGCGTGATCCAGGTAAATAAAAAAAAGTGTGTGCAATTCATAAAGTGAATAAAAAAAAGTGTGTGCAATTTACACACGGCAGAAGTGACACTTCAGAAAAGTAGAAAAAGTGATTTCAGTAGCAATAGATGTTTATGTTGATGTCAAAATATTGAACTACGAACCTTCAAAATTTATTTTTGACGTGACAACGTCTTATAATTCGATAGAGCCGGCTGCACGCACGAAAAAAACATGACGCATGCGGCGTTACCTCGTGTAAGGCCGGCAAAACAAATGAAATTAAATTTTTCTTTTGAAAAATGCTACCATTCCATCAGTATTTTCTTAAGACGTTGTCACGGTTAACTATCGTCAGTAAACCGACTTTATTTTCGTTTTATTTAATTTTCAAGTCATAATTCACAACGATGCTAAAGTTTCGTCTAATTTTCAAATCACAATTCACATCGGTGCTAAAGAAGTTTCACTCCAAAATATTTAGAAGCGTGGTAAATTATTTTTTTTATTCACACATTTCCTTATTTTATTTTTACCGGCGTTTTATTGTGTTCTTATTAATATAGTCCAACTCCGCCAATGCCGGTCCCAAGCCCGGATGAAAAAGGAGGAGGGTTGTGAGGCGAAGACACTGCTGACCGTAAAACTGTCAACGCCGAGTATCGGGCGGCGGCAAATAACCCGATTGTTTTCATGGCACCCAGTGGCCTTGAGGGATTAAATCCCCTCTGAAAGACTGGTACGGAAGGACCCGGGAACCCACCGTGACTAATTTCCCATGAAAACCCCCAATGGATCAAGTCATCACTGGAAGGAACACGTCGGACGCTCCGTCTGACAAGCGGCGCCACTTGATTTCCGGGTCGGGTGGTGTGAAATTGGCTACCGAAGCTTCCGACAAGGCGTATCGTCAGGCCTTTGTAGGAAGACATGCTACTGACGATCCCAAATTCACTCCACACAAGCGCTCAATGCGAGACAACTGCCGCTTTGGCACTTGGAACGTCAGAGGCCTTCTTCAGACAGGGAAGATGAGTATTGTGGAAAGAGAAATGGCGCACCACAACATCACCGCGCTTGGAGTTGCTGAGACACACATGCGGGGCCGGGGCCACTTTAGAACGTCTGCAGGAAACACTTTCTACTTTTCGGGCGCTGAGGACAGCAGCAGAAATGGCGTCGCGATCATACTACCACCTAGCATGGATAAATATGTACTTGGTTATAAGACGGTATCCGACCGTATCATAACCCTAAAATTGAACACCAAACCATGCTTGCTGAATTTTGTTCAAATATACGCGCCCACCGCCCAGTCTACTGAGGAGGAAATTGATGGCTTCTACGGGGCTCTGGAAGAAACGCTTAACACCTTACCAAACAGAGAGATCACACTCATACTGGGAGACTGGAATGCTAAAGTGGGCGCAACTGCTGGTGATGATCATATCCGCGAGACGGTAGGAAGATTTGGGCTGGGCGTCAGGAATGAGCGTGGCGACAGATTAATCGAGTTCTGTGTGGATAGGAGATTTACCATCCTAAACACCTGCTTCCAACACCACCCCAGACGGCTATACACTTGGAAGTCACCTGGAGACAGATACAGAAATCAAATCGATTATGTTCTTTTGAATACACGCTGGAGATCGTCTGTATACAACGTCAAAACCTTCCCTGGGGCCGACTGCGGGTCGGATCATAGCCTACTTGTCGCGTTCTTCTCCTTGAGGCTCAAATCGATTAAGAGGCGGGGCCACTCCAGACCGAGGCAGCTGGTGGGCCAAGAACGTGTCGACTTTCAGAACATCCTTGAAGTTAAGCTGACCGAGGCCGCTCCTTCTGGAGAGGCTTCCGCAAACTGCCAATGGCTGTCTTTTAAAAACTGTGTACTCGAGACACTTGACCGTTGCTCAAAGAGGAACAAAGTGGACACCAAGAAGAGGAACTGGATCACGGATGACACTTGGAAATTAATCCAGAATCGCAAGGAACTGAAGTGCTTGGGTCTTAGAGACGAGGAGGGGAGGAGGCGGTATTCGGACCTTTGCAGAGTCATTCAAAGAGACTGCCGCCGCGATAAAAACCAGTTTATTGAGGGTATCTGCAGTGAAATCGAACAACATTCGCACAAGTTCCAGACTGCTGACCTCTTTAAAAAAGTACGAATGCTCACTAAGCAGTTTAAGCCGAGATTCCTGGCTATAGAGGACGCTGCCGGGAACCTTCTGCAAGAAACCGCACAAATAGCTGAACGATGGCGGGATTACTGCGAGGGACTATATGAGGGCCGCTCTTCCTCTTCTTCTTCTTCCAGTTGCTCTGTCGGATGGCTTGACGTCGAGATGGAGCCGCCTATTCTGAGATCAGAGATCGTAGCCGCCATACGTTGCTTGAGAGACAAGAGGGCACCAGGCTCCGATGATATAACAGCCGAAATTCTGCGAGCCACCGGAGAGACAGGGATTGCGCTGATGCATAAAATTTGTGACCTGGTCTGGCGTACGGGTGAATGGCCTGACGATTGGACTCAATCGGTCATCATCCCGCTACACAAGAAAGGATCAACCAAGAAATGTGAAAACTACCGCACGCTTGCTTTGATCTCACATGCCAGCAAGATCCTGCTTCATATCATAAACAACCGCATAAGGCACTTCTTGGATTGGCAGATACCGCAGGAGCAGGCAGGCTTTGTGAAGGGTAGAGGCACCCGCGAACAAATACTCAATGTCCGTCAGCTGGTGGAGAAATGCTACGAACTCGACACACCAATCATGCTATGCTTTATAGACTTCAGCAAGGCATTCGACTGTGTTGATTGGACGTGCTTATGGAGAGTACTGTCTGCACTCGGTGTCCCAAACCATCTCGTGGCACTAATCCGGGGTCTCTACAATGGCAGTCAAGGAGCCGTTAGGGTAGAGGGTGTATCTTCGGGTCCTTTCAACTTCGGTAAAGGTGTGAGACAAGGCTGTATACTCTCCCCTATTCTTTTCAACGCTTACGGAGAGTACATAGTAAGAAAGACCATCGAGGGCTGGGAGGGGGGCATCACCATCGGCGGAGTCAAAATCACTAATCTCAGATACGCTGATGACACAACCCTCCTAGCCGCATCTGAGGCCGAATTGGTGACCCTCCTCAACAGAATGGAACACATCAGCGCTGAACTGGGGCTCTCCATCAACAGAAGTAAGACCAAAGTCATGACGATAGACCGCACTGCCAAACTGGAGATCTCGGGCGTGCTAAACCTCGATTTCGTCGATAACTTCGTGTATCTGGGCTCTAACATCAGCAGTAATGGCTCCTGCGAAGTGGAGATCCGCAGACGTATTGGAATGGCCAAAAACGGAATGTCACAACTCGGCATAATATGGAAGGACAGGAACATATCAAAAGGAACAAAAGTAAAACTTGTACGCACCCTGGTGTTCTCCATATTCTTATACGGTGCCGAAACTTGGACAATGAGAAAGGCCGACCGTAACCGCATAGACGCTTTCGAGATGTGGTGCTGGAGGCGTCTGCTTAAAATCCCCTGGACGGCGCGACGCACCAACGCATCAATCCTGCGCGAACTCCAAATTTCGACCAGGCTATCTACCATCTGCCTACGGAGAGTTCTCGAGTACTTCGGTCACATCGCCAGGAGGAACGGAGATAACCTCGAGAAACTCATGGTCACTGGCAAATTAGAAGGGAAGAGACCGCGGGGTCGCAGCCCGATGCGTTGGACAGACCAGGTTCGCGCCACTATGGACACCAGTCTACACGATGCTCTACACACTGCTGCAGATAGGTCGAGATGGCGCAGATTCATCACAGATAGGATGGCACCAAAGGGGAGTCACGACCCTCATGACTGAGGAAAACGACGCGAGGAGGAGGATTAATATAGTATATTCTCAAATTAACAACATTAAATAATTACGAGAATAAAGCTCATATAATAATTATATGAGCGTCACAATTATTGTGAGTCGATTTCTCATGTTAATCGTGTAAGTAAATAATCGATTATTTTGGTGACATCACCATTGACGATATTTTGACATGTGTCAAAACGGGCCAATTAAGGGTGCGTTCCAAAACGATTTCAATTTACTCGGGGTAGAGTGAATTTTACTTTAAGCCGTTCCAAAACAAACCCGAGTGAAACCGAAGGAAACGAAACGAAACGAACATTTACTCTGACAGTTGCTCGAGTATTTTGGAACGACTTTGGGGCTTTGGGGAGAGTCAAGGAGCTTTCTATCTTCATGGGGAGAGTGGAGAGTAAAATTTGTTTGGAGACCGGTAAAATTTACCTAACAGCTGTCAATCTGTTGAGCATCATCTACGTTTTCATATTCATAATCAAATTTTTGAATTATTATTTTTGTAACTACACAAAAACGATGGTTATGATGATGGTATGGTTACTATAAAATAGTATTTTATTTACATAAAGTGAAAAGTTAATTTATTAAATTCATGCGCAGAGTATGATAATAAACAAATTAAAATGGCGACTTCATGTTTTCCTAAATGTTTTCATATTTTTACTCCAGATTTCCTCGTTAGCGTTCTAAAACAATGTTTTATCTCTTTCGAGCATCATGCTCTGACTCTTTCTTTTTCACGATGTAAATTTTACTGGCGTCACTGGTTTTGGAACGCACCCTAAATCTTTAGACATTATACTCTCTAATCTGTGACTCAGAATTCTTTAGACCTCAGACCAATGATTATAATAGACGGCGCCATATGACGTTGCCGCTCTTCATAGGTGTATATGTCAAATATCTTATATCTCTGTCTGTCTTATGTTACACTGATAAGAGTAAAGAAACAGTGAATGTAGGTTTGACAACGACGCTTTATCATGTGAAACGTGCCATGTCGTGACAGCGTACTTGGATCACAACATTTCAGTATTGAGCAATTTTATTTTATTTTACCTAGCAATCTCAGTTGTTTAAGTTTATTTAAATTAAAAAATAATAATAATGTGTTGTGCAGCTATTTATTGTTTGTCAAGAACAACGAAACGAGGAGTGAAAGTCCCGGAATTATCATTTCACAGGTGAGTTATTGACAAACTATTTTACGCTTTACGATGATTTCGATTTTATCAAAAAGCAGCAAAACATATAATTTTACTTGTTGCAAGTCACACAGTCGCATAAAATATTGAAGAGTATCACGTTTTAACCTTTAAATAAACATAATTAAAAAGGCTTTGTTGTTGACATAATTTTAGTGATGTGATTTAGTTTTATCGATAACATTAATCCTACTACAATGAGAGTGGGAACGGTATTGTTGACGTGATACCGTCTTATAAATCGATGAACGCCGGCTGCATGCACGATGAAGTATGACTCATTGTCACGTTCCACCTGAGCCGAGCGTGAAACGAGAGCGCGGAACAAGTGATAGAGAGGCACGATCGGCCAAAGCGTTCGGCTTATGTATGACGTTATCACTAAATTTATCATCCGTAAAGCAACCTTAGAGACAACAATTAAAAAAAAAAACACATACAGACATTTTAACTTAAAATAGGCCATAGCCGACAATGGGGACTGTCCACTTGTTGAGCATCTATGCAGGCTAACTAGCTCGCTTTTAGTTATTAAGTACTAACATTAGTAATTAAGATTTAAAGTTACTAACACAATGTGGATTTTTGTTGTCTGATAAATAGCAACGTTTTCCCCCGAAGGGTAGAAAACGTATATTTAGGTTCCAGCGTAGCTTGACCTACTATTAAGGGTACATGAGATAACCACTTGGATTTTAAGTGAGACAGCATGATAAACCGGTCCAAAATCATCCTGCGCGCGCCGTGCCCCTCCCCACGCACGCGCTATTCTCCATCCACCTTGCTGCGCCAGGCGACTAGCGTGGCTCCTCAGCCGGCAAGCCGTAAGAGTATAGTGGGTCAAGCTACGCTGGAAACTAATTATACGTTTTCTACCCTTCGGGGAGAAAACGTTGCTATTTAGGTGTCCGAACTTCGCTTGACTCACTATAAAGGGTACATGAGAAGTGTTTATTTTCTACCGGCGCTGCATGTCAATGTAATGATAGTTGATATGAAAAGGTGGAGGTAAATAAGGAGAGGGAAAGTTATATTATCTAAAGACAAAGAACCTGCCTAATATTTTATTTAACTTTTTTTTATACTACAAGATGGCAAACAAGCTTGCGTCCCACCTGGTGTTAAGTGGTTACCGTCGCCTATAGACACTTGCAATATTAAGAGTAAATCACTTAACACTGCAAGTGCGTTGCTATCCTGGGGATTAAGATGATATGCGTTCCATGCCCAGTAATTACACTGGCTACCTTTTCCTTCAATCCGAAACACAGCGAACTTCTTCACGGCAGAAATAAGAAAGGCGGTGGTACCTACCCAGACGACCCTACATATGGGTCTACCACCTAGTAAAAAAGTTTAATGGACTATTAGCTATTAATAAGTACTTTGTAATATTATGTAAATATAAAATTTACATAATATTACAAAGTACGAAGTAAGTCTTAATTCAACTTAGGGTGCTATTTAATTGAAAATAAATATCTATTAAATAACTTCTGGGTAATAAATCAGTTTTATTATGTTGGTATAAATCACTCAAATAAGTTAATATTACTGTTACGTCTACTCTATGTGGATTGTTGTAATTATTTGCAATAACGTTTAATGCCTTTTTAACGTCCAGTTTCTTCTAGTCAATGATATCCTCGATGTTAAATATTAAGCCGCTCTGGAGGTGCAGGGGAATCTTGTATAATATTTGCTTCTCGAAATATCGTCCGTGACCAACCAACTGCTTATTCATCAAAGTAGGTAGTCATAAATACAGACGACGGCAGATCTGATCAAACTGTCAAATAGATTTTGAACTCTGATTATCGAAAAAGGTTTGAAATATATTTTTTTTTACTATATTGGGTGTCTGATCTGCTGTTATCTGTACATAATCAACTTAATGGTGCAGAGGGCGGCAGATCATACTATCAAAATCGGTAAAAGGTACTTATTTCTTCAAAAAAACGATTTTTAAAAAACGATTTTCTTTTAAAAAAAAGAATCGTTTTAAAATAAAAATTATTGAAATCAACTCAGAAGCCGATCCCAAACCACCTGTATTCAGGATGTTGGTTATTTAATTTACATGTTGTATATATTGAAGCCAGTAGCACGACCAAGGCAATAATATTGTAAATAGAATTACTTAAATTTGTATTTTGTACTTAGTTATAATAGTATATTCATATACATACATGTTCTGTAGGTTATTAGGTGCTGTATGGTGTATATGTATATAGTAAGCATGTGCTTGTAATACATGTTGTATGCCTGCCGGTATTTTAAGTGCTAAAGAAGAGAAAACTACCTCAGCGCCAAAATAAAATTTAAATATCTCCTAGGAAACTGAAGAGAATACAAGAAGAGAGGAATCAATGCAAACCAAAATTGGTTTTTGTTACACCGTTTATGGAAACATTTTCGTAAATATTTTCTGTAAATTTATAAATAAAAAAAATAAAAAAATAAATTTTTAGTTCTATTTGGTGTTTTGTGTTTGATTTGCTCTTGAAAGCTCTAATAAATTAGAATAGCAAAAATATATAAACAGTTATCGATACTCAAATGATTATTATACATTAGTCACATCCCTACATCAATCAAAATGACGTAATCGAGAAATGTCAAATAACAGAAAACGGCACGCTTCAAAATGCTAAGGCGGAGTCTATTATAATCATTGGTCTGAGCTTTAGACATATACTCTCTAATCTGTGCTCAGAATTGGTCTGAGATTCTATAGTTCGTTTTAGGGATGTTCGATCCAGGTGCTTTGTATCGATATTCTGGATCGTAATGGATCGTAATGCATTGTATCGATCCAACAGATTGGATGCGATACTTTGGATCGATCCAGTATCGTATCGTATCAAGTATTTTTTAAAAATAAAACATCAAAACACGAAACAATAATTAAATTTGTAATATAGTCTTAGTTTCAAGTCACTAAAAGATGAATATGTATTTATGAAAGTATATTTCTTGCCCTGTGTCAATAAATGGTACCTACTTACAATTTATGAAAAATTACTCTCGAGTACGATTTGCAAAATGGAGTTACAACAACTGTCTTTGCAAAATGGAGTTTCTCCCGAGTTCTTGTTTTAAGAACTCGTGTTGAGAGACTCCATTTTTAACCTCAATCAACCGTACAATTTTTGTTACTTTAGATACATTTTTACTTGACATTGGCAAAATGCGTACGCTTAATGCGACGCGACGCCATTAATTAATTAAGAATAGACTTTGCAAAATCTATTTCCAGACTCACCAGGGAAATATTTATTTATACTAGTGTAATCATAAATATTATGCTAGATGTTTGTTTACCTTTTATAGAATTTAATACAATGATTCGATCCGATCCTCAGTGTGCACGTATCGATCCACTAACGGATCGAAAGCCATTGTATCGATACAAAAATCGGATGGTTCGTATTCTTTTGTATCGATCCACACAAGTATCGGATTGGATCGAACATCCCTAGTTCGTTTGTTTTGTGTGCTCTAAACAAACAATTGTATGCTTTAGACATATTCTTTCTAATCTGTGATTGTATGTTTTCTTGAGGGTTTCTTGTAGTTTTGTTCTTGTGTGTGAGAATAAGTAAATACAGCTTTATGTAGGCTATTATAATGGCTTTGTTACTTGAATTAAATAATATTTGTTTAGTAGATCACAGTTACTATATTTTAAAAGTTTTCAAAGAAGTCTTTATTAGTGAAACCCAAAAATCTTCGCTTAGACTAAACACTAAGTTGTTTTATATTAAAAATACTAAAATTACTAGAAGAAAACGAAAACACGATCACGGAGAATATTCTTTAGAGGTAGGGCATTCATTTTGTTTTTTGTAATGCTTAATTTCAAGTTGCATATTTACAATGTTTCAAGTTTTAAATTTTCAGACTCGCAATGTTAAACATCTGTATGATATCTCAAAGCTAGAAATGCTTAAGTACATAAAAAACCGTTTAAAAATTTCACCCCTTGATGTTGACCCAAAAGATGTTCGTGAATTATCACAACAATTATTTGAGATTACTTGTTTTGACCATGTTGGTATGAAAGGTGGTAATAATTTAGCACAGGCTGTTAGATGTAAAATACAAGATAACAATTTTTATATACCCCCGAATTCAAGGTTAGTAGTATTATTAAATCAAAAATACCATTTACTTTAAACTGCACATACAGTAATGTCTAGTATCTCATGGCTCTTTTTTATTATTCTAGGCTATGTTAATTGAATAAAATACTTAAAAAGTCTCTTGATATTATTACAATGTAAATATACTATTATTATAAATGTTGTTTGGTATATCAACGACGAAGTGACAAGAACTCCTAACTGACATTTTGCCTTTTTTCTACGTAGATAGACTTTAAAAAATTGTTTGTGTGATCTGACAAGAACAGCTAAATTATATTGGTAACTTAACTCGCTAATGATAGAAAATACAATTTTGCTGTTCTTGTCAGATCACGGAAACAATTTTTTAAAGTCTGTCTACGTATAAAAAGTAAAAACGGCAAAATCTCAGTTATGAGTTCTTGTGACTTCGTCGTTGATATGTATTATTTTTCACAACTTATTAATATTATTATTAAAAATATTTACGCGTTTGTAAACACAAAAATAAAATTATTCCATAACTTTTAGGTTTTTTTGTGGCTGTGTTAAAGAACAGTGCTTAAAGCTTTTTGGAAACAAATATGACATTATTATAGCAGATCCCCCCTGGTGGAACAAGTACATAAGAAGACTAAAAAGTGCTAATAATAAGTTAAGGTAACTTTTAGAATTTTACATACAGCAAAATACAATTACACTCATAGTCCCAAGAGGGGTTGAGCAAAGACTTAGGGTATTATTTCAGTACACATAAAGCCACATCTTGCAGTATGGACCATGCAGTGCTAGACTACTGGCCTGTGTCAAAAAAATGGTGGGTCATTTGAACAACCACGTGACCTATCTAGAATGATATAAAAGCATAAAATAGTAAGATTAAGCACTTATTAAAATGTACGGCATCATTTTTTCCTAATTTATTTATGTTAATACTATTTAAAACAAGGGATAAAATGTAGAAAACTGCTATATTTCATTAATCTATGATATTTAAACTTTTGAAATAATTTTCAAAATTTCAGTTTTTGTATTTCTCTATAAATTTTTTTAGAACAGTTTCTTTTGAACGGCAATTCTATATAACAATAGTATTTTACAATATCATGTTAAAAAAAAGTTCCCGTGCAGGATCAAATGATTTTACAGGTTTTTAAATCAAGGATACAATGAAATTAAGGTAATTATTGAAAAATGATTGTTCATTTGAATGTATATTCAAATGAACAATCATTTTAATAGTACTTTTTTAGCATTATTTTTAACAGTACTTTTGAGAGATAATGTTTTGGAATCGAAGCCGAAGAGAGGGAGTTGTAACCCTCGATTTTTTCCCCTTTTCGCATGATGGATTAGAAGCCATATTGAAATAGTATGAAACAAGAATGCCATACAAAAATATATGACCAAAATGTACTCACTCTACCTGTGCTTTTGAATTCTCACCTGCACTCAGTTGGACAGCTTACAAGTGACGGCTTGGTGCTGAATCTTATTATTTTATGCTCTTATATCATTCTAGATAGGTCACCTGGTAGTTCAAATGACCCACCATTTTTTTGACACGGGCCAGTAGTCTCTGCCACCAAACAGGCTGCAAGCTTGTCACCTCAATTCGACTGTTTGTTACTGGGTGTACTGATTTTGAAGATTCTTTTAACATCAGCTGGAAGCTGGTGCTTGACCTGTGGTCCCAATTAAATTTGATCAACTTCGAACAAGTAGTTTTTAAGTTATTCCTAATAATGCCTCTTACGTTTTTCGGTTTTCTACTTCTATCAATTTCAATCATAACTAAACTTGCCAAACAAAAAATAAAAACAATGCCTCTTTAATTAAAATAAATGATTTCAAAACTAAAAAAGGAGATAAAAAAAATGATGTCTAAAAAATCTAAATGTTTTTTGAGGCCCATCTCAATATTTGGAATGAATGTAGTCACTTGTATTTGGGACATTATGATTTTTAACATAAATTTTTGATTTCTCCATATTTAGTTTTGAAGGCAGTTTTTAGAATATGTATTAGGGATTTCTTTTGAAGATTTAGTCAGAAATTTTGGTTTAAGTAATAGTTTTAATTCCACCAATCTACTTTTTGTTATGCAGTTTAAACACATAATATATGTTTTAATTTGCAGTTATTCTATGATGTATAATGAAGACATAGCCAGTATACCAGTTAAAAATCTACTTGCTACTAATTGCCTGGTTGCCGTGTGGTGTACAAATGCACCTAGCTGTGTAGAAGCTGTGAAGAATAGTATATTTCCAAGCTGGGGTGTGGAGTATGTAACCACTTGGTATTGGTTGAAGGTGACCACAGAATTGGAACCAATGTGTGAATTTAGTTCAGGATGTCGAAAACAGCCTTATGAAAGACTTATACTTGGTAAAGTTGGAGAAATCAAAAATATACCTGAAGATAGAATAGTGATAAGTGTCCCAAGTGCCTTACATTCACATAAACCGCCATTAATAGGTAAGAATCTGATGTTTTAATTAACAAATGAATACCAATTGAAATTGTATCTTGTCAATGAGAAGAGTGTAAGTTTGTGTTGCTTGAGTACACTGAAACAACACGCAATACGAACATACTCTACTCATGAACATGATGCTAATTGTAATGGCAATATCACATGTCAGCCCTGTCTCACACCTTGTTGGAGCTGTATGTGTTTCGACCTCTGTTCCTGAACACGGAGTGACATAGTGGCGTTTTCGTACAGTGACTGCTACACTTAGATGTGCTGATAGTCTCGTTGGCACATTAACGCAAAGCATAATGGCAGATTATATTCCTCGGTCTTCTGTAAAACTTGCCGCACCGTACCTATGTCTGTGGCCTATGGTACTAAAGCCATTTTGGACTCCGGCTTGTTCGAGAGACTGGAAGTCGTCAATCTCGGGATATGATTCATTAAAACTCTCGGAAACACTCACTTGGAACAAGAGCGTCATGGGTCTATCTATATTATAGTTCTTCAATGGTTTCCTATTGTCATTTTCCAAGAAGAATCATCACTCCTCCGTGTTTTACCCTCGAGTATAACAGAGTTAGTTGTATGTGCATGTTGCTTATTATCATTGTTAATCAGTACATATTCTAAAGGTAACGTTATGGGCTAAAGCATTCCGGCTCGAAGGACCATCGCGCACCGTCACTTATTACGAGTGGTGGTGTGACAGGCCCTTTTTGGCGATGATAACTTTACTCAAATAGGTAGTAGACCAAAACGCGAAAGATTTGCATGAAAAATATTATTCAGTAAATAAATATGCATTTTTATTTTGTTCCAGATATTTTAAAACCATACTTGAATACAGAAATCCCTGAAGTATTGGAGCTGTTTGCAAGGTATCTCCTTCCTAATACTACTAGTGTAGGTTATGAGCCTCTTAAATGGCAACATGAATCACTTTATGAATTGTACGAAAATAAAAACGATGTCACATAATGAATTTAATTGTTATTAATTTTCTAGTAATTTCGTGAGAAGTTTGGTTCTCTTACCTACCGACCTCGGTAACCCTAACCTACCCATCACGCAGCCATGTATAGGTGCATAAAACACTAGACTCGCCCAAAAATGTATGATTACTGATATGTATTATGAATTTCAATAATTATGTTTTATGAAGTTATGAAGAATGATTTGTTATGAAGAAAGATCATTATGGTTTTAAATGGTATGAGACATATTTTCGGACCTCCAATGAAAGGAATTGATAAGTTATGTAAGAAAATGCGCATCCCATTTTTTTGTCTCATTTCTTCAGAAAACTTATCGCAATCATAGTCACGGTAATTTTTTATCTCGAGGGATGCGGGTGAGCATTGACTATTTGTTCGTGAGATATTACTGTTTTTAGGTCACGTCTCTTGCATAGATCTTGCTACATGGCAGAAACAAATTTTCTATCTTACAAATAAACACTCAAATCTAAAAAATAACCTGTAGGGTATATAAATAATACAAAAATTACACACTTTTAAATAATATCTAAAGAATAATTTAATTAGATTTAATATTTTTATTATAATAAGACTGTTAACTTTTTCCATTAACATAGATGTTTATCTTGTTTTGCTTAGGATATCCATCTGGGTTCATTGTCTGCCATCTCCAAAAATCTGTACCTGTAATAGAAATTTGAATTAAGTATTTTTTTCTTTTGAAGTAGTAAGGTGGATGGATAAGTATCCCTTTAGTTAGACCTTATTATTCTTTAATATTCTAAAATAATTTAATTATTATTACTTAAAAAATATTTTTATAAGTAAGCAAAACCTTATAAAATTCTACATTTTAAAACTTGTAAAAATTATTACACTCTTACAACTTGTAGTTTTGAAAAACACCTATTAATTTGATCAGTGTTTCCAGTTTTTACTTGTAGACTTGTAACTTGTAGCTTTATAAAACAGGGCCCAGGTATCAAAAATCCGTATTATTCCTACTAAATGATAAAGTTATCTTATACATATAATTAATTGACCAAGTTGTAGTACTTTGTCCGCGAAAGATGTATGTAATCGTACGTAGGTAGGTATCGTATAATCGTATTTGTGAATTTGGATTTCGTAATTGACAATCAATCATCTTTTTGTGATTTGTGTCAATGACTTTAAAGTTGATCCTGTTACTTTCACTCCAATCCGAGTAATTATAGGTACACATTTATACATTACCAGGTAGGTACGCGTCAGTTTAGCGTCAACACAACAGCCAGTTCTGCTTCTGGCTGCTTAACCCGGCCTGTAGGGATGATTAGAGTGTACGCTGGCGGACTTCCGTGGTTAAGCAATTCAAAACGACTTTTCTTTAACGCGTAAACTAATTTACTATAGTATTTTACTACGTTTTGCTTCGAGTGCGCAAGCAATTTTGATTTTATGGGTCAAGCACGTGTGTCCGCGATAGTGCATCTGTCTTGAACCTTGTTGTTGGCTTTTGATTGTTGGTTCACTAAAGGCTTGTTACTTCGGATTGTTGCCGAAAGGCTGGCAATCTGTTACTATTTTGAGGCACTGCATGACTAATGCATGCTGTCACATGTAGCTTTGTGTATAATCAATTGTTACCTGAAGCTCTGCTTAACCTCTTCATCCTTCTCCAAACTCTCATGTATTTATCTAGCACACCAGCGATTGACGCCAGCTGGGTGCGTATTACCTACCTACATTTAAATAGGAATTATGCTGATTCATTTGTTCCCAGTTCCCAGTTCCCAGATTTCTGGCCCAACCAACCGAATGTAAATCGAATCCAAGAACGTTTGAGACTATGATCTCTGTCCGACAACTTCAAGAGAAATATTGAGAGCAGGGTCTGTGTTATGTTGACATGAGGATGTCTTTCGGCCCACTACTACTCAACTTTTATGTTTCCAAAAGCTTTGTGGGTTATTATTAGCAATCTGGATAAATATTTTTCTTTTAATTACAGCAATCTTCTAAACTTTTACTTACACATATCATTGACCGTATACTTGGTGGTCCATCCCAGCTCCTGCTTAGCTAGTGACGCGTCCGCCCACATTGCGGTGATGTCGCCCAACCTCCTGTCCACGTATTTCAGGGGAATTTTCGTGCCTGTGACAGATTCGAATATGTCCACTAACTCTTTGACAGATACGCCTTTACCTGTCCCCAAGTTGTAAGTCTGCAAAAATACACATACAAATTAGATTATCAGTTCTAGTTCAGTATCGTATCAGTTTTGCTGATAACTAACAAGTCGAAAGACTGTTCAAATGCTGAAATTTTTTAACTCGATTTTCCTGCTTATTCCTCCTACAGCTGCCGAAAGTAGCAGTTGTTCCCAAAGAGAGTTATGTCAAGCAGGTGGTTGACATCCCATATTAATTGTGTGCAGAGTAAGTAAAGGACCAATATCTGTATTGTAGGTATTTAAACTACCGCGCGTCATAACTCGATTACCTACGCGTCATAGTCATTAAGCTTCTCATGAAGAGCAATTATTGATACTTAATTAAGATATACAAACCTTGAGTCTGACGTGGTTTTCGCTTAGGAGATTGAGAGCCGCCACGTGCCCACTGGCTAAGTCCATGACGTGTATGTAGTCTCTGACTCCTACAGAAATGAAAACAATTGAGGTATAGTTGGCTGACTCGAAGGCTTTGATAAAATAATTTTTAGGTACTCGAAGAATCCACACTTAAGAGGGCATCATTTAAGTGTTTACAAACAAAAATACCTTTAAGCACTTTTTTGGCAATAGAATTGTCAAGACATGGAATGAACTGCCAGCGGAAGTTATATCAGCAGAGTCTGGCAAATTTAAAAATGGATTGGACAAATGCATAGAAAGAGTAACAGGATACAAGTCAACATCAGTTGTTTCAACTGCCAATCTGTTAAATAATAATAATTTACCTGTGCCATCTGGTGTATTATAGTCGTTGCCGAACACTGTGAGGACTGTTTTTTTTCCAAAAGCCACTTGAGCCATAAACGGCATGAGGTTGGTAAACTCCTTGGTGGGGTCTTCCCCAATCAGACCCGAGGGGTGTGCTCCAACTGGGTTGAAATATCGCAGAGATATCACGTTCCATTTCTAAAACGATTAACTCATTTATGTACTTAAATCAAAAAATAGATTAAGCCACTCAAATCTTCGCGGCGTGGTCAGATATTTTAAACCCGTTTTAGCTTTCGAAATGTATTTCTTTATCAAGGTTTACCCAAACTTTTAAATAATATCATTCGCCTATCAAAATTATAGTAAAATTAGCAAACCCTAATGATTCAAGAATTCGCAACACATAGACGCATTAACTAACGTGCTTGCGAATTGTAAATTTATTTTGTGATAAGTATTCAAATAAAAACAGAATATGTTGACGAATTTTTGATGGAAATAGGTGTCGAAATTTACTAGTAAATTTAGTTATCCTTTATAAAGTCATATATTATTTACTCACAACACAAACAGATTTAATAACTTGCGAAATATTCACAATAATAAAAAGATTTCGTAAGTAGGAGACAAAAATAAAAGGTTGAAGTCTAAATACGGAATCTATCTTTAGGTAGCTAAGTGGGTTAGTAAGTTACTCATAAAATTTAAATAAAGGGACATTGAGATATTATAATGTAGTTACTAACGTACGGGATTTGGTTAGTTCGTCCTTGAACTTGGAAACTTTGAGAATAAACAAGTTTTAGTAGATGAAAAATTCAAATTGGTAATAGATAGCACAGATCACAGAACATAGATATAAGAGCTGTGGCACAGATAATAAACTATACTAGTAGATAGTAATAGTAGTTACTAACAACAGAGACAATAACGTTTATTCCAATGATTGAGGTTTACACCGACCTCAAAAAAACATAGTTGGCATTTAGATTTTCTTAAACATTAAATTATTTTTCTGATTCAAAAAAAAAAACTACCTACTGAATCGATTCATGTATTTTTTTTTATGAAACCATTTGGAAAGTATACCCTTTCAAACAAAAAATAAATTTTCAAATTGGTCCAGGCGTCTCTTCGAGTAATCGGGGACCATACCTACCTTGAACCTATTTTACAGTCGTTTAAAAATGGTGTCATTAGTTAATGTAGCTCATATTATCCATTCTATCGAGTTAATTCAAAGCTTACTAATCGAACGGTAAATATTTCAATACCTACGGTATTTTACAAATGAGTCATAATATTACCTCATCAGCTGCACTTAAGTCTTTGAGCATTTCCTCGATGAAGTACTTCGTTCTTCCATACACGTTGGTGATGTTTCCGATTGGATGGCTCTCAGTGATTGGCAAGTATTCAGGTTCTCCGTATACAGTACATGATGATGAGAAGACCATTTGATAGCAATTGTGGGATCGCATTACCTGGAACCGCAAAATTGATTGACCGTCCATTGTTTTACTTGAAATAAGCTAACTGTCTTATGGTGGGCATATGAAATTTTACATCCAAATGTTGTGTTAGTTAGTAAGCGCGTTCTATTGTCTATATCACGGTGATTATTCGGAATACCTTTTTCCCTGCTCTAACTTTTCCCTTAGGACGATCATACTGTCTTGTCATCGACTTGGGTTAGGTAGGTAGATACTGTAACCATTCCAGTGCGAACAAATGAAGCAACTCATTTGTCTGGACCTGGACAGAATCCAGAAATGCAATTTTCTGTCAGTAGATACTCGTAAAACCCTTCTTACGTTACGACCTAAGGTCGTTAACTTGCATGTCAGCAAGGTGAGAAAAGCTAGTGCGACTCTCTCGTGCACTAGATATCTTGGTATTCAGCTTATCTGACATCAGTCTGGATGTAGTCATGTTAAAGAGCTAGAGCTTTCTATAAAAACAGACTCCACATGTCCACATAACAAAGAAATCTCACCTCCAACAAATTCAGCATGCCGAGTAGATTGTTTTGATAGTACAACAAGGGTTGTTGCATAGATTCACCGACGGCTTTTAGAGCAGCAAAATGAATAACGCAATCAATTTGGTGCTGTAAGCAAAAAAAAAATATTTTTAGTCAGCTTATTCATATTCTTTGCAGCAAACTCTTTCATTTGATACCCATAATATATTATGGTAGTGCTTTAAAATTAGTAGTCTGCCATCTTGGGCTGTCCGCCATTTTGCCAGAAATGGCAAATTGTAAAACTGACACCAGGCTGACTGAAACTAAATGGACAAAAAAGTTAACATGCACCATGTAGGTACCTAAAATGTGAGCTTTCTGACAATTACTTAAGTCCTTTTTATCACTGACCTTATCAAATATTTCCGTAATCTGAGATTTATCAAGTAAATCAGCCTTATAAAATGTTAGTTTTTTCCCAGTGATTTCCTCCACGCGCCGTAAGGCCGGAGAGCCATCTTCATCGCCAACGGCATTTACGAAATTGTCGATAGCTACAACTTCAAATCCCACCTGAAAAATATTATCATCAATAGCGAAACAACAGCAAATTTCGTAATGGATCATTTGACTTACGATTTCTATAATTGTAAAATTTTTTACAATAGTGTCACAATTAATATGTAAATGGAAATCTCTGTCAGCACGTGTTTATCCTTCCCAATTCTGCTAGGCTCATGTAAGCAACGCAATTGGAAGAAGCAACTTGCAAGTCAGCAAGACGAGTTTGGCTTGTGTGGCGCGTTTATATTATCTCTCGCACTCGCTATCTTTGCATTTGGATTCCCCTTCCGCTTACCATCAGGTGGGAGGGACACTGGAAGCCCTCTTTATAAAAAAATTTGATCAATGATAGGGTTTATTTTATATTTACCTGATGAGCTGTCATGCCACCATCTTACTTAAGTCTCCCATCATAACAATACCTAATTCTATTTACATCTTTTCGCAATTTAGAGATAAGCTAGCCAGTTCCTCCTCTGTTGAAGAGTTCGGGTGAAGCGCGCTTCCACCTTTAGTCATAACTATAAGATCAATCAAATCAAAGACGGAGTCTTTAGTACAAATAGGTAAATATTCGACCTACCTAATGCACTATTGCACAAATACCTAAGTTTGCACTATCGTGCTTTCGCTCAAAGGCTATTGAACTATCGTGCTTTCGCACAATAGTCTGCACAATCGTCATGCGTACATGCTTAATATACCAGAGACGAAGAGCATTTTCCCTTCGTCAAATTAAATATTCATACCTGCAAAAGATCCACCACACAATGGCTGCCGATGTATCCTGCTCCTCCCGTTACTAACACAGTTTTGAATTTCGGCATTATGCCTGTGTATTATTCTGCAAAAGAAAACGTATATTGTATACCTACATTGATTACGCATTAGATGACCATGTAGAAATCTATCAATAGATAATTAATACCCATTTAATTTACATTGAATACTTTTCTCGTTACTAGAAAATACCGAACCATTACGTTATAAATACTCTAAGGCATCCCCTATGCATTGTGATGGAGTCATAAAAAGTTGATGTTCTGTTTAGATCATCAATAATAATTACCTACATTTACGTTTGCAAATAGTCGGATAATTACTGGATTAACAGAACATTAGTTATCTTCAGATATGACTTACGATATCTTATCATTATCTACCTACATACCTATTGTAGTTTTCGTAAACTCTATCCTCAATAGGTCAACGTGATTTTAGGCCTTTATCGGCCTAAATTCCTCTTTTACAACTTTGAGCGAAATACACGTCTGCGAATTATTCTGCGATGCAACGGGGCGCAGCATTAGCATCGCAGAAATATGCGAACAAGCATGATACAGGCGAATCGGTTCGATTGCGATTAAGAACCAACCACAGATATATCAATCTAAGCAACCGTGTTATGAACCCTTAGTCTTTGTATTTTTTATGTTGAAAGTTGAACCCATCATAGGTTAAAAGAGGCTTCGCGCACTAGACAGCCGGGCTGTGGCAGCAAATCTGATGTCGTGGTAAGGCACTATTTTCTTGCTTATGATGATTTGTTATTCCTATGTGAATAATTGCATAACGTCAGTAAGGATTAAGGAAACTGTTTTATACCTTTAATTGCTTCTAGACTATCGTTGTATTAAGTTGACTACACCTTACGGTTGCCAAAAGCAGTTTGCTAGTCCGAGGACCTTGTTACAACAATATGCCATTCAAACCGACATGGTCGTGAATTTAGTCACGTCCCATTGCGAAGGATAGCACGATCGTCTGCCACTACCTAATTAACGTTGATGAGTCATTTAATAAAATGTTTTTAAATCTTTTTTTAATCATCCATTACGTAGTAAGCATTGCTATGAGGATATGACGACTTACTTCCGACGCTTATAGATAAACTCAATAATAAATTGTGATAATCTATAGTCAAACGTATAAAATACATGCTTTTAATATTTCACTTATGTAATTATTTTTTCTTTATACTTAATATATTGTTTTTAAAAGGGACAGAATTTATATAGGTAAATACAATTATAATGGCATATTCTTAAGTCAACCGCGAGAATGAGTGTAGAGCTGTGTAGAGTCAAAATTATATACTACTTGTAGCTGAACAGTCATCTCTATCTAGGTAGGTAGACCGCTCTTATTGAAACTTTAAAAAGTGCACGGTTGATAGCCTGATCGACTTTTGGTGAGCCGGTTGCATATTTTTTTTATTACGATTCTTTATGATATGCTACGATTCCTTTTGACTACGATTCCGAAGATTGCTTGTAAGCTTGAAAGTAGGACGGTAGACGAGGGGTTCGTGGACCATACCTGGAGTCGCATGCTTTCACCTGCGATACCATGCGAGTCCCAACCCAATATACCGCAAAGCGAGTGTTACATTACAGTAGATTCGTAAAACGTACGAGTGGTAAAAAAATCATATCACAGACCAGACCGGCACTGAATTCCACCAGCTGTTAGAAATTAAACTTTTCTACCATGAATTTTCTTGAAAGTTCTTGACGATCTGAGGTCCTTGTAGATGTCGCAGCCGTATCGTTTAACACGCAATATTACAAAGAGGTGCACCGGATTGTAAAACGTCGCCGTTATATAATGCGGCTATCTCACGCGGCGAAGTTTTACAAGTCGGCGCTCCTTTTTGTAATACGGCGTGATACTAAAAAGACTTAACGACTTTCAAGAAAGGAGCGTAGTTATTCCTTTTTAAAGACAAACAAGTAGAGGACAAAGGTAGGTAATTTGGAATACTGCTAGTAATTTGGGATAGCAGGGTTTCAGAGAAACAATCTAATTTTATGACCGAAAAATGTTAAAAGGAAATATATGTCATTACCTATAAGTGTTTCTATGGTTCGTCAGCTGCATATGAAAGACGGCGACCAGAAAATAAGTTGTAAAGGAGTATTTTTTTTTAAATTTGAGTAGATACTTACTTAAAAGAGGCATACGCTTTTTAGTACTCAAATTACCTTCAGTTCGGGTTCAAATTACATTTACTTGCAGTTAGGTTAGGAACACATATGAAAGCTCTTATATATATATCTTTGCAATCATATGCTTTCAAAAATAGGACTTTATTTAGTCCGATTAATAAGTTAGGCATGGTGAATATAATATGGAATACTCGTACCTATTCCGAATTACGTGCACATTCTGTACAAAAGTAAATCTGAAATTTTGCGTTTAAAATAAAAATAATAACTAGTAGTGATTTTCAGATGTTTATGACAGCTTGCAGTGTTAGAATATTGCTATAATGGAATGAGAGTTTCATTTGATTATATCTTGACAGAACAAAATAGCAGAGATCAAACAAACTGGTATTCCAAATTACCTCCCTTTCCCCTAATTGCATTTCCTATGATTTTGTGTTTGACCATGTGCTGTGGTGATCAGTCACCATCAGGTGAACCGCGTGCTCGTTTGCTACTTATCGTTATCGCATGAAAAAAATCAGAAGGCAAAAATGGGCACTTGTATATCTCTGACTCTAGTTTCAGCTGTAGGTATCTGGTTAACATAACTCCTCGTTTAGCGCGTTTCGGTATGATTAAATTCACGAGATTCCTAAAACTTTTAACGATACTTATTTCCTTTTTCATGAATGGATAAGATTTAAAAAGTAGGTTAAGTATAAACATCAACGATGGATAGATTGTCCAAGATATAATATACCTAATTCATTTCATTCATTCATTTTCGAGATTATGGATGAGGAAAACATGCCGACCACAAAAATAATATTATGAATTGGCTGGGGCAGGCAAATGATGATTATTTTAGAAGTGAATAATGTCTACGGGACTAAAGAAAATATCAATTGAAACTAAATAAATTACATAAACAGATAATGATTCATCTACATTCATGGACATAGTATTTTAATTTTTGTTAATGGTTATTTATTACATTGTATTTAATAATGTCATAAAGTTTAGAATCGTGGATTAGACTTGTATCCATTATGATAAAATCGACAACCAAATCAGTGCTTGATAACGATATCAGGAATTTAACAAAATAATTGAAATCTCAGATAATATGTAGGTAATACATAACCTATAGCGAAATCACGCCGTTAACGTTGAGGATTTACACCCGTATTTCAAACATTACTATGAGGTTCCTCGACTCTTGGATAAGTAAACGCATTGCATTGGCTCTGTGATTGGTTCGATTCTGTTATCTACTTCCCATTTTGAATGTAGGTACTGCTGCGAAAGGTACTGACGTTTTATTACTTCAAACCTCCTTCAAACTTTAAGCTTACATTAGGGGTATTTGACATCTCGACCTGTGCGTTGTGTAATATAGCTAGCAACCTACTTAAGCTGTGCGTTCATTTTAAAAGTACGCATAGTTCCGATAGCCACTTAAGTACTGTCTATAAATAGGTTTTTACGACCCTGTCCGTCCACGCGCACTATGAGACTTCAAAATCCACTGCACTGAGAAATGCCTAATTTTGCATAGCATTGTTTTTTACTATGATAAGTATTGTTTGTGAATACGGGCGTTACTGTGGCTATCGCATTTTGCAGACGATCAACGTAATATTCCCCATCGCCAGCTTTATATTTTAGCTAACTTAGCTAACCAAGATTCAACTATACATAATAATTTCCATTAATCCATTATTGTAGGAGGAATGGCAGGTATTGTTGAGTTTTTAAAGAAATTGGAGCATTTTCCCCAACAAATATTTACTCAAATGCAAAATAATCAATTTGTAGGTGACCAAACCGATCATCTTCGGGTCGAACCAACGTACTGTGTTTAAGACCACTGTGGACGAACCATTAACCACAGAGACGGTTACTTCGTCTTCTTTCTGCCCAGCATAATTTATTTGGGGTCAGTGCAATCATGCAATGTAGCAAGGGCTATTGCTCAAGGACTACAGTTTGCCCCAGAGCCTTTCTGTGTTATCTCAAAGGACCAGGCTGTGCAATATTTAAAAACCCACTTCCTCCAAGAGGCAAAAGTGGACTGTCAAAGAACGACCGGGTTCTCACTTATAAGCACTAGTCGAATCATACTCCCGTTAGCGCACTGTCGAGCTACTGAAGCTCAACAGGGATTACCTGAGCGTGATGACTAGGGCTCTGATTGGCCACCGCAATCTGAATCTGTCTCTACAACATAAGAATAAAAGAGACTGATGCTTCCAGATTCTGCGAATAGAATCGTGAGAGACCAATGCACCTCCTGTGCTTTTGTGGACCTCTCATTCACAAAAGAAACCAACATTTGGGGAGACACATTCTCGACCTAGCTAGATGGTAACAAAACAGTCGAATCTGGGAATATTTTATCTTTTTTAAACAGTGCCCAGCTAAAGAAGTACGTGTAAGACCTCAATGAGACTGACAAACTCAATGTTACTTGGAGACACAATAGGTATATCTTTATAGGACTCAGTGACGTAAATAGCACCGAAACAACTACATTATAAAATAAAAAGTTGACACCATACTGCTAAAGGTTTTGGTATTAGATTTATGTTGGAAATGCTGGTGCGTGTGGTTTATTTGAGCGAGTGACCTCTTGGTGCGGTGGTCTGCACGGGGTTCTGAAAATCCATCAGTTAGCTTTTACGACACCCACGTCTGTGAAAATAGTAAATAATATAGTTACTGTCTTCACAGAGACTACTACAGTCGGTATTAATTGAAGACATGAGTGGATAAAAGAGCTATGTTACATTTTTATTCTTTGTCTAAGCATTTTTAAGAATTTTTATTTTTGCCTTAAATGAAGGTGTTTAAACTTAGTTGTTTTAAGATCTAATATCATTTGTAAGTACATAACACCTTCATTTAAGGCAAAAAATAAAAATTCTTAAAAATGTAACATAGCTCCTTCATCCACTCATGTCTTCAATTATAAAAGTAGCATTGCAGGATACCATCGTAATTATTTTTATGACTCCCGAGAACGCATCATCTAAGGACATCCGTTGAATGTGTGCAAGTCATACATAAAACAAATATTAGTCTCTAAGCCGCTCTTAATACTGGCTCAAAGTTTGAAATCAGTGGGTTTGTTATTGACGTCTGACTCATATAAATTTCCCATAATTACTATTCCGCGAAGCTGTTAGTCCTGGAGGTCGTTTTTTGCAATATCTGCCCAGACGGGTTCAGGGACCTGAGTTTCTGGAATCTTACAACGTTTTATGCAAGTTATGCTGGCAATTGACTAGGCTTTCCAGTTTATGAGTTGTTCGATGATGCAAAATATAGAATAGGAACTTAAACGTAGATGCAGATAGGTATGCTTTTTACTAAATTCGTAAATAATAAATTATTCAGATTTGTTTTCACTTTTATTGTGCCCTTGGCTCGCATTAGAAATATAACCAGTCATATTATATAGGTTCTAAACTTGTTTTTGATGTTTGGATGGATAAGTGAAAAATCCATATGTTTATTATAACAGAACTGGGTCTATACTGAAGGCTTTTCTTGAGCTGCGATAAAACAGCAGCTACCTATTACCGTAAATATTTCTTATAGTGTAAAACATATAGATACAATAAATATAAAGTTGGTAGGTAGCTTTTACTGTATTTTAAGGCAAAACATTCAAATTTTCTGGAACATGCGTAACTTAATAACATTCACATTAGCAATTAAACGTTAGCAATATCAGTTTGCGTATTTTTACATAAAAAGAGAAGCAGGGTATAAAAATCCAAAAGACACAATGACTACACGAATAATCAAAACCTTTTTTAAATAAATAATCTATTGTGTTATTACCTTTAGGGGAAGTAGGGGTTCTAAAAAAATTTTTCTTTTACTTTTTTAATAATTTCTCACAAAATCACCTCCATCACTTGGTGCTCCTAATTTAAATAGGTAGGTACTAATTGTAAATAGCAAATATCCGATAGGCGTATAAAGAATGTAGTAGCTATGTTTGAATACTTTTAGGTGTTTTCCTATGCGATTAGGTATACTGTTATGACCAGTATTAAAAATTGAGTTTTATTTAAAAATTCTCATTGACTTTCAAAATCGTGATGATGGATTCTTACTTCAGTACCTAACGCCCTAAGAAACAGGTACCTATATCGTTTATTTAATTCTTTCACACTATCGCAATAGGAAAGTATGAAAAGAGTTCGAGTGATCTCTTAATAATGATAGTTATTTCTACATGTCGCGCATCACAGCGCCCATAAACAAATCTCTAGAGATAACTGTTTTCACTTAAAAACGTCCGCTAACTTTCACATGACCGCTATGCGGTACTTACCGGTTGATCTATTGCCGGCTCCCATTAACTTCAGACGTGCACTAACAAACACGGTATTATCACGTACGTTTATTATATTGAGGATAGCCGCCGGTGACGTCCGACCCGGGCCTAGGCGCGCGAGCATCTGATCGGTGGCCGAAGGGGCATCGTCACCGATCACGGAGGTCGTTCACTAATGTAACGTCACCTAACCTAAGCAATTTGCAATCTCGGGACTGCAGTTATACGGTTTTTGACTTTTCTAAGATCATCGTGTCAATGACATTGTGATCGGTAGTATCTACGTATCTCCTTTACGTACGTTCTCCTTTGCGAATTCTATGGGAACTTATTTGACCCACTTAATAATTACATGCGCTTGATACTCTTAGCTAATAGTTGGAGCAGAACTTTAGTGGAATCCTTTGCGAATTCTATGGGAACTTATTTGACCCACTTAATAATTACATGCGCTTGATACTCTTAGCTAATAGTTGGAGCAGAACTTTAGTGGACAATGTCAGGTGCTGTTAGGAAATATTCCGTCTAATTCGTCATTTCATTGTTCGAATGGTACCTACCTATTCGCAGCATCAGAAGTAGTTTAACACTTTAGTACCATGTCATAGCAACGTCAGCCCATGTGCAGTATTAGTTTTCATCATTTGTGTATGAATGATTATTATGACAAGGTACTAAAGTGATCGGCTTCTGGTGCTGAACATATAATAGGAATGATATGATGTCGATGTCGCCGAAGTTCTCATAGAAGAATTGGAAACGCCTTACAAAACTAAAAAGGAATAAAACTCTATGGATGACATGATTTTTACTAAATTATTTTCATATTATGATACTTTTTGTAGCATTTTTTTAGCATTGTTATAGTCATGCATGGTGTTAGTAATAATTTCTCAGACGGAAGTAGGTGCATAGTTCAATGGTTACTAGATCACAATATTTTGAGGATCATATAAAGTGTGACAATCCATTTTTTTTACTTTCATGAAAGCAAAGTTTCCATGGAATCAGAAAATTAAGTCGCTTGTTTTTTATTTTTTTGGTAACTTACCATAATCATTATTACATTACATCGTTTCCAGCGGAACTTACTTACCTAATTGTGAGGAGCGCTTGGTTTGGATTTTTCTATTTAGATATTGCTTGTAGGTACGAGAACTTTGTTTTGGTTTTAAAATTTCTACTTTACTTTAGCATTTTCAACTTGCTTACTTAACTATTTAGCAAAGGATATTTGTAGGACTCTGATGTGACTTTTTTACGACTGCGACTGCTTATTTCAAGCGGAAGCACCTCACCGGCTTAAGGTACTTCCCTATCATGAAGGGAAATACATACGTATTATCACACCCATAATCCAAAGACGGGGTTGAGCAGAGCCTTAGATAACATTGGATTACACATTAAGCCACAACTGGCAGTATGGGTCATGCAGTGCCTCAAAATAGTGACAGGTTACTAGCCTATCGCCTACATAAAAGGATTATCAAACACAAAAAGTAATAAAACTACAGTGAACCAACAATCAAAAGGCGAAAACACGGAGCCTCATCGTGCTCTTTACAATATTTTTACCAAAACCAAATCGTTATCGTTAACTGTTGTCAAAATGTATGAAAAAGATAACGATTTGGGGAGTTTCTCCAGAGTTTCTTGTCGTAGAAACAAGTACCTATTGAGAGATTCATTCCATTGATAATTCAACCTACCGTAGGTACAATTTAATGTAGAATAACTATTTTCACTCGACATTGGCTAAATGCTTAATGCGAAGCCATACTTCACTTAAGATTGATAAGATAACGATTTGGTTTTGGTAAAAACGTTTGTAAATAGCGCGATAAAGCCCCAGCCCCCCGATCGCGCTATTTGCAAACGTTAAAACCAAATCACTATCGGTTTCATACGTTTTGACAGCTAACAGCTGTCAAAACAGCTAACAGCTGTCAAGCTGTTGTCAAAATGTATGAAAACGATAGGTAACGATTTAGTTTTGGTAAAACGTTGTAAATAACACGATAAAGCCCCAGGACAGATATTTGCTACAGTCTATTCAAAATCATCTCAGTAGGGGTATTAATGGTTATTGGTTGTTACCCATTTGCGTTTTATGTTGAGCACTTACCTACTTACGCCTTTCTACCGTTAAAATACACCTGTGTGAATTTTAACGGTAGAACATTACGTATTTATTTATTTATTCATGTCTTATGAAGACCAACAGCTTATCAACTAAGGGTGCGTTCCAAAACGCTCGGGGTAGAGTAAATTTTACCCTAAGGTGTTGTGATAATAAAATTATTTCTATTCTATTCTATTCTATTCTAAGGTACTATCAGAGTAAATTTTCGCATACATTCGGTTTCACTCTGGTGTATTTTAGAATGGCTTAGAGTAAAATTTACTCTACCCTAACCGTTTTGGAACGCACCCTAAATAGACGTATAGCAACTGAGGCAATTAGAGGTCCCAACTAGTAGCACTAAAATTACTTACATTACACATAACTTAAAATACAATAGAGGTTCATGGGTTGAAACGGTTCGTTAATACATTGTCGTAAGTAATTACAATGTGTTAATTTTACACTTGATCAAACGAAATGTGCGGATACTAGATAAAAAATTATCGACAAAAATATAAAAAAATGATGCGAGCTATTTCAAAAAACAGTAGGAAAGTAAAATGATTTAATTTATTAAATTTTGTAAATGACCACCATTCTCATCCATACAAACAGTTGCACGTAAGGCTATACTATGTACTGTTTTTTATACAGGACGATTTTCTTTTATTTGACTAGCCGTAGCCATTATTTTTAATAACAACTCTTCTCTTGTACTAATTGGAGTGCTGTATACGTACAATCTGCTTCATATGACCCCACAAAGAAAAATTTAGGGGGGTCAGATCAGGGCTTCGTGCCGGCACATTACTGGTCCGCCTCGTCCAATCCATCTATCTCCGTATCGTTCGGATAAATAATCACGCATGATTGTGCTGAAGTGAGCTGGAGCGCCGTCATGTTGAAAAAATACCTTCGCCTGCTTGTTTGTAAATCCACATCACTGATCAGAACATGTAGCTCTTCTTGTAAAAATGATAGGTAAACTGGGCCTGTCAACCTTGACGGAAGGCTAAAGGGTCCAATTAAATAATCTATCATTCCAGCCCAAACTGGTGCGGAGAACGGGGCACAGTGCCGTAATAGTGATCCTTTAGACGGTATCAGTGGTTCACCATTGTCACCAGAATGGGTAGTAACATAAGAAATGGCATATATGCTGTAAAACCCAAGGTTAGGAAAAGCATAAACCTCGACAAATATGCAACCATTTTTTATAAATTGAAGCGTAAGTTTTTGCCATTATTGAACCTGTGCAGGGTATATAAGTACATTTAAGCTTAAAGGACCACGCTATGTAATTTTCTCATTCAAAAGACAGAAGTGGACTGGCAAAGAACACCTGAGCCGAGTTAAAATATTCAAAGTTAAAACACAAAGAAAAAAACACAAACTGTACCCTCGTAAGCGAACTGAGGAGCTATTGTAGAGAGCTCACCAGGGGCAACCTAAGTATAGTAGAGTGAATATATGTCTAACTGGTCAATGCAAGTTGGATAAATCTCTATAGAATAGGTATAAAACAAAAAGAGACTGATATGTTTACAGACTATGTGGAAAGGCACGTGAAATATCAATACACGTCCTGCTTTTGTGAATCTCTCATCCACAAGAAAAACCACGTTTCGGATGCCATTAAAACGATCCAAGCTAGGAAAAAGCTAAAATGTTAAGTAACGAAGCGCCCAAAAAGGAATATAATTGACTAAGGCCTAAATAGACCTGCTTGGTGGCAAATTACCTAACAATTTGATCTTTTTAGCTTCAATGGCGTTATTAACCCCACAGTAACTAATAATAACAATAAATTTAAAATAAAAAGCGTGTATTAAATAAAAACAATTTATTGCTTCCTTCAGCCCATGTGTCTACACAATTAATTTATAATTTTCAATGACCAATAAAATTACTTAACAATTGGTATGAAGTCTTAATACACGCCAAAAAAGAAAGCCACAAAAACTGTGGTTTTATCATCTGTTGATAACAAATGACGCAATAAATACTGATTATAAAATGGCAAAAATCGTCGAAACCTGTGCTCTTCACTGCTAAGCACCCCTGCAGATCAGGCAGACGTTTCAACATATTATAAAATACTTAAAACGAGAGTATGTAAACAAGTACATTTTGTGGTATAATTAGATACTAAGGTTTTAAACCTTCAGCTTAATCGATTATCAATTTTTTGTATACAACCTCTCATTTAGTCCATAAAAATTAAATATTGGCACTTATACCCTTCAGGCGATTAATAACATTTTTTATGCAATAGCCATACAAATTAAACTACTGTTATGTTTATGTAATACAGGAAAGCCAAAATTAAACCCAGTCTCAACATGCATGACTACCACACAAGTCATGCTAATTTTTTAACTAATAACCCTACTTAAAGGAAGTCGATAATCGCTTGTCGTTTCGTTAACTAAGCTAATGATTAATTTCAATGCTCGAAATTATGATATTTTATCACTCTTCAAAAATTTTATAAACCATATATCTAATACAATCCAATAATTATAAAAATACAATACTATAATTTAAATATTTCGCTTAAACTATATTTGGCATTCATTTGGTATTTAATACAGGATAAGTAAAAAAGACAAATAGGAAAATAATACAGTCCTTACAGGATTTGGCAATAATAGTAATAATAATACGGCAATAAACATTTTTGTTTGTGCTATATAAAAGTATAAAACATTTTTACTTCCAATGCGTGAAAGTGTAAAAAATAAATAGATAAAAGTAATAGGAATCACATCATACAAACCTTTATGACTAGTCAAACTTAAATCTAATGAAATCAAAACTTTGGTCGTTGTGCCATTTTTTTAGGATTTAAGGGTTTTACTATTTTTTTTTCTTTTTCGTTATTATTTGTATTCATGAGTGTACTTCTAAGAAGCCGTCGCAATTTGTATTGTCGGTGTCAGTTGGTGAAGTGGCTTCGAAATTATATGCTGAAATAAAAAAGAAATCTAATTAATAAGTCTTTATCTTGAAAAAATATTGGTAGAGAGATTCTATACATTGTTTATCTGGGCATTTACGATCACCTTACTTAATTTGGTTGCTAGCTATCGCAGTATATCAGTGTGAAAGGAAAGGACATGGACCACCACATCAATTTAATTGCGCTAGTGAACTCCAGTAGTATAAATAAAAAAATATAATTGAAGAATTAAGTTTTGTACACGCACAACTTTGCCCGGTCTCCTTTATCAATGTGTATCAAATCCTTACATAAGCTAGTTAGTTTGTGGGAAGGGATCTAATCTAAAAAATGATATTTTGGTAATAAAAAGTACCTACACGATAGAGGTACGATATCAATTTAAAATATTACTAATTTTGAGGCACTATATGGTCCATAAAGCCAGATGTGGCTTTAGGTGTATGTAACCAAATGTTAGATACCTAAGTCTCTTTGCAATTCCTGTTGGGATTATGAGCGTGTATGTAAAATATTACCTGTACTTGACTAATTAGTCTTTTTAGCGTCTTTAGACTCTTCCTTTGGCTGTCCCTTGCCGAGCAGTTTAGCGAGAGAGTCCCAGATGCCGCCCATGAATAGAGCGCAGAATAGGTTCTCGAAAGGCACGAAGGGATCGTGGATACCCAGCAGTATCGATGACAACTGAGAAATAACAATACATAATTATAGCACAGCGTAATACAGTGCAAAATGACGCTTTTTTTCTAGAGAGCACAATAAATATACACTGGACCAGCGTCTACCAAACGAGTGTATGGCAATTTGGTGGCGCCACCGCACCCTGCGTCCTCTCACGATATTACCCTGTCTAGACCAATGACGTAGGAATTCTGTCAAGACATGCTTGTTGGCTGACTGTAAGAATTTGTGATTATAGTTGGTACTTATGCGTACAACCATGCACTCGTTCAGTCAAATGGAATGCATATAATAATTCCATCACAAATTTCAGATTACAGCAACAATTACTAATTCTCAAAGACCATTGGTCAAACTATCTAGCCTAATAGAAATCCTACAATCGGTTGTTTCTCGACCACGCTTCCATGCATAGTACCTACTAAACGGAGTAGGAGACCTACTAATTAACTATCTATATATATAAAAATTAATACTGACTGACTGACTGACATATCAACGCACAGCCCAAACCGATGGGTCTAGAGATTCCAAATTTGGTACGTAGGCTTATGAGGTCCAACGGTGCACTAAGGGGGTGAAAAGTTAGTATGGAAATCCGTCATTTTTAAAGTAAAATCCATAAAAATTGGTACATGGCCTTTCAGTTACAAATTAAAAAAGATGTATTTTAAGATTTTTGGAAATTAAATCCCTAAGGGGGTAAAATAAGGGATGGAAGTTTGTATGGAAATCCGTCATTTTTAAAGTAAAACCCATGAAAATGATTATATGGCGCTTGGGTTAGAAGAAATAATACGAGAATTGAATTGCTACCCGAAGTAACTATTCTACGAGGACGAAGTCGCGGGCAAAAGCTAGTATAATATATACTAATTAACTATTACATTTTTATTAACAATTAAAATTTCGTTTTGCGTTCTATAGTTTAGACTAATTTAGGATTTAACTAAGGATGGAGTTCACCAACACAGAAACAGGCGATTATTATTTAACCATGGGTTTTTGACAATTTATTGTATGGAAGAAATGTCAAAAACTGATGGTTAACTTTTAATCGCTTGTTTTACGTGTTGATGAACTGCAGCCTAAGAGACGAAAGAAAAGATTAAGTCCCAAATTGGTGCCCAAATGTAAAGTTGCCGCATAGTCGTGATGGATTTCAGATTTCTTTGTGTTAATATCTACCTCGTGTAGTGTTTGTATATAGAAATCATTGCCCGTTGTAGTATATAAATTCTCAACGGTTTTTTCGAATTTTTGATAACTACTGGCCCTCCATTTCAATAGCCAGTTATAAATATCTATCTACCAGGAAATATAGTTTAGTTTCGAATTTAATTCGTTTTCCTTTTATCTGTTCTAACCCTAATAGATCGAAAGTTACTGTCGGAACTGTTTTAACCGATCTGCTGTCAAGTTCTAAGGAGCTGAAATAGTCGTGTATTTACTTTTGCTTATAAGCTCAGACCAAATAAAGAAGTTATAATTTAAAGAGACACTCCATCAACTATAAATAGCAGCTCAGAATACAATATACCGGAAAATAACAGTTAACGAAGAAAAACTTAAAATAGATAATAATAGATGGATTTATACCACATACGCCTGTTTTGTAAATTATCCGATATTTCGACTCAGTATCATGCGCCATGGTCACGGAACTCACGGATGAACTAAAGCTAACTAAAGTCTAAAAGCGAGTTGCGAGTTGATGTTCATTGGCAGACAAATCTGTCTACCCTCGTTCTAAATTTTTTGTTACGCTTGGCACCCGTTTTCTCACATTTAATTGATAGTAACCACGTAAGTTTAAAACAATATGTGTTTATGTGTATGTACCTTAAAGTAGACGAAGAAGATGACAATGCCGAAGTAGACGAGAGCGTGCGGCGCAGAGATGAGGTCCGTCTTCTTGTCCAGCACGAAGATAACCGACGCCACCAGAGATGCCTTCGTGTAGCTGAAGGTAAGGATATTTTTAATGTTATGCTATATGGGCTGGTTTCACACGATTCTGATTAGGAGAAATCTGGCAGTTAAATTGACAGTTTTGTATGGACTGTCTGTCTAATAAATGCTACTGGAAAATTAATTGGAACCTGTGAAACAGTCTCAGGAGAAATTGCACCACTTTCAAATAACTAAGTTCAAGTAACTTCATATTCATATTATTTTCAAGGTAGAGTAGGTAGATACCACGACTTTTTTTTTTCTTTATTTTTAAAGGACTTTTATCTTTACAGACATGTCAGTCCTATCGTGAACTTATGTAATAATTCACCAATCAACTGAGCCAATTAAAATACAATAATGTTATTATCGGAAGAAAGTCGTGGCAGACATATAAAACGATACAGCAGTCTAGCCTCTTCCGACACTGGTTGGGCCAGAATGCTGTGAAACACACCTATGTCTGACATGTTAATTTTAAGTTTGCTCACAAACGCCCGTCTTTCTTCCTGTACCACGACTTAATATTGTTAAGTTTAATTTTTCTTTTGTTGTTGTTTTGAGTTTATATATGTACCTATATCTAATATTTTCTGTTGTGTGGGTACTACATAACATGCTATATATTTAATGGTTGTGCACCCACTGGTTTCAGATCTAGATGCCCGATTCTCTGTGGTATACTTGCGTTCGGTTTGGTTTGTGGTTTGGTCTTTTTTAAATCTACTGGGCTGAGATGATTTTATACAATAGGTACGGTCAGCATTAGAAGTAGATTAAGGAGCACCGCACATCGCACTTTGTGCGGCGCAACTGGAGTATTTTGTATGCGTGTTATGAAGCACCACACATCATCACACAACATGTTGCCATAAAAATAACGTTGCTGTTAATGATAATCCTGCCCCTCGCGTTTAAGGGTTGGCTTCCACCTGCCGACTTATCATCACTTATCTATTATTATAACGATGAAATACACTTTGAGGACCTACAAAACTGTCGATGATCCGATTACCAATCAGTTTGGTTTATCAGATTTTTTCGTATCTTTGATAAATTTTGACTCGCTCGACTAAATTTCGTGAATGCTTATCCTATTAATTTGGGAAAGCATTAATTTGTTGCTGTAAGTATTAAATATTTTGAACATACAAACAAAAATTTAAGCACAAAGTTATTATAAAATGATGCATAGGTCTAATAATATAATAATTCATAGGAATAATGCATATTTCTGCGTAATTTATTAATTAAATTGAGAGAATATATTTTTTTTCTAATAGTAGGATTCCTCTTGTATTTGGTGATTTTGTTGCGTTGGTGTTTATATATAAAAATACTTTAACAATGGAATAATTTTATTTTTGCGTTTACAAACGCGTAAATATAATACTAGAAAAATGCACTGAAAAAAATCGACTTGCCTCAGGCGGGACTCTTTTTTCAGTGCATTTTTCTAATACTTTAACAATGTTTTCTAGTTTTCGTTCATCATAGTGTTCATATCATAGAAGAACGATACTCACAAGCTAGGTTGCATTGTCTCCATGGCGGTGGGGGTCCACGCTCCTCGTATGAGGCGCTCCAACAATCTGCTGAAGCCGGCGCCGTTACCTTTGAGAGTTCCTGAAATTTTATAATTGGTAGATTAGTTGTGTGTTAGCTTTACAGAAATATTACAAGTAAATTAAGCTTATTACAAATAATAGGTACTCATCAATGCTAAACCGTCTTTATACTTAAATCCGAATGTCAGTACCTACCTAAGGGCAGTGTGACACTTAAGTACTTGTCACTCACATCATGAGACTGATAGACAGCTTTTATAGACGATTATAATTGTTAAAACTTTACTATGAAATATGAATTTAGTGGCTGACTGTACTATCATCGGAAGCTTTCAGGAGTCGTTAAGAAAAAGTTAATAAATCTTTAGTATTTAAAATTAGCGGAGTAGATCTTGACCTTTTTCTCGTGATGAACACTCGCTCACTGGCTGGATATCTTACTACTGTCGAAACTGTGTTGTTACTAACACATCAAGCGGTCTTAGAATAAATCCCTGGCGTAGGTACTACCACTAAACCATATGAGTAAATAATCCGACTAAACCGAATGCAATTGCAATGTATTATTCCCAGTACCAACGAACCCTGGGGGATAAATCCAAGACCCTAAAAAAAGGTCTAATAAAATATTAAATAGGCCCTTACCAACAATAATCATGATGACATACGCGTTCGGGTAGAGCTTGCCGGCATGACTGACTCCGTCGTACACCTTCTTGGCGCGGTAGATCTCTTTCATGGCCGAAGCCACTACCTTTACTGGCAGGAACTTTGCTACCTTATAACCGACGTCGAACGGAGTGTAGAATACTAAGTACCTGACATTAACAGACAAATTATTCGTTTTATTCATATAGAAATTATAGATTTTCAATGTGGGCTATAGTATACTATAGCCCACATTATAGTATACTAACGCCCACGGGGTGCTATAGCACCCCGTGGGCGTTTGACATTTTCAAGGAGGCATGGCATAGCTGTTTTAAATTCGTGACAGGTTTTACAGTGCCACAAACTTATCTGGCCCTTTGGTGGTGGGTGTCGCTAAGTGGTGAACTGTTAAAAGTCAAAAAAAGAAAATTATTATTATGAGCAGTTCTAATTTTTGCCACCGGATAAGATAAGTTTGTAGCAATGTACACAGGCTGAACATAACATAAATGGGACCGACATCGCGAGTTGTTAACGCCATACAAAATGGTGTGCATTGTGTTTTGACAGCTAATAAATAAAAAGTAGATACTTCAACCATCGAAATAGTAAGCGCGTTAGTCCGTACAATTACCATTTCGATGATTTCAATTGATTTCCATGGATTTATTGATTATAAGTTACCACTTCCTCCTAGAAATTGAGCTAGCCAAACAAGTGAAATTAAATTATAATTACACTTCTCTCGTTTTTTCGGCAAATTGATTTATTAAATCATCTATAGCTGAACACGATTTCAGTTTTTTTTAAATCTGATTTTTTATATGTGTTTTTCCCGGGAAGCACGAGATTAAGTGACATTTTGGATAACATTTTACTAATTTTTGCTTACACACATTAGGGGCCTCTGTAACCCAGGGGCCTATCATTGATACGGCTGATACGGCGGTAGCTACGCCCCTGCTTGTGACCCATGAGTAGGGTTAAGGAGGCCTCCTGATGATGCACCGGCACTTTACTTCACTATCCTGGCTACTCTCTCCGCCTAAACATATTTTATATTTTTAACATAGAACGTAATATTAGGGGATGTTGACTTTGATTCTATACAAACCATGTGATAGTGCCGATGACCAGTTGCGGAGTGTTCTTGAGTGGTGCCAAAATTGGCTCTCCGAGGAGTCCGTTCACCACCATTCCGCCCGCGAATATCACCAGCATTGTCGACAGCCAACATGACAGTGGGTGCTTGCGAGAAAACGCCTGCGCTCCTGCAAATAAATAGAACATCTTGATGGAAATCATCCACCCAAAGAAATACCTACCCATTGGGGTTCATTCTTTAAAAGTATTCTAATATTCCTATGAATATACATATCTAACGTCACACGTTTAACGTTTGGTCACATGAAACATCCGGCTCACAAGATAATTATTTTCCCAATTCTTTGACTAGGAAATCGTCTATGGAGGTTGGCCTCACAAGCTTGAGCGTCTGCTGTCTTTCCTTCTCTTTTATGCTAGGTGGTTGGCAAATAAGCATAAAGCCTGCCTAATGGTAAGTATTTCGTCGAGGTAGGGCACAGCGGACTAGCTGCTTGAATCTGGAGCAGCCGGAACTGGTATTCCCTCCACCATACAGAAGACCACAGTCAAATTATAACACTACATTGTTGTGGGGTTGTATTTCCGTTGGTGAGTAAGGTCGCCTTTTCCCGGTCCACTGTTGAACTGGGCCGGCCCTGGAGGAGTTTTGGGGTAATGGCGCGTGCGCCGATCCCAAAACGCCCCCCACAAGGGCTTAGGAGGGTACCGGTGGGTTTTAGCGGAGTAGGACTTAGACGGAGTAGTTTTAGGAGTCCCGCACAAGCCTAGCCCGTGTGCGGTATGGTCCGTAAGTGGATTTCCCACCGTCAAAAAAAGAAAAGGTGAGTAAGGTCGCCAGAGCACCACGAGGTAGGGAAGAGGACTAGGGTTGGCAGCGTGCGAGTGTCGCGTTAGTGTTGCAAGCGTCTATAGGTTACAGTGGCTGCTTACCACCAGGTAGGCTGTAGGCTGTATGCTTGTCTGCCAACCACTTCAAATAAAAAAAGCATTTAGGTACCTACCATAGCCAAGGACGACAGTCTCACTCCTCCGCTCTGCCTACCCTTATCCCATGACCAACCCCGTGGAGCTCTGGCAATCTTACTCACCGATAAAAACATAATAAGTACATACTACGAATATGTAGAGTTATTTTACTACGGGTTTTCTGTAAGGTGAACTGCAATTCGAACGGCTAATCTGGTAATGCTATAAAGGCTATCAAAATTAGGATTCATCCTTTAGTGAATCCATTAGTATCAAATCCTACATGATACCTCTTCTGTGAGAAGTCACTGATAGATATGCTTCACATCAAGCATCTCCAGTCCTCCCTGGATAAAGTCGGTTAAAATCGGGCTTGCCGTCGATTGATATACTTTACTGTTCTAGAACATGCAGGTTCCAGCCACCCTTTGTAGCCGTCCCATAACTGTTTACCCTTCCTTCTACGCCTGAACTTAGTTTTTGAGTTTTTGGAGTATGCGATGCGGCAATGGTCGTACGTTCAGACATCCCTAATAATTTCAACATTCCTCAACGAGGCTCGTTGGTCTAGGGGTATGATTCTCGCTTCGGGTGCGAGAGGTCCCGGGTTCAAATCCCGGACGAGCCCGCTGTGATCATTTTTTTGTTTTATTATATAAATAGTTTTAGATTGTTTTTATTTATTTAAAAATATTATGCTTCTTCCTCGCCATTATAAAAAAAAGTTAAACGTAAAAGAGAAAATTATTCTGTTAAAGACTTTTGTAAACAACGCCATCTATTTACGGGCAGTGAAATTTCTTCGTACAGTAAGTAAAAAGCATGGGTGATAAAATAGTACTTGTCTAATGCTTTTTTATCATGTTTAGGTACGTGAACGAGTACTTATTTACGTGTATGTAGGTATATATAGCAGATAGGTACTATTATTATCATGTACCTAACCTTTTCATACAATCTTTTTTCTAGTATTGATATAAATAGGTACTTGCGTATAATAATATACATAAATGCAATAGATAGGTACAGGTTTTTAATAAAGTAGGATTAAGCAATAAAATGTAAGAATATTAAGTACGGTCAGTACGTTTAATTGCGATAAAGATTCGTATTTTGTTGTAATTCTTGTAGTCTAATGTACGAGTATAATCGTGCCCTATAATCGACTTTAAATCTTTAATTCCCTATTAAAAGCGCTTGCGGAAGTCTTATGTTCAGCAGGGAATTATATTCTATTTATAAACTGTTTAGGTGTCTTTATTTTAGCTCATTCCGAGACTGTGAAAAGCTGCTGACTCAATGATAATTTACATATTATCATAAAGTTAATAAACGGAAGTAAAGATTTTGGCGCGTTTTATAAACTAAACGAAATATTCTTACCAGTCCCCAAATCCTCTCTGACTGCAAGAGCGCATAAAAGAGAATGTGCAATATCGAAATACGGATACATCTTCAATTTAATGACCTGGTTGGCCAGGTCCAGAAATGCTTCGGGATCCATGGTAGTAGATTTTTACGTGCTTCACGTTTTTATTCAAAATTAAATAGTACAACTAAACACCGACAATATCGAGGCACGTTGCGCACGGCCGCGACTTCACGCGGGCGATGTGGCCGCGAGACTGGCACGGTGAGATGTGGTCTGACCTGATTGACTATTGGATGTATGATTATTTTGGTCTTAACACACCAAAATCAAAGCATGTGCCGGTGCCGGCTCATGCTTGGTCAGATAATATTGTCAAATCAAAACTGTCAAACATTTTTATGTAGAGGTAGTATTGTATTAGTAGATACGCTATTTTCGTCATATGAAATTAAGTTTCCGTAGTGTAGCGGTTATCACGTGTGCTTCACACGCACAAGGTCCCCGGTTCGATCCCGGGCGGAAACAGTTGATTTTTTTTTACTTTTTAAGTTTAATCTAGTGTATTCGACGCGGTTTCTAAAAATTAACTTTTCCTAACGAGGATCCTTTTTTTAAAATTCAACTTTTAATGAAAACAAGGAAGCAAATGCAATATAATTTACTTCCCTTTTATTAACCCTAATAATCCTCATTCTAATAATCATTATCTGCAGATATCAGATGCAGTATAAGTCTAATGAATTCATAAACATTGATGATGGGTGGGATATCTGTTTATAAAAGAGAAACAAGTGTATATTAGAAAACATTTTAATTTATAAACAAGTACAAAATTATTGAAAATTGTAAACCAATTCACATTTCGACTGCAGATGTAGTAAAAATGGACAATATATAATAAATAATAGGAACAGTTGATTTTATCAGTCTTCTGTTCATTATCAGTTGGACACAGCCAAATCTTTGGATACTACTCCAGCTTGGACAAACATATGTACATTTAATTATTATCTATCTAATCTCACTGATAATGCCAAACGCCAATTGAGTATTGTAACTTTCGAGAGATAATAGAATTTAAACATTTTAAACCAATATCAGAATTATTTGTTCACTATGAATTGATTTATCTGTAAACAAAGCAATAAAATAATAACATTTAATATTATTTTTTAACATTGTTTAAAAAAGCTTTTTGATGACATAAATATTAACAAGGAACTAGTTACGCACATGTTGAGTAAACGCACTTAACTTAAAATACATTAGTCCTAAGCAATTATTAAAAATATTTTGCAACATTTTCAAAGCCATTAGGAAGATAGTTTCTTTATGACTTTTACTTATACACGGCTATAGTTACAAATTGTTCCCAATACTAAAACTTATCAGTTTTATTTATATTTAAAAAGTTACTATATACTTATTGAGATTCTACATTTAGTTGAAATTCACAATTGATCATACTCATAATTACACTTACAATAATTCGTCGGCATGCAGTCTTGTCCATTCAATTCATATTTAATATTAACTTGTTATCTCTAAAACAACAAAGAAAATTCATTTTTGCAAATGGTGATTTTTCTTACATAGCGCACGTAAATTCATTATTAATAATTAAATAAAATCTATAATTATAAAATATTTCTATGGAATATGCAATTAATTTGTCTACAATAACCAAGTGAATTATATTAAAAATTATATAAATAAATAATAACAATAATAATATCATATATTATAAAACACTTCCAAGAGTCTCTAAAATCAAAAGCACCTGATTTTTAAACAGAATGTACAATCGAGGAATTCGCGATTTACCATTATACCAAGCGTGCATAATAATATAATAAGATGGCAACTGAAAACATGCAAAGGTTATGTAGTGATCTACTATCAACTTCCTCGAGCGTACAATAGGAAGTTATTGCACAAGAAGACGGTATATACAGCACTTTGAGGACTGCATTGGATGATTTGAACGTAATCTGTAAAAAAATGAGGTAAATAAAAAGGCTGAGTTTAACTTACCACCATTTATAGTATAATAACAGAGCTAGTACTATTAACCCAAAAATAGTAATTGTTCAAAAAAATACCAAAATATTTAATGTAGGTATTTATAACACTTATGATTAAAATTTATAACAAATTTAGTAAACGAAAAACACGGTGTTCGTGTCCAGATTATACTGATACGGGAAAACAGACCTCGGCAAAGACTTCCACTCCTTCCACAATCGCTTCGTGCGAATGGGAGGAATGTCAACACAACAACATAAGGGTCCGGTCCGGTCCGGTGGTGGAAAGGGGCAGGGGGATCAAATTATGCAAAACTTCCGCACATTCTCGGAAATTTAACCGATAAAAAACCGAGAGGCAAGCAACCCCTCTTCAATGGCCAAGGGTCTGGAGATTAGTCTCAACGAGTCTGTCATTACTGATGAGTCTCTTTGCACGGTGCTCCACCGAGTCCAATGCATCAACTGATATCGAGCAGATCCGTCCCAAAGTGACAACTGTACTCCAAGCAGGAGCGAACTTGCGCTCGATAAAGATTTAGGAGCAGTGCTCAGATGAAATATCGTCTGACCTTAAAAAGTATGCCAAGTTTTTTGGCAGCGGTTCCGAAAATGAGGTTGGCGGAGATATCTATACTCAAGAGCTCGAGATATGGTCGTTAATCAGCATGGAAACATTTCGGCAAGTGGGAGTCAGATGGAGTGGACTCTGTTTCGCCGAGAAAAGACAGCCTGTGCTTTGGAGGGATTGAATCCATCCACCCAAGTTAGCTTCACCCCAGAGGGAAACAGCTTCCAGGGTTGAATTCACTCCCTCAGACGACCAAACTTCGCATCAGACAAGTATCTCTCCGATACTGTGCTACCTACCCAAAAAGGCCTACCAGCACTGGGAATACGGGACCTCTCGATCTATTTCCGGTGGGCGAATCACTAGACCAAGGAGGCGGTTAAATTAATCTAACGCTGTTTCCTCGACTTGATGAATCGCGGTCTATGGTTTCACCCATGGTAATCATATTCAGAGGTTTCGATACTGAGAGCACTCGGTTTGGTTAGTGATAAGGCTTTGGCTATTCACCGCCATTTTTATCAGTTTGTCGCCATAGCAAAAGGTTTATTAGCATTATTGTGTTCCGATAGTTAATGATGCTGTTTACAATGGGCCTCACAAGGCTCAAGGTCACTCAAACGGCAATGGAGAGGACTAATGGTAAGAGTTTCTCTGCGTGATCATATCAAAAATGATAAGATCCGCAGGAGAACCAAGGTCACCGACATAGCCCAAAGAATTGCGAACCTTAAGTAGCAATAGGTAGGGCACATTGCGATGACCGACAGCCGTTGGGGCGGCAAGGTTCTCGAGTGGCGACGGCGTACCGGGAGACGCAGCGTTGGTATTCCCCCCATAAAGTGGACCGACGATCTGGTAAAGGTTGCGAGAAGCCGGTTCCGGGTAAACCTTGCATCTTTGGCTTCATCAACACTTCACTTACCGTCACGTGAGACGAATGTCCAGAGCTTCACGTCAAATAATAATAATAACTTTATTTACGGCCAACAAATATAAAAAAGTCACATACTTACAAATACTATAACATATTTTTGGTACTTTATTAAATATTAATTACCTCTACATCACAGGCTCTCTGGTAGTTTATTTTCTGGCGCAGTCTCTGTGTCCGTTCGCCCATTATTTAGTTCTATGACATAAAAATAAACATTTTTTTTACACTAGGTTGAATAGTCAATAGTTAAATAATTTAAATGATACTGCTGTAGTCAACTTGAAATTATAGATCCATGTAAAATGACGAAGGATATGAGTAATGGATATGAAATGTAGTTAAAATTAACATAAACACCACAAAAATTTACCTTTATTTCTGTTGTTGGAGTTCCCAATCTGCCCGTTAACTGTGACAAAAATAATTTAAATTACTTTGGTTATCAAAAGTTAAAATTAAGTGCTTTTATAATAAACAAAGCTAAGAAATTAAATGAATAACTTTTTTAAAATGTGAAATAAAGAAAACTAGTTTATATTATACACATAACAATAATATTATAGGTAGTAATTAATCTAAATGCTAGCATCAATGCCATGTGATGCCGGCAGAGTAGCATAGCATCACCCCTCTTCCAATGGGTGTCTTAGAAGGCGACTAATGGATTAGCAAAGGGGTATTGATCACCTTATACTCCGTCCACCAATCGCATTGGGAATGCGTGGTGGACTACTGCCTAAACCTTCGGTGACAAGTAGCGGCCTTGTGTCCCAGCAGTCGAATCATAAAGGCTGTTATGATGGTGAATTAATCTAAATGGTCAACACTCAGCTTTTTTATACTAATTAATAATAATAATATACATTTCCACGCACACACCAATAAACTAGCCCAAATTAAGTATAACGGACAATTTTATACACTTAATAAATTTTAAATATTTTTATAAATAAATATGGAAACAACCATGACTCGTCAACAAATATTCGTGTTCGTCACACAAACATTTGCCGCTACCAGGACTTGTACCTGGACCGCTTGATGTGTAGGCACACTATACTGACCACTCCACCAAGACTGCGTCAAAAAAGCTTTATGCCGCGTGCAACAATAATTAAGATGCTTCGGCGCTGATTTTCTGTGGGTAAAGAGAGAAAGGGCGCTACCTATTTTGCGCACATAAACATACTCATCATTCGTCTGCCCTACTCCCAATTTTATGTGTGGTTGGCGTAATATGTTTTCTTCTTCCACTCTCCTCGATCAGCTGTCATCTCAGCATTAACACCATTCATCATCATTCACACATTCTATCCATCTTTTCTTCGGTCTTCCTCTCCCTCTGTCATTACATTCATTCTCATTACTTTCTTTGTAACATGCTCATCATCTTCTCATTATATGCCTATACCATGCCAATCTGTTACTACTCAGTTTTTCTGCCACTGGTTTTACTTTCAAACTTCCTCTAATGTACTCATTCCTCACTTTGTCCATTCTTGTTACACCTCACATCCACTGCAGCATTCTCATCACAGCCACGTGTAGGCGATTTTCATCCATCCTCTTTAATGCCCAACTTTCTGATCGATACATGAACAATGAACATACTATACTACTCTAATTGGAAAACACTTCTGAACTGTTTTAAAGCAAATAGCGTATTTCACATCATATCAACAGCTCATATAATGTCCCCACCGAGGGCCCGAGCCTACCTCACATTAGGGGCGATTAGGCCTTAGTCAACCACGCTGGCCAAGTGCGGGTTGGTCGACTTCACACACAACCTAAGAATTTCTTCATAGGTGTGTGTGCAGGTTTCCTCACGATGTTTTCCTTCACCGTAAAAGCGTCGATTAAACGTATATATGAATTTCAAATTTGAAAACACATTGGTACGTGGCGGGGAGCGAACCAGTGCCTCCCGGGTGGGAGACGACGCTCTTACGCACTACGCCACCGACGCTTTTCAATAGCGTATTTACTTGAAATAAATTTATGATAAAAGTTTAAAGTTTCTACATTTATAGAGGGTGACTGCGAACACATTAGAATCCTTTTAAAATAAGACTGTCCTCATGATTTATAGTGCTTAGGTTACCACAAATATAAGACAAAACAATTGATTTCAAAAATCCATACATTTTGCTTGCATGGGTGCACTTTTCTATGGAACAGCTGATTTATATTATTAGGTCAATTGATTTGCTTCATATTTAGGACTAGCTATAGTTCGCGACTTCATCCCCGTGGAATAGTTACTTTGAGCAGCATTAAATTTTTTGTTTTTTTTTTTAATAATCAAATACGTATTTCCAATATACGATAGTAAACATAGATAGATTTGTTTGAACTTTCATACCCTTTTATCCAATATTGTAAAACCCAAAAAATCAAAAAAGCCTAAAATATCTTTCTTTATTTTTAACCGAAAAACCAACCAATTTTATGGATTTTGCTTTAAAAATGACGGATTTCCATACAAATTTTCATCCTCTATTTTACCCCCTTCCTTTCAAAGTCAAACCCTTGAATTTTGAAAACACCTCTTTCTTAGTTTTTTACCGAACGCCCATAGACCAATTATTGTGGATTTCACTTTAAAATGACGGATTTCCATACAAACTTTCATCCCCTAATTCATCCCCACGAGTGTCGAAAGTTCAAGAGCGCTGCAGTCAATATTTATTCGTTTCTTATGAAGTGCTTAAATTCAAAGTTTCGTGGTTTTACCTTCGTTAGCGACGAAAAAATACCCATATCGAATTTCACACTGCCAGCAAACCCGAAACCGAACCATGAGTTTACTCATTTATCAATGGGAGTACTCCTGTGAAGTTTCGAATAAACTAACTAATCTTGTTTTCGCATACAAACTTTCATCCTCTATTTGAACCCCTAAGGGGTTGAATATCGAAAAATCCTTATCCCTTGCTTGCATCATAAAAGATACCTCTGTGCCAAATTTCACCTTTCTAGGTCCAAAAAAAGCGTCGGTGGCTTAGTGCGTAAGAGCGTTGTCTTCCACCCGGGAGGCAACGGTTTGAAACCTGCCACGTACCAATGTGTTTTCAAATTTTGAATTCATATGTACGTTTAATCGACGCTTTTACGGTAAAGGAAAACATCGCGAGGAAACCTGCACACACCTATGATGAAATTCTTAGGATGTGTGTGAACTTTGACTAAGGCCTAATCGCCCCTAATGTGGGGTGGGCTCGAGCCCCTCGGTGGGGAGCTGTTGATGAAGGTCCAAGGTTATGAGCTGGGCATTGATCAGTCAGTCAGACATTCAGGACAAAGCATTTTATATGTATAGATAAGCACTATAAATCATGAGTAGAGAGTTTTATTTTAATTAAAAGGATGCCAATATGGATCCCAGTCTCCATGTGTAAATAGCGTGGGAGCTTTCTTACCGAGCTTCTGTTTATTATTTGGCGATGACTCTATGTAAGAGCTCTTTTCAGCGTTTAGTAATGTCTGAGATTCTTCTTTAGGCGATGGCGAGCGGTTATCCGTAGGCGGCTGTAAGGCCGCGTCTTCAACTGACACGGGTTTCTCATTGTTTGTGGGTACTTCAGCTTCAAGCTGTTGCTCCTCTGGATCTTTCTTTTCCGTCTCTTTCTGACTTTCTAACTTCTGAGGAGTGTTTTCTTTGCTGTCCTGTTCTAGCGTTTCGTGTTTGGGTGTGCTGTTTTCGTTCCCCATGACAGTTTCTTGGTCGGAGTCTGCGAAATCGGATCGGTCGCTCCTGACGCTGGTTACGTTGGTTAACTGGAATAATATTTAATAATAATAATAATAATAATTTATTTAGTTATTTGTTTAACAAGTGAGCAAAGTTAGTTTTTGCTGCGAGTGCCGATAGTTAATCACGAACCATAATTATCATGTAATTAAAAAGTAAGAAAAAATACTAAAGGTTTGATTTCGATTCTTCCAGGAAATTGTATACTTATAATAAAAATAATATTACACAAGCGTGCAGACACGTGTGTGAGTGTACACATAGACATTGTTACTAAACATTTTTTTTTATGTATTGTAAAGTTAAGTTTAAGTATACTTATTAAGTTTTATCAATAATTGATGGATTGCCATACAGTCATTATAGAACTTAAAAAGGGTGGAGGGTTGATGGACCGAGACACAGGTCATACCTAGTTCGGACATCATCCTACCATAAACGTCATATATTCATTAATCTTAATATTGTATCCTTTTCTGTATGGTCACACAAACATTTGCCGCTACCAGGACTCGAACCCGGACCACTTGATGTGTAGGCAGCTATACTGACCACTCCACCAAGACGGCATCATCGATATCGGATAATGGAGAAAAGCTCCTAAAAGGAAAATTCTATAGCAACGTACCTACCACCAACGCATAGCCTGGCGGAACCTTCCGGTTATAGGCTCTAGTTTCACAGTGCACCGTCTTGACTCCCTAAAAAATATTTTACTCTTTAACAACGTACCGTGAAGCTAGAGTCATCGGAGTCGGCATCCAGATCCACCATCATCCTCTCGATGAGCCGATCCATGGTAGTCTCGCTGGTAGTCGCCACCGGACTTTGAGAGTCCCGCACGCGTTTGCTCCGTTTAACGACCTGACAGGGAAGGTAGCATTTTTTTGGTGGAAGGCATTTCAACAATTTAAAAGTACTTAGCAAAGTCCATTGATCTAAATATTTAAAAATTCTGAATTCTACAATTTTGATTTTTTTTATAACATGAATCCCTCTTGATATATAGCGTTAATAAAAACCTATTACCTATACTACTTGGGCAAATTACTATGGAACCTGGCCCAATTGCCAATCGAATACCATAAGAAAGCTTTTTGAGTGTAATTAATTTCTTATATAGCTAAGTTGAAATCGAGAACGAACATGTTGTTTTGAAACAACATGTTCTCCTAGTAATAAGACTAATTGAATAAGTTTGTAAGCCTGTCTCTCGTAACACAGGGCAACCTTACACGAGAGCGGTTAAATATTTGTAATATGCAAGTGCTATCAAATAAATCGCAATTCATTAAAAAAAAGTTCATTGTTCAAGTAAATTACAACCAAGATATCTTTACGGCAAGTTTCCTAAGGCAATTGTATTGCATCACACACCCCTAAAGTCTATTGGTCAATAGGCTAATGGTAGTTGTTGACAGTGTAACACAAAAACGACCCTTAAGGTGATAAATTTACCGGCTCCTTGATCATGTACCAAACATGCTGTATGTCATAGACCTACATGTTCAGGACTTGGCCATTTTGGTCATTGCTCTTTCAAAAAGTCTCGTCAAACTCACCAAAACCTCGTCATTGTTGCTATGCCGCATAGTGTTGTTGTTGCCGTAGCCGCCTCGGTAGCACATGGTGAAGTCCAGCAGGCCCTGCAAACGACTCTGCCACGATTGCGGCGAACCTGTACTGGTGCGCGCGCGCATCATACGGTTGCCTTGGTACTTGAGCGTGCGCAGGTAACGACGCTTGCTTTGAATGTACATCACCTGAAGAATTAAATGTAAACGTTTTAGTTACTCGGGTACTTTGCTGTTTTGAACCGCCTCGGAATTATATTAAGGTCCAGAGTTTAAAAATTCGATCCCCAGGAGAGTACACATTTGTGCTCGTTTTGGTTAGTGGTAGGTCATTTTAACTTCGCTTGGCTAGCTAACACCCTTTTATCAAATGCTGTCGTCGTAATAATGTTGATAGATAAAATATTTTTAGCAAAAAATAGGACAACCGACTTCAATGCGTACAACTTTAAACTAAAAAGTAAGAAATAAATAATATTTTTATGAAGTAGTTGAAAAGAGCGTCATAGAAAACCAAGGAAAGTATTGATACACATTTATAATTATTTATTTATAATTCATACTCCGATATATTTGGAGCCGGTGCCAGCTAGCCAAGGAGAATAGTATTTGCAATTTTCGAACTTCACGGAGCGGCATATTATTTCTCATCTTCATCATTCATTATTATGTATAGTTAATGGATTAATCAAGTTCGTATCTATCAGGTGTTTATATTGCTTAGGCTGACACCGACGCATTGAAGTCGGTTGTCCTATTTTTTTGCTAAATATATTTTGTTTTATTATTTTTATTGGAAATTAAGTATATTTTATTGAAAACGGATAGGCCTACGGATAGGCTCATTAAAACTTAATGGAAACTTTAACTAAAACGTTTTTTTTATTATTACTGATTTGTACAAAAAGGGTCGAATTTATATCGATACAATTTATAAGGGCCATCTTTGATCTTGACGTACCTAAAAAAAGAATCATTAAAATCGAGTCGTAATAATCATAATTGATGGAGTAATCAGGTAACAAACACAAAAAAAAACAGTCGGATAGAGAAGTTCCTCTTTTTTTTTAAGTCGGTTAACAAATAATATCACTTCTCAGACCTATAGCTCATTACAAATGCCTGCCATTCATTCAAAATGAATGGTAAGTTAATGTACTATGAACCTAGTTATTTAACTTAAGTTCATAAAATAATTTGTCATAGTTTATGTGTTGACTATTGGACCTACTAACCAAAATTTCACTATAGCATATTAGGTAATGGCAAGTTAAAAAAAAAATTTCATTATTTTTGTGTTCGTGGACGATATCATTATTTCATCCCCAATGAAATTATCATTTCAACAAAAAAGTACTGAACCAATTTCGGTAAAATTTATACGGGACCACCTTTGAATTATGACCTTTCTAATGAAAAAAGAATCTAAATCTAATCTAAATCTTAAAATTGTCTAGAGCTACTCGCTACCGAGCCGCAAATGTGGTTCTAGTTCTACTTAGTGCGAAGGCATAGTCCGATAGATGTGTGCCGCTAGGTACGTCTTCATCATTTCCAATAATCTGAACGTCTTTAAGGTGCAATTTTGTTTTTCATTAATACTTACCACATCAGCGGATCTTAGCGGTGGCTTCCCCATAAAAAGGTTGATTATTGATATGGACTCTCTGGTTAGGCGCAAGATGATTAGAAGCATCAGGAAGAACACCCAAGGCAGGGGTCTCACCAGCTCGGGCTGCGGTCTGTCGTCTAGGTCCACTGTAAATTATGTTGTTTTGTACAGCAAATAATATAAATAGACGTAACAGTCTATTTGAAACTACATATATTTATGTCGCACCCATATCGTACAACACGTCGTATTACAAAATGGCGCCACCGATTGTAGTGTGTGTGAATGGTTAACCCAATAAAACCGCTCGTCGATAAATCTGTAGTGGATTTTATCAATATTACTATGTATAATCGAATGGAGATCGATTATTATTGATAGATTCATTAAAAAAACTGTGCCATCTACAAAATTTTGTTTCAAGGAGTTATTTGATTTTTACAACCCTGTTACCAGACGGTACGTACTTCCCCTAAATGTTATTTTTAAAAAGTTAATTTAGTTGGCTATCTAGCAATAATACTTTTTTATATACGAATATAGTAATAGTTTTTGGGAAATTGAAGAAATTTGGAAACCATAATATTACAGGTGACCCAGTTTTTTTTTCAAATGTATTAAAAATATATGCTACTCGTTGGTTTCCATAAATGGAAATTGCGTGTAAAGTAGATTAGAAGAGTGCAGTTTGATGAAGCAAAAATCTGGGCATACACAACAAATTAAATCCCTAATACAGACAACTGCATGTCGTCATATTATGAACTTTCATTTCCATTAGGAAATGAAGGAATCTCTCATGGGATATTCCGCAATGCAAGCCTATAAACATAAAGGTACCTAACATAGGCATATTATTACTGTGGTCCCATCCTAGCACACTTATAAACTCCGAAAGGTAACGTAGCCTTATCGCCTCTTTAAAAGCTTTTATTTAACTCTCTATGTATGTGTTGCAGAAATAACAAGGTAGTTTTATATATTGGTAAAATTAAAACTTTTATTGAAAAGTTATTGTAAACGCCCGCTCACAGTCGCGGGTTTTGGAGGAAGGGAAGAACAACAATGTTGCCATAGGCAAAATATATACAAAAGCATACCAGTTAAAAGGATGTGGTATAACAAATTATTGTTTCATTACAGTAATAAATTAAATAATTTTAAAATATTACTTATAATTAAATTAAAATAAATTTTACATTCTGTACTAAACAGTATGTATTATGTTCAGTACGGTTGAAACTGAATATTCCAATAAAAATTATTTTTAAATAGAAAAAAAACCGCCTTCAAAACTAAAAATTGAGAAATAAAAATATTGTTTAAGTATAAAAATCTAAATGTTTTTTTGAGGTCGGTCCCAAATACAAGTGGCAACGTTTATTCCTTTTTCATATTGAGATTGTCACCGACCACAAAAAAAAAATAGATTTTTATAAACAAAATTTTTATTACTCCGTTTTTAGTTTTGAAGGAGGTTTTTTTAATTTGAAAATAATTTATTTTTTGCTTTTTAGTGTTTTAAGTACAGGAATTTTCAGGAAACTATCTCGAGATCATTTAGACAAACAAGTAATAGAACTATTACGATATCATCGATTAAATAGGTATAATTGGGGATAACTCAAAAATTACTTTTCATATGTCATTAAAATTTAAGTGGGACCACATGATAAGCACCAGCTTCCAATCGTTGAAAAAAATCTTCAAAATCGGTACACCTAGTAAAGAGTTATGAGGCAACACACAAAAAATTACAATCTAATTAAGAACATCCTCCTTTTTGAAGTCGGTTGAAAAGAGGTGATACGCTTAAGTTCCCTTTCTGATTTGATAAGTGTCTTGCAACCTTAACATACCCAGATCTTCCAACTGAATTTGTTTTAATCTATCGTTCCTAAAAGGTATTTAAAACTCCATAACGTGAAGAGTCTATAGGCTAAAGGTGCGGTTTACCATAGATCAATCGTATCCTATGCTCAGGTGCTGTGCTAATAAAAAATATATAAATATGTCTATGCTTACATGGCGGCGGCACAGCCCATCTTGCGCACTTCTCGACGACCCACAGCGCTCGGTCTAAATGCCGGAGGGCGGTTTGCCCCAGTCTATAGCTAGCCACGTGCTCAGCTACGTTCTGCAGAATCTCCCTTGCGTATACTACCAACTCCATTACTGTAATAATCATATTTTTTTTATATCAAAAGACCTAACAAATGACTCGTGAGAGAATTCCAAATACGAAGAAAGCTCGTGTAGAGGAGAGTATATTATTATACAGGCTGTCCCAAAAAATAGTGTAAAGCTGAAGCCCAGAGATAGAGTAGCCCTAGGCAGACCCAAATAACCCCTATGTATGCTCTACGATTTTTTGTAGCTTTCGAGTTAAGATTTTTTAAAGTTTTTTTTACTAGTTTCTGACTTTCAAGACATTTTTGTGTTTTATAAGGTTGTAAACATAGATACAGTCTTGATTTTTTTATTTACATCTGAAGAGAAAGGTGATGACTTGGTTTGACTAGTCATATATTCAGCTATGTGAGAATAAAAACAAGGCTGCATCTATGTTTACTACATCATTATGCACAAAAATGTCTTGAAAGTCAGAAACTACTAGAAAAACTTTAAAAAATCATAACTCGAAAACTACAAAAAATCGTAGAACATACATAGGGGTGCTTTGGGGCACAGCTTTGGGGTTATTCGGGTTTGTCTAGACAAACCCGAATAACCCCAAAGCTGAAGCTTTACACTATTTTTTGGGACACACTGTGTGCGTGTATGACGGCGATGTTCCAAACCGGCACCTGCACAGACGCTATACTTGCTGGACTGGTAGGTAGGTACGAAGACGGCGGGTCAGACGGGGGGATCCGGAGCAGAGGGTAAGCACGACGGGGTCGACGGGGAGAGTAAAACTCCTTATTTTCTTCCAGTGTTCTTGTTTATTCTTCTTTATTTCGCTGGAGCAAGGCATGCCCTACTGGCGCTTGCGTTTTCTTATATCTAAAATTTACGTGTTGCACCTTGCACTTGTGCAACGGATGTGAGCGGACCAATCAGAGAGCGTATCGACCTTTACGAGACAGGTGTCGTCTGTCTCTTTCTAATTAATGTAGCCCCTCTGATTGGCCCGTTGTTTTACAATTTCTTACATAATTCTTAACTTATTTTCCCTAAGTGCTTATAATTATTCTCTTATTACACATTATTTACCTAACTTTACGACTTATTACTGTTTTAGGTAATGAAAAGACGACCCAATTAATGTTTTATTTGCTTACGAACTAAATAGAAACCTAACTAATGATAAAAAACAACTTATAGAATGAAATACGACACTTAAAATATAAACAACATAACACAATCAAAGTTAACTTATAAAACATTTTACAATTAGAATTACGCTTAACTATCTTATAAAATTACATTGCACTTAATTAACTTAAATATTTCAATTAACATTATGTAATCACTTATTGTTTTCTTGTTCGTCGCTGACAGTCTCCCCCGCGGTGCGAAGCTCCTCATCTTGAGGTGGCGACGATGTCTCTGCAGGCACGAGGATGATGACTCGACGTGTTGGTCTCCGTAGGACTCCCCAGGGTGTCTTGACGTCGAGGACTCTCACGCGGCCGTCTGGCCCCGGATATGTTTGTTGTATTTTTCCTCGCGGCCATGTACTTCTTGGTAGTGTTGAGTCAACTACCATCACGACGTCTCCTTCTTTGGGGTCTTCTGTTGTCTGTCCCGTCACTCTTCTTGGCATCAGCGTAGGTAGGTATTCTTTTATCCACCTCCTCCAAAAGTGGTCGGTCAGCTGTTGCGCTGTCCTCCAGTCGGCCTTCCCGATGAGGTTCCCGTCTTCGAAGTCACCGGGTGCTGGTGCTCCGCAGGACCTTCCGATGAGGAAGTGGTTTGGCGTGAGGCTTTCTTCATCACTCGGGTCCAGATTGATGTGGGTGAGTGGTCGTGAGTTCACCACATGCTCCACTTCGGTCATGAGGGTGTGGAGGACTTCTTCGGGTGGTGACCTTGTATGTAGTACTGCCATCAGCGCCGTCTTGACTGTTCGTACGAGTCTCTCCCATGCGCCGCCCATGTTTGGGCTGCCAGGTGGGATGAACTTCCACTGGATGCCTTCTCTGCTTGCTGCCTCCGTCAGCTCTCGGTTGGCCCCCACGAAGTTGGTGCCGTTGTCGCTGTATAGTGTCTTCGGAGTGCCCCGCCGCGCCGCCATTCTTCTTAGTGCCATGATCATCGAGCTGGTGCTGAGTGAGTTGGCCAGCTCGAGGTGTACTGCCCTCGTGGTCAAGCAGGTGAAGAGGGCCCCCCAACGCTTCTCTGTTCTCCTCCCGATGGTGACCAGCATCGGCCCGAAGTAGTCAACGGCCGTGCACGTGAATGGGTGTTGTTGGTGTCGTAGGCGCTCGGTGGGTAGGTCTCCGGTCGGTGGGGCTTTCGGGACCCCTCGGTGGACTTTACACCACTGGCAGCGGTGAATGAGCCCTCGCACTGTTGTTCGTAGGCCCATTATCCAATATCTCTGTCGTACTTCGTTGATGACCGTCGCTGCGTTGCAATGCATAAACCTTTTGTGATAGTGTTCGATGATAAGGCGGCCGACTCGATGTTTTCCACTTAGTATCGCCGGGTTCATTTTTCTATCTTCGATTTTCACTTTTCTTGTACGACTTCTTAGTTTCACGATGCCTCGGTCGTTGATGTAGACATCTATTTTTCGTAGCGGGCTTGATTTTTCGATGGGCTTGTTATCTCGTAGACGTGTTATTTCTGTAGCGAAGCTGTCGTATTGGCTCCTCTTGATCAATTCTTCTTCGGCTCTCGTGAGGTGAGATTCTTCTAGAGGAATGAAGTTCTTCGGTTCATACATGGTGAATGGTACCGCTACTGTGGGTTTCTTCGTGGGTGTTCGTTCTCCGTTCAGAAGCTCAGGACAAGTGTTGCGAAACCCGATGTTGAAGCTCAGGGTGTCTTCTGTGGTGTGCCATCGCAAGCCGAGCGTGCTTTCTTCAACCGGCGTACTTTCTTCTTTAGGGTAATTCTTGATGCTGTCGAGTGCTTGGCGTTCGTTGCTCCTCCAGCCCCTCAGATGAAGGCCGGCTTCCCCCTGTATGTATTCCACTTCTCTTGCTATCTTCTTGGCTTCCTCTATTGTTGCGAAGCTTTGTAGGTAGTCATCCATGTAATGATTCTTGCGTATTGCTCTGACTGCTGACGGGTATCTCTCTTGAAACATTTCTGCATTCTTGTTCATGACATAGATGGCTGTCGACGGGGAGGACGATGCCCCGAAGACCACCGATGTCATTCTGTATTCTTCTGGCTTCTTCTGCCTGTCGCTGCCGCGTCACAGGAACCGTAGGCTGTCTCTGTCTGCCTCTCTCATTCGTATCCTCAGGAACATCTCCTTGATGTCAGCGGTGATGGCGATGGGTCCTTCTCGAAACCTGATTAGTACCCCGAGGAGAGATTGGAGTAAATCAGGCCCCTGCAGCAGCGCGTCGTTGAGGCTCTTCCCGTTGAACTTGGCTGCAGCGTCGAGGACTATTCTTGGCTTCTTCTTGATAGGGTGTATCACCGCGAAGTGTGGTAGGTAGAATGTTCTTCCTTCTTTCTTGACGAGTGGTGCCTTTTCTGCGTACCCGTTGTCTAATAAATTCTTCATTTGCTCTTCGTATGCTTTCTTCAAGTTTTCATCCTTGTCTAGTTTCTTCTCAATGTTCACGAGGCGTCGGTGGGCTTGAGCGTAGTTATAAGGGAGAGTTTCGTCGTTGCTCTTCCATAGTAGCCCAGACTCGAAGTTCCCGCAGGGTAGTCTTCTGGTAGTCTCTTCCAAAACTTCTAATGCTCTTCTATCTGCGTCGTTGCTCGGGCGGCGTGGCTGCACTCCGATTGATTCTATCTCGAAGTGTTGACGTACTAGCGTTTCTGTTTCATCTTCTATGAGTCTGCTGTGGTTCACGAACTGCACGCTGGCGTGGCGTGTGGCCACCCATGTAGCACCCAACCCAAACTCGTAAGCGATGCGACGGGTTCGGAGGTCTTGCCCTTCTTGAGTCTTCTGGTGACGATCAGCCCCCAATTGTCTTGACCTAGCAGTAGACGTGGTTCTTCGCGCGTGTATGTCAGCTGTTCTGCTAGCTCTCGTAGGTGCCCGCATTCTTGAATTGTTTTGGTGTTGACTTCTTGTTTCGATAACTTCAAATCTTCTATGGTGCGGACTTCTATTGATGTCTTCTTCTTGCTGAAGGCCCCCTTTATCTTCATTCTTATCTTCTGTGAGTCACGCTTCCGTATGGCCCCCCCGCCGACTGTTTCTATTGTGATAGCTTCTTTATGCCCCTCTGCTCCGATCTTCTTGGCTATGGCGGCGTCCAGCAGTGACACGGTTGACCCCTCGTCGAGCAGTGCCAGCACGCGGGTGGAGCCTCTCGGCCCGTATATGTCTACGGGTATCATCTTCAAGTAGGCCCTCCCGTCGCTCGTAGTGTGCACCGATGTAATGACTGCTTCTTTAGATTCTTCTGTTATGTGCGCGCTGTAGCTTGCTTTGTTCTCTTCTCGTGGTGGTGGTGGCTTGTCGGAGTGGAGGATTGTGTGGTGCCATCTTCCGCATTTCTTGCATGTTGGTGCCTTGCAGGTCGGTCTTGCATGACGGTAGCGTAGACACTTGAAGCAGATTCTTGTCTTCTTCGCCATTTCCCACTTGGTGTCTATGTCGGCTTCTCTGAATCGACGGCAATCGATGAAGTTATGTTCTTCGTTGCATTCAGGACACGATGGTTTTGGTGGTGCTTCATTCGTCTGCGTGGAGTATACTGTCTTCTTCTGTGTGCTTCTCTTCTGTTCCCAAGGTGCTTCTCTCTGTGCATTCAGTTGGCGACTCTTCTTCATCTCCCAGGACACTTCAGGTGGAGCGAAGTCACCGCACATGTCGGCTTCAATTTCTAAGAAGTCGTTGATGAGTTGCAGCTCTTGTTGTTCTTCATCTCTCTTGCTTCGATGGTATATGAACCACCTATACTTCATTGCAGACGGCATCTTCTCAATAAGTGTCTTCATTGTTTCAGGTGAGCATAAGTATTGTGTTCTTCCAAGCGCCTTGATTGTTGCGACTGAGTTTCGTACTTGACTGGCGAACGTGCAGACGTCGTTTGGGTTCTCGGTGACTCGATGTAGATTCTTGAGCTTCTCCAATTCTGATAGTGCCAACGCCCCTGGTCTTCCGAAGCGAGCTTCTAGTCCCTTCATTATCTCTGCTGGTGTCTCGGCGGTGAACAAAAGGCTCTTCACCGCTTCTCTTGCTCTTCCTTGCAGCGATCTTCTTAATCTTGCTAAGTTCTGCGTAGGCGTGAAGGCGAGGGCGGTGTCTTCGAACGATCGCTTGAACGCCAGCCATTCTTCACTGGCGCCGTCGAAGTGTGGCAGTTCGATGACGTGTCTTGTTACGCTGGCTTCGGTGGGGTTCTTCGTCAGCTTGGTGATTGCGTGTGCTAGTTCTTGTATGTCACTCCTCTTCTCAGGCGGTGCTTGGTCGCGGTCGGTTTGGTTGAACCAGGTTTCGACGTGCTTCTGTCGAATGTCTCGTACTTCGATTTCTTCTTCATTTTCTACGTCGGAGTCCATCTGCAGCAGCTCCAGCTCGGCGGCAGCTATCCTGGACTTGGCTTCGGCGATTTCTAGTTCTCTCTTCGCAATTTGTATTCTTACTTCGGCTTCGGCTCTTTTCGACGAGCGTACTGAGTGTGCGATGGTTGTCTGTCTTCCCTTCGGTTGGTGCGGTGCTTGCTGCGGTCGGTCGATAGGTGCGGGCGTCGCAAAGTGTGCTTGGTCCGCGTGTACGATCGGTCTTCCTTCTTGATTAGCAGCTGCGTGCATCGTGTTCTCTTGCGTGACGGCAGTTTGTTTCCCCTTCGTGTTGGTGGTTGCGGTGTAGATGCCCGCGGTGTGCGCTGTTCCTTCTGCGGTACCGACACCTGGTGCGGTGCCGACACCTGGTGCGAGGCTTGGCGTTACTTCAGTGGTGGGAGACTGCGTCTGTGGCGTCAGGGTAGACTGACTCGTCGAAGAATCCGTCGGCGTGTTCATGCTCCAATCGGTAGACGTGGACGGTTCCGTTGTCTTGGATCTTGCTTTATCTGATCTTGTGCAGGGCATTTTCTTCGTTTTTCTTTTTCTTTCTTCCAGAATCCGGCTCGAAGGACCAGAAATTGTGCGTGTATGACGGCGATGTTCCAAACCGGCACCTGCACAGACGCTATACTTGCTGGACTGGTAGGTAGGTACGAAGACGGCGGGTCAGACGGGGGGATCCGGAGCAGAGGGTAAGCACGACGGGGTCGACGGGGAGAGTAAAACTCCTTATTTTCTTCCAGTGTTCTTGTTTATTCTTCTTTATTTCGCTGGAGCAAGGCATGCCCTACTGGCGCTTGCGTTTTCTTATATCTAAAATTTACATGTTGCACCTTGCACTTGTGCAACGGATGTGAGCGGACCAATCAGAGAGCGTATCGACCTTTACGAGACAGGTGTCGTCTGTCTCTTTCTAATTAATGTAGCCCCTCTGATTGGCCCGTTGTTTTACAATTTCTTACATAATTCTTAACTTATTTTCCCTAAGTGCTTATAATTATTCTCTTATTACACATTATTTACCTAACTTTACGACTTATTACTGTTTTAGGTAATGAAAAGACGACCCAATTAATGTTTTATTTGCTTACGAACTAAATAGAAACCTAACTAATGATAAAAAACAACTTATAGAATGAAATACGACACTTAAAATATAAACAACATAACACAATCAAAGTTAACTTATAAAACATTTTACAATTAGAATTACGCTTAACTATCTTATAAAATTACATTGCACTTAATTAACTTAAATATTTCAATTAACATTATGTAATCACTTATTGTTTTCTTGTTCGTCGCTGACACACTGTATATGCACATTAGCCACCTTCATCTGCAAGGTGCTTCTATACGGCTCTTAGGAGGAAGTTCATTTGCATTTCCATAAACAACAGAGAAAATATGTTGCCGATCAAATTATTAACACTTTTTCAATTTACCCACCTACCCACTAGGTAGTGATACCCACTGAGAAAGCTGGTAATTATAAATTATGTGAATTCAGCTTATTTTAAGCTGAATTCACTTTAATTACGGAGCTAACTGACAACACCAAAAATTACGATGATGCTTACTGGTGACAACGGCATTGCATGTCACCGTCGCTTTAGTAGGACGAGCATACAATATAAAAATTATGCCTCAATGCATCCTCTGCATATGGTGCTGTTTGTAGAGGAAATATTCTATCACGTCAAGGTTTCGTAACGGTCATCCGGGTAGAGTAGAATCCAGCCCGTGTATTCAGCTACATAAAGGCGCTGGGAATTGGAGACTTCCCGGAAGAGTTGGGCTAGCTAGTGAGCCTTTTGGGCACTCTTCGGGGCAAAGCAAAAGCTGGTGTAAAAGTTGTGGAAACAGCCCGTACGAAGAAGAAATTATGAAATTATTTATTCTTTAAAATAGATCACTAAAAACGGCGCGTACAAACCGTTGTTGTGAAGATTAGTTCGACGTAAGACGTGGGTGGGTAGAACTGTATTCTATAGGAATTTAAATATTAATTTGATTTAATAATATTTAATTAATAATGAATGCTTTTGTTGACGGATATTAATTCCGGATCTTTAATGATTACCTATCTGTTTACTCAATTAGAAGCACTGATAACTTCGTAAGTACTTATTTAATTCACTCGTTAGGTGGATGGCAATAAAACAGCCAATCATATTTTCAGCATGTACTTACTTGTTTGATAATTATTTGCCATGCATTACAATGTTTTTGTTGACTTAGATACTATAAACTCACCGTGTTATATTTTCATTTAGGAATGACACAATTTTACTAACGTTAGTTTATTTACCACACTCTCGATCTATTAAAAAATGTTGGAGCCGTGACGAATCATGCAACCTTTGATCAAAGAAAGAGCTTCGGCCATTTCAATCATATCAATAAAAAAACAATGCAACACTATCTCTTTTCAGGGAGACGCAACAGTAATGAGAGCGGGATCGAGAATAAACACATCATTTTGACTTCTTTATACCTTAGATAAAGTAGACGATGTCAAAGGCCAAGGGTCGCTGCAATCATAGGCAGATACGGTGCGACACTCGAGACAAATACTCAATGTGGTTTACTCGATGCAGTAATGCACACCTCAAGGTTGATATAAGAGTTTTACATTTTATCTATATGTAAAAAAACCTTCTTAACTTGACACGTAATTTTATTTAAATTCAAGCAACTACTAAAGTTAAACTAGCATTAAGCAAAGTACCTATTTTAAGAAATTTCTTTTATTATAATAGGTTTGCCCTTTCATGATTGATTTATTGTTTTACAACGTTACCGGGAGTAGGAGCTTGGTGGGTCTTTAAGCCTGTACAGCAAACCTTATTAAAAATATTAGGTAATTCTCGTCGGCGAATATCGGCCGCAAGGGAGTCTCCCTAAGATTAGTCTCTACGACGTTCGAGCCAGAAGGGAGCGGTACGAAGTATGCAAGGGCTTGAATCTCGGCTCAGGTGTGCCGTCTCGTGGAGGGACAAGTGAGAAGCCCCCGGTACATGTCTAGCTGTACCGGGTATCAGGAACCACGGGCCCAAAAGTCGTAGTATACTTATCAACTCATAAAGGGATAAAACACGCGCGCAACACGACTGCAAGTTGTCATGTGAATGAAAGCACGTTCGGCAAGTGTGGTGCAGGCAGGCCGCGGGAGGGGTAAGAGAACCGTGGACGAAACGGAAAACCGTGAACGAAGGGACACGAGCCGTAAGCGCGGGAACTGCAACTTGGTTACGCGTCGTGAGCTTGACCCGAGGTGAGACGATGTCGTAACGTTGAGACGTCGTCATCAGAGGAGATGGTGGATGATAGCAATTCAACGATAGTTTTAGCTCATCTATATTAGTGTTCTCAAAGTTCACACTAATCCGCTCCAAGCATCGTGAACTTTGTGTTTCAGTTTGTGCTCTTGCGATGGGTCCCATAAAATTCGTTCATTTGAAAAAAGTTCCAAAAAGTTCAGTTTTTTTTCGTTACATACTCCATTCGAACGGCATGGTGAAAGCGGCACGTAATTAAATAAATCACAACACGACAATCACGTTCTTCAAGCGTTCACTTCCGACTGAATGAGAGAGCTATACATGTAAGTAAACGCACATTGCCGCCCTTTGATGTCCGCAGAAAAACCGCGAAAGGGGCGATCACCGGGCAACGTCAACGTCAATGGCAATGGAAATGTCTGTTTACATTCTCGCGTTTCCCAGTTTTTGAATATGTAAAATGGCAATATGAAAACTTTCTAAATTTTTACCACAATTTTTAATGAAATTATGGCGAACTTCAAAATTCATTTGTAAAAAGTATTGGCTTCCGAGTTTCAGGTATTGGTGGGGGAGAGGGGAACCCCTCCCCCTCCCCCACCCCGAAATCGATGACAGACAACTAATGGAAATTAGAACCCGAATTTTTTGACGATAACAAGACTTCCTCTATACTACATATAAATAACATTAAGATAGATACATTAATTGAAATGTCAATATCATAAACAACAATAATTCCATTTACAATATGAACATGTTATGTTAGATACATTAATTTACATGTCAATTCCATAAAGATATTGATTAATTTACAGTCAAAAAATAATATTAATTGATTGATAAAATATTGATCATCACTTTGATTATCGCTTCAACCAAGGTGGAACAAGAAATATTTTATTAAAATTAACATTTTCCATTATAGTTTCCCGTATATCATTACTTCCCAGAAATCAATCCTTATTTACAACACTATCAAATGATGTAATAATACAAGCTGTTTTTATTTTTCAAAATCATTGGGTTCGATTCCTGGCTAGGATTATTGATTTTTCAAAAATCCAATGATGCAATTTTTGTTTTCATCAAAATTGGGCTCGCAACTCCTTTGAGCATTTTTCGATATTCCTAATAGTTTAGGTTTTGGCCCTGAAGGCCCACTTGAAAAATTCACCCTGTATACTTAAAGAAAGATAGTTGTTGTTCCCAAGCAGGGTTGACTGTAAAAATGTAATGCCAAAAACCTTAAGCAGTATTGTTGATATCAAGGCATACTGCACCGACCCCAAACAAATTGGGAGCAGGGTAGGAAAAGATGATAAATTAGACTTAAAACTTTCTAAATAATAGTTTGAAAATGACATATGATGTTCGGGATTGGATGCAAAAATCACTTATTAATACTTACTTAAGACCTTACAAACTTTTCAAATAGCTGAACAATTGATATTAAGGTCAATATTGTTTTAAATTGTTATACTTTTCATGATAATCTTTGTTTACTATCAGTAGACATGTATGCATTAATAATTTTTAATTTTTAATCATGGAACAAATAAGAAAAATTCTTATACTGAGACATTAATCAAATACACAACCTCTTGCTGAATGGAGGAAACCTATAACCATAAAACTAATTTTTCTATAACTTTCTGTTATAGGGAGCATCCATGGTTCCCACAGAAGGATCATAAAGATCAAATTACAACATAATTTTTTTGACTGGGTACTACACTGGTGGCCGCTGGCACCCTTCCCAACGTCATAGGGTTTTTATGAAGCTGCAGTACATGGGGGTATGTGATTAATTATGATGAGCTGGCATAGCATGTGCAGTAAAAGCTCCTAAATAGATAAGATTAAAAAATGTGCTTATTTATTTTAAAAGTCTAATCCATTTTCCAAAACAATATAATCCGCAAATAAATTAAAAAAGGACCCAAAGCTATCAAATCAATTAGTTTCCTTTCTACATTGCTTCTTAAAGTATAGACTATAGTGAGTATTATTACATTATATTCACCTGCTCCTAAGACTTACTAGACTGAAATACTACCTCCAAAATATATAATAAAGAAACACCAATTATACAACTTATAGGGTCGGGTTTAGCATCTAGACACTGTTTAAGCTAGATTGACAAGAATGCCTGTACGAAATTTATATAATGTGTCTTTATTCAAGAATAAAACGCCGGCGAATACAAGTACACCTGTTCAAAACACCTACCTTAAAAAATATTTTTTTCTTCTTTTAGTCGTAATGTTCAGCACAGCCAGTATAGTAAAGTTATAAATGGTTTTATAGGTCTAAAAATTATTGTAATATGCAAGCAAAATTTTTCAACAGGAATTATATACCTACCTGTAAAAACCTTATAAAAACACCAGAAAACACCACAGTAAAAAAAAAGGATTAGTAACTAACGTCACTGTCAGCGTCACAGACTAGTTAGAGTTAGAATACTACGTAGTCAACGTCAATCATGGCAGTCTCAGAGGAAGGACTAAAGCATTCCTCTGAGATGGCAGTAGTGGTTGCTAACCCGACCAAAACCCGACCAATGACGTTCAACCCGACCGATTGCCACGAAACACAAAAAATAAGGCAAGTCTTTTTTTTTTGGTAAATTTTCCCTGTTACGGGACGGCAAAGAGATCTAGCCCATAAAGCCAAGTCTTCAGTTTTATTATTTTCTTTGATGTATGTACTCATTAAAATATCGGCGTCACACATTTTAATGCATCTAGGGAGTGCTTGGAAAGAAATGCATGGCAACAGACCTCATGATTGTGACTGATGAGAATTGTATAGTGGGATTTCCAACCACTATACATTTCTCAACGCCACATACACAAAACCTTTATTTCAATGATTCCTAATAGCTGTTCGTTAACACGGATGCTTAAGCAACGAATTGACGCCACTTTCACTGCACAAAATCCACTCCGAAGCAATTTTGAATTATCGAAATAAAGATCGACATCCAGATGCCATGGTTTCCCGCCAAACGCTTTCACGTTTTTTTGAATTTTCACTATTAAGCGACAAAGAGAACTAACCAATAGAGCCATGTCTTCAGTTTTCCGTCTTATTTCTTGATTTTCACAAGACCTCATTATGACTTTTGATGAGATGAGCGAAATTTAAGTTTATAGGTAAAACTGGAAGCCAAAGCTCGAGCAAAAAGTGAAGTCAAAAAATTTTACCTTGAAACTTTTTATTATCCATTTGTCTCTTTCACCACTAGAGCACGTGTCGCGTAACCATCTAATATTTCATATTTACGTACGTTATCCTTAGACGTTACCATATTAATTGTGGGGAGAGTTAGAAAGAGACAGGTAGGAAACGAAAACGTTCAAAGGTTACTTGGGGTCAAAAAAGTTGTCTCCTCTTTTTTATTAGTAGTGCGGCCAGTCAATAATTTTATTTTATTTTTTGAGAGTATGACGTAACGTTCACAAATGTGAACTTCTACAATATTAATTTTTATGTTTTTTAAAAAGAATTAAAATAAATTCTTAAATTTAATTAAATTAGATTACACTTTCTCCGCCGTTTAATTTCCTACTAGTGCTGAAAAAACAAGAAATTTATAGGTAAAACGAAGCCACACTAAAAGTGAAGACAAAAAATTGTCCTTGAAACCGCTTACTTCCTATTTCGTCGCGTGACCGTCTAATACGTCATACTTACGTAGGTACTTCATTCTATTACATGTGCGGCGAGTTAAAGAGACAGGTAGAAAACGGAAACATTGAAAGGTTACTTGTGGTCAAAAAGTTGTCTTCACTTTTTTATTGGTGGATTGTAGTCTGATTGTAGTGGTGTCTACAAGCATTTTTTATTTCTGGCCCATGAGCCCGTCTTCCTTTCTTAACACCGTGGCAAATGATCTCTAAACTTGGTGCAATGTAGTATCCATGAAGCGATATATGTCGATCTAAGCTATATAATAATTCTCTACCTCTATAGCTGTAGTATCCAAGAAGTCATTGCCAAGTTCCCAAGAAGCTTCATCTTGTTTTCATCTCTATCCTTTCATTTAAATCTAACTAGTCTGTGGCAAATTGCAATATGGCGTGACGTCTAAAGGCGCGTTTGATTACAAAATTTTTAGTTTTCTCTCAATCCAATTACTTTCAAATGTTACGACATAAGCATATCTTAAATATATTGTTTAACTTAGAAAAATTGTGCGGATGTAAGATGTAGACAGAGGTGGTGATGGAATCTCTTGAAGACTCAAATTGTCACTCGCTGAGCGATAGTTTTTCTCTTTACGAGCGTTATTTGAGAAGCTTCAATGTCGTTGTGGAAGAAGAAAATCATCGCGAGTCAGCTGTACGGATATCTTCCATGAATGAAGATTATGAAAGTTCCATGAGCGGAGTTAACATTGATTTATCTGCTATTCAAACAAAAGTTAAACAGTGCGAATCAGCCGAAGTTGACATTGATATCGCCAAGACTGAATCCATTTATAATTCTCAAGCGGCCTCAATTTTAGACAATTCTTCTACAACAGCTGATCATAACGACAAATCCGAGCCGCTAGATTTACCTGTTTCGTCTGAAGATTCACAACCTATTTTTATAACCTCTACTATGGAAAACAGTAACAATGCTGTTGACAGTGTCCCAATGTTTCGTAATGTGAGGCCATCTGAAAGTGTGTTCAAGTTACCAATTAGTGAACTTTCTTTTAACGGAACAATAAAACATGTCCAGAAATTAAAACCTATTGTAGATCCCATTACTGCCTTGAGTTCAAATAATGGATTGGATGCATTAGATGAGAAATCAGTGGATGAAAATTCAGAAGACTGCTTAAGTCGTGCTGACAGTATTGCATTAGCATCAGACAACAAAAATGATAGTGAATATAGATTGAGTACTTCAGATGATCAGAGCTCATATGATAAAAACTTTATTGATAAACTTACAGAGAGTACTGGCGACTCACAATATGAGGAGCTAAAAGGTAAGAAAGATCTGGCAAATGAAAGCAGTTCAAAATGGAATTCAGAACAGAGCTATTCCTCATTGGAAGCCTCCTTTGACAGTGGAGTTAGGTCTCCTGATATGTTTTCGGAAGATGATTGTGAGGATGAAGTAGCTTCTGCACCTGAGCCATTTTGGGGTTTTATTAAAGATTTTGAAGCACATGATAAGAAGAAAGTAAAGAAAATAGAGGCAAGTAATTGATAAATAACAAATACATAAATATTTATTTAAATATATAATTCAATTGTAATAATCTATGTAATTTTATGTTTATTTTTCAGCATGTTCTTCAAGGAGTATTACCCCCACCATCAGTGACTATTCTCAAAACTGATGTTACAGAAATGCTCAAGAAATACTACTGTTTTCTGCCAGCATTTACTTCTGATGACAAAATAAACACTTCCGAAGTAAATTCTGTAACACCAACAAAGAAAGTGTCCTTTGTCCACATACCAACAGACATTGACACATCTGACAGAATTCAAAATGGTGCAGACAGCTCAATATCAATTGATAAACCTAATTCACCTGAACACAATTCAAAATCTGATGCTGAACTAGATACTAGTGTCAACGATAAAACAATTGATTTGAAATTATGTACACATGCTGAAGCCACTGAAACTCCTTGGCCAGAAGTCCTAAAATGCAGACATTATGATGTATAGTAAGTTGGAAGTTTTTATTACTATTTATAAAATTTATACCTATACTAATTTAATTAATTTATATATTGTTTATTTACATACCGTTATTGTACATACCATTAAAAAAAATTGTAATGAACAATTAACTAATGATTGCCATATATTGATACGAAGTGCTTTATTTATTAATAGTTCTAAGTAGGTAAATACTCAGTTACTTATGTAAGTAATAACTCAGGTAATTATGTAAGCAGGCAACTAATTATTGTTTTTAAGTTAGATATTAAATAAAAATGATTACATTGAATTTTGTCTCTAATTTTATCTAGCATGATTTGAAATGTTTGTAATTTGTACTAAAATAAATAGAAAACAAAAGACAGGAAAAATATCTTGTCATAACAAAGCCTGAGACGGGACTCTGAATTAAAAATCATGTTTGTATAACATGTAAATGAAATAACCAATACCCTGAATACAGGTGGTTGGGGATCGGCTTCAGAGTTGATTGCAAGATTTGTTTGTTTAAAAAAAAATTTAAAAAAAAACAAAAATACAAAATTCTTGAAATCAACTGAGAAGCCGAACCCCAACCATTCAGTATTTCAGTATTCAGGGTGTTGGTTATTTAATTTACATGTTGTATAAAAAAATTAACACAATTATGTTTCTTTTAGCTACAACATTACCAAGTATTCTGAGAAGTATGAGTGTCTTGCTCTACGTTACGGTGAAAGATTTGTTGGAGCTGAAACTGACACTAGTGTTAACATCCACTCGGGAGGTCTTCAATCACCCAGCAGTGCTGTCAAACGTAAAGCATTAAGGTAAACTGGTTAAAGCTACTAGTGGAACATTCAGATGTAATTTGTTTTATGTTTGATATGGAAGTTTTTGGTCTCAAAGCAAGTTTCACCTGGAACCCACCTGGAGCCGCTGGCTGTCTTATAACTAGCTGCCAGAACAAAATCATGCTGTGAACACTATCACTATTGTGACGCACTTTGATAAAAATATATTATTTCAAAAACAAGAAATGAATAGGAAAATTTTAAAGGGTATCTTCAGTGTATGAAAATAAACATATCCGCAAGACCACCCTGCATATGGCTACATACATATATGACAAAAATATATGTATGAAATTAAGAGATGACTAAAAGGGCCCGTTAGCAGCCCCTAAAAGATTACACTGTATGTGAGAAACCATTAGTTGTGTCCTTATCAGCCTTATACTAAAATTATGTTATCATTACTATAAGGTTTCAACATAAGCATGGAATCAATGGCAGATAGTGGATCCAAAGATTTGTCGCAAACAGTATTATTCTCCATTGTGTTTTATAGCACCTTGGTTTGTGCCCGCCTAGACTGACATTGTTGCTTACCCTCTTTAAAACATCAGATGCCAGAAAAAAATATGCTCATTTCACAGACTCGCCCAAGCCAAATCACCAGGGCGCCGTCTATCTCATCTGGCTCGTCGTCGACAAACATTTTGCAGTGCAGCCACTATCAATGAAAAGGCACAATCGTCTTCTTCCAAAATGGTCCTCATTGACAAGAAGTAAGTTACATATTTATTAATTACTAGCTTTTGTCCGCAACTTCGTCTGCATGGAATAGTTACTTTGGGTAGCATTTTTATATCTTTAGGGTACCTACTTTTTTTGCAAATAATACACACACATAAAAACTGCAGTAGGTTACTACTGTAAATAGCTTATTTTAATACCTCTTTATAAACTACGTTTATACTACACCTGATTGGAACAGTACCTATTCCCTCAAATTGAAAAGAGAAAGTTGATCTTTTCTTCGACCTAAATATGCGGGAGGAAAAGTTGTATGAAAATCCATTTCTAACGTGTTTAGCGGGAGGAAAAGTTGTATGAAAATCTATTTCTAACGCGGCGTCCGCCGCAGCGCGCGGCGGCGGTGATGACGCGCGCCGCGGCAACTGCAGGCCATTGGTTCGCCATTGGATGGCCGGTGTTTCGCAGAACATCTGCAAATAGTGTTGCATAATCATAAGCTCTTTATAATTTTATTATAGGTACTGCTTATTATATTTAACAAGTCTTTGAATGTTCCTCATAGGTGTAGTATAAAGCACTATGTGACACTTGGACTTCACACACGGCCTAAGAATTTCATTATAGGTGTGTGCAGGTTTCCTCACATTGTTTTCCTTCGCCGTAAAAGCGTCGAATAAACGTACATATGAAATCAAAATTTAAAAACACATTGGCACGTGGCGGGGTTCGAACCGGTGCCTCCGGTTATCAAAACATAAGCACCAAGCACTGACAAATTTCGACAGCGAAAGCAGTGTCTCGGTGGCGTAATGGTCAACGCAGCCGCCCGGATTGCGGAAGATGCGGGTTCGATTCCCGCCTGAGGCAAGTCGATTTTTTCCAGAGCATTTTTCTAGTACCTCTATTTTCCAACCGAAAGGACATATAAGTATACCAATTTTTATGGATTTTACCATAATAATAACGGAATTTCCATACAATCTTTCATCCCCTATTTCACCCCCTCAGGGGTTGAATTTTGAGATATCTTAAAACACCCTTTTCTTAATTATTAACTGAAAGGCCATGTTCCAATTTTTATAAATTTTTCTTTAAAAAATACGGATTTCCATAGAATCTTTCATCCCCTATTTTACCCCCTTAGGGGTTGAATTTCGAAACATTCAACCTTATCCCTCGCCAAAATCATAAAAGGCATCAAGGCATTTTGGGGCATTTGTTTCATTAATTAAGTAACTTTTAATAAATTGAAAACTTAAATAATTATTTGACATTACTTGTGGCTGTAACTGCTTATAACATTAGTAATCATTTAACAACAAATTGCACTTTGAAGGCTTTGTTGGCACTTTCTTTAACTTGTAAAGTAATTATATTGGTTACTTGATTATTCCAAATATCTTCCAAAAGTCAATATAGTGATAAAAATACTAAGGCAATCAAATATATAAGTATTATAAATGAAAACCCAAAATATCGACCCTAACCTTTTTGAAAATAAACAACATTAATTTCAACATATATTCACCCTGAAAATTGAATTAGGCTATGTTTCTCTATAACCAGAATTAGTATTTGATTGTAAACATAATAATTAGTCTGCTTAGCGGCAAGCATTCGTGATTATTACACTATTAAAGTTTACAATATAATGTATTTAGCCTAAAGATTTGTCAACTTATATGCTCATGTGACATGCAATAGAGAATTTGGATTTGAATATAATTAAAATTAAAATCTGGCTATTTACAGTTGCATATATTTCATTTTAATTTTAGTTAATTATTAATAAAATAATTGTTTGTATTTTTGTTCTTATGAGACTAATCTGACCATGAAATTTTTTCAAGTTTCTTCCCACACAGAAAGCTGATCAATACTTCGGATAAGAGAAGTCCAAGAAAACTGGGTTTCCGGCGCACGCCAGGCAAGAAGACACCCGGTCGCAAGACACCAGGAAAGAAAACTCCAGCTAAAACCCCCAAGACTCGTAGTGGAGGATCTAGTCGCAAAAAAGCTATGAGAAGACTTCTTATAGACACTGAAGGCTCCAGGAGTCAACCTACACGTGAGACTTTGAAGAGAGCCCTTTTTGTGAGCCCAGAAAACAGAAAGAATATACCCCCAGCCCCATGTTCGTCTGTGCCATTGGCAATGAAATCCCGAAGAGCATTGTTTGGTTCACCAATCACAGCCGATACAAAAAGTTGTGATGGCTCGCAAAGCGATCAGTTCTTGAAAAGAAAAAGGGACTCTCTGGATGATGACCTTCAAAATTTTAAAAGTAAAGTTGCAAAGAGCTTATCTTTTGGAGGAGATACAGTGGGCGCCTCACAATCACATTATATGCATCGGCGTGCCTCCGAAGTTCTGGTTACAAAGAATATGGCGGATTTAAATGAAAATCATAAGCAGGTAATATTTTAAGTGTCCTATTTTCCTATTTTATTATAATTAGATAGACATTTTGATGTAACAGCATAGTGAAAGATTATTATTTACATATTACACTTTTCCAGAAACTTCTATGGGCAGTATCAGTGGCTCTTCGTATCCATGGTTGGGGAATGTCATCGCCTGGGTTCCGAGAGAAAGCATCTGCCCTGGCACGTTTGACCAGAAAACTAATGACTTTGCCTCCTCATGCTGCGCGGTTAGCTGCTCCCAACTTATCCACTTCAGATACTATGCTCAAGTAAGTTACGATGACAGGATTACGATAATAGGAGGGTACAGCGGCCTATATAGTCGAAATTACATCGCCCGCCATGGAAAAATGCCTTAAAGAAAAGTGTAGACAAATTACACTATATTTTTGTATTTTTTACTGTCAGAGAGCTGTCCAGATGTGTAAAGCGCGAGTATTTATTGGCTATGGTGAACTGCTACTTATCTACTAATATTATTAATGAGCAAGTAACTCTGTCTGTCTGTTACGCTTTCACGCCTAAACCACAACCGATTATGATGAAATTTGGTATGGAGATATTTGGAGACCCTGGGAAGGACATAGGATAGGCGAGCGAAGCTACGGGCGACCACTAGTATAATAGTATTTTCACACTTCAGAAATTTATTTTTAGTAAATATATATTTTTCAAATAGGTATTTAACTAGTAAATTTTTAGGCATAAAACGGAATGTGGTGGGTTTTGGAAATTTTCACTAACATGGCGTTTACTATTCTATTGATTGACTTACAACAGCGTCGAGTTTAAACGTATTTTTTTCTATAAAAATATTATAGAAAAAAATACGTTTAAACAAAACCGGGAATTATTTTTGCGTTTACAAACGCGTAAAAATTTTTAAAACTAGAAAATATACTGAAAAAAATCGACCTGCCCCAATTTTTACCATAAAAACATAAGCACCAAACACTGACAAATTTCGACGGCGAAAGCAGTGTCCCGGTGGCGTATTGGTTGACGCAGCCGCCCGGATTGCGGAAGATGCTGGGGTCGATTCCCGCCTGAGGCAGCTTTATTTTTTTATATTTCCTAGTTTTAAAATAAAAAGTTGACTGTCAGCATACGCAACATGTAACAATGGTTTTGTCAACAGGTTGGCGAGATTGTATGTGTTCGCTATAATCAAAGGCCGCTCTGTCGAAGAATGTTTTGAAGATGAAAAAACTAAACTAGCCAATGAAGCTAATAGTAAAGTGACTGGGTACATATCAGCTAGCGCCTACCAGCAGTTAAAAGCAAAGCAAGCAGCTACAAGCACATCCACTTCGCAGATCAAAGAGAACACATGCAACAATGGTTCCGTTAAACAGGAGCAACCTAGAAGCAGTTCAAAAAATATTTTGCAAGATAAGTTAGTGAATATCGACTCGAATTCAAATAGCAGCAGCGGACTCGGTATTCTTGAGAAAAGTAGCTTGAGTATGTTCAAATCCAATTCCATGCCGTCTTTCGAGGAGGCTGCTAAAATGAGGGCTCGACGGCAAATTAGTTTTGACAATATAGACTTTCCTAAAAGGTGATTTGCTTGTTAAGATTTTAAGTAAACCAAACCAAAACATTCATTGCAAGGCGGTAATTCATAGTGATATTCAAACGTTAAATACAATCCAAATCATGTTGTAGTTTCTTCAAAGGTTTGTGGAACTATCTTTTTAGTGTATTGACATTGATTACTTGCTTTCAATATAAAGATATCTAATATAATGCTTAACTAATTTAACTTCTTTGTAAGTAATTTGTAAATAAGTCAACTTAGCTCAATAATTCTTTTTATGTCTAAATGTAGGCTTAAACTTTGTGACTGACTCAAAAATGTTAAATTCAATAATAAATCCAATGGGAATAATTTTTATGTTCCTTATTTTTTTTTTAATAGTTAATTAAGATATTATGGTCACTTGACAGCTCATGCTCTTTCTAGAATTAATTTGTTGTTTTATCATATAGTTTATTCTGTTACTGTCGCGACTTCCTTAGCAATTAGTAGCCAATAATATAATCTGACCGTTGTGTTAATTTATATTAACATGATAATGTCATAGTGTGTCCTTTATGTATTGATTTGGTGAATGTGTTACTATTGCTGAGCTTTGATCTCAGATGCTATGAATACATGTAATAAATTATTTTTTCTGGACTGACACTTGCTTTTTATTATTATTCTAATTTCCAAATCCCAAGTATTCTAAAATATTTGAAATTTCTCAAGTAAAAATTATACTTTTATGTAGTCGACCCCAAAGTGCCCTGATTGTACAGACAACAGCACTAGCACAAACCTATACAACACTAGCACAATCTTATCTGTCAAATTTTGTCAATCGATTTTTCACTTTATACCGAAAGAGTTTAGGTTGAAAATCGCTTGGAGAAGAGAGTTTAGTCTTTTTTGTGGTAGCCTGACTTGTCTGTATGGTCACCATCAAAAGTAGATTATCACTTTAGTACCTTGTCATAATAATAATGTCGCAACTATTACTGCACAAACGCTAGCGTTGCTATGACTCGGTAATAAAGTAATCGTCTACTTCTGAAGCTGACTGTACCTGTTCTTTGGGAGGTTAAATAAATCTTGAGGATTTCCGCGAAATAGTATTGATTTTTTCGTAGTAAATATTCTTATTTGTTAAGATTATGAAATATTATATTTTTTAGTTCAAAAAAAAGAAGAAAACTAGAAAGTAATGTTTCTGTCTGTCTGTCTTGATCAAATACATATAGTATTGTTTTATCATATGATAAAATACTTAATTAGTGTTATAAGTATTTGTGCGTTTAGATTAGATAATACACTATTAAAAATAAACCTTACATTTAGTATCGCGATTGATGACCACACCGTTTCCTTTGTTTGCTAACAAAAATGGGTAGTTCGCAGTCGTACCCAGGGTTAAGTGAGGATTTATTAGAAGAGTATACTACTTTGACGTATTTGAGTAAAGGAGAAATCTTGCAGTAAGTTAACTATCAATGTGAATGCTTTTCATAACAAAGACTAGCAGTATTTCTCTTCAAAAACAGACAACTAGCTTAAACGCTTCGCTGTCTGATATAATTATTACGGGAGTAACGTAAGTAACATAGGTAGTATTTCAGCAAACATTACATTATACCTAAGTCATTGTGGTTTATTTTGCCCTCGGGACTTCAGAAAATGTTAACCCCGATTACTTGAATCACTATCTTTGTGACTACACTCACGTAGAAACCATTCAATGAGAATCCAAAAAGCCCAAACGATACATCTGTTTTTGTGACAAGTTGGGTATATTGCAGATTAATATAGGTACCTAATATTGGGAGCATCAACGATAGGTATCATTAAAGTTACAGCACACCAAAATTCTTGTTGTAAGCTTTTTAGGCTGCCTGTCAATATTAACCAATAGGATTGCTTAAAATATCGGAGCGAATATTTTTATACAATCCTATTGGTTAATATTTCCTCGTTTCTCCGCTCCGCAGCCTCACTTCGCGTCCATGGCAGGCAGTCTACAGGCAGCCTAAATGTAAAAAACGTAACTATTTTAGTTGCGTTATGAGCTCAATTTTATTTTTTATTTTAACACTCTCACGTCAATTATCTAGCCCAAAGTATCATTAAAAACTTGTGTTATGGATACTAGATAACGGACATTTTTTATATAAGTACATAATAATGTTAGATATTTTTATACTTGAATAAACTTAAATATTTATATAAACAAAATACAAATACAAAAACTCGCAAACAAATATTCGTGTTCGTCACACAAATTTTGCCGCTACCAGGATTCGAACTCGGACCGCTTGATGTGTAAGCAGCTTGATGACCTCTCCAGACGGCGTCAATTTGTAAGGGAAAAGTGATTTCCGTCAGGATCTCTTCATAAACTATAAAAGAGCTGAGGTAATGAAGAGATGATCTTCAAACCATGAATCATGAAATGGCATGAATCATAAACTTTACTGTAGCAATTTTATCTCTTGTTTTATGACTTATAGTTTGATGAAGAAATTTTATTCTATCGATCCAGAAAAGATTAAAGCTGATTATAATCACAGATTTCACAAAGATGACATAATGAAGAAGTTTGGTAACCTGAGGGTAAGAACATTTTCATGATAAATAATTTAATATCTAATCTAATATATAAAATTCTCGTGTCACATTAGTTGCCATACTCCAAAACGGCTGGACCGATTTTGATGAAATTTTATATGTATATTCAGTAGGTCTGAGAATCTGTTACTATCTATTCTTATACTCCTAAGTGATTTATAAGGGTTGTCCACCCGTAACATTTTTTTTATATTTTCGAAAAAAAAAATTGACATTTTTTTATAACATGGCATTTAAAAGACATATATACAACCGGGGCAGCTAGTAATTTATATTATTCTATTATTTACTACACGTGCTGGGTTTTATTCACCTTAATATTTAATACTTTTAGTTGTATAGACCTTTCTTTTTAATACACTAGGTACCCTAGTAGTAAAATATCTTGAAAATAAGGATGTGACTTACATATAAATAAATCGATTTCTAGTAGGTAATATAGGTACATACCTTATTATTAATGCTGTTCATCTACCTATATGCTGTATGTGGATGTTTTGAATGATAAAAAATAATTATAGGGCCGGTTTCACAGGTTATGATTGGAAGATATCTCTGGCAGATGAATCGACCGTTTTTTGTATATGGACTATCTGTCAGATAAACGCTAATTGGAACTTGGAACACCTGAAACAGTCCTAATTCGTTTTTTTTTTTCAGAATAACCCATTCAGTGACCGAATTTTTCAAGTTTTTTCATCAAAGCGAGACGACTGCTTCTCATTTGAAGACTTGATAGATTTATGCTCAGTCATGAGTGCGGATTGCCCCCCTCAGGTTAAAGCTGAGTGGGCGTTTAGGATTTTTGGTAAGTAGGCACTTATGTGTCAAAGACCGAAAATGGAATTTCGGCAGATCATGAGCTATAAGTACCTACATAGGTACTTATTGCTCATGATATCACTACCACTACCAGTGCTACCATGCTGATCCTAAAAGTAGAGTTAAGAGGAGTTGAGGTCAAGCTTTTTACGACAACTATAATTTTGTAGCAACATTTGTTCACAGATCTAGACAGTGACAATCAAATATCTGCTAAAGATATTAAGGAGATACTGGATCGTTTGTCGTCTTGTAATGATGACTCTGGCGAGAGGTGTCTTGAACAAGAAGCAAAAGACAAGATCGCACAAGTTGTGAGTATATTACTTACCTATATGTATTGGCAATAAAATAGAACTAGGTATAGGTACCTACGAGTATACTTTTTTCTTTCAAAGTGGCCAGTGACGATGATAGAATTCGTTTATGATAGTTAGATACCTAAAAGGTAAATACCTACTTAACAGCAAATTTTCTTTTCAGATAATAAAAGAAGTCAATTTAGATACATCAGGAAGTATCAGTCTGTCTGAATTCAAGTACATCATAACTAGATTGCCAGAGTTCGAAACGTCGTTTTACTTTAGATTGTAGGTAGGTAGTTAATCTAAGTGCCATCTTCCTTTACCGTTATTACTTAACTGCAAAGTAAAGAAGCAATGGTCCGAAATAAAAGTAGGGTATGAAACTTCCAAACTGAGTTTTATTTCAATTTGATAAGGTCTTTTTAAAATACGTTTCATGCTGGGCTATCTGACGTATGCCTTACAAGCGGCCTTGTTGAACCGACCAGCGAGCGTCCTGTCTGGGAGAGCTGGTATTCCACTTGTGCAGCCGGTTGAGCTTGGCAAGACAAGCGGCTGCTTGTACTTCACATAGAAACTTGGGAAGTCTAGGTAAACCCTATAGAAAACAATAAACATAAATATTATGTACCTACAGGAAATTGCACCCAACGGTATAGTACCTCTTAGGTAATTTTATTTTTTATCTCACGAACGCAGGTGAGCCATGACATGATGCCATTGTCTAAGCTTGCGCAGACGAGGGACTTTTGTCCGAGGAGAACTTAAATCTCTTTAACTTAAATTACTTTAAACCATCGGAAAAATATCTGTTAAAATCTTGTTTAAATATTAGAAAAATGCACTAAAAAAATCGACTTGTCTCAGGCGGGACGTCGTCGTCGTTTAATCTTAGGTATTGAAACTATTTGATAAACACTCCATGTGCGAACATGCAGTTCTAAGGTTCTAAGCGTTCGTCTGCGCAGGCCTACTGTGTGTGGTCAATGTCGGTAATAGATTTCTTTGTATGAATGTTTGTATGTAATGTATGTACTTACGGTGTCATTTCTGGTGGACTTTGGCCGATGTAGGATGGTTCTTTGAAATAAAGTAATGGATGATATGCTTTTGCATACCCTCTGTAGAAATCCCTATGTCGCTGACAGGCCTATGAACAAACGGTACGGTAGTGATCATTGGTCTGAGGTAGTGAGCGTAATGAGCGTTATCTTATCAGTGTTGCAAGTTTATGGTTGCAAGTAATAATAATAAGTTTATTGACCAAAAAATACAGAATATAAAGTGCACCATCTTAGGACTAGGTAGATACAAATTAAATATGGTAATGTAAATAAGAACCACGGTAAATGATAATATTACCGTGTAAGAACTATACCTATGGTACTTAAATATAGTTAAAGTGTCGATAGGCTACGGTGGCTGATCTTATAGGTTAGCTTCTTGGCTACCACCAGGCAGGCCGCGTGCTTGTCTGCCAACCAAATAACATAAACAAATGTAACAATGCAGAAATGTACACAATCTGATGTAAATAATGTAAACGTGCCCGAAAATTTAATATTGGTATCTTTTATTGATGCACTGACCTGACGCGGAACTTTTATATTTAAGTATTTACTTTTCTGATTATATATTGACTTTTTTTTCATTAATTTGGAGCAGTAATAACATAATTAATTAATACTGAAATATTAATTAAATTTGCACCTACCTCATAAAATGTTTCTATTTCATCTTGTCTACCGTTATCAATAAACAAGATATCCATGATTGTTAAACATATTTTACTAAAAAATTTACCAGCTAGTAAAGGGTTATTTTAAAATTTTGTTCAAAATTGCCGCCATTGTTTTTCTGTTTTTTTTTTCCTTTTTTTTTTGTTTTAGATAAATTTTCCCTTTTACGGGACGGCAAAGGGATCTAGCCCATACAACCAAGTCATCAGTTTCATCTTCTTTCTTGAGTTTTTGCATTAAAATGTGGGTGCCACACATTTTAATGCATCTAGGGAGTGCTTGGCGAGAAATGCATGGTACAGACCTCATGATGGTGACTGATGAGAATTGTATAGTGGGATTTCCAACCACTATACAATTCTCAACGCCACATACACAAAACCTTTATTTCAAAGATTCCTTATAACCGTTCGTCAACACGGATGCTTATACAACAAAACGATACCACTTTCACTGCACAAAATCCACTCCGAAGCAATTTTGAGTTACCGAAATAAAGATCGACATCCAGACGCCATGATTTCCCGCCAAAACCCTTTTTTTTTACGTTCCGTTCCGTTCTTTTGTCCCTAACGGGACGGGCAAAGGATATCAAGTTCATACAGCCCTGTCTGTATTTGTCTTCTTTCTTGATATGATATTAAAATATGGGTGTCGCACATTTTAATGCATCTAGGGAGTGCTTGGAAAGAAATGCATAGCAACAGACCTCATGACTGTGACTGATGAGAATTGTATAGTGGGATTTCCAACCACTATACAATTCTCAACGCCACATACACAAAACCTTTATTTCAATGATTCCTCATAACTGTTCGTCAACACGGATGCTTATGCAACAAAACGACACCACTTTCACTGCACAAAATCCACTCCGAAGCAATTTTGAATTATAGAAATAAAGATCGACATCCAGACGCCATGATTTCCCGCCAAACACTCGTTTTTTTTTCCTTTTTTTTTTGTTATATTTTCCCTGTTTCGGTACGGCAAAGGGATCTAGCCCATACAGCCAAGTCATGGGTTTCAACTTCTTTCTTGATTTTTGTATTAAAATGTGGGTGCCACACTTTTTTTATGTTTATAAAAAAAAATGTCCGTTATCTAGTATCCATAACACAAGTTCTTAATGATACTTACTTCGGGCTAGATAATTGGTGTGAGCATGAATATATATACATACATATATATATATATATTTATCCCGCAAACAAATGGCCGTCCCCTGAAGGCAAAAGTGCATTTAAACCGGCGTCCACCTGCTTTTGGCGTCCGCATACCGGACGCCACTTTGTTTGTCGGTGGCACTTATGTCCTATTAGCCTTAGCTAACCGTAGAAAAAATATCGACAGAAGTCATAATGTCAAGCAGTTGGCAACAAAAATATTTCGAGAAGTTCCGCGCGCAATCGTCGCAGAAGTGTGGCGCTGCTGCAGAGCGTATATCTACAGTGTGTATACTTTAAATTTGTTTGTCAACTGAACCGCGTTGCCGGCGTCCGCATATTGCGACGTTGCCAGCGTTCTCAAATACTTTGGTTATTAAGAATTCGTAAAACATTCATTATAACAAACCGTATTTTAGTGCCGCTGGTCCTGTATGCTTTGCGTACTATCCGGCGCCCGGTTTCAATACCCCGGAGAAAACGTTTTACTTCCCCTAATTCTTGTCTGATCTTTATGATCTTTTAGAATGTATTTTATATAGATACTAAAAACTACTTCTGTACGTTTTCCTTTTTCAAAATTCACTTTTTTTAAAGTAACTTTAAATGTATGTCGCATTTTAAAAATAGTAGAACGGACGGACATATAGGTACACTATATTATTTTTATTAAAAACATTCTAACACATAGAGATCGTATAATAAATAGGAAAGTAAAAAGATTTTTCCGTTTGTATGGAGGCGAGCTCGCCGTACCTCCTCCTCCTCTTGACGATTCGGTGTTACATAAAAACGCCAATTAAACCTATTTCAGTTAAACCTTTCTTAACTGCATTGAATTGTTAAAATTATTAATTAAAACAGTTTAGTTAAAATAGTCGGAGCAAAGATGTTCTGACTGCTATCTCTAACTAAGTACTAGTTTTAAAATAATTGTAATAAATAAACTTTAATACTATTAAACATCTCAAAGACAGTCTGTCTTTGCCATGTGATGCCGGCAGAGTAGAATAGCATCACCTCTCATATCTTCCCATGGGTGTCGTCATAGAAGGCGACTAATACATCAACAAAGGGGAACATTAAAGTATTAATTAAAGTACATTAAAGTGTAATAGATGCCTATACATATAAATATATCATTTGCGTGGCAATCGGTTAGGATTGCTGTTCACCTTATAATCATGTATAGATATTTTAACAATGAAAATAAAATTAAATAAAAGAGCTAGGCAAAGATTAAAGTCTGATTAAACCCAAAGAATAAATCTGCCGAAATAAATCTCTATTTCATTCATTAATTGTTATAACATGATTTTGTTGGTCTGGGTATGACTCCCTTTATTGATATTATAATTCGTGTGTTTCAGGTCTCATTTGTGATTAGGGACTTTGATCATGATCTCATTAGTGTGATTACTATCTCATTTGTGTTATAATTTTATTTATGTTTGCTTGATTTTTAAAGGTTGTTTTAAAATTAAAGTTAATTTAGATCAAAATCAAAATAATAATTTAGATCAAAATTTTTTTGTTTTTGATTGACAAAAAAGATTCTCCAAAATTGGCTAGAAAAGTGCAATTTTAATTCAGAGAGTGAAATTGACCGAGTTACCCTATATCAATAAAATGTAGATTAATAAATACATAGAACTAAAGGGAAGAAGTTATTTTTATTAAATACTTTATTCATTAATATATTACAATCCATACTAATAATATAACTAAACCAATTTGAAGTAAATTTAGTATGGAGATAGTTTCAGACCCGGGGACGAACATGTGATACTTTTGTCCCCAAAATCATCTCCAAAAGGGGTAAAAAAGGAGAGTAGAAGTTTGTACAGGGAATCTATATCCGCTAAACAGATTTAAATTATTTTTGGTATGAAGATAGCATGACATAAGATAGTTTTTATCCACGAAATCGTCCTCTAAGAGGGTAAAAAGGGGTGAAAGTTTCTACAACCACAATACTGAATGTGATGATTAATTGGTATCGGTATTTGCATTTGTTATTTTGTATCAAAAAACGACGTAAAGCTATGTACACTGTACGGACGCCTAATAATAGCTGTATACGGACGTTCAATAGCCATATACGGACGCCCAATAGCTATATACGGACGCCCAATAGCTATATACGGACGCCCAATAGCTATATACAAACGCCCAATAGCTGTATACGGACGCCCAATAGCTGTATACGGACGCCCAATAGCTATATCATATACGGACGTCCAATAGCTGTATACGGACGTTCAATAGCTATATACGGACGTTCAATAGCCGATCGATGATGATCTTGATTGCAGGCATACGGTACTATTCGAGACGGTACTATGTGGCTGCAAGATACCAACTGTGAGATGAAAGCATTATTATCTATCATTTTATTAATGTAAATAAGAAATTTTATAGGTAGATAGATAGATAGATATAACTCTTTATTATAACATACAGGAAAAACAAAACACAGGAGATGACAAATACAACAACAATGTTATAATAAGCGGTCTTATCGCTAAGAGCGATTTCTTCCAGGCGTGAAGTAAATTTTTGCTAGACATCGTGAATTACTCGTACATACAACTATGCTCATTCCAACACAACAGACTTTCTAACAAAATTATATTGGAACATATTAAACGTTGAAACTGTGTACTACAGAACAGCGAAAGGAAAAGAAGAGATAATAAACCGAAAGTTGGCAACGTAGCACTCCTAAATACGGTCCATTCTGTGAGGACGTTAAATAATCGATACCATGGGTAAATTACGATTAATATATCTAGGATGCCTATAATGTATCACCATGGTTAGGGGTTCAAAAATGTTGGGGCATGACTGCAAGACGAATATCGCGAAAAACAAAATTATCGAAAAATGACGTATCCCAAGGAGCTGGAAATCATAAAACTAAGCAATATTCATTAAGACATTGTAAATAAAGTAAGGGGAACTGAGAGACGTCGTAATGATGCACGACGTGCATGACGCCAAAATGGTTGTAGGATGTATATATATATTAATGCATCTAGGGAGTGCTTGGCCAAAAATGCATGGTACAGACCTCATGATGGTGACTGATGAGAATTGTATAGTGGGATTTCCAACCACTATACAATTCTCAACGCCACATGCACAAAACCTTTATTTCAATGATTCCTCATAACTGTTTGTCAACACGGATGCTTATGCAACAAAACGACAAAATGCACAAAATCCACTCCGAAGCAATTTTGAATTATCGAAATAAAGATCGACATCCAGACCAGATTTCCCACCAAACACTCGTTTTTTTTTCCAAGTAGAGTCCAAATGCAAAGATTACTAGTGCAGGAGAGAACGGGGACAAGGTATTTCACTATCAATAATAATGTAATTAATTTTAAAGACTGTCTTTCAATCATTACATAGGTAGTTCATCTAATAAACGCTTTACAAGCTGTCTTGCTGTAGCGACCAGCTAAAGAACGTTCAGGCAGTGATGGAAATATTGACGTCCGGCCTGTGCTGGAGGGTAAAACCGCTGGCTGCTTATATTTCACATGGAAAGCTGGGAAGCTAAGATAAACCCTGAAATAAATACATAAATAAATTACTAAAGAGAAGAAATATATAGTTTTTTTTATATTTAAATAGGTCTAGTAGGGTCTAGCAAATGACTCTTTCCCGCTTGATGATAAACTGAAGTAGAGCTAAAGAAAAAAGATTTAGAGCGATGTAACTTCGCTAGAAGTAAAAAAATTCTTAAAACTAGAAAATACCCTGAAAAAAATCGACCTGTCCTAGGCTGAAATCGAACTCAGCATCCTCTACAATCCGGGCGGCTGCGTTAACCACTACATTACCGGGACACTGCTTTCGCCGTCGAAATTTGTCAGTGCTTGGTGCATATGTTTTTATGGTAAACATTGTTTCATCAAATCTGTGTAATATTTTAGGTCCAGTTAAGATGAAACTACCTTATATTATGGAATTGATTTTGCGTTTACAAACGCATAAAAAAATTTAAAACTAGAAAATTGCTGATTCCGGAGCATGCTGGGTTCGATCGATTCCCGCCTGGTCCAGGTCGATTTTTAACCGACTTCAAAAAAGGAGGAGGTTATCAATTCGACTGTATGTTTTTTTTTTAAATGTTTGTTACCTCATAACTCGTTAGTGGGTGGACCGATTTTTAAGATTCTGTTGACCTTTGGAAGCTAGTGCTTGTCATGGGGTCCCATTTAAATTTTATCGACATCGGACAAGTAGTTTTTGAGTTATCCCTAATAATGCCTATTTAATTGACATTGACGATATCGTAATTTTATCACTTGTGTGTCTAAAAGATCTTGAGGTAGTTTCCTGAAAATTTCTATACTTAGAACACTAAAAAGCAGAAAAAAAAAAAATTTAAATAAAAAAAAACCGCCTTCAAAAAACGGGAGAAATAAAAATTTTGTTTATAAAAATCTAAATGTTTTTTGAGGTCGGTCCCAACCTCAATATTTGTAATAAACGTTGTCACTTGTATTTGGGACCGACCTCAAAAAACATTTAGATTTTTATAAACAAAATTTTTATTTCTCCCGTTTTTTGAAGGCGGTTTTTTTTATTTTTTACTATTTCCTATCCTATTCTTAATTAATGGGATCGCGTCGCATTAAGCGTACGCATTTTGCCATTGTCAAGTGAAAATGTATCTAAAGTAATAAAAATTGTACGGTTGATTGAGGTCAAAAATGGAATCTCTCAACACGTATTTTTACAACAAGAACTCGGGAGAAACTCCCTTTTACTATTTGGGCGATTTTTGTTCTCCTTTAAAGGACTGTAGGGATGTTTTCACCATACTAACAGGTACGTGTTAAGTGCTAATACTGAACCGCTTACGATCAAACGGGTTCTAATTGAATAAAAATAGTTTTACAAAATACCACGAAAATACTAACTGTGACATTTCCGGTGGGCATTGTCCCATGAATTCAGATTCGTCGAAATATTTTAATGGATGATGTGACTTAGGGTATCCTTTATAGTACTCCCGGTGCATTTGACATGCCTGGAAATAATTACAGTGATTCCTCATTTTCCTTCAACATTTTTTAGTTGATATTAAGTTCAGTCCAATATTATTTTATGTAACCATTAACCGTGCACTTAATCAATGCTCGATGAGTTTATCTAACCTTATAAAATGTTTCTATTTCTTCTTGTCGCAATACGTCCACAAATAATATATAATTAACCATTTTAATATGAATGAGGTAAAGGGGGATATAAAATGAATAGAGAGTATACGGGTAAACTATAAGGCTTTTTGGTATATGGTAATCTAGAAGCTTATATCAGAGTACATTTGTATATACTAAACAATATTAAAGACCTATTTTATACTTCAACAAAGGATCCTTTCATTGTTTCATAGCTTAGATGATGTACCTGTTTTATAGATTAATGATGTTCGGCCCAAAGATAATATTACACTCTTATTTTGTTTTTTGCATTATGGAGTGTAGGTATACTGTATAGGTTGAAACTAAAACTTATGTATGGTTTTGCATGAGAATGGTCTATATGTTCGCAGTGAGAAGGTATATAAAAACAAGGTTTTACCCAGTGGCGGATTTACAAATTTGCCGCCAGTAAGCTAATAAATTTTTGCCGCCCTTAGGTCCTACGTACGTACTACTGAAATTCGATACCCTAGTTCCACCGAGCATATACGCCTAGTTCACAATCATACTAATTACATTTGCAACTTTATTGTATTCTATCTTCCTCATTACATCAGCTTTTTTCCCGTTAATAAATATTTTTTTTTAAATATTTCTCTGTGTAATAATAAAAGTTGGGCCAAATTTGCCGCCCCCTAAAATCTGCCTTCTTAGGCTCCAGCCTACTCAGCTACTGGTAAATCGGCCACTGGTTTTGCCTTATGACATATTCACTAACTTTTTCCGACAGTTGAAAGTGATAATCACCGAGTGACTTAGATATCCATTGCTGTTTTACACGACACACTCTTATGCCACTTTCGTGTAAAAACAGCAATGGATATGTAATTCATTCGTTGATCATCACTTTCATCTGTCAAAAAATAGTTAGCGAATAGGCCGGCTGGTGCGCTTTCATATCATATCCCTAACTAAACGTTTTGTGCTGTGCATGACGTTGAGAATTTTATAGTGGGATTTTCACCTCACCAGTTGGGCTATTCCCTAACTTTTTTTGACAGTTGAAAGTGATGATCACCGAGAGAATTACACATCCATTGCTGTTTTACACGACACGCTATTATGGCACTTGTCGCGTAAAGCAGCAATGAATACGTAATTCGCACAGTGATCATCACTTTCAACTGTCAAAAAAAGATAGCGAATAGCCCCCCTGTTGCCCTCATGTGATCTGTTGCCATGTATTTCTCGCCAAGGTGTCACACATTTTAATGCGTCTAGGGAGTAGATGCATTAAAATATGTGACACCCATATTTTAAAAACAAACAACTGAAGAAATGGTTATATGGGCTACATTGCTTAGCCGTCCCGTAATAGGAAAAATAAAAAAAACTGTCTTCTGTCAATTGTCAAATGTTTTCTTGTCTGTGGCACATTTTGTGAAATGTCAAAACAAGATTTCAGAAAAAAAATGTTTTAATATTTTTCAGCGCATTATAATTATAAAAGAAACTGGAACGTTTTAATTACATTGAATTTTGACGGACTAGAAACTAAGTGAACGTAAATCACAATTACTTTTATTACAAACGTTTTGTAAAATTTAGGTGTACTATTTTTGTCCGTTCCCAATTCGGTGCATTGAAATAAATTTTGACATCCAGGAAAAGATGTTCTTCCTGTACAGTAAGTTCTTAAGCTATTTTCTTTTAAAACTAATTGGGTTAGGTGTAGTCGTGGCAAAAATGTATCACTACTGAGATTGGAACATTTGGATCTGGAACAGTACAAAGTTCCGGATCAGTGATATGTTTCATTTGGAACATTCATATCATTGAAGTAGAGTAACATAATTAGCTAGCGCCTCGCGCAGAGATTTGTGTCTATTTCAACGTCGTTATTTTATCATTAAATCCTTACTAATATTATAAATGCGAAAGTAACCCTATCTGTTTTTTTAATGTTTATGTGTAGGTATAATATTCATAATGCATTATTTGTTATAAGATGTTAATACATAGTATATAGGTAGTATCCATAGCATCTTCTTTTATTTGTGATTTTAAACTTTATGAGCATAGTAACAAAGACTTATTTTGTGTAAAGCAACGGCGGTGGTCGGGGTATATCTGTACTGTACGCGTCTGTGTAGTCACTGAATCAGTGTCTCTGAGTCACTGAATCAGTGAGCGCTGTGCGCATATTCACTTCTCTCTCACTCGCATCGTTCTGTCCGTCGTTCGTCGCGTCGGTTGAGGTGATCGAGTTCCAAATGAAACATTTTATGCCGGGTAACTGTTCCGAATCATTTGGTTCACATTACTGTTTCGGAACACTGAGTCGGTTCCTTAAAGAGCGACACACGTCTAGTTAGGTGAAATTCTAGTTTATACGTATAAAATTCGATGCGTGGGAGTGATAATCATTTACATATTTTTTTGTTCATCTTCCATTGCCTTGTTTTTGTGTTTATAGCGGTCTGTCTGTACAAGAGTATAATATGTAGTCATCAATAATTTACTTCTTATAGGATTATACTTAGATTTTTATGCCATATTTTAATTAAAACCATTAAGTTATATTAGGTACTGTATTAGTTGGTGCCATATATTTTCTGCAGTATAATGTAGCATAAATTTATGAAACATATGTTTGTATTTCACATTTTAAGCAACATATGTTTATATTTCACTCAATAATACGTCTAAATATTATCTCATATTAGAAACTGACACTAAATCGTGAAGAACACAGCAAAATAAACATACTTTGGAAGAATTTTATTTAGAATTGTTTGAATACCCAATGAGTTCTAGTCACATTAAATATTAGTCTTTTAAAAAAAAACAATAAATTAATACACTATGAAGCTTAAAGATTGCATAAAATCAAGTGTAGTAATGATATTAAGATTTTTCATAGGTGATATCTTGGGCTTAGTCTATAAAAAATACATAAAATGTCATATGTCTTTGAAAAATGTATATTTTTTTATACAATAAGGCAAACTAGCATATTTATGTTCCACCTTTTAAGTAGTTACTGTGACATGTTGCTTAGAATACAATGTAGTTAAATGCTAGCTGCCGACCTATGGGTGAATAATCAATATTAAGTTATACTGCACTGTAGAATGCTCTGCAAAGTTTTATGTTACAAAGCATTGCATCCTCACAAAGCGCACCTCAATACACCAGTGTTTGTTCAGTTCTTCATATAATCTAAGGAGCGATTTGACTAAATAAAGCATAGCATAGTACAGAGCAACATCACTTGATATTGATTATATGGAGCTCTCTATTTACTCATCTCACACAAAAGAATATGATATGGACTTTGTTTAATATGTGTTGTACTTTTTGCTACTATTACGGTTAAAGAGGCATTTATGTATTATTCATGGAGTTTTCTCCAGAGTTCTTGTTGTAAAAACACATGTGGAGAAACTCCATTTTTAACTCAATCTACCATACAATTGTGTGTTACTTTAGGTGTACATTTTCACATGACATTGGTGAAATGCTAAATCTTTTATGTGTCACGATCACCATTAATTTTAATACATTAAAAGAAGAAGAAGATATATTATTCGTAATAATCTTATCCACTAACTTAATAAATAGAGATATGAAGCATTCACTTATTTTTTTGTTATCTTTAATATTTTGATCAATCCTATCTGTTATGTTATCATTATAAAATTTCTAGAAATTTGATTTTAGTTACAACATGAATTTTATACATCAGTGAACAGCTTTGACAATGTTTACTGAACAATGCATGAGTCATGTATTGTCATCATACAATTTTCATGGTCCAATAGCTGATAGCTCTCAGTGCCACTCCATGTTAACTGTTTGTGAATATTTATAATACATAGTACAGTGTATTCTTTGTTTGATATGATAACAATAGTTTTACGTTGGCATGGATACCAGTTCAATATTCTTTCTGTTTGAGACAAGTGTCTGTAGCTTGTTTACTGTGTTAGTTTTTAATATTCACAGACTATTTAGTAGAATTTGTTTTTCAGTGAAATAGGTGCTAATTCTATATTATAGGTTTGATAAAAGTTTATATTTTGGTTTTCATTTTATATTTTAATGTAGTTTAATTTTGGATGTTCTAGTTAAAGCAAAGTATTGAAAAGAATGGACATAATTTTATCTAATTTTTATTTGGTTAATTTAACATTAACTTTAACTTTAATCTTCAAAAATTTGAAAATATTTATAAGCACAGTTGATTTTTTTCTTCAAAATAAATATAGTCCATTGCCAGTAAGTTCCATTCATTCTTTCATTCATTCAATTTGTTGTACTATTTAAAGTAATAATTTTGCATTGCCTGTGTGCTTTCAAACACAAATATTGAGTTCATGGTCTGATCTGCTGTCAGCATTGTAAAAAACACATCCCCGGTTTTCGGGCTACTTGTTTTTTACAATTCACACTTGACTGTTCTGTAAAATATTTATCTCACAAGAACAAGTAGAATAATAACTTTTAGTAGAATGAGATATTTACTCTATTGCAAGCCAGGGATCTTTAATTTGGCCGACTATGCCAAACAATGTTTTGCCCTTTTGTTTCACGATTTCGAATATTGCTTGGACAACTTTAACTGCCTCAGCTGGTCATTTGCCCACCGGAATTAGATCCAGAGGTCCCGGGTTCGATCCTCGGGGGAGTAAAAATTTGTACTTGGTTTGGTTGGTGGTAGGACATTTTTCATGTCCGCCTGGGTAGCCAGCACTATTTAATAAAAATATGTTGCTATAATAATTATGTTAACAGCATTATTGTGTTCCAGCAATTAATGATAAGAAAGCCAGTCCCTCTATAGTTTAGGTTTTCAGTTGAACCTCCATTCTATCTATGGCCTTATTGTCACTTACCATAATTGAGATGAAGGTTGGGGTCTACGTCCGGAAGCCTCCTCGTGGCGGAGCCTTGTAACGTGGTGCGGCAATTTTCTCGGCGGGTGTGTAGCTTTTGATGTCAAGTGTGTCCCCTTGGCATTCGAAGTCACATGCCATCGTCGAGTTGTTTTTGTTTTCCCACCACGGCTAGTTCCGGACGGCCCTTTTCAGGGCCACCACCGCGCCCGAAGTCCCCCGGGTGCGGTCCGTTGGCTGCTCCCGGTGTCCTCGTCAGGAGGACGCGCCAGGTCGAGCAGCGTCGTGTGGCTGCTGGCCACCAATTGGTCCAAGGAGTGCCTAGACGGGGAGCGTTGGGACGGTCTCGGTGTAGTTGCGCTCACGTACGCAGATCCCGAGCCGTCCCGTAAGCACATCCCGCGGTCAAGCCGGGGAGGATTTTTAGTGGATATGGAGGGAATGGAGGGAACGCCTTTACCTCGAGGCCCACATATCCCCTGTGGTTGGCACCACCCCGCATGGACGACGCGTAAATGCATTTGACCTCCTCGTCAAAAAAAAAGTGAGATGAAGGTCATGGTCCCTGTCAAGAATAAAAAAAACGTTCCTATTAGAATTTACTTCCAGTTCATCCTCCAATATTTGCTTCACAAATGAATAACTTAATTATGACTAAAATGTATATGCTAGAAATGTTTATTTTTTTGCAGTTAATACGTAGCGGCGTCTCATTGTGATGGTAATGACGTGCGCCACAGGCATGGGCGACGCGGTGATGCGCGAGCGGCTGCCGGCGCTTTGGCGGCGGATAGAAGACGCTCACTACAGCTACCTCGAAACAGACGACAGTCCCGAGAAGCTTCAGCAAAAGAAGAAACTAGAAGGTATGTATCTAAAACCATTCATTGAAAAAATATGTCTGTCTCTTAATGAAACATAAGTCATGTCTACCTCTGGCTACATCCTGTAGCCAAATAAGAAGCCAGAAGTGTCTACTGACTCTGAGTAATTTAAGAGCATAGAAGAGACTGTTCTGTATCAAAATTCATTTTTGCACAAAACATAAACACACACACGAGGGTCCATTCTGACATCCTGGTTGGCCACTGAGTGAGGGAGGCATAATATAATTGTATACAAAATACTGGCCCCTTGGCTATGTGTCTCCAGCTCGCCAGAATGTGCAGTATCCACGTAGGGTTGGTGGTGGCTACGCTTCTAAATTGGCGACGTACCCAGACCGTAGCCAAGTGAGTTAGCTGTCATACATTTCAATATGCAATTGCTTGGATACGTAACCGACGACGTCGCCATGGAGTCCCAGTGTATTAGCGCTCTTAATACCTAATTATGAGTAGCAGCTAAATACTGTACCTTCAGTATTTTTATCTTAGGAATGCCCGTGAGCCATGACTTTGTGTAGGTGCCCTAAGCACTAAGCGCTTCTATAATATATTGTTTTTGTTGTCCACAGATTATATAATAGAGTACCTGTCATTAGTGCCTCATGAGTGTAAATTTGGGTTGTCAGAGACTGGAAAGGTATTTCAGCGGACTATCAATGAGCTGCCAGAATTCAGTGCATACAGAGCAGGTCTGGGCTGGGCTGCGCTCGCTAGATACGCGAATAACTTGCTGTCACAGCCTTGGAGGAAAGAGTACAAAGTTATTAGGGTAAGGGGATGTTTCTTATATTGAAGATTTTATTGTTAATGTCGTCATGTGCTAGAAACTGAAGAATTTCGTTAAGAAACTTTGACTTGTCGCCAATGACATAAGTTTAAAAAATAATGAAAACACTTTTGATTAAAGAATAGTTTGCAATTTATCAGAAAATGTTTAATACTTCTTCATATTTATTCGTGAGAGATAATTTTCACTTTTAGCAGCAATTGCGCCTATCACTTATGGCAATCAAAGTGATTGATAAATAGTTATTTACTGTTTATTACATAAATATCCCAAAAATTATATATATTTTCCAAATACGTAATATTCCAGAAAATATAGCTAACATCTTGCACTTAATATTTATTGTACATAATTTACTTAAACCCAGAATAGATTCTGTTTAGTTGTATCTCACACTGAGAAACACATAAATAAAACTGTCATTGGTTGAATAAAAACTCTGTTCTCACTTTCCCTTATTATTGTTCCCATTGTTACATAGATACTTAGTATATTGGTATTTCCAAGAATTTTGCTTCACGAGCTTCCAATAATTAATTTGCAACACCATACGATTTCGATAAATGTGTTGAGATTATATTAACTCGTCGAAAAACTGTGGCTACCATTCTAATGAACGCAATTCATTTCTATGTTACACATTCAAAGGATGGAAATCTCTGACAGCACACGTGTAACCATCTTACAATCCTGGGCCATTCAAAAGAGGCGTAAAAGAGCATATTGCATTTCAGCAAGGCACGGTAGCTAGGACGGCGAGTTGTATATATTATTGTTCGCACCTATCTTTGCATTTTACTTATACATATACTAGCTTTTTGAAATGAAATGAAATGAAAATGAAAATGAAATGAAATGAAATGAAAATGAAATGAAAAGGCTCTTTATTTAAATGGACTTTGCTAAGTACTTTTAAATCGTCAAAAGCCCTACCACCATTTTGACGAAATAATTATTTTACTTAAATAATTATTATTATGCTGAGACGGAGAAGAAATGGCGAAAGAAACTCCGCAGCTTACAATTTCGTAATGATTTCAAAACATCATTACATGTCCATAGATATATCAATATGAATAAATTACAATTTTAAATGCTTAAATTTGGGCAGATTTTACTCCCACGCATTTGGATCATTTAAATAATCATTTAACTTGTAATAAGCTTTTTTATATAATTTAGATTTTACAGTTTTTTTAAATTTATTAATAGGCAAGTCTCTAATATTCTTCGGAAGCTTATTGTAAAAACGTATACATTGGCCCATAAAGGAATTGCTTATTCTGTGGAGACGAGTTTTATATACAACCAAATCGTGTTTCTTCCTAGTATTTACATTGTGCGTATGACATTTCTCGGAAAAATTCATAATATTTTTCTTTACATATAGTAAGTTTTCCAGTATATATTGTGATGACACAGTTAGAATATTTATCTCCTTGAACCTTTCTCTGAGGGAGTCACGCGGACCTAGTTGATAGATTGCTCTAACAGCCCGTTTTTGCAGAACAAAGATGGTATTAATATCTGCAGCACTCCCCCAGAGAAGAATTCCATAAGACATTATGCTGTGAAAATAACTGAAATAAACCATTCTAGCAGTATCTATATCAGTTAGCCGCCTAATAGTTTTAACTGCTCACTTTTTTTTGCTCGCGACTTCGTCCCCATGGAGTTAAAAATCGAAAAATCGTAACATACATCATTCTTAATTTATAGACGATAAGCCTTATTTTACCCTCTTAGGAATTAAATTTTCAAAAATCCTAAATACCCCTTACTTAATTTCTAACTGAAAGGCCATACACCTATTTTTATGGATTTTACTTTAAAAATGACGGATTTCCATACAAACTTTGCACCCCCTTTTCACCACCTTAGAGGGCGAAATTCCAAAAATCCTTTCTTAATGCACCCCTAAACCTCTTGAGGAACCTACGTACCGAATTTGGAATCTCTAGACCCAGCGGTTTAGGCTGTGCGTTGATATGTCAGTCAGTCAATCAGTCAGTCAGTATTCATTTTAATATAGATATTAGATAAATATATAGATTTATAATGGGTACACAAACAGATCACCATCATTACAAGACAAAATTAAGTACTTATACCCAGGCCCGAGCCACCCCTATGCGCGAAGTGCGCGACGCACACAGGCGCCAAGGTAATAGGGGCGCCAGATGAAATGCCATCGCCAATTTGGTAGGTTTAAAAAGAGGCGCTTCATAGTTTCGCACACAGGTGCTGCCGGGTTTCGGCGCGGCACTGCTTATACCTACCGTAAACAATTCAAGACAGTAATCTAGACTTAGTGTACACAACGTGCAAAAAATTAAACGGATTATTTTTACAATAATATTTATAGGGTTTTTGCCTTGACTTCCGCTTATTAAGTGGGATTGAGTCATAGGATCTTTTTATAAAGGATGTTGCCAATGTTCGATGTGTTGGAATCAATTGTTGAAGTTGTGTACCTATCCCTTATTTACAACTTAGCAAAGTCCATTTAAATAAAGAGCATTTTCATTTTTTTTAGCTATACTGCGGTTACTTCAAGCACGAAGTGGAAGCGAACATGGTCGGTGCAGAGACTCTACTTCAAGCTATGGGGTACAAGTCTGCTGGTGCTGGTAGACTCGCGCTTGACGCACCAGTATGCCCCGATATGGTAGCGGCGGTTTCTAGGGATGCGATCATAGCGCAATGCGAATGTCAGGTACTTATTTTATTTATTGTTAATTCATTTATGGCATCAGTTTAGTGTAGCACCTACCCACCGAAAGCTCATCGCAGAAAGTCCGGTAAATACGCCCGCAGTGCTCTTGTTGTAACCCATGATACATAAGCCGAAACTACGTCGCTTACGGTGTAGCGCCGAACCTTCCGTCGAGCGACTATTTGCGCAAGTAAGTACAAACTGAATTTATCCCTACTTAAAATGAAAATGAACGAAAACAATGCACATAAAAACACTTGGTGATGTCGGTAGTCTTATCTAAAGACATGTCATGATTCTTCTTCGTACGGGCTGTTTCGGCAGGTTTACGACTTTCGCACCTTTTTTGCGTCCGTCGTCAAGTCCAAGTCTTCCAGGAACTCTCTTAGCGCCTTTATGTAACTGAATACGTCATGGGAGGAACCCATTCGGATGGTTACAGGTTGCGATACCGAGGTTTTGCAACTGAAATACTGTTTCCTTTGCATAGGGAGTTGTCCGTTATTGGCCAGTAGACCCTGGGAACGGCATTGGAAGCTTTTTGGCGCTATAACTGACATTGAGCAGAGCCACATTAAGCTGTGTATTAAACAAGAATTTACGGGTGTATCATATATTTATTAGGGATTGCAATCCAGCATCATTTTAAAATCAAACTACCTAATGTGACACAGAATATAGTGTCTTTAAGTTATATAATTGTTATACGGGCCTGTTAGTTTTGTTTTCTACACTCATGACTGTTGTTGTCTAAGATCAGGGCCTGATTTACTGATAGGCTAATTATTTATATTTTTAATTAGGCTAAAGACTTGGGCGCAATACTTGAGTGGGGCGCTGAGACTTATTTCCAATTAAACCTTTTGGTCCCCCGCTCGGTAGATACCTACCGCAAGACAATTAATATCAATTGTGTCTGGATATTATTAATCGTCCACAGATTAGTATGTGTTTTAAAAATTCTTGATCCATGGGGGTATTCATAGTTAGCCTAAAGGCCTCGTTCAGGGAATCAGGCGGCGTGGCGCGCGTAGCGGACTGTCGGAAACATAAACATACGGCCATATAGAGCGTTCAAGGAGAAGCGTTTTGCACGCGTTTGTTTGAGTTGTAGCGTCGCATGTGGCAGATGAAGCGGCGGGCTTTATTAACAAATACGTTTGTACATTGTTACTGTTTGAACAAACCTGACAGGATGCAAGAAGGCTGCAGTAGTCACAACGGGCCCAGCGGCGAATACGTACCATAGGGCCCGAACTCCTAAGCGGAGACGAGATGAGAGGAGCTGTGTTTCAAACAACCAATAGAAATTTGTTATTCACACATCCCTCCGCTTAGCTTCGGTGAATACTACCGAGCGGAGATGTATCATATTTGTATGGTGCGATCGAACTAGCGGAGATGTCAGCTGTGCCTCGCAAGCTGGCGCCGGCCGACTGAACGCAAGGGGGGACGAGAAGAGTTGTGAGACGCGCCGCTAGCGGCGGCTTTCGTGTCAGATCGAAATAAACTGCAATCTTATCAAACATCGCACGCATCTCCGCTACAGCCTAGTCAGTACGCATCTCCGCTCAGCTTTGGTGGATACACCTTTGATGAAAAACATCTCTTCTCGTCTCCGCTTCGAACATATCCGCACATCTCGGCTTTGGTGGAGTCCGGGCCTAAACGGTTAAAACGCTTGACGCAGCGCGCATTTCCCTGAACGAGGCCTAAGGCTATCAGAACTGTAAATCAGACACTATCAATACAGAATTATTATTTCCAGATAATGTCTCATATATGGGAGAGCGCGTGGGCGCAAGGCGTACGTATATCTTGGGCGGACGTGGCCCGCGAGCGAGCGATGCGAGCGGCCAGTGCGGCAGCCGCCGCCGCTAGGTTAGCAACCGCTGATCCACGTGCTGCACTCGGTTATAACGACAGTAAGTTTTGTTTATTTTCTTCTTGTTTTTAAATGTTCCCAATTAAGGAAGGCAAAGGGATCTAGCCCGTACAGGCATATCTTCAGTATTAATCTTCTTTCATAAAAATGTGGATGTTTTGCACAAAACTTTCCACGAAAACATTTCTGTATATTTGTAGATCTAGTCCTAACATTAATATAAATTTTACACACTATTTCTTTCAGGGTCCGAAATATATTCCAACATACCGGTTACAGTGGCAGAAGTGCACCACAGAAACAGGCTTATGGAGAGCAGGTATCACAGCAACATGCCATCCTGCGGACACCTGTGTCCTGAAGACGTTCCTATCGAAGACCCCATCACGCCTGTAGTCCACCCTTCTTACATGGCGGCTCCCAATATGCTTCCCCAGATGATGTACCCCATGCCACAACACATGCATCCAGATATACCGGTCACAGTTACTAACCAAGTCGTCATGAGTCCATACGGCGTTCCCTACTACTATCCAGTTCAAGCGCCATATATGATTCCCACACCAGTATACGCTCCAATAAAACATGCCACTAACGTGCCTATTAATGGGTATCCTCCAGTCACACAGTACAACAGGTATCCATCAGTACCCACGGCGCAATTGATCGAGTTAGACACGCCGTCAGTTTACGAAAACGGCAAATTTGAGAAGCACAGAGAAGATGACAGGGGTCACAGAAGAAGTAGACAGGCAGAATCGTCTAGAAGGAATAGTACATCGAAGTCTGGTTTCAGTGAAGTTTCGTTGCCAAGTTTACCGAGGTCGGACACGCAGCCAACTCTTAGTAAAGCGAAAGAAGACGGCATGGGCACTTATGAAAGTTGGGATTACGTGTTTAGGAATTTGTCCAGTAAAGAGCAGGACGAAACACGAAATCGGTACTCGCCATCATTGGACAGAGATTCTAGAACACTCGACAGGTTAGACAGGGAAGAGAGGCGATCTAAGTACCAGCCGACCACTTTAGACTTGGAAGACGGCCTACAAGCGTTAAACATCGACAGATCTTACGACGAAGACGCGTATAGGACGGCGAAAGTGAACGAGAATTTATTGAAACGAGCGAAGCACTTGGCGAAGAGGCAAACGGATGAGAGGAAGCCGAAAAAGTTAGAGCCTATTGCGCATCCGAAAGCCGACGCGTTAATTCCAGCCAAAGTGGCGCCGGACAAGGTAAAATTACTTACGAAGAAAGAAATAAAGGATAGGAAAGATGTGATTAAGCAGCAGAACTCTGTAAACGGGTCAGTGTCGAGCACAGCGGAAGTGAAGAAAGTGAAGAAGCCTACGAAGCACGTGGCGGTGGACGTGGAACGGCCGGCGAAGAGTAAACCGGTGGAGAATGGACACACCAGTGGACATAGTTCGAAAACCAGCTCTGGTGAGTAAAAGTAGTTTTAAACACATTCTCATTCTATCGCGCGATCTTAGAAGCGTACATGATTGCACGCAGGAAAGCCTGAACGCTCAATCACGCGCCATTATATTTTACCAGTTTTATTTAGCTTGATATGTTTATTGGTTTTTGCTTGGGTCAAATTTAGTAATTGGAAAGCCCCCTCCAGTTAAAAGATTGTTCTGATATTTGGTATACACCTTCTCGACGACAAGTCATTTTTATATATTCAGTATCACTGTAAATCCAAGATGGCCGCCGCTACAAAATGGCGGATGATTACATTTTGTTCACAACCCCCTCAATATGGGTATCAAATGAAAGGGCTTGACTAGTATAATAGGTACAGTAAGCTATGAAAAAAAATGCAAGTCCAATATGGCCGCCAACAAAAAGGCGGATTACCTAGTTTGTCATAACCCCGTCAACATGGGTATCAAGTGAAAGGGAATATAGGGGTAGAATACTAGAAGTTATTAGTTTTTTTCATAGTGTACGCAATAATAATAAAAAAACTAAAAACATGAAAAAATAATAAGAAAAAACAATTAACAGATAAAAAAAGAAAATCGTGGGGCGCGTGAAATATCTATCATCAGTTACGCCACGCCCCATGATTTAATTTTTTTGTCAGTTCAATGTCCTAGATTGATGAGGTAAGTGGTGTGATGACGATACATTGGACCCACTGAATTATTTTTTAGCTTTTAGTACATTATCTACATCATTATTATCTTTCTTTTTCAATAAAATCTTCAATAAAAACGCTTATTTTAAAAACATTATTAGGATAAATTAATATTATGTAATTTGAATTTAGGACTTTATAACTTTTATTGAAAATGGTTTTAAGTATTTTGTATATTGTTGTTTTTGTTGCTTGTAATATTTATGACAAACAAATTTAGGGTATATTGTATTTAGGGATTTTAATTTTATGGCATGGGATATTATGTGACATTAACTTCGGGCAAGTTATCATTCGGACAAATGATGATTAGGCCAAAAAGTAATGGCACTTAAAATTATGGAAAAAAATTGGTTGTCTGTAAAGTCGGTTTACTGACGATAGTTGAACGTGACAACGTCTTAAGAAAATACTGATGGAATGGTAGCATTTTTCAAAAGAAAAATTTGATTTCATTTGTTTTGCCGGCCTTACATGGAACGCCTCAGAGCGAGGTAACGCCGCATGCGTCATGTTTTTCGTGCGTGCAGCCGGCTCTATCGAATTATAAGACGTTGTCACGTCAAAAAGTTAGGGAACACAATTGAGAACCAGCGAAAAGTATTATAATTTATCATCCCCCTTTTCAACAGCAACACCACCGAACTACGACATCAAAGCGCAACTCGTCGTCTCGCTAGACGAAACGGACTCGATGCGTCGCTCGCCGCCGAAGCCAGCCCAAAACGGCGACAGGTTCAACAGGCAAGACAAATGGGAATGCGGTACTTGTACGTACATTAACAGCAATTCCGTCGCCGCTTGCGATATGTGCGGCAAGTCGAAGAGAGGGCCGGAGATACAACCGCTCACTTCGGGGGGCAGGGAGTGCCCTACTTGTACTTTGGTTAATAGGAGGGACGCGAGGGTCTGTGACGCGTGCAGCACCAGCTTGGAGCATTGCCCCACTTATATATAGTGTTTCGGGAGTTTGTTGACAGTTTTATGGCCGATCTCAACTTGTCGGATTGAGAATTTGACTTGCTTCATTTATTTACCACAATAATTACAGGTACATACCTAATAGTAGTTACAGATACTCAGTTGAGTTTTAGTTTTGATTCTGTCCAGTGATTTAGGGCTGGTGTCACCGTGTTAAGAGATATCTGGCAGTTTAATTGCTAAAAGTTCATTTCTAATTTTCTCAATGGGCTTTGAACTTTATTGGTACAGAGTAAAAGGTTAAATTTTTTATGAAGGCATTTGACATTAATTACTTTGAAACCTTCGCGTTGCATGATTAACATGAGTAAAAACGGAATTAACGCAATTAGATTACCTTGTAATAGCCCAATGTTTTGGCCGGGTTGTACCGACCGTGGTGCAACCCGCCCGAAACATGGTAATACATTTTTGGGTAAGCGTAAATATATACTTTATTTTCTGTAATAAAATTCCAGTATCATTTCAGTTCAACGCTCCAGGTTTAGATTGGTCATAAAATTTACATGTAGTTACGATCACGATTGGTAGTCGTTATTTCGCTTGGGAAATACTACTTTACTCTTCTTTCTCCTACCCTGCTCCCTATATTTGGGGTCAACATACTACTTTCAGATTTGGTTATAGATATAGGAGACTGTAGACCGGCAATGTGAAAGAGAAAGAGCGTACTAACGCGTATGTTAGAGCGAGATAAATAGATGATACCATTTCACGTAGACGCAGGTGGCCTAAGTCGGCCTGTCAGTCACGTAGAAAAGACAGCTATTGTCAGACTGCAGTACTATTTTTCTTGCACACATGCGCATTGGTGCATTTTTTTAAATCTATATATTATGCATTCTATAAATCTATGGATTTGGCATTACCCTCCTTGGGAATCCAACTTCATTGCTTCACTATTCTTTAATAAATGTATGTATATATTTGAATAATTAATTGATAGTCAGTGAATGAGAAAAGCTTAGAATATATTAAAAGTAAATAAAATATTTAGGTCACGAATCTCAATTTTCGGACAACGCAACAACAGTTTCACCCGCGTTATGAGTCTATTCCATGGCCTTCCTCGGTAAATGAACTATCCAACACAAAAAGAATTCTTCCATTTGAATCAGTAGTTCCTGAGATTAGCGCGTTCAAACAAACAAACTCTTCAGCTTAATAATATTAGTATTGAATAAATTCCGAATACAACGACACTGACGAAAATTCTATCAGGCCCAGTATGGGCTAGTTTGAGTGTAAGATGTATAATAAAATATCTAATTTATAGCAATAATATAAACGTATAAAAATGTTATAGAATATAGTACAAATTCTTATACTTATTTCCGTTATCGGCCTACAATTATTTACACATATGTATCTTGAAAATGTATGGCCTGTTCAATATTCACTTGTGCCTTTTATCACTCTGAGGGCCTTAATAATTAGCGCTATAAGACGCTTGCTCTTGTAGCGTTTCGCGTGATTAATATTTCTTGAACCCACATAACTCAGTTCAGTTACCTCTGCCCAAATGCGGACCCACGTGCTAATTTTCCCAATAAAACATCTCTAAAGGAATGCCATATCAAAGATGAGCGAGTTCATACTCCTGTGACCACAACCTTTTTTTAGGGCTGGATCCGCGCCTACCTTTGCCGCTGGCAACGAGCCGCTCGCGTATGAGAATACTTACAGAAATATACTATGTTCTTTTGGATTAAGTATATTTTGTATGTAAGGTTCATTTTAGCGTGACAAATACTGACAATTGTCGTCGAATCACAGTTTAGGGCTCGAAAAAGCCCGAGATTTTTCTTTTATCTATAGCTTTATTCGTTCACTGACTATAATATAATATATATTTACATAAATAATACATATTTATATAGTCACGTATGTCTCTTACAGAGGTAGGCATTAGATAACTTCCTAAATTATCGGAGCAAAATAGTAATATTTTATTTAGTATGATTTAAAATTGTAACAAATTATATTTTATTATGAAAAAAATAAACAATTAGTCATGAGATGTAAATTTAATAAATGCTTTTATTTATGCGACATTATCATGCCAGAATTTATGTTTTCGAATTTTATTATAAAAACATTTTGATTCGAACATGTGGAACTTTTCAAGAAAATAGACTTTTATCTCTTGATCGTTAAATATTTACCACCTACCTACTACCAATAATATATTATTGGATATGTATTATATTACGGAGTAAATAAACCCAAGCGAAATAATATAGTGACTATAAGAAACCTTTTGGAAGTTTGATACGCTTTTGAAGACAAGAAGCTAAATAATCGGGTTGCCAAGTTATTTCTAATCATTTACTTGTATTTATTTTTAGTTAGACTAGAGGTTTTTATTATTGCACAAACACTGATTTTCGTATTATACAACTTAATTTATTTTGAGATTGTAACATAAAATGTGCTGCTACGTTAGGTTATTTTTTTTTTATAATTTATACTGATTTTTTTACGTTGTTCAGAAGTTTGAAAGGCGAAAAATATAGGTACATAACACCGAACGATTTTTCGAAACGAAAAGACATTTTTCAATCAGAAAATATACTCGAAGGCAGCAAAGAGGTTTGAACTTACCTTCTAATAGTGTGCTATATTCAATTACAGTATTTTTATCTCGGGAACGCCTGTGAGCCATGAATGTTTGTGTAGATATATGTGCATATTGTTTCCCGCACTGACACACACAGATACAATCTTTATCAAATACTAGAAGGCGCCCGCGGCTTTGCTGGCGTCAATGTCGGTTATCGCGGCAAAAAGACTATGTCACTCGGGTCTCAAACTATCTTTATACCAAATTGAATCAAAATCGATTCAGTAGATTAGGTGTGAAAGCGTAACAAACTAATTCACTTTTGCATTTGTAAAATTAGTGAGGACTGACCAAATGCACATCATTGATTCGTACTGTTTGGCGTGCAATTGTGTGCGTTTAAGCCCATAGCAGACGACGGACTTTCTCTCAATTCAAGTCGGTGACATTATCTCTATTACAAACCGCATAAAGTTGAACTTTTCCTCTTTTAATATAACTGCGGGATTAGACGAAAAACGATTGCCACTTAATCGTTCCATAACGATAACATATCGAAATTCGTCATCGACGGCCACATTGCTTTGTTATCTACAGCTTTCGCTACAAACTAACTTTGAGACGACGATTGCCCACGTGATTTAACGACGGCTTAAGTCAATCCCATACATTTTATTCTCATATAACTTCGTTATCGTTTTTAGTGTGTTACTTTGTCTAGGGCCGCTGGTTTCCTTCTGATTCGAATACCCTGGTCCACAAGAAATCTTCTCTTGGGTGGTTTAACTTACTGGCTAGAGAACCCTCCAAGGTCTTCGCTTTCTTAAAAATCCCGGTTACGCTGGGAATCCAAACACCAGTAGTTGTCAGTAAAAAAAGGTAATATAACTCAATAGCTGTGTTAGCTTTTTTTGTCCAAGTCCAGTACCACTTCAATAGGTGGTAGAGGTCGCCTAATCTAAGACTAAACGCCGCTTTATTGTCTTACTCTTATACTACGGCCACACTTGAAGACGAAGATTCGTGTTCGCTCCACGACGAAGTGCTTGGCCACATCAAAAAAAAACTTCGTTACTTCGCGATAATCTAGAACGTTGCGCTAGAACATAGTTTGTAAGTTACAGTTTGGATAATCGCCCGTTGCGTATTATAAAAGGAAAAATATGTATGTATGCATATCACAACGGTGATATCGATGTTATTTGACTGTTATAATGTAACTGTTTCGTGTCATTTTACCCTTTATAAGGCAGAAGTAGTTTTGACACTTCATTGGTTTTCAATCTCAAGTTGAAACCGAATCCCCTTATTAATTAATACATGGACTAAAGATACTCATGGTTTAAAACTGACGCTGTCACTTTTATTTGCTCAGTGAAAGACAGAGTTAGAATCAGTTTTAAACTACGACTAACTTTAGTCCAGGTTTTGTAATAAGGAGGATAAAGTTGAAAATATGGTGGGAATATATTTACCAGTGACTGTCTTATAAAGTCTTAAGGGTTTAATGTTAAGTGATCGATACAGAAGTTATTTTTCATTACGTGAATGCATAACTATTATACATTAAGCTGATTAAAATGCAATTTATGGCTAAAATCTTCTAATTAACTGTTTTGTTTCAAATTATTACTGTTAAGAAATGTTATAAATATTTAAATGGTTAGCCAAATTTTAACAAAATGTCCATGTAAAAAGAAATAACGACGTCATTGGATGACGTAGAATGCCTATTATATTTTTGACCTGATGTTTCTATGTCAATTTTCTACTTTTATCGTATTTATATTCGTTTTACTGAACAGAAAATATAATGTATTATTTCAATAGTAGTTATATAAAATGATGTAGTTATTTGTTTAAAATCTCACAAGTATTAAAAGTTTAATTATTGGGTTTGTTATCTACAATTTATTAATATTGTAGAAAGTTTGGGCCTAATAGTAATTTATTTTTAATTTATCGCTTTTCTAACAGGGTAACTCCAGATTATAAATGTGGTGTTAAAGCCGCAAGAAAATGTTTTGAATTATATTTGAAAAATTCTTGAACGTGTTGAGATTGTCTCGAAATTACTATATTATAATAGTGTTCGTTTATTCGCCTTCTAAAATGCTTTAATGTTAGTTGAAAAATAGATAACGCTTTTATTTTATGTTTTCCTTAATAAATTATTGATCTGTGTATATAATTGTTAGAGTTTGTAAATAGTAGCATAAAATATATTTATCTAGAACGCAGTTGGTGATTCTTTATTTTGTTGGAGAATAAACGATTAAAAAACAATTGTAAATTATAGTTGTTGGGGAAATGTATCGTCATTAAAGGTGCATTTGTTAACATTGTATGTAATTTTATATTCACAGTTTACGGATATGCACAGTGTATGATTAAAATAAATTAATACGATATATTACGAACACAAAGGCAGTCTAGGCAATAGGCATTCTAAAGCACTGGGGACGTGTATTTTTCTATACTAAAAAAAGGTGTAGAATTTCTCATATTAAAATAAATTTGTAAGTATAACAAGTCGTGCTTCGTATTCAGTTGCCTTTAGTTGATTCGAGAAGACTTAAATAATTGTAAAGGCATACAATTATGATAGTTATACATATAGAAAAATTATGTACCTAACATTTAATAAAGAAATAATAATGTTTTTTCAATTTGGTTTTTCATTTCTCCTCACTGTTCTGTGATACAATAATACAACCAAACCTTAGATTAATTATCTAAGAACCAAACCTTAATTTTGTACAACAATATTGTGCAATGGTTTGAACACTATCTGTATTATTGATGCCCTTTATTTATACCAGTATGTAAAACTTACCTATCTAATAATATTTAAGTCGATAGCAAGGCAAGAAGTACTACACCGACCCCAAATAAATTGAGAGCCGGATAGAAGAAAGATGAAAAAATCATTAAAAACACTAGAATTTACTCTTTATTGTATTATAAATAACATCTTAAATTAGCACCTATTTACCGAACCCTCCAAAGAGTCCGTAATGACCGTGGTCGTATCCGCCATGATGACCGTCGTAGCCCCCGTGGTGGTGGCCGTATCCTCCGTGGTGACCGTCGTAGCCTCCGTGGTGACCGTCGAAGCCCCCGTGGTGACCGTAACCGCCGTGATAGTGATCGTATCCGTGACCGTGACCATGTCCGTGGTCGTATCCGTGGCCGTGGCCGTGTCCGTGATCGTATCCGTGTCCGTGACCATGTCCGTGATAGTCATCGTGGTGGCCGTGTCCTTGAAAATATACAATACAATATAAAATACCTACTCTTTTGCACACTAAAAAATACAGTACAAACATTACACATACGACAGTGCAATAGCCGGATTTATTGCCAAGCAGCAATCTCTTCCAAGCAACTTGCAGTAGATAAGATGCCATTTATTTATAAGTAGTTGAATAGAAAATATTTAAAAGGGGTTAAATATCGATGAAATTGAATGTTTATCAGCTCCGAACTCTGCACCCAGACACACTTTATAGGGAGCTTTAGATATTATACTTTCTAATCTGTGTATATAACTCAGAAGCCGATCCCAACCCACCTGTATTCAGGATGTTGGTTATTAAAATTACATGTTGTAGAGCAGGGTTATCACTATTCGGGAATATGAAATTATGGCAACTTGCCTTAATTTTATTGGTGTTGTAGGTAAATATCTACTTATAGTTTAAAATCTCACCTGGGAGGGGTACGGCCATCGCTACAGCAACCAGAGCGAACAATGCAAGCTGAAAAATTAAAGAAACAATATTGTATTACAATAAGTATCTTCCTATAGATATATTTTTAACGAGAACGAAGTGATTTTTCTATTAATTTCATTTAACATGTACAGGTACCTACTATAATATCTAGGTAATTTTCCTAACATCACGTGTCTAAGCTATAGGTACCTAAGTTATTAAAATGACATAAAGGCTTGTTTGTCTGCCCTATTTTATTGTTGTCGTCGTAATATTTTTTTTTCTTCCATACTTGATGGTGAAACTTTTATAAAATTCAACATCAAATTGTAAACCCATGATACAGTAAAGAAATTTGAATTTGATCATCAACATTATCATATTTCTTTGCCATGTTATTTTTCACGTCTTCTCCATCTATTTTCGTTCGATCTTCTCTGACTCAATACCATACACATTCGTCACTTTCTTTATCACATGCTCATCGTTTCTTATTTTCTTCTCATCACCTACATGTCCGTACCATCTAGACTGCCACTTCTCATCCTCTAATGATCTCAATTTGTCCATTCAAGCATAAAAGTATCCTTATGTTTTAAATCGGTTGGTAGACAGGACCTGATAAGTATTTTTGTTATTTAGCTACCAAATACTTAACATCCTGATAAAATAAATAAGACTAATCAAAGTTTTAATGTTAAATGTAAAATCAATAAAATTGGTAAAATAAGTATCTAAACTTTAGCGATCTTTACACAGAGTGCTTAACTGTTCATATTCTAAAGAAGCGACCAGAACAATGAATTAGTAAACATTTTTCGCTACAAAAAATCTCTGGAATGTGAGTATGATCAGTCTCGTAGTGTTATTCAAATAAAAACAATCGAAAGTTTTTTTGCTATATTTAGGCAAGTGTTAATTTTCCTTGTACGGATACGTCACTACATCCCAGCTCGGTCTTCGAACTCTAGTATGGTCATTGCACCGTTTTATTTGCCCATACTAGAAACATATGCGATCAGTTATAATTCGCAAAGACTACATTTACTGAGAATACCCGGACTGCTGTGCTGAGACTGATGGTTTCTTATGTAGGTAGGTACCATAATTTGTCTTGGTTGTGGCTTTTGTTTGTATCTAGGTACATTCACTGCAGGCCTCGGTTACTTTTTGAGTTGGATGCCCCATTTTGTGCAGGCGTAAGGCCAGGGCCGTATTTAAAGGTCTGGAGGCCTCGGGGCAACAAAGGAGTGGAGGCCCCTTAGCCCCAAATTATTTTCCAAATAAAATTATCAATTTTTTTCAATCAAGTTTTCGGTTAAAAAATAGGCATACTTCTTTACGACCTTTAATCAACGAACAAAATAGAAAGATATTATTATTATTCATGTAATCATGTTTGTACAAAGTACCGTAGGTAAAGGTAAAACGCGAAATAAAATATGAAAGGAAAAGTTGTTTACTGGTGTTTACTAGTCAGAATTTGAATTTTTTTTCCGAAGTCTATTGTGGGGGCCCTGGGCTGTAGCCCCGCTTGCCCTCCCCTAAATCCGGCCCTGCGTAAAGCTGGCAACCATATTGTGATATTGGGGCGCTGCATGGGCCAAACGGTCAGATGTGGCTACATCATCAGTAACCAAACGTTTCCATGCTCTGTTCAATCTCCTTTGGGATTATGAGCTTAGATTAAAACAAATTTTGCTTTAATCAAGGTTATGAGCTTAGATTAGATTATAAGCGTGTTTGTATGTCTACATTCAAGGGAGTTGTAAAATACGATTTATTAGGACTAACTGGAGTTTCTGGGTGATTTTGAATTGAGTATCTTGCTAAACTATTCTTTTCGGTAAGTTGACCCATAGGTAATAGATATTTAATCGCTGCACTACCCAAAATTAACTTTATTGGCGGTACTCAGAGACGTAGCTAGATACCGCGCGGAATTAGCGAAATTCGTGTGTGAGCACCGCTGCGCGACAAACGACGATTGCTTTGATAGTTTGCTTGTACTCAGAAACACACCCTGTGGCTTATGGGAGAGGACACACCCAAACAAACGAAGTGTTTTTTTGTGGACATAAAATATTTGTTTTTTATTTGCGACTATTTGCGAAATTTTATTAATCAAGCGGATCCCTCAAATAACTGGATCCCGCGGGATCGAATATACCTACGATTTGCGGGACTTTAATAATAATAAGAGAATTTAAATTCAAAAGTTAAAATTTGCAATGTGATGCCGGCAGAATAGAATAGCATAATCCCATATCCTTCAAGGTGTCGTAGAAGGCAACTATGGATCAGCAAAGGCGTATTGATCACCTTATACTCCGTTCGCTAATTCGCATTGAGCAAGCGTGGTGGACTACTGTCTCAACCTCCTTCGATGACAAGGAGAAGCCTTGTATGCCAGCAGTGGGTCAAATTGTAAAAGCTGTAATAATGATGATAAAATTCAAAAGGCTGTAAATTAATTTTTATATTAAACTGTAATGATGAATTGTAAGTTTAAACGCCCACGTTTGTTGCGCTTAATAGAATAATTATAGGTACCTATATTTTTTTCCGAAGTTATGGTAGAAAATTGTCTACAAAACTATTTTTAGTACCTAGCTAATTCAAACTGTCACGAGAAAATATGCATTTTCTGTTTCGGAAAGCATGGAGGAAAACTTATTGCCTGACAAATTTCTAATGACTTTTTGCATTAAGTTCGAACTTTATGAGGTTGTTTTTTTGTAACATTATCTCTACATCATTGGTTCTTCGCTTGTTCTATTCGACTTTGACCTGCGTTGAGTTTCTCCCGAGTTCTTGTTGTAAAAACACGTGTTGAGAGACTCCATTTTTAACTCAATATACCGTACAACTGTCCGTTACTTTATGTACATTTTCACTTGACAATGGTGAAATGCGTAATCTTTTCGCGAACGCCATTAATTAAAAAGAAGAGATTGACCCGTTGGTCGTTATAAATTACGTATTACCAATATTCACGGCCGATTTCCAAATCGGAAATGGATATGTTCAAAATTGCTAAACCGTTGAAACACTGTTGTTGTTTTTTTACCAGTCGGATTTGTAACACATAGGCAAAGGGAAAGTTGTTTACACAAGTCGATACATTTAAATATGCCATAAGCTTACTATAATGGTGTATTGAATTTTCTATTAAACAGGTTGTTTTTTTTAAGATAATAGTAGCGACCCGCCCCGGCTTCACACGCATACTTAGTACATAGAGTAATTTACTTTAACCATCTTCCAAAGTTTCCTCTTGAATCACTTTATCTATTGATGATCTATTGATATGCGGTTTACCGCATTGAAATCCATTGCGTAGTTTAAAAGTTCCAAAAGCGTACACACAGAAAGAGTGCCTTGTAGGTGGGTATCTATCTAGGTATAATGTCGCAGGATGATTTGATAAATAGTATTTTCGCGAAAGCCCTAGGAACATTTGACTTTTTATAAACTTTTTATTTTCAAGACATGTGATGCCGGCAGAGTAGAATAGCATCACCCCATATCCTCCAATGGGTGTCGTGGAAGGCGAATACTAGATCAGAAAAGGGGTACCTTATACGATCACCTTATACTCCGTCCACCAATTCGCATTGGGCAAGCGTGGTGGACTACTGCCTAAACCTCTATCGATGACAAGGAGAGGTCGAATTATAAAGGCTGTTATAATGATGATAAAATTTATGTTAGGTTAGGTATTTGAAGAGTTTTTTTGCGGTAGATAGGTACCTACTTATAAATAACGAAAACCTGCGAGGGCTTGAATTGCCAAATACTAGTAGGTATAATTATGACAATTTACCTAAACTAATACGTAAGCAAAGCCTCAGAGAAGAGAGGCAAATGAATGAATGAATAAAAGTTAATTTCACACAAAATACAACACAAAAGAAAAAAATAACGCAAAAGGTCCTTTTGGTATTTTTTTATCTTCTTGTCAAAGCATACCGAAGCACAGAGTGCTTCGATGCTGGTATTTTGCGGATACCATAATATTGTCAAATTAAGGAAGTACTTATAGGTACCCCTAAATAATTTCCACGAAGTGTCGAAATCTTTATAATATTTCATAAATTGTATCTAAATCTTAGTAGAAATTTATTGTTATAGGTATGGTTACTGAGCCAACATATCTGCTAAATAACTCTAGGACTTACTGGATCCTTAAATATATTTGATGGTAAGCCTTTGTAATTCGACCCACTGCTGGGACTCGATTTACGTCAAAATTGTCACATTTTGTGGATTTTTCAGACCTAATTTTGAAGCGATGTGAACAGACTTTGCAAAGAAATTGTATATTATAGGAAGATTAATTCTTGATTAAAATCACTATAGAGAAATATTTTAATTTACACGTTTTTTAAAGCAAAGTGAATCTTATAGCGCAAGTTTTCATAAATGCAGTTTGTGCTATCTTTCAGATTAAATACCAGCATTATAATGGCAAACAATACTTTGCTAAAATTGTTTTTCCAATAGAAAACATACTATTCTAAACCACTATAGAGCCCAAACAAGTAAAAAATTGAGATAACATACCTAAAATATATTCATAAATTGGTAAATTTTAATGTTGATTTTTACAATGTATTTGAAATTAAACTCATTTAATATAGTTATTATTTTAAAATACATATTATGATATTATAACATTGTTAAATGCACTCGGATGTTTTTAATAATTTTATGAAAAATGGTGTAAATCCGAGCTTGTGAGCATTTTTCGATCGTACACCCCGGGTCTTCCCAGCTAGTGGACTTATCGCTCTGCTAGCAATGTCTATGTGTGTATGAGGTCACATAGACATGTGTATCGAACAACAATACAGCGGAAAAAATATTATTGATACTTCGATGAAAGCACACTCTTAAGGCACTAGTCCACCACGCTTGCCCAACGCGGATTAGTGGATGGAGTATAAGGTGATCAATACCACTTTGCTGATCCAATAGTCGCCTTCTACGACACCCATTGGAGGATAAGGGGTGATGCTATTCTACTCTGCCAGCCTAACATAACTTAAATATAATTACGGGATTACGTATTTAGCTAATGTCAAATGAAAATTTGTAAACTTAATATTGCACGGTAGATTAAATTATTAATGGAGTCTGACAAGACGTGTTCTTCTTCTTTTAAATTAATGGCGAACACGACACATAAAGGTTACGTATTTCGCCAATATCAAGTGACAATGTACAGTCAACAGCACGTCGGGCTATACAAAACTGTCAAATTTCTCCAAACGATTTTCAACCTAAGGCTATTCAATATAAAGTGCATAATCGATTGGGAAATTTTGACAGTTTGTGGTAACCCAACGTGCTGTTGTCTGTACTTATAGTAACAGATAATTGCACGGTAGATTGATGGAGTCTCTCAACACTTGTTTTTACAACAAGAACTCGGGAGAAACTACAGACAACACGTGTTATTACAATAAGAACTCGAGTAAAAATCCACCCTTAAATATTGTCATTAATTTCTATAATATCTATCACACTTACCAATCCGATTTTTTAAAAAAGGCCGCAATTATCTATATTACAAATAGATAAACATTAGATATTCAGGCGAGTTGAAAATTGAAACGATTTGAAAACCTATATTTATGTCACTTTAAAGTCTATTTAATTCACACAATCACGTGGCTAAAACTGGTCGACGGGTAAAACCACTCTTTATTTATTTACCATTTTATGAATACTAAAAGCAGACGTATTTTTTTACAATTAAATTAATATGTTTTATCACATAGATTAAGCTTTGCTAAGTTGAACGGAAGAACTTGTTCCAATTATTCCGGTTCGATAAACTGGTTCCAATTTTAAAATGGAACTGTTTAAAAAACAAACCACAAAAAGGACCCGTTCCTATTCGACAAGCTTTTGAATTAAAATAAGTTCGTTACTCACCACAAACTTTGCCATGGTTATCAAATTGTCTATTATTTGCAAACTGTCAAAAGTCGCTAAAGCTTTCAACTGTGCGGTTTCATATGGCAAGCGTTCTTATATAGTGGAATTTTGGTTAATCGCCACGAGCCTGACCTTATGAACTAACTGATCGTCTTCTGTTATGTTTAACTGAGTCACAATCGTTACAAGGGATCGTTTTTTTGAAACATTAACTTGCTTTTTTTGTTTGTGTCTGGTTTTTAAGTTTATAAAGCGCATATTTTATAAAAAAATCTAATGTGTTACATAAAAAAAAAAATATTATTGCCGAATAATAGTTTGCTTAAATCCAGGCTTTTTAATTTTAAATTGACTTTATAAAACCTTCATTGGCAATTCTATGTCATTAAAAATTCCTAACTAAGTAATTGATAAAAGGATAGGTAAAAAAATACACATTTTATTACGTAAAAATAGCTGGTAGATTTTCCCTCAGTATTATGAATACTTAAAAATGTCTTACTTATAATTATTATTAATTATTTATAAAAACCATTATAATATGGTTAAATTAATATTTTATAACTTAGAGAATTACTAATTTGATAAATAAAAATAAAGTAAACAATGTAAATAAAAATCAAATTCAGCTATACATGGAGGAAAACATATGTTATTAATGATAATTTTTAATAGTACTAGAATGATTAAGATATCCGCGGTAGATAAATAGATAAGTAGGGTCATTACGCCTGTTATCGTCCACTTAGTGGAGTATTCAACTTTGAAAATAAAATTAAAATATTTCTTTATTATAATTTTATAAAATAACTACTGAAATGAATTCCTATATTAGTCTATTTATAATTATTGCGAACGTGTTAGTGGTGACAGTCACGTTGTTTTTAAAATTTTAAAATAAGTAATAAAATGCCAATATTACCAGTTTCCGACCGCAAAGTTCAGTTTTCGTCCACCAGTTGTCCCATTTTCGACCGCATTAATTGAGTATGGATTTCATGAATAAAAATATGTTTTAAAATGAAATTGTTAATCAAGATAATAACTGTAGTCTAAAAATCAGTCTTCGTTACAAAAAGTTGTTAATAGTTATCTAATTAAAAAAAATACAAGCGATCAGAATTAGTTTTCGTATTAATTAGGCATTTATCTTAATTTTAATTTTGTATTTATATCTTTACTCACACACTCACATGATATGAATCTCATAATACAGACAAATCAATTAATATTTATAAAACTTATAAAAAGACAACGAATAATATAACAAGACATAGTCTTATTCAACATAAATATCATAATTTTCTACATCACAATCACGACATTTCTATAAAACATATTTTTAAAATAAATTAATAATAATATGCAATAATTTTTGCGTTTACAAACGCGTAAATATTTTTTAAAACTAGAAAAAATACACTGAAAAAGATTGACCTTCTAAGATCCGAACGAAATATTGCCGTATATAGAGTAGAGGTAGGGCACAACAGACTAGCCGCTAGAATTTGCAGCCCAAGTTCAGGCTGCAAATTCTAGGTAGTACCTACCTCCCCATTACAAAAGACCACACCCAAAAAAATTTTTTGTATTTCTGTTGGTAAAGTAAGGTCGCTAGAGCTCCACAGGGAAGGGATAAGGGTTGCCAGCGCGCGAGTGTCAGATTACTGTTGCAAGCATCTAAGACTACAGTTGCTGCTAACCACCAGGCAGGACGTATGCTTGTCTGCCAACCATTTACCATAAAAAATAGCACCAATCACTATTCAAATAATGAGGTCATTGCTATTATCCATCATAATACATATTACAAATTTAAAGAAAATTGGCCGAAAATAACCCGTTAGTCTAAAATATGATGTTAAACTTGCATATTTTTTCATTCATCATCATCATATCAGCCGAGAGACTTTAGGACATAGGCCTCCCCCAAGGATCTCCTAACCGGTCGGTCCTACGCTGACCGCATCCAGCGGTTTCCTGCGACCTTTACTAGATCATCAGTCCACCTTGTGGGGGCCTACCAAAGCTGCGTTTCCCAGTACGTGGTTGCCAGTCGAGGACTTTTCCTTCCACCCCAATGGCCGTCAGTCCTCCTCGCAATGTGCCCTGCCCACTGCCACTTAAGGTTCGCACTTCTTTGGGCTATGTCGGTGACCTTGTTTCTCCTGCGGATCTCATCATTTCTGATATGATCACGCAGAGAAACTCCGAGCATAGCCCTCTCCATTGCCCTTTGTGTGACCTTGAGCCTTCTTATCAACTGTTTGAATATTATTTGAAAAAATAATATTGTAAAATTTTATTACACTATCATAAAACAATCACTTTAATTTATTCTAAATTAACAAAGTAAGTATGTCGAAAACTGGGATTTTTTCTTTATGTCGAATTTTCGACCGCATGCTATTTAAATGTCTTACATTTATACTTTATTAAATCTAATAAGCGGACTGAAATTGGCTGTCGTAAATATATTTTCATTTAATTGTTTTAATATTATTTCATTTAATAATATTGTAACATTTGGTTGCAGGTATCATAAAATAATCACTTTTAGTTTGTTGTAATAGAGTATGTCGAAAACTGGGACGTATTGTACTTTATGCCCGATTTCCGACCATAGGCCATTTCAACGTATTAGGTTTATACTTTATTAAAGCTAATAAGCGGACGAAAATTGGCCATCGCAAATATTTGTACACATAAAGTTCATATTGCTAAATAAAATTTAGTTTACTTACATGTATTTTCGTATATCAGACAGAACCTAATGGACATGGGCGGGCCTGTTATAGACCACCCGGTCGAGATTAGGACTTTCTAATAAAAAGGGCGTACCCTTTCTCGTCCACTTCGTTTTATGTATTAATTATTGTAAATTAGAATAATAAACTATTCGTCCACACTATATTTATAGCAAGATATATGTATAAACAGTAAACAAACCAAGAAACACAATAGAACTATTTTTTATTTACTGCGTAAGTTCCGGCACGTCACTATTTTTTCTGCAATATTTGACACATTTTCACTCTTTCGCCGGGTACCATAAACTGCATAGCTTAATCCTAGTTAATGGCCGCGTTCCAGTGAACTGTGTAGGCATGTACTTACTGTGAAGTTATTCAGGTCGTAATACATAAATATTTTAAGGACCTATGTATAACCGTTTTGCTATTTTTTGGCGTTATATGAAGGAGGGCGGTTAAATGGACGAAAAGGGGAAGCGGTCGGCAAACAGGCGCAATGACCCTAATATAAATGTGTACACCGATATGTAAAAAGAAGAAGGACTCATGATTTGACCTGGCCAGCAGAATAATTTATTCTAATTGAAAATATGCATGAAAAAATACTGGTTTAATACATTTATAACAAATATACCTAATACTGCTAACAGTGAAAACCGAATTGATTTTAGCCAAAAAATACCCGAGATATTTGAATTAGAAATTGTAGTATTCCCGTCGCTTTCTAAAACAACTTTTTGAAATAAGTAGGTACCTACCTATGGCGGGCGTGTAATGTGACGTCAAACTATATATCGGATCTCCTTGTCTAACACACAACTTTATGTGGTTGTAAGTCAGGTATTCATCAATATTTTTCTAAAATTCTTTCAGTTTTTGAAATTGAAACTGTGTAGAATTAATTTTAAAACCTAAAAAAATGATGCATATTATTCCCTATTGTTATCGATAGCTAGCAATAGCTTTTGGAATATAGAAGGTAAAGTTTGGGAAGTAAAACAAGCTCATTGAACTCATATATTTTTTAAAAAGCAAGTCAAAAATACAATTTATTTAAGCCATAGATTTTAATACTGGCTGACGTTACATGATCTAAGCAGGTAAAAAAGAATATAAAAATAAAAAATAATAAAAACTTAGTGGGGAACAAAAACATTAAGCGAGCGATTTTTTATCTTCATGAAAGCTGTTGACGCTTAATCTTGTCCGATGGTTAGTGACGATGGTCGGAGATTGAAGTGATATTCACCTGGAATTATCAACCACAGAGGGACTGGCTAACATTAATTGTCGGAGCACAATAATACTGTTGAATGATAGCCATCTGATGCCGGCAGAGTAGAATAACATCACCCCATAACCAATTATGTCGTAGAAGGCGACTAATGGATCAGCAAAGGGGTATTGATCACCTTATACTCCGTCCACCAATCCGCATTGGGCAAGCGTGGTGGACTCCTGCTAAACCTCCTTCGGTGACAGGGAGAGGCTTTGTGTCCCAGCAGTGGGTCGTATGATAAAGGCTGTTATGAGGATAATGAAGCTGTTAACATTATTGTTATGGCGACAGTTTTAGATGACATGGTGATAGCTAGCCAGTAGACCACGGAGGCATTGATTTAAATAACCTGTAATTAGAGTAGTGACAGTAATGAGTCTTTAGTATTTCACATTTTCTTCCAAATAATTTATGTTCATTTTGTATTTTTAGTTTATCACTTTTTATAGCACTGCATTTTTAAATATGGATTATGATTGTTTTGGCTGCCTTTCCATTGGCCGCGACCTACATCGTCACTGGGTGAAAAGGTGAAAACCTTGATAGCGAAAGCCTCATGTTCTAGAATTAGATTAGACGCAGGAGTTCCATCCGCAGGGGTATACAAAGGAGAAACGGTCTATGTGGGGTTCTTGTACACCACTTTTTCAGTCAAGAAACTTACCTACATTAAAAAGATAGCTAATGATAAGGAAATGCAATAGGTATTGCAAAAATATCAGATTATCAGAATTGTAGTTTAAAAGTTATTGCGATAAACATAATATTTAAGTGATCTCGGCGCTAATTTATTCGTACATTGTAGGTATTTTTAGAATAGTTCGATAAACAGTATCAAAATATTTTTTTTGACGTGACAACGTCTTATAATTCGATAGAGCCGGCTGCACGCACGAAAAAACATGACGTCATGCGGCGTTACCTCGCTCTGAATCTAATTCTCTAATTTGAATTTGGAATTATGTTCTTTAAAATTTAAACTTTCAATGATACCAAAACCAGCCAGATACAAATAGTATAGCCAAAGAGATTTTATTACAAGTTTATACTACATACTATAATGCGAAATCTATTAAACAAATGAAATTAAATTTTTCTTTTGAAAAATGCTACCATTCCATCAGTATTTTCTTAAGACGTTGTCACGTTCAACTATCGTCAGTAAACCGACTTTACAGACAACCAATTTTTTTTATCTAAAATTTTAAATTGCGGCATTGGCAGGAGGCCAGGAGAGGATGTTTAGTGCCCACTCGCTCACCCTTATCTTAGAATTATTGTTTGCTTGAGCAAAATTCCTTTGTCGAAATTATTTCCTAGATATTTTGGGGGTCTAGCAGTGGAAGGGTAAGAAGAAGAATCCGGAACAATTTTTGCGTTTACAAACGCGTAAATATTTAAAACTAAAAAAAAATACATTGAAAAAAAAACAACCTTTTGGGGATTCCCGCCTGGGGCAGGTCGATTTATTTCAGTATATTTTTTTACTTTTAAGATGAATCCGGTTCTTTAATTTTATTAGAAATACCTGTTTTTCTGAATTCTCTATTGCAGTTTTGGGATATTAGGAACTTTACCTTTTGATATCTCTTTGACAAGCCTTTCCCTTCTAGTTTCAATAAATTTAAATCTCATGCCACGTAACATCTGTAAAATGTTCTCAGCCTTCGATATCAACTTAAACACATACAAAAAAAAAACCGGACGTGTGCGAGTCGGACTCGCCTACCAAGAGTTCCGTACAAAGTATTTTTTGCGGCATAAACGGTAGTATATTTTTTTGCGTTAACTTAGAAGTTTGACTTTTTCACAGCTTCAAGGGATTGTAGACATGAGTATATGGTTTTAACACGATAACTCCACGCGTTCCCAAGATAAAGGGTCTTGACAGACAGATGGACAACAAACTGATCCTATAAAGATTCCGTTTTGGAACCCTCAAAATCGGGAGTGGTTTCCCTTTGACTTTCTCGTATACCGGAAACGACTCAAAACCTTATATTTTGATGTCATACAAGCATATTAAATTTGGTCAACCATCCGAGTACCGCCCGCGCACTTTGTTGCTTAACTTTCGTGATCGACGACTCAAAAGTTGATAGAAACCTTATATTTTGATGTTATACATTCATGTTAAATTTGGTTGCAATAAATTAAAGCATACCTACTCGAGTTATCATGCTAACGCATAGACACACACACAGACATAATTCCAAAAACGGTATTTTTAGACTCAGGGAGGTCCAAAACGTGTAAATCCGTCAAAATCTCGAGATCGAATTTTTTGACGATTACAAGACTTCCTCTATACTACGTAAATATACGAGAAAGTAAAAAGGAGTAACAGTTACTATTTTGGGCAGTTCTCCAATTATAGCATAACACAGCTTGCGATTTAACCAATGCCAAACTTTTCAAGTAAACGTTATCTCTCATAAAAAACTCAGTTAATTTTAGAATTAGTTCAATTGTTTCCTGACAATTCACTGCGAATGACGTCGTTGAACGAAATAATCGAGTTATTTTAAAATGTCTTTTTTTAGCTTAAAAATACTAAGGTAGTGTTCCTATGAAAAGTTGAACCTGTTTCAACAGTAGAACTATTTTTCTCTAACAAGGTAGATGCTTTCAATTCCTTCGGAGAACGAAAAGCCCAGTCTACCACCGACTGTAAGCCAGCAGGAAGCAAATAATTACCCTCAAACATTGCATAGTCTCTAGAGAGTTCAAGTCGAAGATGCCGTAGTATGGGCTGTGACATTTGGACTCCATATCTGCTTACTGCCAGGTGATGTGGAGTCGCTAGCTAAGCCTTTTTTTTATAAAGAAAGTAATGTGTTTAGAGTTATGGGACAGTGTGACAGTGTACGTAGTTAGGAACACCTTGGGGTGTTCCGTCGTTTGCCTACACAGTACTCTATTATAGGGTGTCAGCGTAATAATTATGTTTTCCTCTTCTTCTTTAAATCAATGGCGTTCGTGACACTTAAAGATTACGCATTTCGCCAATGTCAAGTGAAAATGTATACATAAAGTAACAGACAATTGTACGGCAAAGTGAGGTTATAAATGGAGTCTCTCAACACGTGTTCTTGCAACAAGAACTCGGGAGAAACTCCCTATGTTTTTCTCTTCTATACATTTCGGTCCGCCGTCATCTCAGCATTAAAAATCATCTTTGCTATATCATTTCTCACACAATCTACAGATCTTTCCTTCCGCCTTCCTCTATATCTACATTCGTATTCTTTTTTTTTTATGTTACGAGATGGCAAACAAGCTTGCGGCCCAACTGATGTTAAGTGGTCACCGCCACCTATAGACACTTGCAATATTAAGTGTAAATCACTTAACACCGCAAGTGCGTTTGCCATTCTGGGGACTAAGATGATATGCCCTCCATGCCCAGTAATTACACTGGCTACCTTTCCCTTCAATCCGAAACACAGTGAACTGCTTCACGGCAGAGATAAGAAAGGCGGTGGTACCTACCCAGACGACCCGACATATGGGTCTACCACTTAGTATTCATCACCTTTATCATTGATCATCCTTTCTTCTCATTATATACCCGTATTATGCTAGTTGTTTAGTTGTCAATCTTTCTACCGGTGGTGTTTCAGACTATCCCTACTATATTCATTATTCACTTTGTGCATTCTTTTTCCTCCACACAGACATCTTAGCATAAATATAATTGAACTTTAGGTGCTCCAAGCTTTTTTTTTTGAAATATAAATATAGAGACAAAACCAATATTTTCCAACCTTATCTCAAAATCTGTCATCAGGACTGTATGGCAATCAAGCACATGGGCTAACTGGTAACACAACTATTAAACATTATGAAATTGTATTGCGTAGGCAGTAAGTACTTACCATGGACAATATCTCCTCGCTCCCAAAAACGTTATGACGAGACACCCTACTTACCGCAGGTACATACAGTGTTGTGAAATTTATATTATGCAATAGTTTATCATAAATACTGGTTTTGATTTCATAAAAGAAAAACATCTTCCTTAACCTACATATTTTAATGTGCGACGCCTGGCTGCATTCCACTCAAAAGGGATTGAGCAGAACCTTAAGTAACATTTGGCTACACTTAAATCCACATCTGGCAATATGGGCCATATAGTGCCTCAAAATAGGGACAGGCCAGCTTGACGTATTTTTAAATGCATTTTAAAAATACGTCATTGCTTTTTATTTCAAAAATGTAACTCAACCATAAAAATCGTATTTGCCAAATCGACTTCGTCCGCGTGGGGCCTTTTTTAAACAAATATAGCATATAGCCTTCCTCGATAAATGGACTATCCAACACAAAAATATGTTTTCAATTAGAATCAGTAGTTCCTGAGATTAGCGGTGTTCAACCAACCATACAAACTCTTCAGCTTTTTAATGTATATGAAAGATATTTTAAGATTTCTCGAAATCCTACCCTTAGGGTTTTAAAATAGGGGATAAAAGGGAATGAAAGTACGAACAAATCTATCTGTGTTTACTGTCGTATATTGGGAACATGTGTATGATTAGTAAAAAAAAAAGTACCAAAAATTAAAATGTTGCTCAAAGTACCTATTCCACGGAGACGAAGTCGCGAGCAAAAGCTAGTACATATTAGTATAGATACATAATAAGTACTGTTGTAAGTAAACTTAGGCAGCTGCCTGGCATGAGCGACTAGTCAGCTAGAAATCTTCTAGAGAGAGATTAGCTTCACAGCTTCACAGATTTATACAGCCATCAGCGATTAGTTCTAAAAAAATAGGCGAATTAACTTCCACCTTACAGGAGAGCTTATGGCTACTGGACTATAAAAATCTCGACCACCAAATGATAGTGGTCAGGTCGGTGACCTGAGTGATGGCCGTTACCACGACGATGACCATGCTTAGTGGTGGGAGTGTAATATCTTATACAGGTATATATCTGTGTTATGGGTAGGTTCAGGGTTATTTTTTAAGACGCTTATATTAGTTTCACCTGTATGTTTGTAACTCCTGAGTGGTTAGTGTATGTTTTTTAGTATACAAAACGCACCGATTCTAGTTGCGTTAAGAGCTCAATTTGTATGGGAAACATGATTTGCGCTTCTCTCCGCTAGGGGCGCTGTTCGCATTTCTTATACAAATTGAGCTCTTAACGCAACTAGAATAGGTGCGTTTTGTATACTAAAAAACTTACACTAACCACTCTGTATGTGTGTAACTGACTCGTTTAGGCTCGATTTTGACTCACTTTAAACGGTCAGATTTCATCTAAACTTTATAGACTTACCAAAGACCGATGACATTAAAATAATTCGATAAGAATATCCCATTATCCTGATTATTATCACGCTTATTTTAGTTTCACCTGTATGTTTGTAACTGTATCGTTTGGGCTCGATTTTGACCCACTTTAATTATACTTTTCGTTCATCACTTAGTTTCTATACTAATAAATTATTTTTCACTTTTTAGTCCGAATATATATAAAAGCGTGTTTTTTAGTTTTTTAAACGTTTATTTTTTTAACAAGCGGAGTGGTATCTAGAGGGGCCGACATGACCACTAGCATTTTTAGATAATGGTTTACTCGACTAGTCGTCGAGATTTTAATGGTCCAGTAGGCACCTATGCCTACCGCAGTCAAATTGAAGAGAAGGTAGTGGCAAGAGAGGTAGGACTCCAAATATTCGAAGGGACGTGCTGCGATACAGATGACTGCACGTCATATACTGTTATTATTCTTAAATTAGCACTTAGCCAATGTTGACTGAAAATAGTAAAAAAAAATCGGGAGTGGTCTCCCCTTGACTTTCTCGTATACCGGAAACGACTCAAAAGTTGATAGAAATCCTCTATTTTGATGTCATACATGCATGTTAAATTTTGGTCACCCATCCGAGTACCGACCGCGCATTTGGTTGCTTAACTTTCGTGATCGACGACTCAAAAGTTGAAAGAAACCTTATATTTTGATGTTATACATGCATGTTGAATTTGGTTGCAATAAGTTAAAGCATACTCGAGATCATGCTAACGCACAGAGACACAGACACACACACAGACATAATTCCAAAAACGGTTTTTTTTGGACTCAGGGAGGTCCAAAACGTGTAAATCCGTCAAAATCTCGAAGTCGAATTTTTTAAGAGAAAGTAAAAAGAATACTTATACCTAGTAATGGTAATTTTTTCTACACTCTATTTGTACGGTAGATTGGATTAAAAATGGAGTCTCTCAACATGTGTTATTACAGCAAGAACCAAGGAATAAGCTCCTTGGCAAGAACTCGAGAGAAACTCACGTCATCTGCTCAAAGATACAAACTGTCATGTTGTCCCTATAGTGTTTGAACTTTATTCCATTTTGTATTAAAGATATTTAACACATTTGGGCACATTGATCTGTAACCATACTAATTGCTGTATTGTACTGTAAAGACAAATTGCTCAAGTGAAAAGATCACAATTTGATAATAATTTCAAAGATTACATTTTGTAAATCAATTTTATTTGTTAGTAAATCTTTATAAATATAATAAAGATATTGCACTGGAAAATAATATGACAATTTATACAATAGTAAATAGTTTACAAGGGAGGACTTATCCTTAAAAGAAATCTCTTCCAGTCAACCCATGGATGTTAGAGAATAAATCGTATGCAGGCGATACAAAATGCAAGAATAAAGGAAAAAAACTTAGATTTTTTAAAATAACAATTTACAAACTAATAAACAAAATTAATTAATACATATCATTAATAATATATACGTAAATGGTGATATTATGTCTGACAAAGTAATAGATTACACTAATAATGATGACAGGAAATTAGTGCCAAAAAAATGCTTCTTTAGTCTATTTTTGAAAGAAGTTATTAAATCTTAATATATTTAAACAAGTTAATATGAGTTTCTCCTTAGTTTCTCCTTGACCTTGTGTGTTTGCTATTATGTACTCATTAATGACATTGTGTTCCTTAATCTATTTTTCCTTGTTCAAGTTTTATACGTCAATAAACAAATAAGAATAATATCTTGTTGTGGTTGGCCTAAGACAATGTTGACGAGATTATCAAGTCTTGATTTTTGTAAACAACATTATTTATGCTTCCGTATTATTACGTAGTTAAGTTGTACGAATTATAATAATAGCTAAGAAAATACTTAATAGCAAATTATTATGTTGTTTTTGGTACGAGATGTTACTACGGCCGTAAAAACTTAATATTACCGTATACGGTAATATTAAGTTTGGTAATATACTATAATATAAGGTATCTAATTTACTGTAAAATCAGTGTAATGTTCTTATTGTCATTAATTTAATAATAAGTACCATTTAAAAAAAACTTCGACGAGGAGTATAAATACTAGCTTTTTGCTCGCGAGTTCGTCCCCGTGGAAAAGTTGCTTTTAGCAGGATTTAAATTTTTGGTAGACTCTTTTTTTACTAACCATAAGTACACAGAATTTCAATATACGTATAGTAAACATAGATATATTTGTTTGGACTTTTTCATCTCCTAATATATCTCATTCTCGTGGCGGTCGGTATTTCAAAAACGCTAGAAAAAATACTCATTTATCTAAAGGTGAAATTGTGTCTGAAATTTCGACTAAAATGTCTAATCTTGTTTGCCCATACAAACTTTCATCCCCTTTTTCATACAATTTAGGGGAGCTTTTCGAGAAATCCCAAAAATATCTTTTTTGGTTTTTAACCAAAAAGCCGTATACCAATTTCTATGGGTTTACTACAAAAATGGTAGATTTCCCATACAAAGTTTCATTCTCTATTTTATACCCTTATTAAGGGTAGAATTTCAAGAAATCCTAAAATACGTCATTCTTATTTTTTACCCTAAAAGCCATATACCAATTTTTAGGTATTTTACTATAAATATGACGGATTTCCCATAAAAACTTTCATCCCTTATTTTATCCCCTTAGGGGTTGAATTTAGGGAAACTCTTAAATACATCATTCGTAATTTTTATCCGAAAAGCCATACACCAATTTTTATGGATTTTATTATGAAAATCATGGATTTCTCATACAAACTTTCATCCCCTATTTCATCCCCTTAGGGGTTTAATTTCTAAAAATCCTAAAATACATCATTCTGAATTTTTAACTGAAAGGCCATATACTTTACCAATTTTTATGGATTTTACTATAATAATGACAGATTTCCCGTATAAACTTCCATCCGCTATTTTATCCCCTAAGGGGTTGAATTTAGAGAAATCCTAAAATACGTCTATTTTAATTTTTAACTGAAAAGCCATATACCAATTTGTATGCATTTTACTATAAAAATGACGGATTTCCCATACAAACTTTCATACCATAAACAATTTTGAGAAATCCTAAAATATCTCTTTCTTAATTTTTAATCGAAGGCCATATACCAATTTTATGGATTTAACTTTAAAAATGACGGATTTTCATACAACCTTTCATCCCCTATTTTACCCCCTTAGGGGTTGAATTTCCGAAAATCCGGCCTTATTCCTTGCCTTAATCATAAAAGGCACCACTGTGCGAAATTTTAGCTAATCTAGGTCCAAGGGCTGGGCGTTCATCAGTCACACAGTGAGTCATGACTTTTCTTTTTATTTAAGTAAGTAATAGATAACACCCATATCAGATTGATTTTTCAAAATTGATGTTGTAAAAAAGTTTAACTGTTTCTTTTCAAGTTAAGAATTATTTATTGAAAAGAAATTATAACTATGCTGTAGATAATGTATTAAAAGCTGAAAAATAATTAGGTAGGTCGTAGGCACCAGCATCACACCCTCATCTCAACAATTTAGGGCATTGATCAGACGCCAAAATAAAATCGTATGGCGCGTTTAATATCTATGAACTCGACCGGGCATTTTATGATAATAAACGCTATTTACATAATTTAGGTTCTCATGTTACGTTATGTCCCACGATTTTATTTTTACGTCTGGTCCATGCCATAGACTGAGATTGATGTGATGACTGGTGTCAGAGGTCTGGACCTACCTAATTATGTTTTAGCTTTTAGTTCATTATTTACCTACATTATCGTTATCTTTTCCTTTCGACTCGGGCGCCCTAGGGACGCAAGGCAGTCTAGAGGTCGAGAGACTCCACATGGGGGAGATGCTCAGTCGCGCAGAACCATGACATAATTAGAGGTCGATTTTTGTTTCGAACATTAAAAATTGTTCCGAGTGGGTTTTGTGCAGTAAAAGTGGTGTTATTTTGATGGATAAGCAACCTTATTGACGATCAGTTAAGAGGAATAATTGAAATAAAGGTTTTTTGGTGTGCATGATGGTAAGGATTTTATAGTGCGATTTCAACCTCCATCCATTTCATGTTCATCCATGCGAAGCCGGGTCGTGTAATATTATAAAGAGGCAAAGTTTGTAGGAAGTGTTCTCTATATGTATCTACAAAACCGATTTTAAAAATTCTTTTACGAGTAGACAGCTACAATACTCTGAGTAGCATGCCTAATATTTTTGATCAATAATATTTTTAATTTCCTAAAACAATACAATTTCACAATGAATTCCGAGAAAAATGTATTGTTGCTTACATTATCGGCGTGTGATGATAAACATGGTATAAATAATGAAGGTTGGATAAAGAAAAACAAAAAAAGTTTTTTGATGCAACATCTTATTCAAGTACTTCATTTAACTTATTAAGGCCTAGTGTTCGTCGCTGCCACTGTCATGTCCCTCATGATGACCGTGATGGCCGCCATCATGACCGTGATGTTCATCATGATGACCGTGATCATTGCCTCCGTGGTGTCCATGACCATGTTCTACTTTGGCATGGGTTCCGTGGCCTGCGCCGTGTTCACCATGGCTGTCATGTCCGTGGCTGTCGTGTCCGTGGCTTTCGTGTCCGTGGCTGTCGTGTCCGTGGCTGTCGTGTCCGTGGCTGTCGTGTCCGTGGCCGTCGTGTCCAGAATCATGACCGGTGCTATCGTGGCCACCGCCATAGCCTTAAAAATAAAACATTTAAGATATAATTTTCTTTAAATTCTTCTTGGCATTGTTAGAATTAAAACTGAGGATTCTTTTATTGGATTTTTATCGACCCGTATGTACATACGGGTCGATAAAAACCTATGCAGGTAATATTGTCAGAATTGCACAGTTTTTATAATTATGTTACCGACCTCAAAAAGATTCGGCATTTTAATTTTGGATTTTTAAAAAAATCTCTTCTCTTTTTAGTTTAAAGTCAGTTTATTTTTTTTATTGCTTTTTTATTTTATAATATACTATCACGCTCATAATCCAGAAGGGTTCAGCAGAGCTTAAGGTAATATTTAATTAAACGTAAAACCACATCTGGCAGCATGAGCAATGCAGTGCCTTAAAATAGTACCTGTTGCCAACCTGTCGCCAATATAGACGAGTATCAAACGCAACGAGTAACCAACCTTGGTTCACTGAAAGTTGGTTACTTCTTGGGTTTAAAAATAACACCGACAACCAGGACAGATGATACAAAGCTTAGCTTAATAATGCCCGTGGACTTGAATGTGATCTTAGAGGTCGCGAATATCAATCATATTGTATAAATTAATATTAATAAGATATTATATGAGTCACTATATATTTTTATTGTCAAAACAACAACATTTCTCAGAAATCGTAACGAATTATGTTAACGAGTTCATTTTAATGTTCAAATAATCGCCTTATTAATAATTGTCTCATAACTTCAAACTTGTTACTTGTTACTAATTTGGAGTGCGTTCCAAAACCAGGTGAAGCCGAGTAGACAGCGTAAGATAGCTTTCTAATTGGTGTAAATTAACTATAGTTTAACAAAACCAACCAATGGTGAAAGCGCTTCTTAATAACGACCAATAGTGAGCTACCATTTACTCTACCCCGAGTAAATTGAGATCGTTTTGGAACGCACCCTTAGATAAACAATTTTGTAGCCTTTATAAAAGCGTGTGTACCCACATGAAATCGCATCATAATTAAAATATGTTTTCATGTATTAACCTCTGGCGATTTCGTTTACTAACTAGGTAGATAGAATAACGTTGAATCTTTATTGAAGATATTTGACACGTCTAATATTATGAAGAAACAATTTAATTTTACTCACCAGGCAGAGCGACTGCAACTGCGACTAAAGCCAACAGTACCAACTGAAAATAACGAAAAACATTGGCGTTATTATACATAGGAGTATTTGGAAATACAATAAGTTTTATATTCTGATGCGATGTAGCATGAGAGCTTTTGCGTTTATTTTAACAGCCTTTATAATTCGACCCACTGCTGGGACACAAGGCCTCTCCTTGTCATCGAAGGAGGTTTAGGTAATAAGTCCACCACGCTTGCCCAATGCGGATTAGTGGACGGAGTATAATAATAATAATAATAATATTTCTACGCTCACACCAATTATCTAGCCCAAATTATGTATCTTTAAGAACTTGTGTTATGGATACTAGATAACGGAAAAATATACTTAATAATCTAGATATTTCTTAAATAAACTTCAATAAATATTTAAACAACCATGACTCATGAACAAATGTTCGTGTTTATCACACTAACATTTGCCATTACCAGGACTGGAACCCGGACCGCCCGATGTGTAGGCAGCGTTACTGACCACTCCACCACGGCGGCGTCAGGTAGTCAATACTCCTTTGCTGATCCGTTAGTCGCCTTCTATGACACCCATTGGAGGATATGGAGTAATGCTATTCTACTCTGCCGGTATCACACCACACGGCTAATACACAATAGGTTACAAAAGTTAACATAATTAAAAAAGGGAATTAACGCGAAACTTCGAAGGGATTATGTTACAATAAGTTATTGACCAAATAACATTGTTCGAGTTGTTTATGTACCTACAGATATTTTGGTTTTTAGGTGTCTTCGAAATCTCAGATATCAGATACGAGTTTTAAAACGAGTTGTAGTGTCGCGGTCTCCTGTTGTTTACGTTATGTAATCGTTAATTTACACAAAACAAGCTTTTAATGAAACGTAATTAATCGGCCTTGAACTTGTTGCTAAGTAATAAATATATTCTGAAGGCGTTAAAACTCTTTTTGACTTTGCATGTAGATTAGAAATAAAGAAATGGTTACAAGTACAGTAAACAACACGTCAGACTATAAAAAACTATCAAAATAACGGTCAAAAGTCTTTAAAAACTTCTCAACTTTCTTTTTTCTCCTCCTTCAAAAATAATTCAAAATAAGCGTGAGGGAGCCAAGGGCGGATCCAGCTTTGGCGCCAGGGGGGGGTCACATAGTCGTGGTCAAGTCCAGTACTATAGGGTGGCATGGGTGGCAAAAGGCCCCGGTAGTGTCACTGACATTTTTAATTGTAAAGAACGAAAAATTTCAAAACTAGGGGGGGGGGGGGGGGTATGAATTTATGAATTTGCCACGGGCCCCACAAGGTATAGTTACGCCACTGGTCAAGTCACAAGAAGTTATAGTTCAATTTTGATAATAATAGATACAGGTAAAAAGTACGATTCAAAAACCGGATGATTTTGGAAAACCGGTTTTTCCGATTTTCATTTAAAAAAAACCGGCTATATGGGTTTTTTCAGGTTTGAGGTAAAAGTCAATAAAAAGTGAAAAAATAGGAATATTTTTTTCTTTCATATTAAATTCTAGATTTGCATGATAAACACTTTTTGGTGTAAAGAAATAAGTGATTTACTTCAAAAAGTGTTTGAATGTCCACGCTCTCGCAATGACATCAGATGTCTTGCTTCCAGAGTTTAACTTCCACAAGAAGTACCATGGAACTGATTAAAAGGGTGGACTGGGCACAACACCGTTATAGTAATTCGGTAACCATAAGACTCAGACCAATAATAATAATTTTTGGTCTGAGCCGTAAGAGTGGGTCATCGGTAGCGAAAAGGTCAATAAGCTAGCAAGGCCTGGGACTCAAGGACTACAATTTGGCCCAGAGCCTTTCTGTCGTATCCCAAAGAACCAAGCTATGAAATACTTAAAAACCCACCTCCTCTGAGAGGCAAAAGCGGACTGGCAAAGAACGCCTGGGTTAACACATTCAAAATCGAACCATACTCCCGTAAGCGCACTATACCAGCAGTGGTGGAAATCGCCCCGAAACAACGAAATAATAAAAGTGGCGCCAGGTCATGGAATTCTCCATGACCTGGCGCCACTTTTATCAGTAGAACCAAAATGTTCTGAGCCGGTTCTCTCGACTGAGTGCTTGTATCAGTCTGCTCTGAATTCTGATACCTGGGCTATACATACAGCACAACGTTAATATAGACCGAGATGTCAATCAGGTCGCGGGAAGCCGCTGGATACGAGCAGCGCAGGACCAACCGGTTTGGAGATCCTTGGGGGAGGCCTATGTCCAACAGTGGGCGTCTCTGGGCTGAAATGATGATGTCACTCCCCTTGATTACCTCAAAATCTATAAAAGCATCTTGAGATCTGTCGTCCTGCATGGATCAGAAAGTTTGGCATTAAAGCGAATGGATGAAAATAGATAACACGTGCATTTGTGGCAACAATTTTTAAGAACACTATTACAGATTGAAATTTTAAAATGTTTTAACTTAGTACTTTATTACTAAAGTTTAGTCGTACCGGTTGAAGTTAGGTCTTGCTAGACGTTAGTCGAAACCTTGTCAAAACATGGCAAAAAACCCTCAGGAAAAACCTCAGATCAAGAAAAACACGAAGGTGCATGGCGGCCATGGCGCGGTAAATTCAAATTTTCCCGAATAATGCGTTTGCCGTCAAAGTATTATATTAAATTATTTAAATATTGAAAGTACTTAATTATGAAAAAAAAATTAAAATATATAAAAACATTATTTTAATTAGTGGTCCACCTAGGTCCTGGACCCGCCCAGGGGGGGGTCATGACCCCCATGACCCCCCCCCTGGATCCGCCCTTGGAGGGAGCACCTTGCATGCAAGGCGAAGGTGGCTAGCGGGGCAGTTTGTCTCTCGCACTAGCTATCTTCGTAATTGGACTCCGCTTTTGCTTATCATGACATGGAATGGAGTCATTTGCTTGATCTTTTAAAATAAAAAAAACTTGACCCATGATCGTAGTTCAAAGGCTATTGAAGACATTTGACAGTTTGTGGTAGCCAGATCTTCTGTCATTTGCACATTAGATTAACGTATTTTTTTTTTAATTTTTTCCAATCGATTTTGCATTTAATATCCAACTTATTTAGGTGTTCTCTTAACTGTACTTCAAAGCCTAGGTGTTGCGGACTGGCTGTAAATTTCATATCTAATATATAAAAATGAATACTGACTGAATGACTGGCTGACAGACTGACGTGGATATGTCAGTCTGTCAGCCAGTCATTCAGTCACACAGCCCAAACCGCTGTGTCTAGAGATTCCAATTTTGGCACGTAGGTTCCTTATGAAGTCTAGGGGTGCACTAAGAAAGGATTTTTCGAAATTCACCCTCTAAGTTGGTTGAAAGGGGGTGCAAAGTTTAAAAGCAAATCTGTCATTTTTAAAGTAAAATCCATAACAATTGGTACATGGCCGCTTTCAGTTACAAATCGCGGACGAAGTCTAAGCTAGTTTCTTTTATATTTATAATACGCCCTAGCAACCGCTGTGCCTTTTTAATCCCTACACTAGGTGTTGTTAAAATCTCTGCAATAATACGCACAACAAATGAAATTATTTAAAAAAAGATATGCATATTATAATGAATGTAATAACAAATAGTTAATAAATATAATAAATTATTTTATTATGAAGATATTTTTTTTACTTAAGTTTGTAATTGAGTTTGTGTTTGAAAACAACGTATTTTTTACTCACCACAAATTTGGCCATGTTTATTGATTTTTTTCCAATTTGTAAACAGCTTATAGTGGTCAAAGCTTGCTACTGTGATGTCCCTTAGCTAAAGCCAGTCTTATATAGTGGATCTACGTTAATAATGAGAACTTGATCTCACATGACGTCGTCGTTTTATTTTATCACAATCAATTCTGGAAAACAGACTTAAAGGAAAATTACCAGCTTTACCTTATTTGATAATATTACTAGCTGTGCCCGCGACTTTATTCACATGGATTTCTCGTTCTTGCAACATTTTTCATTAATGCTCAACTCCTATTGGTCGTAGCGTTATGTTATAGAGTCTATCTATAGTCTCCCTCGATAAATGGATTATTCAACACAAAAATTATTTTTCAATTTGAATCAGTAGTTCCTTTTTATTTTTGACTAATTTTACAGGATGTATCTGATGACCTTCTCTGCGTCACCGGAGTTTTTGGTTAAGGCGAGGACGTTGGTGGGTCCTCTAGACTGTATGTCGAATCCCTCCAGAAAGGATTTCCGACCGATGAGCTTCTCCCTCAGGGAGTGTCTGCACCTATTAAGCTCTAAGGCGTTCGAGTCGGACGTGGTCAGTACTTCCTGATTTTATAATCTATACCACGTTCAACCAAACAAACTCTTCAGCTTTATAATATTAGTAAACGTGCATGGTCCTTGTTTTTGGCAATGGGAAATCCACTTACGGACCATAACCGCACACTGGTTAGGCGTACGGCGTGTGCGGGACTCACCTCCGCTAAAACCCACCGGCACCCTCCTAAGCCCTTGTGGGGGGCGTTTTGAGATCGGCGCACCAATGTGCGCACTGACACCAAAACGCCTCCGGGCCGGCCTGGTCGAATGGTGCACCGGGCGACGCGCCTGAGGGGGATTGCGCTAGGGTACAGGCAATCCCAAGACGGGGTGGCCTGTGCCGACTGGCACCAATACGTGCATGGTCCTTGATCATTATTTTGTTGCGGACTTATTTTAAAACTTTGATATGTCTAGATATTCATTGAAATCTAATGATGTCAAGAACAATTTTGCTCTTAATTGTATAATGTATGAAGTTTGGGACGCTATTATATATGTATACAAAAACACCTTCGCAGATAATGCATTATTTTAGAACAACTTTAATTACCAAAAAAAGGTCAGTGAGTCAATCTTAAAAGATAGACATATGCTGTTGCAGACTTTTTTTGGAACTTTTAAAGAAGAACCATTCCGTCATATATGATTTTTGCGTAAATTTAACCAATTTTCATTGATGCTCAGCTCGTGTTGGTCGTAGCGTTATTTTATATAGCCTATAGCTTTTTCGATATAGACTATCCAACATAAATATATTTTTTTCAATTTGAATCAATAGTTTCTGATATCATAGGATTCAACCAACCAAACAAAAAACTCTTCACACTTCAAATATTATTACTAACTGTAGCCGCGACTTCGTTCGCGTGGTTTTCCGTTTTTGCTACATTAGGAATAATTATCATGTACCTATACCATTTACGCAGCGCATGCAGCGCACGCAACGAACGCTCTGAAAATTTATTTCCCTTTTATTAAAAACTCTGACATCTCATAAGATATTATTCATTGAAATCCAATGATGTCATGAACAGTTTTGTTCAAAATTAAATACTTGTGATGAATAATGTATTTAATTTGTTATTGGAATAATATCATGTTTACAAAAACACCTTCGTAGATAATGGATTATTTTAGAACAAAATTGATTACCAAAAAAAGGTTATAGTGAACCAACCTTAAAAGATAGATTATAAGCTGTCCAGGTCTTTTAAAGGAGAATAATTCCGTCATACAATATTTTTGCGTAACTTTAACCATTTACGCAGCGCACGCTTTGAGAAGGAATATTTTTTTCCCGTTTTTGCAAAAATTTTCATTGGTTGTAGCGTGATGTTATATAGCCTATAGCCTTCCTCGAAAATGGACAAACCAATACAAACATTATTCAGTTTTTTAAATTGAATCAGTAGTTCCTGAGATCTTAGGGTTCAACCAAATAAACAAACAAACTCGACAGCTTTTTAATGGGACGCCGTCTTGGTGGAGTGGTCAGTATAGCTGCCTACACATCAAGCGGTCCGGATTCGAGTCCTGTGATAATATTTGTGTGATGAACACGAGTATTTATTGACGAGTCATGGTTGTTTATATATTTATTTAAGTTTATTTATAAAAATATCTAAAAATTATGGAATAATTTTATTTTTGCGTTTAGAAACGCGTAAATATTAATACTAGAAAAATGCACTGAAAAAAAATCGACGTGCCTCAGGCGGGACTCGAATCTTGCAAAAATATTTCGTTCGGGTCTTAGAAGTGCAAATTTCAAAGATTTGATGAAACAATATATAAAACATTTATTTCAGGTCCTTTAAACCCATAACGTGTTAGTAACAATTTTAACTTAAAAATCTAATGTTAGTAGGTACATAATTAAGGTGGTCTTATATAGTGAGGCACTGGCCCATGTAGTGACTGCCAATGCCTCAAGAATGGATTGTTCATCCGTTCTGCGACAACGACCAGGAGGCTGTTTCCGCTGGCCCGCGTTCGCTGCGCCATCGAAGCCGCTCTTTTGCGCATAACGGCATGAAAGCCGTCAACACCGGCGCCGGCAAACATTTTAGATGCGCTGCAGAAGCGGGGCAGTCGCATCAGCATCCTGAACGCATCATTATATTGAACGCGAAGGAAGTCCAGCGCTCGATTTGTGTGTTTGACCCACAAGCTGCACGTGTAAAATGAAGTACAGTAGGCCCTGAAAAGGGTTACCTTTACTGGTTTTGAACAACGTGCAAACCTGCGGGCTATCATATTTGAACTCACTGACAGCGCTCTCCGTTCGCGTTCAATATCCGCATCGTCCCTTAACTCATCGGTTATAACATGACCGAGACAATGTTTACCATAAAAACATAAGCACCAAACACTGACAAATATCGACAGCGAAAAGCAGTGTCTCGGTGGCGTAATGGTCAACGCGTCCGCCCGGATTGTGGAAGATGCGGGTTCGAGTCCCGCCTGAGGCAAGTAGATTTTTTTCAGTGCTTTTTTCTGGTTTTAATATCTAAAAAGATTATGTATATAAAAATGTCCGTTATCTAGTATCCATAACACTAGTTCTTAATGATATTTACTTTGGGCTAGATAATTGGTGTGAGCGTGGAAATATATAATAATAAAATATAATAATAGCATAATATTATATTAATATAATTTATTGTGAAATTTTCAAGTGGGCTTTCAGAACCAAATCCTAAACTATAAGGTATATAGAAAAATGCTCAAAGGAGTCGCGAGTCCGATTTTGATGAAAACAAAAACTGCATCATTGGATTTTTGAAAAATCATTAATCCTAGCTAAGAATCGAACCCAATGATTTTGAAAAAAAATTGGTTGTCTGTAAAGTCGGTTTACTGACGATAGTTGAACGTGACAACGTCTTAAGAAAATACTGATGGAATGGTAGCATTTTTCAAAAGAAAAATTTAATTTCATTTGTTTAATAGATTTCGCATTATAGTATGAATAAACTTGTAATAAAATCTCTTTGGCTATACTATTTGTATCTGGCTGGTTTTGGTATCATTGAAAGTTTAAATTTTAAAGAACATAATTCCAAATTCAAATTAGAGAATTAGATTCAGACCGAGGTAACGCCGCATGACGTCATGTTTTTTCGTGCGTGCAGCCGGCTCTATCGAATTATAAGACGTTGTCACGTCAAAAAAATACAGCCTGTATTTCCAGGAAGTAGTGATATACGAGAAACTAATGGAAAATGTATAATTTTAATAAAATATTTCTTGTTCCACCTTGGTTAAAGCGATAATCAAAGCGATGATCATTATTTTTTTCAAAAATCAATGATGCAGTTTTTGTTTTCATGAATATCGGGCTCGCGAGTCCTTTGAGCATTTTTCGATATTCCTTAGGATTTGGCCCTGAACTGTAGATATAGTGATACTACGCCCGCGATTTCATCCGCGTAGAGTCTTTTAAAAATAAATTATAGCCTATGTACCTCAAGAATAATCTAGCATTCTAATGGTGAAAGAATTTTTGCAGTCAGTCTAGTAATTTTTGAGCTTATTCCAAACATTCCTCTTTATGGGTAATATTAAAATGTAAAGAGTGGTTCCACATTATCTGACCCGATATCGGTATCGGCAGTCGATACGATATCGGAAGCTATTAAAATATGACTTGGAAATTACGTAAATAAAGCAGGAATTCTTGAAAATACATTTATTAGAAAACTTAACAAAACAATGACGGATAACAATATGTAGCTAGGCAACAAAAATTTTTCAAAACTAATAAATACAATGTTAACTAATTTAAAAATCGAACTAATTTAACAACATATTTTATGTAGATGAATCTAGAATTATGCTAGAAATTTTCGAATCATCGAGTATTTGCTCTTAGTATCGAGTAGGAAGTGCCTTCGTTAAATGTCTGCCAACTGTTCCCAACTGATCTGTTTCTATTAAACCCTGAGCTACTTTTTCTCGAATGAAGTTATATTTCACATCTATGTGCTTACTTTTTTTATGGTACACTGGGTTATCTATCAACTTAATAGTGTTATGTACCCGTGGTGTAAGTTTTTTCGTATAAAAAACGTAACTATTTTAATTGCGTTAAGAGCTCAATTTTTCTACGAATCGCGGATAGCGCTCCTAGCGGAAAGAAGCGCATATCATGTTTTCCATACAAATTGAGCTTTTAATGGCAACGTTAAAAGCTCAATTTGTTAGTTACGTTTTTTATACTAAAATACTTACACTACGGGTTCTGATCTATACGCAATGAATGATGTACTATGCCGTAATTTGACTATGTCAATGAAGAACTGTTTTAACCAAAGGAGATGTTTGGCTGCTTCACACGCCACTACTAACTCTGCTTCTGTGGTTGAAAGAGATACACAAGGTTGTTTTTTATTTAGCTCCATTTAACAAAAAAAAAATATACGGGTTGTTGACTTTCTTGCCTCAATATCTCTAGCAAAATCAGAATCAGGAGATCCTATCAACTTTTCAGAAGATTCATATTTAATTGACAAATGTTTAGTCTTAATCAGCTACTTGATAGTGCTCTTTGATTGACAAACGTGTTCTGAACCAGGATTTATTATTTCGTAAATTCGTGGCTTTTGCGTCACTGCGACCTATAAAGATCCATATGACTAGCCTCCAAGTAAATCCTATTGAGGCCTACACGTACTCCTTTAGCTAGGTACTATCTAAAAATGATAAGATAGTTTTGATATTGTCTGGGTCGAGAATGTGTCTCCTCAAGTGTCGGCTTCTTTTGTGAATGAGAGCTTCACAAGAGCACAGGAGGTGCATTGGTGTTTCACGCTCCTGTTCATAGAATCTGCAAATATCAGTATCTTTTAGTCTCATGTTGTAGAGATGTCTGTTCAGGTTGCAGTGGCCAGTCAGAGCCCTAATCAACACGCTCAGGTTGCACCTGTTCAGCTTCAGTCGATGAACAGAGTGCGCTTACTAGAGTATGGTTTGATTAACGCTTTTGAGTGTGTTAACCCAGGCGTTCTTTGCCAATCCACTTTTGCCTCTTGAAGGAGGTGGGTATTTAAATATTACATGTCCTGATGCATTGAGATACCATAGAAAGGTTCCGGGACAAACTTTAGACCTTGAGCCCCAGCCTTTGCTAGCTCATCGGCCTTGTCGTTACCGATGATTCCAGAATGACTCGGTACCCATTTGAGGGTGATCTTGTTTTGTTGCCTTAGGTCATTTAGCTTTTCCACGCAGTCTTTTACTAGCTTTCTGAACCAGGATTACTAATATATCTATTTAAAATATTAACAGCATAAGAAATATCAGGTCTCGATGCTAGAGACAAAAATAATAACGGCCCAATAGCCTCTCGCTTGTGGAGAGGCCAACCAAACTGATTTTACCGCACAAAACATGAAAACTACACTTGTTTTTTGAACAATCGAAGGACCATTTAGAAGTATAGTCTAACAGTGATGATGATAATTTGATATCATGATCTTGATATAAACACTGATAGATTGATAACCGTTTATTTATCCCATTGTCCTTCCTTGTCTGTGCGGACGCCATAATCAGGCGTCTGTCAAAAAGTGCCTGTCTGTCAGACACCTGAATATGGCTGTGTTTTCCTGTCTTCTAATAGGCCCTCCAGACTCACGCGAGAAGTCTCGGCGAGAAGTCTCGCCGAGACTTGACCCGAGAAACGAGAAGGTATCCACACTCACGCGACCTTCTCACTTGCGTTCTCGATCGTCATGCGAAATGGACGACCGACAGTGCAGCGGCTTTGGTATTTACAGTAAACCACAGCAGTTTGTAGGATCGAAAAAGCGAAGGAGTGATATTATAAAAAATAATACAACCTAACATTATAATTATATCATCCGTTTTTACTAGGATATTGGTTGTTTTAATGTTAGCAATGAGCTGTTTTAGAATATTTTATAGAGGATACCAAATTAAATACAATAGAAAAAAAAAGGGGATGGAATGGATAAGTGCTGAGACGGGACTTAAACCTGAACGAATTGCTATGAATTTCGTTCTTAACTAAATACCAAAAAAAGAATTAGAAGCAAAATCAATGTTTTAAAAAGATGATTTAAAGCATGAGTGTAGATAAAATTAATTTAGACAGGCCCTGTTTCAAAGCTCATATTAATAAAATAATAAATGCAAAGCACACACAGGTGATGGAAATCACTTTCTACGTCGCAGTGAGGCCGAACGAGAACAAACGAGAGTGTGATACGGTTCTCTTTTCTCGCCCGAGAAACCCTTTGAAGCGGGCCAAAAAACCGACACCGAGCCGAGAACAGGCGAGCCCGAGAACGAGAACGCGAGAAACTAATCACACTCTCGCTTCTCGGGTGTTCTCGGGGGTCCTCGGCGAGAGTGTGGAGGGCGCATAAGATTTTCGTTCAACTTTTGAACATCAATTTGGTTGGGTTATATTGTTTCTATCTCTCTCAAACTTTAATACAACTTACAGAGTAGAACAGAGATGCAATATAAAACCACCATAATTATCGAACTAAACCTATCAACATTGTGAGCCCCTTTCATTCGGCAATCATTCATTGTGTGTCTGTAAGTTACCAAGGCATAAATTGATATTAGCTAGGAGCACGTATATTAACGAACTCCGGTTAATCAGGTTCAGAATATAAAATGCCATGATAGCAAATAAAATAAAATAATAAAATGCAAATATTTTTCTACTTTTTCTAGTTTTATGAATATCTACGCGTTTGTAAACGCAAAAATTATTCCCTAATATATGGTAGTTTCATCTCAACTGGGCGTCAAATATTTGCAAAAATATTTCGTTCGGATATTAAAAAGTGCAAATTTCAAAGATTTGATGAAACAATGTTTACCATAAAACATAAGCACCAAGCACTGACAAATTTCGATGGCGAAAGCAGTGCCCTGGTAGCGTAGTGGATATCGCAGCCGCCCGCATTGCGGGGGATGAATAGATTCCCGCCTGGGGTAGGTCGATTTTTTTCAGTGTATTTTTTCTAGTTTTAAGAAAATTTACGCTTTGGACACGCAAAAAATATTTCATAATAAAAAAATTGTTTAAAACATCTAAATGTTTTTTTGAGGTCGGTCCCAAATACAGTTGAAAACGTTTTATCCAAATATTGAGGTTGGCACCACCTCAAAAAACATTCAGATATTTTAAACAAAATGTTTATTTTTCCTTTTTTAGTTTTGAAGAGGGTTTTTATTTCAATTTTTTTTTTATCAGAAAAAATGCACTGGGAAAAATCGACTTGCCAGGCGGGACTCGAACCGGTATCGTCCGCAATCCGGGTGGCTGCGTTGACCATTACGCCACGGAGACACTGCTTTTCGATGTCGAAATTTGTCAGTGCTTGCAAAAAAAGTGCATTTCTTCTAATATTAAAATATTTTTTCTAGTTGTTTTCTAGTGTTTTAAATATAGAAATTTTCAGGAAACTATCTCGAGAACTTGTATACAAACATTGGCATTATAAGGGATAATTCAAAAAGTACTCGCCAGATGCTGATCAAATTTAAATGGGACCACATGACAAGCATCAGATTCAAAAAGGTTGTAAGAATCTTCAAAACCGGTACACCCAGCAAAGAGTAACATACATAAAATAAAAAATAAAATACAGTCGAATTGAGAATCAACCTACTCCTATTTTTGAAAAATGAAAATCATAAAGAGGAAAAGTTTTGACGTGACAACGTCTTATAATTCGATAGAGCCGGCTGCACGCACGAAAAAACATGACGTCATGCGGCGTTACCTCGCTCTGAATCTAATTCTCTAATTTGAATTTGGAATTATGTTCTTTAAAATTTAAACTTTCAATGATACCAAAACCAGCCAGATACAAATAGTATAGCCAAAGAGATTTTATTACAAGTTTATTCATACTATAATGCGAAATCTATTAAACAAATGAAATTAAATTTTTCTTTTGAAAAATGCTACCATTCCATCAGTATTTTCTTAAGACGTTGTCACGTTCAACTATCGTCAGTAAACTGACTTTACAGACAACCAATTTTTTAAGTTTGTAGGAACTCCTGAACTGATTTTGAAAATTCTTTCACAAGTATAACATTCCCGAGTAACATAGACTATAATATATTTAATTCTAATCAATATTTAATTACATATGTCAATAACTGTACACGTTATTCCCGCTTATAATGGACTCACTAAAGCTAGGGTTGGCTGGAAGAGATCTCTGTTAGAGATAAGCTCACCTTTGTACATATCTTTCTGTATCACTTCTGTAACCATTTTTATGTGTACAATAAATGATTTTATATAATAATATTTTTAATTTCATATACCAATATTTTAGAAAAACGGGCTAATGCGTTAACGTTTAAAGAGGATAAGCTAGTGTGGTGTAAAAAATTAAGGCTGGATCAAGAAAAACAAAAACAGACGTTGAAATGACTTGTTTACTCATGAATCAATAAATTAATATCGCAGTTTTTTGATGTTGTTATTATTTTAAGTTTAATAGTGTTCGTAGCTGTGACTGTCGTAGCCGCTGTGGTCGTCATGATGACCGTGGTGATCATCATAATGACCGTGATGATCATCATGATGACCGTGATGACCGTGATCATAGCCGCCGTGCTTTCCGTGTCCGTGATAGTAGTCTTCATGATGGCCATGTTCTACTTTTGCATGGGTGCCGTGACCAGATCCGTGAGTTGCTCCGTGACTAATACCGTGGCCAATACCGTGACCAATCTCATGACCACTTTGACCACTTTGACCTTTACCGTGGAGAGTTGCTCCGTGACTTGATCCGTGGCCACCACCGTGGACGGCGCCATGAGCACCGTGGGTAGCTCCATGGGTAGCACCGTGGGTAGCACCGGGAGCAGCCCCGTGAGAAGCTCCGTGGGGAGTTCCAAAGATTTCTCCTAGGCTGCCATGGCCAGCGTCCTTGTGTACTTGGACGTGGCCGCCACCATGGCCGCTTTCGTGTCCGTGGCTGTCGTGTTTGTGGCTGTCGTGTCCGTGGCTGTCGTGTCCGTGGCTGCCGTGTCCGTGGCTGTCGTGTCCGTGGCTGTCGTGTCCGTGGCTGTCGTGTCCGTGGCTGTCGTGTCCGTGACTATCGTGTCCGTGGCTGATGTGCCCCCCGCCATAGCCTTAAAAATAAAACAATTTAAATTAAATTTTGATTAAATTCTTCTGGACATTATTGTACTCTTGTATTTTTAATTTACCATCATGCTCATAAAGGGTTTAAGCGGAGCTTTAGGTAACATTTGGTTACACAAAGCGACATCTGGCATTATGGGCAATGGAGTGTATCAAACTAGTACTGGTTGCCGTCGCCTACATAAAAGGGGCATGAATCCCAAAATGTAAAACCTTCAGTAAACCAACAACCAAAAGTCTCAACAGCTTTACTTCCAAATAATTACAATTATAGTATAAAGGTTTAGTTGACCTAAATAGATCTTCGAAGTAGACTTAAGGCCCATGGTCGTAAATACGATCTAGGAGATCTTAGATATCAATCATATGTATACGTCGCAGGCGGATTGTATAAAACGCCGTATTACAAAACAGCGCGGCGGATTGAAGTGTGTGAGAATTGTCAACGAAATAAAACCGTTTGTTGACAAATCTGAAGTAGATTCTATCAGTATTAGTCTGTATAATCTAAATGAGATCGCTTTATTGGAAAGTTCAGCATATTTTTTATGACCAAGCGGAGTGGAATTATTGTCACTCAACACTTCCACATACTTTAATTCGCCGCACTCTTTGTAATAAGGCATGTTATACGATTCGCCTGCGACATATACACAGTATAAAATGAAGTCCCTGTCTGTATGTGCGCTTAAAACTTTTAAGCTACGCAACGGATTACAATACGATTAGCAAAACGTAGAGTGCTTCAAGAGGAAGGTTAGTATGTGTAATACGTGCATAAAAGTAGAGAAATTTCGTGCGAAGCCGGGGCGGGTCGCTAGTTGTGTATATTAATATAAATAAGGTAGGTATTATATGAGTCACTATATATTTTTGCTGTCAAAACAACAACATTTCTCAGAATTCGTAATTAAATCGTAACGCATTATGTTAAAGACTTCATTCGAATGTTCAAACAATCGCCGTGTTAATAAATTTTTACAATTTAATATTTTTGATATCACCATAGTATTTATAGGGAAATAATAGACCGAGCAACTAAAAAATCCAAAATGAGTGACTAAAATACTAAATGGGCGACTAATCATTTTTAGTCACTCATTAATGATTTTTCTGGCGCCCACTTAGTATGCATAGGTTTAGGTTACCTTAATCTGCTGATCAGTTAAATACGATTCGTATTTGTATGACTATGTTAGCATGGGTAGGTGCCCGCTTGACACCCCATGTACCAAACATACTCATCATCATCATCATCAACAGCTCATATAATGTCCCTACCGAGGGGCTCGAGCCTACGCCACATTAGGGACGATTAGGCCTTAGTCAACCACGCTGGCCAAGTGCGGGTTGGTCGACTTCACACACAACCTAAGAATTTCTTCTTAGGTGTGTGCAGGTTTCCTCACCATGTTTTCTTTCACCGTATAAAAGCGTTGATTAAACGGACACATAAATTCAAAATTTGAAAACACATTGGTACGTGGCGGGGATCGAACCAGTGCCTCCCGGGCGGGAGACGACGCTCTTACGCAATACGCCACCGACGCTTTTACCAAACCAAACATACTGCATAGTTTTAACTAATATTATTAAAAAAAAAAAACACTTACCAGGTAAAGCGGCTGCAGCTGCTACCACAGCCAACAGTACCAACTGAAAATAATCAAAAACATTGACGTTACTATTACTTACGACCATTTGGAAATACAATAACCCCCTTATTATAAAAGATGGAATAAAGTTAGTCATGGCTTAAAACTGATGCTGTCACTTTTATTTTCCGAATGAAAGACGGGGTTAGCATCGATTTTAAACCACGACTAGTAGTTTCTCCGGAGTTCTTGTTGTAAAAAAACGTGTTGAGAGACTCCATTTTTAACTCATCTACCGTAAAATTGTCTGATACTTTAAGTACAGTCAACAGCACGTCAGGCTATATAAAACTGTCAAATTTCTCCAAACGATTTTCAACCTAAGTCTGTTCCGTATAAAGTGCATAATCGATTGGGAAAATTTGACAGTTGGTGGTAACCCAACGTGCTGTTGTGTGTACATTTTCACTTGACATTGGCAAAATGTGTTATCCTTAAGTATCGCGATCGCAATTAATTTAAAACAAGAAGAAGAAACCACGACTAACTTGTATTGTAATATGGAGGTAAAAATATTATGATACGACATACTATCATGTCATTCTAAACAATATGCTACAATTTTGCTACAATAGTTAATATAAGTATAAAAAGAGGAATTAACGTGACTGTTTAGAAGTGATTTTGTTACAAAAAGTTATCGTTGAATTAAAATAAAATTGTTCGAGTTCTTTATGTAATAATATTGAGGTTTTATAGGTGTCTTCGAAATCTGAGATATCAGATACGAGTTTGAAAACGAGTTGTAGTGTCACGGTCTCCTGTTGTTTACGTTATGTAATCGTTAATTTACACAAAACAAGCTTTTAATGGATGGTAATTAATGTTGGTCTTGAACTTGTTGCTAAATAATAAATATATTCTGAAGGCGTTAAAACTCTTTTTGACTTTGTATCTATATTAGAAATAATGAAATGGATAAATTTAAGGTCCAGTTACATCACGCCAGACTATACAAAACAGTCAAAATAACAGTCAAAATCTTCAATAACTTTTCAAGTTTCTTTTCTTTCCTCTTTACAACACAATGAATGGCGCAGCATTCAAAAGAGGCGCAAGGAAGCACCTTGTATGTCGACAAGGCCAGGGTGGCTAGAGCGGCAGTTTATCTCTCGCACCAGCTATCTTCATATTTGGACTCCACTTCTGCTTACCATCAGGGGGAATGGAGACATTGAATAGACCTTTTAAAATAAAAACTTAATCCACGATCCTAGACCAAAAGTCTACTGAAGAAATTTGATAGTGTGTGGTGGCCAGATCTGTTGTCATCTCCAAATTAGGTTACCATTTTCACTACAAATTTTGCAGTGCATACCCAAAGTATGTGTTTACTTAAAAAACCTATTAATATGGAATAATTTTATTTTTGCGTTTACAAACGCGTAAATATAATACTAGAAAAATGCACTGAAAAAAATCGACTTGCCTCAGGCGGGACTCGAACCCGCACCTTCTAGTATTATATTTACGCGTTTGTAAACGCAAAAATAAAATTATTCCATAATGTAAGGTAGTTTCATCTTAGCTGGGCGTCAAATATTTGCAAAAATATTTCGTTCGGGTCTTGGAAGTGCAAATTTCAAAGATTTGATGAAACGATGTTTACCATAAAAACATAAGCACCAAGCACTGACAAATTTCGACAGCGAAAAGCAGTGCCTCGGTGGCGAAATTGGTCAACGCGTCCACCCGGATTGTGGAAGGTGCGGGTTCGAGTCCCGCCTGAGGCAAGTCGATTTTTTTCAGTGCATTTTTCTAGTAACCTATTAATAAACAAAAATCTTTCCAATAATCAATTTACAATTAAAACGCACAAAAATTAAAATGGTTCACAAACAGATAAGAATCCACCATATAGGAAATAACCAATAGATAATAAATATAATAAATTATTTTATTATTAAGATAAAAAATGTTTTTTCTTAAGTTTGTAACTGAATTTGTGTTTGAAAACAAGGTATTTTTGTACTCACCACAAATTTAGCCATGTTTATTGATTTTTTTCCAATTTGTAAACAGCTTATAGTGGTCAAAGCTTGCTACTGTGATGTCCCTTAGCTAAAGCCAGTCTTATATAGTGAATCTACGTTAATAATGAGAACTTGATCTCACATGACGTCTTCGTCTTATTTTCTGCGTCACAATCAATTCTGGAAAGCGGACTAAAAGGATAATTACCAGTTTTTGCCTCATTTGATAATATTGTTAAAATTTTTATGATAAAAAAGGAAAGTTATCCTTTGAATCGATAAAAATTAAACCAAGGTACAGACTACAGCAGATCAGACTAGAACAAACTGTCAAATTTATTCAATATTCTTTGAACACTTTATCTGTATAGGATGGGAGTTTCTCCCGAGATCTTGTTGTAAAAACACGTGTTGAGAGACTCCATTTTTAACCCAATCAACCGTACAAAAGTGTAGTCATTAGCCCTGAGACGCATGCAGGCCACAGACATTAGGCAACTTGTACTAGTACCTAAGTCCAATAAAACGATACAAAAACCCAAAAATATAACAAAACCTCAAAAAAATAATAATATATAAACCGTACAATTTTTGTTACTTTAGTTACATTTTCACTTGACATTGGCAAAATGCGTACGCTTAATGCCTCGCGACGCCATTAATTAAGAATAGAATAGAATAGAACTGTAGGATAAGGTCTTAGATAAGGTTGAACGCGTATTGAAGAAATTTGACAGTTTTGGGAAGCCTGATATTGTGTCGTCTGTACAATGATCCTGACCCTTAATATGAAATCCGTTAGTAACAACTATTTACCTGCGTTATGAGCCTAGCCCAATTTGTATGGGGAACGTGATATTTACGTTTATTTCAGTTGAAAATGAGTTCAGGGGCGTTAATCACGTTTGCCATAAAAAATCTGCTCTTAAAGCATCTAAAAAAAGCGTTTTTTACACTAAAAATTTTCACTGAGGGTACTGTAATCGATCGTAATTTGTGCTCTCGGCATTAAATCAATGTAATAATTGAAATTAACTGTTGCGAACAAAGCTCGCGTATATTTTTTATTTTTATTTACATTTTACTGTCACAAACCGTTCTAGAATATTGTTTTTAATTTTATTAGGCATGATTTGAATTGTTTGAAAATACCAAATAAATTTCCGGGGCCCGCCTCTCAACACTTATCTTGACAGGTTTTTTTCTTGTCTTTCCTCTTCTATTTTAATTTGGTTTATGGTCAGTCATCACCTCAGCAAACTCCTTACTTTTTAGATAATTTCTTAATGGATAGATTGCCGTTGTTTTGAAGATGAGTATCGGAGTTTCTCCTGAGTTCTTGTCGTAAAAACACGTGTTGAGAGACTCCATTTTTAACCCTTTTTGCTTCTTTTTGTGTTCTGTGGTCTGCTTTACAATAAAATTGTCTGTTACTTTATGTACATTTCCACTTGAAATTGGCGAAATGCGTAACCTTTATGTGTAGCGAAAGCCATTTACTTAGAAGAAGATGAGTATCCTACTAATATTATAAACGCGAAAGTTTATATGGATGTCTGGATGGATGTATGTTTGTTACTCTTTCACGCAAAAACTACTGAATGGATTTTAATGAAACTTTACAATAATATAGTTCGTACATCAGAAAAATCAGAATAACATATGGGATATAAAGCTATTGAGTCAGTACTAATCATGCGCAGACGGAGTCGCGGACAGAAGCTAGTATCGAATAATAAGAGTTGCGGAATCCAGTCGAATTATTTGGTTCAGATTTATGTCATCCTTATCATGGATTTTTAGCTAGTATTAGAATTTTTTTTTTTATTTTCAAACTTGCTCCTTTACTTGAATCTGCTTATCATCTTTTCATCTTCTGACTTATAGGAGACAATCATTTAATTAAGAAATAACAATTTGAATCTTATTCTAACTAGCTTAAAGAATGATAGAGAATGAAGCATATTTATGCTAACAGTTGCATTGAGATCAGGTGTCTTGTCAATTAATACAGGTCTTGTGCTTTCTAAAAAGTAAAAATAATTACAAGTTCCATGCACTGTCTTCGTTGAGCTAATAAAAGCTAAAAATATTTTCTGTTACTTTTTCCTCAAGGCAACGCTGGTACAGTTAAGAACAGACATGTGTAACTACCCCTGACATATTAATATTAGTAATCATATTTTTAACAAGGTAAAAAGTTTAAAAACTATAGCCACGCTAAAAAAGAAAGTAATGAATATCGGTTAAAATAGGAGGTTACAAGGTAAAATCTCCTATTGTAAGTTGGTAAAAATTTTGCTTATGTTACTCTGGCTATAATAACAAATCTACCGACAGCTTATTCATTAAAATTGAATGAATAGTTTAGGCGCTACGCAGGAACATACGTACATACAAACATAAATACTGCTAAAATCATACCCTTCATTTTGGTTTCACCGTAGTCGGGTAATTAAGTATAAGGATCTGTGACTGTCACAAGTCCACGTGATGATAAACTACGTTAAGCACAGATGGTCCAATAGTGTCTCAACCTACCGGGTTGTCCAGGTTCAAATCCTAGTTGGGGTCCACGTCCGGAAGCCTCCTCGTGGCGGACCCTGGTAACGTGGTGGGGAAACTTTCTCGTCGGGTGTGTGGCTTTTGATGTCAAGTGTGTCCCCTTGGCATTCGAAGTCACATGCCATCGTCGAGTTGTTTTTATTTTCCCACCACGGCTAGATCCGGACGGCCCTTTTCAGAGCCACGACCGCGCCCGAAGTCCCCCGGGTGCGGTCCGATGGCTGCTCCCGGTGTCCTCGTCAGGAGGACGCGCCAGTTCGAGCAGCCGTCTGTGGAGGAGTGGCTGTTGGTCACCAATTCGTGCGTGGAATGCCTAGACTAGCAGCGTTGGGCCGGTCTCGGTGTAGTTGCGCTCACGTGCGCAGATCCTGAGCCGTCTCGTAATAGCGCACTGAAGGTCAGGCCGGGGAGGATGTTTAGTGGGTATGGAGGGAACGCCTTTACCTCGAGTCCCATATATTCCTTGCGGTTGGCACCACCCCGCAGGAACGATGCGTAAATGCAATTGACCTCCTCGTCAAAAAAGAAATGCTTCAAATCCTAGTTGGGACAAATAAATGTTGATGTAATAAATTAGAAAATTTCTTCACCAGTTACTGTTATAATGTTTATTTATAAAATCATTATAACAGCCTTTATAACTCGACCCACTGCTGCGACACAAGGCCTCTCCTTGTCATCGAAGGAAGTTTAGGCAGTAGTCCACCACGCTTGCCCAAACGGAGTATAAGGTGATCAATACCCCTTTGCTGATCCATTAGTCCCCTTCTACGACACCCATTGGAGGATAGGGGGTGATGCTATTTATTCTACTCGGCTGGCATCGCATCACATCACAATCCGCACCTTTAAATGCGTCGAACCACTGTATGTTCATACGCTGTGGTTTTGGCATTGGATTTTAAGGTCGATACTCCTTGGGGTACCAAGAATCGAAATCGAAGATTGCTGCTCGAATTCGAAGCGTCCGAACATTCTTGTGGTGTTGATTGTCTGTTGGTGAGTAAGGTTGCCAGAGATACACGGGGTAAGGTACTAAGATTGCCACGTCAGTGTTGCGAGCACAGATATATCAATCTAAGGAGATCGGACGAATCGCCGAGTTCATAGGAAGATCGAGTGTCGCGATCAGCGGCCGTACTACATAACATGGTTCTAGTTTTCTACTATTCATTGCGCGCGTCATAAGGACTGAGAAGCAATGAAAGTTAGGCACAGCCGCAAAGGAGATCGGTCAAATCGCTGAGTTCATAGGAAGTCCGAGTGACGCGGACGGCGAAGTGGCAGTAACATATGCCCACTGGGCATACACTTGTCACAAGTTAAACGCCGGCTTGGCCTATCTCCTTGTATTTTTAAATCTGTGATTGCGAGTGTCTATAGGCTACGGTGACTCCTTTTTGTGTTAAGTGGTTAACCGTTAACTACTTACCACCAGGCAGGCCATAATGTTCTAATATGACAAGTAATTTGGGCTAGACAACATGTGAGCGTGGAAGCATATTACTAGTACATATATTTGACTAAGAAGAAAGTTGCTTCGTCATCGCGTCACTGAGCTGTGTTTGTAAGTAGGTAATTATTTTTACATATGACTATACTTACCTGAATGATCACTGGACGAGGGTAAAAGCCCGACTTGAGAAGCTATTTCCAGAGAGGAAAACATCGGTGTTACTTATAAATGAACCCGAGATGGCTGGACGCAAGCAAGATGTACTCAGTAAGTATATTATAGATGGCATCAAAATTGTCTTTCATAAGTGTACAAATTGTACCTAAATGAATAGAGAAATTTTGACTTTGACTTTGAGCAGATACAATTATATGTCTAGAGTTTATTATTATAATTTATCTCGTAGAGTTTATTTTTTCTATAAGTATTAATACTTTTTGTTATAAGGTTCTATGCTATTCTTAATTAATGATGTCGCGTCGCATTAAGCGTACGCATTTTGCCAATGTCAAAAGAAAATTTCATTATTATTGATTCAGGTTAAAAATAGAGTCTCTCAACGCGTGTTTTTACAACAAGAACTCGGGAAAAACTCCTTGTTATAAGGTTAATTATGTATTCAAATTAACAAATTCAATGTCAATGTTTGTGTTGTATTGAGTGACTTATTGTATTGTATAAATTCTCTTTCAATAAAAATTAATAAGTAAGATTGGCTTTTTAAACATTTTATTTTTACACTGATACTTTATTTAATTTAAACATAAACATAAAATTAGCTTCCGACGCTGAAAACAAATATTGTTTCACTTTTTGTCAGCTCGCGTTGATGTCTTTTGAAGAGAAACATCGTAGCGAAAAATATGTTCTTTTTCCTTGTTTTCTATTTGTAAATAACAATTTCTGCGAATCTACAAACCGTAAATAGAATAAAAATATGAATTTTAATGTATTGTAATAGAGGTCAGTGCTTAGCATTCATTTTAAGTACTGAGAAGGATGTTTTCAGTGTATTGTTCTCAGTGGCGGCGTAGGGTAGATTGGAACCAGGGTTGGCGAGGAGGAGGGAGGGGGGGGGGGGGGGGGGGGTTGCTGATGACGCTTCAAACAAAGTCACCACCGTTATTAGGTACTAATTGGTAGCATTCTGTAACTGTCACATTGTCACCCATTTTGGTGCTGTCGTTGTCACCCCATGGTACTCGGCATCCATTTGCATTCGCCCCCTCCGCCTCCCCTCTTACGACGCCACTGATTGTGCTGCTAACCAAATGCTCAACAATATGCAACTTTCTTCACATCTACTTGTAGAGCATGCCATGGTGATGAGCTCTTAGAATAACCCATTTTGGTTTGTGTGTTTTTGCTTTGAATAACCAACACACACAGATAACGTGCATATTAGTCAGAGGCGTGCAGATTGCATATTATGTAGATAATAAGAAAGGAAACAGTCAAGTTTTTCATCCATTAGTTAACCAATTTTATCCATTTTATAGGCTCAGACGAAGTGTGAGACGAGCTAGGTTGACCATGCGGAACGTTGTTACAGTCCGACTTGGTTGTATTGGGTGGGTTGGGTCTGTGTCATGGGTCATACTTACAGAATCGTTAACCTCAAAGATTTGATTACGTCGGGCGGGAGGTTTGCAGCTAGTCTTACGTCTAGTAGCATTCGTACAGGCAGGGCAAACCGAAGGAATTCTTCAGACAGTGTAGCGAATTCACAACTCTTTATATTTCTTTAGGCATTTGTATACTAATCATATCATGCTACAATCATGTAACTTCATACAGGCATTGCAATTTATTGTAGAGAAACCAGTAGTGACCTCTATCGGAATGTCCAGGAATAAGATGTTAAAGTAGACTGATAAACGCGCAGGTTGACATGACAGCACGTAATACGTAATGCGATGCGAGCATGTATGCGCAGGAGCGGAGGTACGACTTTTTCGTTCGAATCACAAAGCGAGCCACAAAGCTGCTAGTGAATAATGTCAGTAAGCGGTGATAGATGGCGCTTGCCTCAACAGAGCGAAGATCAATTATAGGAAAAGCACCGCACAACGATGCGTTCGATTCCCGTTTCTGTGCAGAGACGCGGTGCGGCGCGGTTTATCGACAATGCTTGCTAACACTTCGTGTTGACGTTAGTAAAATAATAAATTGTTTTATTTCACTGAATGTATGAGTGTAGATAAAGTAGTGTATGTAACTATCTAAACATAAATTGATATTAAAATACTCGCGTGATACTAAAAACTCTCCAAGAACTTAAAAAACTCGCCAAGACTCGATTCTGAAACCCCCGCTCGTGTTTTATTTAATAAACCTCTAGCTATCATACTATTTCTAATCTGTGGTGGGGAAAGGGAAACGTACAGAAATAGTTTTTTCTTTTTATTAAAAACATCACCAAATACATTTAATGTTGTAACTCCTAAATCAGATCAATTTTTAAAAATCTGAATCGGGCACGATCTTCCTAAATGTAAGCTAAATTTATTAAATGACGTAGGACGATATCCCCTTAGATCGGATTCTTAAAACCGGACAGGGTATGTGTCACTGAGATGAAGCGCGCCAATTAGTTGTTTGTGCCGTCCTTCTCCCAAGTGAAGACCGCGGGGGTGTGCCAATAGCCAGCAAGTTTGTTTATGTTGTAGTTATATTTGTGTTATCTTTTTCAGATTCAACATGAGTAAGCCCAAAGCGTGATGGGAAAATTCTCCAAACAGGAAATTTCAAATAAGCTATCGATCAGGCAATGCCAAAAAACCCATGAGAAAGTCATTTGAAGTCAGAATGTAAATTGTTAAGAATATAAATTTAGCCATCTATAACTGTGACGACACAGGGGTCAGTACTATCTAGAAGCAAGCTGCCACAAAAAGTCACCGTGAAGTGGCCAAGTTGACTTCTGCCGGCTTTAAAAATTAACGAAAACTTGGTTGTCCGTCATTAGGGGCCTTGTTCATAACATTTGAGTGCTGGTGTATCTGTGTTGATGAGATATATAAGCACTTATTAAAGTGAAATAAAAAAATTAAGACTATTACACGATTTTTTTTTATTTTTGTTACTCCTTAAGTGTCTGGTTTTCAGGGACCTCTCCCTACCAAATCTTTTAATTTTTCCGTTTAGTTTTAAAATGGGGTTTTGCTGTAAGTGACATAAACCCTTTATACTATAGGTAATATAATTGAAGAACGTAAACGAGTGTACAGTTGTTCAATAAATATTAGACTTGTACTATGTAATCGTGATCGTTTTACATTTTTTTAAATTAGTCTGATTTAGAAGTTAATAAATTTAAATGTACCTAATGGTGGCGCTAGTTGGCTCGATTCAGTCCCTTATTTATAATTAACCTAGGCTAGATAATGAGGGCTTTTTAAAAAACAAGATGGCACTAGATGTCAGCACTTAGACAAGAGGTTGACACACGAAATTCCCGATTAACACAAAGTTAAATATAAGCTTCTTGCCGCTGAACGATCGTCATAAAATTGGCAAATGAGGATCTATGAATTAAATCATAGCAGGTGGACCTCAGGGTGGATCCATGCCACGGTGCTGTTACCTGGCGAATACAAATTTTTAGAAAACTCTCATTGGTTAGCGTGGCGATACATTATTATTTGTTTGCACGTCATCCGATTCGATATCCGGTATGGTAGCTGATACAATATAGGGCCAAGAAATTCATGAAATATGCTCGTCTGATATTCGACATCGGATCTGACAATGTGAAAGGCTGGTACACATTTCATACATTTTACTTGCCACCGATATCGAATCGTGTAGGTACCTAATGCTTCTAATCACAGCTATTATTATGTTTTTTGTGGGCGTAATTTTCAAGAACTTAAACAATAATTTACCTGGCGGCCTCCGTCGTCGTTTAACTTGTTTTTATACAAAATAACTGGCTCTACTTGTTTCTTGTGTATCTATTTACTCCATGGACCCCTCTTATTACTGTCTTGTAAAAAAAAGAAAATATTAATTTACAATATATTTTTATTTTTCTTATAAATAAACATAAGTTAATTAAATGACGAATACAGCTTTGAAACCACGAAGTTATCATAACTTCGTGTTTATATCTAATAATATTACCACATATTACTTGTCATACCTATTACTAAAAAACGAGTTTCGTTAAGTGATTCGATTTTTGAATTAGATTTTTGTAGCGTTGTTTTGTTGCAGAATATAATAAACAAATGTTCAACCTGTTTAGAAATGTAGTGTAGTGGCGATAAAAATATGAAATATCAAACTTGTACCTATTGGATTTATGAACACGACTTAAAACTAAATAAGAAAGAATAGTGTGCACTTGAATTTCTTAACACGAAGCGTGCACGAAGCCTATACATTAAAAATTATTTATCTTTTAGTATCAGTCATAATCAAAACCGCCACCGAATTGACCGCCGAAGTCCCCTTGCTCATAGCTTCCGCCGCCATATCCGCCGAATCCACCATATCCGTCTCCATAACCAAATCCGTAACCGCCGTCTCCATATCCGTTTCCGAAGCCATGATGATGATGATGATGGTCTGAAAAGTAAATCAATGTTAATTTGGTGTTATATTAATTTTCTTACTACCCTGATCCTAGTATATATAGTGCAATATTTCACCATACTGCCATAGTCTACGCTTTTACAGGCAGCTAATGAGCACATCTAGACCGGAGAGCCGTGAGAGGGATGCAGGACGAGAGGGGCGCTGTGACGCCACCAAACTACGCTGGTCCATTGTCTACTGCACGCTGTTTAGACAAAAGCGGCACTTTCATCAACTTCAAAGGCGTCTAACTTCTATGCCTAATCCTGTAGTAGTATCACAACCTAAAAACTTACGTCTCACTGAGGGACATAAGACCTGCCGTCTGCCTGACACCAACCCTTTAATGTAGGTGGTTATCTGAGTACGATGGGCCGCACGATGGTTAGAAAATCCCTCAGTGGAACGTGAGATTATGTGTAGATATTTATGACAGTCATTCTCAGCGATCCGGTTAATTGATTTTGATAAATAACTAGCTTCCGCCCGCGACTTCGTCCGCGTGGACATTTTATACCCCCTTAGGGGTGGAATTTCTAAAAATTCTTTCTTAGTGGATGCCTACACTGTATAAGGTATCTATGTGCAAAATTTCAAGTCTCTTGGTTCAGCGGTTTAGGCTGTGCGTTGATATCTCAGTCAATTAGTCAGGACTTTGAAATTTATACATATAGAGATTGAAATAACGGAAATTATGATTAAGCATGCTTATGTACTCAGTTAATTTTTGATATTCAAAAGTAAAGCAGGTGTTTGATCCCCCTTTTTATTTTTGTGTTTATCAACAACTCGCTCTCCGCCCGTGACTTAGTCCGCGTGGAGTTGGTGAAATAATTATAGATATTGGTGCGCGTATTCGTTACAAATATACAAATCCTTTCCTCTTTATAATATTAGCATAATTAACAAGCAGCTATAGGTACACGGTGAATTTTTAGTGGCTGTCGAACAGAGGCTAACTGTAATTGGCAGATCAATACAATCAACTCTTGCAATGGGACGAAAATTGAAATCGGCTGTTACTTAAACCGAAACCAAACCAAACCGTATGAAACAGCTGATTTTATTCGCGATTTTGATGTTTGTCTCATAGCAAGAGTTGTTTGTATTGATCTTCCTATTACAATGGCTTCGGGTGGACAACCACAAAAATCACCGTGTATATTCCTAACAAGTATATGGACTTGATGACGATATTCCAAGTTAAACAAGTGACAGAAAAATATCAAAGCTCCCCAACAATTTTAATGTACTCAATTGAGTACAGCGACGCCAAAAGTGTTAAATTAATGAGTTGCTCTTCGTCTCAATCAAGATTTGGATGCATTGATAAGCTTAAAATATATTATTAGTAAAAAAAATAAAAAAGGTTTACCAGGTGCAGGTGCAGCAATCGCTGTAGCCACCAGGGCCAAGAATAGCACTATGTACTGAAAAATGAATTACGAAAATTAGTAAAAAGAATCACCTTTACACAGTAAGTATATCTAAATGCGAATTGATACAAGACGTCAACATAAAAACAATTTAATGTTTTTTTATTATTAATTGATAGAAAAACTTTAGTTGAATTTGTTCCAATATGAAATTTTCAGTTAACAAACATAAACTACTAAAATTACTTAGACAAAATCTGAAACGGACTTGCAGAACAGTCACCCGTTTAACGAAAGGTCACTGATGCAAACATAGGTTTCGATTTTTATTTCTTTGTATATTATGAAATTGTTTTTTTTATTTTTATGCTAATGAGATGATCAATAATATTTGTTTAATCTTAATCTTTAAAACGTCTAATTTTAGGCACTTACCACAATTTTTGCCATGATTGTAAAAAAATTTGCAAAACAAGCTATTTAACTGCGGCGGGGGCTATCCAATTGTGGTTTCCATATAGTAGAATTTACGTTATATAGGTAGCTGATCGAAGCTGAATCACGTGATGCAGATCGTCATTTGTTTGTGAGCTCCTATCAGGCCAAATTGGTCGCGATTTAAAAAAAATACTTAGAGGAGCTGGGTAGGTATGTTGGACGAAATATCTTTATCAGAAATCAATGTTTTTTTGTGATGATAATAAGGTCCGAGGTGGAAGCAAGCTTCAGCTGGAACCCTTAACTACCGAGGACTGTCTAATCATTAACTGTGTGAACACAACAAGACTCTTGACACCAGGGCCCGATCTAGTCAGTTCGCCCAATTAGTATGAGATTTTTTTTACATAATTATACACAGTGAAATCGCTCGGAAACTACTGAAGCTATTTCCATAACACTTTATTAATCTTGTCCGTGGCGGGCTCAATTATCATTTCTGCCGCTCTTAATTCTCAATTTTGCCCGCACCCCAAGGTTTTTTCAAAATAATTATATGGGCTTTTTACCCGCCTAAAAGGAAAAGGTGATGTTCTTCGCGCGTACCTTGTATGTAGGTATATTTATTTGTAATATTCTTATATCTTCCAAACGGCTGAACGGATTTCTATGATTAGGGTATCATTAAATTTGTCTTGACAGCCTAAGTGTTAAAAAATAAAATAGCAGCTGTGAGGAGCTATTATTAGAAGTGATTTATTTTTTCTTTAGAATTCACCAGGGTATCAAATTAAAGGGCGTGTCATAAGGATTTTAAAGAGGTATATTATGACCGTATTATTTAAATAACTATAACAATTTTAATTATAACTAAACATGCTTAATAAAAATGAAATAAATATATTAAAAAACTATGAAACCCGCCTGCATAAAAAGACGGAAAATATGGAAACAGATCAAATAATAAAGGCAAACTAAGTTTTTGTCAGTCGGACGCATAGAATTTAATAATAAATCAAATCATTCATAATGTCATGCATCCGACTGCATTTTACTATGTTGAACAAAAATTCTAAAAACTACCACCACCACCACTATCTTTAATATTTAATCTTGTTTCCATCTTTTCAGTTGACTAGGTAATTGTCTTTTTATGCAGTTTTTTTAGAAGTTTTAGAAGATTTCTGTTCGAAATGTGCGTGTGTACATCAACGAGACGCCTCTACGTGCATATTTCTCTATTCGGGTATGTCCACCCTTTTAGCTTTGCTCATGCTCTGCGTCCTTCGATTCACGTTCCACGCGAAGGTCTATTTGGCGCATTAGGTAAGCGTCCACATGTCAGCATAGCACGCATCGGATGCATCGCATCAAACGGATCGTAGCTTATTCTTTGTATAGAAAGTCACACAAGTACGTCCACTGATCAATAGTGTTACCAGCATTATTGTGGTCCTACAGTTATCTGACCACAGATTTAATAATACTTACAAGGAGATAGGCCTACCCGGCGTTTAACTTGTGACAAGTGTATGCACAGCGGGCATACCTACATTGCCACCAGTACCTGTAGTGTAAGTTTTTTAGTATTAAATACGCAACTATTGTAGGTGCATTAAGAGCTCAATTTGTATGGGAAATACGATTTACGCTGCTTTCCGCTAGAGGCGCTGTTCACGTTTCCTATACAAATCGAGCTCTTAACGCAACTACAATAGCACCGTATTTTATACGGAAAAACTTACACAACGGGTACTGATCGCCTTCCGATTAACTCGAGTGAATACGTACTCAGAAAGAAATATACGTTTTTCTTTCAAAATGCCGTCCTGTTCCACTGTAACATGCAATCATTGCAGTGAATCAGTTATATATCAAGTAATGTAATAACTTTTCACACGTAAGAACCGAAAAACTTAGATTTATATTTAAAAAACAATATTTTAACAAATAGTCCGACTTTTATTCATAAAAACACAATCGCTTTAAATTATGCGTTACTATCTTACAAATTGTATTACATTGCGGCTGTGCATAGTTAACTTTCATTGCTTCGCAGTCCTTAATACGCGCGCAATCAATAGTGTATATTACGGCATTCTCAACAAAAACCATGTTATGTAGTACGGCCGCTGATCACGAGACTCGGTTTTCCTGTAGACTCAGCGATTTAACCGATCTCCTTAGATTGATATAACTGTGGTTATGATAAAATATATGGTACCTCAGTGGTTCAGAGTTCCGGGTTAGAGTTCGTCTCCACCTTACCTTATCATCATTTAAGTAAGATGAAGATCGTAAGCTTCATTGTCAAGTTAAAAAAACGTCGTTGAGTCACTGCGATAAATAATTATGTCGTTTATCCAAACTCAATAATAATAATAATAATTATTTTTTCTTATTTAATAATTTAAAAAAAAATGTGTGTGTCAGCTCTGACGCACGACTGGAGTTTACTCTGAGACAGGTGAGATGGCGCACATGCTGTCATCCGTTTTTTGACAGTTAGAAAGTTGCGCGACATAGGATGCGCACCAATTATGACTTTGACCTTCAAAAACGTAACGAGGTCATTCTTCGATAGATTTTAGTCCTCATATTTTTCTCATACCGGGCCCCTTATATATGCAAATCGATTCTTAAGGAGTTAACTCCAAAAACTATTTTTAAGGAATCTTTTTTGCGTTTACAAACGCGTTTTTAATACTAGAAAAAATACACTGAAAAAAATTCACGCCTGAGGCACGTCGATTTTTTTCGGTGCATTTTTTTCTAGTATGTTTTATTTTCCTACGTTCTTCGAGAAAAGCACTATATTTGCCCCGGCGGGAATGGCAATTGCCTGTCTCGTATTAGTGAAGTCCTCGCCTACGGCTCGGCCTTCAAACTCGACCTGAAATTGCCTATTTCGCGGCCTTTGCAATAATGTACTATTATCTACTCTATGGGCCGATGCTGTCACGGGACGATTGTACCATAATTTTGCAGCTTTGATAATTTGATGGCTCGCGAGGCGCATGGTTTAAGTTATAAGTTTATTATCAATAACTTTTTTAGTTTACTTTGTCAAACTAAAAACTACCAAAAACATACTATCAGTTAAGTGCGATCTGTACTGGTGGGTCCTGTACATGTACATTAGGGTGTCCCAAGACATAAGGGGAATTTTTTTTTCGTGAATTTAAATACGCATACCCTCTTATTTTTTTCCATATGATCCCAATAGATCATATAATAAATATTATTGTGATTGGACACTGGCAACCCGTGCCGACTTGACGTCAAACATACGAAAAATTTTTTGTATGGAGTTTAATAGGAAAATATTTAAGAACTATTACGATATCACCGACGTCAATTAATTAGGAATTATTAGGGATAACTCAAAAACTACTCGTCAGATGTCGATCAAATTTAAGCTTCCAAGGGTTGAAAGATTTTTTTAAATCGTTATACACCCAGTACAGAATTAAGAGTTACTCATAACTAATAACTAACTGTTAAATTGAGAACCTCCTCCTCTTTTGAAGTCGGTTAAAAAAACAAGAAATGAGCTTCGTTCTTAGTGATTCCATTTTTAAACTTGACTTATGTTGCATTTGTTTTGTTTTAATTAAACTGTTAGTATAGAAACGTGGAAGGTGCTGTTCTTTGTAATAAAAAATATGTAATCTTAAACTGGTATTAAGTATATTTATGAACTTTACTTATAACTAATTTATATTACAAATAAGAACTATTAGTGGGCAGTTGAATTTCTTATCATAAAGCCTATAAACTAAAATTATTTATGTATTCGTTTATCCAAAATGCTCAAAACTGCCACTGAATCCGCCGTGTTCGAAGCTCCCGTGCTCAAAGCTTCCGCTGCCATATCCGCCATATCCACCGTAACCGCCGTACCCGTGTCCAAAACCGTGACCGTATCCGAAACCGCCGTGTCCGAATCCGTGCCCGAAGCCGTGATAGCCTGAAAAGTAAACCAATGTTAGTTAGGTATTCTAAAGGTGATTGTCGACCAGAGTGGCGAGACGAGAAGTGAATTGAAATCACATTGACCCTTTTCCATTACAAAATAGCTATCGCGAGTATCTATCTAGATAGAGATATACAGTGCTGTTCAGTTCGTCTTGCAATACACACGCAATTTCTGTATTATGTCCCGGGACACGGGACAGGTCCCGGTCACGCACAAATAACGAACAATAAGCGTAACGCGAGAAGCGTGTTTCTATTCCCGAGTTAATTTATACTCTAAGTAAATTTATACTCTATATCGGAAGCTATACGGTTCATTTTTACACAAACAAATATTTCAATTCACACCTCGCATATTCTCGTCAATCCACACTGTTTCTACCAAAGATGCGCGAGGAGAGGATTGAAAATTTGCCATACAAATTTCAATTCTCTTCTCGCCTCGCCTCGCCACTCTGGTGGTAAATCACCATTACAGTTTTCCTGGTCCAAATTTGGCACACTGTTACACTCTAACTGAAACATCTTAGCAGTCCGGTTGATTCAATTTGATATATTAATTACAATGGGAAAAAGTATAATTAAGCATAATAAATTAACATTTGGTATTCTAAAGTTAATGACATATACATTAGAATCCCCTTTTCAATAATTTCTCATTTCTTTGAGTAGATAGAATTTTAACAAACTATGTAAACATACTTTATGCTTATTTGATTTATAAATAAAATAACTTTACGCTTTCTTAGTATTGCGCGACGTTCCGGAACACTTTGCAGCGTTCATGATCACGGGATGACCCGTAAAAAATGTTTTTTAAAAATGTGTTGTGCTCGAGAATATCTAACGAAACATTATTTGATTTAGTTTATGTCTCAGAGAAAAAGTCTCAATAATTAAAAAAAGTCTCCTGGTTTTGCAAAAATAAAATGATTATTCTGTCTGAAAATTACAATGATTAACTCAGGGATACCCAAAATTATTTTTATTGGCCCGCCAAAAGTATTGTTTTTTACTTTGTTGGCTGGTTTCTGATGAGAAATAATGTGCTTGCTTTCTGATCATATCTTTTTAAAACATTGCTCACTTTTGGAATTCGCACTCTCATCTCTTTCTCTACATTTATTTTAACTCGAATCGCGCGCATCACACATACAGCCAATATATATGGATCGCCACAAGACGTCCCCTGGGATAATGCCACGACGCTCTAGGGCCTCGCGACGACGTACAGTTTGGGAAACCCTGGATTAATTCACAAAATGCATATAAAAGAGATCTATCTATATCGAGATCGATAAAGCTCTATTAATACTAGTATTACACCGATTTTAAGGCTATATTCATAGTGACACAAAAGTACTAAAGTCTTACCAAAAGTGCTAAATCAATGAATTACTCTCCGCTTCGAATAAGATTTGGATGCTTTATTAAGCTTAATTATATTATTAGTAAAAAAATATGGGCTTACCAGGCTTAGGAGCAGCCATCGCTGTAGCCACAAGGGCCAAAAATAGTATTAAGAACTGTAAAATAAATTACGAAAATTAAAAATAGAATAAACTTCACACGGTGCCTAAATCCTATAGTAATACTATCTGTCCCGGCCACGCGTTGCTGTGGTAATTTCAAACTATTGACCTGTAACATTGTATATGCAGTAAAAAAATATATGACTTATCAAGATAAAAACTGTTCTATCTCTCAAGTTGGATCAAAGTGCACACGGTGTACAAATTTGATTAAAATCGGTTAAGTAGTTTAAGAGTCCATCGCTGACAAACAACGGATGAGTTGGTTTGTTTGGTTGAACGCGCTTATCTCGGGAATAGTCAGTTGGATAGTCAGTTTATCGAGGAAGGTTTATATGCTAATTATTCACGATTTTCCGTCATCCACGCGAGTGAGCGGGCAAAGCTAGAAGTTATCTTAATCCAAACCGATATAAGACACTACGACAAAACCAATTTTAGTTATCGAATTTTTATTATTTGTTATAAATGTTATTTGACCTTTGCTCCGATTTTTAGCTGTTTGTTTATTCATTCAAAGTTTTATACTTTGAATGAATAAACAAACAGCTAAAAATAGGAAAAATAATCTGAAAAGAAATTTGCACATGCAGCACAGTCACCCGTGTAACAAAAGATCATTGATGCAAATATTGGTCTATTTTTTTCTTATTACCATGTTTTATATATATATTTTTTATTTTTAAATACTAATAAATAATGAAATGTTCAATATTTTTTTTTATTTTACACTTGCACTTTAAAAACACCCAGTTTTAGGCACTCACCATAACTTTTGCCATGTTTTGTAAAATTTGTGATAACAACCAGTTTAACTGCGGCGGGGCTAGCCAGTTGTGGCATTTATATAGTAGAATTTACGTTATATAGCTGATCGAAACGACCTCATGTGACGCAGATCGTCATTTGTTTGTGCGCTCCTGTCAGGGCGAATTGGTCGCAATTTCGACAAAAATTCCGGCTTAGAGGAGCATGGTAGCGTGTATGTTAGATGATAACTTTAACAGAGGTTTATGTTCTTTGTAACAGAATAAGACTGTTGACACTATTGTAGTAGATAGTTAGGCTAGGGCTAGGCTGGGGATCTCTAGATTAAATTTCGATGGGCGAAGTAGACGGTGGAGGATTTACGATAGACACAACAACAAACACGATATTTTCGATTGTTAAATAATTTTTCACTTTCAATTACCTTTAACCTGATGGCGCAGGTGTTTAAATGGTGGCGTTAGTTCTGTGCCCTTAAAATTAAAATTTTAAAGAAGTAAAACGTAACTATTTAAGTTGCATTATTACCTCGATTTGTATGGGAAACGTGACTTGCCTTTCTTTCCGCTATGACGTTTTCTACACAAATTGAGCCCTTAGCACAGCAAAAAATAAGGTTTTTACTCTAATAATACTTACACTAGACAAGTTTTTATTATAAAAAAAAATCGGGAGTGGTCTCCACTTGACTTTCTCGTATACCGGAAACGACACAAAAGTTGATAGAAACCTTATATTTTGATGTCACACATGCATGTTAAATTTTGGTCACCCATCCGAGTAAAGACCGTGCACTTGGTTGCTTAACTTTCTTGATCGACGACTCAAAAGTTGATAGAAACCTTATATTTTGATGTTATACATGCATGTTAAATTTGGTTGCAAGAAGTTGAAGCATACTCGAGTTATCGTGCTAAGCCAAGCGGAGTTCACAAGTTTACGATAAGGCTGGAATGCTCCTTAGGACAAATCACTCCGTCCGACAAAATAATAAAAACCGGGATGAGTGGAACATTTTACTCCAAAAGGCTAAGATCTAATGGGCGAGCGAAACCAAAACCTCCTGTAAAAAATGACTAACGATTGGGTAAGTTATAAATTTGGTCTTTGCGCATAGATTTTCTTGTCAAAAGTTTCAGTTATAACTAACTCAACCGCAACAGTTACAATTGTATGTATTTTAATTTTAATAAAGGAAATAATGATAATATATTCTCACGCTCACTCCAAATATCTATTCGAAATGAAGTATTTAAGAACTTGTGGTGGTACTAGATAACGGACAAATTTAATACAAAAATAATTATATTTAAATCTATTTTTTGTAAATAAACCTAAATAAATACAGGATGTAAAAGACATGAACATTCAAACGAGAACCATGTATTCTGCTCACCATCATAACATTTTTTTTCCTGTAGACTATACCTGGGAAATTTATAGTTACGATTTTATTGAAGGTCAAAGTCATAATTTTTTTTATTTTTTTTTTATGAAAACGTATTCTATACATTATTTCTTAATTATTGTCCAAAGAAACATTATCATTTTTTAGTATTTCATAACAAAAAATGGCTTCAAACCGTTAGCGTTCACTGTAGCTCACTCGATGCGCACGGACACTCAACGAACGGGGCCGCCGCCCGCGCCGTCTGGCAAAATTATCGCGGTTTTGCGAGTTGCTTGCGGGTTGAGCCCTTTACATTGCGCGGTACAATGTGCAATTTTTTTTTAACACCAAAAAATAAAAATCATTTCCCAGCAATATTTTTTTTGAAATATGTCTTATTTTGATGTATAGAATACATGAACAACCATGACTTGTCAACAAATATTTGTGTTCGTCAAACAAACATTTGCTACCAGGATTCGAAACCGGACCGCTTGCTGTGTAGGCAGCGATACTGAATACTGCACCACAACGACATCTTCAGATTATCGTGGTCGAGGGCTTGTATTATGTCCGCCTGGCTAGCTTCTAACATTATAATAACCACCTCAGTCTGCCAACGTCACAGTAGTGTTAGCTGTTTACAATAACCGGTCCTTTAGTAGTTAGAGTTCCGGGTTGAAGTTTGTCTCCACGTGGTCACCACTCACCACCTTACCTTATCGTTATTTACCATTAGATAAGATGACGGCCATAACCCAACTAGCAACAAAATCAGTACTTAAAAGGATCTCAGGCCTATTTTTAACCCCCCCTCCACCTTGGTGATACGTGGTGAGGTTTAAGAATTAAGACTACAACCCCCCCCAGCCTCCCCCCCCCCCCCGTGTATTTTTAGTACCTACAAAGAACGTTAACTTGTTTTAATACCATCCGTAAATACAGGTAAAAAATTAAGTATTTATCTAATTTTATTATACTCTTTATTGCACATAAAAAGTTACAATTTTAAATAAAATAAAATGTTTGCAAGGGCGGACTTATCTCTAAAAGAGATCTCTTCCAGTCACCCCATGAATGTGTGTGATAAAATTAATTTAGGGGACTATACAGTGCTGCGCAATTAAAAAAAATACAAAAAACTTAAAATTTTGACATAATAATATAAGCATATAAGCAATAGCCGTTCCATTATAAAATAGTGGCGGTAACATGCTGATGTTAAGTTTGTTTCTCAGTCTGCTACTACTCCTTGACTTTTACTCTTTGAAAATATATTTAATGCACGGACCACGGATAAGCAAGACGCTTTTCGGTTTAAAAATCGCGCATTTGACGAATAAAGAAATACAAGTGATAACTTGTATGATGTTTCGTGAGTTTTGCCGACCCCCCCCCCCCCCCCCCCTTTCGGAGCCTCACGTGATTAATGCTGGATTTGGATGGAATTATAGAAGCTTTTATTTCTTTAGCTATCATTAAATCAATTTATAAAATCTGATTAAGCTTTTTATTATACTTGACGAAGCGCAATAGCTTCTATAATGATATGAGACTAATGAATTACAAACACAAACAGTAACTAACGGTTTCAGTTAGTATCTGACATAAGTGTCTTACTAAATTAATCTATGTTTATAATGTATTAGTAACTTATTTATAATGTTAGGTACAGTATAAATAAGTTAGTTATTGGTTATATAAGCTTCCTTGTCAAGTTAAAAAAATGTTGCTCAGTAACTTTTGTCATGTTTTTGCAGAAATAGGTCTAACAAAACGTGACACAACCGAAACTAGTTTTAAAATTATGTATCGATTTTGACCGCAAATTAGCCGGCGTGGGGTCACGTGATTTTTTTATGAGGGCAGTATTTTGAGCGGTCCTCCGGTCTTCAAGGTGAACCACCAAAGGGGATTTCCAGCCAGTGCGCATTTTCCAAATAAAGACGGGACGTTGGTTTTTTTACCAAAACATTATTGTCGTGGTGGATGCAGTTTCATCTTAGGAGGGTTCGGACCACAGAACACAGAAAGATCGGACACTGGAATCTTGTAACATCAAGCTTTACCTTATTTTCCACATCATCTTAGTCTAAGTAGGGCACAGTGGACTGGGGTCCATGTCCGGAAGCCTCCTCGTGGCGGACCCTGGTAACGTGCTGGGGAAACTTTCTCGGCGAGTGTGTGGCTTTTGATGTTAAGTCTGTCGCCTTGGCATTCGAAGTCACATGCCATCGTCAAGTTGTTTTTGTTTTCCCACCACGGCCAGACGGCCCTTTTCAGGGCCACGACTGCGCCCGAAGTCCCCTGGGTGCGGTGCGATGGCTGCTCCCGGTATCCTCGTCAGGAGGACGCGCCAGGTCGAGCAGCCGTCGGGGAGGAGGCGGCCTATAAGGCCGGCGTCGGCCAGCGGCCCACAGCCCCTGTGGGCTGCTGGCCACCAATTGGTGCACAAGGAGTGCCTAGACGGGCAGCGTTGGGACGGTCTCAGACGGTTGCAGAGTAGATCCAGAGTCGTCCCGCAATAGCGCACTGGAGGTCAGGCCGGGAGGATGTTTAGTGGGTATAGTGGAAACGCCTTTACCTCGAGTCCCACATATCCCCTGCGGTTGGTACCACCCCGCAGGGACTATGCGTAAGTGCATTTACCTCCCCGACAGCAAAAAAAAGAGCACAGTGGACTACCCCGAACTGGGGTAGTACCTCCACCTTATACAAGACCACAGACAAATAACAATAAAATCATGTGGCGTTGTGCTTCTGTTGGTGACCAGGGATGGCAGCGCGCAGTTGTCAAGTCAGTGTTGCAAGCATCTATAGGCTACGGTGGCTGCTTCGCAAGTTAATGTTGAAACCTTATTCATTTTTAATCGACTTAAAAAAAGAGGATGTTCTCAATTTGACTGTATGTTTTTTTATGTTTGTAATTTAAGAGCTAAGAGCAGGTAGGTAATTTATATTTCACTTCCTTCAATCAATAAATTTACGTCTTTCTAATATCTTGTATTCCCTGTTTACATAAAAAATAATATTTTTCTTCCTAAACCTATTTAATTTAATCTCCACATCAGAAGTTCATCATCATCAACAGCTCATATTTGTCCCCACCGAGGGGCCCGAGCCTACCCCACATTAGGGGCGATTAGGCCTTAGTCAACCACGCTGGCCAAGTGCGGGTTGGTCGACTTCACACACAACCTAAGAATTTCTTCATAGGTGTGTGCAGGTTCCCTCACGATGTTTTCCTTCACCGTAAAAGCGTCGATTAAACGTACAGGTGTACGGGTGGGAGACGACGCTCTTACGCACCACGCCACCTTTTTCTATAAGTTTGCCTCTGCATTGCTGCCGCGGCTGCTACGGAGCTCGGAATGTAATCTATATAATATATATAAAATTCAAAGTCCTGACTAATTGACTGAGATATCAACGCACAGTCCAAAGCGCTGAACCTAGACTTGAAATCTTGCACATAGATACCTTATACAGTGTAGGCATCCAATAAGAAAGGATTTTTGGAAAGTCCATCCATAAGGGGATAAAATGTCCACGCGGACGAAGTCGCGGGCCGGAAGCTAGTCTCATATAAACCTATATAGAATGTATGGGGACCGGTCTGGTTCACTTCTACTTGCTGCAGAGTTCGAAATCATACCTTCTGGGTTATAAAGCTTAAGTAAGAAAGTACCGGGAAAAGATCAATAATACACAAAATGTTAGTTATACATTCAAATAAATTTTTCACCTTCAAAGTATGCTCCTTCAGAAACAATACACATACGCCAACGAATAATCCAATCATAAAAACATTTTTTAAACTCTGTTTCCGGAATTGAGTTCAGTTCTCGCCGCGAATTTTCTTTAATGTCTTCTACTGAAGCCACTCTGAAGCTTGTTGACTAGTTTGAATGTCAAACTCGTAAACTCACGTCTCGTCACTAGTAACAATGCGTTTCATGAATCATGATAATCATAACAGCCTTTATAATTCGACCCACTGCTGGGACACAAGGCCTCTCCTTGTCATCGAAGGTGGTTTAGGCAGTAGTCCACCACGCTTGCCCAATGCGGATTAGGTGATCAATACCCCTTTGCTGATCCATTAGTCGTCTTCTTCGGGGTGATGCTATTCTACTTTGCCGGCATCACACGGCTTCGTTTCATGAATGTTGGGAGGTTGGGTCGGAATTGACTCGTTCATGTCCTTAAACACTCTCATGCGATTGAGTTTTTGGGCGAAAATTTAGGTCTTTTGGGACTAGCCGAGCGGCAACATGTTTCATACCCAAGTGAGTATTTAATGGTACGTATCGACTCGTGAGTTACAGAAAGTTCGGCGGCTATCTCTCTCAAATTGAATGAGCATATTCAGTCACTGTTTCCTTCACTTTTGCGATATTAACTTCAGTTGCAGACGTCGATGGCCTACTAGAGCGAGGCAAATCTTCCATCACATCTTGACCGCTTTTAAACGTTTTGTACCACTCAGAAGCACGTGCGGTTGATAAAGTCGATTCACCGTAAGCCGTCTGTAACACTTTCAGTGACTCCTAACACGAAATTCCATTGGCGATGCAAAATTTAAGACAAACTCTTTGTTCGATGTTTTTGTCCATTATGGAATTCGCAATACACACTATACAAGTATATAAATAAAAACAGCACTGTATTTAATATAAATAACAGATGCCACTCAAAATGAAAAACAGTTGTGACAATCTAACAACAACAAAAAAAAAACAAAAAATTGAATTTAGAACTCTAAACAAATCATCCATTACCGATACTTTTTTGATTGAATTTAAGTAGGTATCTGATACTAGACGTATGTTATTCATAGGTTTTGTTTGGTTTAATGTCTATATTAGTAATAGAATAGAAGGTAATAATAGCCACTTATTACTATAAGTGGCTATTATTACCTTCTATTCCCTATTGATTGACATCATCCTTTTTGTTTGTTTAATTTACCTATTTTTCACCGTAGCCTATAGTGCCTATAGACGATTACAACAATAAGGTGTTTCAACCATACTTACAATACGCTCATAATCCCAAAAGAGTGACTTTTGGTTACACATCTAACAGTATGGGCCCATGCAGTGCCTCACAATAGTGTCAGACTGTCGCTGGCAACTCGTCTCGCACGTTGAGTAAATAAATATGGTCTACCTATGTATCTAACTCGTTTTGTTTGTTACACCATGAATCCTAGGTCAACGTACCGCATTCTCATATATCACAGGTTTGGGAACTCGTGAATGCGTCACACACCTGTAATACCTGTTTTTGGTGGTGAAAATCTGCAGATATTTTCAATATTTAATGGCCCTGGTTTTTACGCAATTATACATTATAATTTATTACTTGTGCGGCGCATTTATTAACTCGCGCACCTTTGCATTTGGATTTTACTTCCGCATACAATCAGTTGGAATAGAGTGTTTTGTAGGACCTTTTTTATAAAAATCGGGAGTGGTCTGCCCTTTACTTTCTCGTATAGATATAAACCTTATATTTTGATGTCATACACGCATGTTATATTTGGTTGCAATAAGTTAACGCATACTCGAGTGCTAACGCACAGACACACAGACACACACACACATACATAATTCCAAAAACGGTATGTTTGGACTCAGGGTGGTCCAAAACATGTAAATCCGTCAAAATCTTGAGGTCTAATTTTTTGACGATTACAAGACTTCCTCTATACTAGGTATACGATAAAGTAAAAAGGACACAAAAGCCTTTTTTTTATACCACATATGCCAGAGAAGCGAGTCAATACCTACAGCAACCAATCACGACGACCACGACCGCCAGTCCTTTCCGACTCGGACACCATAAGGATGCTAGGTGGTCGAGAGACTCCCAATTGCAATTTCCTAGGAACGTCCAAGGTCTTGTGCCGTCTTAAAAAACCGGTGACGCAGGAAATATCATTAGCGACAAACTGCAGGAGCAATACGAAGAAAAAGATTAATTAAAACGACACATTAAAATTTATCATATAGCTATTTTAATATTGATCACAATCCATATTGCATTTATTGAGAAAATGCTAATTATCATAGTCACGTCGAAAGTTCTTCCGCAAATTATTATTTCTTCTGACGCTATTTTCTCGCTGTTGCGTGTAGAAAGGATAATAAGCACCAGTCTTCCTGTTGAACACCAGATAAGGGGGCATGTAGCTCATTCCTTGACTGTACGCTTTTGATGACCAACTTCTGTCGTAGGCACTTCTTTTTGTTTTAATGTGGTTTTTCACTTTGGGCACTTTGTGTTTAACTTTGTCATTGGTAATTTTAGACAAGTATGTGTGTTTAGCTTGTTTTTTGCCTTCTGTACCTATAATTATGTTCAGTATAATGCACGCCAGTACAATCTGAAAAGAAAGAATAATATATTGTACACGGTGAATTTTTAGGGCTGTCGATCTGATGCCATTTTAATAGTCAGGTAAATATAAGCAACTCTTACTATGGACGAAAAAAAATAATTGAAGGTCAAACATTATTGAAGGTGTAGATGTAATATTTTAAAATGATTAAAGTCTATATTCTTCAATATTTATTATTACACACCAAATATGTTGTGCAATACAATTATAGGTCTAGGGCCCGCCTTTTTAAACTCAATCGTACAATTTATTATTAACCCCGGACTGCTGACCTGATTTTGAGTGTAACATCTTTCCTGGTAGATGGCTTAAGGTTTGTTTACTAAAGGACTGTTAATTTTTGGGTTTGGTGCCCCTTTTGTGTAGGTAACCTGTAACTATTTTGAGGTACTGGTCCATGCTCTGGCTTTGTATGTAACCGAATGTTAGTTGAAGCTTTGATCGAGCTCTTTTGGTATTGTGAGCGTGATTATGTTGTTGACATTGGTTAAATGCCTAATAGCTATTGTTACGAAGCCATTGATTAGAAACAGAATAGAACTCGCATAAAACAAGATAAAATTGTATTTAAAAATAATACTTACTCTGAGTATTAAAAGACGGATGTTTTCCATTCTCCTTGCCCTATAGGGTTCACATTTGGCTACGTGAAAATATAAGTATTTCAACTGCAAACTGTCACCGACAAATAAGCCAGCCTTGAACTTGATTTAGCTATTTATAGTGACAGTCAAAGGAAATGACCCAGTGGAAAGTTTCGAGGGAACAGATTTGAATAGAGAGTCGTTGTTAGTAAAAAACACAAAGAGGCTTACGCTTATGCTTTTACTTTACTAACGATTCTTTCTTCATTAGTGTTCTTAGTATGTCGACGAAGCTGATGTTCTTTCAAAGATGTTCCTTTTTTGAAACTCATTTGCACGACGGAATGTACCGCCGCCGTGCAGATGAATTTCGTTTTTTCTATAATACCTAATAACTAAATGTGTCCATTTACGCAAATAACATCGATATAGACTGAGTAAAACTGGTTTTTATAAAAAAATATGTTTATACTACAAAAACATATTTACCTTGATTATTTTTTCTACTGATCTCATGCTTATGGATATCTGGTTTTCGTTATTTTAAAAATCAATTTATAGTTATTTTAAAATATATATTAAGATTTTATAAAAAGCTTTTAACAAATCGTATTTGTTGAAAGTATAAACCTACAAGTTTTCTTAATAAAATTAATGACATGGATTAACATTTTCAATCTATCTTTATAAAAATCGTTATAAAAACAGACTACGAGGAGTTATAAAAACAACTCAATATAAATGCTATAATAATTTGTTTTCAATCATTTGACAAATCTATATATTTTTATGTATAACATAATAAAATAAAACACACAATTAAAAAAAAAAAATATACAATGCTTTACATAACATTTTTATAATTAGCATATGCAATACCTTTTAAAAAAAGGAAATTAAATAGCGACACTAAATTTTTTAAAATCTTTTATTAATTAAAGTTCGTAAAATATCTACCCTCTGTAAAGTGAAGGAAAATTATGCATGCTGCTGTATAGTGTATAAGTATGGTTCTTGTAAGATTTTTTACATTTCATATTTGTATGGTACAAGACCTTAAAAGATTTTTTTTTTAAATTATCATTACAGAAAATACACGCCATTTTTTAGATAGGACACATTATTTTTGAAGACAGCGCAATGAATTTCGTGTTCTAGGGCGTGAAAAGACAGTTAACACGGAGACGCAAGCTGGTGTTAACAATAACAAGAACTGTGTTATTAGCGCAACCATTAAGTATAGTTGAAAGTGTAAATTGGAGTCATAGGTCACTTTCAACTTTCGTTTCCAAAAGTCAAAGTCGATTCTCTATACAGGATGACTGGTAATTAGTTGGTGGGGAGGTAGAAGAGGACAGTACTAGTCGATTTCACTATGGGATGTACTATCCGAAAGCAAACCGTTTCTGCGATATTAATTATTTTAGAAATTAATAAAAAAAAACCTAAAATCACATCCGAACGCAATAAATCGCAGGAGCGGACTGAGGGGGGTTTGCCAGCCCCTCGTTTCTACTAACTCTTGCTATAGCGCGCTCGCTCCAATTAGAGGTGTTTGTTATAAAATTCTAAAATAATTAATATCTCGGAAACGGTTCGCTTTCGGATAGTACAGTCAACAGCACGTCGAGCTATACAAAACTGTAAAATTTCTTCATACGATTTTCAACCTAAGACTATTCAATATAAAGTGCATAATCGATTGGGAAAATTTGATAGATTGTGGTAACCCAACGTGCTATTGTCTGTACATCCCATAGTGAAATCGACTAGTATTATCCTCTTCTATCTCCCCTTAACGGGTCCACCAATAATTACCAGTCAATTTGTTATGCTTTTAGTTCTTTTAAAATGACAGGGAAGATCTTAAGCTTTATTTCACGTTATGGTAATTGATAAGGCTGATGGTGGACCCGAGCTTCATACGGAATTCTCAAGTACTGAGGGCTCAGCCATCTTTTCAATAACGACCAGTCGTAAATTTCACTTCTAAGAATTTTAATCTGAAACTCTAATACCATTGCCTGTACCTCTCTTTTCTTTCGGATGAAATCGCAACTCCTTACATTTAATATTTCTTTTCAGTTGATATTGCAACTGGGATAACGCTACTAACCCGTTGCAACCAGTTTTACGTTTTACAATTTTGCAAAAAGTAACGTCAACGTCAACTTCATATTAATGGGTTGTTCCATTTTTAAATAATGTTCTATTTTTACGAAAATGTAAAAAGATTTACTTTGTGCCGTCGGTCGTAACTGTCTCAACATAACATAACAATGCTGTTACTGATTGTTACGGAGATTGATATTTTTTTGGTATACAGCTTGACTAAATATAGCTTACATTTACATAATAGCCTTTATAATTCGACCAACTGCTGGGACACAAGGCCTCTCCTTGTCATCGAAGGAGGTTTAGGCAGTAGTCCACCACGCTTGCCCAATGCGGATTGGTGGACGGAGTATAAGTGATCAATAACTCTGCCGATCCATTAGTCGCCTTCTACGACACCCATTGGATGATATGGGGTGATGCTATTCTACTCTGCCGGCATCTCACGACTATTTCATTGTACATAAGTGTATATAAATACACTTACGTACAATGAAATCGAATCACCGGTACGCTTTGGTTCCGAACTCCCTAATCAAAATCTACAATTAGAAAAAATATAATTTTTAACCCCGTGTGTTAAACAAGAACCTAAACTTACATTAGACCAGTTTTTATTGTTATACATTTTGGTTTATTGATTTTACAAATTGAAACCAAATACAGTTAAACAAGCTAAAATATTTCGGGAAATCGGGTCAGGGCAATAAATCTGTAAGATTGAATAATCATTAATCAATTGAATAATTATTCAAAATGATTCAATTAACTCTGAACACTGCATAGTCACAGAAATGGCGTATGACGTAAAAATGATCAACCAGGGTTTCCGAAGAAATGAGTCTATTGTCAATTTGTCACCAATACTTCGTTTATCGAATAAAGTTTATGAAATTTACAGTCAAATTATATTTACAGGTTTTGGTTATCTAATCTTATTTTTATATACCAATATATTAAGAATCGAAATCTACGAGGTGAGTCGATTTTATTGCACGTAAGTGTAGTTTGTATTTGAGACTCTGTTCTTAATATTTAGTATGCTCTAGGTTTATCATTTTCATACCAAAACATTTATTACATTTTATCCGAAGCTCCGTCGTTCTCAAAGGTGCTCCAAGTATCTGTATTTTAAATTGACAAAATCTTATATGTATTATTAAAATGTGAAAAAAAATCGGGAGTGGTCTCCCCTTGACTTTCTCGTATACCGGAAACGACCCAAAAGTCGATAGAAGCATTATATTTTGATGTCATACATGCATGTTAAATTTTGGTCACCCATCCGAGTACCGACCGCGCACTTGGTTGCTTAACTTTCGTGATTCACGACTCAAAATTTGATGGAAACCTTATATTTTGATGGCATACACGCATGTTAAATTTGGTTGCAATAAGTTATAGCATACTCGAGTTATCGTGCTAACGCACAAACACACAGAAACACAGACATAATTCCAAAAACGGTATTTTTGGACTCAGGGAGGTCCAAAACGTGTAAATCCGTCAAAATCTCGAGCTCCAATTTTTTGACGATTACAAGACTTCCTCTATACTACGTATAGAACGAGAAAGTAAAAATTGTTATATCCTTTTTAAGCATATTGCACGCACGGAGGAGTTAGGAAAGAAGTTCAGAAACTAAACTTTATTGTGTTACAATAAATATGATTGAATAAAAGGTTCCTCATTTTAAGCGGACTTACCGTCGAATAAAATAACCTAAGAAAAATTTTGCATAAAAAAACCGCCTTCTAATTCTTTGTTTATAAAAATCTAAATGTTTTTTGAGGTCGGTCCCAGATACAAGTGACAACGTTTATTACAAATTGAGGTTGGCACCGACCTCTAAAAGCATTTAGATTTTTAAAACAAAATTTTTATTTCTCCCGTTTTTAGTTTTGAAGGCGGTTTTTTTTATTTAATTCTTTTTCTGCTTTTTAGTGTTTTAAGTATAGAAATTTTCAGGAAAACAAGTGATAAAATTACGAAATCATCAATGTCAATTAAATAGGCATTATTAGGGATAACTCAAAAACTACTTGTCAGATGTCGATAAAATTTAAATGGGACCCCATGACAAGCACTAGCTTCGAAAGGTCAAAAGAATCTTAAAAAACGGGCCCACTCATTAAAAAAAAAACATTAAAAAAAAGTACAGTCGAATTGATAACCTCCTCCTTTTTTGAAGTCGGTTAAAAATATTGTATAGTCGTGAAGGCGAAGACCAATTATATCTTCATTAGCTAATTGCAACTAACGGTTATTAAAATATCTAATTAAAAATTTTGTTTTATTAGGCCATAAGTACTACATTCTTTGGCCATAAGTACTACATTCTTTGGGGAATATTCACAATTTCACTTCTATTACTTGTAATGGATAAATAATGCAAAATTAATACTCCTAATCAACTAAGTGATATTTTAATGTTGCAATGTGCAACTTATATAAAAGGTCTGCATTAATTTATTTGCTCTAGTTTAGTGTTGTGAAGACAATATCAAAATGAAGTTACAGTTAGTAATTCTATCGGTGAGTTTTAATATGTTTTTAAAAGGCGTTAGAATAAATCTTTGCCAGTAGCTACAAGCTTTTGACCGGGGCTTTGCACTGCACGCAGATTTAAGTTTATTTTCGTAAGAAAAAGTATCTAGTCTTGAGCTTTCTCAGGCCCCTTATACTTTTATACTAAAATTAATCGAAATTAACTAATTTTAGGCGGGAAAGCGTTGCAACCTTTTTCTTTTTCATTGACTATTATATTATTGACGGCTGTAGACAGCTTTTACAGCCTAAAATTTATAGGGTTATTGTAATACCGCCCACAAATTACACGAGTTTCATGAAGTTTTAAAGGTTAAACTGATTAAACAGTCTTAACCAATTTTTTAATTCCAATATTTTGTATTAATTAAATGACATAAAATTTTGATTTTCATTTTTTTTAACCGACTTCTAAAAGGAGGAGATTCTCAATTCGGTTGGTATATTTTTTATGCATGTCATACACCGATTACGCCGAGATTTCTGATCCGATTTAAGTTACCTATTCTTTTTTTGTTCGATGCGAAATAGCTGTCATTTGGTCCTATAAACATTTTTCATGAATCGGTTCAGTAGTTTTTTTAGAATCGTGAAAATAAGCAGTCACAATATGGATTTTTTCAAACTGTTCCAACTTTATGCGTTGATATCTTCGAAAGTTGTTAACCAATTTCAATGATTTTTTTTGTCTTAAAGATCAAAATCTCTAAATAGTTTCTTAAAAATTTTATAGCGACCTTGAGTTTTTTTGTTATTCTGAAAAATAACGGCAAAAATCCTGTCTTAACTTTAATTAATAATAACTTTGAGTTGTGTACCGATTTTATAACTATCCAACTCTATTTAATACTTCATATACTTACTTAGAACACTAAAAAGCAAAAACATATTTATTTTTAAATAAAAATAAAACCGCCTTCAAAACTAAAAACGGAGAAATAAAAAATTTGTTATAAGATCTAATTGTTTTTTTGAGGTCGGTGCCAACCTCAATATCTGGGTTAAACGTTGTCACTTGTATTTGGGACAGAACCTCCAAAAACTTTAGATTTTATAAACAAAATTTTTATTTCTCCGTTTTTAGTTTTGAAGGTGGTTTTATTTTTTGTAGTTTCAGAAAGCTTCTCGATAGGATTTTGGTTACTGATCCTTTAAATATTCGTGTATAAGGCAGAGGGCAGATGTTGCATTCTAAAATGTCTCAGGCCGTGCGCTGCGTTAAGCGGGTGCACGGCGCGGACACCCGCGCGGCCGGCGGTCTGTTTCATGCCATCTCCATAGAACATCGCTGCGTCTCCCGTCGCACTCGACGCGGGCATCTCTATCGAGATGACATAAATCAGCCCGCCGAGCAGATGTACGCGCCGTGCACCCGCTTAACGCAGCGCACGGCCTCAATATTCCGGGTATATACTTTATTTACGCTTATGTCTAAACAGGTTGCAAGTCTGGCCTACTTGGTCACCCCAGCTGTGAGTACAGCGTACCACACATCAGCACTCAGTGCGCTATTGGGGAAGGGAGCTTTGCTAAAAGGTATGTTTGTAGTTTGTAGTCACATTAATATGGCACACTGTCCGCGGCGACGTCAATTGATGAATGCATGCAAGCTACGCGTCGATGGCGTCGTGCGTAAGGGCGTTGGAGGCACAGATTCGAACCCCGCCACGTACCAACGTGTTTTCAAATTTTGAAATCATATTTACGTTTAATCGACGCTTTTACGGTGAAGGAAAACAACCTGAGGAAACCTGTACACACCTATGAAGGCATTCTTAGATTGTGTGTGAAGATGACCAACCCGCACTTGGCCAGCGTGGTTGACTAAGGCCTAATCGCCCCTAATATGGGGTAGGCTCGAGCCCCTCAGTGGGGACATTATATGAGCTGTTGATAATGATGCAAGCTACAGATGTCGGCTGGCGTACATATTTTGTTAGTAGTTATTTCAGGTAGTCATGCAATCGTCAAAACGTTTCAGTTTAGTACAACAAACCAGTGTTTGCCTCTCGCAAGTCAGTTAAGACGACATGATGTCGCTAGAACTGCATGATGAGGTAAAGGCGACGTTACCGCTCGCTCCGTGCATACAGATATCGTGGACACATTTTTATCTGTTTCTGTTTGAGTAACGGAGTGCAGTCGGCAAAGGAATACAAAATGAAAAGCGCATACATCCTGTTGTATTAATTATTTGACCATAATATTTCAAATGAACACACAGCTAATACAGGTAAATGTCCACGTTATTTGAAAGGTCCATCTGGTGCCGAAGATGGAAGTCAAACCAATTTGTATAAATACTATAAGGATTTGTCCTGAATGGCAAATGATCGTACGATGATATGATGCGTTCTCATCGCACGATGAGTTCAACATGAGATTTCTTTAGAGTGTCCTGATTGAACTCGCGCGCCACCGCGGGAGCACAGAAACATTACTTACATGATGACGACGCCTCATAGGGAAAGTTGTCGGAGAAATGAATATTTTCATAATGTTAAGGCTAAAGTCAAAGTAGAATTAAACTTAAAACCTCTTTAGATAATTTTGCATATTCGAATAACCTAAGCGATACGTAGACTTATTCGCTTTTATCGTATTAGCCTTTTAACGGTAACATATATTTTATTAACATCAAACAAACTGAATAAAATTGAATAATTTTCCAGGACTTGCTTTGGCGGGTACTAAATCGGTATTGCACGGTGGTGCGTTCTTGGCGAGTAAAGGACTGTCAGCGAAAAACTTTCTTGGAACTCGTGTTTTCATAAGGCCAGTTGTCGAGGTTAGTATTTATGTTATAGAAAGTAAACATTAATCCAAATGTAAATAAATTCTGTTACAAAAATAATAGGCTTTAAAACTTTTAATAATGAAGAGATCGCTCTTAGCGATAAGGTCGCCCTTTGTACAAATCACGTTTTATTTAATTTTCAACTATATGTTAATGTTAACTGGTTGATGTACAATAAATTTATATTTAATTCTATTCTATTACAGAATAGAATGACCTGTCTTTAATTTTTAATTTTTAAGCATTATATTCTTAAATGACTAGAATTATTCTAGGAGATTCTAATTTTACTCAAAAATATCTAAAAGTGTCAACTTTACAGTTCAAACAGTATTGTGATGTGCTCGGTGAGTGACAATTACAAAATTTTAATATTGTTTTTTGCAGAAGCACATCCCACAAAGATTAATCGTGCTGCGCCCACCACAGATGGACACGATTATTCACCGGCTGCACAACTTCCACAAAGTAAAGTTGGTGGAACCGTCAGTGGTCCACGAAGAAGAGAAGATTGTGATACCAACTTTTTACTACGAAGAACCCGAGTTAGTCATTCCTTCGGTCCAAGTGCAGGAGCACCATGAGCTTCCATGTGACCCTGAACTCAGCATCATCTCCAAGCCATTTTTTAACGAACATGCGATTGTAGACTCTAGTGTCTACCATCACGACCCAGAGTTGGTTGTGCCGGCGTTAGCTGCGCCAAAGGCCCCTTCAGTGGCTATAGTTGGGCCTACAATGAATGTTATCCAGTAAGTTTACATTAATATAGTAGGTTCCGTGCTATTCTATAAAGAAGTCATTTCTCACTTCACATCTAACTTCGATTTTAACATTCAAACGCAAACGAATATTTCACAAAAAAGGATAATTCTTAAACAACTTTTTAATATCTAAACTACATTTTGATTGGAGTTTCTCCCGAGTTCTTGTTGTAAAAACACGTGTTGAGAGACTCCATTTTTAACCTGAATCAACCGTAGTTTTAATTACTTTAGTTACATTTCCACTTGACATTGGCAAAATGCGTAAGTTTAATACGACGCGTCGCCATTAATTAAGAATAGAATACATTTTAATTCCATTATAGGATAACACGGCTAACATCGTTTCCAGTTCACCCGACAAAATGAAGGATTTTCTCTATAATCTGCCAGGTGATATTAAAGTGAGCGTGGAATGAGATCTTTACAGTAGCACTTTAGGTTACCACAAATAGCCAAAAATTCAAAATCACAAATATTACTATGAGGTTTCTCGACTCTTGGATATGTAAACGCAATTGCATTGAATAGAGTTTTGTGATTGGTTCGTTTCTGTTGCCTAGTTCACATCGTTGAATGTACTGACGTTTTATTACTTCAAACTTTTGACATCTCGACCTATGCGTTGGGTAATATAGCTAGCTGCTACCTAAGCTGTGCGTTCCTTTTAAAGTACACTTAGTGCCGATCCCTACTTAAGTATTGTCTATGAATAAGTTTTTACAACCCTGTGCGTCCACGCGCACTAAGAGACCTCAAAAGCCTTCCCATATGGCACGCACTGAGAAATGCCTTATTTTGCATAGCATTGTTTTTTCCTTAGACGTGTATTGTTTGTGAATACGGGTGGTACAGTCAACAGCACGTCGGGCTATACAAAACTGTCAAATTTCTCCAAACGATTTTCAACCTAAGACTATTCAATATAAAGTGCATAATCGATTGGGAAAAGTTGACAGTTTGTGGTAACCCAACGTGCTGTTGTCTGTACCTTACATCAAAGACGGTAAAGTCAAAGTTTTTTTATATTGATGTTGCTGTTTGTCACCACGTCTGCGTTATTGGGGTGCTTAGAGAATGGTCCTCTACGTGTCGAACATCCTTAGATGATTCCTTGTCGGTAAACATCTACCACGGTGGAGCACCGATTCTTTCTATTCTAGTAAAGCCTCTTCTCTAGGGTGTTCGAGACGAAGAGGTTAAACATTGTTTGTAAATTTATAACCTGACCCTGTTGTCTGTACCTACATACAGTTTATCCTACAAAATTACGTCCGCAAATGTTCGATAGTCAGCTATTGCTACAAACTACAAGTAATCGAAACTAAAGAAAAACCGGCCCAAATTAATAAAGATTCTTTGCTGTATTTTCGGTGAACAAGATTTTATTTTAATGTATAAAAAGTAAAAAAATAACCTTTTCCAATTTCTTGAATAATTACAAAGATAATGAAAGTAAATTATCTAATAATAGAGCTCAAGTTGCTTATTCTAAGCAAAGAAGTTCTTTATAGATAGGTACCTATCCTATGATATTATCTGTCATTGATATTTATTATCTGAAACGTTTAAAAATATAATAGATATCTAGGGTGTTGCTATGACTGATTAACTATGCCGACACCTATAGATTGGCAATACTCTACAACGCAAACGAATTCTTGATAACAAATCTTAGCGAATTTATTGCTAAAAATATATGCATGACAATTTTGCAAATGTTATTGTGCAACAAATGATAATGATCTTATTTTTTTAAATATCACATTTTACTATTACCCTATGCTCGTTTTTTATAGGTTGTGTAATTTTTTTTAATTATCTTTATTCTTTTTCAGACACCCTATGAACAACGCATACTCCGGATAGGCGACTATGAAATATTCCCGTGAATATTAAAATATTTTTTATTTTCTTTCCGTAAATGTCTGCAGGGCAAGAGAATAAAGATGTAAATACACATATGTATGTTTATTAGTCAATGACAATAAAATAATGTAATCATAAACATTTGCAGTTTGAAATTTTGCTTTGAATTAACACTGGAGATTGTTTTCAAACCCAAACCCGCTGTTCCTTTAATATAATAACAATATATTTTCACACAGACACACCAATTATATAGTTCAAAATAAGTAAATATCATTAAGAACTTGTGTTAAGGGTACTAGATAACATACATATTACATAGATTAGAATTTTTTAGCAAATGCACACACTTTTTTTTGTAAAATATCTAGGTATTTTACATATGTTTCTAAAGAAACACTTCAGAATACTCATTTATACACACAAACAGAAGAATTATATTAAAAATATATTATGATACATACATTTTCTTAATATTGCGTAGTACTAAACATATTAGGTGATATATATGATTAAATCGTGTGAATTTCCTAGATGATTCATCATTGAAAAACATTGATGAATAATGTTGATTTATGTAACTTAATAAATAACTCGATGGTGAATAATAGATTTCCCTCCTTATCAGATATTTTGATATGATAAACAAATATCTGCATTAATTGTCAACAAATCTGGATTTTATCAATATAAGTATTGACTAATACTAAACCATTTCAATAATCAATAATCAATCTTGTAAATGGTCACAAACGATGATTATTTTATAAATAATTAGTAAATTATATTACTCATATTAATGCATAGATACATACATAGCAAAGTAAATTCACTAAAAATTGCGGAAGTTTTATTTCAGAAATGAAATTTCATAATAGTTGCAATAGATAGAGAAACGAAAATATTTTCTGTATTCAACGGAAATAAAATTATCTTTGACTTATTGAAGATAAGCAGATTCTAGAGATTTCATCAACATAAGAAACTGATTAAATCTGGTGGCAACAGATGACCTTCTCACTATCACCGGGTTTTTGACAGAGGACTTTGGTGGGTCCTCTAAACTGTAACCTTCCTAAAGAGGATTTCTAACCAGCGAGCATATATTAGAGGGTAGTCTCTACACTGATTAAAGTCTCTAGGGCGTTCGAGTCGGAAGGAAACGCAAAGTCTGAGGGTGCCTCTATAGCAGAGGTTCCCAAACTGGTTCTTATCATAGACCACTTTCAAAATTTTGCTGGTTCCGATGGATGAAATATGCAAGTTTTTACAAGCACCAGTCATCGAGCTTCTTAAAATATTATCTGCCTACGTTGATACGTGAAGTCAAGCCAACATTTTAGTTCTTCACTATCGAAACCAGATAAATTATCGTGGACTTACGAATTATGAACCCCCATTTTTTTGTCACGCCCACGTAGACACCCGTCGAGTCTCCCGTAGAGGTCTCACCAAGACTAATTTGGAAATCAATGCTCTAAAGTCTAAGGGCTTGAACTGCACCGTGTCGTGAAGAAATTTTTGTCTAGTCTGTACAGCGTAAAAACATGCAGTGGTTAACGCATTTGAAGTTGAGGAAAATGCAGCATTTGTCTAGGCAACGTGTAGTAGACATACAGTGGACCAGCGTGTCCCGGGAGAGTGTATGGCAGTTAGCTCTGACTTTGACTTGTAGGATTATCTTACATCTATCATCATCATCAAATGTCCCCACCGAGCGAGGGGCTCGAGCCTACCCCACATTAGGGGCAATTAGGCCGTAGTCAACCACGCTGGCCAAGTGCGGGTTGATCAACTTCACACACAACCTAAGTATTGACGCTTGACGCCGTCTTGGTGGAGCGGTCAGTATAGCTGGCTACACATCAAGCGGTCCAGGTTCGAGTCCTGGTAGTGACAAATATTTGTGTGATGAACACGAGTATTTGTTGACGAGTCATGGTTGTTTATATATTTATTTAAGTTTATTTATTAAAATATCTAAAAATATTATGTATATTAAAAAAAAATGTCCGTTATCTAGTATCCATAACACAAGTTCTTAATGATACTTACTTTGGGCTAGATAATTGGTGTGAGCGTGGAAATATATTATTATTATTATTTAGTTTACTGAGTTTTTTCTTTTCTCGAAATTGTTATTTCGGTTCTTAAATTATTATTATTATTATTATTTCGTCATAGGTCTGTGCAGGTTTCCTCACGATGTTTTCTTTCACCGTAAAAGCGTCGATTAAACGTACATATGAAGTCAAAATGTATACATATGAATTCAAAATGTTTTAATGGTCATTACCAATGTTTGAGTTTCTCCCGAGTTCAAGTTGTAAAAACACGTGTTGAGAGACTCCATTTTTAACTCAATCTACCGTACATTTTTTTGTTACTAAGTACCTAAGTACATTTTCAATAAACTACCTAAGTACATTATAGGTAAACTTAATTAAATACATAAACGATAACGACTCGATAAAGTGTTCATATTTATCACACAAATATTTGTTCATTTCAGGATTCGAACCAAGATCTCTATTTGTAGGCAGCGTTACTTAACACAGTGGCAAGTGTGGAATGACTCCACACCCGTTCCGGCATGATAATAATTAGAGACCGGATTATATGCACCATAAAAAGCTTGTTATATGCATGCAAATATGCATAAAAAATGCTTGAAATATGCATGAAAATTGGTAGAATATGCAAAATTAAATAATAAATTTAGGAACCCAAAAAAGGAGAAAAGCATTTTTTTATTTTATAATCCTCATACAATTAGTAAATTATCCTTGAATAGGCGATAATAGGTAACATTACGTGACCTTAAAATTATTTACTATTATTTTCTAAATATAAACAATTAAGTATTGTTCCAAATGTTCAGTTCAGTGGTAAGATTGCGTGTTCGATAATTTAGAATATTTTTGTAAGTGGAAAAGCTTCGCTCCACATCTACTGAAGTAACTGGGCAGAATTTCTGTGAACAATTAATAATTTAAATGCGTTAATATTTCGCAGTAGGCGAGCGAGACGCTCTTCTGTCTCTTTCATCTTTAACTGTCAAAACAAAAGATGCGCGCGGCTACTTGCGTTCCGGAATACAGTAACAGTAATGATATCGCGAATCCGACCAAAGTCACAATTATTATTTATTTATTATTATTCAACAGCCTTTATTTTTTGTGACTAGTACTCTGGTCGCATTCAAGATATTATCACTTTTAGCGCATTTCGTGACGCAGGATGAGTGCTCTGTACTCGGAAAAGTATTGTAAATAAAGCGATAATATGCATCATCACTAGATATTAGTTAAAATATGCAATTACTGCTGAGAATGGCTTTAATATGCCAATGCATATGCAAATATGCAATTGCATATAATCCGGTCCCTAATAATAATAAACCAATTATTTACCTTGAAGTTTATAAAAATAGGCGCAATATAATATAACCAATACAATATTAATTCAAAATGCAAAGGGATAATAATTGCCATTGGTATATCTAATTACACAAATTTAGTAAAAAACAATGATAATCATAATCATATAGCAACTGATGATAATTTTAATTGCATTAGAATTTAATCAACACAAATTGGTAAGTAAGCAATTTGTTAAATCAATTACCCAATGAGCGAATAACAATCACACGCAATGTGAGGATACAAGTTTTTGTTGCAAATTTTTTGTCCTCTTTCAGTGCGTAATGTTAAGCAGTTTGACATGTAGTTTTGGACACAGAGTGGTCAGGTGGGTAGTTGCATAAAGTGCATAAGATTTATTAAAAACGCGCTGACCGCGGACATTGTGGCCGCCCATATGCTAATCCATCGCGTTTCTAAAGGAACTTATTATGCACATAAACAATTCGCAAATCGCTCAACACCGGCACAATTGTTTCCGTTGTCAGATTTAAACAATAGGATATGAAGGCGCGTTTCTTCTACTGATGCAAACTTTGCCTTTTGCACGTCAAATTTTGGGTTTCGATAACAAAAAATCTTTTTACCCCCTTAAGCAATATGCTTAATGCTTGTACGAAGGAGAGTGGGATTTAGCACAATAAAGTTCATGTCGCCGTCGCATAATAAAGTTGACGCCGTCTTGGTGGAGTGGTCAGTATAGCTGCCTACACATCAAGCGGTCCGGGTTCGAGTCCTGGTAGCGGCAAATATTTGTGTGATGAACACGAGTATTTATTAACGAGTCATGGTTGTTTATATATTTATTTAGGTTTATTTATAAAAATATCTAAAAATATTATGTATATTTAAAAAAAAAATGTCCTTTATCTAGTATCCATAACACAAGTTCTTAATACTTACTTTGGGCTAGATAATTGGTGTGAGCGTGGAAACATATTATTATTATTATATTATTAAGTAGCGAAAAAGTCTTTACTGTACAAATAAATACTGTGAATGAAAATATATTAATAAAGACATGTACAAATGTGAGCTTATCTTAAGAATCGATCTCTTCGAGTCACCACTTATTGTTTACTATATATAATACTTATTTTTTATGTCCTTAAGAACTTGTGACGTCATAACATAAGTTCCTCTAGTCAACTGACTGAATATTAAATGTTTTTGATAGGCTTCAAAATCGCAGAGATAATAAAAACAAAAGGGATTTTCAGGCATGATTATCATCATCATTTTCTTATCTTGTAATTATTTGTGAACGGCGTGCACTACATACAAGCGATTTCTAGAGTCCCCGAGATTCCGACATGGTCTGATATCTTTGGCAAACGAATTTATTCGAGTGGCAACCTGCGTCTACAATCGATTATTTTTTTACCAATGGCCAAACTAATGATATTCAAATAGGGCAGCATCGGCCGTCTATTTAGCATTGTTAATGTAATGTTAATAATTTTCGTGGGGGTATAAAAGTGCACGGATTTTTGTGTAATGCATCATAATTGCATCGCACTGCGTGATCTAGTGTCGTATCGAAGTTAGCACCAAAAACCAACTTTTAGCTATGTCTCGATTCACGGTAAGATCAAGATGCAAGCTGAGATGTTTTTTAGTTATTGAAATTTTAAAAATGTCAAACCTTTTTTCATTTCTGTAATTTTTCTTTCAGATTCTGTTCGTCATCGCAGTAGCGTATGAGGTAGTAGGAGAAGGTGAATATAAAAAATACACAAAAAAGTAAATTCTTTATTTCTTTTTTCATTACTTCTTATTAACTTATAATTATTTTAATTGCAGGAGTTGTAAAGGAAAAGGCCGCAGATTCCCGCCCCGACCAGACTGGATACCTATCACCTATTGTCGCTGCGGCTCCCATCGCTTTGGCTGGTGCTGGCCATGGTCTCGCTGGTCACGGTCTCGTAGGCGGTCACGGACTCGTTGGCGGTCACGGACTCGTTGGCGGCCACGGACTCGTCGCTGGAGCCGGCTACGGCGGTGCAGTGGTCACCGCCCCTGGTATTGGCAGCGCTTCAGCCATCAACAATGCTGCCGCCGTCGGTGCAGCTCAACTTAGCGCTATCCAGAACGCTCAGGCTGTGCACGCCACCCAGATTGCTAACTCCGCCGCTGCCGCCATCCAGGGTGCCCGTGTGGCCGAGGCTGCTGCTAGGGCAGGACAGGTCAACGCCATCAACAACGCTCAGGCTCTCGATGCTGCCCGAGTCGCTAACGTGCAAAGGGCTCAGGCTGCCGCTTGGGAAAACGCCAGAGCCATCGAAGCCGCGAGACGTGCTGCCGCCGCTAGCGCCGCTGAAGTCGCCCGCGCTGTAGAAGCAGAGCGTCTGGCCAATGCCGCCCGCGTTCAAGCCATCGCCATCGCTAACACCCGCGCAGTGGAAGCCGCCCGCATCGCCAACGCCGCGAGAGCTCAGGCCGCCGCCGTTGCTTCCAGCGCCGCCCAGGCTCAGGCCGTCGCTGATTCCGTAGCCAGGACCGCCCACGACGGCGGCATTCTCTTGGGAGGAGCTGGTTTGGTGTCTGGTGGTGTAGCAGCGATCGGCGCTGGCTACGGTCTCGGCGCTGGTTACGGTGCCGGTTACGGTGCCGGATACGGTGCTGGTCACGGACTTGGCGCGTACGGACTTGGAGGTTATGGTCTCGGCCATGGAAAAGCCATCATTCACTAAACAACTAATATAACGACTCCAATTTTTCTCCATCGTTAATACAACCAAATTTCTACATCCATTTCGATTCTTGATTTGAAATGGTTAGCGGCAGTTCATGGTAGATTTGGTCAGCCTGTACATATTAATTCCCGAAGTTGCAATAGTGTCATGACAATCAAGTTAAAATAAATGTTGGCAAACATGACCATTGTTTTTTGTATTTTCCCAATGCTTGACAGGTTAATTGGTAAATGTAAGTACAACACATGCTTTTACACTATTAAATTGAATAGGAATAGAAATAAACTATTTATCGTAACGACATAGTAAACATAACATAGGAAAGAAATAACTGTTTACATTGAATACACATCAACCAAACAATCTAGAAATCTTAGGATTGACATGACTTAGGCCCGTATTACAGAATGACACTCAGAAGTTAAACATGTCTTGAGAATCGTCTGTCACTTTCTATCACGCACAAGGTGATAGAGACGTAGCACGCTCAAGTCGGCGTTCGTTCTTGAAACTTATTGTATAATACGAACATTAATGAGCAAAAATAATAATATGGCGATGTAACAAAATAATAAAAGTATTTGGTATACATACATGGTATCTATAACAAGGAGGTCCATACCTAAGCTACAACCTAGTCATAAATAACAATGGTGTTATCATAATTTAAAATTGTCAAATAAATTCCATATTTAGTTAGGGCAGTAAAACTAAATTACTATGGGAAAGGAGACGGATCACCCTCCATAGAACCTTGGGCCTGGGGTGTAACACAGTGAAAGTGGTATTATTTAATAAGTAGTAGAACACTAAACGGTTTCTGAAAATTTGACCAAAATTGGCAATCTGAGATATTAAAGATTATAAAAAGTGGGGTCATGAAAATCGGATGTTGAAACAGAGCGCTTTTTCAGGGAATAACCAAAAGGAATAACATTATAAAGTCCTATATTTTTATCATATTAAAGCATTTTTATGTTGCTAAATTAGCTTATCATTATGAACCTGCGTTATGGGTACAAGATAACGGGCATCTATACAATGTAATCTAGATATTTTATATCAAAACGACTCGTGAGCAAAAGTTCGTATTCAGCATACAAACCATTTGCCTTTACCATGATTCGAACCCGGACCGCCCGCTGTGCAGGCAGGACCACACCATCAAAATTTCACAAAAATAGATACAACAATAGTGTTCTAACAAAATAAGCGGGATTTATAGCTAGTAAATTGGAGTTGAGAGTCAAAATAATCACGTGTTGATGCACTCATTAGCAATAATGGCATTGCTTGAAATTTTTAGCAAAAAATCCGCAATGTATTCTCTTTTTTTTGAAGACGGAAATAGTTATTATAAAAACGGCGTCACATGACAATATCGTTTTACAACGATGAGATAAGAAACGAGAGGATTAGCTTAGATGTAGAGCAACCTTGAGTTGTCGTTACGCCGTTACAGAGTAGGCATTTAGTAACGGCGTTCTGGAATTGCCAGATCTTATCTGAAAAGATAACTGACAAGTAAGATTGTAAGTACCTACTTACTAACAAATAACGTATTTATGTATGTCCGATATTTATTAAACAAAAATGAGACAAAACCCGCCGTTGATTGTATTTAAAATCGATAATAGAGCTCGAAAACAAGTTACAATACTAGTGGCACTGGTTATGTATAAATGGCCAGGCTTAGGAAATCCTAGAGTGCGAAGCGCACGTAAGTTTTTATTTACATGGTCAATAATGAATCTAAGGGATTTCTCAGTCTGTCTAATAGTTTCAAACTCAAAAAGAGAAGTTAAATGATTATTTATTGATTGTCTTTTGTTATCCTACCGATTACACAGTAAGTGCCAGGCTTCTATATAGTTTTGATCAGAAATTTCTAAATTACTAAGGACTCTCGCGGCATCTCCTTCCAAGTAGGAACTCAAGTAGTGAAATTTATGAATATTTTTTACCTTGTCGTTATTGTGAATTAAAGAGCAATATATTTCTTTGAACTCTAACCATTTATAGAAAGTCCCATCAAATTTAGGAACAATAATAGTGGGTAACTTGAAACCATGGTGACCCTCATGATGAAGGCAACCATTCCCAGAAAAACAATTAGACATATTTGATTTGTCCTCCTTGGAAGGCGGATTACAAGATTTTATGAATTCTTGTGCTACAGAAATGCAATTATCAAACTCCTGTTCGATTAAATCTCGAGTAGTTAATTCGTTGGATTGGTTAGATTCGTTAAGAACTTAAATTTGACTCTGCAACCCATCGAATTCAATGAATAGCGCTTCCATTCTTGACAACTTCATCGCAAGCTTATTTACTTCATAGATGATACATTTTCAAGTGAAGTCAAAGAATCTAAATATGTTTTGAACTTAGTAACGCGCCCTTTAATGCTGCTGCGTTTAGTAAATAAGTCTTTAAGTTGTGTATCGGAAGTCATTGCGAAAAAGTTTCAATAAACAAGGCAATAGTATGCAAAAAATTGTACGTTACGCTCCTCGTTTCGTAGTCCGACACGCTCAGGCCGGCTTCTTATCAGTGAAGACAGCAGTGTCACGACCAACCAAGAATACAGATCAATGGGATGTCTTGGTTATTCATATCTTATCGTCAAAGTTAGACAACAGTACTAAGTTCAAATGGGAAGAACACAGAAATTCTATTTCAGAAATACCTTCCCTTGAAAATTTCTTTACCTTTTTAGAGGACCGCGCCGATGTATTCGAGTCAATTAATTCAAGTAAAACCAATGCGCCTTCTACAAGTAAAACAGCTTATCAAAATCAGGCCAAAATAAATACAAAGTCATTCGTAACAATGTCTAAAGTGCCTACCTCTACTTCTAAGCTTACCCCTGGTTGTTTTGTATGTGAGGGTCCTCACCGCGTCTATGAGTGCACCACGTTCAAGTCAAAGACTCCAGAGGATAGGAACTCTCTAGTAATAAAATTAAATTTATGTCATAATTGTTTGAGGTCAGGACATACTTCTCAGTCATGTAAACTCCCGGGCTCTTGTCGCTTATGCAAAAAGAGGCATAACTCTTTACTTCATTTACCTAATAATCAAGATGCAGTTCAGTCTAATGTTTGTACTTCTGTGGCTATGTCCGCAACGTCTAGTTTACCAGAAATTTTGTTATGTACTGCAAGGGTACGCCTATGTAATCCACTCACTAATGAAACAATTAGTGTACGAGCCTTACTTGACAGTGGTAGTCAATTATCATTTATCACTGACAATGTAAAACAAAGACTAAATTTAATTCCTCAACCGTCTAATGTAAATATTTTCGCTATAGTAAATAATCCTCTAAGCTTAAGCTCAGAACGCTGTGCTGTCCAGTTAAAATCAAACACATCTTCATTCCAAGTTTCAATGTTTTGCCTAGTATTAAAAACAATAACTGATGATCTACCTAAGGCTCCATTTGACATCAGTTGTCTAAACCTAACAAATTATGAACTAGCAGACCCCAGCTTCAATGAGCCATCCTCAATAGATATGCTTATTGGCTCTGATTTATTTTGGGACCTAATAGGTACCAAACAACAGTCACTTGGTACTAAAAACCCAAATCTACGTAGCTCTAAGCTTGGGTGGCTAATTGCGGGTCCTATCTCCAATCTTCCTAAGGGAATACCAAATAACAAGAATATAACTTGTAACCTATTAACTAAACAATTGAATGAGCGGGCTCGCAAATTTTCTCCACAATTAATATTTAAATCCTAATTAATCTTTGTTTGTTTTGGCCCTTTTTATGTTAATTTATAATTAAACCTAGTTTTTCAACAACATAGTTTTATTGACAAAAGAAGTTTGTTCTGTCGTGAACAGTGTTGTTTTATCTGTCTTGACATGTCAGCTTGATAAGCTGTACCTACTTAAGATAATCTTTCTCTATATAAAAGATAAGTTCGCATCTCACACATATCAATAACACAAATACTTTGGAACAAAATGCTAAAGGTACGCTAGTGTTTACTTTATGACAAATATAAAATTGAAATCGTATTGTGTCCGTTTCTTCAAAATTAACATGTATTCTGAAATTGCGTTTTCAGATATCGTGCATAGTGGTGTTGTTCGCCGTGGCCTGCTTAGGTAAGTTTTTTTTTAAATTTAAGATAGATGATGGCTTTAATCTCGAGATAATTTGATTATCTAAATATTCAAATTAGAAAAGTAGCATCTTGTTAAGAAAAATCAACAGTTAAATAGTTGTTTTTTGCGTGTTCTTTGAGTGTTACGCACGCGCTAATTACTCTATTTTACAATTACAACGCCGTCGTGGTGGAGTGGTCAGTATAGCTGGCTTTACATCAAGCGGTCCGGGTTCGAATCCTGGTAGCGGCAAATGTTTGTGTGACGAACACGAATGTTTGTTTGCGAGTCATGGTTGTTTATATATTTATTTAAGTTTATTCATAAAAATATCTAAAATTATTATGTATATTAAAAAAAAATGTCCGTTATCTAGTTTCCGTAACACAAGTTCTTAATGATACTTACTTCAGGCTAGATAATTGGTGTGAGCGTGAAAATATATTATATTATTATTTCCTTTATTTCTTTTAAAACACATACAAAATATTATTATTATTATTATTATTTTTCTTTACTTTTTGACGTGACAACGTCTTATAATTCGATAGAGCCGGCTGCACGCACGAAAAAATATGACGCATGCGGCGTTACCTCGTGTAAGGCCGGCAAAACAAATGAAATTAAATTTTTCTTTTGAAAAATGCTACCATTCCATCAGTATTTTCTTAAGACGTTGTCACGTTCAACTATCGTCAGTAAACCGACTTTACAGACAACCAATTTTTTTCTCGGCTTTTACCGGTTAACTGACATACACGGGCCTAAGCCAAGTGCATATCAGACATAAAATTAAGCACCTGCATAATGGGTGTTGGGATTCGTGTAATCTTGTGTGTTATTTCTTGCTATCGGGTCATCTTGTTCATTTTGCAGGAATTTCCTTACAGTTCGACACGTATTCAAAATAACAGCTTTCTGTAGCAGTTTGAAAGTGTTGGGTGACGGGTTGAGATGCCAAATTCTGGTTATTTCGTCTTTTAATTCTAAGTATTTTAATAGTTTTTCTGCGATTGTAATCTGTACATTGTGTGTATTAGGGATGGCTATATCTATTAGAAATCCTGTCTTGGTTGTTTTATTTATAAGAGTAATATCAGGTCTATTTTAATGAATGGTGCGGTCGGTAAGGATAGCTCTATTATTATTATTATTATTATTATTATTATTACACATCTGAATCATAGGTTGTCAACGTAAGCCTCATAACACCTCCTTGTGCGGCGTAAATTTCACGAGGGACAGCAATAAATCCGGATAAAATTAGGGAGCATTACAAAGAGTATATGGACATTAAGATGGCATTATGATCGTGACAATAGCTGTTTTAAATTTGAAAGAGATAGTAATTAAAATAAGAAAAAAAAATATTCTCAAAATAGGCGGTGGGCAAAATGAAGTTGAGAAACTATGTTTATACCAAGGCCCATACTGCCAGATGTGGCTTTCTGCGTAACCAAGTTTTACTTAAGAGCGGGCATAAACCAAGAAAAATATCAGAATTCACCCGCGCGTTTCACCCTTCCCCTCTTGCACATCGCAGTTCGCAGCCGCAAGGTGGCACTCGCTTCATGATTTTTCTTTTTTGTGATCGCACATAGTATACGCGAAATAACTTGATAAAATTGGCTAAGCACGAGTCGGACTATCTATCCATTACCTATACTTTGATATGTGGATTTTTAATACTTTTCGCTGATGGTAAATAAAATATAATAAATTCAAATTCAAATAATTTATTCATTGTGTGTGTTTACAAAGATATGAGGTAGGTACTTACAAGTAAAATATAGCTCAACACATGAACCCTGCAAGGTTATAACAAAGTATATAAATAAAGTTTTATTTACATCAATTATATATTTTTTTTATAAAATCATGCTAATCGCTCAGAATAATTACCAGGTATGCACATTCTTCAAAAAAATAATTATTGGTAATTAAATCATTTATTCATAAAATATAATGTTACTTTCAGTTTTGATTATGTTAATGTCAATCTGATGTGGCATGCTCAAACCAAGTGGCATGCTATATCACATTCTTGTTATTTATGACAAGAGTTGACAAGATACCACTTTGGATTGTCCAAAGCTAAGACAATGTTCGTAAAATTGGCCATTATTCTTTATTACATTTTTCTGTGGATTTTTATCAAAATCAGTGTATTTTAACATATAAGATCTTTGGTTACATAAAAAAATATTTACATTTTATGACAGGTAGATTTTTTTTGTATTATACTCGTACATGCATGGAAATTTTGCAGTAAAGATCTGGTGGTCAAAGTAAAAAGTTCCTCATTCTGGGCTAAAATACAATATATTGTGGGCATAGTCGCTACACATTCACGAAGTCTCATCAATGATTCCATCATCAGCTCACCTGAAAAACCTAAAAGAATACAACTATCGGTATTTAGGTACCTCTAATACTTAAATTATCATTAACCAACTCCTAATAGTTAAGGAGTTTTACCATACATCATCAGCTCATCAACACGAGATGACAACCAGACGCAAATACTAGAATAGCTTTATAAAAAATATGAATAACCCTCTCTTTCTGTTCTTTTCCGAGGGTTGCCCTCGATTTCTCTACCTTCTCATCATCAGATCCTGGCTTGGTGAGAACCTCAGGAGTATACATACACTATCGAATAAAAAAAGAAATTTGAGAAACGGTCCACAAATGGCAGAGATATCGGTGAACAGATATTTACCTTCCATCATCAGCTCATAAACATGAAATGATGACTACCCGGTGCAAATAATAGAATAGGTTTAGGAAAAATATGAAAAACGTTATATATGCGTATAAAATTTGAGGGTTGCCCTCGATTTCCCTGGCTTCCCATCATCAGATCCTGACTTGGTGACAATGGGACCTCAGGAGTATACACTATCGAATAAAAAAAGAATTTTGAAAATCGGTCCACAAATGACAGAGATATCGGTGTACGGGTCACCATCAAAAGTAGATGAACACTGTAGTACCTTGTCATAATAATATTTCATACATAATTGTAGCAACTATTACTGCACAAACGCTGGCGTTGCTATGACATGGTACTAAAGTGATCATCTACTTCTGAAACTGACTGTACGTGTACATACATAAAAAAATACATACAGACGAATATCTCCTCCTTTTTGGTAGTTGGTTAAAAAATACTTTACACACACCACACAATTGAAACTTTGCACCAATTCATGAGTAGTCAAAAGCATCTATTTTTTTGCGTTTACTGCTACCCGCGCCGACATTGTTACATTGTGCCGTGAGCTAAAACGTCAAATTGCGATATTTTTTGGTTAAACTACTTATATAATATAATAAAAGCAATGTACATACCTCCGACAATTATTCATGAGTTGAATTTTTAAATTTCTAAGCTCTTTCTTAGAGTGTTTTCGCATTTTATTTTTATTTCCCATATTTTTGTCGAAGTATTTTCTCGAGCCGGTGGCGGAACACAGAAACACAGCCCACTCGTCTCAACGGAGCAGTCAAGACTGATTGATGAAACAAAACATGCCCGTTACCACGGGTGAAGCGCGATAGACTGATGCGTTTTGCGCGGAATAAGAACGTAATAAGCGACAAATTGGTTTTATGAAAATAAGTCGTAAAGTATTCATTATTTTTAAAAATCCCTAGTAGGGCTGCTTTGTAATATAGTTTTATATTATGTATTAAAATATTGACGCAGTAATATGCATAGCATTGAAAATAAACTGATTTAAGCTGAAAATTAAAGGTAAGTTTGTGATATTTTTCCATGCTTAAAAATATTTCATTATATGTTTTTTCCCAGACTAAAATCTCTCAAATATAATGTAATATCTATTTTAAAAAAATGGGGTGGCTTGTGGCCTATTTTGGGGTGTAAAAATCAAATCAAAGATTGGTAATTTTGCTTTATACCCCCTCCTTTGATCAACCCCTTTTGGGATTAAAAGCGTGATTATACGGATGTTTAAGGTCCTTACCTACAAAATTGCATTTGAAGTTTTCAGGTATAATATATTCTATCGATTATACTTTATAAAAGTTTTATTATTTTAATTTTAATAAACACAAAAATAATTCCTAACGTATAACAACACTTGTGGATATCTGTAGAAGTGCAGCCCGATTTTTTTCTATATTCTAATGACTGGTTTATGTAATTTAAACTTGGATTACTATAATAAAAAAATTAAAAAGTGTCATTTCCGTGCTGTCAACGCTAACTGAAACATAGCACTACGAAAATGTAGAGTTATTTGACTACATCAGTCTTTTTTAAACCGACCCCGTCAAAGGAAACTGGTTTTGAGTTGCTTTAGCCCAGAAGACCGTCATGGTACATTACCTAACCTACACTACCTACCTCAAAGAAGACAGGTTTTCTTCTTGTTATTAAATGACCATATTGCTTAGCAATAATAGACCTACGTAGCGTATAGATAAAGGGTCACAGAAAAACTGTGATAAGTAGTTCGTAGAATGTTTTGTGGGTTTCTAGTAGGTATCTAATAAAAGACGTAGCAAAATAAATTATGCGCATTAAAATAGATTTTCCGGATGTTTATACGAGCGAAATCTCCTAATCAATGTTTTCGTTACTGGACTCAATAACAGGAATATTTATTAATTTTTACCCAATTATTTTTGTCTGCTATACCTACTTACTACATATGGCAATAGGCAACCTTATAGATAATCTATCTATAAAGTTTCCTAATGGTAACATGGTTGTTGTTGTATACCATCATTATTTATTTTCTAATTGTTGGATTAATGAATTAGTAAGTACTTTTATTGATAGAAGGGTGAAAAATGAAAATGAAAAATGAAAAGGCTTTTTATTGAAAAGGACATTGCTAAGTTCTTTTAAATCTTCAAATTTCGACGAAATAATTATTTTACTTAAATAGTTATTATTGTGCACGATAATTATTTGTATAAAGGGTGAAAAATGCATTGAATAAATATGTCGAATATTATCGATTGATTGGATATGAAATTCTAAAATGAATTAGATATTCATATAGCGGGAAAAGATGATAGTAGTTACTAACATGTTATCAAAGTCAACGATATGGCACTTTCATTGCCTACATTATTGTAGAATTAACATGCAATCTTCGAACGATCGTCGGGAATTTTGAAAAATCTACTTATATACTACATACATAACAAATTAGTAGCTATGAATTTTTGTACATTTTATTTATCATCATCATCCATAATGAACAGCTCATATAATGTCCCCATCGATCGGCTCGAGCCTGCCCCACATTAGGGGCGATTAGGCCTTAGTCAACCACGCTGGCCGAGTGACCAACCCGGTCGACTTCACACACACACAATCTGAGAATTTCTTCAAAGGTGTGTGTAGGTTTCCTCACGATGTTTTCTTTCACCGTAAAAGCGCCGATTAAACGTACATACATATGAATTAAAAATTTTAAAACACATTAGGTACGTGGCGAGGTTCGAACCAGCGCCTCCCGGGTGGGAGACAACGCCCTTACGCACTAAGCTTTAGTGTTTAAAATAAAATCTTGAAAATTAGGTCTTACCAAAATAAAAAAGGAACATCGCTCGGAAAATCCTGGAGCTATTTTCGTAAAATTTTATTCCTCTTGCAAATAATTTGATTATACAGGTATTTGACGCCCTAGCTGAAGACGAGGGCGATTAATATGCGATCTGAGACGACGACGCATGAACAAGTTGTTTTCTAAGATTCAACCAAGAATAGGAGAAGTCGTTCTTGTAGGGAATGATAAAGATAAGAGACTGAGACTTTCTTTTGGTTTTTGTCTATTCTTAGTGGTTGCCGCACGCGCGGGACGCTCCATTTCGTATGGCCATACCGCCCCTTTACAGTAATATCACAGGGTAAAAACTTATAGACTGTGGTATTATTGTGTTCCGGTAATTAATGAAAAGATAGTCACCGTCCGCCTTAAGTATTATACTATAGACTGTGGTATTATTGTGTTCCGGTAATTAATGTAAAGATAGTCACCGTCCGCCTTAAGTATTATATTTATCATAAGTTGCGATGAAGGCACAGGCAAGGCAAAATTTATAAAAATGAAGTAAACACTTGAAAATGCAATTAAAAACTCTACAACTACTTTGAACTTCATTTAAACTAAAGTTAAATAGTTTCGGATATACGCTTAATCTCAAAAAAATGTACGGCGTGTTCATATGCCCTCCCGGGCCGTACGGCATCACGCGCAATTTTATTTCACAAGCCAGATTTGGCAAACCTTTGCGCATTGGTTTATATTGTAATTTTGTATCGTGTAGCGTGTTTACCTGTTTGTGCAATTAAGATTGGGCATGTAGCCGGGCCTTTGCACCACAAGCCAAGATATTTCCCATTCTTCAGAACTACTGATATTCAAGATTAAATTTAAAATTGTTTATTTTGCAGGCAAGCCACCCGGTGCTCTAAGAAATGACAATGATCTTCAAAGTAATGAGGTCTTAGTAAATACATATCAGATCCAAGAATACAAATATATAGGAAATCGTCAGGACGAAAACGATACTACTGATAATGACGACCATGACCAAGATCATGACCACAGCCATGAAGAACATGACCACGATCATAACCACGACCATGAACATGATCATGACCACAACCATGAAGATCATGATCACAACCATGAAGACCATGACCATGATCATGACCATAACCATGAAGATCATGACCACAACCATGAAGAACATGACCATGATCATGACCACAACCATGAAGAACATGATCATGATCATGATCATAGCCACGAAGACCATGATCACGATCATGACCATAGCCACGAGGACCACGACCACGAGCGCAGCTTCGAAGACCATGATCACGATCACGACCACAGTCATGAAGACCATGACCACGATCATGACCAAGACTATGACCACAACCATGAAGAACATGACCATGATCATGACCACAACCATGAAGACCATGATCATGATCATGATCATAGCCACGAAGACCATGATCACGATCATGACCATAGCCACGAGGACCACGACCACGAGCGCAGCTTCGAAGACCATGATCACGATCACGACCACAGTCATGAAGACCATGACCACGATCGTGACCAAGACTATGACCACGACCAAGACTATGACCACGACCATGACCACGACCACGACCATGACCATGACCATGACCATGACCATGACCACGACCATGACCACGACCACGACCACGACCATGACCACGACCATGACCATAGTCACGAGGACCATGAACACGATCATGACCATAACCACGAGGACCACGGCCACGAGCGCAGCTTCGAAGACCATGATCACGATCACGACCACAGTCATGAAGACCATGACCACGATCATGACCAAGACTATGAACACGACCATGACCACGACCATGACCATGACCATGACCATAAACACGACCATGACCATAGTCACGAGGACCATGATCATAGCCACGAGCGCAGCATCGAAGACCATGATCACGATCACTACCACAGTCATGAAGACCATGACCACGATCATGACCAAGACTATGACCACGACCATGACCACGACCATGACCATGATCATGACCACAATCATGAAGACCATGATCATAGTCACGAAGACCACGGACGCAGCCACGAAGATCATGACCGTAGCTATGGTCACGATGATCACCACAATCATGAACATAATATTCATAGCCATGGGAATTACCACGGTCATCATGGACATGCTTTTCCCAACCACGGCAACCAAGGCTTTCCTAGTGGACATGGTGGACTTGGAACTCATGGTTTCGGTCATGACCAAGGCTTTGGAACTCATGGTTTCAGTCATGGACGGCCAAGCAAATTCCTTGGACTCAGTAATAAGGAAAATGAAGATAACCAAGTATTGGATGTTGACCACGAGGTGAATGATATCCTAGAAATTGATATGGGTGTTGAAGGTGCTCTTGGTAAGCAAGAAATTGATGTCAATGATGAAAAAGAAGTCCAAATAGACCAAGAAAATATTGATGAAGAAGAAATCCCAAGTGAAGTGGAAAGTCGCAAAGGAGCTATTGCATTCAGACCTCGACCTTACGGATTGGGTCTTGGTACGCTCGCTGTCGTCAGTCATGGACATAACTCCCATAAGCCTAACAAAGAAGTAACAACAGAGACAAATTACTAAAATAATGATCAAGTATTGAAGAAAATTAAAGAAAATGACAGTGCAATGCGGAGTTGAAGATTTACTAACGACAATGGGGGAGACTTTTAAAATATTTTCAGACAATAGAGGAAATTTTTCTCAAGATATATAATATATATCTTGAGAAAAATTTGAGAAAAATTATATAAAATATCATAATATTATTATGATATTTTATATAATTATTTCGTAGTTTCAACTTTGTAGTTGATTTACTAACTTTCTTATATCACACAATATAATACAGATTCATTGAAAGATTTTTATACTGATATTCACCAGCATTTTTTTTGTATAAATGAGATAGCTTTTATCAATAAACAATTACATTGTACCACATGAAAATTATTATTATGTGTTTGAAAATAACAATGGAATATTAATTTTGTATACATACTTTGAATTTGGAATACTTACACCTGATTAATAACCTAAACGTACCAATAAGTTGCCGTGACCATGTTGGTGAAATAATTGAGCAATAATGAGAGTTATATAATTATACACAAGAGGTTTGTGTATGATTATATAACTCTGTTTTGCACACGTATTGCTGTAAGCCGCAATATACAGGGTGTAAAAGAGATGAGCAGTCAAACGAGAACCATGTATTCTGCTCACCGTTATAACATTTTTCTTCCTTTAGACTATACCTGGGAAATTGATAGTTACGATTTTATTGAAGGTCAAAGTCATAATTTTTTTTCTTATTTTTTTATGAAAACGTATTCTATACGTTATTTGTTAATTATTGTCCAAAGAAACATTATCATTTTTTTTTAGTATTTCATAACAAAAAATGGCTTCAAAACGTTAGCGTTCAATGTATCTCACTCGATGCGCACGGACACTAACGAACGGGGCCGCCGTCAAGCAAAATTAACGCGGTATTGCGAGTTGCGTGCGAGTTGAGCTCTTTACATTGCGCGGTACAATTTGCAATTTTTTGTAACACCAAAAAATAAAAATCATTTCCTAGCAATATTTTTTTTGAAATATGTCTTATTTTGATGTATAGAATACGTGGTTTTCGTTTGACTGCTCATGTCTTTTACACCCAGTATAACGGAAATAAATCTAATACCAACAGATTTATAATAAATTATAGAATATTCTTGTTCATTACATTGTAATCTGATTTTAGTCATTTAGGTATGTTCCGATATATTAGGTTCAGGCTGCGAGTGAGCGTACGAGCGGCGAAATGCTTATTTCATAAGTTAAGAATCTGTAGCGCTATAAGTTTTACGTGTCTGTTTCATCCTAGCTCCTAAACGTATGGACCGATTTTGATTTATTAGAAGGGATCTGAAACATCTAAATACCTTATTAGTTTGAAAAGTGTTTGGGAAACAAATGAACTTGACCCTTACATTTTGCATTTTAGACCAATTAAAGAAGTATAAAAAGAACGAGCTAATTACTAATGATATGTTCGAAGATAACGAGCTCCACCTGGAACTCTCAAACCACTCAGGAACTGATAATATTATCTCAAGTGATCGGAGCACAAAAATTCTGTTAACACTATTGCTATAGCGAAAGACTTTGATGATATGATAGTAGTATGATTGACTGATTATGAATTTAACAAAAATAAAAAATATCTCTAGCTAGATGGTAAGTGGTCAGTTACCTACTTTTTATCTTAGTTATCTGAGGTTACCACATAGCGGGTTCGTTAAGGGGCTGACTCGAGCCAACTAGCGCAACCATTACATTACAATGTTATAACTTCAAAACCAGATAAATTTTGAACAATGTAAAACGGGCAACATCACATAGTCGGTAAAAGTCTAATATTTATTGACGAAAAACCTTAACGAGTGTACGTTAAGGTTTTTCGATTAAGTTCTAAAATGGGTTTATGTCAATAGTAACCTGTCGCAAAATCCCATTTTAAAACTAAACGGAATAATGAAAAGTTTCTGGTAGGTATGTAATTTTTAAAAATTAGAAGTTATAAAATTAAATGTATTGGTGGCGCTAGTTGGCTTCAGATATTTTATGACAAAAGTCTATTGGAGTTTGTAACATCTTTTTTACCTTGAGAAATGCATTAAGGATACGTCAGCCTTGGAGTGGTGTAAACGTTATGTGGGCCTCTCCCTACAGAGGCAGGTCCTACCCACTGAAACCCAAATATGTCCCTCACATGCACCTTGGCGCAAGAATATCAACGCCCGCTTCCTGCTCTCCGTCGTCGGACGAGGAGGACACGTTGGACGCAGATGTGTCGATGCCAGACAGAACTGTTGCGGAAACTTCCAAGACCTCATCGGTACTTACTCACCTGGGGTGCTTAACTCATAAAACTGGCCTATAATTATTCAAATTACATCTGCCACTTGAGCAAAGCTAAGCTACTTTGCTAAGATGTGTTTAATTGATACCTGCATCTTTCTCAGCTTGACGCTTTGAAAATAAATCATCCTATTGATATAATCTCGACTGGGTCCACAGTCCACTAGGCCTGCAGCTGTGCGGCAGGCTTTGATAAGTTCAAGTTTATGGAATTATTCTTATTCTTATGCAAGGGGCTGAGGCTGTGTCTCAGAGCACTTCGACCCTATGGGATCTTTTGTGCTTCCCCTTTCCTTATCACCCATCCCCGCCAACATCGAAAACATTTTGTATGAATTTTACGATGTTTGCGGGAATGAGGTCTTATAGGCCTCTGGTTAAGGGTAACCTAGACCCAGGACCTTTAGTCGCCGTTATTGGCTAGTGCATCGCAGTCACATAGTATGTCCTCCTTTCTTTCTTCCTCTTCACCACACATTCTACAGATGGGGTCTTTAGGTTTGCCTATTGTAATTGTAAGTTTATGGAAACAATTTACTTTTTATGTACGAGATGTATAATTAATGACACGAGAAAGAAATCCTGTTGGCAGAGCTTTGAAATATTTTTGTACCTACTTAGTTCTATGCCATTTAAGTGAGGTAACTACATAATAGGGTCGAGCTGATAATATACTATTAATAAACAGAAAAATGACAGTTCCTAAAAACTGCTCATTGAAAATGTAGGTAAGTAATTAGTAGCTTCAATTTAATAGGTATTTCGGTCAATCGCAAGTTCATTAGTTTATCAAATTAATAACTAATCTAATAGGTTACTTGCGACACTTAACACCCGTATGGGATAAAATAATAGATAGAATATAAAGTACCTACGACACAGAGATATTACTATCTAAAGGAGACAAGGTCGTGTCATGTTTTTATTTTGCTTCTTCAAATTAGTAATGTGTACTTAAGTAGTATCTGCTAAAATTATTTCATAACGTTATTTATCTTTGTTTTTCGTAAATTGTATTATTGTTTCTATATTACTAGACTAGTGTACGCCTGAGGTTTTGTTCTTTTCGAGTGTTTTATTTTATTACATGCTCATTTTATTCTTGGTGGGTCCTCTGGCCTGTAAGACGGACTGAGTATTTCTAGTCGGCGAACATCTCTCGCCATGTGATGCCATCAGAGTAAAATAGTATTTATATCCTCCAATAGGTAGTCATAGAAGGCTACTAATGGATCAGTAAATTGGTATTTATCATCTTATACTCCGTCTAGCAATCCGCATTGGGCAAGCATGGTGGACTACTGCCTAAGTCTCCTTCGATGACAAGGCCTTATGTCCCAGCAGTGGGTCGAATTATAAAGGCTCTTATGAAGAGCATCTCTCGCGGGGAGTTTCTTTATCCATTAGCCCAGCGTAAAAACATATAGTTTTCTAACCGCTGTCTAGACACGTGCAGTACACATACAATGGACCAGCGTCTACCAAACGAGTGTATGGCAGTTTGGTGGGACCACCGTGCCCCTCGCGTCCCGCGTCCCCCTCGCTATTGCCCTGTCCAGACGTGCTCGTTGACTGACCCTGCCATTAGTCTAGGGCGGTCTAGCCGAAAGCGACGAGGATGCGTTTTTCTATTATGTAAATATGAATATTTTTTGCGTTTATAAACGTGTAGATATTTTTAAAACTAGAAAAAACACACTACGGCGGGAATCGAACCCAGCATCCTCCGCAATCCGGGCGAATACGTTAACCACTACGCTGCCAGGGCACTGCTTTCGCTGTCAAAATTTGTCAGTGCTTGGTGCTTATGTTTCATGGTAAACATAATTTGCACTTCTAGGATCCGATCGAAATATTCGTCCAGTTAATAGTTAATAATAAGTTAGCACCGAAACATGATCATCATTTCTATTCGCATCACCGTCTTCTGAACGGCACTCATCATCTGGGCTATCATCAACAATACGTTGCAAGTAGTCTTGAATCTGCTAATCCGAAATTTAAGTCATTTCTACCTAAAAATCAAACTAAAATATCAGTACTAGAAAAATGCACTGAAAAAAAATCGAATTGCCTCAGGCGGGACAGGGGCAAGTCGATTTTTTTCAGTGCATTTTTCTAGTATTAATATTTACGCGTTTGTAAATGCAAAAATAAAATTATTCCATTTCTAGAATAACAGTATAAAAAAATACTTAGGTACGTAAAAAGCAACAGGGGTGACGAGTCACCCCAGCAATGTAACTATAACAAAAACAACAACTTACCACGCCACGTTGACGCGTGCAACCGATTGCACCCACTCCACAGATATAAGGAGATCGGTCGATTCGCCGAGTTCATAGGAAGACCGAGTGTCGCGATCAGCGGCCGTACTACATAACATGATTCTAGTTGAGCATGCCGTAATATACACTATTCATTGCGCGCGTCAAGCGATGAAAGTTAAGCACAGCCGCAAAGGAGTTCGGTCGAATCGCTGAGTTACGTATTCTCTTGACTATGACTTGACTTTATCGGAAGGCGATATGGGCATACATTTGTCGCAAGTTAAACGCTGGCTTGGCCTATCTCCTTGTATTATTAAATCTGAGATCCACTCCAATAAAAGAATAGATTGAGCCTTAGAAAGATACAAAAACAATACCAACCAAATATGGGGGTAACGGGTCACCCGTGTTGCCTACCTAAGGTTAAACATGTTTAGTGATATGTCGTTTCAATAAACTGTAATCTTGTAAAATGAGGAAATCATAAGAAATGTTTTATGAATCTCCCACAAACAGTCCAACCCGCTGGGTTTTAAAAAAACATTGCCGTCTAGGGACGCCCGAAAGAATAGAAACTTTATAGTATAAAGCGTAGGAAGTAAGCGTTAAAAATATATTGTGCAACGGTACTAAATCTGACGCTCTCGTGTAACTCGTTACGGTAAAATCTGACGCTTAGAACGGATAGAGTGAGGGCTCACCGCGCGGTCACTCTATCGCAGCCCAAACGTCCGAATAGAAGCTTCGCTTAAAAACAGTGCAGTCTAGGGACGCCCGAAAACAGCAAAGTTTTATAGTGTAGGAACTTAGCGTTAAAAATATGTATATCGTGTAACGGTACTAAATCTGACGCTCTCGTTATACGCGTAACGGTAAAATCTGACGCTTAGCACGGATAGAGCGGCCACTCTATGCGAGCGGCCCAAACGACCGTATAGAATCTTCGCTTCAAAAATAACCCTGAACCTACTGATCACTCAGGTATGTACCTAGGTAGGTGAGGTATGTACTTATATAAGGTTACCACTTTCAAATTTTCCAAATCGATTTTGCGCTTTATATGTACACATTTAATGTTTAAAATCAATTGGAGAATGGAGGAAAATGCAGGATGGACTTCTTGTGGGGGAGTAGTTACCTACTTTCCTTATTTCACTTTTAGCGTCAAATCACTAAACATGCTTAGTCGTACGTAATAAACAATAATCAAGATCTTCTTAGTCGTCCTATCCCTAGTAGTTATTTCGTGGTATCCCTAGGGATTTCGTGAAATCTCCGATTTCCTAATTTCCCTCGACATAAAATATCTAACCCGTTTCTTTTTATCTCGCGCACCCTAGTTACATAAGTATTTGAACAAGACTGCATTATTTTAGCACACAAAATGTACCGTACAAACAAACGCACAAACCATGGCTATAGCAAAATATGTCTGTGTAGGTAATTGTGTTGTTTATGATACAAACAGGGTCAAACGCTCAAATTTCAAGATAACATTTCCTATATAAACATTTTCTCGATCCATTTTACGCTAGATCTTAGCATATTATTGTAAAGTCACTGTTACCAAAATGGCATTCAAGGTACGTATATCTCTTATTTATTAATTACCTATATATTTCTAATAAATTTTGCTTTGTTTCAATACATATTAATTCATAATTGATTTTGATATAATTGCCTATTATCTTCTAATTGCAAGCTAAAATAAGTGAATTGAATAAGTTAATTTTATAATGCTATTATAACTTAGTTACCATCTACAATGTACCCACTTAATTATACACAAATTAATAATAATAATCGTTTATTGATAAAAAGATACACAACAATATTTGCAAACAAATCAAAAATTAAACATAATTAACTTAAATTTATTTTATGAATTGTTGGTACCTAAAAGGCCTAGCCTGTATTTTAGTCAATGTCAATGTAATATATCAATCCTACTTTATTAAATATTTCATTTTAGCAATTATTATCTCTTAAACTTTTTTTGTTATTTTTTTAAAGAAATATACATAAAATACAGAATTATACGAGTATTTTAATCTAATCATTGAACATTCAATAATAATTTTATAGTCGTTATTAACTGTCTTTAATTAAGGCGTATTTTCTATTTTTCAGATTGCATGTGTCGTGTTGGCGTTGGTGGTAGCTTGCTCCGGTAAGCCAACTTTGTTGATCAATTGTTAATAAGATATAATGTTCGCTATAAAATCTCTGTAGTGTACTATTTATTATATATTTATATAGATACAAAACTGAGATAAATCACACATCACAAATATATATACTAGGTGGTAGACCCATATGTAGGGTCGTCTGGGTAGGTACCACCGCCTTTCTTATTTCTGCCGTGAAGCAGTTCGCTGTGTTTCGGATTGAAGGGAAAGGTAGCCAGTGTAATTACTGGGCATGGAGGGCATATCATCTTAGTCCCCAGGATGGCAAACGCACTTGTGGTGTGAAGTGATTTACACTTAATATTGCAAGTGTCTATAGGCGGCGGTGACCACTTAACATCAGGTGGGCCGCAAGCTTGTTTGCCATATCGTAACATAAAAAAAAATATATACCTTGTAGGTATGTGGATTAAAAAGAAAAATTGTTGACTATATGGTATTGCTATTTCATGTAGACATTTAATGAAAGACCTTTGTACGGGAAAGTAAGAATAGGAGGTGCTGGTTGTAGCAATGAAGACACGTTCTCAGCTTCGGTGGGTTTTACAAAGCAAAATAACATCAAAATAAAATACCGATACAAGCTCGTATTAAAAAGCCAAGTGACAGGAAGGCAAACAAAAATGAAACTAGACAGTCAAAAACTACCAAAAATAATAATCTTATAAAATACAAAAAATATATACGAAAAAAGGTTGCAATCGGCAACAACCTTATTGTTGATTCGTACTTTAATATAAGATCCCGTTATTGTATACGGGAGTAGTTCCCACCAGTGACATCACGTATAGGATATTTCTTCTCATCGCGGAGTGTTGTAAACGTTGATGGAGGGAGTTATTTTTTTGTTATTTTATTGTTTCGGGACTATTAACATTCACAACGACCTATAAAATTCTATTGTGACTAGCCTCCAAGTAAGTTCCTATTGAGGCCTTACAAGTACATACTCCTATTAGATTTGCGCGAGCACTGCACATTGTAAATAAAACAACTTTTACAGATTTAACTCGCGTGTAATTTTTTTTGAGGAAGTTATTATTTTTGTTTTTTTTAATGTTTTAGTGTCTCGCGTGTAGATTTTACATTTGTTATTATTGCCCGACGTTTCGTTACACTTTGCAGCGTTCGTGGTCACGGGATGCAAAGTGTTACGAAACGTCGGGCAATAATAACAAAATGTAATATCTAATTACACGCGAGTTAAATCCGTAAAATTTGTTTTCTTTACAAAGTACTCCTATAGCTGGGCACTGTCTAAAAAATTTAAGATAGGTATTCCCGACTGTTTTGATATCCTCTGGGTTGAGAATGTTTCTCCCCAAACATCGGCTTCTTTTATGAGTTAGAGGTTCTCAAAAAAACAGGAGTACATTAGTGTTTTAACACTCCTCCACGGTGTTTCAAGCATCAGTATATTTTAGTCTCATGTTATAGAGATCAGATTGCAGTGGCCAGTCAGAGCCCTAATTATAACACTCAGATTGCTTCAGTAGCTCGACAGTACACTTACGGGATTACGGTTTGAGAACGGAGGGTTTCGGAACCCCTATAAAGCGTCGCTAGAGATTTTTTACGAAGGCGAGGTCCTTTTTTGTCCTCAATTCTGTAGGGCAAGCTTTCCAGTTTCCATTACAGTTTACAAAACGGGATGGCCTGCGTATTTAGCCAATGTCAATAATCTAAACTCAATGGCGTCTCACGACACTAGGGTGATACTCCCAGTTTCTAGTCTACTTCACTTTCTCCCGTGAGTCTTTGTAAATGTCACTGTCTTCTACAGGAACAAAAAGTGCCGTTAAAACTACTGTTATTGGGACTGACTTTGATAAGGTAGTTAGCTTAACGGATTTAAGGTCTTAACACACTTACCGTCTCGGAACCGTGTCGCCTCTTTTTAACCGCCTTCAAAAAAGGAGGAGGTTCTCGCTTTTTTTTTTGTATGTATGTTCCGCGATTACTTCGTCAATTATGAGTATTATGACTCGATTTTAATGATACTTTTTTCAGATACGTCAAGATCAGAGATGACCCCTATAAATTGTATCGATATAAATTCGACCATTTTAAACAAATCGTTAATAACAAAAAAAACGTTTAGTTTAAGTTTCCTTTAAGTTTTAAAAAGTGCTTAGTAGGCCTATACATTTTCAATAAAAAATAATAAAATAAAATATTTTGGCAAAAAAAATACGAAAACCGACTTCAAGACGTACAAATTTAAACTAAAAAGTAAGAAATAAATAATATTTATATTTAGTAGTTGAAAAGAGCGTCATAGAAAAACTTATAATTATTTATTTATATTTCATACCCCGATATATTTGGAGTCGATGCCAGCCTAAGCAAAATAACCTTACCTAATAGATACGAACTTGTTTAATCCATTAACTATACATAATATGAATGCATAATAAAGATGAGAAATAGTCCGCCGCTCCGTGAAGTTCGAAAATTTGTTGCAAAGGGTACACTCCTTGGCTGGCTGGCACCGGCTCCAAATTTATCGGAGTATGAAATATAAATAAATAATTATAAATGTGTATCAACACTTTCCTTGGTTTTATATGACGCTCTTTTCAATTACTTAATAAAAATATTATTTATTTCCTACTTTTCAGGCCCGTATTACAGAATGACACTCAGAAATCAATCATGTCTTGAAAATCTTTTGTCACTTTCTATCAAGCACAAAGTGATAGAGACGTATGACGCTGAGGTCGGCGTTGATTCTTGAGACTCATTCTATAATACGTGCCTTAGTTTACGTCTTGAAGTCCGTTTTCGTATTTTTTGCTAAAAATATTTTATTACAGATGCGCTGCGGATCGTAGTCGTTTTGTAGCTGTAACTACAAAATTACGTTCATTTAAACGTGAGACAGTAAGTGACAATAAGGCTGGTTTGCATTTCGCGCAAAAAATAGTCTCGCGAATTAGCGAGATAATGCAGCCAGGGTTATTGGTACACTTCCTGTCTCAGAGGATCTAGGCAAAGTCTTTTATCTATAATATAATAGTCCATACGTTTTTGTATCTAGTTATAGTGTCCCTTTTATAACGTAGATTCGATTTATTTTTAACCGACTTCAAAAAAGGAGGAGGTTATCAATTCGACTGTATGTTTTTTTTTTAATGTTTGTTACCTCATAACTTACTTAACGTTACTGGGTGGACCGATTTTTAAGATTTTTTTGACCTTTGGAAGCTAGTGCTTGTCATGGGGTCCCATTTAAATTTTATCGACATCTGACAAGTAGTTTTTGAGTTATCCTTAATAATGCCTATTTAATTGACATTGATGATATCGCAATTTTATCACTTTTGTTTCTAAAAGATCTTGAGGTAGTTTCCTGAAAATTTATGTACAGACAACAGCACGTTGGGTTACCACAAACTGTCAAATTTTCCCATTCAATTATGCACTTTATATTGAATAGTGTTAGGTTGAAAATTGTTTGCAGAAATTTGACAGTTTTGTATAGCCCGACGTGCTGTTGACTGTACTTAAAACACTAAAAAGCAGAAAAAACCTCAATATTTGTAATAAACTTTGTCACTTATATTTGGCACCGACCTCAAAAAACATTTAGATTTTTATAAACAAAATTTTTATTTCTCCCGTTTATAGTTTTGAAGGCGGTTTTTTTTTTATTAAATTTTTTTTATTAAAAAGATTCTAATACATCTTATAAGAAATAGGGTTAGGAAAACATTTCACAGCTAGTATGGAAACGTGCGTGCCATACTCCTCTTAAAGTTGTGATTATTCTTCCAGCTTTACCGCACTACGGAGGCGGCGGTGGCTACGGTCACAGTGACCACGGAGCCTATGGCGGAGAACACGGACACGGAGGAGAGCACGGACACAGTGGACACGGCGGACAAGGCGGATTCGGACAAGAAGGTCACGGTCACGGCGGTGGCTTCGGCAACGAGGGACATAGCCAGGGCGGACACGGCCAGAGCGGCCACGGCCAGAGCGGCCACGGCCAGGGTGGATACGGACAAGGTGGATTCAGTCAGCAAGGCGGTCACGGACAAGGATACACGCAGCCTGGCTCTGGTCACGGGGGCTATCAACATCATGGATATTAAATTAACTACGGCATCGATTAGGAATTAAACGCTTTGATTATTTATTGTTTTTATATTTTTTTACAACCTGCCATTATTTTGAGGCTGCATTTTTTTTCTACGCTCATATACACCTATTATCTAGCCCAAAGTAAGTATCGTTAAAAACTTGTATTATGGATACTAGACAACGCAATGTTATTATATTTAAAAAGAGGTAGATAGGTTACTTGCTTGCAAAAAGTGGCACCCTAAAAGTAAGCTAATTAGCACACCTGAGCATCTATGTTTCTCGTTTACTCTATTTCTAGATATCATGTCGTCTTACTCACAACTTACAATACGACCATGTTAACTCGCCACATACGACAACATGAAATCGTAGACTTTAGGTGCCGAGTTAATTTGACCGTGTAACATGGTGACATTTTGGACAATTTTTGACTTTGAATTAGTATGAAGGTAACCTATCTACCTCTTTTTAAATATAACATCATTGAGACAACGGACATTTTTAATACCTATAGGTACATGATAATTGTAAATATTTTTATGAATAAACTTAAATAAATGTTTAAACAACCACGAGCCGTCAATAAATATTCGTGTTAATCACACAAATATTTGCCGCTACCAGGATCTAGAATCCGGACCGCTTGATGTCTAGGCAGCAATACTGACCACTCACCACAGCGATGTCAATGGCCCATACTGACGGATATCGCTTTATGTGTCTGAGGAGCCGTTTTATCCCACGGGTTCACATACTTGAGCACCCATAAGGTCAAATTAGCTTGCGCATTTTTTCACACGAACACATCAGCTATTAGAGCGCAACGATGCAAAGGCTGACAAATATAAAAAAGCGTTAATGTCTATTTGTTCTCTTTATTTCTATTGGTAGTAGTAAAACGTAGTAATCAATAGTCAACCAGTGACAAGTCCACATCGCGTTTTACGTGTTAATGAAACTTTTAAACTTTAATTACGGAAGACCGCCATAGTACATGCACGTACCTATGTCATGTCCCAGTGCGGGACCGCTGTCGAGTGGTATACTGAAATTCGACGAACACTATTTCGAAGGAACACTACATACTTCTACAAATCCCATGCTTTGACAACATACACATTCGACAAGACACTACTTCGACAGAACACTGCTGCAACATTATACGTATTCGACAGATGCCTATTAAAAGTTTGTGAAATAATTACTTAGTTTATTCGAAAAACAAATGAATAATAAATTACAACTGAATTTCGAAAACACTATTTGTGTGACATGATCTATCGAACATGTAATTCGTCGAAGTAGTGTTCTGTCGAAATAAAGTACATATAACACTCTCGCTTAGTGTTATGCCTGGGCAGTAAAAAAGAGAGCAACTTTTTGTATTTGGTTGGACGGAAAAGTCCTCGAGTGGCGGCCGCGTAACGAGAGACACAGCAATGAACTGGTAAACTCAAAGCCAAAGTCAAAGTAAAAATTTCAAACTCGGATTTAAGATCCTAACCAAACCTAATAATGGGCATCTTTCAGATAACCTGGGAAATATATTTTATTAACAATTTTTGTATCACTAAGGCCTTTTATGCGTCAGACATTGTACTGCTTAGACACTAATGTATCTCAAATTTTATAGGCGCTATGCAGACAGTATTGCGGCAACAGGCAACTCGCAACTATCTGTTTTCATATACTTTAAAGAAACTGCGCAGACATTACAACTCTAGTTATGAGTTTCAAAGATCATTTCAGTTGCTGCGTTCGAGGACAGAATCAGATTCAAATTAACGCAATTAGCAACTGTCAAACTTGTACTAGTCGTGTCCAGTTGCTGGTTTTCCCAATCGGCAATTGTAACAAGTCGAGCGATTTCGCCTTCTTCTGACTGTTGACCATGGATTTTAATAAGTTTATTTAGAATCGCGGCAACAATGTACTGGAACTGTTTGTTGCTGCAACTGGCAACTAAAAAGTTTATAGTTGCTTCAACTAACTTGATAGTTTCTTCAACTAAAGTTGTTCTGCATAGCGCCCTAAAGTCTGACGTCTTAACAATATAATTGGAATTAATACCAAATTAATTAGAAATCGAAAAACAATCAGCACTTATCATGACAGGACTTTTTTCCTTATTTTTCATTTTCTTTATAATTTTCTATTTTCAATCATATATAAACATGACAAATAAAAATTAGATACAAAATCAATACCATCTGGTAAGAGGCTTGTTATCCATATTACAGTGACTATACGGGGTGACCTATCTAGAATATAATAGAATAGAATTAATCTTTATTGCACATCGACACAGATATAAAAGATTACAGTATAAACATTTACAGTACAAGGCGGAGTACAGGCGGCCTTATCGCTTTTAGCGATCTCTTCCATTCTTTCATATTCTTATCTAAGTAGACGACAGTTCAAAATTTCGTCAGGGTGAGGGAAGTAGTATTTTTAAAGCTGGTTACACGGCAGGTAAATATCTAACACCAATTCCTAAATTTGTATTTCTTAAATTACAATAGATAAATTTAGAATTGGTAAACATAATTCCAAATGTTATCTAAAACATCTATTTCGTAGATAACAAAGGTTAAATTGCAAAAGGCCGTTGATCTATATTGACGCATTTTGTTTGTTATTATGTAAATCATACGTTTTGCTTTCAAGTAAGTGCAACATGTATGCTGGTAGAACTTGTTACTAATATGAAAACTTAAAAGCTAGGTACACCTATGCCGATTTTATCTTCATCTTTCCGAAATTCACAGTGAAATTATGATAATTTACTTGGTGGTAGCCCTGTATGTAGGATCGTCCGGGTAGGTACCACCGTCTTACCTATTTTAGCCGTGAAACCATGTTAAACAGTGTTATAGGTTACAGATAAATAGTTACAGGGCACTATGCCATAAACCACATGCTCAACAAAATGCAAACTTAGACAACATCAAATTGCAGAGCATGTGGACACGACCGGGAATCCATGGAACACTTGCTATATGACTGTGATTCCATAGCCAGGATTAGAATGAATATCCTGGGAATGGCCTACCCAAGGCCAAAGGACTACAAACTCTTCAAGCCCATGAACATAGTAAGGCTGATGGCCTAATATTCAAGGAGCGACAAGAGTAAAGGGAAAGGGGAGGCACAAAAGATCCCGTTGGGTCGAAGTGCACCGTGAGGAAACTCGCGGCCCCATCATAAGATAAAATAAGATGTTAAACAGTTTGCTCAAATTGAAGGGAAAGGTAGCCAGCGTAATTACTGGACATGGAAGGCATTTCATCTTAGGCCTCAGGATGACAACGCACGTACAATCCCAAGTGAATTTTTCCTTCTTATTGCAGGTGTTTATAGGTGACGGTATCCAATTACAACCAGGTGGGCCGTCAGCTAGTTTGTCATATAGTTGTACAAAAAAAGCCGTTGGAAAGCGCGCCAAACATTTATTTTTATTGTTTTAAATTCTTCCTTTATATTAAGCACTGGCAAACCTAAAAATATAAATCCATTGGAAAGCGCTGTAAAATTGAATATTTTTAAACGCAACGCATTTTGGGCATGTATATTTGTGGATATGCCACTTGAGAGGAATATTTTAATATCAAAAGCGTTTATCTCATCAAAAACACTTGTCTAGATAACCATAGAATTCTAGGTATGTCATTTTTTTTCTAAAACAACCTAAAACAACAGTGGTGAGTGGAGTTATTGTCAGAGATTATTTCGAAATTCTTAAAGACGAAGAAATACAGGAAATAAAAGGTATTTATAGTAGACATATTTTTTTCTTTATCTTCAATATTTTAAAACGCCTTTCGATTTAAATTCAGCAGAGTTAAAGTTCTATACAATCATGTCATTTATTCACAGATTTCGGTGAATAATTTAGTGACGTCATTGAAATCCACAATTAAAAAATCTGGAGCACATTTTGTAAAATTTATTTTACTTAAGACTGTAGTGTTAATTTTTAAACCTGTTGAATAATTGCATAAATGTCGCATTCCTGCGGCGTATGATAACCAGAGATTTTTCAGATTTGTTTATCCTAACACTCAAAGCACGAATTGTATAACTATCTTTCTAAAAAGAGCCTGGGCACAGCTGATTCTTATTATTCTTATTCTTAAATAAGGGGCTGAGGCCATATCTCAGAGCACTTCGACCCTATGGGATCTTTTGTGCTTCCCCTTTCCTTATCACCCATCCCCGCCAATATCGAAAACATTTTGTATGAGTTTCACGATGTTGGCGGGAATAAGGTCTATAAAGTCCTCTGGTTTAGGGTAAGCTAAACCTAGGACCCTTAGTCGCCTGTTGGCTAGTGCATCGCAGTCACATAGTATGTGCTCCATGCTTTCTTCCTCCTCACCACACATTCTACAGATGGGGTCATCAGCTTTGCCTATTGAAACACAGCTGATTACCTGCTCGGCTCGGGTTCATAACGTCTTGGAAATAGGCTTAAACGGTACTGTCTGATTAATGATCGGTACCACAGTAAACAACTGAACGCAAAACCTTTTCACTTTAGGTATAACAGACAGTTCCCTATTCAAATGAAGTATGGAGGCAGAAGAAACAATCGCTCACATTCTAATATTACCCGGATGCCCAGTGTGGTGCCACAATATTCTGTGAGTGAGTTCCTGGAAAAGATGGGCTGTCTGAAGTGACCCAGCCTCTCATATGACGTAAAAACGGCTCAGAAACCTTTAAGTTGCGGAAATTTAACGTACGAAGAAGAACACCTGCAGTGCCCGAAAACCTGCCATCCGATCATGCTTTACCACCCTTTTATATTAAAAAAACATGATACTTTACTCTCTTTATAAAACAATATAGTGTATAAGAGATTTTACAATAAATGTAAATGAATACTGCTTATAATTTAGCGCTACAGCAGTGTGGCGTCAGGCTATGCTCTGATGCAAGCCAGTAGCTACACGTTCTGTTAGTTGGAGTTTACTCTTTTAATGTTGTGCTTTTATTTATTCCAGCTATGCCATACAACGGAGACGGTAACAGCCAAGGTCCTCGCTACCATGTAGGATTGACTAGCGAAATCATTTCCAAACCACAAGGGCAACGCATTATAGGACAAAACTGCCAAATCGGACATCAACGTCAAGGACAAGGAGACCATGGAAACCAGGGAGGACACAGAAAAGATTTACGTAAACGTTACGGTGGTGGATTAGAAATTGGAGGCCTCGGAGAGACGGGAGGTTTTGGGCAGAAAGGTGGATTAGGTGAAAGAGGCGGGATCGGCGAGGCCGGTGGTTTAGGAGAAGCATACCCAAGGCGCCCGCTGACAGCAAAACAGTCAGTTGTTCGGATGGTATAGCCTCCCTACAAATAATAATTTACATTTGATTAAAATGATTTATTTGTTTGGGAAATTACTCTCTTAATTATTCCTTTTACGTTATCTAAATAAATTTAGTAATATAAGTTTGTTTTATGGATTATATTTCATGGATTTTATGTTGAGTTAAAATATAGGATAGAAACTAGTGAACATTCTTGCAAAGTTCACTTCAGGATTTAAAAGGAATTATAGAAACAGATAGTCTGTAGTTGCAGCACACCGAATATTTTGCCGAATTTCCATATTTGGTTCTTAGAAAATGTGCTAAAATAGTTAATTTTTCACGTTAGAACACCCTGAAATGTATTTAAGAACCGAAAAATTAATTACTAGACCCATCCAAGGGACTATTAAAAATGCAGGAAATTTTTAGGAGCTCCGTTTATTATGCTTCATATAAAATTAATTAAAGTCATGCTTTGGTAGTGCCGGTGGTTGGTCGATCGCTTTATTTCTGTCACTTCTTGCCTAAATCTGGAAGCCCCTTGGTATCAGGCACTTTGGGCGTTTCTGGCACCTTTGGAGCATCGGGTAACTTCGGGGTGTCCGGTAACTTGGGGGTGTCGGGTAACTTGGGCGTCTCGGGGAGCTTGGGGAAGTCGAGGCTTACCACCGCCGAAGCCAGCACCAAGAGACCAATGAAGATCTGAAACCAACAAAATAGGATCATTTTAGCTGACAAATATCTAGAGAAGCTTTTAATGAATATGACTTTGGGGCCCAGACGTACATACTTAACAGTGTCACAGGAGTTTTTTTAAGAAAGTTATCCTCTAGCCTCATGGTTGCCTACACATAGAGGGTTCTAAACAGGTTCTAAAGCCTCTGTAAGGTTCGAGTCCAAAAGGGAGTAGGAGATCTGTGGGAGCCTCTAAAGGTTTGGAACATGGCTTAGGTGAATCATGAGGTGGTGGGGTAAAAGAGAATCGCCCACACACATTCTGAAATCTGGGAACCGGGTCTTTGAATCCGTCCGCGAGTGCATGCGCTGTGTTGTAACAAGGACGAGGAGTAGTACAGTAGTATAGCGATCATAATCGGCTCGTCCTAATCGAGCGGATGTTTCTAAGTTTATGGAACGCGGGGCCGACCTCACCGATCGTAGTGTAGATCGTTGCTCAGACTACGTGTGGGTTTTAGACAAAAAAATATCGTTTTACTATTACTAGGAAGCTATAGCCCTATTCTTCACGATGTATAACTAACAAGGTGTACCACGAGGCATTCGAACCAGTTTTGTTTAAAAATTGACCTGAAGGAAGGCCATTGGGACTATTTTCACTTATCGGCGGGAATATGCTTACGAATTCGAATCCAGAGTGACGTCAAGACGACTTTCAGCAGGGCCGTTTCGTCAAATCTTTTTGGTCTAATATTATATCTGCATTGCAGATTTTTAATGGAAAGACATGAAACAAATAATAGAGCGATTTTGTGTGGCGTTCCTCCACTAGTATCCTGTCGTGGACTATTTCCTTGTTTAAATCTATGAATTAATAAAATATATCTTTATTTATTTGTACCTAGTGCAAAACATATACGCAGGAAATATTAGGGATCCTTCAAAATTAGTAGATACTTCAAGCAGACTGCAAAAGATATCGCGAACAATATACAGAACTTAGTCTTATGGAATAATATTTGCGTTTACAAACGCATAAATACCTTTAAAACTAGAAAAAATACACTGAAAAAAAGCGTTTGTAAACGCAAATATTATTCCATAATAAACCTAAGGTAGTTTCATCGTAACTGGGCGTCAAATGTTTGCAAAAATATATCGTTCGGATCTTAGAAGTGCGAGTTTCATCAAAAGATTTGACGAAACAATTTTACCATAAAAACATAAGCACCAAACACTGACAAATTTCGGTAGTGAAAGCAGTGCTCTGGTGGCGTAGTGGTTAACGCAGCCGCCCGGATTGGGGAGGATGCTGGGTTCGATTCCCGACTGTCAGGTCGATTTTTCAGTATATTTTTTCTAGTTTTAGAACTGAGTATTGTTTGGCGATGTGTATAATTTGATTGAGATAAATCAATCGGCACCAGTGCGTTAGGAGACCGTGAGGAAAATCGAAATAAAAAAATTCAGTTTTCGATTAGTGTTGTAAAGATATTATCTAAAACTCACCAGTACTCGAGACATCGTAACGATTATCCTGGTTCCTATTTAATGACTAACGAAGAGGCAGACTCCTGCTCTATTTATATGAACTTTATATGATGGCGTTACTCCTAATTGACTCGCTGTAGAAGTGAAGCAATTATTACAGAAACAATGAAATTACCTGTCAATAGGATAGGACGTGTACAGATATTATTAGCGTGTAAAATTTGCCATTAATTGATTGATAGAACAATTATGATTTCTTTCTACAATATTGCGTATATTTTTACCTTACAATCGAGAGGTTTTACCTAAGGTAAAATATACGCAATAAAATTATCAAAGATAGTCTACTAGTTCGCCCACTGATTCTAAGGTTCTGGTTCGATCATTAATTGGGTACATATTTGGAAAATGTTTCGCCAAAAAACCTATAATCACTATCACAAATACCTGTTATAAAGACTCCCAATCTGCTTAGTCATCAAAAAATAACCTGACACTACCTATAATAAAGTGATATCCAATCGATTGCTTAACATTAATATTGCCTAAAACATATTTTAAAGTATTTTTTATGTTAAATGGTTGGCAGACAATATTAAATCTGTGGCAGACAAGCATGCGGTGTGCCTGTTGGTAAGCAGCCACTGTAGTCTTTAGACGCTTGTAACGCTGACGTGACACTCGCGTACAGCCAACCCTTCCAAACTTCTTCCCTACCGCGTGGATGGTGAAATTTCCCAGAATTTTTTTTTACACGCGTCGTATATGTTTTACATTATCTTTACAATGCAAACGCTTGGTTTACCGTTAGCTGGACGCTATTTATCCACTAACTCTCAGTCAAGTTATTGTAAAAATATATCTCCATAATTCTACAAACTAAAAGGTGAAAATAATGAAAATTACATGATGAAATTAAAGCCAACAAATGCTTGGTGGCAGTTACGCCTAATAAAAAATACGAACATACAGAAAAAAGTTTGCATTGAATCATTTAACATTCGATACTAATTATACATCTGAGAATGAATAGTTAGCGTGTCTCGGCAAGAACTGGTTTGATTAATCGAACTAATTAAACAGCTAATAACATAATGACAGAAATTATGTAGTTTTTATGACTGAAAGGACGTCAACTGTATTGGCGAAACTCTAGCAAAGGAGAATGTTCTGTCGCGAACAATCCTTCAGAGAAACGATTGTCTGAGATACTCGTAAGTTAAATATTCCTTTTTTATGTTATGTGGTCGACAGACAAGCATATCTACGGCATATCTATAGTATAGAGTAGGCAACAATAAACTGTAAGGTAGATTGAGTTAAAAAAAAAACCGGCCAAGTGCGAGTCGGACTCGCACACCGAGGGTTCCGCCGTACAAACGTAGCGGTTTACAATTTATAAACTGCTGTATCTTTTGATCGCGTTAACTTAGAAGTTTGATTTTTTCACTGCTTAAAGGGACAATAGACTTAGGTATTTGGTATAAATTTCAATTTGATACCTTTATTCGTTCGTGAGAAATAAGGTAGTAAGTTTCATTTTATTAAAATATTTTTATTATATTATATAACTAAAAAAATGTGATTTTCGCAATTTTTCCTATATTTGCATTATATGACAATGCTTCATGCCAAATTTCAAGATTCTGAGTTTACGGGAAGTATCCTGTAGGTTTTGATTCCTTTGCGAGTGTCGGAAATTTGTTGAAAATATCGACATAATCGGCTGTGTCTTTTGATTGGCTTGGCTTAGAAGTTTGATATTTTCACAGCTTAAAGGGACAATAGACCTGAGTATTTCATGTGAATTTCAGCTTGATACGTCCACGCGTTCTTGAGATAAAGGGTCTTGACAGACAGACAGACAGACAGACAGACAGACGGACAACAAAGTGATCCTATAAGGGTTCCGTTTTTTCCTTTTGAGGTACGGAACCCTAAAAATGAAGTCCCTCGACACGAGCTATTACAACAAGAACTCGTGAGAAACTCAGTCTGATTTTTTTTCCTTTCTCGTTCTCGTGAAATAATGCCTTATTTTGCTTACAACATCTTTACGACCTGTGTTATTTAGGAAAGCTCTTGACCGTGGCCCCTACTAGATTTATTAGAGCTAAAATGACCGCGGACAACATTAGTACAATGCTGATAAAGGCGTTTGCAAAAGTTTTGAAAGAAGTAGGACAGCAGAATTGCCGCTCAAAAATCGAAACGAAGGTAGTTTAAGCGTTTGTCATTAATTTATACGTATCTCAATATTATAATACAGTCATGCGTTCTGCGTAATAATCACACACAATAGAGCCACCCAGTACGCGGTCAGTGCTGTGAGAATAGGTGAACGAAAATTTTTGAATTCGATTTTCCTCCTTGCTTCGGAAACATTCCAGACTATTGTTAAAAGATAGCAACCGTAAACAATTGACCACATTACATTTTTGTAATAGTTTTTTTTTTATTTTATGGATAGAAAATAGACATTAACAGACTCAACACGTATTTTTAATTTTGTTTCTAAGTTTTTTTAATTTCAAATTTCAAATCTTAGTCACTAATTATTCGTGTGATAGCTAGTGCAAGACATAAAACATTCGCTAGTCACCCTAGCTTTGCCGACCTGCTAGGTCCTTTTTCACGCCTCTTGTATGATCCAGGGTTGTAGGGAGTGATGGCAGTGAATTCTGTTTCTTTATATTTTTTATTTCACTTGGTTGGTAGACAAGCCTGGTGATAACCAGTCGCCATAGCCTAATCATCATCATCATCGTCACAACAGCCTTTATAATTCGACCCACTGGGACAAAATGCTTCTCCTTGTTATCAAAGGATTAGGCAGTAGTCCACCACGCTTTCCCAATGCGGATTGGTGGACGGAGTATAAGGTGATCAATACCTATGCCTATCCATTAGTCGCCTTCTACGACACCCATTGGAGGATATGGGGTGATGCTATTCTACTCTGCCGGCATCACACGGTAGCCTAATAGATGCTTGCAACCAACAGTGTAGAACAGATTCTGGATTGGACAGATTCGTGATTCGGCAGATTCCAAAGTCGACAGATTCGTGGATTGGGCAGACTCTTGGACTCGACGGATTAGCTATACGGCAGAAGTACAGTTGTTACTAGAAAAATGCACTGAAAAAAATCGACTTGCCTCAGGCGGGACTCGAACCCGCATCTTCCGCAATCCGGGCGGCTGCGTTGACCAATTACGCCACCGAGACACTGCTTTTCGCTGTCGAATTTTTCAGTGCTTGGTGCTTATGTTTTTATGGTAAACATTGTTTCATCAAATCTTTGAAATTTGCATTTCTAAGAGCCGAACGAAATATTTTTGCAAATATTTGACGCCCAGTTAAGATGAAACTACCTAACATTATGAAATAATTTTATTTTTGCGTTTACAAACGCGTAAATATTAATACTAGAAAAATGCACTGAAAAAAATCGACTTGACTCGATTTTGGTTCGCTGAAAAGTGTAACAAAAAATTGTATTCTTCACATGAAAAGCACATACATTAGAGAATATGTGCATTTTTCACGTCATTGTTATCAATTTTTATAACGTTATCAGTCAATAGCTTTATCATGAAATATCGATATTTCAATATTATTTTACGTCCACCACCTACGTCATAAAATGTTAGGTCGTGATTTGTTTTTATCATTCGAATAACGTTTTAAATCTCAAGAACATATCTGGATTTAAATGTTGAACACGAACAGATGTTCACGAGTTATGACAATTAATGCACTTATTTAAATTTATTTAAAAAATATCTAAATTATTATTTACTAGTCGCCGCTCGGGAGCCGCTTGGACGTCGGTTATCGCGACAAAAAGTAGCCTATGTGTTGCCCTGATTATATCTAATCTACCCCTATGCACAATTTTATCCATATCCAGGTGGCCACTAATGGCGCCAAAATTATGTAATCCACCATATTTGGCCACATGGCCGGCCAAAAGTTCTGTATGTTATAACCCCATTTCTAGCCAGTTATGTTTGTCATTTTCTTTATTTATTGTGGCTAATCAACAAGACAAATAGTATTTAAAAGTTACCTCAAAATTTACATTCTTAATGCTGCTTATTTAAAGACTGCCCAAAAAAGGGAATGAAAGTCCGAATAAATCTATCTATGTTTACTATCGTATATTGGAAATATGTGTATGAATTGATTAGTAAAAAATAAGTACCAAAAATCAAAATGCTGCTCAAAGTAACTATCCCACGGGGACGAAGTCGCGAGCAAAATATATTATTAAATACAGATAGAGATCAGTAACAAAGACAATTCACTTACAAATATAGTTTTTTCTTTTAGGTATAAACATTCTAAAATATCATAAACATTGAATAAGAAATAGGTAAAACGATTTCTCCGTTAGCATACATAAATAATTTAATTGGTGTGAGTATGGCAATATATGACCCGAGAGGCAAGTCAGGGTTAGTGGTGGTGAATGTTGATGCGCCCTATAGACGACACCAGCCCGCCTATCATGACCACCAAAACATGATATGATATGATATGATATAGCCATTTATCGCGTTGAACTGGCAAAAATTATTGGATATAACCGCAATCTTAAAAATATAACGATACTGCGAACATGTATAAGCCTTATGTTCACATGTTTACATGTTCGCAGTTTCGATAAAATTTCAAGTTGACGGTTATATCCAATAATTTTTGCCAGTTCAACGCGATAAATGGGTATGTCATATCATATCATATCGTGTTTCGGTGGACATGCTAGGCGGGCTGGGTCACAAGCAACAGGCACTACTTCTGACTCCAGACCCGGCTTGCTGGCTCTATGGACCCGGCAGCCGCAAGATGGATCCATGGAATTCAAAGAGTTTTTGTCTATTTTTTTTAAAGAGACACAAATTTTGAATTAAGATGTAAAAAGTGTTTGGTCTTTGTAACTGAAACGGTACGATAACAGGCCACCAAGCTTTCTTTCTAGGAAATTTTGACTGACGTGATTTATTTATTGGTTTCGGAAAGTCCTACGTTAGTAGTTGGTCCCAGTAATTGAAAAACATAAGCAACTAATGTTAAAGTTTCTTAGAAAATACTCGTAATTAAATGCATTACTGAGTAAACATACCTACATGTAGTTGCAAGTAAACAAAGTAATAACTAAAAATACTTTTCGTCAACATTTAATTATTACTTAGAACTTTACGGGAAAATATATTGACCAATAATTCTAGTTACCAAACAATACCAAAATTCCGATTTACATACGTATTATTTATTTAAGCATTGCCTCGGCCAAGGAAGCGTTATCTAAATTCGTTATATAAATAGAGTTGTCCGAAAATTGCCGGTTAGTTCCAAACTAGTGCTTGTGTGACACTGCCAACATGAAGGTGACATTGGTAAGTGACGCAAAAAATTAAGATAGCGAATTGTTGTGTGATAATTTTTTGAGCGTCTTAAAGTAAGCAGATTCATGACCTTTTTTCTGATGCGGAAATATCCAACAACAGTCGAACAAATCTATATATAATATATAAAAATGAATTGCTGGTCGTTAGTCTCGCTAAAACTCGAGAACGGTTGAACGGATTTATCTTCTCTTGGTCTTGAAATGTTTGTCGTAGTCCAGGGAAGGTTTAAAAGGTGAGAAAATATGGAAAAATTGCGAGAAAGATAGTAAAAACAACAATTTCATTTTCCCATACAAGGCCCGCGATAGAAGCTATGCAATAGCTTAATAAACTGTTCTGCCTAATTTCCTGTCAAACATTTGACGTTCCGCCATTTTAGCGAAGGAAGAGTTTTAATGTCGTTAGGATAGGTGCAAAGACGTTTAGTACTCCGTGAATAGGTAATACGACGTACACCGGGTCATCTAGTATTTTATAAATATGAGTTAGACTTTTTTGACACGGCACAGTAAAGTTCCTATCCTGCTTTGATGAAATTTGCGAGTATTTTTTTAAAGAAATTAATGAAAACTCTCTTTTAAGTAAACTAGTTGTGCCCGCAGCTTTGTCCGCGTGGAGTAGGTTACTTTGGGCAGCATTTTTTGTACTTCATTTGGACTTCTAACAACCTTTCATGCCCTTCTTCATCGTCTTATCAAATAATCAACATTTGTACCAACATCAAAATCGGTCCCGTAATTTTTGAATTTATTCATTACAAAAATACAAATCTTTCCTCTTTATAATATTAGTATACATGTAGATAATTTAGTCACAGATTTATATACTACATGTAAACTAAATAACCAACACCCTGAATACAGGTGGTTTGGGATCGGCTTCCGAGTTGATTTCAATAATTTTTTTTTGAAAAAAAGGATTTTTTTTTTGAAAAAAAAAACGAAAAAAAAATTATTGAAATCAACTCGGAAGCCGATCCCAAACCACCTGTATTCAGGGTGTTGGTTATTTAGTTTACAGGTTGTATACATACAAAAGTATCGCAGAATGTAGAAGTACGTGTAAATAAAATTCCGTGTCACTTAAAGGTTATCTTTATTGTAACGACAAAGTATAGCTAAATCTGTTCTTGAATTTTTACTTCAGAAGGAATTCTTAGTGGCCACTAAATATATTGTTGTTTGAAATAAAATAACACAAAATATGACATAAACATAGAAAACTAAAAACGGAGAAATAAAAATTTTGTTTATAAAAATCTAAATGTTTTGAGGTCGGTCCCAAATACAAGTGACAACGTTTATTACAAATATTGAGGTTGGCACCGACCTCAAAAAACATTTAGATTTTTACAAACAAAATTTTCATTTCTCCGTTTTTAGTTTTGAAGGCAGTTTTTTTTATTTAAAAATAATTTATTTTTTGCTTTTTAGTGTTTTAAGTATAGAAATTTTTGGGAAACTCTCTCGAGATCTTTTAGACACACAAGTGATAAAATTACGATATCATCGATGTCAATTAAATAGCCATTATTAGGGATAGCTCAAAAACTACTCGTCAGATGTCGACAAATTTAAATTGGACCACTGACAAGTACCAGCTTCCAAAGGTTGAAAGAATCTTCAAAATTGGTACACCTAGTAAACAAACATTTAAAAAAATATAGCCGAATTAAGAACCTCCTTCTTTTTTGAAGTCGGTTAAAAAGGCGCTGCGGTTCGTAGTCGTTCCGTAGCGTTCATAGTAAATATAAATTGACTAGAAAAAAAATATTTATAAAAAAGCTTTTATTTTAAATTAAATGCAAAAACTTTAAATAACAATAAAAGGTAGTCGCGAGATTTACTTTGATTAAGATAAACGATAGATCGAAGTAAATCTAGCGACAAGGTTTTATTGCTATTTAAAGTTTATTTTTATCATTTTAGTGTATTTAATTTAAAATAAAAGCTTTTTTATAAATATTTTTTCTTGTTAATTTTTTTTTTACTTTTTTGTCAATATTCGTATTTATCTCAGTAAACCCTTTCATTTGATACCCATATTGTAGAAATGCATTAAAAATAACTATTCCGCCATCTTGGATGGTCCGCCATATTGGATTTAGACTGACGTTACGCAGCTTATTGTGTATTGTCATCCAAACTAAACGTGTACAGAAAATTTCAGCTCAATCGGTTGAAGAAATCTGCTTCAAAATCGAGTTGCAAAATTCCATCCGAACAAACATACATTGCAAGTTAAATAAAAGCTTTTAAAAGGAGGCGTTCCCTTTCCGAGCTGATAAATGTGCTACGACCTTTGATGAACTGACTTAAACAAGCACTTTGTTTAGTCAAACAAAAGTCTATGTTTATTTTGCAACTATTTAATCACGCTGTGTATAATACAAAATATTTAATAAGCTTATTTTTTTTCAGATCGTAATATTAGCTGTTGTGGCCATGGCCTCCGCTCAAGGTAAGGATCTAAAGTTTTACTTTTATGGTTAACTAGTTTATGCCCGCGACTTCGTCCGCATATAATAGTTACATCGGGCAGCAATTAAATTTTCTTATTATTTCTTCAAACCCAAGTCATATACCTACAAATTTTCATGGATTTTAAGTAAAAATTGACGGATTTCCATACAAACTTTCATCCATTACCCCCTTAGGGATGGATTTCCAAAAATCTTAAAATATATCTTTCTTAATTTGTAACTGAAAGGCCATGTACCAATTTTTATGAATTTTACTGTAAAAATGACGGATTTCCATACAAACTTTGCACCCCCTTTTCACCACCTTAGAGGGTGAATTTCCAAAAATGTGCACCCCTGGACCTCCTAAGGAACCTACGTACCAAATTTGGAATCTCTAGACCCAGCGGCTTAGGCTGTGCGTTATATGTCAGTCAGTCAGTCAGTCCGTATTCATTTTTATATATATATGTCGCAGGGAAATGATGAAAATAGAGATTTGATCAAATCCCTAAGGAATTTGATCAAATCCCTGCAGATGTTAAAATAACTATTAGATTTTAACATTTCCCTTATGAAATTTAATGATTTGATCAAATTCCTGAACTGATTTAGTGAAAAGACACAAATACTTGAACACCACTGTTTTCGCTAATTATTGCCTCCTTTACCCCAGTTGCAACAAACTGGCAACAAAGAATAAACTTATGAGTTCGTGGTTTAATGTTCGCTCAACAGTGCCACCAACTGTAGGTGCCATAAATCCACGACTTGTTTGAACAAAAATAAATAAAAAACAGCACATATAAAAAAACCTTTGAATTATTTTAAGTACTTTTCGTTTAAAATAATTACTTGTCTTACATACTTATTACCTTCTATAACCATTTTTGTACATTCATAAGTCTTGCAATGTCTGAATTGCATAAAAATCTTTTAACTATGTTAGATTTTTATTTTTGTCATTTCACTAAAGCAGTTCAGGGATTTGATCAAATAACTTAATTTCATAAGAGGAATGATAAAATCTAATAGCCATTTTAACATCTGCAGAGATTTGTACATATTGCTTAGGGATTTGATCAAATCCCCATTTTCATCATTTCCCTGCGACATATAGATAGACTAGCTTTCCCGCGTCGTCACTTCATCCGCTTAGAATAGTTACTTCGGGCAGCATTGAAATTTTCTTATTATTTCTTCTAACCCAAGCGCCATATACTGATTTTTATTTCTTTATAAAATGACGGATTTTCATACAAACTTCCATCCCTTATTTTACCCCCTTGGGGATTGAATTTTCAAAAATCCTGAAATACGTCATTCTTTATTTCTAACTAAGTAGCTTTATACCAATTTTTCATTAAAATAATCTACCTTGTTTTAATAAATTGCAACTACTAGATTGTCTAGATTATAAATAGGTAGTAAGTACATGGAAGTAAATAGATATTTTTTATTGGACTAAACTAAATGGATAAGTGGAAAAATAACCATATAAGTTAACCGTATATACGAGATTTTTTATTTGATTTGTATTAAATTATTTAAATTATATTGTTTCTTTCTTTACAGTCGACACTGCATTCTACAGGCGTAAGTTTATGACGTTTTCGTCACATTTTTTAACAATTGAATATAATTTTAAGCATACAGATCATTATTTTGTTCATGTTTTTATTAATAAAAAAATTATTTCATTTCGAAGACTAAAGCAAGAGACAGAAGTTTTGTCATTGTTTTGCAATTAATACTTTTAGGCATAAAGAAAAAATATTTTTATAAATATAAATGTTTGTTTCAGCTCCCGGTAACAATCCTTCAGGCGGTAAATATATTTGACATACAATTCTTTCTTATTAAAATATATTAGATAAGTTTATTTCCATACCCAAGCTTTTGCTTCTCGTGATTGTATGCCGTTTTAATTGCTCTACTTAATTTTATTTGTTGAGGAACAAATTAAAAGCAGTAACAGTTTTATGACTGAGTGATTAACAATCGTCGTCTGTCATCTTTCTTTCTTACTTGCATTTGTGTTGTGTTTGTACAATATTTTTCTGTTGTTTTCAGTTCATGTGGTGGACAATAACGCGAACGGTACTAACTTGTTTATTAAACATATCTTATAAAATCCAGTTAAAACTCATCAAAGTTTTTTATAACACTTAGAAGGAAACACAAAGAGTTCGGTGTACTTAATTGCTTTTTTATTAGACCTTACAACATTAATTTATTTTATAAGAGTTTGATTAAAGTTATAAGCATAAATTTTCATACATTTTGCCTGTATTTATTTTCAACTTTTGTAAACAATTCAACTAATAAGGTATCTACGAACATTTGTGAACTAAGTAGAAGGTTTAGTTTTTTTTTTTTATCAAACAGTACCTAACTTTAAAGCATATTAGCAATTACTAATTTGTTTTTTCTTTCTTTCAGTTAATTTTGTCGACAACGGAAATGGTGAGTTGAAAACATCATTCTAGGTGTTCAGTAGGCCTATTCAATAACTTTTTTTGACAGCTGAAAGTGATGATCACCGAGTGAATTTCATCCATTACTGTTTTACACGACACGCTATTAAGGCACTTGTCGCGTGAAACAGCAATGTACGTAAATCGCTCAGTGATCATCACTTTCAACTGTCAAAAAAAGATAGCGAATAGCCCCCCAGCAAAATACTCAGAATATCTTCCTTGTTTTGATAAATTGCAATTACAAGATTATAAATAGTAACATGGAAGTAAATAGATATTTATTTATTGGACTAAATGGATAAGTGGAAATTGTTACGTAAAAAAATTATAAGATTATTTAAGCATATTAAATACTAATTACTTATTTTATTTTGTTACAGTTGACTCTGCGTTCAACAGGCGTAAGTTTTAATATATATATGACAGTAAATTAAATTACCATAATATTTGCCCTTAATATTGCAAGTGTCTATAGGCGACGGTAACCACTTAACACGAACTGGGCCGCAAGCTTGTTTGCCATCTCGTAATATAAATATATATAAATTTCCAAATGATATGTAGGCGGACCGCCCCCACAAGGTGGACCGACGCGACGATCTGGTAAAGTTCGTAGGGCGCCACTGATTCACTGCAATGATTGCATGTTACAGTGGAACAGGACGGCATTTTGAAAGAAAAACAGATATTTCTTTCTGACATTCGTACGAATTCACTCGAATTTATCGGACGGCGAACTGGCGGCAATGTATGCCCAATGGGCATACACTTGTCACAAGTTAAACACCGGCTTGGCCTATCTCCTTGTATTATTAAATCTGTGAATAAAAGCATATATAAAGTGATTGATGAATGTATCATTAATCATGAAAAAATACAAAATAATGTTTACAATTTTTAATATGACCTTAGTATTTATATGTTAGCATGGGTAGGTTCCCGCTTGATACCCCATGTACCAAACAATAGATAACAGTACACCTTTAATGATTTGTATTAGATATTTATATTTTTTTAAAATTAGTTTTAACATTTATGCAATCTCCTTTTTCAGCTAAATAATGGCATATTAGAATGTCAACCAATATTAAAGAGTCGAAACTAATGCTTTTGCTTTACAACATTACCTTCAATATACTGAATACTATTTATAATCAACTTAATTGTTTTTAGCTCCTGGCGGTGGCTACGACCTACCTGGTAAGTTATAGTATAGCAAAGTATAACAATTTTTTTCAACCCTTCTTTTCGAAAAGTGTCGCTTTGTTCCTCTATGAGTGGGAGCAAGGATAGCTCTTTTCCGATAGGAACTTTTGAGCAGGCGGAAATGAGATTTGAATTTGGAACGTAATCATTCATAAAAATCGAATGCCAATTTTATAAATTACTGGCTGGTATACGTAGATGCAACCCGCGCTAACTAAAAATAAAACAAAAGCTCGCGAATTAAGTCTCTGTTCTTGTTACTGAGTACATATTTTCTCATAGAAAGGGTATAAAAAGTAGAGTATATTATGACTCGAGAGCAAAATATTTTTCCCTCGGGCGATGTGCCTTGAATCCTTCGCTTTGCTCGTGGTTCAAAGTAGCCCTCGCCGTAAGAATACTATTTTGCTCCCTTGTTAATCTACTATTCCACGTTTATTTTTAGTGGACATCGAGCTGAAGCCAATTTATTAGTGAGGTGAATACAAACAACTCTTCCTATGGGGCCAACATCGAAATCCGATTTTCCATATAAAAGTGCAACACCTGTGCAACCATATGTATGGAACAGCTGATTTTTTTCGCGATAATTTGGCGACAGTTCCATAGCAAGACTTGTTTGTATTGACTTACCTATTACAATCAGGTGCGCTTTTTTTCTCTTAACTTTTTGCCCTATTATTGGAAGTCCGAAAATGTTTCTCATGCCATTTTTCAGCATGATAATCACTCTTTATATTTTTTTAAATACTAACAATCGGAACTCATAATCATTACAAGTCTTAATATATTACTCATACACGTAGTTTATACTACTTATCATTTGTTTTCATATATTTTTTTTTGTATAGTATCTATTAAAATAATATTGCTGTTACAATTTTTTATTCTATTCTAATTTTTCAGACGCACGTCCGGCCATTGTTGAAAATTATCCTCATCAATGTAAGTAAAAAGTGTAAAATGCTCTATTCACTTAATACTTTAATCCTATATTTAAGGGTCTATTTTACAGGTTCTAAGTAATGTTCCCACTAGCGTTAATTTGACAGATAATATATCTGTCAGATATCTCCTAATTAGAACCCGTGAGACCGGCCCTAAGTCTCCTATTGTAAATAAGTCAACAATACGAAAGCGAGTTTCACCCGGAACCCTCAATCACTAACGGCCATTTCCACCAAGTGTTACTCATTACAATTTCGTGAAAAGTAACATATAAAATGGGTTGTTCCATTTTTAAATATATTGCCTATATTGCCTATATGTAATTTTGTTACGAATTTGTTATGCTACGGCCACACTTGAAGACGAAGATTCGTGTTCGCGTTGCCGCGATAATACTTCGTGTTCGCTCTACGACGAAGTGCTTGGCCACATCAAAAATAAACTTCGTTACTTCGCGATAATCTAGAACGTCGCGATAGTCTAGAACGTCGAAATTAATTTCGCGAATAAAAATGGATGAGGCGGTTGCGCTATATTATATGCCGGCAAATAATTATTTACTGCATCTTTATTATTTGAACAAAAATAAACTAAGTCAACTAAGCGCGCAAAGTGTAGCCAACCGCACGAAGTTTGTCGCGATAAAACCCTTTGATGTGTGGCAGTTTACCGACGCCCGCGAAGACATTCGCATTCGCGAACATGATTCGCGATAGGACGAACTTGTTTGCCAGACGTGTCGCGACAACGCAAATCTTCGCGTTATCGCGATAGTGTGGCCGTAGCATTAAAAGTATTTGGTGCAACCGGTCGTAAGTTCTGGCTATCTTATTATTAAATCTAAACACAATAATAAATAACAATTCTGTTCAAACTAGCTCTTTTCTGATAGGAACTTTTTAGCAGGCGGAAATGAGATTTGAATTTGGAACATATATCATTCATAGAAATCGAACGCAAATTGTAAGAATTACTGGCTGGTACGTAGCTGCACGGGACGCGGCGCGGGGTGGGTCTCCGCTAACTAAAAAAAAGCGCGTCATACGTCTGTGTTCTTGTTACTCAGTACATATTTTCTCATAGAAAGGGGATGAAAAGTAGAGTACCTATATGACTCGAGAGCAAATTATTTTTCCCTCGGGCAATGTACTTTGAATCCGTTACAGAGTGAGTGGGAAGACATTGGCATCCTTAAATAAGACTGTTACATACAAAAGTCCAACACGACTGATATTTAGGTCAATTGACTTTCCTCAAATTTGGGGTAAGCCATGCGATGCCGGCAGATTAGAACAGCATCACCCCATATCGTGGGTGTCGTAGAAGGCGACTAATGGATCAGCAAATGGGTATTGATCACATTATACTCCGTGCACTAATCCGCATTGGGCAAGCGTGGTGGACTACTGCATAAGCTCCTTCAATGATAAGGAGAGACCTTGTGTCTCACCAGTGCGTTTATTCCGTATGACTTGTCCTCGTAGATGAACTGTAGAGCAGGGCCGGATTTAGGGGAGGGCAAGCGGGGCTACAGCCCAGGGCCTGCAAAGGGGCCCCCACAATAGAGACTTCGGAAAAAAAAATTCAAATTCAGACTAGTAAACACCAGTAAGCAACTTTTCCTTTCATATTTTATTTCGCGTTTTACCTTTACCTACGGTACTTTGTACAAACATGATTACATGAATAATAATAATAATAATATCTTTCTATTTTGTTCGTTGATTAAAGGTCGTAAAGAAGGATGCCTATTTTTTAACCGAAAACTCGATTGAAAAAAATTGTTCATTTTATTTGGAAAATAAATTGGGGCTAAGGGGCCTCCACTCCTTTGTTGCCCTGAGGCCTCCAGACCTTTAAATCCGGCCCTGCTGTAGAGTATCGTAGGGATAAATAAAACCGCTAAGTAATTTTATATCTACAGGCTTTCCTGCGACTTTCTGTGTAACTAAGGTAGTCGTGTCGTGCAGGCGCGGCGGAAGTGACTAAAAGATTTTATCACCGTCATTCTGTCGCGCTTTGCCCATCCACTAGAATGCATTCCTTATAGATTGGACATTCCGGTAGGAATAAACGCTATTGGATAATTTACTCTGTATAATGCACGTTTATAGCAACGAACTTCAATAACACGTCAGAGCCATGCTTGTAATAGGACGATCGTTAACCAGCCCGAGTACAAAATTTGGACTCCACTGGATCGATCTGAAAACTTTGGACGAATTTTGTAGTTTAGCCGAAAAAGTGACATGTAGGCGAAATTACAGCATTCTACGGTTTATTTTGTATTTTAGAGATAAATTATTAATGTCATTAAATATTTTTATTTAATTCCAGGGAACGACCCCAATCTACGCGGCGGTAATTAGGAGATATCACCAAACTATATTGCATTTATTTAAAACAAATTGTATAAATGTATTATTACATGTATTTACGAATATATAAATAATTAATTTGTTTTTTTTTCTGTTTTATTTGCTAATAACCTAACGGGGAGCCAAAACGAATAAGTAAGGTAAATACATTAAAGTCACTATGTTGCAGTATGTCTTAGTAAAAGGATGTAGGGTGCACGCACATATTGGGCCCACTGTGTGCAGCCTACCTTACTTACTACTAAGGCAGAGTGACAAATTAGAATGATACTTAATTTTCTCATCAGTAGAAAGTAAATGGAATCAAGTAGAAAAGGTTAAGGTAGCCAATCAGAATCGAAAGAATATGATATACGCAAACTAGGCCAGTAAACAGTTTGTTTCAGAAAAAATCCATACGAATTTTGTACATAGTTCTTAGATTTTGTATCATAAATTAATTAAAAATCTAAGTAAAAATTTAAATAAGGTCTGTAAGGGGTAACCTTATAGTAAAAGTATGGCATTTATCGCAAGGCTTTCCTTAAAAAAATTAGAACCTTTGGATTTTTATTCTGAAATTCATACACGTTAAAGTTGAAGATTTTTTCTAATCGTGTTTCTGTTTTTTTGCTATTAATTCGATAATAATAGCAAAACACAAACACGATTAGTAAAAATTGACTCGATAAAAAACCCCAAATTAAACTTTAAAACCACCATTTTTTTGAAAAAAATACCAAAAGATATAAAAGTTATACTAAAACATTTCAATTGTTGTTATAAAGTGCTTGGGAAATGTAAATACCCTAATATTAATTTCTATAAATTCAATAAATATTATTTTAAAGGAGTACCTACAGTTGTTTCTTTACCCCACGCAAGTGTCGCTTTATCGCGAGAGAAAGCTGTTTATCTTACAGTTTCCGGAAATGCTCGCCATAAGAGATCTAATTACCTGTATGTGAAATACCTTATTCAGTTAAACAACTTTTATTAGTTTTATTAAGACAGAAAAAGATCATAGGTAAATAAAGATCCTACTAAGCGGAAAGATGAGATCTCTGCTTACTCTTACGAGAAAAAGATGTATGCGTATGGATAAAAATGCACAAAGTGAAACTTTTGATCCAAGCTAATTAAAATAATAAACAAGAATCGGTTCTCAGCACATCTGTGGTTTGCAGAGTCAAGCGAGATCTACAGGGTACTTCTGACAATAAATAACAAGAATTTTTCTAGAAACGTTAGAGTTCTTATTGTCATCAGCAGAGGCGTCTGCAGCTGTCGGCGATTCGGCGGTAGCCGTCGACATAACGACGCTTGCAGTTGTAGCGTACCGCGTGATCAATAGTGGCCATGGAATGATGTTGAAAATGAACCGCGCCGCGCGTGTGAAATGCACACACTCCCATGCACGTAGGCGTGTTCTCTCGCGCGCGATTAGGCTATAAACCACCGCACTTTCCGTTGTCAAAAAGGGAGGTGAGTAATCGCACGCGAAAGAACGTGTGGTTAAATACACTGGTAAAAACCAATCTCGCGTGACTGAGCTTGCGCGCTCTTGGCCGTTCAATCCTGTACGCTGATACGCTGACGCTCCTGAGAACGCCCTATAAAGCGTTCGTGTCATCATCATTTTCCTAGCTCCCAATATATCTTGACGTCGACAATACTGCTTAAGGATTTAGCATTACATTTTTACTACCGGACGCCTTGAACTACTGCCATCTTTCGACAGGCATCACCTGGGACCACCAGCTTAACGTGCGTCCGAAGCACGGAGGAGAATCGATTTGAAAAAATTTCGATCGGTATCTTAACTTTCGTGGTCGTTACTAAGTACGCACGACCACCACGCCATCGACCTCCTAGAGCGTAAGTGTAAAGGTAGCTAATATGTCTTGAACCCACAATAACGTGTTTTTGTCGATGTGGACGGAGTAAAAACTTTAACAGTGTTTCTCTTCGGCTTCCATTTTGCTCCTGACTCCTAAGCTAAGGGGGCTGGCGACGCCTGCCACTGACCTTCGAAGTTGACATGTCGAAGGGTGCCTTCAACACATCCACGACTAAGAAGCGTGTCGACTGTCGACGACTGCAGTTACCACTACTGTTGCCAAACGTACCGCACGTGTAGAAGAGCAGTATTTATTTTGTGAAAATAAAATGCAAACCAGATCTGGCCTAGACCAGTAGGCCTATTCGCTAACTTTTTTTGACAGATGAAAGTGATGATCACTGAGTGAATTACATATCCATTGCTGTTACACACAACACGCTATTATGGCACTTGTCGTGTAAACCAGCAATGGATATTAAATTCACTCGGTGATCATAACTTTCAACTGTCAAAGAAAGTTAACGAATAGGCCTACTGATCTGGGGGGCTATTCGCTAACTTTCTTTGACAGATTTACATATCCATTGCCGTTTTACGCGACATGCTATTAGAGCACTTGTCGTGTATAAACAGCAATGGATATGTAATTCCCTCAGTGATCACCACTTTCAACTGTCAAAAAAAGTTACCGAATAGCCCCCTGGTTTTCATTTCAACCACCACTCAATAGGCTCACCACCCAATATATTCAAGTAGTGCGATGCGAACACCTTTGTGCAAAAGCTCATTAGTCCGATGGTTCACGAGGTCGAATGTATGTTAGTGCAACTTTTTAGTACGATAGTTTAAATCGAATATTCATTTGCGCGAAACATAGCCCCGTCGAATTTTACTTATATTATTATTTTTTTAGCGTAGAAAATATTTTCAACTATTAAATTATTATATTCCTAACATTATTTAAAATAGAAAAAGTGTTGCAAAATTATCGTGAAATTAAAAAAATAGTGTAAAACTGTAAAATTTGTATTGCTCACTTCATGACAGACAAATTGGTAGACACAAACTGATTTAATGACATATTCTAAAAAAACACATTATAGAATATTCAAATACACGTCTTCTTTTAAATAAGATTCAACCAGCAACAAAAAGTACTGTACGCGTGTTGGTTTAGGTGATTTTGTTAAGAACCATTTATATTATAATATATTTTCTACAATACTACATCTTTGTACTAACAAATGAATATTTAACATAATAAACTCTCGCACAAACGGGTTTCGCCTTAACGTATATTCGACCTCGTGAACCATCGGACTATTGTGCTTTTGCCCAAAAGTGTTCGCACTACCGTACTTCGCACTGTCGTCATTCGAACATGCGTAGTAAACCCATCAAACTTGCAACTATCTATATATATATAAAAATGTTATGTTGGTTTGTGTAAGCTTCAAAAACTCAAAAAGTTCTGCACCGATTGAGTTGAAATTTTAACATGATATAAAATCCCCATCAAGGATTGTTTTTATCTATTTTTTGCATCAGTCACATATTTGCGACCGCGAGAAAACAGTTTTTTTAACGATCAGCTGTGTACCAGTGACCGCGCCATCTGCCAGAAGCGAGGAAAACACTCGCTGACAACCGCAATAGTAATGAAAAAATAACAACCGTAACTAGGCAACCGCCATCAACGTCAATCAAAAAACTATAGACAATGTGGTGGCCAGTCGCCAACATGTAAAATCCGCATCAAGGATTGTTTTTATCTATTTTTTGTTTTATTGCATCAGTCACATATCTGCGACCGCGAGAAAACAGTTTTTTTTAAAGTATATCCACAAGTATTGCAAAATTAAACTTAAATGAAATGTATTCTTTGTTTTGTTTCTCATTTCTCAACCATTCAATCACAATGTGCCACTGCGAAGCGTGGCAGGGTACAGCTAGTACTGTATAAAATGAAGTTGCTCTTTTTGTATGTGCGCTTAGAACTTTTAAACTACGCAACAGATATTAATGCAGTTTCCAGCAATAGATAGAGTGATTCAAAAGGAAGGTTAATACATATAATTATTTGAGGTACTCTAAATACTATCCTACTATCCGTGCGAAGCCGGGGCGGATGGCTAGTATTTTATAAAAGTCCGGCGTCATTTGGGCGACATAATACATTTCTCTGTCTTGATTTGTATTTGAGTTTCGAGTAGCTAACGTTTTACTATACATATTCGTTCTTTCTCTTTTTAAATTGTGATCGCCTCCCTGAACTAGTAGGTATATATCCAGAGTAGAGGTCGCGCGTTTGATTCCCAGGGGAAATAAAAGTGTTATCTAATAACTAAGATACATTTTACTCTATCTACTTATATATAGTTACTTCTTTAGTATGGGGTGTATACGATAGATAGACGGCTTAGGGTTACATACACCTAAGTATTTGACTATATCAAATGTATGGGCCAGTCGAAAGCCCTAGGGACGCTAGGCGGTCGAGAGACTCCCCACGATGCTCGGTCGCCCAGTAATCCCCTAGGAACGTTTGACCTACAGGCTTGAGGAACTCCCAAGGCCTTCTTAAAAACCCAGTGACGCAGAAAATGTCATCAGAGACAATCTACAATAGAAATCAAGAAAGAAAAAAAATGAGTATTTACTATGGTCACAGGAGCTGTTGCGAAAGAAATATAGGTTTGTAGCAAGTGAAGAGAAGTAATAATGACTACCCCTATCCAAGAAACGGATGACCTAATGGATGAATATATGAACGGTGACAGTTAATATTGTTTTTGGAATCAAAACCAGAAAATAACACAATTTCTATAAAATTAAGGTATAAATTGGCTGCCGATGTGAACGTTCTTGGAAAATAATGAAATGTCTTACTGAATAAACAATGAAGTAATATGAGGGAAAGAACATTATAATTATGTAGTTGCAATTAAACAAACAGTCCTCAACGTTTTAACGAGAATATAGGTAAACTTATTTTCGTAAACATATTAAATACTTGGAAGTTCGCGAGAAAACGTCTTGACCAATAATTCTAGTTACCAAACAATACCAAAATGCTAACAACGAGTACAGACGTATTTATTTAAGTGTTTCCTCTCAGGAAGTGTTATCTAAGTTTTTCATATAAATAGAGTTGGCCGAAAATTGTCGGTTAGTTCTAAACTAGCGTGCTTGTGCGACACTGCCAACAATGAAGGTGACATTGGTAAGTGACGCATAAAATTAAGGTAGTGATTTGTTGTGTGTTTAATTTTTGTTAAAGCGTCTGTGTGAGCAGAGTCACAAATATTATATCATGCTACAATCTATTGCATTTCGAACAAATTCTATTACACTATTAAAATGGATGCATTTTGGGCAATTATAGGTAATACAGATATAATAGGTACTATTTGAAGTTTTCTTTTATTAGATTAGCTACTAATGTTATAATTTGTTTAATTATTACATAATACTTTATAGTTTTTGTGATTTCAAAATAAAAAAAATCTGAAGTGGTCTCCCCTTGACTTTCTCGTGTACCGGAAACGACTCAAAACTTGATAGAAACCTTATATTTTAATGTCATACCTGCATGTTTAATTTTGGTCACCCATCCGAGTACCGACCACGCACTTGGTTGCTTAACTTTCGTGATCGACGACTCAAAAGTTGATAGAAACCTTATACTTTGATGTTATACATGCATGTTAAATTTGGTTGCAATAAGTTAAAGCACACTCGAGTCATCGTGCTAAGGCACAGACATAATTCCCAAAAAAAAAAATTATTGGACTCAGGGAGGTCCAGCGAATTTACACGTGTACAAATCCGTCAAAATCTCGAGGTCGAATTTTTTGACGATTACAAGATTTCGACTACGAGAAAGTAAAAATATTTTCCAATTTTAGAAAATTAGTACTTAATAGACATGAGTAAAAAGTCTAAGCATTGTAACTCGACTACGGAAATTATTTCAAACCCGCACTAAAAAAAAGGAATGAAATCGGTCAAAATCGAAGCTACGAGGCAAAATCGACTCCTCCTATTGTTAAAGTTGGTCAAAATGTTACTTTTTTTACGTTGGGAAATGTGTTACGCATACGTCATACCAGGGGTGGCATGAACGTTATGTGGGACTCTACTAAAACCCAACGATGTCCCTCACATGCACCTTCAATGACCGCCACTTCCTCCCCTTCATCGGACGAGGAGAGTGCGTCGGCCGCGGATGTGTCGCTGCCGAACGGGACCATGGGAACCCTTGCGGAAACTTCCACGACCCCGTCGGTGCTTGCTCCCCCTCCTTGAGCCCCTCGGTCAAAATGTTAACTGGGTCACAATAACGACACCTTGTCGTGATAAAATATTCTTTTATTTACTCGTTTGTTACTTTTTGGTTTTGGTACAATCAAAATTTAGTAAATAGTTTAGAACGTTATATTTAATACAAACATACATACTTACCTACGTTGGCTAAAATTATAACCCTTATTTTTTATTCGCCGTAGTTGCGTAAAAACTTTGTACGTGGTGTTTCGATTCGATTAAGTCAATAGTTTCAAAATGCACCCATTTTCGACAATTTCTTTAAATAATAAATTCTAAAAGATATCTTAAAGCTGACACTCTCAAGAGTAAATATATCTACTTACTCTCAAGAGCTGTGTCAACACAAAACAGATTATTTCCAAGTAAAATAATTATCATAAAATATGACGTTTATGCAACAAAAGTCATCAGTGCGGTAAAAAGATTTGCTAATCAAATTGATAACACTTAACACCACATTTGACCTTTACGTAAAAAAATGTGGCTTTGATAACGTTATGGTAGATAAGAGTAAATCTCTTCCCTTGTTCAGCCAAGACATATGTGGACCTATATAATTTTTTTGGGTGTTAGGGAATGGATGATTTATGGTTCCAAATTAATTTTTTTGTTAGATTGGCACAACTGTTTTCTATTTTGGCGCGGTGTTTGAGTTGCATCTGTTATTTATATTAAATACAGTGCTGTTTTTAGTTATATCATATCTAGTGTTAAATGTGAATTTCATAACGGACAAAACATCGAACCAAGAGTTTGTCTTAAATTTTGCATCGCCAATGGAATTTCGTGTTCGGAGTCACTGAAAATGTTACAGAAGGCTTACGGTGAATCGACTTGGTCAAAAACACGTGCTTAAGAGTGGCACAAAGCAGTCAAAAGCGGTCGAGATGTGATGGAAGATTTATCGCTATGGCCGCTCGGCTAGTCCCAAAAAACTTTTTTTTTTGTTGACGGGGAGGTCAAATGCATTGACGCATCGTCCCTGGGGAGTGGTGCCAACCGCAGGGGATATGTGGGACTCGAGGTAAAGGCTTTCCCTCCATACCCACTAAACATCCTCCACGACCTTACCTTCAGTACGCTATTACGGGACGGCCCGGGATCTGCACACGTGAGCGCAACTACGCCGAGACCGTCCCAACGCTGCCCACTCCTTGCACCAATTGGTGGCCAGCAGCCACTCCTCCACCGACGGCTGCTTGACCTGGAGCGTCTGCCTGACGAGGACACCAGGAGTAGCCATCGGACTACACTCGGGAGACTTCGGGCGCGGTCGTGGTCCTGAAAAGGGCCGTCCGGAACTAGCCGTGGTGGGAAAATAAAAACAACTCGACGATAGCTTGTGACTTCGAATGCCAAGGGGGCACACTTGACATCAATAGCCACACACCCGCCGAGAAAGTTTCCCCACCACGTTACCAGGGTCCGCCACGAGGAGGCTTTCGGACGTGGACCCCAGTCCCAAAAGACCTGAATTTTCTCCAAAAACTCAATCGCATGAGAGTAGCTGAGGACATGCTAGAAACAGTCAATTCCGACCCAACATTCATGAAACTAATTGTTCCTGGTGACAAGACGTGGGTTTACGAGTTTGACATGCAAACAAGTCAACAAGCGGAGTGGCTTCGGTATAAGACTATATAGGAGAATTCGCGGCGAAAACTGAACTCAATTCCGGAAACAGCGCTTAAAAATGTTTTGATGATTGGATTATTCATTTTATAAATTTGGATGAATAACTAACATTTTGTGTATTATCGATCTTTTGCCGGTACTTTCTTGACAGAGTAGTATATAAGCTTACAGCTTCCAACTGTGTTCGGTTACTGTAAGTAGCCAATGGCCCGCCTTTTCTACGCTACTGAATCATCAAAAATTATGAGCTGGAATTGTCAATAAATTTAAATGTACCTATAGGAGAAAAGTCCTCCCCCTTTGAAATTTTGAATACACTATATTTTTGAACTGCCGTAATAAAACTGAAAAACAACCTTAGTATTTACGTTAGAGTTTCGCCTTCGTCAGACCATAAAAATTTTTGCTGAATAATTTTTGACAAGATTTTTTTATTTTCAGATTGTAATTTTGACTGTAGTGGCCATGGCCTCCGCTCAAGGTAAGGACTTAAAAGTACAGGAAATAAGTATTTCATTTTATATTTCAAATAGTAATACAATGCTACTGCTGCAAAATATCTTGTGATAAGAGAGAATGACAAAGTTGGTGATAAATCTCGTGACTCTTATCAGTTAAGTAACGTTTGTTTTGACAGTATAATAATACATCATAAAATTAAAATACCATCACCGATAACATATTATTTCAAACTGCATGCAACAGTCTAAGTTATTGCTAAGCTATTTTCATAAATTTATATTCTATTCTTAATTAAATCAAACGTATTAATTATTATTATTAATTACATTAAACGTACGCATTTTGCCAATTTCAAGTGAAAATTAAACGAAAGTAGCAAACATCGTACGGTTGATTTGAGTTAAAAATGGGGTCTATCAACACGGGTTTTTACAACAAGAACTCGGGAGAAACACCCTTAAAAATTCCCAGTCGTATTTTTATTATTTCGAATGTCAATTGGACTTTAGATTAAAAATCGTTTTTGTAGGTTTCTTTTACAAGATGGCTATTTTTTACATTTATTACATCTATGGAATAATTTTATTTTTGCGTTTACAAACGCGTAAATATTAATACTAGAAAAATGCACTGAAAAAAATCGACTTGCCTACATCTTTTATTCGACTTTGTTAGTAGCTGGGTAAATATTTATCTTTATGATATTTGATATAATCGAATTATGAGGAAGTACATATATGGAAAAAGGTTGAAAATCTATTAGCAACTTAATAGTTTTGAGTAGACTGTAACCTGTAGATACGTATCTTCTCGTTAGTAAATACAAACTTCAAGTACCTTCTAAGTTAGTTAACTTAGCTTAAAGGTTTTTATATCGGAATTCGAGTGCACATCATAGATGTTCATAGACAGCCTGCGAAATCAAAAGCGTTACAAACTATGGAATATTTTTTATGTTTGCGTTTAAAAACGCGTAAATATTAATACTAGAAAAAAAATGGGTGTCTCGGTGGCGTAATTGGTCAACGCAGCCGCCCGGATTGCGGAAGATGCGGGTTCGAGTCCCGCCTGAGGCAAGTCGATTTTTTTCAGTGCATCTTTCTACGGCTTAAAAGGTCTTTCATGCCTTTGTTTGTTGACACAACAATGTTTTGTCACATTGATCTTTCTACTTTGTAATAGAAATGTTTATTTTGTATGTTTATAATAGAAAGTTAAAGATTATTATTTATTGATTGTCGGCGTAAGGGACTGTCGCCTAAACGTTAGTAGAGCTTTTGTTGGTCCCAACATTTCCGATACCTGTGGTCGCCACTATGATGCCGAATGCGGATAATCTGCATTCTGTTTTTTTTTTATGTTACGAGATGGCAAACAAGCTTGCGGCCCACCTGATGTTAAGTGGTCACCGCCGCCTATAGACACTTGCAATATTAAGTGTAAATCACTTAACACCGCAAGTGCGTTTGCCACCCTGGGGACTAAGATGATATGCCCTTCATGCCCAGTAATTACACTTGCTACCTTTCCCTTCAATCCGAAACACAGCGAATTGCTTCACGGCAGAAATAAGAAAGGCGGTGGTACCTACCCACATGACCCTACATATGGGTCTACCACCTAGTAAAGTACCCTAGTGTACGTTTTTTTATTAAAAAAACGTAATTATTTTCTTAGACAAGTTATTCACCTCATAACGCAACTAAAATAGTAAAGTTTTTTACTATAAGGGTACCAATTAAGTTCTATTGATTTCACTCACTTTCCAAATGTATTAAAAAATTTTTTTTTTCAGGTGCTAATTTTGTCAACAATGGATTTGGTAAGTTTCTTAAATATGTAACCGCAGTATTTTTAGTTGTTTATTATAAATAATATCACAAAATTCTCACACCAATATATTTTCCTTGAATTGCTAAATTATATAGTAGATATACATTAGGTACATATGTATGTACTTAGTTGTCAAAATAATAATCAAATAATAATCAATACTTTGGTACTAAAATTACCAAAATGAAATGTTCATAGTAGGATAATAGTAGAATCTATACATACAATAATCTAAAAAAATATTTAGTTTATTTTTTTAAATTTTAGCATTATTTCATTATTTCTTGTTTTTTCCATTACAGTTGACCCAGCATTTTACAGGCGTAAGTTCAAAATATTATATTCATAAATTAATGGCGCGCGACATATAAAGATTAGACACGCAATTACGCATTTTGTCAATGTCAAGTGAAAACGTATTTAAAGTAACATTATTGTACAGTAGATTGAGTTAAAAATGGAATCCCACAAATATTGCAACAATAACTCGGGTGCAGCTCCAAGTTTAAAATAGTTTTCTTTATATTTTTTTGACATTTGAATTTAATTTAAAGCACAAAGTTACTATTTGGTTCATATTTTAAAGGATTTAAATTGCTCGGTCTGATTATAGCATAACATTATAAAGCATTTGTTGTTCTTTTAAAATTAATTACACCTTTAAACACATAAAAAAATATAAAATTGATTGTTTCAGCTTCCGTCAACAATCCTTCAGGAGGTAAATATATTTATATGGTAGTCAAAATGATATTATCTTTGAAAAGAGGTAGATAAGGTTACTTGCTTGCAAAAAGTGGCACCCTAAAAGTAAGCTAATTAACACACCCGAGCATAGGACCATATATCTTTCTCGTTTACTCTATTGCTAGATATGATGTTGTCTTACTCACAACTTACAATACGGCCATGTTAACTCGCCACATACGACAACATGAAATCGTAGATATTAGGTGCAGAGTTACCCTTAAACGGCCTATGTTCTGCGTGCATGACTTTGACCGTGTAACATGAGAATATCTATAAACTATAAGTAGGTATACACAATGAGATTTTGGACCATTTTTGACTTTGAATTAGTATGAAGTTAACATATCTACCTCTTTTTAAATATAATATCATTGGTAGTCACACATTACCATTAGTTTAATGATTGGGTTTCAATAATTAATCTATCTACACTTCTGCTTACTATACCTACCTATCATAACATAAGTTAGGCATAACTAATAAAGGCATAAGATTTATTTTGATAGATATCCTATAAAAACATGCCAAAATTCTACAGTTACCAAGGGAAAAGTCGGTAGTTATGTTATTGAAACCCATCATAAATCAAGCAAAGTTTTGAATAGTTGTGAGAACTCTTTTTAGTTTGTCCAAACACATATGGTATAGTGAGAAAATGGATAGTATTTCCTTACCAAACTTTAAATTCTTTTTGACCTGAATCTCACTTCTCTGTCTTGCTACTTTCTTGCCAACCCTATCGCTATATAGACTATTCGGCCTATTCCCGTTGTCCCCCACTTTTGTCCCACAGTGGTTGACGAATGTGGGGTACAACGGGAATAGGCCGACTATTTTATAAAGGTAACCAACTAACTAACCTTTAATAACAGGATACGGTTTTTTTCAGTGAATGTGGTGGACAACAACCCTAGCCATGGTAAATTTCATTTTATTTCCAAACGTACCTAAGCATTTTGCTTTACTTCCATCAAATTTAAATTCTTTTTGACCCTATAGACTCACTTCTCTGTCTTGTCTCTTTCTTGCCAACCCTATCGCTATATAGACTATTCGGCCTATTCCCGTTGGCCCCCACTTTTGCCCCACAGTGGTGCACGAATGTGGGGTACAACAGGAATATGCCGACTATTCTATAAAGGTACTATAATAACAGGATACGGTTTATTTCAGTGAATGTGGTGGACAACAACCCTAGCCACGGTAAATTTCATTTTATTTCCTAACGTACCTAACCTTTTCTTTCATCATATCTAATTCTTTAATACCGCTTAATTTTATTTTCTGTTCAAGTTGAAAAAAGCAACTTAATCATTTCATATCTTATGTAATATTTTCGTTTTAGCCAATCCTATCGCTATATAGACTATTTGGCCTATTCCCTTTGTCTCCCACTTTTGTCTCACAGTGTAAGACGAATGTGGGGTACAACGGGAATATGCCGACTATTCAATAACGGTACTATCTTTAATAACAGGATACGGTTTTTTTCAGTGAATGTGGTGGACAACAACCCTAGCCACGGTAAATTTTATTTTATTTCCTAACGTACCTAACCTTTTCTTTCATCATATCTAGTTCTTTAATATCGCTTAATTTTATTTTCTGTTCAAGTTGAAAAAAGCAACTTAATCATTTCATATCTTATGTAATATTTTCGTTTTAGCCAATCCTATCGCTATATAGACTATTTGGCCTATTCCCATTGTCCCCCACTTTTGTCTCACAGTGTAAGACGAATGTGGGGTACAACGGGAATATGCCGACTATTCTATGAAAGTACTAACCTTAATAACAGGATACGGTTTTTTTCAGTTAATGTGGTGGACAACAACCCTAGCCATGGTAAATTTCATTTTATTTCCAAACGTACCTAAGCATTTTGCTTTACTTCCATCAAATTTAAATTCTTTTTACCCTGTAGACTCACTTCTCTGTCTTGTCTCTTTCTTACCAACCCTATCGTTATATAGAATATTCGGCCTATTCCCATTGTCCCCCACTTTTGTCTCACAGTAGTAGACGAAAGTGGGGTACAACGGGAATATGCCGACTATTCTATAACGGTACTATCTTTAATAACTGGATACGGTTTTTTCAGTGAACGTGGTGGACAACAACCCATCACACGGTAAATTAAAATTTTATTTCCAAACCTAAGCATTTGCTTTTCTTTCATCATATCTCTAAGTCTATATTATTGCTTAACTTTAATTTTCTGTTCAAGTTAAAAAAAGGCAAATCAATCCTATTGTAATAATCCTTCCTTCTAAAAATTACGATTAAGAAATTGCCACCAGACTTTGCATGAGAAAAATGTTAGGTTCGTGTTAAATGTGGGTTAAATACAGGCATTTGACATATTTAACTCTACGCTTGGCCATAAAAAATAACAATGAACCCACTGATGCTACTCGTGAAAAAATAAATTAAAAGTTGAGAGAGGCAACAGCGGACTGTCAAAGAACGCCTGGGTTAATTAACCCACTCAAAAGCACTAATCATACCATAGGTACTCCCGTAATCGCAGCGTAGAAGAGTGAGTGAAGGGCAGTGAGGTATCCACATTTGACAGTTAGTCGTTGTGGATGCATATCATTGCTTTATTAGCTTATTTTAATTATTAAAATTTAATAAGCCAAAGAAGTTAGTAGTATTAAATTAATATACTTATACATTTTAAAAAATGTTGCTCAGTTTTTTTTTGTTAATATTAGAGGCACATAGTTTTAGTTTTAGCACACATCTTTGACCAAAGCCATGTATGTATATTTAACTTAGTCTGAGATTTTAACAAATAAAAAAACGCACTGACGGGCTACTGAAGCTCAATAGGAGCAACCTGAGCGTGATGCTTAGGGCTCTGAATGGCCACTGCAAGCTGAACAGACATCTACAACATATTAGACTAAGAGAGTCCGATGCTTGCAGATTCTGTGAACAGGAGCGTGAAATACCAATGCATCTCCTGTGCTCTTGGCACAGATTTGTGAAACTCTCATTCACAAGAGACGATATCAAAACCATCCAAGCTGGGAATGTGTTATCATTTTTAGGGTTCCGTACCTCAAAAGGAAAAAACGGAACCCTTATAGGATCACTTTGTTGTTTGTTGTCTGTCTGTCTGTCTGTCAAGACCCTTTATCTCAAGAACGCGTGGACGTATCAAGCTGAAATTCACATGAAATACTCAGGTCTATTGTCCCTTTAAGCTGTGAAAATATCAAACTTCTAAGCCAAGCCAATCAAAAGATACAGCCGATTATGTCGATATTTTCAACAAATTTCCGACACTCGCAAAGGAATCAAAACCTACAGGATACTTCCCGTAAACTCAGAATCTTGAAATTTGGCATGAAGCATTGTCATATAATGCAAATATAGGAAAAATTGCGAAAATCACATTTTTTTAGTTATATAATATAATAAAAATATTTTAATAAAATGAAACTTACTACCTTATTTCTCACGAACGAATAAAGATATCAAATTGAAATTTGTACCAAATACCTAGGTCTATTGTCCCTTTAAGCAGTGAAAAAATCAATTTTCTAAGTTAATGCGATCAAAAGATACAGCAGTTTATACCGAGGAACCCTCGGTGTGCGAGTCCGACTCGCACTTGGCCGGTTTTTAGACAGTGCCCAGCTAAAGGAGTACATGTAAGGCCTCAACAGGACTTATTTTGAGGTTAGTCACAGTAGATCTTTATAGGTCACAGTGACGAAAATAGCCCCGAAACAAAGAAATAAGTAATAGATAACTAAATCTGGTGATGATGTCTTAATTGGGATTTTGTAGCAGGCTAGATATATTTTGTATTTCTTTTGAGATCATCACAATTAATAGTTACTTTTTTTTATTTATTTATTTAATAGTTACAGTCTGCGAACACATGTTACATTTTACAAAGTCATATTATAATTTCTGCCAAACTCTAAAACAGTTTGTCGGCCGAGTTCCTGTAGTAACATGTTGTTGTGTAAACTATACCTACAAAAATAACAAAGACTCGGTAAAAGTGAAACAAACTCAAAATATACCTACATAAAGTAACTATTAATTGTGATGTTTATTTGAAAATTAATTAGAAACATTATATCTCTATTTGCAATTTTACGCAGAAACTATTTTCTGACTTTCTTTTCTACATGGTTATTATTTCTTTTCAGTTCACGTGGTGGACAACAATGGACCAAACGGTACTTACATAACACACATCTCATATAAATTTAAATTAATCCCCATAAAGTTTCTTATGTTCTACTTATTTCCTTATTTTCTATACTTTGCCTTTTTCATTTCCTATCTATCATTGGGAAAAATATCTGACACTTTTAAATTTTTATTAATAAATTAAGTTTTAGTAATACAATAATTTTCAAGTTGTTTTTTCTTTCTTTCAGTTAACATTATCGACAATGGTAAGTACATGTAATTAAAATGGCAACAGATTTGCACTTTTTACTTCAAATAACAACACAATATTACAATATCATTGATACAATATAATTAAATTTATGAATAGTAACATCAATATGATTATTATAAAATATTATTACTTTCTTAGTTTGCATATTTTTTTATTTAATATAGCGATCGAATGTTGAATTAGGCGACAGGACGGTCACTAATTTTGGAATAGGGTATGGCCCATACTGCCAGATGTAGCTTTATGTGTAACCAAATCCAAATGTTACCTAAAGCTCTGCTCACCCCTTCTTACGATTATGAGCTTGATAAAATTATGTATGTATCTATGTAATGTTAAATTAATATTATATTATTGATTCTTGCTGATGATCAAGTTTATGCATATTAGTTTTTTATTATTTACTTAGTTAATGCTAATTGTTTCCTTAGAACATGACAAAATACTCATACCAATGTTTATTTTCCTTGATTTGATAAATGAGGAACTATACGTCATATTTTGGTAATTTATATCATTCTAGAGGATAATTGTAGGTTTGTTTGTTTGTTTTTAAACCGACTTCAAAAAGGAGGTTCTCAATTCGGTTGGTATGTTTTTTTTTATTTATGTACACCGATTAAGCCGAGATTTATGATCGAATTATTTTTTGTTCGATGCGGAATAGTGGCCAATCCCATAAACATTTTTCATGAATCTATTCAGTAGTAGAATTTTTAGAATCGTGAAAATACGCAGTCACAATATGATTTTTTTCCAACTGTTCCAACTTTATACGTCGATATCTTCGAAAGTTGTTAACCAATTTCAATGATTCTTTTTTGTATTAAAGGTCGAAGTCTCTAAATAGTTTTCTGAAAAATTTATAGCGTTAGACCTTCAGATTTTTTTTTAGTACATACAAGTTTATCAATGATTCATTATTTCTTTCATTACAGTTGACTCCGCATTCTACAGACGTAAGTTTTAATTTTTTTTTACATTTTGTGATGATTGAAAAGTTCACTTACTAGTAATAATACCTTTTAATATAGAAAAACATACCTATCAATTTTATATGATTGTTTCAGCTTCTGTCAACAATCCTTCAGGCGGTAAATATATTTATAAATAGTTCAAAATTAACATTAGTTTCCTAAATAATAAATCAAGTGAAGTGCTGAATAGGTGTTCGTAGTTTATAAATCAGAAATTTCATAAAAACTCTTCACATATAAATCATAGCATTTTATAATGTTAATTCTTTACTCTAAAAACATAATAAGAATACCTGAAAACCAACATACATACAAATATTTGAGTAGTTTAATGGATACGTACAAGTATCTACGTTTGACTCTTATTGTTTAGGAAATAAAGTTGTTGAAATGGCAATAGGATAGAAAGAAAGAAAAAAGAAAAAACTTATTTGGCGTAATAATGCTAATAATAAAGTTACGTACATATACAAAACAAACAGGAAAAAAAAACACATGCACTACCTATATGTCGCCGAATCGGACTACCACTCAGCTTTATGTCCCAGTCGATAGGCTGAGACGCTGATTTTCAGTGGCATCCGTTGAATGTTGTTTAAATGGCCATATAGGTACATATTATTGCTCGTGACTGTACATAATTCTTTTAAAATAAAAAATAAAATAGTCTAGGTATTTCATGGCGAAAATAAAACAATGCAGTGTTTTGAAAATATTGACATTTTATTCGGCATGTTTTCATATTGTTTGAAATTTATACCAAATTGAATAGAGGAAGAAAGACAAGTAATACTCAAAAACTGACGCAATCAGGGACGAAAATAAATGCGTCGTGAGCTCACAGTTCGGTGTAGCTCAGTTGGTAGAGAACTCGCCCCGATAGAGAAAGGTCGCGGGTTCGAATCCCGTCTCAGTACTTACAGTATTTTTTCTTATATAATTTTTTTTTCGCTTTCAATCCAATGCAGTTTTTTGACAAATTTTTCTACAAAAATATTCAAAATCAACTTAATTGTTTTTAGCTCCTGGCGGTGGCTACCTCAGACCTGGTAAGTTATACGTTCTATTCTATTCTTAATTAATGTCGTCGCGATACTTTTACGTACGCATTTTGCCAATGTCAAGTGAAAATGTAACTAAACTAACAATAATTTTACGCTTGATTGGAGTTGAAAATGGAGTCTCTCCACACGTGTTTTTACAACAAGAACTCGGGAGAAACTAAAGTTATACGTTATACTTAGTAATTTCATGTTTATTCGCATAACAATGTGACAATTAAGAACGCTTCGAAATTGAAAGAACACAGTTCAAGTAGTAACGCTAAGCAAAAAAGGATTGATTACCAAAAATGCAACAAAAAGGTGAATTCAAGTAGGTAACAAGAAAATTTTTTAAACACTAACACGACGACGGAATAAAAAAAGAACGGTCTAAATCGGGGTTAAGGTAAAATTGACTCCTCCAATAGTTAAAGTTGGTTTAAATGTACCCTATTTTACCCGGTCCATAAGAACGAATCGATTGACACCTTAATCATCGAAATCGGATGAATATTTTAGGTCTTACGGAGGAACATAGTTAGCATATTTATATAAAAAATTAACCCTTCCTTTTGACTCCGTGTAAAAGGTAAACTAACTTCGTTGCAATGTCATAAAATTATCGTGAGTTTAACCTGGTACGGTCAGCATCAGAAGTAGTTAACACTTTAGTACACTATCATAATAATCATTCCTAAATAATGAATGGCAACTATTACTGCACAAGTGCAGGGCCCCGATCGCGGTAAATCATTTCAAGTCGAACGCAGATGAAACACAGACGCTGTCAAAGTTACGTTTCTGTTAAGCCCTGTCCGCACAGCAATAAAATATTCGCGCGGAAATAATATCGCGTTCAATTTGAACGCGATATTATTTATCGCTGTGCGGACAGGGCTTAACAGAAACGTAACTTTGACAGCGTCTGTGTTTCATCTGCGTTCGACTTGAAATTATTTACCGCGATCGGGGCCCTGCGTTCATTGATATGACAAAGTACTAAAATGTTACACACCGTCACGTCACGGTTTTAACAATAGTGGAGTCGATTTTACCTTTAAACCCCGATTTAATTCCTTTCTTGTCAGGTCTTGTTTTTCTGTAGTCAGGTCATCATCATCATCAACAGCTCACATAATGTCCCCACCGAGGCGCTCGAGCCTACCCCACATTAGGGGCGATTAGGCCTTAGTCAACCACGCTAGCCAAGTGCGGGTTGGTCGACTTCACACACAACCTAAGAATTTCTTCATAGGTGTGTGCAGGTTTCCTCACGATGTTTTCCTTCACCGTAAAAGCGTCGATTAAACGTACATGTGAATTCAAAATTTGAAAACACATTGGTACGTGGCGGGGATCGTGTGTGGTGCCTCCCGTGCCTCCCGGGTGGGAGACGACGCTCTTACGCACTACGCCACCGACGCTTGTAGTCAGGTCATAGTTTTTTAAACTATTTGCATATTAATGACTGCTATCGGCAGGTAGCTCCCCGCTACTGCCGACACGTTTTATACGTACGATACGTACCTTGACACGAGCCAATAGATTTTATAATAAAAGCATAATATTGACTGTTGAAGACTATTTTGTATTGTTTATGTTTTTATACCTTTTTAATTTATGGCTTATTAGGTCAGTTTTGAAAGACAATATATCACGTAGTGATTATACAGGGTGTAAAAGACATGAACAGTCAAACGAGAACCATGTATTCTGCTCACCATCATAACATTGTTTTTCCTTTAAACTATACCGATAGTTACGATTTTATTGAAGGTCAAAGTCATAATATTTTTTTCATTTTTTATTAAAACGTATTCTATACGTTATTTCTTAATTATTGTCCATAGAAACATTATCATTTTTTTTAGTATTTCATAACAAAAAATGGCTTCAAAACGTTAGCGTTCAATGTAGCTCACTCGATGCGCACGGACACTAACGAACGGGGCCGCCGTCTGTCAATTATCGCGGTTTTGCGAGTTGCGTGCGAGTTGAGACCCATTGCGCGGTACAATTTACAATTTTTTTTAACACCAAAAAATAAAAATCATTTCCCAGCAATAATTTTGTTGAAATATGTCTTATTTTGATGTATAGAATACATGGTTCTCGTTTGACTGTTTATGTCTTTTACACCCAGTATTTCTTTTAAACTTTATGCTGAACGCTGGGTTTGTTTTCTGCTCTCCACTTATTTCCAGTTATCATCTCTTACATTGACCATAAAATAAGTAATTAAAATATAGTATATTTCTTATTTTACAGACGGACGCCCTGCTATCGTATATCCTTATCCCGGCAAACAATGTAAGTATTAAAAGAAGTAACAAGTTATACCTACCTTCCAGAGCCCCTAGGCAGGTGGCCTCGATTGCAATGAAAGCTTAACGAAAATAATATAAGGGCGTATACACATAGAAAGCTGGAGAGAGGTCGATGGCGCCGCAGTCGTGTTCTTAGTAACAATCACGAGTGTTAAACTACCAAGTGCGCGGTCGGTACTTTTTTTTACACTACGAGATGGCAAACAAGCTTGCGGCCCACCTGGTGTTAATAGATACTTGCAATATTAAGGGTAAATCACTTAACACTGTAAGTGCGTTGCCATCCTGGGGACTAAGATGATTATGCCTTCTATGCCCAGTAATTACACTGGCTAGCTTTCCCTTCAGTCCGAAACACAGCGAACTGTTTCCCGGCAGAACTACGAAGGGCGGTGGTACCTACCCAGACGACCCTACATATGGGTCTACCACCTAGTGAAACTCGGATGGGTGGCCGAAAGTTTTTTCAATCAATTTTCCTCAGTGCTTCGGAAGGCACGTTAAGCTGGTGGTCCCTGATGCTGTCGAAAGATAGCAGTCGTTCCCAATGAGGGTTGGTGTCAGGCACACGGTCGTAAAAATCTAATGCCAAATCCTTTAGCAGTATTGTCGATATCAAGACTTACTGAACCGACCTCAAATAAATTGGGAGCAAGGTAGGAGAGAGAAGAAGATACAAAAAACCGGTTGCCAGCACCTTATCTTATCTTATCGCCACGAGTCGCCACCTATAACCGCTACAGCAAGCTGAAGGCAGGGGCTGCTTTAGTATCTAGCAGCCTGAAATATTTTTTTCAAATAAAAAAACCGCCTTCTGATATAGGCAGGGGCTGTTTCGTCTATAAAGTAGCTTGAAATATTATTTTTAAATAAAAAAATTGGTAGTGGTCTCCCCTTGACTTTCTCGTATACCGGAAACGACTCAAAAGTTGATAGAAACCTTTTGATGTCATACATGCATGTTAAATTTTGGTCACCCATCCGAGTACCGACCGCACTTAGTTGCTTAACTTTCGTTATCGACGGCTCAAAATTTGATAGAAACCTTAAATTTTGATGTCATACACTTATGTTAAATTTGGTTGCAATAAGTTAAATCATACTCGAGTTATCGCGCTAACGCACAGACACAAACAGACATAATTGAAAAAAAAATATTATTGGTCTCTGGGAGGTCCAAAACGTGTAAATCCGTCAAAATCTCTAAGTCGAATTTTTTGACGATTACATAAGACTTCCTCTATCTACGTACCTATACGAGAGAGTAAAAACCGCCTTCAAAACTAAAAAAGGAGAAATAAAAATTTTGTTTAAAAAAATCTTCTTAAATGTTTTTTTGAGATGTCAATTCTTATTTTAATTTAATTAGTATTCCAGCTTTAATAGCCAGTATTAACTTTTTTCGGTTTCAAAGAATTTGTACCTCATTCTCACTTTAAATTGAACGACCTACAAATGTTCTTATTTTAACTAACTTTTCTTACTTCCAGACAACAGCCCCTTCCTGCGCGGCGGTAAATAGAAGATATTCCAAGAATGTATTTCATTATAAATTGAAACCAAATTGTATTCATATAAATTGATACGAATATACTTGTATAATTAAGTAAACTGGTTTTTGTTATTGCCTAACACCTGATTCGGTTAATGGGAATATGGTGTGGTGGTAATGGGTTATTTATCAGCATTAGAATACCAAAACCTATAGTGGTATGTCAAAAGCAACACAATGATGTATCGACCCCAAACAGATTGGAAAGGATAGGACAAAGAAGAAGAGTCACCTATTTTTGTCCTATGAGCCCCCCACTGCTGATAAGCGGTGACTGAACCATTTACCAATTACCATCCTTAATGCGTTCGGAACACTCTGCAGTATCCGTTCGTCTTCGGCACATATGCCCTTAGTCTTTATGTCTAGTCTAGGGCAGCGCGTGCACCTCCCCCTATAGCTATACAGGATGTAAAAGACATGAACAGTCAAACGAGAACCATGTATTCTGCTCATCATCATAACATTTTTCTTCCTTTAGACTATACCTGGGAAATTGATAGTTACGATTTTATTAAAGGTCAAAGTCATAATTTTTTTTTTAATTTTTTTATGGAAACGTATTCTATACTTTATTTCTTAATTATCGTCCACAGAAACATTATCATTTTTCTTAGTATTTCATAACAAAAAATGGCTTCAAAACGTTAGCGATCAATGTAGCTCACTCGATGCGCACGGACACTAACGAACGGGGCCGCCGTCTGGCAAAATTATCGCGGTTTTGCGAGTTGCGTGCGAGTTGAGCCCTTTACATTGCACGGTAAATTTAGCAATTTTTTTTAACACCAACAAATAAAAATCATTTCCCACCAATTTTTTTTTTGAAATATGTCTTATTTTGATTTATAGAATACATGGTTCTCGTTTGACTGTTCATGTCTTTTACACCCAGTATATGCACAGTATAAAGGTTATCGAAAGTAAGATTGCCAATTATTCGAAGAAATATTTTAAGATTTAATTATTATATCTGCAAGAGATAACTTAAACTAGCTAAGGTCAAGGATAATTTTGCATTAAAAGTGTTTATATCTTAAAATGTAAACAATATTTTAAGGAAATTAAAACAATGATAAAGTTTAGGTATCCTTAATAATTAGTTCCTGGTCACGAAAAACACCACACATTCTCATCCCGTGGGTGTCGTAAAAGTCGACTGACTTTCTGAACCCCGTACAGACAAACGCACTAACGATCATTCGCAGGGAGTATACCAACTCGATGCCCAAGGAGGATTGGTATCAGGCAGCCGGCCAGCCATAAATACCAAAACCTACAGCAGTATCACAGCGTAAAAAATTATATGATCTGAGGTAAAAACATACCTGCAGTAGTTGTGGTTGAAGTTGAGGAAAATGGCACTTCTGCCTAGACAGCGTGCAGTACTAATGCTGGGGCCGCACTTGCGCCTATCGTCCCGAAGTAATGCGTGGCGATACTTCGTACGATACACGCAAGTGCGGCCCGAGCAAAGTTATCGCGATAAAGCATGTGGCATTTCTTTATTTGCACGAACTATCGTGCAATGATCCAAGATGGCCGAAATCATTTCCAGACGTGTAAATTGCGTAGTATTATTATCCTTCTTTGCGTTTAACTATGCATAATCACTTTCTTTACTTCTAAATTGTGTGCTAATAATTACGTAATGCATTTATTATAAAAAATAACTCAGCTGTATCGTATACTTAGTCACCCGTACGCGTCTGAACTAATGGAGAACAACCTTCGAAATGAACAACGCATGTCTGACCACGCAGCGCGATAGGTTAGCGCGCTAAAACCCTGACGTACCGCTTCCCGGCCGATAACGCACAAGCAACCCGAATATTCGTGACGATAGCCGATAACGGCCGGTCACATCTGCGTGTATCGTGTCCTAGCACGAAGCTTCGTGACGATAGGCGCAAGTGCGGCCCCAGCATTAGACATACAGTGGTCCAGCCCAGCGTCTACCAAGCGAGTGTATGGCAGTTTGGTGGCGCCACCGAAAAAAATACGATATTCTTCTAAAACGACAAGATGAAGGAGCATTTTCTAACTTGATTCTCAAACACTTGATTCATGATAACGAAAACTTTGTAGAATAATTTCGACTTACTCAAGAACAATTCGCAGACATTACAAACAAGTCAAGTAGGTAATAATTCAAAGTCAAGTCTAGTAATAAAGTCATTTTCTTTATTATCATAATTATCATCATCATAACAGCCTATATAATTCGACTCACTGCTGGGACACAAGCCCTCTCTGTTCGGGCTGAACAAAGAAAGACAGTTTTGGTACTTAAACGTTTACTAGATAGGTAAAGTTGATACAGTAGGTTGACACAATTTGGCAAGGTCCGACTCCTGCGGTAGAAAAATGGTAAGTGTGTGCGGCCGCCGCCCGCTGCTCGGCCGGGAACGAACCTCCCGCTTAGGCGGGTAGGCCAATATCGCGTGGCCTCCGCCGATTGGTCGCACCGATATCACGCGTAGACACTCTCCTTTCATCGAAGGAGGTTTAGGCAGTACCTTGTCTACCACGCTTGCCTAATGCGGATTGGTGGACGGAGTATAAAGCATAAGTGATCAATACCCTTTGCTGATCCATTTGTCGCCTTCTACGACACCCATTGGAGTATATGGGGTGATGCTATTCTACTCTGCCGGCATCACATGGCTAATTTTCTTTATTAAAAGTACTCATTTTAAAAACAAGACGCCCCGGCGTGTACCGGTCGCTATAAAATGATACTGACCGACGCGTGAGGCGTCTGACCGTCGTCGCCTGCTGGCACCAACTTATGGCTGGTACTACCCGCCGCGTTGGTTTTTGAGAACCTAGCGCCGAGCATTTCCGAACATAGCATTCGGACGTTTAGTTGTAAACAGCGGACACGCCGGCGGCGGCGCGGCGGTGGCCGGTCAGAGAACACGCCGCCCTACACTGACGTTGGTCGTCGGTCGCGGACTTCGGTTGAGTTGAGCGTACGAATAAAGGTCGTTGCACACTTATCAGTTCGGAAAGGAATCGCCTCTTTTTTACTATGAACGTTACGGAATGGCGGCAACGAAAAGACTACGAATCGTAGCGCATTTTTCATAGTAAAAAGAGGCGATACGGTTGAGAGCTGTTAAGTGTGCTACGACCTTAAAGGTCATGGTATATTTATTAACTCCGAAAGGGATCGTAATCGTATCGCCTTTCAGTCAGTATAGGCCCCGAAACCAATATTTGAACCTAAGATCTTTTTATGTGCTCCAAGTCTTAATGATTGGACAGGTAATTAATTTATTTCACAGAGTGTACAACAAATATTTATTTTATATAAATATTTATTTATACTTGTAACAAGGATTGGTCCATTATTATCTGTTGTTTACTAACATATCTATAGGGAACAGCTTGAGATATTAAATCGCTTAATAAATAGAGGAAAGTCACCAAATATGAAATAGTATCCTAATATGGAATACCTTCATTTCTCTAAGACTATAAGTATGAAACGCAACACTCGACCATCTTCTGTTTCGTTCGGTCTACTAACTATCACACTCACACCATCGAGTCAGTTGCGCAAACGCTTCACGTGTGGCAGGCGTGTTTTGTTTTGTTGTCGTGCAGAAAATTTTAAAGGTAAGTAATAAATGAGTATTACCAGCTGTTATGTTTGTATAAATAAGTGTTATACTATTCAGTATATCGGTATTATGTTTATTTCACCATCTTGTGATCTTTTGTCATTAAAATATTGTGACTTGAAAAAATATTTAGAAGAGTATGAACTAGTATAAAAATCCAAATATGGACAGTCGTCGGTTCCTAATTATGGAATATTCTATATCCACACAGGAAGAAAAGCTGCTGTAGCAGCAGTCAACATCTTCTCCCTACAAAAATGATTGAGAAAATAAAAATATGAAGAGACAAGAAAAAGAAAGCAAACTAGTCAAGACAAAGAATAAGAAGAAAACTGCGAAGAGAAACAAACAAACGAAGAAAAATAAGGATGATAGTGAAGAAGAAGACTCTAAGGAACTAGACGTTATCCAGTGAGATGAATTTTGCAAGTAATTATGTAACTTCTTTCATTGATCACAATATGTTATATTCATTTAATTGATCTCAAAGATATTAATGTCCATTTTTGTTATTGTAATGTTGATTTATGCTTATATTCCATATATGGGTAGCTATTCCATATTTGGTTACTCATTTGTGATATTGTTTTTTGTGTTAGATTTTAATTTGATAACTAATATATTTGATTAACGGCTGTTAATTACTACATATAAATGTATGACTGATTAGTAAAAACATTAAACTGATTTAATTTATATGAAGTTTTTTTTTTATATCCCAAAAACAAAATGGTATTCCATATTTGGTGACTTTCCTCTACTATTTAGTATTATTGTTTATTTAATATTTTATAAAAAATATGCGAGTACCTACATTCTAGGTGCTATATTTTTTTTAATAAATAAACAGTATTAATTATTTGAATTTTCTTTAAAAAAAATAATCGGAAATCTACGCTAGTGTTGTATTGACGCTTTTGAGTTTCTCCCGAGTTTTTGTTGTAAAAACACGTGTTGAGAGACTCCATTTTCAACCCAAATCAACCGTACAATTTTTGTTACTTTAGTTACATTTCACTTGACATTGGCAAAATGCGTACGCACGCCATTAATTAATAATAGAATAGACGAATAATGAATAATAATAGAATAAAATTTGTACTCGTATAATATTTTATTTTAATAACTATCACTAATCAAACTGCTGCAGTTGATCACTTTCCTCGTAAATGGGGGCTGCCATCTGAAAACAAAAAATAAATTAAGTTCGAGAAGAAACAATTCTTGGGCTCCATAATGACTTATTGCTTTAGTCTGTCGACCAGAGAATTGCACCATTACATACTTATATGAAACGGACCGTAGATTTCAAATTACTGACTTTTATCTATTGATTGGCAATGAAAAGATTAGGGCGAGACAAAAAAAATGCACCTATATGTGAGTAATGAGAATAAAGCGTCGGTGGCGTAGTGCGTAAGAGCGTCGTCTCCCACCCGGGAGGCACTGGTTCGATCCCCACCACGTACCATTTGAAATCATATGTACGTTTAATCGACGCTTTTACGGTGAAGGAAAACATCGTGAGGAAACCTGCACACACCTATGAACAAATTCTTAGGTTGTATGTGAAGTCGACTAACCCGCACTTGGCCAGCGTGGTTGACTAAGGCCTAATCGCCCCTAATGTGGGGTAGGCTCGAGCCTCTCGGTGGGGACATTACATGAGCTGTTGATGATGATGATGATGATGTGAGCAATGCGCATATGTGCGTTAAAAATAGTACTACAGTCTGACAATTACTGCCTTTTCTACGTGACTGATAGGCCGACTTTGGCTTGGCCGCCTGCGTATACCTACTGAAAACTTTTACCAATTTAACACCTTGTAATTTTTTGTGAATGGTGTCAACAACCCTAATGTATAAAAATAATCTTTTTAAATTTGGAATACACCGCGTCACCGATAGAATACAGCGAACACAAAACTGACCGCTTGAACGCTTGACCGCGTGACCGAATAAGAAATAAGCCGTGAATAATAAGTTAGAAGAAGAGCTAAATAAGTTTTGAAAATAATTAAGGCAAATAGGTACAAACTTACAATATTTTGGTGGATAGTTCTGAACAAAAGCTGGTCCAGTTTCTGTAAAAAAATAGGCTTTAAATCAATGATATTATAATATATCTAACTTTAAATTCAATCATTGCACAATCTTATATATTTTTATTAGATTAGTTATAAGGTTAATAAATGACTTGATTGATGTCTATATACTGCACGCTGTATAGACAAAAGCCTCATTTTCCTCAACTTCAAAAGCTGTGACAGCACTGTCTTCTATAGACTGTGGTACTGTGATATTGCTTGCACCGAACATAGAAAACAAAACTTTGCCAACTCCTTTCTTTGTCACACAATCCAGAAATGGAATTCACTGACAGCACACGTGTTCCCTCGTTCCTTCAAACCTGGGTCAAAAGAGGAGGGAAGAAGCACCTTGCATGCAGGTCGGTAAGGCGAGCGCAGAGGCTTATCGCTCGCTCTAGCTATCTATGTATTTAGACTCCACTTCTGCTTACCATCAGGTGGAATGAAGTCATTTGTTGACCTTGGGTTAAAAGTTAGCTCATGTGCTTTCCTAAAATCTAATCTTTATTTGTACCAAATATCATCAAAATCGGTCTAGTAGTTTTTGAGTTTCTTATTTTTTCTTGTTTGTAACGACACATAAATCTTTCTTCTAAGGGATGTAAGATAGCCTATGTGGATTCCAAACATCTAATTTATCTGTGTATCAAATTTCATCAAAATCGGTCAATTAGTTTTTGAGTTTATTCATTACAAACATATAAATCTTTCCTCTTTATAATATTAGTATAAATATCCATATTCCTTAATACAAGATTTTAGTGATTCTTAATTTAGGTGTGGGGAGGAAATATCTTATTATTAGTGATATTTTTATTGTTTTTACTTACGTATAGGTGAAAATCTAAATCTGCTAGGACCTGCGGATAGAATGAAGACATTTAACAAGTTGTAAAAATCTAATAGCATTTAATTAAGGAAGCTTTTTTAAAGATTTATATTATGCTTAACTACATTTTATAGTGTTGCCCAAATGCAAGAACAAGACGAGACTTGGCTAGTCTTGGTCTTGGTCTTGCGCCAATACACCTGGTCTTGGTCTTGGTCTTGGTCTTGCGCTCCCAGTCTTGGTCTTGGTCTTGGTCTTGCAGCAAGAGTCTTGCAAGTCTTGCAATTACCTATTAGACTATTGCTATTTATTACAGTTTACTTTAGATCTTAGGAAATAGTAAAGACCAATCAGATTAATAAATGTCTGAAGATTTGATAAGAAATTCGATAACTGCCACATGGTTATCAACTGAGCTATATGGCGTTTTCCATGGGAGTAACTGTTTCTTAATAAACATTTACGCTTTATAAGCTTACATGTGCTAAAACATGTAAAAAACAAATTAATTACAATTAATTGACAGTATTTTAAAGAACAATATCTCTCTAGAAAGAGATTGAAACCTCAACTTATATGAAATTTAATAAAAGAGTTTTACGATTTATCATTTATTGTAATAAAAAATAAAATACAATAATGTATTCGTTTCCATTTTAAGCACACTGAAACTTATTTATTCTTTGGAACACCTGTGCTCTTAAAACTATACCTAGGCCCTGTGGCGGCAATCAATTAGTGTCAAATGTTATGATTTCGGCGCGGCGGCACCGATTGTCGTATGTGATTTCAAAAGAAGCCGCCAGCGCGTGTATCTTCACCATGTACTTCCGAAAAGCGGCAAATTTCTTTGAGAAGTCAGTACAAAACCTTTGCTGCCGCATTATCAAAGTGCCGATGGTTAAAACAAAACTATGCATGCACTCTGTTTGATTTTAATGGATATTTTTTTATTCGCTATGTATGTTTATGGTAGGTATTGGTCGTAATGCACATAGGTCCAGTTTTTCATATTCTTTGATACAGTTTTTTGGGTCTCATAGAATTCCTAAGCGTACCTATAAACAGAACTGTTATACCTAACTACTCCGTGAAATAGCGCTAAGTCCTAGCTGCAAGACGCAAGAGTCTTGCGGGATTAGTCTTGTTCTTGCTCAAGTCTTGCACGGTCAGTCTTGGTCTTGGTCTTGCTAAAAATACACGGTCTTGTTCTTGGTCTTGGTCTTGCATTTTTGCAAGACCAAGACCAAGACTGCAAGACCAAGACTGAATTTGGGCAACACTAACATTTTATAATACTACTTATATACCTACCACATCTTTGTGACGCACAGACGCTTCGTAGATAATATTACCGTGCTTCGGGTAAGTAATTCGTAAAGTAGTATCTACCTAATTCTGATATACTTTTCACTATAGCCTTTACATTATAAATTTTAATTCGTTAACTTATATAAAAAAAACTACAACGCTTTCTTAAATTTCCTTTTTTTATGTCCAAAATCCTTTTTCGTTTTAATAGTAACACTTGAGCAGTGTTTCTTCATCAGAGTTCATTGTGTACTACATGATGCTTAAGAGTATGACTCTCAAAAATTAGCGACAGGCGAGGCCGCAACACTGCAATCGCTTTAGCGGCAAATTTGAAGGCGGCCTTACTGGCCATACCAGTCTGATTGCCACTCGACTGATGCGGTCAGTAACGCTTCAATCCTCAATTATTGTTTTACTTCAAAAATATGAGCATAAAAGGTAGCATAATACTTACGGTAACCGTATCCGTAGCCTGTAAACAAAAATAAGTAAAATATATTAGTTACAATTTCTAAGCACAGTATACCAAGAACAGTATTACGTCTTCATACAAACTGGCCACTACCCATTAGAATGTGTGCGTGCGTACTCGGCGCCGTGTACGCACGCACTGTGACGCACACATTGACACCGCCGCGCCGTCTCGGTGTGATCGCGCCTTTTTATGTCATTGCATATTCGCTCGCCGCTCGTTCCCGCCTTACGATAGCTCTAGCGTCAACGCAGAGTAGGCTAATAAATAACTCGCCGACAGCCCGCAGATAACCTACTGTTCTTCGTATACTGTGTTCTAAGTCACATATTATTATGAGTAGTATGATAATGCTTTTGTATTTGACCCTTTTGTAGCAACAGACTGTAACTACAGGGTGACTGGGTAAACATTGGCATTACTTTAAAATAAGTAACTGCTTATGATTCATAGTGCTTCCCCGAATATGAGGCAAATCAATACTTCCAAGACACCAGAATAGTGATACGGTAAAAAACTTTAAATTTAAAATTTTATAAAAGTTTGTCGCGAGATTTACTATATTTTTAGACTTCTTCCGACTGCTTTTCTAAGTAGCTTAGTTTTTGCAAGGTACAAATAAAGGTATACGCTTACCTCTCTGGGAAAAAGCCATAGCCAGCATCGCTAGCAGTACAATCTGAAATACCAGAAAAAATATATGAGCAAAATGTTTAAATAAAATAAATAATAGAAATTCCCCTAGCTGGAAGGCCCATCGCAATGTGATCCGACAATGGTAAAGATCGCGTTGAAGCCGCCGTATGGCAGCGCAGGACCGACCAAGTTAGAGATCCTTGAGGCCTATAGGCCATATGTTCAACAGTGGACGTCTCTCGGCTGATTGAGGATGAAAATAGAAAATCAAATACCTACCTTCTTAAATCTTTAAGTAATATAACAGTAATAATAATATATTTCCACGCTCACACCAATTATCTAGCCCAAAGTAAGTATCATTAAGAACTTGTGTTAAGGATACTAGATAACGGACATTTTTAATATACATAATATTTTTTAGATATTTTTATAAATAAACTTATATAAACAACCATGACTCGTCAACAAATGCTCGTGTTCATCACGCAAATATTTGCCGCTACCAGGACTCGAACCCGGGCCGCTTGATGTGTAGGCAGCTATACTGACCACTCCACCAAGACGGCGTCAATATAAAGGTATAGTTTCACGATACGGGTAAATAGTTTAACTACCTCAACATTATCTATTAAAATGTTCTAGAGCTGTCCATTCTGATATTCTTCTAATTTTCCAATAATTAATATCCTATCTATTGGATCGTATAAAAATATTCCTTATTCCTACAGAATTTAAAATTTTACAGAAAATAATCTGTAGATAGGTATGAAGAGATAAATTTTATGTTAAGCTATCGACAATTCCAGCAAATTAAAAAAAATCTTGGCTACTTTTACAGGATTTATCTCCATAGAACGAAGTTAACGTAGGTACGTCACTTATAAATTCGCCCGTCGACGGGAGGTGCCATGCCGCGGACACCTCTCCTTAAGACTAGTCTGGCAACCTAAGAGCGTTTGCTCTTAGCTGGCAACGGACAGCCATAGACACGCGAGAGAGTTGGGTGCGAAAAGCAACCTCTCTCGTTGGTTTTTAGTGGGTATGCCCCCCGTCTAGGCCGAAAAAAAAGGTACATCATGCCTAAATCGAGTTTGGCAGAATTTGTTTCGGCCGCAATGCTTTAATGAGAAGCTCAAGTTGTTGAAATGGTTTTAAAAAACGACTCATTCATTTTAAAAATTCCAAATTTCCAACTCCTACTTAGTAACCAAAAAAATTTGAAAGCCTGATCTTCAAAAATATCAATATAAAATCCAGAATATCAATCATAGCTCTTCAAATTTTCCAACAGAGGAAGAAAGAGGAAGTGAAAACCAAAAGCTTAGCTCTGATACTGTACTCAGAGGTGTAAATTGCCCTAAGTGCAATTTTACCGTATTTCGAACAATCATCACGTATTAATAGGTACGTGTGAAATTAAACTGCTTTTACAACAAATATGAGAACATTTCAAAATTAGTATATTAAAGTGTATTAAAAAAATCTTGAAAATAAGTCTTACCAATATAAAAAAGTGACATAACTCTGAAACTACTGGAGATATTTTCATAAAATTTTATTGATTTCATTAATTAAATATTCATATGAGAAAAAATAGCATCTTATTAAGAAAAATCCATCGTTTTATGAGTGTGCTATGCAAATGCGGGATGCTCCGCTAAGCTCCGCTTCACTATAAATAAGGTTGCCAGCACTTATCGTTACGTTAAAAACGATAGAGCCATTTGCTACTGTACTCATGTTGAATAAGTTCCCAGCAAAAAACTACTTTGGATGCATTCAATTCAGTCATTGCGAGGCAACAACAATTGTATTGTGAACAGGATAATGAAGAGGATAACGATAAAAGAGTATAAACGGTACTTTGTTTTGTCTGCACACTGACAATGATGTCATTTCCTTGCACAAATAACTTACAACAATATGATTACATACCTATGTAAACATCAATCATGTGCATCACTTAAGTACGAGACAAGAAGCTTATATTTTGTACGAGACAATATAATTTGACACAAGTCCCTTGCTTCCGATAGGCGATCACAGTCCGAAACTTTTTCTAATGGGTAAGACAACTGTCAACTAGTTTCTCCTAGGTGGCGCTGAGTGTTTGTTCCAAAGGATGTGTCAAACTCAGTACATTTCATAGGGATTTCTTAGTATTTCTAGATAAACAGAAATATGGGACGATGTGTAGCTTTCCAGTGCGTAGAAACCGGTACACACAAGTTTTCTACATATTTGTTTCTCAGGAAAAAGTGGGAAAAGGCTTTGAGAAGGGTAAATTTTAAAGCTACTAAGTACTCCAGAACATACAGCAAGCATTTCAAAGAATCTGATTTTGAAACTACTTCCAGACAAACAGGTGTGTTCCAGTAAACACATTTATACCTATATTAATATTTTTAGAATGAAATAGATAAAATTGTTCAGCACACAAGTGACATATAATTATTTCAAAAGACATTTAACGTATGTACAATACATACAATAATTTTAAAAACATTAATTTTTAAGTGAACTGTGTTTAAATCATTGATGTTGTTGTTCACAACAGACTTTGACAGGTAACAAACACACAGTGCCCTCTGTAAAAAAGTTTTGCGTTTTCTTCCCCATTGACAACTTACAATATAAACCCAATTTAGTATTTTGAGCGAAATATGTATATTTCCACCCACACACCAAATTATCTTTTTTTCTATTGTTTCAGGACTTTTATCTAAAATAGATATGTCAGTCCTATCGGAACTTACATTAAAATGACACAACATAAATATTTACGTACAAATTTAAATCGCAGGAGGTGGCCGCGATCTGCGCAGAAGGTCATATAGGCCAGTTGCTCCTTCTGAGACTGGTTCGGCGAATAAACTTTGCAGCACCCCTATGTCTTGTCTGTTTATGTTCAGTCTGGCAAACAGCGTCCACCTCTTTGCGTGGCACCGGATATTGACGCCGTCGTGGTGTAGTGGCCAGTATAGCTGGCTACATCAAGTGGTCCGGGTTCGAATCCTGGTAGCGGCGAAGATTTGTGTGACGAACATGAATCATGGTTGTTTTTTATATTTATTTAAGTTTATTTATAAAAATATCTAATATTTTTATGTAGGTATATTAAAAATGTCCGTTATCTAGCATATCCGTAGCATAAGTTCTTAATGATAGGTACTTATTTTGGGCTAGATAATTGGTGTGAGCGTGGAAATATATTATTATTATTATCTAGCCCAAACTAAGTAGGTAGGTTTACTCGGCGAGCAGTCTGCATGTTAACGGAGGATACATTTTACTACCCCTGTTCCTTAACGGATCTTTATAATGATATTTTGAATGTTTTTAACATAGTTAGTAAAAAAATTGCTTGTAAGTTTTACGTCTTACATTACTTATCACGTTTTAGATTTTCAAAATTCGTTTTTTTTCATCAAAATAGCTCTGAATTTTTGTCGAATTTTGAAACAAGGAAAACATAATTATAGACATGGTTTTTGACTTTTTGTTGTTGAAAACATACATAAAGTCACGCCTTTTTCCCATAGGTGTAGGCAGAGATCACTTGTTTCCACTTGCTACGATCATTACCACAGAAATAAATCAAGATAGAACGGTGAAGTGGGTGTGTCCCGCGTGCCCGAAATCTTGTCATATAAAGTTCCGTCAGTGCGCGTCGAGACTCGTCACAGAACGTTATCAGTTATTAATTAGATTAAGACTAAAATGAGTGCACTATCGATTATGAATATGATTGAGTGTGTTACCTCACTAATTAACTCAATGTGACGTCATCTAGTGGGCGAGGCTGGCGAAAAAAGTGACAAGCATTGTTTGTATGAAATCGAGTTATGATATCGCCGTTCTATCTTGATTTATTTCTGTGATCCTTACATACTTCTTTTGCTTCATCCAAGCTTCATCTGCTTTCATTAGAGATAGAAACTCATAGGTACATGCTCGGCGGTTGCGAGTACTTTTGACCTGGCCCTTTTTTCAAGACTTCTTCAATTTGATCGATAAACGTTCGCCTAGGTCCTCGTTCCACATATCCATTCACTTCCTATTCATATATCCTTTTCGTCAATCTACTTTCACACAGTTCATTCAGCAGTTCGCTGTGTTTCGGATTGAAGGGAAAGGTAGCCAGTGTAATTATGGGCATGGAGGGCATATCATCTAGTCCCCAGGGTGGCAAACGCACTTACGGTGTTAAGTGATTTACACTTAATGTTGCAAGTGTCTATAGGCGGCGGGGACCACTTAACATCAGGTGGGCCGCAAGCTTGTTTGCCATCTCGTAACATAAAAAAACACATCCTTTCTACAAGTTTCTACATGACCGAGCCATTTGAGCATCCTTTTCTTAATTCTTGTCACTGTATCTTCTTTCAAACCACATCTCTTTCTTATCACGATATTGTATAACATGTAACTTAATCTTATACCAGGCATACCTACTCCTCAAGGCTCTTATTTCAACCGCTTTATTAAAAACATTCTAATAAGTCATTTATCATTAAGATCGGATAAACGTTTTTTCCGTTTGTATGGAGATGTGCTCGCCGTATCTAGGGGCTTGTGTTATGAATAAACAATAATAATATCTATATTTTAGTATATATATTTACTTGAATATATATTTGTATTCATCACACAATAATTTGCCATTAATGAATCGAGTCAAGAATTTTTTTTTATTTTACAACTGCTCCTAGTCTTTTCAAATGTTTCTAGCCTGGTAAAACAAAATTCACTAAAATACTAATTCTTACCAGTATACTTTTCATTGTAGTTGATCACTGATCACAAATGTGAAAACAGACTGCTTGAAATACCGTCAGCTTCTACCTATATAGTAATTAGCTGTCTTTTATATACATACCTATGGCTGGTAAACCGCCGAATAAATAGAAGACCATTATTCTAATGATTCAGATGTAGTTTTGCTTTACGTGGAGATTCCAAGTAAATACACCTCGTTAAAAACAGATGCCTATGTCAATATTTACCATTCTATAATGATACAGAGGTTTTTGATTTCTTAGCGTAGGTGGGTACGTATATCTAACCCTCAATTTGTATGGAGACTGAAACTTGCGTTAACTGTAAGGCGGAGACCCAGGGACTCCATATTGAAAATTAAGAAAAAATACTCATAGTTATAAAAGCAATATAAATTTTAATTGGTAAGGTAGTATGGTTAGTAAACTATTAACTAGAAATATAAAAATATGAAAATTCATTACCATTAGAGGGAGACTTAAATTTTACATTCAGTCTTAAAAATCACATAAAAATAGACATACCTGGCCATTTTATGAAAGAAGAAAATTATCATTTTTTTTTCGCATCTAATTCAAGTGAACAGAACAGTCTTCTTGACAAAGAACTTATAAACAGTTAGAAAAAAATTAACATGAAAAATGGATACGTGCAGCACATTGTCTGTAAACTCTTTTCGAACAAGACAAACATATAATGTATGCCACATGAAATACAAATATAACCATTCTTTCTTTCTTTATTTTTTGGACATGGAAAGCAATATTTGCTTTTTTTCTGCAGTAAATTATCTTCAGTTGTATCATATCGTTATCATTCGGAAGAGCTTCTTGAATGATCTCAGATGTTCGCGAGATGGATCTTATTGCAACTATTACATACCATTTCGATAATCTAAAACAATAAATATTACTGTAGTACTTAAACGAAAAACCATAATATCAAGGTAAAATCACTTTACGTTACACAAAGAGTATCTATGGTGGAGTCCACGGGACTTCACAAGCTTTGTTTTTGGTGAGCAATGTACTATTTTTTTTGTGGGCACTAAATTTGTTAACATTAAGAATATTTGTGATAGGTTTATATGAAAAAAACTGTTCGTTAATCACTACAGATTCATGTTTGTATTCGATAGATTCTATTTTTATATTCTATATTGATCATGTCTATATTTATGCAAACCAATCCGTTATCTATATCTCCCAGACAGAACACAGCGTTTTAAAGTTCCATCATTTTGGCCAGATAATTGATGGTGTTATATTTATTATATTATTTTTGCCATTATTTACTGTCGCTCTTTAAACAACCGACATGCCGAATATTAGAGGGCGTACCTAGTAAAAAATATAAGGTACCACCCCAACACTACTCATAGGTCTCAACTGTCGGTTTCAATGTTCAATCCACAGTTAAAGATAGACCTACCAGAGTTTGGTTGCTAAGTGAACGCTGTTCTTTAGTTATTTAACAATATCTGATAACCAACAAACTTCAGTAAGCTTACTTTTACTAGCCGATAGAATATTGAAACCGACCATGAGATAATTTCAACCTGACGTAACTTCTTCTTCTTTGTACGTACGGGCTGTTTCTGCAACTCGACGACTTTGCGCCTGTTTTGCGTCGGTGGGCGAGAGGCTGGGTCACTCCAGCCAGCCCAATTCTTCCAAGAAGTTTCTCTTTGAAGCGTCGGTTCGGTAGCAAACAGTAATGTAAAGCTGCATCTTTAGTTGACTGTACCTACTAGCTAAATGTAGATACAGCATCTAAAAACACAGACGTCGTTTCAAGGAACGCTAATTTAACTTAAATCAATAACCAATATTGACATATCGACTTTTGCCTCGTATTGATTATCACAAAACTAATATTATTCTTGACGTTGGAATTACCAAAGGATATTGTTCGAAATCTCGTCACAGTCGAAGGACGTTGCTTTTCGAACACCGACATTCCTCTTTTTACTACCAAAGTAGGTACCTACGTCGTGGGTCGTGGCTAAACTATGGCCAAAGACTAATATCTTTGGTCGGCAGACTAAGGGACATTAATTTTTACATTCTCGTAACATACGTAGCAGGTAGGTACCTATATGGAAAGTCTTGTAATCATCAAAAAATTCGATCTCGAGATTTTGACGGATTACACGTTTTGGACCTCCCTGAGTCCAAAAATACCGTTTTTGGACTTACCTACTTATGTGTGTGTGTGTGTGTGCGTTAGCACGATAACTCGAGTAGGTATGCTTTAACATATTGCAACCTCAGACCATTAAAAAAGTCATTGGTCTGAGATTGCAACCAAATTTAAGACGCATGTAAGACATCAAATTGTAAGCTTTCAATTAACTTTTGAGTTGTTTCCGGTATACGAGAAAGTTAAGGGGAGACCACTCCCGATTTTTATTTATTTCATTCAAGTTTACATGCTAACTTACAGTTATACCAAATCGCCAATGTTTAAATAATAAATTCATGCCATAAAACTAAATAATAAATAGCTAACAATTATAAAATATACCTACGATGTCAATACAGAAATCAACTAAAAAATATTTAAAAAAATAAAAAAATTGGTTGGTCTGTAAAGTCGGTTTACTGACGATAGTTGAACGTGACAACGTCTTAAGAAAATACTGATGGAATGGTAGCATTTTTCAAAAGAAAAATTTAATTTCATTTGTTTTGCCGGCCTTACATGGAACGCCTCAGAGCGAGGTAACGCCGCATGCGTCATGTTTTTTCGTGCGTGCAGCCGGCTCTATCGAATTATAAGACGTTGTCACGTCAAAAAATTATACATAATACAATATCAATATAGGTACCTAGGTAAATCATTATGGAGCCCATATCGACATACTTAAGTGCTTTACATAAGTGCTTTAAGTCTGCCGACCCAACATAAAGAACATAAATAGCCACCGTGGTCGTGACGAATTGTCTATTGCGATGATATTATCGCACCCCCAGTGGAATAAAGGTGTAAGTACGAAGACGTCATTTTTGAAGTAAAACTTCTTTAGGCGCGTCTAGAGGGTAACTCAGATTTTTCTAACGGAAGTAACGCTCAGTATTCTATAGTCTGTGTAATTTCCGCTATTTAAAAATAGTAATTTCGATTGGTCGTAAGTATCTGTCATATTTTTTTTTTTTTTTTGGTTCAATTTTTCCTGTTACGGGACGGCAAAGGGATCTAGCCAGCCAAGTCTTTAGTTTCGTCTTCTTTCTTGATTTTTGCATTAAAATGTGGGTGCCACACTTTTTAATGCATCTAGGGAGTGCTTGGCGAGAAATGCATGGTACAGACCTCATGATGGTGACTGATGAGAATTGTATAGTGGGATTTCCAACCACTATACAATTCTCAACGCCACATACACAAAACCTTTATTTCAATGATTCCTCATAACTGTTTCTCAACACGGATGCTTATGCAACAAAACGACACCACTTTCACTGCACAAAATCCACTCCGAAGCAATTTTGAATTATCGAAATAAAGATCGACATCCAGACGCCATGATTTCCCGCCAAAATTGCTTCGGAGTGGATTTTGTGCAGTGAAAGTGGTGTAGTGGTGGTGGTGGTGCATGCATCCGTGTTGACGAACAGTTATAAGGAATCATTGAAATAAGGTTTTAATAATAAGGTTTTGTGTATGGCGTTTTATGTATGGCGTTGAGAATTGTATAGTGGTTGGAAATCCCCCTATACTATTCTCATCAGTCACCATCATGAGGTCTGTACCATGCATTTCTCGCCAAGCACTCCCTAGATGCATTAAAAAGTGTTGCACCCACATTTTAATACAAAAATCAAGAAAGAAGATGAAACTGAAGACTTGGCTGTATGGGCTAGATCCCTTTGCCGAAAATGTCAACGTCATCTTTGTTGACAAATGTTCACGAAGGTTTACAAAATCACAAATCTTGCGAAAAATATTACTCGGTTTGTGGAAAATATGAATATTATCATTATTTATGTGATGGATTTGACGACCGGGTAATTATCCCTGAACATTGTCGGATTTCATAATTTATAGTCGGTATTATAACCTGTAAATTATAATTGCAGGGATGGGGTTGTGGCTACAGAACCTTGCAAACAATTTGTTCCTGGATGAGCTACAATTACAACGAAATAAAAGTACCACGCATATCTGAAATTCAAGAAATATTAGTTGAAATTGATGACAAACCGAAATCATTTTTAAATTCGAGGCAATGGATTGGTAGTTTCGAAGTTAGTAATTATCTTGTACATACATACAAATGCATTAGCATGGTTTCACATTCACATTTATCAGCAAATTACTTATACATTACACTATTATTAAATCATTGCTTGAAATAAAAATATCACCTACTATTTATATAGAAATTTCTATTAATCTTTTTTACAATAAGTTAGAAAATTCTGTATAACGATATTTTGTTTAAAACATATCCTGTATATATATGTATAAACTTAACCGTGGTCGTGACGAAAACATTTTATATCATTAAATTGGATTTAACAATATTTCAAGGAAAGCTTTTTACCTATTACTGACTACTAAACCTTCAAATCTTCAAATTAATACTATTTTAAATAAACTATATAAAACCTTCAAAACTTTTAATAAATACATAGTTTATAAATTTGGTTGTTTATTGTTTTTTTTTTTCAGGTTTGTTTAGTAATAGATAAATTATTTGATGTACCCTGCAAAATAGTACATGTTAACAAAGGTGATGAACTCTTGTCAGTTATAAATATATTAGTCGACCATTTCCAAAAGTTTGGCAGCCCTATTATGATGGGTGGTGATGTAGACTGTTCATCTAAGGGCATTATGGGTGTGAAGATTGAAAATGATGAAGCAAGCTTACTAGTTGTGGTAAGTTTCCTTGCTACTTTACTGTCCAGTGTATCGAAAACTACACACCGCATAGCTCTGCAAAGTCTGTGTACCATTTAACAGTGCACAGCTCCTTTTTATTTCAATTGACTCTAATTTTGTGTACTTATGTTATGAGTTTTGTGCCTTTTCACATGTGCTGGCAACTGAGTAGCTGGTGCCCGCGTAAGATCGATCTCTAAATTATACTGGTATGTATGAAAGTTACTAAACATGGCTACACACTTCGCCGCCGGGCACCTGGTACCAGCTATCCGGTTACCGGTGGGAAAAGGTACTTAGGTTGCTCAACTGGGCAGGACTTCAATAAATAGAAAATATGAAATGTTTTTTTTTAATTTTAAGATAATAAAAAAAGAATAAAAGAAAATAAAATACTCCAAAAATAGTAGGTTGCATTGTGTGTATTCACTCTTTTAGCATTTACAGATACAATTAAGTGAAGTGCCACCTTGTGATACTTTACCGGATCACACTGTGGTAGTCCGATCTGGCTTTTATTAGTGCATACCTTAAAATACAACTATTGTTTCAGGATCCTCATTATGTTGGCAAAGAGCAAACAAGAGAATTCTTGCAGAATAAAGGCTGGGTGAAATGGCAGCCTCTACAGGACTTTTTATCTTCTTCTTTTTATAATCTCTGTTTGCCACAAGTAAAAAAGGTTTAACATAAAAATAAAACAACTTTTTATATCAAAGACAGTCTTTATTTCTTTAAGCCTATTAAATAAACAATAAAACTGATTGAATATCACAGTTTAAATAAATGAAAGTTGACTACACTAAGCAAATAGGGTAGGTATTCTTCTTGATCATAACCATATAAATGGTTAGTTTAGCAATATTGCACATTAAAAGTTAAATAAACACAATTAATGGAACTTACCAGTTCACAAATTATAAACATAATGGATTATTTTATTTAAAATGAAAATCGTGAGGTAAATACTTACTAATACACCTTCTTAATATTGAATCACATTATTTTAAACTTCAAGGCTATAAATAAATGACCAAATACAATCATACTTCTTAGTTAAGTGGCTGCTTTACGTTTGTGCCATCTTGCTCATATACAATATTGAATGAACAAAATGAGACATAAGACTGCTAGCTTTCTAGTACCAAATTATAGAACTGCTAATTTCAAAGTTGAATGTATTGAATTTCAAAATACTTATTTTATTTTCAAAAATTGCTTTCCTCATAAGTACATTATATTTAATAACGAAATTAAGTTATAGACTTCAGGTACCACTTAATTAGTAATAAAATAAATCTTAAGTCTCATAATGTCGTAATTCAGTCTGTGTTCATAATGAGGCACACTCCTTGTAGGATCCAATGACTGCAGTGTTCGGTGGTCCACAAATCAGACTCAAACACAAGGCCTACCCCCATAGCGTTGCGGCGCGTCGATGTCGTGTACACAGGTGTTCGTAGAGTATTCTGAAACAAATAAAATGCACTTTGTCTTAATAATACTCTTTATTGCACATAAAAAAACATAAAAATGGTTGTCTATAACATAGTTTGCAAGGGCGAACTTATCTCTAGAAGAGTTCTCTTCCAGTCAACCCATGAATATGTGTTAGAATGATCATAGGTAGGCGACGTAAATGCAAAAATTGTTAAGTACTTTTTATGAATATACAGAATATAAATATATACATAGATAAAGCAATATCTACACATTATATATACACGTATAACTAAAATATATAATACTTACTACATACATAATATACTTACACATATAAATAAATGAACAAATATATAAATAAACATGATTAGATACTGAAATGACGATGGTGAGAAAATCGTACAACTACTGAGTGGAGATTTGTGAAAGATAGTACTGCTTTAGTCTAGTTTTGAAAGAAGTGATAGACGGACTATCCTGGACAGCAGATGGAAGACAGTTCCACATCTGGGCAGCACGGAATGAAAAGGAGTTAAGATGAAAGTTGGTATTACCCTTAGGGAGATCCAGCATCTTGGTAACACATGGACATCTAGAACGAGTTGAGGGTGGAGACAATTGGAAACGGGAGCTAAGGTAGGAAGGGGAATTAGGATCATATAGGATTTTATATAGACAAGAAAGGATGTGCATATTACGACGATCTCGAATAGGAAGCCATTTTAGTTCATTTCGAAAAGCGGAGACATGATCGAACTTACGTAAACCATAAATGAACCGTATGGCCAAATTTTGGAGTCGTTCGAGCTTATTATGCAATTCTTCTGTCACATCTAAATAGCAAATATCAGCGTAGTCGAGAATAGGGAGAAGGAGAGATTGCGCTAGCATAATTTTGGTTTTGAAAGGAAGAAAGTATTGAAGCCGCTTGAGAGAGTGAAATGAGTAATGCATGCGCCTACTAACCTCGTTTACCTGAGGTACCCACGACATATGGCAGTCCATGATTAGACCTAGATTTTTCACTTTGTCCGTGTATGTGATAACAGTATTATTATAAATCAGTGATGGTAGCGAACAGAGATCGAGCTTGTTTCTTAGTCTACTGCTACCTACAATCATGGCCTGTGATTTGACTGGGTTAACCAGTAACCCAAAAGATTTAGCCCAAGTAAATATCGCAGATAGGTCTTCATTTATGGCAGAAATAGTTTCAGATATCTCACATAAACTCGAATGTCGATATATCTGCAGATCGTCTGCATACAGATGATAAGAGGAAGTGACAGCATAGGATATGCGATTGATAAAAATGGAGAATAAGAGAGGGGAAAGCACGCCACCTTGAGGCACACCAGCAGCCAACTGGCACCAATCAGATTTGGTATCATCCATTTTTACGCATTTTTGGCGGCCAAAAAGGTACGAACTAAACCACTTAATAGTTGGAGGCGAGATATTAGCCGCACGAAGAGTACCCAGAAGTATATCGTAGTCCACAGAGTTGAAAGCAGTTGTTTGTGTAAGTTTTAAATTCATAACTAACATTGTTTTATTTCAAAAACTAGCCTAACACTAGCCAACATAATTATTATGGTCACAAAACAGTTTCAGATATTGTGTAAAGTTCAATAAACAAAGAATAGCTGATGTTATAAAGTGTGTAATTATGAAATAGATATTTAGCCCCCCATCCATTAGCGTACATTCTAAGGGCGTCACAATATAAATAAGTTTGGGAACCCCTGCGCTATAGTGGACAGGGGACTATTGGAATTGTATTTTTCAAACAAATTGCTGCAGGTTGCAAAATATAGGTACCTAAACAGTAGGTATTAGGTACTTTGTTGTTGCATTATTGGTACATAGCAATGATAATACAGTGGCATACCTGTAATTTTAGCTTGTGAAACTCGATGGGTATTATGTACATGATGGGTAGTTCGGTCACCAGCACCTTGGGGTGAGACCGTTTCAAGCATCCCTCTTCGACGTCCCATCGCGCTCCTTCCAAGTACAAGCCACGGACGTAGCATCCCTGGCAAATATATTTTTATACTTAGCTTTCGAAACGTATAATCAAACGCAAATTTAATACAAGGCTTTGGGTCTATTTCAACGCGAAGTAAGAAATTTCGCGAATGTTTCGCGTGAATAATTTGCTGCAATTCGTTATCTACAGGTATCCATGCTGGCTAGATAACATCGGTTATCTCCCGTATGAAAGATCTTATCTAGAAAGTGATTGGATCGACACATCAATCTGCATGTATTCAAGTGGCAATGAATCTGTATTATCATGTTGTCAGTAAGTGCTATCTAACAAAATATGTACTTAAATTATTGTCTTGATACCTTATTTCATCTTTACAATTTTGTAGGTATACAAAATGAGTTAAGCAGAGCTTTGCATATGTAAAATTTGTTAATACATAGAGCCATAGCTGGCAATGGCTAAAAATGGTGACATCGTCACGAAATCGTGTGATCAGAAAATCGGCAAAAACACCTTAGAATTTAAAATACTCTATCCATATACGAGATTTAGGCAACACAGGAAATAAGAGAACTGTCTAGCAAATGAGTCATCAGCTATTAAATCTAGTCTGGACATTCAACCAACCAATTCTTCGACTCCTCAGTTACCCTGGCGCTTCCGCTCGGGTTCTGCGAGCTTACAACCGAGCCTACCATAATAATAAATAAGAATATAAGTATACCTACCTACTAGCTATGATAAATAAACAATTTTGATGTACCTACGACAATGCTGCACAATGCGTGGAAAAATTCCTTCATGACGTTGGAATCCAACATTTGCAGTGGCTGGGTCGAAGCCCAGATTTACATACCATCGAGCACATCTGAGACACGCTAAAAAGGAGAATAAAGACTTCTCCCAACTCGCCACAAATACTCAACGAGCTCCGAAGTGCAGTGCTGGATGCTTGGAACAGCCTTTCGCAAGTGGATGTACATAAACATGCAGGTTGTTATTAGGGCACAAGGAGGAAACACCCGATAATAATCATCATCATTTCAGCCGAGAGACGCCCATAGGCCTCCCCCAAAGATCTCCAAACCGGTCGGTCCTGCGCTGCCCGCATCCAGCGGCTTCCCGCGACCTTTACTAGATCGTCAGTCCACCTTGTGGGGGGCCTACCAACGCTGCGTTTCCCGGTACGAGGTCGCCACTCGAGGACCTTTCCGCCCCAGCGGCCGTCAGTCCTCGCAATGTTCCCTGCCCACTGCCACTTAAGGTTCACAATTCTTTGGGTTATGGGGGTGACCTTTGTCCTCTTGCGGATCTCATCATTTCTTGTATAGGATAGCCCTCTCCATTGCCCTTTGAATGATACCCGATGGTAAAATGCATAAACAGGACAAAGCAATTATTGGATAGACATTTAATTATGCTGTGTTTGATTTAATTATGCCGTGTAAATGAGTGATTTTGAATTAACATTGCTTTTCTAACAAAAACTTAATTAGAGACATTAAAAACCATCTTAAAACATTAGGTAAGTAACACATATTGAACGTGTTTACATTAATTTAAGTACCTAACTAAAAAAATATTAAACATGAAGCATATCGAAAACTTAGCTTGGCCAAGTTTCCGTGCCGGTGAGTTGTCACGGTCTAAACCGTCTTCCAACATACTTACGTTGATTTTTAATAAAAAAAAAATCCATACAAAACAAAGCATCACATAACTATCAACTATAATAATTAAATATTCTATACTAATGTTAACTTTTACTTATTTTAAAACAAATATAAACACAGCAATTGTTATTTTAATCAACTTGTTTTGATCTGTCTACTAATGACAGTTCTCATGTCGGCTGACGCCGATACCCGCTTCTAAATTATATTATTTATAATAATGATTCTGACTACCCTCCATTTTAAAAATATCTCGAACTTTGTATACAAGCCTTTTGGCCCACCTAATTTGTGCCATAAATAAATTAAATAACTAATATATTTTAACTTGTATTTTCAGGGCATAGAAAATCTGATAAACATCTTAAATTATTTTTGTTTACATGTTTTACTGCAGTAACCATAGATACAGGTACTCTGTATAAACCGTCCTTTGGTTATGGCTGCATTATTCATTAAAACGGAACTCCCACTACAAATTTTTGGGAAAGTTCCAGAATAATCCGAGTATTTAAACTGTAGCTCGGAGAAACTGGGTCTCTTCTTCCATTTAATCATTCAATAGACATCTGTATCTAGTACTTACGCGATCCCCGAACTAGGGGATCCTATCTACGGGCAGCCGCCTACCCTGCTGCTCCGCTGCTGTGCTTCGTGCCACCCTACCGGCCGAAGCTGAACCCACGCCGACCACGCTGGTAGTCGACGTGCCTGGTTCCTGCCGCTTCCTGCGCTAACCGCCAAAGCTAAGTCTCGTTTTCTTAAATACGAGTATCACAGAGCAGCCCGCTACCCGCGCCCTGAGCTAATAAACAGTGTTAAGTTTATCTAATCTTTTATTTCTCTCTTTCCTGCACATCTGGCCGTGCTTCCCACGGTCAGAGCGTGTCAGTGGCGCCCAACTCGCTCAGGGTTCTTCGCTCTGTGGTTCTAATTTTTTTTCTCTTTTTTATTTTAATTTTTGTTTTAGGTGGGTACCTATGTTTTTTTTTATTTTTAGTAAAATTATACTTAATTTAATTATATTTTATAATTAATTTTCATTGGGTAATAGCCCTAAGCTATTACTATTCTTTTTACTAAAAAAAGTTTAATTTTTGCCGGTTGTTAATTTTTTAGTAGCTACCCACTTAATTTTTTTTTTTCTCTAACGCTGCAATTGAATTGTTTCGCACACACTCGCCTTAGTCCCTTTTGTAAGTTATAGTGTTGTACTTTACTATGGCGGAAAATACAAGTATTAATTTCCTTTCATTACAAAAATCTGAGCTCGAATATGAGGTTGCTTTGCGCGGTCAAACTCCGGCTGACACTGTGTTCGAATTAAGAAAGCAGATAGTGAAATTGAATAAGGAGTTTCCAACTGAAACAATTTCACTTTCACATTTGCCTCCTTCTGAGGATTTAGACGGAGTTGTGGCCTGTTTAGATAAATCTTTTAAAAATATAAAATCTTTAAATAACAAATTCGATAAAAATTTATTATTGAGAACGGAAGTCTTACTCAACCATATTTATCACCGGTTAAATAGGATCGAGGTTGACGACGATGCTTTGGATGCGGTTCTAACCGACTGCAAACAAAATTTTGAGTCTCAAATGACCGAGCTTAGAACATTGTCACCATCTAGTAAGACTACCTTATCTGTTGAGGATTTGCAAAGGGCAATCATTGGTCTGACTGTTGATAAAAACCGTACTCCGGATTTATCAAAACTAAAATTTAATGGCAAGTCGTGTGTGCGTGCGTTCGTTCAAAAAGTGGACGAATTTGTTGAGGCAAGAGGCATTGATCACGATAAGTTACTGTCTTTTGGCTATGAAATTTTCACGGACGATGCTCTTCATTGGTTCCGGTGCATTAAGCCCAAGGTGGATAGTTGGTCTCAGGTCGTTGATGCTTTAAAATCGGATTTTAGCCCACATGATTTTGACTACCAATTTTTGTCAGAAATTAGGTGTCGTTTCCAAGGCGAAGGCGAAAATATTAGTATTTACCTATCTATAATGGATGGCATGTTCTCTCGTCTTACTAAGCCCTTGCCTGAGGTTGAAAAATTCGAGATCATTACCCATAACATCCGACCTTGTTATGCTAACGCATTAGCTTCTGTTTGGCCAATATTAAATATTGACACGCTTAAGGCTGTATGCCAAAATTTTGAAAAGGTACAATGCCAGTTTAATAAATTTAATGAGCCGTCTGCTCCTAGTTCTTCAACTCTAGCTCCTGAATTCGCTTATAAGGGCAAATCCAGCGCTTCTGTTAGTGTTGAAAAACCTACTTATAAATCTTATAACGGTACTATAAAACCGAAGTCTTTTGTTACTGCTGTAGCTTCAGCAACTCTATACTGCCCGAGGTGTCGTACTAACTCGCATAGTCTAAAGGCTTGTACACAACCAAGAACAATAATATGTTTTAAGTGTGGGAAAAAGGGTGTACGTACTCCGGATTGCACTAAATGCAACCCAAAAAACTAGTTTGCCAGGATTGGAGAAATGGCGACTCTGATCGCTCAAAATTTAATAATTTCTGCAGTGAAACCGAGTGGAATCAGTGGTTAGCTTTTGTTTCGAACGTCTTTTCTAACCATTCGGTGTCTCCAATCCTGGAATCTCAAAATAAATTTTCACGTCCCTATATAAACTTATATGTTAATAATAAGAAACTCGTTGGTCTGTTAGATACTGGTTCAGGCATACCTTTATTGGGCAATAGTTCTGATGAATTTTTCAAAAAACAAAATTATAAAATTTATTCTTGTAATCCGTTACAGCTTTCTGCAGCTGGCGGTCAAAAATTTTATGCTTCTAAATACCTTATTTTACCTTTAACTTTTAATAGAAAAACCTATAATATAAAACTTTATATTGTACCAGAAATACAAAACAATCTAATCTTAGGTATGGATTTCTGGAGAACTTTTGGATTGTTTCCTAGTGAACTCGATGGCCTAGTAGTCAATGCATCTCAGGAGACTAATATTTCTAACATAGCCCTTGATGACCCTAAACATATTTTTTCATATGCTCAACTATCTGAGAAACAAAAGGAAGCTGCTGATGATATTATTTCCAAATTTCGCGGAATTTCTTATGAGGAATGTGGTTTGGGTCGTACTTCATTGATTGTCGCGAAACGTGGCCTGTAAAATTATATCTGCTTCAGCCACGCAAGGCGATTACTATAGTTTCTGTTGTATATGTGATGATAACCTGATGATAACTAAGCAAAGTCTCACATCTGTTAGGAGATCGGACTTTACTGAGTTGAGATTGAAATTCTGAGCAGTTCTGTGCTATCAACATTGTTGATACACACGTCAAAAAGGACCGCAGCACGGTAGTCGCCTCCACCTCCCCTTATAGCGACCCCTATCCACTCAACATTACTGAGCTAGTATTCTGAGTATGTCCTTGTCTGGACCTGAACAATTTATCTGAGTCTTAAAACTGAGAACCACCTGAGAACACATAATTATCACCATATTGTGTGTTGAGTTATAACACTGAGATAACGGTAGGTAGGTATGTATTTATCGACTAAATGCACCGTAGGTGCATTCAATGCAAAGACATAGAATCAAAGTACATTCGTAAAACACTAAATTGTACAAACTCACGGTTCTTTGAAATACACCGACTGTGTCTGTAAAACGACTGCACAGACTAGTAAGAGATATCGGCTGCGTCTGAGTCATGAACGCAAAAAAAAAGTCCGCTCGCACCGTTGACGGCTACCGCCAATCGAAAATAAAATTTCTACAGATTATGAAACTTCGCGGTATTCGCGACATTGATAACTCATGCTATCGATACGGGTGATGCGGTTCCGATACGACAACGATATTACCGTATGTCTCCTCAAAAGCAATCCATTCTCAGCGATCAACTAGATGAGATGCTTAAAGAGGACGTTGTCGAACCTTGCGATAGTCCCTGGTCTAATCCCGTTCTTCTGACACCTAAGAAAAACGGTGAATATAGGTTATGTTTAGACAGCAGAAAACTAAACTCTGTCACTCGTAAGGATGCCTATAGCTTACCTTATATCACTGAGATACTTGATAATCTCAGAGATGCTAAATATCTTTCCAGTGTTGATCTTTCAAAATCTTTTTGGCAGGTTTTAATAAAGCCTGAAGATAGATGCAAGACTGCATTCTATGTTCCCGCTAGGGGAACCTTTCAATTTAAGTCTATGCCCTTCGGGTTAACTAATGCGCCCGCTACGCAGCAAAGATTGGTTGATTTGCTCTTTTATGGGCCTGAATTTGAGAACAAAGTGTATGTTTTCATCGATGACATCATAACGGTGTCAAATACTTTTGAGGAACATATGTCTTTACTTTCGCGTGTTCTAGAGAAACTAAAATACGCGAACCTTACAATTAACTTTGAAAAGTGTCAATTTTTCAGGGAAAAACTAAGGTATTTGGGTTACGTCGTTGATTCGAGTGGTCTTCATGCAGATCCAGAGAAGGTAGACGTTATTACAAACTATCCTACACCATCGAATAAGAAGGAAGTTCGCCGTTTCTTAGGTACTGCCTCTTGGTACCGTCGCTTTATCCCTAACTTTAGCACCTTGGCTGCGCCTCTTAACAAACTTACCTCTCAAGGTAAGACTGCACCTCCTTTTGTCTGGACGCCGGAGGCAGAGTCTGCTTTCAATAAACTCAAAGAGTGTTTGTCATCACCTCCCATTCTATCTTGTCCTGACTATTCGGAACCATTCCAAGTTCACACCGACGCCAGCGATTATGGCATTGGTGGGGTATTGACTCAGATCCAAAACGGCGAAGAGAGGGTTATAGCCTACATGAGTAAATCCTTGTCAGCCCAAGAACGCAACTATAGCGCTACGGAGCGCGAAGCACTCGCAGTAATTGCGGCTATAGAACATTGGCGTTGTTACTTGGACAATGGTAGGAAGTTTACCGTATATACAGACCATTCCTCTTTAAAATGGTTTCTTAATATTAATAACCCTACAGGACGTCTAGCTAGGTGGGGAATTCGTCTATCTGCATTCAACTTCGACATTAAACACAGACGTGGCAAAGACAATGTTGTTCCGGATTCCCTATCTCGCGCTGTGCCTGTAGCGGCTATAGATAGTGCAAGTCCATCTCCATCACCAGTATCAGATCCTTGGTACTTGGAGATATTTGATGGTTGTAAATCCTCGCCTACATCTTTTCCAAATTATAAAATTAATGATAATAAACTATATAAATTTATAAAAACTTTAAATCCCTTAGCTAAGGAATTTGAATGGAAAGAGGTAGTTCCGAAAGACAGTCGCACTAGTATCATTATTGATAATCACTCTAATCCTACTTCTGGTCATCTCGGTATCTATAAAACTTTAAAACGTATATCTTTAAAATATTTCTGGCCTGGTATGCATAAAGATGTTGCTACGTTCGTAAATGATTGTGATGCTTGTAACTATCATAAACATGCTAATCACCCTGCCTTATGGGTCGACCTAAGGAATGTTCTAGACCATTCCAAATGATTAGCGTGGATTTGGTTGGTCCATTGCCTCCATCTAGGAAGCAAAATACAATGCTGCTTGTCGTAACTTGTTGTTTCTCTAAATATTCATTATTATTTCCTATACGCCGAGCTACTGCCGAAGTCATAACAAATATTTTAGAAGAAAAAGTCTTTCTTGTACATGGCATTCCCAGTACAATTCTGATGGATAATGGAAAACAGTTCGTAAGTCAAAAATTACAACATATGTTTTCTCAATATAAAGTACCTAAAGTACGTTATACGCCTAAATATACGCCGCAGGTAAATACTGTCGAGCGTTATAATAAAACTATTATGACGGCTGTTTCCACATTCATCAACGAGGATCACAGGATTTGGGATCTAAATATACCAAAAATTCAGTTCGCTCTCAATACTGCTGTAAGTGAAGTAACGGGATATACCCCATCGTTTCTGGTCTTCGGGAGAGAATTGGTTTCTTGTGGTTCTCACTACGTTGACGTTGATCAAACCGACGATATAGTTTTCACAGCTCGAGATGCCTATGCAGAAAATACTGGAAAACTAAGGAAAATCTTTGACCAGGTCCAAAGCTCTCTAATCAAGTCGCATTCTCGTAATTGTGGTCCTTATAATCTTCGTCGCAAAAACTTTGACTTCAACGTTAATGATATTGTCTGGCGAAAAACTTACTATCAAAGCGACAAAGATAAGCAATTTTCTAAAAAACTTGCTCCTAAATATATTAAATGTCGTATTAAATCTAAACTATCGCCCTTGGTCTATGAATTGGTTGATATGAAAGGTAAAAACCTAGGATCTTGGCATATCAAAGATTTTAAACTAAATAAATACTCTTAACTAATGTAAAATATTAAAATTACTAACATAAAAATAATCTTAAAAAATTATTGTATTTATAGTCTAAAACTATAAATATAATAATTTAAAAAAAAAAACTATAACTAACATTAAAAATATAACAAAACATACATTCTGTTGTATTGTTTCTTTTTGAATAATTTAAAATATAATTATTGTTAAAATAAGGAATCTGTTCCTTATCTTATAAAGCTGTCTTGTTGTTTTTGTTCACAAATGCATTTGGCTCTAACCAAATGAAAATTTTGTTGAATTCTTTTGCTGGTCGTGATTTCATTGCTTTCTTTTTTTTACAAAACTTTTGGTAATTAAAAATAAAATTGCTAAACAATTTTTCAAAAAATCCCTTCCTTATTTTTTTTCAATTTTAACTGGAAAATGCTGTACCTAAACTGCGCTCTTATTCTTTTATAGAATACTTTGAAGTATCTCTTGATTTTACTTTCACAGCTGTGACCTTATTGTTTTTCGGTTGCTAAACAACTGGATTTCTCTCTTTTGCCTTGCATCTGTAGTCCTAGGTACTACCAAGACTCTAAATCTTGTATTGTCGATACCTCTCGTCAATGTTGCAGGGTACTCTTTTGCAGTTGTGTTGTATCTTGAGTGTCTGAATGTTCTATATAACTATTACTCTGAAGTTTTAGTTTCTTTTTGAGAGTGTAGACTTTTTTAGGGGATTTTTGTCAAGCAAAATCCTACACTAAAGGGGGGGATATGTCACGGTCTAAACCGTCTTCCAACATACTTACGTTGATTTTTAATAAAAAAAAAATCCATACAAAACAAAGCATCACATAACTATCAACTATAATAATTAAATATTCTATACTAATGTTAACTTTTACTTATTTTAAAACAAATATAAACACAGCAATTGTTATTTTAATCAACTTGTTTTGATCTGTCTACTAATGACAGTTCTCATGTCGGCTGACGCCGATACCCGCTTCTAAATTATATTATTTATAATAATGATTCTGACTACCCTCCATTTTAAAAATATCTCGAACTTTGTATACAAGCCTTTTGGCCCACCTAATTTGTGCCATAAATAAATTAAATAACTAATATATTTTAACTTGTATTTTCAGGGCATAGAAAATCTGATGAACATCTTAAATTATTTTTGTTTACATGTTTTACTGCAGTAACCATAGATACAGGTACTCTGTATAAACCGTCCTTTGGTTATGGCTGCATTATTCATTAAAACGGAACTCCCACTACAAATTTTTGGGAAAGTTCCAGAATAATCCGAGTATTTAAACTGTAGCTCGGAGAAACTGGGTCTCTTCTTCCATTTAATCATTCAATAGACATCTGTATCTAGTACTTACGCGATCCCCGAACTAGGGGATCCTATCTACGGGCAGCCGCCTACCCTGCTGCTCCGCTGCTGTGCTTCGTGCCACCCTACCGGCCGAAGCTGAACCCACGCCGACCACGCTGGTAGTCGACGTGCCTGGTTCCTGCCGCTTCCTGCGCTAACCGCCAAAGCTAAGTCTCGTTTTCTTAAATACGAGTATCACAGAGCAGCCCGCTACCCGCGCCCTGAGCTAATAAACAGTGTTAAGTTTATCTAATCTTTTATTTCTCTCTTTCCTGCACATCTGGCCGTGCTTCCCACGGTCAGAGCGTGTCAGAGTGTAGTGTATATTTCTATGTATGAACAGGTTTTTGGCAGCTGATCAGTAAAAATTCAATTATACTGTTATAATATAATCAACATAAGCCATAAAACATAAAGCACAGCGGGCAGGGCACATTGCTAGGAGGACTGACGGCAGTTGGGGCGGAAAGTTCCTCGAATGGCGACCGCGTACAGGTAGACGCAACGTTAGTAGTAGCGTCACACAAGGTGGACTGCGATCTGGTAAGAGTCGCGGGAAGCCTATGATCCTTGAGGGAAGCCTATGTCCAGCAGTGGACGTCTCACAGCTGAAATGATGATGATGACACAACATATAAATTACAGTAGATAGGTATATTATACTGACGGTGGTGGGTCGTTCTTCGACGTAGTCCGGCGAGGTCCAGCGAGTGACGCGCGTGAACTGCGTGCTTCTGTCCAGCGGCCACGTGAACAGCCGGCACGCGATCTGCACGTGCGCGATCAGGTACGACTCGGGGATGTGCAGCCCCGACAGCCAGATCACTACCGGCTCCTCCATTGTTGCCTACGTCGAGATATAAGTATACCTATATTCATCTATTTACTATAGCTACCTTTTTTGTTTTTATATGACGGGGAGGTCAAATGCATTAACTCCCTGGCGTGACCTTCAGTGCGCTATTACGGGACGGCTCGAGCTCTGCGCACGTGAGCGCAACTACACCGAGACCGTCCCAACGCTCCCCGTCTAGGCACTCCTTGTGCACCAATTGGTGGCCAACAGCCACTGCTCAACCACGATTTTGATTTGTTTTCGAATTTTATCGATTCGATATCGATAAATTTCAAGTTGGCGGCTATATCCAAATATGTGATTTTTTCAGAAAATTTAATTAAGTAATTATATAAGATTAAAAGATTAGAGAGTATCTATTGTAAAACCTTACCTAAAGCTTTCACATCTTTGATTTCAACAGAAATAATATCGGGATTTGATCTTAAAAAGTGGTTTTCAGGACATTGACAAATCCTCTTTATAGAATTTTACGCCACAACCGCTTTCGTCGCGTTTCAAATAAAAAATATAAATAAATAAATTTCCCAGTTTTTCGCACTTTTCAATAATTAATTTCTTGCTCACAAAGGTTTATTAAAAAATATTGATAGAGAGACAATTCTAAAGTACTTAATATAGTTTATAAAAAATGAGCCTTATATGAATTACATGCATATTCCCCATTGACAATGCCTACAACTCACCCAATCTGTATACTGTTTGGTCCTCGCCATAAAGTGGTCCATCCAACCGCCGAGTCCCTTACAAGTGGCGGGCGCGAGACTCCTCCACACTTGCGGCAGTTGCCCGTTGAACAGGCTGTACGAGACATTGTCCAGTACCGCGTCCATGCCAATCTCTCCCGCCAGAGCCTTACGCAGCAACGACAAAGTGCTACGCATACGGCTGATAAGACGGTTGAACCTGAATTAACACATTAGCTTAAGTTCCTTTTAAAGACTACGCGGGCTAGCTTACAGTGCCACCGACAAACTGTGACGGACTACCCAGTAGCGTAACTATAGGGACTAGGGAGGCATGGCTGCCAAAATACCACAGACCACGCGGGCCATGTCATTGATATTCTGAAAATAAGTTGAATTGACCCAATAATGCCTACATATTCAACAAATGCATAGATACCTTCCTTCTAACAATTAAGTAGGTAATAAAATATACATCAAGTTAATAAAAGATCCCGATCTAAAAACTATATAAGCATCCCTGACAAAACAGTTATAGTTTAAGATAAACAAATTATCCACTAGGCCACTAGACCTAGTTATTAAAAAATAATCTTAAAATATTTAAAACCATGTTTTCAAAACCAATATTGTCCAAAAAATGTGGAACGCTTCACGATTTTGCGTGTCATCCTTGCGCAGGGGCCATGCTAATCTTCTCTGTATCGTTCCAATTTTAGTATATGTACTGCCGAAGCAAGTACAATTGTAATGGTTTAACTTTTGTATATATACTAGTTGACAATAAAAACTTCAATAGCGCGATTCAGGTTTCCATACATTATCAGTCATTTGTATGACGCACTGATAACAACGCCATCTAGGCGCAGCAGACGAACTAGTTGCGAAAGTGTGCTATCTTGCTTGCTTTGTCTAAAGCAAAAAAGTACCGATAGATGGCGTGCGCAACAAAAATATAAATAATGCAAAATATTAACTTACCACAGTATTATTATATTTTTCCCTAGCAAAAATAATAGTGTTATGTAATAAGAAGTAAAAAAAAGGGTTTATACATTAATAAATCTATGGGTTTATATATCTAAAAATAAAATAAGCTAAATTCGCTATTTTTAAAACCATTAAAATATGTGATCAAATAATAGTTTGTTCATTTCTTTTTCTATTGTGAATACTTAAAGAAAATAAGTATTATGGATTCTATATAAAGCACCAGCCTATATCTCAATAATAAAAAAAAAATTGTGTGCGTGTAACCTTTACGCGCGATTGAAGTAAAACTTCTTTGACGTAGATCACTGAAATGATTAAATTTTAACTGAAAAAAAAAAATATGACAGATACTTACGACCAATCGAAATTACTATTTTTAAATAGCGGAAACTACACAGACTATAGAATACTGAGCGTTACTTCCGTTAGAAAAATCTGAGTTACCCCCTAGTCGCGCCTAAAGAAGTTTTACTTCAAAAATAAATAGAAATTTGTGATCGTAACTAGACTCGAACCCAGGACTTGTGGGTGAATAGTGAGATTTTTAACCACAACAACGTATTAAAAATTTTAAATACCGTTCCAATTCCTGCAGAAGCACGACGAGTGAAGGTGTTATATTCATCTCGAATTGTTTTCGCACTCGCCAAATTTCGTACAATGCTGGCAGCTTAGAGAGCACGTCCACTGCTATGTTGTCTATGAAATCTTCGCGGCTCATTGCACCACCGGAATCACCTATTTATTTATTTTTTATTTTAGAACTCAAGTATGGCTTATGGTGTTAAAACTGTGCCTATATTGTACTAGTTGAACGGGGAAGATTTTATGTTTAGCAGTCCAGTCAGGCCCCGATCGCGTTATTTACGATCTTAGGTAATAACCAAAAATAAATCGTTAACGTTCCCCTGTTTAGACATCTGACAGGTGTCAAGTCACCTAGATAGGTACTTAGTAGTCAAAATCAAGAAGCTAGATTTCTCTATAACTTCATGGTCAAAATTATGAAAACGAAAGGGAGTTTCTTCCGAGTTCTTTTTGTAATAACACGTGTTGAGAGCCTCCATTTTTAAACGACTTCAAAACAGGAGGAAGTTCTCAATTCGTATTTATCTTTTTTTTAGGCACGCTCCCCGATTACTCGAAGACGCCTGGACCGATTGAAAAAAATCTTTTTTTGTTTGAAAGAGTATACTTTCCGAATGGTTCCATGAAAAATTTACATGAGTCGATTAAGTAGTTTATTTTAGAATTGTGAAAATACGCGATCACAATATATGTATTTTTCCAACTTTTCGAAATTTATACGTCGGTGTCTTCGAAAGTTGCTGATCAATTTCGGTGATTCTTTTTTGTCTTAAAGCGCAAAATCTTGAGATAGTTTCCTGTAAGATCACTAAAAAGAAAATAATAAATTATATTTAAATAAAACAAAAAACTGACTTCAAAACTAAAAATGGAGAAATAATAATTGTATATTATGTATGTATATATGGTATATATTAATATGTATTTATATATATTATTATATAAGTATAATTATAGTAGGTAAATCTTATACGTATATAAAATTCTCGTGTCACAATGTTCGTTCCCGTACCCCTCCGAAACGGCTTGAGTAGGTCTGAGAATCGGCTAACATCTATTTTTCATACCCCTTAGTGATAAGGGTTGTCCACCCCTAATTTTTTTTTTTCAAATTTTACAGCGTTAGTAAATACATACAACCCTAAATTTTTACTTTTTTATCACCAACCCCTATTTTTTTATAGTAATTTTAGTCATTTTAGCAAAATAACGTTTGCCGGGTCAGCTAGTTAATTGTATGTAATTCTTTGTACCTATATATTTATTCTAAATATTCTCAGTCTTGTAGATCCTGCCTTCTACAATGTATCTCACGCATCTTTCTGGTTGACTGATAGAGAATGCTGTATAGCATTAAGTCCTCCCTTTGTACTGTCTTTGTGCAATAACGTTTTTTAAATAAATAAAATAGCTGGATAAGAACCCTGGCACATAGGACGTATTGCTTTATACTTACGATAAACGACAAGAAAACTAAGACCTCACGATCAATAGTTCGAAGTCGAAATCTTTGAAATTCAAAGCACAATACCATACCAGGGGCAGAAGTCTGCTAAGTAAATATCAATATAATGTCGATTCTCCTGCCGCTAGGGTGCAGCACTAGCCTAAACAGTAAACATGGCATATTTTTGCCAAGTCGCAAGGATACCATAATATACAGTAAAAGTTTATGTAGCTACCTGGGTTATAAGAAAAATTAAAACTTTAATACTTTTATACAACATGTAAATTAAATAACCAACAGGTGGTTTGGGATCGGCGTCTGAGTTGATTTCAAACGACTTTTTTTTTAAAAAAAAAAACAAAAAAAAAGTACCCCGAAAATATTGTACAACATTTTCTAAGTACTTTTTGTTTTTTTTTTGCTTTTTTTTCAAAGAAAACATTGTTTAAAAAAAAAAAATTGAAATCAACTCCGAAGCCGATCCCAAACCACCTGTATTCAGGGTGTTTGTTATTTAATTTACATGTTGTAGAATGAGTACCAGTTTTTACAATAAATTAATATAAATATGAGATTCACAGATAGTACATGGCGGTTGTTTACACTGTATGTGCTAGTAGTAGGTACCATTTGCGCCGAGTTTTGCGTAATGTTCCCCATTGCTAATTTAGCAGACCTGGGCCCCCGCTGTCAAACAGATGTGTTGAAAGAGTTCGTTATGTTTGAAACTAATGTGTAAAACATACAACTTACCAACTTTCCTAACTAAAGAAGCAAGTACGAAAACAAAGGAGGGATTAATGTATTATTTATGCAAATAAAAACCATTTTTATAACTGTAGGTAACTTACCTTCACCAACAGTAACTAGAGTAGCATGAAAGCAACGATCAATTGATTGTGATTAGTAAGTAATTGATATTATATTGGTAGCTATATCTAAAATTATTGCAAGTTTTATTCGGTCTTTGGAATTGGGAGGTCCAATTTAGACATAATTTATTACTATGAAAGAACATATTTTTGTAATTTTTTAAACACCTAAATGAACAGACTATAATATGCACTGTACCCGTAGTGTAAGTTTTTCGTATAAAAAACGTAACTATTGTAGTTGCGTTAAGAGCTCAATTTGTATGGGAAATATGATTTGCGCTTCTTTCCGCTAGGAGCGCTATTCTCGTTTCCTATACAAATTGAGCACCTAACGCAACTACAATAGTTACGTTTTTCATACGAAAAAACTTACGCTATGGTTACTGTTCTGTAATATTCTCTTCTATTCTAAAAGTTATGTTATCAATCCCCGAAAGTCACTTACTAGTCTGCGGCTGTAGTTCGATAAGGTGCCCCCACATCATGCGTACTGCTTGGCTGAAGTACCCAATTTCCGCATTAGGGTGTAGCCCGAATACTTCCGGTGTGTTCGCTAGCGGCAGCACGTCAATGAACTCTGGTAGTGAAATGGAAGTAATGTACAAATAACTTTATGTTATAAGTAATTGGAAGGGAAATGGTAAATGTATTTAGCAAAAACATTAAGTATAAAATTTATTATTCTCTTAGATTTGCGCCTTCATCATGCATATTTCGTAGGTAAGGTTAGTTGATATGTTTCATAAATATAGCAAAAAAAAAATTAGACATAAAAACACGAAAAAGCAGGTTTTTTTCTACTTTTCGTTTAAAAAATCTACAAATTTTCATTATTTTTATATTTTTTGCAATGTTTACAAATCATGTCAAATAAAAATATTTTCAAAAAAAACTTTACTGACCGAACTACTTTTTTTTATAGCGATCTAACATGTTTGAAAATACCAAATCAAACAGAAAAAGAAAACCAAGAAGATATTCTGTCATAATAAACGGAATAGATTGGCTAGAAATATTTTGACCGTCAATAAGTATTTTGAAACCGCGTGTATGCTGAGCTAATCTATGTTGACAGGTGATATATTTTTGGTGAACAAATAATATTTATGGGTTAACAGTGGGTCTTTCATTTTACTATAAATGGTGGCAAGTTAAACATTAGTCCTATTTATATGAAGAATTTCCAAATAAATATTACATTTGTGAATTTTTCATCATAGGTACACTATTCATATGACTATGTTATGTAAGCATGGGAGTTTCTCGCTTGTTATACTATTACTTGTATCAAAAAGCCTGTGTATAGATACACAAGTATTCAAATTGTAATAAAGGTGACAATCACCACGAAGATAAAGAACCAATTACACCATTTTTTGAAAACTGTTTTAAATCAATCACGAGGTCTTAATTAACCAGTAGAATTTAAATTTTATAAAACCATAAATGCCTTAAAAACTTGTTTTATTTCCGATTTTCGCGCGGAAAGGCTAGCCGCCATGCTTTTTCGGCCCATGACGCCACTTCGCTAGTAAACAAAACAACTGCGATTTCAAAATTAACACAAATCACGATAGAAATCTACTTTGTTTACTAACGGAGTGACGTCACGTCGCATTCCAATATGGCGAACGGCGTTTTAAGAGCGTTTACGCGTATTTTGCGAAAATCGGCACTTTTTGAGCTTCTTAATTTCCATGAATTCTTATTCTACCAATATAAATGTTATAAAAACTACTAGATAATATTCTTTCGCAAAAAGTTGTAAAGGAAAATATTTCATTTAATTCTTTATTCATAAATTATAACAAAATATCTTAACAGCATTTTTAAAATTTTACGTTTAGATGCAATTTCGAAGCCCTTAATATCCGAAAAGGCTAATATTACAATCAAATAAAAAATACTGTGTAACTGACAATATCCCGAACAAAATAGTTGTAAAGGAAAAAAATTAAATTTCATAGAATTACTAACTAAAGAAAAATCAAATCACACTGCAAGTATTACGAAAATACGATTTGGAAAATTGCTATTTCTAACAATTAATATCCCTTATTTGAAGAAACAAATGATGTAATTTAAAAGAAGAATATATACTCTAAATTTTGGTATAAAAATGATATCTGAACAAACTATAATATATTTATAACAATTATTTAAAAATCAGTATAAAACAGTCCGCGCAGTCGCTTTCAAATCAGTCGCCCATGAGGCTTGTCGGAGAGAGGTCACGTCGCTCGGTGCTAGCTCCGTGATCACGCGTAAATATTCGTAATGCTACTACAGAACGAACGATGGTGTTGATACTTTTAGTATTGATAACCGACTTCATATAAAGTTCTATGTTGCACTCTATGTATTATTTTATGAATGTTCACGGATATCTCTGTTAATTGTAAACCTATTTTCTAAATACTTCTGATATGGTGCTATTGTCACCAAGTCTGGATCTGATGATGAGATTCCGAGGAAATCGAGAGCAACTCTCAAATTTTATATGCAGGTATTATATGCTTCATATTTTATTTCCTGAAGCTATTGAAGTATTGGCGTCTGGTAGTCATCATATCATGTTAATGAGCTGGTGATGGCAGGTAAAACTCCTCCATGATTAGGAGTTGAATGATAATTCTTGAATTAATATATGTATTTATAAACCGATAGTTGTATCATTTTATGTTATTCAGGTGAGCTGACGATGAAAAAAAAACTCCTAATAGTTGGGAGTTGGATGATAATTCCTTAAATATTATGTGTACCTTCGTATAGATCGACAGTTAAATTAAGTTTTTTTCTTTCTATTTCTATTCTATCAGGTTTTTCAGGTGAGCTGATGATGGAGGGTAAAACTGCAAAAGTTAGGAGTTTGAGGATTATTCTTTTAACATTATGGTCCACATAGTAATATTCGGTAACGGTTAAGAGATGGAGAATAATTCTTTAAAATATCATAGGTATGTACAGAACGATAAACCCGTGGTCCTTGCTTTGGCTTCCCCTCCACACCTTGATTCTGTACAATTTTGTTGTACTGTTCGTTCTTGTCCCTATGTTTGTTTGTCCTTATGTATTCTTTCAGGTTATACACGAACTTCAAAAGGAGGTTCTATGTTCCAATCTATTTATTTTTTACTTAGCAAAGTCAATGGTTTTTGCTAAATACTTTTATAATAAATAAAATTACTTTAAATGCAGAATTGTCGACTACCCAAGATTTGTTACTTTTAGCACTACCATAATATGGGTATCAAATGAAAGGCTCTGTAGAGAAAATGCGAATGAACCGTGTCAAAATAACTATACAATAAATTACTGATAAAAAACTTTAAAAACAAATATTTTACTTAATTGCTCTGAAAACAAGAAAGTAAACTTAAATTGCATTTAAAAAAAATTATAGGTAAGTATGTACTAATATGATAAAGAGTTAAAGTTTGTAAATAGTTTATGTAAGTTTGTGAATAGCCATACGTGATACCGGCAGAGTAGAATAGCATCACCCCATATGCTCCAATGGGTGTCGTAGACGGCGACTAATAGGCCAGCAAAGGGGTATTGACTACCAATCCACATTATGCAAGCGTGGTGGACTACTGCCTATACCTCCTTCATTGAAAAGGAGAGGTCTTGTCTTCCAGTAGTATAATGAATTATAAAGGCTGTGATGATAAAAGTTTGTGAATTGATTTTTTGTGACGTTGTAGGAGGTAATTGCTGGATCTACTGAACCAATTTTGAAAATTGTTTTTGTGTGAGGTAGACCATGCATCTAGAAAGGCTAACTATGTATATAATAACCAACAATACGCGAAAGAAGCCACGGGCTGAGCGCTAGTTATATGATAATATATGCTTGTGGCAAGATTTGCTTCTATTATTCATATCTCTTTATTTATTCAATCGCTGATATACACAAGTAAATCTCGCGACAAGTATTTATATCATACTAGTGGCCGCCAGCGGCTTCGCTCGCGTTAATGTCGGTAATAAAATAGCCTAGAGCCTTCCTCGATAAATGGAATAGCCAACATAAAAAAATATCTACACTCATGACATAATATTAAAATTATTATCTCAATGATATACCTCAAATGACATTCTTTTTAAGACAATCAAAATGAAAATAATAGTAGTTTATGCAACTGTCATATAATGAAGGGTATTAAAACACGATAGTGAGTTTATGAAACGAGCGCAGCGAGTTTCATAATAGTAACGAGTGTTTTAATACCCGTGTTATATGCAGTTGCATACACTACTTTATCTTCACTAATGCTTTTACTCTTGTTGTTTGATTAATTGCATTAGTGAAGATAAAGTAGTGGCGTCCGATTTTTCTGGCAACAAACTATTTGTTGTGGTTTTTTGCAAATTATTAGGAGTCAAATTTTTTGTATGGGTTAGATCCCTTTGCCTTCCCGAGTATTTAAGAAAAATAACTGTATCATAATGAGTCGAACCGGTGTTATAATGTTCATTATGTTACAGGTTGCTGTATCATAATGAGTCGAACCGGTGTTATAATGGTCATTATGTTACAGGTTGTTTTTTTTAATTTTAATTTTGATTATCTGTATTAAAAAGTATGTCATTTTATGTTCACCTTTGATATCGTAATTCGAATATTATGACATGAGTGTAGATAAAGGTCATTTACCTGTTGCATAATTAATGACCATTATGCAACATGTTTGGCTCAATACGTTACAGATATTTTTCTCAAAAATCAAAAACTTAGAGCAAAACGGGACGGCCAAGGGAGCCAAAGGGACGCTAGTTTATGTACTGCAGATAATTAGGTATTAAAACACTTCGGGATATTATTAAAAAACTCGCCAAGGCTCGTTTTTTAAAACCCCGCTCGTGTTTTAATAAACCCTATTACGTGACACCGTGACAGTAACATGAACTACTATACCCATGTACTATATGATAGGTGCGACAAGACAAAATACACCAGATGTTATTATTACTTACATATATATTCAAAATTTAATTCATGTTAAATGTGTAACCGTTAATTTTCCATAGTATTCAATTTAAATAACTTGTATTGTAAGTATATTTAATTTCATTTTGTGAAAAAGTATCGAATTTGTTTTTGTGCTCTGTACCTGGACGGCAGCGCGAGTAAGGCGAGAGGGAATGACCGCACAGCGTGTAAATACCTAAACTTGGAGTCTGCCGTACGGCGTAAACGCTCTTAAGGATTTTAGGGACAGATTAAAAAGGTCGATTTTAAAAATTGAAAAATAAAATTTAAATTGCACATTCATGAATAAATATCAATGTTTCTCGTATAGTTTATGCAATAAGTATCTATCATAAAAATGCAATTTTATATTTTTTCTTTCATTGTGTAAAATACCCAATTTATTTGGGTGCAGTGTGTCTTGCTGTCAACATACTGCTAAGGCTTTGTTTGGCATTAGATCTTTACGGCCGTGTGCCTGTCTGACACCAACTCTCCTTGGGAACTGCTGTCTTTCGATAGCACCCAGGACCACGAGCTTAACGTGCCTTCCGAAGCACGGAGGAAAATCGAGTTGAAATATTTTAGGTCATCCGAGTACCAACCAAGCTTTACTGGGGCGCCATCGATCCTCCTCCGACCGAATAAAAAAAAGTATTAATTTACCAATATACTGGTCCTTCTCGCCGTCAGGAGGGATGACGTAGTCGAACACGTGGTCGTGGTAGAAGTGGAACGGCTGGAACTTGTCGAACAGGAACTCGCCCATGTATTCTTCCATGTAAGTGCGAACTACGCGGCGATCGAAGTCATCGATCACGCGTCCGCCGTACATTACCTGCCGTTATATCACAATCACAATATCATCAACTTATAATATAAATTTCTTAGATATCGATATCTTCCACGAAAATTCCAAAGATTTTGTGTCGGCAATCAAAAACAAAATTTAATAATTAATGTATTTTAGTGTAGTTATAATTTTTCTTGTCTTACTTGATTTTCCTACGTTTTAATTTTGAAACAACATGGCTTTAATCCTGTTATTTATTGATTATCGCTTTAAATTCTTTAGGTATTCATTGTATTCCTTCGATATATGTAAAATCTTATCAGTGGAAACTTTGTTGGCAATCTATGTTACGTTATGTTTAAACCTTATGTACAATTGTATAGCAGTGTGTTTCCCTCAATAAAGAAAAATATATAAATTTATTTATTTATTACACACAAACTTACACAATCTACTATCTACTGGGTGAAAAAGACATGAACAGTCAAACGAGAACCATATATTCTATACTTCAAAATAAGACATATTTCAAAAAAATTATTGCTGGGAAATGATTTTTATTTTTTGGTGTTTAAAAAAAATTGCAAATTGTACCGCGCAATGTAAAGGGCTCAACTCGCACGCAACTCGCAAAACCGCGATAATTTTGACAGACGGCGGCCCCGTTCGTTAGTGTCCATGCGCATCGAGTGAGCTACATTGAACGCTAACGTTTTGAAGCCATTTTTTGTTATGAAATACTAAAAAAAATGATAATGTTTCTTTGGACAATAATTAAGAAATAACGTATAGAATACGTTTTCATAAAAAAATAAAAAAAAAATTATGACTTTGACCTTCAATAAAATCGTAACTATCAATTTCCCAGGTATAGTTTAAAGGAAAAAAATTGTTATGATGGTGAGCAGAATACATGGTTCTCGTTTGACTGTTCATGTCTTTTACACCCTGTATATTTATACTTATTTTATTTCTGTTATGTAATCTAATCTTCTAAGCGTTTTGGTTAAATCTGTTAGCTTTTAAGATTTTATGGAATAAATAAATGTAAAATATAAATATAAAATCATTAGACAGGTACTAGTATAGGATCCCGATATAGAACGACCTTCACCGAGATGTTTATTTGATGAAACGTATTTTATATTTAATTTAGTATGTCAATAAATATATTGCAAATGGGTTGCCTAACAAATTTTAGTCCAGGGTATAATTAGTCTTAATGTAAAAAAAAATTTTTTTAATCATTTCACCGGTTTGATTATTAGACAAATTATATTCCAATCGAAAGTATGAAGCCAAGGAGCTTATACTAAGAATGGAGTCATTAGTCAAATTAACAAAGTGAGGGCAAAAATTTTGACAATACTTGACATTTCAAATTTCACATTCTCTTTCTAGAAATTGTCGTCATCTCTTTCTAAACACGACTACATAAAAACAAGATTTCCCCAGTATTTCGCCATCTTTCTAAAACAAAAGTAGAATAGTAGCTAAAAACTTAACATATTGTATTCAATTATCAGTATTTATTATCAATGAAAGAAATAAATATAATATATTGAGTTTTAACGTTTAGGTTTGTATTTCAATGAACTGGTGTATCATTGTGTTTTTTCCATAACTTATGGGAAATTAAGGGATTTATATAATGACAGCTTTGTCTTCATACGTCAATCACGTTGATGTCCCGAAATCTCAACATGACATATTAATAGGTATCGACTCGCGATTTTGGTACGGCTTTTTACATTTTAATAACTATAAATAGTGCAAAATGGTGCATCGCTGTATAGTTCGTGGTTGCAGAAGTGAGTGGTATCCAGGATGCAGTGTGAAATTTCACTTGTAAGTGTTATAATTGCATATTATTGTTCACCTAAGTAAAATTGGTTTTTCACATGTAATTCCATATGATTATCGTTATTGGGCGAAACTCCATAGGGGAAAGTAATTTCTGATACTCGGCTTTCATACTATCTGAATTTAATTAATTTTCATACATAAATTACTTATTCAAATATGTGTAAACAAATTGACTAGGGTGACTAGGATTTTTATAAAATAATAACCTTTTCCCGACCGATATATATTTCAAAGACTTAAATATATATACATATATTATAATATATATTTAAGTCTTTGAAATAGCTGTTATATAGATATATATAGATTATTTATATAGTTTATGTATATATATAATACATAAATCGTTCTACCCATTTTTGGTTGGGAACGTTTATTTACAAACAAAACATGTAATTTGTGCAATGTACATTATTTTAATTGAGAAACATATTCAAAATGATTGATTGGATTTTACCAGTGTAATAGTGTATTTTATCTTTTACATTTGCATCTACTAACATGTAACGCAGAGTGCAATATGCACAGTGACCTCAAACTTCACTCTAATTTGGGTTAGTAAAATTGACACAGCATTAATAAAATTGTGACTGTGCTATTCAAGCCTATCAAATGCAACGAATTAGGAATGATATAGAACACGAATTCCGAAAAAAAATCATTTTAGGTCAATATTTTGTAATTTAGAAGTATCTATGTGAATATGTAACTATATTCTGCGGATATCACTGTATCATATAATAATAAAGGATTTTGTTCTTTTAAGTATCAATATTATGTGTATATATAACTTTGTTTTACATAAATTCTTGAGTCACATATGTAATATATGAATGTTTAGATTGTTATTTATATTTAGATTTAAAATAGAACAGTTCTTGTGATCAAGTTTTTATTAAGGAATAAACTTAGTGTGTTACAGAATTTATAAAACTACCACTACTACTACTTTATTTATTTTTAATAACTACCCAAAATATACGCATGTAAAACTGTAACTTAAATTAAATTGATAATTATTTATTGACTTGTATTGATGTTTTGAAATCATTACAAAATTGTAAGCTGTGGAGTTCTTCGCCGGAGTCTTTCGCCATTTCTGCTCCATCTCAGCATAATAATTATTATTTCGTCCCGAAATGGTGGTAGGGCTTTTGACGATTTAAAAGCACTTAGCAAAGTCCATTTAATAAAGAGCTTTTTCATTTTCATATTTCGCCAATGTTAAGTGTAAATTTACTTATAGTAACAGACAGTTGTACGGAAGATTAAAACTAATTATTATGAATGTTAATTCTTTGTCACGGTAAACTCAAAAATATTTTAAACTTTGAGTACTAATTAATTTTATTAACTTAACGAAGTCCAAGATTGTCCGTAATTATTTTTTCTGCTATAGGCACCCTACTAGAAAGAGACAGAGCCTCTCTAGCTAATGTCAAGAAATGTCAAGAAATGTCAAGGGTTGTCAAAATTTTTGCCCTCACTTTTTTCATTTGACTAATGACTCCATTCTATAGGTAATATAAGCTCCTTGTATGAAGCCCATACAATATGCAAACGTTAGGTTGCCTATTCTTTTCCGGTCACAACTCTCGGGTTGCCAGGTATAAACAGGTAAATCGATAGGTACTACCATTTTGCACCGGTCTGATTATTGAATTAAAATTAAATGAAATTAAAGATTATTTCATTATGAACACGGTGGTACAGGGTTGCCTGCGAAAAATCAGTTCCCAATTCCGGTTGTCGAATTTTGAAAAGTAAAATACCTATTGCTGCGAGTGAATGTGTGCGACTGAGAGGTCCCAACCAACCATCCCATGCGATAGAAGAGGATACAGCATAGCAGCTGTTTGAAGTCGTCCATTTAAAAAAAGAAATTTAAGAAGGACCAATAATATTTTTTTCCCTATATTGTTGTCAGATACACATGTCTATGTGACCACATACACATACAAAATCGGGAATGACCTTGATGTAACCTTGACTTTCTCGTATACCAGAAACGACTCAAAAGTTGATAGACACCTTATATTTTGATGTCATACGTGCATGTTAAATTTTGGTCACCCATCCGAGTACTGACCACGCACTTGGTTGCTTAATTTTCGTGATCGACGTCTCAAAAGTTGATAGAAACTTTATATTTTGATTTCATACATGCATTATAAACTTGGTTGCCATAAGTTAAAGCATACTCGAGTTATCATGCTAACGCACAGACACACAGACACACGGACATAATTCCAAAAAAAATATTTTTGGACTCGGGGAGGTCCAAAACGCGTAAATCCGTCAAAATCTCGAGGTCGATTTTTTTTACGATTACAAGACATCCTCTATACTACGTATACGAGAAAATAAAAAGTCCTTACCTCTCCGAAGAGATACTTCAGCGTGGCCCAAGGTATAGGGCCGCGTGCAGCATGACATCGCTCCAGGTAGCATTGTAGGATTTGCATGCACACCACGAAATCAGATTCACTGAAGTCGTACGATATGTTCCAGCCAATCTTGTCGTATTTGCGGCGTTCCTGTCAAACATAATACAAAAATACCGACCTATAAAATATTTTTAGGTAAAATTACATTCCAAATAAACTTGAGAAAAAAACTGATACATACAAAAAAAATACGGGAAGTATAGACAATGGCACTTTAGGTTATTTATCACAATTTGTCGAATTTCCTCAAAAGACTGAACTCTATGTTTTTTGAAATAAGGTTGAAAGTTTTACATTTGAATAATAATACATTTATTACAGAACATACGAGCTCCCGGAGATTAAAACAATCGCACACGTATACATACACATCCACCAAATAGACATTACCCCTCAAGCCACAACCTTTCAAATTTCCTCAATAGACTTCGAACTCTATGACTTTGGAATAAGATTCAAAATTATAAATTTTAATTTCCCATAGATTAAAAACAACTACACACATAAACACATATACAAAGTACCTACCTAAACATTAATAATCAAGCCACAGAAAATTAATCAAATAGTAGGTAGTTGTACGGTAATTACCTGCACCACGGCGTGAAAGAATGCGAGTACGTAGACGAGCTTCTTGAAAGCGGGGTGCGGGCACTCCTCTAGCGCGTGAGTACGCATCTTGAAGTAAGTGTTGCGCAGATTCAGTTTCAGCCCATTTGGAGGTTCAGTTACAACTGTATAGAAGACAATTACACATCATCATTAGCCAAGAGAAGCCCACTGTTGGACATATGGTATCCAGCGGCTTCCCGCGACCTTTACCAGATCGCAGTACACCTTGTAGGATGCTACTACCATGCTGCACCTCCTGGTACGTGGTCGCCACTCGAGGACCTTTCCCAACGGCCGTCAGTCCTCGCAATGTGCCCTGCCACTCAGTTCTCCTGAGTGGCAGGAGAACTGAGTGGCAGTGACCCGCCTCAGGCGGGAATCGAACCCAGCATTTTCCGCAATCCAACATTTTCGCGAACGACGCGAAAGACTGCGCGAAAGATTTTTTTCTATTATTGAAACTTTCTATTGGCTTCGCGTACGTAGTCTGGTAATAACCAATAATAAAGTTAGTTGACCTTTGAGAGATCTTTGCAAGATGCCAATGGGGAATGTAGGCGTGGGGTCAGTAGTGAGCCACAGCCGGTACTCGGGATGAGGCTTCTCCATAAGTTCCAGTTGCTTCTCCAGTTCGCGCAAAAACGACACCAGAAGGTGGCAGTTCTGGAGAATCAGCCATTGACCGTGCGAGATCGCGCCTTCCAACAAGGCCAGAGCAGCCTGTAAAAAAGTTATCATTCATACATACATACAGGATGTAAAAAGACCTAAGACAAAGCCGAAGTCTACGTATTCTATAGATCAAAACAAGAAACATGTAAAACGATTATTGCTGAGAAACGATTTTTATTTTTTGGTGTTAAGAAAGCTCCAAAAAATGCCGCACAATGTATATAGCGCGGAAGCCGCGCGGAGCAACTTTGAGACTAGTCAGCTGAGTTGAATGACCCCGATATCAGTGATTACATTGAGCGCTGACGTTTTAAATCCATTTTTTTTTTGGTGTGAAATACTTAAAATTTTGATAATGTTTTTTTGGACCAAAATTAAGAAATAATGTTTTCAAATTGTTTTCATAAAAATCTTAAAAAGAAATCTCACTTTGTCCTTCAATAACTTCATAAAATTAATCATTTCCCAGGTATAGACTAGAAGAAAAAATTTCCTAATGATGAGCGGAATACGTAGTTCTCGGCTTCGTCATAGGTGTTTTTACACCCGTTATAATCACACGCGTAATCCCAAAAGGGGTTGAGCACAGCCTTAGGTAACATTTCTTTACACATAAAGCCATGGTCATGCAGTGCCTCCAAATAGTGACAGGTTACCAGCCTGTCACCTACTAAAGCGTGCACCAAACCCAAAGTAACAATCCTTCAGTAAACAAACAAACAAAAGCCAAAATCCAGGACAGATGTTACACTCAAAACTATCTGAGCAGTCCTATATTATAGTATTCAAATAATACTTAATCATTTTAGCAATCTTCACGTTATTATCTGAACCATAAGATCACAAATTGCATAACAACTTCTGACTTTTTCAACAAAGAATTTTCAAATAAGTGCACTAGCAATACTATTGTACTAACAATAGATTCAGAGTTTATAATTTCGGAAAATATAGATTGCATAGCAATTGAGCAAAATTGCCGAATAGAGTTACTGGTATTTTCTTTCGATCATTATACAAATTATTATTGAAGAAATTGGCAACTCATTTTTAAGTCGCAAGTGTGTCGTCAAACATGAAATTGAATTCACAGTCAACATACGTGAACCTTCCTCTTACATTACAACCCCGAGTCATTGAAAAGAGACGTGAAAAAGGTCCTTGCTGGGCGGCAAGGCGAGGTTGACTAAACTAGTTTACGTGCATACTTTATTGCATTAGCTATTTCATCAGATAGTATGGAGTCAATACTTAAAGAAACGTCCTATATATCGTACCCGCCACCTCTAGGTTGGATAAAAGTGGACGGACTACTAAACCACAGGGGAGTTGTCCATACGAAAACAATTTCTTGCTCTTTCCCTCTCTCTTAAAAAAGGCTTACCCCTTCCTGTCCTTGTCCTAGCGAGAGGTACTTAAATTTGCCGCCCCCAAATCCGCAGCGATCGGCCAACTTCATCAGGTCGGCTGTGGGGTCCGAGCCTGGGCTCAGGATGAAGACCACGGGCGTGAAGGGTGTCGTCTGTTCTACTATCATGTCGAGGCTGCAACGTAAATAGAGGTTACGGTTTGCAACAACATGCAGTAGAGCTAAGTAGCTCGCACTGGATAATAATTGGGTTGGTTTAATTTCAAAATAAACCACGGCTACATAATCCCAAAGGAGTTTGGTCAACCACAGAGGGACGAACTGGCTTATCATTAATTGCCGGAATACAATAATGCTGTTAAAAGTATTATTATGGCGACAAATTTTGATAGATTGTGTTACCTACCTAGCCAGGCGGACTTGAAAAAAATCCTACCACCAACCAAATCAAGTAACAAAGGAGAATGCCCAAACTTGTCCACAATGCGCAATGATCGAACATACTTCAAAAATAATCTAACGAGTTATGGTTTCTTATTTTTTATTTTTTTGATATAAAAAAAAATCAGGATGGTTTTAAAAAGTAATTTTAATTCTGCACTGACTTCCTGCTACATTTTATTTACCCTTTACTTGGAAGGCAAAAGAATTTATGAGTTTACAGCCGCATATTCAGTTAGTTTCATTGAAAAACCGATCTTGGCCACAAGGCTATCCAATTAAGCTTCATAATGTTGTTTTATCCTCCTGTTATCTGGCACAACGGCTTTTAAATGCAAAAGTCAAGAAAGAAAAAAATACCGAAGGTGTGGCTGTATGGTCTCGACCCCTTTACCTTCCCTTAAATACGGAGAATTTAAGAACAAAAAACTTTAACTGTCTGTCAATTATTTGAATCGAAATGACTAATAACAATTGTGATTTCCCAAAACTCACTAAAATAATTTTTCCCCACATAGATTACCTATAGATTTTCCTAGTCTCTCATTTCATTAAAATGCAATCATGGCACAAGTCATTCTCCTTTATATTCCCCTGAGAATTGAACACGGGGCCACTTTTTTTAGGTAGGCGAACCACTAGACAGCGGAGGCGGTTAAGCGTGTGACTATTTTGTGATATAGCATGGTCCATAATGTTATAACTGATGCTGGTAGCCGCAGATAGTTTTCTCAGCGGCTTTGAGTTTTTTTTACGAAATCAATAATAGTGTGAAAGAACTGCATAATTAGTAGGCCCTTTAGCTTGCAATTCAAACTAGGTACCCCCTAGTGGATTTCTAATGAGCTTCTCCCGCGGAGGAATCTCTAAAACGATTAGTCGCTACGAGGTTCGATTCGGAAGGGACGTCGTCCATAATGCCAGATGTGGCTTTATGTGTAACCAAATGTTACACTGGTTCACTTTCAACCCCTCACCGGTGCGTGGGGTCGACCACGCACCGGTGCGGGCTCTTGTTTAGTAGTTCATAGAATCAGTTCATATATTTTTTTATGCAACTAGATGACAAACATGCTGACGGCTCATCTATTGGTAACGGGACCCCTATAAACTACTGCAATAACAAGGACAAATAACTTGGTATTGCAGGTGCTTTGTCATCCAGAGACGTAAGATGAAATGTCTTCCATGCCCGGTAATTACACTGGCTACCTTTCCCTTCAATCCGAAACACAGCAAACTGTTTCACGGCTGAAATAGGGAAGGCTATGTACTACCATACCCAGACGACCCTACATATAAGTAAATATCATGTTCATCGGCGCCGGCACGGGACCAATAAACTTGTATTTTTTTCGTACATACGCAGTTATTTTATAGCCTTCAGTGGTTGCGTTGTTATGCCGAATTAAGAAATAATAAAAAATATAGGTACTGTGTATAAAGTCTAAGAAACCTATTTGGCCTCCCGGTTAAACTTCAAGATTTTGTAGGGATTATGAGCATCACGCTCATAATCCCTACAGAATCATGAAGTATGTATATTTATAGTACATTATATATAATACAAGTGAGTAATGTTGAAAATTACGTTCGAGGCTGACATTGAGCACGAGCGCAGCGAGTGCTTAATATTCAGCCGAGAATGAAATTTTTAACTGCTCACGAGTGTTATACGACGTTTTTCAACACCATTGCGAGTAATTAATACATAATGCAAAATATCTACTTCCAAAATAGTACTGATAATTGAAAAATGGCGCGCTTTTACTTTTTCATTGACGGCTTTGTGCGCGAAAGACTAAGGTACCGACGCTTTATACAGCCAAAACAGCAAATCATATAATTTTTACAAAATAAATATATTCTTTTAATATTTATGTATGACTTCTATTTAATAGTTGTAATTTTAAATAAGGTTTTTATAATTGTATATCTTTGAACAGAGTGTTTCTAAACGCCAAACTTATTTAATTTGCATAAATGTTTCAGCATTTTGCATATCAATTCTCTTTGGTTCCTATTTTTTTTCTTATAAATAAAAGAAAAAAAATTATAAATAAAAACTATTAACTTTTGATTACCAAACTGTGCGGTAATCGAATTTGAAATTCGAAAGATATTATAAGTTGGTAATATGATACATTGTGAAACTAAAATTGGTGTAGTTACATACCAATTACGAGCAATGGTGTTGAAAAATATATTACCTACCTTATGACGGGCGGTGTGATGTACTCCTCTCCCATAGTGACGGTGATGTAGTCTGTGAGTGCGCGGTAGATTCGGTCCACTCGGAAACATCGTAGCAACATTAACAACTCGAATGGTTGCAATATATTGCGGTAACCATCCGGAATTTCCGATGATTCGGGATTGTCACTGCCGAACCACTAGAACAGAAGATTTTTTTTTAAATTAAAGTGTCTATCATCTATGTCCATTCTCACAAATCAATATTTTTGAGTGTTTTGGCGCGAAAACATGGCATCGGGAGGATTTTTGTTTCGATAATTCAAAATTGTTTCTTATTGGTCTTATTTTGATACACACGCATCCGTGTTGAGGAGCAGTTATGAGAATTCCTTGAAATAAAGGTTTTGACGTTGACTCATCAGTCACCATCGCCACTATAAAGTCTGTTGCCGTACGTACACTTCTCGTCAAGCACTCCCTAGATGCATTAAAATGTTTGTCACCAGTATATTAATGTCAATCAAGAAATAATAAATTACCAAATTAAGATACCTACCGTGCAAAGGACTTATAGTATACCTACCAAGCCAAAGAAACCTAATAAGTAAAAATATTTTAATGAAATAACAGACTCTTGATTTCAATTAAAATTTAATTAGGTATAAGCCCATTTTAAATTTCGTACCGAAACACGATTCAAACTACCTTACGTGGCTTAATTACGTAGCGTACATGATGAAGAATTAACACAGTATATCACCTATTCTATTGCTATAAATTACCCCAAAAATTTCACTTCCATACTGCTAAGTACCTACCTATAGGTTTTTGCAAAAAATTTTGTACAAAAATCTATGTCAGCAAACAACTAACCCTCCTTGGTAACGACTGCTATCTTTCGACAGCCGCCGGGACCACCAGCTTAACGTGCCTTCCGAAGCACGAGGAAAAACGAGTTTAAATATTTTCGGTCACCCATCCGATCGAGTACCGACCGCGCACTTAGTAGCTTTGCTTTCGTGATCTTTACAAAGAAGCTCAATAAAAATCACAGCTGTGTTCAAATCAAATCTCAATGTTCAATTGTCTAAAAAACCAATACAACAAGTAACATCAAAGAGGTCCATTATGTTTATCTCAAAGCTCCTTAAGTTCAATTTAATTCAGCAAGTGTCGCCAATAGATTGGCCGTGATCACATAATTCGTAATTATATTCTGTGATTGTATGTAATCCTGTCACATGAAATTAAAATTACAATAACTTTCACATTTCGTTTGAGGCTTAGCACTTACGCTATTTCGACCACTCTAAATAAGTTTCCGTAGTGTAGCGGTTATCACGTGTGCTTCACACGCACAAGGTCCCCGGTTCGATCCCGGGCGGAAACAGTGTCTTTTTTTAATTTTTTGTAGTTTTTATTTAGAAATATCTTTAATTAAATTAAATAGGAATGCACTAAAATATTTGTATAATGTACTTTTTTAGAAAGATACATGTCAATACCGATAATTTTATCATGCAGTATAAGTAATTATAATTATGAATAATAAACACTACGATTATTAATGTGACGATAAGAATAAACAAACTTACTTCTTGCCAAGCATTCAAGTTGCCAGAAATGTGATCAGGGAGAGAAGTAAATACTGGGAAATCCATACTCAACTTCATGATATCTTGCCAACCCTATAATAGAAAATGTTATCAATTATCTTGATTAAGTAAAGACATAAATTTATAATATTGAAACAGCAGTGTTATTAAATTGTTTATATTTAAATTTTTTTTATTCCAAATATTGAGATTGGCACCGATCTCAAAAAACATTTTAGATTTTTTTTAAACAATATTTTTATTTCTTGGTATTTTAGTTATGAAGGCCTTTTATTTAAAAATAATTTATTTTTTAACAGAGCAGGCTGCCTAAAACTGTCAAATTTCTGCAACAAATTTTTAACCTTATTCCGTAATCTTAGAGTTCAAACTCTATTGGAGTTTAACAGTTATAGATGAAACAATCCGCTGTCGTCTTAATACAATTCATCATCGTCACCTGTCCAGGTATCCACGCCGCGGGACTAGCTCTGGAAGACTTTTCCAATGAGACATTCCCTTTGATGAAGAAGTCAAGTTCTGCCTGACTCACGTGGTCCTCACTTTGTTCAAGTTTTATGTCCATTTGGAACGAAAACAAAAGTTTATGTCGCTCGAAGATGCCTAGAATTATTAGAATAATTTAACTAGAATACTGTAATAAGAGGCAAGACAAAGTATAGATAATTCAATTGCTTATGAGAGTTGTGCGAAATTGAAGTAGAGCTGAACACACAAAATAACATATTGTCATAGTGAGAGCTGTCGCGGCTAAATGTTTGTTTCATTGCATAGTCCATCCGATCGGTCCTGAACTACCGCTTGCCGACAAACAATTTATCTATACGTGCCAATGAGGAATAAAAAAAAGCTCTAGCAAATGACTCCGTACCACCTAGTTAAGCAGTATTCGAGTAATTTGCAAAGATAGTGCAAGGGATTGTTAATATTATGCGCTGCACTGGCCACGCTTTTCACGCTCATACAAGTTTTGGAAGTAGCAGTTATTGTTCTGGTTAGTCTAAAAAAGCAAACAACTTATGTCATTAATCGTTCATATGGAACAGTAATTCGGTAAGGCGAAGGAACCAACAGCTTCGCAGCTCCGACTCTGCTTCTTTGCAAGCTAAAATAACGGGTTGTAGAAGCTTTTCGTTCTGGCAGAAAGTCGCAATATCGCGGAAAAACTTACCCGTACACCCGTAATCGTAAACGTTCTTCGTTAACATGTCTATAATATTCCTCAGACGTTTCACTAGGATCACATTCGGCATTGCCTTGCGAAGTGAAAAGGAGAACACCTGTAAACGATAAATTGTTATTTAATCATCCAAATGCTGTCTTATTCAAAATTTATTTTGGTTTTATGCATTTTTTCTACAATGTCTTTATTCTTCAAGAACATTGCATAGGATTCATAATAAATTCACTTATAGGATACAAATCCGCTTCGTGTAAATAGGCCCTAAATTGCAATCCTTATACGCAACTCCTTTAATAGTCACCAGAAAGTAACAATCTAATAAAATTAAACCATTAAATCCAAGAGAGACAACATCCGTAGTGGTTTATTTGTCTATGAGAATTCCAAAGTGCCTCTAAAAATGGCAAACGATATAATGCATTTCTACAAATGAAAGCGCCAACTCCATGGTATCATGAGATCATAAGATGTCGATCTTGGTTTTATTTGACGATCTCGAGTCAAATCTGCCTGTCGCATGATCTCCTATTTTAGTTGGTCACCTGAATAAATTTTAATTCAACATTACCTATAATAAAATACTCACGTCCAAATAAGAAGAGAGCGAGTATTGATACATGGTGTTGACTCCGGCCATGTCGGATAGCACGAAAAACAATATAGAGCCACGCTTTGCAACTGGCCTGTACCCATCGCGGAACTTCTCAATGTCTTTGGTAGTGGCTTCCGCTAGGGCTAGTTTTTCCATTACCTACAACAAATGTACCTTTAGCTTCTGTTGGCTTTTGAACATTTAAATTTTTTAAGGTCAACAATTTAAATACTGGGTGGACCCTTTTTCCATCTATGTTAAGGTCAAGAGTGTCTTTGCACTCTGTCTCTGCAGATTATTTAGGTACTCTTCAGATCGATTATGGCACGATGGCATAATGGGTTTTATTCAATAATGCAAAAGTTAAGTATATGGTGATAGGTACCAATCCGAGTAACCGTGCCAATTGTCATCTAAGGGCCACTTTAACAGGTTTCAAGTAAGTTCCCACTACCGTTTATTCGACAGATAGGCCATATAAAACTGTCAATTTAGCGGCAGATATAACCCAATCGGAACCTGTGAAATAATCTTCTTGATTGTACTCCATGCTTACTGTCGGAAAATGGCTACCGTAAAAAATAAGTCACATATGAGGTCTGAAATGGCGATCTTAGATCAATCACGCGAAAAGAACAATAATGTATTGTCAATCCGATAAAAGATATCGATAAATTCTTTTCTTTTTTTTGCTGCAAATAATAACTCACATAATACAACTTTCGTGGCATCGTCTCTTTTATCATTCTTTGTTTTTATCTTACTAAGCTTTCTTGACACTCATGCTGCTAAACATGGGAGAAGCCACTGACTCCTGAGATACAGGCTAGCATTTAGTTTAGTTTGGGAGTCAGATCCTTCATAGGAATTTGCAGACAATTAGGTATATCAGTAAAGATTTTTCTCTAATTTATTAACTTAAAGTATGACGAGAAACGTTTTCAATAGGTACTTTGCTCGAAGACCTATAACTATTACTTACTTCAGCTGCCTTGGACTTGGTGTTCTCAAGAGTGTTGACGAGTTCCACATTGTCAAGCATGTTGCCAGTAGACGTGGCGAGTTCTCTGAGCAGTGAATCCTCGAGTCCAGACAGCAAACTCTTGTTGGCACTCGTCTCGATTATCAAGCTCTCTCTTTGTTCTTCCAAGTCAGATCGCTCGGCGCGTACCACCACGCTCAGTAGTTGATCTTCTAGACCCTGGTATTAAAGCGTAAATAATTACAATTATGACTCTTTTCAAATCAATACTATGAAAACTGTAAAGGGAGGATTCCTTGCCGGTTCTTCTCAGAACAAAACCGAGAATCTTGAACCGATGGCATCAAAATTGACTTTCATAAGTGTACAGATTGTACCTGAATGAATAAAGACATTATGACTTCTGAATCTTTTTGTATGGAGGCTGCAATGAACGGAGATGGAATTATGTTTTTAGGAAAGTACATAAATCTCGAAACTTCTACATACTTAAATTTTTATTTTTAAATTGTTTTCGTAGGTGTAAGCGTCGGTGGCGTATTGCGTAAGAGCGTCGTCTTCCACCCGGGGAGCACCGGTTCGAACCCCGCCACGTATCAATGTGTTTTCAAATTTTGAATTCATATGTACGTTTAATCGACGGTTGAACGGAAATCGAAGAAATTTTTTGGTTGTGTGTGAAGTCGCCCAACCTGCAATTGGCCTGCGTGGTTGATTATGTCCTAATCGCCCCTAATGTGGGTTATGCTCGAGCCCCTCGGTGGGGACATTATATAAGCTGTTGATGAGGGTTTGTTTGAAGCCCGTGTGGATAGCTAACTACATCTTATCAAAGTCTGCCGCCATTACAATGGTGTTAAGCCAGTCATTCTGTGTTTGAGGTTTCCGTCTGAAGCTCGCTTCCACTTTCGACCTTAGCATCACGTACCACCAGGTGAGATGAATAGAATAGAGGAGATGAAGATCAAGAGATTCGCCTTGAAGGACCAAAAAATAATTTGGCGAAAAAATCTGCTATTTCTGTAGCAAGGAGAAAGAGTAGTCGCTTGAATTTGGAGCACCATCCTAGGAAGGTAGCGTCCATTTTACAAAAGGCCATAGTTAAATAACACCATTATTTAACAGTATTGTGTTTATATCTTTGAGATCTCCAGCGCTCTGCGTAGTAGTTAGCAGAGCGCGATTGAAAACCTAATGCAGCAAACTTTTATAGATTACATTAGACAAGGATGACCACACCCTGGTTTTGTCAGGACATTTCAGTAATCTGTTAAGGTCATCATATCAGCCGAGAGATGCCCACTGTTGGACATATAGGCTTCCCCCAAGGATCTTCAACACGAACGGTACTGCGCTTCCCGCATCCAGCAGCTGCTCGCGACCTTTACCAGATCGTCAGTCCACCTTGTGGGGGGCCTATCAACGCTGCGTTTCCCGGTACGTGGTCGCTACTCGAGGACCTTTCCGCCCCAACTGCCGTCAGTCCTCCTCACAATGTGCGCTGCCCACTCCCTCTTAAGGTTCGCAATTTTTTGGGCTATGTCGGTGACCTTGGTTCTCCTGCGGATCTCGTCAGTTTTGATATGATCACGCAGAAAAACTCCGAGCATAGCCCTCTCTACTGCGCTTTGGGTGACTTTGAGCCTTTTTATGAGGACCATTGTCAGCGGCCACATTTCGGTTCCAAAGACACTGCAAATCTGTTTAGGTAATTTCTAATTAATTTTAAGATATTATATTTTCATCAAAGTAATTTTCGGCTTTATGTTATTATGTCATATGTACCGTTAAATGACGATTTTTCTCAATCTACATTCATCCTCAGTGTATTTGGAATAAAGTTCAAAATGGATTGCCAAAACTTAAAAATTTGCGTGAAATGGTGTCTTCTGTAAATAAAACTCAAATGTCTTTTGTGGTCTGCCCGTCCGGTTGCCACATCATTACATCATTGCCATTTATTATTTGCCACATTGGTTGGTATATTGGTTGCCACATAACTTTCAGATACTAATTTACCTGCACAGTGACAGTATAGTTGATGACAACAGCTTTGGCGTAAGCGGCAGGGTTAAACTGAGGGTTGGCCAGTTTGGTTGTCAAGTACATCCGGAAGTTGGGGTCGTAATCCACCTCGGAGCTGCCGAGCATCACGAAAGTACGGCCGCTTTCCACTAGAAATGATTATTCAACAAAACGTTTACTATAAAAGAAAACAGATTCCTAATCTGTTTTCTTAGAGCAGAGAAAGTATTGGAAATATATTATAATAAAGTAAGAAGATAATACCAATACTAAGCTAAGTATCTTTATTAAATTAATGTTTCCAATTTTCTTATTTGCGATTTTGACTTTATAGAAAACTGTAACATTTCCAAGATGTACGACATCTCAATAGCTTTTTACACAATCGTTCATACACAACAATGCATAAGTAGACTACATGAGTTTTAAGTTACCCTATACGACAATGCATTTAAAAATTCACACACTAATATCATTGTAGTGTTCTGTTCTTTCATCGATTGTACTTTATATATAATACTTATCTTGCAGGTACTAAACAATCCATTATTTATTGCAAAACTGTAATTAAAAAAATAAATTATTTTTTTCAAAGATTTAATAATGATAAGGATACCTTTGATGTTCTTTTCAAGAACGTTATCGACAACTGGGTCGATGTACTCATTGACGTCCTGGAATAGGACCGGCATGCCGTATTTGATTGCCATTTCCAGTTGACGAAGGAACTGCGGATCGTTGAACGATAACACCTAAATACAGAACGGAGATCTTTGTTAGGCATTTATTTAGATTATATTAAAGTTTTTAAAAGCAATAAGTATAATGCGCGCCACTTCACTTGGCTATTCGAATTCGCGTCGGAATCGCTGTATATGTCTTAAGGTTAGGTGTGTTCGCAAATACGACGAACGAGTCATTCACACATGAACTGCGCCCAAATAATTTCGAAATACATTTAATGCGCACGCTACTGACCAAGCCACATAAAAACGGCCATTGGAAACGTTTGCCTTATTTGACTCCTTTGACGTTGTAATGTATTAGTAGTCGCTGAACGCAGCTATATAGCTTATTGCCACGCTTCGACAGAAAAACGTTCTCTTGCAATGGGAAGCTTAGCGTCGGTCAGACATGTTCTGATAATATAAATTAAATGAACTAAGTAAACCTTTGCGCCCGCCCTCACTGTAGCATCTTCATAATTAAAGAAATGCGCAAATTGGAAGCTGTTCTTTTATTTAGAGTCCACGGCGGATCAACTCAATACGTAGATACATATTAGACGAGCAAAGAGGTCGACGCCGAGAGGAAGATCTTAAAGCTTTGGATAGGTTGCAGCATTTAATAATTAAAATGAGTTCTGACGGTTCAGAGAGTGAAATGGAAATTGATCGTGCGACCCGCATCATCAGCGTCGAAGAGGTGACCAACCATCCTGAGCCACTCCAATGACTACGCGATGTAGCGACATTAAGCGCGTCTTACCGTCTGAACCACGGCAAATGCTCTGAGGAGCATTTTTCCCTTATCCCACCAAATCCCTTCCTTTTAAGGACTACGCGTGCTGGCTTACATTGGCACCGACAAACTGTGGCTACCATTCCAACGCGACCTAAGAGGTAACACTTTTCTATGTCGCACGATCAAGAAATGGAATTCACTGCCAGCATACTTGTACCCTTGTTATGGAATATTTTTTTGCATTTACAAACGCGTAAATAGTTTTAAAACTAGATAAAATACACTGAATAAATCGACCTGCCCCAGGCGGGAATCGAAAATTATTCCATAATATAAGGTAGTTTCATCTTAACGGGGCGTCAAATATTTGCAAACATATTTCGTTCCGATCTTAGAAGTGCAAATTTCAAAGATTTGATGAAACAATGTTTTCCATAAAAACGTATGCATCAAGCACTGACAAATTTCGACAGCGAAAGCAGTGCCTCGGTGTCGCAGCCGCCCGGATTGCGGAAGATGCTGGATTCGATTCCTGCCTGAGGCAGGTCGATTTTTTTCAGATTATTTTTTTCTAGTTGTACCCTTTTAAAAAATTAAAATCCTGGAGTGCTTCTTCTTGATCATTCCAAAGCGGCGTGAAGAGTGGCTAACGCGGCGGTTTATCTCTCTCACTAACTATGTTTGCATGTGGACTCTATTTTTGCTTACCATCAGGTGGAATGGAGACCTTTTTATATAAAAAAAACTACCCATTGCAGTCGCGGAAGACCGAAAAATTTTCAACTCGATTTTCCTCCGTACTTCGGAAGGCACGTTAAACTGGTGGTCCCGGCTGCTGTCCAAAAGATAGCAGTCCTATTGAATGCGGACAAAATAACTAACTCCCTGCATAGCAATCGACCATTGAAAAATATTATTACTGGCCTTTAGATTATTTTTGGCTTCTTTCTTCTTGATCCAAGTAAGCGCCTGGGTTTGAGGGTCGATACATAGCGGGAATCTCGAAGCTCTCGTTGTCAGTATGCCGTTCTGAACAGATAACTCGTCCGGAGGCAAACCCTCAGAGTTCCATCTAAAAATACACGATTACTAAAACACAAGACCCGACATCATAATAAAGAACCTAGTTATCTGTCATGCCATAACTAATAAATTTATGTTGTATAAAGACTCCTAATGCCTAAAAAATATCTCAACATTCACTTGAGAATAAATTGTAGTTGTGACGTCATACGATTTGCATGGCGTGTTCTGAATTTTGAGACGGAAATAAATTGATAACTCTACTGATGAAAAATATAATTGGATTTTATTCTTAATGTCAACACAACCTATAATGTAAATAGTGGATTTATGGCCTCTCTATCTACACTTTTACTTATTAGGGATAGGATTTTGACATTCCCATCTATTATGTCATAGAAACTGTCTGTAGTTGTGAGATAAGTTATTAAAACCCGCCATTAGAGAGTAGTTATAAAAGAACTTTATTCTCACCCGCTAATTTCAACTTCGTTGGTCAAATTCCTCTCGATCGTAAACGGCTCTGTAAGTGGTATGCCCTTTTCCATAACATCGCCTAACCAATCCTCATAAATCATAGTCTCTCTGAATGAGAATGAAAATGGTCCGGCGTAACTCAAAAACGAAGCAGCTAACAAACAGTTGCCGATCAGTCGCGATTGTTCGATGTACAACGCTGCGAGATCTTCGGTCCACCTTTTCTGCTCACTCGACAAGCCGGACATGAGCTTATCAGCGGCAACTAAACGCCGCATCATAATGTCAGTCTCCTCTTGCAATTCTTGTCTTCTCATCATTGCTGTTTCATATTTATTGTTAAGTCCATCTAAAGTTTTTTGGAGACGGTCGATTTCGCGGTTCAGGGAAGCGAGGTAGTTACAGGCTTCTGTGTATTCCTTTTCAAGGGCTTCGACTTTGTCCTTTTTCGGTTTCACTTCTTTGTAGACTGCACAGTACCCAAGGACAGCAATGACGAATTTCAAAAGACCATACCTGAAGTTACAAATTTTATTTGAGTATACGTATCGTATACGTCGAGTGCGTATACATTACGATTAAAATATTTTAAAATGAACTTAACTGACTACGAAGTTTACCTATTTTATTTTTTATTAATTTCAACATCTTGAAAGTAAAATTGTAAGAAAGTCAATTTAAAGCTTTATCTTTCTACATATTGAGTGCTATACATCCCACTCCTACTGTGTTATTTACATGGTGGGTTATCTCATCAAGTAAATAACACAGTAAGACTTATGTCTTGGAGAGCATTTTACCCGACAGTAATAAAGAGGTAGTAGTATGACATATCTAAAGGTTTAATAAGACATAGTCTATCTTTTTAAAGAAACGAATATCGAAAATTTTGACTTCGTTGCTATTGGTCCACGTAATCAACATAAGGTCCGTTTTCCACAAACGCCACAAAAGACAAAAATATACGAAGTCGACAATAATGTTGAAAATATGTTAAAGCAGTTTATTATTCACGTTTTTTATGACACTTGTCTGCAGAAAGTAATAATTTCTGCAGTAAAAGTAATTTCTGCAGTGTCTTATAATATAACGCGAACAGATAATTTTGTTAACGAACACAATAAGTTTAGAAGTATTTAATATGAACAGACCTTTACAATTTCAAAACAAGAACAAAGGCGTTGGCCGCGCCCCCAACATTATCTCATTCTCTCATCTTAGTCTCATGTCAATATCGGAAATATGCAAGAGACATACTCAGTACTAGTTTGTTAAAAAAAAGACAGACTGAAGACTGCAGATAATTTTGCTAACGAACACAATAAGTTTAGAAGTATTTAATATGAACAGGCCTTTACAATTTCAAAACAAGAACATAGGCGTTGGCCCCGCCCCCAACATCATCTCATTCTCTCCTCTCAGTCTCATGTCAATATAGGAAATATGCGAGATACATACTCAGTACTAGTTTGTTAAAAAAAAAACAGACTGAAGACTGACTCATTTTCATTCATTAATTCATTCATTTCATCATTCATTCACGCTTCCACCGACCTTACTGAGTAAAAATGGGTCGAACTTAGTATCAGATCCAGATCACACAAGCGGTTGCAGTGTAGGTGTGGAGTAAAAGTGGTGTAAAATTTCTAAGAAGACCAAATAAAATGCATCGTTAAAACCAAGTAAGTAAACAATATAATCACCCAGCTTTACTGATCTGTTGCATAGTATCAAGTTTCTTGCTCTTCTTCATATGCGCCTTTACCGCTTTGACTTGAGCTTGGGTGATGAGGTCACAGTTCATCTCCTGTAAGTTGCGTAGGAAATTCGGGTCCGCCATCATGCCTTTGGCACCTTTCCAGCTCACGTCCTTGATGCCTCGAATAATTACCACACACTCGCATACCACCTGAGGGGTTAATATTGACGATATTAATTATATTGTTTATTTTGAATGAACAATAGCCAAAGAATATATCAAAATATCAAATAGCTGAAGTGCAAGCATGAAGCTTTCGATGGACATTATCATATAAACCGTTATTTTTTTATCGTTTTAATGCTAAAGGCGTACTATTGTGCCAGTGAAAAATCAGCTGTTCCGTTAGTTGCGTACTTATTGCACTTTTATATGGACGTACGTATACGTTGTTGTTCCCATATAAAAAAAATGTAAAAGTCGTTTGTATTGATTGGCACATAAAGTAGGTTCCAGCTTTAAAAACGATTAAAAAATGACGGTACATAGGTATATCGTGGCCTGATCGTATAATAGGCCGGATCAAGGATAGGCGGCATATAATGAAACACTACTGAACCATTAAAAATCTCGACCACTGGTAGAGCTTGCGTCAAAATTCTAGTTAGCTCTGAACAGCTGGCTATTACCTGAGCTGTGCGAAATTGAACCTTGTTGGTAGGTGGTACGGCTGTGCGAACGAAGCGGATACAACTTCAGAGTGAACTAAAAGTTTGGCGCATACTATAAGAGTAACCCATTTTCTAAAAATGGTAGTGGTCAAAAGTGATCAGGAGTAGTCAGTAGGTTCAGGGTTATTTTTTTACTAAGCGGGGTGGACTGTTTGTGGAAGAGTCTAATCTACATTTTCTGAGTGATCGGTAAGTAGACGATATGCGATATGGTATTTCATGATCTGGTCAATTATACGATCGGGTCACGACATACATATACAACATGTAAATGAAATAACCAACACCCTGAATACAGGTGGTTGGGGATCGACTTCTGAGTTGATTTCAAGATTTAAAAAAAAAAACGATTTTTTTTTTGAAAAAAAAAAACAAAAGTACTTAGAAAATGTTGTACAACATTTTCAGGGTAACTTTTTTTTTTTTTGGTTTTTTTTTTTCAAAAAAAATCGTTTTTTTTTTTAAAAAAACTTGAAATCAACTCAGAAGCCGATCCCCAACCACCTGTATTCAGGGTGTTGGTTATTTCATTTACATGTTGTATATCGACAAACGCATCTGCCCTTTTCTCTCTTCAATATCTGTAAAATTAATCGTTTTTTGTCAATGCGGCATTTCTGTGCAAATTTAATTAGTTAAATGCAAATTTTTATCGATAGGTCCATACTCGCACTGTTATTGTAGTATTTTCTATATTATTAGTTGATACTATCCAACTTGCATTCCCTTAAAGGACGATAGAAATATCTAGTAACCTATTGGGGTATTCACAACTTTTTAAATAGGTATTTGGTATTATAGTTGCCATTAGGGTTTGGTTCTGATAAGGAGATATCTGGCAGTAAAATTTAAAATTTTGTATGGACTATCTGTTAGATAAACGCCAATGGGAACTTATTTGGGACCTGTGCTACAAAGTATATTTAAGATTCTAACCTGCACAGCTTCTGGTGGAGTAGCAAAGGATCGGATCTCGGTAATATCGTTTTTGTCCAAATCTGCGAGAGCCAGTCTAGCAGCCTCTAGCGCCGGCATAGCTGCTGAAAGCGCTTCCTCAGCCTCTGACTTCTCTTCCACTATTACTACACTTTGCTCAGTAATTTCCGCTGATTTGATAGCAGCTACGTTCTGTTTCGTAACGGCTGCTTCGGTAGCTGCAGAAAATCATCAGATATAATATTTACATCTGATGATTTGTATATTTCGACAAGTTACAGTAAACAAATAATAGTTCCTTCGAACTGATTCAAATGTGTTGTGTATACTTAATGGCAAAGGACTGCCAAAATTTTTAAATTTTCCAGATTTATTGCATACCTATGGAGTTCAGTTCTTTTGAATTATTGAGCCAATTAAATTTCAATGTAGATTTCTACAACAATCCAAACATAACGGTTGGATAATATTTTATAAAAGTTGTAAGAGATATATTTGTTTAAATAAAACAATTCGAAAATTAAGTAACTTTCTCACGAAAATAATTCTACCATCAAATCAAAGATTTGACCAAATATCGTTCAGAGTGGACAAAAATGTGCTAAGTATACTGGGTGTAAAAGACATGAACAGTCAAACGAGAACCGTGTATTCTATACATCAAAATAAGACATATTTAAAAAAAAAATTGCTGGGAAATGATTTTTATTTTTTGGTGTTACAAAAATTGCAAATTGTACCGCGCAATGTAAAGGGCTCAACTCGCACGCAACTCGCACCGCGATAATTTTGCCAGACGGAGGCTCCGTTCGTTAGTGTCCATGCGCATCGAGTAAGCTACATTGAACGCTAACGTTTTGAAGCCATTTTTTGTTATGAAATACTAAAAAAATTATAATGTTTCTTTGGACAATAATTAAGAAATAACGTAAGTATAGAATACGTTTTCATAAAAAAATTAAAAAAAAAAATTATGACTTTGACCTTCAATAAAATCGTAACTATCAATTTCCCAGGTATAGTATAAAGGAAGAAAAATGTTATGATGGTGAGCAGAATACATGGTTATCGTTTGACTGTTCATGTCTTTTACACCCTGTATGTATGTAATATTCAATCAGCAGGAAAATTGTAAGTTTTAAAAACACATGGGACATTTGGAGACTCTGTATAATTATTTATACTGACTTGTAAACTTAGTAGGAACAGTCGCCAAACTTCCCGGTGTGCCATTTAGCAAATAAAACCCTTTAAACGACTGGCTTGCACCAAGCCTCGCCTAGTTTCAACTACCGCCAATAGAATTTAAACATAATATGGCACAGCCAATAAGGCACAGCGTCTTCGCTCCGCTTCCGCATGTCGCCTCCCCTACGCGCATCGCTCTAGCGTTGTCGACGACATTGTCTGCTTTTATTGGCTCATTTCCGATTTCCAGACGACCCGCCTCCCAAATAGGAGGGCGGGTCGCTGTCAATCAGACATCATTGCCACGCGATCATCGCCTACAGGTAGAACACCGGGAACTTTTCCAAAAGTACACTTGGCACTGCATACTAGTTTAATTATAAATAATAAAAATATAATATATTTCCACGCTCACACCAATCATCTAGCCCAAAGAAAGTATCATTAGGAACTTGTGTTATGGATACTAGATAACGGACATTTTTAATATACATAATATTTTTAGACATTTTTATAAATAAATATATAAACAACCATGACCCGTCAACAAATACTCGTGTTCATTACACAAATATTTGCCGCTACCAGGACTCTAACCCGGACCGCTTGATGTGTAGGCCGCTATACTGACTGAATTATATAATTGGACGCCAATTATATAATTTTACAGTAAATTTTATACATAAAATTCCACTTAGTATGCAGTGCCAAGTTTATTTTTGGTTGATATTAATTGAAAAATATGTAATCAAGTCTACTGTTATTTAATCCAACTTTCTACTAGTGAATTTAACTTCGGTCAAATCACCCTTAGCCTAATTACCTTTAGATATCTCTTTTAAGAGTATCTCGCACTCTTTAGTCTGTTCAGCGACAATCACTTTCTGTACAGCCAACTTTGCATTCAAATCTTCTAATTGCACGTTTGCTTCTTCAATTTTAGCTAAACCACCAATCAGACGTTCGCACTAAAACAGTAACAACAAACAAAACAACGCACTTAAACACATATCGACAAGCAATAAAATTAAAATAATTACAAATTAAAAGATTCTGATAGATAAGTATTTATCTATCCTTTGCCGGAGACTTCGATTTGATTGACTGAACATACCTACATAAAATCTTAATACCATTTTACGTATTTAGTGATTTCATAAAATCGATATAAAATATAAATAAAAGTTAGAAAAATTGACCGATAAACAGTTAAGGGTTAGTCATATAAATTACCTGCGCCACAATGAATGCGTCCTTTTCACCAAGCAGGGACAAATAATTGGTGAGAAAATCCATGTAATGTTTGGGCGTGACGTAGTTGTTTCGCCTTAACCTAAGCAGGAACTCCGTTGAATATCGCGCCACTGACATATGCACGTGAACTACGTGCTCAACTATTATAGGGCGGAATTCTTCTGGGATTTTTTCCACCTATAGAAATGAGATTCTTTTTAAATTTCATTTAGCACGAATGGTTATGGGTACAGAAAGAAAAAAAAGACCGAAGAAAAGATGGAGAGACTATTTAAGACATGTTTATGACAAAGATTTACCTGATGCTTAGCCTTTACGCTTGCCGTATTAGGCAACCCTGACATTATGGTCTCTCCGGTACAGCTATGGAAACTTACTCATGGCCTTGGGGTCAATCATATTTTTATTCTAATAAAATAATAACCTTAACTGAGTGGCATTGTGTAGTAAAAGTGGTGTTACTTTAAGAAGAATCATCGAAAGAAAGATTTTAGTGTGCGCGACCATTGAGAGTTTTGTAGTGGTTTTTACCACCTCATTCGCGATGAATACATTTCTCGCCATACACTACTTAAATATGTATACACACATCTTTCTATAGTTCAATCAGCTAATACACGGCTTAGAGACCTCTTAAATGATATATATACTTACATCAGCTAAGAAGACGTTAGCTACTGCTAACAGAGCTTGCTTTGGCCAGGGAAATTGCCAGTCAATAGTAGTATTATTGACTAAGCCAGGGAAACTGCGACATCTGCACCAAGACAGAGATTTTCAATGAATTGCTATTAAAAACATTTAAGGCCTATTCCACAGATCAGTACCCATTAGTTTATTTTACAGGTAGTCCACTATAAAACTGTGAATTCAACTGCCACATATTTCCTAACCAGATCCTGTGAAACTGTGAAACAGGGCCTTAGCTGCCAGGATAATGTTAATTCCTTCCCGGACTCATCGAGCCACACCACCGGCCCATAGTCCGGCGGAACCGAGTCTATTGATTCGTAGGTATACGAGTCGCCGCCGTGATGCGTTATCATAGATTACCTCCTAAGAGGTATTTTATCTAAGCCTTCTAAGGAGGATAATCTATGCGGGTTATGCAGCGAACCAATAAGGGGGCTAGATTTCTTAACGCGGCCAATCGAGCCAATAGAATAATTAATTACACACTGAAAACAATAGAATTGGGGGGGCTCGCCAATTTTCCATTAAATTAATTTTAAATCCTAATTAAGTAATCTTTGTTTGTTTTTTTCTGTAAAATTATTGCAGGGCTTTTATGATTTTTCTGGCAATAAACTATTTGGTATTATCACAGTGGTTTTTTGGCGGGGTCAAATTTTCTGAATGGGTTAGATCCCTTTTCCATCCCGTTTTGCCTTATGTTTGTTATGCTTTAAGAAAAATAACTGTAACGTAATGAGTCGGATCGGTATTATAATGGTCATTTTGTTGCAGACAACACTTTCTATGGGGCTAACATCGAAATCGCGAAAGAATAATCAACTGTTACGTACAAAAGTGCAACACCTACGTAACCACAAATATATGGAAAAGTTGATATTTTTCACGATCTCAATAATTAAACTATCTTGTATTTTCAGATTGGATGGAGTTCTTACCGGTTCCGTAAAATATCTCCACTAGGGGACATTGATAGCACCACGTGGAGATTATCCGCACATTTGTTGCAAAAGAAGTTCCAGACTGCATCTCTGTTCACGAAATGTCATTTACAATAGGTAATAAACAATACGAAAAACCTAATAATTATTCTGCATCTATCTATCCTATCATCAACAGCTCATATAATGTCCCCACCGAGGGGCTCGAGCCTACCCCACATTAGGGGCGATTAGGCCTTAGTCAATCACGCTGGCCAAGTGCGGGTTGGTCGACTTCACACACAACCTAAGAATTTCTTCATAGCTGTGTGCAGGTTTCCTCACTATGTTTTCCTTCACCGTAAAGCGTCGATTAAACGTACACATGAATTCAAAATTTGAAAACACATTGGTACGTGGCGGGGATCGAACCAGTGCCTCCCGGGTGGGAGACGACGCTCTTACGCACTACGCCACCGACGCTTACTATATCTATCCTATGGTCAATATAATTGGGTGAAAAAACTAACCTAATTAACTTATTCATAAGATCTTTCACTTTTCTTTAAGTATACATTTATTCTAATGCCTTGGTCTCCTACGCTAAACCAAGGCGGAGTGCACTGTTTTAGGGAATCAATTAGAAAAAACTAATACAAAGCATACAACTGATTAAACCTGCTACTTTCTACTTTAAATTATCCTTCACTGTAGCTGCAAACCCATTATTTATGCTACCGGATTTAATTTTTAGAAAATCCTAAATTCAGATTAATTATCGCCACGTTTAATACAATTTGCCGGAAAGTAAAAGTTCTCAGCAAATCATCCGTAGTACCTAGGTAGTCTTCGAAAAATATACATAAGCATCAACATCCTATAATATGTGCTGTAAATAAATGGTGTAAAGGTGAATTTTTACTTGGCAATGCCATAACCAGCTTCGTTGCTCTCATTGCGCACTGAATTGATTATGGCGTCTTTTTCGTCGTCCCCAAATAGGGCTGGGATCATACCGATCATCAGGATATTGTTGATAAGCTCAAGGAAGCCTTCTTCTAAGATCTGTAGGCAAGAAATAATAATTGCATAAGTGGAATAATAATAAACGAGTTTGATATTCGTTATACAGGATGACTAGGAAGATATTGGCATCCCTATAAAATAAGACTCTACTAATATTTTCAGCTTTCTTTCGCGTTGCATTATTCGCTCGGTTAATTATATAGGGTGTAGACGCGCACAATATACCAAAACATAGTAGGTATCGAAATACTATTTACTTTGACTCGACGTTTCGACTAGCTTGTTGCTGCCGAACTGGGTCCCGATCGCGGTAATATAAAACGCAAATAATTATCTTCGTTTCGTTTTTGTTCCAGCTGCATTTGCGTTCCATTTGAGTTCCAGTCAATGTGAAATTCCGTATCGCGCTAAAGTTTACGTGCAAGCTAAGATGAAACGCAGCTAGAACACAAGGGTATTATAAATATTAGAGATGCAACCCTAGTGTACGTTCGTGCAACGCTTGAGAAAAAGTAGCGTCCTTTGAAATGTAACATAAACGTAACTTTGACAGCGTTTGTGTTTCATCTGCGTTCGGACCATCTGTCAAATCAACACCGCGATACGAATATATTGAAAAGTTGCATTTCGTTCGTGTTCCACTTGCGCTTCATTTTGAAATTATTTACGGCGATCGGGGCCCTGGTGCCCTACAATTTAAAGTCACCCTCCCGGTTGAAATTTGTATACTTCTTATTTTTTAATTCTTGAGTGGGAAGCTCTTGACCTGCATTTCGCCTGATGGTAAGTGACGATAAGGCCTAATATGGAACGACCTTTACCTGAAACCCTCAAACAGAGAGGGAGTGGCTGTCTTATCATTAATTGTCGGAACACAATAAAGCTGTTAAACATTATTATAGCGACAGATTTTGATGAGATGGTGGTGGCTAACCAGGCGGACTAGAAAAAAGTCAACCAAACCGAGCACATGTACCCCGCAGGAATCGAACCCGGGACCTCTGGATCCAATTCCGGTGGGCGAACCACTAGACCACGGAGGCGGTTGAAAATTTCAACCAGTTTAGCTTTAAATTGTCACCGTCAAGGAATCCTGTGATAGCCAAATGCAAACCCCGATTGTGTCGATGACCGGTACTCGGTGACCGAAAACTTTTTCAATACGATTTTCCTCCGTGCTTCGGAAGGCACGTTAAGCTGGTGGTCCCGGTTGCTGAAGATAGCACTCGTACCCAAGGAGGGTTGGTGTCAGACAGGCACGCTGCCGTAAAGATCTAATGCCAAATCCTTAAGCAGTATTGTCGATATCAAGGCATACTGCACCGACCCCAAATAAATTGGGAGCAGTGTAGGAAAATGATGAAGCCCGATTGTGTCAGTGTTGTGTATCCAAGCGACGGTAGGATTGAAAATAATTATTAGAGTGTGAGGGTAGAAGAGGATAACACCGGCTCTTCTGGCAGGCGGCGACGGCGCGGGGCACCAGTCGCTCGTGACTACGGCTGCAATAAGGCAGTCGAAATGTCGAGGTACATAGTATCTCGTTACCTCATCGTCATCATAACAGCCTTTATACTTTGACCCACTGCTGGGATACAAGGCCTCTCCTTGTCATCGAAAGAGGTTTAGGCGGTAGTCCACCACGCTTGCCCAATGCGGATTGGCAGACGGAGTATAAGGTGAGGATACCCCTTTGTCGATGCATTAGTCGCCTTCTACGACACCCATTCGATGATATGGGTTGATCGATGCTTTTCTGCTCTGCTGGCACCACTCGGCTAATTTCGATACCTACTAAGTATATTGCCGCGTCTAGTCCCTATATAATTGACCGACTGAGTATGACTACTCATGATTTTATATTAGGTACAGTAAGTATACACCAGATAACATAACTAATTGTGGAGAACTGGCGCCTGAACTAGGTATCTAAAAGAACCTGTAATACAGGTCACCAGGTCTCCCCAGCTATATTGTACAATGTTTGGTATTACGTAGACTATGTAAAAAATAAAATAATAATAATCCATGCTATAATACTCCTACGTATGCTATGCTATAATACTCCTAGGAAAGGTAAGTATCCTACTAATATCATAAACGTGAAATTTTTATGGATGTATGTATGTGTGTTTGTTATTCCTTCACGCAAAAGCTACTGAACGGACTTTAATGAAACATTACAATGCAGAGAAATAATGAAAATGAGAATCAATAACATCCGTTACGATAGGGGTTGTAACAATTTCTCTGTTTCATCGTAGGTTAGTGATTGTAGCCAATCTGTAATGGTTTTCTTACACGTAAATTTGTCGAGGGCAAATATGGGTACTTTTTGATTAATAGTTTTATAAAGGAAAGGACCAAAAAAAACAAAAGAATCTATGCATAAAGTGATTTTTAAATAAGGGTAAAGGTATGTCGAGTCTGTTATTACGAATGAGCAGTTGGGGATTATAAGGGAACAGTGTATGTTGTTTTATAACTGTGAGTTGGATGAAGAGTTGTCGAACGGTAAGGACTTGAAAATCTTTATAGAGTTGGGTGGTTGGATAGCGATAGGGTTTGAAGAGACAAGTTTTAATCACAGCTCTTTGAGCTCTCTCGATTTCAATAAGATGGGACTTAGACGCAGACCCCCATGTCGTGATACAATAACATATTATAGATTGGCAAAGGGCCATATACGTAATTTTGAGCGTAGGGATATCTACAATATGACGTAAATTTTTGAAGATAAAAATTAGTTTCCTAACACGAGTGGTAAATTGGATTGAAAAGGATGCCAATATGTTCCCAGCACCCTGTATTTATTCACCTACCTGTGCAGCAGTGAACAGAAACACAGTTTTCTTGCCATCGACGCCGAGTTGTTGGTATAACCTCTTCATGTCGTCTTTAAATGTGTTCTCATTATAATTCCGAGTAACTGTGATTTCGAATACTTCGCAGCCTGAATTAAAATGGAAGCAACTGATATAGAGCTTATAGTAGACTTAAATACAATGGTACAGTCAACATCACGTCGGGCTATACAAAACTGTCAAATTTCTCTAAACGATTTTCAACCTAAGGCTATTGAATATAAAGTGCATAATCGATTGGGAAAAATTTGACAGTTTGTGGTAACCCAACGTGCTATTGTCTGTACAATCGAGGGCATTGGCGGTAGGCCACTTTCAAAACAAAATGCTATGAACAGTTACGTTGAATCTACGATAGCTTGCTGATGGACTGCCGCGAAGTTCTTCTATCGTACTGAGGTTCAAAATTTTCGACATATTGTTATTACATAATTATACTAGCTGCCCCACCACACGTTGTTGTTGACTAAATAATAACATTTGAACGAACTTGATTTCTAAATAAAATACATAAATGAATATTTCTACGCTCACACCAATTATCTAATACATTTTTTTTTCAAAAACAACGGGTTAGATTCCTGGTTAGGAATATTGATTTTCCATAAACAATCTTCAGATTTGGCCATCCACGCCTACTTGACGAATTCTGTATATAAAAATTATATTTTGATCATTGTCTAATTCTATATTTTTAAAAATAAGTAGGTACACTATGTGTGCATAGAAGATATTTTAGTCAACTGGCATGCATGTTTACAATCATAATACATATTATCAGTTAATGTTACCTGCAGCGAATGCAGCGAGGCGGCATATAGACTTTTTACCAGAACCACCAACGCCAATGATCATAGCGTTGCCTCGGTCCATGCGGAGGATTCGATGGGTCCGAGTTAGATGCTCGAGGCAGTCCTCGAATAGTACTACCGATAGTTTCCCCACGCGTTCGTTGAACTCATCCAAAATCTGAGGTGATTACCAATATAATATTAACCAGACTACTGCTTTAAGGTCACAGCATATTATCACCCCGGATCAAATTGACATAGATCGATCGATGACATAATGCGTTTTCATCGCGCGATGAAAGTAATGTTTCTGTGCTCGCGTGATGACTTGCCAGCTCAATCGGGACACTCTAAAAAAAGGAGGAGGTTCTCTATTCGACTGTATTTTTACTTTCTCGCATACTTACGAAGTATAGAGGAAGTCTTGTAATCGTCAAAAAATTCGACCTCGAGATTTTGACGGATTTACACATTGTGGGCTTTAGGGTCCAAAAATACCGTTTTTGGAATTATGTCCGTTTGTGTGTCTGTGTGTCTATATGTCTGTGCGTTAGCACGATAACTCGAGTATGCTTCAACTTATTCCAACCAAATTTAACATGCATGTATGACATCAAAAGGTTTCTATCAAATTTTGAGTCGTCGATAACGAAAGTTAAGCAACCAAGTACGATACGTATATTCGTACGATTATTTGCCAATTAGGACGACGCCTTTTGCCTCTTTTTACTATGAAAAAGACACGGTTACCTACGTAACTTTTAATAATCATTATTCCGAGTTGATAAGTGTGATGTGACCTTTAGAAGTATCAGAGTCGTAAGTTTTTTTGTAGGGGAACAAATTTCAATACCTACTTTATTTTTATAAATACATATGATTAATTTTAGAAATTATCTCTAGAATTTTAAGCGTATCAAAACCATTTAATATTCATTTAGTTTACTATAAGAACTTATGCCGTCACCAATTCGTAATGCCATACAAAATCTAAGGAAGTTTAGTCTTGACAGCTTATAAAAAGTACCCCAACGACTTGACAGGCAAAATCCCTATTTACTCACTTCTTGGAACAGGAAGTAAACTGCCTCATAGTCGAGTAAATCTTCGTAATATCGTATCTCTTCTTCATCTAAAGCATTACGGTAATCCCCAAATAACAACGGATCACGACGGACGTATTCTTCCAGCTATAAATAAAACAAAATTCATCAGCTGGTACAGAAAACTAAATCAATTGATTTTAACATTTCTCGCTAGGAATAGGTCAAAATGTGGTTTAAACCAAACGCTACCAAATAAAGGTGAATGTACATTTGTCAGCATAGCATGCGCCGCACGCGCTATGTTTTGGAATTCGTTTTAAAAAAATATATGAAATCTTGCACATTAAATCCTCACCGTATACGTGCCAAATTTCAAAACTACGATAGGTTTTCAAATATTGGAAAAAGCATGCGGATAACGTCATGTAATGCGACGCAGACGATGCGTACGGCGCATGATCTCAAAACACTACATAGTTAGGTATTGGAAGGTATTAAGTGCTGATGACGTCATATAATGCGACGCAAACAAATACCTTCTAAAATTTAAAATTGTTATTTATTCATATTGATATATCTATCTGTAATGTTTTAAAATATTTATGCAATTGTAAGATGTGGAGTTTCTTTCGCCATTTCTTCTCCATCTCAGCATTAATAATAATTTAAGTAAAATAATTATTTCATCAAAATGATGGCGATGACGGCTTTTGACGATTTAAAAGCATTTAGCAAAGTCCATTTAAATAAAGAACTCTCATTTTTATTTTCATAAATTTGCTGACAGCGCGTTCAGCGCGTACTCCGTGCGGTGCTGACAAATGTGCGTTCCCTTAAAACATCAAACGTCGATAACATCTACAATAATTTCTACTATAATACTTATAGTAAAATCTAAAAAGAATTGAAGTATGGTACTACCTTGGTACTACTTTATTCCAACTCTACTTGAAAGATCTGTGCAGTAGTGGAGCTACTGTAGACTGATGATGTTGTTACATCAAAGTTTCTTTTGCAATGCATACTTACAGTAAGTTCTCTTTCAACTTGCGCCTCTTCCTCTTCGACGTCCTCGACGTCAACTGCCTCAGCTTCAACGGGAGGCTTGGGCTCCTTGATAGCAAATTCTAGGAGGAAAACATTTAAAGTATTGAAAAAAGGTAATTACACTGATTACTTTAGAAATTTTTGAGATGTAAAGAAAAGTTATATTTTCAACACACTATGGTTATTAAGGATATTCCACTTGAGCTAAGCTACTAAATCAGATACGTCCTTAGCAACGTTGCTTAACTTGGGTTTAGAGGAACCGCGGATGTAGATATTCCTCGTTTCATTTCTGCGACGAATAATGTATTTTATTACTAGTGGTCGCCCGAGCAAATGTCGGATAAATTTTAGCCTATATACATATAGACTAAAATTCTGGTGTATGAGCTATATTATTGTAAAGTTTCACAAGTAGTTTTTGCGTGAAAGAGTAACAAACACACATGCATCTATAAATCCATACAAACTTTCACGTTTATAATATTATAAAAAATAAATAAAAAGAATTTATTTTCACAACTAATATATACATTCATGATTACAGGTAATATAATACGGTATGACTGGAGCCTAATGTAGGGCAGCCCTGTATTTCAGAAATATTAGTAGGATTATTTTGATGTTTCGGGGCTATTTACGTCACTGCGACCTATAAAGACATAAAGTGTCTAGCTTCCACGTAAGTTCTATTGAGGCCTTAAATAAACTCCTTAGCTGGGCACTGTCACAAAATGATAAGATATTGCAGCTTGGATTGTTTTAATATCGCCCGCGACGAGAATGTGTCTCCCCGAATGATGAATAATATAACAGCAGTTTATTGCAATATACTGGGGGGTCGATCTTATTCACTATGTAAAATCGAGAAATTTCCCGTTGTTCCACTTGTAAGCGATAATTACGTGGTACTGACGTGTCTGATTGATAGCGACCCGCCCCTTTTTAGGGAGGCGGGTCAGCTACTGAATTGAGCCAATAAGAGCACACAATGTCATCGTCAATGCTATAGCGACTGCGCGGAGGGGAGGCGACATGCGGAAGCGGACTTAAGACGCTGCACCTTATTGGCTACGTCATATTATGTTGATATTCTATTGGCCAGAGTGAAAAGTAGGCGGGGCTTGGTGCAGGGTAACCGTTTTAAGGATTCTGTTTGCTAAATGGAACACCGGGAACTTTCTTATCTGTACAAAGTTGGAATAGTAGTCACCCGGACAGCTTAAGATGACATCCAGTCCCGTCCTATTCCCTCTCAAGACAAAAACTATTGTCTAGTTTCCCTGAAGCCTTGTTACTTTAAATAAATACCGTGAATTCGTTTTAAATACTAACCATCTTCTTCTTCTTCAGGAGGTCTCTCTTCTTCTTCCGGTAAAACAACCTCTTCGAGTACCACCGGTTCATCTTCGGGAAAATACTTAACAATGTGCTCTTGCATGTGATGACGCATTAAATCATTGTCCTAGAAAATGTACAATTTTGTCAATTAACTTTGCACTTTATACCAAACGTTTTTAGGTTGAGATTCGATCGAAGAAAGTCTTCATTTTGTCTGTGCAATAGTGATGTTCCTAAAACAGAGTAAAAATTAAATTCTATTTTATAAAGTATTGTTTTAAACTTACGTGTTCACTACTATTAAAATGTGAGAAAACGGGAACGTCTTCTTAACAGAACGCCGCTCGCTACATACCAAAAATTTCAATCGTGATTTAAATTGTCGAGCGCGTGGAATCCAGTGATAAATTTATGAGGGATTAGAGTAATTATAAAAGTTGTACCGTGCTGCGTCCGGATACTGTAAGGTCAAGGCCCCACTGCAGGTGGCACGCTTAGCGGCAAGAGGTTAGCTGATCGCTTCGATGACTCGTCCTAGTCGAGACAAGGCACGTTATGTGCGCGGCCCCACCGCTCGCTGAGTGGGTCGCTTGGCGCCTCGATAGTCGCCTAGCGGTTAGCGAAGCGAACGATCGTGTTGGTTTTTTGCATGGATGGATGCATGGATGCAGTCTTTCTTAATGTGATATACAGATCTATAATTGATTTTCTGTTTTTGCAAATCATTTTCGATTTTACTTGGTAAAAGATCATAGGTACCTTGTGTCATAAGTAAATAGTAAAAAAAAATGTCGGGGTAGTTACGCAGTTTTTTGTATAAAATTACGAATTCGAATTCACTGGATCTCAACATGTTAATATCATGTACCCAACATGTTCGAACCTTTGGTTAAGTGAATGAAATTTCCACTACAACCACACTTTAGATCACTAGACACGAGTTTTGTAGCCAGGCAGTCTGGCCACTATGTATCGAAGCGTCTCGACCACTAAGCTTGCCTCTTAGCTGGCCTCTAAGCGTGCCACCTGCGATGGGGCCTTGGCCTCAGTGCTGTGTGTAGACATCATATCCGAGTAAGTAGTGAGAGCGCACTGACGAGCTACTGAAGCTCAACAGGGGCAACCTGAGATGATTAGGGCTCTGACTGGCCACTGGAAGCTGAACTGACATGTCTACAACATGAGACTAAAAGATACTGATGCTTGCAGATTCTGCGAACAGGATCGTTATACACCAATGCACCTCCTATGCTCTCATTCACAAAAGAAACCGACATTTGGGGAGACACATTCTCGACCCAGATGATGTCAAAACAATCCAACAATATCTCATTATTTTTAGACAGTGCCCAGCTAAACGAATACATGTAAGGCCTCTAACTTACTTGAAGGCTAATCACAATAGATCTTCGTAGGTCGCAGTAGCGTAAATAGCCCCGAAACAACGAATTAATAAGAGAGAGAGCGAACTGTGATACCGGTACCGAACGTAGAAAAGACTTAGAAAGAGGGTAGACCAATATGTCTGCCAATAAAATATCAATTCGCAACGTGACCATGGCGCATGCAATTGCGCTGAAATATCGGAATAATAACAACACCGAGATACTTACGTGGCTTAAAACCCGTTTTCTCATATTCCATTTTTTTGCATAAGTCATACACGTGCACAGTCACATCAGTCAATTATGCAAGTATGTAACAATTACAATAGTTTTAAGATTATTGTGTTCCAACAGGTAATGATAGGTTTTAATATTATGTCAGATATAACTAACTACTATACTAACCGTTGTATTAATAAGTCTGTCGCAAATCACTCGAGTGAACTCATTACGCCAACAACGAACTATAGTCCGTTTTTCGCTGAAGAAGTTGGGGTGTGTTAGACACATGCCGGCGGCGATACGGGACAAATCACGCAAGTTGAAGATGTAGTGGAACTTAGCAGGGGTTGGTGGAAGCTCCACGATTATTATCTGTTTTGGACATTTAATTTATCGTTTATTTAGGTATTCAGTAAAGCAGCGACCAATGTAAATCATTTAATAATTTAAGGTAGTGCTGAGTTTCACGAATGGTTGAATCATATCGATCCAAGCACCAATAGCAATAGATAACATTACCGTGCCAATAATCATTTTTAAAGATTTGGACTCTTATACATAATTATTTAATAAGGTAGAATGTTGATTGAAGATTCCAATTAAATGTCAAACTGATCGTAGTATTATTTTTATAGAAAGTCACAAAAGTGCTTGAAAGTCTAATTCGTTTGATGCGATGTATACGATGCGGACACGTGGACGATTACCAAGCAGACACATTTTGTTCTGTAAATTAGATGCAATTTTACCTTATAAAGATCCAGTGTCATCTGCACAATTTTGTCAACGATATTCTGTACTTCATCAGGGAAAATTGAGAAATGCCCCGTCAGTATAGACATGTAAATATGACGCAGCGTATTTTCAGAAGGGAATTGCAAATTGTACACAGAAAACATTGAAATGAAGCGCGGATCCACCTATAAATATTATGCAGAATATAATATGATAATGTTAAAGTTTTAAATAAATTGAGTATACTTTTGGATACTTACATCATTCCTTCCACCTCCAGCTTTGCCCATGGCAGCCAAAAACCCAATGTCTTTTAAATTCTTCCAATTCAGATCTTTACCTCTGTCGTAAAATCCTTTTCTTTCAAATAGCAATTTGAGTAAAGCTATTGGTTGCTGCGTTCCATATGTGTCTACCTATAAAAATAATACAAAGATTTATCATAAAATATTAATAAGACGTAGGGCACAGCGGATTGCAAGCTCGAGGAGCCTTAAGAGTTATGAAGAAATTCGTGCTTATTTTTCCTGAGCATTATCTATGGGACAAAATGTAGTCTTTATTTCCTATTTAGTTCATATAGGATTCGATTAAAGGCAATCGGATGTAGAGTGAGAATAGGGTTGGGTTTGAGTTTTTACTCACTATAGGCATGTTCATGTCATCGATGAAGACCAGCATCTTCTTGCCGACAGGAGGACCGAATGTGTCTTTGGTCCTTTTCTCCACCACAGACTCCAAGTTGCGTTGTACGTCCATCGATGACGTGCGCGACGAGAAATTCATTTGCTGGATGATCTAAAAAGTCGAGAGATGAAAACTCGTATTATTCTATGTATTCACGGTGCGGGTGCCCGGTCGATCGTATTGCAGAGAGGGAGACGCATTTTCCACGTCACAATACTAATGTTAGTATCTAGCGTTAAAATATTTTTAAGTCTAATTTAAAATTGATAGATATTATATTTTCCAGTAGAAGTCAATAATTTTTTTTTTATTGACTTCTACTGGAAGATCTATTATTTTGATGACAAATCTGGTTTATTTAGACATTGAATACAATAGATATCACATAATATTGATTAACTGAAAATTGTTTGGTAGTTTATAATAAAAGCAAGACTTTATGTATGTGTAAGTAACATTAAAAACATATATTTCTCAAGAAGTTTTAACCAGGGCTTGAATGCGGTTAAGGTATAAGGTTAAGCTACCGGTATAAAATTACGATACAGTTTTGATTTAAAGGTAGAGCCAAAACGGTTGACAATAACGGTTAAACTACCGGTATAAAACCCATTATACCTATATTTTTTTTCGCTATCGTTATACCTTTATATTACTTGTACCTGAACCGAAATGATTTCGGTACCGATAAAAACGTAGCGGGCGCGAGCGCGCGTTGGGAGCGCTACGTTGCCAATTCGATCAAGTCGTCCCGTCCGTCACTTGTCGTGTAGATTGGCACCGCCTACCTAGCATAGCACAAAGATCTCGCTACCTCTACTGCATGAAAAGCTTGGCGAATAAAATTATAGTGATTAGTCTGTTTTCTTGTTCATAAACTACTTGAAACAATGGGAAGAAGGCGTAAGAATGCCGCGTATTCTTACTTTTCATACGAAATCTTCCAATTACATTATTATTATTATTATATAGCAGTTATTATATCTCGGCTTTTTTGCCGGTAGTGATGTTATTTACGGGCGATTGCCAAGTGAATAACATTGTAGATAATTATTATTAATTATTATATTGATTATTATTATTATTATATTCTATTATTATTGGAATAGTAAATAAGTAGCACTCACGAACGACTTGTCACAACTGGTTGATCAGACCACCAGGGTCCCAGAAATTGCAAGTCAAGCGCCTCCTTTACTGGACCTTCTGCTTATGACCCATCCGGAGGGACATGAGATCGAGGTCCAAGCCCCTCTAAGCTCATCTGACCACTGCCTGATATGTTCCAAAGTGCCACAGGCCAAGCTTTCGTAACCGACGGTAGATAAACGCCAGGTATTGCATTATGAGTCAGAGAGGTGATTCTATTGGAATATTACATTGGAATATTACATTCCACAAAAAATGGAATATTACATTCCACATTCCGATCTCATCAGTAAGGGCAGACGTATCATTCATCTGGTTCAATCGGGATTATGCTGATGCTGTTTCACAGAAACAGGCGGCGTATCTCGATTGGATCAGGGGTTGAGTTCTTGAAACTCCTAATATCGAGTCACTGAAAGCACCCTTTCGTTTTCTATCGTCGAGGTCAAATGCATTTACGCATCATCCCTCCAGTGCGACGCAACTGCAGAGGTATGTGGGACTCGAGGTAAAGGCGTTCCCCCCTACCCACTAACCGTCCTCTCCGGGCATACTGACAAGGCACCCCGGGATCCCGACAGTTCTTGTTTCACCGGGAAAAGCCATCTGTTCCCGCCCTTTCGGGCCCAACCGGTGCACCGTTCAATCGTGTCCGCTGTCTAGTGGGACAACAGACCGCCAGTCTTGCAGACCAGCTGCCACGGAGCACAAGGCTCAACCGGCCCTGAAAAGGCCATCCCCCATAGTGCCAAATTGTGTGTCTCGGATGAAACTCAGCGCATTTTAAGCCCGATGTCTACGCCATCAGTCCCCCTACCTAAAGCCGCAGCCATCCGTCATACCGCCCCGCACGAGGAGGCGGCTCGATTGGATCCGGCTGTGTCGTGTAAGCACTAGGCGCTGGCTTCGACGGGGCGGAGCTGCCACCCATGATATTACCGCGGAAACCTAAACCAGAGGTCACATCCATCCGCCACCTCTGAGAGCAGAAGGGTGTCAGGAGCGACCGACCTCCCAATTCCTCTCAAGGCTCTAGCCCATCAGCCGGTCAACCCACGACCGAAGGCCCGCTGGCCCTGAAAAGGGCACTTCCGGGTTCCGGTGTCAGCCCTCTGTGGAGGCGCCAGACGTTGCCCAGGGTGCACCGCGGGAAGGTCTCGGAACATAGCTCCACCACTGAAACCCCGATTGGCAACGCATCCTTCGGGCTGGCGTAGTTACTGGCGTCTGGCCAAAGCCGTGCAAAGCAACTTCTGCCAGCCCTCGCTGCCACTCCTGACATGTCCAGAAGCTCACTAGCTCACTAGTCACAGGAGAAAACCGATCTTCTGGCAATACTCTTTGCGGCTAATTCCCAAGTCGATGATTGCAATGCGCAGACAGTGTCACTACCTCATTGTGGCTCCACAATGCCTAATTAGGCAGCGTGAAGTTCGCACGGAACTGCAATCACTCGACGTCCGGAAAGCTAGTGGACTCGATGCAATCCCGGGGGTTGTACATAAAAAATGTGCAGCTGAGTTGTCTCCCGTACTCACGCACATAGGTGCGTGACTACGGGAGCCTGTATAGTCTGTACTGGTATAGACCAGCTCTCATACTCTTCTGAGCATGTGCCGGAGGCTTGGAGAGAGGCTGATGTGCAGCTTGCCCTGTGCTCAGACCAGGCTGGCCTACTATCGACCAATAACAGCCACCTCATCAACAGCTCATATAATTTCCCCACCGAAGGGCTCAAGCCTAGCCCACATTAGGGGCGATTAGGCCTTGGTCAACCACGCTGCTCAAGTGCGGGTTGGTCGACTTCACACACAACCTAAGAATTTTTTCATAGGTGTGTGCAGGTTTCCTCACGATGTTTTCATTCACCGTAAAAGCGTCGATGAAACGTACATATGAATTCAAAATTTGAAAACACATTTGTTCGTGGCGGGGTTCGAACCAGTGCCTCCCGGGCGGAAGACGACGCTCTTACGCACTACGCCACCGACGCTTTAACAGTCACCTCAGTACTTTGCAAAGTTATGGAAAGATCCTCAACAACTACCTGATCCATTACCTAGAAGATCACTCTCTGATCAACGATCGACATTTCGGCCTAAATGTCCGACGAATTACGCATATCAGGGCTGAAATTATGGACAAGTGTGGCGATTCAGTGGCTGTCAGCCTTGATATCGCCAAAGCTTTTGATAGGGTCTGGCACAAAAGTCTTCTCTCTAAGCTGCCGGCATATGGTCTGCCTGTTCAGCTATGTACCTAAGTGGCTGGATTTCCTCCATGAGCGAAGAATTCGTGTCTTCTCTGACGGATGCAGTTCGCGGTTAATGTCAGTGAATGCCGATGTTCCCCAGGGCTCCGCTTTATCCCCTAAACTGTTTCTTATGTATATATCAATGATATGATTCCTCTTGGGAACATCAATTGCTATGCAAACGACAGTACAGTGCATGCGGGCATTTCGGACACGCAGCAGCTCAACAGGCGGAAACCGTGGAGAGTCGTGAAAATCTTGTCTCTGAACTCAATCGAGAGCTGGACCTTGTTTCTATTGGGGGAACAGCAAATTTACAAGACACCTCAGTTATACAAGAAAGCTCAGTGTGTGCGTTTACGGCTAAAACGTCGCCATTCTTTTCACTTCCCTCTTTTCGGGGCACAACACTAACGCTACAGAGCAGTATCACCTTGCTCGGTACTGAGGTTCGCAGAGGCTTGAATCCGAATGATTACATAGAAAGCGTGATAAAAACATCTTCTCGAAAACTCGGAGTCCTGAACAAGGTGCGGCGTTTCTTTGCATCTAATCAACTCTGCTCGCTATACAAGACGCAAGTACGGTCCTGTGTGGAGTATTACTCGCACCTATGACTCCGCCAAGTACTTACTTGATGCTTTGGATAGGTTGCAGCGTCGCGCGATCCGCATCATCGGCGACGAAGAGGTAACCAAACATCTTGAGCATCTGCAATTGCGTCGCGATGATGCGTCATTGCGCGCGTTCTACCGCCTATACCACGGCAGGGCTCTGAAGAGCTTTTTTCCCTAATCCCACCATCTCCCTTCCTTTTATGGACTACGCGTGCTGGTTTCCGTCATCAACAAACTGTTGCCACCATTCTAACGCGAACTAAGAAATTTGGCAACTCGTTTCTCTGTCGCACAATCAAGAAATGGAATACACTGCCAGCACACGTGTTCCCTCCTTCCCATAATCCTGGGTCATTCAAAAGAGGCGTGAAGAAGGACCTTGCAGGTCAGTAAGGCGAGGGTGCTAGCGCAACGGTTTACCTCTCGCACTAGCTATCTTCGCATTTGGACACTTTTCTGCTGACCATCAGGTGGTATAGAGTCATTTTTTCAGATTCCCCTTTGAAATAATCATTACATACTTAACCACTTCAACGTTGCTCGTCACACCATTTTAGTACATGATAACTTCACAAACACATCTATACCTTCGAGATTCTTGCCCCCAAGCGACAGCCGGCTGTCGTGCTCACCCACTTGATTATACACCTTTTATATAAGTGCTTAGAAACTATTTTATACCGACTTGCGGCCATTCGTGTTCGCGATTGTCTGAGTAAGCGTGGCCCCACACTAGCCGGTCGTTCTTTGCTACCTAGAAAAGACATAAAACCGGAAGGCAAGAATGCAATACAAAATGTACTACGCATCACAGACCTACCGGTGTGACACGGAAAGAACGCCCGGTAAGCAAGCAACGGGACACACGGAGTAAAATCTGCCCAAAATTGACGCATTTAAATTGTAATTTATTCATATTGATATATCTATTGTAGATCCTACATTGTAGGTATGTAAGTACCTACATTTTTCACAAATTCTAAGTGAGAATTTAATAAAAATGGAAATTTCACAAAAATAACCGCGTGCGACTGTTATGCACGCAAGAGCGTTGCTAAGCAGAGCTGTGGGAGGCACGCGGTATGGGATATAAAGAAAACCTTTTGAAAACCGTTTTAAATTTATTCAGGTACCGTAAAAAATAACGGTACCATTATTTTAAAGTATTGAAAAATTTCGATACATTTGTTTTTTGCTATCGAAAAATATCGGTACCGTTATTTTAAGATATCGTAAATTAAAGGTATGACGTCATACCGCTAACCGTTTTAACCGATTTTTTTTCGGTAGTTCAAGCCCTGGTTTTAACACTACCTTTTGTACTGCCTACTGTATATAGTTTTACAAAGTCATAATTCTAATAACATAAAACAGCAAATATTTAAGAAAAATATGTTTATAGAATGGAAGTTATTTATTACAAGCATTTCCATTAATTTGTCCATCATTATTAAAGAAAAAATACAACAAAACTAAAAAGTATTAATTTGGAGGCGCCGGGTATCGATCCCGGTACCTCTCGCATGCTAAGCGAGCGCTCTACCATCTGAGCTACGCCCCCCATATTGAGACTGACGAAAATAACGACTAGATTACCAGTGGCAAATAATTCCGGCCCCTACTCTATAATTAAACCGGTCTCATTTCGAAATAGCTGACCCAGATTCGTAAAATATAAATACCTAGTAGTTAGTTTTCAATTATCGTAATATGTATTACGTAAGTATCACATGATTTTATCAGTAACATGATTACGAATGTCTTGTATTGTATGAATTTAAACATCTCTAACTACATAATGTGACCAAAAACAAACTAGCATTAATGTTCAAAAATAAAAGCGATAACGATAACACAGGTTTAATCCAATCAACAAAGCTAAGCAACATCGGCGAAGTTAACACTTGGATAGGTGACCATTTGGATAATTCAAATACATAGTTTCTACCTTTATTAATAATAATTGTATGTGTGAGTGATGAATAGTATTTTTATCCCGTAACGCGGGTGAGTCTCCCTGTATAAAAATCCTATTAATATTATAAACGCGAAAGTTTGTATGGATGTATGGGTGGATGTCTGGATGTGTGTTTGTTTCTCTCCCACGCAAAAATTACTAAATGGATTTTAATGAATCTTTACAATAGCTCATACATCAGAATATCATATAGGCTATAATTTATGCGCAGAAGAAGTTGCGGGCAGAAGCTAGTTTATTATAAATTGCATTTAGAGATTTAGACACTACCTATATTTTATCCAGTGTAAAATATAACAACTTATTTAAAAATTATAATTCCTGTAGACGACTACAGTAAGAACTTTCCTTACAAATAAATTACTTTATTTATTATAAATTTTACTAAAATATGATAAAAAGCCTCAGAGTAAACAGGACTGGAGTAGCCATTAGTCAATTTCTCTTACATGTTTTTCTGCCATTTTTTGCGGGGGGTGAGGTTACTACTACACTCAATACTAGCACACAGAAACAAAAAATTTTTGCGTATTTACAAACGCACACATGCATAATACGACACACATATTTAAATTTCACGCACATGTGCTTAAAATAGTGTGTTAACGTTCTATTCTAATACACGAATGTCATTGTGTGAGAAGTAACATGACATAGCATGAGAATATCGATATCGATAAATCAGTTTCGTTCAATGAATGAATGTATTACTACGTTAGTATACCTACATTATTAAAAATCAAATGATGATATTACACGCTACAACAGTCAGTTTTCGATATTTATTGCAAAGACTAATATAAATAATATAATATATATGAGGTCTATATAAAACTTTGACAGATTTCGAAGGCTATATCAATGAAACACAAATTTATACGTAATAGTTTATTGCACTTAAAAGGTATTTACAATAGGTGTTATTATATATATGTTGCAGGGAAATGATGAAAATAGAGATTTGATCAAATCCCTAAGGAATTTGATAAAATCCCTGCAGATGCTAATATAACTATTAGATTTCAACATTTCGCTTATTAAATTTAGTCATTTGATCAAATTCCTGAACTGATTTAGTGAAAAGACAATTCAAATTCAGAGGATCCGCTGGCACCTGAATCGTCAAACAGTAAACTTATACCAATTTCTGAGTCTATAACACCTATTGCGCCTGTTCAAAAATATAATACAAACGTTTTGCCACTACACCAGAACGTGAAGCAGTTGACAACCAGAAAATAGCACAATGCGTTGTTTGTGGCATCGAATCTACTAGGATCCATTTATTTCATAATTGCAAAAATGAGTCCAGCATACTCACGGTAGGAGAAGAAGGATATGGATCGAAAATTCTATGCTACTTATGTCAAAAAGGAGTAAATATAAAAGATCAAAGGTTCCATGCTGCAAAATACCTGAAAATATCAGAAGAAAAAATTAAAGATTCTTCCCTGAAGACTTTTAAGGAGGTGTTAGTGGGTTCCACTATTTTAATTAATGTTCCGAAGGTAGATAGGGGTCCACTAGATGGAAATAATATTATAGGAACGGTATTAGATATAAAAAACGATTTATATGAAATTGGTACTTCAGTCGGCATAATTGGCTTGTGCCACAAATCCATGACTTGTTTCAACAAAAATAAATAAAAAACCCATGAATTATTTTAAGTACTTTTCGTTTAAAATAATTACTTGTGTTAGATATTACCTTCTATAACCATTTTTGTATGTACATTTATAAGTCTTGCAATGTCTGATTTACTTAATAAAAATCTTTTAACTACGTTAGTTTTTTATTTTTGTCATTTCACTAAAGCAGTTCAGGCATTTGATCAAATCACTTAATTTCATAAGAGAAATGATAAAATCTAATAGTCATTTTAACATCTGCAGGGATTTGAACATATTCCTTAGGGATTTGATCAAATCCCTATTTTCATCATTTCCCTGCGACATATATATAGAATTCACTGTGGACCCTTTCGCTTATATAACCATAATGGAAAGGAGGAACACTTAAACATTATTTTTAACAAAGCGATAGTGAATATTGTTAGTTTTCTCGTATGATACTGGGAAGTATGTAAACTGGATTTTTTTACGGAATCAGAAATCAAATGTGTGAAACTTAACAGGTAAGCAAATTTATTATTTCAGAACACATCAACATATCCAATGTGCATGTATTACACACATATATTTATTAAATAGTTCATAATCAATATTAATAGGTAAACATTATATATTTATTAAACACAGCAGTTTTGTAAATTTGAAAATGTAATTTACAATAATCATACGCAAAACATCCAAATCCTATCTATGTTCTTCTGTAGGCAATAATTGCATTATCTTTCAATTTGGAAAACTTTTGCATACCTGCCCAAGCTTTGGTAATATTTGTACCTTTTGGCATAAATTCCTGCCCCTATACCACTCTTTATCTTGGATCCATTCCGTAACATATAAAACTGTTCTCTTTCATGAAACGGAAATACTTTTGGGAGTTTTTAGCCTTCATTTCCATTCCTCTCGTATGTGGGTATATGGATGCTAAATGACCTTTTAGACAACCACGATGGCTGTTCTGCGACGTTTATCATTATTTCAAGATATGCTCACATACGTAATTACACAGTGCTTAAAGTTAACCCATCGCTTGGCGGCTGTCAAAAGAGCTGTCTTATACATTAGCCAGGCGATGACGTCACCCACCCCGCCGAGCAGAGTAGGAGGGGTAGCAGGTCGGGTTTTTGCTTTGTGTAACTTCCTTTGTTTATAAATAATTACCACGCATGTGGTATATCTTTAGATTCCTAGATAAACTAACTAAAATCTAAGACTACTTTGAATAAAGAACATTGTATAATGATTAATTTACAAGCATTTGAAACCAAGCATAAGGGTATTTCCGACTTTAATATGTCCTAAATTAATGAAATAACAGCCAATAATATAATAATATATTTCCACACTCACACCAATTATCTAGCCTGAAGTAAGTATCATTAAGAACTTGTGTTACGGATACTAGATAACGGACATTTTTTTTTAATATACATAATAATTTTAGATATTTTTATAAATAAACTTAAATAAATATATAAACAACCATGACTCGCAAACAAACATTCGTGTTCGTCACACAAACATTTGCCGCTACATTTGCCGTGTACTCTTGTCGCTCCTTGAATATGTAGGCCATCAGCCTTACTATGTCCATGGGCTTGAAGAGTCTGTAGTCCTCTGACCTTGGGTAGGCTATTCCCAGGATATTCATTCTAATCCTGGCTATGGAATCACAGTCAAATAGCAAGTGTTCCATGGATTCCCGGTCGTGTCCACATGCTCTGCAATTCGATGTTGTCGAAATTTTCATTTGGAGCATGTGGTTTGTGGCGTAGTACCCTGTAAGCCCACCCAAAATCCGGCGGGCCTGTTGTCTGCCATCCCCGTATATGAATTTACTCCGTCCTCTAGGACAGTCTCCTGGAAGGATGTGTTTCATATCAGGCGACAGTGTCCATTCCATATAATGTCTTTTATGGACATATTCTTTGATGGCTCTGCAGATGTAGCTTTTGGAAATTGGGATAAAAGGTTCAGGACCTATGAATGGGTTTTTTGATCCTTTCCTTGCCAGTTCGTCAGCTTTCTCATTGCCTTTAATCCCCTCGTGACCTGGGACCCAGATCAGCTCTATTTTATTGTGCTGGCCGACCCTATTTAGTCTCTTGACAGCATTGAGTATTAGATCCGAGTCAATACGAGGGTTTGAGAGGGCTTTAAGCGCTGCTTGACTGTCGCTTAGGATATAGACAACCTTGTTTTTTTTTAACACGTTCTATAATCCTCATTGCACAGAGGATTATTGCATAGATGTCCGTTTGGAAGACCGTGGCAAGTTTCCCCATGCATTCAGTTTAAAAGCACATACCTTATTCTTATTTTGACATCATCATTATTACCTGGTTGCTGAAACAAACTGTAATTTGTCTAAGCTATGTTTTATTATCGACAAGTATAAGAAGAAGAAATAAGAATAGGGTATGTGTTTTTTAAACTGATGACGATGTAAACTGCGGAATTATACAATTTCCTTGCGACATACAAATTTAAACCATAATACATATTGTCAATTTATGTATGTTACTTTCATTCATTCATTCATTACTCACTCGTAAAATCACAATATCGATGAAGTTGACATCACTATTGTGCAAATCAATGATTGTGCAAAAATGTGCAAATCAATTAGGGTTGCTGATTACAAAAAAAAATCAATTTGTCCAATGGCTCGAAAAAAAATTTAGGTTTCTTAGAAATGATCGGCAGTGCTGGTTAGGCGATGGTACCTACCCTTTTACCCGTGCTTATTTTATGAAGTCAGGGACGCTGGAAGTATATACCTACAGGATAGTTATTCTTAATGTTTATGAGCTCCGCCCAGCATGAATAAAAAGGCAAAATAGTTTAATTATTATTTTATTTTATTTATTATTTTATATTTCCATGCTGTGTGGCAAACAATAGGCTTCAAGCAGCCTCAAAAGTATAGGTATGTACTTAATACTAAACTAAAGATAAACACGCAACGTACATTGTTAAAACGAAATTATTATTGGTAATTAATTAATACAAAATTACAGTTATTTATTACCAACAAACTGTTTCTAATTTTTGTCTTATTAATTGAAATGCGATAATGGGCAACCCTAGGTAGTCTCGTGGGGAGTGCGCCCGAAGTTCGTTTGACAACGTCACGGCCGCACTCCCCACGAGACTATAGCGCGAAATTTGAAATTGTAATCTGCTAAAATATGAAAATATGAAGTAAATAATCATCAAATCTTAAAAATTATACTTATAAATGAAAGGTGACGCCATCTTTTTGCATACTAGATGTTTTAGACTTCTTTTTACAGTAAAAAACAGCACAGGCAGGCATTTTCGTGGGAGCTCTGCACGGTAAGACGTTCTGATTATTGTGGTTTTAAAATGGCGGCTCAACTAGTTTTATATAACGCACAGGCATCCGATGCTTGTGCGTTTGGCAGAGGGGTAATGTTAGGCAAAGGCTACTCCAGTCCTGTTTACTCTGAGTAAAAAGCCAACATCACGCGGTGTTCCCAGGCGGTCACCCATCCAAGTACTGACCGCGCCCGACGTTGCTTAACTTCGGTGATCGGACGAGAACCGGTGTTTTCAACGTGGTATGGACGTTGGCGATAGAAGTGATGAAATTACAAATCATTATCAAACAAATACTTACATATTTATCAGCTGGTAATCCATGAAGATAGTTGGTGATAATTGCTGTTTTAGAAGTTCCGGTATCGCCTACAAGAAGTACAGGTCTTTCTACCTAAAAATTAGACATGGATTATGCATGTAAAACTATGATGCCGTTTAAAAATATAAAGCTTAAAAATTATAGTTTCACGAAAACTGTAGGCAATAAAGGTTTCGAAAAGTTATTTTTTTTAATTTGGATAATAGGTAGGTAATATAATCTGATATTTGTTTGTCTAAATATTTAGATTTTTTTATATTATTTATTTGGTACACAACTACACACCAACGATTTATACAATAATACATTATAACTTGATAGAAAAAACTAAGAGCTAATTCTTAAATCCCTCAATAAAAAGAATTAAAGTTAAATACTACTTAGGTACCTATATCGTTAGAAGTGGCTACAATTAGGAACATGTATGTTTTTTTTATATATTTTTATTTAGTAGGTAGTTTACATCCCCTTCTAATCTATATAAAAAGTCCTGACCTGACTGTCTAACTGACTAACGCCCAGCTCATACCCTTATTAGACCTAGATAGCTAAAATTTTACACAGAGGTTACTTTTATGATGTAGGCAAGTGACAAGTCCAGGTTTTTCGAAATTCAACCCCTAAGGGGGTGGAATAGGGGATGAAAGTTTGTTTGGGGAAACAAGATTAGTAAGATTTCAAAACTTCACAGAACTACTCCTATCGATAAATGAGTCATCACGTATTTCAGATTTTTTTTAAATTTAACCTCTAAAAGGGGGAAATGCGATGACAAAGTCTGACACGACATGGGTACTTTTTCGTCATTATTGAAGATATAACCACGAAACTTTAAATTTAGACACTTAATACTAATTAAGTGTTTATTCTAGCGTTTTTGAAATTTCGACCTACGTGGGGATGAAATAGGAGATAAAAGTTTAAACAAATCTGTCTACGTTTACTATACGTATATTGGAAAAATGTGTACCTACTTATAGTAAAAAAATTCGTATCATTAATTTAAATGCGGCACGAAGTAACTAGGTATTCCACGGGGACGAAGTCGCGGGCAAAAACTAGTATAGTAAAAAAAATCAACGTCGAAAAAATAGTAAAACGTGTCTTTAAAAAATGTAAAAAATACGGGCACTGCTCGGGCATTTTTTTACCGATTTATTACTACAGGGTTTTGTTTTTATATTTACAGAGTTTTGCACACATTAACAGTCTAGGTATTGGTGGTAGGTAGGTATCACAATAGCTCACTATCTAAAGCTTTTACAATAGTGTAACGATAAAACTCACGCTTTCCATGATCTTTATCAGCCAAGTGAGTCTCAAAGTGTCGACAGTTGGCACAAGTATTGAGGGGAACTTCATGCCGCGGTCGTGAATATACTCCGGGACCAGCCACTCCCAAGCCTCCCACGTCTTCGTGTTCAGCTCCAAGCAGTAATCGTACAGGCTCGGGAAACCCATCGGAAAGTGTTCTGTTTGTAAATACAAAATACATGGTAAATAAATACTTAAATTAGTTACCTACCAAAGTAGAATAGATTAACAACAGTTGAATAATGCAATAGCCGCTCGAAGTTGGAGCGCACAACTCAGGTAAATTACAGTCAACAGCAGGATGATCAAAAACATATGTTTTTACAATTGATTTTTTACAAGATGTTATCGGATATATTGAAAATAATATACATTGTGTCCCAAAAAATCGTGTATAGCTGAAGCCCAGAGATAGAGTAGCCCTAGCTAGACAAACCCGAATAACCCCTATGTTCCTTTACGATTTTTTGTAGTTTTCGAGTTATGATCTTTCAAAGTTTTTTTAGTTGTTTGTGACTTTCAAGACTTTTGTGTTTTATGAGGTTGTAAACATACAGCCTTGATTTTTTTTCTTCACATAGCTGAATATCAGACTAGCCAAACAAAGTCATCAGATTTCTCCTCAGATGTAAACACAGTGCAACAAAAAAAATCTCCCACCACAATCAAAAAAGCATTTATGAATAATTTAGTTTAAAAAATAATAATAAAAGAAACATCAATTTTCTTTCAATCCTATTTCAAAAACATTTCCGTTTTATCATCAATGTTCCATAAAAAAATTCATCGAGCTATCTCTTTAACTTCGTACCTAATTAAAATTTGATTCTCATTATGGCAGACCTAAAAATCTTGAGTTTTCAATGGTTTGAGACAATGTAATAAAACACAGATATTAATAATTTAAGTACGTTTTATTCTTTTCTTTTCTACAAAAAGACATCGCATTCTGTTTACAACGTCTTTGTGCACAAAAATTTCTTGAAAGTCAGAAACTATTAAAAAAAACTTTAAAAATCATAACACGAAAACTTTAAAAAATTGTAGAACATACATTAGGGGATATCCGAGCTACTCTTATCTCTGGGCTTCAGCTTTACACATTTTTTTGGGACATCCTGTATAACAAGAATTTTTGGCACTCTAAATTTTGGCACTCTAAATGTTTAGTGGAATAATGGAACTACATCCATGTGTCTATTACCTTTTCACGCTGAAACTATTAAATTGGAACGATTTATAGATGAAATTTGGTAAGAAGATAGTTTAAAACTCTGGAAAGCACATGGGAAACTTTTGGAGCTAACCGACAATCGATATCTACGCAGCCACTAATACTTATTTAAAATTTTCCACAATAAGTATCCAATTTGAATACAGGCTACTATTTTTAAGTCTTCCCCAACTAAGTATTCAATGAGTCCTTCGGTAAACGGTAATGATAATTATTTATAATTTTCAAAAGTTCTTAACACAAAATAGATCTAAAGAATAATTACTAACTGGTGGTAGCTTTCTTCTCCTGGTTGTCCTCGACAAGCATCATTGGGCACGCCTTCTTGACATAGTTGTCAAAATCAAATCGCCCGTCGTCTACTATCGCTGCTCCAAGGCTGTTATACATTGACTGGTAGGAAATTAAAAAAATCTAAGTCAGTTTTTAATCGCACCCTTACCGGAGTAAGCAGGGACATACATTCGAAGAGTTATGCCTACAACGTGTAACAGAAGCAACGCAACCCCTAAAAATAGTTCTTGGCTGAGCTTGGAATCAGCCTGGTCAGTGCGGTACCTACGTAGAATGCCTATGCTATGCATTTGAAATGAAAATAATTATTTTTTATGCTATCATTGTTAAAAAATATTGAATAAAAAAATAGTGATTTGCATATTAGGTAACAAACTAAGAACACACTTTCAGGGTGTGTTATTTATTACACATTGCATTATTCAAATAATCATGAAGTAGTGTTATGAATACTAGATAGTGGACAAATATACATAATAATTAGGATATTTTTATAAATATTAACACGACTCCTTCATCATAAAAACATTTACCCTACCAGGATTTGAACCCGGACCTCTAGATGTAAAGGCAGCGTTACTGGCCAATTTACCACGACGAAGGTGACAATAAATTGCAGAATATTTATATCGAAATATTTTCAAAGAACATAAAAAAGATATTTGGAGGCGCCGGGTATCGATCCCGGTACCTCTCGCATGCTAAGCGAGCGCTCTACCATCTGAGCTACGCCCCCGATACAGATCATGCGTGAAATGTGACATTGGTTTTAGTGAGTGAGAGTAGCTGGAGACAAACACATAACATATAGTTGGAAAAGGGTTATTATTGAAAATATGCTCTTATTACCAATAAGTAAGAACTGTACAAAATTAAGTGCACAAAATGTCTTCAAAATGAATGACAGTGATAGTAGTTAATTGCAAGGCCAAGGAACCGTGATAAAGAATATAAACACACTTACAGAAGATCATAAAAATTAAAACAAGAAACTAAATACATGAATTTAATTTATCTTTCTATACAATGTAGTTACCGGTCACGAATACTTGAATAACACTTGAACCATCGCACCAAGTCACTCGCGCGGTGTCAGTTAGCCACCCACAAAAGCATTCCCATGGAGGGAGGATCCCGAATAAATTGAGATCAGTGTAGGAAGATTCTTCACAAGATAATGCGTATATTTTCAGTTTTCACCAGGTTATTTAATCACGTCGATTCATGGTGATGGACACTGACCGTACACCGCCACTACATCTGCAACCAACTAACGCCCGTATTCCCAAACAATACTTGTCTTAGTAAAAAACAATGCTATGCAAAATAAGGCATTTCTCAGCGCGTGTATATGGCAAGGATTCTGAGGTCTCATAGTGCGCGTGGGGGCCGACGTCACAGGGTCGTAAAAACCTATTCATAGACAATACTTAAGTAGGGATCGGAACTATGCGTACTGTAAAATGAACGCACAGCTTAGGTAGCTAGCTAGCTATATTACAGAACGCAAGGTCGAGATGTCAAAAGCAACGTCCAGAAATCAAAAGTTTAAAGTTTGAAGGAGGTTTGAAGTAATAAAACGTCAGTACATTCAACGATGTGAACTAGGCAACAAAATCGAACTAATCACAGAGCTCTATTCAATGCAATGCGTTTACTTATCCAAGAGTCGAGAAACCTTATAGTAATGTTTGTGAATACGGATGGTGTGTCGCGGCAGTGGACACACGTAGACGTCTACGTAGACACGTAGAATGGTTAACCAAATAAAACAGTTTGTTGATAAATCCGTAGTAGATTCTATCTATATTAGTCTGTATAATCGAACGGAGATCGCTTATTATTGGAAGGTTCAAGTTTGTGCGGAGCGGAATTATTGTCACTCATCACTCTGCGTATAACACGCCGTATGTCAAAACAGCCTGTCGCCTGTGACATAGTGTCTGGTGTCATAATGTATACTTACCTTTACGAGTCTCTCCCGAGTGGGAGTCTCTCGACCAGTCTCTAGAGCGTTCGAGCCGGATGGGCATGGCATAGTGACAGAGGCTTCTTTTATTTATTCCGTCAGGGGGACAGAGTTTCTTCTGCATATCAATGATATGATTCCTCTTGGGAACATCCATTGCTATGCAGACGACAGTACAGTGCATGCGGGCTACTTCGGACACGCAAGGGCTGGACGAGCAGAAACCGTGGAGAGTCGTGAGAATCTTGTCATTGAACTCAATCGAGAGCTCGACCTTGTTTCTCAATGGGGTACAGCAAATCTGGTTGAGTTCAATGCCAAGAAAACTCAGGTGTGCGCGTTTACGGCTAAAACGTCGCCATTCCTTTCCCTTCCCTCTCTCCAGAGCACAACACTTACGCTACAGAGCAGTATCACCTTGCTCGGTATGGAGGTTCGCAGCGACTTGAATCCGAAGGACTACATCGAAAGCGTGATAAAAACAGCTTCACGGAAACTCGGAGTCCTGAACAAGGTGCGGCGTTTCTTCACGCCAATTCAACTTTGCTTGCTATACAAGACGCAAGTACGGTCCTGCGTGGAGTATTGCTCGCACCTGTGGGATGGCTCTGCCAAGTACTTACTCGATGCTTTGGATAGGTTGCAGCGTCGCGCGGCCCGCATCATCGGCGACGAAGAGGTGACTAAACACCTTGAGCCTCTCCAATTGCGTCGCAATGTTGCGTCATTGAGCGCTTTCTACCGTCTGTACCACGGCGAGTGCTCTGAGGAACTTTTTTCCCTAATCCCACCATCTCCCTTCCTTTTGAGGACTACGCGTGCTGGTCTACGTTGTCACCGACAAACTGTGGCTACCATTCCAACGCGAACTAAGAAATTTGGCAACTCGTTTCTTTGTCGCACAATCAAGAAATGGAATTCACTGCCAGCACACGTGTTCCCTCCTTCCTATAATCCTGGGTCATTCAAAAGAGGCGTGAAGAAGCACCTTGCAGGTCAGCAAGGCGTGGGTGGCTAGCGCGGCAGTTTATCTCTCGCGCTAGCTATCTTCGCATTTGGACTCTACTTCTGCTTACCATCAGGTGGAATAGAGTCATTTGATTGATCTTTTTATAAAAAAAAAAAAAAAAAAAAAAAAGATTAGTATGGGACGCCTTGTTTACGTTTTTTATCTCGTTTCTCTGGCCTTACTATAGTATAGATATTGTCGTAATGGAAATTCAGGTAAGTTACTCACGACCATAAAAACGCATTCAACCACAGATTTGTCCACTTCTTCGTTGCTGTCCTCCTTGTTCGGCAAAAGGCCACTAATCATGTAACAGAGCTGTATTACCTGACAAACGGAAAGAAAACAACAGAATAAAATTAAAAAGCGTGGAGTGAAAAAATCTAAGAGAAGTTGGTAAGGAAACGAATAACAAAAATACCTACGCTCTTAGCTCATAGTTTGATACTGCACAAAACTTTTTTATGCTTCGTAGATAGGAATTATAAGATAAAGCTTTGAATAGAAAAACACTCGCACTATTTTAATATATGAATCTGTAATATGACTTGTTGATGCTTTAGCCGCTAGAATCAGTGATTAACTCATACCTAGTCACTACCATAGGCCTTAAGGAACACTCCAGATAAGTAGGTGTCAAAATTATTCTGTGAATTATAACATCTTATGTAGGTGTATCTTACCAGATTAAGCGGCGTTTGGGGCACGATAGTCTTAAGCGGCGTCTGCTGTTGCAGGCCAAACATGCCAAAAACAATGTAGTTGATAGCTCCGGCCACATAATGTTCAAAAAGACCCGCTAATTGTTCGCGTTCTTCTTCGTTATTTCGACCCCGAAGCCATCTAACAAAATTACAAAATCAGACGACGGCGTGATTAGAATTGGGAATGGTGTGGAGTAGTAGGTACTATGATGATTAAAATACGAAGACTGACTTCGTTTCATCATGTAGTGAAACTGTTAAAAGTTAGCCTGATGTTAGAGTGTTGATGAATACTATTTTAGAACGACTATGATCTTTCAACAGCGGCTATAACAAATTTATCGTGACTTCTGAATCTTGGAGGAAAATTGACACAAAGAAATGCAAATCAAGATAAGTTTATTTGCTTTGACTTTAAGTAAAATGTGTCTTCTGAAGATCGACCGAACGTTCTTTCAAATCGTTACATAATTATCACTTAGTGTCGACGATTGGAAGATCTTGGCCTTTATTTCACCTGATGGTAAGTAACGACGAGGTGAGATATTAAGACCGAATCGAATACACCAAAAATCTCAGCTACTTTATCTTATTAAACTGTTGGAACACGACAATAAAACGCTATAATGATCGTGTTAACTACCGACATTGTTTTTAATGGTGCAAGATGGTTGTCGCAACACCATACCAGCACAAATATGTGCTCAGAAACCAACCTGAGACCGAATAGGTCAGACTCCGTGGCACAGATGGGCAATCAACTCAATATACTACTAAATAACGAAAGTTAACTCACCTATCCCAATAAGGCTGATAGCCCAAATTCTTCGGGTCGACAAACACCATCCCTGCTCTAGACACAGTCGCAGGCGATGCATAGTTAAGATCGCCGACTTCGAATAACAATGAACAATACGGTGCGAGCCGAATTCGTTCGCCGTTCGCGAGCGTTAGTAATTTGTTATCGTCCATTACAGAATTCATATTTTCTATCCATAAAGCGTCTACATCGCCGTCGAATAGAGAGTAGCGACGTTCTTCTTTGTCAGCCGGCCTAAAAATGTAATAATCTCAATTATCATAAACATAAGACTCAATATTTTATTACTTAAAAATATAAATAGTACTGTAGTAAACCAGTGTAGTTTTCAGTCACGAATATGACTACCCCTTCTCATACCATGGTGTTCGTAAAAGCCAACTGAGGGATATTCTGGCGTGCTAGCGATTAAACCACCCAAAACTTCCACCCAACTTTCCTTCAACACCAACGAATTAGTTCAACACAGCATTCCCAAGGAGTCGGTATCAGTACATACATCATCAACAGCTCATATAATGTCCCCACCGAGGGGCTCGAGCCTTCCCCACATTACGGACGATTAGGCCTTAGTCAACCACGCTGGCCAAGTGCGGGTTGGTCGACTTCACACACAACCTAAGAATTTCTTCATAGATGTGTGCAGGTTTACTCACGATATTTTCCTTCACCGTAAAAGCAATAAACATACATTTATATGTATTCAAAATTTGAAAACACATTGGGTACGTGGCGGGGTTCGAACCAGTGCCTCGGGTGGGAGACAACGCCCTTACGCAATACGCCACCGACGCTTCAATATAAGTAAATACATAGGTACATAAAATCACGCCCTTTTCCACTGGGGCAAGCAGAGACTTCTTGTTTCCACTTACTACATCATCATAACAGGCTTTATAACTCGACCCACTGCTGAGACACAAGGCCTCTCCTTTTCATCTACTTCCACACATCATTTCTACGTGACCGAACAATTTGGTATCCCTATCTTACACCAGCCATACTTCTCAAGGCTCTCATTTCAACCGCATTTATTTTGCTTTCATCCCTTTTCTCCCATACCCAACTTTCACTAGCATACATCACTGTTGGGACCAGCACACCATCATGCACAGCCAATTGTGCCTTTTCCGACGCCTTCTGATCCCTCATAAAAGCGTGCAAAGCACCATTCCCAGATGTTCCCAGATTATATTGGATTCTCAATGTCACACTTTCCATCTCTCGTAAATACAGATCCCAAATATACAAACTCTTGGTTGGTGAGTTGGTTGTTTGTTGGTTGTTGGATAGAACTATCGGGGTATATTGCACCGAACCCTAATTTACTATTACACATATCGTCTACAATTTTTACATGAATAAGATATTTATAAAATACTATAGAAATAAAAATATAACTGTTGAAATATGAAACAAGATATTACAATGTATGACATACCTATTCATTTCTCTGAATATTTTGGAATACAACCCATCGGTCCAGTCTCTGGTAACAGGATCGAGAATACCATACAGTTCAATGACGGAGCAAGCCTATAAAATGGGAATGAAAAAAGATTGAAAGTAGGGATGAAACTGTTTGTGTAGTGATAAAAAATGGGTCCTCTACTCGATATCGAATGTACTTTCTTACAAAACATCGACTATCGTTCCCGGTGTTCCACTTGCAGACAATTATCACGTGACACTGACGTGTTTGATTTAAGCCTACCAATCACAGGCCCGCCCATCCACCGGACTTATCGCTGGCGACAAGTCCGCAAACAAATCTGCGTGTGCATGTGATATTTCGCGGTTCGGTATGCGGCTCGCGGATAAGTCCGGCGCTCGCCGATTGGAGACGTGAGCACCGTATATGTGTGTGCGTGTCGGATTTGTACGTGAATTTGTCAGTAATTCGCCATCGCACGCCAAGTGCGTAGATATAAAGCGGTTGTATTGTTTTATGTTTAATTCGGTTTATTTTCGTTCGACAATCATAAAGAGTCTCGCCAAGAATATATTCTGCTGTTCAAAGAAAAAAATTTGGTTGTGGGAGGTAAAAAGTAAAGGGTGTTACAATTTTATCCTGTGCTAAAATAATTGCATCGAATACTAGAGCGACTTTGGTGCGTTTTGAAAGCATGAAACCAACAAACGTGCGAAGCTCACGAAAACACACAAGCATCTGGACTGCAACTCTACGCTAGGGTAGTGTGTGGACGTTTACGGATTTGTCTACTGATTTGTAAAGCGCAGCGCGGGCTCGAGTAGTGAATGATGGAATTTAGGGAGGTGGGTCGTCTGGCAACCGGATTAAGCCAATAAGAGCAGATGAAGTCGTCAGCAACGCTAGGCGCCTTGTGAAAGCGGAGCTGCTCGTTATTGGCTGCGTAATTATTATGTTGATATTCTACTGACTGGTCATAGCGGAGTTACGCGTTATTGACTGCGCAATTATTATGTTGATATCCTATTGGTAAAAAGTAGGCGTGGCTTGGTGCAGGGGAGCAGTTTAGAGGATTCTATTTGCTAAATGAAACACCGCGAACCTTGTCGACTGTACTTGATTACTTATATGCCTACCACCTAAATTGAGGATCTAAAAGGCTAGATAATGCGAATGTGAGATTAATATAGATTTGCTTACCTTAGGATTCACGACAGTGAGCTTGGTTGGCAATCCTAAATTGGTTTGCGCCTTAACAATGGTTTGCAATATAACTGTCTTCCCTCCGCCCGTTGGCCCGACAAGCATTGAGCAATGCCGCGTCATCATCGTTTCGTACAGCTGAACAACTTTGTCAACCTGAATGACATTAACAATAATGAAATTCTAAAAAGAACCTGTTTCTTGTATGGATTAAGTGAGCTTCATAAGTAATATACAGATTTAGATACTCTTACTATGACACTAGCCTATGAATATAAAATTACTAACGGTGACGCCTTAGTTTAAATTCAAAATAATGCAACATTTATCTTGATCAGTCGTAAATTTTATAAACTTTTTTAATTTTACTCTCATTTTGTTTAATATGGATCCGGGATAATAGGGAAACGGGTGAATCTCGCTTCCAAGGTGGAATTCACACGGATCCCTCAAACACCGAGGGACTGGCTATCTTACAACTAACTGCCCCAATTTTTGATAAGTGGCCGCTAGCCAGGTGACCTTAATAAGTCATGTCACCAACGAAGCACAAATGATCTGACTGTAGACGAGTTATAAGACCTCCAGGGCTATAATCAAGGTTATATCGAGCTCTACGTGTTTTAAAAGCGACGGGCCGTTGATGCCCGTGCTTACTGCATAACAGATGCATTACTCAGTAAAAAGCCAGCGTAATGGTAAGCAATCGTATATCGACCGTGTAGACATAGGTCTGTACCCGGGAGTAGAATGTATAAAGGTTGAAAACTTTTAGCATTTCATGTATTCACCGTCCGTGCAGGTGTCAGTTCTATCGCGTTGCAGAGAGGGGAACAGCAGTGCCAGGGGTATATGACCACAAAGAGTAAGTTTAAGGAGGGCTCCTTATAATGCATCGGCACCCACCTTCACTACCCTGGCTGCTCTCTGCTTAGTCATATTTAATAAGATTGCAAAAGCCGCTTTAGATACGCATACAATATTAAAATGAAACATTCGCTCAATATTTAGGTATAAATAAATAAATAAAAAAACGTTACTAGCCTGATGAGGCAGCACTATATACCCGTCCGATTCCAATACTTCAATAACAGCAGCATTAAAATCTGGGTAGCCAACGCGGGGACACTCCAAACCAGGAAACAGATCCTTGATAAGTCCCAGGAAGAGAGGCACGTCTTCGAACACGAATTTTGGGTGATTCATGTCTCTGTACAGATAACATTTTTATATAATATAGCAAGTTTTAAACCTATAGCAATTCTGAATGGAATACCTACTTTAGAAAGGTACATTAGTAAGTTTGTCCCCGGGTCCTTTGGAGACGATGGACTGCATCCAAAAACGATAAGTTCAACAAGACGCTTTAAAAATGGTTAGGAAAATATCAACTACATCAATCGAGGACCATTTAAATTAGAGTGATCGTCTGTTATCAAATAAATTAGCAACTATTTTCATAAACCTACACATCAATTTACAATGCTTACAAATAGCGTTAAATCTTAAAAGTTATTTTAGTTAGTTATTTTATACAAAACTAAATGTGCTATAATAATGAAAATATTTCTTAATATGGATACTATTTCATATTTGCGGACTTTCTTCCAAGATGTTGAATTATACGGTGTTAACATGAAAAACAAGTCCGAATTATCCGTGTCGAATGAGACCAAAGATAGGATTGCTCCGCCTCAGTTCACATCTGGCGCCCAACGTGGGGCGATATGTTATTCAAAATAAAACTTATCGATTATAATATTATAAAGAGGAAAATTTTGAATGTGTGTAATGAATAAACTCAAAAACTACTAGACCGATTTGGATTAAATTTGGACAAATATAGATTATGGAATAATTTTATTTTTGCGTTTACAAACGCGTAAATATTAATACTAGAAAAATGCACTGTTTCGACTTGCCTCAGGCGGGACTCGAACCCGCATCTTCCCGGATTGTGGAAGATGCGGGTTCGAGTCCCGCCTGAGGCAAGTCGATTTTTTTCAGTGTATTTTTCTAGTATAAATATAGATTAGATGTTGGGTAACCATATCAGCTACTGTTCATTTCCTATTTGATTCCCACATTATGAACGACATAAATTTTCATTGTTTTATCTTCAAAAAAGAATCTCATCTCATTCGATTCGAACCTCATTCGAAAAAACGCATCGTTATGACTAGTCGCTTTTGCTTCTCGTTCCTAAGCAACGGATAAGAACTTAAATACAATCGGCCGTTTGCCATCTTCCCCTGAGAAGCTTTCGTGTCATCTTAAGTCAATTGCGCCTTCGGGGGAAGATGGGAAGACCAAGATGCATTTTCTCCGAAATATTTTTTAAATATTAATCAAATACAAACTTACCTCAATGCTCTCATGAGTACCATTATCTCACTAAGTCCTGGCGAGTCACGTCGCAGTTTTCCCGCCATTCGAAGAACTGCAGTCAAAGCGCGTAGACCCCAGTCGTAATGAGATTGTTTCGACAGTTGTTCGCGCGCTACTTTGTATAACACAGTCATCTTTTTTGCTAAGACCTACAAAAATAATACAGTTTAATTGAAAATGATTACAACTACTCTAAATATATGAGATGAAGTTAGAAAGTAGTTCCAATGACAGAGAAACTGAAAAGGAATCGTTTGACGTTGTGAGAAGGAATAAAACGCACTTTACTAGGAGAATGATGGACTTAAATGTTGAGAGATGGAGAGGAAGGAAAGACCGCAAATGACCTTGAGAAGAAGGGAAAGTGTAGTTGACAAGTTGATAGCTCATAGACAAGAATACTGCAACAACCACAAAACAATTGGTATGAGGAAGGAAGGAGCAAAAGACTTGTATGATTTTTTCCATGTCAAGGTGTAATCTTAAAGTATTCACACACCAAAGGCCACATAACTTGCGGATTTAAGAAATTCGGGTATTTTTGTTCAATCATGCCAAAACACTACACCCAGGCTTGTTACCTATATTCATACAAAACAAGTTCAGGTTGACACTTTAGTTTGCCGTTTGGTTAACCTGCCACACTAGCCAACTGGGTTACGCAGCTATGACAGTGGCTTTGGTGTGTAGACATCTTTAACGAGTTAATTATTGCCACAATAATTTCATGTTACCTTAGCCGTAAGGAAGCCATCCGAGAACAATGATATCATGCATATCATTTCCAGATCCGGCAAGATGCAAACAACTGGTCTGAACAGGGCCTTAACAGATTCCGGCAGTTCCGTACGACCCGCGTATCCTGGATTCATGGTTATAAAGATGCCAACTTTGTTGTCCATTGATATTTCTTGGCCTTCAAACTGCATAAAAGAAAAGATTCTTAAAATTATGCCACAGTCAAATATATGTCAAACATTCTTTTAACATTCAAGCAGCCATATTTTTGTTCCTAATATCATAATTTATATTTGTTGTACGCATTTCCTATCCCTAGTAGCCTGTCATTGTTTCACTGTGCACGAAATAGAAACATTAGCTACTCTACCCATGCCACCCAAAGCGCAAAGACCGCATTTGTTTTAGTACATTATAAAGTTGTTTCGAGGGATATACTTCATGTTTCCAAATTACTTTCTGATCCAAAGAAAATTTGATGTATGTTATTTGATTATATTATTTTTTGTTTCATAAATTGTATTCTAACATTATAATAATGTATATGTAGACAAAAAATAAATTGTTAATAGTGAATTAGTCTTAAATCACTGAAATATATCATAATCTTTTAGGTTACGCGCGACCGCTGCCGTTACAAATAGCTACGCAAAAACGCTTGAAGGTTAATTAGACGTAGGCGGATATACTGACCAACTACGTGTAACTCAATTGAAAATGTTAAAACATGATAACTGCGTTATTCTTTCAATTATGCCTTCGTGGTCTTGTGGTTTGTCGACCCAAATGAGATACATAGATCCCGAATTCGATCCCCAGGGGAGTTAAATTTGGTTGGCGGTAGGATTTTTTTCAAGTCTGCCTAGCTAGCTACCACATTTATATGACAATATAACCAGTTCCTCTGTGGTTGAGGGTTCCAGGTAAAGCTCGATTCATCTTTGGCCTTATCGTCACTTACCATCAGGCGAGATGAAGGCAAAGAGCTTCCCTGTTAAGAATTTTAAAAAACACAGGCAAAGTAGTACAAGACATTCTTACCGTGAATCTCTTGAGCTTCATAAGCAGCGCACTCCTAATACACTGCAACTGAGTAGAGATAACAGAGAGCACCGATATATCTATTCTGTTGAACTCGTCGAAGCAACCCCAGGCGCCGCACTGACAGAGCCCTGCCAATATCTGACCTACGGCACGAAAGTCCATGCCTTCGCCACAGTTTGTCACTACACAAAGCAGCCCTAGTGCTTTGGCTAAGTCTTTTGTTGTTTCAGTTTTGCCCGTGCCAGCAGGACCTAATCAAATAAGGCTTTGGTTAGGTATTGGCAAATGTGAATAGGTTGTGATAAGTATTAAACTATGATTGTGTAGCGTAAGATTATCCGAATGTTTTTTGGAAATGTTAAAACGACTATTTTTGGGTGTATCCCACTATTTCAATGGAATACAAAATGTAAATTTTGGGGCAAGTGTTTTTTATTAGTTATATACAAATCGCAAATGGTAAGAGCTTTTTTACAATACGTAATGGTGCGCTAAAAGAAGATTATCTGTGCTGTATAAAATAACCATAAACAAGAAGAAAGAAGTAGAAGACCACTTAAGATGAATGATTTAATTAAGGAACTGATACATAGTTCTTGTGTGAACATCGTCTTAAAATCCGCGTGTGACAAACGTCTCGCGAAGGCGCAGTGGAAATAGTGAGGAAATAGTGGTATACATGCCTATTGGCGCCGTAATCACAGAACATAGATAATAGATATAACCTCTTATATCTATGTTCTGTGGCCGTAATTATGCTTATAATATTTAACACTGGCGGGCGCTCCGCTCGCAACTTCATTCGCATGCAGATTTTTAAAGCAAATATAGCTTATAGTGGTCCTCAGTAAATGAAATGAAATGAAATGAAAATGAAATGAAATGAAATGAAATGAAAAAGCTCTTTATTTAAATGGACTCTGCTAAGTACTTTTAAATCGTCAAAAGCCCTACCACCATTTCGACGAAATAATTATTTTTCTTAAATAATTATTAGTATGCTGAGACGGAGAAGAAATGGCGAAAGAAACTCTGACGAAAGAAAATGGACTATTCAACACAAAAATATTTTTTCTATTTGAATTAGTAGTTAGTTACTGAGATTAGCGCGTTCAACCAAACAAACTATTCCGATTTATAATATTAGTATAGGTAAATAGTGATTTTGTTTTTTTACCTGCAGGTGCTCCACCTAGCTGCATGGTGAGCGCCTGTGTAATTGTCAAATAAATGCGATCAGTGAGCGGCGTGATTACCAGCCGACCATTAAGGCCCATGTATTCGTAGCCATATTCGAACAAACCTACAAAAAGGCAATTTGTTATTCATCAAGATTCCCATGGCTATCGTTCCAAAGCCAAAATTTATTTCTGTATCGCACTATCAAGGATATCGCATACGTGTTCCTTCCTTCCTACAATCCTGGGTCATTCAAAAGAGGCGTGAAGAAGCACTTTGCAGATCGGCAAGGCGGATTTAGCGAGGCGGTTTATCTCTCGTTCTGGCTATCTAAGTATTTAGACTATCTATGCCTTTTTACAAAATTAAAAAAGAAGTTTTATACTGTTTCTTTCTTCTTTCTCCTACCCTCAGGGCCGATCTAGGGGGGACAAGCCGGACAATTGTCCAGAGCGGCAAAATTGCGCCGCGGACAAGATTAATAAAGTTTTATGAAAATAGCTTCATTAGTTTCCGAGCGATTTCACTGTTTCGAATCTCCGTATTTTATTTCACTGGGGGAGGGGGGGATGCTTTTGCCCAAAGCGGCGAAATGGCAAGATCGGGCACTGCCTACTCTGCTTCCAATTTACTCGGAGTCGGTTCAGTATGTCTTAAAATCGTCAATACTGCTAAAGGATTTGGCATTAGATTGATCTGAATGACACCAACCCTCCTTAGGAACGACTGCTATCTTTCGACAGCAGTCGGGACCACCAGCTTAACGTGCCTTCCGACGCACGGAGAAAAATCGAGGTGAAAAGTTCTCGGTCACCCATCCGACTATACCGACTGCACTGAGTAGCTTAACTTTCGTGATCGTTACAAAGAACGCACGCCGCTGCGCCATCGACTCCACGATCGAAAGATTTATGCTGTTTACTATTTCGTTATGTTTTATCTTACCGGTGCACTGTCGGATCCACAGGTTATCGTCCCGTTTGAGCCAGTAAAAGCGTAACTGACTCTCCCACTCGAATTCAGCGGCTTCGGTCACATTGTCACGAACAAACCCTTCAATGATGTCGCGTGCGTGGACATCTATAGTTGTTATTGTGCGAAACTTGAGGCGATCGTTTGACGTTAAGTCTGTTGAAACAAGCAAGAAGTGTAAAACACTGTAACCCGACTATGAAAAAAAAGAGTGTAATGATATTGGTTAAAATCGGGGTTTACAAGGTAAAATCAACTGCACTCGATTTTAATAGAAATCGCCAATAAAACATTTTGAAATGACAGTCGTAGTTCCACTTTTGGCCATTCCACATTGCTTTTGTGTACAATCTTCGAAGGAATTTAGTTAAAATCGGTTACAAAGAAGAATTTTCAAACTCGTTCTCTTGTTAAAGTCGGTTGTTATGTATGTTGCTCGAATCATAACAACGAATTGATTGACACCTCATTCGTCAAAATCGGATGAATAGTTTAGGCGCTACGATGGAACATACGTAAATACAAACATAGGTACTATACATAGACTGTTAAAATCATTACCCTTCCTTTTGGCATCGCCATAGTCGAGTAAAAAGGAGAAAACAGCTATTATATGCCTTAAAATAATTTTCATTATTATAGAAGTGTAGGCATGCGTTTTCTTTTTTGCCAGTGGACTAACAGAACCAGCGCAGTTTACTACATTTATCTGGTTGATATGCCAAATATAAGCGCTTATACTCATGTTTATAATACTTCCCATGCGGTTAAAATGCACTTTCTTTAAGATATATCTATATATGGACTTACTGAGTATTTTTGATTTATGATCAGACATGAATTCCCATCTTAACCTCTTACAGAGTGTTTCATTACACTAAATTTTCGTAACTTTATTATTTTCAAAACACAAATTAATTTTATTGATGTTCATCTACCTCGTGAGCAATGACAAAACGCAACTTTAACGGTTGTCATGCATTCACTCCTGAGTGGTTAGTGTAAGTTTTTTAGTATACAAAACGCACCGATTCTAGTTGCGTTATGAGCTCAATTTGTATGGGAAACATGATTTGCGCTTCTCTCCGCTAGGGGCGCTGTTCGCGTTTCCTATACAAATTGAGCTCTTAACGCAACTAGAATCGGTGCGTTTTGTATACTAAAAAACTTACATTAACCACTCTGATATTCTGCGGATGAGACGAGGGTAGAACACAACTCGATTGCCATCGTAGTGGTCGCATACATGTCTCGCTTACTATTTTCATTATTCACATATTATTTCCAAATGTTTCCTCAAGAAACTGTCTGTGCAAGTGTAGTCCTAACCAGCTGGTGAAGGAGAAGTGAAAGTGGAAGTCATCGCGAGCAGTGACAGATTAAGGTACGTGAGTGCATTATATTTGTCGTTGACTCATTCCTGAACATCGTTCTCATTTATCGAGGACTTAGCAAAAGTCCGTCCCAAAGGTAGCAGAAAGCCACCATCACAAATAACAACCGGTGCGTTTGCTACACAGAGAAAGAATGAGGTCAAGAGTCAACCATTTATTAAATAAAAATAAAAGTGGACGTTTGTGAATCTTCTTCTTACACCAAATCCCTTAGAAATGCTGTTGCGTGTGGTTTCGAACGGGATGGTACATGCATTTGTATTGATATAAAAGTGATTTCTAATTATATCCATTACCTTGTCTAACTTTGACTACAAGTCCGTCGAGCTGTTCATTCTGTTGCTCCAAGTGCTCCTTCATAGCTCGCTTGTTGCCTTTCCGTATACGTACAAACGTTTCTTCAGTCTCAGCCGTCCACCATACTCCGTTTGCCGCAAGGCACACCATTCCCTGATACTCCAAAATCCAATCCGTTCTAAACAAAAAATTAAACATGAGATCTAAAATAGACACATTGGTTTCGAAACCCTATGAGACACCGCTAGAAGCTTAGTAAATAAAGGATTTTACATTGATATTAGAGTTGCCAGCCCTGTAAAAAACCAATGTTGACAGGATAGAAAATCTATCCCATTCCTGCCAACGCAATATTCTATTCATGAGCTTTGAGCACAACTATTTACTCTATTACTTCTAGATAAGCTCTGAATATCAGCTGAATTTATAAGTATGCCCTTTATAAGAGGTATCTTAAAACAGTTATTGATATAGCAGCTTCTTGTTCGTTAATTCTTTACCTTGGAACTTTCCAATTTTTCCCGTAGTAGAAAATAGCTTTTTTAGTAATGAACTTGTTAGTGTTCCTCATTTCAATCAACACCAAGTTCATCCAATCCTCTACTCTGCCTTCCGTGTATACTACTCGTCTAAAGTCCATTATCTGTAAAAATAAGTTTAATTAAACGGGGTATACTTACCCAGTGAACGCATATAAAACATAGAAGTATTTCTGACGTTTTGAAATGGTCCCACGAAAAAGTCCGCCAAAGTGGGCCGGGCTTCAAAAGTACGCCACAATTCGGTTTAGTTTTGGTTGTTGCCACGTGACCACCGCGCAACTCCTTGTCACTGTCGTCGAACATTAATCTTATTTTTAAAATGGCATAACTAGCGAAGCGCTGTCTATTATAGATCTATAAAATTCATATTTAAAGTCGTTTTTTATGTGGACCGTGAAGTGTCAAAGTTCTTCAATAGACTTTGAACTCTGTGATTACGGAATAAGCTTGAAAAGTATAAGAAATTTGTCAGTTTTAAGTAGCCTGATGTGATGTCGTCTGTACTAAACAACCTGTAGGTATTGGCACCTAATTAGATGTGTTGTTGTCTTGGCACTTGCTATATAGGAAGTGCAGCGATTTCTTGTCTTCGTCTCTCGGTTGCAAGTTCTCGAGAATATGTTTATCTATATCGGAATTTATTTACATATCTTTAGACACGATTTAATGCGTTACCTCTCCTTCCGCTGATATCATCTTTGCTGCTACTGGTCGGTTGGTGTGATCCACGTACAGATCTAAAGCCCGAATATTATCGAACATCTGCAATAAACAAAATATAGTCAAGGCCTTTTTGATATGTTTGCTGTGCATCGTCTAAGTTGTATCTTGTTAGATTCATAATACCTTAATCATATGCTCTTGGACACAACTACATTCACTGCTGCCAAGAATAGACAGCAGCTCATCGGTTGATATGAAGAAAAATCTTGGAAATATGCGGCGTTTGGAGTCCAAATAATCATTTAGTGATTTCTGACATCTGCACAGAAAACACGTAGGTAATACTTAGTTGTTGTATGACACAACATAACTTCTTCTATGACTAAGTTGAGGGAAAATTTAATAATTTTCTTACTTTTGCAGACCGAGGCCTAAATTGATGAATTCTTCAAGCCTTCCACCTATAGTGCAGCAGTCAACGACATTCAATCTTTTGGCTGTGTCCAACATGATCTGCAATAATTGCGAGATGATATTGAATCTAAAATGAAGTTAAGTAATTGGAATCAACAGATGCTTTAATATTATGGCGTTTGTAGAGCGGGAACTTCCACAGCTCTCTTATACCTATAAGTGGCACCAACTGGTTTCTCAAACACCCTTATTTGTTCTATTCTATTGTTTCTTACCCTGAAATGAATATAAACTGTCAGGCATATTATGTCTGCCTATGGCAGGTAGACATAATATGGGGGTCCACGTCCAGAAGCCTCCTTGTAGCGGACCCTTGTAACGTGGTGGGGAAACTTTCTCGGCGGGTGTGTGGCTTTTGATGTCAAGTGTGTCACCTTGGCATTCGAAGTCACATGCCATCGTCGTTTTTGTTTTCCCACCACGGCTAGTTCCGGACGGCCCTTTCCAGGGCCACGACTGCGCCCGGGGTCCCCCGGGTGTGGTCCGATGGCTGCTCGCGGTGTCCTCGTCAGGAGGACGGCAGGATAGGCAGACATAATATGTCTGACAGTTTATATTATGTCTACCTGTTAATTGCATTTTATATACTACCCGCGGAGGGCCCCCGCCACTTAACGCCATTTTAGTGTTTTGAGGGTGCCACTTTAATTAAAACTTAACAGTAACGACAGGTGACTGGAATTCACGACACAGTGCTGCCACCTGGCGATTACTATTTTAGTAAACGCTCATTCGTTAGATTCGCTGTTTTCTGCAGTCTTCAGAATGAATCAGAATTGGAACAACAGTCTCACGGATTATAAAAAAAACACTTTATATTCTTAAAATTACCTTTCTAAACGACTTGTCTATGTCATCAAACTTTTTAGCCTCTTCGGGTAGTTGTACGCGAATGTCCCCACCAACAAAGATGCCTTCTAGATAAAGCCATTTGCGTTGGGTGGCCATCCATTCCTCTATTACTTCCGAGATTAGTGCTAGACGCCGGTCCCACGTATGTACCACAGATAGAAATGGGCCGATGAATCTGAAAATAGCAGGTAATGTGCCTGAGTTGGGTTGACAATGCTCGAGGGGACGTCCAGTATGTTTGGACGAGTGACAAACCACAGGGCCGAATTTGGAGGAGGACAGGCGGGACTACTGACCAGAGGCCTCTTTCCACACAAGAGCCCCATCACACACATATCCATAATTGAACGGCTCGGCAACTTTTACGTTTTTTTTCCAAAATTTATTTCTAGCAATAACTAGGGGCCGCCGCTTCTTCGTTGCATGGACCAGACCTCCAAATCTGGCCATGGTTTCTGCGAGTATTAAAGCTAACTCTAACGTTTGACACGACAGGGCGCCATGATGTTTTGTCAGTAATATGTCAGTTTCACACATATTCGTAATTCGTATTCGTAAAGCATTAGATGAAATATATTGTCCACTTGTCTATAGCACTCTGATGTAGCAAGATTCCTTAGGCGTCGATCACCAACTACCATCAGTATCATCAATTCTTATGGTATAAAAAAAAGATCTAAATGCGAATGTTGAACAACAGTTATAATATATCTACTAAGACATTAGTTTAAAACCAAATATATGTTGTTACAATAGGTACTTACCTATTTATAAGCATCGCAACAGGTACTTAACTACTTACACAAATATTAATATTTGAAATACCTACTGTTGGAAAGGTAGGTAACTAAGTATTTGCACATCAAATTCAACTGCAGATTTACAGAATTTATTCCACTTGAAATCTGGCAAGTTATATCTATAGTAGATTACATTCAATATATTTATTATTCCTATGGCTTTACTCACTGCGATGCAGCCATGCTTTGCAGTGTCATGGCATCGTCGTCCAACTTAACTGTGACTTCATCACACGGGTTAAGTGTATAGCCACGATCCTCTCCTCGGTTGAAATGCCGCGTCACAGTAAACGATATATTTGCCCATGTTTCTTGGACATCTCTTACACCGCGCTCTATGGCCAATTCCTAAAATAGTTACATCCTTATAATCGTATCTATATGAAATTAAGTATTATTCAGACCTTGTTTTACAGACACAACATAAGTCATTAAAAATACAAGTACGTAATTTAATACAGTTCACTATCTGGGACTTGAACCTTAAACTGTAAAATTTGCAGGTTGCAATATAATATATATCTTTCACTAATCTGGTAAATTAGATTCGAACTGGTGAATACTACAGCACCAAGAACTTATGTAGACCACTGGTGATAGTATTACACAATTAATCTAAAACGATAATTAGTACATGTTTCTATACCTATTCCATACTTTTACTAGATCTTCATGTTTGATAACAATAAAGAGTAATTAAGCTTACTTTGATGGCGTGGTTTACTATTTCTTCGGCGACGTCTTGATACTTGTGCAACTCCATAGCAAACATATTCTCTAGCGTGAATCTCTCCGGAGACATATCGAAATCCTGACCTATATTAAAATAAAACCACAGACGTAAATGCTACGACTGTATCGGTCAGTTGCACCAAGTTTTAGGTTTTACAATTTTGCAAATAGTAGGTAAAAGTTAACTTGAGGCTGCCCGCCCACCACTGAGAGTTGGTGACCGATTTTTTTTGTCGGCGAAAAATGAAACGTATTATTTACTTATTTATTAATATTATATTAAAGGCAATAATGAACTGTAAAACGTGTATCCGGTCGTATAAGTAATAAGTCTATTTATTTTGAAGTCTAAGCTAATTAAATAATTTAAATACTTACCGGTTTTATTCATAAGTTCCTTCCAGTGCCGCTCACGCATTGCTTCATTCTTCAATGACACCATAAGTGGTACAATACCTTTAAATTGTTTCATCTTTAGATCCAACATCAGGCCTGTGCTTGTTAATCGAACGGTTTTCGGAAGTTTCCTGTATCAAGTCAATGCACAAATAAGTAAGGACTTTGAAATAAAAAGAGTAATTCCTATAAATTTAGTATTTAGTATTAGATATTATAGATTCTGACGTTGTATTACTCAGTGATCTTACTTAGCGTTAAGTAAGCGTAATTTAAGAGGCCCCACTGTTCAAACGCACTTGTTAAAATCCTACTTACTGACCTAGGGTCTTATTTGCATGCACGTAAAAACCACCTAGTAATCAACCTTTCAGAAACCATGTTTAAGATCTGGTAAGGTACAACAGTGTATTTTGTAAAACGGGCAAGACTAGGTATATTTAATGAGGGCTAGTATAAGAAACTTTGTATAGTCGATTGCAATGAGTCCCACATAATATTTTCCAAATCTGGTTAGAGCTCAGAAAAATAACCAAAGAAACATTAAAAAAAAGGTAAGAATACATAATATTGCTAATTGTTCAAGACGTGAAAATACGAAATACATCTACCAAGTACTTACATAAACAAGTACACCTACCTATATTCTTTAAAGAATTGTTCTATTCCATCAACCAATGCTTGAGGATTCAAGTTCACCCATAGAGTCTTAGCCCATATTTCTCGAGCATTCTTCTGCGCTTTATAGATTTTATATATCTGATCCATAGCTGAAAAGTCAGCTTTAGCGCGGTTGAAGTTGGAAAAATCAGCTAGGGGATTATCAAATAGTTGTTCTGCTGCTTGTAGCATTTTCTTACGGGATTCCAGTTCGTCGAAGTATTTGTTGTATTCCTATAATATTATACGTAGTATAATGTAAGCGTTTTTAGGAAATGATTCATTTATTGGTCATCAGGGTTTAATTAAAAAAGTACATTATGCATAGATTAGGATCTATGCATACTTTTTTAACATTACAGGCAGTTTACATGCACAATATTAAAAGAAAACATGTTGAATGGTAACAAAAGTGTGAGTTACTAAATTTCGTTGAAATGTAAAAATTAAGTATTTAATTACCTCCATGAGCAGTAACCCTCTATCCATATCATCACCAACAGTTGCTGGACCCTCCCTGTCGAATTTCTCAACAAACTCATCAAGTTCTTGAAGAAACTTGGATATCTCTACAACATTTAACTTTGAGAATTTCTCCTTAGTCTGTTCCAGTGTGTTGCCCCGGAAAAGCGAGGTCTGGTACAGACTACCCCATGACGCTTCCAAGCTTTTTGCGAATACAAGATCTTCGTCAGATACCTATGAATGGAAATGGATTAGAAAACATGGGATGAGATACTATGCATGGAATAGTATGGGGTGCTTAAAACGGTACACAACTTAATCATTATATGGCCACTGAAGCGCTCGTTATAGAGCTTGTGTGCTAGTTGGGTATCTATTTGTTATTACATGTCAATTAACATACATCGATGCCATGCTGTCGCAACATGTGAAATATTTCCTGCATTCCTCGGTATTTCACCTCAGCGGTAATAGTCATTGCTTGGACTTGAGTGATCGTTGCCATCACTAGCTTGAAATCTTCTAAGCCTTTTATGTTCATATTCATAGTCATACGGAGGGACTGCAAAATGGATAAAGAATCTTATTTCTAAAACGCCACAACACTACAGGATTTCAGCACACAATGTCAATGATTTGCTTACTTACTTCAATTTGATTTTTCAGATCGTACATATTCATTTTGGTCTTAGAAGCGATACAATGTCCTAATATATTTTTCCACTCCTGAGCATGACCTTGCACTTGACATATAATGGGTCTTAAATTCACTCTTATAGCGCCAACGTCGACGTATTTCACATGTGCATCCAATTCTGAGATTATGTCTTCGAAGAAGAAAAACTTCTCGTCGTACTTGAATATCTGTTCGTGTTTTTGAATGTATTTTTCACAGGAAAGATTTTTGTCGAATGCCCATAAGTGTTGATATTTCTGCCACCTAAAGATAATTTTCCTATATTGCTAGCCATTACTGATATAGGATTCAACAGATATATCAACATATTAACAGTAAAACTGAAGGAAAAACTGAACTTAGGGCAATACTTACTTTTGTACATAAACATTAATGTCTTGCGTAAGTCTGTATATAGTGTCTTGTATGAGGAGTGTTACGTCATTTATAGCTACAACGCGCAAAATATCCTCAAAGTATGAAAATACATAGAACTCGTTGCCAGTGGCTTCGGCAATCCGTTGGGGTGGACATGGGAGACAAGTCTTCTTCATCCAGCGAGGAAAGGCTGTTAGCCTGTAACAGTCATTAATTTGTTTCCAAAGCGTATTGAATGACAAAAATGTATTTCCTATAAAAACTGCTACTTACCTATTAAGAAAATGCTTGATGTTATAGCCGACAATATTGCAGACCTCGGAAGCTGTTGGTCGCATGGTGATATCTGGTGGTACTAAAACAGCATCGACTTGGAACATTGGAGTCTTATCACTTAACATTTGCTGGAATTGCTCAAGGTTCTCCAGAGTAAATCTGAAATTATTTTTATTTGAAAAATTGCGCTTATTCAGATTAAAGGATTGATTACTTTAAGATGATATTATGAGAACAGATCCTAACTTACTTAACGAGGCACCTAAAAATCTTTTTCTCCCAATAACTGTAATATGCCGTCATGACATTGGAGCGCCCAGTACTGGTGCCTAGGATAAGATACTCCAGTTTCATCAGTATTGGGCCTATGCGCTCGTATATTCGAGACACCACCGCTACGCGTTCAAGACGTTCATTTTCCACTTCTACGAAATATGTCTGTAGGAAAGAAAAAAAGAACAAAACTTCTTAAAAACTTCTCAAAGATTCTTACAAAGAAAAAGAAAAGAATTTATCTACTACTTTACATTACCTTGCACGGATAAAGCCACGTATCGTCAGGTACCCCTGTTACGGGATCTACGTAATTCTGCGGACGAACTAATGGAAACAGATCAAATAACTCCACTTGATCTATGAGAAACTGGATTTCTTTCTCTACCATCTTTAATTGCTGATAAACAGCTCTAAGAGAATTTTCACCTGAAATAATAATGCATTGATTTTGGAAAATTTTAGGACAAAAATACTGCAGCGTACTCGTGATACAAGGTAAGCTTCTTGACAAAATATAGCAAGAGTGAGACGTCCTTCAAATTTTACTCTCAATTTTCAACTATTTACCGATTATCAGTTCGACATGTCAATAAAATTGGATGTTTCTAAGCTAAAGTACCTATCTGCACTGGGCTGGACTGCAATGAGAGTGCGTTAACAACTTATACCCATTACGAATCAAGTATCATTGAAAAGTTGTTCATGGCATAACTCCAGAAATGTTGATCTGGCTCAATCGATCCCTTACTTCGCAAGGCCCACAAGGCAAGAGTATCTAGTACACCGTATATATTATCCCTCGCAGTAGCTATTTTTGCATTTGGACTCTGCTTCCACTTACTATCAGATGGGATGGAGTCACCTGTTACACCTTTTTATATCAAAAATGTTGATGATTTACTTAATTTACAGTTTATTGAGTGCAATTTGGTTTCAAGATTTAGCCAGTTACCTTTAGTTATATCCTTGATATAATCGTTAATACCGAGAGCTGTCCACGTGACTCTAGTAAGCCCGGGTAATATATGGCGTTCCATGTCTAAAAGGTGCTTTTTCATTAGATGCGTCTCTGAAAGGCTCAATGACGCAGCGCTGGCATTGTACTTGCCTATTACATCAGTCAGTGCCTCTAGTTCATAATAGAGCCGAGCTTTTTGCATAGCAACGTCTCGAATATTCGATGGAAGATTGAAGCCTGGAATATTTACAGGAATTAGGGGTAGTTCAGTAAAGACAAAGACTTCTTTCGTTCGTTGTGTTATATTGAAAACAAAGGAATCCCGATAATAGACGGCATACCTAGTTGCTCCATAAGTTCAGCTTCGTGAATAACTTGAAATATATCCTTGTTGAAATTTGGTTGAAATTCTAAGCCATATTCTTGCATTAGCTTATGTACTGTCAGATCTCGCCAAGTGACATCAGTCTGAAAAATTATATTTCTAGAATTATATAGTACGTTTCCTATCAAATCAGTAATGCAAAAGAATCAAATTATGTTTTGAAAATTACCAGCCCTTCCTTAGCTAATAAAGATACTGAACTTGGAGACCTAACATTTTCGTAGTGTTGTCCTGGAATTCTCATGAGCATCACTGAAAACAATAAACTCAAGTACAGAGGCCTACATATCTGCTACTTAATCAAATATTATTCATAATTTTCAACTTTATGCCATCGATGTAAAGTTCAAAATACAACTCCTATGTTCTCTTACGTGCTTTATCTCTTCTCCTTTTGTCAGCTATTTCTTTGTTGACGACATCTGCTGGTCGTAGGGATGCAACAGACGCTTTCCTTTTAGCCACGTGCGCACGACCCGCTGCAGTCAGTTGCATACCTCTACCGCCGGTAGAAGGAACTTCTACAATTTGTAAGGATAAAAACAATTAGGCAATTAAATTGAGAAAAGCGAAAATATAAAACGAATGTGGAAAGAAATAATTTAATTTTCAGTCATTTTAAAGAAATCCTACTCACCGCACAAGACTTTCAAATTATTTGGTAGGTAGTAATAGTAAAAACGTAGATACAAGATTTCTATTTTTTTAAATATACCTATTATTGTTTTATAATCCAAGTAGCTACTTACCAAGGTCCATAGAATCAGCTTGTAAAAGGTTAAATTATTTATATAAACTTTTCTTCCACGAGGAAACAATTTTCAATATTCTAAACTACTATAGTATGCTTACCTTCTTCGTTTTTAAAAACCACTTTTAAAATATTTCTTTTCATCATATTGTCCACAAATTCAGATGCAGTTTTCACCCATTCATTATATTTAGTGTCTTCATATTCTTTTATCACTTTCGAGAATGATTTGTACTGAAGGAAAGCTTCCTTTTTCTGCTCGCATTCGTTCAATTCTGGCACCTGTTGATATAGTTTTGCTGTGTAGTATAAAAATTATATTATCCTATATTGTTATTTAAGTCCAATTCTAAGACACCATCAGTACGAAAGTTAACGAGGAGGCGCTGTTTTGCTGAGACTGACCAAGATTATTCGTATATGCGGTTCCTCCTTTTGAATGTAAGGATAGTTAGTAGCAATTACCACAATAACATTTACCTTTTGGAATCTCATGATAGGCTGTTTCATTTTGTTAAACAACGCTCGAGCCCAATAAATAGCACCAGCCACTGGCGGATGATTTCTGAGCAACGGCGGATTTTTGCGGTATCTCTAGAGATGAAGAAATCGTATGATTAGGTACCGACCGACGTAAATAATGTTATAGCGGATAAAATCTAAACTAATTTTAATAGATGTTTGTTTGCTATTACTGTTTTATGTGTGCAATAAAGATATAGTCTTATATCAGTTTAAGGAGAATTGAGACTACCTCTGGTACTCCGGTAGCTACAGCTTGCAGATTTGAATATGCAATGTTACGTTGACACACAGAAATAAGGATTATTTATGATTTTAGTGGGCATGCCCGCCATTAAGGAAGGTGACTCCTACGGACGTATTGGATCGAGAAATAAATGCGACGTTATACTTATCACATTTCTGCTCATAAAAACACATGATCATCGCTCACTTATATGTACATCATCGCTATCGCGCGTTAGGCAAAAATACACGAGAGCGGTTGTAGAGTGATCTGTGAACTTTCCCGTTACAAGCTTCAGCCTACCGTAAGATCATTCAGCATAATATTAGAGCGTTACCTATCATTGCAATGCAATCAATACTTTGCGTGATCTGCCACTCTGTTGGTGAGTGTTAGCTTTTATTATAAGTTAAAAATACCTATTACCAAGTATACATAATTGCTAACAACAGCATGGTATTATACTATTCAATTACTAACAGTAAACTTATCCTCAATAGCGGTGATCTCCTTGATGAATTGACGCATAATTAAATCAAACTTGGTGGACAATTGCTTGCGTATGGACTCGCGCGTGTCAAACTCCAGAAACTTCAGCAGGACCGTCAAAGCTTCTTCTGCTGACCTATTGCAGACGAGTTCCTTATTATAGTTTATTATATACACTCTGAAGAGCACAACACATTAAACAATTAGGTACTACATGATGCACTCGTACTAAGTACAAAAATAAAATGTAAACAATAAAAATCTACATCAGTGGAGAGCAACGTTCAATCAACAGCTTTTAGATGAAATGAAATGAAATGAAATTTATTTATTTGTAAGAAACATGGTACATACAAGGCGGATGTTATATAGCATTTTATAGGTCGCAGACATGTTTCGCCGAGAACATTCAGCATACAAATATGGGTTTACAATAACCATGCCTAACATTTATTAAATTCAATGTACTAAATTAAATTCTTAAAACTTGTCAAAATATTATAAAGTTCAAACTAAATAAAAAACAAATTGAATATGTCATTTAAATTATACAATATGTCAATAAATTAAATAAGATGTCAATATTAGGTATTATTAATATAACGTCCTTACTCCTTAATATTATTTGTGGCTAGTCAGATATAATCAATAAGAAAATAATAAGTAATAACTCACAATTGTAGTTATTGTAATGTAAATCAATCAAAGAGAACATGCTATCAAATTTCCATTAGTCATTATTATTCATATTATTGTACAACGCTTTTAAAGAGATTTAGAATAATATAATATCATAACATTCATTCATTTAGATTTTACTACTATTTTCCATAAACTCCTGAATAGTGTAAAAACATTTCTCTACAAGCCATTTTTTTAACTGCGGTTGAAATTTGTTAAATTGAGTTTCTCTAATGTTTTTGGGAATCCTATTGAATATTTGGACAGCCATGAAGGAGCAATTTTGGTGGAAGAGATGGCTTGTACAATTTGGTAATAGAAGTCTGGTTGGGTTTCTACACGATTTCTTACTGTCCGTGTAGGCTTTTTGAAAATGCTCCGGATATTTCCTGACAAATAGTCCCACTTCCAAAATATAAAGAGACGTTAATGTCAATAAATTAAGTTTCTTAAAAAGCGGCCTACAAGAATCTAATGCCCCCACGTTACAAATTGCTCTGATACACTTTTTTTGGGCTATAAAAACTTTCTTAATGTGGGTTGAGTTCCCCCATAGAATGCTTGTGATAACTTCATAAGTTGTTAGTACCTATAACAGCTTGCTATTTATAAACCAAAATATCACCTATACGAATAGGACGTTCTTTTAAAAATATTTTTGCATTGAAATGTATAATACCTCAGATTTCCGAAACTCTGATTGATGTAATTTTTGGCTTCATCCTCCAAATACCGAACTTCGTTCCAGAAATCACCCATGATGACATCCCAGTTTTCTTTATTGTCAAACACGAATACGCTGAAGTCGATCGTACGAATTGGGTAAACAAGGTTCTTGACACGTTTGCGGACGTCATCAATTTGAGTTGGATCACTGATGATGGATTTCAGTTCAAGACCGAATATTCTTTCAAAATCAATTAAAACCTGGCAAGGAAAGGTTAACAATATTTGATGTAATAAAGTAACTCTCATAAATGTGGTAAATATCTTATTTTTATATACTTTAAAATATTTTTCAAGTTATCTTACTGATGAATATGCTTTCGTACGAGCATTGCATAGTGCAAAAAATCCTAAAGTTTCGGACGTTGTTGTAATTCTATCTGTCAACGACGATTTGTTTAAAACTATTTTCATTTATTGCCTAAGTTCCTAATGCGCTGTAACCTCTACAACGATATTAATAAAATAATAGAACAGTACATAAATAAACTATTTCATTAAATACCTGCACCACATCACCCAGATCTTTTGCAACGGTACCAATGTAATCAGTACGAGTGAACAGTAGAGGCTGGTCAAATTCCCAACGAGCACCTTTGCCACTGATTTCGATGTTGCGTCTAGTTTCTTTGTAAAGTTCATGCCACATCTCCATTATTTTTTGCCCAGTACGTGCCAATGACAACACTTCTTCATTAGATTTGCTAAAAGATACCCACCCATTAGATGCGACAGTGGATATTTCATTGTCGCATCTTCGTTACATATTAAAGAAATAATATTTTTTCAAAATATTTTAAGGGTTACCTGATATACGCAAATTGATGAAGTCTAGTCCACTAAATAACACTAGACGTTTAAGATATGTGTAAATAGGTTTAAAACAAATAATAGATTAAGGTAACTTACTCAAAGAGTTTGTGCAAACTTAAAAAACGCTCAAGTTTATCACAAAGTGCCCAGGAAATTCTTGAAAGCAGAGGAACCATGGTATCATCCGTTCTGTAACCTTTGGAAAGCACCCACATCATGTAGATACTTTCAACTAATTCAGGAAGTATTTCAATTACTTGTTGGAGTGGCGAATCATCTTCTATTACCTAAATGGCAAATGCTATATTAATTTCATTGAATGACGTTACAGATTTCGAATATTATTTTAACCCTCATGTGCTTACAGTAAAAAATCGCATTAGTGTCGATAGAAACTTCAAATTGTCTCCTGCCAAATTATATTGGTTCATGAGCACTTCTTTGTTGTTTGTAAATTCCTGTTGGAAAAAAAATGATTACATTCCTTGGTTCTTTTAAATAAAGTTATAGAGCTAAAAATATTTAATAATCTTACGTTAAGAATATTTGAATTGATACTTTGCAGTATGGACATGATCTTGACTACCATAGGTTGTTTGAGTTGTTCAACCAATAAAGATATATCTGCATCACGTTCGCGCCAGTATTTATATTCAGCAACAGGTCCCTCCCCTTCACGAGTCTGAAATTCAACGTACTTTACCATTAATTAAACTAATACATTTATAGATGACCTTAGTCGTCATAAATGCTTTGTGTTATCGTATATATTACAAATATATAGGAATTAAATTATAACATACGCAAATAAAAATTGTCGCTGAGACAAGTATTGTCAGAAAACTAAAACCTTTAGTAATTATTTAAAGAATCAATAAATGCATAAAAATCGTCAGGTATTGCAAGTATGTAGTGAACTTCGTACTATTTCTAAGAGATTTTTTTACTTAACCTTGCTCAGACAAGCACTGATAGTATTATTGATGTGATTCTCCCACGTAACCACAGCATCTTCAAGCTGCTTGCGAAGTATAGGATCTTGATAATCGACGCGGGTGTCCGGAGTTTCATCTGTCAGAGCTGGTATATTTGGTATCGGTAAATGTATTTCTCCTTCAATATGTTCCGTTGTCCTAAATGGAACAATTCACAATTTGAAAATTTTTACGTTCGTGGAAATAATCGGTCCGCCCATGATAAAATTTAACTTAGTACACAAAACGCAATCAAATTGCCAAATAGATTTTATGCCACACCTGACCAGAAAGTGGCATTTTCCCTCTGTGACATAAAATACTTACCTCAACCGGTAAAAAAGAAAGCCTCAGATCGCATATTAAGCGCCCGCGCCTTCAGCTCAGGCGTCAAATACCTGCGATCTAAAACATTCTTTGTTTTACCGCCCTAGTTAATAATGTACTATCAGATAATATAACTGAAAATCGAGATGGCAAATTATTTGCGAGAATGTCTTCAGTTACTAACCAGTCTACAATGGAAACTAGTTCTTTGATGTCAGTAGTCACTGCCGTGGTCTTTTGTTTATCTGCATGCGCTTGAGCTTCGATTAATGACGTATCCTACCAAAAATATTTTAAATGTAAAAAAAACTCATAAATTTTCAGAATAAATTAGTTTGTTACATATGGCAAATCAACGGATAATTTGCAAATCACAAATTATTTTCGAAGAGAGCTACCATGACTGTCTTCACGACGTATTTACATTTTGTTTGAAAATAATAGAAGTCTGCACTTTTAACATGGTTATTGAAATGAACATTTTATCACTACAATTTCTACTTTTACCGCTTCGATTCCGATTATCTTTCGAAATTCTTGATGAACTTGTGTAGTTGATTCAGACCGCATGTTTTTGATTCTGTAAACAATAATAGTTTAGTTCGCTCTATTTTATAACTGCTGGTTACTTAAAAAATATAAAACTTCAATAGATAGTTACCTTTTTTCTGCATTTTCTGCTCTAGCAATATTAGACATGCGACGATAGTCTGAAGGCCGAAGGTAATTAACCTAAAAATTGCAAGTTTTTATTCCGGAATTTCATTGCCAATATAATTAAAAAGAAGTGCGTAGAATTTATTTCAGTTACAATTTACCTGAGAAGCAGTCTCATCCATCTTATGATGTTTGCCAGCGTAAGAGACTTGGCGCGAAAGAACAGATTGGTTATTATCCGTATTCGATACCATCACTTCACGAAATTGATTAACAAAAAGAGGTATAAAGGTCTGAAATAAATAGTAAACAAAGTTCCATAATAATGAACTAATTTTGATTTTCTATTAGAGAAATATCTACGTTCTACACTCCACAACTGCTAAATTGTTTTCATTTATTACCTCTTTCAGTTTTAGTGCCAAGCTCAACAAAACTTTCCCAGTGGTCGAACCCGTTAAAATATATTTCGGCATCTGAAGTTGAGTAGTTTCATAGTTTTCTGCAAGAGGAATGCCTTCTGGAGTTTGCCGAACGAAGTATATGTATCGACGGTTGCGGTGAGTACTTTGTGGGGTGAATGTACCGAATAACGGGATCAGTTTCGGATACTGAATAATGCGCGGGACGGCTCTCTGAAATATTATGTAGGTATTAAGTTGGTATATAAAAGCGTGATCTTCTAAATACGCATTGATTCCAAGAACAGTGACGTTCAGAATAGCAATGTGATGAAATTTCAATCTTGAGGATCGATCTACGAATGAGTTTTCTAAGTCTGAGGATTATTCAACGCAACTCACATTACTACTCGGTTTGTTGGGTTGTAAGGCTTGTTTTAAGCACCACGTGTTACTCATCTGTCGCAGTAATAGCAGTGTAAATAGCATTTTGCAACAAGTTTAGCGATAGACAGCACTTGAGTGGTTGAAGTGTCTGAAGCTCACCTATCTGCAGCTTTGCCATCTTGCCTTAATGTGAAATAATGTCAACAGTTTCTTCACAAGTAAGCAAATGTACTTTTAACGTTTGGATTTTTATAATCTTCAGAACCTCATATTTGAAATTTGGCTGATCGAAGGAACGTAAGCTATAGAATGATGAGCACTACTTAAATTAATTGTGCAATGTCTAGCTAGGTGAATCTCTACTTTACTAAATGATAATTTAATACAATCTCACAATAACGGTGTAATACTCCACAGTCCCATCTATTTCTGGGTCTAGGTCGTCAGGCGCTGAAATAAGGGAAAGTAGATGAAGCGAGGCATGAGCTTCAAAGAGCTTGGTTCAAAGGACCAAACATAGGCAGGCGTTTGAACAATTACTAACTAGTATATCATCGGAACATCTAATGAAAAGTTGAGATAATAATTCTTTTTTCATTCAATAGAACATCAACTACTCACTTAGTAGTTTAACGTTTACCACTGTCACATGAAACGCACCGCTATCGACCTCCTCAAGGATCGAAAATAAATCCAGAAGCCATGTATGGAAATAAAGAAAAAGTATACCTGAAAAACTAAGGCTACAGTTTTTAGCTGTGTTTTCAGTTTCTTGTGATCTAGGATTCGGCCATCAGTTCGATCCGGATCCCTTGAGTTGGTACAAGTTTTTACTCTGGATAGGATACCACCAACTTTTACAATTCCTGAGATCCTTAGTTTGTCAATGATTCCGGGTGAAATGTACTTCCTTTTACGACACCAGTTGAGATGACGCGCAAGGGCTTAACGTCGAAGAAAATTGAACAGATGCCTGCAGGTGATATAAAACGAGGTGCCAAATGTTTAAGCGTTTTGGAGTTTAAGAAACTTACGAGGAGGGAAAGAATATCTATCTTCAGCTGCGTAAGGCCGTTCTTCTCCTTCAGCGTGTTCCGTTTGTGGTGGCTTTGTTTCTTCCTCGACGTCAGTTACTGCGGCAGCTACAGTTTCGATTTCCGATTGTTCCGTTACTACGACATAATGGTATGTTTTAGAAATATTGTAGGGCTCCCAGTCCTCTATGGATCCGGAGAGCAAAAGTTGAAAATTTATTTAATTCATGAGACAATAGCGTTACCTTAACACAAAGTATCAAATATTACACATTGCTTTTGAACTTTATATGTACCAAATGCATTTAGGTTGAAAATGGATTGCAATTTTTTTTGAATTGTGGTAACTTGACCTTTTGTTGTGTGTAGGTACTAAACAAAGAATGTTTTACCAGATTATTTATATGAATGTTATTTAGAGTCAAATTTTGATATACTTAGGTATTTTATGAATGTATATTAACTTGCTAATTTAGATTTATATAATTTAAGTATTTTTTACTTATCATGATTTGATAAAGACACTTACCCTCTTCCATATCGATATCTGAAGAAAATAAAAACAAATGAGAAAGATAATTTAGAAAGTTCATGGTTATTTTTACTTTCTCGCATACGAAGTATAGAGGGAGTCTTGTAATCGTCAAAAAAGAGATTTTGACGGACTTACACGTTTTGGACCTCCCTGAGTTATGTATGTGTGTGTGTATCTGTGCGTTAGCACGATAACTCGGGTATGCTTTAACTTTTTGCAACCAAATTTAACATGCATGTATAACATCAAAATATAAGGTTTCTATCAACTTTTGAGTCGTCGATCACGAAAGTTAAGCAACCACGTGCGTGGTCGGTACTCGGATGGCTGACCAAAATTTAACATGCATGTATGACATTAAAATATAAGATTTCTATCAACTTTTGAGTCGTTTCCGGTATACGAGAAAGTCAAGGGGAGACCACTCCCGATTTTTTTATGTCCAAGCGAAACGGAGTAGATATTCGTAAAATCGACGAGGGACCTCGGTTAAATATTCATCGACGAACAATAATTCAATAAACCAGTTAGTTACTGTTTTTTTATACAAATGCTGACCGGCCACAAGGCAGGTTTGAAAACAAGCATAGGTACTGTCTACCTGATGTTAAGTGGTAATAGCAGCCTAGGCTGTCTGTCCGCTGCAGCGGAGACGACCGGAGAGCGGAGAGGATATTTTTTATTAAAAAAATAACACTAAGAAGTTTGCGCTATAATGCCATTTAGCGTAACTTTTTCAAGGCTGTAGTACCTACTTCAGCTTATCACTCGCTCACCATCATTGCTAGCTCTGAAAGAATCGTACATGACGGGCATAAGACTCATATTTATTTTTTGAAAAATAACCGCTCCGCTCGTCTCCGCTTCAGTAGCCATCAACCTTAGCCCTATCTCTTTGTAATTCTTCTTCGTCTTTCTACCCAACAAGTCTCAATTTATTTTGGGCCGCTGCAATATGTCACAGTAACTACTGCTCGGGGGAAGCCGCTGCATACGGGCAGCGCAGGACCAATCGGGCTGGAGATCCTTGGGGGAGGCCTATGTCCAACAGTGGGCGTTTGTCGGCTGATATGATGATGATAACATCGCAGTTTTATGGCTAGCCTGTCTGACACCAGCCATCCTTGGCAGTGCAGTTGTGTGACTAAAGCTAGATCCACACACGTCCGTGTCGTCCCGGGTCGTGTTCCGTCAGTGATTGTCAAAAATATCATTGCGTACTTTTTATATGAACTCGTTCAAACACGTGCGTGACTGGGATGGCGATGGAGCTCCATATCCCGAGCGTCCGCCCAACACGGCCCGGTCACGTCCCGGGCACGGCCCATGATGTGTGTGGATAGACAATTACTCGCCACCGCAGGGTGACCGTTTGGTGCGATTGTGTACATGGGGTTCAGAATCTCCCTTAGTGGACTTTTACTATTCCCACGGGATCAGAAGGGGTAGTAGGTACTATTCGTGTTCGGGACCTTATCTACAGTACTTAATTAATGTTCTAAAATGTAGTCAAAGTTTATATTAATGTTCTTTAATAAGCTTATAAACACATTTGGATCAAAATTTTTCATGCAAATTCGGTTTAATAAGTAAATAACAAGCAAAAAGATTACAAAGCTTTAACCGTAGTCGGAAAAAAGAAAGAAATGAAATCGGTAGAAATCGGAAAATAATTACCTTTAGCACTTTTCGAGCCTTTAACGCCTTTTTGGTTCTTTGGACCCTTGACATTTTTAGCAGCTTTTTTTGGATCTCCTTCAGGTTCAACAGCAGCACCTTTTTTACCCTTTTTCTTTTTAGAGGGTTGTGTTTGTTGAGGTGGAGGGGGTGGGACGATTCCTTAAAAAGATTATATATTACTTTATATCTACCAAATTACTACCGCTTCCTTCCGGCTCGAACGCCCTATAGCAGGATTTCTTAAAGTGGGGTCCACGGACCCTTTAGGAGTACGTAGCATGTGTAGTCCGCATTGTTAGGATTTTTTGTAATAATTCACCTGTTGTTTGCTTGACCGCTTGCTCTATTGCTGAGCGGTGCGGGGGGAACGGGGACTGTGCTACTATTGCAGCTTTCTATTGAAACATAACCAGCGCCCTTTTAATACATGCCTCGTTTTCTTTTTCTAATAATTTTTTGACAGGGGTCCATAGAATATTTAAGATTCTGGAAGTGGTCCATGACAATAAAGAAACATTGCCCTAGAGACTAATCGTTATGGCCGCTCTACATGCTAAACCGACATCGCAGGAAAACGCTATACGTACAATGACAGATTTGATGCTATGCAAAAAGCTTCCAGACCTTTCTGTAAACATTCTCAATGTAAATATTTTCTCGCGTTTTGGCTGACAATTTACAAGAAATCCTCTAGAGAGATTCGCCTTACAGGCTAGATCATGTGTGGGCAATTTTAAACTTTCAGAGAGGCAGTAGAAGACAATATTAAGGAGGCATTGAGTTTGATGTCGTGGTAATAGCTGTTTTAAATTCGCTACAGATGGTAAGGAATATATTTAGATTAGGAGCTCTAAAAAGAAACACATTCGCAGAGGGGTGGTAGGCAAAATAAGATTAAGAAACTATGAGCTAGGTACCCCACCAAGGTTCCGCCATTTATTAAAAACCTTCATATGAAGTCCAAGAGAATGGTGATTGTTTGTTTATGTTATTCAGTTGCAAGACAAGACAAACATACAGCCTGCTGAAGTCACCATAGCCTATAGACGCTCGCAACACTTACGTGACAATAGCGCGCTGCCAACCGGCAACCTTACGTACCTACTCACACAAGGCCACAAAAATGTGGCGTTTATTAACTGTGGTAGTTGATAAAAACTAGACATATTTAGTCCAAAACAGAAAAGAATGTTAGTGGTTTTCTGTTTAAAGTGCATTAATTTAGCAGATTATTTCCTCACACACTGGAACCGAGTTGATCACATACTGTGCATTTCAGAAGAAATTTTCTTCTGCGTATGCTTCGGTTTTGGAATGAACTAATATCTTCCTTTCTTAAGTCAGACTAGTGAACAGACAAAAACATTAATAACACACTAGTATGATGTGAATGTTGTTATTGAAATTAAAAAATTAGCTAAGTATATTAGTCATTTTCATTGTTCTATGTCATGAGAAAAGCAAAAATTATTATAAATAATCATAAAGTTATATGTAGGTAGGTAGGTACTTCACAATGTGTATAACTTATTGCTGGTGAGCAGCGTTTAAAATTATAATTTATATAAATAACCAGCTGCCCTAACAGACTTCGGTCTGTAAAAAGTTATTGACCTGTCGCAGTCTCATTAGTTTGAATAGGAAAAGAAAAGTGTTGTTTTTACTATTTTCCTTGCAATTTTCATGTTGTTTTTCTCCATAAGAACCTACCTTGTGCCTTTTTTTTAATATTGATATGAAAAAAAAAAAATTGGTCAAGCTGTTCTCGCCTACTGTTTGACATAGGCCGCCTCCCAGGATCTCCAACCTGATCAGTCCTGCACTGCCCGTATCTAACAGCTTCCTGCGACCCTTACCAGATTGTAAGGCCACCTACCAATGCTGCATCTCCCGACATGTGTCCGCCATTCGAAGACCTTTCTGCCCCAATGGCCATTGGGGCAGAAAGGTCTTCGAATTCTCCTCCTTGCAATTTGCCCTACCCACTGCCACTTAAGGTTCGCAATTCTTTGGGCTATATCAGTGACCTTGAGATTTATTAGGACCATTTTCAGAAGGCTTGCATAAAAAATTAATTTAAAAGCAACATTTCATTACATAATGAATTTTGTAAATTACAAGTTATACAACTTACTCCATTCTGTAAATTCTTTGTCTTCATGTATTAGTTTATCAACGATAATTTTAGTTACATACAAAGTCCTCTTATCTAACGCTAATTCATTTGGTTTCATAGGAACAGAAATGAAAGTAGTAAGTTTTTCTCTGGCCTCTGGTGTTTGTAACATGTTATAAAATAATTCTTCATCACTCAATCCAAGGTAACCAAGAATTTGTTTTTTTAGCCATTGGACCCTGGGATCATTTGTTAAATTAAGTACTGGTTCACTTTCTTCGAGATTAGCATGTATATCATTTTCTGAAGGTGCTTCTAGGTCCATACTGTAAATTCTGTATAAGCGATCCATGGATTAATAATTAAATTGATTTGAAATATATAAGTTGTTAAGTACTGTACTGAAATGTCAATATTGTTAATGTGTTAGTGTCAATATGTTAGTCTCATTTATTACACCAGGATTGGCTGGTTTAAAATTTTCTAATTTGATTTCAGGTTTCAATCCTATCGCACACCTTAGCCATACACTTTTTTGTGGAATTGAACCTGTAAAATCTTATTTGAAAATTAATGCAATCAAACTGTAGTAAATACCTATTCAAAGCGTAAGATAGGAACTTGTAATCTGTAATCAACAACAAATAATCATCTTAATCCAAGAAAAATTATACAATTAAGAATTATGCGCAACAATGAAACCTTAAGAATAATTTATCAGTGTATTTTTTGAACCATTTTGAAGCAGTTACTTAGGCGAAAAGTTTTGAAAACTTATTTTGATTACGTACCTACTAAATATCCATACCTGCAATGATACTAAAGTACTTATTACTTAAAGTTTCTTTGTGTATCTTATCATAAAACACTATACTTTTACATTACTATTACACTTTGATTACACTACATACCTGTACGTAAGCGATATAAAATTGATTGTTTTATTTGTAAACAAAAGTGCTAAGCAACCGCCTTCCATAGCAACAAGTGCGGCGAATTTGTGACAGCTTTTTGAATTTCGCGCTTAATTTAAGGTTTTTTTTTTGGTTAAATTTTCCCTGTTGCGGGACGGCAAAGGGATCTAGCCCATACAGCCAAGTCTTCAGTTTCATCTTCTTTCTTGCTTTTTGCATTAAAATGTGGATGCCACACTTTTTAATGCATCTAGGGAGTGATTGGCGAGAAATGCATGGTACAGGCCTCATGATGGTGACTGATGAGAATTGTATAGTGGGATTTCCAACCACTATATAATTCTCAACGCCACATACACAAAACCTTTATTTCAATGATTCCTCATAACTGTTCGTCAACACGGATGCTTATGCAACGTAACGCCACAACTTTCATTGCACAAAATCCACTCTGAAGCAATTTTCAATTATCGAAATAAAGATCGACATCCAGACGCCATGATTTCCCGCCAAACACTCAGATCTTGTCCTTAAATTTTCCCTGTTACGGGACGGCAAAGGGATCAAGCCCATACAGCCAAGTCTTCAGTTTTATTATCTTCTTTCTTGATTTTTGTATTAAAACTTTATAGTTAACGCAAAAAAAGATACGACTGTTTATGTAGCAAAAAACCAACAAAAAACTTATATTTCTTAGACAAAGAATTGTCTAAGTTATATTTTGACCAAGAAGCATATATTTTACTTATATCGACATTCTCAAGGGAATCAAAATTCATAGGGTTTGCCCTTGACCTAGAAATATGAAATTTAGCAAGTAAGTAATATTGTCTTATATTACAAATACAGGGAAAATTATTTTGCACGATAGTCCGTGCAATTAAAGGAAATGACAAATGCTTTATCGCGATAACTTTGCTAGGGCCGCACCTGCGTGCATCGTGCGAACTATCGCCACGCATTACTTCGGGACGATAGGCGCAGGTGCGGCCGAAGTATAATATCCACGTGATAATAATATTGAATACAGCTACATCCTCAGACCAATGATCTATTGGTCTGAGGCTACATCTTAATATTAGTTTGTTTGTTTAACACTAGATGGCGTTGCACTAACTTTTACGTATTTTGAAGTAAGCTTTAATTTATTTATTAAAATATATGAACTTGTTATAGATAATGGTACGGAACCCTCGTGCGCTAGTCCGACTCTCACATATTTTCTTTTTACAAAACTTTTTACAATACTTTCCGGTTTTTTTAAAAAAAAAACGAAAGTCTTGAACGGAATTTCAACTATCCACTGCCAAAAACGATGTTTTTCGCTAAGAGCAAATATACCAATTTGCTCTGAGGTTTTTCGTCTCAAGGTTTTGTAAAAGCCGGCTATATTGCACTACGTCAATATCGGGCACATCGGGTCAATGTAAAAGCGCGAGAATTTGTGTAAATCTAAAAAATATCGTTCTTGCTTTTCTGTGCCCCTTGTTAAATAGTGCCCCCACGTAACCCCCACCCTAAAAAAATGCTGCCCAAAGTAACTATTCCACGCGGACAAAGTTGCGGGCAAAAGCTAATTTTAGATACCTATTTTAATAAAAAAAATTAAATAAATATAATTTTCTTTTAGATTTGCGCGACCACTACACATTTTAAATAAAACAACTTTTACGGATTTAACTCGCGTGTAATTAGATTTTACCTACATGTTGTTATTATTGAGCGACGTTTCGTAACATTGCAGCTTTCGTGGTCACGGGATGATGATGACAAATCCGTAAAAGTTGTTTTATTTCAATAAATATTTTAGACAACTATGATTCGCCACAAACATTTGCCGCTACCAGGATTCTAACCTGTACCGCTTGTGTGGGCAGCGATACTGACCACTCCAACATGACGGACGAGACGGTCTCAAGTTGGGGTTTCCCAATATTGGGCGACCACTGAGGAGTGTCATCGAGCCGACCGCCTTCCGTCTTCGGCAAACTAGGGGAATCTGTCTCTCGCTGCGACCGCCAATTATCAGTCGGGCCATCTTACCCCTAATAAATTTTATGCACGGTAGTCGGTTGTTTTTCTTACCATAAACCCCGCACTACGGGTACGTACACACCGGTCAAACACAAAAAGTATTCACGTACCTAGGTTACCTACACATACATACAATAGAGAATTTTGGGTCTCGCTGATAACTAGGTAGGTACTTTAATTTTAGGGAAGTTTAAAATTACGGAAAGCAGAAAAAGACAACAGTTAATTTAATATCGCATTTTATTTTGTCTCCAGTTACAGACTTTAAAATTAAAATCAAATAATTTATTTACATTTCTTAATAACATAATCGTTAATTATTATCTTAAAAATACTTAGCAATTTGATTTATACATAAACAATGTTTAAAAAATTATATTTTTTGCTATTTAAACGTAAATTGAGGCGATGGGTTAGCTTTTACATAACCGTTACTGTTATCTTCTAGTTCTAGTCGCGAGGTAAAGTCTTGTCTTGAGCCTAATCTTCCAACAGTTGCTTGAGGTGCTAAATAAGAAGAAGGACCAGAGTACAATGAACTAAGCTCATTGTATTGTCCATTTGTTTGTTTAGTTCCAAGTGTATGGTCAACCGAATATTCTACGTTTGATGTAAGAATAGGCTGATTGGAATTGTCAATTAAATTACCTTTTTGTTTAGGATTCCCGTAGTCGTCTAATTGAAAATCATTAAGTAACTTTTGTTGCTCTCTCTCATCTTCTACTTGATAACTCACAGAGGGAATTAATTGAAATGCGACAATGTTTGGCAAATCATTACCTTGAATTATTTTTGCGCTTTGTTGGCTGCCTGCGTTGTTGCGTTTTCCTTGATTTTGAATGGTCTGAGCGATAATGTCATCAAGTTTCGTGTATACGTAGTATGATTCGTCTTTTTTGTAAGTAACAAACTTATTGTCTCCTAATGGATGAGGTATAGTCCCAACAATTTTGTCCTGTAGTTGTGCTGATATACCAGTGTTAGAGTTGATGAATCTATTAAAGTTTTCTTGACTGCTAAAATGATCTAATTCGCTAGTGGGTGCTACTTCTAATCTAGCAGCCGGAACAAGTGGCATAGAATCGGATTTAACTATTTCAACCTCTTCTTTTGAAGCTTTTGCATTGTCCAAGTTATTATTTCCTTCCAAATGTTTATTTTGTTGCGTGTTGTGTGTATTTACATTACTTTGACTGGGCGTGTTTTGTCTGTTGTATATTTGCATTGTTACTTCGGGTACAGGGAGCTGATAAAGTTGGCCACTGTATATTTGTTTGGAATTGTTTTCTACTTCTGGATTAGTGCCGGTCTGGTACCTAGACAATGTTTGATTGGGCTTAGACCGTACGGTATCCTGATCAGTTTGAGGTCTTTCATATTGATTTCGTGATAAATGATTTCCAGCGGGTTCATTATATTGATATCCTTGATTATTATTTATGGGCGGGCTAGTTGCAACAAGATTTGCACTTTTGTAATTACCTTGGTTACTTCCTGAAAATTGTGATGATGTGAGTTGTGATATTTTATTTGTTATTTGGTCTAATTCATCATTGTCAACGTTTTGAATCTGCGTTTGTGATGATGATTGTCCTATTCCTTGCTGAGCTAAATTGTATTCTTTAGCAACGTTAATGGAATCGGCTAGCAAAGAAAACACCAGCGCCTGTGAATTAGAAATGTTTGAAGGTTTATCAGAAATTAGTTTACCTATGGGAATAAAGTTTGTACCTGTATTTTTATTCATATAATTATTTGTTAGTACCAAATAATTACTACTTCCTGTATTTAATATTTCCAACTTGTCGAATTCGCTGTCGTTGTGATTTTTAAACAAATATGTAGCTATTTTTTCCGGAATAGAAATTTTCAACGAAACGGTTCTTTCAATTGTATTGGTAGGCGCTAATGATTCTTTATAAAATGGTAAATGAGAAAATTGATTTGAATTTTGGTTATTGGTAAATGTCTCGACTGGAGGTTCGAGGTCTACCGAAGGACTTGCAACCAGTCGTGCACTTTTGGAAGGTGTAGTTGGAGTTAATGATGTGAGTTTTTCTCCGCTATCTGTACTGGACTGAGGAGGTAAATAAGTTTCATCGGGATAATCAATTGAATTTACATCTCGAAACTGCTCAAATTGTATAGGAGGTGCTGTATTTAAGATTTGACTTGTATCCTTTACAATGTTATTAACTGTGTTATCGAGTCGTTGTTTGGTAAGAATATCAGTGAATGTTAAGTTTTTGTGACTATGATCATGATCAGTCTGTTCCAGATTTGTGTAAGATGGACGGTTTGAATGATTTGTTTCTGGTAAAGAATAAGTTGGAGATGGTGTTGTTGGAGAAGCTCTTAATTGTCCGCTTTGGTAACCGGGAAGTTGTTGTATAGCAGTAGGTGCCAAATATTGTCTGGATAAAGTCAATGGCGCTAACGAGGGGGGCAAATAAAGTCTAGAGGATGGATTATAAGTAGTAGGTGGAAGATAAAGTCTGGATGACAGGGTAGGCCGTGCTGTTGTAGGTGTTTGGTATAAACGAGATAATGTGGGTTGGGGTGTAGATACGGTTGAAATAATTCGTGTTGGTGATTGAGAAGTACTAACTATTTGCTTTGCTGGTGCTGTAGGTTTATTATAAACATAAGGCCCATCTTCTTCGCTAGCTATTTGTTTTGCCGCCGTTGTAGGTTTGTTATAAAAGTAAGGCTCATCTGCTTCGCTAGTAATTAGTTTTGCCGCAGTAGGTGTAGGCTTATTATAGACATATGGCTTTACCGTTTCACTAACTACTTGTTTTGCGGCAGGTGTTGGTTTATTGTAAACGTAAGGCTTATCAGCTTCGCTTATAATTTTTTGTGCTTGAGTTGTAGGTTTGGTGTAGGTGTATGAATATGGAGTAGTATTAATTAGCTTCTGTGCTGATTGTTGGGTAGGTCTTTCGTATGTGTAGGGTGTAGGCTGAATTAACTTTGCGGATTTCGAAGGTTTGACTATCCAGGTTTTAACTGTAATTCTTGATTTAGGTGTACCATTTTTCGGATCTTGGATTATTCGTTTCAATGTTAGTGTTTTGGTTATAACTGTTGAAGGAATATCATTATTTGTACTTACCAAATTTTGTTTTACTTCATTTGGAAATGGTAGTTGTGGTTGTTTATACGTGTATGGCTGTTTTCCTTGGTTAGAGTCATATTGTTGTTTCGTATAGCTAATACTATATTCAGCCTGTTTACCATTGGTCAGTCTAGCTGGATTTTGATTGTGATTTGTATAGGTGGGCTTTTGTTGGTTAAGCTGACCTCTTTGAATATTTTGTGCGCTGATTGCTTGTGTCGGTCTCGTGTTTCCTAGTAGTTTCTGTCCATACTCTAAATTTCTACTGTTATAACTCTGTGTGGGTTGAGAGTACAGCAAGTTTGGATTAAAATTAGCTTGTGACAATTGTCCAGCATGTCCGTTAGCAAAATTTGTGTTGTGTTGTCTTATTTGAGAATTTTGTTGTCGATTATTTTGAACGAATTGGTTTTGCTGTCTCTGTCGTTGAAAAATATCTGCATCCCTTTGTGATGTTTGTTGACTTGTAGTAAAAGCGGCAGGTATGTAACGAGGGCTGAGAGTAGATGCTGCGAAGGCGATATCATTAGTGTCGAATACTGGAGGTTGTATTTGCTTAGCTGGAATGTAAATATTATTTGGAGGCCTCTCTGGACCAGATATTAAGGCACCGTTAGGGAAAACTTGTCCAGAAGGTGCTTTGTAATCTTGCATAACAATCAGGTTGCTTTTCATCGCAGTTTTGTCATATGGATTCCGCATAGGATGTGTTAACATTTTCTTTATATCCCTCATGAGTTGTGGTCCTAGCCTGAGATTTCCAAACTTTTCATTGTTGTTATTGAAGAGCTGTTGCGATTCTTGACAATTAACGTTCATCCACCAATCACAAACAAATACGGCTTGATTGAATAATGTTCCGTTGGGGCAGAGAAATGATTGGAATCCATAAGTTGATCCAAGTGTACATACTCTGAAGACTTGACAATTAGTTTCTAAGTCCGCGTAGTACCCTGAAAATAGTTTTTTTATTCATTAAAATGGTGTAATCTAGATTTTATACTTATAAGTGTTAGGTATTTTTACTCAAAACATATTGGGTGTATCTGCTACTGTAATATTAAGAAGTATCTAGGTATTATTATAAAGGCCTTGTAATTAATAGCTTACCCGGTTCTTTTCCAGCACAAGAAAATGTAGTTCTAGGTATAGATCCGAGGGTAGGGTAGTCTCTCCCAGGTTCTCCGGGCACGGCCAGCCTTATGTCCCAGCCATGGCCACTGTGATCCTGGTGAGCAGATGTCCTTCCATTTTGCGCTGCAGTTAGTGACACCGCCGCAATATGAACTGTAAAAAATAATGCCATGGGTATTAATGTAATTAATACTATATTGACCGCCAGTGGTTCGACCACAAGTTTCTCTCTATCCAGGCGTTCTGGGTTCGATCACCAGTTGATTTAAGTCCTCTTGATCTGGTACCAGTGCTTTATCAAAGCTTCTCGACATAATAACATTGTTAATTAAATTGTTTTGTTCCTTTCTAAGTGAGCTAGTCTCTCAGTGGTTGATGGCTTCGGTTTTTATTATTATTATTGGTGTTTTAAGTTAGATTTTTAAAGAAAAAGCGAGGATATTGGTGTTTTGTTTAATTTGTAGGGTGAATTTCGTAGATGGTTTCAGTCGACAAATATCTCCCGTGAGGGTCCCGTTGTCATTAGTCTCTGCAGGGTTCGGATCGAAAGGGAGCGACAGACCCGATGCCTCTAAGGGCTCGAAGCTCAGCTCAGGAGTGCTATGACGTGGAGGAACTGGGGAGAAAGGAAAAACTGGGGGAACTATTTGAACTGATTCCTAGTCATTTGCTAATAAAATACCAACCAATTAATAAAAATTTTACTACCTACCAAAAGTTTTGGACGATATTCCAATGAAGAAATCAAAAAGACGTTTTTTATGGAAAATGCTTTTTCTACTTTTATATTAGAACCACAACTTCATTGGTAAAAACTTAATAATAAACAATGAGAAGTTATGAGCTGATAATTTAATTCTCACTGTTGTCAATTTTATTCAACGAATAAAACAAACGCTCAGCTAACTAATGAACGTTCACAAATAAATTTCAAGCGAGCATGGTTTCTTCCACAATGCTATGTCGCAAACTCTAGTGGCGTAGAGGCAGTTCTCAGAGAGTTTTTGTCGCGCCGCTAATCAGGGAGCAAAAAACGCCTCAATAGGAACTTGGATTTGTTGTCTGACTTGAGCGTTGTTAGAAAATCATACTTAATTACGTTGAGTCCACAGCAAACTAAGCTGTGTTATTTGATCTTGTCATTTATAGACGCGTTGGGGAAGCTACGCGGCATATTCTCGGTGTGTTGCCAGTGATGACCTATGGAACCGAAACGTGGCCGCTTACAATGGGCCTCATAAGAAGGCTCAAGGTCACCCAAAGGGCAATGGAGAGGGCTATGCTCGGATTTTCTCTGCGTGATCATATCAGAAATGATGAGATCCGCAAGAGAACCAAGGTCACCGATAGGCCAAAGAATTGCGAACCTTAAGTGGCAGTGGGCAGGGCACATTGCGAGAAGGACTGACGGCGGAGAGGTCTTCGAGTGGCGACCACGTACCGGGAAACGCAGCGTTGGTAGGCCCCCCACAAGGTGGACCGACGATCTAGTAAAGGTCGCGGGAAGCCGCTGGATGCGGGCAGCGCAGGATCGACCGGTTTGGAGATCCTTGGGAGGCCTATGTCCAACAGTGGGCGTCTCTAGGCTGAAATGATGATGGTGATGATGATTTATAGCAACATTGTATGTCTAACTCATAGGTTACCGAACTTGTGGGCCCTTTGCGTTTTTTTGCGGGTTTGTGTAGGTAGGTATATACCAACGTCTTCCTAGCTTAATATGATGTTTTCTTGCAAATTAATGTCATGATTTACTGGGAATATAGGTACACATATGGTGTTAAAATAAATTGCAGGTGTACTAATTAAAACACGAATCGGTTAAGGTACTAAACCAATAAAGCACGATCTGGGCGCTTTGCGTGTTGTGGGTCGTACCTATATAGGTACGCAGGGCGGCAAGTATGGATGGACAAAGGATAGACAGACAGAGCCTTCACAATTAATGTCTGCAATTCTGCATCCGTAAGTAGGTACTCATGGTCATTCAAAAAATTTCAACAATCAATCGGCCAATTTCAGTGTTTTAGAATTCACCATGTTTGGAACACACATTGTAATACCTATGAGATAACTACTTATATTATTATAATATACAAAAAAGGTTCTCAGTGTTATCACTGACGATGCGTTTTTTAGCAAATAGGGATTGTTCACATCTCAGAATAATTTAATCAATACAAACTTTCTTCTGTGGTTTCCAAGCCATATGGGTTTACCAACACACACTTGAGGTGCATGCATATATGTAAGGCTCTGTACAGGGCCGTCTTTACCCGGGGGTGACACGGGTGCCGGGTTTTAGGGGACGCCGAGAGCCGCTCACAAGACATAGAACCTCCACTGTAACGCTCCGTACAGAGGCTTTAGACAACATGCATTTCGACAATCGCTCTCGCTATCGCTAAGTCAAAAAATGTATGGGATTGACATAAGCAATCGAAAAGTGATCGATTGCTTATGTCAATCCCATACATTTTTTTACTTAGCGATAGCGAGAGCGATTGTCGAAATGCATGTTGTCTAAAGCCTCAGAGCGTTACAGCGCATCGCACGCAGCGAGTGCCTATCAATAAACGTAGTGGGTGCGTACAGGGGCGGCTAGTACAAAGGAGCGCTATAGGGTACAAAGGGCGTCATAGGCGCCACTTTTTACCTTTCCATAAATTTTGAAATAATGTTGCACCCGGACGCCACATGGGCTCGAGACGCCTCTGGCTCTGTATGCGGACGGTCTCGCAATGAGAATCCTTCTGCCAAACTCAAAGGCGACGACTCGTCGGTCGTCGGCGCCGAGCTTAGTAAACGCGCTGACGCAGTCAGTGGACACGGTAATGTTATCTATTTACCGTACAGTGGGCATTTAGACGCAAAGTCTGGGGCTCATCGCAAAGACAGCTCGATTGTGTAGAGAACCTGTCTGAGGAGGTGTGTTACCCTTCTTAGGACGTGGATTAAGTTGTTGCCGATATATTACCTACACCACGCGATCAAACAAAGATAACTGATTTATACGTCGCACAAACAGAAAAGGGATTTTTATGCTTTCCCAGCAAACGTGTTCGTCTCTGTTACAATCCCAGAAGTAGGTACCATTGCTTTACAAGGCGAGTGCGGCTAAGAGCAGCGCATAAGAATTAACTCTCGCACTAACTATCTTTTGTATTTGGACTCTACTTCAAAATAAATTCTTTTTCCTAAGCTCATAAAACCTGAAATCACATTTTTTTTTGGAAACTACCTACCTACTGAACCAATTTTGTAAATGTGTTTTGCTTGGTGGGACCAAGCAAAATACATAAAAGATGATTGATTGATTGTTTTCATCTTTTTAATTTTGTTTGGAAATTTTACACAACAACTGTGGAGGGTCAACTAGTTATTTAATAGGATATTTTTTACCGAGAAATTAATTATTGAAAAGTGCGGAAAAAACTATGGGAAATTCAAATATTCAAATATTCAAATATTTATATTTAAAAAGATAATATAAAAAATTTCTTTATATTATCTGTGCTACAACATTGTTTTTACGTGCTTCAATACAAAGTTTCATGGTTTTATCTTCAACAATGACGAACTTCCATACAAACCATCATTCCCTATTTCAACCCTATTTTATGCGATAAAAATACCCTATGTCCTTCCCCGACCTCAAGTCTATATTTGTACCAAATTTCATTAAAATCGGTTCCGTTGTTTAGACGTGAAAGCTTAACAGACAGACAGATAGACAGAGTTACTTTCGAATTTGTAATCTTAGTAGGGATAAGTCGTCGCCCGAGCTGGGCAGATCGGCATAGACTCTCCTACAAACAGTCTACTCCGCTTGGTCATGAAAAAATAACCCTGAACCTACTAATCACTCCTGACCACTACCATTTTCATAAAATGAGTTACCTACTCGACCAGTGGTCGAGCTTTTTATGGTCCAGTACTTCACGACCTGCCCAACTATACGATCGGCCCACGACATAATCCTATGATTCTCTACACTACAGTAGGTACATGTCGTTATAGAATACCATAATCGAGTTTACCTGACAAAAGTAGGGATTTTCTCTAAAATTTGATAGGTCAAATCGAAATGAGCGTTGAAGTGACAAGTGAGATCCGTAAAGAATAATAGCACGACTGGACAAGAAGTCGAAGAGTTACTGAAGTCCTATTATTCAAAAAATTACCCGCTTAATAAAGTAGATCTTATATATAATTAAAAATGTAATGGCCAACTATTTATAATATAAAGTCATGAAAAAATAAAGCTTACCGAATAAAGCAAATCTCCACATTTTAAAAGTCCATTCGTAATTCACAACTTCATCTACGCACAGTGGGTCACACAAACAACAATGCAGACATGAAAACTAAGGGTGCGACATGGCGACACGGACGCAAACATTACAAATGAGTGCTGTAAGATTTGTGGTTGATAATATCTTTGTGAGTTGACAGCGCCCTACCATTCGGCAATCGCCGCCTGAGAAGCTGTTGGCTTCTCTCGCGATTGTCGATCGCTATAAAGTATTGAATGAACTAATTGTTACGTATTAGTAAAAACCTATTGAGACCGTAGACTTTGTTCATAGAGATAAACTTGTCATGTACCTACTTATGATAATGGAATTTTGCAAGTGTCAAGGGGTTCTCTTTGCCCCTAGGCATACCTGACATTTTTTTTAAAGTGAAAAGAGTGATTTTAGTAGGAGATAAACTTGTGGGTTAACGTTACCAAACCGGCGCGTCATCGACATGCTTTCGGATTGCGGCTATGTCTTAGGTCTTTTTTACACCCTGTATACCTTGGAGAAATGTAATGTTCCGATTGACAACGATAAGATAGTCCCTAAGTGGTTGAGGATTCCAGGTCCGGGTGAAGCTCGTCTGCACCTTCGGTCCTATTATCACTTACCATCAGGTGATACCACGTGGTTCCGGCAAAGTAGAATAGCATCACCCCATATCCTCCATTAAGTCGTAGAAGGCGACTAATGGATCAGCAAAGGGGTATTGATCATGGAATAATTTTATTTTTGCGTTTACAAACGCGTAAATATTAATACTAGAAAAATGCACTAAAAAAAATCGACTTGCCTTAGGCGGGACTCAAACCCGCATCTTCCGCAATCCGGGCGGCTGCGTGGACCATTACGCCACCGAGACACTGCTTTTCGCAGTCGAAATTTGTCAGTGCTTGGTGTTTTTATAGTAAACATCGTTTCATCAAATCATTGAAATTTGCACTTCTAAGACCCGAACGAAATATTTTTGCAAATATTTGACGCCCAGTTAAGATGAAACTACCTTACATTATGGAATAATTTTATTTTTGCGTTGATAAACGCATAAATATTAATACCTACTAGAAAAATGCACTGAAAAAAAAATCGTCTTGCCTCAAGCGGGATTCGAACCGGCATCTTCCGCAATCCGGGCGGCTGCGTTGACCATTACGGGTTTCGGGTATTGATCACCTTATACTCCGTCCGCCAATCCGCATTGGGCAAGCGTGGTGGACTACTGCCTAAACCTCCTTCGATGACAAGGAGAGCCCTTGTGGGTCGAATTATAAATAAAAATAAAAAAAATAAAAAAAAAAAAATAAAAATCATTTATTTTCAGACCAAAGATCCATAGATTGTTAGTAACAATATGACTTACAGACTATGTTAGTATGACACACATGGGAAAATTATAATAAATTGAAACATCCTCAATTGGCAGTCTCACCGAACCCTTGCCACATGGAGCTCGGTGAACCTGCCAACCAGGGCTGTATCAAGGCGATCACCCACCATCCTCAGGACTCTGTTCGAGCTCCGTCGCACCCTGTTCAGAAGCGAGGCAACCTTCTTTCGCATTAATGCGTAAAAGTCATCCACGCTGGCATCGGCAAACATACCGGACGCACTACAATAGCGAGGGAGCCGGAACAGAGCCCTGAAGATGTTGTTGTACTGAATGCGTAGGGCATTGTAGGATTTCTGTGTAAAGTTGGCCCAAAGGTTGCTCGTGTAAAATGCCTGACAATAGGCTTTAAAAAGAGTGATTTTGACCTCGGCTGTACATCGAGCAAACCTATGTGCCAACATATTACCCCGTACCGACAATGCCCTACGCTCCCTCTCAATATCCAAATCATCACACATATTTTCATTTAATATATGACCTAAGTATTTAAACTGTGTGACACGGTTCAAAGTCACAGCGTTCAGTGTAAGTGGTGGTATTGTGGATGGTCCTTTGTTGTTAGATTTAAATAACATAAACTCACTTTTCTTCGCATTGTATTTCAAACCGTGAGACTCAGCATAGGACTCACAGGCCCTCAACAACTTTCTAAGCCCCCCTATTGAGGGACTCAGCAACACCATGTCATCTGCATAACTAAGATTATTTACGCACACACCATCTATAAAGCATCCGACATGTGTGCTGCTAAGCTCCTCAATAAGTTCATTCACATAAATGTTAAAAAGACGAGGTGATGTCATACCCCCTTGTCTCACCCCACACTTCATATGATATTCATCTGAGAATGAATTTCCCCACCTTACAACATTTACCTGATTGCTGTACCAATAGGAAAATATTCTAATAATATCAGGAGACACACCAGCATCTTGTAGCTTTGTCCACAGCCTTTTGTAACAAACCATGTCAAAGGCTTTGGACAAATCCAGGAAACACGCATAAACAGGAGTTTTCCTTTTAACATAATAGTTGACTGTATGCTTTAAAGCTAATATGGCACTCTCTGTTGAGAGCCCCGCCCTAAAACCAAATTGCGTGTCCTGTAACAATGACGACACTCTATCAAGCTGCTTATCCAGTAATCCATCCAAAACCTTTGCTATGATTGTGGCTAAAGAGATTGGTCTATAATTTAATTTATCTGACGTGTCCCCAGTAGGGTTCTTTACAATTGGTACCACAATCGTTTTCATAAGTTCCTTAGGTAAATAGGAATGTCGTAAGCACAGCGTAAACAGCATACCCAATAATCTACAGAGATGAGGTCCAGCGTGCTGCAGGTGCTCGATGCTCAGTCCGTCATGGCCAGGTGACTTACCTCGTTTCATATTCTTTATAATTGTAAATACATCTTTGGCAGAGAATTTAATAGTCTGCTGACCATGACAATACTCATCATCCCGCACCAACAGCAACCCAGGTTGCACTATGAAATTGTCTTTAAAAATATTGGCAATTTTCCTATGATCACTAACCCCATCAACACTACCAGGAAGCGTCATTTTACTGTTAAACTTCTTAGTTCCATTCCAGAATTTATTAAACTTTTTTGCCGAGTGCTGCGAGGCCAGAATGTCCATTTTTATCTGCTCCTGATTATTAATACAATATTTTAACCGTGATTTAAATATTTTCCTACTCTCACACATTTTTTCAAAAATAGGGCCACTGTTGGGCTTTCCATACTGAACATATAGTTGAAACTCATCTCTAGCTTTTTTATGTGCATCTTTAACATGCTTATTCCAGCCGTGCACCGTTTTAAATTTTGCAGGCTGTGCTGGCTTCCTACAACTTTCTATTGATGCTTGACTCAGAGCATGTACAATGTCATGATAAAGTTTTTCAAGTACTTGTCCATGCTCTAAGTTATTACACATCTTATCCGCACAGTCACTAAGTTCACTGGGAAAATTAATGCACTTCAAACTATTATTACATAATTGACAGTATTCATCAATTTCATCTGCTTCTCTCATACCCCATATAATATTTTTACAAAAAGAATTGTTACTTATTTCTAACTTAGACTTAATTACCCCTAGATTACATATTATTTCCAATGGAAAATGATCAGACCAATATACATCGTAATGTACCTTGGCACTAACCACTAACTGCCATGCTGACTTAGTGACCAGACAATGATCTAACCAGCTTTTACAACCATTTGCCTCACTGAGAAATGTATGGGTACCAGAAGAGATGCCTAATTTTAAAATATCGGCACAAATCCACTCATTGTCTGAACAAAAATTCAACAGTTCGTTACCAAATAAGGCTGTAGGATGGGCATTTAAATCACCTAAGATAAATACCTGTTCCACACTATTGTTCTGAATAATAGCACTAATCTCACCTAGAACATGGGCAAATTCGGGAAGATTAGACTGACAGTCCGTCGGCATATAAACACTAAAGAACAAAATTTCACGATTTTCACATATTATAGCTTTTATCGCAACGATGCGATCACTCGCGCACTTTATGACCGAAACGCTACGGAAAATATTTTTACGCCACATTAGTGCAACGCCGCCAAAGGGTCTGCCCCTCTGAACGCCAGCCGTTAGGTCCATGGATGATTTCGCCGTATAACTGAAGTCTTCACTCAGGTTTCCAAGCAAAGTTAAATCATGCGAATACAGCCAAGTTTCCTGCAAGGCCAACACATCTGTTTGTTTACATAAACTTCTCACACATTCAATGCCTTTCTTGACGTTTTTACAGTTAAACGATATTAATCTGGTTTGGTCCATTAAAATTCGGTTTGCCTGACACCTCCAACGAAACTTTCTGTCTGAAATGTATGAACCTTCTAAATTATAAAGGCTGTTGTGATGATGGTGATATGAGGGCCAAGACCTAACCTGTCAGGTCATAAAAAAAAATACTTATTGTTAGAGATAGATAGGTAGCACCTTATTAGAACATAATAAGTATTAATTTTATTGCCATTGTTGAACAATAAAAACTACAACATTATCAAATGGAGCCATTACTTCACCAGCCAGTGCGTGTGGCGGCGTGGTGCAAAGGTTTTGATTGTCATGAGAACTAAGGGCAAAAACTGTCTTTATTTAGCGCGCCAGCTAAAGACGTGTGTAAGTACATGACATAATTGCATTAGTCAGACGCAACTTTGTGCAATGTAAATAGTTTACCACATTCTAGATGGCAGCGAATAAAAAGTGTACTCTAAAGGTGATAATTATTTTTAATGTAAACCCTCAGACCAATATTGGTCTGAGTGTAAACCAAGGGAGAGGAATAACCATTCAGTGCGACTTTACTGGGTTGCTACGGTAGTAAACACTCTTGCATATTCAAAGTGCCATCGCCTATATTTCCTACTTCGTGAAGCCCATACGTTTACTCATCTAAAACTGTGTGCAACCACAGGTCACTCAGAGACTCCCAAAGTAGGCCGCTCGGGTAGTTTCCAGGTGTCCGCCCTTAACCGGACATATGTTTGGCTTTTTACGGACGTGTCCGGCCAAATATTTTTCCGTCCGGCCTGTCCAGTTTTTTAGGCTTTTTGTGTGGTTGCCGCACGAGTCGACAGTCGAGCGTGTATGCGCTTTATGAAAATGCGTGATAATTTAAAAAATGAATTTTATTGAAAATTCGTTACATGGGTTTGAACAGATATATAAAGTCAGTGCTAGAGAATTTTACATCTTAAACGTAACGGAAACGGACACCATCAAAAAAGAATGTTGCCATATTAAATATAACGAAAAACGTTTCGATTCACGCGTGCGTGAACATGCCCCCGGCCTTGGAAGCACCCGGCTTTCAACATCGTAGTCGTTGCTGGATCTAGTTGTCGAGCAGCGGGCAGATCTTGGGGTAAGCGCGACGTACAATGCCAGACGCGGTCCGGATGTCAGCTACTCTGGCCACTCCATCCGTTCCAGGAATAATGTTGTCAATTCTTCCCAAACGCCATTTCAAAGGTGGGAGGTTGTCATCTTTGATGACGACTAGCATTCCTGGCATGAGTGGATTAGCATCTCTCCCCTTTTTGGTCCGAGCTTGAAGTTCGGAAACGTATTCCTTCGCCCATCGGTTCCAAAAGTGCTGGCGAATCTGCTCCACCCGTTGATAGCGCGTAAGACGAGTTGCTGGAACTTCAGTGAGGTCATCGCTGGCAGGCGCAGTAAGTGGACGGCCAACCAGGAAATGAGCTGGACTTAAGGGAGTGAAATCAAGTGGGTCCGAAGACATAGGGCTTAAGGGACGTGAATTCAGGACAGCCTCAATTTGCGATAATACCGTGCTGAATTCTTCGTAGGTTAGATGCGCATTACCTACGACCCGTTTTAGATGGTATTTACAAGATTTAACGCCTGCCTCCCATAAACCACCAAAATGAGGAGCGTAAGGTGGTATAAAACTGAATTTAATATTTTCCTTTAAAGCGTATTCTAATAATTCAGGAGAACAGGTATCCAGAAATTTTTTGAAATCATTCATCAAACCGATAAAATTTCGACCGTTATCTGAAAACATCTCTACAGGTTTACCTCGTCGAGAAATAAATCTTTTTAGCGCCAGCAGATAAGCGTCCGTTGACAAGTCACTGACGAGTTCCAAGTGTATAGCGCGCGTAGTGAAACAAATAAAAATACATACGTAACACTTTGTTAGACGAGAACCTCTGCCCTTGCGATTTAAAATGAGCATTGGTCCGGCATAGTCTACCCCAGTGCGCATAAAAGGGAAACCAGACGTCAGCCGTTCCTTCGGTAAATTACCCATTGGTGGAGCAGGGGTTCTACCCCTCAAACGTCTACATACAGTACAATCGTGCACCACCTTTCTGGCAAGGTTTCTATCGCCAATAGTCCACCAGCCTTCTCTCAGATTGTATAAAAGCGCCTGTGGACCAGCATGTAGCAATCTTGCGTGTTCATGTTGAAATATTAATAAAGAAAGTCTGTGTTTAGATAAAAGAAGAATGGGGTGCTTTTTATCTAATAAAAAATCAGGTGAATTAACTATGCGGCAACCAACGCGAATAATATTTTTATTGTCTAAGAATAAATTTAATTTAGATAAATTGTGTTTTTGTGGCAATACAGAATTACTAATAAGAATTTTATATACATCTGGAAATGATTCTAACTGAGCCAACCTAGCTAATGATATGTCAGCTTCTTTCAATTCGTCAACAGTAAAAATCCCTTTGCGATCTGTGCCCTTATGACGTGTGTAATAAATAAAACGATGTGTATATGCCATTGTATGCCTAATGCGGTTGTATTGAGAAAATCTATAAAACGGGTATAATGATGACTCACGCTCTGTGATTGTTAATGAATGCGTAACAACAGATTTTAACTCAGGTAAGTTAACTTCGTGAAAATTATTTGAAGGTAAAGGGACTATGTTGGACGGAAAACTTATTTCATGGAGAAAAGACGGACCCTCCCACCACAACTTAGAAGAGGCCAAATCTCTTAGCTGAACTCCTCGCGATATTAAGTCAGCAGGATTTTCTTTGCCGCTGACGTGGCGCCATGCATGATCTCCCGTCAATTCATGTATTTCGGCTGTCCTATTTGGTACAAATGTTTTTTGTAAATTAGGTAACATGTGTAACCAGCCTAAAACAATAGTCGAGTCAGTCCAAAACATGACATTGTTGAACTGACGCTGAAGTGCCCTTTGAACCTTATCATATAACCTGGCTCCGAGTAAAGCACCACATAATTCCAATGGTGGAATACTTACAGGTTTTAAAGGGGCAACCCTACTTTTGGAACACAATAATCTTACCGAAACTACATCATCATCACTAATGGCGCGTACATAAATGCAAGTACCGTACGCGGTTTGCGAAGCATCAGTAAAAATGTGCAGTTCTAATTGCATAATATTGTTAAAACTTGAATCTATAACGTGTCGCGGCGCTCGAATATCAGTAAGTGAAGATAAGCCATTCACAAACTGCGTCCACAGACGTAACACGTCTTGCGGCACTTCATCGTCCCATTGTAATTGTAGCAACCATAATCTTTGTAGTAAAACCTTAGCTAGGATTATAGTGGGACTAAGTAACCCTAACGGGTCAAATATTTGAGAAACATGCGAAAGAATAATGCGTTTTGTGACTTTGTTAATTATATCATTTTTAAATTGTGTATTAAAATAAAAACTATCTAATTTGTTATACCAACCTAAACCTAACGTTTTACTTTGAGCATTTTCCCCTAACGATAACTCCTTGAATAAGGCAAACGGAGCAGATGTATCATCGCATTCAAAATTGAATAACCACTTCCGCAAAGGAAAACAGGCAGACTGTAAAACCTGTGAAGTTTGATGACATAAAGTTAATAATTCATGTTTGTTATCTAAAGAAGTTAATAAGTCATCAACGTAGAAATCATTGGCGATTATTTTTTGCACGTTAGGTTCCCTACAATTAAGCGCGAGTTGTTTCAAACACCTGACACTAAGAAATGGAGCTGAAGCGGTTCCGTACGTCACGGTGTTTAACTTATAAATTCCTAAAGGTTCAGATGGATCGTTGCGCCAAACAATCAGTTGTAGATCGCGTTGTGATTCGTGTACGAGGCACTGCCTGTACATTTTTTCAATATCGGCACATGCAGTATACCTATATTGTCTAAAGCGAAGTAAAATATCAAATAAGTCACTTTGCAGCGGCGCCCCTACCATCTGAATATTATTAAATGATAAACCACTGCTAGTGACTGCACTAGCATCGAAAACAACGCGTAATTTTGTGGTTGTGCTATGCTCTCTAAATACGCCATGATGGGGTAAAAAATAGTGTGGTGTTCCGTATGAGTTAACCTTGGTCATATGACCTAATTGAATATATTCTTTGATGAAATCAGAGTACAGTTTTTTATAGCTAGGATTGCGTTCTAACCGCTTCTCAAGGGCTATAAAGCGACGCTCGGCTTGAGAAAACGATTCACCTAACTTGGTCGGTGGCTCCTTGAGCGGCAAGCATACGCAGAACCTTCCGTCGTCAGTGCGCGTAGTAGTACGAACGAAATGTTCTTCGCAAGCACGCTCCTCGTCTGTGTGAGTATGACTATAATGAGGCAGTTCCTCCAACTCCCAAAACTGTCTTAATTGTGCGTCAATTGTGTGTGTGAAATTACACAAAGATTGCGTGTTAATATTATTATTATTATTAGGTATATTATTATATAAAATGGGTCCGGATATTATCCAGCCCAACTTTGTGTTCTGTAAAAAGGGCCCGTTAGGCAACCTTATTCTGCCATCACATAAGAGATCCCAAAATATGTCAGCGCCAATAAGAATGTCAATATTTTGTGACTCATAATAGTGTGGATCGGCAAGTTGTAGATCATTAGGTATATTAAAGTGTGTGTGTTGTTTATATGCAGCTGAATGTGACGTGAAGGTTATGAATGGTAATACAAAACATTTAATTTGCGATGAGTAGGTTCCGATTCTCGATCTTATCTCGATATTACAAATTTGTGAGGATTGTGTGACAGAATTACCTACTCCTCGAATTTTATAAGTGGACTGTATACAAGTAGCGTTTAATAATTTGCATAATGAATTTGAAATAAAACAATGTTGACTGCCACAGTCGAGGAGCGCGCGGACATGGTGATAATTATGTTTATTATCACGTATCTCGATCATAGCAGTCGACAACAAGACTGGCCGCATTTTAATAGCGGAATTATTTGTGTTATCAATGTGTGCGCTGTTTACCTGAGACGTTGGAATTTGTACGGGGATAGAAGGCGCGGCCACGGGCGCGGGTGTGAAGGGGGAGCCTTCGGGCTCATCTGCGGTCGCATCACAGACTGCGTGGAGCGCCGCTGCTATTTGCATGTCACTGGGCAGTTCTTGATGAATCAAAGTGTTATGTTTTTTATTGCATTTACGACATGGCCCGAACCTGCACATACCAACCGAATGCCCTGATCGTAAACAATTCTCACAAAGCTTATGTGTGGCTATAAGTTTAAGCTTAGTGTCTAAACTCGAATCTAAGAAGCGTTGACATGAATACAGTGCGTGATCAGCCCGACACATAAAGCAAGAATGTTTAGTAAACGTGTTTCGAGTTTCTTGCGGCTTGTTGGTGGAAACATTACAGTGTACTTTGTTAATTGAGTGATTATGTGTATTTGCTGTGTGTTTTTTATAGTCATGAGAATAATTATTAGATTTAGTATGTGACACCTGCAATGCTTCCAACATATCAGCCCTATCCCTAAGAAACATAAGCAACCTATCGACATTTAAGCGTAACTTAGAATCTGTATGACGCGTATTACATTTAAATTGTTCCCATTGACGTTCGGTGGTGTCGTCTAACTTGGAAGTGATCATGTAAACAACTAACGTATCCCAGTGCTCAGTTGGCTCGCCTAGGATTTTTAATGCACGCAAATTTTTAAGTATTGTGTCTGAGAGCCTTCTCAACAAGTGTGGTGATTCTTTAGTTAATTTTTGAATAGTAAATAGCGCTTTTACATGATTGTGCACTAACAGACTGCTATTGTTATACCTGTTGAGTAGTAGCTCCCATGCCACAGAATAATTACTAGCTGAGAATTCCAAAGAATCAATTACCAACTCTGCGCTTCCCTTTAATGATGATTTTAGGTAGTGAAATTTTTGTATATCACTAATTTCTTTGGAATTATGCACCAACGACATGAAGGTGTCTCTAAACTCGAGCCAATGCTCATAGGCACCGTCAAATGAGGGCATAGTTATAGTGGGTAATTTAATCGACTGAATTTTGTTGCTACAAGACTTGGAACTCTCAGATACACCTGTAGATTCAAGAATATTCTCTGCCAGTGATAATATGGAATAATATTTGTCTTCAAACATTTCTCGATAAGTTAATTGCGCTTCTATGTTGCTATCAGCTACCATATTTTCAATTTTAGTTTGAAGATCGCTAAATTCAGAGAATAAACCTGTAGCACCTTGAATTCTTAACTTTAGATCAATGCGAATTTGACTGGATATCTGTTCATCAGAAATTTTATTTATGTAATTTGCAAGTTTAGTTAATCTACCTTTTATAATACCACGCGAAAGTACATATTGTGAAAGTAATTGTGAATTACTTTCGTTGCGAGCAACGGCCCTGACAGGAGACTTATCGCGAGATGTGGGCAAAGTAGATGGTTCTAAAGACATTTTGGTGGAATATGGAAAGACTTACAGTTTGTTCTCGACTTTCGAGGACAGCTGGTGCTAGCTACGGCACAAAATTGCCTTCAAAGCGATGCAAAGACACTGAAATTTGAATAAAGCACGGTATCACACAACTGAGTCGCAATGGATGGAGTTAGGGAGGATGGCTGGCCGTACCGAAATTGCGTAGTCCGTAGTGTAGGTCCAAGCTGCAGGTCCTCCAACGTCTTAACACCGGTTCCAAAGTTTCTCTTGGGCTTTTTCTTGCGAATTGTTGGCTAAACTCCCGCTGCGATGGGGTCGGCCACGTCACGTCCAAAGATCGCTGAGTCGTATTTGGCGAAATATGCGGCGACGAATGTCCACAAGGTATGTATGCGCTTTATGAAAATGAGTGATAATTTAAAAAATGAATTTTATTGAAAATTCGTTACATGGGTTTGAACAGATATATAAAGTCAGTGCTAGAGAATTTTACATCTTAAACGTAACGGAAACGGACACCATCAAAAAAGAATGTTGCCATATTAAATATAACGAAAAACGTTTCGATTCACGCGTGCGTGAACAGAGCGCAAACAAGTAAGCCAAAGGTACCTATGTCCGGCTTTTAAGGTAAACTGGCCAGCCAAATTAAACGCCGAGTGTTTTTGGACCTGGCAACCCTACGCGCGGGTGAGGTAGCGGGAGGTCAATAAGTATGCTCTAATAGGTCTTTCTCAGCCCTAAAATGAGGTGAGAGGCCCGGCCTCTATGTGCCTTGCACAGGTACAGCCAGCATCAGAAGTTGATTATCACTTTATTGCCTTGTCATATAATTTTTAGCAACTATTACTGCACAAGCAGTGGCGTTGCCATGATATAGTACTAAAGTGTTAAATCTACGTCTGATTCTGACCTCCGTCACCTGGCTGGCAACCTGGGAGGTCTCAGAAAGTCTATAATCTGAGCTTAGAGCAATCGATAGAGATATGGGCTCTCCTTAAAAACGTAGGTTTTTATTTTAATTATCATCATTATCAACAGCTCATATAATGTCCCCACCGAGGGCTCGAGCCTTTAGAGCATTTCGCCACATTAGAGACGATTAGGCCTTAGTCAACCACGCTGGCCAAGTGCGGGTTGGTCGACTTCACACACAACCTAAGAATTTCTTCATAGGCGTGTGCAGGTTTCCGCACGATGTTTTTCTTCACCGTAAAAGCGTCGATTAAACGTACATATGAATTCCAAATTTGAAAACTCATTGGTGCGTGGCGGGGATCGGACCAGTGCCTCCCGACTGGGAGACGACGCTCTTACGCACTACGCCACCGACGCTCCAAAGCATTATAATATAAAATCAATATATAGCGAAGGACAAAAGAACAGTTACTAACTAAGATACAAGTAGGTAATAACGATCTATTATGCATTGTGCCTAGAATCAATCTCACGGTTACTAGGTACTACGTCATAATTGGGATTTTACAAATATAATTAATATTGGAACAGCATTCAAAGGTGAGATATTGTTAAGTCAATTGTACTTTTTCCGCTTTCCTTATAAAGTTAAAGAACTACCTAAATGAACTGCACTCGATTTACGTCAAAATTGTCACACTTTGTAGATTTTCCAGACTTGATTTTAAAGCGATGTGTACAGACTTTGCACAGAAATTATTTATTATAAGAAGATTAATTCATAATTAAAACCGCTATACTATACGTAGAGAGATATTTTAATTTACTCATATAGTTTTGTAAAAGCGAGAATCTTATGGCGCAGTTTTACGAAAACGCAGTTTGGAGCTATATTTCAGCAGAAATACAAGCATTATAATGGCCAACAATACTTTGTGAAAATTGTTTTTCCAATAGAAGAAAATATGCTATTACAAAGCGCTATAGAGCCAAAAAAAGGGATACCACAAAAATGTATAAGTAATTGGTAAATTTTAGTGAAGATTTTTACTATGTTTTATAAATTAAACTCATTAAATATATTTATTTTATTATAATACATATAAATGTTAGACATAATACCGATATAATAACATTGTTAAATGCAATCAGATATTTTTAATAATTATTTGAATGGTCTAAATCCGAGCTCGCGGCCATTTTCGATCGTACACCCCGGGTCTTCCCAGTAGAGTTGTGTAGCTCGCGAATGAGTGATATAAAAGATATATATCTTCACGAAAGAGCTTATGTATCTTTACTATCTTATCTTTATCTCAGGTGACGTTAAATTATATCTTTATATCAATGTGTCATAGTTCAGTTTGATAGATACGGACGGATATGAATGAACGATTCCGATTACAGAGAGAAAGAGAGAGAGACGAACACGACTTTGTCTAAGTGACACACCAACACACAGTTTCTCAAATCTGTAGACACGACTGCAAGATATAGTTTAATGATTATTATCACTTTTCAGACACTTTGGTTTAAAGCTACATAATAATTAATAACGCATAACAACTATATCTATCTTTAGTGCAAGGCAGGCAATGTATCTTTAGTGAGATACTGATATACAAGAGTGATATACATATATCACTAAGTTGAAAAGATATATATCTATCTTTTCACTTTAGTGATATGTTTGGCGCATCGCTACTTCCTAGCTAGTGGACCTATCGCTCTTCGAGCAATGTCTATGTGTGCATGGGGTCACATGGTCATGACTGTTTTGTGTATCTAACAACAATACAGCGAAATAAATGTTATTGGTACTTCGATGAATGCACGTTCTTAAGAGTACCCCGTTCATTTCGAAATATAAGACGTTTGGTCCGCATACAAGACATTTGAACCCTCAACTACTGAGGGTCTGACTATCTTATCATTACCTGGCGACATATTTTGATCAGATGATGGTAACTAGCCAGGCAGGCTTAAAATAAGCCTTACCAATAACCAAATTGGGCACATTATTATCTACACTACTGTGCATTGAACCCCGGACCCATCTATTTAATTCCGGCAGATTACGGCCTGCCTAGACTTTACTACGAGACACAAGTGCAGCACCAAGGTCACTCGACTAAGGCGCTTCTATCCTCGTTATTATTATTTCTGTGCTTCTGTGTCTTTCTAACAAAGTTAGATGGCTCCCTAATGGCAAACTAAGGCTCCTGGAGTCTTGCGTGTCTTTCTAGCAAGATAAGATGGCTTCCTAACGGCAAACTAAGGCTCCTGGAGTCTTCTGTGACTTTCTAGCAAGATTAGATGGCTTTCAAGATTAGATGGGAGGCGATTACCGCATAAGTCTTTGCCGCATAATAAAGGGCACCTTATGGAATCTTATTTATGTAAAAGTCGTCTACGATTTCGATAAATAGAATTACTAGGACTATTTCACGATGAAGACATATTCTTTCTAATCTATGATAATGACACATGAATTGAGACACACACCTATGTGTACAATATTACTTTATCAGATACTTTTGTCGTGCCATACCTCTCGCGGCCGGGCCCCCGCGGGCCCCCCGGATATGTTCACTAAAAAACGCACGCGCTAACGCCGGGAGTACGATATCGTCACTTTTTTCGCGCCGCTCTTTAAAAATGCTATTACAATAAAGCTAAGGTTTAAATTGGCTTGTGTTATATCTTTTCTAAAAGCTGAATAAATTTAGCGTATTTTAGATCCCTTTGCTATCACAAATATAGAATTTAAAAAAAAAAAAAAAAAAAAAAAAAAACAGTAATATTCGTCGTCTACTCTGTTACGACGTCCTTGGAAATTGTGAAGTGCAGTGCAGTGTTTTTAAATTGTTTAGATTGATTTTATCGTTATAAGGTAAGTAAAATTATGTAATATGTATTTTTTATTGTGTATTTATTCATACTTAACAATAGGACATGTAATTCAATTAGTATTTTTCATACAAATACAGTTTGAAAATGATGTGCGTCATTTACGACGTTTTAGCGCGGGACCGGTTTTTTCTTTTCGTTATAATACAATCACGAAACAATAAAATCATGAGAGCCGCATATAATAAGAAAGGTAATCTATCCAGGAATCTGTTTTAGTTTAGATCTTTCGATTTCATTCTTCCATTGTTACGTAAATAGATTTTCAAAGTGATCTAGATCAGTAGGTACGTACTGCGCACCGGCGTTATAGGTATCGTTTTTTCTTGATGTTATTATTGCAAGACGCAGTAATAAAAACCATTGAAATAGCATACCATTAGATAGATAATTTAACAAGGAACCTGTTTTTGCTAGTAGTTATCGAATTTAGATGAGTTACGGATGTCAAATACCATAAAACCCTCATGGCCCGAATTTCACGCACACATACACACTTCTTGTTCTCTACGCTTACGTAATGAATGTACTTGCAAGCGCTGAGTTAAAGGATGCTCCTTTTTTAGTTCAATTTATTTCTAGTTGCTAGTAGTGAAAGAGTAACAAACAAACTGTTGTTTATAAAAATCTAAAAAAAAATGAGGACGGTGCCAACCTCAATATTTGGAATAAACGTAATCACTTGCATTTGGGACCGACCTAAAAAAAATAGATTTTTATAAATAAAATTTTTTGTTTCCTAGTTTTTAGGTTTGAAGGCGGTTTTTTTTCTATAAATACGAGTACACTAGACATATTTTATTTTTATTTTCTAAAGATGGCTCAAAACAAGAAATTGATTTCGGGAATGGAGGTGGACCTCTCCCCAGGCGGAACCATCCGTAGGCGCGGGGAAGACGAAGTCGTCCTCCTTGAAGCCACGCCTAGTGGCAGAAACCTGAGAGTGAGTATTTTATGTATAAATAAAATTGATATATGTATAAGTACAGTTGGAGTTCAGTGTGTCTGGCGAAGTGTCTTCTACAAGGTGAAGATCAGCTGGGTTTATCTAAGTATAGTATATAGTATAATACTATATAGCTGAAGAGTTGTTTGTTTGTTTGGCTGAACGTGCTAATCTTAGGAACTACTGATTCAAATTGAAAAAATATTTTTGTGTTAGATAGACCGTTTATCGAGGAAGGCTATAGGCTATTATTTTTCGACATCCTCGCGAATGATGTCGCGGGCATAGGTAGTTAGTGATATTCTTCTTTACTATTCTTTAAAGGTGTGGAAACCTCCCACTACGCCGCAATTGGCGGCTTCGTCGTCGTCGTCGACCCCCCGTATTGGTCGTCGAGCTCGTCGCAGCCTGGCGCTGAACGACAAGGCCATAGCCATGGCCTTATGTAACTCTAGCAGCGAGGACGAGTTCGACGATTCGGATGGCGCAGAAAATAGCGATGACGACCAACCGCTAAATTTTGCTGCCCTACGGCAGAGTGCCCGTCGTATGAGGAAGGAAATCATTAACGAGGAGGAGGATGTAGCGGAGGTTGAGGAGGAGGGTGTAGCGGAGGTTGCAGCGGAGGGGGTTGAGAGAGCAGTAGGGCTATATGACACCATACTGGAGAGTGAGCCAGTCGCAGTCGCCGTCGAACTACCTGTAGTGGACCAGATGACTGATCTTAATGATTTCTCCTGGACGGAAGATTTTTCAACATTTTCCAGCCAGGAGGAATCATATTGTAGGACACCTGGTCCATTACAGGCTTCTCGAGGCCCCTTGGATACCTTTCTTAATATATGGGACGATTGTATTATGGAGACAATAGCTAAAGAGACAAATAGGTACGCATGGCAAAATATTGCTCCCATGACAGAGTCGGGGGCTCCAATCCCTAACTATTTAAACTCATGGGTTGAGACCACCCCCACAGAACTGTATCGATATTTTGCCGTGCTTATACTGATGTCTCTTTGCTATCGTTCCGATATACGAGAATATTGGACGATTGGCATTCTAGAGATGAGGAAATTTAGGACGGTGATGCCGCGTGATCGCTTCCTAATACTGAGCAAGTTTATACATTTTGTAGACAACGAACATGCGCCATCGACCGGTCCAATGTACGACAGGCGGGTTTACAAAATTAAGTCTATTATTGAACATTGCAATCAAAAATTCTGCACACTCTACACACCTAATAAGTTCCTTAGCTTGGATGAGTCACTGCTTCTGTGGAAGGGTCGCCTTAGTTGGGTGCAGTGCATCCGCACCAAGGCAGCACGCTTCGGCATGAAATCCTTTGAGCTCTGCGAAGCAGAGACCGGGTACCTGCTAAGGACCTTATTATATGCTGGGAAAGACTCGTCAATGCACCCAAGTCCCATCAGTGGTTTCAGTAACTGCACCGCGAAAGTGGTATTAGAGTTAATGGATGGGTTCTTGGACATAGGACACACTCTCGTCATGGACAATTGGTATAACCAATTGTCCCTGACGAGATTTTTAAAGAGAAGGGGCACAGATGTGATTGGCACCATGAACCCGCGTAGGGTTCATGTCCCCCGGGAAATTAAATATGCACAACTCGCCAACAGGGGGGAGCAAGTTTCTCGACATTGCGGTGACATCTCCATGGTTGTCTGGAAAGACGTTAAAGCTGTCACCGCAATTTCGACATACCATTCGGATAAAATGTTGCCCGGTCTGCGCGGTGGTATTGAAATTGACAAACCGGAGATGATTGCCACCTATAATAGGTATATGGGTGGAGTAGATAGCAAGGACCAGAAGCTATCTATGTTCCAAATGGAACGTAAAAGGGGTAAAAAATGGTACATCAAAGTCTTTAAAAGACTTTTAAACACTAGCATACTAAACAGTTACATCATGTATTGTAAAAATCCAATGACAAAGGTGCTTTCGCATAGAAATTTTCGGCACGAGTTAGCCCTGGAGTTGTTAAGCCGGTTTTCGGTCGCGCCGGTGCATGAAACCCCGGTGTATGAAACCCCTTCGACCCCTAATCCGGAAAGTTTGGGCAAGGGGCGATTAACAGTGAATGCCCAACATTTTGTTATAAACACAGAAAACATACCGGGGACGAAACGACACAAACGCAGGCGGTGCGCACGATGCACAGCAGCAGGTCGGCAGACCATGGTCACAATTATGTGCAAATATTGCAAAGTGCCATTGTGTGTCGGCACCTGCTGGGAAGAGTACCACACGCTTGAAAATCTAAGATAGTTTTGTTAATACCACTTGTATTAACAAGTCTATCTTAGATTTGTTTTGCTTTCTTCCCCGTTATGTTTTCTGTAAGATTGTATTTTTTGTATGTTATTTCTACGAACTAATAACTTGCTAGTTTGCTCAGTTATTGATTTTCTAAGAACTCCCGTCATCCCGTGACCACGAACGCTGCAATTTGTTACGAAACGTCAGGCAATAATAACAAAATGTAAAATCTAATTACGCGCGAGTTAAATCCGTAAAAGTTGTTTTATTTACAATTACTAAGAACTTTCAGTTTGACCCTCGTACGCTTGATCCTTGCTGTTTTACTTATACAGACTAATAGCTTGCTAGTTTGCTCAGTTATTGATTTTCTAAGAAATCCCGTCATCCCGTGACCACGAACGCTGCAATTTGTTACGAAACGTCGGGCAATAATAACAAAATGTAAAATCTAATTACACGCGAGTTAAATCCGTAAAAGTTGTTTTATTTACAATTACTAAGAACTTTCAGTTTGACCCTCGTACGCTTGATCCTTGCTGTTTTACTTATACAGACTAATAGCTTGCTAGTTTGCTCAGTTATTGATTTTCTAAGAAATCCCGTCATCCCGTGACCACGAACGCTGCAATTTGTTACGAAACGTCGGGCAATAATAACAAAATGTAAAATCTAATTACACGCGAGTTAAATCCGTAAAAGTTGTTTTATTTACAATTACTAAGAACTTTCAGTTTGACCCTCGTACGCTTGATCCTTGCTGTTTTACTTATACAGACTAATAGCTTGCTAGTTTGCTCAGTTATTGATTTTCTAAGAACTACCATTTTTTACCCCCGTACACTGGTCCTTGCTATTCTACTTTTACGAACAAGCTCTTGTATAAGTCTACGTTGAATAAGTTATGTACATTTTGAACCGTTACGTTGCTCAAACCTTTATACTGGTCCTTGCTATTCTACTTTTACGAACAAGCTCTTGTATAAGTCTACGTTGAATAAGTTATGTACATTTTGAACCGTTACGTTGCTCAAACCTTTATACTGGTCCTTGCTATTCTACTTTTACGAACAAGCTCTTGTATAAGTCTACGTTGAATAAGTTATGTACATTTTGAACCGTTACGTTGCTCAAACCTAAACTATTACACAAACTGCTCAGGTGCCCCTCTCTCTACGATTTAATTTTTGAACCAAAACGCTTGGTCCATGCTGTTCTACTTTTAAGAACTAATAACTTGCTAGTTTGCTCAGTTATTGATTTTCTATGAACTCCCGTCATCCCGTGACCACGAACGCTGCAATGTGTTACGAAACGTCGGGCAATAATAACAAAATGTAAAATCTAATTACGCGCGAGTTAAATCCGTAAAAGTTGTTTTATTTACAATTACTAAGAACTTGCTCAGGTGTCTCTCTCTCTCTCTCCTCACTCTCCAGTATGACTATAATTTATGTTTTGAACCATTACGCTTGATCCTTGCTGTTTTACTTTTACGAACAAGCTCTTGTATAAGTCTACGTTGAATAAGTTATATACATTTTGAACCGTTACGTTGCTCAAACCTTTATGAACTATTACACACACTGCTCAGGTGTCTCTCTCTACTCACTCTCCAGTATGACTATAATTTATGTTTTGAACTATTACGCTTGGTCCTTGCTGTTTGACTTTTACGAACAAGCTCTTGTATAAGTCTACGTTGAATAAGTTATGTACATTTTGAACCGTTACGTTGCTCAAACCTTTATGAACTATTACACAAACTGCTCAGGTGTCTCTCTCTACTCACTCTCCAGTATGACTATAATTTATGTTTTGAACCATTACGCTTGGTCCTTGCTGTTTGACTTTTACGAACAAGCTCTTGTATAAGTCTACGTTGAATAAGTTATGTACATTTTGAACCGTTACGTTGCTCAAACCTTTATGAACTATTACACAAACTGCTCAGGTGTCTCTCTCTACTCACTCTCCAGTATGACTATAATTTATGTTTTGAACCATTACGCTTGGTCCTTGCTGTTTGACTTTTACGAACAAGCTCTTGTATAAGTCTACGTTGAATAAGTTATGTACATTTTGAACCGTTACGTTGCTCAAACCTTTATGAACTATTACACAAACTGCTCAGGTGTCTCTCTCTACTCACTCTCCAGTATGACTATAATTTATGTTTTGAACCATTACGCTTGGTCCTTGCTGTTTGACTTTTACGAACAAGCTCTTGTATAAGTCTACGTTGAATAAGTTATGTACATTTTGAACCGTTACGTTGCTCAAACCTTTATGAACTATTACACAAACTGCTCAGGTGTCTCTCTCTACTCACTCTCCAGTATGACTATAATTTATGTTTTGAACCATTACGCTTGGTCCTTGCTGTTTTACTTTTACGAACAAGCTCTTGTATAAGTCTACGTTGAATAAGTTATGTACATTTTGAACCGTTACGTTGCTCAAACCTTTATGAACTATTACACAAACTGCTCAGGTGTCTCTCTCTACTCACTCTCCAGTATGACTATAATTTATGTTTTGAATTATTACGTTTGGTCCTTGGTGTTCTACTTTTACGAAAAAGCACTTATATAAGTCTACGTTGAATAAATGTTTTACGATTTGAACCACTTTTCATCCCCCTACACTTACACTACATTTACACTTACACGCACTTACACTACACATACACTCAAATGGGAGGGATGGAAAGTGGCGATGAAATGAGATGGAAGTTTTATGTACATAATTCATGTTCAAATGCCATCACATTTTATATGTATTTTTGTAGGTATAATTATATATTCTTGTCCTTTTATGTATTACCTGTACATTTAAACCATTTGTGAACACATCATATATTATAATTGTATCTACTGAACGGCATTTTATGTATTACCTGTACATTTTAACCATTTGTGAACACATCATATATTTTATTTGTATCTACTGAACATTCGTTCTGATTAGACTTTCAACAAATAGTATATTCGGCCGTAATCCGAATACCGAATATTCGGCGAGCTTCCTGGCCAAATAGCCAAATGTATGGCAAAAGTATTCTGCCGGTATGTGCCACCGAAACTTGTATCAACGTTGTTTCGCCCTCATTAGTACATTAAATAACAGTACGAAACTGTTAATTCTCTTTATTTCCTTATTCCATGATCAAATATTTCAAAGTCTATTGTAGAAATTGATATGACGGTTTGTATTAGCCTGTTTATGTTAATTCAAATGCATAGATAATTGCAGTTGTTTTGGTTTTTATTTTTGTTAAATTTGTAATTAAGAAGTCGATTATGTACAGACAACAGCAATCAGGCTACCCAATACAGTCTAATTACTTCAGTTAATTTTCAACCTTATTCGATGAACATAAAGTTCAAAATGTACTGAATAAGTTATGTTATTACTATAATATGAAAACTTAAAAATGTTTTATGTTTTTTGCTGCCTTTGTATATTATAATACCTCTATCGTGATTGTCAATTGTCGGGTAGCCTGAAAATAAAGTTAAAGTTAATACTTTTATAATTAGGTACTTTGTTGTACTTTTCTTATTATAGTTTGTTACCATTCTGTAACTACAAACTTTGAAAATTAATATTTGAAAAGAATGACTACATGAGTTTTTTTATGAAATCTTCTCTATAGTTCAAATTTTGTAACCAGTGTAAATTCAGTCATGACTCATGACATACAGACATCATGACATTGTAAGTTAATTTTTTTTGTGTTACACATAGGTACCTTCCAATTTTAATGATTCGAAAGAGCTTCTTCAGGGGCCTAATTGAATAAATATACTTAAATTGAATTTCATCTGTGAAGCTGTAAAATAATAAAAGTACTGTATACCTCTGTTATTATACCTCCCTAGTTATATAAGAATAAATATTTTATTTTACTACCTACATATGTTTATTTATTTCAACTCCTGAGAAAAAATATTTTATGACTAATTTATTTCCATTAGGCAGACCAAATTTTTATATCACTAAAATAGTAGGTATAAAAATGTCACATTCCTACACAAGTAAGTAGCTTTGGGGTCATTCATTTATTTCGTAAAACAATTGGGGGAGGGAGGTCCATCACTTATTTTTTCTTTAATATTTTAGGTTTTTTTATAATTATTATAATTATTTATATTATTGGGTCAAAAACTAGCAAAAAAATTGTCTTACGAAATAAAGCAATAAAAATACACCAAATCCTTTGCATTTCTATCTATTATAAAGATCAATTGGTAAACATAGCACAGAAATATAATTCACTTAATCTTTACATTATTACGTAAATACACAATGGTAGGTAACAAATAATAAATCAAAGAAACAAAAATATGTATTATTCACGTAACAAAAACAAAAACAGCCTGTATACTGCTCGACGCACGCACACTAGCACACTAGTACTCGACAACGCGATCGCCCGGTGGCCGGCCGGTATTAGTAATCAGCAACTTCTCTTCTTTTTTTGACATTGTTTTTGTTATGTAAGTCTATTCTTATTATATATCATTAGAAAGGGAACTTTGTAAACATAATAATGCGTATTTTTAAGATAAGCTTTATTCATTATAAATCATTCAAAATCAACTATAAACTAAAGTCGGCATTTTACAATGATTTTTTGAACGCTCAATGTTTTATTTTGTTGCAAATATCCTGTAAATTATAGAAACAAAAAAAACAACTTGCATAATGTTTTCAAATAGTTTATCTATACAAGAAAGTAAATATATGCTAGCTACGTGCAGTAATAGCTTCACAATATTTTTTACAAATCACGAAAAGCGCTGAAAGAAAAAAAAGAAAAAAAAATATTACTAAACTTCAAAGGCATGGTTATCGAATTTTTACCATGGATACATACTTTTATTATTCGTTAATTGTAAAGCTAATACATCGCAGAATATAAATACATAAGTTGTAAATTTTATAACGTTATAAACATTCATCCTATAAGATTTATTTCAAACAACAAAATCACCCGTTTTTTACGACCCGTCAGTCGCCACTCTTACGACGATAATAAATTAAACAAACATTGTAAAGCTGTCAACTAAGCTTTGTTTATTGCCCTGTTTTATTGGCTTCTCAGAAATACAAACATCAACGTTATAAGTGGATACATCTGGTCACACTAACAAAATACTTGAATGGCGCCGAGCGCAGGTTTAAAAACGCGGGAAACCGGACACCCCGCCGGCCTCTGCGCTTTGCACGTAAAAAAACCCTCCGTCCTCCAAAGGTTAAAATTGAGAATAGAAATAATGAATGCGTTTGCATCGTGAGAAAACATTTGGTACGAGATGACAAACAAACGTCGTCGAGCAATAAATAATATTGTGAGAAAACAGATAACATTGTGATATGGCAGTAGCAAATTCTTAATACTGTTTTGTTAGTTTTTTGGGGGTATATTTCAATATTCAACCTACACTTGGATCACAGATCCCAGGCACTGTCTCCTGGCTGACCTGGCTCCCCTCTCTGCATCTGCAACAAGATTGGCCCGGCGCCCGCACGGTGATTCCATGGAATACTAAGAATTCTAGTCTCACAGTATTTGTTATTTTGAAATGTATGTAGGAAAATGCAGAGGAAAATAAAATGTACTTAGAACATAAATAAATTACCTACGTATCTTCTCTATTCTCTACTAAAATTCCTTGAAGATAGACGCAGAGGAAAATCCAAATTCCTCAACAATAACGTACAATAGTGATTATTAATAATACGTTTAACACTTAGTATAATACTATTTACCATATCATAGCAGCTATAGCAGCTTGTGCATCAATATCTGTGGCATCATTAATGATGCATTAATAGTTGCCACCGCTATGTAGGTAGGCTCTTATTAACAACTTCTGTTGCTCACCATACTTAGTAATATAGATAACCAACACTAGTAGGTACATATTACAAGACATTATTAATAATATAATAATAATATATTTCCATGCTCACACCATTGGGCTAGATAAGCCCAAAGTAAGTATCATTAAGGACTTTGTGTAAAGGTTAAGTACCAGATAACGGACATTTTTAATATACTTACTTAATTTAGATATTTTTATGAAAAAAACTTAAGTAAATATTGTGTATTTATAAACAACCTTGACTCGGAAACAAATTTTCGTGTTCGTCATGCAAATGTTTGCCGCTACCAGGATTCGAACCCGGACCGCTTGATGTGTAGGCAGCTACACTGACCAGTGACCACTCTACCACGACCGCAGCGTCAATGATATTACTATATTCTTCCTAGAGGTTGCAAGGTAAATAGTACCCTATAGCCTATCAGTATAATATATCTATGTCATCATAAGTCACTAAAGTATCAAAGTCGCTTTCCGCGTTTGTCTCTAATAGTCTCTATATCCGAAAACCAGCACGCCAAGGATTTTGTTGCAATTTTCTCCGGAAGGTTTATGGGGGCATGAGCGGAATAAAAAGTTTTTTTTTAATAATCAGGCTGTTTTATTTTTTCCATAACGCAGTAACCACCAATCACCACCTTAACTCAATCTTTCCCTATCATACATCTCTATTCAATAATGCTGTATCTGTCATACATTCTTACTTTAATTTTTTTTAATAGATAATAAAACGTGCGAAGCCTGGGCGGGTCGCTAGTATAGTATTCTTTGTTTAATATACTTATCTACTTAGTAACTTAGTAACTATGTGTCTCGTCTTAAACGCAGCCACCACACGCATTCGATACACTCAAAGCCTAATTTATTAAACAAATTTTGTGGTCGTAAATTTTCTTCCAGTGTATAAACCAATACGTTTCTTCCTTTTTCTAATAAACTATTTGTAGCCAGTTTTGTAATGTACTCTGCGTAGCCATGTCTTCTGTAATTTTCTAAGCAATACAAATGCGAGAACGAGCCTGCTTCGTCGAAGAAGATCCATGTGATAGGTTCGTTGTTAACTTTGGAATAAAGCACATAGGCGAGGTCATTGTCCATATACGTTTCGAAGATCCTTCGAGTTTGTCCTGGAGTGTGAAACGTCCATGTGCGGTCGGCGAGGTCTATAAATTCTGGTTTCAAAGGTCCAACATAAGTATTTTCTGGACATCTGAAATTAGTTAAAAGTGAGATTTATGTTCTGTTAGAAATTACACACAAACTGTGTGGGTTTAGAAATTGGAGTAATATACTTATACTTACTTGGAGTCAAATCAGATACCTGTTCATATTTGATAAATGATCATTTTATAGAGCTTTAAAATCATATTATAGTGAAGATTCTATGTGACAACAACAAAACATATTTTAACGTAGGTAGCTAAAATAGTAGCAAATAATTGTAAACAGACAGGTTAAATCGAAGTTATAGAGTAAATGGACTGATGGCAAAGAAGTAGAACTATAATTATCTATAGGTACATAAGGTAGTTGAACTTCAGTTCTGGAGTGTTCTGTGAATATTAATAAAATCAAAAAATCTTACTCTGATATTTGTAATGATCTCGATCCTTTGTGCAATAAATGTTTGTAGATTTTACTGTTAGAATAATTTAAGTTTAAATTCAATCGCTTAGCTATTCTTTTCATGCATGCTATAACTTCAGAATTGGCGGAAGGTACGTTAACGGCTCTGTTCCAATCTATGATCTTGGTTTCAACTATGGCATCTTCTAGAACTGACGTGTCTTCAGTAGCAGGACAGACATACAGTTGGTAGTACTCATTCTATAAAGTAAGATACAAATAAGCTGTAATATTATCTGATCTCCATAGATATATTTGAATTACAAATAAACAAACGGAATGAACCTTATGATGCTACACTAGCCAACACTAGCATTGCGCAGGCGCTTATTGACGGTACATACCTAGTAGTTTACGCGAAATGCAGTCAAACATAGGATTGGAAGTATGGCGCTGGGCCTACTCGTAAAGATTTAGGGACCTTCGATAAAGAGCACAGTCGTCATGACTTTTTTTTACCTTATAATGAAATAAGTACCGAATCGGAGAGTCTTGCATAACTTCGATCCCTAGCGATGCATATTGCAGCACAGTGCCGCATCGACCCCCGGCAGTGCCTGTGAGCGAAACATAATGAAGCTCCTCTTTTTAAGCCTACCTGTGTGCGGAACCTATAAAGCGAGGGCCTCTTTTTAAACCTATGAAATTGGTGCTGGCATTTCACCCACCCTGTTGCCTTGGCGCCTGCGCCTCACACTTCGCATCGGGAGACTCGGCTCTGTTGCGGCAAGATAGCAAAAATCTTTATCACTTAAAAAGTTGTTGTTGGCCTGCGCTCACGCTTATTGTTTAGTTTCCTACTTTAGAGGTATTAAATACTAGAAAAAATGCACTGAAAAAACTCGACTTGCCTCAGGCGGGAATCGAACCCGCATCTTCCGCAATCCGGGCGGCTGCGTTGACCATTACACCAACGAGATACTGCTTTTCACTGTCGAAATTAAATAAAATATTCCATAATGTAAGGTAGTTTCATCTTAACTGGGCGTCAAATATTTGCAAAATATTTCGTTCGGGTCTTAGAAGTGCAAATTTCAAAGATTTGATGAAACAATGTTTACCATAAAAACATAAGCACCAAGCACTGACAAACGACAGCAAAAAGCAGTATCTCGGTGGCGTAATGGTCAACGCAGCCGCCCGGATTGAGGAAGATGCGGTTTCGATTCCCGCCTGAGGCAAGTCGATTTTTTTCAGTGCATTTTTTCTACTATTGAAATATTTACGCGTTTGTAAACGCAAAAATAAAATTATTCTATACTATAAAGGTACTTACAGCCAACAGCACGTATCAAGTTACCTTACCACACAAACTGTCAAACTTTTTCTATCGGTTTTGCGCTTTAAAATAAGTTCGGTTAAATTGACAGTTTTGTATAGTCTGATCTGCTGAAGTCCGTACAACAAGAATGATATTCACCAGCTTCCATATCCAAACTACCATGAGAATAGCGAGCTTTAGAAATCTTACTTCCAGACACAAAGACAGAACCACGAAGCATTTTTTTAAGAGGATATTTTGTTTTTTTTTTGTGTTTTTTTTATGTTTTATTGACATAAGCTTCTTATTTACATATATTGCCTTATGTTTATGTCCTGCATACGTATCAGGGCTAAGGACAACACCAACACCGTACGACAACCACGAAGTCTTAACCTAAGTATTTTAACACTTACGTCCATAATAGCGATCATTCCATTTTCGATTTCTCCTTTAGGGCAATATATTTTAACTTTGAAAGCTGAAGTCAAAGCTGGGTGTGAAATCTGAGTATCGATTAAGCAGTATCCTTCAATACCACGGAGTCCGATCTTGGAGAACAGATCTTTAAGTTTGGTCCAATCTTGTCTTTGCATCTCAGTGAAAGAATCCATCTGCAGGAGAAGTGAGGAATTTTCTTAGAATCGAATATGCCGGTAATTTTGTTTGAGGACGTAATTTATGGGCCTTCCCATTATCTGACTGACGATGCCTCAGGACGATCCACTGTGTATCGTCAGTCAACCTTACACATATCAGATTATGCGTTATTGCGTCGTCGGCGATGCCAACAATGTTACGCCTGACGTATCTTTTGAATCCCCCATAAGGGAGTCACACAACGCAGATACGATAAATATTTTATCTGCGTATCTAAATATAAATATCTGAAAGTATCACACACTGCGCAGATACGATATATACGAAATGTTGCATTGCATCATTCACTCGACTTCCTTCAAACTTACTAGAACTGTATTTACGTACAGGGTTTTACAATGAGTTGACGAAATGTTGCTTCTAGATTTGCTAGACAGTTCGTCAGAAGAGGATGCTGATTTTGAATTTGATGCACATGTTGCATTAGCATCTACTAAAAGGGGAAGACTTATTTACTGATGTGCCCACGAGGCGCGAGACCAAACTTAGCCCCTCACCTCATCCACTATCGTTTATTCCTGACATCCAATCCTTAAGGAATGAATTCTAGTGGATGGGTAAAGCGCGAAGGAATGACGGTGTTAAAATATTTTTGTCCCTTCCCTCGCGCCTGCACGACGCGACATCCTTTACTAGTTACATAGAAAGTCGCAGGAAAGCATGTATAGATGGCATTAGTTCGTGGCCTCAATGGTTTCATGAATATGTACCCACCAAAAAAAAATTAGGAAATCTTCCGTGGTCGTGCCAAAAAGAATCACAATTGGATATAAAGGATATCTGCAGGTAAAATATCTGTGTATAAGCAGATCTATATCTTTCTATATCGGTCGGTACCTGCAGATACTTTACGATAAACATAACTTATCTGCGCTGTTAAGTAGTTCATTGAATTTTTTTTTGACTGACTACTGCAGGTTGTAAGTAGCTGATGACATTTCCTGCGTCACCGGGGTTTTAAGAAGGCGAAGACCTTGTGGTGTCCTCAAGTCTGTAGGTCGGCCGTTCCTAGGGGATTACTGGGCGACCGAGCATCTCCCCCTTCCCCTTGGGGGGTCTCTCGCTCGCCTAGCGTCCCTAGGGCGTCCGAATCGCCTTGCCAGCCAGAGGATGCGTCTAGCCTCAGGGCCTCGGCTCGGGCACGTCGTGTCGTGGTGGAAGTGGGGAAAAGCGTCCCGGTACGTATCTGTACCAAGTATAGCGTGAAGTGTGTAGACCGAATCTTCGCACTCTTGTTCGACGGTTGTGGTGATAACAAACGTGTGATTAGTGCTTGGTTGTGATGCGAACGGAGCATGGCACTCGTGATCGGATCGTCGGCCCAGATAGATTATTCTATCTGGGCCGTAAGCTTAGTTTGCCATCTCGTAATATAATTTGAAAAAAATCATTAATGCATAGGAAGTTGAATACCTATTGGTGTCTGCATTAAGATCTGCGAACACATTAAGATGCATTGCGTAGACAGTTGCAACTTGCAACCTTTTATATCTTAGATTATTTACCTATTTACATCAAGTTTACATGTAGTCAGTAGCGCCATCTCTACTATTTTTGTTGAACTATTATCATTTTGCTTCATAATAAGGCACTAGCATGTGATTCCACTAGCCACGACACTGAGGCGCTGTACGCAATTTTGATAGAGCACTCGCTATTTATGGTAATACGAAACATTTTTTTTACTATAGTATGATTTCATCATTCAGCTGTTTGATATTAAACTTTAGTTAGACAAGTTTAGTTCGCTTCCCGATAAATAATTGTTACTTTTGTAATAAAGTGGGGTGTATTTGATGTTGTTTTGAGTAGAGAGGTATATTATAAATCAGATAAATTACCTACCACAAGGATTGTGGGAAGGGGGCAATGACCTCAACATAAAGCAGGAATTTCTACTTTGAATAGGTACCTACCCAACTGGGTACGTACGAGAGAACCAAATTAGGCATATTACAACAGGTCAGAAAATAGATTTGTGTCTGATGTTGATAGAAAACTAAATTCTAAAAGGTGCAAGTGTCATTTTTGTAAGTAACTAGTAATATGTATTAAGTGCATAAGCAAACAAAAACAATACACTCACCAGACACTCACCTTATTTTAGGAAAAAATACATAAAAAATATGAAATGCAATTTTCAATTCAATGATTTCTACTTTTTGCTTTGCTGATAGTTCAGTAAAATTAAAGATAATGAAAGTTATCTCCCAGTCTGTCTGTGGATGGATGGATGATTTAACCAATTTTAACACTATCACAGTATCACAGACCAACATTCTAGATTCTAGTGAATCGTAGATTGAGAATTGAATGGACAGAGTCCTCACTATGTTAACGCTCAGTGCACAAAATAATCTGCAATTTCTATCTCAATAATACCTAAATGTTTAAAATTTTAATTATGCTCTAATTTTTGTACAAACTACTTTAAAATAAGTAAGTAAGTTTAGCATAATCATAAAAATAAAGGTAGGTAAGTAACCAAACGTTAAAATAATTTTTGTATGTAAAATGTTTATAAGTGTTTATACATGGTTTTAAACTCGTTTTAAACATTTTGAATTTTTGGCGCGGATTTTGTTTGTTTCCGGCTTCAAAAACAGTGTTTAGAGCTCATGGTTTCAGGATTTTTATTATTTCAATATTTCAAAATCGCTGAATAGTTAACAGAAGTAGTAGAAGTAGTGGTCAACCTGTGAAAAGATCTTGCTTTTAAAGGTAAAACTGGAAGCTACACAAAAGAGAAGACAAGTTTTCTGACCCCCAGTAACTTTTGAATGTTTTCTTGTCCTACCTGTCTCTTTCTAACTCTCATAATCATCATCATTATAGTAGCCTTTATAATTCGACCCACTGTTGGGTGGGACACAAGGCCTCTCAAGAAATTTATAGGTAAAACTTAAAGCCACACTATCAGTAGAAAAGTGAAGACAACTTTTTTGACTTTAAATATTTTCATTTCCTACTTGTCTCTTTCTAATTCTCCGCACAAGTAATACGATGATGTACAGTCGAACCAACTGAATCATGACCCACTTGGCCGATCATTCCTTTAGAATCATAAATTTAGTTAGGTTTTCTTCGCGTGTTGCACTTAGTACGTTTTAAATATGAATAAAAATGCGTCATTACGGGTCAGAGATCCACGCAATTTTAACCTTTCTTATCACTGCACTAAAGTCTCAATTGGAATTTTAAATAAGATGTCGTTCATAATCTAAACTCTTTTCACTACTGAGAAAATGGAATAACTATTATATTTTTAAAAATAAAATGACGTTATGTGTCAGATGTCAAGCAGTAGCCTGAACAAATTTTAAAAAGCCATATTTATTTGACACTGTCAGTGTCTAACAAATTGATAACAGGTTCATTACTTAGAAATGTACGTTCAAGCGAATTTCATCCTATTTTGTATAGAGTGACTATAAGAAAATGATCTTAAGGTGGGTCATGATTCAATTTGGTCGACTGTACGTACGTACATATGATGGTAGTGTGGCTTCCAGTTTACCTATAAATTTCTTGGCCTCTCCTTACCATCGAAGAAGGTTAAGGCAGTTCACCACATTTGCCCACAGCGGATTGGTGGACGGAGTTTATGGTGATCAATACCACTTTGCTAATCCTTTAATAATCGCCTTTTACGACACCCATTGGAGAATATGGGATGATGATATTCTACTCTACTGGCATCACACGGCGTATCACTTTCATTTGTCAAAAAAGTTAACCAAGTGTGTCTCATATAGTTTTACTCCCTCTAAGGACTTTTTACCAGAAAAAACCTGGGTTAGGGTATCGCAAAGGGGGTCTACTCTACTGGCATCACACGGCGTATCACTTTCATTTGTCAAAAAAGTTAACCAAGTGTGTCTCATATAGTTTTACTCCCTCTAAGGACTTTTTACCAGAAAAAACCTGGGTTAGGGTATCGCAAAGGGGGTGCAGGTTAGGATGGAATTGTGACCTATTACGCCAGATACGATTATTATTTTTTTCATTTTGTTTTTCATTACAGCCAGTCGCAGTTCCATACTAAACTTATTTTTTTAATTATTTTTCATTACAACCAGTCTCAGTTCCATACTAAACTACATCGGAAACCTAACCTAAGTCCCCCTTTGTCACACCCGGACCAAAATATGGCTGTATAGGCTAGAGTCTTTTACCTGCCTTCACTAAAGAGGTTTAAAAAAATTCAGCGACCGGAAGTGGCTGTCAAGTTATATTATTTCTAATCTGTGCACAATAAAACCAATCAAACTATCTGCAAGATATCTGAAGCCTGTAAAATATAATTTTATGTTTTACCTTCCAGATAAATTCTGGATAGATTATCCAGGACTTCATCAGCATGCAGTGAATTTAACTTTCAAGTACATTTTTTTCCGTTCGCTTGTGCATTGAATAACTTCTAAATGGATTCAATTAAAAATGCGGAAAGGAGACGAACCAAGCGTGAGAGAAGCAATAATTTTAGTTCACAAGAAACTGAACTTCTGGTTAGGCTCGTCGAGCACTATAAAAACATCATCGAAAATAAAAAAAGTGATGCTAACATTTGGCAAGAAAAAGATAGGGCCTGGAATCAAATTGAAAAGGCATTTAATATTGCCACTGATTCTGTATTTCGTTCCTGCAAACACCTAAAACTAAAATATGAGGCGTTAAAGAGGGACACTCGAAAGAAAAGTAAAACTGGTGAGGGCACTGCCTTGCCAGTATTAACACCTGCCGAAGAGAAAGTAAAGGAGATGATTCTTCATTCTGCGGAAGGAAATGCAAGTTTTTATGATTCAGATCCTCTGGCAAGTATGTACCTAAAATTAAATAGTTTTCTCATTTTAATTTGTTTACTGAATGCTATATTCATACTTACCTGTTTATCTGTTAGGTATTTCAGGTACCTCAACAGTTGATGCTTCTACTGGTAAACACTGGTTGGCTACAGCAGACACTAATGGTATGTGATGAAACAAAAGCTGCTTTAAGCTTTATTTTTTCTTATCTGCCATAGGTATGATTATTCTGTGATATAGCATTTAATATATTAAATATATTTCCATTCTCACTAATTATCTAGCTCAAATGATCGCTTCATTTTCCAATCAATTCCTTTTTGTCAATTAAAAATGTATTTTTCACTTATCAGCCTTTTTTTTAATTTCAGAGTCTTGTAATGTTGTTATTGAAGTTGAAAATCAAGAGACTGATGAAGAGCCACTAAAAAAAGATCTGTGTTCTGATTCTGAAACGGAACAACTTCATGAAAGTAAGTTATTAAACATTGCCCATTATGTTGTTATATAAATATTATGTTAGTAAAAGAACAAGAGCAAAAAGAAAGAGGGACATTATATTTTTTGGCACAATTTGTCATTAATTTTGTTATCTTCATTACATTTTGTTCAGCATTACAAACCCATTTTCTAGTCGGTTCAATTGGCAATGAACTCTGAGTCTAGAATAATTGTTCAATATTAGTAAGTACTTAACTCTAAATGGAGTTCAAGATTTTATTATTAAATTATATTGTGTAATGTATCGAGAAATAAAAGATAACACATACTTGTACAATGATACAAAAACTCTTGGCATTCCTTGGATTCACTGTGTGGATGCCAGGTCTATTGCATTGCAGAGACGGGAGCCAGGAGTAATAACAGGAATTTGCAACCGAGGTATAGGTTTAAGCAGTCTTCCTTACGATGCATTGGCACTCGCCTCCTTTGTGGAACGGTACTATCCATAGACAAACAGCTATAATTAGGCTATAGCTAAACTTATATATTTAAAATAGATGTAGCCCTTATTTCTAATTATAAAAACCTGCATTTTATTGTTTCTTACATTTTAAAACCTTGATTATGTTTTAAGGTGATTCAGTAACTACTCAAAATGTGCAAACTCAAAGGGAATGGAAACCATGGAATCCAAAGGCACTAAGAAGTAAAAGACATCCTGCCTTATGTAAGTTTTTTAGAAAATGTTTAGTTTTTTAATAATTGATTTAATTTTAAGGAATCTTACCTCTTAGTTTTGAACAAACATCCTTTTTATTGCATCATAATTATTTATTAATTCAGTGAAAATATAATATGCTAGGAGACCCAACAGACATTTGTCTTACAAAACATTTTCTATTGAATCAAATTCCACTTAAACATACAAAAAAATCATCACAATTGCTCTGACCGAGAGTGACTTACACACAGACCGATGGATTATATACAAAGTGTAACTCATACCCAGAAAGCAGTTTGTTACTCATATGCAAATTAATCAATTTAAGTAAATTTTATTTTAAAATAGGTAGTTGTGTAATATGTATATTTATTTATTCTTACACACACACAAATATAATACATAACAACAATTATATGCGGGAGTATTGTGTACACGGCAAATAAACCACATAAATAATAATAGGTGCCTATCTAAAAATATTTAAAAATATATGTTATCTTGTAAACTTTATTACCATTAAACTGGGTGTAAAAGACATTAACAGTGAAACGAGAACCATATATTCTATACATCAAAATAAGACATATTTCAAAAAAATTATTGCTGGGAAATGATTTTTATTTATTGGTGTTAAAAAAAATGTAAATTGTACCGCGCAATGTAAAGGGCTCAACTCGCACGCAACTCGCAAAACCGCGATAATTTTGACAGATGGCGGCCCCGTTTGTTGTGTCCGTGCGCATCGATTGAGCTACATTGAACGCTAACGTTTTGAAGCCATTTTTTGTTATGAAATACTAAAAAAAAATGATAATGTTTCTTTGGACAATAATTAACAAATGACGTATGGAATAGGTACGTTTTCATAAAAAAAAAAAAATTATGACTTTGACCTTCAATAAAAAAAATCGTAACTATCAATTTCCTAAGTATAGTCTAAAGGAAAAAAAAAATTATGATGGTGAGCAGAATACATGGTTCTCGTTTGACTGTTCATGTCTTTTACATCCTGTATAAATCCTAATTTTATCTAGTTGTAAAATTATTTAAGATAGAAATAATTTAACTATTTTATGGAGGCAATGTTTTGTCTAAATTACTTAGTTATATTTTTCTATTGTACTGATTCAGATGCCGATTCCAAGCAAACTATTTTCAGTGTGTCGTTATTTCTGCTACACCTTATCTGTATAATAATTAAGTAGGTACCTATGATATAATAAACCTATATTCACTCACACCGATTATCAGGCTCAATTTACGTATCATTAGAAGCTTGTGTTATGGTTATCAAACAACAATAAACATAAATAAATAAAATAAACCACAAGATTCGAACCCCAATCGCCTGATGTGTAGGTAGCGATACTGACCACTCCACCATGACGGGTCACACAATGACTTCAATTAATTTGCACTCTTAATAAATTAGAATGTATTATATAGCTAATTAATTAGTATTAATAAAATCATTTCATAAACGATTATTTTATAATAAAGCGCACATTGTCATCATAATTATTGCCTTGAAATAAGATGCCAGAAACTGTCATATCTAAAAATAATGTTAGCAAATAATCATATTTATTTTTCAGGTAAACCAAAACAAAATAAGCCCTTTGATCTTCTGACTAAGGAAAAAATTCAATTAACACGATTACAACAATTGCTAATAAAAAGAGAGTTGGAGCAGAAACTTATCCAAAAAAAACTTTTAGAAGAAGAATTGGAGCATAAAAAAATCATTCATCATTTAGAAAAGCAACAATTACTTTTGAAAATTGAATTACTCAAATCAGAAATTAACAAAAATAAAGTAGATTGATCAATTTTGTAGTATTTTATTTACTTACATTGAACATATCCAATGGCTAAGAAATCTCTTTCTCTACCTTGCTCCTAACTTATTTGAGGTCGGTCTTGCTATCGACATGTTGCTATAAGTTTTGTCAATGGCCAATACTTTTTAAACATCTAGGGCCTAAACACCAACCTTACACCACCGTGTATTTGGTGTTTTGGCCAAAAATCGCCATTTTTCATTGGTTTTGGAGCCGAAGCCCTCTGCATAATTAATTACTTAACTACCTATTTGAAGTAATGAGCAACACGAAGGAAAACATCGTGAGGAAACCTGCACACACCTATGAAGAAATTCTTAGGTTGTGTGTGAAGTCGACCAACCCGCACTTGGCCAGCGTGGTTGACTAAGGCCTAATCGCCCCTAATGTGGGGTAGGCTCGAGCGCCTCGGTGGGGACATTATAGGTATGAACTGTTGATGATGATTACAAACATACATTTATTAATATTAATTGTCAAATACCTGCGAACTGAGAAATTCTTTGTTTTACCGCACGAGTTATGTACAAAATTTTATGTCACACCTTGACCAGGAAGTAGCGTGCGGATAATTCTACTAGTAATTGTACCTAAGTAGGTAAGTCAGTGAACGCATATAGAATAAAACAATGCGTTCCCTAAAGTAAGTACTTACCTACTTTTTTTTGTTGACGGCGAGGTCAAATGCATTTATGCATCGTCCCTGCGGGGTGGTGAGGTAAAGTCGTTCCCTCCATACCCAATAAACATCCTCCCGGCCTGACCTCAGTGGGCTATTATGGGACGGCTCGGGATCTGCGCACGTGAGCGCAACTACACCGAGACCGTCCCAACGCTGCCGTCTAGGCACTCCTTGCACCAATTGGTGGCCAGCAGCCACTCCTCCACCGACGGCTGCTCGACCTGGCGCGTCCTCCTGACAAGGACACCGGAAGCAGCCATCGGACGGACTCCGGGCGCGGTCGTGGCCCTGAAAAGGGCCGTCCGGAACTAGCCGTGGTGGGAAAACAAAAACAAGTCGACGTTGGCATGTGACTTCGAATGCCAAGGGGACACACTTGACATCAAAAGCCACACACCCGCCGATAAAGATTCCCCACCACGTTACCAGGGTCCCACGAGGAGGCTTCCGGACGTGGATCCCAAGTAGGTACTTACCTACCTAGATTAATATCGCTAGACGAACTGTTCCGTCATTTTGATGTGTGTTATTTTGTCGAACACGCACTAAATTTTAACGGTTTACCTTTCTAACGATAAATTATAATTAATAATTTCCTCTCTATAAATTGCGAAGTTCTTTAATACAGGCTGTCAAAATTCCCTAAAATGCACACGCGTAATTATGAAGTATGTGAAACATTTTAATTTACGTCATTTTAATTATGAAGGGCGAGGCTTACTAAGCCATTATCTTAATTGGGCTTTGGATAAAGCAAAGTTTTAATTATCCATAGCTGAAAGGTTGGGTTGTTATCATATTTTGGTACATTTTCTACAAAAGACTGGTACCTAGTTAGGTACCTACCTAATTCTATTGGGGTAGGTACCTACGCTTGAACATCTCAGGAGAAGTCCCCTAAGCCCAGACGGCTCCTAAAGATACTTATAAAGAAATTGGACTATATGTACATGAGTTTCTTTACTTTTGTTATTCCTTAAGTGTCCTTTTCTGGGGGACCTCCCGCTATCGATATTGATTTATTATAAAAGAGTTTTATCACAACAATATAATGGTCCTTTGTGTCTATTAGGTATCTGTTTTAACTGGTTTTAACTGCTTCTCTGGTCCAGTGGTTCGGCCACCAGAATTAGATCCAAATATCGGGATCTTATTCTTCGGGCTTTTTCGGGATTCTTTTGACTCGTGTACTCAAACTGAGTACAAATTTGTAGAACTTTTTTTGGTTGTTGGTAGGACTTTTGTCAGGTTCCACCTGACTAGCAACTTAGGTAGTTATATACGTTAGGTATAGTAGTTCTACGTCAAAAGGCCTAAAATAATCTCGACAAACAACCAAGCCGTGCACAGATTAGAATGGGGGGCAAAAGGCTATTAAAATAAATATCTAATTATGTATTAAATATAATTATATAGATATTAAATAGGTATATAATAGGTAACTATATAAAAATGACACAAAAGCAAAAGCTATATTGAAACCATTAAATCTCCCCAAACTGATAGATAATACTTTTATTTGTAAGAAGAAATTGCGGGAAAAGCAAAATAGACTTCGACATACGAAAATGTCGACAAAGGGAAAAATAAGTTGGTCGGTGTATCAGCTTTACGTAACGAAGGAAGTGAGAAATAGGTACCTATGTGAATGTTTGTGACAATGGATGGTCGTAATACGACATTACGTAGGTGGGTATGTATTTTAAGAATAATGAGTGAGGTTTCGTTTATAAAAAGGAACATGACGGTCTCTTTCGAGAATAGGTAGTAATATTTGAAAAAAAAAAACTAATTTTACGACGATTCGTGCCAAATAAATCCTGCTCTGTTTTGTTTGGACATTGTGCGTCAATGCCATACATTATGTTTATTTGTTTGAATTTTAATGTCCATATCCATGAATAAATGTTAGCTTTTGATTACTAATAGATATCTTTCAGTAGGTAGCCTACTATCTAATTAAATAGGTACCTAATGCATACCATAATACCTACCTATGTTGTAGATCGTTCAATGAAGGTAGGTGTGTAATAAAGGTAGGTGTTAAGGACTCCACAGACGATATCAGCTATAATGTATTGTATATTTATCATACATTACTTCCCGGGATGTAGGTATAGCTTTACATTACCTTAAAGGACCACACACACAGCAGGTAATGTAATGTATCTTTTTCTACATTCCATTGCTATGCGTCTCGATCGACGCTCTTTCTGACTATTAAAATCTTATACAGTTGCATTTTTAATTGTCTATCACCAACGAATTTCATCATGCATAATTTGTTGTCTATCACAGAAAAATTTCCACGGAAAACATTGTTTTATTGAATTTTTTTAACACCCTTTTCGAGAGAGATGTAGGTAACGTAATATGGAAATGTATTGGGAATATTGGGATGTATCGAGGTGTAAAATGTATATTTATTGAAGATGTAAAAATATAGAGGTGCATTAAAGCTGTTGTGTGTTGTCTGCTGAAGATTTCTATAGAAAGAAGTAAGTATTAAGATGTATCGTGCTATAGATATACATATTTACATTATAACTTCCCTCTGTGGAGTCTTTTAGGCTCATTTGAGTGCAAAGTATAATACCTATTTAGTTTACCAAAGCTTTCTCTAGTTTCATAGACTCTTAGGTACCTTCTTATTATTTTCTTTGTAAAATAATTGCTTGCATCACCCATCCCCATCATGTTATAACTTATACATATAGTTGTCATGTTAAGAAATTGGAACAAAATCAAAAAAAGTTTACCCGTTACTTAAATTTTAAATTCCCAAAATGTCAGATGAACTCTGTTCTAAATTTCATATTTTGCCACTCACTATTAGACTCGTATTGCTTCTCAAGTTGGTCAGAAACTTAGTAGATTGTCCCGATATATTGAATAAAATTACAATTAATATACCTAAAAGAACTCCCCGTGGCAATTCATACAAACCATTTAGCATTCCTTTTGTACAAACAAACTACAGACGTAATAGTTTCCTCATTAGAGTCTTATGACTGTTAACAAATCTGATGTGGACATAGATATTTTTCACGATAGTATTAATACTTTAAAAAGCTTACTATTTTCGCTGACTAATTGAAGACCAAGCCTGCACCTAGCGCTTTTGTATTTTAAATTAAGAATCAATGTTGATATGTATGTGCTTATCAATAGCTTTTAGTATGCATGATTTCCTATTATTTGAATATTTATAAGCCGTTAGCCTATCGTCAAAATATGTAAATAAATAAATCACATCAAATCTTCTTTATTCCCAGTGCATCTAAATCTCAGACTAAGTTAACGAGAATTAACGAGTTCTCTTGAAACTAGAAATTACGTTATACACTGCTGACAGTAAAAGAGCGAGAGCGAGTGGTTTACGTGATGACTGACTCTTGATAGCCGAGAGATACATCGCAGCATTGTAATTGGGTCTTATAAGGAGATACAATTGCAGGGACAATGACATTAGAAGCATATTTCCCGTCTTTGCATTTAAATGTGGCATTACACGATAATTGCAGCAGGCAAACGTTTGAATGCAAACTAAGCCAAGTTGTGCTAATGAATATACCCAGCACGGAGATGAATAAGCACTTAGTTTATTAAGCAAACAATTAAATGCGACGGAATTAATTACTTAGTGCAGATCTTTAGTCAAATGAAATTTTGTCGAACAGGAAATAGGGAGAATTGAAGCAGCATTCAAATATTTATAATGAAGTTTTTCAAAGTAGCCGGTCGTAAGGAATTTCAGTATTTTTTTTCTTTTTTTTAAACATTTTTGAAGCGAAGCTTCTATACGGACGCATAAAGTGGCCGCGCTCCGAGAGACTTTCACGAGAGCGTGAAAGTCTCTCGGAACTGTGACTGGCTGACGGATCAACGCACAGCCTAAACCGCTGATCGTAGAGACCTGAAACTTGGAGGGTATATTCTTTGTATGACGTGTGCATTCGATAAGAAAGGATTTTCCGAAATTCTACCCCTAAGCGGATAAGGGGGCAAAGTTTGTATGGAAATCCGTCATTTTTAAAAGCATATTTGATATCCACAAACATGTGTATAAGTATTGCTTTTCGGTTAAAACCTAAGAATGACGTGTTTTAGGATTTCTCGAAATTCAACCCTAAGGGGATAAAATAGGGGATGAAAGTTTATATGTGAAATCCATCATTTTTGTAGTAAAATTCACATCAAATGGTATATGGCTGTTATGTTAAAAATTAAGAATTACTTATTTTTGTATTTCCCAAAATACAACCCTTAAAGGTATAAAACATAGGGGATGAAAGTTTTTATGCAAGTCCGACATTTTAAAGTAACATCCATGAAAATTACCTAGTATAGGCCTTTCGGTTAAAAATAAAGAAAGAGATATATTAGCATCTCGAAATTCTACCCTTAAGGGTATAAAATAGGAGATAAAAGTTGTCATTGGTTTTAAGTCCACATATTGATTTCGTACATAATCCTCCAGCAATCAATCAAAACACGGAAGTGTGCCGTACGCGCCACTCTCCGTACAGTAACAGTGAGAGAAGGCGGGCCCGATAACACGTTTAGCACAACCGCCGCGATCGTTTACAATACGAAAAGAAAAGTCCTGCCTGTCTTAGTAACTGACTGATCAACGTCCAAACCATACCCTTGGACCTAGATATATTATACCTACAAATACCATCAAAATTCCGTTAAAAGAAGAAACTGACTGAGTTACTGATATCAACGCACAGCCCAAACTGCTGTGTCTAGCTAGATATTCCAAAATTGGCAAGTAGTTTCCTTATGAGGTATAAGTGCACTAAGAAAAGATTTTACATAATTCACCCCTAACGTGGAAGACAAACGAAACTGTACGAAAACGCCACTATGTCAGTCCGCCTTCAGGACCAGCATTCAAAACCCATACAGCTCCAGGGAGGCGTGAGACGGGGTGATGTTATATCGCCGAAACTGTTCACAGCTGCGTTGGAGGACGCGTTTAAGCTTCTGGACTGGAGAGGACTTATTGGCATCAACATAAATGGCGAGTACATGACTCACCTTCGCTTTGCAGATGATATCGTAGTAATGGCTGAGACCTTGGAAGACCTGGGCACAATGTTCGACGACCTCTGTAGAGTCTCCCAACAAGTGGGTCTTAAAATTAACATGGATAATATGTAAAATTATGTCTAATTTCCATGTCGCACCCACTCCTGTAAAGGTTGGAAGCTCTACACTGGAAGTTGTCGACGATTATGTTTACCTGTGACAAACAGTCCAACTGGGTAAGTCCAACTTCCAGAAAGAGGTCAATCGACGAATCCAACTCGGCTGGGCAGCGTTTGAGAAGCTATGCGGCATATTCTCGGCCCATCTACCGCAGTGTCTTAAGACGAAAGTCTTTAATTCGTGTGTGTTGCCAGTGATAACCTATGGAACCGAAACGTGGCCGCTTCAATGGGCGTCATAAGAAGGCTCAAGGTCACCCAAAGGGCAATGGAGAGGGCCTATGCTCGGAGTTTCTTTGCGTGATTATATCAGAAATGATGAGATCCGCAGGAGAACCAAGGTCACCGACATAGCCCAAAGAATTGCGAACCTTAAGTGGCAGTGGGCAGGGCACATTGCGAGGAGGACTGACGGCCGTTGGGGCGGAAAGGTCCTCGAGTGGCGACCACGTACCGGGAAACGCAGCGTTGGTAGGCCCCCCACAAGGTATACTGACAATCTAGTAAAGGTCGCGGGAAGCCGCTGGATGCGGGCAGCGCAGGACCGACCGGTTTGGAGAGGGTACCTATCAAAATACAGATTTTTTTGATATCGAATTTCATTTCACCGAAAACTATTCCACGATTTTCAATATCTATTTTTCTTGATTGATCGAATAGCTAATGATCACCGTTTCATATTATCGAACAAACATTCATAAAAAAAATGTTTCAAAGTTGTGTTGGTTACCAGAATAACGGTCTATCGAACTAACATTTCATATAAACTATTAAGTTATCGATAAAACTATTCATAAAAACATGTTTCAATATTTGACGGTACACATTATAATGTTTTGTTTAACAACTTTCCATCGCAGTAACGTTTCATCGAACGATGCATTGGCATTCAAGCAAGTTCAAGCATTCGTTCAAGCAAGTACACAGTATGCAAGCAAGCATGCAGCATGCAAGCAAGCATGCAGCATGCAAGCAAGCATGCAGCATGCAAACAAGGATACAGCATACAAACAAGCATGCAACATGCAAGCAAACATGCAGCAAAACAAGCATGCAGCAAGCAATATAATGCTTCGCTCGCTTCGCTCGCTCCGCTATGCGTGGTCACAAGTCTAACCTAACCTAACCTAGGTTTATTTTCGTATTCATGGTTTTTCTTTATAGCGGGGGGCCTCAGGCCCCCCGACCCCCCCGAGCAGGGGGGCCAGCCCCCCTGCACCCCCCGGCAAGCATCTTGCAGGCAGGCATACAGCATGCAATGCAAGCAGTCATACAGTATATAATTCAAGCATGCATACAGCATGCAATACAATCATGCATACAACATGCAGTGCAAGCATGCATACAGCATGCAATGCAAGCATGCATGTAGCATGCCAAAATACAGCAAGCAATCTCCGTTAGCTTCGGTTGCACCGCTGCGTGTGGTTTTAAATCTAACGTAACCTAACCCATTAATAGGTTTTCTTTACAGGGAAACAAATGTATTTTCGATGTACACTAACTTTAGTGTAGTAAAAATTGATGTTTCAACTATTCTGCAAACTGAAACTTACGTGGATACAAAATTATGGGTAACAAAACATTGATTTAACATTATTTCGATGAAATAAATAAAATAGGAAAAGAATTTACGATGAAATGAACTTGTAGATAACAACTATTCGAGGAAAGGAAATTGCGATGTAAGCTGATTCTAGGAGTTGTTAAATATTGTATAAAAAGATCTGCGAATAGTTTTATGGGAAATGAAAATCGTTGAAGTTGATTGCGATAAAGTGATGGGTTCCCGTTTGGAGATCCTTGGGGGAGGCCTATGTCCAACAGTAGGCGTCTCTCGGCTGAAATGATGTGGACATGATTAGTAAGTAAGTTTATTCGAGACTTCGCAGAAGTAGGTAAGTAGGTACTCGTACCGATAAATGAGTATACACAAATCTTTCAGGTTTTTCAAGAATTCAATCCTTAAAAGGGGAAAATAAGGTGACAAAGTCTAAAAATCACCATGACGAATAAAATCGTCATTATTGAAACTTTGAATTTAGGCACTTGATATTAAATAAATAAGTACTTGTTCTAGCGTTTTTGAAATTTCGACCCACATGAGGATGAAATGGGAGATAAAAAAAATTATGGAAGTCCAGACAAACCTGTCTATAGACTTATTTTTGCGTTAACAATCGCGCAAATGCGCGGGGGTGCGCGGTGCGCGGTAGCACTTACGGACGTGTTTCGAGTGCTCGTCTATATTTTAATGTTTTAAAATTTCTATCTTCCAAGTATACAAAATAGCTATATATCAGAGTTTAATCATTGTCACAACGTATACGGCAGTGTAATTTGTTTCGCAAATAGTGAAATATTATAGCCACAATTGTTGATTTTAAAAGACGTGAATCAAGTTTTGTGATAAAAGTGACTGTGTTGTGGGTACGAATAAGTGCGATCGTGGATTTTGAATGTCGACCAAGAACTGGTTTAACAACAGATAGCCGGTAGCTTGCTTGTGTTGCTTAATTTCGGCATTCTCACTGTTCATCCGCTAGCTTAACGCTCTGCATACTGGACTTCGAAGCTCCGTGGCACGACGTTCTAATACCAGCAGCAAACACTTAAATTGCTTTTTTTTATTTTATTTGTTTATTACTTATCCTTTTTTTTTTTCTTTTTTGCTTCTTAAGTATTTTTTACACTAAAAAAGTCACTATAATGGAGACCAACAAAAAAGTTTGCGGTGGATGTCGTGAAATAATTTCGGATAGAAGATATTTGTCTTGTGGGGGTTGTAAACAATATTACGATCTAATTTGCGCCAATGTCTCGGAACAACGCTTTTACAATACGCTAACTAAAGAACACAAAGACGCTTGGAGATGTGTCCTCTGTATAAGTAAACAACCAAAGTTGGACAATACCAATACCCCTGTCCGTGCTATGGATGGAGTGACTGTACATCGTGGAGGTGCTATAGGAAGGGATATCTTAGATATGTCGGTGGGGGAGCAATCAGACACTCGCGATGACACTTCTCACAATATGACGATTGAATTGAGCGAATTTCAATCATTCGTTCTAGAAATGCGTTCCTTCAGAGATGAAATTCGAGAGGAATTGAGGGTGAATCGTTTGTTTACGGAGCGTCTGAATGAGACAATGGTCGCTTTATCACAAAGGCTTACCGAATGTGAAAGTCGAGTTAATACCTTTGAAGAACGTCTAAATAGTTTGGAGTGCAAAACCACGAATGAAAACTCAAATGAATCTCTTTCAATGTGTATTGAACAACTAAAGGCGGAGCTTAATGAACGCGACCAGGATCTCCTGCTAAATGACGTTGAGGTCTCGTGTATTCCCGAACAGAATGGGGAAAGTTTGCCTCATATCATGACCGTATTGGCTAAGAAGTTGGGTATTGATCTGGCTGAACATGATATAGTCAGCTCAGAGCGAGTGGGGCGAATTATTGACGCAACCAGGTCGTCAGAGTCATCACGTCCTCGTCCTATAGTGATGCGGCTGGCGCGGCGTGCTGTACGGGACAAGCTTCTTCAGGCCGCTCGTGTGCGCCGTGGAGCAACTACTGAGGGCACAAACCTTCCTGGCTCGCCCTGCCGTTTTTATGTTAACGAAAGGCTCACTAAAACAAACAGACAGCTATTTCGACGAGCACGTGAGCTAGGCCATCGATTGAACTGGCGGTACGTATGGACGAAGAACGGCCGCATATTTGTAAGACAACATCAAAGCGCAGACTCCCCTCGCATGCGTTTAAGATCGGAGGCAGATCTGATTCGTGTTTTTGGTCAAGATGTGGTTTGTTCCTCTGATAGTACTCGAATTCAATGAAATCAATAGTCAGCATGTTAATTTTGAATGGATATTATTACTTTCTGCACATTATTTTTCCTATAAATATGTAATTACAGCCTCTTTTGTATTTTTTATTAAGTTTTGTATAAATCTAAATTTAATGTTTGTCAACGAATTGGTTCGCAATATATTTTTTGATAATTATTTTGGAAATTTTGAAGTCATATCTGTATGGAATTGTATTTTTTTTAATGAAATAATTTTATTGTTGTGTATTAAATTGACACAGAACCACGTTCAAATTTTAATGTTACAGTCGTTTCTAACTTTTGTCCCTTTTAAAGTTTTAATATTTTATATTGATTTTTTTTATTATTGTAATTCAATTATATTGTGTAATTTTAACAATTCATTTTCTCAAGGATACTATAATATTGTACTTTATTTGATTACTTTTTCTATCTTATCATACATAATGGTGTGTCTATATTTCTTTGATTATTTTTTGGTAGAGAGTGCCAGTGTCGCAGCGATGTTAGGCGATGATCAATTGAAATTAAATGTAATTTTTAATTCTTGTCAATTCTTAATATTAATTAGGCTCAATATTTGTGATTATCTAGTGAAATATATTTTTAAAAATTATTTAAAATTATTCAATACATATATTTTATTTTATTTATTTATAATTAAATATTGTTTAATTCAATTGCATGTTATATTAGTAATTATTATACTGTATTTCATAACAATTCAAATTATTCTTATTTATTGCTCCAGAAATGGCAAATAAAACTAAGTTTCTAAAGTTAGCGCTTTACAATGCGGGGTCACTTAATACTGATCAGGACAATTTCCTTATTGCAATGAATCGATTCAATGCTGACATCGTTGCTATTAATGAGACATGGTTACCTGCGGGACAGGAGGCTCGTGCGCCGGCAGTACCCGGTTACCGACTGCGAAACATACCGCGTCCACGCTCAATGCGAAGGGGAAGAGGCGGCGGCGTTGCTTTTTATTACAAGCAGAACATTAATGTACGTTTCATTAGATTTCCTGGGGTAGACATTGAACAACTATGGCTGTCAATTAAAGTAAATGGTTTTCGCGTGATTATAGGAACGGCGTATAGACCTCCGTGGCTCAATGTTGACACGTTCATTGACGCAGTAACCGACTCAATCACAAGTTTTACGTCTTATGATTATATAGTTCTTATGGGCGATTTTAACGTCAATATGTTGGATAAACTTAATTCTAATGTCTCCAAAGTCAATGAGTTTTTAGAAAGTGTGGGTCTTCTGCAGGTGGTAAATGAACCCACGCACTTTTCAGTCAACTCGGAGACCTTGCTTGATTTAGTGTGCACGAATTGCAAGATTCGTGACGTAATGGTTTCCAACATTTCTGGACCACTGGGCCATGCAATGATCAATATCAATGTTTCATTGAAAAAATCCAAAATACCTCCCAGATATATTTCATACAGACCGGTCAAGCAAATTAATATTGTAAATTTTAACGATGACGTAAACTCACTCGATTGGGAGTCGATTTCTGAACAACCAACTGTAGAAAGCATGGTAGACAGATTTAATGCGCTTGTATTATCTGTTATGGATAGGCATGCTCCTCTTGTCTGCGCGAAAATTAAACCAAATCAAAATTTACCCTGGATAACAGATATGATCAGGTTTATGATTACTTTGCGAGATGAGGCTCATGTCAAATACCGTAAGTCAAAATCTGATGTAGACAAGCAATATTATAGTGATCTCAAGAAGCTTGTAACTAAAAGTATTTATAATGAGAAGCAAGCTTATTATAATCAATTAATCAATTGTAACGTAAAAAATAGTAAAAAAATGTGGAAAAACATAAAAGAAAAAATAATGGTTAATCCTGCCAAGAGTGAAAGTCTCCCCGATTGTTTCAATGATGCTGACACCATCAATCGTCATTTTTTGAAGGTTCCTGGTACCGATTTAGTTTCAATTTCACAATTAACCTATTTTGAATTTCATAAATTCAATATATCAATTCCTGCGTTCAAACTTTGTACTGTATCTGAGGAAGACGTGTCAAGGTATATCTTATCTATAAAATCAAATGCAGTTGGGAGTGATAGCATTAGTAGAGATATGATTTTACTTACTCTTCCTCGAACCCTGTCTACTATTACAAGTATTGTCAATAGGGTCATCTTGTCTGGCGTCGTTCCTTATCAGTGGAAGGTAGCGTTGGTGACACCGTTACCTAAGGTTGAGCCTACGGAAGAACTGAAAGATCTTAGGCCTATCAGCATTTTGCCATTTCTGTCAAAGATTTTGGAAAAAGCAATTTTTGTTCAGCTCATGACCTATGTTGAAACTTATAAAGTTTTACCGTCTTTTCAATCGGGTTTCCGAAAAGGCCGTGGAACTGTAACAACGCTCCTAGATGTGACGGACAATATACTTGTGGATCAGGATGAAGGTCGGGCTACTGTGCTTACGCTACTCGATTTTTCGCGCGCGTTCGATAGTTTGAACATACCGCTACTTTTGTCGAAGTTGTCATTCTATGGTCTTGATCCCCATGCACTACGCTTCTTTGATAGCTATCTAAGTGGTAGGCGTCAATCTGTTAGACTCCGAAGGGAGGATGGCTCATTTCTGATCTCGCAACCGAGATCGATTAATCGTGGCGTTCCCCAGGGCTCCATACTGGGACCTTTGTTGTTCATCATTTATAGTGCGGATCTTCCATCGGTGATTGAACATTGCAGGTTTCATTGTTATGCTGACGATGTACAATTGTATATATCAGCAAGTCCTGACAAAATATCTGATGCCCTACGCAAAGTAGGTAAAGACCTGAATACCATAGCTTCTTGGTCAAACAATAATTCACTCGTTTTGAATCCTACAAAGTCTAAGTTTATGGTCTTAGGTACAAAAAAACAGACTGAAAAAATCAATGGATGTAATCCTAAGCTTCAAATACTAGGTTCTAATATTGAACGTGTAAGTGAAACCAGAAATCTTGGAATACTTTTTGATGATGCCCTGCGCTTTGAGGGTCATGTATTGGGCCTAGTTAGGAATTGCTTCTATAGATTGAAAATCATCTACAAAATACGCAATTACCTCTCTGAAAAATCGCGAATCATGTTATGCGAGTCTCTGGTTCTGTCTGTGCTAAACTATGGCGATTTAGTGTATGGTCCCCGATTGCTCTCTAGTACTCAAAGGATGATCCAGCGAGTACAAAATGCTTGTGCACGCTATTGCTTTAACATCCCACCCCGAACTCATGTGTCACCATATTTAAATAAAGCATCGATACTGAATATGATTTCACGCAGACGCCTACATCTAGCAGTCCTTATGTTTGATCTAATGAAATTTAAAAAACCTGAATATCTTTATAACAAGTTAAAATTTCGAACCTTCCACAGTTTATATGGATCGGGAGTAAGTAGATCAACTCGACCGTTGCTAGGGAATCACATACACCGGACTAGGACCTTCACTGGTAGTTTCCGTCATCAAGCGACTAAGTGCTGGAACGATATACCCCCTCCAATAAGGCAAGTAAATTCTAAATTTACATTTAAAAAATTGGTTAAATTAGCATTATTGGATCTGCAAGCTCTAGGTATGCACAGAATTGGTCGTCTTGATGGTGGTATATCTGTTTAGTGGTCTGTAACTATAATAATAATAATTTTTCATAGATACTTACAAAAGTTTTTTTTTTTTCCAATGATGTTATTATTTCTATATTATTTATTTTTAAATGAGTGTTTTTAATTAATAAAAATATATATATACCTATTAATTACAAATATATGTTTGACATTATACTTTCTATTAATACTAATTTTAATTAAATTATTACTTATACCCATTGAAAATTATACTTTTAACATTTTTTGCAATTTTATAATTACCGAATTATTTAATTTAGTTACTAGTATAGTATTATATTATCTGTGATTTTAGTCAATTAAAACACGGCCAGTTTTTGTTTCCGCGTCCTCGCACCTGTCACCTGGGCAGAAGCTGAAAATCAGTGTTTTGCCTTTTTTTTTGGCAAATACATCACTGAGCTTTAGCCTGTTTGCATCGCTGCGACACACAATTTATGTAAAAATGTTTTTATTTGAAATTGTATTGTAGGTCTGTATTTGATTTTTATAGATCATTTGTTAATTTTTAAGTTTTAATGTGTGTGTATGATGATGCAAATAAATTGTCTATCTATCTATCTATCTATCTATCAAATATTTTTAAAATTGGAAAGTACACTGAAAATAATCGACTTTCCAGGGCGGGAATAGAATCCAACATCTAATAATTCCTTAGAAAAATATGCTTTAATGACGAACATTATTGCTTCCTGTTATGCACGATATAAATTCAAATGTCAAAACATTCAATACTTATTACCTTCATTCATATTAGTTTTAAGCTATTAGGTAAGGACAGTTAATGATCTTAATAGAACAGCGTAAAAACAATACAGTGGTTCGACGTTTTTCAAGTTGAGAAGTGCCGCTCTTGTCTAGCTACACACTAGAGAGCATGCAGTACACATACAGTAGGAGACATACAGTGGACCAGCGCCACGCCGATTAAGAAAACTGCGTGGCAGCGCGGTTCTCCACGTTTCAACGGCTCGGCCTTAGAATTGAAGTTCTGTAGGTCGTGAAGTCCAAAAAGTAAGCTTTATTCATACTGTCTTCACTTTCTTCGAAATCGTATCAGTGCTTAGTAAAAGAACCACGTTCCGACGGCGCGGCCATGGTTATAGCTTTACAAATTTCTGAATATAGGAGCTACGAATCACCTTATCGTTAGGGAGAGATACCGGCTTGAGGACCCAAGCTCCATTACCTCCTTAAAAACTTGGTGAACCGCTGTAATCGCCATCTGAAATCAACAGCATAGTCAGATAAACGCATAAAAAAGTCTACAACAAGCTCAGCTTCCATTTAAACATTCAATGTAAAATATAACGATTTGCCGATTTTGCCGCAGTTAATGTCTCTCTATTTCAGGCTCTCTTAACACAGTACGAATGCGTAAGGTAGGGATTGACATTTTTCGTATTCATAGCCTCAACTCTAAGTCATAATAACCACGGCAGTGAGACGAGGAAAAATATTGAATTCCCAGCAGCGTAAACTTTTGTCACTCGCGACACGAATTCCTAACTTGACATGTAGTATTTCATGAGGTTTGTTGGTTTCTTAGGTTGGTTTAGTTTTTTTTCCACGCTCACACCAATTATCTAGGCCAAGTTAAGAATCATTAAGAACTTGTGTTGTGGATATTAGATAAGGGACAAATTTAATATAAGTACATAATAGTATAGATATTACTTATTATAAATAAACTTAAATAAATAACATAAACAACCATGACTCGTGAACAAATGTTTTTGTTCATCACACTAACATTTACTCCTACCAGGAGTTGAACCCGGACCGCTTGATGTGTGGGCAGCGTTACTGACCATACCACGACAGCGTCAAAGTTAGATACTTTGTTCGATGAAGATGAATAGGCAACAAAGAGAATTTAGGAACGTTCATAATACTCAGACCAATCAATGGTTTTTATTTGGTTTGAGTCATTAATATGACTTTCGATTAGATGCACAGAACGTTCGAGAATTCTTAAGAAACTGCTAACCAGGTACCTTATTTTTGCATCGTGGATAATTTTTCCGTCTTATTTTGAACGTAATAAAATTTAAGAAAAATTCTTTAAATTAATTTCCGTACAGGCCTTTTGATTAAGATAATAGAGAGCAATAAAAGAAGACGAAACTATTGTCATAACAGGATAAACAAGTCAAAACAGTGGCAATGCAAACTCAGTACGTATTTATTGCAATATAATGGAGCAACCTCAGATCAATTTATAGTTTGAGGGAGCAACTGTTTCCACCTTTTTTGCTCGTTTCTTGTCAGACTTAGTTTGGTTCACATTTTATTATGATACTAACTTTTTTCCGCAACTTCGTCCTCGTGGAATAGTTACATTGGACAGTATTTGAATTTTTACTTAATTATTATCATCATAACAGCCTTTATAATTCGACCCACTGCTAGCCAAGACCTCTCCGTGTCATCGAATGAGGTTTAGGCAGTAGTCCACCACGCTTGCCCAATGCGGATTGCTAGACGGAGTATAATATGATCAATACCTCTTTGCTGATCCATTATAGTCGCCTTCTACGACACCCATTAGTGGATATGGGGTGATGCTATTCTACTCTGCCGGCATCACACGGCCAAATTTTTACCAATATATATATTTTTTAATTTTTACTTATAATAATACTTAACCTTTTTACTAATCATACACCATGTTTCCATTAAATATACGTATAGTAAACATAGAGAGATTTTAAAATTAGAAAAATCGACTGTCCAGGACCGGAATCGAACTCAGCATCTTCCGCAATCCGGCGGGCGGCTGCTGCGTTTGAACATCGATGGCTGTTAGCCGGAGATTTTCATAGAGCCGCCGTTTGTTATAAGACTGGTGGGCCCAAGCTTGTTCTTTTTTTCTTTAGTCTCAGGATTATTTTCCGTTAAGCGTTTAAGGTCGTAGCACACTTATCAGCTCGGAAAGGGAACGGCTCTTTTTTACTTTCTCGTATACGTAGTATAGAGGACATTATATGAGCTGTTGATGACGATAACATATGACAACCTACATCTTTAGTCATCCCGTGACCACCAACGCTGCAAAGTGCTACGAGACGTCAGGCAATATTAACGACATGTAAAATCTAATTACACACGAGTTAAATTCATAAAAGTTGTTATAATTACAATATTTGTTAATGTTTACAGACGTCGTCACAATACGCCGGAAAATGCGGATAGGATTGTTACTAAAAGCTCTTTGTACGAAGGTAGGTAGACCTTACACGTTTTAATAAAGGTTTAGAAATTTTTGACATTCAGCTTCCAGAATTTCGTATCATTGTGGGGTGACTTTTATAATTGTCTGGTATTCATTTGTTTGCGAGTAACATGGAATGTTACTTTAAATTATCGTCTTTTTAAGGCCGTCGTATGAAATGTATTTTACGTAGGTATTATGCAATAAATCAAGATGTTAAATAGGGACCTACCCACACCTCTTTGTTTTGGTTTTATTATATTTACTTCTTCTTGTTTTTTGTTACTCACTTTAAATTATTTATGTATATTCACAGATGAGGTTTCGAAGATCAAGATCTTATGAGATAGGTAGATTATACTTTATCTATATTGTCAACTATACAATTATATGCTACACTAACATTATACGTCGCAGGCGGTCGTATAACACGCCGTATTACAAAACGGCGCGGCGGATAGAAGTGTGTGTGTGTGAGAATTGTTAACCAAATAGAACCGTTTGTTGAAAAATCCGTTGTAGATTCTATCAATATTTGTTAGTCTGTAGGTATATAATCTAATGGAGATCGCTTATTATTCGAAGGTTCAGGTTATTTTTTTATGACCAAGCGGAGTGGAATTATTGTCACTCATCACTCGTTATTCGATCCGCCTGCGACTTAAACACTACAAACATTATGTTCGTCGTCATTATCGGTCCTTTAAAGATACCTATGTAAAATTAATTTATTATTCTGATTTAAGTACCTAAGTATTACAATAGTATGTACCTAATTATGTCATCTTACAATAATATTCTCTAGAACAATCCACGATAACACAAATCCAAACACTGCGAAAGTTGTGTTAATGTGAGCTCACTCGGGCAATTTTCTGGCTGTAAGGAGATCCATCAAAGAGAGATTCCCCAGGGAGACGAGGTCAGTGGGCCGTGCCCGCGCTTGTTAGGGCAAGAAAAACTACGACTGTTTTGTTTCACGGCCTTCATAAATAGTTGTTGCAATTCAGGAGCGCGCGTGACCATTTGGGTACATGTTGTAGTATTCGAGTTGAGTAACTGTACCTACTATATATATTCTGACGGTAAATATTCTGACTGTGTCATCACAATATATACTGGAAAACTTACCATATGTAAAGAAAAATATTATGAATTGTTCCGAGAAATGTCATACGCACAATGTAAATACTAGGAAGAAACACGATTTGGTTGTATATAAAACTCCTCTCCAGAAAATAAGCAATTCCTTTATGGGCCAATGTATACGTTTTTACAATAAGCTTCCGAAGAATATTAGAGACTTGCCTATTAATAAATTTAAAAAAACTGTAAATTCTAAATTATATAAAAAAGCTTATTACAAGTTAAATGATTATTTACATGATCCAAATGCGTGGGAGTAAAATCTGCCCAAATTTACGCATTTAAAATTGTAATTTATTCATATTGATATATCTACGGACATGTACTGATGTTTTGAAATCATTGCGAAATTGTAAGCTACGGAGTTTCTTTCGCCATTTCTTCTCCGTCTCAGCATACTAATAATTATTTAAGTAAAATAATTATTTCGTCAAAATGGTGGTAGGGCTTTTGACGATTTAAAAGTACTTAGCAAAGTCCATTTAAATAAAGAGCTTTTTCATTTTCATTTTCATACTTATATCACAGCCGTAACGTATAACACGCCGTATTACAAAACGGCTTGGCGGATTGTAGTGTGTGAGAATTGTTGACCAAATAAAACCGTTTGTTGATAAATCCGTAGTAGATTCTATATATTAGTCTGTGTAATCGATAATGGAAATCGCTTATTATTGGTAGCTTCAGGTTATTTTTTTTATGACCAAGCCGACAGGGGTGGCTTTACCAATAGTGCAGAGGGTGCGATGCATCCCGGCGCCGGGTGTTAGGGGCCTCCACTGTAACGCTCCGCACGGAGCGAGTGCCTAACATTTATGAACGTAGTGGGTTCTAAGAAAATAAAATATCATCGCGCGCGGGGGCGCCCGTCATGTGAGCCGCTTGCTTACGTACGTACCCAGGGGCGGCTTTACTACCTTTGGTGCAGGGTGTGCGTTGCACACGGCCGCCGGCCATACAAAGGGGCGCTACAGGATACAAGGGGCGTCACAGGCGCCACTTTTTACCTTCCATCATTTTTAACTGACATTATGGGTCACGAAGTGCCTCAAAATAGACAGGTTAACCGCTCGTCACTTAAAAGGGACATCAAACCCAGAAAAGAAGCCTTCAGCGCACCAACAAACGAACAACCAGAAGAGATCTTACACTTTAATTCATTTCAGCGGTCAGAGCATCACAACATGAATGTTTGCACCAAATTAAAAATAAACGTGAATTTTATCTTTAAAACGGAGTCCGGTGAAGCCGGATACCCTTGACGTTACATAAAGGGGACAAGGGCGGGCACGTGTAAATTCTCGGTACACTTAAAAATAAGCAGCGAACTTCAAACAAACTAATTTTGGTAAAGATCTTCTTAATAGGGACGTTGCCTGTTAAGTCATTTGTGATACCTAGGTACCTACTTCTTATTAGCTGTCGAAACAAACTCTATTCTATTCTTAATTAATGGCGTTGCGATACATTAACGTACGCATTTTACCAATGTGAAGTGAAAATGTAACCAAAGAAACAAAAATTGTACGGAGTCTCTCAACACGTGTTTTTACAACAAGAACTCTGGAAAAACTCCAAAACAAACTCTTCCTTAGGTATATTTTGTATGGCATCAACTGTCTCCGTCATTTTAAAAAAGTGGTGTTAGGGCTTGCTTAAAGCCCGCCTGGTTAGCTACCACCACAAATATATTCATGTAAGGAGATAGGTCAAATCGGAGTTTCTAGGAAGAACGAGTGTCTCGATCAGCGGCCGTAGGTACACATAACATGGTTCTAGTTGAGCATACCGTAATAAAAGTTAAGCACAGTCGCAATGTAATACAATTGGTAATATAGTAACACAGAATTTAAAGCGATTACGTTTTAATGAATAAAAATCAAACTATTGGTTTAAATATTGTTTTTTCAAATAAAAATCTAAGTTTTTCGGTTCTTACCTATGAAAAGTTATTCCATTACTTGCTAAAACTGATTCACTGCGATGACTGCATGTTACAATTGAACAGAACGGCATTTTGAAGAAAAAAGAAACGGAAATTTCTTTCTGACATACGTACGTACGTATTCACTAGACTTTAACGGACGGCGAACTGGTGGTAATGTATGCCCGCGGGGCTTACACTCGTCACAAGTTAAACGCCGGGTTTGCCTTCTCCTTGTATTATTAAATCTGTGGCTACCACCATCTTATCAAAGCTAAGGTGGCCGTAATAACAGCAGTAACAGTAGTATTGTGTTCCGACAGTTAATAATAAGATGGCAGTGTTGCTGTGGTTTCGGGTTGAATTATGTATTGCTGGACCGTATTGACTCAAACTTTTTAATGGGGCGATCCCTTATCGCGAATCGTGAATTCAATTTATTTATTTCAGTGCAATGCGATGCGTGCTCGGAAATAGTCGTGACATTGTTGCACGAATATTAAATTTGCGATTCGTGCGGCATATAGCCGCTGCACGTGATGGCTATGGGTTCTGATAAACTCATAGCTAACGAGTTTTTGGCATTTGTTCAACATGCCATAGACACGATGGACGAGGTCAGCATCATGCAGATCTGCAAGTCAAGTTTTTCTGAAGACGAGATTTGCAGTGGTAAGAAGCTGCTCTTCAATACGCTCGGCAAGACCGCGCAGATGCCGTCCCGCAGGAGGGATGGGGGAGAGAGGAGTGTCCAGGACGTCATCACCTTATTGAAGGAGACCGATCCAGACGACGTGCCAGCTTTCGTGGCGAAACAGCTGCACAAGCTGCCCCCATCACGTTCCTGAAAACCAGCCTGGCCGAAGTTCAGTGTAGGTTGGAAGTATCGGAATCGACTATAGGAGAGTTGCGTACCGAATTATCTTTATTGAAAAATAATAGTAATTCGGTATGTGGTCACCCGTAACCGAGGCTTCCAACGTCAACACTCTACGCCGCGGAGCGCAAATGCCCCGCGATCGACTCGGTACAGCTGACGCCGCATGGGCGCGCTGCAACAGCGAGCCAACCGCGTGCTTATGCTGCTGCTGCCGCCGCCCACTCACCACCACCACCATCTCAGCGGCCTGCAAGTAAGAAGGAGCCTCCCCGTTTTTAGCGGGAGGAGAAGAAGTACGACGATGAGGGCTTCACCAAGGTGGAGAGGAGTAAAAAGAAGCCCATCATCCGCAACCACTGCGGAACCGCACAGACGACGGAAGACAACCAACTGCGTCCTGAAGATCGGACCACGCAGTTGTATTTGTCCCCGTTGCACTGGTCTACGAAGGTGGAGGAGGTCGTAGACTATGTCAGGAAGAAGACCACCTGGAAGCTGAGAGTCGACCGATTGGAGTCTCGCCACAAAGTAAACTTTTCTTCTTTTGTGGTGAGAGTGCCAACCCATCATCTGCCGACTTTCATGAAGGAGGAGTTCTGGCCGGAAGGAGACGTTTTTCGACGTTTTCGAGGACGACTCCCTAATGAGCTGCGCTACTCGTTGCCGACCCTACGTGTGCCTTAGTTTATAAGTTATATTTTATATAATATATGTTAGTTTTAAGGTATTTATCTATGGACCCTTCATCTATTGTGTTGCCTGAAATAAATGAATTATTATTATATTATAATTTACGAAGAATTTTGAAAAGTGTTTCACGGTTTTTACAGAAATAAAGTGGTGACACTGAAACGCTAATAGTTTTAAATCTTTATGAGATGTTTTTTTGTAAAATATAAAAAAAATGTGATAGGAAACAACACGAATGATCTTGATACAAGCAATTTGTATAGATTTAAAAGAATGCAATCCAAAATTACTTCAATTTTATATCAAATAGAGCCGTTTTTGCGCTGTCTGCTAACAAGTTAAAAATCGTATGTATTTGGGTCAACGAGTGGAATAAACGTGATCCTACTCAACATTTGAAGCATTTTGAGGAGATTGCGTTTTTTATTGTCACCACGCTTTGCCACTAAATGTTAAGACTTACGCCGCTTTGCCGCCTGCGAAATTGTTCTAAATATCTTTAGACAAGATGTGAATAACGTTATATATTATATGTTTATTTATTAGTAATTTAGGAGATAAATTTATTTGGGTTCGATCCTCCACAATAACCCTAACAATTGTGCACAACATTCTTATAAACCTACACTAAGATTACCTACACCATAAAAATTCATTAGAAATATTTTTCATAAATCAAATAAAATTACAAATAATGTGCGATTGCGATAATCTGTAACAATTTTAATACTAAAAAATTACACATACAATTTGAAATTTATAATAATTTAACACACTACATTATGATATGATAAAATTAACAACCCGCCTTTGAAATTCAACAACCAGACAAGGGACCTTGTCCCTGGCAGTGGATCACTATACTAGATTTAAAGGATCGGAGACTTTGGTGGAATATATCTACATCTTATTCTACTGCGTCGTCACGCACGGTACCGGAACTTCTTCTCAACAGCGCTAAGGCGTCATCCTAGGGTTTTAGTGGGTAGGGTCCGCTCCACGGACAGTCCCACACTACTGGTCTGCTCCCTTCTGAGTAGACGAGTGTGCTATGAGCATTTCCCTAGGTAAAAAAAGGTTTACTAGGTGGTAGGCCTTTATGTAGGGTCTTGTCCGCCTTTTCTATTTCAGCCGTGAAACAGTTTGCTGTGTTTCGGATTGAAGGGAAAGGTAGCCAGTGTAATTACTGGGCATTGAAGGCATTTCATCTTAGGTCTTAGGATGACAACGCACCTGCAATAACAAGTGATTCTTTCTTTGTTATTGCAGGTGCTTATAGGCGACAGTATCCACTTACCTACCACCAGGTGGGCCGTCAGCTTGTTTGTCATCTAGTAGTATAAAAAAAAGACAGCCCGTCCCCCTTTGACTGAGAGTTGGGAGTAAAGTTCACTTTCGCCTTCGAACTTTTAGTGCTGGCGACCTTGCTCATAGTTAGCGGAGCATCCTGCGCTTGTATAACTCTTAGAAAACGAGAAAATTATACTTTTTCGCATATTTATCTTTATGGATATTTTAATAATGAAATTACTAAAGTGCGGTCGCCGAACATAGACAATTTCGTACATTGACAACACGTTGAGCTTGGGAAAAATAAAAAAAAATCCATAATTGGCAAGTATTTTTTAATTGAAGTGAAACTTCTTCACACACGCTTGACTTGGGGAGTAAGCTGGTGAATGCGTTAGGAAAAGAGTGATCGAGCGAGGCGAACGGAAGTTACTTTTTAAATTTGGAACACATCTCGTCACGGCCGCTGACCAGGGGTGTTGCCTGTCAAGTCAGTTGAGATACTTTTTATATTATTAATATTTAGTTGAGATACTTTTTATATTATTAATATTTAATAAGTATTTGTTTTTTTTATAGACATAATATGTATTATTACAGAAGTTTTACTTCAGTCGTGTGTGCAAGCAAGCACACTCGTTTTTTTTAGTTCAAAACTATCTGCAGAATGCAGACCTCACTGCACACTCAACTTCCTTTGGCGCCATGTTTCCCACGTCAGAGAAAATTAAGTTCGAATCAAACATTTTTATTTGATTGTCAGTGTATTTCAGTACCTATAGGTATGCGATTTCTGTTTCGTTTGAAATGAAATGTTGGCATGGCTAACTAAATTTGCCCTGGTCCAAGCAAATATCGACTTTAATAGAGCTTTTATGATATCAGGGCCGATATGATATCAGGGGCAAGTACAATGTAGGTATACATATTAGGTATAAAATATGTTGATTCCTTCACATTAAATATACATTAATATTATTACGCTTCACCTTTCACATTGTCCGGTCCGATATACGGAGAACGTACGGAAATAATTACACACAGTCATTTTCCCTGCCCCGATATCGTATCGGCTTCGAATACCGATATCGGATAATGTAGAAACGTAATAAACTTTTCGAACCACTTTCTAACCCTGACTGTATTGTTTAATATGTACAATAAACTGTAAGTACTTAAGTATATACATAACCTAAGTACCTCACAGAAACATTATCAGCGGCTGGTAATCACACCTTCCGTTTTCATAACTCGTCTACTAAGAAAATTGTCATCAGCGTCTGCCCGTTCCCGTTTCTACCCTTTCCTCGGTTCTTTTTCATGGAATGTCAGTCTTCCCGTCTGCTGCGGTTGACCTGCACTCACCCTTTGACCTTTCCTTACTCCGCATATCTCGCCAAGATTAATGATTAACTGAAATATCATAATTTATTTTTATTTATTTATTTGAACAGATGGCAAACAAGCTTGCGGCTCACCTGGTGTTAAGTGGGACCGTCGCCTATAGACCTTAATATTACTAAGGGATCATAAGCGATGTCTCGAGTTACGAGACAATTTTTGGTGGAACAACTCGAATGGATATCGATAATTCGATATTCGAGTAACTTGACAAGATAAATTAAAGCCTCAATTTTTAGCTTTGATACAGATTTTTATAAGGGTAGCGAAAAGACGCACTTTATCATATTTAAGATGAAAGAGACATTTCGTTAACTGAGAGCCTCTCATTATAGTAGGTACCTACCGCGCAGAATTTGCTACCGAGGCGTGGTACTGCGTGGTACCTACCTACACTTAAAATTGACTTTTTTGCTTCGAAAGTCAAAGATCAAAAAAATTAACAAAAAATAGGTTTTTACCAAGTAGTTTTTACTACTTAAAAGTGAGTACCTATTAAGTTAATAAATTCTATGATTTATTAATGTAATATTGGTAGATACCTACTTATTCTAATAATTAAATTTTGTTAACCCACCTTTCTCTTGATGTTAGTAACAATGCATGTAATAAATTATGCGTTTCTTAATTTGATTTTCAACAGTTTTTATTAAATAAATAATCAAATAAAAAAAATAACCTTTTAATCTTCTCAAGAAGCTTTCCCGACTCAGACAGGCTCGTCCAATATTAATATCTCGTAATGACGGAGGTCATACTAACACAAAACACCAATAAAACTAGTATTACGTACGTCATGTCTCGGGTCCACGGAGAACCTTTTTATTAGTTCCACAAATATAGTGGGACTTAGATTACCTTATTATTGTGGGGTCATTTAGAGATGGAAGTGATATGGGTATTTTTATAACAATGGGCACTTATTCGTTTATGAAAGTTTGGAGTAGAAGATTAGAAATTTAATTTTGTCGTCCATTGCGTTAATATACAGAATGTTAAGGAAAGATATGCGAACAAGAATTTGTCATATCAAGGTACTGAATTCGAAGCTAATAAAAGACAGAGTTTTTTTATTCTGCAAAGGGATATATCACTTGGAAAGGTAAAGCTGATGGTGGAAGGACACTTTACATGGAAACTGAAGTCAAAATTAGAATTCTTGTTATACTTACCGTTAGATTTGTGTATAATAAAGATTCTTTAGATGAGAATAAAATTTATTTCTTTACAGTAAAATCTAAATAAATTACAAAAATATAGTGAATTTATACAGAAACTAAAAATGATGAAAATCAAGATAATTTAAATAAGGTGGGTAAAATATTAAAATATAAAGGTGGTCTGGGCGCGGTTGGCAAGCCGCGCGTCCTTGCTGCCAGTCGGCATAGGCCACCCCGTCTGGGGATTACCTAGTACCCTAGCGTAATCCCCCACAGGCGCGTCGCCCGGTCCACTGTTGGACCGGGCCAGCCCGGGGACGCTTTGGTGAACTGGCGCACATATAGTGCGCCGATCCCAAAGCGCCCTCATAAGGGCTTATGAGGGTACCGGTGGTTTTTAGCGGGTAGTACTGGCGCTGTTCCGCGCCGGTGATCCCCGCACACGTCGCACGCCTTGCCATCGTGCGGTATGGCCAGTAAATTGGTTTTACCACCGTCAAAAAAAAAAAGAAAAAAAAGGTTACCCGGACCATAATAACGATTCGATTGACACCTTATCATCAAAATCTAATGAATAGCTTAAGCATTACGGAAGAACATACGTAACTACAAACACACATACACACATAGTATATTATAGACTGCTAAAATCATAACGCTTCATTTTGGCTTCGCCGTAGTTAGGTAAAAAAATTGAGTAATAATCATAAAATATGTCTACAATAAATCACTACAGGCAACAAAAAATTAAAAATTAAAATCAACACGTAACACACATCATACTAAAGAATTACCTTCTACGTCGTAATGATAAAAATTTCAAGGTTCCTGTTATAAAAACGAGATGAACATAAACATAAAAACAGCTTATTTCAGAGCTGGAAGTGTGAGTTTTATTTTGTAATCGTGTTAAGTAACTACGGGGTTGCTCGAGTGAAATCAATAGAATGCGATGGCTTTTCATACAATGGAGTTTGATACTCAAATTTTTAATCTCCCTCCAATTTGACGAGCACGTAAACTTTGAAAATGAAAAGTTAACTTTTCATACCTATTGACAATATAAAACAAAATTCATAATATTATTTGTAATATACTTGTTTATATAAAATTTATAAGAAGGTCGTCCTTATTTATTTACACCCAAGTCAAATTTAAATGCGCCAGTGCAACATGCATTTCATTAATATGAATTCTGATTTCCAACGAAGCCTTTTCTTTTTGACATCTACAGTTTCTAAATGTACGATCCCTCAGTACTGTCACGTGTTCGGGCTCGTTTTCACCATTAACCCTTTAACATCAGTTGGGAAGATAAAAAAAAAATTAAGATCTACGTCAAATAAGAGTGATAGTTTTAAAATTATCACCATGTAGTTCCTGGTAATGAATAAGACGACCTATTTTAATTTTTTTATCCCGTGGGTGTCTTAAAAGGAAAGTAAGGGTTTTTTATGACCGCTCACTGCCAGGCAAGGCAAGCACCCGGCTATGAAATTCAAAAACAAAACCTAGCCTATGTCATGTCGATCAAAACATTGCACCGAACATAATTATATTGGTTGCACATTAAGAGGCAGAATTGTTGTAGATTCAAGGTGCATTTTCATAGAAAACGTTCTTGGTGCTCACAAACAGAAGCGTCATAGTTTACTAATGCAACTCAAGAACTTGATTAGGTACCTAGTAATCTAGAATTCGATTGAAACTAGAGCTAGGAGTTGGCTCTAAGCTCTAACGAACCGTTAACTGTCAAAGAAGTTGCGTCGACATCGCTGGCCCACTTGCTTGCAACTTGCGCTGTTTCTATTTAAACTTGTTTACATTTGTCGACGCGGTTGTAACTAGTTTAGATCAAGCTAACTTTTTTAATTATCTTATGATTGTTTATTTTAATACAGTTTTCTACAAAAGGAAATATTTTACAAGAGGCGTTTTTCTGTTCACTTTTATAGTGCAGGACAAAATTATGTCCATTGTAGGAGGACACATATTCACTACCTTTTTTTGACAGACGAAAGTGGTAATCATCGAAGAATTATATATCCATTGCTGCACGACATGAAGCACCATAATTGCGTGACGTGTAAAACCGCAATGGATAAGTAATTCACTCGGTGATTATCACTTTCATCTGTCTAAAAAAGTTTAATATCCGTCTAAAAATGTCTAATCTTAGCAAATAGGCCTACAGCTCGTAAGAGGACAACACATCGATACGTCTTGGTCATGAGCATCATAGTCATGCGTTAACTTTCTCTCTTCTTCCGTATCTTATTAAAACGTTAATCAAGTCGTTATATGTATGTAAACTTTAGTTTCTAGTTTGCTCCTCTCCTACGCTGACGCTATACTTCACTATCTCCGATTTCGCGATGGATTTTTCGATAAATTGATTTTCAATCTTATTATCAATAAGTATTTAATATTTCCAATAAATAATTAGGCGATGGTATTTATTTTAAGTACTCACCTGGTTGTACGAAATATCTTTAGCGGTCATTCAAAAACGAATAATAAAGTAACACATTAATGTTTGTATTTTCCGCAGGTTCCACTGGATCTGATTTCTCTTCGACACCCATTAGCTGATTGATATTTTGGCCAGTTTTGCCACAATCATCTTTATGACTGATTGATAACGTTGGGTCTAATGTACGGATGACAGCAGATCAGACTACCCAAAACTGTGAAATTTCTCTAATCGATTTTCAACCTTAAACTCATATCCTATAAGGAGCAAAATCGATTAACCTGTTGTGTTGTTGACGGTACCTATTTGTTTTCCTAAAATTGAATGACAAATATGTAAAATATGTATTGAATTACTGTGTATCTAGTTGCTGCTATCAGTCATCAGTTTAAACTTGTGATGGTATATGAGTAGTAGGGATTCGAGAGTTCTGCCTAGAGCAGGCAGAACTCTCGAATCGCTCCCTCGATCACGGCCCTATCCGATCCAAGGTCCTAAAAAAAAAAAAAAAAAAAAAAAAAAAAAAAAAAAAAAAAAATGGAAAGCCCCCCATTTGAATCGATTGCGCTGGGTCCCAGAGCGATATCTCAACTCGTTTCCGAGATACGGATTTACTAAATTCAATCCTAGATTGTTAACTAATGCGTCGCTGTTAATGACACCTCACGCTAATGACACCTATAATGCGCTCGACAATTCAATCCTAGATCGTTAACTAATGCGTTGCTGTTAATGACACCTTGACGCTAATTCACAGCGATTCGTTTATATCGCAAAAACCTAATTTTTAGCAGATGTTTTAGGACTAACTCTGTTATTATAAATGAAAATTCAGAATAATACACATTATTTATAATACAATACTTAGGACATTTATTACTTTCTGTCATGCAAAATTAGAAGATTCAAGTATTATACGCTCAGAGGCACAATTAACCGCCCACCTTGCTAAAGTGGCATAACTTTGTTTACAATAACGAAACGCTTATAACCTCAAGTGTGGGTCACTTTTATTGAGTTCAGTCGAATATTGATTTTCGAACTGATTGTTTTGCGCGTACATAAAATGTTGCTTGTGAAGCTTTCAAACAAATTTCTTTGTTCTTAAGTTGTGGCAGAGTTTGTCATTTGCTTCTTACTCAGTAAAATGCCATTGGGTGCAGTTGATGCAGCTAGAGCAGTGGCGCTTTCTGATGCTGGGTATAGCCAGCGTCGTATAGGCCGTATGCTGGGATTTCCTCGAACCACGATACGAGATGCCATCCGACGATACCGAGAAACTAGATCTTACACCAGAAGACCCGGACAAGGTCGAACAAGGTGCACTTCTGAGCGACATGACAGCTTCATTGTATCCAATGTTTTAAGAAATCGCTTCACTACGGCTCCGGAGGCTCGTAATCGCCTATTTGAGGTACGAAATGTAAGTTTTAGCGTAAGAACAATAAGAAGAAGGCTTGCAGAGCGTAATTTGACTGGTTTCCGGCCGGGTTGAGAACCCGCGTTGACCACAGAGCACCGGAGAGCTAGACTTCGATTTGCTCAACAATACCGAAATTGGACAATAGAGCAATGGAAGAACGTTCTCTTCTCTGATGAGTGGAGAGTAGTTTTAAGAGGTCCTGATGGACGCCAGCGAGTGTATCGACGGCCGGGTGAGCGGTTTGCACAGTGTGCTGTAGTCGAAACAGTGGGCTACGATGGTGGCTCAGTAATGGTATGGGCGGAATTTCTTATGAGGCTCGTACAGAATTGGTTTTGTTTGAAAGAGGCAGCGTAAATGCTCAGGTATGTGGAAGAGGTCTTAGAACCTCATGTTATCCCTTTTGCCCCATTTATTGGGAGAAGATTTTCTTTTAATGCACGACAACGCCCGTTCTCACGTCGCTAGAGTGGTTACGGAGTACCTTGATGCTGTGGGTATACCACGGCTACCATGGCCAGCTCGGAGCCCGGACCTAAACCCTATCGAACACGTTTGGGACAATCTCAAAAGGCGGGTACGAAGTCGTATTCCCGCTCCTACCTCCATTAATCAGTTGAAGATTGCCTTGATGGAGGAATGGGATAATATACCGAAGTCAGATATTCAAGACATTATGAATGGTCTTCCAAATCGACTGGAAGAGATCATAAGAGCCAGAGGAGGTAATACTCATTATTAAAAGTTAAGTTTTTAATTTAAACATAAAGTTTTAGCTTGTTTGTCATGTCCTTTAATTTTTATTGTTAAACGGTAATTTTAAACTTTTTAAAATTAAAAAAATTAAAGCATGAAATAAGTGAAAAAATACAGTTGCTGTAACTGAATTTTTTCACTTATTTCATTTTAAATTATCCAATTTATTAGATTGTTAAGAAAAAAAGTCATTCTAAAATTTTTTTTTGAAATTACACCGAAAAATGTAAGTGGGTGGTTAATTGTGCCTCTGAGTGTAGTACTCAATATTATTACATAATAGTTTTAGAAGTAAAGATATTATGTAAAAACAGCATTTTCGAATTTTTGAACATTATGGTTACTGAACTTTATAACAAACGTGTTATGGATAATGATTTTCGGACAAACAATTTTAGGAGATATAAGCAAGTACCGTTGTTCTGCAGTAATAAAAAATCTTTTAGTTTACTAAAATTTCAATTTGCTATTTTTCAAATTATATACAGTGAAAACGCCCTAAAGTCGCTTCTGTTCATGTCAACCTAACCCGCTCGTCGCTACGCTCCTCGCTAACGGGTCCATATTGGCTCACATAATATTCTAAATCCTATTCTTTGTCTTACTACCGATTTGTGTTCATAATAATCACTCTTCATAATTTTATTTTTCATACTTTTTTTATTCATACATTTTTATTACTACCAACGGAGCTCATAGCAATTAGTGATCATATTTTTTTTATTAATACTGTTACTACCTTGTTGCTAACAAAAACAGTACACTCCGCCTAGTCATAAAAAAAAATAACCCTAACCTACCCATCACCCAGCCATGTAGGTGCATAAAACACTAGACTCGCCCAAAAAAACGATGATTAATGATATTATGAATTTCAATGATTATGTTTTATGAAGTTATGAAGAATGATTTGTTATGAAGAATGATCATTATGGTTTTAAATGGTATGAGAAATATTTTCGGACATCCAATGATAGGAATTGAAAAGTTATGTAAGAAAATGCGCACCCCTCGTTAACCTAAGAACAATTTCTTTGTGTTTTTATAATTCTTATGTTTTTAGTATGAAAATTTAAGAAATGATACGGTGCCATACCATAAATTGAGGAACCATGTTATTAAAGAAAAGACATTTAAACACATTTTCGTGTAAAGAAATGAGATATTTAATCTAAAATTGTAATAGAAAAGAATAAAAAATATTTATATTTTTTTAAATTTTTACTGACTTTTTAACTCAAACCTTAAAAAACACATAGAAGTTTTTGATCTGTATTAGAAATGAGATCGATTGGCACCAAAAAAATTGCATAAATTTTTCCTAAGAAATGTATGAGAATTTTTTTTTGTACTCCAACTAATAATACAAATCAGTACACAAATCAATTAAAATATACAAAAAGAAAACTTAGTTATTAGATATCAATTCTCTGAGTTGAAAACATCTAAATGAACCTGTGTGTTGCTTGAGTGAGTGTTAATCTTAGTAACAATGTCTGATACAAAGTATGTCAGTACGTTTTTTTTTCATCTTTAATTGATTGCGAATGTTTAAACGAAAGTCATATTACAACCTTCCTGTTGACTCGTTGCTTGATCTGTTCACATTCAGAGAAAAAGCTCCGCTGTTTATTATTGACTGTTCGCAACAAAATGACTCAATAAAAACTGGACCAGTTGACGTTGGGTTATAAATTGAATGTTCAGAAGATATATACCAGATAAAGATACAACAGCCAACTGTTTGATCATAAAAAATCTTCCATTTGAGTACAGGCCGCTAAGTAACATTGTTCGAAAATTATCATGAATGTTATCGTCGATGTACAAGGTTTTAAAAATGAAAACAACGAGTTTATACCAAAAGAAATAGCAGTTCAAAATGCGTACCCGTTTTATAATTTAACTAAAACAGAACGTTCACAAGTAACTTGGATTGAAAGAAACAGAGAAATATTATGGAATGAAGGATATGCCCCATATTTTAATTATAAGGTTCTCATTACTGATTGTTTAAAAAACAAACGTATTTTTACTAAAAGTTCTGAAAAAAGTTGTTTGGTTAAAAAATATATTACAAAGTGATAATGGGTATAACTTAGAAGATAAAAATTGTCCGAGTTTTAATACATTGTATAAGAATTATTATACTTTATCTTCCCATACTTTTAGATACAAAAAATACAAAGAACAAAAAATATTTTCACAAATTTATGTGTTTTATTTATATCACAAAAAAATATTGAAGTGAAATATCGAATGAAACACTACTTTTTTATAAACTAATAAGAAAAACAGTTTTTTTTTCTTTTCACAAATTTACATGATCTCAAAAAATTGATAAACGTCCCACCATCAGATCATTGGAAACAAAGAAATAAGCATTTAAACATAAAAATTGAATCAAAATACTGGTAAGTATTTATGTCATTTTAAAATGTAAAATATAGGTAAAGATGTAACAACGAAGTCTCCAAAGAAGAAAAAATCTGAACATTTTTTCATAAATTAATAAGGAAAAATTTATTTCTCTTCACAAATTTATGTGTTTTATTTATATCACAAAAAAAATATTGAAGTGAAATATCGAATGAAACACAGAAAAATATATGATTAAGTTTATTTAAAAAGGTATATTATTTTCTAAACACCACTTATAAAAACAAGATAATTTTTTTAAAGCACATGCTTTGTTGTGATAAATACATCTAAAAGTATGGGAAGATAAAGTATAATAATTCTTATACAATGTATTAAAACTCGGACAATTTTTATCTTCTAAGTTATACCCATTATCACTTTGTAATATATTTTTTAACCAAACAACTTTTTTCAGAACTTTTAGTAAAAATACGTTTGTTTTTTAAACAATCAGTAATGAGAACCTTATAATTAAAATATGGGACATATCCTTCATTCCATAATATTTCTCTGTTTCTTTCAATCCAAGTTACTTGTGAACGTTCTGTTTTAGTTAGAAAAACAGTTTTTTTTCTTTTCACAAATTTATATGATCTCAAAAAATTGATAAACGTCCCTCCATCAGATCATTGGAAACAAAGAAATAAGCATTTAAACATAAAAATTGAATCAAAATACTGGTAAGTATTTATGTCATTTTAAAATGTAAAATATAGGTAAAGATGTAACAACGAAGTCTCCAAAGAAGAAAAAATCTGAACATTTTTTCATAAATTAATAAGGAAAAATTTATTTCTCTTCACAAATTTATGTGTTTTATTTATATCACAAAAAAAAATATTGAAGTGAAATATCGAATGAAACACAGAAAAATATATGATTAAGTTTATTTAAAAAGGTATATTATTTTCTAAACACCACTTATAAAGACAAGATAATTTTTTTAAAGCACATGCTTTGTTGTGATAAATACATCTAAAAGTATGGGAAGATAAAGTATAATAATTCTTATACAATGTATTAAAACTCGGACAATTTTTATCTTCTAAGTTATACCCATTATCACTTTGTAATATATTTTTTAACCAAACAACTTTTTTCAGAACTTTTAGTAAAAATACGTTTGTTTTTTAAACAATCAGTAATGAGAACCTTATAATTAAAATATGGGACATATCCTTCATTCCATAATATTTCTCTGTTTCTTTCAATCGAAGTTACTTGTGAACGTTATGTTTTAGTTAGAAAAACAGTTTTTTTTCTTTTCACAAATTTATATGATCTCAAAAAATTGATAAACGTCCCACCATCAGATCATTGGAAACAAAGAAATAAGCATTTAAACATAAAAATTGAATCAAAATACTGGTAAGTATTTATGTCATTTTAAAATGTAAAATATAGGTAAAGATGTAACAACGAAGTCTCCAAAGAAGAAAAAATCTGAACATTTTTTCATAAATTAATAAGGAAAAATTTATTTCTCTTCACAAATTTATGTGTTTTATTTATATCACAAAAAAAAAATATTGAAGTGAAATATCGAATGAAACACAGAAAAATATATGATTAAGTTTATTTAAAAAGGTATATTATTTTCTAAACACCACTTATAAAGACAAGATAATTTTTTTAAAGGACATGCTTTGTTGTGATAAATACATCTAAAAGTATGGGAAGATAAAGTATAATAATTCTTATACAATGTATTAAAACTCGGACAATTTTTATCTTCTAAGTTATACCCATTATCACTTTGTAATATATTTTTTAACCAAACAACTTTTTTCAGAACTTTTAGTAAAAATACGTTTGTTTTTTAAACAATCAGTAATGAGAACCTTATAATTAAAATATGGGGCATATCCTTCATTCCATAATATTTCTCTGTTTCTTTCAATCCAAGTTACTTGTGAACGTTCTGTTTTAGTTAAATTATAAAACGGGTACGCATTTTGAACTGCTATTTCTTTTGGTATAAACTCGTTGTTTTCATTTTTAAAACCTTGTACATCGACGATAACATCAAAAAATCTTCCATTTGAGTACAGGCCGCTAAGTAACATTGTTCGAAAATTATCATGAATGTTATCGTCGATGTACAAGGTTTTAAAAATGAAAACAACGAGTTTATACCAAAAGAAATAGCAGTTCAAAATGCGTACCCGTTTTATAATTTAACTAAAACAGAACGTTCACAAGTAACTTGGATTGAAAGAAACAGAGAAATATTATGGAATGAAGGATATGCCCCATATTTTAATTATAAGGTTCTCATTACTGATTGTTTAAAAAACAAACGTATTTTTACTAAAAGTTCTGAAAAAAGTTGTTTGGTTAAAAAATATATTACAAAGTGATAATGGGTATAACTTAGAAGATAAAAATTGTCCGAGTTTTAATACATTGTATAAGAATTATTATACTTTATCTTCCCATACTTTTAGATGTATTTATCACAACAAAGCATGTCCTTTAAAAAAATTATCTTGTCTTTATAAGTGGTGTTTAGAAAATAATATACCTTTTTAAATAAACTTAATCATATATTTTTCTGTGTTTCATTCGATATTTCACTTCAATATTTTTTTTTTGTGATATAAATAAAACACATAAATTTGTGAAGAGAAATAAATTTTTCCTTATTAATTTATGAAAAAATGTTCAGATTTTTTCTTCTTTGGAGACTTCGTTGTTACATCTTTACCTATATTTTACATTTTAAAATGACATAAATACTTACCAGTATTTTGATTCAATTTTTATGTTTAAATGCTTATTTCTTTGTTTCCAATGATCTGATGGTGGGACGTTTATCAATTTTTTGAGATCATATAAATTTGTGAAAAGAAAAAAAACTGTTTTTCTAACTAAAACATAACGTTCACAAGTAACTTGGATTGAAAGAAACAGAGAAATATTATGGAATGAAGGATATGTCCCATATTTTAATTATAAGGTTCTCATTACTGATTGTTTAAAAAACAAACGTATTTTTACTAAAAGTTCTGAAAAAAGTTGTTTGGTTAAAAAATATATTACAAAGTGATAATGGGTATAACTTAGAAGATAAAAATTGTCCGAGTTTTAATACATTGTATAAGAATTATTATACTTTATCTTCCCATACTTTTAGATGTATTTATCACAACAAAGCATGTGCTTTAAAAAAATTATCTTGTCTTTATAAGTGGTGTTTAGAAAATAATATACCTTTTTAAATAAACTTAATCATATATTTTTCTGTGTTTCATTCGATATTTCACTTCAATATTTTTTTTTGTGATATAAATAAAACACATAAATTTGTGAAGAGAAATAAATTTTTCCTTATTAATTTATGAAAAAATGTTCAGATTTTTTCTTCTTTGGAGACTTCGTTGTTACATCTTTACCTATATTTTACATTTTAAAATGACATAAATACTTACCAGTATTTTGATTCAATTTTTATGTTTAAATGCTTATTTCTTTGTTTCCAATGATCTGATGGAGGGACGTTTATCAATTTTTTGAGATCATATAAATTTGTGAAAAGAAAAAAAACTGTTTTTCTAACTAAAACAGAACGTTCACAAGTAACTTGGATTGAAAGAAACAGAGAAATATTATGGAATGAAGGATATGTCCCATATTTTAATTATAAGGTTCTCATTACTGATTGTTTAAAAAACAAACGTATTTTTACTAAAAGTTCTGAAAAAAGTTGTTTGGTTAAAAAATATATTACAAAGTGATAATGGGTATAACTTAGAAGATAAAAATTGTCCGAGTTTTAATACATTGTATAAGAATTATTTTTCCAATGATCTGATGGTGGGACGTTTATCAATTTTTTGAGATCATGTAAATTTGTGAAAAGAAAAAAAAACTGTTTTTCTTATTAGTTTATAAAAAAGTAGTGTTTCATTCGATATTTCACTTCAATATTTTTTTGTGATATAAATAAAACACATAAATTTGTGAAAATATTTTTTGTTCTTTGTATTTTTTGTATCTAAAAGTATGGGAAGATAAAGTATAATAATTCTTATACAATGTATTAAAACTCGGACAATTTTTATCTTCTAAGTTATACCCATTATCACTTTGTAATATATTTTTTAACCAAACAACTTTTTTCAGAACTTTTAGTAAAAATACGTTTGTTTTTTAAACAATCCGTAATGAGAACCTTTTAATTAAAATATGGGGCATATCCTTCATTCCATAATATTTCTCTGTTTCTTTCAATCCAAGTTACTTGTGAACGTTCTGTTTTAGTTAAATTATAAAACGGGTACGCATTTTGAACTGCTATTTCTTTTGGTATAAACTCGTTGTTTTCATTTTTAAAACCTTGTACATCGACGATAACATTCATGATAATTTTCGAACAATGTTACTTAGCGGCCTGTACTCAAATGGAAGATTTTTTATGATCAAACAGTTGGCTGTTGTATCTTTATCTGGTATATATCTTCTGAACATTCAATTTATAACCCAACGTCAACTGGTCCAGTTTTTATTGAGTCATTTTGTTGCGAACAGTCAATAATAAACAGCGGAGCTTTTTCTCTGAATGTGAACAGATCAAGCAACGAGTCAACAGGAAGGTTGTAATATGACTTTCTGTTGAATAAAGGAAAAAACTTGTAAAGCTTGTTGAGTTTATATATTTGACTGATAGATAAAAATAATGTCACAACCATAGTTTGAATATACATGGAATACAAAATACTTATAATTATATAGCCAGTATTTCCAACATTCCCCCTTAATCAAAATATGGTGAACTATAATAAATAAATAACAAACTACAAAAGCCCTATGCCTTTAACACACTTTTTGTGATTATGGCATCCTAGTGCCTTTGTTAAGATATCTGCCCACATTTCAGTAGTAGGAGTATAACTTACAATAATTACACCATTTCCTATTGGCTCTCGAATAAAATGATACCTAGTATCTATATGTTTAGTTCGATTGTGGTATACTGGGTTAGACGCGATTTTTTGTGCACTCTGACTATCATTAAAAATTTCTACACTTTTTAAATTACCTGTCAGATCGTTCAGCAGTCTCCTTAAAAATACAGCGTCCTTCGCAGCGCTAGACAAAGACATGTACTCTGCTTCACTAGACGAAAGCGCAACCGTTGCCTGCTTTTTACACTCCCATGACACTGGACCTCCAGCCAGCGAGAAATAAAACCCGGTGTACGAGCGACGATCGACTGCACAATTTGCCCAATCAGCATCTGCGTAACCTTTTAACTGTCCACCGCCCTTTCTGTAAGTTATACAAAAATCTATAGTTCCCTTCAAGTACTGGAGCACTCTCTTAGCGGCCAACCAATGCGACTTATCAAATTTGGTATTAAATTGACTCAAATAGCTAGTGGCGTAAGCTATGTCCGGCCTCGTATTTACTGCCAAGTACATAAGGCAACCAATTAAACTCTGGTAAGGATAAGAGAACTGCTCACCAGTTTCACTCGGCAAAAGTTTATTATTCACCAACGGTGTTGATACAGATTTACAATCTTCCATATTAAATCTTTTCAATACGTCTTGAATATAAGAGTGTTGCGATAACTTGATTTCATCTTTCTTGCACTTAATATTCAAACCTAAAAAACAATTTAATTCTCCAAGATTTTTTAAAGAGAAATATTTGTTTAAGTCACAAATGACATTGTCAAGTGACTTGTTTTCTTTATAAAGAATCAAAACGTCATCGACATAGACTCCGAGTATAATTGTCTCATTATCAAACTTTTTGGTGTAAATGCATGCTTCCGAAGGAATTTGAACAAAACCTATTGAAGATAAAGTATCGTTAAGTTTTATGTTCCAAGACCTTGCGGCCTGCTTTAGACCATAAAGCGACCTTTTTAATAGGCATACTTTATCCTCCTGCCCTGTTTCGACAAAACCCTGAGGTTGGTGCATATAGACCTCCTCCTCTAAGTCCCCATTAAGGAACGCAGTGTCCACATCTAGATGATGTATCTTCATGTTTGTTTCAGCTGCTAATGCGAACAACGTTCGTAAAGATGAATTGCGTACCACAGGAGAAAAAGTTTCATGATAATCGATACCTTGGACCTGGTTAAAACCTTTGGCAACAAGTCTAGCCTTGTATTTGATGACTTCACCATGAGCATTCTTTTTCATCTTATAAACCCATTTACAGGGAATGACCTTCTTATCTGGTCTGTCTACTAAGATCCATGTGTTTTTGTTAAGCAATGATTGGTATTCTTCATTCATTGCATGATACCAATGATCGTTGTCTTCTGAATTCACGGCTTGTAAATATGTTGTAGGCTCATCCGAATGTATAAGAGAAGAAATCTGAGCATATACATGGCACGCTTCAGTTTCCTTATTTTTTCTTGGCCTTAAATTATACCTGGATTCAGTCACGACCTCATCATTATGAACATTCTGATCAATTTGTTCTGATATTGGTATATCATCAGACTGAATTGGCACTACCTCAGCACCAATAGAGCTAGAACCAGCTGTCGATTCACTATAATCATCCATTGAATGAACTTTGGATGTAGAGGCTAAAGGTAACGAAATTTCTTCAGGAACAACTTCTGAACGTGATTCTTCAACCTTGCTCTTCACATCATGAAAAGTGTCTTCGAAAAATACAACATCTCTGCCCTTTACCAGTCTTCTTGGATACTTAGCATCACGAAACATATAACTTTTTGGATCTTCTGAATATCCAACAAAGATATATTGACTGACCTTTACATCTAATTTCCTCCTATGTGGTTCCGGGACGTGTAGCAAAGCACGACAACCAAAAACTCGTAGGTGGGATAAATCAGGACCAGTTCTGTACCATTTCTCAAATGGAGTTTTTCCTTCAAGAGCACGATGAGGACATCTATTCTTCAGATAAACAGCAGTTCCTACTGCATCCTCCCAATACGCCCTTGAAAGTGAGCTACAAAATAATATAGATTTAGCTTTCTCAAAAATCGAACGATTAGTCCTTTCCGCAATACCATTCTGTTGTGGACTATAAGGAACTGTCGTTTGGTGCTTGATACCAACACTTTGTAAATAGTTAGAAAATTCTTTGTTTACATATTCCGTTCCATTGTCCGTTCTTAATGCTTTGATTTTCTCACCAGTTTCCCTTTCTACTAGAGATTGAAAAATTAGAAATTTATTCTCTACATCGGCTTTTGAAGATATAAAGAAAACAAAAATCATACGAGAAAAATCATCTATAAAAAATAAAGCATACAAATTACCCTGAAAAGATGTTTCGGACATAGGACCACAAAGATCTGAATGAACCAACTCCAAGACTCTCGTTGTTTTTGTAGACGGTGTTTTCTTAAATGGCATTCTACTATGCTTGGCTTCAATGCATGGAATACACGGTTCCTTGTCAACATCATTGAAATCAATACCGACTGCGTGCCCCTTTTTGAGTTGATCCATCCCGATTCGGCATAAGTGTCCTAGACGTCTATGCCAAAGTTGGAATCTGGAAACATCAGAGTGCACATCAAAAGCTGATAATTGACGCGGTAAATTGACAGAACAATCTAAAGTGTACAGTCCACCACATATCGAAGCATGTAAAAGTATATCACCACTACAAGAGAAAACATTAGAATTATAAAAATTACAACCAGTAGTATCAAAAACAACAGTAAAGCCTTTATCAACTGCTTTCTTTACAGAAATTAAATTACAGTTCAGTTTAGGTACACAAACAACATCTGAAAACTTCTTGATGTCTTGAATATTATTACAAGTTGCTAAGGAAATGTCACCAATACATTGACTAATCAATTTTCCACCGTTAGCAATAGTAACTTCACCTTTCGATGACTCTTTGACATTCTCCAACCAATCAAGTCTTGATGTCATGTGCGCTGAAGCTCCAGAATCGACATACCATTTCCCATTTTCTATTTCAGTATTAACTGATAAAGCATTTAAACAGCTCTGATGGTTCTCTGGCCTCTTTCCTTTCTTATCCTTCTTATGGGGACAATCTGGACGTTTATGTCCTGGTTCTTTGCAATTATGACATATAATGGTCTTTTTGGGTTTTGAAGTTTCATGTTTTTCTTTGTGACTGTACTTAGTCCGTAAAGCAGAATCTGGTTTGTTCTTGTTCAATTCATTCAATAGCTTCGTTTTTACTAATGCAGATGTAATCTCAATATTAGAATTTTCTAAGGCCATAACAAGCGGATCATATTGGGGAGTCAAACCACCGAGAAGTATTGCAGCTATTGAAGCATCTTCTATTACTTTACCAATATCGGCCAAATCTAATACAGTAGAAACTACAGCATTTATATACGATTCTATATTATCAAAATCGATAAGAGATATTCTATATAATTGACGTTCGAGACTAATGCGACGTCCAAGACCTTTATCTTCATAGGCTGCTGATAAAGCATCCCAAGCCTCTTTTGCAGTATTACATGGTCTAACATGATTAATTGCTAAATTATCTACAGTAAGGCAAATTTTGGATAAAGCCTTCTGATCAGCCAGACGTCTCTTTTCTGCTGATATAGAAGCATCCGTCGGGTAGCCAACAACCGTTTCCCATAATTCCTCATGGAGAAGACACATACGCATCTTAAACTTCCAAACACCATAACCTTCCCTATTTACTAAAGGTTTTATAGATGCGAAAGAATTTGTTGACATACTTACTGCCTGTCAGATTCAAAATAAAGAAAATATCAACAATACAAGAAAAATCACTTTCACAATATTCTTCAACTCACGATAAATATATTTGTAATTCCTATTAATTGAATTACTATAATTTAGAGCCTCGTGCTGATAACGTGTTGAATAAAGGAAAAAACTTGTAAAGCTTGTTGAGTTTATATATTTGACTGATAGATAAAAATAATGTCACAACCATAGTTTGAATATACATGGAATACAAAATACTTATAATTATATAGCCAGTATTTCCAACACTTTCGTTTAAACATTCGCAATCAATTAAAGATGAAAAAAAAACGTACTGACATACTTTGTATCAGACATTGTTACTAAGATTAACACTCACTCAAGCAACACACAGGTTCATTTAGATGTTTTCAACTCAGAGAATTGATATCTAATAACTAAGTTTTCTTTTTGTATATTTTAATTGATTTGTGTACTGATTTGTATTATTAGTTGGAGTACAAAAAAAAATTCTCATACATTTCTTAGGAAAAATTTATGCAATTTTTTTGGTGCCAATCGATCTCATTTCTAATACAGATCAAAAACTTCTATGTGTTTTTTAAGGTTTGAGTTAAAAAGTCAGTAAAAATTTAAAAAAATATAAATATTTTTTATTCTTTTCTATTACAATTTTAGATTAAATATCTCATTTCTTTACACGAAAATGTGTTTAAATGTCTTTTCTTTAATAACATGGTTCCTCAATTTATGGTATGGCACCGTATCATTTCTTAAATTTTCATACTAAAAACATAAGAATTATAAAAACACAAAGAAATTGTTCTTAGGTTAACGAGGGGTGCGCATTTTCTTACATAACTTTTCAATTCCTATCATTGGATGTCCGAAAATATTTCTCATACCATTTAAAACCATAATGATCATTCTTCATAACAAATCATTCTTCATAACTTCATAAAACATAATCATTGAAATTCATAATATCATTAATCATACATTTTTGGGCGAGTCTAGTGTTTTATGCACCTACATGGCTGGGTGATGGGTAGGTTAGGGTTATTTTTTTTTATGACTAGGCGGAGTGTACTGTTTTTGTTAGCAACAAGGTAGTAACAGTATTAATAAAAAAAATATGATCACTAATTGCTATGAGCTCCGTTGGTAGTAATAAAAATGTATGAATAAAAAAAGTATGAAAAATAAAATTATGAAGAGTGATTATTATGAACACAAATCGGTAGTAAGACAAAGAATAGGATTTAGAATATTATGTGAGCCAATATGGACCCGTTAGCGAGGAGCGTAGCGACGAGCGGGTTAGGTTGACATGAACAGAAGCGACTTTAGGGCGTTTTCACTGTATATAATTTGAAAAATAGCAAATTGAAATTTTAGTAAACTAAAAGATTTTTTATTACTGCAGAACAACGGTACTTGCTTATATCTCCTAAAATTGTTTGTCCGAAAATCATTATCCATAACACGTTTGTTATAAAGTTCAGTAACCATAATGTTCAAAAATTCGAAAATGCTGTTTTTACATAATATCTTTACTTCTAAAACTATTATGTAATAATATTGAGTACTACACTCAGAGGCACAATTAACCACCCACTTACATTTTTCGGTGTAATTTCAAAAAAAAATTTTAGAATGACTTTTTTTCTTAACAATCTAATAAATTGGATAATTTAAAATGAAATAAGTGAAAAAATTCAGTTACAGCAACTGTATTTTTTCACTTATTTCATGCTTTAATTTTTTTAATTTTAAAAAGTTTAAAATTACCGTTTAACAATAAAAATTAAAGGACATGACAAACAAGCTAAAACTTTATGTTTAAATTAAAAACTTAACTTTTAATAATGAGTATTACCTCCTCTGGCTCTTATGATCTCTTCCAGTCGATTTGGAAGACCATTCATAATGTCTTGAATATCTGACTTCGGTATATTATCCCATTCCTCCATCAAGGCAATCTTCAACTGATTAATGGAGGTAGGAGCGGGAATACGACTTCGTACCCGCCTTTTGAGATTGTCCCAAACGTGTTCGATAGGGTTTAGGTCCGGGCTCCGAGCTGGCCATGGTAGCCGTGGTATACCCACAGCATCAAGGTACTCCGTAACCACTCTAGCGACGTGAGAACGGGCGTTGTCGTGCATTAAAAGAAAATCTTCTCCCAATAAATGGGGCAAAAGGGATAACATGAGGTTCTAAGACCTCTTCCACATACCTGAGCATTTACGCTGCCTCTTTCAAACAAAACCAATTCTGTACGAGCCTCATAAGAAATTCCGCCCATACCATTACTGAGCCACCATCGTAGCCCACTGTTTCGACTACAGCACACTGTGCAAACCGCTCACCCGGCCGTCGATACACTCGCTGGCGTCCATCAGGACCTCTTAAAACTACTCTCCACTCATCAGAGAAGAGAACGTTCTTCCATTGCTCTATTGTCCAATTTCGGTATTGTTGAGCAAATCGAAGTCTAGCTCTCCGGTGCTCTGTGGTCAACGCGGGTTCTCAACCCGGCCGGAAACCAGTCAAATTACGCTCTGCAAGCCTTCTTCTTATTGTTCTTACGCTAAAACTTACATTTCGTACCTCAAATAGGCGATTACGAGCCTCCGGAGCCGTAGTGAAGCGATTTCTTAAAACATTGGATACAATGAAGCTGTCATGTCGCTCAGAAGTGCACCTTGTTCGACCTTGTCCGGGTCTTCTGGTGTAAGATCTAGTTTCTCGGTATCGTCGGATGGCATCTCGTATCGTGGTTCGAGGAAATCCCAGCATACGGCCTATACGACGCTGGCTATACCCAGCATCAGAAAGCGCCACTGCTCTAGCTGCATCAACTGCACCCAATGGCATTTTACTGAGTAAGAAGCAAATGACAAACTCTGCCACAACTTAAGAACAAAGAAATTTGTTTGAAAGCTTCACAAGCAACACTTTATGTACGCGCAAAACAATCAGTTCGAAAATCAATATTCGACTGAACTCAATAAAAGTGACCCACACTTGAGGTTATAAGCGTTTCGTTATTGTAAACAAAGTTATGCCACTTTAGCAAGGTGGGCGGTTAATTGTGCCTCTGAGCGTATAATACTTGAATCTTCTAATTTTGCATGACAGAAAGTAATAAATGTCCTAAGTATTGTATTATAAATAATGTGTATTATTCTGAATTTTCATTTATAATAACAGAGTTAGTCCTAAAACATCTGCTAAAAATTAGGTTTTTGCGATATAAACGAATCGCTGTGAATTAGCGTCAAGGTGTCATTAACAGCAACGCATTAGTTAACGATCTAGGATTGAATTGTCGAGCGCATTATAGGTGTCATTAGCGTGAGGTGTCATTAACAGCGACGCATTAGTTAACAATCTAGGATTGAATTTAGTAAATCCGTATCTCGGAAACGAGTTGAGATATCGCTCTGGGACCCAGCGCAATCGATTCAAATGGGGGGCTTTCCATTTTTTTTTTTTTTTTTTTTTTTTTTTTTTTTTTTTTTTAGGACCTTGGATCGGATAGGGCCGTGATCGAGGGAGCGATTCGAGAGTTCTGCCTGCTCTAGGCAGAACTCTCGAATCCCTACTACTTATATGCCAATTACATAAATCTCTTCTATATTGGGTTTGGATTATACCCTTTCGTTACAACAAGAACTATTGTTTAACAGAAAAGTAATAAACAGTGAATAAATTTTTCATCTTACGCCCACGTGACGGAAAAGGTACACAATTTTGATTAACACATAATTTTGATTAGGGTGTAGAGTTTATGAAGTTAGGACTTGTTGAGTTCGAAGCTTAGATCTACATGAGATCTGATAACTTTTTGACAGTGCGAGCCATAATGTTCTCGTCTTGGCAACATTTTGCATGAAAATGTTTTTGGTGGAATAATCATCATCATAACAGCCGAGGGATAATAAGTATAAATAATAATTTTGGTGGGATAATATCTACAAATTCAGCAGTGATACCAACAATGTTTTCGACATTTCCTTGCACAAGGGTCCTCAGAGTAATTACCTACATTACAAAATGTTAGTCTCATTTTGTGGTACAACGGTGCTTCGCGAAGTTTCTTGTAATCCTAATTACTTAATTGTCTATAACAACAACTAACAAACTATTGGCTGACCGCGGTCACCAAACCGCTTGTCACTTTATGTGAGAACGGTCGTGACCTTACTAAGAATTTTACCTAAGAGTTTTACCCTGGAATATTGCAAATTTGTCACTACAAAAGTATGACAAATATTCGAATGGTACTTCGTACAAACGAAGGGGGTTCGTCCTCGCATATTAAGTGGGGAATTCACGGTCACTCAATTACCATTAGTCTGCGCGATGTGGATATTATCCTAAAATTTATCATAACACACGAGCTTTTGGAGTTTAGAGCGATGGAGTGACGGATTTGTATATCCAAAAATTTTCGTCACTCCATTCAAGTCAAGATTCCGAACACACGAAACGATTTTGGCTTATTTTGGAGTGATGACTTGGTGTGATGTGGCCTGGAGCGATCATGAGTTTCCCAATTTAGACACGGTCTTATATTCCGTTCGGTTACGACCACCGATATATCAATCTAAGGAGATCGGTCGAATCGCCGAGTTTATAGGAAGACCGAGTGTCGCGATCAGCGGCCGTACTACATAACATGGTTCTAGTTGAGCATGCCGTAATATACACTATTCATTGCGCGTGTCTTAAGGACTGCGAAGCGATGAAAGTTAAGCACAGCCGCAATGGAGATCGGTCAAATCGCTGAGTTACGTATTCACTTGACTTTATCGGAAGGCGAAGTGGCGGAAATGTATGCCCACAGGGCATATACTTGTCACAAGTTAAACGCCGGCTTGGCCTATCTCCTTGTATTATTAAATCTGTGGTTACGACATTCTTTCACATTGCTTAATTACGAAATGAACTCCAGTCATACGTCTCTAAGGTTCGTAGTAGCCATCGGATCTAGAGGTTTCGAGAAAGCCCCCACCCTGGCTTGCTACCACTATTTTGTCAGGAGCATTTATGAACTGTGAATTCAATTTCAAGGATCGTAGGACATAAGAAGAAGTAATGTCTATTTATCCAGGTTAAGGTTTAAACTTCTGCAACTTTAAATGTCAGTTAAATGAGTAGATATTAATTTAAATTCTACCTACGAACAATCTAAATTTTTTAATGCGCGTCAGCACCGAGGGACCACTCCTGGGATTCGCGAAAACCAAGATTCCGTAGTTGACTTAAAACAATTGTAGTACGAAGTGTGGGTATGGGAATATAATAGGTACATTTAGTTATCAGTGATGAGAAGTGATGATGAGCAAGAAAGTGGAGAGGAAGACAGGAGAAAAGATGGACAGACTGCGTGAAAGATGATATCGCAAAGAAGGATGTTAATGTTGAGATGACGGCTGATCGAGGAGACTGGAAGAAAACATGACGCCAACCACAAATAAGATTGGAAGCAGGGCAGACGAATTATGATGTAGTTATTCAAAAAATGTAACTGTTTACATATTATTTAGGTACTTTCCAACCAACTTCAAAATAAATTATTTATAAGTAAAAAAACCGCCTTCAAAACTAAAAACGGAGAAATAAAAATTCTGTTTATAAAAATCTAAATGTTTTTTTGAGGTCGGTCCCAACCTCAATATTTGGAATAAATGTTGTCATTTATGTTTTTATTAAACATAATTGTTATTTCTCCGTTTTTAGTTTTGAAGGAAGTTTTTTTATTTTTTGAAAGATGATGGACGAGTCATATCAATTTGCTGTCCAATCTTAGGGTGATACGAGGCATGCCTTTTAAGTTTTGTCGTTTGAAGAAAAAAATACAACTAGAACCTTATAGTACTTTTTATTGTTTTTCAAAGTATTCACCACGTAGCTTAATACACTTTTCCATTCGCTCAAACCAGTTATTATAACATTTATTCCACTCTAAAGTGGGGGTGTTCAAAATGACTAACTTGAAAGCGTCGAATGCTCCTTCACCGGACTGGAACCTTTGACCACGAAGACTTTTCTTAATTTTAGGAAATGTAAAGAAATCGTTAGGGCTTAGGTCAGGACTGTATGGAGCATGGTCAAGAATTTCTACTTTTTCCTGCTTCAAATACTCAATCGTTTGACAAGCGCTTTGTGAGCTTGCGTTGTCGTGGTGCAGGATGATGCGTCGCTTTGAGTTAGATTTTCGAAGTTCGCCGATGACTTGTGGTAAACAAACTGTGGTATACCATTCTGCGTTAACCGTTCTACGATCTTGAAGTGCAATAGTCGCAACATGGCCGGTTTCTCCAACGAATGTGGCCACCATATTCTTAGAAAGTGCTTCGACAACGAACAACTTTAGTCGGTTTTGGCTTGTCTTGGAAGACCCAGATTGTAGATTGTTGTTTGGAATCAGGATCGTTGGCATAGATCCAAGATTCGTCACCACTGATGATGTCGTAGACGTGATTTGACTCTCCTCGGTTGAACCTTTGCAGAGTTTTCTTACACCATCTGACGCGGGCCGCCTTGTGATCGTCGGAAAGCAGATGCGGTATCCAACGGCAAACTAGCTTACTCACACCAAGCGCTTCATGCAAGGTCTTCTGAATGGTTGTCCCTGAGATACCTAATAGAACCTCTATCTCTCGATACGTCACATAACGATCTTCGAGAATTCGTTGTCTCACAGCAATGATGTTATCTTCAGTGAAGGCGGATTTTGGGCGTCCTTCGCGAGATTTGTCACTAACACTAGTATGTCTACGCTGGAATTCTAAGTACCAGCGTTCGACAGTCCGCAGACATGGGGCTTCATCACTGAACACAGATGTAAGCTCTTCAAAATACTGAAGCCGTGTCAGGCGTCTTCCAAAGTTGTAGAAAATTATTGCATGAACATTTTCCTTAGAAAGATTCATTTTCGTACGTAACCTGACAGATTCCAATCGACGCTGTGACTGAACAATAGCAATAATCCTAATACTTTCAACTGTTTTGAGATTCTAAATTTAAACACATTTGAATATAGTACAGTTCCAAATTCAAAATTGCCGGGAAATATGGAAACGACAGAACTTAAAAGGCATGCCTAGTATAATGATGATTAACCGTCACTGACCAACCATGACCTGAAAAATGGAAGTGGAAATTCAGTTAAATTCTCAACGGCAACTTAAATTTAAATCTACAAAAATGTTATAGGTACATTGCCTTTTATTCATTTTCCTTACTTGTTTTTGGTGTGGAGGCAGAGAGTAGAGTGTTTAATGATACACAGTACAAAGCATACGTAGGTAATTATTAACCATAACAATATTTTCATTAATTATCTCTGTGGTCCCCAAGCTGTGAGTACAAAAGTAAACATGAAAGAACAAAACACTCAAAGTAATAATGAAAACAAATGATAAAATTTTAGTTGGATGCGAAATGGAAATTAGTATAGGTACGAGAATTTGCTCAGTGACCCTTCAACGGCTCATTACAAAATACAACGATGAATAATAAAAAAGGATTATGTCGAAATTATGCAAACGAGTTAATAGCAATTTCAAATTTTGCGCAAATTAGGTTAAATCCAATTTAGACAAATTTTAACATGATTTCTGTTTCATTGAAATCTCTGCGGTTTCATTCTATCAAGCGAGATTTATACAATCGTCCGACACATCCGATTAGATTTGTTTAAAGTAGGCATTATTGAATCGACGCAGTCACTGGTGTTCTACTCTACAGCAAGGTGTGGCGTACAAAACAATTTGCAATTTAAATTCACCAATATAATCGGCAAACTGTCGTCCATGATTATAAAGGGAGCGTATTCGAAAAAACATGGCAAACACCACTTAAGTCATTAATAATCGGGTCGTAAAACGGGAAAATTTCAATGGATATCCCATCGTCGGCCGGTTATCCATTAAATAAATTTTATTCGGGTGATAAGGCGAGGGGCGGGCGGCGGCGGCGGCAAGGCGGGCGCCGTCGAGGCGCCCTAGTCACCGACCGCCGCTCGGGCATCCACCACGCGTCCGCCGCACGCGAGCCCGCGCTAATTTTACACGCCAGTTGCTCCCACACTGGTGCACATAACGGCTCGACCGCTCCTAGTGAAGTGCTAAACGGCCAGTGTGAGTGACCCCCTGCTGACCCACTGCTCACACCGACCAGTGAGTACCATCCTATAACTTTGACACGACATGTCTTAATCACTCGACGAGCTGTTACGGCCATTTTATAGAATGCCAACGATCAACCTTGAATGTATAGTATTTTGGTCATTGTAACTCTGACTGATATCTCATTTGCGTGATGAAATTTCAGCGATCTTATTTATAACTGGTTAAGAAATTTCATTAAGATTGCAGATCCTCTTGTTTGGATTAGGGCCGGAGTACGAAAACAAGCTACGGAATCATGTCAAGGTTTGACACCTTGTTACTGTCCGTTTTCAGTCACCAGGTTTCCTTCAGACGCTTTTAAAGTCACAATTACTTGCGAAGTAGAATGTTCTGGTCCTCTAGCTTATAGACGATATTTTAAAAAAATATTCTTATAAGATAGAATCTACTCAATTTTATTGACATTGTACAAAGTCAAAGATTTACGGTATACGTATTTTATGCCTTCCATTACAAAAGAAACAGTCAATCCCACTTTTACACTACAGTGTAACAAAATTGAACAGTCCACGATTAGGTGGAGACAGACTTCTTTTTATTTGAAATATGAAGTGTATCTGATAAAAATAATCTTTATTTAAATTCTTGTTAATACCGAATTAAATTATATGATGTGTTGTTGGTTATTTAGCAATTAAAGTATGATGTGGACACTCGTATCGTGCATCTCGAATATCTAAACTAGCACTGCTTTCTGCTTTAATATCTTTCCATTCTTTACAAAAGAATTATTTATTGTAATAAGTAGTATAACATTATTGACGATTAAAATAATATCAAACTATTGATTATAAGCTTTGTTTCATGCTACATGGTTCACTGGAGCACATTATCTTATCTAATCTCTATGAGTACCTACTTCTTTCTACGTAGGTACTATAATATACGTCATACCTGGGATACTTTCAAATAAATATTTCATGAACTTCACCTTTTTTGGTTTAAAACAACTGCTGGTTTTAATTCTAATATAATTTGTGAATTGGATGGGTGTATATTGAAATAAATACTGCAAAAAGATAACTCCATGTTTATCTGAAGTTTTTGCCATAACGAAACGTAATTTGCACTCAGCTTTTGTTCAATAAAACCAAGGAAATATTCATACTGTTTATTATATTGAAAAAAAAAAAACATTAATGAATTTTGTTCATTAATGAAACAATTATCTGGTCGTCGTCGTGGCAATAGGTAGAAAGCTGTTATGCGGTACAAATGGTTCTTTTTAAAAGTTGGAATTTGATGATTGGCGAATTCTTGCAGGAAATAATTATTAATGGAGCAATTTTTAAGAGGATAGTAGGTACGGCGCGCACATCTCGACATAAACGGAGAAAACCTTTTCCTAACCCTATTTCTTAACCGATCTTTATCTTCCGATCTCGATCTTAAAAAATATCGAATTATGAATAAGGGAAAACGTACAGACATAGTTTTTAAGAATGTTAAAAACATTCTGAAATATCATAAAGATTGGTTAAAAATTAGGTGTAGGAAAACCAAAACGGTCCGGCTTGCCGTACTATCCTCTTGTGATTTTCCTTTTTGCTATCGGTGAAGAGGCTTAATTGATAGACATTCAGCAATAAGGAAGGTACTAAAAGGCAAGCCCCAAGGGCGGTTGTTTGCGAACCTTTTAATGTATTAAAGAACTTTCATAATGATAGCGAAAACTTTTTGCAACGACCTTCTGGATGTAGGGAAGGGACGTACTAAACGTGAAGTCTCCGTAAAAGGTGGGGTGCTTGAGTACCTTCCCTTTGGCGTATATTTTAAAAGGTTTCTTGTTTGCCACGACTACAACAGATTTATTAACCACTCTGGGTCAATGTTATCTACGAAACTTTGGTAGCGAGTTTAAGAGGATGCGGTGCATGATTCATGTACGCCTGCCCTTAATTAAGGATTGGATTTCTTGCTCTTACTTTTGCTGCAGACTATTAAGCGACTTCAAAAATAAGGGTTTATTTTCTAATATCGTTTGCAGTGATGGTTGGCCATATGATAATAATTTCAGATGTAGATGAACTTCACTTCAGGTTGTAAAAATTCCTTAATATATCTTGAAATACTGAAATCTATGACTCTCATAAGCTCCTCTTATAAGTGAAGCCTGACCTGCAGCCATCTGGACATCGACCCTGTAAAACCAGACCTATGGATGTCTCACAGGCTCGTACAAGCACTTAATGGACATACTACCAACACGTCTTCTCTCGCCGATTGGCTCTCATCTGTGCTCTCGCCGATGGCTCTCGTATAACTGCCGTGGTGCGAACGAGACAGTTATTGTCTGTGGGAGTGCGAGAGTGAATAGGGTGCGCATACACTACAGACACCTAGCCGCAAACAAGCTTGTATTGTAAGTACAAGGAACGGAATATATAATTTAGCAGCCTCGGTGGTCAATTAGACTCAGAGGTCTACGGTTCGATCCCCAGAGCAGTACAAATAAGTAATACCATTTAAGTAATTGGTGGTAAGGCTTGATTTAATCCTTAAGGCGTCGTCCTAATCGGCAATTGATCGTACGATGATACGATGCGTTCTCATCTCACGATGAGTACAACATAAAAGATTTCCTTAGTGTCCTGGGCCCGTAGATAAACATAGATAAAATAACGAAGTTCGATAAGAACAAAATGTAGGAGATTGACTTAAGCCATCGTTACACGACGTGGGCAAACGTAGCTCTAAGTAAGTTGGTAGCGCAAGCTAACACGTAGTAGATAACCAATCAATATGATCTATGATGACGAATTTCGATATCGTATCGTTATGAAACGATTGCCACTTGTCTAATCCCCCAGACTGAGCTTGCAAGACATCGCGCGAGCACATTAACATTACTTTAATCACGCGACGCATCGTGTCATCGTACGATCGATGCCAATAAGGACGACGCCTAAGGCCAGCCACGATCATCTTATAACTAAGTCTTATAAAACATTGTCACCATTATTGTGTTAACAGTGTTATTGTGATGTGGCATTTAAGGTGCTTGAGGGTTCCGGGTGAAGCTTGCTTCATCTTCGGCTTAAAGAATATTTATTTTCTCAAAAAGAATTATACATTCACTCATATGAGAAACTGAAAATAATTAAAACTATGCACTAAATTACCTATTTTGACTTTATCTTCGGCCTTTTTATCATCTGAAGAAAATTTATTTATTTATTTTCCTCCATGCGCGCATTTTATTTCACGTACGGTATCTCATCCCATAGGGTCGATGAGCTAGCAAGGGCTGGGACTACAGTTTGTACCAGAACCTTGCTAAGGTATCACAAAGAACCAGGCCATGCAATATTTAAAAACCCACCTCCTCCAAGAGAAAAAGAACGCTTGACAAAGAACGTTAACACACTCAAAAGCAATTAAATAATACTCTAGTAAGCGCACTGACGAGCTACGGATGCTCAATAGGGGTAACCTAAGCGTGTTGATTAGGGCTCTGACTGGCCACTGCAAGCTCATCTCTCCAACAAAGACATCTCTACAACATGATACTAAAAGATACTGATGCTTGCAGATTCTGTGAACAGGAGTGTGAAACACCAATGCACCTCCTGTATTCTTGTGAATTCCTCAATCCACAAAAGACACATTCTCGTCCCAGACGATATCAAAAAGTTTAGCCCGGTATCAGAATTTTGACAAGTGGCCATTTCTAGCCACTGACGTGATTTTTTTACGACTTCTCTCGACATCAGCTGGCTATATTTTTATATTACATTTTTTTTAATGAAATGTCTAGAATTTTACGGGCGGCAGTTCGATGACCTTTGATTGTAATAAGGAAGTTCATGTTGATTGTCGAGAGAATTTCGTCCCATATTTTGTGTATTCATGACCAAATTGTCGTCATAGCTAGGTCTATTGAACGTTTCCAGAATATTCCCGTGACATGCATATTCATTCATCAATCATCGTTATTACAGACTGATTTTATATTAACCTTTTAACTCAAATACGGAGAAATGCTTTTCACATATCTATTCTTCTTTGTATCGTTCTTGACGTGGCTGTTGTGTGTGACTCGCCTCGCTATACCTGTATACCCTACAACGTACTGTTTGTACCACTTCTTGTGCATTCATGCAACGTGTTGGCAACACCAACAAGAATAATATTTTGCTCTTATCTAAATGCGCTCGTTCTCTCTCTTGCGATGTAATGGCGGATCTGCAAAGTCTACAATAACGTGTCTTTCCAGAATAAATTAAGTTTGAGTTTAAGAAGTTTTTATATTGCTACCCACGACCTACCCTGATGATCCTGACAAAACGGGCCTTCACTGAAGATTTTTTCTGGTCGGTCCATCGCATGGGTGATCTACCTCTCGGTCTAGTACCATCCACTTCCCTGAACAACCAACATCTCAATATTAAAATACTGGCAACTTGGCATTGCTTTCAGGCATATAGTCCATACTGCCAGACGTGATTTTGTGTAACCAAATGTTACATACAGCTCTGCTTAACTCTACTTGGAATTATGAGCGAGATAGCAAATGATACTAAGTTCCCAAGTTCTCCGCCTGCAAAACCATTGGCAATATAAGTGCACTTTAGTAAATTTGAAATGCGTTTTCGTGAAAATTTAATCCTTGTCATAATTGAGGCCATTAAACTCGTGTGCTAACTGCTACTGGCTCCTTGTGTTAGAGGAAGAAAAACAATTAGAAACATTCTTGGTAATTCTTTTTATGAGGAGTATCTAGAATAGAATTGAAATGGTGTATGTAATAGTGGCCTTATCGTCATTTACGAGTACCATCAGATGAGATGAACGCCAAGAGCTTCCCAGCCCAGAATAACAAAAAAAGTTACGGCAAACGCACGATCTATCACTGAACCACCTATTCTGTTCTCTGTGGAACCACCAGTCACTACAATAAAACCGGGAGTGATCTCCTCTTGACTTTCTCGTATACCAGAAACGACTCAAAAGTTGATAGAAACCTTATATTTTGATGTCAGATATGCATGTTAAATTTTGGTCACCCATCCGAGTACCGACCGCGCATTTGGTTGCTTAACTTTCATGATTGACGTCTCAAAAGTTGATAGAAACCTTATATTTGGATGTCATACATGCATGTTAAATTTGGTTGTAATAAGTTAAAGCATACTCGAGTTATCGTGCTAACGCACAGACATAATTCCATAAACAGTATTTTTGGACTCAGGGAGGTCCAAAACGTGTAAATCCGTCAAAATCTCGAGATCGAATTTTTTGACGATTACAAGACTTCCTCTATACGTAAGTATACGATAAAGTAAAAATAGAGGAAAATTAAAATATTTTCGTATAACACTTTAAACGTTAGTACAAAAAGGCATAGAGTAGTATAGATTGGACAAGAGAAGAACGACAGATAAACAGGGTTACATAAATCCTGCAGGTTATTGATGGGCCGCAGGAAATTACTACGAACGATGCTTCCGACCGCGGACCGGACCGTGGGACTCGTAACACTCTTATTCCTAACGTCATAAAGGTCAGTATATATCACAGTCTGGGCCCGGGTATCGTGTTACAAAAATATGATATTGGTGTGATATATTATTGAACCTAAGTAAGATTTCGCTTGTCTACGTAGGCTTTGTTACGGTTAATTTACGGATTACATACTGAAGAAAAAGCTCCGTGAATCAATCTTAACTAAAAACCTGATTATTTAAAACACCAATGCTATTTTTGTAATATAACCACTATACGAGCTTAGGTAGAATTCGTGTCTTCTGCAGGTTTGCATCGTTACAAATATTCAGCAGCTATAAGACCTTGTTTTCGGTCGTATACGCGCCTATGCTGAGTTCTGGAAACAGCCCGCTACACGCAACGCGTTTCGCCCTATATGTTGCGTCCAAAAGCAGCGTGCAACTCGCGGTCATTCGAAGAGATACTCAAATAATAGTTTATTCATTCAAACATTATAAAACATGAGCTACATGCACTCGCTCTAAAGTTTTTGCCCTATCTGGGCATCTTAGAGATATTATATTAAGGTATGCCTACCGTACTGTCAGGACCCTTACATAAATAAAAGTGGGGACTGCGTAGAAGTATCTAACGTTCGTACGTGTAGATTGTACCTAAGCTGAATAAATTTGATTGTGTAATACATACTATTAAATTTCTCATATAACACATCAAAGCGGCGCGGTCGGTCGTGTAATGTGTCAAACACAAGCTGCGTTGTTATCAAATTAATTTATATTACACGAATTAATTATTACACGACCGTGAATTACTTAATTAATTCGCGGTCCCGATTCAAACTACTCATTTAGCCATGTAAAAGGAGAAACGAATACAATATTACTGTGGATACGAAGTAGGGATCCTTCCTACAATCCTGGGTCATTCAAACGAGGCGTGAAGAGGCACCTTGCAGGTCGGCAAGGCGAAGGTGGCTAGCGCGGCGGTTTAACTCTCGCACCAGCTATCTTCGCATGTGGACTCCACTTCTGCTTACCACCAGGTGGAATGGAGTCATTTGCTTGACCTATTTTATAAAAAAAAAAGTATCCAATATGTGGGCAAATCTACTAAAATACTGTCCTTAAAATACGCAAGCACTTTTGGATATCGCAATTATTTCGACAATATTGTTGTAACTGCACCTAACTTGTGTCACTATTTGCAGAGCAGAGTCGTTAACATAAGGAAACACTAAACCTTTACTTTTCTACTTGGGTAAATTGCTAAATCATTGTGGAAGCCACCAAAGAAAAATCATTCGTTCACATAAACTATCCTAACTAAGATTATAAATGTGAAAGTGACTTTGTTTGTTTGTTACGCCTTCACACCTAAACCACTAAACCGAATTTAAAAAATCTTTCACTAAAAGAAAGTTATTTTATCTGAGAGTAAAATAGGCAGTATATATTTATATTTTAGATATCCCTACGGAAAGTACAGTTGTTTCACGTAAATTGCAAAATGGATAAGCTCATTTGCTTATTTGATAGACAATTTAGGTTACTATCGAGATCCCTTTGAAACATTATTTGACTTGCGCTGCAATTTTGTTATTTGTTAGAAAAATTAAGTTACTATGGAGATCCTGAGATCCCTTTGCTTTGGCACTTAGAGCGGTTCCACATTGTCCGATCCTCGTCCGATCCAACATCGGTATCGGAAGGTTGTCAAGACAAGTGTATGTAATTTGATAGTCCGTTATCCGATATCGGGATGGGCAATGTGAAAGGCGGGTACATATTTCATACATTTTAATTGCTTCCGATATACTATCGACTGCATATACCGATATCGGATTGTGGAACATTTTATTACAATATTACATTTCATTTTTAATATTATAAAGAGGAATGTTTGCATGTTTCTAGCGAATAAGCTTCAAAACTACTGGACGGACTTCAAAAATTCTTTCACCATAAGATATATTATAAGAATATTAATCGATTCTTAAGTGACACAGGCTATCGTTCATCGTTAGTTATTTAATATTAGTAGAAAGGGCCACTTACTTTACTGAACAAAATTTTAAAAAAATCATATTAAAAATTTGACACTAATATAGTATTATATTATCTGTGCTAATACTATCAGAGGCGTAGCTAGGTAACCAAAGACCCTGGTGCAAAAAAGTAGGAAATGAATATGCCCCTCCCCCCCCCACCTCCCGATTCAAAATCAAGTAGGTAAATACGAGGTTTGCTCGCCAGGGCCCGAGAGCCCCCTCAGCTTGGTAGCCCCGGTATACTGCACTGCCTTGACCTATGTAGCTGCACACATCCATGAAACCTGCACACACCCATGAAGAATTCTTAGATTGTATGTGAAGTCGACCAACCCGCACTTGGCCAGCGTGGTTGACTAAGTAAAGCCTAATCGCCCCTAATGTGGAGAAGGCTCGAGCCCCTCGGTGGAGTCATTATATGAGCTGTTGATGATTATGATGATTGTTGAAGTCGGTTAAAATGTACATACGGACATAGACTGTTAAAATCATAACACTTCCTTTTGCCTTCGTCGTAGTCGGGTAAAAAGGAGCGTGGTTGCTTAGAATAAAGATTGCAATTTTGAATTTAGACCCAATTTGACGAGTTCATACAGCTTAATTTCGGCTACTGTCCCACTTGTAATTATGAAAGTGTTTGAGAAAATTGACCTTTCCCTCAACCAATGTAACCCACATTGGTCTCGCGAGTAACCGATAGTTGAAAATATTTAGCATATTAATAATTAAAATACAATGGGAAACTATAACATTATATTTAGCGAACATGTTTGTTGCTCAATGAAGCCTGATTGGAATGCTTGTATATTTTTTTTCTGGTGCGGCCCTCCATATCCTCCAATGGGTGTCACAGAAGGCGAATAATGGATCAGCAAAGGGGTATAAATCACCTAATACTCCGTCCACCAATCCGCATTGGGCAAGCGTGGTGGGCTACTGCCTACACCGCCTTCGATGACAAGGAGAGGCCTTGTCTCAGTAGTGGATTGAATTATAAGGGCTGGTATGATGAGAAATACCATAATGCTATTGACAGGAGGTCACAATGTACATTTATTTTTGGACATTAAAGTTAAATAAATAAAAATAAATAAATAGAGAATTATCACAAAAGCAAAGCTATCAAGAGCGCGGTCGGTAATCGGATGGATGACCGAAAAAAAATTCAACTTGAATTTCCTCTGTGATTCGGAAGGCACGTTTAGCAGGTAGTTGCGGCTGCTTTCGAAAGATAGCATTTGTAAAGAAACTTACTATACCCCGTAAAAATCAAATGTCAAATCCTATATTATCCTAGTTTTCATACATTTCATTGTATTTAACAGTCGGATACCAAATAATTTATTTTGTATGTTAGACGTAAATCCACGGCTATACTGTTTGTGACGGCCAGCGACGCCACAGAAAATATATGGCCCATTGTAATTGCGGGCGGTAACTAGGTGCATTGAGTATACCGACTTGGCTTTTAAAATTGATGAGATAGAATTATTCAATTTCCCTATTTATGTAACAGGGGTAGTCAATTATAATGTAATTTATGGTCAGCGAAAAGAGATAAAAATTAAGCAAAGCGAAGTTATTACGTATGTAATAGTACATTATTTTAAAGGCCGCGAAATAGGCAATTGCCATTTCGGCTGAGGTATAGATATATAGTGCTTTTCTCAAAAGAATGCAGGGACATAAAACACATTTTACCTTTGTCGCTAAAGATATATCATCTGGGGCTTTAATTAAAAATTGATTTATGTTTTTGCCTTTGAATCCGAACGATTGTCGTTTAAATCTGGTGGAGTACAATCAATTTCCATTTCACTCTCTGAACCGTCGGAACTCATACTTAATACGGAACTCATTTTTAATTATTAAATTTATGAATATAATAAGTATGTAAATAACAAATCAAGACGAAATTTCAGCTTTGCCACCAATTTTCTATTTATCACCAAGACAAACGCATTATGGCTATACAGCCACGAGAACGTAATTTGTACTAAGCAAAGAGACTTTAGTATGCCAAGATTGTTAAAAGAGATCCAATCAAAGAGTATTTAATAACTCCAGCACGCCGTTTCATACAACATTGCTGGAGCGTTGTATTGTTCCAAATTCAAAAAACGCTCCAGTAATGGATTTTGTTTTCTTTGTCCGTAAATTCGATACTTCGCGTGTTCTTTTTTCGAAAATAATGTCAATATTTCCATGCATGTTTGAGAAAAACTCTTTTGATCCGACTACGCGAATCTAAAAGGAAGGGTTATGATTTAAGCACTCTATATATGTACAAGGTGGGCCAAAAGAAATCACCCTATTGGAAGATGCTCTCATTTTTGCAAATAGCCGCCAATGTCAAATCTGTTTTGACATTTGTAGACTAGATAGATGCAGAATACAAGTGAACAAGCCATGGAGCGATATACTCCCCAAGAACGCGGAATAACCGTGTCTATTTTTTCGACCAAAATCATAATGAGCGATGAGGCTCATTTCCACCTCAGCGGGTACGTTAACAAGCAAAACTATCGCTTCTGGGGCACCGAAAATCCACGAGTGATGCACGAGGAGCCATTACACCCACTCAAGGTGACTGCATGGTGCACCGTTCACGCTAGAGGAACCATTGGGCCATTTTGTTTAGAATGCCGCTGGCCAAACGACAGCAGAGGACGGTGCGCGCTATTGGGCCATGTTGACCGAGTTTTTTCTGCCGCAATTGGACGAATTAGGACTGAAGGACATGTGGTTCCAACAGAATAGAGCAACGGCACACACTGCGCGAGCCACAACCGATATTCTTAAGGCGGAGTTCCCGGGTCGCCTTATCTCTCGTTTTGGCGATTTGCACTGGTCCGCAAGATCACCCGATTTAAGCGTTCCAGACTTTTTTTTGTGGGGTTTTTGAAGTCCCGTGTTTACGTGAACAAGCCCGAGACTTTGGAAGCCCTCAAGGACAACATTCGACATGAGTGCGAGAATCTGTCGCCCAAGGTTCTTGCAGAAGTGATGAACAATGCTATAAAACGAGCCCGTATGGAAATCGACTGTGATGGCGCCCATCTGGCCGATATAATCTCCTCGACTTGACCAATAAAATTCTAAAGGTTCAAATAAACATAATCAGAAAACAGAATCGAAGTTTTTCATTTAGAATAAAAAAGAGAGCCAAACAACATCGGATGACTTTTTTTGGCCCACCTTATTTACGCATGTTCCTCCTTAGCACCTAAACATTCATCCGATTTTGATGAGTAAGTTGTCAATCGATTCGTTGTTATGGTCCGGGTAACATAGGCTACATTTACCTTGTAAACTACTACTTTTACCTTTTAAACTCCGATTTTTACTGATTTCATTCCTTTCTCCTTTTCCGCAGTCGGGTTACAGTTTGTAGAATGAAATAAAACATAATATCTATAGGTATACAAAGTGGCGCCCTAGATATTCATTACAAGGCTAGAAGAAAGTATTAATTTCGCCCACACATATGCGAGGGTCGTCAAGCATCCAGGCCGTCGCGTAATTTGCCATAATCTGGGTCTGTAATTGAAATCGGCTATCAAAGAACAATCGCGTAATTGGACTCTGTGTAGGGCGCCGGATTACTGCGGACCGACGCGGTGCGATTCGAAACGTACACCTGAATTTTGCGGTGGAAATTGTACACAGTTGTTTGTCGGAATATGTATTGTAAATCGGATTATGGATTAAGAGCGTGCATTCATCGAAGTATCGATAGTATTTTTTTGCTGTATTGTTGTTAGATACACATGTCTATGTGACCTTTATACACACATAGATATTGCTCGCAGAGCGATACGTTCACTAGCTGGGAAGATCCGGTGTGTACGATCGAAAAATGGTCGAGAGCTCGGATTTAGACGATTTTTTAAATAATTATTAAAAATATCTGAGTGCATTTAACAATTATAATATGTACTTTAATATAATAAATATATTTTAATAATGACTTTAATATGAAATACATTTTAAAAATCGTCAATAAAATTTACCAATTTATAATTTTTTTGGTATCCCTTTTTAATATGTCATCTCAATTTTTTACTTATTTGGCGTGGTTTAAAATAGTATATTTTCGTTCGGAAAGTATTGTTTGACATTATAATGCTTGTATTTCATCTGAAAGATAGCTCTAAACTGCATTTTCGTAAAACTGCGCCATAAGATTCTCCTCGCTTTACAAAACTATAAGTGTAAATTAAAATAGCTCTCTATAGTGGTTTCAATCAAGAATTAATCTTCCTATAGTATATAATTTCTTTGCAAACTATGTTCACGTCGCTTCAAAATCAGGTCTGTAAAATCTACCAAATGTGATAATTTTGACATAAATCGACATCGTGCACGCCCTTAATAGTTTCTCGTAATGTATTGCAAATGCATTCATAAGACTGCAAACTGCAATCAAATTGTTATGAACGTCTTCAATAACCGCTTCCAAAACATGAATGTCACACGTTTTTATACCTACAATGCTTGACTGAAAATTGAGACTACGGGTTCAGCAGTAAAACATAAAGTAATTTTCCTAGAAAAAGACACGACCTAAATTGAAGTTAGAATTTTGGAATAGTTAGGTATGACAATATCTAATTTATACGAAGAATTTCGTGCCGTATGGCGTTCAATCGTTAGTCAGTGGTAACAATAGAACAACTCTCTGACTATTTTGGGATGAAACGTGCTTGTCGTAGGTGGAAGCTTCGATTGCGCCTTTGATTTTTGTCTGAACATTTCTGTGTAAATGTATCTGTTTCTCAGATTTTTCTTTTAGAATTTTATGAAACGGTTCTTGTAATATTCTCTTCAAAATGTTCTGTAGATATTTAAGTAACCTCTGTACATTCTTAGACGTGGACTTTAGCATTAATTTCATAATGTTTTTGTAGAGAAGTCCATTATATTAGAAGTCTAATTTTAACAATTACATTTTTGTTTTTCTTGAGATAGTTATTGAAATAGTCGACTTTATTACGACCATCATTAAGATCTGTAACAGTCATTCACTCCATAAAAACTATGTTTCAATTAATCAACAAGATGTTTCTTTATCAAAACAACTCTACTTTTAGATGACTTTCAATGCGTAAATTACATTTTTATACAATTATTGTCACCCGGAAACCAAAACTAATAAGCAAAATGCTACAAATTTGTAATTAATGAAATTAAATTATCCTGAACATTCCAAAGCTTCTCCCAATTCTATTTTGGTCGGCGTAATATGTGAACTTCTTCCACTCTCCCCGTTCAACCGTCATCTCAACATCACACAGTCTATCCATCTTTTCTTCGGTCTTCTCCCTCTATATTCGCTCCCATTCATTCTCATTACTTTGTTACATGCCCATCATCTCTTCTCATTACATGCCCATACCAAGCCAATCTGCTACTTTACGTCTTTACGTCTTTCTGCCATTGGTCCTACTTTCAATCTTTTTCTGATGTACTAATTTTTTTTATAAAAAAGTCAAGCAAATGACTCCATTCCACCTGATGGTAAGCAGAAGTATAGTCCAAGTGCGAGAGATAAACTGCCGCGCTAGCCACCCTCGCCTTGCCGACCTGCAAGGTGCTTCTTCACGCCTCTTTTGAATGACCCAAGATTGTAGGAAGGAGGGAACACGTGTGCTGGCAGTGAATTCCATTTCTTGATTGTGCGACAAAGAAACGAGTTGCCAAATTTCTTAGTTCGCGTTGGGATGGTAGGCACAGTTTGTCGGTGACAACGTAGACCAGTACGCGTAGACCTTAGAAGGAAGGGAGATGGTGCGATTAGGGAAAAAAGCTCCCCAGAGCACTCGCCGTGGTACAGACGGTAGAATGCGCCCAATGACGCAACATTGCGACGCAATTTTAGGGGCTCAAGATGTTTAGTCACCTCTTCGTCGCCGATGATGGGGGCCGCGCGACGCTGCAACCTATCCAAAGCATCGAGTAATTACTTGGCAGAGCCATCCCACAAAGTAGCATCTTGTTAACAAAAATTGTTTTCTCATTTTCTTGTGCAACGCGGGAATGTTCCGCGCTCTAGGAGAAAAGTTGCCAGCACTTATCATCGCCTTCACTGATCATCAGCTCAGAACACTAGAGCCTCTTTTACTATGAAAATGAGGCAATGTGCCTCTTCTATGATCTGAGCCGTTTCATAGTCGCTGTTCTATAGCGACCATAGCAAAAACAAGAGGCGAGCTGATAAGTGTCCTACGACCTTAACGTTGAGATTACAGCTGATGGAGATGTATGAAAGTGAAAAACATAACGTCGACCCCGAATAAAAATGCGAAGAAGGCAGTCATATATAATGAAAATTGTTCTCTACGTGTATAAAATTATCATATAGGTAGGTACCTTAAAGTACCTGCCTGCGATATTTTTTCTAATGTTTTGTTAAAGTATCACGTTTCTTGTTAATCGTAAAAAAATTGCGTGGATTAAAATATTTGCATATTCAGTTAACAAAATAACCACGCACGTAGCAACTTAAAGAAAAAAATGTCGGAGAAATAACATTTTACTTTTATCAAAATAAACAGCCTGTGTCGGTAAAAACAGATTACAACACTCATATAGTCCTACTAAAATGGAATGCTTAAAAAGGGTTTCCTCTTTTGAAGTATTTTTTTTTTCATGGAAAAGGGCAAATACGAGCAGAGAGTTCACCCGATGGTAAGTGGATCACTGCCGCCCATGGAAACACTAGGAATTGTAAATGCGTTGCTGACCAAGAAAGCGTTCATACGCTCTTTTTTAGAGTTCCGTACCTCAAAATGAAAAAACGTAACCTTTCTAGGATCACTTTGTTGTCCGTCTGTCTGTCAAGACCCTTTTAGTGGGAACGAGTGTAGGTATCGAGTTGAAATTAAAACCATATACTAAGGTCTACAGTCCCTTGAAGCTGTGTAAAAATCAAACTTCTTCGTTAACGCAATAAAATTACGGCCGCTTATGCCGCAAAAAAAAAACAAAAAAATATACTCTTTATTTAAAGTGCGTAATCAATCATCGATGTTTGCCTTTATCTCGGGAACAGGTGGAGGTATCGTGTTCAAATTAAACCATATACTCAAGTCTATACAGTCCCTTAAAGCTGTGAAAAATTCAAACTTCTAAGCCGTTTATGCCGCAACAAAATACAAATTTGTACGGAACCCTCGGTGGGCGAATCTGACTCAAACTTGTCCGGTTTTTTTACGAAGATGTTGACGTAACGTAACGGTACGGGAATACCGCTGGTGACAGTTGGATTTCAAAGTCTTTTGGTCCGCGATAGAAAACTGTGCGAAAAACGCACGATTGTGGACAATCAGGCAGCAAGACTGTGGGAATGGATTTGACGTCGCGAAGAAATATACTAAAAAACCATGACTCGGGAACAATTGTTTGTGTTCATACACAAACATTTGCCGCTAATGGGATTCGAACCCAGAGAGCTAGATGTGTAGTCCGCGTTACTGACCACTCCACCACGAATCCGTCTTATTGAAAAGTACGATTAGTTTGCGTGTTGTTAATTTTACACTAGCACGTGTCAGAGCATAAATAAACACAGTGAACTTTCGTCAGCTTCTCACTAATCAGTAATGCGATATAATTCGTTTATAACTTATTATTCTGATTTTATTTGAAATCTTCCGGCTCGCACAAATAAGACAGAAAAGAATCTCAACAAGACTCATCAAATTATAAAGATATAATTTTATTACATCACACTTTCTGAGTCTCTTCATTTGTTCGAAATTATATTACGTAAATGCTACTTGCCTCAGACGATTTTTAAGAAAGAATAATATTTTGGAAAATCCTCTTCAAATGAAATCTACCTAATTCGAAATCTTCTTTTATCTTAATTGGGTTGTTAGTAATTTTATGTATCACATACATTCTTTTAACATCTGAGACAATAACTCTTAGCAATTTCAAGGATTCACCATACAGATGCCGAGTTCCATAGTATAGAAAGGGAAACCAGTGTTTGGGACTTTTGGTTCAGGTGTAGGCTTAATGAGACCGTAATGAATCCACCAACACTCATATCCATTAACTTATGCTTTCTCTTTCTGTCAAGCCGTGTCGAAAGATTCCACAAGAGTCACTTTAGACATGAGCTATACGAGTCTACGATTATAACGAAATGATTATAATATATTTCGTGTAAAATACAAATACTTGAACAAATTTCAATGGCCTCCAGTGGTTCTTTAAGAAAGAAATATTATTTTTCGCTAACAAAGTCACTTCGCACAACTCTCCGAGAGTTTCTTAGATCTTGTTTAAACTTATGATTATGAAACTTGAAAAATTCTTGAACACCTAGTTTTCTTCCAATATCTTAAAGGAAATACCTTTGCCTATTACAAAATTATTGTCTTCAATATTTTTATTATTTCCTCGGCTGAGTTACACGTTCGCAATATTTTGAACGCTTTAGAAAATATTTTAGCAATTAGCTCACTAACATATCGATTATTATATGTCTGATGTCAGCGTCATCGGGAAGACAACTGCATAAGTTGTTAATAATAATATCTTTTATCCAGGAAATTAGAAAATGATAGTCAACCGTTTGAAATATTTAGTGTGCGCCGTAATAACAGAAGTAAATATTTGGTACAGAAACTTGGCTCCAACAGTTGGCCGCCAATGTTTGAGTTGCCAGATTATGTCAAATAACCTGGTTGATGTAATTGGACAGTCTGAGCAACACAATTCTCGGGAGAACTTCATTTATGCACAAGCCGTTGTTATCTCACTGAAGTCACGCTTAGGGCATTATGTGGTATTGAATAAAAGTGTAATGCTATCAAATCAAACTGATTTTAACTTATACTTATCCTTTTTAAGTAGTGGTCCCAACAGTTACGTCCAAATTTTTTTGTTTGTTTAAGTAAAATGCTACTCTTTAATATTACAACCGACCTCAGATTTTATGATAAACTATTTCACTATATGTATATACGAAAAGTCGCGGGACATACATGGCATACACTCTCACTGCCTAAACAAATGGCAAACGCCATAAAGCATTTCTACGAATAACAACGCAAACTCTTACATTTGACATGATGTTTGCCACGGTGTTCTCTCAGTAATACGTCTGGTTCATACATTTTATCCTTTTCCCTACCAGTTGAAGCTCTGCCAACCTTTCTAACCAACAAAAATACAACACCACAGAAATGTTATATGACTCTGTTCTACTTTACTACCTCAGATCAGATGCTCCAAATTCGAGCGGTTAACCCGCTGGTTGCCTACCTTTACCTAACTTATACATTAGAACGATCGGATAATCCTGCTTGGTCAGTAGTTCCCAGTTAGTTTTCTTGCGTACCACTTCAAATAGGCCCGAAATTCGCGTATCCCTTATTGCAGGAAAGATAAATAAAAAATTTAATCGGGTTTTTGCCGTTCATTATTATTGTTTCGTGCTCAGACTTTCGTGATTGTCCAGAATGATTGGTTCGGATCTCTTCAATTAATGTTGTTTATTATACGTTGAAAAATCGTTTATGTGAAAATTTACAAAGTTAATATTATATGGAAATTGAACTGTTGGTGACGAGTGTAAGAAGGCGCCTCCATCGTGAAGATCGCCGGCTCGTCCGCTCCCGCTCTCGTTCCGCGCAGCGCAGCTAAATTTATTCGCGACGTGTGTGGCGCGAATAATTATCTAAATACAGTTTAAATGATGTTGAAAATCACGCTCAGCCCGCCTAGCATGACCACCGAACTACGATATGATATAGCCATTTATCGCGTTGAACTGTCAAAAATTATTGCATATAACCGCAATATTGAAAAATTATCGAAACTGCGAACATGTTTAAGCCTTATAAATGTTCACAGTTTCAATAAAATTCTAAGTTGGCGGTTATATCCAATAATTTTTGACAGTTCAACGCGATAAATGGCTATATCATAACGTGGTTCGGTGGTCATGCTAGGCAGGCAGGGCGCGTTCGGTGCATATTTACATTGATCGATTAAAAATATATTCGGTATTTTTAGTCTTGTTATCGTCAAAAAATTCGACCTCGAGATTTTGACGGATTTACACGTTTTAGACCTCTCTGAGTAAAAAAAAAAATTTTTGGAATTATGTCTGTGTGTGTGTGTGTTTGTGTGTCTGTGCGTTAGCACGATAACTCGAGTATGCTTTAACTTATTGCAACCAAATTTAACATGCAAGTATAACATCAAAATATAAGGTTTCTATCAACTTTTGAGTCGTCGATCGCGAAAGTTAAACAACCAAGTGTCTCAAATCTTTACTCGGATGGGTGACCAAAATTTAACATGTATGTATGACATCAAAATACTTATAAGATTTTTATTAACTTTTGAGTCGTTTCCGGTATACGAGAAAGTCAAGGGGATACCACTCCCGATTTTTTTACTGATTAAATTATCTTATTCAAGAGATTGCCGCGCGTAATCTTGATATACCTCCGCGTACCCCTGGGGATACGCGTATCACTAATTGGGAACCACTGGGCTAGGTTAACGAAACGGAAAAAATAAGTAGAAGAGAGATTTTGAGCTATTATCGGTACCACGAATATGGGACATACATTTGTTAGAGCTAACAAAAAATATCTGCAAATCCATACGTTGCCCGCCGATGAGTTATGGCCCACGGTTCGTATCTGCGACCGGAACGAAATTGGACGTGGTTTGTATTAATAGATCACGCCGGTTATCTCGTGTCGCATTATTCTACTCTATGTGTAAGGATTGTAACGCTTGCCATTTGCGTGTGTAGATAAACGAGAAGGTTTATCTCAGCTGTTCTCTGTGCTTCAGCAAAAAAAAATCTTGTACTAAATCTACTCATACGTGTGGAATTCAGTTATGTAAATGCAGTGGACATATTTTTAAGTGATGTACGTATAGCAGTAATACAGTTTATATAAAAATATTGTGCCTTTAATTGTTGGTCCACTGGAAGTTTAGTTGCTTTCTGTGTAGGCGGCAGGTAACCCTGTCACTATTTTGGGACCCATACTGCCAGATGTAGCTTTTTGTGTAGCCAATTGTTACCCAAAGCTCTGCTCAACCCCTTTTCGGATTATGAGCGTGATATGTACGTATGTGTACAGTCACGAGCAATGATTTTGAGTTGAGTTGAGTACAAATAACAAAGATTACAATAGGTAGAAGATAAACTACGATAACATGGCGCGCCCCTCCAAATTACTGTTTCAATGTGTGTAGTTACATTTTGTATGTATTTGTAAGTATTCTTCTTCAGTTACTTTGTATGTATTTGTTAGTATTCCTCTTTAGTTACTGAAGAGGAATACTTACAAATACATACAAAATGTGACTACACACATGAAACAGTAATTTGGCGGGCGCGCCACGTTATCGTAGTTTATCTTCTATTCCTTAAAGATCAAAATACACTGACAGTTTGAAGTATCAAGCATTTGAAATTGTGACAAGTTAAAAACCTTACAATGTTATCGATGTTGCGTAGGAGAGCTTGTCGCCTAAACCTTTAAGTACCATCTTGTGGCAAGTGCCATAGTGATAACTTTGTTGCAAACGATCTGCGCCTCCCAGATTTATGTTGTTCATTTCCACTTTGGTTTTATGTTCGCCTGGTACTCAAGTGTAGTTTGATGTATGACATAATAAAACAAGTTAAATAAAAATATATTTTACTACTTTATATCGTGTGTCGATCTCGCTTAGGTTAGATTTTATACACACGAAGGGCACGTTACCAACGGCGGAAGCAACACCAGCCGTTTACTAGTCTACCTAGCTAGGTTTTTACAAGTCACCAAAAAGAGTTTTAACTATTGTCACGGTAATATTATCTATAACATTACCGTGCTATTGTTTAACGACTAATAACATTGTAGGTTTATAGGTTGTTCAATAGGTGACAAGTCCAGCCACTGGTCATGGCTTCCCTCTCTGCAACGCGATGGATTTAGCATCCGTACGGTGGAACTATTTAATACATTTTTGGTGATCTGTAAACGGTTGAGAACACTGGACTACACTTACGTTTTTCCAATAACGACACTACTGTACGGTAGATTGGGTTGAAAATGGAGTCTCTCAACATGTGTTTTTACAACAAGAGCTCGGGAGAAACTCTCGAAAGAAATATATATTATATGGCCAAAAATTGAGGTTTGGTAGGCAGCCTGACTAAAACTTTCAGCCAAATCTTCTTATAGGTATGAATATAGAAAGGCATTCATGTTGAGATGACGACTGATCGAGGAGAGTAGAAGAAGAAAACACTTACGCAGATCACTAATAGAGGGAGTATGGAAAGTCAATGATGATGAGAAATAAATCGAAATTAATAATTTGTTGGTATTAGCGTCTAAATTTCCTCTCAAGTCAAACGAGAAAGAAAACCTCAATGGGAACGTTGAAACATAAGTTTGTTTCGTTATTTAATCGCAAAAAGTATTGACATGCTACTAAACCTGCTTAGAGTTTCTACGAAGAGTAGGAATAACGTTAATAAATAATTTCTTTGTCTGCGTAAGCTTTGTCTAAGTCCAAGCAGTGAACTAGTTTATATCACTCAAAGGATCTATCTATCTATGCTGTGTGCTAGTACGGCGCCTAGCTAGGAAGCAAGTGTGTCCCCAGGGCTTTTGAAACAGTTGCTCGTAAAAACGACAGGTGTGTAGTCGGGAACACGGTACGATGAATCTACACTGTATCAGTTAGTATTCTTGTTGCTTAGACCATAGTTGGGAGTTCACGTTGCTTTATACTTAAGTTGAGTACAATCTTCTCGTTACGTTATGATATGACATACAATTATGTTGTGTATATATAAATCATTGAACACATACATACTTTGAGCGTGGAAGTATTTTATTGTACAAGATCCGCCCGCGACTTCGTCCGCGTGGATATTTTAGAAATCCTTAGGGTACCAATAACCAGGATAAAATGTATTCAATGTTTTAATTTCATTAAAATCCGATCAGCCGTTTATACGTGATTAGACGGGTCCTCATCAAGTTATATGACTATGTTAGCATGGGTAGGTGCCCACTTGATACCCCATTTGCCAAACAACTTGTATAATATAAACAAAAATATATAAGGAATGATTTATTTTAAAATAAAAATTACTGAAACTGATTCATTTGCTCAATAATACCCGGAATACAAAGAAAATTTTGAGTGTAACATCTATTCTGGTCGGTGGCTTGTTTACTGAAGGATGGTTAATTTTTGGGTTTGGTGCACCTTTTGTGTAGGTGACATGCTGGCAACTCTCACTATTTTGGGGTACTTTATAGCTAATACTGCCAGATGTGGCTTTGTCTGTAGCCGAATGTTACCTGAAGCTCTGATTGGCCCTTTTTGGGATCGTGAGCGTGATTATATGTATGTATGTATGTAGGTAGGTATATTAGTTACAGAATACTTTCAGGGTGTGTGTTATTTCTGTGAAATATTGATATATTAGTTAGTTATGTTATGATGGAATGATTTATATACTTATTTAATTTATCACAGTATTTATTGCAAGCCCGTAGCGTAAAGGCGGCAAGGCCCTCGGGAATAAATAGCAAAGTCTGCGATTGTAAGCGTAATATCCTTAAAGTTCGATTTATTTTATAGCATTTATATTATTGTGAGTGCTTTCTGACATCTTGCAGACAACAAAGTATATCTTTTTTATTATAAATCTGTCTACCTATGAAGGCTTGACCAATGAACGATGGACAAATTCGAAACTTCCCATAAAGGTTGATAGGTAGCGGCAGATCTCACAATGCTTTTTGGAACCTGGCTTGGTTGTGACGTGATGTGGAGGGTTGTCAACTCTACTTCTATTCTCTACTCCGTGGAGCTAACACACAAATATTAAGTTGTGATTTGACTGCAGCGTTATTTGTTAAGATCCAGATTCGTCTGGAGAGGAAAAGTTTGTAAACCAATCAATCAGATAACACAACTCTCAATAGTTTCCTTCGAAACTAAAAATTTGCACAGAATATTTTTCTTAGTTTCAACGGAAACTGTTGAAGCTGATAAGAAAGGGGGGCTTACTATACCGTCTTCATTTCTCTTCTACCTCCCTTATAATTATACCACTGAAATTCTATGAATTATTTTCTCTTCCATTTAGTATCCACGTATATAGAACAATAATATTACTCATAGCGTCCTCCAGGAAGGAGTGATATTTAATATAATGAGTTTTATTAATGTTTTACTGAGAGTATTAATTTATAGAAATTGTAAATTTTACCTACATTTTAAGATATATACCTGTCAGGCACGATTGAGGGACCACCTTTAACCGATTATAACTTTTGAGTGTCTTCTTTTACAAATGAAAGGTTGAATTTACATTTGTTTGAGAACTTTTGCTGTAGCTGACGCATTCCAAAGCTTAAAATTCTAATGTGGACCCTCAATGAGAACGCTAACTTGCTATCAACTATAATCAATTAATTTATATTGAGCTCTCAGAGTGTCTTGTATCAAACAAACTTACTCGTTGTTTGCGGAACCGAATACAAACTTGGTACGGTAGTATTAAACACAGACTAAACTACAACACTGCGATTAATACAACAAAATTAGATTAAACTTCCACTCACCCGGTTTAGCCACCAAAATTTGTTCCATAGGTACCGGGTGCAAACCCTAAGTTATTTTTATGGTGTGGTTGGTGGTAGGGCTCGTTTTAATTCAGCCTGGTCTAACTATCACTAAATGTAAAACTGTGCACAGTTTGTTTATGTTAGGGAACGCCTGGCTAGCTACCAGCACCTTTCCAAAGTTTCACATCACAACAGCCTTTTAAATTTGACCTACTGCTGGAACACAAGGCCTCTGCTTGTATCTTGTTATATGAAAACTGTAAAGAGAGGATAAAACTTGCTGAGTTTCTTGCCGGTTCTTCTCAGAACAAGGCCTCCTGGTACACTCTTGAACGGTTGGCATCAAACTTGACTTTCACAAGAGTACAAATCTAAATGAATAAAAAAAAAGATTTAGGCAGTAGTCCATCACGCTTGCCCAATGCGGATTGGTGGGCGGCATATAAGGTGACCATTCCTTTGCTGAGCTATTAGTTGCCTTCTGCGGTACCCATTCGAGGAAATGAGGTGATGCTATTCTACTCTGCCAGCTCACATGGCCAGAGTTGTTCCAAAGTTTATTGCCATAATAATAACATTGGTTTTAACAGTATTGTTGTGTTCTACAGTCAGTGACTAGCCAGTTCCTCAGTGATTACAAAAAATACAAATACAAAAATACGAACTGTCTTTCTCATAGACTTCCAGGTATTTTATTTTTCAAGGTTGCGATGACTTTGTATTGTAATTTTATATTCTTGTACTTTTTACTGTGACTTAGAACGTTTAAGGTCGTCGCACACTTATCAGCTCGGAACCGTTATAGCCTCTTTTTACACCTGTACCCACTTTGTTTGCATTGCAATGGCACGCTAAGCACCTTTTAGCATGGGCAAAAATCGGCAAGATTGCTGACCTAGAATAATGAGCTGTTCCCATAGTTGAGCGTACTGAATGTGTTAGTGGTTTCATCATTCAGATAACTTACAGCTTCACACATACTTAATCACATAGGTTTGTACTATTAAATGTTACTTGTATAGGTACTGCAGATAGGTACTGTTTCGGAAGGTATAGAAAATAAAGTGTTTCACTCCGATGTTATCTAGAGATAGGGAATAATTTTAATGATGTTTATTAACTATCGCGATTTATCACGATAGGTTAGGATGGCGGCTACTGAATCAAAATACGCCAAAACTGTATTTTGGCAAAAAAAAACTGTATTTTCGGAGTGAAACACTTTATTTTCTATACCTTCCGAAACAGTACCTATCTAAGTATATAGCAGCAATTAATAGTACAAACCTATGTGATTAGGTAATAGCCGTAAGTTATCTGAATACTGAAACCACTAACACATTCATTAACAAAAATTATTATTAAAATTAAAATTTGCCAGCCTAATCGATACTTTAAAACTCACCTTTTAAATCACAATCGTTCGTTTTCCAGCTGCTCTATAGCTGGAAAACGAACGATGGTGATTGCCATGAATGCCGTCTGTTTATTCCCGAAGTCGTTCAAAGTTTCAAAGCAACTAAACGGTATATTCGAAAATACAACACGTAAAGCTCAAATGCTCGAGTACCTAGTTCAACATTTAAGTTTCATATTGCAAGTATTTATTTGATAATATTCACAAAATATTTCATACGTTTCTCCCAACACTAGCTGGCGCACGTACACCTAATAACCAACGTTTTCTGCTCCCGTACAATGTTGTAAAGGATTATTGTTGAAACTGCACTTTCAATATATCTAAAAGGTTTTAAAATCGCATGAAACAAATTCTATCGTGTTCTTAATAGTTCTTTGTGGATCAGAAAATATCTGGGTCAACAGATGCATTAAATAAATCGACGCCGACTGATGCTAATGCACGCGGTTGCCCTCTTTGCATAAGAAAATCTAATGGCTCTATTCTAAATCCATTTCAGTTATTGGATTGTTAAAACCGCATTCTATCTTTTTCATTTAGCGTGCGTGACAGGGACAAAATAGTTCCCGGAGGCTTACAACTTTGTGCTCGGATTGGTTCCCGCGACCCGCATCATCGACGACATAGCGACTATCTTAAGCATCTCAAATTGCGTCGCGATGTTGCATCATTGAGAGCTTTCTGCCGTCTATATTACGGCGAGTGCTCTATACCCCTAGTATGAGTTTGTTAGTTTTCGAGCACGATCAAACGTATCGTCTCTTTTCATACATTGCCCACTAGGGCCTCTAGCGTAAACTATCAGAAACAGTAGGAAAACTATCAAAACTCATACTAAGGGTACTGGCGAGCTTTTTTCCCTAATTCCACCATATTCCTTCCTTTTAAAGACTACGCCTGCTGCACCAACAAACTGTGACTGCAATTCTAACGCGAACTAAGAAATTTGGCAACAACATTTTTATCCCGCAGGAAAGAGGCATGAAGAAACAAAACAGAAGTTTTCAACCACGACTAACTTTAGTCCATGTTTTATAATAAGGGGGGTATGAGTTTTAGCTTTTTGTCTTGAATGTATTAAAAATGGTAAGACCCAAATTACCGCTGTCCATGAACATTTGAACCCCCTGAGGGAACGCAAATGCGTATAAGCCCTTTTTCGTATCAAGGTCGTATCTGTTCGGGAACACCGCTGGCGACAGTTGGTTTCACAGTCTTCTGTTGCTACTTTGAACAAAGCAGCTTTCACCTTATTGACCACAGATCACAAAATTAGAAAAACATTACAACTCATTCTTGTTCTGAGGCGAGACATCTTTCAGCTTGACCTATGATTTAATAACACTTTATAATGAACGTTACACTTGACGAATATCCAGCCAACTGGAAAAGAAATAACGTATTGCCGACAAATTAATTATAACATTTTGAAAATGTGCCTTTAGAAAAGCTAATTTGAACTGCATCGAACTGCACGTATGCACATAATACTTATGTGTTGCATGTCGATATTGCCCTAGACCGCGGTCGGAAACTCCGCGCTCAGATTGTGCGCTACCTCGTAGGCGGAAATTAAAGCAGAAATTAAGTTTAGCGGCGTGTGAGCAGAGACAAAGCTTTCTTGGTACGATCGAGACAATAGTATACACTACGTTACTTTAAGTTGGACTTAAAATTGAATGCTGTGGGAAGTTTCTAGCTGTAAAACTTAGAAAGTTAAGCGGTAAACTTATGATGTTTTGTTTCACACGCTTTGTATAGATTAAACAGGTGTAAAGTAGTTTGATGCTAAATGTTCGAAAGTTTCTTACAAGAACTAGGATAGTGTACCTACATAATATAGAGATATTTTCAGTGAACTGTAAATATACTGATACCAAGAAGTTTATAGGTAAAACTCGAACATAAAGTGAAGACAAAAAATTTGATCTTGAAACTTCTCATTGTCCATTTGACACATTCTAACCACTAAAGCACGAGTCACGTGACCTTCTATTACGTCATATGTACGTACGTCATCATATTACTTGTGGGGAGAGTTAGAAAGAAGTAGGAAACGAAGAAAGAGACAGGTAGGAAACATAACCTTCTAAAGGTTACTTGGGGTTAAAAAAGTTGTCTTCACTTCTTTATTAGTAGCGTGGTTCACAATCTACCTATAAATTTCTTGACTGATTTAATAACAAGGCTCTAGTGTGTACCCGTTGTCCACATTCACTTCACCGGAAATGCAAAACAATCTTACCGCATTTTTTCCACTGTCTCGAACGATGTGACGAAAATAATTAGTTAAAAAACTACAAAACCTCCGACATTTTATGGCTAAGAACCATCTCGATCACGTCAGCTTTCGAAACGAACAAAAAAACCGCATCAAAATTGGTCCAAAGTGCTTAGGAGCTACGATGCCACAGGCAGACATACAGATACGCAGACAGATTTTATAATTTAACCCTTTTTGCGTCGGGGTTAAAAAAGGTAGAAAATATCCCAATGTGTTCTAGTTTCTTTTATTTTGTTAATAAAAAATAGCTACATTTATTTAAGTATACTGTATATCCACATAACATAACTGCTATTTTCACTTCTCAAGTTAATATTCTAGACGTTCTATAAAGCACAGGTGCATGTTTTAATAATCTTATGTAACTGGATGCATCAAATGTATGTTCACACAATGCAGACTTCATTTCACAGAGGTGCAAATATTTCTCTTTGTTTGTTTTATGTGCACGAGACGCAATCACACTCCAGCGGAATAACAAGCTTATGCGAGCAACAACAACAACTTATGTACCAGACAAATCTTGCGAGACTATGAACGTTAAGTTTTGTGATGATAAAAATAATACTTATTATGGAGATTTTATCTTTAATTTATTAGTATTTATTTATTTGTATAAGTATTTATTTTACAACACAAAAGATGGAAAACATAAAAACGTTCCTAATTTTTAATACAATTTACATGTCACAAGAATGCATAGCATTTACCTAAAATTTTCTATTTTCGTAATAAGTATTCATATAAGTACATATAAAATTGAAACTTATTACACATTACAAAGATAACTCAGTATAAAGGTGATGCTTATGTCTAACGAAATCTGTGCTAGCAGGCAAAAAATCATGTAAATAATGGTTTAAAATTTTACTGGTTTGGTACTAATTAAAAGCTATTTTTACTATTGCGCTTATTATTGAAGATTAAAATTACAGACGGCTTCTGTGTTTCAAAGCGTGTCCTGTAATTACAAGTGATGCTGCCTCAGATTTTCTTCATCAAGATAAAGGCTGTAACTCTTAACACAGACCACGTCTTCTAATAACACTCTTAAGGGTTTGTTTGCAAAAGTTATCTCTTGTGGCAGCGTATACCGCAGGCAGAACATACCAATTTCAAGTATTTGTACAAAGCCCTGCAAAGCTGACGCGCTGAGAATTTCCACGTAATTGTATTTCCTCGCCAATTATCTTTTAATTGAATTTTAGTTCCGAATCGCGATAACGCCTAACTTATAATGGCACAAACGTACTGTTTTCAGTCGTATGGAAACTTAATGTTAAAGGAGATCGTTCAAGCTCCATATATTTTGGAGCCGTTTTTTGAAAACGAAAACAAAAGAAAATAGTACGTGTGGTCAGTACTAGTCATTTGAAGCAATAGTTATTATCAGACAAAAGTTGTACGATTGTTCGCTGCCAAGTTATACAAGTTCGATGATTCGCTATTTTCATAAATTTATTGATTTCTGAAAGTGTTGAGAAGCATAAAATAATGATAAATATTGCTAGGCTAGAACTAACGATCTTAAGCATTTTTATCATAGTGTGAAAGCTGTGGAGTCTGTTCTATTCTATCATACGTAAGCAGTAGGTTTAATATTGCTAATCATTGTACTATCATAATTTATTTGTTTATTAAACTCCGTTTTTATACGTATAGGTATAAAAAATATGTGCTACCAACTTGTGTCGCGTCAAAATGAATTCGCATCATTAGTTTTAGCAATATAAAAACGAGAAAAAATTTGTATGGATGTCTGAACGGATGTATGTTTGGTACTCTTTTACGCCAAAACTACTATCCAGTATTTTATGTGTGAAAGAGTAAAAAATGGATTCAGGCCGCCTGTGTGTACGTGAAATGGTCTCGTCTATCTATCTCGCTCTAATATACGCGTGAGTTTGCTCTTTCTCTTTCACACTGCCGATCTACAGTTTCCTATATCTATAGTCACGTCAGTGACGCAAGCGTCTACAGGCAGCTAGCACTAGCAGGCTACAGTGACGGTCTCCCCACAAAAAAACTTAAGCTAAAATTAAACTAACTTTACAAAAAAGTTGAAGCAAAAGTTATATGAATAAACGATGATGATGTATTGAATACAGCGAGCTTTCTTACTATCGACCTAAACGTACAGAATATTACATAAGTTTTGCCTTCCTCAACCCTTTTTTGTAGCAAAGTCCTTGTGCGGACATCTAATATACTTTTTGTTTACGATCACGATAACCTGATTTTTAGATTGAGCAATATGAAAAAAATTGTATCCTATTGGTATTGTAATCCTGAAATATGTGGTTTGATTAGGTATATAGCATAGATTTTTATTACTAAGCCCATTCTCCAGCCCCGTGGAGATCGGATGCCTCACACAAATTTTTCATGTGGACTCTCTAATTATTTTAGTAATAAATGCCTGATGGTAAGCAGAAGGGAACCCATCACTTTATCGCAATTAACTTCATCGATTTTCATTCCCCATAAAACTATTCGCAGATCTTTTTATACAATACTTAACAACTCCTAGAATCAGGTTACATCGCAATTTCATTTCCTCGAATAGTTGTTATCTACAAGCTCATTCCATCGTAAATTCTTTTCCTATTTTATTTATTTTATCGAAATAATGTTAAATCGATGTTTTGTTACCCATAATTTTGTTTCCACGTAAGTTTCAGTTTGCAGAATAGTTGAAACATCAAGTTTTACTACACTAAAAATAGTGTACATCGAAAATACTTTTTTTTATGTAATTACTCGTAATCATTTTTGTTTCCCTGTAAAGAAAACCTATGGATTAAGTTAGGTTAGATTTAGAACAACAGGCAGTCAGCAGCGGTGTAACCGAAGCTAACGGAGATTGCTTGTTGTATTCTGTCATGCTACATGCATGCTTGCATTGCATGCTGTATGCATGTTTGCATTGCATGATGTATGCATGCTTGCATTGCATGTTGTATGCATGCCTGCAAGATGCTTGCCGGGGGGTGCAGGGGGGCTGGCCCCCCTGCTCGGGGGGGTCGGGGGGCCTGAGGCCCCCCGCTATAAAGAAAAACCATTAATACGAAAATAAACCTAGGTTAGGTTAGGTTAGACTTGTGACCAAGCATAGCGGAGCGAGCGAAGCGAGCGGAGCATTATATTGCTTGCTGCATGTTTGCTTGCATGTTGCATGCTTGTTTGCATGCTGCATGCTTGTTTGCATGCTGCAGGCTTGTTTGCATGCTGCATGCTTGCTTGCATGCTGCATGCTTGCTTGCATGCTGTATGCTTGCTTGCATGGTGTGTACCTACTTGCAAATTAAGAATTAGTTTTTAAATTAAGAACTAACCTCAACAGTTTTTATCGTCAAACGTCAACAGGCAAATGTATCGTTCGATGAAACGTTACTGCGATGGAATGTTGTTAAACGAAACATTACAATGTGTAACGTTAAATATTGAAACATGTTTTTATAAATAGTGTTATCGATAACTTGATAGTTTATATGAAATGTTAGTTCGATAGACCGTTATTCTGGTAAGCAACACAACTTTGAAACATTTTTTTTATGAAAGTTTATTCGATAATATGAAACGGTGATTATTAGCTAGTCGATCAATCAAGAAAAATAGATATTGAAAATCGTGGAATAGTTTTCGGTGAAATGAAATTCGATGACAAAAAAATCTGTATTTTGATAGGTACCCTAAGCAGAAGTCTGCTTACAATCAGGTCATTTACTCGACTATTTTTATATAAAGGGTGTCTCAGCAAGAACTTGAATTTCGAATTGCGCGCCATTTTCGACTGTCAATTGTTGAGTCAGCCATATTTGGTGTTTGTTTAATTAAAACTAAGACATTTACGAAAATGGTGCGTTATAGCTTGGAAGAACGTTTGTTAATAGTGAAAACCCATTATAAAAATGGGGAAAATTTTACTGTGACGATTCGCAAGTTACGTGATCATTTCGGCGTGCATAATCGACCGTCGCGGCCTACTATTGAGAATTTGATCAAAAAATTTGAGCGGACGTTTTCATTGAAAGATGAAAGAGACCTTACCCGTCATCGGCCGAAAAGATCGGCGGAAAATATCGCAGCTGTGAGGGACAGTGTGGCAGCACGACCAAGCACCTCCATTCGACATCGTTGCCAGGAACTAAACATTCATCGCAGCACTCTTCAACGGATTTTGAAAAAAGATTTACACCTTCATGCTTACAAAATCCAGCTAACGTAACAGTTGCAGCCTAACGATCATAGACAGCGCAGAAACTTTACCAACTGGATCTTGGAACAACTGCAAACTGACGATGAATTTCACAACAAAATCATCTTTAGTGACGAGGCTCATTTCCACCTCAACGGCTTCGTTAACAAACAGAATTCTCGGATCTGGGGCGATGAAAATCCACATGTCATTCAAGAACTTCCGTTACATCCTCAAAAAGTGACAGTTTGGTGTGCCATGTGGGCAGGAGGCATAATTGGACCGTACTTTTTTGAAAATGGTGAAGGAGCCGCCGTGACTGTCGACGGCAATCGTTACCGGGCCATGTTGACAGACTTTTTTTGGCAAGAATTAGACGGAATTGACTTAAATGAGATGTGGTTTCAACAGGATGGCGCTACCTGTCACACCGCAAGGGCAACAATGACTTTGTTACAAACCAAGTTTTCAGGTCGTGTAATTTCTCGTTTTGGAGACCAAAACTGGCCGCCAAGAAGTTGCGATTTAACTTGTTTGGACTATTTTTTCTGGGGTTTTTTGAAAAGTAAGGTCTATACGAAGCACCCTGAGACAACTGAGGAACTCAAAGAAGAAATTGCACGTCAAATTCGTCAAATCCAGCAGCCCATACTGCAAAATGTACTGCAAAATTTCGTCAAAAGAGTGCATACCTGCCAACAGACCAACGGTGGCCATTTAACCGATATTTTGTTTCATGTGTAAATGTCATGACTACCTCCATACATATGTAGAAAAAAATGCTAATAAAATATTAAATAAATAAATATTTTTTAATTTTTAAAATTCAAGTTCTTAATGAGACATCCTTTATAAAAAAAAAACAAAAATTCAACTCAATCTGAATTTCTTCACTTTAACTAATTCTCAGCAAGGTCTGCAGCTCTGTGTTACGGTATTATAGGAGAGTTATATCACAGGTTTTCAGCTTGCCTCAAGTCCCTACTCCATTATTCCTACCATCACCACCATAACAACCTTTATAATTCGACCCACTGCTGGGACACGAGGCATCTACTTGACATCGACAGAGGTTTAGGTAGAAGTCCACCACGCTTGCCCAATGCGGATTGGTGAATGGAGTATATTTAATAATTGTGCGTGATAACGGGCGTAAGTATATAAAATACATAAGAAATAAAGTAACTTTATTTCAGACAGTGAAAGTAGCATATACTTTCATACAGCCCATACAACCCATACAGCCCACATTTAAGGGCTAAAAAATAAAATAAATATAAACTTACGTAGATTTTTCTTCTCTTAAAAAGGTAAGCGTTACAGAGATGTCCCATAACAGGTTTAATTTCAAGCTAGCTCAACCACACAAAACCGAGTTCCAGGGTTGCAATATAGCGGTTTAAGGGCAATCGTGTCGCCTTGGGACATTCCCGGGTTAATGTGTAACCTTGCAACGAGAACGTGACGAAGAAAACTTGTCTATATTGTGCTTTCGTAAATGAATTAAGGCTTGTATTTTCGTCATACACTAAACTAATATCTCAGTACGTGGTAGCAACGTGCATTGACAATTTTGTTAATGAAGACATCGCGTAGCAAGTTTTTGCGCTGTAATTTGCGGTCAAAAATTTCCAAACCCCTTCTTATGCACAAGTCGGGGTACGGAAACCTTCGTCAGTTTTCAAATTCATTTTTTCAAAAAATCGTAGTGTTTTAGGAGCATTTTATAATAAAGCATTAAGCAGACAAATGGATATGAATTTATATGTAAACGGATAAGGGGTAACATGCAATTTTCGAAATATAATATCGCGTTGACAATAAGACTATAAATTTTGAAAAAAATATATACTTATGAAACTAGACTACTTACACAAATCACGAGCAGATTTCAAAAAACGTAAATTTTTCGTGTATTAAAAAAAACTTGAAAATAAGTCTTGCCAAAATAAAAAGTGACATAAGTGAGTTCCTTGTGTAGTGCAACATATAATAATATTATGATTTTTAAATCATTATTTTATTTTATATGTAGGGTCGTCTGGGTAGGTACCACCGCCTTTCTTATTTCTGCCGTGAAGCAGTTCGCTGTGTTTCGGATTGAAGGGAAAGGTAGCCAGTGTAATTACTGGGCATGGAAGGCATATCATCTAAGTCCCCAGCATGGCAACGCACTTGCAGTGTTAAATGATTTACCTTTAATATTGCAAGTGTCTATAGGCGACGGTAACCACTTAACGCCAGGTGGGCCGCAAGCTTGTTTGCAATCTCGTAGTATAAAAAGAAAATTATCAGTAGCTAGCCGTGTGATGCCAGCAGAGTAGAAAAGCATCACCCCATATTCTCCAATGGGTGTCGTAGAAGGCGACTAATGGATCAGCAAAGGGGTATTGATCACCTTATACTCCGTCCACCAAACCGTACTGGGCCAACGTGGTAGACTACTGCCTAAACCTCCTTCGATGGCAAGGAGAGGCCTTGTGTCCCAGAAGTGGGTCAAATTATAAAGGCTGTTATGATAACGAACTATCAGAGCGCGTCGGTGTATTATGCCATATCCTCTTTCATTTAAGTCGGGGTTCCCTACTATAGGAACATAGTCGAATTACTTAAGGTCGCGGACACATAACAGTTTCGAATCGTATCGCCTCAGTTTACTATGAGAAAGAGGCGATACGCTACGCTCCGTAGGTTTCGTAACCGCTGTTCCGTAGCGTTCATAGTAAAAAAAGAAGATTTCCCTTTCCGAGATGGTAAGTGTGCTCCGACCTTTAATCTCATTAACAAAAATGTAGGTAATTAATTTTGTTTATACGAAACAGCTGGGGCGACACCGTTTTATTAATCTGCGTGTGCAAAGATTTAGTTTGACAGCACCGCTCTTATTTTATCATCATTACTCAATGGCAACCGAAAAACAATTTTATAGCTCATTTTTGCTTTGATATTTTACCCTCAGTTTTATAAGACGCCTTTAAAAGAACGCGTAAAATGCGTACTTGGTTTTATGTATTTTTATATTATATCCTTCTTGCTGTGAACGTCGGCGAGGTGTGTAATTTACTCTGTTGTAAAAAAGATACTAAAAGTTTTTAAAATAAATTCGTGACTTCAATGTTTTTGGATTTAGAGCAATTTTAATGTTCGTATTATAGAATAAGTTTCAAGAATGAACGCCGACTTGAGCGTACTACGTCTCTATCACTTTGTGCGTGATAGAAAGTGACAGACGATTCTCAAGACATGTTTGACTTCTGAGTGTCATTCTGTAATACGGGCCTAAATGTATTTGTGTAATGTGTTTACCTAACCACTTTTAACTTTTTTTTAATGATCATCAAAAATTTAGTTAAATATCATTTAACAAAGTGTTGACCTTTCTAAAGGATATCTACGATTAGTTGGCATATCCGGTGATTAGATATTATATATGTCGAGGATATCGTCAGGATTTAGCTCGAATCACGATCTCACATACCAATGCTGAGTCCATTTATCACAAAGAGGAAAACCAGAGTAGTGCTTGGTACTTGTGACCCAGTGTGTAGGTTTACCTAGGGCACTCGCCTTCACTTCTCTCTAACTATCATCACACAGCCGTCGGACATAGCTTCCACAAGCATTCATAATACAACCATAGAAACGTCCGCACTCAACGACGCCTCGAACTAGACTGAGCTCTGTCGAGCGCGCACCGCTCCAACAAAGGCACGCCCCACCACTATTACGTCGCATCGTGCGATAGCTCGTGCGGCGCTGACGTCACTCGCAGTCCCTTGTGGACTATTTCCAATGAAAATAACAAATTCAATTACAATTTAACCTAATAGTATCATAGCGCCGTCATATAGAAAGAGGATAAAAACTCAACTAAAGACGTAAATTATTGAGATTAATGTTTTTTTTTCATTAATGATTTTTTTTGTGTTTCGTCTTCGGTAGTTCATCCAAGACTGAACTCTGAATCATGAAATGAATGTGAAAATCGGATATTTTGACGAATCGTGAAAAAACACGATGCTATATGCAATGTGAACATCCATCCGTCGTTACGTCTCGTCAATGATGGATACCGTGTGAAAGAGACCTTAGGTCTTGACACCGATTGTATCAATTTAGTAAAAATTATCCTACACCTGGATCAAAAGTGCCAGGCAGTGCTGCTCGCCGCAGACCCGCGCACGGCAAATCCATGCAATTCTAAGTTTGTCTCTTTAATATCTCCAAATGTATTGAGTAATAACTTTTGTTATAATATTTTGGATGTTGGATAAAATTACTTAGTAATAATGTGCCCTGGTAAAAGAAGGTCTATTAACTAATAAAAACACATAGTACCGTTTGTAACAATGAAAGCAAATATAACATTGGTACCAACATTGGGAGTTCGTGTCACCAGAATCCGTTTTCTAGGATTTACTGTTTCTTTATTCAGAGACCTCATAAAAACTACTGAAACTGATTTCCCTAAGGTTGTGTGGTTTTTCTACGAGGCACAAGGTTGATTTTTCAAGGCAACATCGTTCCATTTTCTTTTTATTACTCGGCTTGAAGACAGTGTAATAATTCGCCTTGGCGTGTATCTGTTGTTGAATTTATCAAGAAATAAGTAAAAGAAAATGTATGAAGAATTGTTTCATTACTTTTTAGGAAGAAAAATGTAGGCAAAAGGAGAACCCATTCTCAATATAAGGTCTCTTGGAAGACTTGCAATCAGTGAATGCTTATAAAACAACGCGTTCATTGCTTGCAATAGACGATACATAAGGGTACCTGTCAAAGAATAGTAAATTCTCTAAGAATAAAATCAAGAAGCATATATTTTACCTAGTAAAATACACGACATGACATGACATCTGCTAACTGCCTATTGGAATTAACCTTCAGAACAATTACGCATATTCGCCGTACCGTCCTCTGACACGCCATTTTCTCGGCCCAACGTGACATCGGGACCCAACGCTAAGTCACGTGCCATGTCTTTATTTAATCTGATTTTGGTTCGCGCCATTTGTGCAGATTACGAGTATGTCCCTTGTGTCACTTCAATGGTTAGCGGAATGGTCTTCAAAATAGACTACTGCGCATTAAGGTCTGGTAGTTCGTAGTCGTATGCAGTCAAATGTACGGAGAATATTCACTTTACTTTTAGATGAGCAAATTTTTCAATTACTGTCATTTTAATAAAATATAGTCAAATGAAAAAGTAATTTACGCACCAAATTTATTAACGCACAAAATTAAATGTCGGTTTATTTAATTTATGCGCTAATTTCTTTGCTTATTTCTTCGAGCGTGTTGATTGAGCGTTGCGGGCAATATTGTGATCATTGAAGCAAGCTCTCTCGCAATTTAGTACCTAATTTACAGTACGCCCACTGATATTGGCTGACCGATCGATCTGACTGAAGGAGATTCTGTGATATAATAGTAGATACAAATACATTTTTGACTTCGTTTAAGTTCAAGAAAACGTTGTCTATTTTCGAGGGAATGTTTGGATTTTGTAGCGTGACGCGAGAAATTGGATTATATTAATTTGAAAAGTATTTTTTTAAGATTACAGGGAGCTAAAGTTAGGCCTTCGTAGCTTACGACATTGACACAATACAGTGATCATTAGGTTTTTATCTTAGATATACAACGTGTAAAATAAATAACCAACACCTTGAATACAAGTTGTTTGGGAAAAAAAAATCGAAAGTACCCAGAAAACATTGTACAATATTTTCTGGGTACTTTTGTTTTTTTTTTTTTTTTAAAAAAAGTCGTTTTATTAAAAAAAATAATTTGAATTTAACTCAGAAGCCGATCCCAAACCACCTGTATTCAGGGTGTTGGTTTTTTAATTTACATGTTGTATAATTATGTTCCTTCACCATCAAAAAGAAAACTTTAAAAGTCATCTAATAAAATGCAGTTTCCATACCAATATTTTATTTCAATTATTCTCAACGAGTCGACTGCTAATTTTAAGGAACGTGTTTATAAATCTATTACTATATTAGTTATATTCTTACGTTATTATAGAGTAAGAAAATTAGACAAAAAATTGGTTCTCTGTAAAGTCGGTTTACGGACGATAATTTTACGTGATGATAACGTCATACACAAGCCGAACGCTTAGGCCGATCGTGCCTCTCTATCGCTTGTTCCGCGCTCTCGCTTGCACGCTCGGCTCGTAACGTGACAATAAGTCATGCTTTTCGTGCGTGCAGCCAGCGTACATCCATTTATAAAGACGTTATAAAGGTGTCTGCTCACTTAACGTGTCTACCATGACCGTAATAGGAACGTGTCAAGCACGATACGCTTTGTTGCTCTATGTCCACTAAAACAGATTGTAAGCGTTCTGTTCCAGTATGTTACCTGTCTGATGTCCGTAAGCAACGCGTATAATGACCGTAAGCATCTTGTCTAGGCCCTCTGTTCGTGTTCGCGTGGTTCGTACTGACAAATTACTACTTACGAGTTTACAACACGTATAGAGGTACTGCCCATTTTGCTGCCAGGGCGCAACGGTTTAGGCACCACGGAGCGTATCGGTTACGGCAAAACATTCTCGCCGACTATTGTGGACGCCCCGGTCATGACACGCTACGTGCACGGGCGGTGATGGACCGGTCTAGTAGGCATTGTTTCATATAAATTCATACAAAGAATTTTGTTTTTGCACGTGCCGGTACGGTCATATGGGCACACACCTTAAAAAATTAGTTACTCGTGACCTTTAAGCTATCACCAGCAAGCAATAATCGTCACTGTACATCAGTAGACGACTGAGGATAAAATTAAATATTGTAAATTGTATTTATTATCAAGATTTAAGATGAAAGATTCCTTACTTCTTTACCTTGAAATAGGCATTTACAATCAAAACATACATAAGCTTTGTTACCTGGACGAAAGGCTTAAGGATGAAAGTTTACCTTTAAGCTTATTGGCTGGGTGATAAATCGCCTTTTGTATTTAGCTGGGAAATTCGGTGTGTAGAAAACAGATCTTATCTTGTAGAAGATAAGATCTTATTTCTGGAGAAGCTAGTTATAGGTATCTCAGATGTTAGTAGTAAGTAGTTATATCTTTTACGGGTAACCACTTGACTGATACTCCAACTCCATAATTAATTACTATCAGATAAGATGTAGTTAGGCGTGGGGACTTGTACGTTCTCTCTCTCTCTCTCTCTCTCTTGTACACTGTTCTGTTTCTATCTACCTCTCCGCCATAATCTTCACTCTTATTTTTCCTTTCGTTGCTCTCATCAAGCCGTCCTTTACTCTCTCTTTAATCTTACTTTGGATATACCGCCCCACACTTTTGATTGCGTTTTCGATTTCTAATCTGTTCATGCTGTCCGACTGTGGAATATACTCCCCGAAAGTATCAAGAGTGCTCGCATATCGGGAGTCCTTTATGACTGCAGTTTGGAGTCATTTCATTCCCTCTTGCCTCTAGGAGTCTACAAGTTATTCTTTCTTTTTAGTTTAATAGAAGTGTGCATAGTATAGAACACTTTTTTTTAATTCTGCACCATTTCCATGTTTCTGTTAGTTTCTTCTTTCACTCAGAGTTTCCTGGAAGAGATTGGGCCGCCTTATTTGTACAGAGCATTTATTTCTTCATGTGTTTTCTTTGTGAGCAATAACTTTATTATTATTACGCTTATATTGAAGTAACCTGATGGTAAGTTATATGAAGAAGGAGTAATCAGCAATTTAAAGGCGCAATCAGATAGGTATCTCATTTTTCGTATAGTATTATTATCGGACGCATGATGAGCAATGACTGTGTGTCACTGTGGGCGTCAGTAATGGAAGCTTTTCAGCGCCGGCACTGATTCACACAGACACAATATATGCATGTATATTTATACACAAAGAGTCATGCTCACCAGCGTTTGTGAGATAAAAATCATCATCATCATAACAGTCTTTATAATTCGACCCACTGCTGGGACACAAGGCCTCTCCTTGTCATCGAAGGAGGTTTAGGCAGTAGTCCACAACGCTTGTACAATGCGGATTCGTGGACGGAGTATAAGGTGATCAATAACCCTTTGGTGATCGATTGGTCGTCTTCTACGACACCCATTGGAAGATAAGGGGTAATGCTATTCTACTCAGCCGTCATCACACGGCAAGGAGATAAAAATACTGTTAGATAATTTAGAATAAGGTTGCGTCCCAGATATGGCACTGCTCTAAGAAGACAATTTTTTTAAAATAAAAAATAGAAATGTTTACTAGTGGAACCAGATTTGTATACCTTTTTTACCTTTATTTGCTGAAATGATTTTGAGTGTAACATCCTGTTCTGGTCTTTCGTTTTTGTTTGTTTGTTTACTCAAGGATAGTTAATTTTTGGGTCTCATTCCTAATTCTTTGGTTTCGTGCCATTTTGTATTGGCAACAAGCTAGCAACCTGTCGCTATTTTGCGTCGCATTCGGCCACATCTGGAAGATGTGGCAGAATGTTACCTAAACCTCTGCTCAATCCTTTTTGGGATTATGGGCCTGATTGATGTATGTGCATGTATGAAACAGGATCATAACAATTATGTATCAATCACAAAGCGATTCCGATACGGAGTATCGATAAAACCGCTTTCAAGCATAGAAAAGATGAAAAGAGAAAATTTGCAAGTCATTCTTCGGAGAATTGCAAGTGCCCTTCATGTACCCAGCGGCCCTGAATAAACCTTTATACCGTGGAGAACATTTATTCCCGTCTACTCGTATATTGTGAGTACAGTCCGTCACGTAAAATCGGGCAGTTATTTAATGCGGTCTGCGTTGCGAGCCTTCGTCACGATGACAGTTTGCGGCTTGTTCGGTAGGGCTGCCAATCGGGACAAATCTACATAAACTTACTTTGTAGTGATTCTTATTCAATGAAGGCTTCGTTCGTATCAGATTGTATTTTGCCTCACTGTTATTAATTTAAATGCACACCTTAGACACACTTAGGAACTCGGCGCTTATAATAATAATAATGGCATTACTAAAAATAGTATTTAGGTGTATGATTATGTCTTGACATTGTCGCTGGTTACACAATGAAAACAATCTATTTTATAAACCTTTAAAGGTCGTAGTACACTTATCAGTAACCGCCGATCCGTAGCATTCATTGTAGACTTTAAATTAGCTAAGATTGTGTTACAGTTACTGTTATAAGAATCCATGGAAGATATTTAGCAGCCAGTTTCAATATATAGTATATTGTTGGTTAGCACTAAATTTGTTTCCTTTTTTTTTTAGTAAAAAGAGGTGGTACGGTTCCTAGCTGATAAGTGTGCTAAGACCTTAACACGAGTTTCACAGTTATTTACTAGCTTATTTTTATCAGTTACAACTAGTAAATAAATCTATAATATATAATTCCCGTGTCACGATGTTATTCCAGGATTAACTCTGAAACTTACAATCCGATTTTAATTTGTTTTTTTGAATGTGTGTTTTGTTGCAACTTGAGAGATACTCATTTTTTTTACTGCAAATTCAATGTTATAGGACAGTAGTATGAAATTACCACAGCAACGCGCAGTCGGGACAGCTAGTAATATATAAAAACCTCCCTGTTTGACTATGTGTACGTATAACCAGATAAGTATGTATTTATCACTAATATTAAGTAGCTACTTAAGTTTTATATGTTGTTGAGATTTTAAAATTTGGACTTTGTGAACTGTTTGTGGCGCGTTGTCGCCAGATAATATCGTCAAAACCATTTTTATGTACCTACATGGCTGAGTGATGGGTAGGTTAAGGTTATTTTTTTATGAGCAGGTGGAGTGCGCTGTTTTTGGGAAAGTCTAATGTTTTATAGAACCTTATTTTTCATAGAACTGCTTAGAATGAGATTTCTTACCGCCTAATTCCGTTTTGTTTACCCGCACTTAACTGACCGTTTAGTTATTTTATTGCTGAATATTTATTTAATGACCTATTTCATAATTTTTATGACTCATTTTTGTTTACTTTACTGCTAAGTTATAACTGCCTAACCTGTTAATAAACGGTTTATTCCCAGAGGTCCACGAATCTATTGTTTTTCTTTTCCCACTAGGTCCATAAGAAATTAAAATATAATTTTAAATGTTTCTCAATGCATTTCCCGATGTCAAGCGAAAACGTTCGACTTCGCTGGACATGTCGCCAACACGTGTTGTAGGACATTCTTTTGTCGTTATTTGAGCTGCCTGTACTGCTTTTAACAGATTATTTTTTTTCACCAGTAGGCAACCGATGTTCTTTTTGAACAACAAACAGATTCTCCGTCGTCTATAGACTTTTGTGAAACGAAGTATGATACTGACGCATTGGCAACCCTGCATAAGTGTGATAAGGGTCAAGAAAAATATGTTATATTTTATATGACATTAGGAATGTCTGAAAAGTTTACTAGCTAAATATAATTATTTTAGAGTTACCTATTTTTTATATAAAGAATGACTCAACTGATTATTGATGGGAACATGGTGTCGCGTGCTGGTAGATAATTCAATTTCTTGATAGCGCGGCTTAGAAAATTATTTGGCGAATATCTTTTTTCAAGATGCCGTTGGAATAGTAGACACTATTTGTTTGGAGTGAATGTAACGAAGATCTATGAAGATTTTTTTAATGTTATCAACCGACTTCAAAAAAGAGGAGGTTATCAATTCGACTGTATGTTTTTTTTATGTTTGTTACCTCATAACTCTTTGCTGGGTGTACCGATTTTGAAGATTCTTTCGACCTTTGGAAGTTCGTACTTGTCTTGTAGTCCCATTTAAATTTGATTGAGATCTGACGAGTAGTTTCCCTAATAATGCCTATTTAATTGACATCAATGATATCGTGATCTTATCACTTGTTTTTCTAAAAGATCTCGGGATAGTTTTCTGAAAATTTCTATAATTAAAAAACTAAAAAGCAAAAATATTTTTAAATTAAAAAAAACCGCCTTCAAAACTAGAAACGAAGAAATAAAAATCTAAATGTTTTTTTGAGATCGGTGCCTACCACAATATTTGGAATAGACGTTGCCACATGTATTTGGGACCGACCTCAAAAAAAGATTTAGATTTTTATGTCTCCGTTTTTAGTCTCGAAGGTGGTTTTCTTATTTAAAAACAATTTATTTTTTGGTTGGCAGACAAGCATACGGCCTGCCTGGTGGTAAGCAGTCACCGTAGCATATAGACTCTCGCACCGTAGCCTATAGACACTCGCAGTACAGAGACGTGACAACGCTCGCGTACCGACAACCCTTTCAGTGTTATTCGACTGTGGTCTTCTGTAGTAGCTAGCCAGCAAATCTACCACACCGAACACGTAATACCAATGTTTTTCAAATTTTTAATTCATATGTACGTTTAATCGACGCTTTTACCTTGAAGGAAAACATCGTGAGGAAACCTGCACACACCTATGAAGAAATTCTTAGGTAGTGTGTGAAGTCGACCAACCCGCACCTCTTCGGTTACGCCCATTAGAACGAAAGCAGTTTATTCAGATTAAAACAGACCGCTCTGGCTACAAAAGAAAATAAAGCAAAAAAAACATCAACGGATTAAAAACGTCACATGTCAGCCCTAGCAATAGCCACGAGCTTGTGGTTTAATACCAAGCGGGAATATTCTTTGCTGTCAATAACTCGATTTTGCTGTATCGGGTTGACTGACTGTGTACTAAGTGGATTATGCCCGTAGGTAGGTAGCGCGATACTGATTGGAGATTCTGTCAGTATCTGTAGTCTTTTTGTTTCGGAACAATGTACTTTAAGTTTCTATTTGCTTTGCTTAATTTCTAATAAATAAATAATAAGTTTTGTTTCTGTCGTGAAAATATTTGCCAAATAACAAAAGACTTCATCTCAGTGGGAATGTTTTGAATTTAAATAAGATTTCAGAGTAGCAAGCCCTAGTTTATTATTTCCTATTAACCATTCAGAAAAAATAAATAAAATAAAACAATTCTTATCGCTAACTTTAGTAACCTCAGGATGCCGTATTCATTCTCAAGAATAATGCCAGAAGTTTCCAAACAATCCCGCCAATAATTCCTTAATTCTTTGTAAAATGTTAAGCCAGTGAATCAGGCTTCATACAGCCACTTTGCGGTGCGCTATCTCGACTAAAAATTTATTATATCTATTTTTGTTTAAAAACAAGTATAATATTTTTTTCAAGTCAACTTGTCCATCTATTTAAACACGAGTAAGCCATTTAAGCCAATTACTCATTTGGTACGTGGAGGAAATAATAATAAGCCTCTTAACTAGAAACCCACGTCCTTAATTAAAGTAACGAGAAAATACTACTTCAGCAGTACAGACGTATCAGGCGTAGGCTTAAATGATCATAAATAACTTGCCACCTTCGTAAAAACGCCTTATTTTATATATCAAAAGCGGCAGATGAATAAAGGGCACAAATTACCCTTAAGTAATTACTATTAGAAAGTTTGCAATGCCGGAAAGAAATACGTCTATATTAGAAATAAAATAAACAATATTTTTTCATTTGTCATACTCGGAAAGTTTCGTTTGTTTGATCTGTGTATTTGGGTGGAACACGCTAATTCCCACAACAGGCCGGGAAAAACTCATAGTAATTGTTTCCTTCCCTAGAGCGGGAATGAATTTTAAAAATAGAACGGGATGGTTAGCGGTGGTGACGCGATGTGTTTCAAATTTAAAAAGATTGTTTATACACTAGGGTTGTTGACGGCATTCACAAATAATTACAAGGTTTAAAGCGTTAAATTGGTAAAAGGTGACGTCATTTTATGCCAGAAAATCTGCATCATTACAAATTATCCCTAGAATTTGATTTTTAAACGTATCAAAATAATTTAATATTCTGTCAGTTGACTACAAGACTTTGGCAATCACAAATTCGTAATGCCCTTAGATTATCTAAGGTAATGCCATACAAAATCTATGGAAGAATAATAAAATTGTTTTGACACGTAATAAAAAGTATCTCAACTGACTTTACAGGCAACCCCGTGACGCAATGTGTTCCAAATTTAAAAAGATTCTTTAAACACTCCTACTCTCCCTAATCTGTGAAAAGGACTAATTTTTTTCGAGTATTTTTATCAGTAAATATTTTAGTCTATGGGGAATGATTTCATTGCACCCTTGTCAAGCAATCTACTATTTAATTATCTTTTTTTATTCTCCCTATTATCTAGTCAAATGGATTTAGTCTAAAAAAGATCAAAATCAAAAAGTTCCTTATTTAAATTAACTTGATTTTTTTTTAAGTTGAAAGTATATTTAACTTAAAAAAAAGTTTACTGGAGATTATTTGTTTTATTTTAGAGAGTGATTGGCGAAAAATGTATGGAGAAAATTGTTTCCGAGTGTATTTTGTGCAGTGAGTGATGTGATTTTGTGGTGTGTATGACGTTGAGAATTTTATATTGGGATTCCCACGATGGCACATCAGTCGCCATCTGTTGCATACCATACATTTTTAGTATGGTATGCAACAGATGGCGCACGAAGCACAGATATCCTTATTTTAATGCAAGCATCAAGAAAGAAGCAAATTATTAAAGATACAGCTGTGCGAGCGACGTCCCTTTGCCTTCCCTAGGGAGAGTTTAAGAGAAAATAAAGAGGAGTGTTTGGCGGGAAGTCATGGTTTCTGGATGTCGATCTTTATTTCGATAATTCAAAATTGCTTCGGAGTGGATTTTGTGCAGTGAAAGTGGTGTCGTTTTGTTGCATAAGCATCCGTGTTGACGAACAGTTATGAGGAATCATTGAAATAAAGGTTTTGTGTATGTGGCGTTGAGAGTTATATAGTGGTTGGAAATCCCACTATACAATTCTCATCAGTCACCATCATGAGGTCTGTACCATGCATTTCTCGCCAAGCACTCCCTAGATGCATTAAAAAGTGTGGCACCCACATTTTAATGGAAAAATCAAGAAAGAAGATGAAACTAAAGACTTGGCTGTATGGGCTAGATCCCTTTGCCGTCCCGTAACAGGGAAAATTTTACCAAAAAAAAGAAAATAAAAAAAAATACCAAATCACAATCTATTTCAATCGTATTCGTATATGTCCTTGCCGATAAACTCAAAAGCCTTAACACGAATTTGTGAAATGATATTATCGGAATCACGAGAGATTTTCGGGAAATTCCCCGTAATTCTCGAAATTCCCACGAGAAATGGCGGGATCAAATTGTAAATAAAATTGCGAATCGTTCTGGTCCGTAAAGGGGTTCTGTAACACTTGTAACGCATTCCATTGATTAGTTTAGCCTGACCTCATAAGAACAGTTACCTAGTGGGAAAATTATTTTATGTGTAAGTACTTAGTTTAAAGAGAAATCTATATATTGAATGAATGAATGAATTGGTATAGGTCGCGCAAAGTCGCTGGATGCGGACAGCGCGGGAACAATCGGTGCGGAGATCTCTTAGGTCAGGCCTATGATTGCTCAACAGTGGTCATATCTCTCTCACTCTAACATAGTGATCTTTTTGAAATATTTATTAGCTTTTTTTGCAAACCGCAAGTATTTTAATTTTAGTTTATTTTCATTTCGATTTGAAGTCTGTCAAAGTAAAGCCGCTATTAGGCGATACAATTACATTGAAGCAATGGCATTCAAAAGCATTGAACATTGAACGACGTTTCCAATCTACACGTATATCATATTCTAAATGACGTTCAATGTTCACTTAGCGCAATGCGATGTCGGGCCAACTCGCGCTCGCGAACGCTTTGCTGCCGTGCATGGAATGAGTTTACGTTAAATTTTTATGTTTACAAGTTTCAATCGCATTGAACAATGACGTCAATGAGCAATATTGAAGCAATTCCATTGAACGCATTCGGTGAATTTTAGCTTACAATGAGATCACGCGTCTTTGTAACATGTCAAACTCAAACTCTGTATTGCTTCATGTGGCTTTAGGATGTTACATGTTATATTTTCAGAGCCGACATTAACCCTGTAAGGGCACTACAATATTATATTATATTAACATTAACATTGGTTTAGGTACTACTTATAATATTAGGGGTTTAAGTATGAAATTGCCGTTTTGTATAGAGAATTTAACGAAAATCCATTTTTCCATACAAACATATTTGCCATTTTTTAAGGAACCACAAATCTTAATTTTGTGTGACTTTGTAGACATGTTTAGACAAAATTAAGCTATAGGATACTTAGAGAAAATAATTGAGAATTTATACCTGTAAAAAAATATTCATATTTTTATAACGGAGACGGGCACCTCTAAGGACGAGCTGTTTTTGAAGATGTATTTTTAGTGAAAAAAAATAAAAATAATAATAAACTTTTATACATAAATATATGTCCATGTAACGAAGTTTAAAATAGAAAAATAATAATAGACATAGCTATTGTATTAAAGGAATTAGACACTAATGAATAATGAGGAAAAAATTTCATACTTTAACCCCTATTATTTACATACAATTGTCATGAATAAATACAACATTATTCATGTTATACCAATTTCAATTAACATCTGGAAGCATTAAAAAACTCTTGGGCGAAGCTAGTATACAATAAAAAGCAAAGCTCGTTCACCCGACCGTAGTTTTCAGTGTGAACTCACATAGTTTAGCTCGCCAAAGCTTCGCTTAGTTTGTATAGTTTTCTTCGCCCGGCAGCGCACTGGCTCGCTTGCTAGCAACAGCTGACGGTGGGCATGTAATGCGTCAAAAGTAACTGAATTTTCGTGAACCAACAAACAAAAACCGACAACTAGGGGCTCAGACTAGTGGCAATCGTTTCATAACGATATAGGCCATATTGATTGGTTATCTACGGCGTCTTAGCTTTCACAACCAAATTACTTAGAGCTACAATTGGCCACGTGACTTAGCAACGACTTATTTCTATTCTATTCTATTGTTAATTAATGGCATTCGCAAATCTTAAAGATTGTGCATTTTGCCAATATCAAGTGAAAACTTAATTATTGTTTCAAAAATTATACGATAGATTTTGGTTGAAATGGAGTCTCTCAGCACGTGTTTTTACAACAAGAACACGGAAGAAACTCCGACTTATTTATCTTTATCTTTTCGATTTGATACTTTGTCCGGGTCCAGGACAGATGTTACACTCTATGTCTTAGGACTAGTGTAACATTACAGTCACCAGTCCAGGCAAATAAATAGTTAATTATTTTTAATGAAATTTATTTGAATTCAATTAAGCTCACGAATCAAGGAAAAGGTTAATAAAAGCTCTGCTTTTCTCTGACATTTTTTACAATCTGGTTTCGGCACAAGATAACTTCTTTAATCCGATTTGAACAACCATTTTCATTAAGATATTGAGAGAAAAGTATTCTTTGAAAGAATCGATAGGCCACATAATTCTTTATTGAAGAAGATTAAGTTTATAACAGGTTTTTAAAATAATTATATTAATAATGATAACTTAATGACTTTTTAACAAATTTGTACGTGTTATATCTATTTTAGTTTTAAATGCATATATTAAAAAATCTAAACTCAAATGAAAACTTGATCGTCTAAATCACGTCTAAATAGCATTAACGAATTGATTACATTCTTTTGTCCCAGTTTCAGTTATTGAAACGTGTCTCTTAATATAGGTATCCTAATTAGTTACTGACTATTTCCAATAAAGTTTCTGAATTAAGAATCTAATCTATCTAATTTAAGGATTACATTTCGGGAATACGAAACACGAGAAAAAATGTTCGGGGACTATTATATTTTTAAGCCAATATATAACGTTATTTAAATAAATGTTACTGTTAGGTATTACTTTAGTTTTTTTTTATATCAAATCAAATCAAATCAAATATCTTTATTGCGTATCACATAACATTCACAAGGGTCTTATACATAGGCTGTAGTTCCTGTGATACCCCGTGGGGGCACTGCAAACATTAACATTATCAAACAATATTCTTCCGTAAGCGTTCAGTAATAGGTATTTTAGGTATTCATATTTTACTACATTTCTTTTTTTTAATTGATTAATTTGTTGACATTAATAAAGTCATCCTTGTTGCAAATTTCGTTTAACACAGTGAAATCCGTCTGTTGGTTTTGTTGTGATGCTAATGCGTAGCGCTCATCTAAATTCTCTGCTGCGCGATGTCGATGCCGGATATGCATTTTCCCGCATAGAGGTATCGAGGTGTCTGAAACTAATTTGACTTTCAAAAATATTTACCACATTTTGCTGCTGTTATATTGCATGATAAAAAAATAACTGATATTTTAAACCATAATATTATTCTTCATCTAACCCTGTTCCCTTTTTATTTAGGTTCGGTGCAGCTAGTGTTGATCGACAGTAGTATTTTGTTGTACTGCATTTTGGTTCAGATTTTGGAACACTGATAAAGTCAAAGTGCAGCGTTGATTTATCAAACGGAAATTAAAAAATCGGAAGTGGTCTCCCCTTGACTTTCTCGTATACCGTAAACGACTCAAAGCTTGATAGAAATCTTATATTTTGATGTCATATATGCATGCTAAATTTTGGTCACCCATCTGAGTACCGACCGCGCACTTGGTTGCTTAACTTTCGTGATCGACGGCTCAAAATTTGATAGAAACCTTATATTTATACTATAACCAAATTTAACATACGTGTATTGTCAAACACAATACACGTATGTTAAATTTGGTTGCAATAAATTAAAGAAAGCTCGAGTTATCGTGCTAACGCACAGACACACATACAGACATAATTCCAAAAAAAAATATTTTTGGAACAAAACAGGGAGGTCCAAAACGTGTAAATCCGTCAAAATCTCGAGGTTGAATTTTTTGACGATTACAAGACTTCCTCTATACTACATATACGAGAAAGTAAAAATTGCTATGGAGTAGCTCAACTAGTGCAAACATTATTACACCATTGGAGTCTTATTTTAAACAACTGTTCGAATACAAATTAAATCTATTTATTTCCTCAAAATGAAACTCAAAAAGTAACAAAATACCAGGTTAGATGTTACACTCAGCAGTCCGGGTATGTAATGTATTACCACATATAGTATACTATACTAGTAGTATTACTTACATTAAATGAAATGATAGAATGCATGTCCTTGAATGAGTGAATTATAATATGCAATACTCATCAGAATCAGTAATACGAAATTATCTACCTGGAAGTTCAAACTGTGCCTTCGGGAAATTAAAGGGTGAATTATGAAGGTTTGTCAGCATCACTTCATTACACCGGCAAAGAACTGTTACTGAACCTGAGAGTAATAATTTATCTCTTTCTAAAACAAATTTCTTATTTCTTCAAACGTAATATTTTTCGCTTTAAATTGAGGAAGTTTTTTTATTTCCATCGGGGCCGTTCTTTGTTTGTTTAAGTACCTGTAATTTAGAGGCTGAGATAAATGGCAGAAATTCTTCAGAAATTTAAGAGAAAAATTCACGTTACAGCTCAGTTAGTCTATCTGTTTATTTAAAATAAATTGCTATTTGTTTACCTGGTTATATTAATTCGAAATTGTAAATTCAACTTTTGCGGAAACTTTTCAAATATTATGTAATTTTAATTTCTAAATATCTTCTGGGTCTAACGCCCAGTATGTGAAAAATTTGTGCTTGGTTCGTTTGGCCCTATGGGTTTTTTTATATTGATAGGGAGTTTCTTGGACTTCAACTCACATGAACCACAATACAGGGCGTAAAATGCGACGAGCTTTCTATAAGACGAAGTGCTTAAACTATCAAAATCCCAATATCTGTAACAAGTAAGAATTACAATAATTAATTAAATATTTAGTATCGATAATACAGATGCCATTACCTACTCCGGCACTTTAGACTCACATCGTAAAAATGTCTTAATATCCTTTAAAGTCTGTGGTATGAGGTTGAAAATTAGAGAATAGTCAAAAATTTCACGCAGTCTGATGTGAAGTCTCTTTACACATCAAACAACAACAAAAACAACTTGTACAAAATTTGATTTTCTGCCACAACTGTTTAAAAATTTGGAAAACAAAGATGTAGTTCTTCAGAGCGCTACATAAGCAATACGCACTGATACCGAAATATAAAACTACGTCAATACATAGAAAAGAGGAAATTAGTGATAAACTCAATTACGATATACATAAGTCACAAATTCCGTTCAACCCGAATCAGGTTTGCAAAGTTTCCGAAACACTTTAGTAGTACAAACGCAGCGTAAGGACAGTGGTCCCCGAGCGCACATTTTGTTGGAAGGAAAAGCTTGCGGTTTTATTTATGATGTAGGTTGCTTCTTGTGTGATATGTATCAGTAGATACGTTAGAATACATATATCATTTTGTGATTTCTTCACTACTGAGGTAAGTCAATATCCTGATCTACTTAAATGCTGTATCTGCAATATACTGTCTGTTATTTCTGTAGTGACTCGTCCATTAGTATCAAATACAATCCCCTCTGGATTGTATTCCAGTCCCCAGGGTACAAAATAATAACCCCAGTGTTTTGACTGTCCTCCCATTTTGGCAACAATAAAATATATCTTTTGGCCAGTTTCCTCTTTCACATTTTGATAGTAAAGATCAAAATTAGGCTGTACATGTATTGTTATAACTTGTCTGTCAGAAGTTTCATCTCCTCATACTCGGGCAGGGAAAAGCTCGGCACATATCTCCTATATGTGAAAACTGTCTTGCCTCGCAAACTGTCACAGATTTTGTCGGATTGTGTTTCGTCTGCCATTCGACGAATAAACAACCCGACGAGCTTCAAAATTACTCAAGTAATTGGTTCAGTTAGAAATAATAAACAATTTTAACCTGCGAACACATTGCTCACAGATTTTAGCATGTGACTCCACCGTTGTATTAAACTGTATTGAAAACTATGTCAATTACCTATATCGAAATTACAATAAATAAAGTTATTCCATAAAAAAGTATATCACAATCGATCTCTTTTATTTCTTTCGACTTTGGTTCCATTCCAATGTTTTTCATATTTCAGGCTATTGATTCCCAAAATTCTTGATACTCTGTGATATCAATTTCGTAATTTCTAAGGTATCTGAATACACCATACTTCTAAAGTAATTTCTATGGTATCTAAAAATTTCTTGTTTATGTCAAGTACTTACCTAATTAAATGGACTAACGTTCGAAAGATCTAACACAAAAGACCACGTGCTAAGTGAATCCGAAGCAAGAATAGCACAAAAGAAGTCAAGTAATATTTTTATACATTTTGGCTACAATGTGTAAGGTATGTTAGAAATTTTAATGAGGAAACATTAAAAAAAAGACTTTAACGCAACGAGATTTGAGAAATCTGTACTAACAAGAAAAAAATTAAAAGAAAGATTACCTGAACAATTAATTAAGACACTCCAGCCTGGTTCAGCTCGAGGATCGGGTCTTCAATTGCCCAATGGCCTCAATTTAGCCGTTCAAACAAAACCCTTCGAGTCTCGACCTTAAGGGGTGCAATATCACCCACTCCCCCTGACGCCTGGATTCTCAGCGATTTCCGCACTCATCACTCCATTATAAAGTATGACAGATGTGGCAACTCACAATTTATAACTGGCGCCTGTTCATTGTGATCATGCCTTTGTTGTACTTGAATGCGATTTAATTCGATACAAATTTATTGTGTTTTCAATTTAAACCATGTTGGAAAGCGGAAAAGTAATTTTGAAGTTGGATTGTTTAAATATGTTCGAGAGCTCACAATTTGTTATTGAGGATTACGTTTTGGAGTGGGCTCAGTATGTTATGATTATTATTCCGCATAATTATAAAACAGGATTAAAGTAAACAATAAAAGGAATTAATTGGCAAAATACTGCGTACCTTCAATTAGATATTAGATTGAAACAACTTTATTACTAATTTGTTCGACATAAATTATTCAAAATGGATGCCACGGGTATTATTTTAATAATTTCAGCAGCTTCAATTTGTCGTTTTGCAATGCTAATACGATTTTCGAATAGCATTAAAAACTTTTTCGTGGAACTTGGAGAAAAAAGGTAAGATAATAAGATATTTAGGCAGAGTTTCGTAAATAGAACTAACGTGGTTCTTTTTTTTTCCTAGATGGCAAACAAGCTTGCAGCCCACCTGCTGTTAAGTGGTTACCGTCGCCTATAGATACTTGCAATATTAAGGGTAAAACATTTAACACTGCAAGTTCGTTGCCATCCTGGGGACTAAGACGATATGCCTCCCATGCCCAGTAATTACATGGTTTTATTGATTAGGAATTTGGACAAACTGAAACGCTCCTTTGATATCTAGTAGTAGTCTATTAGTTTCCAGTATATGTTGGGTGATCCAAATTCGAGTGACTAGCCGCTGTGCCTTACCTCGACAAACGTTTTTATCTCGATTATCTCTGTGTGCATCGGTGATATAATGTGCACGTTTTTTTATACACAGTCATGGCTCACCCGTGTTCTTGACATAACAATACTGTATCTATTAGGATCTAGGGCCTTACCGGCATCTTTATAAAAACGCTTCAAATTCCGCACGGTTGAGTATAGGTGCGTAAACTGAATCGAATTATTTCGTACCATCATCTTCATATTATTGATTCGCGTCGAAAGAATGAACGAAATCGCTGGACTGTTCTTTTTATTCTCCCTATTTTTAGGGAAGGTAATGGGATAAAGCACATACAGCCTTGTCTTTAGTTTTTTTTCAATAACCTTTTTATTTGTTTTATTTTAATGCTATTTTTGTTCATTTTACATTTAAGAATACTTTAGTTTATTTGAATTTAATGTTTTTAACACGCTTTTACAAGACTTCTCTATACAAATTGAATGAATGATATCGCGTTCGCGATTCAACTCTGAACTGAATCGTTGTCGAAAGTAGCGCCAAAACTGAGAATCAGAAAGCGTCATAGTACCTTAACGATTCTATTCAGTTAGTCTTAAATTGGATCGCGTTAAAATATGGTGGTAAGGTTACTGACCTCTGGATTTGAAACTGCTGCGGACCTCTAGCCCACGAAGCCAAAATACAAGGGAATATAATTTTTAAAGATATAAATACATGTGTTTTTGTTACGTTGAATTTAGCAGTTTTAGCAGTTGTATTACGTAAAGTATTGGTATACAAAGTAAGGTTAGGCAACGTAAATTATGTTTCAGTACTCTGACAGCTGACGTGTATGAAATTCTTTGTATATCAGTCAAGAGTACTTTATTTATAGAACTGAAATGCTTATGTTATTTATAGAAATCATATTAGGTACTAAGATCTCATTCGGGCAATGTTAAAAGCTAGCACATAACGCGAAGTTAGAAAAAGATTTAGGAATAATAAAAGAGGTAAAATTGTTGACTAAAACCGAGCTCATATTTTTTTTTACAGGTTGTTCATTTTTAATTAAAAGGTTTAATTAAAAGCATTATCTTATTACCTATCAAGTAACATATTTTTGGTATGCATGGGACATTATATGAGCTGTTGATGATGATGATGATGAAGTGGCGATACGGTCCCAAGCTGATAAGTGTGCAACGAACTTAAAACTTAATAAGAAATATTCAAAAGGCGGCTGATCCAAAAAGAGTGAGATTTGTCGATAAAATTAGGTATATTTGATACACTTAAATTATTGCTAACTCATGACCATAAACACTGTATTATATAAATAATGTGAGAGAAGAATGCTAAGTAGGCAATAATTTATTGTATACAACACATTTGAATAATATTTGTAAAATAAAAAAGGTCTGTCAGATTATCACAGTATAAAACTATTGTTCTAATGTTTCTTTCGGTTTAAAATATACAATATCATCGTCTACTCCTCTTTCATTCATATC